>OV702285.1:17286167-22286167 GCA_916181665.1 Avena sativa
GTTTTTTATTGATGAAGAAGGGGATGTCTTGGGCATCCCTAAGCTTTGACGCTTGTACCTCTCAGATATTTATTGGGGTGACACCATGGTGGCATCCCCAAGCTTGAGCTTTTTTCCATTCTTCATCTCGTTGCATCATTCTCTCTCTACACCTGAATTTTTTTCTTTCACACAAAACTTCACACAATCTTCATTAGCAACGTTAGCTTATTCAAAAGATATTAGACCCCTGGAAAAGCTTTGGAACATCAAGGCTTTTTACTAAAAACACAAGATACTGTAGTAAGTCCTTCAAAAATCTCAATTCACCTAAAGAGAACTCAAAAGGAATCAATAAGAAGCAAATACAAATAATGGCAGAAATCTGTCAAAACAGACCAGCAGGTAGAAACCGATTTTTTTGAACATCTTCTGTTGCTCAAATCAAAAAGTGTTGAACTAACGGAAGTTATATAACATACTGGGGGATTTATTAGTAAATTTTCAGATCAATCAGAGTTACAGAGACTCCTCAAGATTTTTTTTGGTGGAGGACAGATATCTGTTTGAGGACAACAACTCCCCAAATCTTACTTCCCTCTCATTAGAGGTCATTCTTGGCACAAAAAGCAAAACAAAAAGGATAAGGAGAGGTCATTACTGAAGTAATAACTTCCAAGACTCAAGGAAACTCTTGGTTTATCTCCCAACAAGTACTTTTCTTTAACGCCTTTAAGTTAGGCACACGAAGCAAGAAGAATCAAGTATTTTAAAATGAGGAAGCATTAACATCAAACCTTGATTTCAAAGGAGGAGCAAAAAGCAACTTCTTTCTCATCATAGGGAAGTGTTCAATACCTTTCTTGAATGGAAAATGATATTTGATGGCTCCTTCTTTGATATCAATGATGGCACCAACTGTTCTAAGAAAAGGTCTTCCCAAAGTAATAGGACAAGAAGCATTATATTCAACATCCAAAACATAGAAATCAACAGGGACATAATCATTGTTAACCATAATGAGAACATCATTAATACTCCCCATGAGTTTCTTCTTAGCATTGTCATTGAGTGGGACATCCAAATAACAATCTTCCATAGGTGACAAATCAAGCATTTCATAAATCTTCCTAGGCATAATAGAGACACTAGAACCAAGATCACATGAAGCTTTGAGATCAAAGTCATTCACTTGCATATTAATAATGGGTTCCCAACTATCTTCTACTTTCCTAGGAATAGAAGATTTGTGTTTTAGCTTCTCTTCCTTAATCTTAACAAGAGCATCTGTAATGTGTTTGGTAAAGGCAACATGCATATCACTAGCATCAGGACTTCTAGCAAGCTTTTGCAATACCATAATCACTTCAGAAATATTGCAACCATCAATATCAAAATCAAACTTAGTATCACTAGTAGTAGGCATAGTAGGAGTAGGAATAGGGACTACTTGAGGTTTAGTGGTGATGGTGCACACACTATTGTTTCTATCAAGTTCAGCTTCCCTTTCCCACTTAGCATGAAGTTGAGCTAACAGCCTAACATTTTCATCAATAGTAACTTGTATGGCATGAGCAGTATCAAAGGTGTTTTCCATAGTTTCAGGTTTAGCAGCCATTTTATTAACCAAGGAAGTTTGAGCTTCAGACAAAGAGGATATATTTTTCTCAACAGTTAAAAGCTTTTCCTCTATAGTCTTATTGAAAGTGGTTTGTTTACTAATAAAGTACTTGAGCATGACTTCAAGTTCATAAGGGGCACTTCTAGCATTATTGTAAGAGCTTCCATAGGAATTGCCATTATTAGGAGGATAAAGCCTATAATTGTTGTTGCTACCAAAATTATTCCTATAGGCATTATTGTTGAAATTGTTGTTTCTAATGAAGTTCACATCAACTTGCTCTTATTGAGCAACCAAAGAGGCTAAGGGAACACTATTAGGATCTAGAGGAGATTTCCCATTAACAAGCATAGCCATAATAACATCAATCTTTTCACTCAAAGAGGAAGTTTCCTCAACATAATTTACCTTCTTACCATGTGGAGATCTTTCAACATGCCATTCAGAGTAGTTAACCATCATATTATCAAGGAGCCTTGTTGCAGCACCCAAAGTGAGGCCCATAAATGTACCTCTAGCAGCAGAATCCAACAGATTTCTTGAGGAGAAGTTCAAACCTGCATAAAAATTCTGGATAATCATCCAAGCAGTGAGTCCATGAGTGGGGCAATTCTTAACCAGAGATTTCATTCTTTCCCAAGCAGGAGCAACATGTTCACTATCAAGCTGTTTAAATTTCATAATGTTACTTCTCATAGATATAATCTCAGCAGGAGGATAGTATTTTCCAATAAAAGAATCAATACTATTTTTAGGCAAGGATAGCATTCATTCTTTAGCTTTTCCTCTCAAGGAAAAAGGAAAAAGCTTGAGCTTAATAATATATCCATCTACATCCTTATACTTTTGCATCTCACAAAGTTCAACAAAGCTATTAAGATGGGCAGCAGGATCATCAGAACCAACACCAGAAAATTTCTCTCTCATAACAAGATTCAACAAAGAAGGATTAATTTCATAAAAGGTAGCATCAGGAGCAGGTGGAGCAATAGGTGTGCTAAGGAAATCATTGTTGTTGGTTTTAGCAAAGTCACACAACTTGGTGTTTGTAACATCCCTAAAATCATGATTTCAAAGAGTGCATATCATTCATGCATGCATATAGAATTGAGATCAATTTCAAACTCATTTCAGAAAAACAGAAGCACGTAGTGCTATCATTTTATGTGAGCAAATTTGAATCAAATGGCCATCCCCATTTGAAAGCTTGAATGTTTTAAACCTAGATTATTTGTCTCCCTTGTTGAATGAATTGAGTGTGCAATTTGAACCAAACTTTACAAATGGAAATGGTTTCAAAAACCATTTTCAAACATTTGCAAATCAAGTGCAAAGTCCCTATTATTTTATTTCTCCAAAAATGACCAAGCCTTTTCAAAGTGCCCACATGGTTTTATTCTTAGAATTGAGACTGCTGCACACTGCAAAAATCCCAAAAAGATTTGAATTCAAAAAGAGTTTGAATTCATTTGAAAACCATTCCTAAAATTTGTCATGGAAAAAAGAAAAGGATTAAAGAAAAGAAAAAGGCCAGGCGCCCCTATTCTAGCCCAACAGCAGAACCGGCCCAGCTAGCCCACCCGGGCCACCTCTCTCTCTCTCGCACGCACCAACGCACCCACGCGGTCACTGACACCCAGACCCCACCTCCCTTCTGCGTATTTCGCTGACGAGTGGACCCGTGACCCCGTCGTCGTCTTTGTCAATCACGCGCGCCTACGCCGCTCTCGCCGCCGTTACTCGCCGCAGTCACTGCTGCGTTAAATTCCCTTGATTCCGCGAGTAACTCCACGCCCCACTCTGGCTATAAGAACCCCTCGCCGCCGCGGTCATTTCCCCCCACTCTCCTCGCTCACTCCGCCACCAGGCTGCGCGCATTTGACCTCGAAACCCCGCAGCACCGACGACCTCCGGCGACTAATTCCGGTGAGCTTCGACCGCCCCCCTTTCTCTGGTTCAAACTATCGTGCCCAGCTTGATCTCGTGCATCTCCTGATACCTTTTGTTTGCGATATCGTGACCCAGGAAGCCGTCCCCATTCGTGCCCGCGACTGACCGAGCCGCCGCTCAACTCCGTCGACCAATTACGGTAAGCAGAGCGCACCCCTTGCCCCCTTTTGCATACTAGGTTGTTCGCCTTTGTCTTGTGCGTCTTCTAATCCCTCTGGTTCGTGCTAGGGCAACGCGAAACCTCGGCAACAACTCCAACCGCAATCACCCGACGCCGTGCACGACTCCGACGAGCTCCAGCAGCCCCTGCCGTGCGCCGCTTGCCCAGCCACCTCCACGTTGAGCTTCGCCTCGACCTTGCGGTTCTGGTAAGGACACCCTTCCCTCCCCGAGCGACCTAGAACGCCAGCGCCGCCGCTGACAGAGCGCTCCTCCGCTCGCCGTCGCCGCGCGCCGCCAGAACGTGGTCGCTTGATCGAGAGCCGTTGGATCTAGATCCAACACGTGCGATAGAACCACCTAGCAAAGCGTTATGTTTTGATCTGAACCGTGCATCGCCACTTAGATCCTATGGCTCGCGTGCGTGATCCGGTGCGAAGCGGTACGCGCCAGTAAGAATAAGACACGTGGCTAGGGTTTGAGTTTAAAACAGAATTTAAAACAGATTTAGATTCAAATTTGATTAGGCTATAACTTTTGATTCCCACGTTAGATTTTTGCAAATTTTATACCGTTGGAATCAGAGAGACAAGCCCTTTCTGTTTATGAAATGTGTTTAAAGTTTAGGTTCTGTTAAAATGGTTTCTTTTGCAGAAACTTGTTTAGGACTATTTTGAGTATAGAAATTGTTTAGAAAATTGTTTTAGTGTAAAATAAACTTGAATTAGCAAGTTTTTAACTTGGTTATGATTCAGTACTATGCACTTGCTTGGTGGAGTTTTAAAAATCATCACATAGCATTTTTTTCATGCATGCATATGTATTTTTGTTTGTATATGAATTGTGTGTAATTTTGTGCTACCATTCTTTGTGTAGACTTTGGTGCTAGTGATTGTGATTGTGAAGAGTGCTACTCTCCCCACTACCAAGGCAAGTGGTACTGCATGAATATTTCCATCCCTATATTTTATACAAGCATTAGAAATATTTGCTAAGTCTTGCATGTTACTTTTTTTTTGCCAAATGCCATGTTGGGAAATCCTAAGTAGTTGTAGAATTGCTAGGGAATTTCTAAGTTAAGTTACTATGCCATGCTTAGCCTAGCTAGTAGCAAACAAGGGTTGGTAAAGTATATACATGCTATGATGAAAATATTTCTAAGTCTTTAGACTTATGTTTTTCTTAATAAAACAACTAAGTCAATGAATCACCTGGGTGGAATGGGACTTGATTGGTGGTTTTTGGTTGAGTGGTTACACAAGGCCCATGGACATGGTTTACCTTGTGTATCTCACTTGTGGTATGCCACCCAGGAACAAAGGGATTTTAGAGGCCAAGTGTTGAGAAGCTTATAGTGCAGCCACTTGGCAATATGGGCTCTGCCTGGATCACATAGGTTGCTAGAACTTAGCCATTTGGACAGTTGGTGGTAGTGGGAATGATAGGTTGGAGCGCGTCCATTTGGTCTAAGGGAAGGCTTCTGAAAGGTCCTGTCTTGGGAAACCAAGTCTGGTGGGGAAAGTGCACAACCTCTGCAGATGGAAAAATCTAAGTACTTAGCCAAGTCCATGGCAATGGACAACTTGAGCATCAAGACATGGAAGCTATCAAGAATCTCATCACTCCAACTTCTAAGTAAAAACTTGTGGGTGAACAAGGGTGAAGGACCCCAATGTCTATTGGTGGTTTCTTGGGGAAAAGTTTTGACAAAGAAAAACTTAGTGATTTCAACTAATAGGAAAAACCTATTTTGAGCAAAGCAAGCCAAGCTACACTTAGCCAAACTGCATATAGTAATATAGTCCACTTAAAATTTACTAAGGTATCACTTGCCAATACTATTCCAAAGTATTGACCCACTGTGGCTGTAACTTGTGATGTTGAAGGTTACTCCGATGATGATTAGGTGTCATGAGTCTACACTCAACATGTTTGCATGTGGCACATGAAGATGAAGCCTTATGTTTATTTACCTATTCCAAACTCTTGTATTAGGCTTGTGGCCTTGAGATGTAAAAGACTATGTTTTATCTCTGGAATGGATGTAATAAATGACCTTTGTATCTGTGTACTTCATCTTAAACTGTGGATGCTAGCAATGATCCAGGGACTAGCATTGCAATCACAGGGATCATTTTCCTTTACAAAGGAGGGATCTTACAGATGGTATCAGAGCACTGTGTTGCCTGTAGGATTATGACCCTAGGATTGGAAACCACTAAGGAAAATTTTCAACTACTTCTACACTTGTCTATTCTTCTCGTAAACTTTTCTAATCTTCTCTATCTCATCTCTATTTGTAGATGAACTCCATCAACGAAGCCGTAAAGAAAGGACCACTCATGACCATGACCTTGGAGTGTGAGACTGAGTTTCCCAAAATTCTCAAGGACCTCATGGTGGCAATGGAAATACATGGTGCAGCTGTGTACAAAGGCTTTCCAGTGATGGATGAAGGAGTTGAGTACTGGTGGGTGCAACTTCACTTGTACAAAAACAAGGAAGACAACCACAAAGAAACAGGATTCTGCATGTACACCAACACTGTGGTGCACACCACATTCTTTGAGTCAGCAAGCGAAGCAGCTTGGAGGACTATCAAAGAACTTAGTGCTAGAGTCAAGTGCAGAATGCTCAACCTCCAAAAAAGACTTGATGAAAGAGAAGGAACTTACCCAAGAGTTGGAAGCTACCAACCAAACCTTAAGAGGAGATATTATAGACTTAGTGATGGAATCATGTGAGCAAGATAGGCTGATTGCTTCTAGGAACATTGTGTTAGCCAAAAGATCCAGTGAGATAGGATTGTAAACGTACTTCGTTAGTTAGACCACCACCTATCACCTTATTTTCCAAAATGATACCTTAAAATAAGATTGGACCTTGGTTGATGTAATGGATTCATGTGTGCATGACTTGTGTGATTTTGCTTTCCAAGGATATGTATGTGATGTTATGACTTTTGTTTATCTTGATTTGTGTTGTTCTAACTTTTCTGTCTTATAAATAGATGCCTATTACCATCAGCACTGTTGAGGAGTTCCAGGTTACCCGCTCTGGTCCTCGTATCGTTGAGCTTACCACTTTGCTCAATCTCCCTCTTCCCACCATCATGGTGCATCCACTCACCAAGTTCGAGAGGAAGGACCTCTGGTGCTTCAAGGTGAACCAGCCCGGACGCCAGACAGAGCCTACTACGGAGGCCATCGTCCTCAAGCTTATGCACGATGACAGGGAGAGAGGCATGGAGGTAGTTATGCAGGACCTGATAGGACGTCTGCTAGGACGACACTCCCGACAGGTTAGAGGCACTCACTTCCACGTCTTCGGAAGACGTGATGAGGACGGAGAGTCCATCGACTTCGAGGACGACTCGAGGGACGCAGCAGAGCCGATACGTCTGTATCTCCAGGACTTAGAATCTCTCATTAGACACGTGGACACGGACAAGACCAATGTCATGCTCAGTAATGACGAGCTCCAGGTGCAGCTTCGCGAGAAGGACAAACTCTTCGCGCAGCAGGACGAGATAGTCAAGGAAATGGAGGCGAAGTTCGAGACCCAGGACAGGAAGTTCAAGAGTCAGGAGAAGCGTGTCCAGGATAGGAACAAGAAGATCCGAGACATGACTGAAGAACTGCAGTCCAAGGACTTCGAGCTAGAGCAGCAGCAGACGGTGATAGAGAGGCTTCGTTCCCAGAAGAGGGCTCTCAAGGCCAAGATAGAGTCCTTGACCACTACCATTGAGGAGAACAAGACCGCGATGGAGAACACAGGTCTTACCTTTGTCGAGGAGGATATTGATGCTGATGAGTAGACTTGACTACTCGTTTATCTTTTATTATCGTACTTGTTATTTGAGAACTTGTTATTGGACCATCCGACATGTGGATGGCTTGCTACTTGTGTGTTTTACCTTGTGAACTTGTTATCTTGTTGTTGAACTTTTATCTTTGTGTTGCATGCTATGTGTTTGCTTATGTGATGTAATGTGCATGAAAGCATCTATGGGTATCTCATTCTTATCTCTATTTGAACAAACCACAGATGCCTCCCCGTCGCGCAAACCCCAACCCCAACAACAACATCACACCGGAAATGCAACAAATGATGACTGCTCAAACACAGCTGATGCAGATGATGACAACATTCATTCAGAACCAAAACAATAACAACAACAACCCCAATAACAACAACAACCCTCCGGGCTTTGATATGCTCACCAGATTCTTGAGATTGAGGCCAGCTAAGTTCTCAGGGACGACTGATCCCATGGTGGCCAATGATTGGCTACGTTCTGTAAACAAGGACTTAGTAACCATGGGCTGCACGGATGCTGAAAAGGTCAGATTTGCAGCACATCTGCTGGAAGGGCCAGCCGCCACTTGGTGGGACAACTTTCAAATCACCACTCCCATAGATGAGGTGACATGGGCTATCTTTGAGGATGGCTTTCGCACTGCTCATATCTCATCAGGAATAATGAGCCTGAAAAAGAAAGAGTTCCACAATCTGATGCAACGCCACCACAGCGTGGCTGAGTACATTGAAGAGTTCAACAATCTGGCGCGTTATGCACCGGATGAAGTTGACACTGATGCCAAGAGAAAGGAAAAATTTCTGGAAGGCTTGAATGATGAGCTGAATCTGCAATTGGCTGTGGCATATGTTCCCACTTATCAGTCGCTCTATGACAAGGCTGCTATATTGGAGAACAAAATGAAGCAAGTCGAGAGTAGAAAGAGAAAGCACTCCGACAAGCACAGCTCGGGATCGTCTCACAAACGATCTCACTATGATGACAGTGGAAGCTCAGGATCCCACAAGCATGGGAAATTCAACAAGCACCACAACCACAACCGTCATGACAACAAGCATCATCGCAGTCATGACAATGAAAAGTACAAGAACCACAAGAGTGGACATAAGAACCACCACAGTGGTAATGGTAGTGGAAGTGGAAGTCAGCCTGTTAAGAGAGACATCAGTCAGGTTGAATGCTTCAAATGCAAGAAGATGGGACACTATGCAAATGAGTGCCCCGAAAAGAAAGTTGAAGGACCTGTCAAGCCCAATCCTTTCCAGAAAGGACAGGTGAACCACATCAGTGTGGAGGAGGTCTATGAGGAGCCTGACGCTGTTGCTGGTAAGTTCAGACTCAATTCTATTCCAGCATTTTTTCCTTTTTGATACTGGAGCATCGCATTCATTCATATCAAAAGCATTTGTTGATAGAAATGGGTTTCCAACTGAAAACATTGGGTGTCCAATAAAAGTTAGTTCTCCGGGTGGAGATATGATAGTAAGTCTTGGATGCCGGGATCTAGTAATAGAGTTTGGAAAACATAAATTCCCAGTGAGTCTGATAATCCTAGATTCCCAAGGACTGGACGTAATATTGGGAATGGATTGGATGACTAAGTATGAAGGAGTACTAGATTGTGCTAATCGTACTGTTGCACTCACAACCCCGGAAAGAAAACGGATTAAGTTCAAGTCCAACTTTGAATCTAAAGGAAGTAAGATAAATTCTCTTAAGGGGGTTAGCATGGACAATGTACCAATTGTGAGTGAGTACCCGGATGTGTTTCCGGAAGAATTGCCGGGAATGCCACCAGATAGAGATGTAGAATTTCTGATAGATTTGGTACCAGGGTCTGGACCAATAGCAAAGAGACCGTATAAAATGTCAGTTGATGAACTGAAAGAGCTCAAGAAGCAACTTGGAGAACAATTGCAGAAAGGATTTATTCAACCAAGTTCTTCATCTTGGGGAGCCCCAGTTTTTTTCGGAGAGAAGAAATATAGAAGTCAAAGGTTATGCATAGATTACCGTTCACTCAACGAGGTAACTATCAAGAATAAATATCCTTTGCCTAGAATCAATGACTTGTTTGATCAGCTTGAAGGAACGTGTGTGTTCTCAAAGATTGATCTAAGGTCAGGCTATTTTCAACTTAAGATAAGAGAACAAGACATACCTAAAACAGCATTCACCACAAGGTATGGATTTTATGAGTATACCGTAATGCATTTTGGCTTGACCAATGCTCCAGCATACTTCATGAATATGATGAACAAAGTGTTCATGGAATTCCTCGACAAGTTCGTTGTCGTTTTCATCGATGACATCTTAGTCTACTCCAAGAGCAAAGAGGAGCATGAAGGACACTTACGTTTGATACTTGAGAAATTGAGGGAGCATAAACTTTATGCCAAATTCAGCAAGTGTGAGTTCTGGTTAGAGGAAGTTGGTTTTCTTGGTCATGTTATGACAAAGGATGGTGTGGCAGTTGATCCTGCTAAGGTTTCAGCTGTGACGGAATGGGAATCTCCCAAGTCCGTAAAAGAAGTTCGTAGTTTACTTGGCTTAGTAGGTTACTACAGAAGGTTCATTGAAAATTTCTCAAAGGTTGCTAAGCCAATGACTGTTGTTAAAGAAAGACAAGAAGTTTTCTTGGTCTGAAGGTTATGAACTCAGCTTTCAGGAGTTGAAGAAGAGACTTGTGACAACACCAGTTTTATGTCTGCCAAACTTGGAAAAGGATTTCCAAGTATATTGTGATGCATCTCATCAAGGTTTGGGGGCGGTACTTATGCAAGACGGTAAAGTTGTAGCTTATGCCTCGAGACAACTCAAAACTCATGAAGTGAACTATCCTACTCATGATTTAGAGTTGGCCTCTGTCGTCCATGCACTCAAAACATGGAGACACTACCTTTTGGGAAAGCATTGTGAAGTGTTCACTGATCACAAGAGTTTGAAGTATATCTTCACCCAAAAGGAAATTAATATGAGACAAAGAAGATGGCTAGAACTTATCAAAGACTATGACTTAAGTTTGCAATACCACCCCGGTAAAGCAAATGTTGTAGCAGATGCTCTAAGTCGTAAGGTATTTGTGAATGGCCTTACCAAAGGAGAATTGCCAGATGATTTGTGTACCCAATTCAGAAAACTCAGATTGGAGATTGTGCCGGAAGAACATCTCATGTCGTTAGATGTTCAAACCACTTTGTTGGACAAGATCAGAGAATCCCAGAAGACTGATAAGGAAATTGATGAGATTAAGGAAAATATTGGCCAAGGGAAAGCTAAAAGTTTCCATGAAGACGAACAAGGTACTTTATGGCATGGGAAACGTATCTGTGTTCCACAAGATCCGGAGTTGCGGAAACTGATTTTGCAGGAAGCACACAACTCTTCGTATTCTATTCACCCGGGTAACACCAAAATGTACATGGACATGAAAGAAAGATTTTGGTGGAACAATCTCAAGAGGGACATCGCCGAACATATTGCTTTGTGTGATGTGTGTAGTAGAGTGAAAGCGGAGCATCAGAAACCAGCAGGGTTGCTTCAACCACTACCTATTCCTGATTGGAAGTGGGACAAGATTGGTATGGATTTCATTACCGGACTACCAAGGACCAGGTCAGGGTATGATTCCATATGGGTAGTAGTGGATCGCTTAACTAAAGTGGCTCATTTCATACCCGTGAAGACAACTTATACAAGTGCCAAGTTAGCCAAAATCTACATGAGTAGAATTGTATGTCTACATGGTGGGCCCAAGAGTATTGTGTCTGATAGGGGAACTCAATTCACTTCCCATTTTTGGAGACAGCTACATGAGTCATTGGGAACGAGGTTGGAATTCAGTACTGCTTTTAATCCTCAAACCGATGGACAAACCGAAAGGACTAATCAAATTCTGGAAGACATGTTGAGAGCATGTGCCCTAGACTATGGAGCAAGTTGGGATGAAAGTCTGCCTTACGCAGAATTTTCTTATAACAACAGCTATCAAGCCAGCATTGAGATGGCACCGTTTGAGTTTCTCTATGGAAGAAAGTGTACCACCCCATTGTTATGGAATGGTGTGGGGGAAAGAAGTTTATTCGGGCCAGATCTTATCAAAGAAGCTGAAGAGAAGATCAAATTGGTTAAGGACAGGTTAAAGATAGCACAGTCCCAACAGAAAAGCTACGCAGATCCTAAGCGTAGAGAGGTCACCTACGAAGTTGGTGATAGAGCTTATCTTAGAGTGTCACCACTTCGTGGAGTGAAAAGATTCGGTGTCAAAGGAAAATTGGCACCAAGATATGTTGGGCCATTCAAGATTTTGAGTCGCAAAGGAAGTTGCCTATGAAATTGAATTGCCAGAATCTCTGTCAGCTGTCCATAATGTGTTTCATGTGAGTCAGCTTAAGAAATGTCACCCAGAAATGGAAGAAACTTCTTTGAAGGATACTATACCTTTGGAGGAGGTTCAATTGGAAAGTGATCTCACCTATGAAGAGAAACCTATCAAGATTCTTGAGACTGCAGAAAGAGTCACAAGGACAAAGACTATCAAGTTTTGCAAAGTACAGTGGAATCATCATTCCGAAGAGGAAATAACATGGGAAAGAGAAGATGATCTTCGGAAAGACCACCCTCACCTATTTGCTAGCCAATCCGAATCTCGAGGGAGAGATTCACCTTAAGGGGGTTAGATTTGTAACATCCCTAAAATCATGATTTCAAAGAGTGCATATCATTCATGCATGCATATAGAATTGAGATCAATTTCAAGCTCATTTCAGAAAAACAGAAGCACATAGTGCTATCATTTTATGTGAGCAAATTTGAATCAAATGGCCATCCCCATTTGAAAGCTTGAATGTTTTAAACCTATATTATTTGTCTCCCTTGTTGAATGAATTGAGTGTGCAATTTGAACCAAACTTTACAAAATGGAAATGGTTTCAAAAACCATTTTCAAACATTTGCAAATCAAGTGCAAAGTCCCTATTATTTTGTTTCTCCAAAAATGACCAAGCCTTTTCAAAGTGACCACATGGTTTTATGCTTAGAATTGAGACTGCTGCACACTACAAAAATCCCCAAAAGATTTGAATTCAAAAAGAGTTTGAATTCATTTGAAAACCATTCCTAAAATTCATCCTGGAAAAAAGAAAAGGATTAAAGAAAAGAAAAAGGCCAGGCGCCCCTATTCTAGCCCAACAGCAGAACCGGCCCAGCTAGCCCACCCGGGCCACCTCTCTCTCTCTCGCACGCGCCAACGCACCCACGCGGTCACTGACACCCAGACCCCACCTCCCTTCTGCGTATTTCGCTGACGAGTGGACCCGTGACCCCGTCGTCGTCTTTGTCAATCACGCGCGCCTGCGCCGCTCTCGCCGCCGTTACTCGCCGCAGTCACTGCTGCGTTAAATTCCCTTGATTCCGCGAGTAACTCCACGCCCCGCTCTGGCTATAAGAACCCCTCGCCGCCGCGGTCATTTCCCTCCACTCTCCTCGCTCACTCCGCCACCAGGCTGCGTGCATTTGACCTCGAAACCCCGCAGCACCGACGACCTCCGGTGACTAATTCCGGTGAGCTTCAACCGCCCCCCTTTCTCTGGTTCAAACTATCGTGCCCAGCTTGATCTCGTGCATCTCCTGATACCTTTTGTTTGCGTTATCGTGACCCAGGAAGCCGTCCCCGTTCGTGCCCGCGACTGACCGAGCCGCCGCTCAACTCCGGCGACCAATTACGGTAAGCAGAGCGCGCCCCTTGCCCCCTCTTGCATACTAGGTTGTTCGCCTTTGTCTTGTGTGTCTTCTAATCCCTCTGGTTCGTGCTAGGGCAACGCGAAACCTCGGCAACAACTCCAACCGCAATCACCCGACGCCGTGCACGACTCCGACGAGCTCCAGCAGCCCCTGTCGTGCGCCCCTTGCCCAGCCACCTCCACATTGAGCTTCGCCTCGACCTTGCGGTTCTGGTAAGGACACCCTTCCCTCCCCGAGCGACCTAGAACGCCAGCGCCGCCGCTGACAGAGCGCTCCTCCGCTCGCCTTCGCCGCGCGCCGCCAGAACGTGGTCGCTTGATCGAGAGCCGTTGGATCTAGATCCAACGCGTGCGATAGAACCACTTAGCGAAGCGTTATGTTTTGATCTGAACCGTGCATCGCCACTTAGATCCTACGGCTCGCGTGTGTGATCCGGTGCGAAGCGGTACGCGCCAGTAAGAATAAGACACGTGGCTAGGGTTTGAGTTTAAAACAGAATTTAGAACAGATTTAGATTCAAATTTGATTAGGCTATAACTTTTGATTCCCACGTTAGATTTTTGCAAATTTTATACCGTTGGAATCAGAGAGACAAGCCCTTTCTGTTTATGCAATGTGTTTAAAGTTTAGGTTATGTTAAAATGGTTTCTTTTGCAGAAACTTGTTTAGGACTATTTTGAGTATAGAAATTGTTTAGAAAAGTATTTTAGTGTAAAATAAACTTGAATTAGCAAGTTTTTAACTTGGTTATGATTCAGTACTAAGCACTTGCTTGGTGGAGTTTTAAAAATCATCACATAGCATTTTTGCATGCATGCATATGTATTTTTGTTTGTTTGTATATGAATTATGTGTAATTTTGTGCTACCATTCTTTGTGTAGACTTTGGTGCTAGTGATTGTGATTGTGAAGAGTGCTACTCTCCCCACTACCAAGGCAAGTGGTACTTCATGAATATTTCCATCCCTATATTTTATACAAGCATTAGAAATATTTGCTAAGTCTTGCATGTTACTTTAAACACAACATGGTAAAGAGAGAGAACCTTGGGTGCAGAAACCTATGCCTTTTCCAGGTAAAAAAACACAAGTCAAAGGAGGAAGAACACTACAACAAGTTTTGTGAGTGGATGAAACCTTTATTTTTGCAAATTCCTTTGACTGATGCTATTAAATTGCCTCCTTATTCAAAGTATATGAAGGATATTGTCTCTAATAAAAGGAAGATTCCTAATGAGGAGATTTCTACTTTGCTTGCTAATTATTCCTTTAATGGTAAGGTTCCAAAGAAACTTGGTGATCTAGGTATACCAACTATTCCTTGCTCTATTAAGAATAATTATGTTAGAACTTCTTTATGTGATTTGGGAGATGGAGTTAGTGTTATGCCTTTTTCTCTCTACAAGAGACTCCAGCTAGAAAAGTTGATACAAACTAATATATCTTTGCAAATGGCTGATAAGTCAACTACTATTCCTGTTGGTATATGTGAGGATGTTCCTGTTCAAGTTGCTCATAATTGCATGATTTTAACTGATTTTGTTGTGCTTGAAATGCCTGAAGATGATAATATGTCTATTATTCTTGGGAGACCTTTTCTTAATACTGCAGGTGCTGTCATCAATTGCAATCAAGGAAAAGTAACATTCAATATTAATGACAAAGAGCACACTATCTATTTCCCCAATAAGGTTGTTAAACGCTATTGCCTGAATTCCATTTGAAAATCAAGGTTGGAGAAATATATTGTCCCATTCCACAAGAAAATTTTAAAACTATTATGATTGGGACCATTGCTATCAAGTATGAGGTAACATAATCACCTTGTGGAATACAAAGTTTTGTTTCATATAAGATTGTTTTGGTAACAAGACTTGATCAACCTTATTAAAAAAGATTTTAATGAACAAAATAATGTTTTCACTATGGTTATACTTGCTTTCTTTTACTTTTCTCCTTCCTAGTCTTTGCCTTTCTTTTGCTAGCTTTGGTTTTGTTAGTTGTTTGCTTGTTAGTTTGTCTTAGAGCTTATGTAGTTTGGCTTTTGGTTTGCTTTAGATTCTTATGAAAAAGCTGTTTCTGCGAGAAAATCAATTTTCATACCCTGAAAATTGGCCAAAAATAAAGTTTTCCGAAAAATCCCAGAAATTCAAAATAAAATTTTCCTAGAAAAAAGGGACAGAGGGACACCTGAAGTGACCCAGGGAGCCACCCTAGGACACCACACCCATGGTAGGCACGACCTACCTGTGGGTGGCGCCTAGGGGGGGTCTGGCCCACCTGGGCCCCTTCATGGTGCCCCCTCACAACCATTTTCTTTCTCTCTCCCGAAAAACACCGGAAAACTTGCTCAAGCTCGAGTTCTTGTTGTTCTTCCTCGCGATTTTCGATCTCTTTGCTTATCCCATATTTGCTGCTGATTTTTGGAGGGATTGCTCCTTGGTATGTGCCTCATCCACTTGGCCAATTAGATTTGTGATTGGTAGATTGTATCTTTAGTATTTTTCTGCTATAGGTGATAGGTTGTTTGAGCTTGCATGCTTGTTCTATGCTTAGAAATTTTATTTTGATGCATGTGTAGCCCTCTAACAAGTTCATATAGTAGTTGCTCATCATTTATCAACTTGGAAATCACTTGGTTTGATGTTTGTCTAATTTTTTTAGAATAGAGTGGTCATGGATAACCACACATTTGGAGATATATTTGAGGGTGATGCACCTAGAAGGGCAAGGCTTCCAAGATCATCCGCTAGTGTTAGGCCCTCATACAATGAGGATCTCATCACTCCGCGATTTGGTGACAAGGGAGATGAGGGGGATGTGCATCCCTCCGCCTTTCCTTGCCAAACCTTCTTGCGGGCTGCTGGGATTCTTGATGATTTTATGACCTTGGTTCAGAGGGCTGGTCTAACAAGTATTATGCAGGATGAGAGCGTACAATATGCTACGCTCACTAAAACATTTATGGAGAGCTTCTCCTTCACTAACAGCTTGTTCCATCCAGATGTTTCTTTCAAAGTTTATGGCAGGACTTACCATATGACATTGAAGAAATTTTGTGAAGCTCTAGGACTTGGTACAGCTGGGTCAGCAAAGAAGATTCCAGCTCAACCCGCTAATTTGTTGGAGCTCTATCGTGGAATAACCAATGATGATAACCGTAGAGCTCAACGGGGAAAGATAAGAAACATTCAGCTTCTAGCCGTCAGGTACTTCACTTACTATATTGCCACTAGTGTTCTTGGTAGGGAGAACACTAGTAATATTTCCAGTTATCATTTGGCTTTCTTAGCTGCTGCACTCAACAATGAAACCAAGTATAATCTTGGTTCTCTCATTGCTCGTCGCTTAATAGCTAAGGGACCCATTTATTATAGAGTTATTGCTATGCATGTTGCTACTGCCTTGTACATTTCTTTTGATCCAAATGATACAGTTTTGGCTCCTCAGAGGCTTGATCTTGCTGCCATGAAGGCGCACCACTTTGTCACCACTAGCTCTACCCTTGATAACTTGGTTTATAGAATGTTGTTTTTTGACGGGGAAGAGAGAGATACCTCTCCCCAAAACCACTTTGTTCAGTATTTCTCAGGGACCTTTGTCACGCTCCAAGGAGGAGATGAATGAGATGTTGTGCTCTCTTGCCTTGCATGGGCACTATCAAGAGGAAGCACCCTCTTACGACCCCGCGGTACACTACACAGGGGAGTCCTCAAGCTCGTACCAGGATGAGGGAGCCTCCTCATCATACTACGGAGGTGCACCTACTTGGGCACCATGGGATTGAGCCCCACTTAGGCCAAAAGCCTAAGCTTGGGGGAGGTATATCGACGTCACACTCATCTATATATCATGTTCGATCGGTTTTTTGTATATCCATTGTTTCACTTTCTTTTTGGTTCTTGTTGCTTCTTTCTCAAAAACACAAAAATACCAAAAATATTTTCATTGTTTCTCTTGGTTTGTTTCTTTGTTTCTCTTCTTTGGTTTGACTTAAAAGAAAAATCCAAAAAGATTTTGCTTTGCTTGGTTTGTTTTTGCTTTGCTTGTTTTTGCTTTGTTGGCTTCTTTAAAAAACCGAAAACACCAAAAAAAAAATTGTTGTTCTTCTTTGGTTTTGTGAGTTCTTTGCAGGGTTCAGCCGTCCTCAGTGGAGTTTTGTTTTCATGTTATTATTCAAGTCATACAAGTGAAGGGCAATAATGAAGATTAAGACAACTTGAGGAGTGGTAAAGGCTGGTAACAAACTCTATTTGTTTCATTTTTGTACATATACTCATCATTGTGAGCATGCTTAGTCTGTTCATGGTAAGGAGTGTGTTACTGATGGATGCTTGTCACATCCCAAGATTTTCCAAACCTTGTAATGTGAAAATAATGAATAAAATAAAACTTTGTTTGATTTTCAGGGCCAGAAGAAACTTTTTGGATTTAATTGGAAATTTCAAACCAATTTGAATCAAATAAATCCTAAAGGGATTTATAAAGATAAACATTTATTAAAGGAAATTAAAATGTTTTGGAATTACTATTTTGGATCTTTTAATAAAAGATTTGGTTTTCAAAAGAAAAGGTGGATTTATAAATAAAGTATAAAGCCAAATTAAACCTTGGCCAAGCTTTGGAATTAAAACATTTTGTTTGGAATAAAAATAGCAAAGGTTTATTTAAATAAATTAATAAGGATTTAATATCCAATTTTATCTAAATAAAAGGTTTACCATTTTAATTAAAACATCAAAAAATTATTAAAATATTTTTAAATAAGTTTTCCAAATATTTTATATTCTCAAATAAAACCTACTGAAGTGTTTAGGCTTTATTTTAGATTTCAAAATAAATATTTAAAATAAAATAAATCCTAGATGATTTAATAATGAAGGTCTATTATATTTAATTATTAATGGACCCTAAAATAAAAGGTTATTTTGTTTTAAACAAGTTTCCAAGTATTCTTTATTTTCAAATAAAACCTACTGATTGGTTTTGAAAATATTTGGGTTTCAAATGGAGGTTTATTTAAATTAAATCAAACCCTATTTTATTAAATAACTAAAGATCCATTTTATTTAATTAAAGAATGGATCCTAAAAAAGAATAAAAATTATTATTTTATTTTGGAATTTGGTTTATGTTGATAAACAGAACCAAATTCAAAGTACAAAGATTAGTGATTGTTTGAATCAAATTGAGTGTTGTTTGATTGTTTGAATTTCAAATCAGAAATTAAATTCAGGAAAAAGAAAAAAGATTCAGAATAGGAAAAAAAAATGAAGTTAGGTCGACCCAACCCAGCAGCCCACTAAAGCCCAGAAACAGCCCAGCTATTCCTCCCCGAGGAAAAACGATTCGCACGCAGTATCAAACCCACAGAGAGAATGACTAGTGGACCTCCCCCTCATTTCTTTTCTCACTGCCAGGTAGACCCCACTCCCCCTGTTCATCGTCCACACCCGCGCGACCTGTTCTTCCTCCCTCGTCGCTGTTTCCTGCAGTGATTCCGCGCCTTAATTCGTCTTAACGCGACCACCGTTACTTGCTTCGATCACGCAGGCTTAAACGCCCATGCATCCTCTACATTTTCCCTCTGACACCCCGCGCTGGCACGCCCCCAGACCTCCCCAATTTCCTCCCCGAGCACCCTCTGCTCCGACGAGGTTCGGTATCGATTCCGGCCAAGTATCACCACTCCTTGCCTCCCTGACCTCGCACCCTGACTCACCACTTCTTGGCGTGTCTCCCAGTACCTTTCGTTCGACCGCGGCCGCCCCAGATCATCGGCTACGTCAAGCTTTCGAACGCCGTCGCGTCTGCAACCTCTCCGACGACCTCCCCCGGTAAGCACTGACCGCCCCGCGTCTTCTCGATCACGCAAACATCCTTGCCTTGGTCCTGCGCGCCTAACCATGCCCCTGTCTTGCCTTAGGGCGATCTACAACATCGCCATCGACCGTGGACAGAGCCGTCTGACGCCGTTACAAACTCCGGTGAGCGATTCCACCTGACCCCGTGCGCCCCTTGCCATGACGAACACATGCCGAGCATCACCACGTCCTCGCGACCTCGGTGAGCCTATTTACTTCCTCTCTCGCTTCCTGTTCTCGCCGTTACGCCGTAGCCCAAGCACCGCCGCCGCGCGCCACCGTTGAGCGCCGCCAGTTCTTGGCCAGGCAGTAGCAACCGTTCGATTTAGATCGGAGAGACGAGATTAGATCACTTAAACTCGAAAGGGTACGCAGCCAGTGCCGTGCGATGCAACTTGATCTAACGGCCTGCAGCCCGCGATCCACCCGAACCGGTACTGTCCAGTTAAAACACGACGCGTGGCCAGATAGGTTTAAAACGGAAGTTTGAAATCTGATTAAGTTGTGAATTTCAAACCCTTGTAACTTTGGATTCACACGTCCAAAAATTACAAATTTTATGTCGTTGGATTCAGGAGAGCAAGAACTAGCCAACCATGCCCTTAGTTTAGCAAATAGTATCCATTAGAGTGTTTGTTTTTGCAGAAACTTTTGTATGCCTATTTAGAGTAGAAAAATGTTTCAAAAATGTTTTTAGGGTTAAAACCTTTGCAAATTGTTTTCATGTGAACTTACTGACCCTAGGAACCAACCCATGGTATTGGAAATGGACTTGGTAAAATTTAGAATGAATTATTTGATTTAGCCCATTTCTAGCCAATTGGAAATAAAGATTTTGGTTATGAAAATACTTTTATAAAGAAAACTTTGTGAAAATGTTTGGGACCAAACCTACTGACCAAAAACACCAAGTTTTGCAATGGCAACTCATTTGGTGAAAAACATAAAGTTTGCTTTGATAAAAAAAATATTTCACCACATAAAATGATGAAGGGATTTAAAAGTGGTTTATGGACAAAACCCTTTTGCAAATGACTTTGCCATTTTGGTAAATGACCAATTTTGACTTTACAAAGTTTAGAAGCCTAGTGGAGACCACCTTTGCAATTGGAACCATCTTTTACATGCTTCATGCAAGACTTAGATCTTAGATCCCATAGTTTTATGTGTGTGTGAAATGTTGTTTGATTGATTACTTGGAATGCTAGTTGATTTGGTGTTTGCTTGATTGATTGTAGTGAAATTAGCAAAGTGTGAGACTAGCAAGATCAAGGAGTGAACCACCATTCCCTTCCAAAAAGGCAAGTTACACTATCATCTAAAGTCCTACTATTTTCATTATACTTAGTGGATTTTGAAAACATGCATGAAAACAATTTTATACTTATGCTATGCTAAATCCTAATAGGATTCCCTATACACTCCTTAGTGAAAATATTGTAGTTGTTACATGCTTAGCCATGCTTCATTTGGAAAAGAGATACATGTTGTGATTTTACAAAGGTTGAGAAAAGGACTTGTGTTTTACATAATAAAACAAGGACTCAATGAACCACCTAGGTGGAGGATACTTTAAGTTTTGGAGAGGGTGGCAACAAAAGGAACCATGTCTATGGGAATCACTTTGTGTTGTGCTCCAAAAGAAAACCACCTAGGAAACTTAGAGATTGAACATGTTTCTCCAATTGTGGCTTTCGTGTGCAACCACATGCTATTATGGCTCTGGCTTAGTCAACTACATTGGGAAGACTCATGCACTGTCCTCAGTTAACTGGACATGGGGACCTGGAATCCTACATGGGTCCTGAAGGCAAGCTAGCAATGGTGTATGGGAGGACGCTTTGGAAAGACTTCGTCACATTCTCAATCTGCCAGTACTCCATCTTGGTGAGCACTAATCCAGTAGGCCACTGGTGGCAAAAGGATGAGATTGTGACATGTGGGTAAAGTGTACTCCTTCTGCAGAAGATAATAAAATCTAAGTACTTAGCCGTGTCCCCGGTTATGGACAATACTGAGCAACTAAAGTTTGAACTATGGGAGATCTCGACATTCAAATTTCTAAAAGAAAACTTTTAAGGACTTGATGCACTTGGGGTTACCAAGGAGCTCAAGAGACTTTGACAAAACTTGATGTACTTGGGGTTACCAAGGAACTCAAGAGATTTTGTTGAAAACATGAACACTTGGGGTTACCAAGGAACTCATGAGACTTTATAAAATTTGATGCACTTGGGGTTACCAAGGAGCTCAAGGGATTTTGACAAGGACTTGAACACTTGAGTTTCTACCAAGGAGTTCAAGGAACTTGGAAAAAGAGTTTTGACAAAGGACCAAACCCATTTTGAAAAGATAGGATAAATACTGCTTTATGCAAATAAGCCTTAAACTCTACTTAGCCAAATATGCATGTATTGATAGGATCCACCCATATTATACATAGTAGTGAAACTTGCCAATACAATTCAAATGTATTGACCCTTGTGGCTG
Organism: Avena sativa; assembly: GCA_916181665.1. Classification (NCBI taxonomy): domain Eukaryota; kingdom Viridiplantae; phylum Streptophyta; class Magnoliopsida; order Poales; family Poaceae; genus Avena; species Avena sativa. The sequence continues at coordinate 17,307,792 of OV702285.1, forward strand.
TAACTTGTAATGTTCCAGGTCTGATTGATTTTAGTGAAGATTGTTTGATTAGGATTACAAAGTCTACAACCAACATCTGCCTGTGGCACTTTTGAAGATGAAGGACCCAAGACTATAGATATTCCGCTGCAATGTAATGTAATAGCCAAATGAGCTATGTAAGATGTAATAAAATTATGTTATTCCTAGTTATAAAGTTATATTATGACCTTTGTTTCTTGATATTACATCTTAACTGTGGATGCTAGCTATTGATCCAGGGATTAGCATTGTAAACACAGGGGGCTCTATCTAATTAAAGATTGGAACCTCTACAATGCTTAGTAGTTTTTGCTTGTCTATGATTATCTCCAGCTTGCTAATAGTTTGTAGCATGTCATATGAATGTTTGCTTGCATTGTTTTATTCATATTTTGGTATGATATTGTGGTATCCTCCTCTAGAAGTTTCATGTGAATCGACTTGGCACATGCTCACGCATGTATATGTCTAATCAATAGTGAGTAAGCCTCGATGATTTATTTTGCCTCAGAGTTCTTGTATCACTTTCATGCCATAATTAGTCATGTTTTGTTGCAAGCATGATTATGACAATTATTGCTCTCTCGTTTGCCGCTCCCTCTCTTTTGCTAGCCTTCACTTGCACTGAGCATGAGCTCTACCTGTGCTTCCAACTCCCCAAAACCAATATTGCCAGCTGTGTCCACCATACCTACCTATTAGCATTGTTTGCTATTTCAGTACATATTCAATATGCCTTGTTTTCTTCCAAATAAAATGTTTGTCTGTTTTGAGAAAGTTAGTTAGTAAATATCTCATGAACTTGATGGCACACTTTATTCCTTGCACTTAATAATCCTGAACCATTGTGACTTGTCCATGAAAGTTATATGCCGGGAGTCAGCAGAACCGTGACATCACGGGGAACGCTTTCAACACTCTTTGGATATCCTATCTAGTTGATACTTTGCTCTTTTGTTAACGGATGTCAAAGATGTGAAATAAAAGGGGAGCTTGTGAGTTCATGGAGTCTATACATCGTGTTAGAGAAACGCCTGGGCTGCTAGCCTAAGCCATGCCTAATCATGGTGGAAACTTGCAGCATCACCATAATGAGCATTCTATGAAGCATCCCCAATAAAAAGCTATGCACATAGTAAATAAAAAGATCGTTGAGATGATCATTGTCTGCTTTCCTTGTCATTTTGATCACGGGACGGCTCCTGTATCATGTGCAAGGGGTACCCCATTGGCGGTTCTCTATGATCTGCATGTATTTACAATGGCAAGAACTTACAAGTAACCAAAGTTGAGTAGCATGCGCAGCGGACCTCATACTCAAGGGACTTGGGATTTTCAGTCTATGGTCTGTCAAGCATATGATTCAGAGTGGACCTCACTTTCACTTTAACCACATGAAGATGCCTATGATAGGGGAAATGAGAGATCAAAGCTAATAAGTACCTTCCTTTCAACATTAGGAAGCCTTTCAAACCTTTCAAAACCATTTTCACAACCTTGTTGAGTCACCACTTATTCTATGAGCACCTTCTTGGGAGCATAGTTGTCATTCTTGTGTTTGTTCCAAAACTTGGTTAATTATGTCATGACTTTGATGCTTGTATCTCTGATATTTTTACCTCTACTCTTCACTTGAACTTCAGAGGTGCCTTGTCATTTATATTGTGCTCTACAAACAAAGGCAAGCGAGATACCACTCTATCATACCTTACTATGAGCATTGCAATGTTGCTTATGTTTATGTTCCATGCTACTTATTATTATTGAGTTGGTTTCTCTTCATAGCTTGTAATGATTATTGACTTAGTTGCATACTTCTTATTATAAATGGTTTAAGCATCTAATTCTGTGCTGAAAATATATACATCATTTGAAGCAAATGTGTTCGTGAAAGTTCTTTTATCGCACTCAGTTTTCAACTGAATTGCTTGAGGACAAGCAATAAGCTAAGGTTGGGGCGAGTTGATATGCCCAAAACATATCTACTTTCTCGAACACTTTTTCTATTGGTTCTCCTCTAAACTTGTGTGATTTGGATACAACTAACACATACTGACGCAGTTTTTAGCAGAATTACCTTAGTGTCTTGTTTTTGTGCAGATGTAAGGTTCCCAACCTTTAATAAGGTAGAGATCCCTGTGTTTACAATGCTAGTCCCTGGATTAATAGCTAGCATCCACAGTTAAGATGTAATATCAAGAAACAAAGGTCATAACACAACTTTATAACCAGGAATAAAATAATTTATTACATCTTACATAACTCATTTGGCTATCTCATTACAATGCAGCAGAATATAACATTAGCATGGGGTCCTGCATCTTCAAAGTGCCACAGGCAATCATGTTGGTTGTAGACTTGTAATCCTATTCAACACACTTCACTAACATCAAACAAACCTACAACATAATAAGTTGCAGCCACAAGGGTCAATACATTTGAATTGTATTGGCAAGTTTCACTACTATGTAGAATTAAGTGGATCCTATCATTACATGCATATTTGGCTAAGTAGGATTTAGGCTCTTTTGTAGAAAGCAATATAGTTTTATCCTATCTTTTCAAAATAGTTTTGATCTTTTGTCAAATCTTTCTGAACTCCTTGGAAAACTCCAAGTGCTTCTAATCCCTTGTTGTCACCATCAAGTTTTACTTTGAGAAATTGGAGTGTCGAGATCTTCCATAGCTTCAGGCCTTAGTTGCTCAGAATTGTCCATAACCGGTGACACGACTAAGTACTTAGAATTTGATCTTCTGCAGAAGTTGTACACTTTACCCACATGACACAATCTAGTCTTGACGCCACCTGTGGCCGCTGGATAAGTACTCACCAAATGGAGTACCGGTAGATCGAGAATGTGACAAAGTCTTTCCATAGAAGTCCTCCCAATACACAATGCTAGCTTGTCAACCAGGCACCAATGTAGGGATAAATTTCCCTTACACAATTCTAGTTAACCTGAAGATGCCAATGCATGGGTCTTCCACTATGTAGTTGACTAAGCCAGAGCCCATTTAGCATGTGGCTGTACACGGAAGCCACTGTATCAAAACATGTTCAATCTCTAAGTCCCTGGGTTGTTTTCTTCTAGTGCACACACAAAAAGATAGCCATATAAACATGGTTCCCTTTGTTGCCACCTTGTCCAAAACTTGAGTATCCTTGTCCACCCAGGTGGTTCATTGAGTACTTGTTTTATTATATAAAACACATATCTTTTCAACACTTCATATAATTATATCATGTATCCCATCCCAAATATATAGTAGGGCTAAGCATACTCCAACTACAATGTTTTCACTAAGGAAGATATAAGGGTATCCTATTAGGATTTAGCATAGCATAAGATATAGTAGTCCTTATCATGCATGTTACAAAAATCCACTATGTGTGAAAATAGTAGGACATGGATGATAGTGTCACTTGCCTTTTTAGTGGAGAATGTTGGTTCACTTCTTGATCTTGCAAATAACACACTCTTCTAACTTCACTACAATTCAATCAAGCAAAACACAAATTCAACTAGCATTCAAACCAATTCACCACATAAAATAATAAAAACAAGGTCATGCATGCAAGCATGCAAAAGATAGTTTTATTTGGAAAAGTGGTTTATACTAGGCTCTAAACATTTTCAAGCTCACATTGGTCATTTACAAAAGTGGTAAAACCATTTGCAAAAGGTTTCATCTCATAAACCAAATATTATGCTAAGGTGATATTTTTATGTTGTTGAAAATATCTTTTAGCAAAGCAATAACTTTATATGGTTCATCAAATATGTTCTTAATCTCAAAACTTGGTGTTTAGGGTCAGAAGGTTTTAATCAAATCATTTCCCAAAGGTTTTACTCAAAATTCATTTCTGAACCATAAACAATATTTTTATTTGACTAGAAATGTGCTAATTCAAATATTTATTCCTTAACTTCACAAAATACATTTTTAAATCCATAAGTTGGTTCCTATGGTCAGTAGGTTCAAAACAATCCATTTTGCAAAGATTTCACCTTAAAAATATATCTAGAACTATTTTTATATTCAAATTATGCCTACACAAGTTTCTGCAATTTCAACCAATTTTCCAGAAGCAAAACATTAAAAAAGGTGCATGGTTGCAAAGTACTCGTTCTGATGAATCCATTGATATAAAATTTGCAAAATTTGGACGTGTATAATTAAAGTTATGAATTTTACAAGTTTGCAAATGTAATAGATCAAATTTCTAATTTAAATCCTGAGTCTGGCCACGTGTCTTAATATTACTGGCTGATACCTTTTCACGCGGATTGAGATCTATGGGTCATTGGATCTAAATGAGATCGTGCGGCACAGAGCACACGATACCCCGTCGATTAAATCTAATCTCAGCCGCAAGATCAAGATCCAACGGGCACAGCGTGTTTGACCACGGACTGGCGGCAGCGGACAGCGGCGCGTGCTTGGCCAGTGGCGTTGGCGACGATTTAGGAAGCGAGGGAGAGGAAGGAGTAGCTCACCGTGCTCGTGGGAGTGCGGACGATTGCTCGCCGGAGCTTGCAGCGGCGTCGGGTTCGTCTGGTTGTCGATGGGGACGGAGTTTGCGAGCGCACTAAGGCAAACGGAACACGGGGATAGATGCGTACAGGGCTGGGGATTAATGGAGCATCATCGGGAGGGCTCGGGGCAGTCGGTACTCACCGGGGAAACTCGCCGGAGAAATGGCAGACGGCGGTGGTGCTCGGTGTCGAGGTTGCCGACGTTGTGGAGCGGGTGAGTCCAAGCGGTTGGCACTGGGAGATGCACCAGGAGATGGGGAGCAAGCTCGCATGCAGTGGGAGGCGAGGGGCGGTTGCAGTTCGCCGGAATCGACGGAGGAGCTCGTCGGAGCAGTGGTTGCTTGGGCGTGCAATTCGTGCAGCCTGGTGGCCGAGGGGGAGCATGGCTTGGGGGGAAAGAGAGAGGAGGGCGAGGCGTTTAAAGGCGCGTGGTCACGGCGAGGAGTAATTCAGCCATCAACGCATATTAACGCCAATTGATTCGCGGCAGAACGACGTTGAGCGAGGGGAAACGGCCGGCGTGGGTGGAAACGACGACTGACAGCGTGGGACCACGCTGTCTGCGAGAGAGGGGGAGAGGGAGTGGGGTCCACTGATCAACGACTTAGCAGGTGTGCTTCTAGGTGAAAAATGGTTCACTGCGGGGTGGAAGGGATGGGCTGCGAGTGGGCTGGACTAGGCCTTGGCAGTGGGTTGCTTTGTTTCTTTTTTTTATACAAACCTTTTCTTTTTCTGTATTGAATTTCTGTTTTGATTTTTCATTCAAATAATTCAATCTCCAAATGAATTCAAACTTCCACCAAACTTTAGGTATAGTTTAATTCTGTTTAACAACATATTCCAAAGTCCAAAATAAAATAATTCTTTTATTCTTTTAGGATCTATTAATAATTAAATAAATAGACATTAGTCTTTAATTCAAATAGGATTTAATATATTTTAAAAACTCTATTTGAAATCTAAATTTCTACAAAAATCTTTTCAGTAGGTTTTATTAAAAACATAACACTTTGAAATATAATCTAAAATACTTTAATAAGTTTTTAATGATCATTCTAAATAGGAAAATGTCTATACTTGAATGAAATTTGGATATAAATAAATCCTCATGGTTTTATTTAAATAAACTTTTACTATTTTTATCAAACAAAATATTTTATTTTAAATGCTTGGCCAAGATGGCTCTTTTTTAAAAAATAGTCCTTATTCATTATTTCTACCTTTGCTTATAAAAACCATATCTTTTTATTTAAAGATCCAAAAATGGTGATTCCAACTATTATAACTTTATTTATTATTTGTTTATCTTTTTAAATCCCTTTAGGATTCTATTTGATCAAAATAGGTTTTGATGTTTCCAATTGGAAATCAAAAAGTTTCTCTTCACCCTAAATTTCAACAAATTTTTATTTTGTTTATTTATTTTTCACATTTCAAAATTTGGAAAATTTTGGGATGTGACAGGCTACCACCCTTAAAAGAAATCTCGTCCTGAGATTTGGGAAGGCTAGGGTTACAAGTTGGCTTGAAGACAACTAGGGTACTACCACCCTTAAAATAAAGTCTCATAGGGTTACATTGATGGTTCACTTGACTATGGGTTCAACACTTGATATCCTGACAAGGAATCCTTATTTGATTCAACTGAGTTAACTAATTCCAGACATCCACTTCTTCTATCTCTTCAAGGTTCCCATCCATATAAATGTTGTTCACATGTCCTTTCTGGGTCACATTGGAGTCATTTCCATTGGAGTTTCTAGCATCCTTTTTCCTTTTCTTCTCATGACAGTCTGATACATAGTGTCCAAGTTCCTTACAATTATAGCACTGCAACTGGCTAATGTATTTCTTCCTGAAAGTGTCATGTTGGTTCTGACCAAGGTCATCTCCATTGTCAGTATCATTTCCGTTATTATCACTTCCATTGTTGTTGTGGTGATACTAATGTGGTTCAGAATCTTCATTGTTCCTTTTGAATGAACACTTCTTTTGTGATGATCCTGAGTGATACTTGAGTTTATGCTTCCTCTTTCTTTTCTCAACTTGATTCATCTTGTTTTCCAAGATGGTGGCTCTGTCACAGAGTGATTGATAAGTTGGGACATAGGCAACAGCTAGCTGCAGGTTCAACTCATCATTAAGTCCTTCAAGGAATTTCTCCTTTCTCTTAGCATCTATATCAACTTCATCCGGTGCATAGCATGCCAGATTGTTGAATTCTTCAATGTACTCAGCCACACTGAGGTGATGTTGTTTCAGATTGTGGAATTCCTTTTTATTCAAGTGCATCACTCCAGATGAGATGTGAGTTGTACGGAAACCATCCTCAAAAATAGCCCAAGTCACATCCTCAAGGGGAGTGGTGATCTGAAAGTTGTCCCACCATGTTGCTGCTGGTCCTTCAAGCAGGTGTGATGCAAACCTAACTTTTTCTTCGTCAGTGCATCCAACAGTCACTAAGTCCTTATTCACCGAACATAACCAGTCATTGGCTAACATTGGGTCAGTTGTTCCAGAGAACCTTGCAGGCCTTAGCTTCAGAAACTTGGTGAGCATATCATGTGCTGGAGGATTATTCTGATTGTTGTTGTTGTTGTTGTTGTTGTTGTTGTTGTTCTGATTCTATATGAACGTGGTCATCATCTGCATCAGCTGTGTCTGAGCTGTCATCATCTGCTGCATCTCAGGAGTGATGTTGTTATTGTTGTTTTGGTTGGGGTTGGCACGACGTGGAGGCATCTGTTGGTTGATAGGGATGAGTAATGGCAGATAGACCTAAGGAAGTTCTAACACACAACTCAAAACAACCAAGTTCAATCAAACAATCAATCAATCAACAAGCAACTATTCACTTAACAACTTATGAGCTTAACTCATGAGTTGAAGGAAACAACAAGTTTTGAAATAAATAACTTAGTGTAGTCATACCTCATAGGTCAATATGATCCATACACTAACATGATATCAATGTTTTAGATAGTTGGTAGGCAATCTAATGTCTCTTGGTTTTTCACTTGTAGTCCTTAGTGATGTCTAAGTTGAAGTCCTTAGTGAAACTAAAGTTGAGGTCATTGGTCATGGTGAAGGCTTTGTCCATCAAGTTGAAAAGGAAGAGATGTAGAATCAAAACCAAAAGGTTGAGGAAAGAGTTTACAAGATTGTCTGTAAATAAGTTTTGGAACAAATACAACTCCTATTTTCTAAGGGGTTTGTCCAATCCTAGGGTTACATTCCTACAGGCAACACAGTGCTCTGATACCATCTGTAAGGTTCCCAACCTTTAATAAGGTAGAGATCCCTGTGTTTACAATGCTAGTCGCTGGATCAATAGCTAGCATCCACAGTTAAGATGTAATATCAAGAAACAAAGGTCATAACACAACTTTATAACCAGGAATAAAATAATTTATTACATCTTACATAACTCATTTGGCTATCTCATTACAATGCAGCAGAATGTAACATTGGCATGGGGTCCTTCATCTTCAAAGTGCCACAGGCAATCGTGTTGGTTGTAGACTTGTAATCCTATTCAACACACTTCACTAACATCAAACAAACCTGCAACATAATAAGTTGCAGCCACAAGGGTCAATACATTTGAATTGTATTGGAAAGTTTCACTACTATGTAGAATTAAGTGGATCCTATCATTACATGCATATTTGGCTAAGTAGGATTTAGGCTCTTTTGCAGAAAGCAATATAGTTTTATCCTATCTTTTCAAAATAGTTTTGATCTTTTGTCAAATCTTTCTGAACTCCTTGGAAAACTCCAAGTGCTTCTAATCCCTTGTTGTCACCATCAAGTTTTACTTTGAGAAATTGGAATGTCGAGATCTTCCATAGCTTCAGGCCTTAGTTGCTCATAATTGTCCATAACCGGGGACACGGCTAAGTACTTAGAATTTGATCTTCTGCAGAAGTTGTACACTTTACCCACATGACACAATCGCGTCTTGACTCCACCAGTGGCCGTTGGATAAGTACTCACCAAATGGAGTACCGGCAGATCGAGAATGTGACAAAGTCTTTCCATAGAAGTCCTCCCAATACACAATGCTAGCTTGTCAACCAGGCACCAATGTAGGGATAAATTTCCCTTACACAATTCTAGTTAACCTGAAGATGCCAATGCATGGGTCTTCCACTATGTAGTTGACTAAACCAGAGCCCATTTAGCATGTGGCTGTACACGGAAGCCACTGTACGAGAAACATGTTCAATCTCTAAGTCCCTGGGTGGTTTTCTTCTAGTGCACACACAAAAAGATAGCCATATAAACATGGTTCCCTTTGTTTTCACCTTGTCCAAAACTTGAGTATCCTTGTCCACCCAGGTGGTTCATTGAGTATTTATTATATAAAACACATATCTTTTCAACACTTCATATAATTATATCATGTATCCCATCCCAAATATATAGCAGGGCTAAGTATACTACAACTACAATGTTTTCACTAAGGAAGATATAAGGGTATCCTATTAGGATTTAGCATAGCATAAGATATAGTAGTCCTTATCATGCATGTTACAAAAATCCACTATGTGTAATGAAAACAGTAGGACATGGATGATAGTGTCACTTGCCTTTTTAGTAGAGAATGTTGGTTCACTTCTTTATCTTGCAAATATCACACTCCTCTAACTTCACTACAATTCAATCAAGCAAAACACAAATTCAACTAGCATTCAAACCAATTCACCACATAAAATAACAAAAACATGGTCATGCATGCAAGCATGCAAAAGATAGTTTTATTTGGAAAAGTGGTTTCTACTAGGCTCTAAACATTTTCAAGCTCACATTGGTCATTTACAAAAGTGGTAAAACCATTTGAACAAGGTTTCATCTCACAAACCAAATATTATGCTAAGGTGATATTTTATGTTGTTGAAAATATCTTTTAGCAAAGCAATAACTTTATATGGTTCATCAAATATGTTCTTAATCTCAAAACTTGGTGTTTAGGGTCAGAAGGTTTGAATCAAGTCATTTCCCAAAGGTTTTACTCAAATTATTTGACTAGAAATGTGCTAATTCAAATATTTATTCCTTAACTTCACAAAATACATTTTTAAATCCATAAGTTGGTTCATATGGTCAGTAGGTTCAAAACAATCCATTTTTCAAATATTTCACCTTAAAAATATATCTAGAACTATTTTTATATTCAAATTATGCCTACACAAGTTTCTGCAATTTCAACCAATTTTCCAGAAGCAAAACATTAAAAAAAAGTGCATGGTTGCAAAGTACTCGTTCCGCTGAATCCATTGATATAAAATTTGCAAAAAATTCACGTGTAGAATTAAAGTTATGAATTTTACAAGTTTGCAAATCTAATAGATCAAATTTCTAATTTAAATCCTGAGTCTGGCCACGTGTGTTAATATTACTGGCTGATACCGTTTCGCGCGGATTGAGCTCTATGGGTCGTTGGATCTAAATGAGATCATGCGGCAAAGAGCACACGATACCCCTTCAATTAAATCTAATCTCAGCCGCAAGATCAAGATCCAATGGGCACAGCGTGTTTGACCACGGACTGGCGGCGCTGGTGGCGGCGGACGGCGGCGTGTGCTCGGCCAGTGGCGTTGGCGACGATTTAGCAAGCGAGGGAGAGGAAGTATTAGCTCACCGTGCTCATGGGAGTGCGGAGAAGCTCGAGGTGTGGTCGGCTTGTCGAGGGGCGCACCGGAGAAGCGACGATTGCTTGCCGGAGCTTGCAGCGGCGTCGGGTTCGTCTGGTTGTCGACGGGGACGGAGTTTGCGAGCACGCTAAGGCAAACGGAACACAGGGTTAGATGCGTACAGGGCTGGGGATTACAGGAGCATCATCGGGAGGGCTCGGGGCAGTCGGTACTCACCGGGGAAACTCGCCGGAGAAATGGCAGACGGCGGTGGTGCTCGGTGTCAAGGTTGCCGACATTGTGGAGCGGGTGAGGCCAAGAGGTTGGCACTGGGAGATGCACCAGGAGATGGGGAGAAAGCTCGCATGCAGTGGGAGGCGAGGGGCGGTTGCAGTTCGTCGGAATCGACGGAGGAGATCGTCGGAGCAGTGGTTGCTTGGGCGTGCAATTCGTGCAACCTGGTGGCCGAGGGGGAGCGTCGCTTGGGGGGAAAGAGAGAGGAGGGAGAGGCGTTTAAAGGCGCGTGGTCTCGGCGAGGAGTAATTCAACCATCAACGCGTATTAACGCGAATTGATTCGCGGCAGAACGACGTTGAGCGAGGGGAAACGGCAGGCGTGGGTGGAAACGACGACTAACAGCGTGGGACCGCGCTGTCTGCGAGAGAGGGGGAGAGGGAGTGGAGTCCACTGATCAGCGACTTAGCGGGTGTGCTTCTGGGTGAAAAACGGTTCACTGCGGGGTGGAAGGGATGGGCTGTGAGTGGGTTGGACTGGGCCTTGGCAGTGGGTTGCTTTGTTTCTTTTTTTATACAAACCTTTTTCTTTTTCTATATTGAATTTCTGTTTTGATTTTTCATTCAAATAATTCAAACTCCAAATGAATTCAAACTTCCACCAAACTTTAGGTATAGTTTAATTCTGTTTAACAACATATTCCAAAGTCCAAAATAAAATAATTCTTTTATTCTTTTAGGATCTATTAATAATTAAATAAATAGACATTAGTCTTTAATTCAAATAGGATTTAATATATTTTAAAAACTCTATTTGAAATCTAAATTTCTACAAAAATCTTTTCAGTAGGTTTTATTAAAAACATAACACTTTGAAATATAATCTAAAATACTTTAATAAGTTTTTAATGATCATTCTAAATAGGAAAATGTCTATACTTGAATGAAATTTGGATATAAATAAATCCTCATGGTTTTATTTAAATAAACCTTTACTATTTTTATCAAAAAAAATATTTTATTTTAAATGCTTGGCCAAGATTAATTTGGCTCTTTTTTTAAAAAATAGTCCTTATTCATTATTTCTACCTTTGCTTATAAAAACCATATCTTTTTATTTAAAGATCCAAAAATGGTGATTCCAACTATTATAACTTTATTTATTATTTGTTTATCTTTTTAAACCCCTTTAGGATTCTATTTGATCAAAATAGGTTTTGATGTTTCCAATTGGAAATCAAAACGTTTCTCTTCACCCTAAATTTCAACAAATTTTTATTTTGTTTATTTATTTTTCACATTTCAAAATTTGGAAAATTTTGGGATGTGACAGCAAAAAATCAACTATCAGAAAAAATCCCGGAAAATATGCCAAAAATTATATTTCACTAGAAGATCCAAGGAGCCAGAAGACGAGGCAGAGAAGGGGCCTGGGAGGCTCACACCCCTGCCAGGCGCGGGCCCACCTCTGGTCGTGCCTAGGGGGGTGCAGCCACCCAGGCACCCCTTCGGCATCCCTCTGCGCCTATTAGTTGCCACTTCCCTTGGAAACTAGAGGCATGAACCCATTATCAAGCATAAATATCCCCTCTTGGAGTCACTAGCAAGTACTTGGCCAAGATAGCTACTAACAACGGAGAGCATGCAAGATCACAAACAACACAGACATGATAGAATCATAAAGACAAAACCATTAATCAAACCAACACAATAATCTCAATATCCATCGGATCCCCGCAAACACAACATGCATAATTACACATATATTAGATCTTGATCATGAACGGAGCTCACAAGATCTATACATGAAAGCATAAGGAGGAGATACAACCATCTAGCTACTACATGGACCCATAGTCCAAGGTGGAACTACTCATGCATCATACCGGAGAGAAGGCCTCCGGGATGATCTCCCCTCCGGCAGGGTGCCGAGAAGAACTTCAGATACCCCCGATCTAGGGACGATGGTGGCGGCGGCAACAGAAGGTTTCGTGGAATATTTATCGAGTACTTAGGGTTTCTGCATCGGGGGCTTCTTATAGGCGAAGGGGGAGTCTGAGGCGGTGGCTAGGGGCCCCACACCCTTCCTAGGCGCGTGGCAGGGCCCACCCGCGCATAGGGGGTGTGGCTGCCCTAGCACGCCTCTCCATCTCCCCTTTGAACTTCTTGTTCCCCACGGAAAGTTATTGACTTTGACATTTGTCCCGTCAAAATTTCGAGAATATTTCTTTACTAACTTTTCTGGAACCAAAAAATAGCAAAAAACAAGCAACTCGCACTGTGGCAACTTGTTAATAGGTTAGTACCAGAAAACATGTAAAAAGCACCTCAAAGTGTAGACAAAGCAAAGCAAAGTAGATACTAAACAAGCATGGAGCATCAAAAATTATAGATACATTTCCGACGTATCAGTCCATTGCCTAAAAATGAGCTTCTTGATATTTATTATAATGGACTAACTGATAATTCTAGGACATACCTAGATAGCTTTGCTGATTGTGTTTTCAGGAAAAGGACTCCTACAGATGTTGAAGAATTAGTGGCTAAGATAAGCAAGAATTATGATGATTAGACTTCAGCTGAGAGAAATACACCTGATCCTATTACTCCTGAACTAGTTGTGCTTGAACCAGATCCAACACCAACACCAAAGAAGATGGGAGTTATTGCATTAAATAATCAAGTGATGAAGGAAGCTAAGAAATGTCTAAAGGAGAAAGGTATTAGAGCTGATGTGAAGAATCTACCTCCTATAGAAGAATTATGTAAGCCAATTCGTCCCCACTCATCTAATATTGAGGTACACTCTCTCCACTTTAATGAAGGTGATATTCCCTATTGTAAGCCTCCTAATCAATGCTTAGAGAAACTTGACATATTTATTGTTAAACAAGGTAATTTTAATAAAAAAGTTCAGAATCATTTATTGGAAAACTCTAGAGCTATCAATGAGTTAAAGGATATTGAGGAAAGAACTTCAAATGATATTAAAATGCTTTGTAAACACTTTCAAATGGTTCAAACCCAACTTGATCAACTTGCTAGGGTACAAAAAGATATGCTAGTTAATGCCTAAGGAGATAAACATGCTTATGGAATTAGAACTAGGAGTAGTATAGCTACTCAAGGTCCTTTATATCCCGAAGGACACCCTAAAATAATTGAGTAGGATTCTCAACAAGGTGAAAGTAGTGGTAGTCCTTGTAAGAGAAAGAAAAAGAAACATAAGATAGTTGAGGAACCACTTGAACCTGCTATAGATCCTAATAGTATATCTGTATCTGATGCTGAAACTGAGAGTGGTAATGATAATAATGATGCTCCTGATAAGGAGGAAGTTGAGGAAGAGCCTGAGAAGCACACTAAGAACACCAGGTACACCAAGGAAGGTTTTATTGCTAATAAACATGGTAAAGAGAGAGAACCTTGGGTGCAGAAACCTATGCCTTTTCCAGGTAAAAAAACACAAGTCAAAGGAGGAAGAACACTACAAAAAGTTTTATGAGTGGATGAAACCTTTATTTTTGCAAATTCCTTTGACTGATGCTATTAAATTGCCTCCTTATTCAAAGTATATGAAGGATATTGTCTCTAATAAAAGGAAGATTCCTAATGAGGAGATTTCTACTTTGCTTGCTAATTATTCCTTTAATGGTAAGGTTCCAAAGAAACTTGGTGATCTAGGTATACCAACTATTCCTTGCTCTATTAAGAATAATTATGTTAGAACTTCTTTATGTGATTTGGGAGATGGAGTTAGTGTTATGCCTTTTTCTCTCTACAAGAGACTCCAGCTAGAAAAGTTGATACAAACTAATATATCTTTGCAAATGGCTGATAAGTCAACTACTATTCCTGTTGGTATATGTGAGGATGTTCCTGTTCAAGTTGCTCATAATTGCATGATTTTAACTGATTTTGTTGTCCTTGAAATGCCTGAAGATGATAATATGTCTATTATTCTTGGGAGACCTTTTCTTAATACTGCAGGTGCTGTCATCAATTGCAATCAAGGAAAAGTAACATTCAATATTAATGACAAAGATCACACTATCTATTTCCCCAATAAGGTTGTTAAAAGCTATTGCCTGAATTCCATTTGAAAATCAAGGTTGGAGAAATATATTGTCCCATTCCACAAGAAAATTTTAAAACTATTATGATTGGGACCATTGCTATCAAGTATGAGGTAACATAATAACCTTGTGGAATGCAAATTTGTGTTTCATATAAGATTGTTTTGGTAACAAGACTTGATAAACCTTGTTAACAAAAGGATTTTAATGAACAAAATAATGTTTTCACTGTGGTTATTCTTGCTTTCTTTTATTTTTCTCCTTCCTAGTCTTTGCCTTTTCTTTTGTTAGCTTTGGTTTTGTTAGTTGCTTGTTTGTTAGAGTGTCTTAAAACTTCTGTAGTTTGGATTTTGGTTTGCTTTTGCTTCTTCTAAAAAACTGTTTCTGCGAGAAAATCAATTTTCATACCCTGAAAATTGGCCAAAAATAAAGTTTCCCAAAAAATTCCAGAAAATTCAAAATAAATTTTTCCTCGAAAAAAGGGGCAGAGGGACACCTGGAGTGACCCAGGGGGCCACCCCAGGCACCCACACCCATGGTGGGCGTGGCTCCCTATAAGTGGCGCCTAGGGGGGTGTGGCCCACCTGGGCCCCTCCAAAGTGTCTCCTCCCAGCCATCTTCTTTCTCTCTCCCGAAAAACACTGGAAAACTTGGTCAAGCTCGAGTTCTGCTTTTCTTGCTCGCGATTTTCAATCTCCTTTCTCAGCCCCTCTTTGCTGTTGATTTTTGGAGGGATTGCTCCTTGGTATGTGCCTCCTCCACTTGTCCAATTAGATTTGCGATTGGTAGATTGTATCTTGAGTATTTTGCTGCTATAGGTGACAGGTTGTGTGAGCTTGCATGCTTGTTTTATGCTTAGAGATTTCATTTTGATACATGTGTAGCCCTCTAGCAAGTTCCTATAGTAGTTTCTCATCATTTATCAACTTGGAAATCACTTGGTTTGATGTTTGTCTAAAAATTTCAGAAAAGAGTGGTCATGGACAACCACACATTTAGAGAGATATTTGAGGGTGATGCACCTAGGAGGGCAAGGCCTTCAAGATCATCCTCCCGAGCCAGGCCCTCATACAATGAGGATATCATTACTCCGTGATTCGGTGACGAGAGAGATGAAGGGGATGCTCACCCTTCCACCTTTCCTTGCCCAACCTTTTTGCAGGCTGCTGGGATTCTTGATGATTTTACAACCTTGGTTCGGAGGGCTGGACTAACAAGCCTTATGCAGGATGAGAGCGTGCAATATGATACGCTCACTAATACATTTGTGGAGAGCTTCTCCTTTACTAGTAGCATGTTCAAGCCAGATGTTTCTTTCAAAATTTATGGCACGTCTTACAATATGGCATTGAAGAAATTTTGTGAGGCTCTAGGACTTGGTACAGCTGGGTCAGCCACTACTAGGAAAACGCCTGTTCGTGGTGCACCTGAAAAGGCCATCTGTGGCGCACTAGCAGTGCGCCACGGGCCTCGTGCTACGGCTATCTCCTAGCCGTGGCGCACTGCCTGGTGCGCCACGGTTGTGTCGAGATAGCCGTGGCGCACATGCAAGTGCGCCACGGAAAGTAGTCCAGGTGCGCCACGCGTATGAAACGATAACCGTGGCGCACTACGTGCTGTGCGCCACGGATATAAATTTCAATATTCAAAAAAAAGCGGCAGATCTGGATCTCGTCGTCAGTGCCATCGCTCGTCGGTGCAGGTCGTCGTCGTCGCCTCGTTGCCTCGTCGTCATCGTCGTCGGAACTGCAAGAAGGAGGAGGAGGAGAAGAAGAAGAAGAGGAGGAAGAGGAGGAGAAGAAGAGGAGGAAGAGGTGGAGGAAGAGGAGGAGGAG
This sequence comes from Avena sativa, assembly GCA_916181665.1. Classification (NCBI taxonomy): domain Eukaryota; kingdom Viridiplantae; phylum Streptophyta; class Magnoliopsida; order Poales; family Poaceae; genus Avena; species Avena sativa. Next base: position 17,324,131 of record OV702285.1, read on the forward strand.
AAGAATAAGAGGAGGCCTCGTCGTCGTTGGAACTACAAGGAGGAGGAAGAGGAGGAGAAGAATAAGGAGCCCGCTGCCTCGTCGTCGGAACTGCAAGGAGGAGGCCGCCGTCACCATCTTCACTGCAAGGAGGAGGAAGAGGAGAAGGAGAAGGAGAAAGAGAAAGAGAAAGAGAAGGAGGAGGAGGAGGAAAATGAGAAGGAGAAAGAGAAGGAGGATAAGGAAAATGAGAAGGAGAAGGAGGAGAAGAAGAAGGAAAGGAGAAGGGAGGAAAAGGAAAAGGAGAGAGGGGGAGGGAAAAGAAAAGGGGTAGGTGGGCGGGGTGGGGGTTCAAATTTTGAACCCTGCCCAACTTACTCGTAGCGCACTAGGTAGTGGTGCGCTACGGGTAAGTTGCCATCTTTTTTTTTCTGCAGGAAAAAATAGTCTTTCGATCGTAACTTATTATTCTTTTCGGATTTTGAAAACCTAAAAAATCTCGTTCTCGTCATTTTGGTATATTATACGTATTTTTCCGACATCGTATGCAAAAGTTACGGCCGTTTTACCGTGGCATAAACTTTTCTTGCATAAAAAGTCGAAATGCATGTTTGTTAATTTTCCTACAAACTAGACCACATTACCTACCTAAATATGAAATGATTTTATTTTTGGAAGTGTTTATCATTTTCTTTTATTTTTTGCAAAACCTAAAAAGGCGATCCACGGGGGGGGTGTGGAGTTGGTGCAGGCCACTTAGCCGTAGGGCACTATGGCAGAGTGCCCTACGGCTAAGTTGACCCAGTTGCTGCAGCACACATGCCCGTAGCACACTAGGTCAAGGTGCGCTACGGCTAAGTGACACATCCGTAGCGCACCTTGACCTAGTGCGCTACGGGTATGTGTGTTACGGCCACCTGTGTCCTGGCCCACACATAGCCGTGGCGCACCACCCCCATGTGCGCCACGCTTATGGCAGTTAGCCGTAGGGCACCTGTGGGCAGTGCGTCACACCTATTTTACCCGTGGGGCACTACTAGCAAGTGCGCCACAGAAGTGTGGATTACCTATAGCCGTTTTCCTAGTAGTGAGCAAAGAAGATTCCAGCTCAACCCGCCGATATGTTGGAGCTCTACCGCGGGATAACTAATGACGATAACCGTAGAGCTTAACGGGGAAAGATAAGAAATATTCAGCTTCCAGCCATCAGGTACTTTGCTTACTATCTTGCCACTAGTGTTCTTGGTAGGGAGAACACTAGTAATATTTCTAGCTATCATTTGGCTTTCTTAGCTGCCACGCTCAACAATGATACTAAGTACAATCTTGGTTCTCTCATTGCTCGTCGCTTAACTGCTAAGAGACCCATTTATGGGGGAATTATTGCTATGCGTGTTGCCGCTGCTTTGGACCTTGTTGTTGATCCAAATGATACAGTTTTGGCCCCTGAGAGGCTTGATCTTGCTGCCATGAAGACACATCACTTTGTCACCACTAGCTCTACCCTTGAGAACTTGGTTTATAGAATGCTGTTTATTGACAGGGAAGAGAGAGACATCCCTCTCCCCCAAACTACTTTGTTCAGTATTTCTCAGGGACAGATGAACCACAAGTGTAGGGGATCGCAACAGTCTTCGCGGGTAATATTACCCAATTTATTGATTCGACACAAGGGGAGACAAAGAATACTTACAAGCCTTAACAACTGAGTTGTCAGTTCAGCTGCACCTGGAAATAGTTCTTGCTCACCGAAGTTTACCAGTAGCAATAGTTTGTAGTAGCAATAGCAAAGCAACAACAGTAGTGAAACAGGAGCAATAGTAACAGTAACAGTAACAATAGGATTCGAGTGTCGTAGGCATAGGGATGGATGGACGGGCGTTGCATGGACGAGTCTAAACATGTAACTTCGAAGAACTAGGGCATTGCATATAAATAATAACAAGCATCCAAGTACTAAACAATCCTAGGCATGTGCTCTAAATATAGTCATACGTGCTCGCAATGAGAACTTGCACAACATCTTCTGTCCAGCCAGCCCGTGGCAGCGGGGCCTCTAGGGAACTACTGGCAATTAAGGTGCTCCTTTTAATAAAGCACCGGAGCAAAGCATTAACACTCCGTGAACACATGTGAGCCTCACACCATAGCCATCCCCTCCGGTTGTCCCAACTATTGTCACTTTGGGGCCTTTGGATCCGGACAATGATATGTGTACACAACTTGCAGATAAGATCACAAACAATACTATCATAATGATTCAATAATAAATTCAGATCTGAGATCATGGCACTCGGGCCCTAGTGACAAGAATTAAGCACAACAAGTTGCAACAAAGTCAAATAGCACTAATAGAGATACTAGGCACTATGCCCCTAACAGATCTTATTCGATTACATGATAGAACTCATCCAATCCCTACCATCCCCAAGCCTACAGCGGGGGATTACTCACTCATGGATGAGGGAAACATCGGTGGTTGATGGAGATGCATTGGTGATGACGATGGCGATGATCCTCTCCAAATTCCCCGTCCCGGCAGGGTGCCAGAACGGAGTTTCTGGATCCAAATCTTGGTTTCTCATGGCGGCGGCAGAGCGGAACTCTTTCTAGAAAACTATCGAACCCCTCTCTATTTTTAGGTCAGAAGGCAACTTATAGATGCGGAGGGAGGCCGGGGAGTTGTCTGGGGTGGCCAGACCTCCCCTAGGCACGGGGTTAGTGGGCCCACGCCTGGGGTGGGTTTTGGCCCCCAGGCCTCCCCTCTGTCTCCCCTTCTGGCTCCGTGGATCTTCTGGTGAGAAATAGTTTTTGGCATATTTTCCAGGATTTGTCCTGATAGTTCATTTTCTGCACAAAAACGAGACACCAAGGTAATTCTGCTGAAAACAACATCAGTCCGTGTTAGTTGTATCCAAATCACACAAGTTTAGAGGAGAAACAATATCAAAGTGTTAGTTCTGTCCATTTGCAAAGAAATATCAGTTGGTATCAACTTTTCTAGCCGGAGTCTCTTATAGAGAGAAAAAGGCATAACACTAACTCCAGCTCCCAAATCACATAAAGCAGTTCTAATATAATTATTCTTAATGGAGCAAGGAATAGTTGGTATACCTGGATCACCAAGTTTCTTTGGAACCTTACCATTGAAGGAATAATTAGCAAGCAAAGTAGAAATCTCCTCATTAGGAATCTTCCTTTTATTAGAGAAAATATCCTTCATATACTTTGAATAAGGAGGCAACTTAATAGCATCAGTCAAAGGAATTTGCAGAAATAAAGGCTTCATCCACACACAAAACTTGTTGTAGTGTTCTTCCTTCTTTGACTTGTGTTTCTTACCTGGAAAAGGCATAGGTTTCTGCACCCAAGGTTCTCTCTCTTTATGTACCTAGTGTGCTTAGTGTGTTTATCAGGTTCTTCCTCAACTTCCTCCTTATCAGGAGTCTCATCAATATTACCACTCTCAGTTTCAGCATCAGAGACAGATATACTATTAGGATCTACAGCAGGTTCAAGTGGTTCCTCAACTTTCTTATGTTTCTTTTTCTTCCTCTTATGAGGACTACCACTATCCTCACCTTGTTGGAAATCCTGCTCTATTCTTTTAGGGTGTCCTTCAGGATATAAAGGATCTTGAGTAGCTGCACAACTCCTAGTTCTAATTCCATAAGCATGTTTATTTCCTAAAGCATTAACTAGCATATCCTTTTGTACCTTAGCAAGTTGATTAATTTGGGTTTGAACCATTTGAAAGTGTTTACAAAGCTTTTTAATATCATTGTCACATCCCAAATTTTTCCAAATTTTGTAATGTGAAAAATAAATAAACAAAATAAATAATTGTTGAAATTTAGGGTGAAAAGAAACTTTTTGTCTCTAAATGGAAACCTAAAATCCCATCTTGAACAAACTTTGAATAATGTTTGAACCCAACTAAATTCAAATCAAGTGGAATGCATTCTGCATAAATGCATCTGGAAATTTAAACACTTGGAAAATAAACCAAAACTCTAAAACCCTTAATGGAATAAAAACATTTCCAAGTTATCTCCAAGACCATGGTTTTGATCCATATAAAATTTTGTCAACAAACATTTATAAATGATCAAGAATGACAAATAGAAATATTATAAAACCATTTAAATTGATTTCATTCAATTTGGAGCCATAAATAAAATCTTATGAATTTAATAAGATCAGGAAATTGAATTTCCAATGCTAATAAAGCACCTATCTAAAACTCCATACCAAATGGTGAACAAATAATCCTAAGGACATTTAAAAGGATAAATAAATATTAAATAAGATTTTAGAAATTTGGAATCACCAAGTTTGGACCTATAAATAAAAAGATATGGATTTTATAAGATAAAGATAGAAATATTAAATGAGGAGTATTTAAAAACAAAATTAAATCTTGACCTAATCCATAAGCAAATGGAATAAATATAATCCAAATCCAAATAAAATAATGGATAAAGAATTTTCAAATTAAATAAAATGGCATTAACCAAATTCTATTTCCATTTGAATAAAGACAAAATCCCTATTAGAAATGATTAATTACACCATGAGAAAATAATATTTGCAATTTACCCAAGTGGAATAAAAGTTAATTAATTAACTTAAAATAAGATCAAAGAAATCTTCTAAATAAAAATTATGGAATTAAACCCATATTTAATTTCATTGGAATAAAGACAAATACCCAAATTTAAATGATTAATAAAGCCATATTAAAAGTTCCAAATAATTCAAAGTGAATTATTTGACACCCTAATAGATGAATAAAGCTTACTGAAAAGGTTTTGTGGAAAATTTAAATTAAATAAGGGTTAAAAATATAATTGTTATTAATTGAATTTAAAGCAAGGGCTTTGTTTTAAATAATTAAAAGACCCTGAAAAGAATAAATATATTATTCTAAATTTGACTTCAGAATGTATTATTAATCAGTATTTGAATGAACACAAAGGTTGGCAAAGGTTTGAATTTAATAGGAGTTTGAATGATTTGAATAAAAATCAAAACAGATAAATAGAAAAGGAAAAAGAAAAACATTCAGAACAAAAAAATGAAACAAAGCAGCCCAGCCCAGCTAGCCCAGCAGCCCACCTCTCCCCCCTCGAATCGTTTCTTTTTCCACCCAGATCCGCACCCGCGCAGCCAATGACATCTAGACCCCACCTCCTCTCTCTCTCTCTCTTGTTGCCGCCAGACCCCACCTGCCCCGTCAGCATCTTCAACCCCGCGACGACCATGCCCCTCACCTCGCCGGCCGTTTCTGGCCATAATCCCTCGCGTAAATCGCATCAATGCCTCAGTGATTCAGCCCCGCGACCTCGCCCTCATAACCGCCTGCCCCTTCTCTCCATTTCCCCTCTCTCTCCCCTCCCTTTCTGCCGTCAGGCCGTCCCAATTCATCTCCACACCGCCACTGCCTCCGACGTCTTCCATCGACAATTCCGGCCAAACCACGTCCACCCTCGCCTCCTCGACCACTCGAGCTTGCTCCCTACCCTCCTACGCATCCAGCAATAACACTAGCTCGCCCGTGCGTGCCCCCTAACATCGACAGCTTCAACATCAGAGCGCCACCGGCGACCGTGTCAACTCGGGCGACGTTTCCCCGTAAGCCCCGTCCTCCCCTCTCTCTCCCGATGATGCTCCCATACTCGTGACTCTCTTACGCAACTAACGGTGCCATCGGTTTGTCCTAGCACACCCTACATCGTCGCCTCCATCGTCGAGCAGACGAGCCCGACGCCAGGCAGACCTCCGATGAGCAATCCACGTCACCACCGTGCGCCCCTCGACGAGCTAATACCACGTTGAGCATCAACAAGCTCTTGCGGTTCTGGTAAACCCCTCCCCTTCCTTCCTCGCTTCACGTAACCACCGCAATGCCGAAGCCGAGCACGCCGCCGCCAGCGCCGCCAACTGATGGTCAACCACCTGTGAGCCGTCCGATGTAGATCCAATGATAGAGATAGAATCATTAAACGAAAGGGTATCATGTGTTGTGTGTCGTGCAATTTCCATTAGATCTGACGGCCAGTATTGCTTGATCCGTGCGAACCGGTACCGTCCAGTTAGATTCAGCCATGTGGCCAGACTCAGGATTTAAAATAGAAATTTGATCGATTAGATTTGCAAACTTGCAAAATTCATAACTTTCAAACCACACGTACAAATTTTGCAAATTTTATATCAATGGAATCAGCAAGACAAATCCTATCCAACCATGCACCTTTTTTAGTAAATTGCTTCTGGAAAAATGGTTGTTTTTGCAGAAACTTGTGTAGGCATGTTTTGAATATAAAAATTCATTCTAAAATTATTTTTGTGATAAAACCTTTGGCAAATGGATTGTTTTGAACCTACTGACCATATAAACCAACTTGTGGATGCAAAAACATATTTTGTGATGCAAGAGAATAAAACTAGGAATTAAAGCATTTCTAGTCAAATAAAAATGTTGTTTATATGTTGAAAATACTTTTTGAGAAAAACCTTTGGGCAATGTTTTGATTTAAACCCTAGGACCCCAAACACCAAGTTTTTAGTATTAAAAATGTATTTGGTGAACCCTATAAAGATTGTTGCTTTGCCAAAGGCATTTTCAACCACATAAAATATTGATTTGGTTTAAAAATGATTTATAAGTAAAATATTTTGCTAATGATTTTGCCACTTATATAAAATGACCAATAAGTGTTTTAGAATTTTTATAACCTATTAGAAACCACTTTTATAAATAAAACAATCTTTGGCATGCTTGCATGGATTGTTTTGTTTCTATTATTTTATGTGATGTTTTCTTGAATGGTAGATTGAAATTGTACCTTGCTTGATTGAATTGTAGTGATTAGAAGAGTGTGAATATTGCAAGGTAAAGAAGTGAACTTATATTCTCTACCAAAAAGGCAAGTGATGCTTCATACTTTGTCCCATTATTTTCACTATGCATTAGTGCTATTTCTAAAGTAGGACTTGCATGGAATTTTTGCTAAGTGTAAACTATGCCATGGGAAATCCTAGTAGATGAAACCTTAGTGATTTTCCTAAGTTAAGATTCCTACTATTATCATGCTTAGCTTAGCTAGTAGAAAACAAGGGTGGAATATATTCATACTATGGAATATTTCTAAGTCAAGTAATTGTGTTTTGTTTAATAAAACAACTAAGTGAATGAATCACCTGGGTGGAATGGAAGGAATGGTTTGTGTTGAGTTGTTATACAAGGCCCATTTCTATGGTTTACCTTGTGTATCTCACTTGTGGATGGCCACCCAGGAACAAAGAGATTTGAGGTGTCAAATGTTGAGAAGCTTCAAGTGCAGCCACTTGGCATTATGGGCTCTGCCTGGATCATATAGGTTGCAATAACTTAGCCAAATGGACAGTTGGTGGTAGGGGATGATAGGTTGGAACGCGTCCATTCTGGTCTAAGGGAAGGCTTCTGAAAGATCTTGTCTTGGTGAAACCAAGTCTTGTGGGGAAAGTGCACCACCTCTGCAGAGTGTAAAATCTAAGTACTTAGCCATGTCCCTGGTAAAGGACAATTTGAGCATCAAGACATGGAAGCTATCAAGAATCTCCTCATCCAAATTTCTAAGTTTAAACTTTGTGGTTGAACAAGGGTTGAAGGATCACCAATTTCTATTGGAAGATGCCTTGGGTGATTTTGTCAAGCAAAAACTTAGTGTTTTCAAATAATAAGGAAAATCTATTTTGAGCAAAGCAAGCCTAAGCTCCACTTAGCCAAATGCATATAGATGATAGACTCCACTATATTACCATAGTATCACTTGCCAATACAATTCAAATGTATTGACCCTTGTGGCTGTAACTTATTATGTTGCAGGTTTGATTGATGTTAGTGAGGTGTGTTGATTAGGATTACAAGTCTACAACCAACATGTTTGCCTGTGGCACTTTGAAGATGAAGGACCCCATGCTATTGTTATATTCTGCTGCATTGTAATGAAATAGCCAAATGAGCTATGTAAGATGTAATAAATTATTTTTTTCCTGGTTATAAAGTTGCATTATGACCTTTGTTTCTTGATATTACATCTTAACTGTGGATGTTAGCTATTGATCCAGGGACTAGCATTGTAAACACATGGATCTCTACCTTATTAAAGGTTGGGACCTCTATAGATGGTATCAGAGCACTGTGTTGCATGTAGGATTGTAACCCTAGTATTGGACAAAACCCCTTAGAAAAATAGGAGTTGTATTTGTTCCAAAACTTATTTACAAACAATCTTGTATACTCTTTCCTCAACCATTTTGGTTTTGATTCTACACCTTGTCTATTTCAAACTTGATGAACAAGACCTCACCATGAGAAAAGGACTTCACCAACTCAAATGACTTCAACTTTAACATCATCAAAGACTTCAACTTTATTTTCACCAAGGACTTCAACTTGGATATCACTAAGGACTACAAGTGAGACAAGAAATATTACTCAAGACTTGAGGACTAAGGAAACACAACTTAGAAGGAAATCATCACCTTTGAAGTTTTGTGACCAAGACACAAGAATTTTCCCAAGGAAACCATGATCTCATTCATGAAGAATCAACTAAGAAGAATGGAATGATTTCAAGTGAACCATATAGTTGGACCACCATATTTAGATTAAATCAAACACACCAACTTATGTGGTGTAACAAAAATATATTATTGCCTAAAAATGTGCTTGAAACTTGTTGTTTGAGTGGAATGTTTGTTTGTGATTGCTTGCACATTTCTTGTGTGAACTGTGATGTGTGTGATTAGAATTGTTTCCTTAGAAATCTTTTGCCTATTCTAATCCCAATCCAACCCAAACAGATGACTACTCCAAGAAACTCCAACATCAAGAATGGTGACAACAACAACAACCAAGAGGTCAACATGAGAGAACTCATAGTAACCCAAACCCAGTTGAACCAAGTGACAAATCAATTTTGGGCCAACAACAATGATTTAGACACAACCATGCAAAGGTTTTTGGAAACCCAAACCCAATTGTTGCATAGGATGACAAGTCAAATGATCAACATGGGCAGTGGCGGAGCCAAGGGCCGGCGTGCCCGGGCAGCTGCCCGGGCTAAGCTAGTTATTTTTTTAAGTAGTAGCAGAAAGTGAGGTGGACAAGCATCTAAAAAAGCAAGATTATTTACATTTTGCCCAGGCTATGATGATGAGCTGCCTCCGCCACTGAACATGGGAGACAACCCTTCCCAAAGAGTTCGTGACAACAAGGATGTCAAGGATGATATTCTAGAAAGAACCCAAGCTTGCAATGTTTGTGGAGACAAGGATCACACTTCCAAAGAGCATGAAGATCAATGCCCCAATTGTGAAGAGAAACATCCAACTAATCAATGCCCTACATCTCAAGCTACTTGTTTCCTATGTGAAGGAAATAATCATGTCCCTATCCAATGCCCCATCTATTCCATAGTTCAACAAAGGAAACAAGATGGAGTGCAACAACAGTTTGTAAACCCTCATGAAGGAACAACTTCTACCAAGAAGGATGAAGGCAAAGTCAAAACCATGCATCATAAGGCCAAATCCAAAGTGACCACAAAGTGTTGCTACTCTTGTGGAGAAGAAGGTCATATCTCTAGTAACTGCCCCAAGAAGAGAGAAAGATTTCCCACCTTTGTGGTGAAGTATGAAGAGCATGAACTAGAAGAACTCCTATCTTTGGAGAGACCCAAGAAGAAGAAGAAGAAGAAGGACATAAGCCAGTTGCAATGTTACAATTGCAAAGAAATGGGACACTATGCCAGTGATTGCCCAGAAAAGAAGAACCAAGGAAATAAACAAGAGGAATTGATACCAAAGAAGAAGAAGGATAATAGCCAAGTGATGTGTTTCAAATGCAAATAGCTAGGCCATTATGCAGACAAGTGTCCAGAGAAGCCTCCTCAAAATCCCAAGCAAGCCAAGATGTAATCTAGCTGGAAAAATTTTAAGGGTGGTAGTACCCTAGTTGCTTTGAGCCAACTTGTAACCCCTATCTTTCCCAAATCTCGGGACGAGATTTATTTTAAGGGTGGTAGCCTGTCACATCCCAAAATTTTCCAAATTTTGTAATGTGAAAAATAAATAAACAAAATAAATAATTGTTGAAATTTAGGGTGAAAAGAAACTTTTTGTCTCTAAATGGAAACCAAAAATCCCATCTTGAACAAACTTTGAATAATGTTTGAACTCAACTAAATTCAAATCAAGTGGAATGCATTATTCATAAATGCATCTGGAAATTTAAACACTTGGAAAATAAACCAAAACTCTAAAACCCTTAATGGAATAAAAACATTTCTAAGTTATCTCCAAGACCATGGTTTTGATCCATATAAAATTTTGTCAACAAACATTTATAAATGATCAAGAATGACAAATAGAAATATTATAAAACCATAGAAATTGATTTCATTCAATTTGGAGCCATAAATAAAATCTTATGAATTTAATAAGATCAGGAAATTGAATTTCCAATGCTAATAAAGCACCTATCTAAAACTCCATACCAAATGGTGAACAAATAATCCTAAGGACATTTAAAAGGATAAATAAATATTAAATAAGATTTTACAAATTGGAATCACCAAGTTTGGACCTATAAATAAAAAGATATGGATTTTATAAGATAAAGATAGAAATATTAAATGAGGAGTATTTAAAAACCAAATTAAATCTCGACCTAATCCATAAGAAAATGGAATAAATATAATCCAAATCCAAATAAAATAATGGATAAAGAATTTTCAAATTAAATAAAATGGCATTAACCAAATTCTATTTCCATTTGAATAAAGACAAAATCCCTATTAGAAATGATTAATTAAATCATGGGAAAATAATATTTGGAATTTACCCAAGTGTAATAAAAGTTAATTAATTAACTTAAAATAAGATCAAAGAAATCTTCTAAATAAAATTTATGGAATTAAACCCATATTTAATTTCATTGGAATAAAGACAAATACCCAAATTTAAATGATTAATAAAGCCATATTAAAGTTCCAAATAATTCAAAGTGAATTATTTGACACCCTAATAGATGAATAAAGCTTACTGAAAAGGTTTTGTGGAAAATTTAAATTAAATAAGCGTTAAAAATATAATTGTTATTAATTGAATTTAAAGCAAGGGCTTTGTTTTAAATAATTAAAAGACCCTAAAAAGAATAAATATATTATTCTAAATTTGACTTCAGAATGTATTACTAATCAGTATTTGAATGAACACAAAGGTTGGCAAAGGTTTGAATTTAAAAGGAGTTTGAATGATTTGAATAAAAATCAAAACAGATAAATAGAAAAGGAAAAAGAAAAACATTCAGAACAAAAAAATGAAACAAAGCAGCCCAGCCCAGCTAGCCCAGCAGCCCACCCCTCTCCCCCTCGAATCGTTTCTTGCACCCGCGCAGCCAGTGACATCTGGACCCCACCTCCTCTCTCTCTCTCTCTCTCGCTGCCGCTAGACCCCACCTGCCCCGTCAGCGTCTTCAACCCCGCGACGAACACGCCCCTCACCTCGCCGGCCATTTCTGGCCATAATCCCTCGCGTAAATTCGCATCAATGCCTCAGTGATTAAGCCCCGCGACCTCGCCCTCATAACCGCCTGCCCCTCCTCTCCATTTCCCCTCTCTCGCCCCTCCCTTTCTGCCGTCAGGCCGTCCCAATTCATCTCCACACCGCCACTGCCTCCGATGTCTTCCGGCGACAATTCCTGCCAAACCTCGTCGTCCCTCGCCTCCTCGACCACTCAAGCTTGATCCCCACCCTCCTACGCATCCAGCAGTAACCCCAGCTCGCCCGCGCGTGCCCCCTAACGTCGATAGCTTCAACATCAGAGCGCCACCGGCGACCGTGTCAACTCTGGCAACGTTTCCCCATAAGCCCCGTCCTCCCCTCTCTCTCCCGATGATGCTCCCATACTCATGACTCTCTTACGCAACTAACGGTGCCATCGATTTGTCCTAGCACACCCTACATCGTCGCCTCCATCGTCGAGCAGACGAGCCTGACGCCAGGCAGACCTCCGGTGAGCAATCCACGTCACCATCGTGCGCCCATCGACGAGCTACTACCACGTTGAGCATCAGCAAGCTCTTGCGGTTCTGGTAAACCCCTCCCCTTCCTCCCTCGCTTCCCGTAACCACCGCAACACCGAAGCCGAGCACGCCGCCGCCAGTCGCCACCGCCAGCGCCGCCAACTGATGGTCAACCACCTGTGAGCCGTCCGATGTAGATCCAACGATAGAGATAGAATCATTAAACGAAAGGGTATCGTGTGTTGTGTGCCGTGCGATTTACATTAGATCTGATGGCCAGTATTGCTTGATCCGTGTGAACCGGTACCATCCAGTTAGATTCAGCCACGTGGCCAGACTCAGGATTTAAAATAGAAATTTGATCTATTAGATTTGCAAACTTGCAAAATTCATAACTTTCAAACCACACGTCCAAATTTTGCAAATTTTATATCAATGGAATCAGCAAGACAAATCCTATCCAACCATGCACTTTGTTTAGTAAATTTATTCTGAAAAAATGGTTGTTTTTGCAGAAACTTGTGTAGGCATGTTTTGAATATAAAAATTCATTCTAAAATTATTTTTGTGATAAAACCTTTGGCAAATGGATTTTTTTGAACCTACTGACCATATAAACCAACTTGTGGATGTAAAAACATATTTTGTGAAGCAAGAGAATAAAACTTTGAATTAAAGCATTTCTAGTCAAATAAAAATGTTGTTTATATGTTGAAAATACTTTTTGAGAAAAACCTTTGGGAAATGTTTTGATTTAAACCCTCTGACCCCAAACACCAAGTTTTTAGTATTAAAAATGTATTTGGTGAACCCTATAAAGATTGTTGCTTTGCTAAAGGCATTTTCAACCACATAAAATATTGATTTGGTTTAAAAATGATTTATAAGTAAAATCTTTTGCTAATGATTTTGCCACTTATATAAAATTACCAATAAGTGTATTAGAATGTTTATAACCTATTAGAAACCACTTTTATAAATAAAACAATCTTTGGCATGCTTGCATGCATTGTTTTGTTTCTATTATTTTATGTGATGTTTGCTTGAATGGTAGATTGAAATTGTACCTTGCTTGATTGAATTGTAGTGATTTGAAGAGTGTGAATTTTGCAAGGTCAAGGAGTGAACTTATATTCTCTACCAAAAAGGCAAGTGATGCTTCATACTTTGTCCCATTATTTTCACTATGCATTAGTGCTATTTCTAAAGTAGGACTTGCATGGAATTTTTGCTAAGTGTAAACTATGCCATGGGAAATCCTAGTAGATGAAACCTTAGTGATTTTCCTAAGTTAAGATTCCTACTACTATCATGCTTAGCTTAGCTAGTAGAAAACAAGGGTGGAATATATTCATACTATGGAATATTTCTAAGTCAAGTACTTGTGTTTTGTTTAATAAAACAACTAAGTGAATGAATCACCTGGGTGGAATGGAAGGAATGGTTTGTGTTGAGTTGTTATACAAGGCCCATTTCTATGGTTTACCTTGTGTATCTCACTTGTGGATGGCCACCCAGGAACAAAGAGATTTGAGGTGTCAAATGTTGAGAAGCTTCAAGTGCAGCCACTTGGCATTATGGGCTCTGCCTGGATCATATAGGTTGCAATAACTTAGCCAAATGGACAGTTGGTGGTAGGGGATGATAGGTTGGAACGCGTCCATTCTGGTCTAAGGGAAGGCTTCTGAAAGATCTTGTCTTGGTGAAACCAAGTCTTGTGGGGAAAGTGCACCACCTCTGCAGAGTGTAAAATCTAAGTACTTAGCCATGTCCCTGGTAAAGGACAATTTGAGCATCAAGACATGGAAGCTATCAAGAATCTCCTCATCCAAATTTCTAAGTTTAAACTTTGTGGTTGAACAAGGGTTGAAGGATCACCAATTTCTATTGGAAGATGCCTTGGGTGATTTTGTCAAGCAAAAACTTAGTGTTTTCAAATGATAAGGAAAATCTATTTTGAGCAAAGCAAGCCTAAGCTCCACTTAGCCAAATGCATATAGATGATAGACTCCACTATATTACCATAGTATCACTTGCCAATACAATTCAAATGTATTGACCCTTGTGGCTGTAACTTATTATGTTGCAGGTTTGATTGATGTTAGTGAGGTGTGTTGATTAGGATTACAAGTCTACAACCAACATGTTTGCTTGTGGCACTTTGAAGATGAAGGACCCCATGCTATTGTTATATTCTGCTGCATTGTAACGAAATAGCCAAATGAGCTATGTAAGATGTAATAAATTATTTTATTCCTGGTTATAAAGTTGTATTATGACCTTTGTTTCTTGATATTACATCTTAACTGTGGATGCTAGCTATTGATCCCGGGACTAGCATTGTAAACACAGGGATCTCTACCTTATTAAAGGTTGGGACCTCTACAATCATTAGAAGTTCTTTCCACAATATCTTTCAACTCATGGATAGCTCTAGAGTTTTCCAATAAATGATTCTGAATCTGATTATTAAAATGACCTTGTTTAACAATAAAAATGTCAAGTTCCTCTAAGCATTGATCAGGAGGCTTACCATAAGGAATATCACATTCATCAAAGTGTTGGAGAGAGTGTACCTCAATAGTAGATGAGTGGGGTATTGGCTTACATAATTCTTCTATAGGAGGTGGATTCTTCACATCTTCAGCTCTAATACATTTCTCATTTAGACACTTTTTTAGCTTCCTTCATCACTTCATCATTTAATGTAATAACTCCCCTCTTCTTTGTTGTTGGTGTTGGAACTGGTTTAGGAACAGTTGGTTCAGGAGTAATAGGCTCAGGTGTATTCAGCTCAGTTGAAGCCCAATCATCATAATTCTTGCTTATCTTGTTCATTAATTCTTCAGCATCTGTAGGAGTCCTTTTCCTGAGAACACAATCAGCAAAGCTATCTAAGTAGGTCCTAGAATCATCAGTTAGTCCATTATAATAAATATCAAGCAACTCATTCTTAGGTAATGGACATCCAGGATATGCATGAATCAAGGAACATAATCTTTTCCATGACTCAGGCAATTTCTCTTCTTCTTCCTGTTTAAAATCAAAAAGTCTCTGCAAAGCAGCATGTCTAGCACTGGGAGGAAAATATTGATGAAAGAAAGAAGCAATCAAGCAATCAGGGCTATCAATGGAACCATGAGGTAATCTATTAAACCAAGCCCTAGATTCTCCTTTTAGTGAAAAAAGGGAAGATCTTAGCAACAAAGTACTTGCGCATTTTAAAATCATCAGAGAACAAAGAACTCATAGTAGAAAGCTCATTCATATGAGCCACAACACTCTCATTTTCAGTACCACAAAAAGGTTCTTTCTCAACAATATCTAAATAAGTTAAATCAAGAGAGAAATCATAATCTTTATCTTTAATATCTATGTGAGAGGTGGAAAACTTAGGATCATAGGACTTCTTAGGTATAATAGTACGTCTAGCAAGGAGACTCTTCATAGCACTAGCACCATGTGTGTTTCGGCACTCTTCGACAAATTCATCAGTGAGCTCTATGTAACCATCATTAATATCAAAACTCTCACTAGCAGGTGAGCTAACAAGTGTAATAGTGTCTTCACTAGGAGTTTCGGTATTTCCTAGACTAGCCATAGTAGCATCTAGAAAATGACCTAGTGAACCACTCGCATCAAGCATAGTAGAAGTAACATCATGAGCATCAAAAGCAGTTTCAGATTCAGCAGTAGTAGCAGTGTGTGTAGCATGAGTATGTGGTGGTGGTGTAACAAGCTTACTTATAACAGACGGTGAATCAAGAGCAACAGAGGTGTTTAGGACTGTACCTGTTCTTGTAGTGGATGGTAAAATATGGAACTTTCCATCACGAGACTTACCCATGATGAGAGGAGTAGCAGTGAACAATAATAGATCCAAGTGAACTTACAAATAAAGCTATGCTCCCCGGCAATGGTGCCAGAAAATAGTCTTGATGACCGACAAGTGTAGGGGATCGCAACAATCTTCGCGGGTAGTATTACCAAATTTATTGATTCGACAAAAGGGGAGCCAAAGAATACTTGCAAGCCTTAACAACTGAGTTGTCAGTTCAGCTGCACCTGGAAATAGGTCTTGCTCACAGAAGTTTATCAGTCGCAATAGTTTGTAGTAGCAACAGCAAAGCAACAACAGCATGTCATATGAATGTTTGCTTGCATTGTTTTATTCATATTTTGGCATGCTATTATGGTATCGTCCTCTGAAAGTTTCATGTGAATCAACTTGGCACATACTCACGCATGCATATGACTAAACAATAGTCAGTAAGCCTCGATGATTTATTTTGCCTCAGAGTTCTTGTACCACTTTCATGCCATAATTAGTCTTGTTTTGTTGTAAGCATGATTATGACAATTATTGCTCTCGTTTGTCGCTCCCTCTCTATTGTTAGCCTTCACTTGCACCGAGTATGAGCTCCACTTGTGCATCCAACTTCCCAAAACCAATATTGCCAACAGTGTCTACCATACCTACCTATTACCATCATTTGCTATTTCAGTGCATATTCTATATGCCTTGTTTTCTTCCAAATAAAATGTTTGTCTGTTTTGAGAAAGTTAGTTAGTAAAGCTCTCACGAACTTGATGGCACACTTTATTCCTTGCACTTAATAATCCTGAACCATTGTGACCTGTCCATGAAAGTTATATGCTTTCAAATTATATGCTGGGAGTTAGAAGAACCGTGCTGTCACGGAGAACGCTTTCAACACTTTTTGGATATTTTTATCCAGTTGATACGTTGCTCTTTTGTTTGCGGATATTGACGATGTGAAATAAAAGGGGAGCTTGTGAGTTCATGGAGTATATATATGTGTTAGAGAAACGCCTGGACCACTAGCCTAAGCCATGCCTAATCATGGTGGAAACTTGCAGCATCACCATAATGAGCATTATGTGAAGCATCCTCAATAAAAAGCTATGCACATAGTAAATAAAAAGATCGCTGAGATGCTCATTGTCTGCTTGCCTTGTCATTGTGATCACGGGATTGCTCCTGTATCATGTGCCCGGGGTACCCCGTTGGCGGTTCTCTATGATATGCATGTATGTACAATGACAATAACTTGCAGGTAACCAACGTTGAGTAGCATGCGGAGCGGCCCTCGTACTCAAGGGACATGGCATTTCTAGTTAATGGTCTGTCAAGCATATAACTCCTATTGGACCTCACTTTCACCTTAACCATATGAAGATGCCTATGATAGGGGCAATGAGAGCTCAAAGCTAATGAGTACCTTCCTTTCAGCATTAGGAAGCCTTTCGAACTTTTCAAAACCTTTTTCACTTCCATGTTGAGTCACCACTTATTCTATGAGCACCTTCTTGAGAGCATAGTTGTCATTCTTGTGTTTGTCTCAAAACTTGGTGAATTATGTCATGACTTTGATGCTTGTATCTCTGATATTTTTACCTCTAGTCTTCACTTGAACTTCAGAGGTGCCTTGACATTTATATTGTGCTCTACAAACAAAGGCAAGCGAGATACCACTCTATCATACCTTACTATGAGCATTGCAATGTTGCTTATATTTATGTTCCATGCTATTTATTATTATTGAGTTGGTTTGTCTTCATAGCTTGCAATGACTATTGAGTAGACTTGGTTGCATACTTCTTATTATGATTTAATTAAGTACCTACTCCTGTGCTGAGAATATATACATCATATCAAGCAAATGTGTTTGTGAAAGTTCTTTTATCGCACTTAGTTTCAACTGAATTGTTTGAGGACAAGCAATAAGCTAAGCTTGGGGGAGTTGATATGTCCAAAACGTATCTACTTTCCCGAACACTTTTGCTATTGTTTCTCCTCTAAACTTGTGTAATTTGGATACAACTAACACGGACTGACGCTGTTTTCAGCAGAATTACCTTGGTGTCTAGTTTTTGTGCAGAAGATCAACTATCAGAAAAAATCCAGGAAAATATGCCAAAAATTATATTTCGCCAGAAGATCCATGGAGCCAGAAGACGAAATGGAGTGGAGGCCTGGGGGGCCCACACCCCTGCCAGGCGCGGGTGGGCCCTGCCGGTGCCTAGGGGGTGAAGCCACCCAGGCACCCCCTCGGGCTCCCTATGCGCCTATAAGTTACCCCTTGACCTAAAAACCGAGGGGGTTCGACGTTTTTCCAGAGAGAGTTCCGCTCCGCCGCCACCATCAGATACCAAGATTCAAATCCAGAAACTCCATTCTGGCACCCTGCCGGCACGGGGAATTTGGAGAGGATCATCGCCATCGTCATCACCAACGCCTCTCCATCAACCATCGATGTTTCCCTCATCCATGAGTGAGTAATCCCCCGCTGTAGGCTATGTGGATGGTAGGGATTGGATGAGTTCTATCATGTAATCGAATAAGATTGTTAGGGCATAGTGCCTAGTATCCCTATTAGTGCTATTTGACTTTGTTGCAACTTGTTGTGCTTAATGCTTGTCACTAGGGCCCGAGTGCCATGATCTCAGATCTAAACTTATTATTGAATCATTATGATAGTATTGTTTGTGATCTTATCTGCAAGTTGTGTACACATATCATTGTCCAGATCCAAAGGCCCCGAAGTGACAGAAATTGGGACAACCAGAGGGGATGGCTGTGGTGTGAGGATCATATGTGTTCATGGAGTGTTAATGCTTTGCTTTGGTGCTCTATTAAAAGGAGAACCTTAATTGCCAGTAGTTCCCTAGAGGCCCCGCTGCCACATGCTGGCTGGACAGAAGATGTTGTGCAAGTTCTCATTGCGAGCACGTATGACTATATATGGAGCACATGCCTAGGATTGTTTAGTACTTGGATGCTTATTCTTATTTATCTGCAATGCCCTAGATCTTGAAGTTACATGTTTAGACTCATCCCTGCAACGCCCGTCCATCCATCCCTATGCCTACCACGCTCATATCCTACTGTTTACTGTTACTGTTACTATTGCTCTTATTCTACTATTGCTGTTGCTTTGCTGTTGCTACTACAAACTGTTTCTACTGATAAACTTCTGTGAGCAAGAACTATTTCGAGGTGCAGCTGAATTGACAACTCAGTTGTTAAGGCTTGCAAGTATTCTTTGGCTCCCCTTGTGTCGAATCAATAAATTGGGTAATACTACCCGCGAAGACTGTTGCGATCCCCTATAGGTGTGGGTCGTCACACCTAATAAGTTTGAACCATTGTGTCATCTATGTTGTATATGCTTGCACTTATAAGTTGGGAATTAGCAGAACCATGCTGTCATGGGGAACACTTTCAACACTTGTACATATTACCTAGTTGATATCATGATCTTTTGTTTGCGGATGTTGACAGTGTGAAATAAAAGGGGAGCTTGTAAGCTCATGGAGTTTGTATATGTGTTAGAGAAACGCCTGGGCGGCTAGCCTAAGACATACCTAATCATGGTGGAAACTTGCAGCATAACCATAGTGAGCAATCCGTGAAGCATCCTCAATAAAAACCTATGCAAATAGCAAATAAAAATATCACTGAGATGCTCATTGTCTGTTTCCTTGTCATTTTGTTATGGGATAGCTTCTGTGTCATGGGGCAAGCGGTACCCCGTTGGCGGTTCTCTATGATACACATATACTTACAATGACAAGAACTTACCGGTGACTAAAGTTGAGTAGCATGTGGAACGGCCCTCGTACTCATGGGACTTGAGATTGCCAACTTATGATTTGTCAAGCATATACTCCATATTTGTTTCACTTTAACCTTAATCACTTCAAGATGCTTATGATAGGGGCAATGAGAGCTGAAAGCTAATAAGTACCATAATTTTTGGAAGCTCTTTATGAAACTTGAAATCCCTGCTTCCCTCTATGAAGGGCCTTTCTTATTACTTTCATATTGAGTCTCCACCTTCTATCTTTATGCACCAATTAAGAGAGCATAGTTGTCATTCTTAGATTTATGTGCAATGTCCCAAAACTTATTGATTGATTCATAATGTTGATATTGCTTGTTCTTGAACTATTTGTATCTAGTCACCCTTATGACCTTTGAAGGTGTCCTATGCATTTATGTTTTGCTACTCCATGAAGGACAAGCTGAATACCACACATGCTATGTTTCTATTTGTGAAACAAACAAACGTCTTTCAATGCATTGTTATTCATGATCCTTTGTTTGTAACTTTTCATGTTGCAACATAGTTGCTATGTCTTATTGTTAGAACTACATCTTTCATGCTCATGTTAGAGTACTTTGATCCCAGCTATCAATGCTTTGCAAATGGTTTGATAAAGATTGTGATGGTGCATGTCACCTTAAAAATTATTCTTTTTATGACTTACCTACTCGAGGACGAGCAGGGGTTAAGCTTCGGGATGCTTGATACGTCGTAAACGTATCTATAATTTTTGATGCTCCATGCTTGTTTAGTATCAACTTTGCTATGTTTTGTCTACACTTTGAGGTATTTTTATACATTTTCTGGGACTAACCTATTAACAAGATGCCGCAGTGCAAGTTGCCTGTTTTCTGTTGTTTTTGGTTTCAGAAAAGCTAGTCAGGAAATATTCGTGGAATTGGACGGGACAAAAGCCAAAGTCAATATTTTACCTGAGAGAAGACAGAGTCGAAAGGGCAGCCGAAGGGGGGCCACCAGGTGGCCACACCCTAGGGCCGCCCGGGTCCACCCTAGGGCACGCTGTCATATGGTGTGGGCCCCCTAGCCGGCCACCGTCCTTGCCCCTTCTCCTATAAAAGTATCCCGATGCAGAAAACCTAAGTACCCGATCAAATCTCCACGAAACAGTCCGTAGCCGCCGCCACCATCGTCCCTAGATCGAGGGGGATCTGAAGCTCTTCCTGGCACCCTGCCGGAGGGGAGAGATCATCCTGGAGGCTTTCTTCATCACCATGCCAGCCTCCGGTATGATGCGTGAGTAGTTCACCCTTGGACTATGGGTCCATTCAGTATCTAGATGGTTGTTTCTCCTCCTTTGTGGCTATCATGTTTAGATCTTGTGAGCTGCGTTCATGATCAAGATCATCTATTTGTAATCATACATGTTGTGTTTGCGAGGATCCGATGGATATTGAGATACTATGTCAGATTGATTATTGATTTCATCATGTTTGTGTTATTTGTGATCTTGCATGTTCTTCATTGCTACTAGATATCTTGGCAAAGTAGATGCTTGAGACTCCAAGAGGGAGTATTTATGCTCGATAGTGGGTTCATGCCTCTAGTAATCTGGGGAAGTGACAGAAATCTCTAAGGTTGTAGATGTGTTGTTGCTACTAGGGATAAAACAACAATCTTTTGTTCATCGAACAATTGTATGTTGGAGATATGACCAAGAGGCAATAATAAAGAGGTTATTATCATATCTTCATGCTTATGATAAATGTTTATATACCATGCTATAATTGTATTAACCAGAAACATTAATACTTGTGTGATTTGTAAATAAAAGAGTCCCTAGTAAAGCCTCTTGTTAAACTAGCTTGTTGGTTAATATATGATCATGGTTTCCTAATCATGAACTTTGAGATGTTATTAAAAACAAGATCATGTCATTAGGAGAATGATGTGATGGACATACTCCAATAGTTAAGCATAGCATAAAGATCAAGTCATTTAATATAGTTCATTTGCTATAAGCTTTCTGATACATAGTAACCTAATTCCTTCGACCATGAGATCATGCTAATCACCATCATTGGAAGGATGCTTTAATGACATCAAACACCACACCGTAACCGGGTGGCTATAAAGGTGGCATTGAGTGTTCGGAAAGTATGTGTTGAGGCACATGGAGCAAGAGTGGGATTTGTCCATCCATATGACGGATAGATATACTCTGGGCCCTCTCGGTGGAATGTCATCCAATTATCTTGCAAGCATGTGACTGGCTCACAAGGGATCACATATCACGAGAACGAGAAAAGAGTACTTATCTGTAACGAGGTTGAACTAGGTATGCAGAGATACCGACGATCAAACCTCGGATAAGTAAAATATCATGAGACAAAGGGAAATTGGTATCGTATGTAAATGGTTCATTCGATCACGAATTAATCATATAAATATGTGGGAGCCATATGAATTTCCATTTTCCTCTATTGGTTATTGGTCGGAGAAGAGTCTCGGTCATGTCTGCATAATTCACGGACCGTAGGGAAACACACTTAAGGATTAGATGTTGTTTAGTAGATATGGAAAGTGAGTAAAGAGAACGAATGTTGTTCGGAGTCTCGGATGGGACCCGGTATATCACGACGAGATCCGGAATGGTTCGAAGAATAAGATTCATAAAAGGAAAGTCCAATTTTGGAGTTCGGGAATGGTTCCGGTGTTTTCACTGGAATGTTCTAGAAGGGTCTAGAAGGTTCGCGATCCGGAAGGGGAAGGATACATGGATGTCTCATGACAAATTGGAATGGTTTCATCATGTCCTAGGTCACTTGGATGGACACTTGGAAGAGAGAAATAAAACTCTAATTGAAATTCAAAAGGGCAGTTTGAAAAAGTCAAACTAGGACAATATTTCCAAGTGGAGGGAGAGAAGGATTCTTACCTAGGGAAGGAATCCTCCCTCTCCCTTGGGCCGGCTACATGAAGTGGAGTTGGGGGAGGACTTCCTCCCCCTTGGCGCCTCCCCACCTATAAAAGGAGGGTTAGGGCGCCCCCCTTTCACACACAAGAAAACCTAGGTGGGCCGCCGCCCCCCTCTCTAGTTGCGGCCAATCTAGATCTCCTCTAAACCGCTACCAACTAGCTAAACCCTAGTTGCTAGCTACCTCTAAACCTCGGCCTCTAAACCATAGATCATTGGGTCTCCCTCTACTCCACCATACCCTCTCCGGCTTAGGCGAAGCCCTGTGGGATCTCCCCTCTACTTCTGACACCACGCCGCCGGGCTGCCGGAATCGCGAGGAGAGAACTACAACCTCCGCTGCCTGCTGGAACAAGGGAGAGGAAGGTCTTCATCGAGTACCGTACGTGTGACCGACTGCGAGAGCGCTGCCGGAACGCGGCGCTGGAAGGATCGTCTACGCGATCTTGAGATCGGCAAGTGAACGACTACATCACCCACGAGAATCTGCTCTCGTTAACCACTTTGGATCTTCGAGGGTTAGTACTCTATCAACTTGTTGCACCGATCTAGTAGATAGATCTTGGCTTGATCATAGATTAGATCTTGATTGTGTGTTCATGCGGTAGAATTTTTTTGTTTTCCATGCTACAAACCCCTATAGTGGTATCAGAGCCGTGTCTATATGTAGATCTGTTGCACGAGTAGAACACAATGGTCATTCTGGGCGTTGAGCTTTTTTGCCGATTGCTTCTTGTGTACTTTGCATCTTGCTGGATGGTGAAATGAAGCATCTCGGGCTAACCTTACATGACATCGTTCATGAGACTTGCTCCACGCTTGACATGCAACTAGTATTGCATAAGTGGCTTTGCGGGTGCCTGTTTCTCCCAACATAGTGAAGATTCAATTTATAACGGGTGATTGACAATACTAGTATCAATATTGTGGTTCTTGTTTGTAAGTTAGAACGACACTTGATGAAAGCCCCAAACCACGTAAAACATGCAAAGAAAATTAAAGGCGTCTAACTTTGTTTTGCAGGGGTGTGCTGTGATGTGATATGGCCATGATTGTGATTATATATGATGTATGCAATGTTCCTTATTGTAAGTCGGCAACCGGCAGGACCCATATGGTTGTCTTTTAATTTCGTCTAGACATGCGTGTCTATTATTCAAAGTAGTTGCAATAGTTGATGCTGGTGGACGACAACCATGGAGCGGCTCCATTGACCTTGACGCCACGCTGGTGATGATGGAGATCATGTTCGTGTTTGAAGATGGAGATCAGAAGCACAAGAAGATGATCCCTCTCACAAAACATCAAGTTATAGAGTGTTCGTCCTTAGTAGGCACCGTTGCCCAAGCTCGTTGTTTTGAAGCACCACGTGATGATCGGGTGTGTTAGATTCTGCGAGTGTATACAATGGGAGCAAGCCAGATTTTCTCATGCGGAAGGTAAGGTTTAATCTTGACGAGCCTAGCATGTACAGACATGGTCTCGGAACACGGAATACCGAAAGTTAAAGCATGAGTCATATAGATGATATGATGAACATGATGATTGTTCGCCTTTGAAACTATATCATGTCACATGATGATCGGACTTGGTGTAGTAAATTTGGTTCGTCTGATCACTAAAACAATGTGAGGGATATTTTTTTGAGTGGGAGTTCAACAACAATATGATTAAAAGTTGAACATTATTTATCATAAATTAAATCAAAGTGAATTTGCATAGTTGTTGTAGTCATTGGCATCCGTTTACCACCTTGCGCTTAGTTATAATTGAGATAATAGAACTATAGAATTCTAGTTAGTTATTTTATGAACTGGTATCGTATTGTTTTAAAGTGTTAATCTAAAGTTTAAAAAGTCCTATTGCAAACTTTCAGTAAGTTTCGGTTACTCCATGAAGTTTAATAGTTGGTATTAAATCAAGAGTAACAATTCCAGTATTAGTATATAAATATCATGTTAGTCTCCATGATTCTTGATATTCAAAAGATTGTTTTAATATCAAGGTTATCGGGGAGCTGAAAGAATTGTTTCAAAAACCATCACGTGTGAAAGATTTGTGATATCTAAAACAAAGTTTTGGTTATAACATGATAGAGTATAATATGGCAAAAGTCATGTTCTCATATTTGACGAGAATTTGCAAAAGGTTGGAGACGATGGTCGACCTAATCCTCCAAAAGGTTTTGGAGAGCAACATTATACTCATAATTCACCGTTATAAGCTAAAGTAGCTTGATCATGAATAGTTCCATGATAAGGATGAATATTTGATGTAGCTAAAATGTTTACTACACTAAAAGATTACTAAAAATGGGATTTGAAAGAACACCAAACATTTGATGATGGTGATCTACTTCAAAGTGCAAGTCCAAAGACATTGGTATTTAACTATACGTGTTTTGGACTATATGTCATAAGTATGGCGCCACTATTGATGTTGATAGATTCTTTTGAAAGGATAAAAAAATACTGAAAGAGAAATCTAAGAAATATTTGGCAAAAGAGAAAAGACTAGAATTGTTCAGCTTAGGTATATAGAGGATATACATGTTATGGTTGTATTCTTTTCTTGTTAATCAATGTAGTTCTTGAGTATTGGATACTGAATTTGTTGGTGTGAATCATCACACAACACAACACAATTCATGAACTACAATGGCCTAAAGTAACTAGCAAAATAATATGTGATGATGCTCATCGAGAACAAATAAAGGGTTGTTGTGTTTCTCGTTGAAATCAAAACTTACCTTCAAGATTTGTTTTCAATAATTTTTATTTTGATCAGGTATTATGAGAACAAAAGGGTTGTTCAAATAAGTGTCGTAATCCATAAAAGATGGATGATTTACAAATCTCGTTGGAGAAATCACATCCATTAACTAGTGCTAAAAATGTCGAAAGACAAATTGATTGAAAGATCACTTAGGAAGTGACATCGCTGTTTAAATTATATTGGAAAGAAAGCATGAAGAAACTCCATGTGGATGGAATTTTGGAGTTTTTGATTTTTGATCAAATGACGCTTGCGAAACTTTTCTAGAGATAATTAAAACCCCGTTCATAGGCCAAAAGTGAACGAATGACTAGCTTATTGGCACTTGTACATATAGATGTATAAAGCCCATTATGTGTAATCAAGAGCGATGGATTTCAACTTCATATGCTTTCTCCAAAAATTTGAGTGAATATATGAATATTTACTTAATGAGGATGAAGTGTGAAACACTTGAAAAGTTTGAAGACTTTCAAGATGAAGTGCAAAATCAATGTAACAAGAAAATAAATAAATTATGATAGGATCATAAAGGGAGATATTTGAGTTACAAGTTTAGCATAACACCTAAGATTTGAGGAATCGTTCCATGGATTTGCGTTTCCCGAAACACCATATGAGTATGGAATAATCGAGATATGCAATGAAACCTTGTTTGACATGCTTTCTTTCTTAAAACTGCCATTATATTTTAAAGATTAAAATCTTTAGAGACTACCGCTTTTTCACTGAAAAGAGATCCATCATGATCTATTGAAATGACACCATATAAAGTTATGGTTTGGGATAAAACCCAAGTTGTCCTTTCTTAAACATTGGTATGTATGCATAAAGAAGATGTTTACAACCAAAGTCGGATGAATATTTCTTTGTATGTTATTTTAAATAGTCGTTAAGTATTCCTCCATAACGCCGAAGACAAAAGTGTTTGTCTCTTAGAACGTCAAGTTTTGAGAAAGGAATTTTCCGTGAAAAGTTAAGTGGGAGGACAATAGAACTTTGAAAAGGTTAAAAGAACCTTAGCTATATGTGCAAAGTTGCGCAGCGTCGAAAAGTGTTCCGGAGGCAGCAACATTGCTCATGGCTCACATGACTCAAAGGTTGTAGTCACGGAATTCTAAGTTCCTATTGAACCAAGTAGGTCAGATAAACAATCAAATACCAAGATTTGAGGGTTGAATCATCATTTGACAATAATGAACTGACTACATGCAAAGAAGCGATGATGGGCCCTGACTCCGTCAAATGGCTTGGAGCCATAAAATCCGTGATAGTTCCATACACGAGAAATCAAGTTTTAAACTTGAAAGACCCTCTAGAAAGGTGTAAAACCTTATAGTTGTGTTTGGATCTATAAAGAAATAGACATGGATGTTTCACATCTATAAAATAGTCAACATGTTGGGAAAGAATTCACAACAATGTTCAAAGGTTGACTATGACAAGATTTGCTCTTTCATAGCGATATTTAGTCTATATGGATTAATGTAGCAACCACTACATATAACTTTGTTATGTGGTAGTTGAATAAACAAGACAAGTTCTTATGATAGAATTGTTACCTAGGACGTGTGCATAAAACAGTCCAAAGGGTTTTGTTAATTCAAAGGATCCTAAAAGCATATGCACACTTCAATGGTTGAAGTAAGCATCGCGGAGTTGGAATATTCACTATGATGAAACTGTTAAAAGAGTTTAATTTCATCGGAGACGATGAAGATGCTTGCATTTGCAAGAAATTAAGTGGGAGCACTAAGATATATTTCTAATACATTATGTGGAAGACATATTATTGATTGTAAATGATGTATCTTTTATTAACACATGTTAAGAATTTCATCTCGATGAAAGACTTAGGCAAAACCCGAATATTTGGCATCAATATCTATATAGATAGATTGAGACGCTAATATGGTTGTGCCAAATGTACATAGATGAGATATTGAATGAGTTCAGTATGGAAGTGACAAGAAAGGTTCTTGCCACACAAAAAGGATTAAATCAAAATTCAAGTGTATCGACACTTGGTAAGTGAAACAAAGATTCAAGTATAGATTGATACTTGATGTATGAAATCACAGAGAGTATTTATATCAATCATACTGTGATATGTACAAATCTAGATAAGTCCTATGCTCTAAATGTTATGATTATATACCAGAATGATTCATAAGATGATCATTGGACGATAGTAAGGATATCCTTATGATCTTTTGGAAGAACTATGAATATATTATTTTTGTAGATGTGATAAATAGATGATTAGTTCATTGTAAAAGTACTGCATTGATACTAGTTTTGTCATAATGTACAAATTAAGTTTATCTCAATCTAAACTAAGGGTGGCACAATATAATGGAAAGTAAGTTCCATAATGGATTTGGATGAGTTCCAAAGTTAATACATTGTGACATATGCTACAACAAAAGGATAAGTATATGACTGCTATTATAGCATCAAAAGAGGGCATTTGTTTCAAGTAGTTTGTTATCAAACTAGGTGTGGTTCACAGAAGGATAGTACTATCAAGATATATTGTACGACAATATTATCAACATGTTTTAACCCCAAGGAACTAAAGGTCTCACCAAAGGACCAAATTTATACAGAGCCATCTCATTAGAGCATGAGTAATGCGTAGAGACGCAAAGACATGCAATTACACACGGACCTAAAAGTGTCGGATCCGGAGATCAGTTGATCACTAGCAATCGTGTAAATATAACACCGGAAAGCCATAGGTGTTGAATGCATAAAGATTTGAAACTAGATTATTGACTCTAGTGCAAGTGGGAGACTGTTGGAGATTTGCCCAAGAGGCAATAATAAATAGGTTATTATCATATCTTCATGCTTATGATAAATGTTTACATACCATGCTATAATTGTATTAACCGGAAACATTAATACTTGTGTGATTTGTAAACATAAAAGAGTTCCTAGTAAAGCCTCTTGTTAAACTAGCTTGTTGGTTAATATATGATCATGGTTTCCTGATCATGAACATTGAGATGTTATTAACAACAAGATCATATCATTAGGAGAATGGTGTGATGGACATACTGCTATAGTTAAGCATAGCATAAAGATCAAGTCATTTAATATAGTTCATTTGCTATAAGCTTTCTGATACATAGTAACCTAATTCCTTCGACCATCAGATCATGCTAATCACCATCACCGGAAGGATGCTTTGATGACATCAAACACCACACCGTAACTGGATGGCTATAAAGGTGGCATTGAGTGTTTGGAAAGTATGTGTTGAGGCACATGGACCAAGAGTGGGATTCGCCCATCCATATGACGGATAGATATACTCTGGGCCCTCTTGGTGGAATGTCATCCAATTATCTTGCAAGCATGTGACTGGCTCACAAGGGATCACATATCACGGGAACGAGAAAAGAGTACTTATCGGTAACGAGGTTGAACTAGGTATGCAGAGATACCGATGATCAAACCTCGGATAAGTAAAATATCGTGAGACAAAGGGAAATTTGTATCGTATGTAAATGGTTCATTCGATCACGAAGTAATCATAGAAATATATGGGAGCCATATGAATTTCTAGATTCCTCTATTGGTTATTGATCGGAGAAGAGTCTCGGTCATGTCTGCATCATTCACGAACCGTAGGGAGACACACTTAAGGATTCGATGTTGTTTAGTAGATATGGAAAGTGAGTAAAGAGACCAAATGTTATTTGGAGTCTCGGATGGGACCCGGGATATCACGAGGAGATCCGGAATGGTCCGGAGAATAAGATTCATATAAGGAAAGTCCAATTCCGGAGTTCGGGAATGGTTCCGGTGTTTTCACCGGAATGTTCTAGAATGGTCTAGAATGTTCGCCGATCCGAAAGGGAAAGGGTACATGGATGTGTCATGAAAAAGTGGAATGGTTGCATCATGTCCTAGGTAACTTGGCTAGACACTTCGAAGAGAGAAATAAAACTCTAATTCGAAAGTCAAAAGGGCAGTTTGAAAAAGTCAGACTAGGACAATATTTCCAAGTGGAGGGAGAGAAGGATTCTTACCTAGGGAAGGAATCCTCCCTCTCCCTTGGGCCGGCTACATGAAGTGGAGTTGGGGGAGGACTCCCTCCCCCTTGGCGCCTCCCCACCTATAAAAGGAGGGTTAGGGAGCCCCCCTTTCACACACAAGAAAACCTAGGTTAGCCGCCGCCCCCCTCTCTAGTTGCGGCCAATCTAGATCTCCTCTAAACCTCTACCAACTAGCTAAACCCTAGTTGCTAGCTACCTCTAAACCTCGGCATCTAAACCCTAGATCGCTGGGGCTCCCTCTACTCCACCATACCCTCTCCGGCTTAGGCAAAGCCCTGTGGGATCTCCCCTCTACTTCTGACACCACGCCGTCGTGCTGCCGGAATCGCGAGGAGAGAACTACAACCTCCGCTGCCTGCTGGAACAAGGGAGAGGAAGGTCTTCATCGAGTACCGTACGTGTGACCAACTGCGAGAGCGCTGCCGGAACGCGGCGCCGGAAGGATCGTCTACGCGATCTTGAGATCGGCAAGCGAACGACTACATTACCCACGGGAATCTGCTCTCATTAAGCACTTTGGATCTTCGAGGGTTAGTACTCTATCAACTTGTTGCACCGAACTAGTAGATAGATCTTGGCTTGATCATAGATTAGATATTGATTGTGTGTTCATGCGGTAGAATTTTTTTGTTTCCCATGCTACGAACCCCTACATTGTATTGTTTACTTTACACACATTGCTTAATGCAATTATCCGTTTCTTGCAACTTAATACTGGAAGGGATTCGGATGATAACCTAAAGGTAGATTATTAATAATAGATGAGGATTACGGTCTATGTATATTGGTGTAATACCCAATCAAATCTCATAAGAGTCATGATGTCTAGTATATGCATTGTTATGCTTCCTCAATCTGTCAATTGTCCCACTATAATTTGTTCACCCAGCATGTTATCTATCTTAAGGACAACACCTCTAGTGAACTGTGGATCCCGGTCCAATCTTTATCATTGATACATCAACTACTGTTACTGTTACTTTCTACAAGCAACTACTATATTCCACACTATACGTTTAATCCTTTGTTTTCAGCAAACCGGTGAGATTGACAACCTCACTGTAAGTTGGAGCAAAGTCTTGAGTTTGTGTTGTGCAAGTTGTTAGCAACACCTTGGAGTTGTTTCCTTACTCCTACTGGTTCGATAACCTTGGTTTCATAACTGAGGGGAAACTTACTGATGTGCTCATCATATCTTTCTCTTAGGGTTTCCCAACGAAGCTCTACAGTGATCTGAGACATAGTAACCATTCAAATATGGAAAAACAAAATGAGACATTTGAGAAGGTTTCCGAGGGGTTGGGCAAAAAAATTGAGTAGGAATTATAAAAAGAAAAAAGAAAGGCTTTTGGCCTTTATAGACTTGCTTGACATCAGAGTAGAGTCGGTACCTCTAACAGCGATCGAAAAACAATTGTTGAGGGATGCTAATGAAAAGATCGCTAATCTAAGACGAGATGAAGCGACAAAATGGGCTCAAAGAGCCAAGGTAAATCATGTACAGGAAGGGGGTAACAACACAAAATATTTCCATCTAATAGCTAATGGTAAACATAGGAAGAAAAAAATTCAATTAGAAAAGGAAGAAGGAACCATTCTAGGTGAAGATAATCTTAAAATCTACATTACTAAATATTATAAAAAACTTTTTGGTGAAACAGATCAAAATAGTTTCTCCATGATGGAGGAAAGGACCAATGACATCCTGCCGCTATCTAATGAAGTGAATGCTCTTCTTATAGCAAACTTCACTGAGGAAGAAGTCTTTGAGGCTATTTCTCAAATGGAGCATAATAAAGCCCCCGGGCCAGATGGTTTCCCGGCTGGGTTTTATCAGAAATTTTGGTGCATCATCAAAAAGGATTTAATGGATCTATTTTGGCAATTATACATGGGAGAGCTACCTTTGTTTAAACTAAAATTTGGAGTCATTACACTTTTACCAAAAAAACAAAATGCGGTGCAAATACACCAATACCTCCCCATTTGTTTGTTGAATGTTAGCTTTAAAATCTTCACAAAAGTTGCCACTAATCGGATCACTAGTATTGTGCAAAAATTAATTTGCCATACTCAAACCGCCTTCATGCCGGGACGCCATATTTTTGGAAGGCGTGGTTTTCTTGCATGAGACTATTCATGAGCTACATCGGAACAAACTTGACGGTGTTCTTTTAAAAATTGACTTTGAAAAAGCATACGAAAGTTAAATGGCCATTTTTACAATAGGCTCTTCGTATGAAAGGCTTTGATCCAGTCTGGTGCTAATGGATTAAGAATTTCACATAGGGAGGGAGTGTTGGAATAAAGGTTAATGATGACGTTGGCCATTATTTTCAAACTAGAAAGGGTTTGCAGCAAGGTGATCCCCTCTCCCCAATCCTATTTAACATTGTTGCGGACATGCTTGCTATCATTATTGCAAGAGCAAAAGAGGAGGGCCAGGTTGGAGGATTCATCCCTCAATTGGTTGAGGGAGTGGTTTCAATTTTGCAGTATACGGATGATACAATTCTGTTTATAGAAAATGATCTTGAAAAGGCGGTTAATATGAAACTCATTCTTTGTATTTTTGAGCACTTGTCAGGAAGAGAGGTTTTTGTAACACCCTCAGAATCGGCCCTATGCAAGTTTTAGCGAAATTCGCCAAACCCGCATAGAAACGATTCAAAGGTGCCCACCAGGCACTTTCGTGCGGGTGGAAACGAAGTAATAACATTACACAACAGTCCTCGATGGGACCCACAGAACAGATATATATAACAGCGACTCAAACGAGTCAAGAATACAGATATAATATACAAAGATCCAAATCACCTTGAAAATGATAGAGCGTCCGACTACGGACAAGATGCAAATGGGGCTAAGAGCCCTGAAGAATAACCGATGGCGTCCATAACCCTGCCCAGGCCAAGCCGGAAGGGTAACCTGCTAACGACGTCGATCTCAAAACCTGTTTAAACAAAAGGGGTGCCGACAAAGGGCAAAGGAAAAAGAGGAGCGTCAGTACTGAGGCCCGTACACGGCGAGGCTAGAATTCGGCGGTCCTCGCCTACAAAGGTATGGTGGACTGAAGCGGCAGCGGCAGCATGCACTAAACAACCTATAGAGACTCGATACAACTGGCGGCTATCAGAGAGGGGGTAAGAAAGACCTATTCGGACCCATCCCGATACTATCATCAAACAAACCCATCCTGGCGTTCCCCCTCGATACCAACGAGGAAGTCGACCGAGGAACTCACACAGTTGGCAGTTTTATTTATTCAGTTATCGTTGCAGCAATTACTAGTCATTTTAGATAGTCGTCCTGATAAAGTAAGCAGTGGGCACTTTTAGTTAGCCATTCCGTGATAGTTGCAACACTTACTAGTCAGATACAATTAGCATGAGATAACCCAAAACCCAACAGTTGTTGTTACTTTTATTCAGCCATTCCGTTGTAGTTGCAATACTTACTAGTCAGGTACAATGGTCGCAAGCGACACCCAAAGCAAGCAGTTGTGGGCAATATTAGTTAGCCATTCCATTATAGTGAAGCTGATTACTAGTCATTATAAAGTCAATTTTTGAGCAATAAACTTTAGTTATGCTTGTCTATGGTCGAGATACTGTGCTCCAAGTCGTCCATAACCGCGGACACGGCTTTCAGAAAGTTTTACCCGGCCGGGGTGCACCAATAGCAACACACACTCGATCAACCTCGGAAAAACCAAATCAAAACCCAACGAGGCTTTCACGACAAAGCAATCACAGGATTCAGAAATATTTCAGGGGGCCACCCCTTAAAGTAGACCCGCAACGAAGTAAGCTAGCTCCGAGACGGACTCAAGGTTTGGGTGGACGGCTGTGAGCGACTGGGAACCCAAAACTGGGCTTGTCGACACCGCGAAAACGTGTCCCGATCCTAAACAGTACAGTGTGCTATACATCGCACAATCGTAAATAAAGCAGTAAAGCATGGCATAAGTACAGGATCGTAAATAAAACCTCAAACTAGTTTGTGGCCCCAAGAAATAAGACTGAATCAAGCTCTTGCTAAGGGGGGTCCCATATACCTCCCGGATGTGGATAGCGCGATAAATCAAGGAACAGGTATCAAGTACTCGGGGTCCTACGGGACACAAGTGGGCGTTCGGAAACCAAATATTATCTATCACCCACCGATGCCTCTGCTTACTTCAATTTTAGTTGTTAAACAGGAATTAAAGTGAACGATAAGTAAAGCTATGATCATCTCCAACATCAAACATGCGGCAAGGCTCCAACAACTGTGGCACTTGACAACACGCAACAGCACTAGAGCAAGCGACTACGACGCGCAAGTCCAACTATCTACCAAACAACAGGTAATAGGATGTGTCCAAGGCAATATAAGGCTGCAAGTAATATCAAGGGTACGGAAACTAGAGCATCGCAACACAGATAGCAATAGATCAACAGGAGGGAATAAATACTATAAAAGTAAGATAGGTGGAAAGGGGGAGATGCTCGCCTGAAATCATTGTCGAAGGTTCAACCGGAGATCGGGGCGAAGCTCACATCAACTCAACTTCCTTATCCGCGAAGAAGCAAACACTAGGAGAGACACCGGATGCAATATTTAATACAACGGCAGAAGATCGGGCATGATGCATGCATGATGAATGACATGGCAGGGGTGCGATGCGATTAGGTCATATTGAGCGGAACCGGGGTCCCGACAATTATTTAGATGGTTCTAGTTGTTGATCTACCCCGCAAATTAAATGTTGTCTTAACATGGCAAGATAAGATACCGGCTCGCTACACAAATTTAAATGAGGCCGATATGAGACTAGATTTGCCCGCATATGGGCCTCATATTTAATTATTAGGTGAATCGGCATAAGGCCCCCAAACCACATGACAAAAGATGCATGCATGGACAATTCAATATGCAACAATTTATAATTATGGCATTTATAAAATAGGGTTCTCGGATAAGGGTCACACATTAGGGTTCGGCAGATCTTGGGGTTCCGGGGTTCGGGGTCGGTCTCAGGGTTCGGATACGGTGTTCGACGGATCGGTCTCGGATGACGGAGGTGGATCTTGGCGCAGCCGGGATGAAGGTCTTGGTTCCGTGCCGGGGCGCATCGGGTTCGTTTCGGTCAGTGCCGTTCTTGTCGTGGTGAAGATCTTGTCGGGTCCGTGTGGCGGTCTTGTTGTTCCGTGCAGGCATTCTCGAGGTCGATGGCGAACTTGGTCCCGGGTCCGGGAAGGAGTGCTTGGTGAATCCGTGTCGACGATCTTGGCGTTCAGGGCGGAGTTCTCGGTGACGATGTCGGTCTTGGGGTCCGGGGATTCTTCCGGGTCCATGACGACATCCTCAATGCCCTGTGTCGAAGGCATCGGAAAACCCGTGATGGCGATCTTGAGGGTTAGTTCTTGCTACTGGGTTCGGTACGTTCTTGGTTTTTCTCATATCGTCACCCTCTTGCAGCACTGGAGCCGAAGTAGGGCGTCTAGGTTCCAACTTCACATGTCCCTCCATCGTTGCATCTGTGCACCCGTTACCTCAGCACCAAAACACAAGCAGGTTAGAAGCATCAGGGGCGGTGCACGGCAGGAGGAGGAAGGCTGCCACGAGGGCGCATGAACGGCGACGCCCGCGACGAAGCTGCAGAGGAGGCGGACGCGCGCGTCGGACACGAGGCAGAGGAGGGCAGGGGCTGCTAGCGGCATGGGGAGGTCTGGGCGGCGGAGTGGAGCTCGCCGGCGGCGGAGCCTGGCGAGCGGCGGCCTGCAGAGTCGAGAGGGCGAGCTCTGCAGGGGGGAAACCTGACGGGGAAGGGGCGACGGTGGAAGGCGGGGAGCGGCCGAGGCGAGCGGGGCTCAGGACGCGGCCAGCGACTAGGAGGGAGAGGGAGGCGCGGGCCGGAGCACGCGGGCCGGGGCGGCGCGGCGAGCGGGCGGACGGACGGGTGCCAGCGCAGCGGCGGGCGAGGGGAGCAGAGCGGAGGCGGCTTGCCGACGGCGGCGGAGGCGTGCGACGGTCGGAGGCCGGAGGAGGGGGCGACGCCGGCTTGGGGGAAGAGGAGAGCTAGGGGAGGACGGGCCGCGGTGGGGGAGGCGCGGGCGCTGGTGTGGCCGGGAGAAGCGGGGGCGGCGGAGGTCGCCGGTGGGACGAGCTCGGGGCGGCAGCGGCGAGGAGGAGGGCATGGAGGCGAGGCGGTTTGGCGGAGCAGGCGTTGCGGTGGAGGCCGGGGGCGGAGGGGAAGGGGAGGCAGCGCGCCGGGGGAGGTGAGCGGCGGCGGGAGACGCGGCCAGAGGGAGGCGACGCGGGTTGCTTCGCGTGGGGGAGAGAGCCAGGGAGGAGGAGGGAGGTTGCGGGAGAGGGGGAGAGGACGCGGGGGCACGGGCGGCGGTGGGACCCGCGGTGGGACCCAGGCGGAGCAGGGGTGCTGGCGCGTGAGCGGTGTGTGCGTGTGTGGCTTGTGTGGCAGGGGGTGTGGGGCAGTGTTGTGTGTGTGGAGAGAGAGAGGGGGGTTGGGTTTAGTCTAGGTGGCAAAAGGGGATTGGGTGAGGGAGAGAGGGGTGAGGTGGCGCGACGGGGTTGGCCGGGGTGATGTGGAGGCTGGGTGTGGGTAGGGTTTTAGGTAGCTGTAGGATTTGTCTGGTGGACCGATTTAAAAATGGGGGTGGTCGTTCGGGTCGATTCGGCCCGTTCGACTGCCCCCGCTAAAACAATTAAACTTTTTATTTGTTTTAAACGGGCCGTATGCAAACCGATAGCGGCCAAAATAATTAATCCGGAGAACCGGGCTTTGCGTTTGAATAAAGATGGGGCGTTTTAGAAAACAAAACGGGCTTGCGAAAATAGTTTTATGCGAACAATGCATGATGATGACGATGCAATGCACAAATTCAACGCGATTTTCTAGTAGTGGTTTTTGCGGGATGCCACAATTCGACACCACTAACAATGGATCTCGCCCTCGAGATCCGCCTCATGGTACCGGAAGGAAGGTCGGCGAACTGCGTCTTCTCGCTTCGTGTAGATCCTCGCGACACCACTAACAAGAGGTCGTTGTCCGTGATCGTCGAGAGAACACTCCGGGAACAAAAGGTCGAAGGTAGAGGTATCAACAAATAAAGCCACCCCTAACTTCGATGGAAAGAGGGAACCGATGCATTCTCATCCACTTCAATGTACAAAAGCGAATAGAAGGGGGTAGTCGGTATGGGGGCCAATCCATCACGCACCCAAACTATTACTCTGCACAATCAGTAGAAAAGAGTGCAACCATTCTCGGAATCAGACTGAAGATCTCGACAAGCGAGGTTCGGAACAAAGGAGTGATGCAGACTCTGCATCTGATCTGGCATAGAGGATGTCGTCGCGTCGGAAAACACCGGAAGGCACAAACACGGAACAAAGAATGGTACCACAGTAGACGGATTCCTCAGGCAGCATGAACACCGGATGGTAGAACACCGTTATCAAAGGAGGAAGCGAAACCCTAAAGGTACGACGGAAACCCAACCACGAGAATTCCTGGACTCGAAGAAAGGGACGAGAGCGGATTCAAAACACGTAGAGGTAAGAGGAGAACAGCAGAGGGGTAAGGAGTAAAATCAGACCTAATCAGAACTATCCAACCGACTTTGAAAAATAGTTTTGACACTCTACTTCGGCCGTTAGCTAGGTTATCCTACAGGCTGGACTTGTGGGGTATCGCAACTGCTGAGCACTGATACCACTCTGTAACACCCTCAGAATCGGCCCTATGCAAGTTTTAGCGAAATTCGCCAAACCCGCATAGAAACGATTCAAAGGTGCCCACCAGGCACTTTCGTGCGGGTGGAAACAAAGTAATAACATTACACAACAGTCCTCGATGGGACCCACAGAACAGATATATATAACAGCGACTCAAACGAGTCAAGAATACAGATATAATATACAAAGATCCAAATCACCTTGAAAATGATAGAGCGTCCGACTACGGACAAGATGCAAATGGGGCTAAGAGCCCTGAAGAATAACCGATGGCGTCCATAACCCTGCCCAGGCCAAGCCGGAAGGGTAACCTGCTAACGACGTCGATCTCAAAACCTGTTTAAACAAAAGGGGTGCCGACAAAGGGCAAAGTAAAAAGAGGAGCGTCAGTACTGAGGCCAGTACACGGCGAGGCTAGAATTCGGCGGTCCTCGCCTACAAAGGTATGGTGGACTGAAGCGGCAGCGGCAGCATGCACTAAACAACCTATAGAGACTCGATACAACTGGCGGCTATCAGAGAGGGGGTAAGAAAGACCTATTCGGACCCATCCCGATACTATCATCAAACAAACCCATCCTGGCGTTCCCCCTCGATACCAACGAGGAAGTCGACCGAGGAACTCACACAGTTGGCAGTTTTATTTATTCAGTTATCGTTGCAGCAATTACTAGTCATTTTAGATAGTCGTCCTGATAAAGTAAGCAGTGGGCACTTTTAGTTAGCCATTCCGTGATAGTTGCAACACTTACTAGTCAGATACAATTAGCATGAGATAACCCAAAACCCAACAGTTGTTGTTACTTTTATTCAGCCATTCCGTTGTAGTTGCAATACTTACTAGTCAGGTATAATGGTCGCAAGCGACACCCAAAGCAAGCAGTTGTGGGCAATATTAGTTAGCCATTCCATTATAGTGAAGCTGATTACTAGTCATTATAAAGTCAAGTTTAGAGCAATAAACTTTAGTTATGCTTGTCTATGGTCGAGATACTGTGCTCCAAGTCGTCCATAACCGCGGACACGGCTTTCAGAAAGTTTTACCCGGCCGGGGTGCACCAATAGCAACACACACTCGATCAACCTCGGAAAAACCAAATCAAAACCCAACGAGGCTTTCACGACAAAGCAATCACAGGATTCAGAAATATTTCAGGGGGCCACCCCTTAAAGTAGACCCGCAACGAAGTAAGCTAGCTCCGAGACGGACTCAAGGTTTGGGTGGACGGCTGTGAGCGACTGGGAACCCAAAACTGGGCTTGTCGACACCGCGAAAACGTGTCCCGATCCTAAACAGTACAGTGTGCTATACATCGCACAATCGTAAATAAAGCAGTAAAGCATGGCATAAGTACAGGATCGTAAATAAAACCTCAAACTAGTTTGTGGCCCCAAGAAATAAGACTGAATCAAGCTCTTGCTAAGGGGGGTCCCATATACCTCCCGGATGTGGATAGCGCGATAAATCAAGGAACAGGTATCAAGTACTCGGGGTCCTACGGGACACAAGTGGGCGTTCGGAAACCAAATATTATCTATCACCCACCGATGCCTCTGCTTACTTCAATTTTAGTTGTTAAACAGGAATTAAAGTGAACGATAAGTAAAGCTATGATCATCTCCAACATCAAACATGCGGGAAGGCTCCAACAACTGTGGCACTTGACAACACGCAACAGCACTAGAGCAAGCGACTACGACGCGCAAGTCCAACTATCTACCAAACAACAGGTAATAGGATGTGTCCAAGGCAATATAAGGCTGCAAGTAATATCAAGGGTACGGAAACTAGAGCATCGCAACACAGATAGCAATAGATCAACAGGAGGGAATAAATACTATAAAAGTAAGATAGGTGGAAAGGGGGAGATGCTCGCCTGAAATCATTGTCGAAGGTTCAACCGGAGATCGGGGCGAAGCTCACATCAACTCAACTGCCTTATCCGCGAAGAAGCAAACACTAGGAGAGACACCGGATGCAATATTTAATACAACGGCAGAAGATCGGGCATGATGCATGCATGATGAATGACATGGCAGGGGTGCGATGCGATTAGGTCATATTGAGCGGAACCGGGGTCCCGACAATTATTTAGATGGTTCTAGTTGTTGATCTACCCTGCAAATTAAATGTTGTCTTAACATGGCAAGATAAGATACCGGCTCGCTACACAAATTTAAATGAGGCCGATATGAGACTAGATTTGCCCGCATATGGGCCTCATATTTAATTATTAGGTGAATCGGCATAAGGCCCCCAAACCACATGACAAAAGATGCATGCATGGACAATTCAATATGCAACAATTTATAATTATGGCATTTATAAAATAGGGTTCTCGGATAAGGGTCACACATTAGGGTTCGGCAGATCTTGGGGTTCCGGGGTTCGAGGTCGGTCTCAGGGTTCGGATACGGTGTTCGACGGATCGGTCTCGGATGACGGAGGTGGATCTTGGCGCAGCCGGGATGAAGGGCTTGGTTCCGTGCCGGGGCGCATCGGGTTCGTTTCGGTCGGTGCCATTCTTGTCGTGGTGAAGATCTTGTCGGGTCCGTGTGGCGGTCTTGTTGTTCCGTGCAGGCGTTCTCGAGGTCGATGGCGAACTTGGTCCCGGGTCCGGGAAGGAGTGCTTGGCGAATCCGTGTCGACGATCTTGGCGTTCAGGGCGGAGTTCTCGGTGACGATGTCGGTCTTGGGGTCCGGGGATTCTTCCGGGTCCATGACGACATCCTCAATGCCCTGTGTCGAAGGCATCGGAAAACCCGTGATGGCGATCTTGAGGGTTAGTTCTTGCTACTGGGTTCGGTACGGTCTTGGTTTTTCTCATATCGTCACCCTCTTGCAGCACTGGAGCCGAAGTAGGGCGTCTAGGTTCCAACTTCACATGTCCCTCCATCGTTGCATCTGTGCACCCGTTACCTCAGCACCAAAACACAAGCAGGTTAGAAGCATCAGGGGCGGTGCACGGCAGGAGGAGGAAGGCTGCCACGAGGGCGCATGAACGGCGATGCCCGTGACGAAGCTGCAGAGGAGGCAGACGCGCGCGTCGGACGCGAGGCAGAGGAGGGCAGGGGCTGCTAGCGGCATGGGGAGGTCTGGGCGGCGGAGTGGAGCTCGCCGGCGGCGGAGCCTGGCGAGCGGCGGCCTGCAGAGTCGAGAGGGCGAGCTCTGCAGGGGGGGAAACCTGACGGGGAAGGGGCGACGGTGGAAGGCGGGGAGCGGCCGAGGCGAGCGGGGCTCAGGACGCGGCCAGCGACTAGGAGGGAGAGGGAGGCGCGGGCCGGAGCACGCGGGCCGGGGCGGCGCGGCGAGCGGGCGGACGGACGGGTGCCAGCGCAGCGGCGGGCGAGGGGAGCAGAGCGAAGGCGGCTTGCCGACGGCGGCGGAGGCGTGCGACGGTCGGAGGCCGGAGGAGGGGGCGACGCCGGCTTGGGGGAAGAGGAGAGCTAGGGGAGGACGGGCCGCGGTGGGGGAGGCGCGGGCGCTGGTGTGGCCGGGAGAAGCGGGGGGCGGCGGAGGTCGCCGGTGGGACGAGCTCGGGGCGGCAGCGGCGAGGAGGAGGGCGTGGAGGCGAGGCGGTTTGGCGGAGCAGGCGTTGCGGTGGAGGCCGGAGGCGGAGGGGAAGGGGAGGCAGCGCGCCGGGGGAGGTGAGCGGCGGCGGGAGACGCGGCCAGAGGGAGGCGACGCGGGTTGCTTCGCGTGGGGGAGAGAGCCAGGGAGGAGGAGGGAGGTTGCGGGAGAGGGGGAGAGGACGCGGGGGCACGGGCGGCGGTGGGACCCGCGGTGGGACCCAGGCGGAGCAGGGGTGCTGGCGCGTGAGAGGTGTGTGCGTGTGTGGCTTGTGTGGCAGGGGGTGTGGGGCAGTGTTGTGTGTGTGGAGAGAGAGAGGGGGGTTGGGTTTAGTCTAGGTGGCAAAAGGGGATTGGGTGAGGGAGAGAGAGGGGTGAGGTGGCGCGACGGGGTTGGCCAGGGTGATGTGGAGGCTGGGTGTGGGTAGGGTTTTAGGTAGCTGTAGGATTTGTCTGGTGGACCGATTTAAAAATGGGGGTGGTCGTTCGGGTCGATTCGGCCCGTTCGACTGCCCCCGCTAAAACAATTAAACTTTTTATTTGTTTTAAACGGGCCGTATGCAAACCGATAGCGGCCAAAATAATTAATCCGGAGAACCGGGCTTTGCGTTTGAATAAAGATGGGGCGTTTTAGAAAACAAAACGGGCTTGCGAAAATAGTTTTATGCGAACAATGCATGATGATGACGATGCAATGCATAAATTCAACGCGATTTTCTAGTAGTGGTTTTTGCGGGATGCCACAGTTTTTTTTTTGGAAAAGCTAAGGATATTGGAACAACAGTCTATGAATATCTTTGGATGTGAGTCTGGTTCCTTACCCTTCCGGTATTTGGGTGTACCAATCCATCATACAAAACTGAAAAATTTAGAATGGATCCTGGTTGAGAGTCGCCTTATGTCTAAGCTCAGTTGTTGGCAGGGCAAGCTTTTCTCGTATGGAGACCATCTCATTCTTATTAATTTTGTCCTGACTATCCTACCAATGTTTATGCTTTCATTTCTAGAAATACTAGTGGGGGTTCGAAAAAGACTAGACTTCTACCGATCTCGATTTTTTTGGCAAAGTGATGGTACAACAAAGAAATATAGGTTAACAAGATGGAACATTATATGCCATCCCAAGGATCAAAGGGGGCTGAGAATTGAAGTGCTAGAGTTAAAGAATACGTGTTTGTTAAGCAAATGGCTTTTTAAACTACTATCGAAGGAAGGAATGTGGCAAGAACTCCTAAATAACAAATATTTAAAAAATAAGACATTAGGGCAGGTAGAGGCTAAGCCTACTTATTCTC
The DNA here is from genome assembly GCA_916181665.1 of Avena sativa. NCBI lineage: Eukaryota > Viridiplantae > Streptophyta > Magnoliopsida > Poales > Poaceae > Avena > Avena sativa. Next base: position 17,366,200 of record OV702285.1, read on the forward strand.
CCTTCTAGAAAGGCCTTATGAGAGTGAAAAATGATTTCTTCAAACAAGGCTTTTTTTAAGTTGGAGATGGGACAACGGTGCGATTTTGGAAAGACATTTTGTTTAGGTGACACACCTTTATCGGCTCAATACCCGGCATTATATAACATTGCTCAACGGAAGAATGTTCTCGTGGCAACTGTTTTGTGGCAACCCCCCTTGAATATTGCCTTTAGGAGGGTTTTAACTGGTAGTAAGTGGAATAACTGGCTGCACTTATGCCCAGAGACTAATGGCGGTACAACTTACCCAAGGCAGGGACTTGTTCACGTGGAAGCTTACTTCCGATGCGATTTTTATAGTCAAATCTATGTATCTCGACCTACTGAATGGTCATGTTAGATTCTTAAGCACGTACTTATGAAAGTTGAAAATTCCATTAAAAATAAAAAAATTCATGTGGTTCCTTAATCAAAAAGTTCTGCTATTGAAAGACAATCTAAACAAACAAAACTGGAAGGGGTGTCAAAAATGTTGTTTCTATGACTCGATGGAGACTATAGAACATCTTTTTCTCTCATGTCCCTTTAAAAAAAATATGGTCCATGATATACTTTACATATAACATAACTCCTCCAACAAATATTACTAATATGTTTGGTAATTGGTTGAATGGGATGAACAGAAAAAATAAAGCTAGGATCCGTGTCGGGATTTTAGCTTTATGTTGGTCCATTTGGACAAGTCGCAATAGCATTATCTTAACAAATAAATGGGAACAAATTTTTTGCATGTTATCCGGCTCGCTGTGCACTGGATCCAACTTTGGTCTCGTTTGCTACCGGTAGATCAGCAGGAACCAATGCTTACTGGATGTAACCGCATGTTAACGGTGGCACATGATTTCTTTTTTAGGCTACTAGAAGACGGCATATTAGTAAACTTCAAAATGGATAGCTTCATGTTGCTTTTCATTTTTCGCTGATTGATACATGTCTCAATCCTAGCTGATTTGTGATTGTAATAAATTACTTCTTAAGAACTATGCAATAAAAGGCTGGCTGTGTGCACCGATTGATGCAGAGACCGGGGCTAAGATCCCATTTTGAAAAGAAAAAAAAAGAATTTTATAAAGGAACCGTTGAGAGAGGAGGGGGTGGAGGCGTAGAACAAGATCAGGGAGTCGATCTAGAGAAGGAGGTGGCTGCTCCCTGATCGATCGCAGCGAGTCGTTCACGGTATGGCGTGGTAAACAGCTAGAGCAGGCACCAGCCCAGAAAGTCACGTAGGTAGTACTAGTAATTTTATTAGCCACAAAGAAAGGTCTAGTAAAAAATTGTCCGGGCAGAACACGTCAAACCAACTGAAATCTTAACTACCCTTCGACTCATATTCATCAACTTGGATTTGTTAAAATTTAGATAAATCTATATACTAAATAGTGTCTATATTTATCTAAATCTAAAAAATTTGAGTTAACTAATATGAGCCAGAAAGTACTCGATGTATACAGCCTGCTGCAGCAACTCGCGATCGAGCCCCGGGTACCGGCTCCGAGTCTCCGACCGAAGTCTGCACCCGGCCGCGTGCGTGCAGCACTAGGCCGATTGACCGTTGACGAGGCAAACGACTCCGACCGTCGACTCAGACCGCAATCAACCAGCAGGCTTCATCTCACTATGTAAATGTGACAGTGATCGATGCCAGCTACTAGTAGTAATAAGTAGTATAAAAATCAAGGGCATGTACATGGCCCGTCAGCTGTGTGAAGCCATGAATCCCATTGCCAAGCTGATGCTTCTTATCGTCGTGGTAGCTGCAAACATCGTCGTCGTGGTGGGGCCGCCTCCCCGGCGGACCAGCCACACCATCGGCGCAGGCATATCCTGCCTGCTGGCGTTCAAGCGGAGCATCCACACCGACGACGTCCCTACTGGCGGTGGCGGCCTTCTTGCCCCGTGGAAGCGAGATGACCACAAGCCTTCTTCACCAGCTACCCTGCCGCGACACCTCGGCCGTCACGGTGTGCAAGAACTCCATCTCACCAAGTTCTTGGGCTCTTTCAAGAACCTGAGATACCATAACCTCTCCACGGTGCTGTTTTCCGGCAGGGTGCTTCCTCGGCATGGTAGCCTCTACCTCAACCTGTCGCCAAGCAACCATGTTCACCTCCAACTTTCAGAAAGTGATGACTCCACACCCACATATACCTCATGGTTACCTCGCTTGAGTTTGTTACTGCTCCTCGGCATGATACGCCTCAACTAGACTTACAAGTGGATGCTTAGGGTATTGCAGCAAGTAGAAATAATGATGTTCAATAACAATCAAAGAAGCTCATGCTTAAAGAGCAAAGGATGAATTTAGAGGTGGATGTCTGTACCTATAATACTAGTAGTAGTAGATTATTATAGGGAGTTGACACAGAGTAATACCACGCAGAGTTGACGTCGGGACAGAACCTATGCCAGGACCAGGATGAATTCAGAAGTGGCCAAAAAAGGGTTTTTCCGGAGCCATTAGATCGATCCCCAACTCTGACAGTTAGTATCTTTCTATTTCCTAACAGGCATAGTTTGTGATAATGTATTTATATTGTGCATACATATACATCATGGGATGACGAACAATGTTGCAGGAGGAAGTTTTCCTTTTCGTCGCACCAAAAAGCCATTTTCCATTTTTCGAGTGCAAAAATAGGAGGTTTTATGAAGGAACCACCAAATGGCTAATTCAAAATGTTATCATCATATTTTTTAAAAATACTAGACCACCTTACATGGACAATATCCTAAGAGGGGGATCTCAAACCTTTCTGTCTATCCCCGATGAAAAAGACAATCAAAGAAGCTCATGCTTAAAGAGCAAAGGATGAATTTAGAGGTGGATGTCTGTACCTGTAATAAGTACTACTCCCTCCGTTTCTAAATATAAGATGTTTTAGATTTGTGAACAAAATATATTTAAACTTCTTTTAGTGTTTAAACCCATTTTAAATCTAAGTAAACCTATATACTAAAATATATAGATAAATGTTCGTAATGCTATACTTCGGATGAATGTTCATCACACCATTACATTAATGTTGTGATCCCGTTATTAACAACATCCAATCTCCATGATCAGGTAACCTTGATCATCTTGTTAATCAACGAGCTAGTTTATGAGAGAGGCATAATTAGGAACTTTCTGTTTGTTTATTAAACACACATGTATTAATGTTTCCGTATTAATACAATTATAGCATGTAAAATAAACATCTATCATATACTTGGAATACACATAATAAACACTTTATTATTGCCTCTCAGGGCATATTCCCTTCAGTTAGCTCACTGTCCAAATGATCCAATGCACCGAAAATAACTTAGTTCAACGACAACGGAAAAACAAAACCAGCCCAGCCCACACACCACACTACACTACACCCAGCCCCGTCTCCAGCTCTCTTCCTCGAACAGCCCCTTTCTCTCCTAGGGTTCACCTCTAGTTCCCTCTTCTCCCAGACCACGCCGCCAGCACCGCCGCTCGCCGGCTCCATTTTCTGGCCCGCGTCCTCATGAGGGGCGCCCAGCGCCGTGCGGCACCCGGATCTGAAGTACGGCTACACCCATCGCTCCAGCCTCGCTGCTTGTCCGCGGCACCCTCCTGGCCTTCCCTAGGAACCGTCCGCCTCCAAGGTCGCCGCCACCGTACATAGGGCCACCCACCTCGGCCGAGAACGCGAGATATGGAGGGCCTCCTCCACGGCGACCGCGGCAACTTTCCAGGACGGCGACTGGTTTCTGGTCCGCGCATCTTCTCCGGCCGCCGGCTGGATTCGGCGACCGTGGCCTCGGCCAAGGTAGGCTCCAGGAGGTGTTGTGTGGTGGGAGGCGACAATTGGGTCGTTTCATGTGGCGTGAAATTGCCGGTCGACGGCGGAGTGATGTGCAGCGACGACGATACTGGTTCATGTGGCGGCAGTGGCAAGTGAGCAGTGATAGTAGTGGTTTACTGGGGCTGCGCAGAAAAGGATCACAACATGGGAGTTTGGGTTGTCCGGTCTAGTTGCAGGCCGATCACGGGCTGGTGACGATCCTCTACTTGCACCAGGAACGACACTAATTACCATATTAGAAACTATAGGTAGCTTATCTGATGACATGCATGCGGTATTATTGTCCTTCCCGCCCGAGAGTGAATAAATCCATAGATTAGTATACGTGGCTCTGTTTTGCTCATACTACTCGGTTTGGTGCAAAAATACTTGGCTCTGTTTTGCTCATGTTACTCGGTTTCTAACGACACGGGACAGTTTTCGAGATAGACCGTACCATTTAGGGACAGATGTACTCCGTAGGTGAGAAACCATTGGCACCAAGCGAAAGTTGACGGGGGCTCCTGTCGCCCTTCGCTTAGCTCAGCATGACATCCTTTAAGTGCAGCTATTCAGGTTGCCGTGAAATCCATTCAAATAGGAGCTTGCATGCATGGTTATTATGGCAAGAACCACACGGTACGGTAGGGTCAGCTTGACATGCATGATCTCAAAATTGGCTAGCTAACAAAAATCATCTCTACTATTAGTACATGCATGGCCTACACAGCTTCCTTTTTCCTTGTTTCTCTCCTGCATTTAAGTGATAAGTGGTCCTCCCTCCCATCATGTACATGCATGGCAAATAGCTTCTCCTCTTTAATTCTCGCCTACTAGCGTAGTATTGGGCCTTTTTTGTCAGCTTAGATAGCTGCCTCTTGGACAACTAAGTGTGCTAGTGTCTCTTTCTCCAACTATCTAGTCCCAGTGTAGAGGCCCGTTAGTGCATTGTGGCCCACTGTAAAATTCTGAGAATAGTAGCAAATGCATGGCAAGAGTTTAGTCCCACATGGCTAATCCATGAAGGTGGGAAGCAACTTATAAGGTGAAAAATCTATGGTCTTCTAAAATGGAAGAAACACACGAGGCATAGCATGCACACACACACACACACATAGCGCGTGCGCTCGCGTGATATTCGCGACTTATGACTTTCTTTTACAAATTTTTTAGTGCTAGGTATGGACGCTAGAGATAGACCCTAGACCTAGGGCTAGGTATGGGCGCCTCAGTTTATGGGCATGTCTTGCACTGTTAAGTTATAACGGGAGTACGGGACATACTTTTGAGTCAGCTGCTGCTGAAACTTCAGGCTGACAGGGACGTGGCAATAGCACCAAGATGATGCTTCAGGCTGCCACTCGTCCTCGCTGATCAGTTTGGCCACAAGTTGTTGATGAAGCTGAGCAACCAGACGGGTAGCCATCGAGCTGAAGAATGGCACACCACTGTCGGCATAAACATCGCCAGTATATATGCACCTGCTGGTAGCTCATGTGCAGCCAGTACCTTCAGTTCAGAGCACACCACCACCATCAGAACAAATAAGGCAGATCAATCAATTAATTAGCAAATGTGAGCAAAATTTCGGCACGAACTTTTGAACTTTTTTGCACATTGGACAAATAGTGAATAATATAAGTGCAAAGAGCACACCGCTCATGAAACATTGAAATACATAATTCAGCTCAAGAACAAGTCTAATCATATAGATATCAACTCAAGTAACAACGATGATTTGATTACCACTGGATATTACAAGAACCGGATCAGTACCAAATATAGGCAGCGGTACCCTTTTCTCCCACTACGGCCAGATTCAAACTCTTTTCTGAAAGACCTCCCCTAACCTTTTTCTCTATAAGTAGACACCCGTGGCCGCCTACCGCATGCGGCTTGGCGCGTGCGACCGACTTAGACTTTGAGGAAGAGGAAGAGGCGAGGTGAGTGGGCTTGTTTGCCCCTCAGCTTCTACTAGCTTCCTTTCTCTGGTAGCTATCTTGGTACGTTTCGAGATATATAAGCTGGGATAGTTTTTGCTGGCTTCATTTCAAGTTTTTGTTTTGATGGTCCTTGTGACACTTATTTGCAATAGATAGAGATGCCCAAGTATTGCAATATGATTCATAGGTTTATCTACGCGAAGTTCTACACCCGATGGCAATAACCTGCGGTCCTATCGACATTTTAGAATCCCAAAATTTGAAAAGGAAAAATTTACGCAAAAAAGTAAGATTTTTCTTGCAAAACAAAAAATGGGTAATCACGGGTAAGTGAGAGCGAGACTCGTATTCGAATCCCCACCAGCCACCTACCCCCTTCCTCTTTCCCTTCTCCTCCTCCTCCTCCTCCTCCCCTCCTCCCCTCCTCCTCCGACCGCGCCCCTCCTTCAACCGCACCTTCTTCGACCGCACCTCCTCCAGCAGCCTCGGGCACCACCTCCGACCGCCTCGGCCCCGTCCAACGCCAAGGAGGACCGGCGCGGCCATGGCCTCCCGCACCTACCTACGGTTGTAGGTTGTGGTCGCGGCTAGGGCCTCCACGGCTGAGCTCCGGCGAGGCGATAGCGGCGAGAGAGACTTGATTGTTTTTGTTTTCAAATTTAGGGTGTTTTCTGTAATTCTTTTTTGTTTTTCAAAAAATATACCCATGGTGCACCAGGTAAGAGTTTTTCTAGTAGTGGTATATTGATATCACTCATCCAAAATAAAACGTATATTGGTCTTTTGCTTTCGGGTGACATGCATGCATTCTAACTTACTCCCATGTGTCTATGCTTACACATGACCCTCATTTTTGTGTGATTTGACTTTGACGTCGGTTTGATCAATAATAGATGAGAAATCTCCAGTGAATATCATCATACTATAAAAAACCTCTCTCGAATACGAATCGAGCGGCACAATTTGTTAGCGCATTTTTTTTTAGATTCACAATTGTTAACACTGCTTCCATGATCAAATTGACGTCCAAATTTGAACCTCCAAACATATGTTTCGTCATGTAAATATGGATGGAGGAATCAGAACGATATTTTTCTGATTTATAACAAAAAAAAAAGGAATTAGCTAGGATGATATGTTGGATTTGTTTATACTTTATAAAAACAAGGGAGATGGTTTTAAATCACGTTGACAGGAAAGCCCTCGACGATCTTACTTAAAAAGAACTCGATGTTGACCGAAACCGCACCCCACGCACGCACGAGGGAGCCAAGCCACGATCGAGCTCAACCACCTCCGGCCGGTGCCATCTTTGTCGTGCGTTCGTGCGTGCGCGTGTACTGTCGCGAATCTGCGCTGCCGTCAGCCACACGCCCAGGCCAGGCGGTTACGATTTGGTTCCCGATCGGCACCGACACACCAAAATCTCCCCGAAAAACAGCCCCCCAACATTTCCCCAAAGCTGGCGCCCAGGCCCAGGTGGTGGTGGTGGTGGTGGTGGAGTGGGGCGGGGGACGGACGGCGGCGAGGTGGTGGGTGGTGGCTCCAACTCGTCTCCAAGCAGGTTCCTGACCCGTGGATGGTTCAACCTCTCACGGCTGTTTCTGACGCCGCCGTAGCTCCTGACCCGTGGGTTCCTTAGAAATAGCATCTCCGCTGACCACGGACTGTGACCTCATTGATTTCACAGGAAAACTAGAAGCGTGCGAATCCAACTGTGAAATCGTAGCCAGATTATTGGTGCTTCCCCTTCTGGAGTCTGGACTGTCCAAATTAACATTACATGCTTAAGCTACAAGTTCCAAATCCATGACTAGTAGAGAACAGGCCGCACGGCTCATGCCATACGCATGTTTCCGCGCCCAACAGGCAACTGAATTAGGTCTGCTGGTCCACTAGTAGCGATTCGATCCACTAAACGGCCTAACTAATCGCTGCAACTCAAGCAAATGTTCCTCCATAAGATTGTTATAGAGCATCTTGTCCCTGTTTCCTTTTGTGAAGCATCTGCTAGCGTTTTCCTTGTTCCGAAACTGACGACTCTGCTCCTGTTCAAGAATGTGACAGCTCCTGGTCTTGTCAGGGAGGCGTAACCGCGAGCAATGGTACATATTGACAAGCGCGGTGAAGGCCGGTGGACCGCTGAATGAATGTTGCATCACAGCTTGTCCTACTCCTAAAGGTATTCAGGAAGGTAAATCTCTGACAAGAATATGCTTCCTGCTTGTTTTTTCAGTGGAATCTCAACATTCACTGTTTAAATATAACGGATTGATTGTTGGCCAGGGTTTTTCGAATACTTGCAAGTTTATAGACTAGGGACTTCCCATTATATATTATTTCTTTAGTAGTGAAAACAAAATTCTCTGAGAAATTTGCTAACATTTATCTTCAAGGATAGAAAAAAAACACCCTTCTTACTTCACAACATAGTTACTGACGTTAATGCCAGTGTGTGTAAGGGGAAGTCTGTTTTCTCCTTTCCTAGTTTTAAAAAAACCAATAATATGTAGTTTGTTACTTCTTGGTAATAGGAATCAAGCACGACCAATTAAGTCAATCAAAGGTTTGTTCACCTAAGGGCATGTTTAACGGGGACGCTAATAGAGGGCGCTAGGATCTAATTCCTGGCAGTTAGTACCGATTCCCAGCCAATCTCGGGTTTCTTGTTTGCGTCGACGTTTAATTAGCCGCCAGGCGCTAGGCAATGTTTTTTTTCGCAAGATGTAGTTTTGTTACTATGGGACCCTACCTTTACGTTAAATTAGCGACCGAAAGAAGCGTTGTGCGTTGTAGGGTAAGGCGTTTACCTAATAATTCGATTTTCTTAATTTAGTTTTATATCTCTTAAGCGTCCAAGTTAACGTCTAGCATAGTACATGCCCTAAGAGTACTGTTGCTAATTTACAGTATTAGTTCTTTTCATTCTTCCTACCTGTCCTCGGTTTACAAATATTTTTATCCGTTACAGTTGTAGATTTAACAACATCGGATTAGGAAAAATAACAACCAACATAAACTATTTACGCAGGTACTACAATACGTGCACCTGTGCAGGGGTAACCATCCTACAGATAAGAAGCACCAACATCCTACAGACAAGAACCAACCAGAAGTTCAAATGTAAACAAAAAGCAAACTGGGATAGCGTTTAGCAACTCCATCCAGTGAACAAAATCACAAATAGCACTACTGCCTTCCTTCTAGGCAAGTTTTGGTTGATTTGGCCTGCGGACATACCCAGCCTGACAATCAGCTTTATCCTGCCCTGTCCCTCGGTTGTTGTTCTTTACAGCCTACTTGTTTAATCCCTGCCAAATATTGTAAGAGCAGAACAACTTTAGATCCGTGCTCTAGTCTTGATCTTACCATTGAAGGATTACACCAGAGCATGTCACTGTACAAATTAATCAGTGATACCAGTATAGGTACACTCTTCTCTATTGCTCCTCTGTCACTCTCGTGTAGGTTATGTAATCACGGCCTGGATCGATAAGCTCACATAACTGCGGCAGCTTCATCCATTTTGTGTTTAACTAAGGTCGCATAGGTTAAGTAGCTAATCAGAAATCAAAACTGGAGACTAAGAATATATCATGCTGGCCAGTTAAGCGCATCTGTTAAGGCAAAGTTTCTTTATCTGTTATGACATAACGGGGAAACAACAGCTATTTGATGCTCAGGGTCCCTGAGGACTGAGAAGCACACACTGCTTATGAGAGCTGAAAAAAAAACTATAGAATAGCCTTGTGGTTTTCAAACACATCATCATTTTTGTCTTTCGCATTGTGGTGGATTATATTTATCCCATTTTCCTAACTCTAACAAGATTCTTCCTATTCTGTTTGACTAACCTGTTTCATTCATAATTTCTGAGGCTATTCTTAACAGCAGGTTATAAAGTAAGTTCAACAACCGCACAGACTGGGCCTCGAAAGGAAGGACTACCAGATGAACTTGACAACAGACAATAACAACAAGACTTGTTTGAAGGAATCTGCTAAGTAAAAGTAATGTGGAACATGAAGTATCATCTTTATGCTGGAATATCTTTAATTTCTATGAAGTGCTGCAGACTTGATAATTTCTCTCCAGTGTTTGAAAATATAATGCCATTCTGCCTTTTTGCACATTAGACGTGGTTGGGAACAATCTTTTTGTCAAAAAGAGAAACACACTACTTCATCTCGATACTCTTTCTTAACCTCACGGTGCATAACCTACAAGCTGTACTTTCAACAGAGCAGTCAAAAGAAAAATTCTTTGGAGCTGTAAGAGCAAATACAACTAGTCTTCTGGCAACCCATTTTCTTGAGGTGAAATGCGTGCCATTCGGTTGCTAAACTTTCTCTGCTGTTGTCTACTCGTATTATATGCTGGTGCTGGATCTGTACTTGCTCAGTTTCTTGAGGTGAAAAGGTGAAAATAGAGGTTGCCTGCCTCCTGAATAAAAGAACATAGACAGTTGCTCCACTTGGCACATTCGATGCTTCGCTACTTAAAATTTTACTCTCTTGAGCATTTTATTTATCAAGTGAATTTGGTGTATGCAGAACTCACGATTGCAACGCATGAACTGTGGTCAATCATATTGTTCCAGTCTTTCTTTTGTTATCAACTCATCAAGTTGCAGCTGACTGCAGAATTCAGCAGGCAGGTAAACTTCTATTCTATTCAGAAAATCAACTGATTAAGTTTCAGTTTTTCTCACATTACCTTGATGCAAACACTTTGGTACATGTTACCATTACTGGAGCTTGCATGATAAAATATGTAAGCTGTAACTTTGGTAAACAAAAGGATCCTAGGTGCATGCAGACGTACTGCCTAGTTCTTTATATGTGAAAGGGACTTGTGAGCAAGAAGTACTTGTGTAGACCTATGCCCAGTACGGTACCAGTGTACCACCTCTACACATTAGTACTGCATAGTAACTTGCACCATGAAATCCCCACAGTAACTGAAATAAAGCCCATGCTGATGCTTCCCCTCTCTGCCTCCTCTCCACCCCACCACCACTATCGATGCTTTACTTTTCTTTGAGATATCTGTTTCTTCTTGATGGGGGTGTTGGTGTCGTTTGTTACGGCCATTTCTATTGCATACTTCAGTCACTTAAAACTATGATCTTGCGGGCTCCGATGCCTGCACTTCTTCGCAGCTCTTGCTTGCTGACTTCCTCCACGGTTTCGCCCCCGTCTGTTAACCTAATATGTTTGATTTTGGGTGTGCAGTTGTTTCAGGAGGAGGAGATAAAAAATGCGGTCCGGGAAATTAAGTTACAGAAGCTGGTGATGAGATACACGAGGAATCTCAGTTTTCCACTTTGATCCAAGGTTCATCGCCATGTAGATGTGCTGCGGTCCAACTTCAGAGAAACCCATCAAGGGCTGTTTGGTTTCAAATACTTTGAGCCGTTTGGCCACACTAAAATACCAAAGTTTTGAAAACGTGGTATTCTAAAAATGAGGTTTTTTTACATGATTATAAAGAAAGAGCTCTGGACCTCTTTTCTAAAAACTGAGGCCTTTTTGGTTTTTGATATACTAGCTCATCTGCAGTTTGATGCTCGATGGTCTATGCCGTTATTCTATCTGCCAGGATACAACGAGTTTCTTCAGTAACCCTGGGATGAGATAATTTTCTAGGCGCCCTACAGTGATTCCAGCCTGGGTATCCATCAACTGGGTGAAAAGGACGGCTGCAGAACCGATGATTGAGACGGTCAGGCTTGATTGGCTATCCCCCTACATGAACATTGGAAGTTCAGACTTGCACAGTTGAAAGTGTCGCAGATTTTCGTTGAGCTACAGCCGCCCAGCCGGGCGGAACTGGCAGGACACAACTTTTGACTTTTAGTTCCAAAAAAAATTCGACACGGCAAAGTCAAAGACCAATGATTTTGCTTTTTCTATGGCAATAATAATTTCGCTTTGTTAAATGAATAAATAACAAAATCATCACGAAAAGACAAACAAAAATAAGGATCCCAATCAATCAGCCTGTGCGTTTCCTTGAGAGGCAAGCGAGGGAGCAACTTGGAAGGATCGAAAATAACAGCGGAGAGAGCGACCCGCCGCGATTCGCGAATACGCGTCACGAGGAAGGAAGGAAGGAAGGCCACCAAAAAGAAAGAAAAAAAAAGACGGGCAGAATAAGCTGCACAGATGCGGATCCGAGAACGCGGGACAGTCGGATCAGATCACGCATCCGACGGCGTCCGCGTCGCGTGAGCCGCCGTCGCGTTCGAAGCCGGGTGGAGCGCCCGGATCTTGATGTGGTACCGGGGCGGCTTGGTGGCGGCGGCGGTGTCGTGGTAGCCGTAGCCGAGGAGGGCGCCGCACTTGCGGCAGAGGAGGCGCGTGCGGCGCGCGAAGAGGCGGAGCGCGCGCAGGTCCAGGCACCGGAACTCGTCCAGGTGGCCGAACCGCGCGTCGTCGATGGCCTCGAACACCACCACGCTCCGGCGACGCCGTTTCGTCGCCGTGTCCCGCGCCAGCGAGCTCAGCTTCAGGTCGTACCCGCACGCCCCGCAGCTGCACGCATAAGGACCTTGTCAATCCACAGGCATCGGATCAAACGAGACAGGCGGCGGCAGCGGAGGAGGGCGAGACGGCCGGAGGAGACGCACCAGTAGGTGACGGTGGAGATGATCAAGGGGACGGGCGGCTTCTCCGTGTCCACGCCCATCGATCGCCGACGACCAGATTTTCCTGTTGCAGAGACGACAGATCACCTGTAACCGCTGTACGTTGCTCGGTAGTTTAATTTGTCCTCCCTGCGACGGAGTCGAGGAGAGTGCGTGCGTGTTTATAAGGAGGAGGAAGAACATACGCGTGGGGTCTACGGGCACGGACTGCGGCTGGAGAGTCCACGCCAACTCGGATGGAAGGGATGGAACGTGCCAATGCTTGGCTGGGCCTGGGCGGTGCTGGTCCTCATCTCTGCCCACGTTGCGACCGACCCGATCATCATTATCGAAAAGCAAGTACTCCCTTAGAGCACGTATAATAGAGCTGAGTCAGCAGGCTACAGACTATTCCACGTCAACAAATTCTGGGGAGAGAAGGAAGGAAAGAGAAGCAAGCGAACGCTTCGTGTATCGCCCGGCGATAGCACAATATACATTTTCTTACAACTTTGGTAAGATTTAGAGATGTTTAACTTACAACTTTGGCATGAATCGATGGGATGTGCAGATGTGTGTAGCTACCACCCATGGCAAAGAGTTAATTTCTTATTCTGGTTTGCACCCAAAGTTGACACACCCATCAGCCCGACACATACCTACATGTGCCATCGCCAGGTTAGGAGAGGTTAGACAAATAAACATCACAAAGATCACTGCTCATGATGATGGTTGATAAGATCGTTGTGGTGCCATCACCATTGTGTACGTGTTAAGGGCATGTGGAAGGAAGGGGAGCCTGCATCATCGCTCTCCGTTGGTAGCATTATGGGCGGATGTGGAGCCACCCCCACATCTGGGATAAGGCGTTGGTAGGATTATAGTGCGTGTCAACTGTCATCTCTTCTTTCCACATCGGCCAGCGGGAAGGTTATAGTACATGTACGACTATAGGATTTCCTTATGAAATCCTGCTAACCCGAAGTCATCGATGGTTTTGGCTCATGTAGGCATTCCGATAAAATGAGATTTCAGTTCGTGCATCCTGGGTCACTGTGTTTGTTTGTCAACGTTAGTCGTTGATTTTCTAGATTATCTAACTTGCTGGTCACCAATAGCTTCACTATGTGAGTGAGTATTGTATAATGCAATAATTGTCCCAAAAAAAAAGTGTACTCTGAGCGAGTAGTCAGATGCAGATAATGCGTCCTAGAAGTGACACTCTGGATTTGTTAAGTCAAATGGTCGGGATCATCATTATCCAATATATAGTCAACTCCCTTAAACTTGTATCTGATCTGAATTCGCACCTAAACAAAAGGCAACATGGGACGGCGGTGTCCAGGTACGGGGGACCAATATTTCCTTCTAGTCGTCAAACTACTGGTAGTATATCTGCCACGCGCCGAGATGTCGATCGTGGATGGGGTGAAAACCAGTAAAGGAGAGAAGGGATTAATCAAAAAATCGATTGGGATGTGGCAGAGTTTTTTTTAATTTGGAAGTGGCAGAGAGTGGGGCATCTTTACCGGATCGACCTAACCCGTCCTTGCGTGTCCAAACTTGTCCGAGCGGACTAGAGGACAGGTGTGTGGCGGTCCAACGGGGCGACCCATCCGGATAAATATGCGCGGATAGATCCATCAATGCACCAAATTTGGGCATTGCTTTGGGTCGACCCGGACAGCTTGTCCTCGCGTGTCCTCTCACTAGTTCGCCCGGACCCTCTCGTCAGTGGCGCAACATACACTCTCCTCCCCTAAACCCCGCCCTCCATATCCCATGACTAGAGAAGACGCAATCGCTGCCACCGACACTGCCCGCTGCCGCCGATGCCCCCGCAATATCGAGCAGCACCGCAGGCCACACGTGTTGCCGTAGTTTTCTGGACGCGTCGTAGGCAAACCCGCAGCCCGGACTCCGCTTGTCAACTAGATGCGCGACAGCCTCTGCGTGGCGCACAACCTGCTCGGTCGTTAGCCCGGTCGTGGTTCAGGTCCGTTCGCCGGTCCTTTCTAGGTTATCTGGCCCGCTGTGGGAGTTTGTATGGTCATTGACGGCCATATACTTTACAGATAGGTAGCATTCGAAGGGCAATCGAGTTTTTCTACAAGAATTTCGTCGAGTCATCATCCGAGGAGGAGTCCGACGCTGAGACCGAAATTCTGATGGCAGCTGCACAGATGGTGCACGACCACTACCTCATGTCGCCGCGTAGAGGTGTCTCGAGTCCAAGGACGATTGTACTGGTTAGATTGGCTTCTCCTCTTACCAGAAATGTTCTGCTTCCATTCGGCATTGCATAAGGAGTGCTCGGTGATCTCCTCGACGACTACATGCGCATGAGCGAGTCCACATGCCATGAGGCAATGTACCGGTTTTGCAGCGCAATTATTGTGGTGTTTGCCAAAGTTTGCTTGAGAGGGCCAAACACCGAAGACACTGCTCGCCGTTTGTCCATCAACGAGAGAAGAGGGTTTCCTCAGATGCTTGGAAGCGTCGACTACATGCATTGGCAGTGAAAGAACTGTCCCTTTGGTTGGCAAAGGCAGTTCAAAGGGCATGCGGAGGGATGCACCGTCATACTAGAGGCTCTTCCATCACATGATCTCTAGATTTGGTACTCCTTTTTTGGCATGGCTGGATCAAACAATGGTATCAATATGCTGCAGCGGTCTCTGGTGTTTGCTAGGATGGCAGAAGGCAATGTCCCACAGGTATCCTATGAGATCAATAGCAATCCATATGATATGGGTTACTATATAGATGACGATATCTATCCCTACTGGACTACCTTTGTGAAGGCAATACGCAATCCTGCAGATGAGAAATGTAAGAGGTTTGCGAAAGAGCAAGAGGCCGCTAGGAAGGATGTGTAGCGAGCATGTGGTGTTCTTCAGACATGGTGGGCTATTGTACGCTACCCTGCTAGAAACTGGAGCACCGACAGGATGTGGGATGTGATGACTGCTTGTGTGATCATGCACAACATGATCGTCGAGGACGAGCGTGATGACGACATCTTGGACCAAAGCTAGGACTTTCAGGGCCAGTTGGTTGAGCAAGAGCCTGGTCTAGGGTCTTGGGAAGATTTTATGCAAGTGCATAAAAATTTGCATCACAAGCAGACTTATGATCGGCTTCAACTAGATTTGGTTGAGCATATATGGGCTCGTGCAGGAAACCTAAACGGTTAATTTCTTATTTATTTCTTGTAATTTGAATGACGTTTGGTTGTTTTTTATTGAACCATGTAAGTGTGAACTATTCATATGTAAACTATTTTAATTAGATTAACTAAGCTAATCTAGTTTATTTGTCTGTCAAAATATACATTTATCTAGTTACTTTGTGTTAAAATCTGTAAACATATAAAAATTTTGGTCAGCGCTGGCTAGCGCGAAAAAATGGATCATACGACTGGCAAGGCTAGCCGGATGGATATAGGCCAGACCCGGACCAGTTTGTATTTTGTATTTTGTACCGGCCAGCTCTAGGATATAGACCCGGACCAAAATATACGGTTAAAAGAGAGTCCGGCCGGATAGAAAAACCGCACGTCTCTTTGTCCAGAAAATTGAGAAGGCGAGTTTGATTGGATCTGGAATAGGTCGTGTGACGCACCGCACCAGGTAGCCGCCTCCACAAATATACTTACCCAATTACAAAGATCGTCGATCGATCAGGATCCATGGCCGCCAACGCACGAGAACGCTGCGGCGCCGGCGGCGAGATCGCGGACGACGTCCTGCGCGAGGCCTTCTCGCGCCTGCCGGGCCTTCAGGACCTCCTACGCTGCGCGGCCACATGCAGGCGGTGGCGCCGCCTCATCACCGAGCGGGCCTTCCTCCGGCATGTCGGCCTCTGGCCGGACACGGCGCGCCACCCGTGCGTCCTCGCCGGGATCTTCTCCCAGAGATCGTATCCCTTCCTCGAAGCGACCCTGCTCCCGTGGAGAAACAAGTCGCTCTACGAGCCTCCGCAGTTCCTGAGCCTCCAGGCCGGCGGCCCGCATCTGACCTTCGACTCGTTCGTTGCCCACGCTACCGCCGCCGCCGACGACGACATGGTCTTCGACTTCGCGAGGCCGTTGGCGTCGCGCCGTGGGTTTCTCCTCGTGCGGGTAATGCCGCCTACCTCGTTGGGTGCGTACTACCGACGGAAGCTCCACCTGGCGGTGTGCGGCCCTCTCGCCGACAAGATAAGCGCGCGTCTTCTCCCGCTGCCTCCCTTCGACATGTCCGGAGACTGGGACAACAGTCTGACCGGCTGCACGATTCTCACCGCCGCGGACGATTCTCACCGGCGCGGTGGACGATGGCCGCCGATGTTTCGAGTGGTATTGATTTATAACGACTGCTGCGGGTCCTTGCGCGGCTGCACCTACTCGTCCGACACAGCAACCTGGAGTGCACATGTCAGTTACCCTATGCCTTTCGGGGTCATCAGGTGTGGGCCTCGTGCCGGTGTGGTCACCCGCGGCAACATGCACTGGTTGTTCATGGACGAGAACAAGCTGATCTACTACACCCTCAACATAAGTGTCGCCACGTCACATGTCTCTCTGACCAAGATCCCGATCCTAGTCTACGCCGCCAGAACGCTGATCCCGTGTATCGCTGGAGAAGAAGGAAGGCTTTCGTTTGTTGCTATACGACGAGACCATGGTGGCGGCGGCGCGGAGCTCTGGACCCAACACCAACAGGAACACGATCATCGGACATGTGATGACGGGGTATGGCGATGCTCCGAGCTGACGGAGCTGGCGGTGAGCGAGAAAGCAGACCTTGTCTTCTTTGCGGAGAGTAGAGGTGCATTGGTCGTCAAGCAGCAGGGTGGTGGATTCTCCATTTTCGACCTTAGGAGCAAGATGATGGCGCCGATGCACCTCATGGACGAAGGAACGAGGCATGCAACTCGCACATACCGGTTTCGGGAGTCGTGTAGCAGCAGTTGCTGCAGCGGCGGACACCCTGGTATGACGTGCCTACACACGCCCCCGGTGCTCTGCGAGATGGATTGGGTCTTTAGCCAAATGTCCTCCCTTACCTCTTCTTAGTTGGGAGATGAGATTGGAGAGTAGATCAATTAGGACTATCTAAAGAACAACCATATACGACCTAGTTATAGTTTGACATGCTTGGTTCCACCTTTCATTACTACCGGATGCAATTTTATTTATAAATTGAGATATAGTGTCAATATGTACTCTTTTTTATACTGCTATAAGTGTGCTTTGATTTTCATAGATAATTAATGTCTTTGTGTTGCTGAAACCAAGGGCAAGGCTTTCCCCTATAGATAGAGAAAAATAAGAAAGACATGGTCACTCGATTTATACGAGGAAACCAAAGCGAAAACACATACAAAGGCGTGATTATTAATGGGTAACCATGTAAAACCCTGCCCACCGGACAATCTAGGCTATTATGCCACCACCAATCCAACGATCAAAACGATTCGACGACCTTTTCTATCCAGGTTTAGAGCCAAAGTAAACAGAAATTGAAGGAAACATGTAACAGGGGTGAAACAGACGGACTAGTAGGTGACAGTGGAGATGATCATGGGAAAGGCGGCTTCTTCATGTCCACTCCCATTGAGAGTTGACGGGATTTTCTTGCCTAGATCACCTATAAGATGGTTTGTCATGTGTGCGATGGAGTCAGAGAGTGTTTGAGTGCATGTTTATGTTTATAAAGAGGATGAAGAACACGTGGGACATGCGTGCGCAGACCACAACAAATCCAGTATAAAGAAGAGCGAGGGAACATGCCAACAATAAACAATGATGGATCGACTGGTGGTGCTGCTCAAGTCCCATAAATCATCTAAATGAGTGCAAGTAATGCAAGAACAATGCATAAAACTAAAAAACTAAACTAATATGAAGATACAAATGTACGTATCACATGCCTCATATCATCGAGGACCAACCTATAGCTTGTGTCTGTCTCGATGCATATAGTGTCCTTGCCAACAATTATCGACAAACACTATTCCCCATCTTCACTTGGACAATAACATGGCTGGTACATGGTGTGAAATACTCCTTGTGTGATGTAAAGTGGAAGGCCACACGTGAATCCACAAGCCAACTCATGGCATTATCACGAACAATATACTACTCCCTCCGTCCCAAAATAGATGTCTTAGATTTGCAAAATTTGGATGAACCATTATACTAAATAGTGTCTAGATTCATTTAAATTTTGACAAATTTGAGACATCTATTTTAGGACGGAGGGAGTATAACATTCTCTGTCTTCAATGACTAGGTAATATTCACATTTCTCGCATTATGTACTCATGGTGGCACCATTCCCGCCTTTTTGCTAGACCTTTCTTCGATATTTCCCTTCACAAGATCTCTTTCGGCGTGCCACAATAATAACAAGTAACTCATTCTCTCATTTTTTTACTTTGATCCCCTAGATTTATGGACTTTTCCATGCTAAGATTTTCCTTGGCTACATCCACTATTATTATTCTTGCCGTATAATTCAGCTACATACACGTCAAAAAAGGAGACATCGCATTTTTATTTTTTCTGGCTTCCTCATTCAGAACACTATTATTCACCACCCCAAAGTCAACTTCTCATCGGGAGCTGAATTACAAACTGACACAACAAGCATGTTCTAACTATTGGGCCTGGAACTCAGCGGCAACAATGCCTCTACCTCATCTTTAAAGTTAATTTCCGTGGCTAAGAGTTGTTTTATATGGCACTAGGATTTATTCAAGTGTTCAATCACACCAGGGATAGAGCCAGAAACTGAGCTCAAGGGGGGTAAGGCATGTGTATGATCCCAATGACGGGGGCTAAGCTAGCTAAATTAGCTTAAACAAGCTGCTGCCACGGCTAAATTTTCAATGAAAATCACAAGCATATGAAGGCTTAGCCCCTGCTCGTCCCCCCTGTCTCCGTCCCTGAATCACACTGCTACCATTTGCAAGTCTTTTGATTACGGTGACCTGGTTCATAATTATCTTCCTCTCATACATTGACTCTAACTTCTGCCACATCTCATATGCATTTCACTACAACACGGACCTCGGACACTGACGCTCATAGACACTAAGGAACATGTCTAATCACCGTGCTTGCCCTGACGCAAAAAAATGACAAGGATAACTGTGTCGAAAAAAGTGCATAAGCGGGTTTTTTATCGCTTCGCACATTGTCATCCGCAAAGCTAGCACTTCCACATTAGCAAGCTGTTAACACCGTGGACCATTGTAGATCAGCACTGTCTAGTCGTGGCAGCTGTGTGGGACCGACACAATATGGTGCCGCCCTACATACCTAGTGCAACGACATAAGTTTTAGTGTTGCTAATGCAATAATTATCATCCATAAAAATTATAAAGATAATGAGTAGAAGCGGCAATGGTTTCATTAAATCAAATGCTCGAGATCATAGTTATCCAAACACAAATTCAATGGTAGGGATGAGTCAACCCTCCTAGAAGTGGGGTGGCAGAGGTCGGGTGGAGCGCCCGGATTCTCAAATGATAAACTATAATACTCGGAAAGAAAAGAAAAAAAATGATTTCAATCAATCGATCTGTGCATTTTCTTGAGATTCAAGCGAGCGACTTTCGGCAGCGAAAACAACAGCAGCGGGCAGCGACTCGCGAGCGAACCGCGTCAAGAAAAAGTGAAAAAGGAAAAAGAGAGAGACGGAAGCTGCACAAGAATATTTCATCTCAGAGATCACGGACGCAACGGCGGCGTCGCATCCGCCGCCGTTTCCGTTTCGTCCGTTGAGGCGGCTGGGTGGAGCGCGGAGATCTTGATGTGGTACCGCGGCGGCCTGGTGGCGGCGGTGCTGTCGTCGTAGCCGAAGCCGACGTGGGAGCCGCACTTGCGGCATAGCAGCCGCGTCCGGCGCGCGAAGAGGCGACGCGCGCACAGGTCGAGGCAGCGGAACTCGTCCAGGTGGCCGAACGGCGCGTCGTCGATGGCGTCGAACACCACCATCGCCGCCCCGCGGCGCTTCCTCGCGCCGGCGCCGACCATGCCCGCCGTGTCCCGCGCCAGCGAGCTCAGCTTCAGGTCGTACCCGCACCTGCCACAGCTGCACGTACGCACGGAGAACCGAATAGATAAGCGAGCCACACGAAGAATCCAAGGAAAAACGGAGATGCAATGTAGACGGTCGATCGAGACCGACCAGTAGGTGACGGTGGAGAGGCTCCGGTGAAGAGGAGAAGGCCTCTCCATCCCCATGCCATTGTCGATGTCCATGGATGGATGGATCGATCTGTGTGAGCTCAGACCGAAGCGGGGAACATGCGCATGGTGGGCGGTGGTGCTGGTCATCATCTCTGCCCACGTTGCGACCGACCCAATCATCCTCACGGTAAGCACAGCCATCATCATGCATCATCATCACCCTACTACCAGCTTTTTATATATTATTATATCCAGCTTGTCAACCTTACTATTTCTATTTGGACATTTTCTTCAAAATAATGTGCAATAATAGACCTGAAAAAGGAGTAATATATACAGGCAATGCGAGCACAAGTAACTTAAGCCTCACCTTCGTTAAGTCAATGTTCTAGATCACCATTATCTGACACAAAGTCAACTAGATGCGAGTCAACTCTTTTAACCTTTTGTGTTGTTCTGGACCATATTTTTTTATTTGAGCGGGCAAAGACTGTAGTACTGACATCGATAACGAAAGGCGACATGTTTGTTGGATACTGAGTGTAGTTGTGACATGGGATTAACAAAACTAGAACATGGATTATTTTGGATCAGAGGAAATACTTGGTTCTTATCTTGGTGCCATAAACATGCCTAAATTAGAGAAGGGTACGTAATAGGTTGCTCGATCAATCTGCTGCTTCCTGGACGGACACGTCGATCGATCTAACAGAAAAGGAGCCAAGGACATTGTCAAAGTTGATCAGGGGGCAGCCAGCGAGCGAGCGAACACCTGCACCCTGGGCGAAATGCGGGTGTCGTCACGTTGATGATCGATCCACGATAGTGGGACGGTTCGCCAAACCAGCATCGAGCGAGCTGGTTCGCACGAGGAAAGAAAAGATTATTGGGCTATAGATAATCGAGGGCCATGTTTCTTCGCTCAGTTCGAACATGCCCATCGACGGGGCTGGCCATAAGTGATAGTGAGAGGTAACCGTGAAAGCCATCATAAAACCCATCTAGGGTTTCATTCCTCGCCGGCGCCGCCACTGATCTACTTCACCTCCGGTGATCTTAGGGCTCTAAGTTTGTGGCGGACCACGGTCTCTCACTAGCGTGAGGGTTTTCGTTGTTTCTTTAGGTTGTTCTGAGTGTCTACTTCGAGATGATGATGCGGCGACAACATCTCGAAGCAAGAATAAGGTCTTCCATGTCTGCCCTTGCTCCGGTGGTGCGTCTATCATCGATGAGAAAGCGTAGGGGGGTTTATGATCAATATAATCACCAACTAGAGGGTTATCGTCAATTGTCCCGGAAAAAAAGAAAGAATAAAGGAAAATAAAACCTCCAAACATCTGTCATATGGAAAGTCATTTCATACTGCATTAAGATCAGTGGGAGCTCTGTTTCCACAATTTGTTCTCTTATCAGCAAAATGACCAGATGTCGTGTCCATGAATGAACATCTGTTGTCCTGTTGAAGTGGGGGACTGGATATTGCTGAATCCATTGAGTTCCTGATTTTTGTTGTTGCTGTTGCAGGTGACACCGCACTGTGCTATTCTGCCTTTTTCTGGGAAAGCTGCTGCTACAAGATACCTTCTTGATCATGGTGCTGATCCGTTAGCTGGTAAAAATATGTTACCTCTCCATGGCGCTGCAGGGCAAGGTCTCTCTTTCTCTCAAAAACTATATTTGGGAACAATACGTTTGTCACATATTGAACTGCGTACAAAGTCACATTTGACTCCACATCGCTAGATATGAGTACCATCAGGCTCTGAATAACCAATGATAGATCTAAAAGGGCAAAAGGAACCAGAGAGGAGATTCAGGAGATGCGATTCTCTTCTTTTATGCCTTCAACCTTGCTGCTTTTCCTACAGTAACCTCTCGGACCATGGCCATGGCCATGGCTACTATGGCTGGATCGCTTAGCTCAAACTTACACTTAGTGTGACCCCTATCTGTAGGTAGGAATTGATAGCTTCCCTGAGTAGGTTGCTAAATTTTGCACTACTTTTGTTGAACTTCAAACCAATGTTCTAATCTAAAGTGGGAAATCAGCTGTCAATTACGGTGCTACACCGGCAGTTGTTGGCGAGTAGCCAGATGAAACTGGGCAATGCATTTGTTTCCTTATATACAAGGTTGTTACTGGGCTTGAAACTAATTCTTGAATAAGATGTATAAATTATTGGACCACAATACTTGTTTTCCAAGATTTCAGGAATGCCTCACAACAATCCAACAGATTCTGACCTCCTAATGTGAAGTTGCAAGTATCATGTGATTCCTTACATCGTGCAATATGTGGTTGAAATTTGCTCACTTTGATAACTGGTTGTGTAAAATTTAGAAATCCGCTTAGAATTCCGATGATGTAAGCATCCAATTATTCATTGCTTCTGTATTTTCGCTGATAATCCGGGGACAAGGCTTTTATCATGGGTCCCAGAAGTCAGCAGGTGTACCAATAAAACAGTTTGAAATATTACTTTTGTCTTCCTAGACAAACAATTAGTGCAGTAGATCGGTTGATCCAATTCCCATGTTGGCTCCATTTCTCAATTGATTGTTTCCTTCAAATTAGCTTTTCGTTTCCTTTTGATAAGAATAGCCTCTCCTTTTGTTAAGATATGGTGGCTAGCATTTGAGACTTAGCCCAAGGAGTATAGGAACACACCATCGCAGTCTCCTGTTTCCTAGGTTTACAAACCTTTGCTCCTGGCATCGTGCCAGATGACTGCCATGGCACCTCTATTTGCCAATGTTTGTAATTTAGAATATCTTGCCATATGTTCCGATGTTATGCCCATCGAACAAGTTCAAATGTATAATGATTGGATGATGGAAAAAAGAAACATCGTCAAGTTTCTTGAGAACAACTTCGAGGTTTGGAATATAGACTTATACTTTCCAATTCTTTGTCACAGATAGTGTTGATTGTGAACTTATACGCTTGAAACTGATGGATTTTGCTACTCCCAAGGTAATGAAAAATTAAATAGTCTCGATCCGACCACCTTTGTAAACTTGGTCCTGAATAGGATCAGTGGCAACTGAAGGTTTCAGGGTTGTTCATGTTAGCAAAACTGAAACCTGGTCTGGAGTTCATTTTCAATGCAGACGTTTTGCCAAAGACAACTGCATGTTGGAAAATATTGTGGTCTCATGGATTCGCCTTGAAACTTGCTTTTCCAGGACATTGTGATGTTGTAGAATTGCTGCTATCAAGAGGAATCGATGTGAATTTAGATTCTGAGCGTGGCACTCCATTACATGTAGCTGCTATGAATAAACAACATGGTACGATGAAAATTTTGTTGGAGCACCATGCCAATGTAAGACATCAGTTTCTTGGTTCTCTCACTGGCCGTGCAAAAGAAAATTCTGCTTTGCTGTGGCCATTTAGGAATGAATATCCTGTTTAGGACTAGAACACATTGAAAAATCTTCTGGCCTGTGGTACTTGTGCTCCATCTACAAAATTATGTAGTTTGAAGCAGCACGTATGCACCGCTGACAGTACTTGGTTCTTCGAAAGTGAAACATGCTCAGTTTCTTAGAAATGCTTGTTATGTATAGTTTTATTTAGACATGTTTGTTTCTGTCTCCTTCAGACATGCCAACAATTTGACACACTATGAACTGATTATATATATAATATCTGTTGGCGTTCCAGAAAAGAAATTTTCTACTGGTCCTTTTTCTTTGACAAGTGCAAGAGATTGATCCTTCCACTTTCACAGCCTAACAAGGTCAAAGTTTCTCTTACCCCATTGCGTTGGGTCATACATGATCCCATCCCTTCTAAATCGTTGCTATGCATGAAGCTACTGATTAAGGTCCGTACTCTTTCTTCATATGAAGATTTCTCAAGTGTAGTTCGTACGTACAGCTTTGCTTTCTTTGTGTGTACCTATTTTCTGGATAATATAGCAAGCACTAACTCAAATTGTCGAATAATTATTCATTTACACAGGCTGGTGCTGATGTGAATTTTGTTGATGCCAATGGTTTCAGTACCGTGATATATACAGTACAACATGGCTTACCTGCCCTCGTGAAGTGCTTACTACATGCTGGTGCTAACCCCAATATTCCAGATGAAGTGAGTTTTGTTATTGTCCTCTGCTGTTATAACTTGTCATGACCTATGTTTCATGCATACACTCTGTTTGGTAGTTAGCTGAATATTGTTTCTCTATGGATTTTTTTGTTGTGTTAGTATCACCTTCGTCCTATTCTGTTTTGGTAATTTTATGCAATACAAGAAGCATACTGGTTGAATCTTTCATTTCTTAATGTTATACTCCCTCCTTCTCAAAATAGATGTCAGCAATTTGTCAAAATTTGGATGTATCTATATTGAGATGGAGGGAGTAGTATTTAACCTAACCTATGTCTCACAAATTCAGTTAGAAAGGACGAACACGACCATTACATCATTTTTCCTTGCATTTTGAATCTCTGTGAATTACATCTAGCTATTTGGTTGAGATTATGGTAATCCACCACAATGCCAGACTGAGCATTAGACTTCGATTCCTGATTATTAACAAGGAAAGTCTTTCCAACTATACTTGTATTCATATCGGGAAGGATTACTTGTAAAGTCAACCATTTCTGCTACTTATGTAGTTTGGTAGAACGCCAATTGAGTATGCTGCCTCTTATGGAAGAAGGGACATGGTTGAAGTGTTATTCCCTTCAACTTCTCCTATTTCAACGCTGCCGGAATGGAGTATAGATGGAATCATTTCTCATGTGAAATGCTTTGGTTTGAAGCCAATGGTATGTGTTTTCTTCTATGTCTCACTTCCAATCAAATTTTACTTTTGGTGCCTACTATCATGACACTAGCAGACTTTAGTCTTTGGAATGACCCTGTGGTTAACTAGTATCTTGCTAGACTCAACAAGTTATCTTGGATGCTATTGTGCTAATTTCTGCTGTATCTTTTTCAGACATTGGTTTTTATTACAATACACTCTCTAGCTGTTCAACATAACACATTTTTAGTGTTATATGTTTGTGATTAATTAGACCATGCAAGCTGAAACTTTCAAATTTGTACGTTCCATGTCTTACATGCTATTTTATATATTTGTTCTAACCACAACCCTTTTGTGACCAGGATAAACAGAAGTGTGAAACGAAAATAAGAGAACTGAAACAGCAAGCCTCAAAGGCTTTTAAGAGAGAGGAATACATTACAGCGGGAAATCTGTATAGTTGTGTAAGTCCCTAGGACTATTGGGACATGTTTCTCATATTTGTAAACACTTAACCTGCACTAGCACTATAGTATTGTTGACACCTTAAAGAGGCTGCATATAATGGTACCTCTTTGTGGCAAAACTTGTGTTGTTTGATACTTCCATTATTTCATATAAAGATATAAAAAAAGTTAGGCTCTGTTTGGCAGTGAAGTTTTCTAAAACCTAAGTATTTTATAACTGGAGTACTCCCTCCGTCCTAAAATAGATGTCTTAAATTTGTCAAAATTTGGATGAATCTAGACACTATTTAGTATATAGATTCATTCAAAATTTGAAAAACCTAAGACATCTATTCTTAGACGGAAGGAGTATTTCAATGCCTAGGCAATAAATACTTCAGTTTTGGAATATGTCCAGACCAATTTTTCTAATAGTGCAAAATACGCCAGTTTTTGCTAATACCATGGTATATAATACTGCAGTTTTTGCTAAAAACAAATCACCTCAAAGTTTTTAAAACCATGGTATTTTTAGATACCACAGTATTCTTAGAATACTTTAAAAGTTTTTTTTGCTTCCAAGCACACCCTTAGTAATGTTTGGTCATCCCTTAGATGAATATTCTAACTGGTAAATAGATTGACACCCCTCCATTTCGAAATAGGTGATATGTTTTATATTTTGATCCCCAAATTCTCATAATATATATAATATATCAATGAAAATATTTTGGGAGCATTTTTTCCCAAATATCTAATTCTATGGCCAACTAAGATGCTTTTCTATGTGCTACTGCCTACTGGTTCCATGGAAAATTTCTAGACTGAACTAGTAGAGCAATAATATATTAGTGAAGATATTTTGGGAGTATTTTTCCTCAACATATCTAATTGTATGGCCAAGTAAGATGCTTTTCTATGTGTCACTGGTTGCATGGAAAATTTCTACAGACTGAACTAGTAGAGCAATAAAAAATAGTGGTATTTCTGATTTGCATACGAAATTTTGCTGCACTGGTGATAATTTTGTTTGTACTTAGTGTTCTGATCTATTTTGTTATTTTTTTCAGCTAAAAATTATATTCTTTTTGTTGGTCGAAGGGTGGCTTATGGAATCTTTACCAAAATATTTTTTTGCAATCCCTGATTAGGATGCGGGTTGATCTTGATAATTATGATAGCTGCAGAATGTGCTAATTAAAATGCAAACGTTGAAAATTCAGGTGAACAGTGTCAAATGTTAGCAGGAATTTTGTTTTCAAACCAACTTCAATCCTAGATTTAACCCATGCAAATCTGACTGGCCTTAAACCATCCTACCCTCTTAGTAAATACGAGGTAGTTTAGCATTAGCAGTTGTGTTTAGAATGCCGAGGAACACAGTACAGTTATACTACACAAGTTTGTACCTTGATTGATATGTATCAAATTGTCCAAAACATTTGCTGGTTTTATGTGTACAGAAAATCTCTATATCAATTAACATGTCATGCGTGAGCATAATCCTGATTCGTACTCTGTTGATTGGCAGTGCTAAAAACTTTATGTGATTGGTGTACTGTAGGCACTGGAATTTGATAGTAGTCCAGATGATTATGCAACTATATTGGCAAATAGGAGTCTCTGCATTTTGCGCATGGGAGAGAATAGAATGGCTGCACTCTCTGATGCTACTACGTGCAGAATGATGCGACCTCATTGGCCAAAAGCCTGCTACCAACAAGGGGCAGTTTATATGGCACTGAAGGTAAAAAGAACCCAGAACTCAAATTTCATCATTCCCGATCGACCGATTACAGAATTGACCATCTGCTGGTGTCTACTGATAGGAATACAAGAAAGCATTTGACGCTTTTGCTGATGGCTTGAAGCTTGATCCTACAAGTGATGAAATAGCAAATGCTTTAGGGTAAGTGGCCCATGTTTTCATGAGATGGTCTCCAATTCCATCTCTAGACGAATACCACATGGATGCAGTCATTTAGGGTCTGTTTGAGTTCGTATAAGCTAGAAGTGGCTTTGATTTCTTCATCTGGAGCAGTTTGCTCAGGGAAAGAACGCCTAGACTTGATCTCTCTACTGCATTGCTTTGTTATGATCAATCTTCATGACAAGGAGTTGTACACAAATTTGTGCTAATAGATTCAAAATATTTTGGTTGCAGGGAAGCCCGCGAGGCTTTGAAGAATGCTAGTTGCTCTGAGAAGTAATTGACGTGGCCCTTGTGCTGATAGTCTTAACTGGAGAAGTAGAGGCTCTGTTTTTGTTGCTCGCACCTGTCTAATTCTGTTGATGTCTTCTTATCTAGTCTAAAAACTGCTAGTAGCAGGAATGCAAATCTCTTGTGATATTGTAGACTTCACTGCCACCCATCACGTGTAAACATGCCACTTTGTTAGGGTTCACTGAACTGCAGTATCTTAATGCTAGTTTCACTATGACAATCTTTACCTTGAACAAAACATTAAGCTGGTTGTATGTACAACTGGTGAGTCATTTAAGTGTATCCTAAGATTAAGCTATGAAATGAAAACTGCATAGTTATGCTGAAACTAGATACTGGTTCGCCGTTTTGCCAAAAAATTGGAGTTAGCCATGGGCATACTTACTCTGTTACTCAGGTTTGCTGTTGGGAGGTGAATTTATTCCAGATATCTCCATATTGCAGTGCTGCTGAAAATGAGATGTGGTTCATTCAAGTGTTGTTCTGTAGTGGTATATATGGAGCTTTCTTGTTGAAAGTGTGCAGTAGGTCTTGTAGAGTGAATAGACCATGAGAACGGGCAAACATGTAAACATCAAGTGTTCTCAATGTTTCGGTTAGAACTGAATTAGAACTGCTGTGACTCCAAAACGTTATGCTATTATCCTAAAAAAAAATCGAAGGATCCTGGGATAACCTGACCTAAAAATAATCCTGGGGCTCCAAAATTGCTGGTTAGAAACGTGAAAACGGTTCTGAAGCTAACCATTTGCAAGGACACCCTTGGTATAGAAATCATCCCAGCTGGAGAAAATGGTTTCTTATAGCCTGTGGTAAAGACTAATAAACGTGGTTACGACGAGTTTTTGGACGTCCAGCAACCAATGGAAATGGCCAGAAAAGAATGCAAAAAACTAAAGTTTTTGAGACGTCCCAGTAACCATTTACCAGCATCACCAAACCAGAAAATCATCTTGGGGCCCTATTAACAGTGTTATATAGCCGGAAAACATTTCTTGGGACCCTAAAACAGTGTTATATAGTCAGAAAATGCAAAAAAAAAAAAACTTTTTGCAACGTCGAAGATGTATTACCGTCAGGATCTGTTGCTCAAACTAGAAATTGTCTCATGGCCCCATATCAGTGTCCCATAGTTTCTGAAATCCCATTAATTGTTTATCAGGACCCACCAAACCTTGAAATTGTCTCACGAACCAAAACAGTGTGCTATAATCCAGAAAAATGGACACAAAACATAAAACGACGAGTAAGGGTACACCCAAGATCTTGTAGACATCAACTAAAAGAAAAGATCTTGTAGACATGAAAATAGTTTATCACCTAAAAGATTGTCTCATAGCCTACGAAAACAGCTAAAAAGGAAAATAAAGACTCTTCAAGACATCCTAGTAACCATGGTATTTAAGGCGTTAAAATGATTTTTAAGGCGCTCAGGGGGTGCTTTTCAACGCTTAGATGTGGAAAGCATAAAGCGATGTGACGCTTTATTATAATCACAACATGCACAAGCAGCTAAGTATTTTATTCAGAAAGTCAGTGAGGGATAAGCTAAGTATTTTAATCACAACCTACAGCTACTAGCCTACTACCATATGAGACACACACACTTTCCCGTGACAGCAGTGAGGGCACAAGCAACTGAGTATTTTAATCTCAAGCTGTAACTACTAGCCTACTACTACTACTACTCCATAGGCACCCAATTTCTAGTGACACAGATAGGACAACCTGTAGGCTACTACTACTAGTTGAATATTTTAACCAGAGAGCTCCTCTCTCTCTCCTCCCCCCCCCCCCCCTCTTGACTAGTGTGTTTCATGGCGTCTAGATTCGACCAGAGTGACGCCTTCCTGGCCTAAGTGACGACTTGGATGGCTCAGAGGTCCAAAACGGACGCCCTGGGCAGGAGTCTAAGGCGAGCGCGATGCCTTGACCTTCTTGGGCGCTCTGACGCTTATGCTCGCCTTAAAAACCATGCTAGTAACTGTTTTCTAAAATCCACACGGATCTTAGAACAAATTCCGTGGACCTTAGACCGGAAAAATTAAAAAAAACTAGACCTCACATACTCATGTATCTCGATTCACTATCATCACCATTCCATTTTCACTCGTACCGACACTTAACGAGCATGCAGATACCCGCGAGGACCGTGCGAGAAGGAGAAGGCGCCACTTGACGCGAGCGTCTGGTTCTTTTCTCGATTATTATAACAAGGAAACATGCCCAATGAAACGTTTCGATCCAGCGCTTAATTCTGGGTGTCCCATTCCTTTCAACGACTTTTCTCCGCCTTATCTTCTCACTCGCTTGCTCACAGTCACAAAAATCACCCATGTGCAACGGTTATCTCCCCCTTTCTCATCCACGAAGCATGCATTAGACAACAACATCGTATGTGTCTTTGGGGGGAGGGGAGCTCGAGGAGAAGGACGAGGTCATCCATGAGGATCTCTGGAGCGAAGTCCGGCTACATCCTGGAGACGCCGGCAGGGAATGGGGGGACGAGTCGTGGACACCTCCGTCCGGTACCATGAAGATCTACGCATGCCACAATCGCATCGTCCTTCACCTCGCCGGTGTCGACATCGAGCATCTACAAAGAGTTCGCCTACCTCGACGCCTTCCTCACCTTCTTCCCCCGTGTAGGGGAGAGACGCAACCACATGGCCTCGTCGGTGTAGAAGCGGAGCATGTTGTTCCCTCCGGCACCAGGAGAAGCCTTTTCCTCCGGACATGGAGGAGGAGGCCGGGTCAGCGATGGGATCCAACACCGCACAACGAAGGATTAGGGGCTGCGAGGACATGCGATCCATGAGGATGCTTCTGAAGGGAATATGCCCTAAGAGGCAATAATAAAGTGTTTATTATGCATATTCCAAGTATATGATAGATGTTTATTTTACATGCTATAATTGTATTAATACGGAAACGTTAATACATGTGTGTTTAATAAACAAACAGAAAGATCCTAGTTATGCCTCTCTCATAAACTAGCTCGTTGATTAACAAGATGATCAAGGTTTCCTGATCATGGACATTCGATGTTGTTAATAACGAGATCACAACATTAGTGTAATGGTGTAATGAACATCCATCCGAAGTATAGCATTACGATCAAAGTCATTGAGTTTATATTACTATAACAACTTACAAAGTGATCCTAATCCTTAGACCATGAGATCATGTCAATCACTAACACCGGAAGAGTTTCTTGATAACATCAAACATCACACCGTAACAGGGTGATTATAAAGATGGGTTCAGAACTAATAAAGTGTTATGTTGAGGCCCATGGATCGAGAGTGGAATTTGTTCATCCCGATGACAGATAGATATACTCTGGGCCCTCTCGGTGATATCACATTGGTTAGCTTGCAAGCAAGTGCTTTGATCACCAGAATGTTATATCATGGGAACAAGAAAAGAGCGCATGTCAGTAACGAGATCAAACTAGGTATGAAGATACCGATGATCGAATCTCGGACATGTAATATGTCACGAAACAAAGGGATTAAGATACTAGCGTAAAAGGTTTCGACGGTCACAAGAAAGTCATCGTTGAATGTGTGGGAGTCAGTATGGATCTCTAGATCCCGCTTCTGATTATTGATCGGATAAGGGTCTCGATCATGTCCGCATTATTCGCGAACCGTAGGGTGACACACTTAAGAGACATCGACATCCAATTGGAGCAAAAGTTTCATGCCGGAAAGAATAACAAGCACAGGAATTTATTTCAATAGATACCGAAACAGGTTTTCGGGTGAAATTGCAGAAAGTGTTTTTTGCATGTGAAATGAAATACTAGCAAGGGGTAATATATGAATGTTTGTCATTAAAGTAATTGACAAAATTCTGAATAAATAAAAGGAGTTTTATTTAATGAGAGTTTGCATTAAATTTGGTGGAAATTTAATGGGAATTTTGAGTGGGATTTTGAGTGGAGGGAATTGAAGAGATTTTTGTGAGTGGAATGTCCACTCACATGAATGAGTGGAGGGCAAGGGGGCAACCCCATGCTCCGGCCACCCCCTTGGGGTCCCCCCTCTCCTATAAAAGGCACCCCCTCCTCACTTCTCACTCACACCTCCTCGTGAAGGATCGCTCTCCCCCTCTAGTATTTATCCCCCATGGTCTCGGACTAGCGAGATACATGTTCCCGGTGGCTATTCGGCAAGAAAGAGTTGTGCTTCCGCTGCATCGAGGAGGCGGAGGTTGCTCGGTGCCTCGGACGTGTGTGCAAGCACGGATGCGCCGCTAAGTTGCGGTGCTAAGGACTTCCTCTCGATCTTGAGATCGGCAAGAGATCGTCTATATCAACCACGAGTTTAACTCGTTAAGCTTTGTCGGTCTTCAAGGGTATGTTCTCTACGAATATACATCTGGCCGTTGTTTGTATCTAGTAGATAGATCGTGGTACATACTTGTTTCCATCGTAGGAAATTTTTTGTTTTCTATGTTGCGAACCCTACAGTGGTATCAATGCCGGATCTATGCGTAGATGCTTTACACGGGTAGTACACATATGAGTATGTGGGCGATGATGATCATGTTATTTCTTCTTAGTTGTACTTTGGATATTGGTGGCATAGTGGTATGAAGCGGCCCGGACAAACTTTACATGTCCTCGCACATGAGACCTGTTCCACGCTTGACATGCAACTAGTTTGTATAAGTGGCTAGCGGGTGTATGTCTCTCCTACTATAGTCAATATCTAATTTGCAACGAGTTATCAACAATTTGGTTATCCTCGTTGTGGTTCATGTTCGTAGGTAAGAACGGTTCTATCTTCGAAAGACCTAAGCCACATAAAACTTGCAATGGCTAAATTAGAGGTGTCTAGTTTAGATTGTTGTTGGGCTAGTGTTATC
The DNA here is from genome assembly GCA_916181665.1 of Avena sativa. Classification (NCBI taxonomy): domain Eukaryota; kingdom Viridiplantae; phylum Streptophyta; class Magnoliopsida; order Poales; family Poaceae; genus Avena; species Avena sativa. The sequence goes on from OV702285.1 coordinate 17,399,096, forward strand.
ATATGGTGATGTTGTAAGTAGAAGTATGAGATGATACTCTTACAACACACATAACATGTAAGTTCCATAGACCTTGGCCTTACACATAGAGGTATGATAGTGATCATACCACGGTGCACATGATAGAGATCATATGCGGTAACCATATTATTTCACTTATAAACATGTGATGTTTGATAGCATCTAATATTGCTTGTTTGGCGTTTTATTAGCATAATAAGATGATCCCTCATTTAAATATCAAGATAAGAATGTGTTCTTCCTTAAGTATGCACCGATTATGTTTTCGTCGCTCCAAGACATCACGTGATGATCGGGTGTTTTTGGATCCATGACCATATTTCGGGTGTAAGACAGTTACACACACGAATACTAAGGTTCTTACTTGGCGAGCCTAACATGTACAGACATGGCCTCGAAACACGGACCAAAAGGTTAAGCATGAGTCATATAGTAGATATGATGCCCATTTGATGCTCGCCTTTGAAGCTACACCGAATCACGTGATGATCGGACTTGGTGCAGTGGATTTGGTTCATGTAATCACCAAAAAGGCACGAGGGATGTCGTTTTTAAGTGGGAGTTCATTCGTAATGTGGATTAGTTGAACTCAATCTATCATAAACTTAGTCTAAACTTTACAAATTCTGTTGTTGATGGCACCACCTGCTTTTAATTTCAATGTGTTCATGGAGAAAGAGAAACTTGCAACGAATGGTAGCAAATTTACCGAATGGGCCATGAATTTGAGGATTCTCCTCTCTGCTGCACAAAAGAAATATGTGCTAGAAGCACCACTAGGCCCCCCACCGTTCCATGATGCCCCTGACGAGGAGAAGAATGTCTATCAGACTCGTTAGGAGGACCACAACTTAGTTCATTGCGGCATATTGTATGGGCTAGAGCCGGAACTTCGAAAGCGTTTCGAAAACGGCAATGCATTTGATACAATGGGTGAGTTGAAAATGATTTTCGACACACATGCTGTTGTAGAGAGCTACAATGCTTCAGAAAAGTTCTTTAGCTGCATTATGGAAGAGCACAGCTCCGTAAGTGAGCATGTACTCAAGATGTCGGGTTACGCCGATAAGCTTGTGTCCTTGGGAACATCGATTCCCATTGACCTAGGCATCCATCATGTTCTGCAATCTCTGCCACCTAGCTATAAGAGCTTCCTGATGAACTATAATATGCAAGGCATGAAGAAGTCTCTCCCCGAGCTTCTGTCAATGCTTAAAACTGCAGAAGTGGAGATCAAGAAGGAACATCAAGTGTTGATGATCAATAAGAACACTGGTTTCAAGAAAGACAAGAAGGGTAAATGGAAGGGAAGTAAGGGCGGCAAGCCGGTTGCCGTGCCTGAAAAGAAACCCCGAGTTGGCCCTAAGTCTGATACCGAGTGCTATTATTGTAAGGGGACTGGCCACTGGAAGCGCAACTGCCCCAAGTATTTGGCAGACAAGAAGGCCGGCAAGGCAAACAAAGGTATATATGATATACATGTTATTGAAGTGTACTTGACTAGTGCTCGCAGTAGCACCTGGGTATTTGATACTGGTTCAGTTGCTAATATTTGTAACTCGAATCAGGGGCTGCGGAACAGGCAACCGCTAGAAAGGGGTGAGGTCAATATGCGTGTCAGCAATGGATCAAGCGTTGATGTGATCGCCGTCGGAACACTGCCTCTCCACTTGCCGTCGGGATTAGTAATAAACTTGAATAATTGTTATCTGGTGCCTGCACTGAGCATGAACATTGTATCTGGATCGTGTTTGATGCGAAGTGGTTATTCATTTAAATCCGAGAACAATGGTTGTTCTATTTATATGAATGAAATATTTTATGGTCATGCATCGATGATGAATGGTTTATTTCTATTGGATCTCGATAATAGTGTTACACATATTCATAATATTGATGCTAAAAGGATTAAACTTAATGATGATATATCCGCATATATGTGGCACTGCCATATAGGTCATATTGCCGTTAAACGCATGAAGAACCTCCATTCTGATGGACTTTTGGAATCACTTGATTTTGAATTATTTGATACATGTGAGCCATGCTGCGGTGACCCAGCATACCACTGCATGATGTAGTATACTATAGTCGTTGACATAACACCAATGAAACACCGTTCACTAGTATTACATCCCTCAGAATGGCACAACAGAAACACATCGGGTCCAATAAATGGCTTAAAGGTTACAACTCACTCCTTACATAAGATCCAGAGAACACTCTAGGTTTGAGAGAGAGAAAGAACTTCTTACGGAGAAAAATCAAAGTTAAACAACACAAGAACGATTATACTATTAAGCCTAATATTCAGACAAAGAGGTTGGCATTGCTGCTATTGCAACGTTCTATAGAAATAGGTTCTTTGGCTAGAGATAATATCCCTATCTAATCGGTAACTTTCATCTTCACTTGAGTTGAGGTATATGTTGACCTCCTTTTCTTAATTGAAGAGCTTTAGCTGGTCTTGATAAGTCCTGGAGAATATCTTGATGTAGTCATTGTTTTAATGGCTTCAGAATCTAGCAAGGGTTAAGAAGAAACTTTGAGAACGAGCGTACTCAGGAAATTCACTAGAAAATGAGTGTTTGATGCACTATATCTACAGCCACAGACCGTAGGTCGTAGGCAATGCAAGTTTTCATACATTTTTTCAAAGGTTTCTTTTATTCTAAAAAGCTATGTCCGTCAGCCTTTACGGGTTTACCAGAACTTTCATGGGGTTCCTTTCCCGCCGCGTTCGCAGCTCCTTCCCGGAACAGGGAGTAACAAGTTACAGTTCTTATTGTTATTGAAAATAGTATTTTCTGTCCTTTTTCAAATGCAGATGATGACAACACTAGATTTGTAAAATACTTTATAGAAAATAATCAAAGGACATGAGCAAGTGTTAACTTGCCTTTTGTGCTTGCAAGATTATGCACTCACGGTCTTTGAGTCAGTATAAGATCCAAAATCTGAAATCAGCATCATTGGTCCAGTAAGGACTAATGTTTAAAGAAGCAATATGCTTTTATGCATAAGTAATGTGATGCACGTTCTATACGCAAATCCCGGGAATAACGTTGTCCTAGGGTTTAGATTCCGAAAGTGGTTACTTTGGAATGTGTGGTCCTTTTGGATAATTTTCGTAGTTGTACTTTTATTAGAGTTTATGAGTGGTTGTAAACAACACATATGTAGGAGTAAAGTATACATACTTATGACATACTAGTTAGGATTACTTATACAAGGTTTCTTATTTACAGTGGCAAAAAGGATAACCTTCGAAGAAAAAGTTTCCCTTCTAAGGTCTAAACAAGCTTTGTGGTTAGTTAGTGGTGGTTGATGTCATTTGTATGCTCAAATGGTTTGGCTTGAGTTGCTTTATAGTTAAACTACTTCAGACCAAAGTTAACTATAAAACATATAATAATGCTTATAGTGTTATATTAAGATTTTGTATACTAAAGTTAACTTTAAAGTATAGCTAGTTTTTGAAAACATCGTACTTATAGATTGGTATCTTTTATATCTGAAATGTTTTATTTAGGTTACTTAAGAATGTTTATTCTGTTACTTGAGTTAATGGTTTCTGGATGTGAGTATGGAGTAATATCATTTATCTTTTATAAATGAGTGAGTATAGTGTATGAATGCAACATAATGTTACTTAACTACTTAGGATTTTATATAGTGTTGTAGTGGTTTTTGTAATTTGGGGATTAATATGATTTAGAAAAGAACTGATTGTTCACAAGTTATTCTTTTAAGGATTTTGTTATTAGTGGAATTCTTTTTTAGAGATAATCTTCATTTAAAGTTGTGGATTCTTTTAAAATAAGAATATTTATAATGTTTTAAACTATTATGGCATTAGAATACTAATATTTAAGACTAATAATATTTATTAGACTTATTTAACTCTTTTTAGGAATATTAGTGAATTTTATTTAGTTTTATATGAATTATTAATGAGGTAAATAAGTTTAAATTTGGGTTATTAAAATATTTAATTTTCTTATTTAACTCAAAAGGAGATTACTAGATTTTTAGCACGTAAATAATATTTTTGTGAACATTTTGGTATATCATATTTATTTTTGTGATTAATAAACAATAAGATATGATTTTTTTATATTTCTTATTTACTTTTATAATTACTTAATAAATAATAAATATTTAATTAAATGAAATAATAATACATGATTATAGTAGTAATTTGAAATTCTTATTTTTCTAAGATTTTTTTATATTTACCTTATTTTTTTAAATATTTACCCTATTAAAATATGAATTATCAAAGCTTTATTACTTATAAAACTTTTATTAAATAATATTTATTTAAATAATCATCATAATAATATTTGGTAATAGTTTTAAGTTGTAGATTTTATTTTTCTGAAATTTTTCATATATTATACACATTTTTCTGAATTATAAATCAAAAGTTATTAATTAAACAAGATTTAATCATTTTTTAAATTTCTGGAATAATATTAATTGGATTATAACATTTTATTTATTTCCTAACAGAAAAATACTTTTTACACCACGTCTAGAACTAGCCCTAGTCACTGATCTGTGGGCCATTGTCCACCTCAGCTCTCAGTGTAAAGAAATGTTGGAGATATGCCCTAGAGGTAATAATAAATGTAGTTATTATTATATATCTTTGTGTTTATGATAAATGTTTACATTCATGCTATAATAGTATTAACAAGGAAACCATTAATACTTGTGTGATTTGTAAACTTAATTTGAAGTCCCTAGTATGGCCTCTATACTTCACTAGCTTGTTGGTTGATTGATGATGTGGTTTCTTTGTCATGAACATTGAGATGTTATCAACAACAAGATCATATCGTTAGGAGAATGATATGATGGACATACTCCTATAGACAAGCGTAGCATAAAGATCAAGTCATTTCAATAGTTCAATTGCTATATGCTTTCTGATACATAGTAACCTAATTCCTTCGACCATGAGATCATGCATATTGCCTTTACTGGATGGATGCTTTGATGTCATCAAACACCACACCGTAACAGGGTGGCTATAAAAGTGGCATTGGGTGTTCGGAAAGTATTGGTTGAAACACATGGATCAAGAGTGGGATTTGTCCATCCACATGACGGATAGATATTCTCTGGGCCCTCTCGGTGAAATGTCATCCAATTAGCTTGCAAGCATGTGACTTGGTCACAAGGGATCACATATCACGGGAACGAGAAAAGAGTACTTATCAGTAACGAGGTTGAACTAGGTATGCAGAGATACCGACGATCATGACCTCGGATAAGTAACATATCGTGAGACAAAGGGAAATTGGTATCGTATGTAAGTGGTTCATTCGATCGCAAAGTAATCGTAGAAATATGTGGGAGCCATATGAATTTCCAGATTCCTCTATTGGTTATTGTTCGGAGAAGTGTCTCGATCATGTCCGCATAATTCACGAACCGTAGGGAGACACACTTAAGGATTCGACGTTGTTTGAGTAGTTATGGTATTATGAGAAAGAGACCGAATGTTGTTCGGAGTCTCGGATGGGATCCGGGATATCACGAGGTGATCCGGAATGGTCCGGAGAATAAGATTCATATAAGGAAAGTCCCGTTTCGGAGTTCGGGAATGATTCCGGTGTTTTCATCGGGAACATTCTAGAAGGTCCCGGAATGTCCGGCACTCCGGGGGGGAAGGGGTACATGAATGTGTCATTGCAAGATGGAATGATTGCATCATGTACTAAGTGTTCTCGCTGTCCAAAATAAAGGGTTTATTTAAATTCCTAAATTGGAAAAGTCAAACGGCTAATTTGAAAGTCAAACTGCCAATTTTGGGAAGTGGGAAAAGAGGAGGATTGGTGGAGGCCGAATTGGGGGAGGACTCCTCCCTTGGCCGGCGCCCCACCAAGCCGACTTGGGGAGGGACTCTCCTCCCCATGGCGCAGCCAGCCCTCCCACCTATAAAGGGAGGGGCAGGGCTCCCCTCCCAACACACACAAGTTCCTATCCTCTAAACTAGAAACTAGACCTAGACCCCGGTTTAGAGCTGTTTCGGTTTAGAGCCTTCTAATTGGTTTAGAGCCCTCTAATTGGTGTGTCTAATTACTAGACCACTAATAGCCTCTCTCATAAGCTCCACCATACTCGCACCGGCTTAAGGCGAAGCCCTGCGGGATCTCCCCTCTACCTCCGGTACCACGCCGTTGTGCTGCCGGAATCGCGAGGAGAGTGCTACAACCTCCGCTGCCTGCTGGAACAAGGGAGAGGAAGGTCTTCGTCGAGTACCGAACGTGTGACCGACTGCGGGAGCGCTGCGGGAACGCGGCGCCGGAAGGATCGTCTACGCGATCTTGAGATCGGAAAGAGTACGACTACATCACCCACGAGAATCTGCTCTCGTTAAACACTTTGGAATCTTCGAGGGTGAGTTATTCCATCGACTCGTTGCTACAATCTAGTAGATAGATCTTGGCTTGTTTGTTTGTATGCGATAGAAAATTTTTGTTTTCCATGCTACGAACCCCTACAGTGGTATCAGAGCCGTGTCTATATGTAGATCTGTTGCACGAGTAGAACACAATGGTCATTGTGGGCGTTGATGCTTTTATTGTAGATTGCTTTTTGTGTACTTTGCATCTTGCGGTATGTTGGGATGAAGCGGCCCGGGCTAACCTTACATGACATCGTTCATGAGACTTGCTCCACGCTTGACATGCAACTCGTTTTGCATAAGTGGCTTTGCGGGTGCCTGTTTCTCCTAGCATAGTAAAGATCCAATTTACAACGGGTGATCAACAATGCTAGTATCAATGTTGTGGTTCTTGTTCGTAAGTTAGAACGACACTTATGGAAAGCCCCAAACCACGTAAAATATGCAAAGAAAGTAGAAGCGTCTAACTTTGTTTTGCAGGGGTGTGCAGTGATGTGATATGGCCATGATTGTGATTATATTTGATGTATGCAATGTTCCTTATTGTAAGTTGGCAACCGGCAGGAGCCATATGGTTGTCTTTAATTTCTGTTAAGACCTGCGTGTCTATTCAAAATAGTTGTAATAGTTGAAGCTGGTGGACGACAACCATGAAGAAGCGTCATTGACCTTGATGCTATGCCGGTGATGATGGAGATCATATTCGTGCTTGAAGATGGAGATCGGAAGCACAAAGAAGAAAGGCCATATCATATCACATATTATGAATTGCATGTGATGTTAATCCTTTATGCATCTTGTATTGCTTAGTAGACGACGGTAGCATTATAAGATGATCCCTCATGCACATAAATTTCAAGTTCTAAAAGTGTTCACCCTTAGTATGCACCGTTGCCAAAGCTTGCTGCTTCGAAGCACCACGTGATGATCGGGTGTCTTTGATTCCGCGGGTGACTACAACGTAAGCAAGCCAGATTTGCTTATGCGGAAGCTAAGGTTTGATCTTGACGAGCCTAGCATGTACAGACATGGCCTCAGGAACACGGATCGCCGAAAGGCAAAGCATGAATCATATAGTAGATATGATGAACATGATGATTGTTCGCCATTAAAACTATATCAGCTCTCGTGATGATCGGTGTTGATGTAGTGGATTTGGTTCGTGTGATCACTAAAACAATGTGAGGGATGTTGTTTTGAGTGGGAGTTCACCTAGTTTAATTTCATTAATTAATTTGAACTCAATTTGTCATAAACTTAGTCTAAACTATTGCAAATATGTTGTAGATCAATGGCAGCCCCTACCATCAATTTTAATGCGTTCCTAGAGAAAGAAAAGTTGAAAAACAATGGAAGCAACTTCGCGGATTGGTTCCGCAATTTGAGGATTGTCCTCACAGCTGGTAATTTGACCTATGTGCTGGATGCACCGCTAGGTGACCCACCTGCAGCTGATGCTACCGATGAAGTAAAGAATGTTTACCTCGCTCGGAAGAATCAGTACTCCATAGTTCAGTGTGCTATCTTGTATGGTTTAGAATCGGAGCTTCAGAAAAGGTTTGAAGAGTCAGATCCATATGATATTGTCGAGGATCTCAAATTAATCTTTGAGACTCATGCGGCAATTGAAAGTTATGAAGCTTCTGAAAAGTTCTTTAACTGCAAGATGGAAGAGGGTAGCTCCGTCAGTGAGCATGTGCTTAAAATGTCTGGGCACGCAAATAAACTTCAAAGTTTGGGTATAGTGATTCCTAATACTTTGGGAGTTTACCGCATCCTCCAATCACTACCACCAAGTTACAAGAACTTTGTGATGAACTACAACATGCAGAACATGAACAAAGAGTTGCCAGAACTATTTGCTATGTTAAAATCTGCAGAAGTGGAGATCAAGAAAGAGCACCAAGTGTTGATGGTCAATAAGACCACCAAATTCAAGAAAGGCAAGTCTAAGCAGAAGGGACACTTCAAGAAGGGTGGTAAGAAAGTTACCACGCCGACGAAGAGGACCAAGGCTGGACCCAAGCCTGATACTGAGTGCTTTTACTGCAAGGGAGAAGGTCACTGGAAGCGGAATTGCCCAAGGTACTTGGCGGATTTGAAGAACGGCAACATCAAGAAGAAAGGTATATCTGATATACATGTTATTGATGTGTATCTCACTAGTACTCGTAGTAGTGCCTGGGTATTTGATACTGGTTCGGTTGCTCATATTTGTAACTCGAAACAGGAGCTGCAGAATAAACGGAAGCTAGTGAAGAACGAGGTGACGATGCGCGTGGGAAACGGATCAAAGGTTGATGTGATCGCGGTCGGCACACTACCTCTTCATCTACCATCGGGATTAGTTTTATACTTAAATAATTGTTATTTGGTGCCTGCGTTGAGCATGAACATTATATCGGGATCTTGTTTATTGCGAGACGGTTACTTGTTTAAATCCGAGAATAATGGTTGTTCGATTTATATGAGTAATATGTTTTATGCACATGCACCTTTGATAGATGGTCTATTCATATTGAATCTCGATAGTAGAAATACACATATTAATAACATTGAGGCTAAACGTTTGAAATCAAGCGATAATTTGACCTATATGTGGCACTGTCGTCTTGGTCACATTGGAGTGAAGCGTATGAAGAAACTCCATTCCGATGGACTTCTTGAATCACTTGATTTTGAATCACTTGAAAGATGCGAAGCATGTCTGATGGGTAAAATGACTAAGACTCCATTTTCTGGTATGATGGAGCGAGCTACAGACTTATTGGAAATCATACATACCGATGTGTGTGGTCCAATGAGTGTAGCATCGCGCAGTGGTTATCGTTATGTTCTTACCTTCACGGATGACTTGAGTAGATATGGGTATATCTATTTTATGAAACATAAGTCCGAAACTTTCGAGAAGTTTAAGGAGTTTCAAAGTGAGGTAGAGAATCAACGTAACAAGAAGATTAAATTTCTACGATCTGATCGTGGAGGTGAATATCTAAGTTACGAGTTTGGCGAGCATTTGAAGAAATGTGGAATACTTTCGCAGTTGACACCGCCGGGAACACCACAGCGTAATGGTGTGTCTGAACGTCGTAATCGAACTCTCTTAGATATGGTTCGTTCTATGATGTCACTTACAGATTTGCCACTATCATTTTGGGGTTATGCATTAGAAACAGCCGCATTCACTTTAAATAGGGCACCGTCTAAATCCGTTGAAACGACACCGTATGAATTATGGTTTGGGAAGAAACCTAAATTGTCGTTCCTTAAAGTTTGGGGATGCGAAGCCTATGTAAAGAAGTTACAGCCGGACAAGCTTGAACCCAAAGCGGAAAAATGCGTCTTCATAGGATACCCGAAGGAAACTATTGGGTATACCTTCTATCATAGATCCGAAGGCAAAATCTTCGTTGCTAAGGATGGATTCTTTCTAGAGAAGGAATTTCTCTCGAAAGAAGTGACTGGAAGGAAAGTAGAACTCGACGAGGTTGTCGAACCTTCTCTCGAAATTGCGAGTAGCGCAGCACCGGAAGAAGTTCCTGTGGTGCCTGCACCAATAAGAGAGGAAGCTAATGATGGTGATCATGAAACTTCGGTTGAAGTTACTACAGAGCCTCGGAGGTCAACGAGAACTCGTACCACTCCAGATTGGTATGATTCCGTTATGAATGTCATGGTGGTGGACAACACCGATGACCCCGAGACATATGAGGAAGCGATGATGAGCCCAGATTCCAATAAATGGCAAGAAGCCATGAAATCCGAGATTGGATCCATGTACGAAAACCAAGTATGGACTTTGGTGGACTTACCGGATGGCCGGAAGGCTGTCGAGAACAAATGGATTTTCAAGAAGAAAACAGATGCTGATGGTAATGTTACTGTCTATAAAGCTCGACTTGTCGCAAAAGGGTTTCGACAAATTCAAAGAAGTTGACTACGATGAGACTTTCTCACCGGTAGCGAAGCTAAAGTCTGTGAGGATTATGTTAGCAATCGCTGCATATTATGATTATGAGATATGGCAGATGGATGTCAAAACAGCATTCCTCAATGGAAACATTGATGAAGAGTTGTATATGATACAACCCAAAGGTTTTGTCGATCCTAAAGATGCTAACAAGGTATGCAAGCTTCAACGGTCCATCTATGGATTGAAGCAAGCATCCCGAAGTTGGAATCAACGTTTTGATAAGGTAATCAAAAGTTTTGGTTTTATACAAACTTATGGAGAAGCTTGTATTTACAAGAAAGTGAGTGGGAGCTCTGTAGCATTCTTAATACTGTATGTGGATGACATATTGTTGATTGGGAATGATGTAGACCTTCTTAATAGTGTCAAGGAATATTTGAATAATAGTTTTTCAATGAAGGATCTTGGCGAAGCAGCTTACATATTAGGCATAAAGATTTATAGAGATAGATCGAAACGCCAAATATCACTGTCACAAAGTACATATTTGGACAAAATTCTAAAGAGGTTTGGAATGGAAGATAGCAAGAAAGGGTTCTTGCCCATGTTGCCCAATACGACCTTGAGTAAAACTCAAAGTCCGACATCGGCAGAAGATAGAGAAAAGATGAGTAAGACTCCCTATGCCTCAGCCATAGGATCTCTAATGTATGCCATGCTATGTACTAGACCCGACATCGCATATGCTGTTAGTCTAACTAGCAGATATCAAAGTGATCCAGGAGTGGATCATTGGACAGCGGTCAAAAACATCCTTAAGTACTTGAGAAGAACTAAGGATATGGTTCTTTCTTATGGAGGTGATGAACAGCTCGTTGTTAATGGTTACACCGATGCTAGTTGGAACACCGATCCGGATGATTCTAAATCACAATCTGGATACGTATTTATTTTGAATGGTGCAGCAGTTAGCTGGAGGAGTGCAAAGCAAAGCGTTGTGGCGAGATCTTCAACTGAATCGGAATACATGGCTGCTTCGGAGGCTTCACAAGAAGCGATATGGATGAAAGAGTTCATTACAGAGCTGGGTGTGGTTCCAAGTGCGCTGGACCCAATGTCTATCTACTGTGATAACATGGGCGCCATAGCCAATGCGCAAGAACCAAGGTCACACAAGAAGCTGAAGCATATCAAGCTGCGTTTCCACGCTATTCGAGAACATATCCAGGATGGGGATATAAAGATTTGCAAAGTACACACAGATCTGAATGTGGCGGATCCGTTGACTAAACCTCTCCCGAGGGCAAAACATGACCAACACCAAACTGCCATGGGTGTTCGGTATATTACCATGTAATCTAGATTAGATGACTCTAGTGCAAGTGGGAGACTGTTGGAGATATGCCCTAGAGGTAATAATAAATGTAGTTATTATTATATATCTTTGTGTTTATGATAAATGTTTACATTCATGCTATAATAGTATTAACAAGGAAACCATTAATACTTGTGTGATTTGTAAACTTAATTTGAAGTCCCTAGTATGGCCTCTATACTTCACTAGCTTGTTGGTTGATTGATGATGTGGTTTCTTTGTCATGAACATTGAGATGTTATCAACAACAAGATCATATCGTTAGGAGAATGATATGATGGACATACTCCTATAGACAAGCGTAGCATAAAGATCAAGTCATTTCAATAGTTCAATTGCTATATGCTTTCTGATACATAGTAACCTAATTCCTTCGACCATGAGATCATGCATATTGCCTTTACTGGATGGATGCTTTGATGTCATCAAACACCACACCGTAACAGGGTGGCTATAAAAGTGGCATTGGGTGTTCGGAAAGTATTGGTTGAAACACATGGATCAAGAGTGGGATTTGTCCATCCACATGACGGATAGATATTCTCTGGGCCCTCTCGGTGAAATGTCATCCAATTAGCTTGCAAGCATGTGACTTGGTCACAAGGGATCACATATCACGGGAACGAGAAAAGAGTACTTATCAGTAACGAGGTTGAACTAGGTATGCAGAGATACCGACGATCATGACCTCGGATAAGTAACATATCGTGAGACAAAGGGAAATTGGTATCGTATGTAAGTGGTTCATTCGATCGCAAAGTAATCGTAGAAATATGTGGGAGCCATATGAATTTCCAGATTCCTCTATTGGTTATTGTTCGGAGAAGTGTCTCGATCATGTCCGCATAATTCACGAACCGTAGGGAGACACACTTAAGGATTCGACGTTGTTTGAGTAGTTATGGTATTATGAGAAAGAGACCGAATGTTGTTCGGAGTCTCGGATGGGATCCGGGATATCACGAGGTGATCCGGAATGGTCCGGAGAATAAGATTCATATAAGGAAAGTCCCGTTTCGGAGTTCGGGAATGATTCCGGTGTTTTCATCGGGAACATTCTAGAAGGTCCCGGAATGTCCGGCACTCCGGGGGGGAAGGGGTACATGAATGTGTCATTGCAAGATGGAATGATTGCATCATGTACTAAGTGTTCTCGCTGTCCAAAATAAAGGGTTTATTTAAATTCCTAAATTGGAAAAGTCAAACGGCTAATTTGAAAGTCAAACTGCCAATTTTGGGAAGTGGGAAAAGAGGAGGATTGGTGGAGGCCGAATTGGGGGAGGACTCCTCCCTTGGCCGGCGCCCCACCAAGCCGACTTGGGGAGGGACTCTCCTCCCCATGGCGCAGCCAGCCCTCCCACCTATAAAGGGAGGGGCAGGGCTCCCCTCCCAACACACACAAGTTCCTATCCTCTAAACTAGAAACTAGACCTAGACCCCGGTTTAGAGCTGTTTCGGTTTAGAGCCTTCTAATTGGTTTAGAGCCCTCTAATTGGTGTGTCTAATTACTAGACCACTAATAGCCTCTCTCATAAGCTCCACCATACTCGCACCGGCTTAAGGCGAAGCCCTGCGGGATCTCCCCTCTACCTCCGGTACCACGCCGTTGTGCTGCCGGAATCGCGAGGAGAGTGCTACAACCTCCGCTGCCTGCTGGAACAAGGGAGAGGAAGGTCTTCGTCGAGTACCGAACGTGTGACCGACTGCGGGAGCGCTGCGGGAACGCGGCGCCGGAAGGATCGTCTACGCGATCTTGAGATCGGAAAGAGTACGACTACATCACCCACGAGAATCTGCTCTCGTTAAACACTTTGGAATCTTCGAGGGTGAGTTATTCCATCGACTCGTTGCTACAATCTAGTAGATAGATCTTGGCTTGTTTGTTTGTATGCGATAGAAAATTTTTGTTTTCCATGCTACGAACCCCTACAAGAAATCCATTTACTACCAACCCTGCCCCGACCCCTAGTCAATGACATATGGGCCCAAGGCCATGTCATCAACCACGCAGCAACGACCGGTCAAACGAACTGACGTGGCTCGATCATGAGGTGAGCATGACGTCAGCACCACCACCGCCGTCGGTGAGTGGTCACCGGCGACGATCTACTGCACCCCAGCAAGCGAAATAGGTCTAGTTCGAATCAGCGCAAGCTACTGAATCTAGGAGTGGCAGCGCCGCTCGGAAATGGTCATCAGAGCCTCAGCTCGACGAGCTCCGACGGTGGCCGACGGTGGCTTACAGTGAAATGGTTATTTATAACGAGATCAAATGATTCAGGTATGCTGGAAGATTCAGGAACTCACCCTGATGATGATTAAGTGGTTGACGAGGACAGGCGTGGCCGGAATCGAGCTTCCCGACGAGGATTCCGACGAACTGCTGCGAAGGAAAATGATCAAATTCGCCCGCTCCAGTGCTCCCCTTGATGCAAGCTTCTACCCAGAGGATCTACGAAGAATGGCGCTTCTCCATGACGGCTCAGAATGGTGTGGGGTGACGTGGTTCGACGGTGAGGAGTGGCTCCGGCGAGCTAGGGTTCGGTCTCGCTCGTATCTGAGAGGATAAAGAGGGATTGGAGATAGGAATGGAAGAAGTGCGTCGCGGTGGCCTTCTTATCCCCTCCTGGCAGCGGCGACGAGTATCTTGGCGCAATGACGACGATGACGGCATCGGGCGGCGGCGAGCTCCGCCAGCAAGCTGCCTGTGTGCGTGACGGTGACGACGATAGTCGTTTTGCAGATAACTCCCTGGCGATTTCTTTAGCTCAACCCGCGGTCCTCACCTGACCCCACTTGTCAGTCTCAGAGGGAAAAGGATTGGGCTGGTTACTGGGCTGTTGTGGGCTGCACAGGCGTCAGATAGGCATAGTGGTATTGGGCTGCGGCCAGGTTTGATTTTTATTTGTTTTATTCTTTTTCTATTTCCTGTTTTTCCTTTTTAGTTTTGAATTTGAATTAGATTTTTAACCTTTCTTTGTATAACTTGTTTGCTGGACATTTACAACAATATTTAAATATATTTGGTAACCTTTGTGAACTTTTATTATGTCTTCTTTTTATATTTCTTTTATTTACTCAATTAAGAACTCTTTTTTTTACTAAGTGGAAGAAACTTCTTCTTATTATTTTTCTCTTCTATTTTTAATTATGGACTTCTTGACTGATATATTCTTATCTATTTATTACTTAACTTTTAGTGAGCTTATAGCTTGAATTAAAACCTTATATATAAGTATAATGATTCTATACCATTATTTGATGCATGAAATATAAAGTCATTGATATGATAATTACTACTCTCATTAAGTTGGGAAATAGCAATGTATGTGATAAACAAAGAAATTTAGGGTTTTGAATTATGAGTACTACCCTTAACTTTTAGGGTTTTATATGAGTTTAGATTCTTTTTTAAGATTAAGATTTAATAACTAAGCATGTTGCCATATGTATATATTATTGGATGAAATCTCCCTTTTTAATAGAAGTTATATTTAGAGTGTTTTATAGAAGTGAACTTATAAAAATATACTTAGGCACATATAGTGATGATGGTTGGTATTAACAGAGATATGCTTATGTAATTTGTTATAGGGAAATATTCCTATTGAGTGTTATAAGCATCAGATGATGGATCAACAGTATGAGATGGCTATTATGTTTGGTTTGAGATGTAGAGTTGATTACTTAACCATATTAAAATAGGAAATTTATTTATACATATAATTATATTTCAAATTCTTGAATCTCTAATTAAGGAATTCCTTTCCTAGATATAATACTTCTTCCTATCCATCATCATGATTAACATGATGAGCTTTACTCACTTAAATCTTATTATTCATATATCATTCTTCTAACTCATGAATGAATCCAATGAATTTGATACAAAGACACTTCATAGCTTTCTCATATCCTTGTGTGGTTGTATTTACTATTCTACTGTTGTTAATCTTCCATTCAACCAGTAGTTCCTTCAAACTCTACTCCCAATCTTCCTTATTCCTTCATCACTAATATTTCTCTAAAGTAAACTATCCTTAAAGATGAATACCACCATTTTCATGACTCTATGCTACACTAGCTTTAGTTGAGTAATCACCATCTTATAATTACTTAACTCTTATGACTTCCACTTCAATTCCTGAATTATATTTATGTGGTTTACAAAGAATTCTCTAGGATCACTTATCTTTACTAAGGTTCCAATCATGTTTTACCCACCAGTATTACTCATACTAAGCATTCCATGTTGGTGGCCAAAACATTATCTTTATAATGCTTTAATTATTTATTATTGAAGTTCTTAGTTGGCTAGGCAGGGCTTTATCAATCCTACCCTTTATTGTCTGGAAATTATCTTCTTAGTATCTTATATTGGATTAAGGTTATTAGTGGACTATTCCCTCATTAAAAGATTTGAGTAAATGTTCTGATAAGATCATCTAATAGATCAAAGACTAATAGTTAAAGAAATTGTGAATCAATGGGGAATTATCCAACATTGATGAACAACAGATATTGAAATAAGTTCTATAACGATTCTATAGAAAGGAAGATATACATATACATATATATATATATATATATAGTGGATGATCTTGACTTAATCTCTTTTCAATTCCAACTCATCAAAAGAGTTTTTAAGATTAGGTGTTACCATGATACTTAGAATGTATGTAGATGGGATTTAAGATATAGGGGTTACATTCTTATTATTTGTTTTATATCCTTGACTTGGTACTTATGAATGATTATAATGAATACTATAATATGATCACCTAATGATCAATATAATTCACATTATATTAGGGTTTAACTTAAAGTACATTTGATCTACCCCTTAGATCAAATCTTTCTTACCCAAAATGAGATTTTAGCAAAGGTCTTATTGAAACTTATCTCAGTCAACTTGATGATCTACTTCAATTCCATCAAGCTAAGAGAAGCTTCAATCACTTTGACAAGTTTTTATTTAAAAGCGCAAAAATTACTCGGATTTTCTATGCATGAATGCAATACACACATTTGGGTTCAACTTATTTCTAGGTTCTAATGCTGGGATGTTACACATGCCTTATGGGCAAGATGACTAGAATGCCGTTTTCCGGTTCAATGGAACGGGCGATAGATTTATTGGAAATCATACATTCTGATGTATATGGTCCAATGAGTGTGTCGGTGCGAGGTGGATATCATTATTTTGTTACTTTCACGGATGATTTGAGTAGATACGATTATATCTACTTGATGAAACACAAGTCTGAAACCTTTGAAAAGTTCAAGAAATTTCAAAATGAAGTGGAAAATCATCGTAATAGAAAGATCAAATTTCTACGGTCCGACCGTGGAGGTGAGTATCTAAGTTACGAGTTTAGCACTCATAATGAAAGAGTGTGGAATTGTTTCACAACTCACACCTGCCAGAACACCACAGTGAAATGGTGTGTCGGAACGTCGTAATCGTACTTTATTGGATATGGTTCGATCTATGATGTCTCTGACGGACTTGCCGTTGTCATTTTGGGGTTATGCACTAGAAACTGCTGCATTCACTTTAAATCGGGCACCATCTAAATCCGTTGAGAAGACACCGTATGAATTGTGGTTTGGAAACAAACCTAAGCTGTCATTTCTTAAAGTTTGGGGATGCGATGTTTATGTGAAGAAACTTCAACCGGATAAACTCGAACCCAAAGCGGAAAAATGTGTCTTCATAGGATACCCTAAGGAAACTATTGGATATTCCTTCTATCACCGATCTGTGGGCAAGGTTTTTGTTGCCAAGAATGGATCCTTTGTAGAGAAAGAGTTTCTCGCGAAAGGTGTGAGTAGTCGGAAGGTAGAACTCAAAGAGGTTATTGAACCTTCTCTTCAAAGTATGGTGAGTAGCGCAGCGCCGGAAGTCGTTCCGGAGTTGGCTTCACCAGTTGAAGAGGGAACTAATAATAATGATCATGAAACTCCGGAAGAGAGTACTACCGAACCTCGCAGGTCTGGCAGGACGCGTGCAGCTCCCGAGCTATACCAAAACCCTGTTATGAATTGCATGGTTGATGAAATTGATGACCCTGCGACGTATGAAGAAGCGATGATGAGATCAGATTCCAACAAATGGTTAGAAGCCATGAAATCCGAGATGGAATCCATGTATGAAAATCAAGTTTGGAACTTAGTGGACTTACCTCACAACCGAAAGGCCGTGGAGAATAAATGGATTTTCAAAAGGAAAACTGATGCTGATGGTAATGTGACCGTCTATAAAGCTCGACTTGTCGCAAAGGGGTTTCGACAAATTCAAGGAGTTGACTACGATGAGACATTCTCTCTCGTAGCGATGCTAAAGTCGGTTAGGATTATGTTAGCAATTGCTGCATATTTCGATTATGAGATATGGCAGATGGATGTCAAAACCACGTTTCTCAATGATAATATTGAAGAAGAGTTGTATATGATACAACCAAAGGGTTTTGTCGATCCTAAGGATGCTAACAAGGTGTGAAAGCTTCAGCGATCATCTATGGACTGAAGCAAGCATCACAAAGTTTGGAATCTCCGCTTTGATGAGGTGATCAAAGAGTTTGGATTTTTCCAACTTATGGAGAGGCTTGTATTTAGAATAAAGTGAGTGGGGGCAATGTGGCATTTCTGATATCATATGTGGATGGCATATTATTGATCGGAAATGATATAGATCTTTTAAACAGTGTTAAAAGTTATCTAAAGAACAAATTTTCAATGAAGGACCTAGGTGAAGCGTCATACATATTAGGCATAAAGATCTATAGAGATAGATCTAGGCGCCTAATAGGGCTATCGCAAAGTACATACCTTGATAATTTTTTAAAAAAAGTTTAAAATGGACGGAAGTAAGAAGGGGTTCTTACCTATGTTGCAAGGCAAGACATTGAGTAAGACTCAAAGTCCAGCTACGGCAGAGAGATAATGGAAAAAGTCCCCTATGCTTCAACCATAGGCTCTATAATGTACGCCATGCTATGTATAAGACCGGATGTGCGCACATGCTATTAGTTTGACTAGTAGGTACCAATCGGATCCAGGTTTAGAACAATGGATAGCGGTCAAGAATATCCTTAAGTACTTGCGAAGAACTAAGGATATGTTTCTTGTATACGGAGGTGAAGAGCTCGTCGCTAAGTGTTATGTTGATGCAAGCTTTGACACCGATCCGGATGACTCTAAGTCTCAATCCGGATACATATTTCTCATGAATGGCGGAGCGGTTAGTTGGAGGAGTTCCAAACAACCTGTGGTGGCGGGATCAACAACGAAGGCCGAATATGTTGCTGCTTCGGAAGCGGCTCAGGAAGCGGTTTGGATGAAGGAGTTCATATCCGAACTAGGTGTGGTTGCGAGCGCGTTGGACCCAATGGTGATCTATTGTGACAACAATGGTGCCATTGCCAATGCCAAAGAACCAAGGTCTCACAAGAATTCTAAGCATATTAAGCGCCGGTTTCACTCCATCCGCGAGCATGTCAAAGATGGAGATAAAAAGATTTGTAAAGTACACACGGATCTCAATGTTGCAGATTCGTTGACTAAAACTCTCCCTAGATCAAAACATGATCAACACCAGAACTCCATGGGTGTTAGATTCATCACTATGTAACTAGATTATTGTCTCTAAGTGCAAGTGGGAGACTAAAGGGAATATGCCCTGAGAGGCAATAATAACGTGTTTATTATGTATATTCCAAGTATATGATAGATGTTTATTTTACATGCTATAATTGTATTAATACGGAAACATTAATACATGTGTGTTTAATAAACAAACAGAAAGTTCCTAGTTATGCCTCTCTCATAAACTAGCTCGTTGATTAACAAGATGATCAAGGTTTCCTGATCATGGACATTGGATGTTGTTGACGAGATCACAACATTAGTGTAATGGTGTGATGGACATTTATCCGAAGTATAGCATTACGATCAAAGTCATTGAGTTTATATTGCTATAACAACTTACGAAGTGATCCTAATCCTTAGACCATGAGATCATGTCAATCACTAACACCGAAAGAGTTTCTTGATAACATCAAACGTCACACTGTAACAGGGTGATTATAAAGATGGGTTCAAAACTAATAAAGTGTTATGTTGAGGCCCATGGATCAAGAGTGGAATTTGTTCATCCCGATGACGGATAGATATACTCTGGGCCCTCTCGGTGATATCACATTGGTTAGCTTGCAAGCAAGTGATTTGATCACCAGAATATTATATCACGGAAACGAGAAAAGAGTGCATGTCAGTAACGAGATCAAACTAGGTATGGAGATACCGATGATCGAATCTCGGACATGTAATATGTCACGAAACAAAGGGATTAAGATACTAGCGTAAAAGGTTTCGACGATCACAAGAAAGTCATCGTTGAATGTGTGGGAGTCAGTATGGATCTCTAGATCTCGCTTCTGATTATTGATCGGATAAGGGTCTCGATCATGTCCGCATTATTCGCGAACCGTAGGGTGACACACTTAAGAGACACCGACATCCAATTGGAGCAAAAGTTTCATGCCGGAAAGAATAACAAGCACAGGAATTTATTTCACTAGATACCGAAACAGGTTTTCGGGTGAAATTGCAGAAAGTTTTTTTTGCATGTGAAATGAAATACTAGCAAGGGGTTATATGTGAATGTTTGTCATTAAAGTAATTGACAAAATTCTGAATAAATAAAAGGAGTTTTATTTAATGAGAGTTTGCATTAAATTTTGGTGGAAATTTAATGGGAATTTTGAGTGGAGGGAATTGAAGAGATTTTTGTGAGTGGAGTGTCCACCCACATGAATGAGGGGAGGGCAAGGGGGCAGCCCCATGCACCGGCACCCCCTTGGGGTTTGCCTATCTCCTATAAAAGGCACCCCCTCCTCACTTCTCACTCACACCTTCTCGTGAAGGATCTCTCTCCCCCTCTAGTATGTATCCCCCATGGTCTCGGACTAGCGAGATACATGTTCCCGGTGGCTATTCGGCAAGAAAGAGTTGTGCTTATGCTGCATCGCTGGAGCGAGGAGGCGGAGGTTGCTTGGTGCCTCGGATGTGTGTGCGAGTACGGATGCGCCGCTAAGTTGCGATGCTAAGGACTTTCTCTCGATCTTGAGATCGGCAAGAGATCGTCTATATCAACCACGAGTTTAACTCGTTAAGCTTTGTCGGTATTTAAGGGTATATTCTCTACGAATATACATCCGCTCCTTGTTTGTATCTAGTAGATAGATCTTAGTACATAGTTGTTCCCATCATAGGAGAATTTTTGTTTTCTATGCTGCGAACCCTACAGCTTCGTTTGCACCGCCTGCTTCTCGTCGGATCTCTTACAATGCAGGCGGGCGGAGCAGTCTTGCTCACTCATCTCGATTCACTACTATATTTTTGAGTAGGTTGTGTTTTTCTGCCTTTTAGAAAAGTTTTGTAGCTGGTTGGTGGTAACCATGAACAAAAAACTGGTAGTTATCATCATTTTTTGATCCGATAGCTATGGCACATGTGGTGGTAATAGTAGCTACGCCCAAATAACCTGGTGAACATGGGCTTAGCCAGGCCCTAGGCAACATGGACCTTGCTCGGGGCATGCTGTTAAAATTCTTCCTTAACTACAACCACATTTACACTATTTGACACTGTTTAGAACCGTAGCAATGTAGTCGGCTCTGGCGTGTCTCGTGGCTGGCTATGCCTTTGCTAGTGAACATCACAAATGAACATGATAATTATTACTGAGAAATCTGGTATGAGAAATTCGAAATCTAGTATCTCGGTGACTATCAAGAAATAACTTGGTGAGTATCACAAAATAACCTAATAATTATTCTTGGGAGATCTATGAAAAATCATGTAGCTAGAATAATCTGAAAACTATGACCTAAAAATCTGGTGATCATGATTGAATAATGTGGTGACCATGACTGAGGAAATCTGGTATCATAAATCCGGATGAATCATGCTTGGTTGATCTGGTCATCACACTAGGTTATTTAGGTAACTAAAAACAATGTCAGCGTGGTGCATAATTCAGATTACATGGTCATTATTTTTATGCTGGTAACTAAGTTCTGGCGAGTATGTGATAACAATCTGTTAATTAGTGACGAAAAAAGTTGTTGAAACATTGCGAAATAGGATTTAGTTTTTAAAATCTCGACACAAGAAAGCTAACGATGAAAATGGATCATCAATCGAGATACATGTTTGAGAGATAATTCTTTTTAAACTTTTGAAATCAAATGAAATATTTGGTTTTTGGCTGGATGTGCAGGTGGAGCAGGCTGTTTTGTAAAAAGCATGGGAGTGTCTCAAAGGACGTCGTACGGGACTCCCAGTACCATGACACGGTACCCGATATAGCACAGTTTTTTTTCTTTAGCATTAGCAAAACATCAAATATGGGTGGATCCACAGACCACAGGGCACTGGGATTTTCAATCAGCCCATAAAGAAAAACATAAGGCCCAACTTGTCTCGTGGACTACTTCCCCGTTCGCCGTCCCCTGTCCCCCGTCAGGTCCCGTCCAGCCGTCCTCCCGTTGCCGGCGACTCGTCCCACGCCACCCCGCCACGGACATGCCGCTCGCTGTCCCTCTCCGCCTCTCCGGTGCTACCGTGTTCTGTCCTTCCCCGGTTCCCCCCCGCTTCCTAGCCGGCTAGCCCTAGCCGAGGTCAGGTAGGCCCGCCAGGACCCCTGACGCCCGCCCCGTCGGTCCGGCGACGGCGGCACCCCGTTGCATCCCCCACGGCTGGCGGTGCAGCATCCCAGTAGCAGGCCGGCAGAAGGCGCTCCACTCCAAGACGGCAGCACTTGGTTGAGTTCGTTCATGTTTGCCTAGCCAGTTATCCAAGGCACGATTCTAGCCTCTCATTCTTCTAATTTTGCATATTGATATAGAATTGATTATTGATAGATCTATTATTCATAAAATAGTCTTGTCTGAACTTTCGAAGGTGTAGGCTTCTTTTTATGAAAAATTCAGATTTAATTGTGAATTCTATAATATGCTCATAACACCAAAGTGCTATTTCTATACTAGTATGCAGTCATTTCTTATTTGTTTTATAAAAAAAATGAAGGTGGACCACCCCGAATCCAAATCCTGGATCTTCCACTGGGTGGAAAGAGTATAACACTAATAGTTAGGTCAGACACTTGATTTTCTCATCGAGGTCTTTGGATCCAACCATGTTTTGAGTCAATTCACCTCTCGCTCTCGGTGTCCATCTCGATCGAGGAATCATTTCCTTCCATGGTAGGGCAAACGATTTGACTGAAGGAAGCAAGAAAACTGTGCAGCAAAATTTGAGTTCAATTAAAACGCCCTTTATAAAAAACAACAAGATGAACCATCCGGTGACTGCGTCAGGCTGTACAACATGCTGTTATTTTCATGCTCTCCGAGGTTGAGCCTGCATGCACATTTTGTCTACTAAGATGGTATTTACTAATTCTGTAGTTCAATTTCAGGAATTTTAAGTTAGTTTTGGTTTAAAAGTGTTTTTTTCTCCTTTAGACGCCATTATATGAAATCAAAATCAAATTTTAAGAACAATGTAAACATGCCAAGAAAAAAGATGCCCGTCCACAGTCCTAGTATATAGTAGTATGTGTAAAAGAAGAGTCAGCACACCAATATCAACTAGTGGACAGTGCAGATATGTTTGTGGAAAAAATTTCATTGTGGACTGTGGACAGTGTACCTCTTAATGTCCCTTTCAGTTGTGGAATCATTTTCTTCCATGCATGGTTGGTCAAACGATTTGACTGAAGCAAGAAAACTCTGCACCAGAAGGCGCATTTTCCCTTCCATGATAGGCTAAACGACTTGACTGAATGAAGCAAGAAAACTATGCACCGGAAACGATTTGACACTATAAATCTCTGCAAGGATTTCACGTTAGTCATGCGTCTTTCTCTCCATAGTCTCACAGGAGCATTGCTCTGCAATACTCGAGAACCTCTTGATAGTAACGATCAAAGGGCATGAACATGCTCAGCGCCCAAGGTAATCCTTGTGCGACAGCACCTTCCATGGTATTTCTTGTGCAGCTTCTTCTCTGCTTGCTTTCACTGTTCTGCACCGGGACTCTCCAATCCGATCCTGCCAAATGCCCCGGTAGCTCCGTTGCCATCCCATACCCTTTCAGTATCTCCGACCGCTCCACCCCGGGCTTCGACATATCGTGCAAATCGACAGGACCTATGCTGTCGCTCGGTGGTAAGCTGTACAGAGTCTTGGACATCTCACTGCAGCAGGGCTACGTACGTGTGACCGGCGACACCGTGTACACCCAGTGCCAGCAGGAGAATAATGGCACGGTGCCCACAAACTTCCTCGACCTTGACGGCACACCTTTCACCTTCTCCCACATGCTCAACAAGTTCACCGTTGTTGGCTGTGACTCCATGGCGATGATCCGAAGCCGGGATGTCGGCACCACCATCACGAGCCAGTACGTTTACCGCGGAGGGTGTGTGTCGTTCTGTGCTTCCGAGGGGAGCATCACCAGTGGTGCGTGCTCTGGTGTGGGCTGCTGCCAAGCTTCGGTACCCGAGGAGCTCAAGGTGCTGGGCTTGGAGGTCACCAGCATACGCAACCAGCTCCTGCAGTCCTCCGGTTCTTGGGGCAACATCAGTAGGAACAATACCAGCTCTTGGTGCACCAAGGTGTTCATCGCGGACCAAGGTTCCTACGTGTTCTCCAGGGCTGACTTGGACAGAAACCTGACGAACCTGCCCATGATGCTCGACTGGTCCATATCCGGTGGCAACTGCTTGGAGGCGCGCCGCGCCCCGCAGACCTACATGTGTAGGGAGAACACCGAGTGTTATACTGTGGCAAATAACACCGGGTACCGCTGCAACTGTTCGGAAGGTTTCGCTGGGAACCCTTATCTGCAGGGGCTGGATGGGTGCCAAGGTGAGAAACTCATGTCTGCAATAGATGACATGTTTTAGGATTTTCTTGCCACTAACATAAACTGTATGTATACATCTTGTTCTGATGTTCCTTTCTGGCCTTGTTTCGCAATTTTGTCTACAAGATATTGATGAATGCAAAGATGAGAAGAACTACCCCTGCACGCACAAGTGCGTCAACACAGTTGGTGGTTTTAACTGTATATGCCCAATGGGCATGGCAGGGAATGGTAAGAAGCAGGGTACTGGGTCTGGGTGCATTAGAGATACAAAGCTACTGATTGCAGCAGGCAAGTAGTATCCAATGATCTTATATATTCTGATATGATCTGCTCAATCTGCATGAGCAAACACTTATTCATCATAGTTTCCACTGCCTTCTTTTTTCAGGTGGAGGCCTGCCCGTGCTGCTTGTTCTCCTCATGCTCGGATTCTGGACCCACTGGCTTGTTAAGAATAGAACGCTTGCCAAGACAAGACAGAGATACTTTTTGCAGAACGGTGGCATGCTCCTGAAGCAGCAGATGTTTTCTCAGAGGGCACCGCTGAGGATATTCACGTCTGGTGAGCTTGAGAAGGCAACCAACAGATTCAGTGACGACAACATAGCTGGTAGAGGTGGGTTTGGGACGGTCTACAAAGGCGTGCTATGCGATCAAATGGTCGTGGCGATCAAGAAGGCGCAGCGAGTTGATCAGAGCCAGGTGGAGCAATTCGTCAACGAGATGCTCATTCTCTCGCAGGTGAACCACAAGAATGTGGTCCAGCTATTAGGCTGTTGCCTGGAGTCAGAAGTCCCCCTGTTGGTCTATGAATTCATCACCAACGGGGCCCTTTTCCACCATCTTCACAATACTTTGGTCCCCATGCCATGGGAGGACCGCCTGAGGATTGCAGTTGAAACTGCCACAGCGCTTGCATACTTGCACTTATCTACAAAGATGCCAATTATTCACAGAGATGTAAAGTCGTCGAACATACTCCTCGACGAGAGATTCACCGCGAAGGTTGCTGATTTTGGCGCTTCGAGGCCGATGCCGCATAACAAGACCCATGTGACCACCTTAGTGCAGGGGACGCTAGGGTACATGGACCCTGAGTACTTCCAGACAAGCCAGCTGACTGAGAGAAGTGATGTCTACAGCTTCGGCGTGGTACTTATCGAGCTACTGACAAGGGAGAAACCGATATTTGGCAGCAAGACGGACGAGGTGAGGAGCCTAGCGTTGCATTTTAGTATGTTGTTCCACCAGAATCAGTTGATGGAAATCGTGGATCAACAAGTAGCCGATGAAGCAGGAGCTAGACATGTAAAGTGTGTTGCACAGTTGGCTTTGCGATGCTTAAGGCTGAAAGGTGAAGAGAGGCCAAGGATGGTAGAGGTTGCTGTTGAACTTGAAGCACTGAGGAGGCTAATGAAACAACACTCGGTAGTTGATTCGGAAGAGTGAACAAGACCTGCTTGACTTCACAGTTTAATTTCCGGTAGGAATATTAATGTGGCAAGAGCGTGGGAAAAAGAGCCTCTGCTTCAGAGTCTAGGTGCCAGTGCCACCAGTCCAAAGCCAAGGATAAAACCGTGGGTACTATTCTACTCCCATCCAGCGATCTCACATGTTAGCTTTGTAGTTTTAATCTTTCTATTTGCATACAATGGCAATCTGTTGTTTTAAGAACTGCGGCATGTTTTGTAGTTGTACTACGTGACTATACACTGTGAACTTGTGTGAATCTGTTGGCCAATTTTCATGTCATCATCCGATCTCTTGTGCATCGCAAAATTCCCCTCTCGTGTCTATGTTTACACTGATCAACTGTAATCGTGTCCATGAAAAGAACACGTGTTGACACACGATCTTATTTCAATCACTATAGTTCATTTCGGTATTTTTAAACCTACACGAAGAGAGAAGTCCTTACATCTATTCTAACTAGTGAATAGATCAATATCCCTTCATGTCAAAACAGGTGATATTTTTTATACTCTGACCACCATATTATCATAATATATACTCCCTCCGTCTTAAAATAGATGTCGCCAATTTTTCTAAATTTGGATGTATATAGACACTATTTAGTCTAGATACATCCAAATTTGGACATCTATTTTAAGACGGAGGGAGTATGCAATAAATTAGTAAATATAATTTGCGAGGATTTTTTCAAGACATCTAATTGTATCGCCAATTAAGATGCTTTTTATGTACTACTGGTTCCATGGAAAATTTGTAGACACTGAACAAATAGAGCAATAGAAAATAGTGGCACCTCTGATTTGCAAACAAACTGCACTGAGAATTTTGTTTGTGCTTAGTGTTCTGATCTAGTATTATATTCCTTTTGTTCAGCTACAAATTTATACTGTATTATTTTTGTTGGTTGAGAGGTGGCCTATGGTATCTTTACCATTTTTTTGGTTTTGCAATCCCTGATTAGGATGCACAATGACCTTTTGATGATTATGATAGCTGCAGAATATGCCGATTAAAATGTGAATGCTGAAAATTCAGGTGAACATTGTCAAATGTTTGCAAGAATTTTGTTTTGAAACAATGGTTTTATTTTATTTTAAACTACGAAACTTTAATCCTAGATTGAACCCATATAAATCTGACTGGCATTCAACCATCCTACTTGCTTAGTAATTACGAGGTAGTTTAAGCATTAGCATTAGTGTTCAGAAGGCCGAGGAACACAGTACTGTTATATAGTACATGTTTGTACCTTGATATGTATTAACTTCTCCAAAACATTTGCTTGTTTTTTGTGTACATAAGTTTCTATGTCAATTAACATGTCTGAGCGTTATCCTGATTGGTACTCTGTTTTAGGTAGTGCTAAAAACTTCATGTGATTGGTGTACTGTAGGCAATGGAATTTGATCCTAGTCCAGATGATTATGCAAGTCTATTGGCAAATAGGAGTCTCTGCAGTTTGCGCTTGGGAGAGAGAAAAATATCGGCTGTCTCTGATGCTACTAGGTGCAGAATGGTGCGACGTGAAAAGCCTGCTACGGACAAGGGGCAGCTTATATGTCTGTCTCTTAAGGTAAAAAGAACTCAGTAAATGTATTTATGCATATATGATAAGGCGATCATAGAACTGTTGGTGCCTACTGATAGGAATACGAGAAAGCATGGGACGCTTTTGCTGATGGCTTGGAGCTGTGGATGCCTATGTTATGATCAATCTTCATGACAGGAAGTTGTACACAAATCTCTGCTAATATGTTCAAAATATTTTGGTTTCAGGAAGCCCGTGAGGCTTTGAGGAATGCTCGTTGCTCTGGAAAGTAATTAACGTACGTAGCCCTTGTGCCAGACAGTCTTAACTGGAGAAGTAGAGGCTCTGTTTTGCTGCTTGCACTGGATAATTCTGTTGATCTCCAAAATGTTTTGGAGAGTGAATATACCACGAAAACAGACCAAGAAAACATGCTGTTTGGGTGACCTTTTATCGTGTCGTGGTGGTATCACGGCATATGCCATGGATAGACTAAAGTTGGGGCCGATGGACATGGAGGAATCCGGGGAGAGATGATGCAGTGAAGACCGCACTCGTATGAACAAAGAGAAATACAATGTATATAGGACTGAGGCTCTCATGTGGAGATAACACCTCTTTCTCTACATCGAATCTCTTATAATCTTGTCATACTTGTGGCTACAATTATGCTCCTTGAGCTGTATCTCCTATGCCTCTATCTACATCTCTCTGTGAGATTGGAGGAGGAAGAAGAAGAAGAGCTCCTATTGAGCAGAGAGGGGAAGAGCCCTTCGGGGCCTCCCTAGGAACGATCCCCTGGTGCTCCTTATAAAGGGGAGCCCAGGAGACAAGCCTTGCTCCCCACGATTGGCATCTTCTCGGCATATTTCGGGCATCTTCTTAGATGCTCAGCATATGCCTTGGCATCTTTGGAGATGCCAAGGCATACTTCTTAGCATATTCTTGATGCCAAGGGTATATTCTTTAGCATCTTCTTGATGCCAAATGCATATCCCATTTGTCATGTGCCAGTCTGAGTCAGGGACGTCCCGAGACTGACAGTTGGAGTGTTGTTCTTGCCCTGGATCGATGGTGAGTCGTCATAGACGTCGCGGAGGCATCTGGAGGTAAATAAGAGGGTTTATGGGGTGAGATACTTCGGCCCAAATGCCCCAAAGGAAGTGGAAATCCGACCTGAGGGAAGGCTGATTCGGCCTATCTGTGGAAAGGCCCAGCCGAGCGTTTTCCTTCCTTAGCCGAGTTAGCTGTTACTCGGCCCGATGGGGGAGGGTCGGCCTGGTGCAGCAGTGGCCCAGCCGACTGAGGTGGATCTGCGCGTGGTGGGCCGGTCGAGTAGAAGGAGTCGGCCCAGCCGGGCGAGCTAGTGACCTCGGCCTGGTAGAGAAGTGTCCCGTGGTGGGCCGGTTGAGTGGAGGAAGGAGCCGGCCCAGCCGGGTGAGCTGCTGACCTCGGCCTGGTGGAGAGGTGGCTTGTGGTGGGAATCCCGTGGTGGGCCGGTTGGCTCCTTGTCGGCCCATCCGGGTGATGCCTGGGAGCATCGTGGATGCCAAGGGGTGGTGGCGACGTTGGCGGGAGATGATGACCCGGCGGGAGCTGGTGATGCGGAGCGAGACTGGAGTTGGCGATTCGCCCGTGTTCGGCTGGATGAGCAGCTCGGCAAGGTGGGCCGAGTTTGAGAACTGATTCGGCCCGTCAGTGCAACATAGGCCTAGGAGGAGTAATATAATCAGGCCGAATTGGCTTTAATTCGGCCCAGGTCCCCTTCTCCTTTTTTCCTTTTGTATTTCTCTCTTAATGCCTTATGTCTCTTGACATACCCTCTTTATATTTTCATATTCTTTTATAGTGATGTTTATCAGCCTAATGTAGTCTGTTTACATCTCAACTCTGGGGTACCTGGGGTCATATCCGCGACATTAGTCCCCGAGACTATGTGGGACTCGTAGAGTCGTACATAGGCTTTATATTAAAATGTTCCCAGAGTTGTTTTTTGACTTATTGTACCTTGGTCGTATACTTCTATGTCTTATAACCCTTTTTGGTAAGTTTTTGACTCCTGGCCTTCTTGGGCACTGCCCATAACCCTTTTGGGCAAGTTTTTGACTTCTGGCCTTCTTGGGCACAGGTCATAACCCTTTTGAGTAAGTTTTTGACTTCTGACCTTCTTGGGCACTGGTCATAACCCTTTTGAGTAAGTTTTTGACTTCTGGCCTTCTTGGGCACTGGTCATAACCCTTTTGGGTAAGTTTTTGACTTCTGGCCTTCTTGGGCACTGGTCATAACCCTTTTGACTAAGTTTTTGACTTCTGGCTTTCTTGGGCACTGGTCATAACCCTTTTGAGTAGTTTTTTGACTTCTAGCCTTCTTGGGCACTGGTCATAACCCTTTTGAGTAGGTTTTTGGACTTCTGGCCTTCTTGGTTACTGGTCATAACCCTTTTAGGCAAGTTTTTGACTTCTGGTCTTCTTGGGCGCTGGTCATAACACTTTTGGGCAAGTTTTTGACTTCTGGCCTTCTTGGGCACTGGTCATAACCCTTTTGGGCAAGTTTTTGACTTCTGGCCTTCTTGGGCACTGGTCATAACCCTTTTGAGTATGTTTTTGACTTCTGGCCTTCTTGTGCACTGGTCATAACCCTTCTGAGTAAGTTTTTGACTTCTGGCCTTCTTGGGCACTGGTCATAACTCCTTTGGGTAAGTTTTAATCCGAGTCATCTATTTCCAAATTCGAGTTTTTTACTCAAAATTGACTTATGTCTTAAGTCTGAGTCATCTGACTCAAATTCGAGGTATATGACTCAAATCCGAGTCATTTGTTTCCAAATCTGAGTTATTTTACTCAAAATTGACTTACGTCTTAAGTCTGAGTCATCTGACTCAAATTCAAGGTATATGACTCAAATCCAAGTCATCTATTTCCAAATTCGAGTTTTTTACTCAAAATTGACTTATGTCTTAAGTCTGAGTCATCTGACTCAAATTCGAGGTATATGACTCAAATCCGAGTCATTTGTTTCCAAATCTGAGTTATTTTACTCAAAATTGACTTACGTCTTAAGTCTGAGTCATCTGACTCAAATTCAAGGTATATGACTCAAATCCGAGTCATCTGTTTCCAAATCCGAGTTATTTTACTCATATTTGACTTATGTCTCGAATCTGAGTTATCTGGCTTAAAATTCGAGTTATATGACTCAAATCCGAGTCATCTGATTCCAAATCCGAGTTATTTTACTCATATTTGACTTATGTCTCGAATCTGAGTTATCTGGCTCAAAATCCGAGTTATATGACTCAAATCCGAGTCATCTGATTCCAAATCCGAGTTATT
Organism: Avena sativa; assembly: GCA_916181665.1. Lineage (NCBI taxonomy): Eukaryota > Viridiplantae > Streptophyta > Magnoliopsida > Poales > Poaceae > Avena > Avena sativa. The sequence continues at coordinate 17,430,095 of OV702285.1, forward strand.
TTACTCATATTTGACTTATGTCTCGAATCTGAGTTATCTAGCTCAAAATCCGAGTTATATGACTCAAATCCGAGTCATCTGGTTCCAAATTCGAGTTATTTTACTCATATTTGACTTATGTCTCGAATCTGAGTTATCTAGCTCAAAATCCGAGTTATATGACTCAAATCCGAGTCATCTATTTGCCAAGATATAACTTGCCGATGAGATGATGTCAATTTGCCTTTGATACCGGATCCGAGTTATAGATCCGAGATTAAGTTTTAGGATATGATAATAGGGCTAATCGCTGAGAGATCTGATTCGAGATGTTGATATGAGATATAGATTCGAGATATGATAAGCTGACAAATAGTCATCCGAGATACGAGATAATCTGGCAAGATAGTGAAATATCAATCCGAGTCATAACATAACCTGGCAATCTGGCGAGCTGAATCAAATTTTAGTCCGAATCAGAGATAAGCTAGTACGCCGAGTCCAAATATAAATCCGAATTATAATATACCCTGGCAAGCTAAATCAAATGTTAGTCCGAATCAGAGATAAGCTACTAAGCTGATTTTAAGGTTAATCCGATGTATAAATAAACTGACTCAAATTATATCCGAATCATCAATAAGCTCGCTGGTGAGCTGAGCTAAAGGTTAATCCAAAGCATAAATAAAATGACTCAAATTCTACCCGAATCATCAATAAGCTGGCTTGTGAGCTGAGCTAAAGGTCAATCCGAAGCGTAAATAAACTGACTCAAATTCTATCCGAATCATGAATAAGCTTGTGAGCTGAGTTAAAGGTCAATCCAAAGCATAAATAAACTGACTCAAATTCTATCCGAATCATCAATAAGCTGGCTTGTGAGCTGAGTTAAAGGTCAATCCAAAGCGTAAATAAACTGACTCAAATTCTATCCGAATCATCAATAAGCTTGTGAGCTGAGTTAAAGGTCAATCCAAAGCATAAATAAACTGACTCAAATTCTATCCGAATCATCAATAAGCTGGCTTATGAGCTGAGTTAAAGGTCAATCCAAAGCGTAAATAAACTGACTCAAATTCTATCCGAATCATCAATAAGCTTGTGGGCTGAGTTAAAGGTTAATCCAAAGCATAAATAAACTGACTCAAATTCTATCCGAATCATCAATAAGCTGGCTGGTGAGCTGAGTTAAAGTTTAATCCAAAGCATAAATAAACTGACTCAAATTCTATCTGAATCATCAATAAGCTGGCTTGTGAGCTGAGTTAAAGGTCAATCCAAAGCATAAATAAATTGACTCAAATTCTATCTGAATCATAAATAAGATAGTCAAATACATACCCAAACCAATATAAGTTTTTCTCCATCTAAAGGTGATTCTATGGATACGCTGGCTAGTCCCCGGGTTGAGTTATTTTCTCCCCGGGGTGAAGGATCGAATGTTGGTGGCTGAGTTATCTGTTACTTACAATATGCTTGGAGAAGAGTTTGAGTCATTCTTGCTGAGTCTTACCTGCCTTGCTGAGTCAGACTTGGTGACTCCTGTGCTTACCTCTCTGTTCTCTGTTCGCCTGGAGGAGCTGAAGGTGCTCTATGAAGATGAGGTTGATAAAGATGCTCCCGTCCGGATGGAAACCCAACCAACGCCACTAAGAGGCCCCGCGGCGGGCGCCAAATGTCGTGGTGGTATCACGGCATATGCCATGGGTAGGCTAAAGTTGGGGCCGATGGACATGGAGGAATCCGGGGAGGGATGATGCAGTGAAGACCGCACTCGTATGAACAAAGAGAAATACAATGTATATAGGACTGAGGCTCTCATGTGGAGATAACACCTCTTTCTCTACATCGAATCTCTTATAATCTTGTCATACTTGTGGCTACAATCATGCTCTTTGAGCTGTATCTCCTATGCCTCTATCTAGATCTCTCTGTGAGATTGGAGGAGGAAGAAGAAGAAGAGCTCCTATTGAGGGGAAGAGCCCTTCGGGGCCTCCCTGGGAACGATCCCCCTGGTGCTTCTTACAAAGGGGAGCCCAGGGGACAAGCCTTGCTCCCTACGATTGGCATCTTCTCAGCATATGCCTTGGCATCTTTGGAGATGCCAAGGCATATTTCTTAGCATATTCTTGATGCCAAGGGCATATTCTCTAGCATCTTCTTGATGCCAAAGGCATATCCCATTTGCCACGTGCCAGTCTGAGTCAGGGACGTCCCAAGACTGACAGTTGGAGTGTTGTTCTTGCCCTGGATCGATGGTGAGTCGTCATATACGTCGCAGAGGCATCTGGAGGTAAATAAGAGGATTTATGGGGTGAGATACTTCGGCCCAAATGCCCCAAAGGAAGTGGAAATCCAGCCTGAGGGAAGGCTGATTCGGCCTATCTGTGGAAAGGCCCAGCCGAGCTTTTTCCTTCCTCGGCCGAATTAGCTGTTACTCGGCCCGGTGGGGGGGGGGGGGGGTCGGCCTGGTGCAGCAGTGGCCCAGCCGACTGAGGTGGATCTGCGCGTGGTGGGCCGGTCGAGTAGAAGGAGTCGGCCCAGCCGGGCGAGCTAGTGACCTCGGCCTGGTGGAGAAGTGGCCCGCGGTGGGCCGGTTGAGTGGAGGAAGGAGCCGGCCCAGCCGGGTGAGCTGCTGACCTCGGCTTGGTGGAGAGGTGGCTTGTGGTGGGAATCCCGTGGTGGGCCGGTTGGCTCCTTGCCGGCCCATCCGGGTGATGCCTGGGAGCATCGTGGATGCCAAGGGGTGGTGGCGACGTTGGCGGGAGATGATGACCCGGCGGGAGCTGGTGATGCAGAGTGAGACTGGAGTTGGCGATTCGCCCGTGTTCGGCTGGATGAGCAGCTCGGCAAGGTGGGCCGAGTTTGAGAACTGGTTCGGCCCGTCAGTGCAACTTAGGCCTAGGAGGAGTAATATAATCAGGCCGAATTGGCTTTAATTCGGCCCAGGTCCCCTTCTCCTTTTTTCCTTTTGTATTTCTCTCTTAATGTCTTATGTCTCTTGACATACCCTCTTTATATTTTCATATTCTTTTATAGTGATGTTTATCAGCCTAATGTAGTCTGTTTACATCTCAACTCTGGGTACCTGGGGTCATATCCCCGACATATCGGGATGCACCATACCAAGAAACTATCTTGTGACCCCCAAAATGTTATGCTGCAGCCTAAATAAGCTTCAGAGTAACCTAGAAATAACCAAAAATTTACTGCAGCACCCGAGTACCTCTGCTCTTGTTTTCAAAACTGTATTTCTAGGTCTATGAAAAATCAGCCGAAAAATATACAAGTAGGTATGCACATTCAGTATGGACACTGAAATTTTTTGTGAGAAAATACTTTGTATTTTGGGCTATCAAAGAAGACAAATTATGGTTAAAAATAAGATTTTTTCTGAAGCCCAAAATAGAACGCTTTTTTACTTAAACTTTGTAAAAATGTACAACATATGTACGTATCTGCGGAATAGATATTGTGAATTTTTGAAACTCAAATCTATAAGTTTTCAATTTTTCAAAATCTGATAGCAGTGGTGCCTGGTTGCTGCAAATCTTCATTTCACGAAATAATCACTTACTGGAAATTAAAGCTTAAGAATAACGCATGAATAAATTCTTAATGGAGAATCATCGTCGGACTCCAAAATGGTTGGTTAGAAAAGGTGAAAACTTTGCCATGATACACTATTCTAAAAATGGTCACATGAGCCCAAAATAGTTTCCTGTAGCAAAGGTTACAATGCAAAACTATAACCGTATACCGGGATCGAGCGGACTTGGAGTTGTCTAGTCTATGGCCCAAATGTGGTGTCCCATAGTGAATGAAAACTGCCAAAAACAATGCAAAACGAGTTTCAAGATGTCCTGTTCAGTCCTTGTTTACTTCATTCATATTCTTACTCCTGACAGGTTTCGGGATAGGAGAAGATTTGGTGAATACCCAATTCTGTTAAATACCCTTCCATCCAATACACTAATCTGGTGGAGATATTTTAATCCAGACAAAAATAGGAGCGTTGATGCGAAATTATGAAAATATCTTGGAATTATCCCTTCCAAACCCGGCCACTGTAAATGAACCATCAGATTTTCAGGGGTTCAGCAAAATCCTCTTTCAAACCAGAGAAATGAACACAAAACAGGAAACGACGAGTTTGCACAATATCGAAGCAAGAGTATACTGGGATCCACTAAACATGGAGATAGTCTATGACTCAAAACAGTGCCCTATAAAACAGCCAGAAAACTGGACAAGGAAGGGTTTTCAGACGTCCTAGCTGTCCGTGGACCCTAGAGCAGTTTTCTATTGTTCGTAAAATGGACAAAAGACGTGAAAATAAAATTTTATGATGAATTCATGTAAATGTATAGACATAGAGCACTGGTGGAAAACAGACCTCTAGTCCCGGGCCGCAACAGGCTCTAGTCCCGGTTTTGGGCCCGGGACTGCAAAAACGGAACTAGAGGCCCCCCACTAGTCCCGGCTCGCTACAGCCCACGACTGATAATAGCCATGTGGCTGTTTTAGCGCCGCGATGGGCGGAAACCCTCTAGTCCTGGGTTGTAACACCACCCCGGACTATAAGGTTTCCTGCTGCGGCAGAGAATTGTGTGTTTCTCTGCCACGGCAGAGATTGTGTATTTCCTTTTTTTGCTATTTCGTTCCTTTTTCGTTTTGTGTTTCGCTATAATTTTAAACATATATTTAAGTACACATATTCTATGCTACTACATACACAGTACACGTTGATGCATCTATATAATTAACCGATCCCTTGCAAGCATACATTAATGATATATATATCAAAAGGAAGAAATGTTTTGAAATTACATGGTCATTGATGAATATATATATCATATCAGCTACATGGAGATCACTAAGGCAAATCGAGTTCCACGTCATCCGCATAATGCTCTCCATGTACATCAAGGAGTTTCTTCATCATAAATCCCGCCAGCTCCTCTTGAATCGCTCTTATGCGCTGGTCTGGCTCTAGTTTCTCCTGCAAATCATAAATATAATGTGAGTCAACTTTTCGCTTACTGGTCAACTCGCGGATGTACTCGCAGACGTAGTATCCATATAAATGAGTTCCCGGTGGCTGCTGTAAAATCTTCACCATTTTATAAGTTAGCTCCTCTTTGAATGGACCTGGTATTTTTTGTCTGAACCGTGTCCAACACCTGCTCGGCAAAGAAAATGAACAAAAAAGTTATTAGTTACTTGATATCAGGAAATGAATGAAAGAGGATGATATAATGCGATAATGATTGAAATTACTTATGGAGCATTGCTTTCATGTCGCTCCACTGCTCTTGGTCCCAACTTAATGAGTCGTGGACTTCAACTAGGGAGTTGTCAACTTGAATGTTTAGCAAGATCCAGTGAAATCTGCGGACGTTTACATAAGCATACATGCATAGCTCATCGAGTAAGCAAAAATAAAATGTGTACAAGATATAAACACTCACTTGAAGTTGTAAGGAAATAGTATTTTCTTAACAAAATTATTCTTGGTTAAGAACCTGCACAGGTCTTCCTCCACGTCCTTGGGATGATTCTTTAACGTATATTCATTAACGATATATGGGTCAATGAACCCTACGTCGTATCTTCTAGCTCTTTTGCATTCAAGCATCTTCATTCTGCAGAATATAATATCATTATACAAAAGGATATATATATTTAGGATAATATATTAAATACAATGAACGAGCTGAGCTACAAACTTAATTATAGAAATAAATCACTTAAAGACAGCAGCAACCAATGATAGATTTGTCGAGGGCACGCTGGTTGTATAACTGAAACAGTACGAGGGTGATCGGCAGGTTGTCCCTAACAAGCACCCCGCATTGATTTATAAACATCCTCCGGTGCTTTCCTGGAGCAATCGGTTCACCATAATCATCTATTTCTTCGATGGTGAACCTCTGATTACCATCCAACTTTTTGTTCGGCCCTCGTTTCGTTCGAGCTGTCGATTGCTTCGATCCGGTGGGCTAAAATAAGAAGAGATAGTGATTAATATATATCTAGATCAGTTAATGAATAGAGGTAACACGAGGCTTTATATATATATATATATGTACCTCGCCGGATCCTATCGAGGGGCCATCATTATTGTTGTTATTTGTTTGCCCTTCGTCCATCCGGTCTTCCCCTTGGTACATTAGGTTTTCCTCTAGTCCATCACCGGATGGATTTAGATATGAGGATATCTCTTCCTCGAGCAAAATATCTTCACCGGTATTAATATTAAGAGGAATTTCACCTCTTATCATGTCCTGAAGAAAACCTTCACCAATGCGACCAGGATCTTCGGATGGACCCATGACTTAATTAACTATAACAGAAAGAGAGTTAAACAGGTTAGAAAAAACAATAACCCTAATAACTAAAACAAAAAACAATAACCCAAATAACACTAATTAATAACCCTAATAACCCTAATAACCCTAATAACACTAATTAATAACCCTAATAACACTAATTAATAATCCTAAAAAAGAACTAAAAACAATTATATATTCCTAAAAACAACTAAAAACAATTAATTCCTAATAATTCTAATAAACCTAATAAACAATTATATATTCCTAAAAAACAATTATATAAACAATTATATATTCCTAAAATAACAATTAAAAACAATTATATATTCCTAAAAACAACTAAAAACAATTAATATTCCTAATAAACCTAATAAACAATTATATATTCCTAAAAAACAATTATATAAATAATTATATATTCCTAAAGAAACAACTAAAAACAATTATATATTCCTAAAAAATTATATAAACAATTATATATTCCTAAAAACAACTAAAAAAATTATATATTCCTAAAAAAAAGAAACTAAAAACAATTATATAAACAATTATATATTCCTAAAAACAACTAAAAACAATTATATATATATTCCTAAAAAACAATACCCCTCATCCTATATACGTATTAATTAACCGACGCCGGTGGCAGCAGCAAGACGATGGCACGGCGAGGCGGCGACGTTACGGGGCGGGGCGGCGCGCGGCAGCACGGCGAGGCGCGTGGCAGCACGGTGCGGGGAGTCGTCACGGCGCGTGGCGGCACAGTGGGGCGGCCAGAGACGAGGGCGACAGCGCGGTGGAATCAGGCACCACCTCCCCTGCGTCGTCATCGTTCTCGAGCTCGTCGTCTGTTCGTCTCCACCTCGTCGATTTCGCCAAGTGCTGGGTGGGGAGGCCAGGGGCGGGCGCGGTGTACTTATACCCCTCACCCTTTAGTCCCGGGCTAAGCCACCGCCCGCGACTAGAGGGTCTTTAGTCCCGGGCCGTGGCTTAACCCGCGACTAAAAACCCCCCTTTAGTCGCGGGTTAAGCCACGGCCCGGGACTAATGTGTGTTTTTCGACCGTTTCGTTTTCACGCGCGCAGGCACCCTCTAGTCCCGGGTCCAGCCACGACCCGCGACTAGTGTAGTTTTTGTAATTTTTTTTTAATTCAAATCAAATATAAAACTTTGGAAAATCATATCTTTTATTGTAAAAATCCAAATAAAACAAATAATATGTCTATTATTATCAGAAAAATATAAAGAATCTTAATATAATATCCATATACCTGTTTGCATCATTTATAAATTATTTCATTTGTAAATTTTCTTTTTTAATTCAAATCAAATATAAAACTTTGAAAAATCATATCTTTTATTGTAGAAATCCAAATAAAACAAATAATATGTCTATTATTATCATAAAAATATAAAGAATCTTAATATAATATCCATATATATGTTTGCATCATTTATAAATTATTTCATTGGTAAATTTCTTTTTTTAATTCAAATCAAATATAAAACTTTGGAAAATCATATCTTTTATGGTATAAATCCAAATAAAACAAATAATATGTCTATTATTATCATAAAAATATAAATAATCCTAATATAATATCCATATATCTTTTTGCATAATTTATAAATTATTTCATTTGTAAATTTCTTTTTTTAATTCAAATCAAATATAAAACTTTGGAAAATCATATCTTTTATTGTAAAAATCCAAATAAAACAAATAATATGTCTATTATTAGAAAAATATAAAGAATCTTAATATAATATCCATATCTGTTTGCATCATTTATAAATTATTTCATTTGTAAATTTCTTTTCTAATTCAAATCAAATATAAAACTTTGGAAAATCATATATTTTATTGTAAAAATCTAAATAAAACAAATAATATGTCTATTATTATCATAAAAATATAAAGAATCTTAATATAATATCCATTTAGTCCCAGCTGTAGTCACAAACCGGGACTAAAGATATTTCCCGCCATTTCCCACCGCTTCCCGCCAAGTTTTCCCGCCCTTTCCTTTTTACGAGAGCTTTTAGTCCCGGTTGTAGTCACTAACCGGGACTAAAGATATGTCCAGCCATTTCCCAAAGCTTCCCGCCAAGTTTTCCTGCCCTTTCCCTCTATATCTAGGGCGATCACGCCATGGCTATCCACACATGCACACCTTCCTCTCTTCGAACAATGGACAACGCCTACTGGGCCATTTTGACCCTCGAGAAGACCGAGGCGCTGTGCGCCTTCAACTACCCTTGTCCGCCGTGCTACCAGCCGCCCGCCGGCTGGATGCTGAGCGCTGGAGGGGTTCCTGTCCCTCAAGGTTCCGCACGCCAGGCGGCCATCACGAACCACTTCTACCACGAGCTCACGCCGAAGCAGCGGATGGATCCCAAGTGGGATCCCGACAACTACGACACCTGGAATGCCTTCTTCGCTAATAGGCGGGAAAGGGAGCTCGCCAGGTACGAGGGTGATGGCCTGCCCCCGGTGAACCACAAAGAAGCCGACCGCCGTCTGTGGTGGGCGAATCGTACTATCATCGGAGTGATGCGCTACATCGTTGGGGGAGACCATCCTCGCCTGCGGTGCCCACAAGTCCACCCGCCACAGAGCCACAAGAAGGCCCCACCCCCGCCCGGCGGTAGCGGCATCGTCTTCCAGGAGACCCCTCCCCCGCCTGCCGTGAATCCGAGGCCGGAGTGGCCCCTGGTATATGCCATGGCTGGGCTGAGGATCCCCCCAGTGGCAGTTGACGATGATGAAGAAGACCCTGAAGCTGCGTACTATAGGACTAGGCATGATTATGACTAAAGGGGGCGGCTTTAGTACTGAGTGTTAGTTAGTCCCGGTTTGTCCCGGTTTTTAATATTAATAAATGTCTTGAGTGTTACCTAAATATGAAGATGTTGTATTTAGAGGAAAAGGCCTATAAATAGAGGAAAGGGCGGATAGGCTGGATCGAGCAGCCTATAAATAGAGGGAAATGCCTATAAAGAGAGGGTTCATCTTTAGTCCCGGTTGGAGAAACCAACCGCAACAGAAGGGATTGCGACAGACTGGGCCAGGCAACACTAATAATAGGGGTGAGTGTCGACATTATGTCGTGCGGCTTGTACCTTGTCCCGGATGGTGTCACCAACCGGGACTAAAGATGAACCTTTAGTCCTGGTTGGAGACACCAACCGGGACAAAACATGAGTCAGCACTAATAATAGGGGGTGAGTGTCGACATTATGTCGTGAGTGTCGATATTATGCCGAGCTGCTTGTACTATAAATAGGTATCCTTGTGAGTCCAGTCCTCCAGCCAGTTTGAGGCATCTCCAAGATGGTTTCGAGAGCAGGGACACCACTACGGCCAGTTTCAGGGAGATGCCGCCGGAGCCCAGTCCTCCAACATCTCCAAGAAACTGGTCATAGAGGCACTCCCTAATATGTGAAATTAGTTAGCTCCCAGGCGTATTGATCTAGTTAGATAAGTTACAAGCTGCAAGATGGTTTTCGAGAGCAGGTACACCACTACGGCCAGTTTCAGGGAGATGCCGCCGGAGCCCAGTCCTTCGGCATCTCCAAGAAACTGGTCATAGAGGCACTCCCTAATATGTGACCTCACACATTTGGAGATCAGATCTTAATGGTAAGTATGAATCGGTACCAAAGGCCCCCTTTTAGTCCCGGTCCAGCAAAAAAATGGGACTAACACACTCAAGATTGTTTGTAGACAACACTATAAAAATGGACACATGGAGCATCTTCACTCATAAAATGTTACAATTATTACACATCATTTATTCGCGTGTGTTCCTTTCTGATCCCGCCGTATCCATGGAGCATCTTCATTCATTAACATGATGCTTGGGTCATCCTTCACCGCGAAGGGCGGAATTTCATGAAACTTATCACAATCTTCTGACATGTCTGTCTTGTCCTCCACTCCCACGATGTTTCTTTTTCCTGAAAGAACTATGTAGCGCTTTGGCTCATCGTTTGATGTATTCTTTTTCTTATTTTTTCTTTTTCTAGGTTTGGTAGACATGTCCTTCACATAGAAAACCTGAGCCACATCATTGGCTAGGACGAATGGTTCGTCTAAGTACCCAAGATTGTTGAGATCCAACGATGTCATTCTGTATTTCTTGTCTACCTCAACCCCTCCTCCTGTCAGCTTGACCCATTTGCACCGAAACAAGGGGACCTTAAAAGTAGGTCCATAGTCAAGTTCCCATATCTCCTCTATGTAACCATAATATGTGGTCTTTGACCCATTGTTGTCTGTTGCATCAAAGCGGACACCACTGTTTTGGTTGGTGCTCTTTTTATCTTGGGCTATCGTGTAAAATGTATACCCATTTATCTCGTACCCTTGGAAAGTCGATATAGTAGAAGATGGTGACCTAGACAACAAGTATAGCTGATCTCCAAGAGTGTTGTTTTTTATGAGATGTTGCAACCAACCGCCGAAACTCTTCATGTGTTCATCTCTAATCCAAGAGTCATGCTTTCCAGGGTTGTTGGAGCGTAAGATTTTCTTGTGTTCCTCGATATATGGGGCTGCCAAGATAGAATTCTGTAGAACGGTGTAATGTGCTTCTGTGTAAGAATGTCCTTCCCTACATATTATTAATTTCCTTCCTAGAGTACCCTTTCCACTTAGTCTCCCCTCATACCGCGATTGAGGAAGACCAATCGACCTAAGGTCAGGAACGATGTCAACACAAAATTCAATGACCTCCTCTATTCCATAGCCCTTGGAGATGCTTCCTTCTGGCCTAGCATAGTTATGAACATATTTCTTTAAGATTCCCATGAACCTCTCAAAGGGAAACATATTGTGTAGAAATACAGGACCAAGAATGGAAATCTCTTCGACTAGGTGAACCAGCAGGTGCGTCATAATATTGAAGAAGGATGGTGGGAACACCAACTCAAAACTGACAAGACATTGCACCACATCATTCTGTAACCGTGGTAGATCTTCAGGATTGATTATCTTCTGAGAGATTGCATTGAGAAATGCACATAGCTTCACAATGGGTACTCGAACATTATCTGGTAGAAGCCCCCTCAATGCAATCAGAAGCATTTGCGTCATAATCACGTGGCAGTCATGAGACTTTAGGTTTTGGAACCTTTTTTCTGCCATATTTATTATTCCCTTTATATTCGACGAGAAGCCAGACGGGACCTTAATACTGCTTAGGCATTCAAAAAATATTTCCTTCTCTTGTTTGGTAAGCGCGTAGCTAGCATGACCTTGAAACCATTCTGGATGCAGACCATCTGGGTCTTTCATACGTTGATGGTCCTTTCGTGCTTCCGGTGTATCTTTTGTCTTCCCATACACGCCCAACAAGCCTAGAAGGTTCATGCAAAGATTCTTCGTCACATGCATCACATCGATTGTAGAGCGGACCTCTAAGAATTTCCAATATGGTAGCTCCCAAAATATAGATTTCTTCTTCCACATGGGTGCGTGTCCTTCAGCGTCCTTCGGAACAGATTATCTGGCAGGACCGTTTTCAAAGGTTACCATTTGATCCAAATCTTTGACCATATCAAATATATCAGCACCAGTACGCTCCTTAGACTTCGTCTGGTGACATGCCAGACCGTTGAAATACTTGCCTTTCTTTCTTAAGGGATGCTTGGCCAAAAGAAATCGACGATGCTCATTGTATACATTCTTCTTACAATGTTCCAAATATATACTTTCGATCTCATCTAAACAGTGTGTGCATGCATTGTATCCCTTGTTTGACTGTTCTGAAAGGTTACTAAGAGCAGACCAATAATTGATTGTTAAGAAAAGAAATGCTCGGAGGTTAAATTCTTCCTGCTTGTGCTCATCCCACACGCGTATGCCGGGTTCGTGCCACAACTGTAAAAGTTCTTCCACTAATGGCCTTAGTTACACATCAATGTCGTTGCCGGGTTGCTTCGGACCTTGGATCAACACTGGCATCATAATAAACTTCCGCTTCATGCACAACCAAGGAGGGAGGTTATAGATGCATAGAGTCACGGGCCAGGTGCTATGACTGGAGCTCTGCTCCCCAAAGGGATTCATGCCATTTGTACTTAGACCAAACCTTAAACTCCTTGCGTCATCTGCAAAGTCCGGGTACTTTCTATCGATTTTTCTCCATTGCGACCCATCAGCGGGTGTCTCAACATCCCGTCTGACTTACGTTCCTCTTTATGCCATCGCAACAACTTGGCGTGCTCTTTGTTTCTGAATAAGCGTTTCAACCGTGGTATTATAGGAGCATACCACATCACCTTGGCAGGAACCCTCTTTCGGGAGGGGGGGAGGGGGGGGGGGCTCGCCCTCAACGTCACCAGGGTCATCTCGTCTAATCTTATACCAAAGTGAAGTGCATACCAGGCATGCATCCAAATTCTCATACTCCTCACCGCGGTAGAGGATGCAGTCATTAGGGCAATGCATGTATCTTCTAAACCTCTAAACCTAGAGGGCAGACAACCTTCTTTGCTTCGTACGTACTAGCAGGCAATACGTTATCTTTTGGAAGCATATTCTTTATCATTTTAAGCAACTTTTCAAATGAGGAGTCAAGTATAGCACACTTAGCCTTCCATCGCAGCAATTCCAGTGTGCTGCCTAGCTTTTTCAGACCATTTTTGCAATTTGGGTACAACAACTTTTTGTGATCCTCTAACATGTGATTGAACTTCTCCCTATCCTTTTCAGTTTCACAATCTCTTCGTGCATCGGCAATGGTCTGACCAAGATCATCAGCGGGTTCATCATGTGTCTCTTCTTCATTCTCCCCTTCAGCATCCCCCATGGAAGTATCTCCATACTCAGGGAAACCATGATAGTTGTCATCCTCCCCCTCTTCTTCATTGTCTTCCATTATAACCCCTCTCTCTCCATGCTTGGTCCAACAATTATAACTGGGCATGAAGCCAGACTTCAACAGGTGGCTGTGAAGGGTTTTTGAATCAGAGTAATCCTTCTGATTCCTACATCCATTACATGTACAGAATACAAAACCATTGCGCTTGTTTGCATCAGCAACACAGATGAATTCATGCACGCCATTAATGAACTCGCCAGAGCGTCGGTCAGTACCGTACATCCATTCCTGGACCATCTGCATTATAATAAAAGTATATCAAAAACCATTACACAACATGATAAAATTATTACAAGTTATATTAAGAGCTTCTAGAGCATTAATTTTGAATTTTGAAAAATTACATGCACCAATTTGTGAATTGGAGAAAACAACCAACATGATAAATGTGGAGTTTTTTATTATTGTTCTATCTATGAAAACCTCATTCCATTCTAAGCTCTGAAACTCTAAAATTACACATTTCAATTTTCAGTAACTATGTGCCTAATCAAAATTTGTTACACATATATATCAAAATCCTTCTAGCTACTTCTAGAGCATGCATTGATCCATATCTCTATACTTCTAGAGCATTATAGAGCTAAAGTAGCAATAAGAGATGAAAGAATGAAGTTCTAATCTTTTAAAGCTTTGGATTTAGGTGTTGCAAACTAAATCTTGACAAATCTTGAATTTTTTTTGGCATGAACTCTCTTGCTTTTTTTGAGAAAAATGGTCACCATATGCTTTAGGGCAGCAGGACAGGAAGATGGATATATAGTGGTGGACAACTAGTCCCGGGTCGTGATACGACCTGAGACTAATAGTCCACGAAAAGACCAGCTGGACTGCTCCAGGTCATTAGTCCCGGTCCGTAATACGGATCGAGACTAAAGATCTGGTCCGGTCCAGGACTAGTGACTACGGGCCTATGGCCGTTTCTAGCCGTTAGAGGCCTCACGGTCCGGGACTAGTGCTCCCACTAGTCGCGGGATGTGACAGGCCTGGACTGCTAGCGTTGTTCATATCGAACTGAAGATGGTTTTTCCATTAGTGAAGGCTCAAAAAATATGTACATATACTCTCATCCCATAAACACACATTGCTACTTTCGATGGCGATAAATGTGTTCAACAACGCGTTCGCTAGAGCACACACGCCATCGGTTACTACATATTTAATTGCCTACTATCTTTGTTTCTATGAATAAGGTGTACGCATATTCTAAGACGTACTTTGACCACAATAATTGAGCAATCGCAACACGTTTATTATACTCCCCGTCAAAGAATAGATGTCTTAGGTTTTTCAAATTTTAAATAAATCTATATACTAAATAATGTCTAAATTCATCTAAATTTTGACAAAATTAAGACATCTATTTTGGGACGGAGCGAGTACTTAGTACATACTCCCTCCATTCCAATAAATAAGCGTCGTCGTTTTTCATGTTTTTTTTAACAAAGAATTACTCGCAATGTAAAAGGAATATTTTTCGATCTGAATCCAACTATACTAATTATGTACAATATAATTAAAATATTATTGTTCATTTTCGGTCAAAGTTCGACTTGAAATACGTGTGCGCCTTACTTGTAGGAACGGAGGTAATAATTGATATCGTTGAATTCATATTAAAAAACACATTTTAAAGTTGCTAATTTTACACCAATATTTGATATACTTAAGAGTTATTTTTGGTCAAAGACAATCTTCAAATACGCGTACCACCACTTATTGGAATGGAGGGAGTACATGAGTTATTACGGTTCGTCATTTCCCCGATTCAATAATGCATGTGACACGGATGATCGAGTCAAGTCGGTTTTGTAGGACAGTGAATCTTCCACTTGTCTATCGGTCAATGAAATGGATACTCGCATGCATGCATGTTTTTCTACGGTAATCAAGGCATAGTAAGATTGCCCATCATTGAGAATTAATCTTGGTTGAACTTTCTACAGCGGCGATCTGGCCGTGTTCATTTTTTTTTGCAAAACCCAATAGAGCAGAAACTCGTAAATACATACATATAGTCATATACTCATCCAGTAAACATATGCATGCACACTTTATCTTTATAATCACCTCCGAAAGACTGAGTCCGAAACTCATCCAAAAGACTAAGTTGCCTCACTGGCTTCCTTTCTAATTAATTTGGCCGGGTTGCTCTTTGCTATCTAAGCCCGGAACAGATGCTCGCAAGAGTAGTTTAGACTCTGATCTGTACAGACACAGGTTAGAGTAAGTTATTTCCACATTATGCTCGCAAGTGTAGTCAGTTATTGGTTATAAGTTATTTCCACATTATTTTTAGCCAGCTATTTAGCTAACATGTATTTAGGCAAAGGGATGTATTACTTTAGGCGCACGCTAGGCGTCCCCAGACGATTCCCATCGTTCTGGTCCTCTGCTTGCCATTGTGTCTATTTTTTCCCCAAAATTTCCGCTTTTGCTATAAACTACCCTGCTTTTTTTACATGTAGCAAAAAAGGGCCCGCTCCAACAAAAAAGAATAATAGCAAAAAAGGTTCTTGATAGGGCTTTTGTTTTGCCGGTCTTGTGTTGTTAGTTGGAAGACTGGATTTAGGATAGATAGCCGTTCTATCAAGAGGGGCTCTCAAGCGGGTGTCTTGTTTGCATCGTTCGGAGAGAGCTCAAACCTTTGCATTCATAGCATCGTCTTTCTTGGTTGATTATTTGGTTATTGTCCATAAGAGGATCTAGAGCTTGTGTTCATCATCATAACAAGCTCTAGTTCATCAAATAAGGATTTCACTTGCATATATTATTGTGGTTTTTGATCTTGCGAGTGTTTCGGCTCCACATCTTGGGGGATACTTCACATATATAGTCATGGTATTTTCTCCCAACGTGATACCCAATATTTTGATCTTGCGAGTGTTCCGGCTCCACACCTTGTTGGATTCTATTCGTCGTTATCTTTCCAACAAATTTGGTTTCATCCCGTTTGGAGTTCGGATGCAAAAGTTATTGCGTTTCTGGTTTTCTGGTTTCTGGAATTTCACTAGTAGAAAACATGCCATCCGTTCGCGCCCTCTCAGAGCATTAGTTCTGGTTGCGTCACCAACTGGGACTAATGTTGGCACGCGTCCTGGTTCGAGCGGGCCCGGGGCCCGGAGGCATGCGTCCCGGTTGGTAAGGGGGCATACGTCCCGGTTTGTAACAGGTTGGGCGTCAGCCACGTAGCGTGGCACACACCTTTAGTCCCGGTTTGTGTTACAAACCAAAATGGTTTTATACGTTGTCCATGTGTTCAATGTCGGAACACATTCGATGTGAGAAAATTCAAAACGGGCATAATAAATTCAAAAAAAATCCGAACAATGAAAATCCTTCACGTGGTGTCATATTATGTGACATAGTTGAAAGGAAAAATACCAGACTTGGTATATTGATCATGTCTCGAGAAAACCTTCACAAAATGACCTATCATGTTCGAGGTTTCATGGCTTTCGGTCCAAATGACCGATGTTATGTGCTGAATCACGGCATAGTTTGTGATGCTGTGCCCATATTATGCATGCATGTGGACATTGGTATGGAGAACAATGTTGCAGGAGGAAGTTTTCCTTTTTGTCGCACGGAAAAGCCCTTTTCCATTTTCCGAGCGCAAAAAATGGGTCGTTTTGTGAAGTAACCACCAAAATGCCGTTTCAGAATGCTACCGTCCCATTTTCCTAAAATACTAGACCACCTTACATGGATTATCTCCCAACCAGGACATCTCAAACCTTTTCGTCCATCCCGGGTGAAAAGGACAAATCTCTGCTGAATCGGCAGGAAGTGGGTCCGGTTTGTACTACAGGTATATGATCTATCGCCCGTGATTTTTTGAAAAAATCATTTTTAGACTCGCAATATGTGGTTTCTTCAGAGATCCAATGCAAGTTCTAAATAAGCCATTTTTCTTCCCGCCATTTTTCTTCCCGCCATTTTTTCTCGGCATTTCTCCCGCCATTTCTTCCCGCCAGTTTTTCCCGCCAGTTCTTCCCTTCAGTTATCTTCCTGCCATTTATCACTATATATATGTAGGGTTGGCCTCCATTGTCATTGCACATCTCTAGACTCATAACTGCAACCTCATCACTCTTTCCCATGACTTCCACTGTAGCACTAACTCCTAGGGAGGCGGAGGCGCTTTGCGCCTCGAACTACCCCTGCCCGCCGAGCTACTGTGTCCCCGTCGGCTGGATGCTGAGCGCCAGAGGCGTGCCGGTTCCTCCTGTCCCTGTAGGTGTGGCGCATCGTATGGCCATCACGAACCACTACTACTTCGAGCTCACGCTGGAGCAGCGGAGGAATCCCAGATGGCATCCCGACTATTTCCCAACTTGGGAAGCCTTCTTCATGGATCGGCGTGAGAGGGCGCTCGCCAGGCACGAGGAGGATGGCCTACCTCCTCCGAACTTCAACGAGGCCGGCCGTCGGTTGTGGTGGCGCGGTCGGACTCTCCAGAGCGTCATGGCCTATGACACGGCCGCCGACTCTAGCCCCCGCCTGTGCTACCCTCAAGTCCAGCCCACTCGTACTCAGCCTTCAAGGTTCAACTACGGCGACCCCGACGACGACAGCGACGACGGCCGCGGCGAGTACGACGACTACAGTGGCGAGTATTACAGGTGTAGGCAGGAGCATGACTGAATCACTCCAACATTGCAAAACAAGTTCGGCCGATTGTGGCTTAATCTGGCCATGTATCTTAATTTCCAGTTCTTCTATGTAACTTTGTGTTAGTTGCGTTATGTACTTTAATTCCAGTTCTATCCTAATAAAATTTTCTTTCCGCCCATTATTTCCCGTCCTTTTTTTCTTGCCCATTAATATATAAAAATATAAGTTAATTCAAATCCAAATTAAAACACAGAAAATGGTTTTGAAATAGTTATTCAAATTCAAACACTTTTTATGTTTAAAGTTTTTCTAAATTCCAAATAAATATTCAAAAAATATAAGTTAATTAATTTTTAATTTCAAATGGTTCATAGTTTAAATGGTTACATTAATTATTTTTTAAAATAGAAAATAGTTTTGAATTATTTATTCAAATCCAGACACTTTTTATGTTTAAAGTTTTTCTAAATTCCAAATTAATATTCAAAAAATATAAGTTAATTTATTTTTAATTTTAAATGGTTCATAGTTTAAATGGTTACATTAATTATTTTTAAAAACATAAAATGGTTTTGAATTAGTTATTCAAATTCAAACACTTTTTATGTTTAAAGTTTTTCTAAATTCCAAATTAATATTCAAAAAATATAAGTTAATTCATTTTTAATTTTAAATGGTTCATATTTTAAATGGTTACATTAAATATTTTTTAAAAATAGAAAATGGTTTTGAATTAGTTATTCAAATTCAAACACTTTTTATGTTTAAAGTTTTTCTAAATTCCAAATTAATATTCAAAAAATATAAGTTAATTCATTTTTAATTTTAAATGGTTCATAGTTTAAATGGTTACATTAACTATTTTTAAAAACAGTAAATGGTTTTGAATTAGTTATTCAAATTCAAACACTTTTTATGTTTAAAGTTTTTCTAAATTCCAAAGTAATTATCATTTGAAAAACATTACAAATTTAAACCCCAAAATAAAAAATAAGGCGGGAACAGAGAGAAAATTGCTGAATTTTTTTGAAAACAGGGTCATATGTCCAAAGACCCCTGCGCGCGCCCCTTGGTCTGCTGAAAAAATTGGAGTATACGTCCCGGTTGGTGGCTCCAACCGGGACGTATGACCCTTTAGTCCCGGTTGGAGCCGTATACTCCCTCCCCTTTATAACTCGCGCGCCTCTTCTTCTTCTTTCCCATCTCACTTCTCTGCTTCTTCTCTGGTTTTATCGACGACGCCGCCAGGCTGCTCGTGCCCTCCGTCGTCGTCAGCGCCTCCGCCTCTGCCTCCGCCTCCGTCTCCGGCCGCGCGTCCTCGGCCGTCTCCGTCATCCTCGCCACAAGCGCTCCGGCCGCCACCGCCGCACGCTCCGGCCGCCACTGCCGCCCGCGTCCTTCCCCGACCGCCGCCCTCTCGTCCTTCCCCGGCCGACCGCGCCGCCCGCGTCCACAGCGCCGGTATACCCTGTGTAGATGTATTTAGATTTAGGTGTATGTATATATTAGGCAGATGTGTTTAGATTTTTTGACATGTGTAGATGTATTTAGATTTAGGTGTATGTATTTGACATGTGTATTTTTTTAACATGTGTAGATGTATTTTTTGACATATATTATTTTATTAGGTATATGTATATATTATTTTAGGTATATATTATTCTAGGTGTATGTATATATTATTTAGATTTTAGGTGTATAGTTGTTAGATGATTTAGGTGTGTATTTAGATGATGTAGATCCCGACGCGCGCGCGCACTAGTGATGATATTTAGTTGATGATTATTTTAGTTGATATGATCCCGACGCGCGCGCACATGAAGACTTCGCCGGCCGCCCCGCCGTCACGTCTGTCTGCCGCCGTGCATCGTCGTGCATTCTCTCCCTTTTTCTCCCCCTCGCGTGCGTTCTCTCCCTCTCTGGCCAAACCCTAGCCGGCCCTAGTAGCCGGCCGTCGTGGTGAGCTGCTGGTTCTCGTGGACCCTATCTCTCGCCCCCTCTCGCTCTTATTCCTCCTCCCCGTCGACCACCTGCCACCACCGCCGCTCACCGTCGTCGTGCTCTCCTCTCCGGTGACCTTTTCGAGGCGGCGCCGCTACTCTTTGGCTCGCCTCAACCTCCTCTCTCTAGCACGCACACGCACACGGCCTAGCTCGCGCTCCACCGCCAGCCCCTTTGTCGTTTTGAGGCTCACCGACGTCAATGACATCACGGTGACGTCACCCCGGCGTCGGCACGTGGTCAACCCCCAGTCAACCTGGCCTGGGTCCCACCCTGCCCACGTGGAGGATGAGTTGGCCTAGGGGCCAACTGTCTGTCTCTCTGGCTAGCTGTAGCCCGGGTGTAAAAAGTATATAAGTTGGTTTTACCTTTTTAAGCTATAATCATGCATTGCTAATCAAAATGTTCAGAAAAATGAGTTCTACCTTTTTAAGCTATAATCATGCATTGCTAATCAACTTTAATGACAAGTTTAATTAGAGAACTAAATCAACCCCTCTCATGTGTTTCCGGAGTTTCCCGAGTTAGGGTTTTCAACCCTCTGAACCCCGTTTAAATTGCCGAGCAAGTTTTAGGGTTTTATTTCAATGCAATTCAACTTGTCATATCATCATCCTTGTTTGAGCATTCCGCCTATGCCTCCTTCCCGACCGCCACAGCGCCTCCGTCTCCGTCCATCGCCACGCGCTCCAGCCGCCCCTTCCCTTTTAGTGTGTATGTATATATTGTGTATGTATATATAGTGTGTATGTATATATTTTTATTATTGTGTATGTATATATTAGGGTTTCTCTGAATTAGGGTTTATCCGTTTTGACTTATCCGTTTTTCCACCTATGCAGAAAATATGGACCCACACGTCAGAAACAAAGAAAAGGAAGAGTTGATCCAAGGTGTGATCCGCGGGGAAGAAAATTTAGATGTATCGACGTTTCTGAACAACTCCGGGGAGGGTGATCCTCTTTTTGCCGGAATAGACGACTTTTTTGAGGTTGAAGGTGTTGCCTTCCGCGAGGGAGAAGGCGATGCCTTGTGTAATCGAGAAGACGACCGCTCTGGCGAGGTGCATGTAATATAATTAATTCATTAGTTAATCATCTGCTATCTATATAGAAATAGTAACGACGATCTTTCTTCTTTTAGCCCTCCGGATCTAACAAATCTACTGAAAAGAGCGGACGAGGCCCAACCAAAAAGTGGAAAGACCATGAGAGGTTCAGGATCGAAGATATCGCTGAAGACGGCAAACCGACGGCTCCCGAAGTTGTCGCAATCAAATTTGTGGCACAATGCGGAGTAATCGTTAGGGACTTAATCCCGATCACCATTCAAAATTGGAATAGGCCTGCTGATGCTAAAGAAGAGGGAACATGTTTGTTTGTCCCTAACAAGGCCAAAGATTTACTGTGGAAGAGGCTCATGGTTAATTTCAAACTACCGAAGATAGAGCTGGATCCAAATGCGGAGGATCCATTTGAGGACGCCTTAGAACATGGGAGAGCCATGGAGGCTAAGGTCAGGGAGTGGGCTATGAAGAAGATGGCCCAGTGTTTCACCAACTGGAAGAAAAGATTGCACCTTGACTATGTCGTGAAACAGAAGTCTCCGGATTTCAGGAAGACTCAGTTTGAGAAGATAAAACCATTCTGGGCTGAGTTTGTAAATTACAAGACATCAGAAAAAGCTAAGAAAATGTCTGCAACGAATAAGCTGAATGCTGCTAACAAGAAGTATCACCATACTATGGGGCAAGGTGGCTACAGGGCTGGCATTCCTAAGTGGGAGAAACTTGACAATGAACTGCGTTCTAAAAAGATCACCCCAGAGACAGACGATTGGGTAGAACGTGCAAGGAATTGGTTTTATGGGCATGGGGGAACGTTGGACTCGGAAGGGATGTGTATATATAACATACGACATAAAGAAGACCCCTTGCCTATCGAGAGGATGAGAAAAGCAGTAAAGGCTGTTAAAGATGGGGACGTCATTCCCGATAGAGAGAATGATGAGCTCACACTTGCCCTTGGAAATAAGGAACATGATGGATGAACACGAGGCACAAGAGGCTCCCAACCATGGAGGACTGGGTTTCCCGAAGAGAGGAAGAAATATCCTGATAGAAGCCGTCAGAGGAGAAAGGACAGGGCGGAAGTTGAAGCAGATAGTTAGAAAGAGCGAATGCGTATAATTTAATAACGAATAAAGCAACAACAAGATGAAATTAACGCACTTAACGAGCAAAGTACTACTGGCCCATCTCAGCAGCACACTGCATTCGATGCTACCGGCCTATCAAATAATCGAAAAAGTAGTGTGGCTTCCACCGAGGTCCCAGGTGATGACAATGGCGATGACGATGGTGCACCGACGATGGCTCCTGTTGGCTACCCAGTGGATGATATCACAGAGATGACACACTGCGAGCTACATGTCAAAGTTGTGAACATATCAATGAAGGTGGCGGTCGGCTATGCCTTACCAATTGGACCCACACCAACTTACCACTGTCGTCCGGTTGCAGAGGGCTACGATGTTGTCGGGGTGGATGAAATCATGCCCACCTTTGAAGTTTTGGATCTTGACTACCCTGCAGGTGAAGGGGATGTGACTGTACTGGGAGACGCAACAAACGTCACCATTCTATGGCCGAAGGAATGTATCGTTCTTCGAAATCACACGCCAAGGCCATCTTCGCCGCCGCCTCACCCGTCTCCAGCGAGGTCGTCGCCGCCGCGGCAGACGTCTTCGTCGCCTCACCCGGCTCCGTCGCCTCACCAATCTCCGGCGCAGCCATCGCCACGGGAGCCATCGCCGACGCCTCAGGATAAAAAGCGTAAGCGTACCGCTACTCTGCGTCGTGGTAAGCGATCGCCGAAACATAAACAAGAGCCTCTTCCAAAAGTACCAAAGGTTCCTCCCAAGAGAGCTTATGACTGTACTGAAGAGGAGACTGCGGCGATCATTGATGCGGAAACGATAGCGTTTTTCGCTAAGCTGAGGCGGCCGAAAGAGCCAGAGTTCCCTAGCACCAAATAAGAAAAAAGCCAAAGTGTTGAAAATGCTAAAGACTCTTCATCAACCCGAGCCAAAGATGTCATCAACTATGAGCGTTCTATTCTCAAGTCACATGCGGCACAAAAAGCCTCGAAGAGCAGTACTGATGCAAGCGAGAAATCTGTTGCCCAGCTCGGAGAACAAGCAAAACAGTCTTGCGCCCCTCTCAAGGTGATTTCCCAAACCAATGTGGGGTCGAGCAAATATGGGGCCGAAGAGCAGTATGATCTAAAGGTAGTTGCACAATACGGAGAAGCTGCCGCTGCTAAAGGTATGAGTATTGCCCAGTACTTATCCCAGTTAGAGTACTTCCCCGTGAGTGAAGTAGCATACAAATACCAGTACGGCAAACCTCTCGTCAAACCTGAGGAGGTAAACAATCTTCCAACAAAAATGCGAAGATTGCATAACTGGTACATGCATGACACAAAGGCTGGGGTTAACTGGATAGTGCTGAGGGTTACAAAAAAGCATCATGGGAAAGAAAAGGATGACATGATATCCATTGAATTTGATGAACTATATTCAATTATTCAATCAAGACGCCTTGGACAAATCGATCATCAGTGCCTATTGTCTGTAAGTACTAATTCTGTAATTAATTTAGTCTCCAGCTATCTCACCTTGTTTATTGCATGTATATAATCATACTGTAATATGCAGAATGAAGATTCTCGAATGCAGCAGAGGACAAATCTATGACATTGGCTTCATTGACCCATATTGGGTTCATCAAGCTAATCTCAAAACAAGCCCCCAGGATACGGAGGATAATATAGTACACGCGTTAAGGTTTCAAGAAACCAGAAGGGAAATACTTTTTCCTTACAACTTCGAGTGAGTGTTATTGTCTTCTATACACTTTCTATTTCGCTTACTCGATGTTAAGTATATAATTGATTAGTTATGCATTCGCAGCTTCCACTATATTCTGTTAATCATTCAACTTGACAAAGGGCGTGTACTAGTCATGGACTCGAAACATAAACCCCTTGAGCAGTGGAAGGACATGCAGATGATCCTCCAGCGGCAATTCTAATCATTACGACAATATATCGGCAACGTTCGTAAATTTTATGATATCAAGTAATTAATAACTTCTTTTATTCGTTTTCTTCGCTGGGCAGCGCTTGGAAACGGTTCACCAATAAGGCTAGGGGTGTTTGTAAAGAGGAGCTTACATTTGAAGCACTAGATGTAAGCACCACTAGCTATATCCGCGCATGTCTTTGATTCTAGTTTTGATACAGTTATTATCATGCTTGATTATTATTTTGATTGAACTATGTTCTCGTAAAGTGCCTGACACGGGGACCAGGTAACAATCTATGTGGATACTATGTTTGCGAGTTCATCCGGTAGACGTGCGATGAGAAGGGCAGAAATTTAGAGCAACTCCACGTACGTAAACAATTCTATAGTTTTTAATTACAATCAAATTGTGTTTAGTTTCATTCATATAGGATGACTCCTTTTTTAAATCAGATCGAACGTCTATGGGACGGTCTTCTGCCAAATGATTGCGTACGGGCAATTCAGGAGGAATTGGCGGGATTCTTGGATGCAGAAGTCCTAAACCCAAAAGGGGAATACTATTCGGCTGTGTATAGACAATAGGGATTGTAAAAAGAGCAACTTTTTTATGTAGTGCATGAATTCGATCCGTGTATCGAATGTAATATTGTCATGATGATCTTGTGTAATATAACGGTTCCTTCATTGATAAGTGCAAAACACTAAATAAACAATAAAACAACCTAAATGAATTCTCTGCCGCGGCACAAAAAGTGGCGAAAATGCTGCCGCGGCAACAAAATGTGCCAAAATGAATTCTCTGCCACGACAAAAAAATGGGCCAAATCTCTGCCGCGGCAGAAGGTTATTTGTCCCGGTTCGTGTTTGCTCCACCCCCTCGCCCTCTGACACCGCCACGTGTACCCCCATTTGTCCCGGTTGGTGGGGCAACCAGGACTAAAGGTTGGGGCTTTAGTCCCGATTTCCCCGTCCCGGTTGGGTAACCGGGACTAAATCCCCTTACCAACCGGGACCAATGGGCCGTTCTGCACTAGTGTTTCCCTGACCGGAAGTTCCGGCTTGCCATCGGAAGTTCCGCTAGGGCACTTTTGCCGCCGAAAGTTCAGGTGGAAGTTCCGGGTCTTCTTCCGCTCACGTTCAGTAACCTTCTATTTTGGATGTGCTATTTGACGGAACTTCAGTCGGAATTTCCACCGGAAGTTCCGCTCCCACCGGAAGTTCCAGCCAGGGACCGGAAGTTCCGCTCAGGCCTAGTTGCCGCCGAAAGTTCCGGTTGAATCTCCGGCTCTTGTCCCGCTCACGTTCGGTAACCTTCTGTTTTGGATATATCTATTTGACGGAACTCAATGACTTTGATCGTAATGCTATACTTCGGATGAATGTTCATCACACCATTCCAATAATGTTGTGACCTCATTATTAACAATATCCAATGTTCCTGATCAAGAAACCTTGATCATTTTGTTAATCAACGAGCTAGTTTATAAGAGAGGCATAACTAGGAACTTTCTGTTTGTTTATTAAACACACATGTATTAATGTTTTCGTATTAATATAATTATAGCATCCAAAATAAACATCTATCATATACTTGGAATATACATAATAACTACTTTATTATTGCCTCTCTGAACATATTCCCTTCACTTTATTGATGCGTGACCCACCTTTTACTATCACAAAGCACCTAGGAGCACGAACTAGAGTGACTTTTAGCTTACAATTGGCTTATCTTCTCTCTATTCCAACTCATCATAAATATAATATTTTATTTCTTATAGTCAGCTGAGATGGCTCCATTGTACTTGCTCTTATACTCTAGCTGGCTAAGTTGGAGTGGACACGATATGAATTAATTGACCTACTTAGGAAACAATAGCATATGTACATACAAATTTTTTTAAATTGGTGAAGCTGAGTTGGAATTTGCGCTAATGTCATATGTTCATGCATTACACAAAATAATCACTTTGGTAATTCTGAGCCGACAAAGAATTAAGTTAGAGCTCATTAAGGTCGCAATCCATTGGATTTGCATCATTGGGTTGCAACTAAAATTTTTCGATTGAGGTGGGGTTGTAACTGAGATTTTTTTGCTTGCAAGTAGGTTAGAACCAAAGTTGAATGACATTACTTGATTGACAATTAAGTTATTTTTTATCCGACTAAGAATCAAACATGCCACGTAATAATACCTATATTGAGCAAATAGTACATAACATTGACTTGTGATTGGATGTAACAACAAAACATACTGAACAACAGACATATGCTTATACTATATATATATGTATTTTAAGTTGTACTACTCACAAAAATACTCATGAAAGTACACACACTTTTTAACGACCTCGCGAGGTTAACATGCACGGTGAACAATTTCAAGAGACATAACCGAATGAGGTCGAACAATCCCCACTTGACTCTTTTACAAAGCTCATGCAAACCCAATACACTCCCAATTTATTAATAATATGTGAAATCGTATTACAATACCAACAAACACATGAACTCAGGATAGTGTACAAATTCATCAAAGCAAATACAAAGTACATACTGCTAGCATGCAATGGATTAACCCCATGTAATTCTCTTTTTTACTCCCTCTTAAGTAGTTGCATACTACCATAGTCTTCAATATATGTATGTATTAATACAGATACAAGGTGTGCCAATCGATGTTCAGATCGTTCTTCATCTCCATCAGTCCATACAGGAGAGAATTTATATGTTTCATAATTCTGAGTTCATCACTTATAGGGTTTTGGAGCCTTTCCTGACAAAATAAAATTTAAACATGTTAGGTTTCTGTGGCGCCAAGCATAAGTAGATTACTGTATAATTAGTTATAGGGTTAATTGGTTGTATGCCGCTGCAACTCTTGGCAATTGGAAATATGCCATTACAAAATTAACTCCTGGCAATATGCCAATTTTTTCACTTAAATCTTATTGCCTGTTCGAAACAGCTCGTAATATTGTTGTTTATATTCCAATACCAACAATACTACCCCCGTGCCTAAATGATGCATCAGATGGACAGAACATGAGCTAGAGACAAGCAACATTTTGGCCATGAGTTCAGCATACCCTCGTCTTATTTACTAGAGCAGCACTAAGACATCCTTTTGACGGTGTTTGGACAAACTTTTGGCAACACTTAGACGGTATTTTGGCATCAATTTCACAACCATGTTGGAACAACTTGCCTTGTTGTTTGCTGCTTGATGCATTAGCGGCCAATCGGTGGTGTGATTTGAGATAATCGTATATCGAAGTTAATCCATTGAGCAACACCTAGTTCAGATATAGAGGCTAGTCGCGACCTGCTGCCTTGCTATTTGCTGCATGATGCACGCATCCATGGTGTGGTTTTAGTTGCAATCTCTTAAAGAAGATAGATCACAAGGCGACTAGGATGATCATTTTGCTCATGCCGACGTGGATGATGGTGCATGCATGCATACACACGACGGCCGGTAGCTGATCTTACTAGGAGTTGAATACTAATAGTAAGCTGGAGTGCTAGAGTATATGTATATATATACTAACCAGTAGAAGTTGCATGTTTCTGTTTAGTCGCATCTTCTTTCCCTGCACATCAATAGCAATAAATTAAACAGTTGCATGGATGCATGCATGACAATATCAATCAGTATTCAGAAAGTTGCATGACCTTTGCTACCGCTGGCTGCTGAATTTCCCCCTGCACCTAAAGACTTGGTACTCGCCGCTGTAACACCACAAGTTAAAATGAAAGTACTCCCTCCGACCCATATTAGTTGACTTGGATTTTTCTAGATTTGAATGAATCTAGACACTATTTAATATATAGATTCATCCAAATTTTGACAAATCCAAGTCAAGTAATATGGATCGAAGGGAGTATTATAATTAAACTTTGGACTGAGCGTTGCATAAATGGCGAGTCAGAACGTGGACTATATATAGCATTAAGATGAAATTTAATTTGTTAACGAACAGGGCTAGGATTTGGAGTGACCAACTGAGACTGGTACGTACTAACCAGAACTAGACGATCCCTGATTCCCACCATCACGTGCAACATGCGATGAACGGTTATCTGAAGCATGCTGTCCAGGGAGAGACTTACTACTGCCCGCTGTATAAATATTGCGAGTCAGAAGATTGTATAAATCATATGCTATATGAAAACTGATAAAGGTTGACTAGCTCACAGCTCGCCATATTACCGGGGGCGGAGACGCCTTTATTCTTAACCATCCTTCTTGAGCAAGTTTGAGCTGTGGATGATGGCCAAATGCATGGGAAGTTCGCTTCTTATAGACTATGAAGATGATGAAGTCGTCCAAATCGCATCAAATTAATTGGAATGATGATGACATGTCTGAATAAAACATCGTATATTCTACTCAATTTACATAATGTAATCGCATTGATGTGTACATACCTCCTATGGGCACCAATGTCATTGAATCTTCAATTTGAGCTAGTTGGTAGAATTAAACATCATTATATGGATGATTATTTGAGCGGGCATTAAGATGTTTCTTTCTTTCAATAGGGTTTAGCTCCGTGAACATGACAAGTTATAGGGGAAATATAATATTTTAAATAAACGAAACCACTGTCCCACATATGGTCCGCTTATCCATGGTTCAAACTGGCTAATGCCACGTTAGTTCAAAACATGTCCAAACTATATATATGAGTGAAAAAAGCATGCAATGTTACTATTCAGATTTCTCATAGTTTACTCTAACTAGAAAATGGATCCACCAATGGCGTGAACGTATATCCTGCAATAAGAGCGAGGCCGGTAGCAAGTGTGTAAATTCATTGACCTTGCAATCAAAATTACACAAGTTGTTTGAGAGTTAATGCAGTAGGTCTCTCCCCTGCTAGGTCTACATGTTCAAAATAAACGGCTATCGGTATGAACATGGTATAACTGTCATGGTGCATATTTTCTTCATCTGACTAGCTAGCTGAAGTGTATATTTGTGGTATAGATTGTTCCTTGGTCGTTATCTTCATTAGGAGTAAAATTGAACTCTTCTAATAATCATATCGAGTCGTTTACAAACGTCATTGCTGATCGTTTATTACTTGGCTTAGCCTACGTTGCGCAGTAGACGTGAAGCCAGGCAGCAAGTTGCGCATGACAGCGTCTAGGCCATGCAACACGATGTGTGCGTGCCATTGACGATTAAATTGACCAGCCCCATTAAATGGCTTTAATCCCTCTGCCAGACCAGAAAAAAAGCCTATGGGCCATGGGAAAGCGCTGTCATACCAGAAAAAAGGCCTATGGGCAAGCGTAGGAAATGATCACCATAGGCACCAAATGAATCGTCCGATCAATGGACTCAAGAGCATCTTCCAACATAAAGAGAAAAAACTAACTCCCAAAACCACGCGAGGAGAGATAAGGTATAGGGATTCTAGAAAACTTTGACTGTGCACTAATAACTACAAAGCTGCTAGCACAAAGAGTGCGATCCAGGATGTTAAGTGGAGTAGACTCCTGCAAATACCTACAAGCTAAACATAGATGCGTGCTATTTCCCTAATGGTTCAGGATCCGCGAGTGCCATTCTACGTAACTCAAAAGGGCATGCAGTTGCAGGATGTAGTGAAGTCCTGGATCACCTGCTTCTTGATGCTACTACTACGGAGGCAATATCACTTCTGAAGGGACTGCATATATATGAGATTGATCAGGTAGGGTGTGTTCCTGTCAATGTTGAGACTGACTCTCTTGAACTTGCACAAGCTTACAATGGTGATATTGAGATCTGGAGTCCATACACGGCGATTTTGACGGAGTGCTTTGCTACTGCTCATAGGATTGGCCATATTACGGTACAACACTACTTCCGGGAAGCTAATTCTTTGGCTCATTTTCTTGCCAAATATACTTTTGGCAAGTTCCATCCTCCTCACCACGCCCATGGCACACAACCACGAAGCTGGCGGCAAAAAGCGTGGTGATTGTCCGCATAACCTGAGAAAGGAGCTCGCTAAGGAGGTTGCTGCGTGGGGTCTCCTCATCCAGCCAGATACCCTACTCCTCATAAGGTGGCAAATTAGCGAGGAGGCGCACACCATGCCATAGTGGCCTACTGGCGTTCTAGGCTGCCACCCGAGACCTACAGACGGAACTCTATTGGGCATCGACCTCCAACTGGTTGTCGCTGCTCGAGCCAGAACAACAAGTGACTGTCAATAGTTACGATGGGCCATACTCGCCGGCATCGAAAACACCGCCGACCATTGGAAGTGGTGGCTAGGTTGCAACTTTGCCGAAGTACTGGTGTGCCTTCGACTCAGGTTGACCCTGCCGGATCTAGTGTGGCCCACCATCGGCAACTCAACGACACCATCACGCTCGCCGTCACGGTGCTCGTCGGGCTCACGGCGTTTAGCCCCCGAAATCATCTTGGGAAGCCTAGAGAGGAGGAGCAGTTCGGTGGTAGCGCGTGGCGGTCTCTTCTTGTGCCAGCCAGGTGGTGGGAAACCACATCTATTGAGTTTCAATTATCAGTTTAAACTACATGTATCCATGAATGAACAACAATGAACTATTGAGTTTCACAAAGTTTCCTCTAATGATAGCTTGATCAACTTAGCTTGCGAGAAAAACGTCGAATATGTTGCTGGCGGTGGAGCTAGGAGATGAGGACAAATATGTAACTAGCAACGAGCGCTCGGGCTACCTCCGGCGTTCATCCTACAACGTATTGCATGCCTTCTTCGGCATGAACGATGACAAAGAATGGCAAAGAGCACCATTTGACATCATCCCGACCGAGCTCCTGCATGACCATTGGCGGTTGGTCTCTCCCACGTGTGAGGCCCCTTGAAAGTACCAATTGGAGGGAGCTCGTGTGTGTGTGTGTGTGTGTGTGTGTGTGTGTGTGTGTGTGTGTGTGTGTGTGTGGTAGTGGGTAGGGGGTTTCCTTGCAAAAACAATTAGGGACTAGGACCAGTTTTATCCGTCTGTGGTTTTTAGTCCTCTTGGGGAGTTTGATGGATTTTAGGGGTTGGGGCCGTTTTTCTTTTACTGCTACTGCTGGAGATGATGTAACTAGCATGTTCCGCCGCCCGTGTGTGTGTCCAAACACTAGATTAACTCCGCGGTCTCCTCCATGCTAGACTACCTTGCCCATCATGCCGCCACCGACCACATCCCCTTCCCCTTCCTCTCGCGCGTCCAACCATCAACAATCTCGGCTTCCAGTGTAACACATGATAATATACTAATTGTTAGTGAACTAGGGCGTTTGTTTCCTCCTAATGGGTTTAATATCTCGTATTTAAAGAGGTTAAGAATCCTGTTGGCTAATGACACATAATCAGTCGGATAATTATTTCAAGGTGCATGCAAAGTATCTTTTCTTTCAATAATGCACCCTATACTCCAGCTCCATGAACATGTCAAACCAAAGGGAAAATATACTACCTTCGTCCATCAGATGTGGTTGTCTACTGCTTTTCCATAGTTGTTGTTGGCTGTTAGAAATAATGGGCCAATTCATTTAGGTTCATGTGTATTTCAGATTTTCCCTAAATCTCAAAGCCCAAATTTGTGGCAGCCCATATGTGTTTGGGCCCATGTTTGTGGCAGCTCACATGGAAGTGGAGTGGGATCTCAAGTTTAGTCCCACATGAAAAGTTGGAGGAGAGTTGCACCACCTATAAGATGGAGTGTTGCACCACTTTGTAAGTGAGTAGCAATAAGAGAGATACACGCGCGCGCTCCTCCTCCAACGACGCCCGCCCGTCACGACGTGGGTTGCGGCATGCGGGATGCAGGAATCTCGCCGAGCCAAGCTTTATTTTGCTTCTCAGGAAAACTGTGAGGTTTTGACAGATGTGTCAAACAGTTAGCCTCGAAAACCAATCTAGGGTTCTGCCATCCTCTCTACTTGCGCCATCACCGTAGTCTATTCCATCCCGCTTGCCGGCGTGCACCGGCGGACAGGAGAGGGCGAATAAGGTTTTTGGGAAGCGCTCCGCGCGACTACTCGAGTTCTCCATCACGGGTCGTCTTCCATCCAAGTCAGGCGGTGCTGCCTATAGCCATCTTCGTCACCATCTGCTTCGATCAGTCTTCCCCAAAGTTTCTACTACGACAACCGAACGGTACATGCTATGTGCTTCTGTTTGGTTATTTATCATGTTCTGCGAGTACATGTTAAGCTGCTGTTTGTTTCCGATCATCCTGTTGTTTAGTACATCTAGTATGTTCGAGTTACATGAGCTAGTAGATGGTTTTGTCATGATTTATATTTTGGAATTAATCGTGGAAATTATGCCTAATAATCCAACAATCCAAAAAACTTATTGTAGGCAATTTCCTGAATTAACAATGGCTGGTTTTACCGATGCACTGAGGCCGGATAAGTTTACCGGTGTGCACTTTAAGAGGTGGCAGTACAAGGCTGAGCTTTGGCTGACCACGATGAAAGTGTTTCAGATTAGTAAAGGAAAACCTGAAGGAACTATGTCCGACGAGGATCAGAGGAAGTTCGAGGAAGCCAACACTATCTTTGTGGGATGCATTCTGAGCATTCTTGTCGACCGTCTGTGTGATGTATTTATGCACATAAAAGACGGGAAGGAGCTCTGGGACACACTGAACGCAAAGTTTGGTATTGCAGATGCTGGCAGTGAACTGTACATCATGGAGAGCTTTCATGATTTTAAGATGACAAAGGACCTTCCTGTGGTTCAACAAGCTCATGAGATACAATGCATTGCCAAAGAGCTCGAACTCCTTAAGTATGCCTTACCCGACAAGTTTGTGGCGGGTTGCATTATTGCTAAGTTGCCTCCTTCATGGAGGAACTTTGCCACAGCTCTCAAACACAAGAGACATGAGATATCAGTTGAAAATCTGATAGCGTCCCTTGATGTTGAGGAGAAGGCTCGGGCGAAGGACACTACTGAGAAAGGAGAGAGTCATGCTACTGCCAACTTTGTGCAGAAAGGCAAATCAGTAGGCAAGAACAAAGGGAGCTTCAAATCCTCCTTTAACAAGACTGTAAAGACTACAACCTTCAAGAAGAAGAAGACGAACAGGGACAAGAGTGAACTGTCTTGTTACACTTGTGGAGAGCCCGACCACTTTTCCAAGGACTGTCCAGAACACGCAGACCGTAGAGGGAAAAAGGCCAAGACTGTCAACGTCGTGACCGCTAGCAATACTGATGGGTATGCTAATTTATTTACTGTTCTTTCAGTATTTCAATCACCATGTTGGTGGCTTGATACAGGTGCTAATGTTCATGTGTGTGCTGACATCTCTATGTTCACTTCTTATCAGGTCGCTCGGGATTCATCCGTCCTAATGGGGAATGGATCACATGCTTCTGTTCGTGGTGTTGGCACTGTAGATCTAAAGTTTACTTCCGGAAAGATCGTGCAGCTGAGGAACGTGCAGCATGTCCCTACTATGAACAAGAATCTCGTTAGTGGCTCCCTTCTTTGCAGAGATGGGTTTAAGGTTGTCTTAGAGTCTAATAAATTCGTTGTTTCGAAACATGGACAATTTATTGGTAAAGGTTGTGAGTTCGGAGGCTTGTTCCGGTTTTCACTTTCAGAGTTTTGTAATAAATCCGTGAATCATATTTGTGGTGGTGTTAATGATGATACCAGTATTTGGCATTCTCGTTTATGTCACATTAATTTTGGTTTGATATCTCGGATGTCCAGTATGAGTTTAATTCCGAATTTCACTATTGCCAAAGGTTCTAAGTGCCATAGTTGTGTGCAATCAAAGCAACCTCGAAAGCCTCACAAGGCTGCCGAGGAGAGAAACTTGGCACCTCTAGAACTCATACATTCTGATCTATGCGAGATGAATGGTGTGTTGACAAAAGGTGAAAAGAGATATTTCATGACGTTGATAGATGATGCTACTAAATTCTGCTATGTTTACTTGTTGCAAACTAAAGATGAGGCTTTAGACAAACTTTAAAATCTATAAGGCGGAAGTTGAAAATCAACTAGAGAGAAAGATCAAGCGTCTTAGATCGGATCGTGGTGGTGAGTATTTTCCCAAAATATTTGACGAATTCTGTCAGGAACACGGAATTATTCATGAGAGGACGCCTCCCTACTCGCCCCAATCAAACGGGGTTGCCGAGAGGAAAAACCGCACGCTGACTGACTTGGTGAATTCCATGTTAGCCACTGCTGGTTTATCAAAGGCATGGTGGGGGAGGCTTTGTTGACTTCATGTCATGTCCTGAATAGAGTTACTAACAAGAATAAAGAAAAGTCCCCTTATGAGGAGTGGGTTGGAAGAAAACCATCACTTTCGTATCTGCGCACTTGGGGGTGTTTGGCGAAGGTCAACATACCAATCCCCAAGAAACGCAAGCTCGGACCCAAGACAGTGGATTTTATCTTTCTAGGATATGCTTCACGGAGTGTAGGCTATAGATTTCTAGTGGTTAAATCTGAGGTACCTGATATGCATGTTGATACTATAATGGAATCTCGTGATGCAACATTCTTTGAGAATATTTTTCCTATGAAAGATATGCATAGCATTGGTAGGATTTCTTCTAAAATACTTCCTGAATCTAGTGCATCGATTGAGAATTCTGAACAACCACATGAGGAATTTCTTGAGAAGGATGACGATGAACCTCTCACGAGGAGTAAGATACAGAGGGTTGCAAAATCCTTTGGTAATGAATTCATCGTGTACCTTGTGGATGATACTCCCAAATCCATTACTGAGGCATATGCATCTCCTGATGCAGATGATTGGAAAGAAGTTGTCCAAAAAGATATGGACTCGATTCTTTCTAATGGAACTTGGGAATTATCAGAACGACCCTATGGTTGTAAACCTGTGGGATGTAAGTGGGTGTTCAAGAAGAAGCTAAGGCCTGATGATACTATTGAGAAGTACAAGGCGCGTCTTGTAGCTAAGGGCTACACATAGAAAGAAGGCGAAGATTACTTTGACACCTATTCACCTGTCGCTAGACTGACCACCATTCGAGTACTACTATCCCTGGCTACCTCTTATGGTCTTCTCGTTCATCAAATGGACGTGAAGACAACTTTCCTTAATGGAGAGTTGGAAGAGGAGATCTATATGGATAAGCCGGATGGGTTTGTGGTAAAAGGTGAAGAGACAAAGGTGTGTAAGTTATTAAAATCTTTATATGGCCTAAAACAAGCACCTAAGCAATGGCATGAGAAGTTTGACAGAACTCTACTTTCTGCTGGCTTTGTCATTAATGAGGCTGATAGGTGTGTTTACTATCGCCATGGTGGGGGAGATAGCGTTATATTATGTTTGTACGTGGATGATATTCTGATCTTTGGTACAAACATGAAAGTGATAAATGAAGTCAAGTCTTTCTTGTCAAAGAGTTTTGATATGAAAATCTGGGAGAGGCTGATGTCATTCTGAACATCAAGCTGATTAAGAACGAGAATGGGATTACTTTAACGCAATATCATTATGTTGAGAAGGTCTTGAGCCAATTTGTCTTTAATGATGGCAAGACTTCTCCAACACCTTATGATCCCAGTTTGACATTACGAAAGAATAAGAAGGAACCAACAAATCAGCTGAAATATTCACAAGTTGTTGGTTCTCTCATGTACTTAGCAAGCGCTACAAGACCCGATATATCTTTTGCTGTGAGCAAGTTGAGTAGGTTCATGTCTAACCTAGGTATTGATCATTGGCATGCACTTGAAAGGGTCATGCGCTATCTATGTGGTACAATGAGCTATGGGATTCACTATTCAGGGAACCCTGCTGTACTTGAAGGATATAGTGATTCGAATTGGATCTCTGACGTTGATGAACTCTACGCCACGAGCGGGTATGTGTTTACCCTTGGAGGTGGCGCAGTGTCATGGAGGTCTTGTAGACAAACCATATTGACGAGGTCAACTATGGAAGTAGAACTTACTGCTTTAGACACAGCCACTGTTGAGTCAGAATGGCTGCGTGAGCTCTTGATGGACTTGCCTGTGGTTGAGAAACCTATGCCGGCAATCCTTTTGAATTGTGACACCAAACTGTTATTGTCAAAGTGAACAATTCTAAGGATAACGCGAAGTCATCAAGACACGTGAATAGACGTTTGAAATCTTTCAGGAAATTGAGAAACTCCGGAGTAATAACTGTTACGTATATTCAAACAGACAAAAACCTGGCAGATCCCTTTACAAAGGGACTATCACGAAATGTGATAGAAAGTGCATCGAGGGAGATGGGGTTGAGACCCATGGATGTCACACCTTAGTGGTAAGACAACCTATGTGATCGGAGATCCTGTGAATTAGGACCTGGGAAGAACAAGCTAGTGGTTTGACAGAGGAGAGTACTTTATAACCTTCTCTATGTGAAGATGCACAACTCTCATAATCTGTAAGGCAGGTTGGCAACATGCCTTAATGTGTTTCTGTTGGCTTTAATTAGCAAATATGCCGTCCTACAGGGCATTCTTGAAATAACACACCTATATGAGCTCGACTGTAAACGTCGCGGTCTATGAGACTTGGGTGATCTCTAGTAATCTCATGAAGAGACCAGGGAGTATGACGCATATGCTCCAACCCGCGGGGTAGGCTACTGGCAGCCAGGTACTAGTTATGATTTTGAGTGAAATCTATTGGCACCAAACTTGCAATTCAAGGTTCGTCCATTGTTCAAATTGTTGATAGACGTAGTTCAAGATTCTAGGCGGAAGTTCAACTTAACAGTCTCTGCTGAAACACTGGTATACAAACAAGTAGCGAGGATTGACAAATCTTCAAATGGGCATTTGAGATCTTGTCATTGTAAGTACTTGCATATCATTAAGAACCGCCAACGGGGTACCCCTTGCACATGGTACAATAGCTTTCCCATAACCAAAATGACAAGGCAAGCAGACAGTAAGCATCTCAGCGATCTTTTTATTTACTATGTGTATATTTTTTTATTGAGGATGCTTCACAGAATGCTCACTATGGTGGTGCTGCAAGTTTCCACCATGATTAGGCATGGCTTAGGCTAGTGGCCCAGGCGTTTCTCTACCACAAAGTACAAACTCCATGGACTCACAAGTTCCCCTCTCATTTCACACCATTGACATCCATAGACAAAAGAGCACGATATCAACGATGTACATAGTACATGTGCTATGTTGAAAACGTTACCCGTGACAACACGGTTCTGCTAATCCCAACGTATAGATGCAAGCATATACAACTTCGATGTCCACAATGGCTCAAGTTTATTAGGGGCAGGAAATAAGGTGTGCCATCAAGTTCGTGAGAGCTTTACTAACTAGTTTTCACATAACAAAATACTTTTTAATTTGAAAGGTAGATGAAGCTTGAAAATTTGCTTGGAATAGCAAGATTGCTACTAGGTAGATATGGTGGACACAAGTGGCAAAAGTTTGTTTCAAAGAAGTTTGGAAGCATGAGAATTATGCCTTCTCAAAACAGGTTTTTGGCTAGCAAGGCTGGGTAGCAAGCAAAAGAGTTGAAAGAAATAAGCAAACATACAAGTAATAAAGCCAAACATGCAATCTTCCTTGAAGACACAAAAGATCTTAAATAAAGAATATTAAACTTATGAGCCAACAAGAAAGAAAACAAATGATACCAAATACCTGTAAGGTTTTTCTTTCTCTTTTTCTTTCAAACCTCAAAAATTGTTGCTACTGACCAGAACTCGGTTTGCCAAAACCAATTTAGATCCACTTGATGCTCCCAAAGTGGTGCCAATACTGATCAACAAGATCCATCATATAATAGATATTGCAAACTAAAATAAGAAGTGCAAAAAGTAAAAGATGAGACTTCTCCTTAATATTCAATAAAGGCACTCACACCAAGGGATACATAGATAATCAACTAAAGGAGAGATACTTCCACATGCAAACCAAACTATAAGATAACTTCTCTACCATAGATATGAATCCACTAAAAAGGTAAAGGATAAAAGATAATGGTGGTGATGCCACGACACTCCCCCAAGCTTGGAACAAGCCAAGGGGATGCCAAACCTGATGACGAATTACTCCTTTGGTGGTGCTGGTGTTCTCTTGTCATGGGTCAGGAAATATTTCAGCATCTTACGAAGCCTGTTATTCTCCTCTTGAAGCATATCCACCTTCATCCTCAAAGCACGGTACTTATCACATAACTCGTTGGTGGTTCGAAGGGATTCCGCTGCCTCAGGGCAGTATATGAGTTCTGGACCGAAGGCTATGATTCCCTGCATGTGACGAGAAAAAGCATCCGCGGTGTTAATTGCTCCTACAGAAGTAGGTTTCCTCCCCCTTGTTCCTGCGGCGGTTTGTTCTTCCAACTCTATCTCCACGGGCTTCTTGCCTTTGTCGTCGGCGAAGGCCATGGCGCTCTAAACTTGAGAAGATTTCCTGACAGAAACAAATCAAAACGAAAACACGACGAGAACATGATGCATGAACCTCGGGGGATCCGGGGGTCATATATTATGAAGTTTCAATTCACAAGGAAGGTTTTGACATGGAAACGAGGCGGAGACGGAGTTTAGGAAGGGGACACCCCCCTCAGGCGCGACCAGGCTGGGGCCCGCGCCTGGGGTGGGTTTGTCCACCCTGGGCTCCGTTTCCTCTTCAGTTTTGTCTCATAACTTCCCTTATGTATTAAAACATCAAAAATATAAAAATATTGGAGTTTCACGAACCTTCTGTTTTCACCACTTTTACCTATTCAAAGACGAACTCTGCAGATTCCTTTCCTCTTTCTTCTGAGAATTTCCTTCATACAAAACCTTTGCACAAAATCAATGCCAACATTAGTGTAAGCAAAAACAATAACCTTTAAGATCACATTTCAACTGAAAACCCATCAAAACAAAAGCTTCTATAAGAGGCAAATGCAAATGAAGGCAGAAATCTGTCAAAACAGACCAACAGGTAAAGATTGATTTTTTCGAAGACCTTCTGTTGCTCAAATCAAAAAGTGTAGAACTAATGAAAGTTTCGTAACAACCTAGAGAACAAGATCAGAAAAATGCAGCTCAATCCTAAGTACTGAGCTCCCTCAAGATTTTTTACAATACAGCACAAAAATCTGTCCTAGGTCAACAACTTTTCACAACTCCTCTCCTTCACAAAAGTAGTTGAACTTGACACAAAAACCAAAACAAAAAAAGGATAATGAGCGGTTATTACTGAGGTAATAACTTCCAAGACATGACAAAACTCTTGGGTTATCTCCCAACAAGTACTTTTCTTTAATGCCTTTAAGTTAGGCTTGAAACTTTCAAAGATGCTCACATAGGATATATATATCTGAAGTGAAAGAGAGCATCAAGAAGCAAATAACCAACACACTTGAGTCTAACCCACTTCCTATGCATGGGAGTATCATGAGAAAATGAATTGTTGAAACAAAAAGCCACAAGCATAGGAAGACAAAACATATGCAACTTCAAAGCTTTCAACATAAAACGGGGAAACTTAACATCATTGAGATGCATAAAACCATGTTTTCCTCTTTCATAATAACTTTCAGTAGCACTTTGAATAAAGTTGGCAATATAGCTATCACTGGAAACAACTTTATCATCAGAATAAGCATACTTACAGTCATCAAAGAGGTCCAAGGTCATAGACTGGATCAATAGATGCAAGTTGTTCCATCCTGAAATCTTTATTAGGCAAGCTATTTTCACAAGGAGCTTTAGCAAATTTGGAAAAGTTAAACTCATAAGAATCTCCATCAAACTTAGTTAAAACTTTTTCCTTCTTACAATCAATAATAGCTCCACAAGTATTCAAGAAAGGTCTACCAAAAATGATATGACAAGTTTTGCTAGCTGCTGAGTTAAGCACTAGAAAATTAGCAGGATACTTAATCTTACCACAGAGAACCTCCACATCTCTTACAATGCCAATGGGGCAAATGGTTTCCTTATTAGCAAGGTGAATAACCACATCGATGTCCTCAAGCTCACAAGGACCAATCTCATGCATAATTTCCATGTAAATCTCATAAGGAATAGCCCTAGAACTAGCACCAATATCACATAAACCATAGTAGCAATGATCACCAATTTTAACAGAAAGCACAGGAACACTAGCTTTTCTAGTCTTACTAGGATGAGAGATAATATTAGAAGCGTCTTCATAGAAGACAATATGCTCATCCTCTATATTTCTAGTGACAGTGTCTTTCACAATAGCTACCACAGGTTCATCACTCAGTTGCTTACCAGGCTTCGTAGTTTTCATTGTACCTTTGTTATTTGCACTAATAATCATAGAATACTCCTTTACCTTAGCTGGGAAAGGAATTTTCTCAACATGAGGCTTAGGCACAATATGATTAGTAGTACAAACTTGAGTACTTCTAACAGTAACATGATTAACAACATCTTTATAAGGAGCATGGTACTTATTCCACTTCTTCTTTGGAATTTCTATGTAAGAGGCAAAGGCCTTAAAACAGTTGGCAATACTATGGGAATCAAGACCAAACTCATTGTTAATATCACGGAAGTCATCAGTTCCCATAAAAGATTTAATGCATTCATAATCATAATTTATACCTGACTTTCTTGCTTTGTCATTCTCCCAAGCTTCAGTGTTATCTTGAATACGGTCTAAAAGATCCCATTTAGCTTCTTACTTCATACGCGTGAATGATCCAGCACAAGAAGCATCTAGTAAATCTTTATCATGAAGAGAAAGCCTAGCATCAAAGTTATTGAGAATAATATTGTTAGGGAGTTCATGAATAGGACATTTACGCATTAGTAACTTCAATCTCCCCCAAGCTTGAGCTGTACTCTCTCCATCAAGAGGCCAAAAGTTATATATAAGATTTCTATCCTTATGAATCTCACTGGGAGGATAAAATTTAGAGTAAAAGAGAGATGACATCTCCTCCCATTCCATGGATTGTCCATTCTTCAGCAGCTTATACCATTCTTCAGCTCTCCCTCTCAAGGATATGGAGAGTAACTTCTTCTTCACTTGTTCAGTTGTGATACCTGCACACTTAAACAACCCTCATAGTTCATGGATAAAAAGCAAGTGATCACCAGGATGGACAGTTCCATCCCCAAAATAATAATTATCCATAACACGGTTAATAATACTTGTAGGTATATTAAAAAGATCTATCTCAACAGGTGGTGGTTCATCTACTACCCTAGCAGTGGTAGTAGTTTTCCCAAAAGGAAAACCAAGTGGGTTATCCATATTGGAAACAAAGTAACAAGCAGTAACAAAAGCAATACTCACAGTAAAAGTTTCCCTTACCAGTTCCACTCTTCAATAGTGCTTCACTCCCCGACAACGGCGCCAGAAAATAGTATTGATAACCCACAAGTATAGGGGGTGTATCATAGTACTTTCGATAAATAGGAGTGTCGATCCCAACGAGGATAAGAAGGTGTTGAATAGTGGTATGGAGCAGGAAATCCCTGTGAATACTTAGCAAACGGATTTTTAGTGGTTTTATGATAAGGAAACAAAACAAAGAGCAAGTAACAGAAGTAACAAACAAATGGAGAAAGTGGCCCAATCCTTTCTTAGCAAAGGACAAGCCGTTGGAAATACTTATAAGGACCAAATGTTCTCGAGGACACATGGGAATTTTGTCAAGTGTTTTCGCTGCAAATAGCTGAGTACTCTTCTTTGGTGTTTGTAAGTGTTGTGTGGGTGAACCTGTGCTAACATACCGCCCTTCCTAGGACTAATACATACTTGTTATTAAACCTCCTGCAAACATCCGTAACTACAGGAAAGTAATTAAGATATAAATCTAAC
Organism: Avena sativa; assembly: GCA_916181665.1. Classification (NCBI taxonomy): domain Eukaryota; kingdom Viridiplantae; phylum Streptophyta; class Magnoliopsida; order Poales; family Poaceae; genus Avena; species Avena sativa. The sequence continues at coordinate 17,471,785 of OV702285.1, forward strand.
CACTGCCTTAAACTCTGAGATCCGACACTCCCTTGTGCAAAGATATCCTAACGGGAGTTCAGGTTTCTGTCACTCCGGCAACCCTGCGATTAGTAGCTAAATACACAATGAATCTCCCTAGGCCCATAAATGGTGAAGTGTCATGTAGTCGACGTTCACATGACACCACTATTAGAATAGCACCACAACTTAAATACTAAACTATTGAATAATAACTCATCACAGATTCACTACTAACAACATGACTTCTCCCATGTCCTCAAGAACACAACGAACTACTCACAAGACATCATATGGATCAAGATCAAAGATGATATGGTGATGGATAACAATATGAACATAAACAACAATCCAATGGTTCCACTCACAAGCATCAACTACAATAGTAATTAACACCGGGAAAGTTTCCCCTAAGATCTAAAGAAATATCCAACACAATTGTTACAGAGGGACGGAGTGGTGATGATGGTGCTGGTGGAGATGATGGTATGGATGATGAAGATGCTGATCCCGATGAAGCCTAGCTTGATGATGCTATTGATGGCGACAGTCTCCCCTCTCCGGGAAGGAATTCCCCCGGCAGAAATCTGTCTGCCGGAGAGATCTTTCTCTCTCGGTGTTTTCCGCCCCCAGAGGTGGCGGAAATCTATCTGTGGTCGCCCCCTGAGGCTTAGGGTTCTGAAGGGAAGTTATAGGCGAAGGGGGAGAGTTGGGAGCCGGTCAGGTGGGCCACACGTGCCCTAGGCACGGCCTTAGGTGGGCCCACGCCTAGGGGGAGTGTGGGCCCCCCTACGGCCCCCCTCCCCTCCTCCTTCTGACTTCCTTCGTCCTCAGATAAAATAATATGTTTCCATATTTTTCTAGTATTTTTCTGATCTTCGCGAAATTGCACCGAAACGCCTTATTTTCCATCAGAATCCAGACTCCGTCAGCTCATCTTCCAAGAATCATTCAACATGCATAAACAGATGAAAAGCCATAAGTAATACCTCATAATAAGACAAATATCAATGAATAGAGATAAATTATGATATAGAATGGTGATGCAAATTGGGCGTATCAGTCATACTTGACTTGACATCGCCGCGGAGCTCCATGCAAGAAAATCCGCTCCATCTCCTTCCTCTGCCATCCAATGCTGCTCAACAAACGATGCTCCCAAGAGAGAATACGACACCGTAGTGCCGACATCGCTGAATCCGAAAGCCAGATCCTAGGTTTCCCCCGGAGCAGAACGAGTGGGTTGACAATAGTTTCACGATGATGTCTTCATCAAGGTAACATCATAGAATGCCGCCATCGCCCACCAAGACCGAAATTAGCTCGGTTTTCACCGCCAACTATGTCTCACAACTCGCAGTCGAGACTAGATGACGGAACCAGATCCACTAATCCAACCACGATCCTGGCCGGCCATTGCTGGCAAAGGAAGAAGATCACCACCGCCAAGCCCTGGGTTGCCGTCCCAGGCTTCCTCGAAGCCAAAGCCAGGTCCTCCTCCTTGAAGTGCCACCACCGGGCGAGACTAGCAGACGACGGCCACCTCCAGGCCAGGGGGGATATCTTAATCTAGATGACACCCGAGCATATGTTAAACTATGTTTTACTAGACAAAAAACGTTTTGTAAAACCTAAACCATTTTTCTCATTCACAATCCATTTTCGTGGGTTTTTTTATCGGGAGGGCTCTAAAGTCATGTCCCATGTGGGTTTTTTGTTCCTTAGAAAAATTCTACAAAAGCTATCAACTTTTTTATAATAATATACCACGTGAAAACGTTAGTACATACATGTTAAGTATTTCATAGATCATTGTGTGACAGACTTTGAAAGCGGGAAAAACATGGAAACATAATAGCTTATGTTCTAATTTACAAGATCTTGTCAAGACAAAGACACCAATGAACGTGAAACTTAAATCAAGTTCACAAAATGAAAGCTAAAACATTTTAAAGTTTCTAGTTAGAAGTTTTATTTGTTAGTAGTGTTGCATGCACTCTCTTAGCTCCTATCTGCATATGTGTTGTGGACAAAGACGACAAAGTTCATGTTCACTCTGTATTAGCAAAAAACTTAGTATACTCTCTCCCATCCATAATAAATATCACAGATTTAGTATAAAGTTAGCCTAAATCAGCTAAACTTATTACATATCGGAGGGAGTACTATCTTCTTAACAAAAGAAAGCAAGGTAGTTCACGTAATAAACGGTTCAGATATCTATCGAGCTATATAGATAGTTTACACCAATATTTACTACTCCATCCGTTCCAATGAACAAAGCGTGTATTTCTTTCTAAAAGTCAACGTAAGTAAAGTTTGAGCAAACTTAAAAAAAATAAGAACTGTGATATGATATTGATATCACAAGAAAAGATATTTCATTGGGATTGTACAGATTAATGACTTTTTCTAAATGCATGTTCAAGTTTTATGTAGTTTCATAAAAAAATATATGCCTATTTTATTGGAATGGATGTAGTATTGGATTTTTCATACTCCATCCAATCCATAATAAGATATTTCATTTGGATTATTGTACATATTAATGAATTTTTCTAAATACATGTTCAAGTTTTATGTTTTTTTTGGAAAGGAGCATATATTAATATCAAGAGATACCAATTACACCCGGCCTCTGCAACAACGCAATACCCTATTGGCATTACGAATGCACATATCCAACAAAAGATAAAGAGAACTAAGAAAATAAAAGACCTGCTATAGTGTTCCGGTCCTAGCAGGAACAGTACAACCACCACCAATACAACACCTGAACTCCAGGCTCTTCAAAAGCGACGCCTCCACAAAGGGAATAGTGCACAAGCGTCGTCGTCGTCGCCTGATCAAAGATCTAGATTTTAACCCTGAAGATAATCCCCAATCTCAAAACAATGCCTTCAACAAGGCCATTGCCAGACACAACCAGCTAAGGCCAGACCTTAGATTTTCACCCTGAAAGGTAAGATTCTGAAATTCACCTATGTTGTCGCCCCACTTACATATGGCTGCTGTGAAGCCCAGAACACCAAGCAAGTCCCTCAATAGTACGGGGACTCGAAACTCCATAGATAGACCTCCAACCTAGACTTCATGAATTCTCCACCTCTGACTTCACCATGGATCAAAAGTCGCCTGGTGGCAACAAAGGACAGAGCTTCGCGCCACTCCTTCTTGAACCAAACGGTCAGAATAAAACATGGGTGCACACGACCGAATACCACCCGATCCAGCAAACTGCAGGTATAATAGCGCTGGTACATTCACCGACGGAGCCTTCCGGAACTCCCCACTCCGGCTAGGTCAAGAACCATCCTCAGGAAGGTGATCATCTCCACCCAAGAGGAACCCTAGGTCGATCCACCTTTATTTGACCGGCCGACCAACTCCGACGGGGGAGAAGGCCACCACCACCATGCCCGGGCTCATAGCCCTAGGTGACCTCGTGAAGCCGGACGAACCCAGAAGCCATCACGTTGCCGGTGGCAACAAATCCGACAGAAAACGGTCAAGATCGGGCTCGTCTTGCTCCTACCATCACCAGCTGGAGGATGAGGCCGGGAGGACAGAGCCACCCCTGCCAACAACCTCCCGCCGCCGACCGTCTAGGCCGCTAGCCGTCGTCGTCCGCCGTCACCGTCCTTGACGAGGGCGAGGGGACGCCACCGCCGCCGTCCAGATCTCGGACACGTGGACCGTCCGCCGCCGCCGCGCCGCAGAGTCTTTGCCTGGCGACGGAGCCGGTGGCGGCGGGTTGGGGGAGGGGCGGAGTAGTTCGGCGGCCGGACGCTACACCCCGGTGCGGCCACTACAAGGATTATATTATTCTATGACCTTCTAATAGTGATCGTTGACAAAATTGTCATAGAGTTATAACTATTTTGCACTAAATGGTCGTAAGCTATTCAGGAGGTTCAAAACCTTAGAAAATTACGACGATCTTGCTTAAAAACGTCATGGTTTTATTATCTCAAATCGTCATAATTAGAAAATGAGAGGTTGGCCATCAACAATTGTGCCTATGTGTCACTTTTTGACTATGTGTCATATCCATGTATTAATATATGCCTAGTTGGCACTATCGCAACTAAACAGACTTGACGTGCTTGCCTTGTGGATTATTTCCAAAAAAGAATTTGGCCGACGATTTGAACTGGGAACCTCCCTCCATTCGTGGGCGCACCTTACTACTAGACCATAAGTTCCTTTGTGGCATATTACTACAACAATAGCTTATAAACATTCAGTGTGTTATACAAATTTAATAGGCAAAAAATAGAGGGCACTTGCGACCTCCCTCCATTCACGAGCGCACCTTACCACCAGACAACATGTTCCTTTGTGGCATATTACTATGACCTCCCAGCAGATAGAAGGAACCTCACCACCACGCCAAAGTAACTTAGATGTAATATATCCGCGCTCCTCTTATTTGAGTATTACCTACGATTGCAACTGGGCCTGGTGGCCAAATTTCCCCTAATGGTCCTCGCTGGGAAGGTCCGGTTAGGTTTTTCCATTTTTCTTTTTGTGTTTTCATATTTCTTTTGTATCCTTTTCATAAAAAGTCCAAAATAATTTATTTTGTCTCTAAATATTTATGAATTTCATTAGATCATACTAGGATGTTAATTATAAATAGTATGATTATTTTAAATTGTGGATATACTAATCCCATACTAGTCCATAGTAGGAACAATATCACAATTCAAAATATCATTTTGAAACTAGGGACTTGAATTCAAAAGTTGTGTCCTTAAGTATAGCTAAACTTGTATTGGATCTATGAAGAAACAACATATTGTGAGTCTAAAAATCATTTTTTCACAAAATAATGGGCATCAGATCATGTACCTATAGTTCAAATCCGACCCATTTCCTATCGATTTGGCAGGAATTTGTCCTTTTCGCCAGGGATGGACAGAAAGGTTTGAGATACCCCGGTTGGGACATTTGTCCATGTAAGGTGGCCTATTAGTTTTGAAAAATGGGATGGTAGCATTTTAAAACTTTCATTTGGTGGTTGCTTCACAAAACGGCCCGTTTTTTGTGCACGCGAAATAAAAAATGGTTTTTTTGTGCGACGAAAAGGAAAACTTCCTCCTGCAACATTCTTCGCCATCCCATGATACAGATGGGTGCCGCAATTATAGCCATAATATTGTTCGTTTGGCCAAAAGCCATGAAACCTCGAACATGATATGTCATTTCTAAGAAGGTTTTTTCGAGACACTTGCAATATACCAAGTTTGGTATTTTTTCTTGCAACTATGTCACATAATAAGACACCACACAAAGGATTTGCATTGATCGGACCATTTTTTAATTTTATATGCTCGTTTCAAACTATGGTCAAAACGGCGGGCATGAAGGTTGTTAGCTAGAGGCTGAGCCTCGCTAAACTTGCATTGGATCTGTGAAGAAACAGCTTATTGTGAGTCTAAAAATCATTTTTTTAAATACTGGGCATCGGATCATGTACATGTAGTTTAAATCGGACCCACTTCCTACAGATTCGGAATGAATTTGTCTTTCTCGCCAGGGGTGGACGAAAAGGTTTGAGATATCCCGGTTGGGACATTTGTCCATCTAACATATCCTATTATTTTTGAAAAATGGGATGGTTAGTGGTTGCTTCACAAAATGACCCATTTGCTGCGCTCGTAAAATGGAAATTGGTTGTGCGACGAAAATGAAAACTTACTCCTGCAACATTGTTCGCCATCCCACGATACATATGGGTGCACAATATGGGCACATTATCACTAACTATGCCGTGATTTTGGCCATAACATTGGTCGTTTGGCCCGAAAGCCATGAAACCTCGAACATGATAGATCATTTCTGAGAAGGTTTTTTCGAGACACTTGCAATATACCAAGTTTGGTATTTATCGTTGCAACTATGTCACATAATAAGACACCACGAAAAGGATTTGCATTGATCACACCGTTTTTTAACTTTTTATGCCCGTTTCAAACTATGGTCAAAACGGCGGGCATGAAGGTTGTTAGGTCGACGCTAAGCCTCGCTAAACTTGCATTGGATCTCTGAAAAAACAGCATATTGTGAGTCTAAAAAACATTTTTTTTAAAATAATGGGCATCAGATCATGTACCTGCAGTTCAAATCGGACCCACTTCCTACCGATTCGGCGGGAATTTGTCTTTTTCGCCAGAGGTGGACGGAAAGGTGTGAGATACCTCGGTTGGGACATTTGTCCATGTAAGGTGGCCTATTATTTTTGAAAAACGGGATGGTAGAATTTTGAAACTTTAATTTTGTGGTTGCTTCAAAAACGGCCCATTTTTTGCGCTCGAAAAATGTAAAATGGTTTTTTTGTGTGACGAAAAGGAAAACTTCCTCCTGCAACATTGTTCTCCATCGCACGATAAATATGAGTGCACAATATGGGCACATTATCACAAACTATGCCACGATTCTGGCCATAACATTGGTCGTTTGGCCCGAAAGCAATGAAACCTTGAACATGATGGTCATTTCTAAGAAGGTTTTTTCGAGACACTTGAAATATACCAAGTTTGGTATTTTTTCTTCCAACTATGTCCCATAATAAGACACCACGCAAAGTATTTGCATTGATCACACCGTTTTTTAATTTTTTATGCCCGTTTCTATCTATGGTCAAAACGACGGGCATGAAGGTTGTTAGATCGAGGCTGAGCCTCGCTAAACTTGCATTAGATCTCTGAAGAAACAACATATTGTGAGTCTAAAAATCATTTTTAAAATAATGGGCATCAGATCATGTACCTGTAGTTCAAATCGGACTCACTTCCTGCCGATTCGGCAGGAATTTGTCTTTTTTGCTAGGGATGGACGGAAAGGTTTGAGATACCCAGTTGGGACATTTGTCCATGTAAGGTGGCCTATTATTTTTGAAAAATGTGGTGGTAGAATTTTAAAACTTTCATTTGGTGGTTGTTGTAGGGTTTCGTAGCATGGAAAACAAAAAAATTCTACCGCGTGCACACAAACAAGCCAAGATCTATCTACTAGATTGTAGCAACGAGTCGATAGAAGCACTCACCCTCGAAGATTCCAAAGCGGTTAACTAGAGCAGATTCTCGTGGGTGATGTAGTCGTACACTTGCCGATCTCAAGATCACGTAGACGATCCTTCCGGCGCTGCGTTCCGGCAGCGCTTCCGTAGTCGGTCACACGTTCGGTACTCAATGAATACCTTCCTCTCCCTTGTTCTAGCAGACATCGGAGGTTGTAGTTCTCCTCTCGCGAATCCGGCAGCACGACGATGTGGTGTCGGAAGTAGAGGGAAGATCCCGCAGGGCTTCGCCTAAGCCGGTGCGAGTTATGGTGGATTAGGGTTTCCTTGAGATCTAGGGTTTATAAGACCGGGAAGAGGAGCTTGTGTCGGCGGCGGCTAGAGCGGCGGCGACGGACCGTCGGCGGCGGCGCGGCGGATGGCGACGGAGGCTCGGGTGGAGAGGGGCTAGGGCTTGTAGTGTTGGGGCAGCCCTCCCCCTCTATTTATGAGAGGGGGGGAAGCCTTGGGAGGGGTGGGTTTGAATCCAAACCCAAACCCAAGTTGGATTGAGAGAAGGACTTGTTTCTTTTTCCACTAGGAAACCATTGTTCTAGTTTGACTTTTCAAACTTCCCGTTTGACTTTCAATTTAGAGCTTTAATTCTCTCTTGCAAATTCCCACACCAAGTGACCTAGGATATGATCCAATAATTCCACTTACCCATGACATATTCATGGACCATTCTCCTTCCGGACCGGTGAACCTTCTAGACCCTTCTAGAACCTCTCCGATGAAAACATCGGAAACTTTCCCGAACTCCGGAATCGTACTTTCCTTATATGAATCTTATTCTTCGGACCATTCCGGATCTCCTCGTGATATCCCGGATCCCATCCGAGACTCCGAACAACATTCGGTCTCCCTACTAACATTCCATATCTACTAAACAACATCGAATCCTTAAGTGTGTCTCCCTACGGTTCGTGAATTATGCGGACATGACCGAGACACTTCTCCAATCAATAACCAATAGAGGAATTTGGAAATTAATATGGCTCCCACATATTTCTACGATTAATTTGCGATCGACTGAACCACTTACATACGATACCAATTTACCTTTGTCTCATAATAGTTTACTTATCCGAGGTTTTGATCGTCGGTATCTCTGCATACCTAGTTAAACCTCGTTACCGATAAGTACTCTTTTCTCGTTCCCGTGATATGTGATCCCTTGTGAGCCAGTCACATGCTTGCAAGATAATTGGATGAAATTCCACCGAGAGGGCCCAGAGTATATCTATCCGTCATATGGATGGACAAATCCCACTCTTGATCCATGTGCCTCAACCCATACTTTTCGAACACTCAATGCCACCTTTATAGCCACCCAGTTACGGTGTGGTTTTTAATGTCATCAAAGCATCCTTCCGGTGATGGTGATTAGCATGATCTCATGGTCGACGGAATTAGGTTACTATGTATCAGAAAGCTTATAACAAACGAACTATTGAAATGACTTGATCTTAATGCTACGCTTATCTATAGGAGTATGTCCATCACACCATTCTCCTAATGATATGATCTTGTTGTTAACAACATCTCAATGTTCATGATCGGGAAACCACAACCATCTATTAACCAACAAGCTAGTATTTATAAAGAGGCTTTACTAGGGACTCTAATTTAGTTTACAAATCACACAAGTATTAATGTTTCCAGTTTAATACTATTATAGCATGAATGCAAACATTTATCATAAACACAAAGATATAATAATAACCACTTTTATTATTGCCTCTAGGGCATATCTCCAACAGTCTCCACTTGCACTAGAGTCAACTAATCCAGATTACATGGTAATATACCGAACACCCATGGCGGTTTGGTGCTGGTCATGTTTTGCCCTCGGGAGAGGTTTAGTCAACGGATCCGCCACATTCAGATATGTGTGTACTTTGCAAATCTTTGTGTCACCAACTTGGACATGCTCTCGAATAGCGTGAAAACATAGCTTGATGTGCTTCAGCTTCTTGTGTGACCGTGGTTCTTGCGCATTGGCTATGGCGCCCATGTTATCACAGTAGATAGACATTGGGTCCAGCGCACTTGGAACCACACCGAGCTCTGTAATGAACTCCTTCCTCCATATCGCCTTTTATGAAGCCTCCGAAGCAGCTATGTATTCCGATTCAGTTGAAGATCTCGCCACAACGCTTTGCTTTGCACTCCTCCAGCTAATTGCTGCACCATTCAAAGTAAATACGTATCCAGATTGAGATTTAGAATCATCCGGATCGGTGTTCCAACTAGCATCGGTGTAACCATTAACAACGAGCTGTTCATCACCTCTATAAGAAAGAACCATATCCTTAGTTCTTGTCAAGTACTTAAGGATGTTTTTGACCGCTGTCCAATGATCCACTCCTGGAACACTTTGATATCTGCTTGTCAAACTAACAACATATGCAATGTCGGGTCTAGTTCATAGCATGACACACATAAGAGATACTATGACGGAGGCAAAGGGAGTCTTACTCGTACTTTCTCTATCTTCTGCCGTTGCAGGACTTTGAGTTTTACTCAAGGTCGTATTGGGCAACATGGGCAAGAACCCTTTCTTGCTCTCTTCCATTCCAAACCTTTTTAGAACTTTGTCCAAATATGTACTCTGTGACAATGATATTAGGCGTCTCGATCTATCTCTATAAATCTTTATGCCTAATATGTAAGCTGCTTCGCCAAGATCTTTCATTGAAAAACTATTATTCAAATAATCTTGACACTATTAAGAAGGTCTACATCATTCCCAATCAACAATATGTCATCTACATATAGTATTAAGAATGCTACAGAGCTCCAACTCACTTTCTGGTAAATACAAGCTTCTCCATAAGTTTGTATAAAAGCAAAGATTTTGATTACGTTATCAAAACATTGATTCCAACTTCGGGATGCTTGTTTCAATCCATATATGGACTGTTGAAGTTTGCATACCTTGTTAGCATCTTTAGGATCGACAAAACCTTTGGGTTGCATTATATACAACTCTTCATCAATGTCTCCATTGAGGAACGCTGTTTTGACATCCATCTGCCATATCTCATAATCATAATATGTAACGATTGCTAACATAATCCTCACAGACTTTAGCTTCGCTACTGGTGAGAAAGTCTCATCGTAGTCAACTCCTTGAATTTGTCGGAACCCTTTTGCGACAAGTCGAGCTTTATAGACAGTAACATTACCAATAGCATCTGTTTTCTTCTTGAAAACCGATTTGTTCTCGACAGCCTTCCGGCCATCCGGTAAGTCCACCAAAGTCCATACTTGGTTTTCGTACATGGATCCAATCTCGGATTTCATGGCTTCTTGCCATTTAATGGAATCTGGGCTCATCATCGCTTCCTCATATGTCGCAGGGTCATCGGTGTTGTCCACCAACATGACACTCATAACGGGATTATACCAATCAGGAGTGGTACGAGTTCTCGTCGATCTGCGAGGTTCCGTAGAAACTTCAACCGAAGTTTCATGATCAACATCATTAGCTTCCTCTCTTATTGGTGTAGCGCCACAGGAACTACTTCCGGTGCTGCGCTACTCGCAAGTTCGAGAGAAGGTTCAACAACCTCGTCGAGTTCTACTTTCCTTCCAGTCACTTCTTTCGAGAGAAACTCCTTCTCTAGAAAGGATCCATTCTTGGCAACGAAGATCTTGCCCTCGGATCTATGATAGAAGGTATATCCAATAGTTTCCTTCGAGTATCCTATGAAGACGCATTTTTCCACTTTGAGTTCAAGCTTGTCCGGCTGTAACTTCTTTACGGCCGACTTCTTTTCAGCTTATGATTTTAGAGAAGCTAGCTTTTAGAAGATTGTGGACAGAAGCTGTGGTGGGAAGAATCTCACAGAATCTGGTTTCATCCATTCTTTTTAGCTTTTAAACATTTGGCTTGTTTAATATGTTGAGTGTGAAATGTCTGTAACGCCCTAGAATTCATATGTTATCCAAATAAGTGAATAATAGCCTTAATTTTGTCTAAATATGAATACATCTAGCCTAAATATTTAACTAGATATATACGAATCTTGATAAAATTGAGCGTCAGAAATTAAATATAATTAGCTATTAATCATAACTATTTGTTTCACAAAATTAGCGCATTTTACTGCATCCATCGATCTCAAATCTATCATGACATCACGTGCGTGTGAGTGAAGGATGAGGACGGATCGTGTTATGTACGTGGGCTTGCAGTTGACACAGTACGTGCGCGGGCAGGACGTGAATGTGAATGGGTGGCGGCTGGGCCAAACGGTGGCATTTATTTGTAAATACACGCAGCCACAGGGGCATCTTGTTTTACCGGTTCGTTCCATCGCCTGAAGCTCGGGAATCTATCCCAAAAGCAGGTCAGAGACCGATTCTCACTTTACGTGTAAACTGAGATTCGCGGTGGAAAAAAGCTGAGTAGAATCAGATCTATTTTTTTGAGCTTGTGTGATTTTGGGACTAGAATCTGTTCAATAAGCTGAAAAGAAGTCGGCCTACATAAGCTTCGCAATCCCAAACTTTAAGGAACGACAATTTAGGTTTCTTCCCAAACCATAATTCATACGGTGTCGTTTCAACGGATTTAGATGGTGCCCTATTTAAAGTGAATGCGGCTGTTTCTAATGCATAACCGCAAAATGATAGCGGTAAATCTGTAAGTGACATCATAGAACGAATCATATCTAAGAGAGTTCGATTACGACGTTCGGACACACCATTACGCTGTGGTGTTTCCGGCAGTGTCAATTGTGAAAGTATTCGCATTTCTTCAAATGCTCGCCAAACTCGTAACTTAGATATTCACCTCCACGATCAGATCGTAGAAATTTAATCTTCTTGATTCTCTACCTCACTTTGAAATTCCTTAAACTTATCGAAATTTTTGGACGTATGTTTCATGAAATAGATATACCCATATCTACTCAAGTCATCCGTGAAGGTGAGAACATAACGATAACCACCACGCGATGCTACACTCATTGGGACACACACATCGGTATGTATGATTTCCAATAAGTTCGTAGCTCGCTCCATCATACCAGAAAATGGAGTCTTAGTCATTTTACCCATCAGACATGCTTCGCATCTTTCAAGTGATTCGAAATCAAGTGATTCAAGAAGTCCATAGAAATGGAGTTTCTTCATACGCTTCACTCCAATATGACCAAGACGACAATGCCACATATAGGTTGAGTTATCGCTCAATTTCAAACGTTTAGCTTCAATGTTATTAATGTGTGTATTACCACAATCGAGATTCAATAAGAATAGACCATCTATCAAAGGTGCATGTGCATAAAACATATTACTCATATAAATCGAACAATCATTATTCTCGGACTTAAACAAGTAACCGTCTCGCAATAAACATGATCCGGATATAATGTTCATGCTCAACGCAAGCACCAAATAACAATTATTTAAGTATAAAACTAATCCCGATGGTAGATGAAGAGGTAGCGTGCCGACCGCGATCACATCAACCTTTGATCCATTCCCAACGCGCATCATCACCTTGTTTTTCGCTAGCTTCCGTTTATTCTGCAGTACCTGTTTCGAGTTACAAATATGTGCAACCGAACCAGTATCAAATACCCAAGCACTACTACGAGTACTAGTGAGATACACATCAATAACATGTATATCAGATATACCTTTCTTCTTGATGTTGCCGTTCTTCAAATCCGCCAAGTACTTTGGGCAATTCTGCTTCCGGTGATCTTCTCCCTTGCAGTAAAAGCACTCAGTATCAGGCTTAGGCCCAGCCTTGGTCTTCTTCGCCGGCGCGGTAACTTTCTTACCGCCCTTCTTGAAGTTTCCCTTTTTCTTAGAATTTCCTTGCTTCTTGAATTTGGTGGTCTTATTGACCAACAACACTTGGTGCTCTTTATTGATCTCCACTTCTGCAGACTTCAACATGGAGAAGAGTTCTGGCAACGACTTGTCCATGTTTTGCATATTGTAGTTCATCACAAAGTTCTTGTAACTTGGTGGTAGTGATTGGAGGACATGGTGAATCCCCAAAGAATTAGGAATCACTATACCCAAGATTTGAAGCTTACTTGCGTGCCCAGACATCTTAAGCACGTGCTCACTGACGGAGCTGCCCTCTTCCATCTTGCATTTAAAGAACTTTTCAGAAGCCTCATAACTCTCAACTGCCGCGTGAGCCTCAAATATCATTTTGAGTTCACGGACAATATCATGTGGGTCATGGTTCTCAACCCTTTTCTGAAGCTCCGATTCCAAACCATACAAGATAGCACACTGAACTGTTGAGTACTGATTCTTCCGAGCGAGGAAAACATTCTTTACCTCATCGGTAGCATTAGCTGCAGGCGGGTCACCTAGCGGTGCATCCAGCACATAGGTCAAATTACCAGCATTGAGGACAATCCTCAAATTGCGGAACCAATCCGCGAAGTTGCTTGCACTGTTTTTCAACTTTTCTTTCTCTAGGAACGCATTAAAATTGATGGTAGGGGCCGCCATTGATCTACAACATATTTTCAATAGTTTAGATTAAGTTTATGACAAAGTGAGTTCTAATTAATAGTTAAATTAATCTAGGTGAACTCCCACTCAAAACAATATCCCTAAAATTGTTTTAGTGATCACACGAACCAAATCAACCACATCAAAACCGATCATCACGAGAGTTGATGTAGCTTCAATGGCGAACAATCAACATGTTCATCATATCTACTATATGACTCATGCTTTACCTTTCGGTGATCCGTGTTCCGAGACCATATCTGTACATGCTATGCTCGTCAAGATCAAACCTTAGCTTCCGCATGAGCAAATCTGGCTTGCTCACGTTATATACACTCGCAGAATCTAACACACCCGATCATCACGTGGTGCTTCGAAACAACGAGCTTTAACAACGGTGCTTACTAAGGATGAACACTTTAAAACTTGAAATTTTGTGCTTGAGGGATCATCTTATAATGCTACCATCGTGAACTAAGCAATACAAGATGCATAAAAGGATTAACATCACATGCAATTCATAATATGTGATATGATATGGCCTTTCTTCCTGTGCTTCCAATCTCCATCTTCAAGCACGAACATGATCTCCATCATCACCGGTATGGCGTCAAGGTCAGTGGCGCCGTTTCATGGTTGTCGTCCACCGGCTTCAAATATTACAACTACTTTGAATAGACACGCAGGTCTTAATGGAATTTAAAAGACAACCATATGGCTCCTGCCGGTTGCCAACTTACAATAAGGAACATTGCATACATCATATATAATCACAATCATGGCCATATCACATCACATCACACCCCTGCAAAACAAAGTTAGACGCCTCTAATTTTCTTTGCATATTTTACGTTGTTTGGGGCTTTAAATAAGTGTCGCTATAACTTACGAACAAGAACCACAACGTTGATGTTTGAACTATCAAGTGCCCATTTTAAATTGAATCTATACTATGATGGGAGAGACAGACACCCGCAAAGCCACTTATGCAATACAAGTTGCATGTTGAGCGTGGAGCAAATCTCATGAACGATGTCATGTAAGGTTAGCCCGGGCCACTTCATCCCATCATACCGCAAGATGCAAAGTACACAACAACCAATTGATAATAAAAGCACCACCGCCCACAATGACCATTGTGTTCTACTCGTGCAACAGATCTACATATAGACACGACTCTGATACCACTGTAGGGGTTCGTAGCATGGAAAACAAAAAATTTCTACCGCATGCACACAAACAAGCCAAGATCTATCTACTAGATTGTAGCAACGAGTCGATAGAAGCACTCACCCTCGAAGATTCCAAAGCGGTTAACGAGAGCAGATTCTCGTGGGTGATGTATTCGTACACTTGCCGATCTCAAGATCGCATAGACGATCCTTCCGGCGCTGCGTTCCGGCAGCGCTTCCGCAGTCGGTCACACGTTCGGTACTCGATGAATACCTTCCTCTCCCTTGTTCCAGCAGGCAGCGGAGGTTGTAGTTCTCCCCTTGCGAATCTAGCAGCACGACAGCGTGGTGTCGGAAGTAGAGGGAAGATCCCGCAGGACTTCGCCTAAGCCGATGCGAATTATGGTGGATTAGGGTTTCTCGGAGATCTAGGGCTTGTAGTGTTGGGGCATCCCTCCCCCTCTATTTATGATAGGGGGCAGCCTTGGGAGGGGTGAGTTTGAATCCAAACCCAAACCGAAGGTGAATTGAGAGAAGGACTTGTTTCTTCTTCCACTCGGAAACCATTGTTCCAGTTTGACTTTTCAAACTTCCCATTTGACTTTCAATTTAGAGCTTTAATTCTCTCTTGCAAATGCCCACACCAAGTAACCTAGGATATGATCCAATCATTCCACTTACCCATGACACACACATGGACCATTCTCCTTCCGGACCGGTGAACCTTCTAGACCCATCTAGAACCTCTCCGATGAAAACATCGGAAACTTTCCCGAACTCCGGAATTGGACTTTCCTTATATGAATCTTATTCTACGGACCATTCCGGATCTCCTCGTGATATCCCGGATCCCATCCGAGACTTCGAACAACATTCGGTATCCCTACTAACATTCCATATCTACTATCCTTAAGTGTGTCTCCCTACGGTTCATGAATTATGCGGACATGACCGAGACACTTCTCCAATCAATAACCAATAGAGGAATCTAGAAATTCATATGGCTCCCACATATTTCTACGATTACTTTGTGATCAACTGAACCACTTACACACGATACCAATTTACCTTTGTCTCACGATAGTTTACTTATCCGAGGTTTTGATCGTCGGTATCTCTGCATACCTAGTTCAACCTCGTTACCGATAAGTACTCTTTTCTTGTTCCCGTGATATGTGATCCCTTGTGAGACAGTCACATGCTTGCAAGCTAATTGGATGACATTCCACCGAGAGGGCCCAGAGTATATCTATCCGTCATATGGATGGACAAATCCCACTCTTGATCCATGTGCCTCAACCCATACTTTCCGAACACTCAATGCCACCTTTATAGCCACCCAGTTACGGTGTGGTGTTTGATGTCATCAAAGCATCCTTCCGGTGATGGTG
Source organism: Avena sativa (assembly GCA_916181665.1). NCBI lineage: Eukaryota > Viridiplantae > Streptophyta > Magnoliopsida > Poales > Poaceae > Avena > Avena sativa. Next base: position 17,487,906 of record OV702285.1, read on the forward strand.
ATTAGCATGATCTCATGGTCGAAGGAATTAGGTTACTGTGTATCAGAAAGCTTATAGCAAACGAACTATTGAAATGACTTGATCTTAATGATACGCTTATCTATAGGAGTATGTCCATCACACCATTCTCCTAATGATATGATCTTGTTGTTAACAACATCTCAATGTTCATGACCGGGAAACGACAACCATATATTAACCAACAAGCTAGTATTTATAAAGAGGCTTTCCTAGGGACTCTAATTTAGTTTACAAATCACACAAGTATTAATGTTTTCGGTTTAATACTATTATAGCATGAATGCAAACATTTATCATAAACACAAAGAGATATAACATTAACCACTTTTATTATAGCCTCTAGGGCATATCTCCAACAGTTGCTTCATTAAACGCCCCGTTTTTTGCGCTCGAAAAATGGAAAATAGGTTTTTTGAGAACACTGTTTTAAGATTACATGAAAAAATTGTGCAGACATATGCATTTTAGAATGCCGAACAATTTTATCGCAGGAAATTTTCATTTTTGTTGGAAAAAAGACATTTTCTATTTTCCAAGTACAAAAAACGAGGTGTTTTATAAACCAACCAATCAAAACACAGGAAGATGTCTCCCACGGATCAGCCTCATCTGCCTGATCTAGACCGTTCAGCGTCGATCCAATGCCTACTGGTTCACCCGAAGAAGCACACCACTCCATCTATCAAAGAAAAACCTAGATCGCATCGAGTGCCCTCACACTGCCCCTTCCTTGCCCTATCTTGTGCCCTGTTGATTCTCCTCGCACGGTCGTCCTCCCTACCACCGCCGTTGTCGACGCCGCGCTACAGCCAAATCCATCTCCACATGTCCCTGCGCTATCGATGCTGCGCCGCACCCCTGTCCCCACCCGGATCTCTCTCCCCACCTCCAACCCCTCGGATGACGGTGTCGACGCCACACTCACTACTAGGAAAATGCCTGTTTGTGGCGCACATGGAATGGCCATCCGTGGTGCACTAGCAGTGCGCCACTAGCCTCGCGCTGCGTCTCTCTCCTAGCCGTGGCGCACTGCCTAGTGCGCCACGGTTGTGTCGAGATAGGCGTAGCGCACCTGCTAGTGCGCCACGACTATGTGGATAGGTGCGCTACGCGTTGGATCTTCTGGGGCGCATGTCGCAGTGCGCCACTAAGCTTCTTAGGTGCGCTTTAGATGTAGTGCGCCACAAAAGCTAGGTCATGTGCGCCACAGGTGTTTTTTTGTTTTTTTAATTTCAGATCCAGATGATATACAATACAAATTATATACAATATTACAGGAAGATATACACACAGATACAAGATATACAATTATATATAAATACACAATTTACAAAACAAGATTGAAACAAATACATATAGATAAGTCTCATACATGAATACATAGTATAAGTTATATTGTTGCGATCAAGTTACAAAGTAGTTGGTGACATGCGAATACATGTGTCTCGAACAAGTTAGAGCTCGGAAGCTCACCTAGACATCTAAACTAGCTAGACACAAATGCAGGATAAACAACCAAAGAAGATAAGCATGATCACCGCCGCAACGAAGGTGTAGGTCTTCATCCGGTTCCTCGTCCTAACTCCCGCTAGATAGCACGTGTATCTAGCTTCCGCCTCCGCCATAGTGTTGTACCCTTTGTAGCTATTGCCGCTGAAATGGTGCACCTGTCTCCGGCAGTCTTCCCAATCATCGTAGACTCCGGGAACCCGTCCCTTGTACACGACGTACCACGTCATCTACAAGTTGACAATAATAATTAACCGATGATTGAAAAAAACATATATAATTAAAGTCGCATATGAAGATACACTTATAGAAAGTACTCCTAAATCAAAAATACCAAACTCAAAAAGCATGCCACATATATAACTAGGTTGTTCGACACAGGAATATGCTACGATGGAACTGTCCGCCAAGTAGGATGCACAACACCTGGACCTGTGCATAGCACAAGGCGGACAATCCCATCGCAGCACATTCACATATAGTGTGCCACGACATTTCAATCATCGGCATTATTCTCGAAAAAGACCAAAGTAACTCGAAAAGAATGCCTCGTATATATATACATAGGTCGTTGGACACATGAATATGCTACGATGGAACTGTGAGCCAAGTAGGATGCACAAGACCCGGACTTGTGCATATCACAAGGCTCACAATCCCGTCGTAGCACATTCACATATATATTGTGCCACGACATTTCAATCATCGTCATTATTCTCGAAAAAGACCAAAGTAAATCAAAAAGAATGCCTCATATATATATACATAGGTCGTTGGACACATGAATATGCTACGATGGAACCGTAAGCCAAGTAGGATGCACAACATCTAGACTTGTGCATAACACAAGGCTTACAATCCCGTCGTAGCACATTCACATATATATTGTGCCACGACATTTCAATCATCGGCATTATTCTCGAAAAAGACCAAAGTAAATCAAAAAGAATGCCTCATATATATATATATATATATATATATATATATATATATATATATATATAGTTGGACACAGGAATATGCTACGATGGAACCGTGAGACAAGTAGGATGCACAAGACCTGGACTTGTGCATATCACAAGGCTCACAATCCCGTCTTAGCACATTCACATATATAGTGTTCCACGACATTTCAATCATCGGCATTATTCTTGAAAAAAGACTAATAAAGCAAGGAAAAAAAGAAGGACCAAAATGAGCAAAGGACCAATGAGTAAGCAAAAAAACCAAGCATTGATTGATATATAATAATAATAAGCAAAAGAAGTAAGCGATGATTCATAAACCTAATAAGATAAGTAGTAGCATGTACACTTGTCCACACACACACAAAGGTCATCTATAGTTTGTAACTACAACTAGGTCAACATCAAGCCTTCTTGCTCGGCTTAGGGAACGTGAGGACGCCTTGTCTCGTCATGAACTTCCTATAGTCACCCTGCATCTCTAGGCGAACTTCTATGTCACGGTTATTCGGGATATTTCCTCCGTAGAAGATCCCCCCCCCGGAGTCATGACATCACGAAAGATGATTGCCCCAAACTGCTGCTGGATGCGATACACCTCTTGTCTAATATCTGAATCAGTGATCTTGGCCTTTGCTTCGGCCCACTGTTTGAGATGATCTGGCAGCGTAGAATTCTGCTGGTCAAGTAGGAACGCCCTCATGTGATGGACTGCGTAGTAGGCTTCCTTCTTACTGTTTTCCGGCTGCTTCACGCAGGGGAACTCCGTTACGTGGTTGAAGACGTGCCTGCCGAACTTGACCTTCGTACGCACGAAGGTGGTGTCTTCCGTCGAGGCAAAGCCAGTGAGAGCATCATCCAGAACTTCCTTGATCTTGTCGTAGTTTTTCTTCTTTTCTAGACTCCCCGAGTCGAAATACGTGGCGTGGGAATGCTTCGGCGATAAGGAGATGAGCGTGCAGTGTTCATCTCTGCGCAAAAAATTCAAATGGAATGTGTTGGAAAAATAATGATGATAATCTAATAAAGCCAATCGACGATGCCGAGTGAATAACGACTTACTTGGGAAAGTAAGGCACGAGAATGTATTCCTTTTTCTTGTTCGCCACGAGGATTATTTTTAGGTACGAGGCCACGATACGTCGTTCGGCGGGGGAACCCAAGCAGCCGTCACGCATGTAGTAGGGGTCCACTATAGCGATGCCCGGTGTGTTCTCTCTAATGATCTGCATGGCCAGGCTGAGAGAAAATAGACGGACCATGGTATAGTGCAGCGGGTATAGGTGGAACATATTGAAGATGTCGTCGAACCGCAGGAAGAACAGATCCGCAGGGGCATTGTCGACGAAGCCCAAGCCTGGTGGCACCTTAACCACGAATACTGGGTGTGAGGGATCTTTCTCCGATAGAAGGCGTCTCTCTATCGTCAGCACGCCGTCATGCACACTCTGCAGTTCCGAACTGGCGAGCCTCCGCAAATTCTTAGGTAGCATGGGCTCACCCGCCACATGAATCCTCCACATAATACTCTCGGGTCTTGGTGGCCTGTCCCGAAACCTGATCGGATTCGCAGTTGTTGACGCCACCGGCTGGCTCGAGCTGCTAGATTTTCTTTTCCTGCCCTTTTTTCCTTTTGGAGAGCGGGCAGGCACCGCAATCTGAGCACCAGCCGCCCTATGTAGTGTGTCAGGGCTTAGAATAAAGGGCCGGTTGGTTGTATCACCTGGCTCTATAAAGGCGCAAGCTAGAGGCGTCTCCTGAGAACCAAACAGACGCTTGGTGATAGTGGATTTCTCTGTGGGGCCACCAGCTAGGTCTTCATTCCTAAACTGAGTGTTGAAGAAGTGATCATTCCAGTCTTCGTCGTCCTCGGCCGGATCCTACGCCATGTGCATATCATCAACATGATCATCCGACCCACGGCGTGGAGGCGACGGCGAGGGCGGTAAGGGGGCCTTTCCACCGCTTGTCGCTGGCACAACAGGCGGTGCTGTTGTCTGTGGCGTGATGGCCCCCGCCATCCCCAAACAGATCATGCTCTTTGTCCATTGCAAGAATAAGCCGAAGCAACTTCTGAGGACAGCCGGCTCTTCTTCATCCGCTCCTGGGGGTTGAATGGGAGGTTCCAGGTCATCGCAACCCCTTAGGACCGGACTAATTTTAACCCTGTGCACGCTATCTGGCATCGACCTTGAGTGGAACGTGCGCTACAAGGGTTGAATGATGGTACCCTTGGCAACATCCCTCAGCTCGTTGTTCACGTAGCATAAGAGAGTGCAAGAAACATCCGTCTGCGGAAAACATGTACGGCGTCATCAGAGATGCCATAAGAGTAATAGATGGCGTGAAAGGCGGTAAAGCAATTTGTTTACCGTGATGGCGTCGAGATCGGATAATGTCGAGGCACCGCATATGGCGACGGGCGTGCAAGAGACGGAAGGGCTGCTTGATGGCGCGGTGCTGGCCGCCGGTGTATTCTCCCTACCGCCGGGTGCTTGGAGCTCCGGTGCCGCCGCGACGATGGCAGGGGGCACCAACATGTACTCTGGCGCTGCGGTGATGGCAGGAGGAGTCACCAACACTTGCGGCGCCGCGGTGCTAGCGGGCGGAGTCACAAACATGTAGTTCGCTTGATTCGTCGGCGCCGCGTTGTTCGAGTGGCCGCTGACCATGCTTGGAATCGGGCACGGCCCTACTCGACCACCCGCACTCCAGTACGCTATTGACTCCACCAAGGAGTGAGGGTGATTGCCAGGTTGTCTTGGACGATCCGCTGGATCCACGCCACTTGTTCCTTAAGTTCTTGAACCTCGCGGTTTTCCTCCTCGCTCCTTCCCGACGGCGCCACATGCGTCCTCGGCGGTGCACCAAAATGATCCACCCAATTCTTACCCCCGAGGCCGGCCAGACGGCCAGCCGACGACGGCTTCTTCATAACCGGCTCTATTTTCTTGGCCCGGTTCATCGCCCTGTTAAAAGGGTTATCCCACCGGGTGGCCGCCGTCGACACCTGGGATGAGGAACCCTGGATCCATGACTAGCAACAATTTCCTCCTCCTGCAGAAGAAGTAACAGTCAATCGTTTAGATCATCGATTAGAATGCAATCAAGTTGATCCGTGGTAATTAGATTACTTACCACAATTTCCTCGAATTCCTTCACCGCAGGATCCGCGGTGAGTTGTTTGGTTTTTGGGTCCACATGGTAACGGGCCCTGATGAAGTTTCGAACCTGCCCGGGTTCGAATTTCGCAAAGGGGTTTTCTATCCCCTTGGCTCTATACTCTTCGTCCTCCTTATTCCATTTGGCCTCCACGGTTCTGTATCCACCATATCCGAGATGGTGATGACCTATATTCATCGCCTGCAGCGCCTTTCCCCGATTACTATTGGCCAGGGCTCTTTCGGATTCACACCTCTGCTTGAACTCCCGGAACTGATCTTCGGTGATCTGCAGGTCAATCTTCTGGATCTCCTCGAGACTTTTTCCTTCTTTATAGATCTTCTTCTTTATCCGGGTTCTCCAGCTGGCCAGGGCGGTGCTCATATTTGTGAGGGCGGATTTGTTTACTTTGTTCCCATGATAATTTGTGTTCTGATACTTAGAAGGGAACTTGTATCTTGCGTGCAGCTTCTCGAAGAGGAGTGTGCGCAAGTGGCCATTATCTTTATGCCGGAGATTCTCGGTGTTGATCAAGATGGTTGTCCGGGTGATCACCGCCACTTTCCCACCGTACCCTCTGACGACAAGGTCGAAGTCTTGCTCGTTGGCAACTCCATCCATTTCGATGATGTTTCTTTTTCCTCTCCTCACGACAACACGGCTAGGCTTTATCGGGTCGGTAGTGAAAAAACATTGGTCCACTTTGGTAGCCAGTACCCACGGTTCGTTTTTCGCGGCCACGTTCGCACCGGCGGCCTTGGATTTGGCTGCTTCGGGTATAACCATGGTTGTGAAATACCGGTCTTCTCTTTCGACGCTCTTTGCCCATCTGACATGGAACATCGGCACCTTTTCTCCACAGTAGTCGAGCTCCCAGATCTCCTCGATTCTTCTGTAGAATCTTTCCTTCATGTTGTCATCGGTGTAGAATTCCGACGTTACGCCTGAGTTCTGATAATCACACTTGTTGTCCTTTTCCTCCATGTAGAATGTGTAGCCATTGATATCATACGCCTAATAGGTCACCAGGTTTTGCATCGGTCCCTGCGACAAGGTGAATATGATGTTTTCCGTGTCAGAAGAATGTGATCGCGGGGGATTATCAAGGAGCGTCTGCCTAAACCAACGCGTGAAATCTGAGTTGTGCTCTTTGATTATTTCTCCCTGCGTCCTCTGTATGCCCCGGTCACTATACTTCTTCTCGATTAACCTTTTGTTCTTCTGTACCCAAGGATCGACCAGTTCTAAATGTTGTAGCGCGACGAGGTTTGCTCGATCAAAGTCTGCGTGTCGAAAATCGAAGTCTGCATGCAGTATGCGACGACCCTCTCGGTGACCAGATCCGTCGAGCTTGCCAAGGTGCCTGTTGACGGGAAGACCGACAGGGTTCTCGATGTCTAGATAATTCGTGCAGAAAGAGATGCACTCTTCGGCCAGAAAGCCCTTGGCTATGCTTCCATCTGGACAGGACCTGTTGCGAACGTATCCTTTGATGTGTCTGTTCATCCTTTCGAACGTCATCATGCTGCGGAGGAACATCGGCCCAAGTTGGACGATGTCCTCCACGACATGGACCAGCAGATGCACCATAATGTCGAAGAATGCGGGTGGGAAGTAGACCTCAAGCTCGCATAGTATCACCACGATCTCCTCCTGTAGCCTCCCGAGCTGATTCACGCCAATCAACTTCCTAGAGATGACGTCGAAAAACTTGCAGAGGCCAAATAACGTTTCACGGACGTGCTCGTCCATTATCACTCTTAGTGCGATCGGAAGTACCTGCGTCATTAGCACGGCACAGTCGTGAGACTTCATGCCACTGAACCTCTGCTTTGCCTCGTCTAGGTATCTGCTTATCTTGCCCGCGTATCCCTAAGGAAATTTGACTCCTAGAAGGCACTTGAAAAACTGTTTGATCTCATCATGTCTTAGAGTGAAGAAAGAAGGAGGGCAGTAATATTCGTTCTTCTTGAACTTTTTACCCTTCCGATGACCTTGTGTCATCTCCGACTCATGATCATCGTCATCTTCCTGATCATCAGGAGTAGTGTGTCCTCCATGAAGATCCTTCCGGATACCCAATGATATCAGGTCATGCCTTGCTTTCGGACCATCTTTCGTCCTATCTGGCATGTTGATTATGGTGGCGACTTAACTCCCGCACATGTTTTTCGTGATATGCATGATGTCAAGGCTATGAGGCGTGTGGAGAAACTTCCAGTATGGCAACTCCCAGAAAACAGACCTTGTTTTCCATACCTTCATCAGCGGCTTGTCTTGTTGCTGCCTCTTTCGCTTCTTTCCAGGCTTAGGACAATCTTTCTAGTTTTTCAGCAACTCTTCCACTTCTTCGCTGCTCCTATGCTATGGGATTCCTCGGGTCTCGGATTTGCCATTAAACAGGTCTCCACGTTTTCTCCATGGATCATTCTTGCCGAGCCACCTCCGGTGTGCCATGAGCACGGTTTTCGATGACCCTGGATCTTTCTCTAGTTGGAGATAGCTTGTGTTATCCATGCACCTAACGCATGCGCAGAATCCTTGGATAACCTGCCCCGAGATATACCCGCAACCTGGATAGTCTTGCACCGTAGTGACCAACGCGGCTCTCATAGTGAAATAACCTTGTGCGACAACGTCGTAAGTATTGGCTCCGGATTCCCATAACATGGCTAGCTCCTCTTTCAACAGCCCGAGATACAGATTGATGTCGGTACCAGGTTGTTTCGGCCCTTGAATTAGCATACTCATTTGTATGTACTTCTTCTTCATGCACAACCATGGAGGGAGGTTGTACATCCATACAAACACGGGCCAAGTGTTGTGTGTGCTGCTCTGGCTACCGAACGGATTGATTCCATCGGTGCTCGCACCAAGCCTGATGTTCCTCGAATCTCCACCGAATTCTAGGAATTCGAGGTCCAATGCTTTCCACTGGCTAGCATCTGAAGGGTGCGTCAGCAGCTCATCCTTTTTGGGGTCATCATCGTCATCTCCTGGCTTCTTCCTTTCCGCATGCCATCGCATGAGCTCCGCTTCCTTAGGGTCCGCGAAATAGCGCTGCAGACGAGGAGTGATAGGAAAGTACCATACCACTTTTCGAGGTGCTTTCTTCCCTTTCTTGTATCGACTCACGCCGCACACCGGACATGTGGTTTTCTCCGTGTCCTCGCCCCGATAAGTGATGCAATCATTGATGCATACGTGATATCTAACGTGCGGTAGATCGAGAGGACAAACGATTTTCTTGGCGTCCTCGATACTAGTTGGACATGTGTTCCCCTCCGGGAGACGATCGTGCCAGAATGCCATCATATCGTCGAAGCTTGCGTCGCTCAATTTGTGTTTTGCCTTCATCTCCATAGCCTTGAGTGTTATATTCAACCGGGTATCATCGGGCCTGCATCCTTCATACAATGGAGTAATCGCGTCTTTCTCAAGTTGCGCAAGCTTGGCTTTCTTTCTAGCGGCAGCCCTGGCGTTACTCGTCTGCTTGAGAAGAAGCTCTTGCACATAAGGGTCCCGCACCCAGCCTGACGTTGTTCCATCGCCGTCTTCTCCTCCGGCATCTAGATCATCATCATCCCGGTCTGCTTTCCCACCTTCACCATCTCCAGGAGACTCTTCATCATCTCTCCCGTTCTCGCCGTGATGATGATCATCGTCATGTTGCCCACCTTCACCATCTCCATCGTCTTCGTCATCGCTTATCCAACGAGTGTATCCATCCATGAAACCATGGCGGAGCAGGTGCGCCTGCAGATTCCCGGAATCTGGGTCGATCACCCAGTTGAGTTTGCATCTTCTACATGGACATCTTATCTTCGTCTTGTTATTTCGTATCATGTCGTCCGTTGCACATTTCAAAAATCTAGCCACAATGTCTTCACTCACTATGAGCACCATTTTTGCCTGCACTGTGTACACGGTACAATTAGAAGTCTATTAGAACCACATAATCAATGCATGCATGCAATGGTCGATAGAAAATTTCGGCATGACCTATCCTAAAATTAGGACCTTTGCGAAATGCCAAAGTCTTGCCAAAATGGAAATGAATCAACATTTTGGCAAAACAAATGGCAACTTGTTCACATACAAACACAAGAGAGAGAGACCGATCCATACACACATGAACATATCATTATCCTCTCCATACACACATGCATGAGCATCATCGATACTCTACATATACACACACATATGACCATCGTTCCTCTCATACACACATCATGAGCATCGATCATCTACATACATATGAGCATATCATCCATATACACATGAACACATCCTTACATGGACAATTTACCGAGATGAGAGACCAATCGCGAGAAATATGGAAAGGAGAGGTGCGCGCGAGACCGGCGAAGGAGATGAGAGACAGGAGAGCTTCCTCTATTACTTATGTAACATCCAAGGCAAGTTCTACATGCTAAAAATGGTGAATGGGTGGAGAAATTGATGTGGGAAGGAGAAGGATCCCGACTAGATCTAAGGAGGAAGAAGAAGGGGAAAGTGAAGTGTGGGGTGGTGGATGATCACACATGTGCACAAGTGGATATGCCAAAAAAAAGGTCGCCACATCCGTGGCGCACTCGGCCCTAGTGCGCCACAGGGATTAGTAACATCCGTGGCGCATAGGCATAGTGCGCCACGGATGTGTCTGACCGTTTTACAGAGCAGAGGGGCATGCGCTTAGGCATAGCGCACCCCCCAACGTGCGCCACGGATAACACCAACATGCGTAGCGCACCTACCCTATGTGCGCTACGGATATCTGGCGTGCGGCCAATAGGGCCCTGGCCCACACATATCTGTGGCGCACTATGGTCATGTGCGCCACGGTTGTTCTAGTTACTAGTAGGGCACTGCCCATAGGTGAGCCACGCCTGTTTTAGCCGTGGGGCACTTCAACCATGTGAGCCACGGATGTGCTGATTACCTATAGTCATTTTCCTAGTAGTGACTGCGCCCTCCGTTCCCCCCTCAGATCACCTCGCCCATCGCTGCCCCCGATAGAACGAATCCTCTGCCGGCGCCACCCTCGACCCTCCCTAGCCAGAGCTAGGACTAGTCCTTTCCCTCCCTTCTCCACCAACACAAGATCCATCACCGGTTGCAGATAGACACGGAAACCCCATCTTCTAGGGTTTCAGACGGCATGGCAATGGGGGCAGGGAGAGGTGTGGCATCGAGGACCCTGGTCGGGTTAGCGGCGGCGAGCTTCATGTTGATCTGGCTGTGGTACACACCGGCGAGAAGGTGATCGGTGATTGGGAGGTGGCCCGCGAGAGATTCTACATCAAGGTATACTCTCCCGCGTCCCTCAATCACGATTCGTTCGACCCCTTCTCTCTTTTTATATCTCACTCCCTCTCTTGCTAGCATTCTCTCTAACAATCCCCCTCTGTCTCTCTCTGCAGGCTCTCCTAGATGCGACTGTGAGCTGCGATGGCATCAACAACAACGGAGGAGTTAGAGGTCAAGGTGTACGAGGAGGATCTCCTGGACTACCTTCATCCGTGTCCATCCAACGCGTAAGGTCGTATGTAACTCCCTCGTTGTATCATCGCTCCTGCACTACCTTCGTATGCGTCCTACCATTACACATCTCGGCATTTTCTGTCCCTTGTGGTTGCTATGTATCGTTTTTGCAGAGGATGTGTTTTTCTCCAAACTGCTAGGAAGTGATAGACTAGTAGAAGGAAATGTAATTGCCAGATTACTGTGTGGTTCTGGCCAGCCGGTGGGAGCCCTCAATGGGATTAATTGTTGTATATCATATGGATCAAACTCAAGAACTTATCATGTACCGTTTTAGTATTGTTCTGTTAACATCTCTTTACCAATAGGGTTACCCTCCTTCCATTTTACTTTTGAGAATAATAAACGTCCTAGGAGTTTCGCATTCATTAGGCTATGTGATCCCTCGATTCTTTGTACTCGTCTATGTTCTTGATTTGATATTAATTGGAGTAGTCTAGCACCTGTAGTTATCAGATCATGATATGTGTAATTTTAACCTGGCACATGTAGTTATCACAACAATAGTAATCCTAGAATGAAGTAATCCTAAACAAACCTGGGTAGGAGTAGGACTAGATTAGTTACGTGGATTAGTTCTTCTCTGATTTGAAGTGCAGTTAATCTTTGTGTGTAATGAAATGATAAGAGAAAATGAATATTAGTGTTGAAAAATGAACTTCCTCAATGCTTTCAATGCCCAATGAGTCTACTCGCACTACTCTGAAACTTGTCTACTCCACTGAGTACTTGACTTGTATGTGTCCTGTCATCTCTTGTGTTTTTTCAGTTTGGAATCATAATGGAGGAGCAAGGAGGGGCGAGTACCGGACAACGGACTGGGAGGATGTGGCAGCGGCCGAGGTCTTCGGTAGCCTACTGTTCAGCGGACAAGAGCAGATCATGGAGGACGAAGTGAACATCAGTTTTCCCAACATCACCTCCGCCTTCACCTCGTTCACCTCTCCAGCGGAAAGATCAACGACTTCTGCATCGACATGCTCAGTGGTAAGGTACTCTGGTCCCATACTCGTTGGTGCTGCTGCTGAAATAGAAACAGTAGAACTTAGTGATGCTACTGCTGCGTCTACTTGGGGAATAATAGTAGAATTAGTTCCCGAATGGTTTAGTCCAATACATATTTGTCGCTGTTGAAGTGGTGATTCGACTAAAATATCTCATTGTAGTTGAAGTACTAGTATATATTCAATAATTGTCTGTTATTTGTCTATTTACCTCATGATACCTTTATCTACCTTTCAATCCCTCAAATGTTGTGCTACTATTTGGGTGCTGCTGTTTTTCATCTTTTACCTACATAATGATTTCAGTAGATGTCGTGGTATTGCACGGCAGATGCTACTGGGGGTAGCTTACGTAGAGGGAGCAAGGCGACGTAGGAGAATCCGGGAGCGAGATTGGCACACGATGTACCCAGGTTCACGTCCCCTCGGTGGAGGATCGCTACGTCCTGCTGTCAATCCAGTATATGATCATAGATTGGTTTACATGGGAGCCGCCGTAGGCGGAGGGAGAGGCTAGATCTAATGAGACGTGGGAGAAGATGTAATATGACATACCCCGTGGGGGTGCCCCTGGTGGCTTTATATATGCAGGCAGTTATGGTTTACAAGTATTTGGTGGGCTTTGTATTGAAGTCGCCGTCTTGGGCCTCCAGTCGTCGCCACTCGCCTGGGTCCAGTATGCGCCAGTCGCCGTATTGGGCGAGTTGACCCGCTCTCGGATTGGCTTCAGTCGGCTCGATCCAGCTGGCGAATCCGCTTCGTGGGTATACCCCGATTGGTATTCCCCCATCAGTAGTCCCCGAGCGCGTTGTTGATTCGACGCAGGATTGAGGCAGGGCGTGGAGTCTTGACGATGGGTCGTGGCGAATCGGCGACGAGCTCCTGAACAGAGAAAATAACAGTGAAGCGGGAGGCTGTCGGCATAAGCCAGTCGGTGATGGACAGTTGGTGTAAGACGCAGGGAGTCGGTGAAGCCGCCAGTTGCACGAGTATCCGAGCGCGGAACTTGCCGAGTCCCCCAGCGCGGCGAGTGGCAAGGTCGAGCGACCGACGAGTGTCGAGTCCCCGAGCGCGCCGAGTGGCGAGGTTGGGCGACCGGCGAGTGGCGCTGTCTATAGCGCGCTGAGTCCCCGAGCGTGTTGAGTACGCGAAGGCGAGTCCGCGGCGGCGAGTCCCCGAGCGTGTCGAGTACGCGAGGGCGAGTCCGCGGTGGCGACTCCCCGAGCGTGTCGAGTACGCGAGGGCGAGTCCGCGGGGGCGAGTCGAAGAGGGCGAGCCGCGGTCGTGCAACCACGCGTACATGCAGCATGCCTAGGACTAGTCCCCGAGGCTCGAGTTGGCTTGTAGAGGCGACTTGAGGCTCTTTAGAGATGCATATTCTGAAAATAGTAGTGGTTGCTGCCGAACATGGCGAGTGGCGAGGTCGAGCGAGTCTGCTAGGGGAGAGTCCCCGAACGTGGCGAGTACGCGAGGGCGAGTCCACGATGATTGCGAGTCCGCGAGGGGAGAGTCCCCGAGTGTGGCGAGTCCACGAGGGGAGAGTCCCCGAGTGTGGCGAGTCCGCGATGATTGCAAGTCCGCGAGGGGAGAGTCCCCGAGTGTGGCGAGTGCGCGAGGGGAGAGTCCCCGAGTGTAGCGAGTCCGCGAGGGGAGAGTCCCCGAGTGTAGCGAGTCCGCGAGGGGAGAGTCCCCAAGTGTGGAGAGTGCGTGATGATTGCGAGTCCGCGAGGGGAGAGTCCCCGAGTGTGGCGAGTCCGCGATGATTGCGATTCCGCGAGGGGAGAGTCCCCGAGTGTTGCGAGTCCGCGAGGGGAGAGTCCCCGAGTGTTGCGAGTCCGCGATGATTGCGATTCCGCGATGACGTTGATTGCGCTGTTTTGTTAGCGAGTCTCTCGTCTTGGCCCGGGGGGCCAGTCGCATGGCGACTCCAAAGATGGCTCTCGACTTGGCGTTCTTCCTGGACGATCCGAGAGTCGGTTTGCGAGTCATCGTCCGCAGTACTTGGCCGTGCGAGTCGCGCTATCTAAGGTTGAGGAAGACATGGTGCTGTTTGTGTAGCACTGCCATTTGTCTTGGCCCGGAAGGCCAGTCGAGCAAGGCGACTCCAATGATGACTCTCGGTTAGCGTTTTTCGTGGACGAACCGAGTCTCGGTTTGCGAGTCCTCGTCCGCACTACTTGGCCATTGCGAGTCGCTCTTTCAAAGGTTGACAAAGGCGAATTGATTTTTCCCGAGGGGAAGAGACGCCCAGTGGTGAGTCCATGCAGCGTGGCAAGCGACCCTCTCTGGCGACTCGGACGATAAAGGTCCCTTAGTAGGCGCGGCGTACGCATTTGACGTAGCGGACGGGGTCGCATGGCGTTTAGCCGGAAAGAGGCGATGCGGCGACACGGAGTCGACGCGGCGGACGTATGTTCGCGCTTTGGCGAAGTCGACGACGGCGGGGCCGTGAGGGTGAGGTCGCGATGGCGATCCTGCGGCAGGCGAGTCCCTGAGCCTAGCGAGTCCGCGTTTAAGCGTGTCCGCGTTTAGGCGAGTTCCGCAGCATGGCGAGTCCGCGACAGGCGGTCCGCGGTGGGCGTAGAGAATCCGCGACGGCCGAGCGACTGAGTTGGCTCCTTCGCAACTCCATTGTCTCAAATAGGATTTCATATATATACAAATAAACAGCGTGAAACGTTAATGAATAAATCAAATAATAATTATTTGAGAGAATAACGAGTAAGAGAGAAGTGTATGTGTATGTCTGTTCAGCTGCGATTTGATTAGATAGCTTTCATGTCAATACGATGCATGCAAGGGATCAGATCTAGATTAAATAATCAAAGTAATAATTAAGGAGAGATGGGATTAAATGGAAAACTCATCGGAAATTTATTTGTTGTAGCTTGTGCACATATGTCGTGGTTGCAATTCCTGAATTCCACGGGTATAGCGCGAGGCGCTGGTTCATGTGGCTGTGGAGACATGATGTATGAAACCGATCAAGAACCCTGGCGCGCCTATGATTTTGCAGGTCGAGTGCATGCGTCATTTTTACGTTGGCGGGCAGCCGCCGGATCGGAAAATCGCCATCCAATCTTGCAGTAATGGGTAATGCTCCAAATAATACAAACGTGCAACATCAATTAGACTCAAATAAAATATTAATCAATTTAAAGAATAATCAATAGTGAGAGGGAAGGGATTGGATAGATGAAAAACCGTCGGCCATAGCCGCGAACGATTCAGTGCGTGTGAGCCTGACGAAGCACCACCGATATGGGGAATAAACTCACATGGAGGCTGCCCAAGTTGCTCTGGTACTATAGATTAAATTAAATATAAATAGGATAATGAGGAAAGCATGCACTTTACCCAGCGATCAGGGACTGATTTGTTGGCCTCCTCTGCCGCGTATTGCGTTTGAGCCTGGAACATCGCCGCACCGAGCCGTACGAGGCCAAGCGCCGCCGCCAGATCAGATCAGCATACCGATGGACCAATTCAATAATATATTTCCTTAATCTTACAAAGCATGGATCAGTCAATACGTATAATCAGCATGCGATACGTGCAAGTTTAGATCCGATCAAGATAATCAGTTGACAAACTAATAAAACTTAGCTTCCGGCAAGAACCAATCGCTCGCGCACTCATGGCCGAGGACGGCGATCGGCTTGAACGAAATTGATGTGATCTTGGGGATCCCGCCCGAATTATCACCCTCCAAGCATCGCTAGCCCCACGGTGGGCGCCAACTGTCGTGGTATTGCACGGCAGATGCTACTGGGGGTAGCTTACGTAGAGGGAGCAAGGCGACGTAGGAGAATCCGGGAGCAAGATTAGCACACGATTTACCCAGGTTCACGTCCCCTCGGTGGAGGATCGCTACGTCCTGCTGTCAATCCAGTATATGATCATAGATTGGTTTATATGGGAGCCGCCGTAGGCGGAGGGAGAGGCTAGATCTAATGAGACGTGGGAGAAGATGTAATATGACATACCCCGTGGGGGTGCCCCTGGTGGCTTTATATATGCAGCCAGTTAGGGTTTACAAGTATTTGGTGGGCTTTGTATTGAAGTCGCCGTCTTGGGCCTCCAGTCGTCGCCACTCGCCTGGGTCCAGTATGCGCCAGTCGCCGTATTGGGCGAGTCGACCCGCTCTCGGATTGGCTTCAGTCGGCTCGATCCAGCTGGCGAATCCGCTTCGTGGGTATACCCCGATTGGTATTCCCCCATCAGTACACTTACTGTTTAATTAAAGGATTTAACTTATCAATTCTATTGCTGATTAATTATAAGGACGACACCTCAATCGATAGTTAGAATGACATGGAGGTGCTCTAGAACTTCTACTTGGAGTATTTTTCATGCAGCTATCCTGTTTGCTGAAATGCTTAGCTTGTACTTGGTAGATCAGACTAGAAATGGTTCGGGGAAAGTAGCAAGTCTGAAATATCTAGGTTCCATTTCATAATTGAATTATACAATGTTTAGAAACTAGAAATAACTCTATTTCTACTCTCTGATTCTGCACATGTGGTCCTCATATTTTGTGTAGTTCCTTTGTGATATTGAAGATATGGTCTGAATATATTTGTATTAGGATCTAGTTGTTTCTCCATGATGTTATTTTATAGTCACCATTTCATGTTACTTTCTGTTTGGTCTCTATGATGTAAGTGATATTGATATCTGTGTAAATTTTATGGGAATACAAGCTACATGATGAGGCTGTGTTGCGCCTCGTCTGCTTGTGCAAGAAGCTACATGCGAGGTACGGGCGGGCCTACGGCGTCGGCGCCTGCGCCTCCTGCTCACCATCGACTCCCGACGGCGGTGGCCGGGCTGGTGGTGTAGCACAACCCGACGGGGCAGGATCTGGACGCGCTCCACGTGCTGGTCTAGACTGCGACAAGACCCTTGCCAAGTGCTTCGACGCCGACGTCGACGAGTTTATCGCCTTCGACCCCGCGTAGGTATCTGCCTGTCCTACCCTCTCCACCTCAGGTTCTGCGAAATTGCTATTGCTGCTAGGATTTTGCTGTTGTTTTGTATTACTAAAACTCCTTAATTACTTCTGATTGCAGTTATGCTCATTTGTAGTGTACCTTTCCAATAATCTCCTGCTATACCCCTTCTATGCATTTTCATAAGGTGTCATCCTGTAACATATTTCCACTCTTTTACATCATCTGTAGGCTAAATATGGAAGAACCGAAGGCTTCATAGTTAGCAAAGATTTGATATTCATATTTTTATGGTCGTGGGTGATTTGTACTATGGGATGTTTGTAATATACTACACAGTACTTGTGTAGCTGTTTTCTATTCTTGGGTTATTTGAATTACGTCTGATTGTAATATATGTTACAATTATTGAATGTGATTTGAGATGTGCTTATCAAAATATTATTTGTGTAATGTCTGTGTTTTTATCGAAATGCTACTTGGGATGTTAAAAGCCACTGCCTAAAAAATAGGATCAATTTACAATTCCTGGAAAAAGTCGTTAAAAATAAAAAGAGTTAAGATGGTCTGCCCTAAAAATAAAAAGGCCATGGGCCCAAAAAACAGAAAGGCCAAAATATTGGGCCTGGTCCAAGTAGCAACGAGAATTAATAGGAAAATATTAATTGACTGAATAGTTGGGCTTGACCCTTATAATTTTTGAAATGGACTGGGCTGATTGTGTGCCACATAGGCTCAGCCACGTAGGATCTGACCTGGCGATGTCAGTTTGCCCATGACGATATTGGATCTTCATATTATTATGATCCAGTATCGTCATAGACGATTGTGACGATTTCAATAAAATCGTCGTTATAGTTTATTTGCGAGGCTCAGCTTTCGACGATTTTAAAATCGTCATAGAATTGTCATAAACGGACTATTGTGACGATTTTGTGATGAAAATCGAGGGTCATATATAGCCAGATTCCTTGTAGTAGGCGCGAGCACCGCCGCACGTGGACTCTCTAAAAATGGAGGGAGGATTTCACTGCTCCAGCCTCTGCACCAATTAGGGATGCACATAGCCATTAAGCATGAGTACCAGGATTTTTAGAGCCTGGTCCTCAAGTATAAATAAGAACCTTAATTCAGCTGATTGTGTGCCACGTAGGCTCAGCCATGTGGGATCTGATCTGGCGAGGCCAGTTTGCCCATGACGATATTGGATCGTCATAACCATTATCGTCATAGCGATTTCATTAAAATCGTCGTTATAGTGCATTTGCGACGCTCAGCTTTCAACGATCTCAAAATCAACATAGAATCGTCATAAACGGACTATTGTGACAATTTTGTAATGAAAATAGAGGGTCTTATATAGCCAGATTTCTTGTAGTGGGCGCGAGCGCCGCCGCACGACGGACTCTCTAAAAATGGAGGGAGGATTTCACTTCTCGGCCTCTGCACCAACTAGAAATGCACACAACCATTAAGCATGAGTATCGGGATTTTTAGAGCCTGGTCCTCAAGTATAAATAGAAACCTTAATTCGCTTTCGTGAGGATTTAAACTCAGGTATCGAGTTTGTACATCTACTTCTCCAACCAGTTGAGTTAGGCTCACTTTCCTAATTTCTCAATAGTATAAGCCTTTTTATGGGAACAGAGGTAGTATTGGATTTCACATACTCCATCGGAGGAAGTAGTTTTTTGTATCTTTAAGACGGGCAAACTAGCCCTCATATAATGTAATAGGCAGGCTCACATACGATCGATGTAGGATCAGAGATTTGCTGTGCCGAGTGTTCATACTCTATCTCGAGACAACATGAGTTTTTATTTGTAACTAGCTGAATGTCTGTACGTTGCTACGGTCGTCTCGAGTTTTTTTAAAGCACGTGTAAAAATAATACATATTAAAATTCATGTGTATATAAAATGATGGCCATATAAAAAAATCCATAAACCGTCATGTTATACATAAATCTAATTCGGCGTTAGAAGAATGGGGTTACCATTGCCACGTAGGTTAGCGGTAGACATGTACCACCATCCACAATTTTTAGAGTTTGTGGGTCCTACGCCTGAGATGATGCCATCGACAATAAGGTCACACCACCTCAAGCCATTATTAGATCTTGGTTTGTTTATGTATATGTAGATCGCAATAAGATAAGAAGACATGTATCTACCACAGTAAAAAAGATCATTATCTAAAACTTTGTTTTTTGAACTGGGTCACTAACCATTCATTACGAGATTAGCAATAGCTCCTGCGATTACTTTGCATATGGTATCGTCCTCAAAACTCCTAAGAAACATTAGAAGAAAAGTAAAGCCACTTGTAGCGCTGTTGACAAGTTCCGCTACACTACCATGCGTTGGAACGGTTAAAAAATAGAAAATGTTTTATAAAATAAAAAGGAAATCCTTTTAATAACAGAGAAACCCTCTCTCAGACCTAAAAGCATTTCTAAAAGTGTGGAAATTTGGTTGTGCATGTCCATATCCACGACCATATAAACATATTCTGCTTTAGATGCGCTCAATTCTCGAGCAGCTTGTCTATTTGCAAGATGTCTAAATTCTCTGTCCTATGTTTTAATAATATTTTATAATTACCAATTCAAAAACTATATACTAAACAACTACATTTTGAACGACTATATTGAAGGTGTATACACACCAACCCTCCATCTCTCTCTGCCACAAAACAACACAAAACAATGAGTTGGAACACGTCTGTCTTGAGGGAGTTAATGAATTCCTCGTCGTCTTGATCTCGAGACGACGAACTCATTCTTGAGCATCCACAAAACACGAGGAGGAAGAGCAGGGGAACTCTCGATGCCATCACGGCTACAAGCACGGACGCCAGAAATCTATCATGAAAGTGATTCTTAATATCTTCTTCTATGGAATGTGTACTTCAGACAAGATCCTCACTATACCGAAAACTAATTTTTCTTTGATATGTTTTTCTTTGACAGATGCTGAATGGTCTTGAGTTGGCACCATCGCTTGCTCCCAGAGTGGACCTTTTCCAATAGTTGTTGTGAGCCACCAAAGTTCGGCCTCCATCCATCTGCACATAACTGAACATAGCAAATAATCTGTACAATATTCAGTCTAGAATGTTAGTATTAGATCAGGTTGTTATTTTCTGTCTGTTAGAACCTTGACACGTTTGGTGTCGTAGCAATAGGAATAAGCCTGACACGTGCTCGTTCACGTAGAGGCCCTAGTTTCTCGTTGTTTTCAGTTGTAACCTGGACACGGTCAGCTCCGTGGGATGGCGCGGACTAAGTGGATCGTGGACAGCTTAGGAATAGGTCACGATCGCTACGACGTCGTTGGCCTGGAACAAAAGGAAGCAGGCGAAAAGGACGCAAGCTGAACGCGTCGCAAAACTCTGTCTCTCTGTTCGTTTCAGTGTGTGTTTCGTCAGAGAAAGTTCAGAGCGTCGTAGCTAGTTCATACCCACAAAATTCACCAGATCGCGTTGTGTTTCTTGGCCTGAGATCCAACATTTAGTATCAGAGCCACTAGGTTCTAGGAGGCGATCGGGGAGGCGGTGATTGTTGGTGGCGTTGAGGCGGGGGTGATCAAGATATGGGAGACGTCTCGCCGAAGAAGAAGGCTCTGGGCAAGGCAAGCAGCGATGCCGGAGCTGTCGTCGTTCGCTCTGCCTCAAGGGGTGGAGTCCCGGTGCACTACCCACAGCTCACCGACACCAATTATGGTGTGTGGGCGGTGAAGATGAAGATCATCATGCGTACTCTCGGCTGTTGGTCGGCGATCGACGGCGAGAGCGTGTACGATCAAGCCCGCGATGAGGACGCTTTTACCGCGCTCTCCCAGTCGCTCCCAGATGCAATGGTCATGGCTATTGCGGAGTTTGACACCGCAGTGCAGGCGTGGGAAGCGATCCGTCAGATGCGCGTCGTTGAGGACCGCGTCAAGAAGGCAAGGGTGAAGCAGCTGAAGAGGGAGCTCGACAGGATGCAGATGGGTGACACTGAAACCATTGCAATCTTTGGGCAGAAGCTGACAACGCTTGTCGCCGAGATCCGCTCCCTAGGTGAGAAACTTGATGATGAATCTGTAATAGAAGTATTGTTCAATGCAGTACCAGACACGTTTGCAGACGTTGTCAACACCATTGAGCAGTGGGGGGATCTGACCAAGATGCCGCTGTCAGAGGCACTTGGAAGGCTGGCATCGTTTGAGAATGGCCAGCGTGGACGTCGCCGCAGCACCGTTGGCAAAGAGGATCAACTGATGCTCATGACACGTGCATTAGAACAGTTGATGCATAAGAAGGGTAACTGGACAACAGGCAGCTCAGGAAACTCCACTGTGAAGAAAAACAATGATAAAGATGATCACTCAAAGCCCGGCAAAGACTATGGTGGTGACCGTAGCAAAGGGAAGAAAAAAGGAAAATTTGACATCACTAAAGTTAGATGTTACAATTGCAACGAGAAAGGGCATTTTCAGTCAGATTGCCCGGGGCCCAAGCGAGAGAAAGCAAATCTCGCTGAAAGGGAGGACGATGAGCCTGCTCTCCTGATGATGGAGACATGTGAGCTGATGGTGTCTGAACCTGAAACAGGGGATCATGTACTTCTCAATGAGGAGAATGTGGTGCCCAAGCTTACTGGAGATTATGAGATGTCATGGTATCTTGATACAGGGGCAAGTAACCACATGACTGGCAAATCAGAAAAATTTGCTGAGCTAGATCGAACAGTGACAGGAAAGGTTCGATTTGGAGACGGATCTGCAGTTGAAATTTGTGGCCGCGGATCTGTTCTAATGAGATGTCACACAGGGGAACATCGAGTGCTGTACCACGGCTGAAAAGTAATATAATCAGCCTAGGACAGCTAGATGAGAATGGTTGCAAATATTCAGCTGAGGATGGTCTAATGACTGTGCTTGACCGTCAGAGAAACATCTTGGCTCGAGTAAAGAGGACCAAGAACAGGATGTACATTCTGGACATTCAGCAGACTGAACCCATTTGCCTTCTAGCTCATGCCAAGGAGGAGTCCTGGTTGTGGCACATGAGATATGGGCATGTGAACTTTCGCTCGCTTCGGTCATTAGGAGCAGACAATATGGTCAAAGGAATGCCAGTTGTGGATTAGGTGGAGCAAGTTTGCGATGGCTGCATGATTGCCAAGCAACGTCGGCTGCCATTTCCCGCTCAGGCTAGTCACCGTGCAAAAACACAGCTAGAGTTATTTCATGGAGACCTGTGTGGGCCCATTGAACCAGCAACACTTGGAGGCAAACGGTACTTCCTTTTGGTGGTCGACGACTACTCACGCTACATGTGGATTGCATTGCTTAGCACTAAGGATGAAGCACTTGATGCACTGAGAAAGATTCAGGCAGCTGCAGAAGTAGAGAAGGATCTGAAACTGAAAAGTATCAGGACTGATCGAGGAGGAGAGTTCACCTCGAATTCGTTTACCAGCTACTGTGAAGACCATGGCATCAGACATTTTCTCACGGCACCATATACACCACAACAGAATGGTGTAGTGGAGAGGAGAAATCAAACTATCGTTGGCATGGCTAGAAGCCTGATGAAATGCATGGGTGTACCTGCCAGATTTTGGGGAGAGGCTGTTGCTACTGCAGTTTATCTGCTCAACCGATCTCCAACGAAGAGTGTGAAGGCAATGACCCCTTACCAAGCTTGGCACGAGAAGAAACCCAATGTGCATCACCTACGCACATTTGGGTGCGTTGCTCATGTCAAGAGAGCAGGTCCGGGGCTAAACAAGCTGTCAGATCGGAGTAGCCAGATGGTATTCATCGGTTATGAACAGGGATCGAAGGCATATAGATTCTATGATCCAGAAAGGAGGAAATTGGTCGTGTCCAGAGATGTTGTATTTGAAGAGGACAGATGCTGGAATTGGGAGCAGAATTCTGCAACTACAGACAGCTCAGAGCGCTCTTTCACTGTTCACTATCCGGCACGGCAGCTAGACTGTGTTTCAGGTGACTCCTCGGCAAGGAAAACCACCAAAGTTTCTGCCGCGGAAACGGAGCCAACAACTCCTACCGAAACTGAGAACCATGACGGTTCGACAACGCCGGCAACACCTGTTCAAGACGGAAAGACACGTCGTACTGAAGTGCACCCAATTCCTCTTGCAACTAACATCCCTGCTCCTACACCTGTCTCTTTTGAGCAGTCATCAAATGTCTCTGAAAGCCCATGGTCTGAACCATCACAGGGACCGCAAGGTAAACGACTATTGTCTGAAATTTATGCGGAGACTGAAAATGCTGGGTTGTGTTTTCTGGGTTTAGAAGAGCCGAACACTTTTGATGAAGCAGATAAACATGTGTGTTGGCAGCGGGCAATGATGGAGGAAATGGATTCCATTATTAGTAACAATACATGGAAACTCTGTGACCTGCCAAAGGGACATAAACCAATCGGGCTAAAATGGGTCTACAAGTTGAAAAGAGACTCATCAGGTGCTGTTGTGAAACACAAAGCCAGACTGGTAGCAAAGGGGTATGTTCAGAGACATGGAGTGGATTACGATGAAGTATTTTCTCCTGTTGCCAGATTAGATACAGTGAGATTACTCCTAGCCTTGGCAGCCCATGAAGGTTGGGAAATCCATCATATGGATGTTAAATCAGCTTTTCTCAATGGTGAACTCGAGGAAGAGGTTTATGTTTCTCAACCTGCAGGTTTTGTCACTAAGGGAGAGGAACATAAAGTGCTAAAGTTGCAGAAAGCGCTATATGGGCTGAAACAAGCTCCAAGGGCGTGGAATGCAAAGTTGGACAGAACATTGATCGACCTTGGATTTGAAAAGTGTCCATCAGAGCCTGCTCTCTATAAGCGAGAGAAACAAGGTGAGTCACTGCTGGTTGGTGTGTATGTGGATGATTTGGTTATTACTGGTAAAAGTGCTGTAGGTATTCAGTTTTTCAAAAAACAGATGAAACAATTTTTCAGCATGAGTGACCTTGGACAACTCAGTTACTATCTTGGAATTGAGGTAAAGCAAGGTTCTCAAGGCATCTGGATTAACCAATCAGCATATGCAACCAAGATACTTGAGAAATGTGGGATGAAGGACTGCAATTTCAGTCAAACGCCGATGGAGCCGCGTTTGAAGTTGTCCAAGGACAATACATCAGCAGAAGTGGATAGCACCCCACTATAGAAGTGTGGTGGGCAGTCTTAGATACCTATTGCATACTAGGCCTGATCTGTGCCACTCTGTTGGTATTGTGAGTAGGTACATGGAACGACCTACTGTTGAGCATTTTTCTGCAGTTAAACATATCCTCAGATACATCAAAGGGACACTGAATTTGGGGTGTTTTTATGGGAAGGGAGGAGGACTGCAACTGACAGGTTTTAGTGACAGTGACCATGCTGGAGATGTGGACGACAGGAGAAGTACTTCAGGAGTACTGTTCTATCTTGGTGCAAGTCCTATTTCATGGTCATCACAAAAACAAAAGGTGGTTGCTCTCTCATCTTGTGAAGCAGAGTACATGGCAGCAACATCTGCTACATGTCAGGGCATTTGGCTAGCCATATTGCTGGGTGAGATGCAAGGTTCAGAGAACTCTAAAGTGAGACTGAAGGTGGATAATCAATCTGCTATCTCGCTAAGCAAAAATCCTGTTTTCCATGACCGCAGCAAGCATATAGCAGTCAGATATCACTTTGTGCAGCAGAAAGTGGAAGAAGGAGAGGTTGACATTGCATATGTCAGAACTGAAGACCAATTGGCTGATATCTTGACTAAGTCACTCGGGAGAGTGAGGTTTTAGGAGTTGAGGAGTGCAATTGGTATGAAGGAGATGACCTGAAGACAACATGATCTAGGGAGAGAATGTTAGTATTAGATCAGGTTGTTATTTTCTGTCTGTTAGAACCTTGATACGTTTGGTGTCGTAGCAATAGGAATAAGCCTGACACGTGCTCGTTCACGTAGAGGCCCTAGTTTCTCGTTGTTTTCAGTTGTAACCTGGACACGGTCAGCTCCGTGGGATGGCGCGGACTAAGTGGATCGTGGACAGCTTAGGAATAGGTCACGATCGCTACGACGTCGTTGGCCTGGAATAAAAAGGAAGCAGGCGAAAAGGACGCAAGCTGAACGCGTCGCAAAACTCTGTCTCTCTGTTCGTTTCAGGGTGTGTTTCGTCAGAGAAAGTTCAGAGCGTCGTAGCTAGTTCATACCCACAAAATTCACCAGATCGCGTTGTGTTTCTTGGCCTGAGATCCAACATAGAACACGTACGATATTATGTTTCTATTCTCTCTATTCCTGCCACTCTCAGTTAACAAAAATTAATGTACAGTTCTTAGGCTTATTTTGTGGTACAATCAAGGAAACATCACTACAAAACCACATGCGAAATTCATTAGTAATCATCCCAATATGTAGAAGTAGACAGACAACTGTAGGAACGTACACCGTATTCAGCAAGGCAATGATCTGTTTGCATCCATATCGGCATATACTAAATCGACTCAGCTTTTCCAATTCCATCATAAGTCTCAATCAGAATAGCACATTGCCTACAGAGCACATTAGTAATCATCCCTTTCTCTATCACCCGCTTCCAATCCGACAGTCAAAACACTTGTGTGAGAAGTTTTCTCCAAGCTTCCCAAATCTCACATCATATGCCAAGTTCCAAGCCCTCGCATATGAGAATATGTAGCAAACAGACAGAAGCCTTTCCTAGCGTGAACTTTCATGATGGTTTAGTAAACCAGGACACATCGACAGGGAGCTCCTCGTCGTCCACCCGAGCACATCCCGTAGCTCAGCACCACCCGAGCTCCCTCGCCATTAACCCGAGCGCCGCCCTTTCCTCTACAACCCTAGGCACACGACCCCTCCTCTGCTTCTTAGGCCCTCCCTTCCTCTACCTCTGCCACACCCGATGCGTAGCGTAGCGGCCAAAGACAGGGAGGCTCCCTCCCTGTTGCCCCTCCACATGCTGGCGCCGGCCGGTTATGCCCCACCCCCAAGAGCCTGCACCCGCCCCAGGTAACGCACCGCCCCTCCCTTTCCCAGGAGCTCGGAAACGGAGACTATGGCGCAACAGTCTGTATCCGGTTAGAAGTGCTGTGGCTATGACCGGAACCACGGCAAGAGACCGTGTTGGATCGGGAGCCTCGCTTCCCCGCTCATCTCTCCCGTCGGAGCTCGTCCACAAGCGTCGCGGAATATCGCGGGACAGCTCCCGCCGGCGAGGTGGTGTGGCGATGCAAAAGTTCCTGGATGGGGATGACCGGTTCGGTCAGCGCGTTGGATTTTTTTCACGGGATTCGGCTCACGAACAGACACGGAGACCCAGCCAGAGGACATCAGAGAAGGCCAAAGTGGAGCTGATGGTGGAGGTGCATGCGTTTTGGGGTTTCACGGTTCTGTCGGCCATGACTAGCGTTTTGAAACGACAGAAGCGATGATGGTTAGGAAGGCACGGTACAAACCATCGGTCAGCTGGCCGGGGAAGACGACGATAGCGAAATATACCACCGATGGATCCAGTGGAAGTGTGAACGCTCGTAATATCCTGCAATAAGAGTGTGATCGTGTTGATCTTGTCATTCAAATTAGCACAAGTCTTTGGAGACTTAATGTTAGTAGCTGTCTAGTTTGCTGGGTCTACTAGTGTTCTAATAAACAGCTACCAGTAAGTAGATGGTATGACTCCCATGCCATGTTCGTGCCGCAGTTTCCTATTGAGCTAAATAGATTTTTTTTGGAAGCCTTGAACTGAATAGCTGAAATGTACTCGCTCTGTTTTAAAATATAAGATGTTTTGCTTTGTGAAAGGAGTGTATTTAGACTACTTTTAGTGTTTAGATTCGGAGTGAACCTATACACTAAGAGGGTCTAGATTGTTAAATAATCTAGTTGTTTTAGTCTATTTTACTGCTGTCAGAGAGTCATTAGGTTCAGAGTTAGCGTGGGTTTCTTCAGTTAGTAGTTTCAGCTATTTTCTAGGGTCAAGGTAGATAGGATTCTGTTTTCAGTTAGCTGACCCGATAGCCTGGGACGTGGGATGGCATGTCCAGATGTGGGCATCGTGTAGTAAGGCACGATCGTTCCCTTTGTGAATAAAAGGAAAAAGGCACAAAAGCTGCAGCTGCAGTACGCAACACAAAATTCCCCTTGTCATTGTCTCTGAATTCCTAGTTTGCAGTTCGTGAGATCGAGTGAGGGAGGGAACAAGTGGTATCAGAGCCCGACCGCGATCTGATCGATGGCTGGTTCGAAGGATGCTGCGAAGGATGTCGGGAAGGCAGTGTCGGGCGCATCGAAACCGTCGGCGCGTTCTCCATCCAAGCCGCGCTCCGTTCCGCCTCGCCGCCAGACCTCACGATCGCCAACTCGCCGTGGACGCTCTCCTGGCAGAGCCCATGGGAGCGAGCTGGTGGTGCGGGAGAGGGTGGTGAGGGACGGGGGCGGCAGCTCCAAGTGGCCAGTACTCACGCGTACAAATTACGCGGACTGGTCAGTCATTATGCGAGTCCAGCTCCAGGTCCATAGACTCTGGGAGGTGGTGACCGAGGAGGACGCCGACGAGCATGACGATCACGCGGCGTTGTCGGCCCTGCTTCAGGCAGTGCCGCCGGAGCTGGTGCGTACCCTCGCCGCCAAGGACAACGCCAAGACCGCGTGGGACACGCTTAGGACGCTGCGCGTCGGAGCCGAGCGCGTACGCGAGGCGAAGGCACAGACGCGCCGGCGGGACTACGACCATCTCGCGTTCAAGGACGGCGAGAACGTGGAGGAGTTCGCCCTGCGCCTCTCCACCATCATCAGCGATCTGGAGTTGCTGGGCGATCCGGAGGACGAGCGCAAGGCTGTCAGGAAGTTCCTCCGCGTGCTCCCGCGTAAGTACCGCCAGATGGCATCCTCAATTGAGTCTTTACTTGACCTTAACTCCATGTCAATCGAAGAGCTCAGCGGGCGGCTGCTCGTCGTTGAGGAGAACGAGGCTATCGACGGTGCAGATTCCTATAGGCAGCTGCTCCTCACGGCGGAGGAGTGGCATGCACGCGAGAAGCGCCAGGATGGCGGAAGCGGCAGCTCTGGTGGTGAAAACCGACAGGGCAGGAACCGCGGCAAGAGCCGCAATGACCGGCGACCCGCCGGCGAGGGCACGCGCTCCAGCAACAAGAAGGATGATGCGTGCCGCTACTGCGGCAAGAAAGGCCATTGGGCCCGAGAATGCCGCAAGAAGAAAAGGGACGAGGAGGCTCAGGCTCACCTTGTCCAGGGAGAGGATGACGCGGATCCCGCGATGCTGCTCGCAGAGATCCAGCTCGACGCGCCGCTCGACTCCACCGCCCCTGCCACACCTGTCGCGGTCATGGGTGCAGCGACACTGAGTGCGCTAGAGCGCGCGCTTGTGTTCCTGAACGAGGAGAAGGCCAAGGTGGTGCCAGGGCGCACCGAGGAGCCTGTGGATCGCACCTGGTACCTGGACACCGGTGCGTCCAACCACATGACCGGCTGCTTGGTGTTCGCCACGCTGGACAAGTCTGTCACCGGCAACGTGCGCTTCGGCGACGGGTCGGTGGTGCAGATCAGGGGGCGCGGCGACATCGCGTTCAGCATCGACGGTGGGCAACAGCGAGCGCTCACATACGTGTACTTCATCCCCAGGCTGAAGAGCAGCGTCCTGAGCCTCGTCCAACTTGACGAGCGCGCGTGCGACATCCACATCCGGTGTGGAACGCTGACAATCCATGATCGCCGCGGATAGCTGCTGCTCAAGGTAAAGCGTGCGCCGAACCGGTTGTACAAGCTTGAGCTGCAGCCAGCGCAACCAGTGTGCCTTGCCGTGCGCCACGACACCAACACCTGGCGCTGGCATGCCCGGTTCGGCACTGCGGAAGATGGCGCGTGGCGGACTGGTTCGTGGGCTGGACGACATTGAGCCTCCTGGCGAGCTGTGCGTGGCCTGCCTGGCGGGGAAGCAGCGGCGAGCCTCGTTCCCACAGCAAGCCAAATATAGGGCAGAGGAGCCACTCGAGCTGGTCCATGCCGATCTGTGCGGCGAGATCACCCCGGTGACGCCAGGAGGGAATCGCTACTTCTTGCTGCTGGTTGACAACCATAGCCGCTTCATGTGGCTCGTCCTTCTCTCCGCCAAGAGCGACGCCGCAACTGCCCTAAAGCGATTTCAGGCAGAGGTGCAGAATGAGGCGCGGCGCAAGTTGCGCACTCTGCGCACGGATAGAGGTGGAGAGTTCACCTCCAGCGAGCTCGCAGCACACTTTGCCGACACCGGCGTTAGGAGACACTTGACTGCGCCGTATTCGCCGCAGCAGAATGGCGTGGTCGAGTGCCGCAACCAGACGGTGGTCGGCATGGCGAGGAGCATGCTCAAGGACAAGAAGATGCCTAACTTCTTCTGGGGTGAGGCAGTGATGACAACCGTGTACGTGCTGAACCGCTCCTTCACCAGCAGCGTCGATGGCAAGACACCGTACGAGGCGTGGAGCGGCAAGAAGCCTAGCGTCGAGCACCTACGCGTCTTCGGCTGCGTGGTCCATGTGAAGAGCGCGCACCCCTTCCTCAGCAAGCTGGACGACCGGAGCATCCCAATGGTGTTCATCGGGTACGAGCCAGTCTCCAAGGCCTACAGGGTGTACAACCCTGCCACCCGGCGCGTGCACGTGACGCTCGACGCCATCTTCGACGAGGCAGCGAGCTTGCAATGGGAGGAGGACGACGCGACCACCCCACGGGACCTTGAGGAGTTCGTGGTGGAGTATACAGTGGCAGCCACACCGCCCACCTCCACACGTGCAGCTGCTCCTGCTCAAGGAGGAGGGTCTGCATCTCCGGCCAGCGAGGCGATGACGCCACGCGGCCCATCCCCACCAACATCTGCTGCATCACCGCACATCGAGTTCGCCACGCCACCTGCAGCCCCTGATGCCGATCTCCTTGATGCCGATGATGAAGGAGAGCCGCACCGCTACCGCCGCGTCTCGGAGATCCTTGGAGACGACATGGTGCCGGGCTTGCTGAGCGCTTGCTGCTCACCACAGCAGAGGAGCCAGCCAGCGTGGCGGAGGCCCAGCGCGACGCAAGCTGGAGCAAGGAGATGGAGGAGGAGATGGCCTCTATCGAGGAGAACAGTACATGGGCTCTCGTCGACCTCCCACCAGGCCACAAACCCATTGGGCTGAAGTGGGTGTACAAGGTGAAACGGGACGAGAAGGGCCCCATCGTCAAGCACAAAGCCCGTCTTGTTCCCAAGGGCTACGTACAGCGAGAAGGAGTTGACTTCGAGGAAATATTCGCCCCCGTTGCTCGCCTTGATTCGGTGCGGCTACTGCTTGCCGTCGCTGCTCAGGAGGGGTGGGAGGTGCACCACCTTGACGTCAAGTCGGCCTTACTCAACGGCGACCTCCAGGAGGAGGTGTATGTCGCTCAGCCCCCATGATTCGTCAAGCGCGGATCTGAGGGGAAGGTGCTCCGCCTCCACAAGGCGTTGTACGGCCTGCGCCAAGCACCACGCGCATGGAACGCTAAGCTCGACGGCAGCCTCACTGCGCTAGGCTTCACCAAGTGCCCGTCCGAGCCTGCAGTGTACACACGCTGCAAGGACGGGACTCGCCTCCTTCTGGGCGTCTACGTCGACGACCTAATCATCACCGGCGCGTCCACACCTGCAATTGGTGAGTTTAAGAAGGAGATGATGGCCTGCTTCAGGATGAGTGATCTCGGATTGCTATCCTACTACCTCGGAATCGAGGTGGTCCAGGAGCCGGGCCAAATCCGTCTCTGCCTGTCTGCGTATGCAGTCAAGCTGCTCGACAAGATGGGCATGGGATCCTGCAATGCCGCATCTGTGCCTATGGAGCAGCGCCTAAAGCTGAGCAAGCAGGGGTGCGGTGACGCTGTGGATGCCAAGATCTACCGCAGCGTTGTTGGGGGGCTCCGCTACCCCGTCCACACACGCCCCGACATCTGCTTCACGGTTGGCTACTTGAGCAGATTCATGGAGGCGCCGTCGAGTGAGCACTGGAGTGCGGTGAAGCATCTGCTGCGGTACATCTCAGGTACGTGCACGCTTGGATGCTGCTACACTCAAGACGCCAAGGCCGAGCTCATCGGGTACAGCGACGCCGACATGGCTGGCGATGTTGATGACCGCAAGAGCACCAGTGGAGTACAGTTCTTCTATGGACAGTGTCCCATCTCCTGGCAGTCGACAAAGCAGAAGATCGTCGTGCTCTCCTCTAGCGAGGCGGAGTACGTGGCCGCCACGGGCGTGGCATGCCAGGGAGTATGGCCGAAGCGGCTTCACGGCGAGCTTCTTGGCCACGACGGCGACAGAACTGAGCTGCGCGTCGATAACAAATCAGCGATTGCGCTGATGAAGAATCCGGTCTTTCACGACCGGAGCAAACACATTCAGACACGCTACCACTACATTCTTCAGTGCATGGACAATGGAGACATCATCATCCAATTCGTGCGCACTGAAGAACAGCTCTCCGACATCATGACGAAGGCACTCGGCCGCGTGCAGTTCCAGGAGCTGCGCCGCCGCACGACAACTAGATTAGGAGGAGTTTGTTGAATAATCTAGTCATTTTAGTCTGTTTTACTGCTGTCAGAGAGTCATTAGGTTCAGAGTTAGCGTGGGTTTCTTCAGTTAGTAGTTTCAGCTATTTTCTAGGGTCAAGGTAGATAGGATTCTGTTTTCAGTTAGCTGACCCGATCCTTGCGTTGTACTCCCGATAGCCTGGGACATGGGATGGCACGTCCAGATGTGGGCATCGTGTAGTAAGGCACGATCGTTCCCTTTGTGAATAAAAGGAGAAAGGCAGAAAAGTTGCAGCGGATACGCAGCACAAAATTCCCCTTGTCATTGTCTCTGAATTCCTAGTTTGCAGTTCGTGAGATCGAGTGAGGGAGGGAACATAGATACACTCTATTTACAAAGTTAAAACATCTTATATTTAGAAACAGAGGGAGTATAAGTATAAGTGGTAGATTTTTCCTTGGTCGTCCTAAGTTCGAATATAACAATAATAATACACATTTCACCTTGAGGAGGACGAATATAATATCGAGCACACGGAAGATAAAATATAGGTGTGTAAAAACGTTTTTTGTTGGCGGTGTTTACATTACGCTAAAAATGCTATATAAAGATAGATTTAATTACTGGAAAATTAACAATATCACTATGGCGTGCCTGATTCAGGGATAATACATGGGGAGTCAAATTATTGTGCTACCAAACCTGAAAAATCAATTGCATCATAAGAAAATGCACATACTAATAACTAACCGTACGTATTAGTAGGTTGTAATCTATACTCGATGTCATATAAACAGTATGAATTTTCTAATTAGATGCAGTTGTAACTAGTGTATCCTGATGTAGCTTTATAAATTAGAACCGGTTGCTTTATCAGGAAAACCGGAAAAATAAATGTATGAGGATCTATGGTCTATTAGACTCAATTGCACAACCCCACACCGCGGCAGGCGACCGACATGATCGCATGATCAACAGGAAGTCGGACCGAATAACACCATGCCAGTGTCGGCGGATGGAGTGTCTGTAGATGCCCTAGCAGTGGATGAATGCATGGCTCAATCTGATCTACTATGAGACAATGGCAAGATGGACTATTTATTTTACCTGCCGGATGGATTGTTGGTGTAGGCGAAAAGAAAGTACAACTTTTAGGAAACAATGACCTATTTATGGAAACATGCGCCATATGATTAATTAGGCTTCCTAAGATTATTGGATGCAAGTTTGTAGGTACTAATCAAGCAATTATATACGTCCATTATAGATACTGCTACTTGTAAATCCCTAATAAGTTGAGGGGGCGAATGGTTTTGGGGGTGTCTAGTGATGGTGCTCGACGTGGTGCACTTCGTTGGAAATTCCAAAAGCAAGGTGTGAAGAGCACAACAACAAGTTTCCCTCAGTAGAGACCGAAGTTATCGAACCAGAAGGAGGAAGGAAACGTCACACAGGTGTTGCAAACAACGTGGAGACCTGCACAACACAAATTCAAGACTTTATCCCAACGAATCAGTGAGGTTGTTAAGCTCACCGGTTTGCTGTAACAAAGGATTAACTGTATGGTGTGGAAGGTAATGGTTTGCAGCAAGTAAACAAGTAACAGTGGAAGATGTATCAATGGTAAAGATTGCACCGGGGTCCATAGTTCACTAGAGGTGCTCTCCTTAGATAAACAACATGGCATGAAGGGTAAACAACCGAAGAGATTTCTGTCACTTCCCTTGGAAACTAGAGGCATGAACCCACTATAGAGCATAAATACCCCCTCTTGG
This sequence comes from Avena sativa, assembly GCA_916181665.1. Lineage (NCBI taxonomy): Eukaryota > Viridiplantae > Streptophyta > Magnoliopsida > Poales > Poaceae > Avena > Avena sativa. The sequence continues at coordinate 17,521,408 of OV702285.1, forward strand.
AGTCACTAGCAACTACTCGGCCAAGATAGCTACTAACAACGGAGAGCATGCCAGATCACTAACAACACAGACATGATAGAATCATAAAGACAAAACCATTAACCAAACTGACATAATAATCTCAATATCGATCGGATCCCCGCAAACACAACATGCATGATTACAAATAGATTAGATCTTGATCATGAACGGAGCTCACAAGATCTATACATGAAAGCACAAGGAGGAGATACAACCATCTAGCTACTATATGGACCCATAGTCCAAGGTGGAACTACTCACGCATCATACCAGAGAAGAAGGCCTCCGAGATGATCCCCCCTCCGGCAGGGTGCCGTGAAGAACTTCATATCCCCCCGATCTAGGGACGATGGTGGCGGCAGCTACAGAAGGTTTCGTGGAGTTTTGATCGGGTGCCTAGGGTTTATACATTGGGGGCTTCTTACACTACTAGGAAATCCTTCTTCAGTGGCGCATCAGTATTGATCTTTTGTGGCGCATGGCTAGGATGCCACTGTTACGTCGCCACTGATGAAAACTTCTGTGGCGCATTCCGAAATGCGCCACGGAAGTCATGGTACTTCTGTTGATGCGCCACAGGACTCTGTTTAGTGGCGCATCATGGACAATGCGCCAAAGACTATGCGCCACAGAAGGTTAAAACGATGCGCCACTGGTTTGAGTATCAGGTATTAAAAAAAATTGAAACTTGTCCAAATATACAATATTATACAGGTATTATATAGGTATTATACAGTATTATATAGAAACAGTATATTTGAATTAGTATATGAAAACAAATATAATACAAACATGAATATAGTGCCATCACACTACTTAGAGCCCGAACGAGATAGACAAGTGATCATCACATTACAATACAAGTCAAATGAAGTGGTTTGTTACAAGTGTTTGTTACAAAGTTCACCATCTCATCACATTACAAATAAAGTATTCATCTCGCCTACATTAGAATCAAACAGAATACAACTATGACGACGGTGAGCAAGAGCAAGAGCACTAGCAATATCTTCATCCGGTTCTCCTTCCATAGGTGGTTCCTCCACTTGGCTACCGCCTCCTCTCGAGTCGCGTATCCTTTGTAGCTGTTGCCGCTAAACTTGTTCACCTGTTTCTGACAGTCCTCCCACTCATCGTAGACTCCTGGAACCCAACACTTGTACACCACGTACCACTTCGTCATCTCTATAGATAAGACATATTAGTAAATCATGCAACAGAAAGAACTATATTGGTTCACATGCATATATATTCACATAAACTAAAGCAAAATATCAGTAAACATAGAAGATAGCACATCGATCATAATCATAGAACTTCGACGACAACGACCACAATAGTGAAGTTTACAACATACGACCATGATAGTATATAGTTTGTGACACAACACTACACACAGACATCTATGATAATTCTAGGCGCACACATCGATCAATGTTGACAACTGCTAACGCTCGGCTTCGGGAATGGTAGATAGCCATCCTTCGTCATCCACGTCCTGTTGTCACCCTGTTGACGAATAATATTTTCAATCTCCCTCTTAGTCAACCCTTTGTTGTGTTTTAGGACCCCTCCCCTCGTGTTGACATCTTCCACGATGATTTCCGACAACTTAACCTGGATGCGATGGAAGTCCTCTCTAACATCTTCATCGTCCCTTCGCGCCAAATTTTCGGCCCATGCTCGGAAACTAGATGGCAGAGTTAGGTTCTGGCAATCCCGGACAAACCCTTTAAGGTGATGCATGGCGTAGAAGGCCTCCTTGGCACCACTAGTAGCCGGCTCCTTGACGCAGGGGAACTCGAGCACATGCTTGAACACGTGCTTGTCATCCTTGATACATTCCCCCTTGTTGACGAAGGGGAATCCCTTTTTAGCGTAGCCCTCGAGAGCCTCATTCAAAACACCCCTTATTCTGGTGTAGTGTAAGGTTCCCAACCTTTAATAAGGTAGAGATCCCTGTGTTTACAATGCTAGTCCCTGGATCAATAGCTAGCATCCACAGTTAAGATGTAATATCAAGAAACAAAGGTCATAATACAACTTTATAACCAGGAATAAAATAATTTATTACATCTTACATAGCTCATTGGCTATCTCATTACAATGCAGCAGAATATAACAATAACATGGGGTCCATCATCTTCAAAGTGCCACAGGCAAACATGTTGGTTGTAGACTTGTAATCCTATTTCATCACACTTCACTAATTTCAAACAAACCTGCAACATAACAAGTTACAGCCACAAGGGCCAATACATTTGAATTGTATTGGCAAGTGATACTAGGGTAGTATAGTGGAGTCTATCATCTATATGAATTTGGATAAGTGGAGCTTAGGCTTGCTTTGCTCAAAATAGATTTTCCTTATCATTTGAAAACACTAAGTTTTTGCTTGACAAAATCTTTCCCAAGGCATCTCCCAATAGAAATTGGTGATCCTTCAAACCTTGTTCAACCATAAGATTTTAACTTAGAAATTGGGATGAGGATATTCTTGATAGCTTCCATGTCTTGATGCTCAAATTGTCCTTTACCAGGGACATGGCTAAGTACTTAAATTTTACACTCTGCAGAGGTGGTGCACTTTCCCCACAAGACTTGGTTTCACCAAGACAAGATCTTTCAGAAGCCTTCCCTTAGACCAGAATGGACACGCTCCAACCTATCAAACCCCTACCACCAACTGTCCATTTGGCTAAGTTATTGCAACCTATATGATCCAGGCAGAGCCCATAATGCCAAGTGGCTGCACTTGAAGCTTCTCAACATTTGACATCTCAAATCTCTTTGTTCCTGGGTGGCCATCCACAAGTGAGATACACAAGGTAAACCATAGAAATGGGCCTTGTGAACCACTCAACACAAACCATTCCTTCCATTCCACCCAGGTGATTCATTTACTTAGTTGTTTTATTAAACAAAACACAAGTCCTTGACTTGGAAATATTCCATAGTATGAATATATATTCCACCCTTGTTTTCTATTAGCTAAGCTAAGCATGATAGTAGTAGGAATCTTAACTTAGGAAATTTCTACTAAGGTTTCATCTACTAGGATTTCCCATGGCATAGTTTACACTTAGCAAAATTCCATGCAAGTCCTACTTAGAAATATCACTAATGCATAGTGAAAATAATGGGACAAAAGTATGAAGCATCACTTGCCTTTTTGGTAGAGAATATAAGTTCACTCCTTGTCTTTGCAATGATCACACTCTTCAATTCACTATAATTCAATCAAGCAAGGCACAATTTCAATCTACCATTCAAGCAAACATCACATAAAATAATATCAACAAAACAATGCATGCAAGCATGCCAAACTTTGTTTTATTACAAAAGTGGTTTATAATAGGTTATAAACATTATAAAACACTTATTGGTCATTTTATAAAGTGGCAAAACTATTTGCAAAATATTTTACCTATAAACCATTTTCAAACCAAATCATTATTTTATGTGGTTGAAAATGCCTTTATCAAAGTAGCAATCTTTATAGGGTTTACCAAATATATTTTTAAGTCATAAAGCTTGGTGTTTAGGGTCAGAGAGTTTAAATCAAAACATTTCCCAAAGGTTTTCCTCCCAAATCATTTTTAACAATTAAACCATATTTTTATTTGGCTAGAAATGTTTTAATTCAAGGTTTTATTCTTTTGCTTCAAAAAATACATTTTTGAAACTACCAATTGATTCCTAGGGTCAGTAGGTTCAAAACAAACCATTTTCCAAAGATTTTATCCCCAAAATCATTTTAGAACAATTTTTATATTCTAAACATGCATACACAAGTTTCTACAAAAACAATCAATTTAACAGAAGCAATTTACTAAACAAAGTGCATGGTCAGAAATTACTTGTTTTTCTGAATCCATTGATATAAAATTTGCAAAATTTGGGCGTGTGGGTTGAAAGTTATGAATTTTACAAAATGGAACATCAAATAGATCAATTCTGTTTTAAATCAAACCAACCGGGCCACGTGTCTAGTTCTGATTCGCTGATACCGTTTCGTTTGGATCGAGCGATACAAGCCATAGGATTTAAGTTAGATCGCACGGCACAGGTTGCTACTTACCCCTTCGCTTAGTTCTAATCTTAGCCACTAGATCTAGATCGGACGGCGCTCAGCACGCTTGCCAGAGATGGGCGGCGCTGGCGGCGGCAGGTGGTGGCGGTGCGGTCAGACGGTGGCAGTGACGATGCTACAGGATGCGAGAGGGCGAAGGGAGGTGCTCACCGAGTTCGCCGTGGCGTGGGGAAGCTCAAGGTGCCTTCTGTTTGTCGAGGGGCGCGCTGGAGTTGCGGGGATTGCTCGCCGGAGACAAGACAGACGGCGGTTGCTCACAGTCGACGACGGAGGCAACGCTACGGTGCGAGCTAGGACACGAAAACGGTGGCATTAGTTGCGGAAGAAGTCACTGGTCACAGGCGTATCATTGGAAAGACGAGGGGCAGTCAGATGGTTACCAGGGAAGTCGCCGGAGAGGGAGCAGACGTCGGTGATGTTCAGTCGAGGAGGTTGCCCACGTCCTGGGTCAAGCGCGGGCAAGTTGAGGATGCAGAGAGAATCACCAGGGTCTGGTGGTCACGCTTGGGTGCTCGAGGAGGCGAGGGGCAGCAGGGTTTGGCCGGAATTGTCGCCGGAGCTTGTCGGAGACAGTGGCGATGTAGAGAGAAATTGAGCAGCCTGGGGGCGCGCTAGGGTGGGCGACGGAGGGGAAAGAGAGAGGGGAGGCTGGCGCTTTAGATAGCATGGTCGCGGGGTGGAGTAACACATGCAGTAAAGTGTATTGACGCCGGATTCAACGGCCAGAAACGGCGAGGAGGAAAGAGGGGGCGGGTTTCACGCGAGGAAGACGATGACGGGGCGGTGGGGTCATTTCGTCAGCGAGAGAGGGAGTGGGGAGAGGGGGTCCACGCGTCGGTGACTCAGCGGGTAAGGACTCAGGAGCGAAGCGTTTTCCGCGGGAGAGAAGCAGTGGGCTGTGTTGGGCTGGGCTGTTCCTTTCATTTTTTTATACCAAATGTTTTTCTTTTCTGTTTTTTGAATAATCTGATTTGATTTTCATTCAAACAACTCAAGCAACAAATCAAATCAAACCTCAACCAAAATTTGTGTAGGTTTAAATACTGATTAGTAATATAATCTGAAGTCAATTTTGGAATAAAATTTTATTCTTTTTGGGGTCTTTTGAATTATTCAAAAAGGCCCTTGTTTTAAATCAAATAAGATTTAATAATATTTTCAAACACCATTTAAATTCTTAAACCTTCCAAATATTTTCAGTAGGTTTTTTATTTGTTTAATAGGGTGTCAAATAATTCATCTTGAATTATTTGGAAAGAATTTAATATGATATATAAATCATTTGAATTGGGTATTTGTTTTATTTCCAATGGAATTAAATATAGTTTCAATTCCCTAAATTTTATTTGGAAGATTTATTTTATTTAAGTTAATTAAACAACTTTTATTCCATTTGGGTAAATTCCAAAATACTATTTTCTCATGAATTATATAATTATTCTTATTAGAGATTTGTCTTTATTAAAATAGGGATAGAATGGTTAATGCCATTTTATTTTATTTTGGAAATTCTTTATCCTTTTATTTTATTTGGATTTGGATTCTATTCATTCCATTTGCTTAATGGATTAGGCCAAGATTTAATTTGGTCTTTAAATAATCCTTAATTAATATTTCTTTCTTCATCTTATAAAATCCATATCTTTTTATTTATAGATCCAAACTTGGTGATTACAATTTGTAAAATCTTATTTAATCTTTGTTTATCCTTTTAAATATCTTTAGGATTATTTTCTCACCATTTTGTATGGATTCTAGATAAGTGCTTTATTAGCTTTGGGAATTCAATTCCTTTATCTTATTAAATTCATAAGATTTTATCCATGGTTCCAAATTAAGTGAAACCAATTTCTATGGCTTTATAATATTTCTATTTGTCTTTCTTGATCATTGTGAATGTTTGTTGACAACTTTTTATATGGATCAAATCCATGGTCTTAGAGATAGCTTGGAAATGATTTTCTTTTATTAGGGTTTAGGGTTTGGGTTTATTCTCCAAGTGTTTAAATTTCCATATGCTTTTTAAAGAGAAATGCATTCCACTTGATTTGAATTTTAGTTGGACTCAAACATTAACCAAAGTTTGTTCAAGATGGGATTTTAAGTTTCCATTTAGAAAAAAAAGTTTCTTTTCACCCTAAAAATCAGCAATAATTTTACTTATTTATTTATTTATTTTTCACATTACAAGATTTGGAAAATCTTGGGATGTGACAGGCTACCACCCTTAAAATAAATCTCGTCCCGAGATTTGGGGAGGCTAGGGGTTACAAGTTGGATCAAAGCATCTATGGTACTACCACCCTTAAAAAATTTCCAACTAGATTATATCTTGGCTTGCTTGGGATCTTGTTGAAATCTCTCTGGGCAAACATCTGCATAGTGTCCTTTGTTTCCACACCTAAAACATGTGACAAGGCTGAGATCCTTCATAGGATTTATCTTGTGCTTCATCTTTTTTGGACAATTGCTTGCATAATGTCCTTGGTTACCACAATTGTAACATGTGATAAGATTGAGTTCTTCACGTATCTTCTGTGGACAAGTTGACACATAATGGCCTAATTCTTTGCAGTTGTTGCACCATACTTGGCTAATCTCCTTATACTTTTTCTTCTTCTCTGGACATTCATTAGCATAGTGTCCCATTTCTTTGCAATGACAACATTGCACATGGCTTTTGTCCTTCTTTTTCTTGGGTTTCTCCAAAGCTAGGAGTGCTTCTAGTTCATGTTCTTCATATGTTATCTCAAAGGTAGGAAAGTTTCCTGGTCTCCTTGACCTTTTCTTATTCCTTGGATAATACATATGTCTCCTCTTTGGTCCTTTAAATTGAGTCATATTGCATGGAGGTGCAAGCTGAGATTTTCCTTTGTCTTCATCCTTCTTGGTAGACTTGGCTCTCTCATGGTAGTCTGCAATCAGTTGTTGCACTCCACCTTGTTTCCTTTGTTGAACTATGGAATAGATGGGGCATTGGATAGGGACATCGATTATTTCCTTCACATAAGTAACAAGTAGCTTGAGATGTGGGGCATTGATTTTTTTTGGATGTTTCTCTTCACAATTGGGGCATTGATCTTCATGATCCTTGGAAGTGTGATCCTTGTCTCCACAAACATTTCAAGCTTGGGTTCCTTCTAAAATATCATCTTTGTCATCCTTGTTGTCACAAACTCCTTTGGAAGAGTTGTTTCCCATGTTGATCATTTGATCTGTTACCTTATGCAACAATTGGGTTTGGGTTTCCAAAAACCTTTGCATGGTTGGATCTACCTCACTGGTGTTGGCTATAAATTGAGTTGTCACTTGGTTCAACTGGGTTTGGGTTACTATGAGTTCTCTCATGTTTATCTCTTGGTTGTTGTTTGTCACCATCCTTGATGTTGGAGTTTCTTGGAGAAGTCATCTGTTTGGGTTGGTTTGGAACTAGAATAGGAAAAATATTTCTAAGGGAATAATTCTGATCACACATATCACAATTCACACAAGCAAGGTGCAAGCAATCACAAACAAGCATTCCACTCAACAACAAGTTTCAAGCATATTTTTAGGCAACCAAAAATATTTTTGTTACACCACATAAGTTGGTGGGTTTGACTTAAACTAAATATGGTGGTCCATCTATATGGTTCACTTGAGATCTTTCCATCCTTCTTAGTTGATTCTTCTTGAATAAGATCTTGGTTTCCTTGGGAAAATTCTTGGTCACAAAAACTTCAAAGGTGATGATGATTCCTATGTTGTGTTTCCTTAGTCTTCAAGTCTTGAGCAGCATTTCTTGTCTCACATGTAGTCCTTAGTGATATCCAAGGTTGAAGTCCTTGTTGAGAATGAGGTTGGAATCACTTGAAGATGTTGAAGTCATTAGAGTTTGATGAAGTCCTTTGCACATGGTGAAGTCTTTGGTCATGGGGTAGGCTTTATCCATCAAGTTGAAATAGAAGAGATGTAGAGTCAAAACCAAAATGGTTGAGGAAAAAGTTTACAAGATTGTTTCTAAATAAGTTTTGGAACAAATACAACTCCTATTTTTCTAAGGGGTTTGTCCAATCCAAGGTTTACAAATCCTACAGGCAACACAATGCTCTGATACCATCTGTAAGGTTCCCAACCTTTAATAAGGTAGATATCCCTGTGTTTACAATGCTAGTCCCTGGATCAATAGCTAGCATCCACAGTTAAGATGTAATATCAAGAAACAAAGGTCATAATACAACTTTATAACCAGGAATAAAATAATTTATTACATCTTACATAGCTCATTTGGCTATCTCATTACAATGCAGCAGAATATAACAATAGCATGGGGTCCATCATCTTCAAAGTGCAACAGGCAAACATGTTGGTTGTAGACTTGTAATCCTATTTCATCACACTTCACTAATTTCAAACAAACCTGCAACATAACAAGTTACAGCCACAAGGGTCAATACATTTGAATTGTATTGGCAAGTGATACTATGGTAGTATAGTGGAGTCTATCATCTATATGCATTTGGCTAAGTGGATCTTAGGCTTTCTTTGCTCAAAATAGATTTTCCTTATCATTTGAAAACACTAAGTTTTTGCTTGACAAGATCTTTCCCAAGGCATCTCCCAATAGAAATTGGTGATCCTTCAACCCTTGTTTAACCACAAGATTTTAACTTAGAAATTGGGATGAGGAGATTCTTGATAGCTTCCATGTCTTGATGCTCAAATTGTCCTTTACCAGGGACATGGCTAAGTACTTAAATTTTACACTCTACAGAGGTGGTGCACTTTCCCCACAAGACTTGGTTTCACCAAGACAAGATCTTTCAGAAGCCTTCCCTTAGACCAGAATGGACGCGCTCCAACCTATCAAACCCCTACCACCAACTGTCCATTTGGCTAAGTTATTGCAACCTATATGATCCAGGCAGAGCCCATAATGCCAAGTGGCTGCACTTGAAGCTTCTCAACATTTGACATCTCAAATCTCTTTGTTCCTGGGTGGCCATCCACAAGTGAGATACACAAGGTAAACCATAGAAATGGGCCTTGTGAACCACTCAACACAAACCATTCCTTCCATTCCACCTAGGTGATTCATTTACTTAGTTGTTTTATTAAACAAAACACAAGTCCTTGACTTGGAAATATTCCATAGTATGAATATATATTCCACCCTTGTTTTCTATTAGCTAAGCTAAGCATGATAGTAGTAGGAATCTTAACTTAGGAAATTTCTACTAAGGTTTCATCTACTAGGATTTCCCATGGCATAGTTTACACTTAGCAAAATTCCATGCAAGTCCTACTTAGAAATATCACTAATGCATAGTGAAAATAATGGGACAAAAGTATGAAGCATCACTTGCCTTTTTGGTAGAGAATATAAGTTCACTCCTTGTCTTTGCAATGATCACACTCTTCAATTCACTATAATTCAATCAAGCAAGGCACAATTTCAATCTACCATTCAAGCAAACATCACATAAAATAATATCAACAAAACAATGCATGCAAGCATGCCAAACTTTGTTTTATTACAAAAGTGGTTTATAATAGGTTATAAACATTATAAAACACTTATTGGTCATTTTATAAAGTGGCAAAACTATTTGCAAAAGATTTTACCTATAAACCATTTTCAAACCAAATCATTATTTTATGTGGTTGAAAATGCCTTTATCAAAGTAGCAATCTTTATAGGGTTTACCAAATATATTTTTAAGTCATAAAACTTGGTGTTTAGGGTCAGAGAGTTTAAATCAAAACATTTCCCAAAGGTTTTCCTCCCAAATCATTTTTAACAATTAAACCATATTTTTATTTGGCTAGAAATGTTTTAATTCAAGGTTTTATTCTTTTGCTTCACCAAATACATTTTTGAAACTACCCATTGATTCCTAGGGTCAGTAGGTTCAAAAAAAAACCATTTGCCAAAGATTTTATCCCCAAAATCATTTTAGAACAATTTTTATATTCTAAACATGCATACACAAGTTTCTAAAAAAAAATCTATTTAACAGAAGCAATTTACTAAACAAAGTGCATGGTCAGAAAGTACTTGTTTTTCTAAATCCATTGATATAAAATTTGCAAAATTTGGACGTGTGGTTTGAAAGTTATGAATTTTACAAAATGGAACATCAAATAGATCAATTCTGTTTTAAATCAAACCAACCGGGCTACGTGTCTAGTTCTGATTCGCTGATACCGTTTCGTTTGGATCGAGCGATACAAGCCGTAGGATTTAAGTTAGATCGCACGGCACAGGTTGCTACTTACCCCTTCGCTTAGTTCTAATCTTAGCCACTAGATCTAGATCGGACGGCGCTCAGCACGCTTGCCAGAGATGGGCGGCGCTGGCGGCGGCAGGTGGTGGCGGTGCGGTCAGACAGTGGTAGTGACGACGCTACAGGATGTGAGAGGGCTAAGGGAGGTGCTCACCGAGTTCGTTGTGGCGTGGGGAAGCTCAAGATGCCTTCTGTTTGTCGAGGGGCGCGCTGGAGTTACGGGGATTGCTCGCCGGAGATGAGACAGACGACGGTTGCTCACAGTCGACGATGGAGGCGGAGCTACGGTGCGAGCTAGGACACGAAAACGGTGGCATTAGTTGCGGAAGAAGTCACTGGTCACAGGCGTATCTTTGGAAAGACGAGGGGCAGTCCGATGGTTACCAGGGAAGTCATCGGAGAGGGAGCAGACGTCGGTGATGTTCAGTCGAGGAGGTTGCCCACGTCCTGGGTCAAGTGTGGGCAAGTTGAGGATGCAGAGAGAATCACCAGGGTCTGGTGGTCACGCTTGGGTGCTCGAGGAGGCGAGGGGCGACAGGGGTTGGCCGGAATTGTCGCCGGAGCTTGTCGGAGATAGTGGCGGTGTAGAGAGAAATTGAGCAGCCTGGGGGAGCGCTAGGGTGGGGCGACGGAGGGGAAAGAGAGAGGGGAGGAAGGCGCTTTAGATAGCATGGTCGCGGGGTGGAGTAACGCCGGCAGTAAAGTGTATTGGCGCCGGCTTCAACGGCCAGAAACGGCGAGGAGGAAAGAGGGGGCGGGTTTCACGCGAGGAAGACAATGACGGGGCGGTGCGCTCGTTTCGTCAGCGAGAGAGGGAGTGGGGAGAGGGGGTCCACGCGTCGGTGACTCAGCGGGTAAGGACTCAGGTGCGAAGCGTTTTCCGCGGGAGAGAAGCAGTGGGCTGTGTTGGGCTTATTGGGCTGGGCTGTTCCTTTCATTTTTTATACCAAATTTTTTTCTTTTCTGTTTTTTGAATAATCTGATTTGATTTTCATTCAAACAACTCAAGCTACAAATCAAATCAAACCTCAACCAAAATTTGTGTAGGTTTAAATACTGATTAGTAATATAATCTGAAGTCAATTTTGGAATAAAATTTTATTCTTTTTGGGGTATTTTTAATTATTCAAAAAGGCCCTTGTTTTAAATCAAATAAGATTTAATAATATTTTCAAACACCATTTAAATTCTTAAACCTTCCAAATCTTTTCAGTAGGTTTTTTATTTGTTTAATAGGGTGTCAAATAATTCATCTTGAATTATTTGGAAAGTATTTAATATGATTCATAAATCATTTGAATTGGGTATTTGTTTTATTTCCAATGGAATTAAATATAGTTTTAATTCCCTAAATTTTATTTGGAAGATTTATTTTATTTAAGATAATTAAACAACTTTTATTCCACTTGGGTAAATTCCAAAATACTATTTTCTCATGAATTATATAATTATTCTTATTAGAGATTTGTCTTTATTAAAATAGGGATAGAATGGTTAATGCCATTTTATTTTATTTTGGAAATTATTTATCCTTTTATTTTATTTGGATTTGGATTCTATTCATTCCATTTGCTTAATGGATTAGGCCAAGATTTAATTTGGTCTTTAAATAATCCTTAATTAATATTTCTTTTTTCATCTTATAAAATCCATATATTTTTATTTATAGATCCAAACTTGGTGATTCCAATTTGTAAAATCTTATTTAATATTTGTTTATCCTTTTAAATCTCTTTAGGATTATTTGCTCACCATTTTGTATGGATTCTAGATAAGTGCTTTATTAGCTTTGGGAATTCAATTCCTTTATCTTATTAAATTCATAAGATTTTATCCATGGTTCCAAATTAAGTGAAACCAATTTCTATGGCTTTATAATATTTCTATTTGTCTTTCTTGATCATTGTGAATGTTTGTTGACAAATTTTTATATGGATCAAATCCATGGTCTTAGAGATAGCTTGGAAATGATTTTCTTTTATTAGGGTTTAGGGTTTGGGTTTATTCTCCAAGTGTTTAAATTTCCAGATGCTTTTTAAAGAGAAAAGCATTCCACTTGATTTGAATTTTAGTTGGACTCAAACATTAACCAAAGTTTGTTCAAGATGGGATTTTAAGTTTCCATTTAGAAACAAAAGTTTCTTTTCACCCTAAAAATCAACAATAATTTATTTTATTTATTTATTTTTCACATTACAAGATTTGGAAAATCTTGGGATGTGACATGTAGGCCTTCTTCTTCTTACTCGCCGAGTCGAAATACGATGCTATCGAGTACTTTGTGCAAATGATGATGAGTGTGCAGTATTTGTCTCTGCACAACACGATTGAAACGGGATGTTGGAAAAGGGCAATGGAAGAAAGCTATAAGAAAGCCTATGTTAACAATGCTAGGGGATGTGTGTACTTACTCAGGAAAGAAAGGCAAAAGAAGCATGTTCGTCCTCTTGTGGTCCACCATGAACTTCTCGAGATACGCCGTCGCCTTGGCACGTGTCTCAGATCCTTCCCTCAACTGGCTATCACGCATGTAGTAGGGATCCACAATCGCGATGTAGGGGGTGTGCTCTCTCTTGGTCTTCATCGCCAGATTGAGCATGAATAGGCGGACCATGTTATAGTCCAGCCGTTTCGAGAGAAACAGATTGAAGATGCCCTCGTACGATATGAAGAACACGTCCGCGGGGTCTTCATGGACGAAGTCCACGTCCGATGGCACCTTGACAGTGAAAACCGGGTAATTTGGATCTTTGTCTTTAAGAAGAATTACTCTAGTGTCTTGATACTATCACTCAAAGCGAGCAAGGCGAAGCAGATCCGGATTCAGTATCGCTTCACCGCCTATATGTATCCTGGGGAAGCCATCCTCGCGGGCTGGTACGACGTCATCCTTAGCCCGGATCCTCTTCGGAGGAGGTTGGCTCTCAGCTTTCTTACCTCTCTTCCTGTGCTTCTTCATCTTCTGAGCAGGCTCCTCCACTGGGGATGCTAAGTTCTCAACGGCCGCCTTTTGGAGTGTGTCAGGGCTAAAGACGAATCCAACTGGTTTCTCCTGTTGATCGGAGGCTGGAGGCGTCTCTTGAGATAAACCTCCAAAGACCAGGCGTTGCGTGCATGTAGTGGGACGCCCACCTTGACCCTCGCGAGCGATGAAGGGTTCTTCATCCACAGCAGGCATGTACAATCCTATGCCGGCGCCGGTGTTGATGTAGTCGTTGATGTTGACAAATTCTTCATCATCATCGTTGTTGCCGCCATGTGGTGATGGTGGTGGCGATGGTGGTTGCGTTGCGACGGTGGCATCACCTTGGGGCGTCCCACACGCTCCCAACAGTTGTTGGTGGCGACTGGTGGTGGCGACGACGATAGGTGGCTTCCTAGGTGGTGGCCGGACGATCGAGGTGGCGCCGGTGACAGGTGGCATCCGAGGTGGTGGCCGGACGATCGAGGTGGAGCTTAGGTGCCCCGTAAGACGAATCTGACTCTTCGGCCATGTCAAGGGCCAGCCGTGGCATTCTGCTAGGGTCTTGTGTTCGTTGGCTCCCTGAGGTTGAAAGGGGGGGTCCATGTCGTCAAACCCTGGCAACACCCGAGTAATCCGGACCCTCATCACGGCATCGTCCATTGCATTGTTGTGCATCGTGCGATTCGCTGGTTGTATGATATTGCCCTTGGCAACATCCTTCAACTCGCCATTGGCAACTTTGTGGAGTAGTACGCAAGCAGCGTCCTGAATATCGACACATATGTGTTGGGCATCATGATCGAGGTGGCAATCACCAAAGGCGCATAAAGAATATGAAGCGGAGTATGATATTAGTTACCTTAGTGAGGGCGTTGAGCTCGGCTAATGTCGACACACGGCCGATCCCGGCGGCAGGCCTATCATCAGCATTCTCCCGCGGTACTGGTGCCACCGCCGGCTGTGCGATATTGGTATTTTTGGCGGGAGCAGCAGGGGGCAGCTGTGCGACAACAAGCTCTTGCGGCTGCGCCGCGACGATGGTGGCCGACGGGGTCACCAAGTCCGGCAACGCGTTAACGTTGATGCTCAAGTTGCTGCCGCTAAAGCTGGGCATGTTTATCGGCCCCTGTCGACCTCCCGCATTCCAAACAGCTAGCCCCTCCATCAACCCAGGGGGGATGATCGCGCGAAGCTTCTCCTCCAATAACTTGTCCATTGTTTTCTCGTCCACTTTTGCCTCTAATGTCTTCACTTTCAACTTCAGCTCTTCAACCTCGGCTTTATCTTTAGCCGCCGACTGGTTCTTCCTCTCCCTCCTCTTCTTTGTGTCCTCTTTGTAGTACTCGGTAAACTTCATGCTTGTACCGAAGACGGACACACGGCCAGCTGATTTTGGCAGCAACTTCTTCTCCCTCTTCTTGTAAGTCTTCGTCGCCCTGTTAAAAACAGTGTCCCATGGCTCGGCCGCCGAATATTGGGACGACAAGTCCTCGCTAGCGTTCAATTCCTTCTCCTGCAGAGATACAATGAGAGGTGAACCCATGCATGCATTTAGATTCTTGGCTTAATTATTTTAATGAGAGATCCACGGTAAATTCCTTACCAGCTCATGCTCAAAGGCCTTCACATCCGGGTCGTCGGTGACGAACTCCCCTATAACAGGGTCCAGGTAGTAGCGGGCCCGGACAAATTGTCGGATCTGGAGGTCTGTAATTTTATGCCATGGGTTCTCTTTACCCAGGCGTTGAAGCTCGGCGTCCTCCTTGTCCCAAATGGGTTGTTTCCCTCTGTATCCGCCGCTTCCAAGCCGGTGGTTACCTATGTTCTTCTCTCGCATAGTCTTTCCTCACTCAGTCCATGCTTTAGAGGCAGCAGTATCTAAGTCCGCCTTGAATATCTTGAACTCTTCATCGTCGAGCATCGGATTTTTCCTACTTATAATCTCCCATCTTTCACCTTGGTCAATGCTGTTCTTTACCCGGGTTTTCCAGCTGCTCAAGGAGTTGCTCATCTTTGTCAGTGCTAGTTTGTTAACCGGGTTATTATTACTCTCCAGGTTTCTGAACTTCTCTGGGAATGTGTATCGCTTGTGAAGCTTCTTAAGGAGGTTCTCGACCAAAGCATTATTACGTCGGATGTACTTCGTGTTGATCGACATGCTTTCCCGGACGATGCACCCGAGTTGCATGCCGTACCCGCAGGCAATCGATGAAGGCGCAATGGGTTGGCCACCTTCTGTGACCTCGGTGAACTCATCACAGACGTTGGCAAGCACTTGCGGCTTCGGATCCTTAATATCCTTCTTCTTCTTCTATATGGTGGCCGGGTTGCCGCTACCACCATCTGTGCGCTCGCCACCATCCGTGGTGGTGTTACCCTCCTCCCTGCCTTCACTAGTTCCATCGTAGTCGTCTTCGTCCCCCTCGTAATCTGGATCTTCCTCGCCCCCAGCACCTCCTGCGACGGTCGTCGGTGGTGGTTTCATTCTCATCTCCTCCGCCTCCTCATGCTCTTGGGACGGCCCCCAGAACGATTTGTTGGCCTCTCGGGCTAGATCCTCGACGCTCATTTGTTTAGAAGGACTAGCATCGTCGTTAGTCGACATGTTTGCACTTTATTACTAAAAAAAGAGGCAAAAAGTCAGCAAAAATATCGATCGAAAAATTCGGCATGACCTTTGCTAATTTTTGGACCTACGAGTGCCCATTTCTCAACCGAAATGGAAGTGAATCAACACTTCGGGAGAAATGGGCAACTCAATTGAAATCCCTGCAAGAACAAACACCCCATCCCCAATGACAACCCCATTGACACCATCCATCATCATCCAACACCATCTCATTCACAAAATAAACAAACCTCTGCAGCACCATCTCATTCACAGATTCAAATGAATATACATAATCAACAGCACCACAGATCATAACCAGATCATATTAAATGATTCAGTTAAACAGCAGCATAACCATTTCATATAAATAAACAACAGCATCATATAGAGGTAAAGTACACAATTCACAGAACCATTTCATATAAATAAACAACAGCCCACATGCATCACTTATATGAATAGTTCTTTGCAAGAAAGTGACAGATTACACAATAGAGGTAAACTACAAAGTGAACTTGAACTTGAACTATTTCAGCACCATTTCACAGAACTTGAACCATTTCAGCACCATTTCACAGAAACATTTCAGAACCATTTCAGCACCATTTCACAGAAACATTTCAGAACCATTTCAGCACCATTTCACAGAACTTGAACTAAAAAATTCAAACTTTGCACGGAGTGAACTAACTAAGCTTTGCAAAAATTAGAACTGAACTTAAATGTTCAAATTTTCCACTGACTGAACTTTGGCAAACACTCTCAAAAGGAAAGCTCACAACACTACTGCTATGAACCCATGTGAAAGATAACGAGTATTTGACAACAGCTACCATATTCATATTCAGAATGAGAGATGACAACAGCAAGCTTAATTGATTTTCAGTAATCTTAGCAGTAACAATCTTAGTAGTAGCAATCTTAGCTCTGTTCTTTGGCCAGTTTACAGATGTTGGCATGAACACAGAACCATCCCAGAGTTTCTAGCTACCAGAGTTGCATGCTAGAGTATGGAGCCATGGACCAGTCCTAGCATCACCTCTTACATGAATTTGTCTTGTTTTTAAAATTAGTGGAATGATGAGAACCTAAAAATGATATGGTGGATGCACAATATCTAGAAAGGAGAGTTTTTCAACAATCCTTTGGCAGCATTTTCACATAACATGGATGCTGACATTGAGTACTCTGGCACTTGCTGACTCACTATACCCTAGGCTAGAACATGTAATTAAAAATGGACTGTTAATGCACATAAATTAATTGGTAAACTTACAGGGCATTTCCCAAAGTAACCAGCCCTACTGAATGTTTTTTCCTTAAGAAATGATGAGTTAAAAAATCCTGGTTTAGTTTCAAGATGCTGATATTGAAGATTCAGAAGCAAGTCCAACTTTTTATGGTATATGTTCTTGCTGTCTACCAACTTTCTAGAGCAATCCCCAACAACAATACTGGAAGGCAATACAAGACGACTCTCAAGCTACCTAATTCAACAATCCTTTGTCAGCAAGTGATAAGACGACTCTCAAGCAACCTAAATTTCTGTTGTTGTTGCTGCTTTGATAATGAATGGCTGTTCAGATCATTACCTACAAGAACAAACTACAAGAACCCTAATCAATCAGCGTCGTTCAGATCATTACCTAGGTGGCGCCGATGGACGGTAGCAAGTGGACGCCAATGGACGGTGAGTTCGCGCCGGCTGATGGTGGCGGTGCACTTCCCTTCTCCTCTTGCTGGTGCCGACGGGCTCCTCCTCCACGGGCTCCGGTGGCGGGGGGGGGGGGGGGGGCAGGGGCAGATCTCCTCCTCCACGGGCTACGACGACAGGGGCTCCTCCTCGACCTCCACCACAGGCTCCTCCTCCACCTCCGGTGTGCAGGCGTTAGGGCGAGCGACGGAGGCGTGAGGGTGAGCGGCAGGCGAGCGACGGCGGAGGTGCGGGCGAGCGACGGAGGCGCGGAGGCGTGCGGGTGAGCGGCATGCGAGCGATGGAGGCGTGCGGCGGCGGAGGCACGGGCGCGTGGCGGCGGCGGTTCGTCTAGGCTAGGGTTCGCTTCGGGCGCGCAGGGGGAAAAGGGGAAAAGATAGGGGAAAGGTCGTGCGGCCGCGCACGGTTATTTGGCTAAGTGACAAGCTTCTGTGGCGCATATCACTGGAATGCGCCACAGAAGTTGGACTTCTGTGGCGCATTCAAGTGATATACGCCACAGAAGCTTGGGAACTTAGTCAAAACCGGCCCGCGGCTGTAGTTTGACACGAAACAAACACTAGCTCAATGGTTGTGAGGCATGTAGTTGGACATGAGCTTGTGGAAGTCAGGTTCGAATCCTGGCTGCATCAATTTTTTTCTTTATTTAAAAATTATATGATACAAATATATTTAAACCAAGCACATATGTTATTTAAAAATTGTATGATACAAATATATTTAAACCAAGCACATACACATATGTATATTTATTCAAAAACTCTCCCCAAATTATATTTATACATGTGAATTTATACGCACACGAATATCACGATATATGTTTAATTAGTCTCTAACTAATACACAAAAAAGGTCACACATCGTCATGCGATATTTCGAGCTAGCTAGTCTCTCTTCACAATCTTCTTGCCTTTTTTCTTTGCGGTTGAATACTTTAGGCCGGGCACTATGAGATTTCTTCTCGTCAACGGACAACCTTTAGTAGGTAGTGTGGTCTTTCTTCTTACTGTAGTAGTAGTAGTAGGCATGTTGAAGTACTTGTCGAACTCCTCTTCGATCTTCGGATCGCCATTCTTGTCGAAGTCTTGCTCGTTGGCGGATCCTTCCATTCTGATGATGCTCCTTTTGCCCCTCCTCACTACAACACGACTGGGCTTTGACGGGTCGGTAATAAAGAAACATTGATCAACTTGGCTAGCGAGTATCCATGGCTCATTTTTTGTGGAGGCCTTCTTTGCCGACTTGGCATCTGGTATAACGCAGGTGGTGAAATATCGGCCTTCTTTTTCGATGTTCTTAGCCCATCTAACACGGAACATCGGTACCGTCTCTCCACAGTAGTCGAGCTCCCATATCTCCTCGATCCTTCCGTAGAATCTTTCCATGAAAGTAGTCTCGTCATCGGCGAAGGACATCATAGTAACTCCTGAGTTTTGATATTCGCTATTCATGTCCTTTTCCTCGGTGTAGAATCTGTAACCGTTGATGTCGTATGACTGATAGGTCTTTACGTTATGCGTTGGGCCCTGTGACAAGGAGAATATGAGTTGTTGATCTTCCATAGAAGGCGTTTGCGGCGGATTGTCCACCAGCCTTTTCTTGAACCAACCCGTGAAGGTAAAGTTGTGTTCTCTTGTTACGTCTCCTTTCTTCCTCGGGCGGGCCCGGTCCACGTACTCCTGCTCGATCAAGCTTTTGTGCTCTTCCACCCAAGGGCTGACCAATTCAATGTGTTGTAGTGCGACTCGGTGTGCCCTGGCAAAGTCGGCGCGTCGATTAGCAATGCCGACATGCAGTGAGCGGTGGCCCTCGCGATGACCATACCCAGCGAGCCTGCCGAGGTGCTTCTTGGTGGGTATTCCAACATCCTCGTTCTCGGTGGTTAGATAGTTCTGGCAGGAAGAGATGCACTCGTAAATCAGAAAGCCCTTGGCTATGCTTTCATCTGGACGGGACCTGTTGCGAACGAACCCTTTGATTACACCGTTCAGCCTTTCAAACGGCATCATGTTATGTAGGAATGTCGGCCCGAGCTGGATGATGTCATCCACGACATGGACAAGTAGATGCACCATGATGTCGAAGAATGCGGGCGGAAAGTAAATCTCGAGCTCGCATAGTATCACCACGATCTCTTCCTGTAGCTTGTCGAGCTGCTTCATGCCGATCGACTTCCTAGAGATGACGTCGAAAAAGTTGCACAAGCCAAACAGTGTCTCACGGACGTGCTCGTCCATTATCCCTCGTATGGCAACTGGAAGTATCTGTGTCATCATCACGTGACAGTCGTGGGACTTCATACCGCTGAACCTCTTCTTCGCTATGTCGAGATACCTACTTATCTTGCCCGAGTAACCGTGAGGAACTTTGACTCCTAGGAGACACCTGAAAAACTGCTCGATCTCCTCCTGACACAGAGTGAAGCAGGCAGCGCGAAGCACAACCACCTCATTCTTCTTAACCCTTTTGCAGCGACCCTGAGTCCCTTCCGTTTGATCGTCATCATCATCACTATCAGGGTACTGAAGCTCCTTCTTGATGCCAAGCAATTTCAGGTCATTTCTTGCTTTCGGCCCATCCTTGGTCATCTCCGACATGTTGAGGAGAGTGCCAAGAAGACTCTCGGTAACGTTCTTCGTGATGTGCATTACATCGAGGCTATGGGGCATGTGGAGGACCTTCCAGTACGGCAGGTCCCAAAAACAGACCTCGCTTTCCATACACCCAGAAGAGGCTTTATCCTTGGTTGCTTCTTCCCTGGCGCTGGGCACTCATCCCAATTATTTAGAAGCTCCTCGATTTCTTCGCCGCTCCTCGTACGCGGGGCTCTTTCGAGCTCGTATTTACCATTGAACAGGTCATCGTGTTTTCTCCACAGGTGATCCATGCGAAGCCACTTTCGAGTCCCTTGAAACACTGTTTTCGAAGACCCGGGATCCTTGGGTAGCTGGAGATGCGGGGTCTTATCCATGCACTTGACACATGCATTGTGTTCGTGGTTCACCTGGGCCGATACATATGCGTAACCAGGATAGTCCTGCACCGTCGTGAGCAACGCGGCTCTCAGAGGGAAATATTCTTTAGTGTAGGCGTCCCACGTATGGGCTGGCGTCTCCCACAACGTGGCTAACTCCTCTTTCAATAGCCCGAGATAAAGATGCGTATCGACACCTGGCTGTTTTGGCCCCTGAATAAGAATGCTCATGTTTACGTACCTTTGCCTTGTGCAGAGCCACGGGGGGGATGTTGTACGGCCATACAAACACGGGCCAGGTGCTATGCGTGCTACTCTGGTTGCCAAAAGGATTGAGTTCATCGGTGCTCATACCCAGCCTGACGTTCCTTGCTCGCCCCCGAACTCTTCGAACTCGATGTCCAATGCATTCCACTAGCTAGCGTCTGAAGGGTGTGTTAGGATCTTGCCCTTCTCTGGATCATCTTCGGGTTTCTCCCTTTCCTCGTGCCATTGCATTAGCTTTGCTTCCATAGGATCTACGAAATATCTCTGTAGACGGGGAGTGATAGGAAAGTACCATACCACTTTTCGAGGAACTTTCTTGTTCCCTCTCTTGTACCGTCCATGGCCGCACACCGGACATGTGGTTCTCTCCGCGTACTCGTTACGATAAAGTGCGCAATCATTGATACATGCGTGGTATTTAACGTGCGGTAGGTCGAGAGGGCACACGATTTTCTTGGCCTCCTCTATACTTGTTGGCAATGTGTTCCCGTTAGGAAGACGATCGTGCCATAATTCCATGTTAGAATTGAAGCTCACGTCGGTCCATTTGTGTTCCGCCTTCATATCTAGAGCCTTGAGCGTTACACTCAGGCGTGTATCCTCGGGCCGACACCCAGGATATAATGGAGTCATCCCATCTAACTCCATTTGCGCCAGCTTGGCTTTCTCTCTGGCTGCAGCTTTGGTTTTGCTCGTCTCCTTGAGAAGCAGTTCCTGAACATGAGGATCCCTTAACACCAAAGTTAGCAGCATCTGGGTGTTCGCTTCTTCTCCTTCTTCATGATGGTCATGCCCGTCGACATCTCCTTCTTCGTCATGATGATCATGCCTGTCGCCGGTATATTCTTCGTCATCATTACCATGCCCGTTGGGAGACTCTTCATCTTCTCGCTCGCCCAAGTCTTCATGATGACCAACACCATTTACTGCCAGCTCCTCATAGAAGTCGTCACGCATGAAACCGCGCCTGAGCAGGTGATCCTCCAATTGTACAGAATCAGGGTCGATCCTGCGCTGGAGTTTGCATGTTCGACATGGACATCTTATCTGAGTCTTGTTGTTCCGAATCATTTCCTCCTTGGCGTCTTTCTTATACCTAGTAACTCGACCTTCGCTCATGCTGACGACCATGGTAGCATGCGCGGTATGCACATATAGAGCAAAAAGACAGACAATAGGTTAATTAGAAATATACACACACAAAACACACATGCATGGTCGTCGCCGGAAAAATTCGGCATGACCTTTCCTAAAAGTAGGACATATGGGTGGTGCAAAAATTTGCCGAAATGGAAATGAATCAACATTTCGGCAAACATCCATGCACCACACCGGGACAGAGACAAGCAAAAACAAGAATCTTCTTCCCATGCAAGCATTCATGCACCACACAACCTTCATGCACAAACATCATCTTCACGCCATGCATGCATCGCATATACACACTGCCCGCACGACAAGCTTTACACCTACAAAACATGCATATTCATGGCCAATTACTCACCGGGTAGATATAATACCGACTCGAGAGCGCGATGTGAGAGAGTGTGGATCAATAGATCTATATTGAGAAAAGTAGAGATGTGGAGGAGAAAAGTAGGTGTGTTTTAGATCAACTAGTTGGAGAAAGACTTTCCCTAGTAGGTTTAAATACAACAAAATGTAGAAAATTATAGACACAATGGGGTGGGAGAGAGGAGGAAGACGAGCTGGGAGGGGGGAAGAAGGATGTGAAATGGATGGTGGGAGAGAGGAGGAAGCAAAGCTGCCACCTTTGTGCAGATCTGGTCGAAGGGTTCTGTGGCGCATACAGGCCGTATGCGCCACAGAAGTTCAATCTTCTGTGGCGCATACAGACTGCATGCGCCACAGAACCTTGGCCATAGGGTGCAGTGGGCCAAGTGGGCCCTGACTCAATGTTCTGTGGTGCATGGCCAACGAATGCGCCACAGAAGGTTAAACTTCTGTGGCGCATGTCTTACCCATGCGCCACAGAACACTGAGGCACATATCTGCACCAAATAAAGGTGGTAGATAGAGCTCTTTAATGACACCCCTCTATATATATGCCACACTCCCTGTCCAAAGCAACATAC
Source organism: Avena sativa (assembly GCA_916181665.1). Taxonomy (NCBI): domain Eukaryota; kingdom Viridiplantae; phylum Streptophyta; class Magnoliopsida; order Poales; family Poaceae; genus Avena; species Avena sativa. Next base: position 17,544,415 of record OV702285.1, read on the forward strand.
CTGCCCTCATGTCTTCTTCCCATAACTCGTCGGAAGACTCCCTAGAGAGAATAGCCCGCTCGCGTTCCCTACAACCTACTCGCAGTGGAGGGGCGAGGTTGAGGGGCAGTGCTGGGAGTCAGCCGCCGCGGGATTCAGAGGTCAACCTAATCGAGGAGGAGGCCAGACTGCAGCACGAGACCCTCTACAACAAGGCCATGAGGTTGTACGCCGTGCTCGCGTCTCCGGAGGAGAGGGCGCGCATGGCGGAACCAATCGGGTGGCGGCCGGTGCTCGACCCCAACGTGTCCATGGAGGACCACGTCCGCAGGCTGCAGGCGCGCGTGAAAAGGGAGGTTTGGCATCTTCCACCGCCATCGCCCCCACCAGCTCTTTGAAGGGATTTGCAATGTTGTAGTTTATGTATTTGCAATGATCGAATGTATGGAATTGTTGTTTTGCTGTTCAAGGATATGCGCATGTGCATTTTGCAACGATGTATGCCACTGCACATGTCTATCTACTAGATTGTCTAGTATATTCTGAGAAGGTACTTGTTTTGCTGTTCAAGGTAATTGTTTAGTCGGGAAAAGCACAAGAGGAAAATAATTTGAGAAGCACGAAGCTTTCTGTAGCGCATACCAAGCACATGCGCCACAGAAGTTTGTTCTTCTGTGGCGCACAGGCAACAATGCGCCACAGAAGCTTGTACATAGGTGAGCAGAGAGTGGGGCCCACATATATCTTCTGTGGCGCATATCACATTATGCGCCACAGAAGATATAAACTTCTATGGCGCATCACCCTGTATGCGCCACAGAAGTTTGGTCAGAGCACGGTCAGACCCCGCCTGCTGTGGGTCTCACCAAACTTCTGTGGCGCATATGTCGTAATACGCCACAGAAGATTCATGGTCCAACGGCTGGTGTGGGTCCGACCAAACTTCTGTGGCGCATTGCTCTAGAAGGTGCGCCACAGAAGTTTGGTGCTTCTGTGGAGCATGTCTACGAATGCGCCGCTGGGTAACTTTTGTGGCGCATGGTCAGGACCATGCGCCACAAAAGCTATGTCTATCTATAGCTAGTTTCCTAGTACTGTTATAGGCGAAGAGGCGAGGTTGGGAGGCGACCAGGGGGCCCACACCCTGCCTAGGCGTGGGCCCACCTTTGGCCGTGCCTAGGAGGTTGTGGCAGCCCTGGCTCGCCTCTCCTTCTCCCTTCTAGACTTCGTGTTCCCAATGGAAAGAAATTTACTTTGGCTTTTGTCCCGTCCAATTCCGAGAATATTGATTTTCTGCCTTTGTGGAACCAAAAACAGAAAACTGGCACTATGGCAACTTGTTAATAGGTTAGTTCCAGAAAAGATATAAAAATACCTCAAAGTGTAGACAAAGCAAAGCAAAGTAGATACTAAACAAGCATGGAACATCAAAAATTATATATACGTTTCCGACGTATCAAGCATCCCCAATCTTAACTCCTGCTCTTCCTCGAGTAGGTAAGTGATAAAAAGAATAATTTTTAAGGTGACATGCACCATCAAAACCAAGATCAAACCATTTGCAAGCATTGAAAGCTGGGATCAAAGAACTCTAAACATGTGCATGAAAGATGGAGTTCTAACAATAAGACAAAGTAACTATGCATGCAACATGAAAGGCTATAAATAAAGATCATGAATAACATGCATTAAAAAACGTTTGTTTGTTTCACATACATAAAACATGGCATAGTGGCAATCAGCTTGTCCCTCATAGAGTAGCAAATAGATGCATAGGACACCTTCAAAGTTCACAAGGGTGACTAGAAACAAATAGCACAAAAACAAGTAATATCACGATATGCATCAATCAATAAGTTTTGGGACACTGCACAAAGAATGTCAACTATGCTCTCTTAATGGTGCCTAAAGGTAGACGGTGGAGACTCAATAGTAGTGGAAGAAAGGCCTTTTATAAAGGAAACAGGGATTTCAAGTTTCAAAAAGAGCTTCCAAAAATTATGGTACTTGTTAGCTTTCAGCCCTCATTGCCCATATCATAAGCATCCTTAAGTGATTAAGGTTAAAGTGAACAAACTATGGAGTATATGCTTGACAAAGTATAAGTTGGCATCTCAAGTCCTTTGAATACGAGGGCCACACCTCATGCTACTAAACTTCAGTCACATGTAAGTTCTTGTCATTGTAAGTATTTGCATATCATAGAGAACCGCCAAAGGGGTACCCCTTGCACATGGTACAGGAGCTATCCCATAACCTAAATGACAAGGCAAGCAGACAATGAGCATCGCGGCGATCTTTTTATTTACTACATGCATAGCTTTCTATTGGGGATGCTTCATAGATAGCTCAATATGGTGATGCTGCAAGTTTCCACCATGATTAGGCATGGCTTATGTTACAACTGCGACAAGAAGATAAGGAAGAACGAAAAACACAGCAAGGGGACACAGATTTAACATGGAAAAACCTCTCCAACAAAGAGAGGGAAAAACCACGGGCGCCAGCCAACAAAACTTCACTATAGCGGGGAGTGTTTACAAACACCGGGGATTTCACAGATGCAACTCATCGCAACCGGTGGCTTACAAGGGGTTTATATATCGGTGGAAACCTAGGTCTTCGACGATCCGTACCGTACAACCAAAGGGTTTATAAGCCTCCGGCGACGTGTCTCGCTCCACTCTTCAGAAGTTGGCCTATACTTTTTATAATTTGGATCAACATATAACAGCTTAGGCTAGCGGCCCATGCGTTTCTCTGACACAAAATACAAACTCCATGGACTTACATGTTCCCTTTTTATTTCACACCAGTGACATCCATATACAAAAGAGCATGATATCAACTGAGTACAAAATACAAGTGCAATGTTGAAAACGTTCCCTGTGATAGCACGGTTCTGCTAATTTCAACGTATAAGTGCAAGCATATACAACATAGACGACACAATGGTTCAAGTTTATTAGGGGCAAAGAATATAAAGTGTGCCATCAAGTTTGTGTGGGCTTTAATCACTAAGTTTTCACATAACAAAATAGTTTTTAATTGAAAGATAACTGAAAACAAGAATATCCTTGGAATGGTGTAACACACCATGCATAGGAGTTTCTAGTAGACACTTTGGAAAAACTGGATTTCTTGGGAGTTGGAAGCATGAGTAGGGCTTACTCATACAAGTGGAGGCTAGCAAAAGACTGGGAGAAACCAACTAAGAGAGCAATAGTGGCCATAATCATGTAGAGCGACAAAACATTACTAATCAAAGCATAGAGTGGTACTACAAGTCAAGAACTAAATTATCATAGAGGCTATGGTGACTTTTCATAGTCATAACATGGTGTGAGCATGTGCCAAGTCAACCCAAACAAAACATCAAAGGAGAATACCACAATATTATGCTTTTGCGTGCTAAAACAACACATAATTTCTTCAAGGCACACTAAGCAATCCCAATTGTTTGGAACAATACATTCTACAACAATAATCACTAAGCATAAGGTCACAACAACACCTAGCATGTCATGCTAAAGTCTAAATCACAGTCAATGCAAGCTCCTTTTGCACTTTCAAGAAGGAACTTCCTACTGCTGTCCAACACCAAGCAACTTATTTGCAGTAACACAGCGAGAACGGGGGTCCAAACTACTTTATTCAAGCAAACTAAAAAACCTAAGAAAAGCAAATGAAAACTAAGACGCTCTAAGAACAACACAACTATGCACAAAACAATAAAAACAAAGTGTCTAGACAGACCTGAGCTTTTTATTGATGAAGAAGGGGATGCCTTGGGCATCCCCAAGCTTTGACGCTTGTACCTCTTGGATATTTCTTGGGGTGACACATTGGTGGCATCCTCAAGCTTGAGCTTTTGTCCATTATTCATCTCATTACATCATTCTCTCTCCTGAATTTTTTTCCTTCATACAAAACTTCACAAAATCTTCATTAGCAACATTAGTTTATTCAAAAGATATTAGACCTCTAGAAAATCTTTGGAACAGAAAATTTTTCACTAAAAACACAAGATACTATAGTAACTCCTTCAAAAAGCTCAATTCCCCAAAAGAAAACTCAAAAAGGAATCAATAAGAAGCAAATGCAAATAATGGCAGAAATTTGTCAAAACAGACCAGCAGGTAGAAACCGATTTTTTCGGAAATCTTATGTTGCTCAAATCAAAAAGTGTTGAACTAACTAAAGTTAGCTAAACATACTGGGGAATTTATTCATAAAATATCAGCTCAATCCGACTTACAGAGACTCCTCACGAAGTTTTATGGTGGAGGACAGAAATCTGTATCGGAACAACAACTCCCCAAATCTTACTTCCCTCTCATTAGAGGTCATTCTTGGCACAAAAAGAAAACAAAAAGGATAAGAAGAGGTCATTACTGAAGTAATAACTTCCAAGACTCAAGGAAACTCTTGATTTATCTCCCAACAAGTACTTTTCTTTAACGCCTTTAAGTTAGGCACAAGAAGCAAGAAGAATCAAGTATTTTCAAATGAAGAAGCAACCTTCTTGTTCTTTCCTTTCTTACCTTTCTTCTTTTCTTTAGGGAAAATATGGCTGCTCACTGGAGGAGAAAAATGCAAAATGCCTTTTCCCACATCTATTACTGCTCCAAGGTGTTTCAGTGGGATCTTCCAAGTGTAATATGTCCTTTGCCTACACATTCAATAACAAGATAATTAGTAGACACCGTTTTCCCTGAGATTTTTGTAAACACACATTCAGCTATTCCAATGGGTAATAAAGTGGCATTATTAGTAAGAGAGATTTACTCTCCTCCTTCAGAAAGCCCCCAAAGACTCAAGGAATCATAAATATCTTTAGGCATGAGGCAAAATTCAGACATGATATCACAGAAAGCATCAAAAAGTGTAGTGTTTATAGAGACTTTGATTGTGGGAAACCACTTTGAAGGCTCAGAGTTTATGGGAACATGATCATGGTAAGCCCTAAGCGTGTGATAACAACTATTCATAGCAGCAATACTAGTCTCAAGAGTGTTCAACCTAGCAAAAAAATTTGTGAAAGAGGAATCAGACTTGTCAGGTGTATTATAAATTGTAATCAACTTCTTTATGGCATCAAAAGCTGCATCCTCAATACATTGAAAAATATCTTTCTCAGCCACAGCATCCAAAGCATATCTATAACTTAGAGCAAGACCGTGGTAGAAACTATTGATAACCATGTAAGACTCATCTTAGGCTCATTTTCTCTTTGTAAAGTAGTGATTCTAGACCAAGCTTCTTTAAAACTTTCTTCACTTTTTTGCTTAAAAGTAAAGATCTCTTCCAAAGGTGTAATAGAGATTGGCCCTAGACCAGATATGGTAGCAACTACGGTAGGAACAAATTTTTGTGTGTTTTTGAATAAAGAAAGCAAACCAAACTAGACTAATTTTTTTGGGTTTTTTGAAAAGAGGCAAACAAAACCAAGCAAAATAAACAAAGCAAGATAAAAATAAAGTAAAGAGAAAGGAAGTGAAGGACTCCCCTTGTAAAGATGCCCTTTGCCTCCCCAGCAATGGCGCCAGAACGTCTTGATGGTGCTCGACGTGGTGCACTTCATTGGAAACCCCAAGAGCAAGGTGTGAAGAGCACATCAACAAGTTTCCCTCAGTAGAGACCGAGGTTATCGAACCAGAAGGAGGAAGGAAACATCACACATGTATTGAAAACAACGTGGAGACCTGCACAACACAAACTCAAGACTTTGTCCCAACGAATCAGTGAGGTTGTCAAGCTCACCAGTTTGTTGTAACAAAGGATTAACTGCATGGTGTGGAAGGTAATGGTTTGCAGCAAGTAAACAAGTAACAGCGGAAGATGTATCAGTGGTAAAGATTGGACCGGGGTCCATAGTTCACTAGAGGTGCTCTCCTTAGATAAACAACATGGAATGAAGGGTAAACAAATTACAGCAGGGAAATTGACAGGAACTGAGCATGGCATAACAATGCAATACTAGTCAGAAAGATCCTATGAGATTAGATTGGGCAATACAACAAGATACATAGACCGCCATCCAACTGCATCTATGACTAGAAGTCCACCTTCAGGTTATCATCCGAACCCCCTCCAGTATTAAGTTGCAATCAACATATAACTACTTTAAGCAAAGTGTGTAAGGTAAACAATCCACTTGTTCTATGAACAAGGGACCGTTGTTTTATCCCTAGTAGCAAAAACACATCTACAACCGAAGATATTTTTGTCACTTCCCTTGGAAACTAGAGGCATGAACCCACTATCGAGCATAAATACCCCCTCTTGGAGTCACTAGCAACTACTCGGCCAAGATATCTACTAACAACGGAGAGCATGCAAGATAACAAACAACACAGACATGATAGAATCATAAAGACAAAACCATTAACCAAACTGACATAATAATCTCAATATCCATCGGATCCCCGCAAACACAACATGCATGATTACAAATAGATTAGATCTTGATCATGAACGGAGCTCACAAGATCTATACATGAAAGCACAAGGAGGAGATACAACCATCTAGCTACTATATGGACCCATAGTCCAAGGTGGAACTACTCACGCTTCATACCGGAGAAGAAGGCCTTCGGGATGATCTCCCCTCCGGTAGGGTGCCGGGAAGAACTTCAGACCCCTCCCCCCCGATCTAGGGACGACGGTGGCGGTGGCTACAGACTGTTTCGTGGAGTTTTGATCAGGTGCCTAGGGTTTCTGCATCGGGGGCTTCTTATAGGCGAAGAGGCAAGGCTGGGACGCGACCAGGGGGCCTACACCCTGCCTAGGCACAGGCCCACCCCTGGCCACGCCTAGGGGGTGTGGCGGCCCTGGCTCGCCTCTCCGTCTCTCCTATGTACTTCGTGTTCCCCACAGAAAGAAATTGACTTTGGCTTTTGTACCGTCCAATTCTGAGAATATTGATTTTCTGCCTTTTTAGAACCAAAAACAGAAGAAAAAAGGCAACTGACACTATGACAACTTGTTAATAGGTTAGTTCTAGAAAAGATATAAAAACAACTCAAAGTGTAGACAAATAAAAGCAAAGTAGATACTAAACAAGCATGGAACATCAAAAATTATAGATACGTTTCCGACATATCATCTATCCCCTTCTCGCCCCCCCCCCCCCCCTTGGCTCCGCCCCTGATAAATATCAAGCCAAGTCATTGCTGATCATTTATTGGACACCCTGATAATTATCAACTACTATGAAGTAATCCTAACACTTAGTTTGAGCAAGCATAACGCGATAGACGTGAGGACCGATGGCGAGTTTCCCATGGTGCAAACTAATAACACCAGAATGAAATGGTTTTTTTGGTTTGCAAAGTGCAAGGTTCTACCTCTCTTCTGCTTTCCTATTTTCCTTCGCTCCGCCTCCTCGCGACACTGGCCATGCTCGCTGCGTTTCCCATGCCAACACGAAAATGATGAATTGTTGTGAGGTCCTAGTAATTGCTTACCAAGATCCAACGGGCTTGTAAATTGTCTAGGAGCCCAAAACCATGTGGCATTGCCAAAGAAAACACCTGGTAAACACCAAGACACAATCTTCCTGTGACGTCCTTGTAACTATTTACCGAGATCCACTATGATATCATGGCGCATGGCTTAATAGGATTGATATGATATTCATACCAACAAGTTCTAACTTATTTTCCGGAAGTTTATCTAAAAAAACTCTAATATTAAGCATGCTTGGCCTAGAGAAATTTAAGGATGGTTGACCGACTGGTAAGTTGTTCCCGGGTACGCACGAGTGAGGACAAATTGCACAGAAAAGATTAGAGTTAGTCTGTAGGGTTAGTCTAGAGATCCTAATAAGCTGCTACGGGTGATAGCGCCAATCCAGAGAGGTCGGTGTGTTACATCCACCAGACCTGGAAATCGTCTCAGGACCCATAAAGTTATAATATATCCAAGAAAATGCTAAAACAATGATTTTATGACATGAGTGTTCATTTGAGCATTGATTTTTATGTGCTCTTGGTGGATCATCCTATTTTTCTAGATTAGGTTCATATACATGAAGAAATGGGCAGTCCTACATGGCACCACATCAGCCATAAAAAATTTGATGACGATGTTTCCGTCATAAAACAGAAGCCATATTGGGATATGATTTGGTAGAATATTAAACATCATGGCCCAAAAGCGTTGAGGTGACATGGCATATTTGTGCCTTGCGCCAAGCCATTTGTCATGAAAATGGCGATAATTTTTGTGAATATCTACGACGAGTCTTTTTTCTCACAAAACTACACCTCATCTTGGTTAGATCGACCTTCGTCATACAGAAACACAAAATATATAACAAACGTTTGCCCTACTTCATAAAAACATTACACAGATGACAATCAGGTTTTCTTCGTAACTTCATCTTATAAGCTCGCTTCTTTACTTAACTGCTTTTCTAGGCATAAATTTTTTCATTATAGTTTAGCATATTTGTAAGTGAAAGAGTCAACAAGAGCAATCATGATTAAATCATGATCTGAGCCATAATATGTGGGGTTCGGTTTTACATGTTCCTGGGAAAGGGTTATATCCGGCACTAGTAGAAAAAAGGGGCTTTGGTTCGCATCCAATTCTTGATCTAGTCCCGTGCGTGTCTTGGGCCGGGAATAGTGTGAGCACTAGTACGGGTTCGTCCCGTTTTCAGCGGCTAGGAGGCTAGGGAAGCTCTAGTCCCGGGTCGATCCGGACCTTTAGTCCCGGCTCGTGATACGGCCGAGAACTGAAGGGTGCGGGCGCGGGCAACACCCTTTAGTCCCGGTTTGCGTCTCTCAAGGAGACTCCTAATAGCACTAGCACCATGTTTGTTTCGGCACTCTTCAATAAATTTATTAGTCAACTCAATGTAACCATCATTAATATCGTATCTCTCTCTAGACTTAGGTGCGCTAACAGGTGTAACAGTGTCTTCACTAGGAGTTTCAGTATTTCCTAGACTAGCCATAGTAGCATCTAGGATAGGACCTAATGAACCACTCGCATCAAGCATAGTAGAAGTAACATCATGAGTATCAAAAGCAGTTTCAAATTCAGCAGTAGTAGTATGATACGTCGGAAACGTATCTATAATTTTTGATGTTCCATGCTTGTTTAGTATCTACTTTTCTTTACTTGTCTACACTTTGAGGTGCATTTTACATGTTTTCTGGTACTAACCTATTAACAAGTTGCAATAGTACCAGATGCCTGTTTTCTACTGTTTTTGGTTTCAGAAAACATAGTAAAAAAACATTCTCGGAATTAGATGGGACAAACGTCAAAGTCAATTACTCTCCGTGGGGAACAAGAAGTTCAGAGGGGAGCCGGGGAGGCAAGCCAGAGGGGCCAAACCCTCCCAGGTGTGGCCATAGGTGGGACAGCTTCTGGCTAGGGTTTGGTGGCCCTGGACGGCCCCTCTGCCTCCCCCTTCGCCTATAAGAAGCCCCCGATGCAGAAACTCTGAGTAGCCGATAAAAATCCACGAAACCGTCTATAGCCGCCGCCACCATCGTCCCTAGATCAGGGGGATCTGAAGCTCTTCCCGCCACCCTGCCGAAGGGGAGATCATCCTGGAGGCCTTCTCTCCGGTATGATTCGTGAGTAGTTCCACCTTGGACTATGGGTCCATGTAGTAGCTAGATGGTTGTATCTCCTCCTTTGTGCTTTCATGTATAGCTCTTGTGAGCTCCGTTCATGATCAAGATCTAATCTATTTGTAATCATGCATGTTGTGTTTGCGGGGATCCGATGGATATTGAGATTATTATGTTGGTTTGATTAATGGTTTTGTCTTTATGATTCTATCATGTCTGTGTTGTTTGTGATCTTGCATGCTCTCCATTGCTAGTGGTTATCTTGGCCAAGTAGTTGCTAGTGACTCCAAGAGGGAGTATTTATGCTCGATAGTGGGTTCATGCCTCTAGTTTCCAAGGGAAGTGACAGAAATCTCTTCGGTTGTAGATGTGTTGTTGCTACTATGGAGAAAACAACGGTCTCTTGTTCATGGAACATGTGGACTGTTTACCTTACACACTTTTCTTAAAGCAGTTGTCTGTTGCTTGCAACTTAATACTGGAGGGGGTTCGGATGATAACCTGAAGGTGGACTTCTAGTCATAGATGCAGTTGGATGGCGGTCTATGTATCTTGTTGTATTTCCCAATTGAATCTCATAGGATCTTTCTGACTAGTAATTGCATTCTTATGCCTTGCTCAGTTCCTGTCAATTACCCTGCTGTAATTTGTTTATCCTTCATGCCATGTTGTTTATCTAAGGAGAGCACCTCTAGTGAACTATGGACCCCGGTCCAATCTTTACCATCAATACATCCTCCACTGTTACTTGTTTACTTGCTGCAAACCATTACCTTCCACACGATACGTTTAATCCTTTGTTACAGCAAACCGGTGAGCTTGACAACCTCACTGATTCGTTGGGATAAAGTCTTGAGTTTGTGTTGTGCAGGTCTCCACGTTGCTTGCAACACCTGTGTGACGTTTCCTTCCTCCTACTGATTCGATAACCTCGATCTCTACTGAGGGAAGACTTGCTGTTGTGCTACTTCACACCTTGCTCTTGGGGTTTCCAACGAAGCTCTCCTACATCAACTTAGGCGCCATCATCGCAGTGTGTATAGCATGAGTATGTGGTGGTGGAGTAACGAGCTTAATTATAACAGACGGTGAATCAAGAGTAGCAGAGATGTTTAGGACTGTACCTCTTCTTGTAGTGGATGGTAAATAGGAAACTTTCCATCACGAGACTTACCCATGATGAAAGGAGTAGCAGTGAACAATAATAGATCCAAGTGGACTCACAAAAAAAGCTATGCTCCCTGGCAACGGCGCCAGAAAATAGTCTTGATGACCACAAGTACAGGGGATCGCAACAGTCTTCACGGGTAGTATACCCAATTTATTGATTCAACACAAGGGGAGCCAAAGAATACTTGCAAGCCTTAACAACTGAGTTGTCAATTCAGCTGCACCTGGAAATAGTTCTTGCTCACAGAAGTTTATCAGTAGCAACAGTTTGGTAGTAGCAACAACAAAGCAACAGCAGCAGCAGTAAAACAGGAGCAATAGTAACAGTAGGATTCGAGTGCGGTAGGCATAGGGATGGATGGACGGGCGTTGCATGGGCGAGTCTAAATATGTAACTTCAAGATCTAGGGCATTGCAGATAAATAAGAATAAGCATCCAAGTACTAAACAATCATAGGCATGTGCTCCATATATAGTCATGCGTTCTCGCAATGAGAACTTGCACAACATATTCTGTCCAACCAGCCCATGGCAGCGGGGCCTCAAGGGAACTACTGGAAATTAAGGTGATCCTTTTAATAGAGCACCCGAGCAAAGAATTAACACTCCGTGAACACATGTGATCCTCACATCACAGTCATCCCCTCCGGTTGTCCCAATTTCTGTCCTTTCGGGGCCTTTGGATCCGGACAATAATATGTGTACACAACTTGTAGATAAGATCACAAACAATACTATCATAATGATTCAATAATAAGTTTAGATCTGAGATCATGGCACTCGGGCCCTAGTGACAAGCATTAAGCACAACAAATTGCAACAAAGTCAAATAGCACTAATAGAGATACTAGGCACTATGCCCTAACAATCTTATTCGATTACATGATAGAACTAATCCAATCCCTACCATCCCCATAGCCTACTGCGGGGGATTACTCACTCATGGATAAGGGAACATGGATGGTTGATGGAGAGGCGTTGGTGATGACGATGGCGATGATCATCCCCAAATTCCCCGTCCCGGCAGGGTGCCAGGACAGAGTTTCTGGTTCTGAATCTTGGTTTCTGGTGGTGGCGGCGTAGCGGAACTCTTTTTGGAAAAACGTTGAACCCCTCTCGGTTTTTAAGTCAGGAGGCGTCTTATAGGCGAAGAGGGAGGCCATGGGGGTGCCTGAGGTGGCCGCACCCCCCAGGCGCGACCAGTTCTAGCCCGCGCCTGGTAGGGGTGTGGCCCCCCAGGCCTCCACTCCGTCTTGTACTCTGGCTCCGTGGATCTTCTGGTGAAATAGGATTTTCAGCATATTTTCCAGGATTTTTCCTGATAGTTGATTTTTTGCACAAAAACTAGACACCAAGGTAATTCTGCTGAAAACAGCGTCAGTCCGTGTTAGTTGTATCCAAATCACACAAGTTTAGAGGAGAAAAAATAGCAAAAGTGTTCAAGAAAGTAGATACGTTTTGGACGTATTAGTGTGCTTGATGGTGTGGTGTTGGCTGCTGCTGGAATGCGTCACCCCAGCTGCACAAGTCGGCCATCATGCATCGCCATAGGGCCACCCGGATGCAGTGTGTCGCCCCAAACCCCAGTTGCATCAGGCAATCATGCGGAGGTGCGGGAGCCGCCGTTGATTCCGCGCCCTCGAGGATCAGGCGGCCGCCAGTCAATCCGTGCCAGTAGAGGGACGAGTCGTCGCTAGTTGATTCTGCTGTAGTGGAAGGTCGGGTCGTCGCCGGATGATACGTCCAAAACGTATCTACTTTCTCGAACACTTTTTCTATTGTTTCTCCTCTAAACTTATGTTATTTTGATGCAACTAACACGGACTGACGCTGTTTTCAGCAGAATTATCTTGGTGTCTAGTTTTTATGCAGAAAATCAACTATCACGGAAAATCCGGGAAAATATGCCAAAAATCCTATTTCACTAGAAGATCCACGGAGCCAGAGTACAAGACGGAGAAGAGGCCTACACTACTAGGAAAACGCCTGTTCGTGGCGCACCTGTAAACAGCATCTGTGGCGCACTAGGGGTGCGCCACGGGCCTCGCGCTACGGCTATCTCCTAGCCGTGGTGCACTGCCTGGTGTGCCACGGTTATATCGAGATAGGCGTGGCGCACTACCAGGTGTGCCACGGGTAGGGGTATAGGGTGCGCCACAGATGTGTTTTTCAAAAAACAAAAAAAAAATGCAAAAAACACCCTCGTTTTGAATTGCAAAAGCAATCTGGTCCGTGCATCGCCGCCGCAGTCGTGTCACCTCGCCGGAGCATGGCCATGGCAGGGAGGTGCGGGAGGGGTCGTGGCCGCTCTAGTCCTCGCCGGCGTCGAGGTGGTAGGAAGGGTGTGGTTGGAGAAAGGAAGGTAGGAAGAGAGGGAGGAAGGAAGAGATGGAGGAAGAGAGGGAGGAAGGAAGATATGGAGGAAGAGAGGGAGGAAGGAAGATATGGAGGAAGAGAGGGAGGAAGGGAGGTCGGACGCCGCCGTCACTGCAAGGAGAGGAGGAGGCCGCCGTTGCGCCGCCGCCGCGCCACCGTCACTGCAAGGAGAGGAGGAGGCCGTCGTCGCGCCGTCACTGCAAGGAGATGAGAAGGGGAAGGAGGAGAAGGAAGAAAGAAGAAGGAGAAGGAGAAGGAGAAGGAAGAAGGAGAAGGGAGAAGGAAGAAGGAGAAGGGAAAGTAAAAGGAAGAGAGAAAAGGGGGAAGGGAAAGGTAGGTGGGCGGGGTGAGGATTCAAAATTTGAATCCCGCCCAAGCTTATCCGTGGCGCACTAGGTGGTGGTGCTCTACGGGTAAGTCGCCCTCTATTTTTTTTCTGCAGGAAAAAACGGTCTTTTGACCGTAACTTTTTACTCTTTTTGAATTTTGAAAATCTAAAAATCGCTAAACGACCGCAGCTCATTGCGAGCAGATGCGAAATCTCGTTCTCGACATTTTGGTATATTATACGATTTTTTTCGATATCGTATGCAAAAGTTACGGCCTTTTTACCGTGGCATGACTTTTTTTGCAAATAAAGTCGAAACTCATGTTTGTTAATTTTACTAGAAGCTATACCACATTACCTACCTAAATATGAAAGGATTTAATTTTTTGAAGTGTTTATCATTTTCTTTTATTTTTTGTAAAGCCTAAAAAGGCGATCCACAGGGGGGGAGTGGAGTTGGTGCAGGATAGTTAGGCGTAGGGCACTAGGGCAAGGTGTCCTACTACTAAGTTTATACATCTGTGGCGCACATGGCATAGTGCGCCACAGAACTTGCCACAACCGTAGCGCACCTACCCCATGTGCGCTACGGGTACGTGGCATGCGGCTGGCAGGCCCCTGGCCCATACATATCTGTGGCGCACATACCCCATGTGCGCCACGGTTGTTCTAGTTACTAGTAGGGCACTACCCACAGGTGAGCCACGCCTATTTTACCCGTGGGGCACTTCAACCATGTGAGCCACGGATGTGCGGATTACCTATAGCCCTTTTCCTAGTAGTGCTAGGGGGCCCACACCCATGCCAGGCGCGAGTGGGCCCTACCTGCACCTAGGGGGTACGGCCACCCCACGCACCCCCTCGGGCTCCCTCTGCGCCTATAAGTTACCCCTTGACCTAAAAACCGGGGGGTTCGACATTTTCCATAAAATATTTCCGCTATGCCGCCACCATCAGAGACAAGATTCGGAATCAGAAACTCTGTTCTAGCACCCTGCCGGGACGGGGAATTTGGGGAGGATCATCGCCATCGCATCACCAACGCCTCTCCATCAACCATCGATGTCTCCCGCATCCACGAGTGAGTAATTCCCCGCAGTAGGCTATGGGGATGGTAGGGATTGGATGAGTTCTATCATGTAATCGAATAAGATTGTTAGGGCTATCTCTATTAGTGATATATGACTTTGTTGCAACTTGTTATGCTTAATGCTTGTCACTAGGGCCCGAGTGCCATGATCTCAAATCTGAAATTATTATTGAATCATCATGATAATATTGTTTGTGATCTTATCTGCAAGTTGTGTATACATATCATTGTCCAGATCCAAAGGCCCCAAAGTGACAATAATTGGGACAACCGGAGGGGATGGCTGTGGTGTGAGGATCACATGTGTTCACGGAGTGTTAATACTTTGCTCCAGTGCTCTATTAAAAGGAGCACCTTAATTGCCAATAGTTCCCTAGAGGCCCCGCTGCCATGGGCTGGCTGGACAAAATATGTTGTGCAAGTTCTCATTGCGAGCACGTATGACAAAATATGCCTAGGATTGTTTAGTACTTGGATGCTTGTTATTATTTATCTGCAATGCCCTAAATCTTGAAGTTACATGTTTAGACTTGTTCATGCAATGCCTGTCCATCCATCCCTATGCCTACCGTACTCGAATCCCACTGTTTACTATTACTGTT
Organism: Avena sativa; assembly: GCA_916181665.1. Taxonomy (NCBI): domain Eukaryota; kingdom Viridiplantae; phylum Streptophyta; class Magnoliopsida; order Poales; family Poaceae; genus Avena; species Avena sativa. The sequence continues at coordinate 17,559,553 of OV702285.1, forward strand.
ACTATTGCTTTTGTTTCACTGTTGGTATTGCTTTGCTGTTGCTACGACAAACTATTGCAACTGATAAAATTCTTTGAGAAAGAACTATTTTTAGGTGTAGCTGAATTGACAACTCAGTTGTTAAGGCTTGCAAGTATTCTTTGGCTCCCCTTGTATCGAATCAATAAATTGGATAATACTACGTACGAAGACTGTTGTGATCCCCTACACTTGTGGGTCATCAAGACTAGTTTCTGGCACCGTTGTCGGGGAGCATAGCTTTATTTGTAAGTTCACTTGGGTCAATTATTGTTCACTGCTACTCCTTTCATCATGAGTAAGTCTCGTGATGGAAAGTTTCCTATTTTACCATCCACTACAAGAAGAGGTAACGTCCTAAACACCTATATTTTTCTCTTGATTCACCATCTGTTATAAGTAAGCTTATTACACCACCACCACATACTCATACTACACACACTGCTACTACTGCTGAGTCTGAAACTGCTTTTGATACTCATGATGTTACTTCTACTGTGCTTGATGCGAGTGGTTCATTAGGTCCTTTCCTAGATGCTACTATGGCTAGTCTAGGAAATACCGAAAATCCTAGTGAAAACACGGTTACACCTGTTAGCTCACCTGAGACTAGAGAGAGTTATGATATTAATGATGGCTACACTGAGTTTACTAATGATTTTGTTGAAGAGTGCCGAAACACACATTGTAATAGTGCTATTAAGAGTATCCTTGCTAGACGTACCATTATTCCTAAGTTGTCCTCTGGTCCTAAGTTTGCCACCTCTCCCATAGATATTAAAGATAAAGATTATGATTTCTCTCTTGATTTATCCTATTTAGATATTGTTGAGAAAGAACCTTTTTGTGGGACTAAAAATGAGAGTGTTGTAGCTCATATGAATGAGCTTTCTACTATGACTGCTTTATACTCTGATCATTTTAAGATGCGCAAGTACTTTGTTACTAAGATCTTCCCCTTTTCACTAAAAGGAGAAGCTAGAGCTTGGTTTAATAGATTACCTCCTTGTTCCATTGATAGCCCTGATTTTTTGATTGCTTATTTCTTCCAGAAATATTTTCCTCCCAGTGCTAGACATGCTGCTTTGCAGAGACTTTTTGATTTTAAACAGGGAGAAGAAGAGAAATCGTCTGAGTCATGGACAAGGTTCTGTGCCTTGATTCACGCACATCCTGATGTTCATTGCCTAAGAATGAGCTTCTTGATATTTATTATAATGGACAAACTGATGATTCTAGGACATACCTAGATAGCTTTGCTGATTGTGTTTTCAGGAAAAGAACTCCTACAAATGCTGAAGAATTAATGGCTAATATAAGCAAGAATTATGATGATTGGACTTCAACTGAGCTAAGTATACCTGAGCCTATTACTCCTGAACCAGTTGTGCCTAAACCAGTTCCAATACCAACGCCAAAGAAAAGAGGAGTTATTGCATTAAATGATGAAGTGATGAAGGAAGCTAAGAAATGTCTAAAGGAGAAAGGTATTAGAGCTGAAGATGTGAAGAATCTACCTCCTATAGAAGAATTATGTAAGCCAACTCCCCACTCATCTACTATTGAGGTACACTCTCTCCAACACTTTGATGAAGGTGATATTCCTTATGGTAAGCCTCCTGATCAATGCTTAGAGGAACTTGACATTTTTACTGTTAAGCAAGGTAATTTTAATAAACAAGTTCAGAATCATTTATTGGAAAACTCTAGAGCTATTAAAGAGTTGGAAGATATTGTGGAAAGAACTTCTAATGATATTAAAATGCTTTGTAAACACTTTCAAATGGTCCAAACCCAACTTGATCAACTTGCTAAGGTATAAAAGGATATGCTAGTTAATGCCTCAGGAGATAAACATGCTTATGGAATTAGAACTAGGAGTGATATGGCTACTCAAGATCCTCTATATCCTGAAGAACACCCTAAAAGAATTGAGCAGAATTCTCAACAAGGTGAAGATAGTGGTAGTCCTCGTAAGAGAAAGAAAAAGAAACATAGAATAGTTGAGGAACCACTTGAACCTGCTGTAGATTCTAATAGTATATCTTTCTCTGATGCTGAAATTGAGAGTGGTAATGATAAAAATGATGCTCCTGATAAGGAGTAAGTTGAGGAAGAACCTGAGAAGCACACTAAGAACACTAGGTACACTGAGGAATATTTTATTGCTAATAAACATGGTAAAGAGAGAGAACCTTGGGTGCAGAAACCTATGCCTTTTCTAGGTAAGAAACACAAGTCAAAGGAGGAAGAACACTACAACAAGTTTTGTGAGTGGATGAAGCCTTTATTCTTGCAAATTCCTTTGACTGATGATATTAATTTGCCTCCTTCTTCAAAGTATATGAAGGATATTGTCTCCAATAAAAGGAAGATTCCTAATGAGGAGATTTCTACTTTGCTTGCTAATTATTCCTTCAATGGTAAGGTTCCAAAGAAACTTGGTGATCCAGGTATACCAACTATTCCTTGCTCCATTAAGAACAATTATGTTAGAACTGCTTTATGTGATTTGGGAGCTGGAGTTAGTGTTATGCCTTTTTCTCTCTACAAGAGACTCCAGCTAGAAAATTTGATACCAACTGATATATCTTTGCAAATGGCTGATAAGTCAACTACTATTCCTATTGGTATATGTGAGTATGTTCCTGTTCAAGTGGCTCATGATTGCTTGGTTTTAACTGATTTTGTTATGCTTGAAATGCGTGAAGATGATAATATGTCTATTATTCTTGGGAGACCTTTTCTTAATACTGCAGGTGCTGTCATCAATTATAATCAAGGAAAAGTAACTTTTAATATTAATGACAAAGAGAATCCTGTCTATGTCCCCAAGAAGGTTGCTAAGAGCTATTGCCTGAATTCCATTGAAAATATTGAGAGCATCAAGGTTGGAGAAATATATTGTCCCATTCCACAAGAAAATTTTGAAACTATTATGATTGGGACCATTGCTATCAAGGATGATGTAACATAATCACTTTGTGGAATACAAAGTTTTGTTTCATATAAAATTGTTTTGGTAACAAGACTTGATCAACCTTGTTAACAAAAGGATTTTAATGAACAAAATAATGTTTTCACTGTGGTTATACTTGCTTTCTTTTACTTTTCTCTTTCCTAGTCTTTGCTTTTGCTCTTGTTAGCTAGTTGTTTGCTTGTTGGAGTGTCTTAGAACTTCTGTAGTTTGGTTTTTGTTTGCTTTTGCTTCTTCTGAAAAAACTGTTTCTGCGACAAAATCAATTTTCATACCCTGAAAATTGGCCAAAAATAAAGTTTCCCGAAAAATCCCAGAAAATTCAAAATAAATTTTTCCTCGAAAAAGGGGTAGAGGGACACCTAGAGTGACCTAGGGGGCCACCCCAGGCACCCACACCCTTGGTAGGCGCGGACTACCCAAAGGCGGCGCATGGGTGGGGTGTGGCCCACCTAGGCCCCTCCCAGGAGCCTCCTCAAAGCCATCTTCTTTCTCTCTCCCGAAAAAACCGGAAAACTTTCTCAAGCTCAAGTTCTTGCTATTCTTGCTCACGATTTTCGATCTCCTTGCTCAGCCCATCTTTGCTGCTGATTTTTGGAGGGGTTGTTCCTTGGTATGTGCCTCCTCCACTTGTCCAATTAGATTTTTGATTGGTAGATTGTATCTTGAGTATTTTGCTTCTATAGGTGTTAGGTTGTGTGAGCTTGCATGCTTGTTCTATGCTTAGAAATTTCATTTTGATGCATGTGTAGCCCTCTAGCAAGTTCCTATAGTAGTTGTTCATCATTTATCAACTTGTAAATCACTTGGTTTGATGTTTGTCTAAAAATTTCGGCAAGGAAGATGAATGCATATCCACTGAATCAATATGACTTGATGGTACCCGAGCCAATGAAATTTCATCGTGAGGAAGGAGTTTTCCCTTCCATATATCCATGCCATGAATTTATGAGAACTGCGGGAATCTTCCAGGATTTCCATACTTTGATTGCCAATGCAGGGTTGGAACACTTTATTGAAGGTGAACCATTTCAATTTGTTAAGCTAACCATGGCTTTTGTGCAGGACTTCCGGTTTACTTGGTCTACATCTAATTCCATGGTCCATTACAAAATATACAATATACGACCTGCCTTTTGCTGATTTCTGTGCAGCAATTAGAGTACCTCAGTGGGGATCTTGTGAGAAGATCAAGGAGAGGCCCAAGTCGCTTATGGATTTATATGCTGAGATTTGCCAAGGTTTCGAATTCTCAAAGGAAAGTGGTAAAATTCGGAACATTTAGTTCCCAGCCATTAGATATTTTGCCTATTTCATTACCAAGTGTGTTCTTGCTAGAAAGATTGCTAGGAAGTTATCTTCTTTTGATCTAGCTTTTATCGCAGCTGCTTTGAGTAGGAATAGATCTTATAACCCGGGTGCTTTGATAGCTTACCGTCTCACCACTAACCGCGAGAAGGGTGGAATTTGTGGAGGTCTTACTGCCTCTAGGTTGCTAGCTTTCCATGGTTTAGAGCCTCACCATTCAGATTATCAGTTCCCCATTGAGAGACTTGATCTTGAATCTATGATTCAGCATGATTTTATTTCCTTGCGGGCTAATGTGAGAAGTTTACCATTTGAACTATCTTTTGCTCAGCGAGGTTGGAGAGGGGGTAGGAATGAGAAAGTAGTTTATTTGCCTGCACCTGCTTTGTTTAACTTTGATAACAAGCAAGGATGGTCACTCACGGAGGAGGAGTTTGACACATACGTGGCGGAGGTCTCCCAGCAGGAGAATATTGGAGTGGATGCCGAAGATGATTCGGTTCATCCCTCCAACTTGGGAGAGTCTTCATACCAGCAGTCTTCTTATGATTGGGGTGCGTCTTGTTCTTCATCGCAAGCGCCTGACTATGATCATTCCTATGATGACCCACCAGCTTGGGGTTACTACCCGCGCTTTTGAGCCCAACTTAGGCTAAAAGCCTAAGCTTGGGGGGAGGTATACCGACATCACACCCATCTATATATCATGTTCGGTCAGTCCTTTGTATATCCATTGTTTCGCTTTCTATTTGGTTTTTGTTTATGCTTTCTCAAAACACAAAATACCAAAAATATTTTTGTTATTTCTCTTGGTTTGTTTCTTTTTGGTTTTGGTTTGCCTTAAAAGAAAAATACAAAAATATTTTGCTTTGTTTGTTTTTGCTTTGTTCGCTTTCTTTTAAAAAATCGAAAACACCAAAAATATTTGTTGTTCTTCTTTGGTTTTGTGAGTTCTTTGTAGGGTTCATCCGTCCTCAGTGGAGTTTGGTTTCATGTTATTATTCAAGTCACACAAGTGAAGGGCAATAATGAAGATTAAGACAACTTGAGGTGTGGTAAGAGGCTGGTAACAAACTCTATTTGTTTTCATTTTTGTACATATACTCATCATTGTGAGCATGCTTAGTCTATTGATTTAAGGTGTAGGATATTATGAATGCTTAGTAGTTCTTGCTTTCTTGTGATTAGCTCCAGCTTGCTAATAGTTTGTAGCATGTCATATGAATGTTTGCTTGCATTGTTTTATTCATACTTTGGTATGATATTGTGGTATCCTCCTCTAGAGGTTTCATGTGAATCAACTTGGCACATGCTCACGCATGCATATGACTAAACAATAGTCATTAAGCCTCGATGATTTGTTTTTTCTCAGAGTTCTAGTATCACTTTCATGCCATAATTAGTCCTGTTTTGTTGCAAGCATAATTATGACAGTTATTGCTCTCTCGTTTGTCGCTCCCTCTCTATTGCTAGCCTTCACTTGCACTGAGTATGAGCTCTACTTGTGCTTCCAATTCTCCAAAACCAATATTGCCAACTGTGTCCACCATACCTACCTATTAGAATCATTTGCTACTTCAGTGCATATTTTATATGCTGTGTTTTCTTCCAAATAAAATGTTTGTCTGTTTTCAGAAAGTTAGTTTGTAAAGCTCTCACGAACTTGATGGCACACTTTATTCCTTGCACTTAATAATCTTTTACCATTGTGACATGTCCATGAAAGTTATATGCTTGCAAATTATATGCTGGGAGTCAGCAGAATCGTGCTGTCATGGGGAACGCTTTCAACACTTTTTGGATATTTTATCCAGTTGATACCTTGCTCTTTTTGTTTGCAGATGTAGTCAGTGTGAAATAAAAAGGGAGCTTCTGAGTTCATGGAGTCTATACATTGTGTTAGAGAAACGCCTGGGTCGCTAGCCTAAGCCATGCCTAATCATGGTGGAAACTTGCAGCATCACCATAATGAGCATTTATGAAGCATCCTCAAAAAAATCTATGCACATAGTAAATAAAAAGATTGCTGAGATGCTCATTGTCTGCTTGCCTTGTCATTTTGATCACGGGATAGCTCCTGTATCATGTGCAAGGGGTACCCCGTTGGCGGTTCTCTATGATATGCATGTATTTACAATGACAAGAACTTACAGGTAACCAAAGTTGAGTAGCATGCGGTGCGGTCCTCATACTCAAGGGACATGGGATTTCTAGTTTATGGTCTGTCAAGCATATTATTCAGAGTGAACCTCACTTTCACCTTAACCACATGAAGATGCCTATTATAGGGGAAATGAGAGCTCAAATCTAATAAGTACCTTTCTTTCAGTATTTGGAAGCCTTTCAAACCTTTCAAAACCTTTTCACAACCTTGTTGAGTCACCACTTATTCTATGAGCACCTTCTTGAGAGCATAGTTGTCATTCTTGTGTTTGTTCCAAAACTTGGTTAATTATGTCATGACTTTGATGCTTGTATCTCTAATATCTTTACTTCTAGTCTTCACTTGAACTTCAGAGGTGCCTTGGCATTTATATTGTGCTCTACAAACAAAGGCAAGCAAGATACCACTCTATCATACCTTATTATGAGCATTGCAATGTTGCTTATATTTATGTTTCTTGCTACTTATTATTATTGAGTTGGTTTCTCTTTATAGCTTGCAATGACTATTGAGTAGACTTAGTTGCATACTTCTTATTATGAATTGTCTAAGCATCTACTCCTGTGTTGAGAATATATACATCATATGAAGCAAATGTGTTCGTGAAAGTTATTTTATCGCACTCAGTTTTCAACTGAATTGCTTGAGGACAAGCAATTAGCTAAGCTTGGGGGGAGTTGATACGTCCAAAACGTATCTACTTTTTTGAACACTTTTGCTATTGTTTCTCCTCTAAACTTATGTGATTTGGATGCAACTAACACGGACTGGCGCTGTTTTCGGCAGAATTACCTTGGTGTCTAGTTTTTGTGCAGAAAATCAACTATCAGGGAAAATCCGGGGAAATATGCCAAAAATCCTATTTCACCAGAAGATCCATGGAGCCAGAGTACGAGACAGAGAAGAGGCCTGGGGGGCCACACCCATGCCAGGCGCGGGTGGGCCCTACCCGTGCCTAGGGGGTTGCGGCCACCCCAGGCACCCCTCGGGCTCCCTCTGCGCCTATAAGTTACCCCTTGAACTAAAACCCGGGGGGGGGGGTCGACGTTTTCCAGAAAAGAGTTCCGTTGCGCCGCCACCACCAGAGACAAGATTCGGAACCAGAAACTCCGTTCTGGCACCCTGCCGGGACGGGGAATTTGGGGAGAATCATCGCCATCGTCATCACCAACGCCTCTCCATCAACCATCGATGTCTCCCTCATCCATGAGTGAGTAATCCCCCGCAGTAGGCTATGGGGATGGTAGAGATTGGATGAGTTCTATCATGTAATCGAATAAGATTGTTAGGGCAGAGTGCCTAGTATCTCTATTAGTGCTATTTGACTTTGTTGCAAATTGTTGTGCTTAATTCTTGTCACTAGGGCCTGAGTGCCATGATCTCAGATCTGAACTTATTATTGAATCATTATGATAGTATTGTTTGTGATCTTATCTGCAAGTTGTGTACACATATCATTGTCCGGATCCAAAGGCCCCAAAGTGACAATAATTGGGACAACAGGAGGGGATGGCTGTGGTGTGAGGATCACATGTGTTCACAGAGTGTTAATGCTTTGCTCCGGTTCTCTATTAAAAGGAGCACCTTAATTGCTAGTAGTTCCCAAGAGTCCCCGCTGCCACGGGTTGGCTGGACAGAAGATGTTGTGCAAGTTCTCATTGCGAGCACATATGACTATATATGGAGCACATGTCTAGGATTGTTTAGTACTTGGATGCTTGTTATTATTTATCTGCAATGCCCTAGATCTTGAAGTTACATGTTTAGACTCGTTCATGCAACGCCCGTCCATCCATCCCTATGCCGTTACTGTTACTATTGCTCCTATTTCACTATTGCGGATGCTTTGATGTTGCTACTACAAACTGTTGCTACTGATAAACTTCTGTGAGGAAGAACTATTTTCAGGTGCAGCTGAATTGACAACTCAGTTCTTAAGGCTTGCAAATATTCTTTGGCTCCCCTTATGTCGAATCAATAAATTGGGTAATACTACCCGTGAAGACTATTGTGATCCCCTACACTTATGGGTCATCACCGGACGATCCCGCGTCAAGGAAGGGGCAGTCCGCCGCCGGTCGATCCCACGACAAGGAAGGGGCAGGCCGCCGCCGATCGATCCCGCGTCAGGGGAGGCCCGGACCGCTATCGGTCCTGCACGGAAGGGGAGGATCCACCGGCGGCGGCAGAGAGGGGTGGTCCGTGGTCGTGCTGGCGCTTGGTTGGTTGGGGCGGCGCGGTAGGTTGTGCCCCTGTAGCGATGGGGCGTGGGGAGGACCGTAGCTGGCCGAAAACTGTGGGAAGAGGATCACTAGGAGGGAAATTTGTGGGCATGTGGTACCAGAGATAACTTCTCCATTATTCTAATAGGAGTAGGGTACTATGGCGGGTCGTGTACAGGGTGGCAGAAAAGCACACGACAGAGTACATTGGAAAGGTAGATGGAGAAATTCCGCATTGGGTAATATTAGGGATCGATAGAAAGTAGAGAAAAATGGTCGGTTCTCTCTCCTTGTCACGGATCTCCAGCAAACGAGTGGTGGATAATGCTTCCTCTCCAGTGGTGGATGCATGCACAAAAACGAAATGCTACATCCACCGTTACACGCCATTATCAATATGCGAGAGCCAGCCACTAGCATCTAAATTAGCCTTGCATGTGATCTCTATATTCAACGGTCCTAATCCTATGCACAGCTACGCCTGTGTGTAGCAAATCCGCGTCAATATATATTTGTGGGAAATAGCCAGCTAAACACAGGCATAGCTACACATAGCCTATCCACCGTTGATTCTCTCCCCTTTTGATATAGGGAGCACATGTTTCCTGATCCAAAACGTTAGATTCTCATTTGATGCTAAGTAACGCCGTTACTTCATGACTTGCACGAAAACTGAGCAAACTAAGCTTATCTGATTTCATGCCTTTTTGAGTCAAACCCTAATGTACGACATAAGCAAAACCCTAACCCAAATAAGCCTTATTTTCGTTTTGTAACACTAACCTAAACAAGCCTTATTCCTTTTAGGTAGCTATTCCTTTTTGAGTCAAACCTTATTTCGTGTTGTAACCCTAACCTCTGCTATCAACACAACATGACGCAAACATATGGCACACAAGGGTACAAACATAACAGAACAGCTTGCAAACAAAAAATGTACACTGCGCTTCAAACAGAGAAAGGATTTCCCATGCCAAACCAGTTTTATTCTCTTTGCTAACTGAAATTTTTAGCATCTAAAATGGAAAGATAAAGTAACTGCAAACCGCCGTTAGAAAACGTTAGTCCTTCCAAGAGCCAGCCACTATCATCTAAAGTAGCATTGCATGTGATCTCTTTATCCAACGGACCTAAGTCTATGCACAGCTACGCCGGTGTGTAGCAAATCTGCGTCGATATATATATATATATATATATATATATATATATATATATATATATATATATATATATATATATATATATAAAGATTAGACGATGATGGTCAGCGATAAAGAGAGACATTTATCTTATCTAAGCCATCTTAATTAAATCAAAGTAATTTAAATATTAAATATAAGTAACTTAAGAAAAATAAGAAATACACTTGAAAGGAGAAAATAGAGGAGAAAATAAAAAAATAGAAAAGTCGCACGGCAAAGCCTGCATACATGACAAAGGTAGGATCTTTGTCGTGCGTTCTCTGACCTGGTCGCACAGTAACGCGTATCCGTTAGCCCCGTCATCACTCGCTCCGTTAACTGTGGCCGGTGGGTCCGTGTGGCAGTTCTTGCGGTTACTACATTCTTTGTCGTGCGTCTTTTCTACTCTTTGCCATGTGGTTCTCTTTGCTGTGAGTTTTGATTGGTTTTTTTGCCGTGAGCTGATTCTTTGATTCTTTGGCGTGCGCTGCATGTGCGCTGTGAGCTGATTCTTTGATTCGTGTTTCAACACCCGGTAAAGTTGGGTATCATGGAGCGAAGATTTTTTCGGTAGTGAATCGGAGCCTGTACCAAGAGATGATATATAGACATGGGCTGGCACTCGCCGGGGCAGTGGCGTAGCGGCATTGCCTGCGGCACTAAGTTGTGATTAGTTGTTGGTAGGGTTTCTTCCCGTGTCCCACGGTCTGGTTTGAATTTACGCTCTTTTTTCTAGGTAACTGGTTTGGTCTTTGCCGTGAGCCTTCGGCTGGTTTAGTCTTTGACGAATAATTTTTTAACTGAGTCAGACGTGTCTCTCCACATCAAACGTGTGAACGGAACAAATTATACCTATACGCGTAACATATTATATCAAGTAAATCTCAGCCATTATAATTTGGTCCCACAATATAATTAACGCCTAAAATAATTTAGATGATGTTAAGGTGCCTCAAAAAACACACTTATATTACTTTTAGTATATAATAGATACTACTCCTTTCTATCCATATTATTTGTCATTGAAATAGATGTATCTAGCACTAAAATATATCTAAATATATCCATTTAGTGACAGATAATATATGGATCGAAGTGGATACTAACACTATGTGTGAAGGCCGCGGTAGATCCTGTCAGGAAATAGAAAGATCTCCGGGAAAAACCTTTTTTGGCCACCTCTGAATACATCCTGGTCCTCGCATAGGCTCTGTCCTGACGTCAACTCTGTCGTGTGGTATAATATCTTTTTTTTGTTACTATAGGAGTACTAGCATGGTGGCCCTCACAAATGCGAGGGCATCACCTTAACTATTTTTATGTTATAAACATTTTCATTTTGTTTATCTTTTGCTTGTGAACTACACAATGTCTTGTCCATGGAAATATTCATAAATGTTTAACTTTGACATTTTGAAACATGACTTTATTTCTAAGAAATAAAAATAATTATTACAAAACTTTTCATTTGCAAAAAAGACGGCTATATGTAGATTTAACATATGAGGTTTGGTGAGGAATGGTTATGTAGGTATGCCGGGCCTTGATATGGCTTGATACTTTAGTTAAAAATATATCATTTATGAGTTGTTTAGGTAAAGTTATAAAGATCTAACACATGTATTTTTTAAGAACAAATATGATATGTGCAAGTACGGCTTTGTAAATCTCGTAGTTATGATCTCTTTAGGTACAGTCACAGTCACGTAGATGGAACATTTGTGATACACTAATAAAGAGATGACCACCATATCGATAATTGGTATTTTGATTTTTTTCAGAAGTTTAGGTCATTTATGTATTTTTTGCATGATATCTTCATTTTAGTATACAATAAATAATAGATGTATAATTATAATTAATTTTCTCTGATAAAAAAGACACATGGACATGCGTTTCCAATCTACGCTACTACCTCTGGTGCAATTTATTAGGTACGCACGTAGTTTAAAAAAACTTTGACCATCAATTTTAACCAATAAAATATGCAATATATGTTATGCCTAAAAAATATATCATTGGAAACTACTTTTGAATATGAATCCAATGGTATAATTTTTGTAACATATTATATAAAATTTGTTGACTAAAATTGATGGTCAAGTTGTTCTTAATCTAAGTGTGTGCCTAATAAACCGGACCGGACGGAGTAGCTCTCTTAACCTTAAATAGCCAATCAAACATATAAGGGCAAGGGGTCCAGATCAACCTCTGTGGCTCGTTCAGGTTTCTTTCTTATTAGGTTGTTGTTCCATGTGATGCAACCCCTTTAAGATGATATTACAAGTAATAGGGTCACATTACTTTATCTCTCCTCCGCATGGCCGTCAAAATACTTTGTGGAGCATGTGTGCTCACCTTTTTCTATTTACAATACCCCCTTGTTAGGTCTATGAGGGTATCCCGGTTGTGTCAACAATGTCATAAAAATAAGTAGGCTCATGGCTCGCCTTTGTCATATGGGAGTTGCAACACTATGGAGTTAGTGGTTCTCACTGCTCGTCTTTTCATGCTTACTTCTCTTCATCCATGGTCAATCAAGGGACCAATATTTGGTAGTTGTGTGTATCTAGCGGGGTGTTCACCGATCATAAGTTATCGCTCTTTCCAATGGGTGGTCCATACTCTCTCTGGAATCTGTTAGGTTATTCATCTTTTATCTTCCATTATATTTTGACTGGAGCCACAAATGACCATGAAGATACAAATGGTGTACACATAGACTATGATTTTAATGGTCGAAGGTTCATATTTTATCAAAATTATTTCAATATATTGTATTTTGTTTAATACATAATCAATATATGGAAATAAGAACAACTTGAGAGAACAATTTAGGTAATAATTCCTCCAATTTCATATACGGATGGCGTCTACAAAATTGTTGGAGCATCGAGAAATCCAACAGCCTTCATGTGCCTACCCTTTTTAATTGCCCTATATTATGGGTTTAATAAAAATAGATCTTTGTAAAGGTTAACCAAGTATGTGGTAAGAGAATCGACGTCTATAGTACTCCCTCGATGCTAAAAAGTTGTCACAATTTGTCTAGATTCGTATGTATCTAGACACGTCTTAGTGTATAGATAAATATGAATCTATATAATCTGCGACTTCTTTCTGGGACTGAAGTACAAAATTTATACTTCCTTAGTCCTGAAAAGGATATCACAAGTTTGTCTAAATTTCAATAAATTTATATACTAAATAGTGTCTAGACAAATTTAAATTTAGATAAATCTGCGACATCATTTTTTAGGACTAAGGGAGTATAACTTATTTCATGAGTATATCAATAATATTAAATGATTTTGTAGTATAGGCATTGGTATTTTTCCTATATATTTGATCGAACATGATTTTTTTTTTGATTTTGAGAACCACAACGCACATATATAGTAGCTATTTTAAAGGAGTGAGTACTGATTTTCCCTAGTTAATTAACTCGATGACGATGTGTCATGCTGCACAGCTGCTCTCTCTAATGCACAAACTGTTCCTAATTAATTCACAATCTTTATGGTTAGTCCTAGCGGTGTCCGCGCGCATACGGCCAGAACACACACACTGAATTGAGGGATTTCAGAGGAATTTCAAACGTCGCCCCGAGAAAGATCCTTGTAGAAACCAGGATAGTTGAAGTGGAATCTTATCGATATACACGGTTCGGTCAAAGCTAGTTACGACGATTCGTATGGGATCGACCTCGGTCGGTTTTCTGATTTATAAAAGTACACGTGAACGTGGCGCTGAGTCTTTCCTAATTACATGCTTAGACTTAGACTTTTACGTGTCAGGCCAAAAAAACAGCGTACAACTCATCTTATAATAAAATCTCAGCCGTAAGATGTAGATCTAATGGTGAATATTATTCTGATAATATGGATCAACCTGGTGACTCAAAAAACACCCTTACATTGCTTTTAATATATAATAGATTATTACTCTGTGTCAACTCCCTATAATAATCTACTACATACTACTTCTGTTTTAAATATAAGATAGAAAGAAGTCCACATAACCCCCATATCTATTGGCTTTGGGTCACTAACCCCCTCTAACTATTAACTGGGTCATTTAACCCCCCTATCTACACTAAACCGGACAATTTACCCCCCTAGGAGGTGATGGGCGGTTTTGTCCATGGTAAGCACCGGTTTTAGCCTGATATAGAGGAGAGCGCCAGCTGGTCATGACCAGATGTCCTCGTGGATCAGCTGCATGTCAGCGCCGCTGCCGGTGCTTATGCCGCCGCTCGACCTCGACATGAAGGTCTACCCGCGACACATCGGCGAGCAGCAGCACGACGCCATGGACCTCATGGTCATGCAGCAACGGATGGGCACCGACAAGCACGATGTTGTTGCACCTTCTTACACGCATAGCGCGATTCGCCCGTCGTCGTCCAAGAGCAGGACACACAGCTGCTACTGGAGCTTGCCTCGATGGCTGCTGACCACCTCACCCGGATGTGCCACACCAGCGAGCCGCTCTGGGAACCGCGCCGCCGCTCCTCTGGCGAGGTCATGGATGCCGATGAGAACGACGCAGTCGTTAAGCTGGCCCGGCGATGCCGCGAGAAGCAGCAGCACGGATACGCCGCCACCTGACAAGGACAGAAGGGACATGCCACGCGACAGCGCCGTCGTCATCATGAACATCATCATGCAGAACAAGTGGATGGAGCTGTTCCCTTTGATCGTGTGCAAGGAAAGAACCATTCAGGTGATATGGAACGGAGCTGCTTCCAGCCATCTCGGCAGTGGATCTCTCGTCTTAGTAGCTACTACTCCGACTTAATCTTAGATGCAGCTAGTAAATCGAATTTAACTGCATCGATCGATGGATCAATTTGGTTGTTGATTGATTGGCTGAGGAACGGGAATGCATTGCAAGCGGAGGTGCAGTTCTTGTCTCCTGTCCGGCGCGCGAGGTGGTCTTCTTCGGGTACTGTGTGTGCAACGCTGAAGAGGGTAGCTGGACCTTCATCGACTTCCCGGAAAACCGCTTCCAGGAGGAGCTGCTCCGGCAGCAGCAGACCAGCTCGGTGGTACGATGTTGGAGGCAGCCGTCCGGCTGCATCATCTAGGAAGCACACAATGGATCCTCCAGGGGTAGGCACCGATCACCTAACTTGGCTCCAACGTAGCAAAAACTGGTGTCTAACGTGGCCAAAACCACCCCATAAACTGCCCATCACCACCTGAGGGGGTAGTTTGTCCGGTTTAGTGTAGATAGGGGGGTTAAATGATCCAGTTAATAGTTAGGGGTGGTTAGTGACCTAAACCCAGTAGATAGGGGGTTATATGTACTTCTTTCTATAAGATATGTTAGTTTTATAAAGCAAATGTATCTAGATTTTTTTTTAGTATGTAGATTCACTTAGATTTGGAGTGAATTTAGAGATTAAAAGAAGTCTAGATATATTTTGTTCGCAAATCTAAAACAGACATCCACCTCTAAATGTATCCTTGCTCTTTAACCGTGAGCTTCTTTGATTGTTAGTGAACATCATTATTTCTACTTGCTACAAGACCCTAAGCTTCCACTTGTAAGTCTAGTTGAGGCGTATCATGCCGAGGAGCAGTAACAAACTCAAGCGAGCCGACCATGAGGTAGAGTCACTTTCTGAAAGTTGGAGGTGAACATGATTGCTTGGCGACAGGTTGAGGTAGCGCAGCTCTGAGAGCAGGCTACCATGCTGAGGAAGCACCCCGTCGGAAAACAGCACCGTGGAGAGGTTATGGTATCTCAGGTTCTTGAAAGAGCCCAAGAACTTGGTGAGCTGGAGTTCTTGCACACCGTGACGGCCGAGGTGTCGCGGCTGGGTCGCCGGTGAAGAAGGCTTGTGGCCATCTCGCTTCCACGGGGCAAGAAGGCCACCGCCTATGGGGTCGCCGGTGTAGATGCCCCGCTTGAACGCCAGCAGGCAGGAAATGCCGGTGCCGATGGCGCGGCTGGTCCGCCGGGGAGGCGGCCCCACCACGACGACGATGTTTGCAGCTACCACGATGATAAGAAGCATCAGCTTGGCGATGGGATTCATGGCTTCACACAGCTGAGGGGCCATGTACACGCCCTTGATTTTTATACTGTACTACTTATTACTAGTAGCTGACATCGATCGCTGTCACATTTACATAGTGAAGAAGACTGCTGGTTGATCTCGGTCTGAGTCGACGGTCGGAGTCGTTCGCCTCGTCAACGGTCCATCGGCCTAGTGCTGCACGTCACGCGGGTGCAGACTTCGGTCGGAGACTCGGAGCCAGTACCCGGGGCTCGATCGCGAGTTGCTGTATAGATGGAGTATTTTCTCTGACTCATATTAGTTGATTTAAATTGTCTAGAATTAGATAAATATAGACACTATTTAGTATATAGATTTATCTAAATTTTGACAAATCCAAATCAACGAATATAAGTCAAAGGATAGTTAAGATTTCAGTTGGTTTGACGTGTTCTGCCCGGACAATTTTTTACTGGGCCTTTCTTTGTGGCTAATAAAAATTACTAGCACTACCTACGTGACTTTCTGGGCTGGTGCCTGCTCTAGCTGTTTACCACGCCGTATCGTGAACGACTCGCTGCGATCGATCAGGGAGCAGCCACCTCCTTCTCTATATCGACTCCCTGATTCTACGCCTCCACCTCCTCCTCCTCTTTTCTCGACGGTTCCTTTATAATTTTTCTTTCGAAATGGGGAGTTTAGCCCCGGCCTCTGCATCAATCGATACACACAGCCAATCTTTTATGCATAGTTTTTAAGAAGTAATTTATTACAATCACAAATCAGCTAGGGTCAAGACATGTATCAATCAGCAAAAAATGAAAAGCAACATGAAGCTATCCATTTTAAAGTTTACTAATATGCCTTCATCCAGTAGCCTGAAAAAAGAAATCATGTGCCATCGTTAACATGCGGTTGTATCCAGTAAGCATTGGTTCCTACTGGTCCACCGGTAGCAAATGAGACCAAAGTTCGATCCGGTGCACAGCGAGCCGGATAACCTGCAAAAAATTTGTACTCATTTGTTTGTTAAAGATAATGCTATTGCGACTTGTCCAAATGGACCAACATAAAGATGAAACCCCGACACGGATCCTAGCTTTATTTTTTCTGTTCATCCCATTCAACCAACTACCAAACATATTAGGATTGTTGGAGGGGTTATGTTTGTTGAGTAAAAGAGCAATTTACCAAGTGAATTACCCATAATAAATGCTGGATAAAATATGATTAGAATAATAGACAAAATACTAATCATGTGAAATAGCGAAAACATATTAAGATAGGTAACCAAACAGACTGCAAGACATAGATCTTGAGATGCGATTAGAACAATATTGAGAAAGAAAGCATACACGACAGCAGCAGCAGAAGAGGAACCGCCGGTGTTCGCGTTGGCACCGTCGTTAGCCATGTCGTCGAGAAAGAGGGTGCTGATGTCGGGGAAAAATTCCTCGTTGGGGAAGACGTTGGCGCAATCGCTATCCATGAGGGAGTCCATGATGAAGCCAGTAGTCGCGCCGATAGCGCTTCCTAAAAACCTTATCGCCCTTCTCCCGTACAGGATTTGAAGCAGCGGGGTCTCGGAGGCCTAATGTCCCGGCTCGCGGTGCATGCCGCAAGACGAGATGGGGAAGATCTAGGTAGCGCAGTGCTCTGAAACTGGAGGCGCAAAGCAGTATGCGATGATGTGTGGCCGTGTGTCTTAGAGGAGGCGCGACCTCTCTCTTATAGGCACAGAGGGGAAGAAAGACAGACTGCGCAGGAGATGAAACGAATGGACGGAAGTTGAAGCGAACATGAGGCAACCTCCACTCAGTTCGTATTCATTTAATTCATATTAAAAGTCCACTCGAGCAAAACTTTTTAGCTTCTGTACAACTGTTCATATACCATTCATGCGTGGAAAAATAAAGCTCGGCTCGGCGAGATTCCCACAACCCGCGGCGCGCGCGTTGTGACGAGGCGAGACGTGGCGTGGCGAGGTGAGCGAGAAGGACGAGGAGCGCGCGTGTATATGTCTTCTCTTCTCAAGCTCGTACAAGTGGTGGAAGAGCTCTCCTTATAAGTTGGTCCAACTTCCACTCAACTAGCAATGTGAGACTAAACATTTGTCCCAGCTCTTGCCTTGCATGAATGGGCCAAATGGGCCTCTAGGATTTCAGGAATTTTATTGGCATATAATAAATGGGCTGGTCCTATTTAGGCAAAAATTCCAACAATGTTATATGTAAAGTATATCATGAACCATATATTTTTTGCAAAGGGACATGGGAGAAAAAGATGTTATATAGTCTCCACCAAGTCACAGAAACAACATTTTTGACACCCCTTCTAGTTTTGTTTATTTAGATTGTCTTTTGGTAATAGAACTTTTTGATTAAGGAACCACATGAATTTTTTTATTTTTAATGGAATCTTCAACTTCCATAAGTACGTGCTTAAGAATCTAGCATGACCATTCAATAGGTCGAGATACATAGATTTGACTGTAAAAATCCCATCAGAAGTAAGCTTCCACGTGAACATGTCCCTGCCTTGGGTAAGTTGTACCGCCATTAGTCTCTAGCATAAGTGCAGCCAGTTATTCCACTTACTACCAGTTAAAACCCTCCTAAAGGCAATATTCAAGTGGGTTTGCAATAAAACAGTTGCCACGAGAACATTCTTCCGTTGAGCAATGTTATATAATGTCGGGTATTGAGCCGATAAAGGTGTGTCGCCTAACCAAATGTCTTCCCAAAATCGCACAGTTGTCCCATCTCCAACTTAAAAAAAGACTTGTTTGAAGAAATAATTTTTCACTCTCATAAGGCCTTTCTAGAAGGGAGAATGAGTAGACTTGGCCTCTACCTTCGCTAATGTCTTATTTTTTAAATATTTGTTATATAGGAGTTCTTACCACATCCCTTCCTCCGATAGTAGTGTAAAAAGCCATTTTCTTAACAAACACTTATTATTTAACTCTAGCACTTCAATTCCCAACCCCCCTTGATCCTTTGGACGACATATAATGTTCCATCTTGTTAACCTATATTTCTTTGTTGTTCCATCACTTTGCCAAAAAAATCGAGATCCGTAGAAGTCTAGTCTTTTTCGAACCCCCACTGATATTTCTAGAAATGAAAGTATAAACATCGGTAGGCTAGTCAGGACATAATTAATAAGAATGAGACTTTCTCCATACGAGAAAAGCTTGCCTTGACAACAACTGAGCTTAGACATAAGCGACTCAACCAGGTTCCATTCTAAAATTTTCAGTTTTCTATGATGGATTGGTACACCCAAATACCGGAAGGGTAAGGAACCAGACTCACATCCAAAGATATTCCTAGACTGTTGTTCCATATTCTTAGCTTTTCCAAAACAAAAAACCTCTCTTTTGTGAAAATTAATTTTTAATCCTGACAAGTGCTCAAACATATAAGAATGAGTTTCATATTAACCGCTTTTTCAAGATCATTTTCTATAAACAGAATCGTATCATCCGGATACTGCAAAATTGAAACCCCTCCCTCAACCAAATGAGGGATGAGTCCTCCAACCTGGCCCTCCTCTTTTTCTCTTGCAATAATGATACAAAGCATGTCCGCAACAATGTTAAATAGGATTGGGGAGAGGGGATCGCCTTGCTGCAAACCCTTTCTAATTTGAAAATAATGGCCAACGTCATCATTAACCTTAATTCCAACACTCCCTCCCTGTGTGAAATTCTTAATCCATTCGCACCAGACTGGATCAAAGCCTTTCATACGAAAAGCCTGTTGCAAAAAAGGCCATTTAACTTTCGTATGCTTTTTCAAAGTCAATTTTGAAAAGAGCACCGTCAAGTTTGTTCTGATGTAGCTCGTGAATAGTCTCATGCAAGACGACCACGCCTTCCAAAAATATGGCGTCCTGTCATGAAGGCGGTTTGAGTAGGGCGAATTAATTTTTGCGCAATACTAGTGATCCGATTAGTGGCATCTTTTGTGAAGATTTTAAAGCTAATATTCAACAAACAAATGGGGCGGTATTGGTGTATTTGCACCGCATTTTCTTTTTTCGGTAAAAGTGTAATGACTCCAAAGTTTAGTTTAAACAAAGGTAGCTCTCCCATGTATAATTGCCGAAATAGAGCCATTAAATCCTTTTTGATGATGCACCAATCTGATAGAACTCAGCCGGGAAACCATCTGACCCGGGTGCTTTATTATGATCCATTTGAGAAATAGCCTCAATGAATTCTTCCTCGGTAAATTTTGCTATAAGAAGAGCATTCTCTTCATTAGATAGTGGCGGGATGTCATTGGTCCTTTCCTCCATCATGGAGAAATGATTTTGATCTGGTTCACCAAAAAGTTTTTTATACTATTCTCTAATGTAGATTTTAAGATTATCTTCACCGACAATGGTTCCTTCTTCCTGTTCTAATTGAAATATTTTTTCTTCCTATGTTTACCATTAGCTATGAGATGGAAATATTTTGTCTTGTTGCCCCCTTCCTGTACATGATTTACCTTGGCTCTTTGAGCCCATTTTGTCGCTTCATCTCGTCTTAGATTAGCGATCTTTTCATTTGCATCCCTCAGCGATTGTTTTTCGGTCACTGTTAGAGGTACCGACTCTGCTTTGATGTCAAGCACGTCTATAATGGCCACAAGAATTTCTTTTTCTTTTTTATATTTCCACTGAAATTTTTTGCCCAACCCCTCAGAAACCTTCTCAAATGTCTCATTTTGTTTTGCCATATTTGAATCGGTGACCGATGCTCAGATCACTGTAGAGCTTCGTTAGGAAACCCCAAGAGAAAGATATGATGAGCACATCAGTAAGTTTCCCATCAGTTATGAAACCAAGGTTATCAAACCAGTAGGAGTAAGGAAACAACTCCAAGGTGTTGCTAACAACTTGGAACCTGCACAACACAAACTCAAGACTTTGCCCCAACTTACAATGAGGTTGTCAATCTCACCAGTTTGCTAAAAACAAAAGATTAAATGTATAGTGCGGAAGATAGTAGTTGCTTGTAGAAAGTAAACGGTAACAGTAGATGATGTATCAATGATAAAGATTGGATCGGGGTCCAAAGTTCACTAGAGGTGTTGTCCTTAAGATAGATAACATGCTGGGTGAACAAATTACAGCGGGGCAATTGACAGATTGAGGAAGAATAACAATACATATACTACACATCATGACTCCTATGAGATTTGATTGGGCATTACAACAATATACATAGACCGTAATTCAACTGCATCTATGACTAATAATCTACCTTCAGGTTATCATCTGAACCCCTTCTAGTATTAAGTTGCAAGCAACGGATAATTGCATTAAGCAATGTGTGTAAAGTAAAAAATACAATTGTTCCATGAACAAAAGATTGTTGTTTTGTCCGTAGTAGCAACAACACATCTAAAACCTTAGAGATTTTTGTCACTTCCCCAGATTACTAGAGGTTGATGTCTACGCACTTCTATTCCTGTAGACAGTTGTTGGGCCTCCAAGTGTAGAGGTTTGTAGAATAGCAGCAAGTTTACCTTAAGTGGATTAGCCAAGGTTTATCGAACTCAGGGAGGAAGTGGTCAAAGGTATTCCCTCTCAAGCAACCCTGCAATCAAAATACAAGAAGTCTCTTGTGTCCCCAACACACTCAATACACTTGTCAGGTGTATAGGTGCACTAGTTCGGCAAAGAGATAGTGAAATACAAGTGGTAATGGTGCCAGAAAAGAGCTTCTAACTTGTTAACATGGGAGAAACTAAAGTAAAACTAAAATAAAGATGGAAGCAAGCAAACATGCACCAGATCTAGATGCAAACGGTGTTTCAGTGTTTAGAAACAAGGCCTAGGGATCATACTTTCACTAGTGAACACTCTCTCATATAAATATCCTCTCTTCATAATACTACTCTTAACTACTCTCCGGTTGGACACTCTAATTCACGGTAGGCCTACAAAGGCACACCTCAAAGTCCGCCTTTCCCATCTAGATAACCCCACACTGTCACCTTGAGCGCTAG
The DNA here is from genome assembly GCA_916181665.1 of Avena sativa. Taxonomy (NCBI): domain Eukaryota; kingdom Viridiplantae; phylum Streptophyta; class Magnoliopsida; order Poales; family Poaceae; genus Avena; species Avena sativa. Next base: position 17,581,435 of record OV702285.1, read on the forward strand.
ATGGTTCCAACAAACACCACAATTTCATAAAGACATCCAACTCCAAATATAACTCATAACAAATATATACGTAACCTAGCTTAAGTGCCACACACGGTGTGCACTCTGTCACTTTCACACACATGGGGAAAAGCATAGATCTATTAAAGCACGATGAGTATTTATGTAGACTCTAGCCTAAGTGCCATCATGGCGTGCACTCTTTCACTTTCACACACATGGGGAGAGCAGAGATCTATTGAAGCACTTGAGTAGCAAAGTAGATCTAATTGATTACAAAGCTCATGATCACAACATGATCATGCATAGAGAGAGAGAGAGATGAACACATATCTACCGATAGAGCCCTTAGCCTCGAGGAAGAACTACTCCCTCCTCATCATGGGAATCAGCAACGGTGATGAAGATGGTGGTGGAGATCGATGGAGATGGCTCTAGGGGCACTTCCCCGTCCCAGCAGGATGCCGGAACAGAGACTTTCTGTCCCTCGAATCTCCCCTTCGATGGCGGCGGGGGCTTCTTATAGACTTCTCGAAACAGAGGTTTTCGTGGATTTCTTCTTAATGATTTAGGGTTTTTGAGTCGGGGGCTTCTTATAGGCGAAGGAGGCAAGGTCAGTGGAGGGCCAGGGGGCCCACACCCCCTATGGGCGCGACCAGAGTGGGCCCCGCGCCCACCTAGGGTGTGGCCACCCTAGTGTCCTCCGTCTCGTCTTCGATTTTCCGTATCATTCAGGGAAAAATATGAACTTTGGCTTTTGTCCCGTCCAATTCCGAGAATATTCATTTTTTAGCTTTCTGAAACCAAAAACAGCAGAAAATAGGCAACTGACATTGTGTCATCTTGTCAATAGGTTAGTTCCAGAAAGTGTATAAAAATACCTCAAAGTGTAGACAAAACATAGCAAAGTTGATACTAAACAAGCATGGAGCATCAAAAATTATAGATATGTTTACGACGTATCAGAGGCATGAACCCACTATCGAGCATAAATACTTCCTCTTGGAGTCACAAGCATCTACTTGCCCAAGATAGCTAGCACGGGAGAGCATGCAAGATCACAGATAACACACAATCAATAATCAATCTGACATAGTATCTCAATATCCATCGGATCCTCGCAAACACAACATGTATGATTACAAATAGATGATCTTGATCATGAACGGAGCTCATAAGATCTAAACATGATAGCACAAAGGAGGAGAAACAACCATCTAGCTATTGTATGGACCCATAGTCCAAGGGTGAACTACTCACGCATCATACCGGAGGCTGGCATGGTGATGAAGAAAGCCTCCGGGATGATCTCTCCCATCCGGCAAGGTGCCGGGAAGAGCTTCAGATCCCCCTTTATCTAGGGACGATGGTGACGGTGGCTACGGACTATTTCATGGAGATTTGATCGGGTACTTAGGGTTTCTGCATCGGGAGACTTTTATAGGCAAAGGGGCAAGGTCGATGGCCGTCCAGGGGTCCCACACCATAGCCCAACGTGCCCTAGGGTGGACCCGGGCGGCCCTAGGGAGTGGCCACCTGGTGGCCCCCCTCCGGCTGCCCTTTGGACTTCGTTTTCTCTCCGGTAAAATATTGACTTTGGCTTTTGTCTTGTCCAATTCCGAAAATATTTCCTTACTAGCTTTTGTGAAACCAAAAATAGAAGAAAACAGGCAACTGACACTGCGACATCTTGTTAATAGGTTAGTCCCAGAAAATGTATAAAAATACCTCAAAGTGTAGAAAAACATAGCAAAGTTAATACTAAACAAGCATGGAGCATCAAAAATTATAGATACGTTTACGATGTATCAAGCATCCCCAAGCTTAACCCCTGCTCGTCCTCGAGTAGGTAAGTGATAAAAAGAATAATTTTTGATGTCACATGCACCTTCACAATGTTGATCAAACCATTTGCAAAGCATTGATAGCTGGGATCAAAGTACTCTAACATGAGCATGAAAGATGTAGTTCTAACAATAAGACGTAAAAACTATGTTGCAACAAGAAAAGGTACAAACAAAGGATCATGAATAACAATGCATTGAAAGACGTTTGTTTGTTTGTTTGTTTGTTTGTTTCACATATAGAAAACATAGCATGTGTGGTATTCATCTTGTCCATCATGGAGTAGCAAAACATAAATGCATAGGACACCTTGAAAGTTCATAAGGGTGATTAGATACAAATAGTTCAAGAACAAGCAATATCAACATTATGAATCAATCAATAAGTTTTGGGACATTGCACATAAAACTAAAAATGACAACTATGATCTCTTAATTGGTGCATAAAGATAGAAGGTGGAGACTCAATATAAAAGTAAGAAGAAAGGCCCTTCACAGAGGGAAGCAGGGATTTCAACTTTCATAAAGAGCTTCCAAAAATTATGGTACTTATTCTTTCAGCTCTCATTGCCCCTATCATAAGCATCTTGAAGTGATTAAGGTTAAAGTGAAACAAATATGTAGTATATGTTTGACAAATCATAAGTTGGCAATCTCATGTCCCTTGAGTATGAGGGTTGTTCCACATGCTAATCAAATTTAGTCACTGATAAGTTCTTGTCATTGTAAGTATATGTGTATCATAGAGAACCGCCAACGGGGTACCCCTTTCCCCATGACACAGGATCTATCCAATATCAAAATGACAAGGCAACAGACAATGAGCATCTCAACGATATTTTTATTTGCTATTTGCATAGGTTTTTATTGAGGATGCTTCACAAATTGCTCACTATGGTTATGCTGCAAGTTTCCACCATGATTAGGAATGGCTTAGGCTAGCCGCACAGTTGTTTCTCTAACACATATACAAACTCCATGAGCTTACAAGCTCCCCTTTTATTTCACACCGTCGACATCCGCAGACAAAAGATCATGATATCAACTGGGTAATATGTACAAGTGTTGAAAGCGTTCCCCATGTCAACATGGTTCTGCTAATTCCCAACTTATAAGTGTAAGCATATACAACATAGATGGCACAATGGTTCAAGCTTATTAGGTGCAAGAAAGTAAAGTGTGCCATCAAGTTTGTGAGACCTTTAATCACTAATTTTTCTCATAACAAGTTTAATTTGGAAGATAGATAAAAACATGAATATACTTGGAATGGTGTAACACACCATGCATAGGAATTTATAGTGGACTCTTTGGAATAACTTGGTTTCTTGGGAGTTGTATGTATGAGTAGAGCTTACTCAATACAAGTGGAGGCTAGAAAAAGACTGGGACCGGCCAACTAAAAGATCAATAATGGATCATGCAGAGAGGCAAAACATTATCAATTAAAGCATCAAGTGGTATCACAAGTCAAAAACTAAATAATCATAGAGGCTAGGGTGACTGGTTCATAGTCATAACATGGTGTGAGCATGTGCCAAGTCAACCCAAACAAAACTTCAAAGGAGAATACCACAATATTACGATTTTGTATGATAAAACAACACATGATTCTTTCAAGGCACATTAAGAAATCTCAATTGTTTGGAACAAGTCATGCTACAGCAATAATCACTAAGCATAAGGTCAAAGAAATATGTAGCATGACATGATAAAGTCTAAGCCACAGTCAAAACAAGCTCCATTTTGTACCACTATAAGCATAAAACTTTCTACTCTTTTATTCAAGCAAACTAAACAAACGAAAACCAAAAACGGGGGTCCAACTACTTTATTCAAGCAAACTAAACAAACAAAAACCAAAAACGAAAACTAAGATGCTACAAGAACAACACAACAGTGCATGAAACAATAAAAACGAAGTGTCTAGAAAGAGACCTGAGATTTTTATTGATGAAGAAGGGGTACCTTGGGCATCCCCAAGGTTTGACGCTTGTACCTCTTGAATATTCCTTGGGGTGACACGGGGTGGCATCCCCAATCTTGAGCTTTTGTCCATTCTTCATCTCATTACATCATTCTTCCCCTACACTTGAAAATTTCCTTCATACAAAACTTCACACAATCTTCATTAGCAACATTAGTGTTTTCAAGATAATAGGCCTTTGGTTTTAGTTTCAACACAACAAAAACTTTCATTATAACACAAGCTACTATAGCAATCCCTTTTAAAAGCTCATGTGATCAAGGAGAAATCAAAAAGAAACCGATTAAGAGGCAAATGAAAATAATGGCAGAAATCTGTCAAAACAGACCAGCAGGTAAAAACCGATTTTTTTTCGAAGACCTTCTGTTGCTCAAATCGAAAAGTGTTGAACTAATGAAAGTTATATAACAACCTAGGGCATAAGATAAAAAAATTACAGCTCAATACGACATTCAGAGATTTTTCATGAATTTTTACAGTGAAGCACAAATATCTGTTTCGGGAAAACAACTTTCCCAAATTTTACTTCTCTCTCATTAGAGGTTATTCTTGGCACAAAAACCACACAAAAAGGATAAGGAGAGGTTATTATAGAAGTAATAACTTCGAAGACTCAACTAAAACTATTGGTCTATCTCCCAAAAAGTACTTTTATTTAACACCTTTAAGTTAGGCTCAAGAAACAAGAATCAAGTATTTTCAAGTGAAGAAGCATCAACATCAAATTTTGCTTTAATAGGAGGAGAAAAAGGTAAATTATCTCTCCTTAGGGCTTATTTGGTAGGGGGAACCATCCTTTTCCTAGGGAAATAAATCCACTAGTAGGGAGGTGGGAATAAAATCCCATTGATTTAAACTGGTTTCATGGATTCCCGGTCGGGATTTGATTCCCCGGATAAAAATCCCGGCACATCCAAACAAGCCCTTATAGGGAAGTGTTCTAAACCTTTCTTGAATGGGAATTGATATTTAATGGTGCCTTCCTTCATATCAATAATGGCACCAACAGTTCTAAGAAAAGGTCTTCCCAAAGTAATAGGACAAGAAGCATTGCATTCAACATCCAAAACATAGAAATCAATAGGGACATAGGCATTGTTAACCATAATAAGGACATCATTAATACTATCCATAAGTTTCTTTTTAGCATTATCATCAAGTGGGACATCTAAATAGCAATCTTCCAAAGGTGGCAAATCAAGCATTTCATAAATCTTTCTAGGCATAATAGAGACACTAGAACCAAGGTCACATAAAGCTTTAAGATCAAAATCATTCACTTGCATACTAATGATGGGTTCACAACCATCTTCTAATTTCCTAGGAATAGAAGCTTTATGTTTCAATTTTTCTTCTTTAATTTTAATGAGAGCATCTGTAATGTGTTTTGTAAAAGCCATATTCATAGCACTAGCATTAGGACTTCTAGCAAGCTTTTGTAGGAACATAATCACTTCAGAAATATTGCAACCATTAATGACCCACAAGTATAGGGGGTGTATCGTAGTAATTTCGATAAATAGGAGTGTCGATCCCAACGAGGAGCAGAAGGTGCTGAACAGTGGTATGGAGCAAGAAATCCCTGTGAATACTTAGCAAACGGATTTTACTGGTTTTCTGACAAGGCAACAAAACAAAGAGCAAGTAACAGAAGTAACGAACAAACGGAGCAAGTGTCCCAATACTTTCTTAGCAAAGGACAAGTCGGTATGGGAATTCTGTCAAGTGCTTTCGCTTCAAATAGATGAGTACTCTTCTCTGGTGTTTGTAAGTGTTGTGTGGGTGAACCTGTGCTAATATACCACCCTTACTAGGACTAATACATACTTGTGATTAAACCCCCTGCAAACATCCGTAACTATAGGAAAGTAATTAATATATAAATCTAACCACAGCCTTAAACTCTAAGATTCTACGCTCCCTTGTGCAAAGGTGTCCTAACGGTGGTTCAGGTTTCTATCACTCCGGCAACCCCACAATTAGTAGCCAGATACACAATGTGTCACATCCCAAAAATTTTCAATTTTTGAATGTGAAAAATAAATAAACAAAAGAAATAATTGTTGAAATTTAGGGTGAAAAGAAACTTTTTTCTTCTAAATGGAAACATCAAAACCCTTCTTGAACAAAATTTGAATAAAATCGAATCCAACAAACTTCAATCAAGTGAAATGCATTCACAAATGAATGAATCTTGTAATTTAAACACTGGGAGAAGTTAAACCAAAACCCTAAAACCCTAATGGAAAAAATCATTTCCAACATCTCTCTAAGACTATGGATTTGTTCCATATAAAAATTTGTCAACTAACATTTATAAATGATCAAAAATGAAAAATGAAAATATTATAAAACCATAGAAATTGGTTTCACTTAATTTGGAGCCATGGATAAAAACTTATGAATTTAATAAGTTAAAATGAAATAATTTCCAAAGCTAATAAAGATCCTATATAAAATCCATACCAAATTGTGAGCAAATTAATCCTAAGACGATTTAAAAAGATAAACAAAAATTAAATAAAATTATACAAATTGGAATCACTAATTTTGGATCTATAAATAAAAAGATATGGATTTTATAAGAAAAAGAAAGAAAGAAAATAAATAAGGAATATTTAAAAACCAAATTAAATCTTAGCCAAATCCATAAAAAAATGAAAGTTATTGAATAATAAAAAGGAGAAAATGATTATTAAAATAAAATCATAAGGATTGAACAATATCCAATTTTATTTAAACAAAGACAAATTGCCTAAAATAAATAATAAACTCCAAAGAAATTATTTAGAAGACAATTTAAAACTTGAATTAAATCCATAAGCAAATGGAATAAAGATAATCCAAATAAAATAAAAGGGATGAAGAATATTCAAATAAAATTATATGGAAATAACCAAATTCAATTCTATTTAAAAGGAGACAAATCCCTAAAGTAATTGATTAATTAAATCATGAGAAAATAATAAGTTGGAATTTGCCCAAGTGGAATAAAAGTTAATTAATTAACTTAAATGGAATCAAAGAATTATTTGAATAAAATTTATAAGGGATTAAGACCATATTTGATTTTATTTGAATAAAGACAATTTCCCAATTTAAATGATTAATAAATCATATTTTTAATAATTCAAAATGAATTATTTAACACACTATGGAATAAATAAAACCTACTAAAAAGGGTTTGATAAAAATTTGAATTTAAAACAGAAGGTTAAATCATTTGAATAAATAATATGGATTAGAACCATATTTAAAATCCTATTTAATAAAGACAAAATGTCTATTTAAAAAAAATAACAAACCATATGAGAATAAAATAAATATTCTAAAATGGACTTTAGAATATATTAATAAATAGTATTAAAAGATTACTGAAAGTTGGGAAAAGTTTGAATTCAAATAAGGGTTTGAAAACATTTAAATAAAATCAAAACACAAATCAGCAATAGAAAAAAAGAAAAAGAAAACAGAAAAAATGGAAAGGACCCAGCCCATCTAACCCTAGCCCAACAAGCCCAGCAGCCCACCCGGCACCTCTCTCTCCCTCGTGAGCTCCTTTTCTCACTCACTCCCTTACCCACTCATCTCATTGACTGGCGGGCTAGCATCCACCTCAGCATCGTCGTCTTCCCCACAGACCCCGCGACCAGCTCATCCCCAAATTAACTCCGGCCATTTCTGCCTGTATTAAATCGGGTAAATTCGCGTTGATGGTGACGTTAACCTCGCCAGCGACCACGCCTAATTACTCCCTATGCCCCCTCTCCATTTCCCCTCGCTCGCTCGCACCTGAACGCCACTAGGCTACGCTGAATTTAGCTCACTTCATCGCTGCCTCCGACGAGTACACCGACCGATTCCGGCGACACCCGGCCACCTCCCACTCCCTGGCACCCACTAACTTGCTCCCCATCGTCAGGCACACCTGCCCATAGCCCCAGCTCGCCCGCACGCGCTAGAATCTCGGCTTCGTCATCACCCGAGCGCCACCGTGAACTTCTCCAACTCCGGCCAACTCTCAAGGTAGTTTCCGTCCGCCCCTCTTTTTCTCATTGAAGCCCTCGTACTCGCCACAATCTCACGCATCTAATGGCTCCTTCGGTTTGTCCTAGCACGCCCTAAATCGTCGCCTCCGTCGACGAGCAGAAACACACCCATCGCCAGAAGCTCCTCCGGTGAGCAATCCCCGTTGTCACCGTGCGCCCCTCCGTCGACAAAGACCACCCCGAGAATCAGCGCTCCACGACGAACTCGGTGAGCTTCTTTTCCCTCTCTCTTGCTTCCCGTGTCGCCAGAACCACCATGAGAAGAGTGCACGGCCGCTGTCCACCGTCGCCGCGCCGCCCATCTGTGGTCGCTGCAGTTTGAGCCATTCGATTTAGGTCTGATGGATACGATAGAACAACTTAATGAAGGGGTATCACTCGATCTGCACCGTGCGATCTAAATGAGATCATGCGGTCTGTATCAGCCGATCCAACCGAACCGTTTTCAGCCAATAGGATACAACCACGTGGCCCAGTCTGTGTTATAAAAAACCAGAAACATTTCTATTAGATGTTTAGAATTGTAAAATCCATAACTTTTGATCCACATGTTCAAAATTTGTAAATTTTATATCATTGGAATAAGGAAAAAGAATACTTTCCAACCATGCCCTTACTTTATTATTTTTCTTCTGTAAAATTGATTGTTATTGCAGAAACATGTTTAGGCATATTTTGTGTACAAAATTTATTCTAAAAATGTTTTTAGGGTAAAAACTTTTGTAAATGGATTTTTTTGAACCTACTGACCATAAAAACCAACTTTTGGATTTAAAAGTATATTTTGTGACATTAAGGAATTATTCCTTGAATAAAAGCATTTCTAGTTAAATAAAAATGTTGATTATGATTTAAAAATGCTTTTTGAGTAAAACCTTTTGAAAATGGTTTGATTTAAACTCTCTGACCCTAAATACCAAGTTTTGGGATTTAAAAATATATTTGATGAACGCTAGTAAATTATTACCTTGTTTAAAAGCATTTCTAACAAAATAAAAATGTTGCTTGATTTAAAAATGGTTTTTGAGTGAAACATTTTGGAAATGGATTTGATTTAAACACTTTGACCATAAGCACTAACATTTGTTTTTAAAAAATATATTTGGCTAACACTAAAAAATATTACTTTGATTTAAATCATTTCTAGCAAAACAAAAATGATTTAAATGGCCATTTTCACTAACTTGGTTTTAAATGATTTTGCACAATTATAAATGACCAATAGGTGTTTTAAAATTTTTATAACCTATTAGAAACCACCTTTCCAAATAAAACAATCTTTTGCATGCTTGCATGCATTGTTTTGTTTCCTTTATGTATGTGGTGAATTGTTTGAATGCTAGTTTTGAATTTGTGCCTTGATTGAATTGTAGTGAACTTTGAAGAGTGTGACAATTGCAAGATCAAGGAGTGAATCTATATTCTGTACTAAAAAGGCAAGTGGTGCTTCATACTTTTGTCCTATTATTTTCACTATCCATTAGTGATATTTTTGAGTAGGACTTGCATGGAATTTTTACTAAGTATGCTATGCCATGGGAAATCCTAGTAGATGATGCCTTAGTAGAATTTTACCTAAGTTAAGATTCCTACTACCATCATGCTTATCTTAGCTAGTAGAAAACCAGGGTGTATTATATTCATGCTATGAAATATTTCTAAGTCAATGACTTGTGTTTTGTTTAATAAAACAACTATGTGAATGAATCACCTGGGTGGAATGGTGTGAATGGATTATGTTGAGTGGTTACACAGGGCCCCATATTTATGGCCTACCCTAGTGTATCTCACTTGTGGAAAGCCACCCAGGAACAAAGAGATTTGAGATGTCAAATGTTGAGAAGCTTCAAGTGCAGGCACATGGCAATATGGGCTCTGCCTGGATCATATAGGTTGCAATAACTTATCCAAATGGACAGTTGGTGGTAGGGGGTGATAGGTTTGGAGCGCGTCCATTTTGGTCTAGGGGAAGGCTTTTGAAAGATCTTGTCTCGATGCATGTCGAGTCTTGTGGGGAAAGTGCACCACCTCTCGAGAGAGTAAAATCTAAGTACTTAGCCGTGTCCCGGCAATGGACAATTTGAGCATCAAGACATGGAAGCTATCAAGGATCTCCTCATCCCAATTTCTAAGTTAAAATCTTGTGGTTGAACAACGGTTAAAGGATCACCAATTTCTATTGGTAGATGCCTTGGGTGATTTTGACAAACAAAAACTTAGTGTATTCAAATGATAAGGAAAATCTATTTTGAGCAAAGCAAGCCTAATATCCACTTAGCCAAATGCATATAGATGATAGATACCACTATTCTACCATACTATCACTTGCCAATACAATTCAAATGTATTGACCCTTGTGGATGTAACTTATTATGTTGCAGGTTTGTTTGATGTTAGTGAAGTGTGTTGATTAGGATTACAAGTCTACAACCAACATGATTGCCTGCGGTACTTTGAAGATGAATTACTCCATGCTATAGTTATTTCTGCTGCATTGTAATGAGATAGCCAAATGAGCTATGTAAGATGTAATGAATTATTATATTCCTGGTTATAAAGTTGTATTATTATCTTTGTTTCTTGATATTACATCTTAAACTATGGATGCTAGCTATTGATCCAGGGACTAGCATTGTAAACACAGGGTGTAGGGTTCGCAGCATAGAAAACAAAAATTTTCCTATGATGTGAACTATGTACCAAGATCTATCTATTAGATACAAACAACGGGCGGATGTATATCCGTAGATAACATACCCTTGAATACCGACAAACCTTAGTGAGTTCAACTCGTGGTTGATGTAGACGATCTCTTGCCGATCTCAAGATCGAGAGGAAGTCCTAGCGCCGCAAATCAGCAGCGCATCCGTGCTTGCACACACGTTCGAGGCACCGAGCAACCTCCACCTCCTAACTCCAGCGATGCAGCGGAAGCACAACTCTTTCTTGCCGAATAGCCACCGGGAACATGTATCTCGCTAGTCCGAGACCATGGGGGATAAATTCTAGAGGGGGAGAGAGATCCTTCATGCGGAGGTGTGAGTGAGAAGTGAGGAGAGGGGTGCCTTTTATAGGAGGAGGGGGCACCCAAGGGGGTGGCGCCGGCCATGGGGGCTGCCCCCTCCCCTCCTTCATTCATGTAGGTGGACACTCCACTCAAAAAAATCCATTCATATCCCTCCACTCAAAATCCCACTCAAACATGCCATTAAATTTCCACCAAATTTAATGCAAACTCTCATTAAATAAAACTCTTTTTATTTTATTCAGAATTTTGTCAATTACTTTAATGACAAACATTCACAAATAACCCCTTGCTAGAATTCTATTTCACATGCATAACCACTTTATGCAATTTCACCCGAAAACCTGTTTCGGTAACTAGTGAAATAAATTCCTGCGCTTGTTCATTCTTTCGGCATGAAACTTTTGCTCCAATTGGATGTCGGTGTCTCTTAAGTGTGTCACCCTACGGTTCGTGAATAATGCAGACATGATCGAGACCCCTCTCGGATCAATAATCAGAAGCGGGATCTGGAGACCCATACTGTCTCCCACACATTCAACAATGACTTTCTTGTGATCGTCGGAACCTTTTACGCTAGTATCTTAATCCCTTTGTTTCACGATATATTACATGTCCGAGATTCGATCATCGGTATCTCCATACCTAGTTTGATCTCGTTACTAACATGCACTCTTTTCTCATTCCCGTGATATAACATTCTAGTGATCAAATCACTTGCTTGCAAGCTAATCAATGTGATATCACCTAGAGGGCCTAGAGTATATCTATTCGTCATCGGGATGAACAAATTCCACTCTCGATCCATGAGCCTCAACATAACACTTTATTAGTTCTGAATCCATCTTTATAATCACCTTGTTACGGTGTGACGTTTGATGTTATCAAGAAACTCTTCCGGTATTAGTGATTGACATGATCTCATGGTCTAAGGATTAGGATCACTTCGTAAGTTGTTATAGCAATATAAAATCAATGACTTTGATCGTAATGCTATACTTTGGATGAATGTTCATCACACCATTTCACTAATGTTGTGATCCTGTTATTAACAAGATCCAATGTCCATGATCAGGAAACCTTGATCATCTTGTTAATCAACGAGCTAGTTTATGAGAGAGGCATAACTAGGAACTTTCTGTTTGTTTATTAAACACACATGTATAAATGTTTCCGTATTAATACAATTATAGCATGCAAAATAAACATCTATCATATACTTGGAATACACATAATAAACACTTTATTATTGCCTCTCAGGGCATATTCCCTTCAGTCTCCCACTTGCACTAGAGGCAATAATCTAGTTACATAGTGCTAAATCTAACACGCATTGAGTTCTGGTGTTGATCATGTTTTGCTCTAGGGAGAGTTTTAGTCAACAGATCTGCTACATTGAGATCCGTATGTACTTTACAAATCTTTATATCTCCATCCTTGACATGCTCGCGGATGGAGTGAAACCGGCGCTTAATATGCTTGGAATGCTTGTGAGACCTTGGCTCTTTGGCATTGGCAATGGCACCATTGTTGTCACAATAGATCACCATTGGGTCCAACGCGTTTGCAACCACTCCTAGTTCGGATATGAACTCCTTCATCCAAACTGCTTCCTGAGCCGCTTCTGAAGCGGCAACATATTCGGCCTCCGTTGTTGATCCCGCCACCACAGGTTGTTTGGAGCTCCTCCAACTAACCGCACCGCCATTCATGATAAATACGTATCCGGATTGAGATTTAGAGTCATCCGGATCGGTGTCAAAGCTAGCGTCAACATAACACTTAGCGACGAGCTCTTCTTCACCTCCGTATACAAGAAACATATCCTTAGTTCTTCGTAAGTACTTAAGGATATTCTTGACCGCTATCCAGTGTTCCGAACCTGGATCCGATTGGTACCTACTAGTCAAACTAATAGCATGTGCCACATCCGGTCTTGTACATAGCATGACGTACATTATAGAGCCTATGGCTGAAGCATAGGGGACCTTGTCCATTATCTCTCTTTCTTCCGCCGAAGCCGGACTTTGAGTCTTACTCAATGTCTTGCCTTGCAACATAGGTAAGAACCCCTTCTTACTTCCGGCCATTTTAAACTTCTTTAAAATCTTATCAAGGTATGTACTTTGCGATAGCCCTATTAGGCTTCTAGATCTATCTCTATAGATCTTTATGCCTAATATGTATGACGCTTCACCTAGGTCCTTCATTGAAAATTTGTTGTTTAGATAACTTTAGCACTGTTTAAAAGATCTATATCATTTCCGATCAATAATATGTCATCCACATATAATATCAGAAATGCCACATTTCTCCCACTCACTTTCTTGTAAATACAAGCTTCTCCATAAGTTTGGACAAATCCAAACTCTTTGATCACCTCATCAAAGCGGAGATTCCAACTTCGTGGTGCTTGCTTCAATCCATAGATGGATCGCTGAAGCTTGCACACCTTGTTAGCATCCTTAGGATCGACAAAAACCTTTGGTTGTATCATATACAACTCTTCTTCAATATTACCATTGAGAAACGCGGTTTTGACATCCATCTGCCATATCTCATAATCGAAATATGCAGCAATTGCTAACATAATCCTAACTGACTTTAGCATCGCTAGGGAGAGAACGTCTCATCGTAGTCAACTCCTTGAATTCGTCGAAACCCTTTGCGACAAGTCGAGCTTTATAGACGGTCAAATTACCATCAGCATCGTTTTTCTTTTGAAAATCCATTTGTTCTCCACGGACTTTCGGTCGTGAGGTAATTCCACCAAGTTCCAAACTTGATTTTCATACATGGATTCCATCTCGGATTTCATGGCTTCTAACCATTTGTTGGAATCTGGGCTCATCATTGCTTCTTCATACGTCGCAGGGTCATAATTTTCATCAACCATGAAATTCATGACAGGATTTCCGTACAGCTCGGGAGCTGCACGCGTCCTGCTAGACCTGCGAGGTTCGGTAGTACTCTCTTTCGGAGTTTCATGATCATTATCATTAGTTCCTTCTTCAACAGGTGAAGCCAACTCCGGAACAACTTCCGGCGCTGCGCTACTCACCATACTTTGAAGAGAAGGTTCAATAAACTCTTCGAGTTCTACCTTCCGACTACTCACACCTTTCGCGAGAAACACTTTCTCTAGAAGGGATCCATTCTTGGCAACAAAAACCTTGCCCTCGGATCTGTGATAGAAGGAATACCCAATAGTTTCCTTAGGGTATCCTACGAAGACGCATTTTTTCGCTTTGGGTTCGAGTTTATCCGGTTGAAGTTTCTTCACATAAACATCGCATCCCCAAACTTTAAGAAATGATAGCTTAGGTTTGTTTCCAAACCACAATTCATACGGTGTCTTTTCAACGGATTTAGATGGTGCCCGATTTAAAGTGAATGCAGCAGTTTCTAGTGCATAACCCCAAAATGACAACGGCAAGTCCGTCAGAGACATCATAGATCGAACCATATCTAATAAAGTACGATTACGACGTTCCGACACACCATTTCACTGTGGTGTTCCAGCAGGTGTGAGTTGTGAAACAATTCCACACTCTTTCATGTGAGTGCTAAACTCGTAACTTAGATACTCACCTCCACGGTCGGACCGTAGAAATTTGATCTTTCTATTATGATGATTTTCCACTTCATTCTGAAAGTCCTTGAACTTTTCAAAGGTTTCAGACTTGTGTTTCATCAAGTAGATATAACCGTATCTACTCAAATCATCCGTGAAAGTAACAAAATAACGATATCCACCTCGCGCCGACACACTCATTGGACCACATACATCAGAATGTATGATTTCCAATAAATCTGTCGCCCATTCCATTGAACCGGAAAACGGCGTTCTAGTCATCTTGCCCATAAGGCATGGCTCACATGTATCAAATGATTCAAAATCAAGTGATTCCAAAAGTCCATATGAATGGACCTTCTTCATGCGTTTAACGCCAATATGACCTAGACGGCAGTGCCACATATATGCGGATATATCATCATTAATTTTAATCCTTTTAGCATCAACATTATGAATATGTGTAACATTGTCATCGAGATCTAATAGAAATAAACCATGCATCATCGGTGCATGACCATATGATTTCATTCATATAAATAGAACAACCATTGTTCTCAGATTTAAATGAATAACCACTTCGCATCAAACATGATCTTGATACAATGTTCATGCTCAGTGTAGGCACCAGATAACAATTATTCAAGTTTATAACTAATCCCGACGGCAAATGGAGAGGAAGCGTTCCGACGGCGATCACATCAACGCTTGATCCATTACCGACACGCATCTTGACCTCACCCCTTGCTAGCGGTCGCTTGTTCCACAGCCCCTGATTCGAGTTACAAATATTAGGAACTGAACCGGTATCAAATACCCAGGTGCTACTGTGAGCACTACTCAAGTACACATCAATAACATGTATATCATATATACCTTTATTTGCCTTGCCGACCTTCTTGTCTGCCAAATACTTGGGGCAGTTGCGCTTCCAGTGGCCAGTCCCCTTACAATAGTAGCACTCGGTATCAGACTTAGGTCCAACTCGGGGTTTCTTTTCAGGCACGGCAACCGGCTTGCCACCCTTACTTCCCTTCCGTTTTCCCTTCTTGTCTTTCTTGAAACCAGTGTTCTTATTAATCATCAACACTTGATGTTCCTTTTTGATCTCCACTTCTGTAGTTTTAAGCATTGACAGAAGCTCGGGGAGAGACTTCTTCATGCCTTGCATATTATAGTTCATCACAAAGCTCTTATAGATAGGTGGCAGAGACTGCAGAACACGATGGATGCCTAAGTCAATGGGAATCGTTATTCCCAAGGACACAAGCTTATCGGCGTAACCTGACATCTTGAGTACATGCTCACTAACGGAGTTGTTCTCTTCCATCATGCAGCTAAAGAACTTTTCTGAAGCGTTGTAGCTCTCTACAGCAGCATGTGTGTCGAAAATCATTTTCAACTCACCCATTGTATCAAAAGCATTGCCGTTTACGAAACGCTTTCTAAGTTCCGGCTCTAGCCCATACAATATGCCGCAATGAACTAAGTTGTGGTCCTCCTGACAAGTCTGATAGACATTCTTCTCCTCGCCAGGGGCATCCTCAAAAGGTGGGGGGCCTAGTGGCGCTTCTAGCACGTATTGCTTTTGTGCAGCAGAGAGGAGAATCCTCAAATTCATGGCCCATTCTGTAAAGTTGCTACCGTTCGTTGCAAGTTTCTCTTTCTCCATGAACACATTGAAATTAAAAGCAGGTGGTGCCATCTACTACAGAATTTGTAAAGTTTAGACTAAGTGTATGATAGATTGAGTTCAACTAATCCATATTACGAATGAACTCCCACTCAAAAACGACATCCCCCGTGCCTTTTTGGTGATTACATGAACCAAATCCACTATACCAAGTGAGTCGGTATAGCTTCAAAAGCGAGCATCAAATGGGCATCATATCTACTATATGACTCATGCTTAACCTTTCGGTCTGTGTTCCGAGGCCATGTCTGTACATGCTAGGCTCGCCAAGTTAGAACCTTAGTATTCGCGTGTGTAACTGTTTTACACCCGAAATATGGTCATGGATCCAAGAACACCCGATCATCACGTGATGTCTTGGAGCGACGAAAACATAATCGGTGCATACTAAAGGTAGAACACATTCTTATCTTGATATTTAAATGAGGGATCATCTTATTATGCTGATAAAGCGCTAAACAAGCAATATAAGATGATATCAAACATCACATGTTTATTAGTGAAATGATATGGTTCCCGCAGATGATCTCTATCATGTGCATCATGGTATGATCACTATCATACCTATATGTGTAAGTCCAAGGTCTATGGAGATTACACGTTATGTATGTTGTAAGAGTATCATCTCATACTTCTACTTACAACATCACCATATCATAATACTAGCCCAGCAACAATCTAAACTAGACGCCTCTAATTTATCCATTGCAAGTTTTACGTGGCTTAGGGCTTTCGAGATAGAACCGCTCTTACCTACGAACATGAACCACAACGAGGATAACCAAATTGTTGACAACTCGTTGCAAAATAGATATTGAATATAGTAGGAGATACAGACACCCGCCAGCCACTTATGCAAACTAGTTGCATGTCAAGCGTGGAACAGGTCTCATGTGCGAGGACATGTAAAGTTTGTCCGGGCCGCTTCATCCCACTATGCCACCAATATCCAAAATTACAACTAAGGAGCAACAAAATGATCATCATCGCCCACATACTCATATGTGTACTACCCGTGTAAAGCATCTACGCATAGATCCGGCTCTAATGCCACTGTAGGGTTCGCAGCATAGAAAACAAAAATTTTCCTACGATGTGAACTATGTACCAAGATCTATCTATTAGATACAAACAACGGGCGGATGTATATCCGTAGAGAACATACCCTTGAAGACCGACAAAGCTTAACGAGTTCAACTCGTGGTTGATGTAGACGATCTCTTGCCGATCTCAAGATCGAGAGGAAGTCCTAGCGCCGCAAATCAGCAGCGCATCCGTGCTCGCACACACATTCGAGGCACCGAGCAACCTCCGCCTCCTCGCTCCAGCGATGCAGCGGAAGCACAACTCTTTCTTGCCGAATAGCCACCGGGAACATGTATCTCGCTAGTCCGACACCATGGGGGATAAATTCTAGAGGGGGAGAGAGATCCTTCATGAGGAGGTGTGAGTGAGAAGTGAGGAGAGGGGTGCCTTTTATAGGAGGAGGAGGGCACCCAAGGGGGTGGCCGCCGGCCATGGGGGATGCCCCCTCCCCTCCTTCATTCATGTAGGTGGACACTCTACTCACAAAAATCCATTCATATCCCTCCAAACTCTCATTAAATAAAACTCTTTTTATTTTATTCAGAATTTTGTCAATTACTTTAATGACAAACATTCACAAATAACCCCTTGCTAGAATTCTATTTCACATGCATAACCACTTTATGCAATTTCACCCGAAAACCTGTTTCGGTAACTAGTGAAATAAATTCCTGCGCTTGTTCATTCTTTCGGCATGAAACTTTTGCTCCAATTGGATGTCGGTGTCTCTTAAGTGTGTCACCCTACGGTTCGTGAATAATGCAGACATGATCGAGACCCCTCTCGGATCAATAATCAGAAGCGGGATCTGGAGACCCATACTGTCTCCCACACATTCAACAATGACTTTCTTGTGATCGTCGGAACCTTTTACGCTAGTATCTTAATCCCTTTGTTTCACGATATATTACATGTCCGAGATTCGATCATCGGTATCTCTATACCTAGTTTGATCTCGTTACTAACATGCACTCTTTTCTCATTCCCGTGATATAACATTCTAGTGATCAAATCACTTGCTTGCAAGCTAATCAATGTGATATCACCGAGAGGGCCTAGAGTATATCTATCCGTCATCGGGATGAACAAATTCCACTCTCGATCCATGAGCCTCAACATAACACTTTATTAGTTCTGAATCCATCTTTATAATCACCCTGTTACGGTGTGACGTTTGATGTTATCAAGAAACTCTTCCGGTGTTAGTGATTGACATGATCTCATGGTCTAAGGATTAGGATCACTTCGTAAGTTGTTATAGCAATATAAACTCAATGACTTTGATCGTAATGCTATACTTCGGATGAATGTTCATCATACCATTTCACTAATGTTGTGATCCCGTTATTAACAACATCCAATGTCCATGATCAGGAAACCTTGATCATCTTGTTAATCAACGAGCTAGTTTATGAGAGAGGCATAACTAGGAACTTTCTGTTTGTTTATTAAACACACGTGTATAAATGTTTCCGTATTAATACAATTATAGCATGCAAAATAAACATCTATCATATACTTGGAATACACATAATAAACACTTTATTATTGCCTCTCAGGGCATATTCCCTTCGTAGGGATCTCTACCTTATTAAAAGTTGGGACCTCTATACATGGTATTAGAGCATTGTGTTGCCTGTAGGATGGTAATCCTAGGATTGGAGAAAACCCCTTAGAAAAATAGGAGTTGTATTTGTTCAAAATTATTTACAAACAATCTTGTAAACGCATTCCTCAACCTTTTTGGTTTAAATTCTACATCTCTTCCATTTCAACTTGTTGGACAAAAACCTCAACATGAGCAAAGACTTCAACATGAGCAAAGACTTCAACTTTAGCAAAGACTTCACCATCATCAAAGACCTCAACATCATATTTTCACCAAGGACTTCAATCTAGACATCACTAAGGACTACAAGTGAGACAAGAAGATTACTCAAGACTTGAAGACTAAGGAAACACAACCTAGAAGGAATCATCATCAGCTTTGAAGCTTTGTGACCAAGATGCAAGAATTTTTCCAAGGAAACAATGATCTTATTCATGAAGAAACATCCAATAAGAATGGGATGATCTCAAGTGATATCCTATAGTTGGACCACCATACTAGTGTTTAGTTTAGATCAAACACACCAACTTATGTGGTGTAGAAAAAATATTTTGATGCCTAAAAATGTGCTTGAACCTTATTGTTTGAGTGGAATGTTTGTTTATGATTGCTTGCACATTGCATGTGAGAATTGTTGTGTGTGACTAGACTTCTTCCTTTAGAAATCTTTGCCTATTCTAATCCTAATCCAACCCAAACAGATGACTTCTCCAAGAGACTCCGACATCAAGGATGGTGACAACAACAACCAAGAGATGCACATGAGAGAACAAATTCTAGCAACCCAAGCCCAGTTGAATCAAGTGACAACTCAGTTTTTAGCAAACAACAATGAGTTAGACCCAACAATGCAAAAGTTTTTGGAAATCCAATCCCAATTGTTGCAAAGGATGACCAATCAAATGATCAACATGAGAGACAACCTTTCCCAAGGAGATTGTGACAACAATGATATAAAGGATGATATTATAGTAGGAATTCAAGCTTGCAATATTTGTGGAGACATAGAACACTCTTACAAAGAGCTTGTGGATCAATGCCCTAATTGTGAAGAGAAACATCCAACTAATCAATGCCCCACATCTCAATTGACTTGTTTCCAATGTAAAGGAAATGATCATATCCCTATCCAATGCCCCATCTATCCCATAGTTCAACAAATGAAACAAGATGGAATGCATCAAATGTTTGGAAACCTCCATAAGGGAACAACTTCTACCAAGCAGGATGAAGGCAAAGTCAGAACCATACCTCATAGATCCATACCCAAAGTGACCACAAAGTGTTGCTACTCTTGTGGAGAAGAAGGTCATATCTCTAGTAACTGCCCCAAGAAGAGAGAAAGATTTCCCACATTTGTGGTGAAATATGAAGAACATGAACTAGAAGAACTCCTAGCTTTGGAGAGACCCAAAAAGAGGAAATGCCCCAAACCCAGCAAGAAGGACAATAGCCAAGTGCAATGTTACAATTGCAAAGAGATGGGACACTATGCATCACATTGTCCAGAAAATAACAAGAGCCAAGGAAACAAACAAGAGGCAATGATACCAAATAAGAATAAAGATATTAGCCAAGAGATGTGCAACAACTTCAAAGAGCTAGGCCATTATATATCAATTTGTCCAGAGAAGATACGTGAAGATCTCAACCTTGTCACATGTTACAAGTGTGGTGACAAAGGACATTATGCAAACAACTGTCCAGAGATGTTTCATCAAGATCCCAAGTAAGCTAAGATGTAATTTAGTTGAAAACCTTCTTAAGGGTGGTAGTACCCTAGTTTCCTTGAAGCCAACTTGTAACCTCTAGCCTTCTCAAATCTCAGATTTCTTTTAAGGGTGGTAGCCTGTCACATCCCAAAATTTTCCAAATTTTGAAATGTGAAAAATAAATAAACAAAAGAAATAATTGTTGAAATTTAGGGTGAAAAGAAACTTTTTGCTTCTAAATGGAAACATCAAACCCTTCTTGAACAAAATTTGACTAAAATGGAATCCAACAAATTTCAATCAAGTGAAATGCATTCATCAACGAATGAATCTTGTAATTTAAACACTTGGAAAAGTTAAACCAAAACCCTAAAACCCTAATGGAAAAATCATTTCCAAGATCTCTCTAAGACTATGGATTTGTTCCATATAAAAATTTATCAACAAACATTCATAAATGATCAAAAATGACAAATAAAAATATTATAAAACCATAGAAATTGGTTTCACTTAATTTGGAGCCATGGATAAAAACTTATGAATTTAATAAATTAAAAGGAAATAATTTCCAAAGCTAATAAAGCTCCTATCTAAAATCCATACCAAATTGTGAGTAAATTAATCATAAGAGGGTTTAAAAAGATAAACAAAAATTAAATAAAATTATACAAATTGGAATCACCAATTTTGGATCTATAAATAAAAAGATATGGATTTTATAAGAAAAAGAAAGAAAGAAAATAAATAAGGAATATTTAAAAGCCAAATTAAATCTTAGCCAAATCCATAAACAAATGAAATTTATTGAATAATAAAAAGGAGAAAAGGATTATTAAAATAAAATCATAAGGATTGAACAATATCCAATTTTATTTAAATAAAGACAAATTGCCTAAACTAAATAATAAACTCCAAAGAAATTATTTAGAAGACAATTTAAAACTTGAATTAAATCCGTAAGCAAATGGAATAAAGATAATCCAAATAAAATAAAAGGGATGAAGAATATTCAAATAAAATTATATGGCAATAACCAAATTCAATTCTATTTAAAGGGAGACAAAATCCCTAAGGTAATTGATTAATTAAATCATGAGAAAATAATAAGTTGGAATTTGCCCAAGTGGAATAAAAGTTATTTAATTAACTTTAATGGAATCAAAGAATTGTTTGAATAAAATTTATATGGGATTAAGACCATATTTAATTTTATTTGAATAAAGACAATTGCCCAATTTAAATGATTAATAAATCATATTTTAAATAATTCAAAATGAATTATTTAACACACTATGGAATAAATAAAACCTACTGAAAAGGGTTTGATAAACATTTGAATAGAACCATATTTAAAATCCTATATAATAAAGACAAAATGTCTATTTAAAATAAATAACAAACCATATGAGAATAAAATAAATATTCTAAAATGGACTTTAGAATATATTAATAAATAGTATTAAAAGATTACTGAAAGTTGGGAAAGTTTGAATTCAAATAAGGGTTTGAAAACATTTAAATAAAATCAAAACAGGAATCAGCAATAGAAAAAAAAGAAAAAGAAAACAGAAGAAAAAATGGAAAGGACCCAGCCCATCTAACCCTAGCCCAACAAGCCCAGCAGCCCACCCAACACCTCTCTCTCCCCCGCGAGCTCCTTTTCTCACTCACTCCCTTACCCACTCATCTCACTGACTAGCGGGCCAGCATCCACCTCAGCATCGTCGTCTTGCCCGCAGACCCCTCGACCAGCTCATCCCCAAATTAACTCCGGTCGTTTCTGCCTGTATTAAATCGCGTAAATTTGCGTTGATGGTGACGTTAACCTCGCCAGCGACCATGCCTACTTACTCCCCTCTCAATTTCCCCTCGCTCGCTCGCACCTGAACGGCACCAGGCTGCGCTGAATTTAGCTCACTTCGTCGCTGCCTCCTACGAGTTCACCGACCGATTCCGGTGACACCCGACCATCTCCCACTCCCTGGCACCTACGAACTTGATCCCCATTGTCAGGCGCACCTGCCCATATCCCCAGCTCGCCCGCGCGCGCTAGAAGCTCGGCTTCGTCATCACCCGAGTGCCACCGTGAACTTCTCCAACTCCGGCCAACTCTCCAGGTAGTTTCCGTCCGCCCCTCTTTTTCTCATTGAAGCCCTCGTACTCGCCACGATCTCGCATCTAACAACGCCTTCAGTTTGTCCTAGCACACCCTACATCGTTGCCTCCGTCGACGAGTAGATGCACCCGTCGCCAGAAGCTCCTCCGGCGAGCAATCCCCGTCGTCACCGTGCGCCCCTCCATCGACAGAGACCACCCCGAGAATCAGCGCTCCACGACGAACTCGGTGAGCTTCTTTTCCCTCTCTCTTGCTTCCTATGTCGCTAGAACCACAAATGAGCAGAGCACGCCGCCGCTGTCCACCGTCGCCGCGCCGCCCATCTGTGGTCACTGCAGTTTGAGCCGTTCGATCTAGATCTGATGGATACGATAGAACAACTTAATGAAGGGGTATCACTCGATCTGCACCGTGCAATCTAAATGAGATCCTGCGGTCTGTATCAGCCGATCCAACCGAACCGTTTTCAGCCAATAGGATACAGCCACGTGGCCCAGTCTGTGTTATAAAAAACCAGAAACATTTCTATTAGATGTTTAGAATTGTAAAATCCATAACTTTTGATCCACATGTTCAAAATTTGTAGATTTTATATCATTGGAATAAGGAAAAATAATACTTTCCAAGCATGCCCTTACTTTATTATTTTTCTTTTGTAAAATTGATTGTTTTTGTAGAAACATGTTTAGGCATATTTTGTGTATAAAATTTATTCTAAAAATGTTTTTAGGGAAAAACCTTTTGTAAATGGATTGTTTTGAACCTACTGACCATAAAAACCAACTTTTGGATTTAAAAGTATATTTTGTGACACTAAGGAATTATTCCTTGAATAAAAGCATTTCTAGTTAAATAAAAATGTTGATTATGATTTAAAAATGCTTTTTGAGTAAAACCTTTTGAAAATGGTTTGATTTAAACTCTCTGGCCCTAAATACCAAGTTTTGGGATTTAAAAATATATTTGATGAACCCTAGTAAATTATTACCTTGTTTAAAAGCATTTCTAACAAAATAAAAATGTTGCCTGATTTAAAAATGGTTTTTGAGTGAAACCTTTTGAAATGGATTTGATATAAACACTTTGACCATAAACACTAACATTTGTTTTTAAAAAATATATTTGGCAAACACTACAAAATATTACTTTGATTTAAATCATTTCTAGCAAAACAAAAATGATTTAAATGGACATTTTCACTAACTTGGTTTTAAATGATTTTGCCACAATTATAAATGACCAATAGGTGTTTTAAAATTTTTATAACCTATTAGAAACCACCTTTCCAAATAAAACAATCTTTTGCATGCTTGCAAGCATTGTTTTGTTTACTTTATTTATGTGGTGAATTGTTTGAATGGTAGTTTTGAATTTGTGCCTTGATTGAATTGTAGTGAACTTTGAAGAGTGTGACAATTTCAAGATAAGGAGTGAATCTATATTCTATACTAAAAAGGCAAGTGGCGCTTCATACTTTTGTCCTATTATTTTCACTATGCATTAGTGATATTTTTGAGTAGGACTTGCATGGAATTTTTACTAAGTATGCTATGCCATGGGAAATCCTAGTAGATTATGCCCTAGTAGAATTTTCCCTAAGTTAATATTCCTACTACCATCATGCTTATCTTAGCTAGTAGAAAACCAAGGTGGATTATATTCATGCTATGAAATATTTCAAAGTCAATGACTTGTGTTTTGTTTAATAAAACAACTATGTGAATGAATCACCTGGGTGGAACGGTGTGAATGGATTATGTTGAGTGGTTACACAGGGCCCCATATTTATGGCCTACCCTAGTGTATCTCACTTGTGGAAAGCCACCTAGGAACAAAGAGATTTGAGATGTCAAATGTCGAGAAGCTTCAAGTGCAGCCACTTGGCAATATGGGCTCTGCCTGGATCATATAGGTTGCAATAACTTAGCCAAATGGACAGTTGGTGTTAGGGGTGATAGGTTTGGAGCGCGTCCATTTTGGTCTAAGGGAAGGCTTCTGAAAGATCTTGTCTTGATGCATGTCGAGTCTCGTGGGGAAAGTGCACCACCTCTCGAGAGAGTAAAATCTAAGTACTTAGCCGTGTCCCCGGCAATGGACAATTTGAGCATCAAGACATGGAAGCTATCAAGGATCTCGTCATCCCAATTTCTAAGTTAAAAGCTTGTGGTTGAACAAGGGTTAAAGGATCACCAATTTCTATTGGTAGATGCCTTGGGTGATATTGACAAACAAAAACTTAGTGTTTTCAAATGATAAGGAAAATCTATTTTGAGCAAAGCAAGCCTAAGATCCACTTAGACAAATGCATATAGATGATAGATACCACTATTCTACCATAGTATCACTTGTCAATACAACTGAAATGTATTGACCCTTGTGGCTATAACTTATTATGTTGCAGGTTTGTTTGATGTTAGTGAAG
The DNA here is from genome assembly GCA_916181665.1 of Avena sativa. NCBI lineage: Eukaryota > Viridiplantae > Streptophyta > Magnoliopsida > Poales > Poaceae > Avena > Avena sativa. The sequence continues at coordinate 17,606,552 of OV702285.1, forward strand.
TGTGTTGATTAGGATTACAAGTATACAACCAACATGATTGCCTGTGGCACTTTGAAGATGGACTCCATGCTATAGTTATTTCTGCTGCATTGTAACGAGATAGCCAAATGAGCTATGTAAGATGTAATGAATTATTTTATTCCTGGTTATAAAGTTGTATTATGACCTTTGTTTCTTGATATTACATCTTAAACTGTGGATGCTAGCTATTGATCCAGGGACTAGCATTGTAAACACAGGGATCTCTACCTTATTGAAGGTTGGGACCTCTACACAATGCATTCCCCTAGGCCCATAAATGGTGAAGTATCATGTAGTCGACGTTCACATGACACCACTAGAAGAATAGCACCACAACTTAAATACTAAACCATTGAATAATAACTCATCATAGATTCACTACTAACAACATGACTTCTCCCATGTCCTCAAGAACTAAACAAACTACTCACAAGACACCATATGGATCAAGATCAAAGATGATATGATAATGGATAACAATCTGAACATAAACAATAATCCAATGGTTCCACTCACAAGCATCAACTACAATAGTAATCAACACCGAGAAAGTTTCCCCTAATGAACTAAGCAATATCCAACACAATTGTTACAGTGGGACGTAGTGGTGATGATGGTGCTGGTGGATATGATGGTGGGGATGATGATGATGATCCCGATGAAGCCTAGCTTGATGACGGTGTTGATGGCGACGGTCTCCCCTCTCCGGGAAGGAGCTCCCCGAGCCTTAGGGTTTCGAAGGGAAGATATAGGTGAAGGGGCAGAGTCAGAGGCCGGGCAGGTGGGCCACACCTGCCCTAGGCGCGGGGTCAGATGGGCCTGCGCCTAGGGGGGTGTGGGCCCCCTGAGGCCCCACTTCGTCCCTCCTTCTGCCTTCCTTCGTCTTCTGGTAAAATAATATGTTTCCATATTTTTATGGTATTTTTCTGATCTTCACGAAATTGCACCGAAACGCCTTCTTTTCCATCAGAATCCAGACTCTGGTAGTCCATCCTCTAGGAATCATCCAACATGCATAAACAGATCAAAAGCCATAAGTAATACCTCATAATAAGACAAATGTCAATGAATAGAGGTAAATTATGATATAGAATGGTGATGCAAATTGGGCGTATCAACCATCAAGATCAAAATCAAACTTAGCATCACATGTAGTAGACTTATGGTTTCCCATATTTCAAAAAATTTCAGCATTCTTATTTTGTTTAGGCATTGTTGTAACAGGAACAGGGACTTCTTGTGGTTTGCTAGCATCAACATTGGTGGTGGTAATAGTACAAATACTATTGTTTCTAGCAATTTCATCTTCGCTTTCCCACTTAGCATGCAATTTAGCTAACAGTCTAACATTTTCATCAATTCTAACTTATATGGCATGAGTAGAAGCAAAGGGATTTTCCATGGTTTCAGGTTTAGCAGCCATTTTATTAATCAAAGATGATTGTGCTTCAGACAAAGATGAAATATTTTTCTCAACATTCAAAAGCTTTTCCTCCACAGTTTTGTTGAAAGTAGTTTTTTTACTGATAAAGTCTTTAAGCATGACTTCAAGTTTAGAGGGTGCACTTCTATTGTTGTTGTAGGAATTTCCATAAGTATTACCATTATTGGGAGGATAAGGCCTATAATTATTATTGCCAAAATTATTCCTATAGGCATTGTTGCTGAAATTATTGTTCCTAATGAAGATCACATCAACTTGCTCTTCTTGAGCAACCAAAGAGGCTAAAGGAACATTGTTTGGATCAATATGAGCTTTTCCCTTAACAAGCATAAACATAATAACATCAATTTTATCACTCAAGGAGGAGGTTTCTTCAACAGAATTTACCTTCTTACCTTGTGGAGCTCTCTCAGTGTGCCATTCGGAATACTTAACCATCATATTATCAAGGAGCTTTGTTGCAGCTCCCAAAGTGATGGTCATAATGGTACCTCCAGCAGCATAATCCAACAGATTTCTTGAAGAAAAATTTAGTCCTGCATAAAAAGTTTGGATAATCATCCAAGCAGTTAGTCCATGAGTGGGAAAATTCTTTACCAAAGATTTCATTCTTTCCCAAGCTTGAGCAACATGTTCATTATCAAGTTGTTTAAATTTCATTATTTCACTTCTCATAGATATAATCTTAGAAGGAGAATAGTATTTTACAATAAAATCATCTTTGCATTTAATCCAAGAGTCAATACTATTTCTAGGAAAGGATAGCAATCATTCTTTAGCTTTTCCTCTCAAAGAGAAAGGTAACAATTTAAGCTTAATACTATCTCCATCTACATCCTTATATTTTTGCATCTCACAAAGTTCAACAAAATTATTAAGGTGAGCAGCAGCATCATCAGAACTAGCACCAGAAAATTGCTCTTTCATAACAAGATTCAACAAAGCAGGTTTAATTCCATAAGAGGTAGCATTAGGAGCAGGTGGATCAATAGGTGTGCAAAGGAAATCATTGTTGTTTGTGCTAGTGATGTCACACAACTTGGTGCTCAGGAGTGTTCATTTTTGCAAAAGTGGAGCAAGCCAACAGAAGTAGCACCTAAAGTAGGAACTATTTTTTTGTATTTTTTATAAGAAAAAACAAACCAAACGAAATTAATTTTTTTGTATTTTTGAAAGAAAGAAACAAGCAAAACAAAGCAAAAGAAACTAAGCAAAACAAAAACAAAGTAAAAAGAATGGTTGTGAGAGACCCGCCTTGCGAGAATCTTCTTTCTCCCTGAAAGGTGACTAACGAGGAGGAAGAGATTGAAGCTGTCCTTAACTCCCCGGCAACGACGCCAGAAAACGTCTTGATGGCTCAGATCACTATAGAGCTTCGTTGGGAAACCCCAAGAGCAAGGTATGATGAGCACAGCAGTAAGTTCCCCTCAGTTATGAAACCAAGGTTATCGAACCAGTAGGAGTAAGGAAACAACTCCAAGGTGTTGCTAACAACTTGAAACCTGCACAACACAAACTCAAGACTTTGCCCCAACTTACAGTGAGGTTGTCAATCTCACCAGTTTGCTGAAAACAAAGGATTAAACGTAAGTGTGGAAGATAGTAGTTGCTTGTAGAAAGTAAAAGATAAAAGTAGATGATGTATCAATGAGAAAGATTGATCGATTGACAACAGTTCACTAGAGGTGTTGTCCTTAAGATAGATAACATGTTGGGTGAACAAGTTACAGCAGGGCAATTGACAGATTGAGGAAGCATAACAATGCATATACTATACATCATGACTCCTATGAGATTTGATTGGGCATTACAACAATATACATAGACTGTAATCCAACTACATCTATGAATAATAATCCACCTTCAGGTTATCATCCGAACCCCTTCCGGTATTAAGTTGCAAGCAACGGATAATTGCATTAAGAAATGTGTGTAAATTAAACAATACAATTGATCCATGAACAAAAGATTGTTGTTTTCTCCCTAGTAGCAACAACACATCTACAACCTTAGAGATTTTTCTCACTTCCCCAGATTACTAGAGGCATGAACCCACTATCGAGCATAAATACTCCCTGTTGGAGTCACAAGCATCTAATTGGTCAAGATTGCTACTAGCAACGGAGAGCATGCAAGATCACAAATAACACAGACATGACGGAATCAATAATCAATCTGACATAGTATATCAATATCCATCGGATCCCCGCAAACACAACATGTATGATTACAAATAGATGATATTGATCATGAACAAAGCTCACAAGATCTAAACGTGATAGCACAAAGGAGGAGAAACAACCATCTAGATACTGTATGGACCCATAGTCCAAGGGTGAACTACTCACGCATCATACCGGAGGCTGGCATGGTGATGAAGAAGGCCTCCGGGATGATCTCTCCCCTCCGACAGGGTGCTGGGAGGAGCTTTAGAGCCCCCCCCCCCCGATCTAGGGACGATGGTTGTGGCGGCTACGGACTGTTTCGTGGAGATTCGATTGGGTACTTAGGGTTTCTGCATTGGGAGACTTTTATAGGCAAAGGGGCAAGGTCGATGGTCGGCCAGGGGGCCCACACCATAGGGCGGCGTGCCCTAGGGTGGACCCGCACGGCCCTAGGGTGTGGACACCTGGTGGACCCCCATCAGCTGCCCTTTGGACTTCGTCTTCTCTCCGATAAAATATTGACTTTGGCTTTTGTCCCGTCCAATTCCGAGAATATTTCCTTACTAGATTTTTTGAAACCAAAAACATTAGAAAACAAGAAATTGGCACTGCAGCATCTTGTTAATAGGTTAGTCCCATAAAATGTATAAAAATACCTCAAAATGTAGACAAAACATAGCAAAGTTGATACTAAATAAGCATGGAGCATAAAAAATTATAGATACGTTTACGACCTATCAAGCATCCCCAAGCTTAACTCCTGCTCGTCCTCAAGTAGGTAAGTGATAAAAAGAATAATTTTTTAGGTGACATGCACCATCACAATCTTGATCAAACCATTTTTAAAGCATTGATAGCTGGGATCAAAGTACTCTAACATGAACATGAAAGATGTAGTTCTAACAATAACACATAGCAACTATGTTGCAACATGAAAAGGTACAAACAAAGGATCATGAATAGCAATGCATTGAAAGATGTTTGTTTGTTTCACATATAGAAAACATAGCATGTGTGTTATTCAGATTGTCCTTCATGGAGTAGCAAAACATAAATGCATAGGACACCTTCAAAGTTCATAAGGGTGACTAGATACAAATAGTTCAAGAACAAGCAATATCAACATTATGAATCCATCAATAAGTTTTGGGACATTGCACATAAAACTAAGAATGACAACTATGATCTCTTAATTGGTGCATAAAGATAGAAGGTGGAGACTCAATATAAAAGTAAGAAGAAAGGAGTGGTAAACATGGTTGTGGTAAACATGCTAGTAGGATTATTGAAGTTGGGATGAAATCTACCAAGAGGAGTTCCGGCTAATTATGGGTTGCTCGCCTACACACATACTTATAAATATTAAAATTGTTACACTTATCACTCATTCACCGGGCACAATCACTATCACCATGAACTAAAACTCCCCGCGCCTACTTCTTCATCTGCAGAAAACAACAAACAAATTGTTCTTTACTTTTTATGATTTTTATTTTTGAATTTTACATTTTAGTTTTATTTAAATACTTCCATTTAAATCCAAATTATATTCTCATTTTTAACACTTGCAGTAAATTCACTCGAAGACCTATGACAACTTCGGGTGTGACAGAGATTTGACCAATAAACACTTACCTTTGGGATCCCTGTGGGATCGACATCCTAACTTCAAAACTAGCTACAGACAATATGTGCACTTGCAGTCATCAAGCTATTTTCTGGCGCCGTTGCCAGGGAGCTAAGCGCTAAGTGTTTTGTCTCTTGACATTTCAGGTGTTACTATTACAAGATGGTCTCCTTAGGAGACAAAGGGTCTACATGCTCTGGTAGGGCTTATCTACCAGATTATTTTAAACGCGTGCCTACTCAAAAGCGCGAGGAAATCATTGAAAAACTTTTGAGATCGAATAAAGTTGAAGTTGACAATATAAGTGACTTCAGGGAAATAATGTCCATTCATAGGACAACCCCCAAGAAACATGAAAAGACTCTCAGAGAATATAGTGCTCCAAACTCTACATTTCTTAAACAACCAATAGAATTTCCTAATCCTGGAGTTAGGGAATATCGATTTGATGGTGAAATTATTAAAATTTTGTAGTAAAAAGCTTTTATTGGAAGGGAAGATGAGGACCGAGGAAGGCATCTTAGAGAGTTCGACGATGTGATAACATCACTTGGAGCAAAAGGTTTGCGAAGAGAATTCTCTCGTCTGAAATTATTTCGTTGGTCTCTCAAAGGTAAAGCTCTAGACTAGTTATATTCTCTCCCTCGCCATTATATTAAATATTGGTAAAACTGCTTTTTTAAATTCATAAACAGGTTTAATCCTTTTGTAAAGGTAACAGAACTTAGAAAGAATATAAGAAATTTTATTCAGAACGTGGGAGAAAACTGTCCACAAGCCTGCCAGAGGGGAGATCATCCCGGAGGCCTTCTTCTTCGGTATGATGTGTGAGTAGTTCCACCTTGGACTACAGGTCCATGTAGTAGCTAGATGGTTGTATCTCCTCCTTGTGCTTTCATGTATAGATCTTGTGAGCTCCGTTCATGATCAAGATCTAATCTATTTGTAATAATGCATGTTGTGTTTGCTGGGATCCGATGGATATTGAGATTACTATGCCAGGTTGACTAATGATTTTGTCTATTTGATACTATCATGTCTGTGTTGTAAATGTGATCTTGCATGCTCTCCGTTGTTAGCAGCTATCTTGGCCAAGTAGTTGTTAGTGACTCCAAGAGGGGGTATTTATGCTCGATAGTGGGTTCATGCCTCTACTTTCCAAGGGAAGTGACAGAAATCTCTTCGGTTGTAGATGTGCTGTTGCCACTAGGGACAAAACAACGGTCTCTTGTTCATGGAACAAGTGGATTGTTTACCTTACACACTTTTCTTAAAGCAGTTGTCTGTTGCTTGCAACTTAATACTGGAGGGGGTTCGGATGATAACCTGAAGGTGGACTACTAGTCATAGATACTGGAGGGGGTTCGGATGATAACTTAATATTGTTGTATTTCCCAATCGAATCTCATAGGATTGTTTTGTCTGGTATTGCATTATTATGCCTTGCTCAGTTCCTGTCAATTGCCCTGCTATAATTTGTTTACCCTTCATGCCATGTTGTTTATCTAAGGAGAGCACCTCTAGTGAACTATGGACCCCGGTCCAAACTTTACTATTGATACATCCTTCACTGTTACTTTTTACTTGCTGCAAACCATTACCTTCCACACCATACGTTTAATCCTTTGTTACAACAACCCGGTGACCTTGACAACCTCACTGATTCGTTGGGACAAAGTCTTGAGTTTGTGTTGTGCAGGTTTCCACGTTGCTTGTGTGTGACATTTCCTTCCTCCTACTGGTTCGATAACCTTGAGGGAAAACTTGCTGTTGTGCTGCTTCACACCTTGCTCTTGGGGTTTCCCGATGAAGTGCTTCCCAGCACCATCATGATTTTCTGGCGCCGTTGCCAGGGAGGCTAAGGACGTCTTCACAAGGGGAGTCCTCCATATCCTTTCTCATTACATTGTTTTTAGTTTTCTTGTTTTCTTTTGTTCAGTTTTGTTTGCCTCTTTTAATCAAAAACTCCAAAAAAATTAGTTGCCACTCTGGTTGCTGGTCTGTTATTGCCTTTCTTGGTCATGCTTTCTATTAATGGATGGTTTCTTTGAAACTAGTTCTTATTGCCAAGGTGGGTTCACGGAAGAACAAAAGTATTATTATAAGTAACACCATTTGTCACAAAAAGGGAGACACTTATGGTAACAAATTGATAAGTTGAATACTATTGCTAGAGACGTGTGCTCTACTTATAATGTTACTTATTGCTTTGATAAAGATTGTTGCTGTAGGAGGTATAAACACCTACCCTTTCAATGTGAGTATAATGATAATGTTACCATATCTTCTTATGTTAAAGGAAATTATGATTTTGATGATGTGGAACAAATTGAAGAATTTATTGCCTTCAAGGGTGCATTTGAACTTGCCAGTTTGCTTGAAAATACTAATGATGCACCTTATGAACATGAGGTTTTTGAGACACTTAAATTTTTCTTTGATAATTACAAGGAAGAAAATGGCTATATTCTTGAATATTTTAATAGGTGCTTTCCACATTTGGAAGAGACTAATGCCTTGCAGGAGTCTATGGAAGAAGAAATTGTTGAAACTGGAAGCTCATTAGATGAAAAAGAGGAGGAGAGTGATGAACAAAAGGAGGAAGAATGGATCTACCCATGCCTACCTTCTAATGAGAGTAACTCTTTATCCCTTACATTATTAGATTGTTCCCCATGCTTACCAAAGGAGGATGAATGTTATGTTCCTGTGGATCCTTTTGTAATATCTACGTTGGGTAAAACCTATGAAGGTTTTAATCTCACTATTTTTGAGCTTGATAGAAATTATGTGTTTGTAGATAATGAAAATCATGCTTTATGTGATAGCTATATTGTTGAGTTTATTCATGAGGCTACTGAAAATTATTATGAGAGAGAAAAATATGGTTGGAGAAGTTTTCATGGTACTGAAACACCTCTCTATGTGCTAAAAGTTTTGAAGTTACTCTTGTTTCATCTTCCTATGCCTGTCACTTTGTTCTTTGTGAATTTATTTGCATACAAGATTCCTATGCATAGGAAGTGGGTTAGACTTAAATATTTTTTGAATTTTCTTCTTGATGCTCTCTTTTACTTCAACTCATATTTCTTATGTGAGCATCTTCTCAAATTATTGAGCCTAACTTAAAGGCGTTAAAGAAAGTACTTGTTGGGAGATAACCTAAGAGTTTCCTTGAATCTTGGAAGTTATTACTTCAGTAATGACCTCTCCTTATCCTTTTTGTTTGCTCTTTGTGCCAAGAATGACCTCTAATGAGAGGGAAGTAAGATTTGGGGAGTTGCTGACAGATTTCTATCCTCCACCATAAAAATTCGCGAGGAGTCTCTGTAAGTCGGATTGAGCTGCAAAATTTACGAATAAATCCCTCAGTATGTTAGCTAACTGTCGTTAGTTCAACACTTTTTGATTTGAGCAACATAAGATTTTCGAAAAAATTGGTTTCTACCTGCTAGTCTATTTTGATAGATTTCTGCCATTATTTGCATTTGCTTCTTATTGATTCGTTTTTGAGTTCTCTTTTTGGGATTTGAGCTTTTTGAAGGAGTTGCAACAGTATCTTGTGTTTTTAGTGAAAAGTTTTGCTGTTCCAAAGCTTACCCCAAAGGTCTATTATCTTTTGAATACACTAATGTTGCTAATGAAGATTGTGTGAAGTTTTGTATGAAGGAAAAACAATTTAGGTATAGAGAGAGAATGATGTAATGAGATGAAGAATGGACAAAATCTCAAGCTTGGGTATGCCACCCCGGTGTCATCCCAAGAAATATCCAAGAGGTACAAGTGTCAAAGCTTGGGGATGCCCAAGGCATCCCCTTCTTCATCAATAAAAAGCTCAGGTCTGTCTAGACACTTCATGTTTATTATTTCATGCACTGTTGTGTTGTTCTTGGAGCGTCTTAGTTTTTGTTTGCTTTGCTTAGTTTGTTTAGTTTGCTTGAATAAAGTAGTTTGGACCCCCGTTCTCGATGTGTTTTTGCAAATAAGTTGCTTGGTGTTGGAAAGGAGTAGGAAGTTCTTGCTTGATAAGTGCAAGAGGAGCTTGCATTGACTGTGACTTAGACTTTAGCATGACATGTTATGTGTTGTTTTAACCTTATGCTTACTGATTATTGTTGTAGCATGTCTTGTTCCAAACAATTGGGATTGCTTAGTGTGCCTTGAAAGAATTATGCGTTGTTTTAGCATGCAAAAGCAGAGTATTGTGGTATTCTCCTTTGATGCTTTGTTTGGTTTGACTTGGCACATGCTCACACCATGTTATGACTATGAGCAAGTCACCATAGCCTCTATGATCATTTAGTCCTTGACTTGTAGTACCACTCTATGCTTTGATTAGTAATGTTTTGTTGCTCTGCATGATTATGGCCATTATTGCTCTCTTAGTTGGTTGCTCCCAGTCTTTTCCTAGCCTCCACTTGTATGAGTAAGTTCTACTCATGCTTCCAACTCCCAAGAAACCAAGTTATTCCAAAGTGTCCACTATAAACTCCTATGCATGGTGTGTAACACCATTCCAAGTATATTCTTGTTTTCAGCTATCTTCTAATTAAAAAGTATTTTGTTATGTGAAAACTTAGTGATTAAAGCTCTCACGAAATTGATGGCACACTTTTTATTCTTTGCCCCTAATAAACTTGAACCATTGTGTCATCTATGTTGTATATGCTTGCACTTATACGTTGGAATTAGTAGAACCGTGTTGTCACGGGGAACGTTTTCAACATTGCACTTGTACTCTGTACACAGTTGATATCATGCTCTTTTGTCTATGGATGTCACCGGTGTGAAATAAAGAGGGAGCTTATAAGTCCATGGAGTTATGTATTTTGAGTTAGAGAAATGCCTGGGACGCTAGCCTAAGCCATGCCTAATCATGGTGGAAACTTGCAGCATCACCATAATGAGCTATATGTGAAGCATCCTCAATAAAAAGCTATGCACATAGTAAATAAAAAGATCGCTGGGATGCTCATTTTCTGCTTGCCTTGTCATTTTGGTTATGGGATAGCTCCTGTACCATGTGCAAGGGGTACCCCGTTGGCGGTTCTCTATGATACGCATGTACTTACTATGACAAGAACTTACAAGTGACTAAAGTTGAGTAGCATGAGGTGCGGACCTCGTATTCAAGGGACTTGAGATTGCCATCTTATACTTTGTCAAGCATATACTCCATAGTTTGTTCACTTTAACCTTAATCACTTCAAGATGCTTATGATAGGGGCAATGAGGGCTGAAAGCTAACAAGTACCATAATTTTTGGAAGCTCTTTTTGAAACTTGAAATCCCTGCTTCCCTTATGAAGGTCCTTTCTTCCACTATTATATTGAGTCTCCACCTTCTACCTTTAGGAACCATTAAGAGAGCATAGTTGCCATTCTGTGTGCAGTGTCCCAAAACTTGTTGATTGATGCATATTGTGATATTACTTGTTCTTGTGCTATCTGTATCTAGTCACTCTTATGAACTTTGAAGGTGTCCTATGCATTTATTTGCTACTCTATGAGGGACAAGCTGTATGCCACTATGCCATGTTTTCTGTATGTGAAACAAACAAACATTTTTCAATGCATGTTATTCATGATCTTTGTTTGTAGCCTTTCATGTTGCATGCATATTTACTTTGTCTTATTGTTAGAACTCCATCTTTCATGCACATGTTTAGAGTTCTTTGATCCCATCTTTCAATGCTTACAAATGGTTGATCTTGGTTTTGATGGTGCAGCTCACCTCAAAAATTATTCATTTTATTACTTAAGTACTCGAGGACGAGCAGGAGTTAAGCTTGGGGATGCTTGATACGTCGAAAACGTATCTATAAATTTTGATGTTGCATGCTTGTTTACTATCTACTTTGCTTTGCTTTGTCTACACTTTGAGGTGTTTTTATATATTTTCTGGAACTAACCTATTAACACGTTTCCATAGTGCCAGTTGTCTGTTTTCTTCTGTTTTTGGTTCCAGAAAGGCAGAAAATCAATATTCTCGGAATTGGACGGGACAAAAGACAAAGTAAATACTTTACCGTGGGTGACATGAAGTCCAGAGGAGAGACGGAGAGGCGAGCCAGGGCCGCCACACCCCCCTAGGCGCGGGTGGGCCCACTTCGCGCCTGGGTAGGGTGTGGGACCTATGGCCGCCTCCCAGCCATGCCTCTTCGCCTATAAGAAGCCCCCGATGCAGAAACCGTAGGCACCTGATCAAAACTCCATGAAACCTTCTGTAGCCTCCGCCGTCATCCCTATATCGGGGGGGCTATAGTTCTTGCCGGCACCCTACTGGAGGGGAGATCATCCTGGAGGCCTTGTTCTCCGGTATGATGCGTGAGTAGTTCCACCTTGGACTATGGGTCCATGTAGTAGCTAGATGGTTGTATCTCCTCCTTGTGCTTTCATGTATAGATCTTGTGAGCTCCGTTCATGATCAAGATCTAATCTATTTGTAATCATGCATGTTTTTTTTGCGGGGATCCGATGGATATTGAGATTACTATGTCATATTGATTAATGGTTTTGTCTATTTGATACTATCATGTCCGTGTTGTTTGTGATCTTGCATGCTCTCCGTTGTTAGTAGCTATCTTGGCCAAGTAGTTGATAGTGACTCCAAGAGGGGGTATTTATGCTCGATAGGGGGTTCATGCCTCTAGTTTCCAAGGGAAGTGAAAGAAATATCTTCGGTTGTAGATGTGTTGTTGGAACTAGGGAGAAAACAACGGTCTCTTGTTCATGGAACAAGTGGATTGTTTACCTTACACACTTTTCTTAAAGCAGTTGTATGTTGCTTGCAACTTAATACTGGAGGGGGTTCGGATGATAACCTGAAGGTGGACTACTAGTCATAGATGCAATTGGATGGCAGTCTATGTATATTATTGTATTGCCCAATCGAATCTCATAGGATCTTTTTGTCCGGTATTGCATTCTTATTCCTTGCTCAGTTCCTGTCAATTTCCCTGTTGTAATTTGTTTACCCTTCATGCCATGTTGTTTATCTAAGGAGAGCACCTCTAGTGAACTATGGACCCCGGTCCAATCTTTAGCATTGATACATCCCCGACAGTTAATTTTTACTTGCTGCAAACCATTACCTTCCACACCATACGTTTAATCCTTTGTTACAGCAAACCGGTGAGCTTGACAACCTCACTGATTCGTTGGGGCAAAGTCTTGAGTTTGTGTTGTGTAGGTTTCCACTTTGCTTGCAACACCTGTGTGACATTTCGTTCCTCCTACTGGTTCGATAACCTTGGTTTCTTACTGAGGGAAAATTGCTGTTGTGCTGCTTCACACCTTGCTCTTGGGGTTTCCCGACGAAGTGCTTCCCAGCACCATCAAGCTTTTCTGGCGCCATTGTCAGGGAGGCTAAGGACGTCTTCACAAGGGGAGTCCTCCACTTCCTTTCTCATTACTTTTTTTTAGTTTGCTTGTTTTCTTTTGTTCAGTTTTGTTTGCCTCGTTTAATCAAAAACTCCAAAAAAATATTTCCCACTCTAGTTGGTCTGTTATTGCCTTGCTTGGTCATGCTTTCTATCAATGGATGGTTTCTTTGAAACTAGTTCTTATTGGCAAGGTTGGTTCATGGAAGAACAAAAGTATTATTATAAGGAACACCGTTTGTCACAAAAGGGAAAAACTTATGGAACAAATTGATAAGTTGAATACTATTGCTAGAGACGTGTGCTCTACTTATAATGTTACTTATTGCTTTGATAAAGCTTGTTGTTGCAGGAGGTATAAACACCTACCCTTTCAATGTGAGTATAATGATAATGTTACCATATCTTCTTATGTTAAAGGAAATAATGATTTTGATGATGTGGAACAAATTTAAGAATTTATTGCCTTCAAGGGTGCATTTGAACTTGCCAGTTTGCTTGAAAATACTAATGATGCGCCTTATGAACATGAGGTTTTTTGAGATACTTAAATTTTGCTTTGATAATTACAAGGAAGAAAATGGCTATATTCTTTAATATTTTAATAGGTGCTTTCCACATCTAGAAAAGACTAATGCCTTGCAGGAGCCTATGGAAGAAGAAATTGTTGAAACTAGAAGCTCATTAGATGAAAAAGAGGAGGAGAGTGATGAACAAAAGGAGGAAGAATGGATCTACCCATGCCTACCTTCTAATGAGAGTAACTCTTTATCCCTTACATTATTAGATTGTCCCCATTCTTACCAAAGGAGGATGAATGTTATGTTCCTGTGGATCCTTTTGCAATATCTACTTTGGGTAAAACCTATGAAGGTTTTAATCTCACTATTTTTGAGCTTGATAGAAATTATGTGTTTGTAGATAATGAAAATCATGCTTTATGTGATAGCTATATTGTTGAGTTTATTCATGAGGCTACTGAAAATTATTATGAGAGAGGAAAATATGGTTGGAGAAGTTTTCATGGTACTGAAACACCTCTCTATGTGCTGAAAGTTTTGAAGTTACTCTTGTTTCATCTTCCTATGCCTGTCACTTTGTTCTTTGTGAATTTATTTGCATACAAGATTCCTATGCATAGGAAGTGGGTTAGACTTAAATATTTTTTGAATTTGCTTCTTGATGCTCTCTTTTACTTCAACTCATATTTCTTATGTGAGCATCTTCTCAAATTATTGAGCCTAACTTAAAGGCGTTAAAGAAAGTACTTGTTGGGAGATAACCCAAGAGTTTCCTTGAGTCTTGGAAGTTATTACTTCAGTAATGACCTCTCCTTATCCTTTTTGTTTGCTCTTTGTGCCAAGAATGACCTCTAATGAGAGGGAAGTAAGATTTGGGGAGTTGCTGACAGATTTCTATCCTCCACCATAAAAATTCGCGAGGAGTCTCTGTAAGTCGGATTGAGCTGCAAAATGTACGAATAAATCCCCCAGTATGTTAGCTAACTGTCGTTAGTTCAACACCATTTGATATGAGCAACAGAAGATTTTAGAAAAAAATCGGATTCTACCTGCTGGTATGTTTTGACAAATTTCTGCCATTACTTGCATTTGCTTCTTATTGATTCCTTTTTGAGTTCTCTTTTGGGGAATTGAGCTTTTTGAAGGAGTTGCTACAGTAGCTTGTGTTTTTAGGGAAAAGTTTTGCTGTTCCTAATCTTTCCCCAAAGTTCTATTATCTTTTGAGTACGCTAATGTTTCTAATGGAGATTATGTGAAGTTTTGTATGAAGGAAAAAAATTCAGGTGTAGAGAGAGAATGATGTAATGAGATGAAGAATGGACAAAAGATCAAGCTTGGGGATGCCACCCCGGTGTCACCCCAATAAATATTCAAGAGGTACAAGCGTCAAAGCATGGGGATGCCCAAGGCATCCCCTTCTTCATCAATAAAAAGCCCAGGTCTGTCTAGACACTTCGTTTTTATTGTTTCATGCACTTTTGTGTTGTTCTTGGAGCATCTTAGTTTTTGTTTGCTTTTCTTAGTTTGTTTAGTTTTCCTGAATAAAGTAGTTTGGACCCCCGTTCTCGCTATGTTGTTGCAAATAAGTTGCTTGGTGTTGGAAAGGAGTAGGAAGTTCTTGCTTGATAAGTGCCAGAGGAGCCTGCATTGACTGTGACTTAGACTTTAGCATGACATACTAGGTGTTTTTTTAACCTTATGCCTAGTGATTATTGCTGTAGCATGTCTTGTTCCAAACAATTTGGATTGCTTAGTGTGCCTTGAAATAATTATGCGTTGTTTTAGCATGCAAAAGCATAGTATTGTGGTATTCTCCTTTGATGCTTTGTTTGGGTTGACTTGGCACATGCTAACACCATGTTATGACTATGAACAAATCACCATAGCCTCTATGATCATTTAGTCCTTGACTTGTAGTACCACTCTATGCTTTGATTAGTAATGTTTTGTTGCTCTACATGATTATAGCCATTATTGCTCTCTTAGTTGGTTGCTCCCAGTATTTTGCTAGCCTCCACTTGTATGAGTAAGTTGTACTCATGATTCCAACTCCCAAGAAACCAAGTTATTCCAAAGTGTCCACTGTAAAATCCTATGCATGGTGTGTTACACCATTCCAAGTATATTCTTGTTTTCAGCTATCTTCCAATTAAAAAGTATTTTGTTATGTGAAAACTTAGTGATTAAAGCTCTCACGAACTTGATGGCACACTTTTTATTCTTTGCCCCTAATAAAATTGAACCATTGTGTCATCTATGTTTTATATGCTTGCACTTATATTTTGGAATTAGCAGAACTGTGTTGTCATGGGGAACGTTTTCAACATTGCACTTGTACTCTGTACACAGTTGATATCATGCTCTTTTGTCTGTGGATGTCACCAGTGTGAAATAAAGAGAGATCTTGTAAGTCCATGGAGTTATGTATTTTGTGTTAGAGAAACTCCTGGGCCGCTAGCCTAAGCCATGCCTAATCATGGTGGAAACTTGCAGCATCACCATAACGAGCTATCTATGAAACATCCTCAATAAAAAGCTATGCACATAGTAAATAAAAAGATCGCTGAGATGCTCATTGTCTGCTTGCCTTATCATTTTGGTTATGGGATAGCCCCTGTACCATGTGCAAGGGGTACCCTGTTGGCGGTTCTCTATGATACGCATGTACTTACTATGACAAGAACTTACAGGTGACTGAAGTTGAGTAGCATGAGGTGTGGCCCTCGTATTCAAGGGACTTGAGATTGCCATCTTATACTTTGTTAAGCATATACTCCATAGTTTGTTCACTTTAACCTTAATCACTTCAAGATGCTTATGATAGGGGCAATGAGGGCTGAAAGCTAACAAGTACCATAATTTTTGGAGGCTCTTTTTGAAACTTGAAATCCCTGCTTCCCTTATGAAGGGCCTTTCTTCCACTATTATATTGAGTCTCCACCTTCTACCTTTAGGCACCATTAAGAGAGCATAGTTGCCATTCTGTGTGCAGTGTCCCAAAACTTATTGATTGATGCATATTGTGATATTACTTGTTCTTGTGCTATTTGTATCTAGTCACTCTTATGAACTTTGAAGGTGTCATATGCATCTATTTGCTACTCTATGAGGGACAAGTTGTATGGCACTATGCCATGTTTTCTGTATGTGAAACAAACAAACAAAATTCAATGCATGTTATTCATGATCTTTGTTTGTAGCCTTTCATGTTGCATGCATAGTTACTTTGTCTTATTGTTAGAACTCCATCGTTCATGCACATGTTTAGAGTTCTTTGATCCCAGCTTTCAATGCTTGCAAATGGTTTGATCTTGGTTTTGACGGTGCATGTCACCTCAAAAATTATTCTTTTATCACTCACCTACTCGAGGACGAGCAGGAGTTAAGCTTGGGATTGCTTGATACGTCGGAAACGTATCTATAATTTTTTATGTTCCATGATTGTTTACTATCTAATTTTCTTTGCTTTGTCTACACTTTGAGGTGTTTTTATATCTTTCCTGGAACTAAGCTATTAACAAGTTGCCACAGTGCCAGTTGCCTGTTTTCTTCTGTTTTTGGTTCTAGAAAGGTAGAAAATGAATATTCTCGGAATTGGACGGGACAAAAGCCAAAGTTAATATTTTACCATGGGCGACACGAAGTACAGAGGACAGATAGAGAGGCGATCCAGGGCCGCCACACCCCCCTAGGGGCGGGTGGGCCCACCCCGCACCTGGGTAGGGCGTGGGCCCTCTGGACGCCTCCCAGCCTCGCCTCTTCGCCTATAAGAAGCCCCCGATGCATAACCCCAAGGCACCCGATCAAAACTCCACGAAACCTTCTGTAGCCGCCTCCATCGTCGTCCCTAGATCAGGGGGATCTGAAGTTCTTCCCGGCACCCTACCAGAGGGGAGATCATCCCGGAGGCCTTCTTCTCCGGTATGATGCGTGAGTAGTTCCACCTTGGACTATGGGTCCATGTAGTAGCTAGATGGTTGTATCTCCTCCTTGTGATTTCTTGTATAGATCTTGTGAGCTTCGTTCATGATCAATATCTAATCTATTTGTAATCATGCATGTTATGTTTGCGGGGATCCGATGGATATTGAGATTACTATGTCAGATTGATTAATGGTTTTGTCTATTTGATACTATCATGTATGTGTTGTTTGTGATCTTGCATGCTCTCCGTTGTTAGTAGCTATCTTGGCCAAGTAGTTGCTAGTGACTCCAAGAGGGGGTATTTATGCTCGATAGAGGGTTCATGCCTCTAGTTTCTAAGGGAAGTGACAATAATCTCTTGTTCATGGAACATGTGGATTCTTTACCTTACACACTTTGCTTAAAGCATTTGTCTGTTGCTTGCAACTTAATACTGGAGGGGGTTCGGATGATAACCTGAAGGTGGACTTCTAGTCATAGATGCAGTTGGATGGCGGTCTATGTATATTGTTGTATTGCCCAATCGAATCTCATAGAATCTTTCTGACTAGTAATTGCATTGTTATGCCTTGCTCAGTTCCTGTTAATTGCCCTGCTGTAATTTGTTTACCCTTCATGCCATGTTGTTTATCTAAGGAGAGCACCTCTAGTGAACTATGGACCTCGGTCCAATCTTTACCATTGATACATCTTCCACTGTTACTTGTTTACTTGCTGCAAACCATTACCTTCCACACCCTACATTTAATCCTTTGTTACAGCAAACCAGTGAGCTTGACAACCTCACTGATTCGTTGGGGAAAAGTCTTGAGTTTGTGTTGTGCAAGTCTCCGCGTTGCTTGCAACACCTGTGTGACGTTTCCTTCCTCCTACTGGTTCGATAACCTCAGTTTCTTACCGAGGGAAAACTTGTCGTTGTGCTGCTTCACACCTTGCTCTTGGGGTTTCCCGACGAAGTGCTTCCCAGCACCATCAAGATTTTTTGGCGCCGTTGCCGGGGAGGCTAAGGTCGTATTCACAAGGGGAGTCCTCCACTTCCTTTCTTATTACTTTTTTTAGTTTACTTGTTTTCTTTTGTTCAGTTTTGTTTGCCTTTTTTAATCAAAAACTCCAAAAAAATTAGTTCCCACTCTGGTTGCTGGTCCGTTATTGCCTGTGATTTAGGTGCAGGAGTTAGTGTAATGCCATACTCCCTCTATAAAAAGATAGGATTAGGGGAATACTCCCCCACTTCTAGCACTTTACATATGGCTGACAAATCCACTAAACAACCTGTTGGTATGATTAAGGATGTTCTACTTAGCATAGATGAGCTTGTTATTCCCACTGACTTTATTATTCTTGAAATGCCGGAAGATGAAAGATTATCTATAATACTTGGAAGACCTTTTCTTAGAACTGGAGGACCATTGGTTGATTGTGCTGCAGGGAAAATAATCTTCAATGTTTATGATGCTGAAATAATCCGGTATTTTCCAAAGAAACTAGAAGTAGGAGAAAGCTATGTTCCACCGGCAAAACGAGTCCATGTGATAAGTGTCTTTGATAAAGGGCAACCGAAGGTAAGAATTCGAGAATAAAGAAGGGGTTGAAACATTCAACCATTCTCAATAAAATGCTTAATGGGAGTCAACCCATCATATTAATAAAATAAATTAAAGTTAGACAATAAGATGTTCATCGTATTCCTACAACTTTTTCACAAACATTTTTGCGGAAGCGCGCCCGTAAAGATGCAGCTGTCAAAAAGTAGCAGAAATACCAAATGAATAAAGCACATATTTAGAGTAGAAAATAAAGTTTGAGTTTTATCTGTAGAAACTAGCCTAATAATATTGTTTAGATAAAAAATGCATCTCTGAAAATTTGGGTGAAAAAACATGCTACAGAAGGTCTCACGACCAACTATACGGCGGGAATTTTTATCGACGAAATTCTCAAAACTTGAGGTTCGGATACAGAAGGTTTGACGACCAACTATATGGTGGGACCATCTGGTTCGGCCGTATAGTTGTGACCGTATAGTTGTGATATGGCGAAGGGAAACCCTAACCCTCGCTGCCGCCACAACTATACGGCGGGAGCTACCCGGCCCGGCCGTATAGTTCCCACTGTATAGCTTGGCCCGACCAATTAAACGGGTCGGCGCACGGCAAGCTTCTTCCTCCCCTCATTATTTCTCTGAACCTCTCTCTCCAAAACTCTCAAAACCTCTCAAAAACTCTCAATTATTTGTGAATTTCGTTCGTTTGAGTGGGGGAATCAATAGATTGGTATGTTTCTGTCCCTATCCATGCTTTATTTTCAGAATTCCATGGTTGAAATCTTCTCATTGAATTAGTGGATGAACTCAAGCTTGATTGATTTTCTCTTTTGATTTCTCATGTTAGGATTGAATTCCTCCACATAGAATCATTCATATATCATGTAGAAACTTGTCGTGGTGGTATCACGGCATATGCCATGGGTAGGCTAAAGTTGGGGCCGTTGGACGTGGAGGAATCCGGGGAGGGATGATGAAGTGAAGACCGCACTCGTATGAACAAAGAGAAATATAATGTATATAGGATTGAGGCTCTCATGTGGAAATAACACCTCTTTCTCTACATCTAATCTCTTATAATCCTGCCATACTTGTGGCTACAATCATGCTCCTCGAGCTGTATCTCCTATGCCTCTATCTAGATCTCTCTGTGAGATTGGAGGAAGAAGAAGAAGAAGAGCTCCTATTGAGCAGAGAGGGGAAAAGCCCTTCCGGGTGGCCTCTCCGGGAACGATCCCCCTGGTGCTCCTTATAAAGGGGATCCCAGGGGACAAACCTTGCTCCACACGCTTGGCATCTGCGTAGCATATTCCTGGCATCTTCTTAGATGCTCAGCATATGCCTTGGCATCTTTGGAGATGCCATGGCATATTCCTTAGCATATTCTTGACGCCAAGGGCATATTCTCTAGCATCTTCTTGATGCCAAGGGCATATTCCATATGCCCATGTGCCAGTCTGAGCCATGGGCGTCCCAAGACTGGCACGATACTTGTTGGTCTTGCCTCGGATTGATCCTATATCGTTGTTGACTTGCATGTAGCTTCCTTGGATGAATAAAGAGTGATCTGGGGTAATATACCTCGGCCCAGATGCCCTGTACGAAGTGAATATCCGGCCTCCTTCCTAATTAACTCGGCCTGGGCCAAAAGAGGCCCAGCCGAGTTACTCTAGCTTTCAGCCGAGCCAACGGGGACGAGCAGGCCGGGTCAGACACTTCATTCGGCCCAAGCCAATTGATCCGGGGGTGCCAGCCTGCAGTGGGCCGAACCATCCAAGATCGGCCCAGCCGGGAAACTTGGCGGGGTGCTATGGTGATACTGCTCGTGGTGGGCCGGATTGCTCCTCAGTCGGCCCATCCGGAGCTCCTCGTTAGTCCTCACGATGCGGTGGAGAGGAAGCGTGGGAGTCGGGGGAGTCCTTGGTGCGGGAGCGAGGCGCTGTGTTTGCGGGAACGGGGGAGATGGTTTGGCGGGGAAGTGGAGCTGTCGAGGTAGGAGACCCGTGGTGGGCCTACTTAGGCTTAGGTCGGCCCACCCGGGGGAGTGTCTTGACGTGGATGACTCGGCAGTGATGGGCTGACTGAACCGATCTCTGCTTTGATTCGGCCCATGGGTGTTTGAACCAGGCCGACTTTTACATAATTCGGCCTGGCAGGTTCTTTTCCTTTTGTTCTTTTCTATATTATTCATGACATCATCAAATGGCCTTATCTTATGCATAAACCTCTTCAAATTGCTTTATGCATTCGCTGAGTCTCCTTATAGCTCAACTCTGGGGTACCCGGGGTCATATCCCCGACATTAGTCCCCGAGGCTATGTGGGACTTATTGAGTCGCTCATAGACTTTGTTCTAAATTTTCCCAGAGTTATCATTTGACACATATCTTTCTTGTCATATATCTCTTAGTCACCTAGCCCATTTGGGCAAATTATGAGTTCTGGCCTTCCTGGGGCACTAGTATTTTAACCCCTTTTGTTAAGCCGTGACTCCTGGCCTTTTTTGCCACTGGTCCTATAACCCTTTTTGGTAAGTCGTGACTTCTTGACATTTTTGGCACTGGTCTTATAACCTCTTTGGGTAAGTTGCGACTTCTGGCCATTTTTGGCACTGGTCTTATAACCTCTTTGGGTAAGTTGTGACTTCTGGCCATTTTTGGCACTGGTCTTATAACCTCTTTGGGTAAGTTGCGACTTCTGGCCATTTTTGGCACTGGTCTTATAACCTCTTTGGGCAAGTTGTGACTTCTGGCCATTTTTGGCACTGGTCTTATAACCTCTTTGGGTAAGTTGCGACTTCTGGCCATTTTTGGCACTGGTCTTATAACCTGTTTGCGCAAGTTGTGACTTCTGGCCTTTTTTGGCACTGGTCTTATAACCTCTTTGGGTAAGTTGTGACTTCTGGCCATTTTTTGGCACTGTTTTTATAACCTCTTTGGGTAAGTGGCGACTTCTGGCCATTTTTGGCACTGGTCTTATAACCTCTTTGGGCAAGTTGTGACTTCTGGCCATTTTTGGCACTGGTCTTATAACCTCTTTGGGTAAGTTGCGACTTCTGGCCTTCTTGGGCACTGGTCATAATCCTTTTGGGTAAGTTTTTGGACTTCTGGCCTTCTTGGGCACTGGTCATAACCCTTTTTGGTAAGTCCTAATTGGAGTTATCTGTTTCCAAATCCGAGTTATGTTACTCAAAATTGACTTACGTCTCAAATCTGAGTCATCCGTCTCAAATCCGAGGTATGTGACTCAAATCCGAGTCATCTTATTCCAAATCCGAGTTACTTTACTCAATTTTGACTTACATCTCAAATCTGAGTCATCTGACTCAAATCCGAGGTATATGACTCAAATCCAAGTCATCTGATTCCAAATCCAAGTTACTTTACTCAATTTTGACTTACATCTCAAATCTGAGTCATCTGACTCAAATCCGAGGTATATGACTCAAATTCGAGTCATCTGATTCCAAATCCGAGTTACTTTACTCAATTTTGACTTACATCTCAAATCTGAGTCATCTGACTCAAATCCGAGGTATATGACTCAAATCCGAGTTACTTTACTCAATTTTGACTTACATCTCAAATCTGAGTCATCTGACTCAAATCCGAGGTATATGACTCAAATCCGAGTCATCTGATTCCAAATCCGAGTTACTTTACTCAATTTTGACTTACATCTTAAATTTGAGTCATCGGACTCAAATCCGAGGTATATGACTCAAATCCGAGTCATCCGATTCCAAATCCGAGTTACTTTACTCCATTTTGACTTACATCTCAAATCTGAGTCATCCGACTCAAATCCGAGGTATATAACTCAAATCCGAGTTACATGACTCAAATTCGGGTTACTTTACTCATATTTTACTTATGCCTCGAATCTGAGTTACATGGCTCAAAATCCGAGTTATATGACTCAAATCCGGGTCATCTGTTTGCCAAGATACAATTTGATCCGATGAGATGATGTCAATTTGCCTCTGGTATGGATCCGAGATTAAGTTTTGAGATATGATAATAGGGCTAATCACTGAGAGATCTGATTCGAGATGTTGATATGAGATATAGATTCGAGATATGATAAGCTGGCAAATAGTCATCCGAGATACGAGATGACCTGGCAAGATAGTGAAATATCAATCCGAGATATAACATAACCTGGCAATCTGGTGAGCTGAATCAAACTTTAGTCCCAATCAGAGATGAGCTAGTACGCCAAGTCCGAATGCAAATCCGAATTATAATATACCCTGGGAAGCTGAATCAAATGTTAGTCTGAATCAGAGATAAGCTACTGAGCTGAGTTAAAGGTTAATCCGAGGCATAAATAAACTGACTCAAATTATATCCGAATCATCAATAAGCTGGCTGGTGAGCTGAGTTAAAGGATAATCCAAAGCATAAATAAACTGACTCAAATTCTATCTGAATCATAAATAAGCTGACTCAAATTCTATCCAAATTATAAATAAGCTAACTCAAATTCTATCCGAATCATAAATAAGCTGACTCAAATTATATCTGAATCATAAATAACCTGACTCAAATTCTATCCGAATCATAAATAAGCTGACTCAAATACAGATCTGAATCAACATAATGTTCTCTCAATCTAAAGGTGATTCTTCGGATACGTTAACTAGTCCCGGGGTTAAGTTATTTTCTCCCCGGGGTGAAGGATCGAGTGTTGGTGGCTGAGTTATCTGGCACTTATAGTATACTTGGAGAAGTGTTTGAGTGATTCTCGCTAAGTCATACCTGTCCTGCTGAGTTACCTGGTACTTACAGTAAGCTTGGAGAAGAGTTTGAGTCCTTCTTGCTGAGCCTTACCTGCTTTGATGAGTCAGGCTTGGAGAACCTCTACGCTTACCTCTCTGTTCTCTGTTCGCTTGGTGGAGCTGAATGAGCTCTATGAGGAAGAAGTTGATGAAGATGCTCCCGTCCGGATGGAACCCAACCAACGCCACTAAGAGGCCCCACGGTGGGCGCCAAATGTCGTGGTGGTATCACGACATATGCCATGGGTAGGCTAAAGTTGGGGCCGTTGGACATGGAGAAATCGGGGGAGGGATGATGCAGTGAAGACCGCACTCGTATGAACAAAGAGAAATACAATGCATATAGGATTGAGGCTCTCATGTGGAAATAACACCTCTTTCTCTACATCTAATCTCTTATAATCCTGCCATACTTGTGGCTACAATCATGCTCCTCGAGCTGTATCTCCTATGCCTCTATCTAGATCTCTCTGTGAGATTGGAGGAAGAAGAAGAAGAAGCGCTCCTATTGAGCAGAGAGGGGAAGAGACCTTCCGGGCGGCCTCTCCGGGAACGATCCCCCTGGTGCTCCTTATAAAGGGGAGCCCAGGGGACAAACCTTGCTCCACACGCTTGGCATCTGCGTAGCATATTCCTGGCATCTTCTTAGATGCTCAGCATATGCCTTGGCATCTTTGGAGATGCCATGGCATATTCCTTAGCATATTATTGATGCCAAGGGCATATTCTCTAGCATCTTCTTGATGCCAAGGGCATATTCCATATGCCCATGTGCCAGTTTGAGCCATGGGCGTCCCAAGACTGGCACGATACTTGTTGGTCTTGCCTCGGATTGATCCTATATCGTTGTTGACTTGCATGTAGCTTCCTTGGATGAATAAAGAGTGATCTGGGGTAATATACCTCGGCCCAGATGCCCTATACGAAGTGAAGATCCGGCCTCCTTCCTAATTAACTCGACCTGGGCCAAAAGAGTCCCAGCCGAGTTACTCTAGCTTTCAGCCGAGCCAACGGGGACGATCAGGCCGGGTCAGACGCTTCATTCGGCCCAGGCGGGTCTCCCTTCGTGGCCCAGGCCAATTGATCCGGGGGTGCCAGCCCGCAGTGGGCCGAACCATCCAAGATCGGCCTAGCCGGGAAACTTGGCGGGGTGCTATGGTGATACTGCTCGTGGTGGGCCGGATTGCTCCTCAGTCGGCCCATCCGGAGCTCCTCGTTAGTCCATCACGATGCGGTGGCGAGGAAGCGTGGGAGTCGGGGGAGTCCTTGGTGCGGGAGCGAGGTGCTGTGTTGGCGGGAACGGGGGAGATGGTTTGGCGGGGAAGTGGAGCTGTCGAGGTAGGAGACCCGTGGTGAGCCGACTTAGGCTTAGGTCGGCCCACCCGGGGGAGTGTCTTGACGTGGATGACTCGGCAGTGATGGGCCGACTGAACCGATCTCTGCTTTGATTCGGCCCATGGGTGTTTGAACCAGGCCGACTTTTACATAATTCGGCCTGGCAGGTTCTTTTCCTTTTGTTCTTTTCTATATTATTCATGACATCATCAAATGGCCTTATCTTATGCATAAACCTCTTCAAATTGCTTTATGCATTCGCTGAATCTCCTTATAGCTCAACTCTGGGGTACCCGGGGTCATATCCCCGACAAAACTATATGCCTAAGGTTTTATGTTGAAATTTCTCAGTGTATCAAGATGAACAAGATCAGTGGTATTTTTCGCAAGAGCAAGCGCCAACGTGGTGAGGGATCGGGGCTCCGGGCTGAGATCGACAACAAGTACGCCATGGTTTTGACGAGAAAGGTGCTACCGACACGATGGGTCGATAACGGCTTCCTCAACTCAATAAAGTTGAAGGCTGGACAGACTTGATTTCTTTGTTTTATGTTGGAGCCACTTAGTTACTCGAGAGATGTTTCTGGCATCTCCATGGAATATATATATCCAATGTTTGTGAGCAATAGGACATGTGAGGTGGGTAGTTTTTGAAGTGGAGTGTATTGGCTTAGGGTCTGTTTGTTTTGGCTGTAGCCGGCACGTATTGGCTTAGAGAAAGCTGCTGCGCAGGAAAACACTAGTGGAAAAAGGGCTATCCGTTCGCGACCCCTCAGAGCATTTGTCCCGGTTGTGCCACCAACCGGACTAATGCTGGCACGCGTCCCGGTTGGAGCGGGCACGGGGCCAGGGGGCATGCGTCCCGGTTGGTAAGGGGGAATACGTACCGGTTGGAGCCACCAACCGGGACTAAAGGTTTGGCCACAGCCACGTGGCGTGGCACGCACCTTTAGTCCCGGTTTCTGGCTCCAACCGGGACTAAAGACCCCCTACCCTCTATAAATGCAACGCCCCAGCCCCCTCTGCCTCCACTCTGTTTTTTCGAATGGTGGAAGGGTGAGGGGGTGTGCTAGTTTTTTCTCATGCATGCATTGAAGGTGTTTGTTGAAATGTTTGAGTGAATAATCCCATTGAATTTCTCATAGAACAAAAATATAGAAGGTGTCCGAGACGCACTTGAGCTTTCTCCTCTTTATTTCCCTCGATCGAGGTTAGCAATCTTATCTTTTCTAGGTCATTGATACAATTCATGTGTCGGTGTGAATTGGTTATTTCACTATTTATGATGTCCTGTTTTTTGAAAAACTTACTTATATGATGCAGATGAACGGTCGGGAATGGATGTACGGTGACCGGCGCGTAGCCGGGTATATCAAAGGCGTGGATAAATTTATCGGTGTGGCTACGGCAAACAAAGAGAATGGATTTATACGTTGTCCATGTGTTCAATGTCGGAACAACAAGGAGTACTCTTCCTCGAAAATCATTCGGCGGCCACCTGATTATGAAAGGTTTCATGCCCAACTATAATTGCTGGACCAAGCACGGGGAAAGAGGGGTTATGATGGAAGATGGTGAAGAAGAAGATGATGATAACAACTATCATCATATGTTTCCTGAATACAGCGATACTGCAATGGAAGACAATGGAGAGGAAAGAGGTGAAGAACGGGCATCAGATGAGCCGGCTGATGAACTTGGTAGGGTCATTTCTGATGCAAAGCGAGACTGTGAAACAGAAAATGAGAAGTTGAAGTTAGAGGGCATGTTAGAAGATCACAAGAAATTGTTGTACCCAAATTGTGAAGATGGCAGCACAAAGCTCGGTACCACACTGGAATTGTTGCGATGGAAGGCAGAGTGTGGTCTAACTGACTCCTCATTTGAAAAGATGCTGAAAATAATGAATCCGAAGTTTCCAAAACATAACGAACTTCCCGAGAGTACCTACGAAGCAAAGAAGACTCTCTGTCCTCTCGGATTAGATGTGCAAAAGATACATGCATGCATTAATGACTGCATCCTCTACCGCGGTAAGGAGTATGAGAATTTAGATAAATGCCCGGTATGCAATGCGTTGCGGTATAAGATCAGACGAGATGACCCTGGTGATGTTGAGGGAGAGCCCCTCCGGAAGAGGGTTCCTGCTAAGGTTATGTGGTATGCTCCTATAATACCAAGGTTGAAACGCATGTTCAGAAACAAAGAGCATGTTAGGTTGTTGCGATGGCACAAAGAAGACCGTAAGAAAGACGGGAAGTTGAGACACCCTGCTGATGGGTCACAGTGGAGAAAAATCGAGAGAGACTTCCCAGACTTTGCAGGTGACGCAAGGAACTTATGGTTTGGTCTAAGTACGGATGGCATGAATACTTTTGGGAAGCAGAGCTGCAGTCATAGCACCTGGCACGTGACTCTATGTATCTACAACCTGCCTCCTTGGTTGTGCATGAAGCGTAAGTTCATTATGATGCCAGTGCTCATCCAAGGCCCGAAGCAACCGGGCAACGACATTGATGTGTACCTTAGGCCATTAGTTGAAGAACTCTTACAGTTGTGGGGCAAACCAGGTGTACGTGCGTGGGATGAGAACAAACATGAGCCATTTGATCTACGAGGGTTGTTATTCGTAACCATCAATGATTGGCCTGCTCTTAGTAACCTTTTAGGACAGACAAACAAGGGATATAAGGCATGCACCCACTGTTTAGATAAGACCGAAGGTACATATTTGCATAAATGCAAGAAGGTTGTGTACCTGGCGAATCGACGATTTCTTCCGACCAATCATCCCGTAAGAAAGAAAGGCAAGCATTTCAAAGGTGAGGCAGATCACCGGAAGAAGCCTGAACTCCCTGTTGGTGATGATGTATTTGGTATGGTCAAGGACATAGAAGTAATCTTTGGAAAGGGTCCCGGCGGTCAATCTATATTTTGGGAGCTGCCATATTGGAAAGTCCTGCGTGTCCGCTCTTCAATCGACGTGATGCAAAGTGTTGAAAATGCTAAAGAATCTTCATCAACCCGAGCCAAAGCTGTCATCAGACTATGAGCATTCTATTCTCAAGTCACATGCGGCACAAAAAGCCTCGAAGAGCAGTACTGATGCAAGCGAGAAATCTATTGCCCAGCTTGGAGAACAAGCAAAACAGACTTGCACCCCTCTCAAGGTGATTTCTCAAACCAATGTGGGGTCGAGCAAATATGGGGCCGAAGAGCAGTATGATCCAGAGGTAGTTGCACAATACGGAGAAGCTGCCGCTGCTCAAGGTATGAGTATTGCCCAGTACTTATCCCAGTTAGAGTTCTTCCCCGTGAGTGAAGTAGCATACAAATACCAGTACGGCAAACCTCTCGTCAAACCTGAGGAGGTAAACAATCTTCCAACAAAAATGCGAAGATTGCATAACTGGTACATGCATGCCACAAGGGCCGGGGCTAACTGGATAGTGCTGAGGGTTACAAAAAAGCATCATGGGAAAGAAAAGGATGACATGATATCCATTGAATTTGATGAACTATTTCAATTATTCAATCAAGACGCCTTGGACAAATCGATCATCAGTGCCTATTGTCTGTAAGTACTAATTCTGTAATTAATTTAGTCTCCAGCTATATTATTTTGTTTATTGCATGTATATAATCATACTGTAATATGCAGAATGAAGATTCTCGAATGCAGCAGAGGACAAATCTATGACATTGGCTTCATTGACCCATATTGGGTTCATGAAGCTAATCTTAAAATAAGCCCCCAGGATACGGAGGATAATATAGTACACGCGTTAAGTTTTCAAGAAACCAAAAGGGAAATACTATTTCCTTACAACTTCGAGTGAGTGTTATTGTCTTGTATACACTTTCTATTTCGCTTACTCGATGTTAAGTATATAATTGATTAGTTATGCATTTGCAGCTTCCACTATATTCTGTTAATCATTCAACTTGACAGGGCGTGTACTAGTCATGGACTCGAAACATAAACCCCTTGAGACGTGGAAGGACATGCAGATACTTCTCCAGCGGTAATTCTAATCATTACGACACTATATCGGCAACGTTCGTGAATTTTATGATATCAAGTACTTAATAACTTATTTTATTCGTTTTCTACGCCGGGCAGCGCTTGGAAACGGTTCACCAACAAGGCTAGGGGTGTTTGGAAAGAGGAGCTTACATTTCAACCACTAGATGTAAGCACCACTAGCTTTATCCGCACATCTCTTTGATTCTAGTTTTGATACAGTTATTATCATGCATGATTATTATTTTGATTGAACTATGTTCTCGTAAAGTGCCTGACGCAGGGACCAGGTAACAATCTATGTGGATACTATGTATGCGAGTTCATCCGGCAGACGTGCGATGAGAATGGCAGAAATTTAGAGCAACTCCGTGTACGTAAATAATTTCTATAGTTTTTAATTACAATCAAATTGTGTTTAGTTTCATTCATATAGACTGACTCCTTTTTTAAATCAGATCGAACGTCTACGGGACGGTCTTCTGCCAAAGGATCGCATACGAGCAATTCAGGAGGAATTGGCGGGATTCTTGGATGCAGAAGTCCTAGACCCAAAAGAGGAATACTACTCGGCTGTGTATAGACAATAGGAATTGTAAAAATAGCAACTTTGAAGAAATTGGCCGGTAGCATCGAATAGCAACTTTTGTATGTAGTGCATGAACTCGATCCGTGTATTAAATATAATATTGTCATCATGATGTAATATAAGGTTCCTTTATTGATAAGTGCAAATCACTAAATAAACAATAAAACAACCTAAATGAATTCTCTGCCGCGGCACAAAAACTGGCGAAAATGCTGCCGCGGCAACAAAATGTGCCAAAATGAGGCAGAGAAATGGGTCAAATCTCTGCCTAGTCTCGGTTCGTGTAATGCTCCACCCCCTCTCGCCCTCTGCCGCTGCCACGTGTGCACCCTTTAGTCCCGGTTGGTGGGGCAATCGGGACTAAAGAGCTTTAGTCCTGATTGCCTCGTCCCGGTTGGGCAACCGGGACTAAAGCCCCGTACCAACCGGGACCTATAGCCCCGTTTCCACCAGTGAAAGCTGCTAATCTAAGTTTCAGCGTTTGGCGACTTGGCTAGCTGATGTTAAGGAATTGTCTGATATACCCTTAGAACCATAGTCATTAGAACAGGTATTTATATACTCCCTCCGACCCATATTAGTTGACTTGAATTTGGTTAGATTTGAATGAATCTAGACACTATTTAGTATATAGATTCATCTAAATTTTAATAAATCCAAGTCAACTAATATGGATCGGAGGGAGTATATAAATGTACACACAAATATACACTTAATTTGGGTGAGACATGATGTCTTATTCAAGTGTAACATCAAATACAATTTCGTTGTCAATTTGCAAATGTACGGTTATTAGCAACAAATTTGATTTGTACCATCACATATGCTAGACCGTGTGCCATTGCTTTGGGCAAATACCACGTCAGCCAACAAGGTCCTGTTTCGGTCACCTAGCTCCGTTCGATGGGCAAAAGAATCACGGATAGGAAAGGTCCTGTTTCGGTCCAGGAGAGAGATATGCATAGATGAGACCGATCAGCCCAGGGTGGCATTCTTTCGTAATTACTGCAAAAGAAATAGGCAAATGGAAATAATGGTTCGCTGAGTAAGTCAAAAGCCCCGGGAAGCACCTTAATACGTGCAATTGGGAGTGTGGCTTTGGCAAAGCTGACAGCAAAACTTTTCAGCAATAGCTAGTTGTTGTTTAGGTGTGTTGCTTCCAAATTTATTCACGATTTTATGTGCTAGGCACTAGAAGTATGCACGACTGGTGTCCTCGCACGTTCCATATATCGCCCCCTTCACGACGGGCTGAAAGCTATTTGGATGGGCCTCGTCAATTTGCATCATGCGCAGGTCGCTGTCGCGCGTCATGTCTACTGATGCCACATCTGCTCCGTAGGCTGGTTCAAACTGAAGTAGGTACTAGGATTATTTCGTTACGTGAAAATTAGCTGGATGCCCAATAAATGATCAGCAAAGACTTGACTTGATGTATTATTATCCGTTCCAACTTAATTAGAACGACCAAAGAAAAAATCTACCATATTTATGCGCATATACACATCAGCTAGTCAGTTCAAGAAAAATATACCATCTCGATGCTGGTAGCTTTTACTTAGAACAGCATGTAGACCTAGCAAGGTAGAGAGCTACTACATTAACTGTTGAAAGGCTAGCTTGTGCTAATTTGAACGGGTAAAATCAATGAAATTATACACAATCAGACTCTTATTGCAGGATATTTCGTTCACATCGAGCAAACCATGAGAAATCGAATAGTTTCATTTTCGTGCAGTCTTCACTAATTCTATTTGACAAATATATGTTTGTATTTTCAGTAATACATTAGGCAGGCAGAACCATGCATGGACAAGCGGATGACAACCATACACAGATGGAGCTGAACTCCAGCGTGCATTATTGAAAGAAAAAAACAACATATTAATGCTGGTTCAAACAATTATCTGTCTAATTCTGCCAACTGGGTCAAATTGAAGATTCAATGACATTGCACCCATAGGAAGTACGTATACATCAATGTAATTACAATTCTTCAAATAGAGTGGAATATACGATATTTTCTCCAGAGATGTCATGATCGCCGAAATTAATTAGATGCAATTCCTATGATTTCACGATGCGCTCGTAGAGTGAACTTTTCCCGTGTATTTAGCCATCATCGAAACCTCAAAGTTGCTCCACAGGCACAGTTAAGAATTAGGCCTCTCCAGCTCCAGGAACATGGCGAATGGTGAGCTAGTTAACCTAATGTAGTTATCATAGCATGCATAGCTTATTTACACTATCTGCTGACTCGACCTATTTATGCAGCGCCCCATACTAAGCCCATGCCTCCACAACATGAGGATGTTGGTTCAGCAGGTAACCCTAAACCGTATGATCCAGCACCAGATCCTGCTGACTCCAGGAAAATGGGGAATGGTGAGCTAGTTAACCTAATGTAGTTATCATAGCATGCATAGCTGATTATTTACACTATCTGCTGACTCGACCTATTTATGCAGCGCCCCATACTAAGCCCGTGCCTCCACAACATGCTGATCCTAAACCGTATCCTGCTGGGCAACAAGGATCTTCTGGTCCTGTAGGTTAGTACCGGTCTCTGTTGACCACTCCAGTCCATCAACTAATTAAACTCCATATGTTGTGATTTGGCATGCAGCGATAATCACTAAGACTGTCTGAACTGCGCGCTGCAGAAACCTGAAATGCAATTTTTTCCAGGAAAGGCTTCAAGTACTTTGAAGCGACGAATTCAAGCTCCATGGGAAGAAGAACGATTTGAACAACAGTTGGCATACTTTTGTCTCTGGTATTATATAAAATAAAAAGTTGAGAGGTGGGAAAGAAATATGGTCCTTCCCTAGTGCATGTTAATAGTATGTACTTTGCACTTGCTTTTGTGAAGTTGTACACTATCCGAGTTTTTCGTATGTCGGTATTGTAATACGCATTTACATTTATAAATAAATTGGGACTGTATTGGGTTTGCAGAAAAACAAAGTGGGAATTGTTCGACTTCATTCGCCCGTCTCTCTTCAAATAGTTCACCATGGATATGTTAACATCGCAAACCCGTACAATTTTGATTGTAGTTTCATGGGAATTCTGTGCAAAGTACTTGCACGATATAAGCATATGGTCCGTCGTTTGGTACCCCGTCTACGTATAATCACAAATCATTGTTGTATTCTGCTTAATATAGGCACAATTTAATGTGATGCTTACACACACGACGGTAGCGCAAAGTCTAACTCAGCCTCGCCTATTTCAGCTTTCGTACTTATAATTTATATAATGTCCACGTCCAACTTTGCCAACTATATAACATGCGGGTGTCTGACCTAGGTCTATTTATTGCATGTAACCATCCGTGCAGGTGACGAAGAGCGACATGGCCAACTTAGTGAGCAAGGAGCCTGAGAGTGAACTCACAGCCAGAACAAACACCTGAGAAGAAAGTCCAACAAAGATTCTCAATTCTAGAGCAAAAATAGCTACAGTATATGACAAGTAAATAATAAAGAGACATATGCTTGTGATTACATGATACTAGCAAGGTTTATCATGGGTATCAGAAAACCTCACGGGAAATGATGTGTAGTTTGCCATGAGCATCAGAAAACCTCACGGCACGAGACAGTGTAGTTTGCCATGTGGGCATAAAAAAACTAACGGCAACGGATGTGTACGTAGTTTGGCGCCATGAGTATTAGAAAAACTCACGGCAAAGGTTCAGCCTTTGCCAACAGCCATTGTCCCAAGCACACGGCAAATTAACTGACAGGCAGGCCCTAGCATCGGAAGTTTGACGACGGCCTGATCAAAATAATGGCAAAAATTAGGTAGGACCCACTTCTTTGAGCGGCCGTTACTGTCTGTTGTCCGTCTCTGCAGGATTTCTGCCAATGTCTCGATTCTTTGCTCCCGACAAACATTTGCCACATGCCGTGCTAGAAAGATTCAGGCAAGGAAGGCTTTGCCGAAAGATATATACACCCTGCTCAACTGCTCATCCGGCTTGCCTTCTTTTTTTTTTTTTTTTTTTGAACGGAAAATGCTTTCCACTAAACATGTTGCTCAGCAATATCGCCAGCAACCAAGCCAACTACAAGGTCTGGAACATCGTCCTCCCAGGTGGAGTAAGGAGCGATGTCCTGATAGCCAAACTGTGCCAAACAATGTGCAACAGAATTACAAGTGCGTCTACAGAAGACAACATCTACAAGATCAAAGTGGAGTGCGCATAAGCTTCTAGCTTCTTTGAAGAGGATACCCATATCAGCCAAATCATAGGAACCAGTATTGATTGCAGCGACAAGAACTGATGAATCAGACTCAAAGATGATCCGGTTTGCCCCCAAGTTCGCTGCTGCTTCCATTGCAGCAATACCCGCTTCAGCTTCAGCATGTAAAGCACCACGCAAATGAGTCAGCTTCCCAGCTCCCGCCGCCCTAATCTGGCCTGCCTCTGATCTTATAACATACCCAAACACACCATCATGCGTTTCCATGTGATACGCCGCATCAAAATTTGCCTTCAAAAAGCCTGCAGGAGGGGCGTGCCATTTTTCATTCACTGCCAGGACAGGTCCCTGCTGAATCTCAACTTTAGTGAATTCCCTAAAGTGTCTGGTGATTGTGAGTTCGAGCTCATTCGTAGAGCGTTGCTTCTCTCCGGCATTAACTTTATTTCTAGCCGACCACCAATCCCAGAGGGTCACAGCTATAAGGAGTTGTGTTTTCGCTGGCAGAGACCATAATTTCTCCATAAAAGTCGGTGCACTTTGGCAAGAGATGAACCGCACTCGGTGTTCTTCCATATTTAGCGCTCTCCAAACTTTCTTCACGTGCTTGCATTTCAAAAAAACATGTCCAGCATCCTCGTTATAACAGTGGCAAACGGGGCATCTAGTGTCAAGATCAATACACTTCCGCTCAATATTCATCCGCAGAGGTAGACTGTTATGGGCAAAACGCTACAAAAAGAGCTGCAGTTTCGCAGGTGCTTCAAGTTTCCAGATCTTCTTCCAATCTTGTGTAACATGTACAGCAGCTGAGGAAGAACTAGCATCACGACCCTTGCAAGCTTCTCGGACTGAAATTCCCACATGATATGCCGATTTCACACTAAACATTCCCTTACTATCAAAGTGCCATGCTATAGAATCTTCCATATCAGGCCTGACGGGGATTGATAAGATATCATTTGCATCAGCTTCCGAGAAGTTATCACGAACCAGTCCCTCATCCCAAGATTCAGATATTGGGTTAAGCAAATCACACACTCTAGTGATCAGGGATTGGCCACGTGGTTGACACAAAAGAACTGGCACACAGGTTGACACAAGGACCTCGGAGTCAGGCTAAGTTCCAGGCGGACAGGACAAGTATTAGCGATAGCATAGCGAGAATTTAGGATCGCATGCGTCTGTTCCTATTCGGTCGAATAGAGATTACCGACCCATTGCTCAGCTCTTCTCTGTCCATCGCGACTTGAAGCCGACAGCCCGACATGCTCCGGCCACTGTAAGTTCTCTTCTGAATTCTGATTTTCTCTTGATAAATGACGCAACGTTTTTATAATCCTTCATCAAATCCGTGATATAATACTTTAATTAGGGATTTATCTTTTAAGATTTATAAATTATGTTACCATTAATCAATGCCGCAGAGACAATTGTCTGGAGCTGCAAAGGAAAAAAGAGAGAGAATCAGCTGATTGAAATGCAAAAAGGTGCTTTAAATAAATATTTTTCAACAACCACTAGTCTTGATCCTAATAATAATAATCAAAGCCAAGAATGTGATGCGGAACAAGATGACGAGTATAATTCAAATGGAGATCTTTAGGCCAATGAGTAATCCTCAGATAATAGTAAGTAGCTAATTAGCATAAATTTTAATTTTTGCAACAGAAATAAACATATATATATATGTCTATATATATTGAAACTAGTGGGCTATCTAGGGTGCTACCTATGCATGTCAATCCAACCACTGGATATTCTATAGAGAGTATGAATTTGAGCAGCCTGAGCACAAATTCTCTAATAAAAAACACCACCTCCGTTACATCAAGAGCATAGCTAGTCAACCATGCAGCTAGTACATGCAAAGTACCACATGCAAACTAGCAACATCTCCCTCTATCACATGCAAGCTAACACTACATGTAGACCATTGAATCGGCCAAAATTTGAGCATACAAGCTAGCACTACGTGTAGACCATTGAACCGGCCAAAATTTGAGCATGGAAGCTAGCACTACATGTAGACCATTGAATCCACCAATATTTGAGCATTCAAGCTAGCACTACATGTAGACCATTGAACCCACCAATATTTGAGCAAGCACATGCAACATATTATTGGCCAACCTCATTCTCGGGGGCATCACTACTAGGAAAAGGTCCATCAGTGGCGCACCATTTTAGGACTTCTGTGGCGCATATGGGATACGCCACTGTTATCTCGCCACTAAATGGCAGTTATGTGGCGCATATTGAAATGCACCACAGAAGTCTGAAAAACTTCTGTGGCGCATATTGCCAAAATGCGCCACAGAAGTCCCGAACCAGATCTCAAACTTCTGTGGCGCATTTGGCCAATATGCGCCACCGAAGTTTTTTTCAAATTTCCAAAAAAAACCTAGCCAGATCTGGCCGGAGGTGGTGCTCGCCGATGGAGGAGAGAAGGAGGTCGGTGGTGGAGGAGGTGGAGGTCGCCGGTGAGGAGAGGAGGAGGCCACCGGAGGAGGAGGAGGCCGCCCGAGGAGGAGGAGGCCGCCGGAGGAGGAGGAGGAGGAGGAGGAGGAGGAGGAGGAGAAGGAGAAGGTCGCCTGAGGAGGAGCTCGCCGGGTGGAGGACGAGGGAGGTGGGAGGAGGAGGAGCTCGTCGGGATGGAGGAGGAGGGAGGTGGGAGGAGGAGGAGGATCTCACCTGGATGGAGGAGGGAAGAGCTCACTGGAGTGGAGGAGGGAGGAGCTCACATGGGTGGTGGTGGTGGAGGAGGAGGAGGAGGAGGAGGAGGAGAAGCTCACCGGGGTGGAGGAGGAGGAGGAGAAGGAGGATCTCACCGGGTGGAGGAGGAGGAGGAGAATGAGAGAAGAAGGTGAGGAAGGGAAGGGTGGAGGAGTGGAAGAGTATAAGAGAGGGAGAAGGGGCGGGATTCAAATTTTGAATTTTGGCCAAGACTTCTGTGGCGTATATGGAAGAAATGCGCCATAGAAGTTTGTCCTCCTTTTTTATTTTTTTGCAGGAAAAAACGATCTTTTGGCCATAATTTTTTACACTTTTCAAATTTTGAAAATCTAAATAATCGCTAAACAGCCGTTTTTCCGACATCGTATGCGAAAGTTACCGCCGTTGTTCCGACATCTCGTTCTCGTCATTTTGGTATATTATACGTATTTTTCCGACATCGTATGCAAAAGTTACGGCCGTTCTTCCGTGGCATAAACTTTTTTTACATAAAAAGTCGAAATGCATGTTCGTTAATTTTCCTACAAACTAGACCATATTACCCATCACTATATGAAAGGATTTTATTTTTTAAAGTGTTTTTCATTTTTTATTATTTTTTTCAGGCTAAAAAGGCGATCCAGGGGTAGAATCTGTTTTTCCTACTCCAACTTCTGTGGCGCATGCTTCTGTGGCGCATATGGTCATATGCGCAACAGAATATTGGTCAGAGTACAGTCAATGAGATTCTGTGGTAGGTCCACCCCAGCTTTTTGTGGCGCATATGTCCATATGCGCCACAGAGGTTCCAACTTCTGTGACGCATTTTTCCTATATGCGCCTCTTCTGTGGCGCATTTGATGAAATGCGCCACTGACAACTTTTGTGGTGCATGGTCAGAACCATGCGCCACAAAAGGTATGTCTATCTATAGCTAGTTTTCTATTAATGCATGGCCGTTCAGATAGAGGACAGTCTGTTTATCAACTGGAGGCATCTCATCGGATAGCAAAAGCACACACACCCGAGTGATGAGCGAATGATCTGCCATTTGTCGGAGGCACACCACTCTATATATATAGGAACCGGTATCTGCATTTAGTACTGCAAAAATATCTAGCGAAAACAAACCGAGAAACACTCCCGTGCTAAACGAGAGGTACACGCGAAGATTTTGGCCGAAATTCGTGCAACCCCAGACGCGGGATAACATGCCGCCATCTTGATCTACTCCCATGGCTGGTTTTATTATCAAAATTCATGCAGACTTTTTTGTTCCCTTTGATGCTTGATACTCTTGTCCATCTAGCGTTTACACAGCTTACCAAAGTACAACTAGTACAACTACTCTATTTTAGCAAGTACAGAAAAACTAGCATACACATGCATTCCGATTCAACGGTTGGTAGAACTTTTTGCAACTATACAAGCTGTTGGCTGTGCTAAAAAAACTGCTGGCTATGCGATCTAGAGGACAAATGATGATGACATCCAATTTGCATGATGTTTTTGGCTCTCTCTTATCTTGACGGCTAATACACGTACTTCCTGTATCCAACGTTAACACTTGCATGTATTGATAACATCAACGTTGAATACAGAGAGTACATGTACTAGCTGCTAAGATAAGAGAGGGCCAAAAAATTTGCATGCAGTTGACGATATCATTGTCGTTTGTAGCATAGCATAGCTAACAGTTTTTGTAGCATAGCAAACAACACGTATTGTTGCAAAAGAAATTACCAACTCAAAACAGGATGCATGCGTATGCTAGTTGTACTTGCTAAACTAGAATAACTATACTTAGTTGTACTTCGGTGAGATATATGCATGCTAAGCATCAAACCGAACAAGGAAACATGCATGAATTTTGAAAATAAAACCATCATTAGAGTAGACCAAGATGGCAAGCAGTTTATCATGTGTCCTGGGGTGTACGAATTTCGGCCAAAATCTTCGCGCGTGGCTCTCGTTTAGCGTAGAAGTGCTTCCCGCGTCCGTTTTAGCTAGATATTTTTTGAATATTAAATGCAAAACTTGTTCCTGTATGTTATATTTCAAGATTTTAGAAATTGGGACTAGAAAAAAATTGCATTTGCATTGCACAAGCATGGCATTTTGCATTCATGGAAAAAAAAATTGGAATGAAAAACACTATACAAACCCTAAATTTTATTACCAAAATTCTCCTACAAAGGAATATGCAAGGATTTAAAAATTCAATATTTGCAAACTAGTGAAAAGAAATAAAAAAATAATCCTATGTTTATCTACAGATTTTTAGAAGAATTTGGACACCAAAATCATCTCAATTGGATTATTTAAGAAAAAATTTTAAAAAACAAGGAAATAGAAAAAGAATAAAGGAAAAGAATAAAAAACTAACTAAGCTAACCAACCGGTCCAGCCCACCTAATCCCTCGCCCCAGCCCACCTACACGCCCCGCGTGTGCAGCAGCCAGCGAAGCGAGCAGCGCGCAAGCCAACAACGTCGCGCGGCAACGTAACAACGCGCAAGCAGCCCGCCTCTCCTCTCTATACGGCTGACACGCCTGGCCCACCCGAGCGTCTTCCACCTCCCAACGGAAATCATCTATCGTAGGCGTTCTTGATCCGATGCGATTCCTCCGCCAAATCCGCATGGATTGTTGCGATTTTTGCCCCTTTTTCCGCACAGGAACGACCCCATAAATCCCCGCCTTCGTTCCCTTTGTTTTGTTTGATTTTATTGAAACCCTAGCCGCCACAGAGCAAGTCCCGATCTCGCCGCCGTCGCCGACATTGCCGCCGCCAAGACGTGCTCGAACCCGACGTTCCAGAGCTGCCCGTGCTCTCTGTTTTTGCCACCCTATTCTCCTTTCTCCCGCGCGTCGTTTCACCCTTTTCTTCCCCGCCCGCAGGACCACAGGAGTAGCTGGACACCACCGCCGGAGCCTCACGTCACCGTCGGAGCTCTGTCTGCACCGCGTCGTCGCTCGGTGAAGCTAAACACCTCAACGAGGCCACCAGCGAGCTCGTCTCCATCACCCGCATCCCGTAGACCACCTCTCCCTCGATAGAGATCGACGGAATACCGTGCACCGCCATCATCTGAGCCGCGCTGCCGCCACGTCATCCCCACCGACGAGCTCGCCACGTTCGACGTGGACCATCGGATCTTCCTCAAATCGAACGGCCATCATCTGTTTCATTATCGAACCGGTATCGGCCACTCGTATCGTGCCGCGTGGCATGCGCGTCAGCGTTGACTGTTCTGTTGATAATAAAAGGATTTATAATTGCAGAAAAGGCATTAACCTTGTAAAATTCATAGAAATTAATTTATAGCTCCAAAAATAGCATATAATATATCATTGGAAATATAATTTCATGTAGATTATTTATATGCAGTTGAGTCGGGCAATTACTGTAATGTTTTTCCGTAATTATTTAAATAGAATAATGCCATTTTTGGAGTAATAAATTCATAAGAAAATAAATATTGTTCAAAAAATTGTAAATATGGATTCATAAAATTGATTAGAATATTAATATCTAATTGTATTTAACTTTTAAAGTACATATTTACTGTAATAATTTAAATATTTTAAAAGGCCTTTTAGAGTATTAAATTCGTAATAAATTATTTGTAGGACATAAAAATATGACTAATATATCAAATGAAAGCTACTTTAACATAGATTAGTAATGTCAGATTATATCTAATCTTTGCAGTACATATTTACAGTAATGATTTAATTTGTTTTAATGGTCTTTTAGGTTAATAAGTTCATAGTAAATTCATACCTAGTCCAAAAATTATGTATAATGTATCAAATTGAAGATAATATCCTGGAGGTTAATGGTATCTAGTTAGATATAGCTTTTGCATATTATTTACCCTGTAGAAATTTAATTAGTATTAATGTCTTTTTAGATCATTAAATCTATCATAAATTATTTATAGATCACAAAAGTATAAATAATATGTTCCTGGAATCACAATCCCGTGATTGATTTTCTAGACAACAGAAACTATATAAATGATTTAAAACCCATTAAACACTATTTAAATCATAACAAAAGATCTATAACTCCGATTAGGGTGAATCCAATTCCTACTGGTTCATATTAACGTTCTCTATCCAGTAAATCCAGAAACAAATTTAATTCGGCAGTTAAGACAGGAATTTTAACAAAACTATTAAAACCCCTATATTGGCAACCATGATTTAATAATAAATACCCTATTTCATTAAAACACTTCATGCATGCACCGTGTGATCGAATAATGTTCAAAGAACTAAAATACAACCATTATGATTTGTTAAATTTTCATGCATGCATTTGCGAATTTTTTTATGATTATATGGTTGTTTATGTTGTATGCAATTGTTTGCTCGATAGATTGTGAGGAGTGCAACGTGTGTGATTGCAACGAGTGCTTGAACGACTTCAGCTGCAACCAAGGCAAGTAGTTGCTATTTTGTTCATGATTTATCCTACTATTTTCCTCTTGTCCATGTGTAGTGTATTTTCGTAGCTACATGTGTAGATATTACTATGCTATGCTATATTCTATGTATCGTGGTAGGGAAATTCCTTATAGTGTAGCCTCCGTATGGTAGATGTGCTTAGATATGATGTAGATACAAGGAAGGGATCATGTTATGATGAAGTGAATGTTTTGTTCTACTAAAACAGCATAATGTCAATGAACTACCTAGGCGAAGTGTTGGATTAGTCATCAGAGTGTGAATAACGGTGGGGAATGCCGCCCAGGGCACTGAGAAGGATTAATTATCTTTATTGCGGTAGCTTACGTGTGCAACCATGTGCTAGTAAGAATGGATGGCTGGTTGGACTTAGTAGCCAGAGATATAGTGAATGTTAGGTTGGGACCGGTGCGCAATGAGGTTTGGAGATCTACTTCTCGAACGATATCTTCTTGGGCTTCTTCCTATCATCACACATTATGAGTGTGGTGGTACGAGCTGGGCAGAAAATAACTAGTCCCGGTTCGTAAAGACCCCCTCCCCCCCCCCCCCTCGCACTGCTACGCTGCCACGTGCAGAGCCTTTAGTCCCGGCCCGTAACTGACCCGGGACTAAAGGCAGGAACCTCTAGTCCCGTTTCCGTAGTCCGGCTGCCTATCCGGGACTAGAGGCCCTCTAGGACCAGGATTAATGCCCCGTTCTCCACTAGTGTCCACATGTGGACGCAAATCACGTACGTGGCCAAGTAGCTGGCTAGGTAGCTTATCTATTTGAACTTAGTATCGACTTGTATCCCTCTTGTTTGTATTTTCGGTTTATACTAGGCCCATTTGTACTGGTTTGTCTACGTAGCAGTGTCGCAAGTTGTAAAACCTTGCTGCGTACAACGACAAGGAAATAAACAGAAAATCTAAAAAAGGAAAAACCATTGTGCACTAGCTGGCTAG
Source organism: Avena sativa (assembly GCA_916181665.1). NCBI lineage: Eukaryota > Viridiplantae > Streptophyta > Magnoliopsida > Poales > Poaceae > Avena > Avena sativa. The sequence goes on from OV702285.1 coordinate 17,648,253, forward strand.
CCCCCACTACAATATGGGCCTAGGTGGGTTGTTGCATTAGCCAACGCCTCTAGACATTTTCTCTGGGTGTGAACCAAAACAACTTTTTCTCTTGCAAATTACAATAACGGCTAGTTCTCTGCGAACACCCAACGGCTACTGATTTTCTGGCTCCTAAAATAGCCATCTCGTGCAAGATCTCCATTGATTTAGCCATGGTGTCTACCTTGGAGAGAAGGCACGTGATGAATTGTCTGTCAAACTGAATCAAATGGATGGGCTTGGCAAAATACTTGAACCCTGTTGATTTCGGCAATTCCTTCTGCCGCTTTGTAAAATGCTCCACTATGTTGTTGAGCTCGACCAGCAGGTGTGAGTTGCCATACGACACTTGTTTAATGGCATTCCGCTCATCATCCGTCCGAGCCGACGGATTCTTGGGCGTGCGTGCTCTTCTGCTGGCCCACGCAGCACTGTCGTTTCTCATTGTGAGCTCTTTTCGGGTGTCCCTGCGATGTAATCAAGATGACATGAAAAACCAAAAAATGAAAGATTGCTCTAGCTGAGTGTGATGTCCTAGCTAGACTGCATGCGCCAGCAGCGACCAAAACCGTGCGACCCCGCATAAAACAAATTAAGAAAAAATCTGCTGGGAGTGAAGAAAAAGATTGATTATCAGCTGGATAGAAGATTTGTAAGAACGAGCGGAGCAGAATTTTTGCATGCATCCTGTAACTACCACACACACTCACTAGTAAAAAAGCAGTCATGCGGAAACTGTTTTTCAATCATCCTATGATATAAACCCAGTTAAAATCAACAGCAGAGAGATGTTGCTCTAGTTGAGTGGTTGAATCAGTAAACAAAAATAACTTACTGGGGATTAGCCAAAACTTGAAAAGCAACCGGGGGTGTGTGCTTTTCCTGTCCGATGAGCCGTGTCTAGTTATGCAATATCTGAACTGCCGTGCGCCCGAGAATGAGCTTGACCAATAATATGTTGCATGTGCTTGCGAAATTGTTTGGTTGGGTTGCTCAAATATTAGCGGGTTCAATGGTTTACATGTAGTGCTAGCTTGCATGCTCAAATATTAGTTCGTTCAATAGTCTATATATAGTGCTAGATTGCATGCTAATATTTTGGCTGGTTCAATGGTCTAAATGTAGTGCTAGCTTGCATGCTTAAATTTTAGCCGGTTCAATGGTCTACATGTATTGCTAGCTTGCATGTGATAGGTGAGTTGTTGTTAGTTTGCATGTAGTGCTAGCTTGCATGTGGTACTTTGTATGTACTAGCAGCATGACCGAATATTATGCTCTTGATGTAACGGCGGTGGTGTTTTTCGTTAGAGATTTTGTACCTTGGCTGCTCAAATTTATGCTCTCTATATAATATCCAATAGTTTGATTAATATGCACATGTAGCATCCCCTGGAGAGGAAGCATTATCCACCACTCGTTTGCTGGAGATCCGTGACAAGGAGAGAGAACCGGCCATTTTTCTCTACTTTCTATCGATCCCTAATATTACCCAATGCGGAATTTCTCCATCTACCTTTCCACTGTACTCTGTCGTGTGCTTTTCTGCCACCTTGTACACGACCCGCCACAGTACCCTATTCCTATTATAATAATGGAGAAGTTATCTCTCGTACCACTTGCCCATAAATTCCCCTTCCAGTGATCCCCTTCCCACAATTTCAAGCCAGCTACGCTCCTCCCCACGCCCCATCGCTACAGGGGCACAACCTACCGCGCCGCCCCAACCAACCAAGCGCCACCACGACCACGGACCACCCCTCTCTGCCGGCGCCGGTGGATCCTCCCCTTCCGTGCACGACCGATAGCGGTCCGGGCCTCCCCTGACGCGGGATCGACCAGCAGCGGCCTGCCCCTCCCTTGACGCGGGATCGTCCGACGACGATGATACGTCAGAAACGTATCTATAATTTTGATGTTCCATGCTTGTTTAGTATCTACTTTGCTTTGCTTTGTCTGCACTTTGAGGTGTCTTTATATCTTTTCTGGAACTAACCTATTAACAAGTAACCACAGTGCATGTTGCCTATTTTCTTCTGTTTTTGGTTCCAGAAAAGCAGAAAATCAATATTCTCGGAATTAGACGGGACAAAATCCAAAGTCAATATTTTACCGTGGGCGACACGAATCCAAAAGACGGGACGGAGGGGCGCCACAGGGCGGCCAGACCCCCCAGTTGCGGCTAGGGCTGGCCGGCGCCTAGGCAAGGTGTGGCCCCTGGTGGACCCCCTGCCTCGCCTCTTCGCCTATAAGAAGCCCTTGATGCAGAAACCCTAGGCACCCGATCAAAACTCCACGAAACCATCTGTAGCTACCGCCACCATCTTCCCTAGATCGGGGAACGATCTGAAGTTCTTCTCGGCACCTTGCCGGAGGGAAGATCATCCTGGAGGCCTTCTTCTCCGGTATGATGCGTGAGTAGTTCCACCTTGGACTACGGGTCCATGTAGTAGCTAGATGGTTGTATATCCTCCTTGTGCTTTCATGTATAGATCTTGTGAGCTCCATTCATGATCGAGATCTAATCTATTTGTAATCATGCATGTTGTGTTTGCGGGGATCCGATGGATATTGAGATTATTATATCAGATTGATTAATGGTTTTGTCTTTATGATTCTATCATGTCTGTGTTTTTTGTGATCTTGCATGCTCTCCGTTATTAGTAGCTATCTTTGCCAAGTAGTTGCTAGTGACTCCAAGAGGGGGTATTTATGCTCGATAGTGGGTTCATGACTCTAGTTTCCAAGGGAAGTGACAGAATCTCTTTGGTTGTAGATTTGATGTTGCCACTAGGGAGAAAACAATGGTCTCTTGTTCATGGAACAAGTGATTGTTTACCTTACACACTTTCCTTAAAGCAGTTGTCTGTTGCTTGCAACTTAATACTGGAGGGGGTTTCATGATAACCCAAAGGTGGACTACTAGTCGTAGATGCAGTTGGATGGCGGTCTATGTATCTTGTTGTATTGCCCAATCGAATCTCATAGGATCTTTTTTTCTAGTATTGCATTGTTATGCCTTGCTCAGTTCTTGTCAATTGCCCTTCTGTAATTTTTTTACCCTTCATGCCATGTTGTTTATCTAAGGAGAGCACCTCTAGTGAACTATGGACCCCGGTCCAATCTTTACCATTGATACATCCTCCATTGTTACTGTTTACTTGCTGCAAACCACCATTACCTTCCACACCATACAGTTAATCCTTGTTACAGCAACCAGTGAGATTGACAACCTTACTGTTAGTTGGGGCAAAGTCTTGAGTTTGTGTTGTGCAGGTCTCCACATTGCTTGCAACACCTGTGTGACGTTTCCTTACTCCTACTGGTTCGATAACCTCGGTTTCTTACTGAGGGAAGACTTGCTACTGTGCTGCTTCACACCTTGCTCTTGGGGTTCCCAACAGGATCCACATCAACTGAACCATCAACAAATTTTCTGGCGCCGTTGCCGGGGAGGCCAAGGACGTCTTCACAAGGGGAGTCCTCCACTTCCTTTCTCTTTACTTTGTTTTTATTTTTCTTAGTTTCTTTTGCTTGGTTTTGTTTGCCTCTTGTTTTCAAAAACTCCAAAAAAATTAGTTTAGTTTGGTTTGCTTTCTCTTTTCAAAAACACAAAAAAATTAGTTCCTACTCTAGTTGCCACCTTGCTCTAGCTCACCATGTTGTTCCCCAAGTTCGCACTAAAGGATCTTGCAATAGGTAGTGGCTCCATAATTAGGAAAGATAATATTGAAGAATTCATTAATCATGTTAGCAAGCATGAGGATATTGAGGATAGATCTATAGCAGAACTTTCTCCTAATTATGAGATTGCTGCAGCTTCTTTAGTTCATATGTTGGAGGCTAGGTTTGTTAGCCTTAACCCCATGATACAATTTTTTGTTCCTAAAACTAAAAGAAGAAAAGAATGCTAAAAGGTGGGAATTTATTCTTGAAACTTTACTAAAAGAGTTCCATGATGTTGCTAGGGAAGCCAAAAAGGTATTTGAGCGCTTCAATATGCTAGTCTCATGTGTATATGTTGTGGATACTTCAAATAAAACCAAACCTAGATAATAATTCAAGATACCCACACCCTTTAAGCTTGTTGGAATGCATAAAGCCTTTGAAAAGAATTTTGATTGGATTGCTCCTGAAAATCTTTTTGACGAAAGTAGTAAACCAAAGAGAAATGAGAAGGGATCCTCAAAAACTCATTTGGATGAGATACCTTTCATAGTTGAAGACTTTGCAAGTATTGATCTAAATTCCTCATATGAAAATACTTGATTTCTTGCTTCTTGTGCCTAACTTAAAGGCGTTAAAGAAAAGTACTTGTTGGGAGATAACCCAAAAGTTTCCTTGAGTCTTGGAAGTTATTACTTCATTAATGACCTCTCCTTATCCTTTTTGTTTGTTTTTGTGCCAAGAATGACCTCTATTGAGAGAGAAGTAAGATTTGGGAAGTTGTTGTCCCGAAACAGATTTCTCTCCTCCACCATAAAAATTCGTGAGGAGTCTCTGTAACTCGTATTGAGCTGAAAATTTACAAATAAATTCCCCAGTATGTTAGATAACTTTTGTTAGTTCAACATTTTTTTATTGGAGAAACAGAAGGTCTTCAAAAAAATCGTTTTCTACCTGCTGGTCCGTTTTGACAGATTTCTGCCATTATTTGCATTTGCTTCTTATCGATTTCTTTTTGAATTCTCTTTTGGGGAATTGAGATTTTTAAAGGAAGTTGCTTCAGTAGCTTGTATTTTTATTGAAACGTTGTGTTGTTCCAAAGTAAAGAGGACCTTGCATTGACTGTGACTTAGACTTTAGCATGACATGCTAGGTGTTGTTTTAACCCTATGCTTAGTGATTATTGCTATAGCATGACTTGCTCCAAGTCATTGGGATTGCTTAGTGTGCCTTGAAGAAATTATGTGTTGTTTTAGCATACAAAAGCATAGTATTGTGGTTTTCTCCTTTGATGCTTTGTTTGGATTGACTTGGCACATGCTCAGACCATGTTATGACTATGAACAAGTCACCATAGCCTCTTTGATCATTTAGTCCTTGACTTGTAGTACCACTCTATGCTTTGATTAGTAATGTTCTGTCGCTCTGCATGATTATGGCCATTATTGCTCTCTTAGTTGGTTGCTCTCAGTCTTTTGCTAGCCTCCACTTGTATTAGTAAGCTCTACTCATGCTTCCAACGGATTTTTAGTGGTTTTCTGATAAGGCAACAAAACAAAGAGCAAGTAATAAAGACAACGAACAAACGGAGAAAGTGGCCCAATCCTTTTGTTAGCAAAGGACAAGCCGGTGGAAATACTTATAAGGACCAAACGTTCTCGAGGACACATGGGAATTCTGTCAAGTGCTTTCGCTTCAAATAGTTGAGTACTCTTCTTTGGTGTTGTAAGTGTTGTGTGGGTGAACCTGTGCTAACATACCGACCTTACTTGGACTAATACATACTTGTGATTAAACCCCCTGCAAGCATACGCAACTATAGGAAAGTAATTAAGATATAAATCTAACCATAGCCTTAAACTCTGAGATACTACGCTCCCTTATGCAAAGTTGCCCAAATGGGGGTTCAGGTTCCTATCACTCCGGCAACCTCGCAATTAGTAGACAAATACACAATGCATTCCCCTAGGCCCATAAATGGTGAAGTATCATGTATTCAACATTCACATGACACCACTAGAAGAATAGCTCCACAACTTAAATACTAAACCATTGAATAATAACTCAACACAAATCCACTACTAACAACATGACTTCTCCCATGTCCTCAAGAACTAGACGAACTACTCACAAGACATCATATGGATCAAGATCAAAGATGATATGGTAATGAATAACAATCTGAACATAAACAATAATCCAATGGTTCCACTCACAAGCATCAACTACAATAGTAATCAACACCGGGAAGGTTTCCCCTAATGAACTAAAGCAATATCCAACACAATTGTTACAACGGGATTAAGTAATGATGATGGTGCTGGTGGAGATGATGGTGTGGATGATGATGATGACCCTGATGAAGCCTAGCTTGATGACGGTGTTGATGGCGACGATATCCCCTCTCCGGGAAGGAATTCCCCTGGCAGAAATCTGTCTGCCGGAGAGATCTTTCTCTCTTGGTGTTTTCCGCCCCGCAGAGGCGGCGGAAATCTATCTGTGGTCGCCTCCCTAGTGTTAGGGTTCCGTAGGGAAGATATAGGCGAGAGGGCGAAGTCGGGAGCCGGGCAGGTGGGCCACACCTGCCCTAGGCGCGATCCATAGGGGACCCGCGCCTAGGGGGTGTGGTCCCCCTGCGTTCCTTCTTTGCATCCCCTTCTGGCTTCCTCTGTCTTCTGGGAAAATATAATTTTCCCATATTTTTCTGGTATTTTTCTGATCTTTGCGAAATTGCATCAAAACACCTCCTTTTCCGTCAGAATCCAGACTCCAGTAGTTCATCCTCCAAGAATCATCCAACATGCATAAACAGATGAAAAGACATAAGTAATACCTCATAATAAGACATATATCAAAGAATAGAGGCAAATTATGATATAGAATGGTGATGCAAATTGGACGTATCAGTTCTCTATGGCAAGAACTTACAGGTGACTGAAGTTGAGTAGCATGAGGTGTGGCCCTCATATTCAAGGGACTTGAGATTACCAACTTATACTTTGTCAAGCATATACTCCATAGTTTATTCACTTTAACCTTAATCACTTCAAGATGCTTATGATAGGGGAAATGAGGGCTGAAAGCTAACAAGTACCATAATTTTTGGAAGCTCTTTTTGAAACTTGAAATCCCTGCTTCCCTTATGAAGAGCCTTTCTTCCACTACTATATTGAGTCTCCACCTTCTACATTTAGGCACCATTAAGAGAGCATAGTTTCCATTCTTAGTTCTATGTGCAGTGTCCCAAAACTTATTGATTGATGCATATTGTGATATTGCTTGTTCTTGTGCTATTTGTATCTAGTCACTCTTATGAACTTTGAAGGTGTCCTATGCATCTATTTGCTACTCTATGAGGGACAAGCTGATTGCCACTTTGCCATGTTTTTTGTATGTGAAACAAACAAACGTTTTCAATGCATGTTATTCATGAAATTTGTTTGTAGCCTTTCATGTTGCATGCATAGTTACTTTGTCTTATTGTTAGAACTCCATCTTTCATGCACATGTTTAGAGTTCTTTGATACCATCTTTCAATGCTTGCAAATGGTTTGATATTGGTTTTGATGGTGCATGTCACCTCAAAAATTATTCTTTTATCACATACCTACTCGAGGACGAGCAGGAGTTAAGCTTGGGGATGCTTGATACGCCGGAAACATATCTATAATTTTTGATGTTCCATGCTTGTTTAGCATCTACTTTGCTTTGCTTTGTCTACACTTTGAGGTATCTTTATATCTTTTCTAGAACTAACCTATTAACAAGTTGCCACAGTGCATGTTGCGTGTTTTCTTCTGTTTTTGGTTCCAGAAAGGCAGAAAATCAATATTCTGGGAATTGGACGGGACAAAAGCCAAAGTAAATATTTTACCGTGGGCGACAGAAATCCAGAACACGAGACAGAAAGGCGTCATAGGGCGGCCAGACCCCCCCTAGGCGCGGCTAGGGATGGACCGCGCCTGGGCAGGGTGTGCCCCCCTGGCGGCCCCCTGCCTCGCCTATAAGAAACTCCCGATGCAAAAACCCTAGGCACCCGATCAAAACTCCATGAAACCATCTGTAGCCACCTCCACCATCGTCCCTAGATTGGGGGATCTGAAGTTCTTCCCGGCACCTTGCCGAAGGTGAGATCATCTCGGAGGCCTTCTTCTCCGGTATGATGCGTGAGTAGTTCCACCTTGGACTACGGGTCCATGTAGTAGCTAGATGGTTGTATCTCCTCCTTGTGCTTTCATGTATAGATCTTGTGAGCTTTGTTCATGATCAAGATCTAATCTATTTGTAATCATGCATGTTGTGTTTGCGGGGATCTGATGGATATTGAGATTATTATGTCAGATTGACTAATGGTTTTGTCTTATTGATTCTATCATGTCTGTGTTGTTTGTGATCTTGCATGCTCTCCGTTGTTAGTAGCTATCTTGGACAAGTAGTTGCTATTGACTCCAAGAGGGGGTATTTATGCTCGATAGTGGGTTCATGCCTCTATTTAATCTAACGAAAGTGACAGAAATCTCTTCGGTTGTAGATGCGTTGTTGCCACTAGGGATAAAACAACGGTCTCTTGTTCATGGAACAAGTGGATTGTTTACCTTACACACTTTGCTTAAAGCAGTTGTCTGTTGCTTGCAACTTAATACTGGAGGGGTTTCGGATGATAACCCAAAGGTGGACTACTAGTCATAGATGCAGTTGGATGACGGTCTATGTATCTTGTTGTATTGCCCAATCGAATCTCATAGAATCTTTTTGTCCAGTATTGCATTGTTATGCCTTGCTCAGTTCATGTCAATTGCCCTACTGTAATTTGTTTACCCTTCATGCCATGTTGTTTATCTAAGGAGAGCACCTCTAGTGAACTATGGACCCCGGTACAATCTTTACCATTGATACATCCTCCAATGTTACTGTTTACATGCTGCAAACCACCATTACCTTCCACGCCATACAGTTAATCCTTTGTTACAACAACCTGTGAGATTGACAACCTCACTGTTAGTTGGGGCAAAGTCTTGAGTTTGTGTTGTGCAGGTCGCCACGTTGCTTGCAACCCCTGTGTGACGTTTCCTTCCTCCTACTGGTTCGATAACCTCGGTTTCTTACTGAGGGAATACATGATGTTGTGTTGCTTCACATATTGCTCTTGGGGTTCCCAACAGGCTTCACATCAACTGAGCCATCAGACGATCCGACCTTCCACTACAGCGGAATCAACTGGCGATGACCCGTCCCTCTACTGGCACAGATTGACTGGGGGCAGCCTGATCCTCGAGGGCGCGGAATCAATGGCGGCTCCCGCACCTCCGCATGATTTCCTGATGCAACTGGGGTTTGGGGCAACACACTGCATTCGGGTGGCCCTGTGGTGATGCATGATGGCCGACTTGTGCAGCTGGGGCGACACATTGCAGCAGCAGTGACTGAAGGGTTTCGTAGCATAGTAAATCAAAAAAATTCTACGGATGCGAACGAGAAAGCCAAGATCTAATCTAGGAGATGCAAACAACGAGAGAGATTAGATGAGATCTTCATACCCTTGAAGATTCGCACAGCGGAACGTTCGTCGGAACGTGGGTGATGTAGTCGTACTCGCTTCTCCTCCTCGCGATCCAATACGATCTAGCACCGCAAGTGGCGATGCCTCCGAGAAATGCACACGTGCAGCACCTCGACGTCTCCTCTTTCCTTGGTCCAGCAAGTATGGTGGAGAGACGGATTGGATCTACAGCACGACGGCGTGGTGCAAGTGGTGGAGAGTTTCTGCAGAGATATTAGATCTCTGAGAAGTTCTTTAACTGCAAGATGGAGGAAGGGAGTTCCGTTAGTGAGCACGCCATTAAGATGTCGAGATACACTCAACGCCTTGAGCAACTGGACTGCAAGATTCCAGAGGAGCTCAAGATTGACAGGGTTCTGCAATCACTCCCTCCCAGCTACAAAAGTTTTGTAGTGACTCACAATCAGATTGGTTCCACTGATACGATCACCGAGCTCTTCGCAAAGCTGAAGGCTGCGGAGGTGGACATCAAAAAGGATAATCATGTGTTGATGGTCAACAAGCCCCCCACCTTCAAGAAAGGTAAGGGTGCAAAGAAGCCCTTCAAGAAAGGCGGCGGCAAGCGCGTTTCCCCTGCTGAGAAGAAGCTCAAGTCTGGTCCTAAGCCGGACACTGAGTACTTCTATTGCAAGGACAAGGGTCACTGGAAGCGCAACTGTCCGAAGTACTTAGCGGACAAGAAGGCTGGCACCATCAAAGGTATATTTGATATACATGTTATTGATGTTTTCCTTACTAGCCCTCGTTGTAGTGCCTGGGTATTTGATACTGGTTCAGTTGCTAATATTTGTAACTCGAAACAGGAGCTACGGAATAGACAGCGGCTTGCGAGGGATGAGGTGACGATGCGCGTTGGCAACGGATCAAGAGTTGATGTGATGGCCGTCGGCACGCTCTCCTTAGTTTTACCTTCGGGATTAGTTTTAAACCTCAATAAATGTTATTATGTGCCTGCGTTGAGCATGAACATTATTTCTGGATCTTGTTTATTGCAAGACGGTTATTCATTTAAATCGGAAAATAATGATTGTTCTATTTATATGAGTAACATCTTTTATGGTCATGCACCTGTTGTGAATGGTTTATTTCTTCTAAATCTCGAAAGGGATGAAACACACATCCATAACATTGAGGCTAAGAGATGCAAAGTAGATAGTGATAATACTACTTATTTGTGGAACTGTCGTCTAGGTCATATTGGTGTAAAGCGCATGAAGAAACTCCATTCTGATGGACTTTTGGAGTCTCTTGATTTTGAATCATTTGACACATGTGAACCATGCCTCATGGGCAAGATGATCAAAACCCCGTTCTCCGGTATGATGGAGTGAGCAACGGACTTGTTGAAAATCATACATACCGATGTATGCGGACCGATGAGTGTTTCGACGTGCGGTGGATATCGCTATTTTCTCACTTTTACCGATGACTTAAGTAGATATGGGTATATCTATATAATGAAACATAAATCTGAAACATTTGAAAAGTTCAAGGAATTTCAGAATGAAGTGGAGAACCATCGTAACAGAAAGATTAAGTTTCTACGATCCGATCGTGGAGGTGAATATTTGAGTTATGATTTTCTCACGCATCTTAAAGCAAGCGGAATCGTTTCGCAACTCACGCCACCCGGAACACCACAGCGCAATGGTGTGTCTGAACGCCGGAATCAAACCCTATTAGATATGGTCCGATCGATGATGTCTCTTACTGATTTGCCGTTATCATTTTGGGGTTATGCATTAGAAACCGCTGCATTCACTTTAAATAGGGCACCATCTAAATCCGTTGAGACGACACCGTATGAACTGTGGTTTGGTGCTAAACCTAAGTTGTCGTTTCTTAAAGTTTGGGGATGTGAAGCTTACGTCAAGAAGTTGATGCCGGACAAGCTCGAACCCAAAGCGGAGAAATGCATCTTCATGGGATACCCTAAGGAAACTATTGGGTATACCTTCTATCACAGAACCGAAGGCAAAGTGTTTGTCGCAAAGAACGGTTCCTTTCTGGAGAAGGAGTTTATCTCGAAAGAAGTGAGTGGGAGGAAAGTAGAGCTAGACGAGGTTGTTGAACCTTCTCTTGAATTGGAGAGTAGCGCAGCACCTAAAATTGTTCCAGTGCCGTCTGCACCAACAATAGAGGAAGCTAATGACAAGGATCATGAAGCTTCGGACGATGCTGCTACTGAACGTTGTAGGTCGACGAGGTCGCGTGCCCCTCCTGAGTGGTACGGCAACCCTGTCTTGACTGTCTTGTTGGTAGAAGATAGTGAACCTACGAACTATGAGGAAGCGATGATGAGCCCAGACTCTGAGAAATGGCTAGAGGCCATGAAATCCGAATTGGGATCCATGAGCGAAAACCAAGTATGGACTTTGGTGGACCCTCCTAGCGACCGAAAGGCCGTTGAGTGCAAATGGATCTTCAAGAAGAAAACGGACGTGGATGGTAATGTTACCGTCTATAAAGCACGGCTTGTCGCGAAAGGTTTTTGACAAGTTCAAGGTGTTGACTATGATGAGACTTTCTCTCCCGTAGCGATGTTTAAGTCCATTCGGATTTTATTAGCAATTGTTGCGTTTCATGATTATGAAATATGGCAGATGGATGTCAAGACTGCGTTCCTCAATGGCAACATTGATGAAGAGTTGTATATGATGCAACCCGAAGGTTTTGTCGATCCTAAGGATGCTGATAAAGTATGCAAACTTCAGCGTTCCATTTATGGACTGAAGCAAGCATCTCGGATTTGGAACCTTCGTTTTGATCAAGTGATCAAGAGCTTTGGATTTGTTCCAAATTGCTACGAAGCTTGTATCTACAAGAAAGTGAGTGGGAGCTCGGTGACATTTCTGGTACTATATGTGGATGACATATTGATTATTGGAAATGACATTAACATGCTTAACGAAGTGAAGAGTTATTTGAACAAGTGTTTTTCAATGAAAGACCTAGGTGAAGCTGCTTATATATTGGGCATCAAAATCTATAGAGATAGACAAAGACGCCTGATAGCTTTAAGCTAGAGTACATACCTAGACAAAGTTCTGAAAAGGTTCAGAATGGATAAGGCAAAGAAAGGTTCAGTGCCTATGTTGTCAGGTAAGATATTGAGCAAGGCTCAGTGTCCAGCTACGATAAATGATAGAGAAGCTATGAGCAAAGTGCCTTATGACTCGGCCATAGGTTCTATCATGTATGCCATGCTGTGTACTAGACCGGATGTGTCCAATGCTCTTAGTTTGACGAGCAGATATCAAAGTGATCCAGGAGTGGAACACTGGACAGCCGTAAAGAACATCCTAAAGTACCTAAATAAGACTAAAGAAATGTTCTTAGTCTATGGAGGTGATGAACAACTCGTCGTAAAAGGTTACGTCGATGCTAGTTTCGACACCGACAAGGATGATTCTAAATCTCAGACATGATACGTTTATATTTTGAATGGAGGAGCTGTGAGCTGGAGAAGCTGCAAGCAAAGCGTGATCGCTGGATCTACAGTAGAAGCGGAATACATGGCTGCTGCAGAAGCGTCAAGTGAAGGAGTTTGGATCAGGAACTTCATCACTGAGCTTGGCGTGGTTCCAAGTGCATTGGACCCACTGGAGATATTGTGTGACAACACTGGCGCCATAGCACTCGCTAAGGAACCAAGATATCATCCAAAGACCAAGCATATCAACCGCAAGTTTCATATATTCCAAGATTATATAGCAGATGGAGATCTGAAGATTAGCAAAGTACATACAGATCTGAATGTCGCAGATCCATTGACTAAACCTCTTCCACGTGTAAAACATGATCAGCACCTTAGTGCCATGGGTGTGAGATTATTGCCAAATGTAAACTAGATTATTGACTCTAGTGCAAGTGGGAGACTGTTGGAATTATGCCCTAGAGGCAATAATAAAGATGTTATTATTATAATTCTTGTTCATCATAAAGTTTATATTCCATGCTAGAATTGTATTAAGCGGAAACTTTAATACTTGTGTGGTTTATGAACAACACCGTGTCCCTAGTATGCCTCTATGGACTAGCTCATTGATTAATGATGGTTAAGGTTTCCTAACCATAGACATGAGTTGTCGATTAATAATGAGATCATATCATTGGGAGAATGATATGATGGACAGACCCAAACTAAGCGGAGCAATTAGATCGTGTCATCGTGTTCATCTTTGCGAAGCTTTTCTTATGTCAAATATTGTATTCCTTAGACCATGAGATAATACAACTCCTTGGTATCATAAGAAAGCTTTGAGGTCATCAAACGTCATCCTATGAGAGGGTGATCATAAAGGTGTCTCTCAGGTGATCGGAAAGTACCTGTTGGGTTGTATGTATCGAGATGGGATTTGTCCCTTCCAAGTCGGAGAGATATACTTCGGGCCCACTCGGTAATCAATATCAACACCGCTTGCAAGCATGTGTTTAAGGAGTTAATCACAAAGTGATATCGGATTACGGAACGAGTAAAGTACTTGCTGTGAACGAGATTGAACTAGGTATGACGGTACCGACGATCAAATCTCGGGCAAGTAAAATATCGCGAGACGAAGGGAATATATATATGGGATTGATTGAATCCTGGCATCGTGGTTCATCCGATATGATCATCGATGAATGTGTGGGAGTCAATATGGGTTTCCATACCCCGCTGTTGATTATTGATAGAAGATCATGTCTGCATGTTCTCGAACCCGAAGGGTCACACACTTAACGTGTCTCGATGCTAGGATAGATTGGATAATTGGGTTATGAGTTTTTGTTCGGAGTCTCGGATGGGATCCGGGACATCACGAGAGGTTCCGGAATGGTCCGGAGAATAAGATTCATATAAGGCAATGCCGTTTTTGGAGTTCGGAATTGTTTCGGGTTAATCGGTATTGTACCGGAAGCTTCTAGAACCTTCCGGAGGGGGACCAACGTGGCCCCACCTTCCGGGAGGGGGCATGGGCCTATTAGGGAGTGCCCTGGCCGCATTGGGCCAGGGGCACAAGGCCCCATAGGGCCCAGCCGGCCAAACAAGGGGAAACCCTAAATTGGAGCTTCTAGAAGGAGGGGGGAAACTTGCCCCCCACTCCTCCCTCCTTTGGCCGCCGGCCTAGGCTTGGGGGAGGGGCTAGGGTTGCCGCCCACCCCTCTATATAAAGAGGGATGGGGGCGCACCACCCCCACACACCTTCCCCTCAAGCCTAGCCGCCCTGCTGCCCTCCTCTCTCTCTCCCTCCCGACTGCGTGTAGGCGAAGCCCTGCTGCAGAAACTCTCCACCCCTTGCACCGCGCCGTCGCGTTGTAGATCCAATCCGTCTCTCCACCATACTTGCTGGACCGAGGAAGGAGGAGACGTCGAGGTGCTGCACGTGTGCATCTCACGGAGGCATTGCCACTTGCGGTGCTAGATCGGATCGGATCGGATCACGAGGAGGAGAAGCGAGTACGATTACATCACCCACGTTCCCACGAACGTTCCGCTGTGCGAATCTTCAAGGGTATGAAAATCTCATCTAATCTCTCTCGTTGTTTGCATCTCCTAGATTAGATCTTGGCTTTCTCGTTTGCATCCGTAGAATTTTTTTGATTTACTATGCTGCGAAACCCTTCAGCTTTTCCTTCTCAGCAAAAACGTTGAAGTTGAAGTTGGACTTAGCCATTTTATCTACAATATTTGCAAGTACAAATTAGACTATGTTCATGATAACTAGTTTAACTTTTAATCAAATTACGAGATGAACTCCCACTAAATTCAACATCCCTCAAGTTGTTTAGTGAACACGATCCAAATTCACCACACCTAATCCGATCTTCACGAGAAGAGATGTGGGTTCAATGGTGGACAACGAAGTGTCGATCATATCATTCATATGACTCATGCTTAACCTTTCGGTTCATGTGTTCCAATGCCAGGTCTGTACATGCTAGGCTCGTCAAGTCAAACCCAAGTATTTCCGCGTGTGCAAAACTGGCTTGCACCCATTGTATGTGAACGTATAGTCTATAGCACCCGATCATCACGTGATGCTTGGACACGACGAACTTTCGCAATGGTGCATACATGGGGAGAACACAGTTTTATCTTGATCTTTAAGTGAGGAATCATCTTATAATGCTACCGTCGCGATCTAAGCATAATAAGATACATAAAAGGATAAACATCACATGCATATAACTTTATGTGACAAGGTATAGCCAATCTTCGCGCAATGATCTCCATCTTGTGCGTGTCGGCATGATCTCCATCACTCCACCATGATTGCCTCCACCACGAATAGCAACTACAACTATTGCTAACTACTTAGCGATAAAGTGAAACTATTACATGGCGTATAAGAAGTTGACACACAGGTCATACACAATTATAAAGACAACCATATGGCTCCTGCCGGTTGTGTACTCATAGACATGCAAGTCGTGAAACATTACAAAACATGATCATCGCATACAATATACACATCACATCTTGGGCCATACCATATCACAGAAAACACTCCCTGCAAAAACAAGTTAGACGCCTCTACTTTGTTGTTGCATGTTTTACGTGGCTTATGGGAGTAGCAAGCTAAGAACGATTCTTACCTACGGAAATCCACAACGGTGATATTATGGTTGCCAAACTCCGGTGTAAATCCCATGACAACTATAGTGAGAGAAACTGGCATCCACCAGCCGCATGTGTGGAACAAGCCACACGTCAAGTGCGGAGCCGGTCTCGCGAACGACGTCGCGTAAGGTTGGCCTGGACCGCTTCAATCTCACTATCCCACGTCATAAGAAGAACACAAACAAGAGGCTTGCAACAGAAAAGATCAACGCCCGCAATAACCATGTTGCGTTCTACTCGTGAAACACATCTACGCATAGATCTAGCTCTGATACCACTGAAGGGATTCGCAGCATAGTAAATCAAAAAATTTCTACGGATGCGAACGAGAAAGCCAAGATCTAATCTAGGAGATGCAAACAACGAGAGAGATTATATGAGATCTTCATACCCTTGAAGATTCGCAGAGCGGAACGTTCGTCGGAACGTGGGTGATGTAGTCGTACTCGCTTCTCCTCCTCGCGATCCGATCCGATCTAGCACCACAAGTGGCAATGCCTCCGAGAGATGCACACGTGCAGCACCTCGACGTCTCACTAGTGCAGAGCCCCCCCCTTTAACTCCGGTTGGGAGGGCCCTCTAACAGCGGTTCCCCAACCGCTGTTGAGGGTTCGGTGTTAGAGGGGGGGCCCCTTTAACACCGGTTCTTATACGAACCGGTGTTAAAGGGTGGCGCACGTGGGGCTGCCGCAGGCCTCAGGCCCCCCCCTTTAACACCGGTTCGTATCTGGAACCGGTGTTAAAGGTTCTTCTGCCGCGGCAGAGATTTAGGCCGTTTTCCTGCCGCGGCAGAACTCTGCCGCGACAGGAAAACGGCCTAAATCTCTGCCGCGGCAGACTTCTGCCTCTGCCCTGTTCTGGGCGTATTTCTGCGGGAGGGGGGGGAGCGAGGGGAAATCGATCGGGAGCGGTATACTTATAAATCGTCATCGGTACATACGAGTACATGAATAATTAAGCAACTATTATTATACACAAACATCGTCATCGGCACATACATTGTCATCGGCACATACATCGTCATCGTTCATTTTGGTGGATATCTAAAGAGTTCTCCGCCAGGCGTGACGACCTCATCAAGTATGAACCCCGCCAATTCCTCTTGAATGGCTCGTATGCGTTCAAATGGTAGGAGTTGGTCCCGCATCCGTTCGATCTGAATATATATGAAGAATGGGCCGTCAATATATATATAAGAATAAAACTCAACACAATTGATGGTAATAAAATAATGTTGTGGACTTTGTTTACTTACTCTAAGTTGTTCTAGTGCGGCTTGGCCTGTCGCACATATCGTGTTGCGAATGAATTCGCAAACATAGTACCCACATAAGTTATTGCCGTGTCCCTAATGCGCGCACTTTACGAGAATAGAGAGTTCAATCAAAATAATAATCAATAAAGCATGATATAATGGAATTGGAAGCTAGCTAGTATTACTTACATTTTGGTCTACAAATTTTAGTTCTTCTGACCATTCACCCACGGCCCTGCCCGTGAACATTTTCCAAACCCTGTCCGACAAAGAAAATGGAGAAAGGAGTAATTAATTACTTATTGTCACGAAAGTTACCGATCTAGTGCGATAATATGATTGAAATTACCTCTGGAGCATCTCTCTAAAGTCTGCCCATAGCTCTTTTTCTTTTCGTAACGAGTCCATGACAAGGACTTTTCCTGAGTCGGGTTGAATGACTAGCAGAATAAAGTGGAACCTACGCACGCATAACTCATCATCAGTTACACTTAACATCGAGTAAGCCGAAACAGAATGTGTACAAGAGAGAGGGTAACAGTACTCACGAGAAGTTGTAAGGCAATAGTATTTCCCTTTTGGTTTGTTGTCTCAGTAAAGACTTTAGCAAGTAATCTTCTGTTTGCCCGGGTTTGTCTCTTACCACTTCTTCATGAACTCTATTTGGGTCAACGAACCCAATGTCAAAAGGGCCTCCTTTCATGCATTCCATAACCTTTTTCCTGCATAATAGTATATACATATATGGTGAGCATATATATATACATGCAATTAATGAAGTGAATGAGATGAGATAAAAATTACAGAAATAGTACTTACACACAATAAAGGCTGATGGCAGATTTGTCGAGTTCCTTCTGATTGAATAGAAAATGCAAGTCTTGAATGTTGAAGTCGATCGCGTCGTCTCCGCACAAGAAAATCTGATCTCTTATATGCGTCGTGATCCATTCTTCTTTTCTCGTCTTGCAGAAATGAAGGTACCACTTGTGCAATTTTCGCATCTTTGTTGGTAGATTCTTGAGCTCCTCTTTCTTGACTAGATTCTTCCCATACTTCCATGGCTGTATGGGGTTGACATCGCATTTGGGCAAGTTGTCTCCCATGACGTTCAAGTATGCAATGTAAGTCATCCCCATCTCATTGGCCTTTCTTTGTAGCTCTGCCTCGTAATCATCTACGGGAGGAGCGTCCCGTTTGTCAAACATTTGGAGCGGGGCGCATGATTGGTTTTCCTGCTCTCCGAGCATGGGAACTGTTTTCTGGGGTGCCTCACGACTGCTACTTTCAGTCTCCCTACGGCGCCTTGCATCCGCCTTCAAAATCTGGCGCTCGTAGTCCGGCACAAGTGGGGTTTCAGGTTTCAAAAGATTTTTGTAAAACTTCTCCACCACCGCCGGATCTATTTTCTCCTTTGGCTCGGCCCGTCTAGGTGCAAAGAATTTCTTGACCTGTTCTCCCGAGATCCTATTGGTCTCCTCGTCGCTGCGATTCCACGGTAAAACCGGCAATGGCTTGGCGGAAGGCTGCGGGACGTAGTTTTTTGAACTCTTTGGCGTACGGTTTCCTGCGGATTTCTTTGTGGCAGTGCTACTGATGCTCCTCGTGGCAGTGCTCTTCCGCTTACGCTGAGGAGATGGCTGAAGCACCGGAGATGGCTGACGGGCCGAAGATGGCTGCCGCGCAGGAGATGGCTGACGGGCCAGAGATGGCTGTCGCGCAGGAGATGGCTGACGGGCCGGAGATGGCTGCCGCGCAGGAGATGGCTGACGGGCCGGAGATGGCTGCCGCGCAGGAGATAGCTGAAGCGGCTCAGACTGCTGACGCTGCGGAGACGGCGGGGGTGCCAGTGACCTCCAATTTGGAAGCACAATGTGTTCCTTCTTCCAAAGAATGGTTGTTTTCACTGCAAATTTGAGTTGAGTTTCCCCTTCACCTGTAGCATGGTCAAGCTGTGCTTCCTCATATTCCTTCACAACCTCATCCACCCCGACAATAGCATAGCCATCTGGAATCGGTCGGCAGTGGTAAGTTCCACCAGCTACAGGAGGTAAGGCATAGCCGACAGCCACCTTAATGGATAAGCCCATTAATCTCACATGCAGCTCAGCGTGTTCGCTCTCCGTGATCTCATCAACGGGGTATCGAGGACCCGTCATTTCAAGCGTTGGCTGCACGTTCTCCGTGGAATCCACACTGCTTTTCCGCGCAGAGTCTGGGCCGCGGGCAGCTTCCAATGCAGGCTCTTCATGCCGCTGAGATGGGCCGGTAGCTTGATGGCTCTGTTGTGCATTCACTTGCGTCTACAGCGCCGCAAGTGCATGTTCTATCTGTGTCATCCGCTCTGTACGCTCTTTTTCTTTTCTGCCGCGCCATCTGTAAGAGTCGCTCCAGTCGGCAAACCCATCCTTCCACGTCATACCCCCTGTGCCTCGTGCATGTCCAGGGTGTTCTTTTTTACCGATGGCGCGTGTGAGCTGGTCATTCTCTCTGTCGGGATGGAAGGTCCTGGCGGATGTTTCCTCGTATGCCGTGATGAGTTCAGTGACGGGTTTGGCAAGGATGGTTGGGAAGATACACAATCCTGTTTCTGGGTCCAACCTTGCCCCGATTCCGTAGAACCAAGTCTTTGCACGTAGGTCCCACCCATCTGTCTGAGGTGTGATCCCTCTCTCGCGCAGGGCCCTCTCAGCTTCCTCCCACTTAGGCCTCTGAGATATGTAGCCACCTGACCCCGTCCTCTGGTGATATTCCTTCTTCAGGGCATTAAGCGTATTGGTTTCTGACCTCTTTTTAGCTATAGCACTTTTTTTATATGTCTCAAATTCGGGCCAGTGAGGTCTTATCTTCGCATAATATGCGTCTTCGAAATTTGGAGTCTCGCCAGCTTTGACAAATTTGTTCAATTTTGTCTTCCAGTTGCGGAAAGCCTCAGCCATCTTCTTTAGAGTCCACTCTTTGACCTTTTTCTTTATAACCGGGTTGTTTTCATCCTCCTCTGGCGGAAGGGTGAAATTTACCAACAACGAATTCCAAAGCGTTTCTTTGGATCTGTCATCGACAAAGGTACCGTCGCCCTTCTTTGGCTTATTCCAATTTTCAATTATGATTGGGATTTGGTCCCTAACAAGAACACCAGCCTGACGTATAAATTTGTCTGCGGTCTTCTTGGGCTCCATCAGCCTGCCATCAACACGGACTGCTTCGATCGTGAACTTTGCACGATCTTTCAACCGCTGGCTCGCGCCTCGCTTGCTCTTTTTCATAGAAGAAGATGGTTGCTGGCTGGTCGATCCAGAGGGCTAAAAGAAGAAAGAAGCGTTAATTAATACATGTAGAAGAAGATTGTTGGTGGAAGTCAGCTGAGGCTTAATCAATGCATATACCTCGCCGGACTTTGTAACCATTAAATTGCGTTCACCGGAGTCTTCATCTTCTCCATGACTAGTACTTGATCTGTCGTCGTCATGTCCCTCCAAGTTCAGATATTGTGAGGTGTCCTCATCAATAATGTTCTCCATTATTTCTTCTTCTTGAAGGTTTCTACTAAGTGGATCCATAGTTTCTAAAACAATAATATTATCTAGAGTAAGAGTGTAAACATTCAAGTGGACTTGGATTCATACACAAATATACATATTATTCATACCAAAATACACAAATAAATACACAAATGAGTCAGAGGTCCAATTTGTATACAAGTTTTAATCTATGCATGTAGTACAATTTATCGAGCAAACAAGTTTTAATCAGGATGAGTCAGCAATCATACACGTGGCAAACACGTGGCGCTCACCGGTGGGGTGACGTTGGTCTCGTCGGGCGACGGTGCTCGTTGGGCGGCGGTGCTCGTCGGGCGGCGAGGCTCGTCGGGCGGATGCGGCGGTCTCGTCGGGCGGCGGTGCTAGCGGCGGGCTCGTCGGGCGGCGGGCGGCGTCGGCGTTTAGGCGTGGCCTATGAGCTCCGAAGCGGCGGCGGCGAGACGCTCCTGCACTGGGAAGAGAGCGAGGTGGTCAGTTAGGGTTTAGGCGTGGCCTATTATAATATCTTTGCTATAAGCTATTTTATATCGTTCCGAGGCGTCGGCGTTTAGGCGTCGGCGTTTAGACGTGGCAGAGTGGCAACGACGACGTGGCAGAGCAGCCTGCAAAGGGGGCGCCGGCGATGTGGCAGAGCAGCCACGCTGGTACGCCCCCCCCCTTTAACACCGGTTTACGAACCGGTGTTAAAGCCCCTTTTCGGGATCAACAAAAGCCCTCGTTTCCACTAGTGCTCGTAGGTAGTACTACACAGTTGTCGTCTGTAACACCTCAGTTTTAGATAAACATTATTTAGGGTTTGTTTGTGCATCATGTTTAAATTATGCATTAAAGAACATAATGAAAAACTCTAAACCCTACTCTCTCCCTCTATTTGAAACCAATTCAAAATGACACACAACCACTGAGCCGAGCACACTATGGGTAACGACAGTAGCACTAAAATTTAACACGGGCATGACACCGAACTTGACGAACGAGACGAGCTAGCTGTAGAGAGGAGGGCCTCACACGGGCTCCGACGGCGAGGGCGAGGGCGGCGGCTCCGACGTACGACGAGGGCGGCGGCTCCGACGTACGGAGAGGGCGAGGGCAGCGGCTCTGATGTACGGCGAGGGCGGCAGCTCCGACGTACGGCGAGGGCGGCGGCTCCGACGTACGGCGACGGCGGCTCCGACTGCGAGGGCGAGGGCGGCGCCAGCGCGCGGTGGCGGTGGCGGCCTTGCTGGCGCGCGCGAGGGCGGCGGCTAGCTCCGACGGCGAGGGCGGCGGCTCCGACGTACGGCGAGGGCGGCGGCTCCGACGTACGGCGAGGGCGGCGGCTCCGACGTACGGCGACGGCGGCTCCGACTGCGAGGGCGAGAGGGCGGCGCCGGCGCGCGGCGCGCGCACGGTGGCGGTGGCGGTCTTGCTGGCGCGCGCGAGGGCGGCGGCTAGCTCCGACGGCGAGGGCGGCGGCTAGCTCCGACGGCGAGGGCTGGACGCGGCGCGGCAGCTGCTCGCTCTCTGCTCTCTGCGCGACGGGCGGTGGTTCGATCTGGCACTGGGGGGAAGAAAGGAGCGAAGAGGCGCATTTAATACCCCCCCCTTTAACACCGGTTCGTGGCAGGAACCGGTGTTAAAAGGGGGGGAATTCGTTTGCGCGCGTATTTATTACCCCCCCTTTAACACCGGTTCCTGCCACGAACCGGTGTTAAAGGGGGGGTGGGTGCGCGCGGGAAACGAAATAAATGCCCCCCCCCTTTAACACCGGTTCCTGTCTGGAACCGGTGTTAAAGGGGGGGCATTTATTTCATGCATTAAAGGGGCTTTTTTAATTCAAAAAATATGATATGAATTTAGAAAATTCATATCTTTTTCATTTCAACTCAGAAAAATATGAATAATATATCATAATTTTCAGAAAAATAATATCTATCCATTCATGTAAATCATTTTATATTTACTTTACATGAAATTTTTTAAAATAATTAAAACACTTATTTCATGCATTAAAGGGGCTTTTTTAATTCAAAAAATATGATATGAATTTAGAAAATTCATATCTTTTTCATTTCAACTCAGAAAAATATGAATAATATATCATAATTTTCAGAAAAATAATATCTATCCATTCATGTAAATCATTTTATATTTACTTTACATGAAATTTTTTAAAATAATTAAAACACTTATTTCATGCATTAAAGGGGCTTTTTTAATTCAAAAAATATGATATGAATTTAGAAAATTCATATCTTTTTCATTTCAACTCAGAAAAATATGAATAATATATCATAATTTTCAGAAAAAAATATCTATCCAGTCATGTAAATGATTTTTATTAGATCAAATCATATTTTAATGCCGCATCTTTTGTATTAACATTTTGGAATTGATTGGATATTTAAATGTCGCATCTTTTGTATACACTTGAATCTCACGAAGCCTCTCTCAACTTGCATTGTTTTTTGATCAATGTGTTGGTGGTTTTTTGAATTAGCCATTTGGTGGTTGCTTCACAAAACCGTCCGTTTTTTATGCTCGGAAAATGGAAAATGCCTTTTTGGTGCGATAAAAAGGAAAACTCCTCTCGCAAACTATGCCTTGATTCTAGCCATAACATTGGTCATTTGACCCGAATGAGATAGGTCATTTTGAGACAGTTACATAAAGCCGAACTGGAACTGAAAATTAAGATACATAAAAGAACTGAAAATTAAGATACATAAAAGAACTGAAAATTAAGATACATGGCCAGATTAAGTAACAATCGGCCGAATTGGAACTGAAAATTAAGATACATAAAAGAACTGAAAATTAAGATACATGGCCAGATTAAGTAACAATCGGCCGAACTTGTTTCGGAATGTTGGAGTGATTCAGTCATGCTCCTGCCTACACCTGTAATACTCGCCACTGTAGTCGTCGTACTCGCCGCCGCCGTCATCACTGTCGTCGTCGGGGTCGCCGTAATTGAACCTCTGGAGAGTACGCGTGGGCTGGACTTGAGGGTAGCGCGTGGGCTGGACTTGAGGGTAGCGCAGCCGGGGGTTAGAGTCGGCGGCAGTGTCATAGGCCATGACGCTCTGGAGAGTCCGACCGCGCCACCATAGCCGACGGCCGGCCTCGTTGAAGTTAGGAGGAGGTGGGCCGTCCTCCTCGTGCCTGGCGAGCGCCCTCTCATGCCGATCCACGAAGAAGGCTTCCCAAGTAGGGAAATAGTCGGGATGCCATCTGGGATTCCTCCGCTGCTCCGGCGTGAGCTCGAAGTAGTAGTGGTTCGTGATGGCCATCCGGCGCGCCACACCTAGAGGGACAGGAGGAACCGGCACGCCTCCGACGCTCAGCATCCAGCCGACGGGGACACAGTAGCCCGGCGGGCAGGGGTAGTTCGAGGCGCAAAGCGCCTCCGCCTCCCTGGGGGTTAGTGCTACGGTGGAAGCCATGGGAAAGAGTGATGAGGTTGCAGATATGAGTCTAGAGATGTGCAATGACAATGGAGGCCAACCCCCTACATATATATATAGTGAACTAGCGGGAAGAACTGGAGGGAAGAACTGGCGGGAAGAAAAATGGCGGGAAGAAAAATGGCGGGAAGAACTGGCGGGAAGAAAAATGGCGGGAAGAAAAATGGCGGGAAAAAATGGCGGGATGAACCTTTAGTCCCGGTTGGAGACACCAACCGGGACTAAAGATGAACCTTTAGTCCCGGTTGGAGACACCAACCGGGACAAAACACGAGTCAGCACTAATAATAGGGGTGAGTGCATGTCGACATTATGTCGTGCGGCGTGTACCTTGTCCCGGATGGTGTCACCAACCGGGACTAATAATAGGGGTGAGTGTCGACATTATTTTGTAAGTGTCAACACTATGTCGAGCTGCTTGTACTATAAATAGGCATCCTTGTGAGTCCAATCCTCCAGCCAGTTTGAGGCAGGGACACCACTATGGCCAGTTTCAGGGAGATGCCGACGGAGCCCAGTCCTCCGGCATCTCCGAGAAACTGGTCATAGAGGCACTCCCTAATATGTGAAATTAGTTAGCTCCCTGGTGTATTGATCTAGTTAGAGAAGTTACAAAGCTGCAAGATGGTTTTCGAGAGCAGGGACACCACTACGGCCAGTTTCAGGGAGATGCCGACGAAGCCTAATCCTCCGGCATCTCCAAGAAACTGGTCATAGAGGCACTCCCTAATATGTGACCGCGCGCGTTTGGAGATCAGATCTTAATGGTAAGTACGAATCGGGACAACTTCTTCTCATAGTCCCGGTCCATCCACAAAACATGACTAACACTCAAGACATGTATTAATATTAAAAACATGAACTAGAGTTACATAATATGAGCATGAACTTCTTGGCATATGCCCTTCCTTATGATCGCTTCAGACGTAACCATGGAGCATCTTCTTTACTGAACGGAATGCTTGGGTCAGTTTTCACTGTGAAGGGCGGAATTTCATCAAACTTATTATAATCTTCTGACATGTCTGTCTTGTCCTCGATTCCCACGATGTTTCTTTTCCCTGAAAGAACTATGTGACGCTTTGGCTCATCATATGATGTATTCGTTTGCATATTTTTTCTTTTTTTTGGTCTGGAGGACATGTCCTTCACATAGAAAACCTGAGCCACATCATTGGCTAGGACGAATGGTTCGTCTAAGTTCTTCATAAGATTGTTGAGATCCACCGTTGTCATTCCGTACTTCTTGTCTACCTCAACCCCTCCTCCTGTTAGCTTGACCCATTTGCATCGAAACAAGGGGACCTTAAAATTAGGTCCATAGTCAAGTTCCCATATCTCCTCTATGAACCCATAATACGTGGTCTTTTGCCCATTGTCTTCTGCTGCATCGAAGCGGACACCACTGTTTTGGTTGGTGCTCTTTTTATCTTGGCCTATCGTGTAAAATGTATTCCCATTTATCTCGTACCCTTGGAAAGTACATACAGTCGAAGACGGTGTCCTGGCCAACAAGTACAGCTGATCCCCAACAGTGGTGTTATTCGTGAGAAGTCTTTGCAGCCAGCCGCCAAAACTCGCCATGTGTTCACTTATAATCCATTCATCAGACTGCCCCGGGTGTTTGAGGCGTATTAAATTCTTGTGTTCATTGATATACGGGGCAACCAAGATAGATCTTTGTAAAACCGTGTAGTGTGCTTGATTGAGAGAATGCCCGTCCCTACATATCATTGCTTTACATCCTAGGGTGCCTTTTCCACGCAGTCTCCCCTCATGTCGTGATTCTGGAACACCAATCGCCTTAAGGTCAGGAATAAAATCAACATAGAACTCAATGACCTCCTCTGTTACATAGCCCTTGGAGATGCTTCCTTCTGGCCTAGCACGGTTATGAACATATTTCTTTAAGACTCCCATGTACCTCTCAAAGGGGAACATATTGTGTAGAAATACAGGACCGAGAATGGCAATCTCTTCTACTAGGTGAACCAGGAGATGCGTCATAATATTGAAGAAGGATGGTGGGAACACCAACTCAAAGCTGACAAGACATTGGGCCACATCTGTTTGTAACCCTGGTAGGCTTTTTGGATCGATTACCTTCTGAGATATTGCATTGAGGAATGCAGATAGCTTCACAATGGGTACTCGAACATTTTCAGGTAGAAGCCCCCTCAATGCAATCGGAAGCAATTGTGTCATAATCACGTGGCAGTCATGAGACTTCAGGTTTTGGAATTTTTTCTCTGCCATATTTATTATTCCCTTTATATTCGACGAGAAGCCAGACGGGACCTTGATACTGCTCAGACATTCAAAAAAGATTTCCTTCTCTGCTTTGGTAAGAGCGTAGCTGGCAGGAGTTAAGTGGCATCGTTTACCCTTCTCGTTCTCAGGATGCATAGGCTCTTCAGGGGCCTTCAGACGTTGCTGGTCCTGTCGTGCTTCCGGTGTATCTTTTGTCTTCCCATACACTCCTAGAAAGCCTAGCAGGTTCACGCAAACATTCTTCATCACGTGCATCACGTCGATTGAAGAGCGGACCTCTAAGACTTTCCAATAGGGTAGGTCCCAAAATATAGATTGCTTCTTCCACATGGGCGCGTGTCCGGCATCGTCATTCGGAACAGATAGACTGCCAGGACCTTTTCCAAAGATTACTTCTAGGTCCTTGACCATACCAAATACCTCCTCACCTGTACGGAGGACAGGCTTCCTCCGGGGTTCTGCCAGACGTTTGAAATGCTTGCCTTTCTTTCTTACTGGATGCAGGTTCGGAAGAAATCGACGATACCCTAGGTACACAACCTTCTTACATTTATCCAAATATACACTTTCAGTATCATCTAAACAGTGTGTGCATGCATTGTATCCCTTGTTTGTCTGCACTTGAATGTTACTAAGAGCAGGCCAATCATTGATGGTTACGAAAAGCAATGCTCATAGGTCAAATGGCTCCCCTTTGTGCTCATCCCACATACGTACACCTGGTTTGGCCCACAGCTGTAAAAGTTCTTCAACTAATGGCCTTAGGTACACATCAATGTCGTTGCCGGGTTGCCTCGGGCCTTGGATGAGCACTGGCATCATAATGAACTTCCTCTTCATACACAACCAAGGAGGAAGGTTATAGATACATAGGGTCACAGGCCAGGTGCTGTGACTGCAGCTCTGCTCACCAAAAGGATTCATGCCGTCTGTACTTAGACCAAACCTTAAGTTCCTTGCGTCACGTGCAAAGTTCGGGTACTCTCGCTCGACTTTTCTCCACTGTGACCCATCAGCGGGGTGTCTCAACATCGCGTCTTTCTTACGGTCTTCCATGTGCCATCGCAACAACTTGGCATGCTCTTTATTTCTGAAGAGACGTTTTAACCGTGGTATTATAGGAGCATACCACATAACCTTGGCGGGAACCTTCTTCCTAGGGGCCTCGCCCTCAACATCGCCAGGATCGTCTCGTCTGATCTTATACCGCAGTGCAGTGCATACCGGGCATGCATCCAAATTCTCGTACTTCTCACCGCGGTAGAGGATGCAGTCATTAATGCAGGCATGTATCTTCTGCACGTCTAATCCTAGAGGGCAGACAACCTTCTTTGCTTGGTATGTACTGTCAGGCAACTCATTATTTCTTGGAAGAAGATTCTTCATTTTTACCAACAACTTTGAAAATGTGCTGTCAGTCACACCATTCTCTGCCTTCCATTGCAGCAAATCCAGTGTGGCACCTAGCTTTTTGTGGCCATCTTCGCAAGTTGGATACAACAATGTTTTGTGATCCTTTAACATCTGCTCCAGCTTCTCCTTCTCCTTTTCAGTTTCACATTCTTCCTTTGCATCAGTAATGGCCCGACCAAGATCGTCATCAGCGGGCCCATCTGCTCCCTCTTGATCTTCATTATCTACCTCCGTTGCATTATCATCATATTCAGGATACATATTATGATAGTTTTCATCATCCTCTTCTTCTTCGTTGTCTTCCATCATAACCCCTTTTTCTCCGTGCTTGGTCCAACAATTATAGCTGGGCATGAAACCGGATCGAAGCAGGTGGGCGTGAATGGTTCTGGTATTTGAGTAGTCTTTCTTGTTCTGACAGTGAACACACGGACAGCACATAAAACCATTGTGACCACGGTTTGCATTAGCCACAACGATGAAATTTTGGAGGCCCGTAATGTACTCGGAAGTGCGGCGGTCACCGTACATCCATTGCCGATTCATCTGCATTAATATGTAGTATATATCAAAAAATAATAGGGAGATGACCATTTATATATATAGTACATCAATGACACATGAAACTATAGTTGCCGACCTCGACCGAGACGGAAAGAGCAACAAGAAAGCTTATTTTGAGCTCTCGGGCATTTCACCGAACACCTCTAGTGCATATGAAAAAACACAAACTAGCACTCTTCACACCCTCTTGCTAGGCTCCAAAATGTGAAAGAATGGAAGAGTGGGGTGTGTGTGGGCTGGGGTGGTGTCTTATATAGCGTCCCCCCCCCTTTAACACCGCTTCGTGCCACGAACCGGTGTTAAAGGGGGGGGTGCGCGGGCCACTGGTGCAGGGACCTTTAACACCGGTTCGTGGCACGAACCGGTGTTAAAGGGGGCTCCTTTAATGCCGCAGAGGCCACGCTGGTACGGCCCCCCCTTTAACACCGGTTCGTAGAAGAACCGGTGTTAAAGCCCATTTTCGGGATCAACAAAAGCCCTCGTTTCCACTAGTGATCTCCTCCTTCCTTGGTCCAGCAAGTATGGTGGAGAGACGGATTGGATCTACAGCACGACAGCGTGGTGCAAGTGGTGGAGAGTTTCTGCAGCAGGGCTTCGCCTACACGCAGTCGGGAGGGAGAGAGAGAGGAGGGGCAGCAGGGCGGCTAGGCTTGAGGGGAAGGTGTGTGTGGGTGGTGCGCCCCCAGCCCTCTTTATATAGAGGGGTGGGCGGCAACCCTAGCCCCTCCCCCAAGACTAGGCCGGCGGCCAAGGAGGGAAGAGTAGGGGGCAAGTCTTCCCCCCTCCTTCTAGAAGCCCTCTTTAGGGTTTCCCCTTGTTTGGCCGGCTGGGCCCTATGGGGCCTTGTGCCCCTGGCCTAATGCGGCCAGGGCACTCCCTCATAGGCCCATGCCCCCTCCCGGCAGGTGGGGCCACGTTGTTCCCCCTCCGGAAGGTTCTAGAAGCTTCCGGTACAATACCGATTAACCCGAAACAATTCCGAACTCCAAAAACTGCATTGCTTTATATGAATCTTATTCTCCGGACCATTCCGGAACCTCTCGTGATGTCCCGGATCCCATCCGAGACTCCGAACAAAAACTCATAAACCAATTATCCAATCCATCCTAGCGTCGAGACACGTAAAGTGTGTGACCCTTCGGGTTCGAGAATATGCAGACATGATCTTCTATCAATAATCAACAGCGGGGTATGGAAACCCATATTGACTCCCACACATTCATCGATGATCATATCGGATGAACCACGATGCCAGGATTCAATCAATCCCATATATATATTCCACTACTAGAGAAAAGTCTATAGGAGACATGCTTATGCGAGGCACATTTAGCATATGCGCCTCCTATAAAAATAGGCGAGGCGCACATTGCGATATGCGCCTCTAGTATAAAAATAGGCGAGGCGCATATGATAAGAATGCGCCTCCTATAATCCCTGTACGGACAGAATCTAGCAGCCTCATATTATGCGAGGCGCATTCTAGACATATGCGCCTCCTATATATCAGATAGTCGAGGCGCATATAGACAGAATGCGCCTCGCATATTTTGTGTGGGCCAGCGTGTTGGTAGGTGCACGAATATGCGAGGCGCATATGGCTATATGCGTCTCCTATATTTCATAATATGCGAGACGCATATGACCAAAATGCGCCTCGCATATTCTGTGTGGGCCCGCGTGTTGGTAGGTGCACGAATATGCGAGGCGCATATGGCTATATGCGCCTCCTATATTTGACAATATGCGAGGCGCATATGACCAGAATGCGCCTCGCATATTCTGTGTGGGCCCGCGTGTTGGTAGGTGCACGAATATGCGAGGCGCATATAGCTATATGCGCCTCCTATATTTGACAATATGCGAGGCGCATATGGCCATATGCGCCTCAAGTAACTCATGCGGGCCCGGGCGCTGGTAGGTGGCCGCATATGCGAGGCGCATATTGCTATATGCGTCTCCTATAATTTGAATTGTAGGAGGCGCATATTGTGCAATATGCGCCTCGCATAACCTGGCACCATTTTTTTTGAAACTTGTAAAAAAAAAAATCTAAACGATTTCAGCCGCTCGTTCCTTCAAGACCACACGTACACGGTGACAGAGCAGCGTTCTGGAAGAGGTTCAAGTCCACACCCTCGTCGGTCTGCAGTTCTGTGCACGCCACTAAACCGGAAGCAAACACGCACTAGGAGAGTCGAGTGCTGCTGCTGCTCTTCTTAAGCCCGAGCTCTACCCTGTCCCTCCGAGTTAGCTAGCTAGCTAACCCGTCAGTCACGCGTGCTGTGCTCGAGAATCAAGGCATGAAAGCTACGGCACGTCGCGGGGGCTGCGCTGGCGCCGGCGCCGTGGGGGACCTACCGGCGGTGAAGACGAGGAAGAAGAGGAAGGACGGGGGTGGCGGGTTCACGTGGGGCTGCGGCGGCTCCAAGTCGGTTTCCGTCGTCGTCGGCAAGCTCTCCACCGCCACGGCGCCAGAGGCAAAGCCGCCGTCGAGTGCCACGACATCGACGAAGCAGCCGTCGCAAGCAGCAGCGAAGCCAGCGACGACGACGGCCGTGGCGCCGGTCGTCTCGCGCGAGGCGGAGAGCGCGCCGAGCGTGGACACGCTGCTGCGGCAGCTCCGGGAGCTGGAGCGCGGCGTGCGCGCGCTGGGAGTCCGGGACCAGGACAGCCGCGGCGACTGCGGCGACGCGCGGGATGCGGCGGCTCCCTTGTTTTTTTTGGTGTACGGGGGTGTTTGTTTTCCCGGCACAATTGAAGTTGTTACTCCTTCTCTAGGTTTCCTTGTATTTCCGTGCTGTGCATGCACATACATAAACAAGGGAGTTACAAGGTTTTTTATTAGGTCTCCGTTTGCGATTAGTGTCTTTTTCTCCAGAGTTCTAGCTAGTGATCTCTTCATTTAAAAAAAATCAGAAATCATTTTTACAAGTTTCAAAAAAATATGAAAATAATCCCAGACATAGAAATGCAACATCCATTGGTTGACACCCATGCATGGTCTCCCACAAGCTCCGACAAAATTCTGGCCAGATCTAGATCTAGATCTGGCCGCCTTTTTTTTGAAATTCAAAAATAATATGCGAGGCGCATTCGAATCAATATGTGCCTCGCATATGCACAATATAGGAGGCGCATATGCAAAGTATAGGAGGCGCATATCAATATGCGCCTCGCATATGTAGAATATAGGAGGCGCATATCGATATGCGCCTCGCATATGTGAAGTATAGGAGGCGCATATCATATGCGCCTCGCATAAAAAAATAGCCGAGGCTTGAAGCTAGAGGCGCATATGATATGCGCCTCGCATAAGCTTTTAGGTGCGCCTCGCATAAGCTTTTCTCTAGTAGTGTTCCCTTCGTCTCGCGATATTTTACTTGCCCGAGATTTGATCGTCTGTACCGTCATAGCTAGTTCAATCTCGTTCACAGCAAGTACTTTACTCGTTCCGTAATCCGATATCACTTTGTGATTAACTCCTTAAACACATGCTTGCAAGCGGTGTTGATATCGATTACCGAGTGGGCCCGAAGTATATCTCTCCGACTTGGAAGGGACAAATCCCATCTCGATACATACAACCCAAAAGGTACTTTCCGATCACCTTAGAGACACCTTTATGATCACCCTCTCATAGGATGACACTTGATGACCTCAAAGCTTTCTTCCGATACCAGGGAGTTGTATTATCTCATGGTCTAAGGAATACAATATTTGACATAAGAAAAGCTTCACAAAGATGAACACGATGACACAATCTAATTACTCCGCTTAGTTTGGGTCTGTCCATCATATCATTCTCCCAATGATATGATCTCATTATCAATTGACAACTCATGTCTATGGTTAGGAAACCTTAACCATCATTAATCAATGAGCTAGTCCATAGAGGCATACTAGGGACACGGTGTTGTTCACAAACCACACAAGTATTAAAGTTTCCGCTTAATACAATTCTAGCATGGAATATAAACTTTATCATGAACAAGAATTATAATAATAACATCTTTATTATTGCCTTTAGGGCATAATTCCAACAGTGACGCCGGCGTCACACCACCAAGCACACACAAGAAACGGAGCTCTCCATCACCACATCTAGCTTACAGGCTGAGAATGAAGCCTGCTCCTATGTTGATGTGATTATCATATTGATATTTAGTTGGCATCCTGTAGGGAATAAAGCCTGCTCCTCTGCATTTTTAATTGCTTCTTTATCGATGTTACAACTTCCATTCAGTTCGAAACATTTTTTTATTCAGTGAGACATATGTTGTTTTCAAGTCAAATATTGTTAAGTTAAATCCAAAGAATGATTATCTTAATGCTAGAACTGAATACCGGAAGTCTTTATATTAATTAATTATCTTTCACCTTTGCATGTAAACTTGTAAAGTCGGATTCTACAAATTTGCTTTAATGTCAATATTGTTAGACCAACATGTATTAGTGTCAATGCCCAAATATAGGTCATTTGATATATACTTGCTTGCACATCCTGATTGCCCATCAACCTCCGGTTGGATGCATGTTTGCTGTCCACAGTGCTTGATAGTAATGTTTATGCTAGTTATTGGCCAGACCTGTACTTAACTCATCAGATGCATATTTGTTCATATATGTCAGTTTGTCGTAGTACTGGTATAGGTGCTAAATTAAACTTGTATAGGTGCTGAATTAATCTTGTACGAGTACTCAAGGGCTACTGATCTATTGACCAGGGTGCTAAATTAATCTTGTACGAGTACTCAAGGGCTTCTGATCTATTGACCAGGGTGCCCAATAAATCAATTCCACTTGGGATGCTGATTTTCTCGCTCGATATTAAATGAATTTGGATCTACCAATGAGTTCAAAAGGGCAGGACAATAGTCGGGTGGAGCCGGTGCTCCACTCAATTTTTTCTTATCCGGATGTGAGCTGCTAGATATTAGTTGTGATGCATAATTAATCGGCCCGCTTTTCCTACTCTTTTGCTAGTCTAGGCATTGGATGTGAACTGGAGTCCACCAAGTCTAGCACTGATCTTGAGTTTCCCTTGTGTCACCCTAACCTCCGAGGCAATTAATACTCCAGGTTGTAAGATTAAGTAAAAGGTTCTAAGTTCCCTGGTGCCGGATCATTAATCTTCTAGTACTGAAAATCCCTGGTTCTTAACCGTCGATGCACTTGATATCCGACTCTGCTCCTGGTTTTGTTTATCATGCTCTGCTGCTTCTACTACATAAAACATGCTTGCTCTTGGTTTCTAGTCTTCTTATACTTTTTGTGTGCTATGATATCATGCTCTGCTAGCTGCTTTCTTCTATTACATATAAGATGAATTGGATGTATTTTTCAACGGCAGTGCTTGACAAGTAATTGGCTCAGGAAAATACTTGCAGATAGGGCATTTAATCATTTTTACTGGGGTGTATTTAGGAAGGAGCATTTTTCTTCCTCTGATTCTTGTCCATCAGTTGTTTGTACTTTCTGTTAGTGAGTCTGTTTTGTTGGTGCTTGAAAAATCTGTGTAGTTCATAGTCAGAAGGTAGGGCAATCTGATGTAGAGGTCAATTAAACAATGGTACCAAATGAATTGATTCGGGCTTGCTTTGCGTGCTGAATAGATTCAAGTGTGCAAGGTGCTCACAAGGACACCATCTGGATTGAATGTGTGTCTTACTAATACCTACTTTCGGATTGAATGTTCTAGTAATCGTTGACTTAGCTAGTAACCTCGAGATTGATTTTCATGTGAGTATATTTTTTTGACCGGATACATTCTTCCTAGGGTGCTTGATAGGTTAAGTTTGGTGCCTGGGCTTTAAATATTTAACAATTTCAACTGGGGTATCAAATGTACTTTTAAAGGGTGCTTGACAAGTTAATATTTGGTGGGGGAACCCTAATACTCCACCATAACCTGCTCTGGCTTAGGCGAAGCCCTGCAGGATCTCCCCTCTACTTCTCACACCACCCCGTCGTGCTGTCAGAATCGCGAGGAGAGAACTACAACCTCCGCTGCCTGCTGGAACAAGGGAGAGGAAGTTCTTCATCGAGTACCGAACGTGTGACTGACTGCAGAAGCGCTGCCGAAACGCAGCGCCGGAAGGATCGTCTATGCGATCTTGAGATCGGCAAGTGTACGAATACATCACCCACGAGAATTTGCTCTCGTTAACCGCTTTGGAATCTTCGAGGGTGAGTACTCTAATTAACTCGTTGCTACAATATAGTAGATAGATCTTGGCTTGTTTGTGTTCATGTGGTATAATTTTTTTGTTTTCCACGCTACGAACCCCTACAGTAGGATGGTTTGCATTGTGGAAGTATCTCTCCTCTAGTTGGTTATCTATGTATTCCTTGGTGTGAGTGCCGTTATGGAATATTAATGAGAAGTTTCATCATTTACTTTTTGCACATCTTATTTTAGTTTGCAATTTCTGTTATATGATTGATCTTGTTGTTAGTATTGGTATCACTTTGGGAGCATCGAGTAAATTTAATATGTTTTGGCAAACCTAGCTTTGGTCAGTAGCAACACTACTTTGAGGATTGAAAGGAAAAGAGAAAGGTACTTGCAGATTTATTATTTAATTTTCTTTCTTGATTGGCTCATAAGCTTAGTATTCCCAAGTTAAGATATTTTGTGTTTTCAAGAAAAATTGCATGATTTTTTCTATCACTTGTATGTTTGTTTGTTTCCTTCAACTCTTATGCTTGCTACCCAGCCTTGCTAGCCAAAAACCTGTATTAAGAGGGAATGCTTCTCGTACATCCAATCCTTGAACTAAAACCTATGCCATTTGTGTCCACCATACCTACCTATTAGCATTGTTGCTATTCCAAGTAATTTCTCGAGTTTTATCTATCTTCCAAATTAAATTCTTCTGTTATGTGAAAACTAGTTATTAAAGCTCTCATGAACTTGATGACACACTTTATTTCTTGCACCTAATAAACTTGAACCATTGTGTCATCTATGTTGTTTATAAGCTTGCACTTATAAGTTGGGAATTAGCCGAACCATGTTGTCATGGGGAGCGCTTTCAACACATGTAAATACTATCCAGTTGATATCATGATCTTTTGTTTATAGATGTCGGTGGTGTGAAATAAAAGGGGAGCTTGTAAGTTCATGGAGTATTATATATGTGTTAGAGAAACGCCTGGGCGGCTAGCCTAAGCCACGCCTAATCATGGTGGAAACTTGCAGTATAACCATAGTGAGCAATCTATGAAGCATCTTTAGAAAAAAATATATAGAGAAAAAAGAAGCACCATTCTCATGGTAAATAAAAAGATCGCTGAGATGTTCACTGTCTGTTGTCTTGTCATTTTGATATGGGATAGCTCCTGTGTCATGGGGCATGGGGTACCCCGTTGGCGGTTCTCTATGATACACATATACTTACAATGACAAGGACTTGCTTGTGACTAAAGTTGAGTAGCATGAGGAACAACCCTCGTACTTAAGGTACATGAGATTGCCAACTTATGATCTGTCAAGCATATACTTCATATTTGTTTCACTTTAACGTTAATCACTTCAATATGCTTATGATAGGGGCAATGAGAGATGAAAGCTAATAAGTAACATATTTTTTGGAAGCTCTTTATGAAACTTGAAATCCCTTCTTTCCTCTGCAAAGGGTCTATCTTTTACTTTTCAGTTGAGTTAGTAAACCCATTACTTTCTATCTCAAGCAAGCATTTGAGTTGTTCTGATTCAATCATCCATATGTTGATTTATTCAATTTTGTTTCTTATGTTCCTTGTTTGCACAATGCTCTTATCTGAATGAATACTACTTTGAAAGCTATATTTGCAAAAGGACCATTGTGTTTGAGCAAGAGATTCCTGCATTATAAACTTCATTATAAAAGCTTTGCTTAAAACTAAGTATGATTTGTCAACTGTTCTCTGACCAAGAACAAAGTTTACCGTTACCAATTATGATTTTATTTGTGCATCTTTATTGTGACTCCCATACTCGTTGCAATTTGCGTTATATAAGAGTAAGTTGCTTTCTATTATGACTTGTGTATTAATGAATGTGATGCTTCTTGTTCGTATTCTTTTTATCGACACTTCACTCCATAAACATGAGGTCATGTTTACTGAGCTCAGTTTTCGCTTGGGCACAAGCGAGGTCTAAGCTTGGGGGGAGTTGATATGTCCATTTTCCATCACTATTTTATATCATAATTTACTATTATTCATTGATATATTTCATATTAAGAGGTGATACTTATGTTATTTCATCTATTTTTGCATGCTGGATGACTTTTGGAGGATGAACTGCCGGAGTCAGGATTCTGATGGAAAAAAGAGGTGTCTAGATGCAATATTCGCGAAGATCAGAAAATTCTAGAAAATATATGGAAATCCCTATTTTTCAAGAAGACGAAGGAAGCCAGAAGGAGAAGTGGTGTTGGGCCACAGGGGGGCCACACCACCCCCTGGCGCCCCCCTTCCTAGGCCACGCCACCAGGTGTTGTGGCCACCCTGGCCCACCTCTAGCGTCGCCCTTTCGCCTATATCATCCCCCTGAAACCCTAAGACTCGGGGAGCGACCACAGAAAGATTCCGCTGCCTCTATGGGGCGGAAACTACAAAGAGAGAAAAGCTCTCCGGCAGGCAGATTTCTGCTGGGAAATTCCTACCTAGAGAGGGGAGATCGTCGCCATCAACACCTTCATCAAGCTAGACTTCATCGGGATCATCATTATCATCTTCATCATCATCTCAACCAGCACCATCACCACCACTCCATCCCGCTGTAATAATTGGGTTGAATCTTGCATAGTTCTTAGGGGAAACTTTCCCGATGTTGATTACTTTTGTAGTTGATGCTACTGAGTGGAACCATTGAATTATTGTTCATGTTTAGATTGTTACTTATCATTATTTCATCTCTGATATTGATCCATATGATTTCTCGTGAGTAGTTCGTTTAGTGCTTGAGGACATGGGAGAAGTCATGATGTTAGTAGTGGAATTGTGTTGAGAAATATTCAATGGTTTGATATTTAAGTTGTGGTGTTATTCTTCTCGTGGTGTCATGTGAACTTAGACTACTTGATACTTCACCTTTATGGGCCTAGGGGAATGCATTGTGTATTTGGCTACTAATTGTGGGGTTGCCGGAGTGACAGAAATCTAAGAGTTTAAGGCTATGGTTAGATTTCTATCTTAATTACTTTCTTGTAGTTGCGGATGCTTGCAAGGGGTATAATCACAAGTATGTATTAGTCCAAGTAAGGTCGGTACATTAGCATAGGTTCACCCACACAACACTTATCCAACCAAAGAAGATTAATCAACTATGTGAAGCAAAAGCACTTGACAGCATTCCCATGTGTCCTCGAGAACGTTTGGTCCTCATAAGTAATACATCCGGCTTGTCCTTTGATGAAGAAAGGATTGGGCCACTTGCTGCAATTATTATTATTGTATTTTATGTACTCGCACTTTATTTATCTGCATTATCAAAAACCCTTAAAAATCCGTTTGCTAAGTATTTACAGAGAATTCCTGATCAAAACCACTTGTTAACACCTTCTGCTCCTCGTTGGGTTCGACACTCTTATTTATCGAAAGTACTGCGATACACCCCCTATACTTGTGTGTCATTAGTGGACTTACCTCACGACCAAAAGGCCATGGATAAAAATGGATTTTCAAAAGAAAAACCGATGCTGATGGTAACATAACCGTCTATAAAGCTCGACTTGTCGCAAAGGGGTTTTGACAAATTCAAGGAGTTGACTACGATGAGACATTCTCTCCCATAGCGATGCTAAAGTCAGTTAGGATTATGTTAGTAATTGCTGCATATTTCTACTATGAGATATGGCAGATGGATGTCAAAACCGTGTTCCTCAATGGGAACATTGAAGAAGAGTTGTATATGATACAACCAAAGGGTTTTGTCGATCCTAAGGATGCTCACAAGGTATGCAAGATTCAGCGATCCATCTATGGACCGAAGCAAGCATCCCGGAGTTGGAATCTCCGCTTTGATGAGGTGATCAAAGAGTTTGGATTTGTCCAAACTTATGGAGAGGCTTGTATTTACAAGAAAGTGAGTGTGAGCAATGTGGCATTTCTGATATTATATGTGGATGACATATTACTCATCGAAAATGATATAGATCTTTTAAAAAGTGTTAAAAGTTGTCTAAACAACAAAGTTTCAATGAAGGACCTAGGTGAAGCATTATACATATTAGGCATAAAGATCTATAGAGATAGATCAAGACGCCTAATAGGGCTATCACATAGTACATACCTTGATAATATTTTAAACAAGTTTAAAATGGACGAAAGTAAGAAGAGGTTATTACCTATGTTGCAAGGCAAGACATTGAGTAAGACTCAAAGTCTGGCTACGTCGGAAGAAAGAGAGATAATGGACAAGATCCCCTATGCTTCAGCCATAGGCTCTATAATGTACGCCATTCTATGTACAAGACCGGATGTGGCACATGTTATTAATTTGACTAGTAGATACCAATCTGATCCAGGTTCGGAACACTGGATAGCGGTCAAGAATATCCTTAAATACTTAATAAGAACTAAGGAAATGTTTCTCATGTACGGAGGTGAAGAAGAGCTCGTCGCTAAATGTTATGTCAACACTAGCTTCGACACCTATCCGGATGACTCTAAGTCTCAATCCGGATACGTATTTCTCATGAACAGAAGAGCAGTTAGTTGGAGGAGTTCCAAACAACCCGTGGTGGCGGGATCAACAAAGGAGGCCAAATATGTTGCTGCTTCGGAAGCAGCTCAGGAGGAAGTTTGGATGAAGGAGTTCATAACCAAACTAGGTGTGGTTCCTAGTGCGTTGGACCCAATGGTGATCTATTGTGACAACAATGGAGCTATAGCCATTGCTAAGGAACCAAGTTCTCACAAGAATTCCAAGCATATTGAGAACCGGTTTCACCCCATCCGCGAACATGTCAAGGATGGAGATATAAAGATTTGTAAAGTACACACGGATCTCCCTAGGGCAAAACATGATCAACACCAGAACTCCATGGGTGTTAGATTTATCTCTATCTAACTAGATTATTGTCTCTAGTGCAAGTGGGAGAGTGAAGGGAATATGCCCTAAGAGGCAATAATAAAGTTGTTATTATATATATTCCAAGTATATGATAGATGTTTATTTTGCATGCTATAATTATATTAATACGGAAATGTTAATACATGTGTGTTTAATAAACAAATAGAAAGTTCCCAGTTATGCCTCTCTTATAAACTAGCTTGTTGATTAACAATATGATCAAGGTTTCGTGATCATGGTCATTGGATGTTGTTAATAATGAGGTCACAACATTATTGGAATGATGTGATGAACATTCATCCGAAGTATAGCACTACGATCAAAGTCATTGTGTTTATAATTCTATAACATCATACGAAGTAATCCAAATCCTTAGACCATGAGATCATGTCAATCACTAACACTAGAAGAGTAACTTAATAACATCAAACATCACACCGTAACAGGGTGACTATAAAGGTGGGTTCAATGCTACGAAGGTGTTATGTAGAGGCTCATGGATCAAGAGTGGAATTTGTCCATCCCGATGACGGATAGATATACTCTGGGACCTCTCAATGATATCACATTAGTTAGCTTGCAAGGAAGTGATGAGATCACTGGAATGTTATATCACGGGAACGACAAAAGAGTATATGTCGGTAAAGAGATCAAACTAGGTATGGAGATACCGATGATCGAATCTCGTACATGTAATATATCACGTGACAAAGGGATTAAGTTACTAGCGTAAAAGGTTCTCACGGTCACAAGAAGTCATCGTTGAACGTGTGGGAGTCAGTATGGATCTCCGGGTCCCGCTTCTGATTATTGATCCGAGAGGGGTCTCGATCATGTCCATATTATTCGCGAACCGTAGGGTGACACACTTAAGAGACAGCGACACCATTTGGAACAAATATGTTCTAGACGAAAGAATTACAAAGAGCATGAATTATTTCACTAGACGCCAGAATTCTTTCGGGTGAAACTGCTAAAATTGTTTCTGCATGTGAAATTGAATACTAGCAAGGGGTTTTATATGAATGTTTTTTAATTAATGTAATTGACAAAAATTCTGAATAAATAAATAAAGGGAGTTTTATTTAAAGAGAGATTACGTTAAATTTATTGGAAATTTAATGGGAATTTGAGTGGGTTTTTGAGTGTGAATATGGAGGGACTTTTTGGTGAGTGGGAGCTCCACCCACATGAATGAAGAAAGGGGCAGCCCCCATGGCTTCGGCCATGCCCCTTTGGGTGCCCCCTCCTCCTATAAAAGCCTCCCTACTCCCTCTCTCGCACTCACACCTCCTCGTGAAGGATCTCTCTGCTCCTCTAGTTTATTCCCCATGGTCTCGGACTAGCGAGATATATGTTCCCGGTGGCTTTTCATTTGGAAAGAGTTGTTGCTTCCGCTGCATCGCTGGAGCGAGGAGGCGGAGGTTGTTCGATGGCTTGAATGTGTGTGGGAGCACGGATGCAATCCTGATTTGCGGCGCTGGACTTCTTCTCGATCTTGAGGTCGTCAAGCGTTTGTTTACATCATCCACGAGTACAACCTCGTTAAACTTTATCGGTTTACAAGGGTATGTTCTCTATGGATGTATATCCACCTGTTGCTTGTATCTAGTAGATAGATCTTGGTACTTAGTTGTTCCCATCGTAGGAAATTTTTTGTTTTCTATGATGCGAACCCTACAACAAGGTGCGACAGTTTCCTACCCGGTTTCACCGGAACAGGGAGTTTCCCCCTTATACAAGTCCAGAACCTTCGCTTTTAGGTTACAGCGCATGCCTGCGAAGGGGGACAAATGCACCCATGGACTAGGTTTTGTATGTTTCAACATAACACCACACTTCCATGCATGTGTGCTAGAGACACATGCAAGTTCTTGAGTTATTCTGATGCCCCGTAGCGCAGTTTGCTACGGAACCCTGATTTGTGGTCCTTGGATCGTCTACCCCCTAGACGTTCTTCTGAGAGGGGTAGCCCGGTGTAGCTCTCTCTCTTGTTTTGTGTTTGCTTAGGTCATAGGATGTGTAAAACTATGTTGGGTCACAAGGTGTGATAGTAGCCTACCAGG
This sequence comes from Avena sativa, assembly GCA_916181665.1. Lineage (NCBI taxonomy): Eukaryota > Viridiplantae > Streptophyta > Magnoliopsida > Poales > Poaceae > Avena > Avena sativa. Next base: position 17,689,723 of record OV702285.1, read on the forward strand.
TTTCACCGGAACAAGGAGTTTCCGCCTTATACAAGTTTAGAACCTTCGCTTTTAGGTTACAGCGCATGCCTGCGAAGGGGGACACATGCACCCGGGGACTAGGTTTTGTATGTTTGAACATAACACCACACTTTCATGCATGTGCTAGGGCCACATGCAAGTTCTTGAGTTATTCCGATGCCCCGGAGCGCTGTTTGCTGCGGAACCCTGATCTGTGGGCCTCAGATCGTCTACCCCCTAAACATTCTTCTGAGAGGGGTAGCTCGGTGTAGCTTTCTCTTGTTTTGTATTTATTTAGGTCATAGGATTATGTAAAACCATGTTGAGTCATAAGGTGCGACGGTATCCTACCCGGTTTCACCAGAACAGGGAGTTTTCCCCTTATACAAGTCCACGACCTTCACTTTTAGGTTATAGCACATGCCTGCGAAGGGGGACACATGCACCCGGGGACTAGGTTTTGTATGTTTTAACATAACACGACATTTCCATGCGTGTGCTAGGGCCACATGAAAGTTCTTGAGGTATTCTGATGCCCGGAGTGTGGTTTTCTGTGGAACCCTGATATATGGGCCTCAGATCGTCTACCTCCCTAGATGTTCTTCTAAGACGGGTAGCCCGGTGTAGCTCTCTCTTGTTTTGTGTTTGTTTAGGTCATAGGATGATGTCAAACCATGTTGGGTCATAATGTGCGATAGTATCCTACCCTGTCACTTATTTCCAGACGAAGAATTTTTTTTTAGACAACTTATAGACGAAGGATGTAGTAGTGCATACAAGAACGTTGAAAATCCATACTAGCCCACAAATTTAACACCGCACTGGGCCGGAGAGCTATCCTATATACATCGCCCCAGCCCGATACGAGAAATTGGGCTGGTCTAGACCGAAAAGTAGCACTCGCTTCTTCGACCTGCCGTTCCTATTAGTTTTCTTTTCTGCCCTTCCAATTAGTACCAGGCCCGGGTCAGCGGGAGTGCAAACTGTGCAACCGCACAGGACCCATAAAAATTAGGGGCCCAAAATTATAGTACATATTTATACAGGCATGCAGCAAAAAAAAACTCGTTTCTAGCCTGTACCGCTGGGAATTAAACATGCAGGCTTGGGCCAATTTATTTGAGACTGGGCCCTCCCGTCCTCCAGGAAGCCAACAACGCGAGCAAGGAAGTATCTCATCCCTTGTCCTTGCATCCCTCATCTCTTGTCCTTGCATCTTTTCTTTTCCGATCTTTGCATTCCAGTTCTATTTCAATCCCAGATTTGTTTAATTCTTTTGTTCATATTACTAAATATTTTATTTTGAAAAAACTAGGAGAATGATTTATTAATATATCTAATTACTATTTTTTATCAGTCGTATATCCGCTCCCCTATCAACTAAATATATTTATATCAGTGGTAAACACAATTTCACATATGTGAGGATTGAACCTGGACGGCTAGGTCGTACATTCCTCCTTTAACCAAGTGAGTTGGGTTGTATATCCAATTGCTACTCCCTTCGACCCATATTAATTGATTTGGATTTGTCAAAATTTAGATAAACGTATATACAAATAGTCTCTAGATTCATTTAAATCTAGATAAATGTGAGTCAATTAATATGGGTCGGAGGAGGTATGTAAGATACTCTGGATATACGTTACAATTGTTGAATATTTAAAAATTTCTAGTCTCATAGGGTCTATTTTAGACTTTCGCACAGGGCCTCGCATTTTGCCGGCCCGACCCTGATTAGTAGTACTAGTTTGCTCCAAGGCAATTAAATCCCACCATGAACAGTCAATTAAGAAGACTAAGACGAGAAGGAAAATATATACTATTCGCTCCGTCTAAAAAAAACTGACTTGCATCTTTTTAGATTCGTATGCAGCTATACACTAAAATAGTACGTTTAGATACAATATAAATAAAAAAATTAAATCACTTATTTATTGACGGAGGAGAGAAGTCTGCTATCGCCTGTATCGCCTTGAGCTTGTTTCGAAGCCCGGCGTCACGTTCTTTCTGAGAAACAAACAAGGACGATAGAAGCTGCTGAAATTTGTTGCACAGTAGGTGTGGATGCTAAACACAGAACTTGAAGCCTCAATCAACTCCATAATAAGTCCGTGCGTATACAATGAAACCGCTCGATCGCGCTGGCAAATTAAACCGCGTCGAGTCACCTGATTGTTGCTTAATTTGAGCGAGGAACAGGAGTGTGCGACACTTGGACGGTCTAAGACATGTGCACGCCCGAATATTCTTACCCCTGTACATTGTTTACTAGGTAATAATCACCCGATTGATAGATTGTTATTAGAGACGAGATGACTTGACAGATTCCTTGCAACTAAACTAGCCTATCTCCACCTACTAATTATCATAGTTTTGACCACAGAAGATTGTCCAATCAGTGGTTCATGAAGTAAATCAACGTCATGTGATGGATTTGTGGACACGTGTATATAGTATATAGCTAGGACTAGGAGGATGTTTCTTCGGGCATGCATCGACAGACAAGACTCGATCGGTTCCATTATGTCCCAAACTAAGTCTGTTTTTTCGAGAGGAGTCATAGTGGTACTATCATACTACTAGTATTATATTAATACTATATTTAATAATTTTTAGAATCTTAATATAAAATTGTATACAAGATTTATCTGTATGAGAATTTTCTACTTTTACGTGCTATGATACGGTATCTATCTATGATATTTTAACGATCTTTTTTTATTAATTGTTGTGACACATCAGATTTGCTAACATGGCATACATGATATTAGCTATGATCACTGGTAGAAAAGGGCCCATGCGTCCCGGTTGGTAAGGGCCATTAGTCCCGGTTGCCCAACCGGGACGGGGCAATCGGGACTAAAGCTCTAACCATTAGTCCCGGTTGCCCCACCAACCGGGACAAATGGGGCACACGTGGCGGCATCAGAGCGCGAGGGGGGGGGGCGTATTAGTCTCGGTTCGTAACACGAACCGGGACTAATAACCTGCTGCCGCGGCAGAGATTTGGCCCATTTCTCTGCCGCGGCAGAGAATTCATTTTGGCACATTTTGTTGCCGCGGCAGCATTTTCGCCACTTTTTGTGCCGCGGCAGAGAATTCATTTAGGTTGTTTTATTGTTTATTTAGTGTTTTGCACTTATCAACGAAGGAACCTTATATTACACAAGATCATCATGACAACATTACATTCAATACACGGATCGAGTTCATGCACTACATACAAAAGTTGCTATTCGATGCTACCGGCCAATTTCTTGAAAGTTGCTATTTTTACAATTCCTATTGTCTATACACAGCCGAGTAGTATTCCCCTTGTGTGTTTAGGACTTCTGCATCCAAGAATCCCGCCAATTCCTCCTGAATTGCTCGTACGCGATCCTTTGGCAGAAGACCGTCCCGTAAACGTTCGATCTGATTTAAAAAAGGAGCCAGCCTATATGAATATGAAACTAAACACAATTTGATTGTAATTAAAAACTATAGAAATTGTTTACGTACGTGGAGTTGCTCTAAATTTCTGCCCTTCTCATCGCACGTCTGCTGGATGAACTCGCATACATAGTATCCACATAGATTGTTATCTGGTCCCTGCGTCAGGCACTTTACGAGAACAGAGTTCAATCAAAATAATAATCAAGCATGATAATAACTGTATCAAAACTAGAATCAAAGAGATGCGCGGATATAGCTAGTGGTGCTTACATTTAGTGGTTGAAATGTAAGGTCCTCTTTCCAAACACCCCTAGCCTTCTTGGTGAACCGTTTCCAAGCGCTGCCCGGCGTAGAAAACGAATAAAATAAGTTATTAAGTACTTGATATCATAAAATTCACGAATGTTGCCGATATAGTGTCGTAATGATTAGAATTACCGCTGGAGAAGTATCTGCATGTCCTTCCACGTCTCAAGGGGTTTATGTTTCGAGTCCATGACTAGTACACGCCCTTTGTCAAGTTGAATGATTAACAGAATATAGTGGAAGCTGCAAATGCATAACTAATCAATTATATACTTAACATCGAGTAAGCGAAATAGAAAGTGTATACAAGACAATAACACTCACTCGAAGTTGTAAGGAAATAGTATTTCCCTTTTGGTTTCTTGAAACCTTAACGCGTGTACTATATTATCCTCCGTATCCTGGGGGCTTATTTTGAGATTAGCTTCATGAACCCAATATGGGTCAATGAAGCCAATGTCATAGATTTGTCCTCTGCTGCATTCGAGAATCTTCATTCTGCATATTACAGTATGATTATATACATGCAATAAACAAAATAATATAGCTGGAGACTAAATTAATTACAGAATTAGTACTTACAGACAATAGGCACTGATGATCGATTTGTCCAAGGCGTCTTGATTGAATAATTGAAATAGTTCATCAAATTCAATGGATATCATGTCATCCTTATCTTTCCCATGATGCTTTTTTGTAACCCTCAGCACTATCCAGTTAGCCCCGGCCCTTGTGGCATGCATGTACCAGTTATGCAATCTTCGCATTTTTGTTGGAAGATTGTTTACCTCCTCAGGTTTGACGAGAGGTTTGCCGTACTGGTATTTGTATGCTACTTCACTCAAGGGGAAGAACTCTAACTGGGATAAGTACTGGGCAATACTCATACCTTGAGCAGCGGCATCTTCTCCGTATTGTGCAACTACCTCTGGATCATACTGCTCTTCGGCCCCATATTTGCTCGACCCCACATTGGTTTGAGAAATCACCTTGAGAGGGGCGCAAGTCTGTTTTGCTTGTTTTCCGAGCTGGGCAACAGATTTCCCGCTTGCATCAGTACTGCTCTTCGAGGCTTTTTGTGCCGCATGTGACTTGAGAATAGAACACTCATAGTCTGATGACAGCTTTGGCTCGGGTTGATGAAGATTCTTTACCATTTTCAACACTTTGGCTTTTTCTTCTTTGGTGCTAGGGAACTATGGCTCTTTCGGCCGCCTCAGCTTAGCAAAAAACGCTGTCGTTTCCGCATCAACGATCGCCGTAGTCTCCTCTTCAGTACAGTCATAAGCTCTCTTGGGAGGAACCGTTGGTACTTTTGGAAGAGGCTCTTGTTTACGTTTCGGCGATCTCTTACGACGCACAGTAGCGGTACGCTTACGCTTTTTATCCTGAGGCGCCGGCGATGGCTCCCGCGGCGATGGCTGCACCGGAGATTGGTGAGGCGACGGAGCCGGGTGAGGCGACGAAGACGGCTGCTGCGGCGGCGACGACCTCGCTGGAGACGGGTGAGGCGACGGCGAAGATGGCCTTGGCGTGTGATTTCGAAACACGATACAATCCTTCGGCCATAGAATGGTGACGTTTTTTGCGTCACCCAGCACAGTCACATCCCCTTCACCAGCAGGGTAGTGAAGATCCAAAACCTCAAAGGTGGGCATGATTTCATCCACGCCGACAACAGCGTAGCCCTCTGGAACCGGACGACAGTGGTAAGTTGGTGTGGGTCCAATTGGTAAGGCATAGCCGACCGCCACCTTCATTGATATGTTCACAACTTTGACATGTAGCTCGCAGTGTGTCATCTCTGTGATATCATCCACTGGGTAGCCAACAGGAGCCATCGTCGGTGCATCATCGGCATCGCCATTGTCATCGTAAGGTGGTCTAGTATTTTAGGAAAATGGGACGGTAGCATTGTGAAACGGCATTTTGGTGGTTACTTCACAAAACGACCCGTTTTTTGCGCTCGGAAAATGGAAAAGGGCTTTTCCGTGCGACAAAAAGGAAAACTTCCTCCTGAAACATTGTTCTCCATACCAATGTCCACACACATGCATAATATGGGCACAACATCATAAACTATGCCGTGATTCAGCACATAACATCGGTCATTTGGACCGAAAGCCATGAAACCTCGAACATCATTGTTCGGCACACATTTAGTCCCGGATGTAGTCACAAACCGGGACTAAAAATATTTTCCGTCATTTCCCACCTCTTCCCGCCAAGTTTTCCCGCCCTTTCCTTTCTACTAGAGCTTTTAGTCCCGGATGTAGTCACTAACCGGGACTAAAGATATTTCCCGCCATTTCCCAAAGCTTCACGCCAAGTTTTCCCGCCCTTTCCCTCTATATTTAGGGTGATCGTGTCATGGCTATCCACACATCCACACCTTCCTCTCTTAGAACAATGGACAACGCCTACTGGGCCATTCTGACCCTCGAGGAGACCGAGGCGCTGTGCGCCTCCAACTACCCTTGTCCGTCGGGCTACCGGCCGCCCGCCGGCTGGATGCTGAGTGCTGGAGGGGTTCCTGTCCCTCCTGTCCCTCAAGGTTCCGCACGCCAGGCGGCCATCACAAACCACTTCTACCACGAGCTCACGCCGGAGCAGCGGATGGATCCCCAGTGGGATCCCGACAACTACGACACCTGGAATGCCTTCTTCGCTAATAGGCGGGAAAGGGAGCTCGCCAGGTACGAGGGTGATGGCCCGCCACCGGTGAACCACAACGAAGCCGGTCGTCGTCTGTGGTGGGCGAACCGTACTATCATCGAAGTGATGCGCTACATCGCCGGGGGAGACCATCCTTGCCTACGGTGCCCACGAGTCCACCCGCCACAGGCCCCACACTGTCCCGGCGGTAGCGGCATCGTCTTCCAGGAGACCCCTCTCCCACCCGCCATGAATCCGAGGCTGGAATGGCCCCTGGTATATGCCATGGATGGGCTGAGGATCCCCGGAGTGGCAGGTGACGATGACGATGATGATGATGACGACGATGAAGACCCTGAAGCTGCGTACTATAGGACTAGGCATGATTATGACTAAAGGGGGCGGCTTTAGTCCTGAGTGTTAGCTAGTCCCGGTTTGTCCCGGTTTTTAATATTAATAAATGTCTTAAGTGTTACCTAATAAATAGAGGGAAATGCCTATATAAAGAGAGGGTTCATATTTAGTCCCGGTTGGACAAACCAACCGCGACTGAAGGGATTGCGGCAGAGTGGGCCAGGCAACACTAATAATAGGGGTGAGTGTCGACATTATGTCGTGCGGCTTGTACCTTGTCCCGGATGGTGTCACCAACCGGGACTAAAGATGAACCTTTAGTCCCGGTTGGAGACACCAACCGGGACTAAAGATGAGTCAGCACTAATAATAGGGGTGAGTGTCGACATTATGTCGTGAGTGTCGACATTATGCCGAGCTGCTTGTACTATAAATATGCATCCTTGTGAGTCCAGTCCTCCAGCCAGTTTGAGGCATCTCCAAGATGGTTTTAGAGAGCAGGGACACCACTACGGCCAGTTTCAGGGAGATGCCGACGGAGCCCAGTCCTCCGGCATCTCCGAGAAACTGGTCATAGAGGCACTCCCTAATATGTGAAATTAGTTAGCTCCGAGGCGTATTGATCTAGTTAGTGAAGTTACAAGCTGCAAGATGGTTTTCGAGAGAAGGGACACCACTGCGGCCAGTTTCAGGGAGATGCCGACGGAGCCCAGTCCTCCGGCATCTCCGAGAAACTGGTCATAGAGGCACTCCCTAATATGTGAAATTAGTTAGCTCCGAGGCGTATTGATCTACTTAGTGAAGTTACAAGCTGCAAGATGGTTTTCGAGAGCAGGGACACCACTGCGGCCAGTTTCAGGGAGATGCCGACGGAGCCCAGTCCTCCGGCATCTCCGAGAAACTGGTCATAGAGGCACTCCCTAATATGTGAAATTAGTTAGCTCCGAGGCGTATTGATCTAGTTAGTGAAGTTACAAGTTGCAAGATGGTTTTCGAGAGCAGGGACACCACTACGACCAGTTTCAGGGAGATGCCGACGGAGCCCAGTCCTCCGGCATCTCCAAGAAACTGGTCATAGAGGCACTCCCGGTCCAGCCACAAAACGGGACTAACACTCAAGACATTTATTAATATTAAAAACTGAGACTACAAAATCGGGACTAAAGGCCACAAACCGCGAAAGATATCCTTCGGTCAAGCCACAAACCGCGAAAGACATGAACTAGAGTTACATAATATGAGCATGAACTTCTTGGCATATGTCATTCCTTATGACCGCTTCAGACGTAACCATGGAGCATCTTCTTTACTTAACGGAATGCTTGGGTCAGTTTTCACTGTGAAGGGCGGAATTTCATCAAACTTATTATAATCTTCTGACATGTCTGTCTTGTCCTCGATTCCCACGATGTTTCTTTTCCCTGAAAGAACTATGTGACGCTTTGGCTCATCATATGATGTATTCGTTTGCATATTTTTTCTTTTTTTCGGTCTGGAGGACATGTCCTTCACATAGAAAACCTGAGACACATCATTGGCTAGGACGAATGGTTCATCTCTATAACCAAGATTGTTGAGATCCACTGTTGTCATTCCGTACAACTGGTCTATCTTTACCCCTTCCCCATTCAGGTTGACCCATTTGCAGCGAAACAAAGGGACCTTAAAAGAGACTCCATAGTCTAGTTCCCATATCTCCTCTATGTAACCATAATATGTGTCCTTTTGTCCATTCTCGTCTATTGCATCAAAGCGGACACCACTATTTTGGTTGGTGCTCTTTTTATCTTGGGCGATCGTGTAGAATGTATTTCCATTTATTTCGTACCCTTGGAAATTCAATACAGTAGAAGATGGTGACGCGGCAAACAAGTATAGCTGATCTCCAACAGTGGTGTCATTCAAGAGATGTGTCCGCATCCAACCACCGAAAGACTTCATGTGTTCATCTGTAATCCATGATTCAGGCTTCCCCGGGTTTTTGGAGCGTACAATATTCTTGTGTTCCTCGATATAGGAGCTGCCAAGGTGGAATTATGTAGAACTGTGTAGTGTGCTTTAGTGAAAGAATCCCCGTCCCTACATATCATTGCTTTCTTTCCCAGCGTGCCTTTTCCACTTAGTCTTCCCTCATGCCGCGAGTCAGAAACACCAATCGGCTTAAGGTCAGGAATAAAGTCAACACAAAACTGAATGACCTCCTCTGTTCCATATCCCTTGGAGATGCTTCCTTCTGGTCTAGCACGGTTATGAACATATTTCTTTAAAACTCCCATGAACCTCTCAAAGGGGAACATATTGTGCAGAAATACCGGACCGAGAATGGCAATCTCTTCCACTAGATGAACCAGGAGATGCGTCATAATATTGAAGAAGGATGGTGGGAACACCAATTCAAAACTAACAAGACATTGTACCACATCCTTCTGTAACCTTGGCAGAATATCTGGATTGATTACCTTCTGATATATTGCATTGAGGAATGCACACAGCTTCACAATGGGTACTCGAACATTTTCCGGTATAAGCCCCCTCAATGCAATCGGAAGCAACTGCGTCATAATCACGTGACAGTCATGAGACTTCAGGTTTTGGAACTTTTTCTCTGCCATATTTATTATCCCCTTTATATTAGATGAGAAGCCCGACGACACCTTGATACTGTAAAGGACTTCAAAAAAGATTTCCTTCTCTGCTTTGGTAAGAGCATAGCTGGCACGACTTAAGTGACGCCCTTTATCCGTGTTGTTATCTGTATGCATGTTCTTTGGGTCTTTCATAATTTGTTGGTCCTCCCGTGCTTCAGGTGTATCTTTTGTCTTCCCATACACGCCTAGGAATCCTAGCAGGTTCACGCAGATATTCTTCGTCACGTGCATCACGTCGATTGAAGAGCGGACACGCAGGACTTTCCAATATGGCAGCTCCCAAAATATAGATTTCTTCTTCCACATGGGTGCGTGTCCTGTAGCGACGTCGTTCGGAACTGATTGACCGCCGGGACCCTTTCCAAAGATTACTTCTATGTCCTTGACCATACCAAATACATCATCACCAGCAGGGAGTTCAGGCTTCTTCCGGTGATCTGCCTCACCTTTGAAATGCTTACCTTTCTTTCTTACGGGATGATTGGTCGGAAGAAATCGTCGATTCGCCAGGTACACAATCTACTTGCATTTATGCAAATATGTACCTTCGGTCTTATCTAAACAGTGGGTGCATGCCTTATATCCTTTGTTTGTATATCCTGAAAGGTTACTAAGAGCAGGCCAATCATTGATGGTTACGAATAACAACCCTCGTAGATTAAATGGCTCCTGTTTGTTCTCATCCCACGCACGTACACCTGGTTTGCCCCACAACTGTAAGAGTTTTTCAACTAATGGCCTAAGGTACACATCAATGTCGTTGCCCGGTTGCTTCGGGCCTTGAATGAGCACTGGCATCATAATGAACTTACGCATCATGCACAACCAAGAAGGCAGGTTGTAGATACATAGAGTCACGAGCCAGGTGCTGTGACTGCAGCTCTGCTCCCCAAAAGGATTCATGCCATCCGTACTTAGACCAAACCATAAGTTCCTTGCGTCACCTGCAAAGTCTGGGAAGTCTCTCTCGATTTTTCTCCACTGTGACCCATCAGCAGGGTGTCTCAACTTCCCGTCTTTCTTACGGTCTTCTTTGTGCCATCGCAACAACCTAGAATGCTCTTTGTTTCTGAACATGCGTTTCAACCTTGGTATTATAGGAGCATACCACATAACCTTAGCAGGAACCCTCTTCCGGAGGGGCTCTCCCTCAACATCACCAGGGTCATCTCGTCTGATCTTATACCGCAACGCGTTGCATACCGGGCATTTATCTAAATTCTCATACTCCTTACCGCGGTAGAGGATGCAGTCATTAATGCATGCATGTATCTTTTGCACATCTAATCCCATAGGACAGAGAGTCTTCTTTGCTTCGTAGGTACTCTCGGGAAGTTCGTTATGTTTTGGAAACTTCGGCTTCATTATTTTCAGCATCTTTTCAAATGAGGAGTCAGTTAGACCACACTCTGCCTTCCATCGCAACAATTCCAGTGTGGTACCGAGCTTTGTGCTGCCATCTTCACAATTTGGGTACAACAATTTCTTGTGATCTTCTAACATGCCCTCTAACTTCAACTTCTCATTTTCTGTTTCACAGTCTCGCTTTGCATCAGAAATGACCCTACCAAGTTCATCAGCCGGCTCATCTGATGCCTGTTCTTCACCTCTTTCCTCTCCATTGTCTTCCATTGCAGTATCACTGTATTCAGGAAACATATGATGATAGTTGTTATCATCATCTTCTTCTTCACCATCTTCCATCATAACCCCTCTTTTCCCGTGCTTGGTCCAGCAATTATAGTTGGGCATGAAACCTTTCATAATCAGGTGGCCGCGAATGATTTTCGAGGAAGAGTACTCCTTGTTGTTCCGACATTGAACACATGTACAACGTATAAATTCATTCTCTTTGTTTGCCGTAGCCACATCGATAAATTTATCCACGCCTTTGATATACCCGGCTACGCGCCGGTCACCGTACATCCATTCTCGACCGTTCATCTGCATCATATAAGTAAGTTTATAAAAAAACAGGACATCATAAATAGTGAAATAACCAATTCACACCGACACATGAATTGTATCAATGACCTAGAAAAGATAAGATTGCTAACCTCGATCGAGGAAAATAAAGAGGAGAAAGCTCAAGTGCGTCTCGGACACCTTCTATATTTTTGTTCTATGAGAAATTCAACGGAATTATTCACTCAAACATTTCATCAAACACCTTCAATGGATGCATGAGAAAAAACTAGCACACACCCCCTCACACCTTCCACCATTCGAAAAAACAGAGTGGAGGCAGAGGGGGCTGGGGCGTTGCATTTATAGAGGGCAGGGGTCTTTAGTCCCGGTTGGAGCCAGCAACCGGGACTAAAGGTGCGTGCCACGCCACGTGGCTGTGGCCAAACCTTTAATCCCGGTTGGTGGCTCCAACCGGGACGCATGCCCCCTTACCAACCGGGACGCATGCCCCCTGGCCCTGTGCCCGCTCCAACCGGGACGCGTGCCAGCATTAGTCCCGGTTGGTGGCGTAACCGGGACTAATGCTCCGAGGGGTCGCGAACGGATAGCCCTTTTTCCTCTAGTGGATACTTCCATTAGGACCAGCCTAAGCACGCGTATGCGATCATGCAAATCGGACTAGCTGTTTATCAGTAGTACTATTCAGTTCCATTACTTTTGCATTAACTGTTTTGATTAAAAACCAATTGAGGAGTTGTTAGCTTCAATAAATTCAATACGCCAAATGACTTAGAAACGAGTACGTGTCTTTAGACGGTAAAAAAAACGAGTAGGTGGCTTTTGAAAAATTGAACAAAAATGAAACAACGGTGAAATAATTTTATGTTGGAGTAGGAGTACTACTAGTTAGGTGTGCAAATATGCAGTGGATCAACTACTTTTAAAAAATTAAAATTTAAGGCTTCAATTGCAAGAAATCAATAGCAGCACTGGTGCCCGGTTTTTTAAAATTTCTCACAAACATGTCCTTTTTTTTCTGTAGGCAAAAATAAAAATAGATTTCTACCCATACTTTCCACATATATTCGAACCATTTACATGTATCCTCGAAATATTTTTTCTGATTTTGAAAGCAAAAGGTAGAAATTTCAAATAAAAGGCACCATGGCCTCTAAGTGCTGCACTATGAGCATCTCCGAAAGACTGAGGCGGCGAATCGGATCATGAGATTGATGAAGTAATCATAGACGCCTCGCTATTGACGAGGAGGTCACCTTACCAAAAGAATATTCCGCTTTTTTATGTAATATACACAATGTCAACCCTAGAGTTTGAACTCAGGTAGACTGGGGTGGTACAACCACCCTCCTAGCCACATGTTGGTTTGCGCAAATCCTCTCTCTTCAATTGCAAGTTTTACACGAGTCGTGATAGAGCGTTCATACACACACTAGTAGAAAACAAGTCATTCGTCCAGAGCCCTTCGGAGCATTAGTCCTGGGGTGTGTTAGGAACCGGGACTAATACTCACATTAGTCCCGGTTCAAACAGCTTGGACGCCGGCAACCTTTAGCACAAACCAAAACTAAAGGAGTGAAGATGAATGCGAACATGGGCAAAACCCTTTAGTCCTAGTTGGAGACACAAAATGGACCTTTAGTCTCCCGGCTCATGATGTTTCCCGTCGGATCATGCATGTTGGCTCCCAATTTCTGGGGCAATTTCTGCCTTTGCCCATCCATTTACTGCCGGGCGTACGTACGTCGATCTTAGTTAGTATGCCATCGCTTGCATTTCGGTTAGGGTTCGGTCGGTCTGCAGCCTTGTGCACGGCTGTTCTTCAATTAACTGTACCGCCAGAGTACACGTACTCCTCTCGGAACTCACTCACTCGTGTCCTTCACATTGTAGGTGAGGGAGAACGATCCACGACGGACGGCGACACTCCGGCCGGCCATGCCAATTGGGTTGGTAAACCACACGGAAATCAGATGAAAGAAGGATGATCCATGAGATATGTGTTCCACATTTGGTCCTAGACCCCTTACCCCGATCGATGATTGATCGATGACGATAACTATCGATCTGTCCGTGGTGCCGCCACTGCCTTTTGAAAACTGCCATTTGGACAGCTCACGAATGCTGCTCAGGATTGCTTGGGCCTGGCCGGGCGTCTTAGTGAGCCTTGCGTAATCACCCGTGAAGATGCAACCACACCAATGCATGCCTTATCGGCTAGTTAGCTCCACTAAGAGCATCTCTAGCAGATACAACATATCAGCTAGCCCGAAAAGTATATCGCCATCCCCCACCTTTGCGCTGACCTTTCATCTTGCCATGGCCGGCCAATCGAGCCGCAATTTAAGCGAAGTTCAACTCCCTCTATATCGCGCGCAGAGCGGAGAAGCAATGTGTTCCACATTTGGTCCAAGCGATCGTGGCACATTTGGTCTCATTCCCCTTACCACGACCATGATCGACCACGATGACGACGGGCACAGAATTGGCATCCATGCACGATCGATCGCCACCTGTCTTTCGAAAACTACCATTCAAACAGCTCGCGACTCTCTAGCGTTGTATTGAGCCTCTAACAGACAAACACGTATGCTGCTCACGATTGCTTGGGCCTCGCAATGAGGGCATGTACAATAGTACACATCAGCTGTCTGTAAACATGTGCCATGTAGGATATTTGATGAGTCATAGAGAAGAGAATAAGAGAAACCACTGGGGTCGTCCGTAGATTTGCAGACAGGCGATTCCCGCATAACTCGTTGCCTACCGACAGCTCTTCAACCATTGTACGTATACAGCGACCTGCAGAGGCGGACCTTAACGGAGGCCAAAAGGGGCCATCAACTCAACTATAATTTGCACCATACTACTAAGTAGTTATCATTTTTTTACCATACAAAACACAAAATAATTTAATTTAGCCTTTTGACCCTTCCTACAATAGTATTCAAGGGAAACTGCTTCATGCGATGGTGTGGCACTACAGGAATGGGAAGCTACGCCGACGGCCAGTCGCTACGCCGACGGCCAAACATCGGGGCCGTCGGCGTAGCCATCGTCTAGGCCAGCTCCGCCAAGCAGCCGTCGGCGTAGAATTGCCCTCGGCATATTCTATGCTACGCCGACGGCTGCCCTCGGCGTAGCTATTTTTTATTTTATCTCATTAAACTTTGAAAAATCATAACTAAATCATTCTAATTCGTAAAAATATAAATAATATATCAAAATTTGCAGAAAAATAAGACCTATCTATCTACACTCAAATATTACACATTTATAAATAAAAATTAAGTAAAACATAAGACATTATATATAGTTTAAAACGGGCATAAAAAATTCAAAAATGATCGAAACAATGCGAAACCTTCGCGTGGTGTTATATTATGTGACATAGTTAGAAGGAAAAATATCAAACTTGGTATACTGATTATGTCTCAAAGAAACCTTCACAAAATGACCTATCTCATTCGAGGTTTCTTGGCTTTCGGGTCAAATGACCAATGTTATGGCTAGAATCAAGGCATAGTTTGTGATAATGTGCCCATATTGTGCATATACATGCATCATGGGATGGCGAACAATGTTGCAGGAGAAAGTTTTCCTTTTCGTCGCACCAAAAAGCCATTTCCCATTTTCTGAGCACAAAAAACGGACGATTTTGTAAAGCAACCACCAAATGGCTAATTCAAAATGGTACCATCACATTTTACAAAAATACTATACCACCTTATATAGACAATGTCCCAATAGGGGAATCCGAAACCTTTCCGTCCACCTCTGGTGAAAAAGACAAATTCCTGCCGAATCGGCAGAAAGTGGGTCTGATATGAACTACAGGTACATGATCCGATGCTCATGTTTTTTTACAAAAATCATTTTTAGGTTTACAATATGCTATTTTATCAAAGATCCAATGCAAGTTTAGCGAGGCTCGGCCCCGAGCTAAGAATCTTCATGCCCGCCGTTCGACAAAATTTGACGATAGTTTAAAACGGGCATAAAAAATTCAAAAACGATCGAAACAATGCGAAACCTTCGCGTGGTGTCATATTATGTGACATAGTTATAAGTAAAAATATTAAACTTGATATATTGATTATGTCTCAAAAAAACCTTCACAAAATGACCTATCTCATTTGAGGTTTCTTGGCTTTCGGGTCAAATGACCAATGTTATGGCTAGAATCAAGGCATAGTTTGTGATAATGTGTCCATATTGTGCATACACATGCATCATGGGATGGCGAACAATATTGCAGGAGGAAGTTTTCCTTTTCGTCGCACCAAAAAGCCATTTCCCATTTTCCGAGCACAAAAAACAGACGATTTTGTGAAGCAACCACCAAATGGCTAATTCAAAATGGTACCACCATATTTTACAAAAAATACTATACCAACTTATATAGACAATGTCCCAACAGGGGAATCCGAAACCTTTCCGTCCACCTCTGATAAAAAAGACAAATTCCTGCCGAATCGGCAGGAAGTGGGTCAGATATGAACTACAGGTACATGATCCGATGCTCATGTTTTTTTACAAAAATCATTTTTAGGTTCACAATATGCTATTTTATCAAAGATCCAATGCAAGTTTAGCGAGGCTCGGCCCCGAGCTAAGAATCTTCATGCCCGCCGTTCGACAAAGTTTGACGATAGTTTAAAACGGGCATAAAAAATTCAAAAACGATCGAAACAATGTGAAACCTTCGCGTGGTGTCATATTATGTGACATAGTTATAAGTAAAAATATTAAACTTGATATATTGATTATGTCTCAAAAAAACCTTCACAAAATGACCTATCTCATTCGAGGTTTCTTGGCTTTCGGGTCAAATGACCAATGTTATGGCTAGAATCAAGGCATAGTTTGTGATAATGTTCCCATATTGTGCATACACATGCATCATGGGATGGCGAACAATGTTGCAGGAGGAAGTTTTCCTTTTCGTCGTACCAAAAAGCCATTTCCCATTTTCCGAGCATAAAAAACGGACGATTTTGTGAAGCAACCACCAAATGGCTAATTCAAAATGCTACCACCATATTTTACTAAAATAATATACCACCTTATATGGACAATGTCCCAACAGGGGGTTCCGAAACCTTTCCATCCACCTTTGGTGAAAAAGACAAATTCCTGCCGAATCGGCAGGAAGTGGGTCAGATATGAACTACATGTACATGATACGATGCTCATGTTTTTTTACAAAAATCATTTTTAGGTTCACAATATGCTATTTTATCAAAGATTCAGTGCAAGTTTTCCTTTTCATCGCACCAAAAAGCCATTTTTCATTATCCGAGCGCAAAAAGGGAATTTTCTAAAGCAACCACCAAATAGATAATTCAAAAACGGAGGGTTTGTGATTAGTTGATATGGATATCATATTTGGATTCCTCTCATTTTTCTGATCAATTTAGACATATTATTTGTTAAATTCCGATTTATAGATTTAAATAGAAAAATACAAAAAAGTAAAATTATTATATTTTTATTTGAATTCAATAATATTTTTACTTATTCATTAATGTTTATTTAAATAATTGTTTGTAATTTCAAAAAATACAAACATGTGACATGTTGATATAAGGGTTAATAGGATTGATATCATAGTATTGACAACAATGTATGAATTACTTTGCGGAAACAGATTCTGAAGGAACGAGGAAGTTAAGCGTGCTGGAGCTGGAGTAGTATTAGGATGGGTGATCTTCCGGGAAGTTCGACCAAGACTGTAATTTAATTAAATATTAAGTGTAATTAGTGTTAAAAATGTTCAAAGTGAGAGATTAACGAGTCAAACAATTCAAAGATTCAAAATCAAGAAAAAAAATAAAATAATTTTTTTTTTTTAAAAAAAAAATATTTTTGCAACCTGTCGACAAGCTATGCCGACGGCCGCTACGCCGACGGCATTGCCCTCGGTGTAGCATACGCCGACGGTATTTTGATACGCCGACGGCCTCTATGTGCTCCGCCGAAGGAGCCCTTTGCCGAGGAGGCTACGCCGAGGGCAGCCATCGGCGTAGCATACGCCGAGGGCATTTTAGGTTACGCCGACGGCTTTTTGCCCTCGGCGTAGCGCGCGCGTCCTGTAGTGTGGCTATACAGATGGATTAAAAGACACTTCGTTGTATGAGAAGTCTAAAATGTTGTCAATACATGACGTGGGTATGTATTATAGATAGCTGCTGTTGCCCAGCCGCGTGATCATGGTAGGTAGCGTGAGTGTGTGGCGAGTGGCCGACCGGGACCGCAATGCGCATCGAGCACCGCACGAACCATGCATTAACCAGCCATGCTTGCCAGAAATTAAACGCCATGGATAGTGATCGCGGTCAAGTATTTACTCATTTCTACTATATGTACTTTTGGTTGGTCCCGCGCCTGAAGAAGATGCAACCACACCACAACATGGCTATCCATCGTGAATGATGTGTGCATGCCTTATCCGCTAACTAGCTAACTCCACTAACATTTTTTCTACTTCCTCCGTCGCGGTTTGAAGGACGTCTTACAAAAACCATACGTTTTCAAAACTCCTCTCTTCCTAGGCGCGTTAGACTTGATTACAAAATTAATGTCTCATTTTTCTTCCCCACTTCCTACTCCATGTAGCCAAGAAAGAAATTAATTCTTACATGCAACTTCACCAATGCATGCACATAAACTCCTTATTTTCATTGAGTAATTACGTTTAATAGGTCGCCGAATAATTAATAGGCGCATGTTTTTGACACAAATCTGGCCTAATCAGTGCCCACCTAGGTTTCAACAATCTCTCTAAGACGCCCTCCAAACCATGACGGAGGGAGTAAATTTTTGTGACAACAAACAATAAAGAAGTACACGACCCGGACCTCCATATGCTTGTTGGTGGGGATGCTGTTCGTCGTGGTGCTGCTATGGGCGGAGCGAGATCCGGCGACTATCACCTCCATTTGCAGCTCCATAGATAAGGTTTGTGGCCTTGGCAAGCTTTGTATCCGGGAGCTGATGATGCTTTCCTCTCTGGCCGGCCATTGACGCGAGGAGAGAAGAAGTAGTACATGTGTTTTTGATGTGCAGGCTTACTAGAGGCATGGGAGTTCTGTTGCGACGTCGAGTATTTTTTGATTATCCTCTACAAACCACCGATCTTTGGTACCAAGAAAAGAAAGACACCTTGGAACACCACAGATGAGTCTGTTCAACCTCTAACAGTGGAGGCCGTTCATTGATGGTGAGGCGATGGCAGATGTCCATCCTAAGTGCTATCATCCCTAGTGATAAACTTGGTGGCCATCGGTGGATTCCATCTCCGGTCTTCGGTGGTGCGACAAAGTGACTTGTTTGTGTTTTAAAACAATCCAAGGTCATCTGTGTGTTTTGAGGGCCAACTTATAGTTTTACAATTCTCTAGGGTCTTTGATGCAATTGTACTACCACCTGGAATTAATGCAGATTTTCTCGGTCCTTCAGGACCGTTCCCTGATCAAAATAAAAAGCATGTGGGCCTAAATCCACGTGTTAGCGACGTGTTGGATCAACAATTTTCATCGCCGCCATTCACATGCGCCTTGGTGATGAGCTGCCTTTGTCGCCCCCCATCAAGGCACTGTATATATGTATATATATCTTGAACCTGGCTCACGCATCGATCACATACAAAGAGAGTTTATGCAGCAGCTAGCTCTCACAGTACAGTCGCACCAAACTTATTTACTACTCGTTCGCTCTACGTGTACAAGACGGAGGTCCGGCTCCTATAGGTGGAGCGCGGCCATGACGACGTACATGGTGTGCTGCTTCCGCCGGCGGTTCCGGCCGGCGTCCAACGAGCCGTCGGAGGCGATCGGCGACGTGTTCCAGGCGTACGCCGGCGGCGACGGCGCGCTCGGGGAGGAGGCGCTCAGGAGGTTCCTCCGGGAGGTGCAGGGGGAGACCAGCGACGGCGACCTGGACGAGGCGGCGAGGGAGATCATGGCGTTCGCGGCGGAGGAGAAGCTGCTCAAGAAGGGCGGCGGCGGGCTGACCATGGAGGGCTTCCACCGCTGGCTCTGCAGCGACGCCAACGCCGCCCTCCATCCTCGCCGAGGGGTAAGCTGCCTGGAGCTCCATTCATCCATAGTTTGTTCGAATTTTTTATTTTTTTCTGGAAAACTGGTTTTGAGAAGATTGAAAGAAAGGTTCCATTATACTCTCTCTGTTTTAAAATATAAGATATTTTAGATTTGTAAAGAAAAACTATCTATACTTCTTTTACTGTGTAGATTCACTTCTAATATGAGTGAACCTACATACTAAAAATAGTCTACATACATTTGCTTTACAAAGATAAAATATTTTATATTTTAAAACGAATGGAGTACGATTTTCCTTGGTTTAAATTCTAGAAACACTCGCGTGGACCATATATATATGGGTTACAACATTGCAACGGAATGTTCAAAATATTAGTAGAGAGATGATTTTGATTTTTCTCTTCTTGCATATTTTGTGAGTTGATTGATTCCTAGTCAGATTAGGCCAGCAGCATACAAAAAGGAACTTTGCTTAATAGTAGAATCAAGGATATTAATATCGTAGATAAGTAGGGTGGTTTCTGGAAAACATAAACCGTTGGCACTGAAGTCAACGTGATACTATACACAGTTGTAGATGTGGCACATAACCAGGAAACAGGAGAACAATGAGTGAACAGTGTTAGGCACATGTGCAATGTTCAGTGTATGTGCATCATAGTACAAATGTTAGCTTCTGTCCCCCATATGCTAGAGAGAGACGTAGATCTCTTTCAGTATTAGCTCTAACTACCTATAAGATTTTTTTAAAATTTTGGCGGCAGACCTATACAAACTTCTCTTCTCGCGTGCTTTCCTCTCTCTCTCTCTCTCTCTCTCTCTCTCTCTCTCTCTCTCTCTCATTTAGTTGCTGTATTTGGCAATAATGAATTGATGGTGGTGTCCTTTAAGGTTTCTTTCTAATTATTTATTATGTGACCAATTGACGAAGGGGGACTAATCTTCTTGGAGATGATCCCTCGGCAACTTGCTATTTCAACATTAAAATTTGGCATGACTTTAGGTACAGAAATGAGCACCATGTAGTCTAAAACTGCACACAACCTGTCCGGCCTTATTGTCCAAAAAAAACGTGTGCTGCTTTAATCCAGGTTAACTAATCTTGGTTGACATAGAATGAGCAACCTTTTGCTTTTTTAGGTTTAGCCGATCCACTTTGGGGCTAGAGAGAGAAAGAGGAGGAGCTGGAGATGACACCGGCGGCTATAGATAATCAAGCACTTAAGTGAGGTTAAAGTGATCAAACCGAACCACTTAGTGTGTGTAGATTGAGGATTAATTTATTGATCATCACTAAAAGCAAGATGTGTTACACGAGGAGCAAGTACTTAGCTAGTGAATTGTACACCTGCCCGGTCAGAGGAAATTGCACTTTAACCATGTCCTACTCCATGTGTTACACACATCACCATTTGGATGGACCTTTTTGCATAGCTTTCACCAGGTTGTGGTAATCCATTATAGTTTCCACTACTTGGTCATCTAATCAACTATTTAGCCCTCTTGATAGCAGAACCAACGTCTGAGCGTCACGGGCCAACGATCCAATTGATGTACAATTTTTTCTAAAAAATAATTAACTATTCAAAAAAATATGTTTTTGGATGTAGAATTATTTTCCTTTGATTTATTTTGTGTGCCACGAGTATTTGTTTTGTAAAACTATATAGAATAATTTGTTTTGGGTAACCATTGATGCTTCATATAAAAAATCCATCCGTTATATCCTAGTTTCAAAACAAAATTCATATTTTTTGGATGAATAATTATTTTTATGATTTTTCAAAGGTTCTACAGTTTTTTTTTTTTTTTTGCATCAGTCGATGATATGCAGGGCACAACTATAAGGTTTGCTTTCAACAATGCTAAATACTACTAGTTGATGAGACAACCAAACCAAGTGGTGGTAACCGCAACAGATTAGACCATCGCCTATCGAAAACTAATAAAAGATCATTCAAGTGGTGATCTATATATGCAACAGGTGCAACGGCTGAAGTAGTACGACTGAATTGTTTTCATCGTCCTGCTTGTTGGAACAGACAAAAACTATATGCAAAAAATGTAGGATCGCCATGACCTGTCTCGACAGGTTCAGAAAACAAAATCACGTGAATCGATCTATCCGTCAACAGAGATGCCCCCACTTCTTGGCCGTGAGTCCGACCTTGCACGATGTGATGTCCAAGTCTGATCGGATTTGCTCTTGGACGCACTTGCTAGCTTCCATCGTACTTACCTCTTGGTTGGGTGCCGGGGAGCTTTCTCCATGTGAACCCATAATTTGTTTGATCTTGTTTTTTTTTTCATACGTGTTCAAAATTTCAGATGTCCCCACATGCAGGTTCAGGATGACATATTCTTTGTGGAGAACTATTTTCTTGTTTCTGTTTCTATATCTTTGTGTTTCTCCCTACATGTTCCAAAATTCCAAATTTCAGATTTCATCACACTCAGGTTTACAAAATCTCTTCCTGCAGGTTCGTGATGACATGAGGCAGCCGTTGTCGCACTACTTCATCTACACTGGCCACAACTCGTACTTGACGGGCAACCAGCTGAGCAGCGGCTGCAGCGAGGCGCCCATCGCCAAGGCCCTACTCGACGGCGTCAGGGTCATCGAGCTCGACCTCTGGCCCAACGCCGCCAAAGACGACGTTGAGGTCTTACATGGCAGGTCCGCCTAGCGGGAATAGTACTCCCTTTCTTCCATATATAAGGGGTTGTTCCATGTTAACTGTCATAGATTTTTCGAAATACTTACTTATCGACCAGTTACTTCTGCCAAGAATATAGGAGTAATAAAGTTCAAAAGGCCAAAGATCAAGTTTGTCCAGGCCCAAGTTACGATAATGAGTGATGAGGTTTTTTGTGTTTTGCAGGACATGGACGTCGCCGGTGGAGTTGGGCAGATGCCTCGAGGCCATCAAGGAGCACGCCTTCGTCTCCTCCCCGTACCCTGTCATCCTCACCCTCGAAGACCACCTCACACCCCATCTCCAAGCCAAAGTAGCAAAGGTAAATCTCAAATCTAAATTTGGGGAGACTTGGTAAAATGACATGGCTTCGTTCGATATTTGCTAAAATGTACTGAAGGCCATGTCATCTAAGATGCGGCATTTTTATCGATCTTCCTGCAATTTCTGTCAGATAATTGAATGGTATCATGCATGCCACAGATGATCAAGGAAACATTTGGGGACACACTCCACCTCTCGGAGTCCGAGACAATGGCAGAATTCCCCTCACCCGAGGATCTCAAGGGAAAGATAATCGTATCGACCAAGCCGCCGAAAGAGTACCTCCAGACCAAGAGCGGCAAGGAGGAGTCCCAAAACGGCGACACAGAGGAGGAGAGTGTATGGGGGGAGGAGATCCCCGACAACAAGGCCCTTATGGATGTTGGTCGCCAGGTACTTCACCCTCTTTTTCTCTTTTAGTTGACACAGTCTCTAGTTGCCATCTCCCCACAAATGCAAGTCTTAATTGTCTGCACAATTAGCTTCCGTACATCCTCCTAACTAGTAGACCTAATTTTTCATCCTGATGAAAAATAATAACATTGTTAAAATATTCCATAAGTAATGTGTAAAATAATGTTGCAACATTTTTGGATAGCACAAAAGCTATAAATTTCCATGGCTCGGGGAAAAGGATGAATTTTCTTAAAGTATCGACGATGATGATACAAAAAAAAACCTATGAAATAAATTCAATCATTGGTGCCGTTGTGTCATTCACATAAAGTAATGAAGAGATCACCAAAAAAACATACAGTAATGAAGAGATCACCAAATTTGCACTAGAACAACCGAAGTATATTCAGGTCTCATGATGTATCAGTTCTAAATGTGTAGGTTTCAGAGCAGGATACCAAACGGTATGTGAAAGAAGAGGAAGATATGGAGAAGATAACACAGCTAGGGGTTAACATGGAGTACAAGCGCCTCATCGCGATCAGCCTCACCCGGAGGAAGCACGACATGGATGAGGATCTCAAGGTTGATCCCGATCAGGTATCCCGGATGAGCTTGGGTGAAACGGCATATGAGAAGGCCACCATCACTCATGGAGCTGAAATTATCAAGTGAGATGAACTTAAGTGTCTTCTTACATGAACTTATTCTTCAACGCACCCTCGATAAAATTAACTTAATACATAGATTAACAAATTAAAAATGGTGTAACTTTTACTCAGGTTTACACAGAAGAACTTACTTCGGATTTTCCCTCGAACGACACGCATTACGTCTTCCAATTACAATCCACTGATGGGCTGGAGGTATGGAGCTCAAATGGTTGCAGCAAACATGCAGGTAACATTAGTAGCAATTATGGTTTGATTTATGCACATAACTAACTTTATAGAAAGTAATTATTCCCAATCTGATATGAGAAATTTGCTAACGGCTCTACAGGGCCATGGAAGGAAACTATGGCTAACGCAAGGGATGTTTCGAGCAAATGGTGGTTGCGGTTATGTGAAAAAACCTGACTTTCTGATGAACTGTGATAAAATGTTCGATCCAAAATCTAATCTACCAGTGAAGACAAAGCTAAAGGTGAAGAAAAAACATTTAACATATACCAACTCCCATTTTGTTGGTTTAGCTAGCTACTGTAAATATAATTCGGTAACTTGTTTCTTCCACAATACTACTACCATCTAAAGGTGACGGTTTACATGGGAGATGGATGGCGATTCGACTTTCACAAGACGCATTTCGATAAGTTCTCGCCACCAGACTTCTATGCAAGGGTCAGCCCGTTACTTCATGCATCAAGGATTTAACTAGTAAAACGAAATGTGGCGCGGTACTTACTAAAAAACTAGTAGCTAATGTGTGAAAATTAAATGCAGGTGGGTAT
This sequence comes from Avena sativa, assembly GCA_916181665.1. Lineage (NCBI taxonomy): Eukaryota > Viridiplantae > Streptophyta > Magnoliopsida > Poales > Poaceae > Avena > Avena sativa. The sequence goes on from OV702285.1 coordinate 17,713,982, forward strand.
AGCAGGAGTGGTGGCCGACACAAGGATGGAAGAAACAAAGGTGATCATGGACAACTGGATACCAACATGGGACCACGAGTTTGTCTTCCCTTTGGCTGTACCGGAGCTTGCCCTGCTCCGTGTGGAGGTGCATGAGTCTGACAACCACCAGAAGGACGACTTCGGTGGACAGACCTGTCTGCCCGTGTGGGAGCTCCGGACCGGGATACGCTCTGTCAGGCTATGTGGCCGCGACGGCGAGCTGATGCGGTCCGTCAAGCTCTTAATGCGCTTTGAGTTTACATGACAAGCTTGTGGAGGTGTCGTCTTGAATCGGGTGATGTATGTGGTGCGTGTGGAATCTTGATTTTTTTTATCCGATGGGACGCCTCTGCCATTGTGCACGTCCTCATGTTGTATATAATGTGATTACAGCTAAAATAGCGGATATTATCTCATGTTGTATATAATGTGATTACAGCTAAAATAGCGGATATTATTTGTAATTAGACGGGTAGAGGAGTAGGTTTGAGGGAATGCGGATCTTTGCTCTAGCTTTGTTTCTTTGCACATCTCGCGGCGGCGCATGAAATCCTAGTTTGGAATATAGGGCTCCATGGGGCAACCAACACCACTTAAATATATGTTGCGGCGTGGAGAGAGTGCCTCAAGTTGGCCATCGTACGGGTCGAGGCTGCCTGTGGGCTACAGCCCGGATGTCGAACCGGTGGATTATACCACTACAGGACGCGCGCGCTACGTCGAGGTCAAAAAGCCGTCGGCGTAGGCTAAAATGCCCTCGGCGTATGATACGCCGACGGCTGCCATAACATTGGTCATTTGACCCGAAAGCCAAGAAACCTCGAATGAGATAGGTCATTTTGTGAAGGTTTTTTTGAGACATAATCAATATATCAAGTTTGATATTTTTTCCTTATAACCATGTCACATAATATGACACCACGCGAAGGTTTCGCATTGTTTCGATTGTTTTTAAAAAATTTATGCCCGTTTTAAACTATCGTCAAAATTTGTCGAACGACGAGCATAAAGATTCTTAACTCGGGGCCGAGCCTCGCTAAGATTGCATTGGATATTTGATAAAATAGCATATTTTGAACCTAAAAATGAATTTTGTAAAAAAACATGAGCATCAGATCATGTACCTGTAGTTCATATCTGACCCACTTCCTGCCGATTCGTAAGGAATTTGTCTTTTTCACCAGAGGTGGACGGAAAGGTTCCGGATCCCCTTGTTGGGACATTGTCCATATAAGGTGGTATAGTATTTTTGTAAAATGTGGTGGTAGCATTTTGAATTAGCCATTTGGTGGTTGCTTCATAAAAACATCCGTTTTTTGTGCTCGGAAAATGGGAAATGGCTTTTTGGTGCGACGAAAAGAAAAACTTCCTCCTGCAATATTGTTCGCCATCCCATGATGCATGTGTATGCACAATATGAGCATATTATCACAAACTATGCCTTGATTCTAGCCATAACATTGGTCATTTGACACGAAAGTCAAGAAACCTCGAATAAGATAGGTCATTTTGTGAAGGTTTTTTTGAGACATAATCAATATATCAAGTTTGATATTTTTTTTATAACTATGTCACATAATATGACACCACGCGAAGGTTTCGCATTGTTTCGATCGTTTTTGAATTTTTTATGCATGTTTTAAACTATCGTCAAACTTTGTCAAACGGCGGGCATGAAGATTCTTAGCTCGGGGCCGAGCCTCGCTAAAATTGCATTGGATATTTGATAAAATAGCATATTGTGAACCTAAAAATGATTTTTATAAAAAAACATGAGCATCGGATCATGTACATGTCGTTCATATCTGACCCACTTCCTACCGATTCGGCAGGAATTTGTCTTTTTCACCAGAGGTGGACGGGAAGGTTTCGGATCCCCTTGTTGGTACATTGTCCATATAAGGTGGTATAGTATTTTTGTAAAATGGTAGCATTTTGAATTAGCCATTTGGTGGTTGCTTCACAAAACCGTCCGTTTTTTGTGCTCGAAAAATGGGAAATGGCTTTTTGGTGCGACGAAAAGGAAATCTTCCTCCTGCAACATTGTTCGCCATCCCATGATGCATGTGTATGTATAATATGGGCATATTATCACAAACTATGCTTTGATTCTAGCCATAATATTGGTCATTTGACCCAAAAGTCAAGAAACCTCGAATGAGATAGGTCATTTTGTGAAGGTTTTTTTGAGACATAATCAATATATCAAGTTTGATATTTTTCCTTATAACTATGTCACAAAATATGACACCACGCGAAGGTTTTGCATTGTTTCGATCGTTTTTGAATTTTTTATGTCTGTTTTAAACTATCGTCAAACTTAGTCAAACAGCGGGCATGAAGATTCTTAGCTCGGGGCCGAGCCTCGCTAAACTTGCATTGGATATTTGATAAAATAGCATATTGTGAACCTAAAAATTATTTTTATAAAAAAACATAAGCATCAGATCATCTACCTGTAGTTCATATCTGACCTACTTCCTACCGATTCGGCAGGAATTTGTCTTTTTCACCAAAGGTGGACAGAAAGGTTTCGGATCCCCCTGTTGGGACATTGTCCATATAAGGTGGTATAGTATTTTTGTAAAATATGGTGGTAGTATTTTGAATTAGCCATTTGGTGGTTGCTTCACAAAACCGTCTGTTTTTTATGCTCGAAAAATAGAAAATGGCTTTTTGGTGCGACAAAAAGAAAAGCTTCCTCCTGTAACATTGTTCGCCATCCTATGATGCACATGTATGCATAATATGGGCACATTATCACAAACTATGCCTTAATTCTAGCCATAACATTGGTCATTTGAGCCGAAAGCTAAGAAACCTCGAATAAGATAGGTCATTTTGTGAAGGTTTCTTTGAGACATAATCAATATACCAAGTTTGCTATTTTTCCTTCTAAGTATGTCACATAATATAACACCACGCGAAGGTTTCACCTTGTTTCGATCATTTTTAAATTTTTTATGCCCGTTTTAAACTATATATAATGTTTTATGTTTTACTTAATTTTTATTTACAAATGTGTAATATTTGACTGTAGATAGATAGGTCTTATTTTTCTGCAAATTTTGATATATTATTTATATTTTTCCAAATTAGAATGATTTAGTTATGATTTTTTAAAGTTTAATGAGATTTAATAAAAAATAGCTACGCCGAGGGCAGTCGTTGGCGCATGCTACGCCAAGGGCAGCCGTCGGTGTAGCATAGGATATGCCGAGGACAATTCTACGCCGACGGCTGTTTGACGGGGCTAGCCTAGACGATAGCTACACCAACGGCCCCGACGTTTGGCCGTCGACGTAGCGACCGGTCGTCGGCGTAGCTTCCCATTCCTATAGTGTCACTGGTTGGTAAGTAACACGGAGAGCCAGCTTCGAGGATGGCTCCATTTGGTCCCGATCGATGACAATAACGATGGGCATGGAATTTGGGGTATGCACGATCGAGCTAGGTGGGGCCAAACCTATAGATCCGTCCTTGCTGCCGCCATAATCTTCTCATAACTGCCATTTGGACAGCTAGCTTTATGGAGTCAAACCTATAGATCAGAGTTGCATGGACCCAAGCCTTCATTGGCGTCGTGATCGTGTGGCCGACCGACCGGGACCGCCGCCATATGCATCGTGCTACGCACGATTAACCACCCAGAAGAATGATGCCTCTGATGATGGAACGATAGATGACTACTGATGACAATTCCGTTGCGGTCAATTACATACTCATTCTAGTATTATAGTATATGTGATTTTTTTACAAATGTACCCCTCTGCATCTCTGTATTATCAAAAATAACCCCTTCCAGATTTGATTGTCAAAACTAACCTGACGAAAGGTAGAAAAACAAACACGTGGCACTTCACGCCACCGCAGATGACGGACCAAACATACCGCCCTCGGGAGAGGCGGAAGGGCCTTCCCGCCCTTATTAGTGGCGGAAGATAGTGGGCCCGTGTGGTATTCTGGCGGGAGGAACATGCCGCCAGGCTGCTTGGCGGGAGGTTCCTCGACACTTGACAGCAGTGACGCATGTACAGACCTTAGCGTTCTGCCGTGCCTATCCTGACATTTGTACTATACCTGTTTTTTTGCACTGTTGGTGATTCTTTTAGCCCATCTCTCTCCCATTGCATTCATGTAGAGATTTTGTTACACGAGAGCACCTCCACTCCACTCGTTCGACGTCGCCGGCCCAATTCTAGCGCTATTTAGCGCAGATGGATGCGACGTTCGGTTTAAAAACGCCTAGTTTTTTCATTTGCGTTCCCAGATCAAGTTTCCGGTTTCGGCTAAATTTCAAACAAATTCGGCGAAATATGGACGAATATAGAAGATTTCATTTAAACAGAGGCGAGTTCGTACATATTACTGCATTAGGCTAAAAAAACACAGGCGAGTTCGTCATTACTCACTCCGTCCCAAAATATAAGACGCATAAAGATTAGTCAAAAGTCAACACTTTCTAAGTTTGACCAAGATTCTACAGAAAATATGAACATTTACAATACTGAATCAATATCATTAGATTCGCCATAAAGTATATTTCCTCAATATTTTCATTAAACATTGTATTTGTAGATATATTTTTCTAAATATTTGGTCAAATTTAGTAGATTTGACTTTTATCTAATGTCCAGACGCCTTATATTTTAGGACAGATGGAGTATTACTGGACCAGGCATACGCGTCGGGGGACTGCATGGGTGGCACGTCATTCAGAGAACGCTCTAGCACCATCTTCAGGATGAAGGCGTCCTCGTCGACGGGAATCGCCCAGTCCGTCGGCTCGCCCTTCGGCGTGGACAGGCTAAGCCGTCCGGTCAGCGGCGTCGGCCCGCGGCCTTCATTGATGAAGAGGCCACGTGAGCGCGTCCTCGGCGACTCCACCTCCCGCTTCACCGGCCGGAGCGTAGGCATGGCGACTGTGCCGGCGCCGAGCCAGACGAGCGTGATGCCGAGGTCGAGGACGAGGAGCCGAGACTGCCGGCCAAAGCCGTTCGCCGCCGTCGAGTACCTCTTTGCCAACGCGAGAGGGGTGTAGCGACGTGGGCGGGAAAGGAGGAAACAACGGGAAGGCGGGCCGGCGGTGGCACGCCATTATGGCGATGCGTGACCGACGAGACAGGCAGTCATTGTCCGACGGTCCGTCGCAGGAGCCGAGGCAACATGATGAGGACGACTCGGCTTCACATGCTGATAGGAAGGGGCCAGGGGCGGGTTTTTTTTGCTGATTCCGCTGCATCCGCCGTTCCCAGGAGATTCCCAGCACCCCGGATTCGGCTTGGAAACGTCGGATGAAAATTGGGGCAAATTCGGCTCTATTCGGCGTCCTGAAAACGCGTCTGAGGATTTTTGCCATCCGTATGAAAAAATGGGTCTGAGAATGCTTTTCCGTGAACACGGCTAGAGATGCTCTGAGTAATTTGATCTGGGAGGGGTAGCAAAAAAAATGATAGATCAAGGTTAGCATTTTTTTAATGCTCGTTTTCATACATGCATGGTCTGGTTTCTCGAATGCTTGTTTCTTTTCCATGCATGCATTTCTTTTGCTTTGTTCGATTAACTATAAGAAGCTACAGTAGCCAAAATCAAATCAGGACACGACAGAACGCTAAGGTCTGTACATGCGTCACTGCTGTCAAGTGCCGAGGAACCTCCCGCCAAGCAGCCTGGCGGCATGTTCCTCCCGCCAGAATACCGCACGGGCCCACTATCTTCCGCCACTAATAAGGGCGGGAAGGCCCTTCCGCCTCTCCCTAGGGCGGTATGTTTGGTCCGTCATCTGCGGTGGCGTGGAGTGCCACGTGTTTGTTTTTCTACCTTCCGCCAGGTTAGTTTTGACAATCAAATCTGGAAGGGGTTATTTTTGACAATGCAGAGATGCAGAGGGGTACATTTGTAAAAAAAATCAGTATATGTATATCTACGCTTGGTACCACGCAGAATGATGTGACTCGATGGAAAGATACATGGCGATTGATGGCAATTCCATTGCCGTCAATTACACTCTCATTGTAGGAGTATATCTCTGCATGGTCCCATGCACACACACACGCACTCGTGATTGGATCGATCGCGGTTGCAGCCACACTCGGCAACCACAACAACATGACACACTGCCTTATCCGCTCCACTTACATACAGTGCTTCTTTTTTCCTTTGGTGGGAAGTGCCAGGACAAAACTTACATCATCTTACCCAGCCAGCGCTCTGCATTGACCGCCAGCGCTGCTGGAGATGAGCTACTGCTGCCTACCGAGCTAAAAAAAAATTCTCTCAGAAAATATACTCTATCTATATTAGTTGACTTAAATTTGTCTAGATATAGGTGAGTGATCAAAAAGTTTGACCGAAGATTAATCGTACTTAGAGTTTAGAAAAAATGCTTGTGAGATTAACGAGTCAAATAATCCAAAAAAAAGTGCTTGCGAGATTAACATGAAAAAAACTAAAAATACTAAAAAACTAGGCCGATGGCAAGCATTGGCGGAGCTACAGTACAAATGTTGGGCGGGCCGGGCTGTAGCGGAGCATGATTTTTCTACAGAATTGGAGCATTTTTGGGCTGGCCCAGCAAAAAAATAAAGTATTGTCAAAATTCTGGGCGGGCCATGGCCCAGGTCGGCTCCAACATAGCTCCGCCACTGATGGCAAGCCATCGGCGTAGACCAACTAGACCGTCGACGTAGTTACCGCCAAAGCAAAAACCACGCGTTATGAGTCTTGCAGGCACTACACCAACGACATCCTCTGTGCCGACAGCTAAACCGTTTACGTCTACAGGATGGTACGCCAACGGCAATCGGTGGCTATGCTGACGGGCTCCGGCCGTCGACGCCTAGCTTATTTCCTTTAGTGTCTAAATATTCAGACTGGCCTATCAATCCATCAATCGGTAGCACCGCATCATCGGCCCATACCGATCGAAGCAGCAGCCGCAATGGCACCGTGTAGCAAGCTCCTGCTGTTGCTCGATCTGCGCCTCAACTTGTGTGTACGAGCTAAGCCTAGGATCATGATGGAGAAGACCGTGTCGATTTTGCATAGGGAGACTTGGCCAAGCACCTGGAGGGCTGAAAAACTGCATGCCCGCCTTCCACTTACTCGATCGAGTACAATTCGAGCTGCCTGTCTTGCTCATCATTCCGCCGTTCCGGCCACATATCAGCAGGCACTGGAGCTGTGGAGGCGACCCCTCCGTACGTCTATGAAAACTGCATGCAGATCCGGGCATCCGGCTACAAGGCCTTGAATCCCTCACAAAAATTGCTGACATCCATCTAACATGCATGGAGAAATGGAGTTTCAGAACCACCGTATACTACAGGAAAGATTTGCTACACCGACGGTCCGGCTGCCGTCGGCACGGTGCCAAATTGCTGTCGGCACAGGCTGTGCCGACAGTGGCCATCGGCGTAGCCCCCTCGGCGTACGTTCTTGTTAGCACAACTCCGTGGCCATCGGCACAGCCATCCCCCACAGCATTAGCGTCTTCCAGCTGGCCCCGCGTGTCAGTCAACAGCCGTCTTCGATAACGGTCCAGCCTGGAGCTACGCCGATGGCCTGTGCCGACGGCACATGAATGGAGCTACACCAATGGCCAGGCCGTCGGCATAGCCTAAAATGTTTTTTAATTTTTTTAATCTTTGAATTGTTTGACTCCTTAATCTCTCGCTTTAATCATTTTAACACTATTTATAATTAATAATTGATTAAATTGCAGTCTTAGTCAAAGTTCCCGTTCGGTCACCCATTCTAGCACTACTCCATCTTTAGCACGTTTAACTTCCTTATTCCTTCAGAATCTCTTCCCGCAAAGCAATTTACATATTGTTGTCAATACTATGATATCATTTCTATTAACTCTTATATCACCATGTCACATGGTTGTATTTTTTCAAATTAAAAGCAATTATTTAAGTAAATAACAATGAATAAGTAAAAATATTATTGAATTCAAATAAAAATATAATGATTTTATTTTTTTGTGTTTTTTTATTTAATATGGAATAATTACTATCTTTGAATCTGTAATTCGGAATTCGGCAAATAATATGTCTAAATTGATTAGAAAAATAAGAGGAATCCAAATATGATATCAATATCAACTTATCACAAACTATGTCGTGATTCTTATCATAATTTCATTTTCTCATTTAAAACGGCACGCATAAAGATGCTTAGCTCGGGGGCTGAGACTCGCTAAACTTGAAGTGGATCTATGATGAAACAACATATTTTGAACCTAAAAAATGATTTTTTTTAAAAATCATGAGCATCCGATCATGTACCTGTAGTTCATATCTGACCCACTTCCTACCGATTCGGCAGGAATTTGTCTTTTTCACCAGGGATAGACGGAAATGTTTGAGATCCCCCTGTTATGACATTATCCATGTAAGGTGGTCTAGTATTTTTGAAAAATGTGACGGTAGTATTTTAAATTAGCCATTTGGTGGTTGCTTCACAAAAACGTCCGTTTTTTGCACTCGGAAAATGGAAAACGGCTTTTTAGTGCGACGAAAAGGAAAACTTCCTCCTAAAACATTGTTCGATATCCTATGATGCACATTTAAGCACAATATGGACACATTATCACAAACTATGTCTTCATTCTAGCCATAACATTGGTCATTTGACCCGAAAGCCAAGAAACCTCGAACGAGATAGGTCATTTTGTGAAGGTTTAGGGTTTAGGCCAAGCACCTGGAGGGCTGAAAAACTGCATGCCCGCCTTCCACTTACTCGATCGAGTACAATTCGAGCTGCCTGTCTTGCTCATCGTCATTCCGCCGTTCTGGCCACATATCAGCAGGCACTGGAGCTGTGGAGGCGATCCCTCCGTACGTCTAGGAAAACTGGCAGAATGGACGAAAATAACCCCAAAAAATAACAATTTCACGAAATGAACTCCGGCCAGAAGAAATTCACGGAACTAACCCTTTTTGCAACGCCATACAGCGTGGTGCCGCACCTTGAAGAGCGGCGCCATTACGCCTGGCGCCGCGCACCTGCCAGCGTGGAGCCCCGCGGGCCCGGTCCCGATAGTGCGGCGCCTTGTAGCCTGGCGCCGCACTGTGTAGTGTGGCGCCGTTGCGCCTGGCGCCGCACTTTAGGTCTTGTACCAGCGCGGCGCCAGCCCTCCCCAGACCCAGCCCATTCCTCTCAGACGCACAAGAGCGCATGGCGGCTAGGTTTTCTCGGCCCCGGTGATTCCCCTCTCCAAAAACCCAAGATTTGCTGGATTTGTCCAAGGATCTTGCTCCCAATCCCTTCCCCAGGTATCTCCTCTCAAATCCCTTGCTATTTGTCCAAAAATTTCTTGCTAATTTCCCCTTTTGTTCAAATTTCGGTGAAACCCTAGGTTCAATTAGATGTAGAGATTGAGATGAACCATTGCAATGCTTATTTGATATTTAGGTTTAGATATGGCATAGTACTCTTTGGTACAACTCTAGTTGGTCTATTTATCTTTGAAGTATATGTTAGGTGCTTTTTCATATTAGCAATTCCATATGGCTAGAGTAAGATGGAGATATGGTAGAACTCTAGTTGGTGTTTTGATTTATCTTACAATTATATGGTAGAACTCTAGTTGGTTGATTTAGCTTGCAATTCTAGATGCTAGAACTATAGGTAGAGTAGGATGAATATGTAGGATGTCTCTATAAGATGGACAAAAGCTAGAACTATAAGATGGTTGATTTAGCTTGCAATTCTAGATGCTAGAACTATAAGATGGACATTTTGTAATTGTTCTTATTCTCTCTATTGTTTTGAATATGTAGGATGACTCTAAACCCCCTTCTAAACAATGCTCACTATGATGTTCAACACCGTGCCTACAAGATGTCGGAGAAGAGACAGGTACTAAAAACTTCAATGCAAGTCGAACAAGATGCCATGTTTGTTTAGATGGAAATCTAACATTTTGCCATTGTATGTTTGCAGGAGCTTCAACCCCTTCGACTTAGGTACCACGAGGTCTCGTCCGGCAAGATGCGTTATGATGCGCGGTACACTCCGTACATCCAGCAGCTAGGACTCCTCCCCTTTATCCACATGGTCACTCGGTCCACACCGGCCTTCAACCCTGCTGCGATCACCGCGCTTGTGGACCGATGGAGGCCGGAGACGCACACATTTCACCTTAGGACCGGTGAGACTACGGTCACTTTGCAGGACATGAGCATGATCCTGGCACTCCCAATCGAGGGAAACCCTGTGTGCATGTCCTCGGATTCAGACGGGTGGCGTGAGCAGATGGTCTCCCTTATAGGGAAGTATCCACCCGAGGCTATAAACAAGAAGGGGGAAAAACTGAGGGTCGCTGCCGGGGCTACTTTTACTTGGATCATCCAGAATTTCAAGATTTGCCCCGAGGATGCCGATGAGGAGACGATCAAGACATACACTCGTGTGTATGTGTGGTACATTATCACGAGGACTCTGTTTCCTAACAGCAGTGGGGATCGTGCTCAGTGGCATTGGCTCAAGTTGCTGGTTTTTTTCGACTCTACCTTCAGTTGGGGTTCTGCGGCGTTGGCCTGGTTGTACCATCAAGTAATGAGTTATTTACAAATGTTGTTGTATATTTCTGCACTATCTCAAAAAAATTTGTTCTTACCAAATGGTTGTTCACTTCATCTGCAGCTGGATGACGCTTGCCTTAGGAGCGCCGCCGATTCAGGGATTGGTGGTTGTTTGCTCCTTCTTTCGGTGTGGAGCTGGGAACGCTTATCCATTGGACGGCCGAGATTGTTGTCATTCAATCCTTACATTGATAACGGCAACGACTACCTTCTCCCCACGTGGGCTTACAAGTGGGATGTGGTCTCCGAACCGCCAACGGACCCACTGGAGGCGTACAAGAGGTACACCAACGAGTTTGACACGATCACCATGGATCAGGTAATTTCAGCGACGACGGTCAATTATATGTCTTGAACTTGTAATCTTTGACCCTGACATGAGTGTGGTATGATGCAGGTGACGTGGGAGCCATACGGTCGAGGGGACCGCTTTGGTGTTCCGGAGGACTATCGCCTTAACCCTATTTGCCTCAGAGAATCTCGTCTGTGGCTAATGCGTTGCCCCATGGTGTGCATGTGGGCTGTTGAGTATCACCAGCCTCACCGTGTCATGACCCAGTTTGGGTTATTTCAGATTGTACCGCCTGAGTGGAAGGACACGGACATAGGGCTCCATAGGTAAGCTATTAACTGCCTTACCATGTGATGTGCTTATCATTCGCCAAATAACGCTTTTTGACTTGTTGTTGTTGTGTGGAGCTTGGACAGGAAGAAGCAGAGGAAGGAGAAGGATTGGCCCAAGCTTCATAGGAAGCACCTTGAGAAATTCAGGAGGTGTGTGACCGAGGCTAGGAAAGCAAAAGGAGCACAGGATAGGCCCTTCAATCGGGATGCTTTCAACAACTACATCGCATGGTTCATTGACAACACGCGGGTGGAGATATACCCACGGGCATTTCGGGATTCGATCTTGGAGGAGCCATTGGTGTTTGATGAGCTTTCAACTGAACAATACAACATCATGGTCAGATAAGGGCGACAAACCGAGTTTGCTCCCTTGGTCAACTTTGTGGTAAAGTGTGCCGAATAATATTTTTTCCGTCCTTCTCACACCTTGCATGGATAACTTACTAGTTTCTTGTCTATGATAGCACGATCATGTAAGGAAGTACGCCGATGCATGCGAGGACGCTTTGGACACATACCCTCGCGGAGAGAAGGGAGAGGGTCTGTTTCGTGAGTTCGTTAAGAAGCAGGGCCAACGGTTAAGGAGGCTGTCGAACTTGCTAGGTTGCCGTGACCCTGAGGTGGCAACACCGTCCGCATCACGATCCAACACGCCCGAAGGTGACAATTCTGGCGATCATCACTCCACATCCGAGGACGAGGCGAACACACCCGAGGTAGTACAACCATTGCATCCCCCACCCTCCCTTGCATTTCTCCTGAATTTGTCCTTACCAATATTCTTTTGTTGACAGCCGCAAGATGAGGAAAGCGTCCCCGACGAGATGACATTGGGAAACTACACTCGCTACAAGGTACACGAGTGGTCCGACTACATGTTCAAGCCAAGGCAACCCAAGAAGCCTTACACACCCAACCCTTCCACGACCAAGACAAAGAAGCCCAAGAATCCATATCGCTTAGAGGTGGAGGATGAAGAGGAACCGAGGAGGAGGAAGATGCCCACGAGAAGGGGACGAGGGGCGAAGACCACCCGTGGGAAGTAGAGTATATGTTGCACTTTATCTTGAATGGTTGTAGTCGTGAACTCAGTACTTATGGTTGTTGTCGTGAACTTAGATGTTGTTGTCGTGAACTTGGATGTTGTTGTCGTGAACTTGAATGGTTGTCGTGAACTTCAATGGTTGTTGTCTTTTTGGAACAAACATGCTTGAACAACATCGAACAAACCTGCTCGAAAACCAACTCAAACAGAACAACAGGAACAGACAGACACTAGTCAGGAAGGTGCGGCGCCATGACGTCTGGCGCCGCACATGGTGCAAGATAGCCCAGGAAACGTCTAAGTCAATGTGCGGTCTAGCGCATGTGCGGCGCCACACTGGACGGCGCCGCACATGCAACGCGCAACCTGATGGCACCGCACCGTGCGGCGCCGTCAGGTGTGGCGCCGCACATGCGCTAGAAAATAGACAGAAGCTTCTGTCTATTTTCTAGTGCATGTGCGGCGCCACGCTGGACGGCGCCGCACTTTGAAGATGCTGCCACAGCCAGCTTTCAGGGTTTTTATTTCGAGGGGAAATGATCACACATCGTACAAAAAAGCCTAGAACATACAAGTTTGTTGACACATACGAAATAACACGAGTTTCTTGCCCTTAAAGCCTAGAACATACAAGTTTGTTGACACATACGAAATAACACGAGTTTCTTGCCCTTAAAGTTTAGAACATACAAGTTCATGAAATAACACGAGTTCATGAAATAACAAGGTTCTCGAGCAAATCTTGACACATACAAGTCCATGACTCCCGGTTACATACTCAAAGTCTAGAACATAGGCCCTTTGCCCTTCCTCTTCTTCTCTTCCTCTTCCTCCATGGAACGCCATGCCGCTTGACGCAGCCTTTCCCTCTCGGCATCCCGAGACTCCTTAGCGCGGCGATTCTCTTCCTCCTCTATCTTGCGGAGCTCATCATTACGTTCCTTGCGCTTCTTCGCCATCTCCTCGTCACGCTGTGCTTCGTAGTAGCGCCTTCTTTTTATGGCCCAATTGATCTCTTGGATAGCCTTGTTGGATTGAGGTTGCTCGATATATATCCAAGTATAGTACCTGCATACCGGAGGGGGAGACTACAACAATATAGTGCATGTTAGAGGCTATGATATGGAATAGTTGGGACACATAAAGAACTAAAAAACTTTGTGCATACCGGTGGATTGTCGTATGGGTTGCGGCTACGCACGGGAGAGCGATTGTAGTTGGCACACATGAAGAACTTCTTTCCCCAACTATCGGAATGGTAGTCTAGGGACTCCTTAACAGTGCAATCGGTTCCACACCAACAAATAGGAACCTCCTTCCCATGGGCCTCGTCAGTATGAAACGCCCTCCGTGGCCTTTCCTCTTGATCGGCGCAAGGTGGCCTAGCATTGGCCCTCCTCTTCCGCTCTTCCTCTTCCTTATCCTTTTGCCTCTTCCTCTCTTCCTCTTCCTTCTTCTTCTTCCTATTCCTATCTTCCTCTACCTTCTTCTTCTTCACCTCGTCCTCTTCGTCCTTCTTTTTTGCCAAGTCACGAGCAAGTTGAACTACCTCTTCGAATGCCTTCCTCCGCTTCTCTTCCTCATCTTCCTTCCTCTTCCTCTCTTCCTCGGCCTCCTTCCTCTTCCTCTCTTCCTCAGCCTCCTTCCTCTTCGCCACCACCTCCATAGCATTCGCCCAGATCTTCGAGTAGTTCACACCTTCCCCATCATTGGCCTTGTTGGGTTGAGTCGCCATACCTATTATAAGAATAAAAGGGGCAAGTTAGTAAAGGATGCATTTAACCCAATAAACATGAATGATAGTAAAATATGCATAAATGTGAACATACCTACGAGCATACGGGTTTGGTCCGGCTAAGTAACCTATCATACTAGCGGGATTAAATCCACCACGCCCTCTTCCTCTTCGTAGCCCAAGTTGTCGACCTCTTTGTTGTCTAGGAGCTTGTTGGTTAGTCCTTGGTTGGCTTGGAGCATGTTGGCTAGTCCTAGGTTGGCTACCACTTGGTTGGCTAGTCCTTGGTTGGCTTGGAGCTTGTTGGCTACCACTTGGTTAACTTGGAGCTTGTTGGCTACCACTTGGTTGACTTGGAGCTTGTTGGCTACTACTTGGTTGACTTGGAGCTTGTTGGCTACTACTTGGTTGACTTGGAGCTTGTTGGCTACTACTTGGTTGGCTACTACTTCCTTGATTTCCTTTTGCTCTTTTCCTTTGAGAACACTTTCTTGCATTGTGCCCTTCACCATTGCATGTTCCACACCGGGCTCTCTCACGAGGCTCTTGGAATTGGTCGTTGCCCGTTTCCCGACCACCACCACGTCCCCATCCGTCCATGTCGCTCCTAAAACGCTTTGTCTTGCGTCTTCCACGTCCAACAACCTTCCATTTCAAATCGGGCCATAGTTGAATTCCATGGTACTCCGGCCATTATGATTGGTCCAGGTATGGATGAAATCTAGGAGCCCATGTCTTCTTAGTAGTCTCAATAGAGAACTCAGCCTCTCGCACCGTGAGCGGATTATTGTAATCCAAATGTCGTCTGCGAGACGCCACGAGCAAGTGCGAGCACGCAAGATGAAGCAATGATGGCCTTCCACATGTGCACTCACAGGTCTTGAGCGAGACCTTGAAAGCTCGGCCTTGGTGTTGGACACCATCAGCCGTTGTACCTCCGGGCTCCGTAACTTGGTAAATTAGCCCGTCATTGTCATATTCCGTGACAACTTGAGAATCCGCTTTCCTTGTCTGAAATTGCATCCAATCGTTAACCTTCGCAGGGAACTTGTATTTGTACTTGTTCTTGTTGTCCCCCGCAATATGTCAGTCCGTTTCATGTGAGTATTTCAGAAAATACCCATTCATCATGTCGAATGTATATCGGACTATTGTCGTGACGGGCAATGCACGGACACCTTTTAGCAACTTGTTAAATGCCTCTGCCATGTTGCTTGTCATTTGGCCATACCTACGGCCACCGTCATCAAAAGCTCGTGCCCACTTTCCCATATGTTCAATGTTCCTATTGAGCCACTCGCGACCACCGGCATTGAGTTCTTTGTTGACTAGCAATTTGTTGTACAAGTTAGAGAAACGACGTTCCGTGAAAGCGAGGCAACAATCCTGTAGATCATCGGACAAATCCTTGCTCTTGCATGCCCTATAGAAGTTTGAACAAAAGTGTCTCATGCACCAACGATGGTGCAATGGAGCATGACCGGGAATATCAATCATCACAGCATTGAGAATTCCTTGATGACGGTCAGAGATGACACATATCTCCCTTTGAGGGGTTAATATCTTGGTTCTCAAAAGATAGAAGAACCACTCCCAATTATCATTGCTTTCTGCCTCCACCAAAGCAAACGCCAAAGGAATCAACCGGTTGTTTGCGTCATTGGCTATTGCAATCAAGATAGTGCCTTTGAATTGTCCGGTCATAAAGGCGCCATCAACAGAGATGACCGGTCTACAATGTTCAAAAGCCCGGACACATTGCTCAAAACCCCAAAATGCACGGCCAAATACTCGCACGGTTTTCCCGTTTACAACCCTTGTCTTGTTCCCATAAGGTTCAACCACATGAACCATGCCGGGGTTAGCATTGGCCATCGCTAACAACAACCTTGGGATTCGGTTATAAGATTCCTCCCAATCACCGTACAACATCTTGAATGCGGCTTGCTTAGCCTTCCATGCCTTCCCGTACTTCACCTCGTAGTGAAAGAGGGCTTTCACAAACTCTATAACCTGCTTGATGGTCATTATTGGAAACGACGCGATGTCATTGGAAAGCCTATAAGCGAGGAACTCGAAGGTGAGTTGCCGGTGCTCGTTCTTCGCATCCTTCCCATCCAACACCGGGCCTCGGCACATGTGAGTTGATACGCAACTAGATATGTGCCAATCAGGACCTCCCTTGAATGGTCTTGCACGCACTATCCAAGGACATCCTTCCTCCTCGCACTTCACCGTGTAACGCTTCTTGATGTCCGAGTGCACGACCGTGTAAGGACGATGATGCTTCACCGAGAAGTCCTTTATCCATTGCTTAAATTCCAACAAGGTCCTGAACCTTGATCCTTTGCAAAAGCCACTATTCACTTCATTGCCATCCCGGTAAGAACTTGTCCTTGGTCCGAGCACAATGCCTTTGCCACCATCAACCGTGGCTTCATCCGCGAGACTGAGATCACGAAACAAAGGCACCCGATGGTCCCGACCCAATACAGTATGGTGGATTTCGGCCTCTCTAGCCGTGAACCCCTCCTCGTCAACTTCTTCGGGACCATCATCATCCGAGTCCGATGCATAGCCTCGAGAATACGGGAGGTCATGGTCCATGTCATCTTGTGTGATATATTTCTCTAAATCTCCAATATTGTTGTCGTGGAGTTCAACATCATCATTTTCATCTTCATCTTCACCCCCACAATCATCATCTTGGTGTCTTGAAATCGGGCTCAATGTTTGGGTCAAGGGAGGTTCACGCCTTAGCTCTTGGTCTACGGGTGGAGGACTCATAGTACGCAATGGGGATGCCATACGGTTTAAGTCCAAAGACAATGAACTACCAAATTTCTTGGTGGCAAATAGCTCAAGAGCCTTGTCTAGTGATTCGGCCACCACCTCCTTGTATGCAAGCCAATGGGCCTCGGAGAAGATACGCATGGTCTTCCAACGGACATGCATTCCCAAGCCAACATTATGTCTTCCCTCCAACTCAATATCATCCTTTGGGTCCATCCATTTCAATTCAATCCTCAATTGCTCCAAGACCTCGGCATATGTTGGAGTACGCTCAAACACCAAATCGAGCTCGTCCGGGTCCGGTTCTATGTTACCTCTCAAAAAAGCATCCTTGTCTACATGGTGAACATGAACAATTCTTGCCATGCCTAACATAATCACAACAACAATACCATGGTCAACACACTCAATAGATACCCATGCTAACATTAACACAATACCAACCCATATGCCAATACAAGAACATTCTACCATGCATCTTACAAAACAAACTAGGGTTTACAAGATATGGACCAAAACAAGAAATTAATGGGTAAAATCAAAGATGAAGGGGAAGAATATCTCAAGGCACTTGGGGGGATCGAACTCCACGGAGAGAGGCTTCCGATTTGGACACTAGGAGGGAGAAGGTGGAGGGGGGAGAAGAGCCGCCGCCGCCGCTGCAGCTCCTGTGTGTGTGAGAGGAAATGGGCTAGGTCTGGGGAGGGCTGGCTCCGCGTTGGTACAAGACCTAAAGTGCGGCTCCAGACGCAACGGCGCCGCACTACACAGTGCGGCGCCAGGCTACAAGGCGCCGCACTATCGGGACCAGGCCCGCAGGGCTCCACGCTGGCAGGTGCGCGGCGCCAGGCGTAATGGCGCCGCTCTTCAAGGTGCGGCGCCACTCTGTATGGCGTTGTAAAAAGGGTTAGTTCCGTGAATTTCTTCTGGCCGGAGTTCATTTCGTGAAATTGTTATTTTTTAGGGTTATTTTCGTCAATTCTGCTAGGAAAACTGCATGCAGATCCGGGCATCTCCGGCTACAAGGCCTTCGATCCCTCACAGAAATTGCTGACATCCATCTAACATGCATGGAGACATGGAGTTTCAGAACCACCGTATCTATTTCCAGTCAACCAACATAAGCTACGATGCATTGGCCCAGGCACCTGCTGGAGACATGGAGTGCTGGTTTAATCCAGAAAGCCATCTGGAAATTCCTGTGGTCGAGGATCTTCAGGCCTTCATCTCGTGGATAGAAACTGCCACCATAGCATCTGGGGTCTCCTCGCCGGCCCTGAGCCAGCCTGGATTCGACGACGAGCGTGAAACCCAACGCCGGAATCTTCCCCGGCCAGGCATCTCGGCGCATCGCTCGTGCTGTCGTGGAACTCGCGAGGATGGGGAAAGTTAGCCAATACCGCCTCCATTCCCCTATGCGCGTACACGACAAAGTTAGGCACCGGGATCTTGACAAACACCACATGTGAGCAGCATTTGGAGACCAACACGGGAGGCAAACGGATTGTATTTTCTCGAAATAGGCTTTCGCCTGCTTTATAAATAAAACACATAGGTAAGATCGCTGCTGGACTAGACAGCACAATGCCCAAAGGAACAACGCGATATAGGAGGCTGGGGAGAACCCAAGCCCAAGACGAATAAGAAGAAGAAATAAAATAAAAGGAAAGCTGAGAACGGCGGTGTGCCGAAAACAGAAACAACTCGCCACCGGTGCGCCCACCAGAACAGTACCACCACCCGACCAGCAGTTCAAAGAGCCCGCATACCAAGACAACACCTTGAAGAAGGAGAGTGACGATGATGACACTGTTGTCCGGCCAGGACCTAGGGTTTCCCCCGGTAGACAGTGGCGGGGTGGGGGTGGGGGGAAGGATGTCCCAGACACCCTTCAAGAAGGAAGGTGATACCCGCGGGCGTCACCATGCCGGTGTCAACAGACAAGGATTTCTCCCGACCCCTCCAGAACCACACCCCCGAGCACTTTGTAAAGCTCCACCAATCATGTCACCCACGAGCACGCGACATCCCGGCCTTGAAGTCGCCACCGCCATCACACCGAGAGGCACATAGCGAAACCGGTAGGCCGAGAGAGCGGAGACTTTGGCGTGAGCCGGCCTGCCAATAGTACGCGGGAGGGAACTACCTCCACCACCAACACGTGGTAGCCGACCGGATGCAGCAGCAATACAAACCAGGCCCTCGGGCCCGGCCGAGCCCGCGAAGGCTCGTGAAGTCCTGTCACCGCACTGCAGCAAGGGTGCCACCGAACACGCCAACCTCCACCCTAGACCCTACTCCTCCTTCCACCAGGGGATCCGCCACCATGGCAAATCCCAGCTGCCAAGCAACAACACGATCGCCACCGAGCTCCCCCGGGCCTGCCGGACCGCCGCCGGTCCGTGGATCTCATGTCACCTCCGTCCATCTTCCGAGGTCGCCGCCCCAGCGTCCACGAGCTCGAGTCCTTACCTCCGCCAACATCACACTGATGGTGCGTGGAAACTTCATCAGGAGACCCTAAGAGGAAGTGTGATGAGCACAGCAGCAAGTTTTTCCTCAGTAAGAAACCAAGGTTATCGAACCAGTAGGAGGAAGGAAACGACTCAAAGGTGTTGCTAGCAACTTGGAAACCTGCACAACGCAAACTCAAGACTTTGCCCCAACAAACAGTGAGGTTTTCAATCTCACCGGTTTGCTGAAAACAAATGGTTATATGTATGGTGTGGAAGGTAATAGTGGTTTGCAGAAAGTAAAAGTAACAGTGGAAGATGTATCAATGGTAAAGATTGGACCGGGGTCCATAGTTCACTAGAGGTGTTCTCCTTAAGATAAACAAATATGGCATGTTGGGTAAACAAATTATAGCAGGGAATTTGACATGATTGAGCAAGGCATAACAATGCAATACTAGACATTCATGATCCTATGAGATTCGATTGGGCAATACAACAAGATACATAGACCGCCATCCAACTGCATCTATGACTAGTAATCCACCTTCAAGTTATCATCCAAATCCCCTCCAGTATTAAGTTGCAAGCAACAGATAACTGCTTTAAGCAAAGTGTGTAAGGTAAACAATCCACTTGTTCCATGAACAAGAGACCGTTGTTTTCTCCCTAATGGCAACATCACATCTACAACCTTAGAGATTTTTGTCACTTCCCTTAGATTAAATAGAGGCATGAACCCACTATCGAGCATAAATACCCCCTCTTGGAGTCACTATCATCTACATGACCAAGATAGCTACTAGAAACGGAGAGCATGCAAGATCTCAAATAACACAGTCATGATAGAATCAACAAGACAAAACCGTTAATCAATCTGATATAGTAATCTCAATATCCATCGGGTCCCCGCAAACACAACATGCATGATTACAAATAGATGATCTTGATAATGAACGGAGGTCACAAGATCTAAACATGGTAGCACAAAGGAGGAAATACAACCATCTAGCTACTGCATGGATCTGTAGTCCAAGGTGGAACTACTCACACTTTATACCGGAGGTTGGCATGATAAAGAAGAAGGCCTCTGGGATAATCTCCCCTCCGGCAGGGTGCCGGAAAGAGCTTTAGATCCCCCGATCTAGTGAAGATGGTGGCAGCGGCTACAGACAATTTTGTGGAATATTGATCGGGTCCTTAGGGTTTTGGCATCGGGGGGTCTTTATAGGCGAAGAGACGAGGCAGGGGGGCAGCCAGGGCGGCCGCACCCTCCCTAGGCGCGGGCCAGCCATGGCCACGCGGCCAGGGGTGTGGCCCTCTGGTGGCTCCCCTCCATCTTATATTCAGGCTCCGTGTTCCCCACGGTAAATGCCTTTTCTGGAACCAAAAACAGAAAAAAAAGGCAACTGGCACTGTGGCATCTTGTTAATAGGTTAGTCCAGAAAAACATATAAAAACACCTCAAAGTGTAGACAAAGCAAAGAAAAGTAGATACTAAACAAGCATGGAACATTAAAAATTATAGATACGTTTTTAACATATCACACACTCTAAAGACCGCCGGAATGGGTAGGGTGATCGGGCACTAACTCCAGAGATTGTAAGTCCGTGTAGCCACCAAAGTACGGGATACTACCCACCACCACCCGAGACGGCCGCTGTCCGGACGCAACGGCAGGGCCGATCAACCAGGATTAGGCCCAGATCAGCCCACAGGCCCTGCGGGCCCGCATGCCCCGATCTGGCCAAGATCAGCCCCTCTGTTGCGCCTTGGTCTCGCCGCCGACCGAGCTCCGGAGCACATCCTCCTAGCACCACACCCACTGAGGCTGAAGGGTTTCGCGGCATAGTAAATCAAAATTTTCTACGGAGCGAACAGAGGGAAAGCCAAGATCTAATCTAGGAGATGCAAACAACGAGAGAGATTGGATTAGATCTTCATACCCTTGAAGATTCGCACAGCGGAATGTTCGTCGGAACGTGGGTGATGTAGTCGTACTCGCTTCTCCTCCTCGCGATCCGATCCGATCTAGCACCACAAGTGGCGGTGCCTCCGTGAGATGCACACGTGAAGCACCTCGACGTCTCCTCCTTCCTCGGACCAGCAAGTATGGTGGAGAGATAGATTGGATCTACAACACGACGGCGTGGTGTATATGGTGGAGAATTTCTGCTGCAGGGCTTCGCCTACAAACAGTCGGGAGGGAGAGAGGAAAGCTAGCAAGGCGGCTAGGGTTTGGAGGAGAGGTGTGGGGGGTTGGTGCGCCCCCACCCCTCTTTATATAGAGGGGGGCGCAGCCCTAGCCCCTCCCCCAAGCCCAAAGTATAAGGAGTGGGGGGCATGGACTCTCCCCTCTTCTAGAAACCCTATCTCTAGTTTAAACGATTTAAACTCTCTAGGATCAGCTGGGCCCTATGGGGCCTTGTGCCCCTGGCCCAATGCGGCCAGGACACTCCCTCATAGGCCCATGCCCCCTCCCGGAAGGTGGGGCCACGTTGGTCCCCTTCTGGAAGGTTCTAGAAGCTTCCGGTACAATACCGATTAACCCGGAACAATTCCGAACTCCAAAAACTGCACTGCCTTATATGAATCTTATTCTCCGGACCATTCCGAAACCTCTCGTGATATCCTGGATCCCATCCGAGACTCCGAACAAAAATTCATAAACCAATTATCCAATCTATCCTAGCGTCGAGACACGTTAAGTGTGTGACCCTGCGGGTTCGAGAATATGCAGACATGATCTTCTATCAATAATCAACAGCGGGGTCTGGGCACCCATATTGACTCCCACACATTCATCGATGATCATATCGGATGAACCACGATGTCAGGATTCAAACAATCCCATATATATATTCCCTTCGTCACGCGATATTTTACTTGCCCGAGATTCGATCGTCGGTACCGTCATACCTAGTTCAATCTCGTTCACAGCAAGTACTTTACTCGTTCCGTAATCCGATATCACTTTGTGATTAACTCCTTAACCACATGCTTATGGCGTGCTCACTAACGGAACTCCCTTCCTCCATCTTGCAGTTAAAGAACTTCTCAGAGATCTTATATCTCTCAGAACGGGCTTGAGTCTGAAACATGGTTTTCAGCTCCTCGAGAATCTCAAAGAGCCCGGGATAGGTTTCAAAACGATTTTGAAGATCCGGTTCCATAGCAAACAACATGGTGCTCTTAATCACACCATAATCATCTTTGCGCGACTGATAGACAACTTTCTCATCAGCCGGCGCAGTTGCAGCAGGGGGGTCACCTAACGCTTTCCCAAGGACATAGTCCTTTTGTCCGCCAGACAGAATGATTCTTAGATTGCGGAACCAATTGGTGAAGTTAGACCCATTGTTTCTAAGCTTTTCCTTCTCAGCAAAAACGTTGAAGTTGAAGTTGGATTTGGCCATGTGATCTACAGTATTGGCAAGTACAATTTAGACTATGTTCATGATAAATAGTTCAACTTAATCAAATTACTAGATGAACTCCCACTAAATTCAACATCCATCAAGTTGTTTAGTGAACACGATCCAAATTCACCACACCTAATCCGATCATCACGAGAAGAGATGTGGTTTCAATGGTGGACAACAAAGTGTCGATCATATCATTCATATGACTCATGCTTAACCTTTCGGTTCTTGTGTTCCGAGGCCATGTCTGTACATGCTAGGCTCGTCAAGTTAGACCCAAGTATTTCCGCGTGTGCAAAACTGGCTTGCACCCGTTGTATGTGAGCGTAGAGTCTATAGCACCCGATCATCACGTGATGCTTGGACACGACGAACTTTCACAACGGTGCATACTTGGGGAGAACATAGTTTTGTCCCGGATCCCATCCGAGACTCCGAACAAAAATTCATAAACCAATTATCCAATCTATCCTAGCGTCGAGACACGTTAAGTGTGTGACCCTGCGGGTTCGAGAATATGCAGACATGATCTTCTATCAATAATCAACAGCGGGGTCTGGGCACCCATATTGACTCCCACACATTCATCGATGATCATATCGGATGAACCACGATGTCAGGATTCAAACAATCCCATATATATATTCCCTTCGTCATGCGATATTTTACTTGCCCGAGATTCGATCGTCGGTACCGTCATACCTAGTTCAATCTCGTTCACAGCAAGTACTTTACTCGTTCCGTAATCCGATATCACTTTGTGATTAACTCCTTAACCACATGCTTGCAAGCGGTGTTGATATCGATTACCGAGTGGGCCCGAAGTATATCTCTCCGACTTGGGAGGGACAAATTCCATCTCGATACATACAACCCAACAGATACTTTCCGATCACCTGAGAGACACCTTTATGATCACCCTCTCATAGGATGACGTTTGATGACCTCAAAGCTTTCTTCCGATACCAGGGAGTTGTATTATCTCATGGTCTAAGGAATACAATATTTGACATAGGATCTAATTGCTTCGCTTAGTTTGGGTCTGTCCATCATATCATTCTCCAATGATATGATCTCATTATCAATTGACAACTCATGTCTATGGTTAGGAAACCTTAACCATCAGTGATCAATGAGCTAGTCCATAGAGGCATACTAGGGACACGGTGTTGTTCACAAACCACACAAGTATTAAAGTTTCCGCTTAATACAATTCTAGCATGGAATATAAACATTATCATGAACAAGAATTATAATAATAACATCTTTATTATTGCCTCTAGGGCATAATTCCAACAGAGGCGTCCTCCATTGTGCTCCACCGCCGCCAGCAGGGACACCGCCGCCGCAGGACCTCCCCGAGCCAGCCCGAGGGCACCAGCAAGGGAAGAGGCCCCCCGCGTCGTCCAGGGGCAGAGGAGGCTGAATTCCGCCACCCCTCCACCGCCGGCCGAGCTCCCTCGCCCCGCAGCTGTAGGGGTTCGTAGCATGGACAACAAAAAAATTCTACCGCATGCAAACAAAACAAGCCAAGATCTATCTACTAGATTGTAGCAACGAGACGATAGAGGAACTCACCCTCGAAGATTCCAAAGCGGTTAACGAGAGCAGATTCTCGTGGGTGATGTAGTCGTACTCTTGCCGATCTCAAGGTCGCGTAGACGATCCTTCCGGCGCTGTATTCCGGCAGCGCTTCCGCAGTCAGTCACACGTTCGGTACTCGATTAAGACCTTCCTCTCCCTTGTTCCAGCAGGCAGTGGAGGTTGTAGCACTCTCCTCGCGATTCCCGCACCACGACGGCGTGGTACCGGAAGTAGAGGGGAGATCTCGCAGGGCTTCGCCTTAAGACGGAGCGAGTATGGTGGACTATGAGAGATGCCTTGGCGATCTAGGGTTTAGAGGCACCAAGGGAGGAAGCTTGTCCAGTGGCTAGGTCTTGGGGAGAGCCCCAACTCGGCGGCTAGGAGGAAACCCTAGGGCGGCGGCGACTTGTGGTGGCCGGCGGCTAAGGCTAGGGTTTGGGTGGTGTTGGGTGTAGGGAAGAGGGGCAGCCCTGCCCTTCCTTTTATAGGTGGGAGGGCGCGGCCAAGGGGAAGGGAGTCCTCCCCAATGTCGGCCTCCTTGGCCGGCGGGTGGAGGGAGAGGAACTCCTCCCCAACTAGGTTTCCTACTCTTCCTTCACCAAGCAAAACTGTCGTTCGACTTTTCAAATTGGCGTTTGACTTTTCAAACTAGGATTTGATTTCTCCCTTTATTTTGCCCAGCCATGATACCTAGTACATGATGCAACCATTCCACATTGTCATGACACATTCATGTACCCTTCCCCTCCGGAGTGCCGGACCTTCCGGAACCTTCTAGAACATTCCCGATGAAAACACCGGAATCATTCCCCAACTCCGAAACAGGACTTTCCTTATATGAATCTTATTCTCCGGACCATTCCGGATCTCCTCCTGATATCCCGGAGCCCATCCGAGACTCCGAACAACATTCAGTCTCTTACTCACCATTCCATAACTACTCAACAACATCGAATCCTTAAGTGTGTCTCCCTACGGTTCGTGAATTATGGGGACATGATCAAGACACTTCTTCGATCAATAACCAATAGAGGAATCTGGAAATTCATATGGCTCCCACATATTTTTACGATTACTTTGCGATCGAATGAACCACTTACATACGATACCAATTTCCCTTTGTCTCACGATAGTTTACTTGTCCGAGGTTTTGATCGTCGGTATCTCTGCATACCTAGTTCAACCTCGTTACTGATAAGTACTCTTTTCTCGTTACCGTGATATGTGATCCCTTGTGAGCCAGCCACATGCTTGCAAGCTAATTGGATGACATTCCACCGAGAGGGCCCAGAGTATATCTATCCGTCATATGGATGGACAAATCCCACTCTTGATCCATGTGTCTCAACCCATACTTCCCGAACACTCAATGCCACCTTTATAGCCACCCAGTTATGGTGTGGTGTTTGATGTCATCAAAGCATCCTTTCGGTGATGGTGATATGCATGATCTCATGGTCGAAGGAATTAGGTTACTATGTATCAGAAAGCTTATAGCAATTGAACTATTAAAATGACTTGATCTTTATGCTACGCTTATCTAAAGGAGTATGTCCATCATACCATTCTCCTAATGATATGATCTTGTTGTTAATAACATCTCAATGTTCATGATAGGGAAACCACAATCATCTATTAACCAACAAGCTAGTATTATGAAGAGGCTTTACTAGGGACTCTAATTTAGTTTACAAATCACACAAGTATTAATGTTTCCTGGTCAATACTATTATAGCATGAATGTAAATATTTATCATAAACACAAATATATAATAATAACTACATTTATTATTGCCTCTATGGCATATTTCCAACAGTCTCCACTTGCACTAGATTCAACTAATCTAGATTACATGGTAATATACCGAACACCCATGGCAGTTTGGTGTTGGTCATGTTTTGCCCTCGGGAGAGGTTTAGTCAACGGATCCGCCACATTCAGATCTGTGTGTACTTTGCAAATCTTTATGTCACCATCTTGGACATGTTCTCGAATAGCATGAAAACGTAGCTTGATGTGCTTCAGCTTCTTGTGTGACCTTGGTTCTTGCGCATTGGCTATGGCGCCCATGTTATCACAGTAGATAGACATTGGGTCCAGTGCACTTGGAACCATACCGAGCTCTGTAACGAACTCCTTCATCCATATCGGTTCTTGTGAAGCCTCCGAAGCAGCTATGTATTCCGATTTAGTTGAAGATCTCGCCACAACACTTTGCTTTGCACTCCTCCAGCTAACTGCTGCACCATTCAAAGTAAATACGTATCTAGATTGAGATTTAGAATCATTCGGATTGGTGTTCCAACTAGCATCGGTGTAACCATTAACAACGAGCTGTTCATCACCTCCATAAGAAAGAACCATATCCTTAGTTCTTCTCAAATACTTAAGGATGTTTTTGACCGCTGCCCAATGATCCACTCCTGGATCACTTTGATATCTGCTAGTTAAACTAACACCATATGCAATGTCGGGTCTAGTACATAGCATGGCATACATCAGAGATGCTATGGCTAAGGCATAGGGAGTCTTACTCATCCTTTCTCTATCTTCTGCCGTTGCTGGACTTTGAGTTTTACTCAACGTCGTATTGGGCAACATGGTCAAGAACCCTTTCTTGCTATCTTCCATTCCAAACCTCTTTAGAACTTTGTCCAAATATGTACTTTGTGACAATGATATTAGGCGTCTCGATCTATCTCTATAAATCTTTATGCCTAATATGTAAGCTTCTTCACCAAGATATTTCATTGAAAAACTATTATTCAAATATTCTTTGACACTATTAAGAAGGTCTACATCATTCCCAATCAACAATATGTCATCTACATATAGTATTAAGAATGCTACAGAGCTCCCACTCACTTTCTTGTAAATACAAGCTTCTCCATAAGTTTGTATAAAACCAAAACTTTTGATTACCTTATCAAAACGTTGATTCCAACTTCGGGATGCTTGCTTCAACCCATATATGGACCGTTGAAGTTTGCATACCTTGTTAGCATCTTTAGGATCGACAAAACCTTTGGGTTGCATCATATACAACTCTTCATCAATGTCTCCATTGAGGAACGCTGTTTTGACATCCATCTGCCATATCTCATAATCGTAATATGCAGCGATTGCTAACATAATCCTCACAGACTTTAGCTTTGCTACTGGTGAGAAAGTCTCACTCCTTGAATTTGTCGAAACCCTTTTGCGAGAAGTCGAGCTTTATAGACAGTTACATTACCATTAGCATCTGTTTTCTTCTTGAAAATCCATTTGTTCTTGACAGCCTTCCGGCCATCCGGTAAGTCCACCAAAGTCCATACTTGGTTTTCGTACATGGATCCAATTTCGGATTTCATGGCTTCTTGCCTTTTATTGGAATCTGGTCTCATCATCGCTTCCTCATATGTCGCAGGGTCATCGGTGTTGTCCACCAACATGACACTCATAACGGGATCATACCAATCTGGAGTGGTACGAGTTCTCGTTGACCTACGAGGTTCTGTAGCAACTTCAACCGAAGTTCATTAACATCATCATTAGCTTCCTCTCTTATTGGTGTAGGCACCACAGGAACTACTTCCGGTGTTGCGCTACTCGCAAGTTCGAGAGAAGGTTCAACAACCTCGTCGAGTTCTACTTTCCTTCCAGTCACTTCTTTCGAGAGAAATTCTTTCTCTAGAAAGGATCCATTCTTGGCAACGAAGATTTTGCCCTCGGATCTATGATAGAAGGTATACCCAATAGTTTCCTTCGGGTATCCTATGAAGACGCATTTTTCCGCTTTGGGTTCAAGCTTGTCCGGTTGTAACTTCTTTACATAGTCTTCGCAACCCCAAACTTTAAGGAACGACAATCTAGGTTTCTTCCCAGACCATAATTCATACGGTGTCGTTTCAACGGATTTAGATGGTGCCCTATCTAAAGTGAATGCGGCTGTTTCTAATGCATAACCCCAAAACAATAGCGATAAATCTGTATGTGACATCATAGAACGAACCATATCTAACAGAGTTCGATTACGACATTCGGACACACCATTACGCTGTGGTGTTCCCGGCGGTGTCAATTGTGAAAGTATTCCGCATTTCTTCAAATGCTCTCCAAACTCCTAACTTATATATTCACCTCCACGATCAGAACGTAGAAATTTAATCTTCTTGTTATGTTGATTCTCCACCTCACTTTGAAATTCCTTAAACTTCTCGAGAGTTTCGGACTTATGTTTTATGAAATAGATATACCCATATCTACTCAAGTCATCCGTGAAGGTAAGAACATAACGATAACCACCGCGCGATGCTACACTCATTGGACCACACATATCGGTATGTATGATTTCCAACAAGTCCGTAGCTCGCTCCATCATACCAGAAGATGGAGTCTTAGTCATTTTACCCATCAGACATGCTTCGCATCTTTCAAGTGATTCAATAAGTCCATCGGAATGGAGTTTCTTCATACGCTTCACTCCAATGTGACCAAGACGACAGTGCCACATATAGGTCGAGTTATCGCTCAAATTCAAACGTTTGGCTTCAATGTTATTAATATGTGTATTTCCACTATCGAGATTCAATAAGAATAGACCATCTATCAAAGGTGCATGTGCATAAAACATATTACTCATATAAATCGAACAACCATTATTCTCGGACTTAAACAAGTAACCGTCTCGCAACAAACATGATCCATATATAATGTTCATGCTCAACGCAGGCACCAAATAACAATTATTTAAGTACAAAACTAATCCCGATGGTAGATGAAGAGGTAGTGTGCCTACCGCGATCACATCAACCTTTGATCCATTTCCAATGCGCATCGTCACCTCGTTCTTCGCTAGCTTCCGTTTATTCTGCAGTACCTGTTTCGAGTTACAAATATGAGCAACCTAACCAGTATCAAATACACAGGCCCTACTACGAGTACTAGTGAGATACACATCAATAACATGTATATCGGATATACCTTTCTTGTTGATGTTGCCGTTCTTCAAATCCGCCAAGTACTTTGGGAAATTCCGCTTCCAGTGACCCTCTCCCTTGCAGTAAAAGCACTCAATATTAGGCTTAGGTCCAGCCTTGGTCTTCTTCGCCAGTGCGGCAACTTTCTTACCACCCTTCTTGAAGTTTCCCTTTTGCTTAGACTTGCCTTTATTGAATTTGGTGGTCTTATTGACCAACAACACTTGATGCTCTTTCTTGATCTCCACTTCTGCAGATTTCAACATGGAGAAGAGTTCTGCCAACGTCTTGTTCATGTTTTGTATATTGTAGTTCATCACAAAGTTCTTGTAACTTGGTGGCAGTGATTGGAGGACACGGTAAATCCCCAAAGCATTAGGAATCACTATACCCAAGCTTTGGATTTTGTTTGCGTGCCCAGACATCTTAAGCACGTGCTCACTGATGGAACTGCCCTCTTCCATCTTGCAGTTAAAGAACTTTTCAGAAGCCTCATAACTCTCAACTGCCGCGTGAGCCTCAAATATCATTTTGAGTTCACGGACAATATCATGTGGGTCATGGTTCTCAAACCTTTTCTGAAGCTCCGATTCCAAACCATACAAGATAGCACACTGAACTGTGGAGTACTGATTCTTCCGAGTGAGGTAAACGTTCTTTACTTCATCGGTAGCATTAGCTGCGGGTGGGTCACCCAGCGGTGCATCCAGCACATAGGTCAAATTACCAGCATTGAGGACAATCCTCAAATTGCGGAACCAATCCGCGAAGTTGCTTCCATTGTTTTTCAACTTTTATTTCTCTAGGAACGCATTAAAATTGATGGTAGGGGCCGCCATTGATCTACAACATATTTGCAATAGTTTAGACTAAGTTTATGACAAATTGAGTTCTAATTAATAGTTAAATTAATCTAGGTGAACTCCCACTCAAAACAATATCCCTCACATTGTTTTAGTGATCAGACGAACCAAATCCACCACATCAAAACCGATCATCACAAGAGTTGATGTAGCTTCAATGGTGAACAATCGACATGTTCATCATATCTACTATATGATTCATGCTTTACCTTTCGGTGATCCGTGTTCCGAGACCATGTCTGTACATGCTAGGCTTGTCAAGATCAAACCTTAGCTTCCGCATAAGAAAATCTGGCTTGCTCACGTTGTATACACTTGCAGAATCTAACACACCCGATCATCACGTGGTGCTTCGAAACAACAAGCTTTAGCAACGGTGCTTACTAAGGATGAACACTTTAAAACTTGAAATTGATGTGCATGAGGGATCATCTTATAATGCTACCGTCATTAACTAAGCAATACAAGATGCATAAAGGATTAACATCACATGCAATTCATAATATGTGATATGATATGGCATTTCTACTTGTGCTTCCGATCTCCATCTTCAAGCACGAACATGATCTCCATCATCACCGGCATAGCGTCAAGGTAAATGGCGCCGCTTCATGGTTGTCGTCCACCAGCTCCAACTATTACAACTACTTTGACTAGACACGCAGGTCTTAACAGAATTTAAAGACAACCATATGGCTCCTGCCGGTTGCCAACTTACAATAAGGAACATTGCATACATCAAATATAATCACAATCATGGCCATATCACATCATAGCACACCCTTGTAAAACAAAGTTAGACGCCTCTAATTTTCTTTGCATATTTTACGTGGTTTGGGGCTTTCAATAAGTGTCGATCTAACTTACGAACAAGAACCACAACGTTGATGTTTGAACTATCAAGTGCCCGTTGTAAATTGGATCTATACTATAATGGGAGAGATAGACACCCGCAAAGCCACTTATGCAATACAAGTTGCATGTTAAGCGTGGAGCAAGTCTCATGAACGATGTCATGTAAGGTTAGCCCGGGCCGCTTCATCCCATCATACCGCAAGATGCAAAGTACACAAGAAGCAATTGATAATAAAAGCACCACCGCCCACAAGGACCATTGTGTTCTACTCATGCAACAGATCTACATATAGACACAGCTCTGATACCACTGTAGGGGTTCGTAGCATGGAAAACAAAAAAATTCTACCGCATGCAAACAAACAAGCTAAGATCTGTCTACTAGATTGTAGCAACGAGTCGATAGAGGAACTCACCCTCGAAGATTCCAAAGCGGTTAACGAGAGCAGATTCTCGTGAGTGATGTAGTCGTACTCTTGCCGATCTCAAGATCGTGTAGACGATCCTTCCGGCGCTGCGTTCCGGCAGCGCTTCCGCAGTCGGTCACACGTTCGATACTCGATGAAGACCTTACTCTCCCTTGTTCCAGCAGGCAGCGGAGGTTGTAGCACTCTCCTCGCGATTCCGGTAGCACGACGGCGTGGTACCGGAAGTAGAGGGGAGATCTTGCAGGGCTTCGCCTTAAGCCGGAGCGAGTATGGTGGACTATGAGAGAGGACTTGGCGATCTAGGGTTTAGAGGCACCAAGGGAGGAAGCTTGGCCGGCGGCTAGGGCTTGGGAGAGCCCCAACTCGGCGGCTAGGAGGAAACCCTAGGGCGGCGGCGCCTTATGGTGGCCGGCGGCTAGGGCTAGGGTTTGGGTGGTGTTGGGTGTAGGGAAGAGGGGCAGCTCTGCCCTTCCTTTTATAGGTGGGAGGGCGCGGCCAAGGGGAAGGGAGTCCTCCCCCAAGTCGGCCTCCTTGGCTGGCGGGTGGAGGGAGAGGAACTCCTCCCCAAGTAGGTTTCCTACTCTCCCTCCACCAAGCAAAACTGCCATTTGACTTTTCAAATTGGCATTTGACTTTTCAAACTAGGATTTGATTTCTCCTTTTATTTTGCCCAGCCATGATACCTAGTACATGATGCAACCATTCCACATTGTCATGACACATTCATGTACCCTTCCCCTCCGGAGTGCCGGATCTTCCGGAACCTTCTAGAACATTCCCGATGAAAACACCGGAATCATTCCCCAACTCCGAAACAGGACTTTCCTTATATGAATCTTATTCTCCGGACCATTCCGGATCTCCTCGTGATATCCCGGATCCCATCCAAGACTCCGAACAACATTCAGTCTCTTACTCATCATTCCATAACTACTCAACAACATCGAATCCTTAAGTGTGTCTCCCTACGGTTCGTGAATTATGCGGACATGATCAAGACACTTCTTCGATCAATAACCAATAGAGGAATCTGGAAATTCATATGGCTCCCACATATTTCTACGATTACTTTGCGGTCGAATGAACCACTTACATACGATACCAATTTCCCTTTGTCTCATGATAGTTTACTTATCCGAGGTTCTGATCGTCGGTATCTCTCCATACCTAGTTCAACCTCGTTAATGATAAGTACTATTTTCTCGTTCCCGTGATATGTGATCCCTTGTGAGCCAGTCACATGCTTGCAAGCTAATTGGATGACATTCCACCGAGAGGGCCCAGAGTATATCTATCCGTCATATGGATGGAAAAATCCCACTCTTGATCCATGTGTCTCAACCCATACTTCCCGAACACTCAATGCCACCTTTATAGCCACCCAGTTACGGTGTGGTGTTTGATGTCATCAAAGCATCCTTCTGGTGATGGTGATAAGCATGATCTCATGGTCGAAGGAATTAGGTTACTATGTATCAGAAAGCTTATAGCTATTGAACTATTAAAATGA
This sequence comes from Avena sativa, assembly GCA_916181665.1. Classification (NCBI taxonomy): domain Eukaryota; kingdom Viridiplantae; phylum Streptophyta; class Magnoliopsida; order Poales; family Poaceae; genus Avena; species Avena sativa. The sequence continues at coordinate 17,746,873 of OV702285.1, forward strand.
CTTGATCTTTATGTTACGCTTATCTATAGGAGTATGTTCATCATACCATTCTCCTAATGATATGATCTTGTTGTTAATAACATCTCAATGTTCATGATAGGGAAACCACAATCATCTATTAACCAACAAGCTAGTATTATGAAGAGGCTTTACTAGGGACTCTAATTTAGTTTACAAATCACACAAGTATTAATGTTTCCTGGTCAATACTATTATAGCATGAATGTAAACATTTATCATAAACACAAAGATATAATAATAACTACATTTATTTTTGCCTCTAGGGCATATCTCCAACGGCAGCATCGCCACCCGGGCCCCCAGCCCGTAGCCACCAGATTTGGGGCAAGCCTAGGTCGGCCGCCACCACGCCACAAGGGCCAGTGGCCACGCAACCGCGCCAGCACGCCAACCCCAAGCCTAGCCGGAGGATCCCGCCGCCGCCAGAGCACCGCCACCACCACTGAGCACCGCCGCCAGGCCAGGACACTAGAGGAAAAAGGGCTATCCGTTCGCGACCCCTCGGAGCATTAGTCCCGGTTGCGCCACCAACCGGGACTAATGCTGGCACGCGTCCCGGTTGGAGCGGGCACGGGGCCAGGGGCATGCGTCCCGGTTGGTAAGAGGGCATGTGTCCCGGTTGGAGCCACCAACCGGGACTAAAGGTTTGGCCACAGCCACGTGGCGTGGCACGCACCTTTAGTCCCGGTTGCTGGCTCCAACCGGGACTAAAGACCCCCTGCCCTCTATAAATGCAACGCCCCAGCCCCCTCTGCCTCCACTCTGTTTTTTCGAATGGTGGAAGGTGTGAGGGGGTGTGCTAGTTTTTTCTCATGCATGCATTGAAGGTGTTTGTTGAAATTTTTGAGTGAATAATCCCGTTGAATTTCTCATAGAACAAAAATATAGAAGGTGTCCGAGACGCACTTGAGCTTTCTCCTCTTTATTTCCCTCGATCGAGGTTAGCAATCTTATCTTTTCTAGGTCATTGATACAATTCATGTGTCGGTGTGAATTGGTTATTTCACTATTTATGATGTCCTGTTTTTTGATAAACTTACTTATATGATGCAGATGAACGGTCGGGAATGGATGTACGGTGACCGGCGGGTAGCCGGGTATATCAAAGGCGTGGATAAATTTATCGATGTGGCTACGGCAAACAAAGAGAATGGATTTATACGTTGTCCATGTGTTCAATGTCGGAACAACAAGGAGTACTCTTCCTCGAAAATCATTCGCGGCCACCTGATTATGAAAGGTTTCATGCCCAACTATAATTGCTGGACCAAGCACGGGGAAAGAGGGGTTATGATGGAAGATGGTGAAGAAGAAGATGATGATAACAACTATCATCATATGTTTCCTGAATACAGTGATACTGCAATGGAAGACAATGGAGAGGAAAGAGGTGAAGAACGGGCATCAGATGAGCCGGCTGATGAACTTGGTAGGGTCATTTCTGATGCAAAGCGAGACTGTGAAACAGAAAATGAGAAGTTGAAGTTAGAGGGCCATGTTATAAGATCACAAGAAATTGTTGTACCCAAATTGTGAATATGGCAGCACAAAGCTCGGTACCACACTGGAATTGTTGCGATGGAAGGCAGAGTGTGGTCTAACTGACTCCTCATTTGAAAAGATGCTGAAAATAATGAAGCCGAAGTTTCCAAAACATAACGAACTTCCCGAGAGTACCTACGAAGCAAAGAAGACTCTCTGTCCTCTAGGATTAGATGTGCAAAAGATACATGCATGCATTAATGACTGCATCCTCTACCGCGGTAAGGAGTATGATAATTTAGATAAATGCCCGGTATGCAACGCGTTGCGGTATAAGATCAGACGAGATGACCCTGGTGATGTTGAGGGAGAGCCCCTCCGGAAGAGGGTTCCTGCTAAGGTTATGTGGTATGCTCCTATAATACCAAGGTTGAAACGCATGTTCAGAAACAAAGAGCATGCCAGGTTGTTGCGATGGCACAAAGAAGACCGTAAGAAAGACGGGAAGTTGAGACACCCTGCTGATGGGTCACAGTGGAGAAAAATCGAGAGAGACTTCCCAGACTTTGCAGGTGACGCAAGGAACTTATGGTTTGGTCTAAGTACGGATGGCATGAATCCTTTTGGGGAGCAGAGCTGCAGTCACAGCACCTGGCCCATGACTCTATGTATCTACAACCTGCCTCCTTGGTTGTGCATGAAGCGTAAGTTCATTATGATGCCAGTGCTCATCCAAGGCTCGAAGCAACCGGGCAACAACATTGATGTGTACCTTAGGCCATTAGTTGAAGAACTCTTACAGTTGTGGGGCAAACCAGGTGTACGTGCGTGGGATGAGAACAAACAGGAGCCATTTAATCTACGAGGGTTGTTATTCGTAACCATCAATGATTGGCCTGCTCTTAGTAACCTTTCAGGACAGACAAACAAGGGATATAAGGCATGCACCCACTGTTTAGATAAGACCGAAGGTACATATTTGCATAAATGCAAGAAGGTTGTGTACCTGGCGAATCGATGATTTCTTCCGACCAATCATCCCGTAAGAAAGAAAGGCAAGCATTTCAAAGGTGAGGCAGATCACCGGAAGAAGCCTGAACTCCCTGCTGGTGATGATGTATTTGGTATGGTCAAGGACATAGAAGTAATCTTTGGAAAGGGTCCCGGCGGTCAATCAGTTCCGAACGACGTCGCTACAGGACACGCACCCATGTGGAAGAAGAAATCTATATTTTGGGAGCTGCCATATTGGAAAGTCCTGCGTGTCCGCTCTTCAATCGACGTGATGCACGTGATGAAGAATCTCTGCGTGAACCTGCTAGGATTCCCAGGCGTGTATGGGAAGACAAAAGATACACCTGAAGCACGGGAGGACCAACAAATTATGAAAGACCCAAAGAACATGCATACAGATAACAAGACGGATAAAGGGCGTCACTTAAGTCGTGCCAGCTATGCTCTTACGAAAGCAGAGAAGGAAATCTTTTTTGAAGTCCTTTACAGTATCAAGGTGTCGTCGGGCTTCTCATCTAATATAAAGGGGATAATAAATATGGCAGAGAAAAAGTTCGAAAACCTGAAGTCTCATGACTGTCACGTGATTATGACGCAGTTGCTTCCGATTGCATTGAGGGGGCTTCTACCGAAAAATGTTCGAGTACCCATTGTGAAGCTGTGTGCATTCCTCAATGCAATATCTCAGAAGGTAATCAATCCAGATATTCTGCCAAGGTTACAGAAGGATGTGGTACAATGTCTTGTTAGTTTTGAATTGGTGTTCCCTGTAGGGGTTCGTAGCATGGAAAACAAAAATTTTCTATCGCATACAAACAAACAAGCCAAGATCTATCTACTAGATTGTAGCAACGAGTCGATGGAATAACTCACCCTCGAAGATTCCAAAGTGTTTAACGAGAGCAGATTCTCGTGGGTGATGTAGTCGTACTCTTTCCGATCTCAAGATCGCGTAGACGATCCTTCCGGCGCCGCGTTCCCGCAGCGCTCCCGCAGTCGGTCACACGTTCGGTACTCGACGAAGACTTTCCTCTCCCTTGTTCCAGCAGGCAGCGGAGGTTGTAGCACTCTCCTCGCGATTCCGGCAGCACAACGGCGTGGTACCGGAGGTAGAGGGGAGATCCCGCAGGGCTTCGCCTTAAGCCGGTGCGAGTATGGTGGAGCTTATGAGAGAGGCTATTAGTGGTCTAGTAATTAGACACACCAATTAGAGGGCTCTAAACCAATTAGAAGGCTCTAAACCGAAACAGCTCTAAACCGGGGTCTAGGTCTAGTTTCTAGTTTAGAGGATAGGAACTTGTGTGTGTTGGGAGGGGAGCCCTGCCCCTCCCTTTATAGGTGGGAGGGCTGGCTGCGCCATGGGGAGGAGAGTCCCTCCCCAAGTCGGCTTGGTGGGGCGCCGGCCAAGGGAGGAGTCCTCCCCCAATTCGGCCTCCACCAATCCTCCTCTTTTCCCACTTCCCAAAATTGGCAGTTTGATTTTCAAATTAGCCGTTTGACTTTTCCAATTTAGGAATTAAATAAACCCTTTATTTTGGACAGCGAGAACACCTAGTACATGATGCAATCATTCCAACTTGCAATGACACATTCATGTACCCCTTCCCCCCCGGAGTGCCGGACATTCCGGGACCTTCTAGAATGTTCCCGATGAAAACACCGGAACCATACCCCAACTCCGAAATGGGACTTTCCTTATATGAATCTTATTCTCCGGACCATTCCGGATCACCTCGTGATATCCCGGATCCCATCCGAGACTCCGAACAACATTCGGTCTCTTTCTCATAATACCATAACTACTCAAACAACGTCGAATCCTTAAGTGTGTCTCCCTACGGTTCGTGAATTATGCGGACATGATCGAGACACTTCTCCGAACAATAACCAATAGAGGAATCTGGAAATTCATATGGCTCCCACATATTTCTACGATTACTTTGCGATCGAATGAACCACTTACATACGATACCAATTTCCCTTTGTCTCACGATATGTTACTTATCCGAGGTCATGATCGTCGGTATCTCTGCATACCTAGTTCAACCTCGTTACTGATAAGTACTCTTTTCTCGTTCCCGTGATATGTGATCCCTTGTGACCAAGTCACATGCTTGCAAGCTAATTGGATGACATTTCACCGAGAGGGCCCAGAGAATATCTATCCGTCATGTGGATGGACAAATCCCACTCTTGATCCATGTGTTTCAACCAATACTTTCCGAACACCCAATGCCACTTTTATAGCCACCCTGTTACGGTGTGGTGTTTGATGACATCAAAGCATCCATCCAGTAAAGGCAATATGCATGATCTCATGGTCGAAGGAATTAGGTTACTATGTATCAGAAAGCATATAGCAATTGAACTATTGAAATGACTTGATCTTTATGCTACGCTTGTCTATAGGAGTATGTCCACCATATCATTCTCCTAACGATATGATCTTGTTGTTGATAACATCTCAATGTTCATGACAAAGAAACCACATCATCAATCAACCAACAAGCTAGTGAAGTATAGAGGCCATACTAGGGACTTCAAATTAAGTTTACAAATCACACAAGTATTAATGGTTTCCTTGTTAATACTATTATAGCATGAATGTAAACATTTATCATAAACACAAAGATATATAATAATAACTACATTTATTATTACCTCTAGGGCATATCTCCAACAGTCTCCCACTTGCACTAGAGTCATCTAATCTAGATTACATGGTAATATACCGAACACCCATGGCAGTTTGGTGTTGGTCATGTTTTGCCCTCGGGAGAGGTTTAGTCAACGGATCCGCCACATTCAGATCTGTGTGTACTTTGCAAATCTTTATATCCCCATCCTGGATATGTTCTCGAATAGCGTGAAAACGCAGCTTGATATGCTTCAGCTTCTTGTGTGACCTTGGTTCTTGCGCATTGGCTATGGCGCCCATGTTATCACAGTAGATAGACATTGGGTCCAGCGCACTAGGAACCACACCCAGCTCTGTAATGAACTCTTTCATCCATATCGCTTCTTGTGAAGCCTCCGAAGCAGCCATGTATTCCGATTCAGTTGAAGATCTCGCCACAACGCTTTGCTTTGCACTCCTCCAGCTAACTGCTGCACCATTCAAAATAAATACGTATCCAGATTGTGATTTAGAATCATCCGGATCGGTGTTCCAACTAGCATCGGTGTAACCATTAACAACGAGCTGTTCATCACCTCCATAAGAAAGAACCATATCCTTAGTTCTTCTCAAGTACTTAAGGATGTTTTTGACCGCTGTCCAATGATCCACTCCTGGATCACTTTGATATCTGCTAGTTAGACTAACAGCATATGCGATGTCGGGTCTAGTACATAGCATGGCATACATTAGAGATCCTATGGCTGAGGCATAGGGAGTCTTACTCATCTTTTCTCTATCTTCTGCCGATGTCGGACTTTGAGTTTTACTCAAGGTCGTATTGGGCAACATGGGCAAGAACCCTTTCTTGCTATCTTCCATTCCAAACCTCTTTAGAACTTTGTCCAAATATGTACTTTGTGACAATGATATTTGGCGTTTCGATCTATCTCTATAAATCTTTATGCCTAATATGTAAGCTGCTTCGCCAAGATCCTTCATTGAAAAACTATTATTCAAATATTCCTTGACACTATTAAGAAGGTCTACATCATTCCCAATCAACAATATGTCATCCACATACAGTATTAAGAATGCTACAGAGCTCCCACTCACTTTCTTGTAAATACAAGCTTCTCCATAAGTTTGTATAAAACCAAAACTTTTGATTACCTTATCAAAACGTTGATTCCAACTTCGGGATGCTTGCTTCAATCCATAGATGGACCGTTGAAGCTTGCATACCTTGTTAGCATCTTTAGGATCGACAAAACCTTTGGGTTGTATCATATACAACTCTTCATCAATGTCTCCATTGAGGAATGCTGTTTTGACATCCATCTGCCATATCTCATAATCATAATATGCAGCGATTGCTAACATAATCCTCACAGACTTTAGCTTCGCTACCGGTGAGAAAGTCTCATCGTAGTCAACTCCTTGAATTTGTCGAAACCCTTTTGCGACAAGTCGAGCTTTATAGACAGTAACATTACCATCAGCATCTGTTTTCTTCTTGAAAATCCATTTGTTCTCGACAGCCTTCCGGCCATCCGGTAAGTCCACCAAAGTCCATACTTGGTTTTCGTACATGGATCCAATCTCGGATTTCATGGCTTCTTGCCATTTATTGGAATCTGGGCTCATCATCGCTTCCTCATATGTCTCGGGGTTATCGGTGTTGACCACCAACATGACATTCATAACGGAATCATACCAATCTGGAGTGGTACGAGTTCTCGTTGACCTCCGAGGCTCTGTAGTAACTTCAACCGAAGTTTCATGATCACCATCATTAGCTTCCTCTCTTATTGGTGCAGGCACCACAGGAACTTCTTCCGGTGCTGCGCTACTCGCAATTTCGAGAGAAGGTTCGACAACCTCGTCGAGTTCTACTTTCCTTCCAGTCACTTCTTTCGAGAGAAATTCCTTCTATAGAAAGGATCCATTCTTAGCAACGAAGATTTTGCCTTCGGATCTATGATAGAAGGTATACCCAACAGTTTCCTTCGGGTATCCTATGAAGACGCATTTTTCCGCTTTGGGTTCAAGCTTGTCCGGCTGTAACTTCTTTACATAGGCTTCGCATCCCCAAACTTTAAGGAACGACAATTTAGGTTTCTTCCCAAACCATAATTCATACGGTGTCGTTTCAACGGATTTAGACGGTGCCCTATTTAAAGTGAATGCGGCTGTTTCTAATGCATAACCCCAAAATGATAGTGGCAAATCTGTAAGTGACATCATAGAACGAACCATATCTAAGAGAGTTCGATTACGACGTTCAGACACACCATTACGCTGTGGTGTTCCCGGCGGTGTCAACTGCGAAAGTATTCCACATTTCTTCAAATGCTCGCCAAACTCGTAACTTAGATATTCACCTCCACGATCAGATCGTAGAAATTTAATCTTCTTGTTACGTTGATTCTCTACCTCACTTTGAAACTCCTTAAACTTCTCGAAAGTTTCGGACTTATGTTTCATAAAATAGATATACCCATATCTACTCAAGTCATCCGTGAAGGTAAGAACATAACGATAACCACTGCGCGATGCTACACTCATTGGACCACACACATCGGTATGTATGATTTCCAATAAGTCTGTAGCTCGCTCCATCATACCAGAAAATGGAGTCTTAGTCATTTTACCCATCAGACATGCTTCGCATCTTTCAAGTGATTCAAAATCAAGTGATTCAAGAAGTCCATCGGAATGGAGTTTCTTCATACGCTTCACTCCAATGTGACCAAGACGACAGTGCCACATATAGGTCAAATTATCGCTTGATTTCAAACGTTTAGCCTCAATGTTATTAATATGTGTATTTCTACTATCGAGATTCAATATGAATAGACCATCTATCAAAGGTGCATGTGCATAAAACATATTACTCATATAAATCGAACAACCATTATTCTCGGATTTAAACAAGTAACCGTCTCGCAATAAACAAGATCCCGATATAATGTTCATGCTCAACGCAGGCACCAAATAACAATTATTTAAGTATAAAACTAATCCCGATGGTAGATGAAGAGGTAGCGTGCCGACCGCGATCACATCAACCTTTGATCCGTTTCCTACGCGCATCGTCACCTCGTTCTTCACTAGCTTCCGTTTATTCTGCAGCTCCTGTTTCGAGTTACAAATATGAGCAACCGAACCAGTATCAAATACCCAGGCACTACTACGAGTACTAGTGAGATACACATCAATAACATGTATATCAGATATACCTTTCTTCTTGATGTTGCCGTTCTTCAAATCCGCCAAGTACCTTGGGCAATTCCGCTTCCAGTGACCTTCTCCCTTGCAGTAAAAGCACTCAGTATCAGGCTTGGGTCCAGCCTTGGTCCTCTTCGTCGGCGTGGTAACTTTCTTACCACCCTTCTTGAAGTGTCCCTTCTGCTTAGACTTGCCTTTCTTGAATTTGGTGGTCTTATTGACCATCAACACTTGGTGCTCTTTCTTGATCTCCACTTCTGCAGATTTTAACATAGCAAATAGTTCTGGCAACTCTTTGTTCATGTTCTGCATGTTGTAGTTCATCACAAAGTTCTTGTAACTTGGTGGTAGTGATTGGAGGATGCGGTAAACTCCCAAAGTATTAGGAATCACTATACCCAAACTTTGAAGTTTATTTGCGTGCCCAGACATTTTAAGCACATGCTCACTGACGGAGCTACCCTCTTCCATCTTGCAGTTAAAGAACTTTTCAGAAGCTTCATAACTTTCAATTGCCGCATGAGTCTCAAAGATTAATTTGAGATCCTCGACAATATCATATGGATCTGACTCTTCAAACCTTTTCTGAAGCTCCGATTCTAAACCATACAAGATAGCACACTGAACTATGGAGTACTGATTCTTCCGAGCGAGGTAAACATTCTTTACTTCATCGGTAGCATCAGCTGCAGGTGGGTCACCTAGCGGTGCATCCAGCACATAGGTCAAATTACCAGCTGTGAGGACAATCCTCAAATTGCGGAACCAATCCGCGAAGTTGCTTCCATTGTTTTTCAACTTTTCTTTCTCTAGGAACGCATTAAAATTGATGGTAGGGGCTGCCATTGATCTACAACATATTTGCAATAGTTTAGACTAAGTTTATGACAAATTGAGTTCAAATTAATTAATGAAATTAAACTAGGTGAACTCCCACTCAAAACAACATCCCTCACATTGTTTTAGTGATCACACGAACCAAATCCACTACATCAACACCGATCATCACGAGAGCTGATATAGTTTTAATGGCGAACAATCATCATGTTCATCATATCTACTATATGATTCATGCTTTGCCTTTCGGCGATCCGTGTTCCTGAGGCCATGTCTGTACATGCTAGGCTCGTCAAGATCAAACCTTAGCTTCCGCATAAGCAAATCTGGCTTGCTTACGTTGTAGTCACCCGCGGAATCAAAGACACCCGATCATCACGTGGTGCTTCGAAGCAGCAAGCTTTGGCAACGGTGCATACTAAGGGTGAACACTTTTAGAACTTGAAATTTATGTGCATGAGGGATCATCTTATAATGCTACCGTCGTCTACTAAGCAATACAAGATGCATAAAGGATTAACATCACATGCAATTCATAATATGTGATATGATATGGCCTTTCTTCTTTGTGCTTCCGATCTCCATCTTCAAGCACGAACATGATCTCCATCATCACCGGCATAGCATCAAGGTCAATGACGCTTCTTCATGGTTGTCGTCCGCCAACTTCAACTATTACAACTATTTTGAATAGACACGCAGGCCTTAACAGAAATTAAAGACAACCATATGGCTCCTGCCGGTTGCCAACTTACAATAAGGATCATTGCATACATCAAATATAATCACAATCATGGCCATATCACATCACTGCACACCCCTGCAAAACAAAGTTAGACGCTTCTACTTTCTTTGCATATTTTACGTGGTTTGGGGCTTTCCATAAGTGTCGTTCTAACTTACGAACAAGAACCACAACATTGATACTAGCATTGTTGATCACCCGTTGTAAATTGGATCTTTACTATGCTAGGAGAAACAGGCACCCGCAAAGCCACTTATGCAAAACGAGTTGCATGTCAAGCGTGGAGCAAGTCTCATGAACGATGTCATGTAAGGTTAGCCCGGGCCGCTTCATCCCAACATACCGCAAGATGCAAAGTACACAAAAAGCAATCTACAATAAAAGCATCAACGCCCACAATGACCATTGTGTTCTACTCGTGCAACAGATCTACATATAGACACGGCTCTGATACCACTGTAGGGGTTCGTAGCATGGAAAACAAAAATTTTCTATCGCATACAAACAAACAAGCCAAGATCTATCTACTAGATTGTAGCAACGAGTCGATGGAATAACTCACCCTCGAAGATTCCAAAGTGTTTAACGAGAGCAGATTCTCGTGGGTGATGTAGTCGTACTCTTTCCGATCTCAAGATCGCGTAGACGATCCTTCCGGCGCCGCGTTCCCGCAGCGCTCCCGCAGTCGGTCACACGTTCGGTACTCGACGAAGACTTTCCTCTCCCTTGTTCCAGCAGGCAGCGGAGGTTGTAGCACTCTCCTCGCGATTCCGGCAGCACAACGGCGTGGTACCGGAGGTAGAGGGGAGATCCCGCAGGGCTTCGCCTTAAGCCGGTGCGAGTATGGTGGAGCTTATGAGAGAGGCTATTAGTGGTCTAGTAATTAGACACACCAATTAGAGGGCTCTAAACCAATTAGAAGGCTCTAAACCGAAACAGCTCTAAACCGGGGTCTAGGTCTAGTTTCTAGTTTAGAGGATAGGAACTTGTGTGTGTTGGGAGGGGAGCCCTGCCCCTCCCTTTATAGGTGGGAGGGCTGGCTGCGCCATGGGGAGGAGAGTCCCTCCCCAAGTCGGCTTGGTGGGGCGCCGGCCAAGGGAGGAGTCCTCCCCCAATTCGGCCTCCACCAATCCTCCTCTTTTCCCACTTCCCAAAATTGGCAGTTTGATTTTCAAATTAGCCGTTTGACTTTTCCAATTTAGGAATTAAATAAACCCTTTATTTTGGACAGCGAGAACACCTAGTACATGATGCAATCATTCCAACTTGCAATGACACATTCATGTACCCCTTCCCCCCCGGAGTGCCGGACATTCCGGGACCTTCTAGAATGTTCCCGATGAAAACACCGGAACCATACCCCAACTCCGAAATGGGACTTTCCTTATATGAATCTTATTCTCCGGACCATTCCGGATCACCTCGTGATATCCCGGATCCCATCCGAGACTCCGAACAACATTCGGTCTCTTTCTCATAATACCATAACTACTCAAACAACGTCGAATCCTTAAGTGTGTCTCCCTACGGTTCGTGAATTATGCGGACATGATCGAGACACTTCTCCGAACAATAACCAATAGAGGAATCTGGAAATTCATATGGCTCCCACATATTTCTACGATTACTTTGCGATCGAATGAACCACTTACATACGATACCAATTTCCCTTTGTCTCACGATATGTTACTTATCCGAGGTCATGATCGTCGGTATCTCTGCATACCTAGTTCAACCTCGTTACTGATAAGTACTCTTTTCTCGTTCCCGTGATATGTGATCCCTTGTGACCAAGTCACATGCTTGCAAGCTAATTGGATGACATTTCACCGAGAGGGCCCAGAGAATATCTATCCGTCATGTGGATGGACAAATCCCACTCTTGATCCATGTGTTTCAACCAATACTTTCCGAACACCCAATGCCACTTTTATAGCCACCCTGTTACGGTGTGGTGTTTGATGACATCAAAGCATCCATCCAGTAAAGGCAATATGCATGATCTCATGGTCGAAGGAATTAGGTTACTATGTATCAGAAAGCATATAGCAATTGAACTATTGAAATGACTTGATCTTTATGCTACGCTTGTCTATAGGAGTATGTCCACCATATCATTCTCCTAACGATATGATCTTGTTGTTGATAACATCTCAATGTTCATGACAAAGAAACCACATCATCAATCAACCAACAAGCTAGTGAAGTATAGAGGCCATACTAGGGACTTCAAATTAAGTTTACAAATCACACAAGTATTAATGGTTTCCTTGTTAATACTATTATAGCATGAATGTAAACATTTATCATAAACACAAAGATATATAATAATAACTACATTTATTATTACCTCTAGGGCATATCTCCAACATTCCCACCATCCTTCTTCAATATTATGACGCATCTCCTGGTTCATCTAGTGGAAGAGATTGCCATTCTCGGTCCGGTATTTCTGCACAATATGTTCCCCTTTGAGAGGTTCATGGGAGTCTTAAAGAAATATGTTCATAACCGTGCTAGACCAGAAGGAAGCATCTCCAAGGGATATGGAACAGAGGAGGTCATTGAGTTTTGTGTTGACTTTATTCCTGACCTTAAGCCGATTGGTGTTTCTGACTCGCGGCATGAGGGAAGACTAAGTGGAAAAGGCACGCTGGGAAAGAAAGCAATGATATGTAGGGACGGGGATTCTTTCACTAAAGCACACTACACAGTTCTACATAATTCCACCTTGGCAGCTCCGTATATCGAGGAACACAAGAATATTGTACGCTCCGTATATTCCAACCAAAATAGTGGTGTCCGCTTTGATGCAATAGACGAGAATGGACAAAAGGACACATATTATGGTTACATAGAGGAGATATGGGAACTAGACTATGTAGTCTCTTTTAAGGTCCCTTTGTTTCCCTGCAAATGGGTCAACCTGAATGGGGAAGGGGTAAAGATAGACCAGTTGTACGGAATGACAACAGTGGATCTCAACAATCTTGGTTATAGAGATGAACCATTCGTCCTAGCCAATGATGCGTCTCAGGTTTTCTATGTGAAGGACATGTCCTCCAGACCGAAAAAAGAAAAAATATGCAAACAAATACATCATATGATGAGCCAAAGCGTCACATAGTTCTTTCAGGGAAAAGAAACATCGTGGGAATCGAGGACAAGACAGACATGTCAGAAGATTATAATAAGTTTGATGAAATTCCGCCCTTCACAGTGAAAACTGACCCAAGCATTCCGTTAAGTAAAGAAGATGCATCATGGTTACGTCTGAAGCGGTCATAAGGAATGACATAGGCCAAGAAGTTCATGCTCATATTATGTAACTCTAGTTCATGTCTTTCGCGGTTTGTGGCTTGACCGAAGGATATCTTTCGCGGTTTGTGGCCTTTAGTCCCGGTTTTGTAGTCTCAGTTTTTAATATTAATTTCACATATTAGGGAGTGCCTCTATGACCAGTTTCTCGGAGATGCCGGAGGACTGGGCTCCGTCGACATCTCCCTGAAACTGGCCGCAGTGGTGTCCCTGCTCTCGAAAACCATCTTGCAGCTTGTAACTTCACTAAGTAGATCAATACGCCTCGAAGCTAACTAATTTCACATATTAGGGAGTGCCTCTATGACCAGTTTCTCGGAGATGCCGGAGGACTGGGCTCCGTCGGCATCTCCCTGAAACTGGCCGCAGTGGTGTCCCTGCTCTCGAAAACCATCTTGCAGCTTGTAACTTCACTAAATAGATCAATACGCCTCGGAGCTAACTAATTTCACATATTAGGGAGTGCCTCTATGACCAGTTTCTCGGAGATGCCGGAGGACTGGGCTCCGTCGGCATCTCCCTGAAACTGGCCGCAGTGGTGTTCCTGCTCTCGAAAACCATCTTGGAGATGCCTCAAACTGGCTGGAGGACTGGACTCACAAGGATGCATATTTATAGTACAAGCAGCTCGGCATAATGTCGACACTCACAACATAATGTCGACACTCACCCCTATTATTAGTGCTGACTCATCTTTAGTCCCGGTTGGTGTCTCCAACCGGGACTAAAGGTTCATCTTTAGTCCCGGTTGGTGACACCATCCGGGACAAGGTACAAGCCGCACGACATAATGTCGACACTCACCCCTATTATTAGTGTTGCCTGGCCCACTCTGCCGCAATCCCTTCAGTCGCGGTTGGTTTCTCCAACCGGGACTAAATATCAACCCTCTCTTTATATAGGCATTTCCCTCTATTTATTAGGTAATACTCAAGACATTTAATAATATTAAAAACCGGGACAAACCGGGACAAACCGGGACTAGCTAACACTCAGGACTAAAGCCGCCCCCTTTAGTCATAATCATGCCTAGTCCTATAGTACGCAGCTTCAGGGTCTTCATCGTTGTCGTCATCATCATCGTCATCGTCACCTGCCACTCCGAGGATCCTCAGCCCATCCATGGCATATACTAGGGGCCATTCCAGCCTCTGAAAAAATCATTTTTAGACTCGCAATATGTGGTTTCTTCAGAGATCCAATGCAAGTTCTAACGATGCTCGTCTCCTATTATTATGCATGTGTGTGGACGCGCCATATTATGCATGTGTGTGGACGTGCCATTTTTCATCTTTAGTCCCGGTTGGTGACACCATCCGGGACAAGGTACACTCTGCACGACATAATGTCGACACGCCATTTTTCCCGCCATTTTTCTTCCCGCCATTTTTTCCCACCAGTTCTTCACTATATATATATGTAGGGTTGGCCTCCATTGTCATTGCACATCTCTAGACTCATATCTGCAACCTCATCACTCTTTCCCATGGCTTCCACCGTAGCACTAACTCCCAGGGAGGCGGAGGCGCTTTGCGCCTCGAACTACCCCTGCCCGCCGGGCTACTGTGTCCCCGTCGGCTGGATGCTGAGCGTCGGAGGCGTGCCGGTTCCTCCTGTCCCTCTAGGTGTGGCGCGTCGGATGGCCATCACGAACCACTACTACTTCGAGCTCACTCCGGAGAAGCGGAGGAATCCCAGATGGCATCCCGACTATTTCCCAACTTGGGAAGCCTTCTTCGTGGATCGGCGTGAGAGGGCACTCGCCAGGCACGAGGAGGAGGGCCCACCTCCTCCGAACTTCAACGAGGCCGGCCGGCGGCTGTGGTGGCGCGGCCGGACTCTCCAGAGCGTCATGGCCTACGACACGACCACCGACTCTAGCCCCCGCCTGCGCTACCCTCAAGTCCAGCCCACTCGTACTCAACCTTCAAGGTTCAACTACGGCGACCCCGACGACGATAACGACGACGGCAGCGGCGAGTACGACGACTACAGTGGCGAGTATTACAGGTGTAGGCAGGAGCATGACTGAATTATTCCAACATTGCAAAACAAGTTCGGCCGATTGTGGCTTAATCTGGCCATGTATCTTAATTTTCAGTTCTTCTATGTAACTTTGTGTTAGTTGTGTTATGTACTTTAATTCCAGTTCTATCCTAATCAAATTTTATTTCCGCCCATTATTTTCCGTCCTCTTTTTTCCGCCCATTAAAAACAGAAAATGGTTTTGAATTACTTATAAGTTAATTCATTTTTAATTGTAAATGGTTCATATTTTAAACGGTTACATTAATTATTTTTTAAAAATAGAAAATGGTTTTGAATTATTTATTCAAATCCAAACACTTTTTATGTTTAAAGTTTTTCTAAATTCCAAATTAATATTTTAAAAATATAAGTTAATTCATTTTTTATTTTAAATGGTTACATTAATTATTTTTTAAAAATAGAAAATGGTTTTGGATTATTTATTCAAATCCATACACTTTTTATGTTTAAAGTTTTTCTAAATTCCAAATTAATATTTAAAAAATATAAGTTAATTCATTTTTAATTTTAAATGGTTACATTAATTATTTTTTAAAAATAGAAAATGGTTTTGGATTATTTATTCAAATCCATACACTTTTTATGTTTAAAGTTTTTCTAAATTCCAAATTAATATTTAAAAAATATAAGTTATTTCATTATTAATTTTAAATGGTTACATTAATTATTTTTAAAAAATAGAAATTGGTTTTGGATTATTTATTCAAATCCATACACTTTTTATGTTTAAAGTTTTTCTAAATTCCAAATTAATATTTAAAAAATATAAGTTATTTCATTAATAATTTTAAATGGTTCATAGTTTAAATGGTTACATTAATTATTTTTCAAAATAGAAAATGGTTTCGAATTAGTTATTCAAATTCAAACACTTTTTATGTTTAAAGTTTTTCTAAATTCCAAAGTAATTATCATTTAAAAAACATTACAAATTTAAACCCCAAAATAAAAAATAAGGCGGGAACAGAGAGAAAATAACTGAAATTTTTTGAAAACAGGGGAATACGTCCCGGTTGGAGCCACCAACCGGGACTAAAGAGCCCCCTGCGCGCGCGCCCCTTCAGCTGCTGAAAATTGGACTATACGTCCCGGTTGGTGGCTCCAACCGGGACGTATGCACTTTTAGTCCCGGTTGGAGCCACCAACCGGGACGTATACCCCCTCCCCTTTATAACTTCTCTTCTTCTCTGCTTCTCATCGACGACGCCGCCAGGCTGCCCGCGCCTCCGCCTCCGGCGTCGTCAACGCCTCCGCCTCCGGCCGCCACCGCTAGCGTCTCCTTCCCCGACGACCGCCGCCCGCGTCTCTTCCCGCCGACGACCGCGCCGCCCGCGTCTCTTCCCGCGCCGACGACCGTGCCGCCCGCACCCTTCCCCCACCGCCGCGCGTCAGGTACGGCGCCCCTTCCTGCCTCTGTCCTCCCCCTCCCTCTGCTGCTGCTGGTGGACGCGGCGGCTTCGATCGGGTGCTGCACCGTCGCCGGCGCCGTTTCCTCCACCGCCGCGTCCTCCTTGTCCACGGCCACGGCGGCCGCGTCCTCCTTGACAGCGGCGGCGAGGTGGCTCCGGGCCCCACCTCTGTTTCCCCTTGACAGCAGCGGCGAGGTGGCTCCGGGCCCCACCTCTGTTTCCCCTTGACAGCGGCGGCGAGGTGGCTCCGTTTCCTCCACCGCCGCGTCCTCCTTGCGTGGCTGCTGAGGTGGCTCCGGCCCCACCTGTCAGCCACTATGGCTAGTTGTTACTATGGTGCAAAAGTTTTAAACATTTGATTTAATAATTTCAGAATTTGAATAAAACTTGTAAATTCAATAACTTTTAATCTGCAATACAGAAAAATACAAATAATATACCAAAATGTTCAGAAAAATGAGAACTATCTATCTATGCTATAATCATGCATTGTTCAACAACTTAAATTACAAGTTTAATTAGAACACCCTAGTAACCCTAACAGGTGATTCCGGAGTTCCTTGAGTTAGGGTTTGCGCCCCTCGGAACCCCGATTAACTTGTCGAGCATGCTTTAGGGTTACATTCCAATGCACATTAACTTGCCGTATCATCATCATTGCTTGAGCATTGCATCGATGCCATGTGTTGATTGTTTCCCTTTCTTTCCGGTGATTTGGTTCTTCTCGGTAGAATTCGATATCGAGATCGAGATCGAAGACCGAGATCAAGACCATAGATAGATCTAATTAAATGAAAAGTTTAATTAGAACACCCTAGTAACCCTAACAGGTGATTCCGGAGTTCCTTGAGTTAGGGTTTGCGCCCCTCGGAACCCCGATTAACTTGTCGAGCATGCTTTAGGGTTACATTCCAATGCACATTAACTTGTCGTATCATCATCATTGCTTGAGCATTGCATCGATGCCATGTGTTGATTGTTTCCCTTTCTTTCCGGTGATTTGGTTCTTCTCGGTAGAATACGATATCGAGATCGAGATCGAAGACCGAGATCAAGACCATAGATAGATCTAATTAAATGACAAGTTTAATTAGAACACCCTAGTAACCCTAACAGGTGATTCCGGAGTTCCTTGAGTTAGGGTTTGCGCCCCTCGGAACCCCGATTAACTTGTCGAGCATGCTTTAGGGTTACATTCCAATGCACATTAACTTGTCGTATCATCATCATTGCTTGAGCATTGCATCGATGCCATGTGTTGATTGTTTCCCTTTCTTTCCGGTGATTTGGTTCTTCTCGGTAGAATACGATATCGAGATCGAGATCGAAGACCGAGATCAAGACCATAGATAGATCGAAGACCTTTTGTAGCCTTATACTCATGTTCCCCTCTCATAGCCTTAGGGTTTCTCTTCATTTTTATTATTGTGTATGTATATATTAGGGTTTCACCTTCGATCTGGAAAATAATCGTTAACCGCTTTGACTTATTCGTAACTTTCTCCTTTAGCCGCTTTGACTTATTCGTTTTTCCACCTATGCAGAAAATATGGACCCACACGTCAGAGACGAAGAAAAGGAAGAGTTGATCCAAGGTGTGATCCGTGGGGAAGATAATTTAGACGTATCAACGTTTCTGAACAACTCCGGTGAGGGTGATCCTCTTTTTACCGGAATAGACAACTTGTTTGAGGTTGAAGGTGTTGCCTTCCGCGAGGGAGAAGGCGATGCCTTGTGTAATCGAGAAGACGACCGCTCCGGCGAGGTGCATGTAATATAAATCAATTCATTAATTAATCATCTGCTATCTATATAGAAATAGTAACGACGATCTTTCTTCTTTTATCCCTCCGGATCGAAGGAATCTACTGAAAAGAGCAGACGAGGCCCAACCAAAAAGTTGCAAGACCATGAGAGGTTCAGGATCGAAGATGTCGCTGAAGACGGCAAACCGACAGCTCCCGAAGTTGTCGCAACCAAATTTATGGCACAATGCGGAGTAATCATTAGGGACTTAATCCCGATCACCATTAGAAATTGGAATAGGCCTGCTAATGCGGATGAAGAGGGAACATGTTTATTTGTCCCTAACCACGCCAAAGATTTACTGTGGAAGAGGCTCATGGTTAATTTCAAACTACCGAAGATAGAGCTGGATCCAAATGCGGAGGATCCAGTTGAGGACGCCTTACAACATGGGAGAGCCATGGAGGCTAAGGTCAGGGAGTGGGCTTTGAAGAAGATGGCCCAGTGTTTCACCAACTGGAAGAAAAGATTGCACCTTGACTATGTCGTGAAAAAGAAGACTCCCGATTTCAAGAATATTCAGTTTGAGAAGATAAAACCATTCTGGGCTGAGTTTGTGGAATACAAGAAATCAGAAAAGGCTAAGAAAATGTCTGAAACGAATAAGCTGAATGCTGCTAACAAGAAGTATCACCATACTATGGGGCAAGGTGGCTACAGGGTTGGCATTCCTAAGTGGGAGAAACTTGAGCAGGAACTGCGTGATAAAAAGATCACCCCAGAGACAGACGATTGGGTAGAACGTGCAAGGAATTGGTTTTACGGGCATGGGGGCACGTTGGACTCGGAAGGGAGGTGTATATATAACATACGACATAAAGAAGACCCCTTGCCAATCGAGAGGATCAGAAAAGCAGTAAAGGCTGTTAAAGATGGGGACTTCATTCCCGATAGAGAGAATGATGAGCTCACACTCGCCCTTGGAAATAAGGAACATGATGGACGAACACGAGGCACAAGAGGCTCCCAACCATGGAGGACTGGGTTTCCCGAAGAGAGCAAGAAATATCCTGATAGAAGCCGTCAGAGGAGAAAGGACAGGGCGACAGTTGAAGCAGATAGTCAGAAAGAGCGAATGCGTTTAATTGAAGAACGATTAAAGCAACAACAAGATGAAATTAACGCACTTAAAGAGCAAAGTACTACCGGCCCATCTCAGCAGCACACTGCATTCGATGCTACCGGCCTATCGAATAATCGAAAAAGCAGTGTGGCTTCCACCGAGGTCCCGGGTGATGACAATGGCGATGACGATGATGCACCGACGATGGCTCCTGTTGGCTACCCAGTGGATGATATCACAGAGATGACACACTGCGAGCTACATGTCAAAGTTGTGAACATATCAATGAAGGTGGCGGTCGGCTATGCCTTACCAATTGGATCCACACCAACTTACCACTGTCGTCCGGTTCCAGAGGGCTACGCTGTTGTCGGCGTGGATGAAATCATGCCCATCTTTGAGGTTTTGGATCTTCACTACCCTGCTGGTGAAGGGGATGTGACTGTGCTGGGTGACGCAAAAAACGTCACCATTCTATGGCCGAAGGAATGTATCGTGGTTCGAAATCACACGCCAAGGCCATCTTCGCCGCCGCCTCACCCGTCTCCAGCGAGGTCGTCGCCGCCGCGGCAGCCGTCTTCGTCGCCTCACCCGGCTCTGTCGCCTCACCAATCTCCAGTGCAGTCATCGCCGACGCCTCAGGATAAAAAGCGTAAGCGTACCGTGTGCGTCGTAAGCGATCGCCGAAACGTAAACAAGAGCCTCTTCCAAAAGTACCAAAGGTTCCTCCCAAGAGAGCTTATGACTGTACTGAAGAGGAGACTGCGGCGATCGTTGATGCGGAAACGACAGCGTTTTTCGCTAAGCTGAGGCGGCCAAAAAATCCAGAGTTCCCCAGCACCAAAGAAGAAAAAGGCAAAGTGTTTAAAATGCTAAAGAATCTTCATCAACCCGAGCCAAAGCTGTCATCAGACTATGACCGTTCTATTCTCAAGTCACATGCGGCACAAAAAGCCTCGAAGAGCAGTACTGATGCAAGCGGGAAATCTGTTGCCCAGCTCGGAGAACAAGCAAAACAGACTTGCGCCCCTCTCAAGGTGATTTCTCAAACCAATGTGGGGTCGAGCAAATATGGGGCCGAAGAGCAGTATGATCCAGAGGTAGTTGCACAATACGGAGAAGCTGCCGCTGCTCAAGGTATGAGTATTGCCCAGTACTTATCCCAGTTAGAGTTCTTCCCCGTGAGTGAAGTAGCATACAAATACCAGTACGGCAAACCCCTCGTCAAACCTGAGGAGGTAAACAATCTTTCAACAAAAGTGCGAAGATTGCATAACTGGTACATGCATGCCACGTCCGCCGGGGCTAACTGGATAGTGCTGAGGGTTACAAAAAAAGCATCATGGGAAAGAAAGGGATCACATGATATCCATTGAATTTGATGAACTATTTCAATTATTCAATCAAGACGCCTTGGACAAATCGATCATCAGTGCCTATTGTCTGTAAGTACTAATTCTGTAATTAATTTAGTCTCCAGCTATATTATTTTGTTTATTGCATGTATATAATCATAATGTAATATGCAGAATGAAGATTCTCGAATGCAGCAGAGGACAAATCTATGACATTGGCTTCATTGACCCATATTGGGTTCACGAAGCTAATCTCAAAATAAGCCCCCAGGATACGGAGGATAATATAGTACACGCATTAAGGTTTCAAGAAACTAAAAGGGAAATACTATTTCCTTACAACTTTCAGTGAGTGTTTTTGTCTTGTATACACTTTCTTTTTCGCTTACTCGATGTTAAGTATATAATTGATTAGTTATGCATTCGCAGGTACCACTATATTTTGTTAATCATTCAACTTGACAAAGGGCGTGTACTAGTCATGGACTCGAAACATAAACTCCTTGAGACGTGGAAGGACATGCAGATACTTCTCCAGCGGTAATTCTAATCATTACGACACTATATCGGCAACGTTCGTGAATTTTATGATATCAAGTACTTAATAACTTATTTTATTCGTTTTTTTCGCCGGACAGCGCTTGGAAAAGGTTCACCAAAAAGGCTAGGGATGTTTGGAAAGAGGAGCTTACATTTGAAGCACTAGATGTAAGCACCACTAGCTATATCCGCGCATCTCTTTGATTCTAGTTTTGATACAGTTATTATCATGCTTGATTATTATTTTGATTGAACTCTGTTCTCGTAAAGTGCCTGACGCAGGGACCAGGTAACAATCTCTGTGGATACTATGTTTGCGAGTTCATCCGGCAGACGTGCGATGAGAAGGGCAGAAATTTAGAGCAACTCCACGTACGTAAACAATTTCTATAGTTTTTAATTTCAAACAAATTGTGTTTAGTTTCATTCATATAGGCTGACTCCTTTTTTAAATCAGATCGAACGTCTACGGGACGGTCTTCTGCCAACGGATCGCGTACGAGCAATTCAGGAGGAATTGGCGGGATTTTTGGATGCAGAAGTCCTAGACCCGAAAGGGGAATACTATTCTGCTGTGTATAGACAATAGGGATTGTAAAAATAGCAACTTTGAAGGAATTGGCCGGTAGCATCGAATAGCAACTTTTGTATATAGTGCATGAACTCGATCCGTGTATTGAATGTAATATTGTCATGATGATCTTGTGTAATATAAGGTTCCTTCGTTGATAAGTGCAAAATACTAAATAAACAATAAAACAACCTAAATGAATTCTCTGCCGCGGCACAAAAAGTGGCGAAAATGCTGCCGCGGCAACAAAATGTGCCAAAATAAATTCTCTGTCGCGGCAGAGAAATGGGCCAAATCTCTGCCGCGGCAGCAGGTTATTAGTCCCGGTTCGTGTCCCCCCCCCCCCTCGCGCTCTGATGCCGTCACGAGTGTGCCCCCATTTGTCCCGGTTGGTGGGGCAATCGGGACTAAAGGTTAGAGCTTTGTCCCGATTGCCCCGTCCCGGTTGGGCAACCGGGACTAATGCCCCTTACCAACCGGGACCAATGGGGCGTTTTCTACCAGTGGGAGCCCCTGATCTCCTTCCCTAACACGCGGGGCAGAACAAATCCGCCGGCGCCGCACGAGCTTTGCCTGACAGCCCATGCCGGCGGCGGCGAAGGGGACGGGATGACGGAAGGTTCTGGTCTCGGGGGCGAGAGGAGCGACGGGTTTTTTTTTCTACGAATTGTATTTTGACTTGAAGGCGAAAATCATCTTTAAGACTTTTTTATATAGTAGAGATTTTATAGAGAAAGAAAGGACGCTTGAACCCGTGCGAGTGTCTCACCTCCCGGCTCCCGATCGACGTCTCGATCGCCAAGGAAACCCTAATTAATATATCCCCGTCTTCCTCCTCCCCGGCCGCTTTCTCCATGCCATCCCCTCCCCACGGCCGCGGCCACGAAGGAACCAACGCCCATGACGACGTAAACTGCGTCCCCGCCCCCGCCCCATGCCTCTACCCGGGCCACCCGACGGCGGTGCACTTTGACGTCCCAACCGCCGCCGGCCGGCGGATATTTTCCATCCAATGTTGTGGCCGTGGGAGAAGCGAGGTGACTGTCTCTCCTCCGTGCGGAAGCAGCCTGGACCGGCTCGCAGCAGCACGATCCGATTCAGGGCCAGTGATTGCTGTCTTCGCAGATAGGGATGGGAAGTACTTCACGGACTATGGTTCAGAAGGCATTCATCTCCAGCACATTTACAGACTCATGCTCCAAGTCCTAAACCAGTATGCCCCTCTCATTCACCATCATTCTGTTTCTGATCTAGTCGAAATCGATTTTTTCTGTTCATCGATACATGGGGATTGATTATACTATTCCGTTCAACAATGATAATAATCTCCTATAATTCAGATAATCGTTCGTCTGCTCATCAGTTTTTCTTGTTCGAATCCAGGCTTGAGGCGGATGCACGACCGCTGCAATAATCGGAAGTCGCCGACACTTGTACAAGATTGGAGGAATTGTCCATAGCTGCCACTTCCTCATCCTATAAGCAGGACACCATTTGGGTTCGGACAGAGCATGCTTGGGCACTCAGTTTTTACACCAGGATTGATCATGCAGGATCTTTCCACATATATCCTGCTGTGGATGGGCCATTCCATAGCCTAGACCAAGTTCACAACGCCATCAATAAATATCTTTCTCACCACCTGCATCCAAAAATGTAAAGTTACTCAACTTTGATCGAGATTATCGTTGGTTTTAGTTACTTCTCCGTTCTGTGTGCAAATGCTTTTATGATGATGCTTCCATGATTTAGGCCATGGAAATATAATTATAGTTTTTGCATTACACTGTGTTTGGATGCACAGAATTAGACCAGGAATTAGGGAATTGGAATTGAGGCCTCTAATTCTAACGTTTGGATGGTCTAGAATTTACCGGTTGGAATCGAGGGCCAATTCCAGACCGAGCGAGCCCGCGTGCGATACCCCCTCACTCGATTCGGAGCTCGGTACCTCCGAATTAGCCTGGAATCGAAGCGGTACCCTCCTACGTCTGCCCCAAGCGAGAGAAATAAAAACAAGCCTCGTCGCCTCTTGGCTGTGAAGCCGCCGCCGCAGCCCGCTGGTGAGCCCCTCCCCATCCGCCCCTTTTTCCCCTGCTCCCGTCTTACTCGTGTAGCCCCTGGCCGGCTCCATCCCAGCCCATCTCTGGCTATGTAGCCCTTGGCGTACGCCATCCATACTCCTCCCTGGCCGTGTAGCCCCTGGCTTGCCCCATCCCGGCGGCGAGGGTCCCAATTCAATTTCCTCATCCGTAGTGATCATACAGTACTATGCGTGTGAGGATGGATGGATGGGGGTTGGACTAGGCGTGAGCATCGATGACCATGGATGAAGCCAAAGTCCAATTCGATTCTCCCAGTCGTCCGTATGAGCATACAGTACCTTTTTGGTTAATTGGATAAATCAGTACGGTGATCTTCTTTTTGATACATATCGTCAGGGATGATTTTGATGGGCCATAGTATGTAGGTACGACACAAATACAAGCATATATTTATATGTGTGTTTAAGTGGACACAATAGCATCTCAGAAACACATATACAAGGAAAAAATGACAATTCGAGAGGCGTTTCCTTGGTTTCCTTGGTTTGTACATCCAAACAGGATTTGAAATTGGATATCACTCTTTAATTCCAGCAGCAAATTCCAAACCAGACAAACGACAGAATTCGAATTGGAAGCCATTTCCTTTCCAGACAGGAATTGAATTGCCACCAAATTCAATTCCTAAATTCAATTATGTGCATCCAAACAAAGCATTACAGTAATTGGTGTTGTTTTGTCCTATTCAAACAACCTTCTGATAGCATAACAGAATAAGCAAGCTTGTTGTGAAATACACTCTGCTAACAATATTGGATTCTCTTATCTAAACTAGGCGCATGGAGCAGGGTTCGGTTTCTCAAGAGGGTAGTAAGTGGACAACGCAGATGGCTATATGGCAAGAGCTTCACTGGCCTGATGGCACGAGGAAGAGACGTTTGGAAACATTACCAGTCGATGAACGCCGCTGTTCGATGCTCCAGTTGGTTCAAGCGTTGGTGGATAAGTATAATGAAGATCACAATCTTTCCGGGGTTCGTTCGCTCTTTTCCATCCCTCTGTCCTGCTGCATGCCTACCTGGGCTGCACTGTGTTTTAGTGTCTTAACCATTCATCTAGTAGCAGTCAATTGCTGATCAGATCCATTCTTCTTATTTTAGGATCTCGCGTATAAGCTCCAACGTCTTGGGCGCTACCGATATTTTCATGATGCTGATACTAATGGGATCTACTATCATATCAACTTCACTACAAAGACCAAAGGAGTCGATGGTTTTGACTGTGGCCTCGATAATCTATTGTTCTTTGCTGAACTTGTGCAAAGAGGACGTCAAGAGTTGGTGGTCAGCTGTTTCTGCAGGGTTGATTCTTCTGATGGTATTACATTATTACTCTATCCAACTTATGTGTTAGATAGTTTGGTAATGTGTTCTCCGGCCCTAGGATATGATTTCTACATTAACTGATTGTTTGCACCTTTTGTGTTATCTAATCCATTATTCTTGATGGTGTAGTCTGAAATGTCTAATAATCTATTGATTCATGAGATTGCCTGGCGTAATTGGCTGTAGTGTGACATTGGAAGCATTCAAATATTCTCTCCAGTACAAAAACATTACATTTGAACTTCTAAAACTATGACCACCAATATTGTTTTAAATAGAGTGAATTCCATTTTTTACCCCCTACTTCGTCATCTGTGACACCATTTACCCCATTTAGTAGAAATTTCTCCAACTTACCCTATTTAGTAAAATTTGTGCCACATTTTACCTATTTTAAGAGTTGAAGCTTTATGTCAGTTGTGACCGTTGAGTGCTTGCTGTGGCTTGCAGCCTTGACTGGGCACGTAAAGTGGCATGCACCCCATCAGGTGCAGGTGCGTCTCGTGCATAACTGCCGGAGCTATTCTTAGAGCTTACACAGTACCATCATGATATAGTACACGCACCGAGCCTGCACACACATAGCATGGTTACTCCATCTATGTAGGCATTCTCATCGTTGAAATGTTCAATCAAATGCACAAATAAAATCCAAGCTTCTACAAGTACCACCATACCCCTTTAGATTAAGGAACTCTCTCTTCTAGACGTGTGGAGGAGAGAAGATATGTCTAAACCTAATGGCTAGGTGAGCAAAAATGATTCTAAATCTTAGAAGAGGTAAAATCTGGCACGAATTTCACTAAATGGGGTAACCAGAAAGAGTTCTGGTTAAATTGGGTAATTGTTGTCACAAATGACAAACTAGGGGGTAAAAAATTGAATTCACTCTTTTAAATATTTAGGTAATCATAATACATTGATACTCATCTCCAGTATTATATTTTTCGTCGGTTTCTATACACTTATTTGCAATAGGAACTAGCTTTCGAAGTTACTTCTTTTAAGACCACGAGTATCAGAACCTCACTTTTTTCTTGAACTGGAGGGAGTAACAAACCAAGGATATAGATAGGTATGTACTTGCGGGTGTGCTTTGCCCCTGCTGTTGTAGCCTTGCACGTGGTAGCAATATGCCAAGCCCCACATGATGCTTGAGCTCTATACATTTATTTGTAATATCTCAAACTGGTTTCGTGCATGCACATCCATGCGTAATGACTGTTATCGTTTGTGTGTATGCCTCTTGTTCATTTGCGCTTATTTTCAGCAAGAGGTTGCTATGCTTGTTTGCGGGATGTGCTTCACCCCAAGGCGGATGAGTACATGGGTGGTCTATCTGAAACTTGTCGCTTCAGGGGCATGTTTTCTTATAGTGGACCAAGGGAAGATTTGGGATTTACTCGTGCTGAAGTAAGTACGGTGATTTCTTGGCAAGTATATATACCTGACATTTGTTTTGCTGATTCATTCATTGTTGATTGCTTGTACTTGCAGCTGGAAGCTGAGGAGGCCTCCGTAAGACGTATGTACTACTATGAGGTAATGGCACATTTTGTTTGGTACTACTAGTTACATCTTTAGTATTACTAGTATGATGGTTGTTTTGATTATTCATTGTTTGTGTATTTATTTTTCTCAGGATCCCGATTCTTCACTTTTTATGGAGAGGCAAATGGAAGAAGGGTGCTAGAGTGGAGTGTAAGAAGGGCGCTAGAATGGAAGTACCGCCGCAGCCAACACTGCTGGAGCCTGGTCCGGTGACGAGGAGCTCATGGCCACTAGCGAGAGGGAAGAAAGGCCACATCGGGGGCTTCCAGGCCGCTCCCTTTTCCAAAGAAAAAAATCGTATCTGTTTCTTTTTCTCTTTCCAATTTTGATTTGCTTCGATCCCTTTCTTCTTCATTAGAGCTGGATCAGTTTAATTATGCATGTGGTGGGAACCCAGATCCATGACGTGTGGAGCATGTCGTTACCTCATGACAGATTCAATTTGTTAACTTTCAGGAATTCGTTTATAGTTCAGATCCGTACTATATGCAAGATTGGATGTGCTAATGATTTTCCTATGGAATTTGCAATTTCTTTCCTAATAATTTTATTCAAGGGATCTCAGGGCACGTACAATGCGGTGACGTCAGCCTTCCCTTATGCTCGCCATGTTGGATTTTTGCTTAGTTGGAGGAGAGAGAAATAAGAGAGAGAGGGTTGTCTTCCCTTAGCTAAGGGATGATCTCTTAGCAATAAGAGAAGACTATTTTTCTCCATTGTACCATATGCCTTCTCTTAGTCAACCAATTTTTTACTAAAAATAGTTAATTCTATTAATTGCTAGAGATAGCAATAAGAGATAATGCATTGTACAAGTTATATATTGTGTCTTCTCTAAATGATGTGGAGAGCTAAGAGAAGGCATGCCTTCTCTAGCATTGTACGTGCCCTCATAGAAAAAAAATGCTTCAGATCCCTTTTTTGTTCAAGGAATCTCACTAACAAATGCTTCGGATCTCAGTAATGTAAGTGGTTTCCAATAATATCTTCCGGTCGGAATAAATGATCCAGATATGAGTAAATGGTTTCCTAGAACTCATGCTTAAATGGTTTCCTAGAACTCATGCTTAAAACGTCTATGGATATTATATGCATTGTCAAAATTTCTATGGATCTTGTATGGATTTGCTGTCAAACTTTGATGAAACATATATATGATATGATAACCTTCCAAAAAAATGTATGAATTATGTATGATTCTTGATAGAAACATGTATAGAAATTGAATGAATAATGTTGAAAAATCTTGTATTCCAGGATTCTTCTTGTATGTATCATAAATGTATCTTAAATGAATCAAGATCTTGTATGGATTCGCTGTCAAACTTCGATGAAACATTTAGGATTTGATAATCTTCCAAAAAATATATGAATTATATATGATTCTTGACAGATACATATAGAAATTGAATGAATTTTTTTGAGAAATATTGTGTTCCAGGATTTTTCTATGCGTCTTACGTGAATCTTGGCACATTTGAAAAATCTGCTGTGAATCTGTAACGAAACTATCTTGATATAAATCTTTATTAAACTTGAATGGAAACTATAGATATTTGACGAATATTCTTGAAAGAAAATATTACAATACATAAAATATTGTTGAATATTCCTGAAATTTTATTACATGAAATATTATGTGAGAAATATTCCGTGAATAAAATTTTGTGAAAATAACGTTAAAAATGTACTGTCAAAATAAATATTATGGAAAATGTATATTGTTAAATAAATGGTATGATACAAAAGAAAATCTTCTATTATATACTAAAAGCAATATAAGGAGTTGTTTCAAGGCATTATGTTGATCCACATCATCAGAATTATTTTAATAGTTAGATCTGATATTTAAGGCCATGATTTCGTTTAATCACGTAAACCTGTTTTGACTAGATATATACCTATCTGTACCAAATTTGAGTTGGTTGTCACGTTGGTTTTTTAAAGGAAAGCAATCAGGTGGACCAAAACGAAGGTATAGTAGTCATGTCAGGCGAGCGACCAGCCGGCCCAAAAGGAAAATAACCGTTGTGATATGTTTTGACTTGGTTATAGCGTCAGGTTTTTAAAGTCGGAGTTATAACACTATATTGTCCTGGGCCAAACACGTGACACACATTAGATACATAGCCTTTTTTACTGCAATCGTGTGTACAAATCACGTACACAAAAGTTGGACCAAACACGTTCTGGTCGTCCTTCGGTATTTTTTTTTTTGAGAATCTCCGGTATTTTCTTTTCATAGGATTGTGTAATGCATCGGATCTGAAGATAAATAGCCTAGATATACACATATACATATCTCTTTAGTGGAAAAAGGCAGGCTCTAAAATAGAGATACCATGTTAATTCAAAATCATTTAAACTATGCACACTGTTTGATAATTAATTAATGGCTACAATTGGCTATGATTTACCGTAAACTAACACATTAGTGTCAAACACGCCTAATGTGTCAAGTAGTGCCCGATCAGGGGGAAGAGGCGTGTGGTTCATGTGACATCTCTTAAAATTTGTCGATTGTTGGATATTTAATTGAGAACTATGATTTAATGTTGACTACATGTGTCTTAGCTTGATCTAGGTAAAGAGGTGTGTGGTTCACGTGAAGTTGAATAAACTTACTGACGTGAAAATCCTACAACTATAGCCCTAAAGAACTACTACTAATATGTATACCTAATTCTCACGTGGTTTCGGAATAGAACTTGACATCTACTGCGCAGGGCGTTCCCCATGAATTTTCTAGCTCCAGAGCATTCAAATCCCAACTCTTCTCATGAAGTCATCGCTACCTCTCCATGCGACGCTATATATGTGTGCCTTTCTGTGACGACCGAGAAGTTCTTGAGAGTTGAATGTAAAATTTAGATTAAGATTTAATTAACCGCCTTATTATCCCAGTTGCTTTGAAATTTGTAATTTTACATGCACCATTTGATGGTAGTTCAAAAGTTTACAATCATGTAATGAAGGAGTCCATGTAGATAGTGTCTGATCTTCTACTCAGCAAAGAAAAGGGAGCCAACATGGAGGCCATCTACAAAAATGAGTCCACGTGATGGTCGGTAGCAAACAAAAGAGTCTACTTGAAACTCATAGATGGATATGAGCGATCTTATAGTAGAACAAAAAATGTTCGATCGGGAGCACAAGGAATTATATTGTATCGAAGAGACATTTGGGATATAGAAATTGATAAGTATATATACTAATGAATACACACAAAAAGCTACATTACTAGTTCAGGAACAAAAGTTGACGTATATTACATAGAAATATAGTAAAGATGATTTGTTTGTTTTCTCATCTTCGTACATGCTGCTCTTTAGAGAGAGTAAAACTCTATTTCAATCTTGATACAAGGATTTTCTTTTATAATCACGAATGTTATTCGTAGAAAATATTATGTCTACATTTTTGTTTTACGTTAAGCATGGTAATAGATACAACACGCTGGTTACTCAATTAAAAGAAAATCTTCTTTATATGAATGCTAATATGAAATAGTACATTATATATTTATTTCATCTCTATATTCCCTTCAAGTATGTCGTTGTCCCAAAGATATCACACTTTAAAAAGGACAAATTAATCTTGGTAAATTTTGATCAATGTAAAGATCTATATAGGGACATGTCAAGTCCCAAAAGTTCAACCATACTAAGGTTTTGGCAAAGGAATTCTCAAAAATAGATTAGTTTGAGTTTTTTCAACTATCATACAGTTTCAAAGGAAATTTTCATTGAGTGTAACATGTCCATGGCTCACGAGTACACGTGATTTCGGAATAGAAGTTGACACCTACTATGAAGGACGTTCGCCATGAATTTTCTAGCTCCAGAGCGTTCAGATCCCGACTCTTTCCATGGAGTCATCGCTACCTCTCCATGCGATGCTATATATGTGTGCCCATCTGCGACGCTGAGAAGTCCTTCAGAGTTGAATGTAAAATTTAGATTAAGATTTATTTAACCGGTTTATTGTCCCAGTTGGTTTGAAATTTGGAATTTACATGCAAGATTTGACGGTAGTTCAAAACTTTACAATCATGTAATGAAGCAGTCCATATAGACAGCGTCCGATCTTCTCCTAGGCAAAGAAAAGGGAGCCAGCTACAAAAATGAGTCCACGTGATGGTTGGTAGCAAACAAAAGAGTCTACTTGAAACTCATAGATGGATATGAGAGATCTTATAGTAGAACAAAAATTGTTCAATCGGGAGCACAAGGAATTATATTTTACCGAAGAGACATTTGGGATATATAAATTGATAAGTATATATACAAATGAATACACACAAAAAGCTACATTACTACTTCAGGAACAAAAGTTGACGTATATTACATAGAAATATGGTAAAGATGATTTGTTTGTTTTCTCATCTCCGTACATGCTCCTCTTTAGAGAGAGCAAAACTCTATTTCAATATTAATACAAGGATTTTGTTTTATAATCATAAATGTTATTCGTAGAAAATATTAAGTCTACTTTTTTGTTTTATATTAAGCATGGCAATATATACAACACGGTGGTTACTAAACTAAAAGAAAATCTTCTCTGTATGAATGCTAATATGAAATAGTACATTATAGATTTATTTCATCTCTATATTCCCTTCAAGTATGTCTTTGTTCCAAACATATCACACGTTAAATAGGCCAAATTAATATTGGTAAATTCTGATCAATGTAAAGATCTATATAGGGACATATCAAGTCCCAAAAATTCAACCATACTAAGGTTTTGGCAAAGGGATTCTCAAAAAATAGATTAGTTTGAGTTTTTTCAACTATCATACAGTTTGAAAGCCAAATTTCATTGAATGTAACATGTCCATGGCTCACGAGTAAAGAATTGTCAAAATTTCATCTTTGAGACCATGTCTATGTCTATGATGCCTCAAATTTCAAAATGGGTGGTGAAAACATCGTTTATATTCCATCGACCAGAGTAAATGAGAGGAAGTCATATGTGGATGAGGAAAAATGAAAATTCTCATAATTTATATTCTTATAATGTTTTTATGAATTTAGTTCATACATAGTCATGACACACTACATTTATTATACATTGGATCATCCAAACAAAAAAATGAAGCATACAAACAACCAGTTAATTAAAAAGGAAAAGAAAGATCAAAATGAATATGTGATATTCAACTTAAACCCCTCATTTGATAGCATCCAAGAAACACAATTGTCCTTGAGAGCAATGCTTCCTAACATGAACACCATTCACTCCCTTCGGCATTAAATCGAACCATTGAAGTTACTCACAAACACATAAAGACGACGATTTGCGAGGGACAAGCAATATAAGGGATTGTTTAGAGGCACCACGTTAATCCACATATTAGGTGACAATTGTGAAAAGAGTTTTCCATTAGGAGTACTACACGGTGGACCAACATTTTACATTGTTTTTAATAAGTACCAACACATTACATGGAACAACCCAATCGCATGTAAAAAAGTAGTGGACCAACACATTACATCTTTATTTCTTTACCAACACATTGCATGAACCAACCGAATCGCATGTAAAAAAACAACATGGTGGAACAACAGATTACATCTTTATTTGTTAAACATACAAACCGGTTATATGAACCAACATGATCACATGTAAAAAAATATTGTCTAAGCAGTTTTGCTTTTACCAAACTTTTCTAATGAACTAGCAGACATTGAAATAAACTAGCTAGGATGGACATATAGCCCATGAAAAAAAGCCCGAGCCGTTAAAAATTTGCACAGTAAACCCGACTCCGTCTTGTGCACCAGTGCAACTCTTCTTTTACAACTTCATGCAGGAGTGCAAATCTTTTTTAATAGCTTCATGGACAAGTGCACCGTGACTTCTAGCAAATTCTCAAGTCCTCATCCTTGTAAAAAGATCTTCTCCTTTTATCGTCCGACTCAAAGGTTCTTCAAGGACCATCACCCGAAGCCATGATCCAAGCGAGTTCTCCATGATCCAGTTGTATTATATAAGGTGACAAGATTACGGAATTTAGGGTAAAAGAAAACATATTTCTACGAATCATTATTGGAGCTGATTGAGTTATATATGGTCCATCCATACTGAAAAGGATATCATGGTTTTCTCTAAATTCATATGTATCTAGAGATTTTATATTGTATAGGTACATGTGATTCTAGAGAAATTTGTGATAGACGGAGGGAGTACTAAATATAAATTGATGCAACAAGTTTGTGCGAATGCATAACTTTGTAACTTATGCATTATCTCATCAAACATAAACCAAAATTTGTATGAATGATGTAATCCATAATCACAGATACATGATTTATTCACAAATTTTGTAGTAAGCTAATGGGATGAAAAATCATGTGACGAATCCATACAATAAAATCGAGTATCGGTTAATTAAAATGCCATGGTAAATGATAGAACAATGATAGTAAAAGATAAAAGGGTGGAAGGTACCAAAGAATAATGTATCAAAATTAGATACAAATATAAGACAATTCACTTCAATACATATCAAATTTTGGAAACTTATAAATTAGTATCATAAAATTTGAGCACATAAATTAAATAGTCAAGATAGAAAGATTTCAGTTATTTGGAAAATAATTATAAAAACATTCAAATCTAAATCTTGGAGATGGGGTCTGTCTAATATGTTACATATTTTAGAATGAACATTGAATGCTCATATTACATTATTTGAACAATGAGGGAAGAAATCGATTATGACAAGATAAAATCTAAATTATCACTAAATAATTTACATAGAAGCCAACAAAATTTGCTTATTCACTCTTCTAGAAAAAAATGGTGATTCTGTTAAAATGTTAGCCATACATATAACTATTTACAAAAACACACAATCAAATCAACTGTTAAATTATTGTCTCTACATTAAAATTTCATCATCATAAATGTTTATAAGTATCTAAAATTATCCTACTAAAGTACATATGATGAACAAAAATGAGAGATAATTGGGCAAGAAAATCTCATGGTAGACCAAAATATTCAGCCAGCTAATAAAAGTAGATAATTTTGCGTATGAGTTATTAATCTCTTGATAGTGCGTAACAAAATCACACCATTAATCTGATGTATCCTTATTATAACATGAATACACTTAGTAACTATCTATCACTGTCATCAGGCGACAAGTTATGATCTACACATCAAAACATATAAATTTTTCTTACGGTCAAAATATTTAGGCTCACATTAAAGTGACATAAAATAGAAACTAAATTCTATCTTGCCATATGTACTAATCTAATATCACCACCCACAAAAGGCATATATAATGATAAATCGTTTTTATAGCAACATTAACTAATATCCCATCAATTACAAAGGACTAAAGATGCCTTCCACACAATTTGTTTTCCGGCATAGTATTTATAGGACTAGAACCATGTTAACTATAACCGCATAATACAAATTTCTAGATCCATCAAATGTTTCTAGACATATTCAGATGTTGCCCTCGCATTTGCGAGGGCCACCATGCTAGTTGTACGAAACATGCTATACGAAAAATCCTCGAATGGTTTTAGCTTAAAACAAGACCTTGTATGGATATTGTTGAATATTTATTGAATAACAAAATATATATTAATATTTATAAACCTTGTATAAAGTTTCGTTGAATATTCTTTAAAAATGTTATATGAATTTTGTACGAATCTTTTAAAAAACATGTACAGGCTTGTATGTTTTTTAATTAGACTGCAAATAAATCTCGCTAACTAAAACGGGTAATAAATATTTTATTAATAAATTTTGTGAGGAGAGAAAACCGCGACAAAATATGTATAAAACCTAGAAACACCAGGGTCTAATAAGCAAAACAACAATGGACTAAAAAAAGTGAGGTGAGACTAAAACATCTATATTTTCAAACGGAGGGAGTAGTTTCTAGCTAGTTGATTTCGGGCGAAAAAAGAAAAACTTAAGGAAAATGATATGGATCCTTCGGGGGATCGAACGTACCGATCCCCCGGGTCTCGCTCGCCCAGCTACGCGTGGTGGACCCACCCCGATGCTTTCCTTCTTCTTTTCCTTATCTCTTCCTAAAATGCCGCCTCCCACCTTTCCACGGGAACTGCGTTGTTGCCGCGCCCCGTTTGCTAGGTGCAGCCGCCGGAGAACTGCCGCCACCTCGTTTTCTACGCGTAGCCGCCGGAGAACTGCTGCTCCTTCGCGCAGCCACCGCCTCCGCCCCCAGCAGGCCGCGCCCCCCCAACAGGGTCGTGCTCCCAGCAGGCCGCGCCGCCGCGCCACCCAGCAGGCCGCTTCCCCCGGCAGGTCGCGTCGCCGCGCCGCGTGCCGCTAGCAGGTCGCATCGCCGCGTCGTGCACTGCCAGCATCTTGCACCGCCCACCTCCATGTCGCCCGTGGCTGGAGCTCTCGCCGCCACGTCCCCCATCGGCTCTCCGTCGGCGAGCAGGCCATCGCCCTCCTCTGCGCCTACATGAACTTGGACTCCTCATCCTCCGGCCTCGTCGAGATTTGATACATGCAATCGACGATGGTGCTACATGTGATCAGCGACAGTGCTACAAGCGGCGTCGTGTTTTGCTACTAGCAGTAAGGCCACCAACGTTGCTACGTAAATCGTCGAGATTTGCTACATGCAGTTGACGACCGTGCTACATGTGGTTGGCGGCGGTGCTATAAGCGGCGTCGAGTTTTGCTACAAGCGATCTGCGACAGTGCTACAAGTGGGCATTGGGTTTTCTATCCAGTAAAAGTCTGCGGCGATGTGTCCGATGAAGTCTTTTTTTGCTACATATGTTGAACTTTTTTACTACATCTCTTTTCTAGTTTTGCTATAATACTGCAAAGTTTCTACTACAATGTCTCCGGCGATGTCTCCTAGCGAAAATCCCCAACGAAGTCTGGTTTTGCTACATTAGAACACATCTTTTGCTACAAAGTGTCCGGCGAGGTCTCCGACGAGATATGTCTTTTTATTTTGTCTGCTAAATGAATCGTTTTTTGCTACATGTAGCAAAAGCGGAACAATTTATAGCAAAACCTGAGAGTTCTATAGCAAAAGCGGGATTGAGGTCTTTTTTCTGGACACGTGTCAGCCTGTTCACCCGGGGATTGAAAACTTTTATCTTTAGGAGGGGGACGCGTAGTAGTCTCCAAAACTTAATCGGATCCTTTTCAGCCACTACTATTCCAGCTTCCTTCCTACATGATGGAGTATGATTTCTCCGTCCGAGTTCGTATCAGAACGACCCGCAACATCGCTCCTTTTCTTGAGTGACCTAGTTAAATACGTACAATCTGGGACACGGAAGAATCTAGCAGAACAATGACGAACCAACTGCAGAACGACGGTGCCTCCGGATCCTCATCCTCGCCTTCGTTGCCAGACGACGTGGTCGCCGAGATCATCGCCTACCTGCCGGCCAAGTCCGTCGGCCGCCTCCGCTGCGTGTCGCTATCATGGCACGCCACGCTCTTGTCAGCGTCCTTCCTCAGGCTCCACCTCAAGCAAGCCAATCTCGACAAGCCCAACATCTTCTTCAGCCCTACCCAGTCCGACTCCGACGACGACTACCGATTTTACGCGTGGCAGCCTGGCTGCGCGGCCGTCACAAAGCTCATGCCCAACGACTTCTCCCGCCCTGCTCTACTCACCAGGCCCCTCCATGGCCTCGTCCTCCTCCGCTGTGTCGGCGAGGGAGGCTACTGCGTCTGCAACCCATCCACCGGCGAGGTGCGGCCTCTCCCCGACACCCGAGCGCCGTCAAAGATACCATTGTTGCACTACTTTAACGTGGTTTACGGGTTTGGCTACAGCTCGGTGAGCCACGAGTACAAAGCAGTGCGTATCTTCAGCGACGATCATCCGGCTGAGGCGCCTCCAAGCTGCGAGATTCTCGTCCTCGGTGGCGACACGCCGGCGTACTGGCGGCCCGCCGCCTCACAGCCTCCGATGTGCGTGGTGGAAGAGAAGAACCCGGCCGTGTTTCTACACGGTAATCTGCACTTTCTATGCCAGGACGGGGATGACATCCTCACTTTCAACGTCGCCGACGAGACCTTCGCTCTGCTGCCGCAGCCGCCATGCCCAGGTCCTTCCAGGACGACCGAGCTGGACGGGTGCCTATGCGTATTTCTCCGAGACGGAGAAGAAGGCCCCTGCCATGTGTGGCTTCTCCGGGACTACGCGGCACGCCGCTGGGAGAAGCTTTGTTGCATCGACCCAACGGCTTGGCCGGAGCCTGAACGGACGTTGTTGCAGTCACACTGGTTATCTCCGGTTGGAATAATGTGTAACAGGGGCAATGGATCAGAGAAGAGGATTATGTTCGGCACTGGTACCTGCAAGGTGTTCACGGTGGACCTTGATGGTGGGGGAGTACCAGATATTCTTTTGAATCCCGATGATGAGGTCATCGCTGGTGATTTTGAAGATACCTATAGCTACCCGGCGATCGGACTATTCGAAGAGAGCCTCGTGACCTTGGGCGACACCACCGAGGAAAAGATCTTCTCGTCGCCGGTGACCAAAGCTTGGTCGGAAGTCCTCAAGATGCTTCAGTCAAGGTCCGTCTTGCAGCTAAGCCTCGTGTGCAGAGCGTGGCGCGCCATTGTCACAACAGATCGTTTCATCCGAGCGCACGCCACCGTCCAGGCGACAAGCAGGAGCCCGCTGGTCATGTTCCTCTCGGACTACATAGTGGGTTCATTCACTGGCATGAAAGATCGCATCGACGATCGTGCACGGGTGATCGACCACCCAGGCAGCATGTTCCGGTGTTCACAGCCTTGCCATGGCCTCAACCTAGGGAGCTGGAACTACCGTGACTACCTTTACAATCCTACCATGGGCTACATTGAGAAGGTATATGTAGAAGACTTTGAAAGAGAGGACACGTCCTTCGCCGGTCGTATTGCTCTGGGGTATGACCATGAGATTGATGACCATGTCATAGTGTCGCTTGCCTACAAGAAGAAGGACATGCAGACTCGAGAGTACGAGCTAGAGTGCCACGTGCGGTCTCTACGAGGAAGTTGGGATCTGGTCGACCCACCTCCAAAACCGGTGGCTATTATTGACGTGTTGCCAGCCTACTCCAATGGCAAGATCTACTGGATGGTCGAGCCTAAGCTCGCGACATGCTCGACCATGTTCGAACTGGTGGCATTTGACACATGGGATAGAGAATTCGAGGTCTTGCAGGGTCCCCCATGCAGCGACCTAGGCACTGGTCGTGTCTCCATCCTCGAGATCTACGACACGATCTGCATCGCCTGCCATGACGAAGAGGGGAACGCAATCGACCTATGGATGATGAAGGACGAGGACGGAGCTTGGTGTGTGGAGTATCGCATAGAGCTCGAGAAGTTCTCGCCGGAGTACTCGTCACAACATACAACGGTGCTGTGTACTGACCCAACCGATGGGCGGATATTGCTCAACACGGGGAGGTCATTAGGCTACTACGATCCGAAGACGAGGGCGCTTGAAACCATATACACCGTCGTTGGTGAGGAAGAGGATGACTTTGGGTTTCCGGTTGTTGTCCAAGACAGTCTAGTTCGGCCCTTCATGAAGCAAACGTACGACTAGAAGTCCGCATGATGTCGTTGTATGAGACCATTACACATGATATATGAGATACTATTAGAAATCATGAGCATAGATACATGCATGAGACCATTGTCAAAGAACTTGAGGCACAGTTATTGACTTATTTTCCTGCTAGCTCTAGATGTTGTAGCATGAGAACGAGTAAACAAACTAGTGCATGCAGATGATGACATTCTTTTTCCATGACCAGTATGTATCGTGTCTCTAGAAATTCTAGGTTTCTACGGAAGTCTGCAAATAAATATATAATTTTTTTAGCAACAGATCCCTCTCTCTTCAGCTATATTGTGTGTTGGGTACAAGAATAGGCCCAGGGACGAGAGAGAATCATTGTTTTTTGACCGAACCGGTACCCGGGGAGGAGAGATGGGCTCAAAAATCCATTTAAGGTTTCGTCCTCCTTGTTAGCCATGCCGTTTTTTCGCTCTTTCTCTGCTGGTCTTAGGAATGTCGATGTGTGTCCTCCGGGGAGGGTTCTTGTTCTTCCCTGTTTTTTTCGGGATGGTGAGGTGACAGCTATATTCTAAAATCAAAATAAGGTTATCCCAATCCTATCCTCGTTTCGGTGGTGCCGCTAGTATCAACAGAGAGCATCTAGAGTCCTGTGTTCGGCGGATCTCGTAGGATCTGATCGGTTTTCGTGTTCGTAGGTGTAATTTTAGGTCAGTCTTTTCTGATCTACGATTGTCATCATTGACGATGGTTTCTGCTCTGATGCGTTGGTCCTTTGTGATCTTAGCACAACGACTTTTCGTCGGTCTACTACAACAATAAGATTTGTCTGGCTCTGATTATGGAGGAGCGAGAACGAGGTCCCGTCTTGGCCTCGCGCTCTAGTGCTTGTATTCGTCGCTAGCTCAGGGTTCGATTTAGCTAGCGCCAAGCATCTGTTCCCTCCGTTTTAAAATATAAGATGTTTTAGCTTTGTGAAGAAAATGTATCTAGACTTTTTTTAATACGTAGGTTCACTTAGGTTTAAAGTGAATCTACACACTAAAATAAGTCTAGATACATTTTCTTCACAAACCTAAAACATCTTATATTTTGAAACGGAGTGAGTACGAATTTAAGGTTTGTTTTAGACTTTTTCCTCTTTTCTATCATATATGCAAAACACTACCGCAGGAAGCAAGTGCAAGTGGTTCTGGAAAAGAAAGAATCGTTTGTGATCCATGAGCGATTCTGCGGTTAGTGATCTTTCGTGCGAATCAAGAATCCAAAATAAACAACCTGGACGACGGCATCGTCTCTGAGATCCTGCACCGGCTCCCCTCCAAGGACGCGTACCGTCTCGCCGCCGTCTGCCACCGATGGCGCGCGGTGCTCTCCCTGCCGACCTTCCTCTGCCGCCACCTCTGCCCGCGGTCGTTGCCGGTCCTGGAGGATGGCCCGTGCGCCTTCATCGTCCAGCCGCGGGACAAGGTCAGGCACACACACCTCACCCTCGTCGCCACCGACCCCAATGGTCGCGTCGCCGTCAAGCTCCCGGTGCCCGACAAGTACAAGGACCACCCCCCTCCTGCGCCTCCGCCACGGCCAATCGTAAGAATCCCACGGCCTCATCCGGTCCCTGCCCGCCTCGAGACGGCCAGGGACAAATCAGTCTGCCGCCCCGACGACTCCGAGGACGAAGGCGCTGAGCTGATGGTTATTGGCTCTTTGTTTGACGACTCCGACGACGACGTTGTGCCCACGGAGCATCTCCCTCCGCCGCTGCCGCCGCCGCCGGTGGAGGACTATGTCGTCTTCTTCGAAAGCACGGTCCCGATGCTCGACGTCTGCATCGTTGCGTCCCACAGCCGGCTTCTGCTAGCCCGATCCCGGAGCCGCTACTACGTGTGCGACCCGAGTGCGAACCGCTGGATCGTGCTCCCGCCGTCGACCATCGCGCCGGTCTACGACGCCAACGCCGGCATCCACTACGAGGTCGACGCGTCCACCGGTATGACTGCCTTCACGGTGGTCCTTCTCCTTCGGCGCAGGCTCCGTCGCGGGCTCGTGGAAACCTTCTCGTCCAGGACCGGCGAGTGGGACGCGAGGGAGCTCCGCGCAGAAGGCGTGGCGCGATGTCTGGGCGCTGCGTCCGCCGGCGTCCACGTTGGTACGAGCTTCTACTGGCAGAACCGGCGCTCTGGCCGCGTCATCCGTTACGACGGCGCCGCCCGCGACCGCGCGTCGGTGTTCCGCGAGCCGCCCCTGGCAGAGAAGGCGGTGGCCCGCTTGGGGCGCTCGCTGGGCTCGGTGGACGGCACGGGGATCCGGCTGTGCGCGTTCGACATCCGCGACGAGAAGAGCAAGTGCATGATGCCGCACGACGACCTGGAGGGCGTGCACGGCGTGTGGTTCATGGAGGACACGGTAGCGACGGCGGTGCGCCCGTCGTGGTGGCGCGTGCACGAGGCGGTGGTGGAGGACCTGTCGGTGTGGTACTTCCTCTCGCTGTGGGGCAAGGAGAAGCCGGTGGACTTCCCCGGCGCGTCCGGCGACTTCATCGTGCTGGACGTGCACGGCCAGCTGATGCGGTACGACCTCGAGAGCGGCAACAAGGTGCAGCTCTTCAGCCTCTACAGGGAGACCAACCGGCTCGGCGCGCTCTACCGTCGCTTCCATGCCTTCCCCTTCTTCGCCTGAAAGGATTCCATTGTCCTCAGGAAGTGCCGACGATTCAGCCTGGACGCCCACGAACAGGTAGAATCTCCGCGTTCCTGGTGAAAGGATCACTGATGCTAGTAGCAGCGCGTTCAGGATGTAAAAAATTTGGGTTCTAGGAATAATTTTATCCGTTATGTTCTCGTAATAATAATGTGTTTTTTGGTTGCAGCTTGATTCCTTGTTGATATCAAATTTGTAGTGTGATGCTGGATTAGTCACTGATGCTAGCTACTTGCATTTTGTTTGTTGCTAGTAGCAGCGTTCTGGATATTTTGGTTGTTCTAGTGCAAAGTGTGTCAAATTTATCCCTCCATGCAAATGAAACTACTTCACTTATGATTAAATTAATGAACTCAGTTTCGTTTATATATAAATATATTTAGCACTAAAATATGTCTAGATACATCCGTGTCTAAAAAATTCTAGTCAATTAATTCGGATCGGAGCGAGTAAAAATTGGGAGAGTACTACGCGTTCCCCGTGGCATAATTCCTCAAAATCCCCTAGGTCCCCCTGTTGACATGTGTCCCCCCAAAAGCCCAAAAATCCCGCTTTTGCTACAAACATACCCGCTTTTGCTATAATTAGTCTCACTTTTGCTACATGTAGCAGAAAACGGTTCAGTCCAGAAAAAGACCGACAGGCTAGACCTCACCGGAGAGTTCGCCGGAGACCTTGTAGCAAAAAAAATATCTTAATATAGAAAAACCGACTTCGCCGGGGACTCGCCGGATACTTCGTAGCAAACAAATTGTGCTAATATAGCAAAACTGGAGAATAATTGTACCAAATAATTTATGTTAGTGTAGCAAAATGTCGACTTCGCCGGAGAATCGCTGTGACTCCAACCGGAATTTGTAGCAAGAATTTATTAAAAAGACATTGTAGCATTCGGAAAACATCAATGTAGCAAAAATGAAACGAGTACATAGGAAATTATAAATGAATATGTAGCAAATTATGCTTCCCCGCTTCCCCCAAAAAAGGTAGCAAAAGCCGTTGACGTTAGTAGAAACATCATCGACCTAAGGTAGCATTATCGGTCATCATATGTAACAAATCTGGACACCGTAGGTAGCAAAACCTGTAGCCAGACGCCTTGGGGAGCAGGGCGGGCCGCCGGGAGAAACTCCGTATGCCGTGAATAGTACAGTTGGCTTCCGCGGGGAGCAATGCCGGTGCCGCTATGAGCAGGGCCGCCGTTCTCTCGCATGAGAGCGGGCAGCACAATCACCTCTACTTTGCCATGGCTGTAGTCTGGGGAAGTCGACGACGACCGCGACCTGGCCCAACGACGACTTCCGGCGAGCTTCCTGCCCAGGGCGGCCCACCAAGTGCGGGTGGCGGCGCCTCCACGACGAGTGACCAGCAGCAGCAGTGGTGGCGCCCTCGTCTGCCCACTAGTGGAAACGAGGTCTTTTGTTGATCCCGAAAAAGGGCTTTAACACCGGTTCTTCTACGAACCGGTGTTAAAGGGGGGGGCGTACCAGCGTGGCCCCTGCGGCAAAAAAGGAGCCCCCCTTTAACACCGGTTCATGCCACGAACCGGTGTTAAAGGTCCCTGCAGCAGTGGCCCGCGCACCCCCCCCCCTTTAACACCGGTTCGTGGCATGAACCGGTGTTAAAGGGGGGCTATATAAGACACCACCCCAGCCCACACACACCCCACTCTTCCATTCTTTCACATTTTGGAGCCTAGCAAGAGGGTGTGAAGAGTGCTAGTTTGTGTTTTTTTCATATGCACTAGAGGTGTTCGGTGAAATGCCCGAGAGCTCAAAATAAGCTTTCTTGTTGCTCTTTCCGTCTCGGTCGAGGTCGGCAACTATAGTTTCATGTGTCATTGATGTACTATATATAAATGGTCATCTCCCTATTATTTTTTGATATATACTACATATTAATGCAGATGAATCGGCAATGGATGTACGGTGACCGCCGCACTTCCGAGTACATTACGGGCCTCCAAAATTTCATCGTTGTGGCTAATGCAAACCGTGGTCACAATGGTTTTATGTGCTGTCCGTGTGTTCACTGTCAGAACAAGAAAGACTACTCAAATACCAGAACCATTCACGCCCACCTGCTTCGATCCGGTTTCATGCCCAGCTATAATTGTTGGACCAAGCACGGAGAAAAAGGGGTTGTGATAGAAGACAACGAAGAAGAATAGGATGATGACAACTATCATAATATGTATCCTGAATATGATGATAATGCAACGGAGGTAGATAATAAAGATCAAGAGGGAGCAGATGGGCCCGCTGATGACGATCTTGGTCGGGCCATTACTGATGCAAAGGAAGAATGTGAAACTGAAAAGGAGAAGGAGAAGCTGGAGCAGATGTTAAAGGATCACAAAACATTGTTGTATCCAACTTGCGAAGATGGCCACAAAAAGCTAGGTGCCACACTGGATTTGCTGCAATGAAAGGCAGAGAATGGTGTGACTGACAGCGCATTTTCAAAGTTGTTGGTAAAAATGAAGAATCTTCTTCCAAGAAATAATGAGTTGCCCGACAGTACATACCAAGCAAAAAAGGTTGTCTGCCCTCTAGGATTAGACGTGCAGAAGATACATGCCTGCATTAATGACTGCATCCTCTACCGCGGTGAGAAGTACGAGAATTTGGATGCATGCCCGGTATGCACTGCGCTGCGGTATAAGATCAGACGAGACGATCCTGGCGATGTTGAGGGCGAGGCCCCTAGGAAGAAGGTTCCCGCCAAGGTTATGTGGTATGCTCCTATAATACCACGGTTAAAACGTCTCTTCAGAAAAAAAGAGCATGCCAAGTTGTTGCGATGGCACATGGAAGACCGTAAGAAAGACGCGATGTTGAGACACCCCGCTGATGGGTCACAGTGGAGAAAAGTCGAGCGAGAGTACCCAGACTTCGCACGTGACGCAAGGAACTTAAGGTTTGGTCTAAGTACAGACGGCATGAATCCTTTTGGTGAGCAGAGCTGTAGTCACAACACCTTGTTGGAGATATGCCCTAGAGGTAATAATAAATGTAGTTATTATTATATATCTTTGTGTTTATGATAAATGTTTACATTCATGCT
Organism: Avena sativa; assembly: GCA_916181665.1. Lineage (NCBI taxonomy): Eukaryota > Viridiplantae > Streptophyta > Magnoliopsida > Poales > Poaceae > Avena > Avena sativa. The sequence goes on from OV702285.1 coordinate 17,791,238, forward strand.
ATAATAGTATTAACAAGGAAACCATTAATACTTGTGTGATTTGTAAACTTAATTTGAAGTCCCTAGTATGGCCTCTATACTTCACTAGCTTGTTGGTTGATTGATGATGTGGTTTCTTTGTCATGAACATTGAGATGTTATCAACAACAAGATCATATCGTTAGGAGAATGATATGATGGACATACTCCTATAGACAAGCGTAGCATAAAGATCAAGTCATTTCAATAGTTCAATTGCTATATGCTTTCTGATACATAGTAACCTAATTCCTTCGACCATGAGATCATGCATATTGCCTTTACTGGATGGATGCTTTGATGTCATCAAACACCACACCGTAACAGGGTGGCTATAAAAGTGGCATTGGGTGTTCGGAAAGTATTGGTTGAAACACATGGATCAAGAGTGGGATTTGTCCATCCACATGACGGATAGATATTCTCTGGGCCCTCTCGGTGAAATGTCATCCAATTAGCTTGCAAGCATGTGACTTGGTCACAAGGGATCACATATCACGGGAACGAGAAAAGAGTACTTATCAGTAACGAGGTTGAACTAGGTATGCAGAGATACCGACGATCATGACCTCGGATAAGTAACATATCGTGAGACAAAGGGAAATTGGTATCGTATGTAAGTGGTTCATTCGATCGCAAAGTAATCGTAGAAATATGTGGGAGCCATATGAATTTCCAGATTCCTCTATTGGTTATTGTTCGGAGAAGTGTCTCGATCATGTCCGCATAATTCACGAACCGTAGGGAGACACACTTAAGGATTCGACGTTGTTTGAGTAGTTATGGTATTATGAGAAAGAGACCGAATGTTGTTCGGAGTCTCGGATGGGATCCGGGATATCACGAGGTGATCCGGAATGGTCCGGAGAATAAGATTCATATAAGGAAAGTCCCGTTTCGGAGTTCGGGAATGATTCCGGTGTTTTCATCGGGAACATTCTAGAAGGTCCCGGAATGTCCGGCACTCCGGGGGGGAAGGGGTACATGAATGTGTCATTGCAAGATGGAATGATTGCATCATGTACTAAGTGTTCTCGCTGTCCAAAATAAAGGGTTTATTTAAATTCCTAAATTGGAAAAGTCAAACGGCTAATTTGAAAGTCAAACTGCCAATTTTGGGAAGTGGGAAAAGAGGAGGATTGGTGGAGGCCGAATTGGGGGAGGACTCCTCCCTTGGCCGGCGCCCCACCAAGCCGACTTGGGGAGGGACTCTCCTCCCCATGGCGCAGCCAGCCCTCCCACCTATAAAGGGAGGGGCAGGGCTCCCCTCCCAACACACACAAGTTCCTATCCTCTAAACTAGAAACTAGACCTAGACCCCGGTTTAGAGCTGTTTCGGTTTAGAGCCTTCTAATTGGTTTAGAGCCCTCTAATTGGTGTGTCTAATTACTAGACCACTAATAGCCTCTCTCATAAGCTCCACCATACTCGCACCGGCTTAAGGCGAAGCCCTGCGGGATCTCCCCTCTACCTCCGGTACCACGCCGTTGTGCTGCCGGAATCGCGAGGAGAGTGCTACAACCTCCGCTGCCTGCTGGAACAAGGGAGAGGAAGGTCTTCGTCGAGTACCGAACGTGTGACCGACTGCGGGAGCGCTGCGGGAACGCGGCGCCGGAAGGATCGTCTACGCGATCTTGAGATCGGAAAGAGTACGACTACATCACCCACGAGAATCTGCTCTCGTTAAACACTTTGGAATCTTCGAGGGTGAGTTATTCCATCGACTCGTTGCTACAATCTAGTAGATAGATCTTGGCTTGTTTGTTTGTATGCGATAGAAAATTTTTGTTTTCCATGCTACGAACCCCTACAGTGGTATCAGAGCCGTGTCTATATGTAGATCTGTTGCACGAGTAGAACACAATGGTCATTGTGGGCGTTGATGCTTTTATTGTAGATTGCTTTTTGTGTACTTTGCATCTTGCGGTATGTTGGGATGAAGCGGCCCGGGCTAACCTTACATGACATCGTTCATGAGACTTGCTCCACGCTTGACATGCAACTCGTTTTGCATAAGTGGCTTTGCGGGTGCCTGTTTCTCCTAGCATAGTAAAGATCCAATTTACAACGGGTGATCAACAATGCTAGTATCAATGTTGTGGTTCTTGTTCGTAAGTTAGAACGACACTTATGGAAAGCCCCAAACCACGTAAAATATGCAAAGAAAGTAGAAGCGTCTAACTTTGTTTTGCAGGGGTGTGCAGTGATGTGATATGGCCATGATTGTGATTATATTTGATGTATGCAATGTTCCTTATTGTAAGTTGGCAACCGGCAGGAGCCATATGGTTGTCTTTAATTTCTGTTAAGACCTGCGTGTCTATTCAAAATAGTTGTAATAGTTGAAGCTGGTGGACGACAACCATGAAGAAGCGTCATTGACCTTGATGCTATGCCGGTGATGATGGAGATCATATTCGTGCTTGAAGATGGAGATCGGAAGCACAAAGAAGAAAGGCCATATCATATCACATATTATGAATTGCATGTGATGTTAATCCTTTATGCATCTTGTATTGCTTAGTAGACGACGGTAGCATTATAAGATGATCCCTCATGCACATAAATTTCAAGTTCTAAAAGTGTTCACCCTTAGTATGCACCGTTGCCAAAGCTTGCTGCTTCGAAGCACCACGTGATGATCGGGTGTCTTTGATTCCGCGGGTGACTACAACGTAAGCAAGCCAGATTTGCTTATGCGGAAGCTAAGGTTTGATCTTGACGAGCCTAGCATGTACAGACATGGCCTCAGGAACACGGATCGCCGAAAGGCAAAGCATGAATCATATAGTAGATATGATGAACATGATGATTGTTCGCCATTAAAACTATATCAGCTCTCGTGATGATCGGTGTTGATGTAGTGGATTTGGTTCGTGTGATCACTAAAACAATGTGAGGGATGTTGTTTTGAGTGGGAGTTCACCTAGTTTAATTTCATTAATTAATTTGAACTCAATTTGTCATAAACTTAGTCTAAACTATTGCAAATATGTTGTAGATCAATGGCAGCCCCTACCATCAATTTTAATGCGTTCCTAGAGAAAGAAAAGTTGAAAAACAATGGAAGCAACTTCGCGGATTGGTTCCGCAATTTGAGGATTGTCCTCACAGCTGGTAATTTGACCTATGTGCTGGATGCACCGCTAGGTGACCCACCTGCAGCTGATGCTACCGATGAAGTAAAGAATGTTTACCTCGCTCGGAAGAATCAGTACTCCATAGTTCAGTGTGCTATCTTGTATGGTTTAGAATCGGAGCTTCAGAAAAGGTTTGAAGAGTCAGATCCATATGATATTGTCGAGGATCTCAAATTAATCTTTGAGACTCATGCGGCAATTGAAAGTTATGAAGCTTCTGAAAAGTTCTTTAACTGCAAGATGGAAGAGGGTAGCTCCGTCAGTGAGCATGTGCTTAAAATGTCTGGGCACGCAAATAAACTTCAAAGTTTGGGTATAGTGATTCCTAATACTTTGGGAGTTTACCGCATCCTCCAATCACTACCACCAAGTTACAAGAACTTTGTGATGAACTACAACATGCAGAACATGAACAAAGAGTTGCCAGAACTATTTGCTATGTTAAAATCTGCAGAAGTGGAGATCAAGAAAGAGCACCAAGTGTTGATGGTCAATAAGACCACCAAATTCAAGAAAGGCAAGTCTAAGCAGAAGGGACACTTCAAGAAGGGTGGTAAGAAAGTTACCACGCCGACGAAGAGGACCAAGGCTGGACCCAAGCCTGATACTGAGTGCTTTTACTGCAAGGGAGAAGGTCACTGGAAGCGGAATTGCCCAAGGTACTTGGCGGATTTGAAGAACGGCAACATCAAGAAGAAAGGTATATCTGATATACATGTTATTGATGTGTATCTCACTAGTACTCGTAGTAGTGCCTGGGTATTTGATACTGGTTCGGTTGCTCATATTTGTAACTCGAAACAGGAGCTGCAGAATAAACGGAAGCTAGTGAAGAACGAGGTGACGATGCGCGTGGGAAACGGATCAAAGGTTGATGTGATCGCGGTCGGCAGAAGATAGAGAAAAGATGAGTAAGACTCCCTATGCCTCAGCCATAGGATCTCTAATGTATGCCATGCTATGTACTAGACCCGACATCGCATATGCTGTTAGTCTAACTAGCAGATATCAAAGTGATCCAGGAGTGGATCATTGGACAGCGGTCAAAAACATCCTTAAGTACTTGAGAAGAACTAAGGATATGGTTCTTTCTTATGGAGGTGATGAACAGCTCGTTGTTAATGGTTACACCGATGCTAGTTGGAACACCGATCCGGATGATTCTAAATCACAATCTGGATACGTATTTATTTTGAATGGTGCAGCAGTTAGCTGGAGGAGTGCAAAGCAAAGCGTTGTGGCGAGATCTTCAACTGAATCGGAATACATGGCTGCTTCGGAGGCTTCACAAGAAGCGATATGGATGAAAGAGTTCATTACAGAGCTGGGTGTGGTTCCAAGTGCGCTGGACCCAATGTCTATCTACTGTGATAACATGGGCGCCATAGCCAATGCGCAAGAACCAAGGTCACACAAGAAGCTGAAGCATATCAAGCTGCGTTTCCACGCTATTCGAGAACATATCCAGGATGGGGATATAAAGATTTGCAAAGTATACACAGATCTGAATGTGGCGGATCCGTTGACTAAACCTCTCCCGAGGGCAAAACATGACCAACACCAAACTGCCATGGGTGTTCGGTATATTACCATGTAATCTAGATTAGATGACTCTAGTGCAAGTGGGAGACTGTTGGAGATATGCCCTAGAGGTAATAATAAATGTAGTTATTATTATATATCTTTGTGTTTATGATAAATGTTTACATTCATGCTATAATAGTATTAACAAGGAAACCATTAATACTTGTGTGATTTGTAAACTTAATTTGAAGTCCCTAGTATGGCCTCTATACTTCACTAGCTTGTTGGTTGATTGATGATGTGGTTTCTTTGTCATGAACATTGAGATGTTATCAACAACAAGATCATATCGTTAGGAGAATGATATGATGGACATACTCCTATAGACAAGCGTAGCATAAAGATCAAGTCATTTCAATAGTTCAATTGCTATATGCTTTCTGATACATAGTAACCTAATTCCTTCGACCATGAGATCATGCATATTGCCTTTACTGGATGGATGCTTTGATGTCATCAAACACCACACCGTAACAGGGTGGCTATAAAAGTGGCATTGGGTGTTCGGAAAGTATTGGTTGAAACACATGGATCAAGAGTGGGATTTGTCCATCCACATGACGGATAGATATTCTCTGGGCCCTCTCGGTGAAATGTCATCCAATTAGCTTGCAAGCATGTGACTTGGTCACAAGGGATCACATATCACGGGAACGAGAAAAGAGTACTTATCAGTAACGAGGTTGAACTAGGTATGCAGAGATACCGACGATCATGACCTCGGATAAGTAACATATCGTGAGACAAAGGGAAATTGGTATCGTATGTAAGTGGTTCATTCGATCGCAAAGTAATCGTAGAAATATGTGGGAGCCATATGAATTTCCAGATTCCTCTATTGGTTATTGTTCGGAGAAGTGTCTCGATCATGTCCGCATAATTCACGAACCGTAGGGAGACACACTTAAGGATTCGACGTTGTTTGAGTAGTTATGGTATTATGAGAAAGAGACCGAATGTTGTTCGGAGTCTCGGATGGGATCCGGGATATCACGAGGTGATCCGGAATGGTCCGGAGAATAAGATTCATATAAGGAAAGTCCCGTTTCGGAGTTCGGGAATGATTCCGGTGTTTTCATCGGGAACATTCTAGAAGGTCCCGGAATGTCCGGCACTCCGGGGGGGAAGGGGTACATGAATGTGTCATTGCAAGATGGAATGATTGCATCATGTACTAAGTGTTCTCGCTGTCCAAAATAAAGGGTTTATTTAAATTCCTAAATTGGAAAAGTCAAACGGCTAATTTGAAAGTCAAACTGCCAATTTTGGGAAGTGGGAAAAGAGGAGGATTGGTGGAGGCCGAATTGGGGGAGGACTCCTCCCTTGGCCGGCGCCCCACCAAGCCGACTTGGGGAGGGACTCTCCTCCCCATGGCGCAGCCAGCCCTCCCACCTATAAAGGGAGGGGCAGGGCTCCCCTCCCAACACACACAAGTTCCTATCCTCTAAACTAGAAACTAGACCTAGACCCCGGTTTAGAGCTGTTTCGGTTTAGAGCCTTCTAATTGGTTTAGAGCCCTCTAATTGGTGTGTCTAATTACTAGACCACTAATAGCCTCTCTCATAAGCTCCACCATACTCGCACCGGCTTAAGGCGAAGCCCTGCGGGATCTCCCCTCTACCTCCGGTACCACGCCGTTGTGCTGCCGGAATCGCGAGGAGAGTGCTACAACCTCCGCTGCCTGCTGGAACAAGGGAGAGGAAGGTCTTCGTCGAGTACCGAACGTGTGACCGACTGCGGGAGCGCTGCGGGAACGCGGCGCCGGAAGGATCGTCTACGCGATCTTGAGATCGGAAAGAGTACGACTACATCACCCACGAGAATCTGCTCTCGTTAAACACTTTGGAATCTTCGAGGGTGAGTTATTCCATCGACTCGTTGCTACAATCTAGTAGATAGATCTTGGCTTGTTTGTTTGTATGCGATAGAAAATTTTTGTTTTCCATGCTACGAACCCCTACACACCTGGCCTGTGACCCTATGTATCTATAACCTTCCTCCTTGGTTGTGTATGAAGAGGAAGTTCATTATGATGCCAGTGCTCATCCAAGGCCCGAGGCAACCCGGCAACGACATTGATGTGTACCTAAGGCCATTAGTTGAAGAACTTTTACAGCTGTGGGCCAAACCAGGTGTACGTATGTGGGATGAGCACAAAGGGGAGCCATTTGACCTACGAGCATTGCTTTTCGTAACCATCAATGATTGGCCTGCTCTTAGTAACATTTCAGGGCAGACAAACAAGGGATACAATGCATGCACACACTGTTTAGATGATACTGAAAGTGTATATTTGGATAAATGTAAGAAGGTTGTGTACCTAGGGTATCGCCGATTTCTTCCGAACCTGCATCCAGTAAGAAAGAAAGGCAAGCATTTCAAACGTCTGGCAGAACCCCGGAGGAAGCCTGTCCTCCGTACCGGTGAGGAGGTATTTGGTATGGTCAAGGACCTAGAAGTAATCTTTGGAAAAGGTCATGGCAGTCTATCTGTTCCGAATGACGATGCCGGACACGCGCCCATGTGGAAGAAGCAATCTATATTTTGGGACCTACCCTATTGGAAAGTCTTAGAGGTCCGCTCTTCAATCGACGTGATGCACGTGACGAAGAATGTTTGCATGAACCTGCTAGGCTTACTAGGAGTGTATGGGAAGACAAAAGATACACCAGAAGCACGGCAGGACCAGCAACGTCTGAAGGCCCCTGAAGAGACTATGCATCCTGAGAACGAGAAGGGTAAACGATGCCACTTAACTCCTGCCAGCTACGCTCTTACCAAAGCAGAGAAGGAAATCTTTTTTGAATGTCTGAGCAGTATCAAGGTCCCGTCTGGCTTCTCGTCGAATATAAAGGGAATAATAAATATGGCAGAGAAAAAATTCCAAAACCTGAAGTCTCATGACTGCCACGTGATTATGACACAATTGCTTCCAATTGCATTGAGGGGGCTTCTACCTGAAAATGTTCGAGTACCCATTGTGAAGCTATGTGCATTCTTTAATGCAATATCTCAGAAGGTAATCGATCCAGAAAGCCTACCAGGGTTACAAACAGATGTGGCCCAATGTCTTGTCAGCTTTGAGTTGGTGTTCCCACCATCCTTCTTCAATATTATGACGCATCTCCTGGTTCACCTAGTAGAAGAGATTGCCATTCTCAGTCCTGTATTTCTACACAATATGTTCCCCTTTGAGAGGTACATGGGAGTCTTAAAGAAATATGTTCATAACCGTGCTAGGCCAGAAGGAAGCATCTCCAAGGGCTATGTAACAGAGGAGGTCATTGAGTTCTGTGTTAATTTTATTCCTGATCTTAAGGCGATTGGTGTTCCAGAATCACGACATGAGGGGAGACTGCGTGGAAAAGGCACCCTAGGATGTAAAGCAATGATATGTAGGGACGGGCATTCTCTCAATCAAGCACACTACACGGTTTTACAAAGATCTATCTTGGTTGCCCCGTATATCAGTGAACACAAGAATTTAATACGCCTCAAACACCCGGGGCAGTCTGATGAATGGATTATAAGTGAACACATGGCGAGTTTTGGCGGCTGGCTGCAAAGACTTCTCACGAATAACACCACTGTTGGGGATCAGCTGTACTTGTTGGCCAGGACACCATCTTCGACTGTATGTACTTTCCAAGGGTACGAGATAAATGGGAATACATTTTACACGATAGGCCAAGATAAAAAGAGCACCAACCAAAACAGTGGTGTCCGCTTCGATGCAGCAGAAGACAATGGGCAAAAGACCACGTATTATGGGTTCATAGAGGAGATATGGGAACTTGACTATGGACCTAATTTTAAGGTCCCCTTGTTTCGATGCAAATGGGTCAAGCTAACAGGAGGAGGGGTTGAGGTAGACAAGAAGTACGGAATGACAACGGTGGATCTCAACAATCTTATGAAGAACTTAGACGAACCATTCGTCCTAGCCAATGATGTGGCTCAGGTTTTCTATGTGAAGGACATGTCCTCTAGACCAAAAAAAAGAAAAAATATGCAAACGAATACATCATATGATGAGCCAAAGCGTCACATAGTTCTTTCAAGGAAAAGAAACATCGTGGGAATCGAGGACAAGACAGACATGTCAGAAGATTATAATAAGTTTGATGAAATTCCGCCCTTCACAGTGAAAACTGACCCAAGCATTCCGTTAAGTAAAGAAGATGCTCCATGGTTACGTCTGAAGCGATCATAAGGAAGGACATATGCCAAGAAGTTCATGCTCATATTATGTAACTCTAGTTCATGTTTTTAATATTAATACATGTCTTGAGTGTTAGTCATGTTTTGTGGATGGACCGGGACTATGAGAAGAAGTTGTCCCAATTCGTACTTACCATTAAGATCTGATCTCCAAACGCGCGCGGTCACATATTAGGGAGTGCCTCTATGACCAGTTTCTTGGAGATGCCGGAGGACTAGGCTCCGTCGGCATCTCCCTGAAACTGGCCGTAGTGGTGTCCCTGCTCTCGAAAACCATCTTGCAGCTTTGTAACTTCTCTAACTAGATCAATACACCTGGGAGCTAACTAATTTCACATATTAGGGAGTGCCTCTATGACCAGTTTCTCGGAGATGCCGGAGGACTGGGCTCCGTCGGCATCTCCTTGAAACTAGCCGTAGTGGTGTCCCTGCCTCAAACTGGCTGGAGGACTGGACTCACAAGGATGCCTATTTATAGTACAAGCAGCTCGACATAGTGTTGACACTTATGAAATAATGTCGACACTCACCCCTATTATTAGTGCTGACTCGTGTTTTGTCCCGGATGGTGTCTCCAACCGGGACTAAAGGTTCATCTTTAGTCCCGGTTGGTGACACCATCCTGGACAAGGTACACGCCGCACGACATAATGTCGACACTCACCCCTATTATTAGTGTTGACTCGTGTTTTGTCCCGGTTGGTGTCTCCAACCGGGACTAAAGGTTCATCACGCCATTTTTTCCCGCCATTTTTCTTCCCGCCAGTTCTTCTTCCCGCCATTTTTCTTCCCGCCATTTTTCTTCCCGCCAGTTCTTCCCTCCAGTTCTTCCCGCTAGTTCACTATATATATGTAGGGGGTTGGCCTCCATTGTCATTGCACATCTCTAGACTCATATCTGCAACCTCATCACTCTTTCTCATGGCTTCCACCGTATCACTAACCCCCAGGGAGGCGGAGGCGCTTTGCGCCTCGAACTACCCCTGCCTGCCGGGCTACTGTGTCCCCGCCGGCTGGATGCTGAGCGTCGGAGATGTGCCGGTTCCTCCTGTCCCTCTAGGTGTGGTGCGCCGGATGGCCATCACGAACCACTACTACTTCGAGCTCACGCCGGAGCAGCGGAGGAATCCCAGATGGCATCCCGACTATTTCCCTACTTGGGAAGCCTTCTTCGTGGACCGGCGTGAGAGGGCGCTCGCCAGGCACGAGGAGGACGGCCCACCTCCTCCTAACTTCAACGAGGCCGGCCGTCGGCTATGGTGGCACGGTCGGACTCTCCGGAGCGTCATGTCCTATGACACTGCCGCCGACTCTAACCCCCGTCTGCGCTACCCTCAAGTCCAGCCCACGCGCTACCCTCAAGTCCATCCCACGCGTACTCTCCAGAGGTTCAATTACGGCGACCCCGACGACGATAGCGATGACGGCGGCGGCGAGTACGACGACTACAGTGGCGAGTATTACAGGTGTAGGCAGGAGCATGACTGAATCACTCCAACATTCTGAAACAAGTTCGGCCGATTGTTACTTAATCTGGCCATGTATCTTAATTTTCAGTTCTTTTATGTATCTTAATTTTCAGTTCCAGTTCGGCCGATTGTTACTTAATCTGGCCATGTATCTTAATTTTCAGTTCTTTTATGTATCTTAATTTTCAGTTCCAGTTCGGCTTTATGTAACTGTCTCAAAATGACCTATCTCATTCGAGGTTTCTTGGCTTTCGGGTCAAATGACCAATGTTATGGCTAGAATCAAGGCATAGTTTGTGATAATATGGCCATATTGTGCATACATGTGCATCATGGCATGGCAAACAATGTTGCAAGAGGAAGTTTTCCTTTTTATCGCACCAAAAAGGCATTTTCCATTTTCCGAGCATAAAAAACGGACGGTTTTGTGAAGCAACCACCAAATGGCTAATTCAAAAAATCACCAACACATTTTACAAAAATACTAGACCACCTTATATGCATAATGTACCAACAGGGAGATCTGAAACCTTTCCGTCCACCTCTGGTGAAAAAGACAAATTCCTACCGAATCGGCAGAAAGTGGGTCAGATATGAACTACAAGTACATGATACGATGCTCATGATTTTTTACAAAAATCATTTTTAGGTTCACAATATGCTATTTTATCAAAAAACAATGCAAGTTGAGCGAGGCTTGGTGAGATTCAAGTGTATACAAAAGATGCGACATTTAAATATCCAATCAATTCAAAAATGTTAATACAAAAGATGCGGCATTAAAATATGATTTGATCTAATAAAAAACATTTTTTAGATGCTTAATATTTCTTATGTTCAAAGTTTTAGGATTTAACAATTTATTTTTGTTTGAATTGAATAATCAAAATTTATATGTAAGTGTTTTAATTATTTTGAAAATTTTCATGTAAAGTAAATATAAAATGATTTACATGAATGGATAGAAATTATTTTTATGAAAATTATGATATATTATTCATATTTTTCTGAGTTGAAATGAAAAAGATATGAATTTTCTAAATTCATATCATATTTTTGAATTAAAAATGCCCCTTTAATGCATGAAATAAATGCCCCCCCTTTAACACCGGTTCCAGACAGGGGGGGCATTTATTTCGTTTCCCGCGCGCACCACCCCCCCCCTTTAACACCGGTTCCAGCCACGAACCGGTGTTAAAGGGGAGGGTAATAAATGCGCGTGGGAAACGGATTCCCCCCCCCCTTTAACACCGGTTCTAGCCACGAACCGGTGTTAAAGGGGGGTGTATTTATTTCACCTTCCCCTTCCTTTCTTCCCCCCACTGAGCCAGATCGATCGAACACACCGCCGGCCGCGCGCAGAGCGATCGAAGCGCCGCCGCCACCGCCGCTTCGGAGCTCGAGGTCCTCCGTCTCTCCGCCCCCGACCCGCCGTCTCGCCGCCGCCGCTTCGGAGCTCGAGGTCCGCCGCCCCCGACCCTCTCTTCCCCGCATCCTTCCCCTCCTCTAACACGGTGGGGCTCCGTGTGCACGGCGCTCGCCGCCGCAGCGGGGCTAGACGCCCCTCTAACGCTAACGCTGCGCGGCCGCGCCCTAGGCCTTTGCCTCCACGCCCAGCCACGGTATCCCGCGCCCGCCGAAACTTCCGCCGGGATGGCCGACGCCACACCGGAACCGACGCGGAGGGCGACGGCGACGGCTCCCTCGTCGGGTTGCGGGCCGACGAGTCCATGTTGGCGAGGAGGAGAGGGGGGAGTCCCCCTTGCCCGCGCCGTGCAACCCGTTCGGCCGATGGCGACAGGGACGGAGATACTTCCCCGGCGAGCCTCGGCCTCGTGTCATCGCCGTCTTTCCCGGCGAGCCTCGGCCCGTATAGCTCACGCTGTGCTGTGCCGGTCCTGTGCCCTGACTTTTTTTTAGAGAATATCACACTTTATTGACTAAATAACATCAATACAAAGTTCAGCCCGAATAAATTCCGGGGCAACACCAAAAAAAATTACAAGAAGAGCGCACAGATGCGCGAGCTAATAAGTGTGCTGCGACATTCAGATTACGAGAAACATGCCTAAACGAACATGAAGTGAAGCTCCTAGCAAGAACCTTGATGTCCCCAATAACAATGCCCATAAGGAAGCGATCCTGGGTCGACGACCTGATGCGTTGAATCATCGACAGACAGTACGATTCCAGGACACAGTCCTGGTAGCCTTTCTCCTGGAGCACTGACAATGCGCGTCTGATGGCCAGACCCTCGACAAGTTTAGAAACAGGGAATCCATCCAAACCCTCTGACACTGAGAGGATATCGAGGGAAACCCTAGGACAAGTCCGGGCAACAGCGTCGTCGATGTCGCATTCCTTCTTGAAGGTGTTGCTTGAAACACGGTGCTTCGAAGTGCTAGGAGTGAGGTGGGACAACTCCGGAGGGCGCAGCGGTCACGGGTCGTTTTCGTTCGTCGATCTGCTCGATGTCGGCATTTGTTTCTTTTATTTTTCTCTTTATTTTATTTTGGGTTAGATTGTGCTGTTGCTTTTTTGTTGCTCCAACATTGTCGTTGTATCTTGTGATTGCTATATTAATATAGCGGGGCGCAAGCCTATTTCGAGGAGCCCTGACCACCTCGCTCTCTTCCCCGTGCAGGAGCGTCTCGCCGCCGCTGCTTCGGAGCTCATAGCCACGCCTCAACGCCGACGCCGCCGGACGAGACCGCCGCATCCGTCCGACGAGCACCGCCGCCCGACGAGACCAACGTCACCCCACCGGTGAGCGCCACGTGTCTGCCACGTGTGTGATTGCTGACTCATCCTGATTAAAACTTGTTTGCTCGATAAATTGTACTACATGCATAGATTAAAACTTGTATACAAATTGGACCTCTGACTCATTTGTGTATTTATTTGTGTATTTTGGTATGAATAATATGTATATTTGTGTATGAATCCAAGTCCACTTGAATGTTTACACTCTTACTCTAGATAATATTATTGTTTTAGAAACTATGGATCCACTTAGTAGAAACCTTGAAGAAGAAGAAATAATGGAGAACATTATTGATGAGGACACCTCACAATATCTTAACATGGAGGGACATGATGACGACAGCTCAAGTACTAGTCATGGAGAAGATGAAGACTCCGGTGAACGCAATTTAATGGTTACAAAGTCCGACGAGGTATATGCATTGATTAAGCCTCTGCTGACTTCCACCAACAATCTTCTTCTACATGTATTAATTAACGCTTCTTTCTTCTTTTAGCCCTCTAGATCGACCAGCCAGCAACCATCTTCTTCTACGAAAAAGAGCAAGCGAGGCGCGAGCCAGCGGTTGAAAGATCGTGCAAAGTTCACGATCGAAGCAGTCCGTGTTGATGGCAGGCCGATGGAGCCCAAGAAGGCCGCAGACAAATTTGTACGTCAGGCTGGAGTTCTTGTTAGGGACCAAATCCCAATCATAATTGAAAATTGGAATAAGCCAAAGAAGGGCGACGGTACCTTTGTCGATGACAGATCCAAAGAAACGCTTTGGAATTCGTTGTTGGTAAATTTCACCCTTCCGCCAGAGGAGGATGAAAACAACCCGGTTATAAAGGAAAAGGTCAAAGAGTGGACTCTAAAGAAGATGGCTGACGCTTTCCGCAACTGGAAGACAAAATTGAACAAATTTGTCAAATCTGGCGAGACTCCAAATTTCGAAGACGCATATTATGCGAAGATAAGACCTCACTGGCCCGAATTTGAGACATATAAAAAAAGTGCTATAGCTAAAAAGAGGTCAGAAACCAATAAGCTTAATGCCCTGAAGAAGGAATATCACCAGAGGACGGGGTCAGGTGGCTACATATCTCAGAGGCCTAAGTGGGAGGAAGCTGAGAAGGCCCTGCGCGAGAGAGGGATCACACCCCAGACAGATGGGTGGGACCTACGTGCAAAGACTTGGTTCTACGGAATCGGGGCAAGGTTGGACCCAGAAACAGGATTGTGTATCTTCCCAACCCTCCTTGCCAAACCCGTCACTGAACTCATCACGGCATACGAGGAAACATCCGCCAGGACCTTCCATCCCGACAGAGAGAATGACCAGCTCACACGCGCCATCGGTAAAAAAGAACACCCTGGACATGCACGAGGCACAGGGGGTATGACGTGGAAGGATGGGTTTGCCGACTGGAGCGACTCTTACAGATGACGTGGCAGAAAAGAAAAAGAGCGTACAGAGCGGATGACACAGATAGAACATGCACTTGCGGCGCTGCAGGCGCAAGTGAATGCACAACAGAGCCATCAAGCTACCGGCTCATCTCAGCGGCACGAAGAGCCTGCATTGGAAGCTGCCCGCGGCCCAGACTCTGCGCGGAAAAGCAGTGTGGCTTCCACGGAGAACGTGCAGCCCACGCTTGAAATGACGGGTCCTCGATACCCCGTGGATGAGATCACGGAGAGCGAACACGCTGAGCTGCATGTGAGATTAATGGGCTTATCCATTCAGGTGGCTGTCGGCTATGCCTTACCTCCTGTAGCTGGTGGAACTTACCACTACCGACCGATTCCAGATGGCTATGCTATTGTCGGGGTGGATGAGGTTGTGAAGGAATATGAGGAAGCACAGCTTGACCATGCTACAGGTGAAGGGGAAACTCAACTCAAATTTGCAGTGAAAACAACCATTCTTTGGAAGAAGGAACACATTGTGCTTCCAAATTGGAGGTCACTGGCACCCCCGCCGTCTCCGCAGCGTCAGCAGTCTGAGCCGCTTCAGCTATCTCCTGCGCGGCAGCCATCTCCGGCGCGGCAGCCATCTCCTACGCGGCAGCCATCTCCGGCCCGTCAGCCATCTCCTGCGCGGCAGCCATCTCCGGCCCGTCAGCCATCTCCGGTGCTTCAGCCATCTCCTCAGCGTAAGCGGAAGAGCACTACCACGAGGAGCATCAGTAACACTGCCACAAAGAAATCCGCAGGAAACCGTACGCCAAAGAGTTCAAAAAACTACGTCCCGCAGCCTTCCGCCAAGCCATTGCCGGTTTTACCGTGGAATCGCAGCGATGAGGAGACCAATAGGATCTCGGAAGAACCGGTCAAGAAATTCTTTGCACCTAGATGGGCTGAGCCAAAGGAGAAAATAGATCCGGCGGTGGTGGAGAAGTTTTACAAAAATCTTTTGAAACCTGAAACCCCACTTGTGCCGGACTACGAGCGCCGGATTTTGAAGGCGGATGCAAGGCGCCGCAGGGAGACTGAAAGTAGCAGTCGTGAGGCACCCCAGAAAACAGTTCCCATGCTCGGAGAGCAGGAAAACCAATCATGTGCCCCGCTCCAAATGTTCGACACACGGGACGCTCCTCCCGTAAATGATTACGAGGCAGAGCTACAAAGAAAGGCCAATGAGATGGGGATGACTTACATTGCATACTTGAACGTCATGGGAGACAACTTGCCCAAATGCGATGCCAACCCCATACAGCCATGGAAGTATGGGAAGAATCTAGTCAAGAAAGAGGAGCTCAAGAATCTACCAACAAAGATGCGAAAATTGCACAAGTGGTACCTTGATTTCTGCAAGACGAGAAAAGAAGAATGGATCACGGCGCATATAAGAGATCAGATTTTCTTGTGCGAAGACGACGCGATCGACTTCAACATTCAAGACTTGCATTTTCTATTCAATCAGAAGGAACTCGACAAATCTGCCATCAGCCTTTATTGTGTGTAAGTACTATTTCTGTAATTTTTATCTCATCTCATTCACTTCATTAATTGCATGTATATATATATATATGCTCACCATATATGTATATACTATTATGCAGGAAAAAGGTTATGGAATGCATGAAAGGAGGCCCTTTTGACATTGGGTTCGTTGACCCAAATAGAGTTCATGAAGAAGTGGTAAGAACCAAACCCGGGCAAACAGAAGATTACTTGCTAAAGTCTTTACTGAGACAACAAACCAAAAGGGAAATACTATTGCCTTACAACTTCTCGTGAGTACTGTTACCCTCTCTCTTGTACACATTCTGTTTCGGCTTACTCGATGTTAAGTGTAACTGATGATGAGTTATGCGTGCGTAGGTTCCACTTTATTCTGCTAGTCAATCAACCCGACTCAGGAAAAGTCCTTGTCATGGACTCGTTACGAAAAGAAAAAGAGATATGGGCAGACTTTAGAGAGATGCTCCAGAGATAATTTCAATCATATTATCGCACTAGATCGGCAACTTTCGTGACAACAAGTAATTAATTACTCCTTTATCCATTTTCTTTGCCGGACAGGGTTTGGAAAAGGTTCACGGGCAGGGCCGTGGGTGAATGGTCAGAAGAACTAAAATTTGTAGACCAAAATGTAAGTAATACTAGCTAGCTTCCAATTCCATTATATCATGCTTTATTGATTATTATTTGATTGAACTCTCTATTCTTGTAAAGTGCGCGCATCAGGGACACGGCAATAACTTATGTGGGTACTATGTTTGCGACTTCATTCGCAACACGATATGTGCGACGGGCCAAGCCGCACTAGAACAACTTAGAGTAAGTAAACAAAGTCCACAACATTATTTTATTACCATCAATTGTGTTGAGTTTTATTCTTATATATATATTGACGGCCCATTCTTCATATATATTCAGATCGAACGGATGCGTGACCAACTCCTACCATTTGAACGCATACGAGCCATTCAAGAGGAATTGGCGGGGTTCATACTTGATGAGGTCGTCACGCCTGGCGGAGAACTCTTTAGATATCCACCAAAATGAACGATGACGATGTATATGTGCCGATGACGATGTATGTGCCGATGACGATGTTTGTGTATAATAATAGTTGCTTAATTATTCATTTACTCGTATGTACCGATGACGATTTATGTGTATACCGCTCCCGATCGATTCCCCCTCGCTCCCCCCCCCTCCCGCAGAAATACGCCCAGAACGGGGCAGAGGCAGAAGTCTGCCGTGGCAGAGATTTAGGCTGTTTTCCTGCCGTGGCAGGAAAACGGCCTAAATCTCTGCCGCGGCAGAAGAACCTTTAACACCGGTTCCAGATACGAACCGGTGTTAAAGGGGGGGCTGAGGCCTGCGGCAGCCCCACGTGCGCCACCCTTTAACACCGGTTCGTATAAGAACCGGTGTTAAAGGGGCCCCCCCTCTAACACCGAACCCTCAACAGCGGTTGGGGAACCGCTGTTAGAGGGCCCTCCCAACCGGAGTTAAAGGGGGGGCTCTGCACTAGTGGCCCCTGTACATCGCACTAGTACATCGTGCAACCATGGATGCAGGCGAGCTGCACAGAAAGGAGAGAAGCATGCGGGCATGGGGTCGAGGAAGACGAGGGCCTCGGGATCCCGGCGGTGAGGTATGGAGCCGGGCGTGCGGGGCGGCGGTCGGCTCATGCGCGGATGCGCAGCGGCGCTGGATCCATGCGGTCATTTGAGGAAGAAGGAAAGGTGGGGGTTGGTTTTCTTTTTTTAGCGATGGTTGCTGGAGGACGGTCACGACTTGTGACCCGGGGGGTCGATTGGTTCGATCCCCCGGGGGAAATGTACCATTTACCTAAAAATTACTTTTACTATAGCATATCCGGATCAGTAGCACTTTAGTTTGGTATGTGTTAAATGTTTTCTGCTTCACCTTTAGCC
Source organism: Avena sativa (assembly GCA_916181665.1). Lineage (NCBI taxonomy): Eukaryota > Viridiplantae > Streptophyta > Magnoliopsida > Poales > Poaceae > Avena > Avena sativa. Next base: position 17,809,308 of record OV702285.1, read on the forward strand.
TTGTCTTAACTGGTAGACTAGATCTTGGATCAAACATTTTATCTCAGTTCATCAGAAAATCAGGCTTTTTCACGTAATCGAAACCTCCATTTGCTCGGAATATCCTGCTCTGAAACCTAGACATCGATTCCATGGTTGATGCATGGTGAGACATGAATATATTTTGGTTGTTCTAATGAATGTGTGTCAAATTTATCTGTCCATGGAAATGATAATACTTCACTTATGATTATACATTACTTTAATGGTTTTCAATAATTTTTGGTTCATTGTCATCAATAATTTTAGTAAAAAACATTGCCATATTTTACACATTAGTTGTCACTGCTTTTAACAAATTTTACCGGGATAAAAAGTTCGGTGCAATAGTTAGTACAATGTATGGAAGCTAACTATGCGGACAATTCAGACTCATATCTTGTAGGAGTTTACTTATATTGAAATTGTGTTAATTCGCCAAAGAGGTGCAGGCTGGACAACACAGCTCTGATGCACCCCTAAAAATATTGGCAAGCCCCCATGGTGTCATGGCTGTCAAGCGTCAGTTTAGCTTGGCTTGTACTGGGAACCAGATGGTTCGGTAACTTGGGCTTGGACTAACGTTGATATCTGGCCTTTCAAAATTTAATCTTTTTTTGCGAATGATTTTTAAATTTAATCTATTTAAATTAGGTTTTCTTTTATTCGGCTTTAATTGTGCCTTGGTGTTGTGTACATCCCAACACCGGTGGACGGTACCAATTAAGAAACAGTAAAACTCACCTTACTAGGACCTCCCACAGCGATTTTGATCTGTGAACCGTTGGATCTGCTAATCCAACGCTCCAGCTGACCCCATTAGATTTTTTTACAAATATAACCTCCTACAACTTCCTATCGCTAAAACTGCCTACCTGCTGAATTAATTGGCAAAACTGCCCTGGCGGGAGGCTGAAATAGCACCGCGTGGCACATCTCGCCACTGTCAGAGGCGGTTCACATGTCCCGCCATTGAGGAAGGCCAAAGGTCCTTCCCGCCATGGCGACCGGCGAGAGGTTGGTGGGCCCCGTCGGGCAATGGCGGAAGGTTGCTACCGCCACACGGCCTGGCGGGATCAGCGTGTGTACCGGACGCATGCGGTTGATCTAAACATCAGCACCGAGTCGATGCTCAGCTGATTGATTTCTATCGTTGTCTAGCTTAGGCCTTGTCACTGCTCCCTAAGCATTCGTTTTTTATATTTGGATTTCAATTGAGAAGGTGAATCAACTGTAGAAATTGTAAATCAAGGTGTAGAATTTCAGACAATAATTTTTTTTGTTACATTCATATTGTGTTTTTTTCTTTCATTAAGTCTTTAGGGTGTGTTTGGTTTGTGCCCAAGATTGCCCTACCAAATATTTGGCAAGCCAAAATTTTGGTTGAGCCTTTGTTTGCCCACAAGTTGGCCAACATTGGCTAAAAAATTGAACTAGAGTTGGTAGTGGAGCATTGGCATGCCAAAAAAATAGCAACAATCCAAACAAGATCCAACCTGTGGTCGAGGCGGCTGTGCGCGAGGCCATTGATAGGTGACCGCGCAGCCCAGATGTCCACTTCGCCACTCGCACTCCCGAGCAGCGCGTGGCCACCGTCCTAGGTCTTCATCGTCATCGATGACGACGAGTAGGTGGCGCGCAACAGCATGGCTAGGTGCCGGCCGACCAGGAGCAATGCCGGTTCCCCTCCACACTATGGCACCCCATAATATTGGGTTTTTTCTATTGATATGTTTTGACGGGAACCTTTTTATGTATGTAATATGTATAGTTATTTCTGGCCGCTCCTTTTTTCTGCAATGTTTTTTCTTTGAGCGGCGGTGGCTGTTGGGCACATGCCACGGCCTGTTCTCTACCCCGCAAATGGACCGAATCAGATAGATTCGATGTCCGAAATGCGGTGGGCCGTTGGAGTTGGCCTTAGAGTGTTTATCTTTGTTTCGAAATGCAACAAGTACTTTTCTTTTCATTAATTTAGTGCATAATAGGCTATTTTTTTTAACTAATACGTTTTTAATAGTTTCCACAAATAATACATGAATTGAGGAATTTACAAATGTAGTGCGGCCTCGGCAGTTGAAATACTGTCCGAGACACGTCATCGTCGGCATTTCAAAAGCCGACAGCACAGGTCGGCATTTCAAAAGCCGATGTTGCCCCGCTCCTCCCCTGTCGGCTGACAACCCGGCCGGGCGGGCTCGCTGTCACACCGGTTGGCTCTTCAAAAGCCGACAACTCTGGTCGGCTTGTCAAGTGCCGATGTGTCTCGGTCGGCTTTTCAACTGCCGACGTTGCGCTAGAAATGTAATTTCCTTGATTCGTGTATTATTCGTGGAAATTATTAAAAAACATATTATTTAAAAAAATGCCTACGTAATGGCCTACAATTAGCAGCAAAGTTAGGGGCAAAATAAACTCCAAGCAGAGTAATTATTTTCACAACTCTACGCTTTTTTCTCAGCATGCCAGGAATCTGCATGCGAGTGGTCCACCATTGCTCATGGAGCAGTGACATTGACAACGTTAGAAATCAATTAGCTGAGCATCGACTCAGTGCCGATGTTTAGATCAACCGCGTGCGTACGGTACACACGCTGATCCCGCCAGGCCCTGTGGCGGTAGTAACCTTCCGCCATTGCCCGACGGGCCCCACCAACCTCGCGCCGGTCGCCATGGCGGGAAGGACCTTTGGCCTTTCTCAATGGCGGGACATGTGAACCGCCTCTGACAGTGGCGGGATGTGCCACGCCGGCGCTATTTCAGCCTCCCCGCCAGGACAGTTTTGCCAATTGATTCAGCAGGTAGGCAGTTTTAGCGATGAGAAGTTGTAGAGGGTTATATTTGTAAAAAAATCACCCCATTATTCCCGAACCGTCGCTAAACATGTCTCGTTGGTCGAATCGTGCCAAAAGGGTCTGGCTGCCATTATCGGGCTGCTACTCCAGAGGCCGAGTTAGGCTACTCCTCGTTGATCGGGCCGCCAAATGTGCGTATGGGCCAGACGTGCATGTTTGACCGCTTGGTGGGTAGTTTCACTTGTTTGGTCCGGAGCGAAGCGAGCCGAGGCAATACACGCCGCCATCGCCGCCTCCTCCTCATCCATCTTCCCCGATGTCGTTGCGTCTAACGCCGCCTCTACCAATTTATCCCAGTACTCGCTGCCTCTACCTGTCGTTCACCTCTCAATCTCTCACCATATGGTCCTGACTGCGCACTGGCTCGATTTTCCGGTCACGGTCGCCGTTGTACTCTTCTCCCGTGGATGTCCACCGTGTCTGCGGAGGGAGGATGAAGCAATGGATGGTGGAGGCGCGGTCCCTCGACTATAGCTCTCAAGTCTCAACAGACGATGAGGCGACTACTACGGCGCATGGTTGCATCGGTCGCGAGTGGAGCTTCAATCGGCCATCGAGGGCAGCCGTGAGGAGTGCAGGTAGTCCACCGCCCCCTTGCTCCCGTGCGTCCTCAATATCAACCAGACCCTCCGTTCAGTAAACCCCACATGCACACTGTTCGTTTATTAATAAACTCTCCACGGCAATGTCAGATGGTAGGGAGGAAGGCAGTTCGACTCATTCATGAACATGGCGCTGTCAAACTATCATCCTCCTCGAGAGCAATGGCATTTTCCTTCCTTGGGTGTCCAGGACTTGTACCTATTTTGATCCGCACATTTAGGGCTTGTTTGATTCAAAGGAATCTCATAGGAAATCTAGAGGATTTTGATCCTTAGGAATTTTTTCTTCATACATCGTTTGATTTGTAGGATTAGAACTATAGGAAAAATTTCCATAGGATTTCATTGCACTATAATTTGGAGAAAAATTTCAATCCACCTATACCTCATGTTACAATTCCTTTGCCTTTCCTGCCATTCAAACACACACTCATTCAAGAAAAAATCATGTAGGCTCCAAATCCTATAGAATACAACCGGACAGAACATTCTAATCCTACATTTTTCCTATCCTGCGATTCAAACATGCCCTTAGAGGATTATTCGATGGGTTTGATTCTTTCCTCCTACAAGCATCAAGGGCATCCTCGGTGCATTCATAGGCTGAAACTTTGAAAGTCTTTTGCAGGCAAAGACAAAGCTTATTTTAGTTTTGTTTACCCACCGATTGGTATATGACAAGGTCTGCTCTCTAAATTGCTTCTGGATATTTAGTTACCAGTTTGATGAACCCTCTATGCACATGCAAATAACAAGTGTTATTGTACGGAATATATTTTTGTTAGCAAAATATGCAGCCGAAGAAATAGGGAAGATGTTGGTTTCAAATAAGGCAACTTTTACTCACCGGTAAGCCTTTCTGGGTGCTACTTTGACGCGAGATATAGCTTGGCTCCAGGACCTATGCCTTCCAGTTCACATTATATTGATTGATGCTTTCATTGTAAGTCATCTTCTTCTGAAGGTTTCTGTTAAATACTTAGTCAGTGGTTGCATATAGCCCCTACCCAAACTGAATGGGGGGGATAAGACATGTGTATGATCTACAGGTGTACAAATATTCATCATCTCCAACATAGTTAGAATTAATTGTGCATATGACATAATGTGTTCTTTTCACATTCTGACACTTTCTGTACCATGGATGCTAAAGTTCCTGTAGGTAAATCAGGAGCTGTTAGACTGGGAGGTGAAAATTAGTATTGCATTGCAGGAGGTAATATTATCCTTAATACAACTCGACCTAAGAATTTGTTCAATCTGATGAGTTCGATTCCTTTAAGCTTTGTGTGGTAAATAGTGTATTCCCTTTTGGACTGCGCACGTTATTTAGCCTTTGTGTGGTATAAGGCTATATGAATGGAGTCAGTTAATTGGGTAAATGATGAGTAAAAGCAGAATGTTAGTGCCCCCGAAGTCTGCACAATTTAGATACTTGTATTCCTTTTATATTCAAGGGAATTAATACTATGGTTAGTTCTGTCGTCATGCGATTAACAATGGTACATGTGTGCTGTCAGATCTTCAAAAATGTCTTCTACATGAATGGTTGGAAGCACATAATAAAGTATGCAAAGCTATCCTTAGTATTGGTAAAATCATCAACAAAATGTTCAAAAGGTCGATTTTAGTTTCATATGTAAGTCTATTTACCATCTTACACTAAATTTTGTCCTCCAGATGTCGGGGATATAACCCCAGGTACCCCAGAGCTGGTCTATAAATAAACTAATAAGAGACATGGATAAAGGAAAGAATATTTGATAAGGAGATATTAAGTCAAATAGAAAAGAGAAAAGACAAAGAAAGAGCAACTGGGCCGAGTAAGGGCAATCTCGGCCCAGTCCATACTCTTCCTGGCCGAACTGAGTCAAGGGAAATAACCCCGGGTGGGCCGATCTAAGCCTAAGTTGGCCCACCACGGGCCTCCTGCATCGACCCACTCCTCCAAGCGCCTCCAGTCCCGCCAGCATCGCCAAGCCGCTGCTCGCTCCCCGTCGAACTCCCCCGCCGTGGTGCAGCTCCCCCGGGTGGGCCGAGGCAGGCGGCAGCTCGGCCCACCACGGGCTTCGACTTCACTCCGCGTCACCAAGCGCACCCGGGTGGGCCGAGACGAACGCAAGGCGGCCCACCGCGGGACTATGCAGACAGCTCACCTCCATTACCCCGGCGGGGCCCAGGAACGGGCCGCTCCATCTGGGCCGAATAAGAACTACCTCGGCCGGGCTGTGCAAAGACCCGGCTGGGCTGGCATCTCACCACCTGGGCCACTTCTTCTCCTAGGCCGAGTCAGCCAAGGCCTGGGCCGAGTTTCTCCTTCGCCTGAGACGTCTGGGCCGAGTCAATTCACCCCAGACGCCCTATTATTCACCCCCGAACGCTGCCTCGACCGCTACATCGACATACCTTCAGGCCAAGACAAGATCAACGAGTCCCGTGCCAGTCTTAGGACGCCTAGGGCTCAGACTAGCACATGGCATAAGGAATATTCCCTTGGCATCAAGAATATGCTAAGGAATATGCCATGACATCTCCAAAGATGCCAAGGCATATGCTGAGCATCTAAGAAGATGCTAGGAATATGCTGCTTAGATACCAAACGTGGGGAACAAGATTTGTCCCCTGGGCTCCCCTTTATAAGGAGCACCAGGGGATCGTTAGAAAGGGAGGCCCCCGAAGGGCTCCTCCCCTCTCTGCTCACGAGGAGCTCTCCTTCTTCCTCTCCCTCCACTCTCATAGAGAGATCTAGATAGAAGCATAGGAGATACAGCTCCAGGAGCATGATTGTAGCCACAAGTATGGCAAGATTATAAGAGATTAGATGTATAGAATGAGGTGTTATCCCCACTTGAGAGCTTCAATCCAATATACATTGTATTTCTCTTTGTTCATACGAGTGCGGTCTTCACTGCATCATCCCTCCCCGGATTCCTCCACGTCCATCGGCCCCAACTTTAGCCTACCCATGGCATATGCCGTGATACCACCACGACATTTGGCGCCCATCGTGGGGCCTCTTAGTGGCGTTGGTTGGGTTTCCATCCGGACGGGAGCATCTTCATCAACCTCTTCCTCATAAAGATCTTTTAGTTCCTCCAAGCACACAGAGAGCAGAGAGATAAGCGCAGAGGCACTCCAAGTCTGGCTCATCAAAGCAGGTAAGACTCAACAAGAAGGACTCAAGAACTACTCCAAGCTTACTGTAAGTACCAAGTAACTCAGCAGGGCAGGTAAGGCATAGAAAGACTCACCCAAACACCTCTCCAAGTATGCTGTAAGTGCCAGATAACTCAGCCACCTACACTCAATCCTTCACCCCGGGGAGAAAATAGCTTAACTCGGGGACTAGCTAACTTGTCCGAAGAATCACCTTTGGATAAAGAGAACGTCTTATGTTAATTTAGATCAGAGTTTGAGTCACCTTATCTATAACTCGGCCATAAGTTGAATCACCTTATTTGTGATTCATATAGAGTTTGAGTCAGTTTATTTATGCTTTAGATTATCTTTTAACTCAGCTCACTAGCCAGCTTATTTATGATTCAGGTAGATTTTGAGTCAGTTTATTTATGCTTCGAATTAACCTTTAACTCAGCTCAGTAGATTGTCTCCGATTCGGACTAACATTTGATTCAGCTTGCCAGGGTATATTATAATTCGGATTGGTATTCAGACTCGGCGTACTAATCATATCTCTGATTCGGGCCGGAGCTTTATTCAGTTCGCCAGATTGCCAGGTTATGTTATGACTCGGATTGATATTTCACCATCTTGCCAGGTTATCCCATATCTCGGATGACTATTGGCCAGCTTATCATATCTCGAATCTATATCTCATATCTACATCTCGAATTAGATCTCTCAGCAGTTAGCCCTATTATCATATCCCAAAACTTCATCTCGGATCTATATCTCGGATCCATATCAAAGGCAAATTATCGTCGTCACGCCAAATCAAGTTATATCGTGGCAAACAGATGATTCGGATTTGAGTCATATACCTCGGATTGGAGCCAGATGACTCAGATTTGAGATGTAAGTCAAAATTGAGTAAAGTAACTCAGATTTGGGATGAGTTAACTCGGATTTGAGTCATATAACTCGGATTTGAGTCAGATGACTCAGACTTAAGACATAAAGTCAATTTTGAGTAAAGTAACTCGGATTTGGAATGAGTTAACTCGGATTTGAGTCATATAACTCGGATTTGAGTCAGATGACTCAGACTTAAGACATAAAGTCAATTTTGAGTAAAGTAACTCGGATTTGGGATGAGTTAACTCGGATTTGAGTCATATAACTCGGATTTGAGTCAGATGACTCAGACTTAAGACATAAAGTAAATTTTGAGTAAAGTAACTCGGATTTGAGTCATATAACTCGGATTTGAGTCAGATGACTTAGACTTAAGACATAAAGTCAATTTTGAGTAAAGTAACTCAGATTTGGAATGAGATAACTCGGATTTGAGTCATATACCTCGGATTTGAGTCAGATGACTCAGATTTGAGATGTAAGTCAAAATTGAGTAAAGTAACTCGGATTTGGGATGAGTTAACACGGATTTGAGTCATATAACTCGGATTTGAGTCAGATGACTCAGACTTAAGACATAAAGTCAATTTTGAGTAAAGTAACTCGGATTTGGGATGAGTTAACTCGGATTTGAGTCATATAACTCGGATTTGAGTCAGATGACTCAGACTTAAGACATAAAGTCAATTTTGAGTAAAGTAACTCGAATTTGGGATGAGTTAACTCAGATTTGAGTCATATAACTCGGATTTGAGTCAGATGACTTAGACTTAAGACATAAAGTCAATTTTGAGTAAAGTAACTCAGATTTGGAATGAGATAACTCGGATTTGAGTCATATACCTCGGATTTGAGTCAGAGGACTCAGACTTAAGACATAAAGTCAATTTTGAGTAAAGTAACTCGGATTTGGAATCAGATGACTCGGATCATAACTTACCCAATGGGGTTAAAAGAGCAATGCCAAAGAAGGCAAGAACTCATAACTTACCCAAAGAGGTTAAAAGAGCAATGCCCAAGAAGGCCAGAACTCATAACTTACCCAAAGAGGTTAAAAGAGCAGTGTCCAAGAAGGCCAGAACTCATAACTTACCCAAAGAGGTTAAAAGAGCAGTGCCCAAGAAGGCCAGAACTCATAACTTACCCAAAGAGGTTAAAAGAGCAGTGCCCAAGAAGGCCAGAACTCATAACTTACCCAAAGAGGTTTAAAGAGCAGTGCCCAAGAAGGCCAGAACTCATAACTTACCCAAAGAGGTTTAAAGAGCAGTGCCCAAGAAGGTCAGAACTCATAACTTACCCAAAGAGGTTAAAAGGGCAGTGCCCAAGAAGGCCAGAACTCATAACTTACCCAATGGGGTTAAAAGAGCAATGCCCAAGAAGGCCAGGACTCATAACTTAACCAATGGGGTTAAAAGAGCAATGCCCAAGAAGGCCAGAACTCATAACTTACACAATGGGGTTAAAAGAGCAATGCCCGAGAAGGCCAGAACTCGTAACTTACCCAAAGGGGTTATGACCAATGCCATGAAGGCCAGAAGTCCAGAAACATGCCCAAAAGGGGTCATGACCAATGCCATGAAGGCCTGAAGTCCAGAAACTTACCCAAAGGGGTTATGACCAATGCCATGAAGGCTAGAAGTCTAGAAACTTACCCGACAAGGTTCTGACCAGTGCCCAAGAAGGCCAGAAGTCAAAAATTTACCCAAATGGGTTAAGACCGGAGCCGGAGTAGGCCAGAAGTCAAAAACTTACCCCAAAAGGGTTATGACCTAGAGGGCCAGTAGTTGATAACACATGACAAGAACTTTAGGCCGAATAAACAACTCTGGACATATTTTATAAAGTCTATGCGCGACTCTGCGAGTCCCACATAGACTCAGGGACTAATGTCGGGGATATAACCCCAGGTACCCCAGAGTTGGTCTATAAATAAACTAATAAGAGACATGGATAAAGGAAAGAATATTTGATAAGAAGATATTAAGTCAAATAGAAAAGAGAAAAGACAAAGAAAGAGCAACTGGGCCGAGTAAGGGCAATCTCGGCCCAGTCCATACTCTTCCTGGCCGAACTGAGTCAAGGGAAATAACCCCGGGTGGGCCGACCTAAGCCTAAGTCGGCCCACCATGGGCCTCCTGCATCGACCCACTCCTCCAAGCGCCTCCAGTCCCGCCAGCATCGCCAAGCCGCTGCTCGCTCCCCGTCGAACTCCCCCGCCGTGGTGCAGCTCCCCCGGGTGGGCCGAGGCAGGCGACAGCTCGGCCCACCACGGGCTTCGACTTCACTCCGCGTCACCAAGCGCACCCGGGTGGGCCGAGACGAACGCAAGGCGGCCCACCGCGGGACTATGCAGACAGCTCACCTCCATTACCCCGGCTGGGCCCAGGAACGGGCCGCTCCATCTGGGCCGAATAAGAACTACCTCGGCCGGGCTGTGCAAAGACCCGGCTGGGCTGGCATCTCACCACCTGGGCCACTTCTTCTCCTAGGCCGAGTCAGCCAAGGCCTGGGCCGAGTTTCTCCTTCGCCTGAGACATCTGGGCCGAGTCAGTTCACCCCAGACGCCCTATTATTCACCCCCGAACGCTGCCTCGACCGCTACATCGACATACCTTCAGGCCAAGACAAGATCAACGAGTCCCGTGCCAGTCTTAGGACGCCCAGGGCTCAGACTAGCACATGGCATAAGGAATATTCCCTTGGCATCAAGAATATGCTAAGGAATATGCCATGGCATCTCCAAAGATGCCAAGGCATATGCTGAGCATCTAAGAAGATGCTAGGAATATGCTGCTTAGATACCAAACGTGGGGAACAAGATTTGTCCCCTGGGCTCCCCTTTATAAGGAGCACCAGGGGGATCGTTAGAAAGGGAGGCCCCCGAAGGGCTCCTCCCCTCTCTGCTCACGAGGAGCTCTCCTTCTTCCTCTCCCTCCACTCTCATAGAGAGATCTAGATAGAAGCATAGGAGATACAGCTCCAGGAGCATGATTGTAGCCACAAGTATGGCAAGATTATAAGAGATTAGATGTATAGAATGAGGTGTTATCCCCACTTGAGAGCTTCAATCCAATATACATTGTATTTCTCTTTGTTCATACGAGTGCGGTCTTCACTGCATCATCCCTCCCCGGATTCCTCCACGTCCATCGGCCCCAACTTTAGCCTACCCATGGAATATGCCGTGATACCACCACGACACCAGATCTGACCTATAAAATTACTAAATGTACTAATTGATGTTTTTCTGCCATTCTTAATGTACACCAATTAGATTCAATTGTGACATACCTATGACTACAAGTCTCATTCCTTCATTTAAGCATAAGTCAGCTGCAAGTTACACCTAAAGTTTCCTCACTCATCTATAGGCCCTCTTGGAGGAAATCACACGAATCAAATTGAATAATTTCCCATGGGAGATGAAAGAAAATATTTTACACATCTAAAGACTACCAATGGAAATACATATTCCAACGTTTCTTCATATACTAACTTTTGGGTAGGGTGGCATTGAAGTTCGCTATGTTGATGGTGTAGGTGCTCCTTATATTTTAGAATTAATGATTCTTTAGCTCCATAGAGGCAGAGGAACTAACATCTATTTATTTTCGAAGATTACTGGAAACCAGCATAGAAGGTGCAATCACTTATGGAAGAGAAATTCATTATGTAGTGGATCAGGAATGGCACATTTTCTCGAGAAAAAGCATAAAACTGTGCATTTTCCTTTATCTTGTTCAACTTCAGGTAAGGAGGTGATCATAAGACTTTCAACCGTATGTTGTGCAGATTTTCACTTAGTTTTTTTTGTTTGTCTTGTTTCAGAAGTGAAGTTCATGTTTTCTACCATAGGTCTTTCGGTTATCGAACATAACTAACCTGCCATTGCACTTGGTGAGCTGATTCTTGCCATTGCTTGAATAAAAAAAAGGGTATTTTATTTTCTATGCTTTAATGCTATATACATATATTAATACCCATGGTATAGGTTTGTCATGGGTTATAGTATTTGCCAAGCCATATTGGTGTGTGTGTGTGGACAAAGTGGAGTTTGTAAGATAGAAAGTTCAAATGCGTATGCAAGATCATGCTTCTATTTGGGGGCGAAGATGAATGTGTGGATGATCGGTGCAACAAGTGTTGTAGGCGAGGTCCCATTCTTCAAGAATCATGGATAGTAATCATGTATTATGTGCTTTATACTTTTGGGATTATCTTAGAAATTAGTATGTCTATAACTTAAATAATTTCATATTAGATTGGTATCCTAGCATTAGGTGAAATCAAATTAACAAACTAAGAAAAAGGATAATCAACAATTGATGTGTGTTTCAAGACAAAGATTGGTCGATGGAATCCTTCCCATTAATCTCCAATGTGGGTAAGTTTTGTTGTTTGTGCTCTATTCCAAGCAAATCGGTTTACGTTTTTATCTTTGATTTTCATGCCATCATATATGTACATGAGTACTATATATAACGACCAAAACTCTATTAAATAATTGGACGGGCGCGGCAATTGCGCGCTATCATGGTCTAGTTTTACAGACAAGTCGAGAGAAGGAAGAAGAAGAGAGAGGCCATGTATGTTCATGTACCCGCCGTGTAAGATCTTGCCGTCGTCCTTTGGCGGCGTTGGGCCAGAGGTCGAACTCGATGACCTTGACGCCAATGCGGAGGACCTTGGCGATAGGCGCATTGCTGCAACCGCTGCTCAGCTGGTTCCCGGTACGAGTTGTGGCCCGTGTAGATGAACTAGTGCGACAGCGACAGCGTCAGCCTCATGTCGTCACCAACCTGCATGGAGAAATTTGGTAAATGTCGGAAAAGGCAAAGAAAAATTAAAATTCTAGATAAATGACAAAAGAAAGGAGGGACCAATTTAGAAAATGTTGACCAAACCAAAGATGTAGAAACGAAGATCCAAAAAAATTAGGATCCACATGTAAGGAAAGGTCCCCGGTACCCAACTGAGAAAATAAGGACAAGAGGTCGCACCAACACTAAATCCAATTAATCGAAGCTAGCGAGTACGTCCAACACCAAATCCAATCAGACTTCAATATCGTGCCAGGTCGCACTCACGGCCAAGAACCCACACACATAAAAAGTGGGGTACCCGATCCACGTAGTATATAAGTTGATCATTAAATTCATCTGATTTTTTTTTTGAACGGGGAAGAGGCCTGAAGGCCCAAATAATGCTATTAAGCGGCGGGTACTTTTACGTAGAGGACCCTGAAAAACAGAAGTCGGAAAATGGTCTATTCATCCGTGGGCCGAGTCATGGCAACCCTATATTTTGCATATATACTTTTTCGTTTGTTTCAGGAAAATGCTTGTTGGGACCAAACTCGCTTCACCAAAATCAGTGTAAATAATAACCTAGATTCATGTTCATCAACTTTCAAAATCTTACTCCTAAACGAAAACACTACTGCGTTTTTGTAAAATAGTGTGACCATTTGCTAAGATTTATGAAATAAGTAAATGAGAATGCTACAAGTTTAAGTTTCAAAGTTTCCAATGTGGCACTCTTTTGTTTTGCCAATTAAGTTCAAGAAGTTGGTTCTAGCATACCTAGGTCCTAAAAATCTTCTTACAAAATCATGAAGTGACCCGGTATTGAGAACATACATGGCATGCTCCAAAAATCGAGACTATTCTTTTTTTGAGGGGCACCACGAATGGCAAAAACATATGTCTAAAGTTATAATGAGGCCCTACTTCAGCCTTTGAGTATCATAAACATGTGGTCAGACCGACGGTAAAAAAAAAATTCACAAAGAGAAATGACACACATCGAAGTATTTATATATTTCTATTGAACAATCTTTTATTGCTGATTCTCTGTTGAACATCTTCATGTTACAGTGTTTCTTATAGGGTTGAACACGTGATATCATTCTTGTTTGTAGTACATTTTTTATCTGTTTAGTTTTCCTGTATTTGTTTGGTTGAGAACGCCATATGAAAATAATGTTGCAGGCACCTCATCTCCTTTTTTTTCAGTGACTCACTAGACATGGTGAATTACTCACACTAGCCAAAAGTATGGAGGGCAAGTAACATACTCCCTCCTTCACGGTTTGTAGGGCGCTCTACAAAAAGTTCACGGACCTAAGCATGAACGTATTGGCTGAAAATTAGGCATGTTAGTGAGCGGTTAAGGCGCATGCAGTGGTGGGAGACTATTGCATGCAAGCTGCCACATTAATCAACAATTAATTCTTATGCGCCTAGAAACGTTGCAGTTTTGGAATAAGCCAAATTTAATTAGACGTCCTGCAAACCATGAAGGAGGAAGTAGTTCACTAGCTAAGTACTTGTTTCTCGTGTACCTTAGCGATTTAGCCTCACTTATCATGCATGATACCTTTAGATGAGAGGTGGTTCGGTTTGATCACTTTAATTAGGCATGCTCAAACTGCTCCAAAGTGTTCAACTGGTTGATTATCTATAGCCGCCCATGTCATCTCTAGTCCCTAGTCTTTCTCTCTCTAGTCCCAAACCCAAAAAGCAAAAGTTGATTCTCGGTCAACTGAGATTAATTAAACTTCAATCTGATTGAGCTACATTTCATCACATCGAAACCGCACGAGTGTTTTTAAGAAAATAAAGTAGCACAAGTTCTGTACTAAGGTGTGCATGTCTATACCTAAACTTAGGCCCAGATTCTAATGTGTGCAATCATCTATAGTTGCCGCGCCAACTAGATCCTACACTGCGAACCCAAACTAGAATTTGATAGAGTAAGATCTTCCAAAATATCGATCAAGTGAGTGGAAACCTCCACCATGGGGGACACATGTTTAACACTGTTGTACTATGATCCATATAAATTGACATAGGGCATTGCCCGTGTGTCGATATAACTCTCCCACGGTAGGTCTGACTTGGTGTAACCCTCCTTCCAAACTCACGGGACTGAAAACACAATAACAGTCAAGATGGCTGATACCCTTCATGTACTCTGAAGCGAAGATTAACGGCCAATCATGGCCGTCCTTGTGTTTCCAATTTTGTGAGTACGAAGTAGGGGGTACACCGAACAAAAGTGCACGTCCCTAGCTATGACTCAGAACTACAATTGTGTGGTACTACTAGGACTAGCATGCAAAAGCATTACGTACTCTTACAGAAACAACCCTTGTTATTTTATGATATGAATATCCTAACTTTTACAAATAAATTGGAGTATTTTGTTTATGTTACTAGCCTAATCTGATCAGGAAACAATCAAACATAATTTACTAGTTTATGGAGAGGAGAAACATAATCATTCCACTATTACGAACATTCCATTGCACTATTGTAACCTATACATACTACACGCATGCACTTTTTTCGCGAATGTAGTCCACGCATGCACTAGTAGAAGATTTTATCAAATCGTAGAACATTTAATTTTGACCTGTCTTTTTTTACAAGAACTTTTGTATTTCATTACCCAGATTGCACAGCAGAATTGCTGGCAATTAAATCAGATACAAAGTCTGGGGCTTCATCAGCCCAATCAACACACTCTCCTCGGATTGAGAGCCAAATTTAGCTAGAGCATGAGCTACCTTATTACAATCTCGTAAAATAAAATTGAAAAACTCAAAGGAGGCGATACAAGCGCTCCTGGACTCCCGCAGCAGGACCCCAATTTCAGACAGCTCATGGCTATCTGAATTTAAAGCATTCACGAACACTTGTGAGTTAGACTCGGAGATCACACGGTTCATGCACCCTCCACAGCGGCGACACACGCCTCCGTCTCAGCCTATAAGGCAGACCGTAGGTGTCTCTGTTTTCATGTGGCTGCAGCGACAAAGTCGCAATTGTGGTCTCTCGCGACAAAACCCTAAGCTCTGGAACGACTCGGATCCCAGAAGGTTGCATCCATATTCACCTTCACCAGATCAACATCAGGTTTCTGCCAACTCGTATCAGCATCTCTAGCCTGACGGGCACTACTATCTTGACGTTCGACAGTGTTTGACACGCCTGTTGGAACTCCAGTACGTCCTTATGAATTATATTGCACACTGCCGCTGTCGGCTTCTCCATTTCTCATGCATTTAGTTTGTTCCTCATGTTCCACCAATCCCACAAAATAATGCACACCAACTTACTCTTCTCACTCGGCAAAGTCAACACTTCCTCCACCATGATACTCGGGTTAGGAGCAGAAACACAAGTGTAGCCTTGTATCCTCTAGCAAAAGTTCTCTCCACACATGTTTCACCTTCTTACACTTCAGAAAAGGTGCCTCCCATCCTCATCCAATCTATAACACATTGGACATCTCGTATCGAGCTCCACTCTCTTCCTCTTAATATTCATCCTAGTAGGAAGACTGTTATGACACAGCCGCCATAGGAATATTCAAACTTTGCCTGGCAAATTTAGACTTCACACTTTATTAGTCCACAAGGGGTGACGTTCCGCAGGATCCACCGAGGCGGAAGCATCTCTAGACCGCATATGATCTCGAATACTAACCCTCAACTGGTTGCAGGACTTGACCGAGAACACGGTCTTTTATCAAAATGCCCCGCGACCGTATCAGACATCCCAGGACGAATCGGAATGGCCAAGATTTCCATAACATCAGAAGGGTTGAACAGGTTCCTGACTGTATCCTCGTCCCACTGGCCCGTAGTCTGATCAATAAGATCACAGACATTAGAAGGGTTGAACAGGGTTTTGATATGTCTTAAAACAAGTTTACGTATATTTTTTGACAAAAAAAGTTTTAGCTCAACCAAATGGACGGAGCAACTGGTGAATATATAGTTTTAGCTGGGTAGGCAGCAGTATAGTTTTAGCTGGGTAGGCAGCAGTAGCTTATCTCCAGCAGCGCTGGCTCGGTCAATGCAGGCTAATTTCCGCACTGAATCCGCATCCGTAACCATTTTTGAGGATATGGTATACAATTTTAGGAAGCATCCCAAATGTCTAAATAATTCACTAACATCATCACACGGGTGTCTCTCTGTTTATAATTAAAACTCGCTGTGTACGACCTGCACTCAATTCATTTTTTTGCCATACACTAGCGTCGCCATGCTCGTTTGCGGCATTGGTATTTATTTGATAATAGTTTCCATTTTTGGTCTGACTCCGCTTCGAATCCGTAGTTCAAAATAATCCGCATCTGGTCATTATGTGAACCGCTCCGAAATCCGCAAAAAAAATACAGAAAAGAATACGATGAGAGCACTATCCGATCCAACCTGTTTACATCCGGCTGGCTGGGTAACATGATGTGTTTTTAATGTATACTCCTACAATGAGTATGTAATTTATGTCCTGACACTTCCCACCAAAGGAAAAAAGAAGCAATTTATGTAAGTGGAGCGGACAAGGCAGGGTGTCATGTTGTTGTGGTGCTGAGTGTGGCTGCAACCGCGATCAATCCGATCACGAGTGTGTGCGCGCGCGCGTGCGTGTGTGTGGGACCATGCAGAGATATACTCCTACAATGAGGATGTAATTGACGGCAATGGATTTGTCATCAATAGCCATGTATCTTTCCATCCTCACATCATTATGTATGGTTAGAGCATCTCTACTCGCCTACCCAGGACGCCGATCCGGACGCCGAAAATCGGCCCAGTCGCGTATCCAGAGACCTGTTTTCGTCCGAATTTGGGCGTGTTTTGGTCCGGCCTACCCAGACCGAACCCAGGTTCCCGGATACGCCCTGGGGACGCCGAACGCCGCAAAAAGGGCGTGGGCCAGCTCTATCGGCGAGACAGTCCCATTCCCACCCACTCCACTCGCCCAGACTGCCGCGAAGAGCTCTGTCGCCATGACTTCGCCGGCGGAGCTCCCCCGCGCCGAGACATGCCCACGCCTCTAGCTACGCTCGCCGTCGTTGCCGCCCAGCTCCACGCCTTCTCCACCGCCGCCTTCGCCGACCTATCCTCGTCGTAGTTGTGCTTCGGCTCCGTGCGCCCACCACCACGCCCGCTAGGTGTTCGACATTTGGCCCGATTCGGCCATGGACTCCGACGGCGATGAGGTACTGTCCACTGACTCTGACGAGGGCGAGATACTCGCCATGGATTCCGACAACGAGGAGTTGCTCGCCGTACTCCTGGAGGAGGAGAGCGCCGAGGTCGCCGAAAGTGAAGAGCACTTGCAGATTCTCGCATCGCTCGCCTAGTTGTAAATGCAAATGGCGAAGCCGAAGCGCGGTGGTTCGGCGCCAGGTCGCATGAAGTGCAAGGCGAGATAGAGGATAGAGGGCTATTGCATGTTGTACGCCGACTACTTCGCCGACCAGCCACTCCATGGAGAGGACGTGTTTCGCCGCCATTTCAGGATGAGCCGGAAGCTCTTCCTCAAGATCGTGCATGCCATCCGGGAGTTTGACCCATATTTCCTTTGCAAGAAGGACTGCACCGGCTTGGTTGGGTTTTCGTCGCTTCAGAAGTGCACCGTGGCGATGAGGTTGCTTGCATATGGAGCGCCGGCTGATGCTGCCGATGACTATCTCCGCATCGCCGAGTCCACCGCCCTTGATTGCTTGTACAGGTTTTGCAGGGCAGTGATTGCAGTGTTCGGGGAACAGTACTTGAGATCACCCACTGTTGAAGACACTGCTCGGATCCTCGCAGTCAATGAAAGTAGAGGATTTCCTGATATGCTTGGAAGCATAGATTGCATGCATTGGGAGTGGAAGAACTGTCCATTTCAATGGCAAGGAATGTAGAAAGGTCACAAAGGAGGATGCACTGTGATACTTGAGGCAGTTGGTACACATGATCTTTGGATCTGGCACTCCTTCTTTGGCATGGCAGGATCGAACAACGACATCAACGTCCTCAACTCCTCAACTGTCTTTTCCAAGCTTGTTGAGGGTCATGCTCCCCCTGTGGAATTTGAGATCAACGGGCATCACTACAACAAGGGATACTATCTTGCAGATGGCATCTATCCAAGATGGCCAACATTTGTGAAGACTATCTCAGGTCCAATGCTCCCCAAGCATTCTCACTTTGCCAAGGAACAGGAAGCTTGCAGGAAGGACGTGGAGCGGGCATTTGGTGTGCTCCAGCATAGGTTTGCAGTTGTCCGGTTCCCTGCTATGACCTGGTCGAAAGATCAGATGTAGAAAGTGATGAACTGTTGTGTGACCTTGCACAACATGATCATTGAGGATGAGAGGAAGGATCCAATGAGTTTGCTCGAGGAGGACGAGCCATACCATCTACAGGGTCCTCTTGCCGAGCCTGATCATCAGGTGCCTCCAACATAGGCTGCATTCATCATAATGCGTCAGGAGATCCGAGATCCGGCGATGCATCAACAACTGCAGGATGATCTTGTCGAGCACCTATGAACACGCAGGGGCAACACAACGTAGATGCTGAGCATGAACTGGCCGAACTTGGCCGAAATATGTTGTAATTTTATTGCAGACCGAACTGTGTTTATATTACGCCGAACTCTGTTTAAAATTTCGCCGAACTTTGGTCTTAAAGTGTGTTGTATTCATCGTATAATGAACTATGCCAAAATTTGGACGAACTTTGGCCGAATTCGAGCCGAATTCTAGCGGAAACGGACGACCCGGCAACTCGGCCTGGATACGCGAGTGAGAAACTAGGCGTACCCAGGCCAAAAACTTGCGCCGTCCGGCCAAAATTTGGTCCGGATTTCGGCATGGGTTCGGCCAACGAGTGGAGATGCTCTTAATGGTTCGGGCGCGATGCATATGGCCGTCCCGGTCGGCCACAAGATAGCTGTCCAAAAGTCAGTTTTTAAAAGACAATGGCGGCCAGCAAGGATGGATCTATAGTCTTGACCCCACCTACCTCGATCGTGCATACGCCAATTCCTTGACCATCGTAATCGTCATCAGTCAGGGTAAGGGAATTGGGACCAAATGTGAACACATGGGATGGACCCAGTGACCCCAATGCACAAGGTTACAAACCCACCAGCCATAATTGAATTAACCGAAAACCCGCTGACACGCCTGTGAAGACAGGGGTCAGGCCGGCTGAGAAGGACCACCGTGCTTGCTTCGCCGTCCTTCAGGGTTTGCGAGGGTTTGCATCGGTGCCCACCTTCAAGGTGGGCCCTTGTCAGGCCGTTGGACCAACTTTGGGCGTGCCTTCTATGACCTGACCTCGGCACAACCCAACTTGGAGGAACCCCGGGTGTCGGATGGCTTCCACATGGCGTTGGGGAGGAATCCACTGGTTCGGTAAACCTGTTTGTAGCCACATGGCGTTGGGGAGGGACAACTCGAGGCGCTCTCCATGCCACCGCTTCTAATTAAGTGGTGTTGGTTGTCACATGGAACCCTAGATCCCAAACTAGGATTTCATGTGTCGCCACGAGATGCGCGAAGAAACATAACTAGAGACAAGATCCACATTCCCTCCTCAAACCCTACTCCTCTACCAATCTAATTACAAATCATAACCGAACTTTCAGTACCAATCACATTATATACAACATTTGGATGTGCACAATGGCTGAACTGCCCCACCGAGCAAAAAAAAAAACTCAAGTTTCTACATGCACCACACACATCGCTGGAATCAAGACGATACATCCACCAGCTTGTCATGTAAACTCAAAGCGCATTAAGAGCTTGACGGACCGCATCGGCTCGCCGTCGCGGCCACATAGCCTGACAGAGCGTATCCCAGTCCGAAGCTCCCACACAGGCAAGCAGGTTTGGCCGCCGAAGTCATCCTTCTGGTGATTGTCAGACTCATGCACCTCGACACGGAGCAGGGCGAGCTCCGGTGCAGCCAAAGGGAAGACAAACTCATGGTCCCATGTTGGTATCCAATTGTCCATGATCACCTTGGTCTCTTCCATCCTTGTGTCGGCCACCACTCCTGCTATACCCACCTGCACTTAATTTTTATACATTCGATAGTTTTTCAGTAAGTACTACATCACATTTTGTTTTACTATTAAATCCTTGATGCATAAGGCAACAGACTGACCCTTGCGTAGAAGTCTGGTGGCGAGAACTTGTCGAAATGCGTCTTGTGGAAGTCGAGTCGCCATCCATCTCCCATGTAAACTGTCACCTTTAGATGGTAGTAGTATTGTGGAAGAAACAAGTTACAAACTTAAAGTTACTAGCTAAACGGACAAAACAGGAACACTGCATTTGAGTAGCAGTTTTAGGTTGGTATATGTTAATTTTTTTTGCTTCACCTTTAGCTTTGTCTTCACTGGTAGATTAGATCTTGGATCGAACATTTTATCGCAGTTCATCAGAAAATCAGGCTTTTTCACGTAACCGCAACCACCATTTGCCCGAAACATCCCTTGAGTCAACCATAGTTTCCTTCCATGGCCCTGTAGTGCCGTCGACAAATTTCTCAGATCATATCGGGAATAATTGGTTTCGGTAAAGTCAGTTATCTGCATAAATTAGAGCATAATTGCTAAAGATAGTGACAAATGTTACCTGCATGTTTGCTGCAACCATTTGAGCTCCATACCTCCAGCCCATCAGTGGATTGTAATTGGAGGATGTAATGCGTGTCGTCCGAGGGAAAATCCGAAGCAAGTTCTTCTGTGTAAACCTGAGTAAAAGTTACTCCATTTTTGTTAATCTACATATTAAGTTAGATTTTATTTAGGGAGCGCTGAAGAAATAAGTTCACGTATAAAGACACTTAAATTCATCTCACTTGATAATTTCGGCTCCATGAGTGATGGTGGCCTTTTCATATGCCGTTTCACCCAAGCTCATCCGGGATACCTTATCGGGATCAACCTTGAGATCCTCATCCATGTCATGCTTTCTCCGGGTGAGGCTGATCGCGATGAGGCGTTTGTACTCCATGTTAACCCCTAGCTGTGCTATCTTCTCCATATCTTCCTCCTCTTTCACATACCGTTTAGTATCCTGCTCTGAAACCTACACGTGTTTACAACTGATACATCATGAGACCTGAATATACTTCGGTTGTTCTAGTGCAAAATTAGTGAGCTCTTCATTCTTGTATGTGAATGACACTACTACACTAATGATTGAATTTATTTCATAGGTTTTATCTTTTGTATCATTGTCGTCGGTACTTTTAAGAAAATTCACCTTTTGCCCGCGAGCCATGGACTTTTATAGCTTTTGTTCTATCCAAAAAAATGTTGCCACATTATTTTACACATTACTTATGGAAGCTTTTAACAATGTTATTATTTTTCACCGGGATGAAAAATTAGGTCTACTAGTTAGGAGGATGTATGGAAGCTAATTGTGCAGACAACTCAGACTTGCATTTGTCGGGAAATGGCAGCTAGAGACCGTGTCAAGTAAAAGAGAAAACAGAGGGTGAAGTACCTGGCGACCAACATCCATCAAGGCCTTGTTGTCGGGGATCTCCTCCCCCCATACACTCTCCTCCTCCGTGTCGCCGTTCTGGGACTCCTCCTTGTTGCTCTTGGTCTGGAGGTACTCTTTTGGTGGCTTGGTCGATACGATTATCTTTCCCTTGAGATCCTTGGGCGAGGGGAATTCCGTCATTGTCTCGGACTCCGAGAGGTGTAGCGAGTCCCCAAATGTTTCCTTGATCATCTGTGGCATGTATGATACCATCCAATTATCTAACGGAAATTGCAGGAAGATCCGATAAAAATGTCGCATCTTTGATGACATGGCCTTTAGTGCATTTTACCAAATATTGAATCGAAGCCATGGCATTTTACCAAGTCTCCCCCAAATTTAGAATTGATATTTACCTTTGCTACTTTGGCTTGGAGATGGGGTGTGAGGTGGTCTTCGAGGGTGAGGATGACGGGGTACGGGGAGGAGACGAAGGCGTGCTCCTTGATGGCCTCAAGGCACCTGTCCAACTCCACCGGCGACGTCCATGTCCTAGAAAACACAAAACCCCTCATCACTCGTTAATTTAATAATTTTGCCATGCTATCGTAACTTGGGCTTGTACAAACTTGATATTTGGCCTTTCGAACTTTATTACTCCTATTCTTGGTGGAAGTAACTGATCAATAAATAAGTATTTCAAAAAATCTATGACAATTAATATGGAACAACCCCTCAAAAAAATATGGAGCAAAGGGAGTTCTATTCTGGCCAGGCCTACCTGCCATGTAAAACCTCGACGTCGTCTTTGGCGGCGTTGGGCCAGAGGTCGAGCTCGATGACCCTGACACCGTCGCGGAGGGCCTTGGCGATGGGCGCCTCGCTACAGCCGCTGCTTAGCTGGTTCCCCGTCAGGTACGAGTTGTGGCCCGTGTAGATGAAGTAGTGCGACAGCGGCAGGCCCATGTCATCCTGAACCTGCATGTGGGGACATCTGAAATTTTGTAAACCTGTGTGTGATGAAATCTGAAAATTGGAATTTTAGAACATGTAGGGAGAAACACAAAGATAGAAACGGAAACAAGAAAATAGTGCTTCACAAAGAATATGTCATCCTGAACGTGAATGTGGGGACATCTGAAATTTTGAACACGTATGAAAAGAACTAAGACGAAACAAATTATGGGTTCACATGAAGAAAGCTCCCAGCACCGAACCGAGAGATATGGCCAAGAGGTTAGTACAATCGAAGCTAGCAAGTGCGTCCAATAGATCGTGTCACTGGGACGCCGCACATGTTTCACGTGTCCGCACCCCGTTTGGGTAGTCCAGTGAAGATACCCTAAGTACGATCGAAGCTAGCAAGTGCGTCCAACACCAAACAGAATCAGACTTGGACATCACATCATGGAAGGTCGGACTCACGGCCAAGAACCCACGCACACAGAGTGGGGACATCTCTGTTGACGGACCAATTCACGTGATCTTGTTTTCTGGACCTATCGACACAAGTCATGGCGATCCTACAATCTTGTTTTCGTCTGTTCCAAGAGCGATGAAAATAATTCAGAGCCGTTCAGCGTCACATGGGTCAGACTGACGGTAGAAAAATAATCCACACCGACAAGTGACTCATGCATGGGGTTCCAGCGTTCCACCATATATACTTCGATTCGATGATTGTTTTGGACTTTTCACTAGGTGGTGGTATAATCTATTGCAGTTTTCACCTGCTAGCCATTTCATCAACTATATAGCATCGTTGAATGCAAACCTTACTGTTGGGTCCTGCATGTTAAAAACTAGGTAACGGACCATAAGTGTGTGTGTGTGGGTGTGTGTGTGTGTATATATATATATATATATATATATATATATATATATATATATATATATATATATATATATATATATATATATATATATATATATATATATATATATATATATATATATATATATAATCATAAATTTTTGTACATATAATTATTTTCCTATGATTTGTTTAGTGTGCTAAAAATATTTATTTTCAAATATAAGCAGAAAAAAGTTTTAAAGTAGAAATTGTGCTACATATAGAATGGAGTATTAGATTCTAGAGTGCATACAAAACATTTTTTTTCATGAATAGTTCTTTTTTTCAGAAAAATCCAAAAATCAATTGGATCGTTTTTTTTTTCAAATAGTGATTCGTGCGACACATGGAGTAGAACATGGGCGGAAGCTGCAATTTCCTCTAGCAGGACAGGTGTACAATTCGCTGGCTAAGGGTCCGTTTGGTAACACATTTTTTTCTCAGTATTTGGAAGATACCACAGTTTATTAAAATACCATAGTTTGCAATACTTTGACCTGTTTGGCTACAATAAAATACTATAGTTTTGAAACTGTAGTATAATAAAAACTATGTTATTTTTGCCTTACTAAAGAAAAAGGTCTAGACCTCTTTTTTCCCGAATACTGTGGTTTTGTTAAAACCGAAGTTTCTCATTGCCAGGCGTAGCAATACCATGGTTTTAGAATACTTTGGTTTTACAAAAATTAGGCAGCCAAACAGAGCCTAAGTACCAATTCCTCGTGTACCATAGTGTTTGACATCACTTGTAATGCATCTTGCTTTTAGTGATGATCTATAAATTAATCCTCCGTCTACACACACTAAGTGGTTCGGTTTGATCACTTTAACCTCACTTAAATGCTTGATTATCTATAGCCGCCCGGTGTCATCTCCAACTCCCCCTCTTTCTCTCTCTAGCCCAAAAGTAGAGCGGCTAAACCTAAAAAGCAAAAGGTTGCTAATTCTCGGTCAACAAAGATTAGTTAGCCTATATTAAAGCAGCACACGTTTTTTTGGACAATAAGGCAGTACAGGTTGTGTGCAGTTTTAGACTACAGGTGCTCATTTCTAGAGGGCCAATCAGTCCCGGTTCGAGAGGGCCTTTAGTCCGGTTTTCGAATCGGATCAACGGTTTCGGGACTAAAGGTCCCTTCTAGTCCTGGTCCAGTCATGAACCAGGATAAAAAAACGCTCTGCGTGGCCGCGGTGTAGAGCGGGTGTGGAGGACAATTAATCACTTTTAGTCACGGTTTCTGCCCCGAACCGGGACTAAAGGACCCGCATGAACTGGGACAGCTCGTCGCCCTACCCTATGCGTCGTCCTGGCCTTACGAACCGAGACTAATATGAGGCCTAGTCCCGATTCGTGAAGATCGCTTGGGTGGCTTCGATAGTGTATAGCTCTGCCACAAATTTTTTAAAAATCTTATAGGTAGTTAGAGCTAATACTGAAAGATCCTACGTCTCTCTCGAGCATATGGGGGACAGAAGCTACTATGATGCACATACACTGAACATTGCACATGTGCTTAACACTGTTCACTCACAGTACTTCATGTAGTCATGTCCTGGTTATGTGCCACACCTACAACTGTGTAGTAGCAAGTTGACTTCAGTGCCAACGGTTTATGTTTACAGAAACCACCCTACTTATCTAGAATATTGATATCCTAGACTCTATGAAGCAAATATCCTTTTCGTATGTTGCTGGCCTAATCTGACCAGGAATCAATCAACTCAAAATATTTAAGAAGAGAAAAATCGAAATCATCTCTCTACTTATATTTTGAACATTCCGTTGCACTGTTGTATATATATATGGTCCACGCATTGCACTGCTGTTTCTAGAATTTAAACCAAGGAAAATCGTGGAATGGAACCTTTCTTTCAATCTTCTCAAAACCAGTTTTTAGTAATTATAACTTTCAGAAAAAATAAAATAAAAATCGAACAAACTATGGATGAATGGAGCTCTAGGCAGCTTACCCCTCGGCGTGGATGGAGGGCGGCGTTGGCGTCGCTGCAGAGCCAGCGGTGGAAGCCCTCGACGGTGATCCCGCCGCCGCCCTTTTTGAGCAGCTTCTGCTCCGCCGCGAACGCCATGATCTCCCTCGCCGCCTCCTCCAGGTCGCCGTCGCTGGCCTCCCCCTGCACCTCCCGGAGGAACCTCCTGAGCGCCTCCTCCCCGAGCGCCCCGTCGGCCCCGGCGTATGCATGGAACACGCCGCCGATCGCCTCCGACGGCTCGTTGGACGCCGGCCGGAACCGCCGGCGGAAGCAGCAGACCATGTACGTCGTCATGGCCGCGCTCGACCTATAGGAGCCGGATCTCCGTCTTGTACACGTAGAGCCAACGAGCAAATAAGTTTGGTGCGACTGTGAGAGCTAGCTGCTGCATAACTCTCTTTGTATGCGATCGATGCGTGAGCCAGGTTCAAGATATATATACATATACAGTGCCTTGACGGGGAGCGACAAAGGCAGCTCATCACCAAGGCGCATGTGAATGGCCATGAAAATTGTTGATCCAACACGTCGCTAACACGTGGATTTAGGCCCACATGCTTTTTCTTTTGAACAGGGAACGGTCCTGAAGGACTGAGAAAAACTGCATTAATTCCAGGTGGTAGTACAATTACATCAAAGACCATAGAAAATTGTGAAATTATAACTTGGTCCTCAAAACACATAGAGGACCTTAGTATTTTTTGAAACGCAAACAAGTTCTTTCGTCGCACCGCCGAAGACCGGAGATGGAGTCCACCGATGGCCACCAAGTTCATCACTCGGGATCATATATAGCACTTAGGATGAAGATGGTGGCATGTGTCATCGCCGCACCATCAATGAAGGGCTTCCACTGTTGGAGGTTGAACAAATACTCATCTATGGCGTTCCAAGGTGTCTTCCTTTGGTACCAAAGATTGGTGGCTTGCATAGGACAACCGCATAAACGCTCGACGTCGCAACAGAACTTCCTTGCCTCCAGTAAGCTTGCACATCAACAAATCATGTACTACTTCTTCTCCCCTCGCGTCAATGGCCGGCCAGAGAGGAAAGCAGCACGAGCTCCCGGATACGAAGCTTACCAAGGACACATACCTCATGTATGGAGCTGCAAATGGAGGTGATAGTCGCCGCATCTCGCTTCGCCCATAGCAGCACCACGACGAACAACATCCCCACCAACAAAGCATTGTATCTCGCCAGAGAGATCCAGCGCGAAACTTTGTCCGTTACGACATACTACAACATGTACCCAAAACCTAGCAGTATTGTTATC
The DNA here is from genome assembly GCA_916181665.1 of Avena sativa. Taxonomy (NCBI): domain Eukaryota; kingdom Viridiplantae; phylum Streptophyta; class Magnoliopsida; order Poales; family Poaceae; genus Avena; species Avena sativa. The sequence goes on from OV702285.1 coordinate 17,836,239, forward strand.
ACTACTGACTCTATTGTCTTTCATTTGCCACCTCCGGACGGCTATTCCATAAGCGAAGGCCATCACTTGTGTAGGCCTTAGGTGCTGGATGGAAAATTTCCAATTGCAGTACAGTCCGTATTCTTCTTCTATTAAGAACTGATGACAAGAAGCTTGGTTTTATGATTCTAGGAAGGATAGTGTAAGGCAAGACGAGTTAGCCCCTCTCCTCTGCTGCCCCCACCTCTTCCCCTTAAGAGTCGTCTCAGCGCGCCCGTGCCGATCCCGAGTTGTCACCACCGGCGTTGCCGGCCGGAGACATCAGAGGAGAGGCGTCGGTGTAGAGTGTAGGTTTTGGTGTAGTTTGCCCGGCATTTTGCCGTGTAGTTGGAGTAGGGCTTGGGGATTTCTTGGATGGTCCCTTTGCAGTTCGAGTTCATCCCTCATCGACAACGCTCTAGTGGTCAGAGCCAGCGGCGGCGGCCTTCTGCTCGAAGATCTCCGCAATAAGGACTCCCTCTACGGCCTCTGGTTCGGAATTGTTGTGCCGCTACTCCTCCTCTTCCTGGCGGGCCTGGCGGCGAGGGGGTGGGGAGAAGTAGCCTGCCGGTGCCCGGATCTGGTGGTACGCGAAGCCCCTGGTTCAGTTCGGCGTCCGGGTGCGGCGTTGGCTATAGTTCTTCTCTGTTTCTGCTCCGGTCTCCATGGTGGATGCCGATGCATGCGGAGGGACGTGACTTCCCAATAAGCACTCATGCATGTGCTGCTTCATCGTCTTCAAGCTGAGCATCTTCCTGGCCAACCAAGGTGGCGAGGAGGGCGGCGTGAAGGTTGGTGGTGTTGCTGATTTGTGCAGGCTGCTGCCATCTCGAGCTCAGCGCCATGTGGCCATGTTGGCCACAGGCATCTTCGGCCATAGGAGCGGCGACTCTGCATGCCTCTTTGGCATGACTGATACCTCCAAGATGGAGGCCCTGGAGGAGCCCTGCGTCGGCGCCCCTCATCTTCTTCAAGCCAAGTGGTGCTTCCCTAGCGGGATGAAGATGGCTGGCGGCAAGACTCGAGCGTCGGTAGTTCGGTCGGAGGACCTGATCGTGTTTTCCTCACTTATTTCAGGGTCTTGTGTGCTAATATTCAAGACTTCTTTTATTTCCTTTTTCCTTCGAGGTCCTGCTTGTAATTGTATCGACCGACAGTTACTTTAATGGCAGCTTCGGGGTCCTTCGTGACCCCTTCACGTTCAAAAAAAAATTTAAGAACTGATGAAAACTACGTTTTTGTTTTCTAGAGAAATGGATCTTTTAATATATATATGCTTCCTTTGAAAAGAGTTTTAATATAAATATATGAGCCGCCTTACCCTCATACATGAATACAATTTTCTCAAAGTGCGAATAGTTAATTAGTGCCCAATGCATATGGAGGTCCCGGTTATGTACTTATTTTTTCATTATCACAAAAGGTTAAAAAAAAAGTAAAAAAGAATGTTAGTGGAGCTAGCCATGTTGTGGTGTTGTTGCATCTTCATATGCGCGGGACCAACCAAAAGAACATATAGAATGAGTAAATATTTGACCGCGATCGCTGTCCATGGCGTTTCCACCGGGCACGATTCTGTCTGGTTAATGCGTGGTTCGTGCGTGCTGGATGCACATTGCGGTCCCGGTCGGCCAATCGCCACACACTCACACGCTCAGGCTACGATCGGTCACGCGGCCGGCCTCACCGATGCACGTACGGGCCCAGGCAATCCCGAGCAGCATGCGTTCGTCCTTACTCATTTTTGGGTAGATGCAGATCAAGAGGCCCGTGAGCTGTCCAAATGGCAGTTTTCAAAAGACAGGTGGCGGCACCAAAGGATATCTGCCCCCACGTAGCTTGGCCTTGCATGCATGGACGCCAATTCTATATCCATTAATTACGTATATTAAAAATTATTATAGTACACAATGAATTAATAGGGAGATGGCCATTTTTACAGTACATCAATGACACATGAAAGGATAAAGTTGTCGACCTCAACCGAGGAGGAAAGAGCAACGAGAAAACTTAATTCGAACTCTCGGGCATTTCACCGAACACCTCTTGTGCATATAAAGAAAACACAAACTAGCACACCTCTCACCCTCTTTGCTAATCTTCAAAATGAGAGAGTGAAACAATGAGAGAGAGGGGTGGGCTGTGGTGTATTATATATAGGCGCACACCCTTTAACACCGGTTTAAGCCACGAACCGGTGTTAAAGATGGGGGGTGCTGCGCGGCGCGGCGGGGCAGGCCCTTTAACACCGGTTCGTGGCTCGAACCGATTTTAAAGGTGATAGGCCTTTTTACTTTCTAAATCACGCTGGTACGAATATCCTTTTTAACACTGGTTCGTAGAAACCGGTGTTAAAAGCCAGTTTGGACCTCAACTAAAGGCCTCATTTCCACCGGTGGGACCAAATGTGTAACACATCGCATGGAGCTGCTTTTGTGTCTCTTACCGACCAGGACCCCAATTGGCACGGCCGGAATGTCACATTCGTGGATCGTTCCCCTTTTTTTTTTGCAGCACACGCTACCTGCTTAGGTACAATGTCAAGGACCGGAGTGAGGTTTAAGAGGAGTACGTACGTGTACTCTGCTGGTACAGTTAGTGCAAGCGATGACATGTTACTCAAAACTAAGCTAATTAGTACGTACGTGTACTCTGCCGGTACGTGTCTAGATATTCATGGCATGACGATTGATTAACTAGATGACGAACCATTGATTGGATGATTTTCTGTGTGGTCAAAACTCAAAACTAAGCTAATTATAGTAGGTGAAGATAGGCCAGTTTAGTTTCAAGGAATCTGTCATCAAGTCATCCTGTCTCGAATAACAATCGATCAGATGATAACGTAGTAAACTAGGTAGGTGAAAGATATTCGGGCGTGCACATGTCTTGACCGTCCAAGTGTCGCATGCTCCCGTTCTTTGCTCAAATTAAGGAACAAGCTCTTGACTTTTTTTTCTTTGAGAGGGGGTGACTCGACTTGGACTTGGCTTAATTGCATGCCAGCGCGGTTTCATTGTATACTTACGCACTATTTCATGAATTGATTATGAGGCTAACCTAATCAATCAGCGCCGAATTAATTAGGTTCAAGTTTTGTTTAGCATCCACCTACTCTGCTGTACAACAAATTTGAGCATATAATATCCTCCTATCGTCCTGGTTTGTTCGTCAGAAAGAACATGCCGCGCGCCGGCTTTTCAAACAATCTTAAGATGATGCAGGCGTGTTATAAGACTTCTCTTGTACATATTAGATTTAGGGGTGCGTTTGACGCACAATCCCGTAAAATACAGTAGTTTTAAACTGACTCCTCTATAGGGCCTGCTCCAATGGATTCCTTACCAACTGTAGGCACAAACCGTTAACACCAACCCAAAAATGAAAAAGAACAAATGAGTTAACCTGTTAGTCCATGAAAAGAGCAGTACTAAGCAGGAGAACACTGAGGCAGGTCGTAAAATATGAGGTATCATACGAACAATAGATAGTAACAATATTGAGACCAAATAAGCGGACGAAACAGTGTACACACTGGCTAGATGCCATCGAAGCTTGGTCTTCTGGAGAAAGAGAGGTGGAGGCACCTGGTCGGCGCGACGACGGCAACAGAATCACGGATGCGGGCTACAGCGCTGAAAGGGAAGGCGCCAGGGACACGGACAAAGGGGCTGAACATTCACAAATTCTATTTATGAGGCAATCAAAACCATCTATGTATGCAAAAAAGATAGACCAAGATTCCATATAAAAGAGATTACGTTAACTGAAGCAATGCTCACAAAAAGCTGAATGCAAACTAAATATAGTACCTCGGTCTAAAAACAAATAAAAATTTATTGAAAAGAGGGTCAGGGTCTACTATGAGCCATAGGACAAAGTAAGATGAAATGTGAATATATGTGGCACAACAGTACGTACTAAGCAAGTTGAATTTTCGTCAGCCAAATGATATTCATAAATTTTCGTCACCCTAAGCTCATTCCACACGCCATATGAAATATGAATAGCGTTGTTACTTTTGCAACCAACACATATAATTGGCAGGCAAAATCTCTAAGAAAAAATTTCTAGGAACTTGGTACTTATTTAGGAGTGGCTGGAGACTTATTACTCTAGATATTAAGCGTGAGCAAAAGTCTGAGCGATGAGGCCATCTGCCGCCCGCAAACATTGTTTGCCGTTCGATCTAGATGAACGGTTCGTGCTCACACGCCCTCACCCCCGTATCTCTTCTCTCATTTGGTTCCCCGTCTCTTCCTCACCTGCGTGCTAGGGTTTCAGGTTGCCGCCTCGCCCCGCCCAGCTACCGGCCGCCCCGCCCCGCCTAGCTCCCGGCCGCCGCCCCGCCCAGCTCTCGGTCGTTCCTCTTCGATCTACGTCTCTTCCTGGACCCCCGCATCCCCACGTCTCCGCTTCTCCGACTCTCCTCCTGCACGTCTTCCCCGTGCATGCTGCTGGCCCATGGACACCACACATCTGCGTGCAGTTGCATAATTAGTAAGCTTAACTCTCCAGGACTGTCGGATCCCCACCTTGAATGGACACTGGTTTTGGATGTGAGACTATTTTTGACTGATCTGAATATCATCCCGTAGTTTTTCATGCGTACTATTCTTTTCATTTTTCTACTCACTCTGATCCAGTCAAATTAGCTCTAGGGATTTGACTGTTCATTTAAATTGGTTGCCGTGAGGTGAGCCTATGTGCTGATTTCCATTCCAACCGGCAAGTACACAAATCTGATCTTCCAATTGCTGAACTTATTCATTGTGCAAAGCTCTTGATAATGTTGTAAGTCACAAAGAATTTCTATCCTTTTTCCAGCGATAATATAATTGCGACTACTGATTATTGTGTAGTTAAAAATACTATTTCAGTGGTTCTTGTGGTGCAGGTTATATTTCACATGTTCAAGATGTATGATGTATTCTCAAAGGTTTTGATAATTTGAAAAGAATTCTGGAAAAGGTAAATAAATCAGAAGGTGTTATTTTGTAATCTATTCTATAGTACCCAGCTATATCCCTGCTATAGTACCTAATTTACAGTTGGATACATCCCCAGGGTTTGTCATGTTGTAGCAGCATAAAACACCAGAACAGGAGCACAATTTTTTAAAGGAATATAAACTAACATATGTTTATAGAAATGATACTACATGTCTAGCCAATGAATTGCTACTGAGATACACTCCTCACTTGCCGCAACATCATCAGTTTGTTTTAGAGCGGCCTTTTATGTAATATGTTGTTGCCAATTCTCCCATGCAAAGACCAAATGATGATTCTGTTATGGTATTGGATCGTCCATCTATGCATAGCACGACTCTTCATGCATGAAGGCTGATCAACTCGATACCTTGAGAATCAATCGATCCAAATATTTTAAGCTTCTTAAAGTTCATTCTGCTACAAAAAAGAAGACTCTTGTTTTATCACTTACCATGTTCAGCCTCAAGAGCAGGTGCTATGTAGTAGAAACCTGGTGCAAGTGACTTATAGAAAACTTGTAGCAATGAGCACATAAGGCAAACCAAAGAAGCAATATAAGATTTCTTCACATTTGTACTGACGAAAACAATCATGAGCGATGATGATCATCTTTTTTATAGCGGAGGTAGATCTTGAAGGAGCCAAGCGTGGCCACTGTCCAGAAAATATTTTCACCATCGCTCAGCCTGCATCATCACCATCTGCGAAATCAAACCTTGGCAGCAAGAGCATGGTCCAACTATTTTAGTACCTGTGCCGGTAATGTACAAAAGGTAAAGACTATAAGCTAAGAGAAAAATACGAACTGATTCAGTACTGAAGCCATCAATTTCACTCATACATGTATAAGCTGTAATGGTTTCAGATCCATAATGCTTGGTTACCGAAGCCATATGATACAGGGGCTACTGAAAGATCAACCATAAATGATGGTTTAGTATATCTAAGAACAATCGTCTACTTATTTACCTATTTAAGTAAAATCTAGGGACATTACCATCATTTTTTATGGACAACTCTTCAGGTGTAATCCAAAAAAATTGCATCTACCTACTGTTAAGAAAAACTTTGCAATATCTTAGCCACAAAAACAAAAAATAGCAAGACCTTGTTATCAAGAATCGATACATTCATTGGTTGGCATAAGACGCACAACTCGCAAATTTTGGGATGTACTAAATAAGAATCAAAGGCACTACGAACATACAGATTTAGAATCTGGACCAAGGAAGGCAGAAAGGAAACAAAGGTAAGGAGATCCCAGAGACGTCGCCTGGTACCCGTGCCATCTGAACAACCAAATGGAACCATGGAGGCTAGCACCCAGCAAAAGTCAAGATTTGTGGAGACTAACTACAGAATTGAATCAGTTAATAGTTTTCAACAACCAATCACAGCCATTTGACTTAACATAGTGGATGCATCATTCAGAGCAAATTCATTAGCGAGATAGATTTATGACCAAGATACAAATCTATTTTCTCTTTGATCTCACATTAGTGCACACAATTTTAAGAAAACAGTTGGTGTATATCAAGACCAGGTTCAGTGCACAGGGGCACAAAGGGCATCATAACAACATAAAGTACATATTTGTAGCATCAAGAATACAGGGAAACGAACATCAAAAGTTACTTTACATTTCCTGCTATGAACAACTTAGTGTGTATCGGGAGTTCCAAACGAACATGCTACAATATCAATAGAAAAAATGGAAAGAATTAGAACAATTCTATGTGTTCTAATTATATGAATCGTTATGTGACAATTAGGAAAATCAAAGCAGCAAGTCATGTCAGGGGCAGAAAAAGAGAGATATTCTAGTATGATTGCTTCTAGTCAATACAACATTAAAATTAACAGAAATAAGCTAGCATCAGGAAGTAATTAATATAGAATTAAACGGGACTATCATGGATGTATAAACCATACCACATGGATTATAGAAATGATTGCATTGTCACTGAATACATTGAAGTTTCAGTTCTCTCCATTTTTACTTCCCTGTAGTTCAAAATGTATCTAATACTGAAGTATGGTTCATATACCTACAAATGATTATATATAATCTGTATATAGAAAAATTAATTAACCTTTTTCAGAAAATCCAAATTATTTTCATGCCCAAAGCAGCCCAGGTAGTCATGCTTTTCTCTAGCATTAACATGGAGATGAAAAGAGAATCTGTTAGAATATGCACCATCTTTCTAACCTTTTCCTCTTTACTTTTAAGAAACAGATGATGCCTCTAGATAGCAGTCAAACTTCCAACAGAACAGGATCAATCAGGTCACTAGGAAACGAAAGAAAATAGCTGAATAAGAGAATGTGAACAGGAGCACCTACATGAAAATGGGACATCAGCCTGCAAATAACAATGAGGCAAAGCACTTAATCACATATTATTCATTTCTCCATAACATGCTAAACTAGGATAATATTCAATAAGAATAGCATATATGACGGTCTTGTTTTCATTGAACAACCGAACGCCAAATTTCGCAAATCAAAAAATACAGTGACTGATTTCAGCACCATACTAAAGACACGTGGTCTAGCTAATCTTTAGTGGCAAAATGACCTTAATCATAACCGTGCCTCTCAATTCAGAATTCACTTGTTTTCTAATTTTTTTACCGTCACTTCAAGTAGAAGCAATCTAACTACCTGGCCAGGTCATCAAGTAAGGTCCATCAATGGATGCACATCTAGCAAGGACATCAGTTCAGCTGAACCACGGACTCCATTTTTGTACACCCATTGCACATCTAGAGAGAGAGAGAGAAATAGTACCAAAGCGCGCGTGAGGAGAATGAAGCTCGGCTGGGAAGAGGTGGCTACTGGCCGCTCCTTCTGGTGTGTGGCGCGACACGCGGCGGTGCGAGGGGCTCCTCCTGGTCACAGCACGACGCGCGGTGGCGGAGCGAGTAGAGGGATGCGCTGCTCTCGTCAGCCACCAGCCGCTCGTCCCAATGGCAGCACGGCGCGCACGCCGGCAGCGTGAGCAACGGAATGCGCTGCTCCCGCAGGTCACCAGCCGCTCTCTCGGCGATGACATGGTTAGCGGTGGCGGTGCTAGAAGCACGCCGACCACCAGCTGTTCCTCCTGTGAGACGGAGCAAGGACGACCAAGACAAGGCCACAGTAGGGGAGGAGAAGGCACCAGCGGAGGAGGGAAAGCGAGGGTCGCGAGGAGGGAAAGGCACCGTGGGCGAGCAGGTGGTGGGCTGGTGGCGGCTAGGGTATGAGAGAAATCATGGGAGGAGAGGAACGGGAGTGGAGATTGGGGGAGGATCACCTGAGGGGATTGGGGAGCACGTGAGGCTGTGCACGCAATGTCCCTCCGATTCATCCTGTACCTGATCAATACGCAGCAAGATATATCCATCTAAGGCCGACATGCGGGACATGGAGAACCCGTGTGGCAAAACAACAAGGCCTCGCATGAGAGACGCTCACTTGTGGGGATGAATCGGAGTATGCACAATAAATATGTGCACACCTGTTCACCGGGGTAAAAAAAAGACTTACTGCAAACTGATGGCCTGGATCTCCCCTGAACACTCGATCCGACGGCCCAGATTGCCAGGCGCTTGTGGTTGCCCCCATAGGGGGCACCAATTACACCTTTGAATGTTCCTTCTGTTCTTATTCTTCTTAATTGACTGTTCATGGTAGGATTTAATAGACTTGGAGCAAACTTTGTACTAATTGGAAAGGGAACTAACAAGAACGGCAGGAGATACGCGTGGTATTTTTAGGCCCAGACCAGCCTAATTCCTCATATCGGGCTGGAGCGATGTATATAGGATAGCTTGCCGGCCCAATGTGGTGATAAATTTCTGGACCTGTAGTACTCTATTTTTTTTTACAAAGAATATACTAATATAGTATAGAAGGAAAATAAAAAGAGAAAAAGGACCCCGCCACCGTAAATAATCAGAACTCTAACCACCACCAAAGACATACTCTGAATCTATATTTGGAAACACGATACATACTGGTCATGGAAATAATGATGTCATCATCTGCATATACCTTAGCAGGTAAGTACTCAACAACTATATATACCCGAACCCCGCAAAAAAGAAAAACTATTAACAGAAAGACTCAAGGAGAAGGTTTAGTCAGGATTAAGTTGGATTGGGTGGTTGTACGGGATCAACCCAATCCCCATCTGGAACAGCTCCACGTCTGGCAACGAACTGAGGCCTTAGTAATCATACACTGTTTCAGCTTATATGCTCTGCAATTTTCATAGCTTAGGCACATTTTTTTTAGGGATCCAAAATAGATTGTGCAACCAGGACGGGAGAACTAGACACAGTTGCATCCCTTCCACGTTTGGACATCCATTTATCTAGAAATAGAGTGCAGCTTGTTAAATTATGTAGAAACATCTCAAACCTCATGTTTCACTTACTTGTATCTTAGCAATAAATAGCAAACAGCGAACACCTTATTTACAGATCTTGGAAAGGAACGGAAGGGTTTCTTTGGCTGGCTGCGGGGGTAAAGAACTTGGAAATGAACGCAAGGCTTTCTTCGGCTGGCCGCGGAGGTGGAAAGTCAACTTTGGTTGGTGCCCTGAGTCTCTCCAGGAAGCTTGGATCAGTAGGGTCCTAAAGAAAACATATAAATAGAAAAATAAGGTCAAGTCAATCAAGTAACCAACATCATGCAACTACAAATGTTACTAAACCACACATTCTATGAAATCGAAATGCATTTGGCAAAATAGACAATGAGGAGTATATTTATAGGCCCGTGGCAACACACGGGCAAGTAACCAACATCATGCAACTACGAATGTTACTGAACCACACATGCTATGACATTATAATTACCTTGTACGAATATCTTACTTGGGCCTCCTCGTCTTCCAACTGTAAAGACGTGCAACTAATGATTAACAAAGCAACCCCAAGAGAAGTTTAAACTAGTTTCCCAGGAAATAAATGTCATACATACTTGGGCGGCAGTTACTCCCAAATCTTCCCTGGGCCCATCAGAATTATACGTGCCTCGCAAGCAAGAGTGACCACCAATATAGGCATCATCCTTGGGGTGCTTCACTTCAGATGAACAACCATAGCAGTAACCCAAGTCTGAAAAGGGAGGATTTGTGGATCACCTGCCAAGTAATCTACAAGGCATACACACAATATAAAAATAACACTACCTCCGTCCACAAATAAGTGGCTTGGATTTGTCTAGATTCATACGTATCTTCACACATTTTAGTGTTTAGATACATGCGAATCTAGACAAACCCCAGTCACTTATTCCGAACGGAGGGAGTAAATGGTTGTAAAAAATGTGCATGCAGCCATTGCAAATAGATGTGCGCAAACAAAAATGAGATATTACGAATATAAATCTTCAAGTGCCATGTGGCGCCTGGCATATAACTATTACTACAACCATCTGCCATGTGGGGCCTGGAACCGACATGGGCTGCAGGCAAGAAAGTATCCCTCCGTTCCAAAATACTTGACATGGCATAGTTATGGTATCCTTAGTTTGTTGTTTGATTGGTCACAATGTAAGACCACGAATTGCCAAGAAGTTGCCAATCAAACAATCAATTCCCCTCTCCCTATCTTATTTACCAAGCAATAGATCAGATATTTCAGGATACATCATCAAACATAATGGACAAGAGTTATAATATAGAGATGAAGCTAGAGACAGATAGACAATACAAAACTATATAATATGTTAGGTTAAGTTGGCGCAAACCACAAACTGCAGAGTACACAAGTTTAGGACAAGAGTATTGAATACCTTTGTCAAAAGGATCAACCCTGCAGATACAGCTGACCACCAACTCATCACGTTGTTCAAGCATAGTCTCGGCAAAGAATAATAGGCCATCCCTGTCTTTGGTCTTTGCAGTGAAATTGATATGATAGTACATCCTACGACTACCGCCCTCATCAAACACATGGTAGCTCACAACACCTTCGAGTTCATATGCAAGATCCTAAATAAGAAAGGAACATGATGGATATGGTCAACAATTGATTGCTAGACAGATAGAAGAGTAAGACACAATCACACAATTGAACCCCAGTAGGAGGACAGAGAGCGAGGGCAGAAGCAAGGGAATAAGAGCAAACCCCTAAGAGGTTGTGATCATCATTATATTTGTCCACCAAAGATCGAACCAACTGGAGCATCCAACAGCGTATTTCATCAATTGGTAGCGACTGCAACCGCCGCTTCCTCGTGCCATCAGGCCAGTACAGAATTCGGCGTATAATCTTCTCGCGGGTGGATTCCTTCACACGAGTAATCAAATCTGGATCATATGGATCTACGCACCTAGTTTAGATCAAAGTATCACACATGGTTATCATACTGTGATTTCACAATTGTAGAGAACACATAGAGATACTTAATTCTCTGTCGATGTTATCATCCCGACATATGGTGTTCGTGTATTAGTTTTCCTTGGAGGTTGATGAATAGGACCAACACTCAAGTTACTTCTAATAACATAACTAATGGTAGTAATAGATTAGTCAAACCAAAACAAAACAGAACTGTTTCGCATGCCTATAAGTTTCGAGTTCTAGATGCAAAAATAAGGAATGCACATCCATCCATCTTCCAATTTAGATGCCCAACTCTATGTGCACTTACCACACTTTTGACCAGATAATAGAACTTGGTGTTCTGGCTATCACCACTGTTTAGTACATTAGAGGGAATGCTTAATTGAACTTTACATGGTCCACAAACAGGAACTAATGTATGCTACTCCCTCCGATCCATAATAAGTGTCACAGTTTTGAACTGAGGTTAGTTCAAAATGGCGACACTTATTATGGATCAGAGGTAGTATTACTTTTTTCTTTAGACTTGTCAGTAGTTGAATACTCAAACTAAGGGTCATTTATATTTCCTGATTGGTGGTGTAATGTCTATGCTAATCTTCCCCTGACCCTACAGCTTAAAGCATAGCCCTGTTTGTATATAACGAAGGACGACCTTATACATAAATACAGGATAAATGAACCAACAGAAATCCAGAACAAAGTTGAGAAACTTTACATTGTTGGATCCTGACGATCACGGAGATAGCAATCAATGGCACTGTAAGCCTCTGGTAAGCTATGAAACAGCCCACCCACGTCAGGATATGTATGATAATATCCGGTATGATCAATCCTGATGTAAAATCTGATTCCCCAGTCATTGAATATCCAGACCCACATGGAGGACAAGGAGATGGAAGGGGGCGATCCCTCCAACGACGCAGTGTGGACCAAGTCCTTCAAGGATGAGACTTCTGGCTGTTGCAGCGTTTGTGCAGATGCAGTGTCTCCCACATGCTTTTCCTCAGGCCTGAAACAAGGCAAGCAAGTTTGATGAGCAACGAAGAAATTATCTTAACTGCAGGCCATGAATAATCCACATGATCGTGTGCTATGGCTATCTTTATAAGAGGGAAGGATCCAAAATCATCTACTCTCTCTGGCCCATATTACTTGACTTGGATTTTTCAAAATTTGGATGAACCTATATCTCTACTATTATAGTACACCAGTTTTTGAACTTGTATTGGCCACCCACTGTCATGCATAAGCACTTATTAGCCGTTGATTTGGTCCATGGAATGAATCAAAACCGCTTATCAACAGCGCACTCAAGATATCCAATGGCTAATATTTGCCGGATTCATTCCGTACGGACAGGCGCCAAAACAAGGCCAACGAGAATTTTCTGGAGTTCTTGTGAACCCGGTCGACCTGCATGCATCCAAAGCCCTCCACGCTCAGGATTCTATGTGATAATTTTCTACCGTAGGATCTTTTGTGGCTGTTTTGTGATGTAACTCATTGAGTTCAGCAAAAACGAGTTCTTTTGAGAGATATGACTCGTGAGACCATGTTTGCAGTTTGATCAAAAGACACTACATGCGAGTGGGTGTAATCTTGTTTGCAGACTAATCACAAGAGACACCACGTGCATAGCACGTGCTTTCTACTACTCCCTCCGACCCATATTAGTTGACTTGGATTGGTCAAAATTTGGATGAACCTATATACTAAATTGTGGCTAGATTCATCCGAATTTAGACAAAGAGTAAACCGCACTAGCGGTCCTAATTCTTTTCTCATACCTTCAGTTTGGTCCTACTTCTTTAAAATTGCACATCTAGGTCCTAAATCTTTTATAAGTGATTCACACGAGGTCCTAAATGGGTCTGACCGGCGTTGACTGATGCCACGTCAATATTAGGGCCCAAGAAACATAGTGTGGCATGCATATTTGCCAATAGCCCCTTGAAACTGTATGTGTTCCCGAACACGATCCTGAAACAGATGCTTGCAGCAGCTAAGCAAGCGCATGGATCAGCTAGCACGTAGCGTTGAGACCACACGGTAGAAAAGCATGACAGAGCTCTGCCGAACACCCGTTTGTGCACATACCATGTGTATATGTTGGAGAACTGCACCAGCGCGTAGGCAGTGTACGCATGGGGCGCGGCCGGATGTCGAGCGCCGAGGATCCCGCATGGTCTACCCAAGGACCGCGAGCAGCAGCATGGGCCGGAGCACAGCTAGCAGCCGAGGATGATGTACACTCTCCCAACAAGCGCGCTTGGATGTTGGAAGGCTTGCCTTCTCGCGTACGCGTTTGCATTCTCGCAGTCCCAGATGATTATCATGCGCGCTTGGTTGTTGGAGGGACATGGTTGCCAGGGGAGATCGTGTGAGGCAGGCATTAGGGTGAGCCGCAGCTAACCATGAGAGGAGCATCTGTTATGGGCATCAGCGGCAGCATCGTAGGGCGGAGTGGCGCACATGTTGGAGAACTGCACCAATACATAGGTTGGTGTACGCACGGGGCGCGGCCGGAGGGTGAGTGTCGAGGATGCATGGGGCAGCACCGGGATGAGGGGCGCCACGAACAGCATGTGCCATGCATGCACGACGCCGGTCTAGTGTTAATATGTCTTAAGCAGATATGCTTTTTCATGCGCGTGTGTTTGCATCAGCGAGTGGCGTGCCTGCGTCGCTTGTTGTATGTCTACATCAGCGCGAGGGAGGGATTCATGGGATTTTCTGACGAGTTCCTGGCCGTGACACTGCCGCAAGCGACAGACTCATGGGACGGCGTGGCATCTATTCTAGGGACCGTGTTCTAGAAGGAATACAAATTCAGGGTTATGTGCAAATATGCAGGCCAGACGGGGCGCTCCCTGGGCCTACTGTCGATGTGGCACCGGTCAACACTGGTCAGACCTATCTAGGACCTCGCGTAAATCACTTATTAAAGATTTAGAACTTAGACGTGCAATTTTAAAGAAGTGGGACCAAAGTGAAGGTGCAGCCAAAGAATTAGAACCGCTAGTGCGGTTTTCTCTTAGACAAACTTTAGTCAACTAATATGGGTCGGAGTGAGTAGTACTAAATAGTATCTAATATGGGTCAACTAATATGGGTCGACTAATATGGGTTGGAGGGAGTACGGGTAACTTGTCACATGGATCCGAATGAAATACGTAGGAATCTATACGTACGGGGTATCAGTCCCCACCCTACCGATGAACAGAGCAATTCGATTTCGACTAGATCGGAATAGAAAACTGACGATGATGAAGCGATCCTAAATCATCTACCAGTAAATTGACACATGGATCCGAATGAAATACATAGGAATCTATACGTACGGGGTATCAGTACCCACCCTACCGATGAACAGAGCAATTCAATTCGATGACGCGATCCAGAGGGGCATACTATACCTTGACGGGGAGGACAGTACTTTGAGCATGAGTTTGTTGATGCGTGGAGAATCATAGTCCGTGAAGTAGTTCCCATCCCTATCTTGGAAGACAACGATCAGTGGCCCGGATTCGGAACGGGCTGCCGCGAGTTGGTCCCGCCTGCTTCCGCGCAGGGGAGAGACGATTGCTTCTTCGTTTTTGCCACAACATTGGATGGAGAATATCTGCCTCCCGGCGGGGGCGGCGGTGGGAACATCAAACTGCACCGTTGGGTGGCCCGCGTAGAGGTCAGGAGCGTGGAAGCATTTTTCGTGGGCGCGGCGGCCGCATCTAGGATCTGGCATGGGGAAGAAGGGTTGAGGACAACGGGGATTAGGGTTTGCTCGGGGGAGGGGAGAGGGGGAGAGGAGGCGAGGAGAAAGAGATAGAAAGCGAATCGTGTCGCACTGTCCAACGGGTTCTTTTTTTTCCTTTTTTGTGGGTGTGTCCTGACTCCCGCGGGTTCTAGTCTTCTAGAGCGTCCACTGTGGCTGGTGTTGTGGTTTTGGCCCATGTAACCCGGTTTTACTTCGGATCGGAGCACGTATAATATTCATGGCCCATAAAACTTATTCGGTGGCCCGTTTAGCATCCAGTCGAACCATTACATCTAGTGGTCGGAGAGGATGACCCGAGCGGAAACTCTATCCCATCTGCTGCGCGCCTTCTCCCTCTTCGCCGCCGCCGGCAAGCCCTCCAGCGCCCAAATCCGGCCGCCTTGCCGTCCCATTTCCTCCGCCGCCGTCGCCAAACAACCCGCCTCGCCGCCACGCGCCCCGACAGCGCCTCGAGCAAGCGTCGCATCGGCTCGCGCGGCCAGCTCCTCAAGACGGAGGAGAAGCTCAGGCGCAGCCGCAGCATCAGCACCAAAAAGCGCGCGGCGCTCCGGTATGTGTCTTTGCCGCACATGCCAGCCTCCCTCCTCTCCTACGCCCCCCGCGTGGTACACCGAAAGTGGTCCGTCAGGAGAGGGTTCCTCGCGGCCGCATCCGCCGTCTCCGTCGAGCTTAAGCTCCGGGTATCGCAATTACGCGACCTCCGGAGAGCGACAACTCCGACGAGAGCGACGGCGGGACGGTGATCCCGCGCGACTTTTCATCGACTCAGATGAGGCGGAGCAGCGCGCGGTGGCGCGCCTTCGTCGCTGCTCGGAGCGGTCGCACCTGCACGTCGTTGCCAAGGAGGAGGCGAAGCTCGCGGACGCGCTCCGCCTCATCGAGCGCCAGGAGGCGAAGGAACGCGAGGTGGAATGTCTCCGGCACCAGGCGGAGGAGCGCGAGGCAGAGAAGGCCAAGGTCATCATCCTCGACTGAACGGCGTCGTCGTCCCCTCCACGTTTGTCAACACGCAAGGCTCCATACGAGAAAAATTTTGGTAGCTAGATGCGTGCCTCCGCCTAGAAGTTACTCTTGTGATTAAAATATGTAAATTATGTAAAAATCGAACTCTGATAAATCGTGATGTTCTTTCCGGTTCTTCTCTGAATTTTGCCGTGAAGGCTACACTGGGTTTATAAAATTATTCAATTTTAGTTTATAGATTTTGATCGGCACTTACATGGTTGCGATCTCAATCCGTATTATCGGTGCCCCGTGTCACCAAATTTACAGGCCGCGTTTTATGGACACTACTATAGATGCTCTTAAAAAGACAAAATCGTAATTGTTTTTTATGGTTTTGGTTAAAGAAAACACAGCTTCATAAAAGGGAAGAACCGAGCGTAGGTTGGAAATTTTCCTAACCTCTAGCTTAGCCGTGGTGTTGACACGTATCAGATGGGCCACCTACACAAAAAAAATCGCCACGTTCCCCAAAAAAAGACGAGTGCTACCGCTCTCTCGGAGGATAATTCCTTAAAATTCACATGGTCCTCATGTGTCCCTAAAACCCTAAAATCCCGCTCTTGCTATAAACATATCCATTTTTGCTATAAATAGTTCCGGTTTTGCTACATATGGCAGAAAACGGTTCGGTATAGAAAATAGAAAACAAATTGAATCTCATCGGAGATTTTGCCTAAGACCTCACCGGCAGCCGTGTGGCAAAAATGTTGTGGTAATATAGCATATCTGACCTCACCGGAGGTTTTTGCTGGTAGACCTCACCGGAGACCGTGTAGCAAAAAAAATTTGCTATTGAAGCAAAATCGCAAAAAGATGGTAGCAAAAAAAATATGATAATGTAGCAAAAAGAACGACCTAGCCGGAGACCTTATAGCAAAAAAGTAGCTACTTAGCAAAAAAACTTCTCCGGAGACTATTGTCGGTCATCTTGTAGCAAAAGTTTAACAATATTATAGCAAAAACACATAACAGTTTGAGCAATAAATATATATGTATTTAGCAAATCCCATGGCCGAAGCAAAAAAAAATCCCCAACATGAAATCCGTCACTCAGTCCTTAGCAAATCCGTCGGCCATCGGTAGCTAAAACGTCGACCATTTGTAGCAAAATCTTCTAGTGTAGATAGCATGCACGGGGCATCATATCCAAGCAGTGTTCCTCGCCCGTGGTCGGAGCAGCAGGGCAACGTCCGGCGTCGCCCCTGTCGGAGGCGAGCCCGTACAAGGGAGCAGTGTCGTTGTTCCCCCTCCCAGGACCGGTGCTCGCCATCTTGTTGCGCCGGTGCTCCACTTGTAGGATGGCGAGCTCTGGCCAGCGAGCTCCAGCGGTGCGTGGCAGGGGCGGGCGCGGTGAAGTCCATCCGCGCGCGAGCTCCGGCGACGTGCGGGGAGCTGTGGCCGGCGCGCGGCGATGCAGGGCAAGGACAAGACGCGACCAGCAGTGGCGAGCTCCGATGGCGGAGCGTGGCGAGCTCCGGCGGTGGAGGAAACAACCGGCGGCAACGCGCGCGGTCTCCGGCGACGAGCGCGTGCTCACGACCTACGGCGGCGATGGCAGCACGTAGAAACAGGCAGCGAGCAGGAACCGTACGCGCGTGAGGAGATAAGGTATACGGGAGGGACCCACTATGACTTGATTGCGTGAAACGCACGCGGGGCATCGAACCGGGGGATAGAGTCACGCGATCCCCCAGGAGAGAGGTATCGTTTTCCCTAAAAGAAGTCAACAATAAAAAAGAAAAAAACATAGTGTGGTTGTTCCTTGTGCATCAACTACGGAAATACTGCACAAGCATACTTTCTGTTTTATTCTTCTGCTACTCCCTCTGATCCAAATCAATGGATTTAAATTTGTTTAGATTTGGATGTATCGGCAAGATAAGGATAAGCTAATTGCATATTCAAGCCAGATATATGTCATTGTAAAATTTTAATATGTGTGTCATTCCGTGTGCAACACCTTTCATATATAGTTCTGACAATTTGTGCTCTTCAATCCATCATTAAATCTACTTTCCTTTCCCATATTTTGTGCCCCTATCCATACTTTGTTTGCTCTATTCAGTTATGACACTGGATATATTGTTAGCTTCAATTTAGGGTAATGTAGTATTAGCTTTCGTTCAAGGATTTCATGTCCAGCGTATTTGTTAGAGATTTTATATCCCTAACAAACAAGTTTGAAGTTAACTGTTTAAGCATGTTTTGTTTTCAATACATGGGGTAATTAGTGTCTCAAATGCACAAGTAGAGAGTAAAAAGTGAAATTCACTCTTGAAATTACTACGTATATGAAAGTGAACCATTTCAGCACTTGAATGGTAAGTCCACGTCAGCTCGTGTTACTGTAGAAGCGCAAAATTAGGCCTTCTACAGTACTGCGTGCTGGTTCGGTGGTTTTCAGCCTGCCGTTTTTATTTACTTTGGTTCTTTTTTTTCCTCATCTCTAATCTTTTTCCCGAGTTGCCTCTAGAAGGCTCGTGTATCTCTCTCTCCCCTTCCAATCCCCTCCACCGCCGAACAGGGGTTGCGCGACGAGCTCTGCCTTATCCTCTTTGACCTTTTTGCTGTCGCCGACCGTCTTCATACGGGAGCGGAGCCGCCGGCCATCAGTCTCCTCTCCCCACGAGGTGAAGACTCCCAGCTTCCCTCTTCCCTGCCTCCTATTACCTTCACAATTTCCACTGGATGTCAATCGTCTTCTTCTATTTGCTTTCCATCTGGTGTGTTGCTTCTTGCTGGTGCTTGCTCTGCGTCGCCGCCGCTCAACGAGATGGCCACAGCCCGTGTCGCCCCCATCTTCAATCTTCATGTGGCGGCGAGCCACGACCCTGCGGTGCCCCCTTCCACCATCCTCCCGCACCAGGTCGTCACCTCACACTGGTGGGAGCCGGCCCGCGGGGATCTGGCCTCGGCGGGAGGAGTCCATCGATCGCTGTCGTGCCACCACGCCACTGGTCACGGGGACTCCATGTCAGACGAACGCCGAGCTTCTTCATCGGAGGCCTCGAGGTGTCCATGCTGTAGAGGATACATTGATGTGAGGTCGTCTTCTCCATCTACTCCAGTCGCCAACTTTTTCTCCTTTTTTTCGTTTTTGTGTCCTGTCAAATTGATGTGCTGGTTTCTTTTTCGTTTTCCTACTATCTGATGTCCGGTTTCCAGTATATTACTTCTTGGTTTCATTACTGGTCGGTTCGGCCGTGTGTTCGATGAACTATGACGACGGATCTGCCTGTGGCCGGCATGGCGGCTCGCCATAGAGAAGCACCACTGCTCCTCATCACTGATCAGTGTCGACACGTGGACTCTCATGGACAGGAACATGATGTTCTGCTCGGCCGTCAGACACGTAGGTGCGGCCATCTCTGGATCAACGGGAAAGACGTTGACAGTGGCTGGGGTTCCATCGAGGAGCGCAGACGTCGTCTTGGTCGTGCCAGGCCTTGCACTGACAGGCAATTGTCCCGGCAAGAGATGCTTAGGAAGGAATCTGCAGGTGAGATAAAGAAACTTAGGACAATAGTTGGATGTATGTTCTTTCTTATGTTGTAAGCTGTGTGGCACAAGTCAAATGCTAGCACTGGATCATCTTAACATGGTTCTTGATTTTATTTTACACGCAGTTACGTTGGTATATATGGGCCATGGAAACAGAAGAACGTGTTGAGATAAAGAAATAAAGATCTACTACTTGAGCGATGACAAAAGACCCATAATAATTTCTGATGATGAACTGAGGAAACAAATAGGAAAATATACATTGAATTGTGTCATGACTGACCCAAGATTTCCTGATAATTCCAACTGTAAAATTCATTAGGGACCTCATGTACGTCATACTCCAACACTTATTTCTGTTCATATATATATACATCTATGTTCGATAAATCCCTCTTTATTCTTATGTCGATGTTTCAGGTATTTGTGTCCGACATTTTCCTGTAAATGACATAATGTAGCCGTGGAGGGATACCAGGAACAAATTGCAGGTGAATGGTGGTCTTATCTTACCAATTTATTTCACAAATTTAGTCAAAAATATTTAGCACCTTCACGATATAGGATCGCCATTGCTCTGCATTTTTCTATTTCAGTTCTAGCATTTTATGCAGAAGACTAATCCACGACTTCCGTGTTGCTTCCTTCGTCCTCCTTATTTTACCACTCACATACTTTGCATGGTCAAATTCATGGAAGCAGATGGTTCAATATTCTTTTTGTCATTTTGTCATTTTTAGAAAATCATTAAAACTGAAGTGAAAAAGGTTTGGGCCTAAGTCGGCTGATTTTGACCATATTTCTGTGTAGATGTATGTATATTAAAGAGTAACTAGGTGTTATCCAGAGTGTCGTGCAGTTCTGAAGGATGCTAACAGGATAAAAAGCTCATCAGCAGTCACCGTGAAAAAATGTACAGTGCACAATTACTACTTTGCTGAACTTCCACGTTTTGTTGTAATTGACCTACTTGAAAACATTCATTATCCATGGAGGCATGAGTAACACATGAGTAACCTCTACTTCTTTTTTGCTCTTCTTGAATGTGAGTTGATACCTGCTAAAATGTTATGATTTCAAGCAGTGCATTGCAAATTTCTTCTACATGACGACCTAAAGATACATGACTACCATCATTGTTGTCGATGAGAACCTAAATTATACCGCATCTATATATGCTAGAGAATGGAAGTTATAAGTTATACCGCATTTGTATATGCTAGAGCATGGAAGTTATATTGCTGAATTTGGCAAACCTGATAAGGGTCCTCCAAATGGCAGAATTGCAATCTGTATAGTTACATGGTTTTTCAAGATTTCATTTTATTTTCAGAAGAGATTACAAAGAATGAACATTTTTATTACCTCCTGGCTCAAGGATGGAAATGGTGCCAAAACGTATCTGTGAAGAGTTTGCCTGCCAAAAGATTTACATATGCAACAGCAATGTCCTTTATACATAGTTTTATACATATTGATACTCACTCCAATTCATAATAATTGTCGCTAACTGCTAACAAAACTAATAAAATTGAAACATGCTAACAGGCGCGGCTTGTCGCCGCGCTAAGTTTCCTAGTTAAAATAATAATTCTTCAGAAACTCTACGGCTTGGTGGTAACCAAAACTTCATTCACTCATCTCAACAATCATCTACATGCTATTGAGGCAATCGACAAGGTACGCAGAGCATTTCTTTGGGAAGGACAAAGTGAAGTCCATGGGGCCATTGCCTAGTTGCTTAGGAGGTTGTCGCTTTAGGCCGAAACAGCAAGGGGGGCTTAGGATCAGAAATCTATATACTCACACAACCAAGCACTGATTTGTCAGCTTACTTCAAAATTGGTATCGGGGGCTACTGGTCTGTTTTTCAAAGGGTTAATTGGATCCATGCCATTGCAATTTTCACCATTTGGAGAAATGCCATTATAAGAACCAAGCGTGGAGATATGCCGCTCCAACTTTCTCATACTTCTACCAATGCTGCTATCAGGGACTACTGGTCCGTTTTTCAAATGGCCGCAGGCCTGGTACCAATCAGACTCGTTGCCACCCACTCCATCAACAACTGACACTGCTTTCTGGAAATTAATGTTTCCAATGGTCAAGTTAGTGCAAATGCCCACCACCTGCTTTCAAGTTGCTTCCAGCACCATTGCTTCCTGGCATGATCACCTAATGTTCATAATTCTCTACACGTTTGTTACCGAACCGCCGGCATGCTCGGTTGCCTCATAGGACCTACACAACACCTGGCAAAAATTTCTTTCAACCACTGTCTCTGATGGTGCAGTGAGAGTGCGATCAAATGCTACAGGTCCTGAATAACACAGTGATGTTTCCTGACAAACACACTCAACTCTGATAACATGTCTTGCGCCAATCCTACACAGAGACAGGATCTTCCTATGGCTTTGCCTATCGTAGACAGCTGAACACAGAAGATAACATGGCAGCTAAAACCTGGGTATCCGATGCTGGATGTGATTTCTGGCCGGCGCTTTAGTCCGTCCGGCCACCACATCAATTTGCACTGTCAAAATGCACAATGGATTTGGACGAAATTGAGGTTAAACCACATCGCAGCAAACGTCCCAGGACATTTCCTCATTCGTGGACAGAGTTCAATCAATACTTGCAGCCAAAACATGGCCGTTTTTTTTTCGCGAAAACACAAAAGCCTTGCGTTCCGATTCATTGATAGAAAAAGAGAGAGTACTGTACAACATATACAAAGGCTCACTGGGAGCCAGCACCCCATACAACTCAACCCACTAGATCTACAGGGCCGTGGGGATCAAGGCACGCAAGCCATTTGCCCCAGCAGCCACCCAAGCCCTAGCTTTAGACCGAATTGTATCCAGAATACCACCCAGGTTAGGTGCCGCATTGTCGAACACTACCGCACAGCTTCCAAATCCACCATGCCGTCAGCATGATGAGTGAGGAAGTGCCCTTGCGAAGAGCTCGGGGGGAGGGGGGGGGGGGGTAGATCTTGACACCTGCAGCCACCAGTCCACGAAGTCGTCTTCCCCATCCAGGGGGAGGGTCGTGGATCGGGTCCACGAGAGCACCTCATGCCAGGTCGCCTTGGAGAAGGGACATCCAACGAGGAGATGGGTCATGGTTTCAGCCGATTGGTCACACAGGGGACAGCGCGGGGGGTGGGTGAGGCCCCGTCTCGCTAGCCGCTCAGCAGTCCAACAGTGGTCCTGGCATGCCAACCAGATGAAGAACTTCACCCGCGGGGGCGCCCAGGCTTGCTAGTTCAGCTTCCAGGAACGTGAGGCGATGGATCCCTGGAAGAGAAACTCGTAGCAAGATTTGGCCGAGTACTGGGCATCGCTGGTCCATCTCCACAGCAAGGAGTCTGGTTCGTCCACCAGCGCATGATGTCGCAGCTGGATCCAGAGCTGGACGTATTGCCACAGGGCAAGCGGGCTGAGCGCGCCCTGTATGTCGGCAATCCAGTGGCGCCCTACCAGAGCCTCCCGCACAGTGCGGCGCTCCCTAGCGCGCTTGGGGACTAGCACGAGTAGCCCGGGCGCCAAATCACCGATGGTCTTCCCCCCAAGCCATCTGTCCATCCAGAATAGAGTCGTGGTTCCATCACCTACCTGCATCCTGGTAGAGGCATCGAACACTTGGTTTTCAGTCTTGGAGAAGTGCATGTCCAAACCGCGCTAGGGTCGCAGCGGGTCGGTGCGCCTCCTCCAGATCCAACGAATCCTCAGACTGATCGCCATGCGAGAGAGGTCGGGCATCCCTAAGCCTCCAAAGCATTTCGGCCTGCTCACCATGTCCCAGTTTACGTGGCAGTGGTCGCCATTCGCATCTGCCCTCCCAGCCCATAGGAAGCTTCTCACTATCCGCTGGATCTGCTTGAGCGTCCGCTTGTTGAGCCCCAACACTATGACCTGGTGGAGCGGGATCGCCATGAGCACCGACTTAATCAACGCAAGGCGCCCGACTTTCGCCATCATCCTAGCCTTCCAGGTAGGAAGTCTATTCGCGATGCTATCCACCAGGGGTTGGAGGGCAGCCGCGGACACCCGTCGCAGCGACAGGGGGATCCCCAGGTACCTGATGGGGAACATCGCCACCTGGCACCCCATGACCGTCGCTACGTGGAGTGCGACCTCAGAGGAGCATGCGATCGGCGAGACCGAACATTTGGCGTAGTTGGTGTGTAATCCAGATGCCTCCCCGAAGAGGCCCAACTGCGCGCGGACTGTGCGTAGCTCCGCCTCATCTGGGTGACAGAAGATCACCACGTCATCCGCACAGAGGGAGACTGAGGTCACCAGCCCACGCGCAGTAATCTGCTTCAGCATGCCGTACTCAACCGCCCTGGACACCACCCTGTTGAGCGTGTTGATGAACAACACGAACAACATTGGCGATAGGGGATCGCCCTGTCTCAGGCCCCTCCGGTGCTAGATTGGGGGGCCTGGCTCGCCATTGAGCATCACCCTGGTGTTTGCAGTCGAAAGCATGATGGCCACCAGCTCCCTGAAGCGGGGCCAAACCCCACTTTCCGCAGCACCTCGAACAACAACGTCCAGGAGACCGAGTCAAATGCTTTGGCTATATTGAGCTTTAGCATGATTCGGAGTCAAAACATGGCCGGTTTGTTTCGCTGCATGCCTCTTGACTACCTGGAAGGATGGAAGAAGCATCAAAGCCTGGGCTGAAGAAGTTTACACATTGATCCACCTTGTATAGTTTTTTTTCTCTTCTTTTCTTGTTCTCTCAACTTCTTTGTTTGCAACTTTCTTTGGGGGCACTTGCCCACTACGCATGTAAACAATCAATCAAGTCATGAGGTAGAGGGCACATCTACCTTTTCCCCTTCATAAAGCTTCTGAACTATTCCAATTCCATGACATACCGGCTAGTGTCGTCATTTTATAATTTGCCAACGCCGCTTCATGGAACGTTGATAACAAAAGCAAAACCCAGTGCGTTACTTCCGGCCTGTTGCTAGCAGATGGTCTGACCACACAGAATTTGACAAGCGAAAGTCAGTCTGGGCCATCAACTTACTAGGGTACATCTGGCAGCATGTAGTCTGGTGTCGACACCCCGAGCTCTGATCTGGCTATCTCACGCCGCAGGCACCATGGGGGTACCTGGTCCAGGGCATTGGAGACGTCTTCAAGGTACTGTGATGAATTTTAATTCTTATTTCTAGTTCAAGCAGCGGGTGCAACTTCCCTTCTACGGTGTGATGGTGCGTGTCATTCTCATGATGGACTTTGTTAACTAGAACTTAAGTTCCAGGTGCCTTTTGGTTCATATGTCCTGCTGTACCTCTTATGGACTAGCGCATGCTTGTCAGCTCTAGGCTACATGCCTTCTCTTGATCTATCCTTATCCTCCTCTTTGGAAACACCAAGTACTTCCTGTAGATGAGATTGTCTATCTAGGTTTCGGGATTTACAACACATGAGTGTGTTGAAACTGTGTTTGACAATCTAGGCGGTGTAATTGACAATAGAACAAATTTCACTTCTAGGTGCAACCAAAAAATAAGTAGTGTTAATTTTGATAACCGGAAGAAAACTAGGCACACCAATCCTTAGTTTCGAAGAAACCGTAAAACGCATATACAGAATACGCCCGCTCCCGTGACTAGGGTTCGTCACCGCTGTCGCCAGGAGCTCCTCCCCGCTGCCGTTCCCTCCCAAGCACACCAGACTTTCGCGTCGTCCCTTGGGCTGTCTCATCCTCCTCGGGGTAGTCGGTCCTTCCCCAGGTGGTGATCTTGCGACGAGCCATTGTTGGTATATGGGAAGCTTTGGGCTTGGTTGGTCCCCTCGCCGCACCAGCTATCTAATATAGCCCCGTGACGAGCGAGAAGAGAAACGTTGCCGCCCGCACGAGGGAAAACCTCGGCGTGAAAGACTTTTCCACCGGCCGGGCAAGAAGCCAAGCTTAGAATGGTCTACGATACGTTGATCATCATTACCACCGCTAATGATGACGGTAAGAGTGGGAACGGTCAAATGGGTCGGCCCATTGGGAGCACTCCGCGCCCCAAATGGACCGGGGCAAAAAAAAGCCTCGTTTTGTGTCCATGGGTCGACTCGTAGGATACATCCTGTGGCCAAAATGGGTTGCCCGGTGGAGATGACCTAAGGGCCGACGCAAATGGTCCTGCCAATTCCAAACCCGTCCGATCGGACTGGCAGACAGTTGCAGCACGACCTAGTGGGGCGACCTAAACGAACCGACCCATCCATGGACCAAATTTGCTCCCAGGTTGCGTTGGCCCGGACAGCACGCGCGTCCTCCCGCGTCCTCCCCTTCACCTTGGTGGTCAGTCCCTCGCAATGCATTCTCTGGCAAGGGATGACCCTTTAGGTATTGCATGATCAGGTTCCACTCGTCATCATTGAGGTGGACCTAAGGACGATCTTCCACCCCGCTGTCGTTGATGTTGTCGCAGTTGGCGGTTGGGTTGGGGTTGTCACGGTTGGCGTTGGGGTTGTTGCGGTTGGCGTTGGGGTAGCGAGTCCCATCACCGCCATTGGCGTTGATGACAACACACATGTAGTGGTTGGCAAAGTCGTTGCTTCCGCAGCTTTCTAGTTCAGAGCCGTAGGCATACTTTTCCATCAATGGGTCGCACAGATCGGAGTTGCAACTATTGTTGCTATATGTGTCGTAGGTCAATGCAGAAGCGTTGAACTCGCTAAGGGTGTCGAGTGGTGGCAGGATCCATGAGGCATGTGCAATCGGTGGCAGCATCGACTGTTCCAACACGGAACAAATCGGATCAGAAGGCGGAGGGTTTCGATCTTGCCGATATGTAAGTGTAGATCTCCGATCACCATACTTGCTCCATCGTCGAGGGAGTCAAAGATCGGGCGTGTAGCCTGCGAGTGCATGGTGAAGTCGAAGGAGCCAAAGCAGAGGCGTCCCTCCGACGTGGATGAATCAAAGATTTTCGGTGATGAGGCCGCCAAAGTTGTAACATTAGCGTGCAGACTTCCCACAGACGGCGCCAATTGATGTGGGGTTACCATGTCAATGCCCATAATTTATGGACTTGGGTTTAGAGGAAGAGCGGAGAGCTGGAGACTTCGTCGGTTAGCAAACAAGCAACACGGGGTAATGGGGTTTACCTAGGTTCAGGTTTCCGGAGGGAAAACCCTTCTCCTACTTGTCTGCTCTTAAACCGAAGGTTACAAAGATGCTTGATGGTGATGGCGTGTAGATTAGATCTGATGAGGGTGTGTGTGTGCTAGGTTTTTTCAGTGTCCTTCTCGCCGCTCCCTCTTGGCCCTTATATGGGGAGGTGTTGGCGCTTTGTCGACGTGGGAGCGCTTCGTTGGGAAACCCCAAGAGCAAGGTGTGATGCAACACAGCAGCAAGTCTTCCCTCAGTAAGAAACCGAGGTTATCAAACCAGTAGGAGGAAGGAAACGTCTCAAAGGTGTTGCAAACAACATGGAAACCTGCACAACACAAACTCAAGACTTTGCCCCAACGAATAGTAAGGTTGTCAATCTCACCGGTTGCTGTAACAAAGGATTAACTATATGGTGTGGAAGGTGATGGTGATTTGCAAAAGGTAAACAGTAGCAGTGGAAGATGTTTCAATGGTAAATATTGGACCGGGGTCCATAGTTCACTAGAGGTGTTCTCCTTAGATAAACAAACATGGCATGTCGGGTAAAAAATTACAGCAGGGCAATTGACAGTACTGAGCAAGGCATAACAATGCAATACTAGACATCATGATCCTATGAGATTCGATTAGGCAATACAACAAGATACGTAGACCGCCATCCAACTGCATCTATGACTAGAAGTCCACCTTTGGGTTATCATCCGAACCCCCTCCAGTATTAAGTTGCAAGCAACAAACAACTGCTTTAAGCAAAGTGTGTAAGGTAAACAATCCACTTGTTCCATGAACAAGAGACCGTTGTTTTCTCCCTAGTGGCAACAACACATCTACAACCTTAGAAATTTCTGTCACTTCCCTTGATTAAATAGAGGCATGAACCCACTATCGAGCATAAATAACCCCTCTTGGAGTCACTAGCAACTACTTGGCCAAGATGGCTACTAACAACGAAGATCATGCAAGATAACAAACAACACAGACATGATAGAATAAATAAGACAAAACCATTAATCAATCTGACATAGTAGTCTCAATATCCATCGGATCCCCACAAACACAACATGCATGATTACAAATATATGAGATCTTGATCATGAACGGAGCTCACAAGATCTAGACATGAAAGCACAAAGGAGGAAATACAACCATCTAGCTACTACATGGACTCGTAGTCCAAGGTGGAACTAGTCACGCTTCATACCGGAGGCTAGCATGATGAAGAAGAAGGCCTCCGGGATGATCTCCCCTCCGGCAGGGTGCCGGGAAGAGCTTTAGATCCCCCCGATCTAGGGACGATAGTGGCGGCGGCTACAGACGGTTTCGTGGAATATTGATCGGGTGCTTAGGGTTTAGACATAAGGGGCTTCTTATAGGCAAAGAGGGGAGGCTGGGAGGCATCCAGGGGGCCCACACCCTGCCCAGGCACGGCCTAGGGTGGGCCCGCGCCTGGGCGGGGTGCAGCCGCCCTGTGGCTCCCCTCCGTCTCTCCTCTGGACTCCGTGTTCTCCTCGATGAAATATTGACTTTGGCTTTTGTCCCGTCCAATTCCAAGAATATTTCCTTACTAGCTTTTCTAGAACCAAAAACAGCAGAAAACAGGCAACTGGCACTATGGCAACTTGTTAATAGGTTAGTACCAGAAAACATATAAAAACATCTCAAAGTGTGGACAAAGCAAAGCAAAGTAGATACTAAACAAGCATGTAACATAAAAAAATATAGATACGTTTCCGACGTATCAAGCATCCCCAAGATTACCTCCTGCTCATCCTCGAGTAGGTAAGTGATAAAAAGAATAATTTTTGAGGTGACATGCACCATCAAAACCAAGATCAAACCATTTGCAAGCATTGAAAGCTGGGATCAAAGAACTCTAAACATGAGCATGAAAGATGGAGTTCTAACAGTAATACAAAGTATCTATGCATGCAACATGAAAGGCTACAAACAAAGATCATGAATAACATGCATTGAAAAACGTTTGTTTGTTTCACATACAGAAAACATAGCATAGTGGCATTCAGCTTGTCCCTCATGGAGTAGCAAATAGATGCATAGGACACCTTCAAAGTTCATAAGAGTGACTAGATACAAATAGCACAAGAACCAGCAATATCAACAATATGCATCAATCAATAAGTTTTGGGACAATGCACATAGAGCTAAGAATGGCAACTATGCTCTCTTAACTGGTGCCTAAAGGTAGAAGGTGGAGACTTAATATAATGGTGGAAGAAAGGCCCTTCATAAAGGGAAGCAGGGATTTCAAGTTTCAAAAAGAGCTTCCAAAAATTATGGTACTTGTAAGCTTTCATCCCTCATTGCCCCTATCATAGGCATCTTGAAGTGATTAAGGTTAAAGTGACCAAACTATGGAGTATATGTTTGACAAAGTATAAGTTGGCAATCTCATGTCCCTTGAATACGAGGGCCGTTCCTCATGCTACTCAACTTTAGTCACCTGTAAGTTCTTGTCATATTAAGTATATGTGTACCATAGAGAACCGCCAACGGGGTACCCCTTGCACATGGTACAGGAGCTATCCCATAACCAAAATGACAAGGCAAGCAGACAATGAGCATCTCAGCGATCTTTTTATTTGCTATTTTCATAGGT
This sequence comes from Avena sativa, assembly GCA_916181665.1. Classification (NCBI taxonomy): domain Eukaryota; kingdom Viridiplantae; phylum Streptophyta; class Magnoliopsida; order Poales; family Poaceae; genus Avena; species Avena sativa. The sequence continues at coordinate 17,865,630 of OV702285.1, forward strand.
TTTTATTGAGGATGCTTCACAGATTGCTCATTATGGTGATGCTGCAAGTTTCCACCATGATTAGGCATGGCTTAGGCTAGCGGCTCAGGCGTTTCTCTAACACAAAATACATTACTCCATGGACTTACAAGATCCCCTTTTATTTCACACCGGTGACATCCATAGACAAAAGAGCATGATATCAACTGTGTACAAAGTACAAGTGCAATGTTGAAAGCGTTCCCCGTGACAACACGGTTCTACTAATTCCAACGTATAAGTGCAGGAAAATATAACATAGATGACACAATGGTTCAAGTTTATTAGGGGCAAGAAATATAAAGTGTGCCATCAAGTTTGTAAGAGCTTTAATCACTAAGTTTTCACATAACAAAATACTTTTTCATTGGAAGATAGCTGAAAACAAGAATATACTTGGAATGGTGTAACACACCATGCATAGGAATTTATAGTGGACACTTTGGAATAACTTGGTTTCTTGGGAGTTGGAAGCATGAGTAGAACTTACTCATATACGCGGAGGCTAGCAAAACACTGGGAGCAACCAACTAAGAGAGCAATAATGGCCATAATCATGCAGAGCGACAAAACATTACTAATCAAAGCATAGAGTGGTACTACAAGTCAATTACTAAATGATCATAGAGGCTATGGTGAATTGTTCATAGTCATAACATGGTGTGATCATGTGCCAAGTCAACCCAAACAAAGCATCAAAGGAGAAAACCATAATACTATGCTTATGCATGCTAAAACAACGCATGATTCTTTTAAGGCACACTAAGCAATCTCAATTGTTTGGAAAAAGCCATGATATAGAAATAATCACTAAGCATAAGGTCAAAACAACACCTAGCATGACATGCTAAAGTCTAAGTCACAGTCAAAGCAAGCTCCTCTTGCACTATTCAAGCAAGAACTTTCTACTCCTTTCCAACACCAATCAACTTATTTCAAACAACACAGCGAGAACGAGGGTCCAAACTACTTTATTCAAGCAAACTAAACAAACTAAGCAAAGAAAACGAAAACTAAGACGCTCCAAGAACAACACAACAGTGCACGAAACAATAAAAACGAAGTGTCTAGAAAGACCTGAGCTTTTTATTGATGAAGAAGGGGATGCCTTGGGCATCCCCAAGTTTTGACGCTTGTACCTCTTGGATATTTCTTGGGGTGACACTCGGGTGTCATCCCCAAGCTTGAGCTTTTGTCCATTCTTCACCTCATTACATTATTCTCTCTCTACACCTGAAATTTTTCTTTCATGCAAAATTTCACACAATCTTCATTAGCAACATTAGTGTATTCAAAAGATAATAGACCTTGGGGTTTAGCTTTTAAACAACAAAACTTTTCACTAAAACACAAAATACTGTAGAAACTCATTCAAAAAGCTTAATTCCCCAAAAGAGAACTCAAAAAGGAATCAATATAAAGCTAATGTAAATAATGGCAGAAATCTATCAAAACAGACCAGCAGGTAGAAACCGATTTTTTCAAAACTCTTCTGTCGCTCAAATAAAAAGGTGTTGAACTAAAGAAAGTTAGATAACATACTGGGGGATTTATTCGTAAATTTTTAGCTCAATCCGACTTACAGAGACTCCTCACGAATTTTTATGGTGGAGGACAGAAATCTGTTTTGGGACAGCAACTCCCCAAATATTACTTCCCTCTCATTAGAGGTCAGCAAACAAAAAAGATAAGAACAGGTTATTACTGAAGTAATAACTTCCAAGACTCAAGAAAACTCTTGGGTTATCTCCCAACAAGTACTTTTCTTTAACGCCTTTAAGTTAGGCACAAGAAGCAAGAAAAATCAAGTGTTTTCAAATGAAGAAGCATTAACATCAAACCTTGCTTTCAAAGGAGGAGAAAAAGCAACTTCTCTATCCTCATAGGGAAGTGTTCAATAACTTTCTTGAATGTAAATTGATATTTAATGGTGCCTTCTTTCATATCAATGATGGCACCAACAGTTCTAAGAAAAGGTCTTTCCAAAGTAATAGGACAAGAAGCATTGTATTCAATATCCAAAACATAGAAATCAACAGGGACATAAGCATTGTTAACCATAATGAGAACATCATTAACACTCCCCATGAGTTTCTTCTTAGCATTATCATTAAGTGGGACATCCAAATAACAATCTTCCAAAGGTGGCAAATCAAGAATTTCATAAATCTTTCTAGACATAATAGAGACACTAGAACCAAGATCACATGAAGCTTTGAGATCAAAGTCATTCACTTGCATATTAATAATGGGTTCCAAACTATCTTCTACTTTCCTAGGAATAGAAGATTTGTGTTTTAACTTCCCTTCCTTAATTTTAACAAGAGCATTTGTAATGTGTTTGGTGAAAGCAACAAGCATATCACTAGCATCAAGACTTCTAGCAAGTTTTTGCAGGAACATGATCACTTCAGAAATATTGCAACCATCAAGATCAAAATCAAACTTAGCATCACTAGTAGTGGAATCATTAGTCTTAGGCATTGTAGGAGGAGGAATAGGGGCTTCTTGTGGTTTAGTGGCATCCATATTGGTGGTGGTGATAGTGCACACACTATTGTTTCTAGCAATTTCATCTTCTCTTTCCCACTTAGCATGAAGTTGGGATAACAATCTAACATTTTCATCAATAGTAACTTGTATGGCATGAGTAGAAGCAAAGGTACTTTCCATGGTTTCAGGTTTAGAATCCATTTTATTAATCAAAGAAGATTGTGCTTCAGACAAAGAGGAAATATTTTTCTCTACATTCAAAAGCTTTTCCTCCGCAGTCTTATTGAAAGTGGTTTGTTTACTAATAAAGTATTTGAGCATGACTTCAAGTTCAGAGGGGGCAATTCTAGTATTGTCGTAGGAGTTTCCATAGGTAATGCCATTATTAGGAGGATAAGGCCTATAGTTGTTGTTACTACCAAAATTGTTCCTATATACATTGTTATTGAAATTGTTGTTTCTAATGAAGTTCACATCAACTTTCTCTTATTGAGCAACCAAAGAGGCTAAGGGAACATTATTTAGATCTAAAGGAGCTTTCCCATTAACAAGCATACCATAATAACATCTATCTTCTCACTCAAAGAGGAGGTTTCTTCAACAGAATTTACCTTTTTACCATGTGGAGCTCTCTCAGTGTGCCATTCAGAATAATTAACCATCATATTATCAAGGAGTTTTGTTGCAGCACCCAAGGTGATGGTCATAAAGGTACCTCCAGCAGCTGAATCCAACAGGTTTCTTGAAGAGAAGTTCAAACCTGCATAAAAATTCCATGAGTGGGACAATTCTTAACCAAAGATTTCATTCTTTCCCAAGATTGAGCAAAATGTTCATTATCAAGTTGTTTAAATTTCATAATATCACTTCTCATAGATATAATCTTAGCAAGAGAGTAATACTTTCCAATAAAAGCATTTTTGCACTTAATCCAAGAATCAATACTATTTCTAGGCAAGGATAGCAACCATTCTTTATCTTTTCCTCTCAAGGAGAAAGGAAACAGCTTGAGCTTAATAATGTCTCCATGTACATCCTTATACTTTTGCATCTCACAAAGTTCAACAAAGTTATTGAGATGGGCAGCAGCATCATCAGAACTAGCACCAGAAAATTGCTCTCCCATCACAAGATTCAACAAAGCAGGCTTAATTTCATAAAAGGTAGCATCAGGAGCAGGTGGAGCAATAGGAGTGCTAAGGAAATCATTGTTGTTTGTGCTAGTGAAGTCACACAACTTGGTGTTCTCAGCAGAGTTCATATTGGCAGAAGTGGAGCAAGCCAACAGCAACAACAACTAGAGCAGGGACTAATTTTTTTGTGTTTTTTATAAGAGAAAGCAAACCAAACTAAACTATTTTTTTGGAGTTTTTGATAAAAAATAGGCAAACAAAAGCAAGCAAAAGAAACTAAGCAAAACAAAAACAAAGTAAAGAAAAAGGTTGACAAGGACTCCCCTTGTGAAGACGCCCTTGGCCTCCCCGGCAACGGTGCCATAAAACTTGTTGGTGCTTTGTCGACGTGGGAGCGCTTCGTTTGGAAACCCCAAGAGCAAGGTGTGATGCAACATAGCAGCAAGTCTTCCCTCAGTAAGAAACCGAGGTTATCGAACCAGTAGGAGGAAGGAAACGTCTCAAAGGTGTTGCAAGCAACATGAAAACCTGCACAACACAATCTCAAGACTTTGCCCCAACGAATAGTGAGGCTGTCAATCTCATCAGTTGTTGTAACAAAGGATTAACTGTATGTGTAGGGGTTCGTAGCATGGAAAACAAAAAATTTCTACCGCATGCACACAAATAAGCCAAGATCTATCTACTAGATTGTAGCAACGAGTCGATGTAAGCACTCACCCTCGAAGATTCCAAAGCGGTTAACGAGAGCAGATTCTCGTGGGTGATGTAGTCGTACACTTGCCGATCTCAAGATCGCGTAGACGATCCTTCCGGCGCTGCGTTTCGGCAGCGCTTTCGCAGTCGGTCACACGTTCGGTACTCGATGAAGACCTTCCTCTCCCTTATTCCAGCAGGCAGCGGAGGTTGTAGTTCTCCCCTCGCAATTCCGGCAGCACGACGGCGTGGTGTCGGAAGTAGAGGGAAGATCCCGCAGGGCTTCGCCTAAGCCGGATGCGAGTTATGGTGGATTAGGGTTTCCCGGAGATCTAGGGTTTAGATGACCGGGAGGAGGAGGATGTGTCGGCGGCGGCTAGGGCGGTGGCGACGAACCGGCGGCGGTGCGAGGCGGCGCCGGCGCGGCGGCACGGGGAGGCGGCGCGGTGGCGGGCGGCGGCGGCGGCAGCGCGGTTGTGTGGGGAGGGCTTGGCTCTTGTGGTGTTGGGGCAGCCCTCCCCCTCTAGTTATGAGAGGGAGCGGCAGCCTTGGGAGGGGTGGGTTTGAATCCAAACCCAAACCCAACTTGGATTGAGAGAAGGACTTGTTTCTTCTCCCACTAGGAAACCATTGTTCCAGTTTTTCTTCTCAAACTTCCCGTTTGACTTTCAATTTAGAGCTTTATTTCTCTCTTGCAAATGTCAACACCAAGTGACCTAGGATATGATCCAATCATTCCACATATCGATGACACATTCATGGACCATTCCCCTTCCGGACCGGTGAACCTTCTAGACCCTTCTAGAACCTCTCCGATGAAATCATCGGAAACTTTCCCGAACTCCAAAATTATGCAGACATGACCAAGACACTTCTTAGATCAATAACCAATAGAGGAATCTGGAAATTCATATGGCTCCCACATATTTCAACGATTACTTTGCGATCGAATGAACCACTTACATATGATACCAATTTCCCTTTGTCTCACGATAGTTTACTTATCCGAGGTTTTGATCGTCGGTATCTCTGCATACCTAGTTCAACCTCGTTACCGATAAATACTCTTTTCTCGTTCCCGTGATATGTGATACCTTGTGAGCAAGTCACATGCTTGCAAGCTAATTGGATGACATTCCACCGAGAGGGCCCGGAGTATATTTATCCATCATATGGATGGACAAATCCCACTCTTGATCCATGTGACTCAACCCATACTTTCCGAACACTCAATGCCACCTTTATATCCACCCAGTTATGGTGTGGTGTTTTATGTCATCAAATCATCCTTCCGGTGATGGTGATTAACATGATCTCATGGTCGAAGGAATTAGGTTACTATGTATCAGAAAGCTTATAGCAAACGAACTATTGAAATGACTTGATCTTAATGATACGCTTATCTATAGGAGTATGTCCATCATGCCATTATCCTAATGATATGATCTTGTTATTAATAACATCTCAATGTTCATGATCGAGAAACCATGATCATCTATTAATCAACAAACTAGTATTACAAAGAGGCTTTACCAGGGACTCTAATTCAGTTTACAAATCACACAAGTATTAATGTTTCCGGTTAATACTATTATAGCATGAATGTAAACATTTATCATAAACACAAAGATATAATAATAACCACTTTTATTATTGCCTCTAGGGCATATCTCCAACAGTCTCCCACTTGCACTAGAGTCAACTAATCTAGATTACATGGTAATATACCGAACACCCATCGCGGTTTGGTGCTGGTCATGTTTTGCCCTCGGGAGAGGTTTAGTCAACGGATCCACCACATTCAGATCTGTGTGTACTTTGCAAATCTTTGTCTCCATCTTGGACATGCTCTCGAATAGCGTGAAAACGTAGCTTGATGTGCTTCAGCTTCTTGTGTGACCTTGGTTCTTGCGCATTGGCTATGGCGCCCATGTTATCACAATAGATAGACATTGGGTCCAGCACACTTGGAACCACACCGAGCTCTGTAATGAACTCCTTCATCCATATCGCCTCTTGTGAAGCTTCTGAAGCAGTTATGTATTCCGATTCAGTTGAAGATCTCGCCACAACGCTTTGCTTTGCACTCCTCCAGCTAACTGCTACACCATTCAAAGTAAATACATATCCAGATTGAGATTTAGAATCATCCGGATCGGTATTCCAATCCGTGTAACCATTAACAACGAGTTGTTCATCACCTCCATAAGAAAGAACCATATCCTTAGTTCCTCTTAAGTACTTAAGGATGTTTTTGGCCGCTGTCCAATGATCCACTCCTGGGTCACTTTGATATCTGCTAGTCAAACTAACAAAATATGCAATGTCGGGTCTAGTACATAGCATGGCATACATAAGAGATCATATGGCTGAAGCATAGGGAGTCTTACTCATCCTTTCTCTATCTTCTGCCGTTGCAGGACTTTGAGTTTTACTCAAGGTCGTATTGGGCAACATGGGCAAGAACCCTTTCTTTCTATCTTCCATTCCAAACCTCTTTAGAACTTTGTCCAAATATGTACTCTGTGACAATGATATTAGGCGTCTCGATCTATCTCTATAAATCTTTATGCCTAATATGTAAGCTGCTTCGCCAAGATCTTTCATTGAAAAACTATTATTCAAATAATTCTTGGCACTATTAAGAAGGTCTACATTATTCCCAATCAACAATATGTCATCTACATATAGTATTAAGAATGCTAGAGAGCTCCCACTCACTTTCTTGTAAATACAAGCTTCTCCATAAGTTTGTATAAAACCAAAACTTTTGATTACCTTATCAAAACGTTGATTCCAATTTCGGGATGCTTGCTTCAATCTATATATGGACCGTTGAAGTTTGCATACCTTGTTAGCATCTTTAGGATCGACAAAACCTTTGGGTTGCATCATATACAACTCTTCATCAATGTATCCATTGAGGAACGCCGTTTTGACATCCATCTGCCATATCTCATAATCATAATATGCAGCGATTGCTAACATAATCCTCACAGACTTTAGCTTCGCTACTAGTGAGAAATTCTCATTGTAGTCAACTCCTTGAATTTGTCGAAACCCTTTTGCGACAAGTCGAGCTTTATAGACAGTATCATTACCATCAGCATCTGTTTTCTTCTTGAAAATCCATTTGTTCTCGACAGCCTTTCGGCCATCCGGTAAGTCCACCAAAGTCCATACTTGGTTTTCGTACATGGATCCAATCTCGGATTTCATGGCTTCTTGCCATTTATTGGAATCTGGGCTCATCATCGCTTCCTCATATGTCGCAGGGTCATCGGTGTTATCCACCAACATGACACTCATAACAGGATCATACCAATCAGGAGTGGTACGAGTTCTTGTTGACCTGCGAGGTTCCGTAGTAACTTCAACCGAAGTTTCATGATCAACATCATTAGCTTCCTCTCTTATTGGTGCAGGCGCCACAGGAACTAATTCCATTGCTGCGCTACTCGCAAGTTCGAGAGAAGGTTCAACAACCTCGTCGAGTTCTACTTTCCTTCCAGTCACTTCTTTCGAGAGAAACTCCTTCTCTAGAAAGGATCCATTCTTGGCAACAAAGATTTTGCCCTCGGATCTGTGATAGAAGGTATACCCAATAGTTTCCTTCGGGTATCCTATGAAGACGCATTTTTCCGCTTTGGGTTCAAGCTTGTCTGGCTGTAACTTCTTTACATAAGCTTCGCAACCCCAAACTTTAAGGAACGACAATTTAGGTTTCTTCCCAAACCACAATTCATATGGTGTCGTTTCAACGCATTTAGATGGTGCCCTATTTAAAGTGAATGCGGTTGTTTCTAATGCATAACCCCAAAACGATAGCGGTAAATCTGTAAGTGACATCATAGAACGAACCATATCTAAGAGAGTTCGATTACGATGTTCGGACACACCATTACGTTGTGGTGTTCCCGACGGTATCAATTGTGAAAGTATTTCGCATTTCTTCAAATGCTCGCCAAACTCGTAACTTAGATATTCACCTCCATGATCAGATCATAGAAATTTAATCTCCTTTTTACGTTGATTCTCTACCTCTCTTTGAAATTCCTTAAACTTCTCGAAAGTTCCAGACTTATGTTTCATGAAATAGATATACCCATATCTACTCGAGTCATCCGTGAAGGTAAGAACATAACGATAACCACCGCGCGATGCTACACTCATTGGGCCACACACATCGGTATGTATGATTTCCAATAAGTCCGTAGCTCGCTCCATCATACCAGAAAATGGAGTCTTAGTCATTTTACCCATCAGACATGCTTCGCATCTTTCAAGTGATTCGAAATCAAGTGATTCAAGAAGTCCATCGAAATGGAGTTTCTTCATATGCTTCACTCTAATATGACCAAGACGAGAGTGCCACATATAGGTCGAGTTATCGCTCAATTTCAAACGTTTAGCCTCAATGTTATTAATGTGTGTATTACTACAATCGAGATTCAATAAGAATAGACCATCTATCAAAGGTGCATGTGCATAAAACATATTACTCATATAAATCGAACAACCATTATTCTCGGACTTAAACAAGTAACTGTCTCGAAATAAACATGATCCCAATATAATGTTCATGCTCAACGCAGGCACCAAATAACAATTATTTAAGTATAAAACTAATCCCGATGGTAGATGAAGAGGTAGCATACTGACCGCGATCACATCAACCTTTGATCCATTTCCAACACGCACCATCACCTCGTTCTTTGCTAGCTTCCGTTTATTCGGCAGCACCTGTTTCGAGTTACAAATATGAGCAACCGAACCAGTATCAAATACCCAGGCACTACTACGAGTACTAGTGAGATACACATCAATAACATGTATATCGGATATACCTTTCTTCTTGATGTTTCCGTTCTTCAAATCCGCCAAGTACTTGGGGCAATTCCGCTTCCAGTGACCCTCACCCTTGCAGTAAAAGCACTCAGTATCATGCTTAGGCCCAGCCTTGGTCTTCTTCGCCGGCGCGGTAACTTTCTTACCGCCCTTCTTGAAGTTTCCCTTTTTCTTATACTTTCCTTTCTTCTTGAATTTGGTGGTCTTATTGACCAACAACACTTGGTGCTCTTTCTTGATCTCCACTTCTGCAGACTTTAACATGGAGAAGAGTTCTGGCAACGACTTGTCCATGTTTTTCATATTGTAGTTCATCACAAAGTTCTTGTAACTTGGTGGTAGTGATTGGAGGACACGGTGAATCCCCAAAGCATTAGGAATCACTATACCCAAGCTTTGGAGTTTACTTGCGTGCCCAGACATCTTAAGCACGTGCTCACTAACGGAGCTGCCCTCTTCCATCTTGCAGTTAAAGAACTTTTTAGAAGCCTCATAACTCTCAACTGTCGCGTGAGCCTCAAATATCATTTTGAGTTCACGGACAATATCATGTGGGTCATGGTTCTCAAACCTTTTCTAAAGCTCCGATTCCAAACCATACAAGATAGCACACTGAACTGTGGAGTACTGATTCTTCCAAGTGAGGAAAACATTCTTTACCTCATCAGTAGCATTAGCTGCAGGCAGGTCACCCAGCGGTGCATCCAGCACATAGGTCAAATTACCAGCATTGAGGACAATCCTCAAATTGCGGAACCAATCCGCGAAGTTGCTTCCATTGTTTTTCAACTTTTCTTTCTCTAGGAACGCATTAAAATTGATGGTAGAGGCCGCCATTGATCTACAACATATTTGAAATAGTTTAGACTAAGTTTATGACAAATTGAGTTCTAATTAATAGTTAAATTAATCTAGGTGAACTCCCACTCAAAACAATATCCCTCAAATTGTTTTAGTGATCACACGAACCAAATCCACCACATCAAAACCGATCATCACGAGAGTTGATGTAGCTTCAATGGCGAACAATCAACATGTTCATCATATCTTCTATATGACTCATGCTTTACCTTTCGGTGATCCGTGTTTCGAGACCATGTCTGTACATGCTAGGCTCGTCAAGATCAAACCTTAGCTTCCGCATGAGCAAATATGGCTTGCTCACGTTGTATACACTCGCAAAATCTAACACACCCAATCATCACGTGGTGCTTCGAAACAACGAGCTTTAGCAACGGTGCTTACTAAGGATGAACACTTTAAAACTTGAAATTTTGTGCTTGAGGGATCATCTTATAATTCTACCGTCGTGAACTAAGCAATACAAGATGCATAAAAGGATTAACATCACATGCAATTCATAATATGTGATATGATATGGTCTTTCTTCTTGTGCTTCCGATCTCCATCTTCAAGTAGGAACATGATCTCCATCATCACCGGTATGGCGTAAAGGTCAATGGCGTCGTTTCATGATTGTCTTCCATCAGCTTCAACTATTACAACTACTTTGAATAGACACGTAGGTCTTAATGGAATTTAAAAGACAACCATATGGCTCCTGCCGGTTGCCAACTTACAATAAGGAACATTGCATACATCATATATAATCACAATCATGGCCATATCACATCACAGCATACCCCTGCAAAACAAAGTTAAACGCCTCTAATTTTCTTTGCATATTTTACGTGGTTTGGGACTTTCAATAAGTGTCGTTCTAACTTACGAACAAGAACCACAACGTTGATGTTTGAACTATCAAGTTCCCGTTTTAAATTGAATCTATACTATGATGGGAGAGACAGACACCCGCAAAGCCACTTATGCAATACAAGTTGCATGTTGAGCGTGGAGCAAGTCTCATGAACGATGCCATGTAAGGTTAGCCCGGGCCGCTTCATCCCATCATACCGCAAGATGCAAAGTACACAAAAAGCAATTGATAATAAAAGCACCACCGCCCATAATGACCATTGTGTTCTACTCGTGCAACAGATCTACATATAGACACGGCTCTGATACCACTGTAGGGGTTCGTAGCATGGAAAACAAAAAATTTCTACCACATGCACACAAACAAGCCAAGATCTATCTACTAAATTGTAGCAACGAGTCGATGTAAGCACTCACCCTCGAAGATTCCAAAGCGGTTAACGAGAGCAGATTCTCGTGGGTGATGTAGTCGTACACTTGCGGATCTCAAGATCGTGTAGATGATCCTTCCGGCGCTGCGTTCCGGCAGCGCTTCCGCAGTCGTTCACACGTTCGGTACTCGATGAAGACCTTCCTCTCCCTTGTTCCAGCAAGCAGCGGAGGTTGTAGTTCTCCCTCACGATTCTGGCAGCACGACAGCGTGGTGTCGGAAGTAGAGGGAAGATCCCGCATGGCTTCGCCTAAGCCGGATGCGAGTTATGGTGGATTAGGGTTTCCCGGCGATCTAGGGTTTAGATGACCGGGAGGAGGATGTGTCGGCGGCGGCTAGGGCGGCGGCGACGAACCGGCAGCGGCGTGAGGCGGCGGTGGCGCGGGGAGGCGGCGCGGCGGCGGGCGGCGGCGTCTTGGGCGTGGAAGCGACGACGCGGGTGTGTGGGGAGGGCTTGGCTCTTGTGGTGTTGGGGTAGCCCTCCCCCTCTATTTATGAGAGGGAGGGGCAGCCTTGGGAGGGGTGGGTTTGAATCCAAACCCAAACCCAAGTTGGATTAAGAGAAGGAGTTGTTTCTTCTCCCACTAGGAAACCATTGTTCCAGTTTGACTTTCAATTTAGAGATTTATTTCTCTCTTGCAAATGTCAACACCAAGTGACCTAGGATATGATCCAATCATTCCACATATCCATGACACATTCATGGACCATTCCCCTTTCGGACCGGTGAACCTTCTAGACCCTTCTAGAACCTCTCCGTTGAAATCATCGGAAACTTTCCCGAACTCCGAAATAGGACTTTCCTTATATGAATCTTATTCTTCGGACCATTCCGGATCTCCTCATGATATCCCGGATCCCATCTGAGACTCCGAACAACATTCGGTATCCCTACTAACATTCCATATCTACTAAACAACACCGAATCCTTAAGTGTGTCTTGCTACGGTTCGTGAATTATGCAGACATGACCAAGACACTTCTTCGATCAATAACCAATAGAGGAATCTGGAAATTCATATGGCTCCCACATATTTCAACGATTACTTTGCGATTGAATGAACCACTTACATATGATACCAAATTCCCTTTGTCTCACGATAGTTTACTTATCCAAGGTTTTGATCGTTGGTATCTCTGCATACCTAGTTCAACCTCGTTACCGATAAGTACTCTTTTCTCGTTCCCGTGATATGTGATCCCTTGTGAGCCAGTCACATGCTTGCAAGATAATTGTATGACATTCCATCGAGAGGGCCCAGAGTATATCTATCCGTCATATGGATGGACAAATCTCACTCTTGATCCATGTGCCTCAACCCATACTTTCCAAACATTCAATGCCACCTTTATAGCCACCCAGTTACGGTGTGGTGTTTGATGTCATCAAAGCATCCTTGTGGTGATGGTTATTAACATGATCTCATGGTCGAAGGAATTAGGTTACTATGTATCAGAAAGCTTATAGCAAATGAACTATTGAAATGACTTGATCTTAATGCTACGCTTATCTATAGGAGTATGTCCATCATACCATTCTCCTAATGATATTATCTTGTTATTAATAACATCTCAATGTTCATGATCGATAAACCACGATCATCTATTAATCAACAAGCTAGTATTATAAAGAGGCTTTACCAGGGACTCTAATTCAGTTTACAAATTACACAAGTATTAATGTTCCCGGTTAATACTATTATAGCATGAATGTAAACATTTATCATAAACACAAAGATATAATAATAACCACTTTTATTATTGCCTCTAGGGCATATCTCCAACAGTATGGTGTGGAAGGTGATGGTGGTTTGCAAAACGTAAACAGTAACAGTGGAAGATGTATCAATGGTAAATATTGGACCGGGGTCCATAGTTCACTAGAGGTGTTCTCCTTAGATAAACAAACATGGCATGCTGGGTAAACAAATTACAACAGGGTAATTGACAGCACTAAGCAAGGCATAACAATGCAATACTAGACATCATGATCCTATGAGATTCGATTGGGCGATACAACAAGATACATAGACCGCCATCCAACTGCATCTATGACTAGAAGTCCACCTTTGGGTTATCATCTGAACCCCCTCCAGTATTAAGTTGAAAGCAACAAGCAACTGCTTTAAGCAAAGTGTCTAAGGTAAAAAATCCACTTGTTCCATGAACAAGAGACCATTGTTTTCTCCCTAGTGGCAACAACAAATCTACAACCTTAGAGATTTCTGTCACTTCCCTTGATTAAATAGAGGCATGAACCCACTATCGAGCATAAATACCCCCTCTTTGAGTCATTAGCAACTACTTGGCCAAGATAGCTACTATAAACGGAGAGCATGCAAGATCATAAACAATACAAACATGATAGAATCAATTAGACAAAACCATTAATCAGTCTGACATAGTAATCTCAATATCCATTGGATCCTCGCAAACACAACATGCATGATTACAAATAGATGAGATCTTGATCATGAACGGAGCTCACAAGATCAATACATGAAAGCACAAAGGAGGAGATACAACCATCTAGCTACCCGTAGTCCAAGGTGGAACTACTCACGCTTCATACCGGAGGTTGGCATGATGAAGAAGAAGGCCTCCGGGATGATCTCCCCTCCGGCAGGGTGCTGGGAAGAGCTTCAGATCCCCCCAATCTAGGGACGATGGTGGCGGCGGCTATAGAAGATTTCGTGAAATATTGATCGGGTGCTTAGGGTTTAGGCATCGGGGGCTTCTTATAGGCAAAGAGGCGAGGCTGGGAGGCGGCCAAAGGGCCCACTATCAGCACCTGGATTTTTAATCCCAGATGCCTGTTATGCCATACATCGCAATCCCAGGATTACCATTTTTGCGAGACATAACAGATTTGGATACCACAGTACATCATCCATTACAAACCATACATAAGGTCTTACACAAATAAGGATCTCATGATCCAGTTCTTAATACAACTCAAGCAGTGGAATAACGTAATAATAAAGGTGGCGTAGGGGAAGCTCCATCTTCGGGGTCATAGGCAATGCTCATGACGGGAGATGATCCTAGTTTTCGTAACCTTCCTGCGATCCATCGTCTTGGTACTCCTCTTCATAGTCTGGCCACAGGAATAGCCAGGGACAAAGCCATGAGTACTCTTTAAGTACTCGCAAACTAATACTAACAAGTGAAGGGGGTTTTTGTGGTAGGACACTAAGCTCTAGGGTGGTTTTGAAAAAAGCCAGATTTACCTCTACTAAGTTCAGAAGCAAGAAACTAGTTGAATTTTTATAACACCTAAGCAGGAACTTGAATTTTATATCACAGCCCTGTTGTGGTCAAGTCAAAAATCTCAATTCATTTCACAAGTCATTTTGAAAACATCTGACGGGGGAACAGTATGGCCACTCCAACTGTCCATAACCACGGACGCGGCTATTCGAATAGTTTGACACTCTGCAGAGATTATACACTTTCACCACAACATTCGATACATCCGTCAGGAACAAATCCTGAATTCACCATACTCAGTATGCGGATAATCAATCCTAACATTTCAATTACACGCCCTAGTATAGGCACCTCTCCTGTGAGTTTGGCCTCCCAACCATGACCAACTGTCATCTTGGGTACTGCACAGGTGGACAATCTTCACAAGGTAGCCTCAGTTCAAACCTTGGCCGTGAGGGAACCCATACTAAGGTATATAAGTTTGCAGTCAAGACCTACCCAAATTTTCGGGTATTGTGGTTGTACGGTAAAATTGGAATGGTATCGCATCCAGACAAGCATCAGTTTTATAAAGGGCTAAGGCTCCTGCCTCAACATTTTCATCATCAAAATCATCTGGTGTTCGGAAACACATGTCAAAACATTTCAGTAGAATGACTCATCATTCCAAGGTTTTCATAACCATTTTCACCAAGTATTCCCATCTAAAGTTGATCAAATTTTTATGCTTAGCACTAGCAGCTACAAATGAGATAAGTACTAATGAGGGAGGGGGGTAAAACAAGTGGAGATTAATTAAGTTCAATCTCATGCCTTAGGATGACATCAAGATTATCTAGCTTAGGCCAAATTTAATGATCTTTATGCAACCTTCAATTATCTTCCTAGAATCTACAAGTCACTTAAGTAAACTCTAAGAGAAAGCTTTGATAAAGAAATAAAGCTTAAATCTTGCAAGTAAAAACTAGGAGGGTTTAACCAATGGTATAAGATTTCTAAGTTAATGGCTTGCATATATAGGGTAACTTGCAAGTGTTAGCTTGCTAAATCAACCAGTGGTATTAGTCTTGCATAAGTATCAGTATAAGCTTGCCTTGAGCAGAGCAGTGGTTGAAGTTCTCCTCGGCTTCTTCCTCGTAGTATCTTCCTTCCTCCTCGTATCCTTGGTCGGTACTAGCGTCTATGAATAAATACGAGGTACACAATCACCAAACAATACTTAACTATTTTCAATCATCACACAAATGTGTTCTATAGATGATCTAGCATCATCACTTAACATTACAAGATTAAGGCATTTGTCTTATTTATTTATTTTTAGAAAAGTAATTTCTACTCATTGAAAAACTACTTAAGATTTAATATTATCCAACTCAAACATGGTATCATGTTGACACATGTCATTAACACATATTTCAGTCCATGAGAATGTGATTTAAAGTGGTGTCACAATTTAATAAGGTTTAACCTTTTATTTTAAATAAATAAATAAAGTGACTAGAAATGCCTATGTGGCATTCTTTTATTACTTGAACATTATTTCTGTAAGTAAACCCATATGTTTTTATATATTCTGAAAGGTATGGTCAAATGTGATTTTTGAGAGTTGGAATCAACTCAAAAGCTATTATAGTTGAAATTTGAAAAATGTTTGAATGCAGAAAAGCTTCTCACTTGTTATTTTTACCAAGGTTGATCTACAGATCCAAATGGTTTGAATCCAACAGGCTTGGGTTAAGCATTTCAGTACCTTTCTAACAAAATTGGTTTCATGCAATTTGGTTCACTAAATAGAGCTGAGTTGATTTTTGAATATAGGTACAGAACTGTGTTTGAATTGAAATAGAAAAGGCTAAATTCAAATGGTTGGGCTGCGCGGGAAAGGTTAATGGGCCGGCCTAGTGTCACTCCACAGCGCGGGGCTCAGCTGACAGGGGGTTCCACCCGTCAATGGCTCATAACACGCGAAGCGGTACGTGGTGATGTGGTTCGTTGGATTAGAAGGGTGATCAACGGCTGAGGGTCGTCGTCGACGATGAACATGTCACCGGCGAGCTCGAACCCTAGCGTCTCAGTGGGGGTCGTGGGAGGCTCACTGGGGCTCAGGCAAGGGTCGGCGATGGGGGCGAACGACGAAGTCGACGACGGCGATTCTCCTAGCACCGGCAGCTCCTCCTGGGGCAGCTCCAATCAACGGCGCCTCTCCTCCTCTGCAGCGGCGAACTCCAGTGCAATTCCGGCCACCTGGTGCTCGCCTTTCTCCGGGAAAGGGTGTGGGATGTTTCTGAGAGAGAGGGACCGAACTGGTGTGAAGAAATCGAGCTGGGGAAGCCTCTATTTATAGTGGCAAGAGGGGACCGACGGGCGCGGGCTAAGCTCGTCGTGGTCGACGGCACAGGCAGCTATCGGCGTGGGCGACGGTAGGGGACGCTGATATGTTCCCTGGCGAAGCTCAACGGCATGGTGGCGAGGTGTGGGGCGGTTCTGATCGGTCGGAATGCTTCGACGTTCTGGGTGGGTCCGACGGAGGTTTTGCTGGCGCACAGCGCGCGTGGTTCGCGCAGCGGCGAACGGGCGTGTCTGCGGGGTTGCTGGGGTGGTGGTGATCACGCGTGCACGCGGCAAGGGCGGCGCGCAGTCTGTGGGCGTGTGTCGAGGGTGGCGCTCTGGCGCGCTCTCGGCATGCTCTCAGAGAAGTTTGGCATGGCTTGGGCGTGTGGTCCAGTGGCTGGCAGGGCTCAAGCGCTGTACAGGGGGTGGCGGTGGACGGTGGCGTGCGTCCTAGACATGGTGTTTAGGCTTGGTGCTTGCTCTGGCTAGCTAGCCATGGTCGGCTGCCAAGGGTTCCTTCGGGTTGGCATGGCATGGTGCAATGGGTAGGGGCTAGGGGTGGTCAAGGCACTGGTTGGTACTGGGGGAGACAAGTGTGATCGATGGTGAACAATGCTTAGCCAAATTACTGCTCAAAACAGTGAAGTTTGGCCAATTTGATTTTCTGTCTACAAGTGTTTGATGAAACGGCCGCAAAAAATTTATTTTTGAATTTTGAAAAGATTTTTGGTGGGTGTGCTAGGCATGTGTTGAGGATTCTGTGGGTGCTTGGGTTTTGAAAATTGAGCTTGTTTGAGTGGTTTTTGAAATAGTGGGATCTTCCCATATGAGATAGATTCAATTTTAAACTGCCATTTAAACTGAGCATTTGAATGTTTTTGGATGATCACAAAGTGGGCCTTGGTACCTTATTATGAGTACTAACAAGGGGTGCAAAGATCCATACATGTTTCTGTTGAGTTTTGAAAATTAGAGATAGCCAAAGTAGGCATGGGAGTTAATTTGGCCAAAGTGACCATTCACTTAATTTATTCATTTTGAGTTGTTTGTCTTTGGGAAAAGTTTGGGGATTGTTTAGATGATATTTATTTCACCTAAGAATCATTTTACAAGCAAAGAAACACAGAACCATGGCAATTTAAAAGAATCCAAATTTTGAATACACACCCATATGAATGCCTTCATATTTTTAGTTGGAAAAGTTTTTGTTAACCCTAATTTTGATGATTAGAGTTTGATGATCCAATTTTAATATTTTTGGGATGTTACACCCACACGCTGCCCAGGCGCGGCCTAGGGTGGGCCCGCGCCTGGGGGGTGCAGCCGCCCTGTGTCTCCCCTTCGTCTCTCCTCTAGACTTCGTGTTCTCCTCAGTGAAATATTGACTTTGGCTTTTGTCCCGTCCAATTCTGAGAATATTTCCTTACTAGCTTTTCTGGAACCAAAAACAGCAGAAAACAGGCAACTGGCACTGTGGCAACTTGTTAATAGGTTGTACCAGAAAACATATAAAACACCTCAAAGTGTGGACAAAGCAAATCAAAATAGATATTAAACAAGCATGGAACATAAAAAATTATAGATACGTTTCCTATGTATCAGGAGGTCAGGTCTCAGGACGCGACCGAGTCGGTTACAAGCTACTCTTTAAATTGATGAGGGGTGACCTCGGCAATGCCCATTGTTATGGACTTAGGGTTTCGTGGAAAAGAGAGCGCTGGTGATTTAATCGGCTTAACAGACAAACAAGGGAGGCGATTTACCCAGGTTCAAGCTCTCGTAGAGGAAACCCTACTCCTGCTTGTCTGCTCGTATTATCATTGGAGAGTACAAACACGTTGAGTCGACTAGATGTGATCTCGGAGAGAGAGAGAGAGAGAGAGAGAGAGAGAGAGAGAGGCATGATGTGTATTGTGTCGTCGGGTAGCGTGTCCTCCTCATTGACCCCTCCTAGCCTTTATATATGGGTAGGCTAGGTCTCGGGTGCCGATACGAGTTGGTTACAAGTGTAGAGTTTGTATCTAGTCTAGTCTTGGACTTCCCTTGTCTTGTATCGCCAGGAGTCTGTGTCCTTGTACGCTTCGTATTTGTTGAATCATCATGGGCTTCATGGATCTTCGAGTGAGCCCTCTGTTAGGACGCACCATATATATATATATATATGGGAAATAGCCTGCTAAACACGGGCATAGCTGCGCATAGCCTATCCACCGTTGATTCTATCCTCTTTTGATATAGGGAGCACATGTATCCAGACCTAGGATTTGTCTAAGAACTAACGCCGTTAGTGTTCCTTTGGCATGCATGCATGAAGCCCTAGCAAAACAAAGCTTGTCTAATTTCGTTTGCATGAGGCAAACCCTAACGAGCAACATGCAAAACAAAGCTTGTCTATTTTCGGTTGCATGAGGCAAACCCTAATGAGCAACATGCAAAACAAAGCTTGTCTAATTTCGTTTGCATGAGGCAAACCCTAAGGAGCAACATGCAAAACAAAGCTTATCTAATTTCGTTTAGGTGAGGCAAACCCTAACGAACAACATGCTGAGAAACCCTAACTTATTTAGTCAACCCTAACGTATTTAGTCTCTCTTCAACTTTCCTTGCTCATTTGAAAAACTAGGTGAAACCGGTTATTGCTTTCTTCCCTCTACCTCATCCCTCCTCGTGCACTTTTGTTTGGTACGTACCATTGCTTTCTCTAATCACAAGCTATTGTTTTACATCGTTATTATGGAGCGGTTATTGTTTTACAAAAAATATGGAGGGATGCGCGCGACAAGTAACTCTCTCCCGCCAAAAAAACAAGACACTAAACCACTTAGATGAAAATTTAGGGTTTGCATAGTACCACAAACCTTCACTAGAGTTTGCATACTATGTAGAACTCATTTTAAGCCGTGTTGACTTATCTTTCAATTTTAGATGCTAAAAGTTTCTTTGCCAAACAGCGAGCTAAAAATTTTAGGGTTTTCACGAGCCCCTAGGCATTGCATGCATGTACACACACGCGGTGCTGCAAACGCCGTTAGGGACCGTTAGTACTTTCAAGAGTCAGCCATTATCATCTAAACTAGTAGTGTATGTGATCTCTTTATCCAACGGTC
Source organism: Avena sativa (assembly GCA_916181665.1). Lineage (NCBI taxonomy): Eukaryota > Viridiplantae > Streptophyta > Magnoliopsida > Poales > Poaceae > Avena > Avena sativa. The sequence continues at coordinate 17,885,612 of OV702285.1, forward strand.
CTAAGCCTATGCGCAGCTATGCCCGTGTTTAGCAGGCTATTTCCCATATATATATATATATATATATATATATATATATATATATATATATATATATATATGCATAGCTGCACATAGCCTATCCACCGTTGATTCTATCATCTTTTGATATAGAGAGCAAATGTATCCAGACCCAGTATTTGTCTAAGAATTAACGCCGTTAGTGTTCATTTGGCATGCATGCGTGAAGCTCTAGCAAAACAAACCTTATCTAATTTCGTTTGCATGAGGCAAACCCTAACGAGCAACATGCGGTAAACACTAAACCAAATATACTACACGGTAAACCGTAATATACTACATGCATGAAGCCCTAACAAAACAAAGCTTATCTAATTTCGTTTTGGTTAGGCAAACCCTAATATACAACATGAGGTAAACCCTAACCCTTATATACTAAATGCATGAAGCCCTAGCAAAACAAAGCTTGTCTAATTTCGTTTGCATGAGGCAAACCCTAACGAGCAACATGCAAAACAAAGCTTATCTAATTTCGTTTAGGTGAGGCAAACCCTAACGGACAACATGATGAGAAACCCTAACTTATTTAATCCTTGTTCTCAATCCCTTCTCATTTTAGATGCTAAATTTTTTGTAGCCAAAATAGTATGTTAATTTGGAACCCATGCCAAACCCTAGATTCTTGCATGCATGCACAAACTAACACCGTTAGCTCATCCATGTTCCACTCCACTTCCATCTAGAGGTTGCATGCATTTGATCCCTAAATCCAACGATGATCTGCCTATGCGCAGCTATGCCCGTGAGTAGCAAATCCGCGTCGATATATATATATATATTAAAGATGGGAACCCAAAGGGTTATGCCCATGTAAATCACATTCTTCATGGGCTTGGGGCCACCCGAATCTTCATGGGCTTCACCATCAGCAGCGGATCGATCTCATGGGCCTATGCTAGGTTGAACCAGGTAGGTCAGTCTTAAAGTACCAGTAGGGCATATACCTATGTAAACCTGTGCATGCACCGCCCGCTCCCGCACTAGTCTGGCTGATGCCCCGGTCTTCAGCAAGATAGAGGACGACGACTAGGTCACCGCGGTGTGGAGGTCGGTCGCTGCCGCTGTAGTCCCCTAGATCCTAGCCCTAGCTAGCCCGTATGATCCACCCAGTAGTGTAGAGGGTGTTTTTTGGATGTATTTTGTACATGGACTTATTAATATTCATGCTACTGGCTTTTTTGCGGGGAGGCCGTTGGGTGCACTACACCTCGCAAAACGGGTCAGCCCGGACCGCCTGTAGTCCCTGCAAATGGACCTTGGACCGATTGGGTGTCCATGATGTGGTATGGGAGGGGTGGGTGAGGGCATATCCACCGGGACGACCCAACCCATCCGAACGCATCCGTGCAGACGCTCGGGACGTGCTCGGCGACCCAGCGGCACGATCCATCCGGACGGACGCGTCCGGCTCGACCCATCCGTGCACCAAATCTGGGCAACGGTTGCATCGGCCCAAACGCGCGCGGATGGAGGGTGTATCCTGCCCATGCGTGCCGCCCACCCGTCAGCCATCGCTCAGTGCGTCATTGATTCAGACGCAGACAATGGCACCGATTTAGACGCAACCGTGACAGCGATTCAGAGGCGCGAGCAGAAGGCTGACCGGCGGCAGCTTGCGCCATCAATGGCGACGAGACAGCACACTAACTGACTGGACACCGCCTATGTTCCAGCGCCAGCATTGATACCGAAGGAGCAGGAACCTGCGCGCATTCGCGGGCGAAGGGGCTATTTAATCCTGCGCCCATCGGTGCCGCACTCTTCACCTCTCGCCATCGCAACCCTAGCAGTCGCCTCCAACGATGAAGACGCCATCATGGACGAAGAAGGGGAGGAGCAAGAACGACCATAGGGACCATCGGTGATGCCCGTGGGAAACTACACGCCACCGCGAGGGACCGCCACAGCCGGCGGTACTTTCACATCGCGAAGTGCGAGCACTGATGGATGGAAGGCCTATGCATCAACCATAGGGATATCTCCCTCCCCACTGGCTGGCACCTCAATCAGGAGTGTGTCCTGGTGTCGCCCATGCCCAAGAAGGGCAAAGGGTTGGAGGAGGAGATCCGCCGCCAGATCAGCAACCTCCCGCAGGCAATGCGGTCGGAGAGGGGCTACTAGAGCAACGACTTTTGGATAAAGTTCCTTGACTAGGAGCACAAGGCGTGGCGCGCGACCACCTTCCGCGATGACATGCAACCGTGGCAGGACGACGAGTCCCCACTAATGGCTCGGACGACGAGGGCGCCTTTAACCACTCTGACGTCGAGCTTGGCAGCGACGACAATGGAGGCGACAAGGATGACATCGTCGTCAAGCAGGAGGCGATGGACGGCATCGTCGCGAACCTGCCCCCAGAGTACCGCGAGGTCCTGGCGCGGAGCTACGACGAGGACACCTTCATCGAGCAGGTCATTGCTGCCAGCGCGCGAGACGAGGACACCTTGTGGCGCGGCTACGAAGAGGTCGTCCAGCTCACCAGCCTGATGGCCCATGCGAACGCCCAGCTGCCTCCACCGCCTTCGTTGCCGGGGTGGGCGCCGCACATCGTTTTGGAGGTAGGGATGGAGCTGGTGCACCTCCACCACCGCATGGGGTCGCCGACGGCGTGGCCTGGGCAGGTGATCAACCCGCCCGCGTCCACGCCCACACCAGCCCTGCTACCGCCCAATCTTTGGACGATGCCAGAGTACATCGAACTCGATCCCTAGATGGACACGGTGGCACCGGCGCAAAAAGATCAGTAGATAGTGTTAGGGCTAGTTTAATTTCATTTTTAATTATGAATGTAAATTATGTATGAAATATATGAAGTTTGCCAGTTTTTAGCACAAACAATTTATGTTTGAATTTGGAAAAAATGAACTCGCCCTGTTTTGCCAGCAGAGGACAATGGGTCACGTCGCTAGACGCGGCTTGCCGGTCAGGCTGGACCCTGACCCAAAAACGACCGCGGTTTGACGATAGAAATACACCGTCTGGATAGGCTTGTTGGGGTAGGCTCGGTGGAGATGCTGGAGAGGAGGGGTCCTTCGAGTTTCCCTAAGGGCATCTCCACCAGGCCAACCCATCTGGTCTGAGCGTGTCCGAACTTGTCCGCGCGGACGCGCAGGGCGTGCGCGGTGCCCCAGCAGGGCGACCCATCCAGAGAAACGCGTCGAGGGCGCCCACAACCACTTCGACGCCGACCTCGGCAGCGAGGACGACAACAACGACGTCGTCAAACATGAGGCGGCGGACGGTGTCCCGTGAACCTTCCCCCGGAGTACCGCGAGGTGCTGGCTCGGGGCTACGACGAGGACGTCTTTACCGAGCAGGCCATTGCGGCCAGTGCGCGAAGAGGACGTCCAGTGGCGTGACTACGAGGAGGCCCTCCAGCTCACCCGCATGGTGGCGGAGACGAGCACCCAGCTGCCTCCACCGCCACCGCTGCCGGGTTGGGCGCATACGATCGCACCGCATGTGGGGATGGAGCTGGCGCACCTCCAGCACGGTTGGAAGCCGTGGCCTGGGCAGGTGGTCAACCCAGCTGCTCTCGCTCCCGCTCCGGCCCTGCCACTGCCCAACCTCTGGACGCCGCCGGAGTACATTGATCTTGACCTGTAGATGGACGAGGCGGCGTCAGCGCGCGAAGATCGGTACCTAGGGCTAGGGTTAGTTTAACTTATATTTTTTATATTTTGAATGTAAATTAAGTATGATTTTGCCAGTTTTTCGCGCGGGTTGTTTGTGTTTAAATAAAAAATAGTTGCCTCGCCTAGCGCGGACAAATGGATCGCGCCTCTGGCCGGACATACCACCCCCCTACAAATACTGACCACGATCCGACCCAAGCAGACACAAGCAGACAGTTTAAAGCGACCCGGTGGAGATGCCCTAAGACTATAACTTGAGTAGTAACATAGTCCTACATGTAATGCCAACTAAGCATTTAGATGATATGACATGCAATTAAGTGACGAGAGAGACTTGTGGTAACTAACTATGTTACCATAACATCACACATTTCAAGACAAAATGAGTCTACATTGTAATAAATAAGACTTCGTATAACACCACATATATATTATTTTTTACTATAAAGATAATAACTTAGACTAGTAATATTAGCTCTAAGATATGACCAGCCTAATTAGCCGTGTGCGAGGTCAAGATGACCAGACCAGGCCACTGGCAGACGCTGTTCAGACAGACGGCTCTAGGCCTGCACTGCACTGCACTGGCAGTCAGTCTGCGACGACTTGACCCCATCAATCCAATCCAACCGACGCATCGATGGCGAAAGAAAGAAAGAAAGAAAGAAGCTGCGCCGAAGCCGGGCCGGGCCCGGGTCCCGAGATCGTGCTGACGCTGCCTCCGAGCGGGCCCAGACCAGACCATGCGGGCCCAGAGCAGCCCGAGCTTTTTTCAAACCCGTCCCCGCCCTTTTCCGTCCCGCGCATACAAGCCGTTGCCGTTCGTTTGTCGCGTACGTACTCCCCGTTTCAAACGCAGAGCCCGCCGCAATGCCACGCCGTTTCACACCTGCTTCCACCGACCGTTTCTTTGAGGACAGCCCTACGCGTCCCCCGGGGATACGTGGTTTTTATCCCCGGGGTCCCTAGCCAACCACGTGTCCGTTTTTTGATTCAAAATCCCGTTTTTGCTATATTTGCCCCGTTTTTGCTACATTTGTCCCGCTTTTGCTACATTGTAGCAAAAAACGGTTCAGTCCAGAAAATAAAAAAACAAACTGGACCTCGTCGGAGATTTCGCCGGAGACCTCGCCGGCGACTGTGTAGCAAAAAAGTTGAGCTAATGTAGCAAACCCGACCTCACCGGAGGCTTTCGCCGGTAGACCTCACCGGAGACCGTGTAGCAAAAACGTTACGCTATTGTAGCAAAAACGCAAAACGGTGGTAGCAAAAAATTTGTGCTAATGTAGCATATCTGATCTCGCCGTAGACTCGTAGGAGGTTTTCGCCGTTAGACCTCATCGGAGACCATGTAGCAATAAATTTGCGCTATTGTAGCAAAACCACTAAACAGGTGTAGCAAAAAAAATGTCCTATTGTAGCAAATTTAACTTCGCCGGAGACGTCACCAGAGATCTCGTAGCAAACTATTTATACTATTTTAGCACCACCGTCGGCCACATGTAGCAAAACACGACACCACTTGTAGCACCACCGCGGCTGCACATAGCACCGCTCACGACCCCATGTAGCAAACTTCAATTACGTACGTAGCAAACTTCGATTAAGTAGCAACTCTGCTAGTCATATGTAGCGCTATCAGTGACCATTGAAGGCCACCTGCAACACGTACCGCCGAAGAGGACACCAGCGTAGGCCTCGACCGCCATGGAGGCAGGCCACCTTGACCTCACTCCCCCTTGGCAGCAGCAGCAAGGCCTCGTGGGCGTGGAGGCGAGCAGGATGGGGTGGAGGATGGCGCGCGGCGACGCCCTGCCCAAGAGCACCATGTGAGCGCGGCGGAGGAGGGCGTCGCGGAGGAGCTCGGTGGAGGAGGGCATCGCGAAAAATCTCAGCGGAGGAGCCACCCGGGGAAGTCAACGCGATGAGATCTGAGAGAGAGGTTGGAGGCAGAGAGAGAAAATACAGATCAAGGAGAGACATACGTTCCCTGGTAAAGGATGTGGGTGGGCCCAGCCCACCGTTATCACCGCACGGGAGGAGAAACCGGGGGATCGCATCCCCCGGGGGAGTCCTATCATTTTCCTTTCTTTATCTGAACGTACGCTTGTCGAGCCGATGAATTCGCTCGCCGTGTCCTCAAAAAAGGCATCCGAAAAGCTTTGCCGCATTTAATTCTCCATGTCCTTCTTGGTTCACTTTTGTGTTTTGAAAATCTGATGAATCTGTGGAGCTGAAACTGACGTACTACCTCCGCTCATATTATTCCGCACGATAAATTCTTCGTAGTAGCGATACTAACATCAACAAAAAGAATTATAAAAAAAGAAAAAATCCTTCTACAAATATCAATTTCTTATAGCAGCGATACTAACATCATCAAAATAATACCAGAAGTCTACTCTTTCCAATATCACCGCCTTCAAGAAGAAAGCACTGCAAAAGCATCGTCCTCGCGCGATCAAATATCATAAATTTCCACCCTGGATAAAGCTTCACCTCGCTTCCTCTAAAACCAAACGATTTAAAAAACACGTTGCATGCGAATGGATCCCATCCGATCCGGCAATCTCGAGGCATGAGGCGTCCATAGGAGTTCGTCAGCGAAGCTTTCTGGAACCCAACACTCCGGCCAGATCAAGGAGGATATGCATCAAGTGGATCTTCATCTTGACGCGTTAAGAACCCTGGGACCATCGCCTTTATTCCGTGATGCGAACAAGCAGGCCCCCACGCAGCCATCCATCGACTCGATGCATGGTAGAATCCGAGGATGCCACTAGCCCCTCCGACACTGAACAAAGGAAGGCAGCACAAGCACACACGTGGAACCAACGGGCCCATCGCTGTTGCCTCCCGACGCCGCTACCCACGGATGTAGCCACCACGACCTGTCGACCTAGGGCCCACACCATACCACTACCCACGGAGCAGCACACTAGAGACCTGCCAACGGCCAGCGTCGTCGCCTCGCGATCCACCTCATCTTCCTCCCGCAGTCTGCCGTGCGCCGCCCCAAAACCCAACACTAGCAGGTGTGCCCCACTGCCGCCGCCACCGCCTAGGACATCGGCGGCGGCGTTGACAGGGGATACGCGATGGGAAGTGGCGGCGCTAGGGTTTGGGGGTCTTTCGGAGTCACTCGGTGCGGGAGTGACCCGGGGAGAACGGTTTGCACTCTTCATTAACATGCTATATATGGAACTTTGTTCAAAAACAAACCAGGCAAGTAGCTCATTTATCATGGCAGACACCTTTGAAATGGCAGCAGCTGGGAGCTAGTAGTAAGTAGCAATATTTTTACACCTGCTACCTTTCCCGTTACCCAAAAGTGGTTACTTACCACAAGTAATAAAAGTAAAACCTGCAGTGGAGCAAGTGAAACAGTAGAGTACTAGCATTGATGTCACTGAACTCAAAGCTTCCATTAGCCCGTTCCGTTGGCACCTTCTCCTTTCTTCCTTCCCGTTTCCGCCTCCTTCCCTCCGCTCGCGATTCAAACCGACAACAAACAGCACCCGACATTCCCCCCCTCCTCGCTCCTCTTGCCCCCATGCCCTGCCGGACCGAGCTTTGACTCGCTCGCGTCTACTGTCCGTCGCATGGCCAAGCTCCCGCAATCCTCCTTCGCCCTCGACTTCCTCCGCCGCCTCCTCTGCGCGCACAGCGCCCCCGGCGGCGACAATGCGGCGCGGCGCGATGACGGTGCCGATGCCGCGGCGCTCCTCCGAGAGAAGGCGTACGAGGGGGCGTCGCCCGCGAGGAGCCCCTGCATTGTGGCCAGGCTCATGGGCCTGGACGCGATGCCGACGCCGGCGCGCGACCAGCATTCGCCGCAGACGCTGCGGCGGAGCCGGTCGGCGAGCTCCGCGGAGGGCCTGTCGCCGCCGCCGCCCACGCCGTGCTGCTCGCCGCGGCCGCGGGTGGCCAGGACCACGTCCGCGTCCTTCGGCGACAGGCCCACCTACCTCAGGCGGGAGAACGACGAGTTCCTGCTCCTCAGCTTCAGCCCCGACGACGCGGGCGACGACGACGACCTGCTGTCAGCGGGGTTCTCGCCTGCCTCGAGGAGAGACGCCGACGCGGTCATCGCCGGGAGGAAACAGAGGCGGAGGCGGCGGCACGGGGAGCCTGGCCGGAGCAGGAGGCAGGCCGCGAAGGCGGAGGAATCCGGCATGGAGAACTCCAGCCCGGTGTCGGTGCTAGACGCGCAGGAAGAGTCGTCGACCACCACCACCACCACTTCGTCGTCGTCGTCGTCCTCCACGGAAGAGGCAGAGCAGTGCTCGCCCACCTCAGGTTTGTCCTGCTCACTTCATGTAGCACATTAATTCTTTCCTTCTTTTTTGTCCTGCTCACTGAACTACTAAATCCAATGCTGAAGTTGGATTTTAGTGCTGAAATTTCCTTTAAAAAAATCCAATGCTGAAATTGGAGTGGAGTTCACCTTCAGAAACAAATAATCACCTCTAGACTCTAGAGAGAGAGATCAAGCAGTTTAAATCGGAGTGCAATTCACCTTCAGAAACAGAAAACAAAATTCAGAAAGGAAGTTCAGGTGAAATGCTACCCCGATGCTCTATCAAAGTTCAGAAGACAATTTTCCCGAGAAAAGTACTCCTCTGTTCTGTCGCTGATTTAGTACAACGACACTTACTGTGGATTCGGAGAGAGTACTACTTCTTTTCAATTTTAGGAACCATTAGTCTCAACAAGGACGATTTTGTGGTCCATGTCTAAAACCTTGGTTATGCAAGTGTACTAGTAGCTGTTCAAAAGTCTCAGCTGGTGTTCTGATCTTCTGAAACATCGCCTTCCTGTGCCTTATTCACTTGTCCACTCCACCCTGCAAACTACACGAGCTCTGAAACCGACTGCAACACATCATCAGTGAGACAGCTACATGCACATAAACCTGCAGTAACAAAAAGAAAGAGAAATGAAATTGGAGTTAACATGTGACCCAACTGAATTACTAGCACAGCAAGTCGGTAACTAGGAATTCAGGTGAAACTGCAGACTTCTTGATAGTGACAGGCAAATCTCCTCACCTATCTGCGGACAAGGAAACAGCTAAAAGCCATTTGTTTCCGAGAGTTTGTGTACTTTTAATTACCCAGAAAAATCATTTCTTTTCCAATCTGGTGCATCAAGGACAATCATGTGGTCCATTTCTAAATCTTCGTCACGTAAACTTCTGAAACCTCGCCTTCTTGTGCCTCAGTCACTTGTCCCTGTCCACTCTGCAAACCTCACAAGCTCTTGATTGCAACACAACACTGAGACCATGCTTACCGTAGCTAATAATCATTTGACTTGGTCATCAAACTCATTTTCGGACGCTGCAAAAAGGAAAATCCAGCTACAATTTCATCCATGGAGGAAGTAGAGCAAGCGGAGCAGTGCTCGCCTCGCTCAGGTTCGTCCTGCCTGTTACTGAAGTTCAGGTGATTGCACTGCTAGCTGAGATTGACAGCTCATTTCTCTGCCTGTTTGCAAATAAGGCAACAACAACAAAAAATCGACTATTTCTGGAAGTTTCTGTACTGATAATAAACTAATTTCCCAGGAAAACTATTTATTTTCAAATGCTTGGTTATGCAAGTGTACTAGCTGTTTAAAAGTCAGCTTGTGTTCCGAGCTTCTAAAAATCGACTTCTTGTGCCCTGATCACTTGTCACTCTCAGCTCTGCAAACTGCACAAGCTCAGGAGCCGATTGCAACACATCACTGAGATAGCTAGATGCACATTAAACTTCAGAAAAAATGGCATAGACAGTAACTAAGAAAATGCAGCTGGCTAAATTTCATGATAATTTTGCAGATAAGGCACCAGCTAAAAGCCATTGTTTCTGATCATTTATGCAATAATATGTATTCAGGAAATTATACTCCCTCCGATCTGAAATATTTGTCGCAGGTTTAGGCAAAGTTTTGCCTAAAACCTTCTCTAAACCTGCGACAATGAAATCGGATTAGAGGTTGTACCTTTTTCAGTTTGATGCATCAAGGACAATTTCGTGGTCCATGTCTAAATGCTGGTTATGCAAGCAACCTATTTCAATGTCTCAGATAGTTGGCTCTACGTAACAGCATGTTCGGCGACGCATTGACCATGCTCTAACCGAAGTGGGGTCCCAGGTCACTTGGCGCCATTTTTTCAGAACAAAAGGCGAAAACAATATTTTGAAATCTCCAAAAAATCTAAAAATATTAGACATCATGCATACAGAGTAGTATGTACATGCAAAATTTCAACAATATATCTTTTCATCTGAGGGATGTACACAAAAAGAGAAGCTCGGTAGTCAAAATAGAGTTTTTTTTTGCCTTTTTTTAAACCACATATATATCGTTTTCATGGAGTCTACAAATTAGCGCAGTATTTTAAAAAACTGTAGAATATGCCTATATGTATCCATGGAAAAATGGAAACTTTTAACTTGCAAATATTATTTTCGATTTTTGGAAAATACCAGGCTCCAAGTAACCTGGGAGCCCAAATGTGCACATAAACTTCATGACAATGACAACCCATTTCCTTGCCTATTTGTAGATAAATCACCAACCAAAAGTAATATAGTTCATGACCTAGTATTACCCAGAAAAAAAATCTGTTAATTTGGTGCATCAAGGACAATTTTGTGGTTCATGTCTGAAGCTTAGTTATGCAAGTAACCTATCAATGTCTCAACCAGTGCTTTCATCAAACGAAGAGGGCGTAATCCAAGCTTCTGAAATATCGTCTTCTTGTGCCCCCAATCACTTGTCCCTGTCTACTCTGCTGGTGTAAACTGCTCAAGCTCTGTAGCCAGATCTCTGATTGTAACACATCACTCAGACCTCGAGATTCATATACTGTAGCTAATAGTCACTTTGACTAGGTCATCAAACTCATTTCGGACACCGCGAAAGGAAAAGAAAAAAGAAAAATATGGTTACTATTCCATGGAAGAATCTGGTTATCAGCTTTCTTCAGTTGCTCACTACACGGGCTAACTGAATCTCAAATCCATTCTAAAGTTCGAGTGAAGTCCACCTTCTGAAACAGAAAATCACCTTCATAAGAAAAAAAGCACCTTCAGAGAGAGAAAAAGGAGAGAGAACAGTGGAATGAAACATCAGAAAAAGAAAACATACTCCAGCAAAACAAACTCAGATGAATTACCTCCAGTGTACCAAAGCTCAGATGATTGCACTGCTAACTTCGATGGAAATGACAGTGATTGTTTCTGATAGTTTATATACTAGCAAAAATCAACCAACTTCACGGGAAAATTACTAGCACAGCAAGCCAGTAACTAGGTATTCATGTTAAAGTGCAAACTTCATGATACTGATAGGCCATTTCCTCGCTGATCTGCGGATAAGGCAACAGCTAAAGGCCATTGTTTCAGAGAGTTTATGTACTCGTAGTTACACAGGAAATATATTCCTTTTCCAGTTTTGTGCATCAAGGACAATTATGTGGTCTGTGTCTAAAGCTTGGCTCTGCAAACTTCTGAAACCTCGCCTTCTTGTGCCCTAATCACTTGTCCCTGTCCACTCTGTAAACTGCACAGGCTCTATTCTCTGTGATTGCATCACATCACTGAGACCTCTAGATTCACATACTGTAGCCAATAGTAATTTGACTTGGTCATCAAACTCATTATGGAAAATGAAAAGAAAAATCCGGCTACCATTCCATGGAAGAAGTGCTCACCTACCTCAGGTTCGTCCTGCCCATTAGTGGTTTCTTCAGTTGCCCACTGCACGAGCTCACTGAATCTTAGATCTAAATTAATATTGGAGTGGAGTTCACCTTCAGAGAAAGGAACACCTTTAGAGGAGGGAAAACGAGAGAGAACAATTGAAAATTGGAGTGGAATGAAACTTCAGAACAAGAAAACCTGCTATTGAAAAAAAATCAGGTGAGTGCACCGCTAACTTCGTGAGGATGACAGTGCACTGCTAACTTCGTGAGGATGGCAGTCCACTCTGTGAACTGCACAGGCTCTATTATACCACTCCACTGTACTAAAGTTCAGATGAGTGCACTGCTAACTTCGTGAGGATGACAGTGCTTGTTTCTGAGCGTTTATATACTAACAATCAACTAACTTCCCAGGAAAATTATTTCTTTTCAATATTCGGCATCAATATTCTCAACAAGGACAATTTTGTGGTCCACGTCTATGCAAGTAACCTATTCCATTGTGCCAACCAGTGCTTTCTTCAGTTGCTGACAGCACGGGCTAACTGAGTCTGAAATCCAAGTTAAAACTGAAGTGGAGATTACCTTCGAAAAAATATCACCTTCAGAGAAATAAAAGAGAGAGAGCAACTGAAAATTGGAATGAAATGAAACTTTAGGAAAAATAAAACCTACTTCAGAGAAACAAAAGCAGGTGAAATACTACTCCAGTGTACTGAAGTTCAGATGATTGCACTGCTAACTTGATGAGAATGACAGTGAAGTTTCCGAGAGTTTATATGCTAGTAATGAAGTAATTGCCCAGGAAAAGTATTTCTTTTCAACTTTGAGCATCGCTAGTCTCAACAAGGACAATTTTGTGGTCCATGCCTAAAGCTTGGTTATGCAAGTGTACTAGCTGTATAAAAAAGTCTTAATTAGTGTGCTGAGCAACTTTCTTGTGCCCTGCTCACTTGTCCCTCTCCCGCCTGCAAACTGCGCAAGTTCTGTTGCCAGCTCTCGGATTGCAACACATTACTAAGGCAGCTAGATGCACATACCGTAGATAATACTGGCAACTTTGACTTGGTCGTCAATCTCATTCCAAACACTGGAAAGAAGAGAAATGTTCAAACTACATGTTACTTTGTTTGTTTGTTCATGTTTACTGACAAGGTACTGCATGTAACAGATGGAGAAGAAATCCGGCCGGCACCGAGACAAGAGCAAGGCTCAAGGAGGAAACTGCCCGAACCCCCCTTCGAGGATCTTGGTGGGTGCCTGCCTCCCGAGGTAGTGAGCACCTGTCGTGTATCAGATTATTCAGGCAGGGATAGGAAAGCGGTGAACAATGGCGAGGTGGCCGCCCCAGCTGCGACCGGCATCTGGCGAACCATCTGCAGACTAGTTGAGGACGATATCTGTGGCATGAAATGGGGAGGTAGGGATGATGCCAACATTGCAGCCGAGATGGAGTCGGCGATCCTTGAACAGCTCATGTGTGAGGAAACAGAGGAGCTGATGCAGCTAACTGTGGTCTGAGAAACTGTATATGGTTCCCACCCCTTTCTGCTCCATCTGCATGAATCACCCATGTCGTGAAAAAAAATCAGAGTACTGAAAAGGGACGAAGCAATCGCTTGCAACAGATGCAGAAATTTTCTTGCTGTAGACGATGATGGTCCCAACATGAGGTGAATATCCAAGAATTACAGGTGGAGATATATATGATTCAGAAACTCTTGAGCCTGAAGGTCTTAAGAATCTGAATTCAGTTCCTAGCATGTGTAGCTACCTGACTAATCTGAAATAGTGTATATGATTCGCCTCCTTATTTCAGCTCCATGTGTAGCTACCTGAATAATCTAACAATATATTATGAGTTAATTGACATAAATATTGTGCAAAGCTTGCCCCAAGGTGCTTACTACTTACTACTTCAGTAAACCGAGTCTTGAACTCTTGTTCAGGTAACCAAGTAATCTATTCATTAGTACTGCGAGATTTGGCATAGACTCGGTGGATCAGAACAAATCAGATTCAGCGAACAGTCTGTTGATAAGATGCCGAGAGTCCTTGGGAGGAAACTCTCTGGGAGGTTGGACGGTCTGAATTTTTCTTCTCCAGACAAACAAAAACCAGAAAATGATTTGTCGGAAAGTTTCCACGAAGATGAGGTCAATGATGTAGCCGTTTCACAAGAAAGGTCTCACCACGTCAACATCGACGACAATGGCGATGCCCCCATGATCATCCCCGTGAGCAGGAAATCTTCAGTTTTCTAACTCGGGTGAGGGAAGATTCTCCATTTCTTAATCAGGGTTTGGAGATAAGAACTCTACGTTAGATGGACGGGACGTCATGTGTGCCAATCTATAAAACCTATCTGGAACAGGATTTGTCGCCGTTCGTCGAACCGATAAAATAAGTTGGGGATTGCTTTCAGAGGAAGGTTTGAATGTCTCACATGGAAAAGAAGACCAAATTACAGCCAGCCATAACCAATCCTCCTTGTGACGCAAGCAGGTTATAGTTTATCGAATTATGTATTATCATCTGTGCATGTTACGCAAGCTGCTGCCTTAGTATTGCAGACAATGGTTTGACTGCATCCACATTATAACCCCTTAAGCAAACATGATCAGAACAAATCTTGTACTCCCTCCGACCCATATTAGTTAACTTGGTTTTATTAAAATTTGGATGAACCTATATATTAAATAGTGTCTAGATTCAACCAAATATGGGTCGGAGGGAGTAGATTATTTGGATGCATAAAAAATACTAGAGATTACCTGAATAATTAATTCGTCGGTAAGATCAATGTGTGTTGTCCTGGTTACAATGTAACTTAGAGAGTAGTGAAAATAAATAAGAGGCGGGCACTCTTTTTAAAAGAGTATATATAGATATAGGAGGTAAAAAAACTAGTGCAGAAGTTGAGAAAAAGACAAGAATGCATCGAAAAAGTAAAGCTAAAACAATTTAAGACATCTATTGTGTTTATTTTTCAATTAGTTGGAGAAAAAGTTATAGCAAGTTTATTACTCTGGCTAAATCCCCACCTTCTATTTCACATGTTTAGAAGAAATAAATCTGTTTTGCAACTTGGGTAAGCAATGAGTACATATAAAAACATGTGATTAGTTTAAAGCACATCCTAATGTGATGTTTTTAGAATGATTATTATAATACACTGCAATGCCAAAAGAAGCCTAAGCACGCAGATGCACACACTTTTTTTAACTTCCGGACCAAGATGATGCACATCCATACAGATATAAACACGTTACAGAATGGACAAATAAATATGAGCACAACCAACAGAGAGAGAGGTTGAGGATTACATTGTTAATGGCTCAAATATCTGTCAGGACATATAGAGTTAGAGTAGTCCAAAATCTGCTCCAACTGCAATAACAATACTAAACATCGTTAGGAATTGAAAACAATACAGCTGAAATAATTGGGAATGTCCAAACACAGCAGCTGCACTCACATACAAAAATAAACAAGAGACAGCATGGACGCCAATACTTATTCCATCATATTAAACCAGAAGGACAAAAAAAGAAGGAATGCTCTAGGTCCAATGTTCTAGAAGAAGATGCTCTTGTCAAAGAAAAAAATCAACATTGGCAAACATTAAAAATGATGCTACTAGTAGTAAATAAATTGAAGCTTATCATGATGACACTTGTACCCAGATTTTGGGCCTGATTTCTGTGTTCTATGCCTAACCCACAACCAGAATGACAATTAATTTAATCTATCTGCTTTCTTTAGGTGCATGGCACTTTCCTCTCGGATAAAATACTGAGAGCACCAATAATAATTGGTGCATGACGACTCCTTCTCCACTAAACTAACCTGTGATTGCTCAGCAGTTTACATCCTATGACCCACCAACCACTTGAGCAGAAGTTATATCAAATTGTGCAAATGGTTTATGATCCATCCGTTTGGAGAATGGAATCGAATAAAGGAAGATGTGCTCATGGAAGAACCAAGAATATATAAAAAACAAAACGTGTGATGTACATGGCTTGAGAAGAGTACAGCTTTTCATAGTTTAGACAGGAAGAATACCATAAAACAGATCTTGCTGGTCTCAGAATATGTATAAATATCATCAAGTAATAAACTCTCATTGGAATTTCTGTATACAACTATTTATGAACCGAAGGGGGGAAAAGTAATATCGGCTGTTCTTCATCAATCTAATGCTCCCTTTGGGCATCCATGGCTGTTGTTGATGAACAACATTATTATTTTTCTGTGAACAGCCTATATATGTACTAAAGAACCATCTCATATGAATCAAATAAAGCAAATAAAAAGGTAAAACAATTGAAGGAAAGAACTTTGGTCAGCTAGGTGCTATGAGCCGGTGATGATCATCACCGGCAAATTAGGCCACCATCTGCTCCTGCTCCAGCCACTGCGGAAAATGGTCGCCGCCGGCGTGGCCATCCTTGACAAGAGAGTTAACCCATGACACGTCCGGTTCGGCCTGGGTGGCCGGAGAGGTCGCCGGCATGGCGGATTGCCCGCGGAATCCAAAAGACGCGGACTTGCGGAACTTGTGCAGCTCGTCGCCCTGGACTCCCCAGTCGAGCTTGCCGCTCGGCGAGCCCCAGTCGAGGTTGCCGCTGGGAGAGCCCCAGTCCGTGAGCATAGCCGGCTCGCCGATCGTGGCCGGCGACATGAGGGAGCGCGCCGCGGGGGCACGGGCGCCACGGTCGATGAAGCTCTGGCTACGCTTAGCGAACGCGGAGGCGCGGGAGGTCATGATGGCCTTGGCCATGGAGTGGTCGAGGCCGAAGGAGTTGTTGGCGCCCACCATGGGCGAGGTCGGCATGTGCAGCTGCGAGTCCGGCAGCGAGCTGTAGGGCGACATGTCGCCGGCCTGCTTCAGCGAGAGCGCGTGGAGCTGGGACAGCATGGCCGTGTCCATGGAGCCGAGCAGGTCGGTGTAGTCCGGCATGTTTCTCCCGGGCGACGCGGCGGCGCGCGGCGAGCCGAGGCCGCCGTTGGGCGCGCCCCAGCTAGCCCTGGGCGAGTGCGCGCTGCTGGAGACCTTGTCGAAGAGCTTCTGCTGGTACTGGTCGAGCGCGAGCATCTCCAGGTCGAAGTCGAGCTCCCTCGCCGTCTTGAGCCTGCTGGCCGGCGACGACGGCCACGCCCCCGGGTTGAGCATCCCCATGCCGTCCATCCCGTTGGGAGGCGAGGAGCGCGGGGACACGGGCTGCATCATGCCGACGGAGACCGCGGAGGGGTTGACGGAGCGAAGCTCGTCGCGCCTGTGCGCGAAGAAGCAGATGCGGCGCGCGCAGCCCACCTCGTCCTTGCAGAGGCGCGTCCGGTACTGCGCCGGGTGGAGCCAGCACTCGAAGACCCCGTGCGCGTACTCGCAGCCGTCGCCCTTGCGGCAGGAGCCGCCCTTGCGGAACTCCGGGCAGGGCACGCAGCTGTAGGAGTAGCGGCGCGGGTCGCGGCGGCGCGCGTTCTCGCCCGGGTGCACGAAGGGGCACTCGGTCCAGTCGTGGGAGTAGGCGCGGGAGCAGGGCTTCACCTTGAAGCTGTACATGCGGAACTCGTCGGTGCTGAAGAGGCCGCTCTTGAGGTCCGGGAGCGTCAGGTCCGGCGGGTACTCCTTCCTGGGCTCCTGCGCGGCGGCTGCGGCCATCGTCGCGGACTTCTTGGGCGAGGACGAGGGCGACGAGGCCGGGGACTTGAGCAGGAGCCGGAGCGGCTTCTCGGCGGCGGTGGCCGCGCGCGGGAGGAGGTCGCCGGCTCGGAGTCCGGACGCCGAGAGCGCCTCGGTGGACGCGCCCGCCGCGAGCAGCAGGTGCGTGGCCGCGACCGCGTTCGCGGCGCCGCCCGCCGCCGCGAGGTGGAGCGCCGTGGCGCCGTCCGTGCCGGACGCGCGGGTGGCCTCCCGAGGCGCGACGGACAGCGCGTACGCCAGCACGGCCGTGCTCCCGTACAGCGCGGCGACCATGGCCGGCGTCCGGGTCTCGGCCGCCAGCCGGCCCTGGCCTACCGCGGAGGGACCGTACCAAGAAGCCTCGACGTCCAAGCACGCCTTGTCCTCCTCCACGGCCCGCCTGAACTCCACCACGTCGTCCTCCGCCGCCAGCTCGAGAAGAAGCGAGGCCATCGCCGCGGAATCCTGCACCGGAGGCGGCGGGGTGGAGGGCTTGCGCGGGCCAGAGCACATGGCGGCGCGACTAAACTGAGCTATATACCACAAAGATTCAAAATACTTTCTTGCGTTCTCGTTATGAGGGAGGGCCGGACACGATTCTCTTCTTCTTCGAGTACGTTCGTGATTGGGACAAGAGGAGGGAGGGAGGGGGGAGGGGGAGAGGAGGTGGGTAGTGGGGAAGCGGGGAGGCGGGGTATATGTAGAGAGAGAGACGCGCGCGAGGTGGGGGTCGGGGAGGAATGAATAATGGAGGTGGAGAAAAGGAGGGAGGAGGAGATGGTGGGGATCGATCGGAAAGAGATAAGAGGGAAGTAGGAGACGAAGCTGTGTCTCTGTGACGATGGTCTCTCTCTCTCCCTCTCCACTTTCTCTCTCTAGGTGCCTTTCGCTCTCGTGTGTGTTTTATTCAATTGTTTATACACAGAAAATATTCAGTAATATATTTTATCTTCTGCTTTCGACTGTTTTTTATTTGTGTTGCTGCGGTCGCCTGGTCAAAAGGAGGAGGAGCCAACGCGCACAAGTCGTAGCTTCTCCCTCCATTCCTTTGTTTTTCCATATATAATTTTTTTTTAAAGATGAGTGGAGCTGTGGGTACAATGGATAGTTGCCACGGATTTTTGGGTACACATGTATCTTTTGCGTGTAATAAATTCCTATGTGGTTATATCGAGAGGTACAATTTGTTTTTCGCTTAATTACAAATGACTTATTTTTTTAGGATAAAGGCATAGTCGATATTGTGGCTGTAATCGACAGACTCCATTACCGTGGTGTGGTTGTCGATTCGGGGAAGAAAGCAGTGAACTTGATTCCACGCGACCGAATTTGTGGGTAGAACGGACCGTTGCTACGGGTTTGTGTATACATGTTTCGCTTGTGTGTGACAACGTTTCGTGCTGTTATTTGGTGGTGTTTTTTTTTTCTTAATTACCATAATATGTTCAATCGAGGATACAGATATATGTGATGTCGTTGTTGAGAATACTTGGAGCAGTTCGACCTCGCACCATGGTGGTGGTTGATTCAGAAAAGAAAAATGTAGTGAACTTGATTCCACACGGCCGAGGTTGTGGTTGTCTGCTTCCGGATAAAAAGGGCCTTGCGGTAGAGATGGTGGGATAGATGCATGCTCGATCTTGTTGGGGACGAATCACCCATCGACAACATGGAGATAGCAAGATACTTGATCGAAGGAAAGGTGTACATCGATTGAGCAAGAGAAAGGAGGATGCTTATATAACCACACTTCTTTGAATCCGACATTTTATTGCGAGGTGGGCCCATTATGATGGGGAAGCCAATTTCATACATTAAAGATGGATGCCAATCATAATTGAAAGTTCTTGGGAGAACACAACTCATTACCGTACAAATGAATTTCAATCAACCCCAAAAAACGACATGACTATTCATTAACATATAACCAAATTCGTAAAATTGATACACATTGAAGCAATACACTTAGATACTTACGATATGAGCTTTGGTTAAAAGATGGATGGATTCAAATACGATGTCTCACTTATTTTACAATTTTTGGTTGTTTATCGACCTCTCTCGTTATCTCTCTTACGACCCAGGTGTGTTTTCCACATCTGAATAAATGTACAAGCAAGATTTTATGTTGCATATGGATTTTTACCTCCTTGAATTGAGTCATGCATTATGAGAACTCCTACACTCTAAAGAGGTTGTCACCGATTATTTTGGACCTATAAATTTCATTTAAACACTTCAATTCCCACACCCTGGACATGAAATTAAACTAACTAGAAATCTATATGTAGTTTTTTAGTCCTGAATTTGGATATTGACACATTCTTTTGAAAGCGAAATTGTCATTGTCTTTCATTCTATCTTGTGTTAGGTATGAAAAACAAAACAAAATAGTTGATCCATTTTTTAACACGAACAAAAGGACTAGAAAGAGAAGCAACTCGACACAAGTAAAACTACCGATGCTTGATAATGAATTTATCAAATCCAGTGTTATGACTTCAACCCCTTCAAAGATAATAATGCAAGCGTTATGACCATCCGCGATGCCACCTATACTAACCAAAAAAAACGAGGCATTTACTTGCCATTTCGTCCTTCTAACAAAGAGATTTCCTATCAAGGCCATATCTATATCGTTGTGTAACTGTATTACATGATCTACTCAACCATAAATGTGCTAGTGTCTTCATCATTAAACCATAAATGGAGCTATGGGTACAATGGATTGTTGCCACGCATTTTGTGTACACATGTTTCTTTTGCGTGTTAATAAATTCCTATGTGGTTATATTGAGATGTACAATTTTTTGCTAAATTACAGATGACTTATTTTTTTTAGGATAAAGGCATAGTTTATATTGTGGTTGTAATCGATTGATTCCGTTACCATGGTGTGGTGGTCAATTCGGGGAAGAAAGTAGTGAACTTGATTCCATGCGACCGCTATTTGTGGGTAGAACGGACCATTGCTATGGATTTGTGTATACATGTTTCGCTTGTGTATGATAACGTTTCGTGCGGTTAATTGGAGGATTTTTTTCTTAATTGCCATAATATGTTCAATTGAGGATACAGATATATGTGTGGTGGCTGATTTAGAAAAGAAAAAAGTAGTGAACTTGATTCCACATGGCCAGGGTTGTGGTTGTCCGCTTCTAGATAAAAAGGGTTTTGGGGTAGAGATGGTGGGATAGATGCATGATCGATCTCGTTGGAGACGAATCACCAATCGACAACATGGAGATAGAAAGATACTTGATAGAGGGAAAGGTGTACATCAATTGCGCAAGAGAAAGAAAGATTGTTATATAACCACATTTTTTTAAAATTCGACATCTTATTGCGAGGTGGGCCCATTATGATGGAGAAGCCAATTTCATACATTAAAGATGGATGCCAAATGACCTTAAATCATAATTGAAAGTGCTTGGGCGAACACGACTCTTTATGGTACAAATGACTTTAAATCAACCTCAAAAAATGACATGACTATTCATTAACATATAATTACATTCGTGAAATCATTACGCATACAAGCAATACACCAAGATCCCTATGAGATGAATTTTTCTTGAAAGGTGGATGGATTCAAACACGATTTATCGCGTATTTTACTCTTTCTGATTGCCTATCGACATGTCTCATTCTCTCTCTTATGACCATGTTGTGTTTTCGGCATATGTACATGCAAGATTTTATATTGTACATGGGTTTATATCTCCTCGAATTGAGTAATGTGTTATGATAACTCCTACCGTTCAAAGAGGTTGTCACCGATTATTTATATATTTTGGACGTGAAATTAACCTAACTAGAAATTTATATGTAGTCTTGCAGTCCTGAATTTTGGAGGTTGATACACTCTGTAAAAATATAAATTTTCATTGTCTTTTGTTCTATCTCGTGTTAGGTATGAAAAACAAAATTAAATAGTTGATCCATTTTTTAACACGACAAATGGACTGGAAAAAGAAGCAACTCGAGACAAGTAAAAGTCTAGATACTTGATAATGAATTTCTTAAATCCAATGTCATGACAACCTACTAACAAAAAAAGAGACATTTTCTTGCCTCCTTCTAACAAAGAGACTTCATACCAAGACCATATCTATATCGTTGTGTAACTGTATTACCTGATCTACTCAACCATAAATGTGCTAGTGTCTTCATCATTAAACCTATGTTGACATGTACTGGCCGCAATACCACCGCCAACTTGAGTTGTCACAACCTCTCTTTCCATCTTGTGATCATGCAGAAAACATAATTGAGAAATAGTCTTCGACACAATCTCTTCACTTTTTTTCGCGACAAGAAGACTAGACAGATAAGCAGCTCCTCCTAACACACGGGCAACACCACGAACGCTTGACGATGACTTACTCAAAATCTAGTGTCGGAGACTTCAACCCGCCTTCAAAGTTGTTAAGTGCAAGCGCTCCGAGACGGCACTCAGTTGCCATTTGCTACCCGATAGCGGGAAACAATCGATTCCGTGTCATGCCCACAAATCTTATATCCGCGTGTGACCGTATATTGCTTGATCTATCTATGTGCTCAACCCCTAAAAAGGGCGTGCGTCTACATTAAACCTCGCAATCGACGGGTGTTAATTAGGACCAAGACAATAGCACCAGCTATTTCGTGATAGTAGCAAGAATAAAATCGATTAATTCACAATCGAAAACCACGATTTATATCGAAATGTAACCACATTGAGTGATCTACTCATCTACTCAACTAGAAAAGCGCGGATTTCTTCGTTAAACATGAATTGACAAGTGCTAATATGCCACAGCCTCTCCTACCGTGTGTGTGTGTGCAGGAGCGTGTGTGGCCATGCCAAAATGAATAACGGATCGTAGGAGTCAGAGTACAATCGCGACTGGCAGGTATGGCCCCACGCGTGTGCGGGCGGACGCGAGGATCGGATTGGCTGCTCTGGCCCTACGGTGTGGGCCCCACATGGAACCGAAAGGCAACGAGTTTCACGCGTGTACTCCTACGTGCGATGCGAGAGCCGATTGGGGATGGACGACGTCGCTTCCTCCGTCCGTGGGCGTGGGCGCGCCAGTGGCTTTTAACGCCGTCCGTCTCCGGCGATCCGTTACGGGGTGACGTGTGATCCAGGACTTATTCAAAGCGACAGCACGGGCGGACCCCACGTCGGAGGATGCCGACCGTGGAATGGAGTAGTCGTAGGCGCGGACGTCACCGTCCCGGCTGCCGGAAAAGATCGGGCGTGGGTGGCGACACGTGGCGCGCGCGTGCCTCGGCCATTGACTTGGAAGGGCCGTAGCACAGTAGCAGTCACCCTCCGTGCTCCCTATATATTTTTTTATGTTGAGAAAAGCACGCATACGCTAACATACGTGCATACACTCCTCTATATGAATATATGCACGTGTATTCTATCCCTATAAACATTTCTAAAAGACTGAGCCGGCGGGTCTTGAGATTGACAAGGTCACCGTAGGCGCCTCGCTATCGACGGGAACGTCGCCTTTCATCGAAAGAATATTCCGTCTTTATGAGACACTAAATCTTCAGATCTCCATTTATTATATAAACTTGAATTATATGAAACTTGCGGTTGATGTGCTTGGTCTTTGGATGATATCTTGGTTCCTTAGCCAGTGCTATGGCGCCAGTGTTGACACACAATATCTCCAATGGATCCAAGGCAGTTGGAACCACACCAAGCTCAGTGATGAAGTTCCTGATCCAAACTCCTTCACTTGACGCTTCTGCAACAGCCATGTATTCCGCTTCTACTGTAGATCCCGTGATCACGCTTTGCTTGCAGCTTCTCCAGCTCACAGCTCCTCCATTCATAATATAAACGTATACTGTCTGAGATTTAGAATCATCCTTGTCGGTGTCGAAACTAGCGTCGACGTAACCTTTTACGACGAGCTGCTCATCACCTCCATAGACCAAGAACATTTCTTTAGTCCTATTTAGATACTTTAGGATGTTCTTTACGGCTGTCCAGTGTTCCACTCCTGGATCACTTTGGTATCTGCTCGTCAAACTAAGAGCATTGGACACATCCGGTCTAGTACATAGCATGGCATACATGATAGAACCTATGGCCGAGGCATAAGGCACTTTGGTCATAGCTTCTCTATCATTTACCGTAGCTAGACACTGAGCCTTGCTCAATATCTTACCCGACAACATGGGCACTGAACCTTTCTTTGCCTTATCCATTCTGAGCCTTTTCAGAACTTTGTCTAGGTATGTACTTTGGCTTAAAACTATTAGGCGTCTTTGTCTATCTCTATAGATTTTGATGCCTAATATATAAGCAGGCTCCCCTAGGTCTTTCATTGAAAAACATTTGTTCAAATAACTCTTCACATCGTTAAGCATATCAATGTCATTTCCAATAATCAATATGTCATTCACATATAGTACTAAAAATGTCACTGAGCTCCCACTCACTTTCTTGTAGATACAAGTTTCGTAGCAGTTTGGAACAAATCCAAAGCTCTTGATCACTTGATCAAAACGAAGGTTCCAACTCCGAGATGCTTGCTTCAGTCCATAAATGGAACGCTGAAGTTTGCACACTTTATCAGCATCCTTAGGATCGACAAAACCTTAGGGTTGCATCATATACAACTCTTCATCAATGTTGCCATTAAGGAATGCAGTCTTGACATCCATATGCCATATTTCATAATCATGAAACGCATCAATTGCTAATAAAATCCGAATAGACTTAAACATCGCTACGGGAGAGAAAGTTTCATCGTAGTCAACACCTTAAACTTGTCGAAAACCTTTCGCGACAAGTCGAGCTTTATACCCAATAGTTTCCTTAGGGTATCCTATGAAGATGCATTTCTCCGATTTGGGTTCGAGCTTGTCCGGCATCAACTTCTTGACGTAAGCTTCGCATCCCCAAACTTTGAGAAACGACAACTTAGGTTTAGCACCAAACCACAGTTCATACGGTGTCGTCTCAACGGATTTAGATGGTGCCCTATTTAAAGTGAATGCGGCGGTTTCTAATGCATAACCCCAAAATGATAACGGAAAGTCTGTAAGAGACATCATTGATCGCACCATATCTAATAGAGTTCGATTCCGGTGTTCAGACACACCATTGCGCTGTGGTGTTCCGGGTGGAGTGAGTTGCGAAACTATTTCGCTTGCTTTAAGATGCGTGAGAAAATCATAACTCAAATATTCACCTCCACGATCGGATCGTAGAAATTTAATTTTCCTGTTACGATGGTTTTCCACTTCATTCTGAAATTCATTAAACTTTTCAAATATTTCAGATTTATGTTTCATTAAATAGATATACCCATATCTACTTAAGTCATCAGTAAAAGTGAGAAAATAGCGATAACCACCGCGCGTCGAAACACTCATTGGTCCGCATACATCGGTATGTATGATTTCCAACAAGTCTGTTGCTCGCTCCATTATTCCGGAGAACGGGGTTTTGATCATCTTGCCCATGAGGCATGGCTCGCATGTGTCAAATGATTCAAAATCAAGAGACTCCAAAAGTCCATCAGAATGGAGTTTCTTCATGCGTTTTACACCAATATGACCTAGACGGCAGTGCCACAAATAAGTCGTATTATCACTATCTACCTTGCATCTCTTAGCCTCAATGTTATGGATGTGTGTTTCATTGCTTTCGAGATTCAGAAGAAATAAACCATTCATAGCAGGTGCATGACCATAAAAGATGTTACTCATATAAATAGAACAACCATTATTCTCCGATTTAAATGAATAACCGTCTTGCAATAAACACGATCCAGATATGATGTTCATGCTCAACGCAGGCACATAATAACATTTATTAAGGTTTAAAACTAATCCCGAAGGTAAAACTAAGGAGAGCGTGCCGACGGCCATCACATCAACTCTTGATCCGTTGCCAACGCGCATCGTCACCTCATCCCTCGCTAGCCATCGTCTATTCCTAGCTCCTGTTTCAAGTTACAAATATTAGCAACTGAATCAGTATCAAATACCTAGGCACTACAACGAGCTCTAGTAAGGTAAACATCAATAACATGTATATCAAATATACCTTTGATGGTGCCCGCCTTCTTGTCCGCTAAGTACTTCGGACAGTTGCGCTTCCAGTGACCCTTGTCCTTGCAATAGAAGCACTCAGTGTCCGGCTTAGGTCCAGACTTGAGCTTCTTCTCAGCAGGGGCAACACGCCTGCCGTTGCCTTTCTTGAAGAGCTTCTTTGCACCCTTACCTTTCTTAAAGCTGGGGGGCTTGTTGACCATCAACACATGATTATCTTTCTTGATGTCCACCTCCGCAGCTTTCAGCTTAGCGAAGAGCTCAGTGATCGTATCAGTGGAACCAATCTGATTATGAGTAACTACAAAACCTTTGTAGCTAGGAGGGAGTGATTGCAGAACTCTGTCAATCTTGAGCTCTTCTGGAATCTTGCAGTCCAGTTGCTCGAGACGTTGAGTGTAGCCCGACATCTTAATGGCGTGCTCACTAGCGGAACTCCCTTCCTCCATCTTGCAGTTGAAGAATTTCTCAGAGATCTCATATCTCTCAGAACGGGCCTGAGTCTGAAACATGGTTATCAGTTCCTCAAGGATCTCAAAGGCCCGGCGAACTCCTCAAAACGATTTTGAAGGTCTGATTCCATAGCAAATAACATGGGGCTCTTAATCACACCATAATCATCCTTGCGCGACTGATAAACAGCTTTCTCATCAGCCGACGCATCTACAGCAGGGGAGTCACCTAGCGCTTTCTCAAGGACATAGTCCTTTTGTCCGCCAGCGAGAATGATTCTCAGATTGCGGAACCAGTTGGTGAAGTTAGACCCATTGTTCTTAAGCTTTTCTATCTCAGCAAAAACGTTGAAGTTGAAGTTGGACTTAACCATTTGATCTACAAAATTTGCAAGTACAATTTAGACTATGTTCATGATAACTAGTTCAACTTAATCAAATTACTAGATGAACTCCCACTAAATTTAACATCCCTCAAGTTGTTTAGTGAACATGATCCAAATTCACCACACCTAATCCGATCTTCACGAAAGAGATGTGGTTTCAATGGTGGACAATGAAGTGTCGATCATATCATTCATATGACTCATGCTTAACCTTTCGGTTCGTGTGTTCCGAGGCCATGTCTGTACATGCTAGGCTCGTCAAGTCAAACCCAAGTATTTCCGCGTGTGCAAAACTGGCTTGCACCCGTTGTATGTGAACGTAGAGTTTATAGCACCCGATCATCACGTGATGCTTGAACACGACGAACATTCGCAACGGTGCATACATGGGAAGAACACAGTTTTTATCTTGATATTTAAGTGAGGAATCATCTTATAATGCTACCGTCGCGATCTAAGCATAATAAGATACATAAAAGGATAAACATCACATGCATATAATTTTATGTGACATGGTATAGCCAATCTCCGCGCAATGATCTCCATCTTGTGCGTGACAGCATGATCTCCATCACTCCACCATGATTGCCTCCACCACGAATAGCAACTACAACTATTGCTAACTACTGAGTGATAAAGTAAAGCTATTACATGGCGTATAAGAAGTTGACACACAAGTCATACACAATTATAAAGACAACCATATGGCTCCTGCCGGTTGTGTACTCATCGACATGCAAGTCTTGAAAAATTACAAAACATGATCATTGCATACAACATACACATCACATCTTGGGCCATACCATATCACAGAAACACTCCCTGCAAAAACAAGTTAGATGCCTCTACTTTGTTGTTGCATGTTTTACGTGGCTTATTGGAGTAACAAGCTAAGAACAATTCTTACCTACGGAAAGCCACAACGGTGATATTATGGTTGCCAACATCCGGTGTAAATCCCATGACAAATATAGTGAGAGAAACTGGCATCCACCAGCCGCATGTGTGGAATAAGCCACACGTCAAGTGCGGAGCCGGTCTCGCGAACAAGGTCGCGTAAAGTTGGCCTGGACCGCTTCGATCTCACTATCCCGCGTCATAAGAAGTACACAACAAGAGGCTTGCAACAGAAAACATCAACGCCCGCAACAAGCATGTTGCGTTCTACTCGTGAAACACATCTACGCATAGATCTAGCTCTGATACCACTGAAGGGTTTCGCAGCATAGTAAATCAAAAAAATTCTACAGATGCGAACGGGGAAGCCAAGATCTAATCTAGGAGATGCAAACAATGAGGGGGGATAGATGGTATCTTCATACCCTTGAAGAAATCGCACAGCGGAACGTTCAACGAAACGTGGTTGATGTAGTCGTACTAGCCTTCTCCTCCTCGCGATCCGATCCGATCCAACGCCGCAAGTGGCGACGCCTCCGAGAGATGTACACGTACGGCACCTTGACGTCTCCTCCTTCCTCGGTCCAGCAAGTGGGGTGGAGAGATAGATTGGATCTACAACACGACGGGTGGGGCAAAGGTGGAGAGTTTCTGCGGCAGGGCTTCGCCTACGCGTAGTCGGGAGAGAGAGAGAGAGAGAGAGAGAGAGAGAGAGAGAGAGAGAGGAGGGCAGCAACTAGGCGGCTAGGGTTTGAGGAGGTGTGGGGGGAGGGTGCGCTCCTGCCCTCTTTATATAGAGGGCTGTCCGGCTGCCCTTGCCCCTCCTCCAAACCCTAGGGCCGGCGGCCAAATGGGGTGGAGTGGGGGGCAAGTTTCCTGTGGCATCCCGCAAAACCACTACTAGAAAATCGCGTTGTTTTTGTGCACTGCATCATCATGACCGCATGCTCATGTCATCATGCCACATTGCATTTGAGCATTGTCATCATCTTGCATTTGCTTGCATAAAATTATTTGCGGAAAAACCTGTTCTTGTTTTCTAAACGCCCCGTCTTTGTTCAAACACAAAACCCGGGTCTCCGGATTATTTTATTTTGTCTGCTATCGGTTTGCAGAAGCCTTGTTTTAAACAAATTAAATATTAAATTATTTTAATGGGGGCAGCCAAACCGGGCCGAACCGACCCAGCCGGCCACCCCCAGTGCAAAAACGGTCCACCCAAAATCCCTAGTCTACCCAGACCTAAACTACCCACCCTGCCTCCACCTCACCCCCTCCAATCCCTGGACGCCACCTCACCCTCTCCCTCCCCCATAACCTCTCCTAGCCCGCCACCTGCCCTACCCTTGCCACGTCCCCAACCAAACCCACACCCCACGCAGCTCCCCACCTGCCCTCACACTCTCACACACACAGCCTCCACCGACCCACTCACTCTCTCCTCCCTGCCACCCCGGCCCCACTCTCCCTGGGCCCGCGCCTGGCCCCACATGCAAGCCCCCTCTCCCTCTCCCTCTTTTCCCCCTCCCCCGTCCGGGCCCCACCCGCAGCCACTCTCTCCCTGGACCCGCTCCACCCACGCTCACCCGTCTGGCGCCCCGCGTCCCCCACGCGGGCAGCCCACCTCCCCGACGCGCTCCCTCACGCCTCTCCCTTCTTTTCCCCACCACGCCCACGCGCGCGCCCCGCCTCCTCTCTTCCTCACCTCCGGCGGAGCCTCTCTCCCCCTCCGTTCGCCAGCCCCTCCCCTCCACCCGGCGCCCGCGGCCCCGCGCGCCGCCGCGCCCGGCGCTCGTCACCGGCGCCCCGCGGACCTTCTCCCCACCTCCGGCCGCCGCCCGCCGCCCGGCCTCCACCCTCCGAGCTCGCTCCTGCCTCCACCTTCTTCCTCCCCTCGCGCGGCCCTCTCCTCTTCCCGCCGTCGCCGGCCACCTCGCCGCCCACGCGCCCCGCCCCCTCTCTCGCATCGCCGCCACCGGACCACCCGACCCCGCTCGCTCTTCTCTCCCGCCTCCGGCCGGCCCCGCGGCGCCGCCTTCTCCGCATCGGCCTCGCCCGCCTCGCCTCCGGCCGCCGCCAGCGGGCCCTGAGCCGCCTCGCCCGCCGCCAGTCATCTTCCTCCGCGGACCACCCCACCCCGTTCGACTCCCTCGCCTCCAGCAACCCCCGGAGCGCCGCCGCCCGCCGCCCAGCGCCGGCCGCCGGCCTCGTCCTGTTGTGCCGCGTCCGATCCCCGCCGGCCATCGCCTCCCCGTGCCACAGGACCTACCCCCAGTGGACTCCTCCATCGCCCTCGTTTGTCGCCCGTGTTTGCGCAGGAAGTACCATGGGTGCGTGTGTCTCTGTGTTGCCCTTGTTCTGTTGTTGGTCACGATCGCCAGTTGGGGTATAGGGATTCGGTGGAGGTGGTACTGTTTAAGACCGTTTCATCTACAAGATCTCCATCAATTAGATGCCGTGCTATGGACGCGAAGGTTTACTTCTGTTGCGTCGACCGATGACTGGAACCGATGATTGTCGGTACCCAAGATCTTCATCATGGCACGACAAGATCTCCGTCATGGAAACCGCAAGATCCACTTCCGGAATCTGAAGGCCCGATTCCTTGTCGAACCCCGAAGCCCAAACCCCGTGGGCCGACATGATCTTCTTCTCGGACGCCAAGTTCGTCGAGAACCCGGAACGCCAAGTACTCCCTCGAGGACGCCGAGTACTTTACCCCGGACACCGAGACCCTGGACGACAAGTTCTCCTTCCCGGACGCCGAGCTCGCCGAGAACCCGGATGCGACAAGATCGACACCGACCTGCTCCCCGGATGCGACAAGGTCTACCTCAGTTATCCGAGACCGAACCCATCGAACCCTGAACCCTGAGCCCGGACCCCGAACCACCCCGGAGCCCAAGTTCGCCGAACCCTAATGTGTGACCCTTATCCGAGAACCCTATTTTATAAATTGTCAACTATATAAACCTGTTGCATATTAATCATTCATCTTGCATGCATATTGCCATGTGGTTTGGGGGCTTTATGCCGATTCACTTCTAATTAAATATGGGGCCCAGATGCGGGCAAATCTAGCCTTATATTGGCCTCATTTAAATTTGTGTAGCGAACCGGTAACTTATCTTGCCCCGTTATTACAACATTTAAATTGCGGGGTAGTTAAACAACTTGAACCATTTAATTAAATATCGGGACCCCGGTTCCGTTCAATACTGCATAATTGCATCGCACCTTTGCCATGCCATACATCATACATGCATCATGCCCGATCTTCTGCCGTAATCTTAAATATTGCATCCGGTGTTTATTCTAGTGTTTTGCTTCTTCGCGGATAAGGCCGTTGAGTTGATGCGAGTGTCGACCCGATCTTCGGATGAACCTTCGGCAATGTTTTCAGGCGAGCATCTCCCCCTTTCCACCTATCTTACTTTTATAGTATTTATTCCCTCCTGTTGATCTATTGCTATCTGTGTTGCGATGCTATAGTTTCGTACCCGTGGTATCCCTTGCAGCCTTATACTGCCTTGGACACTTCCTATTACCTGTTGTTTGGTAGATAGCTGGACTTGCGCGTCGTAGTCGCTTGCTCAAGTGCTGTTGCGTGTCGTCAAGTACCACAGTTGTTGGAGCATTGCCGCATGTTTAATGTTGGAGATGATCATGGCTTTATTTATTGCTCACTTTAATTATTGTTTAACAACTAAAATTGAAGTAGGTAAGCAGAGGCACAGGTGGGCAATAGATGTTATTTGGTTGTTAACCGTCCACTTGTGTCCCGTAGGACCCCGAGTGCTTGATACCTGTTCCTTGATTTATCGCGCTATCCACATACGGGGAATTATGGGCCCCCCTGAGCCAGAGCTTGATTCATTCTTATTTCTTGGGGCCACAAACTAGTTTGAGGTTTTATTTACGATCCTGTACCTATGCCATGCTTTACTGTAATATTTACGATTGTGCGAGGAGCACACTGTACTGTTTAGGATCGTGACCCGTTTTCGCGGTATCGACACCCCGAGTTTTCGGGTTCCCAGTCGTTTACAGCCGGCCCCACAAACCTTGAGTCTGTCTCGGAGCCGGCCAGTTTCGTTGCGGGTGTACTCCAAGGGGTGGCCCCCTGAAATATTTCTGAATCCTGTGATTGCTTTGTCGTGAAAGCCTCGTTGGGTTTTGATTTGGTTTTTCCGAGGTTGATCGTGTGTGTGTTGCTATTGGTGCACCCCGGCCGGGTAAAACTTTCTGAAAGCCGTGTCCGCGGTTATGGACGACTTGGAGCACAGTATCTCGATCATAGACAACTATAACTAAAGTAGTGTTATAAATTTGACTTTATAATGACTAGTAATCAGCTTCACTATAATGGAATGGCTATATAAAACTGCCCACAATTGCTTGCTTGAGTTGTCGCTTGCGACCATTGTACCTGACTAGTAAGTATTGCAACTACAACGGAATGGCTAAATAAAAGTACCAACAACTGCTGGGTTTTTGGGTTATCTCATGCTAATTGTATCTGACTAGTAAGTGTCGCAACTATAACGGAATGGTGAACTAAAACGACCCACTGCTTATTTTATCAGGATGATTACCTATACCTGACTAGTAATTGCTGCAACGATAACTGAATAAATAAAATTGCCCACTGTGTGAGTTCCTCGGTGGACTTCCTCGATTGGTCTCGAGGGGGAAATACCAGGATGGGATTGTTTGGTGTAAGATTCAGGTTGGATCCGAATAGCTCTTTCTTATCCCTCTCTGATAGCCGCCAGTTGTATCGAGTCTCTATAGGTTGTATAGTGCATGCTGCCGCTGCCGCTCAGTCCACCATACCTATGTAGGCGAGGACCGCCGAATTCTAGTCTCGCCGTGTACTGGCCTCAGTACTGACGCTCCTTCTTTTTCCTTTGCCCTTTGTCGGCACCCCTTTTGTTTAAGCAGGTTTTGAGATCGACGTCGTTAGCAGGGTTACCCTTCCGGCTTGGCCTGGGCAGGGTTATGGACGCCATTGGTTATTCTTCAGGGCTCTTAGCCCCATTTGCATCTTGTCCGTAGCTGGACGCTCTATCGTTTCCAAGGTGATTTGGATCTTTGTATTGTATATCTGTATTCTTGACTCATGGAGTCGTGTTGTATATATATATCTGTTCTGTGGGTCTCATCGAGGACTGTTGTGTAATGTTATTACTTCGTTTTCCACCCGCACGAAAGTGCCTGGTGGGCACCTTTGAATCGTTTCTATGCGGGTTTGGCGGGAAGCGCTGAAACTTGCATAGGGCCGATTCTGAGGGTGTTACAGAGTGGTATCAGAGCCCAGCAGTTGCGATACCCCACAAGTCCAGCCTGTAGGATAACCTAGCTAACGGCCGAAGTAGAGTTTCAAAACTATTTTTGCAAATCGGTTGGATAGTTCTGATTAGGTCTGATTTTACTCCTTACCCCTCTGCTGCTCTCCTCTCACCTCTGCGTGTTTTGAATCCGCTCTCTTCCCTCTCTTCGAGTCCAGGATTTCTCGTGGTTGGGTTCCATCGTACCTTCAGGGTTTCGCTTCCTCCTTTGGTAACGGTGTTGCTACATCCGGTCTTCATGCTATCCGGGGAATCCTTCGTCGGGTGGACTTCTCTTTGATCCTTCTCGTGCCTTCCGGTGTTTTCCGATGCTACGACATCATCTACGCCAGATCCGATGCAGAGTCTGCATCACTCCTTTGTTCCGGACCTCGTTTGTCGAGATCTTCAGTCTGATTCCGAGAATGGTTGCACGCTTTTCCACTGATTGTGCAGAGTAATAGTTTGGGTGCGTGACGGATTGGCCCCCATGCCGACTACCCTTTCCATTCGCTCTCGTACATTGAAGTGGGATAGGCCGCATCTTTTCTCACCTTCTATCGAAGTTAGAGGTGGCTTTATTTGTGGATACCTCTACCTTCGCCCTTTTGTTCCTGGAGTGTTCTCTCGACGATCACGGACAACGACCTCTTGTTAGTGGTGTCGCGAGGATCTACACGAAGCGAGGAGATGTAGATCACCGACCTTTCTTCCCGGTACCATGAGGCGGATCTCGAGGGCGAGATCCATTGTTAGTGGTGTCGAATTGTGGCATCCCGCAAAACCACTACTAGAAAATCGCGTTGTTTTTGTGCACTGCATCATCATGACCGCATGCTCATGTCATCATGCCACATTGCATTTGAGCATTGTCATCATCTTGCATTTGCTTGCATAAAATTATTTGCGGAAAAACCTGTTCTTGTTTTCTAAATGCCCCGTCTTTGTTCAAACACAAAACCCGGGTCTCCGGATTATTTTATTTTGTCTGCTATCGGTTTGCAGAAGCCTTGTTTTAAACAAATTAAATATTAAATTATTTTAATGGGGGCAGCCAAACCGGGCCGAACCGACCCAGCCGGCCACCCCCAGTGCAAAAACGGTCCACCCAAAATCCCTAGTCTACCCAGACCTAAACTACCCACCCTGCCTCCACCTCACCCCCACTAATCCCTGGACGCCACCTCACCCTCTCCCTCCCCCATAACCTCTCCTAGCCCGCCACCTGCCCTACCCTTGCCACGTCCCCAACCAAACCCACACCCCACGCAGCTCCCCACCTGCCCTCACACTCTCACACACACAGCCTCCACCGACCCACTCACTCTCTCCTCCCTGCCACCCTAGCCCCACTCTCTCTGGGCCCGCGCCTGGCCCCACATGCAAGCCCCCTCTCCCTCTCCCTCTTTTCCCCCTCCCCCGTCCGGGCCCCACCCGCAGCCACTCTCTCCCTGGACCCGCTCCACCCACGCTCACCCGTCTGGCGCCCCGCGTCCCCCACGCGGGCAGCCCACCTCCCCGACGCGCTCCCTCACGCCTCTCCCTTCTTTTCCCCACCACGCCCACGCGCGCGCCCCGCCTCCTCTCTTCCTCACCTCCGGCGGAGCCTCTCTCCCCCTCCGTTCGCCAGCCCCTCCCCTCCACCCGGCGCCCGCGGCCCCGCGCGCCGCCGCGCCCGGCGCTCGTCACCGGCGCCCCGCGGACCTTCTCCCCACCTCCGGCCGCCGCCCGCCGCCCGGCCTCCACCCTCCGAGCTCGCTCCTGCCTCCACCTTCTTCCTCCCCTCGCGCGGCCCTCTCCTCTTCCCGCCGTCGCCGGCCACCTCGCCGCCCACGCGCCTCGCCCCTCTCTCGCATCGCTGCCACCGGACCACCCGACCCCGCTCGCTCTTCTCTCCCGCCTCCGGCCGGCCCCGCGGCGCCGCCTTCTCCGCATCGGCCTCGCCCGCCTCGCCTCCGGCCGCCGCCAGCGGGCCCTGAGCCGCCTCGCCCGCCGCCAGTCATCTTCCTCTGCGGACCACCCCACCCCGTTCGCCTCCCTCGCCTCCAGCAACCCCCGGAGCGCCGCCGCCCGCCGCCCAGCGCCGGCCGCCGGCCTCGTCCTGTTGTGCCGCGTCCGATCCCCGCCGGCCATCGCCTCCCCGCGCCACAGGACCTACCCCCAGTGGACTCCTCCATCGCCCTCGTTTGTCGCCCGTGTTTGCGCAGGAAGTACCATGGGTGCGTGTGTCTCTGTGTTGCCCTTGTTCTGTTGTTGGTCACGATCGCCAGTTGGGGTATAGGGATTCGGTGGAGGTGGTACTGTTTAAGACCGTTTCATCTACAAGATCTCCATCAATTAGATGCCGTGCTATGGACGCGAAGGTTTACTTCTGTTGTGTCGACCGATGACTGGAACCGATGATTGTCGGTACCCAAGATCTTCATCATGGCACGACAAGATCTCCGTCATGGAAACCGCAAGATCCACTTCCGGAATCTGAAGGCCCGATTCCTTGTCGAACCCCGAAGCCCAAACCCCGTGGGCCGACATGATCTTCTTCTCGGACGCCAAGTTCGTCGAGAACCCGGAACGCCAAGTACTCCCTCGAGGACGCCGAGTACTTTACCCCGGACACCGAGACCCTGGACGACAAGTTCTCCTTCCCGGACGCCGAGCTCGCCGAGAACCCGGATGCGACAAGATCGACACCGACCTGCTCCCCGGATGCGACAAGGTCTACCTCAGTTATCCGAGACCGAACCCATCGAACCCTGAACCCTGAGCCCGGACCCCGAACCACCCCGGAGCCCAAGTT
This sequence comes from Avena sativa, assembly GCA_916181665.1. NCBI lineage: Eukaryota > Viridiplantae > Streptophyta > Magnoliopsida > Poales > Poaceae > Avena > Avena sativa. The sequence goes on from OV702285.1 coordinate 17,920,624, forward strand.
CGCCGAACCCTAATGTGTGACCCTTATCCGAGAACCCTATTTTATAAATTGTCAACTATATAAACCTGTTGCATATTAATCATTCATCTTGCATGCATATTGCCATGTGGTTTGGGGGCTTTATGCCGATTCACTTCTAATTAAATATGGGGCCCAGATGCGGGCAAATCTAGCCTTATATTGGCCTCATTTAAATTTGTGTAGCGAACCGGTAACTTATCTTGCCCCGTTATTACAACATTTAAATTGCGGGGTAGTTAAACAACTTGAACCATTTAATTAAATATCGGGACCCCGGTTCCGTTCAATACTGCATAATTGCATCGCACCTTTGCCATGCCATACATCATACATGCATCATGCCCGATCTTCTGCCGTAATCTTAAATATTGCATCCGGTGTTTATTCTAGTGTTTTGCTTCTTCGCGGATAAGGCCGTTGAGTTGATGCGAGTGTCGACCCGATCTTCGGATGAACCTTCGGCAATGTTTTCAGGCGAGCATCTCCCCCTTTCCACCTATCTTACTTTTATAGTATTTATTCCCTCCTGTTGATCTATTGCTATCTGTGTTGCGATGCTATAGTTTCGTACCCGTGGTATCCCTTGCAGCCTTATACTGCCTTGGACACTTCCTATTACCTGTTGTTTGGTAGATAGCTGGACTTGCGCGTCGTAGTCGCTTGCTCAAGTGCTGTTGCGTGTCGTCAAGTACCACAGTTGTTGGAGCATTGCCGCATGTTTAATGTTGGAGATGATCATGGCTTTATTTATTGCTCACTTTAATTATTGTTTAACAACTAAAATTGAAGTAGGTAAGCAGAGGCACAGGTGGGCAATAGATGTTATTTGGTTGTTAACCGTCCACTTGTGTCCCGTAGGACCCCGAGTGCTTGATACCTGTTCCTTGATTTATCGCGCTATCCACATACGGGGAATTATGGGCCCCCCTGAGCCAGAGCTTGATTCATTCTTATTCTTGGGGCCACAAACTAGTTTGAGGTTTTATTTACGATCCTGTACCTATGCCATGCTTTACTGTAATATTTACGATTGTGCGAGGAGCACACTGTACTGTTTAGGATCGTGACCCGTTTTCGCGGTATCGACACCCCGAGTTTTCGGGTTCCCAGTCGTTTACAGCCGGCCCCACAAACCTTGAGTCCGTCTCGGAGCCGGCCAGTTTCGTTGCGGGTGTACTCCAAGGGGTGGCCCCCTGAAATATTTCTGAATCCTGTGATTGCTTTGTCGTGAAAGCCTCGTTGGGTTTTGATTTGGTTTTTCCGAGGTTGATCGTGTGTGTGTTGCTATTGGTGCACCCCGGCCGGGTAAAACTTTCTGAAAGCCGTGTCCGCGGTTATGGACGACTTGGAGCACAGTATCTCGATCATAGACAACTATAACTAAAGTAGTGTTATAAATTTGACTTTATAATGACTAGTAATCAGCTTCACTATAATGGAATGGCTATATAAAACTGCCCACAATTGCTTGCTTGAGTTGTCGCTTGCGACCATTGTACCTGACTAGTAAGTATTGCAACTACAACGGAATGGCTAAATAAAAGTACCAACAACTGCTGGGTTTTTGGGTTATCTCATGCTAATTGTATCTGACTAGTAAGTGTCGCAACTATAACGGAATGGTGAACTAAAACGGCCCACTGCTTATTTTATCAGGATGATTACCTATACCTGACTAGTAATTGCTGCAACGATAACTGGATAAATAAAATTGCCCACTGTGTGAGTTCCTCGGTGGAATTCCTCGATTGGTCTCGAGGGGGAAATACCAGGATGGGATTGTTTGGTGTAAGATTCAGGTTGGATCCGAATAGCTCTTTCTTATCCCTGATAGCCGCCAGTTGTATCGAGTCTCTATAGGTTGTATAGTGCATGCTGCCGCTGCCGCTCAGTCCACCATACCTATGTAGGCGAGGACCGCCGAATTCTAGTCTCGCCGTGTACTGGCCTCAGTACTGACGCTCCTTCTTTTTCCTTTGCCCTTTGTCGGCACCCCTTTTGTTTAAGCAGGTTTTGAGATCGACGTCGTTAGCAGGGTTACCCTTCCGGCTTGGCCTGGGCAGGGTTATGGACGCCATTGGTTATTCTTCAGGGCTCTTAGCCCCATTTGCATCTTGTCCGTAGCTGGACGCTCTATCGTTTCCAAGGTGATTTGGATCTTTGTATTGTATATCTGTATTCTTGACTCATGGAGTCGTGTTGTATATATATCTGTTCTGTGGGTCCCATCGAGGATTGTTGTGTAATGTTATTACTTCGTTTTCCACCCGCACGAAAGTGCCTGGTGGGCACCTTTGAATCGTTTCTATGCGGGTTTGGCGGGAAGCGCTGAAACTTGCATAGGGCCGATTCTGAGGGTGTTACATCCCCCCCTTCTAGAAGCTCTCCCTAGGGTTTCCCCTAGGTCTTGGCCGGATGGGCCTATGGGGCGTTGTGCCCCTGACCCAATGCGGCCAGGGCACTCCCTCGTAGGCCCACGCCCCCTCCTGACAAGTGGGGCCACGTTGGTCCCACTCCGGAAGCTTCTAGAACCTTCTGGTACAATACCGAACATTCCGAAACAATTCCGAAATCCAAAATCTGCTTTCCCTTATATGAATCTTATTCTACGGACCATTCCGGAACCTCTCGTGATGTCCTGGATCTCATACGAGACTCCGAACAAAAACTCATAAACCAATTATCCATTCTATCCTAGCGTCGAGACACATTAAGTGTGTGACCCTACGGGTTCGAGAATATGCAGACATGATCTTCTATCAATAATCAACAACGGTGTCTGGAAACCCATATTGACTCCCACATATTCATCGATGATCATATCGGATGAACCACGATGCCAGGATTCAATTAATCTCATATATATATTCCCTTCATCGCGCAATATTTTACTTGCCCGAGATTCGATCGTCGGTATCGGCATACCTAGTTCAATCTCGTTCACAACAAGTACTTTACTCGTTCCGTAATCCGATATCACTTTGTGATTAACTACTTAACCACGTGCTTGCAAGCGGTGTTGATATCGATTACCGAGTGGGCCCGAAGTATATCTCTCCGACTTGGGAGGGACAAATCCCATCTCGATACATACAACCCAACAGGTACTTTCCGATCACCTGAGAGACACCTTTATGATCACCCTCTCATAGGATGACGTTTGATGACCTCAAAGCTTTCTTCCGATACCAGGGAGTTGCATTATCTCATGGTCTAAGGAATACAATATTTGATATAAGAAAAAGCTTCGCAAAGATGAACACGATGACACGATCTAATTGCTCTGCTTGATTTGGGTGTGTCCATCATATCATTCTCCCAATAACATGATCTCATTATTAATCGACAACTCATGTCTATGGTTAGGAAACCTTAACCATCATTAATCAATGAGCTAGTACATAGAGGCGTACTAGGGACACGGTGTTGTTCATAAACAACACAAGTATCAAAGTTTCCGCTTAATACAATTCTAGCATGGAATATAAACTTTATCATGAACAAGAATTATAATAATAACATCTTTATTATTGCCTCTAGGGCACAATTCCAACAGTTAATGTCTGGCGGTCGCCGCGTGGTTCCGAGTATGACGACGACTCGGCGGGTCCACGCGTCGCTTTGTTTTTTCGCCGAGTTCGTTGCGTCCGGCGTTCACCCGGGAACCTGGGTTCGGCCTGGGTAGTCCGGACCAAAATTGGCCCAAATCCGGCCAAAAACAGGTTCCTAGGTACGCCACTGGGCCGATTTTCCGCGTCCGGACCTAAATTCGGCGTCCGTATCAACGTCCTGGGTAGGCAGTGGAGATGCTCTTAGTGCATATCCACCGGCTCCGAGTGTATTCTAATCGGTCCGCGCGGACACGTGGGACGTGCGCGGCATCTCAGTGTCAGGACTCATCTAGACTAAGTCAGTTCGGACCAACCCATCTGTGACTCAAATCTGATACCTGGATGGATCTGTCCGGTTAAACACGGACACAGACTAACCCAGATACAGTCACACAATGAGCCTTCTCTCTTGGGATGGCGTGTCCGTTTGGGTTGCGTTGCTGTGCGCGGCTGGCCGGACATGCCGAACCATGACTCAAAAGCGCCGGTGGCTCAACACAAATAGACTAAAACTGGTCGTTTGGATCGTTTGTTTGGGTCTCGCTAGTGGAGAAGGGCATCTCCACTGGGCCTACCCATCCGGGCACCCAAACAGTTTGCTTATGTCTATTGGGTTGGGCCACGGTCGCTTTTGGGTCGGAGTCCGGCTTGTTCGGTCGACCGCGCCCAATGGTGCGACCCATATGGCCACGTTTGGCCATCGCCAACGCCGGCGTATTTATACTGTCTTTCGTCTGCCACGTCATCTCCCGCCTTTCTTTCCCGCCGCTTCCCGCCAGTTATGGGCGTTGTAACGCCCCCGAATCGGGTATATGCAGATCTCAGCATTTCCCACCAAAACCCGCATAGAAGGGATTCAAAGATGCCCACCAGACACTTTCGTGTGGGTGGGATTTAATTACAGGTAGTTACATCACAGTAGTTTACAACAGAGTCCACAAGAACTTATATATACAACAATGACTCAACGAGTCAAGAATACAAAAGGTACAATACGAAGATACAACTCAAGAAGAAAGCAAGATAGTATCCGAGTACGGACAAGATCCAAATGGGACTAATAGTCCTGAAGAATAACCAAGCGGTGTCCAACCCTGCCCAGGCCAAGCCGGAAGGGTAACCTTGCTAACATCGTTAATCGAATACCTGTCAAGCCAAAAGTGAGCCGACAAAGGGCAAAAGAAAACAAAAAGAGAGCGGTCAGTACTGAGGCCAGTACACGGAGAGACTACAATTCGGCGGTCCTCGCCTACATAGGTATGGTGGGCTCAGCGGCAGCAAAGCTTGCACTATCCAACTTATAGAGACACGCTACAACTTCGGCTATTAGAGCGAGATAAGCGGGCGCTATGCGGTAACAATAATATAACACCAAACATAACCCATCCAAAGATTTCCCCCTCGAAGACCAGTCGAGGAAGTCCCCTTGCGGAACGCACACAGTGGCAATTTTAGTTAATCAGGTGTTTAGTTGATAAGGCTAATTACTAATCATATTATTAAAGGCAAAACATTAGTGGCGTTGTCTATGATCATGACACTGTACTCCTGAGGCGTCCATAATCGTGGACACACGACTTCTCGAAAAGATTTACCCTGCAGGGGTGTACTACTGTACCCAAACGCATGCTCAACCCATCAGGAAACATATTACACGTGTCATCCGAATCTCATAACAAGAAATTTCCCTTAACTACGCGCATATCCAGAGGCATCACCCACTGTGGGGAACCAACCAAGAGATACGACGATTCTCAAGGAAGGCACAGCGTTTGCGTCTACTGGTGGATCAGGCCCTGCGGTGTAACTTATACACACCGTGGGTGCTGCCATCGTGTACCGCGATTTATGTATGCAAGCCATGGCAGTCCACCAAAACATCAAGTCCGAAGATATATCAACTCACCCATGTCCGAGGACATATTATGCATATGCACCAAATGGAAAACCAATTTTGTAACCCTCTGGATATACGAATAGCGCCGATAGTTGAGGGGGATCCCAGAGGCCCCACATTTGGTTAGCGCGATCAACTCAGAACTGGTATCGTAGAACGAACGGGTCTTAGGTCGGCTCAAGCAGTTCCCAAAGGTGGTCCCTGCCGGGGCCTTATCATTAGGTGAAACCATATCCAACATCACCAATTTAATTATCTTATCACCATCAATATCCAAGTATCATGTTCCACCTGTATGAGAGCAATACTAAGCATGCCTATGACTCGCAAGGACAGACTAGCTACTCAAACAAGGCAATAGGATAACCAAGGCAATATAGTGGACCAGATAAATAAAGGAACAGTACTATAGAATCGATAATAAGGATAGCAATAGATCAAAGGGAGGAAGTAAAGACTATAAATGCAAAATAGGTAGAAGGAGGAGAATGCTCGCCTGTGAGACAAAGTCGGTGACCGAAGGCTGGACGCAACTCGCATCCACTCATCGTCCTATCCGGTGAAGAAGCAAAACACTAGAAGAGGCAACGGATGCGATATTTAATACTAGGGGGAAGATCCGGCACGTTTATGATATGATACATGGCATGACAATATGCAGTCCCACTTAGCAAAATATTAAACGGAATCGGGATCCCGATAATTATTATTGGGTTCAAGTTATTTAACTACCCCGCAAATTAAATGTTGATTAGCAAAGCAAAAACATGACATATGTGAGCTACACAAATTTCAATGGAGGCCAGGATATGTCAAACATATCCCGCATAAAGATTCTATATCTAATTATTAGGTGATTCGATAAAGTACCCCAAACAAATAAATATGTATGCGAGCATGTATGATTTATTGCAATAAGATAGATGGCATATTTAGAAAATATTGTTTGGAAGAGAGGTCTCATGGTTCGGTTTGAAGAGATGAAGATAAAGTATCCAGGTTCCTGAAGAAGAACTTTGGTTCTAGCTCCAACTGGTCGATGGCAGACTCCAGGCTTGATCTTAGCATCGGTATGAAAGGAGACGACAAAGATGAGACGGACTAGCTGCGTTACTTCCAGAAAAACCTCCATAGCGCCGCCGCCACCGAAAGGGAGATTCGAGGGACAGAAAGTCTCTATTCCGGCACCCTGTCGGGACGGGGAAGTGTCCTCGGAGCCATCTCCATCAATCTCCACCACCATCTCCATCGCTGTTGCTGATTCCCATGATGAGGAGGGAGTAGTTCTTCCTAGAGGCTAAGGGCTCTACCGGTAACTATGTGTTCATCTCTCTCTCTCTATGTATGATCTTGTTGTGGCCAGGAGCTTTGTAATCAAGTAGATCTACCTTGCTACTCAAGTGCTTCAATAGATATCCGCTCTCTCCATGTGTGTGAAAGTGACAGCGTGCAACCATGGTGGCACTTAGGTTTGAGTCTACATAAATACTCTTTGTGCTTTAATTGATCTATGCTTTTTCCCACGTGTGTGAAAGTGATAGCATGCATACTGTGTGTGGAACTGTGGCTAGATTGAATATTTGTTATGAGTTATATTTGGAGTTGGATGTCTCTATGAAATTGTGGTGTTTGTTGGAACCATCTAGTGCTCAAGGTGACAGTGTGGGGTTATCTAGATTGGGGAAGGCGTACTTTGAGGAGTGTTGTTATAGCCCTACCGATGATTAGATTGTCCAACCGGAGAGTAGTTCAGAGTAGTATCATGAAGAGAGGATATTTATATGAGAGAGTGTTCACTAGTGAAAGTATGATCCCTAGGCCTTGTTTCCAAACATTAAAACACCATCCGCATCTAGATCTGTTGCATGTTTGCTTGCTTCCATCTTTATTTTAGTTTTACACACGTTACCCCACGTCAACAACAAGTCAGAAGCTATTTGCTGGCACCGTTACCACTTGTATTTCACTATCTCTTCACCGAACTAGTGCACCTATACACCTGACAAGTATATTGGGTGTGTTGGGGACACAAGAGACTTCTTGTATCCTGATTGCAGGGTTGCTTGAGAGGGAATACCTTTGACCACTTCCTCCCTGAGTTCGATAAACCTCAGGTGATCCATTTAAGGGAAACTTGCTGCTGTTCTACAAACCTCTGCACTTGGAGGCCCAACAACTGTCTACAAGAATAGAAGTGCGTAGACATCAAGCTATTTTTTGGCGCCATTGCCGGGGAGGTAAGGTAAAAGGTACTCACATCCTCCGGTGTGAGTGCTCGAAGTTATTTCCTTTATATTCTGCAATTTTGTCTTTTTGTTTCTTGTTTTCACTAGTTAGGCTTAATGGAAAACAACAACAAAATTAGAGAGCTTTATAGTGTTTATCTTGAGTTAGGACATGAAGTGTTTTAAGAGAAAATTAAAAAACCTATGGAACTTTATTTGCATGCTAATAGCAATGTTATTAGTATGAATTCTTTGGACACCATTATTGCTAATGCTATGGAAAAGTCTAAGCTTGGGGAAGCTAGTTTTGATGAAAATGATATTTTTAGTCCCCCAAGCACGGAGGAGAAAAATTACTTTGATGATACTTTGCCTCCAGTATATGATGATTACAATGATGAATATGATATTTTCAGTCCACCTACTATTGAGGAGAAAGTTAATTGTGATTACAATATGCCTCCTATATTTTATGATTATGGTGATGAGAATAATAGTGATAGATATTTTGTTGAATTTGCTCCCACTACAATTAATAAGAATGACTATGCTTATGTGGAGAGTAATAATCATTTTATGCATGTGACTCATGATAAGAATGTTTTATGTGATAGTTATATTGTTAATTTTATTCATTTTGCTACTGAAAGTTATTATGAGAAAGGGAACATGGTCTTATGCATCTCAAAAATATTAAGTTTCCCCTCTTTATGTTGAAAATCTTGAAGTTGCACTTGTTTTGCTTTTCTATGCTTGTTGCTTTGTGCTTTCATGACTTGTTTATTTACAAGATTCCTGTGCATAGGAAGTGGGTTAGACTTAAATGTGTTTTGAATTTGCTTCTTGATGCTCTCTTTTACTTCAATTCATATTTCTTATGTGAGCATCTTCTCAAACTATCAAGCCTAACTTAAAGGCATTAAAGAAAAGTACTTGTTGGGAGATAACCCAAGAGTTTTCTTGAGTCTTGGAAATTATTACTTATGTAATAACCTCTCCTTATTCTTTTTGTTTGTTTTTTTGTGCCAAGAATGACCTCTAATGAGAGGGAAGTAATATTTGGGGAGTTGTTGTCCCGAAACAGATTTCTGTCCTCCACCATAAACATTCGTGAGGAGTCTCTATAAGTAGGATTGAGCTAAAAATTTACGAATAAATCCCCAGTATGTTAGCTAACTTTTGTTAGTTCAACACTTTTTGATTTGAGCAACAGAAGGTCTTCGAAAAAATTGGTTTTCACCTGCTGGTCTGTTTTGACAGATTTCTGCCATTATTTGCATTTGCTTCTTATTGATTCCTTTTTGAGTTCTTTTTGGGGAATTGAGCCTTTTGAAGGAGTTGCTACAGTAGCTTGTGTTTTTAGTGAATTTTTTTCCTGTTCCAAAGCTAAACCCCAAGGCCTATTATCTTTTGAATACACTAATGTTGCTAATAAAGATTGTGTGAAGTTTTGTATGAAGGAAAAATTTCAGGTGTAGAGAAAGAATGACGTAATGAGATGAAGAATGGACAAAATCTTAAGCTTGGGGATGCCACCCCGTGTCGCAAGAAATATTCAAGAGGTACAAGCGTCAAAGCTTGGGGATGCCCACGGCATTCCCTTCTTCATCAATAAAAATCTCAGGTCTTTCTAGACACTTCATTTTTATTGTTTCATGAAAAGTTGTGTTGTTCTTGGAGCGTCTTAGTTTTCGTTTTTGGTTTTTGTTTGCTTAGTTTGCTTGAGTAAGTTGGTTGGTTACACCACACTTCTTTTGGAGAGAGACACACTCTGTTTCCATTGCCTAGAACGCTCTAGTTTTCACTCTTATTGTTTTATGAGTGTTCACTTTTGCTAGCACTGCGTTCAGCCTTAGTTTTCTTGTGCTTTCAACTTAGAACTTTTTAGTTCTTCTTTGTGGATTTGTGAGACAATCTCATTGATCTTTATTGATTATTATCATTGTGAGTTATTTCAAATAAGTCGATTGGTGTTGGAAAAGAGTAGGAACCTTCATGCTTAGTGGTACAAAAGGTAGCTTGTTTTGACTGTGGCCTAGACTTTATCATGTCATGCTAGATGTTGTTTTGAACTTATGCTTAGTGATTATTGCTATAGCATGACTTGTTCCAAACAATTAGGATTGCTTAATGTGCCTTGAAAGAATCATGTGTTGTTTTAGCATACAAAAGCATAGTATTGTGGTATTATCCTTTGATGATTTGTTTGGGTTGACTTGGCACATGCTCACACCATGTTATGACTATGAACAAGTTACTGTAACCTCTATGATCATTTAGTCCTTGACTTGTAGTACCACTTTATGCTTTGATTAGTAATGTTTTGTCGCTCTGCATGATTATGGCCATTATTGCTCTCTTAGTTGGTTGCTCCCAGTCTTTTGCTAGCCTCCACTTGTATGAGTAAGTTCTACTCATGCTTCCAACTCCCAAGAAACCAAGTTATTTCAAAGTGTCCACTATAAATTCCTATGCATGCTGTGTTACACCATTACAAGTATATTCTTATTTTCAGCTATCTTCCAATTAAAAAGTATTTTGTTATGTGAAAACTTAGTGATTAAAGCCCTCACAAACTTGATGGCACACTTTATATTCCTTGGCCCTAATAAACTTGAACCATTGTGTCATCTATGTTGTATATGCTAGCACTTATACATTGGAATTAGCAGAACCGTGCTGTCACGGGGAACGTTTTCAACATTGCACTTATACTTTGTACTCAGTTGATATCATGCTCTTTTGTCTATGGATGTCATCGTTGTGAAATAAAGAGGAAACTTGTAAGTCCATGTAGTTTGTATTTTGTGTTAGATAAACGCCTGGGCCGCTAGCCTAAGCCATGCCTAATCATGGTGGCAACTTGCAACATCACCATAGTGAGCTATCTGTGAAGCATCCTCAATAAAAAGCTATGCACATAATAAATAAAAAGATCGCTGAGATGCTTATTATCTGCTTGCCTTGTCATTTTGGTTATGGGATAGCTCCTGTACCATATGCAAGGGGTACCCCATTGGCGGTTATCTATGCTACACATGTACTTACTATGACAAGAACTTGCAGGTGACTGAAGTTGAGTAGCATGAGGTGTGGCCCTCGTATTTAAGGGACCTGAGATTGCCAACTTATACTTTGTCAAGCATATACTCCATCTTTGTTCACTTTAACCTTAATCACTTCAAGATGCTTATGATAGGGGCAATGAGGGCTGAAAGCTAACAAGTACCATAATTTTTGGAAGCTCTTTTTAAAACTTTAAATCCCTGCTTCCTTTATGAAAGGTCTTTCTTCCACCATTATTTGAGTCTCCACCTTCTACTTTTAGGCACCATTAAGAGAGCATAGTTGTCATTCTGTGTGCAGTGTCCCAAAACTTATTGATTGATGCATATTATGATATTACTTGTTCTTGTACTACTTGTTTCTAGTCACCCTTGTGAACTTTGAAGGTGTAATATGCATCTATTTGCTAATATATGAGGGACAATCTGAATGCCACTATGCCATGTTTTCTGTATGTGAAACAAACAAACGTTTTTCAATGCATGTTATTCATGATGTTTGTTTGTAACCTTCCATGTTGCATGCATAGTTACTTTGTCTTATTGTTAGAACTCCATCTTTCATGCTCATGTTTAGAGATCTTTGTTCCCAGCTTTCAATGCTTGCAAATGGTTTGATCTTGATTTTGATGGTGCATGTCACATCAAAAATTATTCTTTTTATCCCTTACCTACTCGAGGACAAGCATGAGTTTAAGCTTGGGGATGCTTGATACGTCGGAAACGTATCTATAATTTTTGATGCTCCATGCTCGTTTAGTATCTACTTTGCTTTGTCTATACTTTGAGGTGTTTTTATATCTTTTCTAGAACTAACCTATTAACAAGTTGCCACAGTGCCAGTTGCCTGTTTTCTTCTGTTTTTGGTTCCAGAAAGGCAGAAAACTAATATTCTCGGAATTGTATGGGACAAAAGCCAAAGTCAATATTTTACCGTGGGCATCACGAAGCCAGAACGGGAGACGGAGAGGTGCCAGAGGGCCACCACACCTCCCAGGCACGGGCTAGGGTGGCCCCGCGCCTGGGCAGGGTGTGGCCCCTCCGGTCGCCTCCCCTCCTCGCCTCTTCGCCTATAAGAAGCCCCCGGGGAGAAAACCCTAAATCATCCATCATACTTCCAAAAAAACCTCCGTAGCACCGCCGCCTGATGACCCACAAGTGTAGGGGATCGCAACAGTCTTCACGGGTAGTATTACCCAATTTATTGATTTGACACAAGGGGAGCCAAAGAATACTTGCAAGCCTTAACAACTGAGTTGTCAGTTCAGCTGCACCTGGAAATAGTTCTTGCTCACAGAAGTTTATCAGTAGCAACCGTTTATAGTAGCAACAACAAGGCACCAATAACAGCAAAATAGGAGCAATAGTAACAGTAACGGTAACAATAGGATTCGAGTGCGGTAGGCATAAGGATGGATGGACGGGCATTGCATGGACGAGTCTAAACATGTAACTTCAAGATCTAGGGCATTGCAAATAAATAATAACAAGCATCCAAGTACTAAACAATCCTAGGCATCTGCTCCAAATATAGTCATACGTGCTCGCAATGAGAACTTGCACAACATCTTCTATCCAGCCAGCCCGTGGCAGCGAGGCCTCTAGGGAACTACTGGCAATTAGGGTGCTCCTTTTAATAGAGCACCAGAGCAAAGCATTAACACTCCGTGAACACATGTGATCCTCACACCACAGCCATCTCCTCCGGTTGTCCCAATTATTTTCACTTTGGGGCCTTTGGATCTGGACAATAATATGTGTACACAACTTGCAAATAATATCACAAATAATACTATCATAATGATTCAATAATAAGTTCAGATCCGCGATCATGGCACTCGGGCCCTAGTGACAAACATTAAGCACAACAAGTTTGCAACAAAGTCAAATAGCACTAATAGAGATACTAGGCGCTATGCCCTAACAGATCTTATTCGATTACATGATAGAACTCATCCAATCCCTACCATCCCCAATCCTATAGCGGGGGATTACTCACTCATGGATGAGGGAAACATCGGTGGTTGATGGAGATGCGTTGGTGATGACGATGACGATGATCCTCTCCAAATTCCCCGTCCCGGCAGGGTGCTCGAACGAAGTTTCTGGATCCAAACCTTGGTTTCTGGTGGCGGCGGCGGAGCGGAACTCTTTCTGGAAAACTATCGAACCCCCCTTGGTTTTTAGGTCGAAAGGCAACATATAGGCGTAGAGGGAGGCCGAGGGGGTGCCTAGGGTGGCTGCACCCCCTCCAGGCGCGGCCAGTGGTAGGCCCGCGCCTAGGGTGGGTGTGGGCCCCCTAGGCCTCCTCTCCGTCTCGTCTTCTGGCTCCATGGATCTTCTGGTGAAATATAATTTTTGGCATATTTTCCGAGATTTTTCCTGATAGTTGCTTTTCTGCACAAAAACAAGACACCAAGGTAATTCTGATGAAAACAGCATCAGTCCGTGTTAGTTGTATATAAATCACACAAGTTTAGAGAAGAAACAATAACAAAGTGTTCGAGAAAGTAGATACGTTTTGGACGTATCACCGCCACCGAAAGGGAGATTCAGGGGATAGAAAGTCTCTGTTCCGGCACCCTGCCGGGACGGGAAAGTGCCCCGGAGCCATTTCCATCAATCTCCACCACCATCTACATCTCCGTTGCTGATTCCCATGATGAGGAGGGAGTAGTTATTCCTTGAGTCTAAGATCTCTACCGGTAGCTATGTGTTCATCTCTCTCTCTCTATGCATGATCTTGTTGTGGTCATGAGCTTTGTAATCAAATAGATCTACCTTGCTACTCAAGTGCTTCAATAGATATCCGCTCTCCCCATGTGTGTGAAAGTGACAGCGTGCAACCATGATGGCACTTAGGTTTGAGTCTACATAAATACTCTTTGTGCTTTAATAGATCTATGCTTTTCCCCATGTGTGTGAAAGTGACAGCATGCATACCGTGTGTGGCACTTTGGCTAGATTGAATATTTGTTATGAGTTATATTTGGAGTTGGATGTCTCCATGAAATTGTGGTGTTTGTTGGAACCATCTAGCGCTCAAGGTGACAGTGTGGGGTTATCTAGATTGGGGAAGGCAGACTTTGAGGAGTTCTGTTATAGCCCTACCGATGATTAGAGTGTCCAACCGAAGAATAGTTAAGAGTAGTATCATGAAGAGAGGATATTTATATGAGAGAGTGTTCACTAGTGAAAGTATGATCCCTAGGCCTTGTTTCCAAACATTGAAACACCATCTGCATCTAGATCTGTTGCATGTTTGCTTGCTTCCATCTTTATTTCAGTTTCACACACGTTACCCCACGTCAACAACAAGTCAGAAGCTATTTTCTCGCACCGTTACCACTTGTATTTCACTATCTCTTCACCGAACTAGTGCACCTATACACCTGACAAGTATATTGGGTGTGTTGGGGACACACGAGACTTCTTGTATCCTGATTACAGGGTTGCTTGAGAGGGAATACCTTTGACCACTTCCTCCCTGAGTTCGATAAACCTTAGGTGATCCATTTAAGGGAAACTTGCAGCTGTTCTACAAACCTCTGCACTTGGAGGCCCAACAACTGTCTACAAGAATAGAAGTGCGTAGACATCACCGCCCCAGCGTCGTCTTACTTGAAGACGATGATGTTGCTCTTTTCGATCTGGTGTGTGCGGGCGAAGCACTCCTAGCCATCGCCGAGGTATATCTGACCGAGATGGTCGAACATCAACTCCACCGGGTACCTGGTGGTTCTGAAACTTTTCGCCCGTAGAAACACAAGATGGGGTGGTGGGTTGGCGACCAGTGACGCGAATTTGCGAGGGAGGAGCAGCCTTTCACACGCCATGTCAAAGTGGATGGCCACGACGAACTGGATGTCTGGGTCGACCTTGTCGGGCGACGGCATCGTTGAGAGAGAGCGTGGTGGTGCGCTGCTTTGGCCGCGTCCTCACGGTCCTTCGCGCCTTCCTGGACGTCCACGGCCGCCACACCCTCTACGCAATCCATTGCCACCGGCCATGGCTAGCTATCGGTAGTGGAGAACGAAAAGGAGAAGGAGGAGACTGTGGTGTGGTGTGGTGTGGGAGAAGATGGCCGCGGACGACCAGTTTAAAAGGACCGGCATCGGATGCCGACCCGGAGGCCGAAGAGACGACATTGAAGTGTCCAGTCAGTCAGTGTGCCGTCTTGTCGCCATTGATGACGCAGGCTGCCACCGGTCAGCCTTCCGCCAGCGCCTCTGAATCGGTGCCGCGGTTGCGTCTGAATCGGTGCCGCTGCGGGCGTCTGAATAAACGCTGTCGTGGCTGTCGGGTGGGCTAGTGGCACCAGCGGGCAGGACACGGCTCGTGTCAGCACGTCCAGATCGATGCAACCGTTACCCAAATTTAGTGTACAAATTAATCGAACCGGACGCGTTCGTCCGAATGAGTCGTGCCGCTGAAGCACCGCGCACTTCCCGCACGTCCCCGCCGACTAGTTTAAACACGACGGGTTGGATCTGACCTGATAGAGATGCCCCGCGAGCCCCGTTATGCGTGGTCCATCTGTCAGTGGCGTCGGCTGTAACAGGGGCGAGTGGTGCTTGTGGGATGCGGGGCGAGTGGTGGGCCCGCACTGTTCGAGGCTTTCCGAGTCAGTGTTCCACCGTGCGCCGTGCTTTCCGATCCGGTCAGCTGAACGGGCTTCGCCAGCGAGTTAGACGACCTGGTCCACGCCTCTCTTCTTTTCTGTGTATACAGTACATTGCATAGTAGGAACAGGATTATAAATTAATTATGCCAATTATTCTCTAGCTCATAGTTTATCCGATGCCGATCTCCATGCATTTCAATCATATCCTGCTACGTTTTGAGCTATTCTTCTGTTGACGGAATTTTGCCTTTGAAAGAAGACCATTCCAGTTTTTCGGGTGGGCGATCCATCGTCGTCGTTCCCATCCAGCTTTTGCGGGCGAATCCTCTGGGAATTCTCTGCATGGCTGTCAGGTGCTGAGCAATTCACAGTTATACTCGAATCTTGTGTAGAAGATGACGAGTAGTACGTTGGAGAGTGGCATGCACAGTGGGGTGTGTCGTCATTCATCACTGACACGAATCCGAGTGGGTGGTGATCCGCCGATCCTACTGTCCGAGATCTCTCCGGCTCGCTGCCGGAACCGACCGAACTGTGCGAGCCTGGCGTGCGGGGCGGGCTCGCTGACTCTGGGAGGACGAGGAAAACACAAAACCGCTCGCCCCGTGGACGGGCGGGCTTGCTGACTCCGGCATGCCGCAACCCCCTTCTCCACCCACCATCCCCTTCCCGCGGAGGGCTCTCCTTTGACGGCGGTGCTCCACATGGTCCTGTAGGGACGGATGGCCGGCGTAGCGGCAGGCCGGTCCCCTCCGCAGCGGCGTGGTGGCGGGTTGGCCCCTGTAGGATGGGCGGCGGAGTGGAGTGAGGTGCTCCCGGCGGTGGCCCTGCAGGGCCAGATCTAGGCCAGGTTGGCCGCGATCTAGGCCTTGCAGGTATCGACTGGGTCCCTTGGTCACCAAGCGGGTGTCTGGCTCCTTCCCTTGCCGCATTCGGCCGGTGAACTGGATTTGGGCTGGGCGGGCCTAGATATGGCGGTCGCCCGATAATCTTGCTCAGGGGACCTGTGGGCGGTATAGAGAGTCTGTGCTGGCCTTGCTCGTCCTTCCGTGCCATTGCAGGCCCAGGTGGTGACTCTTAGACCGGCGATGGTCCGGTTCTCTCAGGTGAGCGCGTTGGTGGTGGTGTTGCTACTTGACGGCTGGGATCAACGGTGGCAGTTAATCTCCTGGTGGACGGCGAAATAGGTGCTAGCGTTGGCTTGGACGACGGTGCCCTTGCCGCAGTGCCAAGAGGGCTTGGTTTGCCCTGCGGATGTATCCGGCCGGCTACCGCCTCTAGTGGTGGAGGTAGTTCCTTCCCGCTTAACATGGTCCTGTTTTATTTAATATACAAGTAAACTTTGATTTAGAAAAACTTGACCTCGAGTCCTCGACGAGGAAGACAGAAAATCCAAACATGTTCACCGACTTAAAGACTCTCGGTGCCAATATGTGTATTCTACTCCTCTCCGTCTCGAAATGAAATGAGTGTCCAGATTCATCCAGATTTTGACGAATCCGAGACATCTATTTTGAGACGGCGGAGGGAGTAGAATAAACCGTCGTAAATGTCAGCATGAAGTTATATATCTTGGACAACGGCCTTGGCTTAGGTATGGGCTAGATGAAACGAGGATGGAAGGGTCAACTCGAAAGGCATCTGGACAGCATGAAACTTCCGTGTAGCCAGTTCCCGCTAGCTCCGTGGTGCAAATTGGAGGACAGCACTAGTGCATTGCAGCATCGTGGGGAAGGCCGGAAGGGACAGGAAGATGTGGGCAGGTGGAGTAGAAACTACAACGTCCGGTTGAGGCTGCCTGCCTGCCTGCCTGCGCGGGACGAATTAAATCCAACGCTGACTTGGGTGCGTGCGTGCGTGCTAAGAGCATCTTTAGTGGCTCGTCTATATGCCCGTTTAAAGTGATTTGGACGACCGTGGATAGAAAAAACCTTTCCAGTGGCTCGTCTAAATGGAGGTCTAAATTTAGACGTCCTCCCAAACCTGCTACCCATTGTCCATATATGGACGACGGTGCCACGGCCGTCCAAAGCAACTTCTTGCCCGGAAGCTCACTCCCGCGCCCATCCGGAGCAGTTGGAGACGTAGGACGCGGGGGCACTCGCGAGAGGTCGCCGTCCCTCTGCTCGCCGGCTCCATGTACTCTCCTTTTCCATTTAGATTTGGCGAGAGGGAGAGAGAAATTGGACAAGAACAAGAGGGTGCTCGACCATGGTGCTTAGACGCACGCTAGATCCATCCGTTGGTAGACAATTTTTGCCGGATCCGGACGCAAAACAGTGTAGCCGGGCGTGGTCTCGTCTGGTCCTGTTGGGGACAGGCTCGGGCGTGGAGGAGGCATGGGGTCACGTGAGGCGTCCGGCCTAGCGACGGACAGGGAAGAGAATGGGAAGGGGCATGGCGGCGGTTGGGGAGGAGCAGCGGCAGGGGCATGGTAGAGGGCTGCAGCTACTCCGATGATGTTGAAGAGAGGAGGCTTGTCTCGTACTGAACTTGTTGCTGCTTGTGCATCGATACAGAATATAGAGATGGTGTGATGTACTACTGAATGTTGCTGAACATTGCTTGTATCGCTGCATAATATACAAATATTTGCTTGTATTGATAATCATGTCGTTGTCTTGTTTGCTACTGAATATTGCTTCTAAATTTTGATGGTAGTTATAAAAAATACTAAAATATTAGATAGAGGATGTAGACGTCCTACATATACACGTTCCGCTGAAAAACTAAGATCGTTTATATTCTCTCTCCTTTTAGACGGTCATCTATACGGACATATAGACGTTCAGATTTAGACGTTCCACTAGAGATGCTCTAACTAGCTAATCCGTGCATGATCCATCCAAGTGTACTCATGCATTGCTAATCCCGCCGGTGATCGCGACGGGGCGCGTAGATGCCGTGCGTCCAGGGCGCCTTGCTTTGGATACATCCTCCTGTCCACCCCAGCCAGCCAGCCTCTATGATTGTACTGGTAGTAGCTCCCAAGTTGCACCCAGTAGCAGGCAGGCAGGCAGGTCGTCTTGGAACTAGGAGTAGTACGGTTGATCTGTCTGTGCCGTGCCTTCCTTGTGTGTTCGGCGTGATTCCACCGGTGGCTGCGCATAGGTTACATTTGCGGTCCATTCCATTGGCACCACGAACGACGACGCTCCCAAGTAAGTTGCAACCCCCCCTGCCTCGCCTTTTCTTTCTCTCTCTCGCGCTCTCAGAGAGAACCGCCGGCCTCCCACAGCTCGGTCGGTTCCGGCAGCCCGCAGCCGGAGATCTCAGAAATTAAGTAGGACCGGCGGATCACCATGCACTCGGATTCGTGTCAGTGCCCAGAAGCACCAGTGCAGTGCGCCACGTGTCGCGAGCGAGCAGCGCCCGACCTTTTCCGGCAGCCGGGACGGTGACGTCCTCCGCGCGTGCGACTACTCCATTCCACGGTCGGCGTCCTCCGACGTCGGGTCCGCCAGTAGCGCTGTTGCTTTGAACAAGGGCATCTCCACGGCGCCGCCGACCCATCCTTGAACGGTCCGCCCGTTGGCTCGACAAGCAGTTGGATACGGGGAGGGGCTTCGGTCTGTCAGGTCAGCCGCCACGCAATCCATTTGTCCGGCCTGGCGTGACATTTTTCTTTTGCAAATTTGAACAAAATAGTTCGCAATAAAAACTGGTAAAGTTCGTACTTAATTTATATTTAAAATATAAAAAACGGAATATAAACTACACCTATCCCTAGCGACCGATCTTTGCGCGCCGGCGCCGCCTCGTCCATCTAGGAGGTCGATATACTTCGGCAACGTCGACAGGTTGGGCAGTGGCAGGGCCGAAGCGGGAGCGGACGTAGGTGGATTGATCGCCCGCATAGACCACGTCGCCTAACCGTACAGGAGGTGCGCCAGTTCCTTCCCCACCTCCGGCAGCGGTGAAGGTAGCTGGACGTTCGCCTGTGCCACAATGCCGGTGAGCTGGACGGCTTCCTCGAAACCGACCCACTGGGCTTCATCCTCCCGCGCGCTGGCCGCAATGGCCTGCCCGGTGAAGGCGTCCTCATCGTAGCCCCGTGCCAGCACCTCGCGGTACTCCGAGGGAAGGTTCGCGGCGACGTCATCTACAGCCTCCTACTTGACGATGATATCGTCATTGTCCTCCACCTCATCGTTGCCATCCTTGCTGCCGAGCTCAGAGTTAGAGTGGTTGACGGCACCCTCGTCGTCCGAGTCGATATCGATGTCGTCGTTCTAGCTGCAATCTGAGTTTTCTATGACTGGTCTTGGTCTTCTCCATCACTTCTTAGGCATTGCTGTCACTCCGTGATACTCATGGTCTTTTTCTTTCTCAAAGACAATACATCATTGATTTACTAACTAAGTCCGGCATGCTTGACTGCCAACCTTCTAAAACCCCTGTAGACACAACTACAAAACTCTCCTCCTCCGGTGAAGTCTTTTCCGACGCCACTCTATATCATAGTTTAACCGATGCTCTCCAATATCTCACTCTCACTCGACCAGAAATATCTTTTGCTGTTCAACAAGCCTGTCTCTACATGCATGATCCTCGCATTCCACGTTATAATCATGTTAAACGTGTTCTTCTTTATCTCAATGGTACTCTTGATCATGTTCTTCACATATATTTCTGCTCTTCACACACTTTGACAACATATTCCGATGCTGACTAGATTGGTTGTCCGGATACATGTAGATCCACATCTGAATGCTGTGTTTTTCTTGGTAACAACTTGATTTTATGGTCTTTGAAACAGCAGGTTACAGTTTCACGTTCGTCTGAATAGGCTGAGTACCATACAGTGGCACATGCTGTCGCCGAAACGGTTTGGTTGCGTCATCTTCTCCTGGATCTTTGTCGTCATGTCCAACAGGCTACTGTGGTTTATTGTGATAACATTTCAGCTGTTTATATGTCCAGCAATCCAGTGCAGCATCATCCGACCAAGCACATCGAGATTGATATTCATTTTTCCGCGAGAAGGTGGCTCTAGGACAAGTTCGAGTTCTTCATGTTCCAACCACTGCACAATTTGCTGATATCTTCACCAAGGGTCTTCCGTCAGCTTCGTTCACCGACATTCGTTTCAGTCTCAATGTTGGTGAACCACACGTTGACACTGCGAGGAGATGTTAGATTATAAACCGGTTTGTGTTTACTTGTAACTTAAGTTAGGGTTAGGCTGGCTGGCCCCCTATATATATTCCTTGTAATCTCCAAACAATGTAATCAATTATGAGACAAATATGTTTCTATAGTAATGTACAATTTAGAGCACATGGACCAAATAGATATAACAATGAAAGCTGGAATCGATATTTATTCTACTCAATGTTGTTTTACTCTTTAATTTTGAATGCATGCTTTACAAATTTTGCACACGGCCAATGGCAGACCTAGAAACTTTTGGAATCCCGGGCAAACCAAACGTTGGAGTGCCTAAAACTTTTGAGGTAGAGTCGTGGGATATTCATTCCTGGAGACATTATCTCCACAGCCAAAACATTCCCCACCAACTACATGCAAAACTATCAGTGATGAAAAAAGTGAGCTATAGGCATAGGTCTGGGGTTCCCTTTGTATCTTAGACTCGTATTGGCAGACGGAGGGACCTTTCGGAACTGAGGAGAAAGAACATCTCTGGCGGCTCGGGGGCATGTCAGACTTTCAATAGGCACATTGCATTTTGCATAGAAACCAATTATTTGGTCCCTTAAACCAATTATTTGGTGATCATTCGATCTATTTTGGAGCTACTGTCCTATTACAATAGTTTCCGATTCCTTATGGCAGAAGTCAAAGCCATTTTGTTTCGAGTAACAGGCTGAGATCGACTCTGGGTGCATCCAGTGTGTTGTTTTCTCACATTTTGATTTTCCAACTTAACCTTGGACATAGTGAATTCTGTTGTGTAAATATATTTTACATTTGACTTGACATACTGTCTTTATATAATTATAAAGCAGTACAATAGATAGATCAAACAAATACAAAATACAAGTCTGAATCGTAAGTTCAGCAATTCAAGGTTCAGCAAAACATTTCTCAGTGACTTACTGAATTTAGAGATAGGACCAAAAGATGCAGAACAGTTTCGATACTTGCCGTGTGTTTGCCACCACTTATCAACTGAAAGTACTTGCCCAGCAGTTGTTGCCATATGGACAGCAGAATGATAAAAGGCAGGGCAGGCAGAAGAGCATGAGCTTGCATCCATGGATGCATATGCATGCAGGACCCAATCTGTTTCCTGCTTCCACAGAAGCATCGGTCTCTGTCTCTCTAACGCCCAGCAAGGAAACAGCTCCTTCTTTTCCCACTTCTATAATAATCTAGCATCACCGAAAGGTATTCAAGGTTTACTGCTTTATTCGAGCGAGAGATGTACTCTACTACATATATTAAATATAAGAACCTTGTGATCTTGTGAATAAAGTCTGGGGATTAGATAGGGGCAAATCTCGTCAGAAACAGTGTGCACCTGTTGTTGTGGAAATTTGACCTGAGGGTATTATATGTACATTTTTGTTCTTTGATTCAAAAGGGACGCTTTTGGCTGCAAGCCTGCAACCATATGTCCAATGAATCGAAACCCATTTTTTTTTGTGTGTTTCGCGAAAAAATATGCCCTTCTAGAATGTCCTGGCGAGAGAGTGGCTGCGGAATTTATAACCACTTGCAGCCAATTCCTGCATAGTTGCATATATGTCCTGGCGAGAGAGGGGGGAAAATTCAGTTTCTTGCTTTCAAGCAAGCAAAAGAAAACCGATCTCCACTGGCGTCCATGATGTTTCGATCAGAAAAAGGTAGGCGAGTCGATCTTACGCACTTTGCCTCCGAATCCACACCTCTCTGGCTCTCGAAATAGGTCCTTGAAAATCTAGGTCTTTCTGGGCATGTTGATGTGTTTTAGCTGGAACAAGTTTGATCAGTCAAGTGCTACTATCAGAGAAGGAGCTCGGATTTTCTCTAGGATAGCGGAAGATGTTGTTTCCCAAAATCCGTTGAAAACATGAAATAACTCAATGATCGACCACAAATAATCAACAGAAAAGAACAAGACAAAGTGAGGCTGTAACTTTATTATTTTTGTGGTGAGGACAGCGGATGCCACCCAGAGGAGCAGGGCATCTGGCTAGCTGTATGGTAAAGATCGATCGACCCAGTCAGTGACGGGCGAGACGGTTCGCTCGCCGGCAAAGGCCGGTGGTGACATTGACGAGCCTCCGCGCGGCACCGCAAATAATCGGCGCCATCGCCGTCGTCAAATCACACGCGTACGCTTGATGCGGACGTCCATCGCTAGCGCTTGGATGCCTTGTTCTTTGTCTTGTTCGCACGCGCTTGGATGCCTTGCAGATGCAGATGCCGGTGAGGTGAGGTTGTGCCTTGTTCGCACGCGCTTGGATGCCTAGTGCACGTCGCTCTCACTGGGTCCTGCCCAAGGAGAAATTCCTTCAGAAAATGTATATATATGCTATTAGAAGTGTCGCCTTCGATCCAATTGGGAGTTGGGAGGGGCATGGCTGGACATCAGGTTCGTTTATGCTCGCCAGAGGTGGTTGATCTAGCCTATAGCTAACACTAGCTAGCTAGGAACGTTTTCTTAGTCATTTGACTATTGAGAAAAACTCTTAATTTGGTCTCCGGTTTCATTGTCTGATTTTAATTCTTGGTTTCTTAAGCTTGAAAACCTTATATATTTTGTCTTTTGGCCCATCAAATTAAAATCCGGGTTGATGATGACATCTATGTGAAGTAAGAGAAAAGAAAAAAAAAACACCACAAAAATATTTGACTATTGAAAAAAATAAGGTCTGAATTTGGTCTCTGCTTTCATTATCTGATATTAATTCTTGGTTCCCAAGCATGAGAACCTTATATATTTTGTATTTTGGCCCATCAAAAGCAGGGTTGATGATGACATCTATGTCAAGTAACAGAAAATGGAAAACAACTACCACAAAAATATTACCAGAAAGTTTAAAAATTTTCAAAATGAATAACAATTAGAAATATTCTATAGAACCCAAGGAGTCGAATAAAATTGGAAGGTAGTATTTCATTTTTAAGGTTTCTCATTTGAAACTAATCAGGTTTGTAGTTTTTATTTCTAAATTTCTAGTTTAAAAATAAATTTGTTTGTATTCATTTTTCCTTCTTTTTACACCACCTCCTTCTAGTGCACTACGACGTAGAATTCCTTGATTCCATGCGGGGAGGGGGGTAATAATGAATTTTTATATGTATTAAGACACTTGGCTTGATTTCAAATTGTAAAAGTTTAACTTAAGAAAGCATTGTTTTTGTTTTTCACAAATTATGTATTTCTAATATTTACTTAATTTATCAATAGGTTTATGGGTATATCATTGGATGGAATATAAAAAATGTAAGACAGTTAAATATGATGTGACCTTAAGAATTATGTATCCATGCGGTTGTTTAAAAGCACCACGCATACACTATGGTAACACAGTTATCCATGCGGCTTTTTTGGTGCGCAACATCTACTTTAAGGTATGTCTCAGCGTTTTAAACCGCTAGGGCTACTCGCTGTTGTAGTGCATGTCACATAAGAGAGGAGGAACCAATGTAAAAACTAGTGCACAAAAAAATAGAAAAAGCATAGGAATATATCTTGAACCCAAGAAACCTGGTAAACCTGAAAAGGTACTTCCTCTGGTTTTTTTTTAAAAGGAATGTGGTAGGGGAAGCTCCTATAACTGTTTTTTAAATAATAAAAACCTAAATCTGCGTCCGTGAGAACTTGAATCTTGGTGGTTGAGTTATACATACTTACTCTATTCACTAACAGAAAATGTTTTGGCAAACTAACGTTTTTATATTAGTGACAAAAGGAATTGGTGTTTTTTAAAGATTTTTCATTAAATAACCAGACTTTTTGCAAAATTTGCTTTTTCAAAAAAATTATATTCTAAGAATAATCTAATTTATTTTTTCTTTATGTTGTACATCTATGGATACACCATTTAGCTGAAATTTAGTAATACAAGGTAAGTTTATATGACAGGAAGATTACAATTTTATAACGATACGGCTGTTTAAAAGGTAGAATTATTAGAGACACAGGGCGAATGGAGAGCCACGACTGATTCATGGCTGAATCCACTTGTAGCAGAGTGGGGTTGGCTCATCTCATGCGACCAGAAAACAAAAAGGTAAACCGAGCCACGGAGCAGAACACGACGCCGGTTTGCCCTCCAAAATCCATGTTGGGTTAGGTATGGCTTGGCATGTTCCCCCTCTCAAGCAAATCATGATCGATCGGTCCAAAACGAGTCCATGCATGAGACGAACAAAATAATCAGTCTCATCATCTTGTGCTGCGTGGAGCCTACGAGTTTGTTATTACGGGATTAATGATGATACTTGTGGACAGCAGTTGTAGAGTAAGGCCTGATGGCTCACCACACATATAGATTTAAGTAATTATTACCTCGGTGCACAAAATAAGGCGTATGTAAGTTTTAAAATCAAACTGTTTCATGTTCGACCAAATTTATATAGAAAATTATGAATTGTCATAATACTATGTATACACAACATGAAAATATATTTTATAATGTATTTAATGATATAGATTTTTACATTGTGGATGTTAGAACATGTCCACTCGGGGCCCTAAAGCCTCCTCCCCCCTACCTAAAGGGCTACCCGGCGGTCGAATTCACACGCAACCCACCCCCAAATTCTTTTTTTGACATGAACGTTAGCTTTTTCATGCACCCAAATCACGATCAATAAGTCCAACGGGTCCGTGCATGCATGAGACGAACAAAATAATTAGTCTAGTCAGCTTGTGCTGCGTGGAGCCTACGAGTTTGTTATGGAATTAATGATGGTACTTGTGGACAGCAGTTGCTAGAGTAAGGCCTCATGGCCCACCATACATATACTCCATCCGTTCTATAATATTTAAGTAATTACTTACATTCTTCTAAAAAAAGTAATTATTACCCGTGGTCCATAAAATAAGGCGTATTTTTTTAACACCAAACTGTTTCATGTTTGACCAAATTTATATACTCCCCCGTCCAAAAATAACTGACATGGGTTTGTCTAGATTATTTATCTATACACTAAATGCGGCTAGATACATTCGAATCTAAATAAACTAAAGTCAGCTATGTTTGGATGGAGGGAATACATAACTACATGAAGCTTCTATTTGTTGCTTGAGAGATAAATGAAGCTGTACCAACTACCAAAGCACCAAACTGGCAAGCTTAATGATTGAAGAACGGAACCAATGCTAACCATCGAATTCGCTTTATGTCTTAGAAAACGCCCCAAATCACGCGGGGTATAGGTCGCCTGGCTCTCATTTATGCGTAGGGACACTAGCTGACTACAATTGCTAATTATTTTAGTACTTTTCCCAATGATTTGAACGAAAGCAATCGACTACAAATTATTTGCAGTAGAAAATCCAAGGAAAAACATCACAATAATAAGTGTGATATGATTGTCCTACTAGTACACTATTCTCTGCGGTAGTTCAGAAGAAGTTCCATTTGTCCAAACCTAATAACTCACCGTCTCTGTATGTGGGAATTCCCACATCAAATAGCTTATGATTTGTCGGCCAGACTCTTCATGCTCTATGGACGAGTGGTTATATTTGTCCAACTCGCTTCGGTGCATATGTTGGAAAGATTGCTAGACACACGATACCGCTTGTACGATTTCTATACCCCGCGTGTGGTTTACCCCGACCGTTTGGTTTTAGAGGGTGTGCTTCGAAGCTTTGTTAGATGAGGTTTGTGCAATTAATTCTAATACTCCAGTGTTGAGTGCTCACATCAATTAAGGTACACTTTCACGTGTTCTAGCGCCATCAAGCCACTCCTCTAGATCAAATAGTCACTAGCTCATCCATCGCTAGCTATCGTGTCAACGAATTGGGACAAAGCGAGAGCATTCTTTTTACTAGATTTTGAGAACCAAGCTTGGTGGTAAGTCTAGCGAGTGCCTAGCTAGCCCACCCGGGTTCGAGTCCTCATGGTGACTGAATTAAACGGAGTTTTATCCAAATATGTATAATCTACCGCTGAAGAGGTATCATCTACCTAACACGTATAGCCCGTGAGGGATCATTCCTCGGGAATCAACGTTTTTTTTCCAGCATATTTTGATGCCACATACGACCATGTTGCTCTGGCGATAATGGTGTTGTTGTGTCTAATAAAAGTATTTGGGCCCTAATATGATCTAGATGGTGTTTGGTCTGATGTTACTGAGCAGATTGAGAGTTTATGTCCATGTGTCATGGATGGCGGGTGGAGCGGTCACAGCCAGATTGATCTGACGGGTGATTTTCTTCTGCACCATGTTTATTGGGCGTCCTTTTTGAATCATCAGTGATCCTTTCGGCGCGGGGTACCCGTGCCCACCGTTATTCTGCGCGGGTGCGATTGGGTGGTTCGAAGGTCCCGCGGGTGGTGGTGGAGGAGCTCCGTGTGCGATCTCGCCTGGTGCGGGTGCGTTCCCGTATCCAGGGTTCGGGGCTTGTTGCCTCATCTGAGCCATGCTTTCGCTGAGTTTCTGGAACTCGCGGCAGTCCTTGAGCATGTGGCTTGCCTTCTTTTTACCATCCTGCTTGTCGATGTAGAAGTGGATGGTGCATGGACCCGACAGTTTGTCGTATGCCGAGGGTCCGTCGTCACGACCGCGACGTTGCCATGTCTGTGTTGGGCGTCCTCCGTCGCGGAAGTTGCTTCCGCGGTATCCTCCGTTGCTATGGTTGCCGTCGCTGCGGCGATCGGCGTAGCCAGCCGCGACCATATCGGGTCCATCGCGATCGTCGTAGACGCACGATCTTCTCTTTCTACGGCGTTCACGTCGCCGGCCGTAGTCATCTTCCTCCTCCGAGTGCTCTCGGTGGATGGAGTCCTCGCCATCTGCCCACCTGTTGGCGATGTCCATGAGGTGGTCGAGTGTCTTGGGCTTAACGCGCCCAAGTTCTTCCTTGAAGTCCTGGCGTTTGGCGCCATCCTTGAATGCGTCAATAGCTCTCTCCTCAGAGATGTCTGCCGCGGAGTTTTTGGTGTTGGACCAACGTAATATGTACGAGCGAATGGATTCGCCCGTTCGTTGGGTGCAGACCCGTAGCTCCTCGATCGAGGCTGGCCTCTTGCTGGTGCCCTTGAAGTTTCGGACGAAACTGTATGCCAGTTACTCCCAGCTTCGGATGGATCCCGAGGATAGGCTGCTGAGCCAGATCCGGGCTGCGCCTGTCAGCTGCAGCTAAAGGCATTGCATGGCGGTTTCCTTGTTTCCGCCGTGTAGCTTGACGGACGACAGGTGGTCGTTGAGCCACGCCTTGGGGTCCTGTGTGCCGTCGAACTTCGGAGTGTCCGAAGGAACTTGAAGTTCCACGACATCCGTGTCCGCCGAACGGATCTGCTGAAGCATCGGGCTCCGCAGAGTTCTCCCTCGTCGTCATCCTCCTCGGATTCGGACGAGCATACGCACTTGGCGCGCGCTTTGTCGATCTTGCGCTGGGTGAGCTCGCTTCGAGCGTCGTAATCACGGCTGCGATGGCGCGAGCTCTTGTGCCTTCGAGGAAGGTCATGCTCTTCATCTTCGGATGAGGGTGTGGGGCTGCGGTTGAACCTGACCGCAGCCTTCTTCTTTGGCTCCGCAGGAGCTTCTCCGTGGAGCGCAGCTCCAACGAGTCCGAGTCCGGTAAGCGCGGACTTGTGCATGGCCCTTTTCGGGTTCCCCTCCGGAGGTGTATGGGACGCGAGGTACACGGTGGCTGCCATGATCGCAGCTTGCGGCATCTTCGGGATGACATTGCCGTCGGCATCCATCTCCATGAAAGACGCGTTGAGGGCCCGAGTCACCTCGCGATGTGCCATGGGATCTATGTTCTCCGTGCGAGAACGGTGCTTGTTGCCATGGTTGCCGTGCGAGCTGGAGCCGATGCCCATGGCGGAGAGCGCAGCTCGCCGTGCACTGGACTCCGAAGCTGCTTGCTTGCGTTTGTCAAGCACCTCTTGCATCTTTACCTGCTTCTTGTGCTCCTCGATTTGGAGCATGTGGTATGCCATCAGCAGGTCCCGTGAGGCACCCACGGGCAGGATCTTATTGCCTGCTACGGCTTCGCGTGCTTGATCCCATCCTTCCTTGCTGAGGTGGATGACCCGATCGGTGTCGTCCCCGTTGGGCAGGGGGGACTGGCTTCTTCTGTTCTCGCAGTTTCTACCCTGCGGGTTGGGTGGCGGGTTGTGCTCCTGATCCACGTCACTCTGGATGACTGGGCACATTGGTAGCGCTCGTAGATCGGATTGCTGATGCCGCAGCTTCCGGATCCGGAACCGTAGGTCCCTTCCTCTGATGGTGGATCGCACAGATCTGAGTTGCAGCTGCTTCTGTCATAGGACTCATCTGTCGATGGCGATGTGCGTAGCACGGGGTGTGGAGCCCATGAAGCGGGCCTGATCGATGGCAGGGGCACCCACTCTGGGAGGCGGAGAGTTCCGGTCTACCCCACCTGGAAGCAAAAGCTCCCGAACAGGTTCTCGAGTTCGTCGCCAACGGGCTCGAAGTCCTTCAGGGTGGCTGGCGAGTGGGCGGTGAAGTCAAAGGCGCCGAAGAGGAGATGACTCTCCGTTGCCACGGAATTGTAGATCGCTTTGGTTGGGACCATCACGATCGCACAATCAGCGCCCCCAGTTCCCACAGACGGCGCCAATTGACGAGGTTTAATCTCGTCAATGCCCATTGTTATGAGCTTGGGTTTTGGAGAAGATGGGGATGCTGAAGATCGCAGAACAGTTAGCAAACAAGCAACACAGGGACACGAGGTTTACCTAGATTCAGGCCCCCGGAGGGAAAACCCTACTCCTGCTTGTCTGCTCTTGATTACGACGGAACCAAAGGTTATAGGGGTGTGCAGATACAATCTGGCGTGGAGGTGTGTATGCCGTGGTATGCGAGAGAGACCTCCTCGTCGTGTCCTCCTAGCCTTTATATAGATATAGGCATGTCCCAGGCACATATCGAGTCGGTTACAAGTTCTAGGGTTTGCCCCTTTAAATATTCTATCTACTGTAGTCTTGTTCTCCAAGGATCCGAAGGCGTCATGGGCCCTGGCCACCCGAAAGTCTTCATGGGCTGGCGCATGTTTCTCGTGGGCCATTCTTGGACTGGACTAGGTATGCTAAGATGTCGTACCCGTAGGGTATAACCATGTCACCACGGGCATCCATGACAATGGCATCCTCTTTCAAGAACTCCTTCTGAGCCTTCGCATGCTATGTTATCAGCTTGGTCTAGCAATGCTAGCATGGTTGCATGCCTAGATCTAGGTGGTGGTCATGCCGTTATGCGTTGTGTGATCGTCAGCGTCCTCGTACATGGTGGTATACTGTTGTGGCAATTCATCAAGTTTTGGTCATTGTTAGAGTATATCACGGTTTGGACATATTAGGTAGTTTCATATTGTAATCCAATTCTATCTCTAGTAGTCTTCTTGCCCCCCAAGTACGCGCCTCACCATCAACAAAGGGCTGCACCTTCATCACCCGTGGTCATCATCGCCGACAACCATCTACTCCAACAACATCGTCGCATCGTCGCCGCCACCACCAATCGTGGTCAACGTCAACGCCAACAAAAAGTTCTTCTTCACGAGCGGCGCCGCGCTCATACAAGCGCAAAATACGGGTCTAATTCCCGAAATCAACTACCGCAACAATTCAATCGTCATCAACATCTACCTCGTCGTCCTCGTCCACCACGACCTCGCCGCCAGAGTCGCAGTCTAATTTTTATTTTGCACTAAATTTATTTTCTTCTTGTAACCACTTCATCTACTCCGACACGGCGGACAACTTCTACACCGACCGTTTACGGAAATTTTCTTTGCTCCTCAATCCGGCTCTGGCACGCATGGCTCATGATGGTCCCTGTCTTCGCACGTTCGGTATCGGCAACACCGACGCGTGCCTTCGTCCCCGACACGCTCCCGAGTCTGGCAAGCTCGGCATTGCGGGTCGATCTACTTTAACTCAAACTACGTCTACCTCAACTACTACGGCGAATTCTCCAGGCTCAACGACGACATCGACCACAACACAACAACATCATCAACTTCATCGACTTCATCAACGGCGACAACTTCACCAACGGCACCATCGACCACGACTACAACGCCCTACTTCCGGCTACATCGACATCGACATCCTCTTCCATCTCTGTCTTCGGATTATGCTCCAGTCAGACCGTTCGCGTCACTACCGATCCGACTGCGGGGGAGTGTTAGAGTATATCACGGTTTGCACATATTAGGTAGTTTCATATTGTAATCCAATTCTATCTCTAGTAGTCTTCTTGCCCCCCAAGTCTTCTAGTACTATATAAACAGTCCAAGGGCTCACGTTGTAATCACCACAAGCAATATCAATACAGATAATATTTCGCAATTCTACAGTCATATCTAGAGCTCTTTAGATGTACTTAAGTGGCTTACTTTATCATTGATGTCCATCCATCGCCTATGAAAACTATCGTGGTGCAGCAACAACAAGAAGTTCGTTAGCGGCTTTGGCAAAAAAAAAATTGAGGCATAGATCCTTGTTTTATCCCTTCTTTGTTTGTGGTAGTTTCTGCACGTGTGAGGTGTATCCTATGTTGTGTTTATTTAATATACAAGTAAACTTTGATTTAGAAAAACTTGACCTCGAGTCCCCGACGAGGAAGACAGAAAACTCCAACATGTTCACCGACTTAAAGGGTTGTCAGTGGCAATATATGTATTATACTTCCTCCGTGTTGAAATAGATGTCACGGGTTGGATGAATCTATATACTAAATATTGTCTACATTCATTCAGATTTTGACAAATTTGAGACATCTATTCTGAGACGGAGGGAGCAGAATAAATTGTCATAAATGGCGCATGAAGTTATCTTCGACAATGGTCATGGCTTAGGTAGCGCTAGATATGTTGGCGCTAAAATAAATTTTGCAATTGTTTAGATAGATGAAACGAGGATGGAAGGGTCAACTCCAAAGGCATTTGGACAGCATGAAACTTCCGTGTAGCTCCCGCTCTGTGGTGCAAATTGGACAGCACTAGTGCAGTGCAGGTGCAGCAGCATCGTGGGGAGGGGACGAGAAGATGTCACCAGGTCGGCGGAGGAGTGCAACGCAACGCTGACTTGTGTGCGTGCTAATCCGTCCATCCAAGTGTACTCATGCCTGCTAATTAATTAATCCATCCGGTGATCGCGACGGCCCCGTGTTTGCCTTGCATCCAGGGCGCCTTCCTTTGGATCCTCCTGTCGAGCCCACCCTCTATGATTGTTTGCTGTACCTCGAAACAGATATTGTGTTCAGCTATATTAATATAGCAACTAGGGGCGGATCCCGGATTTGAACATAAGGGGGCCGAAAGTCGGGCCGGTAGTATTGGTAATCCGCTTTTACCAATCAACTTAACCCTGTAAGCACTATACGACTCGGAACAATACTAGACTAGATATAGTTTTTAGGAACACAACAAATTGTAGTCAAATTTCATATATATTCAAAATTTTGAATTTTTAGAGCAGCATATATACTGGTACTTTCATGTTGTCATTGATGCACAAAAATGAATAATAAATACGTCTAATTTTCTAACAATTTCTGGGCCTATAAAACTCTACGAGATGGTATGAAACAAGGATGTCATAATTTAATGTTCAAACAAGAACTCTAATAAGTAGTTTGTATAATCTAAAATCAATTAGTGTGTAGTTTGCATAGTATAAAATCAAATGTACTCCCTCCGTCTCAAAACAGATGTCTCAAATTTATTAAAATTTGGATGAATCTAGACACTATTTAGTATATAGATTAATCCAAAATTTAAAAATTCTAAGACATCTATTTTGAGATGGAGAGAGTAGTATATATATGACATACCCGTGGCTTGCTTAATGTTAGCTTTAAGATTTTTACTAAAGTTTCCATGATTAGACTAAACTCTGTTGCTGTCCATGTTGTCAGTCCGTCTCAAACTGCGTTCATGCAAGAAAGGAATATCTTAGATGGTGTTGTAATTCTACATGAAACAATCCATGAACTACACTAAAAAAAAATAGTGTATTGTTTAAGATTGACTTTGTGAAGGTATATGACAAAGTTAATTGGTCTTTTCTCCAGCAAACACTCCACATGAAAGATTTTTCTGAGGAGTGGCGTGCTCTCATTCAGTCCTTTGTGTCTGGGGGTAGTGTTGTCATTAAAGTAAATGAAGATACTGGCAAATACTTTCAGACCAAGAAAGGACTAAGACAAGGGGACCCTTTATCGCCTTTACTATTTAATATATTGGCAATCCTTATTGAAAGAGCTAAGGCTGATGGTCAAATTGAAGGATTAGTCCCACATCTTATTGATGTACTCCCCCCGTCTCAAAATAAATGTCTCAAATTTATTAAAATTTGGATGAATCTAGACACTATTTAGTATATAGATTTATCTAAATTTTAAAAAATCTAAGACATCTATTTTGAGACGGAGGGAGTAGTATATATATGACATACCCGTGGCTTAGACCAGTTGTGAGCTGTGAGATGAGGTCAGAGTACCTAAAACTTGAGAATGACTTATAGCTCGGGCGCGATGGGAACAGTCACATAGATTACTAAATAAAGCTCAAAAACATGTAAAAAAACTAAAGCTCAAAAAAAATAGTTTGAAAAGGTTTAGTTGTACGAAATGATTTTCTAGGTCCTGGTATTTCTTATCATCAAGTTGGTAAAAAGCCTCAATCTATTGGCAATTGCTACAATCATCAATGATCTATTTTGGAAATCCTTTTCGGAGGGATTGCGAGTCTTTTTAATCCTCTATTCGGCACAATAAAAAGGTTTTTTCCCCTTTTCTTGTACGCCATCTGAAAGCACCAAACCCATGCCATTAAAGGAATCTATGTGAATGGGCAGCAAACTATAAACAAGGAAGTAGCCCCTGCCAAATAATCATGGGGGAGGCCGGTTGAATAGGGAGCCTGGCCACCGCTCCCCCTCCTCCCCCCACCCCCCGGGATCCGCCACTTTACTTGTACATGTCATCGATTTCCAGCATATATGCACCTGAAGTGAGTTGGACCGATATAACCAGTCGTCCATAGAGCATGGAGGAAATATGTCCGATAAATTATAAGCTACTTTGATGTGAGAGGAACAACAAAAGAAACAAAAAAGAAAAGAAAAAAAGCTGGTCCGCACATACATAAATGGTGAGTTATTGGGTTTGGACAAATGGGAATAGTAGGACAATCACACCTACTATTATTGGGATGTTTTTCCTTGGATTTTCTAATGCAAATAATTTGTCTCGCTACTTTCGTTCAAATCATTGGGAAAAGTACTCAATAATTGGCAATTGTACTCAGCTAGTGGCCCTACGCATAAATGAGAGTAAGTCGACCTATACCCCGTGTGATTTTGGGTGTTTTCTGTGCTAAGACATAAAGCGAATTCCATGGTTAGCATTGGCTTCCTTCTTCAATCATTAAGCTTGCCATTTTGGTGCTTTTGTAGTTGGTACGGCTTCATTTATCTCTCAAGCAACAAATAGAAGCTTCATATAGTTATGTAAGAAATTTGGGCCATGGTGTAGATCGACGCAAGAAAGGGCTACCACCTCACCTCCAGCTTATGCTCCAGTCGGACCGTCCGCGTCACTACCGATCCGGCTGCGTGGGGTGTTAGAGTATATGTCGGTTAGGTTATATTAGGTAGTTTTATATTGTAATCCAATTCTATCTCTAATAGTCTTCTTGCCTTCCAAGTCTTCTAGTACTATATAAACAACCCAGGGGCTCACGATGTAATAACCACAATCGATATCAATACAATCAGTATTTCCGCAATCTTTCACACTCAAACAAAGAAATGATACAGGATAGTTAAAACAACCTTCTATCTCCATTAACGTGACTCAATCAAAGAAATACAAATAAATAACATGTGTTTTTCAAAAGCCACCGTAGCACTCAGCCAAGCATAGTTGATTATACTAACTCCGTCCCGCAAAGTAAGGAGTATAGTTTTGTTGAAAAGCAAGCAATGTAAAGTTTGATCAAGGTTATTAAAAAATTATTAACATTCACAATGGCAAGTCTGTATCATTAGCTACATTACGAAATCTATTTTCATGTTGTGTACGCATAGTATTACAACAGTTCATAATTTTTCATGAAACCGTTTGATTTTTTTTTAACAAAATTATACGCCTTATTTGGTGCACCAGAGGTAATAATTACTTAATCTGTATGTATGGTGGTCCATCAGGCCTTACTCTAGCAACTGCTGTCCACAAGTACATACCATCATTAACTTCATAACAAACTTGTAGGCTCCACGCAGCACAAGCTTCGTCTCATGCATGGACTCGTTTTGGACTGATCGATCGTTTTGGACTGATCGATCATGAGAGGGGAACAAGCCAAGCCATACCTAACCCAACTTGGATTTTGGAGGCGAAACCGGCGCTCGTGTTGCCTTGTGCTCTGCTCCGTGGCTCGATCGGTTACCTTTTTGTTTTCTGGTCCCATGAGATGAGCCAACCCCACTCTGGCTACATGCATGGTGCCGATAGTGCTAGTGGATTCAGCCATGGATCGATCGTGGTTCCGTTCGCCTTGTGTCTCTAAACAGTCGCATCGTTATAAAATTGTCATCATCGTGTCATACAAACCTGCCTTGTATTTCTAATTCCAGCTAAATGGTAACCATACAACGTAAAGGAAAATAAATTAGATTATTCTTAAAATATAGAATTTGTGAAAAAAAATAATGTTTATTAAGTTGAAATTTTGCAACAAAATAAAGAAAACCATGGATTTTATATTTTAAAATATTAATTTAAATAGTACTAAAAATATGATTTTTTAATAAAAAATCATAAAAATAAAACACTACTTCCTCTAGGCACTAATACAAGACATTTTATTTTGGCAAACTAACTTAGTTTGCCCAAACCTTTTGTGTTAGTGAACAGAGGACATACCTTCTGAATTACTATGCGTTATGCATTTTGAAAATTCCTATGATTTCTATTGTTTTTTATGCGGTAGTTTTACATTTTTTCTCTTCTCTTGTTTGACATGACCCTAGCGTCGAGACACACCAAAAGATGCAGTTGCGCTATGGTGGCATTCAAAAGCCACAGGATCAAGGGCGGATCCGCGCCTGCTGTGCCGAGAAGCTGAACTGCAACCAACATTTCCAAATATTTAAGATGAAAATTAGAAAAAGCCTATGTAATTAGCGCCACTAAAAAGCATTAGCACCAAACTTGGACGACTTCCAGCTCCGCCACTGCACAAGATAACCGTGTCGCCGTACGATGCTTTTAAACCACCGTATCAGTATAGAATTATCATGGTCACATCATAATAAATTGCCTTATATTTCTATATTCTAGCCAATGTACCCATAATAAATCTATAAAATAAATTAGGTTACTCTTAGAAATACTCCTACCGACCCATATTAGTTGACATAGATTCATCTACACACGAATATACCTAGTCAAATTTTAGTGCTAGTTAATTTATACGAATATAAATTAAGACGTTTTTTCTTACGGTTTTGCTAGTTCTCAGGCGCCTGAGAACTTCTTAGGTCTCAGTCGCCTCTTTCACCGTTCGATTTACCTCGTGATTCGTGCAAAGTGGAAGTTACACATGAGTTACAACTAGGATGTAACTGAGAATTTAATGAGTTGCAACTAGGTTGTAACTGAGAATTAGTACAAATATTATGAGTTACAACTAGGTTGCAACTGAGAATTAGCACAAATATTAGGATGACATCAACGATTTAGACCTAAGAAGTTTTTAGACGCCTAGAGATCTAGGCACTCCCTTTTTCTTAATAGTCAAATCACTAAGAAAACATTCCTAGCTAGCTAGTGTTAGCTATAGGCTAGATCAACAACAACCCCCTCTGGCGAGCATAAACGAACCTGATGTCCAGCCATGCCCCTCCCAACTCCCGATCGGACCCAGGAGAGCGACGTGCACTAGGCATCCAAGCGCGTGCGGACAAGCCACAAACCTCACCTCACCGGCATCGGCATCGGCATCTGCCTAGCTAGCGATGGACGTCCGCATCGGCGAGCGTACGTGCGTACGCGTGTGATTCGACGACGGCGATGGCGCGGATTATTTGCGGTGCCCGGCGGAGGCTCGTCAACGTCACCACCGGCCCTGCTTGCCGGCGAGCGGCGTTCGCTCGACAAGACTGGGTCGGTCGATCTTTACCATACAGCTATGGATGCCCTGCTCCTCTGGGTGGCAATGGCATCTGCTGTCCTGGTGGGCTTCTTCCTCACCACACATAGGAAAAAAGTAAAATTACTGGCTCATTTTTTTCCTGTTCTTTTGTGTGGAAACAACCTCTTGCATTATGTTGGAGAAAATCCAAGCTCCTTCTCTGATAGTAGCACTTGACTCTATCTTGTTCCAGCTAAAACACATCAACATGCCCAGAAGAGGTCTGGATTCGGGGGCAAAGTGCGTAATATCGACTCGCCTACCTATTTCTGATCGAAACATCATGGACGCCAGTGGATGTCGGTTTTCTTTTACTTGCTTGAAAGCAAGAAACTGAATTTTCCCTCCACTCTCTTCCACAAATATACAACTACGCAAGAATTGGCTGCAAGTGGTTATAATTCCGTAGCCACTCTATCGCCAGGACATTCTAGAAGGGCATATGGCTGCAGCCAAAAGCGTACCTTTCGAACCAAACAAGAAAAATGTACTCGTATATAAATCCCAGGTCAAATTTCTACAGCAACAGGTGCACACTGTTTCTGATGAGATCTGCCCCTATCTAATCCACAGACTTTGTTCACGAGATCACAAGGTTCTTATAGTTAATAATATATGTAGTAGAGTACATCTCTCGCTCGAATAGAACAGTACCTTGAATACCTTTGGACGATGCTAGATTATTCTCTCTCGAAACAGGCTTTACGTCCAGCTTTATAAATAAAGCAACGACCATCCAGAGTACAACCAAGACACCAACGTCCAGGCGTCAAAAGAAAAAGTCCGCTGGGGCCACAGCACAATACGCCCAAAAAGGAAGAAAAAGAGAGAGAGAGAGGGGGGGGGGGGACGAAGAGTGGCAGCCCTACGATGCCCCGGACGAACTAGCAGGAGCCGCGAAGTGTTGCGCCGACGCCCGAAGAGCATGCAAGATGTCGTCCACCCGCTCCCGGTCACGCTGTGGAGAGAGGGTACCACTGCTGGAGGTGGGCAAGCAAAGAAAAAACAGAGTCAGAAGCCCGGCGGGGATAAATCCGCTCAATCACCATCTTATTTCTAATCTTCCAAAGGGTCCAGGCCAAAGCCGCAAACACCAGCCAGAAGAGGTGGCGCCTTCCTCCGGTGCGGTTGGCCTCCGTCTCTAGGAACTCGCCGAGGTCGTGGGCCTGCCAGGCAGGCCCTAGAGCTTCTCGGATGAAGTTCCACAGAAACTGAGCGGCGGGGCACGTGAACATTATGTGGGTACAGGATTCTGGAATCCCACATAACGGACACAACCCATCTCCTGGACCGCTACGCTTCGAGACCTCAATCCCCGAGGGGAGGCGGTCCCGGAGCAGTTGCCAAAGGAAGATACGGATACTCAGGGGGAGGGGGGACTTCCAAAAGTGGGACGTCCAAGGCAGCTCCGGGCCCTGGAAGAGGGACCGGTATGTCGAACTAACCGCGAATGCTCCCGTGGGAGACTGGACCCAAGCCACCTTATCCCTCTCGGCAGAGAGGGATAGGGGCAGGGAACCCCGCATCCTCACAAAGGCATCCGCCTCCGCGTCGTTAAAGGTCCTCCGGAACGGGATGTTCCATTGGTCCTCCTGGAACGCGTCGGCGACTAACATTGTGGGGGTTGCGCAGATAGCAAACAACGCCGGGAACTCCTGAGAAAGGGGATCCCCTGAATCCAGGGGTCCAGCCAAAACAGGACTCCCTGCCCATCTCCAACCACAAAACGTGAGCCATGCCGAATGAAGTGCTTGATGTCTTGAATGGCCCGCCAAAACTGGGAACCCTCCCAGCGCGACCCCGGAGGTACTTGGCCTTGACTAATTGGATCCACAGGCCACCCTCGTCTAGAAGAATCCGCCATACCCACTTAAGAAGCAGGGCGATATTGAAGCGACGCGAATCAAGAACCCCGAGGCCCCCAAGAATTTTGGGGGAGCAAATATCTTCCCATTTCACCATATGATACTTCTGGTGCCCGTCTCCAGCGACCCAAAAGAATCTAGACAGCTCTTTCGCCAAGTCTGCATGGATTCCTTCAGGAAGCAGTATAGGCCCATTTGGTATGTGGTGAGGCTGGACAGGCAGGAGTTA
This sequence comes from Avena sativa, assembly GCA_916181665.1. Lineage (NCBI taxonomy): Eukaryota > Viridiplantae > Streptophyta > Magnoliopsida > Poales > Poaceae > Avena > Avena sativa. The sequence continues at coordinate 17,959,471 of OV702285.1, forward strand.
ATCAACATTGTCTTGGAACCCTTGGTCGTTAGACGAGCACGCCACGGCTCGGCTTTCGACCGAACCTTCGTGACCATGGGGGCCAGATCCCTTATCAGAACCCGAGAGTCCCTCATGGGAATGCCCATGTAGGTGATGGGAAAATCCGCCAACCGGCAATTAAGGCGGTCCGTGATCAACTGCTTCTCCTTCTCAGGGAAGCCTAGGATTATAACTTCGCTCTTGTCGAAGTTGATCTTGAACCCAGACATGGACTCAAAACACAGGAGCAGGAACTTGAGGTTAATAATGTCAAGTTCCGACCCCTGGACCATGATCATAGTATCATACGCATACTGGAGGTGGGTGACGCCACCTCCGGGGATTAGATGCCCCACCACTCCAGAAAGGTGGCCAGCAACCTTGGCCTTGTCCAAGATCTCTGCGAGGGCATCCACCGCAGAGTTGAAGAGAAGGGGCGACAACGGGTCCCCTTGCCTCACTCCGCAGGAGGGTCTAAAATAGGGACCCACCTCCCCATTGATATTGATAGCCGTGCTTTCGCTCATAACGAACTGCATGATCCACGAGATCACCCTCTCCTCAAATCCCCTACGCTCGAGGACTTGCCTCAAGAATGACCAATCCAGCTTATCGTAAGCCTTCTGAAAGTCAAGCTTGAGGAACACCCCTTTCTGATGGCGTACCTTCACCTCATGAATAATCTCATGGAGGGAAAGTACACCATCATGAATCAGGCGACCCTTGAGGAAGGCAAACTGAAGCGGGTGGGTCAAGCGTTCCATGATCGGAGCGAGGTGGATGGCGCAGACCTTGGAAAAAATCCTCTGGATGACATTGATCACTGTGATAGGACGAAATTGGCGAATATCCATGGCCCCCGCTATCTTGGGGATCAGGGTAATCACGCCAAAATTCAGCCGCGACATGAAAAGAGTCCCCGTGTAGAACTCCTGAAACATGCGCATAATCACGGGGCTCAGCTGGTCCCAAAAGGACTGGAAAAACACCACCGGGAGCCCGTCTGGCCCTGGCGCCGAGTTGGACTTCATTGCTTGATAGCCGCGGCGACCTCAGACCGGAGAAAAGGAAGGTTCAGCTCCAGATTCTCCTCCGAGGTCACCCTGGCATTCTCAAGCCAGAAATTCGCCTCCAGCGCCAGTCCCGAGCAAGGGATAGTGTGGCAAGGGATAGAACACTTCCTACGTCTACCATTCGCGATGGCATGGAAATATGCCGTGTTGAATTCCCCCTGGATAGTCCAATTCTGGCGGCTCCGCTGCCTCCAGAACGCCTCTTCCCCCTTATAGATCTTCATAATGGAGGTCTCAAGAGAGTATCCACGGGACCAGTCGTCCGCCGAGAGTCCCACCCTGTCAGCCTCCCGGTCGAGCGCCTGGATCTCCCGAAGAATGACCTCCTTCTGGCCTCGGATGGCCGCGCCCAGGTTGGCACCCCAGCCCCGCATCAATTGACGTAACATCAAGGCACAATGATGCCAGACATCAACCGCACAGAAGACGCGGGGAGGCGATAACGTGGCCTCCACCCACCTCGACCGAATGCTAGATTATTATAGAAGTGGAAAAAGGAGTTGTTTCCTTGCTGGGCGTTAGAGAGACAGAGACCGATGCGTCTGTGGAAGCAGGAAACTATTCTGACATATGGCAACAACTGCTGGGTAAGTCCTCCCTCAGTTGATAAGTGGTGGTAATAGTGGACCTCAGCTTGCTACACCAATAAGCCTAGCCCACCACACCACCTGTACCGAAACTGTTCTCTGTCTTTAATTTGGCCCTATCTCCAAATTCAGTAAAGAAATGTTCCGCCGAACCTTGAATAGCTGAACTTACGTTCAGAAAGTTATCTTGTATTTTGTATATGTTTGATCAATTGTACTGCTTTATAATTAGATAAAGACAGTTTGACAGTTACACAACATATTTCACTATGTCCGAGGTTAAGTTGGAATGTCAAAATGAGAAAACAACACACTGGATGTACCCAGAGTCGATATCGGCCTGTTACTCGAAACAAAATGGCTTTGACTTTTGCCATAAGGAACCGGGACAATATAGCTCCAAAGTAGATAGAATGATCACCAGATAATTGGTTTCAGGGACCATTTTCACTTTTGGTTTCTATGCAAAATGCAATGTGCCTATTGAAGGACTGACATGCCCCCAAGCTGCTAGAGAAGTTCTTTCTACTCAGTTTCCAAAGGTCCCATGTTAGAGAGATATTTGTATATTGTACTCCCTCGTTTTAAAATATAAGATGTTTTAGGTTTGTAAACAAAATGAATCTAGACTTCTTTTAGTGTGTAGATTCACCCTAAAGTTGAGTGAACCTACATACTAAAACAAGTCTAGATACATTTGCTTCACAAATCTAAAACATCTTATATTTTGAAATGGAGGAAGTATTTTTTTGTACTACTAGATTAGGGTCTTCGTGCATATTTACACATGTACATTGTGGTCTTTGACCTCTCTGGATTACAAGTTGTCTATTCCTAATATGGCATCAGAGCAAAGCTTAGGTTTCCGCACGCACAACTCGATCTGAGCTTTTCTTCGACGACCTCTTCTCGATTCAGCTCGGGATCGAGCTCTCCGTCTGGGCGTGCATTGCGATTCCGGCCGGGCCAGGCGTGCTCCCCTTCTTCCCTGCCAGAGCCAGCATCGGCTGCCGCCCAGCCCCGCCGCCTCGTCCCCCTGCCGATGGTGCTCTTCCTCCCTGCCAACGTCGGCTGTCGCCCAGCCCCGACACTGCTCCGTCCTCCGTCGACCGCCCCTGCCAGCTCCCCAACCCCATTACTGCTCCGTTACTTAGGCTGCCCCTGCCAGCTCCTCCGCCCGCCACCGGCTGCCGCCCATCCCGCTGCCGCCTAGCCCGTCGGCGGTGGTTCCTAGAAGCCCACCCATGCCGCCTCCGTCGGTAGAGTCGGCCCGGCCGCATCTGGCTGGTATCGATCGTATCGGTTGGGTGAACTTCCTCAGATCGGTTTTTGATAAATAAAAAAAGAAAAAAAAGACTTATTCTTCTAGGTACGTTGTGATTCCTCGCCGCCCGGTGATTTTTGATGGCACCAATTACCCTGATTTTGTTGCCTTCATGCACATCCACATGCGCGGTCTTCATTTGTGGGGTGTGCTTTCCAGCGAGGTCTCATGTCCGTCGTGCCCCATTGTTCCTATGGTCCCTACTCTGCCGATTCTCACAGCTGTTGCTGCAGATGCTCCTCAGGTTGTCAAGGACACCGCCAAGAAGGCGGAAGATGATGTTGTTGCCACGTATGCCCGACAGACTCGGGAGTATTCTGACGCTCTAGCAGCCTACCGTCTAGATCTGACTACTTACACTTAGTGGATAGATGATGATGCTCGTGCTATAGCTGTTCTCACTTCCAGCGTTCTCCCGCAGTTTGCGTATGAGTTTATGAGTCTTGGTACTGTTGCTGCCATGTGGGCTCACCTTCGTCAGCGCTATCAACCGTCAGGGGATGTTCTCTATCTATTTGTGGTTCGCGAGGAACATGAGCTCAAGCAGGGTGACACTACTATTGACCAACTCTATACTTAGAGTGCTGCTATAAGGCGTCAGCTGGATTCTCTCCGCATTGCTGTTTGTGGAACCTACCCGTGTTGTGAGACGGTGCGTTCTGACCTGGAGTTTCATTGCGCCTTTGAGTTCTTGTCTCGGCTCCGCAAGGAGTTTGAGCCCCGGCGTGCTAACCTCCTTGACTATGGCCGTATCCCTTTCACTGAGGTGCTGTCTGAGCTTCGTGTTGAGGAGACTCACCTACATGTTGCTGGTTTGCTTGAGATTCCTTCTGTGCTTGCTGTTCGAGGTCCTACGTCGCCACCTGCTCCCTCGACTCCCTCACGGTCCACTACTCCACTTCTACCCACTCCCTAGAGTCAGGGCCAGAGTCAAGGCCAGGGTCCGGCCAGGTTCGTCCACGCTATCACTGCACCTACTGTGATGCGGATGGCCACTCTGAGTCTAGCTGCTATGTGAAGGAGTGAGATATGCGTCAACAGAAGACGTCTGCTTCTCCCAGACCTCGTGCTCCTTCTGTTTCCGCTGGCTCCTTGATGTCTACGCACTTCTATTCTTGTAGGCAGCTGTTGGGCCTCCAAGTGCAGAGGTTTGTAGAACAACAACAAGTTTCCTTTAAGTGGATCACCCAAGGTTTATCGAACTCAGGGAGTAAGTGGTCAAATCTACCCCTCTCAAGCAACCCTGCAATCAAGATACAAGAAGTCTCTTGTGTCCCCAACACACCCAATATAGGTGCACTAGTTCGGAAAAGAGATAGTAAAATACAAGTGGTAACAGTGCCAGAAAAGAGCTTGACGGTGAGGTAAAGACTAAAGGCAACAAGAAGGAAGCAAGCAAACGTGCAACATATTTAGTAGCAAACGGTGTTTCAATGTTTAGAAACAAGGCCTAGGATCATACTTTCACTAGTGAACACTCTCTCATATAAATATCCTCTCTTCATGATACTACTCTTAACTACTCTCCGGTTGGACACTTAACAGCACACCTTAAAGTCCGCCTTCCCCAATCTAGATAACCCCACACTGTCACCTTGAGCACTAGATGGTTCCAACAAACACCACAATTTCATAGAGACATCCAACTCCAAATATAACTCATAACAAATATTCAATCTAGCCAAAGTGTCGCACACGGTATGCCCGCTGTCACTTTCACACACGTGGGGAAAAGCATAGATCTATTAAAGCACAAAGAGTATTTATGTAGACTCAAGCCTAAGTGCCACCATGGCGTGCACGCTGTCACTTTCACACACATGGGGAGAGCAGAGATCTAATGAATTACTTGAGTAGCAAGGTAGATCTACTTGATTACAAAGCTCATGACCACAAGATCATGCATAGAGAGAGAGATGAACACATAGCTACAGGTAGAGCCCTTAGCCCCGAGGAAGAACTACTCCCTCGTCATCATGGGAATCAGCAATGGTGATGAATATGGCGATTGAGATCGATGGAGATGGCTCCGGGGGCACTTCCCCGTCCCAGCAGGGTGCCGGAACAGAGACTTTCTGTCCCCCGAATCTCCCCTTCGGTGGCGGCGGTGCTACAGAGGTTTTCGTGGATTTCTTCTAGACCCCCTAGGGTTTTCTCATCGGGGGGCTCTTATAGGCGCATGAATCAAGGTCGGTGGGGGTCCAGGGGGCCCACACCCCCTCCAGGCGCCTCCAGGGCTTGCTCGCGCCTAGGGGGGTTGGCCACCCTCCGGCTCTGCTTCGTGGTTCCGTGTTGCTCCGGGAAAATAATAACTTTGGCTTTTGTCCAGTCCAATTCCGAGAATATTGATTTTCTGCCTTTCTGGAACCAAAAACAGAAGAAAACAGGCAACTGGCACTGTGGCAACTTGTTAATAGGTTAGTTCCATAAAAGATATAAAAACACCTCAAAGTATAGACAAATCAAAGCAAAGTAGATACAAAACAAGCATGGAGCAAAAAAATTATAGATACGTTTCCGACGTATCAAGCATCCCCAAGCTTAATTCCTGCTCGTCCTCGAGGAGGTAAGTGATAAAAAGAATAATTTTTGAGGTGACATGCATCATCAAAACCAAGATCAAACCAATTGCAAGCATTGAAAGCTGGGATCAAAGAATACTAAACATGTGCATGAAATATGGAGTTCTAACAGTAAGACAAAGTAACTATGCATGCAACATGAAGGGCTAAAAACAAAGATCATGAATAACATGCATTGAAAAAGTTTGTTTGTTTCACATACAGAAAACATAGCATAGTGGCAATCAGCTTGTCCCTCATAGAGTGCAAATAGATGCATAGGACACCTTCAAAGTTCACAAGGGTGACTAGAGACAAGTAGTACAAGAACAAGTAATATCACAATATGCATCAATCAATAAGCTTTGGGACACTGCACACAGAATGGCAACTATGCTCTCTTAAAGGTGCCTAAAGGTAGAAGGTGGAGACTCAATATAATAGTTGAAAGGCGTTTTTGTAAAGGAAGCAGGGATTAAAAGTTTCAAAAAGAGATTCCAAAAATTATGGTACTTGTTAGCTTTCAACCCTCATTGCCCCTATCATAAGCATCTTGAAGTGATTAAGGTTAAAGTGGCAAAGATGGAGTATATGCTTGACGAAGTATAAGTTGGCAATCTCAAGTCCCTTGAATACGAGGGCCACACCTCATGCATACTCAACTTTGGGCCTAGGTAAGTTCTTGTCATTATAAGTATTTGCACATCATTGAGAACCGCCAACGGGGTACCCCTTGCACATGGTACATGAGCTTTCCCATAACCAAAATGACAAGGCAAGCAGACAATGAGCATCTCAGCAATCTTTTTATTTACCATATGCATAGCTTTTTATTGAGGATGCTTCATAGATAGCTCATTATGGTGATGCTGCAAGTTTCCACCATGATTAGGCATGGCTTAGGCTAGCGGCCCAGGCGTTTCTCTAACACAAAATACAAACTCCATGGACTTACAAGTTCCATCTTTATTTCACATCGGGACATCCATAGACAAAAGAGCATGATATCAACTGAGTACAAATTACAAGTGCAATGTTGAAAACGTTCCTCGTGACAGCACGATTCTGCTAATTCCAACTTATAAGTGCAAGCATATACAAAAAAATTGTCACAATGGTTCAAGTTTATTAGGGGCAAGGAATATAAATTGTGCCATCAAGTTTGTGAGGGCTTTAATCACTAAGTTTTCACATAACAAAATAGTTTTTAATTGGAAGATAGCTGAAAACAAGAATATACTTGGAATGGTGTAACACACCATGCATAGGAGTATATAGTGGACACTTTGGAATAACTTGGTTTCTTGGGAGTTGGAAGCATGAGTAGAGCTTACTCATACAAGTGGAGACTAGCAAAAGACTGGGAGCAACCAACTAAGAGAGCATAGTGGCCATAATCATGCAGAGCAACAAAGCATTACTAATCAAAGCATAAAGTGGTACCACAAGTCGAGGACTAAATGATCATAGAGGCTATAGTGACTTGTTCATAGTCATAACATGGTGTGAGCATGTGCCAAGTCAACCCAAACAAAGCATCAATGGAGAATACCGCAATACTATGCTTTTGTATGCTAAAACAACGCATGATTCCTTCAAGGCACACTAAGCAATCTCAATTGTTTGGAACAATAAATGCTACAACTATAATCACTAAGCATAAGGTCAAAACAAGATCTAGCATGACATGATAAAGTCTAAGCCACATTCAAAACAAGCTCCCTTTTGTACCACTATAAGCATGGAACTTTCTACTCTTTTCCAACACCAATCGACTTATTTGAAACAACTCACAAGGATAAAAATCAATAAAGATCAGTGAGCTTGTCTCACAAATCCACAAAGAAGAACTAAAAAGTTCTAAGCTGAAAGCACAAGAAAACTAAGGCTAAACACAGTTCTAGCAAAAGAGAACACTCACAGAATAATAAGAATGAAAACTAGAGTGTTCTAGGCAATGGAAATAGAGTGTGTCTCTCTACAAAAGAAGTGTGGTGTAACCAACCAACTTACTCAAGCAAACTAAGCAAACGAAAACCAAAAACAAAAACTAAGACGCTCCAAGAACAACACAACAATGCATGAAACAATAAAAACGAAGTGTCTAGAAAGATCTGAGATTTTTATTGATGAAGAAGGGGATGCCTTGGGCATCCCCAAGCTTTGACGCTTGTACCTCTTGAATATTTCTTGGGGTGACACGGGGTGGCATCCCCAAGCTTGAGCTTTTGTCCATTCTTCATCTCATTACATCATTCTCTCTCTACACCTGAAATTTTCCCTTCATACAAAACTTCACACAATCTTCATTAGCAACATTAGTGTATTCAAAAGATATTAGACCCTTAGGCAAAGCTTTGGAACAAAAAAACTTTTCACTAAAAACACAAGCTACTATAGCAACTCCTTCAAAAATCTCAAATCCCCAAAAGAGAACTCAAAAAGGAATCAATAAGAAGCAAATGCAAATAATGGCAGAAATCTGTCAAAACAGACCAGCGGGTAGAAACCGATTTTTTCTAAGACCTTATATTGTTCAAATCAAAAAGTGTTGAACTAATGAAAGTTAGCTAACATACTGGGTGATTTATTTGTAAATTTTCAGATTAATCCGACTTACAGAGACTCCTCACGAATTTTTATGGTGGAGGACATAAATCCGTTTCGGGACAACAACTCCCCAAATCTTACTTCCCTCTCATTAGAGGTCATTCTTGGCACAAAAAAACAAACAAAAAGGATAAGTAGAGGTCATTACTGAAGTAATAACTTCCAAGACTCAAGAAAACTCTTGGGTTATCTCCCAACAAGTACTTTTCTTTAACGCCTTTAAGTTAGGCTTGATAGTTTGAGAAGATGCTTTCATAAGAAATATGAATTGAAGTAAAAGAGAGAATCAAGAAGCAAATTCAATACACATTTAAGTCTAACACACTTCCTATGCATAGGAATCTTGTAAAGAAACAAGTCATGAAAGCACAAAGCAACAAGCATAGGAAAGTAAAACAAGTGCAACTTCAAGAATTTCAACATAAAGAGGGAAAACTTAATATTATTGAGATACATAAAACCATGTTTCCCTCTCTCATAATAACTTTCAGTAGCAACATGGACAAAATTAAAAATATAGCTATCACATAAAACATTCTTATCATGAGCCACATGCATAAAATGATTATTACTCTCCACATAAGCATAGTCACTCTTATTAATTGTAGTGGGAGCAAATTCAACAAAATAGCCATCACTATCATTCTCATCACCATAATCATCAAAAATAGGTGGCATATTGTAATCACAACTAATTTCCTCCTCAATAGTAGGTGGACTAAAAATATCATACTCATCATTGTAATCATCACATATTGGAGGTTTGGTATTATCATAAGCAATAGAATAGCTATCTTCCCAAGTGTGTTCATTTGTAAACATATCATCATTGGAAGGAACATGGATAGCACTAATAGCACAACAACTATTAATATCATCATTTTCAGAATTGGTACCAAAGAGACTTTCAATATCAAAAGTGGTGTGCTTTTCACAATCATGATCACTACTATATGTAACACGCATAGGAATATTATCTAGTTCAGACTCATCAGCAAAAACTATGATAGGAGCAACATGATTAGAGGAAGATACCGTTTCCTATCTCCTTTTACTCCTCCTCTTCTTCTTCTCCTCTTTAGGAGGGAGGGGCTTGAAAGGAAGCTTCTCCACATGCCCTGGCTTATTGTTAGAGACAATATAAGAAACTTTGGAGGATTCCTCCTTTTCATTAATAAGATCAAAACACATACCAATCCTGTCATAATTTGGTAAAATATCATATTTTATAAGATTTTGTATGTAAGTATTTGCATGGCAGTTTTCAACACAATAAAGATGAAAACCATGCAGGACGCTATTCATATCAAAAGTACTCATGTCTATTAAAGAAGTTTTTCTTGATAACTCTTCACACCCCAAAAATAATGTAAGTTCATCATGTTGATTATCAGTGATCACGTTATCACAATACAAACTTGCAACATTATTATGGCCTGAGCATTGAAAATTGAAATGACACACTTCAAAGCAAAGTTCACAAATAAAAGGATAGAGGGCACACACTTTTTTACCAAGATCATCTAGAGCCCTATACCACTTTCTAGTTTTTTCATTCCAGTGGGTGATACAATATTCTTATTCTATTTGATTCTTCTTACAAGGTCTATGCATACCACAAAAATTAACATGCTTATAAGAAATAGCACTTTCAGAAGTTTGAGCATGTTTATTGCAATCATTAATAACATTTTCATTTTCCATGCAAGTGTCTTTAAAAGGTTCATGATACATGTCCCATTTTTATTTAGGAGCATTAATATGGGAAGCAAAGGCTCTATAACATCTAACAAGAATTTGAGGATCAAGACCATATATAGCACTAAGCTCTTGAAAATCAGCAGTTTCAGCAAAAGACTTAATGCAATCATACTCATAGTTTATACATGGTCCTTTACCTTTGTCGTTATCCCAATCTTCAGTATTGCTTTGAATTGTTTCAAGAAGATCCCACTTAGCTTTGACCTCCTTACTTGTGAAGGATCCCTCTAAACAGGTATCTAGGTAGTCCTTGTAATGTCCTGAAAGCCTTGCATAAAAATTATTGATAACAACATTACTGGGGAGCTCATGAATGGGACATTTGAGCATTAGTGACTTCAATCTCCCCCAAGCTTGGGCAATACTTTCTCCCTCATGAGGATGAAAATTATAAATATAATTCCTATCTTTATGAATTTCATGAGGAGGATAAAATTTAAAATAAAAGAGAGATTCAAGTTCCTTCCACTCCAAATGATGAAGATCATCCAGTAGCTCATACCACTCCCTTGCTTTGCCCCTAAGTGAGAAAGGGAATAGCTTCCTCTTAGCTTGGTCCATTGAAATACCTGCACACTTGAACAACTCGCATAATTTATGTATAAAGAGTAAATGATCACTAGGATGGACAGTTCCATCTCCAAAATAGCAGTTATTCATAACACGTTCAACAATTCCAATATGTATTTTAAAAGGGACACTTTCAGTATGTGGATCACAAGTATCATTAGAATTACCACATATGGGAGATAAAGTATCATCAGAGCAAATTTTCTTCTCTAAATCTGGGGAACTAAAAAGATCTTTCTCATAAAAACTAGCTTCCCCAAGCTTAGATGTTTCCATACCATTAATAACAATGGTGTTCAATAAATTCATACTAATAACATTGATATTAGCATGCAAATAAAGTTCTATAGGTTTTTTAATTTTCTCTTCAAACACTTCATGTCCTAGCTCAAGATAAATGCTATAGAGCTCTCAAATTTTGTTGTAGTTTTCCATTAAGCCTAACTAGTGAAAACAAGAAACAAAAAGACAAAATTGCAGAATCTAAAGGAAATAACTTCGAGCACTCACACCGGAGGATGTGAGTGCATTTTACCTTACCTCCCCGGCAACGGCGCCAGAAAAGAGCTTGATGTCTACGCACTTCTATTCTTGTAGATAGTTGTTGGGCCTCCAAGTGCAGAGGTTTGTAGAAAAGCAGCAAGTTTCCCTTAAGTGGATCACCCAAGGTTTATCGAACTCAGGGAGGAAGTGGTCAAAGCTACCCCTCTCAAGCAACCCTGCAATCAACATACAAGAAGTCTCTTGTGTCCCCAACACACCCAATATAGGTGCACTAGTTCGGAAAAGAGATAGTGAAATACAAGTGGTAACAGTGCCAGAAAAGAGCTTGACGGTGAGGTAAAGACTAAAGGCAACAAGAAGGAAGCAAGAAAACATGCAATAGATCTAGTAGCAAATGGTGTTTCAATGTTTAGAAACAAGGCCTAGGGATCATACTTTCACTAGTGAACACTCTCTCATATAAATATCCTCTCTTCATGATACTACTCTTAACTACTCTCCGGTTGGACACTCTAATCCATGGTAGGGCTATAACAGCACACCTCAAAGTCCGCCTTCCCCAATCTAGATAACCCCACACTGTCACCTTGAGCACTAGATGGTTCCAACAAACACCACAATTTCATAGAGACATCCAACTCCAAATATAACTCATAACAAATATTCAATCTAGCCAAAGTGCCACACACGGTATGCCCGCTGTCACTTTCACACACGTGGGGAAAAGCATAGATCTATTAAAGAACAAAGAGTATTTATGTAGACTCAAGCCTAAGTGCCACCATGGCATGTACGCTGTCACTTTCACACACATGGGGAGAGCAGAGATCTAATGAATCCTTGAGTAGCAAGGTAGATCTACTTGATTACAAAGCTCATGACCACAAGATCATGCATAGAGAGAGAGATGAACACATAGCTACCGATAGAGCCCTTAGCCCTGAGGAAGAACTACTCCCTCCTCATCATAGGAATCAGCAATGGTGATGAAGATGGCGATGGAGATCGATGGAGATGGCTCCAGGGGCACTTCCTCGTCCCGGCAGGGTGCCGGAACAGAGCTATTCTGTCCCCCAAATCTCCCCTTCGGTGGCGGCGGCGCTACAGAGGTTTTCGTGGATTTCTTCTGAACCCCCTAGGGTTTTCTCATCGGGGGGCTCTTATAGGCGCAGGAATCAAGGTCGGTGGGGGTCCAGGGGGCCCACACCCCCTTCAGGCGCCCCCAGGGATTGCCCGCGCTTAGGGGGGTTTGGCCACCCTGTGCCCCCCCCCCTCCGGCTCTGCTTCGTGGTTCCGTGTTGCTCCGGGAAAATAATAACTTTGGCTTTTGTCCCATCCAATTCCGAGAATATTGATTTTCCGCCTTTCTGGAACAAAAAACAGAAGAAAACAGGCAACTGGCACTGTGGCAACTTGTTAATAGGTTAGTTCCAGAAAATATATGAAAACACCTCAAAGTATAGACAAATCAAAGCAAAGTATATACAAAACAAGCATGGAGCATCAAAAATTATAGATATGTTTCTGACGTATCACCCCTCCATGGTTGAGTTCACTGATCAGGACATTCTGCGGCTCAAGAGGCTGCTCGCTGCTACATGCTCTTCTTCGACAGGTATTGTTGTCTCTGTGAATGGTTCTTCTGGCATTGTGAGACAACCACCATCCACACAGTCAGGTACATCACCGTGGGTTTTGGATTCTGGAGCATCTTTTCATATGACTTCCGATTCTTCCACTATGTCCTCTATTCGACCTCTTGATTCTCCCCTTAGTGTTCTCACCGCTGATGGTACCCCTCTGAAAGTGCAATGGACGTCGCCTAGAGGGGGGTGATTAGGCTTTTTAAATTATTACGGTTTAGGCTCAAGTAAATACAGAATAAAACTAACGTTTAATTTATTGAGCACAAAACCTAGCCACTAGGTTCACCTAAGTGCACCAACAACCTATGCTAAGCAATACAAGCAACAAGGTGATAAAAAGATATAAATACTTCAAGCACGATGGCTATCACAATGTAAAGTGCATAAGTAAAGGGCTCGGTTGAGAGATAACCGATGGACGCGGAGAGGAAGATTTGTTTCCCAAAGTTAAACTTCCAAAGAAACTACGTCTCCATTGGAGAGGTGCGATGGCGCAATGCTCTCTGAACGTCACAAATGGCTCACCTCGAGGTGTGGTGGCTCGATGCTCACCCAACGCCGCACAAGGCCTCACCCCGGATGCGGAAGCATGCAAATCACCGACGCCACAAAAGGCTCACCCTATTCTCCCGAGTGCGCACCACAAAAGGCGGACACTCGCTCCACTATGGGACGATTGAGGTCGGTCACCGAACCCGTACAAGATTGGGGCTAACTCCACAACTCAATTTGAGGCTCCCAACAACAAAGCCACAAAAGGCTACAATGCCATAAAAGGCCAACAATGCCACAAAAGGCTACAAGACCACAAAAGGTCAACAAGACCACAAAATGTCAACAAGACCATAAAAGGTCAACAATCCAACCACACAACTGTCTAGGGTTTCAAGGAACCCAAGAGTAACAAGCCCTCAAGCTTGTACTCGTCGAATCTCCGAGGAGAACTCAAACCTATGCAACAAATGCAAGGGCAGGTCCTTCACTCCCAAATTCCAACAAAGCTACAAAATCTATTAGAGGAATAAGGGAGGAAGAACACTAGAGGAGAACACAAAACTCTCCAAGATCTAGATCCCAATGATTCCTTCATAAATAAGGGATTTAGCTTGGGGGGATTGTAGATCTAGATCTCCTCTCTCAAATCCCTCAAAAAGATGCAAGAATCATAGGAAGGGAAAGGGAAGAGGGAAAGCTTCTTCAAGGTCAACAATGGAGGAGAGAGAGAAAGCCAAGAACCAAGAAGAAAAGCTAGTGCCCACGAAGGGGAAGAGGAGCCCCTTTTAAAGGGCTCCCAGATCTTACCGTTATGGGCATTCGAGACCCAGTTTGGAACTTCCGGTGGGAGCCCGGAAGTTCCGGTGGCACTCAGCCAACGGTCAAAAACTGTGATGCGAGAATTTGAAAATGCGAGTCCTGGTCGGAACTTCCGCCGGTTCACCGGAACTTCCGGTGGAAGTTCCGACAGAAGTTCCGTCAAATAGAGCAAACAAAAACAGAGAGGTTAATGAACGTGAGCGGCACGAGAGCCGGAAATTCAACCGGAACTTTCGGCGGCAACTAGGCCCGAGCGGAACTTCCGATCCCTGGCCGGAACTTCCGGTGGGAGCGGAACTTCCGGTGGAACTTCCGACTAAAGTTCCGTCAAATAGCGCATCCAAAACAGAAGGTTACTAAACGTGAGCGGAAGAAGACCCGGAACTTCCACCGGAACTTTCGGCGACAAAAATGCCCTAGCGGAACTTCCGATGGCAAGCCGGAACTTCCGGTCAGGGAAATTCATGAAACCAGAAAACCAGAAATGTAATAAATTTTGCATCTAAACTCCAAACGGTATGAAACCAATTTGTTGGAAAGATAACGACGAATAGAATCAAAATATTGGATATCACCTTGGGAGAAAATACCATGAATATATATGTGAAGTATCCCCCAAGGTGTGGAGCCGTAAAACTCGCAAGATCAAAAACCGCAATAAGATATGCAAGTGAAATCCTTATTTGATGATCTAGAGATTGTTATGATGATGACCACAAGCTCTAGATCCTCTCATGGAAAAGAACCAAATAACAACCAAGAAAGATGATGCTATGAATGCAAAGGTTTGAGATCTCTCCGAACGATGCAAACGAGACACCCGCTTGAGAGCCCCTCTTGATAGAACGACTATCTATCCTAAACCCGGTCTCCCAACTAACAACACGAGACCAGCAAAAGAAAAGCCCTATCAAGAACATACCTTTGCCTTGAACATCCCACTTGAACTTGATGTTGACCGTCTTGTTCTTCTATAGTGGGAACACCTTTCTTGGATGCTCTTGCTTGATGAAGATGAAGACTTGCAAATTGCTCCCCATACTCCATGAGGAAACCTCTTCTTTGAACTTGTCTTCATCACTCCATGAGCACGAGGATGGCAAGCTTCAAGCATGAGATCTTCTAGAAATGGCGCATCTTGAGCTCGCCCTTCTTCATCCCTTTTTGAGGTTAATCCATCTTGATGCAACTCGTTGCACATGCCTTGATCAACCTTCAAGCTCCTTCTTTCTCCATGATTCCAATGGGCACAAAGCCCTTGGACATTTCTTCATCTTCCAACCTTCATACCAACACATGGCCCAAGCGATGCCAATAGACAAACCTACAAGTGAAACTCAATTTACACATTAGTCCATAGAGATTGTCATTAATTACCAAAACCATACATGGGGGCATACATATGCCCTTTCACCCTCTTTTTGTCTCTAGTCGGGGCACTCTTTCCACTTCCTCCTTTTTTGTTTCTGATATTTCTCACGTTCCTCGACTTACCATGAACCTG
The DNA here is from genome assembly GCA_916181665.1 of Avena sativa. Taxonomy (NCBI): domain Eukaryota; kingdom Viridiplantae; phylum Streptophyta; class Magnoliopsida; order Poales; family Poaceae; genus Avena; species Avena sativa. Next base: position 17,974,946 of record OV702285.1, read on the forward strand.
TTTTCTACTAGCCAGCTTACTGACTCTAGTTGTCGCATCATTCTTGACACCGATTCTTGTTCTATTTAGGATCGTCACACACAGGATCTGGTTGGGGATGGCCCTCGCCGCCGTGATTATCAGGGGCTTTGGGAGTCAGACTGGCTTCATGTTGCTTCCACTGCTACCTCGTCTGCCAGTTCTCCTGCCGTTGTCGCCTCTGCTATCGGATCTTTTCAACAGTGGCATCATCGTCTTGGTCATCTTTGTGGCTCTCGGCTATTGTCATTAGTTCGTCATGGTCTTCTAGGGTCTATCTTAGGAGATGTATCGTTACCCTCAGACAGTTGATCAGAAGAGGGTGCATCGAGGGAGCTCAATTAACCTCAGGCGATGGAGAACTAGGGCTCTAAAATCGTTGCTACAGCGGGGGATGCAGAAGTTAAGGAAGAACCGAATGATCTAATGAAGATTATCAATCCAAAGAAGCAAGCCAACATGATGAATGTTGTTTTTTATTTATGTGTAGTTGCTCTCAGATTTCTGTATCTACTGGTCATTAAGCATTAGACACTATAATCAGTGTATCTGTTAGCTTCCTCATGCTTTGTAAGTCATGAATAAAAAGCATCATGAATTTTGCCAAGTTTTCACCTTTTTGCTTCGTTTCGTCGGTCAAGATATGCACATGCTTTTTCAGTTCGTCAGTGCAATACATAGTTCAGTCTGAAGTTCTTTTAGACAAAAATAGTTCGGTATAAAGTAAAAAAGAAAAGGTTATTGTTGGGCACCGGCACGACGCCGAGAGTTAGAAAGCCTAGATCCAAATAGAAAGGTCCTTGCTATCGCACGTTCGCGAGCAATTTAACTCCCGCCCGGGCCCAATTTGGGAAGGGGCAACTGTTGCTAAGGCCCCACCTGTCATTAGGGCTGGAAACTTTACCATGCCTTCGCAGTGTCGATGAAAGTAGCTTCAGCATAAAAATGTGCACACGGTCATTCACACGGTTTTTGACACATAGATTTCTTTTCGGTCAAAAAAACCTTATCTTATTTCATTCTTTTCGGAACATAGCTTCGGCATAAAAATGTGTTGTTTTTGTGTAGTGCCTCTCACATGTTGATGTAACAAAACATAGATAAAAGCATTTTGCATGCATGCTTGCTTTTCATACAATGATTCAAACCATTTTTACTTATTTTCTGTACTTTTGTTGGGTATTTTTTGTAGGGTTTCGCGGCATAGTAAATCAAAATTTTCTACGGATGCGAACAGAGGGAAGCCAAGATCTAATCTAGGAGATGCAAACAACGAGAGAGATTGGATTAGATCTTCATACCCTTGAAGATTCGCACAGCGGAACGTTCGTCGGAATGTGGGTGATGTAGTCGTACTCGCTTCTCCTCCTCGCGATCCGATCCGATCTAGCACCACAAGTGGCGATGCCTCCGTGAGATGCACACGTGCGGCACCTCGACGTATCCTCCTTCCTTGGTCCAGCAAGTATGGTGGAGAGATGGGTTAGATCTACAACGCGACGGCGCAGTGCAATTGGTGGAGAATTTCTGCAGCAGGGCTTCGCCTACAAGCAGTCGGAAGGGAGGGAGGAGGGCAGCAGGGCGGCTAGGGTTGGAGGGGAAGGTGTAGGGGGTTGGTGTGCCCCCATCCCTCTATATATAGAGGGGTGGGAGCAGCCCTAGCCCCTCCCCCAAGCCAAGGCCGGCGGCCCCAAGGAGGAAGAGTGGGGGGCAAGGAACCCCCCCCCCCTTCTAGAAGCTCTATCTAGAGTTTAAACCTCTCTTGGCCGGCTGGGCCCTATGGGGCCTTGTGCCCCTGGCCCAATGCGGCCAGGGCACTCCCTCATAGGCCCATGCCCCCTCCCGGAAGGTGGGGCCACGTTGGTCTCCTTCCGGAAGGTTCTAGAAGCTTCCGGTACAATACCGATTAACCCGGAACAATTCCGAACTCCAAAAACTGCACTGCCTTATATGAATCTTATTCTCCGGACCACTCCGGAACCTCTCGTGATGTCCCGGATCCCATCCGAGACTCCGAACAAAAACTCATAAACCAATTATCCAATCTATCCTAGCGTCGAGACACGTTAAGTGTGTGACCCTGCGGGTTCGAGAATATGCAGACATGATCTTCTATCAATAATCAACAGCGGGGTCTGGAAACCCATATTGACTCCCACACATTCATCGATGATCATATCGGATGAACCACGATGCCAGGATTCAATCAATCCCATATATATATTCCCTTCGTCTCGCGATATTTTTACTTGCCCGAGATTTGATCGTCGGTACCGTCATACCTAGTTCAATCTCGTTCACATCAAGTACTTTACTCGTTCCTTAATCCGATATCACTTTGTGATTAACTCCTTAACCACATGCTTGCAAGCGGTGTTGATATCGATTACCGAGTGGGCCCGAAGTGTATCTCTCCGACTTGGGAGGGACAAATCCCATCTCGATACATACAACCCAACAGATACTTTCCGATCACCTGAGAGACACCTTTATGATCACCCTCTCATAGGATGACGTTTGATGACCTCAAATCTTTCTTCCGATACCAGGGAGTTGTATTATCTCATGGTCTAAGGAATACAATATTTGACATAAGAAAAGCTTCGCAAAGACGAACACGATGACACGATCTAATTGCTTCGCTTAGTTTGGGTCTGTCCATCATATCATTCTCCCAATGATATGAATTCATTATCAATTGACAACTCATGTCTATGGTTAGGAAACCTTAACCATCATTGATCAATGAGCTAGTCCATAGAGGCGTACTAGGGAAACGGTGTTGTTCACAAACCACACAAGTATTAAAGTTTCCGCTTAATACAATTCTAGCATGGAATATAAACATTATCATGAACAAGAATTGTAATAATAACATCTTTATTATTGCCTCTAGGGTATAATTCCAACATTTTTTAGTTGTTTTACTTGCTTGACATGTAGTGCCATGCTGCCGCGGTGCCGCGCCGAGCTCGACGGCGACGATGTCCTCCGCTAGTATTGTTTTTACGTACTATTTGCTTGTGTTGTAATAAATAAACTAGACAACAATTCGTTGTTGAATTATTTTAGTTTCTTTGATCTTGTTGACTGTATGCAAGTGTGTGTTTTTTGTTTGCGCCGCGTCACGCTCTGTAGTTTACAGCGCCTGTCGGGGAGGGGCTGTTTTTTCGATAGAGCGCGTGCTGCAAAATGGCATCGTCATCCCGCACTCTATCCCGACGCAGCGCGCTGCAAAACAATTTTAGCACGCCGAGATATAGCCGCCGCTGCTGGAGATGCTCTTAGATCAAGCCAAGTATTCTCTCGCTGATTGCTTATCCGATGTTGATCTCCACTGTTTTCTATAATAAATTATATATCTTGTGTATGTTGATGAAGAGTGGAAGAGGAGGATGTTTAGTGGGGTGTGTCGTGACTGACACGAATCCGAGTGGATGGTGATCAACCGTTAGTAGCACCGAGACGAGCTGCATGCCTGCTACTGGCTGCAACTTGGGAGCTACTAGTACAGGTACAACAAACAATCGCCGAACAATCATAGATGCTGGGCTCGACAGCAGGATCTAAAGGAAAGCGCCGTGGATGCAAGGCAAATACGGGGCCGTCGCGATCACCGGCAGCATTAGCAGGCATGAATACACTTGGACGGATGGATGGATGGTGGATGGATTAGTTAGCACGCACGAACCCAAGTCAGCGTTGGATAATAAATTGTCTCGCAGGCAGTCTCAACCGGACGTTGCACTCGACCTGCTGACCTATTCTTGTCCCCTCTCAACATATGCTGCACTAGTGTATGAAGCATCGAGATCGTGCTCCCCCGACGCGGCGCCGGCCCCGTGCTCGAGCTCCCCGTGTTCCTCCCCCGACGTGGCTCCTCCAACGCGGCGTCTCCTCCGACACGGCTCCCCCATCCCGACACGCCTCCCCTCCCATGTCCCGACGCGGCGCCTCCTCCACATGTCACGACGCACCTCCCACGTTCCTGTAGGAGCTCCTCTGCCCCCGCGCCCAACCGGTTCTCCGGCCAGTTGCTTGCCGGCTCCGGCCAGATCTGGAGGATTGGAGACCTCTCCTTTTTTGTTTCTTTGTTTTTTTTATTTCGAAGCATGCTTTTGTATTTTCTATTTGGATCCGGTTCTAGTTCATGCGATTTTGTATGAATCTTTGATGGATCTGTGATGGATCTTTCCTTTTTTCTTCGTGCTTTTGGACACGGATCTAAGCTGCGAATCTTGTATGACACCACTGTGAATCTTGTATGTATTATCATTTTTTGATGAATCTTGTATAGATTTGTTGTAAAACTTACAAGATTTGATAATCTTTGAAAAAACTATGTGAATCATGTATGATTCTTGGCAGAAACATATATAGGCATTATAACAGCATTCTGTGAATAAAATATATGAATATCTTATGAATCTATTGTGAATCTTGTGTTGCAAAAATTATATGAAAATCGTGTGTGAAAATTATTACATAAAAAACTATGAAAAAATAATATGTAAGTAATATTCCATGAACTTTTTTGGTGAAACTATATTGTAAACAAGAAGGTGAATATGTAATAAAACAAATTTGTTGTGAATATGTAAAACATTGTTGGTATTAATCTTGCTTAATGCAGTTTATAGAAAATCAATCAAAACAGAAATTGTTGAATATTTTATCTAAGTTGACAATTCAGCGACAGAATATGTATAAAACCTAAAAACGCTAAGGGATAAACAGCAAAACTGCAATAGACACAAAAAATGAGGTGTGAGGATTATTCTGTAAAAGAAATAGCATGAATCTCCAACAAATGAGGGGCCAACATACATGGGGAGTTGCATTTCCTGAGAATCCTCTGGAAATTCAGGGCATGCACGGCTGTCACAGGTGTTTGAGCAAGGTTTGTCGTAACTGACACGAACCCGAGTGGATGGTGATCCACCGGTTCCGGCTGCGGGCTGCCGGAACCGACCGAGCTGTGCGACGCCGACGGTTCTCTGCGGGTTGCAACTTGGTAGCGTCGTTCGTGCCAGTGGAATGGACCACAAATGGAACAGACAGATCAACCGTAGTAGTAGCACCGAGACAATCGAGATGCCTGTCTGCCTGCTAAGGATGACAGAGGGTACCCATTAAAGTACCCTTTACCCTACTTTTAATACAAAAAAATGAACTAAGATTTGGCAAAATAACACTTTTTGAGAAAACTAATTCATTTGTTTGAACTAGATTAAACTAGAGGGTACCCTTAAGGTTCCAAAGTTTCATCTCTACTGCCTGCCTGATACCGGTTGCAAGGCGCCCCGTCGCAATCACCGGCAGCATTAGCATGCATTTATACATTTGAATGGATGGATTAGGCTAGTCATAATGGTAGTATCATACTACTAGTATCATGTATATAATAACAGTGTATGATAATATCTTTATATTCTATGGTATCATATGATAATATCATACTAGTACTCTATTAATGATTAGAAGAATCTTAATACAAAATCACTAGTAGAAAGCCCATAGGGCGGGGCAAAGGGGCGCTCGCCCTGGGCCCCCATGATCTAGGGGCCCTGGCACACTATTTGTTTGTGTTGACGTGCAACATTGTAGAATAATTTTAGAAAATATAATTTGTTGTCTAAAAAAGAAAATAAAGATGGTTCAAGCTATGGCTTATCATGACTCTACCCTTACTCCTACTTCTCAAAAAAAAACTCTAACATTTGCGAATATGTTTTCTCGATGCCACTTTTTTTTGTTGGTCTCTCCAGATGTGCATAACATTGGTCCTCATATTCCTTTATAAAGTTGTGAGTATTCATTAGTGAACACTAAGGACACAGTCGCATAACTATATCATTCTGCAAGCAACTATCCTCTTATTCGGAACAATTCTACTCGTCCCCATCATATATGTTTGAGAGAATATTTCATCCTCTTCTTAATTTAGTGCCTAATATTTTTAGTCATCTACCGACTTTTTGCACAGGCATATGTACACAAAATCGCAATTGATAAAATAACTATCATGGTATATAGTTCGCTCAATCAATAGAAATAAATGGTTTCGAATGTCTTCACCGAGATTTCAAAGATCATAGATCTATCAAATGCACCGATTATTTAATCATGTAAACTTTAAGTATCCTTTAAAATTTTAGCATGAATATTAAATATATCTCTAATAAAAAATTAAGTAGGGGGGCATTGCCCCCCTTAACCCTAGGAAAGCTCTGACACATTAAACAAGAGGCCCTTGATTTCATGTTGCCCTAGGGCCTCCAAAAGGTTTGACCGGCCCTGGTAGAAAACAGGCCTTTCGTCCAGGCCATTAGCCCCGGTCGTGGCTGGGGCCGGACTAATGGCCCGCACCGGACGGCCCGAGCCACCCCAAACCATAGGTCCTGACCCGTTAGACACTATTAGTTTCGGTGTGAGATACAAACCGGGACTAAAGGGTCTGCCCTAGACCCTTTATTCCCGGTTTGTATCTCAAACCGAGACTAGTGGAAGAGGTGGTGTTGTGCTATTTTTTTCTTGTTCATATGCACTAGAGGTGTTCGGTGAAATGCCCATTAGAGCGATGTGACTTTAAGTCACACAAGACAGACATGATATGAGGTGCCCGAGCCACACTTAAGTTTTCTCATCTTTGTTTCCAAATGTGCTAAAAGGTTAGCAACTATTTTCTCGTTTAGACTGCGCGGTACTAATTTTAGCATCGTGATTGCGTTTGATATATATTTGTATGATACAGATGAACCATCCATGGATGTACGGTGATCGATGCTCTGCCTCTTTCAGAGAAGGCGTGCGTTCTTTTCGTCTTGTGGCCGAGGAGAACAAGCGGCATGATGGTTTTATGTGTTGTCCATATGTTGACTGTAGGAATGAGAAGGCTCACACTTCCGCAAGAGTCATTCACAGCCACCTGCTTCGGTCTGGTTTTATATTCGGCTATAATGTTTGGACCAAACACGGAGAAAGAGAGGTTGCGATGGAAGACGGCGATGAAGAAGAGAACAATAATGACAACTACCGGTCTATGTTTTCTGAATACGCTGATACCGCAATGGAAGACAATGAAGGAGGTGAAGAACGGGAACCAGATGAGCTCGCTGATGATCTTGGTCGGGTCATTTCTGATGCAAAGCGAGATTGCGACACAGAAAAGAAAAATGTTGCAGTTTGAGCAGATGTTACGGGACCACAATAAATTATTGTATCCAACCTATGAAGATGGTCAGAAAAAGCTGTATAGTACCAACGATGATACGTTGAAGCCTGGAGGAGAGAATAAGGACCTGCGTCTACGTGAGCAAAAGACACTCGAAGCAGATCCTGCACGTGCGTACGTCGTGCGGGCCGTCCTTTGGAAGTACAGTAGGAAAACTGAGCTCGAAAAATCGACTTGGGCCAACAACTTTTAACCAAAACTTGGTGGTCTGATCGACAGTGGCGGAGCTTCAGGCCGGCGTGCCTGGGCAGCTGCCCGGGCTTTTCTCCTAGTCCCTCGCTGAAGTTCTTACCTGCTAATGAGGATTAATCTATTTTTTCATGGGCAAAACATTCATTCGCTAGGGGCCTTCGTACTCTGTCCAGGCTACCTGGCTCAGCTGCCTCCGCCACTGCTGATCGATGTGAGTCTTCACACTGGTTTATTTGACCTAAACTATCCTTCTAATAACATGTCGAGCAGCTCGCCCGCCGAATTCACGAAAAAGAGAAACAAGATTGTCAAGAGAGTCAGTGCTAAACTTTTGGAGCTCGGCTCCAATGTGGCCTTTATGGTGGAGAAGAGGCCAACTCCCACAACATCTAGTGTTGAGCTCTCAAAGCTTAGAACCCTAGCCTTGACCCATCCATCGCCTCGTTTTGTCCATCAAAAGAACTGCAGAATTCAGTTAACGCCAACATATCTAGCCAAGGTCATTGTCGAATATAACTTTATGCGACATTTAATTATGCCAATTTATTTTAGAATAAATATATTGCCATCGAGAGTCTTTAAGTCGGTGAATATGTTAAATTTTTCTGCCTTCCTTGTCGGGGACTCGAGGTCAAGTTTTTCTACTAAATAAAAGTTTACTTATATATTAAATATAAATAAACAGAACATAGGATACACCTCACACATGTAGAAACTACCACAAACAAAGGAGGAATAAAACAGGACCTATGCCTAGAATTTTTTGCCAAAGCCGCAAACGAACTTTTTGTTGTTGCTGCACCACCATAGTTTTCATAGGCGATGGATGGACATCAACGATAAAAGAAAACCATTTAAGTACATCTAAAGAGCTTTAGATGAAACAATGTTGATGAATTGCCACAACAGTTTACCACCAAGTACGAGGACGTTGACAATCACACAAGGCATATATAACGGCAGAACCACCACCTAGATCTAGGTAGGCAACCATGCTAGCATTGCTACACCAAGCCGATAACATAGCATGACAAGGCTCGAAAGGAGTTCTTGAAAGAGGATGGCATTGTCATGGATGCCCATGGAGTCACGTCGACAAACACAAACAATAATTAACCGACCCGCCATCCATGACACATTGACATAAACTCCCAATCTGCTCAGTAACATCAAACCAACCACCATCTAGATCATATTAGAGCCGAAAGACTTTTATTAGACACAACAACACCATCATCGCCGGAGCAACATGGCCGTGGCATCAAAATCTACTGAAAAGAATGCTCTACGCCTTGTCCTAATTCGTTGGCATGATAGCTTGCGATGGAGGTGACTAGAGGAGTATTTGATCCAGAGGGCGGTGGCTTGATGGCAGTAGAACACGATGAAAGTGTATCTTAATTGATGTGATCACTATACACTGTCTGCAAAATAGAATTAATTGCATAAAACTCATCTGACATTGATTTCCAGCATATGCACAGAAGCAAGTTGGACCGATATAAGAGCATCCCTAGCATCTCTAACAGTTACCGTAAACATGCCAAAACTGTAAAATAACCGCCAATCTAAAACGGCGCGGATCATTTACTGTAAACAGGGTGAACTGGAAAAAAAAATTAAGGGCCACGCAAAATACCGCTCGTCGGTCTATAGTAGGGGCCGAAAGGGACGAACCGAAGGTAAACTGTATGTTTTGGCGCCACGAAACATTCAGCCCAACTGCGACCGGCGGGCGGCGGACTCGTTGAAATCCGGCGAAATCTCGCTATCGAGCTTCGATTCTGGCCAAATTTCTTCCAATTTCTGGTGAATCGCTATCGTAGCGACCGATTTATCGACAGACTGTCGCACGATTTTGAGCTCGGCGAGTGTGGGCGGCAGGCCGGGGCAGGCAGGCAGGAGACGGGCGAGCTCTGGCAGCGCAGAGGGCGCACGCGGCCAGGTGGCGCGAGGAAAGGCGGGCCGGCAGCCGCGGCCGGGATGCGCGAGCGAGGGCGCGCCGACGGACGGCGCTGGGGCGGGGAGCGCGGGGGCGGTGGCTCTCTGGTGAAAGGGTGGGCACGAAGGAGATGGGTGCTGGGGCGGCAGGACGGCCGGCCACGGTCGAGCGACGCGAAGGACGGCGGCCGAGCGGGCGGAGGGTGAGGTCGGGCAGGCGTGCGTTGGAGAAGAAGAGAAGGAGAAAAAATGGTGGGCCAAACGTCAGTCCCACGTAATACAGGTTGGATTTACAGTAACTGTTCTGTGCAGGCTGTTTTGGACCTATAAATATGGTTTTCGGTAGCCCGAACTTACATTATATTATATAGGCTGCAAATTTACGGTAACTATTAGAGATGCTCTAACCAGTCATCCATATAGAGTGAAGAAAATCTGGCCGACAAAATATAAGCTATATTTTGATGCGGGAACAACAACAAAAAAAGGCTGGTCCCGATGGTGAGTTATTAGGTTTGGAGAAATGGAACTTCTTCCGAACCACCGCAGAAAATAGTGTAGTAGGACAATCACACCTATTATTGGGATGTTTTTTCCTTGGATTTTCTACTACAAATAATTTGCAATCGTTCTTTCGTTCGAATCATTGGCAAAAGTGCTCAATAATTGGAAATTGTAGTCAGCTGGTGTGGACCAACTCATAAACGAGGGTCGACCTAGACGCCCCGTGATTTTGGGCGGTCTCTATGCTAAGACATAAAGCGAATTCCATGGTTAGCATGGATTAACTTCCCCAATCATTAAGCTTGCCATTTTGGTGCTTTGGTACGGCTTCATTTTTATCTCTCTCAAAACAACAAACATAATTTTATAATATATTTCTTCTATTTTAGAATAAGTGACTTGAGTTTATCTAAATTCACATGTATCTAGATATGTTTCTCCTCGTTCAGAAATGACTGAATTGGTTTTATCTAGATTCATATGTATCTAGACGCATTTTAGATATATTTAAATTTAAACAAACTCATGTCAATTATTTCTTTGGATGGAGGGAGTATATACGTACGTGCGAATTTAGACAAACCCAACTCACATTTTTGGGGGAGGAGGGAGTAGGAGTTATGTAAGAAAATTCGGTCACGCCGTAGATCGAAATAAGCACTCAAACAAACAAAATGGTACAAGTGCCAAGTATATCCCGTAACAAACTCAGGGGCTCCACGCAGCACAAACTGATGATAGTATATGCATTGACTCGTTGGACTGGTCCACCATGATTTGGGTGCAGGAAAAAGCTAACGTTTTGATAGGGGAACATGCCAAGCCATACCTAACCCAACTTGGATTTTGGAGGCGAAACCGGCGCGCCCGTGTTGTGTTGTGTTCTCTCCTCTGCTCCGTGGCTCGATCTGTTACCTTTTTGTTTTCTGGTCGCATGAGATGAGCCAACCCCACTCTGGCTACATGCATGGTAGTGGATTCAGCCATGGATCGGTCGTGGTTCCGTTGGCGTCATGCCTCTCCATTTGCCTTGTGTCTCTAATAATTCTACCTTTTAAACAGTCGCATCGTTATAAAATTGTCATCATCGTATCATATATAAACTTGCCTTGTATTTCCAGTTCCAGCTAAATGGTATATCCATAACCATACGACATAACGGAAAATAAATTAGATTACTCTTAAAATATAGAATTTGTGAAAACAAATAATGTTTCTTATTAAGTTGAAATTTTGCAACAAAATAAAGAAAATTATATTTTAAACCATGAATTTAAAATATTAATTTAAATAGTACTTTAAAAAATCATAAAAACAAAACACTACTTCCTCTGGTCACTAATATAAGACGTTTTTTTTGCCAAAACGTTTTACGTTAGTGAACAGAAGAAGTACCTGTTGAGTTACTATGCATTAGGCATTTTGAAAATTCCTATGATTTCTATTGATTTTTATGCGGTAGTTTTACAAAAAATTTCCTCTTCTCTTATTTGGCATGACCCTAACGGTTTTAAACGTCGAGACACGCCTAAAGTTGCAGTTGCACTATGATGGCATTAAAAAGCTACAGGATAACCGTGTCGCCATAATGTACCCACGACGCTTTTAAAGAGCCACATCAGTATAGAATTATCATGGTCACAACTCCCAATTGGATCGAAGCACACACATATACATTTTCTGAAGGAATTTCTCCTAGCTTGGCCAGGAGAGCGACATGCAAGCGCGTGCGAACAAGCCACGACCTCACCTCACCGCACCGGCATCTGCATCTGTATCTGCCTAGCTAGGCTAGCGATGGACGTCCGCATCAAAGGTACGCGTGTGATTCGACGACGGTGCCGCGCGGAGGCTCGTCAACGTCACCACCGGCCGAGCGACGTCGGAGCGAGTGAAACGTCAGTGACTGGAGCGATCGTTCTTTACCATACAGCTGGTTGGCATCTGCTGTCCTCACCACAAAAATAATAAAGTTACAGCCTCACTTTGTCTTGTTCTTTTCGATCTGTTGATTATTTGTGGTCGATCATTGAGTTATTTCATGTTTTCAACGGATCTTGGGAAACTATCTCTTCCGTTATCTTGGAGATAATCCAAGCTGCTTCTCTAATAGTAGTAGCACTTGACTTATTTATCTTGTTCCAGCTAAAACACATCAAGATGCCCAGAAGACCTAGATTTGCAAGGACCTGTTTCGAGAGCCAGAGAGGTCTGGATTCGGAGGCAAAGTGCGTAAGATCACCTCGCCTACCTATATCTATGATCGAAACATCATGGACGCCAGTGGATGTCGGTTTACTTTTGCTTGCTTCAAAGCAAGAAACTGAATTTTCCCCCCTCTCTCGCCAGGACATATATGCAACTATGCAAGAATTGGCTGCAAGTGGTTATAAATTCCGCAGCCACTCTCTCGCCAGGACATTCTAGAAGGGCATATTTTTTGCGAAAACACACACAAAAAAAAATTGGGTTTCGATTCATTGGACATATGGTTGCAGGCTTGCAGCCAAAAGTGTCCCTTTTGAATCAAAGAACTAAAATGTACTCCCTCCGTTCCAAAATAGATGTCTTAGATTTGTTAAAATTTGAATGAACCTATATACTAAATAGGTTCATCCAAATTTTGACAAATCTAAGACATCTATTTTGGGACGGAGGAAGTATATATAAATACCCCCAGGTCAAATTTCCACAACAACAGGTGCACACTGTTTCTGACGAGATTTGCCCTTATCTAATCACCAGACTTTATTCACAAGATCACAAGGTTCTTATATTTAATATATGTAGTAGAGTACATCTCTCGCTCGAATAAAGCAGTAAACCTTGAATACCTTTCGGTGATGCTAGATTATTATAGAAGTGGGAAAAGAAGGAGCTGTTTCCTTGCTGGGCGTTAGAGAGACAGAGACCGATGCTTCTGTAGAAGCAGGAAACAGATTGGGTCCTGCATGCATCCATGGATGCAAAGCTCATGCTCTTTTGCCATATGGCAACAACTGCTGGGTAAGTACTCTCTCAGTTGATAAGTGGTGGTAACAGTGGAGCTCAGCTTGCTACACCACCTGTACTGAAACTGCGCTCTGTCTTTAATTTGGTCCTATCTCCAAATTCAGTAACTCACTGAGAAATGTTTTGCTGAACCTCTTTTTTTTTGGCGAAAATGTTTTGCTGAAACTTGAATAGCTGAACTTACGTTCAGAAAGGTATCTTGTATTTTGTTAGATACCCAATACCCCGACGGGTACCTGCCTTAAACAGGAAGGGTTTGGAAAGAAAAAAACCCGTGGGACTGCTTATCGGTAAAAACCTAGACCCGCCGGGTCTAATGGGGACGGATATGGGGGTGCCAAACCCATATCCACAGAACCGTAGCCCCGCGACAAAACCCCTAATTCTAATTCATAAATCTAACTAACCCTCGACGCCACGCAGCCACGCGCTCTGACCTAAGCTTGTTATAAATACATCCATGACAAACCACATGCCATTCTCTTTCTTTTGTCTTAGCAACACCAAATAGCAGACAGCTTATTCACATAACATGGAAATGAAGGCCATGGCTTCTTCATCTGGACGCGGGGGCGGAAAGTTAACTTCAATTGGCGCCCTAAGTTTCTCCAGGAAGTTTGGATCCCTAGGGTCCTAAACAAAACAAATAAACACAGAAAGGTCCAATCAATTAAGTAACAAACATCATAGTTCTACAAAGAGTTAATAACACGCGGGGTACACGAACTTGTCTTCTACGTGCATTTTCATACACCAACTATCAATATGTGGTACAGAGGTACACTAACTTGATTTTCGGGTGCAGTTTAGATACACTTAGTCTGAATCCCTTAGTTTGTTGCCACGCTGGACATGCTGGGCTTCGTTTTCTTGTGGAAACACCCTTGGTACTTACATGATTTGTTCTTTTTTCCTGAGACCACGAGAGAAATTCTCTTTTTCTCCTCAATTACCGCTGGTCCTCGTCTCCTTCCTATAAAGCCCGAACAGATCGGTTCCTCGAAGGCACCAAACACACGACTGCATCTTTGACTCAGAGCACGCCGCCGCCGCCGACACATGATGCAGCCGGACACGCATCTCCGGCCATTCAACGAAGAGGAGGCACCTGACTACGGTACTCTCTTCTTTACCCTCTGTTTTTTGCCGTTTGGATGTGGGTTCACGCAGGGTTTAGGGAACGATGATCGCCAATGATTTTGATCTCAATTTCGGATGGAATTGGTCCATTAGGGATCAGGAAGTGACTTTGCCTTTTCTTTTAACGAAAGCACGTGTGTCAGTGTAGAAAATGCTAGATCATGATGATCTGCAGCAGTTCATATGTGTGATTCCTTAACAATGTTAGGAAATTTTTGATCTCTTAAAAAATAAAAAATGTAGAGCTATACAGATGTGATTGATGCAATGATAATAACGATGCCTATTTTGTTTTGGTTTTCCCAGTGTAAAGATCTGAATTTCAATGTTAACTGAATATTAGTGTACAATTTGGAAGAATATGCAGGTCTTATTTTCTTGGAATATGAGTTCTGGTAAATAAGCAACTCTGTATTTTAGTACTGTTAACTGAATCTGAGTTGGAGCACATATGTAAATTCATGTTCTAGGAAATTAGTAGCATGTATAGAAGCAAATGAAGTTGGCTAGAGGAAACTATGAATTTAAGCGTACTCTGAATTTTCTAGTTGTTTGTGAAACAACTAGTGTTGGGATGTTTAGAGAGATGATAGTGCTTGCAAGTGTTATTTTCGACATGAAGAAGGCACAAAGCCAACACAGCAGCTGGACAAGTGTACTATACTGTATTGCACAAGCCTGATAACTGAATTTCAGTGTCTTGTCCATGCTTGTAACTAAATTTCTATGCAATGCTGGTAACATCTATAGGTGAAGGAACATCATGTGCAAAAAAGGGCTCCTCAAGCAAGTCACTGGAAGTTGATTTTGATAAATGCTACAATGAGTTCTATCAGGAAGAAGATGAAGACAGTGATGATTCTGATTTTGTTGACAGTGACTTTGAAGTAGAAGAAGGAGACGATGATCTTTTCAGGGATAATGTGGACACAGAGGTGAATGACAACAATGAACAAGTGCAGGTGCAAGACTTAGAGGATGATGATGCACTGGAGGATGCAGATTTGAATTTGAGGAAAGAACACCATGATAAGTTACAGTACAAGTTTGGAACATTTAATCCTCAAGTCGATATGGACAATCCCGTGTTCAAAGTTGGCATGGCATTCAGCGATGTGAATGAATTTAGAGCTGCTTTGAATTCATACAGTGTACGGAATAGAGTCAAAATTAATAAAATAAGGAATGAAATCAAAAGGGTGAATGCTTGTTGCGAGGAAGGGTGTTCCTGGATGATTAAAGCCTCGAAGAATAGCACGACTGGTGCTTTTGTTGTTTGGGCTTATGAAGGAAATCACACATGTGAAGGAGTTTGGAAGTTGAAGACGTTGACTGCTCCTTTTCTCACCCAGAAGTTCCTTGATGAATTCAGGGACAACATGAAGATGGATTTGAAAACTTTTGCTAACAAGGTGCAGAGGGAATACAACATGTGTCCAGACAGGTGGAAGCTAGGAAGGGCAAGAAAAGAGGCATTAACAATTATACATGGGGATGAGGCCGCCCAATTTAATCAGCTGTGGGATTATGGGCACGAATTGAGGAGATCAAATCCAGGGTCTAAGTTTTTTATCACATGCAATAAGGTCAAGGTTGGTGATCAAACAGAGGACCACTTGGCTACATTATATTGGTCATATGATGCCTTGAAGAGAGGTTTCCTAAGGGGTTGTAGGCCTTTGATTTGTGTGGATGGATGCCACATTAAAACAAGGTACAAAGGACAGCTGCTAACTGCAGTAGGTATTGATCCTAATGACTGCATATACCCCATTGCTTTTGGATTGGTTGAAGTGGAGTGCACTAGTTCATGGGAGTGGTTTTTGACCACCTTAAGGGATGATTTGAACATTACTAATACTTCCCCCTGGACAATCATTAGTGACAAGCAGAAGGTAATGAATTTTACTTGCATGGTATACTGAATTTTACTTGCATGCTTTACTTGTGATTTACTGGCATGGTATTGAATTTTACTTGCGACATTCAGGGCCTCATAAAAGCAGTTACCAAAGTGTTCCCAGATGCTGAACACAGGTTCTGCGTTAGACACTTGTACCAGAATTTTCAGAAGGCGGGACACAAGGGACAAGTACTGAAAAATAATCTTTGGGCCATTGCGAGATCCACTTGTGTGCCA
This sequence comes from Avena sativa, assembly GCA_916181665.1. Taxonomy (NCBI): domain Eukaryota; kingdom Viridiplantae; phylum Streptophyta; class Magnoliopsida; order Poales; family Poaceae; genus Avena; species Avena sativa. The sequence goes on from OV702285.1 coordinate 17,991,127, forward strand.
AAGTGGCAGCACAATATGGACAAGATGAAAGCTGCTAGTCAAAAAGCTTATGGGTGGGTTGAGGAATTGGTTCCTAACACATGGATCAGAGCTTTCTTTAGTGATTTTCCTAAATGCGATATGCTTTTGAACAATCATTCTGAAGTTTTCAATAGGTATAATATATTTCATCCATTTGTACACCTTAAAATAGTATATTTTCCTAACATTGCTTTTGTTTCTTCCAAAACAGCTACATTTTGCAGGCTAGAGAAATGGTTATCTTGTCAATGTTGGAAACAATCTTTTACAAGTTAATGCAAAGGGTTCAAACTAAGCAGGAGGAAGCTGAGAAATGGCCAGGCACAATCTGTCCAAAGATCAAGAAGAAGTTGGACAAATATACTGAATGGAGTAAAGCTTGCATGGTTAAATCTGGTGGAGATGGGCTCTATCATGTGGCATCAAATGAGATTGAGATGTCATATGTTGTCGACTTACCTGGAAGATCTTGTGACTGCAAAAGGTGGCAGCTCTCTGGAATTCCTTGCCATCATGCAATTGCATGTTGCAGGAGTAATAGAACTCCTCCAGAACGCTTGGTTCATAGCTGTTACAGTATTGCAAGTTATAGGGAAGCATATGCATATAACTTGATTCCACTCAGAGGTAGGGCCTTCTGGGAGAAGACGAATGGTGTGAAGGTGTATCCTCCTCTATTCACGAAGGTCATGGGAAGGCCTAAGAAGAACAGAAGAAAGGCACCAGAAGAGAATATTAAAAATGGGGCAAAACATCTCACAAAGCATGGAGTTATTATGCATTGCTCCATTTGTGGAAATTCAGACCACAATAAGAGAGGACATGACAAGTATGTTTCAAGTGTCCAAGTTGAGCAAGCTGGACCTCTACAACTAGAAGATAAAGAATTTGATGATCCTTCATACATTCAGGTAATTGCCATTGTAGATTGTAATATACCAAACTATAGAAACATGTGTAATCCTAATTACTTTCATTTTTTAGAATATAATGCAACAGAATACAAATCCAACTTTAGACCCAATGCATGAACAAGAGAGTATGGTGTACAGGTTAGGACAAGAGGTAATTTTCTAAGATTTTCCATGATTATCTAGTGACAAAATCATAATTCTAAGTTTTTTCGTGATTATATATTGGCATTTTTTTGTGCAGGAAAGAGCACATGTGCCACCTACAAGGACACATGGATCTTTACCTCAAGAGAGTTCTTTTGTTCAATCAGCTAGAGATTCAATTCCTGCAGCAAGAGTGAGAATTACTACTGCATCCACCAGAGGGATCTTGAGAGGAAGAGGTAGGGGAAGGACAAGCAGAGCACAAGTTCCGGATAGTGGCCTGCAAGAAACCAGGGGAAGAGGCAAAGGCGCAAGAAAAAGGAGGTCAGATGGAAGCACCACAACCAGTGCACCAGTTGATGGACATGCAAACAGGGATAGAGGGAGAGCAACAACAAGAGCAATTTATAACACAGGAATAGGATCAGCTTATTACATGTTGTTTGGAGATGGTGAGCAACAAAGAGCGGCAATTCCTAATCTTAATGCAGCTGTATCGGAACTGAATGCATCAGATCAGAATGTACAAGAGGAAGAAATGCTTGTCACCCAAAATGCTCCAGATCAGGAAGATGTGTAGCTGGGTGTCGGTTATCTTAAGTAACAATCCATTTTGCAGATGTTGACATTTTGCACAATTTTCTGGTTGTTTTGTGCTTTTTCTATTTTGTTATATGAACTAGATGTTGCCAGTTTGCACGAAGTTCTGAATATTTAGTTACTTAAACGCTATGTTGTTAATTCTGGAAAATATTGCTCTATTTTGTGTGTTTCTATGTCAAAATTATGGTTAAATCATGGGAACAATGTTTTATTTTGTCACAAACCAATGGTTCCAACCGTCAAATGAACAACCTGGAAAAAATTTCCAGAAACAATAATCTCATATAGATTAAATCTATAAAATTGAGAACATTTCATCACAATACTACTGATATAGATCAACAATCCGTGATTTTTGCAACAAATAGAACTGAATTTTATTCTTATATATGATCCTTTCAGTTTACATGCACGTAAGAACCTAGTCAAATAAACCCTCTAATCCATAATGCATACAGTGTATATACAAATGCACACGAAGCTACCAACAAGCAACAGTAGAAAAGCTATCTACTTTTCTCTCTAACTCTAACCTATTCTCCATGAGCTTCTTTCTTCATAATCCCAATCACGGTTCAGATCAATGTTTTCTCTTACACATCTTCGGCTTGTCTTATTCCAAATAAGTGATAACATTCAGCTCCTTCTTCAATCTAGAACCGTTGTTGTCCTGTATCAATTCAGCAATGCAAACAGTGATCACAGCAGCCGCACGGAGCAATATGTCGAACACATTGTGTGCGTACAGTCAAAGAGAAAGAAATTATCAAAGGATCGAGCTTCACTCACCTCAGACTTTTCCTACGGGTCTAGAATACCCCACAAGCCGTATCCTTCACCCACGGCTCGCGGTCGACAACCACCCCTCCGCGGCAACCACCAGTGCCGCCGCCACCGGTGATGTCTCCTAGAAATTTAGAGAGATAGAGAGGCTTCGATCGATGGAAACCTTGCACATACTGCTTCCTGGAGTCGAGGCGGCGCGGCGCCACGGTTCCCCGGCCAGTTGGTTCCTAGCGTTGACGCTACTGAGCTCTACATGAGATGGGTGCTGGAGGGAAGGCCGGGAGGCGCGGCGGGCGGCTTGCATGAGCCTCTGGGTGGCGCGCGTGCACCGTCGTGTTGCTCTAACCTTCGTGGTGCTGCTCACGGCGGCCTTCGAGGAGCGGCTGCTGCCGAGTGTGCTGAGCGGGGTCTGCTTTGACTACCGCATAGTCACCGTCGAGGTCGAGGAAGACTAGCGATTTGGGGATTAGTATTTCCAACCGCCCAGCCCCACTTTACTCTCTAATTTACTATGGTCTCAAGGGGGTATCGGCAAACCAATATAACCATGACGTGTGCTCCTTAGATACGTGGCATACATGTGTCGGCACCAGAGTGCTACTGTATCTAAACTGCACCCGAAAATCAAGTTAGTGTACCTCTGTACCACATATTGATAGTTGGTGTATGAAAATGCACATAGAAGACAAGTTCGTGTACCCCGCGTGTTATTAACTCTTCTACAAATGTTATTATGCCACAAAAGCTATGACATTATATAATTACCTTGTACGTATACCTTACACGGGCCTCCTCGGCTTGCAACTGTAAAGACATGTAACATAACTATGAATAAAGCAACCCCAAGAAATGTTTAACAGTAAGCTTGCCAGGAAATAAATTATCATACATACTTCGGCAGCAGTTACTCCCAAATCCTCCATGGGTCCATGAGAATGATACGTGCCAGACAAGCAACCAGCAGAAGAGTGACCACCAGCGTATGCATCATGCTTGGGGTGCTTCACTTCAGATAAACAAGCATAGCAGCGACCCATGTCTATAAAGGGGGAGTTTGTCAATTAACTGCCAATCCATGAGGCATACACACAATATAAAAAATAATAACATTGTTGTAAGAAATGTGCATACAGCTATTAGCCTATTACACATAGCTGTGCACGAACCAATAGAAGATATTAATATAAAGCTCAAGCGCCATGTGGGGCCTGGCATATAACCATTACTGCTGCAGGCATGCAAGTATGTTCCATTGCAGGCATGCAAGTATGTTCCATAGGAAGATAGTTATGGTATCCTAAGTTTGTTATTTGATTGGTCACAAACTCACAATACAGGGGGTGACCTTCACCATGGTTATTTTAAGCCAAGAAGATGTCAATAAAAAAATTATTTCCCTCACTCTCTTATATTTACCTAATAATAGATCAGATATCTCAGGCTACATCATCAAGCAATTGGATAAGAATTAATAGAGATCCAACTAAAGACAGATGTACAATACAAAGCTATAATAGATAAGCGCAAAGTGAGCACAAAAGATAAACTAAAGAATACGAAGTTTGGCACAAGAGTATCAAATACCTTTGTCAAAAGGATTAACCCTGCAGATACAGATGACCACCAACTCATCAATTTGTTCATCCATAGCTTCAGCAAAGAACAATAGGTCGTTGCCATCTTTGATCTTTGCAGTGAAATTGACATGATAGTACATTCTACAATTATTACCGCCCTCGTTGAAGACATGGTAGCACACAACATCTTGGAGTACATATGCAAGATCCTAAAATAGAAAGAAGCATGGATGTGGTCAACAAATTTCTGCTAGCTAGATACATGAATGCAACATCTTGGAGTACATATGCAAGATCCTAAAATAGAAAGAAGCATGGATGTGGTCAACAAGTTGCTGCTAGCTAGATACATGAATGCAACCCAGGTAGGATGACAGAGTGAGGGTGGGAGCAAGGGAATGAGAGCAAACCCCTGAAAGATTGTGATCATCATTATATTTGTCCACCAAAGCTCGAACCAACTGGAGCATCCAACAACGTCTTTGGTCAACTGGCACTGATTGCAACCTCGACTTCCTTGTCCCATCAGGCCAGCAAAGAATTCGGCGTATAGCTCTCTCACGTGTGGATTTTAGCACATGATGAACCAAATCTGGATCACATGGATCTATGTGCCTAGTTTAGATCAAAACATGATATATGGTTAGCATACCATACTTTCACAGACGTAGAGAACACAGAGAGATACTCGGTACTTATGATTTTATCAGTCTAACATAGGCTGAGCGTGAATTAGTTTGCCCATGAAGTTGATGAATTAGACCAAACAGAACCCAAGTTACATCTAACATAGCTCATGGTAGTAATTAATCAGCCAAAATAAAACAAGAAAAAACCAAACTGTTTGCATCCCAAGTCACTTATAGGCGCTATTTTGACTAGTTAGTAGAGCTTGGTGTTCTGCTATCACCATTGTTTAGTACATATAAGAGGGAGCTATGTGGATGTGCATGCCTTAAACAAAACAGACAAATGCTGCTTCCTTAGCTTTATGTGATCCCAAACAGAAATTTAAAATTTATGTATGATTTTATTTTGTTCTCTAGGTCCATTTATAGGTCCATTTATTTCCATTTATAGGTCCAAACAGAAATTTAAAATCTCTATGTGGAGTCTTGACCTGTCTGCTTTTTATAGGTCCATTTATTTCCTTTTTTTTCGACTCGTGGTGTATATGTGCGAATATTTCATGACCTAGACCATAGAAGCCATGAACCAGCAGAAATATAGAGCGAAGTTGGGAAACTTTACATTGTTGGATCCTCACGATCACGAAGGTAGCAATCGATGGCACTGTGAGCCTCTGGTAAGCTAAGAAACGGCTTGCCCACACAAGGATATGTATGGACAAGTCCCCTGCGATCAGTCCTGATGTAAAATGTGATTCCCCAATCGTTGAATACCCGGACCGACATGGTGGACAATTCCTCCAATGATGCAGTGTGGAATAAGTCTTTTAAGGAGGAGACATCTAGCTGTTCCAGCGTTTGTGCGGATGCAGTGCCTCCTACATTCTTCTCCTCGCGCCTGATCAAACAAAGAAGGTATCTTAACTGCAGGGGATGAATAATCCACATGATCATGTGCTATGGTCCACTTTATTTATTATAAAAGAGGGAAAGATCCTAAAACATATACTACCAATAACTTGAGGCATGGATCCGACTGAAATACATTGGAATCTATGCGAGGGGAAAATCTCTCTTAGCAAGAGTTCAAGCAATGGAACAGAGCAATTCGATTTTGACTAGATCGTAATAGAAAACTGACGATGAAGCGATCCACAGGGGCATACCTTGACGGGGAGGACAATACTTTGAGCATGAGTTTGTTGATGCGTGGAGAATCATAGTCCGTGAAGTAGCTCCCATCCCTATCTTCGAAGACCACGATCACTGGCCCGGATCCGGAACGGGCTGCCGCGAGTTGGTCCCGCCTGCTTCCGCGCAGGGGAGAAACAATCGCTTCTTCGTTTTTGCCACAACATTGGATGGGGAAAATCTGCCGCCCGGCGGCGGTGGGAACATCGAAGTGCACCGTTGGGTGGCCGGCGTAGATGCCAGGAGCGTGGAAGCAGTCTCTGTGGGGACGGCGGCAATTTTCGAGGCGGCCGCGGCTAGGGTCTGGCATGGGGATTGGGGAAGCGGTGAGGCCAACGGGGAGTATTGTTTTTTCAGCCTGATTTTGTGTTTCCAGTCTATATGTCTTTTCTGTCGGTTTTCCGTTCTCGGAAAGTATCCTTATTTTGCAAATCCGAACAAATTTGAAATCTGAATAATTTCCGAATCTGAATATTTTTTAAAAAAAATCCAAATCAGAACATCTTTTTTGAATTTGAACATTTTTGAAGTCTGAACAAATTAAACATTTTCGAGATCTGAACAATTTTCGAATTTGAACCAAAAATCGAATTTGAACAATTTCTAAATTTAAACATTTATGAATCTGAACATTTTTCAAAAAAAAATTAAAAAAAAATCGTAAAACTACAGTACATGAAAAAGAAACAGGCCTCTCGTCTATACCTAATAATAAAGCACGAGATGTTTCTCTCGGTCCAATACTTTTTTGGACTAGTTTACCCTCCTACTAAACCATATATTACAAGCAACGCCACCTGTAAGTCAAAAAAAAAAAGCCGCGTGCACCGGAACGACACGGCGTGATTCTCTATCTCTACTATCTAAAAAAGAGGAAGTGGTTCGGTTTTCTGCCAGCTTACACTACGTCGTTACCTTCTAGTGACCATACACTCTCAACCCCCCTCTCTGCTACTGTAGTTGAAGCCTCCCGCCGCAGATCCGGCCCGAACCGAGGCCTCTCTCGCCGGCCTCTCGCCGGCGACGCCGGCGAGGGATGGCTGAGGGGAGGTGCCGGCAGTAGTTGTAGCTGTAGGTGTAGGTGTTATCCCGTAGTGGAGTCTTGGAGCTGGAATCTGGATCTTTGCGGCAAGATCCAGGGCGTCGAGTTCTTCAACGTCTGGTCGTGGCTTCAACGGTTGAAGCGCGGCGGCGAGGAAGGGCTTGCGGTCTCCGTTAATAAAGCCGATGTTCGTCGTGGTGCGGTGGAGCTGCGTTTCTCCTCCTCTCCTGGCCGGCTGTGGAAGCGGGGGGAGAGGCGAAGAGGCGCAGGGTGTTGTGGCTTGTTCTTCCTGGTCGGCCGTGGTGGCGAGGAGGAAGAACACCGCACCGCCTTTCCTTCGCAGTGGCGGCAGTTGGAGTATTGTGTTTGGGCCTAGTTCTCTGCTTCTTCTCTGGCTTGGAGTCATGGAGGCGTCAAGTGCATGAAGTTGCGAAGGGAGCGTGGCCCGGGGATGGCGACAGAAGCTCATCGGCGGAGCTCATCCACGAAGGCAAAGGTGCCAACGTGATCCTTGGCCAGCAGAGGCCCCTCCGCGCTGTGGTGTGGGGCTGGCACCACAGTTTCTTCTTCCTCCAGGCAGTCATGCCGATTTGGAGGTCTTCTGATCTCAAGGCGGCGCTCATCGACGACGACGGACCAAGTGGCGTAGTCCCTGGTGCCAGCGGCGGCGGCCGTTCTTCGAGATCTCATTCGAGCGATGGCAGTGAAGGACTGGATTGCTTTCTCTGTTTTTTCATTAGGGTCCTTCGTGTAAAATTTCAGGACTGCTTTTATCCCTTTGTGTTTGCAAGGGTCCTGTTTGTAAAACTGCCTTTTGAGTAATACAGCTTCTGGGACCTTCAGGTCCCTTCCCCGTTCAAAAAAAAAAACGTCGTTACCTTCGTCGACATAGCCTCTCCTCGTCCGCCTGATCGCGTATGTTTCGTCCCGCACAAAACCAGCGACAGAAAAGTCAAATAAACCGGTAACCAGTAGTAACTCTCCCCGTTTCGATCCAAAAATCACGCCACAGGGTTCGCCCCTAAACGTCGCCGCCTACCTTGCGGGCCACCGCTGCCGGCGCCCTCAAGCTCCACGCGCTGACTGCCCTGCGAGAGGGTTTTCTGCCACTACAGCGGCTACGTAGCCTCCTTCGTCCAGGACCCCTTCCTCCCTTAATTCGGTGTTTCGCGATTTGTGCCGTCTCCCGAACTCTTTCTCTCTCTCTTTCACGAAGGGGTGGCTGCGACAGATCGAGAAAAACAATGGCGGACTGAACGGCGACGGCGGGGGGTGCATCCAAGAGCGACGGAAGCATGAAATTATTATTGACCCACACCAAAACAACAAGCCATCCAAGTGAGAGATGTCCGCCGATCTGGAACCGGTGGAGCGGGTGCGCTCGGGCCACCTCCTTGAGACGAGGTCGCCACCACCGTCCATCGAGACCCTCTCTGGTACGTGCCGCACCTCTCTTTCCGCATGCGGCCATTCCCATTCTTTGTGCTGGTCGCGGCTCCATCCTCAGGAGCTCGGTCTACTATTCATGGAACGTGTTGACGGCGGGGGCTCCGGGCCGCATGCCGCACCTCTCTGCCTGCACGTCCCTCTCGTGGGGAGGTGGAGGAGGCCTCTCACATTGCATCCCTGTGATGGCTTACTTCTCTTTCAGCAGGTGAGAATGTCAGATAGAACATGCGGGTATGTTGCACACTAGGTGTTTGATGATTTCCCTTGAAGGAGAAACTGTCAGGTGATTTGGTCCAGAGTAGTAATACGATTATCTCATTTTACTAAACAAGCAGTCGAATACTAAGTAAGGTAGATTTTAATATACAGAACTCCCTATGAACATCACCAATTTTTTTCGTGTCAACTTCTCCTGGGATTTAATGCAGTGATGATGTGAATGACAATTAGAAGACTATCAACTACGTATTACATTTTACAGCATCAATATTCATGTCTATGCTTGCACGACATCTTATTTCTTAGTTGAATTCTCTGTATACATATCATAAGTCTAGGGAGTACTTCAATTTAGGTTTTTATACCCCTGACAAGGTTTATTTGCACATACAAATCGTGAAACCTCATTGCTTGGCGAACTTATGTGCGGTAGAGAATCAAACTATGTGTATGTTTATGTGAAGGGTTGGATGCGATGTTCAATGTTTCTTTGTCCATTTTCTATTCCTGTTGCAGACTATATTCCTTCACGTGGCCGGGCTTTCACTCTCGGGGACGATGGCCGCGGAGAGTCGCGGGCATTACATGTTTTACAACTGCGACACCTGACCTCCCAACCGTGGTCTTCTCCATCTTTCATGACATGGGACTCCCATCCCAGACTCCTCAGAACTCCAAGTGGTTAAGGTCAGAAGATTTCTCAATCCTTCTGAACATACAGTAGTAGATCTAACATTCGGTAGAAGATCTAACATTCGCTTTTTCACGTATTTGCATTAGAAGAATGCAAAGTATATCAGGCTACTGAAATGCATGTTTCCGTTGCATTTCTATGCACTTCCTTTATCGGACAGATCTTTTACGTTCGCTGCTCCAGTCTATGTGTATCACGTTTTCATGTGTTTATAGTTTTGATTTCGTGTCAACTTCTCCTGGGATTTAATGCTGTGATAATGTGAATGACAATTAGAATACTTTATAAACTATGCATCACATTTTACAACATCAATATTCATGTCCCTGCTTGCAGACGACATTTTATTTCTTAGTTGAATGCTCTGTATACATATCATGAGTCTAGCGAGTACTTTAATTTAGGTTTTTGGACCCTGACAAGGTTTATTTGCACATACCAATCGTGAAACCTCATTGTTTGGCAAACTTATGTATTGTAGAGACTCTGTGACCATAAGGTCACGGGTTCAAGTCCTAGAAACAACATCTGCAGAAATGCAGGAAAATGTTGTGTACAAAATACCCAAAGTGGTCGGACCCTTTCCCAGACCCTACACAAGTGGGAGCGACATGCACCGGACTGCCCTTTAGAGACTCAAACTATATATGTTTCTGTGAAGGGTTGGATGTGCTGTTAAATGTTTTTTTGTTCATTTTCTATTCTTGTTGCAGACTATATTCCTTCCTATGGCCGCACTTTCACTCGGGGACGATGGCAGCGGAGAGTCGCGGGTGTGATATGTTTTTCAACTGCGACCTAACCTCCCAACCGTGGTCTCCTCCATCTCCCAGGACATGAAACTCCCATCCCAGACTCCTCGGAACTCCAATTGGTTAAGGTCAGAGGATTTCTCAATCCTTCTAAACATACAGTAACAGATCTAATATTCGTGTTCACAACTTTGCAGTACAAGAACGCAATGCAAAGTAGACCAGGCTACCAAAAATGCATGTTTTCGTTGCATTTCCATGCACGGACACATCTTTGATTACGTTCGCTGCTCCAGTTGTATGTGTTTATCATGTTGATTCATGTGTACATTGGTATATGCTAAACTCCTCTACATGTGCCCTATAGAATGCAATACTTCAACGAGTTCACCACTATGACTTACCTTATCCTGTTTGTTTGTACACTTTAATTGCTATCTTTTTTTTGCGAGAAAGGATCAGATATATTAAAACATGGTCCTTATAGGAAGATATAGAAAAACAACAAAATAATAGGACGATCCAGTTAGATTTTGAGGACGTTGACGATGAACAGAATGTGCCACCGGCGCGCCACCGCTACTCCTCCCATGACGCCTTGGATCGGACAGAGTCCCTCTGCAGACGGGAAGTCGACGATCCTCGACTCCAAAGAGACTCCATCCCGCAACGCCATCGCCATCGCCGTGCTTCGCGAAATCTTCACCTTTGGTAGCTCCAAACTCCTGGCACTGCCGCTCCACGTCCACCGGCGAGGGAAGGGCATGCAGCACAACTCCAAGGAGCTGCGAGCATGAGGAAGGTGGCAGATCCGTGGCGGAGCTCCACCGAGCCGCGCCACCGAAGAGGACGACCTCCACCTCAAAACTCCACCCCGACCGCGCCGCCTCTTCAACGCCGCCGGAGGGATGCCTACTCAAACATACAATGTACACACGACGAGATCCGGGGTTCCCCCACCCTCCCGCTGCCGGAGAAGCCAGCGGAGGGAGGGGCAACCAGCAAATCGCCGACGACAAGGTGGTTTGACCGGGCGGATCCACAAATCGCCTCTTCGGCACAGTGTAGCGGGGAAGAGAGAGAGTCCAAGGTTTGCTGGCAATTGCTATCTTGTTTGAAGCAGCCAGAAAATGAAAATCCGGTTGACGAGAGTAGAGAATAACGGAGCTCATATGAAAGAGAAAAGGTTAAAAGTCCAATATCCTTATCATCAGAATTGCAAAGGAGGTCAATGCAATTTAATATTTTGTCCCTTTTTATTTGGTTACTTTTCTTACGGTTATAACTGCCAAACTAATGAATGCAATTAAGCTTGTCATCGACAGTATGTTCTTTATCTTTGCGTTATAAGACCGAATCATGAAAATGTCAAGGTTTTACAAGATGAACACATGAATATACTTTCTATCCTCTTACTGTGTTGGATCTTGTAACTGCGCAGGAAGTTGCAAGAATATCAGACAGATGAAATGTTTGACTTACCACCCAAGATGAAGGAAAGTAGTATTAGAAAAGACCGAACAAAAGAAACATGCATTTTGTACCTTTTATGGTGCCTTCTGTTATTTGAAGAATAGTGCATGCTCATGTGAATTAGTCCATACAACCATAACTACGGAATCAACAAGATTTTCTAAAATTGCATATTTCTAGAATGATATATGCAATGTCAGTATTCTTCAAATGAGTACGACATATTCTGTAGTATATAGAATAATTGCAGTGTGTATAGATTCTGTTATGTTGTAATCTTCCTTTTGTTCCATGTGATGGCTTATACATCGTTTGCAAAATTGCATTGTCAAACTTTGAGGGAAGGCTGGAGTATAGGGTAGGCTATTGTGTTTGTTTTTGTTCTATCTCATATCTTGTTGAAAATTTTGATAACTGACTTTGTAATGGTGTCATAGACTGTTCTAGATCCAGCAATCATAGTGTCATTCCTATTGTTTGTGATACCGACAATGCATCTCTTGTCATGGACATCAACTCCCCTGGACCCTCCCGATCAACCTACCACTATGTTGAATGCCAATCTTTTGTTTGCCAAGGTTAGTTATTTTCTCTTTTCATCATCTTAATGTTACAAGTAGTTTATACTTGAGAACTTGATTTCACAAGGAGCTATATACTGAAAATAAATGAAGAATACCCTTTGAATATATTGAGGAATCTTGTAACTCCAAGAATTGTCTAAAGTTCTGAGATTGGTGTCATCACCCAAACTAACACATAATGCAAGCTTATGAGCACGCCAGTCAACTTCTTAGTTGCTATTTGTTGTTCTCTTTCTCTGCATTTACTATGCCTGTAAAGTGTAAACTGCCAAAGTCGTAATTTGCCTCTTATTAGTTGATATCTTCTCGAACTGATATGAGTTGCCCACCAATAAATTGATTACCATGTCTTGCTACTTTTACATGAATTTGTTTACTGGAATATTCTTGGTATATTTCCTGTTCCCTTGCTGAGTGTGGTCTATGTCTCTGATTGCAGGTATATTTGCCCTTCACATGCAATTCAAGATCAGACTTCGCACCAACCTAATAATATCTGATGATAGTTACTTCCACACGTTCATGCCATGTATTTTTCTGCTATCACTATCAAATGTTCTAAGGATGGTAATGTAGTTAAAAAATTAGAGAAAAAAATGTTTGGATATGCAAGCAGCGAAAATGGGCAAAAAATATCAAGATATGTATTGCAAAGACTGCGTTCAATGTCTCTGCGACACAATTTTTCTCTCCCGTTGCGACGCACGGGCATGTTCCCTAGTCCACTAAAATACATAATACCTACCGTCATGACCAAACGTTTTTCGGTACGGCCTAGTCACATCGATTTTTTTTCCCTGTACAGCCCAATCCAACGTGTTCTCCCAGGTTCACCGATACATCGAAGACTCCCAAATTTTAGATAGGCCCCCGCTTGGTTTATCGAATAGTCCCACACTGCTTCCTTAAACTAAGATTAACTAGTTTATATACTTTGTAGATAGCTCGGAATCAACAAGCCGCCTCTAAAATCAACAAGCAGATTCAAAGTTCATAGATGTCTAGGACTATGTGAGAGAGATACAGACAAGAACTTGAACCGCGATGGTTGCGGCGAGCAGAGCAAGTCGAGTGAGCCACCTCGACCGAGGCAAGCATGGAGGATGACTGGGCGCTGCGGGCAACAGCCTCGAGAATAAGAGGAGGAGATTGGAGGTGCGTCGGCCGTGGCTCCACAGGGATGGACTGCGCGCTGCCGGCAACGACCCTCAAGAATAAGAGGCGGAGCTTGAAGATTGGGCGCTGTCGGCATCGGTCGTCGAGAATAAGAGGAGAAGCTTGTGGAGGTGTCCCCGTGGCTCACGGCTATGTTCAATCACATTGCCGATGCAAAGCCAGCGGCGCTCGGCTAGCTGAGTAGTAGGAGGCATTGTGCGGGGGACGCGCGTGTGCGTGTGTGTCCTCGCTTGCTTGGGCTGGCGGCGCACTTGGTGAAAGAATTTGCATGAGGCTAGGGCAAGTTAGTCATATTCTCATGCAACTAATCATGTGTTCGAGTTGCACGAACGCTCCATCGATTTTGTGCATTGCTATTCCACCCAACAATCCAAAAATAAAACTATAGTTTAACGTATTAGTGACGAATCCAAGGGCAAACAAGGAGGGAGCATAATTAAAGAGGATGATACTCGCTTTTTTTTCTGTTCGTATATCTATATCTATATCTATACATATAATATATATATATATATATATATATATATATATAATAAAGGAATGAGTGTTTCTTGTAGTACCTACACTTTTTTGGACGACTTTATCCTTTGACCAAAAAATAAATTACCCACCAATGCCACCGGTAAGTAAAAAAGAAAAAAAACACTTTTAAGGAGTGTTTTTTGTAGTACCTACACTTTTTTGGACGACTTTATCCTTTAACCAAAAAATAAATTACCCACCAATGCCACCGGTAAGTAAAAAAAGAAAAAAAACACTTTTTTGGCATGTCAAATAAATTATCCACCAATGCCACCGATAAGTGAAAAAGAAAAAAAAACACGTTTTTAGCATGTCGGCGTGTGGATCATAACCATCTCGAAGCCCGGACTTGGGAGCCATGCGATGGTTCTGTTCAAACGATGATTGGAATCAAAAGGCCTCCTCAGGAATAAAATAAGCAGCACTTTCAAACGATGATTGGAATCAAAAGGCCTCCTCGGGAATCAAATAAGCAGCACCGTCATTCATGTCATTGATCTGAATCAGTATGGAAATTAAATTCCCTTGTGCTGATGGGATGCCTGGGTATGGTACTGTAGTGAGAGAAACGAGGATATGGCCACCTGTAAGTGAAAAAAACACGTTTTTGGTATGTTGACTTCTATGAGTTGGTTCTTCTTGAGAAATTCCACCGTTTATTTTCTACAGATAGAATTCATTCGCTTTCTCACGTTGGTTCTTGGGTCCTCGCAATGAGCTGAGCACATGCATGTGCGTATGACCACCCGCGCCAATGTTTTCGTTCCCAGTGACGCATGACCGATGGGACTGCACCTATAAGTAAAATATCATGCCACTAGACCTGGCTGCGGACCATGGCCGGAATCGACGACGACGCCGCTGCCAGGGGCTCGGACGCCCAGCGCCAGCTCGAGTTTACACCTTACCGTCCCTATCTGAAATCATATGTTGTGTCAATCCGGGTTTAGGTTCGTCCAAGATAAGAAAACGTCCAACTCGATCGAGACAGGTGTCATGAGGCAAGACAAAAAGTTTTTTTATGCGAATTAGATTGGTCTTCCCGATGCAACGCACGGGCACTTCTGCTATACCTAATAATAAATGAATGAGTGTTTCTTGTAGTACCTACACTTTTTTGGACGGCTTTACCCCTAAAGTTTGGATATACTATTCGTGTGCCACCGCAAAGTTAAAACACCGTGCTTTGAGCTCTATTCCGATCCCATCTCCTCCCTCTGCCGCATATACATGAGCCACCACCAATCTAATTCAATCAAAAATTGTATCGCGCTGCTAGCTGGTCAGCCGATCCTGCCTTGATGGCGCCCAAGCAGATCCTCAAGGAGCTCAATACCTCGAGAGGGATCTCCACAGCGGTCACCTGGATCAAACACGGGCGGGCGTCCTCCACACACGGATCATCCACGGACAGGCGACGACAGGATAGCTGCCGCAAGAGCGCTACATCTTGGTTTCGAGAGGAAAAACAAGTCCAGTACCGCAGGAAATCTATAATTCCAGAAGCCAATCGTTGCTGGTATGCTCCATGGAGAAGATGGAGTGGATCATGGCGATGCCCAAGCTCTGCAGTGGATGAGCTGGACGAACATGAAAGCATGTCAGTGGCGGGACGAGCAGTCAGGGGGCCACAACAGGACGATCGGGTTTGGCTGGGCATGGAGACAACCACTGATTTCGGGAGCAGACGAGGTTCCAAGTTGTGGGATTCAGATTTCTGAATTTGGGAGTAGAGAGAAAATAGGATCTAGCGACTAAATAAGATACGAGGGTCCCCTCTTCGGAGGACAAGCACCCGCCCCAGCAGCACCGTCGTGCCCCTTGTGGACGACAAGCGGGATGGCGATACTGACAGCACCCGCCACCTCCTTGCAGTTTCCCGTCAAGATCCACTATGCCTGCAATCCATTGCAATCTCAAGAAAAATGAACGAGATCAAAGCACTCGAGCTTTCTTAGCTAGGAGGAAGGAGAATACAGACGGGAGGAGGAGAAATTTTGGGGGCGCTTCAGATCGTTGGACAGGAAAGCAGCGACACGGAGGCTTCTATCTCTACGCCATCAAAACTCGACCAGGTGCACAATTTTTTAAGCACCGGATGTTGAATCCATGGAGATAGGAGACAATGCCGCTTTTCAAAGGAGTCTAGATAGCTGGTAATGCGGGAGAGAGAGTGGAACTTCTTATTTTCTATTGATGCTGCTAGGTCTTATGTATCAGAAATTCGGCATTGGTTAGGCTGGTGTGAGAAAGAAAATTTAGCATGGGCGCCAACATTAAAATGATGTGGCTAAAGCATTAGGCACACCGTGGATGATCTTAGGCAATGCGAATAGCTTGGTCTAGATTTCTAAATTTATTTATAAGCTAGCATGGCATTTTCCTCACAAAATTGGATTTAAGATTTGGAGAAAAATTGGAGCCAAATTATTATGAATTCTTCATTGATCAAGTATCTGCATCGTGATTATTTCAATGATTTATCTGTTTTCGGCGATGATGATACATGACGCGCACGTGTATGAGTTGCCTTGCTGAAGTGTCAGGCAGCACACGGGGAATGGAGCGCCCGGTGGACCCTGAAACATGGCTGCTATTTGTGATCCAGCGAGATTTTACATATGATAGCATAATTTGTATCTCATATAAAGTAGAATTGTCTCTCCGGTGCAACGCACGGGTATGCTTCCTACTCCACCAGTTTTATTTAAAATTATAATTTCGTGATCTCGTTGCAACCCGCACAGGTTTTTTGCTAGTTTTAAAAAAAATGGCACCCAGGACGTCTCGGGGTACCCTATTTTGGGCTAGTGTGGGCTTCTGGCCCGTTATAGCCCATCACAGGGTTTAGCAGCCTCCCCCTCACCCAGCGTGACTTGCAAGAGGAAAGGGGAGCCGCCGCCGGAAGCAAAACCTCCGACCACAGAACCCTAACGAGCCTCCCCAACCATGGTGGCCTCCCCCGCCCCACCCGCACCGCCGGCCGCCGCCGCCGCCGCCGACGGCGCCGTGAACCCACACAAGCGCAAGAACAAGGGGAAGGGAAAGGGCAACCCCAACAAGAAGAAGAAGCTGAAGGGCCCCGACGACGCCACCCGCCGCCGCCGCAACAAGCCGAGCGCCAAGTTCCTCAAGCTTCTCGAGAAGCGCGCCCGCGACTACAACTCCGACGACGACGACGAAGTACGGCGCCAACCACGAAGGTTGCAGCCACGGCCTCCACCGAAGCGACGGGACGGTGACGGCGACGCTGCTCCCGATGGGGACGAGGTCGAGGCCCCCTCGTCCGAGGAGGAGGCCTCCAGCTCCGGCGGCGAATCCGACGACGGGGAGAAGGTGGTCACCAGGTTCGAGCAAGGCTGCAGGGCTTTCCGGGTCGCCTTCACCAAGATCATGTCCAAGAAGCTCGCCGACGACCCGTTGGTTGGTTATACTCCCCCTAATTCCCAACGTTTTGACATTTCTGTCACTGATGTATAGGCACAGCACTTATTTTTTTCTTGCTATTAGGGTCCAATTCTGTCAGCGCACAAGAAATTGGTCGCCGCCAAGTTGGCCGAGGAGGCGGACGAGCACAAGTCCAAGGGAGATGCCCGCAAGGAGAAGCGCATTGTATGCTTTAGACCTCCCTCGCTTGCTCGCTAATTCGCCATAATCGTGTTTGTGTACGAGGCATGACCAATTGTTTTGGTGACAAATGTAGGCTGCGCAGAAGGGTCATGTCATACCCGCAAATCATATTGACAACAAAGAGAAGATGCTCATCAAGGTTGCAACCCAAGGGGGTAATGTTCTGTGTTCAACTATGTCATTTTGTGTGCATCTAGTATCTAACTTCTCTAACTTGTGCATTTCTCTTGGAACATTTTTCATGAACTCATTGTTGATTCAGTTGTCAGGTTGTTCAATGAGGTAAGCACACTTTCCGTATCTTAATTGCTATGCTATGAATACTATTTATTTATTCTAGGGAGCTTTCATGGACTCTATCCAAATGGAATTTGTGGTCCCTTCAATTGTTTTGGGCATTCAGCAAAATGTTATACGGAACTGTAGTTATTTTCTCAGCCTTGTGACAGAGCTCATTGATGCATCTCCTATATCTGTCTAATGAACATCACATGACAAGCTTTCTCATACATGCATAGTCTATTCGATTCCCGTGTTTATTCAACAAAAAGATTTGCTTAGTCCAAGCTGCAATTAGGTCTATACTTAGTTGATTAAATACCACAAAGGTCTTCTTTGACTCAAACTAATTTCCGTAGGATTTTTTTAGGACATGAATCCATAGGAATTATTCCCGTGGAGGTGATTTTATTAGCAGAATTGGAATCCATATTGTTTTTTTCCTAAGGAGTCTTCTGCATTCAATTTTGTATATACTTTGGGAAAAAAATCATGTTAAATTGGTTTTTCCTTTCCAGGTGAGCAAGCGACAAACTCGGAAAGGTTTGAATCCATCAAGAAGTAAAGGTGTGACCATTTCCTTTTCATGCTATGTACTTCCTCCCTCCAATACTTCTAGTATTCCTTCAGCTCTTTCATTTAATTTTTTAGTTTGATTTGTGGATGGTGAAACTTTGCATTACCACCATTATCTTGAAAAGCAAAGCATCAGAGGGTGTTGGCAAACAATTTATTAACTGGATGATAAAACAAGTTTCTTGTTAGAGACAGAACAGTACTCTAAAACACATTTACTGTATAAAATGCCAATTAGTCAACATCAATACAATCTTGTTATCTTTATACATTTAGTTTCTCTGTGATCTATATTAGACATATGTTAAACTTGTGAACTGCCTGTACAACTGCCTGTTATTGAGTGAACTGAACAATTATAACAGAGTTAAATCATGTCGAACCTTTTTCTCTGTTTTCAGCTTGCTCTCTGTATCCAATAGTGGATCATCAGCCTGCACCCATGTTATGACAATATGACACTGGCGATGCATGTCGTTTATTTCTAAATTCTTGTAAGAATAATTTTTGTTTTAATCAAGGTTGAAAAGAGTAATACGAACTCTTATATCTACCCCATGAACATCACAACATTTCATCGCCACTGAATAAACAAGTATTGGGAGAGGCATAAAACTTGATGGTTTTTGATTTTGAATAAATAAGCAATATGAATAAACAAGTATATTAGAGGATTTGATTTTGACAACTTGATGTTTGATTGCATAGTAGATAAACATTTGTTTGAATTTTCCACACAAACTTGGAACTTAAGCAGAACTAAGAACGGTTTGAGATGTCATATTGCTAAAGTCCTAGACCACCATCATTCCTTTGACCTATAATTGTGCACATCATGCTCATTTTCTGCATTCTGTTTTGATTCAGAACCATTTATTACTGATATTCTAATAGGCTAATCAGTTTCCTGTTCATCCTAGCAGCTTTGGCAAAAGAAGGGACACAGTCTGTTCCATCAAACCAAGGACAAAAGGGCCAGGCATCTTCCAAGTTCTCTAAGGTATTTATACCCAATTCTTTATTATTTACTAAAAGTGTCTCACTTCAGTTTATGGGGCTTATGGTGGAAGCCATTGTTGTAAAATAGTGTGCCAAGCATTCACACTAAACTTCAAACAAGACTTGATTCTAAAATTAGTTTACAGAAAATATCAATCATAAGCATAGCCAAAACATAGAAGTTAGTAGATGTAAAAATTGCTGTAGTTCAACTTGACATAAAAAATTAAAGCCAAGCCCATTGCGCACCCCTACCTTTTCATACGAGTCTGAGCCTGTAGTACAGTGGATTTTCAACATATTATGTCTTTGTTGAAGTTAACAATTTAAAAAATGAGGATATGCCATGAGAATATGAGATGTAAGACAATTAGAGCTGCAGAATGTATTGAATAGGTGATGGATAAATACCATCATAGCTACATAAGCACCAGGTGAAGGGGGGATCCTAGTAGTAGTCACAGAAACTGGATCATTGATTGAGCCAACTAAGTTGCTAATATACTGGTTGCTGCTGAAAACTAGCTGAACTGCTGGTTGCTAATTATTTTGCAACCTATTTTATACTCCAATGTTGCATATATAACTGAAACTTAACTCGTGGACTTTTGTGCATATTATTTCTGATAATTGATCTGCTTCTTAGCATATTGGCAAAGATGAAGACGAGCCAGGGTGGGCACCTCTACGCGACACATACATGCTTGGTACAAAATTGAAGGACTGGGATAAAACACAGGTAAAAACCTCTTGATTTAGCATTATCTTTGTGTCAGTGCAATACAGTTATTTTCTTTGGTGGGGAATGCAACACCGATACCTGGAGAAGTATCTAATGTTTTGTTTGTGGTGTAGGATTCTGATGTGGCTAAACAAACTGAGGTCCCTCTAGACAACTTTTCCGATGACGACTAAGAAATGTAGTCTATTGTAATGTTGTCTGAGGGTCTACATTTGAAGAGGGAAATGGAGGGTGGTTGATGTTTCTTGGAAGCATGAGAAGAACGTCTCTGATGTGGTTTTCTATTTCTATATTTATTTGCATCCAAGAGCGCAAGAATTCATGTGAAGGCTGTAGTTTTGTTTCTCTTTCGTTGTGTATGTGAGCCGTGTATACATTGCATACTCTGTATCACAACAAATTTATTACAGACTTGTCACAGCCGCTTACTTAGTAAAATATTTTTCGCCGAGAATTCTCTGTTGTGCATCCGAACCTGATGGTCTGATGCTGCAATGATTTTGACTGTAGTATTTATTCCGCACAGTTGTAGCATCCAAGTAACATAGTCACTCTCTATACACGTGAATCTAAACAAATCCGTGACATCTAAACAAATCTGTGACATCTAATTCGGGACAGTGTGCCACAATTGTGTATATCTGTGGTCAGCATCAAAGATTGATTTCTGGAAAAAAAAGGATGTGTATTCTCTCAGAACAGAGGAAACATACAAAGATTGATGCCCATGGTACAAATTTGATTCAGCATACTAGCAGAACTATGATTAAGCATTCTGTCGTTTCTCCTATAAAGCACCTGTATAAAGACGTTCATGAGTTTTTTGGTTGTAAAGTTTTGGGTTTATAACCAAATTGAGGATGGTTGATGTTTCTTGGAAGCAGGAAAGAATGCCTTTTGATGTGATTTTGTCGTTTTATGTTTCTAGGTTTTGTTCTTAAGTTTCCAATTCTACAATTATGTTCTGAACCTGGTATCCCCGAGGCCTGATCCAGCAATGCTGCTGAATGCATGAGACGCCGTGGTGTTTTAGTTCCCTTCCGATGTATGTGAATTGTGCCGAGGACATATGAACCGCAGAACAATCGTGGCAACAAAGTACACACCTTCTTGATAATGTTTCCATTATCAATTCCCATTGTCTAGGTACATGAATTGCACTTTCCATGATCATGGTTTGCATATTTAGTCAGTCCGTGTTAGCATTTCACCAGTAGCGGTATACTCCACTTGCATTCAGCGATAGCAAATGTACATCTTTCTGAAGATATTAAAGTGTTTGAAGGTTCCTTTTTCTTCTCATTCCGTCGATTGGTGACGATTGACTACCAAAGAGTGTCTTTTTCTTCAGAATTGTTGGAATCATGGAATGTGTGGCTATCTGGGTATGCATACAGTATTACAGTGGTACGGAGCTGCACTACAAAATTCTGTACCCAAAATGACACAGCAGGAACTGTAACTCAATCAAGAAAACTGAAGAACGCTACTGGCCAAGTAAAACAGAGATGCTGCTCTAGTGAAACACCAAATGGCGCAAGGGACTTCACAAAGAGGCATATATTCACCGAAAATCCTCCGTAATTTACATCATGGTAGTACAAACCAAACCAAACTGAAGTGAACTACACCGCGTGCAGGTCTGACACAACAACGGCTCACACCGTCAGCAGCTACTTACTTGCCGGGAACAAAGTTGGTGGCAAAAGCCCATGCGTTGTTGTTGACAGGGTCGGCAAGATGGTCGGCGAGGTTCTCGAGGGGACCCTTGCCGGTGACAATGGCCTGCACAAAGAAGCCGAACATGGAGAACATGGCAAGACGGCCATTCTTGAGTTCCTTCACCTTGAGCTCCGCAAATGCCTCGGGGTCGTCAGCAAGGCCGAGGGGATCGAAGCTGCCACCAGGGTAGAGTGGGTCGATGATCTCACCGAGCGGGCCACCAGCAACACGGTACCCCTCCACGGCACCCATGAGCACGACCTGACAGGCCCAAATAGCGAGAATGCTCTGTGCGTGGACGAGGCTGGGGTTACCAAGGTAGTCGAGTCCGCCCTCACTAAAGATTTGTGAGCCGGCCTTGAACCATACGGCCTCTCCGAACTTGACGCCGTTGCGGGCAAGTAACTCGGGGAAGACGCAGCCGAGCGCGCCTAGCATGGCCCACCGAGAGTGGATCACCTCCAGCTCACGGTTCTTGGCGAACGTCTCGGGGTCAGCCGAGAGCCCGGCAGTGTCCCAGCCATAGTCACCGGGGAACTCACCGGTCAAGTAGCTCGGTGGCTCACCAGAAAGTGGGCCGAGGTAGAGCACACGGTCAGCGCCGTACCACGGGCTTCCTGAGGAAGCCTGCTTGGCTTTTGCCGTGGTCTTGCGCATCGTGACACGGGCCTCGCCAAAGAGAGCCGATAATGACACATTCTTCACTGCCTTGCCGGCGAAGGTCGAGGAAGAGAGGGACATTGTGGTGGTTGCCATTGTGATGCTAAGGCTGCTGTTGTATTGTATGTTCTCCAAAGATCTGAAGTTGTGTGTGAAGATGGTCTAACATGTGAGAAAGATGGAGCTATTTATGACATTGGAGATTACACAATGGATGAGCTTTGTCGTGTGAGCTGACAAGATAGTAGATAGAGTTAGACAGAGGAAAAATCTTGATCTCTGACGCTATTGGTGCAGCAGAGATCTCCTCATCCGTGAACACGTGGCAAGATGAGAGCCAGGAAAGGGATACAATTGTGGCTAGGCTTGGGATATCGCTGGAGCACGGAGACCTGTGATTGGATGCTGGGTTACATATACAGTCAATTCATCTCAAGGTCTGCATGTCTGCAAGCGACGAGACAGTCTGCATCGCCAAAACAAGGGAGAGTGAGAACATCTCATTATTTTCCATGGTGGTGAACTGTACAAGAAATCCCCATCATTCACATATCGATGAAAATTTGAGAATAATGCAAAGTGAAAGTTTGCCCTTTTGTTCTTAGAACCAAGAATGCATTTATCAGACTGACCTTAAAAATGGAACATATGAAATGTGATACGTACTTTAATTTACACAAGATAGAATCTTATATCTTAGAGCATCTCCAATATATGCACAAAGATGGTTTTGGGGCACCAAACTAACAGTTTTAATGCGCCACTAATGGCAGCATTTTTCTAGACGCACTAAAATACAGTGTGCACAATAGTTTTCTAGACGCACTAAAATAGGACACACAACAGGCTGTAACACACCACATTTACAGGATTAAACACAAGTGTGATGAACATATGGATCTAATAAATCATCACACAAACATAAATAATACATAAATTGAAGGACTGGGATAAAGCACATGTAAAAACCTCTTGATTTAGCATTATCTTTGTGTCAGTGCAATACCGTTATTTACTTTGGTGGGGAATGCAACACAGATACCTGGAGAAGTATCTAATGTTTTGTTTACGGTGTAGGATTCTGATGTGGCTAAACAAACTAAGGTCTCTCTGGACAACTTTTCCGATGACTACTAAGAAACGTAGTCTATTGTAATGTTGTCTAAGGTGAAATAATATGGTCACGGGTGATTCGATGGCCCTCCTCGTGTCTGATCATATATATATATATATATATATATATATATATATATATATATATATATATATATATATATATATATATATATATATATATATATATATATATATATATATATATATATATATATATATATATATATATATAGATGGAGTACATCTTGGATTACAAGTTAACTTAGGGCACAAGCCTAAACCCTAACCGCCGGCAGCTGGGCTAATGGGCTGGCAATGTCGGTTGCCTAACACACACCCACAGTCTGAACTAGGAGGGAAATAGACGTGAAGACTGGTACTAAGCTCCTGAAACAGTGCTGTAGGGAGGCCCTTAGTAAATATATCAGCGTACTGGGAGATGGATCGTACATGAAGAACACGAACAGCTCCAAAAGCAACCTTCTCACGAACAAAGTGAATGTCGAGCTCAATTTTCTTCATCCGTCGATGCTGAACATGGTTTACCGAGAGGTAGACGGCGCTGGCATTGTCACAATAGACAATAGTGGCAGTGTGCATGGGACGCCGCCGTTCCTGCAGAAGATGACGGAGCCAGCATGTCTTGGCGACCGCAACAGCCACCCCACGGTACTCCGCCTCAGCCCTCGACCGAGAGACAGTGGGTTGCCGATGAGAAGACCACGACACAAAGTTATCACCCAAGTACACACAGAACCCAGAAGTAGACCGTCGTGTATCCGAGGAACCAAACCAATCAGCATCCGAGTAAGCAATCACATTATGAGAGGAGGTGGAGTGAAGGACAATACCGAGGTCGAAAGTACCCTTGAGGCATCGGAGAATGCGTTTGATGAGTTGGTAATGAGAGTCACGAGGATCATGCATGTGAAGGCAAATTTGTTGAACATCATAGGAAATATCTGGTCGAGTTAGCGTGATATATTGGAGAGCCCCGGCGAGGCTGTGATAGTGGAAGGGTCAGAATATGGGTTCCCACTGGAGGCTGCGAGTTTAGGTTTGGTGTCTATGGGAGTGCAAGAGGGTTGATAGTCCCGCATGCCTGCACGAGAGAGAATATCTATAATATATTGACGTTGAGAGAAGTGGAAAGTGGTGGGAGTGCGAGTGACGGAAATGCCGAGAAAATAGTGGAGGGGACCGAGGTCTTTCATGGCAAAGGCAGAGCTTAGGCTATGGATGATATGTTGTAGAAGAGGTGTAGAGCATGCAGTGAGGATTATATCATCTACACAGAGAAGAAGATAGGTTGTTTGGTCCCCTTGATGATAGGTGAAGAGGGAGGCATCAGATTTGGAGGCAACAAACCGATGGTGCGAGCATGGGCGGCAAACCACTGAAACCAAGACCATGGGGCTTGCTTGAGCCCATAGAGAGATTTTTGGAGGCGACAAACATGGGAGGGAAAGCGAGGGTCGAGGAACCCCAGAGGGTTGTTGGCTATAGACCTCTTCAGTGAGATCACCATGAATAAAAGCATTTTTGACGTCGAGTTGGTGAATGGTCCATTGTTGAGAGAGGGCAAGAGAAAGGACAACTCGTATGGTGGCGGGTTTAATGACGAGGCTAAAGGTCTCATCAAAATCGACACCTGGTTTCTGGGTGAAGCCCCGAACCGCCCAACGAGCCTTGTGATGGGCAAGAGTGCCATGCACATTGTGCTTATGACGAAAGATCCATTTGCCAGAAACAATATTGGCACCTGGGGAAGGAGGAACTAAGGACCATGTGTTATTATGCATGAGAGCATCGTACTACTCCTGCATACCTTGACGCCAAGCAGGGTCTCGTAATGCAATCAGATTGTTGTGGGGGATGGGAGAGGAGAGGACCACCGATAGATTTAGTTTGTCAATGGGGGGGGGGGGTGGAAGATGGCCGGTTGTGCTGCGTGTACGATGAGGAGGAGGTGGTGGCTGATTAGAGAGGGGGTGCAGTGGCAGGACAGCGGGTGTAGACGAGGGTGGGCCTTGCTGCCGCCGTAGTAGAAGGTGCCATGACAGGCTGCCGAGAGTCCACAGTAAGGGACTGCGCTGCCGCGATAGAGAAATAGGGCGCGACAGGGGTTTGGTCTGCTGCAGCAGAGGGCTGGGCTGCCGCGGCAGGCTGCCCAAGCCCCGCGACAGAGGGATTTTTTGCCACGGCAGGAGAGGGTGCAGCGGTGTCGAGTATGGGTTGGGTATGGTTTAGGTGATGTTGAAGGATGTCATCGATGGGTTTAGGGGTGGTGTCTGTTGTAGAGGAGGAGTATGGAAACGTGTTTTCATCGAATGTGACATGCCGAGAGATGATAATTTTTCGTGTTTGGAGATCTAGACAGTGATAACCGCGGTGTTGAGAAGGATAGACAAGAAAAACACATTTGGTGGCACGAGGAGATAGTTTGTTTTTGGTTGTGGAGAATGTGTTGACATAACAGAGGCATCCAAAGACACACAGGTCCTGGTAGCACGGTGTGTGCCCAAATAGCGAGAAATATGGTGTGGCGTTTGGGTTGGAGGAGGTTGGTCAAATGTTTATGAGATAGGTGGCTGTGTGTATTGCCTCGACCCATAGAGTTGGTGGCATGGATGCTTGGATGAGGAGGGTGCGAATGACATCGTTGGTGGTACAGATAGCTCGTTCAGCCTTGCCGTTTTGTTGAGAGGTGTAGGGGCATGAGAAGCGATGCCGTGGGTGGTGTAGAAGGTATTAAGATTAAGATTAGTGTTATCAAATTCTTTTTCCGTTGTCGCATTGGAGGGAGAGGATGGGAAGCTGAAATTGGGTTTTGATGAGGGCATGAAAAGCGACAAAGGTGGCATACACTTCAGATTTTTTGCGTAGGGGAAAACTCTAGAAATATTGTGTAAAATCATCGACAATGATAAGGTAATAGCAATAACCAGAAGTACAAGGTATGGGTGATGTCTAAAAATCACAATGCAAACGTTCAAATGGACGACAAGTTCTAGAACTAGAGGGATAAAACAGTTTCCTAACATTTTTTACCTAATCGATAGGCATGACACATGGACAACCCTGTTTTATTGTGGTAGGTGTGTGGAGCGAGGCGTGTCATGGTAGTTTTGCAAGGGTGGCTGAGGCGGCAATGCCATAGGTCTGGGTGTTGTTGGAGGACGAAGGCGGCATGTTGAATATCTTGGCACATGGAGTAAAGCGGAACAGAGCTATTGCATCAAAGAATCATGGTCCCAGTGAGAAGATCCTTCATAGAGAAACCATAGGGATCAAATTGAATGGAGCAGGAATTATCGATGGTGAATTGTCGAACAGAACAGGTTTTTGATAATGTTAGGAACTACAAGAATGTTTACAAGAGGTTTTTCGATCTCTTCGGGTGTCATGGTAGAGGGTTGGAGGAAGTGAGGAAGGGTTTTGGGGTTTTAGGGTTCGGCAGAGGCCAGGGAGAGGAGAGGAGGCCGGCGGCTTGGCTAGGTCAGGATGACCTGCTCTGATACCATAAAATAATATGGTTACAGGTGACTCGATGGCCCTTCTTGTGCCAGATCATACATATATATATAGAATAAGTACATCTTGGGTTACAAGTTACTTAGGGCACAAGCCTAAACCCTAACCGCCGGCGGCTGGGCTAATGGGCCGGTGATGTCGGTTGCCTAACATGAGGGTCTACATTTGAAGAGGGAAATGGAGGGTGGTTGATGTTTCTTGGAAGCATGAGAAGAACGTCTCTGATGTGGTTTTCTGTTTTTAGGTTTATTTGCATCCAAGAGCGCAAGAATTCACGCGAAGGCCGTAGTTTTGTTTCTCTTTCGTTGTGTATGTGAGCCGTGTATACATTGCATACTCTATTGCAACAAAATTATTGCAGACTTGTCACAGACGCTTACTTAGTAAAATAGTTTTTGCCCAGAAATCTCTGTTGTGCATCCGAACCTTATGGTCTGATGCTGCAATGATTTTGACTGTAATTATTTATTCTGCATAATTCTAGCATCCAAATAAAATACCCCCTCTCTATACATGCGAATCTAGACAAATTTGTGACATCTACTTCGGGGACAGTGTACCACAATTGTGCATATTTGTGGTCAGCATCAAAGATCGATTCCCTGAAAAAAAAAGGGATGTGCATTCTCTCAGAACAGAGGAAACATACAAAGATTGATGTCCATGGTGATACAAATTTGATTCAGCATACAAGCAGAACTATGATTAAGCATTCTGTCGTTTCTCCTATAAAGCACCTGAATCAAGATGTTTCTGAGTTTTTAGTTTGTAAAGTTTTGGGTTTATAACCAAATGGAGGATGGTCGATGTTTCTTGGAAGCAGGAAAGGATGCCTTCTGATGTGGTTTTGTCGTTTTATGTTTCTAGGTTTTGTTCTTAAGTTTCTGATTCTGCAAATATGTTCTGAACCTGGTATCCCCGAGTCTTGATCCAGCAATGCCGCTAAACGCATGATATGCCGTCGTGTTTTAGTTCCTTTCCAATGTATGTGAATTGTGCCGAGGACAGATGAACTGCAGAACAATCGTGGCAACAATCGTGGTATATTTCCATGATCATGTTTGCATATTCTGTCAGTCGGTGCTAGCATTTCGCCAGTAGCAGTATACTCCACTTTGGGCATTCAGCGATAGAAAATGAGTGATATGTACATCTTTCTGAAGATATTAAAGTGTTTGAGGGCTGCTTTTTCTTCTCAATCCGTCGATTGGTGATGATTGACTGCCAAAGAGCGTCTTTTTGAATGCTTGGACAAGGCGTTCGATTCTTCAGAATTGTGGAATCATGGAATGTTTCGCTATCAGGGTATGCATACAGTAAAACTGAAGAACGCTACTGGCCAAGCAAAACAGAGATGCTGCTCTAGTGAAACACCAAATTTTTTGCACAAGGGACTTCATAAAGAGGCATACTTTCACCAAAAACCAAACCACAGTGAACTACACAGCGTGCGGGTCTGACGCAACAACGGCTTGCACCGTCAGCGGCTACTTACTTGCCGGGAACAAAGTTGGTGGCAAAAGCCCATGCGTTGTTGTTGACAGGGTCGGCAAGATGGTCGGCGAGGTTCTCGAGGGGACCCTTGCCGGTGACGATGGCCTGCACAAAGAAGCCGAACATGGAGAACATGGCAAGACGTCCGTTCTTGAGTTCCTTCACCTTGAGCTCCGCAAATGCCTCAGGGTCGTCAGCAAGGCCGAG
Source organism: Avena sativa (assembly GCA_916181665.1). NCBI lineage: Eukaryota > Viridiplantae > Streptophyta > Magnoliopsida > Poales > Poaceae > Avena > Avena sativa. Next base: position 18,019,862 of record OV702285.1, read on the forward strand.
GGGGTCAAAGCTGCCACCAGGGTAGAGTGGGTCGACGATCTCACCAAGCGGGCCACCAGCAACACGGTACCCCTCCACAGCACCCATCAGCATGACCTGACATGCCCAAATAGCGAGAATGCTCTGTGCGTGGACGAGGCTGGGGTTACCGAGGTAGTCGAGTCCGCCCTCGCTGAAGATTTGTGAGCCGGCCTTGAACCATACGGCCTCTCCGAACTTGACGCCATTGCGGGCAAGTAACTCGGGGAAGACGCAGCCGAGTGCGCCTAGCATGGCCCACCGAGAGTGGATCACCTCCAGCTCACGGTTCTTGGCGAACGTCTCGGGGTCAGCCGAGAGCCCGGCAGTGTCCCACCCATAGTCACCGGGGAACTCACCGGTCAAGTAGCTCGGGGGCTCACCGGAAAGTGGGCCGAGGTAGAGCACGCGGTCAGCACCGTACCACGGGCTGCCTGAGGAAACCTGCTTGGCTTTCGCCGTGGTCTTGCGCATCGTGACACGGGCCTCGCCAAAGAGAGCCGATAATGACACATTCTTCACTGCCTTGCCGGCGAAGGTCGAGGAAGAGAGGGACATGGTGGTGGTTGCCATTGAGCTGCTAAGGTTGCTGTTGTATTGTATGTTCTCCAAAGATGTAGAGTTGTGTGTGGAGATGGTCTAAGATGTGAGAAACATGGAGCTATTTATGACATTGGAGATGACACAATGGATGAGCTTTGTCGTGTGAGCTGACAAGATAGTAGATAGAGTTAGACAGAGGAAAAATCTTGATCTCTGACGCTATTGGTGCAGCAGAGATCTCTTCATCCGTGAACACGTGGCAAGATGAGAGCCAGGAAAGGGATACAATTGTGGCTAGGCTTGGGATATCGCTGGAGCACGGAGACCTGTGATTGGATGCTGGGTTACATATACAGTCACTTCATCTCAAGGTCTGCATGTCTGCATGCGACGAGACAGTCTGCATCGCCAAAAAAAGGGAGAGTGAGATCATCTCATTATTTTCCATGGTGGTGAACTGTACAACAAATCCCCATCATTCACATATCGATGAAAATTTGAGAATAGATAATGCAAAATGAAAGTTTGCTCTTTTGTTCTTAGAACCAGGAATGCATTTATCTGACTGACCTTAAAAATGGAACATAGAAAATGTGATACTCCCTCCGACCCATATTAGTTGTCTTCGAGTTGTTAAAATTTGGATGAACCTATATACTAAATAGTGTCTAGATTCATCCAAATTTAAACAAATTTGAATCAACAAATTTGAATCAATTAATTTACACAAGACATAATCTTATATCTTAGAGCATCTCCAATCGATGCACTAAGATGGTTTTGGGGCACCAAATTAACAGTTTTAATGCGACTGCAGCATTTTTTCGGACGCACTAAAATACAGCGCACAACCTGCAACAGTTTTCTAGATGCACTAAAATAGAACACACAACAGGCTATAACACACCACATTTACAGGATTAAACACGATTGTGATGAACATATGGATCTAAATAAATCATCACAGGATAAAGCACATGTAAAAACCTCTTGATTTAACATTATCTTTGTGTCAGTGCAATACCGATATTTTCTTTGGTGGGGAATGCAACACTGATACCGAGAAGCATCTAATGTTTTGTTTGTGGTGTAGGATTTGTTAGTTTGGCTTTTGGATCTTCTAGTTTAGATAATCATAGTAGTACTATTGGGTTCGATCTAGTGTATCTGAGAGAGAGAGAGAGAGGACAGAGAGATCGGAGAGGGAGAGGCGTGTATATCTACGCCTTGGCTCGAGGAACACGAGCCAGAGGGAATGCCAGAGCCGGTGGCCATGGCGGAGAGGGGCGACGGCGTGGGCGTGGGTGAGAGTGGCGGCGGCGGAGCTTCCCGTCGGCACAGCGCTAGCCTAGGTCGGATGGGTGTGTCGGTGGGGCAACTAGGGCACGATGAACCTCGTAAGGCGTGCCTTCGGCCCCCACCTGTCTTTATAGCACTGGCGACAGGGGCCCACCAACCAGATAGAGGTTGGGCGCCCCCGATCAGGGCGCGGTCAAGGGGTTCCGTTCGAGCCGTTGGGCTCGTACGGAAGAGATCAACCTAACATTCTCCACCTTGATCTCGACTTTTCTTTTAACTTTATACTTTATACTTTACTCGTTTCATCACGGATCAGTACATAGAGCATGTTTCATTGTCACAACTCATATACTTCTCTATTTTGAAACAAATCCTGCTACTTTTGGGCCTCTGTAGTCCAAGAATCGTAGGCTTTCCATTAATCCCATGCCGGCTAAGTGTTCCTTGAATACATTGGGTGGTAAGCCTTTTGTTAGCAGATCCACAAGCATATCCTTTGTCCTTATATGTGATGGCTTGCACAACTTATGTGAGCCTGTTGAGAACCCCAAGAGCAAGGTATGAAGCAGTACATCAGCAAGTTTTCCCTCAGTACGAAACCGAGGTTATCGAACCAGTAGGAGGAAGGAAACGTCACACAGGTGTTGCAAGCAACACGGAGACCTTCACATCATAAACTCAAGACTTTGCCCCAACTAAGAGTGAGGTTGTCAATCTCACCGGTTGCTGTAACAAAGGATTAAACGTATGGTGTGGAAGGCAATGGTTTGTAGCAAGTAAACAAGTAACCGTGAAAGATGTATCAATGGTAAATATTGGACCGGGTTCCATAGTTCACTAGAGGTGCTCTCCTTAGATAAACAACATGGCATGAAGGGTAAACAAATTACAGCAGGGCAATGGATAGGAACTGAGCAAGGCATAACAATGCAATTACTAGTCAGAAAGATCCTATGAGATTCGATTGGGCAATACAACAAGATACATAGACCGCCATCCAACTGCATCTATGACTAGAAGCCCACCTTCAGGTTATCATCCGAACCCCCTCCAGTATTAAGTTGCAAGCAACAGACAACTGATTTAAGCAAAGTGTGTAAGGTAAACAGTCCACATGTTCCATGAACAAGAGACCGTTGTTTTCTCCCTAGTGGCAACAACACATCTACAACCGAAGAGATTTCTGTCACTTCCCTTGGAAACTAGAGGCATGAACCCATTATCGAGCATAAATACCCCCTCTTGGAGTCACTAGCAACTACTTGGCCAAGATAGCTACTAACAACAAAGAGCATTCAAGATCACAAACAACACATACATGATAGAATCATAAAGATAAAACCATTAATCAAACCGACATAATAATCTCAATATCTATCGGATCCCCGCAAACACAGCATGCATGATTACAAATAGATTAGATCTTGATCATGAACGGAGCTCACAAGATCTATACATGAAAGCACAAAGGAGGAGATACAACCATCTAGCTACTACATGGTGTAGGGGTTCGTAGCATGGAAAACAAAAAAATTCTATCGCATGCAAACAAACAAGCCAAGATCTATCTACTAGATTGTAGCAACGAGTCAATAGAGGAACTCACCCTCGAAGATTCCAAAGCGGTTAACGAGAGCAGATTCTCGTGGGTGATGTAGTCGTACTCTTGCCGATCTCAAGATCGCGTAGACGATCCTTCCGGCGCTGCGTTCCGGCAGTGCTTCCGCAGTCGGTCACACGTTCGGTACTCGATGAAGACCTTCCTCTCCCTTGTTCCAGCAGGCAACGGAGGTTGTAGCACTCTCCTCACGATTCCAGCAGCACGACGGCGTGGTACCGGAAGTAGAGGGGAGATCTCGCAGGGCTTCGCCTTAAGCCGGAGCGAGTATGGTGGACTATGAGAGAGGCCTTGGTGGTCTAGGGTTTAGAGGCACCAAGGGGAAGGGGAAGCTTGGACGACGTCTAGGGCTTGGGGAAGCCCCAAGTTGGCGACTTGGAGAAACCCTAGGGGAGGCGGCGACTTGGAGGAGGCCGGCGGCTAGGGCTAGGGTTTTGGGGTGTGTTGGGTGTAGGTAAGAGGGGCAGCCCTGCCCCTCCTTATATAGGTGGGAGGGCGCGGCTTGGGAGGAGGGAGTCCTCCCCCAAGTAGGCCTCCTTGGCCGGCGGGTGGAGGGAGAGGAACTCCTCCCCATGTAGGTTTCCTGCTCTCCCTCCACCAAGCAAACTTGCCGTTTGACTATTTCAAATTGGCGTTTTTGACTTTCAAACTAGGATTTGATCTCTCCCTTTATTTTGCCCAGCCAAGTGACCTAGTACATGATGCAACCATTTCACATTGTCATGACACATTCATGTACCATTCCCCTCCGGAGTGCCGGACCTTCTAGACCCTTCTAGAACATTCCCGATGAAAACACATGAATCATTCCCTAACTCCAAAACAGGACTTTCCTTATATGAATCTTATTCTCCGGACCATTCTGGATCTCCTTGTGATATCCCAGACCCCTTCCGAGACTCCGAACAACATTCGGTCTCTTACTCATCATTCCATAACTACTCAACAACATCGAATCCTTAAGTGTGTATCCCCATGGTTCGTGAATTATGCGAACATGATCCAGACACTTCTCCGATCAATAACCAATAGAGGAATCTGGAAATTCATATGGCTCCCACATATTTCAACGATTACTTTGCGATCGAATGAACCACTTACATACGATACCAATTTCCCTTTGTCACACGATAATTTACTTATCCGAGGTTTTGATCGTCGGTATCTCTGCATACCTAGTTCAACCTCGTTACTGATAAGTACTCTTTTCTCGTTCCCGTGATATGTGATCCCTTATGAGCCAGTCACATGCTTGCAAGCTAATTGTATGACATTCCACTGAGAGGGCCCAGAGTATATCTATCCGTCATATGGATGGACAAATCCCACTCTTGATCCATGTGTCTCAACCCATACTTTCCGAACACTCAATGCCATCTTTATAGCCACCCAGTTACGGTGTGGTGTTTGATGTCATCAAAGTATCCTTCCGGTGATGGTGACAAGCATGATCTCATGGTCGAAGGAATTAGGTTACTATGTATCAGAAAGCTTATAGCAATTGAACTATTAAAACGACTTGATCTTTATGCTACGCTTATCTATAGGAGTATGTCCATCATATCATTCTCCTAATGATATGACCTTGTCATTAACAACATCTCTAATGTTCATGATCAATAAACCATGATCATCTATTAATCAACAAGCTAGTATTATAAAGAGGCTTTACTAGGGACTCTAATTTAGTTTACAAATCACACAAGTATTAATGTTTCTGGTTAATACTGTTATAGCATGAATGTAAACTTTTATCATAAACACAAAGATATAATAATAACTACATTTATTATTGCCTCTAGGGCATATCTTCAACAGTCTCCCACTTGCACTAGAGTCAACTAATCTAGATTACATGGTAATATACCGAACACCCATGGCAGTTTGGTGTTGGTCATGTTTTGCCTTCGGGAGAGATTTAGTCAAAGGATCCGCCACATTCAGATCTGTGTGTACTTTGCAAATCTTTATGTCACCATCTTGGACATGTTCTCGAATAGCGTGAAAACGTAGCTTGATGTGCTTTAGTTTCTTGTGTGACCTTGGTTCTTGCGCATTGGCTATGGCGCCCATGTTATCACAGTAGATAGACATTGGGTCTAGCGCACTTGGAACCACACCGAGCTCTGTAATGAACTCCTTCATCCATATCGCTTCTTGTGAAGCCTCCGAAGCAGATATGTATTCCGATTCAGTTGAAGATCTCGCCACAACGCTTTGCTTTGCACTCCTCCAGCTAACTGCTGCACCATTCAAAGTAAATACGTATCCAGATTGAGATTTAGAATCATCTGGATCGGTGTTCCAACTAGCATCGGTGTAACCATTAACAACGAGCTGTTCATCACCTCCATAAGAAAGAACCATATCCTTAGTTCTTCTCAAGTACTTAAGGATGTTTTTGACCGCTGTCCAATGATCCACTCCTGGATCACTTTGATATCTGCTAGTCAAACTAACAGCATATGCAATGTCGGGTCTAGTACATAGCATGACATACATTAGAGATCCTATGGCTGAGGCATAGGGAGTCTTACTCATCCTTTCTCTATCTTCTGCCGTCGCTGGACTTTGAGTTTTACTCAAGGTCGTATTGGGAAACATGGGAAAGAACCCTTTCTTGCTATCTTCCATTCCAAACCTCTTTAGAACTTTGTCCAAATATGTACTTTGTGACAATGATATTAGGCGTCTCGATCTATCTCTATAAATCTTTATGCCTAATATGTAAGCTGCTTCGCCAAGATCTTTCATTGAAAAACTATTATTGAAATATTCCATGACACTATTAAGAAGGTCTACATCATTCCCAATCAACAATATGTCATCTACATATAGTATTAAGAATGCTACAGAGCTCCCACTCACTTTCTTGTAAATACAAGCTTCTCCATAAGTTTGTATAAAACCAAAGTTTTTGATTACCTTATCAAAACATTGATTCCAACTTCGGGATGCTTGCTTCAATCCATATATGGACCGTTGAAGTTTGCACACCTTGTTAGCATCTTTAGGATCGATAAAACCTTTGGGTTGCATCATATACAACTCTTCATCAATGTCTACATTGAGGAACGGCGTTTTGACATCCATCTGCCATATCTCATAATCGTAATATGCAGCGATTGCTAACATAATCCTCACAGACTTTAGCTTCGCTACTGGTGAGAAAGTCTCATCGTAGTCAACTCCTTTAATTTGTCGAAACCCTTTTGCGACAAGTCGAGCTTTATAGACAATAACATTACCATCAGCATCTGTTTTCTTCTTGAAAATCCATTTGTTCTCGACAGCCTTCCGGCCATCCGGTAAGTCCACCAAAGTCCATACTTGGTTTTCGTACATGGATCCAATTTCGGATTTCATGGCGTCTTGCCATTTATTGGAATCTGGGCTCATCATCGCTTCCTCATATGTCGCAGGGTCATCAGTGTTGTCCACCAACATGACACTCATAACGGGATAACACCAATCAGGAGTGGTACGAGTTCTCGTTGACCTGCGAGGTTCTGTAGCAACGTCAACTGAAGTTTCATGATCATCATCATTAGCTTCCTCTCTTATTGGTGTAGGCGCCACTGGAACTACTTCCGGTGCTGCGCTACTCGCAAGTTCGAGAGAAGGTTCGACAACCTCGTCGAGTTCTACTTTCCTTCCAGTCACTTCTTTCGAGAGAAATTCCTTCTCTAGAAAAGATCCATTCTTAGCAACGAAGATTTTGCCCTCGGATCTATGATAGAAGGTATACCCAATAGTTTCCTTCGGGTATCCTATGAAGACGCATTTTTCCGCTTTGGGTTCAAGCTTGTCCGGCTATAACTTCTTTACATAGGCTTCGCAACCCCAAACTTTAAGGAACGACAATCTAGGTTTCTTCCCAAACCATAGTTCATACGGTGTCGTTTCAACGGATTTAGATGGTGCCCTATTTAAAGTGAATGCGGCTGTTTCTAATGCATAACCCCAAAACGATAGCGGTAAATCTGTAAGTGACATCATAGAACGAACCATATCTAAGAGAGTTCGATTACGATGTACGGACACACCATTACACTATGGTGTTCCCGGCGGTGTCAATTGTGAAAGTATTCCGCATTTCTTTAAATGCTCGCCAAACTCGTAACTTAGATATTCACCTCCATGATCAGAACGTAGAAATTTAATCTTCTTGTTACGTTGATTCTCTACCTCACATTGAAATTCCTTAAACTTCTCAAAAGTTTCGGACTTATGTTTCATGAAATAGATATACCCATATCTACTCAAGTCATCCGTGAAGGTAAGAACATAACGATAACCACCGCGCGATGCTACACTCATTGGACCACACACATCGGTATGTATGATTTCCAACAAGTCCGTAGCTCGCTCCATCATACCAGAAAATGGAGTCTTAGTCATTTTACCCATCAGACATGCTTCGCATCTTTCAAGTGATTCGAAATCAAGTGATTCAAGAAGTCCATCGGAATGGAGTTTCTTCATACGCTTCACTCCAATGTGACTAAGACGATAGTGCCACATATAGGTCGAGTTATCGCTTAATTTCAAACGTTTATCTTCAATGTTATTAATATGTGTATTTCCACTATCGAGATTCAATAAGAATAGACCATCTATCAAAGGTGCATGTGCATAAAACATATTACTCATATAAATCGAACAACCATTATTCTTGGACTTAAACAAGTAAATGTCTCGCAATAAACATGATCCCAATATAATGTTCATGCTCAAATCAGGCACCAAATAACAATTATTTAAGTATAAAACTAATCCTGATGGTAGATGAAGAGGTAGCATGCCGACCACGATCACATCAACCTTTGATCCATTTCCAGCGCGCATCGTCACCTCGTTCTTCGCTAGCTTCCATTTATTCTGCAGCACCTGTTTCGAGTTACAAATATGAGCAACCAAACCAGTATCAAATACCCAGGTACTACTACGAGTACTAGTGAGATACACATCAATAACATGTATATCAGATATACCTTTCTTCTTGATGTTGCCGTTCTTCAAATCCGCCAAGTACTTTGGGCAATTCCGCTTCCAGTGACCCTCTCCCTTGCAGTAAAAGCACTCAGTATCAGGCTTAGGTCCAGCCTTGGTATTCTTCGCCGGTGCGGTAACTTTCTTACCACCCTTCTTGAAGTTTCCCTTTTGCTTAGACTTGCCTTTCTTGAATTTGGTGGTCTTATTGACCATCAACACTTGATGCTCTTTCTTGATCTCCACTTCTGTAGATTTCAACATGGAGAAGAGTTCTGGCAACTGCTTGTTCATGCTTTGCATGTTGTAGTTCATCACAAAGTTCTTGTAACTTGGTGGCAGTGATTGGAGGACACGGTAAATCCCCAAAGCATTAGGAATCACTATACCCAAGATTTGGAGTTTGTTTGCGTGCCCAGACATCTTAAGCACATGCTCACTGACGGAGCTGCCCTCTTCCATCTTGCAGTTAAAGAACTTTTCAGAAGCCTCATAGCTCTCAACTGCCGCATGAGTCTCAAATATCATTTTGAGTTCACGGACAATACCATGTGGGTCATGGTTCTCAAACCTTTTCTGAAGCTCCGATTCCAAACCATACAAGATAGCACACTGAACTGTGGAGTACTGATTCTTCCGAGCGAGGTAAACGTTCTTTACTTCATCGGTAGCATCAGCTGCAGGCGGGTCACCCAGCGGTGCATCCAGCACATATGTCAAATTACCAGCATTGAGGACAATCCTCAAATTGCAGAACCAATCCGCGAAGTTGCTTCCATTGTTTTTCAACTTTTCTTTCTCTAGGAACGCATTAAAATTGATGGCAGGGGCCGCCATTGATCTACAACATATTTGCAATAGTTTAGACTAAGTTTATGACAAATTGAGTTCTAATTAATAGTTAAATTAATCTAGGTGAACTCCTACTCAAAACAATATCCCTCACATTGTTTTAGTGATCACACGAACCAAATCCACCACATCAAAACCGATCATCACGAGAGTTGATGCAGCTTCAATGGCGAACAATCAACATGTTCATCATATCTACTATATGACTCATGCTTTACCTTTCGGTGATCCGTGTTCCGAGACCATGTATGTACATGCTAGTCTCATCAAGATCAAACCTTAGCTTCCGCATAAGCAAATCTGGCTTGCTCACGTTGTATACACTTGCAGAATCTAACACACTCGATCATCACGTGGTGCTTAGAAACAACAAGCTTTAGCAACGGTGCTAACTAAGGGTGAACACTTTATGACTTGAAATTCATGTGCATGAGGGATCATCTTATAATGCTACCGGCGTCTACTAAGCAATACAAGATGCATAAAGGATTAACATCACATGCAATTCATAATATGTGATATGATATGACCTTTCTTCTTTGTGCTTCCGATCTCCATCTTCAAGCACGAACATGATCTCCATCATCACCGGCATTGCATCAAGGTCAATGGCGCCGTTTCATGGTTGTCGTCCACCAGCTTCAACTATTACAACTACTTTGAATAGACACGCGGGTCTTAACAGAATTTAAAGACAACCATATGGCTCCTGCCGGTTGCCAACTTACAATAAGGAACATTGCATACATCAAATATAATCACAATCATGGCCATATCACATCACAGCACACCCCTGCAAAACAAAGTTAGACGCCTCTAATTTCTTTGCATATTTTACGTGGTTTGGGGCTTTCAATAAGTGTCGTTCTAACTTACGAACAAGAACCACAACATTGATGCTTGAACTATCAAGTGCCCGTTGTAAATTGGATCTATACTATGATGGGAGAGACATGCACCCGCAAAGCCACTTATGCAATACAAGTTGCATGTTGAGCGTGGAGCAAGTCTCATGAACGATGTCATGTAAGGTTAGCCTGGGCCGCTTCATCCCATCATACCGCAAGATGCAAAGTACACAAAAAGCAATTTATAACAAAAGCACCACCGCCCACAATGACCATTGTGTTCTACTCGTGCAACAGATCTACATATAGACACGGCTCTGATACCACTGTAGGGGTTCGTAGCATGGAAAGCAAAAATTTTCTACCGCATGCAAACAAACAAGCAAAGATCTATCTACTAGATTGTAGCAACGAGTCGATAGAGGAACTCACCCTCGAATATTCCAAAGCGGTTAACGAGAGCAGATTCCTGTGGGTGATGTAGTCGTACTCTTGCCGATCTCAAGATCGCGTAGACGATCCTTCCGGCGCTGCGTTCCGGCAACGCTTCCACAGTCGGTCACACGTTCGACACTCGATGAAGACCTTCCTCTCCCTTGTTCGAGCAGGCAGCGGAGGTTGTAGCACTCTCCTCGCGATTCTGGCAGCACGACGGCGTGGTACCGGAAGTAGAGGGGAGATCTCGCAGGGCTTCGCCTTAAGCCGGAGCGAGTATGGTGGACTATGAGAGAGGCCTTGGTGGTCTAGGGTTTATAGGCACCAAGGGGGGGAAGCTTGGCCGGCGGCTAGGGCTTGGGGAAGCCCCAAGTCGGTGAAGGGTTTTACAGCATAGTAAATCAAAGAATTTCTACGGATGCGAATGGGAAAGCCAAGATCTAATCTAGGAGATGCAAACAACGAGGGGGGATAGATGAGATCTTCATACCCTTGAAGATTCGCACAGCGGAACGTTCAACGGAACGTGGTTGATGTAGTCGTACTAGCTTCTCCTCCTCGCGATCCGATCCGATCCGATCCAACACCGCAAGTGGCGATGCCTCCGAGAGATGCACACGTACGGCACCTCGACGTCTCCTCCTTCCTCGGTCCAGCAAGTGGGGTGGAGAGATAGATTGGATCTACAACACAACGTCATGGTGCAAAGGTGGAGAGTTTCTGCGGCAGGGCTTCGCCTACGCGCAGTCGGGAGAGAGAGAGATCTGGAGGGCAGCAGGTAGGCGGCTAGGGTTCAAGGAGGGGTGGTGGAGGGCTGCGCCCCTGCCCTCTATATATAGGGGGATGTCCAGCCCCCTTGGCCCCTCCTCCAAGCCCTAGGGCGGCGGCCCCAAGGGTTGGAGTGGGGGGCAAGTTTTCCCCTTCCTTCTAGAAGGTTTCCCTAGGGTTTCCCCTAGGGTTTGGCCGGCTGGTCCTATGGGGCCTTGTGCCCCTGGCCCAATGCGGCCAGGGCACTCCCTCGTAGGCCCACACCCCCTCCCGACAAGTGGGGCCACGTTGGTCCCACTCCGGAAGGTTCTAGAAGCTTCCGGTATGATACCGAACAATCCGAAACAATTCCGAAATCCAAAAACTGCTTTCCCTTATATGAATCCTATTCTCCGAACCATTCCGGAACCTCTCGTGATGTCCTGGATATCATCCGAGACTCCGAACAAAAACTCATAAACCAATTATCCATTCTATCCTAGCGTCGAGACACGTTAAGTGTGTGACCCTACGGGTTCGAGAATATGCAGATATGATCTTCTATCAATAATCAACAGCGGAGTCTGGAAACCCATATTGACTCCCACATACTCATAGATGATCATATCGGATGAACCACGATGCCAGGATTCAATTAATCCCATATATATATTCCCTTCGTCACGCGATATTTTACTTGCCCAAGATTCGATCGTCGGTATCGGCATACCTAGTTCAATCTCGTTCACAGCAAGTACTTTACTCGTTCCGTAATCCAATATCACATTGTGATTAACTCTTTAACCACGTGCTTGCAAGCGGTGTTGATATCGATTACCGATTGGGCCCGAAGTATATCTCTCCGACTTGGGAGGGACAAATCCCATCTCGATACATACAACCCAACAAGTACTTTCCGATCACCTGAGAGACACCTTTATGATCACCATCTCATAGGATGACGTTTGATGACCTCAAATCTTTCTTCCGATACCAGGGAGTTGCATTATCTCATGGTCTAAGGAATACAATATTTGACATAAGAAAAAGCTTCGCAAAGATGAACACGATGACACGATCTAATTGCTCTGCTTGATTTGGTTCTGTCCATCATATCATTCTCCTAATGATATGATCTCATTATTAATCGACAACTCATGTCTATGGTTAGGAAACCTTAACCATCATTAATCAATGAGCTAGTCCATAGAGGCATACTAGGGACACGGTGTTGTTTATAAACCACACAAGTATCAAAGTTTCCGCTTAATACAATTCTAGCATGGAATATAAACTTTATCATGAACAAGAATTATAATAATAACATCTTTATTATTGCCTCTAGGGCATAATTCCAACAGTCTCCCACTTGCACTAGAGTCAATAATCTAGTTTACATCTGGCAACAATCTCACACCCATGGCACTGAGGTGCCGATCATGTTTTACACGTGGAAGAGGTTTAGTCAATGGATCTGCGACATTCAGATCTGTATGTACTTTGCTAATCTTCAGATCTCCATCTGCTATATAATCTCGGATTATATGAAACTTGCGGTTGATATGCTTGGTCTTTGGATGATATCTTGGTTACTTAGCCAGTGCTATGGCGCTAGTGTTGTCACACAATATCTCTAGTGGGTCCAAGGAACTTGGAACCACACCAAGCTCAGTGATGAAGTTCCTGATCCAAACTCCTTCACTTGACGCTTCTACAGCAGCCATGTATTCCGCTTCTACTGTAGATCCCGCGATCACGCTTTGCTTGCAGCTTCTCCAGCTCACAGCTCCTCCATTCAAAATATAAACGTATCCTGTCTGAGATTTAGAATCATCCTTGTCGGTGTCGAAACTAGCATTGACGTAACCTTTTATGACGATCTGTTCATCACCTCCATAGACTAAGAACATTTCTTTAGTTCTATTTAAATACTTTAGGATGTTCTTCACGGCTGTCTAGTGTTCCACTCCTGGATCACTTTGGTATCTGCTCGTCAAACTAAGAGCATTGGACACATACGGTCTAGTACATAGCATGGCATACATGATAGAACCTATGGCCGAGGCATAAGGCACTTTGCTCATAGCTTATCTATCGTTTACCGTAGCTGGACACTGAGCCCTGCTCAATATCTTACCTGACAACATAGGCACTGAACCTTTCTTTGCCTTATCCATTCTGAACCTTTTCAGAACTTTGTCTAGGTATGTACTTTGGCTTAAAGCTATCAGGCGTCTTTGTCTATCTCTATAGATTTTGATGCCCAATATATAAGCAGCTTCCCCTAGGTCTTTCATTGAAAAACATTTGTTCAAATAACTCTTCACATCGTTAAGCATGTCAATGTCATTTCCGATAATCAATATGTCATCCACATATAGTACCAAAAATGTCACTGAGCTCCCACTCACTTTCTTGTAGATACAAGCTTCGTAGAAATTTGGAACAAATCCAAAGCTCTTGATCACTTGATCAAAACGAAGGTTCCAACTCCGAGATGCTTGCTTCAGTCCATAAATGGAACGCTGAAGTTTGCACACCTTATCAGCATCCTTAGGATCGACAAAACCTTTGGGTTGCATCATATACAACTCTTCATCAATGTTGCCATTGAGGAACGCAGTCTTGACATCCATCTGCCATATTTCTTAATCATGAAACGCAACAATTACTAATAAAATCCGAATGGACTTAAACATCGCTACGGGAGAGAAAGTCTCATCGTAGTCAACACCTTGAACTTGTCGAAAACTTTTCGCGACAAGCCGTGCTTTATAGACAGTAACATTACCATCCGCGTTCGTTTTCTTCTTGAAAATCCATTTGCACTCAACGGCCTTTCGGTCGCTAGGAGGGTCCACCAAAGTACATACTTGGTTTTCGCTCATGGATCCCAATTCGGATTTCATGGCCTCTAGCCATTTCTCAGAGTCTGGGCTCATCATTGCTTCCTCATAGTTCACAAGTTCACTGTTGTCTACTAACAAGACAGTTAAGACAGGGTTGCCGTACCACTCAGGAGGGGCACACGACCTTGTCGACCTGCGACGTTCAGTAGTAGCATCGTCCGAAGCTTCATGATCCTTGTCATTAGCTTCCTCTATTGCTGGTGCAGACGACACTGGAACAATTTCAGGTGCTGCGCTACTCTCCAACTCAAGAGAAGTTTCAATAACCTCGTCTAGCTCTACTACCCTCCCACTCACTTCTTTCGAGAGAAAATCCTTCTCAAGAAAGGATCCGTTCTTTGCAACAAACACTTTGCCTTCGGATCTATGATAGAAGGTATACCCAATCGTTTCCTTAGGGTATCCTATGAAGACGCATTTCTCCGCTTTGGGTTCGAGCTTGTCCGGCATCAACTTCTTGACGTAAGCTTCGCATCCCCAAACTTTAAGAAACGACAACTTAGGTTTAGCACCAAACCACAGTTCATACGATGTCATCTCAACGGATTTAGATGGTGCCCTATTTAAAGTGAATGCAGTGGTTTCTAATGCATAACCCAAAATGATAATGACAAATCTGTAAGAGACATCATTGATTGCACCATATCTAATAGAGTTCGATTCCGGCGTTTAGACACACCATTGCGCTGTGGTGTTCCGGGTGGCGTGAGTTGCGAAACGATTCCGCTTGCTTTAAGATGCGTGAGAAAATCATAACTCAAATATTCACCTCCACGATCGGATCGTAGAAATTTAATTTTCCTGTTACGATGGTTTTCCACTTCGTTCTGAAATTCTTTGAACTTTTCAAATGTTTCAGATTTATGTTTCATTAAATAGATATACCCATATCTACTTAAATCATCAGTAAAAGTGAGAAAATAGCGATAACCACCGCGCGTCAAAACACTCATTTGTCCGCATACATCGGTATGTATGATTTCCAACAAGTCCGTTGCTCGCTCCATTATTCCGGAGAACGGGGTTTTGATCATCTTGCCCATGAGGCATGGTTCGCACGTGTCAAATGATTCAAAATCAAGAGACTCCAAAAGTCCATCAGAATGGAGTTTCTTCATGCGTTTTACACCAATATGACCTAGACGGCAGTGCCACAAATAAGTTGTATTATCACTATCTATCTTGCATCTCTTAGCCTCAATGTTATGGATGTGTGTTTCATTGCTTTCAAAATTCAGAAGAAATAAACCATTCATAGCAGGTGCATGATCATAAAAGATGTTACTCATATAAATAGAACAACCATTATTCTACGATTTAAATGAATAACCGTCTTGCAATAAACACGATCCAGATATGATGTTCATGCTCAACACAGGCACATAATAACATTTATTGAGGTTTAAAACTAATCCCGAAGGTAAAACTAAGGAGAGTGTGCCGACGACCATCACATCAACTCTTGATCCGTTGCCAACGCGCATTGTCACCTCATCCCTCGCTAGCCGCCGTCTATTCCGTAGCTCCTGTTTCGAGTTACAAATATTAGCAACTGAACCAGTATCAAATACCCATGCACTACAACGAGGGGTAGTAAGGAAAACATTAATAACATGTATATCAAATATACCTTTGATGGTGCCAGCCTTCTTGTCCGCTAAGTACTTCGGACAATTGCGCTTCCAGTGACCCTTGTCCTTGCAATAGAAGCACTAAGTGTCCGGCTTAGGTCCAGACTTGAGCTTCTTCTCTGCAGGGGCAATGCGCTTGCCGCTGCCCTTCTTGAAGGGCTTCTTTGCACCCTTACATTTCTTAAAGCTGGGGGGCTTGTTGACCATCAACACATGATTATCTTTCTTGATGTCCACCTCCGCAGCTTTTAGCTTAGCGAAGAGCTCAGTGATCGTATCAGTGGAACCAATCTGATTATGAGTAACTACAAAACTTTTGTAGCTAGGAGGGAGTGATTGCAGAACTCTGTCAATCTTGAGCTCCTCTGGAATCTTGCAGTCCAGTTGCTCAAGGCGTTGAGTGTAGCCCGACATCTTAATGGCGTGGTCACTAACGGAACTCCCTTCCTCCATCTTGCAGTTAAAGAATTTCTCAGAGATCTCATATCTCTCAGAACGGGCCTGAGTCTGAAACATAGTTTTTAGTTCCTCAAGAATCTCAAAGGGCACGGGGAACTCCTCAAAACGATTTTGAAGGTCCGATTCCATAGCAAACAACATGGTGCTCTTAATCACACCATAATCATCCTTGCGCGACTAATAAACAGCTTTCTCATTAGCCGGCGCATCTACAGCAGGGGCGTCACCTAGCGCTTTCTCAAGGACATAGTCCTTTTTTCCGCCAGAGAGAATGATTCTCAGATTGCGGAACCAGTTGGTGAAGTTAGACCCATTGTTCTTAAGCTTTTCTTTCTCAGCAAAAACGTTGAAGTTGAAGTTGGACTTAGACATTTGATCTACAAAATTTGCAAGTACAATTTAGACTATGTTCATGATAACTAGTTCAACTTAATCAAATTACTAGATGAACTCCCACTAAATTCAACATCCCTCAAGTTGTTTAGTGAACATGATACAAATTCTCCACACCTAATCCGATCTTCACGAGAAGAGATGTGGTTTCAATGGTGGACAACAAAGTGTCGATCATATCATTCATATGACTCATGCTTAACCTTTCGGTTCGTGTGTTCCGAGGCCATGTCTGTACATGCTAGGCTCGTCAAGTCAAACCCAAGTATTTCCGCGTGTGCAAAACTGACTTGCACCCGTTGTATGTGAACGTAGAGTTTATAGCACCTGATCATCACGTGATGCTTGAACACGACGAACTTTCGCAACAGTGCATACATGGGGAGAACACAGTTTTATCTTGATCTTTAAGTGAGGAATCATCTTATAATGCTACCGTCGCGATCTAAGCATAATAAGATACATAAAAGGATAAACATCACATGCATATAATTTTATGTGACATGGTATAGCCAATCTCCGCGCAATGATCTCCATCTTGTGCGAGCCAGCATGATCTCCATTACTCCACCATGATTGCCTCCACCACGAATAGAAACTACAACTATTGCTAACTACTTAGCGATGAAGTAAAGCTATTACATGGCGTATAAGAAGTTGACACACAGGTCATACAAAATTATAAAGACAACCATATGGCTCCTGCCGGTTGTGTACTCATTGACATGCAAGTCGTGAAACATTACAAAACATGATCATTGCATACAACATACACATCACATCTTGGGCCATACCATATCACAGAAACACTCCCTGCAAAAACAAGTTAGACGCCTCTACTTTGTTGTTGCATGTTTTACGTGGCTTATGGGAGTAACAAGCTAAGAACGATTCTTACCTACGGAAAGCCACAACGGTGATATTATGGTTGCCAACATCCGGTGTAAATCCCATGACAACTATAGTGAGAGAAACTGGCATCCACCAGCCGCATGTGTGGAACAAGCCACACGTCAAGTGCGGAGCCGGTCTCGCGAACGAGGTCGCGTAAAGTTGGCCTGGACCACTTAGATCTCACTATCCCGTGTCATAAGAAGTACACAAACAATAGTCTTGCAACAGAAAACATCAACGCCCGCAACAAGCATGTTGCGTTCTACTCGTGAAACACATCTACGCATAGATCTAGCTCTGATACCACTGAAGGGTTTTGCAGCATAGTAAATCAAAAAAATTCTATGGATGCGAACGGGAAAGCCAATATCTAATCTATAAGATGCAAACAACGAGGGGGGATGGATGAGATCTTCATACCCTTGAAGATTCGCACAGCAGAACGTTCAACGGAACGTGGTTGATGTAGTCGTACTAGCTTCTCCTCCCCGCGATCCGATCCAATCTAACACCGCAAGTGGCGATGCCTCCGAGAGATGCACATGTACGACACCTCGACGTCTAATCCTTCCTCGGTCCAGCAAGTGGGGTGGAGATATAGATTGGATCTACAACACGACGGCGTGGTGCAAAGGTGGAGAGTTTCTGCGGCAGGGCTTCGCCTACGCGCAGTCGGGAGAGAGAGATCTGGAGGGCAGCAGGTAGGCAGCTAGGGTTCAAGGAGGGGTGGTGGAGGGCTGCGGCCCTGCCCCATATATATAGGGGCTGGCCAGCCCCCTTGGCCCCTCCTCCAAGCCCTAGGGCGGCGGCCCCAAGGGTTAGAGTGGGGGGCAAGTTTTCCCCTTCCTTCTAGAAGGTTTCCCTAGGGTTTGGCCGGATGGGCCTATGGGGCCTTGTTCCCCTGGCTCAATGCGGCCAGGGCACTCCCTCGTAGGCCCATGCCCCCTCCCGACAAGTGGGACCACGTTGGTCCCACTCCGGAAGGTTCTAGAAGCTTCCGGTACAATACCGAATAATCCGAAACAATTCCGAAATCCAAAAACTGCTTTCCCTTATATGAATCCTATTCTCCGGACCATTCCGGAACCTCTCGTTATGTCCCGAATCTCATCAAGACTCCGAACAAAAACTCATAAACCAATTATACATTCTATCCTAGCGTCGAGACACGTTAATTGTGTGACCCTACGGGTTCGATAATATGCAGACATGATCTTCTATCAATAATCAACAGCGGGGTCTGGAAACCCATATGGACTCCTACATACTCATCGATGATCATATCGGATGAACCACGATGCCATGATTCAATTAATCCCATATATATATTCCCTTCGTCACGCGATATTTTACTTGCCCGAGATTCGATCGTCGGTATCGGCATACCTAGTTCAATCTCATTCACAGCAAGTACTTTACTCGTTCCGTAATCCGATATCACATTGTGATTAACTCCTTAACCATGTGCTTGCAAGCGGTGTTGATATCGATTACCGAGTGGGCCCGAAGTATATCTCTCCGACTTGGGAGGACAAATCTCATCTCGATACATACAACCCAACAAGTACTTTCCGATCACCTAAGAGACACCTTTATGATCACCCTCTCATAGGATGACGTTTGATGACCTCAAAGCTTTCTTCCGATACCAAGGAGTTGCATTATCTCATGGTCTAAGGAATACAATATTTGACATAAGAAAAAGCTTCGCAAAGATGAACACGATAACACGATCTAATTGCTCTGCTTGATTTGGGTCTGTCCATCATATCATTCTCCCAATGATATGATCTCATTATTAATCGACAACTCATGTCTATGCTTAGGAAACCTTAACCATCATTAATCAATGAGCTAGTCCATAGAGGCATACTAGGGACACTGTGTTGTTTATAAACCACACAAGTATATGAGTTTCCGCTTAATACAATTCTAGCATGTAATATAAACTTTATCATGAACAAGAATTATAATAATAACATCTTTATTATTGCCTCTAGGGCATAATTCCAATAGTAGGCGACTTGGAGAAACCCTAGGGGCGGCGGCGACTTGGAGGAGGCCGGCGACTAGGGATAGGGTTTTGGGGTGTGTTGGGTGTAGTTAAGAGGGGCAACCCTGCCCCTCCTTATATAGGTGGGAGGGCGCGGCTTGGGAGGAGGGAGTCCTCCCCCAAGTCGGCCTCCTTGGCCGGCGGGTGGAGGGAGAGGAACTCCTCCCCAAGTAGGTTTCCTACTCTCCCTCCACCAAGCAAACTTGCCGTTTGACTTTTTCAAATTGGCGTTTTTGACTTTCAAACTAGGATTTGATTTCTCCCTTTATTTTGCCCAGCCAAGTGACCTAGTACATGATGCAACCATTCCACATTGTCATGACACATTCATGTACCCTTCTCCTCCAGAGTGCCGGACCTTCCGGACCCTTCTAGAACATTCCCGATGAAAACACCGGAATCATTCCCCAACTCCGAAATAGGACTTTCCTTATATGAATCTTATTCTCCGGACCATGCCGGATCTCCTTGTGATATCCCGGATCCCATCCGAGACTCCGAAAAACATTCGGTCTCTTACTCATCATTCTATAACTACTCAACAACATCGAATCCTTAAGTGTGTCTCCCTACGGTTCATGAATTATGCGGACATGATCGAGACACTTCTCCGATCAATAACCAATAGAGGAATTTGGAAATTCATATGGCTCCCACATATTTCAACGATTACTTTGCGATCGAATGAACCACTTACATACGATACCAATTTCCCTTTGTCACACGATAGTTTACTTATCCGAGGTTTTGATCGTCGGTATCTCTGCATACCTAGTTCAACCTCGTTACTGATAAGTACTCTTTTCTCGTTCCCATGATATGTGATCCCTTGTGAGCCAGTCACATGCTTGCAAGCTAATTGGATGACATTCCACCGAGAGGGCCCAGAGTATATCTATCCGTCATATGGATGGACAAATCCCACTCTTGATCCATGTGTCTCAACCCATACTTTCCGAACACTCAATGCCATCTTTATAGCCACCCAATTACGGTGTGGTGTTTGATGTCATCAAAGTATCCTTCCGGTGATGGTGATAAGCATGATCTCATGGTCGAAGGAATTATGTTACTATGTATCAGAAAGCTTATAGCAATTGAACTATTAAAATGACTTGATCTTTATGCTATGCTTATCTATAGGAGTATGTCCATCATATCATTCTCCTAATGATATGACCTTATTATTAACAACATCTCTAATGTTCATGATCAAGAAACCATGATCATATATTAATCAACAAGCTAGTATTATAAAGAGGCTTTACTAGGGACTCTAATTTAGTTTACAAATCACACAAGTATTAATGTTTCTGGTTAATACTGTTATAGCATGAATGTAAAATTTTATCATAAACACAAAGATATAATAATAACTACATTTATTATTGCCTCTAGGGCATATCTCCAACACATGGACCCATAGTCCAAGGTGGAACTACTCACACATCATACCGGAGAGAAGGCCTCCGGGATGATCGCCCCTCCGGCAGGGTGCCGGGAAGAACTTCAGATCCCCCCGATCTAGGGACGATGGTGGCGCCGGCTATAGATGGTTTCGTGGAGATTTGATCGGGTGCTTAGGGTTTCTGCATCCGGGGCTTATTATAGACGAAGGGGGTGGCCGAGGCGGCAGCCAGAGGGGGCAAACCCTTCCCAGGCACGGGGTAGGGCCCACCCTTGCCTAGGGGGGTTTAGCCGCCCTATCACGCCTCCTCGTCTCCCCTCTGGACTTCTTGTTCCCCAAGGAAAGTAATTGACTTTGACGTTTGTCCCGTCCAATTCCGAGAATATTTCTTTACTAACTTTTGTGAAACCAAAAACAGCAGAAAACATGCATCTGGTACTGTTGCAAATTTATAGTAGGTTAGTACCAGAAAACATGTAAAAAGCACCTCAAAGTGCGGACAAGTAAAGCAAAGTAGATACTAAACAAGCATGGAGCATCAAAAATTATAGATACGTTTCCAACGTATCAACATCCCCAAGCTTAACTCCTGCTCGTCCTCGAGTAGGTAAGTGAAAAAAAGAATAATTTTTGAGGTGACATGTACCCTCACAATAAATATCCAACCATTTGCAAGTATTGAAAGCTGGGATCAAAGAACTCTAAACATGTGCATGAAATATGGAGTTCTAACAATAGTACATAGTAACTATGCATGCAACATGAAAGGCTCCAAACAAATATCATGAATAACATGCATTGAAAAACGTTTGTTTGTTTCACATATAGAAAACATAGCATAGTGGCAATCAGCTTGTCCCTCATAGAGTAGCAAATAGATGCATAGGACACCTTCAAAGTTCACAAGGGTGACTAGAAACAAATAGCACAAGAACAAGTAATAACACAATATGCATCAATTAATAAGCTCTGGAACACTACACACAGAATGGCAACTATGCTCTCTTAATGGTGCCTAAAGGTAGAAGGTGGAGACTCAAATAATGGTGGAAAAAAGACCTTTTTGTAAAGGAAGTAGGGATTACAAGTTTCAAAAGGATCTTTCAAAAATTATGGTACTTGTTAGCTTTCAACCATCATTGCCCCTATCATAAGCATCTTGAAGTGGTTAAGGTTAAAGTGGCAAAGCTAGAGTATATGCTTGACGAAGTATAAGTTGGCAATCTCAAGTCCCTTGAATACGAGGGCCACACTTCATGCATACAGAACTTTGGGTCCAGGTAAGTTCTTGTCATTGTAAGTATTTGCATATCACTGAGAACCGCCAACGGGGTACCCCTTGCACATGGTACAAGAGCTTTCCCATAACCAAAATGACAAGGCAAGCAGACAATGAGCATCTCAGCAATCTTCTTATTTACCATATGCATAGCTTTTTATTGAGGATGCTTCATAGATAGCTCACTATGGTGATGCTGCAAGTTTCCACCATGATTAGGCATGGCTTAGGCTAGCGGCCAGGCATTTCTTTAACACAGGATACAAACTCCATGGAATTACAAGTTCCCTCTTTATTTCACACCGGTGACATTCATAGACAAAATAACATGATATCAATTAAGTACAAAGTACAAGTGCAATGTTGAAAACGTTCCCCGTGACAACACGGTTCTGCTAATTCCAACATATAAGTGCAAGCATATACAACAAAGTTGTCACAATGGTTCAAGTTTATTTGGGGCAAAGAATAAAGTGTGCCATCAAGTTCGTGAGGGCTTTAATCACTAAGTTTTCACATAACGAAATAGTTTTTAATTGGAAGATAGATGAAAACAAGAATATACTTGGAATGGTGTAACACACCATGCATAGGAGTTTATAGTGGACACTTTGGAATAACTTGGTTTCTTGGGAGTTGGAAGCATGAGTAGAACTTACTCACACAAGTGGAAGCTAGCAAAAGACTGGGAGTAACCAACTAAGAGAGCATAATGGCCAAAATCATGGAGTGCAACAAAGCATACTAATCAAAGCAAAGAGTGATACTACAACTCAAGGACTAAATGATCATAGAGGCTAATGGTGACTTGTCATAGTCATAACATGGTGTAAGAATGTGCCAAGTCAACCCAAGCAAAGCATCAAAGGAGAATCCCATAATACTATTCTTTTGCATGCTAAAACATCACATAATTTCTTCAAGGCACACTAAGCAATCCCAATTGTTTGGAACAAGACATGATACAACAATAATCACTAAGCATAAGGTCAAAATAACACCTATCATGTCATGCTAAAGTCTAAGTCACAGTCAATGCAAGCTCCTCTTGCACTTACAAGCAAGAACTTACTACTCCTTTCCAACAGCAAGCAACTTATTTGCAAAACAACACGGCGAGAACGGGGGTCCAAACTACTTTATTCAAGCAAACTAAACAACCTAAGAAAAGCAAACTAAAAATAAGATGCTCCAAGAACAACACAACTGTGCATGAAACAATAAGAACGAAGTGTCTAGACAGACCTGAGCTTTTTATTGATGAAGAAGGGGATGCCTTGGGCATCCCCAAGCTTTGACATTTGTACCTCTTGGATATTTCTTGGGGTGACACCATGGTAGCATCCCCAAGCTTGAGCTTTTGTACATTCTTCATCTCATTGCATCATTCTCTCTCTACACCTGAAATTTTTCCTTCATACAAAACTTCACACAATCTTCATTAGCAACATTAGTGTATTCAAAAGATATTAGACCTCTGGCAAAGCTTTGGAACAGCAAGGATTTTCACTAAAAACACAAGCTATTGTAGTAAATCCTTCAAAAATCTCAATTCACATAAAGAGAACTCAAAAAGGAATCAATAAGAAGCAAATGAAAATAATGGAAGAAATCTGTCAAAACAGACCAGCAGGTAGAAACCGATTTTTTCGAACATCTTATGTTTATCAAATGAAAAGCGTTGAACTAACGAAAGTTAGATAACATACTGGGGGATGTATTCGTAAATTTTTAGATAATTCGGAGTTAAAGAGACTCCTCAAGAATTTTTTTAGTGGAGGACATAAATCTGTTTTGGGACAGCAACTCCCAAATCTTATTTCCCTCTCATTAGAGGTCATTCTTGGCACAAAAAGCAAACAAAAAGGATAAGGAAAGATCATTACTGAAGTAATAACTTCTAAGACTCAAGGAATCTCTTGGGTTATCTCCCAATAAGTACTTTTCTTTAACGCCTTTAAGTTAGGCACAAGAAGCAAGAAGAATCAAGTATTTTCAAATGAAGAATTGATATCCATACTTGCAAAGTCTTCAACTATGAAAGGTATCTCATCCAAATGGGTTTTAGAGGATCCCTTCTCATCTTTCTTTGGTCTACTACTTTCATCAAAAATATTTTCAGGAGCAATCCAATCAAAGTTCTTTTCAAAGGCTTCATGCATTCCAACAAGCTTAAAGGGGATGGGTATCTTAAATTCTTCTCTAGGCTTAGTTTTATCAGAAATACCCACAACATCTACACTTGAGCCTAGTATATTGAAATGCTCAAAAACCTTTTTGTCTTCCCTAGAAACATCATGGAATTCTTTTGATAAAGTTTCAATGATGAATTCCCTCTTTTCAGCATTCTTCTCTTCTTTTAGTTTTAGGAATAAAAATTGTATGAAGGAATTAAGGCTAACAAACCTAGCCTATAATATATGAACTAAAGAAGCTGCAGCAATATCATAATTAGGAGCAAGCTCTGCTATAGATTTATCCTCAATATCCTCATGCTTGCTAACATAATTAAAGAATTCTTCAATATTATCTTTCCCAATTATGGAGCCACTACCTATTGCAAGATCTTTCAGGGCGAACTTGGGGAGCAACATGGTGAGCTAGAGCAAGGTGGAAACTAGAGAAGGAACAAATTTTTTTGTATTTTTCGGAAAGAGGCAAACAAAACCAAACAAAAGAAACAAAGCAAACTAAAAACAAAGTAAAGAGAAAGGAAGTGAAGGACTCCCCTAGTGAATACGTCCTTAGACTCCTTGGTAACGACGCTAAAAAAGCTTGGTGGCTTGCACAGCTTATGTGAGCCTGTTGGGAACCCCAAGAGCAAGGTATGAAGAAGTACAGCAGCAAGTTTTCCCTCAGTAAGAAACCGAGGTTATCGAACCAGTAGGAGGAAGGAAACGTCACACAGGTGTTGCAAGCAACGCGAAGAGCTGCACAACACAAACTCAAGATGTTGCCCCAACTAACAGTGAGGTTGTCAATATCACCAGTTGCTGTAATAAAGGATTAAACTTATGGTGTGGAAGGCAATGGTTTACAACAAGTAAACAAGTAACCGTCGAAGATGTATCAATGGTAAAGATTGGACCGGGGTCCATAGTTCACTAGAGGTGCTCTCCCTAGATAAACAACATGGCATGAAGGGTAAACAAATTACAGCAGGGCAATTGACAGGAACTGAGCAAGGCATAACAATGCAATTATTAGTCAGAAAGATCCTATGAGATTCGATTGGGAAATACAACAAGATACATAGACCGCCATCCAACTGCATCTATGACTAGAAGTCCACCTTCATGTTATCATCCGAATCCCCTCAAGTATTAAGTTGCAAGCAATAGACAACTGCTTTAAGCAAAGTGTGTAAGGTAAACAGTCCACATGTTCCATGAACAAGAGACCGTTGTTTTCTCCCTAGTGGCAACAACACATCTACAACCGAAGAGATTTCTGTCACTTCCCTTGGAAACTAGAGGCATGAACCCACTATCGAGCATAAATACCACCTCTTGGAGTCACTAGCACCTACTTGGACAAGATAGCTACTAACAATGGAGAGCATGCAAGATCACAAACAACATAGACATAACAGAATCATAAAGACAAAACCATTAATCAAACCGACATAATAATCTCTATAATCATTGGATCCCCGCAAACATAATATGCATGATTACAAATACATTAGATATTGATCATGAACGGAGCTCACAAGATCTATACATGAAAGCACAAAGGAGGAGATACAACCATCTAGCTACTACATGGACCCATAGTCCAAGGTGGAACTACTCACGCATCATACCGGAGAGAAGGCCTCCGGGATGATCTCCCCTCCAAAAGGGTGCCAGGAAGAACTTCAGACCCCCCGATCTAGGGACGATGGTGGCGGCAGCTACAGATGGAGATTTGATCGGGTGCTTAGGGTTTCTACATCGGAGGCTTCTTATAGGCGAAGGGGGAGGCCGAGGCGGCGGCCAGAGGGGGCAAACCCTACCCAGGCGCGGGGTAGGGCCCACCCGTACCTAGGGGGGTTTTGCTGCCCTGGGACGCCTCCTCGTCTCCCCTCTGGACTTCTTGTTCCCCACGGAAAGTAATTGACTTTGACGCTTGTCCCGTCCAATTCCGAGAATATTTCTTTACTAACTTTTCTGAAACCAAAAACAGCAGAAAACATGCATCTGGCACTGTTGCAACTTGTTAGTAGGTTAGTACCAGAAAACATGTAAAAAGCACCTCAAAGTGTGGACAAGTAAAGCAAAGTAGATACTAAACAAACATGGAGCATCAAAAATTATAGATATGTTTCCAACGTAGCAATATTCTCGAGACTTATAGTTTGATCCTAGACTTTATCTGTCACAACATAATACTTTATATCTATTGACTTTGTAGCATTAATCGACTTGTTGTTGTGAGCATAGAATACTGCGGGCTCGTTGTCACAGTACATCTTTAGTGGCCTGCTAATGTAGTCTGCCACTCTCAAGTCAGGTAGAAATTTCTTTATCCATAACGCCTGCCCCATGGCCTCATAACATGTTATAAATTATGTATACATCGTAGATGATGCAACTATTGACTATTTGGCGCTTCTCCATGAAATAGCACCTCCTGCAAGAGTAAAGACATATCCTATCGTGGACTTTCTATCATCTCTATCTCCCGCAAAATCTGCATTTGAATACCCTCTTATTTCTAGGGAATCAGATCTTTTATATGTTAGCATGAGGCCTTTTGTGCCTTGCACATAACGCAAAGCTTTCTTTACGATTTTCAAGTGCTCCATGCCTGGATTATCCTGATATCTACCAAGTACCCCGGTGATAAAAGCTAAGTCAGGGCGAGTGCACACTTGTGCATATTGTAAGCTTCCAACTACCGAAGCATATGATACTGCTTTCATTTGATCGATCTCATATTGGTTCTTTGGACATTGAAATTTTCCAAAATCGCCGCCCTTGACTATGGGAGCAGGTGTGGCATTACTCGCATGCATATTGTATTTCTTTAAAATCTTTTCACAATATGCCTTCCGCGATAGTCCTAACACTCCATTCTTTCTATCTCGGTGAATTTCTATGCCCAACACATAAGAAGCTTCACCAAGATCTTTCATATCAAATTTGAGGACAGGAACTTCTTTGTTTCTAGTAGTAGACTGACATCACTGCTAGCAAGCAAGATATCATTCACATACAGAATTAGGAAAATATATTTCCCACTTTTGAACTTTGCATAAATGCAGTTGTCCTCAACATTTTCTTTAAATCCAAATCTTTTAATTGTATCATTGAACTTTAAATACCACTGTATAGAGGCTTGTTTTAACCCATAACTGGATTTCTTTAGACGGTATCCCATATGTTCCTTCCCCTCCATGAAAAAACCCTTGGATTGTTTCATGTAAACATTCTCTTCTAAATCTCCATTTAGAAATGCCGTCTTTACATCCATTTGATGCAACTCTAAATCAAAATGTGCAACTAGTGCCATTATGATTCTGAAGGAATCCTTACATGAGACCGGAGAAAAAGTCTCATTGTAATCTACCCCTTCTCTTTGCGTAAAGCCTTTTGCCACAAGTCTTGCTTTGTACTTTTCTACATTTCCATTTGAGTCATACTTTGTTTTGTAGACCCATTTGCAACCTACTGTTTTGGCTCCTTTAGAAATTTCCTCTAAGTCCCAAACATTGTTGGAACTCATCGATTTCATTTCATCTTCCATTGCCTCCACCCACTTGGCTGAGTGAGGGATTCTCATGGCTTCTTCATATGAGGTGGGATCACCTTCCATATGAAATGTTTCTATGTTATAAACTTTGTAAATTTCTTTAGAAATGGCTGGTCTTCTTTCTCTTTTAGACCTTCTGAGTTCGTTAGACTCTTGCTCATTTTGTGCCTTAGGTTCTGGCACATTTTCTATGTGTGGCTGTTCCGACTCCCTTTTGTGCTCAACAGTGGATTCAGGCGGATCTTGACGGATAGGTTTCGAACCTTCTGCCATTGTTGTCACATGTGGAGTCACAACAGGTGCCTGCACCACAACTTCAGGGGTTGTCGATGGTGGCACAACAGGTAGCGAGAAAAATGGCTTCTGAGTCATCGGATTAGGTGCATGCACCCTCTTCTCCTCAAGATCGATTTTCCGAGCTACCATGCTCCCCCTCATCAATTTGTCCTCCAAGAAGACTGCATGTCTCATTTCTACAAACTTTGTGTATTTGTGAGGACAGTACAAATGATAACCTTTTGATCTATCGTGATAGCCAATAAAGTGGCAAGTCACTGTTTTGGGGTCTAACTTTGCAATATTTGGATTAAATTTTTTTGCCTCAGCTGGGCTCCCCCAACCCTCAAGTGGCGCAGAGAGGGGACTCTGCCTGTCCACAACTCGTACGGTATTTTGGGAACCGAATTTCTTAGTACTCTGTTGAGAATGTGAATGGAGGTTTTAAGCGCCTCCATCCACAATCCCAATGGTAGGATGGAATAACTCATCATACTACACACCATATCCATAAGGGTACAATTACGCCTTTCAGCTAATCCATTTTGCTAAGATTCGCCCAGCATAGAATACTGGGCGACTCTTCCATTTTCGTGTAAGAACCTTGCAAAAGGTCCAGGTACTTGAGCATATGGAGTGTGCCGACCGTAGTACTCCCCCCCATGGTCGGACCGGACTATTTAAATTCTTTTATCATGCTGATTTTCAACTTCAGCCTTGAAAATCTTAAATTTATACGATGCCTCAGATCTTTCTTTAATTGGATAAATATAACCATATCGGGAGTAATCATCTGTGAATGTTATGAACGAATGATAACCATCCACACTTTTCACAGGAAACGGTCCACAAATATCAGTGTGACTGATTTTTAGTGTTGCCGTACTTCGATTTGCACCCTTTTTGATTTGCTTTACATATTTTCCTTTTATACAATCTATGCATTGTTCGATATCTGAGAACTCTAACGGAGGAATAATATCATTTTTAACGAGGCTTTCTATTCTTCCCCTCTAAATATGGCCTAATCGACAGTGCCATAACTTCGACGAGTCATGAGTTCGCTTTATTTTCTTTTGTTCTTTGTTCAACAAGGAAATTTTCTCACTCACATTACACACAGAAAGCACTTTTTCATGCAAGGATAACAAATAAATCTTATCGTGAAGTAAAGCAGTACCCACATAAGCATCCTTAAACTATATGGCACACTTTCCATGTCCAAAATAACATTCATAACTGTCTTTATCCAAACATGACACACTTATTAAGTTTCTGTGAAGAGAGGGAACAAATAAAACATCTTTTAACAGAATAATGAAACCATCAGCTAGCTCCAAGGGGATGTCGCCAATAGCTTCAACTTCTGCTTGAACTCCATTCGCGACTTCAATGCATCTTTGGTTTCTTTGCATAGTTCTTGTCGAATGGAATTCCTGTAAAGAATGTGCAACACAGTTGCACCTGAGTCAATCCACCAAGTAGATTTCGAAAACTGTGTATACAAGGATTCATTTACAAAAGAAACTGTATCTATACCTTTCTTTGCCATTATGGACTTGAGCCATTCTGGGCAATCTTTCTTGAAATGCCCAGACTTCTTGCAGTGGTGACACTGGTCCTTGTCCCCTGGGAGACTCTGCTGATGTTGATACTGTTGGAGACCTTTTCCATGTGGCTTGGAGGGGAACCACCATAGTTGCTGTTGTTGAAGGTTCTCTTCCTGTTTTCCTTCACGTAGTTCAGAGAACCACCATCAACGGACTTGAGCATTTCTTCCTCTTGCACACACACATACCAATGGTCTTTTCAATGTCCCATTTTTCAGGAGACATGTTGTAGTTGATCACAAATTTCTCAAATTGTTGAGGAAGTAAAGCCATGACAAGGTCGAGCAGAGCAGGCTTGAGCTCCAGATCAACATCCATGGGCTTTAGTTTAGCAGCCATGTTGCTCATCCTCAGGATGTGCTCCCTGATGCCATGTGCACCTCCTGTGTACTTTTCTGTGACCAACTGTTGAGCAGCTGGGTGGCATACATCTTTGAAGAGCCAGTGAACCGACTCTTTATCTTTTCAATAAACCCCCAACGGAAGTGCACTCTTCGATTGAGCCCACAATGACGTTCTCAATCGAGTTCTTTACAAATGCCATGCACTTTTTGTTAGCATTCACCCACTTTTGGTTGTCAATGGAGTAAGCCAACTCCACCGGAGCATGGTCCCTTTTCCTTTTTTCCCATGCATTATTATCATCAGCAGGATCTCTTTCAGGGTCTTTTGGCTTGACTGGCCGTGGAGTGTCCACAACTCAGTCAACCTCGGCACACATGAATGCCAGGTCCACTTTCTTCCTCCACTCAGTGTAGTTGTCACCCCTGAGCATCGGAACGTCCTTGAGGCAACTCATCAAGTTGAGACCTCCTGAAAACCACAAAGATGTGAGATAACAAAAACAATTGCATGTATTAATCCAACATTGGTATAAATCAAAACACACAACTGTTTGTGCAATTAAAATTATATCACCATTGGGCAAAAATAAAGATAAATGCACCTTTCATTTCATTAACAAATCATGGTAATGTTATTAATAACGTTGGTCATAAAATAACAGGACCATAATCACCTTTAATTTTCACTTTATCACATCTTAAAAAAATTTAATTATCACTTTATTGCATTTAAGAAATTACATTTAACTATTTGCAGCGGAAGAATGAATTTAAAAATTCATCAACTTTACATTTTACAGAAACTTTACTGTTACTTTGTAATTTTTCTAGACAAAATTTCTGTTTCTAGGTTTATTTGCATCCAAGAGCGCAAGAAGTCATGCGAAGGCTATAGTTTTGTTTCTCTTTCGTTGTGTATGTGAGCCGTGTATACATTGCATACTCTCTATTGCAACAAAATTATTGCAGACTTGTCACAACCGCTTACTTTGTAAGATATTTTTTGCCCAGAATTCTCTGTTGTGCATCCGAACCTTATGGTCTGATGCTGCAATGATTTTGACTGTATTATTTATTCTGCACAATTGTAGCATCCAAATAAAATATTCGCAATCTATACATGTGAATCTAGACAAATTCGTGACATCTAATTCGGGACAGTGTACCACAATTGTGCATATCTGTGGTCAGCATCAAAGATCTATTCCCTGAAAAGAAGGGTTGTGTATTCTCTCAGAACAGAGGAAACATACAAAGATTGATGTCCATGGTAATACAAATTCGATTCAGCATACTAGCAGAACTATGATTAAGCATTCTGTCGTTTCTCCTATAAATCACCTGAATCAAGACATTCCTGAGTTCTTTGTTTGTAAAGTTTTTGGATTATAACCAAATGGAGGATGGTTGATGTTTCTTGGAAGCAGGAAAGAATGCCTTCTGAGGTGGTTTTGTCGTTTTATGTTTCTAGGTTTTGTTCTTGATTTTCTGATTCTACAAAATATGTTCTGAACCTGGTATCCCCGAGTCCTGATCTAGCAATGCTGCTGAATGCATGAGATGCCGTCACGTTTTAGTTCCCTTCCAATTTATGTGAATTGTGCCGAGGACAGATGAACTGCAGAACAATTGTGGCAACAAAGTACACACCTTCCTGATAATGTTTCCAATATCATGGTATTTCCGTTGTATATACACAATAGTTGCACTTTCCATGATCATGCTTGCATATTCAGTTAGTCGGTGTTAGCAATTCGCAAGTAGCAGTATACTCCACTTGCGGCATTCAGTGGTAGCAAATGAGTGATGTATACATCTTTCTGAAGATTGAGTTTTTCAGGGCTCCTTTTTCTTCTCATTCCGTCGATTGGTGACGATTGAATACTAAAGAGTGTCTTCTTGAATGCTTGAACAGGACGTCCGATTCTTCAGAGAAGAGCACGTCATCTAATTGTTGGATTATTAGACAGAATTTTTGACCATCATTTCTAACAATACGGAGCTGCACTATATAATTCTGTATCCAAAATGACAGAACTGCAACACAATCAAGAAAACTGAAGAACGATACTGGTCAAGTAAAACAGAGATGCTGTTCTAGTGAAGCACCAAATGGCACAAGGGACTTCACAAAGAGGCATATTTTCACCGAAAATCCTCCGCAATTTACATCATGGTAGTACAAACCAAACCAAACCGCAGTGAACTACACCGCGTGCAGGTCTGACACAACAACGGCTCACACCGGCAGCATCTACTTACTTGCCGGGAACAAAGTTGGTGGCAAAAGCCCACGCGTTGTTGTTGACAGGGTCAGCAAGATGGTCGGCAAGGTTCTCAAGGGGGCCCTTGCCAGTGACGATAGCCTGCACAAAGAAGCCAAACATGGAAAACATGGCAAGACGGCCGTTCTTGAGTTCCTTCACCTTGAGCTCCGCAAATGCCTCGGGGTCGTCCGCAAGGCCGAGGGGGTCGAAGCTACCACCAGGGTAGAGTGGGTCGACGATCTCACCAAGTGGGCCGCCAGCAACACGGTACCCCTCCACGGCACCCATGAGCACCACCTGACAAGCCCAAATAGCTAGAATGCTCTGTGCATGGACGAGGCTGGGGTTACCAAGGTAATCTAGTCCGCCCTCGCTGAAGATTTGTGAGCCGGCCTTGAACCATACGGCTTCTCCAAACTTCACGCCGTTGCGGGCAAGTAACTCAGGGAAGACGCAGCCGAGCGCGCCTAGCATAGCCCACCGAGAGTGGATCACCTCCAACTCACGGTTCTTGGCGAATGTCTCGGGGTCAGCCGAAAGCCCGGCAGTGTCCCACCCATAGTCACCGGGGAACTCACCGGTCAAGTAGCTCGGTGGCTCACCGGAAAGTGGGCCGAGGTAGAGCACACGGTCAGCACCGTACCACGGGCTTCCTGAGGAAACCTGCTTGGCTTTCGTCGTGGTCTTGCGCATTGTGACACGGGCCTCGCCGAAGAGAGACGATGATGACACATTCTTCACTGCCTTGCCGGCGAGGGTCGAGGAAGAGAGGGACATGGTGGTGGTTGCCATTGAGCTGCTAAGGCTGCTGTTGTATTGTATGTTCTCCAAAGATCTAGAGTTGTGTGTGGAGATGGTCTAAGATGAGAAATATGGAGCTATTTATGACATTGGAGATGACACAATGGATGAGCTTTGTCGTCTGAGCTGACAAGATAGTAGATAGAGTTAGACAGAGAAAAATCTTAATCTCCGACGCCATTGGTGCAGCAGAGATCTCTTCATCCGTGAACACGTGGCAAGTGAGAGCCAGGGAAGGGATATAGTTGTGGCTAGGCCTGGGATATCGCTGGAGCATGGGGACCTGTGATTGGATGATGGATTACATGTAGAGTCAATTCATCTCAAAGTCTGCATATCTGCATGCGACGAGACTGTCTGCATCACCAAAAAAGAGAGAGTGAAATTGTCTCATTATTTTCCATGGCGGTGAACTGTACTATAAGAAATCCCTATCATTCACATATCGATGAAAAATTGAGAATAGATAAAGTAAAATGAAAGGTTGCCTTTTTTTCTTAGCGCATCTTCACCGGGCCGACCCATCCGGTCACCATAAACGGTCTGTTTCTATCTGTTTGGATCAGTCGATACTCTCTTTTGGGTCGGGGTCTGGCCTGTCCGGCCAACCACGCCCAGCGGCCCAATCCATCTGTCTGATCTTCCTCCCGCTGTCACCGCTTGACACCCTCGCGATGGGACGTTAATGGTGACGAGATGTCAGCTATCAGCGCTGACGGCTTCCCGCTCGGCCGACGTTTCCTGCCATCGAAACTTTCCGTTTCCCACGCGCGCCTCGCTTTCCATGGCCAGGAAACTTTCCGCGTCTCCCTGGACGTTTCCCGCCTTGTCCGTGGTCTATAAATGACGGCCGCCGGCGCGGCAGAGAAAACAAGCCCAAAGAAAGAGCAAACCAGCAGCCGAAAAAGCATGAGTCACCAGCAGCCATGCCTCGCCGTAAGATTGCCAACTGGACCAAGATCCGAAAGATGTGCCGCAACCGCTTCCCGGAGGTGGAGGTCTACGAGGTCCACCTCGAGGCCACGTTGCTGGCCATGCGCATGAGCGAGGCACATGTGTTGGCCTTCGAGGAGGAAGGCCATGTGGACAAGGCGGCGCCAGAGCGGGTGGTGGAGGCGGCCTCCATGGTGGCCGCCCAATGGGTGGTGTGCGACATATACCACGTCGCCGCCAAGGAGGCGGTGGCCACGGAGGACGCATCAATGGCTCTCCACGAGATACGCCATGACCACGCTGAAGGAGGTGGCCAAGGAGGCCGCCAGGATCGTCGTCCACGAGATTTGCCACGCCTCCAAAGCGCGCAGTGAGGCGGAAGAGGCGCAGCGTGAGCACGTCTTCGACTCGACGGCGGAGGAGGAGCGCGTGGCTGCGGCCGCTGAGGTGGCGACTAGGCGGGATGTCATTGACGGGGAAGAGACAAAGGTGGAGGAGGCGATCACTGTCCCCCTGCAGATCACGCAGGCGCTGGCCTTCGGCCCCAATGTTGTTCCGGCTTCGGCTCCTTCTCCAGCGGAGTTGCTCGCGGCTGAGACAGAAGCCCAGCGCCAGGCATTCGCCATTTTTGAGACGAAGGAGCTCGCCGACCAGGAGGCGATCTAGGGGCCACTGGGACGCTGAGATGGAGAAGGCCCTGGCGAACCGGGCGACGGATGACCGCAGGAAGGCGACGGACAAGGCGGTGGTTCGTGGCCTGGCGCGCGGCCGTTTCCGTGATTGCCTCTAGCAGCGGGCCCTCTGGTCTGCTAGGGCGGCGATCGACGGGGATGGCGGCAGCGGCAATAGTGGCTACGGTAACGGCAGCGAGTAGCCCTAGCGACGTCCTCCTCCAGCGGTAATAGCCGTAGCAGTCCCCCCTATTTTATTTAAACGGCCTTTTGTAACTGGCAAGGCTTAATCTAATGAATAGCTATCGTTAAGTACTAATGCTTCACTTACATATGAGCCCCGAGTGGCTTGCAGGACACTCGCGCCGTCTGCATGTGTTCGGACCGACGCAACTGTGCCTAGATTTGGTGCACCGATGGATCGAGCCGAACGCGTTCGTCCAGATGGATCGTGCCGCTGGGACGCCGTGTACGACCCGTGCGCCCGCACGTTGAGTTCGGAGACGCTCGGACGGGTTGGGTCGGCCTGATGAAGATACCCTTAGAACCAAAAAAGCATTTATACCTTAAAAATGGAACATAGGGACTGTGATACTTTAATTTACACCGGATAGAATCTTATATCTTAGACCATCTCCACCTGATGCACTAAAATAGGACAGCTGTTTTTTTGCACCAAATTAGTAGTTTTAATACGCCATTGCCGGTAGTAGTTTCCGATACACTAAAATTCAACAAGTTGCCTGCAGCAGTTTCCAGATGCACTAAAATAGGACACGCATCAGGCCATCAGGCTGTAACACACCACAATTTGCAGGATCAAACACAAGTGTGATGAACATATGGATCTAATAAATTATCACATGCACATAAATAATAAATAAATTCAATATCATAGTTTCATCTTCATAGTTCGAATGCATGCCATAGTTCAAAAGCATAACATAGTTTGACATAGACAAGTTCACAAACACAATCAAAGTTCATGCAATCACATCACAATCATGAAAACAATGCAAACGACACTCATATCACATCTTCTCCATTGGCATCTCCATTATGTGCTTCATCTTCATTAGAAACATCGACGGTGTTGGGAATATTGTAGGATCCATCACCCATCGAATCTCCAATGTCACCCATAGGTGGCATTTGAGGCACGAGAGCTACCATGGAAGCCATGAATCCACCCATGGCAGCTCCCATGCTACACATAGATGATTTTAGAATTGATAAACATAGATGGTTCTACAATTGCTAGAATTGATAAACGTAGATGATTTTAGAATTGCTATAACAGATAAACATAGATGATTTTAGAATTGATAAAATAGCTACACAAACTAGCAAGATAATATTGTTAGATAAGATAGTTAGAGAAACTATCTAGATAAAATTGTTAGGTAAATTTTGTGCACCATTTGTGGTTACTCGTCGTGCATGGACAAGAAGTTACCATAGTGCTCCCTAACTATAACAATCACCACCGTATGTTTTCTGAACTATATATATGTAGTCTAGCTTGTTGAAACTATATGTACAATGACAATGAAAAGCAATCATTGTTTTCTAATGATTTTACCCAGATCATCCCCTACAGATCAAGATGTGACTTCCTGGATCATATCCATAGAGACATTTATTACCAAGGACTGTTCGATGTCGTCCTGGGATGAAAAATCCAGGACTCCATTACATGATTCAAGCGAGCAACAAGGTGAACCAGGCATATTTTAGTGGCCCTATTTAGACACAGCCTATCAATAACTACGAGATGGACAATGTGAGAGGTGCACCTTCTTCCTTGACCATAGATTTGGCTTGACCTACTTCCATTATAAGGACCGACCAACTCACACGACCCCAGAGAAGACGACATCCCTGTTGACGCCATTACATTTGTCCAGGGCAACAATAATATGCTACACTAGTTAAATTCAGTAATAATAGCATATGGATGATGTTATCTCCTATTTACTGCTACTGCATATGAATATGCAATTCCTGATATATAATTACTATTAAATTCAATAATATAGAAAAAAATTTAATTTCCAAAAACTTTTTGGTGGCATGTAACTGTTGTTGAACACCACTAGCCACCAGTGTACAAGTTGTTGGTGGCATTCCATTCGAACGCCACCAGTAACCTAGAGCAGTGGAAAATTTTTGGTGGTGTGTGGGATTAATGCCACTAAAACACTTTTTCTGGAATGCTACCAATGAGCTATTCCCTACTAGTGTGGGTAAATTTGTGGAAGCTCAGAGCACTTGAAGGAGCCAAATGGTGTAAGGATGCCAAAACCATTATGATGGAGGATGACAAGTTGATTTCACAGATCATGTATTCATAGCCTACATATCATGAACAGCTAACACATTGTCTTCTCAATCTTAGATGTACCTAAAAGACGATAAGTTCTTGAACAAGTCCATAGTGAACTATGCTGGGATGAAAAGATCTATGTCCCGAAGATGATGGTTTCTGCAAATAACTACAATCCACCCCTAATGATCCAGGCTATGAACTGCCTTGCAGACAACAAAGTTGAAGGTAGCATCTATGCTGAGATGACATCAAGTGGCAGTAGGAGGCCTAGCTACGCAAAGCACTGCCACTAGTGCGGCTGCGATGGTCATCATTTGTTGATGATGGTCATGGATATTTTGGGAGGTGGTTTGATATCCCCTCCATTAGGTACAACTTGATGAAAATTGATGCCATGTGTATTATATTATGGGAGGTGGTATATATTGACATCTCAGATGATGAACTAGTGATGCACATGAGGGGTTGTTGCTTACACTACAGGAATGCCGCTGTGCGCCGACGGTCAAAGGTTGGGGCCGTCGGCGTAGCACCGGGCCAGGCCAGCCTAGCTTCCGAGCCCTCGACGTAGCGCAGCTGTCGGCGTAGCCGCAGGTACACCGAGGGTGACCGTCGGCGTACCGTAGCCCTCAGCGTATGGGGTGGCCGCGTGGCACTAGCCGGGGCAGGCCGGGACGGGCCCTAACGACGTTAGCAGTACGCAGAAAAACATTATGAATTGATGTGAAATATATTTCCCCATATTGCTGTGAAATTGATTCAATATTGCCGTGAAACAAAACTGCAGGAAACAAATCTATGAAACAGAACTGTAAAATAAATCTATGCAGGGGCTACGCCGTCGGCATAGGCCCCTGCTGTGTGTCATTTGGTCACTGCTACGCCAAGAGCATTGCCGTCGGCGTATTCATGGCCCATACGCCGAGGGACTCAGCCGTCGGCCTAACGTCGCCCTGGGGAGGCCTAGGTGCCTGCCACATGTTGCTCGTACGCCGAGGGCTAGGTCGTCGGCATACGCCTGGCCCTACGCCGAGGGTCGGGGCCGTCGGCCCAGCCCACCCCCCGGGAAGGCCCAGCACAGGCCACGTGTTGCCGCTGCGTACGTGGCGTGCCGTTAGCCGGCTGTGTAACGGCGAGGATGCCGTTCGTCGACGGCCATTTTTGCTCCGCCGAGAGGGCTACGCCGACGGCAGCCCTCGGCGTAGCGTACGATGACGGTGAAAGGGGCTACACCGAGGGCTTTTTGCCGTCGACCTAGCAATATGTTCCTGTAGTGTTAACTCATGGTGCATGAATAATTAGGTTAGCTGTTAGTTTATGTGGTACTTCCTAGTGATATGTTATAATTCTGAATTGCTTATTTTTTTTTGAAAAAGGGTATTTTATTGCATCACACAATGTTTACACCCGGTTTCTGCATAGCTAGGATGCACACAGCCAACCACACACATAAGACGACACAGAGTACAAGAGTTATAACAGAAGAAAAAAAACATTCGCTCAACTAAGATAACTATATCCGCAGATCACACTGCCATCCATGTCGAGAGAAAATATCCCTCGCCGTGTCCTCCAATCGCGTACACCCCTCCACAAATAAGTCGTAGAATTCCATGCGCTGAAGAGCAGTCCACGACCTGAGGATGGCCGTGGCTCTGTAGATAACCTGCAAGGTAGAAAAACCAATATTATTAAAAACCTTGTCATTTCTACATAGCCAAAGCGACCAAATAATGGCAAGCGCTCCTACCCTAAATAAAGTCCCAAATTTATCTATAATCCCATTCAGCCAGTTACCAAATACATTGGCGACCGACCTAAGGGGAGACAAACCCGAGGCTACTTGGATGATTGACCATATAACACGAGCAAATTTACAATGAAAGAATAAATGCCGAATTGTCTCATTGTGATGACAAAACACACATTGTGTACTTCCATGCCAATTCCTCTTAACAAGATTATATTTTGTAAGAATAACACTTTTTCGAAGATATCAGGTGAATATCTTCATTTTAAGGGGTATTTTCATCTTCCAAATTTTACAATTATCATCGACAGGAATATCAGGTTGGATCGGAGCTCTATACAAAGAATGAACAGTAAAATTACCATTAGACAACAAATTCCATTTAAACTCATCTGTGCCCTATGTCAGCTGGACATTGGCTAATCTTGCTAAAAGATTTTGCCAAGATGCTAATATAGGGCCTAACAAACTTCTTCTAAAGGAAACATTAGGAGGGCTAGACTCCATTACTACTGAAAGTGTATCTCCTTTATGTCTAACAATTGAGTAAAGAGCAGGGTATTGTTGCCGGAGAGAGGTTTGGCCAGGCCATGTATCTTCCCAAAACCTAATCCGCGATCCATCCTTAATATTAAAAGTGCCAAAACGGAAAAAATGTTGCTTGGAAGCCATTAGCCCAGCCCAAAAGTGTGAGTCTCCGGGTTTCCACACCACTTGGACCACAGCTTTTGACCCAACATATTTCCTCCATAAAATTATTTGCCAAATACCCTCTTGTGTGAGTAGCTTAAAAAGCCATTTGCCCAAAAGAGCGGTATTTTTGACCTTCAAGTCATGGATTCCAAGGCCTCCATATTCTTTTGGTCGACAAACAACATTCCATCTGGCTAATCTATACTTCTTTTTCTCACTATCCCCTTGCCAAAAAAATCTTGATCGGAAATAATCCATTTTCTTCAAGACCCCTTTTGGTAGCAGGAAGAACGATATCATATACAGTACCATATTTGTAAGTACCGAATTGATGAGCAGAAGTGTTCCGCCGAGAGATAATAATTTGCCTTTCCAACTATTAAGAATGTTTATGTAATCTTTCCTCAACGAGTTTCCATTCAGCAATCGTGAGCCGTCGATAATAGATCGGTATTCCCAGATAGTTGATTGGAAACATCCCTTGAGCACAGCCAAATAATTCGGCATACTGTTGGGCCTCGTTTTGAGCCTCGCCAAAACAATACAGATCACTCTTATGGAAATTGATCTTTAAACCCAAGAGCTGCTCAAATACTGATAGAATTAACTTCAGATTCTTGGCTTTCTCTAGATCATGTTCCATAAAAAGGATAGTTTCATCAGCATATTGAAGAATAGATAAGCCACCATCCACCAGATGTGGAACTAATCCTTCAATTTGGTCATTAGCTTTAGCTCTCTCAATCAGGATGGACAATGACGGGGGAATGCCAATCGGTGTATACCCATGAAGCGGAGCCGCCAGCTGGTATCGAGCCGACTGAAGCCAAGCCCAGAGTGGGTCGACTCGCCAAGTACGACGACTGGCGCATGTTGGACCCAAGCGCCTAGCGTCGACTGGAGGCCCAAGACGGCGATTTGTATGCAAAGCCCACTAGAACTTGTAAATCCTAGCTGGATGCATATATAAAGCCACCAGGGGCACTTACACAGGGCACACTCTCCCACAGCTCTCATTAGATCTAGTATCCCCTCCGCCTCCGGCGACTCCCATTGTAAACCAATCTATGATCATATACTAGATTGATAGCAGGACGTAGCGATCCTCCATCGAGGGGACGTGAACCTGGATACATCGTGTGCCAATCTCGCTCCCGGATTCTCCTACGTCGCCTTGCTTCTACGTAAGCTACCCCCAGTAGCATCTGTCGTGCAATACCACGACAGTTGGCGCCCACCGTAGGGCAAACGGTGCTTGGAGGTGATGATCCGGGCGGGATCGCTCGCCATCAACATACGACCACTGCCAGATCGTACCTGATTGTTCATCTGCGCCGTGGCGGATGATTTCATCATCGCCAAACACGGACTCGAGCTGAACAACAATAACGCCCTCGCGTCTGAACTCTGCCCGGGGGTTTGGTGGTCGAGAGCCGATCGATCGGCTGCTACCCAATGTGTGGGCACCTGCTGCAGATATCTCTTATATCTTATATCTTATCTTATCTTATATCTTATATCTTATACTATCTAAAAAGAATATTGAGGTTTCGTTTTCTGCCTACTACGTCGTCCTTTCGTCCGACCTCCGACACTCCCTCCCGTGATCCCGCAAGGAAAAAAGGGCTTGACCCACGCACGTCTCCCACTCGTCCTTGCTACTCCTGCCCGCTTCCCACCTCGCCGCCAGCAGTGGCCTCCTTCTCCCCACCCCCACCCACCCTCCCGGTCGCATCAGCCTGCGGCTACCACAGTCTAACGACCCCTTGCCTTCTCTCCACCTCTAGCCCCCTCCACCATGCCCCGTGGGCTAGCCCCAGCCGCTCAGGATCCCCCATCAAGGCCAAGGCTCCCTCCTCCTAGACATCTTCCTGATTCGGCTCCTCTTAGGGTTTCCCACCGCCTCCGCGCCCCGATTCATGTCGCCTTCATGCTTCTGCAACGGATCTCATGGTGTGGTCTGATCCCATGAGATGAGTGAGGTGGGTCGGCCCACCTTCAGGCATCTCGGCGCTGCTCGGGCTGGAGATACTCCTTGCGGCGACGAATAATACTACTAGAGAAAAGGCTATAGGAGACATGCTTATGCGAGACACATTTAGCATATGTGCCTCCTATAAAAATAGGCGAGGCGCACTTTGCGATATGCTCCTCTAGTATAAAAATAGGCGAGGCACATATGATAAGAATGCGCCTCCTATAATCCCTGTACGGACAGAATCTAGCAGCCCCATATTATGCGAGGCGCATTCTATTCATATGCGCCTCCTATATATCAGATAGGCGAGGCGCATATGGACAGAATGCGCCTCGCATATTCTGTGTGGGCCCGCGTGTTGGTAGGTGCACGAATATGCGAGGCGCATATGGCTATATGCGCCTCCTATATTTGATAATATGCGAGGCGCATATGGCCATATGCGCCTCAAGTAACTCATGCGGGCCCGGGCGGTGGTAGGTAGCCGCATATGCGAGGCGCATATTGCTATATGCGCCTCCTATAGTTTGAATTATAGGAGGCGCATATTGTGCAATATGCGCCTCGCATAAGCTGGCACCACTTTTTTCCAGCTTTTTGCACATGGAGGCAACTACCACCCCACTCACTTGTGTCACTTCTTCCTCCTCCACCAAGAAAAATCTGGTCGCCCCCCTCCTCCTCCCCAGCTCATTTCCCCCATTGATTCACCATAGAAGCTTGCTCAACATCCATTGGTTGACACCCATATGTAAGTGAAGTCTCTTTCTCCTCTAGATCTACAACATGTCCATTTACTTCTCCTCCGGCTCTCTTGCGCAAGTCGTTGTTGGAGGAAGCGTGAAGGCGTTGCTTGCATGTATGCGCGTTGTCGGAGACACCGACTATATGATTGTGTTGTGGTGCTACTTTTTGTGCAGGGATTTCATTTGAGATGCCAATGTTTTGCCGGAATGTCGATTTATTTCTTTTCCGGCGAATTTCTGGCACTCGCGGATGTCCTCTTTTTAGGGGAGGTCATGCCGAATTTTTCCGGCGATCCACGTCCATATATGCTCTAATTATTCTCTTGCTCTTTGTACCACGCAGGCGGCCATGGTCCGACCACTGATCAACAAAGCCCGCGTGGATAGGTGGATGACATGCGCGAGGGCCGACATGGAACGTGCAAACAAGACAGAGATAAGATGTCCATGTCGGGACTGCAAGCTGATGTATCTGATAAGGCATGATTCCGGAATGCTGGAGTCGCACCTGCTTCGACGTAGTTTCATGGATGGCTACACTCGATGGATACGTGATGATCACGAAGATCAAGATGCCAGTGATGATCACGAAGATCAAGACGCCAGTCACGATCACGAAGATCAGGGTGGTGGCACTGGACATGGACACGAAGATGGTCAAGGTGGCGTCGGGCATGGACACGAAGATGATCAAGGTGGTGCCGACCATGATTCGAGCTGGTTGCGAGACCCTCATGTCCAAGATCTGCTTCTCAAGGAGACGAGTAACGCCAGAGCCGCCGGTAGAGAGAAGGCTAAACTGGAGCAAATGGAGAAAGACGCGGTCACTCCATTGTTTGACGGATGCAACGACGGGGATACCCGTCTAAATGTAACGCTTAGGGCTCTGGAGATGAAGGCGAAACACAAAATGACCGACGAATGTTTCGACGACAACATTGTATTATGGCACGATATTCTTCCCAAGAAGGGGAACACATGTCCGACTAGTATCGCTGAGGCGAAGAAATTCGTGTGCCCTCTCAATCTACCGCACGTGAAATACCACGTCTGCATAAATGATTGCATCATCTACCGGGGCGAGGACACGGAGAAGACCACGTGTCCGGTGTGCAAGACCTCTCGATACAAGAGAGGGACCAAGAAAGCTCCTAGGAAGGTGGTGTGGTACTTTCCTCTAACTCCTCGTTTGCAGCGGTATTTCGCAGACCCTAAGGAAGCACAGCTCATGCGCTGGCACGCGGAAAGAAAGAGGCCGGAAGACGATGATCCGGAGAAGGAGGAAATGTTGAGGCACCCTTCGGATGCTTGCCAGTGGAAGGCGTTGGACCTACAATATTACCAACATTTTGGGAAAGAGTCAAGGAACCTCAGGCTGGGCGTGAGCACTGACGGACTCAATCCGTTTGGAAGCCAGAGCAGCACACACAGCACCTGGCCCGTGTTTGTATGGATCTACAACCTCCCTCCCTAGTTGTGCATGAAGAAGAAGTACGTAACCATGAGTATGCTCGTTCAAGGGCCAAAACAACCTGGTACAGACATCAATCTGTATCTCACGTTGTTGAAAGAGGAGTTGGCCACGTTATGGGAAGAAGGAGCCCATACATGGGACGCCTCGAGACAAGAGTACTTTGACATGAGAGCGGCGGTGATCACGACGGTGCAAGACTATCCTGGTTATAGATACTTCTCGGGGCAGGTGGTCCAAGGATTCTATGGGTGCGTTAGGTGCAAGGATAATACAACGTACCGCCAGCTACAGAAAGATCCCGGGTCCGGGAAAACCGTGTTCCTTGGGGCTCGGAGGTGGCTTCCCAAGAATCACGCCTGTAGAAAGCTAGGACATCTGTTCGATGGGACGATCGAGCTCCAAGGAATCCCACACCAGAAGAGTGGCGCAGAAATCTACAAGCTGTTGAATAACTGGAAGGAGTGCCCTGCGCCAGGAAAGACCCAGAAGAAGCCAGAGCCGTTGCTGAAGGTATGGAAGGCGAGGTCTGTTTTCTAGGACTTGCCATACTGGAAGATCC
Organism: Avena sativa; assembly: GCA_916181665.1. Lineage (NCBI taxonomy): Eukaryota > Viridiplantae > Streptophyta > Magnoliopsida > Poales > Poaceae > Avena > Avena sativa. The sequence continues at coordinate 18,064,407 of OV702285.1, forward strand.
TCCGCGTGCCTCATAGCCTTGATCTCATGCATATCACGAAGAACGTGGGCGAGAGTCTGCTTGCCACCCTCCTTAACACCGACAAGACCAAAGATGGGCCGAAGGCAAGGAACGACTTGAAGCATATGGGCATCAGGGATGAACTTCAACCACCACCTAGCGATGATGATGAGGAGGACGAGGTGGAGGAGACAGAAACACAGAATAGCCGTCGTCGCAAGGGGAAAAAGGTTAAGAAGGGAGAGGTCAAGCTCAAGGCCTCATGCTTCACTCTGAGTAAGAAGGAGGCCATACAGTTTATGAAGTGCCTCCTCGGAGTCAAATTTCCGAACGGCTACGCGGGGAAGATAAGCAGATGGCTAGACGAGGCGAAGCAGCGCTTCAGCGGGATGAAGTCTCACGACGTCGCCGTGCTAATGACGCAGGTACTCCCGGTCGCGATCCGAGGTATAATGGACAAGCACATCCATGAAACACTGTTTGTCCTCTGCAACTTTTTTGATGTCATCTCTCGGAAGTCGATAGGCATTAAGCAGCTCACGAGGCTACAGGACGAGATCGTGGTGATAATGTGCGAGCTCGAGATCTATTTCCCCCCCGCTTTCTTCGACATCATGCTTCATCTGCTTCTCCATGTCGTGGAGGATATCGTCCAGCTCGGTCCTGCGTTTCTGCGAAGCATGATGCCGTTCGAAAGGCTCAATGGACACATCAAGGGATACGTTAAGAACAAGTCCCGTCCAGATGGAAGCATAGCAAATGGCTTCCTGGCCGAAGAGTGCATCTCTTTCTGCTCGAACTTTCTACAAACCGAGACCCCTCTTGGTATGCCATTCAACAAGCACCTCGGGAGGCTCGCTGGATGAGGTCACCGCGAGGGTCGACGTGCAAAGCATGTCGACATGGAGGGCCGAACCAAGGACTTTGAAAGAGCAAACCTGGTCGCGCTGCAACACCTGCAGGTGGTTGATCCATACATACATGAGCACAAAGAGTTTATCAAGAAGAATTACGCTGATTAGGGGCGCCAGGTCCCGAGGGAGGAAGATGTTATCAAGGAGCACAACTCCGGTTTCACGCGGTGGTTTAGGGAGAAGGTCATAGCTAATCCACCGCAGGGCGAGTACTCGGAGGAAGATAAACTCATATTCTCATTGTCACAGGGCGCCTCGCACAACCTCATGACCTATCAGGATTACGATATCAACGGATACACGTTCTACACAGAGGAAAAAGATAATAACTGCGATTACCAGAACTCAGGGGTAACAGGGATATTCTACACCGGCGACATCCCGGAAAGATACTACAGAAGGATCGAGGAGATTTGGGAGCTCGACTATGTTACGGAGAAGGTGCCGATGTTCCGTGTCAGGTGGGCCAAGAGCGTCGAGAAAGAAGACCGGTATTTCACCACGATGGTTATACCGTCAAAGACCACCAGCGCGAACGCACCCGCAAGAAATGAGCCTTGGGTTTTGGCTAGCAAAGTCGACCAATGCTGGTACATCAAAGACCCGTCAAAGCCTAGCCGGGTTGTCGTCAGGAGAGGCAAAAGGAACATTATCGGAATGGACGGAGTCGCCAACGAGCAAGACTTTGACCAGAACGGCGACCCGAAGATAGAAGACGGGTATGGCAACCAAACACCGTACACCACAACCCTACCTAAGAAAGGACTTCCGTTCAAGAGAAGTAGTGAAGACGTCCCGGACCTAACCTATGCAACCGCGACAAAGAAGGGCAAGAAGACGACCATTGTCAAGAAACGCTAGCGCGCTCCGACCATTGTCAAGAACCGTCGTGTGTGTGGCCTACTATTATGTATCAAAACATTCTTAATTTTCATTATGTGTGTGTTATAATAATATTGCATTGAGAATATTATGTATCGACAAGACACATTCATTGAGAATACTCACTTTTGTTGTTTTAGCAATATTTGAATATTTCAAATATTTGTAGTATATTTTATAGTTCATATTTGTATGCTTTTACATGAAAATTGGCCTTTAAAAAAAATTTCCAAAAAATTGGCCCCCTTAGGATTCGAGCCTGGGTGGCCAACAGTGAAGGACAAGGCATGTTACCACTAGGCTGTTGTGTGATAGTTGATAGAAACTTGCGCACTGCCCTATTTGTCTAGGATTGCATATTATGCGAGGCGCATTTAGCCCAGATGCGCCTAGCGTAATATTATACGAGGCGCACTTTGCGATATGCGCCTCGCATAACCGGCACACATCGATCAAGTCACACAGTGCTAGCAGCTAGTACATACACGACTTCACATATCTCAGAGCCCGACGCCACATCGATTGAAGCCGTCGCCGCCGTGGAGGAGCCCGACGCCGCCCCGTGGAGGAGGAGCCCGCCGCCCCGTGAAGGAGGAGCTCGCCGCCGCCCCGTGGAGGAGGAGCCCGACGCCGCCCCCGTGAAGGAGGAGCTCGCCGCCGCCGTCCCCGTGAAGGAGGAGCCCGACGCCGCCGCCCCGTGAAGGAGGACCCCGACGCCGGCTTCCCACCCACCCACGCCCCTACCCACCCACGCCTCTTCCCCTCTCTCTGGTGAGTCCCCGCCCCCCACCCCACCCACGCCTCTTCCCCTCTCCTCCCCTTCTAGGGTTTCTCTACCACTTCGACTGGGAGCTCCCCGGCGGGGCAAAGCCGGGTGAGCTCGACATGGCGGAGGAGATGGGCCTTACTGTCCGGCGGAAGAACGACCTGTTCCTGCACGCCGTGGTTCGAGTGCCCCCGATTAGATTTGAGCTCGCATTGATATGTGATCACCCGTATAGTACATTTCAGCATCTGTGTCACCAGGGAGGGTTCTGGGTGCGCTGTATCATGCTGGATAGTTTTTACTGCTGGATAGTTTGCCAAGCAAGTGTGCTAGGTATGTCCTGCTGACTTGGGAGTCTCTGATGAGCATGCTGCAATGGAGTGGAGGGGAGGGGCTTTGTTGTGGACTGTCTCGTTCTGTCATCTGTCTGACGAGTTTTGCCCGTGAGATGCTGCTCTATACTTATGCTGATGATATTTGTGTGGGAACGAGTATCACATGAGGATAAAGTTTGATCGATGCTATTATTACTGTCTGCAATGTTTTATGTTTTTTTGTCTAGTTAACTATGGCAGATAGATAGACTTTTGAGTTTTGAATGTGCAGCTTCTGGATTATTCAGTGTTCCGATGGTAATTCAGGGGAAGAGAAACATGGCGGGGCGATGAATAACCATGTGCCTGAACGCCGGGCTTGCTCTAATACTAGCTTGCTACACATGGACACGCAGGAGCTCTGTTTCGATGGTTTATTTTCTGATGATAATTCAGTCGATTCTAGTTTATAGAAATATTGGAACAACCTAGTTTGGTGATCAGTAGTGCTATAGTTTCAGATCAGTAGCTCCTGGTAACTGTACTATTTTCTTTGATTTGGTGATCAGTAGTGCTTTCACATCTTTGAAGTCATGCTTGCCATCTGTATTATTGTACTACTAGCTTAGAGAGTGTAAAACCATGAAGATATATCTGTATTATTTAGCACCTGGTGTTGGAGGATTTCAGTATTTGAAGAGAACCTTTTCTGATACACCTGTTGTTCTAATGCCGCTTGTATGTGTAATTAAGAACACCTAGATCCAATCTGGCATCATGAGATTTTTTCAGGTAAAAAGTAAATACTCTGGTAAGAACATACTAAATCACAGCGAGAATAAAACAATCACTGAAAGAGGAGTTGGCCTCACCACATAGCTTTATATGTTAGAAAATACATGTGTGGCTGGTGGTAGTTGTACTATTATATCTCTGATTTGGTGGTCAGTAGTATTTCCAGATCTCTAAATCATGCTAGCATTTGAACTGTTATGACTAAAAATCTGTTGGTTCTAGCTCGTGAAATTATTGTCTATAGTGAACCAGACTTAATCAGGTTAATCTGTGTATGTATGGGTTGGTGCCTCTGTGTATACAGGGTTAATTTGTGTATACAGGGTTGGTGCCTCTGTGTATGTATGGCCTGGAGCATGATATATATACATGGTGTTTGTGTATGCTGGCAGCAAAATGGCTGTGTTTGTGTATGCTGGCAGCAAAATGGCTGTGTTTGTGTATACAGGGTTATTTTGTGCAGGTTTTTCTTTTTGAGTTGCCAATGTTTCGCCGGAATGTTGATTCATTTCCGTTCCGGCGAATTTCTGGCACTCCTAGACATAGAAAATTAGCAAAGTTCATGCCAAAATTTTCTGTGAATTTTTGTGCTTATTAGTTTCATTTATTTGTGTGTTTAGAAATGTCGGATCCGGGACCTTCTAGCCAGAAGCCCTTTTGGGAGCAGCAGGCGGAGATGGAATCCCTAGAGGCCCCGGAATTTGTTCCGCGGGACGACGAGATGGAGGAGGACGAGGATACCTCGTCGGGCAATGAGGAGATGGGGGACGCCGATGGCGACGCCACTACCACTGATGGCGGCGGTGAAGCTACTACAGACGGTGGTAGCGCATCGAAGAAGTCTCGGAAGGATCGGACCCCGATCGTGGTCGACCTCAAAAGGTCCATCATCACAAGCGTGAGCCCTAAAGGTGCGCCTTTGGAGCCAGAAGAATTTGTTGGGGGTTACTCTAACCAACTCGCGGCAATCCTCCGGAACACCGTCACGATCAACATGGAGAACCTGAAGGCCAAAGAGAACAAGGGTTTCCTCATCCAGCTTTTCCGGAAGCTGCACGCAAGATACACGTTCCCGGGTGATGAGGAAAACAAGTATAATAATGACAATCTCAAAGGGAATCCGGTGAACAAGTATGCCCTCGGGAGGATGACCAAGGCCTTGTCAAATTGGAAGGCTCGGGTGAAGAATCTGATTTTCGAGGAGAAGCTAAGTTATCCAGAGCTCGTCAAGAAGGAGCCTCTGGTCAAGGAAGAAGACTACAATGTTTTCAAGGCCAGATGTAACTCCGCCTTGGGCAAGGCCAGGACTAAGAAGGGCAAGAATATGAGATCCCGAAACATTGGTACCCACCATCTCGGCTCCGGCGGTTATAGATCCGCGAGGCCCAAATGGGATAAGGAGGACGCCGACGCTCGTGTAAAGGGGTTGACACGTCCCTTTGACGACATAAAGGAGGAGCAGGCAAAGAACTTTGTCAGGGCCCGGTTTGCCCCGCCGAAGAAAGGGGGTTCTGATTATTCTTCGGAGCCCGCCGGCCCCTTTGCTCCGAGGGTGAAGGACTTCATGCAAAAATATGTAAGTAGTTTGCATGCAAGTCGATTAATTGCATTCATGATTAATCAATGAAGTCCAGTTTTCTGATCAAATGCTTCGCGTTCCTTGTGCGCAGGACGAGGAGTGTAGGAGCTCCTCATCCCAGGGGTCAGCGCCACCGCCTGTCGCCAAGTGGGACACCACTTTTAATAGGGCGCTGAACCGGACCAAGAGTGTCGATCCCCTGGCGGCCCCGTCGGCTGGTCGTGTGGTCGGCTTTGGCGGCATATCATGGTCTGAGTACTATGGCACCACGGAGCGGAAGGGCAAGAAGGCCGAAAGCGCCGAGGTAAAACTCCTAAGGGAACAGGTGGAAGCCTTTCCAAATATAGTCCAAGATGCCGTGAACAAGGCTGTGTCGGCTGCCGAGACAAAGTTCCAAGAACAAGTCCAGACACAAGTCCAATCACAAGTCCATTCACAAGTGAACAAGAAGCTCAACACCATCCTTCCCGTCTACATGGAAAAGTACAACAAGTGGCAGAAGGGTGGTAAACGGGGGCCGCCACCGGTTCCCAACCTCAACAGCGCCCAATCGGACAATGTGGCGCGGCCAGAGGCGTTGGTGACTCCTCCAGCAGGGCCGGTGGTGGTGGAGACTCCTCTAGCTCCGGAGCTTAACTTGCCCACTGTGGCGAAGGCGCTGGACCGCACCACCGTGCCATCAGGCAGCCACTCCGCCACTTGCGTGGTCAAGCCTGTCGGCGTCGGTGCCTCGACATTGGCCGAGTTTGACGCCCTCAAGGTAACTAACTAATTAAAGCGAGAGTTGGGAGGCTCAACCACACCGATGACTTGATCTCTGTTTTTCTAACACTCGGCCTACATGTCGATCTTTCGCAGGGAGACACTCCTTGCACTCTAATGCATTGGGTGGGCGGCCAGTTGATGGATGTTGCCAAGGGTACTATTGTTCAACCAGAGAACCGCAAAATGCACAATGTCACAATGCCACCTGACATGATGAGGGTCAAATACAGTATGGTGCTTTCGGGCTACGAGCAAGTGGAACCTCCCTCTCAACCTCAAGGATGGGATGATGAGGACACGGCAGCGGTCCTCAATACCGGCTTCGGCTACTTGTACCTATGGCCGAAGAGCCAGATCCGTTTGGGGACAGAGGACCAGCTCAACATCACCCTAGAGGCAGCACAACCAGAACATGATGAAGACTTCGAGATGGGAGACTTGGACAACATGGCACAGAATCCCGATGATGATGAAGAAATTGACCCGAACTACGGTGACCAGTTTGTTAACACAAGGTTTTCTGATTTGTATGAGCCAGGACCATCAGGCACACATCAAGTTGCCGAGACCCAACCAGCACCAGCGAAACCCCCTTGCAAGGTGCGTCTCTTCCCAACTAGTCAGGAGACGCCACCACCTGTCCCCTTCACCGAGCCTCCAAGGCCAGTAGTTCCTTTGATCAGCCCCGGCACCCTCCATAAGACGGTCGGTGAGGTGAACGCAGTGGCCGAAGCCGTAAAGAGCAAGAAGGGTCGCAAAAGGAAGCCTAAGGGTGATCGGGACCAGGATCCAAATCCTCTTTTCCGGGACGGCGCTGTGGGGCAAGCCAGGAATCAGCAGCACGTGGCAGGTGTACCGATGATGTGTAAATCAATGCTCGAGGTCGCAGGCTCGCATATGCGTAGTATTCATTATGGATGTCTCACAATTGAGCAGTGCCGCATTCGCGACAACGATCAGTCGTACCTCGTTTTCAAGGCTAAGGTGCCTTCTCATATGCCGTGCTTCGTCACTGTACCCCCCGGGGATATCTTCTACGTGCGGCATACCGACCTGTTTGACATGTTGAACGGGTTTCGACTGCAAAATACCCTGGTCCGGCTGTTCTCCCTCAATATGGCCATGGAGATCACCAGAGACAAGATCCCGGGCATCCAGATAGTGGATCCCTACTTCATGCGTGACGCCGTCCTGAAAGATGCTGAGGCCATAGATCTGGCGACCGACTACCTCTCAAACTTCCTGCAAACATACTCGGACAAGGATGTGATTCTCCTTCCCTACCATCCCATCACGGAGGATGATCGGACAGGCTGTGTGCTCATAAGCTTGAATTTGAAACACTCAACAGCCTTGTACCTCGACTCAAACAGTGCGATCCAAAAAAACTACACCAATATCAAGAAAATTCTTGATGGCGCTCTCACCGGCTACGTCGCAGCGGGAGGCGTCAAACCAGCAAGGCCACATGTAAAGTTTGGCGCGCACGTGTTCCGCCACACGACGAAGTTTGCCTGCGTCAAGCAGCCGCCTGGCAGTGGGAAGGATGCCTTCTACGCCATTTACCACATGAAGGCGTTCTTCAATGACATGGAGACCAAAACGCTGCCATCTGACCTCGTGAAGTGGGATGAAAAGCTTGCATGCATACATGCTCGCAACCTCAGGCAAAACTTCTTCAACATCCAGGAGGAGATCGCGACAATCGTGTACCAGGGAGTCATAAAAAACGGAGGCACCTTCCACGGCGGCTATACACCGTCCAACAGGGAGATACACGAACGCTTAGCGCAGCAGGGTGACGGCAGGATGTTCATGCAAATGGTGAAAACTCGGTCGGGCTTCATCAATGCCCCCCCAAAGCCGACTCAAGAGCCGAAGAAGACTTCATGATTGCATTGCCTGGGTACCTAGCTGTTAGTTCCGAACTCGTGTTGTAACCTCTTATCACTATGTTAAACTTGCCTAGCAAAACCTCTAGAATATGTTTCGTCAACCGTTGAACTTGATTGTGAGAGACACTAGCTAGTTATTTGTGTTATGAACTATTTTAAGTGCTTGTTGCTTTTCATTTGTCATTGCTTCCCTACTTTCTTGTGGTTTGCTTTATTTGTCTTTCTTCGAAATGCCGATGATTAGAACGTGTTGTGGTGTCACGTGTATGACTATGCCGCTGTTCGATCTTGTGTGCCAAGTAGACTAGTAATTTGGGCATATACTCTACTTGCCGCACAAGATCAAACAGCGAGCATTGTTATTTCCGTGCCCAATCTAAGTATGAGGCACTAATCCATGTCATTCTTGGTTTGCTTTTTTTTGGTCTTTCTTCGAAATGCCGATAATTAGAACGTGATTTCTTACATTTTGTTGCACCCATATATATATGCATGATTCTATCTTGTGAACTGCTAGCTATTGCTTTCCACTGACATAAGTAATATCATCTTTATTATGTGTAGGAGATGCCGAGGTGTTATGTCGTGTACGTCGGTCGGGTTCCAGGTGTGTACGAGGAGTGGAAAGACTGCCAGAAGCAAGTGAACAACTTCTCGGGCAACAGCTACCAAGGCTATGAGAGTAGAGAGGTGGCGGAAGAGAAGTGGAGGAGGTATGGAAGGAAGAAGTGGAGGAACTTCCTCGTGATCACCACCTTGTTGCTCTTCATTGTAGGTTATGTGTTCTACTTCATCTAGGTAGAGCTACGTCGTTGGAGTTGTAATGTGATTGTGAACTTGTACTCGAAGGTGTAATGTGATTGTGAACTTGTACTCGGAGGTGTGAACTTGTGGCACAAACACTTGATGTATGAACTTGTATGTCATGATTGATGTGTAATGTATTGTATTCATGTTGGTTCTATTATGCTTTGGCAAATTGCAAGTTTCTGAAAAATTCTGTGCTCTTTACACTGTATTCTGGACTATATTGTATATTTGAATATCTGTATATTATTATTTATAGTGGTCTGTAAAACTTGAATTTCGAAAATATTACCGGAGGCGCATATAGGATACTATAGGAGGCGCATATACTATAAATATCCGAGGCGCATTCTGAAACATATGCGAGGCGCATATGATATGCGTCTCCTATACTTCACATATGCGAGGCGCATATCGATATGCGCCTCGCATATGTGAAGTATAGGAGGCGCATATCATATGCGCCTCGCATAAGAAATACCCGAGGCTTGAAGCTAGAGGCGCATGTGATATACGTCTCGGATAGGCTTTTTGGTGCGCCTCGCATAGGCTTTTCTCTAGTAGTGTAAGATGGTTGGCATCGGGTACACCATGTTGCTCGCTGGCCAGATCAATAGTTCGACAATGTCGTCCCCAAGGTACATGACACTCTTTCTCAATGTTGTCCCCAAGGTACACGGCTCTCTTTCTCATTCCTTAATTTTGTATATGGTCATTACTTGTTTGCTGAATTTATTCTCACAATGGACTGAGTGTGGTTTGTAGTCTCACAATCCCTTTGTATCTATGTTATTGGTTCTCGCTATTATGTCTGTGCCCCGGAGGGCTATACCATCCTTGTTGCCGTGGTTTGATCAAATACATCTGCACCTGCAAATCACCTGGCGCGCTTGTGGTGGCTAGCCATCTGCAACGACAGACTCGCCAGTCCTATTTAATTTCCACGGACGTTTGATCAAATAAACTGAAGGTGACACCATTATCTAGGCCATGCTATGGTCAAATCATACTGAACATTTGATTGTACTACATTCATGGACCGACGAGGTAACATGTTGCTTCAGTCATAGTATTCAATATCAGAGTAGTATCACTGTACCAAATCTACCACGGAAGCGAGAAATTACCAGCACATTAAGCGTGCAGGAACATCTTGCCTATATTGGTTGTTCTATTTTGTTTTTGGTGCCCTTTTTATTGTTCTGATGCTGCCTTCCAAGTGACGTAAGTATGGAATAGTAAACATAGGCAACTAATGATTACGAATCTATTTCAAGCGATCAGTCCGCTTTATAGCAGATAAATATGGTCTGAGTCATGACGCTGCAAAATTCAAAAAAGACTGACACCGTGCAATATAATTAGCATATAAGTCAGTAGTTCATGTGAATTTATGATCTTTAACTGGTTTATGTAGGTTCATTGACACTCTGGAACGAATCTTGAGGACATCATCTGATGGTGATGAGCCGGGTGGTATAGCCACCGGGTGGTAAAAAAATCCACTCTTTTGGTTTTTAGTTTCTTACCGTGTAATTGCTGATACAGTTTGCTGACTTAATATATTTAGCATATAAGTCAGTAGTTCATGTGAATTTATATCTTTAACCGAGTTATGTAGGTTCATTGACACTGTGGAACGAATCTTGAGGACATCATTTGATGGTGATGAGCGGGGTGGTAAAAAAATCCACTCCTTTGGTTTTTAGTTTCTTACTGTGTAATTGCTGATACAGTTTGCTGACTTAAGTAGTAGAAATAATCATGTCCCTTCTACATTAGTGATCTTTAATGTCTTGCACGTGAGTAGATAAATCATGGTAGATCTACCTGTGTGACATCAGATTGTTTGTGGAGATGAATTGATCAAATAAATAAGATGAATTGATCGAATAAATATTTGTGGTATCCACAGTTTCGGTCAGCTCTCAGGAGTAAAGATGCCACCACCCTATTTTCTCGCTGCCACATGCATGCCATCACATCATGCAAGATGCGTAGGAAGTAATATGGTCTGAGCCGTGACGCTACAAAGATTAGAAAATAATGACACCCTGCAATATAATTAGCATATAAGTAGTAGTTCATGTGAATTTGTGAGCTTTAAGTGGGTATTCTGGAACGAATCTTGAGGACATCATCTGATGGTGATGAGCAGGGTGGTATAGCCACCGGGTGGTAAAAAATCCACACTATTGGTTTTTGGTTTCTTACCGTGTAATTGCTGATACAGTTTGCTGACTTAAGTAGTAGAAATAATCATGTCCCTTCTACATTAGTGATCTTTAATGTCTTGCACATGAGCAGATAGATCGCGGGAGAGCGACCTGCGTGAGATCAGATTGTTTGTAGAGATGAATTGATCGTATAAATAACAAGAGGATCTTGTGTCAAAAAATAACAAGAGGATCCATTGGGCTGCACTAAATATCATCTCCCAAATAGAAATCTAAGGTATGTCGTTTCTTGATTTTTGTGACATTCCCCCATCCTAGATACTTGGTTATACTAGCATAGTAATGCAGTCTCTAACTCGACTCTTAGTAGAAAGGTAATGAATATAAGGGACATGGGACCATATTTAGCAACCGTTTCAAAGATATGGCTGTTCATAATAACATCCTTGGAGGTGGTTGCTAATATAGGGTCAATATCTCTGGTGGTTGGCAATTCCAAGCTTGATTTAGGATATGAATTTCCGTACTTCATAGATTTTAGGGAAACAATACATAAGGAAGCATTTTTTAATTTACCAATATATTCACTTCCCATGAAATCAGGCATTGTACTCCCTCTTATCCATAATAAGTGTCGCTCATTTTGTACTAAGATAGTATAAACCTTATACTAAACGAGCAACACTTATTATGGATCGGAGGGAGTATTATATCTGTATTCCTCCGCATTCTTTTTCATTGGTGGCGATGCTGCCGTTCTTCCCGTGTCTGTAACTCGTGGTGGAAAGGAGTATGAACGGTAGGAGGCACTGGCGTCAAACCACTCGGGTATGGCGATGAACTGATTTTTTGCCATATTGTTCACTTCATTTGCTCTTTTGTTAGAAAAATTAACTACAGACTTTGGAGACATGAGGAAAGCTCTTGAAGTTTGCAGGCAATTTATTTCTCTTGCCGATTTCGTTGTCATATTACTCCTGCTGTGCAGTATGCCAATTTCATTACTAGAGCTGGCAATATATAAAGCACATCCTTTTTCAAAACAATTCTTGGTGGTCCACCCTTGCTATATGGATGTAAGACATTTGGTGTTGTAAGTTTCTTTTTTCCTCACATTGTCCCTTTGTTTTTTCACCAAAAGTGTCTAAATTTAAACACATACGTCGATCAAACTTGTGCCTTTAGTTCATCTGTTAGGCCACAAATTCAACTCTTTTATCAATTGGACTGCATGAATGTGGAGTCCGGTACTTCATTATGTCTATCCCTCCCTATCGACCGACAGTAATTTGAAGGTTTGGACCTCCCTAGCATAAGCTTATCCTGGAGTACTAAATAACCTTTTGTGAAAATACCATGATGTTGTTGTTTGCCTATATGGTTCTACTTAATAGAAATAATTTTCAAGGACCGTGACATAGAACAACTAAGATGATAAGTGTGCTTCTTACCATACTATAGGTTAGCAATTTATATCCTTCTTTTATATTACACATGGTAGTTGGTTAAGAGATTGTAACCATATGTTTGGTATTGTAATCAGCAAGCCTTTTGAGGCGATGGGGCATGCCAAGTTGGTGAGGTATGATCCAGTTAGTGTCAGCTCTAGCCAGCCTCCGAAGTCACCGCCCGTGGAGACTAAGCTTCCATGCATGCTTCATGAGCTATACCCTGGTTCGTCACGCACAATGAAGATATCCGGGAAGGCGATGAATCCTAATGGTTAATTGAACTGTTAAATTCCTGCAAGATTTACATGAATTTGTGTGTGAAAATTTCATTACTTCTGGATATCCATGAGATGTAAACACGGTAGATTGGAAAATAAGTGCCAACTTTTTGTTTCTTTTTTCATAAAGGCTGCATACACATATAGTGGAATCACTCAGTCGTCTAGATTGTTCACGAAGTAATTGTTAGTATACACCTTTGGGTTTCAGTTGGTTTTCCACTTTTAATTTCTATCATGAAGTTAGTTTCTGTCTTTCATCTTTGATTTCCTAGGTGAACTGTGATACAGTAATTTTTTAGATATGTCACATGTGCTGGTTCCTTTGGAATGGATCGGTAAAAATGATTTCGTCACATGCATGATTTTGTCCTATTTTCCGCCCCCGACATCCAGTGCAATTGTGGACATGGAAGATTCATATGCATATCTTTTAGAGTTTTTCTATTCTAATGAAAATAGTAGGCGAGTTTCAATATGTTGCATGTTTTGAATTTGACAGTGTTAACAACAGATAAGTTAAGTTTTTGTAACTCTTCCCATTTGTAGAACAACTTTGATTGCTTATGATAAGATGCGCTGCTGGCAAATTCACGTCTGTTCACTTTGACCAAGAAAATGAATTCCTTTCATAGCATCATTTTTATTGTCAACTTAACCAAAAGTGAGTTAATTTACTACATATTACTTCTCTGAGCTGAAAGTTTGGGGGTGATTTGATGCTGGTAGCAATAGGAGAAAAATAGTTGCTTTTGTTGGAGGCCTTTATTTGTGTCGTGGGAGTTACTTACAAATTTTCCGACTCCTTTGTGATTTTCTTATGTCTTGTTAGACACTTACTGGAATCTTCTTTGGTCTTGACTTATAGCTTTTTACAAAGAACATCATCTGGTCCTAAATATAGGACCTTTTGGCAAATAAATTTAGCTTGCAAAAACATTTTATATTTTGAACAGGGAGTACTAATTATTCTTGTCACCTATTTGCAGGTAGATGCCCAGGGCCAAGGGAACCATGGCATAACTTGTATACCAACATTGATGGTCCAACAGCTTATGAAATTCTGCCTAGCTCAAGGAGCTTTTCTTAGCAAAACTCCTTGGTATTAAAATGGTTGGTACATCATATGATGAAGCACTTCTGAGTACTCCTGATATTATTCCGAGGTGTGGCATGTCAAACTACTTACAAAATTTCTATAACTAGAGAGAATATCTCGTTGGAAAAAAGTTCAACTTGTGGGTTTTATTTTTCTTGATAAATCTCATGCATTTAGTGGAATCTATGAATTTAGTCTGTACAAGGTATAATTTCTTGGATAAATGCTTATCGAAGTTTCTTCGGGCGTTGGAAATCATGGTTTGAATATCTTGAGAAGCGTTTCAATGGAGACCCACGAAATTCCAACAATTGCATGAAAAGGGTAACTCTGCAGGAGATGATCTCTGGTCTCCAGGGAATTGGCAACACAACATACACAGTGTTATCCATCATCAAAGTGCATATTTTTTCGTTGGGAGCAGGTTTGTACTCTGTAGTATCAAGTCTATTCATCAGAAATAACTAGGTCAATGTTTTTGTTTTGGAGGGACATTTGGAAGCCCAAATTCATTTGAAGGGATCAGGTGTTGAAGCTTCAGAGAAAGCAAGCTTATAGATCCTTTAATTTCAGTACCAGCCAGAGCCTCAAATAAAATGCAGGCTGAAAAAATGTACACTACATAGAGGTCGTATGATCATCAAAGGCCTAAGTGGAGAGATAGAGGTGGAACAGGTCTATCGGGTCCTAATGATCTAATAATGCTGGCAGGAAGCAAACGAAGTATAGGTCATGCTCTGGACAAAATCAATTGGAAGTAGCACACCATCCTATATTGTGATATTAAATGGTGGTTATTTATATCTCTTCGTGTTGTCACATTTTTTTGAATTTGCTAACTTGTTTTTGGTAATATGCTTGGTCAAATTTTGATATGTTTGACTTAAGAAAAGCTAGAACACACCAGCAAATATAAGATAAATCATAACAGAAGTGTCCCAAAAAAATCATTTATGTAACCAATGGATATGGTCATCCACGTAAGAGTATGCACACTGTGGTGACTTAAAATCATCCACTTATAGTTTTGCTGTTGTACAAGAAAGTTGGGCACTAGAAGACATTGTTCACCAGGATTTCGTAAGTAAACTTCATAACAATTTTACCAAATAAAATTTCTATTCATTAACATATAATCATATTATTTTAGTTTTTTGTGAGAATATCTCCATAATTTCGCTTGAGTATTTAGGTGGAAATAGTCGGTACGCGACCCTACATTTTTATGGGTTCCATGTGGTTTCTTCCCGTAGCAACGCACATGCACTTTACTAGTTGAATAAAAAAATCCAGGGAACACGAACCGGCCAATGAGTTTTCCTTCGATCCCCGTCCCTCTCAATTATTGTTCTGCCTATTTATTATTTTACTCAGATCTAATCTCGCATGCATGTTGTTTGTGTGCACTATTTGGAAGATTTATTCACGCAGGTTGGATTAGCGCACTGTTCATTGATACAGTCCATGGACTACTCGATGATACCATGCATCTTCAACTGTGGCCTACGTCTCCCGATCAGACAACAAAATAGAAGCAAATAAATTTCCACACGACCCTTTTTTTCGAAAAAGGCTTTCGCCCCGCTTTATAAATAAAGCAAACATCCACAACAAGCATCCAAAGTTCAAAGTCAAATACACATCAAATGCTGGGGCCACAGCACATATCGACCCAAAACGACAGAAAGCACACAAAAAGGGAGTTGCGCCGGACTAGGGGGGAGCCGCCGGGCCGCCTCCAAGAGCTGGCGAAGAGTCGCGTCCAGCCTCGCCTTGTCCCGCTGCCTATACAACGGGTACCATAGCTGCAGAGAGGCCAGAAAGCGGAAAATCGAGTCAGAGGCACGCCTAGGAAGAATCTTCTCAATAACCATCTTGTTCCGAATGTTCCAGAGGGACCATGACATCGCCGCAAACACTAGCTAGAAAAGGCGGCGGCCCTTTCCGGGCTGGTGTGCTTGGGTTTCTAGGAATTCACCGAGATCATGGGCCAGCCAGTTCAGGCCCAACGCCTCTCTGGTGAAATTCCACAGAAACCGGGCCGCGGGACAGGTGAACATTATGTGGGTGCCCGTTTCGGGGATCCCACATAATGGACATAACCCATCCCCCGGCCCATGTCTCTTGGCTACCTCCACCCCCGACGGGAGTCTATCACGGAGAAGTTGCCATACAAAATTTTTTATCTTCAGTGGGAGGGGGGCCTTCCAAAGGGGCTTGGTCCATGGGAGAGCCGCTCGGCCGAAGAGGGCCCGATAGGCCGAGCCAACCGAGAAGGATACTGATGGAGTGAGGGTCCAAGATACCCTATCGGGTTCGTCCACCAAGGAGGTCGGGAGATCCGCCCTAAGTTCCCTCCAGGATTTAGTTTCCTCCGGACCAAAGGTACGACGGAACGAGATGTTCCATGTACCTTCAAGTACTGTGGTGGATACTCGGAGCGCTGGATCAGAACAGATGGCGGAGGCCCGGGTACACCTCTTACAGCGGACGTTCCCGGAGCCAGGAGTCTAGCCAAAACATGGTCCCCTCTCCATTCCCGATGGAAACGGCGGCCCCAAGCCGGATTTCGTTCTTGATCTCCTGGATGGAGTGCCATAACTGTGATCCGTCTCGCCGGTCGCAGTCCAGGAGGGGCCGACCATGCAGAATACGCCAAACCCATCTAAGCATAAGGGCCTTATTGAACTGACGGGATGCGAGGATACCTATGCCCCCAAAATCCTTGGGGGCGAAAATGTCGGCCCACTTGACCATGTGGTACTTCTGACGTCCTAAAGGGTCTTGCCAGAAGAACCTCGACAGCTCCTTGTCAAATGCCCCATGCACCCCCTCGGGGAGGAGATACATGCCCATCATATACATGGGCAAACTGGACAGGCAGGAGTCAATCAAGATGGTCTTGCTGCCTTTCAACATGAATCTCCCACACCAAGGTTCGGACCTTGAGCGCACCCTGTCTACGAGCGGGTCCAGGTCCTTGATAAGGATCCTGGTGTCGCGGACTGGCATCCCCAGATAAGTTATGGGGAAGGAGGCGAGCCGACAATTGAAGTTGTCCGCTATCCTCTGCTGCTCGTCCTAAGAGAACCCTAGTGCGATAATCTCACTCTTGTCGAAGTTGATGCGGAGGCCAGGCATTTCCTGGAAGCATAGGAGGAGGAACTTGAGGTTCGCAATATCCAGAGTTGAGCCTTCAATCATGATCATTGCGTCATCAACATACTGGAGCTGGGTGATCCCCCCTCATGGAATAAGGTGGCCTACCACACCAGAGATATGCCCGGCTGCCTTGGCCTTCTCCAGCATCTCCAAGAGGGCGTCTACCGCCGCGTTGAAGAGGAGGGGGGACAGGGGGTCTCCCTGACGAACACCACAGGATGGGTGGAAGTAAGGCCCAATCTCGCTGTTGATGTTAATCGCATTGCTCCCAGTCATGATGAATTGCATCACCCAGGTGATCAGACGGTCGTCAAATCCCCGTCTAATGAGGACCTACCGGAGGAATCGCAGTCCAGACGATCGTAGGCCTTCTGGAAGTCTAGCTTCAAGAAGATGCCCTTCATTCGTCTGGACTTGATCTCGTGGATGATCTCATGGAGGTCCAAAATCCCATCAAGTATAAATCTGCCTTTGAGGAAGGCAAATTGATACTGATGAGTGAGGCGCTCCATGACCGGTGCAAGCGAGAGGCGCGGACCTTCGCGAAGATCCTCTGAATGACATTGAGGACCGTGATGGGACGGAATTGGTGAATGTCCGAGGCTCCTATCACCTTAGGGATCAGAGTAATTACGCCCAGATTCAGCCGTCCCATCACAAGTGTCCCCGTGTAGAATTCCTGGAACATGGGCATGATGACTGGTTGGAGTTCCTTCCAGAAGGTCTGGAAGAAAGCTACCGGGAGGCCATCGGGACCCGGGGCAGAGTTGGCCTTCATGGCCTTCACCGTCCGCTCTACCTCCTCAGGCAGGAACGGGAGGGTGAGCTCTGCATTCTCGTCAGCCATGACCCTGGCACTGAGCGGCCAGAAGTCCAATGCCAACGCGACCCCCGTATGGGGTCCTGCCGAGAAAAGCTCCTTATAGAAGGAGTAGATATGGGAGGAGAGCGCCCCTGCCTCCTCGATGAGGAGTTCACCGTCCCAGAGGCATGGAATCGAGCATTTCCTGCGGCGTCCATTGGCCACCGCATGGAAGTAAGCTGTGTTCGCATCTCCCTGGAGAAGCCAGTTTTGGCGGCTGCGCTGCCGCCAAAACAGCTCCTCCCCCCTTAGATCTCGACTAAAGAAGTCTCTAGGGCAGAACGGTGGGACCGCTCTTCAGCGGAGAGTCCCACCGAGTCTGCCGCCAGGTCTAGGGTACGGATCTCTTCCACACGACCCTGGCCCCCTCGCAGCCTAGAAAGGCCACGACTAGTGGATTCTTTTCCTATTCAATCTTACGTGTTGCTTTTTAATACATGTATCGCAGAACATGAATCGGCCTACGTGGTTTCTCACGTGCACAGGAGAATTAATCCATGGAAACGGGACGATTTGAAGACTGTCTCTGCGTCAGTTTCAATCGCCCACCGCCCTGGCCGAGATCGGCTCGATCCACCTATCTCCGAAAGCTGGTTCACGACCGTGCTCGGGGACTCGCCGCCGTCAACTCGCCGGACCTCTCTGCACTCAGGGGACTCGCCTCACCTATCGCGAGTTTCCCCCCGTGGTCTCATCATGCTCGGGGACTCGCCTCGCCCCTCGCGGTCTCGTCATGCTCGGGCACTCGCCTCGCCTATTGCGGACTCGCCCAACGTGGACTCGCCTGCCGCAGGATCGCCATCGCGACCTCGCCCTCACAGCCTCACCGTCGCCGACTTCGTCATAGCGCGACCTTCATCCGCCGCGTCGACCCCGTGTCCGCCGCATCGACTTCTCCATAGCGCGACCTCCGTCCGCCGCGTCGACCCCTTGTCCGCCGTGTCGACTTTGCCATAGCGCGACCTCTGTCCGCCGCATCGACCCCGTGTCCGCCGCGTCGACTTCGCCATAGCGTGACCCCCGTCCGCCGCGTCGACTCTGTGTCCACCGCGTCGACTTCGCCATAGCACGACCCCCGTCCACCGCGTCGACCCCATGTCCGCTGCGTCGACTTCGCCATAGCGTGACCCCGTGTCCGCCGCGTCGACTTCGCCAAAGCACGACCCTCGTCCGCCTCGTCGACCCCGTGTCCGCCGCGTCGACTTCGCCAAAGCGCGACCATACGTCCGCCGCGTCGACTTCGCCAAAGCGCGACCTCCATCCGCCGCGTCGACCCCGTGTCCGCCGTGTCGACTTCGCCATAGCGCGACCTCCATCCGCCGCGTCGACCCCCGTGTCCTCCACGTCGACTTTGCCATAGCGCGACCTCTGTCCGCCGCGTCGACCCCGTGTCCTCCGTGTCGACTTCGCCATACGCGACCTCCGTCCACCGCGTCGACCCCGTGTCCGCCGCGTCAAATTCGCCATAGCGTGACCTCCGTCCGCCACGTCGACTTCTCCATAGCGCGACCCCCGTCCGCCGCGTCGACTTCACCATAGCGCGACCCCGTCCGTAGCGTCGACCCCGTGTCTGCCACGTCGACTTCTCCATAGCGTGACCCCGTCTGCCGCGTCGACTTCGCCAAAGCGCGACCCTCGTCCGCCGCGTCGACCACGTGTCCGCCGCGTCGACTTCGCCAAAGCGCGACCATACGTCCGCCGCGTCGACTCCTTGTCCGCTGTGTCGAATTTTTCTGGCTAAACGCCGTGCGACCCCGTCCACTACGTCAAATGCATACGCCGCGCCTACTAAGGGACCTTCATCGTCTGAGTCGCCAGAGAGGGTCGCATGCCACGCTGCGTGGACTCACCACTGGGTGTCTCTTCCCCCCGGGAAAAATCAATTCGCCTTTGTCAACCTTTGAAAGAGCGACTCACAATGGCCAAGTTGTGCGGACGAGGACTCGCAAACCGAGCCTCGGATCATCCACAAAAAACGCTAACCGAGAGCCATCATTGGAGTCGCCTTGCTCGACTGGCCTTCCGGGCCAAGACAAATGGTAGTGCTACACAAACAGCACCATGTCCTCCTCAACCTTAGACAGTGCGACTCGCACGACCAAGTACTGCGGACGAGTACTCGCAAACCGAGCCTCAGATTGTCCAAGAAAAACGCCCAACCGAGAGCCATCTTTGGAGTCACCATGTGACTGGCCCCCCGAGCCAAGACGAGAGACTCGCTAACAAAAACAGCGCAATCAACATTATCGCGGACTCGCTATCATCACAGACTCACCACACTCGGGGACTCTCCCCTCGCGGACTCGCTATCATCGCGGACTCGCCACGCTCGATGACTCTTCCCTCGCGGACTCGCCACACTCGGGGACTCTCCCCTCGCGGAGTCGCAATCATCGCGGACTCGCCACACTCGGGGAATCTCCCCTCGCGGACTCGCAATCTTCACGGACTCGCCACGCTCGGGAACTCAGCACTCGTCGGTCGGCCGACCACGCCACTCGTCGCGCTCGGGGACTTGGCGCGCTACAAACATCAGCACTCGTCGGTCGCCCGACCTCGCCACTCGCCATGCTCGCAACAACCACTACTATTTTCAGAATGTGCATCTCTACAGAGCCTCAAGTCGCCTCTACAAGCCAACTCGAGCCTTGGGGACTACTCCTAGGCATACTGCATGTGCGCATGGTTCCACGACCATGTCTCAACACGCTTGGGGACTCGCCCTCGCATACTCAACACGCTCGGGGACTCGCCACCGCGGACTCTCCCTCGCGTACTCGACACGCTCGGGGACTATCCACCGTGGACTCGCCCTCGCGTACTCAACGCGCTCGGGGACTCTCCACCGCAGACTCGCCCTCTCGTACTCAACACGCTCGGGGACTCGCCACCGCGGACTCGCCCTCGCGTACTCAACACGCTCGGGGACTCGCCACCGTGGACTCGCCCTCGCGTACTCGACACGCTCGGGGACTCTCCACCGCGGACTCGCCCTCGCGTACTCAACGCGCTCGGGGACTCTCCACCGCGGACTCGCCCTCGCGTACTCGACACTACTAGGAAAACGGCCTTTAGTGGCGCACCTGAAAAGGCCATCTGTGGCGCACTAGCAGTGCGCCACGGGCCTCGCGCTACGGCTATCTCCTAGCCGTGGCGCACTACCTGGTGCGCCACGGTTGTGTCGAGATAGGCGTGGCGCACATGCCAGTGCGCCACAGAAATTAGTACAGGTGCGCCACACGTATAAAACGATAACCGTGGCGCACACTAGGTGATGTGCGCCACGGATATAAATTTCAAAATTTAAAAAAAGCAGCAGATCTAGATCTCGTCGTCAGTGTCGTCGCGCGTCGGTGTAGGTTGCCGTCGTCGCCTCGTCGTCGTCGTCGGAACTGCAAGGAGGAGGAGGAGAATAGGTGGAAGAGGAGGAGAAGAAGAGGAGGAGGAGGAGAAGAAGAGGAGGAAGAGGAGGAAGAGGAGGAGAAGAAGAGGAGGAGGAGAAGAAGAAGAAGAGGAGGAAGAGGAGGAAGAGGAGGAGGAGAAGGAGAAGGAGAAGGAGAAGGAGAAGAAGAGGAGGAGGAGGAGGAGAAGAAGAAGAAGAGGAGGCCTCGTCATCATCAGAACTACAAGGAGGAGGAGGAAGAGGAGGAGAATAAGGAGCCCGCCGTCTCGTCGTCGGAACTACAAGGAGGAGGCCGCCGCCATCACCATGTTCACTGCAAGGAGGAGGAAGAGGAGGAGAAGGAGAAAGAGAAGGAGGAGAAGAAGAAGAAGGAAATGAGAAGGGAGGAAAAGGAAAAGGAGAGAAGGGGAGGGCAGGTGGGCGGGGTGGGGATTCGAAATTTGAATCCCGCCCAAGCTTATCCGTGGCGTACTAGGTGGCGGTGCGCTACGGGTAAGCCACCCTCTATTTTTTTTCTGCAGGAAAAAACGGTCTTTTGACCGTAACTTTTTACTCTTTTCGAATTTTGAAAATCAAAAAAATCGCTAAACGACCGTAGATTGTTGCCAGCGGATGCGAAATCTCGTTCTCGTCATTTTGGTATATTATACGATTTTTTTCGATATCGTATGCAAAAGTTACGGCCTTTTTACCGTGGCATGACTTTTTTTTGCAAATAAAGTCAAAACTCATGTTTGTTAATTTTACTAGAAGCTATACCACATTACCTACCTAAATATGAAAGGATTTAATTTTTTGAAGTGTTCATCATTTTATTTTATTTTTTGCAAAACCTAAAAAGGCGATCCACGGGGGAGGGGGGGGTGGAGTTGGTGCAGGATAGTTAGGCGTAGGGCACTAGGGCAAGGTGCCCTACTACTATGTGCGCCACAGATGTGTCTGGCCGTTTCACAGCAGAGAGGGGCATGCGCAGGCGTAGCGCACCCCCTCCATGTGCGCCACGGTTGACACTAACAACCGTAGCGCACCTACCCTATGTGCGCTACGGATGTTTGGCGTGCGGCCAACAGGGCCCTGGCACACATCTGTGGCGCACTATGGTCATGTGCGCCACGGTTGTTCTAGTTACTAGTAGGGCACTGCCCATAGGTGAGCCACGCCTGTTTTAGCCGTGGGGCACTTCAACCATGTGAGCCACGGATGTGCTGATTACCTATAGCCATTTTCCTAGTAGTGCGATACGCTCGGGGACTCTCCATCACGGACTCGCCCTCGCGTACTCAACGCGCTCGGGGACTCTCCACTGCGGACTCGCCCTCGCGTAATCAACGCGCTCGGGGACTCTCCACCGCGGACTCGCCCTCGCGTACTCAACACGCTCGGGGACTCGCCACCGCGGACTCGCCCTCGCGTACTCAACACGCTCGGGGACTCGGCGTGCTACAGACAGCGCCACTCGCTGGTCGTCCAACCTCGCCACTCGGCACGCTCGAGGACTCGGCACTCGCCGGTCGCTCGACCTCGCCACTCGCCACGCTCGACGACTCGGCACGCTCCATGTTCGAGGACTCGCCGCAACTGGCGGCTTCACCAACACCTTGCGTCTTTTGCCAACTGGCCATCACCAACTGGCTCACGCCGACCACCTCCCGCTTCACAGTTCTTTTCTCTGTCCAGGATCTCGTCGCCGATTCGCCACGACCTATCGTCAAGACTCTCCGCGCCCTGCCTCAAGCCCGCTTCAAATCTACAACGCGCTCGGGGACTACTGATGGGGGAATGTCAATCGGGGTATACCCATGAAGCGGAGCCGCCAGATGGTATCGAGATGACTGAAGCCAAGCCCAGAGCGGGTCGACTCGCCAAGTACGACGACTGGCGCATGCTGGACCCAGGCGACTGGCGCCGACTGGAGGCCCAAGACGGCGATTTGTGTACAAATCCCACTAGAACTTGTAAACCCTAGCTGGCTGTATATATAAAGCCACCAGGGGCACTCCCACGGGGCACGCTCTCCCATAGCTATCATTAGATCTAGTCTCCCCTCCGCCTCCGGCGACTCCCATTGTAAACCAATCTATGATCATATACTAGATTGATAGCAGGACGTAGAGATCCTCCATCGAGGGGACGTGAACCTGGGTGCATGGTGTGCCAATCTCGATCCCGGATTCTCCTACGTCGCCTTGCTCCCTCTACGTAAGCTACCCCCAGTAGCATCTGCCGTGCAATACCATGACAGACAACATATCCGCCACTATATTAAATAGTATAGGCGATAATGGATCCCCTTGTCGAAGTCCTTTTTGTGTCTGGAAGTATTTGCCTAGATCATCATTAACCTTTATGGCAACACTACCTCTAGAAACAAAGGAATGTATAAGGAGCACCACTCCTCTGAAAAACCTTTCATACAGAGCGTTTGCTGAAGGAAAGACCAATTAACTTTGTCATAAGCCTTTTCAAAGTTAATCTTGAACAATACTCCATTCAACTTCTTTGATTGCAGTTCATGGATTGTTTCATGGAGGATTACTACACCATCCAAGATGTTTCTTCCTTGCATAAAAGCCGTTTGAGAAGGACTTACCACATGGTCAGCTACTGAATTTAGTCTAATTGTGGCTACTTTTGTAAAAAGAATAAAACTAACGTTAAGAAGACAGATGGGACGATACTGTTGTATTTGTTCTGCATTATTAACCTTAGGTAGTAAAATTATGTTGCCAAAATTAAGTCTAAATAAATTCAGATCTCCCAACATCAAAGATTGAAACAAAGACATCATGTCCTCTTTTATGACATCCCAGAACTGTTAGTAAAATTCCGCTGGGAAACCATCAGGGCTAGGCGCCTTATTATGTTCCATTTGGAAAACAGATTTATTTACCTCCTCCTCTGAGTAAGGGGAAGTTAGGAAGTCATTTTCATCTATGGAAACCTGTGGGATATCATCCGTTTGAGACTCATCCAACGAAAAGGAATTTTTCGTGGTTGCCCCAAAAAGATATTTATAGTACTTAGTATATAAGCTTTGAGTTGCTCCTGTCCCTCAATAGTACCTTCATCCTGTGTTAGAGAGTGAATAAGTTTCTTCTTATGCCTACCATTGGCTATGGCATGGAAGTATATTGTATTCGCATCTCCTTCTAGGATAAATTTTGCTTTAGAGCGTTGGTACCATTTGAGTTCCTCCTCCTGAAGTAATCTTGCTATTTCCGCATTCGATTGGCTGTTAAGATCAATCTCTTGTGCAGATAACGGCCTGACTTTAGCGGCGGCATCCAGGTCTCCAATAATCGAGAAAAGGCGTACTTTTTATTTTTTGAGAATACCAGTCATATGCCTAGCCCAACCTCTAAGGAACTTGCGTAAAGCTCGCAATTTATTGTTCCATCGCTGTATAGGATTTTGACCACTGACAGGTTTCACCCAAATAGCCTTAACCAAATCATAAAACCCGTCCCGAGCCATCCAACCGAGTTCAAATTTAAACTCATGTTTAGATATACGAGGGGGGAGCCAACGGATAAAAGAATAGGGGCATGATCTGACAACGCCTCCACACGATCAAGAGCACGAATAGTTAGCATAGGAAATTTATCTTCCCACTCGGTATCCATAAGCACTCTATCCAGCTTTTCGTATGTGGGCACTGCCAGACTATTATCCCAAGTGAACTGTCTTCCAAGCATTGTAACATCTCTTAATTCCAAGCTTTCAATGACAGCGTTGAACAAAAAGGACTAGTGCTCATCAAACCTTCCCTGACTTTTCTCATGAGGAAATCTTAACAACTTGAAATATCCCCCTATAAGGATAGGGTATGGATTGTTCTTTGCCAAATTAACCAACTCACGTAAAAAATCAGACTTAAAAACATCCTGAGCAGATCCATAAACAACGACTAGAGACCACAGAAAACCATCAGCTTTATTTCGAATATGGAGTTTTATAAAGAGATCTCCCACCGAACTAGCCAACACTTCCATAGTCTCATCACGGACACCTAAAAGGATCCCCCTAGATCTACCACGCGGTGGACGAGATATCCACGTGAAGTCCACTCCACCCGAAAGGCGATTGAGTAGTGCTTGTGAAAAGTCCCGTCTACCGGTCTCAGAAATTCCTAGAAAATCCAAACTATAATCTCTCACACAATCGGCAAAGAACAAATGTTTATCCAAGTCACGAAGACCTCTGCTATTTGAGAACATGCCATTTGTTGAGAAACAATAGTAGATTTGAATACACGGGGCTTTTTCCATGATCGCTGGCTTTTTGATTTTCGAACAGACACTTTAAGTTCATACAGTGAACTAAGGTCTGTCTCATCAAAACCCACTTCTAACACCTCATCAACTAAGTGAGTGAGGAGTTGACCATCTACTATGGCATGCAACTCCTCCTCCTCCGTTGATGAAATATCAGGAATCACCGAGACCTTAGGAGTAACCATTAAACGGTCAACCTCCATATGTCTCAGCACAGAACTAGATAACATAATTTCATTTGTCGTATTTCCCAAACTAACACCAATACTAGACATCTTATTAACAATTACAAGAGAAGAGAAAGAGAGAAAGGACTTGGGGGAGTCATTATTACCATGCGAATCAAGATTTTTCTCCGCCTTCCTTCACATAGCTTTACCCAACGAGTCCTCATCGGTAGATGATGCCCCAAGAGCATCCGACACATGACGTGTGCTCCTACGTGAGGGAGTCCCTTGCCCTGTCGTCTTGTGCATCCTTGCCGACACAGTTGAGGGAGGCACTAACCCCACCTAGGCCAGCCCTCCCCCTTGGTGGATCCCTCCTGGGACCGAGCAGCAGCAGCGCGGGGGGCCCCCGCTTCGGCAGCAGCGCCCACCATCTGGGCCACACCAGCATCCACCGTCGGCAACCCCTCCTGGGGCCGCCAACAGCAGCAGCGGCGGGTCACAACCCTCCTGCATCCCCGCCGGCATAGTGGAGGGATGCACCGACCCCTCCTAGGCCAGTCCTTCCCCCTCGAGGTACCCTGCCTGGGCCCGAGCAGCAGCATCGCATGGGGTGCCCGCCTTGGCAGCGGCGCCCAGCAGGCCTCCCTGCCACTGCATCGTCTGGGCCGTGCCATTGTCAGCCACTGGCGACCCCTCCTGGGCCGAAGACAGCAGCAGCGGAACATCGCCCAGCACAGCAGCTCCAGCCTGCTCGCCACACGTCTCGACCAAAGAGTGCCCAACCAGAACATCAACAGACCTGTCCAAGATAAATGGTGACGACACCTCCTGCAAAACGGGTGACATTGGCTCCAACAAGGATACAACAGATCTAGGAATAGTCCTGCCAAACATATTAGGTCGTCCCCTCGCCGGTGAAGCATGCAGCTATAGTGAAATCCTCAAAGAGTCACAAGAAGCTGATTGTAAGGCTGACCGAAGCTGAGATTGAGTCGCTTGTGGCGATGCCGCCTTGGCCGAAATTCCATGCAAAGGAGAATCTATAGGCAAGGCATCCACAAGTTCGTTACCCCGTGGAGTAGAAGGGCTAGAATTAAAAGGATTCACTGCCATCACATGAACGGGAGCCTGCCGTGAAGAGGAAGGTGCAGTCACAAGACCAGCAGGCTTGTCATTTGATTTCCCATCCGTCACAGCAGGCACAATCGGAACCGAAGTGTCCATAACATCCTCCCCATTATGTCCAGCACCACCGTCCTCAGAATCATCCTTAGATTTCCTCCAAAGATCGTGCGAAAAATCTGGTTCTGGCACATAACCTTCAGGCTCCAATCTGAAACGAAGCTCATACCCCAAAAGACCAACAACAATGTCTGAAGTCAAATAAAAACCCAGAGCATCCTTCTTCTCCTTAACATAGCAATATCAAACATAGCAACATAAATTCGAACCACACTCATACGCCTCAAACTAAGGAGATCAACATCTAGAGTTTTTCCCATGAGTGCTCCAACCGCCCAAAGGCTCAGAAAAGAGCGCAAGGAGTGAGGGACCCCCTCGACATGTAACTAGACCTTCTGCAATTCACTTTTATGGGGAACCTCCTGTGTCTTGTATGTAGTAACAGACAATTGGGTCTTACCGAGAGGCATGGAAAACTGACTCCCATCCACCCTGTCAAGATCCTCCGCACTAGGAAAACTGACTAAGAGTGCTTAGTAACCCTAGTGTGCTATATTGATGAGTGCTTAGTAACCCCACCAGCCACCACTCAATATAAGAGTATACCAAATTAGTCATGTTGTTGGTAACTAAACACCCAAGATTTGCATTAGCCTTGCCAAGTGCCATGAATGCAGCCAACCAAACATTGTGTAAGTCCTCATGCAAGAAAATAAAATGTGGACAACTAAACAACATGAACAACATGGCCAGAGGCTGCATATGCCAGGCCAAGCCCCCGCGGGACATCCCCACTAATACGAGAAAAGGCTACAAGATACCAATCACGCCCTAAATGTTTCTTAAGTAGGGAAAGGTACTACTAGTATGAATACATGTAGTGCAGCGCTGATTAAAAGGGGACGAAAATGGTTTTGACCATGTGCGGGATGGATAAGTTTATATTTGAAAAATGCCATAGAGGGAACGTATAGGTGACGATTTTATTAAAAATATACATGTACAATTTAGAAAACTCTGTCTTGATGTATGCTACAATGCTTATTTTCATGAAAATCTTACTTGGCAAAAAGTAGAGTAATTAAATAATCCCAATAGGCTAGAGCAACCATTGGCGAATGAGAAATAACCCCCGATGGGATTGAGTGCTCCTCTAGAACACCGTCACGAATAAATAAATAAAATTAAGGGCCTCTAAATCTAATGTGCGAACGCAAGAAATGTGCACCCTTCCATCAAGGTGACCTTCCCAAGTTTCCATGGCGTAGCTCGGCTGGGACCTGGGAGGCATGATTTGCTGGATTAACGATCAATACACTTGGGATGGGCAAGACGTGCCCTCTTTGTTTTAGCCGTCAGAGAAGGTTTGTGTATTCGACAAAGAGAAGCGACTTCTCCAAAGCAAATTGACGAACAGAAACCATCTGTGCTTGCAAATGGAATTGGCATGGATAGTGTGCATGTCAAGCCTGCAAACATCCAAAGCACCTAGTATTAGTAAAGATGAATTTTATAGATATTATACAAAAGCAACTCCAAATCAATACGACACACCGTTGAATCTTTATTTAGACGAACTAGTGAATCGTCTCTTCTCATTTGTGACTTGATCAAAACATACAAATGGAGTAGCTAGATGCTGGTCAGGCTGTAGGTGGGAGCGGGCTGCCCACGGCGCCGCCAGCCCATCCCACCTATTTCCCACAAGTGGAGGCCCGTGACCAACTGATAGAGTCTCGCAGACACCCATGGCTGGACCGCTACCGCCGCCACGCCGCATCGCGAGTTCTCAAGTAGTCGCGACCCCCTCCTCAGCGATGGAGGCGGGCGCCATGCCTCCCGCTGCTCGCCCCCTTCCTCCCCCTTGCCTTCCAAGCCACACCCGCATGGCCAGCACCTTGCCGTTCCAGATCCCCCTACACCAGTCCAGTTCCCCTGTCGACGGCGCCAGCGCATCCATGCCTTCGATCTCGGAGCAATGAGGTCAGCCGGTCGGGGATTTGGGGCAGGATCCAGTGGGTAGCATCTCTGCATGGAAGCACACGTCCGGCGTTGTCCGTGTGGAGCTGCAGGCCGCCGGCGACGTGCTTCGGTCATGGCCTTCATCTAAGAAGGGGAAGAAGGTAAATCTTGTCACAATTTGATATTTGTATTGGTCAACACAGCCCGCCGAGCTAGAAATCGTTGCTATATTAGATTTGATTGTGATATAACAATGATGCTAAATCTCCAAACAGGTCTTATTAGATTTGCATTGTTAATTAATTTAGTATTATTACAGTGTTGGTTTGTACTCTTGAATTCAGCACAAAAATTTAGTGAGGGTGTAACTGACACCTCTGGCCATCAGGTATTGTATCATGCGTAAGTACATGTATAAACAAGCCCAGTTTCTGATTTTAGATTGTTCACATTGTGTTTTACTGTTAGAACAAGACTAATTAATCTCTGACAGAAAATACCTTTTGGCTTAGAGACAAGAGATGTCAACACTTTATTTTTGCGGGGTATCTCAACACATGATGCATGACTCAGTTTCTCTTTATGGTTAATCTGTCTTTATTGTAATCTGATGTGTGCATCATTCTTGAACTTTGATTTTGCGATGAAGAACAAGAAGCTAGACGAGCGTACCAGTGGCTGGGGTAACTAATTCTCACTTCATGTATACAGGTTACTAGACCATGTCCAGAACACCTGACTTCTAGGCTTGAGTTTAGCGGTTTGCAATTTCAGTTCTAAGAAACAAAAAGAACACTGAAAACTCAGACATTTTATCTATCTCATTTTCCTTGAAACTCTTCTCACATACTTGTTGTGCACTTAGTCCGTTGCGGTTTCTTTTTTTTTTCAAGAAAACGCAAAAAATATGCACACAAATGGAGTAGCTAGATGCTGGCATACTGGCATCTGAGAAATCCCAATCTCCTTCGTGATCCACAAAAGGGCTACCGAATTATTTTTCTCACTTTTCTGCATCAGTATTCCACATAAAAGTCTAAGAACAGACAACTTGGTTTTGAAAGTAACGAATCGAGCTGGGACAGCTCACCATCTTTAACCTTCCTTACTAACGTGACCAATAATCCTCTAGATTGCTATTCCATCCTAACTAAGCGAAGTAATCCAGACTAGCTGGTTACTATAGATCGCACAAGAGTGCCTCGTATAGGATGACTGGCGCAACACTGCTTGTAGTTAGCTAACGGAGAGACACTATTGACATCGACCACACTGTGCATGCGGCAATTTTGGTGGTCCATTGTTCATTCCTGGTGCCTTCTATGCTTAATAATATTAAATTAAAATTCCTAGTATGTAGAGACTAAGAAAAAAATGCACGTGGTCGGATTGGAGTAAAACGAGGAATACATTGTTCATCTTTTTCTTAAGGAAGCCTTGCTACTTATAGAATACATCTACGGAGTGACATGGAGTTACTTATCGTCTGGTAAGTCAATAGATAGGAGTCCCTTGGCTATGAACTTTGTCCTTGGGTTGGTCAGAGGCTATAAGAGCTTTCTCAGCCACAAAAAAAAAAGGCTATAAGAGCTTTCTCAGCCACAAAAAAAGGCTATATAAGAGCTTTATTCATCATTTTAGCTAAAAGAAAATTTTCCTTAACCTTGTGAGGTGTGCTTTGGTGTCCTCCCCCTCCACCCAAACTTAGAAAATTAAAAACACAAGGAGGACCAGGATTGACCAATATCCCTTCGGTTCAGAGGGCATGAGGGGTATCAGTCAGTCCTAGCCATTCTTGTATTTTCAGTTTTTATGTTCGGGAGGAGGAGGAAGACATCGAAGCAAAACTCTAACCTTCTTAGAATTAAGTTCCGTCCTATGTATTAATTTGATACACATAGCTAACACGTGGCATAATATAACTACGATAAAGTTCATGAGAAGTAGAGCCTAATATCTATAATCTCTCGTCCTGAAAGAGAAAAGACGGGCCAAGTAGAACCTTTTGCAATGATAAAGTTTTTGTAACATACGATTCATATTTTGTTAATCAAATTTATAGTGAAACAATTTTATTAAACTTCGTGTTAGCCTAATAAACTGGTATAGATGAAGTACTTAAGATATTAATACATCATACTTACACCTGCAAGTAAGTCGTATCTAGACGTCATACTTAAGATGTGGCAATGATTACTCTCTCCGTTTCATAATATAATAAACATCTTATATTTTAAAAGGGAGAGAGTACTATTTATTCCATATCATTTCAGCATTTCAAGTTATCAACTGTATGTCCATTTGAGGTCTCGTGGGATGGCCAGACTCGGTCGTACGGGGTCCTCCATCGATCGTAAGCATCAACTGAGTAATATCTTCACATATAAGTTGTTGGATGATATGTGATTCAGTGATTGATCTTCTCGTCAAAGGCTCTAAAACTTTGATGGCTTTGATTGTGGCGAAGATATCTTAGAGGTTTGTCTCAACAATTCATCTTAGTCCAAGATGGATTTCAGGAAAAGCTATGTACTAGCGGTGTTAGCAGTAGGGCAGTTAAGCTAATAGGCAGGCGGTAGGTATTATTTGGGCACTTCTAGTGATCTTGCCAGTGTACTAGAATAGATATACTACTGCAATTTTTCTGGTAGTAATAAGACATATGAGCCATTGGATCAGCTCCATGGACGACTCAAATCCACCCGTCACCACCGTAAAAGATCTCCGATTAAAAGGGGTTGAAAATGTGTTACTAGATTTATTTGGAACGGGATACATTTCTTATAATGAATAGTAAATGGCAAGGAAGGAACATACTGGTGCTGAATTTGTTGAAAATACCTAGAGAATTCTATTATGATGTATGCTACAACCTAGAGAATTCTATTATGATGTATGCTACAACGGAATCTCTATGCACATGATATTTCTCATACGTTGTGTGTACGACACTTCCGCGACACCCTGTGATGCCTGAGCAAACCAACAACACATGCCCTGATTTGAACATTGGAGGAGTGTCGTGCAAAACACGGTCGTGTGTATAGCAGTGTTCATGCTACAACCCTAATGATTTTACTTCACAAAAGGTAGACCAAACAGTTTATATATGCTGGAGCAACCGCATGATTAGAAGAACCGAATCTGGGGCTTTGTATAGTCGCATAAAACGACGAGCTGAGCAAGGTGAGTCCGGCCAACAAAATTCTCTCTTCGTGTTACCCTTCCATCGCTAGTGGAGAACAGGGATGTTGTCCCGGTTCGTAAGGAGCTTTAGTTTGGTTGTCCAAGCGGGACGGATCTATCGGGACTAAAGGGCTTTAGTCCCGGACCGGCAATCGGGACTAAATTTTAATTATTATGGTACTATATCGACAACTTTCATGAATTTCCTAATATTAAGTAATTAATAACTTTTTTTATTCGTTTTCTTCGCCGTGCAACGCTTGAAAACGGTTCACCAACAAGGTTATAGGTGTTTGGAAAGAGGATCTTACATTTGAACCACTAGATGTAAGTACTACTAGCTAGATCCGCGCATCTCTTTGATTCTAGTTTTGATATCATTATCATGCTTAATTGTTATTTTGATTGAACTCTGTCCTTGTAAAGTGCCTAACGCAGGGACCCGGAAATAATTTATGTAGATACTATGTTTACGAGTTCATCTGTCAGACGTGCTGTGAGAAGGGCAGAAATTTAGAGCAACTTCACGTATGTAAACAATATATATTGACTCCTTTTTATGTGTTTTTATTACCATCAATTGTGTTTAGTTTCATTTATATATGTTGACTCCTCTAAATTAGATCGAACGGCTGCGGGACGGTCTTCTGCAAAGGATCGCGTACGAGCAATTCAAAAAAAATTGGCGGGATTCTTAGATGCATAGGTCCTAAACACAAAAGGGGAATACTATGTGGTTGCTTCATAAAATCTGGAGGCCTACGCCGACGGCCTAGCCGTCGGCATAGACCAACCAATTTCTTCCAAAGAGCTACGCTGACGGTTAGACCATCGACACAGCCTGGGCTACCTAACGCCGTTCTCGCCGCTGTGCCGGAACTGGGGCTATGCCGAGGGCCGGGTCTGCGCCGAGGGCCTCCGTCGGCACAACCTTCTCCGCTACGCCGGCGGCCGGGTTTGGCCGAGGGCTACCCTCGGCACCTTCCTCTACACCGACGGACGTCCCTATGCCGACGGCCGGGCTGGGCGGCTGGCTGGGGGAGGCCGCTATGCCGATGGCCCCAATATTTGGCCGTCGGCGTAGCCTGCCGGCCATCGGCGTCTCCAATTTCTCCTGTAGTGATTCCCAGTGCCTTCTATGCCCATCGACATAAAATCCAGATTCTTAATATGCAAAGACACTGGACTAAAATAAAAATACACACAGCGGGATTGGTTTGGGGTAAAAATGAGAACTAAGCAATAAATTCTTCTTTTTCTTGAGGAAGCCTGGCTCCTTTTATAGAAGACTTGAGAGCGTAGTACACAGTGACATGAAGTCACATGTGTCCTCCGGTTGGTCAATACAAAGAGTCCGTTGGTTACTATGAACATGGTCCAAGTCAGAGGCTATTGAGAACTTCATTCATAAGTTAGATAGGAAATGTGTCCTTGCTATGTCCAGTTTATTAGCATCCGTTAGCTAAATAAATGTCTGTACCTCCATTAAAAAGGGCATATTGGTCTTTTCATCAAACAACCTATGAACCATTGTCATGTCTTCCCGATTGATTTGAAATTGGTTGATCGTTGATACGACGCGGAGCTGAGGAGCTGAGCAAGCTTCAGGCACACCCGTGAATCTGTGATAGCCAATCATGACCTGTTGCTAGCAGTAGAATGGTTGATGTTCTTGATGACCTGCCGCTAGTTCCTCACCCTTGAGTAATTGTTATATTATATCTCCAGTGACATGAGATCGCGCGGACGGATAGAGGGCGACGTGGCGATGGTGATGGTCCTTGCCTTCGGTTCACTTAGGTGACGAGGATCAGACAATGGGGGTCCCGGCTGGTGGCGTCTCTTAGGCAATACCATCTCCCAGATCACGTGTTGAAGGCCGGGCTCGCGGGCAAAGCGTAGACCGATGGTGGGTGTGAGCTAAGTTTTTTCTAGGTAAAAGCTCTTCGTTTCGACGCGAACCACATCGATGTCTGCGGGTGTCGTTACGCTCTTGGGTGGGGGGGGGGGGGGGGGGGGCTACATTGTGAATACCTTAGGTGCGTTAGAGCTCCAGGTGAAAACCCTTGACCCTCGGTTTCGGCGATGGCAGTGCAACGCATCGTTACCCTCTTAGGAGCGTCATTGTAGAGCTCTATTTCTCTTAGCGTTGTTCTTGTCACCGGTGGCATGTCTTGGTTCTTCCTATCCTTTTTTTTATTTTTTTATCTGTTTAGTAAGAGATTTTCCCTCATCACCTTGTATCAGTTGGACCACGTGTGATTTTATATACGATACGAGACCAAAGCATGTTTCAAGGAGAGATACGTAAGATATATGACAGGCTGGCCAACCAGGATCGGCGTTTGCGAGTCACCTACATCCCATGGTATGTTGATTCAGGGCCTGTTTGGATAGCAGCCGGGCATAGCCCAACCAAAATTTTGGCGTTGACCCTGAACGTGGGCTTGCGTTTAGATTGACACCAAAGTTTCACAGCCATGCCAAATTTTTGGTCATGCTTTCACTTTTTCAGCCATCTTCTGGGCGAACTGCCGACGGCGAAAACCAACGCCAAAAAATTGGCTCGCCCTATTTTGGTAGGGCTCGCACAGGTGCCATCCAAACAGCCCCTCAATTCATGGGAGGATTGGCCAGAATATATGATTGATCTTCGGCCACTGGCACGCTCTCCCACTCTCACATATCCTCTTTTTTTTACCAAAAAAATCCTTTCTTAAAAAAAAGAGATATCATCTCTTAATCATTCTTTAAACCCTCTATGACTCTCTCCCCTCCTAGTCCTAAAACCCCCTCGACTTGCTGCTGGCGACGCTGCCGATGGTTCCTTCGCCTGTGGCGTAAGGCGTTCGATTAAGCCCTCCTGCCCAACCCAAATCTAGTACGCAGACCTCTTCCTGCTAAAGGAGAAGCTCACGTCTGCCACTTCCATCGTCGTCGACGGGTGCGTGGGTGACGAGGCGCTTGCGGAGACAGTGGTGGCCTGGTGGAGATCAGGTGGTACTCGCGCGCGCACGGCATGCTCGCGGCAGGCCAATCGACACCGCACTAGGAGCCGACGGAGGCGGAGGTGTGAACCTCCCCTTCTCCACCAATCCACGACAGCCGCCACCACACGTATGTTGGAGGGCTCAACATCGCGCTGGCCTCCTCCTCCATAGGATAAGTCGGTGAATCGAACCAAGAGGCAAGGAATGCCCAACTCCCGTGTTGCCAGCCTGCACGAGCGACCACTGTAAGGTCTACGGTGGCACTGAGGAATAAACTTTTTTCTTCGTTCATTTACAACAAGAAAAAAGAAGTATCTTCCTAGCAAATGTGTGTATGATAACTTGGTCTTTGATATTGAGAAGATGACGAACTGTGTTATTATGCAAGTGGCACCAATAGAATGAATTAACTATTCGTTAACACGTATTACCATCTATAGTACAGATCGGGTCTTCGCATGTGATAAAAATAGTCCTTCACACACGGTGATTTAAACCTTCTTTGGCAGTAATTTTTTCTGTTTTTTCCTTGCCAACCTGACATAGATCAGCCGTGGTTTGCATCACCCACTGAAGTGAGGCGGAAATTGTTCTCTATCCGTCTCTATGTCTGCGCTTATTACGCTCCTTCCATTTTAGCCCAGCAGCCACAGAGAACCATGGGCTTTTCTTCATCACTTAGTTGATTGCAATCGACCATATCCATAGCCGATGACATTGGGGATTTTTATCCCGGCCATGCTCTTCATCTCCTCCCACAATAAACGTGCCTAGATTCTTGGTGTATAGATTCATCAGTAGCTCCACATGCCACACTCAAAGAGAGCATGGTGTATAGATTCATCGGTACTCAAAGTAATAAAAACGTCCATTTTGAAAAAAAAAATAGATTCATCGGTAGCTCCACATGCCACACATACTACAATTTTTTCCATGTGTCTAGATTTGAGTACTTTCCTAGCCGGAATAAATCCTTTGACCATTTCAAAAAGAAAATAAAATTCTCTGACTTCTCTCCACCAGAAGGAAAACACTTTTGGCGGTACTTGCATATTCCATAACTTTTTCCAGGAGGCTCTGGCTGTAATATCACCTGAACCTGAACCTGTGGCAGCTTGTTGCAGGGACGAGATCAGCCTGTATGTTGAGCAAACATAGAAGGATCCATTCCTTTCTTGTGTCGAGTGTCGACCCCCACTCATCTTCTGAAAACCTCCCCCAATGGAATTTGCCGGATCACGCGCATATAAGTTTCGTGTAGATGAACCTATTATAAAAAATGTACTCCCTCTATGTAGATGTAACTCTTATAAAAGTACACCCTTCGTCAAAACGAAAGAACATTTTTTGTTGCTTGTGTGAAACATAGAAAAAATCTCGTGAATAGTCGTCAAGCTGGAGCATCGAAAATAGTCTTTTACATAAACCACAAAAAAATATTCTTTTGGGCCAAACCTTGTGTGTGAACATAAAATATCTGGACATACACAATTTTTTTTATATTTTCAACATATGAAAATATATATTTAGGCAGTAGATGCATCCATACTTACGGGTCAAAGTGGATTTCCGCCCGAAGATCCTCTGGATGAATTACTCACATATTCGAGTGAATGATTTGACATAATGACACACAAAAGAATAAGATTGTGGACGTTCTTAAAACTTGACGATATAAGAGATGCGTGTGATCATCTAATCTACCTGGGCGCACCGAACAGAGCAAAGCAAAATGTTCTGCAAAAAAGTATAGGTGCTGGATCTCGATTTGAGGGCTACTAGTACAAAATATAGGTGCTGTATGTAATGAAAATAATCCAGATGTTACTTTTTTTAGATAACCTCAGATGTTACTTAGGAGCCCCTGATTTTGGCGGCATTTCCATCGGACAAACATTACTCCAACAAAGCGAGAGTCCTGTGAGCAGAAACGGACGCTTCAGCAACACCACGGAAACATCTGATGTCCAGCTAGGAGGGCAAAAGCAAGCAATTCTCGAGCTCTCGAGTCTGAACAGGTTTAGCAGTTTTATTTTTTGCCCAAAAGGTGAAATACTTGTGGTCTCTCCATTTCACAAAGCCAAACCAATCTCCACTGGTGCCTGGTGCCGATACCATCCCAACCAAGCGTGGAGCGATCCTCGAGATAACACGTGACCGTGGTGTGTACTGTCTAGGACAGCCGGGGCACGATTTATTTGGTTAGGGAAGGGACAAGGCAATGGGAGATTAACTGATGAGGGTAAGTAGGATGGAGAGACATGGCGCCGTACCAACCTGATCATAGATGCTCTATTGCTAATGGTTCATCTTTTATTCTTGGTGCCTTCTATGCCTAGAGACGTTAAATTCTAATTGCAGTTCGGTAGGGAAACGCCAACACATGATATGGGATTGGATAATTCTAAGATACATAAGTAAGCCGAGGAATGAGCTCTTTATATTTACTTGGTTAAACCTTGTTCCTTATAAAGACTTGGTTTTGGTAGGTACTGAGATGAAGTCATCGGTCCTATAGTAGGTCAATAGAGAAGAATCCATTTGCGGGAATTGCGGAAGAATCCATTTGTTGGAATT
This sequence comes from Avena sativa, assembly GCA_916181665.1. Lineage (NCBI taxonomy): Eukaryota > Viridiplantae > Streptophyta > Magnoliopsida > Poales > Poaceae > Avena > Avena sativa. The sequence goes on from OV702285.1 coordinate 18,101,897, forward strand.
GCGGTGGTCAGGGGCTATGAGAGCTTGCTTCATCGATTTTCTATAAAGCTCTGGATTTTAAGCATTTTATTTTATAACATAATTAATTGATTCCCAACATGGTCATTAATTTTATGTGCCTCCAACACACAATTCTTTATTATAAATTTCTCGAAAATAAATCCCAATAGATAATGTTCCGTCCTCAAGACAAAAGCAAATTAAGTGAAACTGACGGCATCTACACTAGTATAAACTCGAGCATTAGAGACGGAGTCTAAAGCCAGTTTACCTATTAAATAAGTAATAAAACATCATTTGCCAGCGATGATTAAGGACCCATCTCTAAAACTCTTGGAGCCGCCTCCAAATATACACCATCTCTATAAATATTCCCACCGAAGCCAGGCGGAAAACACAACCGGCTGGAGCCAGGCAGAAAACAGAACTGGCTCTCGAAAAGACAATCTTTACTTACTTATTATTTGTATAATCATAATCATAGAAAACTTAAAATTGAGGCTACTCATACTTCTTTTGTCTTCCATATCTAAATAGGAACATCCCACTAGAAGGAATTCTCTCAACATGCAGCTACGCCACATCGTTTTCATGCCACCTCAGATTTTATGTCGTCACATCTTACTAACTCATCCACAAAAACACATTCTGCCTTCCACGTGTTCTTCCTAAGACACACAACCAAGTTGTGAGGTAGTGTTATCAATTTCTCTTTTAATCCTCCGTTGTGTTAGAATATGTATGTAGTCTGTATTGTATCTTCTAGTATTTAGGAATAGATAGATGCTACCTCTTCAAACTGTAATTGTAATCAATATATTAAGAGGATACAAAACCCAGAAGGGTATACTTCACCTCCATCGCATTGTCCTCTCGATCCTTTTGTCCCCGCCACCAAACCCTAACGAGGCACTCCCTCGTACATGGTATCAGAGCTCCAATCATGAGCAATGTCGACTTCCTCTTCCGCTGCATCGAGCAAGTCGCTTACTGATGGTGCTGACGTGGAGCACTTCATTGGAAACCCTAAAAGCAAGGTGTGATGAGCACAACAGCAAATCTTCCCTCAGTAGAGACCGAGGTTATCGAACCAGAAGCAGGAAGAAAATGTCACACAGGTGTTGCAAGCAACACGGAGACCTGTACAACACAAACTCAAGACTTTGCTTTAACGAATCAGTGGTTGTCAAGCTCACCGGTTTGCTGTAACATAGGATTAAACATACGGTGTAGAAGATAATGGTTTGCAGCAAGTAAACAAGTAACAGTGGAAGATGTATCAATGGTAAAAGATTGGACCGGGGTCCATAGTTCACTAGAGGTGCTCTCCTTAGATAAACAACATGGCATGAAGGGTCAACAAATTACAGCAGGGCAATTGACAGAAACTGAGCAAGGCATAACAATGCAATGACTAGTCAGAAAGATCCTATGAGATTCGATTGGGAAATACAACAAGATACATAGACCGCCATCCAACTACATCTATGACTAGAAGTCCACCTTCAGGTTATCATCTGAACCCCCTCTAGTATTAAGTTGCAAGCACCAGACAACTGCTTTAAGCAAAGTGTGTAAGGTAAATAGTCCACATGTTCCATAAATAAGAGACCGTTGTTTTCTCCCTAGTGGCAACAACATATCTACAACCGAAGAGATTTCTGTCACTTTCCTTGGAAACTAGAGGCATGAACCCACTATCGAGCATAAATACCCCCTCTTGGAGTCACTAGCAACTACTTGGCCAAGATAGCTACTAACAACGGAGAGCATGCAAGATCACAAACAACACAGACATGATAGAATAAAGACAAAAGCATTAATCAAACCAACATAATAATCTCAATATCCATCGGATCCCCGCAAACACAACATGCATGATTACAAATAGATTAGATCTTGATCATGAACGAAGCTCACAAGATCTATACATGAAAACACAAAGGAGGAGATACAACCATCTAGCTACTACATGAACTCATAGTCCAAGGTGGAACTACCCACGCATCATACCGGAGAGAAGGCCTCCGGGATGATCTTCCCTCCGGCAGGGTGCCGGGGAGAACTTTAGATCCCCCCGATCTAGAGACGATAGTGGCGACGGCTACAGACGGTTTCGTGGAGATTTGATCGGGTGCTTAGAGTTTCTGCATCGGGGGCTTCTTATAGGAGAAAGGGGAGGCCGAGGCAGCGGCCAGGGGGTCAAACCCTACCCAGGCATGGGCCCACCCTTGGTCGCGCCTGGGGGGGGGGGGGGGGGGTTGGCCTTCCTGGCCCGCTTCTCCGTCTCCCCTCTGGACTTCTTGTTCCCCACGGAAAGTAATTGACTTTGACGTTTGTCCCGTACAATTCCGAGAATATTTCTTTACTAACTTTTCTAAAACCAAAAAGCAGAAAACAGGCATCTGGCACTGTTGCAACTTGTTAGTAGGTTAGTACCAGAAAACATGTAAAAAGCACCTCAAAATATAGACAAGCAAGACAAAGTAGATACTAAACAAGCCTGGAGTATCAAAAATTATAGATACGTTTCCGACATATCACTTACCACCCTCGCCCTTCCCTCCATGCCGTCGTCCTCCATCAGCGTCAAAGCCTCTGGCCCCATCAACTTTGGGCATCTCATCACGGTCAAGTTGTCGCCACAGAATCACCTCTTCTGGCGCGCACAAGTCGTCTCCCACCTCCGGAGCAACCTGCTTCACGGCTATGTGGACGGCACACTTCCGTGTCCACCCGCTACCATCACCGTCACTCGATATGGCGGTGCAATTGGCATGGAAATATCTGATGTCCTGGCCTCTATGGTGACTAAAAACATACATCGCAGGCAATCTTGACCCCGCCACCTAGATTCAACAAGACCAGGAAATCTTGTTTGCCTTCCTCGGATCGGCGTCCATGGAAGTGGGTGCCATGATCATGTTCACCACCACATCGCAGGAAGCCTGGACAACAATTGAGAGGAGCTTTGCCTCGCAATGTCACACCATTTTTCTCGGTTCATCTTCATCTTGAGATCATCTCCTCCCCACAAGAAACGTGCCACCACCCTTGTGATTCTTTTGCACATTTTCCTTGACAGTTTGCAATAGCTCATTGAGTAGGCGGGGATAGCCTGACAAATCGCCTTTACCAGCAGTTCTCTTGTTGCCCCACTCATATGTTTGGCAGCATAGCCATTGACAAGTTTCTTGATCATACTTGCCAGAATGTGTCCAAATTGATCATTTGTGGACCTAACTGGTAACCCAACGCAGTTGGTAGTTCTAAATATTTCTCAACCAAAGTTTCCACCGAAATACCAGAAAGTGTGTGTACTTCTTGCTTCATATCATCCGGACAATTAGCACTAAAAAAGATCGCAAACTTTGGCTAATCTCATAATAATTCAGGGTTTCAAGATAAGTTTTTTAGAGTAAAATACAGTCACTGAGGTTATTTTAGAGATGTTGGATCTCCATTTGGGGGCTACTAGTACAAAACATAGGTGCTGTATGTAATGAAAATACCCCAGATGTTACTTCGAAGCCCCTTGATTTCAGTATACCACGGTGTTGTTTTTGTCGCCATTTCCACCAGACAAACATTGCCGCAACAAAACGGATGCCCTATAGGCTCGATCAACTACCAGTGAGCAGAAACGGATGTTGAGTGGGCTTCAGAAACACCACGGAAACATCTGATGTCATGGCCTCTGTGGTGACTCAAAACTTACTTTTTTCCCCTCCAGCTAGCAGGGCAAAATCAAGAAATTCCTGAGCTCTGTAGTCTGAACAGGTTTAGCAGTTTTGCTTTTGCCCAAAAGGTGAAATACTTGTGGTCTTTCCATTTCACAAAGCCAAACCAATCTCCACTGGTGCCTGGTGCCGATACCATCCCAACCAAGCGTGAAGCAATCCTCGAAATCACACGTGACCGTGGTGTGTACTGTCTAGGACAGCCGGGGCATGATTGCTTATTATTTGGTTAGGGAAGGGACAAGGCAGTTAGAGATTAACCGATGAGGGTAAGGAGGATGGAGAGGCACGGCGACCATTCCAACCCTATCATACATGTTCATTCATGGTGGTTCGTTCCTTATTCCTGGTGCCTTCTATGCCTAGAGACGTTAAATTCTAACTGCATTTGAGTAGAGAAACGCCAACATAAAACAAGATTGGATAATTCTAAGATACAGAAGCAAGCCGTGGAATGAGCCCCCCCCCCCCCTAAACTTAAGTTTTATGGGCCGTTTTATTTTTTTGACCCGTCGAAACCCATATCGAGACCATGTATATCTCCGTATATGTGTACTCGGTCGAACTAAGTATAATCCATGTCCCGGACGGCTGATCCCACCTCTTATTATTGCGATCTACGTCTTTGCATGTCATATTTAATTTTTGTTGTTGTTGCTGTTATATAACTTACGATTTTCGCTTCTGCAGGCACATGAGTATTCGTGTACGGGGAGTATACGTCTAAGAGGACCATATGGACTTCGAGTGGGTTCGTACGGTCCTGAAAACAATTGGTATGAGTTTTTGTTTGTCAAAGTTTGAAAAGAAGGAGGGAGGAGGGGGGGGGGGGGGACCGAAGCAAAAGTGATTTATATTTACTTAGGGAAGCCTTGATCCTTATAAAGGCATGGTTTTGGTAGGCAGTGAGATGAAGTCATCGGTCCTATAGTAGGACAATGCCAAAGAATCCATTTGCGGTGGTTGCGTATTTCCGACATGGTCTATAAAATTTTGAATTTTTAGCCTTTTATTTTACAAGATAAATAATTAATTGATTTCCGACATGGTCACTAGTTTTATGCGCCTAGCCTACAAACAATTCATTATTATAAATTTCTTGAAAATAAAGGACCGCTTTTTGTATTGACAACACCCACGTGTGCTTTCGCAGAAGTATCTCATCGTATGTCTCGCCCCTCGTTGTCCTCACAACCTCCGGCGACTCCCCGATAAGAGGATCCCCGTAAAAAAGATCATGATGTGATTGTTGTCGTCCACATGCTTTCTCCGTTGCATGCCTATATCCGAACCCAACAACACCCCTTCATTGTCCGTCGCGTCTTTGCACACCGCCCCCCTGCGAATATCATGCCGGTCATGTAGTGAGCTCGCCGACGAGGGATGCTAAGTGCTAAGGCTGTTAAGACGAACGTGCCGGCGATGGGCTTGGCATTGTAGGTCGATTGCTGGGAATTCAGAGTGCTTGCTGGGTAGAAACCCACTGCCAAGGAGGAAGGCATGTTTCTTCGGGTACAACTTGGCTTGCGTGTTTCTTGACCTAGTTTGTAGGATCACCATGCGTGTGGGATGGCATGATTCAGTCAGTGTAGCGCACACCTTGGCAACTTTGTTGTTCATCCAGAATAAAAAGGAAACAACAAAGCGGCATTCAGTACGCTGCACCAAAATCCCGTGTCTCAGTTCCATCACCCTTGTGAGAATGTGAGCGGCATCGTGACATGTTAGCTATTCTTATTGCTAGGGTAAAAGAAGTTGGTCAGATTGATGGACTTGTTCCTCATCTAGTCGAGGGAGGTATATCCATTTTGCAATATGCAGACGACACAATTCTTTTCTTGGAACATGATTTTGATAAAGCAGTCAATATGAAATTGATCTTATGTTTATTTGAACAACTGTCTGGTCTAAAAATTAACTTCCACAAAAGTGAGATTTTTTGTTTTGGAAAGGCAAAGGAGGAAGAAAACTACTATAAACAGATTTTTGGCTGTGAAAGTGGTTCGCTACCTTTTAGATACCTCGGTATACCAATCCATTACAGAAGACTTCTTAATAGTGAGTGGAGGCCAGTAGAAGACCGCTTTGAACGAAAGTTTGGGTGCTGGCAAGGAAAGTTTTTCTCATACGGAGACAAGCTTATTCTTATCAACTCTGTACTCACTAGTTTACCGATGTTCATGTTATCCTTCCTTGAGATACCTAAAGGGGTTAGGAAGAGATTGGATTTTTATCGCTCTCGCTTTTTTTGGCAGAATGATGAAAACAAAAAGAAGTATCGGTTAACAAAGTGGAATATTATTTGTCGCCCCAAGGACCAGGGAGGTCTTGGGGTAGAGGTGTTGGAACTTAAAAATAAATGTTTGCTCAGCAAATGGCTTTTCAAACTTTTAAATGAAGAGGGCATGTGGCAAGAGCTGCTACGCAATAAATACCTTAGGAATAAAACGCTTTCCCAAGTAAAGGTAAAACCCACAGATTCTTCTTTTTGGAAAGGGCTTATGAAAATCAAGGATGAATTCTTCCAAAAAGGATCTTTTGTTGTTGGGAACGGGTTGAGAACCCGGTTCTGGGAGGATAGTTGGCTAGGTGATACGCCACTGGCGCAACAATATCCCTCTCTCTATAACTTTGTGCGGCGGAAAAACGTTTCAGTTGCACAAGTTTTAGCCAACACACCTCTAAATATCGAGTTCCGAAGATCGTTAATAGGAAATACATGGGATAGTTGGTTACATTTAGTTCAGGGTTTGATGGGAGTTAGCCTCTCGAACGAACATGACTATTTTAAATGGAAATTGACTGCATCTGGTTCTTTTACAGTCAAATCAATGTATGTAAATTTGTTGAATGTGACTACTCCTTTCCCGCGACGATACTTATGGAAACTAAAGGTACCACTAAAAATTAAGATTTTTATGTGGTTTCTTTATAGAAAGGTTTTACTAACAAAAGATAATTTAGCTAAGCGAAAATGGAATGGTTGTATGAAATACGTTTTCTGTGATTCGCCAGAATCCATACATCACTTGTTTATCGCTTGTCCCTTTTCTCGTCTTGTTTGGAGAATTGTTGAGTTCACTTTTAACCTGCCACCTCCGGCCAACATAACAAACATGTTCGGAAATTGGCTTAATGGGATGGGAAAGAATGATAAAGCTAAAATCCGTATTGGTATTTGTGCATTGCTATGGTCTTTATGGAATGCGAGGAACGACCTCGTTTTTAACAGATTTGGCACTATCAATTTCTTGCAGGTTATTCGAAGAGCTGTACACTTGATTCATATGTGGTCCTATCTTCTACCAGAGGACCAACGGCCGCCTATGGATATTGGATGCATTCAGTTGGAGACGGTCGCGTTGGCTTTCTACAATCGGGCTGGGTGGCGGCATGCTAAAAGGATAGATGTTGCTTAAGCGTGTGCTCTTTTTATGGTTTAGGTGGCTAATTTTTTTAGCCACTTTAAGTGATTCATGAGTTTGTAATTCCAGATTTTGTACTCTTATGATTTGAGACTTTTTAAACGCTGCAATAAAAGGCTGTGTGCATCAATTGATGCAGAGGCCGGGGTATACCCCATTTCGGAAAAAAAAGGTGCTCACAGTCACAGGTGGTACCAGAGCTATGTCAAAATTGTCGGAGAAGAACAAGTGTGTGCCAGGGAAAGGCAGCAGGTCAAATACGCCACTGTCGGTCAGAAAGTGATTCCCTTTTCGTTGTTCCGTCATGCCGGCGTGGGCATAGTCGATGGTGGTGTGCTGGTGGTGGGATGCTCATACGCGAGCACGTACCGACCCGCACGAGCTATGCCGAATGGGTGATGGTTATGCGGGTGCAACTATAGGCAAAAATGGTCCGCATAATGAGTGAAGGCATTGTGGCTAGATTTTTGAAATGTGCGACGGCCGACATGATACGAAATAACAAGACAGATATAAGATGTCCGTGCAGAAGATGCAAACTCAACTGGGTGATCGACCCAGATTCCGGGAATCTGCAGGCGCACCTGCTCCGCCATGGTTTCATGGATGGATACACTCGTTGGATAAGCGATGACGTAGATGATGGAGACGGTGAAGGTGGTCAACATGACGATGATCATCATCACGGCGAGAACGGGCGAGATGATGAAGAGTCTCCTGGAGATGGTGAAGGTGCGGAAGCAGACCGGGATGATGATGATCTAGATGCCGGAGGAGAAGACGACGATGGAACAACGTCAGGCTGGGTGCGGGACCCTTATGTGCAAGAGCTGCTTCTCAAGCAGACGAGTAACGCCAGGGCTGCCGCTAGAGAGAAAGCCAAGCTTGCGCAACTTGAGAAAGACGCGGTTACTCCATTGTATGAAGGATGCAGGCCCGATGATACCCGGTTAAATGTAACGCTCAAGGCTATGGAGATGAAGGCAAAACACAAATTGAGCGACGCAAGCTTCGACGATATGATGGCATTCTGGCACGATCGTCTCCCGGAGGGGAACACATGTCCAACTAGTATCGAGGATGCCAAGAAAATCGTCTGTCCTCTCGATCTACCGCACGTTAGATATCACGTATGCATCAACGATTGCATCATTTATCGGGGAGAGGACGCGGAGAAAACCACATGTCCGGTGTGCGGCGTGAGTCGATACAAGAAAGGGAAGAAAGCACCTCGAAAAGTGGTATGGTACTTTCCTATCACTCCTCGTCTGCAGCGCTATTTCGCGGACCCTAAGGAAGCGAAGCTCATGCGATGGCATGCGGAAAGGAAGAAGCCAGGAGATGATGATGACCCCGAAAAGGATGAGCTGCTAACGCACCCTTCAGATGCTAGCCAGTGGAAAGCATTGGACCTCGAATTCCCAGAATTCGGTGGAGATTCGAGAAACATCAGGCTTGGTGCGAGCACCGATGGACTCAATCCGTTCGGTAGCCAGAGCAGCACGCACAACACTTGGACCGTGTTTGTATGGATGTACAACCTCCCTCCATGGTTGTGCATGAAGAAGAAGTACATACAAATGAGTATGCTAATTCAAGGGCCGAAACAACCTGGTACCGACATCAATCTGTATCTCGGGCTGTTGAAAGAGGAGCTAGCCACGTTATGGGAATCTGGAGCCAATACTTACGATGCCGTCGCACAAGATTATTTCACTATGAGAGCCGCGTTGGTCACTACGGTGCAAGACTATCCAAGGATTCTGCGCATGCGTTAGGTGCATGGATAACACAAGCTATCTCCAACTAGAGAAAGATCCAGGGTCATCGAAAACCGTGTTCATGGCGCACCGGAGGTGGCTCGGCAAGAATGATCCATGGAGAAAACGTGGAGACCTGTTCGATGGCAAATCAGAGACCCGAGGAATCCCAGAGCGTAGGAGCAGCGAAGAAGTGGAAGAGTTGCTGAAAAACTGGAAAGATTGTCCTAAGCCTAGAAAGAAGCGAAAGAGGCAGCAACAAGACAAGCCGCTGATGAAGGTATGGAAAACAAGGTCTGTTTTCTGGGAGTTGCCATACTGAAGTTTCTCCGCACGCCTCATAGCCTCGACACCGGCGGCCATCACCACGCCATCAAGCAGCCCTTCCATCTCTTGCACTCCCGTCGTCGTATGCGGTGCGTCGACATTAGCCGATCTCGACGCCATCATGGTAAACAAATTGCTTTAATTACCGCCTTTCATGCCATCTATTACTCTTATGGCATCTCTGACGACGCCGTACATGTTTTCCGCAGACGGATGTTCCTTGCACTCTCTTATGCTACGTGAACAACGAGCTGAGGGATGTTGCCAAGGGTACCATCGTTCAACCCTTGCAGCGCACGTTCCACTCAAGGCCGATGTCAGATAGCGTGCACAGGGTTAAAATTAGTCGGGTGCTAAGGGGCTGCGACGACCTGGAACCTCCCATTCAACCCCCAGGAGCGGATGAAGAAGAGTCGTCTGTCCTCAGAACTTGCTTCGGCTTATTCTTGCTATGGCCAAAGAGCATGATCCGTTTGGGGACAGCGGGGGCCATCACGCCACAGACAACAGCACCGCCTGTCGTGCCAGCGACAAGCGGTGGCAAGGCCCCCTTACCGCCCTCGCCGTCACCTCCACGCGGTGGGTCGGATGATCATGTTGATGATATGCACATGGCGCAGGATCCGGCCGAGGACGACGAAGACTGGAATGATCACTTCTTCAGCACTCAGTTTGGCAACGAAGAAGACCTAGCTGGTGGCCCCATAGAGAAAGCCACTATCACCAAGCGTCTGTTTGGTTCTCAGGAGACGCCTCCAGCTTGCGCCTTTACAGAGCTAGCTGATACAACCAACCGGCCCTTTATTCTAAGCCCTGACACACTACATAGGGCGGCCGGTGCTCAGATTGCGGTGCCTGCCCGCTCTCCAAAAGGAAAAAAGGGCAGGAAAAGAAAATCTAGCAGCTCGAGCCAGCCGGTGGCGTCAACAACTGCGAATCCGATCAGGTTTCGGGACGGGCCACCAAGACCCAAGGGTATTATGTGGAGGATTCTTGTGGCGGGTGAGTCCATGCTACCTAAGAATTTGCGGAAGCTCGCCAGTTCGGAACTGCAGAGTGTGCATGACGGCGTGCTGACGATAGAGAGACACCTTCTATCGGAGAAAGATCCCTCGCACCCGGTATTCGTGGTTAAGGTGCCACCAGGCTTGGGATTCGTCGACAATGCCCCTGCGGATCTGTTCTTCCTGCGGTTCGACGACATCTTCAATATGTTCCACCTATACCCGTTGCACTATACCATGGTCCGTCTGTTTTCTCTCAGCCTGGCCATGCAGATCATTAGAGAGAACACACCGGGCATCGCTATAGCGGACCCATACTACATGCGTGACGGCTCCTTGGGTTCCCCCGCCGAACGACGTATCGTGGCCTCGTACCTAAAAAGAATCCTCGTGGCGAACAAGACAAAGGAATACATTCTCGTGCCTTACTTTCCCGAGTAAGTCGTTATTCACTCGCCACCGTCGATTGGCTTTATTAGATCATCATCATTCGTTTTCCAACACATTCCATTTGAATTTTTTGCGCAGAGATGAACACTGCACGCTCATATCCTTATCGCCGAAGCATTCCCACGCCACGTATTTCGACTCGGGGAGTCTAGAAAAGAAGAAAAACTACGACAAGATCAAGGAAGTTCTGGATGATGCTCTCACTGGCTTTGCCTCGACGGAAGGCACCACCTTCGTGCGTACGAAGGTCAAGTTCGGCAGGCACGTCTTCAACCACGTAACGGAGTTCCTGTAGGGGTTCGTAGCAAGGAAAACAAAAATTTTCTATCGCATACAAACAAACAAGCCAAGATCTATCTACTAGATTGTAGCAACGAGTCGATGGAATAACTCACCCTCGAAGATTCCAAAGTGTTTAACGAGAGCAGATTCTCGTGGGTGATGTAGTCGTACTCTTTCCGATCTCAAGATCGCGTAGACGATCCTTCCGGCGCCGCGTTCCCGCAGCGCTCCCGCAGTCGGTCACACGTTCGGTACTCGACGAAGACCTTCCTCTCCCTTGTTCCAGCAGGCAGCGGAGGTTGTAGCACTCTCCTCGCGATTCCGGCAGCACAACGGCGTGGTACCGGAAGTAGAGGAGAGATCCCGCAGGGCTTCGCCTTAAGCCGGTGCGAGTATGGTGGAGCTTATGAGAGAGGCTATTAGTGGTCTAGTAATTAGACACACCAATTAGAGGGCTCTAAACCAATTAGAAGGCTCTAAACCGAATAGCTCTAAACCGGGGTCTAGATCTAGGGTTTAGTTTAGAGGATAGGAAACTTGTGTGTATTGGGAGGGAGCCCTGCCCCTCCTTATATAGGTGGGAGGGGCTGGCCGGCCAAGGGGAGGGAGTGGAGTCCCTCCCCAACTCGGCCTAGGTGGGGCGCCGGCTTGGGGAGGAGGACTCCTCCCTCAAGTCGGTTTCCTCCTCTCCTCCCACTTCCCAAAAACTGCCGTTTGACTTTCAAACTAGCCGTTTGACTTTTTCAATTTAGGATTCAATTTAATCCTTTATTTGGGACAGCAAGAACACTTAGTACATGATGCAATCATTCCAACATGTAATGACACATTCATGTACCCCTTCCCCCCCGGAGTGCCGGACAATCCGGGACCTTCTAGAATGTTCCCGATGGAAACACCGGAATCATTCCCGAACTCCGAAACGGGACTTTCCTTATATGAATCTTATTCTCCGGACCATTCCGGATCACCTCGTGATATCCCGGATCCCATCCGAGACTCCGAACAACATTCGGTCTCTTTCTCATAATACCATAACTACTCAAACAACGTCGAATCCTTAAGTGTGTCTCCCTACGGTTCGTGAATTATGCGGACATGATCGAGACACTTCTCCGAACAATAACCAATAGAGGAATCTGGAAATTCATATGGCTCCCACATATTTCTACGATTACTTTGCGATCGAATGAACCACTTACATACGATACCAATTTCCCTTTGTCTCACGATATGTTACTTATCCGAGGTTATGATCATCGGTATCTCTGCATACCTAGTTCAACCTCGTTACTGATAAGTACTCTTTTCTCGTTCCCGTGATATGTGATCCCTTGTGACCAAGTCACATGCTTGCAAGCTAATTGGATGACATTTCACCGAGAGGGCCCAGAGTATATCTATCCGTCATGTGGATGGACAAATCCCACTCTTGATCCATGTGTTTCAACCAATACTTTCCGAACACTCAATGCCACTTTTATAGCCACCCTGTTACGGTGTGGTGTTTGATGACATCAAAGCATCCATCCAGCAAAGGTGATATGCATGATCTCATGGTCGAAGGAATTAGGTTACTATGTATCAGAAAGCATATAGCAATTGAACTATTGAAATGTCTTGATCTTTATGCTACGCTTATCTATAGGAGTATGTCCACCATATCATTCTCCTAATGATATGATCTTGTTGTTGATAACATCTCAATGTTCATGATATGGAAACCACAATCATTAATCAACCAACAAGCTAGTGAAGTATAGAGGCTATACTAGGGACTTTAAATTAAGTTTACAAATCACACAAGTATTAATGGTTTCCTTGTTAATACTATTATAGCATGAATGTAAACATTTATCATAAGTGTGAAGATATGATAATAACCACTTTATTATTGCCTCTTGGGCATATCTCCAACAGTCTCCCACTTGCACTAGAGTCAATAATCTAGTTTCGAACCTTTGTGTATTCAACACCTATGGCTTTCCGGTGTTGTATGTACATGATTGCTAGTGGTCAACTGATCTCCGGATCTGACACTTCCAGGTCCGTGTGTAATTGCATGTCTTTGCGTCTCTACGCATCACTCATTCTCTAATGAGATGGCTTTGTATAAATTTGGTCTTTCGGTGTGACCTTTAGTTCTTTAGGGTTAAAACATGTTGACAATATTGTCGTACAATATATCTTCATAGTATTATCCCGCTGTGAACTACACCTAGTTTGATAACAAACTACTTGACACAAATGCCCTCTTTTGCTGCTATAATAGCAGTCATATACTTAGCCTTTTGTTGTAGTATCTGTCACAATGTCTTAACTTTGGAAATCATCCAAATCCATTATGGAACTCACTTTCCATTATATTGTGCCACCCTTAGTTTAGATTGAGATAAACTTAATCTGTACTTTGTGACAAAGCTAGTATCAATGTAGTACTTTTACAATGAACTAACCATCTATTTGTCACTTCTACAAATAATATACTCTTAGTTCTTCCAAAAGATCATAAGAATATCCTTACTATTGTCCAATGATCATCTTACGAATCATTCTGGTATATGCTCACAACATTTAGAGCATAGGACATATCTGGATTTGTACATATCACAGTATGATTGATATAAATACTCTTTGTGATTTCATACATCAAGTATCAATCTATACTTGATTATTTGTTTCACTTTACCAAATGTCAATACACTTGAATATATCATCAACATTGAACTTATTCAATCCTTTCTGTGCAACAAGAACCTTTCTTGTAGTTCCTATATTGAACTCATTCAATATCTTGTCTATGTACTTCTGGCACAACCATATTAGCGTCTATTGATGCCAAAATACTTGGGTTTTGCCTAAGTCTTTCATCGGGATGAAATTCTTAATATGTGTTAATAAAAGATACATTATTTCCAATCAACAATATGTCTTCCACATAATGTATTAGAAACATGTCTTAGCGCTCCCACTTAATTTCTTGCAAATGCAAGCATCTTCATTGTCTCTGATGAAATTAAACCCTTTTAACAGTTTCATCATAGTGAAGATTCCAACTCCGCTATGCTCACTCTAACCATTGAAGTTTGCATATGCTTTTAGCATCCTTTGAATTGACAAAACCCTATGGACCGTGTTTATGCACATGTCCTAGGTAACGATTCTATTAGAAGAACTTGTTTTGTTTATTCAACTACCATATAACAAATTATATGTAGTGGTTGCTTTCATTAATCCGTCTAGACTAAATATCACTATGATAGATCAAATCTTGTCATAGTCAACCTTTGAACATTGTTGTGAACTCTTTCCCAACATGTCGACTATTTCATAGATGTAAAACATCCATGTCTATTTCTTTATAGATCCAGACACAACTGTAAGGTCTTACACCTTTCTCGAGGGTCCTTCAAGTTCAAAACTTGATTTCTCGTGTATGGAACTATCACGGATTTTATGGCTTCAAGCCATTTGACGGAGTCAGGGCCCATCATCGCTTCTTTGCATGTAGTCGGTTCATTATTCTCAAATAATGATTCAACCCTCAAATCTTGGTATTTGATTGTTTACCCGATCTACTTGTTTCAATAGGAACTTAGATCTCCGTGACCACAACCTTTGAGGCACGTGAGCCATGAGCATTGTTGCCGCCTCCGGAACACTTTTCGGCGCTGCGCAACTTTGCACATACAGCTAAGGTTCTTAACCTTATCAAAGTTCTATTGTCCTCCCACTTAACTTTTCACGAAAAATTCCTTCCAAAAGAAACTTGACGTTCTAAGCAACAAACACTTTTGTCTCCGGTGTTTATGGAGGAATACTTAATAGTCATACAAAGACAGGTTCATCCGACTTTGGTTGCAAACATCTTTCTTATGCATAGCATACCAATGTTTAAGAAAGGACAACTTGGGTTTTATCCCAAACCATAACCTTATATGGTGTCATTTCAACGGATTATGATGAAGCTCTTTTCAGTGGAAAAACGGTAATCTCTAAAGCTTTTAATCTTTAAAATACAATGGCAGTTTTATGAATTACACCTTTCGATCTTACCATGTCAAACAAGGTTTAATTACATATCTCGAACGCTCCATACTCTTATGGTGTTTCGGGAAAATGCAAATCCACGGAACGATTCCTTAAATCTTAGGTATTATGCTAAACTTGTAACTCAAATATCTTCCTTTATGATCTTATCATAAACTATTTATATTCTTGTTACAATGATTTTGCACTTCATCTTGAAAGTCTTTTGAACTTTTCAAATATTTCATACTTCATCCTTATTAAGTAAATATTCATATATTCACTCAAATTTTCGGAGAAAGCATATGAAGTTGAAATCCATCGCTCTTGACTACACATAATGGACTTCGTACAACAATATGTACAAGTTCCAATAAGCTAGTCATTCGTTCCCTTTTGGCCTATGGACGAAGTTTTAATTATCTCTAGGAAAGTTTCACAAGCGTCATTTGATCAAAATCAAATAGACTCCAAAATTCCATCCATATGGATTTTTCTTCATGTTTTCTTTCCAATATAATTTTAAACGGCGATGTCACTTCCTAAGTGATCTTTCAATCAATTTGTCTTTCGACATTTTAGCACTAGTTTTATGGATGTGATTTCTCCAACGAGATTTGTGAATCATCCATCTTTTATGGATTACGGCAATTATTTGAACAACCCTTTTGTTCTCATAAT
Source organism: Avena sativa (assembly GCA_916181665.1). Classification (NCBI taxonomy): domain Eukaryota; kingdom Viridiplantae; phylum Streptophyta; class Magnoliopsida; order Poales; family Poaceae; genus Avena; species Avena sativa. The sequence continues at coordinate 18,117,595 of OV702285.1, forward strand.
ACCCGATAAAACAAATCTTTGAAGGCAAGCTTTGATGTTTAACGAGCAACACAATAACCCTTTATTTGTTCTCGATGAACATCATCACATATTCTTTTGCTAGTTACTTAGGCCATTGTAGTTCATGAATTGTGTTGTTTCGTATGACGATTCACACCAACAAATTCAGTATCAAATACTTAAGAACCACATTGTTTAACAAGCAAAGAATATAGCCATAACATGTATATCATCTATATACTTAAACTGAACGATTCTAGTCTTTTCTTTTCTGCCATATATTTATGAGATTCTCTTTCAGTATTTCCTTTTCAGTTTGAAAGAATCTATCAACATCAATAGTGGAGTCATACATATGACATATAGTCCAAAGCGTGTATAGTTAAATACCAATGTCTTTGGACTTGCACTTTGAAGTAGATCACCATCATCAAATGTTTGGTGTTCTTTCAAATTCCTTTCATTAGTAATCTCTTGGTGTAGTAAACATTTTACCTACATCAAATATTCACCCTTATCATGGTATCGTCCATGATCAAGCTACTTTTAGCTTATAACGATGAATTATTAGTATAATGTTGCTATCCAAAACCTTTTGGAGGATTAGGACAACAAGTGTCTCCAACCTTTTTGCAAATTCTCATCAAAATATGAGAACATGAACTTTGCCATATTATACTCTATCATGTTGTAACCAAAACTTCGTTTCAGATATCACAATATCTTCCACACATCATGGTTTCTGAAACAACTCTTTCAGATCCTAGATAACCTTGATATTAAGGGAATCCTTTGAATATCAAGAATCATGGATACAAACATGATACTTATATACTAACACTTGGAATTGTTACTCTTGATTTAATACTAATTATTAAACTTCATGGAGTAACCGGAACTTACTGAAAGTTTGCAATAGGACTTTTAAACTTTAGATTAACACTTAAAACAATACGATACCAGTTCGTAAAGTATCTAACCAGAATTCTATAGTTCTATCATCTCAATTATAACTAAGCGCAAGGTGGTAAACGGATGCCAATGACTACAACAACTATGCAAATTCACTTTGATTTAGTTTATGATAAATTGAGTTCTAATTAATAATTAAATTAATCTAGGTGAACTCCCACTCAAAACAATATCCCTCACATTGTTTTAGTGATCACACGAACCAAATCCACCACATCAAAACCGATCATCACGAGAGTTGATATAGCTTCAATGGCGAACAATCAACATGTTCATCATATCTACTATATGACTCATGCTCTACCTTTCGGTAATCCGTGTTCCTGAGGCCATGTCTGTACATGCTAGGCTCGTCAAGATCAAACCTTAGCTACCGCATAAGCAAATCTGGCTTGCTTACGTTGTATTTACCCGTGGAATCAAAGACACCCGATCATCACGTGGTGCTTCGAAGCAACAAGTTTTAGCAACGGTGCTAACTAAGGGCGAACACTTTAGAACTTGAAATTTATGTGCATGAGGGATCATCTTATAATGCTACCGTCGTCTACTAAGCAATACAAGATGCATAAAGGATTAACATCACATGCAATTCATAATATGTGATATGATATGGCCTTTCTTCTTTGTGCTTCCGATCTCCATCTTCAAGCACGAACATGATCTCCATCATCACCGGCGTAGCATCAAGGTCAATGACGCTTCTTCATGGTTGTCGTCCACCAGCTTCAACTATTACAACTATTTTGAATAGACACGCAGGTCTTAACAGAAATTAAAGACAACCATATGGCTCCTGCCGGTTGCCTACTTACAATAAGGAACATTGCATACATCAAATATAATCACAATCATGGCCATATCACATCACTGCACACCCCTGCAAAACAAAGTTAGACGCTTCTACTTTCTTTGCATATTTTACGTGGTTTGGGGCTTTCCATAAGTGTCGTTCTAACCTACGAACAAGAACCACAACATTGATACTAGCATTGTTGATTACCCGTTGTAAATTGGATCTTTACTATGCTAGGAGAAACTGGCACCCGCAAAGCCACTTATGCAATACAAGTTGCATGTTAAGCGTGGAGCAAGTCTCATGAACGATGTCATGTAAGGTTAGCCCGGGCCGCTTCATCCCAACATACCGCAAGATGCAAAGTACACGCAAAGCAATCTACAATAAAAGCATCAACGCCCACAATGACCATTGTGTTCTACTCGTGCAACAGATCTACATATAGACACGGCTCTGATACCACTGTAGGGGTTCGTAGCAAGGAAAACAAAAATTTTCTATCGCATACAAACAAACAAGCCAAGATCTATCTACTAGATTGTAGCAACGAGTCGATGGAATAACTCACCCTCGAAGATTCCAAAGTGTTTAACGAGAGCAGATTCTCGTGGGTGATGTAGTCGTACTCTTTCCGATCTCAAGATCGCGTAGACGATCCTTCCGGCGCCGCGTTCCCGCAGCGCTCCCGCAGTCGGTCACACGTTCGGTACTCGACGAAGACCTTCCTCTCCCTTGTTCCAGCAGGCAGCGGAGGTTGTAGCACTCTCCTCGCGATTCCGGCAGCACAACGGCGTGGTACCGGAAGTAGAGGAGAGATCCCGCAGGGCTTCGCCTTAAGCCGGTGCGAGTATGGTGGAGCTTATGAGAGAGGCTATTAGTGGTCTAGTAATTAGACACACCAATTAGAGGGCTCTAAACCAATTAGAAGGCTCTAAACCGAATAGCTCTAAACCGGGGTCTAGATCTAGGGTTTAGTTTAGAGGATAGGAAACTTGTGTGTATTGGGAGGGAGCCCTGCCCCTCCTTATATAGGTGGGAGGGGCTGGCCGGCCAAGGGGAGGGAGTGGAGTCCCTCCCCAACTCGGCCTAGGTGGGGCGCCGGCTTGGGGAGGAGGACTCCTCCCTCAAGTCGGTTTCCTCCTCTCCTCCCACTTCCCAAAAACTGCCGTTTGACTTTCAAACTAGCCGTTTGACTTTTTCAATTTAGGATTCAATTTAATCCTTTATTTGGGACAGCAAGAACACTTAGTACATGATGCAATCATTCCAACATGTAATGACACATTCATGTACCCCTTCCCCCCCGGAGTGCCGGACAATCCGGGACCTTCTAGAATGTTCCCGATGGAAACACCGGAATCATTCCCGAACTCCGAAACGGGACTTTCCTTATATGAATCTTATTCTCCGGACCATTCCGGATCACCTCGTGATATCCCGGATCCCATCCGAGACTCCGAACAACATTCGGTCTCTTTCTCATAATACCATAACTACTCAAACAACGTCGAATCCTTAAGTGTGTCTCCCTACGGTTCGTGAATTATGCGGACATGATCGAGACACTTCTCCGAACAATAACCAATAGAGGAATCTGGAAATTCATATGGCTCCCACATATTTCTACGATTACTTTGCGATCGAATGAACCACTTACATACGATACCAATTTCCCTTTGTCTCACGATATGTTACTTATCCGAGGTTATGATCATCGGTATCTCTGCATACCTAGTTCAACCTCGTTACTGATAAGTACTCTTTTCTCGTTCCCGTGATATGTGATCCCTTGTGACCAAGTCACATGCTTGCAAGCTAATTGGATGACATTTCACCGAGAGGGCCCAGAGTATATCTATCCGTCATGTGGATGGACAAATCCCACTCTTGATCCATGTGTTTCAACCAATACTTTCCGAACACTCAATGCCACTTTTATAGCCACCCTGTTACGGTGTGGTGTTTGATGACATCAAAGCATCCATCCAGCAAAGGTGATATGCATGATCTCATGGTCGAAGGAATTAGGTTACTATGTATCAGAAAGCATATAGCAATTGAACTATTGAAATGTCTTGATCTTTATGCTACGCTTATCTATAGGAGTATGTCCACCATATCATTCTCCTAATGATATGATCTTGTTGTTGATAACATCTCAATGTTCATGATATGGAAACCACAATCATTAATCAACCAACAAGCTAGTGAAGTATAGAGGCTATACTAGGGACTTTAAATTAAGTTTACAAATCACACAAGTATTAATGGTTTCCTTGTTAATACTATTATAGCATGAATGTAAACATTTATCATAAGTGTGAAGATATGATAATAACCACTTTATTATTGCCTCTTGGGCATATCTCCAACAGTTCCCCTGCGTGAAGCAGCCGGAAAACAGTAAGAAGGAAGCCTACTACGCACTCCATCACATGAGGGCGTTCCTACTTGACCAGCAGAATTCTACGCTGCCAGATCATCTCAAACAGTGGGCCGAAGCAAAGGCCAAGATCACTGATTCGGATATTAGACAAGAGATGTATCGCATCCAGCAGCAGTTTGGGGCAATCATCTTTCGTGATGTCATGACTTCGGGGGGATCTTCTACGAAGGAAATATCCCGAATAACCGTGACATAGAAGATCGCCTAGAGATGCAGGGTGACTATAGGAAGTTCATGACGAGACAAGGTGTCCTCCCGTTCCCTAAGCCGAGCCAGAAGGCTTGATGTTGTCCTAGTTGTAGTTACAAACTATAGATGACCTTTGTGTGTGTGTGGACAAGTGTACTTATCTTATTAGGTTTATGAATCATCGCTTACTTATTTTGCTTATTATTATTATATATCAATCAATGCTTGGTTTTTTTGCTTACTCTTTGGTCCTTTGCTCAATTTGGTCCTTCTTTTTTTCCTTACTCTTTTTTCGAGAATAATGCTGATGATTGAAATGTCGTGGCACACTATATATGTGAATGTGCTACGATGGGACTGTGAGCCTTGTGATATGCACAAGTCCAGGTCTTGTGCATCCTACTTGGCTCACCGTTCCATCGTAGCATATTCCTGTGTCCAACGACCTATGTATATATATGAGGCATTCTTTTCGAGTTATTTTTGTCTTTTTCGAGAATAATGCCGATGATTGAAATGTCGTGGCACAATGTATATGTGAATGTGCTATGATGGGATTGTGAGCCTTGTGATATGCACAAGTCCAGGTCTTATGCATCCTACTTGGCTCACGGTTCCATCATAGCATATTCCTGTGTCCAACGACCTAGCTAGTTATATATGAGGCATTCTTTTCGAGCTATTTTGGTCTTTTTCGAGAATAATGCCGATGATTGAAATGTCGTGGCACACTATATATGTGAATGTGCTACGATGGGATTTTACGCCTTGTGCTAGTCCAGGTGTTGTGCATCCTACTTGGCGTACGGTTCCATCGTAGCATATTCCTGTGTCCAACGACCTAGCTAGTTATATCTTTTCGAGCTACTTTGGTCTTCTTCGAGAATAGTGCCGATGATTGAAATGTCGTGGCACACTATATATGTGAATGTGCTACGATGGGATTGTTCGCCTTGTGCTATGCACAGGTCCAGGTGTTGTGCATCCTACTTGGCGAACTGTTCCATCGTAGCATATTCCTGTGTCCAACGACCTATGTATATATATGAGGCATGCTTTTTGAGTTACTTTGGTCTTTTTCGAGAATAATGCCGATGATTGAAATGTCGTGGCACACTATATGTGAATGTGCTGCGATGGGATTGTTCGCCTTGTGCTATGCACAGGTCCAGGTGTTGTGCATCCTACTTGGCGAACAGTTCCATCGTAGCATATTCCTGTGTCGAACAACCTAGTTATATATGAGGCATGCTTTTTGAGTTTGGTCTTTTTAATTTAGGAGTACTTTCTATAAGTGTATCTTCATATGCGACTTTAATTATATATGTTTTTTTTCAATCATCGGTTAATTATTATTGTCAACTTATAGATGACGTGGTATGTCGTGTACAAGGGACGGGTTCCCGGAGTATACGATGATTGGGAAGACTGCCGGAGACAGGTGCACCGTTTCAGCGGCAATAGCTACAAAGGGTACAACACTATGGCGGAGGCGGAAGCTAGATACACGCGCTATCTAGCGGAAGTTAAGACAAGGAACCGGATGAAGACCTACACCTTCGTCGCGGCGGTGATCATGCTTATCTTCTTTGGTTATTTATCCCGCGTTTGTGTCTAGCTAGCTAGTTTAGATGCATGTCTAGGCGAGCTTCCGAGCTCTAACTTGTTCGATCGACACATGTATTCGCATGTCACCAACTACTACTTTGTAACATGATCGAAACAATGTAACTTAGACTATGTATTCATGTATGAGACTTATCTATATGTATTTGTTTCAATCTTGTTTTTCATATTGAGTATTTATATATATAATTGTATATCTTGTATCTGTGTGTGTATATCTGCTGTAATATTGTATATAATCTGTATTGCATATAATCTGGCTCGGAAATTAAAAAAACAAAAAATACATCTGTGGCGCACATGGTCTACCTTCTGTGGCGCACTACACCTAAAGCGCACTATGGAAGCTTAGTGGCGCACTATGTAGTGCGCCACAGAAGATCCCAGGGGTAGCGCACCTGCCCAAACATCTGTGGCGCACTAGCAGGTGCGCTACGCCTGTCTCTACACAACCGTGGCGCACTAGGCAGTGCGCCACGGCTGAGAGATAGCCGTAGCGCAAGGCCCGTGGCGCACTGCTAGTGCGCCACGGATGATGTTTCCAGGTGCGCCACTAAAGGCCATTTTCCTAGTAGTGTCATGGACATAGGTGCGTCCAACCACATGAAGGGAGACGTGGTAGCATTCACTGACATGGACACCAGCATCTTGATGGGGTTCGTTGCATAGAAAAGAAAAAAATTCCTACGGTTTGCAACTGCCAAGATTGAATCTAGGCAATACTTCGTAAAGGTTACAGATGGACTCACCCTCGTAGACCGTAAGCGGGATAATGTTCCCGCAAATAAACGTTGTTAATGTAGATGATACACGATCGTCCTTAAGGACGTGCAGATGATCAGTGCTACAGATGGATAGCGCCTCTGTAATCGGTCACACGTCTAGTGTGCCGACGACTCCCGATCCCTTGCTCTAGCCGGGCAGCGGAAATAGTGGATCCTTGGAAACTTCAACAGCGCTATGCCATGCTAGTGGTGGTGGACGGTAAGGTTTAGAGAAGGGCTTCGTCAAGCATCTTTTCTAATGGCAATGTACAAGGCAAGCAAAGGGAGAAGATGCCAACATTGGGGCATATGAGAGAGCTTGTGAGAGAGTGGGTGGAGAGGAGGAGGAGGCCATCTCATTTTATAGGCGCCATGGGGCTGTCCCCTCCCCTCATCTCATTTAATCTCCATTAAAGTACTTTAATTCCCTTAAAATTCTATTAAAACACTTTAATTTTTGTAAAGGTCTTTCCATTAAAGCACTTTAATTCCCTTAAAGGTATATCCATTAAAGCACTTTACTTCCATTTTAATGCAACTCAATTTAATAAACACTTCATTTCATGAGTACTTCATTCATTTAATGAACACATTAACATTTTGATCCCTTGCTTTGTTTCGATACCCGAAACTATTTCGGCAGAACAATTTTCTGCAGCAGAACAATTTTCTGCGATGTCCTTTGACTTTCCCTGTATTTTCTATCCTCTCAAATGCGTCGGTTAACCTTAAGTGTGTCTCCCTACGGATTTGGGAACTATGTAGACATGATCGCGACTTTCTCCGATCAATAATCATTAGCGGGACCTAGAGATCCATAATGACTCCCACTAGTTCCTCGAAGATCTCATAGTCGTCCGTACATCTTTCCCTGTAATCAAATTTATTTTGTCTCGCAATATATTACTTGTCCGAGATTTGATCACTCGGTATCATCTATATCTTGTTTAATCTCGTTCCCGACAGGTACCCCTTTTCTCGTTTTTATGAATGACATTCTAGTGATCAAATTCACTTGCTTGTAAGGCTATGTCAATGAACCTGAGTATATATCTCTGTCATCTGGATAAACAAATCCCAATCTTGATCCACGAGCCTCAACTAACACTTTACAAATACCTGACGACACCTTTATAATCACCCTGTTAGGGTGTGATGTTTTATGTAATCAAAGTACTCTTCCGATGAAAGTGATTAACGTGATCTCATGCTCTAAGGACATTGAGTTACTATGAATGTGATAACAATTTAAACTTGATGACATGACTGTATTGCTACATCTACTTCGGGTGACTGTTCATCATATCATTCTTCAATAATATGACCCTGTTATTAACAACATCCAGTGTTATGATTAGGAAACCTTTGATCACGCGTTAATCAACATGATAGTATAAAGAGAGGCTTTACTAGGAACCATTTCTATTTATAAATCACACATGTATTAATGTTTTCATATTAATACAATTCTATCATGAAAAATAAAATCTATTATAAACCTGGAATAGCATAATAACCACTTTATTATTGCCTCTCGGGCATATTCCTTTCACATCTCAGGCACTGTGTAAAGTTTGGGGACGGATTGTTATCAACATCCATGGTCGGGGTACCACGCTCTTTGTATTGGCCAGCGGACAACATCGAGCGCTCAAGAATGTCTATTGGATACCATCTTGCCGCAACAACGTGGTGACCATAGGGCAGCTACATGAGATTGGGTCCGACGAATGTGAGTATGGGATCATGACGGTGCAGGATCGCGTTGAAAAGTTGATCACCAAGGTGGCTCGTTTCCACAACCGGCTATGTCATGCGCAGTTGCAGACACTAGTGGAGAAAGGCTTATGGATAGATTTATTATCGGTGGAGCATTTTTTGAATATGCTCCACTGATAATTGTGAGTGGCGCATTTGAAAATATGCTCCACTGATATTTTTTAACTAATGGCGCACATCTAAAAAAATGCGCCACTAATAATGTGGGCCCGACACCCCGGAGGGCTGTGGATCAAATGTCAATGGCGCATATGTCCATATGTGCCATTGATATATGCCCATCAATGGCGCATATGGAATATGTGCCATTGCTATTCTCCTCACCAATGGCGCATCTTCCATAATATGCGCTATTGATAATTTGTGGGCCCCACCTGGACCCCACCACTCAGAAAGTTGGCAGGATTATCAATGGCACATATTGGAGATGCACCACTAATATTTTTTTCCAATGGCGCATATTGCAAAAAATGAGCCACTAATAACCGTAGGTCCCCTTTCAAACCCTAGCCTAATCCTAACCCCCACATCATACCGCTGCCAGACACACGCCCCACCCCCACCCGACCAACTACCCTGGCCCACGCCATGGGCCCTACCCCGACGCTCCTCTCTCTCCCCATGTTTCTCTCTCCCACCTCGTCTCTCCCTGCATTCCTTCCCTTCTCTCGCCTCTGATCGCCTACCTCGTCATCCCCATCGCGAGCGCCAACCGCCGCAGTTCCCTGGTGCTCCTCGCGCTGGTCTTCCCCGCACCCACGAGCGCCCCCCTCCCGCTACGGCGCCTCTTTCCTCGCCGTAAGCCGGCAGCACCCGATGGCCCGCCTCTGCTTCGCGAGCGACCCTGTAGCCATGCAGGTCCTCATCTGCACCGGCGCCACCCTGGCCGTCCCGGTCCGCTAGCATCGCCCCTGCTCGCCTCTTCCGTGCCGCCCTGAGAGCTCAGTCGAGCCCGCTGCCACCTCGATGGTTCCTCCTCTGCTGTCGTTCCCCTACCCCTTCGAGCCTCCTCATCGGCCGCCTCTACAAAGACGTGTGCGGTAGGCCTCCTCCAGCCGGCCTTCGCCCTGGCCGCCTCCCCCTCCTCTGACTTGATCCCCAACAGCAACTTGATGTCTACACACTTCTATTCTTGTAGATGGTTGTTGGGCCTCCAAGTGTAGAGGTTTGTAGAACAGCAGCAAGTTTCCCTTAAGTGGATTACCAAAGGTTTATCGAACTCAGGGAGGAAGTGGTCAAAGGTATCCCTCTCAAGCAACCATGCAATCAAGATACAAGAAGTCTCTTGTGTCCCCAACACATCCAATACACTTGTCAGGTGTATAGGTGCACTAGTTCGACGAAGAGATAGTGAAATACAAGTGGTACGAATGATTATAAGTGGTAACGGTGCTAGAAAAGAGCTTCTAACAGGGAGGAAAAGACTAAAGGCAAAAAGATGGAAGCAAGCAAACATGTAACAGATCTAGTTGCAAACGGTGTTTCAATGCTTAGAAACAAGGTCTAGGGATCATACTTTTGTAGGGGTTCGTAGCATGGAAAACAAAATTTTTCTATCGCATACAAACAAACAAGCCAAGATCTATCTACTAGATTGTAGCAACGAGTCGATAGTGAAACTCACCCTCGAAGATTCCAAAGTGTTTAACGAGAGCAGATTCTCGTGGGTGATGTAGTCGTACTCTTTCCGATCTCAAGATCGCGTAGACGATCCTTCCGGCGCCACGTTCCAGCAGCGCTCCCGCAGTCGGTCACACGTTCGGTACTCGACGAAGACCTTCCTCTCCCTTGTTCCAGCAGGCAGCGGAGGTTGTAGTATTCTCCTTGCGATTCCGGCAGCACAACGGCGTGGTACCGGAAGTAGAGGGGAAATCCCGCAGGGCTTCGCCTTAAGCCGGTGCGAGTATGGTGGAGCTTATGAGAGAGGCTATTAGTGGTCTAGTAATTAGACACACCAATTAGAGGGCTCTAAACCAATTAGAAGGCTCTAAACCGAATAGCTCTAAACCGGGGTCTAGATCTAGGGTTTAGTTTAGAGGATAGGAAACTTGTGTGTGTCTAGGAGGAGCCCTGCCCCTCCTTTTATGGGAGGGGGGTCTTGGCGCGCCAGGGGAGGGAGGGAGTCCCTCCCCAACTCGGCCTAGGGCTGGCCGCCGGCCTGGAGGAGTCCAACTCCTCCTCCAAGTTGATTCCAACTCCTCTTGCTTGTTTCCCACAGTTTCTTGTTTTAGCCGTTTGACTTTCAAACTGGACATTTGACTTTTCTGTTTTAGGATTCAATTTAATCCTATATTTGGGACAGCAAGAACACTTAGTACATGATGCAATCAATCCAATATGTAATGACACATTCATGTACCCCTTCCCCCCCGGAGTGCCGGACAATCCGGAACCTTCTAGAACATTCCCGATGAAAACACCGGAATCATTCCCGAACTCCGAAACGGGACTTTCCTTATATGAATCTTATTCTCTGGACCATTCCGGATCACCTCGTGATATCCCGGATCCCATCCGAGACTCCGAACAACATTCGGTCTCTTTCTCATAATACCATAACTACTCAAACAACGTCGAATCCTTAAGTGTGTCTCCCTACGGTTCGTGAATTATGCAGACATGATCGAGACACTTCTCCGAACAATAACCAATAGAGGAATCTGGAAATTCATATGGCTCCCACATATTTCTACGATTACTTTGCGATCGAATGAACCACTTACATACGATACCAATTTCCCTTTGTCTCACGATATGTTACTAATCCGAGGTTATGATCGTCGGTATCTCTGCATACCTAGTTCAACCTCGTTACTGATAAGTACTCTTTTCTCGTTCCCGTGATATGTGATCCCTTGTGACCAAGTCACATGCTTGCAAGCTAATTGGATGACATTTCACCGAGAGGGCCCAGAGTATATCTATCCGTCATATGGATGGACAAATCCCACTCTTGATCCATGTGTTTCAACCCATACTTTCCGAACACTCAATGCCACTTTTATAGCCACCCTGTTACGGTGTGGTGTTTGATGTCATCAAAGCATCCATCCGGTAAAGGTGATATGCATGATCTCATGGTCGAAGGAATTAGGTTACTATGTATCAGAAAGCATATAGCAATTTGAACTATTGAAATGACTTGATCTTCATGCTACGCTTATCTATAGGAGTATGTCCATCACATCATTCTCCTAATGATATGATCCTGTTGTTAATAACATCTCTATGTTCATGATCAGGAAACCATGATCATATATTAACCAACAAGCTAGTTTAACAAGAGGCTTTACTAGGGACTCTTATTTTAGTTTACAAATCACACAAGTATTAATGTTTCCGGTTAATACAATTATAGCATGGTATGCAAACATTTATCATAAGTGTGAAGACATGATAATAACCACTTTATTATTGCCTCTTGGGCATATCTCCAACAGTCTCCCACTTGTACTAGAGTCAATAATCTAGTTTCGAACCTTTGTGTATATAACACCTATGGCTTTCCGGTGTTGTATGTACACGATTGCTAGTGGTCAACTGATCTCCGGATCTTACACTTCCAGGTCCGTGTGTAATTGCATGTCTTTGCGTCTCTACGCATCACTCATTCTCTAATGAGATGGCTTTGTATAAATTTGGTATTTCGGTGTGACCTTTAGCTCTTTGGGGTTAAAACATGTTGATAATATTGTCGCACAATATATCTTCATAGTATTATCCCACTGTGAACTACACCTAGTTTGATAACAAACTTCTTGACACAAATGCCCTCTTTTGCTGCTATAATAGCAGTCATATACTTAGCCTTTTGTTGTAGTATCTGTCACAATGTCTTAACTTTGGAAATCATCCAAATCCATTATGGAACTCACTTTCCATTATATTGTGCCACCCTTAGTTTAGATTGAGATAAACTTAATTTGTACTTTGTGACAAAGCTAGTATCAATGTAGTACTTTTACAATGAACTAACCATCTATTTGTCACTTCTACAAATATTATACTCTTAGTTCTTTCAGAAGATCATAAGAATATCCTTACTATTGTCCAATGATCATCTTACGAATCATTCTGGTATATGCTCTCAACATTTAGAGCATAGGACATATCTGGATTTGTACATATCACAGTATGATTGATATAAATACTCTTTGTGATTTCATACATCAAGTATCAATCTATACTTGATTATTTGTTTCACTTTACCAAATGTCAATACACTTGAATATATCATCAACATTGAACTCATTCAATCCTTTCTGTGCGACAAGAACCTTCTCTTGTAGTTTCTATATTGAACTCATTCAATATCTTGTCTATGTACTTCTGGCACAACCATATTAGCGTCTATTGATGCCAAATATTTGGGTTTTGCCTAAGTCTTTCATCGGGATGAAATTCTTAATAAAAGATACATTATTTCCAATCAACAATATGTCTTCCACATAATGTATTAGAAACATGTCTTAGCGCTCCCACTTAATTTCTTGCAAATGCAAGCATCTTCATTGTCTCCGATGAAATTAAACTCTTTTAACAGTTTCATCATAGTGAAGATTCCAACTCCGCTATGCTTACTTTCAACCATTGAAGTTTGCATATGCTTTTAGCATCCTTTGAATTAACAAAACCCTTTGGACCATGTCATGCACACGTCCTAGGTAACCATTCTATTAGAAGAACTTGTTTTGTTTATTCTACTACCACATAACAAATTATATGTATTGGTTGCTACATTAATCCGTCTAGACTAAAAATCGCTATGAAAGATCAAATCTTGTCATATACAACCTTTGAACATTGTTGTGAACTCTTTCCCAACATGTCGACTATTTCATAGATGTGAAACATCCATGTCTACTTCTTTATAGATCCAAACACAACTGCAAGGTCTTACACCTTTTTCGAGGGTCCTTCAAGTTCAAAACTTGATTTCTCGTGTATGGAACTATCACGGATTATATGGCTTCAAGCCATTTGACGGAGTTAGGGCTCATCATCGCTTCTTTGCATGTAGTAGGTTCATTATTCTCAAATAATGATTCAACCCTCAAATCTTGGTATTTGATTGTTCATCCGACCTACTTGTTTCAATAGAAACTTGGATCTCCGTGACCACAACCTTTGAGGCACGTGAGCCATGAGCATTGTTGCTGCCTCCAGAACACTTTTCGGTGCTGCGCAACTTTGCACATATAGCTAAGGTTCTTTTAACCTTATCAAAGTTCTATTGTCCTCCCCTTTAACTTTTCACGAAAAATTCCTTCTCAAAGAAACTTGACGTTCTAAGCGACAAACACTTTTGTCACCGGTGTTTATGGAGGAATACTTAACAGTAATACAAAGACAGGTTTATCCGACTTTGGTTGCAAACATCTTTCTTATGCATAGCATACCAATGTTTAAGAAAGAACTACTTGGGTTTTATCCCAAACCATAACCTTATATGGTGTCATTTCAGCGGATTATGATGGAGCTCTTGTAGTGGAAAACGGTAATCTCTAAAGCTTTTAATCTTTAAAATATAATAGCAGTTTTATGAATTATACCTTTGATCTTACCATGTCAAACAAGGTTCAATTACATATCTCGAACGCTCCATACTCTTATGGTGTTTCGGGAAATGCAAATCCACGGACGATTCCTTAAATCTTAGGTATTATGCTAAACTTGTAATTCAAATATCTTCCTTTATGATCTTTATCATAAACTATTCATATTCTTGTTACAATGATTTTGCACTTCATCTTGAAAGTCTTTTGAACTTTTCAAATATTTCATACTTCATCCTTATTAAGTAAATATTCACATATTCACTCAAATTTTCGGAGAAATCATATGAAGTTGAAATCCATCGCTCTTGACTACACATAATGGAGTTCGTACAACAATATGCACAAGTTCCAATAAGCTAGTCTTTCGTTCCCTTTCGGCCTATGAACGAAGTTTTAATTATCTCTAGGAAAGTTTCACAAGCGTCATTTGATCAAAATCAAATAGACTCCAAAATTCCATCCATATGGATTTTCTTCATGTTTTCTTTCCAATATAATTTAAACGGCGATGTCACTTCCTAAGTGATCTTTCAATCAATTTGTCTTTCGACATTTTTAGCACTAGTTTTATGGATGTGATGTCTCCAACGAGATTTGCGAATCATCCATCTTTTATGGATTACGGCAATTATTTGAACAAACCTTTTTGTTCTCATAATACCTGATAAAACAAATCTTTGAAGGCAAGCTTTGATGTTTAACGAGCAATACAATAACCCTTTATTTGTTCTCGATGAACATCATCACATATTCTTTTGCTAGTTACTTAGGCCATTGTAGTTCATGAATTGTGTTGTTTCGTATGACGATTCACACCAACAAATTCAGTATCAAATACTTGAGAACCACATTGTTTAACAAGCAAAGAATATAGCCATAACATGTATATCATCTATATACTTAAACTGAACGATTCTAGTCTTTTCTTTTCTGCCATATATTTATGAGATTCTCTTTCAGTATTTCTGTTTGAAAGAATCTATCAACATCAATAGTGGAGTCATACATACGACACATAGTCCAAAGCGTGTATAGTTAAATACCAATGTCTTTGAACTTGCACTTTGAAGTAGATCACCATTATCAAATATTTGGTGTTCTTTCAAATTCCTTTCTTTAGTAATCTCTTGGTGTAGTAAACATTTTACCTACATCAAATATTCACCTTCATCATGGAATCGTCCATGACCAAGCTACTTTTAGCTTATAACGGTGAATCACGAGTATAATGATGCTCTCCAAAACCTTTGGGAAGATTAGGACAACTAGTGTCTCCAACCTTTTGCAAATTCTCATCAAACATGAGAACATGACTTTGCCATATTATACTCTATCATGTTGTAACCAAAACTTCGTTTCAGATATCACAATATCTTCCACACATCATGGTTTCTGAAACAACTCTTTCAGATCCTAGATAACCTTGATATTAAGACAATCCTTTGAATATCAAGAATCATGGAGACAAACATGATACTCAAACACTAACACTTTGGAATTGTCACTCTTGTTTTAATACCAATTATTAAACTTCATGGAGTAACCAGAACTTACTGAAAGTTTGCAATAGGACTTTAAACTTTAGATTAACACTTCAAAACAATACGATACCAGTTCGTAAAGTAACTAACCAGAATTCTATAGTTCTATTATCTCAATTATAACTAAGCGCAAGGTGGTAAACTGATGCCAATGACTACAACAACTATGCAAATTCACTTTGATTTAGTTTATGATAAATTGAGTTCTAATTAATAATTAAATTAATCTAGGTGAACTCCCACTCAAAACAATATCCCTCACATTGTTTTAGTGATCACACGAACCAAATCCACCACATCAAAACCGATCATCACGAGAGTTGATGTAGCTTCAATGGCGAACAATCAACATGTTCATCATATCTACTATATGACTCATGCTTTACCTTTCGGTGATCCGTGTTCCTGAGGCCATGTCTGTACATGCTAGGCTCGTCAAGATCAAACCTTAGCTACCGCATAAGCAAATCTGGCTTGCTTACGTTGTATTCACCCGCGGAATCAAAGACACCCGATCATCACGTGGTGCTTCGAAGCAGCAAGCTTTGGCAACGGTGCATACTAAGGGTGAACACTTTAGAACTTGAAATTTATGTGTATGAGGGATCATCTTATAATGCTACCGTCGTCTACTAAGCAATACAAGATGCATAAAGGATTAACATCACATGCAATTCATAATATGTGATATGATATGGCCTTTCTTCTTTGTGCTTTCGATCTCCATCTTCAAGCACGAACATGATCTCCATCATCACCGGCATAGCATCAAGGTCAATGATGCTTCTTCATGGTTGTCGTCCACCAGCATCAACTATTACAACTATTTTGAATAGACACGCAGGTCTTAACAGAAATTAAAGACAACCATATGGCTCCTGCCGGTTGCCAACTTACAATAAGGAACATTGCATACATCAAATATAATCACAATCATGGCCATATCACATCACTGCACACCCCTGCAAAACAAAGTTAGACGTCTCTACTTTCTTTGCATGTTTTACGTGGTTTGGGGCTTTCAATAAGTGTCGTTCTAACTTACGAACAAGAACCACAACATTGATACTAGTATTGTTAATCACCCGTTGTAAATTGGATCTTAACTATGCTAGGAGAAACAGGCACCCGCAAAGCCACTTATGCAATACAAGTTGCATGTCAAGCGTGGAGCAAGTCTCATGAACGATGTCATGTAAGGTTAGCCCGGGCCGCTTCATCCCAACATACCGCAAGATACAAAGTACACAAGAAGCAATCGACAATAAAAGCATCAACGCCCACAATGACCATTGTGTTCTACTCGTGCAACAGATCTACATATAAACACGGCTCTGATACCACTGTAGGGGTTCGTAGCATGGAAAACAAAATTTTTCTATCGCATACAAACAAACAAGCCAAGATCTATCTACTAGATTGTAGCAACGAGTCGATAGTGAAACTCACCCTCGAAGATTCCAAAGTGTTTAACGAGAGCAGATTCTCGTGGGTGATGTAGTCGTACTCTTTCCGATCTCAAGATCGCGTAGACGATCCTTCCGGCGCCACGTTCCAGCAGCGCTCCCGCAGTCGGTCACACGTTCGGTACTCGACGAAGACCTTCCTCTCCCTTGTTCCAGCAGGCAGCGGAGGTTGTAGTATTCTCCTTGCGATTCCGGCAGCACAACGGCGTGGTACCGGAAGTAGAGGGGAAATCCCGCAGGGCTTCGCCTTAAGCCGGTGCGAGTATGGTGGAGCTTATGAGAGAGGCTATTAGTGGTCTAGTAATTAGACACACCAATTAGAGGGCTCTAAACCAATTAGAAGGCTCTAAACCGAATAGCTCTAAACCGGGGTCTAGATCTAGGGTTTAGTTTAGAGGATAGGAAACTTGTGTGTGTCTAGGAGGAGCCCTGCCCCTCCTTTTATGGGAGGGGGGTCTTGGCGCGCCAGGGGAGGGAGGGAGTCCCTCCCCAACTCGGCCTAGGGCTGGCCGCCGGCCTGGAGGAGTCCAACTCCTCCTCCAAGTTGATTCCAACTCCTCTTGCTTGTTTCCCACAGTTTCTTGTTTTAGCCGTTTGACTTTCAAACTGGACATTTGACTTTTCTGTTTTAGGATTCAATTTAATCCTATATTTGGGACAGCAAGAACACTTAGTACATGATGCAATCAATCCAATATGTAATGACACATTCATGTACCCCTTCCCCCCCGGAGTGCCGGACAATCCGGAACCTTCTAGAACATTCCCGATGAAAACACCGGAATCATTCCCGAACTCCGAAACGGGACTTTCCTTATATGAATCTTATTCTCTGGACCATTCCGGATCACCTCGTGATATCCCGGATCCCATCCGAGACTCCGAACAACATTCGGTCTCTTTCTCATAATACCATAACTACTCAAACAACGTCGAATCCTTAAGTGTGTCTCCCTACGGTTCGTGAATTATGCAGACATGATCGAGACACTTCTCCGAACAATAACCAATAGAGGAATCTGGAAATTCATATGGCTCCCACATATTTCTACGATTACTTTGCGATCGAATGAACCACTTACATACGATACCAATTTCCCTTTGTCTCACGATATGTTACTAATCCGAGGTTATGATCGTCGGTATCTCTGCATACCTAGTTCAACCTCGTTACTGATAAGTACTCTTTTCTCGTTCCCGTGATATGTGATCCCTTGTGACCAAGTCACATGCTTGCAAGCTAATTGGATGACATTTCACCGAGAGGGCCCAGAGTATATCTATCCGTCATATGGATGGACAAATCCCACTCTTGATCCATGTGTTTCAACCCATACTTTCCGAACACTCAATGCCACTTTTATAGCCACCCTGTTACGGTGTGGTGTTTGATGTCATCAAAGCATCCATCCGGTAAAGGTGATATGCATGATCTCATGGTCGAAGGAATTAGGTTACTATGTATCAGAAAGCATATAGCAATTTGAACTATTGAAATGACTTGATCTTCATGCTACGCTTATCTATAGGAGTATGTCCATCACATCATTCTCCTAATGATATGATCCTGTTGTTAATAACATCTCTATGTTCATGATCAGGAAACCATGATCATATATTAACCAACAAGCTAGTTTAACAAGAGGCTTTACTAGGGACTCTTATTTTAGTTTACAAATCACACAAGTATTAATGTTTCCGGTTAATACAATTATAGCATGGTATGCAAACATTTATCATAAGTGTGAAGACATGATAATAACCACTTTATTATTGCCTCTTGGGCATATCTCCAACAACTTTCACTAGTGAACACTCTCAATAAATATATTCTCTCCATGATACTATCCTGAACTACTCTTCGATTGGACACTCTAATCCATGGTAGGGCTATAACAGCACTCCTCAAAGTCCGCCTTCCCCATCTAGATAACCCCACACTGTCACCTTGAGCGCTAGATGGTTCCAACAAACACCGCAAATACATAAAGACATCCAACTCCAAATATACTCATGATAATTATTTATGAACTCTAGCCTAAGTGCCACCACGGCGTGCACGCTGTCTCTTCCACACACATGGGGAGAGTAGAGATCTATTGAAGCACTTGAGTATTAAAGTAAACTATAGCCTAAATTCCACCACGGTATGCACGCTGTCACTTTCACACACATGGGGAGAGTCGGAGATCTATTGAAGCACTTGAATATTTATGTAAACTCTAGCCTAAGTGCACCACGGTATGCACGCTGCCACTTTCATACACATGGGAAGAGCCAGAGATCTATTAAAACACTTGAGTAGCAGAGCAGATCTACTTGATTACAAAGCTCATGATCACAATATGATCATGCATAGAGACAGATGAACACATAGCTACCGGTAGAGCCCTTAGCCTCGAGGAAGAACTACTCCCTCCTCATCATGGGAATCAACAACGGCGATGAAGATGGTGGTGGAGATTGATGGAGATGGCTCTGGAGCACTTCCCCGTCCCGGCAGGGTGCCGAAACACAGACTTCTGTCCCCCGAATCTCCCCTTCGGTGGCGGCGGTGCTGCGGAACTTTTCGTGGATATATGCTTGACAACCTAGGGTTATCTCCCCGGGGGCTTATTATAGGCGAAGGGGCAAGGCAAAGAGGCAGTTAGGGGGCCACACCCCCTGGTGGCGTGGCCTAGGTGGGCCTGCGCCACCCTAGGGTGTGCCCACCTTGGTGCCCTACTCCGTCTCTGCTTCGATTTTCCATATCATTCCGGAAAAAATATGAAGATTGGCTTTTGTCCCGTCCAATTCCGAGAATCTTACGCCATCCTCTCAGCGCCGCTTGATTCTCGAAGTAAAATTCGAATGCCAAACGTCTGTCTCCCTTCTCCCCTGTTTCTTGAATCTGTATCTCTGTGATGAAATCTCGCTATTGTAGTAGCAGTTCTTCACATGATCCATCCCTGCAGTGGATCAAACGAGGTGTGCTTCGGTCCCCCTCCCCCCACCCCACCCCACCTGAAACTTAAGCTGCATGGGCCGTTTTATTTTTTTGACCAGTCGAAACCCATATCGAGGCCACGTATATCTCCGTATATGTGTACCCGGTCGAACTAGGTATAATCCACGTTCCGGTCGACTGATCCCACCTCCCATTATCGCGATCTACGTCTTTGCATGTCATATTTAAAAAAAAAATTGTTGCTATTATATAACTTTCGATTTTCGCCTTCCACAGTCACATGAGTATACGTTGACTTCGGGTGGGTTCGTATGGTCCTCTAAACAATCGGTATCGAGTTTTTGTTTGTCAAAGTTTAAAAGAAGAGGGGGGGGGGGGGGGGGGACCAAAGAAAAAGGTAGCATCTGTATCTATATGTGGTGAAATCTTGAAGTATCAACGTTCATCAACATTTGCTACTGAATTTATCCAAATATTGAGAAACAAGCATGTGAAGAGGAGCGGTGATTAGCTGCATATGTGAGGAGGAGCAGTGATGTAGATGCTACCATCTTTTTATGTTTTGCTCCTCTTTGGAGCGGTGATTAGCCACGGAGACAGAAGCCGCGACGCATCGGCGGCGGTGGGCGAGTGGCGGGAGGTCGGCGTGGATGGCGGAGGTCCTCAATGACGGGTGCGTGACGGAGGCCGAGATCCAAGATCTCTGTTTGAAACTCGAAATTTAGTCCTAATTTGAGGCGTTTTGAATGATTTATTGATTTTGCAAAAACAAAATTGAACTAGCCTGACAACTTTTGGGACGGAGAGAGTAATATTTATTCTACACAATTGCTACCTATGATTTTCTGTAATTAAATAGTTACATTGAGTTTTGCATGTCAGCATATGTAAAGGGACTTTTTTTTAGATGATGTACATGCCTACATGGACTTGTGCATGTGCGTCTAGGAGCATGTGTTTTGTTGAGAACTGAGCACTAACTGTGTGAAACCGTCTAAACCTTGTAACCAACCCGTAAGAGACCATGGTTTCACCTCCTGCTTAAGCAGTCTAAACCAAACCAACTCATTTCAAACTAGTAGCTACGGGCTGGTTTGAGTAACCTGTAGAAGCTGTTCTAAACCGGGAATGCCCAGGTTTAGACAAGGCCCTTGCCGGAAAATCTTTGCCACGAGACAGCATCCGACCAGTGCATGTTGCAATTCTGTTTATGGATCCACAATTCCTGGTGTCTTCTATGACTATATCTATCTTGTGCTAAAAAATATAACAAACAATCCATGGATTCGGATTGGATAGTTCTAAGACACGGTAGCAAAATGAGAAATAAGCTATTCATTTTGCCCATAGGTATGCCTTGCTCAACATAAAATAGTTGGGTTATAGGCGGTGACATGAAGGCTTTGGTCCTTCATTAGGACAATAGCTAAAAATCTCGTTATGAACTTAGTCCTCATGTAGGTCAGAGGCTTCGATAGCTTTATAAATTATTTAATTTTGTTACCCTTTCATTTTTCAAAAACAAAAAAGTATCGATGCTATGACTTGTATCACGCTACTACCATTTTGCACGACATGGATGACCTTTTCGTCCATCTTAGCATCTTCATCTTACTCTAGTATGTTGCAGTAGTCGCTTGCTCATTTAGGCAATGCAGTTAATTGATATAGTCCTATTTATAAAGATATTGCTAGGACCTCTTCGTTCTCTTTGCTTTATGTTATTTTTTCCTTATCATTTTGACATCAGGTTTTGCTCAAAAAGGAAAAATACCTTCAACCTCAACATATGATCTGATTTTTTGTGGCTTACACATATTAAATTCATTTTTAGTCTTTGCCCCACATGGCCACATTATTAACACAAACAATCTCT
Organism: Avena sativa; assembly: GCA_916181665.1. Taxonomy (NCBI): domain Eukaryota; kingdom Viridiplantae; phylum Streptophyta; class Magnoliopsida; order Poales; family Poaceae; genus Avena; species Avena sativa. The sequence continues at coordinate 18,139,558 of OV702285.1, forward strand.
CTCCAAATCCAACATACGATCACTGCCAAGGCGACGAACTTCTCCTTTGTTGGTTCAATGAGATAACATGACAACGTGGTGTGCAGGACCGTTGGAGCAGGATTAGTTGATGGTTAGCGAAGGTATAATGCTAAGGAAGAATAATTCGTCATGTATCCTTGACGTGTATTGCGGAACTCGGCGTCGAGGATGATGGCGCGTGACTTCTTGTTGACACGGAAGCGATTGTCGATCGTTTCCCAAATTTGACGAGCGGTCGAGACAGGCGCCATGGTCATGCTAAAGATCCCCAAGGTGATGGAACTGTACGTAGATGCAAGTGAGGACGGTGTAGTCTTCACACGCCTGGTATGACGTAGATGAGGTGTCGGAGTGATCAGAGTATTTGGTGTTGATCACATGAGAGGTGATGCCGTAGCGACTAAGAGCGGTGGGAGAGTTCGTCCCACTTGGTTTGGTGTCTTGAAGATCAAGGGTGATGGGGACTAGGGCTTTGATGGAGGTGACATAGGTGGATGATGGTATGGGAGTTTGTGGAGAATTCTGAACAATGGTGGTTTTGCCGGTGATGTCTATTAGCATGTAATACAGGCCGACATACGGTATGGTGTAGTACATCAACCATATACTACCCAAAATCTGTACCGCCAACGTGAGGGGCTATTCCTCACCAGTATAACACGTAACTGGTGCCCTCTACCGAAGCTACACTGTTCCACCCACGAAATCTATAATGTCGACGGCTTTGCTATGTAGATTGTCTTCACGGGCATTGAGTTCATCCGTGCGGGCTTGGATTTTATCCGCTATTGCTTTGAGTTCGTTGGGAGTCATGGTGCAAGGGAGATTGAGAGGGTTTGATCTAGGGGTTTTGAGAGGGGGAGGGCTATGACTGTTTTGTGTATAAGTGAATTGCATTTTTTCTTCCTCTCATTTCATACTTTCGGTTGCATTGACTAGTGCATAAAGACATCGTATCAGAGCTTAGGATGTCAAGTTCGAGTCCTGGCTTTCGACAAGTCTATATATGTTGACTTGTCGTCCCTTCACGCATGAGAGTTGAAGTGTGTAAGTGGATAGCACTAGCTATTTCCATCAGTTCGGACTTTTAGTTACGTTGGCTAGTACGTAATGTTTGACAGACCGAACTTGCTCTGATACCACGCGGAAGAGATCGATGGCTGCCTCCGTTCCAACTCCATTGATATATGTAGGTAAATTACAGGCGTACAAACATGTGTTGAAACTTACCGTACAAGAGATTAATTACAACAATACACAGAATCATAACTGGATCTGACTCGTGATCAGTAAGGGCGGAAGTCGTGACTGAACCGGTCTGTGCAGACCCATACCGGTGATCCTTCTCCAACATTGTTGCATTACGATATGTGTTTAGTTAGATTTACCTTTGATTCATCCATCACTAAGGTCAAATTATCCTTTTACCAGCATCTTAAAATTTGCCTCTCACTAAGTTATTGACGATGGCACCAACTGTTTGTTCTCTTGCCTATAAGTGATAGTAATAATTCAGTTCATCCTTCCATCCAATAACTCACCACCACATGTCCCAATAATGTTCTATCTCCAAATTCAACAACTAAATGGAAAATGCTCTGCTGAAATTTGATCTTATGTTTCATACTATTAGTGCAAGAAGCAATAAATAAGCACAGTTTTTTTTCTTGTCACAGAGTATTTATTTTGTTAACTTTGTTATCTCGGACAAAAAACTTTGTTATTCCAATTTTTGATATATATATCTGGCAGAGTCACTTGATTTCATTTATACCACGGTGCTGTTTTTGTCGCCGTTTCCGCCGGACAAACTTTATTGCAACAAAACGAAAATTCACTTTAGGTCTCGGGCACCAAGTGCATCTGCTGCCAAAATTATATTTCAAAACTTATTCGTTTATAAGAAAACACTAAAAGTTTCGCAAACTTGGTAATCCAAATGTGGTTTTAAATCGATAAATCTGCATAAAATATTTCGAAAGAATGTGCCATGTGAAAAAATAAGAAGTTTGCGTTTTCTTTATGCATTTTTAATTTCCTTTTGCAACCCCTAATGCCTATTATGTTCTTACAACATGCAAATATAAGCAATATTTAAAAAAAAATCAATAGTAATGAACAATCAAATTTGCATGCAGGATATTTGGGAAAATGTTTTGTGTTTGAAACATCTTTGTACAATAGAAGCACTAGCAGTGGCCGGGAGCCAAAGAACTTTGCTCCAAAGCGAAAGCCCTACACAGGCTCGAGCAACTACCGGAGCAAAAACATACGCTGATGAGCTTCTGCAACACCTCCATGGCTACGGAAAATTTACCTTTTCCTTTTGCTTCAGAGATCGGGGCAAAAAGCAAGCAATTCTTGAGCTCACTAGTCTGGCAGTTTTATTTTTGCCGGAAAGGAGAAATACTAGTGGGCTCTCCATATCACTTGTGCCGACCAGATCCTTACACCAGCTGTCCAGTAATCTCCCAACCAAGTGACATAACTCCATTTTGTTAGTTCCTCAATATCACACGACACAGTGGTGTGTAGGACAGATGGTGCAGGATTGCATATTGGTTAGGATAGAGAGGAACAACGACAAATACAATCCGATTGTGCATGTTCTAGTTCTGGTGATTCATCTATAATTCCTGGTGCCTTCTATGACTAAAAACATCAAATTCTATGTTTGTTGGCAGAGAAACGCCGACACATGATATGGGATAGGATAATTCTGAGATACAGAAGTAAACCGAGGAATGAGTTATTCATATTTACAAAGACTTGGTAGATTGGTAGTGAGATGAAGTCATCGGTCCTCTGGTAGGTTAAGTAGCTACGAATCCATTTGCCGTCCTTGCATAGGTCAAAAGCAATATCGATTTTTCTAGAACGCATTGGAATTTTAGCATTTTATTTTATAAGTGAAAAAGTTTAATTGATTCCCGACCTTTGCATTAGTTTTATGCGCCTATCCAACTGACAATTCACTATTATAAATTTCACGAAAGTAAAGTCCAGCGGATAAATGTTCCTTCCTCAACACAAAAGCAAATTAAGTGGAACAAACGACGTCTAGATCATTCGTATTTGATTCGTAAGTCAAGTTCTATTTGATAATAACACATCCAAACGAGGTCGCCTCTAATCAAATTCTAGTATTGGTGAAGTCTAGATATATATGCGGATATCACTTAATTTATTCATGCCTAACTACTTATGGTGTAAATATTATTGTGATGATTTGAACTCTGGTGTGTGATTCATATCTCTATAACTCCTACCACGATGAGGATCCAGTTGACACGTTTTTCTTATTACGAGAAAGACAGCCATGTGCACACACGTACGCGACTGCAGCTTCAGATAACCATGCTTGTAGCATTGACAGGGACAAAATAATCAGTAAATCACACTTTTTTACATAAAGAACCCACGCGAGTGCTTTAGCATGAGTATCTTTTTTTCGAAATGGGGGTGAACCCCGGCCTCTACATCAAAGAGATGCACACAGCCCTTTTATTACTTAGTTCGAAGCATTTAAAAGTTTTACATCTCGTGGATCAAAGAGGGTCGATACAAATATCAACCAACGAAAGATAAATAGGAAGTTCGGCAAACTAAACATCTTAAATTCTATTAATAGGCCGCCATGTAGCCTGATAGAAGAAGTCCAGAGCAACCATCAACAAGCGGTTGCATCCAGTAACCATGCATTCCCACTGATCCTTCGGGAGTAAAAAACGCCATAGTTGTATCCGGTGTACAACCATATGGATAACCTGCAATTTTTTTTGTAGAATTCTTCCTGTTAAAAACAATATCATTTCTATAATTCCATATCAACCAGACCAAAGCGGAAACACCAATGCGTATCCTAGCTTTAGTATCCTTATCGATTCCGTTCAACCAATTTCCGAACATATTCATTATATTAGTTGGCGGAGGTATGTAATCACATGCTTACCCCTCACACCATGGTTTGATAATTTGGGGTCAAATTGACGCAACCACCGTGTCCATGGTTTGATAAATTGGGAGCAACATACTTCTCCACCAATCATGTGTTTAATGCAAGAGCTAAGCATATAGAGATAAATTTTCACTTTGTCAGAGAGAGACTTGTGAACAAGCAATTGGAAATTTTCTTTTGTTCCATCCAATGATCAAGTTCGGATGGTTTCACAAAGCCACTTCATGTACGTAATTTCAAGGAGTTTAAATATAATCTCAACTTTAGTATACAATGATTAAGGGAGGGTATTAGAAATGAGGTGTGCTTCGGTCCCCCCCCCCCCCCCTAAACTTAAGCTTCTTGGACCGTTTTATTTCTTTGATCCGTCGAAACCCATATCGAGGCCACGTATATCTCTGTATATGTGTACTCGGTCGAACCGGGTATAATCCACGCTCCGGACGACTGATCCCACCTCCTATTATCGCGATCTACGTCTTTGCATGTCATATTTAATTATTTTTTTTGTTGTTGTTATATAACTTACGATTTTCGCATTCTGGAGACATATAAATATACGTGTATGGTGAATATACGTATAAGAGGACCATATATACTTCGGGTAAGTTCGTACGGTCCTTTAAACAATCGGTATCGAGTTTTTGTTTGTCAAAGTTTGAAAAGAAGGAGGAAGGAGGGGGGGGGGATACGTATAAGCTATGTACACATACCAGTTTCCATATCTCTCCTTTATGCTTGCACCGCAATGGAGTTCGAGATTGTAACTGAGTAGAAACCCTTCGAAAAAAGAAAAGAAAAAAGGCATACCCCTTTTCGAAACACAATCCTTTTATATCAATAAAGACTATATGCATAAGTCGATGTAGAGGCCGGGGTTATACCCCTTTTCGAAAAAAAAAGAAACCCTTCGAACCCTATCGTCAAGATTAGACAGGCCATACAAATCTTCACGTGCCTGTTCTAATTCTGGTAATTCATCTATAATTCATGGTGCCTTCTATACTCATAACAGAAAATTCTAATGCGCACGTGCATAGGGAAATGCCAAATGACACATTGATATGGGACTGGATAATTCTAAGATAGAGAAGTAAACTGGGGAATGAGCTATTTATATTTACTTGGGGAAGCATTGTCACTCGTTATATAGACTTGGTTGGTGGGTAGTGTTGAGACGAAGTTAGCGGTCCTCTGATAGGTCAGTAGCTAAGAATCCTTTTGTCATCGTTGCGTAGGTCAGAGGCTATGAGGACTAGCTTTTTGATTGTTCTAGAAAGCGTTTGATTTTTATCATTTTATTTTATGTAAGAAAAATAATTAATTCTCGACTTGTGCAATAGTTTGATATGCCTAACCAATACCAATTCATTATTATAAATTTCATAAGTAAATAAAATGTCCCTTCCTCGAGACAAAAGTGAATTACGCGGAACAAATGACGTCAAGATCATTCATATTTGATTCGCAAGTCAAGTTCAATTTGATAATTCTCGAAATGTTTTATTTATATGATCACGGTCATAGAAAACACAAAATTATAGACTACGCATACTTCTTTCAAATACAAGAAATATGGTGACACACACTTGACAACAAGGTTCTTATAAACACAAGCTTATAGTAACACATTCAAACACGGTCGCATCTAACCCAAGGTATGTCCTTCACTGGTTGTACCTGGCAATGGTCTTGCTAAAAGTTTTTTTTTTTGAAAGCTCGGACTTTCTTCAGGGTAAAAACCAAGATCTACAATCGAGCGACAACAACGCTTGTGCATTTTTCCTTCATGAAGGTGTTGCTTTAGAGAATCTCGTTTGTAATCCTAGTGTTATCTTCAATGCTGGTTAGAGTGCTACTATTGCAAGTGGTTCATCACCGCGACGGGGTCTTTGGTTTCATTTTATCTCTTTTTTATCTTTTCCTTGGCTATGTGCATCCTTCATGTCTTTCGACATTTTATTGGTGTAGACACTGGGTGTAATTGGTATCTTTGCGATATTAATGTATTTCTTTTATCAAAAAAATCTAATCAACTGCTAGTATCGACAGAAGAATAGAGGTATAAGTGGATATCACTTAATTAATTTCTACCGAACTAATTATGGCGCAAATATTAGTGTGCGGGTTCGAACTATGGTGTGTGATTCATATCTCTATAACTATGTGGATCCAATTGACACCTTTTTCTTATTATGAGAAAGATACCAATGCTTTTGTGCAAGCAGCAAGCTGGATCCTGCATGCATTGATGCGAAATCTTATCCTTCATCATGCTGTGATTGCTGCCATTCACGACTTCTCCCTTGCATTGCCTACCTCTAAACTCGATTAACAACAAACTGAGAAGTGTTTTGCTAAACCTTGAACAGTTAAACGTATGTTCAGCTGGACCAAAAGAATCTGACCGTCATGTAAGCAACATAATATACCAGTCGCCACTCTCTCCCTCCTCCCACTCCTCTAGTGCATTTATCAACGGGCTGCTGAATCCTGTTTATATTGTCTCATTACAGAGTATTATCACTTTTTTTTTGAAATAGACGTTTTTATTACCTTGAGTAATGTTTACACACGGCCCCTGCATAACTAAAATGCACACAGCCGCACAAATCACACTACTATAGCCTAAAGAAAGTAGACATATATTACAAAAAAAAAAAAAAACCGTCTGGAGCTACGGAAGATCAATCCGAAAATCACGCGGTCATCTATGTCGAGAGAAAATATATCTCACCGTATCCTCCAACCGCGTACACCCCTTCACAAACAAGTCGCGAATCGTTGGAGAGTAGTCCATGATCGAAAAAAGCTCTGCAATTATGATCCTTTACACCCACCTGATTGAGATGAAGGTGACGCTGCAGTTATACTCAACGCGGATGTTGTAATTCTGGTTATCCATGGGTAATTTCTGATGCCTTCTATTCCTATAGGCATCAAATTCAAGTCTCGTGTGTGTAGACGGGAACACCAGATGACACATGAAATGGGATTGGAAAGTTCAAAGATAGAGAAGAAAAATGAGGAATACGCTATTTATCATGTTCAGTGAAACCTTGCTCCTTATAAAAGACTTCGTTGGTCCTCTTGTAGAGTCACTGTTCTTATAAACTTGGTCCTTGGGTAGGTCTGAGGCTATGAGATTGTTCAGAAAGAACAATAATTTCTTAAGATGATATCCTTAAAGTGGGAGGTGTCATACGTTATTGGCAGCATTCAAGCCGCAAGGGACCGAGCCAGGTTTCTATCCTTTTGTGGGTGGGGTGGGGGGCTAAGTGAACGAGTATGTTTTGGGGGGAACGCCACACTCTTAGGATGATATCACATTATCAATATATGGATTACAAGGCTTGGAGATCAAGCAAGATGTCAACAAGATAAAAACCGAATCATATCTACAGATGTCGGTTAGAGGCTCCTGGATACAATCTATACGTGACATACATGTACAAAATACACATACTTCAACATCCCCCATGGTTTGTGCGTCGGTAGGATGAAGGCATAAACTGGAACGGAAGTCGATGAACATCTGCGAAGGTAGCCCCTTTGTCATTGACGTACTGCCGAGTGGATGGCACATGAAGAACACAGATCTACCCAAGAGACACCTTCTCTCGAACAAAATGAATTTTGATTAAATGTTCTTCGTGTGGCGGTGTTGAACCGAGTTAGAATCCATATAGACCGTATTGACATTGTCACAAAAAACCAACGGTGGGAGCAGCCAATGGATGATGAAGCTCGCCAAGAAGATGACGATTCCAACAGCACTCGGCAATGGCATGAACAACAGCCATGCACTCTGCCTCAACGCTCGATCGAGATACAATGTTTTGCCGCTTGGACGACCATGAGACCCGCTTGTCGCTGAGGTAAACACAATAACCAGAAGCGGATCATCGAGTGTCAGGGCAGCCGACCCAATCATCGTAAGAGTACGCTGTGAGGGACGTCGTTGGTGAGCAAGAGAGGTGCATGTTGAGGTCGAGGGTTCCCTTGACAAAGCGCAAAATCCATTTCACCAGGTTGAAATTAGGCCATTTCACCAGGTTGAAATGAGGCTCTCAAGGTGCATGCATATAGGCACATGTTGAGCGAAATGAGCAATATCGGGACCGTAAGCGTCAGGTAATACAATGCGTCCGCAAAGCAATTGTACTCCATGGGATCAATTGAGGAGCATGCCATCTTCCGCAGAAAGCTCGCATCGAACGACGATGGGAGTAGCCCATGGGTTGCATTCGACCATGCCCGCGTGCTGGAGAAGCTCGAGAGGACCTTGCGGAGGTCAAGCATCTCCTTCGATACGTCTCGGGTACTCGTGGCTACAACTGTCTGTACACTAGTGCTGGAGATATGCAGCTGAAGGGATACGGCGACTCGGACTTTGCCTGCGATATCGACAATCGCAAGAGTACCATGGGCGTTCTATTCACACTCAGTGGGTACCCTGTCACCTGGCAATCCCAAAAACAGAATCTGGTGGCGCTCTCCTCTTGTGAAGCGGAGTATATCGCTGCTATGATACCAGCATGCCAGGGTGTATAACTTGACATATTGTTGTCAGAGTTACCGGAGAAGAACAGTGGTGCTCTTGCAACTGTTTTCGTAGACAATAAATGAGCGATACGGTTAAGAAAGAATTCCTTGTTTTCCACGATCCAAGCAAGCACATAGAGGTGTGGTTTCAATTTATCCGCGAGAGCATTGAGCAAGGAAAGACGGGCAGCGAGTACATTAGTACTGAGGATCAGCTCGCATGTATTCTCACAAAATCACTTGGGGGCATCAAGTTTCAGGACATGCATGCCTGCATTGGCGTCGTCGACGTCAAGTAATCAACGAGAACTAATTTTATGGGGAGTATGTTGAATAAATCTTGCTGTTAGTAGTGTTAGCTGTCAGAATTCAGTTAGAAGTTCAGTTTCATTTAGCAGGAAGTGCCTTATACTGTTTCTTCTGGTACAACATGGCTTGTGCGTTTTGACAGAGTTTGTAGGATCGCCGCGCGTGCATCGCTTGATCATGGGAAGGCACGATCCACGAAGGCAAAAACTATTGAGTGTAGCGCACACCTCAGGCAACTTTGTTGTTCATTGAGAATAAAAAGGAAACCGAAATCGACATTCAGGATGCTGCACCAAAATCCTCTGTCTCAGTTCCATTGCCTTTGCTAGAACGTGAGCAACACCATGTGAGTTTCAGAGAGAATCGAGTGGCGGTGCTAATATTCAGGATCACTACCGAGAACACGCAGTTGGACACGAAATAGAAGAGCAGCATAATGGCACTGCACATTCCTGCACCACCATGTCAGAAAACAGCGAGGAAATCAAAGTGGTTGCTGGGTATGTATCAGTTGACAGTTCCACTCACCTGATCAGGATGAAGGAGGAGACATCTCCGGTGTCAGCACTCAGCAAGCTAGCCGGGCACTGGCTTGGCGGCCAAGCTCTCGGTCAGCTCAGGTGATACGAGTGCATGTTGCAATTCTGTTTATGGATCCACAATTCCTGGTGTATTCTATTCCTATATCTATCTTCTGTTACAAAACATAACACGATTCATGGATTTGGATTGGATAGTTCTAAGACACAGTAGCAGAATGAGAAATAAGATATTCACTTTCTCCATAAGTATGCCTTTCTCAACATAAAATACTTGGGTTATAGGCGGTGACATGAAGGCATTGGTCCTTCGTTAGGCCAATAGCTAAAAATCTCGTTATGAACAAGTCCTCAGGTAGGTCGGAGGCTTCAATAGCTTTATCAATTCTTTAATTTTCGCATCATTTCATTTTTCAAAAGGAAAAAATTATCGATGCTATGACTTGTATCACGCTACAACCATATTCCCCAACATGGATGACCTTTTCGTCCATCTTAGCATCAACATAGTCTTTGCCCCACATGGCCATATTATTAACTTGAACAATCTCTCTCCAAATCGAACATATGATCACTGCCAAGCGGCGAACTTCTCCTTTGTTGGTTCAATGAAATAACATGAGAGCTTGGTGTGCAGGACCGTTGGAGCAGGATTGGTTGATGGTTAGCGAAGGTATGATGCTAAGGAAGAATAATCCGTCATGTCTCCTTGACATGTATTGTGCAACTCGACGTGAGAGGATGATGGCGCGCGACTATTTTTTCACACAAAAGGGACCGCTGATTGTGTCCCAAATTTGATGGAGCCATAGATCTCCAAGGAGATGGAGCCATAGATCCAAGTGAGTATGGTGTAGTCGTCACGCTCCTAGTCCGACATAGATAATCTGTCAGAGAGATCGGAATCTTTGGTGTTGATCACATGAGAGGTGACGCCGTAGGGACAAAGAGCGGTGGAAGAGTTCCCTGCACTTGGTGTGGTGTCTTGAAGATCAAGGGTGATTTGGACTAGGGTTTTGATGGAGGCAACGTAGGTGGATAATGGTATGGGAGTTGGTGGAGGATTGTCCATGGTGGTGGTTTTATCGGTGATGTCGACAGCTTTGCTATGTAGATTGTCTTCACAACCGTTGAGTTCATCCATGCGGGCTTGGAGTTTATCCGCTAGGGCTTTGAGTTCGTCGGGAGTCATGGTGCAAGGTAGATTGGGAGGGTTTGATCTAGGGATTTTGAGAGTGGGAGGGCTACAACCATGTTGAACTCTATAAGTGGATTGCACTAGCTTTATCCCCTTAGTTCATATATTTGGTTGTGTTGACTAGTGCATGAAGACATGGTATGAAAGCTTAGGGTCTATAGTTTGAGTCCTGGTTTTCGTCAAGTCTACACATGTTGACTTGGCGTTCACACGTGAGAGTTGAAGTGTATAAGTGGTTTGTATTAGCCATATCCATCAGTTCAGACTTTTGGTTGTGATGACTAGTATATAAAGATTGATAGACCGAAGTTTGCTTTGATACCACGCAAATTGGAACAGCTCGATGGCTGCCTCCATTCCAACTCCATCGATACATTAGGGAAATTATAGGCATGCTAACTTGTGTTGAAACTTACCGTACAAGAGATTAATTACAACAATAACAGAATCGTTACTGAATATGACGTGATCAGCAATGACAAAGTCGTAACTGAACCTGTCTACGGAGACTCATGCCGGTGATCCATCAACGACTAAGATCTACCTTTGATTCTCCAACATTGTTGCATTACGATACGTTTAGTTAGATCTACCTTTGATCCATCAACGACTAAGATCAAGTTATACCTTTACCAGCGTCTTAAAATTTGTTTTTCACCATGTTATTGACGATGGCACCAACTGTTTGTACTTTTGCCTATAAGTGATAGTACAGTATTATAATTCAGTTCATCCTTCCATGTTCTATCTCCAAATTCAACAACTAAATGGAAAAAATGCTCCGCTGAAATTTGACCTTATGCAAGTAGCAAGAAATAAGCACGGATGTTTTCTAGTCACACGGTATTATTTTGTTAGCTTTGTTATCTCGAAGTCTCGAACAAAAAACTTTGTTATTCCCATCTTTGATACTCCTTGATTCCATTTATACCACGCTGCTGTTTTTGTCACTGTTTCCGCTAGACAAACATTATTGCAACAAAACGAAAGGGTCAATTTGGATCTCGGGCACTAGTTCTCCTGCTGCCTAAAATATATTTTCAAAACTTATTCTTTTGTAAAAGCACTAAAAGTTTCACAAATTTAGTAGTCTAAATGTGGGTTTAATCGATAAATCTGAATAAAATATATCAATAGAATGTGACACTGGTAGAAAAGGGCCCATGCGTCCCGGTTGGTAAGGGCCATTAGTCCCGGTTGCCCAACCGGGACGGGGCAATCGGGACTAAAGCTCTAACCATTAGTCCCGGTTGCCCCACCAACCGGGACAAATGTGGCACACGTGGCGGCATCAGAGCGCGAGGGGGGGTGGAGCATTAGTCCCGGTTCGTAACACGAACCGGGACAAATAACCTGCTGCCGCGGCAGAGATTTGGCCCATTTCTCTGCCGCGGCAGAGAATTCATTTTGGCACATTTTGTTGCCGCGGCAGCATTTTCGCCACTTTTTGTGCCGCGGCAGAGAATTCATTTAGGTTGTTTTATTGTTTATTTAGTGTTTTGCATTTATCAATGAAGGAACCTTATATTATACAAGATCATCATGACAACATTTTACATTCAATACACGGATCGAATTCATGCACTACATACAAAAATTGCTATTCGATGCTACCGGCCAATTTCTTGAAAGTTGCTATTTTTACAATTCCTATTGTCTATACACAGCCGAGTAGTATTCCCCTTGTGTGTTTAGGACTTCTGCATCCAAGAATCCCGCCAATTCCTCCTGTATTGCTCGTATGCGATCCTTTGGCAGAAGACCGTCCCGTAGACGTTCGATCTGATTTAAAAAAGGAGTCAGCCTATATGAATATGAAACTAAACACAATTTGATTGTAATTAAAAACTATAGAAATTGTTTACGTACGTGGAGTTGCTCTAAATTTCTGCCCTTCTCATCGCACGTCTGCCGGATGAACTCGCATACATAGTATCCACATAGATTGTTACCTGGTCCCTGCGTCAGGCACTTTACGACAACAGAGTTCAATCAAAATAATAATCAAGCATGATAATAACTGTATCAAAACTAGAATCAAAGAGATGCACGGATATAGCTAGTGGTGCTTACATCTAGTGGTTGAAATGTAAGCTCCTCTTTCCAAACACCCCTAGCCTTCTTGGTGAACCGTTTCCAAGCGCTGCCCGGCGTAGAAAACGAATAAAATAAGTTATTAAGTACTTGATATCATAAAATTCACGAACGTTGCCGATATAGTGTCGTAATGATTAGAATTACCGCTGGAGAAGTATCTGCATGTCCTTCCACGTCTCAAGGGGTTTATGTTTCGAGTCCATGACTAGTACACGCCCTTTGTCAAGTTGAATGATTAACAGAATATAGTGGTAACTGCGAATGCAGAACTAATCAATTATATACTTAACATCGAGTAAGCGAAATAGAAAGTGTATACAAGACAATAACACTCACTGGAAGTTGTAAGGAAATAGTATTTCCCTTTTGGTTTCTTGAAACCTTAACGTGTGTACTATATTATCCTCCGTATCCTGGGGGCTTATTTTGAGATTAGCTTCATGAACCCAATATGGGTCAATGAAGCCAATGTCATAGATTTGTCCTCTGCTGCATTCGAGAATCTTCATTCTGCATATTAAAGTATGATTATATACATGCAATAAACAAAATAATATAGATGGAGACTAAATTAATTACAGAATTAGTACTTACAGACAATAGGCACTCATGATCGATTTGTCCAAGGCGTCTTGATTGAATAATTGAAATAGTTCATCAAATTCAATGGATATCATGTCATCCTTATCTTTCCCATGATGCTTTTTTGTAACCCTCAGCACTATCCAGTTAGCCCCGGCCCTTGTGGCATGCATGTACCAGTTATGCAATCTTCGCATTTTTGTTGGAAGATTGTTTACCTCCTCAGGTTTGACGAGAGGTTTTCCGTACTGGTATTGGTATGCTACTTCACTCACGGGAAAGAACTCTAACTGGGATAAGTACTGGGCAATACTCATACCTTGAGCAGCGGTAGCTTCTCTGTATTGTGCAACTACCTCTGGATCATACTGCTCTTCGGCCCCATATTTGCTCGACCCCACATTGGTTTGAGAAATCACCTTGAGAGGGGCGCAAGTCTGTTTTGCTTGTTCTCCGAGCTGGGCAACAGATTTCCCGCTTGCATCAGTACTGCTCTTCGAGGCTTTTTGTGCTGCATGTGACTTGAGAATAGAACGCTCATAGTCTGATGACAGCTTTGGCTCGGGTTGATGAAGAGTCTTTAGCATTTTCAACACTTTGGCTTTTTCTTCTTTGGTACTGGGGAACTCTGGCTCTTTCGGCCGCCTCAGCTTAGCGAAAAACGCTATCGTTTCCGCATCAATGATCGCCGCAGTCTCCTCTTCAATACAGTCATAAGCTCTCTTGGGAGGAACCGTTGGTACTTTTGGAAGAGGCTCTTGTTTACGTTTCGGCGATCGCTTACGACGCACAGTAGCGGTACGCTTACGCTTTTTATCCTGAGGCGCCGGCGATGGCTCCCGCGGCGATGGCTGCACCGGAGATTGGTGAGGCGACGGAGCCGGGTGAGGCGACAAAGACGGCTGCCGCGGCGGCGACGACCTCGCTGGAGACGGGTGAGGCGGCGGCGAAGATGGCCTTGGCGTGTGATTTCGAAGCACGATACAATCCTTCGGCCATAGAATGGTGACGTTTTTTTGCGTCACCTAGCACAGTCACATCCCCTTCACCAGCAGGGTAGTGAAGATCCAAAACCTCAAAGGTGGGAATGATTTCATCCACGCCGACAACAGCGTAGCCCTCTGGAACCGGACGACTGTGGTAAGTTGGTGTGGGTCCAATTGGTAAGGCATAGCCGACCGCCACCTTCATTGATATGTTCACAACTTTGACATGTAGCTCGCAGTGTGTCATCTCTGTGATATCATCCACTGGGTAGCCAACAGGAGCCATCGTCGGTGCATCATCGGCATCGCCATTGTCATCACCCGGGACCTCGGTGGAAGCCACACTGCTTTTTCGATTATTCGATAGGCCGGTAGCATCGAATGCAGTGTGCTGCTGAGATGGGCCAGTAGTACTTTGCTCTTTAAGTGAGTTAATTTCATCTTGTTGTTGCTTTAATCGTTCTTCAATTAAACGCATTCGCTCTTTCTGACTTTCTGCTTCAACTGCCGCCCTGTCCTTACTCCTCTGACGGCTTCTATCAGGATATTTCTTCCTCTCTTCGGGAAACCCAGTCCTCCATGATTGGGAGCCTATTGTGCCTCGTGTTCGTCCATCATGTTCCTTATTTCCAAGGGCGAGTGTGAGCTCATCATTCTCTCTATCGGGAATGAAGTCCCCATCTTTAACAGCCTTTACTGCTTTTCTCATCCTCTCGATTGGCAAGGGGTCTTCTTTATGTCGTATGTTATATATACACCTCCCTTCCGAGTCCAACGTGCCCCCATGCCCGTAAAACCAATTCCTTGCACGTTCTACCCAATCGTCTGTCTCTGGGGTGATATTTTTAGCACGCAGTTCTTCCTCAAGTTTCTCCCACTTAGGAATGCCAGCCCTGTAGCCACCTTGCCCCATAGTATGGTGATACTTCTTGTTAGCAGCATTCAGCTTATTCTTTGCAGACATTTCCTTAGCTTTTTCCGATGTCTTGTATTCCACAAACTCAGCCCAGAATGGTTTTATCTTCTGAAACTGAGTCTTCTTGAAATCCGGAGTCTTCCTTTTCATGACATAGTCAAGGTGCAATCTTTTCTTCCAGTTGGTGAAACACTGGGCCATCTTCTTCAAAGCCCACTCCCTGACCTTAGCCTCCATGGCTCTCCCATGTTGTAAGGCGTCCTCAACTGGATCCTCCGCATTTGGATCCAGCTCTATCTTCGGTAGTTTGAAATTAACCATGAGCCTCTTCCACAGTAAATCTTTGGCGTGGTTAGGGACAAATAAACATGTTCCCTCTTCATCCGCTTTAGCAGGCCTATTCCAATTTCTAATGGTGATCGGGATTAAGTCCCTAACGATTACTCCGCATTGTGCCACAAATTTGGTTGCGACAACTTCGGGAGCTGTCGGTCTGCCGTCTTCAGCGACATCTTCGATCCTAAACCTCTCATGGTCTTGCAACTTTTTGGTTGGGCCTCGTCTGCTCTTTTCAGTAGATTCCTTCGATCCGGAGGGCTAAAAGAAGAAAGATCATTATTACTATTTCTATATAGATAGCAGATGATTAATTAATGAATTGATTTATATTACATGCACCTCGCCGGAGCGGTCGTCTTCTCGATTACACAAGGCATCGCCTTCTCCCTCGCGGAAGGCAACACCTTCAACCTCAAACAAGTTGTCTACTCCGGTAAAAAGAGGATCACCCTCACCGGAGTTGTTCAGAAACGTTGATACGTCTAAATTATCTTCCCCACGGATCACACCTTGGATCAACTCTTCCTTTTCTTCGTCTCTGACGTGTGGGTCCATATTTTCTGCATAGGTGGAAAAACGAATAAGTCAAAGCGGCTAAAGGAGAAAGTTAAGTACGGTGTTGAGAGATATAAACCTTAATTCAGAGAAACCCTAATATATACATACACAATAATAAAAATGAAGAGAAAGGGAAACCGTGTAGTAGATAGGCACATCGTCGAACCCACATGCACCTAAGTTGTTTGAAAATGTGAATCGGGTCTGGGGCTACCCACAGTGACTGACCAGTGGGGCCGAAGACCAATAATACCAAACTAATTAATAAACCTAATAATACCTAACTAATAATAAACCTAATAATCCAAACACCAAAAAGAAAGGGAAACAATCAATACATGGCATCGATGCAATGCTCAAGCAAGTATGATGATATGACAAGTTAATTTGCATTGGAATGTAACCCTAAGAAATGCTCGACGATTTAATCGGGGTTCCGAGGGGTGAAAACCCTAACTCGGAGAAACTCCAAAACACATGAGAGGGGTGGATTTGTTCTTCTAATTAAACTTGTAATTTAAGTTGTTGAACAATGCATGATTATAGCTTAGATAGCTAGGTTTCATTTTTCTGAACATTTTGATATATTATTCATATTTTTATGACTTATAGATTAAAAGTTATTGAATTTATAAGATTATAATTATTTCTGAAATTATTAAAAGCTGGTTAAACTTTTTACACCGCAGGCAAACCTACCCACAGTGACTGACAGAGGGGCCCGGAGCCACCTCAGCAGCCACACAAGCAAAAGTGGTTCAGGGGGGCATTTTTCACTCGGGCTGGGGCTAACCAGAGACGCTGACATGTGGGCCAGAGGCCACATAGGAAAGCCATGCAGGTAAAGTGGCTCCCTGGCTGGGTCGCGCTGATGCACGGGTGACGTCACGCCGGCGGTGGCTTGCAGGACGGTGATCGGGAACGGCGTTAGGGGGCGATCTAGGGCGCGTGCGTGCGCGCGTTAGAGAGAGGAGGTTGAGGCGAGCCAAAGAGTAGCGGCGCCGCCTCCAAAAGGTCACCGTAGAGAGAGCACGACGACGGTGAGCGGCGGTGGTGGCAGGTGGTCGACGGGGAGGATGAACCAGAGCGAGAGGGGGCGAGAGAGAGGGTCCACGAGGACCAGCAGCATACCAGGTGTGCGGTGGTGGTGTCGGGGAGGCGAGGCGAGGTCGGGAGCCGACGAATCGACGACGGCGATCGTCGGGCTCGAGGGTCGTTGGCGACGATTGGGAGCGAGCGGGGCCGATTCCTTCAGGGAGAAGCCTCGGGGCGACGAGGCGAAGCTTCCTGCACGCTTGGCTGGGCGAGGGGCGGCCGGTAGGGCGTGCACGGCGGCGGGGCAGCCTGACGGCGTCGTGCGCGAGAAGAGAAGAGGAGGGGAGATGGGGAAGAAGAAGAGGAGGGGCACCCAGTTATAACCAAAGGACCTTTAGTCCCGGTTGGTGGCTTCAACCGGGACTAAAGGGTTATACGTCCCGGTTGGAGCCAGCAACCGGGACCTATACTCCAATATTTTCAGCAGACCAAGGGTTGGCGCGCAGGGGCTCTTTAGTCTCGGTTGGTGGCTCCAACCGGGACATATTCCCCTGTTTTCAAAAAATTTCAGGTATTTTTTCTCTGTTCCCGCCTTATTTTTTATTTTGGGGTTTAAATTTGTATTGTTTTTTAAATGATAATTAATTTGGAATTTAGAAAAACTTTAAACATAAAAAGTGTTTGGATTTGAATAAATAATTCAAAACCATTTTATGTTTTAAAAAATAATTAATGTAACCATTTAAAATATGAACCATTTACAATTAAAAATGAATTAACTTATATTTTTTTAATATCAATTTGGAATTTAGAAAAACTTTAAACATAAGAAGTGTATGGATTTGAATAAATAATTCAAAAACATTTTCTATTTTTAAAAAATAATTAATGTAACCTTTTAAAATGAATTAACTTATATTTTTGAATATTAATTTGGAATTTAGAAAAATTTTAAACATAAAAAGTGTTTGGATTTAAATAAATAATTCAAAAACATTTTCTGTTTTAAAAAATAATTAATGTAACCATTTAAAATATGAACCATTTACAATTAAAAATGAATTAACTTATTTTTTTTAATATCAATTTGGAATTTAGAAAAACTTTAAACATAAGAAGTGTATGGATTTGAATAAATAATTCAAAAACATATTCTATTTTTAAAAAATAATTAATGTAACCTTTTAAAATGAATTAACTTATATTTTTGAATATTAATTTGGAATTTAGAAAAATTTTAAACATAAAAAGTGTTTGGATTTAAATAAATAATTCAAAAACATTTTCTGTTTTAAAAAATAATTAATGTAACCATTTAAAATATGAACCATTTACAATTAAAAATGAATTAACTTATATTTTTTTAATATCAATTTGGATTTTTTTTGAATTTATTATGCCCGTTTTGAATTATCTGAATTTCTAACTATGGTCGAACCGGTGTGCATGAAGATAGGGGACGGGCATCGTTAGAACTTGCATTGGATCTCTGAAGAAACCATATATTGCGAGTCTAAAAATGATTTTTTCAAAAAATCACGGGCGATAGATCATGTACCTGTAGTACAAACCGGACCCACTTCCTGCCGATTCGGCAGACATTTGTCCTTTTTACCCGGGATGGACGAAAAGGTTTGAGATGTACCGGTTGGGATATAGTCCATGTAAGGTGGTCTAGTATTTTAGGAAAATAGGACGGTAGCATTCTGAAACGGCATTTTGGTGGTTACTTCACAAAACGACCCGTTTTTTGCGCTCGGAAAATGGAAAAGGGATTTTCCGTGCGACAAAAAGGAAAACTTCCTCCTGCAACATTGTTCTCCATACCAATGTCCACACACATGCATAATATGGGCACAACATCACAAACAATGCCGTGATTCAGCACATAACATCGGTCATTTGGACCGAAAGCCATGAAACCTCGAACATGATAGGTCATTTTGTGAAGGTTTTTTCGAAACATGATCATTGTTCGGCACACATTTAGTCCCGGATGTAGTCACAAACCGGGACTAAAGGGATTGCGGCAGAGTGGGCCAGACAACACTAATAATAGGGGTGAGTGTCGACATTATGTCGTGCGGCTTGTACCTTGTCCCGGATGGTGTCACCAACCGGGACTAAAGATAAACCTTTAGTCCCGGTTGGAGACACCAACCGGGACTAAAGATGAGTCAGCACTAATAATAGGGGTGAGTGTCGACATTATGTCGTGAGTGTCGATATTATGCCGAGCTGCTTGTACTATAAATATGCATCCTTGTGAGTCCAGTCCTCCAGCCAGTTTGAGGCATCTCCAAGATGGTTTTAGAGAGCAGGGACACCACTACGGCCAGTTTCAGGGAGATGCCGACGGAGCCCAGTCCTCCGGCATCTCCGAGAAACTGGTCATAGAGGCACTCCCTAATATGTGAAATTAGTTAGCTCCGAGGCGTATTGATCTAGTTAGTGAAGTTACAAGCTGCAAGATGGTTTTCGAGAGCAGGGACACCACTGCGGCCAGTTTCAGGGAGATGCCGACGGAGCCCAGTCCTCCGGCATCTCCGAGAAACTGGTCATAGAGGCACTCCCTAATATGTGAAATTAGTTAGCTCCGAGGCGTATTGATCTAGTTAGTGAAGTTACAAGCTGCAAGATGGTTTTCGAGAGCAGGGACACCACTGCGGCTAGTTTCAGGGAGATGCCGACGGAGCCCAGTCCTCCGGCATCTCCGAGAAACTGGTCATAGAGGCACTCCCTAATATGTGAAATTAGTTAGCTCCGAGGCGTATTGATCTAGTTAGTGAAGTTACAAGCTGCAAGATGGTTTTCGAGAGCAGGGCCACCACTACGACCAGTTTCAGGGAGATGCCGACGGAGCCCAGTCCTCTGGCATCTCCAAGAATCTGGTCATAGAGGCACTCCCGGTCCAGCCACAAAATGGGACTAACACTCAAGACATTTATTAATATTAAAAACTGAGACTACAAAACCGGGACTAAAGGCCACAAACCGCGAAAGATATCCTTCGGTCAAGCCACAAACCGCGAAAGACATGAACTAGAGTTACATAATATGAGCATGAACTTCTTGGCATATGTCATTCCTTATGACCGCTTCAGACGTAACCATGGAGCATCTTCTTTACTTAACGGAATGCTTGGGTCAGTTTTCACTGTGAAGGGCGGAATTTCATCAAACTTATTATAATCTTCTGACATGTCTGTCTTGTCCTTGATTCCCACGATGTTTCTTTTCCCTGAAAGAACTATGTGACGCTTTGGCTCATCATATGATGTATTCGTTTGCATATTTTTTCTTTTTTTCGGTCTGGAGGACATGTCCTTCACATAGAAAACCTGAGACACATCATTGGCTAGGACGAATGGTTCATCTCTATAACCAAGATTGTTGAGATCCACTGTTGTCATTCCGTACAACTGGTCTATCTTTACCCCTTCCCCATTCAGGTTGACCCATTTGCAGCGAAACAAAGGGACCTTAAAAGAGACTCCATAGTCTAGTTCCCATATCTCCTCTATGTAACCATAATATGTGTCCTTTTGTCCATTCTCGTCTATTGCATCAAAGCGGACACCACTATTTTGGTTGGTGCTCTGTTTATCTTGGGCGATCGTGTAGAATGTATTCCCATTTATTTTGTACCCTTGGAAATTCAATTCAGTAGAAGATGGTGACGCGACCAACAAGTATAGCTGATCTCCAACAGTGGTGTCATTCAAGAGATGTGTCCGCATCCAACCACCGAAAGACTTCATGTGTTCATCTGTAATCCATGATTCAGGCTTCCCCGGGTTTTTGGAGCGTACAATATTCTTGTTTTCCTCGATATACGGAGCTGCCAAGGTGGAATTATGTAGAACTGTGTAGTGTGCTTTAGTGAAAGAATCCCCGTCCCTACATATCATTGCTTTCTTTCCCAGCGTGCCTTTTCCACTTAGTCTTCCCTCATGCCGCGAGTCAGAAACACCAATCGGCTTAAGGTCAGGAATAAAGTCAACACAAAACTCAATGACCTCCTCTGTTCCATATCCCTTGGAGATGCTTCCTTCTGGTCTAGCACGGTTATGAACATATTTCTTTAAGACTCCCATGAACCTCTCAAAGGGGAACATATTGTGCAGAAATACCGGACCGAGAATGGCAATCTCTTCCACTAGATGAACCAGGAGATGCGTCATAATATTGAAGAAGGATGGTGGGAACACCAATTCAAAACTAACAAGACATTGTACCACATCCTTCTGTAACCTTGGCAGAATATCTGGATTGATTACCTTCTGAGATATTGCATTGAGGAATGCACACAGCTTCACAATGGGTACTCGAACATTTTCCGGTAGAAGCCCCCTCAATGCAATCGGAAGCAACTGCGTCATAATCACGTGACAGTCATGAGACTTCAGGTTTTGGAACTTTTTCTCTGCCATATTTATTATCCCCTTTATATTAGATGAGAAGCCCGACGGCACCTTGATACTGTAAAGGACTTCAAAAAAGATTTCCTTCTCTGCTTTGGTAAGAGCATAGCTGGCACGACTTAAGTGACGCCCTTTATCCGTCTTGTTATCTGTATGCATGTTCTTTGGGTCTTTCATAATTTGTTGGTCCTCCCGTGCTTCAGGTGTATCTTTTGTCTTACCATACACGCCTAGGAATCCTAGCAGCTTCACGCAGAGGTTCTTCGTCACGTGCATCACGTCGATTGAAGAGCGGACACGCAGGACTTTCCAATATGGCAGCTCCCAAAATATAGATTTCTTCTTCCACATGGGTGCGTGTCCTGTAGCGACGTCGTTCGGAACTGATTGACCGCCGGGACCCTTTCCAAAGATTACTTCTATGTCCTTGACCATACCAAATACATCATCACCAGCAGGGAGTTCAGGCTTCTTCCGGTGATCTGCCTCACCTTTAAAATGCTTGCCTTTCTTTCTTACGGGATGATTGGTTGGAAGAAATCGTCGATTCGCTAGGTACACAACCTTCTTGCATTTATGCAAATATGTACCTTCGGTCTTATCTAAACAGTGGGTGCATGCCTTATATCCTTTGTTTGTCTGTCCTGAAAGGTTACTAAGAGCAGGCCAATCATTGATGGTTACGAATAACAACCCTCGTAGATTAAATGGCTCCTGTTTGTTCTCATCCCACGCACGTACACCTGGTTTGCCCCACAACTGTAAGAGTTCTTCAACTAATGGCCTAAGGTACACATCAATGTCGTTGCCCGGTTGCTTCGGGCCTTGGATGAGCACTGGCATCATAATGAACTGACGCTTCATGCACAACCAAGGAGGCAGGTTGTAGATACATAGAGTCACGGGCCAGGTGCTGTGACTGCAGCTCTGCTCCCCAAAAGGATTCATGCCATCCGTACTTAGACCAAACCATAAGTTCCTTGCGTCACCTGCAAAGTCTGGGAAGTCTCTCTCGATTTTTCTCCACTGTGACCCATCAGCAGGGTGTCTCAACTCCCCGTCTTTCTTACGGTCTTCTTTGTGCCATCGCAACAACCTGGCATGCTCTTTGTTTCTGAACATGCGTTTCAACCTTGGTATTATAGGAGCATACCACATAACCTTAGCAGGAACCCTCTTCCGGAGGGGCTCTCCCTCAACATCACCAGGGTCATCTCGTCTGATCTTATACCGCAACGCGTTGCATACCGGGCATTTATCTAAATTCTCATACTCCTTACCGCGGTAGAGGATGCAGTCATTAATGCATGCATGTATCTTTTGCACATCTAATCCCAGAGGACAGAGAGTCTTCTTTGCTTCGTAGGTACTCTCGGGAAGTTCGTTATGTTTTGGAAACTTCGGCTTCATTATTTTCAGCATCTTTTCAAATGAGGAGTCAGTTAGACCACACTCTACCTTCCATCGCAACAATTCCAGTGTGGTACCGAGCTTTGTGCTGCCATCTTCACAATTTGGGTACAACAATTTCTTGTGATCTTCTAACATGCCCTCTAACTTCAACTTCTCATTTTCTATTTCACAGTCTCGCTTTGCATCAGAAATGACCCTACCAAGTTCATCAGCCGGCTCATCTGATGCCCGTTCTTCACCTTTTTCCTCTCCATTGTCTTCCATTGCAGTATCACTGTATTCAGGAAACATATGATGATAGTTGTTATCATCATCTTCTTCTTCACCATCTTCCATCATAACCCCTCTTTCCCCGTGCTTGGTCCAGCAATTATAGTTGGGCATGAAACCTTTCATAATCAGGTGGCCGTGAATGATTTTCGAGGAAGAGTACTCCTTGTTGTTCCGACATTGAACACATGGACAACGTATAAATCCATTCTCTTTGTTTGCCGTAGCCACATCGATAAATTTATCCACGCCTTTGATATACCCGGCTACCCGCCGGTCACCGTACATCCATTCCCGACCGTTCATCTGCATCATATAAGTAAGTTTATCAAAAAACAGGACATCATAAATAGTGAAATAACCAATTCACACCGACACATGAATTGTATCAATGACCTAGAAAAGATAAGATTGCTAACCTCGATCGAGGGAAATAAAGAGGAGAAAGCTCAAGTGCGTCTCGGACACCTTCTATATTTTTGTTCTATGAGAAATTCAACTGGATTTTTCACTCAAACATTTCAACAAACACCTTCAATGCATGCATGAGAAAAAACTAGCACACACCCTCACACCTTACACCATTCGAAAAAACAGAGTGGAGGCAGAGGGGGCTGGGGCGTTGCATTTATAGAGGGCAAGGGGTCTTTAGTCCCGGTTGGAGCCAGCAACCGGGACTAAAGGTGCGTGCCACGCCACGTGGCTGTGGCCAAACCTTTAGTCCCGGTTGGTGGCTCCAACCGGGACGCATGCCCCCTTACCAACCGGGACCCATGCCCCTGGCCCCGTGCCCGCTCCAACCGGGACGCGTGCCAGCATTAGTCCCGGTTGGTGGCGCAACCGGGACTAATGCTCCGAGGGGTCGCGAACGGATGGCCCTTTTTCCTCTAGTGTGACATGTGAAAAAAAGAATTTTGTGCGTGTTTATGCATTTTTTTAATTTGCTTTTGCCACCGCTGATGCCTATTATTTTTATAGAACATGCAAATATTAACATTAGTTTTTGAAACTTTTTCAATAGTGATGAACATTCAAATTTGCATGTAGGATATTTTTGAGAATGCTTTGTGTTTGAAACATCTTTGTACACTAGAAGCACGAGGCTCCAAAGCGAAAGCCTATAGGCTCGAGCAACTACGGGTTTGGCTTCGTCTCACCATTGCTCCTCTAACCCCCTCCCGACCCCCACACCCTCCCATGTGATCTAGGTTTAGTCGTCGCCATCCCCTCCTACTGCTGTTGGGTCCCAACCAAGCAAAGCTCAGGTAGGGAGAGGATGGCAGCGACGGCGGGGCGCGTCCCTCCACCACGGTTTGGAGGCGTGACTTGCATCGGCGGATCTCGAGCAGGCTCCTAGGTTTGGTGCGTGTGTGTCCATGTCGTCGGTCACGCAGTGAGGTGGCCTCCTCCGTTGTTGACTATCTTCCTCGACTGTGTGACGGGATCGGGTCGGTGGGCGTTGCCTTGTGGTGGCTTCCCGGCTCCAAATTGCTTTCCTATGGGGTGTGGCGGTCTATGAAGAGGAGGATACGGTTGTCCATCTAGTGAAGCGGGTGAGGATGCCACCATCAACAATGGTGTTCGTAGGTGATGTATTCCTTGTTGGAGTCATGTGGGGACATCTCTTGCTCCATGAACTCCAGGTAAACCTCAAATTTGGGCTCCCCGGATCGGATGATAGCGACGTATGCATCCCCGGTGAGGGCATCATCTTTGGAGATATAGATTGGTTGAAGGATGTGCAGATGGCTTTGGTGGCTAGGTGTCTGTCTCCACGTGCTTCTCACGTGGGGATCAAGGTGGAGCAATGTGGCATCTATCATTCTAGAAGGCGAGACTCCGCGACATGGTGTTGTGGGGTCTCAGCGGCGAACGCAACATGATGGACCCGCACAGTATGGTACCGCCGTCTGGTGTCATGGCCGCGTCGACGGTAGGTCTGTCAAAGTCAATGATTTGATCCCTCTTGCAGATGGACTCGCAGAAGACGGCAGTAGCGATTTCTATGGTGTGTGTGCTGGTGCGCACTGAGGGTCTATTGAACCGGTTTTATGCCACTTGCTCGCCGATAGGCGGCTTGGTGAGGACTTCGGTTTTTAGATGATGCGTATAGGTGTGATACCAGGGCACATGCCTTTTCGAGTTAATATTTTTATTTGTCTTGTAAGCCGTCATTGAATAATTTAATAAAAAAATGTGTTCTGATGCAGAGGTAGGGATTTCAACCTCCATTTCCAAAAAAAACTTGAGCAACTACTGGTGAGCAGAAATGGACGCGCATGCGCTCCAGCGATACCAAGGAAACATTTGATGTCCTCCCCTCAGTGGCCATGGAAAATTCCTTTTCCTCT
The DNA here is from genome assembly GCA_916181665.1 of Avena sativa. Taxonomy (NCBI): domain Eukaryota; kingdom Viridiplantae; phylum Streptophyta; class Magnoliopsida; order Poales; family Poaceae; genus Avena; species Avena sativa. The sequence continues at coordinate 18,165,099 of OV702285.1, forward strand.
TGCTCTAGTGGGAGCATAACCAGTCTTCAAAGGTAATATGAATTGGCTCTTTCTCTTGGCCATGCAAAAGATTATGACCCGTGGTTAATACGACTTATCATGTTTGCCTATGGGTGTGTGTCTAGATATCCACCGTATCAGAGAGAGCAAGGAGAGTGTGGAAGACCGGGTACAAAGCCTTCCAACATAAGTTATTACAACCTTTTTCGAAATGACCGTCAACAGCAAAGCGTGGCTTCTCGCTCCAGGACACTGGGGGAGACTGAAGAAGGAACAATTGTCCTGAATGCTACGACTGGGATCAGCAGCTCCATGAAATCTGCATCTAGCAGACACCCGCGCTGAAAAAAGAGTGGCGGGGTAACAAGCAAGCAATTCTTGAGATCACTAGTCTGACCGTTTTATTTTTGCCTAAACTTGAGCACTTTTTATACCCGTAAGTAAATATAGACCGTCTATTCATGCTAATCTAATGGCCAGTATTAACTGTTACTCCGATTCAAGTGTTATGGAGTACCGTCCCCCAAAGGCATGGAGTACATCGCTGCTAGGGGCAAAATAGTAATCAAAACTCTTTCCTCGTCTTATTACGTCTGAAGTTTTTTCCATGTCTATTTCGAATGTCACGGTGTGCTATCAGTTCTTCTGCCCACAGTCTGCCTCGCCGATGTCTTGCCCGAGATGCTTGCTGATGAGTCCCTAGAATCCTGATTGTTGCCGCCGCCGCCCCAGAAGCTGCACATGAATCGGAAATTGCATTACAAACTCGATTGCATTACAAACTCGATTGATTATTTAGTCAACAAACAATCAATCAAGTTTGTAATGCACAGCGGAAATCCTCATTGTCGTCATGCCCCCTTCCAATGTACTCCCTCCGTCCAAGAATAGATGTTTTAGAATTTTTAAAATTTTGAATGAATCTATATACTACTAAATAGTGTCTAGATTCATTAAATCTTTACTATTAATTTTACAGCTGCGAATGACTGGTGTCACACTTCAAAATATTATAGGGAAATGCCACTCCACTCGTTCTCAACAAACTCCACGCATGCAAGACAAAAGTCATAGATTTTTTCTTCTTCTCAAATTAATTGTGAGGTGTTTTATGGTACCCTTAAGTAAATAATAGTCATCTATTTTTGTCAATCCTATGGCTCACAATCATTTGTACTAGTTCCAAATATACCACTAGTACAATTTATACTAGTGACCTCGAACGGCAAATTACGACACGTTCACAAGAAAGGCCTGGCCCAATAGAATCCATCAAGAGCTCAACGACAACCTTCTTTAAAAATAACTTGGATAATTCTATACCTAATAATAAAGGAAGGAGTGTTTCTTGTAGTACCTACACTTTTTTGGACCGATTTACCCTTCCACCGATCACATAATACCCATGGTGCCATCCCTAAGTGGAGACCTAATAATAAAGGAAGGAGTGTTTCTTGTAGTACCTACACTTTTTTGGACCGATTTACCCTTCCACCGATCACATAATACCCATGGTGCCATCCCTAAGTGGAGACGTTTCTGCTATTTTTTCGTTCCGCCGCCGCGTTAGAGTCCGCTTAGAATACAATCAATCGATGCAGTCTGCTTTTCGGTTTTCTTATTCATGCATCGTGAAGTCCTGCCTCAGAATCGACACCCGTAGGATACCCCAAGTCGCCGTTTTCCCTGATCTCGACTCCCTAACCTAAGGTTCCGGCGCCGCCGCATGTACCAACCAGTAAGAAAGCAGGGAGAACGGCATGCGATTATATGATGACACCGGCCGAACTCAGAGGAGCAGCTACGGCATGGATGCCACGACCGACGGGAGCATCCTGTGGGTGGAGGGAGACGTGGTCAACCGTCAAATACATGTGACGTATGTGATCATGAAGAGAGAAGGAACATGCGTTGACAAATACCTACGCGCGCGTGCGTCGCCGTCGCCACTTCGTCCGTCTGCTGTCGTCGCCCACCTTCCCGTCGCGTGCGTCGCCGTCGCCACTTCGTCCGTCTGCTGTCGTCGCCCACCTTCCCGTCGCCAACCGGATCACCCTCCTACAAAGTCAACATGGCGTCTAATTCCCGCTGTTAGAGATCGATCTCTACGGCTATGTCGTGACCCCATCTCCCGCCGACCGAGATTGACCAGGCGCCCGACTCAGTGGCGGCAGCGGGATCGTGTTCGCTGAGGGGACACGGAAGACAGAGGAGGCATGCGTGTATGGGAGCCCACCTGCAGCAGGGACGGGCACGCAGGGGAGGGGGTTCTTTGATGTGGATCGGCAGCGGCGAGGAATTGTTGAGCCACCGCACACATACTTCTCAGGTGATACGATGTGGTTTCTTACCTTCTTTGCTGCTACTAGCATATAGTTAGATTTTTTCGTTGCCAAGCTGTTGGTAATAGATTGTAGTTCTGAACTCTACTTTATAAATTTGCAGTTCGGAAGCTTGATTTGATAGCATTGGTGTCCATGTCCGACTTTGATTTCAATAATTGAACCCTAATGATTGGACCATATCACCATGGGAACACTTGAATTTGAAGGGAAGAACAGTAGGAAAGGTAGGTTCTCTTCATATAAACTGACAAGAAAAGGGTGATTGAGTTAGTAGCTGGTTATGGTATTTCCGCTCGGTAAGCTGAATCTCGTTGTACTTTTGATTTGTAGGTATCTAAATCTTAAGAGTCGCTGTCTAGGGAGGAACATCCAAACCGCATCACCCGGATGAACATGGGACTCACAGGCCAAGGCCATCACCGATCAGTACAAAAATAGTGATATATTGATCTGTACTTCTCAATGTCAGGTTGTACTAAATTGAATTATTCCCACAATTTCTCGAAGTTCTTTTACTGTTTCAGAGCCTAATCTTGCAAATGTGATTGCTGTTTGAGGGCCTAACCCACTGATTTTTGTTGGAACAGGTTGTTAGGAAATCAAATAGGAAGTTCTCAAGTTGAATCTGATGCAAATAGGTGAACTGAAGTATCATCTGAACTACCTACAGAGGCAAATGTCCTACCAAATGCCGCGAGAAATTTCTTTTACTTTATATATATCCAGATTAGCAAATAAAAGTTAAGATTGATAACTTTACAAATAACTTCAATGTCAGAATAGATAATGTTAAGTTTAGCTTTGCACATTCATGAAAATGGGAGAAAGTGTCGCTGGTATCTACGATAACTCTCCTACTGATCTTTTGATCAGACACCATTTTCCATGGGTATAATGATAAAACTCAGTTTTCTTTTTATGTTTCCAAGGTACAAATTACCAAAAATGCAAAAATTGTACATCTTATAAATTGATCTTATAGCCTTCGTTTTAATTTGTTTGCTGCTCAGCCCCGGTGTAAGTAATTCATTTTATTATTACAGGGAGCATTGGCTACATTGTTGGATGGTATGGTGTTTCCTGGATAATGAAGCATAGCTATACTTGTGAAGTGATTCCCCCAAGAGTATGTCTCACACTTACCGAGCCAATGGTGCATCAGTGATATCATCAAATTCTCAATGAAAAATACATGTATATGGGATATATAGATCCTTTCAGGTGAAGGTAATCTCATTTTGTTCAATATTGTTTCTGAATATTTGTTGCTAGCACGCAATGCGAAGGTAAATCTCCAGTGTGATTTTTATATCAAATTATAAATGTTACAAACTTTCTGGTGGATATTTATTTTCTTTTTCTTTTTATAATTAACGATCCGGTGCAACGCACGGGCATTTCTGCTAGTAACTACTCAAGATCGTAGCTAATAACAGGTCAAGAAGCTCTGGCAATACATAGAGCCTAACGTCGCCCCGCACATCGGGCACATCGTCGACTTGGAGAACCACATGGAAATGCACCGGCGGTGGAACGCGCATCGCACGCCGGGAACTCCACGGTGCACTCTCCCTCCGGTTCATCAAAGCAGATCGCGTGGTCATCCATCTCGCCGACCAGGTCTGCTCCGTCGCTGTTGCAGACTTTGCAGGCCATCAGGAGAGCCAGCTCGTTGTGTATCACCCTCCGGCGGACGCTCATGGTGAGACAAAAGGTAAAGTCATGAGCGCTGAGGTGCGTCGCCGCGCCGAGGATCTCCGACTAGACGTCCACCGGCATGACAACGTCCAACTCGTCCTGTGCCGCCTCCGGTGCCAACATCCTGCGGAGCGCGCCTCGGCAGGCGTCGTCTCTCTGGAGTGCGGCGAAGTCGGCGACGAGAACGTCGCCGCGATGTTTCTAGTGAGTGCTTGCGCCGGAGCACGCAAGGGCGCTGACCGCGGCTGCGGAACTCCTAGGACACCTTTGTGATGTACGCCACACGCACTGAGAACCGGTTTCCTTCACCGGTCGATCGGCGTAGCCTCCTCGGAGAAGCAGATCGTGCACGCCTCAATCCGTCGCTGGGATGGGAGCTCGGCAGGGGCCCGAGATGGATACGGCGGCGGCGTTCTTGGGCGTGTGCTAGCCTGCTGAGGTGGAGGCAGCAGCGGCGTGTCGTGCGTGCCTCGGGCGTGTGAGCGCTCGTCCTCGTGGTCTGTTCGTACATGTTTTTTCTACTAATTAAAAGCTTTCTGGGCCTGTTGGGCCTAAACTCTGTCATTGTATCTGAGCCCTCCGATTGAATTTATACTAGTCCCTCTCCCACCACTAGTAAAAGGTACTGTAAAAGTTACCTTAATTTAATTGTGGATCTCTTGTTCACGGCCCTTTTAGCTAACACGGTATAAACCGGTCATATATATGTTGAAAAAGATGGAACTTCCTCAAACAACCGTGGTTCGTGTTTCTTTCAGCCGGAACAAATAGCAGCCTTGTTAATTTACTCTTTTTTTTTTCAAGATCTAATCCACTTTGATACCTCAGTAGGCCAGATGCTCATCATGCTCCAGCCTCCAGCCGCATGCTTCATCTCCCACAGCTCTCCGCGCCTGAGACAAAGCAGGCCAAGAGGGCGACAGCGGTGCTCTCAAAAAACGAGGCCCACAAGACGATGCGCCAGAGGTGACCCTCGCTGGCCATGGATCCTTTCTGCAATAGTATCATCAGCCGGCTCACCTCGCGTGACAGACTCTCCTCACGATGTGAATGGGATCCGGCGGCGTCGGGGCTGATTACTTCCTAGAAGCCCGACCGTCTCGTCGACATGTCCCGCGCAATCTGCATCGCCCTCTTCACCCCACCTTGGCTCCGAACGATGCTTGTAGTTGTAGGCCAGGTCCCTATCGCTGCATAGGTTTGCCTGCCGCCTTGGCTCCCGGAGGTTTAAGCTGGCCGAGCCAGCGCCGTTGCATCCTTCTCCGCCGCCCACCCACTACTGTCCCCTGCTTCAGGGTACCTCCCTTGCCATCGTGGCTCCGCACCGGCCGGTCGAAGGGCCGAGCCCCCTTATGCATCTACCACGCGGAATATTTCCACATGATGCTTAATTTGCTAACCGTCCATGGGTAATTTGCTAACTGGACTTGCAACTGTCTTTCTCGCGAGAGTTACAACTGGGGTTGCAACTGAGTATTGTTTTTGTGGTCCGTTCTTTCTACTATGAGTTGCATCTAGATTTGTAACTAGCTTTCTCGAAGTGTCACAATTGGGGTTGCAGCTGAAGATTGTTTTTTGTGTTTCCTTCTTTACTATGAGTTGCAACTACACTTGCAATTGGATTTTCTCGGGATCTGGGGTTGCAACTGAGCATTGTTTCGTGATCTATTCCTACTATGAGTTGCAACTGGACTTGTAACTGAGGATCAGATTGTTTCGAATTTTTAAAGTTTTGTCCAGCTTCAGTGATGGAGGGACGAGAACGGCCGCGCGACTTCGGCTTGCTAGTGTTTATAGTTATCATTAGGTGGTCCAATGATCTATTTATATTTTTATTACTTTTTGGTATCTTTATACCGTTGTTGATGCTTATTAACAGATTAGAAGAATTTCAAAAGAAATTATAGTAGTGACAGGCAAATATTCTCTTCACACGACCAACTGATATAGATTAATCAGTACAACTTTTGTAAAAACTAGGTCACACCCACATGCTGCTTATTTGATCTATATACTAAGTTGAAGAATGGAGTAGGAGTACATTTTTAGCCACCATGCAAGAAAAAGTGCAAGCATGCAAAGTGAACGCGTTGATGAGTCGGTTACCAAGACAACTATGCATCCAATTTAACTACCAGCCTACCATGAAAACAAAGGAAAAATGAGTACGTAGCATCTTGTGCCGATTTAATGACCTATAGTAGTAGTACAACTCACTCGCGTGCGCTCCTGCGGCCTGGCACAGAACCACAGCCGATCTAGAGTAGATGGACCAGACCCAACAAAACAATTAAGCCAACAACGATGACTAGGATCAGGAAGTATAAGAGCAAGGATTCTCAGTCGACTGAATCGCTGACGTCACCTGACTGTGACGAAAGTTACGTCTCAGTGGACTGGGTGATAGAGATTCTCATAAAAATTACTCCAGAGGATTGTCATGGAAGGCGTAAAGACGGACATCATTGAGTTGCGGAAAGTCAAGGACAGGGCTGCGATGCAGTTAGTCAAGGACAACACTAACGTTGAGATACGGGAAGTTGAGGACAACGTTGAGGCGGGATACGTCCAGGCGAAAGGCGGTAGTGCTAGAACACCATCCTTTGCCATGCTCTCTACCGTTAGAGGAGAGGTACCAATACTTTCTGCATGAGTTTTGGTATGTCAATTCTGTCAGCACGTTCTTTCTGAATTTTCTTGATCAATGTCGAGGTATGGAGTTTTCGTATCTTGATGTTCTTCATAGAGTATGTTTGTGGGTGCATTACTTTCCGCACAGAGTAATCCGTGGTTCAGTAAGATATGTGCTCATTTTTAGTTTGTAAGTGCAATATGTCGTCAAATAATTCTTCTTTGGTGCAGAGATCTCGATGCCGATATTGGAGAAGTGCTGGCCCTTGTGCTTGGGAAGGCTGGCATCATGCCCATCCAGTACCTATGGTATGCTCCATGCTTTCCTGCATTAATTGCTCTATGTCAGTCTACTTTGCATTGGATGCCAAATCTGGGTCTTGAACCAACTCCTTGTAATAGAACCGTATGATTTGCTTTGTTAGATTTAGGCAAACCGTTCTATGGATTATTAACGAAGTTGTTGGTAGGCCGAACCACTCAATCTATGATTACTGAATGGAAATACAGATCTTGATGCAGTGAATCTCAAAGTATCATAAATATCAGATTTCGTATGCATTGGGAATGACGGGGGTGGCCGCTGATTATAGTTTTCCATTTCATAGAGCTCTCATTATACTGATATATATGTGAACGCAGGTAGATTCTGGTCGGATATGCTTGCAATGGCTTAGCAAGCTTATTAACTTACTCGAATTGATTATCCTGAGAGTAGAGTAGAGTGGGGGATGTTAAGAAAAAGGTCACTCGGTTTGATGATTCAGTTCATATTGTTGTTTGCTTCCTCTGTCTAATTAGTCTTTTTGCCATGAGAAAGGTCCTCATTCATGTCTTGGAACCATGTATCTTCTATGTTTATGAGCTTATATGATTATAATAAAGTGGAGTAACTTGGATGTGTCTAAGATGAATTTAGTAAACTAAGATACTACCTCCATTCCGGTTTATAAGGCAAATACGTACTTCGGGAAAATAGTTTGACCGAAAATTTGGTCAAAAAAATACTAACTGTAATTAAAAAAATATACTATTAGGTTCATATTCAAAATACGCTTCCAATGGTACAATTTTTGTGACATATGATTCATATATTGTTGACTAAATTTACGGTCAAACTATTTTCTTCAAATATGTATTAGCCCGATAATCTGGAATAGAGGGAGTATGTTTTGTTGTTTGCCCAGTGATGGTAATTCATTACAACCTGACATATTTCAGAGGTACGGCTACCGCTATGTTGGTCAATATCCTGCTTCAACAATACAACTTAGACACATTATGAAGAAAAAAAATCTTTTTAGTCTATTTTTATATATATTTTTTTTCTTAGATTGTGCTTGGAATTTTCATGATGTTGTAGTGAGTATATATCTAGCTTAATACTAAGAGATAATTAGTTAGTATACGATTCGTTTCTACACATGTTGTGGAATTAAGCAAAATGAAAATGTTAATATTTTAAAATACTACATTGCTATGTTTTGTATATACTTGAATATTGAGTTCTGTAGTTGGCTCACGACCACCGCCAATAGCGGGGGAAACCATTGGACCAGTCCGGCATCAGTGTCATCGTTGTTGCTTTCCTTATTGGAAGTGTTGCTTGGTACGCGGTGCTTCGAAGCCAGGAGCGTTGTAGGAATACTCTAGAGGACATAGCGGTTGCAGATCATTCTTGTTTTTATTGAGCCACCGGTGTCGGGTTTGTGCTGTGGCCCTAGCATGCTGGTTGTATCGTGTGGTTGCTATATTAATGAGGGTGCAAGCCTGTTTCGAGGTATATATTTTAATATTTAATTAATTTTATATGCTTACGTACACAAATTGTGTAATCTCGAAAAAATAAAAAACCGTGGCAACACACGGGCATTTAACTAGTTTTAACAAATTTAAGACATCTATTTTAGTACGGAGGGAGTACATCCTTTCTGAATCAATCTCGCGGTGCCTATTGATCCTTTTCCCCACAAATTCGTTCTCGAATTCTTGAATAATTTTTGGCGTTATGAGTTAACTCATAGTAAAATTGCATAAATAGAGGTTGGCTATATGTTAATTTAACAAAGTCATTGACGAATTTCACTGGAATCGTAAGGATGCATGCTCTTCGTCAGAATTACAAGCATGCTTTCTCTTGTCAGAAATTGAAAGAGCATGTAGTTTTACTATTGTGATCTCAATTCCTCTGTATCTAAACATTAACTGCTCCCCTGTGGTTATAACCATTCGGTCCAGATCCATCCGTAGCCAACATGAATGACATGATGCAGTCGTTTTCAGCAATCAGCACAGCAAAATAATTGCAAGTTCTGGGAAAAACGACGGGAGAAGAAAGGGTAGATGTGCGACAGAGGGATAAAGGGTAGCTCGCTCAATCGGGAGAAGCGGCGGCGAGAGGGCCAGCAGTTGCTTACTCATCAGGCTGGTCCTAGTGGTAGTATCATACTACTAGTATCATGCATATGATACTAGTGCATGATACTATGTCTCTAGTGCATTGTATCATATAGTAGTATCATAGTAGTGATATATTTATTGATTTGTAGCATCTCTATGTAAAATGTGTGTACAAGATTTACTTGCCATTATGATTTCTAGCTTTACGTGCTATGATACGGTATCTACCTATGATACACTAATCACCTCTCTCTTCATTAATTATGGCGCCACATCAGATTTTTGCCAAGTTGGCATGCATGATACACCTTATGATACTAGCACTAGGACCAGCCTCATGGACAGAGGCGGTTGTTCAGTTCGATCAGCAAATTAATTATATCTTGCATTATACCAGGTAAATAATGTCTAAACTACCCCTGTGAATGAATGGTCAGATTTGTCCGGTGCTCCGTTTACTCTCACGGAGTACCGGTGTACCGTAAAATCCTCAATTTCTTTCATCTTATACTAGCTAGTACTCCCTCCCTCTGTTAGAGATTATAAGGCCTGTGAACCACTTTGATAGGATTAAGAAAATTAATAACTCACCCTCCTGATTACTGTATGCACCAATAGTTACATATGCATGAGAGAAGATACAGAAAAAGAAGAACATGCATTGGATGAGAGAGGCTAATAAATAAGAGAGGACTTATAATTTCTAACATTTTTAAAAAGCTCGTGAGCGTTTTAATCCCTAACGGAGGAAGTACTACTACCAAAAACAGGATGGATGTAAGTGGTGGTCCGAAAATCCAAAATATTAAGATGTGCCAAGTACTTTACTCGCATAAATAGAATCAGAGAACTTTCTTAATCTACATTCACCTGCACCAATGAACCTACTATATGGATTTAGGCTGCTCGATGATAAATGCACTGCAAAAAGTTTGAATTCCGAAACAGGGGCGACGGCGGCTAAGGGGAGGCGACGACGGCTGCACCTGACCCGAAAGCTTCAGATCTCTGACATATCCCCCTTCTCCATCCCCGATGCCGACCACTAGAAGGTAAGCTGCCCTCCTCCATCTCCTCCCCATCCCCTCTTCTTGTAAAGTTAGGGCTTGTTCAAGTTAGGGAGCATGCTCTGTTTCTTGCGATATGAGATAGGAGATGTTGAGATGTGGTAGCATCTGATCTTGTTGGATCTCGTCGCCCCCATTGATTTGTGGCAGGTGACCTTCTGCAAGGGCCGCAACAGGCTCCGGAAGAAGGCGTACAAGCTCTCCATGCCTTGTGAAGAATCCGTGGGCGCCTCTATGAGTACTCCAGCAACAGGTGTAGTGTCGTGCTTCTCTCTTGCGTACATGCCTTATGTTCATGCGATCTTGCCCAAATTGGAGCTGTCTACCTCCAGCCTTTTTCGTTGGGGGAAAAGGGGAAGCTGCATCTTTCTTGCTATACTCAGTTCTGTTAATTAACTGTCTTATTCATTGCCGGAGAGGTCCAAGCCACGGGTTAAAAAAATCGCCACATGTTCTTTCTTTTTGTGTGTGTGTGTGTGCGTGTGTTGTAGCTTGCATCTGCGTGTGTGGGTAGATTCAGCACAGTATATACCTTGTGAAGCATTTGTACATGCATGCTTCTGAGATTTTCTTGTGTGCAATAACTCTGCTTTCTTGTTGTTGTTGATTAATTACTTTAGCGTATTTTAGAAGCACTGCCTTGCATGGAAACTCTACTTGCTTATAGTCTGATTACTGTTGCTGTAGAAGTTGACAACACTTATAACATGTGTTTCACTAAAACTGTGGTTGAGTAATTTTCACTAAAAATCCAAGGTCAATAATAGTGGTAAGTTACATCACTACTACTATTGTCTTCTCACTTGCAAAGCGCAGTGCATGTAGACTGTTTAATGCTAGATAATGTTGGATGTAGAAGATGCTAGCTGCTGCTCCTTGACTGCCTCCAAATACTGGACATTGATTTTTTAGGATAAGATTCTCATTCTTCTCAAGAAAAGAAACCTGAAGTTGTTTTATACTATTGACAGTTGGCTAATGCAAAGACCAGTTCTACCTGATCAATCTCTAGAAGAAGAAAGGAAAGTTGTCAGTTCTACATGATTAATCTCTAGAAGAAGAAAGGCAGGGTGTTATGATGATGAATTTGTGTGTGCTTTACAGTGGAAAGACTGTATTTTCTTGTCGCGTCACTATTTTCTAAGATCGAATTATTTGTACCTTGAAATAGTAGAGTTTTTTAGATACTTACGTTTCAGCTATATCTTGTATTTCGTTATTTATCTTGCTTGGGAACATTTTTTATTTTAGCTTTTAGCCATGGTCAAAGTTGATGTTAAAAAGGATACTATTTAGATTCAAATATGTTGTCTTTTTTGGGTTTGTATGTTATGCTGCTTGCTGCCTGCCGCATGTGTTGCTTGCTGCCTGCCGCATATGTTGCTTGTTGCATGCCATTCCGTGTGCTGATTGCTGCCGCTTGTCCAGGGACTAACCGAATGACAAAAAATGCCATGGAATAGTAGGGAATCTGAGGAGTGGGTCAGTCGGGATTTGGGTGACAGCTATGGTTCACCCAATCCATGCAGGGGTTGCATCCGCTAATGGATCTGAACCAATGCAACCGAAAAAAGACTTAGCCCATCTTTTCTCTTTTAGAATGGAATAATTAATAGCAATTGGACTTTACTTTCTATAAAAAAAATTAGGTGCATCATAGTTATTTCTTGAAAAAACTAAGGAGATTTATTATTTGTCTAAATGATTAATAACTCTCTCTTTGCATCGGACACACCTGAGGACTCAAACCTTAGATCATACAGCGTGAAAAATCCTACATTATCATGAACGGTGAACTCTACAAACGGATCACAACCGTAATCTTCAGCGTTGTGTTTCTATGGCTGAAGGAATCGATATTCAGAGGGAAATCCCTGTTGGTGATTGCGGACATAATGTGTCTCCCATATCCCTCGTCACGAAAGCCTTCGGACATGGGTTTTATGGCTTACAACTAAGAAGGATGCCGACAACCTAGTCAAAACATTTATTGGCTGCCTGATGTTGCATGGGCATGCTCAAAATGTTGCAAAAGTTTTCATACATTTACAAATTTATAAGAAAATATGTTGCTGAGAGAGTGGGGATTACAGTGTGTGGCAAGGCAGGCATCTGCCATGAGGATAAATCACGGGAATCTAATATCAACCCGAGCACATCAAAGAGTCCAATCATCCAAGTAGGCATTCATTCATTCATCAAAATAGGAACCCAGGGAATTAAGGTAGAGGGATACAAAACATGAGAGTTGGAGGGCCTGATATTCTCTTTTGACGAAGCACCACATCGATCATTGATCCTATGTTTCGGCTGGGATGAGTACAGGTGGCGTCTTAGTGCGGTCGTTTGCGTGGGTGCGGGCATGAGGGCGAGCGGAAGGGCGGGCAGGCCTGTGTGCATCGGCCGGTAGGGTAGCAGGGGTGACTTCAGTTTAGGGTAGCATACATGTGGCGTTGTGTATGGGAATCATGGTGATGGAGGTCGCTGAGGCGTAGCTTGATGCGGGGTGTGGGTACGGTGGGTGGGTTAACTCAGTGGACTATTTTTATGACATGTTATTATTCTGCGAGACACTTTTTATGGGGGGTGAAGCAACGAAGGGGGGTTTGTGACGAAGTGACGACCGAAACATGGGGTTGGCAGGAAACATAACCTCTGTTTTGCCTTTTAGATAGTAGAGATGTGTTCTTAAGAGAATTAATTGTCCCGATGTTTTGAGGTCTCAGATATAGAAGAGTGAAATAGATAGAAACTCTTGAATAATGGAAACAGAAAATAAACATAGCCCTAGTTCTTTAGCAAATGGTAAGACCTATGGCGCCAGAAGAAGTGCTATATCTTTTATGCTCAACGGTGTTCATTTGGGTTGTAAATGGTACTTTGCACTAATATATGGCTATGTGGACCAATTTGTGCCGAGTCCCCGGGGGACTTCCCTCCTTTTCAAAGAAAATGTGATTTGACACAATAGATTCCAAATACTTACTCAATTCGCATTACAATTAATTAGATAGTAATTAATTAAGTGAGATAAGCGTATTGTGCCAGGCCTTCCTAAATACTAACATCTGATTGACATGTTCGTTTGAGTTGCAAGTATGATGTAGCAATCGTGTCCATCTATTTCTTGGAATATAGTCTGATCTCCAATCTTGGTGAAAATGAATTTGATTCTCCAGGACATATGAACAGAACTAGGTGGCGTTGGTCCTACTTATCCCACCTTTGCCTTTCAAGATGGATCATTAGCCGTTGCTTTTTTTCCTATAAACTTTGAAGGTGCATCATTCTAATGCAAAGATCGAAAGATCAATATATGTATGTCTTAGAAAACTTAGAACATATTTATGTTGAGGCAATGATAAAGCTTTTGTTGCCTCGGACCTACCCAAGGACTAAATTTGTAACAAATAGATTCTCATCAATTGACCTACTAGAGGACCATCGGCATCATGTCACTTCCCACCAACAAAGTCTTCTATAAAACTAAGGCTTCCTTACGAAAATGATGAATAGATTATTCTTCATTTTACTGATGTTCTAGAATTGCTCGATCTCATTTCTTGCATCACTTGTTGTGTCTCTGCATGCTAAGTATTTTAATTTTGATTCTATAGGCATAGAAGGCACCAGGAATTACTCTTTCAGTTACTAGAGATGTCATGAGTGAATATCTTTATGAAAAGGTAGTTCTAGCTATCACAGATCAGATGCCCGATGATAGTCAAGAGTGAAGAATATTGATCCAATAAGACAATGCTAGAACACATGCTCTTCAAAATGATCCCACTTTTCTAGTTGTCGTCGAAGAATCGGGACTAGATATCAGGTTGACGCTCCAACCCGCAATTTCACCTTATATGAACATTCTGGGTCTTTGCTTCTTCTGTTCGATTTAGTCTGTGGCACTTGAGAGTGCACCTAACACTCTCGAGGATTTAATAGTCTGTTGAACAATCATATGATGCATACGCGTGCAGAAACCGTCGAGAGTGTTTATAACCCTACAGTGCATGATTAATGTTATGTAAGAGGAAGGAGGTAACAAATACCACATCTGAGCAAAAATAGATTGCAAAGAGAGGGAAGGATTCCTATGGCTCTAAGATGTCACATAGAACTTTATCAGAAAACACCGAAGATTATGGTTGGCCAGTAGAGCAGAAGGAACTAAAGAAAGCATATATCACTTGGAGATGTATATGAATGTCATCACATGAGATTATAAATAATGAATATTATAGATGGTTGTTTGTTTATTAATGCAATTGTTTAGTAATTATGTCCTCTGTTTTCTAATTGTTTGTTTCTTAATTGTCTCTAGTTTATGGAATATTACATATGTGGCCTCACATTACATGTTGATGGAGTATCAAATAATAATCTTGAACGAATGACTGAACCTAAATTCAAACAGTTCACATTTCAGCATAAAGCATAGGCTAGGCCAGAACCTATAGCTAAAGCACCTGATCACAAAATAATTCTTAAAGCACCTGATCTCGGGTGTATGGGGAACACCCGAGATCTCGCTCCGACCGTTGTGACACATTCATGACCTTTGATCTCTAATAGACTATGGTGGTTAATCCATGGTCTTTGGGAAGGTTAATTTTTGGGGAATTTCATCCACGTTACATACTGTGTTGCGATTTGCTACATATTTGAATTGTTTTTGTTTTGTGTAACTATCTAATAAAATAGGTTGTGTGCAACTCTTGGATGTAGAGGCTGGGGTGATCTTCCCCCATTTCGAAAAAAATGTGAAAAGTGCTACAATGATTTATATGTGTACGCTATAGATAGTTTACTCCAATTTACATATGTGTTTTTGAAATGTTGGATGAGTCATGCAGGAATGTTGGATGCATTGATTATTTTTATCGCAGACTATGACACGATTTTTACTATTCGTTGCAAAAGAAACAAGGATTTTTTTTTAACATATGGCACTTCTTTTACGACATGGGCATGCTCAAAATGTTGCAAAAGTTTTCACGTGTTTACAAGTTTATTTAAAAATGTTGCAAAATTGAATGTTGCATGAATAATAAGTTCAATTGTTGACTAGCTGCATCGTACTAATGCATAGGTCCGAAGATCAACACAATTCTTCCTTTCCAAAACAAGAGGATAAAGAAAATCATCATGGGGCTAAAATATGGATAAAGGAGGGGAGATCAAGGTCTCCTGCTAGACGAGCCGAGTAACTCAAGAAGAAATTATATTATATACTTTGGCCAAAACTCTTAAACTGTATAGTTTAGCCATGGCTGGCCCATTAGAAGCTGGCCCAACCCTGGCCTTGTTGTGTTCCTTGGTCCGTCCACCTATGGCCTACTCAAGAACCAAGTTCATAACCGAAGATTCTTATTTATTGACCAACCATAGGACCAAGTTCTTAACAAACAAAATAGCTATCGACCTACCAAAGGACTAATAATTTATGCCACTGTCTACCACCTGGTCTATTATAAGTAGGAAGATTTCTATAAGAAAATGATGCATAGTGTATTCGTCATTTTACTCATGTCTCCTAGAATTATTCAACCACATTTATTTGTTAAGGGTGTTTGCACCTAGAATTACTCATGTCTCCTAAATTACTCATGTCTCCTAGAATTATGCATAGTGATATCTATGGGCGTAGAAGGCACCAGGAATAACCAACGGATCACTCGGATTTCAACATGCACGATGTTGAAGATTGTGGCACAGTTCCTCTCCCATGTACTATATTGCCTTAGCTATTCTCGCTCTACCTTGTTCCTTCAGAACAATCCTTCTCCAGCCGTCCTATACAGAACACTCTCATACCACGTTGACAAGCCAATGGTGTGTAGCACTGCGTCTAAATCTAGGAAGGAGCGCAGATCCCCGTATATTGGTTTGGCATGAATGAGGACGGAATAAAGAGGGTGATAGTCTGGTTTGTAGCATAGATTTTTAGAAAAGGGATAACAAACACATTGTGATTCTTGGTGGCCCTGAAGAAGTCTCATACGCATATCACACTAGAAGATGTGTACGATTATGCAAATGCCCATCCTTACCTAGGCAGATGCTATGGTATGGTTCATTCGCTTGCACTCATTGGCTAGTGCCAGTCTCTTTTCATGCTTTTTTCTTTTGTTTTAGAGTGACATGGTCAGTTAATGATAAATAAATAAATTCCTCTTCGTCCAAAGGAAATTTCAAGATTAACAAGACGAGTACTTCTGTAGCACCCCCCCCCCCCCCCCTACTCAGGGAATCTTCAATTTGTGCCAAACTCCCCTGGTTGTAGGGACCACCCGATTAGAACCTACTCTATGAATTGATGGACTTTTTTATCCTGCAAAATATTCCTTGCATGTGTTGAAACACACTCGTAAACAACGACGTTACTCTACCCTCCCTTCGTGCAACTTCGTTTGTCGCTCTGCTTTGACACCTCTTTGTCACCCCACTACATGATGTGCACCACTCTTCGTTTTGCCCCTCAGTAGGTGCACCCTCTGTCTTGACCGTACACCCTCCCTCCCTCCCTCAGGCCACACACACATCTACCTGTGAAACATAAAAGGATAATCATGCAAAAAGGAATCGACAAGGAAATAAGAAATATTATTTTTATGATTAACAAACGATGCAACATTTTTTCATTATACACCATTCTGTGTGAATTATTTGCCCCATTGTTCATTTGACCTATAATTTGTTCCCTCTCACTAATATCACAAATTAATCTGTTTGTGTATTGGTTGCAAGAAAATAATTAGAACACTATGGCTCAAATTTCGCGGGGGTGTTTGCGCTTTATTATAGGCAAGGTTTACATGCACGTTATGGTTTGGTTTTTAATAGGACAAGATATTATCTATTCTAAAGGTTATCCCTTTGGCTACCCACTAGATTCATATGGGGTCCTACCTCCATCCGGTAGAGATGCGGATGGCCATGGCTTCTAGGTGCAGTTGTTTGGAAACATTGCACAACATTTATTCAACCGGTGAGGCTGATAATCTGATAATAAAATCACATGCTGATGCAGAGGCCCATAATGTACCTTATTTTTTGTTGGTTGATTTGTATATCGGCCTTATGTGACATACTGATATGTTAATTCTAAGAGATATAAATAATAAAATAAAATATACCATATGCATCGATCGATGCAAAGGCTAGGGCTTCCCCTTTTATTTTAAAAAACACAACTATATGCAAAACATTATACTTGTTTCATCCAAAAATAAGTGACTTGGATTTTTCTAGGTTCACATGTATCTATGTGTATGCGATTTGCTATATGTTTGCATTGTTTTTGTTTTGTGTAAGTATGGGAAAAGTGCTACAATGATTTCTATGTGTATGTTATAGATAGTTTACTCCAATTTACATATGTTTTTCGTAATGTTGGATGAGTTAGGCACAAACGTTGGATGCATTGATTATTTTTATCGCAGACTATGACACGATTCTTACACTCTGCAACAAACAAACAAGGATTTTTTAACATATGGTACTTTTTCGTACATGGGCATGCTCAAAATGTTGCAAAAGTTTTCACTTGTTTACAAATTTATTTAAAAATGTTGCAAAATTGAATGTTGCATGAATAATAAGTTCATTTGTTGACTAGGTGCATCATACTAATGCATAGGTCTGAAGATCAACACAATTCTTCCTTTCCAAAAACAAGAGGATAAAAAAATTCATCACCAGGCTAACATATTGATAAAGGAGGGGAGACCCAGGTCCCATGCTAGACGAGCTGAGTAACTCAAGAAGAAATTATATTAGACTTTGGCCAGAACTCTTAAACTATGTAGTTTAGCCATGGCTGGCCCATTAGAAACTAGCCCAACCCTGGCCTTGCTGCATTCCTTGGTCCGCCCACCTATGACCTACTGGAGAACCAAGGAATAACCGAAGATTCTTATTTATTGACCAACCAGAGGACCAAGTTCTTATAACAAACAAAATAGCTATTGACCTACCGGAGGACTAGTAATTTATGTCACTATCTACCACCCGGTATGTTATAAGTAGGAAGATTTTATAAGAAAACGATGCATAGTGTATTCGTCGTTTTACTCATGTCTCCTAGAATTATTCAATCACATTTATTTGTTATAAGGGTGTTTGCACAACTGAATTTGTTATCTATGGGCATAGAAGGCGCCGGGAATAACCGACAGATCACTCGGATTACAACATGCACCATGTTGAACACCGTGGCACAGTTTCTATACTTTCTACTATATTGCCTTAGCTGTTCTCACCCTACCTCGTTCCTCCGGAACAATCCTTCTCCAACCTTCCTATACAGAATACACTCTCATACCACATCGACAAGCCACCGAAGCGTAGCACTACTGCGTCTAAATCTAGGAAGGAGTGGAGATCGTTGTATAATTGTTTGGCATGAATGAGGATGGAATAAAGAGGGTGATAGTCTGGTTTGCATGCAGCATAGATATATAGAAAAGGGATAACAAACACATTGTGATTCTTGGTGGCCTCGAAGAACTCCCATACGCGGATCACACACGTAGATGTGTACAATTATGCAAATGTCCATCCTTACCTAGGCAGGTGCTACGGCATGGTTCATTCGCTTGCACTCCTTTTCGAAAAAAAAAACTCATTGGCTAGTGCCAGTCTCTTTTCATGCTTTTTTGCTTTTATTTTAGAGTGACATGATCAGCTAATGATAAATAAATAAATTCCTCTTTGTCCAAAGGAAATTTCAAGATTAACAAGAAGATTACTTCTCCGACACCCCCTACTCTCCTTGCCTCTGGTAGGGAATCTTCAATTTTTGCCGAACTCCCCCTACTTGTAAGGACCACCCGATTAGAACCTATTCTATGAATTGATGGACTTTTTTAGCCTGCATAATATTCCTTGCGTGTGTCGAAACACACCGGCAAACAACGACGTTACTCTGCGCTCCTCCGTGCAACTTCGATTGTAGATCTGCTTGGACACCTCTTTGCCACCCCACTACATGTCGTGCACCACTATTCTTTCTGCCCCTCGCTAGGTGCATCCTCTTTCTTGACAGTACACCTCCCTCCCTCCCTCGGGCCACAACACCTACCCGCAAAACATAAAAAGATAATCATGCTTAAGAAGGAATCGATAAGGAAATAAGAAATATTATTTTTATGATTAACATAAAACGATGCAACATTTTTTAATTACACGCCCTTGTGTGAATTATTTGGTGCATTCTTCATTTGACCTATAATTTGTTCCCTCCCACTAATATCACAAATTAATCTGTTTGCGTATTGGTTGCAAGGAAATAATTAGAACATTATGGCTCAAATTTGGTTTGCGCTTTATTATGGGCTATGTTTACATGCATGTTATGGTTTTGTTTTTAATAGGACAAGAGATTATCTATTTTACAGGTTATCACTTTAGCTACCCACTAGATCCATATGGGGTCCTACCTCCATTTGATACAGATGCGGACGGTCATGGCTTCTAGGTGTAGTCGTTTGGAAATAGTGGCATGACATTTATTCAACTGGTGCGGCCAACAATCTGATAATAAAATTACATGCTGATGTAGAGGCCCATAATGTATCTTATTTTTTGTTGGTTGATTTGTATGTCGACCTTATGTGACATAGTGAGATGTTAAGAGTTCTAAATAATCAAATAAAGTAGACCATATGCATCCATAGGCTAGGGCTACCATTTGACATATAATCGTACACCAATATCAGTTCACCTCTTCACATGCAATAACCAAGAAGCTGCACCAGGTTGCGATGTCGCAGTTTACCAATGCTAACAATTTATCCCTTGTGTTGACTCATGAGACATCCTCTTCGCGACAATCTCCTCCTTGGACAATTTAAGCACCTTCTTATATACCATCCCAAAAACCTTCTGCTCCAACTAGGTTCTTGTTATTAAATCCTTCTGTAGCATGGAACAAGTCCTTGTAGGAGAATCAGTGTGGACCAAACTCACTCTCCCAATCCTCGCGCACCTCCCGATACCTTTTCCTTCTTTGCGCCATCACAATGACTATAGTGCCGATAGAGATGATCAATGTTGCAGTGCCTATTGGTAGGATGAATGACAAGAGCTTGGACTGCGGCTTTGGTCCAACACGAGGCAACTTAGGAAGCTTGGAGATGTCGATGGATGGAGCTTGCTTGTTCATGCCAAAGCTCCATCCAAGAACATAATGAAGGGTGTTCATTTGTTCACTCGTGGATGAGAAACCAACATACGACGTCTTTGTGAGCAATCTTGAGAGGTTATATAGGTTGCAGATAGCTTCAAGGGTTTTCCCACATGAAGTGGAGCCAAGGTCACATTGATCCTTGCTTCCTCCTCTTCATAGTCCACCCATAGCTGAACTCCATGCCACTATTCAGCGTCATGTTCTTGAA
This sequence comes from Avena sativa, assembly GCA_916181665.1. Taxonomy (NCBI): domain Eukaryota; kingdom Viridiplantae; phylum Streptophyta; class Magnoliopsida; order Poales; family Poaceae; genus Avena; species Avena sativa. The sequence continues at coordinate 18,185,640 of OV702285.1, forward strand.
GGAACCACTAGAGTCTTCTTAGAACCTAGCCTATAAGACTGCAAAGATAAAATTTTGTTGATGTCAATGTCGATGTGGTTGTCGTTGATATCTTGCGTCTTAGGGTTCTGGAAGGTTGTCAATCTCGATCACCATGAGGTTTTCATTGTTTCTTATTTCAAGATGATCCCAATGAACTGTGTTGGCATTGCATCCAGGAAATTCTTGCTTGGAGCGATGAAGAAGGCCTTGTCGTTAGCATTCACGCCGGGATATATCCGACGATACCAAAAATGATGGTGATTGAAAATGTTGCACTTTTCAACCGGATAAATGGCGGAATAGCAGAGGAGTGGGGTAGATAGCATGACCTCCGGCGTTGCTCGTGCCGTTGGACATTGTGAGACGACAACATTGCCATCAAGTGCTAGGTTGGACTGTGTGAAGCCGGAGAAGACGAATTGGTTATCGCTGGAGGAAAAGGTTGTGACGGGGCCAAATAGAAGGAGGAGAAGGGATGAAAGGAACATATCGGCCATCGCTGGAAGTTGTCCGTGGCTGGGAAATGGCAACTACTGAATTAATGTGACGGGAATGAGGTGTTTGGGTGATCGTGCAAGTTCGTCTTAAGGTTGCACACGCAGGCAGCTTTATTTCACACCTGATAGTGCCAAATCCAGAGGATCTAAATCAACCTTTGCACTAGTGACATATAGAGGAGGATGGAGACTAGAGAAGCCAATTAATATAGCGTGTCGTCACGGTCGATGAATGTCGTGCAGACGAAGCTTTTTAATTTCCTGTCTAAATTCGGTGTCGCCAGGTACCAGCGGTAAACCATTTGTTGAATTTCAAAGTTGAGAGCAGACCATGATCTCGACAAATATTGCAGAAGATTTTCCAGGGATGGAGGGGAATGTGGCCATTCAAGTTTAAAGACAAGTCATCATAGTGACAGCTTTCTACCAACAATGTAAAATGCACCACTCAGCTCCAAAATACCATGCTGGACCTGGGTACACGTGAACCTGAATCTCCACTAGTGGAAAAAGGGCTATCCATTCGCGACCCCTCAGAGCATTTGTCCCGGTTGCGCCACCAACCGGGACTAATGCTGGCACGCGTCCCGGTTGGAGCGGGCACGGGGCCAGGGGGCATGCGTCCCGGTTGGTAAGGGCAATACGTCCCGGTTGGAGCCAGCAACCGGGACTAAAGATTGCGTCCACAGCCACGTGGCGTGGCACGCACCTTTAGTCCCGGTTGTTGGCTCCAACCGGGACTAAAGACCCCCTGCCCTCTATAAATGCAACGTCCCAGCCCCCTCTGCCTCCACTCTGTTTTTTCGAATGGTGGAAGGTGTGAGGGGGTGTGCTAGTATTTTCTCATGCATGCATTGAAGGTGTTTGTTGAAATGTTTGAGTGAATAATCCCGTTGAATTTCTCATAGAACAAAAATATAGAAGGTGTCCGAGACGCACTTGAGCTTTCTCCTCGTTATTTCCCTCGATCGAGGTTAGCAATCTTATCTTTTCTAGGTCATTGATACAATTCATGTGTCGGTGTGAATTGGTTATTTCACTATTTATGATGTCATGTTTTTTGATAAACTTATTTATATGATGCAGATGAACGGTCGGGAATGGATGTACGGTGACCGGCGCGTAGCCGGGTATATCAAAGGCGTGGATAAATTTATCGATGTGGCTACGGCAAACAAAGAGAATGGATTTATACGTTGTCCATGTGTTCAATGTCGGAACAACAAGGAGTACTCTTCCTCGAAAATCATTCGCGGCCACCTGATTATGAAAGGTTTCATGCCCAACTATAATTGCTGGACCAAGCACGGGGAAAGAGGGGTTATGATGGAAGATGGTGAAGAAGAAGATGATGATAACAACTATCATCATATGTTTCCTGAATACAGTGATACTGCAATGGAAGACAATGGAGAGGAAAGAGGTGAAGAACGGGCATCAGATGAGCCGGCTGATGAACTTGGTAGGGTCATTTCTGATGCAAAGCGAGACTGTGAAATAGAAAATGAGAAGTTGAAGTTAGAGGGCATGTTAGAAGATCACAAGAAATTGTTGTACCCAAATTGTGAAGATGGCAGCACAAAGCTCGGTACCACACTGGAATTGTTGCGATGGAAGGTAGAGTGTGGTCTAACTGACTCCTCATTTGAAAAGATGCTGAAAATAATGAAGCCGAAGTTTCCAAAACATAACGAACTTCCCGAGAGTACCTACGAAGCAAAGAAGACTCTCTGTCCTCTGGGATTAGATGTGCAAAAGATACATGCATGCATTAATGACTGCATCCTCTACCGCGGTAAGGAGTATGAGAATTTAGATAAATGCCCGGTATGCAACGCGTTGCGGTATAAGATCAGACGAGATGACCCTGGTGATGTTGAGGGAGAGCCCCTCCGGAAGAGGGTTCCTGCTAAGGTTATGTGGTATGCTCCTATAATACCAAGGTTGAAACGCATGTTCAGAAACAAAGAGCATGCCAGGTTGTTGCGATGGCACAAAGAAGACCGTAAGAAAGACGGGGAGTTGAGACACCCTGCTGATGGGTCACAGTGGAGAAAAATCGAGAGAGACTTCCCAGACTTTGCAGGTGACGCAAGGAACTTATGGTTTGGTCTAAGTACGGATGGCATGAATCCTTTTGGGGAGCAGAGCTGCAGTCACAGCACCTGGCCCGTGACTCTATGTATCTACAACCTGCCTCCTTGGTTGTGCATGAAGCGTCAGTTCATTATGATGCCAGTGCTCATCCAAGGCCCGAAGCAACCGGGCAACGACATTGATGTGTACCTTAGGCCATTAGTTGAAGAACTCTTACAGTTGTGGGGCAAACCAGGTGTACGTGCGTGGGATGAGAACAAACAGGAGCCATTTAATCTACGAGGGTTGTTATTCGTAACCATCAATGATTGGCCTGCTCTTAGTAACCTTTCAGGACAGACAAACAAGGGATATAAGGCATGCACCCACTGTTTAGATAAGACCGAAGGTACATATTTGCATAAATGCAAGAAGGTTGTGTACCTGGCGAATCGACGATTTCTTCCGACCAATCATCCCGTAAGAAAGAAAGGCAACATTTCAAAGGTGAGGCAGATCACCGGAAGAAGCCTGAACTCCCTGCTGGTGATGATGTATTTGGTATGGTCAAGGACATAGAAGTAATCTTTGGAAAGGGTCCCGGCGGTCAATCAGTTCCGAACGACGTCGCTACAGGACACGCACCCATGTGGAAGAAGAAATCTATATTTTGGGAGCTGCCATATTGGAAAGTCCTGCGTGTCCGCTCTTCAATCGACGTGATGCACGTGACGAAGAATCTCTGCGTGAACCTGCTAGGATTCCTAGGCGTGTATGGGAAGACAAAAGATACACCTGAAGCACGGGAGGACCAACAAATTATGAAAGACCCAAAGAACATGCATACACATAACAAGACGGATAAAGGGCGTCACTTAAGTCGTGCCAGCTATGCTCTTACCAAAGCAGAGAAGGAAATCTTTTTTGAAGTCCTTTACAGTATCAAGGTGCCGTCGGGCTTCTCATCTAATATAAAGGGGATAATAAATATGGCAGAGAAAAAGTTCCAAAACCTGAAGTCTCATGACTGTCACGTGATTATGACGCAGTTGCTTCCGATTGCATTGAGGGGGCTTCTACCGGAAAATGTTCGAGTAAACATTGTGAAGCTGTGTGCATTCCTCAATGCAATATCTCAGAAGGTAATCAATCCAGATATTCTTCCAAGGTTACAGAAGGATGTGGTACAATGTCTTGTTAGTTTTGAATTGGTGTTCCCACCATCCTTCTTCAATATTATGACGCATCTCCTGATTCATCTAGTGGAAGAGATTGCCATTCTCGGTCCGGTATTTCTGCACAATATGTTCCCCTTTGAGAGGTTCATGGGAGTCTTAAAGAAATATGTTCATAACCGTGCTAGACCAGAAGGAAGCATCTCCAAGGGATATGGAACAGAGGAGGTCATTGAGTTTTGTGTTGACTTTATTCCTGACCTTAAACTGATTGGTGTTTCTGACTCGCGGCATGAGGGAAGACTAAGTGGAAAAGGCACACTGGGAAAGAAAGCAATGATATGTAGGGACGGGGATTCTTTCACTAAAGCACACTACACAGTTCTACATAATTCCACCTTGGCAGCTCCGTATATCGAGGAACACAAGAATATTGTATGCTCCAAAAACCCGGGGAAGCCTGAATCATGGATTACAGATGAACACATGAAGTCTTTCGGTGGTTGGATGCAGACACATCTCTTGAATGACACCACTGTTGGAGATCAGCTATACTTGTTGGTCGCGTCACCATCTTCTACTGAATTGAATTTCCAAGGGTACAAAATAAATGGGAATACATTCTACACGATCGCCCAAGATAAAAAGAGCACCAACCAAAATAGTGGTGTCCGCTTTGATGCAATAGACGAGAATGGACAAAAGGACACATATTATGGTTACATAGAGGAGATATGGGAACTAGACTATGGAGTCTCTTTTAAGGTCCCTTTGTTTCGCTGCAAATGGGTCAACCTGAATGGGGAAGGGGTAAAGATAGACCAGTTGTACGGAATGACAACAGTGGATCTCAACAATCTTGGTTATAGAGATGAACCATTCGTCCTAGCCAATGATGTGTCTTAGGTTTTCTATGTGAAGGACATGTCCTCCAGACCGAAAAAAGAAAAAATATGCAAACGAATACATCATATGATGAGCCAAAGCGTCACATAGTTCTTTCAGGGAAAAGAAACATCGTGGGAATCGAGGACAAGACAGACATGTCAGAAGATTATAATAAGTTTGATGAAATTCCGCCCTTCACAGTGAAAACTGACCCAAGCATTCCGTTAAGTAAAGAAGATGCTCCATGGTTACGTCTGAAGCGGTCATAAGGAATGACATATGCCAAGAAGTTCGTGCTCATATTATGTAACTCTAGTTCATGTCTTTCGCGGTTTGTGGCTTGACCGAAGGATATCTTTCGCGGTTTGTGGCCTTTAGTCCCGGTTTTGTAGTCTCAGTTTTTAATATTAATAAATGTCTTGAGTGTTAGTCCCGTTTTGTGGCTGGACCGGGAGTGCCTCTATGACCAGTTTCTTGGAGATGCCGGAGGACTGGGCTCCGTCGGCATCTCCCTGAAACTGGTCGTAGTGGTGTCCCTGCTCTCGAAAACCATCTTGCAGCTTGTAACTTCACTAACTAGATCAATACGCCTCGGAGCTAACTAATTTCACATATTAGGGAGTGCCTCTATGACCAGTTTCTCGGAGATGCCGGAGGACTGGGATCCGTCGGCATCTCCCTGAAACTGGCCGCAGTGGTGTCCCTGCTCTCGAAAACCATCTTGCAGCTTGTAACTTCACTAAGTAGATCAATACGCCTCGGAGCTAACTAATTTCACATATTAGGGAGTGCCTCTATGACCAGTTTATCGGAGATGCCGGAGGACTGGGCTCCGTCGGCATCTCCCTGAAACTGGCCGCAGTGGTGTCCCTGCTCTCGAAAACCATCTTGCAGCTTGTAACTTCACTAACTAGATCAATACACCTCGGAGCTAACTAATTTCACATATTAGGGAGTGCCTCTATGACCAGTTTCTCGGAGATGCCGAAGGACTGGGCTCCGTCGGCATCTCCCTGAAACTGGCTGTAGTAGTGTCCCTGCTCTCTAAAACCATCTTGGAGATGCCTCAAACTGGCTGGAGGACTGGACTCACAAGGATGCATATTTATAGTACAAGCAGCTCGGCATAATGTCGACACTCACGACATAATGTAGACACTCACCCCTATTATTAGTGCTGACTCATCTTTAGTCCCGGTTGGTGTCTCCAACCGGGACTAAAGGTTCATCTTTAGTCCCGGTTGGTGACACCATCCGGGACAAGGTACAAGCCGCACGACATAATGTCGACACTCACCCCTATTATTAGTGTTTCCTGGCCCACTCTGCCGCAATCCCTTCAGTCGCGATTGGTTTCTCCAACCGGGACTAAATATGAACCCTCTCTTTATATAGGCATTTCCCTCTATTTATTAGATAACACTCAAGACATTTATTAATATTAAAAACCGGGACAAACCGGGACTAGCTAACACTCAGGACTAAAGTCGCCCCCTTTAGTCATAATCATGCCTAGTCCTATAGTACGCAGCTTCAGGGTCTTCATCGTCGTCGTCATCATCATCGTCATCGTCACCTGCCACTCCAGGGATCCTCAGCCCATCCATGGCATATACCAAAGGCCATTCCAGCCTCGGATTCACAGCGGGTGGGAGAGGGGTCTCCTGGAAGACGATGCCGCTACCGCCGGGACAGTGTGGGGCCTGTGGCGGGTGGACTCGTGGGCACCGTAGGCGAGGATGGTCTCCCCCGACGATGTAGCGCATCACTTCGATGATAGTACGGTTCGCCCACCACAGACGATGGCCGTCTTCGTTGTGGTTCACCGGTGGTGGGCCATCACCCTCGTACCTATTAGCGAAGAAGGCATTCCAGGTGTCGTAGTTGTCGGGATCCCACTGGGGATCCATCCGCTGCTCCGGCGTGAGCTCGTGGTAGAAGTGGTTTGTGATGGCCGCCTGGCGTGCGGAACCTTGAGGGACAGGAGGGACAGGAACCCCTCCAGCGCTCAGCATCCAGCCAGCGGGCGGCCGGTAGCCCGGCGGACAAGGGTAGTTGGAGGCGCACAGCGCCTCGGTCTCCTCGAGGGTCAGAATGGCCCAGTAGGCGTTGTCCATTGTTCTAAGAGAGGACGGTGTGGATGTGTGGATAGCCATGACACGATCACCCTAAATATAGAGGGAAAGGGCGGGAAAACTTGGCGTGAAGCTTTGGGAAATGGCGGGAAATATCTTTAGTCCCGGTTAGTGACTACATCCGGGACTAAAAGCTCTAGTAGAAAGGAAAGGGCGGGAAAACTTGGCGGGAAGAGGTGGGACACATATTATGGTTACATAGAGGAGATATGGGAACTAGACTATGGAGTCTCTTTTAAGGTCCCTTTGTTTCGCTGCAAATGGGTCAACCTGAATGGGGAAGGGGTAAAGATAGACCAGTTGTACGGGTTCGACCATAGTTAGAAATTCAGATAATTCAAAACGGGCATAATAAATTCAAAAAAAATCCGAACAATGAAAATCCTTCGCGTGGTGTCATATTTTGTTACATAGTTGAAAGGAAAAATACCAGACTTGGTATATTGATCATGTTTCGAAAAAACCTTCACAAAATGACCTATCATGTTCGAGGTTTCATGGCTTTCGGTCCAAATGACCGATGTTATGTGCTGAATCACGGCATAGTTTGTGATGTTGTGCCCATATTATGCATGTGTGTGGACATTGGTATGGAGAACAATGTTGCAGGAGGAAGTTTTCCTTTTTGTCGCACGGAAAAGCCCTTTTCCATTTTCCGAGCGCAAAAAACGGGTCGTTTTGTGAAGTAACCACCAAAATGCCGTTTCAGAATGCTACCGTACCATTTTCCTAAAATACTAGACCACCTTACATGGACTATCTCCCAACCGGTACATCTCAAACCTTTTCGTCCATCCCGGGTAAAAAGGACAAATGTCTGCCGAATCGGTAGGAAGTGGGTCCGGTTTGTACTACAGGTACATGATCTATCGCCCGTGATTTTTTGAAAAAATCATTTTTAGACTCGCAATATGTGGTTTCTTCAGAGATCCAATGCAAGTTCTAACGATGCTCGTCCCCTATCTTCATGCACACCGGTTCGACCATAGTTAGAAATTCAGATAATTCAAAACGGGCATAATAAATTCAAAAAAAATCCAAACAATGAAAATCCTTCGCGTGGTGTCATATTTTGTTACATAGTTGAAAGGAAAAATACCAGACTTGGTATATTGATCATGTTTCGAAAAAACCTTCACAAAATGACCTATCATGTTCGAGGTTTCATGGCTTTCGGTCCAAATGACCGATGTTATGTGCTGAATCACGGCATAGTTTGTGATGTTGTGCCCATATTATGCATGTGTGTGGACATTGGTATGGAGAACAATGTTGCAGGAGGAAGTTTTCCTTTTTGTCACACGGAAAAGCCCTTTTCCATTTTCCGAGCGCAAAAAATGGGTCGTTTTGTGAAGTAACCACCAAAATGCCGTTTCAGAATGCTACCGTACCATTTTCCTAAAATACTAGACCACCTTACATGGACTATCTCCCAACCGGTACATCTCAAACCTTTTCGTCCATCCCGGATAAAAAGGACAAATGTCTGCCGAATCGGTAGGAAGTGGGTCCGGTTTGTACTACAGGTACATGATCTATCGCCCGTGATTTTTTGAAAAAATTATTTTTAGACTCGCAATATGTGGTTTCTTCAGAGATCCAATGCAAGTTCTAACGATGCTCGTCCCCTATCTTCATTTTAAAAGGTTACATTAATTATTTTTTAAAAATAGAAAATGGTTTTGGATTATTTATTCAAATCCATACACTTCTTATGTTTAAAGTTTTTCTAAATTCCAAATTAATATTCAAAAATATAAGTTAATTCATTTTAAAAGGTTACATTAATTATTTTTTAGAAATAGAAAATGGTTTTGGATTATTTATTCAAATCCATACACTTCTTATGTTTAAAGTTTTTCTAAATTTCAAATTCATATTAAAAAAATATAAGTTAATTCATTTTTAATTGTAAATGGTTACATTAATTGTTTTTTAAAACAGAAAATGGTTTTGAATTATTTATTCAAATCCAAACACTTTTTATGTTTAAAGCTTTTCTAAATTCCAAATTAATATTCAAAAATATAAGTTAATTCATTTTAAAAGGTTACATTAATTATTTTTTAAAAATAGAAAATGGTTTTGGATTATTTATTCAAATCCATACACTTCTGATGTTTAAAGTTTTTCTAAATTCCAAATTGATATTAAAAAAATATAAGTTAATTCATTTTTAATTGTAAATGGTTCATATTTTAAATGGTTACATTAATTATTTTTTAAAACATAAAATGGTTTTGAATTATTTATTCAAATCCAAACACTTTTTATGTTTAAAGTTTTTCTAAATTCCAAATTAATTATCATTTAAAAAACAATACAAATTTAAACCCCAAAATAAAAAATAAGGCGGGAACAGAGAGAAAATACCTGAAAAAATTTGAAATCAGGGGAATATGTCCCGGTTGGAGCCACCAACCGGGACTAAAGATCCCCTGCGCGCCAACCCTTGGTCTGCTGAAAATATTGGAGTATACGTCCCGGTTGGTAGTCCCGGTTGGAGCCACCAACCGGGACTAAAGATGAAGGGTTTCGCGGCATAGTAAATCAAAATTTTCTACGGATGCGAACAGAGGGAAAGCCAAGATCTAATCTAGGAGATGCAATCAACGAGAGAGATTGGATTAGATCTTCATACCCTTGAAGATTCGCACAGCGGAACGTTCGTCGGAACGTGAGTGATGTAGTCGTACTCGCTTCTCCTCCTCGCGATCCGATCCGATCTAGCACCACAAGTGGCGGTGCCTCCGTGAGATGCACACGTGCAGCACCTCGACGTCTCCTCCTTCCTCGGACCAGCAAGTATGGTGGAGAGATAGATTGGATCTACAACACGACGGCGTGGTGTATATGGTGGAGAATTTCTGCAGCAGGGCTTCGCCTACAAACAGTCGGGAGGGAGAGAGGAAAGCTAGCAAGGCGGCTAGGGTTTGGAGGAGAGGTGCGGGGGGTTGGTGCGCCCCCACCCCTCTTTATATAGAGGGGGGGCGCAGCCCTAGCCCCTCCCCCAAGCCCAAAGGATAAGGAGTGGGGGGCATGGACTCTCCCCTCTTCTAGAAACCCTATCTCTAGTTTAAACGATTTAAACTCTCTAGGATCGGCTGGGCCCTATGGGGCCTTGTGCCCCTGGCCCAATGCGGCCAGGACACTCCCTCATAGGCCCATGCCCCCTCCCGGAAGGTGGGGCCACGTTGGTCCCCTTCCGGAAGGTTCTAGAAGCTTCCGGTACAATACCGATTAACCCGGAACAATTCCGAACTCCAAAAACTGCACTGCCTTATATGAATCTTATTCTCCGGACCATTCCGGAACCTCTCGTGATGTCCCGGATCCCATCCGAGACTCCGAACAAAAATTCATAAACTAATTATCCAATCTATCATAGCGTCGAGATACGTTAAGTGTGTGACCCTGCGGGTTCGAGAATATGCAGACATGATCTTCTATCAATAATCAACAGCGGGGTCTGGGCACCCATATTGACTCCCACACATTCATCGATGATCATATCGGATGAACCACGATGCCAGGATTCAATCAATCCCATATATATATTCCCTTCGTCTCGCGATATTTTACTTGCCCGAGATTCGATCGTCGGTACCGTCATACCTAGTTCAATCTCGTTCACAGCAAGTACTTTACTCGTTCCGTAATCCGATATCACTTTGTGATTAACTCCTTAACCACATGCTTGCAAGCGGTGTTGATATCGATTACCGAGTGGGCCCGAAGTATATCTCTCCGACTTTGGAGGGACAAATTCCATCTCGATACATACAACCCAACAGATACTTTCCGATCACCTGAGAGACACCTTTATGATCACCCTCTCATAGGATGACGTTTGATGACCTCAAAGCTTTCTTCCGGTACCAGGGAGTTGCATTATCTCATGGTCTAAGGAATACAATATTTGACATAGGAAAAGCTTCGCAAAGATGAACACGATGAAACGATCTAATTGCTTCGCTTAGTTTGGGTCTGTCCATCATATCATTCTCCAATGATATGATCTCATTATCAATTGACAACTCATGTCTATGGTTAGGAAACCTTAACCATCATTGATCAATGAGCTAGTCCATAGAGGCGTACTAGGGACACAGTGTTGTTCACAAACCACACAAGTATTAAAGTTTCCGCTTAATACAATTCTAGCATGGAATATAAACTTTATCATGAACAAGAATTATAATAATAACATCTTTATTATTGCCTCTAGGGCATAATTCCAACAAAAGATGCCCTACTAGTTAACCATGCCCCTTCTCCTTCTTCCCCGTTCCTCTTTCTCACTCACCCGCAACAGAGATCGCCGCCGCCGCGAGGACAACCGCTTGGACGCCGTCAGGCTGCCCAACCATCGTCTCGCCGTCGGCCTCCACGCGCTGCCTCGCTGTGCTTATCCTCCTCGCCGAAGGAATCGAAGCCGCGCGACTGGAATCGACCGCGTCTTCCCCGTCACCGACGAGATCCGCCATTGCCATCACCGTTGCTGCCGATCTCCTCCGTCCCCGCCAAGGCTACACACGCGTCGAGGGTGAGCTTGTAACTCTCTGGGACCCCTTCTTTCCTCCCCTCGCGCTCTGTCCTTCTCCCGCGCCGTCCGCCGCCATCCGCCGCCGCTGCATGTCGTCGCGTGCCCTATTTCGGTGACCAAATCCGGGCGGTGCCCTACTAGTTAGGTTCGCCTCGACGCCCTCTTTCGAACAAACCCGCGCACGCCCCCTCCCGAGCCCTCTAGCGACGTCGTCGGCCACCACAAAGTGCTCACCGGCGAGCCGCGCCGAGGTGGCCATGGCCCTGGCCCACAGGTCAGCCTTGCCCCTGGTCCACCGGCCAGCCCCAGTGGGTAGACTGTGCACTGGTGAAAAATAACCAGGGTTCGGTGGGGCCTGCTTACTTGCGTGGAGGCTGAGTTGGCACTGGGGCCCTTCTGTCAGTCTCACTGGCTAGGGGGCGCCCTGGTGTAAAAACTATTTGCCTTTTTTTAATTCCAGAAAATGATTTAATATTGTAAAATCAATAACTTATTGTTTATAAGTCAGAAAAATACAAATAATATATCAAATTATTCAGAAAAATTAAACCTATCTATCTAAACTATAATCTTGCATTGTTCAACAACTTAAATGACAAGTATAGAAGAACAAATGCACCCCTCTCATATGTTCCGGAGTTTCCCCGAGTTAGGGTTTTCACCCCTCGGAACCCCGATTAAATCGTCGAGCATGTCTTAGGGTTACATTCAATGCAAATTAACTTGTCATATCATCATACTTGCTTGAGCATTGCATCGATACCATGTGTTGATTGTTTCCCTTTCTTTTCGGTGTTTCGATTATTAGGTTTATTATTAGTTAGGTATTATTAGGTTTATTAATTACTTTGGTATTATTGGTCTTCGGCCCCACTAGTTAGTCACTGTGGGTAGCCCCAGACCCGATTCACATTGTCAAGCAACTTAGGTGCATGTGGGTTCGACGATGTGCCTATCTACTACACGGTTTCCCTTTCTCTTCATTTTTATTATTGTGTATGTATATATTAGGGTTTCTCTGAATTAGGGTTTATATCTCTCAACACCGTACTTAACTTTCTCCTTTAGCCGCTTTGACTTATTCGTTTTTCCACCTATGCAGAAAATATGGACCCACACGTCAGAGACGAAGAAAAGGAAGAGTTGATCCAAGGTGTGATCCGTGGGGAAGATAATTTAGACGTATCAACGTTTCTGAACAACTCCGGTGAGGGTGATCCTCTTTTTACCGGAGTAGACAACTTGTTTGAGGTTGAAGGTGTTGCCTTCCGCGAGGGAGAAGGCGATGCCTTGTGTAATCGAGAAGACGATCGCTCCGGCGAGGTGCATGTAATATAAATCAATTCATTAATTAATCATCTGCTATCTATATAGAAATAGTAACGACGATATTTCTTCTTTTAGCCCTCCGGATCGAAGGAATCTACTGAAAAGAGCGGACGAGGCCCAACCAAAAAGTTGCAAGACCATGAGAGGTTCAAGATCGAAGATGTCGCTGAAGACGGCAAACCGACGGCTCCCGAAGTTGTCGCAACCAAATTTGTGGCACAATGCGGAGTAATCGTTAGGGACTTAATCTCGATCACCATTAGAAATTGGAATAGGCCTGCTAATGCGGATGAAGAGGGAACATGTTTATTTGTCCCTAACCACGCCAAAGATTTACTGTGGAAGAGGCTCATGGTTAATTTCAAACTACCGAAGATAGAGCTGGATCCAAATGCGGAGGATCCAGTTGAGGACGCCTTACAACATGGGAGAGCCATGGAGGCTAAGGTCAGGGAGTGGGCTTTGAAGAAGATGGCCCAGTGTTTCACCAACTGGAAGAAAAGATTGCACCTTGACTATGTCGTGAAAAAGAAGACTCTCGATTTCAAGAATATTCAGTTTGAGAAGATAAAACCATTCTGGGTTGAGTTTGTGGAATACAAGAAATCAGAAAAAGCTAAGAAAATGTCTGAAACGAATAAGCTGAATGCTGCTAACAAGAAGTATCACCATACTATGGGGCAAGGTGGCTACAGGGCTGGCATTCCTAAGTGGGAGAAACTTGAGCAGGAACTGCGTGATAAAAATATCACCCCAGAGACAGACGATTGGGTAGAACGTGCAAGGAATTGGTTTTACGGGCATGGGGGCACGTTGGACTCGGAAGGGAGGTGTATATATAACATACGACATAAAGAAGACCCCTTGCCAATCGAGAGGATCAGAAAAGCAGTAAAGGTTGTTAAAGATGGGGACTTCATTCCCGATAGAGAGAATGATGAGCTCACACTCGCCCTTGGAAATAAGGAACATGATGGACGAACACGAGGCACAATAGGATCCCAATCATGGAGGACTGGGTTTCCCGAAGAGAGGAAGAAATATCCTGATAGAAGCCGTCAGAGGAGTAAGGACAGGGCGACAGTTGAAGCAGAAAGTCAGAAAGAGCGAATGCGTTTAATTGAAGAACGATTAAAGCAACAACAAGATGAAATTAACGCACTTAAAGAGCAAAGTACTACCGGCCCATCTCAGCAGGACACTGCATTCGATGCTACCGGCCTATCGAATAATCGAAAAAGCAGTGTGGCTTCCACCGAGGTCCCGGGTGATGACAATGGCGATGACGATGATGCACCGACGATGGCTCCTGTTGGCTACCCAGTGGATGATATCACAGATATGACACACTGCGAGCTACATGTCAAAGTTGTGAACATATCAATGAAGGTGGCGGTCGGCTATGCCTTACCAATTGGACCCACACCAACTTACCACTGTCGTCCGGTTCCAGAGGGATACGCTGTTGTCGGCGTGGATGAAATCATGCCCACCTTTGAGGTTTTGGATCTTCACTACCCTGCTGGTGAAGGGATGTGACTGTGCTGGGTGACGCAAAAAACGTCACCATTCTATGTCCGAAGGAATGTATCGTGCTTCGAAATCACACGCCAAGGCCATCTTCGCCGCCGCCTCACCCGTCTCCAGCGAGGTTGTCGCCGCCGCGGCAGCCGTCTTCGTCGCCTCACCCGGCTCCGTCGCCTCACCCGGCTCCGTCGCCTCACCAATCTCCGGTGCAGCCATCGCCGCGGGAGCCATCGCCGGCGCCTCAGGATAAAAAGCGTAAGCGTACCGCTACTATGCGTCGTAAGCGATCGCCGAAACGTAAACAAGAGCCTCTTCCAAAAGTACCAACGGTTCCTCCCAAGAGAGCTTATGACTGTACTGAAGAGGAGACTGCGGCGATCGTTGATGCTGAAACGACAGCGTTTTTCGCTAAGCTGAGACGGCCGAAAGAGCCAGAGTTCCCCAGCACCAAAGAAGAAAAAGCCAAAGTGTTGAAAATGCTAAAGAATCTTCATCAACCCGAGCCAAAGCTGTCATCAGACTATGAGCGTTCTATTCTCAAGTCACATGCGGCACAAAAAGCCTCGAAGAGCAGTACTGATGCAAGCGGGAAATCTGTTGCCCAGCTCGGAGAACAAGCAAAACAGACTTGCGCCCCTCTCAAGGTGATTTCTCAAACCAATGTGGGGTCGAGCAAATATGGGGCCGAAGAGCAGTACGATCCAGAGGTAGTTGCACAATACGGAGAAGCTGCCGCTGCTCAAGGTATGAGTATTGCCCAGTACTTATCCCAGTTAGAGTTCTTCCCCGTGAGTGAAGTAGCATACAAATACCAGTACGGAAAACCTCTCGTCAAACCTGAGGAGGTAAATAATCTTCCAACAAAAATGCCAAGATTGCATAACTGGTACATGCATGCCACAAGGGCCGGGGCTAACTGGGTAGTGCTGAGGGTTACAAAAAAGCATCATGGGAAAGATAAGGATGACATGATATCCATTGAATTTGATGAACTATTTCAATTATTCAATCAAGACGCCTTGGACAAATCGATCATCAGTGTCTATTGTCTGTAAGTACTAATTCTGTAATTAATTTAGTCTCCAGCTATATTATTTTGTTTATTGCATGTATATAATCATATTGTAATATGCAGAATGAAGATTCTCGAATGCAGGAGAGGACAAATCTATGACATTGGCTTCATTGACCCATATTGGGTTCATGAAGCTAATCTCAAAATAAGCCCCCAGGATACGGAGGATAATATAGTACACGCGTTAAGGTTTCAAGAAACCAAAAGGGAAATACTATTTCCTTACAACTTCGAGTGAGTGTTATTGTCTTGTATACACTTTTTATTTCGCTTACTCGATGTTAAGTATATAATTGATTAGTTATGCATTTGCAGCTTCCACTATATTCTGTTAATCATTCAACTTGACAAAGGGCGTGTACTAGTCATGGACTCGAAACATAAACCCCTTGAGACGTGGAAGGACATGCAGATACTTCTCCA
This sequence comes from Avena sativa, assembly GCA_916181665.1. Taxonomy (NCBI): domain Eukaryota; kingdom Viridiplantae; phylum Streptophyta; class Magnoliopsida; order Poales; family Poaceae; genus Avena; species Avena sativa. Next base: position 18,201,332 of record OV702285.1, read on the forward strand.
GCGGTAATTCTAATCATTACGACACTATATCAGCAACGTTCGTAAATTTTATGATATCAAGTACTTAATAACTTATTTTATTCGTTTTCTACGCCGGACAGCGCTTGGAAACGGTTCACCAAGAAGGCTAGGGGTGTTTGGAAAAAGGAGCTTACATTTCAACCACTAAATGTAAGCACCACTAGCTATATCCGCGCATCTCTTTGATTCTAGTTTTGATACAGTTATTATCATGCTTAATTATTATTTTGATTGAACTCTGTTCTCGTAAAGTGCCTGACGCAGGGACCAGATAACAATCTATGTGAATACTATGTATGCGAGTTCATCCGGCAGACGTGCGATGAGAAGGGCAGAAATTTAGAGCAACTCCACGTACGTAAACAATTTCTATAGTTTTTAATTACAATCAAATTGTGTTTAGTTTCATTCATATAGGCCGACTCCTTTTTTAAATCAGATCGAACGTCTACGGGAAGGTCTTCTGCCAAAGGATCGCGTACGAGCAATTCAGGAGGAATTGGCGGGATTCTTGGATGCAGAAGTCCTAAACACACAAGGGAAATACTACTCGGCTGTGTATAGACAATAGGAATTGTAAAAATAGCAACTTTCAAGAAATTACCCGGTAGCATCGAATAGCAACTTTTGTATATAGTGCATGAACTCGATCCGTGTATTGAATATAATGTTGTCATCATGATGTAATATAAGGTTCCTTCATTGATAAGTGCAAATCACTAAATAAACAATAAAACAACCCTAAATGAATTCTCTACCGCGGCACAAAAAGTGACGAAAATGCTGCCGCGGCAACAAAATGTGCCAAAATGAATTCTCTGCCGCGGCAGAGAAATGGACCAAATCTCTGCCGCGGCAGCAGGTTATTAGTCCCGGTTCGTGCCACCCCCCCCCCCCCCCTCGCGCTCTGATGCCGCCACGTGTGCCCCCATTTGTCCCGGTTGGTGGGGCAACCGGGACTAAAGGTTAAAGTTTTAGTCCTGATTGCCCCGTCCCGGTTGGGCAACCGGGACTAATGCCCCTTACCAACCGGGACCTATAGGGCGTTTTCTACCAGTGCTCGGAGCATCTCAAAAATCCTTTTTCAAAGTTTCAGAGAAACTTAAAACAAATTATGCACGAACATGTTGCCTTGATACTTACTCATGCAAAATTTCAAGGAAAATGTGATTTTATGTGGCACGATAAATAAAAAAGAGAAAATGGAGCTTGTATTATTTTTTTTTGCACGGTAGAAATCAGGTCATTATATATATCGTGTGGTACATCGTGGTATGCTATCCCAAACAAACCAGCAAAGAAATCAGGTCATTGTAATGTTTCTTGGACACTTCGCTAGCTTTTCTATGCAAGTCACATAGTATTTCCGTATTTTAGTTTCAAACTGGGCGTGCACATAAATGCATAGATTCTCTACACTATGATTTAGGCCGTATTTCTTGATTTGAATTGGTACTATTTGTTTTCCTCATTTTACTGTCCAGCTCAGCTTCCCCCACGATCGCTGACCTCGCTTACCCTCAGGCCTGCCGCCTTGCATCATCGGCACAACCCCATCCTGGAGCTGGAGTCGCTGGATTGTGAGGGCTCCCTAACAATGTTGTTTTCCACCTGCGCCTAAATGGGTCCAAGGAAGGGACCTTTCCTCACTTATTACAGGCTCTAGCCTTGCACACTAGTGACAAGCCCCTTTATTTCCATATTCTGACACATCGTCCACAATACCAATCTTAAAGCTATCTAATCTCGATCTGTTTATATATCACCTGGTAATAGAGGATGTTTCCAAACAAACACAAATATCATAAGCAGAAGAGAGACAACTAAATATTCACAGCTTCAGGTCGGCTGTCGCCCTTAGGCGTGAGAACCAGACGTCAATGCCCAAGTGGTCTCCGCCGCGGGCTGAGTCGGTCATGATCAATATTGATGCTGCCATGCCATCTTCTCAAAGAGTAATCGTATGGGCATGGGCATTGGTGTCGTCATCTGCAACCAGTTGAGTACGGTGCTAGCTGCAAGTAGGTGCTCCGTGGACCATGTAGACAATCCAGAGCTAGCTGAAGCCATTGCAATGCGCCATGCTTTAATTTTTGCTGAAGAAGCTGGTTTCCAGAAGATTGCTGTGGCATCTGATTGTTCTAGTCTCATAAGCAAAGTGAAAAACAAGGAGAGAGAGACAGATCTTACATAGGTGCCATAGTCTCTGATATTAAGAGTAGGACTCCAATGAACCATTAACAAGAGTTCTCATTTTCCTCCTGAAATGCTTGATACTGTGCCAATAGTAGTTGATGAAGGATATGATATGACCTGCTTATCTTGTGTGCTTTGCGAGATAGGTCTTTGTCCACAAGCGACCTCTAGAATGAAATTACCAAAGGCAAATATGTCGGTAAGAAGAGTAGCCTTGCCAGTGCGTAGGGATGTAAACGGCGTCCTGTTTAGTGCCACATATTTTGCTGTTAGTTATAGGTTTGTGATTGTCAAAACTAACCGGAAAAAAATAAGCCTACAACAAACTTATGTGGCGTTATGTGGCGCCGGCGGCTCCTCGTTTGACATCCCTACCAGTGCATGCTAGCTCTGGAGCAAGGTAACCGATGGTTGATGCAAATTTATAACTTGGATGGCGGAGAGTATGAGCTGAGCGCTATCTACATAGTACAGCTGTTTGGCGGTGACTTGTGGAAGACTAATGGAAAACAGATGAGATCAGCAAACCGCTGTTAGCAGTTCCAAGTCACATTTTCTAGACAGTGAATGTACTAACATGGAATAGTTAGCTCACGATTATGTACCAGAGAAAACTCGGATCTCCATAACTCCAACATTCGATTCACAATCTTCAGCTGTTGAAAAAACAAGATAGTTAATCAGCACGAACAGCTCTCATACTTTGGATAAATATATTATTTGAATTTCTATAAGGTTAATGAAAAACAAGTAATGCCAATAACCACAAATAAATTCGATAAGCATTTAAGTACGATTCCCAAATAACTAGTCTGCAGTTGTTCTGCTTCCATCTGTTCAAATGTTACTGTTTGCATTATACTCTATCAGATTCCAATAATATTCAGTATTTTTTACCACTGTTGTGGGCATAATTTTCCAGTTTCTCATTTGGTTCCCCTAGAGGACTAAAATTATACTGATATACTTCACTTGAAACTTGTCCTGGCAGCAACGGCATATCATCTCATTTAACATATCTAGTTTTTAGTCAAGTAAATTTGGATTATAGGACTAAAAGTAAACCGTTGCGTTTAAAGGTGGACAAGGACTGGATGAAACTTAATGCAGACAGTTAATCCTGACAATTCAGACTTGAGAGAGCCATGTCCAGAGATAGTAATCCTGAAGAAACCTCTCTTCCTCCTTCAAATTATGTTTGCCCGTTCTACCTAGCATCAATCTCAGATAAAACCCTACGCTGTTTAGGTTCGAAAAAAAAAATACTTTCTTAGGTTGGAAAAAACGAAACCCGCGCTGAAGAGAAAAAGCTGCCTAGGATCATCGCAGGCACTTAAACAGAGAACCGACAGATAAAAACAGATGGAGACGAGACAGGCAGGAACAGGAGCCTCACACTCACCAACCGTACGGTACAAGTGAGAGACGATGACAGCCAAAACAAAATTTTCTGTAATGACCTAAAGCATTGTACCTAACGAGTCTTGTACGAGGTAGAATTTGCCACAAATCTTTACCTCCGTTGTCAAATCGGACACACCAAAGCAGGATTACAGCCAGCGACTCACTGCCTGCAGCAAGCCTAACAATTACAGACACATATATTAATGTTGTGTCGTTCCAGCAACCGCAGGGGATTTCAGTCTTCGTCCAGAATCCAGTCAATTTCCAGTTCTTCTACCAGAGCTCAAATATAGATTCTACGGGTGTGAGTATTTTCTAACTGCAGAGCATCTCAGTTAACCTGTCTAGATACGGTGTCGTTAGTTAGTAGTGGTAAAGAGTAGCATTTTAAATATGGACAGGAACTGAAAATGACATTTGTTGAATTGAGCATCTCAATCAACTTGTCTAGCAGTAAACAGTGGCACTTTAATATGAACAGGAACTGAAAATGACATTTGTTTTTTGAATATCAAACTTGAAAGCAGCTCATAATCTCGACAATTATTGTGAAAGATTGCCAGATATGGAGGGAACGTGGCAATTCACACCTCAGGGTGCCAAGTCAAAGACAAGTCACCCTAATGACAGTTTCCGATCCTTTGTGTATATAGTTTATAAAAAAAAGTAGAATTAGGCTTTGTGATTATCTCTAATCATAGAATTAACACTAATTCATACTTGCTTATAATAATTAAGTAACCAATGAATGGTTTTTGTCAAATGCCGAATAGGTGGTTGTAGATCTAATGTAATGTAAAACTGACACAATTTGCATCTGTACAGTGGATATATACCCCAAACCTGGACAGATAATAGGCATCATTGCTTAACGCCTGCTTGAGCACTAGGCGATCTGTCAAAAAAATCACACGTCCGGTACCGGCTCCAAGATTGGGATAGCTGAAACTGAGCCACCCTAATCCGACCAGCAGCAGAAAAAACAGGGCTGCCGGCATGATCACTCGTGATAACGCACCAACCAAGGATCAATCAATATTTACTTTGATGAAACCATCAAGTGGTGGCTTCAAACGTTGGTTGTCATGGACAGCAGGTCGCTGCTCCTTCTTCAGGTACAACTTAAACTCATCAGTGTGGCTTGGAATCAGGAAATGGAACTCCTCTACTGATAAGCACCTCTCCTAACGTTCCATTTTATTTCTGTCAAGCCACCAACTCCACACCACAGCCATCGATTTCAGAGATACACTGGTCATGAGGCAAAGAGAGGAAAATTCCATCAAGTGCAGAGGGGTTCGGCACTCACACAGCTTAAACCTGATGTCGTCCAGTTGCAGTACATGCCACATTAGCATAAACCTGATGTGACCTACGAGATGTTAACTCTAAGAGTGACCAGGGCTTCCCCTTTTATTTTAAAAAACACACCTACGTGCAAAATATGATACTTTTAATTTTGTTCATTTTATTCAAACTTACTTGATTTATGTTATGGAAAAATAGCAACTAGTGGACCTACTAACAGTCCCGCCTTTTTTCTGGCCATCAAAATAAATAACATTTTAGCAGATTTTCTACGGAATTGTATCAAAATTGTATTCAGTTGATACCGGTGAAATTATGGAAAGATAGATACTAATGTCTAACTGAATAGATCGATACTTTATATTTAGTGGAATCTAGATACAAACTATGAGAATCAGTGCAAAGATATGAAAATATCTAATTGATCATTTTCATATGTCAAGCTAGAACATGCAAACCAAGAGTACATGCTGGATGAGAAAAATCACTAAGACCGTGAATATCATCGTCCTCCAGAGAGGTCCGACATTGCACTGAAGCTTGGCATCAGCTGGGGATAAGACATGACAGATGTGTTGAATCCGTTATCTTGCATCAAACCTTGCATGTCCATGCTCAGCTGTGTCGTCCTCAGCTCAGGCAGCGGGATCTCACCATTGAAGTATTGCATAACATCTCGCATGCAAGGCCTTGAACAAGGAAATGGGTGTAGACATAGAAGTCCTATCTTCAGCACCAAACATGCTTCATCAGTGTTGTAGTCACCTCTGAGCCATATATCCACTGTTTTGCTAAGCGATCGATTGTTCCAATTCTCTATGACCCAATCAACCAGGAAAATTTGTTTCCCCTCCGAGTTCTGCTTGATGGGTTTTTGCCCACATGCAACCTCAAGAAGAAACATGCCGAAGGCATACATATCCGTCTGAGGAGATGCCTTGCCTGTGCGTACAAGCTCAGGGGCAAGGTATCCCATCGTGCCGACCATATGTGTGCTTTGTGGATCGGTGCCATGATCATACAACCTTGCAAGTCCAAAGTCGCCGAGCCGCCCATTCATTTCAGTATCAAGAAGAACATTGCTCGCCTTGATGTCTCTGTGGATCACAACTTTCTCCCACTTTTCATGGAGGTAGAGCAAGCTGGTAGCGATACCTTTGATGACATGAAACCTCTGAGCCCAATTTAAGGTGGGCTTTCCCTCTTCACGGTGTATATACTTGTCAAGGCTACCATTTGACATGTAATCGTACACCAATATCAGTTCGCCTTTTCGCCTGCAATAACCAAGAAGTTGCACCAGGTTGCGATGTCGCAATTTACCAATGCTAACAATCTCAGTAACAAACTCCTTCATCCCTTGTGTTGACTCATGAGACATCCTCTTCACGGCAATCTCCTTCTTGGACAATTTAAGCACACCTTTATATACCATTCCAAAACCTCCTGCTCCAACTAGGTTCTTGCTCTTAAATCCTTCAGTAGCACGGAACAAATCCTTGAACGAGAACCGGTGTGGACCGAACTCGCTCTCCCAATCCTCGCGCACCTCCTGATACCTTTGTCTTCTTCGCACCATCAGAAAGATAACTGTGACGATAGAGATGATCAATGCTGCAGTGGCTATTGGTAGGATGATCGCCAAGAGCTTGGACTGGGGCTTTGATCCAACACGAGGCAACTTTGGAAGCTTGGATATGTCGATGGACGGAGCTTGCATATTTACGCCGAAGCTCCATCCAAGAACATAATGACGGGCGTTCATCAGTTCAGCTGTGGATGAAAAACCAATATAAGTCGTCTCTGTAAGAACCTTTGAGAGGTCATAGGTTGCAGACAAGAGTGGCTTCAAGGGTTTTCCCACGTGAAGTGGAGCCAAGGTCACATTGATCCTTGTCAACTCCTGTTCATACTCCACCCACAATTGCATCTTCATGCCGTTGTTCAGGGTCAAGTTCTTGAAGTCACCACTAGAGTCTTCATAGAAGCCAGCCATGTAAGACTGAAAGGGGAAGACGCTGCTGATGTCGATACCGATGTGATTGTCATTGATGTCTTGCAACTCAGGGTTCTGGAAGGTGTCGATCTCGACGACCAGGAGGTTGTTATTATGTTCTTGTTTCAGGATCCCAAAGTACTGCGTCGGCAGCGCTTCTGAGAGATTCTTGCTTGGAGCGATGAAGAAGGCCATGCCGTTAGCATTCACGCCGGGGTACACGCCAACGATACAGAAAACGATGGTGGCCGAAAAAGATTGCACTTTACCACTAGATGAATTACGGAGGAGCACAGGTGTGGGATAGATAGCATGACCTTTGACGTTATTCGTGCCGTTGGACATATCAAGGAGGCCGCCTTGCGTGATGAAGGCGCTGCCATCGAGTGTTAGGCCGGAGTTTTTGAAGCCGGAGAAGACGAACTGGTCGTCGCCGGCAGAAAAGGTTGTGATGGCAAGGCCAAATAGTAGGAGGGATGGGAGGAACATTTTGGCCATCGCCAGAAGCGGTCTGTGGCTGGGATGTGGCAACTACTCAATTAGTATGCTGGAATGAGGTGTTTCATTGCTGGTGCAAGTTCATTTTGATGTAGCACACAGGCGGCTTTCATTCACAATTGAGTGCCAAATCCAGAGGGTCTCAATCAACCTTTCCAGCCTACTATCTTTGTTGTTGAAACTTATCATGCCGTTAGAGCAACGGCAGAGGATCTCAATCAACCTTGCACAATGGCACAGTGAAGACGAAGAAGCCGTCCATGATCTTTGCAGCCACAGAAACAGGGTATGTGCATACCAACAGAGGAGAGTTGCGTGTCACGGTCGACAAATTTCCTGACTTCAACGGCGCCCTGGCCGACATTCCGGTGAAACAAGTTTTCCACGAGGAGATATGATTTTGCAACAAATCTTTGCCTCCCTTACCAAATTGGGTGACTTTCGTGCCTGCCGCAGCAGCATGACGAAGACAGGCGACTCATGGCCAACAGGAAGGTTCGGTCTTGGGCCACTCATTTTTGCAGTTTTCTAAGTGTCTCTGGCCTATTCTCTCCCTAGGTCCTGTTTCTCCAGATGACTAGAACAGAGCACTGATTTAGATAGGTTCCAGTTTTTTCACCAGCGTGGTCATTTTCCAACAGTTTCACACCTCAGGGTGCCAAGTCATCCTAGTGACAATTTTCGTCCCTTGCGTTCGTTCGGCTTGTGAGTTGTGATGGTTGGCATGTGTGTGACTCCCGTTCCTGTCTGCCTCGTCTCCATCTGTTTTTATCCTCCTCTGTTTGCCAACACTGTTCGTGTGGCTGCGATGATCCTGAATGGATCATTGGCTTCAGCAAGAGGTTGCACCTGAGGTCGATGCTAAATGGGAAACTTCAATAAGTTCTCCAAAAGTACGTGAGCTCGCGAATCGGGTTTCCTCGTCAGATGAATATTGCGGACGAATGCTGGAGCCAGTCGGTCCCACAACGGACGATTCAAGTTCTTCTCTGCTACATAATCAGCGAGGTAAGTATTTCCATGTAAGTACAGTATGTCAAGAAAAATGTGACCTGATAACAGTGGTTTGCTGATCTCACATCTTTGCCATTAGTCTTGGACAAGTCCCCGCCAAACAGCAAACACTATCTAGAATAACTTTAAGGTCATACATTACGGTCCGTATTAACAAATTATTGTTGCATCACATGTTAGAAATTTAGCATCAAGTGTCATTTTCTGTTATTGTCCATCTTTAAAATTCACCTTGACCGAAGACTAGGAAGGTTCACTGAGGTCCCCTGCCGTTGCTGCCATGGCACAAAATTTATACAGGAAAGGGACCTGTCTTGATGGAGCTATAATAACAAGACGGGTCAGTTCTCTGTATCATTCATGTGCAAATACTTGGTTCAGGTCTGGGGTAACTGATCTTTCAAGCAGCTGTGGAATACTAAATTTCCATTAAAAGTTGAGAATAATATCACTAAAACGTTTCGGGACAGGGGATAAGATTTGTAGTTTCTATCAGCAGGAAGAAATCATACCCTGAGGCAAAATATGTAGTGAACTGCGTCGGCCGCAAATGCTACAAGGAGCTCTTAAACATCATTGCTGTGGGGGACTTCGGACGTCACAACAGGGGGCCAAGGGCTGGTGGTCAGACAACATATCTGTTAGTCGATGCAAGGACAACATTATGCTGAAAGATCAAGACCACCTATCATGACAACTAAAGATCAAGAGGAAGTTGGGACAACAGCTGAACTGAAGAACAAAGTTAGAGATCACAAGAACACAGGGGACGTGGTGAAGAAAAAGAGGGTTGAAAAGCTAGCTCACCTAGTTAAAAACAGTAGTAACGATGGAAGTTAGACTGCAAAAGCTCCAAAAAGAATGCTATTTCGAATAGAATGTTGTAGTTTCAAAAAATCTTGAAAATTTGTGTCAAACTGTTTTTCTTTAGGTGTACCTGTTTATTTTAAGTTGGATGATCCAAATTAACTTCACATAAGGAGACTAGAAAGGTTTATTGAAATCTTCTGCCATTGCTGTAACGGCACAATAAATTTGAACATAAACATCAAAAGACTACAACGGTACCTCTGGGGTCTGGTTTGGCAGTCTGAAGTCAAGTGTGAGCTGCCATCATCCACATGACAGAAGACTAAAAAAGGTTGACCAGGATGCTGTGCCGTTGCTGTAACGGCACATCAATTCTCAAATTAGTCTATATCAGTACTGTATTACAGAGCAGGATCAAAGCTCTGTTCTAGAGGAAACCAAACAAAAAGGAAAGGCCGCCCGCTCGTGAAAAAACTGCAAAACTGAGAGTGCTCTCACCAATAGACGGCCAAGTAGAGCAAACGTCTGGTGTTGCCCATGTATAAGAATTACATCCATACATGTGCCTTCTTATTCCATTTTTCATGCCCATCTCTGACATGAAACCTATATCCTTAGTGCTTCTCAAACTACTCTTTCTTGGCCTTAGCTTCGTTGCTGGCGATGACCACCGGTTTAGCTACTCTGGATTTTCCAACACTAACCTCACCCTCGATGGTACGGCTTCGGTCACACCCAACGGGTTACTTGAGCTTACCAATGGCACGATCCTGGGCAAAGGCCACGCCATCTACCCAACTCCTCTGCACTTCCACAATTCATCCGATGGGACTGTGCAGTCCTTCTCCTTCCTGTTCGTCTTTGCCATCATCTCTCTCTACAACGACCTGAGCAGCAACGGCATGGCCATGTTCATCGCGCCAAGCAAGAACTTCACAACGGCGATGCCCGTGCAGTTCCTGGGTCTCCTCAACAGCCAGAACAATGGCAACCAGACAAACCACATCTTCGCGGTCGAGCTCGACACCTTCAAGAACATGGAGTTCCAGGACATCAACGACAACCATATTGGCATCGACATCAACACTCTCCACTCCATGCAGTCACACGATGCTGGTTTCTACCACGACGAGAACGGCACCTTCCAGGGATTGGGTCTTGATAGCCAAGAGGCGATGCAGGTCTGGGTGGACTACCACAGAGAGAAGACGCAGATCAACGTCACCATGGCTCCTCTCGGTATGGCCAAACCTACAAGACCAACAGTATCGGCAAACTCTGACCTATCAACTGTGCTCACAGACGTGGCATACATCGGCTTCACAGCTGCAATGGGAAAGATAAACACGAGGCACTATGTTCTCGGTTGGAGTTTCGGCATGAACCGTCCTGCTCCGGCCATCAATGTCACCATGCTGCCGAAGCTGCCTCCTCTTCCTCATCCCAAGGATCGTCGTCGTCTCCTTGCATTGGAGATCGTTTTACCGCTGGCAACGGCAGCACTCATCCTGTCTGTGGCTGCCGTTGTTTCCCTGCTCGTACGGAGGAATTTGAGGTACGCAGAGTTACGTGATGACTGGGAGGTTGAATTCGGCCCACACCGGTTCTCATATAAGGATTTATTTCGTGCAACACAAGGATTTGATGACAGAAATCTCCTAGGGGCCGGAGGATTTGGAAGAGTATACAGAGGAGTGCTGCCAAGGAACAAATTAATGGTAGCTGTGAAGAGGGTGTCACATGACTCCAGGCAAGGCATGAAGGAATTCATTGCAGAAATTGTCAGCATCGGCCGCCTTCAGAATCCAAATCTCGTACAGCTACTTGGGTATTGCAGGCGGCATGGTGAGCTCTTGTTAGTGTACGACTATATGCCCAATGGAAGCCTTGATAAGTACTTGTATGGTGAAGTTGACAACACATTAAGGTGGGATCAAAGGTTTTGTATCATCAGGGGCATTGCGTCTGCACTGATATATCTCCATGAGGAGTGGGAGAAAGTAGTCGTCCACCGAGACATCAAGGCAAGCAATGTGCTCCTTGACGATGAGCTGAATGGACGACTGGGTGATTTCGGTCTAGCGAGGTTGTATGATCATGGCGTTGAACATGAAACTACTCATGTCGTCGGCACCATCGGTTACCTTGCTCCAGAGCTAGCACGCACAGGCAAGGCCACCCCTCTTTCCGATGTATTTGCCTTTGGTATTTTCATTCTAGAGGTCACTTGTGGACAAAGACCTATCATGCAAAGGACACAGGATAAGCAGGTCATGTTGGTGGATTGGGTGCTTGAGCATGTGCAACAAGGATCGCTCGCGGATGTAATAGATACAAGGCTTAATGGTCGCTACAATGTTGGTGAAGCATATCTGATGTTAAAGCTAGGACTGCTGTGCTCACACCCATTTGCATCTGCAAGGCCTAGTATGCAGCAAGTGATCCAATACCTAGATGGCCATATTGAACCACCTGAGCTAACAGCACACCAGAGCTTCCAAGCACTGTCCTTGATGCAAAATGAAGGGTTTGATTCATACATCATGGCATATCCTTCATCAACTACTATTGGGACAGTATCAAGCATTTCAGGAGGAAGATGAGCATTCTGCTTGATGGTGCTGAGTGCTTACTTGTCTATGCTCTACCTTGAAGAATATATTGCATGTGTAACAAGGAAAAGATATAAAAGCCTGTACTTTCTTACCTTTGATAGCTAGATTTGTTGCCTCGTGAACAAGATTGACAGGTCTGGTAGAATGATATGTACAAAAAAAAAGTACCATCCCAATAAACAGTTTATAATAGTAGGCTTAGCCTCAGGTGCTGAGCTATCAACTCTGCAATATAAATTTCAGAGTGCATATTAGTTTTTTATTCAAAAGTCAAGCAATATAAAGTTTGACCAAGTATGTAGAGAAATATAACATCTACAATCGTCAAATACGTATAAAATAGAGGTGGACGCCGCCCATGTCCAGACAACGTGCGGGTTGGGCATCAAGCGGCCAATGTGGCAAGATCTCGTTGCCCCAGCGCGGCGGCTCCTCTACAGCAGATCAAGCAGAGCATTGAAGGTTGGCAGCAGCCCTGGCCGGAGCAGTGGACGGCGCCACCACCATGTCTGTGCATGGGGATTGGTTGATATCCAACCCGATGTGGCGGAGAGTGTCAGACACTACCATACACTTTAACGGCGGTGGGCTGCTAGCAACGTTGCCCAACTACTCTCCCGGGCCACTGGCGCATCACATAGCGAGTCTTCTTGATCTAGCGACGTTGGCCCACTCCCATGCGATTGGCCCAACCGACTCTGAAACGTGTTCTGACTTCTCGGTGACGGTGAACGGAGGCCTTTCGCGAATGGCGTCATCGGCTGGGTGGCGGGCTCCACTACTCCCTGGCGCAGAGTCACGGATAAGGGGGGTTTGTTGTAGGTATGGACTAATCAGGTAGGTACCTATACAAATTACTACGATGGCAACTAATTTCTTAAAAGTATAAACCACTACATGATTGATCAAGTCAAGTTAAATTGCATCTTGTGATATTCATCGGTAGAATTGGTAGGAAATGATGAGTAGGACAACAAAAACTCAATCATTTATTGAGCTAGGTCAGCGGAAACGTGTTTGGCCTAAAACTCATGCTCACATATTTGCAGACAAGGTTTGCGCGATTTGACTATGGCACCCTACGATGCACGCTGAATTGCTCACCAACAAACAAAATATCACTAAAAATATCCATTCCTCTAGTGTCATCAAGCTAAGCCTCTACTGCCTATGGTTATCCAAAAGGATCTCATATCTTCCTCCAAGCAGAAGCATGTGCAATTCAATTCCATCTGTTTGACATTCAAAATAAAGCTAAAAAATATCAGTTGATTTTGGTGCCTTTATGCGGTATGTGCATTTGGCAAGAGCAAGATGAGAGAGACAAGCTAGCATCGATCATGGACCACATGCATTTGGCAGGCTTTCAAAGACCAGCGTGGACTCAAAATCAGGCATCGGAAAACCATGGACTATCGCTGGCCTCACTGAGGAATATTGTCGAACACGTTGAGGGCCTGAAAGCACGCACAAAAGAGAGAACGAACCTGATGGAATATGAGACGACAACATTCGTGGCCTTGAAGAAGACGACACCGCGTCTCCTCCACCCCAACCCCATGACGGCAGATATGAGACGGAGGGAGCAGGGGCTGTCGAGTGGCTGCGCAGGCAACTTGCGATACGCCGCACCTGGCGGCGACAGGAGCAGGACCGTGTCGAGACATCTCTCCAGCAGCAAGGGAAGCTCGAGATTCGGCGTCCTAGCCACCCCGAACTGTCGCGAGCTCGAGTGGCGGCGCGTGCAGCTGGAGATCCTCCGTGCCGGGCGACGTCTGGCGTTTCCTGATCTGAAGTCAACTAACTACTTTCTCTGTTTTTCATACACAAGCCTGTTAGAGCATCTCTGACGTACGTATACTGTAAAAACGTGTATAAAGAAAACTGAACCAGTGCTATTCAGTTTGCGAATACGTTGGCTGCCCTTTTCAAAAAAAGCAAACAACCAAAATATGAACAAACCTATGCATTATTTTTTTTAAAAGTAAACACAGTATATATTAGACAAGCATGCCACCTTATTAAAAACCTTCCGGTCCCCTTAGGTATCCTGGTAAGGAAAAGAGTACGTCTGAAACTTGCTGTCGCAATCAAAGTTTGGTTACATCGTTTGCAACAGGCATTATTGGTTCTACTTAGCCCACATTTCATTAGGACGGAACATTAGAGTTTGGGATTTATTTTTCATGAGCTTTCTAGTAATAAATTGTTGATTAGGTGAATCATATTAATGCATAGGCCAGAAGATCAACAAAATTCTTTTTTTTTCAAAATGAAAAAGATAATGAAATTCATGTCTAGAAGATGGATAAAGCTCTCACCGTTTCTGCCGTACCCGAGGACCAAGTTCATTAACAAGGATCTTTAGCTATATTATTTTTTGAACTCAAGGGGTGCATTTTTTGAACTCAAGGATCTTTAGCTATTAATCTACCCCCAAGACCAACTACACTTTTTTCGAAATGGGGGAAGATCGCGCCGGTCTCTGCATCCAAGAGATGCACACAGCCTGTTTTATTAGATTATTCTCAAAAACCTTATAAATGAGATTACAAATATCAAACCGAAGCCCACCAAAACAAGCGACAATTCGCTAATCCTACAACCCTGATGAAGGGGTGTCTATGAGCAGGGCCAATATCGCTGACATCCCACCAACATCATCCAGAATCGAAGGCCACGACAAGTCGCCTAGTGGCGAGCAAGTGGCACAACCGATCCGGCAGATTCTCAGCGCGTACCAGCATACACGCTCCGGAAAGTCCTAGCCGTCGCCTTCTTCCGCATACCCAACTTCTAGAGAGATCAATGCACTGACCTTGCAAGGCTTGCCATCGACGCCACCATGATGCCATACGACGCCACCGTCCTACGTGCATCCATCCAAGCACGCGTGATAGGATCCCCATGACTAAACAAGTTTAATCTCGTTACCGGTGAGTTATCTTTACCCGTTCCATAGTATAGGATTCCCATGACTAAACACATTAGTCACATGCAAGATTTAGGATGCTACAATACCGAGAGGGCCCAAATATATCTCTCCATCACATGGAGGAATAAATCCTAGTGTTGATTCATTCAAGTCAACAAGCACCATTAGAGATACTTGAAAGCCATCTTTATAATCACCTAGATACAAAGTACATTTGATGTCCACAAATTATTCCTCTAGTAACATGGAGTAACACAATCCCATGGTCTAAGGAAACGATAATTGACATTACAAAAGCGATAGCAATCAAACTAAGTGACATGATCAAAAGCTATGCTTATTATTAGATATATCCATCAAATCATTCTCCTAATGATATGATCCCGTTATGAAGTGACATTACATGTCCATGGTTAGAAAACCTTAACCATGTACCTGAGTAACGAACTAGTCAGAAGAGGCTTACTAGGGACATTGTGTAGCTTATTTATCCACACATGTATTTAATGTCCATATTTAATTTCTAGTTCATACAATTGAAGCATAGAGAATAAACACTTATAATAAACATTCAATATAATAATAACAAATTTATTATTGCCTCTTGGGCATATTTCCAACAAACAATCCATGTCCTAAACTTTTAGTTTTCTTGTCGTGGGGGTTGGTGGTTTGCTGGGCCGTCGGGAGCGACCTTGCTAGGTTGCGCACTTGGTGCGGACTTCACCTAGGTTGTGGTCTTGTTGCAACTCCTTGTCCTTGATGCACTCGCAGGGAAGGCCTTATAGAGGTAAATATATTAGTGACGTACTCTCAAAATGTACGTCACGTGTGTGTGAAAAAAATATACCACTAGTGAAAGTGAGTCCCAAAAGCCACGCCACTACTAAGCCAGAGAATAAAAATGATTGAACAAGTAGCCAGATCAATCTTGGTAAAAATGAATAAACTGGAGAGATTGTTTGTGACGTGTCACTTTTCAGACATACCGCTAGAATTTGATTAGCACTAGGCGAGCTCTTTGATGGAAGGAAGGGGGGTGCGTTTGGTTAGCAGGGTGGTACCGTTTTGGACGGCCACTAGGCGAGCTGTTCGATGGAACAAGGGGGTGCGTTTGGTTCTTTGACCACTAGCTATAGTTTACCTTGTTTTTTGGTAAGCTATAGCTTAGCTAGCCGCTACTACTTATAAACCTTGGCGGACGGTTAGATGTAATTAGGGCTCAATATTGTGGCACGTGCAAATTTAAAAGAAGGTTTTGTTCGCGTATGTGAACGGTTTAGATTTTTTTTGTGCAACTTTACTTTTGGAGACAAGCGATTTGGCTCTCCTAGTTTTTTTTTAGGGGAGGCTCTCCCAGCTAGCTTGGCAATATGTTGCTGGCCCAGACCCTGGCCCATGGAAGCAAGCTGGCCGTACGGTGCCAAATTGTTTGGCCTAGCACAAACAAGCACGGGCTCCTATACACCGTTTCAAACGGCGCTGTGCGGTGGTCTGTTGGTTCGTGGCCCATCAGACGTTTCTTTTTTTCGTTTTTCTTCCTTTTTTGTAGGTTTCTTTGATTTATTTTTGTTTTCCAAAATCGGATAAAAGTGTTCCAATATTATTTAAATTTTGAACAGATTTAACATATGAATATTTTTACTTTATCTGTTTGAAATTTTAAAACATTTCAAAATATAAAAAAATCTGAATCTGAAGAATTTTCAATTTGATTTTTCTTAAATTTGAATATATTTAAATCTAAATATTTTCAACTTTGAATAATTTTCAAATTCGAACAATTTTCGAATCTGAACATTTTTATTTTAAAAATATGAATGAGTTTTAAAATTTGAACTAAATTCAAAATCGAAGAAATGTTGTAAAAAATCTGAAAAGAAAACTTAAAATAAAAAGAAAAAATAAAAAATAAAACGAAAATAGAAAAAAAAGAAACCAAAACAGAAAAAATCGAGAACTAGACCACCCGGCGCGTGTTAACGGTTGACCTAGTCATGTATAGATTTTCCACGCCTAGTCGATGTATAGAATTTTCCTCGCCGCATCGAGCAGCCGTTAGCATCAATCATGTGTAGTAGGTTTTACGAAAAACACCATGCGTTGTGACCACCTTCATAAATTTTAGAGTGCATATTAGTTTTTTAATCAAAAGTCAAGTTATATAAAGTTTGACCAAGTATGTAAGAGAATATAACATCTACAACGTAAAATACATATGATATGAATACTGTATTTTTCATGATAATAAGATTGATTTGAAGTTGTAGATGCTGACATAGTTGGTGAAACTCATCATTTGACTTCTGAAAAAACTAAGATGCACTGCATTTTTTGTTCTTTGTTAATCATTTCGTTGTTTCATGCGTGCTTATTGTATTTGTGAGGAAACAAAATACAACCTGTCAAAACTGCCCCCACGTTGTCTGGACACTCACGGCACCAACGTCCATTGCTCATTTTTCCTCCTCCATTTCGCAAGACCCGCAGCCGTCTAATGACGCCGCCGATCAAAGCCCGCACGGCTGATGGTAGCAGAGGCATCTATTTCTTCGTCCTTAGAGCATCTTCACTCACGTTCTCAGAACGTCGATCTCAGGACGAATTTTAGATCCAAACGCTGAATTTTAGTCCAGTCGCGTTCCTAGAAACCTATTTTTGTCCGAACTTGGCTAAGTTTGGTCTGGACTTCCAAGGCCATTCTCATGATCCTGGGAACGCCGGACGAAGCGAATTCGGCGAATATCCAGCGAGTGGACCCGCCCAGTCACCATATATTCGCCCATATTCATCCAAAGTTTGCCCAAAATTCGTCCATATTCCCCAAAGTTCGTCCATATCCGCCCAAAGCCATATCGACCATATTCGCCCAAAGTTCACCCAAAACCGTCTATATTCGTCCATATTCATCCAAAGTTCACGCATATTCGTCTAAAGTTTGTCCATATCGGCCATATTCGCCCAAAGTTTGCTCATATTCGTCCAAAACCACTTATATTCGTCCAAAGTTCGCCCATATTCGCCCAAAGTTTGTCCATATCGACCATATTCGCCCAAAGTTCACCCAAACCCGCCTATATTCGTCCATATTCGCCCAAAGTTCCCCCATATTCGCCAAAAGTTCGTCCATATCGACCATATTCGCCCAAAGTTCGCCCAAAACCACTTATATTCGCCCATATTCGCCTAAAGTTCGCCCGTATCTGCCCAAAGTTCACCCAAAACCGCCTATATTCTCCTAAAGTTTGCCAAAATTTGTTGAATTTTAGCCAAACACGGGAACGCGAGTGGAAAACTCGGCGTTTCCATACCGAAAACTAGTTTTGTCTGGAGCAAAATACATCCGGATATCGGCCTGGGAACGCCTAACGAGTGGGGATGCTCTTAGATCGGTGACCTTGGGTGTGGCGGAATCCAAACCACAACGCACAGTGTCGCGACATCCTCCACTTCGGCATGAGTAGAACGGGTGGTGGTTGGCCACTTAGAGCATCTCCACTAGCATTCCCAGGACGCCGATCCGGACACCAAAATTAGGTCCGGACGCCGAAATTTGGCCCAGTCGCGTTCCCAGGAACCTCTTTTTGTCCGGATTCAGGCGAACTTTGGTCCGGGCTTCCCATGCCATTCCCAGGATCCCGGAAACGCCCTGGAAACGCCGGACGAAGCGAAAACGGGCGTGGGCCAGCTCTGTCAGCGAGAGAAGACCGAAATCCCGTCCTTTTCTTGCTCCCCCTCCCGCCTTTCTTCCCTATTCCCCCACTCCCGCCACTTTGCCGAGCTCCCGCCCGCCAGGCCGCCCAAGAGTTCGTCAGTCAAGGCCTGGTACATAGCATGCCGCAATGCCATTCTCCAGGAGGACAACGTCGGGATCACGCCTACCACTGCGTCGAACGCAACTGCTACGCCGAGCTCCGCTTCCACCTCCTCCAACCAGTCGGCCGAGACGCCCATCCCCGCCGCATCAACCACGCCGCAGGAGCCCATCCCCATCGACGACTGATGGCCGAGCCTTTTTACCCGGTTCTGTAATATTTTGTCGCCGGACTTGTTGGACGTAATTCTGTCGAACACCTTTTGGCCGAGCTATCGCTGGTAGAAACGATAAAAATTCGAATATATTGGAACACGGCCTGAAAACGCGAGTGAAAAATTCGGCGTTTCAGGCCGAAATCTAGTTTCGTCCGGCCAAAAATACGTCCGGATTTCGGCCTAAAAACGCCGAGTGGGTATGCTCTTACCAGGTGGAGGTGTATTGGAGTTCCCGGTGGTGAGCGGCGCAGGGCAAAGCCTGATGGCCGAAGGCGGCCTGCGGGGGCTGGGATCCATATCTTTGTCCTCACATCAGTGACCTTTGGTGTGTCGGACTCCAAACGGTGACGAGTGGTAGTGTGGCTTTCTTCACTACACGGCCCAACTGCTCTTTCAGGCAGCCGACGTTGCACATCACAGAGCGAGTCTTCTTGAGCTAGCGACTAGTAGCGGATCTAGCTCGACACGTCAGGGTGGTCCAACAGTGCAATTTTTAATTTAATTATATTTTTTTCATGATATATAGGCTACATAGAAATCTCATGGTGGTCCATGCACCACCCTGACCATCCTTTGGATCCGCCTATGCTAGCGACGTTAGCACACTCCCATGCAGCTCGGCCAACCAACTCTGAAACAACATGAATCAACCTACCATGGGGAGACAAGAGTTGGTATCGGAATTATGCTTCCTTATGTTATGTGCTATTGATATTTCTTATATATTTACTACTGTGTATTTGTCGACGCTGCTACCTAGAGTTTGATCGTAGGATTGAAAAATTACTATGCTGCTAGGCAAAGCGGTTGAGTGCCACACCCTAGATGGCCAAAGTCCAGTAGCAAATGTATCCTTTGGCCTGGAGGACCGCCAACTCCCAGCCGTAACCATGGTTTCACGCCCTTGGGATCGGCTAAAATTCAGCCAAATTCAACACAAATTAACCCAATTTTCATGCAGTAGCAAATATATGGTGCATTCTTATACTTTTCAGAAAAAAATATATGCATGTGCACACCAAACCAAAATAACGAGGGTCCAATGGAAAATTCAGCCTCGAACAAATTTGTTTTGTTTTGTACAAATCACAGTAACTAAAGATATTCATGATACTTTATCAGTGTTTAAGCATTATGAGTGTGGATGAATCTTTCGCCCAAGCTAATATTGTTTGACATTTTTTTGCAAAACAAGGGACACATTAGTGATTTAGTGTACTATATGCACTAAGTACATATATATATTACCACAAACTTGTCGCCAACCCTTGTTGGTCCAGCTTGTAGAAGGTCTGAAACTATACTTTGTTTGCCTATTTGTACTCACTCAATTATTTGAGTTGTAAATAAAAGGAGTATTTTATTTTATGAAAATAGTTCAGCTAGCACTGAAATAAGAAATATCCTATTATAATCAAACACTTCTAGAAAACATCTGCCTGTAAAATATCGCTTCATGAATTCTACGATGACAACAAGGACTATCTGGTACAGACCAAAAGATTAGATCTGAACTTATTCTCTGCAGTCGATCGATCGATGCTGACGATGCTAACGATACAGAGAAGTAAAGGCATCGCCGCTGAAGCTGAAGGCCTCAGAAAGAGAGCACTTAATCTACTGCCATGCAGCATATATATACAATTTGATAACATCGAGATAAAACATATATAGACTGAAGGACCTGAAATATGATGCATGAGAGAAAAATGACAGCAAAACAAACAAACAAACAAACAAACGGGAGAACCCCTGAAATATATTATGCCTTCTTGAGTATTACAATGGCACATATCTGCATAAAGAGAGCGGCAGGGAGGACCATACAGTACAGATGATGACTCGATGATGATGATATGGAACCGACTGACCTGAAATAACCTAAGACTCGATGGACAGCAACAACTTTTATTCAAGCAACATAGATAAAGTAGCAGCCCAACACAGGTGCAGACGAGCTCGGCCCTGGCGGAGGAGGTTCTAGCTAGGGATGGAAGCTCAGGTTGGGCAGCGGCGGGGAGAAAATCCCGGCCTGCAGGAAGACGGCATGCAGTTCGTCGGTGGTGGGGAGGGCGCTGCCGTTGAAGGCGTCGAGCACTTCGAAGAGGTAGCTCCCATGGCGTGGCTTGTCGTCCAAGGTCGTCATTGGAGTAGGACCGTCGTGCTGCTGCTGCTGCTGCTGCGACGGTGCAGGTTCCAGCATCAACGGGGTCATCATCATCGCGACGTGCTGCTGCTGCGGCGGCTCCATGGTGGCCAGAGGTTGGACCATTTGCACGTCGTCGTCGTCCGGACCGGATCTCCTGGAGGCGCTTGTTGACGGCGTGGAGTTTATCCTGCACCTTCATCCCCAGGGAGATGAAGAAGTCGGTAGGCAGGTCGTCGAAGCTGCCCCGGCGGCCGGCAAGGTAGTCAACGATGACGTTCTTGACCTGAGCACTCTATTATTCTTATATAGTTAGGTATCTTATTGAATCATATGTTGAATGCATTAGGATCCTTTCCTACTTTATACATAAAAGAGGTCTGAATTAAGCATCATATATTTTCGCTATCCTACTTTTGGATTCTTGCACTAGCATCTGGTACAAAATTGCATTGCTTTTGTTCAGTAAGCGCTAAAGAAGTAATGTCTTTGAACATAGAGGGTACTTTTAGGGTTGTGATGTAACAAATGAAATTGACATGTAGCGGTAAATATAAAAGACAAGTAAAAGTCCATGGAAACTTAGTATTTTTGCATCTTTTGCGTAATTATCCTCTTACAGGATTTTGGCTGCTCATGGAAGTGGGCATGTATCCATATGGAACTATGAGACACATGAAAGAGTGATGGCACTGAGGCCCATAAAGGAGCCTGCGCCATGCACTGGAGACCAATGGAGACCTTGACAAGTATCTTCTTTCTGGTATAAATGATCATGCTCTAATAATATTTTAATAGATGATTAACTCTTTTTAGTTATGATGAATAAATCCAGCAGTTATTCTTCTAAAAACTCCACCCAAATGTTATGTTTTTTTCACAAGCATATAGCAATCCTTCAGCTAGTGAATTTAGTTCTTTGTGAAAATATTAAAAATTAACTTATTCTCGAGATATTTTCAAAAAAAATTAGAGAGTGAACTTGAGTTTGTACCCCATTCTTCAGCATTTTTTCCCAGATTACCCCATTCAGAGAATGTTTTGTCAGTGTTTACACCTTTTAATTTTTAGAGAGCAATCAGGTACATGTGGTGTTACCATGGAAAAAAATAGCGTTGTCCGATATTTTAGTTATGCCACATCGCAGTTTACTTTTTTTGTGAACCCCACATGCATTTCAGGTGCGCTAGAAATGAAAAAAAAAATGGGTTGCTTAGTATGACCAGTAAGCTACTTCATCTATCTATTTTAGATGTCATTAATTTCAAAATATTTTGGTTTAATAGGAAAACCTATTCAGATTTTTTTCTAAATGGCCGTGATATTATTTGATTTACATCAAAAAATTATTTTCATAATACACGACGTGGAATTATATACTATTATTTTTAAAAATTAGCACTTACTTTCAAAATCATATATTACTACTGGCGTGTAATTATTATTTCTTAGATTAGTTATCTTTGGGCCAATAACTTTTTTCTACGGAACAAGACTAGAACTATTCATGGATTTTTGTGTGATTGATTTAATTATTGAGGCTAATTACCTACATACAAATTCCAATGAAAAAACTATATATCCACTTGGCAGATGACTCTCAAAAAAATTAGATGGGGAAACTGGCAAAAAAATCTAAATGGATAAATGAGCATAATAATTGACAAAGTATGGGGGGGATAGAATTTAGTAAAACTTACATTGTACTCTAATTCTTGATTAGAAATTCTCCATTTTTTACTGCTACAGATAAATACAAAGGAGATGCATGGCATACATGCTATGCAATAATTAAGGGGGTCTGCAAGGGCTTGAAATGCCTTCACGAGGAATTGGATTCTCCAATTTATTATTTGAATCTAAAGCCATCCAACGTGTTGCTAGACGATAACTTTGTGCCGAAACTAACGGATTATGGCTTGTCAAAGCTATGTGGAGAGGAACAAACACAGATTACGAAATGTTTCATGGGAACAATGTAAAGCCTAATTTATCATCGTGAATTGAAATTTCTTGTAACCTAGTACCTCTGATTTCATTTAATGAAAGGTGTTACTAATATCATACATATATGGTTTTTCATGCCGTGGGTACTAGTTTTGGGATTTGCGGACAAAGCGATGCATCCAAGAACTCGAGGGACTCCAGCATATGTCGGCCGTCAATGTTGCTGTTATCGATGGCATACGGGGGCATCCGATTCTACTAACGTCTTCACATGAATATGTTGTTTCTTTGCGCAACCACAATACCTATGGGTAACATTCTGATTTTGTATCTATAAAAACCTGCAAAAGCTGCATCCGCTATAGCCTCCCGTAGTATCTACCAACGACTCTTATAACCCTGATTGGCATTGCCTCCAAAACCTAGGCCAACTTCGTCGAGTTTTATCAACCCTGTAGAATAACAATGGGCTTCATAATTTTGCAGGTATGAGAGCACGATGGACTTTAAGCTCGATAGGGTCCGTGGTGGTTTTGCATACATTAAGGCCATAAAAAGGTAATTACCGAGAACAATTACTCTTGTAACTTCTATCCTAGTCCGTCTTCTTTTTCTATAACCTTTTTCTAGAAAACTGATAATGTTCATGCTGGAATAGATAGATACTGACCAGATCATCCCATTTTATGCAGCCTGGTGATTGGATTTGATGACGGGTTTGCAATAGTGGAAATGAGTTGATTTGGCTCTAAAGATCATGCTACTATTGAAATAAAAACAGCGAAATGATATCGCAGTGCGGGAAACTCAAGAAATTGGTGCAGAGTCGGACATGGAGTTTCTGCTCCTAAGCTCAAATGCACCCTCTATGTATGCTATATGTGTGCTATATGTGTGCTGGACTGTTATGCATCACTGTTCGGAGATGCTATATTTTTATTTCAAAAAGAATGCTAGGAATAACTTTTATTTGTGTTGTACTACCAGTCTGTGTTGTGTGCTTTGTGCTTAATTCTCCTTTAGCAGCGAGCTGGAAGAGGTGAAAAGCAGCGGCGTTACTAATAGGCCAAGCATTGTGTGCCATACATAGCTTATTAGCTTTTGTATGTATTGTTGTTTGTTTCATACCCGTCGCCTTCGCTCGGGAAACTGGTTCTCCACAGCCATGCCGAGAAGTATAGATGTGCTATGCCCTGACCAGACCCTCGTCGTGGGGGTTGGTGGTTTGCTGGGGCCGTCAGGAGCGACCTTGCTAGGTTGCGCACTTGGTGCGGACTTCACCTAGGTTGTGGTCTTGTTGCAACTCCTTGATGCCCCGGTAGGAAAGGCCTTATAGAGGTAAATATATTAGTGACGCGCTCTCAAAATGTACGTCACAGGTGTGTGAAAAAAATATACCACTAGTGAACGTGAGTCCCAAAAGCCACGCCACTACTAAGCAGACTAGTCTGCCAGAGAATAAAAGTGATTGAACAAGTAGCTAGACCAATCTTAGTAAAAATGAATAAACTGGAGAGATTGTTTGTGGCGTGACACTTTTTAGACAGAGCTGTTCGATGGAACAAGGGGGTGCGTTTGGTTCTTTGACCACTAGCTATAGTTTACCTTTTTTTTTTGGGTAAGCTATAGCTTAGCTAGCCGCTAGTACTTATTAACCTTGCGGACAGTTAGATGTAATTAGGGCTCACTATCGTATCACGTGCAAGTTCAAAAGAAGGTTTTGTTCGTGTATGTGGACGATTTACATTTTTTTATGCAACTTTGCTCTTGGAGGCAAGCCTTTTGGCTGTCCTAGCTTTTTTTTAGAGGAGACTCTCCTAGCTAGCTTGGCAATATGTTGCTGGCTCAGGACCTGGCCCATGAAAGCAAGCTGGCCGTACGGTACTAAATTGTTTGGCCTAGCACAAACAAGCACAGGGGCTCCTATACACGGTTTTAAACGGCGCTGTGCGGTGGTTTGTTGGGCCGTGGCCCATGAGACGTTTTTTTTTCGTTTTTTCTTTTTTTCTTTTTTTTGCAGTTTTTTTTATTCATTTTTGTTTTTCAAAATCGGATAAAAGTGTCCTAATAATATTTAAATTTTAAACAGATTTAACATATGCATATTTTTTACTTTCTGTTTGAAATTTTAAAACTTTTCAAAATATAAAAAATTCTAAATCTGAAGAATTTTCAATTTGATTTTCCTTAAATTTAAATATCTTTAAATCAAAATATTTTGAACTTTGAACAATTTTCGAATCTGAACATTTTTATTTTAAAAATATGAATAATTTTAAAATTTTGAACTAAATTCAAAATCAAAAAAATGTTGTAAAAAATCTGAAAAGAAAACTAAAAAAAGAAACAAAAATAGAAAAAAAGAAACCAAAACAGAAAAAATCACGAACTGGACCAGCCGGCACGCGGTAACGGTTGACCTAGTCGATGTATAGAATTTTCCATGCCTAGTCGATGTATAGAATTTTCCACGCCGCATCGAGGATCATGTGTAGTAGGTTTTACGGAAAACACCACGCATCGTGGCCACCTTCATAAATTTCAGAGTGCATATTAGTTTTTTATTCAAAAGTCAAGCCATATAAAGTTTGACCAAGTATGTAAGAGAAATATAACATCTACAACGTCAAACACATATGATTTGAAGTTGTAGATGCTGATATAGTTGGTGAAACTCATCATTTGACTTATGAAAAAACTAAGATGCACTACATTTTTTGTTCATGATACTTTATCAGTGTTTAAGCATTATGAGTGTGGATGAATCTTTCGCCCAAGCTAATATTGTTTGACATTTTTTTGCAAAACAAGGGACACATTAGTGATTTAGTGTACTATATGCACTAAGTACATATATATATTACCACAAACTTGTCGCCAACCCTTCTTGGTCCAGCTTGTAGAAGGTCTGAAACTATACTTTGTTTGCCTATTTGTACTCACTCAATTATTTGAGTTGTAAATAAAAGGAGTATTTTATTTTATGAAAATAGCTCAGTTAGCACTGAAATAAGAAATACTATCCTCAAACACTTCTAGAAAACAATTGCCTGTAAAATATCGCTTCATGAACTCTACGATGACAACAAGCTAGGACTATCGATCTGGTACAGACCAAAAGATTAGATCTGAACTTATTCTCTGCAGTCGATCGATGCTCACGCAAGATATACAGAGAAGTAAAGGCATCGCCGCTGAAGCTGAAGGCCTCAGAAAGAGAGCACTTAATCTACTGCCATGATGGCATATACAGTTTGATAACATCGAGATAAAACATATATAGACTGAAGGACATGAAATATGATGCATGAGAGAAAAATGACAGCAAAACAAACAAACAAACAAAAAACGGGAGAACCCCTAAAATATATTATGCCTTCTTGAGTATTACAATGGCACATATCTGCATAAAGGGAGCGGCAGGGAGGACCATACAGTACAGATGATGACTCGATGATGATATGGAACCGACTGACCTGAAATAACCTAAGACTCGATGGACAGCAACAACTTTTATTCAAGCAACATAGATAAAGTAGCAGCCCAACACAGGTGCAGACGAGCGAGGCCCTGGCGGAGGAGGTTCTAGGGATGGAAGCTCGGGTTGGGCAGCGGCGGGGAGAAAATCCCAGCATGCAGGAAGGCGGCATGCAGTTCCTCGGTGGTGGGGAGGGCGCTGCCGTTGAAGGCGTCGAGCACCTCGAAGAGGTAGCTCCCATGGCGTGGCTTGCCGTCCAAGGTCATAGGAGTAGGACCGTCGTGCTGACGACGCGGTGCAGGTTCCAGCATCAACGGGGTCATCATCATCGCGACGTGCTGCTGCGGCGGCGGCTCCATGGTGGCCAGAGGTTGGACCATTTGCACGTCGTCGTCGTCGTCGTCGTCCGGGCCGGGCGCAGCAGGAGGAAGCAGCAGCGCCGGCGCGGACCGGATCTCCTGGAGGCGCTTGTTGACGGCGTGGAGTTTATCCTGCACCTTCATTCCGAGGGAGATGAAGAAGTCGGTAGGCAGGTCGTCGAAGCTGCCCCGGCGGCCGGCGAGGTAGTCGACGATGACGTTCTTGACCTCGGCGTCGTGGCGCTGCAGCTGGACGTTGCACAGCTTGGCCCTCGCCTTGTCGTTCATCTGCTTGACGAAGGCCGTGCTGTTGAGCTTGTTCCTGTACCCGGCCAACTTGGGCAGGCCTCTGTACCGGCGCACGACACGGCGGGCGGCCGGCGGCGAAGGCCAGACCACGGCCTCATCCTCCCCTGGTGGGTAGGCCACGAGGCATACTGGGACACCGCAGAGGATGCCCAGCTCCTTGGCCTTGTTCACCACAACGGGGAGGCGACCCTTCAGAGTCGTCTTGCGCTTGCGGTTGTCCATGATCCACTGGATCTTCAGGTCACCTCTCTCCCTCCCCCTACCACCCATATTGCTTTGGTGTGAGCGAGGAACAAAGGAACAGGGAGGGCCAATTTATAGGAGAAACATATTTGAATAATAATGCTCTTAATTACTGTGTGCAAATATATTTTCCGAAGATCTAAATCTAAATATATATGCTCCAACGCAGAGGAGATCTTTGGAGAAGAAAGGACATTAATTTTTAGATTGCTCATATATATCCCATGTGCTGTCATCCAAATATTGCATCGGTATCGTCCTCATCACAAAGATTCCGAAATAACTGACAAAGATTTTTCATCACGTGTGTCTTTTAACCACAATTTAGGAAACGTGCACACGAGTATGTTTTTTTTTCGTATGTGAGAATAACAAATTCTCTCACATGCATGACGTTTTGTTGTATTTTCTGTTCTTCGTACTAGGTATAGGTTTTGTTTACTCGTGCACATGATGAAAATGTTAGGAACTGTTACTAAAAGTTTTAACTTGATGATATTCTTTGCTATTGTTCAACCTTTGGCGTATTTCTACAAGAATCAAATAGTTCTTTGTTGTCAATGTATTTGATTTTTTTTCCTGCGGTCCAAACTGTCATAGTTCTTTTTGAATTGCCCCCTTCAGGGATGACTTGATACTCTCTGGTGTGCATGTGGTTATATATGCACATGCATGTGGTTATATTTTCACATGCTGCCTAAATTCAAAAAATATTCGTAGAAAAGTGCTAATCTACTTGCCATCTTATTTTTAGGAACACATTATTGTGATTTGTGAGCTTAAATGTTTCTTCGCAAGACTAGAACTGGTGCACTCAGCTTGTCATTGCTCCAGGGCGCCCAGCCAACCCCTTATTTCCTAATAGGGCCCTTTGAAAATGCGTGGAGCATTTTTTGTGCATGTATAGAATATAGTTAACAAGTTGATTGATGTAAGAAACTTTAGGTTCTGATCTGTAGCATATTGTTGTTGTCGATCAATTCAGGTGTTTTGCGGTAGAAACTATTAGTTTGTGCCTCTCTTTTTTGCGACATGGTTCGTCTTGTGAATTTAGTGTACATGATGAAAGAAAAGAGATTTCTATATTATTTCAACTAGGAACAAGATCGACCCACATTCATGGTATGTTATTACTATTATTTCTGAGATATGGTTGCAGTTTCAATCATTTCAATTTCTTTTGATATGAATTCAAATTCAAATATGAATAATAGCTTTGATGAAGTTTATAGAGTTTATTCAAATTCTAGTAGGGAAAGCACTCTAGAGGAAGTATGATGGCGTGGAAGGAAAAAAGGCCCACATGCTTTTCTTAGAGGTGAATTCACCATAGGAGAACTGTTGGCCTATGAACCGAAAATTGACTGAAATATGGATTAACATATCTTTGGAAAGCAAAAGCTCCTACAAAAATTCATATTTGGTTGTGGTTGATGCGGCTTAACTCTACTGTTACCGAAGATAGTATGAACAAAAGGGGGTGGATATGTGATTTGAGATGTAAGCTCAGTGATGAGCTTGAAACTATTGACCATAATTTTTGGGTTTCCAACCATCAAATATATATGGAGTCTTGTTAGTGTGACCACTGAAGCTCTCTATAGACCTAGAAATTTTTTATGTATTTTTTCGATTTCTATTATATAAAATGGTTAACTAATGCACATGTAGTTAGTTCTTATACACTTTGTTGGGCACTTTGGAAAATGCGAAATAGGTCTTGTTTTGAGAATAAAGTTGATAAAATCATCGGCAAAAGTAGTTTTATGCATGTTCTTTCTTCAAATACCGGGCATGCTTACAAATAGAAGGAGAGAAAGGGACCACTTTAGCTGATTCTGCCACGCTTCAGACAAAGGCCCTGATTCTACATACAATGGCTTTCTCCAGCAATACCTAAGGCCAACAAATTCTTAGGAGATCTCCTCGGATGAAGACTAAGGCTTACGCCTTTTTGCCAAAGCTGAAGCTGGTGATGAGGAATCAGTTGTGTCATTGTGTGTATCTCATGTTTAGCTATTAAACTTGATTTTAGAGAGTGGCCCTTCGGTTTCCATAACAGTTCCGAATTATGTTTTTTTGCTAGCACAAATAGCTTTGGTAACAAGACGGTAGTTAGCGACTAGGGAGATTTTTGTTTGTGGATGTTTGTGAAACTGATCGCTGCTAGGTACGACGATTTTTGTCGCGTTTTGTTTGGCTACATGTTGGTGTTGCTGCGATAAGCCATGCTTTCTATAGTTTCTTTTCTTTGTGTTGTCACTAGCGTGGAATCTAAAAAACTTGGTTCCGTCATGTGATAATAGTGCAACCCCGAGCATATTTTGTTTCGTATGAAAAAATACGACCTTTAGCAACCATGAATCACAAAGCTCGTTTACAATTTGTAAATGTGTTCATCTTAGTGTATGTCGTCTACAACATTTGTAATAACTATGTGAAGTGGAAATGTGTTTTCATTCTAATAATGCATGGTAGAGCACATGTCCGGTTTGGCAAAATATATGGAACAACTATGTTTGCTTGTTGTCTTCATGGTCTAATGAAAGATAATTAAACTAATTTTGGTAAAATTACAATTTATTTCCTCATAAGACAAGATTACATGCCATATTTATGGAATGAATTGAAGTATCCAAACACTAATTTAGTAGTAACATGCTTATGTTTTATTATGCTGGCTACCAAAACATGCTGAACTAAAATTACTTTGTAATTAGTGAATTTCCATAATATATATATATACTTTATTTCTGAAGAAAAACTATTTCAAATGCAATTTTTGTTTTATCTATACTAAGAACTTTGAAGTTGTATTATATAAGATTATCGAGAAGGAACTAATATTAATTATTCAAAATGCATACATACCTTCGGTATAAACTACTGTGAAAACCTTTAGTTAATTACAACTTTGTTATTTTAGTACATAGAATCACATCATCAAGAGTCGTATTTGGATAATGCGGGTCAAATCAAACTCTCCAGGACTAAGAAATATATGTAGTATCATGTTACAATGGAACCATTTGAATACAACATATTTTAAAGTAAAGGTAACTTCTCTTAAAACTTTCCATTTAAACAATATAATTAAACCATTGTGCTTCAATCTTTATCCCTCTAAATCTGTCGCTTACCTGAAGAAGTAAAGAAACTCTCTCTAATTACTGTAAAGTATACAAAAATTCAACATTTGACTCTTGCAGGATGCTTAGCCAAAAATATAAATATCTCAGATTATGCTGACTACGCACGTCAAGCCAAGCTCATGGAAACCAAGTCATATATGTAGTATTATGACATCATATGTCATAGTGAAACCAGTTAAATGCTACATATTTCAGAGTAAGATAACTTCTCCCGAATCTTACTCTTTAAACAATATATTGGAGTGGGTGAGGTTCGAAAAAATATTGAAGTAGATTTGTGCTTAATTCCCCCCAAAAAAGTAAAGTAACTATGTGAACTTACCACAAACTTTACAAAACCAAATAATGACTCATGTACAATGCATAGCTAGAACTATGACAATCTCAGATCATGGAAATTGCTCAAACCAGGAAGAATTTTTGTGGTGACTAGGTGCATGTCGTATATTTGCGCTCCTCAAAGTGAATTTACATACCATAATAAGTATAATTAAACATGTCAAAAGGGAAAACTTTTAGGGAAGTTATTGAAAATAATTCGCTGGAGATAGTATAACCCATGATCTATGGCCAAACAACAACCCAACATACCCTCACTTGTTTGAATATTAACATCTAGCATCGACATGGATGAACTACATTTATTTACAGACTCGTGTATTATGTGAGGATATCATTTAACAATCAATGGTTTAACATACAAACTATGCAAGGCTATCCCCAAGAGCATAAGGACCATCGTTGTCTCGACTTAGAAATCCGCCGCGTTATTGTTTCTCGGCATGTCATATTTGATGAGGCTGTGTTTCCATATTTTTCTGCTAACCCCTCCATTTCCTCCACCCACCCCCGACACACGAAATCCATCTCGCAATCAGCGTTGTCCCGACTCGCCCATCGCATGGTCCCCTCTCTCTCCAACCACTCCTTGCGCGCCACCTCGCTAGCCCCTGCCATCCAAAGCAGTCTCGATACAGCCATCCCAGAACCCAAAACAGATGGTCACGTGCGGCAAGGTTGGGTATTTTATGCCTAAACAAAAAATTCCTTGCAAGCCACCGCCTCTTTCGCTATATCACCCATTCCCCTACCTATCGATCTACCCTCAAAGACCCTAATTGGCATAATGCTATGCTCGATGAATTTAATGCTCTAATGCAGAATGACATGTGTTCTCTAGTTTCTCGTCCTGTAGGTGCGAACGTGGTGACCGGCAAATGGAATTTTTGCCATAAGCTACATCTAGAAGGATCTCTCTCTAGATACAAGACTCGTTAGGTTGTTCGTGGGTTTAGGCGGCAACATGGGGTGGACTATGGAGAAACTTTCAGCCTCGTGGTCAAGCAAGCTACAACTCGCCTTGTTCTTTGGATTTCCACCATTCACTCCTAGCCTATTCATCAAATGGACGTAAAAAATGCCTTTCTCCATGGTCATCTTCAAGAGACAGTATAGTGTGAGCAACCCTCCGGCTTTATTGATCCCTCTCACCCTCTCATGTGTGCCTCCTGCACAAATCACTCTATGGGATCAAGCAGGCTCCTCGAACTTGTTTTCCTCGATTTACGTCATTTATTACTGTAACATCCCAGCATTTAGGAACCAACGAAAGGGAAGCCACTTGGGAGAAAGAAGAGGATTTAAGAAAAACCTATCAAGAACTATTGAGGTACACTTCAACAAACTTTGGGACGAAGTTTAATTTAAGGGGGGAAGTCTATAACATCACAGCATTTAGGAACCAACGAAGGGTAGATTTAGGAACATGTGAAATTGCATGCATTCATCTGTAAAAATGTGGGTAAATTTTTTTCCAAATAAAAAACCTAAAGTGATCAAAGTTTCTTTGACTCTTTAAGATTAGGAATAGTCTTGAAGAATGATCGTTATAAACTTTGATATGATCTTTGTGGATTAGTGTATTTTGGGAAAGGAAATTTGAATTTAAACTTGAGTGTTGGATTTATAATTTAAAAGGATTTAGAATTATGTTTGAGTAATTTGATTTAGTCAAGAACTTATAAATAGTAACTCAAACTTTAAATAAATAACATAATCAAGAAAAAGAGTATTCATACCATATCTTTATTCAATAAATGAGTTACAAAATGTAACTTATGAAAATGATTAAGAATCTTTACAATAGTAAATGAAATAAAAGAA
This sequence comes from Avena sativa, assembly GCA_916181665.1. Classification (NCBI taxonomy): domain Eukaryota; kingdom Viridiplantae; phylum Streptophyta; class Magnoliopsida; order Poales; family Poaceae; genus Avena; species Avena sativa. The sequence goes on from OV702285.1 coordinate 18,233,958, forward strand.
GAACCTTTATATGTTGAGTAATATTACAATCTTTATTACAAAAGGATAAAATAAAAATTACAAAATAATAAAATAAATACTACAAGGGACTATTCTATAAATAAAAAGAAAACCTAATCTAAGTCTTGAATCTTTAAGTCTTGTACCTGCAAAACAAAACACAAACTAAAAGAAAGAAAATTAAGGATTAAAATATGTTACTCTCAGTATTGACAGTGAGTTGCACTGTTCAAACTTTACATCACAGAGTAAACTTTAAGGGGCAAGTTTCACCAATATGAAAGAACTAAATCTTTCATAATTTTAAGCTATAAGTCAAATAACTCCAAACAGCAAGAAGGGGCAATTTTCACCAGATAAGTAAGTGTAATCGGATAAAAGGTAACTTTCATTCCCTGAGCATATCCACAAGGTGCAGCAGGCACACAAGCAGCACACACCTAAATGCATGGTGTGTGCTGTCAGCACAACAACAACTCTTACAAACAAAACTGATTAGCACAGCCGTGGGAAAGCAACCCCAACACCATTTCCTTGTTCTTACACATCAAGCACAGCAGCCAAACTAAACCAAACCAAACCAGATCACACCAACCACACCCTTGATCATCTCACCAAGATGGTGACATAAGGAGGGGGTAGATCAGGTGGATAGCAAGAACAAGGTCAAGCCAACAGGACCAGGAGGTGGATAGCAAGCTCAAGGACAAGTCTAGGAGCTGGAAGTAGCAGGAGTAACATCAGGAGAAGCACCAGATCAAGCTAGCCACACAACCAGCAAGATCAAGCCAAAAGATCAACAAGTTGCAACCCCAACAACTCCACTGTTGTGGTGAGTAATAAAAGACCATCACATGATTTATCTATCTAAGATAGACAAGCATTCATGATTTGTCTCATACTCAAATTCTCATAAAACACCCAACTGGGGTGAGTCCATCATTGAAGTTTTTCAAACACCAAAAGCAATCAAAAAACTATATAGATCCAAATAGGATCTCAGAACAACCTCATTGATCCTAGCTATCAGTCTATATCTTAAATTTCAAGAATGAATATAGCTAAGATCTGAACTTCTAGGCACACCTCTTAAACAGGAGTAGTACCTTAGAATTTCTACATCTTATGGATCTATATAACTGAATAAGCCTACAAATCATTTTTCCCAACTTTGACTCAGGATTCAGTAGCTGGTATCACTACCAGAACAGATCCATGAGGAACAACAAGATAAGGACCTAGTCCCTAAACCTCAGACCAACATCATAGGCTTTAGGGATTCAAGGAAAGAAGTTCCACTTATCTTTGATGCCAAGCTAATCTTAAGCTCAAAAAAAATTAAGCTAAATAATAGAACCTAGTCTTGTGTGCCATATTAGGATGGTGTCACAAGAATAGCTTCTAAACCAAACAAGTGAAGCAACTAGCTTTCACAGATAAACTCACAGACAACTACAAATCATTTTCCTGATATTAAACACAGGAATCATTTCCAGGAATATACATATACATAACATCACTGTAAGAGACAAGTAAATCTCAAATTTGATATGAATCCATAAGCCAACAGTATAGATACAGTGATTTCATCACTCAAAAATCACTGTCAATAATCAAGTAATGATAGTGGTGAGCTCTCAAATCACTAGAATCTCTAAAGTAACGATTCTATAGTAAAATTATCATCTGAACCATATCAAATTTACCAGTGGAATCAATCTGGTAAGACACTAGCCTCACCAAAGCCAACCATAAGCAGTAATCCACAGCAAACAACCACTCATCATGCTTAGGGATCATCAATACATGATCCAAATCATCAGATATATAATCAACAGAGGGATATGAACCCTAATCAAAACAAAAACCCTAATTAGGATATGAACCTAATCAGGACATGACCACTAGCTAGGAGTAGCCACTACAAACACATAGCACAGGGTGGCATAGCAGAGAGGACACGAGGGAAAGAAATGACAACTTACTGAAGGATGTTGTTGTGGGCGAGAAGAGGAAGCAGAGGGTGCCGACGAGCACGGCGGCACGGGGAGCACCCCAAGGGGGCGCTGCGACCCACACCACGTCGAGGCGGCGACCACCGCCACGCCTGAAGGCGAGGTACACCACATCAGCACACAGGAGCAGCGGCGGCGGCAGTACCAGCACCACCCCAAACCCTAGGGTTCGGGACAGAGCCGGTCTGGCCACAGGGGGCTCCAGGTCCAAGTCGAGTTGGACAGGAAGGTGGAGCGGGGTCAAAAACCACCCCATGCATCACGGCGGCGGCGGAAGAGGTCCATGTCGGCGTGAATCGCCGCTGGTGACATCACCGACCACGGGGTCGGGGGAGAAGAAGAGAGATGAGAACGAGAGAGTGATAGAGAGAGTGTGGGCTGGTTGGGCTAGGACCCTTCGGGGATTCATTTTGGTTCTGCCCAATTGGGCCAAAACGACCCAATAAACCCAACACATTCAGCCCAATCACTTAAGGCAAGATTTAATAATTAAGAAAAGACCAAAATGCCCCTGAATTTAAATAAATTCTAGAAAATCAAATAAAAATCCAAAAATTATAAATAGAATATTTTTGGATTCACAATAATCCAAGCTATCTAAATCAATTAAGAAATAAAATTTTAGGCATATAATTTTTATCAAGAATTTTATAATATATATATTCCTTATGGAATTTTATAAAATTAAAGAAAGATGATAAAAATAAATAAAAATCACTTTTATTATATACCAATATTGTAGTATTTTAGAAATATACTAAACAAATAATTTATATATATTTTTAATAATAATTCTTAAAGGAATTATTAAACAAGCAAAAGTTAAATAAAAGAAAAGGAAATAAAGAATACAATATTCAATAAATATTAATACTTTATAGTTATAAATTCTTTACTTATGAAAAGATTTTTATAAATTAAAATAATGGGGGAAAATACACACCAAACTAAATGATGCATTACATTACTTTGCATAATCATTTTGCTTCTTTAAATATTGTCCTTACCGGGCAATAATGATGTTTTGTAGACATAGAAGCTCAAGGTCCAGTGCAAGCATCCGACTTCACTCCCTTGCAATCACAAGGCAAGTTCATCACTTAATCATGTCCTTTGAAGAGTCATTATAAAAGTATTTGCAATTTGTGTGTTATCATATATACTCCAAAGAAAGAAAATATGATTTTCTCAAATAAAGAAATCTTAGATATCATCCTAAGTGATGATATAATGGAGCAATAGAACTTAGGGTTCTATTTTCAACAATGATGATCAATTAGGGACTTAATTACCCATGACATCAGTGATTCTAGCGTCGTATATCACGCGTTAGCCATGAGATTTGGAATGGGACAGAGAAGTCAGCTGTATCTTCTTCCTCTCGCATGTAGACGGATGTGCAGGTCGTGGCTGTTATCACTCGTAGCGTGCATATTAATTGGTAATTCGTAGAGGATATGCAGCATATGGGTGGGAACCCTTAACATCCCACGATAGTTCTGTCATCTAACGGTCTGTACAAACCATTGCCGTAATTCAATATGTGGGCATGGTGTACACCAAGGAGGCATGCGAGGCCGCGAAGGGGGCACTGATTGGCTTGGATCACCTACTAGGCCCCACATCAAGGAATTGTGGACGGGAAAGTATGCCCAGTTGTGCAACAAGGAGTTGATCTCTCATGGGTAAAGTAACGCACCTCTGCAGAGTGTAAGAATTGTAACTTGTTACTCCCTGTTCCGGGAAGGAGCTACGAACGCGGCAGGAAATGAAATCCATGAAAGTTCTGGTCAACCTGTGAAGGATGATGGTCATATATTTTCATAATAAAATCAATCTTTGAAGAAAGATTTACAAAAACTACATAGTGCCAAGGACTTATAGTATGAGGTGGTAGATAGAGCATCAAACTTCCCACCTTGCATATAATGAATTTGCTGGGTAACGTTGTTACTCATCCTTTCCTTTGATCCCTTGCTTAGACTCTGAGGAACCCGAAGATACGCCAATGTATGCAGCCAAATGCCAAGAAGATGTGTTCTATGAGGAGTCTGACCTGTCAGGAGGTGTTGAAGGAGTGGATTACGAAATCCACTATGGTGTCGATGACAACGAGCCCAACTATGTACCCTAGTTAGTAGTAACCAACAGAGTCGAGCAGCATGAACCATATAGAATAAGCTGCTGAGCTCAACTCCTAGTTGGAGTTGCTACTTTTGAATTCCGCTGAAACACTTTATATTTTGGTTTGTAAGTTGAATCTTTTCGAAGTCTTGAACTTCTGGTATTGTAATAAAAATAATGTGTGAATGTTTGTAATATGGACCCGCAATGTTTCTGTTGTACCATTCTGAGGGATGTGATATTTACAGAACGGTGTAATGTGGATGTCATGTCAACGACTATAGTGTACTACACGTGCAGTGGTATGCTGGGTCACCGCAGTTGGTATCAGAGCCAATTGCTTTGATCTTAGATTAGAAACCTAGTAAAGGGTATTACATGTATGAGTGTGTAGCAACGATAAAGAATTCTCTAAAAGAAATATAATGGGTATTTAAATGAGAATATTTCGTTATATGTTTTAGTTCGATAATTCTTTGTTATGATGCAATATATTATTGGTTACTAGTAAAAATATTTTTCTTATATACAGAGCTATGGCACCAAAGTTTCCAAAATAGACTTTGGTAAGGAAACAGGAGACTCTTGATGATTATCAAGGATCATTTACAGACCAACTTCTTCAACTTTTAAAGATTTTTAGCTGTCCAACTAGAATTCCAGTGAACACCATAACCTATTATGATGGTCGGATGTTATCCAAGTATCGTGTGAGTATTCAACTCCTAGAGGAGCTTGGATTATATCACGATCTACCTATAGGTGAAGGTAGGAGTCACTTAGCAGCATATCATGTTGCTGTTGTGGAGGCAATAGCTAATATGTGGGAGCCTAAAGCCAAGGAGTTGGAAGGTAGCACATTTTCTGTGATACCTCATGATTCTATAGACTCGGAGCCTGTACCGGATCATCTTACTTTGGTTAAGAAGAATCCTAAGTTAGCTTCCAAGTTTATGGATAGATAACGAACACTCGTTGCGTCTTTTTATAATACACATCAAGTGATTGTTGAAGATAAGAATGACATGTTAGATGATCTAGCTGATCCGGAAAGGAGGAAGCAGTTAGCATTCCAGTTGGAGAAGGAAGCAATTAGTAGTGCAAAACCTATCTTTAAGGATATACCTATAGATCCTGAATCTTTTACACCATATCCTTATTCACCAAGGCCTGAACCTATATATGATCCTACTATGGATACGAGGTATGCAGTACCACAGGGTCCAGAGGATGGTTCTGATTCAGAACTTCCTATTGAGAATTCTGATGGTTGGAGAATGGGATCATATGAAGGATCTCATGAACACCAGATGTCCATAGATGGTTCTAACAGAAATGTTGGACAATCTAGCTGGATGGGTGCAAGAATAACCCTAGTAACAGTAGTAGAAATGCCATGTCCATAGATAATCAGGATGAATAAGAAGATCCTGAGGAGAGAGTGTTTGAATCATCAACATCTTCTCAAAACCCAGGGAATATACATTATCCGATGTTTAACTATCTTGCCCAAAGGAGCACCTGGGGATCAGCAGGATCTGCGTATTCTGTTGACAACTCAAGGAATGAAGCTCAGGAGATGCAAGTGGGAGATAATGTTGAATATGTTTCTAAAGACTTTTCAGCTGAGCTAGAGGGAGTCAATGCGCTCAGGTTGAGTAATGACTCAAGTCCTGACACTTCAGATACTGAGTATGTTCCTTCTGGAAGGCCATTTGTTCCACAAACTGTGTGACGAACGTCACGTCATCACGGTTGGACATCAGGCATGTATGATGAGCGTAGTTATTACTAAAAGCAGGCGGCTTAGTAAGAAGTATCAAGTACTATGTATTTTAATCCAAGAAAATAAGGTAGTTAGATAACTAGGTAGTGTTGTGATTATACCTATATGGTATAAGTTGTAATGACTTTGTATTATTAAGATATTGTAATGTATAGTATGTGAAATGCATATTTGGATTTTCATTGTGTGACTAGTTCTGTGCGTAAAGTCGATCTCAGAACACATGTGCATGATGTAATTATGAGTATTCGCTTTATGTGCAGGACTATGGGGTCATGGATACGGGTGTAGAGACCGAAGCTGAACAGTAGCGGATGGAACGTGAGGCCAAGGAGAAGGCCGATGCAGATGCAGCAAATCAGGGAACGTTACCACCACCACCACCAATGAGGCCGTTAATGGAGCAGAACTTTATGCAGTGTATGCAAATGATACAAGAGACCCAAAACAAGTTCATGGAAGAGCTGCTGGGACGAGCTGGAAATCAGAGGGCACCTGAAGGTGGAGGAGTGAGTCTTTCTGACTTCCAGAATGCAAGACTGTTACCTTTTGCATCAGCTCCTGAACCAATGGATGCAGAAGATTGGCTAGCAGATACATAAGGAAAGTTGAAGACTGTAGGTTGTAATGATGCGGAGAAACTGAGGTATGTAACTCATCTTCTGACTGGACCTGCAGCATCATGGTGGGAAAATCAGTTAGCCATGCAACAGCCAGGAAGGGAGTACACCTGGGAGGAGTTCAAGCAGAGATTTCGTGAATATAATGTTCCAGAAAATGTTATGGAGTTGAAGCAAAGAGAATTTGAGGAGCTTCGGCAGGGATATACTAGTGTCATGAAGTATATCCGGGAGTTCAGTCAACTGTCTCGTTATGCTGAGGAAGATGTTAACATAGAAGAGAAGCAGAAGAAGCGTTTCCTGCGGGGGTTAAATCCATTTGTGAGGATGCAGTTAAGGTTGGCTAATAAGCAAACTTATCAGCAGTTGCTGGATGCAGCTATCACTTTTGAAGGTGACTACAAGAACGTCCAAGAGGATAGGAGGAAGAGAGCCAAGAAGGAAACCAAGAGAATTCAGGCAAGCAAACCTAAACCCAATCTAGAGTTCAAACCCCGGAACAAGGCCTATGGTAACAATAACAATAATAAGGGAAGTGGTGGAAATCAATCCAATCCTATGAGGAATGTTATGTGTAACAACTGTGGAATTCTAGAGCATTTCCAGAGGGAATGCAAACAGCCTGTAGTGATATGTTACGGTTGTGGCCAGAAGGGGCATATCAAGCCCGACTGTCCGAGCAAACCACCAGGTGGTTGGCCTAGCAAGGGAGGAGGACAAGCCAGTGGAGCAAATGGACAGCCCAATCGAGGAGTAAATAATGTCAAGAACAACAATGGCAAGAGGAACAGACCTACCGGGAAGCTGAATTGTGCAACCCTAGAGGAGGTGGATAATTCGGAGCATGCAGTGATAGGTACGCTCAATATCCTTACCAATCCCGGCAAAGTTCTATTTGATACTAGTGCAACTACTTCATTCATTTCTGAAGAATTCTGTGATAAGTTCGGGATTAGAAGGGCAACGTTAGAAAATCCTATGACCGTAGTTACGGCAAGGGGAAATGTGATTGTACGCCACATCAAACAAGATCAGGTTATCTCGATCTATGGTTGTACATACTTTGCATACCTTTATGTGATTCCTTTGAAGGGAATTGCAGTAGTGCTGGGGATGGACTGGATGATGGAAGATGGGGCTCCGATAAATTGTGAGGAGAAAACTGTCTCAATAAAAACTCCAAGTGGAGCAAGAATAATGTATCAAGCAGATAAGCATAGCCATATCATGGTGCATCTTTAGTTGAACTCAATGAAATAGGTCCAATTGGAAGATATTCCTTTAGTAAATGAGTTTCAAGATGTTTTTCCAGCAGAGCTACCTGGGATGCCACCAGATCGGGAGATAGAGTTCACTATTGATCTAATTCTAGGTATAGCACCAATAGCTCAAGCACCCTATAAGATGGGACCAAAATAATTAAAATAATTCAAAGAGCAAATTGATGAGTTAGCCAGAAAAGGATTTATTCAAGAAAGTGTATCCCCATGGGGAACACCTGTAATCTTTGTGGATAAAAGGGATGGTGGTAGAAGGATGTGTGGAGACTAAAGAAATCTGAACAATGTTACCATAAAGAATAAGTATCCTTTACCAAGGATTCAAGATTTGTTTGATCAAGTGAAAGGAGATAGAGTATTTTCTAAGATCTGGATATCATCAGATAAAAATTAAACCAGAGGATGTTCCAAAGACAACATTTGTCTCAAGATATGGACACCATGAGTATCTGGTAGTACCATTTGGTTTGACCAATGCACCAACAATATTCATGAATATGATGAACAAAATCTTCATGCCATATTTGGATAAGTTCGTCATAGTCTTCATTGATGATATTCTGATCTACTCCAAAGATAAGGAAGAGCATGCTAATCATTTGAGAATAGCATTGCAGACTCTAAGAGAACATAAAATCTATGCTAAGTTCAGTAAGTGTGAATTTGGCTAGATGAGGTAGAATTCCTCGGCCATGTGATTAGTAAAGATGGAATAGCTGTAAATCCATCCAAAGTTCAATCAGTACTAGAGTGGACTGCACCAACCAATGTGAAACAAATTCGAGGTTTCTTGGGGATGGATGGTTATTATCAGAGATTCATTGAAGGTTTCTCGAAAATAGCTGGACCAATGACTAAATTGTTAAGAAAGAATACACCATTCAATTGGGATGAGAAGTGTGAAGCAAGTTTTTAGGAGTTGAAGACTAGGTTAACCACAACTCCAATCTTAGCAGTTCTAGAAACAGGGGAAGACTTTACAGTATACTGTGATGCATCTAAAGAAGGTTTAGGTTGTGTGTTAATGCAAGATCAGAAAGTGATTGCTTATGGTTCAAGACAACTAAAACCACATGAAGTCAACTATCCAACTCATGGTTTAGAGTTAGCAGCAGTAGTGTTTGCGCTGAAAGGATGGAGGCACTTTCTTTATGGAGCCAGATGTGAGTTATACACTGACCATAAAAGTCTCAAATATTCCTTCACCCAAAAGGAATTGAATATGAGACAGAAGCGTTGGTTGGAACTAATCAAAGATTATGATTTAACAATCAACTATACTCCAGGAAAAGCAAATGTTGTAGCAAATGCTTTAAGTCGAAAGAGTGCAGATATTCAGCCTAGCAATCGGGAACTACCAAAAGAGTTACAAATGGACTTGGAAATATTAGAGCTTCAATTCATTAGAACAGAGGTTCTTGGAGGATTAGCTACTATGCAAGTAGTTGCAGAGTAGGACAGTGATCTTAAGCACAAAATTTTTAGACATCAAGCAGAAGATCCTTTCATTGCTAAGGAAATCCGGAGGATATCCCAAGGGCAAACATCAGTTTTTCTCCTTGGAGATTATGAGTCTTTGTGGTTCCAAGACCGTCTTTGTGTTCCAGATGTGATTGATATTCGTGATGTCATACTCAGAGAAGCACATGAAACACCATATTCTATACATCCAGGAAGTACTAAGATGTATATGGATTTGAAAGAACTATTCTGGTGGAATAACATGAAAAGGGACATTGCTAAATATGTATCTGAATGCCATACTTGCCAAAGGGTGAAGACTGAACATCAAAGTCCAGCAGGACCATTGCAACCTTTGGAAATTCCCGAATGGAAGTGGGAGGAAATATGTATGGACTTCATCACATGATTGACCATGACACCTAAACGGAAGGATATGATATGGGTAATTGTGGATAGACTCACTAAAAGTGCACATTTTTTCTGGTAAATCAGAAGGATAATGCCGAGAAGTTAGTTGAAGTTTACATCAAAGAAATAGTAAGCAAGCACGGAGTGCCCAAAAGAATTGTATCTGATAGGGGATCAGTGTTTACTTCAGCATTTTGGAAGCAATTACATGAAGCACTTGGTTAAAATTTAGATTTTAGCACAGCTTATCATCCAGAGACAGGAGGTCAAACAGAAAGAACAAATCAGATACTAGAAGACATGTTAAGGGCTTGTGCATTAGATTTTGGAGGTACATGGGAAGATCATCTCCCATTGGCAGAATTTTCCTACAATAATAGCTATTAGAGTAGTCTGAAGGCAGCTCCATATCAGGTTCTGTATGGAAGGAAATGTAGATCACCAATATGTTGATATGAGCCTGGAAGCAGCAAAGAATTTGCGCCAGACTATATCAAGGAAAAGCAAAATATCATTGATAAGATCAAGGATAGACTAAAAATAGCTCAAAGTAGGCATAAAAGTTATGCTGATCAAAGTCGAAGATCATGGCATCCAGAAGTAGGAGACATGGTATATTTGAAAGTAAGTCCAATGAAATGGGTTAAAAGGTTCGGAGTTAAGGGAAAATTGAGCCCAAGATATATCGGGCCATTCAAGATACTGAGTCAGAACAGGACCATAGCTTATGCTTTAGAGTTACCCTCAAGATTGACTCAAGTTCATAATGTTTTCCATGTGTCACAACTACGTAAATGTTTGAAAGTTCCGGATGATGCAATCACACATCAAGAGATAGAATTACAAGCGGACCTGAACTATATTGAAAAACCCTGTAAAATTTTGGAAGAAAACTGGAAAAAGTTGAGGAACGGGTTAATCAAATACTGCAAGGTACAGTGGGAACATCACCCCAAAAGGGAAGCCACTTGGGAGAAAGAAGAGGATTTAAGAAAAGCATATCAAGAACTATTGAGGTACACTTCAACAAACTTTGGGACGAAGTTTAATTTAAGGGGGGAAGTCTATAACATCACAGCATTTAGGAACCAATGGAGGGTAGATTTAGGAACCTGTGAAATTGCATGCATTCATCTGTAAAAATGTGGGTAAATTTTTCGCCAAATAAAAAACCTAAAGTGATCAAAGTTTCTTTCACTCTTTAAGATTAGGAATAGTCTTGAAGAATGATTGCTATAAACTTTGATATGATCTTTGTGGATTAGTGTGTTTTGGGAAAGGAAATTTGAATTTAAACTTGAGTGTTGGATTTATAATTTAAAAGGATTTAGAATTATGTTTGAGTAATTTTATTTAGTCAAGAATTGATAAGTAGTAACTCAAACTTTAAATAAATAACATAATCAAGAAAAAGAGTATTCATACCATATCTTTATTCAATAAATGAGTTACAAAATGTAACTTATGAAAATGATTAAGAATCTTTAGAATAGTAAATGAAATAAAAGAAGAACCTTTATATATTGAGTAATATTACAATCTTTATTACAAAAGGGTAAAATAAAAATTACAAAATAATAAAATAAATACTACAAGGGACTATTCTATAAAGAAAAAGAAAACCTAATCTAAGTCTTGAATATTCAAGTCGTGTACCTGCAAAACAAAACACAAACTAAAAGAAAGAAAATTAAGGATTAAAATATGTTACTCTCAGTATTGACAGTGAGTTGCACTGTTCAAACTTTACATCACAGAGTAAACTTTAAGGGGCAAGTTTCACCAATATGAAAGAACTAAATTTTTCATAATTTTAAGCCATAAGTCAAATAACTCCAAACAGCAAGAAGGGGAAAGTTTCACCAGACAAGTAAGTGTAATAGGATAAAAGGTAACTTTCATTTCCTGAGCATATCCACAAGGTGCAGCAGGCACACAAGCAGCACACACACCTAAATGCATGGTGTGTGATGTCAGCACAGCAAAAACAGCTCTTACAAACAAAACTGATCAGCACAGCCGTGGGCAAGCAACCCCAGCACCATTTCCTTGTTCTTACACATCAAGCACAACAGCCAAACCAAACCAAACCAAGATCACACCAACCACACCCTTGATCATCTCACCAAGATGGTGACATAAGGAGGGGGTAGATCAGGTGGATAGCAAGAACAAGGTCAAGACAACAGGACCAGGATGTGGATAGCAAGCTCAAGGACAAGTCCAGGAGCTGGAAGTAGCAGGAGTAGCATCAGGAGAAGCACCAGGTCAAGCTAGCCACACAAACAGCAAGATCAAGCCAAAAGATCAACAAGTTGCAGCCCCAACAACTCCACTGTTGTGGTGAGTAATAAAAGACCATCACATGATTTATCTGTCTAAGCTAGACAAGCATTCATGAGTTGTCTCATACTCAAATTCTCATAAAAACACCCAAGTGGGGTGAGTCCATCATTGAAGTTTTTAAAACACCAAAAGCAATCACAAAACTATATAGATCCAACTAGGATCTCAGAACAACCTCATTGATCCTAGCTATCAGGCTATATCTTAGATTTCAAGAATGAATATAGCTAAGATCTGAACTTCTAGGCACACCTCTTAAACAGGAGTAGTACCTTAGAATTTCTACATCTTATAGATCTATATAACTGAATAAGCCTACAAATCATTTTTCCCAATTTTGACTCAGGATTCAGTAGCTGGTATCACTACCAGAACAGATCCATGAGGAACAACAAGATAAGGACCTAGTCCGTAAACCTCAGACCAACATCATAGGCTTTAGGGATTCAAGGAAAGAAGTTCCACTTATCTCTGATGCCAAGCTAATCTTAAGCTCAAACAAAATTAAGCTAAGTAATAGAACCTAGTCTTGTGTGCCATATTAGGATGGTGTCACAAGAATAGCTTCTAAACCAAACATGTGAAGTAACTAGCTTTCACAGATAAACTCACAGACAACTACAAATCATTTTCCTGATACTAAACACAGGAATCATTTCCAGGAATATACATATACATAACATCACTTTAATATACAAGTTAGTCTCAAACTGTATATGAATCCATAAGCCAACAGTTAAGATATAGTGACTTCATCACTCAAAAATCACTGTCAATAATCAAGTAATGACAGTGGTGAGCTCTCAAATCACTAGAATCTCTAAAGTAATGATTCTACAGTAAAATTATCATCTGAACCATATCAAATTTTCAAGTGGAATCAAGCTGGTAAGCTACTAGCCTCACAAAAGCCAACCATAAGCAGTAATCCACAGCAAACAACCACTTATCATGCTTAGGGATCATCAATACATGATCCAAATCATCAGATATATAATCAACATAGGGATATGAACCCTAATCAGAACAAAAACCCTAATTAGGATATGAACCTAATCAGGACATGACCACTAGCTAGGAGTAGCCACTACGAACACATAGCACAGTGTGGCATAGCACAGGGGACACGAGGGAAAGAAAGGACAACTTACCGAAGGATGTTGTTGTGGGCAAGAAGAGGAAGCAAAGGGTGTCGACGAGCACGGCGGCACGAGGAGCACCCCAAGGGGGCGCTGCGACCCACAACATGCCGTGGAGGTGACCACCGCCACGCCTGAAGGTGAGGAACACCACCACAGCACATAGGAGCAGTGGCGGCGGCAGTACCAGCACCACCCCAAACTCTAGGGTTCGGGACAGAGCCGGTCTGGCCACAGGGGGGCTCCAGGTCCAAATCGAGTTGGACAGGAAGATGGAGCAGGGTCAACAACCACCCCATGCATCACGGCGGTGGCGGAAGAGGTCCACGGCGGCTTGAATCGCCGGCGGTGACATCGCTAACCACGGGGTCGGGGGAGAAGAAGAAGAGAGATGAGAACGAGAGAGTGACAGAGAGAGTGTGGGCTAGTTGGGCCAGGACCCTTCGGGGAGTCATTTTGGTTCTGCCCAATTAGGCCAAAATGGCCCAATAAACCCAACACAGTCAGGCTAATCACTTAAGGCAAGTTTTAATAATTAAGAAAAGACCAAAATGCCCCTGAATTTAAATAAATTCTAAAAAAATCAAATAAAAGTCCAAAAATTATAAATAAAATATTTTTGAATTCACAATAATCCAATCTATCTAAATCAATTAAGAAATAAAATTTTAGGCATATAATTGTTATCAAGAATTTTATAATATATATATTCCTTATGGAATTTTATAAAATTAAAGAAAGATGATAAAAATAAATAAAAATCACTTTTATTATATACCAATATTTTAGTATTTTATAAAAATACTAAACAAATAATTTATATATATTTTTAATAATAATTCTTAAAGGAATTATTAAACAAGCAAAAGTTAAATAAAAGAAAAGGAAATAAAGAATACAATATTCAATAAATATTAATACTTTATAGTTTTAAATTCTTTATTATGAAAAGAGTTTTATAAATTAAAATAATGGGGGAAATACACACCAAACTAAATGATGCATTACATTACTTTGCATAATCATTTTGCTTCTTTAAATATTGTCCTTACCGGGCAATAATGATGTTTTATAGACATAAAAGCTCAAGGTCCAGCGCAAGCATCTGACTTCACTACCTTGCAATCACAAGGCAGGTTCATCACTTACTCATGTCCTTTGAAGAGTCATTATCAAAGTATTTGCAATTTGTGTGTCATCATATATACTCCAAAGAAAGAAAATATGATTTTATCAAATAAAGAAATCTTAGATATCATCCTAAGTGATGATATAATGGATCAATAGAACTTAGGGTTCTATTTTCAACAATGATGATCAATTAGGGACTTAATAACCCAGGACATCAGTGATTCTAGCGTCGTATATCATGCGTTAGCCATGAGATTTGGAATGGGACAGAGAAGTCAGCTGTATCTTCTTCCTCTCGCTTGTAGCCGGATGTGCAGGTCATGGTTGTTATCACTCGTAGCATGCATATTAATTGGTAATTCGTAGAGGATATGCAGCATATGGGTGGGAACCCTCAACATCCCATGATAGTTCTGGCATCTAACGGTCTGTACAAACCATTACCGTAATTCAATATGTGGGCATGGTGTACACCAAGGAGGCATGCGAGGTCGCGAAGGGGGCACTGATTGGCTTGGATCACCTATTGGGCCCCACATCAAGGAATTGTGGACGGGAAAGTACGCCCAGTTGTGCAACAAGGAGTTGATCTCTCATGGGTAAAGTAACGCACCTCTGCAGAGTGTAAGAATTGTAACTTGTTACTCCCTGTTCCGGGAAGGAGCTACGGACGCGGCAGGAAATGAACTCCATGAAAGTTCTGGTCAACCTGTGAAGGATGATGGTCATAGATTTTCATAATAAAATCAATCTTTGAAGAAAGATTTACAAAAACTGCATAGTGCCAAGGACTTATAGTCTGAGGTGGTAGATAGAGCATCAAACTTCCCACCTTGCATATAATGAATTTGCTGGGTAACGCTGTTACTCATCCTTTCCTTTGATCCCTTGCTTAGACTCTGAGGAACCCGAAGATACGCCAATGTATGCAGCCAAATGCCAAGAAGATGTGTTCTATGAGGAGCCTGACCTGTCAGGAGGTGTTGAAGGAGTTGATTACGAAATCCACTATGGTGTCGATGACAACGAGCCCAACTATGTACCCTAGTTAGTAGTAACCGACAGAGCCGAGCAGCATGAACCATATAGAATAAGCTGCTGAGCTCAACTCCTAGTTGGAGTTGCTACTTTTGAATTCCGCTGAAACACTTTATATTTTGGTTTGTAAGTTGAATCTTTTCGAAGTCTTGAACTTCTGGTATTGTAATAAAAATAATGTGTGAATGTTTGTAATATGGACCCGCAATGTTTCTGTTGTACCATTCTGAGGGATGTGATATTTACAGAACGGTGTAATGTGGATGTCATGTCAACGACTATAGTGTACTACACATGCAGTGGTATGCTGGGTCACCGCAATTACCTCCATTGGTTTTTTTATCTCTAAGAGTGATTCCTCATTATTCATCCTCAAAAATGGTCCACCCATTTCCTATCTTTTGTTATATGTTGATGATATAATTCTTACAGCAAACTCCACCCACCTTCTCCACACCATAATAACATCCCTAAACAATGAATTTTTCATGACTGGTCGGGGTGACATACACCATTTTCTTAGGATCAATGTAGACCTTGTACGTGTGTGGTTGTTTCTGTCGCAACAACAGTAGCCTTGGAGATTTTGGAGCGTGCTAAAATGCTCAATTACCATCCTGTATCCATAGTGGTGGACACTTGGTCCATGACTTCTTCTTGCGATGGCGTCCCATTTTATGATCCGATTCTATACATGAGCTTGGCTGGTGTGCTCCAATACTTGATGCTTACAAGACCTACTCTATGATATGCCATTCAGCAAGTCTTCTTGTTTATGCACGCTCCGCCAGATACACATTATCAGATTATCAATAGTATTATCATGTATATAAAGGGTACATCTCATTTTGGTCTGCATCTCCACAAAAACTTCTCTTTAGATCTTATTGCTTACTCTGATGCTGATTGGGCGGGTTGTCCTGACACCCGCAAGTCCACTTCCGAGTTTTGTATTTTTATTTGGAAATAGTTTGGTCTCCTGGTCTTCTCGTTGCCAAAAGACATTTTCTCGTTCTAGTGCAGAAGTAGAGTATCATGCAGTTTCCAACTGCATTGTCGAGTCATATTGGTTGCACCAACTTCTTCAGGAGCTACATCATTACCCCCACATGAGCTACAATAGTTTATTGTGATAATGTTAGTGCTATGTACATGAGCTCTAACCTGGTCTAGCATCAACGGACAAAACATGTCAAGATTGATCTTCATTTTGTCCGTGACCGCGTTGCACTCCGTGAGGCTCGGGTTCTTCATGTTCCCACCATCTCTCAGTATGCTAACATCTTCACCAAAGAGCCGCCAACTATAGTGTTTGAAGAATTTCGGTCTAGTCTGAACATCACGGAATCTCTCTGAATAATAATTTTTTTAGAATGTTATCCCTCTTTTTTTTGAGGGTAATAACAGTAGGAAAGACTACTACTGCCTCATTTTCATTAATAATGGGTCAGAATCTGTAAGGTTCCATATTTACACAGAGACAGAGGATGGGGGAGAGACTCTAAAAAGTCAGAAAAGATAAATCTAGGAGTACAAGAAGGTTTACAAACTATGAATAATGCTCTTGATAAGTGGATGTAGCTCCTCTTTAGTCCTATGAATCAGTAGTGACAGATCAGCAGCAAATCTTGATTTCCAAGCCTGAACTGATGGTTGTGTGTTATTAAACCAGAGATTGTTTCTCTCTTTCCAGATGTTCCAAGAGCCCAGCAAGGTGATTTCCATAAACAGCTTTTTATTCCAGCTCTTTCTTCCTTGCTCAATGATCTGGAGCCTAGAGTTATTCATAGCCCAAGAGATGTTAATTGAACTCCAGCAATCTTGGCTAAATGGGCAATGAAAAAACAAGTGTTCAATTGTTTCCTCAGTATTGTGATTACACATAAAACAATCATATCCAGTCCCCAATGCATAATGTCTTCTTCTTAACATGTTTCTTGTATTCAATCTGTCAGACAGAATTAACCACCCAAAGAACTTCACTTTTGCTGTGCACTTCGATTTCCACAGCCATTTAAAGGATATATGTGGATTTATATTTCTGAAATTGTATTGATAATATTTGCTGGAAGTGAATTCTTTGTCCCCCCAAACATAGCTCCAAGTGTCATGTGAATGTTCTCTAAGTTCAATTTCTCTACAGCTATTCTGGATGTCCCTCAATTCAGCTAATGCTTCCGGTGATAAAGGGAGATAAAAGAGTTGTGTCAAACTATCAGCTATAAGAAACTCCTGTACAGAGATATCTTCCTTCCTAGCATAAGAATAAATGGTTGGGTGGCTCTCTTCTAAGATGCTTACAGACCATTGATCCTTCCAAAACAGTGTGTTAGCCCCATTACCAATAGAGCTTTTAGCTATTCCTCTGAATAAATGTGAAAGCCTAGAAACATCTCTCCACCAGAAAGAGCCACAGGGCCCAGAAGCATGGGGAATAATGTTGTTGTAATATGCATTCCATACTAGGGAGACCCAAGGTGTGTCATCCTTATTATAGAACTTATGCAGGAATTTAAGCAACAGACCTTCATTCTGAATTTTAAGGTTGAGAATGCCAACACCTCCTCTACATTTGGGCCTACAAATCATATCCCAAGCAGCTAAAGAATTACATTTTCCTCCCACTTCAGTTTTCTTGTTCCATAAACAGTGTCTCTGAATTTTTTCTATATGCCCCACAATCTTCTCTGGCAGTTTGATTGCACACATTGTGAAAGTTGCAATTGAAGCCAGTAAAGAATTAATCACAGTAACTCTCCCACTATAAGACATCATCATGAATAAGGCAGAAACCTTTCTTTCAACTCTGTCAATCAGTGGCATAAGATCATAAACAGTGGGTTTAGTGGTGCCAAGAGGAAGCCCCAAATAAGTGAAAGGCATTTTGGCAATTGCACATCCCAATATATCTGCAATTTCCTGAGATAAGTTATCAGCCAGATTTATTGGTATTAGGCGTGACTTATGAAAATTAATTTGTAAACCAGTAGAAATAGCATAATTCTGAAGGATCCCTTTCATTATCTGTATTTGATCTTTGTCTGCTTGCATTATAATCAAAGTGTCATCTGCATATTGAACCACAGGAAAATCCTGTCCAAAATCAGGGGAGAAAGGGGCCTTTAGTATGTTGTCTCTGAATGCCTTATTGATTGCAGATTGTAGTAAATCAGCAGCAAGCACAAAAATAAGGGGGACAGAGGGTCTCCTTGTCTAACTCCTCTTTTGCAATGAAATTGCCTCCCAGGTACTCCATTGAGCAAAACAACAGACATTCCAGTACCAAAAATAGTTTCAATCCATTTCAACCACTTATCATCAAAACCCATCTGTTTCATAATTTTCATCATAGCCATATGATCAATGGTATCAAAAGCTTTGGCAAAGTCCAACTTGAGTAAAATAATCTCTTTCTTAGAAGCTTCACATTGATATAAAAATTCAAATGCCCAAGCAAGGCAATCCTGAATGTTTCTGCCTTTTAAAAACCATATTGATTTCTATGGATAATCTTCAATATAACCTTCTGTAGCCTATTAGCCAAGATCTTTGTTATAAGCTTCAGAACACAAGATCTCTGAATAATTATTCATGTGTTGTAAGTTTACATGTGTATGTAACAAACTCTGCTAGTCAGAGGTAGCTCTCCTGATCATTAGTATCCCATTCCCCTAAACGTGTGTCATCTCTGCCGTATTTTTTGCCAAATATGTTTAAATCTGGAAACTTCAACTGAATCTAACTCCTCCTTGAAACTAATTCTGAATCTGACCCTTGGGGTTGGTGCCATTTAAAATTGCGCCTAAGATGTGCAGATCGATGCCAAGACGAAGCACCTCGGCACCATATCACATGGTGCCGACCGCCCGTGGCTGCCTCCTGATACGTCGTAAACGTATCTATAATTTTTGATGCTCCATGCTTATTTTATATCATTTGTCTTATGTTTTGTCTACACTTTGAGGTATTTTTATACACTTTCTGGAACTAACCTATAGACAAGATGCCGTAGTGCTAGTTGCTCGTTTTCTGCTGGTTTTGGTTCCAGAAAAGCTAAAAATGAATATTTTCAGAATTGGACGGGACAAAAGCCAATATGCCTATTTTTCTCGGAGCAATACGGAAACGCGAAGCAAAGACGGAGGAGGGCACCAGGGCGGCCACACCCTACGGTGGCGCGGGTAGCCCCTGGTGGTGCCACCAGGGGGTGTGGGCCCCCTGGCTGCCTCCTCGCCTCGCCTCTTCGCCTATAAGAAGCCACCGAAGGGGAGATTCGGGGTACAAAAGTCTCTGTTCTGACACCCTGCCAGGACGGGGAAGTGCCCCCGGAGCCATGTCCATCACCATATCCATCACCATTGCTGATTCCCATGATGAGGAGGGAGGAGTTCTTCCTCGAGGCTGAGGGCTCTACCGGTAGCTATGTGTTCATCTCTCTCCATGCATGATCTTATTGTGATCATGAGCTCTGTAATCAAGTAGATCTACTCTGTTACTCAAGTTCTTTAATAGATCTTTGCTCTACCCACGTGTGTGAAAGTGACAGCGTGCATACCGTGGTGGCACTTAGGATAGAATCTACATAAATACTCAAGTGCTTCAATAGATCTCTGCTCTCCCCACGTGTGTGAAAGTGATAGCATGCACGCCGTGGTGGCACTTAGGCTAGAGTTCATAAATCTTATCATGAGTATATTTTGAGTTGGTTGTCTCTATGAAATTGTGGTGTTTGTTGGAACCATCAAGCGCTCAAGGTGACAGTGTGGGGTTATCTAGATTGGGAAAGACGGACTTTGAGGAGTGTTGTTATATCCCTACCATGGATTAGAGTGTCCAACCGGAGAGTAGTTCAGGTTAGTATCATGAAGAGAATATATTTATTGAGAGTGTTCACTAGTGAAAGTATGATCCCTAGGCCTTTTTTCTAAGCATTGAAACACCGTTTGCATCTAGATCTGTTGCATGTTTGCTTGCTTCCATTTTAATTTCAGTTTGCTTTTAGTCTCTCCCACGTCAACAACAAGTTAGAAGCTCTTTTGTGGCACCGTTTCCACTTGTATTTCACCATCTCTTTGCTGAACTAGTGCACCTATACACCTGACAAGTGTATTAGGTGTGTTGGGGACACAAGAGACTTTTTGTATCTTGATTGCAGGGTTGCTTGAGAGGGATACCTTTGACCACTTACTCCCTGAGTTCGATAAAACTTGGGTAATCCACTTAAGGGAAACTTGCTGCTGTTTTACAAACCTCTACACTTGGAGGCCCAACAACCGTCTACAAGAATAGAAGTGCGTAGACATAAATCTATTTTCTGGCGTGCCGTTGCCGGGGAGGTAAGGTAAAAGGTACTCACATCCTCTGGTGTGAGTGCTCGAAGTTATTTTCTTTAGATTCTGCAATATTGTCTTTTTATTTCTTGTTTTCACTAGTTAGGCTTAATGGAAAACAACAACAAAAAATAGAGAGCTTTATAGTGTTTATCTTTAGTTAGGACATGAAGTGTTTGAAGAGAAAATTAAAAAACCTATGGAACTTTATTTGCATGCTAATAGCAATGTTATTAGTATGAATTCTTTGAACACCATTATTGCTAATGCTATGGAAACGTCTAAGCTTGGGGAAGCTAGTTTTTATGAAAATGATCTTTTTAGTTCCCCAGCTTTGGAAGATAGCTATTCTATTGCTTATGATGATACCAAACCTCCAATATATGATGATTACAATGATGAATATGATATTTTCAGTCCACCTACTATTGAAGAGAAAGTTAATTATGATTACAATATGTCTCCTATATTTGATGATTATGGTGATGAGAATAACAATGATAACTATTTTGTTGAATTTGCTCCCACTACAGTTAATAAGAATGACTATTCTTATGTGGAGAGTAAAAATTATTATATGCATGTGGCTCATCATAAGAATGTTTTATGTGATAGTTATATTATTAATTTTATTCATGATGCTACTGAAAGATATTATGAGAGAGGGAAACATGGTCTTATGTATCTCAACAATATTAAGTTTCCCCTCTTTATGTTGAAATTTTTGAAGTTGCACTTGTTTTGCTTTCCTATGCTTGTTGCTTTGTGCTCTCATGACTTGTTTCTTTACAAGATTCCTATGCATAGGAAGTGGGTTAGACTTAAATGTGTTTTGAATTTGCTTCTTGATGCTCTCTTTTACTTCAATTCATATTTCTTATGTGAGTATCTTCTCAAACTATCAAGTCTAACTTAAAGGCGTTAAATAAAAGTACTTATTGGGAGATAACCCAAAAGTTTTCTTGAGTCTTGGAAGTTATTACCTCTATAATGACCTCTTCTTATCCTTTTTATTTGCTTTTTGTGACAAGAATAACCTCTAATAAGAGCGAAATAAGATTTGGGGAGTTGTTGTCCCGAAACAGGTTTTTATGCTCCACCATGAAAATTCGTGTAAAATCTTTGTAAGTCGGATTGAGCTCATATTTTATGAATATATCCCCCAGTATGTTAAACAAATTTCATTAGTTAAACACTTTTTTATTTGAGCAACAAAAGGTCTTCGAAAAAATCGGTTTCTACCTGCTGGTCTATTTTGAAAAATTTCTGTCATTATTTGCATTTGCTTCTTATTGATTCCTTTTTGTGTTGTTTTTGGAAAATTGAGATTTTTGAGGGAATTGCTGCAGTATCTTGTGTTTTTAGTGGAAGTTTTGTTGTTCTAAATCTAAACCCAAAGGTCTATTATCTTTTGAATACACTAATGTTGCTAATGAAGATTGTGTGAAGTTTTGTATGAACGAAAAATTTTAGGTGTAGAGAAAGAATGATGTAATGAGATGAAGAATGGAAAGCTTGGGGATGCCACCCTGTGTCACCCCAAGAAATATTCAAGATATACAAGCGTCAAAGCTTGGGGATGCCCAAGGCATCCCCTTCTTCATCAATAAAAATCTCAGGTCTTTCTAGACACTTCGTTTTTATTGTTTCCTACACAGTTGTGTTATTGGAGCGTCTTAGTTTTCGTTTAGTTTGCTTAGTTTGCTTGAATAAAGTAGTTTGGCCCTCGTTCTCGCTGTGTTGTTTCAAATAAGTTGATTGGTGTTGGAGAGTAGAAAGTTCTTGCTTGAATAGTGCAAGAGGAGCTTGCTTTGACTGTGACTTAGACTTTATCATGCCATATTAGGTGTTGTTTTGACCATATGCTTAGTGATTATTGGTGTAGCATTACTTGTTCCAAACCATTGGGATTGCTTAATGTGCCTTGAAGGAATCATGTGTTGTTTTAGCATACAAAAGCATAGTATTGTGGTACTCTCCTTTGATGCTTTGTTTGGGTTGACTTGGCACATGCTCACACCATGTTATGACTATGAACAAGTCACCATAGCCTCTATGATCATTTAGTTTTTGACTTGTGATACCACTTTATGCTTTAGTTGATAATGTTTTGTCACTCTACATGATTATGGCCATTATTGCTTTCTTAGTTGGCCACTCTCAGTCTTTTGCTAGACTCCACTTGTTTGAGTAAGCTCTACTCATGCATCCAACTCCCAAGAAACCAAGTTATTCCAAAGTGTCCACTATAAATTCATGTGCATGGTGTGTTACACCATTCCAAGTATATTCTTGTTTTCATCTATCTTCCAATTAAAAAGTCTCTTTGTTATGTGAAAACTTAGTGATTAAAGCTCTCACAAACTTGATGGCACACTTTATTTTTCTTGCCCCTAATAAACTTGAACCATTGTGTCATCTATGTTGTATATGCTCGCACTTATACGTTGGAATTAGCAGAACCGTGCTATCACGGGGAACGCTTTCAACATTGCATTTGTACTTTGTACACAATTGATATCATGCTCTTTTGTTTATGGATGTCGTCAGTGTGAAATAAAAGGGGAGCTTGTAAGTCCATGAAGCTATGTATGTGTGTTAGAGAAACGCCTAGGCCGCTAGCCTAAGCCATGCCTAATCATGGTGGAAACTTGCAGCATCACCATAGTAAGAAATCTATAAAGCTTTCTTCTTATAAAAAAAGAGACACATTGAAAAGAGGAAAGAGAGAAAAAAGCACCATTTTACCATGTTAAATCAGAAGATTACTGAGATTCTCATTGTCTTCTTACCTTGTCATTTTGATTATGGGATAGCTCATGTATCAGGTGCAAGGGGTACCCCGTTGGCGGTTCTCTATGATACGCATGTACTTACAATGACAAGAACTTATAGGTGACTGAAGTTGAGTAGCATGAGGTGTGGCCCTCGTATTCAAGGGACTTGAGATTGCCAGCTTATACTTTGTCAAGCATATACTCCATCTTTGTTCACTTTAACCTTAATCACTTCAAGATGCTTATGATAGGGGCAATGAGGGCTGAAAGCTAACAAGTACCATAATTTTTGGAAGCTCTTTTTGAAACATGAAATCCCTGCTTCCCTTTATGAAGGGCCTTTATTCCACCATTATATTGAGTGTCCACCTTCTATCTTTATGCACCAATTAAGAGAGCATAGTTGTCATTCTTAGTTCTATGTGCATTGTCCCAAAACTTATTGATTGATTCGTAATGTTGATATTGCTTGTTCTTAAACTATTTGTATCTAGTCACCCTTATGAACTTTGAGGGTGTCCTATGCATTTATGTTTTGCTACTCCATGAGGGACAAGCTTAATACCACTATGTTATGTTTTCTATATGTGAAACAAACAAACGTCTTTTAATGTGTTGTTATTCATAATCTTTGTTTGCATCCTTTCATGTTGCAATATAGTTGCTATGTACTATTGTTAGAAATACATATTTCATGATCATGTTTAGAGTACTTTGATCCCAGCTATCAATGCTTTACAAATATTTTGATCAAGATTGTGATGGTGCATGTCACCTAAAAAATTATTATTTTTATCACTTATCTACTCGAGGACGAGCAAGGGTTAAGCTTGGGGATGCTTGATACATCGTAAATGTATCTATAATTTCTGATGCTCCATGCTTGTTTTATATCATTTATCTTATGTTTTTTCTACACTTTGAGGTATTTTAATACATTTTCTGGAACTAAACTATTAACAAGATGCCGCAGTGCCAGTTTCCTGTTTTCTGTTGTTTTCTGTTTCAGAAAAGCTAAAAATCAATATTCTTGGAATTGGACGGGACAAAAGCCAATATGCCTATTTTTCCCGGAGCAATACGGAAACGCGAAGTAGAGACGGAGGAGGGCACCAGGGCGGCCACACCCTACGGTGGCGCGGGTGGCCCCTGGTGGCGCCACTAGGGGTGTGGGCCCCTGGATGTCTCCTCGCCTCGTATCTTCGCCTATAAGAAGCCTCCGATGCAGAAACCCTAAATCATCCATCATACATTCACGAAAAGTTCCACAGCATCGCCGCCACCAAAGGGGAGATTCGGGGGACAGAAGTCTCTGTTTTGACACCTTGCACGGACGGGGAAGTGCCCCCGGAGCCATCTCCATCGATCTCCATCACCATCTCCATCGCCGTTGTTGATTCCCATGATGAGGAGGGAGTAGTTCTTCCTCGAGCCTAAGGGCTCTACCGGTAGCTATGTGTTCATCTCTCTCTCTCTATGCATGATCTTATTGTGATCATGAGCTTTGTAATCAAGTAGAACTACTGTGTTACTCAAGTTCTTTAATAGATCTCTGCTCTCCCCACGTGTGTAAAAGTGACAGCGTGCATACCGTGGTGACACTTAGGCTAGAATCTACATAAATACTCAAGTGCTTCAATAGATCTCTGCTCTCCCCATGTGTGTGAAAGTGATAGCATGCATGCCGTGGTGGCTTTTAAGATAGAATTCATAAATCTTATCATGAGTATATTTTGAGTTGGTTGTCTTTATAAAATTGTGATGTTTGTTGGAACCATCTAGTGCTCAAGGTGACAGTGTGGGGCTATCTAGATTGGGAAAGGCGGACTTTGAGGAGTGTTGTTATAGCCCTACCATGGATTAGACTGTCCAACCGGAGAGTAGTTCAGGGTAGTATCATAAAGAGAATATATTTATTGAGAGTGTTCACTAGTGAAAGTATGATCCCTAGGCCTTGTTTCTAAGCATTGAAACACCATTTGCATCTAGATCTGTTGCATGTTTGCTTGCTGCTATCTTTATTTCAGTTTGCTTTTAGTCTCTCCCACGTCAACAACAAGTCAGAAGCTCTTTTCTGGCACCGTTACCACTTGTATTTCACTATCTCTTCGCCGAACTAGTGCACCTATACACCTGACAAGTGTACTAGGTGTGTTGGGGATACAAGAGACTTCTTATATCTTGATTGCAGGGTTGGTTGAGAAGATACCTTTGACCACTTCATCCCTGAGTTCGATAAACCTTGGATAATCCACTTAAGGGAAACTTGCCGCTGTTCTACAAACCTCTGCACTTGGAGGCCAACAACTGTCTACAAGAATAGAAGTGCGTAGACATCACCTCCCAACTGCTTCGTCTTAGTTGCATATCTTCGGTGCCGTTTAAAATGGCGCCGACCCCATGGGTCAGATTCCAAATTATTTTCGGGGAGGGGTTACATTCAGTTAAAGTTTCACAAAAAAGGTCAGATTCGGTGTCACAATATATCTCAGATGCTTTGACGAGGGGCTTCTATCTCCAATTGGTGTCACAATATATCTCAGATGACGCGGTGTTTTCCTAAAACCTACTTCCTCTGTTTCAAAATATAAGATATTTTAGGTTTGAGAAGAGAATGTATCTAGACTACTTTTAGTGTGTACCTACTGAGGTTTGGAATGAACCTACACGCTAAAGAATCTAGATACATTATCTTTACAAACCTAAAACATCTTATATTTTGAAACAGAGAGAGTACTACATATGATCCTGGCCGGGTGATGCTAACGGCCGCTCGACGCGACGTGGAAAATCATATACACTGATTAGGTCGGATGTTATCGCGCCCCACAAGTATACGGGGTGTATCGTAGTACTTTCGATAAATAGGAGTGTCGATCCCAACGAGGAGCAGAAGGTGCTGAACAGTGGTATGGAGCAGGAAATACCTGTGAATACTTAGCAAACGGAAATTTAGTGGTTTTCTGACAAGGCAACAAAACAAGGAGCAAGTAACAGAAGTAACGAACAAATGGATCAAGTGTCCCAATCCTTTCTTAGCAAAGGATAAGCCGGTGGAAATACTTATAAGGACCAAACGTTCTCGAGGACACATGGGAATTCTGTCAAGTGCTTTCGCTTCAAATAGTTGAGTACTATTCTATGGTGTTGTAAGTGTTGTGTGGGTGAACCTGTGCTAACATACCGCTCTTCCTAGGACTAATACATACTTGTGATTAAACCCCCTACAAACATCCCACTAGAGGAAAAAGGGCCATCCGTTCGTGACCCCTCGGAGCATTAGTCCCGGTTGCGCCACCAACCGGGACTAATGCTGGCACGCGTCCCGGTTGGAGCGGGCACGGGGCCAGGGGGCATGGGTCCCGGTTGGTAAGGGGGCATGCGTCCCGGTTGGAGCCACCAACCGGGACTAAAGGTTTGGCCACAGCCATGTGGTGTGGCACGCACCTTTAGTCCCGGTTTCTGGCTTCAACCGGGACTAAAGACCCCTTGCCCTCTATAAATGCAACGCCCCAGCCCCCTCTGCCTCCACTCTGTTTTTTCGAATGGTGTAAGGTGTGAGGGTGTGTGCTAGTTTTTTTTCATGCATGCATTGAAGGTGTTTGTTGAAATGTTTGAGTGAAAAATCCCGTTGAATTTCTCATAGAACAAAAATATAGAAGGTGTCCGAGACGCACTTGAGCTTTCTCCTCTTTATTTCCCTCGATCGAGGTTAGCAATCTTATCTTTTCTAGGTCATTGATACAATTCATGTGTCGGTGTGAATTGGTTATTTCACTATTTATGATGTCCTGTTTTTTGATAAACTTACTTATATGATGCAGATGAACGGTCGGGAATGGATGTACGGTGACCGGCGGGTAGCCGGGTATATCAAAGGCGTGGATAAATTTATCGATGTGGCTACGGCAAACAAAGAGAATGGATTTATACATTGTCCATGTGTTCAATGTCGGAACAACAAGGAGTACTCTTCCTCGAAAATCATTCGCGGCCACCTGATTATGAAAGGTTTCATGCCCAACTATAATTGCTGGACCAAGCACGGGGAAAGAGGGGTTATGATGGAAGATGGTGAAGAAGAAGATGATGATAACAACTATCATCATATGTTTCCTGAATACAGTGATACTGCAATGGAAGACAATGGAGAGGAAAAAGGTGAAGAACGGGCATCAGATGAGCCGGCTGATGAACTTGGTAGGGTCATTTCTGATGCAAAGCGAGACTGTGAAACAGAAAATGAGAAGTTGAAGTTAGAGGGCATGTTAGAAGATCACAAGAAATTGTTGTACCCAAATTGTGAAGATGGCAGCACAAAGCTCGGTACCACACTGGAATTGTTGCGATGGAAGGCAGAGTGTGGTCTAACTGACTCCTCATTTGAAAAGATGCTGAAAATAATGAAGCCGAAGTTTCCAAAACATAACGAACTTCCCGAGAGTACCTACGAAGCAAAGAAGACTCTCTGTCCTCTGGGATTAGATGTGCAAAAGATACATGCATGCATTAATGACTGCATCCTCTACCGCGGTAAGGAGTATGAGAATTTAGATAAATGCCCGGTATGCAACGCGTTGCGGTATAAGATCAGACGAGATGACCCTGGTGATGTTGAGGGAGAGCCCCTCCGGAAGAGGGTTCCTGCTAAGGTTATGTGGTATGCTCCTATAATACCAAGGTTGAAACGCATGTTCAGAAACAAAGAGCATGCCAGGTTGTTGCGATGGCACAAAGAAGACCGTAAGAAAGACGGGGAGTTGAGACACCCTGCTGATGGGTCACAGTGGAGAAAAATCGAGAGAGACTTCCCAGACTTTGCAGGTGACGCAAGGAACTTATGGTTTGGTCTAAGTACGGATGGCATGAATCCTTTTGGGGAGCAGAGCTGCAGTCACAGCACCTGGCTCGTGACTCTATGTATCTACAACCTGCCTCCTTGGTTGTGCATGAAGCGTAAGTTCATTATGATGCCAGTGCTCATCCAAGGCCCAAAGCAACCGGGCAACGACATTGATGTGTACCTTAGGCCATTAGTTGAAGAACTCTTACAGTTGTGGGGCAAACCAGGTGTACGTGCGTGGGATGAGAACAAACAGGAGCCATTTAATCTACGAGGGTTGTTATTCGTAACCATCAATGATTGGCCTGCTCTTAGTAACCTTTCAGGACAGACAAACAAAGGATATAAGGTATGCACCCACTGTTTAGATAAGACCGAAGGTACATATTTGCATAAATGCAAGAATGTTGTGTACCTAGCGAATCGACGATTTCTTCCGACCAATCATCCCGTAAGAAAGAAAGGCAAGCATTTCAAAGGTGAGGCAGATCACCGGAAGAAGCCTGAACTCCCTGCTGGTGATGATGTATTTGGTATGGTCAAGGACATAGAAGTAATCTTTGGAAAGGGTCCCGGCGGTCAATCAGTTCCGAACGACGTCGCTACAGGACACGCACCCATGTGGAAGAAGAAATCTATATTTTGGGAGCTGCCATATTGGAAAGTCCTGCGTGTCCGCTCTTCAATCGACGTGATGCACGTGACGAAGAATCTCTGCGTGAACCTGCTAGGATTCCTAGGCGTGTATGGGAAGACAAAAGATACACCTGAAGCACGGGAGGACCAACAAATTATGAAAGACCCAAAGAACATGCATACAGATAACAAGACGGATAAAGGGCGTCACTTAAGTCGTGCCAGCAATGCTCTTACCAAAGCAGAGAAGGAAATCTTTTTTGAAGTCCTTTACAGTATCAAGGTGCCGTCGGGCTTCTCATCTAATATAAAGGGGATAATAAATATGGCAGAGAAAAAGTTCCAAAACCTGAAGTCTCATGACTGTCACGTGATTATGACGCAGTTGCTTCCGATTGCATTGAGGGGGCTTCTACCGGAAAATGTTCGAGTACCCATTGTGAAGCTGTGTGCATTCCTCAATGCAATATCTCAGAAGGTAATCAATCCAGATATTCTGCCAAGGTTACAGAAGGATGTGGTACAATGTCTTGTTAGTTTTGAATTGGTGTTCCCACCATCCTTCTTCAATATTATGACGCATCTCCTGGTTCATCTAGTGGAAGAGATTGCCATTCTCGGTCCGGTATTTCTGCACAATATGTTCCCCTTTGAGAGGTTCATGGGAGTCTTAAAGAAATATGTTCATAACCGTGCTAGACCAGAAGGAAGCATCTCCAAGGGATATGGAACAGAGGAGGTCATTGAGTTTTGTGTTGACTTTATTCCTGACCTTAAGCCGATTGGTGTTTCTGACTCGCGGCATGAGGGAAGACTAAGTGGAAAAGGCACGCTGGGAAAGAAAGCAATGATATGTAGGGACGGGGATTCTTTCACTAAAGCACACTACACAGTTCTACATAATTCCACCTTGGCAGCTCCGTATATCGAGGAACACAAGAATATTGTACGCTCCAAAAACCCGGGGAAGCCTGAATCATGGATTACAGATGAACACATGAAGTCTTTCGGTGGTTGGATGCGGACACATCTCTTGAATGACACCACTGTTGGAGATCAGCTATACTTGTTGGCCGCGTCACCATCTTCTACTGTATTGAATTTCCAAGGGTACGAAATAAATGGGAATACATTCTACACGATCGCCCAAGATAAAAAGAGCACCAACCAAAATAGTGGTGTCCGCTTTGATGCAATAGACGAGAATGGACAAAAGGACACATATTATGGTTACATAGAGGATATATGGGAACTAGACTATGGAGTCTCTTTTAAGGTCCCTTTGTTTCGCTGCAAATGGGTCAACCTGAATGGGGAAGGGGTAAAGATAGACCAGTTGTACGGAATGACAACAGTGGATCTCAAAAATCTTGGTTATAGAGATGAACCATTCGTCCTAGCCAATGATGTGTCTCAGGTTTTCTATGTGAAGGACATGTCCTCCAGACCGAAAAAAAGAAAAAATATGCAAACGAATACATCATATGATGAGCCAAAGCGTCACATAGTTCTTTCAGGGAAAAGAAACATCGTGGGAATCGAGGACAAGACAGACATGTCAGAAGATTATAATAAGTTTGATGAAATTCCGCCCTTCACAGTGAAAACTGACCCAAGCATTCTGTTAAGTAAAGAAGATGCTCCATGGTTACGTCTGAAGCGGTCATAAGGAATGACATAGGCCAAGAAGTTCATGCTCATATTATGTAACTCTAGTTCATGTCTTTCACGGTTTGTGGCTTGACCGAAGGATATCTTTCGCGGTTTGTGGCCTTTAGTCCCGGTTTTGTAGTCTCAGTTTTTAATATTAATAAATGTCTTGAGTGTTAGTCCCATTTTGTGGCTGGACCGGGAGTGCCTCTATGACCAGTTTCTTGGAGATGCCGGAGGACTGGGCTCCGTCGGCATCTCCCTGAAACTGGTCGTAGTGGTGTCCCTGCTCTCGAAAACCATCTTGCAGCTTGTAACTTCACTAACTAGATCAATACGCCTCGGAGCTAACTAATTTCACATATTAGGGAGTGCCTCTATGACCAGTTTCTGTGGTCAGTCACTGTGGGTAGCCCCAAACCCGATTCACATTTTCAAGCAACTTAGGTGCATGTGGGTTTGACGATGTGCCTATCTACTACACGGTTTCCCTTTCTCTTCATTTTTATTATTGTGTATGTATATATTAGGGTTTCTCTGAATTAGGGTTTATATCTCTCAACACCGTACTTAACTTTCTCCTTTAGCCGCTTTGACTTATTCGTTTTTCCACCTATGTAGAAAATATGGACCCACACGTCAGAGACGAAGAAAAGGAAGAGTTGATCCAAGGTGTGATCCGTGGGGAAGATAATTTAGACGTATCAACGTTTCTGAACAACTCCGGTGAGGGTGATCCTCTTTTTACCGGAGTAGACAACTTGTTTGAGGTTGAAGGTGTTGCCTTCCGCGAGGGAGAAGGCGATGCCTTGTGTAATCGAGAAGACGACCGCTCCGGCGAGGTGCATGTAATATAAATCAATTCATTAATTAATCATATGCTATCTATATAGAAATAGTAACGACGATCTTTCTTCTTTTAGCCCTCCGGATCGAAGGAATCTACTGAAAAGAGCAGACGAGGCCCAACCAAAAAGTTGCAAGACCATGAGAGGTTCAGGATCGAAGATGTCACTGTAGACGGAAGACCGACAGCTCCCGAAGTTGTCGCAACCAAATTTGTGGCACAATGCGGAGTAATCGTTAGGGACTTAATCCCGATCACCATTAGAAATTGGAATAGGCCTGCTAATGCGGATGAAGAGGGAACATGTTTATTTGTCCCTAACCACGCCAAAGATTTACTGTGGAAGAGGCTCATGGTTAATTTCAAACTACCAAAGATAGAGCTGGATCCAAATGCGGAGGATCCAGTTGAGGACGCCTTACAACATGGGAGAGCCATGGAGGCTAAGGTCAGGGAGTGGGCTTTGAAGAAGATGGCCCAGTGTTTCACCAACTGGAAGAAAAGATTGCACCTTGACTATGTCGTGAAAAAGAAGACTCCGGATTTCAAGAAGACTCAGTTTCAGAAGATAAAACCATTCTGGGATGAGTTTGTGGAATACAAGAAATCAGAAAAAGCTAAGGAAATGTCTGCAAAGAATAAGCTGAATGCTGCTAACAAGAAGTATCACCATACTATGGGGCAAGGTGGCTACAGGGCTGGCATTCCTAAGTGGGATGAACTTGAGGAAGAACTGCGTGCTAAAAATATCACCCCAGAGACAGACGATTGGGTAGAACGTGCAAGGAATTGGTTTTACGGGCATGGGGGCACGTTGGACTCGGAAGGGAGGTGTATATATAACATACGACATAAAGAAGACCCCTTGCCAATCGAGAGGATGAGAAAAGCAGTAAAGGCTGTTAAAGATGGGGACTTCATTCCCGATAGAGAGAATGATGAGCTCACACTCGCCCTTGGAAATAAGGAACAAGATGGACGAACACGAGGCACAATAGGCTCCCAATCATGGAGGACTGGGTTTCCCGAAGAGAGGAAGAAATATCCTGATAGAAGCCGTCAGAGGAGTAAGGACAGGGCGGCAGTTGAAGCAGAAAGTCAGAAAGAGCGAATGCGTTTAATTGAAGAACGATTAAAGCAACAACAAGATGAAATTAACTCACTTAAAGAGCAAAGTACTACCGGCCCATCTCAGCAGCACACTGCATTCGATGCTACCGGCCTATCGAATAATCGAAAAAGCAGTGTGGCTTCCACCGAGGTCCCGGGTGATGACAATGGCGATGCCGATGATGCACCGACGATGGCTCCTGTTGGCTACCCAGTGGATGATATCACAGAGATGACACACTGCGAGCTACATGTCAAAGTTGTGAACATATCAATGAAGGTGGCGGTCGGCTATGCCTTACCAATTGGACCCACACCAACTTACCACAGTCGTCCGGTTCCAGAGGGCTACGCTGTTGTCGGCGTGGATGAAATCATGCCCACCTTTGAGGTTTTGGATCTTCACTACCCTGCTGGTGAAGGGGATGTGACTGTGCTGGGTGACGCAAAAAACGTCACCATTCTATGGCCGAAGGATTGTATCGTGCTTCGAAATCACACGCCAAGGCCATCTTCGCCGCCGCCTCACCCGTCTCCAGCGAGGTCGTCGCCGCCGCGGCAGCCGTCTTCGTCGCCTCACCTGGCTCCGTCGCCTCACCAATCTTCGGTGCAGCCATCGCCGCGGGAGCCATCGCCGGCGCCTCAGGATAAAAAAGCGTAAGCGTACCGCTACTGTGCGTCGTAAGCGATCGCCGAAACGTAAACAAGAGCCTCTTCCAAAAGTACCAACGGTTCCTCCCAAGAGAGCTTATGACTGTACTGAAGAGGAGACTGCGGCGATCGTTGATGCGGAAACGACAGCGTTTTTCGCTAAGCTGAGGCGGCCGAAAGAGCCAGAGTTCCCCAGCACCAAAGAAGAAAAATCCAAAGTGTTGAAAATGCTAAAGACTCTTCATCAACCCGAGCCAAAGCTGTCATCAGACTATGAGCGTTCTATTCTGAAGTCACATGCAGCACAAAAAGCCTCGAAGAGCAGTACTGATGCAAGCGGGAAATCTGTTGCCCAGCTCGGAGAACAAGCAAAACAAACTTGCGCCCCTCTCAAGGTGATTTCTCAAACCAATGTGGGGTCGAGCAAATATGGGGCCGAAGAGCAGTATGATCCAGAGGTAGTTGCACAATACGGAGAAGCTGCCGCTGCTCAAGGTATGAGTATTGCCCAGTACTTATCCCAGTTAGAGTTCTTCCCCGTGAGTGAAGTAGCATACCAATACCAGTACGGAAAACCTCTCGTCAAACCCGAGGAGGTAAACAATCTTCCAACAAAAATGCGAAGATTGCATAACTGGTACATGCATGCCACAAGGGCCGGGGCTAACTGGATAGTGCTGAGGGTTACAAAAAAGCATCATGGGAAAGATAAGGATGACATGATATCCATTGAATTTGATGAACTATTTCAATTATTCAATCAAGACGCCTTGGACAAATCGATCATGAGTGCCTATTGTCTGTAAGTACTAATTCTGTAATTAATTTAGTCTCCATCTATAATATTTTGTTTATTGCATGTATATAATCATACTTTAATATGCAGAATGAAGATTCTCGAATGCAGCAGAGGACAAATCTATGACATTGGCTTCATTGACCCATATTGGGTTCATGAAGCTAATCTCAAACTAAGCCCCCAGGATACGGAGGATAATATAGTACACGCGTTAAGGTTTCAAGAAACCAAAAGGGAAATACTATTTCCTTACAACTTCCAGTGAGTGTTATTGTCTTGTATACACTTTCTATTTCGCTTACTCGATGTTAAGTATATAATTGATTAGTTATGCATTCGCAGGTACCACTATATTCTGTTAATCATTCAACTTGACAAAGTGCGTGTACTAGTCATGGACACGAAACATAAACCCCTTGAGACGTGGAAGGACATGCAGATACTTCTCCAGCGGTAATTCTAATCATTACGACACTATATCGGCAACGTTCGTGAATTTTATGATATCAAGTACTTAATAACTTAGTTTATTCGTTTTCTATGCCGGGCAGCGCTTGGAAACGGTTCACCAAGAAGGCTAGGGGTGTTTGGAAAGAGGAGCTTACATTTCAACCACTAGATGTAAGCACCACTAGCTATATCCGCGCATCTCTTTGATTCTAGTTTTGATACAGTTATTATCATGCTTGATTATTATTTTGATTGAACTCTGTTGTCGTAAAGTGCCTGACGCAGGGACCAGGTAACAATCTATGTGGATACTATGTATGCGAGTTCATCCGGGAGACGTGCGATGAGAAGGGCAGAAATTTAGAGCAACTCCACGTACGTAAACAATTTCTATATTTTTTAATTACAATCAAATTGTGTTTAGTTTCATATTCATATAGGCTGACTCCTTTTTTAAATCAGATCGAACGTCTACGGGGCGGTCTTCTGCCAAAGGATCGCATACGAGCAATACAGGAGGAATTGGCGGGATTCTTGGATGCAGAAGTCCTAAACACACAAGGGGAATACTACTCGGCTGTGTATAGACAATAGGACTTGTAAAAATAGCAACTTTCAAGAAATTGGCCGGTAGCATCGAATAGCAACTTTTGTATGTAGTGCATGAACTCGATCCGTGTATTGAATGTAATGTTGTCATGATGATCTTGTGTAATATAAGGTTCCTTCATTGATAAGTGCAAAACACTAAATAAACAATAAAACAACCTAAATGAATTCTCTACCGCGGCACAAAAAGTGGCGAAAATGCTGCCGCGGCAACAAAATGTGCCAAAATGAATTCTCTGCCGCGGCAGAGAAATGGGCCAAATCTCTGCCGCGGCAGCAGGTTATTAGTCCCGGTTCGTAACACGAACCGGGACTAATGCTCTACCCCCCCTCGCGCTCTGATGCCGCCACGTGTGCCCCATTTGTCCCGGTTGGTGGGGCAACCGGGACTAAAGGTTTGAGCTTTAGTCCCGATTGCCCCGTCCCGGTTGAGCAACCGGGACTAATGGCCCTTACCAACCGGGACGCATGGACCCTTTTCTACCAGTGTCCGTAACTACAGGAAAGTAATTAAGATATAAATCTAACCACAGCCTTAAACTCTGAGATCCTACGCTCCCTTGTGCAAAGGTGTCGTAACGGGGGTTCAGGTTTCTGTCACTCCGGCAACCCCACAATTAGTAGACAAATACACAATGCATTCCCCTAGGCCCATAAATGGTGAAGTATCATGTAGTCGATGTTCACATGACACCACTAGAAGAATATCACCACAACTTAAATACTAAACCATTGAATAATAACTCATCACAGATTCACTACTAACAACATGACTTCTCCCATGTCCTCAAGAACTAAACGAACTACTCACAAGACATCATATGGATCAAGATCAAAGATGGTATGGTAATGGATAACAATCTGAACATAAATAATAATCCAATGGTTCTATTTACAAGCATCAACTACAATAATAATCAACACCGGGAAAGTTTCTCCTAAGAACTAAAGCAATATCCAACACAATTGTTACATCTAGACGGAGTGGAGATGATGGTGCTGGTGGAGATGATGGTGTGGATGATGACGATGATGATCCCGATGAAGCCTAGCTTGATGACGGTGTTGATGGCGACGGTCTCCCCTCTCCGGGAAGGAATTCCCCCGGTAGAAAGTTGTCTACTGGAGAGATCTTTCTCTCTTGGTGTTTTCCTCCCCCCAGAGGCGGCAAAAATCTATCTGTGGTTGATCCCCGAGCCTTAGGGTTTCGAAGGGAAGATATAGGCGAAGGGGCGGAGTCGGAGGTTGTCGTGGGAATAACCACGGCAGATGCTGCAATCAGCAGCGAGTAGTAGAACATGGGGCAAGGGCGGCCAGCCATCTGCGGTGCGAGATGAGGGCGGAGACGCAGGTATTTACCCAGGTTTGGCCCCCCGGAGGGTAAAGACCTACTCCTGCTAGATTGTATTATGATGAGAGTACAATGGGGCGAGCTCGACGGCTAGGCAGCGAGTCGCTTGGGTGGATGATGGAACCTCTCTTCTACACGCCCTCTAGGGAGGTTTATATAGACTCACCCCCTAGGATTTACAGATCTCAACCGAATCAGTTAAGGTTTCAGCAATCGTTTAACCTAATCCGACTGGGCCTATCTACACTCCTGGGCTTTCAGCTTCCAGTCGCTTGAGTCCATGCCAGGTCTTGATCCAGTCGACGTTACCGTAGACCCACTCGCAGGTGCCTGGGCCAGTCGGAAACGTCCTGCTGGGTATACCCCGGTAGGCATATCCCCATCAGTAGTCCCCGAGGCCGTTGCTGATTGGTCGCAGCTGGTCGCTGGCAGTCGGTGTATACGGCTCCAATGCGGACGCCCAGTCGAATCAGCGGTGGACTCCTGAATAAAGAAAAAGCCAGTTATTCTAGTCGCAATGATAGCGGTCAGTTGGGTCGCAGCTCGGCGAACGGGTCAGCGAATATTCAGTCATTGTTGTAGTGATCGGGTCGGCGAGTCGAATGGATGAAGTTGGACCGTCAGATGAGGTCAAAACTAGCCGTTGGGGTAATGCAACGATAACTTTGGCGTAATCACCGCGTAGTAACGGCTCCCGAAATTGGCGGGTAGCAACCGCTATATAAGGAAAATGGCAGGCGATCGGGGAATGTCACATCCCAAAATTCTCCTAATTTTGGAATTTGAAATAAATAAATAAGTTTGATTGATCGATTTTTTGACTTTGTTGAAAATTCTCAAAGAAAAGAAACTCTCTGAATTGAAAATCTTCTCAACCTTGATTCAAAACCTTATGTTGTTTTGTTCTCGCCTAAGTAGCCATATAGGCAAAAGGGCATGGATTGATTATGGATTGTAGAATTGGTGTGCAAGATTTCAAAATCAAAATCATGAAGCATTTCATTACATCCATGCAAAGTTCTCACAAACTAAATCCAAATCCTGATATCTAAATCCTATAGTTGAT
This sequence comes from Avena sativa, assembly GCA_916181665.1. Lineage (NCBI taxonomy): Eukaryota > Viridiplantae > Streptophyta > Magnoliopsida > Poales > Poaceae > Avena > Avena sativa. Next base: position 18,271,428 of record OV702285.1, read on the forward strand.
TCGCCCAAATGTTTCTAAGGGTAATTAAATTGACTTATTAAAACCCACTCTTGCTAAGGCATAAATTATTGATAATTATAGCCTAAAGAGATCCAATTAATACTGCAAAATTTTAGAAACAAAATTGAGCTCATTTGGAGCTAGTATGAAAAAGTTATGGAATGAATACAAACAAATAAAGATATAAATAAAATGGAATATACAAGGATTTATAAATCCACTTCTTATAAACTAGTAAAAAGATTACAAATTTGATCCTATAATGATCTATTCGATTTTAGAAAAATTTAGAAACAAGAATCATGTCATTTGGAGTTCGTATGCAAAAGATATGAGGGAAACAAGTAAATAAAAAAGAAAAAGAAAAAAAAAAGAATTTTTTTTTCTAACGGGCTGGCCCACCCGGACCGACCGAGCCAGCCACATACAAGGATCGATCTAGTTGCTTTAAAATGCGTGCGAATCAGTTTTTAACAAACCTATCTCTACTCAAACTGCTATAATTTTTTATCTACAACTCCGAATCGACTTCCGTTTGTTTCTACTTGTTTCCTACTCCAAGGCCTATATCTACACCGTCCCAAACCTCCATATAATCTCGTGGAGCCACAGCTGTACGAGTTTCCCTTCTCGAAATCCCGAATCTACACATATCGGAATCTTATTTGGCTTTTTAACCCATCTAGACTTCATCGTTTGCCTTCGGTCAAAAAATGAAAGTTGTAGGAATCGTCGAAATCTTTCAACCCCGACAAACCTCACCTATTTTCATCCACCATAGCCAGAGAATTTCGTATTGCAATATTTCAGATCTTACGGTGTAAATCCAAGATGTACTCGCACTCGTTTCTTCAAATCCAAATTCCTTTGGTGAGAAGGTAGGAATAATGATTCCCCACAACTTTCATGTTCTAAGTTTTCCAATTTGACCTACGGATTTGTCTCTCTAACACAGATCTGTTTCTTGTCTATTCTGAGCCAAAATCGGGTCAATCTCTTCTTCCAGCCACCGGATCCTATCCAGACGGTCGAGATCCAATCAAACCGGTGCGTGCCATGTCGTCAACCTGGTCAGCTTCCTCATCAACGTCAGGTCAACATCTAGTCCCAGTCAGCATGCAAAGTCAACCTGTCCAGTCAGCGGAATATTCCCTGGAATATTCCGTTCAAATTTAAAATTGCATATTATAGATCTAACTTGTAAAATATATTAGAAATTCATACCACGTTCAAAAATTTTGTATAATATATCAAATTGAAGATAATTTTACGTAGAATCATCTTATCAGAATAGATCCAAATTTTACTGTACGTGGTTACTGCAGTAAATTAATTAGTTTTAATGATCTTTTAGGTTAATAAATTCATAAGAAATTATCTGTAACTCCAAAAAATATGAATAATATATCAAACTGAAGCTACTGTAATGTACTTTAATAATATCTGGCTGGATCTAGCCTTTGAAGAATATTTAACCCGTAGCAATTTAATTAGTTTTAATGGCTTTATAAATCATTAAATTCATAGTGAATCAATTGCTTGTCACAAAAATATACATGATATACCGATGGAAATCTGGTTCCATGTAGATCATCAATATGCAATTAGTTCAGCATTTTACTGTAAGGTTTTGCCGTGAAGAATTAAATGGTTTAATGGCCTATTTAGAGTAATAAATTCATAAGAAAATAAATACTATTCAGAAAATTACAAATAATATGTCCCTGAAATCACAATTCCGTGGAGATTACAGATATAATTTTATTTTGATTTTTAGACAACAGAAACTATATGAATCATTTAAAGCCATTAAACACTATTTAAATCATACAAAAAGATCTATAACTCCGATTAGGGTGAATCCAAGTGCTAAGGTTTTGTATTGACTATATGAGAGTTGGCCTACAAGTAAAGAACAAATAACATGACATAAATGAACATCTCACCAAATTTGGTTAGGTATAGACCACCATGTTCTATCTCTTTAGGAGATCATCGCTATCGTGTTAGCATATTGTTCTTACCAACTTATGTGGTATGACAATATAGGTTGCTTGTTTGTTTGTACTGAACCATATCGTGTGATGCCTTGTTTAGGATCTGTTGTTTTAAAACTCTAAAGTTGCTGGAGTTTTCGTGTGGTTTTAAAATTATTTTAATGGTGTGAATTGATTGAAATTCGTGGAATTACTGCTGCAGTTTTCTGCCTGACCTGTTGTACCGAGCGATTTTTCATATTTTATTGGTAACTCGGAAAAATCTAAAGAATTAGGATCTAGAGCGTAATTACCTGTGGTACATGCACAAAAATTGGCTAAAATTCCTGACGAGTTTAGGTCAGTCAGAAAAATTCGTGAAGTCTGCTGTACCGTTTTGACAGATTTTGTTTATTGCTTATATGTTGCTATGTTTTACTCTAGTATTGTTCCCAATGCTTTCAAACTATTTTGTGGTTATATACCGCTATATTTAGACCCCTGTAATGTTATTATACAAGTGTTTGCTTGTGTGTGAATTCCTTATGATTGTTTGCTTGTTTGTGACATTGAATGCTTCATATAGTTATGGGTAGGATTATTTTCTTAGTCGTTTCTTTCCTATAGAATCTATTCTTCCCTATCTTGAACCCTTGGAGATATAATAATGTGTTAAGTAGAAGGTTTGACAACACAATGCATTTAGGAAAGATAATGCTTCACCTATCCTCAAGGCTTGTTGATATGAAGTGTTGCACATGATGTTATGTAGTAGATTACACAACCTGAAAGCTGAAGTATCGATAGTTTAGTTTTAGTAGTAGCTTTGTTGATTGAATACATGGGAGTATACATAGAGCATTAGTTCGTGCCCATGGAAACATTCTTCAAGGCATGTGAGAATGCCCGAGTGATAGAAAAACGTGATTCCCTATCCTCATACAGGGTAATGATTTGGGTGCAGGATGGATTGATCACCATTCCTACTACTCTTATTATTTGCTCTTGTACTGTTGGCTTTGCAAATCTTGAGTGCCCTTTTCAACCTTAGCAGAGAGTCGACGTTGAGCCTAAACCCTAGAATGTTATATTGTTACACCCTTCTAAAAGCACCCAGTGCTTAGCGTAGGAATATACGTTAAGAATGAATCTCGACCATGATTAATGGGTACCGTGAAGTAAACGTTCCCTATTTGCCCACCATGAGAGTTTTGCTAGTTTAAGAAGTGCTTTCTCGGAAACTATCAATCATGATGTTTAGAATGTGCTAGATACATTGTGCCAATAAAAGTCTAAAGGAGAACCAATCTGAGATAAGTGAATCCTCGAGAAGTGACCTAGTCAATTTTCTTTTAAGGGTGGTAGCATCCTAATGGATCCCGAACCTTTCTTTCTTTCTAGCCTTCCCAAATCTCGGGACGAGATTTCTTTTAAGGGTGGTAGTCTGTCACATCCCAAAATTCTCCTAATTTTGGAATGTGAAATAAATAAATAAGTTTGATTTATTGTTTGACTTTGTTGAAAATTCTCAAAGAAAAGAAACTCTCTGAATTGAAAATCTTCTCAACCTTGATTCAAAACCTTATGTTGTTTTGTTCTCGCCTAAGTAGCCATATAGGAAAAAGGGCATGGATTGATTATGGATTGTAGAATTGGTGTGCAAGATTTCAAAATCAAAATCATGAAGAATTTCATTACATCCATGCAAAGTTCTCACAAACTAAATCCAAATCCTGATATCTAAATCCTATAGTTGATTCGCCCAAATGTTCCTAAGGGTAATTAAATTGACTTATTAAAACCCACTGTTGCTAAGGCATAAATTATTGATAATTATAGCCTAAAGAGATCCAATTAATACTACAAAATTTTAGAAACAAAATTGAGCTCATTTGGAGCTAGTATGAAAAAGTTATGGAATAAATACAAACAGATAAAGATATAAATAAAATGGAATATACAAGGATTTATAAATCCACTACTTCCAAACTAGTAAAAAGATTACAAATTTGATCCTATAATAATCTATTCGATTTTAGAAAAAATTAAAAACAAGAATCATGTCATTTGGAGTTCGTATGCAAAAGATATGAGGGAAACAAGTAAATAGAAAAAGAAAAAGAAAAAAAAGATTTTTTTTTTCAAATGGGCCGGACCGACCGAGCCAGCCACCTACAAGGATCGATTTAGTTACTTTAAAATGCGTGCGAATCAGTTTTTAACAAACCTATCTCTACTCAAACTGCTATAACTTTTTATCTACAACTCCGAATCGACTTACGTTTGTTTCTACTTGTTCCCTACTCCAAGGCCTATCTCTACACCATCCCAAACCTCCATATAATCTCGTGGAGCCACAGCTGTACGAGTTTCCCTTCTCGAAATCCCGAATCTACACATGCCCGAATCTTATTTCGCTTTTTAACCCATCTAGACTTCGTCGTTTGCCTTCGGTCAAAAAATGAAAGTTGTAGGAACCGTCAAAATCTTTCAATCCCGACAAACCTCACCTATTTTCATCCACCACAGCCGGAGAATTTCGTATCGCAATATTTCAGATCTTACGGTGTAAATGCAAGATGTACTCGCGCTCGTTTCTTTAAATCCAAATTCCTTTGGTGAGAAGGTAGGAATAATGATTCCCCACAACTTTCGTGTTTTAAGTTTTTTAATTTGACCTACGGATTTGTCTCTCTAACACAGATCTGTTTCTTGTCTATTCTGAGCCAAAATCGGGTCAATCTCTTCTTCCAGCCACCGGATCCTATCCAGACGGTCTAGATCCAATCAAACCGGTGCGTGCCATGTCGTCAACCCGGTCAGCTTCCTCATCAACGCCACGTCAATGTCAGGTCAACATCTAGTCCCAGTCAGCATGCAAAGTCAACTTGTCCAGTCAGCGGAATATTCCCTGGAATATTCCGTTCGAATTTAAAATTGCATATTATAGATCTAACTTGTAAAATTCATTAGAAATTCATACCATGTTCAAAATTGCGTATAATATATCAAATTGAAGATAATTTTACGTAGAATCATCTTATCAGAATAGATCCAAATTTTACTGTACGTGGTTACTGCAGTAAATTAATTAGTTTTAATGGTCTTTTAGGTTAATAAATTCATAAGAAATTATCTGTAACTCCGAATAATATATCAAACTGAAGCTATTGTAATGTACTTTAATAATATATGGCTGGATCTAGCCTTTGCAGATTATTTAACCCGTAGCAATTTAATTAGTTTTAATGGTTTTATAAATCATTAAATTCATAGTAAATCAATTGCTTGTCACAAAAATATAAATGATATACCGATGGAAATCTGGTTCCATGTAGATCATCAATATGCAATTAGTTCAGCATTTTACTGTAAGGTTTTGCCGTGAAGAATTAAATGGTTTAATGGCCTATTTAGAGTAATAAATTCATAAGAAAATAAATACTATTCAGAAAATTACAAGTAATATGTCCCTGAAATCACAATTCCGTGGAGATTACAGATATAATTTTATTTTGATTTTTAGACAACAGAAACTATATGAATCATTTAAAGCCATTAAACACTATTTAAATCATACAAAAAGATCTATAACTCCGATTAGGGTAAATCCAAGTGCTAAGGTTTTGTATTGACAATATCTATACAGAGAAATTGCATGACAAATTATTTGGTACTGTTAAAACAGAAATTCATACAGAAATATTTAAACCCATTGAAATAGTGTTTTAATCATAAGAAAATATCTATAGCTCCTTTTTAGGTGATTCAAATTGCCACTGTCTCTAAATTGCATTACCTCTATCCAGTAGAATCTAGTTCACAATTTAATACAACTTAAACATATTTAGTTCAATTAAAGTGGTATACACCATATTAAATCGATACAACTTTAGTAATAAAAGCTTTAGTGCATTAAATGACTTTCCACGTGCATCATGTAATCTAATTATGTTCAGAACACTAAATGCAACCATTGTGACTCATTAAATCGTCATGCATGCATCTATTCATCATTGTTTTCTTGTAATGTTGCACTGTTGTATGTTTGCAATGTTTTGAATGGTGTTTGTTGTGTTTGCTTCAAACGTTAGATTGCGAGGAGTGCAACTACTGTGATTGCAACTACTATGATTGCAAGTATTGTGGTTATGACTAGTGCAACCATTATATCTATGAGGATTGTGAGTATTATCTAATCGACTACATCTATAACAAAGGCAAGTGGTGCTATCTTGGTCATAAATGTCCTATTGTTTTCCTATGCATTATAGATGTTTTTGTAGAATTGCATATGTAGGAATTGATGTGTATATGCTATGCTATGTCCCATATTATTCCCTAGCATTCCTTGTTTATGAGCCACCGTTGGTAGATGTGCTTAGCCATGCTATGATGAACGAGGGCTGGGTTACATCACTGAAGTTGTTTCTAAATGTGTTGGTTTGCGAAAACTAAAACAACTTAATCAATGAATCTCCTGGGTGTGATGGGATTGATAATTTTTGGTGGTATCATTGCGGAAAGGCACCCAGGACACTGAGAAATGATTGTTTTCTTTGTTTGGAAGCTTTCGTGTGCAACCATGTGCCAATAATGAAATGGGCGGTTGGCTGAACTCAGTAGGTTGTGGTAACTCGAACCCGCGTATCCAGAGATGTAGATAGTGTAGGTTGGACCGGTGCGTGTCGGGATTGGGGAGCTACTTCCCGAACGGTTCCTTCTTGGACTTCTCCCTATCATCACCCAATATGAGAGTGGTGGTACGAGCTGGGCTGGCCAAGTCACATGGGTAAAGTGTACTAACCCCTGCAGGGTGTATAAACTAAGTGCTTAGCCGTGTCCCCGGTTATGGACAATTTGAGCGACCTAATACTGATGCTATGATATTTCTCACTCATCCTTATTTCTTAATTACTTAAAACTTGTTGGTGAACATAATTGGGTAGGAGCACCTGGTAGTGAACCAGAGTGTCCTATTTATCGTATCGGAAAACTACTTTGTTACAAATGTTAGGATAAAACTGTTGCTTTATGCAAATGAGCCTGAACTCCACTTGTCCAAATAAGCATGTAGTTGATAGACCTGTTGTTAACCAATTTAGCCTACTTGCCATACATTCAATGTATTGACCATTCGTGGCTGCAACGTTTCATGTTGCAGGTTACATCGTATCTGAGTGATCGTTCATAGGTCGCGAGACTCCACTCAACAATTGTTCGCCTGTGGCATATTTGAAGGATGGAGATCTACCTTGTATTCGTTTTCCGCTGTGTACTTGAATAAATAATGTAAATTCTGGATCATATTCGTTGTATTTATGATGCACAGTTATATTTGGTATCATTTTGTACTGTGTGTGCCAGTGAACCGATCCAGAGATTGGCACTATACACATGAACTCAGCCTTATCAGGCGAGGGTGTTACAGGAAAACATTCATTCGTCTTTCCTCCGACTTCGCCCATCTCCGTTTCCCCCCGCATAGCGATCCAATCGATCCAGAGAGCCCCGACCTCCGTGAACCTTCCAACCAATGGCCCCCTCCACTGAACCATGGGACAGGTCCAAGTGCACTAGGGCGCTACTGGCATCCTTCGAGGAGGCCGGGATCTTGCGCGCCGGCAGGTGGCGCATCCCCACGGCCGGAGAGGTGACTCCGGACCCGCGCGAGGGAGAATTCATTTGCTTCACCAGCCACCTGGAGCGGGGGCTGGGGTTTCCCACATCTCTCTTCTTCCGGCGCTTCTGCACCTTCTACGGAATCCAGCCGTCGGACCTGGGCCCGCACAGCATCGAGCAGCTCGCCATTTTCGTGGCGTTCTGCGAGTGCTACCTGGGCTGCAGGCCCTACTTCCCCCTGTGGCAAGATCTATTCCACGGGAGGATCAGTCACGAAAAATCAGGCGGCCCGATGCTGGCTGCGGGTGGCCTGACGTTTCAGCTGAAGTCGAAGGCCTCCTTCTTCGACCTGATGTTGCTTGCCAAGGCGGCAAGCGAGTGGAAGAAGTCCTGGTTCTATGTCACCGAGGCGACTCCAGACGGCGAGGTGGCGATCCCAAGGTAATCCGCCGACCGGCCCGAACCACGTCGGCTCCAGGTCGGCAAGCTCCCACTAGACCAGCGGATGGTTGTGGACGAGATGCTTCAAACCATCCGCGGCCTGAAAAAGAAGGTCCTCCAAACCATCAACTTGTACAACTGCTGGTTCGGGCGGCGACTCGTGCCCCTGGCCCGCCGCGACCATTACATGTACGAGTATACGGGCAGGAAAGACTCGACGAAATCCTGCCTCGCCGAGTGGAAACTCGAAGACTACGTCCTGGCGCTGAAGAAGATTACCCAGGCAGCGTATCTGGACGCGAATGCCGGGGTCGCCCCCTACACCGCGAAGCACCCAGCTTCGACGGTAAGTCGCTGTTTTCGCTACCATTCGCAGTCGCAGTTGATGCTTTCGCGGTTATATTGATATTGTCTCATGCCTGCTGCAGTTATTCCAAGTGGTGAAAGGGTGGCTCCCACCCGCGGACGACGAGAACTCGAGCTCGTCCGTCCAGGACGGGAGCGAGTCGCCTCCTGCCAAAGGCGGCGTCGGGAGCGACGCAAGTGATGACGACGACGATGACGACGAGCCCGCAGAAGACGCCGCCCCGATGGTTCGCAGAACTCGCGGGCAACATCAGCGCGAGCTCGAGGCGAGTAGATGCCTCGAACGTCATGATGATGACGACGATGAGCTCCCCGAGCACACCTCGCGTCGTGAGGCTACGCCGTCGAAAAAGAAGAAGAAGAAGGAAGTGAAGGCTCCGCCAAAGAGAAAGACGAAGCCGGCGAAGCAGGCGTCTCCGCCTTGTTCGTCGGCTAGTTCCGACGCCACCAGCTTGGCCAAGGATGAAGCGACGCATACGACAGCAGCACCGGACGCTGCTGCCGCCCTATATGAGCTACCTCTGGCCTTGCTTCCACCCCTATTCGCCCCGGTCTCTGGGTTGGGGGCTACTCCAGCCGCAGCGGCTTCACCTCCCAGGAGAGTTCCTGCCGACGTCATCTCGGAGGCTCCTGTCGTGGCCTCGTCGTCGAAGAGGCCCTCCGTGTCTTGGGCACATGATGTTTTCGAGATGGGCCTCAGTCGGAAACTGGTCCCCGAGCTGGAGAAGCCGGCCAGCATCCGCACGGGACTGCGGTTCATACCAGTCGCCAAGTAAGTTTTGTTCGTCTGCTTGCCTTTCATTGTAATCGGACCATCTTGCTCATACAGTTATTTCGCGGGACTGGAGTTAAAAAGATCGTCCACCCTTCCGTGGCCAAGGTTCCGCCAGTCGTCGCCGAGGAGGACCCCTCGCGGAAGAGAAAGGTTGATGAAGTCGTCGCTCCCGCAGACAGCGCTAAAAGGGCGAAGTGCGATGATGTCATCACGGTCTCTGACGACACGGCCGTTGCTCCGACCGATCCTCCGACTGCGGCGGTGGTAGCTTCGAAGAACAAGGAGGCTATTTCTTCGCCCGGGGTGACCGAGCCGACTCCTAGTGGCACTGGGGCATCCGCTGCTACCTTCCCCTGTTTTATGGCCAAAGCAGCCACAGCGAGTGGCGCAATGCCACCGAGCCAGACGCCTGGGGTCGTCGAGACGGAGGTTGAGCAGCGTCGCGGACACACTCCAGCTCTGCTTGCATCTGTGGACGCACTATAGCTCCACGACATGCTGGGCGCAGCCATCCAGGTATGTCCAGTCCCCAAGGATCGGTCCACTGATTTTCAGTGGTCGGATTCTGTTAATGTTTTTGTAGCATCCAGTCCCCGAGTGCCTGGTCGCTGAATTTCAGCGGGTGGGCACTTAGGATTTTTGACCTCCAGTCCCCGAGTGCCTGGTCGCTGAATTTCAGCGGGTGGGCACTTAGGATTTTATTGTTGTTGATAGTTTGATTTGTTTGCAGGGCTTGCAGCGTGAATCGGCCGATCGGCTTGCTACGAAGTGTCGCGTGGAGAAGGAACTTGTTGCCGTCCAAGAAACGAACTAGGGACTCCAAGCACTTGCTGCCAAGGCGGAGGAGGTCTGCCAGGGCCTTGTCCTGGCGGGTGAACTGACGGCGGCTCAATCTGCTTTGAGTACGGCTGAGAAGCGGATCGCTGATCTTGAGCGTGAGCTCAAGGAAGCGAGGGCAGAGGCGAGCTCAGCGGATGGGCGAGCAAGAGCTGCTGTTACGGCTGCCGCTGAGGAGCGGAAGGTCTCTAACGCCCTCGTTGCTGGGCTGCAGAACGACTTCTCCTCGCTTCAAAGCTTCATCACGGGTCTCTGCCGTCCTTTAATTGGTAAACTTTTCTGCCTCTGCCTGTAGTAGCCGTAGTATGAAATCATTGTTGTACTCACTGCCGACCCCTGTCCGCAGGTCGGATTATCGACAGCTCGGAGGAGGCACAGTCGTACGACGCACGACAGTGTGTGACCACTCTGGTTGACTCGGCCACGTTGTCCGCGACTTGCATCCGAGCGTATCTTTAGGAGATGTCGCCCACGGAAGTGATTCCCAGCGATCTCGTCGAAGTATGGAGGTATCTGGAGAAGGCGCCGTCAGTCGTCGAGTTCATGACGCGGTCGGCGTTCCGGCGTGGGGCGGCGACGGCTCTTAGCCTTAGGCTTGCCCACTTCCCGGAGGACTTCGATCTTGATGACGTGACGAGTGGCTACCCATCGTCAACGGGCTCGGTGGAGATCGGCAAGGTGCTGAAGCTGACGGACCGGGCCATGGTGTACTCCGATCGTGTCTGGGCGATGGGCGACCTCCTCCCTTATCAGGAGATGACTGTCGCGCCCAGCGATCCTGAGCCGCCGCACCGGGACTTCAAGGTCGAGCATCCATTCCGTGCGGCGATGGCGGGTGAGTTGACGACGTACCCGTCGAACCCGTACACGCCCTTCATTCGCAACCGCAGGGGTGGCGGCGAGTCGCCGTCGAAACCTGCGGAATAGAAACATTGTGCCCTGGGGCATTAGTAGCAATTGGACATTGGACTCAACTTGTATTTTGGAACGACTTTGTTCTGCTGTAATGAAACCTCGTGTTATTTTGTGAATTGTCTCGTGATTTTGATTGCTGAGTGGACGATATCCCGAGCGCGTCCGCCCTTTTTATGGGGTTTACCTCATTTGTTATGTGTTTGTGGTTTTGAATGTTTTGTCAGCTGTTTTGTTATTAACGTCGACTCGCCCGAGCTCGGAGAGCCAGTCGCAGGGCGACTCCCGTGAGTGCTCTTTACTTGACCGTTTTCCCTTGCGTGAACGAGGTCGGGTGGCCGAGTCCCCGAGCGTGGTACTTGGTGGTTCTAGTCGCAGCTCTAGGGTGGGTGAGGACTGAGCGCGTTAGAGTAAGCGCGTCACTCCTGCCTGACCCGTATGGTCAGTCGCATGGCGAGTCCTGGGCACGCTCTCATATTTGGCGTTTTTCCCTAGTCGCTCGTGCTCGACTGGTCGTCAGTCCCCGAGCGTGGTACTTGGCCGTTCGAGTCGCTATGCCCAGGATGCGGAGGACCTTGGTCGCTGTGAGGAGCGAGGGCAGTTGTCTTGGCTCGTTAAGCCAGTCGAGCTAGGCGACTCCAATGGTGCTCCGGGTTGGCGTTTTTCGTGGATGTTACGAGTCTTGGGGTAACCCAGTGCCCTCGGAACGCACTACTTAGCCGTGCCGATCGCTGTACCAGAGGTTGACTTCTGCGGTTAGCTTGACGCTGTTACTACGAGTGCGAGTGGCACAAGGCACGGAGAGTAGACGCAATTTGCGGTAACCAATCTTTTTTATTTCATAGCAGGTGGAGAGTACATGTATGGGATTCTAGGAGTAGAATTTCCGTAGTAGGTTTACATTCCACGGTCGCTTGACGTCGAGTTTCTCGTCTCCTCGGACGTCGATGAGGTAGTAGGCGTCGTTGCCCAGGACTCGCCCGATGGCGAATAGTCCCTCCCAAGGGGGGGATAGCTTGTGCATGCCCTTCTTGTCCTGGATGAGGCGTAGCACCAAATCGCCTTCCTGGAATGTGCGAGTCCTTACTCGTCGGTTATGGTAGCGACGGAGCCCTTGTTGGTAGATGGCGGTGCGGGAGCGAGCTAGGTCGCGTGCCTCGTCGAGTTGGTCGACTCCATCCTGGCGTGCGAGTTCGTTTGCAGCCTCCGTGTAGTGGACAACCCTTGGCAAGTCGTGCTCTAGGTCGGTGGGCATGATTGCCTCGGCGCCATACACCATGAAGAAGGGGGTGAACCCTGTCGACCTGTTGACAGAGGTGCGGATGCCCCAGATGATGGAGGGTAGCTCCTCGACCCAGCACCCGGCGGTGCGCTCGAGTGGTACATGGAGCCGTGGCTTCAGGCCATGGAGGATGCTCTGGTTGGCCCGTTCCGCCTGGCCGTTGGACTCCGGGTGAGCGACTGAGGCGAGGTCGAGTCGGATGTGATGTTCTTCGCAGAACTCGGCCATGGCTCCTTTGGCAAAGTTTGTGTCGTTGTCCGTGATGATGCTGTTTGGGAACCCGTAGAGATAGATGAGCTCGCGTAGGAACTTGGTGGCGGTCTTCCCGTCGCATTTCCGGACTGGCTTGGCCTCCACCCACTTTGTGAATTTGTCGACCGCGACCAGGAGGTGAGTGAAGCCGGAAGGGGCCTTTTTGAAAGGGCCTACCATGTCCATACCCCATACGGCGAACGGCCAGGTGATGGGGATTGTCTTGAGCGCCGAGCTCGGAACGTGGGTCTGGTTGGCGTACTTCTGGCACCCGGCGCACCGCTGGACAATGTAGACAGCGTCTGCGTGTGCGGTAGGCCAGTAGAAGCCGTGTTGCATAGCCTTTGCGACCAGAGAGCGGGCGCCGGCGTGGTGGCCGCAGTCGCCGGAGTGGATGTCGTGGAGGATTTTGCGTCCTTCAGCGGGTTGGACGCAGCATTGGAACACGCCGGTCACGCTGCGCTTGTGGAGCTCGCCGTCGATGATGACGAAGGATTTTGCAGCTGCGTGCTATCATCCGGGCGCCTGTTTCGTCTGCTGGCAAGGTGCCTCCCTCCAGGTAGGCGATGTACGGCGTAGTCCAGTCCTCTGGCTCGGCGATGAATGCGACCAGGGCTGCATCTGGTTGCAGCGGGACTCCGATGTCGATCACCCTTGGGGGAGAGACGGAGGGCTTGGTGATGGTGTCGAGGAAGACACCGGCGGGTGGTGCGAGTCGAGCCGAGCCGATACGAGAGAGTGCGTCGGCCTCCTCGTTCTTCCGCATGTCGATCCACTCGACGGAATAGCCTGCGAAGTGTCCGCCCAGCTTGTCCACTGCTTGGCGGTATGCCGCCATGGTGGGGGAGACGGCGTCGCAGGTGCCAGCGACTTGCCCAGCGACGAGGTCGGGGTCTCCTTAGCAGCGCAGGCGGTTGACATTCATCTCCTTGGCGACTCGCATGCCGTGGAGTAGTGCCTCGTACTCGTCCATGTTGTTGGTACAGGGGTGAAATCGAGGCAGAGGACGTAGCGTAGCTTGTCGCCCTTCGGAGAGGTTAGCACGATCCCTGTGTTGGAGATATGCCCTAGAGGCAATAATAAAAATAGTTATTATTATATCTTTGTGTTTATGATAAATGTTTACATTCATGCTATAATAGTATTAACAAGGAAACATTAATACTTGTGTGATTTGTAAACTAAATTAGAGTCCCTAGTAAAGCCTCTTCATAATACTAGCTTGTTGGTTAATAGATGATTGTGGTTTTCCTATCATGAACATTGAGATGTTATTAACAACAAGATCATATCATTAGGAGAATGGTATGATGGACATACTCCTATAGATAAGCGTAGCATAAAGATCAAGTCATTTTAATAGTTCAATTGCTATATGCTTTCTGATACATAGTAACCTAATTCCTTCGACCATGAGATCATGCTTATCACCATAACTGGAAGGATACTTTGATGACATCAAACACCACACCGTAACTGGGTGGCTATAGAGGTGGCATTGAGTGTTTGGAAAGTATGGGTTGAGACACATGAATCAAGAGTAGGATTTGTCCATCCATATGACGGATAGATATAATCTGGGCCCTCTCGGTGGAATGTCATCCAATTAGCTTGCAAGCATGTGACTGGCTCACAAGGGATCACATATCACGGGAACGAGAAAAGAGTACTTATCAGTAACGAGGTTGAACTAGGTATATAGAGATATCGACGATCAAAACCTCGGATAAGTAAACTATCGTGAGACAAAGGGAAATTGGTATCGTATGTAAGTGGTTCATTCGATCGCAAAGTAATCGTAGAAATATGTGGGAGCCATATGAATTTCCAGATTCCTCTATTGGTTATTGATCGGAGAGGTGTCTCGATCATGTCCGCATAATTCACGAACCGTAGGGAGACACACTTAAGGATTCGATGTTGTTGAGTAGTTATGGAATGATGAGTAAGAGACCGAATGTTGTTCGGAGTCTCGGATGGGATCCGGGATATCACGAGGAGATCCGGAATGGTCCGGAGAATAAGATTCATATAAGGAAAGTCCTGTTTCGGGGTTGGAGAATGGTTCCGGTGTTTTCATCGGGAATGTTCTAGAAGGTTCCGGAAGGTCCGGCACTCCGGAGGGGAAGGGTACATGAATGTGTCATAACAAGTTGGAATGGTTGCATCATGTACTAGGTGTCATCGCTGAGCAAAATAAAGGGATAAATCAAATCCTAGTTTGAAAAGTCAAACGCCTATTTGAAAAGTCAAACGGCAAGTTTGCTTGGTGGAGGGAGAGTAGGAAACCTACTTGGGGAGGAAGTCCCTCTCCCTCCACCCGACAGCCTTGGAAGCCGAGTTGGGGAGGGACTCCCCTCCACCTATATAAGGAGGGGCAGGGCTGCCCCTCCAAACCTGCACCTTGCACCCTCCAAATCCTGGCCCTAAGTCGCCGACGCCACCACCACCTGCTGCTGCCGCCGCCGACTTGGGCTTCCCCAATCCCTAGCCGTCGGCCTAGCCCTCTCTCCTTGGTGTGTCTAAACCCTAGATCACCAAGGCCTCTCTCATAGTCCACCATACTCGCTCCGGCTTAAGGCGAAGGCCTGCGAGATCTCCCCTCTACTTCTGGTACCACGTCGTCGTGCTGCCGGAATCGCGAGAGAGTGCTACAACCTCCACTGCCTGCTGGAACAAGGGAGAGGAAGGTCTTCATCGAGTACCTAACGTATGACCGACTGCGGGAGCGCTGCCGGAACGCGGCGCCGGAAGGATCGTCTACGCGATCTTGAGATCGGCAAGAGTACGACTACATCACCCACGAGAATCCGCTCTCGTTAAACACTTTGGAATCTTCGAGGGTGAGTTATTCCATCGACTCGTTGCTACAATCTAGTAGATAGATCATGGCTTGTTTGTTTGTATGCGGTAGAAATTTTTTGTTTTCCATGCTATGAACCCCTACAGTGGTATCAGAGCCGTGTGTATATGTAGATCTGTTGCACGAGTAGAACACAATGGTCATTATGGGCGGTGGTGCTTTTATTATCAATTGCTTCTTGTGTACTTTGCATCTTGCGGTATGATGGGATGAAGTGGCCCGGGCTAACCTTACATGACATCGTTCATGAGACTTGCTCCACGTTGAACATGCAACTTGTATTGCATAAGTGGCTTTGCGGGTGTCTGTCTCTCCCATTATAGTATAGATCCAATTTACAACGGGCACTTGATAGTTCTGGCATCAACGTTGTGGTTCTTGTTCGTAAGTTAGAGCAACACTTATTGAAAGCCCCAAACCACGTAAAATATGCAAAGAAAATTAGAGGCGTCTAACTTTGTTTTGCAGGGGTGTGATGTGATGTGATATGGCCACGATTGTGATTACATTTGATGTATGAAATGTTCCTTATTGTAAGTTGGCAACCGGCAAGAGCCATATGGTTGTCTTTAAATTCTGTTAAGACTGGCGTGTCTATTCAAAGTAGTTGTAATAGTTGAAGCTGGTGGACGACAACCATGGAGCGGCGTCATTGACCTTGATGCAATGCCGGTGATGATGGAGATCATGTTCGTGCTTGAAGATGGAGATCGGAAGGACAAAGAAGAAATGCCATATCATATCACATATTATGAATTGCATGTGATGTTAATCCTTTATGCATCTTGTATTGCTTAGTTAATGACAGTAGCATTATAAGATGATCCCTCAAGCACACAAATTTCAAGTTTTAAAGTGTTCATCCTTAGTTAGCACCGTTGCTAAAGCTTGTTGTTTTGAAGCACCACGTGATGATCGGGTGTGTTAGATTCTGCAAGTGTATACAACGTGAGCAAGCCAGTTTTGCTCATGCGGAAGCTAAGGTTTGATCTTGACGAGCCTAGCATGTACAGACATGGTCTTGGAACACGGATCAATGAAAGGTAAAGCATGAATCATATAGTAGATATGATGAACATGTCGATTGTTCGCCATTGAGGCTACATCAACTCTCGTGATGATCGGTTTTGATGTGGTGGATTTGGTTCGTGTGATCACTAAAACAATGTGAGGGATATTGTTTTGAGTGGGAGTTCACCTAGATTAATTTAACTATTAATTAGAACTCAATTTGTCATAAACTTAGTCTAAATTATTGCAAATATGTTGTAGATCAATGGCGGCCCCTACCATCAATTTTAATGCGTTCCTAGAGAAAGAAAAGTTGAAAAACAATGGAAGCAACTTCGCGGATTGGTTCCGCAATTTGAGGATTGTCCTCAATGCTGGTAATTTGACCTATGTGCTGGATGCACCGATGGGTGACCCACCTGCAGCTACAGCTACCGATGAAGTAAAGAATGTTTACCTCACTCGGAAGAATCGGTACTCCAAAGTTCAGTGTGCTATCTTGTATGGTTTGGAATCGGAGCTTCAGAAAAGGTTTGAGAACTCAGACCCACATGATATTGTCCGTGAACTCAAAATGATATTTGAGGCTCACGCGGCAGTTGAGAGTTATGTGGCTTCTGAAAAGTTCTTTAACTGCAAGATGGAAGAGGGCAGCTCCGTCAGTGAGCATGTGCTTAAGATGTCTGGGCACGCAAACAAACTCCAAAGTTTGGGTATAGTGATTCCTAATTCTTTGGGGATACATCGTGTCCTCCAATCACTACCACCAAGTTACAAGAACTTTGTGATGAACTACAATATGCAAAACATGGACAAGACGTTGCCAGAACTCTTCTCCATGTTGAAATCTGCAGAAGTGGAGATCAAGAAAGAGCACCAAGTGTTGTTGGTCAATAAGACCACCAAATTCAAGAAAGGCAAGTCTAATCAAAAGGGACACTTCAAGAAGGGTGGTAAGAAAGTTACCGCACCAACGAAGAAGACCAAGGCTGGACCTAAGCCTGATACTGAGTCCTTTTACTGCAAGGGAGAAGGTCACTGGAAGCGGAATTGCCCAAAGTACTTGGCAGATTTGAAGAACGGCAACATCAAGAAGAAAGGTATATCCGATATACATGTTATTGATGTGTATCTCACTAGTACTCGTAGTAGTGCCTGGGTATTTGATACTGGTTCGATTGCTCATATCTGTAACTCGAAACAGGTGCTGTAGAATAAACGGAAGCTAGCGAAGAACGAGGTGACGATGCGCGTAGGAAATGGATCAAAGGTTGATGTGATCGCGGTCGGCACGCTACCTCTTCATCTACCATCGGGATTAGTTTTGTACTTAAATAATTGTTATTTCGTGTCTGCGTTGAGCATGAACATTATATCGGGATCTTGTTTATTGTGAGACGGTTACTTGTTTAATTTTGAGAATAATGGTTGTTCGATTTATACGAGTAATATGTTTTATGCACATGCACCTTTGATAGATGGTCTATTCTTATTGAATCTCGATTGTAGTAATACACACATAAATAACATTGAGGCTAAATGTTTGAAATTGAGCGATAACTCGACCTATATGTGGCACTGTCGTCTTGGTCACATCAGAGTGAAGCGTATGAAGAAATTCCATTCCGATGGACTTCTTGAATCACTTGATTTTGAATCACTTGAAAGATGCGAAGAATGTCTGATGGGAAAAATGACTAAGACTCCATTTTCTGGTATGATGGAGCGAGCTACGGACTTATTGGAAATCATACATACCGATGTGTGTGGTACAATGAGTGTAGCATCGCGCGGTGGTTATCGTTATGTTCTTACCTTCACGGATGACTTGAGTAGATATGGGTATATCTATTTCATGAAACATAAGTCCGAAACTTTTGAGAAGTTTAAGGAATTTCAAAGTGAGGTGGAGAATCAACGTAACAAGAAGATTAAATTTCTACGTTCTGATCGTGGAGGTGAATATATAAGTTACGAGTTTGGCGAGCATTTGAAGAAATGCGGAATACTTTCACAATTGACACCGCCAGGAACACCACAGCGTAATGGTGTGTCCGAACGTCGTAATAGAACTCTCTTAGATATGGTTCGTTCTATGATGTCACTTACAGATTTACCGCTATCGTTTTGGGGTTATGCATTAGAAACAGCCGCATTCACTTTAAATAGGGCACCATCTAAATCCGTTGAAACGACACCCTATGAATTATGGTTTGGGAAGAAACCTAAGTTGTCGTTCCTTAAAGTTTGGGGTTGCGAAGCCTATGTAAAGAAGTTACAGCAGACAAGCTTGAACCCAAAGCGGAAAAATGCGTCTTCATAGGATACCCAAAGGAAACTATTGGGTATACCTTCTATCATAGATCCAAAGGCAAAATCTTTGTTGCCTAGAATGGATCCTTTCTAGAGAAGGAATTTCTCTCGAAAGAAGTGACTGGAAGGAAAGTAGAAGTCGACGAGGTTGTCGAACCTTCTCTCGAACTTGCGAGTAGCGCAGCACCGGAAGAAGTTCCTGTGGTGCCTGCACCAATAAGCGAGGAAGCTAATGATGATGATCATGAAACTTCGGTTGAAGTTTCTATAGAGCCTCGCAGGTCAAAGAGAACTCGTACCACTCCTGATTGGTATGATCCCGTTATGAGTGTCATGTTGGTGGACAACACCTATTGGATCCTAGCTGTCGGCCTAGCCCTAGCCGTCGGCCTAGCCCTCTCTCCTTGGTGTGTCTAAACCCTAGATCACCGAGGCCTCTCTCATAGTCGACCATACTCGCTCCGGCTTAAGGCGAAGGCCTGCGAGATCTCCCCTCTACTTCTGGTACCACGTCGTCGTGCTGCCGGAATCGCGAGAGTGTGCTACAACCTCCGCTGCCTGCTGGAACAAGGGAGAGGAAGGTCTTCATCGAGTACATAACGTATGACCGACTGCGGGAGCGCTGCCGGAACGCGGCGCCGGAAGGATCGTCTACGCGATCTTGAGATCGGCAAGAGTACGACTACATCACCCACGAGAATCCGCTCTCGTTAAACACTTTGGAATCTTCGAGGGTGAGTTATTCCATCGACTCGTTGCTACAATCTAGTAGATAGATCATGGCTTGTTTGTTTGTATGCGGTAGAAATTTTTTGTTTTCCATGCTATGAACCCCTACAGTGGTATCGGAGCCGTGTGTATATGTAGATCTGTTGCACGAGTAGAACACAATGGTCATTGTGGGCGGTGGTGCTTTTATTATCAATTGCTTCTTGTGTACTTTGCATCTTGCGGTATGATGGGATGAAGTGGCCCGGGCTAACCTTACATGACATCGTTCATGAGACTTGCTCCACGTTGAACATGCAACTTGTATTGCATAAGTGGCTTTGCGGGTGTCTGTCTCTCCCATTATAGTATAGATCCAATTTACAACGGGCACTTGATAGTTCTGGCATCAACGTTGTGGTTCTTGTTCGTAAGTTAGAGCAACACTTATTGAAAGCCCCAAACCACGTAAAATATGCAAAGAAAATTAGAGGCGTCTAACTTTGTTTTGCAGGGGTGTGATGTGATGTGATGTGATATGGCCACGATTGTGATTATATTTGATGTATGAAATGTTCCTTATTGTAAGTTGGCAACCGGCAGGAGCCATATGGTTGTCTTTAAATTCTGTTAAGACTGGCGTGTCTATTCAAAGTAGTTGTAATAGTTGAAGCTGGTGGACGACAACCATGGAGCGGCGTCATTGACCTTGATGCAATGCCGGTGATGATGGAGATCATGTTCGTGCTTGAAGATGGAGATCGGAAGGACAAAGAAGAAAGGCCATATCATATCACATATTATGAATTGCATGTGATGTTAATCCTTTATGCATCTTGTATTGCTTAGTTAATGACAGTAGCATTATAAGATGATCCCTCAAGCACACAAATTTCAAGTTTTAAAGTGTTCATCCTTAGTTAGCACCGTTGCTAAAGCTTGTTGTTTTGAAGCACCACGTGATGATCGGGTGTGTTAGATTCTGCAAGTGTATACAACGTGAGCAAGCCAGTTTTGCTCATGCGGAAGCTAAGGTTTGATCTTGACGAGCCTAGCATGTACAGACATGGTCTTGGAACACGGATCAATGAAAGGTAAAGCATGAATCATATAGTAGATATGATGAACATGTCGATTGTTCGCCATTGAGGCTACATCAACTCTCGTGATGATCGGTTTTGATGTGGTGGATTTGGTTCGTGTGATCACTAAAACAATGTGAGGGATATTGTTTTGAGTGGGAGTTCACCTAGATTAATTTAACTATTAATTAGAACTCAATTTGTCATAAACTTAGTCTAAATTATTGCAAATATGTTGTAGATCAATGGCGGCCCCTACCATCAATTTTAATGCGTTCCTAGAGAAAGAAAAGTTGAAAAACAATGGAAGCAACTTCGCGGATTGGTTCCGCAATTTGAGGATTGTCCTCAATGCTGGTAATTTGACCTATGTGCTGGATGCACCGATGGGTGACCCACCTGCAGCTACAGCTACCGATGAAGTAAAGAATGTTTACCTCACTCGGAAGAATCGGTACTCCAAAGTTCAGTGTGCTATCTTGTATGGTTTGGAATCGGAGCTTCAGAAAAGGTTTGAGAACTCAGACCCACATGATATTGTCCGTGAACTCAAAATGATATTTGAGGCTCACGCGGCAGTTGAGAGTTATGTGGCTTCTGAAAAGTTCTTTAACTGCAAGATGGAAGAGGGCAGCTCCGTCAGTGAGCATGTGCTTAAGATGTCTGGGCACGCAAACAAACTCCAAAGTTTGGGTATAGTGATTCCTAATTCTTTGGGGATACATCGTGTCCTCCAATCACTACCACCAAGTTACAAGAACTTTGTGATGAACTACAATATGCAAAACATGGACAAGACGTTGCCAGAACTCTTCTCCATGTTGAAATCTGCAGAAGTGGAGATCAAGAAAGAGCACCAAGTGTTGTTGGTCAATAAGACCACCAAATTCAAGAAAGGCAAGTCTAAGCAAAAGGGACACTTCAAGAAGGGTGGTAAGAAAGTTACCGCACCAACGAAGAAGACCAAGGCTGGACCTAAGCCTGATACTGAGTCCTTTTACTGCAAGGGAGAAGGTCACTGGAAGCGGAATTGCCCAAAGTACTTGGCAGATTTGAAGAACGGCAACATCAAGAAGAAAGGTATATCCGATATACATGTTATTGATGTGTATCTCACTAGTACTCGTAGTAGTGCCTGGGTATTTGATACTGGTTCGGTTGCTCATATTTGTAACTCGAAACAGGTGCTGTAGAATAAACGGAAGCTAGCGAAGAACGAGGTGACGATGCGCGTAGGAAATGGATCAAAGGTTGATGTGATCGCGGTCGGCACGCTACCTCTTCATCTACCATCGGGATTAGTTTTGTACTTAAATAATTGTTATTTCGTGTCTGCGTTGAGCATGAACATTATATCGGGATCTTGTTTATTGTGAGACGGTTACTTGTTTAAGTCTGAGAATAATGGTTGTTCGATTTATATGAGTAATATGTTTTATGCACATGCACCTTTGATAGATGGTCTATTCTTATTGAATCTCGATTGTAGTAATACACACATAAATAACATTGAGGCTAAATGTTTGAAATTGAGCGATAACTCGACCTATATGTGGCACTGTCGTCTTGGTCACATCAGAGTGAAGCGTATGAAGAAACTCCATTCCGATGGACTTCTTGAATCACTTGATTTTGAATCACTTGAAAGATGCGAAGAATGTCTGATGGGAAAAATGACTAAGACTCCATTTTCTGGTATGATGGAGCGAGCTACGGACTTATTGGAAATCATACATACCGATGTGTGTGGTACAATGAGTGTAGCATCGCGCGGTGGTTATCGTTATGTTCTTACCTTCACAGATGACTTGAGTAGATATGGGTATATCTATTTCATGAAACATAAGTCCGAAACTTTCGAGAAGTTTAAGGAATTTCAAAGTGAGGTGGAGAATCAGCGTAACAAGAAGATTAAATTTCTACGTTCTGATCGTGGAGGTGAATATCTAAGTTACGAGTTTGGCGAGCATTTGAAGAAATGCGGAATACTTTCACAATTGACACCGCCAGGAACACCACAGCGTAATGGTGTGTCCGAACGTCGTAATAGAACTCTCTTAGATATGGTTCGTTCTATGATGTCACTTACAGATTTACCGCTATTGTTTTGGGGTTATGCATTAGAAACAGCCGTATTCACTTTAAATAGGGCACCATCTAAATCCGTTGAAACGACACCCTATGAATTATGGTTTGGGAAGAAACCTAAGTTGTCGTTCCTTAAAGTTTGGGGTTGCGAAGCCTATGTAAAGAAGTTACAGCAGACAAGCTTGAACCCAAAGCGGAAAAATGCGTCTTCATAGGATACCCAAAGGAAACTATTGGGTATACCTTCTATCATAGATCCAAAGGCAAAATCTTCGTTGCCTAGAATGGATCCTTTCTAGAGAAGGAATTTCTCTCGAAAGAAGTGACTGGAAGGAAAGTAGAAGTCGACGAGGTTGTCGAACCTTCTCTCGAACTTACGAGTAGCGCAGCACCGGAAGAAGTTCCTGTGGTGCCTGCACCAATAAGAGAGGAAGCTAATGATGATGATCATGAAACTTCGGTTGAAGTTTCTACAGAGCCTCGCAGGTCAAAGAGAACTCGTACCACTCCTGATTGGTATGATCCCGTTATGAGTGTCATGTTGGTGGACAACACCGATTGGATCCTAGCTGTCGGCATAGCCCTAGCTGTCGGCCTAGCCCTCTCTCCTTGGTGTGTATAAACCCTAGATCACCGAGGCCTCTCTCATAGTCCACCATACTCGCTCCGGCTTAAGGCGAAGCTCTGCGAGATCTCCCCTCTACTTCCGGTACCACGCCGTCGTGCTACCGGAATCGCGAGGAGAGTGCTACAACCTCCGCTGCCTGCTGGAACAAGGGAGAGGAAGGTCTTCATCGAGTACCGAACGTATGACCGACTGCGGGAGCGCTGCCGGAACGCGGCGCCGGAAGGATCGTCTACACGATCTTGAGATCGGCAAGAGTACGACTACATCACCCACGAGAATCCGCTCTCGTTAAACACTTTGGAATCTTCGAGGGTGAGTTATTCCATCGACTCGTTGCTACAATCTAGTAGATAGATCTTGGCTTGTTTGTTTGTATGCGGTACAAATTTTTTGTTTTCCATGCTACGAACCCCTACACCCTGCTCCTGCACCGTCCACATTCTTGGAGCCGTCGAAGTGTAAACTCCAGTAGTGGAGGTATGGCAGCTTCTCTGGCTGCTGGGCCTCCTCCCAGTCGACGATGAAATCCGCGAGAGCCTGCGACTTGATCGCTTTGCGCGGCTCGTACTTGATGTTGTGGACGCCGATTTTGACGGCCCACTTGGCGACTCGCCCGGTCGCCTCACGGTTGCGGATTATGTCCTGCAATGGTGCTGAGGAGACGACCGTTATCGGGTGCTCCTGGAAGTAGTGCGGCAGTCGCCGCTGTGCTCTGAAGACCGCGTATACCAGTTTCTGGTATTGCGGGTATCGCTGGCGTGACTCGGTGAGGACCTCGCTGATATAGTACACTGGTCGCTGTACTGGGCGCTCCTTTCCTTCCTCTGGTCGCTCGACGACCATGACGGCGCTGACGACGCGCTCGGAAGCAGCGACTTAGACCAGCATGGGTTCCTTGTCGACGGGGGCGGCGAGTAGCGGTGCTGCGAGTAGCACCTTCTTGAGGTCGCGGAGCGCATCGTCCGCCTCCTTGTCCCACTGGAAGGTGGGGTTCTTGCGCATCAGGCGGTATAGGGGCATCGCCTTTTCGCCCAATCAGGGGATGAAGCGACTGAGAGCCGCGACTCGGGCGGCCAGCTTCTGGACGTCGTGCAGGCACTCAGGTTTGCCAAGTCGAGCGATCGTGTCGATCTTGGTGGGATTCGCCTCGATCCCGCTCTTGGAGACCACGTATCCCAGTAGCTGCCCTGCTGGTACACCGAATGTGCATTTGCCTGGGTTGAGCTTTATCTTGTATTTTCGCAGGTTGGCGAATGTTTCCGCTAGGTCGGCGAGTAGGTCGCCCTCGCGAGCGGACTTCACTACCACGTCGTCGATGTAGACGTGGATTTTACAGCCAATTTGGCTCGCAAGGCACTCCTGCATACACCGCTGGTAGGTCGCCCCGGCGTTCTTGAGGCCGAAGGTCATGGTAGTGTAGCAGAAGGCTCTGAATGGCGTGATGAACGCCGTCTTCTCTTCGTCCTCAACAACCATTTTGATCTGGTTGTACCCAGAATAGGCGTCAAGGAAGCATAGCGACTTCGAGCCCGCGGTAGAATCGATTATTTGGTCGATCCGCGGAAGGACGAATTGCTCCTTCGGGCAGGCGCTATTTAAGTTTGTGTAATCGATACACATCCTACAGGTCCCATTTTTATTCTCGACCAGGACTGGGTTTGCCAGCCACTTGGAGTATTTGATTGGCCGGATGAAGCCTGCAGCGAGTAGACATTGCACCTCCTCGGCGATTGCTCGGCGGCGCTCTTCATGGAAGGACCGCAGCGACTGTTTGACAGGTCGCGCTTTGGGGTCGGCGTTGAGTTTGTGCTCAGCGAGTTCCCTAGGGACACCAGGCATGTCAGAGGGCTTCCATGCGAAGATGTCCCTGTTCTCACGGAGGAACCCGATGAGCGCGCCTTCCTATGCTGGGCTCATGCCCGTCCCGATCGTCACCGTCTGGCTGGAGTCGCCTGGGACCAGCTCGACGGTGCGGGTATGCGTTGTTGCCTCGAAGGCTGAGGTGTTGCCGCCCTCCGAGTTGGGCTTCTTGAGTATGGTGGGGTCGTCGTTGTTGACCCCGCTCGCGTACTTGGCGAGCTCGTCGGCGTGGTTGGCCTCTGCCGCGATGACGGCGTTGGCGAGTTCGGCTCCTTTGGCCTCGCACTCGGTGGTCATGTCGGGGTCGCCGTGGATGGTGATGACACCTCGCGGTCCGGGGAGCTTCATCGCGTTGTACGCGTAGTGGGGCGCCGCCATGAACTTAGCGAACGCCTGGCGCCCCAGGACGCAGTGGTAGGGGCTATTGAAGGGCACCAGCTCGAAGACGATTCGCTCGGTGTGGAAGTTTGCCGGTGTGCCGAAGGTGACTGGCAGCGTGACATTGCCGATCGGATACGCCTTCCGACCGGGGACGATGCCGTGGAACATGGTGTAGGTCGTCTCGACCATCAACTGCGGGAGCCGCAGTCGCCTGAAGGTGTCCAGGTATAGGATGTTGATGGAGCTGCCGCCGTCCATCAATGTCTTGGGGAGCCAGTAGTCTCCGACCTTGGGCTTGACCACCAGGGCGACTCGGCCTGGGTACTCGATTCGTGGCGAGTGGTCTTGGCAGCTCCAAGTGATTGGATGCTCAGACCAGTTGAGGAACCGAGGGACGTCCACCTGGGCCACCGTGTTGACGGCAACGACGCGGGCGATGACCTTTTTCTCGCGCTTCGTGTTGAAGCCTGTGAAAGTGTGGACCGAGCCGGCCACACTGCCAAACTTTCCGCCGTTTGGCGGGTTGTTGTTGGGGTCTCCCTGCGCTCGCCGTGCCTTCTCAATCTCCTTGAGAGAGTGGCACTCGGCGGTCATGTGCGTAGCGGGTTTTCCTTCACTGCTATGGAATACACAAGGTTGGTTAAGAAGGTCCGCGGGGTCGAACCTTGGCTTCGCCTTGTAGTTGCTCCCGTCGCGGAGTTGCCCCCCGTCGCGGCGGAAGCTCTTGGGCTCGCGCTGCGCGTATTCAGCGTTGGCGACGAAGTTGACTCGCCCGTCACTGCGGCGCTTGCCGGTGAGGCGAGTGTTGCTGTAGCGTAGATCGGATCGTCGTCCGTTGTCGCTGCCGCTCGTGCGGCGTTGTCCTCCCGACTCGTCGTCGGTTTCTTGGTTTGGGTCTTCCTCCGCGTACCTTTTGGCGATTTCGAGGAGGTTCGGTATGTTGTCGAGTGTGCGGTACGCTCGTTTGAGCTTGGCGACCAGGGGCTCGTAGCGGCAGGAGGTCTTGAAGCAGTGGATCGCGGTGTCTGGATGGATGTCGTCCGCATTGTACCACAACTCTTGCCACCTTTGGACCCAGCTACGGGTCGACTCGCGAGGTCCCTGCATCGTTCCAGGTCCTCGATGGTGGTGGCGCGGGTGTATGAACCCTCGAAATGCCTGACGAAGGCGTCTCGCACCTCTTCCCAGGAGTCGATGATGTCCGCGGGGAGAGTGTTAATCCACTGCCTGCACGCTCCCTCCATCATCAGAGGAAGGTAGCGGGCGGCTAGCAGATCGGTGTGGCCGGCGATCCCCATCGCCATGAGGTAGGTATCCAGCCACACGGAGGGATCGTACGAGGGGTCGTACTTCTCTATTTCCTTCGGCGCTTTGAAGTTCGCCAGGTATCTTTCACCTCGGATCATCGGTCTGAAGCATCGAGGCCCGAGTCGGCTTAGCGACCCCCTCGGCTCACCGTCGCGGCGGTTGGTTAGGGTGTGCTGCAAGTCGTCGGGCTGGCGTGCGCGCCAGCTCTGATTGTTGATGATGTGGGTGCGGGCGTCGACGGGCTGACCGTTGGCGGCGACGAAGTTGGTCGCCGGCCTGGGGTAGTTGTTGGAGAGTGCCGCGTTCGCGGGTCGGTGTTGGAGTTGTAGTGGTTCGGGTGGCGGGCAGTTGAGGATGTTTGCCGCCATGGGGCAGCCGCTCGAGGCCGCTTTGCTTCCCGATGAACGCGAGTACATCCGACCCTGTGAGTCGACGCCTGCGTTTTGTTGCTCGACCGCCTTTGCGAGCAGGGCCCTGGCGTACTGGATCTGCAAGGTGCCTTCACCAGTGGCTGCGATGTTGTCGACTGTCGCGCGGCCCGCGACGAGGTTGTCCATTGGAGTGGAGAACAGTGGTAGGCCATTCGCGTCTCGCTCCCGTGAGGAGACCATGATCCGTGGTTGGTCCCTAGGGGGTGTGCGGTTGGGTGGTGGCGGTGCACCATTGGCCATTGATCCTGGTGGGGGCCGAGCGCTCCCTCCTGGAGGTGCGTTCTCGCAGATCGCGCGTTCGGCCGCGCGGGTCGGGTCGCTTTCGTCGTCGAAGTTTAGGGCGCGCCCCTGGATGGTGGGGTTCAGGCGCGACCTGATTCGGAGCTGGTGATAGTGCGACAGCTCCCGCGTCGTCACCTGATCGAGGCGAAATTTTTCACGCTCGGCTTGTTCCTTGCGGACTGCTTCCGCCAGCTTCACGCGGAGTTCCTCGACCTCCGTCGCCGTCGCGTTGGGAGGGATAGGGGTGGAGAATGGATCCTCCGGCGGGTCGGTGCCAGTCGCCATGTAGGTCGCGGCATGGCGGCTGGTACCGTCGTGGAGGTCGGCGGAATTCTCCGATCCGGAGTCAGAGTCGAAGATCCCAAGGATGGAGGGATCCTCGAAGTCTCCGACGTTGGAGACCTGGGTGATGGAGCCCGTGGGCGAAGCCGCGATGATGGATCCGGCGAGTGACGCCGGGGTCGCCGAGTCGGCGTCGTCGTTGAGGGCCGCGTCTTTCGCGGCTGCGGTGGTTTCGGCCACGTCGTTGTGGGCCGAGTTGTACTCGGAGGCGAGGCGGTGGATCGTGCGGACCTGGCTCTCGGAGATCCGGTCGCGTGGCGGCGACTCGCGGATGCGAGCCGTGTCCTCCGAGACGATAACGTCGGTGAG
Organism: Avena sativa; assembly: GCA_916181665.1. Classification (NCBI taxonomy): domain Eukaryota; kingdom Viridiplantae; phylum Streptophyta; class Magnoliopsida; order Poales; family Poaceae; genus Avena; species Avena sativa. Next base: position 18,299,497 of record OV702285.1, read on the forward strand.
GCCGACGAAGAGGCTGATCGTGCCGACCGGCAAGATCATGCTATGCGTGACGGGTCGCGCCGTCGGGACGTAGCTGCTCGGCAAGATCTGGAGAATCTCGCCGATCGCTATCATGCGGCCGGTGGCGATCGACTCGTTGATGGGTAGATTGGATCTCGCCGCATAACACCGGCTTGACCGGCCAGGCCCCACGGTGGGCGCTACTGTCGTGGGAATGACCACGGCAGATGCTGCAATCGGCAGCGAGTAGTAGAACATGGGGCAAGGGCGGCCAGCCATCTGCGGTGCGAGATGAGGGCGGAGACGCAGGGATTTACCCAGGTTCGGCCCCCGGAGGGTAAAGACCTAGTCCTGCTAGATTGTATTATGATGAGAGTACAATGGGGCGAGCTCAGCGGCTAGGCAGTGAGTCGCTTGGGTGGATGATGGAACCTCTCTTCTACACGCCCTCTAGGGAGGTTTATATAGACTCACCCCCCCCCCTAGGTTTTACAGATCTCAACCGAATCAGTTAAGGTTTCATCAATCGTTTCACCTAATCCGACTGGGCCTATCTACACTCCTGGGCTTTCAGCTTCCAGTCGCTTGAGTCCACGCCAGGTCTTGATCCAGTCGCCGTTACCGTAGGCCCACTCGCAGGCGCCTGGGCCAGTCGGAAACGTCCTGCTGGGTATACCCCGGTAGGCATATCCCCATCAGAGGTCAGGCAGGTGGACTACACCTGCCCTAGGCGCGGGGTCAGGTGGTCCCGCGCCTAGGGGGGTGTGGGCCCCCTGAGGCCCCACTTCATCCCTCCTTCTGGCTTTCTTCATCTTCTGGTAAAATAATAAGTTTCTATATTTTTCTGGTATTTTTCTGATCTTTGCAAAATTGCACCAAAACGCCTTCTTTTCATCAGAATCCAGACTCCGACAGTCCATCCTCCAAGAATCATTCAACATGCATAAATAGATGAAAATCCATAAGTAATACCTCATAATAAGACAAATATCAATGAATAGAGGTAAATTATGATATAGAATGGTGATGCAAATTGGGCGTATCAGCCGTATAGGTTGGCCTGCCGGCCTAGTTCGCGATTTTTTCTGTTTTGGTTTATTTTTTCTATTTTGATTTTTTCTTCATATTTTTAGATTGTTCACAAGAAATTTCGATTTTGAATTTTTTTCAAATTTTGAAACTTATTCATATTTTAAAAATAAAAAATGTTTGGATTCAAAAATTGTTCAAATTTGATAATAGTTCAGATTTGAAAATTGTTTGAAGTTGAAAATATTTAGATTTAAAAGTTTTGAACTTGTTTGAATTTGAAAATATTTAGATTTAAAAGTTTTGAAATAGTTCGAATTTAAAAATATTTTGATAATGGCAGAAATCAATAAGAAGCAAATGCAAATAATGGCAGAAATCTGTCAAAACAAACCAGCAGGTAGAAACCGATATTTTCGAACATCTTCTGTTGCTCAAATCAAAAATTGTTGAACTAACGAAAGTTAGCTAACATACTGGGGGATTTATTTGTAAAGTTTGAGCTACATCCGAGTTACAGAGACTCCTCACGAATTTTTATGGTGGAGGAAAGAAATCTATTTAGGAACAGCAACTCCCCAAATCTTACTTCTCTCTCATTAGAGGTCATTCTTGACACAAAAAGCAAACAAAAAGGACGAGGAGAGGTCATTACTGAAGTAATAACTTCCAAGACTCAAGGAAACTCTTGGGTTATCTCTCAACAAGTACTTTTCTTTAACGCCTTTAAGTTAGGCTTGATAGCTTGAGAAGATGCTCACATAAGAAATATGAATTGAAGTAAAAGAGAGCATCAAGAAGCAAATTCAAAACACATTTAAGTCTAACCCACTTTCTATGCATAGGAATCTTGTATGCAAATAAATTCATAAAGAACAAAGTGACAGACATAGGAAGATGAAACAAGAGTAACTTCAAAACTTTCAGCACATAGAGAGGTGTTTCAGTACCATGAAAACTTCTACAACCATATTTTCCTCTCTCATAATAATTTTCAGTAGCCTCATGAATAAACTCAACAATATAGCTATCACATAAAGCATGCTTTTCATGATCTACAAACACATAATTTCTATCAAGCTCAAAAATAGTGGGATTAAAACCTTCACATGTTTTACCCAAAGTAGATATTTCAAAAGGATCCACAAGAACATAACAATCATCCTTGTTTGGTAAGAATGGGGGACAATCAAATAATGTAAGGGATAAAGAGTTACTCTCATTAGAAGGTAGGCATGGGTAGATAATCTATTCTTCCTCCTTTTGTTTATCACTCTCCTCCTCTTTTTCATCTAATGAGCTTCCAGTTTTAACAATTTCTTCTTCCATAGGCTCCTGCAAGGCATTAATCTCTTCCATTTGTGGAAAGCATCTATTAAAATATTCAACAATATAGCCATTTGCATCCTTGTAATTATCAAAGCAAAATTTAAGTATCTCATAAACCTCATATTCATAAGGTGCATCATCCGTATTTTCAAGCAAACTGGCATGTTCAAAAGCACCCTTGAAGGCAATAAATTCTTCAATTTGTTCCACATCATAAAAGTCATAATTTCTTTTAACCTAAGAGGATATGGTAACATTATCATTATACTCACATTGAAACGATAGGTGTTTATACCTCCTACAACAACAACACCCTATTTGGATGTACTCAATTGGGCCCAGAATTGTGGAATTGGAAACCGCCGTTTGTTTTGTCCTGGAGTCTAGGCTCGGAAATGATAACCCAATTCCGCGACCCCCCGCGAGGCCCGTCATATCGCTATCTCCAATTCAGAGCCTGACCCCTGCGAATCATCACGCAAACGGGCAGGTACCGCTTCGCGAGAGGTCCTTGCGCGAGAGGAGAGGATCCTCGCGTCTCTTCCCGAGAGGTCCTCACGCGACGGGAGGGGAGCTGCCTTCCCATCAGCTGCCGGTATTGATCTCCCTCCTCCCTCCTTTCCGATCCTCTCTCCTTCCCCGCCCACCTCCCTTCCTCCCGTCGTCACCCCTTACCCTCCCTCCTCCCTCCCTCCCCATCCTCACCCATGTCCGACAGACTAGGTTTTGGCGACGGTTTAAGGGATGTCGGCGGCGGGTTGAGGCGTGGTGGCGGTGGGAATCCAGTCCTCATCATCTACATGCCCTCTTCCATTAGTTTGTGGCAGCAATTTTGTGTTCTTATGTTCATGCGTGTGAGACATAGATTGGTTTTGAACTGTACAAACCGTGTGAGACTACAGTCTATGCGGCATGAGTGAGGAAAATCATAGAATAAAAGCGCCCGTATGGTTCTACAAAGTGATATGCTACTGCCTAGTACCTCACTTCAAGAACACGTGAATTCCCCATTCCCTTGGATTATGACGAACACTACACCACCGCTTGAGCATGCAAGGTGACTTCGGTTTTAATCACTAGGATTCTCAAAACAAATGACTAGAAAAAAATATGTATATGTGATCTTGTTCAGATTATTTTGAATGTTACTATGTATGATAAAAATAATATGTATATGTTGTAATATATACACATGTGACAATCCTTAAATTTTAACAAGTATAAAACAACTAAATGGAAAAAACCATCCAATTCCATGGTTTGGACATCCAAACACGAATTGGAATTGAGTAGCACCATCTGATTCCAATAGCAAATTACGAACCACCCAAACAACAGAATTCGAATTAGTAGCCATTTCCTTTCCAGTCCGGATTTGGAATTTTCACCTAATTCATTTCCTGGATTCAATTCTGTACATCCAAACAAAGCGCAAGATTTATCAAAGCAATAAGTAACATTATAAGTAGAGCACACCTCTCTAGCAATAGTATTCAACTTATCAATTTGTTCCCATAAGTGTTTCCCTTTTTGTGACAACCGGTGTTCCTTATAATAATACGTTTGTTCTTCCGTGAACCCACCTTTCCAATAGGAACTAGTTTCAAAGAAACCATCTATTGATAGAAAGCATGACAAAGCAAGGCAATAGCAGACCAGCAACTAGAGTAGGAACTAATTTTTTTGTGTTTTTGAATAAAGCAAGCAAACCAAACTAGACTAATTTTTTGGGGTTTGTTGAAAATAGGCAAACAAAACCAAGCAAAATAAACTAAGCAAACTAAAAACAAAGTAAAGAGAAAGGAAGTGAAGGACTCCCCTTGTGAAGACTGTCGTGGTATTTGCGACACGTACGCCATAGAGGTATCCCAACGGCGCGTTTAGAGACGTGGGGGGAAGACGGAGAGCGTTCGGGTCGGCTTGACACAGTTTACCCAGGTTCAAATCTCACAACGGTGGCAAGATCCTACTCCTGCTATAAATCACTATAATGGCAATACGCCGAGTTACAGGATTGGGGGTTCGCTGTGTGCGAGTAGTGCTATGCACTTGTTGTTATATTGTGTGTTGCCCTAAAGGCTCCTATAGGCCGGCTTATAAGGACGCCAGGACCTAGGGTTACAAGGAGAGTCCCAGCCAGATACGGTTACAGAGTCCTACACTAACACTAACTAGTCTTCGTGTCCTCCAAGGTGTCGTCTTCCATCTTAGGCGGTGGCACGTCGCCTTCCTTTATCGCTGCTGGACCTCCATCTTGTCTATCAACAACTGGGCCGCCCGGTTATGCCATAGGCCTAACCACCAACTGTGGGCCATCCGGGCTTGCCGGTATGAGACTATGTTGAAGGGTTTCGCGGCATAGTAAATCAAAATTTTCTACGGAGCGAACAGAGGGAAAGCCAAGATCTAATCTAGGAGATGCAAACAACGAGAGATATTGGATTAGATCTTCATACCCTTGAAGATTCGCACAGCGGAACGTTCGTCGGAACGTGGGTGATGTAGTCGTACTCGCTTCTCCTCCTCGCGATCCGATCCGATCTAGCACCACAAGTGGCGGTGCCTCCGTGAGATGCACACGTGCAGCACCTCGACGTCTCCTCCTTCCTCGGACCAGCGAGTATGGTGGAGAGATAGATTGGATCTACAACACGACGGCGTGGTGTATATGGTGGAGAATTTCTGCTGCAGGGCTTCGCCTACAAACAGTCGGGAGGGAGATAGGAAGGCAGCAGGGCTACTAGGGCTTGGAGGGAGGTGTGTAGGGGGAGGGGGCGCACCACCCCTCTATATATAGAGGGGGGGCGGCCAGCCCTTGCCCCTCCTCCAAGCCTATCTCTAGTTTAAACAATTTAAACTCTCCCTTATCTAGAAATCCTATCTCTAGTTTAAACGATTTAAACTCTCCCTTATCTAGAAATTCTATCCCGAGATTTAAACGAGTCAAATCTCTCTAGAATCGGCTGGTCCCTATGGGGCCTTGTGCCCCTAGCCCAATGCGACCAGGACACTCCCTCATAGGCCCATGCCCCCTCCCGGAAGGTGGGGCCACGTTGGTCCCCTTCCGGAAGGTTCTAGAAGCTTCCGATACAATACCGATTAACCCGGAACAATTCCGAACTCCAAAAACTGCACTGCCTTATATGAATCTTATTCTCCGGACCATTCCGGAACCTCTCGTGATATCCCGGATCCCATCCGAGACTCCGAACAAAAATTCATAAACCAATTATCCAATCTATCCTAGCGTCGAGACACGTTAAGTGTGTGACCCTGCGGGTTCGAGAATATGCAGACATGATCTTCTATCAATAATCAACAGCGGGGTCTGGGCACCCATATTGACTCCCACACATTCATCGATGATCATATCGGATGAACCACGATGCCAGGAATCAATCAATCCCATATATATATTCCCTTCGTCTCGTGATATTTTACTTGCCCGAGATTCGATCGTCGGTACCGTCATACCTAGTTCAATCTCGTTCACAGCAAGTACTTTACTCGTTCCGTAATACGATATCACTTTGTGATTAACTCCTTAAGCACATGCTTGCAAGCGGTGTTGATATCGATTACCGAGTGGGCCCGAAGTATATCTCTCCGACTTGGGAGGGACAAATTCCATCTCGATACATACAACCCAACAGATACTTTCCGATCACCTGAGAGACACCTTTATGATCACCCTCTCATAGGATGACGTTTGATGACCTCAAAGCTTTCTTCCGGTACCAGGGAGTTGCATTATCTCATGGTCTAAGGAATACAATATTTGACATAGGAAAAGCTTCGCAAAGATGAACACGATGAAACGATCTAATTGCTTCGCTTAGTTTGGGTCTATCCACCATATCATTCTCCCAATGATATGATCTCATTATCAATTGACAACTCATGTCTATGGTTAGGAAACCTTAACCATCATTGATCAATGAGCTAGTCCATAGAGGCGTACTAAGGACACGGTGTTGTTCACAAACCACACAAGTATTAAAGTTTCCGCTTAATACAATTCTAGCATGGAATATAAACTTTATCATGAACAAGAATTATAATAATAACATCTTTATTATTGCCTCTAGGGCATAATTCCAACAGTCTCCCACTTGCACTAGAGTCAATAATCTAGTTTACATCTGGCAACAATCTCACACCCATGGCACTGAGGTGTTGATCATGTTTTACACGTGGAAGAGGTTTAGTCAGTGGATCTGCGACATTCAGATCCGTATGTACTTTGCTAATCTTCAGATCTCCATCTGCTATATAATCTTGGATTATATGAAACTTGCGGTTGATATGCTTGGTCTTTGGATGATATCTTGGTTCCTTAGCGAGTGCTATGGCGCCAGTGTTGTCACACAATATCTCCAGTGGGTCCAATGCATTTGGAACCACGCCAAGCTCAGTGATGAAGTTTCTGATCCAAACTCCTTCACTTGACGCTTCTGCAGCAGCCATGTATTCCGCTTCTACTGTAGATCCCGCGATCACGCTTTGCTTGCAGCTTCTCCAGCTCACAGCTCCTCCATTCAAAATATAAACGTATCCTGTCTGAGATTTAGAATCATCCTTGTCGGTGTCGAAACTAGCATCGACGTAACCTTTTACGACAAGCTGTTCATCACCCCCATAGACTAAGAACATTTCTTTAGTTCTATTTAGGTACTTTAGGATGTTCTTCACGGCTGTCTAGTGTTCCACTCCTGGATCACTTTGATATCTGCTCGTCAAACTAAGAGCATTGGACACATCCGGTCTAGTACACAGCATGGCATACATGATGGAACCTATGGCCGAGGCATAAGGCACTTTGCTCATAGCTTCCCTATCATTTACCGTAGCTGGACACTGAGCCTTGCTCAATATCTTACCTGACAACATAGGCACTGAACCTTTCTTTGCCTTATCCATTCTGAACCTTTTCAGAACTTTGTCTAGGTATGTACTCTGGCTTAAAGCTATCAGGCGTCTTTGTCTATCTCTATAGATTTTGATGCCCAATATATAAGCAGCTTCACCTAGGTCTTTCATTGAAAAACACTTGTTCAAATAACTCTTCACATCGTTAAGCATGTTGATGTCATTTCCGATAATCAATATGTCATCCACATACAGTACCAGAAACGTCACCGAGCTCCCACTCACTTTCTTGTAGATACAAGCTTCGTAGCAATTTGGAACAAATCCAAAGCTCTTGATCACTTGATCAAAACGAAGGTTCCAACTCCGAGATGCTTGCTTCAGTCCATAAATGGAACGCTGAAGTTTGCATACTTTACTAGCATCCTTAGGATCGACAAAACCTTCGGGTTGCATCATATACAACTCTTCATCAATGTTGCAACTGAGGAAAGCAGTCTTGACATCCATCTGCCATATTTCATAATCATGAAACGCAGCAATTGCTAATAAAATCCGAATGGACTTAAACATCGCTATGGGAGAGAAAGTCTCATCGTAGTCAACACCTTGAACTTGTCGAAAACCTTTTGCGACAAGACGTGCTTTATAGACGGTAACATTACCATCCGCGTCCGTTTTCTTCTTAAATATCCATTTGCACTCAACGGCCTTTCGGTCGCTAGGAGGATCCACCAAAGTCCATACTTGGTTTTCGCTCATGGATCCCAATTCGGATTTCATGGCTTCCAGCCATTTCTCAGAGTCTGGGCTCATCATCGCTTCCTCATAGTTCGTAGGTTCACTGTCTTCTACCAACAAGACAGTCAAGACAGGGTTGCCGTACCACTCAGGAGGGGCACGCGACCTTGTCGACCTGCAACGTTCAGTAGCAGCATCGTCCGAAGATTCATGATCCTTGTCATTAGCTTCCTCTATTGTTGGTGCAGGCGGCACTGGAACAATTTCAGGTGCTGCGCTACTCTCCAATTCAAGAGAAGGTTCAATAACCTCGTCTAGCTCTACTTTCCTCCTACTCACTTCTTTCGAGAGAAACTCCTTCTCAAGAAAGGAACCGTTCTTTGCGACAAACACTTTGCCTTCGGTTCTGTGATAGAAGGTATACCCAATGGTTTCCTTAGGGTATCCTATGAAGACGCATTTCTCCGCTTTGGGTTCGAGCTTGTCCGGCATCAACTTCTTGACGTAAGCTTCGCATCCCCAAACTTTAAGAAACGACAACTTAGGTTTAGCACCAAACCACAGTTCATACGGTGTCGTCTCAACGGATTTAGATGGAGCCCTATTTAAAGTGAATGCAGCGGTTTCTAATGCATAACCCCAAAATGATAACAGCAAATCAGTAAGAGACATCATTGATCGGACCATATCTAATAGGGTTCGATTCCGGCGTTCAGACACACCATTGCGCTGTGGTGTTCCGGGTGGCGTGAGTTGTGAAACGATTCCACTTGCTTTAAGATGCGTGAGAAAATCATAACTCAAATATTCACCTCCACGATCGGATCGTAGAAACTTAATCTTTCTATTACGATGGTTCTCCACTTCATTCTAAAATTCTTTGAACTTTTCAAATGTTTCAGATTTATGTTTCATTAAATAGATATACCCATATCTACTTAAGTCATCGGTAAAAGTGAGAAAATAGCGATATCCACCGCGCGTCGAAACACTCATCGGTCCGCATACATCGGTATGTATGATTTCCAACAAGTCCGTTGCTCGCTCCATAATATCGGAGAACGGGGTTTTGATCATCTTGCCCATGAGGCATGGTTCGCATGTGTCAAATGATTCAAAATCAAGAGACTCCAAAAGTCCATCAGAATGGAGTTTCTTCATGCGCTTTACACCAATATGACCTAGACGACAGTGCCACAAATAAGTAGTATTATCACTATCTACTTTGCATCTCTTAGCCTCAATGTTATGGATGTGTGTTTCATCCCTTTCGAGATTTAGAAGAAATAAACCATTCACAAGAGGTGCATGACCATAAAAGATGTTACTCATATAAATAGAACAACCATTATTCTCCGATTTAAATGAATAACCGTCTTGCAATAAACATGATCCGGAAATAATGTTCATGCTCAACGCAGGCACATAATAACATTTATTAAGGTTTAAAACTAATCCCGAAGGTAAAACTAAGGAGAGCGTGCCGACGGCCATCACATCAACTCTTGATCCGTTGCCAACGCGCATCGTCACCTCATCCCTCGCAAGCCGCCGTCTATTCCGTAGCTCCTGTTTCGAGTTACAAATATTAGCAACTGAACCGGTATCAAATACCCAGGCACTACAACGAGGGCTAGTAAGGAAAACATCAATAACATGTATATCAAATATACCTTTGATGGTGCCAGCCTTCTTGTCCGCTAAGTACTTCGGACAGTTGCGCTTCCAGTGACCCCTGTCCTTGCAATAGAAGCACTCAGTGTCCGGCTTAGGACCAGACCTGAGCTTCTTCTCAGCAGGGGCATTGCGCTTGCCGCCGCCCTTCTTGAAGGGCTTCTTTGCTCCCTTACCTTTCTTAAAGGAGGGCTTGTTGACCATCAACACATGATTATCCTTCTTGATGTCCACTTCCGCAGCCTTCAGCTTTGCGAAGAGCTCGGTGATCGTATCAGTGGAACCAATCTGATTATGAGTCACTACAAAACTTTTGTAGCTGGGAGGGAGTGATTGCAGAACCCTGTCAATCTTGAGCTCCTCTGGAATCGTGCATTCCAGCTGCTCAAGGCGTTGAGTGTAGCCCGACATCTTTATGGCGTGCTCACTAACGGAACTCCCTTCCTCCATCTTGCAGTTAAAGAACTTCTCAGAGATCTCATATCTCTCAGAACGGGCTTGAGTCTGAAACATGGTTTTCAGCTCCTCGAGAATCTCAAAGGGCCCGGGATAGGTTTCAAAACAATTTTGAAGCTCCGGTTCCATAGCAAACAACATGGTGCTCTTAATCACACCATAATCATCTTTGCGCGACTGATAGACAGCTTTCTCATCAGCCGGCGCAGTTGCAGCAGGGGGGTCACCTAACGCTTTCTCAAGGACATAGTCCTTTTGTCCGCCAGACAGAATGATTCTTAGATTGCGGAACCAGTTGGTGAAGTTAGACCCATTGTTTCTAAGCTTTTCTTTCTCAGCAAAAACGTTGAAGTTGAACTTGGACTTGGCCATTGGATCTACAGTATTTGCAAGTACAATTTAGACTATGTTCATGATAAATAGTTCAACTTAATCAAATTACTAGATGAACTCCCACTAAATTCAACATCCCTCAAGTTGTTTAGTGAACACGATCCAAATTCACCACACCTAATCCGATCATCATGAGAAGAGATGTGGTTTCAATGGTGGACAACGAAGTGTCGATCATATCATTCATATGACTCATGCTTAACCTTTCGGTTCTTGTGTTCCAAGGCCATGTCTGTACATGCTAGGCTCGTCAAGTTAGACCCAAGTATTTCCGCGTGTGCAAAAACTGGCTTGCACCCGTTGTATGTGAGCGTAGAGTCTATAGCACCCGATCATCACGTGATGCTTGGACACGACGAACTTTCGCAACGGTGCATACTTGGGGAGAACACAGTTTTTATCTTGATCTTTAAGTGAGGAATCATATTATAATGCTACCGTCGCGATCTAAGCATAATAAGATACATAAAAGGATAAACATCACATGCATATAACTTTATGTGACATGGTATAGCCAATCCTCGCGCAATGATCTCCATCTTGTGTGTTCCGGCATGATCTCCATCACTCCACCATGATTGCCTCCACCACGAATAGCAACTACAACTATTGCTAACTACTTAGCGATAAAGTAAAGCTATTACATGGCGTATAAGAAGTTGACTCGCAGGTCATACACAATTATAAAGACAACCATATGGCTCCTGCCGGCTGTGTACTCATTGACATGCAAGTCGTGAAACATTACAAAACATGATCATCGCATACAATATACACATCACATCTTGGGCCATACCATATCACAGAAAACACTCCCTGCAAAAACAAGTTAGACGCCTCTACTTTGTTGTTGCATGTTTTACGTGGCTTATGGGAGTAGATGCTAAGAACGATTCTTACCTACGGAAAGCCACAACGGTGATATTATGGTTGCCAAACTCCGGTGTTAATCCCATGACAACTATAGTGAGAGAAACTGACATCCACCAGCCGCATGTGTGGAACAAGCCACACGTCAAGTGCGGAGCCGGTCTCGCGAACGACGTCGCGTAAGGTTGGCCTGGACCGCTTCAATCTCACTATCCCGCGTCATAAGAAGAACACAAACAAGAGGCTTGCAACAGAAAACATCAACGCCCGCAACAACCATGTTGCGTTCTACTCGTGAAACACATCTACGCATAGATCTAGCTCTGATACCACTGAAGGGTTTCGCGGCATAGTAAATCAAAATTTTCTACAGAGCGAACAGAGGGAAAGCCAAGATCTAATCTAGGAGATGCAAACAACGAGAGATATTGGATTAGATCTTCATACCCTTGAAGATTCGCACAGCGGAACGTTCGTCGGAACGTGGGTGATGTAGTCGTACTCGCTTCTCCTCCTCGCGATCCGATCCGATCTAGCACCACAAGTGGCGGTGCCTCCGTGAGATGCACACGTGCAGCACCTCGACGTCTCCTCCTTCCTCGGACCAGCGAGTATGGTGGAGAGATAGATTGGATCTACAACACGACGGCGTGGTGTATATGGTGGAGAATTTCTGCTGCAGGGTTTCGCCTACAAACAGTCGGGAGGGAGATAGGAAGGCAGCAGGGCTACTAGGGCTTGGAGGGAGGTGTGTAGGGGGGAGGGGGCGCACCACCCCGCTATATATAGAGGGGGGGCGGCCAGCCCTTGCCCCTCCTCCAAGCCTATCTCTAGTTTAAACAATTTCAACTCTCCCTTATCTAGAAATCCTATCTCTAGTTTAAACGATTTAAACTCTCCCTTATCTAGAAATTCTATCCCGAGATTTAAACGAGTCAAATCTCTCTAGAATCGGCTGGGCCCTATGGGGCCTTGTGCCCCTGTCCCAATGCGACCAGGACACTCCCTCATAGGCCCATGCCCCCTCCCGGAAGGTGGGGCCACGTTGGTTCCCTTCCGGAAGGTTCTAGAAGCTTCCGATACAATACCGATTAACCCGGAACAATTCCGAACTCCAAAAACTGCACTGCCTTATATGAATCTTATTCTCCGGACCATTCCGGAACCTCTCGTGATATCCCGGATCCCATCCGAGACTCCGAACAAAAATTCATAAACCAATTATCCAATCTATCCTAGCGTCGAGACACGTTAAGTGTGTGACCCTGCGGGTTCGAGAATATGCAGACATGATCTTCTATCAATAATCAACAGCGGGGTCTGGGCACCCATATTGACTCCCACACATTCATCGATGATCATATCGGATGAACCACGATGCCAGGATTCAATCAATCCCATATATATATTCCCTTCGTCTCGCGATATTTTACTTGCCCGAGATTCGATCGTCGGTACCGTCATACCTAGTTCAATCTCGTTCACAGCAAGTACTTTACTCGTTCCGTAATCCGATATCACTTTGTGATTAACTCCTTAAGCACATGCTTGCAAGCGGTGTTGATATCGATTACCGAGTGGGCCCGAAGTATATCTCTCCGACTTGGGAGGGACAAATTCCATCTCGATACATACAACCCAACAGATACTTTCCGATCACCTGAGAGACACCTTTATGATCACCCTCTCATAGGATGACGTTTGATGACCTCAAAGCTTTCTTCCGGTACCAGGGAGTTGCATTATCTCATGGTCTAAGGAATACAATATTTGACATAGGAAAAGCTTCGCAAAGATGAACACGATGAAACGATCTAATTGCTTCGCTTAGTTTAGGTCTATCCACCATATCATTCTCCCAATGATATGATCTCATTATCAATTGACAACTCATGTCTATGGTTAGGAAACCTTAACCATCATTGATCAATGAGCTAGTCCATAGAGGCGTACTAGGGACACGGTGTTGTTCACAAACCACACAAGTATTAAAGTTTCCGCTTAATACAATTCTAGCATGGAATATAAACTTTATCATGAACAAGAATTATAATAATAACATCTTTATTATTGCCTCTAGGGCATAATTCCAACATATGTCGTAGGTATACCCATTTGGTATATCCACAACAGTAGCCCCCGAAGTTCTTCAAGATCCTCGTGTTCCTCCATCTAGCTTTGAGCGTAAGTATCACGTCGTCTTCAATTTGTAGGCGTGCTTCGCAAAGAATCTTGGAGAGCTCCCATATCATATTCTCATCCGACTAAGCCTAGCCAGAGAGTTGCTCGTATGCTTCTACGAACGAATCCAAGGCGGAGAACTCTCTAACAAATTGTTAGTGATTCTTCCAAACTCTAGGAACGTACTCAATATCATCATCCATGCAGGACGGTATGCAAGCCGGAAAAAATCATGGCTACTGGGCCACGGGCGTAAAGGTTGCCAAACTACCGACTTAGAGCCAGCAAAGCCACAAACATAAGAGCTTGCCGAATTAAGGTCTTGGAGCCTCTCACATCACGGGCATTTAGGCCATCGAGCCGTGTAACCCAATGAAACATCCACAAAGGCAACGTTTGATGTCGAGCCCCTGGGTTTCGCTAGCCGGATTTTTTCCTTGACATAACCATATGTAGCCCCCGAGCATTGATTCGGCTTCTACGAAGGCGGCTTGATGCTCAAAAGAACATGCATAATTATGCATCAAACGATTGTAGATCCCGAGCGCCAAGTCAAAATTTCAAAGGAAAATGGTCTTGGTGCTCTCAGAGTAGCTTCAGCAAAAATGTAAATAGTGTAGCCCCCGAGCATCAAGTCGGAAATAATTTTGGCTTGATGCTCTAGAGAGAACTTCACAAAAAATCAGCATCGATGTAGCCCCCGAGCGTCAAGGTGAAATTCTCATGAATTTCCGGCTTGATGCTCAAAGAGAACTAAACCATACCTTTAAGATCATCGTACTGTAGCCCCCGAGGTTTGTTCCAGCTTGAACATAAGGCGGGACAAAGCTCTTAAGTTAGAGAAGTCAAGCCCCCGAGCGTCGATCTGACTTCCTCAAAGGCGGCTCAAGTCTTGGTTGACAACTGCGATTGCAGCCCCCGAGGTGTCAAGCCTAGTGAAAATCTGGCTCAAAACACCTTAATCCGAGGAACACGACAATGTCCAAGCATTACGTACCTGAAACATAAACAAAAAAATACAAATGTATTAAATTGTTCCTTTAATCGTGTCCAACAAACAAATGTAAGGCGGAACAAACATAGCCTTTGAACAAATCAGCATCTGGACAACATAAAACTGTTTAGGAGGAAAAAACTCAATTAATTTGAACAATTTATGTAAAATTTTGGTTAAGCAAGTGCTGGCTTATCCATTATTCTGGTTTTTATGCTTGACCTTTTGTGAGACGGAAGACTCGCATCACAGAACCATGTCCTTGGGCGATGCTGCCTAATGGCACCGTCCAGAACCCAAAGCCAAAACGCCGGCTTTGAGTGCCGAAAAGTCACTACTCCGGAATCCACATAAAAACAACAGAAAACGTGTATCCAGAAAACTTAAGCTAACGCCCGAAGACGGATTTTTGCATGGTACTGGGGCCTTTAAACGGCAAGCCAGTAAAAAGTTTTATAATCACGAGTGCATGGAAAATCGTGAAAAAGTACGGGAAATCTATGTTTAGAACGGTCTGAAGTTGGCCAAACTCGGCGGACTCCCGCTGGCCATCGGATCGTGGACGTGTGGTGCTGATTCGAGCATCGCCTTAGCCATCGTTCTGTCCATCGACGTCTCCCCAAACAAAGCCTTATCCTCGATGCCCGCTCCTCAGCGGCTGGCAGCGACGGCCTTCCTTCTTCACCCCATCTTGAGGCTGGGCTCCACGTCCAGGGATAGATCGGAGCGTTGCTGCTCGAGCGAGTTTCCCGGTGACGTCGTATGACCGCGGTCGGCGAGAGGATCTCGCCACGGCGCATGAATGGCGGAGGGGAGGCGTGGAGGACAACCTAGAGGTCCGCCTGCCCCGGCTTCTACTGCCGGTAGACCGGCCGGCGCTGCTTCCGCCGGCATCTTCCGGTGACCAGCTCCCCGAGCTCCTACTGCGGGTCAACAACTCCTGACGCCAGCCACACCCCTAGCTGTTACTGCAGGCGACCTCTCCCCCGGTGAGGTCCCTCTTCCCCTACATCTTATCTTTGCTAAATTTGTCTTTTTATCCTATTGAATTGGAACATGTAGGCATTTGAGAATGCAGTCCATGTATGGATAAAAAATGTTTTAGTAAAAAACTTGTGTCAATGCAATAGATGTACAAGAAATCAATATGTTGGTCAGAAATTTATTGATAGAAACTAGTTTACTGATGAGTGATATAGATCATAAGAGATGTTGCTGAATGTATTTGTACCGGTGCACCCAGATCCTGATTGATAGTTGATACTAGCTTCCTTTAACACTATTCAGCAAGGAACAGAGAACCGAGTTGTTGCACGAATTGCCATGAACACATAATGTCGAGTGTGCTGGGCTAATATGGATCTAGTATTAACTTCAGTACCAGCATTCCCTTCATTTATACATTGACATATGCATGCCATTGTTGAAACATCTATTGTTGAAACATTGAATATACGAGCAGTTCGTCGAGCCGTCGTCTTGCTACGCTCCTACCCGGTGCGGCCGTCGTGTGCTCTAGCCTCTGCCCGAGTCCGCTCCTACCCGGTGCGGCTGTCGTCTTCTTGTTCTTCATATATATAGATTCAAGGTGAATGGAGAATACACAGATTCAGTGAGACCGGGTCGCTAAAGCATTGGCTAAGCCATTGTTTAACATGTTAATATGCGGGCCAAAAGCTTCATCATTGTGGAGAACGAACTTGTGGTTGAATTGAACGTTTAGGAGGCTAGTGGTATCCTAGCCCACCAGAGTTCAAACTTGTTTGACACTTAGCTGTCTCATAAAAAAGAAATATTTTTAGTCAGATAACTGCCGTATAAACTGGTGGATAACTTGCAAACATATGTCTGGATAACTGTTGCATAAACTGGTGGATAACTGTTGTATAAACTGGTAGATAACTTGTATACATATGCCTAGATAACTGATGCATAAACTGTTGGATAACTTGATTTTCATACTCTATGTGTGATTTCTTATATTTGATTATGATTTTTTATTTTCTTTCTACCGTCAAGTTTTTAGTGTACTTATATAGTAACACACAACACTGTTGGATATATGTCTAGTGATAATTTGTGGTGTAACTTTTACATATTAGCATGGATAACTATAGTGTTAGATGAGTGGATAACTTATACTCATATTTCTGGATAACTGCGATCTTAGCTGCTGATAACTTGTACTCGTATGCCTGGATAACTGTTGTATAAACTGTTGGATATATATCTAGTGATAATTTGTGTTGTAACTTCTACATATTAGCATGGATAACTATAGTGTTAGCTGGGTGGATAACCTATACTCATATTCCTGGATAACTGCGGTGTTAGTTGCTGATAACTTGTACTCATATGCCTGGATAACTGTTGTATAAACTGTTGGATATATGTCTAGTGATAATTTGTGGTGTAACTTCTACATATTAGCATGAATAACTATAGTGTTTGCTGGGTAGATAACTTATACTCATATTTCTGGATAACTGCGGTGTTAGCTGCTGATAACTTGTACTCATATGTCTGGATAACTGTTATATAAACTGGTGGATAATTTTATTTTTATACCCACATATGATTTTCTATCTATGATTGTGCTTTTCTAATTTCTTACTATAGTCAAGTTTTTAATGCAGTTGGCTAGTCACACACAACACAGCAAGATATATGTCTAGTGATAATTTGTGGGATAACTACTACATATAAGCATGGATAACTTTAGTGTTAGCTGGTGGATAACTTATACTTATATTCCTGGATAACTGCTATGTTAGCTGCTGGATAACTTATACTCATATGTCTGGATAATTGTTGTATAAACTGGTGGATAAATTGATGATTATACCTCCCATGTGTGATTTCCTATCTCTGATTGTGTAATATCTTCATTCATAACTTGCACAATAGCATTTGTGTGCGAAACATCAGCATGTTCCTCCTCATTTTCTGGGTCTGGTTTGGCATTAAGGTCGATATCCATGGTGTCTCCACTGTAAAACCGAAACATGCAACATGTCAAGAAATTTGGTAGCGATAATAGGATGTCAATTTAGTAATAATATGATGACTCCAAGCGGGCTACTACTCCGAGGTCAGAGCTGACATGCGAAGCAGCGGAGCGGCACGAGGCGATCATGGCAGTGGAGGCAGCAGGCTAGCAAGAAGGAGCTTGCGACACGCTGTGTCAAGCATGAGATCGTCAACATCGCGTCCGATTCTGAGTGATCGCCAACCCTGTCACCAATGCAACTAGCGGGTTCCGTGAGGATTCCCAGCGTCGCGTTTTGGGTAGGGTTAGGGTTGTAACTTCTTTTCGGATGATCCAATGTATATATGATCGACTGTACATGACGATCCGAAGTTTGATCTGACCATGTTCATGTTTAATTTTACCATGGATGCAGCGCTGTCTAAATTTTCAAAAGTTCAGTTTCATAATTCAACACCTGTTCGTACCGATGCATCTTAAAACTGAAAAGGTGTTTAGATTCCCTCTTACATACTACAACCCGGATAATTCACGTGTTACGGGTGGATACCATTTGGATTCAAAAAATTCACCAAAACATATCAACATGTGATCTAGTTTTGAAGATCTTGCCGCGACTAGACTAACAGTAAAAACGGATTTTAAATCGAACTAACGATTTGACCTACAATACATTTTCAATTTTCGAATTTAAATTTAGCTAGCTATGATCGGTTTTGTCCTTTAGTGCCTATTCCAGATACATATGAGACACGGCTCTCGCTTTCGGTCGAACCCGGACGCAACGGACGCCAGATTCTATTTTTTTTAGAACGGTCGTTAGGTAGCAGTCTCCAAAAAGTATGACCAAAACGAAAGCGTAAAAGCCTCGGGATATGAGTGAACCAATCTTAATCTAATGATCATACACAATTAAATAATAAATATAAATAAGTACTTAGCTATTTGAGCAAAGTCAGTGTAGTTTCGGCAAAGATGAATCTGGTCGTCACGAACTAATCCGCGATCTGTAAAGCAGTCAGCAGCGAATCCGGGAAGAACGTAGCCGCAAGGGAAACAAAAATGGACTGCGGCCGCGTACCCAATAAGCTATTTCAAGACCACACAACATGAAGACGGACGTCCAAATCAAACCCGACAAGGACCATGTGCAGATCGAAGCTTCACGGAGACTAACTCCTGTGATTGGCACAACATGCCCTCTGTGGCTTTGAAATCCATGCACGAGCCACTATAGCATGGTCGTGAGATTGCTCGGATCCAACTCGGTGACTAAACAAGACGGAAGGAGCTAATCAAAGCCTACCAAGTACACGTACATACATGACGCATAGGCATACTTCCGTTTTGTTTCTAGGTCTGCCGTGTAATGGATCTAAAACAAATAATAACTCTGCACGGAGTGTAACATTGAGCCTCTGAGGAGCACAACTAGAAAATCGCGGCGATTTAGAAGTATATATCACTTCTGAACGCTATCGCTGATTTTGTCGGCTCAGCTCAAAGTATGATGTATGATGACAGTGTTGGAGATATATCCTAGAGGCAATAATAAAAGTGGTTATTATTATATCTTTATGTTTATAATAAATGTTTACATTCATGCTATAACAGTATTAACCGGAAATATTAATACTTGTGTGATTTGTAAACTAAATTAGAGTCCCTAGTAAAGCCTCTTTAATAATATTAGCTTGTTGGTTAATAGATGATCGTGGTTTCTCGATCATGAACATTGAGATGTTATTAATAACGAGATCATATCATTAGGAGAATGGTATGATGGACATACTGTTGGAATTATTCCCTAGAGGCAATAATAAAGATGTTATTATAATTTTTGTTCATGATAAAGTTTATATTTCATGCTAGAATTGTATTAAGCGGAAACTTTGATACTTGTGTGGTTTATGAGCAACACCGTGTCCCTAGTACGCCTCTATGGACTAGCTCATTGATTAATGATGGTTAAGGTTTCCTAACCATAGACATGAGTTGTCGATTAATAATGAGATCATGTCATTAGGAGAATGATATGATGAACAGACCCAAATTAAGCAGAGCAATTAGATCGTGTCATCGTGTTCATCTTTGCGAAGCTTTTTCCTATGTCAAGTATTGTATTCCTTAGACCATGAGATAATACAACTCCCTGGTATCGGAAGAAAGCTTTGAGGTCATCAAACGTCATCCTATGTGAGGGTGATCATAAAGGTGTCTCTCAGGTGATCGGAAAGTACTTGTTGGGTTGTATGTATCGAAATGGAATTTGCCCCTCCCGAGTCGGAGAGATATACTTCGGGCCCACTCGGTAATCGATATCAACACCGCTTGCAAGCACGTGGTTAAGGAGTTAATCACAAAGTGATATCGGATTACGAAACGAGTAAAGTACTTGCTGTGAACGAGATTGAACTAGGTATGCCGATACCAACGATCGAATATCGGGCAAGTAAAATATCGCATGACGAAGGGAATACATATATGGGATTAATTGAATCCTGGCATCGTGGTTCATCCGATATGATCATCGATGAATATGTGGGAGTCAATATGGGTTTCTAGATCCCGCTGTTGATTATTGATAGAAGATCATGTTTGCATATTCTCGAACCCGTAGGGTCACACACTTAACGTGCATCGACGCTAGGATATAATGGATAATTGGTTTATGAGTTTTTTATTCGGAGTCTCGGATGAGACCCAGGACATCACGAGAGGTTCCGAAATGGTCCGGAGAATAAGATTCATATAAAGGAAAGCAGTTTTTGATTTCGGAATCGTTTCGGAGTTTATCGGTATTGTACCGGAAGGTTCTAGAAGGTTCCGGAGTGGGACCAACGTGGGCCCACTTGTCGGAGGCCTGCGTGGGCCTAAGGGGAAGTGCCCTGGCCACTTTGGGCCAGGGGGACAAGGCCCCTAAGGCCCAACCGGCCAGCCCTTAAGGGAAACCCTAAGGGAACCTTCCAGAAGAGGGGGGGATGACTTGCCCCCCACTCCACCCCTTGGGCCGCCGCCCTAGGGCTTGGAGGAGGGGTCAAGGGGCGGCTAGCCCCCTATATAAGGAGGGCAGGGGCGCAGCCTCCCCCCCCACTCCAACCCTAGCCGTCGTCCAACTGCTGCCCCTCCACCTCTCTCTCTCTCTCTCTCTCTCTCTCTCTCTCTCTCTCTCTCTCTCTCTCTCTCCCGACTGCACGTAGGCGAAGCTCTGCCACATAAACTCTCCACCATAAGCACCACGCCGTCGTGCTACAGATCCAATCTATCTCTCCACCATACTTGCTGGACCAAGGAAAGGAGGAGACGTCACTGCACCGTACGTGTGCATCTCTCGGAGGCGCCGCCACTTGCGGCGTAGGATCAGATCGCGAGGAGGAGACGGCGAGTACGACTACGTCAACCACGTTCTGTTGAACGTTTCCACTATGCGATTTCTTCAAGGGTATGAAGATCTCATCAATCTCTCTCATTGATTACATCTCCTAGATTAGATCTTGGCTTTCTTGCTCGCATCCGTAGGAATTTTTTTGATTTATTATGCTGCGAAACCCATCACATACTCCTATAGATAAGCGTAGCATAAAGATCAAGTCATTTTAATAGTTCAATTGCTATAAGATTTCTGATACATAGTAACCTAATTCCTTCGACCATGAGATCATGCTAATCACCATCACTGGAAGGATGCTTTGATGACATCAAACACCACACCGTAACTAGGTGGCTATAAAGGTGGCATTGAGTGTTCGGAAAGTATGGGTTGAGGCACATGGATCAAGAGTGGGATTTGTCCATCCATATGATAGATAGATATACTCTGGGCCCTCTCGGTGGAATGTCATCCAATTAGCTTGCAAGCATGTGACTGGCTCACAAGGGATCACATACCACGGGAACTAGAAAAGAGTACTTATCTGTAACGAGGTTGAACTAGGTATGCAGAGATACCGACGATCAAAACCTCGGATAAGTAAACTATCGTGAGACAAAGGGAAATTGGTATCGTATGTAAGTGGTTCATTCGATCGCAAAGTAATCGTAGAAATATGTGGGAGCCATATGAATTTCTAGATTCCTCTATTGGTTATTGATCGGAGAAGTGTCTCGGTCATGTCCGCATAATTCACGAGCCGTGGGGAGACACACTTAAGGACTCGATGTTGTTGTATAGTTATGGAATGATGAGTAAGAGACCGAATATTGTTCGGAGTCTCGGATGGGATCCGGTATATCACGAGGAGATCCGGAATGGTCCAGAGAATAAGATTCATATAAGGAAAGTCCTGTTTCGAAGTTCGGAAATGATTTTGGTGTTTTCACCAGGAATGTTCTAGAAGGGTCTGGAAGGTCCAGCACTCCGGAAGGGGAAGGGTACATGGATGTGTCATGAAAATGTGGAATGGTTGCATCATGTACTAGGTCACTTGGCTGGGCAATATGAAGAGAGAAATCAAATTCAAGTTTGAAAGTCAAACGCCAATTTGAAAAGTCAAATCCGAACATTGCTTGGTGGAGGGAGAGTAGGAAACCTACCTAGGGTAGGAGTCCCACTCCCTCCACCTGCCGGACAAGGAGGAGGAGTTGGAGGAGGACTCCCTCTTCCCAAACCGCCTCCCCCCACCTATATAAGGAGGGGTAGGGCGCACCCCTACCCCTCACACCCAAAACCCTAGCTCCTAGGCGCCACCACCTCCAAGTGCTGCCGCCGCCAGGGCCTCCTCCAAGTCGCCGACTAGGGTTTCCCAAATCCTAGCCGCCGGCTACACCACCTCCCCTTGGTGCCTCTAAACCGTAGATCGCCAAGGCCCTCTCTTACTCCACCATACTTGCTCCGGCTTAGGCGAAGCCCTGCGGGATCTTCCCTCTACTTCCGGCACCACGTCGTCGTGCTGCCGGAATCACGAGGAGAGTGCTACAACCTCCGTTGCCTGCTGGAACAAGGGAGATGAAGGTCTTCATCGAGTACTGAACGTGTGACCGACTGCAGAAGCGCTACCGGAACGCAGAGCCGGAAGGATCGTCTACGCGATCTTGAGATCGGCAAGTGTACGACTACATCACCCACGAGAATCTGCTCTCGTTAACCGCTTTGGAATCTTCGAGGGTGAGTGCTTCTATCGACTCGTTGCTACAATCTAGTAGATAGATCTTGGCTTGTTTGTGTGCATGCGGTAGAATTTTTTTGTTTTCCATGCTACGAACCCCTACAGTGGTATCAGAGCCGTGTCTATATGTAAATCTGTTGCACGAGTAGAACACAATGGTCATTGTGGGCGGTGGTGCTTTTATTATCAATTGCTTTTTGTGTACTTTGCATCTTGCGGTATGATGGGATGAAGCGGCCCGGGCTAACCTTACATGACATCGTTTATGAGACTTGCTCCACGCTCAACATGCAACTTGTATTACATAAGTGGCTTTGCGGGTGTCTGTCTCTCCCATCATAGTATAGATTCAATTTACAATGGGCACTTGATAGTTCAAGCATCAACGTTGTGGTTCTTGTTAGTAAGTTAGAACGGCACTTATTGAAAGCCCCAAACCACGTAAAATATGCAAAGAAAATTAGAGGCGTCTAACTTTGTTTTGCAGGGGTGTGTTGTGATGTGATATGGCCATGATTGTGATTATATATGATGTATGCAATGTTCCTTATTGTAAGTTGGCAACCAGCAGGAGCCATATGGTTGTCTTTTAATTCCATTAAGACCTGTGTGTCTATTCAAGGTAGTTGTAATAGTTGAACCTGGTGGACGACAACCATGAAACGGCGCCATTGACCTTGACGCCATACCGGTGATGATGGAGATCATGTTCATGCTTGAAGATGGAGATCGGAAGCACAAGAAGAAAGGTCATATCATATTACATATTAAGAATTGCATGTGATGTTAATCCCTTTATGCATCTTGTATTGCTTAGTTCACGACGGTAGCATTATAAGATGATCCCTCAAGCACACAATTTCAAGTTTTAAAGTGTTCATCCTTAGTAAGCACCGTTGCTAAAGCTCGTTGTTTCGAAGCACCACGTGATGATCGGGTGTGCTAGATTCTGCGAGTGTATACAACGTGAGCAAGCCAGATTTGCTCATGCGGAAGCTAAGGTTTGATCTTGACGAGCCTAGCATGTACAGACATGGTCTCGGAACACGGATCACCGAAAGGTAAAGCATGAGTCATATAGTAGATATGATGAACATGTTGATTGTTCGCCACTGAAGCTACATCAACTCTCGTGATGATCGGTTTTGATGTGGTGGATTTGGTTTGAGTGATCACTAAAACAATTTGAGGGATATTGTTTTGAGTGGGAGTTCACCTATATTAATTTAACTATTAATTAGAACTCAATTTGTCATAAACTTAGTCTAAACTATTGCAAATATGTTGTAGATCAATGGCGGCCCCTACCATCAATTTTAATGCGTTCCTAGAGAAAGAAAAGTTGAAAAACAATGGAAGCAACTTCGTGGATTAGTTCCGCAATTTGAGGATTGTCCTCAATGCTGGTAATTTGACCTATGTGATGGATGCACCGCTGGGTGACCCGCCTGCAGCTACTGCTACCGATGAAGTAAAGAATGTTTACCTCACTCGGAAGAATCAGTACTCCACAGTTCAGTGTGCTATCTTGTATGGTTTGGAATCAGAGCTTCAGAAAAGGTTTGAGAACCATGACCCACATGATATTGTCCGTGAACTCAAAATGATATTTGAGGCTCACGCGGCAGTTGAGAGTTATGAGGCTTCTGAAAAGTTCTTTAACTGCAAGATGGAAGAGGGCAGCTCCGTCAGTGAGCACGTGCTTAAGATGTCTGGGCATGCAAATAAACTCCAAAGTTTGGGTATAGTGATTCCTAATTCTTTGGGGATTCACCGTGTCCTCCAATCACTGTCACCAAGTTACAAGAACTTTGTGATGAACTACAATATGCAAAACATGGACAAGACTTTGCCAGAACTCTTCTCCATGTTGAAATCTGCAGAAGTGGAGATTAAGAAAGAGCACCAAGTGTTGTTGGTCAATAATACCACCAAATTCAAGAAGCAAGGCAAGTCTAAGCAAAAGGGAAACTTCAAGAAGGGCGGTAAGAAAGTTGCCGCGCTGGCGAAGAAGACCAAGGCTAGGCCTAAGGCTGATACTGAGTGCTTTTACTGCAAGGGAGAAGGTCACTGGAAGCGGAATTGCCCAAAGTACTTGGCGGATTTGAAGAACGACAACATCAAGAAGAAAGGTATATCCGATATACATGTTATTGATGTGTATCTCACTAGTACTCGTAGTAGTGCCTGGGTATTTGATACTGGTTCGATTGCTCATATTTTTAACTTGAAACAGGTACTGCAGAATAAACGGAAGCTAGCGAAGAACGAGGTGACGATGCGCGTTGGAAATAGATCAAAGGTTGATGTGATCGTGGTCGGCACGCTACCTCTTCATCTACCATCGGGATTAGTTTTATACTTAAATAATTGTTATTTGGTGCCTGCGTTGAGCATGAACATTATATCTGGATCATGTTTATTGCGAGACGGTTACTTGTTTAAGTCCGAGAATAATGGTTGTTCGATTTATATGAGTAATATGTTTTATGCACATGCACCTTTGATAGATGGTCTATTCTTATTAAATCTCGATTGTGGAAATACACACATTAATAACATTGAAGCTAAACGTTTGAAATTGAGCGATAACACGACCTATATGTGGCACTGTCGTCTTGGTCACATTGGAGTGAAGCGTATGAAGAAACTCCATTCCGACGGACTTCTTGAATCACTTGATTTCGAATCACTTGAAAGATGCGAAGCATGTCTGATGGGTAAAATGACTAAGACTCCATTTTTTGGTATGATGGACCGAGCTACAGACTTATTGTAAATCATACATACCGATGTGTGTGGTCCAATGAGTGTAGCATCGCGCGGTGGTTATCGTTATGTTTTTACCTTCACGGATGACTTGAGTAGATATGGGTATATCTATTTCATGAAACATAAGTCCGAAACTTTCGAGAAGTTTAAGGAATTTCAAAGTGAGGTAGAGAATCAACGTAACAAGAAGATTAAATTTCTACGATCTGATCATGGAGGTGAATATCTAAGTTACGAGTTTGGCGAGCATTTGAAGAAATGCGGAATACTTTCACAATTGACACCGACGGGAACACCATAGCGTAATGGTGTGTCCGAACGTCGTAATCAAACTCTCTTAGATATGGTTCGTTCTATGATGCACTTACATATTTACCGCTATCGTTTTGGGGTTATGCATTAGAAACGGCCGCATTCACTTTAAATAGGGCACCATCTAAATCCGTTGAAACGACACCGTATGAATTATGGTTTGGGAAGAAACCTAAATTGTCGTTCCATAAAGTTTGGGGTTGCGAAGCTTATGTAAAGAAGTTACAGCCAGACAAGCTTGAACCCAAAGCGAAAAAATGCGTCTTCATAGGATACCCGAAGGAAACTATTGGGTATACCTTCTATCATAGATCCGAAGGAAAAATCTTCGTTGCCAAGAATGGATCCTTTCTAGAGAAAGAATTTCTCTCGAAATAAGTGACTGGAAGGAAAGTAGAACTTGACGAGGTTGTTGAACCTTCTCTCGAACTTGCGAGTAGCGCAGCACCGGAAGTAGTTCCTGTGGCGCCTGCACCAGTAAGAGAGGAAGCTAATAATGTTGATCATGAAACTTCGGTTGAAGTTACTATGGAACCTCGCAGGTCAACAAGAACTCGTACCACTCCTGATTGGTATGATCCCGTTATTAGTATCATGTTGGTGGACAACATCGATGACCCTGCGACATATGAGGAAGCGATAATGAGCCCAGATTCCAATAAATGGCAAGAAGCCATGAAATCCGAGATTGGATCCATGTATGAAAACCAAGTATGGACTTGGGTGGACTTACCGGATGGTCGGAAGGCTGTCGAGAACAAATGGATTTTCAAGAAGAAAACAGATGCTGATGGTAATGTTATTGTCTATAAAGCTCGACTTGTTGCAAAAGGGTTTCAACAAATTCAAGGAGTTGACTACGATGAGACTTTCTCACTGGTAGCGAAGCTAAAGTCTATGAGGATTATGTTAGCAATCATTGCATATTATGATTATGAGATATGGCAGATGGATGTCAAAACAGCTTTCCTCAATGGAGACATTGATGAAGAGTTGTATATGATGCAACCCAAAGGTTTTGTCGATCCTAAAGATGCTAACAAGGTATGCAAACTTCAACGGTCCATATATGGATTAAAGCAAGCATCCCGAAGTTGGAATCAACGTTTTGATAAGGTAATCAAAAGCTTTGGTTTTATACAAACTTATGGAGAAGCTTGTATTTACAAGAAAGTGAGTGGGAGCTCTGTAGCATTCTTAATACTATATGTAGATGACATATTGTTGATTGGGAATGATGTAGACCTTCTTAATAGTGTCAACGATTATTTGAATAATAGTTTTTCAATGAAAGATCTTGGTGAAGCAGCTTACATATTAGGCATAAAGATTTATAGAGATAGATCGAGACGCCTAATATCATTGTCACAAAGTACATATTTGGACAAAGTTCTAAAGAGGTTTGGAATGGAAGATAGCAAGAAAGGGTTCTTGCCCATGTTGCCCAATACGATCTTGAGTAAAACTCAAAGTCCATCAACGGCAGAAGATAGAGAAAGGATGAGTAAGACTCCCTATGCCTCAGCCATAGGATCTCTTATGTATGCCATGCTATGTATTAGACCCGACATTGCATATGTTGTTAGTTTGACTAGCAGATATCAAAGTGATCCAGGAGTGGATCATTGGACAGCGGTCAAAAACATCCTTAAGTACTTGAGAAGAACTAAGGATATGGTTCTTTCTTATGGAGGTGATGAACAGCTTGTTATTAATGGTTACACCGACGCTAGTTGGAACACCGATCCGGATGATTCTAAATCTCAATCTGGATACGTATTTACTTTGAATGGTGCAGCAGTTAGCTGGAGGAGTGCAAAGCAAAGCGTTGTGGCGAGATCTTCAACTGAATCGGAATACATAACTGCTTCGGAGGCTTCACAAGAGGCGATATGGATGAAAGAGTTCATTACAGAGCTCGGTGTGGTTCCAAGTGTGTTGGACCCAATGTCTATCTACTGTGATAACATGGGCGCCATAGCCAATGCGCAAGAACCAAGGTCACACAAGAAGCTGAAGCGCATCAAGCTAAGTTTTCACGCTATTCGAGAACATGTCCAAGATGGTGACATAAAGATTTGCAAAGTACACACAGATCTAAATGTGGCGGATCCGTTGACTAAACCTCTTCCGAGGGCAAAACATGACCAGCACCAAACCGCCATGGGTGTTCGGTATATTACCATGTAATCTAGATTAGTTGACTCTAGTGCAAGTGGGAGACTGTTGGAGATATGCCCTAGAGGCAATAATAAAAGTGGTTATTATTATATTTTTTGTGTTTATGATAAATGTTTACATTCATGCTATAACAGTATTAACCGGAAACATTAATACTTGTGTGATTTGTAAACTAAATTAGAGTCCCTAGTAAAGCCTCTTTAATAATACTAGCTTGTTGGTTAATAGATGATCGTGGTTTCTCGATCATGAACATTGAGATGTTATTAACAACGAGATCATATCATTAGGAGAATGGTATGATGGACATACTCCTATAGATAAGCGTAGCATAAAGATCAAGTCATTTTAATAGTTCAATTGCTATAAGCTTTCTGATACATAGTAACCTAATTCCTTCGACCATGAGATCATGCTAATCACCATCACCGGAAGGATGTTTTGATGACATCAAACACCACACCATAACTGGGTGGCTATAAAGGTGGCATTGAGTGTTCGGAAAGTATGGGTTGAGGCACATGGATCAAGAGTGGGATTTGTCCATCCATATGACGTATAGATATACTCTGGGCCCTCTCGGTGGAATGTCATCCAATTAGCCTGCAAGCATGTGCCTGGCTCACAAGGGATCACATACCACGGGAACGAGAAAAGAGTACTTATCGGTAACGAGGTTGAACTAGGTATGCAGAGATACCGACGATCAAAACCTCGGATATAAACTATCGTGAGACAAAGGGAAATTGGTATCGTATGTAAGTGGTTCATTCGATTGCAAAGTAATCGTAGAAATATGTGGGAGCCATATGAATTTCCAGATTCCTCTATTGGTTATTGATCGGAGAAGTGTCTCGGTCATGTCCGCATAATTCACGAACCATAGGGAGACACACTTAAGGATTCGATGTTGTTGTATAGTTATGGAATGATGAGTAAGAGACCGAATATTGTTCGGAGTCTCGGATGGGATCCGGTATATCACGAGGAGATCCGGAATGGTCCAGAGAATAAGATTCATATAAGGAAAGTCCTGTTTCGGAGTTCGGAAATGATTTTGGTGTTTTCACCGGGAATGTTCTAGAAGGGTCTGGAAGGTCCGGCACTCCGGAAGGGGAAGGGTACATGGATGTGTCATGAAAATGTGGAATGGTTGCATCATGTACTAGGTCACTTGGCTGGGCAATATGAAGAGAGAAATTAAATTCAAGTTTGAAAGTCAAACGCCAATTTGAAAAGTCAAATCCGAACATTGCTTGGTAGAGGGAGAGTAGGAAACCTACCTAGGGTAGGAGTCCCACTCCCTCCACCCGCCGGACAAGGAGGAGGAGTTGGAGGAGGACTCCCTCTTCCCAAACTGCCTCCCCCCACCTATATAAGGAGGGGTAGGGCGCACCCCTACCCCTCACACCCAAAACCCTAGCTCATAGGCGCCACCACCTCCAAGTGTTGCCGCCGCCAGGGCCTCCTCCAAGTCGCCGACTAGGGTTTCCTAAACCCTAGCCGCCGGCTACACCACCTCCCCTTGGTGCCTCTAAACCGTAGATTGCCAAGGCCCTCTCTTACTCCACCATACTTGCTCCGGCTTAGGCGAAGCCCTGCGGGATCTTCCCTCTACTTCTGGTACCACGTCATCGTGCTGCCGGAATCACGAGGAGAGTGCTACAACCTCCGCTGCCTGCTGGAACAAGGGAGAGGAAGGTCTTCATCGAGTACCGAACGTGTGACCGACTGCGGAAGCGCTACCGGAACGCAGCGTCGGAAGGATCGTCTACGCGATCTTGAGATCGGCAAGTGTACGACTACATCACCCACAAGAATCTGCTCTCGTTAACCGCTTTGGAATCTTGGAGGGTGAGTGCTTCTATCAACTCGTTGCTACAATCTAGTAGATAGATCTTGGCTTGTTTGTGTGCATGCGGTAGAAAAAATTGTTTTCCATGCTACGAACCCCTACAGACAGCAGCTGCATCAGCCTGGCGACGAGGAAAACCAAGCAGGTTCATCGTTGTTTTATTGAAGATTTCTATGACGCTGCCGACTTGGCCACATGCTCGAGCGGAGAGACGATAAATCCTCCGTAGACTCAAGAGCCATGATGGAGCCGGTGCATCGACGGAGATGCAGTTTGTCCGCCTTCGAAGATGGCGAACGATCTTGCCTGGATCCGTGTTGTAAGCGCCTCTTGCCCCACGGTGGGCGCCAACTATCGTGGTATTTACGACACATACGCCATAGAGGTATCCCAATGGCGAGTTTAGAGACGTGAGGGGAAGACTGAGAGCGTCCGGGTCGGCTTGACACAGTTTACCCAGGTTCAGATCTCACGACGGTGGCGAGATCCTACTCCTGCTACAAATCACTATAATGGCAATACGCCGGTATGAGACTATGTCGTAGGTATACCCATTTGGTATATCCACAACAAAGACGTCCTTAGCCTCCCCGGCAACGGTGCTAGAAATCTTGATGCGTGCACCCAGTGTTGACGTGGGACACTTTGTTGGAACCCCAAGAGCAAGGTGTGATGAGCACAACAACAAGTTTCCCTCAGTAGATACCGAGGTTATCGAACCTGAAGGAGGAAGGAAACGTCTCAAAGGTGTTGCAAGCAACATGGAAACCTGCACAACACAAACTCAAGACTTTGTCCCAACAAATCAGTGAGGTTGTCAAGCTCACCGGTTTGCTATAACAAAGGATTAAACGTATGGTGTGGCAGGTAATGGTTTGTAGCAAGTAACAAGTAACAGTGGAATATGTATCAATGATAAAGATTAGACCGGGGTCCATAGTTCACTAGAGGTGCTCTCCTTAGATAAACAACATGGCATGAAGGATAAACAAATTACAGCAGGGCAATTGATAGGAACTGAGCAAGGCATAATAATGCAATTACTAGTCAGAAAGATCCTATGAGATTCGATTGGGCAATACAACAATATACATAGAACGCCATCCAACTACATCTATTAATACTGGAGGGGGTTCGGATGATAACCTGAAGGTGGACTTCTAGTCATAGATGAAGTTGGATGGCGGTCTATGTATATTGTTGTATTGCCCAACCGAATCTCATAGGATCTTTCTGACTAGTATTGCATTGTTATGCCTTGCTCAGTTCCTGTCAATTGCCCAGCTGTAATTTGTTTACCCTTCATGCCATGTTGTTTATCTAAGGAGAGCACCTCTAGTGAATTATGGACCCTGGTCCAATCTTTACCATTGATACATCTTCCACTGTTACTTGTTTACTTGCTGCAAACCACCATTACCTTCCACACCGTACATTTAATCCTTTGTTACAGCAAACCGGTGAGCTTGACAACCTCACTGTCTAGTTGGGGCAAAGTCTTGAGTTTGTGTTGTGCAGGTCTCCGCGTTACTTGCAACACTTGTGTGACGTTTCCTTCCTCCTACTGGTTCGATAACCTTGGTTTCTTACTGAGCGAAAACTGCTGTTGTGCTGCTTCATACCTTCCTCTTGGGGTTCCCAACGAAGTTCTAACCAGCACCATCAAGCTATTTTCTGGCACCGTTGCCGGGAGGCTAAGGACGTCTTCACAAGGGGAGTCCTCCACTTCCTTTCTCTTTACTTTGTTTTTAGTTTGCTTAGTTTCCTTTGCTTGGTTTTGTTTGCCTCTTTTCGAAAAACCCAAAAAATTTAGTATAGTTTTGTTTGCTTGATTTACTCAAAAACACACAAAAAATAGTTCATGCTCTAGATGATGCTGTTGTTGTTTTTGGCTTGCCCACCTTTGCCAAAATGAACTCTGCTGAGAACACCAAGTTGTGTGACCTCACTAGCACCAACAACAATGATTTCCTAAGCACTCCTATTGCTCCACCTGCTCCTGATGCTACCTTTTATGAAATTAACTCTGCTTTGTTGAATCTTGTGATGAGAGAGCAATTTTCTGGTGCTAGTTCTGATGATCTTGCTGCCCATCTCAATATCTTTGTTGAACTTTGTGAGATGCAAAAGTATAAGGATGTAGATGGAGAATATTATTAAGCTCAAGCTTTTTTCCTTTCTCCTTGAGAGGAAAAGCTAAAGAATGGTTGCTATCTTTGCCTAAAAATAGTATTGATTCTTGGACTAAGTGCAAAGATTCTTTTATTAGAAAGTACTATCCTCCTGCTAAGATTATATCTATGAGAAGTGACATTATGAAATTTAAACAACTTGATAATGAACATGTTGCTCAAGCTTGGGAAAGAATGAAATCTTTGGTTAAGAATTGTCCCACTCATGGACTCACTGCTTGGATGATTATCCAGACTTTTTATGCAGGTTTGAACTTCTCCTCAAGAAACCTGTTGGATTCAGCTGCTGGAGGCACCTTTATGGTCCTCACTTTGGGTGCTGCAACAAAGATCCTTGATAATATGATGGTTAACTACTCTGAATGGCACGTTGAGAGAGCTCCACATGGTAAGAAGGTAAATTCTGTTGAGGAAACTTCCTCTTTGAGTGATAAGATTGATGTTATTATGGCTATGCTTGTTAATGGGAAAGCTCCTTTAGATCCTAATAGTGTTCACTTAGCCTCTTTGGTTACTTAAGAAGAACAAGTTGACGTGAACTTCATTAGAAACAATAATTTCAACAACAATGATTATAGGAGTAATTTTGGTGGTAACAACTATAGGCCTTATCCTCCTAATAATGGCAATTCCTATGGAAACTCTTACAATAATGCTAGAAGTGCCCCCTCTGAACTTGAAGTCATGCTCAAAGACTTTATTAGTAAACAAACCACTTTCAATAAGGCTATAGAGGAAAAGCTTTTAAATGTTGAGAAAAATATATCCTCTTTGTTTGAAGCTCAGTCCTCCTTGATTAATAATATGGCTGCTAAACCTGAAACCATGGAAAGTACTTTTGCTGCTACTCATGCCATACAAGTTACTATTGATGAAAATGTTAGGCTGTTAGCTCAACTTCATGCTAGGTGGGAAAGGGAAGCTGAAATTGATAGAAACAATAGTGTGTGTACTATCACCACTAAACCACAAGTAGTCCCTGTTCCTCCTCCTACTATGTCTAAGCCTATGGAGCCTACTACTAGTGATGCTAAGTTTGATTTTTATATTGATGCTTGCAATATTTATGAAGTGATTATGTTCCTACAAAAGCTTGCTAGAAGACCTGATGCTAGTGATATGCATGTTGCTTTCACCAAACACATTACATATGCTCTTGTTAAGATTAAGGAAGAAATGCTAAAACACAAAGCTTATATTCCTAGGAAAGTAGGAGATAGTTGGGAACCCATTATTAATGTGCAAGTGAATTACTTTTATTTCAAAGCTTCATGTGATCTTGGTTCTAGTGTCTCTATTATGCCTAGGAAGATTTATGAAATGCTTAATTTGCCACCTTTGGAAGATTGTTATTTGGATGTCCCACTTAATGATAATGCTAAGAAGAAACTCATGGGGAGTGTTAATGATATTCTCATTATGGTTAATAATGCTTATGTCCATGTTGATTTCTATGTTTTGGATGTTGAATACAATGCTTCTTGTCCTATTACTTTGGGAAGACCTTTTCTTAGAACAGTTGGTGCCATCATTGATATGAAAGAAGGCACCATTAAATATCATTTTCCATTCAAGAAAGGTATTGAACACTTCCCTATGAGGAGAGAGAAGTTTTTTTTTGCTCCTCCTTTGAAAGCAAGGTTTGATGTTAATGCTTCTTCATTTGAAAATACTTGATTCTTCTTGCTTTTTGTGTCTAACTTAAAGACGTTAAAGAAAAGTACTTGTTGAGAGATAACCAAGAGTTTCCTTGAGTCTTGGAAGTTATTACTTTAGTAATGATCTCTCCTTATCCTTTTTGTTTGCCTTTTGTGCCAAGAATGTGTTGGAATTATGCCCTAGAGGCAATAATAAAGATGTTATTATTATAATTCTTGTTCATGATAATGTTTATATTCCATGCTAGAATTGTATTAAGCAGAAACTTTAATACTTGTGTGGTTTGTGAACAACACCGTCCCTAGTACGCCTCTATGGACTAGCTCATTGATTAATGATGGTTAAGGTTTCCTAACCATGGACATGAGTTGTCGATTAATAATGAGATCATATCATTGGGAGAATGGTATGATGGACAGACCCAAACTAAGCGAAGCAATTAGATCGTGTCATCGTGTTCATCTTTGCGAAGCTTTTCTTATGTCAAATATTGTATTCCTTAGACCATGAGATAATACAACTCCCTGGTATCGGAAGAAAGCTTTGAGGTCATCAAACGTCATCCTATGAGAGGGTGATCATAAAGGTGTCTCTCAGGTGATCGGAAAGTATCTGTTGGGTTGTATGTATCGAGATGAGATTTGTCCCTCCCAAGTCGGAGAGATATACTTCGGGCCCACTCGGTGATCGATATCAACACCGCTTGCAAGCATGTGGTTAAGGAGTTAATCACAAAGTGATATCGGATTACGGAACGAGTAAAGTACTTGTTGTGAACGAGATTGAACTAGGTATGACGGTACCGACGATCAAATCTCGGGCAAGTAAAATATCGCGAGACGAAGGGAATATATATATGGGATTGATTGAATCCTGGCATCGTGGTTCATCCGATATGATCATCGATGAATGTGTGGGAGTCAATATGGGTTTCCAGACCCCGCTGTTGATTATTGATAGAAGATCATGTCTGCATATTCTCGAACCCGAAGGGTCACACACTTAACGTGTCTCGACGCTAGGATAGATTGGATGATTGGTTTATGAGTTTTTGTTCAGAGTCTCGGATGGGATCCAGGACATCACGAGAGGTTCCGGAGTGGTCCGGAGAATAAGATTCATATATGGCAGTGCAGTTTTTGGAGTTCGGAATTGTTCCGGGTTAATCGGTATTATACCGGAAGCTTCTAGAACCTTCCGGAAGGGGACCAACGTGGCCCCACCTTCCGGGAGGGGGGCATGGGCCTATGAGGGAGTGCCCTGGCCGCATTGGGCTAGGGGCACAAGGCCCCATAGGGCCCAACCGGCCAGCAAGGGTCAAACCCTAGTTGGAGCTTCTAGAAGGGGGGGTTTCCTTGCCCCCCCACTATTCCTCCTTGGCCGCCGGTTTTGGACTTGGGGGAGGGGCTAGGGCTGCCGCCCACCCCTCTATATAAAGAGGGCTGGGGGCGCACCACCCCCCCTACACCTTCCCCTCAAGCCAGTTGCCCTGCTGCCCTCCTCTCTCTCTCCCTCCCGACTGCGTGTAGGCGAAGCCCTGCTGCAGAAACTCTCCACCAATTGCACCGCGCCGTCGCGTTGTAGATCCAACCCATCTCTCCACCATACTTGCTGGACCAAGGAAGGAGGAGACGTCGAGGTGCTGCACGTGTGCATCTCACGGAGGCATCGCCACTTGTGGTGCTAGATCGGATCGGATCGCGAGGAGGAGAAGCGAGTACGACTACATCACCCACGTTCCGACGAACGTTCCGCTGTGCGAATCTTCAAGGGTATGAAGATCTAATCCAATATCTCTCGTTGTTTGCATCTCCTAGATTAGATCTTGGCTTTCCCTCTGTTCGCTCTGTAGAAAATTTTGATTTACTATGCCGCGAAACCCTTCAGTGGTATCAGAGCTAGATCTATGCGTAGATGTGTTTCACGAGTAGAACGCAACATGGTTGTTGCGGGCGTTGATGTTTTCTGTTGCAAGCCTCTTGTTTGTGTTCTTCTTATGACGCGGGATAGTGAGATTGAAGCGGTCCAGGCCAACCTTACGCGACGTCGTTCGCGAGACCGGCTCCGCACTTGACGTGTGGCTTGTTCCACACATGCGGCTGGTGGATGTCAGTTTCTCTCACTATAGTTGTCATGGGATTAACACCGGAGTTTGGCAACCATAATATCACCGTTGTGGCTTTCCGTAGGTAAGAATCGTTCTTAGCATCTACTCCCATAAGCCACGTAAAACATGCAACAACAAAGTAGAGGCGTCTAACTTGTTTTTGCAGGGAGTGTTTTCTGTGATATGGTATGGCCCAAGATGTGATGTATGTAATGTATGCGATGATCATGTTTTGTAATGTTTCACGACTTGCATGTCGATGAGTACACAACCGGCAGGAGCCATATGGTTGTCTTTATAATTGTGTATGACATGTGCGTCAACTTCTTATACGCCATGTAATAGTTTCACTTTATCGCTAAGTAGTTA
This sequence comes from Avena sativa, assembly GCA_916181665.1. Lineage (NCBI taxonomy): Eukaryota > Viridiplantae > Streptophyta > Magnoliopsida > Poales > Poaceae > Avena > Avena sativa. The sequence continues at coordinate 18,335,574 of OV702285.1, forward strand.
GCAATAGTTGTAGTTGCTATTCGTGGTGGAGGCAATCATGGTGGAGTGATGGAGATCATGTCGGAACGCACAAGATGGAGATCATTGCGCGAAGATTGGCTATACCATGTCACATAAAGTTATATGCATGTGATGTTTATCTTTTTATGTATCTTATTATGCTTAGATCGCGACGGTAGCATTATAAGATGATTCCTCACTTAAAGATCAAGATAAAACTGTGTTCTCCCCATGTATGCACCGTTGCGGAAGTTCGTCGTGTCCAAGCATCACGTGATGATCGGGTGCTATAGACTCTACGCTCACATACAACGGGTGCAAGCCAGTTTTTGCACACGCGGCAATACTTGGGTTTAACTTGACGAGCCTAGCATGTACAGACATGGCCTCGGAACACATGAACCGAAAGGTTAAGCATGAGTCATATGAATGATATGATCGACACTTTGTTGTCCACCATTGAAACCACATCTCTTCTCGTGAAGATCGGATTAGGTGTGGTGAATTTGGATCATGTTCACTAAACAACTTGAGGGATGTTGAATTTAGTGGGAGTTCATCTAGTAATTTGATTAAAAGTTGAACTAGTTATCATGAACATAGTCTAATTTGTACTTGCAAATATTGTAGATCAAATGGCTAAGTCCAACTTCAACTTCAACGTTTTTGCTGAGAAGGAAAAGCTTAGAAACAATGGGTCTAACTTCACCAATTGGTTCCGCAATCTGAGAATCATTCTCTCTGGCGGTCAAAAGGACTATGTCCTTGAGAATGCGTTAGGTGACGCCCCTGCTGCTACTGCGCCGGCTGATGAGAAAGCTGTCTATCAGTCGCGCAAAGATGATTATGGTGTGATTAAGAGCACCATGTTGTTTGCTATGGAATCGGACCTTCAAAATCGTTTTGAAGACTATCCCGGCCCCTTTGAGATTCTCGAGGAGCTGAAAACCATGTTTCAGACTCAGGCCCGTTCTGAGAGATATGAGATCTCTGAGAAGTTCTTTAACTGCAAGATGGAGGAAGGGAGTTCCGTTAGTGAGCACGCCATTAAGATGTCGGGCTACACTCAACGCCTTGAGCAACTGGACTACAAGATTCTAGAGGAGCTCAAGATTGACAGGGTTCTGCAATCACTCCCTACCAGCTACAAAAGTTTTGTAGTGACTCACAATCAGATTGGTTCCACTGATACGATCACCGAGCTTTTCGCAAAGCTGAAGGCTGCGGAGGTGGACATCAAAAAGGATAATCATGTGTTGATGGTCAACAAGCCCCCCACCTTCAAGAAAGGTAAGGGTGCAAAGAAGCCCTTCAAGAAAGGCGGCGGCAAGCGTGTTGCCCCTGCGGAGAAGAAGCTCAGATCTGGTCCCAAGCCGGACACTGAGTGCTTCTATTGCAAGGACAAGGGTCACTGGAAGCGCAACTGTCCGAAGTACTTAGCGGACAAGAAGCCTGGCACCATCAAAGGTATATTTGATATACATGTTATTGATGTTTTCCTTACTAGCCCTCGTTGTAGTGCCTGGGTATTTGATACTGGTTCAGTTGCTAATATTTGTAACTCGAAACAGGAGCTACGGAATAGACGACGGCTTGCGAGGGATGAGGTGACGATGCGCGTTGGCAACGGATCAAGAGTTGATGTGATGGCCGTCGGCACGCTCTCCTTAGTTTTACCTTCGGGATTAGTTTTAAACCTCAATAAATGTTATTATGTGCCTGCGTTGAGCATGAACATTATTTCTGGATCTTGTTTATTGCAAGACGGTTATTCATTTAAATCGGAGAATAATGGTTGTTCTATTTATATGAGTAACATCTTTTATGGTCATGCACCTATTGTGAATGGTTTATTTCTTCTAAATCTCGAAAAGGATGAAACACACATCCATAACATTGAGGCTAAGAGATGCAAAGTAGATAGTGATAATACTACTTATTTGTGGCACTGTCGTCTAGGTCATATTGGTGTAAAACGCATGAAGAAACTCCATTCTGATGGACTTTTGGAGTCTCTTGATTTTGAATCATTTGACACATGCGAACCATGCCTCATGGGCAAGATGATCAAAACCCCGTTCTCCGGTATGATGGAGCGAGCAACGGACTTGTTGGAAATCATACATACCGATGTATGCGGACCGATGAGTGTTTCGACGCGCGGTGGATATCGCTATTTTCTCACTTTTACCGATGACTTAAGTAGATATGGGTATATCTATTTAATGAAACATAAATCTGAAACATTTGAAAAGTTCAAAGAATTTTAGAATGAAGTGGAGAACCATCGTAACAGAAAGATTAAGTTTCTACGATCCGATCGTGGAGGTGAATATTTGAGTTATGATTTTCTCACGCATCTTAAAGCAAGCGGAATCGTTTCGCAACTCACGCCACCCGAAACACCACAGCGCAATGGTGTGTCTGAACGCCGGAACCGAACCCTATTAGATATGATCTGATCGATGATGTCTCTTACTAATTTGCCGTTATCATTTTGGGGTTATGCATTAGAAACCGCTGCATTCACTTTAAACAAGGCACCATCTAAATCCGTTGAGACGACACCGTATGAACTGTGGTTTGGTGCTAAATCTAAGTTGTCGTTTCTTAAAGTTTGGGGATGCGAAGTTTACGTCAAGAAGTTGATGCCGGACAAGCTCGAACCCAAAGCGGAGAAATGCGTCTTCATAGGATACCCTAAGGAAACTATTGGGTATACCTTCTATCACAGAACCGAAGGCAAAGTGTTTGTCGCAAAGAACGGTTCCTTTCTTGAGAAGGAGTTTCTCTCGAAAGAAGTGAGTGGGAGGAAAGTAGAGCTAGACGAGGGTATTGAACCTTCTCTTGAATTGGAGAGTAGCGCAGCACCTGAAATTGTTCCAGTGCCGCCTGCACCAACAATAGAGGTAGCTAATGACAAGGATCATGAAGCTTCGGACGATGCTGCTACTGAACGTCGCAGGTCGACAAGGTCGCGTGCCCCTCCTGAGTGGTACGGCAACCCTGTCTTGACTGTCTTGTTGGTAGAAGACAATGAACCTATGAACTATGAGGAAGCAATGATGAGCCCAGACTCTGAGAAATGGCTATAAGCCATGAAATCCGAATTGGGATCCATGAGCGAAAACCAAGTATGGACTTTGGTGGACCCTCCTAGCGACCGAAAGGCCGTTGAGTGAAAATGGATCTTCAAGAAGAAAACGGACGCGGATGGTAATGTTACCGTCTATAAAGCACGGCTTGTCGCGAAAGGTTTTCGACAAGTTCAAGGTGTTGACTACGATGAGACTTTCTCTCCCATAGCGATGTTTAAGTCCATTCATATTTTATTAGCAATTGCTGCGTTTCATGATTATGAAATATGGCAGATGGATGTCAAGACTGCGTTCCTCAATGGCAACATTGATGAAGAGTTATATATGATGCAACCCAAAGGTTTTGTCGATCCTAAGGATGCTGATAAAGTATGCAAACTTCAGCGTTCCATTTATGGACTGAAGCAAGCATCTCGGAGTTGGAACCTTCGTTTTGATCAAGTGATCAAGAGCTTTGGATTTGTTCCAAATTTCTATGAAGCTTGTATCTACAAGAAAGTGAGTGGGAGCTCGGTGACATTTCTGGTACTATATGTGGATGACATATTGATTATTGGAAATGACATTAACATGCTTAACGATGTGAAGAGTTATTTGAACAAGTGTTTTTCAATGAAAGACCTAGGTGAAGCTCCTTATATATTGGGCATCAAAATCTATAGAGATAGACAAAGACGCCTGATAGCTTTAAGCCAGAGTACATACCTAGACAAAGTTCTGAAAAGGTTCAGAATGGATAAGGCAAAGAAAGGTTCAGTGCCTATGTTGTCAGGTAAGATATTGATCAAAGCTCAGTGTCCAGCTACGGTAAATGATAGGGAAGCTATGAGCAAAGTTCCTTATGCCTCGGCCATAGGTTCTATCATGTATGCCATGCTGTGTACTAGACCGGATGTGTCCAATGCTCTTAGTTTGACGAGCAGATATCAAAGTGATCCAGGAGTGGAACACTGGACAGTCGTGAAGAACATCTTAAAGTACCTAAATAGGACTAAAGAAATGTTCTTAGTCTATGGGGGTGATGAACAACTCGTCGTAAAAGGTTACGTCGACGCTAGTTTTGACACCGACAAGGATGATTCTAAATCTCAGACAGGATACGTGTATATTTTGAATGGAGGAGCTGTGAGCTGGAGAAGCTGCAAGCAAAGCGTGATCGCGGGATCTACAGTAGAAGCGGAATACATGGCTGCTGCAGAAGCGTCAAGTGAAGGAGTTTGGATCAGGAACTTCATCACTGAGCTTGGCGTGGTTCCAAGTGCATTGGACCCACTGGAGATATTGTGTGACAACACTAGCGCCATAGCACTCGCTAAGGAACCAAGATATCATCCAAAGACCAAGCATATCAACTGCAAGTTTCATATAATCCGAGATTATATAGCAGATGGAGATCTGAAGATTAGCAAAGTACATACAGATCTGAATGTCGCAGATCCATTGACTAAACCTCTTCCACGTGTAAAACATGATCAGCACCTCAGTGCCATGGGTGTGAGATTGTTCAGAGTCTCGGATGGGATCCGGGACATCACGAGAGGTTTCGGAGTGGTCTGGAGAATAAGATTCATATAAGGCAGTGCAGTTTTTGGAGTTCGGAATTGTTCCGGGTTAATCGGTATTGTACCGGAAGCTTCTAGAACCTTCCGGAAGGGGACCAACGTGGCCCCACCTTCCGGGAGGGGGGCATGGGCCTATGAGGAAGTGCCCTGGCCGCATTGGGCTAGGGGCACAAGGCCCCATAGGGCCCAACCGACCAGCAAGGGTAAAACCCTAGTTGGAGCTTCTAGAAGGGGGGTTTCCTTGCCCCCCAGTCTTCCTCCTTGGCCGCCGGTTTTGGACTTGGGGGAGGGGCTAGGGCTGCCGCCCATCCCTCTATATAAAGAGGGCTGGGGGCGCACCACCCCCCCTACACCTTCCCCTCAAGCCAGTCGCCCTGCTGCCCTCCTCTCTCTCTCCCTCCCGACTGCGTGTAGGCAAAGCCCTGCTGCAGAAACTCTCCACCAATTGCACCGCGCCGTCACGTTGTAGATCCAACCCATCTCTCCACCATACTTGCTGGACCAAGGAAGGAGGAGACGTCGAGGTGCTGCACGTGTGCATCTCACGGAGGCATCGCCACTTGTGGTGCTAGATCGGATCGGATCGCGAGGAGGAGAAGCGAGTACGACTACATCACCCACGTTCCGACGAACGTTCCGCTGTGCGAATCTTCAAGGGTATGAAGATCTAATCTAATCTCTCTTGTTGTTTACATCTCCTAGATAAGATCTTGGCTTCCCTCTGTTCGCATTCGTAGAAAATTTTGATTTACTATGTCGCGAAACCCTTCAGAATGACCTCTAATGAGAGGGAAGTAAGATTTGGGGAGTTGCTGTCCCGAAACAGATTTTTGTCCTCCACCATAAAAATTCGTGAGGAGTCTCTGTAACTCGGATTGAGCTTAAAATTTACGAATAAATCCCCCATTATGTTAGATAACTTTATTTAGTTTAACACCTTTTGATTTGAGCAACAGAAGATGTTCGAAAAAATCGGTTTCTAACTGCTGGTCTGTTTTGGCAGATTTCTGCCATTATTTGCATTTGCTTCTTATTGATTCCTTTTTGAGTTCTCTTTTGGGGAATTGAGATTTTTTAAGGAAGTACTACAGTAGCATGTGTTTTTAGTGAAAATCCTTGTTGTTCCAAAGCTTTTCCAGTGGTCTAATATCTTTCGAATAAACTAATGTTGCTAATGAAGATTGTCTAAAGTTTTGTATGAAGGGAAAATTTCAGGTGTAGAAAAATAATGATGCAATGAGATGAAGAATGGACAAAAGCTCAATCTTTGGGATGCCACCATGGTGTCACCCCAAGAAATATCCAAGAGGTACAAGCGTCAAAGCTTGGGGATGCCCAAGGCATCCCCTTCTTCATCAATAAAAAGCTCAGGTCTGTCTAGACACTTCATTTTTATTGTTTCATGCACAGTTGTTTTGTTCTTGGAGGGTCTTAGTTTTTGTTTGCTTTGCTTAGGTTCTTTAGTTTGCTTGAGTAGTTTGGACCCCTGTTCTCGTTGTGTTGTTTTGCAAATAAGTTGCTTGGTGTTGGAAAGGAGTAGTAAGTTTTTGCTTGGAAGTGCAAGAGGAGCTTGCATTGACTGTGACTTAGACTTTATCATGCCATGCTAGGTGTTATTTTGACCTTATGCTTAGTAATTATTGTTGTAGCATGGCTTGCTTCAAGTCATTGGGATTTCTTAGTGTGCCTTAAAGAAATTATGCGTTGTTTTAGCATGCAAAAGCATAGTATTGTGATATTATCCTTTGATGCTTTGTTTGGGTTGACTTGGCACATGCTCACACCATGTTATGACTATGAAAAGTCACCATAGCCTCTATGATCATTTAGTCCTTGACTTGTAGTACCACTCTATGCTTTGATTAGTAATGCTTTGTTGCTCTGCATGATTATGACCACTATTGCTCTCTTATTTGGTTGCTCCCAGTCTTTTGCTAGCCTCCACTTGTATGAGTAAGCTCTACCCATGCTTCCAACTCTCAATAAACCAAGTTTTTCCAAAGTGTCCACTATAAACTCCTATGCATGGTGTGTTACACCATTGCAAGTATATTCTTATTTTCAGCTATCTTCCAATTAAAAACTATTTTATTATGTGAAAACTTAGTGATTAAAGCCCTCACAAACTTGATGGAACACTTTATATTATTTGACCCTAATAAACTTGAACCATTGTGTCGTCTATGTTGTATATGCTTGCACTTATACGTTGGAATTAGTAGAACCGTGCTGTCATGGGGAACGTTTTCAACATTGCACTTGTACTTTGTAGTTAGTTGATATCATGTTATTTTGTTTATGGATGTCACCTGTGTGATATAAAAAGGGAACCTGTAAGTCCATGGAGTTTGTATTCTGTGTTAGAGAAACGCCTGGGCCGCTAGCCTAAGCCATGCCTAATCATGGTGGAAACTTGCAGCATCACTGTAGTGAGCTATCTATGAAGCATCCTCAATAAAAATTTATGCATATAGTAAATAAAAAGATCGCTGAGATGCTCATTGTCTGCTTGCCTTGTTATTTTGGTTATGGGAAGCTCTTGTACCATGTGCAAGGGGTACCCCGTTGGTGGTTCTCTATGATATGCAAATACTTACAATGACAAGAACTTACAAGTGACTGAAGTTGAGTAGCATGAGGTGTGGCCCTCGTATTCAAGGGACTTGAGATTGACAACTTATACTTTGTCAAGCATATACTCCATAGTTTGTTCACTTTAACCTTAATCACTTCAAGATGCTTATGATAGGGGCAATGAGGGCTAAAAGCTAATAAGTATCATAATTTTTGGAAGCTCTTTTTGAAACTTGAAATCCCTACTTCCTTTTTGAAAGGCCTTTCTTCCACCATTATTTGAGTCTCCACCTTCTACCTTTAGGCACCATTAAGAGAGCATAGTTATCATTCTGTGTGCAGTGTTCCAAAACTTATTGATTGATGCATATTGTGATATTACTTGTTCTTGTGCTATTTGTTTCTAGTCACCCTTGTGAACTTTGAAGGTGTCCTATGCATTTATTTGCTACTCTATGAGAGACAAGCTGATTGCCACTATGCTATGTTTTCTGTATGTGAGACAAACAAACGTTTTTCAATGCATGCTATTCATGATCTTTGTTTGTATCTTGTAATTTTGCAACAATAGTTGCTTTGTCTTACTGTTAGAACTCCATCTTTCAAGTTCATGTTTAGAGTTCTTTGATCCCAGCTTTCAATGCTTGCAAATGGTTAGATCTTCATTATGAAGGTGCATGTCACCTAAAAAAATTATTCTTTTTATCACTTACCTACTCGGGGACGAGCAGAAGTTAAGCTTGGGGATGCTTGATATGTCGGAAACGTATCTATAATTTTTTATGTTCCATGCTTGTTTAGTATCTACTTTGCTTTGCTTTGTCTTTCTTTGAGGTGTTTTTATATCTTTTCTGAAACTAACCTATTAACAAGTTGCCATAGTGTCAGTTGCCTGTTTTCTTCTGTTTTTGGTTCCAGAAAGGCAGAAAATCAATATTCTCGGAATTGGATGGGACAAAAGCCAAAGTCAATAACTTTCCGTGGGGAACACGAAGTCCAGAGGGTAGACGGAGAGGCAAGCCAGGGCGGCCACACCCCCTAGGCGCGGCCAGGGTGTGGGCCCGCACCTAGGCAGGGTGTGGGCCCCTGGTCGCCTCCCGGCCTCGCCCCTTTGCCTATAAGAAGGCCCTGATGCAGAAACCCTAAGGACGCGATCAATATTCCACGAAACCTTCTGTAGTCGCCGTCACCGTCGTCCCTAGATCGGGGGGGATTTCTTCCCGGGACCCTAACTGAGGGGAGATCATCATAGAGGCCTTCTCTCCGGTATGATGCGTGAGTAGTTCCACCTTGGACTATGGGTCCATGTAGTAGCTAGATGGTTGTATCTCCTCCGTGTGCTTTCATGTATAGATCTTGTGAGCTCTATTCATGATCAAGATCTAATCTATTTGTAATCATGCATGTTGTGTTTGCGGGGATACGATGGATATTGAGATTATTATGTTGATTTGATTAATGGTTTTGTCTTTATGATTTTATCATGTCTGTTGTTTGTGATCTTGCATGCTCTCCGTTGCTAGTAGCTATCTTTGCCAAGTAGTTGCTAGTGACTCCAAGAGGAAGTATTTATGCTCGATAGTGGGTTCATGCCTCTAGTTTCCAAGGGAAGTGACAGCAATCTCTTCGGTTGTAGATGTGCTGTTGCTACTAGGAGAAAACAACGGTCTCTTGTTCATGGAACATGTGGACTGTTTACCTTACACACTTTGCTTAAAGCAGTTGTCTGTTGCTTGCAACTTAATACTGGAGGGGGGTCGGATGATAACCTGAAGGTGGACTTCTAGTCATGGATGCAGTTGGATGGAGGTCTATGTATATTGTTGTATTGCCAATCGAATCTCATAGGATCTTTCTGACTAGTATTGCATTGTTATGCCTTGCTCAGTTCCTGTCAATTGCCATGCTGTAATTTGTTTACTCTTCATGCCATGTTGTTTATCTAAGGAGAGCACATCTAGTGAACTATGGACCCCGATCCAATCTTTACCATTGATACATCTTCCACTGTTACTTGCTGCAAACCACCATTACCTTCCACACCGTACGTTTAATCCTTTGTTATAGCAAATCGGTGAGCTTGACAACCTCACTGTCTAGTTGGGGCAAAGTCTTGAGTTTGTGTTGTGCAGGTCTCCGCGTTGCTTACAACATCTGTGTGACGTTTTTTCCTCCTACTGGTTCGATAACCTTGGTTTCTTACTGAGGGAAAACTGCTGCTGTGCTGCTCCATACCTCCCTCTTGGGTTTCCCAACGAAGTGCTAACCAGCACCATCAACTGTTGGCAGTCTCACGACAAAGATTTGGTGTTGCATGTTCCCTCAGACCAACAACGACTCTTATTTGCATGGAAAGTTGTTATAGAACACCGACACCATGGTGTTCTATGGTATAGAACCTACGTCATGGCCATCCATATCCTCCTTTTGCAGCTCCTCCTTCCTGGTGACCTGTGTGAGATGGATGCATCCTGCTGCATGTAGTATTCTTTCTAGATCTTCACCATGTCAATTTGTCCTTCATGTAGTGTAGGGATGGATGTAAATTGGTAGTTTCTGATGATCTACCTACTGAATCGACCTTGTTAATGGAAGAAGGTTTGTATGGGGCAGTTTGATGAGGTAAAAGAGGGGTCAAAGAGAGGATTTTGTGCATACCTGTCCTTTTTGTTGTTACTTTTTATTTCTAGTTTTCCGAGTTCATAAAAAGATCAACCATGGATTTCTTCTCGTTTTCCCTCTACTGATCTCGTGTTCTTCTTTGGTTCTTTGGTATCATACTTGCTTATTGTTTTGGCTTTTTTGAGGAGGAAAAGAAGGTGCAATGCTAGGGCGTCAGGGGATGCTGGTGTTTTTGCATAATGGATGATGGTTTCTAGGTGCGGCATCAGGGGTGGTAGCGTCAGGGTGGGCGTGGTGGGATGGCGTGGGGACCAACTGCAGGAAGTTAGGATTGATTACGGACCCTGTCACACACTCGACCTCGAGAATTTTTAATCCTTTTGTCAGCCGCTGCTTCACAGGGGCTATATGGTGCGGCGCCGCCGGATAGCCCTATCCATGAATAATATACTACCTCCGTTAATATATTACTTATATTGGTTGGATATAACTTTTTCAAAAGTCCAACTATCTAAAGTTTTACCAAGTTTTTAGAAAAAATATTAATATTTATAATACGTAATCCATACTGACGAGGTTTAATTTCGTCAATACCCATTGTTATGAGCTTGGGTTTTGGAGAACATGGGGATGCTGGAGATCGCGGAACGGTTAGCAAACAAGCAACACGGGGACACGAGGTTTACCCAGGTTCAGGCTCCCGGAGGGAAAACCCTACTCCTGCTTGTTTGCTCTTGATTACGGCGGAACCGAAAGTTACAGGGATGCGCAGATGCAATCTGGCGTGGATGTGTGTATGCGGTGGTGTGCGAGAGATTGTCAGGGAGCCTCCTCGTCGTGCCCTCCTGGCCTTTATATAGAGATAAGCAGGTCCCAGACACAGATCGAGTCGGTTACAGGTTTAAGGGTTTACCCCTTTGAATTTCATATCTACTCTAGTCTTGTTCTCCAAGGATCCGAAGGCGTCATGGGCCTTGGCCACCCGAAAGTCTTCATGGGCCGGCGTATATTTGTCGTGGGCCTTCCTTGGGCTGGACTAGGTATGCTGCGATCGTGTACCCGCGGGGTATAACCATGTCAGTAGCCCCCGAGTGTTCAGTCGAATCGTAGATTCGACTGAGGACTCTTCAATCCTTCGGGTGCAACTCTGTCTTTCAAAGAGAATGTGTAGGGATTGTTGATGCGTGTGCCTGACTCTCCCGACGGATCAGGGTCAGTTAACTGTCTTAGGACAAAACAACACGATCTTCTTCAGGTTCGAGTCCCTCGACTCGAACCCGGAACATATGCTGGCGTAATTCGACTCAGGCCGTAGAGGACTTACAGGAGCAGAATTCCAGTGAATTTAAATTATATACCCAACGCGTCTGTCGGGATTTTTCATCGCACCTGTTGGCACAGATTCATACTAGCAGAACGCAGTCGTGTGCGTTGCCAGGCCATCAGATGATATCTGTAGGTCTATCTTTGCGTCGCAGACAAAGCATCCGAATGTTTATCACCACGGAGGTGTTTCGGGTGGCCAAGGAGATTGTTGCTCACTTAGCGTTAATTGGGGCAGAGTTGCCGAATTTTTTTTGCATGTTGATCCGTAGGATCGCAGTCGAAGAATTCATAGGGTGCACAACCAGCGCTCCCTATGGGAGTAGCCCCCGAGTGTCTGTTCGAGTCGTAGACTCGAGCAGAGACTTTAATTCAGCCGTTGTTCAGCTTCAGGTCCGTAGGACACAAATTTTTCGGATGCTTGAATCCATTCTCCCTATGGGAGTAGCCCCCGAGTCCGTAGTGGAGTCGTAGACTCGAGTAGGACTCGAAGAAATAATTCAGTGATGTAGTGTTTTGTTCACTTTTCGGGTGCGCGGCCAGCGCTCCTGATAGGAGTAGCCCCCGAGTAGTTAGTCGAATCGTAGATTCAAGTGAGTACTCTTAATTATATAGCCGAAGAATTTTAACCGTTGCTAGCATAGCTTTTGATGACGTCAGTGCTGACGATCAGTGACCTCAAGCGTCTGCGGCGCCAGAGATGACGTGACTGGACAAACATGGGTCCCACCTTCTGACCTTGAATTGACCGGTCACGTGCGGCGTGGAGATAATTACGACATCGCCTCGATTTCCGCGTGTAGTGGACGGCGTGTGAGCGACGGTTCGTTGTTATACTGACACGTGGACGGTTAGATCTTGCAGTTGGCGCTAGGTCTTCCTGATGGACGGTCGTCGTGCATCGTCTTCGTCCTTATAATCATTGGGGAAGAGTTATTTTGTTTTCACCGCAGCCATTCTTGTTTCACTGCTCCAATCTGCTCTGAGTTTTCTTGCTGCGCTAGAATATCCTCGAACATTTCCTTCGTTGATCTTACGTTCTCGCCGCCGGCGCCGCCGCACTGCAATGGGGAAGCCTAAGAAGTCCTCTTCTGCGGTTGGCACCAGCGCTGCTGGTGGCAAGAAAGGTTCTACCACTGCCCGTGTCACCGACGGTGGCTGGCGGCGATCTGAGATGCGGGAGAGTGATCTCCGCAAGCTTCGTGAGCGGGGCTTGATCCCACAGGATAGGGAGGCCGTCAAACTCCCTGGCAACGAGGTAATTCCCCGTCCCCCCGCTGGGTTTCGGGTTTTGTTCCTCGCATTTGTTCTTCGGGGCTTTCCCTTCCCAGTCCACAATTTCCTTTGTGGACTGCTTTTCCTTTACGGCATCCAACTGCATCATCTTTCCCCCAACTCTCTTCTTGACATTGCTTGTTTCGTCACTTTCTGCGAGTGCTGGCTCGGTATCGAGCCGCACTTTGGCCTCTTCCGGAAACTCTATTCCGTGAAGAGGCAATCTGGTTCTGATGGTGTCTATCCCATTGGGGGTTGCATCATTTCCTTTCGATCCAATCTTTTTTTCTTCTCTTTTTCGATATACGAATCTGGCCAGTACTGGCGGAGGCGATGGTTTTATATCCGCGACTCCACGGTGGCTGGGCAGGATTTTGGTCTTGCTCCTTTCGACCCCTCCCAAAAGATCGAGCCGAAGAGGTCCTGGAAGAACCAGATCTTGTATGGCGAGGTAGCGGAGATAGAGACTCTCTATCGTCGAGTGGGGGATCTTCAATTGACTCCGGATAAAGAGGTGAACGGTGTGGATATCATCCGCACTTTTCTCAAACGTCGGGTGCAGCCGCTCCAGGCTAGGGCCACCCGATGTTCCTTTATGCTGGTCTTCGTGATCCGACTAGGGTTTCGGCTGAGTAATTCTCCAAGGAAGATCTCGACGGGGTCCTTCGTCCTCTACTGAAGTTCAAGGCTGGAGAGGATATCCCGGGGAGGTCGCTGACTTCTCCGTTCTCTGCTTCTCGTCCAGTTCCGCAGGTGTAGATCTGAGATGTGCGCGTGGCGCTATTTTCGACTGCGTTTTACTTGTATTTATTTGTATGCTGACAAATTTGCTTCTTTTTGTGCAGGAGTTCAAGGTGCCGAACATGTCGCCTCCATTGTCCGAAGTATTCCCGGATGCTCTGGATAATGAGGTGGTGGACTCCATGTCCGAGCTGCCATCGGCGCGATCGCCGGCCGAAGAGGCCATCGAGTCGAGCGAGGATCACACTCGCAAGCGGACGAGGAGCTACAGCGAGTCGTCGGATGCTTCGACTCCGCCGACGCCGAGGAATCCGCTGTGCCTTGAACGTCACAGTGGAGATCATGGGGGATCTTGTTCTCCTATTCCTGCCATTCCCGTACGAGCTGTGGCACCGCACCCGCCAGCGAAGCGGAAGAAGAAAGAGAAGAAGGAAGAGAAGAAAGAGGAGAAGAAGGGCAGAAAGACCCCTCCTGTCTTCGACTTGAGCGATCTCGACTCGTAAGTTTCCTCAGCCCTCCTATTTTCATAGATCATGAAATATATTTTCACATGATATCTATATAATATAATAGTTTTTAATAGTTTTTCTAAAAAATTATTAAATTTTTCATGGCTTGTTCAAAAATATGTCACAAGAGCATTTTGATGAGGTACAACGCTAAGATACAGAAAGGCCTCAAACTCCTCCCGACCAAACCCACTGTAAGCCCAGCCCAGTCTCCGAACAAGCTCTAAAACCCTAGACGAAAGCGCAGCCGCTCAGCCCAACAGCAGATTCATCCCGCTGCCGCCACGCACCACGCACCACGCTCTTCCCCCTTCGCACGCCCACATTTCCAACGCAGCCAGATGGTCGCCGCCGCCTTCGCTGCTCACCCGGCCACAGCCGCCGCCGCTGCGCTGCAGCGGCATTCAGTCCGCCCGGGCCAGCAGTTCTGCGCTCGAATCGGCACGGCCACGCCAAGGCAGCGGCGGTTGCCAGCGACGATGCTTTCGGTGACGAACGCCGTCGCCAGCAGGAGCACTGTGAGCGCCCACGCTGCGCCTCGCGAGCTCACTTTCCCGATACTGGTGCGTTTGCTTGGCTATAGGTCCATTGGTGTTCATGGATTTTGGATTCAAGTCCTAATGAGTCCTATTTGTTACTAGTGTCTAATCTATCGCATCTAGGTTTATCGTGCATTGGAAAATTTCGAGTTATCTCGCATTGGAAAGTTAAAATTGGAGGGGAATGAGTAAAGTTTGTTCAGACAAGGATTGTTTCTGTTTAATCCATATGCACCCGGTTCAGAAGTCCAAGCTTTTCTACGTTACTACTTTTTTGAGTGATACCATGAGATAAAAAATAAATTGATGGGTTGTTATTTGGGTATGAAGATACATGAACCTGACTAAATGTGAGCCTCCCGAGTTGGGCATACAGCAGAATACATTTTGACGCAGTGTTGGCAATGATTTGACATGGACTAACCGAGCACCGTGCAGTTTATTTTCTAGTACTTGCAGGGATGTTTGGTTCCATCCAAGCTTTTGTATATTACTACTATTTTTTTGTAGTGAAGTCATGAGATACAAATTAATTTGATTGGCTGGTATTTGTGTATGGTCATACACCGAACCTGACTAATGTGAACTTCCCAAGTTGGGCAAACAGCAGAATACATTTTGACGCAATGTTGGCAATGAGCTCACATGGACTATATGTTATCCGTGGCTTATACTGTATAGTATACAATTAACATCCTATTGAACTAATTTCATAGTATAGCGCTATGTAAATATGGACGAGTGGAACCACAAAACATAAGTGACTAGTTTCCTTTCAGTTACTATGGCTAATCAACGGCATGACAGATTGTGTGGTTTGCTGTTATAACTTTTGTTATTTCCATATTCAGTATCCTAAATTCTGTTAGCTTACCTGAAGTTCTTTCCTTGCCTACAATCTTCAATAGTCAATTCATGTTCTGCCATAATTGAATTTATCTATTCGCCATGTCCAACATAAGAGTTAAGTACTACTTTTTTTATATGAATTTGAGGTTAAGCCTAAGATCATTAATTACTTCCAGTATTTCAGTAAAGCTCAGTTGAATTGCCAATACAATCCATGGGTACGATATATTTAACTCAGTACACCTATATTTATATTCTTAGGTGAATAGTTTAACCGGCAAAATGGGGAAGGCTGTTGCTGAAGCAGCTGTGTCTGCTGGTCTTCAGTTAGTCCCCGTGTCATTCAGTGCAATTGAGGTTCCTGATGGGAAGCTCAACATTTGTGACAGAGATATTCATATTCATGATCCATCTGAAAGTGAACGTATTCTTGGTTCCCTTGTTAAGGATTACCCGGATATGATAGTTGTTGACTACACTGTGCCCGATGCTGTTAATGGTAAGCATGTTAATAATTTCTACTCGACAGTGAAGTATTTTATCCCTTAGATACAAATACAATGCTTTAAAGACCAGGTTATATTCTGTCTGTACTACTGTGAGTTCTTATACTTAATCCCTTCCTATTGGACAAATTTCTTGTTACTTATATTGAACATTTCCTATCTCGTATGAAGGATGCATTTCTTTCTTATACATAAAATGGAACATATTCAAATCATCCCCAGATATTGTCAATAATTTCCAGAACATAGAGAATAATATCCAAATGTCTCATTAGTTCCTGGTTATGCCTTTATTCTATTTTCCACTGTATAAAGTAAAGCATGAAGACTGAGTTTAGAGTATGATTTTCTGCCTTAATGTATATGTAATATTATTCTATCAGAAATAGATTGGTCATGAACATGAGAACATCACTGATAGTCTGCTAGGTGTTGTCTGCTTCCTGTTTAAATGTACGACCTCTGTGGTAAAATAGTTAATAAGGTAGAAAGCGCACAATCTGTTATTGTTAGGTGTAAATGGTGTTCATTGGATGTCATGGTAAATATGTTCATCATATGCGTTTTTATTTGTATACTAACATATGCATACAAAAACTGACGGTAAAAGTTGCATGTAACCATGCCTGTATCTAAAACAGTGTCATTTACTAATGGCGGGATTATTTATCTATGATTAGGCAAGCATTTTGTCTGCAATTCTGCATAATGCTTCTATGTTCTTTGTTGCACATTATTTGCTCAATGTTCTTGCGGCTGTTGATGGTAACTTTGTGTGCAGCCAATGCTGAACTTTACTGCAAACTTGGCTTGCCATTTGTAATGGGCACAACGGGTGGCGATAGGCAACTGTTGAACAAAACTGTGCAGGATGCAAATGTTTATGCTGTGATATCCCCACAGATGGGGAAGCAGGTATGATTATTTTCATCTCTTGGTCATGATTGTTCCTTTTTGACACTGTAATTTCTCATTAGGTTGTTGCTTTTCTTGCTGCGATGGAAATCATGGCAGAGAAATTCCCTGGTGCATTTGCAGGTTACAAACTAGAGGTATCCTTTGATCTTTATGGTGGAAAATTTATTATTTCCTTTTGAATTATTTGTGTTAACACTTCGCTGCACTTGATTGCTATGGGTTACTGGTAATAGCATGCAGAGTTATTCTTCTAACTTCAAGAGTTGAGGTTAGTTATATTACTAAAGACCCATATGATGGTGCAGAGAGGTTAACTTGAAGTAGCAACTAGTAAAATATGTACAAGCCAATGCAGTGGAAAGGTTACGAAAAATCATTCCAATAAAAGTGGAGCTGATCATCTTACATGCCACATTAATAAGCATGAAAGGTAGCTACTGGTATAGATTGTCACTGCAAATTGAGAACGAGGAGCAGGGATATCTTCTATTAATGGAAGTTTTGATATCCAATATGCTAATGAATTTATCTTTTGAGCAGAGTAAATATGTCACCACTGTAAGTTATAACACCTTTGGCACTTCATTCATCTTCATATATATGCTTAATACACAATATCCACACTTGGCTTCAGTTCTTGCTTCATCTAAAATGGTTAACTACATAGCTGGAGCCATAATAGTAACCTTGCGAGATGCAAATGTACGTAGGCATAACTTTAGAACTATTCTTCACATTTTTTACTAAATTTTCAACCACTTCTCTATATTAAGCACATATACAATTTCTGAAAGATCTGTGGGTTAGGTTCCCTTGACCTAGGAATTTGTCAAAGCCTGGGGCCTGGGCATGCCGCATGGTAAGTAAAAGTTTTCTCCGACAACTATAAGAATCACATGAAGTAAGTATAACTTGCACAACAATTCTAATGTAAAAATATAGATACAGTACAAGTGTACAACACTTTCACAATAACTCTGGTCCTCTGTTGACGCCGGGAGCTGGTACAAGGTCTCAGAACAAGGAGTTTGGCAAATCGGGGATAGTTCTTTTTGGGAATTGAGTCGGGAGTAAGGATGAGGGGATCCATTCGCGCCAAATTCTATTCACTGCCAGTGTTCTGGACTTGGCCCATTTTATTCTGCACACGGCACTTTTATCTAGTGCAAGGCTTCGCTAGTTTTATTCTCCAAAGTATGTTCAAGGTTTCAAAAATATTCATGGGGTTCAAACAGTGGTCTGAAGAAACGTTTATGTGTTTGAAAAAATCATGGATTAAAAAATGTCCATGTTTTCAAAATAAGATTAAAACATAAAAATTCACTATTTTTATTAATAATATTGATGAATTGTAAATTGATGAATTTTCTCATTCGGTACTATAGCTAGTCCAGTATTTGACTAGCGTTGACGGACAAAAAATACTTTTAAGAGAAAGCCAGTCTCTTTTGACGCATGACTAGCTTTTTGTTTAGGAGAAAGAACACACAGATCCTAGTGGCCAAGGAATGGTCCTGCTCTGTTTGTGACGCATGACCCTCCGATTCACTCGCTGCCTGGTCCAGATGTGTCATGGTGCCTGCCTTTAGGGACTACGTGTGGATACAGTCTAGCCTGATGAGCTCCTTCCACAACGTCTGAAGCCAATTGAAGACACCACATGTGGGCACACGCACACAACCAAAGAAAATCACGCCACCATGTGATATTTACCCATCGATTTGTCATTTGTTTCTTGCTGAAAGCAGTCTCGTCTCACGGGCA
Organism: Avena sativa; assembly: GCA_916181665.1. NCBI lineage: Eukaryota > Viridiplantae > Streptophyta > Magnoliopsida > Poales > Poaceae > Avena > Avena sativa. The sequence goes on from OV702285.1 coordinate 18,353,854, forward strand.
CGGCAGCGAAGCCCAGGCAAGCGCCCGGGCAACAGGGAATCACGAAGACAACCAGAATCGGACGGATATCAATATGCGATAATGTGGATAGGCTGCATGTCTAGATAGACTTATCATAAATGGCTCCTTTTTTGGATTTATATCATAAATGACTCTTAGTGGGGGTTTGCTTTATAAGAAGAGATGGATGTTCTTAAACATGTTTTGATAGTATACTATAACGCACAGAAATGGTTTCTACGAACCAGAATATAGTATGTTTTTCTTTTAGTACAAAATGTCCTGCATGATGGTTTAATATGTTTAGCTAATAAGTGTAACTTAGGTGATGAGTTTTCCTTATTTGCCTCCATATATGAATACTGATGTTCTTTTTCTGAATGCCTATTCACATTTTTTTTGTTTCTATCATTGTCGTCACACATACCTCCTTTTAAATGTTGTATTAACACACTTCCATAGGTCATGGAGTCTCATCAAGCGACAAAATTGGATGTTTCTGGCACTGCCAAAGCTGTAATCTCTTGCTTTAACAAGTTGGGTGTTCCATTCGACTTGAACGAGGTACCGCCAAAAACTCTAAAGAGAACTTTACGAAGTCATCAAACTATCAAGGGTAGTCATTTGTGATTTATAAGATAGTTAAAATTTATATACGCATCTTGAAGTGCCATTTCAAGAGTCATCTGGTTGGACATGTGATCAGATTTACCAGTAATCTGTCCCAATGTCCCAGTTGGAACTTTACACCGAATAATGCAAATTTCAATCATGAATCATTCATATTTAGCAATCTGCCAAAGGATTTGGTGCTTTATGTAGGCCTCAGTCGCATTAATTTTCAAGTGGCAAACTTTGATTTGATTTAATTCTTTTTGTTAATGTATCAGCTTGAGGTTTACTATGATCCATCTCTTCCACTCCTGTAGTTTTCTTCCAGTAATCCTGAATCTGGGTGTTCACAAGAATGCTTGAGACTTTTCTTTCAAATGCAGCACAGCCATCTCAGCTTACGCGGAGAAAGGGCTGCTGTTTGGTATGGTTTTCTGACACTGCTTTGCTGTCATTCTCGTAGGTAAACTTGGTTCGGGATCCCGAAGAACAGGTTGCCATTGTTGGCGTCCCAGAAGAACATCTCTCAGGGCATGCATTTCACAATTATCATCTCACTTCACCTGATGAGACGTAAGTTTTCTTCCTTTCAGAAGATGCTAGATTCTGTTTTGACTTTGGGGGACCTTGCCTAGCGCGATGATATGACTTGATTGTTCATTTAATTACCTTTGTTATCATTGCAGAGTTTCCTTTGAGTTCCAGCACAATGTATGTGGCCGTTCAATATACGCAGAGGGGACTGTTGATGCTGTCTTGTTTCTCCATAAAAAGGTAAGGATCGTCTATACGTGATTGCTTGAAAAAATTGTGTTTAGTGCTTTGCTCGAAGGCCGATTGATGTTGAATGCTTTACTACTGCAGATACAGGACGGGGCGAACAAGAAATTATACGATATGATCGATGTGCTGAGAGAGGGCAGCATGAGATGAACAAGGGTATTGTAGGGTTAGATGGCTACTCATGTAGCCAAGTGATCACCTTCTGAGTTTTGCGTTATAACTGAATCTTAGGTTCGTTGAAGAACTAGTTAACTTCTTTATTTGTTGGCAAAACCGAAAGAGTCATTTGGACATGGTTAACCCCTAGGCTTCTGTTTGGGGCCAGAGTTAACTGTAATGTTATTGTGGCACCAATATTGAGTAACTGTTTTTGAAATAAATACATCCCCAGAGGTTGAGATAGCTTAATTATTGGTTGAATTCTATTAGCATGCCCTTCCGTCCTCCGTCCCATAATGTAGGCAACCCGTACGTTTTTTTTCCATCGACTACGAAAAAAGCGCCGACATTTGGGTCATGAGCTACACAAGCTCGTGTTCTGAACATTTCAAAAAAAATCCAAACACAAAAATTTAGATATAGAAAGTAATGTACTCTACCAACCTGAAAAAGCTCTTAACTCAAAATACCCCGTAGTTGGGCTACACAAAAATGACAAAATTTGACATTTCTAAAGTAGTGAATGGAACAAAATTTCAATCCCAAACTCGGCCATATTTTTTCATTTTTGGTACACCTCGAATATAAGTTATTTTGGGTTGAGATTTTGCATGTTAGTAGAGAACATCATTATTTACCTCCAGATTTGTTTTTTCAGATTTTTTGACACATTGAAATTGTTGTTTTCAAATTTTGAAAAAAATTGAGCTCCATGTAGCTCGTGCTTTAAAGTGAATTCCTGTGGTTTAGCATCACTGTAGTGAATCTAGAGTCCATGCTATGACCTAGTCACTAAATAGCATGATAAACCGCTACTAAACGACGAAAAATAGCGTATATAGCCTCTGGAGGAGGCCGGCGCTAAATTTGATAGCACACCACAATACTTGTACAACAGGGATATACTGGCTATGTGTGCATTGCAGGGATCTGTTAATTTGTTCTTTATATTGTTATAATTAATTTGTTTGCAGAGTTCCCTCTTATCGTTGGGGACGGTGGATGTTGGGCGCCGGCCCTAGGTAGTTGATGCTTGTGGCCCTGTAGTTACATCTTTCGAGTCGGCTTGATCCTTATTGTATTGGTTTTGTCCTGACTTTTTCTTTTTCGGAATTACACACCGAAAGGTGTATCACATATTATAGAAGGAAGTGCCAGTGGCAACTTTTAGAAGGCAAGGGACTTGAATACTATCAACAACGGGTAACAGCTCTCCCTCTTAAGTCTACACTCTTCCTCTAGCAACAAAAGGTTTTATCCTGACTTCTTGTTAACCAATTAGGCAGTGTAGAACATAGAAAGCTCTTGTCTTGCTTGCATGTTTGCAAACATTTTAAAGGCTAAGAAATTCAATTATTTTGGTGAACAATCGTAGCTAGTTCTTAGAGCAACTCCAACAGCTTACTTATATATGGGTAAGAGGGCAAAAAACTGCTTTTTTAGATAAGATGGACAAAATAACAGCTCCAACAGCTTACCCATAAATGTTGGGTGATTACCCATTTTTTATCATCTCTTACCCATATATGGGTAGATGGGGTCAATTTTTGGGTAAGACACGATCCTACCCAAAAGGCACGCGGGAATAGGAACCGCCCGTTCGGAAGTTTCCCTGCCCACCCGCCTGATGCCGTCGGTGCTCGCCGCGGTTGCTCCAGCCACCGGTACGCCATGGCCAAGCCGCCTCCACTCCCGCAAGGCCTCGCCGCCCATCTTCCTGTGCATCCCTTGCTCCCAGCGCCCGCGTGGAACAAGCCCCGCGCCGCCAGACGTCTAGGTCCGACTCCGCCGCCGCTGGAGGCTCCGCCGTCGACCCGGCGAGCCTAGAGGAGACCTTGGCCGTGCCTTCCGCCTGCCCCTGCAAAGAAATTGACCGGGAGCAAGCTACAATCGCTGTCCCCATTGATGCGCCGCCAGTTTCAATTCGCCGGGGCGGGGCCTCTTCCCGTCGATTGCCGGCCTCAATCCCAGCCACCGTGCACCAGCGGAGACACAGGCAAGGCCTAGGCACACAGCGACGCGGGCGAGGATCGGCAGGCAGCGGCTCCGGCGAGCAGCATGCGTGCAGTTTACCGCCGGCTGCTGTCTTTGATTGCTTTTTTTATTTTTTGTAGGTTCCTTAGTGTAAAAATATGTACCATATTGTAATTTGTTTATTGTTTAGGTTCTAATTGTGTTTTGGCTAGACAAAAAATGGGTAAGCCGTTGGAGCAAACAAGATTTTCCTTACTCATATCTCCTCTCTCCTCTTACCCATACACTTTTTGCTTACCTATATATGGGTAAGCTGTTGGAGTTGCTCTTATAGCCTCAGACCTACCCAACGACCAAGTTCATAAGAAAAAGTGATTCCTAGCTATTGACCTACAAGAGGACCAATGACTTCATTTCATTTCCTACCGACAAAGTCTTTTATAAGGAGCAAGGTTTCACTGAACATTTTACTTCTCTATCTTAGAACTTCCGAATCCTATTTCTATGCGTTATTATCTGATGTTCCTCTCACATTACAGACTTGAATTTGGCATAGAAGACATCGGGAATTACGGATGGACAACTAGAATTACAAGTTTACAACATCCACTTTGCACATGGCACCCACCGGAGGGCCACAACCACCATTGCAACACATTTCGGGGCAAAGCTTCAACGAAAAGTGCTGCATATATTCCGATTCAACGCCACCATCTTCATCTCGATGAGGTGGGTGTAAAAGAATCAGAACTGCTGGGCTTGGTCACAGTCCAAGGAAATACTAACACAGTAACAATAGTCTGTAATCAGCCAAAGTACAGCCATGCTCAGTTGTTGCTCCTCATACTAGTGCTATCAACCATGGTTTCAATGTAAATGGTGTTGAAAATTTATTGGAGAATATGTTAAATGTACCTAGAACTTTCTTGTAGAAAAAAAGGCCGAGAGAACTTTCTGATACCCGTTAAAAAGAACTTCCTGAAATCTTCGTTTTGCTGCACGTGAACAGGATTCACAAGCTCGTTGATAATGCGCTAAATTTTCTAGCTAGACGAGTGTTGGAGGGGGGAGAGGCTGCTGACTGGTATATTTTAAATGACGGCGATGTTCTTCGATGGGGGTAAATCCCATCAGAATTAGTTTGCGCCTGCAATACTGGAAATATGACATCAGGGTATGATATACCAACTCCTTTTTTCTCCCTTCAAAACTGATGCTTTTGTTTAGAGTCATGTCCTTGTTGAAATATCTGATGAGAGAGTGGATACGGAGTTGAAACCACGTGAAGTCAATCTAGACATAGAAGGAAAGAATAATTCTGTTCATTGCTCTCAAACAAGCATTACTAAACCGTATACTGACATCCAAGTATATACATTAATCCACTCGTGTCATAAACTCAGTTGTATTTCTATCGCAAATAGGCAAGAAAGTCAATATTACGCACTTTGCTTCTGAATGCAGAACACTGTGGTCCTTGAAACAACTCTAGTATAAAAGAAAAGCACAAGTGGTCATGAGGATTGAGGAATATGCATGAGGTCATATAAACCCTACTCAACATTCTAGCTCAGCAAGTGGAGTGAGTTGGCTACCAAAACAGGGATCCTCTCACCGGGGACTCGCCGGAGTTGTTAGGACAGTGTGAGGGGCAAGCACATGAAGCACACGTGGGCTCTTTCTGTGAAAAAAGTGTGATTTACAAATTATTGGGTCTCTGTCAATGCTACAAGCATTCTTCTCAAGCTTAGTTGCGTGTGTGCACATAGTTTTCTTTGTTTGTAATATAAAAAATGTGTCAATCGGATCTACTACACCATGGCAGGAGTTATAGAGATATGAAGCACACGCCAAAGTTCAAATCAGCTCTCCAATATTTACGCCATAATTAGTTCGGTAGGAATTAATTAAGTGATATCCTCGTATATGCCATAATTACTTCGCAGGAATTAATTAAGAAAAAACTTCGGGGTCCCTCTCGCCCGAGCGGCTCCTGAGGCGACCCACGATCTCGCCCCTGGTCATCCTCCCCTCAGCGGCCCCTGGCTGGAGCCACCGTCCGTGCCTCCAGCGGTGGCAAAGTACGAGGGGGAGGAGAGGGGTTCATGACGGTTGATCCACGGGCGATGGTGGGGTGGTAGCGGTGATCCTTGCCGGAGCAGCCTGATCTGGCTGAAGCCCGAAAGCCAGGGCGGCGATTTCGCGGTGGACGACGTGATGCTTCCATCGGTGGCTTAGCAGTGCTATGGATCCTGGGCTTAGGGCGGATCCTGGGATTTCCAACCGTCATGGATGAACTTCGTTTGCGACTGCCTCCTCCTTTTCTGCTCCATCCGACAGCGTGGGGGCCTACTTGTGTGCTTGAATAATGGAGGCGGTCCTAGAATTCTTATCGTGCCAAGATGAAGATCTGCCGGATGCCAGTCCCCATCAATCTGGTTGGAGTGTCGTGTTCAGAAGGCTCCGCCGGTGAACTTCCATGGGCGCCTATTTCCTAGAGATGACTGGATCTGATGGAATCTGGTCGTGCGCACCCATATTTTGTAATCTAGTTATTTGGTTTCAGAGGGAGTGCTACGAAGCTCTCTTGGTTGTTACCATCATGGGCATGCTTTCTCGTTTCATGGTGAAATTTACTGGCGGAGAAGGTCATGGAAGCCGAGATCCTAAGACTAGCAATGGTGATTCGACTTTTTGTTGCGATGGTGAATTAGCTTGAGATTTTTGACTTAGAGCAACGGCATTGGAAGTAGGGGCGACAACACGGGAGAAGTCCAAAGTCTTACCTTTCAGGGTGAAAATCCAATATCTGGCTTAATTGGTTGTGTCTAGAAATAGCCTTATTGAAGGCATTGTTTTTGGGAGTGAGAACTTTCTTCCGGGTGAAAACCTAAGATATATGATCGGGCGAGATGGCGCTTCTGCATTGTTACCTTCTTGAACTCGTCGCTTTTAGAGAAGCTGGACTTCTGGTGATGTCTTAGTGGTGTTAGTACTGCTGTTACAAGGAATAAATCTCTGTTGCGAGACTTTTATTTTTTGTTATTATTTTTCTTTTTATGGGATGTGTGCATCCTTAATGCCACTAGGACAATATGTTGTTGCAGAGGCTGAGTGTAATTGATATCTTCGCGATATTAATATATGCTTTTTGTCAAAAAAAAGTCTAGTCTTCAACAATACTAGCAGTTGATTTGAGGTGACCCGTTTGAATGTGTTACTATGATGTCAAGTGGGTGTCACCATATTTCTTGTAATTAAAACATGTCAGAATAGTCTATAAGCTTGTATCTTCTATGACCGTGATTATGCAAATAAACAAGTAAAGTCTGTCTTTTCAAGAATTATCAAGTTGAAGTTGAGATGTCGTTTGCTCCAGTTAATTCGCTTTTGTGTTGAGGAAGGAACATTTTATCAGCCGGTGTCTTTTTGCTAGGGGCATCAAACTAATGCAAAGTTCGGGAGTCATTAATATTTTCACTTATAAAATAAAATGCTAAAAATCCAACGCCATCTAAAAAAATCGATATAGCTAGCCCTTATAGAATTTGACCTACGAAAGGACGACAAATAGATTCTTATCTATTAACCCACCAGAGGACCGATGACTTAATCTCACTATCTACCTACCAAGTCTATATAAGGAGCACGACTTCACCATGTAAATGCGAATATATTATATGTCGTCTTTACTTATGTAACCTAGAACTATCATATGTATTATATATAGATTCTTATCTATATAGCTCATTCCTCAGTTTACTTATGTAACCTAGAACTATCATATTCCATATCATACGTCGTGTTTCTTTGCCCACAAGCTTAGAATTTGATGTCTATAGACATAGAAGGCACCAGGAACTACAGATGAATCAACAAAACTAGAACATGCACAATCGGGTTCCTATGGTCACCGTTCCTTTTCATCTCACTCTGCCGCCTCAACTAATCTCCCCTGCCTCGTCCTACCCCTGAACAATAGGCAATCCTGCACCAGCCGTCCTACACTCCATGGTCTTGTGGGATTTTGAGGACTAACAAAGCGGTGTTATGTCACTTGGCTGGGATGGAGCAATAGCGGGCGAGATTGGTTATTGTTTCTGAGCTAGTGTAAGGATCTGGTCGTCATAAGTCAGACCGTACATGTTCCCTATCTATATGGTGAGACCACTACTCCCCGAAGAACCTCGACCGTTGTGCACCATGCATAACAAGAAAAACATCGGGAATGTGATGTTCCTAAGAGCTGTACCAAGCCTAAATATGGTGCAGGTGGCGTTGTCACATTCTATGGCAAGATTGGCACTTGGTACTTCATCAAAGAGGCTCTTGCTCTTAAAAAGAGGAGAAATAAAGAAAGAGGGACACTCAAACTAAAATTAGTGGAAGTTATCCTAGCTGTCAGGAGTATCTGTGTGAGAAAGTTGTTCCTATTATCCAAGACATGTGGCCCGAAGATTGATGAAGGAAGAACAATCTTCATCCAATAAGATAACGCAAGACCTCATGCCCTGATCAGTTTTTTCAACATGCCATAGCACAACCCGATCTGTACATTAGGTTGATGTAGCAACCTCCAAACAGACCGGGCATGGATGTGTTCGACCTATGCTTCTTCATGTCACTTCCGCGCCTCACCGATAACAGAGCACCTACAAGTATCAAGAAATTAATAAAGGATGTGGAGCAAGTATACATAACTATGAGGTCGACAAGCTGGATCGAAGCTTCTTGACACTCCATCTTGTAGGATTGAGGTTATGAAAGAAGGACGCATATGCCACTAGATCTCGCAGAAGATAAGGAACGTCTGTAGTAGAAGGAATTTTCCAATCACTCTATCTATCTATCACGGCTGAGCTACTTGAACAGATCTTGTCTCTTATAGGAGAATGGTAATTGAGGAGAGGGAAGGAGGAAAAATGGAAGTACTTTGCAGACATTTGTCAACACCGTCAACATCAAAACCTGAGTAGCATTGTCAACACTATACTTAGCCAGAGTTATTGAGAAATAATAGAAAAGGAATAGAAAGAACGGTTTATTATGCAGGAATATTGCCATTTGAATCAGGTTTTAGAGTGATAAAACAAAGTAATTCTTTGTTCACTGATCATGTCTCATACATTTCTTTACGGAGGTGTGTGTGCGGTTGGAGGATATGACACGGGACTGGTTTACCAATCATGATTGGAGCATAATCTTCGGATAGATCTGCCCTCAGCATCTTAGGCCATATTACAATTTCTCATTTTGATATGTAATATGTCTGGAACTTTTTATTTTATGTTGGATCTTGTGGACTGGTGTCGGCTGTGTGCATCCTAGTTATGAAGAGGCCGGGTGTAATACTTACCTTGAGTAATAAAAGCGCCCTTTATCGAAAAAAATGTCTCATACATTTAGTTCGAACGGAAAGCCCATCATATATTTCATCATAATTTTTGGGAGGAAGTGTTCTAATCTCATATACACTTGTTGATGGCCATGATATACAATCTTTTTTATCCATGTTTAAACCAGATATTAGTCAAGGACTTAATGAGATATCTTTCTAGACCCAACACTAATCACTAATTATTGCTTAGATGCGCAAATCTTCTCTTTAAATTTTCCCCTTGCATAAGTGGATACCTGTATGATGAAATATGGGCTAATTAATGAAGATTTACGATTTGCCAATACTCCCAAAGCAAAGATATCACAGAGACAAGGCGCAAAATCTTTAACGACCGATGGTATAGGCGGGTGCCGTTGTACCATGCACCACCGCCTTTGCTTAATCAAACACTGCAACTTTCGTAAAGTGACCTATATCAGATTCTCAACGGAGCTGCCCGAGAGCGCCGCAACATCTTCCATTCACACCAAAGAGGAGAGGACATCCACCATTGAGCAACTGCCATCTCCATAGCAACACCTCCATATTTGACATCATTCCACTTCGTAGCCATAGTTCCAGACTTGTAATATTGATCTCATCGTGATTAGCGATATTGTAAGAATATTTGGTATTTCTATTAAAAATTTGTATATAATGTTTATTATTGTTGATCTCATCATGTGTGACTAGTCCTCACTGGTTGAGAGGTGAGGCAGGGCCTCACAGTGATATGTGCATATTGTGCGATCGGTGTATCGGATGCTGATCCGAACAAATAAAAGGAGGGAGGCGTGGTTAGAAGGGAGAGCCTCTAGCTCCAACACAGCAGTCGAAGAGAAACAATGGAGCTCACTTTGGAAGATACATGCTCCTTCCAAGCTCAAGATCTTCTTGTGGAGATTATCAAAACAATCATTGCCAAAAAATGATGTCCCCCATCATCATAGAATAGCAGAAGATGACCGATGCACGCTCTGCGACCTTGAGACACTCGAGGATCTTGCCTACAGAGAAGCAATTGCACTCGCACGCGACATCAACATCCACAGGGTGATGATCGCGAGTGACTGTCTATCAGTTGTTCGAAGTATAGAGGAAGGCTCGAGGGGAGTTTATGCACACATCGCTAGAGAAATTTCAGACTCAGTGACCGAGTTTGAAAAGCTATCCTTCTGCCATGAACGAAGGATTCATAATAAAGAAGTCCATCTAGAAGTGTTGTCTTAGATGCTGTTGGTCGCTAAGTTTGGCTAGTAGAACCACCCCATGATTTATGTATTCCTATAAGATTGATCAGTAATAAAAGGTGGTTCCCAAAAAAAACCAAGCCAGTCCTCTCACCGATCGCTAATTGCAGCTGTTGGATCGACTGCGCACAAACAAGCACGGGGGCTCCTATGGGAGGTGCTATTGGCCGCTTTAAGCAGCAGGACGTCCAGTCGCCGCTTGAAGTGCGCAACCCCTATGCGTTAATGGGCTTGGCCCAACCAAGTCTGTAGGGCTGAATTCATTTGCATCACGAAATGCTTCGTTCGTTTGACATTTCCGATCGCACTAGTTCTAGTGTTCGGATCAGCTCAAAAAAAAAAGTTCTAGTGTTCGGATTATACTGCTCCTTTCTACGTTTATTAATACTTCCTTCTCTTGTTTATTTTTTTTTCAATAATGAAGACCTTATGAAAATCATGAACCGAATTTCAAAATTTTGAACCAAAATTCAAAATTTCATGAACCAAAAACCGGTTAGCATTTTTTTAAAGTCATGAACAAAATTTTAAAAGCATGAACATTTTGTTGAAATTCATGAACCATTTTTTGAAAATCATGGACTATAATTTTGAAATTCATGAACAAAATTCAAAATTTAGGAACCAAAATTCAACACTCATGAACCAAAATTTCAAAAACGATGAACTAATTTTCAAAAAAAAATCATGAACAATTTCAAAAATCATGAACCAAATTTCAAAAAATCATGAACCAAAATAAAAAACGATGAACCAAAAATTCAAAAACAACAAACATTTTTCCAAAAAATATGAACTATTTTCTTAAAAAAAACATGAACAATTTCAAAATTCTGAAAAGTTTTTAAAAGCCAAAAAAACTAAAAACAAAAATAAAAAATGAAAAAAGGAAACGAAAATAGAATAGGAAAAATAAAAATAAAATAAAAAAGATAAAACAGAGCGAAAAAGCTAAATGGCCTGACCCGTGGGAGGTCGCGCCTACCGCGCGGCAGCGGACGGCAATTAGCATTTGGCGCCTCCTATACACCAGCTCGTGGTGTGCGGTGGTCTGTTGGGCCACGGCCCATGAGACTTTTCTTTATTTCTTTTTCTATTTTTTTTGCTATTTTTTTGGATTCACTTTTTTCAAAATCGAATAAAAGTGTCCTAATATTATTCAAATTTTGAGCAGATTTAAAATATGAATATTTTTTACTTTATCTGTTTGAAAATTTCAAAACTTTTCAAAATATAAAATTTGAAATATTTTCAAATAACAATTTCAAATCTTTTATATCTAAATATTTTCAAATTCAAACAATTTCAAAACTTTTAAATCTAAATATTTTCAACTTTAAATAATTTTCAAATCCGAACATTTTTTACTTTAAAAACATGAATAAGGTTCAACATAAAAAAATCAAAAAAATATTTTAAACAATCTGAAAATAAAACTTAAAAAAGAAAACAAAAATAAAAAATCAAAAGAGAAAAATCGCGAACTAAGCCGATATGCCAGCCCATACTTCGCGCGGTAACATCCGACCTAATCGATGTATAGGATTTTCCACGCCGTGTCGAGCGGCCGTTAGCATCCCCCGGTTAGGATTATGTGTAGTAGCTTTTATGAAAAACACCACGTCATCTGTGATATACTGTGACACCAATTGGAGATAGAAGCCCCTCGTAGGCATCGTGACCACCTCCATTGATAACATGTACTCTCTCCGTTCGCAAATTAGTGTACATCTAGCTTTTGCCTAAGTTAAATATAACCAAATTTGACCAATTATTATGGTGATGTCACGGCAGATGCCATGGATAACTTAAGTTGGGAACCGAATGGACGCTAGTGATAACCTAGGAGGGAATGCACGGTCTAGCCGCGAAGAACAAGATGAACTCTCCACACTTAGGATTTTTATTGATCCAACCAGTTTACAAGTGCTCTTAGAGCTGTTTGAGCACAGCCTCACGGTACTAGTTTCTTACTTGGTCCAACCTCCTTAAACCCTAGCTATGCCCCTCCTTATATAGGCGATGGCCAGCTAAGTTTCCTTTTGGGTCCTTGGGTTACTGTTTGGATCTTGGTGTTTACTGTGCGGGCAGGGTCATGGGCTAGCCCTGAGCCCTTGACCCAGTCAACAAAGTCATACTGCCAACGGTCTTCATGTACGTAGCCTCCAGATCTTTTGGCGTCATATGATGACTTTATACGTCAGCCCTTGCTTTGGGCGTCACCCGGCTGTTTTTATGTCACCCGGCGTCGCCCTTCTCTTTTGACCATGCTTTACCTTGGTCCCTCCTGAATCTCACTCGGAAAGCTTCCATGCGTCCTCTCTGACTCGACCTTCCTCGTGAGACCCGGCTCGTTGCTTCCTGTAAGGTAAACAAATTTGTCTTATGCGGGCCGACATAGTTTTATGTCGGCCACGCCTACGCTTCATACCCGGCCGTTGATACCCGACCAATGGATTCTTTGACTCGGCATATGCCAAGCTGGGCAATGTTTTACCCCTAATGAACCTACCGGGGGTTATCCCCGAACATTAGTCCCCGAAGCTAGTGAGGCCTAGCAGTTTTTGCTGTTAGGCGTCTCTAGGTTCCTTTAATATACTTGGAACTACTCTTTTCTTTCAGCATTTACGGCCCAGGGAGCACTGTTTGGCCCAACCTCGATCTTTGCCAAGTCAGTCTTGCCCTTTTCGAGTCTCTTCTTTGACTTTTTGGGCCACTTCCTGCCTCGTGCCGAGTTATTTTCGATGCTGCTGAGTCATTTCAGGCTTGTCTTAGTCACTAACAGACTGTAATCATGATTGCTTGCCTCAAATTTTGTCTCAAATCCTGACTGCACAGTGACGACGGCGCAGTAACTCCCGTCACTATGGCAGTCCGATCGCTCAGCGCCTCGTGTCCTGCACAGCGTGAAATGGCTTTGGATTTTCCGTGTATTGCCTACACGTGGCGCTCGCTGATGCGCTCACTCGGCCAAATACAAGGCCACATGGCGGCCACACGGCACAAAGGGATCCCACGCCGTTTTTTTACTCTCCTTAAGTAGGGGTGCGGTAAACTTAACTGCCTTTGCCTGTTCAGTTTCCCCCTTGCCCTCTTCTTCTTCCTCGCGCCTCCCAATCCTAAACCGCTCCCTTGCTGTTCCTCTCTCCTACCGCTCCGCCCCAATGATTCTCTTCTTTTCCTTTCGATTCTCCAACGGGTCTTGCATTTCCAGGCCTCTTCCAACAGCGGAAGTGCCGGAATCGCGCGATATTATGGACGCCCGTGATGCTGGTGAGGAGGTGCAGGAGCACGTGGCTGCCGGCGAGCGCGGCGGCTGGGAGGGCTCCGAAGTCAAGGGAGAGGAGCTTGAGTGGCTGCGCTCCACCAGGCGCATTCCGCTCGAGGTCGATTGGCGCCTCCCCTAGGTGAGATCGTTCCCAAGCCTGAACCAATGAGAGGGTGGTTTTTCTTTCGCACTTTGAGCATGGCTTTGCTCTTCCAGTCAACAATTTCTTCAAGTCTTTTCTTTCTACCTTCCAACTGTAAACCCATCATCTGCCTGCCAATGCCATTGGCTCTCTCTCTTGTTTCATCTCTGCCTGCGAAGGCTATCTTGGTATCTGGCCCACTGTCCTTCTTTGGGCCAAGTATTTTAATTTCCGAATCCAGTTTGTGCCTGATCCCGGTGTTCCTCGCGCGGAGAAGAGGCCCACCAGTTGTGGTGCTGCCAGCATCACGCCCAGGAGGGATTCTGTCTTTCCCCAGGTCACTAGCATTTAATCGTGTAAGAAATGGCATAGAACTTTTTTCTATGTCAAGAACAGCGGGTTCGGCTTCCTCCCTTGAAGGACGAGGTTCCCAACAAAGAGCTTTGGAAGCTTGACCCGCGCGACAAGAATCCGGCTGTGAACGAGGCTCACGGGATCATCGAGAGGCTGCTTGACCCAGATGAGAACTTTCACCTAACTAAGGAAGACCTCATGTGTGCCTTCATTGCTCGCCGAGTCAGCCCCATCCAGGCTAGAAGCCACAATATGTGCTTAATGAGTGGTCCACGGGATCCTACCCGACATTCCACTCCGGAGCTTACCAAATATTCAGTGGCCCGCCGAGTCAGCTCAATCTTTAAGCTGAACTTAGCGGAAGACTGGGACTGGAGTTGCCCTTCTTTCAGCCGAGACAGGCCTGTCCCGTGGGTAAGCATCCGAGTCATTGAATCACTGCCGACATAGCTTACCTGGCGTTTACTCGCCGCTCTGTTCTTTTACTAACTTTATTTTGTTTGTCTTTCGCAGAATCTCGTTCGCCAGGTTGATGACATCACCGTCCCTCCTGGCGGTTATTTTGATGATCATTCCGATGTTGACGAGGTAGAGTATGACATGGAGTGCTTCATGCCGATCCCGCATGCTGCCACTACTTCTGCTTCGGGTCAGATCTTTACTCGAAATCCCTTGCGAGATTGGTCTGACGATGACGATGTGGATTGTGAAGTTCTGGAGGTACTTGTCCTTTGACCTAACTTTCCAACTTGTCGCATTGAGCATTTTATTTACTCGTGCAGCTGTCCAGGTACATGAGGATCCCCCTCTCGCTGTAGGCGGATTCGGCAAAATCCCTGCTGCCAAATTGAGTAAGCGGCGCGGGGCTTCCTCTAGTACTCAACCCTCGAAGAAGCGCCGACTCGATCCTGCCGCACCTCCTGTAGCCACGTCCTCCTAGACTCGCAAGACCACGGTGTGCCGGGTCATTCGTCGCACTCCGCGCGATCCGACCGTCTCCGGGTAACTTTAGCTGCCTGTCACCTTCTGTTTTCATTTTCTTTTCTGTCTTTGTTTTCTTATAGATCCCTGTTTTTATTTCCAGCGCCACTATGTACGCTAATCAAGCTGCTCCCAGCATGGTTTCTTCCGAGTCGAGGCCTGTTTCTCCTCCTCGTCCCGATCCCATCGTGCAGAGCCCCGTTCGGGTCACTGCCCCCACTACTGAGGCTCATGAGTCTCAGAGTGAGGTTGATCCGGCGGTACGTCCGACAGAGGAGATCCGGCCTTCCTCTCTAGTTGCTCTCTTCGATTAGAACCTTGAACCTGGTGCCAGCAATATTGGCACCGCTCCCGTTATCAGTTTGCCTTTTGATCCAGTTGTTGCCCCTCTATCTGTTGTTGAGCCTACTCAGTCGGCTCCTTTATCCTCCCCAACCGGTTCCAGACCTGCTCCATCTGCCTTTTGGCTAAATACAAGACCCGGCCTGCAGCTCAAGGCCAAGCTCGCTCCGCGCCTAGCAAGCCATCTGAAGGGTTTTGCAGCATAGTAAATCAAAAATTTTCTACGGATGCGAACGGGAAAGCCAAGATCTAATCTAGGAGATGCAAACAACGAGAGAGATTAGATGATATCTTCATACCCTTGAAGATTCGCACAGCGGAACGTTCGTCGGAACGTGGGTGATGTAGTCGTACTCGCTTCTCCTCCTCGCGATCCGCTCCGATCTAACACCGCAAGTGGCGATGCCTCCGAGAGATGCACACGTGCAGCACCTCGACGTCTCCTCCTTCCTCGGTCCAGCAAGTATGGTGGAGAGACGGATTGGATCTACAACGCGACGGCGCGGTGCAAGTGGTGGAGAGTTTCTGCAGCAGGGCTTCGAAAACGCAGTCGGGAGGGAGAGAGAGAGGAGGGCAGCAGGGCGGCTAGGCTTGAGGGGAAGGTGTGTGAGGTTGGTGCGCCCCCAGCCCTCTTTATATAGAGGGGTGGGCGCCAACCCTAGCCCCTCCCCCAAGCCTAGGCCAGCGGCCAAGGAGGGAAGAGTGGGGGCAAGTTTCCCCCCTCCTTCTAGAAGCTCCATTAGGGTTTCCCCCTATTTGGCCGGCTGGGCCCTATGGGGCCTTGTGCCCCTGGCCCAATACGGCCAGGGCACTCCCTCATAGGCCCATGCCCCCTCCCGGCAGGTGGGGCCACGTTGGTCCCCCTCCGGAAGGTTCTAGAAGCTTCTGGTACAATACCGATTAACCCGAAACAATTCTGAACTCCAAAAACTGCATTGACTTATATGAATCTTATTCTCCGGACCATTCCGGAACCTCTCGTGATGTCCCGGATCCCATCCGAGACTCCGAACAAAAACTCATAAACCAATTATCCAATCTATCCTAGCGTCGAGACACGTTTAGTGTGTGACCCTTCGGGTTCGAGAACATGCAGACATGATCTTCTATCAATAATCAACAGCGGGGTCTGGAAACCCATATTGACTCCCACACATTCATCGATGATCATATCGGATGAACCACGATGCCAGGATTCAATCAATCCCATATATATATTCCCTTCGTCTCGTGATATTTTACTTGCCCGATATTCGATCGTCGGTACCGTCATACCTAGTTCAATCTCGTTCACAGCAAGTACTTTACTCGTTCCGTAATCCGATATCACTTTGTGATTAACTCCTTAACCACATGCTTGCAAGCAGTGTTGATATCGATTACTGAGTGGGTCCGAAGTTTATCTCTCCGACTTGGGAGGGACAAATCCCATCTCGATACATACAACCCAACAGATACTTTCCGATCACCTGAGAGACACCTTTATGATCACCCTCTCATAGGATGACGTTTGATGACCTCAAAGCTTTCTTCTGATACCAGGGAGTTATATTATCTCATGGTCTAAGGAATACAATATTTGACATAAGAAAAGCTTCGCAAAGATGAACACGATGACACGATCTAATTGCTCTGCTTAGTTTGGGTCTGTCCATCATATCATTCTCCCAATGATATGATCTCATTATTAATTTACAACTCATGTCTATGGTTAGGAAACCTTAACCATCATTAATCAATGAGCTAGTCCTTAGAGGCATACTAGGGACACGGTGTTGTTCACAAACCACACAAGTATTAAAGTTTCCGCTTAATACAATTCTAGCATGGAATATAAACTTTATCATGAACAAGAATTATAATAATAACATCTTTATTATTGCCTCTAGGGCATAATTCCAACAGTCTCGCACTTGCACTAGAGTCAATAATCTAGTTTACATTTGGCAACAATCTCACACCCATGGGACTAAGGTGCTGATCATGTTTTACACGTGGAAGAGGTTTAGTCAATGGATCTGCGACATTCAGATCTGTATGTACTTTGCTAATCTTCAGATCTCCATCTACTATATAATCTCGGATTATATGAAACTTGCGGTTGATATGCTTGGTATTTGGATGATATCTTGGTTCCTTAGCGAGTGCTATGGCGCCAGTGTTGTCACACAATATCTCTAGTGGGTCCAATGCACTTGGAACCACGCCAAGCTCAGTGATGAAGTTCCTGATCCAAACTCCTTCACTTGACGCTTCTGCAGCAGCCATGTATTCCGCTTCTACTGTAGATCCCGCGATCACACTTTTCTTGCAGCTTCTCCAGCTCACAACTCCTCCATTCAAAATATAAACGTATCCTGTCTGAGATTTAGAATCATCCTTATCGGTGTCGAAACTAGCGTCGACGTAACCCTTTACGACGAGCTATTCATCACCTCCATAGACTAAGAACATTTCTTTAGTCCTATTTAGGTACTTTAGGATGTTCTTCACGGCTGTCCAGTGTTCCACTCCTGGATCACTTTGATATCTGCTCGTCAAACTAAGAGCATTGGACACATCCGGTCTAGTACACATCATGGCATACATGATAGAACCTATGGCCGAGGCATAAGGCACTTTTATCATAGCTTCTCTATCATTTACCGTAGCTGGACACTGAGCCTTGCTCAATATCTTACCTGACAACATAGGCACTGAACCTTTCTTTTCCTTATCCATTCTGAACCTTTTCAGAACTTTGTCTAGGTATGTACTCTGGCTTAAAGCTATCAGGCGTCTTTGTCTATCTCTATAGATTTTGATGCCCAATATATAAGCAGCTTCACCTAGGTCTTTCATTGAAAAACACTTGTTCAAATAACTCTTCACATCGTTAAGCATGTTAATGTCATTTCCAATAATCAATATGTCGTCCACATATAGTACCAGAAATGTCACTGAGCTCCCACTCACTTTCTTGTAGATACAAGCTTCATAGCAATTTGGAACAAATCCAAAGCTCTTGATCACTTGATCAAAACGAAGGTTCCAACTCCGAGATGCTTGCTTCAGTCCATAAATGGAACGCTGAAGTTTGCACACTTTATCAGCATCCTTAGGATCGACAAAACCTTCGGGTTGCATCATATACAACTCTTTATCAATGTTGCCATTGAGGAACGCAGTCTTGACATCCATCTGCCATATTTCATAATCATGAAACGCATCAATTGCTAATAAAATCCAAATGGACTTAAACATCGCTACGGGAGAGAAAGTCTCATCGTAGTCAACACCTTGAACTTTTCGAAAACCTTTCGCGACAAGTCGTGCTTTATAGACGGTAAAATTACCATCCGCGTCTGTTTTCTTCTTGAAGATCCACTTGCACTCAACGACCTTTCGGTCGCTAGGAGGGTCCACCCAAGTCCATACTTGGTTTTCGCTCATGGATCCCAATTCGGATTTCATGGCTTCTAGCCATTTCTCAGAGTCCGGGCTCATCATCGCTTCCTCATAGTTCGTAGGTTCACTGTCTTCTACCAACAAGACAGTCAAGACAGGGTTGCCGTACCACTCAGGAGGGGCACGCGACCTTGTCGACCTGCGACGTTCAGTAGCAGCATCGTCTGAAGCTTCATGATCCTTGTCATTAGCTTCCTCTATTGTTGGTGCAGGCGGCACTGGAACAATTTCAGGTGCTGCGCTACTCTCCAATTCAAGAGAAGGTTCAACAACCTCGTCTAGCTCTACTTTCCTCCCACTCACTTCTGTCGAGAGAAACTCCTTCTCAAGAAAGGAACCGTTCTTTGCGACAAACACTTTGCCTTCGGTTCTGTGATAGAAGGTATACCCAATAGTTTCCTTAGGGTATCCTATGAAGATGCATTTCTCCGCTTTGGGTTCGAGCTTGTCCGGCATCAACTTCTTGACGTAGGCTTCGCATCCCCAAACTTTAAGAAACGAAAACTTAGGTTTAGCACCAAACCACAGTTCATACGGTGTCGTCTCAACGGATTTAGATGATGCCCTATTTAAAGTGAATGCAACGGTTTCTAATGCATAACCCCAAAATGATAACGGCAAATCAGTAAGAGACATCATTGATCAGACCGTATCTAATAGAGTTCGATTCCGGCGTTCAGACACACCATTGTGCTGTGGTGTTCCGGGTGGCGTGAGTTGCGAAACGATTCCGCTTGTTTTAAGATGCATGAGAAAATCATAACTCAAATATTCACCTCCACGATCAGATCGTAGAAACTTAATCTTTCTTTTACGATGGTTCTCCACTTCATTCTGAAATTCTTTGAACTTTTCAAATGTTTCAGATTTATGTTTCATTAAATAGATATACCCATATCTACTTAAGTCATCGGTAAAAGTGGGAAAATAGCGATATCCACCACGCGTCGAACCACTCATCGGTCCGCATACATCGGTATGTATGATTTCCAACAAGTCCGTTGCTCGCTCCATCATTCCGGAGAACGGGGTTTTGATCATCTTGCCCATGAGGCATGGTTCGCATGTGTCAAATGATTCAAAATCAAGAGACTCCAAAAGCCCATCAGAATGGAGTTTCTTCATGCGCTTTACACCAATATGACCTAGACGACAGTGCCAGAAATAAATAGTATTATCACTATCTACTTTGCATCTCTTAGCCTCAATGTTATGGATGTGTGTTTCATCCCTTTCGAGATTTAGAAGAAATAAACCATTCACAACAGGTGCATGACCATAAAAGATGTTACTCATGTAAATAGAACAACCATTATTCTCCGATTTAAATGAATAACCGTCTTGCAATAAACACGATCCAGAAATAATGTTCATGCTCAACGCAGGCACATAATAACACTTATTAAGGTTTAAAACTAATCCCGAAGGTAAAACTAAGGAGAGCGTGCCGAAGGCCATCACATCAACTCTTGATCCGTTGCCAACGCGCATCGTCACCTCATCCCTCGCAAGCCGCCGTCTATTCCGTAGCTCCTGTTTCGAGTTACAAATATTAGCAACTGAACCAGTATCAAATACCCAGGCACTACAACGAGGGCTAGTAAGGAAAACATCAATAACATGTATATCAAATATACCTTTGATGGTGCCAGCCTTCTTGTCCGCTAAGTACTTCGCACAGTTGCGCTTCCAGTGACCCTTGTCCTTGCAATAGAAGCACTCAGTGTCCGGCTTGGGTCCAGACTTGAGCTTCTTCTCAGCAGGGGCAACACGCTTGCCGCCGCCTTTCTTGAAGGGCTTCTTTGCACCCTTACCTTTCTTGAAGGTGGGGGGCTTGTTGACCATCAACACATGATTATCCTTTTTGATGTCCACCTCCGCAGCCTTCAGCTTTGCGAAGAGCTCGGTGATCGTATTAGTGGAACCAATCTGATTGTGAGTCACTACAAAACTTTTGTAGCTGGGAGGGAGTGATTGCAGAACCCTGTCAATCTTGAGCTCCTCTGGAATCTTGCAGTCCAGTTGCTCAAGGCGTTGAGTGTAGCCCGACATCTTAATGGCGTGCTCACTAACGGAACTCCCTTCCTCCATCTTGCAGTTAAAGAACTTCTCAGAGATCTCATATCTCTCAGAACGGGCCTGAGTCTGAAACATAGTTTTCAGCTCCTCAAGAATCTCAAAGGGCCCGGGATAGTCTTCAAAACGATTTTGAAGGTCCGATTCCATAGCAAACAACATGGTGCTCTTAATCACACCATAATCATCTTTGCGCGACTGATAGACAACTTTCTCATCAGCCGGCGCATCTACAGCAGGGGCGTCACTTAACGCATTCTCAAGGACATAGTCCTTTTGACCGCCAGAGAGAATGATTCTCAGATTGTGGAACCAATTGGTGAAGTTAGACCCATTGTTTCTAAGCTTTTCCTTCTCAGCAAAAACGTTGAAGTTGAAGTTGGACTTAGCCATTTGATCTACAATATTTGCAAGTACAAATTAGACTATGTTCATGATAACTAGTTCAACTTTTAATCAAATTACTAGATGAACTCCCACTAAATTCAACATCCCTCAAGTTGTTTAGTGAACATGATCCAAATTCACCACACCTAATCCAATCTTCACGAGAAGAGATGTGGTTTCAATGGTGGACAACGAAGTGTCGATCATATCATTCATATGACTCATGTTTAACTTTTCGGTTCATGTGTTCCGAGGCCATGTCTGTACATGCTAGGCTCGTCAAGTCAAACCCAAGTATTTCCGCGTGTGCAAAACTGGCTTGCACCCGTTGTATGTGAACGTAGAGTCTATAGCACCCGATCATCACGTGATGCTTGGACACGACGAACTTTAGCAACGGTGCATACATGGGGAGAACACAGTTTTATCTTGATCTTTAAGTGAGGAATCATCTTATAATGCTACCATCGCGATCTAAGCATAATAAGATACATAAAAGGGATAAACATCACATGCATATAACTTTATGTGACATGGTATAGCCAATCTTCGCGCAATGATCTCCATCTTGTGCGTGCCGGCATGATCTCCATCACTCCACCATGATTGCCTCCAACACGAATAGCAACTACAACTATTTCTAACTACTTTGCGATAAAGTGAAACTATTACATGGCGTATAAGAAGTTGACACACAGGTCATACACAATTATAAAGACAACCATATGGCTCCTGCCGGTTGTGTACTCGTCGACATGCAAGTCGTGAAACATTACAAAACATGATCATTGCATACAATACACACATCATATCTTGGGCCATACCATATCACAGAAAACACTCCCTGCAAAACCAAGTTAGACGCCTCTACTTTGTTGTTGCATGTTTTACGTGGCTTATGGGAGTAGCAAGCTAAGAACGATTCTTACCTACGGAAAGCCACAATGGTGATATTATGGTTGCCAAACTTCAGTGTTAATCCCATGACAACTATAGTGAGAGAAACTGGCATCCACCAGCCGCATGTGTGGAACAAGCCACACGTCAAGTGCGGAGCCGGTCTCGCGAACGACGTCGCGTAAGGTTGGCCTGGACCGCTTCAATCTCACTATCCCGCATCATAAGAAGAACACAAACAAGAGGCTTGCAACAGAAAACATCAACGCCCGCAACAACCATGTTGCGTTCTACTCGTGAAACACATCTACGCATAGATCTAGCTCTGATACCACTGAAGGGTTTCGTAGCATAGTAAATCAAAAAATTTCTACGGATGCGAACGGGAAAGCCAA
Organism: Avena sativa; assembly: GCA_916181665.1. Classification (NCBI taxonomy): domain Eukaryota; kingdom Viridiplantae; phylum Streptophyta; class Magnoliopsida; order Poales; family Poaceae; genus Avena; species Avena sativa. The sequence goes on from OV702285.1 coordinate 18,376,301, forward strand.
GATCTAATCTAGGAGATGCAAACAAAGAGAGAGATTAGATGAGATCTTCATACCCTTGAAGATTCGCACAGCGGAACGTTCGTCGGAACGTGGGTGATGTAGTCGTACTCGCTTCTCCTCCTCGCGATCCGCTCCGATTTAACACCGCAAGTGGCGATGCCTCCGAGAGATGCACACGTGCAGGACCTCGACGTCTCCTCCTTCCTCGGTCCAGCAAGTATGGTGGAGAGACGGATTGGATCTACAACGCGACGGCGCGGTGCAAGTGGTGGAGAGTTTCTGCAGCAGGGCTTCGCCTACACGCAGTCGGGAGGGAGAGAGAGAGGAGGGCAACAGTGCGGCTAGGCTTGAGGGGAAGGTGTGTGGGGTTGGTGCGCCCGCATCCCTCTTTATATAGAGGGGTGGGCGCCAACCCTAGCCCCTCCCCCAAGCCTAGGCCGGCGGCCAAGGAGGGAAGAGTGGGGGGGGGCAAGTTTCCCCCTCCTTCTAGAAGCTCCATTAAGGTTTCCCCTTGTTTGGCCGGCTGGGCCCTATGGGGCCTTGTGCCCCTAGCCCAATGCGGCCAGGGCACTCCCTCATAGGCCCATGCCCCCTCCCGGCAGGTGGGACCACGTTGGTCCCCCTCCGGAAGGTTCTAGAAGCTTCCGGTACAATACCGATTAACCCGAAACAATTCTGAACTCCAAAAACTGCATTGCCTTATATGAATCTTATTCTCCGGACCATTCCGGAACCTCTCGTGATGTCCCGGATCCCATCCGAGACTCCGAACAAAAACTCATAAACCAATTATCCAATCTATCCTAGCGTCGAGACACGTTAAGTGTGTGGCCCTTCGGGTTCGAGAACATGCATACATGATCTTCTATCAATAATCAACAGCGGGGTCTGGAAACCCATATTGACTCCCACACATTCATCGATGATCATATCGGATGAACCACGATGCCAGGATTCAATCAATCCCATATATATATTCCCTTCGTCTCACGATATTTTACTTGCCCGAGATTTGATCGTCGGTACCGTCATACCTAGTTCAATCTCGTTCACAGCAAGTACTTTACTCGTTCCGTAATCTGATATCACTTTGTGATTAACTCCTTAACCACATGCTTTCAAGCGGTGTTGATATCGATTACCGAGTGGGCCCGAAGTATATCTCTCCGACTTGGGAGGGACAAATCCCATCTCGATACATATAACCCAACAGGTACTTTCCGATCACCTGAGAGACACCTTTATGATCACCCTCTCATAGGATGACGTTTGATGACCTCAAAGCTTTCTTCCGATACCAGGGAGTTGTATTATCTCATGGTCTAAGGAATACAATATTTGACATAAGAAAAGCTTCGCAAAGATGAACACGATGACACGATCTAATTGCTCTGCTTAGTTTGGGTTTGTCCATCATATCATTCTCCCAATGATATGATCTCATTATTAATTGACAACTCATGTCTATGGTTAGGAAACCTTAACCATCATTAATCAATGAGATAGTCCTTAGAGGCATACTAGGGACACGGTGTTGTTCACAAACCACACAAGTATTAAAGTTTCCGCTTAATACAATTCTAGCATGGAATATAAACTTTATCATGAACAAGAATTATAATAATAACATCTTTATTATTGCCTCTAGGGCATAATTCCAACACCATCTGCATCCAAGGAATTGTCCTTGCTCCACGCCCCAGGCTCCGCTCCGCAGATTCGGCCCACACCATCAACAACGACACCCGCTCCGGCGGGTCAGTTGGGCGAGTCTGCCGCTGCCGGGTCTGACAGCATCTCCAAGGCTGGTGCCTTGCACGCCAGTGCCGTCGCTGCCTGATACATCGTAAACGTATCTATAATTTTTTATGCTCCATGCTTGTTTTATATCATTTGTCTTATGTTTTGTCTAAACTTTGAGGTATTTTTATACACTTTCTGGAACTAACCTATTGACAAAATGCCACAGTGCTAGTTGCCTGTTTTCTGCTGTTTTTGGTTTCAGAAAGCTAAAAAATGAATATTCTCGGAATTGGACGGGACAAAAGGCAAAGTTCATATTTTTCTGGGAGCGATACAGAAAATCGAAGACAAGACGGGGGAGGAAACCAGGGTGTCCACACCCTAGGTGGGAGCGGGTCCCACCCTGGCCGCACCCACATGGGGTGTGGGCCCCCTGGCTCTCCACCGACCTTGCCTCCTTCGCCTATAAGAAGCCCCCAACTCAGAAACCCTAAAAGATCGACGAAAAATCCACAAAAAGTTCCGCAGTGCCGCCGCCATCGAAGGGGAGATTCAGGGGACAAAAAGTCTGTTCCGGCACCCTGCCGGGACGGGGAATTCCCCCCGGATCCATCTCCATCGATCTCCACCACCATCTGCATCACCATTGCCGATTCCCATGATGAGGAGGGAGTAGTTCTTCCTCGAGGCCAAGGGCTCTACCGGTAGCTATGTGTTCATCTCTCTCTCTATGCATGATCTTATTGTGGTCATGAGCTTTGTAATCTAGTAGATCTACTCTGTTACTCAAGTGCTTCAATAGATCTCTGCTCTCCCCATGTGTGTGTGAAAGTGACAGCATGCACGCCATGGTGGCACTTAGGCTAGAGTCTACATAAATACTCATCGTGCTTTAACAGATCTATGCTTTTCCCCACGCTTGTGAAAGTGACAGCGTGCACGCCGTGTGTGGCACTTAAGCTAGGTTACATATATATATATATTCATGAGTTCTATTTGGAGTTGGATGTATCTATGAAATTGTGGTGTTTGTTGGAACTATCTAGCGCTCAAGGTGACAGTGTGGGGTTATCTAGATGGGGAAGACAGACTTTAAGGTGTGCTTTTGTAGGCCTATCGTGGATTAGAGTGTCCAACCAGAGCGTAGTTAAAAGTAGTATCATGAAGAGAATATATTTATATGAGAGAGTGTTCACTAGTGAAAGTATGATCCCTAGGCCTTGTTTCTAAGCATTGAAACACCGTTTGCATCTAGATATGTTGCATGTTTGCTTGCTTCCATCTTTATTTTAGTTTGCCTTTAGTCTTTCCTCCACGTCAAGCTCCATCAAAGCTATTTTCTGGCACCATTACCACTTGTATTTCACTATCTCTTCGCCGAACTAGTGAACCTATACACCTGACAAGTGTATTGGGTGTGTTGGGGACACAAGAGACTTCTTGTATCTTGATTGCAGTTTTGCTTGAGAGGGATAACTTTGAACTTCCTCCCTGAGTTCGATAAACCTTGGGTAATCCACTCAAGGGAAACTTCCTGCTGTTCTACAAACCTCTGCACTTGGAGGCCCAACAACTGTCTACAAGAATAGAAGTGCATAGACATATGGCTATTTTGTGGCGTCACTGCCGGGGAGGAAAGGTAAAAGGCACTCACACACGTTACCCCACGACAACAGCAAGCCAGAAACCTATTTTCTAGCACCGTTGCCTGGGAGGTAAGGTAAAAGGTACTCACATCCTCCGGTGTGAGTGCTCGAAGTTATTTCCTTTAGATTCTACAATTTTGTATTTTTGTTTATTGTTTTCACTAGTTAGGCTTAATGGAAAACAACAACAAAAATTAGAGAGCTTTATAGTATTTATCTTGAGTTAGGACATGAAGTGTTTGAAGAGAAAATTAAAAAACCTATGGAACTTTACTTGCATGCTAATAGCAATGTTATTAGTATGAATTCTTTGAACACCTTTATTGCTAATGCTATGGAAACGTCTAAGCTTAGGGAAGCTAGTTTTTTATGAGAATGATCTTTTTAGTTCCCCAGCTTTGGAAGATAGCTATTCTATTGCTAATGATGATACCAAACCTCCAATATATGATGATTACAATGATGAATATGATATTTTCAATAACCTACTATTGAGGAGAAAATTAATTATGATTACACTATGCCTGCTATATTTGATGATTATGGTGATGATAATAATAATGATAGCTATTTTGTTGAATTTGCTCCCACCACAATTAATAAAAATGAATATGCTTATGTGGAGAGTAATAATTATTTTATGCATGTGGCTCATGATAAGAATGTTTTATGTGATAGTTATATTGTTAATTTTATTCATGATGCTACTGAAAGTTATTATGAGAGAGGGAAACATGGTCTTATGCATCTCAAAAATATTAAGTTTCCCTCTTTATGTTGAAAATCTTGAACTTGTACTTGTTTTTATTTCCTACGCTTGTTCCTTTGTGCTTCTTTGATTTATTTTCTTACAAGATTCCTATGCATAGGAAGTGGGTTAGACTTAAATGTGTTTTTTGAATTTGCTTCTTGATGCTCTCTATTACTTCAATTCATATTTCTTATGTGAACATCTTCTCAAATTATCAAGCCTAACTTAAAGGCGTTAAAGAAAAGTACTTGTTGGAAGATAACCCAAGAGTTTCCTTGATTCTTGGAAGTTATTACTTCAAAAATGAACTCTCCTTATCCTTGTTGTTTGCTTTTTGTGCCAAGAAAGACTTCTAATGAGAGGGAAGTAAGATTTGGGGAGTTGCTGTCCCGAAACAGATTTCTGTCCTCCACCATAAAACTTTGTGAGGAGTCTCTGTAACTCATATTGAGCTGATAATTTACGAATAAATCCCCTAGTATGTTAGCTAACTTGAGTTAGATCAACACTTTTTTATTTGAGCAACAGAAGGTCTTCGAAAAAATCAGTTTCTACCTGCTGGTCTGTTTTGAAAGATTTCTGCCATTATTTGCATTTGCTTCTTATTGATTCCTTTTTGGGTTATTTTTGGGAAATTGATCTTTTTGAAGGAATTGCTATAGTATCTTGTGTTTTTAGTGAAAGTTTTTTATTTTAAAACTTAACCCCAAAGGGTTATTGTATTTTGAATACACTTATGTTGCTAATGAAGATTGTGTGAAGTTTTGTATGAAGGAAAATTTTCAGGTGTAGAGAAATAATGATTTAATAAGATGAAGAATGGACAAAATCTCAAGCTTGGGGATTCCACCCCGTGTCACCCCAAGAAATATTCAAGAGGTGCAAGCGTCAAATCTTGGGGATGCCCAAGGCATCCCCTTCTTCATCAATAAAAATCTCAGGTCTTTCTAGACACTTTATTTTTATTGCTTCATGCACTATTGTGTTGTTCTTGGAGCGCCTTAGTTTTAGTTTGCTTAGTTTGCTTGAATAAGTTGGTTGATCACATCACACTTATTTTGGAGAGAGACACACTCTGTTTTCATTGCCTAGAACACTCTAGTTTTCACTCTTATTGTTTTGTGAGTGTTCTCTTTTAATAGCACTGTGTTTAGCCTTAGTTTTCTTGTGCTTTAAGCTTAGAACTTTTTAGTTATTCTTTGTGGATTTGTGAGACAAGCTCACTGGTCTTTATTGATTATTATCTGTGAGTTGTTTCAAACAAGTTGATTGGTGTTGGAAAAGAGTAGGAAGTTTCATGCTTATAGTGGTACAAAAGTGAGCTTGCTTTGACTGTGGCCTAGACTTTATCTTGTCATGCTAGATGTTGTTTTGACCTTATGCTTAGTGATTATTGCTGTAGCATGACTTGCTCCAAATCATTGAGAGTGTTTAGTGTGCCTTGAAAGAATCATGCGTTGTTTTAGCATAGAAAAGCATAGTATTGTGGTATTCTCCTTTGATGCTTTGTTTGGGTTGACTTGGCACATGCTCACACCATGTTATGACTATGAACAAGTCACCTTAGCCTCTATGATCATTTAGTTTTTGACTTGTGGTACCACTTTATGCTTTGATTAGTAATGTTTTGTCGCTCTGCATGATTATGGCCATTATTGCTCTCTTAGTTGGTCGCTCCCAGTCTTTTGCTAGCCTCCACTTGTATTAAGTAATCTCTACTCATGCATCCAACTCCCAAGAAATCAAGTTATTCTAAAGTGTCCACTATAAATTCCTATGCATGGTGTGTTACACCATTCCAAGTATATTCTTGTTTTCATCTATCTTCCAATTAACAAGTATTTTGTTATGTGAAAACTTAGTGATTAAAGCTCTCACGAACTTGATGGCACGCTTTATTTTTCTTGCCCCTAATAAACTTGAACCATTGTGTCATCTATGTTGTATATGGTTGCACTTATACGTTGGAATTAGCAGAACCATGCTGTCATGGAGAACGCTTTCGACATTGCACTTGTACTTTGTACACAGTTGATATCATGCTCTTTTGTTTATGGATGTCGTCAGTGTGAAATGAAAGGGGAGCTTGTAAGTCCATGGAGTTACGTATGTGTGTTAGAGAAACTCCTGGGCCGCTAGACTAAGCCATGCTTAATCATGGTGGAAACTTGCAGCATCACCATAGTGACATCTATGAAGCATTATTATTATATAAAAAAAGAGATTGAGAAAAAGAGACATATGAGAAAAGAGGAAAGAGAGAAAAAAGCACCATATTCCCATGGTAAATTAGAAGGAAGCTGAGATGCTCATTGTCTCCTTGCCTTGTCATTTTGGTTATGGGATAGCTCCTGTACCATGTGCAAGGGGTACCCCATTGGTGGTTCTCTATGATACACATGTACTTACTATGGTAAGAACTTGCAAGTAACTAAACTTGAGTAGCATGAGGAGCGGCCCTCGTATTCAAGGGACATGAGTTTGCCAACTTATACTTTGTCAAGCATATACTCCATAGTTTGTTCACTTTAACCTTAATCACTTCAAGATGCTTATGATAGGGGCAATGATAGCTGAAAGCTAACAAGTACCATAATTTTTGGAAGCTCTTTATGAAACTTGAAATACCTGCTTCCCTTTGAAGGGCCTTTCTTCCACTATTATATTGAGTCTCCACCTTCTATCCTTAGGCACCAATTAAGAGAGCATAGTTGCCATTCTTAGTTTTATGTGCATAGTCCCAAAACTTATTGATTGATTCATATTGTTGATATTGCTTGTTCTTGAACTATTTGTATCTAGTCACTCTTATGAACTTTGAAGGTGTCCTATGCATCTATTTGCTACTCTATGAGGGACAAGCCGATTACCACTATGCCATGTTTTCTGTATGTAAAACAAACAAACATTTTTCAATGCATGTTTTTCATGATCTTTGTTTGTATCTTTTCATGCTGCAGCATAGTTACTTTGTCTTATTGTTAGAACTTCATCTTTCATGCTCATGTTTAGAGTACTTTGATCTCATCTTTCAATGCTTTGCAAATGGTTTGATCTTGATTTTGATGGTGCATGTTGAAGGGAATATGCCCTGAGAGGCAATAATAAAGTGTTTATTATGTGTATTCCAAGTATATGATAGATGTTTATTTTGCATGCTATAATTGTATTAATACGGAAACATTAATACATGTGTGTTTAATAAACAAACAGAAAGTTCCTAGTTATGCCTCTCTCATAAACTAGCTCGTTGATTAACAAGATGATCAAGGTTTCCTAATCATGGACATTGGATGTTGTTAATAACGGGATCACAACATTAGTGTAATGGTGTGATGAACATTCATCCGAAGTATAGCATTACGATCAAAGTCATTGAGTTTATATTGCTATAACAACTTACGAAGTGATCCTAATCCTTAGACCATGAGATCATGTCAATCACTAACACCGGAAGAGTTTCTTGATAACATCAAACGTCACACCGTAACAGGGTGATTATAAAGATGGATTCAGAACTAATAAAGTGTTATGTTGAGGCTCATGGATCGAGAGTGGAATTTGTTCATCCCGATGACGGATAGATATACTCTGGGCCCTCTCGGTGATATCACATTGATTAGCTTGCAAGCAAGTGATTTGATCACTAGAATGTTATATCACAGGAAGGAGAAAAGAGTGCATGTCGGTAACGAGATCAAACTAGGTATGGAGATACCGATGATCGAATCTCGGACATGTAATATATCGTGAAACAAAGGGATTAAGATACTAGCGTAAAAGGTTCCGACGATCACAAGAAAGTCATCGTTGAATGTGTGGGAGTCAGTATGGGTCTCCAGATCCCGCTTTTGATTATTGATCCGAGAGGGGTCTCGATCATGTCCGCATTATTCACGAACCGTAGGGTGACACACTTAAGAGACACCGACATCCAATTGGAGCAAATGTTTCATGCTGAAAGAATGAACAAGCGCAGGAATTTATTTCACTAGATACCGAAACAGGTTTTCGGGTGAAATTGCATAAAGTGGTTATGCATGTGAAATAGAATTCTAGCAAGGGGTTATTTGTGAATGTTTGTCATTAAAGTAATTGACAAAATTCTGAATAAAATAAAAGAGTTTTATTTAATGAGAGTTTGCATTAAATTTGGTGGAAATTTAATGGGAATTTGAGTGGACTTTTGAGTGGAGGGAATTTAAAGGAGATTTGTGAGTGGAGTGTCCACCCACATGAAGAGGGGAGGGCAAGGGGGCAGCCCCATGCGCCGGCCACCCCTTGGGGTTCCCCCCCTCCTCCTATAAAAGGAGCCCCCCTCCTCACTTGTCTCACACACCTCCTCGTGAAGGATCTCTCTCCCCCTCTAGAATTTATCCCCCATGGTCTCGGACTAGCGAGATACATGTTCCCGGTGGCTATTCAGCAAGAAAGAGTTGTGCTTCCGCTGCATCGCTGGAGCGAGGAGGCGGAGGTTGCTCGGTGCCTCGAACGTGTGTGCGAGCACGGATGCGCTGCTGATTTGCGGCGCTAGGACTTCCTCTCGATCTTGAGATCGGCAAGAGATCGTCTACATCAACCACGAGTTGAACTCGTTAAGCTTTGTCGGTCTTCAAGGGTATGTTCTCTACGGATATACATCCGCTCGTTGTTTGTATCTAGTAGATAGATCTTGGTATATAGTTCACATCGTAGGAAATTTTTTGTTTTCTATGCTGCGAACCCTACAGTGGTATCAGAGCCGGATCTATGCGTAGATACTTTACACGGGTAGTACACATATGAGTATGTGGGCGATGATGATCATGTTGTTGCTCCTTTGTTGTAATTTTGGATATTGGTGGCATAGTGGGATGAAGCGGCCCGGACAAACTTTACATGTCCTCGCACATGAGACCTGTTCCACGCTTGACATGCAACTAGTTTGCATAAGTGGCTAGCGGGTGTCTGTCTCTCCTACTATAGTCAATATCTATTTTGCAAGCGAGTTGTCAACAATTTGATTATCCTCGTTGTGGTTCATGTTCGTAGGTAAGAACGGTTCTATCTCGAAAGCCCTAAGCCACGTAAAACTTGCAATGGATAAATTAGAGGCGTCTAGTTTAGATTGTTGCTGGGCTAGTGTTATGATATGGTAGTGTTGTAAGTAGAAGTATGAGATGATACTCTTACAACACACATAGCGTGTAAAATCCATAGACTTTGGATTTACACATATAGGTATGATAGTGATCATACCACGATGCACATGATAGAGATCATCTGCGGGAACCATATAATTTCACTAATAAACATATGATGTTTGATAGCATCTTATATTGCTTGTTTAGCACTTTGTTAGCATAATAAGATGATCCCTCATTTAAATATCAAGATAAGAATGTGTTCTTCCTTTAGTATGCACCGATTATGTTTTCGTCGCTCCAAGACATCACGTGATGATCGGGTGTTCTTGGATCCACGACCATATTTCGGGTGTAAAACAGTTACACACGCGAATACTAAGGTTCTAACTTGGCGAGCCTAGCATGTACAGACATGGCCTCGGAACACGGACCGAAAGGTTAAGCATGAGTCATATAGTTGATATGATGCCCATTTGATGCTCTCCTTTGAAGCTATACCGACTCACGTGATGATCGTACTTGGTGTAGTGGATTTGGTTCATGTAATCACCAAAAAGGCACGAGGGATGTCGTTTTTGAGTGGGAGTTCATTCGTAATATAGATTAGTTGAACTCAATCTATCATACACTTAGTCTAAACTTTACAAATTCTATTGTAGATGGCACCACCTGCTTTTAATTTCAATGTGTTCATGGAGAAAGAGAAACTAGCAACGAACGGTAGCAACTTTACCGAATGGGCCATGAATTTGAGGATTCTCCTCTCTGCTGCACAAAAGCAATATGTGCTAGAAGCGCCGTTAGGCCCCCCACCTTTTGATGATGCCCCTGACGAGGAGAAGAATGTCTATCAGACTCGTCAGGAGGACCACAACTTAGTTCATTGCGGCATATTGTATGGGCTAGAGCCGAAACTTCAAAAGCGTTTCGAAAACGACAATCCATTTGATACAATGGGTGAGTTGAAAATGATTTTCGACACACATGCTGCTGTAGAGAGCTACAACGCTTCAGAAAAGTTCTTTAGCTGCATGATGGAAGAGCACAACTTCGTTAGTGAGCATGTACTCAAGATGTCAGGTTACGCCGATAAGCTTGTGTCCTTGGGAATATCGATTCCCATTGACTTAGGCATCCATCGTGTTCTGCAGTCTCTGCCACCTAGCTATAAGAGCTTCGTGATGAACTATAATATGCAAGGCATGAAGAAGTCTCTCCCCGAGCTTCTGTCAATGCTTAAAACTGCAGAAGTGGAGATCAAAAAGGAACATCAAGTGTTGATGATCAATAGGAACACTGGTTTCAAGAAAGACAAGAAGGGAAAATGGAAGGGAAGTAAGGGCGGCAAGCCTGTTGCCGCGCCTGAAAAGAAACCCCGAGTTGGACCTAAGTCTGATTCCGAGTGCTACTATTGTAAGGGGATTGGCCACTGGAAGCACAACTGCCCCAAGTATCTGGCAGACAAGAAGGCCGGCAAGGCAAACAAAGGTATATATGATATACATGTTATTGATGTGTACTTGACTAGTGCTCGCAGTAGCACCTGGGTATTTGATACCGGTTCAGTTGCTAATATTTGTAACTCGAATCAAGGGCTGCGGAACAAGCGACCGCTAGCAAGGGGTGAGGTCAAGATGCGTGTCGGCAATGGATCAAGCGTTGATGTGATCGCCGTCGGAACGCTGCCTCTCCACTTACCGTCGGGATTAGTTATAAACTTGAATAAATGTTATCTGGTGCCTGCACTAAGCATGAACATTGTATCTGGATCATGTTTGATGCGAAGTGGTTATTCATTTAAATCCGAGAACAATGGTTGTTCCATTTATATGAATGAAATCTTTTATGGTCATGCACCGATGATGAATGGTTTATTTCTATTAGATCTCGATGATAATGTTACACATATTCATAATGTTGATGCTAAAAGGATTAAACTTAATGATGATATATCCGCATATATGTGGCACTGCCGTCTAGGTCATATTGGCGTTAAACGCATGAAGAAGCCCCATTCGAATGGACTTTTGGAATCACTTGATTATGAATCATTTGATACATGTGAGCCATGCCTTATGGGCAAGATGACTAGAACGCCGTTTTCCGGTTCAATGGAACGGGCGACAGATTTATTGGAAATCATACATTATGATGTATGTGGTCCAATGAGTGTGTTGGCGCGAGGTGGATATCGTTATTTTGTTACTTTCACGGATGATTTGAGTAGATACGGTTATATCTACTTGATGAAACACAAGTCTGAAACCTTTGAAAAGTTCAAGGAATTTCAGAATGAAGTGGAAAATCATCGTAATAGAAAGATCAAATTTCTACGGTCCGACCGTGGAGGTGAGTATCTAAGTTACGAGTTTAGCACTCACATGAAAGAGTGTGGAATTGTTTCACAACTCACACCTGCCGGAACACCACAGCGAAATGGTGTGTCGGAACGTCGTAATCGTACTTTATTAGATATGGTTCGATCTATGATGTCTCTGACGGACTTGCCGTTGTCATTTTGGGGTTATGCACTAGAAACTGCTGCATTCACTTTAAATCGGGCACCATCTAAATCCGTTGAAAAGACACCGTATGAATTGTGGTTTGGAAACAAACCTAAGCTGTCATTTCTTAAAGTTTGGGGATGCGATGTTTATGTGAAGAAACTTCAACCGGATAAACTCGAACCCAAAGCGGAAAAATGTGTCTTCATAGGATACCCTAAAGAAACTATTGGGTATTCCTTCTATCACAGATCCGAGGGCAAGGTTTTTGTTGCCAAGAATGGATCCTTTCTAGAGAAAGAGTTTCTCGCGAAAGGTGTGAGTAGTCGGAAGGTAGAACTCGAAGAGGTTGTGGAACCTTCTCTTCAAAGTATGGCGAGTAGCGCAGCGCCGGAAGTTGTTCCGGAGTTGGCTCCACCTGTTGAAGAGGGAACTAATGATAATGATCATGAAACTCCGAAAGAGAGTACTACCGAACCTCGCAGGTCAAACAGGACGCGTGCAGCTCCCGAGCTGTACGGAAATCCTGTCATGAATTTCATGGTTGATGAAAATGATGACCCTGCGACGTATGAAGAAGCGATGATGAGCCCGGATTCCAACAAATGGTTAGAAGCCATGTAATCCGAGATGGAATCCATGTATGAAAATCAAGTTTGGAACTTGGTGGAATTACCTCACGACCGAAAGGCCGTGGAGAACAAATGGATTTTCAAAAGGAAAACTGATGCTGATGGTAATGTGACCGTCTATAAAGCTCGACTTGTCGCAAAGGGGTTTCGACAAATTCAAGGAGTTGACTACGATGAGACTTTCTCTCCCGTAGCGATGCTAAAGTCAGTTAGGATTATGTTAGCAATTGCTGCATATTTTGATTATGATATATGGCAGATGGATGTCAAAACCGCGTTTCTCAATGGTAATATTGAAGAAGAGTTGTATATGATACAACCAAAGGGTTTTGTCGATCCTAAGGATGCTAACAAGGTGTGCAAGCTTCAGCGATCCATCTATGGATTGAAGCAAGCATCACGAAGTTGGAATCTCCGCTTTGATGAGGTGATAAAAGAGTTTGGATTTGTCCAAACTTATGGAGAAGCTTGTATTTACAAGAAAGTGAGTGGGAGCAATGTGGCATTTCTGATATTATATGTGGATGACATATTATTGATCGGAAATGATATAGATCTTTTAAACAGTGTTAAAAGTTATCTAAACAGCACATTTTCAATGAAGGACCTAGGTGAAGCGTCATACATATTAGGCATAAAGATCTATAGAGATAGATCTAGGCGCCTAATAGGGCTATCACAAAGTACATACCTTGATAAGTTTTTAAAGAAGTTTAAAATGGACAGAAGTAAGAAGGGGTTCTTACCTATGTTGCAAGGCAAGACATTGAGTAAGACTCAAAGTCCGGCTTCGGCGGAAGAAAGAGAGATAATGGACAAAGTCCCCTATGCTTCAGCCATAGGCTCTATAATGTACGCCATGCTATGTACAAGACCGGATGTGGCACATGCTATTAGTTTGACTAGTAGGTACCAATCGGATCCAGGTTCGGAACACTGGATAGCGGTCAAGAATATCCTTAAGTACTTACGAAGAACTAAGGATATGTTTCTTGTATACGAAGGTGAAGAAGAGCTCGTCGCTAAGTGTTATGTCGACGCTAGCTTTGACACCGATCCGGATGACTCTAAGTCTCAATCCGGATACGTATTTCTCATGAATGGCGGAGCGGTTAGTTGGAGGAGCTCCAAACAACCTGTGGTAGCGGGATCAACAACGGAGGCCGAATATGTTGCTGCTTCAGAAGCGGCTCAGGAAGCAGTTTGGATGAAGGAGTTCATATCCGAACTAGGAGTGGTGGCAAACGCGTTGGACCCAATGGTGATCTATTGTGACAACAATGGTGCCATTGCCAATGCCAAAGAGCCAAGGTCTCACAAGCATTCCAAGCATATTAAGCGCCGGTTTCACTCCATCCGCGAGCATGTCAAGGATGGAGATATAAAGATTTGTAAAGTACATACGGATCTCAATGTAGCAGATCCGTTGACTAAAACTCTCCCTAGAGCAAAACATGATCAACACCAGAACTCAATGGGTGTTAGATTTATCACTATTTAACTAGATTATTGTCTCTAGTGCAAGTGGGAGACTGAAGGGAATATGCCCTGAGAGGCAATAATAAAGTGTTTATTATGTGTATTCCAAGTATATGATAGATGTTTATTTTGCATGCTATAATTGTATTAATACGGAAACGTTAATACATGTGTGTTTAATAAACAAACAGAAAGTTCCTAGTTATGCCTCTCTCATAAACTAGCTCGTTGATTAACAAGATGATCAAGGTTTCCTAATCATGGACATTGGATGTTGTTAATAACGGGATCACAACATTAGTGTAATGGTGTGATGAACGTTCATCCGAAGTATAGCACTACGATCAAAGTCATTGAGTTTATATTGCTATAACAACTTACGAAGTGATCCTAATCCTTAGACCATGAGATCATGTCAATCACTAACACCGGAAGAGTTTCTTGATAACATCAAACGTCACACCGTAATAGGGTGATTATAAAGATGGATTCAGAACTAATAAAGTGTTATGTTGAGGCTCATGGATCGAGAGTGGAATTTGTTCATCCCGATGACGGATAGATATACTCTGGGCCCTCTCGGTGATATCACATTGATTAGCTTGCAAGCAAGTGATTTGATCACTAGAATGTTATATCACAGGAAGGAGAAAAGAGTGCATGTCGGTAACGAGATCAAACTAGGTATGGAGATACCGATGATCGAATCTCGAACATGTAATATATCGTGAAACAAAGGGATTAAGATACTAGCGTAAAAGGTTCCGACGATCACAAGAAAGTCATCGTTGAATGTGTGGGAGTCAGTATGGGTCTCCAGATCCCGCTTCTGATTATTGATCCGAGAGGGGTCTCGATCATGTCCGCATTATTCACGAACCGTAGGGTGACACACTTAAGAGACACCGACATCCAATTGGAGCAAATGTTTCATGCCGAAAGAATGAACAAGCGCAGGAATTTATTTCACTAGATACCGAAACAGGTTTTCGGGTGAAATTGCATAAAGTGGTTATGCATGTGAAATAGAATTCTAGCAAGGGGTTATTTGTGAATGTTTGTCATTAAAGTAATTGACAAAATTCTGAATAAAATAAAAGAGTTTTATTTAATGAGAGTTTGCATTAAATTTGGTGGAAATTTAATGGGAATTTGAGTGGACTTTTGAGTGGAGGGAATTTAAAGGAGATTTGTGAGTGGAGTGTCCACCCACATGAAGAGGGGAGGGCAAGGGTGCAGCCCCATGCGCCGGCCACCCCCTTGGGGTTCCCCCTCCTCCTATAAAAGGAGCCCCCCTCCTCAGTTGTCTCACACACCTCCTCGTGAAGGATCTCTCTCCCCCTCTAGAATTTATCCCCCATGGTCTCGGACTAGCGAGATACATGTTCCCGGTGGCTATTCGGCAAGAAAGAGTTGTGCTTCCGCTGCATCGCTGGAGCGAGGAGGCGGAGGTTGCTCGGTGCCTCGAACGTGTGTGCGAGCACGGATGCGCTGCTGATTTGCGGCGCTAGGACTTCCTCTCGATCTTGATATCGGCAAGAGATCGTCTACATCAACCACGAGTTGAACTCGTTAAGCTTTGTCGGTCTTCAAGGGTATGTTCTCTACGGATATATATCCGCTCGTTGTTTATATCTAGTAGATAGATCTTGGTATATAGTTCACAT
The DNA here is from genome assembly GCA_916181665.1 of Avena sativa. Taxonomy (NCBI): domain Eukaryota; kingdom Viridiplantae; phylum Streptophyta; class Magnoliopsida; order Poales; family Poaceae; genus Avena; species Avena sativa. The sequence continues at coordinate 18,391,849 of OV702285.1, forward strand.
CGTAGGAAAATTTTGTTTTCTATGTTGCGAACCCTACACATGTCACCTCAAAAAATTATTATTTTTATCACTTACCTACTCGAGGACGAGTAGGAGTTAATCTTGGGGATGCTTAATACGTCATAAACATATCTATAATTTTTGATGCTCCATGCTTGTTTTATATCATTTGTGTTATGTTTTGTCTAAACTTTGATGTATTTTTATAGACTTTCTAGAACTAACCTAGTGACAATATGCCACAGTGCCAGTTGCCTGTTTTCTGCTGTTTTTGGTTTCAGAAAGCTAAAAAATGAATATTCTCGGAATTGGACGGGATAAAAGCCAAAGTTCATATTTTTCCGGGAGCGATACAGAAAATCGAAGACGAGACGGAGGAGGAAACCAGGGTGGCCACACCCTAGGTGGGTGCGGGTCCCACCCTGGTCGCGCCCATAGGATGTGTGGGCCCCCTGGATCTCCATCGACCTTGCCTCCTTCGCCTATAAGAAGCCCCCGACTCAGAAACCCTAAAAGATCGAAGAAAAAGCCATGAAAAGTTCCGCAGCACCGCCGCCACCGAAGGGGAGATTCGGGGGACAGAAACTCTCTGTTCCGGCTCCCTGCTAGGATGGGGAATTGCCCTCGGATCCATCTCCATTGATCTCCACCACCATCTCCATCACCATTGCTGATTTCCATGATGAGGAGGGAGTAGTTCTTCCTTGAGGCTAAGGGCTCTACCGGTAGCTATGTGTTCATATCTCTCTCTATGCATGATCTTGTTGTGGTCATGAGCTTTGTAATCTAGTAGATCTACTCTGTTACTCAAGTGCTTCAATAGATCGCTCTCCCCATGTGTGTGGAAGTGACAACATGCACGCCATGGTGGCACATAGGCTAGAGTCTACATAAATACTCATCGTGCTTTAATAGATTATGCTTTTACCCACGTTTGTGAAAGTGATAGCATGCACACCGTGTGTGGCACTTAAGCTAGGTTACATATATATTCATGAGTTATATTTGGAGTTGGATGTCTCTATGAAATTGTGGTGTTTGTTGGAACTATCTAGCACTCAAGGTGATAGTGTGGGGTTATCTAGATGGGGAAGACGGACTTTGAGGTGTGCTTTTGTAGGCCTACCGTGGATTAGAGTGTCCAACCGGAGAGTAGTTAAGAGTAGTATCATGAAGAGAATATATTTATATTGAGAGTGTTCACTAGTGAAAGTATGATCCTTAGGCCTTGTTTCTAAGCATTGAAACATCGTTTGCATCTAGATCTGTTGCATGTTTGCTTGCTTCCATCTTTATTTCAGTTTACCTTTAGTCTTTCCTCCACGTCAAGATCCATCAAAGCTATTTTTTGGCACCGTTACCACCTGTATTTCACTATCTCTTCGCCGAACTAGTGCACCTATACACCTGAAAAGTGTATTGGGTGTGTTGGGGACACAAGAGACTTCTTGTATCTTGATTGTAGGGTTTCTTGAGAGGGATACCTTTAACCACTTACTCCCTGAGTTCGATAAACCTTGGGTAATCCACTTAAGGGAAACTTGCTGCTGTTCTACAAACCTCTGCACTTGGAGGCCCAACAACTATCTACAATAATAGAAGTGCGTAGACATTACTGCCCGTGCCGGAGTGGGGGCTAGCCTGAAGAAAAGGAACGTCCTTAGTCGGACGCTCAGCGGGCAAGGCCTTGGCTCTACAGAGTGCTATGCGGTAGCTTGGAACGCGGCCGTCGAGCAAGAACTGAGCTCCAGTTCTGGCCAGAAGCTGAAACTGGGCCCCAAGGTTGTCTCCGAGATGACCCAGCATGCCATCGCACTGATGGCCAAAGCAAATGAAGTGAATGAGATACGTGACTCCCTTAATCTTTTTGCTTACTGAGTATTTTTATATTATACATGTTCCCTAGTCCCCGAGGTTACTGCCGAGTAAGGCACTTATTCGGCTGTAAGCTCTCAGTTAGAACTTGTCTTTTATCTCCTCTTGCCAAGTTTGCATGTCGGATTTTCGATCCCTAGTCCCCGAGGTTACTGCCGAGTAAGGCACTTATTCGGCTGTAAGCTCTGAATTAGAACATATCTTTTATTTCCTTTTTCTGCCGGGACAGAATTGCCTGATGTACTGGCATCCTATGATTAACTCTTTTTCATGTAGCTTACTCATAATGAGCGTAACAAGGTGCATCAGGCTCTTATCTTGGAGTATCGAAAGCTTGAGCTCGCTCATCAAGATCTGAAAGTCGAGGCTCAGGGCCAAGGTATTTTTCCTACTCGGCTCGCTTTCACCTAGCAGATCCCTTTTGTTCCATTCTCTTGAATTTTCCTGGCTGTTTTTCTACAGCTTCTGCCCAATCCACCATCGATGCACTGCATTCACAAATCAGCAATGCTGAAAGTTAGTTCTTAGAAATCTTTGTCACTGCTAAACGTTTGTGTTTCCTCTTTTTCAATTTTTGTCTCGGCAAAGCCGAGATAATTTGTTGTTATTGACGAGTCACATGCTCTGAATAAGCATAGAAGCACCGGATCGAGATCCAAATGGAGAGAGACAAGGTGACCCGGATGAAGCAGCAGGTGGCGGATATGGAGCAGAAGCACCAGTCCGAGTTGAAGGGTCTGCAGGAAGAACTTGCCGAGAAAGATGATGAACACACTGCCAGTGCTAATAAGGAAAACCAATTGTTCAAGGAGGCCGACTTAGCAGTTCAGTCGGCTCATCAAGATCTAGAAGCTCTTCAGGCCAAGGCTAAGATCTGGCAGAACAAGCTCGACACGATCAACTCATTCCTCGGTAGTGAGTTCCTACTCTTTTTTGCTGTGCTTCCATACTTACTCTTTATCCGTTTTCCGTTATTTTTTGATGTTCCTCCATTTTTGTAGAGAACTTCCCTAAGTCCGACATGTTCGCCTTAAGGGCAATGAAAAAGGTGCGAGCTGAATCTGGAGCTCCAGCGGACGGCAAGATCACCATCGACGAGCATCTTGTAGCGCTCTCGGAGCGTGTGATCATGCTGAAGTCATCCGGTGTCGACTTGCTTAAGTCGGCACTCCATGCATTTAGGATGCTCTGGCCGAATGAGGATGTGCCCATGCTGATTGAACCTTTGGCTGCCAAACTGCTTCTCACTGAAGAAAGGCTTGATCAATGGCGCGAGTGGATCCTTTTGAGGGCCTGAAGAAAACCTTCTGTGCTCTCATGGTATGAGGATATCAACCTTGATGTTCTCCAGCATATGAGGGCCGAAGGCAAGTGGATCCACGAGCCTGAGCTCATCAAGAAACGCCAAGAGAGAGCTTACGCAATGGTGGAGTACGCTCTGGTGCACGCCTGGTGCGATGGGCCCAGCTTCCTGGATCTTGGCGAGCCGCTTGCCGAGACTATTGATGATGACTGTGCTGACAGCGAGGCCACCAAGTCAGATGCTCCAGAAGACTCGGCTGATGCACCTGACTCAGCCGATGCTCCAGATGACACTCCCATCTCCAGCACCAAGAATGCTTCCTCGAGTCTAGCTATCTCTTAAGCTGATTATATCAAAAAACACTTAATTATGATGAGATCCCCGGTATGCCGGGTGCAGATGTAAAATATGCTGCACTTATTTTTGGGCGTGCGCCTTTGCTAAGGCTTAAACTTCTATTTTGCTTGAATGAAAATCATCCTGGGGCAAGTCCCTGAGTTTCATTTGCCATTTTCCTTGTCCTTGAATTTGGCTCTTGTCTACCTTTTTTGGCGTTCGACATTAGAGTCTCAAATTTCTAAGGATTCAGTTAATGGATATGAAACTAGACAACTTGACCTAGAATCATTCGACATACAAGCCTATATATCCTGCAATGGGTTAGTTAAAAACATACATAGAGCCGACTCACATTTTCCCCTTTTACTTATCCGCTGTTCATGTTTACTCATTGTTGATCTCTTTCTCTTGCTTTCCATGAAGCCGTGTTGTCGGATAACAGCATAGTCGAAGAGTTGATCTCATACGAGTAAACACTACTTATTCCGATATAAGTTTAAGTGTCAACGCCAGCCGACATAGAATTTTCAAAAATAAACATAAGGGGCAGTCCCCGAGTCAGTTTTCCGAGTCATACCATTTTATTATCAGCACATAGCCGGCATGAGTATCCAACATATAAGAGTTCGAGAGATACATACATTGCTTCTCATAAGTGTAGAAAGGAAGGATCAATGCCATATTCCACGGCCTTTTGGTCTCATCACCCGATCTGTCCGCCTTGTCCTTTTGTGCTTCATGATCATCTATTAGGTAATATGAATCATTGTGCAATGCTTTGATTATGATGAATGGTCCTTCCCATGGGGGTGATAGTTTATGCATCCTAGCTGTGCGTTGCACTAGTCTAAGCACCATATCCCCTTCTTAGAAAACACGAGGTTGGACTTTCCGGCTATGATAGCGTCAGAGACTTTGTTGGTATATGGCGGATCTGGATAATGTCAATTCCATTGCTTCTTCGAGTAAGTCAACTCCATCTTTTCGGGCCTCTTTTACCTCAGCTTCCGAGTATTGTCTTACTCTCGGTGAGTCATGCTCTATGTCGGCAGGCAAAACTGCTTCTGCCCCATACACAAGGTGTAGGGTTTTGTAGCATGGAAAACAAAAAATTTCTATCGCATACAAACAAACAAGCCAAGATCTATCTACTAGATTGTAGCAACAAGTCGATGGAATAACTCACCCTCGAAGATTCCAAAGTGTTTAACGGGAGCGGATTCTCGTGGGTGATGTAGTCGTACTCTTCCCGATCTCAAGATCGCGTAGACGATCCTTCTGGCGCTGCGTTCCGGCAGTGCTCCCGCAGTCGGTCACACGTTCGGTACTCAGCGAAGACCTTCCTCTCCCTTGTTCCAGCAGGCAGCGGAGGTTGTAGCACTCTCCTCGCGATTCGGGAAGCACAACGGCGTGGTACCGGAAGTAGAGGGGAGATCTCGCAGGGCTTCGCCTTAAGCCGGAGCGAGTATGGTGGACTATGAGAGAGCTCCTCGGCGATCTAGGGTTTAGACACACCAAGGAGGAGGCTTGGCCGGCGGCTAGGGTTAGCTAGGAGGCGGCGGCTTGCCCTAGGGCGGCGGCGGCTGGAGGAGGGCCGGCGGCTTAGGGCTAGGGTTTGCGGGTGGAGGTGTTGGTTGCTAGGAGGGGCAGCCCTGCCCCTCCTTATATAGGTGGAAGGGCCGCGCCAGGGGAGGGGATTCCCTCCCCAACTCGGTTTCCCAAGGGGGGCCGGCGGTGGAGGGGAGGAACTCCTCCCCAACTCGGTTTCCACCTTCCCCTCCACTTCCCAAAATAGCCGTTTGACTTTTCAAACTGGCGTTTGACTTTTCAAACTAGGATTTGATTAAACCCTTTATTTTGTTCAGCGATGACACCTAGTACATGATGCAATCATTCCAACTTGGTATGACACATTCATGTACCCTTCCCCTTCGGAGTGCCGGACATTCCGGAACCTTCTAGAACATTCCCGATGAAAACACCGAAACCATTCTCCAACCCCGAAACAGGACTTTCCTTATATGAATCTTATTCTCCGGACCATTCCGGATCTCCTCGTGATATACCGTATCCCATCCGAGACTCCGAACAACATTCGGTCTCTTACTCATCATTCCATAACTACTCAAACAACGTCGAATCCTTAAGTGTGTCTCCCTACGGTTCGTGAATTATGCGGACATGATCGAGACACTTCTCCGAACAATAACCAATAGAGGAATCTGGAAATTCATATGGCTCCCACATATTTCTATGATTACTTTGCGATCGAATGAACCACTTACATACGATACCAATTTCCCTTTGTCTCACGATAGTTTACTTATCCGAGGTTATGATCGTCGGTATCTCTGCATTCCTAGTTCAACCTCGTTACTGATAAGTACTCTTTTCTCGTTCCCGTGATATGTGATCCCTTGTGAGCCAGTCACATGCTTGCAAGCTAATTAGATGACATTCCACCGAGAGGTCCCAGAGTATATCTATCCGTCATATGGATGGACAAATCCCACTCTTGATCCATGTGTCTCAACCAATACTTTCTGAACACTCAATGCCACCTTTATAGCCACCCAGTTACGGTGTGGTGTTTGATGTCATCAAAGAATCCTTCCGGTGAAGGTGATATGCATGATCTCATGGTCGAAGGAATTGGGTTACTATGTATCAGAAAGCATATAGCAATTGAACTATTAAAATGACTTGATCTTTATGCTACGCTTATCTATAGGAGTATGTCCACCATATCATTCTCCTAACGATATGATCTTGTTGTTAATAACATCTCAATGTTCATGATAGGGAAACCACAATCATTTATTAACCAACAAGCTAGTATTATAAAGAGGCTTTACTAGGGACTCTATTTTAGTTTATAAATCACACAAGTATCAATGTTTCCTTGTTAATACTATTATAGCATGAATGTAAACATTTATCATAAACACAAAGATATAATAATAACTACATTTATTATTGCCTCTAGGGCATATCTCCAACAGTCTCCCACTTGCACTAGAGTCATCTAATCTAGATTACATGGTAATATACCGAACACCCATGGCAGTTTGGTGTTGGTCATGTTTTTCCCTCGGGAGAGGTTTAGTCAACGGATCCGCCACATTCAGATCTGTGTGTACTTTGCAAATCTTTATGTCCCCATCTTGGACATGTTCTCGAATAGCGTGAAAACATAGCTTGATGTGCTTCAGCTTCTTGTGTGACCTTGGTTCTTGCGCATTGGCTATGGCGCCCATGTTATCACAGTAGATAGACATTGGGTCCAGCGCACTAGGAACCACACCGAGCTCTGTAATGAACTCTTTCATCCATATCGCTTCTTGTGAAGCCTCCGAAGCAGCCATGTATTCCGAATCAGTTGAAGATCTCGCCACAACGCTTTGCTTTGCACTCCTCCACCTAACTTCTGCACCATTCAAAGTAAATACGTATCCAGATTGTGATTTAGAATCATCTGGATCGGTGTTCCAACTAGCATCGGTGTAACCATTAACAACGAGCTGTTCATCACCTCCATAAGAAAGAACCATATCCTTAGTTCTTCTCAAGTACTTAAGGATGTTTTTGACCGCTGTCCAATGATCCACTCCTGGATCACTTTGATATCTGCTAGTTAAACTAACATCATATGCAATGTCGGGTCTAGTACATAGCATGGCATACATTAGAGATCCTATGGCTGAGTCATAGGGAGTCTTACTCATCCTTTCTCTATCTTCTGCCATCGTCGGACTTTAAGTTTTACTCAAGGTCGTATTGGGCAACATGGGCAAGAACCCTTTCTTGCTATCTTCCATTCCAAACCTCTTTAGAACTTTGTCCAAATATGTACTTTGTGACAATGATATTAGGCGTCTCGATCTATCTCTATAAATCTTTATGCCTAATATGTAAGCTGCTTCGCCAAGATCCTTCATTGAAAAACTATTATTCAAATATTCCTTGACACTATGAAGAAGGTCTACATCATTCCCAATCAACAATATGTCATCTACATATATTATTAAGAATGCTACAGAGCTCCCACTCACTTTCTTGTAAATACAAGCTTCTCCATAAGTTTTTAACCAAAACTTTTGATCACCTTAGCAAAACGTTGATTCCAACTTCGGGATGCTTGCTTCAATCCATAGATGGACCGTTGAAGTTTGCATAACTTGTTAGCATCTTTAGGATCGACAAAACCTTTGGGTTGCATCATATACAACTCTTCATCAATGTCTCCATTGAGGAATGCTGTTTTGACATCCATCTGCCATATCTCATAATCATAATATGCAGCGATTGCTAACATAATCCTCACAGACTTTAGCTTCGCTACTGGTGAGAAAGTCTCATCGTAGTCAACTCCTTGAATTTTTCGAAACCCTTTTGCGACAAGTCGAGCTTTATAGACAGTAACATTACCATCAGCATCTGTTTTCTTCTTGAAAATCCATTTGTTCTCGATAGCCTTCCGGCCATCCGGTAAGTCCACCAAAGTCCATACTTGGTTTTCGTACATGGATCCAATCTCGGATTTCATGGCTTCTTGCCATTTATTGGAATCTGGGCTCATCATCGCTTCTTCATATGTCGCAGGGTCATCGGTGTTGTCCACCAACATGACACTCATAACGGGATAATACCAATCAGGAGTGGTACGAGTTCTCGTTGACCTGCGAGGCTCTGTAGCAACTACAACCGAAGTTTCATGATCATCATCATTAGCTTCCTCTCTTATTGGTGTAGGCACCACAGGAACTTCTTCCGGTGCTGCGCTACTCGCAAGTTCGAGAGAAGGTTCGACAACCTCGTCGAGTTCTTCTTTCCTTCCAGTCACTTCTTTCGAGAGAAATTCCTTCTCTAGAAAGGATCCATTCTTGGCAACGAAGATTTTGCCTTCGGATCTATGATAGAAGGTATACCCAATAGTTTCCTTCGGGTATCCTATGAAGACGAATTTTTCCGCTTTGGGTTCAAGCTTGTCCGACTGTAACTTCTTTACATAGGCTTCGCAACCCCAAACTTTAAGGAACGACAATTTAGGTTTCTTCCCAAACCATAGTTCATACGGTGTCGTTTCAACGGATTTATATGGTGCCCTATTTAAAGTGAATGCGGTTGTTTCTAATGCATAACCCCAAAATGATAGCGGTAAATCTGTAAGTGACATCATAGAATGAACCATATCTAAGAGAGTTCGATTATGACGTTCAGACACACCATTACGCTGTGGTGTTCCCGGCGGTGTCAATTGTGAAAGTATTCCGCATTTCTTCAAATGCTCGCCAAACTCGTAACTTAGATATTCACCTCCACGATCAGAACGTAGAAATTTAATCTTCTTGTTACGTTGATTCTCAACCTCACTTTGAAATTCCTTAAACTTCTCGAAAGTTTCGGACTTATGTTTCATGAAATAGATATACCCATATCTACTCAAGTCATCCGTGAAGGTAAGAACATAACGATAACCACCGCACGATGCTACACTCACTGGACCACACACATCGGTATGTATGATTTCCAATAAGTCCGTAGCTCGCTCCATCATACCAGAAAATGGAGTCTTAGTCATTTTACCCATCAGACATGCTTCGCATCTATCAAGTGATTCAAAATCAAGTGATTCAAGAAGTCCATCGGAATGGAGTTTCTTCATCGCTTCACTCCAATGTGACCAAGATGACAGTGCCACATATAGGTTGAGTTATCGCTCGATTTCAAACGTTTAGCCTCAATGTTATTAATATGTGTATTTCCACTATCGAGATTCAATAAGAATAGACCATCTATCAAAGGTGCATGTGCATAAAACATATGACTCATATAAATCGAACAACCATTATTCTCGGACTTAAACAAGTAACCGTCTCGCAATAAACAAGATCCCGATATAATGTTCATGCTTAACGCAGGCACCAAATAACAATTATTTAAGTATAAAACTAATCCCGATGGTAGATGAAGGGGTAGCGTGCCGACCGCGATCACATCAACCTTTGATCCGTTTCCCACGCGCATCGTCACCTCGTTCTTCGCTAGCTTCCGTTTATTCTGCAGCACCTATTTAGAGTTACAAATATGAGCAACCGAACCAGTATCAAATACCCAGGCACTACTATGAGTACTAGTGAGATACACATCAATAACATGTATATCGGATATACCTTTCTTCTTGATGTTGCCGTTCTTCAATTCCGCCAAGTACTTTGGGCAATTCCGCTTCCAGTGACCTTCTCCCTTGCAGTAAAAGCACTCAGTATCAGGCTTAGGTCCAGCCTTGGTCTTCTTTGTCGGCGCGGTAACTTTCTTACCACCCTTCTTGAAGTGTCCCTTTTTCTTAGACTTGCCTTTCTTGAATTTGGTGGTCTTATTGACCATCAACACTTGGTGCTCTTTCTTGATCTCCACTTCTACAGATTTTAACATAGCAAACAGTTCTGGCAACTGCTTGTTCATGTTTTGCATATTGTAGTTCATCACAAAGTTCTTGTAACTTGGTGGTAGTGATTGGAGGACACGATAAATCCCCAAAGCATTAGGAATCACTATACCCAAGCTTTGAAGTTTGTTTGCGTGCCCAGACATCTTAAGCACATGCTCACTGACGGGGCTGCCCTCTTCCATATTGCAGTTAAAGAACTTTTTAGAAGCCTCATAGCTCTCAATTGCCGCGTGAGTCTCAAAGATCAATTTGAGATCACGGACAATATCATGTGGGTCTGAATTCTCAAACCTTTTCTGAAGCTCCGATTCTAAACCATACAAGATAGCACACTGAACTGTGGAGTACTGAGTCTTCCGAGCGAGGTAAACATTCTTTACTTCATCGGTAGCAGTATCTGCAGGTGGGTCACCCAGCGGTGCATCTAGCACATAGGTCAAATTACCAGCTGTGAGGACAATCCTCAAATTATGGAACCAATCCGCGAAGTTGCTTCCATTGTTTTTCAACTTTTCTTTCTCTAGGAACGCATTAAAATATATGGTAGGGGCCGCCATTGATCTACAACATATTTGCAATAGTTTAGACTAAGTTTATGAAAAACTGAGTTCTAATTAATAGTTAAATTAATCTAGGTGAACTCCCACTCAAAACAATATCCCTCACATTGTTTTAGTGATCACACGAACCAAATCCACCACATCAACACCGATCATCACGAGAGTTGATATAGTTTCAATGGCGAACAATCGACACGTTCATCATATCTACTATATGATTCATGCTTTACCTTTCGGTGATCCGTGTTCCGAGACCATGTCTGTACATGCTAGGCTCGTCAAGATCAAACCTTAGCTTCCGCATGAGCAAATCTGGCTTGCTCACGTTGTATACACTTGTGGAATCTAAGACACCCGATCATCACGTGGTGCTTCGAAACAACAAGTTTTAGCAACGGTGCTAACTAAGGGTGAACACTTTATGACTTGAAATTCATGTGCATGAGGGATCATCTTATAATGCTACCATCGGTAACTAAGCAATACAAGATGCATAAAGGATTAACATCACATGCAATTCATAATATGTGATATGATATGGCCTTTCTTCTTTGTGCTTCCGATCTCCATCTTCAAGCACGAACATGATCTCCATCATCACCGGCATTGCATCAAGGTCAATGACGCTTCTCCATGGTTGTCGTCCACCGGCTTCAACTATTACAACTACTTTGAATAGACGTGCGGGTCTTAACAAAATTAAAGACAACCATATGGCTCCTGCCGGTTGCCAACTTACAATAAGGAACATTGCATACATCAAATATAATCACAATCATGGCCATATCACATCACATCACACCCCTGCAAAACAAAGTTAGACGCCTCTACTTTCTTTGCATGTTTTACGTGGTTTGGGGCTTTCAATAAGTGTTGTTCTAACTTACGAACATGAACCACAACATTGATACTAGTATTGACAATCACCCGTTGTAAATTGAATCTTAACTATGCTGGGAGAAACAGGCACCCGCAAAGCCACTTATGCAATACAAGTTGCATGTCAAGTGTGGAGCAAGTCTCATGAACGATGTCATGTAAGGTTAGCCCGGGCCGCTTCATACCAACATCCCGCAAGATGCAAAGTACACAAGAAGCAATCGACAATAAAAGCATCAACACCCACAATGACCATTGTGTTCTACTCGTGCAACAGATCTACATATAGACACAACTCTGATACCACTATAGGGTTTCTGTAGAGGGAGTGTTCCAACCTTTACACAATATAAGGTGGAGTCCCCTGTGTTTACAATACTAGTCCCTGGATCAATAGCTAGCATCCACAGTTAAGATGCAATATCAAGAAACAAAGGTCATAATATAACTTTATAACCAGGAATAACAAAATTTTATTACATCTTACATAGCTCATTTGGCTATTACAATACATTGCAGCAAAATAACTATAAGCATGGGGTCCTTCATCTTCAAAGTGCCACAGGCAGATGTTGGTTGTAGACTTTGTAATCCTAATCAATCAATCTTCACTAAAATCAATCAAACCTGCAACATTACAAGTTACAGCCACAAAGGGTCAATACATTTGAATTGTATTGGCAAGCTTCACTACTATGTAGTATATAAGTGGATCCTATCATTACATGCATTTTTGGCTAGGTAGGGTTTTAGGCTTCTTTGCAGAAAGCAAAAATTTATCCTATCTTTTCAAAATGGTTTTGATCTTTTGTCAAATCTCTTTATCAAAAACCCTTGAACTACTTGGTATCCCCAAGTATTCAAGTCTTTGTCAAAAATCCCTTGAGCTACTTGGTACCCCCAAGTGCATCAAGTTTTATTAAAATTTCATGAGTTCCTTGGTAACCCCAAGTGTTCATGTTTTCATCAAAATCTCTTGAGCTCCTTGGTACCCCCAAGTGCATCAAGTTTTTGAAAGTTTTCTTTTAGAAATTAGAATGTCAAGATCTCCCATAGCTTCAAACTTTAGTTGCTCAGTATTGTCCATAACCGGGGACACGGCTAAGTACTTAGACTTTATTATCTTCTGCAGAAGTAGTACACTTTACCCACATGTCACAATCCCATCTTGTTGCCACCAGTGGCCACTGGATTAGTGCTCACCAAGATGGAGTACCGGCAGATTGAGAATGTGATGAAGTCTTTCCAGAGGGTCCTCCCATACACCATTGCTAGCTTGTCTTCAAGTACCCATGTAGAATTCCAGGTCCTCATGTCCAGTAGCCTGAAGACAATGCATGGGTCTTCCCAATGTAGTTGACTAAGCCAGAGCCATAAATAGCATGTGGTTGCACACGAAAACCACAATTGGAGAAACATGTTCAATCTCTAAGTTTCCTGGGTGGATTCCTTTGGAGCACAACACAAAGAGATTGCCATAGACATGGTTCCTTTTGTTGCCACCTTCTCCAAAACTCAAGTATCCTTGGCCACCCAGGTGGTTAATTGAGTCCTTGTTTTATTATATAAAAAAACACAAGTCCTTTTCTCAAACTTCATAAAATCTCAACATGTATCTCTTTTCAAAATATAGCATGGCTAAGCATGTAACAACTACATTGTTTTCACTAAGGAATGTATAGGGTATCCTATTAGGATTTAGCATAGCATAAGTATAGAAATTCTTTTCATGCATGTTTTCAAAATCCACTAAGTATAATGAAAATAGTAGGACTTTAGATGATAGTGTAACTTGCCTTTTTGGTAGAGAATGTTGGTTCACTCCTTGATCTTTCTAGTCTCACACTTTTCTAATCTTCACTACAATCAATCAAGCAAACACAATATCAACTAGCATTCCAAACCAATAATCAATCAACAATTCACACACACAAAACAATGGGATCTAAGTCATGCATGCAAGCATGCAAGGATGGTTTTCTCTAGGCTCTAAACTTTGTAAGGTTCAAAGTGGTCACTTCCTAAAGTGGCAAAGTCATTTGCAAAAAGGGTTTCCTTCATAAACCATTTTTAAATCCATTCATCATTTTATGTGGGGGAAAATATTTTTATCAAAACAACAACTTTATGTTGTTTCACCAAATAAGTTGTTGTTTCTCAAAACTTGGTGTTTAGGGTCAGTAGATTTGCTCCAAATCATTTTCTCAAAGTTTTTACTCCAAAGTCATTTTCATAACAAAACCATTATTTTTATTTGGCTAGAAATGGGCTAAACCAATTAATCCATCTTAAATTTCGCCAAATTCATTTTCAAAACCATGGGTTGGTTCCTAGGGTCAGTAAGTTTACCACAAACCAATTTGTAAAGGTTTTAACCTCAAAAACATTTTTGAACATTTTTTCTAATCTAATCAAGCATACAAAAGTTTCTGCAAAAACAAACAATCTAACAGATACTATTTGCTAAACAAATTCCATGGTTGGCTAGGGCTTGTTCCACTGATTCCAACGATATAAATTTTATAATTTTTGGATGTGTGGATCAAAAGTTATAGTGTTTCCAAAATCACATTCTAAACAGATTTCAAATTCAGTTCTAAACAAAGTCTGGCCACGCGTCGCTTTCTTATTCGCTGGTACCGATTTGTCGGATCGGGTTCTGCGGTGCGTTGGATCTAAACAGATCGCACGGTTCTGGTCGCGTACCCCTTCGCTCTTAAGTGGTTCTATCGTGTCTCTTCGATCTAAATCGGACGGCTCCTATCCACAGCCAAGAACTGGCGGCGCTCGACGGTGGCGCGCGACGACGACGCTCTGGCTACGGCATAACGGCGAGAACAGGAAGCGAAGGAGAATACGAGGATGCTCACCGTGATCACGAGGACGTGGTGATGCTTGTCGTGTGGTCGGCGTGGCAAGGGGCGTTCTGGAACAGCAGCAATTCCTCGCCGGAGTTAGGTCTGGCGACGGTTGCACGCGGTCGAGGTCGAGGACGGTGCTACGGGTCACGAAAGGGCAAACAAGAAGCATGGTTAGACGCGTACGATCAAGGAGATGACGCGTGCGTGAACTAGAAGTCGCGGGGTGGTCTGGACTTACCAGGGAACTCCGCCGGAGAAGTAAACAGACACGGCGGCGCTCAGAGCTTGTCGAAGACAGCGTTCTGGGGTGCCCGCAGTTGAACGAGAGGCACGGACAGATGCGCCAGGAGGTGGAGAGTATGTGTGCATGGTCAATGAGACAAGGGGCAGCGCTGAGTCGCCGGAATTGGCACTGGACCTCGTCGGAGCAGGGGGTGGTCTCTGGCGAAATTTGTGTAGCCTGGTGGCGTGTTGGTTATGGCGATAGAGGGGAAAGGAGGAGAAGACGCAGGCGTTTAATACTGCGTGGTCGCAGGGGGAGTAATGGTCGTGTTTATTGCGAATTTGATCACCAGCGTTAAGGCAGGAAACGGCGAGGAGGAATTAGCGCGGGGTGAGGACGATGAACAGGAGAGGTGGGGTCGGCTGGTCAGTGAGAAAAGGAGTGAGGGGGAGGGTCCACTTGTCATTGGTTCCACGGGTGAGACTTTAAGTGAATGAAAACGCTTCGGGAGGGGAGAGGGAAATGGGCTGCTGGGCTTAGTGGGCTGGCCGGCTGGGCTGTTGCCTGTTTCTATTTTTTTCTGTCTGAATTTTTTTTCTTTTTCCAATTTCAATTTCTGTTTTGAAAATTCAAACAACAAATCAAGCATTCAAATTGATTCAAACAATCACCAAACAATGCAACTTTGAATTTGGTTCTGTTTAACACATAAACCAAAGTCCAAAAATAAAATAATAATTTTATTTTAGAGTCCACTTATAATTTAAATAAAATGGACATTAGTTAATAAATCAAAATGGGTTTTTATTTATTTTAAAATTCCATTTGAAATCTAAATATTTTCAAAACCAAATCAGTAGGTTTTATTTGGAAATATAAAATACTTGGAGAACTTATTTAAAATAAGTTTTAGTGGTTAATTAAAATAGTAAAACCTTTATTTATAAAACTTGGATATTAAATCCTTATTAATTTATTTTAAATAAACTTTTACTATTTTTTTTAATCAAATGGAAATATTTTTATTTCAAAGGCTTGGCCAAGTTTAATTTGGCTTATAAAATAATCTTTATTTAAAAACCCACCTTTTCTTTTGAAAACCAAATCCTTTTATTAGAAGTTCCAAAATAGTAATTTTAAAATATTTTATTTTCCTTTATTAAATGTTTATCTTTTTAAATCCCTTTAGGATTTATTTGATCCAATTTGGTTTGAAGGTTTCCATTTGGATTCAAAAAGTTTCTTTTCCCTCTGAAAATCAAACAAAGTTTTATTTTATTCATTTATTTTTCACATTACAAGATTTGGAAAATCTTGGGATGTGACAGGCTACCACCCTTAAAATAAATCTCGTCCCGAGATTTGGGAAGGCTAGGGTTACAAGTAGGTTCAAAGCAACTAGGGTACTACCACCCTTAAAAATTTCAAACAAAATTACATATTGGCCTTCTTGGGATCCTGGGGAAACTTCTCTGGTCAAACTTCTGCATTGTGTCCTTTGTTTCCATACTTGACTCATGGGCCAAGGTTGAGTTTCTCCATAGGCTTGTTCAACTTGTTCTTCATCTTTTCTGGACAGTTGCTGGCATAATGTCCTGGGTTCTTGCAATTGAAACAGTTGATATCTTTGAGTTCTTTACGTAGCTCTTGTGGACAAGTTGCCACATAATGGCCTAGTTCTTTGCAGTTGTTGCACACCACTTGGCCAATTTCCTTATTCTTCTGGTTCTCTGGGCATTCACTAGAATAGTGTCCCATTTCTTTACACTTATGACATTGCACATGGCTTTTGTCCTTCTTTTGCTTTTTGGGTTTCTCCAAAGCTAGGAGTGCATCCAGTTCATGTTGTTCATATGTTATCTAGTAGGTAGGAATGTCTACATGCTTCTTGGACCTTTTATTGCTCTTTAGGAATTTCACATTCCTCTTATTTGATCCCTTGAATTGGGTTGTTTTGTTTGGAGGTATAAGTGGTCCTTTTCCTTTGTCATCAACCTTCTTGGTTGACTTGGATCCTTCTTGATGGTCTGCAATCATTTGTTGCACTCCACCTTGTTTCCTTTGTTGAACAATAGAATAGATGGGGCATTGGATAGGAACATGGTTGTTTCCTTCACATAGATAGCAAGTAGCTTGAGAGGTGGGACATTGCCCAACATGATGTTTCTCTTCACAGTTGGGGCATTGATCTCCATGCTCCTTGGAAGTATGATCCCTCTCTCCACAAATAATGCAAGCTGGGGCTCCATCTAGAATAACATTTCTGTCCTCTTTGTTGTCAAAGACTCTTTTGGAATAGCTTTCTTCCATATTGATCATTTGATCAGTCACCTTGAGCATCAATTGACCTTGAGTTTCCAAAAATCCTTGCAGGGTTGGATCTTCTCCACTGGTGTTGGCTATGAATTGAGCTCTCACTTGGTTCAACTGGTTCTGGGTTTCTATGAGCTCTTTCATGCTGTCCTCCTTGTTGTTGGTGTTGGTGTCATCAACCTTGATGTTGGAGTCTCTTGGGGTAGTCATCTGTTTGGGTTGAATGGGGATTAGAATAGGCAAAAGATTTTCTAAGGAAATAATTCTAATCACACACATCACAATTCACACAAGCAATGTGCATGCAATCACAAACCAAGCAATTCACTCAAACAACAAAGTTCAAGCACATACTTAGGCAACAAAATATTTTTGTTATACCACATAGGTTGGTGTTTTTGACTTAACTAAAATATGGTGGTCCATCTATATGGTTCACTTGTGATCTTTCCTTCCTTCATGATTCTTCTTGTATGAGATCATGGTTTCCTTGAGAAAAACTCTTGGTTACAAATACTTCAAGGTTGTTGATGGCTCCTTCTTATTTTGCATTCCCTTAGTCTCCATATCTTGAGCAGATTTTCTTGTCTCACTTGTAGTCCTTAGTGGTATCCATGTTGGAAGTCCTTAGTGAATATACTGAAGATGTTGAAGTCATTAGAGTTGAAGATGTTGGAGAAGTCCTTTGCACATGGTGTAGTCTTTGGCCATGGTTAGGTTTTTCCATCAAGTTCAAGTAGAAGAGATGTAGAGTTGAAACCAAAATGGTTGAGAAAGAGTTTACAAGTGTTTTTGTAAATAAGTTTTTGGAACAAGTACAACTCCTATTTTCTAAGGGTTTTTGTCCAATCCTAGGGTTTACAAATCCTACAGGCAACACAATGCTCTGATACCATCTGTAGAGGGAGTGTTCCAACCTTTACACAATATAAGGTGGAGTCCCCTGTGTTTACAATGCTAGTCCCTGGATCAATAGCTAGCATCCACAGTTAAGATGTAATATCAAGAAACAAAGGTCATAATATAACTTTATAACCAGGAATAACAAAATTTTATTACATCTTACATAGCTCATTTGGCTATTACAATACATTGCAGCGGAATAACTATAAGCATGGGGTCCTTCATCTTCAAAGTGCCACAGGCAGATGTTGGTTGTAGACTTTGTAATCCTAATCAATCAATCTTCACTAAAATCAATCAAACCTGCAACATTACAAGTTACAGCCACAAAGGGTCAATACATTTGAATTGTATTGGCAAGCTTCACTACTATGTAGTATATAAGTGGATCCTATCATTACATGCATTTTTGGCTAGGTAGGGTTTTAGGCTTCTTTGCAGAAAGCAAAAATTTATCCTATCTTTTCAAAATGGTTTTGATCTTTTGTCAAATCTCTTTATCAAAAACCCTTGAACTACTTGGTATCCCCAAGTATTCAAGTCTTTGTCAAAAATCCCTTGAGCTACTTGGTACCCCCAAGTGCATCAAGTTTTATTAAAATTTCATGAGTTCCTTGGTAACCCCAAGTGTTCATGTTTTCATCAAAATCTCTTGAGCTCCTTGGTACCCCCAAGTGCATCAAGTTTTTGAAAGTTTTCTTTTAGAAATTAGAATGTCAAGATCTCCCATAGCTTCAAACTTTAGTTGCTCAGTATTGTCCATAACCGGGGACACGGCTAAGTACTTAGACTTTATTATCTTCTGCAGAAGTAGTACACTTTACCCACATGTCACAATCCCATCTTGTTGCCACCAGTGGCCACTGGATTAGTGCTCACCAAGATGGAGTACCGGCAGATTGAGAATGTGATGAAGTCTTTCCAGAGGGTCCTCCCATACACCATTGCTAGCTTGTCTTCAAGTACCCATGTAGAATTCCAGGTCCTCATGTCCAGTAGCCTGAAGACAATGCATGGGTCTTCCCAATGTAGTTGACTAAGCCAGAGCCATAAATAGCATGTGGTTGCACACGAAAACCACAATTGGAGAAACATGTTCAATCTCTAAGTTTCCTGGGTGGATTCCTTTGGAGCACAACACAAAGAGATTGCCATAGACATGGTTCCTTTTGTTGCCACCTTCTCCAAAACTCAAGTATCCTTGGCCACCCAGGTGGTTAATTGAGTCCTTGTTTTATTATATAAAAAAACACAAGTCCTTTTCTCAAACTTCATAAAATCTCAACATGTATCTCTTTTCAAAATATAGCATGGCTAAGCATGTAACAACTACATTGTTTTCACTAAGGAATGTATAGGGTATCCTATTAGGATTTAGCATAGCATAAGTGTAGAAATTCTTTTCATGCATGTTTTCAAAATCCACTAAGTATAATGAAAATAGTAGGACTTTAGATGATAGTGTAACTTGCCTTTTTGGTAGAGAATGTTGGTTCACTCCTTGATCTTGCTAGTCTCACACTTTTCTAATCTTCACTACAATCAATCAAGCAAACACAATATCAACTAGCATTCCAAACCAATAATCAATCAACAATTCACACACACAAAACAATGGGATCTAAGTCATGCATGCAAGCATGCAAGGATGGTTTTCTCTAGGCTCTAAACTTTGTAAGGTTCAAAGTGGTCACTTCCTAAAGCGGCAAAGTCATTTGCAAAAAGGGTTTCCTTCATAAACCATTTTTAAATCCATTCATCATTTTATGTGGGGGGAAATATTTTTATCAAAACAACAACTTTATGTTGTTTCACCAAATAAGTTGTTGTTTCTCAAAACTTGGTGTTTAGGGTCAGTAGATTTGCTCCAAATCATTTTCTCAAAGTTTTTACTCCAAAGTCATTTTCATAACAAAACCATTATTTTTATTTGGCTAGAAATGGGCTAAACCAATTAAACCATCTTAAATTTCGCCAAATTCATTTTCAAAACCATGGGTTGGTTCCTAGGGTCAGTAAGTTTACCACAAACCAATTTGCAAAGGTTTTAACCTCAAAAACATTTTTGAACAATTTTTCTAATCTAATCAAGCATACAAAAGTTTCTGCAAAAACAAACAATCTAACAGATACTATTTGCTAAACAAATTCCATGGTTGGCTAGGGCTTGTTCCACTGATTCCAACGATATAAAGTTTATAATTTTTGGATGTGTGGATCAAAAGTTATAGTGTTTCCAAAATCACATTCTAAACAGATTTCAAATTCAGTTCTAAACAAAGTCTGGCCACGCGTCGCTTTCTTATTCGCTGGTACCGATTTGTCGGATCGGGTTATGCGGTGCGTTGGATCTAAACAGATCGCACGGTTCTGGTCGCGTACCCCTTCGCTCTTAAGTGGTTCTATCGTGTCTCTTCGATCTAAATCGGACGGCTCCTATCCACAGCCAAGAACTGGCGGCGCTCGACGGTGGCGCGCGACGACGACGCTCTGGCTACGGCGTAACGGCGAGAACAGGAAGCGAAGGAGAATACGAGGATGCTCACCGTGATCACGAGGACGTGGTGATGCTTGTCGTGTGGTCGGCGTGGCAAGGGGCGTTCTGGAACAGCAGCAATTCCTCGCCGGAGTTAGGTCTGGCGACGGTTGCACGCGGTCGAGGTCGAGGACGGTGCTACGGGTCACGAAAGGGCAAACAAGAAGCATGGTTAGACGCGTACGATCAAGGAGATGACGCGTGCGTGAACTAGAAGGCGCGGGGTGGTCTGGACTTACCAGGGAACTCCGCCAGAGAAGTAAACAGACACGGCGGCATTCAGAGCTTGTCGAAGACGGCGTTCTGGGGTGTCCACAGTTGAACGAGAGGCACGGACAGATGCGCCAGGAGGTGGAGGGTATGTGTGCATGGTCAATGAGACAAGGGGCAGCGCTGAGTCGCCGGAATTGGCACTGGACCTCGTCGGAGCAGAGGGTGGTCTCTGGCGAAATTTGTGTAGCCTGGTGGCGTGTTGGTTATGGCGATAGTGGGGAAAGGAGGAGAAGACGCAGGCGTTTAATACTGCGTGGTCGCAGGGGGAGTAATGGTCGTGGTTATTGCGAATTTGATCACCAGCGTTAAGGCAGGAAACGGCAAGGAGGAATTAGCGCGGGGTGAGGACGATGAACAGGAGAGGTGGGGTCGGCTGGTCAGTGAGAAAAGGAGTGAGGGGGAGGGTCCACTTGTCATTGGTTCCGCGGGTGAGACTTTAAGTGAATGAAAACGCTTCGGGAGGGGAGAGGGAAATGGGCTGCTGGGCTTAGTGGGCTGGCCGGCTGGGCTGTTGCCTGTTTCTATTTTTTTCTGTCTGAATTTTTTTTCTTTTTCCAATTTCAATTTCTGTTTTGAAAATTCAAACAACAAATCAAGCATTCAAATTGATTCAAACAATCACCAAACAATGCAACTTTGAATTTGGTTCTGTTTAACACATAAACCAAAGTCCAAAAATAAAATAATAATTTTATTTTAGAGTCCACTTATAATTTAAATAAAATGGACATTAGTTAATAAATCAAAATGGGTTTTTATTTATTTTAAAATTCCATTTGAAATCTAAATATTTTCAAAACCAAATCAGTAGGTTTTATTTGGAAATATAAAATACTTGGAGAACTTATTTAAAATAAGTTTTAGTGGTTAATTAAAATAGTAAAACCTTTATTTATAAAACTTGGATATTAAATCCTTATTAATTTATTTTAAATAAACTTTTACTATTTTTTTTAATCAAATGGAAATATTTTTATTTCAAAGGCTTGGCCAAGTTTAATTTGGCTTATAAAATAATCTTTATTTAAAAACCCACCTTTTCTTTTGAAAACCAAATCCTTTTATTAGAAGTTCCAAAATAGTAATTTTAAAATATTTTATTTTCCTTTATTAAATGTTTATCTTTTTAAATCCCTTTAGGATTTATTTGATCCAATTTGGTTTGAAGGTTTCCATTTGGATTCAAAAAGTTTCTTTTCCCTCTGAAAATCAAACAAAGTTTTATTTTATTCATTTATTTTTCACATTACAAGATTTGGAAAATCTTGGGATGTGACAGGCTACCACCCTTAAAATAAATCTCGTCCCGAGATTTGGGAAGGCTAGGGTTACAAGTAGGTTCAAAGCAACTAGGGTACTACCACCCTTAAAAATTTCAAACAAAATTACATATTGGCCTTCTTGGGATCCTGGGGAAACTTCTCTGGTCAAACTTCTGCATTGTGTCCTTTGTTTCCATACTTGACTCATGGGCCAAGGTTGAGTTTCTCCATAGGCTTGTTCAACTTGTTCTTCATCTTTTCTGGACAGTTGCTGGCATAATGTCCTGGGTTCTTGCAATTGAAACAGTTGATATCTTTGAGTTCTTTACGTAGCTCTTGTGGACAAGTTGCCACATAATGGCCTAGTTCTTTGCAGTTGTTGCACACCACTTGGCCAATTTCCTTATTCTTCTGGTTCTCTGGGCATTCACTAGAATAGTGTCCCATTTCTTTACACTTATGACATTGCACATGGCTTTTGTCCTTCTTTTGCTTTTTGGGTTTCTCCAAAGCTAGGAGTGCATCCAGTTCATGTTGTTCATATGTTATCTAGTAGGTAGGAATGTCTACATGCTTCTTGGACCTTTTATTGCTCTTTAGGAATTTCACATTCCTCTTATTTGATCCCTTGAATTGGGTTGTTTTGTTTGGAGGTATAAGTGGTCCTTTTCCTTTGTCATCAACCTTCTTGGTTGACTTGGATCCTTCTTGATGGTCTGCAATCATTTGTTGCACTCCACCTTGTTTCCTTTGTTGAACAATAGAATAGATGGGGCATTGGATAGGAACATGGTTGTTTCCTTCACATAGATAGCAAGTAGCTTGAGAGGTGGGACATTGCCCAACAGGATGTTTCTCTTCACAGTTGGGGCATTGATCTCCATGCTCCTTGGAAGTATGATCCCTGTCTCCACAAATAATGCAAGCTGGGGCTCCATCTAGAATAACATTTCTGTCCTCTTTGTTGTCAAAGACTCTTTTGGAATAGCTTTCTTCCATATTGATCATTTGATCAGTCACCTTGAGCATCAATTGACCTTGAGTTTCCAAAAATCCTTGCAGGGTTGGATCTTCTCCACTGGTGTTGGCTATGAATTGAGCTCTCACTTGGTTCAACTGGTTCTGGGTTGCTATGAGCTCTTTCATGCTGTCCTCCTTGTTGTTGGTGTTGGTGTCATCAACCTTGATGTTGGAGTCTCTTGGGGTAGTCATCTGTTTGGGTTGAATGGAGATTAGAATAGGCAAAAGATTTTCTAAGGAAATAATTCTAATCACACACATCACAATTCACACAAGCAATGTGCATGCAATCACAAACCAAGCAATTCACTCAAACAACAAAGTTCAAGCACATACTTAGGCAACAAAATATTTTTGTTATACCACATAGGTTGGTGTTTTTGACTTAACTAAAATATGGTGGTCCATCTATATGGTTCACTTGTGATCTTTCCTTCCTTCATGATTCTTCTTGTATGAGATCATGGTTTCCTTGAGAAAAACTCTTGGTTACAAATACTTCAAGGTTGTTGATGGCTCCTTCTTATTTTGCATTCCCTTAGTCTCCATATCTTGAGCAGATTTTCTTGTCTCACTTGTAGTCCTTAGTGGTATCCATGTTGGAAGTCCTTAGTGAATATACTGAAGATGTTGAAGTCATTAGAGTTGAAGATGTTGGAGAAGTCCTTTGCACATGGTGTAGTCTTTGGCCATGGTTAGGTTTTTCCATCAAGTTCAAGTAGAAGAGATGTAGAGTTGAAACCAAAATGGTTGAGAAAGAGTTTACAAGTGTTTTTGTAAATAAGTTTTTGGAACAAGTACAACTCCTATTTTCTAAGGGTTTTTGTCCAATCCTAGGGTTTACAAATCCTACAGGCAACACAATGCTCTGATACCATCTGTAGAGGGAGTGTTCCAACCTTTACACAATATAAGGTGGAGTCCCCTGTGTTTACAATGCTAGTCCATGGATCAATAGCTAGCATCCACAGTTAAGATGTAATATCAAGAAACAAAGGTCATAATATAACTTTATAACCAGGAATAACAAAATTTTATTACATCTTACATAGCTCATTTGGCTATTACAATACATTGCAGCGGAATAACTATAAGCATGGGGTCCTTCATCTTCAAAGTGCCACAGGCAGATGTTGGTTGTAGACTTTGTAATCCTAATCAATCAATCTTCACTAAAATCAATCAAACCTGCAACATTACAAGTTACAGCCACAAAGGGTCAATACATTTGAATTGTATTGGCAAGCTTCACTACTATGTAGTATATAAGTGGATCCTATCATTACATGCATTTTTGGCTAGGTAGGGTTTTAGGCTTCTTTGCAGAAAGCAAAAATTTATCCTATCTTTTCAAAATGGTTTTGATCTTTTGTCAAATCTCTTTATCAAAAACCCTTGAACTACTTGGTATCCCCAAGTATTCAAGTCTTTGTCAAAAATCCCTTGAGCTACTTGGTACCCCCAAGTGCATCAAGTTTTATTAAAATTTCATGAGTTCCTTGCTAACCCCAAGTGTTCATGTTTTCATCAAAATCTCTTGAGCTCCTTGGTACCCCCAAGTGCATCAAGTTTTTGAAAGTTTTCTTTTAGAAATTAGAATGTTGAGATCTCCCATAGCTTCAAACTTTAGTTGCTCAGTATTGTCCATAACCGGGGACACGGCTAAGTACTTAGACTTTATTATCTTCTGCAGAAGTAGTACACTTTACCCACATGTCACAATCCCATCTTGTTGCCACCAGTGGCCACTGGATTAGTGCTCACCAAGATGGTGTACCGGCAGATTGAGAATGTGACGAAGTCTTTCCAGAGGGTCCTCCCATACACCATTGCTAGCTTGTCTTCAAGTACCCATGTAGAATTCCAGGTCCTCATGTCCAGTAGCCTGAAGACAATGCATGGGTCTTCCCAATGTAGTTGACTAAGCCAGAGCCATAAATAGCATGTGGTTGCACACGAAAACCACAATTGGAGAAACATGTTCAATCTCTAAGTTTCCTGGGTGGATTCCTTTGGAGCACAACACAAAGAGATTGCCATAGACATGGTTCCTTTTGTTGCCACCTTCTCCAAAACTCAAGTATCCTTGGCCACCCAGGTGGTTAATTGAGTCCTTGTTTTATTATATAAAAAAACACAAGTCCTTTTCTCAAACTTCATAAAATCTCAACATTTTCAAAATATAGCATGGCTAAGCATGTAACAACTACATTGTTTTCACTAAGGAATGTATAGGGTATCCTATTAGGATTTAGCATAGCATAAGTATAGAAATTCTTTTCATGCATGTTTTCAAAATCCACTAAGTATAATGAAAATAGTAGGACTTTAGATGATAGTGTAACTTGCCTTTTTGGTAGAGAATGTTGGTTCACTCCTTGATCTTTCTAGTCTCACACTTTTCTAATCTTCACTACAATCAATCAAGCAAACACAATATCAACTAGCATTCCAAACCAATAATCAATCAACCATTCACACACACAAAACAATGGGATGTAAGTCATGCATGCAAGCATGCAAGGATGGTTTTCTCTAGGCTCTAAACTTTGTAAGGTTCAAAGTGGTCACTTCCTAAAGTGGCAAAGTCATTTGCAAAAAGGGTTTCCTTCATAAACCATTTTTAAATCCATTCATCATTTTATGTGGGGGAAAATATTTTTATCAAAACAACAACTTTATGTTGTTTCACCAAATAAGTTGTTGTTTCTCAAAACTTGGTGTTTAGGGTCAGTAGATTTGCTCCAAATCATTTTCTCAAAGTTTTTACTCCAAAGTCATTTTCATAACAAAACCATTATTTTTATTTGGCTAGAAATGGGCTAAACCAATTAATCCATCTTAAATTTCGCCAAATTCATTTTCAAAACCATGGGTTGGTTCCTAGGGTCAGTAAGTTTACCACAAACCAATTTGCAAAGGTTTTAAGCACAAAAACATTTTTGAACAATTTTTCTAATCTAATCAAGCATACAAAAGTTTCTGCAAAAACAAACAATCTAACAGATACTATTTGCTAAACAAATTCCATGGTTGGCTAGGGCTTGTTCCACTGATTCCAACGATATAAAGTTTGTAATTTTTGGACGTGTGGATCAAAAGTTATAGTGTTTCCAAAATCACATTCTAAACAGATTTCAAATTCAGTTCTAAACAAAGTCTGGCCACGCGTCGCTTTCTTATTCGCTGGTACCGATTCGGTCGGATCGGGTTCTGCGGTGCGTTGGATCTAAACAGATCGCACGGTTCTGGTCGCGTACCCCTTCGCTCTTAAGTGGTTCTATCGTGTCTCTTCGATCTAAATCGGACGGCTCCTATCCACAGCCAAGAACTGGCGGCGCTCGACGGTGGCGCGCGACGACGACGCTCTGGCTACGGCATAACGGCGAGAACAGGAAGCGAAGGAGAATACGAGGATGCTCACCGTGATCGCGAGGACGTGGTGATGCTCGTCGTGTGGTCGGCGTGGCAAGGGGCGTTCTGGAACAGCAGCAATTCCTCGCCGGAGTTAGGTCTGGCGACGGTTGCACGCGGTCGAGGTCGAGGACGGTGCTACGGGTCACGAAAGGGCAAACAAGAAGCATGGTTAGACGCGTACGATCAAGGAGATGACGCGTGCGTGAACTAGAAGGCGCGGGGTGGTCTGGACTTACCAGGGAACTCCGCCAGAGAAGTAAACAGATACGACGGCGCTCAGAGCTTGTCGAAGACGGCGTTCTGGGGCGCCCGCAGTTGAACGAGAGGCACGGACAGATGCGCCAGGAGGTGGAGAGTATGTGTGCGTGGTCAATGAGACAAGGGGCGGCGCTGAGTCGCCGGAATTGGCACTGGACCTCGTCGGAGCAGAGGGTGGTCTCTGGCGAAATTTGTGTAGCCTGGTGGCGTGTTGGTTATGGCGATAGAGGGGAAAGGAGGAGAAGACGCAGGCGTTTAATACTGCGTGGTCGCAGGGGGAGTAATGGTCGTGGTTATTGCGAATTTGATCGCCGGCGTTAAGGCAGGAAACGGCGAGGAGGAATTAGCGCGGGGTGAGGACGATGAACAGGAGAGGTGGGGTCGGCTGGTCAGTGAGAAAAGGAGTGAGGGGGAGGGTCCACTTGTCATTGGTTCCGCGGGTGAGACTTTAAGTGAATGAAAATGCTTCGGGAGGGGAGAGGGAAATGGGCTGCTGGGCTTACTGGGCTGGCCGGCTGGGCTGTTGCTTGTTTCTATTTTTTTCTGTCTGAATTTTTTTTCCTTTTTCCAATTTCAATTTCTGTTTTGAAAATTCAAACAACAAATCAAGCATTCAAATTGATTCAAACAATCACCAAACAATGCAACTTTGAATTTGGTTCTGTTTAACACATAAACCAAAGTCCAAAAATAAAATAATAATTTTATTTTAGAGTCCACTTATAATTTAAATAAAATGGACATTAGTTAATAAATCAAAATGGGTTTTTATTTATTTTAAAATTCCATTTGAAATCTAAATATTTTCCAAACCAAATCAGTAGGTTTTATTTGGAAATATAAAATACTTGGAGAACTTATTTAAAATAAGTTTTAGTGGTTAATTAAAATAGTAAAACCTTTATTTATAAAACTTGGATATTAAATCCTTATTAAATTATTTTAAATAAACTTTTACTATTTTTTTAATCAAATGGAAATATTTTTATTTCAAAGGCTTGGCCAAGTTTAATTTGGCTTATAAAATAATCTTTATTTAAAAACCCACCTTTTCTTTTGAAAACCAAATCCTTTTATTAGAAGTTCCAAAATAGTAATTTTAAAATATTTTATTTTCCTTTATTAAATGTTTATCTTTTTAAATCCCTTTAGGATTTATTTGATCCAATTTGGTTTGAAGGTTTCCATTTGGATTCAAAAAGTTTCTTTTCCCTCTGAAAATCAAACAAAGTTTTATTTTATTCATTTATTTTTCACATTACAAGATTTGGAAAATCTTGGGATGTGACAGTTTCGTAGCATGGAAAACAAAACTTTTTCTATCGCATACAAACAAACAAGCCAAGATCTATCTACTAGATTGTAGCAACGAGTCGATGGAATAACTCACCCTCGAATTTTCCAAAGTGTTTAACGAGAGCGGATTCTCGTGGGTGATGTAGTCGTACTCTTCCCGATCTCAAGATCGCGTAGACGATCCTTCCGGCGTTGCGTTCCGGCAGCGCTCCCGCAGTCGGTCACACGTTCGGTACTCGACGAAGACCTTCCTCTCCCTTGTTCCAGCAGGCAGCAGAGGTTGTAGCACTCTCCTCGCGATTCCGGCAGCACAACAGCGTGGTACCGGAAGTAGAGGGGAGATCTCGCAGGGCTTCGCCTTAAGCCAGAGCGAGTATGGTGGACTATGAGAGAGCTCCTCGGCGATCTAGGGTTTAGACACACCAAGGAGGAGGCTTGGCCGGCGGCTAGGGTTAGCTAGGCGGCGGCTTGCCCTAGGGCGGTGGCGGCTGCAGGAGGGCCGGCGGCTTAGGGCTAGGGTTTGCGGGTGGAGGTGTTGGTTGCTAGGAGGGGCAGCCCTGCCCCTCCTTATATAGGTGGAGGGGCCGCGCCAGGGGAGGGGAGTCCCTCCCCAACTCGGTTTCCCAAGGGGGGCCGGCGGTGGAGGGCAGGAACTCCTCCCCAACTCGGTTTCCACCTTCCCCTCCACTTCCCAAAATAGCCGTTTGACTTTTCAAACTGGTGTTTGACTTTTCAAACTAGGATTTGATTAAACCCTTTATTTTGTTCAGCGATGACACCTAGTACATGATGCAATCATTCCAACTTGGTATGACACATTCATGTACCCTTCCCCTTAGAAGTGCCGGACATTCCGGAACCTTCTAGAACATTCCCGATGAAAACACCGAAACCATTCTCCAACCCCGAAACAGGACTTTCCTTATATGAATCTTATTCTCCGGACCATTCCGGATCTCCTCGTGATATACCGGATCCCATCCGAGACTCCGAACAACATTCGGTCTCTTACTCATCATTCCATAACTACTCAAACAACGTCGAATCCTTAAGTGTGTCTCCCTACGGTTCGTGAATTATGCGGACATGATCGAGACACTTCTCCGAACAATAACCAATAGAGGAATCTGGAAATTCATATGGCTCCCACATATTTCTACGATTACTTTGCGATCGAATGAACACTTACATACGATACCAATTTCCCTTTGTCTCACGATAGTTTACTTATCCGAGGTTATGATCGTCGGTATCTCTGCATTCCTAGTTCAACCTCGTTACTGATAAGTACTCTTTTCTCGTTCCCGTGATATGTGATCCCTTGTGAGCCAGTCACATGCTTGCAAGCTAATTAGATGACATTCCACTGAGAGGGCCCAGAGTATATCTATCCGTCATATGGATGGACAAATCCCACTCTTGATCCATGTGTCTCAACCAATACTTTCCGAACACTCAATGCCACCTTTATAGCCACCCAGTTATGGTGTGGTGTTTGATGTCATCAAAGCATCCTTCCGGTGAAGGTGATATGCATGATCTCATGGTCGAAGGAATTAGGTTATTATGTATCAGAAAGCATATAGCAATCGAACTATTAAAATGACTTGATCTTTATGCTACGCTTATCTATAGAAGTATGTCCACCATATCATTCTCCTAACGATATGATCTTGTTGTTAATAACATCTCAATGTTCATGATAGGGAAACCACAATCATTTATTAACCAACAAGCTAGTATTATAAAGAGGCTTTACTAGGGACTCTATTTTAGTTTACAAATCACACAAGTATCAATGTTTCCTTGTTAATACTATTATAGCATGAATGTAAACATTTATCATAAACACAAAGATATAATAATAACTACATTTATTATTGCCTCTAGGGCATATCTCCAACACAAGGAAGAACAACGTATAGCCTGTTGATCGATTCGGAGTTATCCTTAAGCTCCATAGCACCGAGGGTAGTTCCTCGATCTAGCAACCAGGTGATCTCTGGAGTGGTTCCATTAGGCGGGGTTTTATCCCGGATAGGACCAAGCCGTTAGCTTGTTCAACTTGTCCATTTGATTCTGGATGAGCGACTGACGCTATGTCAAGCCTTATACGATTTGTCCCACAGAATCGAGCAAAAGCTCCTTCAACAAAGTTTGTGCCATTGTCTGTGATCACACTGTGCGGGTGACCATATCTTAGGATTATGTCTTTTAGGAATGTACAGCTGTTTTCCATCAAGTTTCTTAATGGGATTCACCTCTATCCACTTGGTAAACTTGTCAACCATCACCAGTATGTGAGTCATGCCGCCCCTCGCTGGTTTGAACGGTCCCACCATATCTAGGCACCATACTGTGAATGGCCATGTGATTGGTATGGTTTTTAACTCGGATGCTGGTAAATGTGACTTTGACGCGTAGCACTGGCAGCCGTTGCAATTCCTCACTAGTTCTTGCGCCTCTGCTAGTGCACTTGGTCAGTAGAATCCATGTCGGAATGCCTTGGCTACCAATTCTATTGACGAGGCATGGTGCCCACATTCTCCTTGGTGAATATCCAACAGTATTTCTTGGCCTTGCTCTGGACTTATGCAGCATTGCAATACACTTGTCACACTCCTTTTATACAGCTCCCTGTTAATTATTGTGTATGCTTTCACTCTTCTCTCTGTTTGTCTTGCCAATATCTCATCATCAGGCAATATTCCATCTCTCAAGTAGTTGAATATTGGTTGTGCCCAGGCTGGTATCACTGGTGCCGAGTCTGTTTCTCCATCAATTTACATTGCCTCAGCCGACATATGTTCTGCCGACATAACCAGAGGAGTCCCCGAGTGTGATTTGGCAGCCCCTGGGTTGGATGGTACAGTCCCCGAGTTACTCGAACCCGCCCCTGATTCAATGTCTATTGGCACAACGTCTGACTCCTGGCTTGCCGGGATGAATATTGACTCGGACTCTGGTGATGGCTTGATCGATGGTTTTCTGAGATGTTCCAGTGCTACTCCTGGTGGGATTGCTTGCCGAGATGAGCTTAACTTGGATAATACATCAGCTGCCTCATTCTCTGCTCTAGGTATGTGATGAAATTCACACCCGTCAAAGTATCCCGAAATCTGTTGCACATGAAAACGGTATAGTGCCATATTTGCATCCAATGCATCCCAATGTACAGATACTTGCTGGATAACCAAGTCCGAGTCACCGAAACACAAGATCCTTTTTATGCCAATTTCTTTGGCCACTTTTATCCCATGGACAAGTGCTTCATACTCGGCTACGTTATTGGATGCAGCGAAGTGGATTTGCAACACATATTTGAGCTGATCCTTATTTGGTGTTGTGAGTACTATCCCGGCACCCAGGCCCATTTTTGTCTTGGACCCGTCAAAGTGCATCCTCCAGTAATTCGGGTCTGGCAGTGGTGGCTCGTATTGCATTTCCATCTAGTCCATGAAGAAATCTGCTACAGCTTGAGATTTGATTGCATCTCTCCTGTCATATTATGGAGTGTATGGTGCTAGATCTATGGCCCATTTCGCTACTCGGCCACTGGCATCTTTGCTGCCTAATATATCCGAGATAGGTGCCTCGCATATTACCCAGATTGGGTGTTCTTGGAAATAGTTCTTCAGCTTTTTTTCTTCCATATACACCCCATATGTCATTTTTTGGTAATGGGGGTAGTTTTGCTTTGATGTAGAGAGCACTTCGCTCAGGTATTAAACTGTCCTTTGGAATGATTTTCTCTCTTCTTCGCGCTCTACCACTACCACTGCACTGACAACTCTATTGGTTGCCACGACATAGAGCATCATTGGCTCTTTGGATAGTGGTGAGGCTAATATTGGTGTTGTTGCCAACATCTTTTTGAGTTCATGGAAAGTACTATCAGCTTGTTGCGTCCATGTGCATTTTTCTGATTTTTTCATCAGTTGATATAATGGTAAGGCCTTTTCGCCTAGCCGACTCACAAATCTACTCAACGAGGCTAGGCATCCTGTAAACTTCTGGACATCGTTGAGGGTTTTTGGCAACTCCATTATTTTGATGGCTTTGATCTTTGTCGGGTTAGCCTCAATTCCTCGGCTGGATACAAGGAATCCAAGTAATTTCCCAACCGGGACACAAAAGGTGCATTTTTCCGGGTTGAGTTTCATTCGGAATCTTCTTAAGTTTGCGAATATTTGATGCAAGTCCTCGATTAGAGTATGACTTTGTTTGGTTTTTATTACCACATCATCGACGTATACTTGAACATTTTTTTAAGTTGATTCTGTAAGCATTTTTGCATGCATCTTTGGTATGTCGCACCTGCGTTTCTTAATCCGAACAACATAGTACGATAGCAATAAGACCCATACGGGGTGATAAAAGCTGTATTTATTTGATCATCCGGATTTAGTGGTATCTGGTGGAAACCAGAGTATGCATCCACAAATGACAACAAATCGCACCCGGCAGTAGAGTCAATGACTTGATCAATCCGTGGCAGGGGAATGGATCTTTTGGACACGCCTTATTGAGGTTCGTGTAGTCAATACACATGCGCCATACCACTGCATGTTCGGGTCATCTTTCTTCTTTTCGACCAAGACTGGATTTGACAACCAATCTAGGTGCAGTACTTCCATGATAAACCCGACAGCCAAGAGCCTAGCTATCTCTGCGGCTATCACTTTCCTCCTATCTTCGGCGAAGAGGCGGAGGGGTTGCTTCACCGGCTTGGCATATGGCCTTACATGAAGAGAGTGCTCAGCCAACTCCCTCGGAACTCCTTGCAGGTCTTATGTGGACCATGCAAAGATATCCCGATTCTCACGGAGGAAGCTGGTGAGCTCGCTTTCCTATTTGTCAGATAGCCCGGCGCCAATGGTAACTGTGCGCTCTGGGAAGGCCTCATCAATTTGTATCTTCTTTGTTTCCTTGGTGGCTTGGAAAGATACACTGCCATGCGGGTTAGTGAGTGCCGGCATAGACATTTGTGCCGCCTTGGACAGTGCTGCAACTTCCATCATTTGCTGCTTTTCCTGCGCTATGGCTAGTGACTCAGCTAGCGAAGATCCGGCTGAGGCGCATGCAATAGATCTCTTGTAGTCACCCTCAACTGTGATGACTCCACATGGACCTGGCAGCTTCATCTTCAAGTAAGCAATATGAGGGGTGGCCATAAACTTCGCCATAGTCGGCTTGCCAAGTAAGGCATGGTATGAGCTGACCAGGTCTACCAATTCGAATTCTATGGCCTCAGTGCGACAGTTTTCTCTGTTGCCGAATAAAACGTCAACCCAGATCTTGCCAATTGGCTCACAGGACAGTCCCGTCACAATACCATGGAAAGTTGTCTTAGTCGGCTCCAACATGTTCATAGTGATGCCTAACTTGAGCATGGTATCCTTGTACATGATGTTGGTGCTACTGTCATCATCTATCAGTACCTTGGAGAACTTCACATTGATATCTGGGCCCATGAACGTCGGATTCAAGACAAGAGCATAACCTACTGGCGTTGGCATGATATTGGGGTGATCCTTTATGCTCCAAGTTATATCTTGTTTAGACCAATGCATGTATTTTGGTATTGCCGGCATTATGGCGTTCACTTCCATCATTCGTCTTTGTTAACTTTTCTTGTCATTCGGATCTATGACAAACACGACATAGCTCTAGTGATGCTCTCTGTACTCGTTTCTGGCCCCATGGCCGACATGAGCGTCATCACCTCTTGGGTTATGCACCTGGTGCATAGCCTCTCTTCTTTCTTGGTTATGATATCTCGATTGTCTGTTCTCATACCTATGCTCAGCTCCAACAGCGTAAGCATTTCCTCCTGTGAGCGGTGGTGGGGGAGGTGGTAACTGCTGAGTCGGCGAGTCTACTCTGTCTCCCTTCTGGAACCAAGTGCATTATCTTGTTGTGTGATTTGCCGGCTTATTCAGACTTGGCGTATGAAATTTACACGGTTGATCCAAAATCATTTCATAAGTATACTTCTGCCTGTCTTGATATGGCTTTCTCTGTTCATATAGCTTTTTGCCATCATTCTTTGGTATCCATTGTTGTTGCCCACTTGTCCTTTGATGCTGGCTGCTTCCAGGATCTGGATGATCCTGACTTACAGCTGCGATTTGAGTTGAGCCATACCTGTAGTCAGGTCTCTTATCCCTTATTTTGCTTTTATATTCGGCCCTTTCCTGGCGCCTTTGCGATCCGACCACGTCATAGATCTGAGTTTCAGTCATCCCGTCTGCCGCCATAAGCAGAGGCTGAGTCGGATCTCCTAACGCGTATGAGTCGGAAATTCTTATCGTTTCTGCCAAACTAGCCAGCATATCTCTTTGTAACCTTTGCCACAGTACACTTCCATGCCTGCGTCCTTGTGCGAACCATGCAATGGCCTGAGACTCGATTACCCCTTCACAAGAGTTGCACATAGTGCACCATCTAGTGAGGAATTCTCTGTCTGTTTCATTCGGCCTTTTCTTGCACATAGCCAGTTGTTGTGGGCGATTCGGCCTCTTGTACGTGCTTGTGAAATTGCTCACAAAAGCTTCTTGGAAATCAATCCAGCTGTTGATGCTTCCGGGTGGCAAATTATTCAGCCATACCCTCGATGGTCCTTCTAGAATTTGCGATACATACCACACTGCCCATCTCAAATTCCCTGCGCAATCTTTACCGCAGTTCCATAATCTATGATCCAGTCTTCTGGCTTTGTGCTTCCATCATAGGTTTTTGTTCCTCTGGCCAGCTGAAAGTTTGGCACTGGCGGCTCTTTCATGATCCTTGGGCCAAAACATGGTGGACCCTGTGGACCTTGCGATTCGATTAGTTCTACCACCTTTATCCGATCGAGCTTTAGTCTTGCGTCATCCGACTGGAGATTTCTGCCTCTGAGTCTTGCTCCCACCGCTTGATACACGTGATCCGGCAATTCGTACCCTTCATTTACCATTGCCGAGTAACCATCATTGTATATGTTGGCGTTCGGGTCTGCCGGCTGCTGCACTGCTTTTCCTGCACTTTGTTGTCTCCTTTCGAGTTGGGTTGGTGGAAGATTTGGAGCTGGGTTTCCTCCTCCTGCCGAGTGAGTTCCACACCTAGGCTGCGGCGCAAAGTTCTGCCCTCCATTGCCATTTCTTTGTCCTGCTTGCCTTTCTCCACCAACATTCTCTTGGTTCTCATTTCCCTGAGCGACATTCCTTCGTGCTCCCTGTGCACGGGCCGGGTTTCCTTGAACCACTGCCGGGTCATAAGCAACCATATGCTTGTTCCTTCCTGAATCTACACTCTTTTCTTTTCTTTGTCTCGGCGCCACTCCAGGTGAGGAGGCTGTATGGCCTGCTGATCTTGCCGGGATTGGAGTTGTCGAGTGAACGAGATGTGACCTCCCAGCTATACCCGGATTTGCCCTGTAGTACGCTTAATTCAACATTTATACTGCTCTCACCAACTCATTTACTCATTCCTGTTGTTTTTTCTTTGCTTCACCCGTCAGATGGGGTAGCTCAGCCATTGCTGCCTTTGCAGCTCTCAAATTTGCTACTGCAGTGTTGTATGTCGGCCGTATGGTTGTTGTTTTCTGGTGTTATCTTTGATGTTGTGTCTGCCAATTCTTCATTGAGGTTTCTTACTCTCAAGCTTGTTGCATCAAGCCGGGTCTTAGCACCCTTGAATCGATTTGCAGAGTTATATTCTTGGATCGTGATATCCATATCCTGCTGCATCTGTGCTAGCTTCTTTGCCTTCTCCTGAACTTTTTTCCTGGTCTCCTCTAACTCGGCCTGCACTCGCGCCGGATCAGCTGCTGGTGCTACTGGCTCTGCTAGTTTTTCTATTGCTTCCTCCAACTCCTTGGCCCTCTTACTCCTAGCTATGTTCTCTAGCGGTGCTTTTGCAGTTCTTGCTGCCCTTGGCGTCCCTTCTAGTTTTTCTCCCTCATTCTCATTCACCGCAGGAGCTACTGGAGGAGCTGGGGGATGCGATGGATTTGGAGCTATCATCATTACCTCGATGGAGATGAGTTGATGAAGCTTTCCCGCGGCATGAACCGCAGGTGGATCCGGCGCCAGGATGACGTGCTCCGGGTACGCGCGCTTCACGCACACCGTGACGTAGACCTGGTGCTGACCGAACTTGATGAAGCGACCGCCCCTTGGGAATGGCTTGGTCCCGAAGCAGCCCGTGTTGTCGCTCATGAAGTTGAGTGCCCCGAACCTCTGGATGAGGCTGGAGTAGACGCATTTGCCCGTCTTAGCGATGATGTTGCCCGTCCGGATGAAAATTCCAGCAAGCGCCTACTTCTGCCCCACGGTGGGCGCCAACTATCGTGGTGGTGTCACGGCAGATGCCATGCAGTTGGCCCCACGGTGGACGCCAACTGCCCCACGGTGGGCGCCAACTGCCCTGGTGGTGTCACGGCTTAAGTTGAGGGCCGAATGGATGCTAGTGATAACCGGGAAGGGAGTGCACGGTCTAGCCGCGCACGAAGAACAAGATGAACTCTCCACACTTAGGATTTTTATTGATCCAAGAAGTTTACAAGTGCTCCTAGAGCTGTTTGAGCACAGCCTCAGGGCACTAGTTTCCTACTTGGTCCAACCTCCTTAAACCCTAGCTATGCCCCTCCTTATATAGACGATGACCAGCTAGGTTACATCCTTTTGGGTCCTAGGGTTACTGTTTGGATCTTGGTGCTTATTGTGCAGGCCGGGTCATGGTGCTTATCGTCTTGGCATCTTATACGAACCGTTGTTAAAGGGTGGCGCACGTGTTTAACACCGGTTCGTAACACGAACCGGTGTTAAAGGTTCTCTGTCGCGGCAGAGTTCTGCCGCCGCCCTGTTCTGGGCGGATTTCTGCGGCACAGCGGGGACGGGGGGGATCGGTCGGGATAGGTATACACAAACATCGTCGGTACATACGAGTATATGAATAATTAAGCAACTATTATTATACACAAACATCGTCATTGTGATATTCTCCATACACGTTGAAGCATCAGTAAGTACAAGACAAACAAGTTCAAGCATATATACAATATAACATCTCCGTACACGTTCATTTGTAGGGTTCGCAGCATAGAAAACAAAAAATTTCCTACGATGGGAACATCGTACCAAGATCTATCTTCTAGATACAAGCAACGGGTGGATATACATCCATAGAATACATACCCTCGAAGACCGAATAGCGTTAACGAGGTTGTACTCGTGGATGATGTAGACGAACGCTTGCCGATCTCAAGATCGTGATGAAGTCCATCTGGTCCAGCCGGTCCAGGATGATCAAGTCCAGCACCTCAAAGCAGTGGTGCATCCGTGATCGCACACACGTACGGGTACCCCGACAACCTCCGCGCCCTCGCTCCAGCGAAGCAGCGGAAGCAACAAATCCTTTCAGAAAAGCCATCAGGAACATGTATCTCGCTGATCCGAGACCATGGGGAAATTCTAAAGGGGGGAGAGAGATCCTTCGTGAGGAGGTGTGCTTTGAGAGGAGGAGAGGGGGGACTTTTATAGGGGAGAGGGGGGCACCCAAGGGGCATGACGCCCAGCCATGGGGCTGCCCCCACCTCTTCC
The DNA here is from genome assembly GCA_916181665.1 of Avena sativa. Taxonomy (NCBI): domain Eukaryota; kingdom Viridiplantae; phylum Streptophyta; class Magnoliopsida; order Poales; family Poaceae; genus Avena; species Avena sativa. The sequence goes on from OV702285.1 coordinate 18,429,202, forward strand.
ATATTCATGTGGGTGGAGCTCCCACTCAAAATGAAAAGCCTCCACTCCCATTAAAAAGCCTCGACTCAAAAATCCACTCACATGCATTAAATTTCCACCAAATTTAATGCAAGATCTCATTTAAATAAAACTATTTTATTTATTTATTCAGAATTTTGTTAATTACTTTAATTAACAAACATTCACATAAAACCCCTTACAACATTTCAATTTCACATGCAGAACCAGTTTCAGCAATTTCAACCGAAACAGTTTCGGTGTCTAGTGACCCTGCGCTTTCCTTTTTCTTTCTCTGGCATATCATTTGCTCTGAATGGTGTCGGTATCCCTTAAGTGTGTCACCCTACGGTTCGCGAATAATGCAGACATGATCGAGACCCCTCTCCGATCAATAATCAGCAGCGGGACCTGGAGATCCGTACTGACTCCCACACATTCAACGATGACTTCTATGATCGTGTGAACCTTTTATGCTAATATGTTAATCCCTTTGTTTCACGATATATTACATGTCCAAGATTCGATCATCGGTATCTCCATACCTAGTTTAATCTCGTTACCGACATGCACTCTTTTCTCGTTCCCGTGATATAACATTCTAGTGATCAAATCACTTGCTTGCAAGCTAATCAATGTGATATCACCGAGAGGGCCCAGAGTATATCTATCTGTCATCGGGATGAACAAATTCCACTCTTGATCCATGAGTCTCAACATAACACTTTAGTAGTTTTGAAGCCATCTTTATAATCACCCAATTACGGTGTGACGTTTGATGTCAACAAGAAACTCTTCCGGTGTTAGTGATTGACATGATCTCATGGTCTAAGGATTAGGATCACTTCGTAAGTTGTTATAGCAATATAAACTCAATGAATTTTATTGTAATGCTATACTTCGGATGAATGTTCATCACATCATTACACTAATGTTGTGACCTCGTTATTAACAACATCCAATGTCCATGATCAGGAAACCTTTGATCATCTTGTTAATCAACGAGCTAGTTTATAAGAGAGGCATAACTAGGAACTTCCTTTTTGTTTATTAAACACACATGTATTAAAGTTTCCGTATTAATACAATTATAGCATGTAAAATAAACATTTATCATAAACAAGGAATACGATAATAACCACTTTATTATTGCCTCTCGGGCATATTCCCTTCAGTCTCCCACTTGCACTAGAGACAATAATCTAGTTTGAAAACTTTGCGTTTTGAACAGCTATGGCTTTCTGGTGTTCCATATACGCAAGTGCAAGTGGTTAACATAATCTACGGATCTGACACTTTCAGGTCCGTGTGTATTTACATGTCTTTGCGTCTTCACGCATCACTCATTCTCCAATGAGATGGCATTGTATAAATTTGGTCTTTTGGTGAGACCTTTAGTTCCTTGGGGTTAAAACATGTCGATACTATTGTCATACAATATATCTTTAGTGTTAGACCGTTGTGGACCACACCTTAGTTTGATAACAAACTACTTGACACAAATTCCCTCCTTTGCTGCTACTATAGCAGTCATATACTTAGCCTTTTGTTGTAGTATTCGTCACAATGTCTTAACTTTGGAACTCTTCCAAATCCATCATGGAAACTTTCTTTCCATTTCATTGTGCCACCCATAGTTTAAATTGAGACAAACTTAGTTTGTATCTTGTGACAAAACTAGTATCAATGTAACGCTTTACAATAAACTATTTGTAATTGTTTGTCATCTCTACACAAATATATTCTTAGTTCTTCCAAAAGATCATAAGAATATCCTTACTATCGTCCAATGTTCATTTTATGATTCATTCTGGTATATGCTCATAACACTTAGAGCGTAGGACATATCTGGATGTGTACATATCATGGTATGATTGATCAAAACATTCTCGTGATTTCACTCATCAAGTGTCAAAGCACTTGAATCTTGTTTCACTTATCAAGTGTCGATACACTTGAATCTTGATTCAATTCCTTTCCATGCGACAAGAACCGTTTCTTGTTGTTTCTATATTGAACTCCTTCAATATCTCATATATGTACGTTTGGCACAACCATATTAGCGTCATAGTCTATCCACTATAGACATTCACGCTAAATATTCTGGTTTTGCCTAAGTATTTCATCGAAATGAAATTCTTAACCTCTGTCAATAAAAGATACATCATTTCTAATCAACAATATGTCCTCCACATAATGTATTAGAAATATGTCTTAGCGCTCCCACTTAATTTCTTGCAAATGCAAGCATCTTCATCGTCTCCTGATGAAAACTCTTTTTCATCACGGTGAAGATTCCAACTCCACGATGCTTACTTCAACAATTGAAGTTTGCATGCCCCTTTTAGCATCCTTTGAATTAACAAAATCCTTTGGATCATGTCATGTACACGTCCTAGGTAACCATTCTATTAAAAGAACTTTGTTTTGTTTATTCATCTACCATATAACAAATTATATGTAGTGGTTGCTACTTTAATCCGTACAGACTAAATATCGCTATGAAAGATCAAATCTTGTCATAGTCAACTCCTTGAACATTGTCGTAAAATACTTTACTGATATGTCGACTATTTCATAGATGTGAAACATCCATGTCTGTTTCTTTATAGATCCAAATACGACCGATAGGTTTTTACACCTTTCCGGAGGGTCTTCCAAGTTCAAAACTTGATTTCTCGTGTATGGAACTATCACGGATTTTATGGCTTCAAGCCATTTGACAGAGTCAGGGCCCATCATTGCTTCTTTGCATGTAGTCGGTTCATCATTGTCAAACAATAATGATTTACACTCAAATCTTAGTATTTGATTGTTTATCCGACCTACTTGGTTCAATAGGAACTTAGATCTCCGTGACCGCAACCTTTGAGGCACGTGATCCATGAGCATTCTGGCTGCCTCCAAAACATTTTCCGGCGCTGCGCAATTCAGCACATATAGCTAAGGTTCGTTAACCTTATCAAATTTCTATTGTCCTCCCACTTAACTTTTATGAAAAATTCCTTCTTCAAGAAACTTCACATTTCAAGCGACAAACCCTTTTGTCCTTGGTGTTATGAAGGAATAACCAATTGTTAGTCGAAATAACCTACAAAGACATGCTCATCCGACTTCGGTTGTAAACATCTTACTTATGTTTAGCATACCAAAATTTAAGAAATGACAACTTGGGTTTTACCCCAAACCATAACTTGCATGGTGTCATTCCAACGAAACATAATGGCAGTTTTATAAATAACACCTTTGATCCAACCATGTCAAACAAGGTTTCATTACAAATCTCAAACACTCCATACTCCTATGGTGTTTCGGGAGACGTAAATCTAGGTGTTTTGCTAAACTTGCAACTCAAATAAATCCCTTTATGATAAAATCATAATTCATTTATTTTCTTGTTACACTTGTAACTCAAACAAATCCCTCATGATAAAATCATAAACCATTTATTTTCTTGTTACAATGATTTTCCACTTCATCTTGAAAGTCTTTGAAACGTTTTTCAAATATTTCATACTTCTTTCTCATTAAGTGAATATTCACTCAAATTTCCGGAGAAAGCATATGAAGTTGAAACCCATCGCTTACGACTACACATAATGGACTACATACATCGATATGTATAAATTCCAACAATTTAGTCGTTCGTTCTTCTTTGGCCTTTGAACGAAGTTTTAATTATCACGTGGAAAGTCTCACAAGCGTCACTTGATCAAATCAAAGACTCCAAAAATCCATGAATATGGAGTTTCTTCATGTTTTCTTTCCAATATAATTTAAACAGCGATGTCACTTCGTAAGTGATCTTTCAATCATTTGTCTTGCGACATTTTAGCATTAGGTTTTATGGATGTGATTTCTCCAACTAGATTTGTAAATCATCCATCTTATATGGAATACGGTAATTATTTGAACAACCTTTGTTCTCATAATACCTGATTCAAATAACAATTATTAAAACAAATCTTGAAGTCAAGCTTTGATGTCAACGAGAAATACAAACAACGGTTTGTTTGTTTTCGATGAATATCATCACATATTCTCTTACTAGTTACTTAGGCCATTGTGGTTCATGAATTGCGTTGTTTTGTATGAAATTTCATACCAACCAATTCGGTATCCAATACCCAAGAACCACATTGTTTAACAAGCAAAGAATACAACCATAACATGTATATCATTTATATACCTAAATTGGATATTTCCAATCTTTTATTTTCTGCCAAATATATTTTATAGATTCTCTTTCAGCATTTCCTTTTCCTTTTAAAAGAATCTATCAACATCAAAAGTGGCTCCATATACATGACACATAGTCCAAAGCGTGTATATTCAAATAATAATACCTCTGGACTTGCACTTTGAAGTAGATCACCATCATCAAATGATCGGCGTTCTTCCAAAATCCATTCTTTAGTAATCTTTTAGTGTAGTAAACACTTTACATACATCTTCTATTCATCCTTATCATGACAACTTTCATGATCAAGCTATTGTAGCTTATAAAGATGAATCGTGAGTATAATGTTACTTTCCAAAACCCTTTTGGATGATTAGGATGTCTAGCATCTCCAACCTTCGTAAATTCTCATCCAATATGAGAACATATATTATACTCTATCATATTGCAACCAAAACACTGTTTCAGATATCGTTATATCTGCCACACATGATGGTTTCTGAAACAATTCTTTCAGCTCCTAGATAAACTTGATATTAAAACAATCAAGAATCATGGAGGCAAACATGATACTTAAGATACTAACACTGGAATTGTTACTCTCGATTTAATACCAACTATTAAATTTCACGGAGTAAATAGAGTTTGCTGAAAGTTTGCAATAGGACTTTAAACTTTAGATTGACACTCAACACAATACGATACCAGTTCGTAAAGTATATATCCAGAATTCTATAGTTCTATTATCTCAATTACAACTATGCATAAGGTGGTGAACGAATGCCAATGACTACAACAAATTGTGAAAATTCACTTTGATTTAATTAATGATAAATTGAGTTCTACTAATCCAAATTAGAAATGAACTCCCACTCAAAAACGACATCCCTCGTGCCTTTTTGGTGATTACATGAACCAAATCCACTACACCAAGTCCGATCATCACGTGAGTCGATGTAGCTTCAAAGGCGAGCATCCATATGGTCATCATATCAAAACATATGACTCATGCTTAACCTTTCGGTCCGTGTTCCGGGGCCATGTCTGTACATGCTAGGCTCGCCAATTAAGAACCTTAGTATTCGCGTGTGTAAATGTCTTACACCCGAGATATGCTCGTGGATTCAAGTACACCCGATTATCACGTGATGCCTTGAAGCGACGAAACATTGTCGGTGCATACTTAAGGAAGAACACATTTTTATCTTGATATCTAAATGAGGGATCATCTTATTATGCTAATAAAACGCCAAACAAGCAATATAAGATGCAATCAAACATCACATGTTTGTAAGTGAAATGATATGGTTCCCACATATGATCTCCATCATGTGCACCGTGGTATGATCACTATCATACCTTTATGTGTAAGGCCAAGGTCTATGGAACTTACACGCTATGTGTGTTGTAAGAGTATCATCTCATACTTCTACTTACAACATCACCATATCATAACACTAGCCCAGCAACAATCTAAACTAGACGCCTCTAATTTATCCATTGCAAGTTTTACGTGGTTTAGGGCTTTCGAAGATAGAACCGCTCTTACCTACGAACATGAACCACAACGAGGATAACCAAATTGTTGACAACTCGTTGCAAATTAGATATTGACTATAGTAGGAGAGACAGACACCCGCTAGCCACTTATGCAAAACTAGTTGCATGTCAAGCGTGGAACAGGTCTTTCTGTGCGAGGACATGTAAAGTTTGTCCGGACCGCTTCATCCCACTATGCCACCAATATCCAAAGTACAACTAAGAAGCAATAAAATGATCATCATCGCCCACATACTCATATGTGTACTACCCGTGCAAAGCATCTACGCATAGATCCGGCTCTAATACCACTGTAGGGTTCGCAGCATAGAAAACAAAAAATTTCCTACGATGGGAACATCTAAGTACCAAGATCTATCTTCTAGATACAAGCAACGGGTGGATATACATCCATAGAATACATACCCTCGAAGACCGAATAGCGTTAACGAGGTTGTACTCGTGGATGATGTAGACGAACGCTTGCCGATCTCAAGATCGTGATGAAGTCCATCTGGTCCAGCCGGTCCAGCACGATCAAGTCCAGCACCTCAAAGCAGTGGTGCATCCGTGATCGCATACACGTACGGGTACCCCGACAACCTCCGCGCCCTCGCTCCAGCGAAGCAGCGAAAGCAACAAATCCTTCCAGAAAAAGCCACCGGGAACATGTATCTCGCTGATCCGAGACCATGGGGAAATTCTAAAGGGGGGAGAGAGATCCTTCGCGAGGAGGTGTGCTTGGGGAGGAGGAGAGGGGGGCCTTTTATAGGGGAGAGGGGGGCACCGAAGGGGCATGGCTCCCAGCCATGGGTCTGCCCCCACCTCTTCCACATTCATGTGGGTGGAGCTCCCACTCAAAATGAAAAGCCTCCACTCCCATTAAAAAGCCTCCACTCAAAAATCCACTCACATGCATTAAATTTCCACCAAATTTAATGCAATCTCTCATTTAAATAAAACTCGTTTATTTATTTATTCAGAATTTTGTTAATTACTTTAATTAACAAACATTCACATAAAACCCCTTACAACATTTCAATTTCACATGCAGAACCAGTTTCAGCAATTTCAACCGAAACAGTTTCGGTGTCTAGTGAAATAAATTCCTGCGCTTTCCTTTTTCTTTCTCTGGCATATCATTTGCTCCGAATGGTGTCGGTATCCCTTAAGTGTGTCACCCTACGGTTCGCGAATAATGCAGATATGATCGAGACCCCTCTCCGATCAATAATCAGCAGCGGGACCTGGAGATCCGTACTGACTCCCACACATTCAACGATGACTTCTGTGATCGTGTGAACCTTTTATGCTAGTATCTTAATCCCTTTGTTTCACGATATATTACATGTCCAAGATTCGATCATCGGTATCTCCATACCTAGTTTAATCTCGTTACCGACATGCATTCTTTTCTCGTTCCCGTGATATAACATTCTAGTGATCAAATCACTTGCTTGCAAGCTAATCAATGTGATATCACCGAGAGGGCCCAGAGTATATCTATCCGTCATCGGGATGAACAAATTCCACTCTTGATCCATGAGTCTCAACATAACACTTTAGTAGTTTTGAAGCCATCTTTATAATCACCCAATTACGGTGTGACGTTTGATGTCAACAACAAACTCTTCCGGTGTTAGTGATTGATATGATCTCATGGTCTAAGGATTAGGATCACTTCGTAAGTTGTTATAGCAATATAAACTCAATGACTTTGATCGTAATGCTATACTTCGGATGAATGTTCATCACATCATTACACTAATGTTGTGACCTCGTTATTAACAACATCCAATGTCCATGATCAGGAAACCTTTGATCATCTTGTTAATCAATGAGCTAGTTTATAAGAGAGGCATAACTAGGAACTTACTTTTTGTTTATTAAACACACATGTATTAACGTTTCCGTATTAATACAATTATAGCATGTAAAATAAACATTTATCATAAACAAGGAATACGATAATAACCACTTTATTATTGCCTCTCGGGCATATTCCCTTCATCATTTTCGATATCTAAAGAGTTCTCCACCAGGCGTGATAACCTCATCAAGTATGAACCCCGCCAATTCCTCTTGAATAGCTCTTATGCGGTCAAATGGTAGGAGTTTGTCTCGCATCCGTTCGATCTAAATATATATGAAGAATGGGGTCAATATATATATATATATAAGAATATAATGTTGTGTACTTCGTTTACTTACTCTAAGTTGTTCTAGTGCGGTTTGGCCCGTCGCACATATCGTGTTGCGAACTCGCAAACATAGTATCCACATAAGTTATTGCTGGGTTCCTGATGCGCGCATTTTACGAGAATAGAGAGTTGAATCAAAATAATAATCATTAAAGCATGATATAATGGAATTGGAAGCAGAATCAAAGAGATATGCAGACCTAGCTGGCTAGTATTACTTACATTTTGATCTACAAACTTTAGTTCTTCTGACCATTTACCCATGGCCCTGCCCGTGAACCTTTTCCAAACCCTGTCCGGCAAAGAAAATGGATAAAGGAGTAATTAATTACTTGTTGTCAAGAAAGTTGCCGATCTATTGCGATAATATGATTGATATTACCTCTGGAGCATCTCTTTAAAGTCTGCCTATAGCTCTTGGTCTTTTTGTAACGAGTCCATGACAAGGACTTTTCCTGCATCAGGTTGAATGGCTAGCAGAATAAAGTGGAACCTACGCATGCATAACTCATCATCAATTACACTTAACATCGAGTAAGCTGAAACAGGATGTGTAGAAGAGAGGGTAACAGTACTCACGAGAAGTTGTAAGGCAATCGTATTTCCCTTTTGGTTTGTTGTCTCAGTAAAGACATTAGCAAGAAATCTTTTGTTTGCCCGGGTCTGTGTTTTACCTCTTGTTCATGAACTCTATTTGGGTCAGCGAACCCAATGTCAAAAGGGCCTCCTTTCATGCATTCCATAACCTTTTTCCTGCATAATAGTATATACATATATGGTGAGGATATATATACATGCAATTAATGAATTGAATGAGATGAGATAGAAATTACAGAAATAGTACTTACACACAATAAAGGCTGATGGAAGCTTTATCGAGTTCCTTCTGATTGAATAGAAAATGCAAGTCTTGAATGTTGAAGGCGATCCCTGAAGGGAATATGCCCTGAGAGGCAATAATAAAGTGTTTATTATGTGTATTCCAAGTATATGATAGATGTTTATTTTGCATGCTACAATTGTATTAATACGGAAACTTTAATACATGTGTGTTTAATAAACAAACAGAAAGTTCCTAGTTATGCCTCTCTCATAAACTAGCTCGTTGATTAACAAGATGATCAAGGTTTCCTGATCATGGACATTGGATGTTGTTAATAACGGGATCACAACATTAGTGTAATGGTGTGATGAACATTCATCCGAAGTATAGCATTACGATCAAAGTCATTGAGTTTATATTGCTATAACAACTTACGAAGTGATCCTAATCCTTAGACCATGAGATCATGTCAATCACTAACACCGGAAGAGTTTCTTGATAACATCAAACGTCACACCGTAACAGGGTGATTATAAAGATGAATTCAGAACTAATAAAGTGTTATGTTGAGGCTCATGGATCGAGAGTGGAATTTGTTCATCCCGATGAGGGATAGATATACTCTGGGCCCTCTCGGTGATATCACATTGATTAGCTTGCAAGCAAGTGATTTGATCACTAGAATGTTATATCACAGGAACGAGAAAAGAGTGCATGTCGGTAACGAGATCAAACTAGGTATGGAGATACCGATGATCGAATCTCGGACATGTAATATATCGTGAAACAAAGGGATTAAGATACTAGCGTAAAAGGTTCCGACGATCACAAGAAAGTCATCGTTGAATGTGTGGGAGTCAGTATGGGTCTCCAGATCCCGCTTCTGATTATTGATCCGAGAGGGGTCTCGATCATGTCCGCATTATTCACGAACCGTAGGGTGACACACTTAAGAGACACCGACATCCAATTGGAGCAAATGTTTCATGCCGAAAGAATGAACAAGCGTAGGAATTTATTTCACTAGATACCGAAACAGGTTTTCGGGTGAAATTGCATAAAGTGGTTATGCATGTGAAATAGAATTCTAGCAAGGGGTTATTTGTGAATGTTTGTCATTAAAGTAATTGACAAAATTCTGAATAAAATAAAAGAGTTTTATTTAATGAGAGTTTGCATTAAATTTGGTGGAAATTTAATGGGAATTTGAGTGGACTTTTGAGTGGAGGGAATTTAAAGGAGATTTGTGAGTGGAGTGTCCACCCACATGAAGAGGGGAGGGAAAGGGGGCAGCCCCATGCGCCGGCCACCCCCTTGGGGTTCCCCCCTCCTCCTATAAAAGGAGCCTCCCTCCTCACTTGTCTCTCACACCTCCTCGTGAAGGATCTCTCTCCCCCTCTAGAATTTATCCCCCATGGTCTCGGACTAGCGAGATACATGTTCCCGGTGGCTATTCGGCAAGAAAGAGTTGTGCTTCCGCTGCATCGCTGGAGCGAGGAGGCGGAGGTTGCTCGGTGCCTCGAACATGTGTGCGAGCACGGATGCGCTGCTGATTTGCGGCGCTAGGACTTCCTCTCTATCTTGAGATCGGCAAGAGATCGTCTACATCAACCACGAGTTGAACTCGTTAAGCTTTGTCGGTCTTCAAGGGTATGTTCTCTACGGATATACATCCGCCCGTTGTTTGTATCTAGTAGATAGATCTTGGTATATAGTTCACATCGTAGGAAATTTTTTGTTTTCTATGCTGCGAACCCTACAATCTCATCGTCTCTGCACAAGAAAATCTCATCTCTTATATGCGCCATGATCCATTCTTCCTTTCTCGTCTTGCAGAAATCAAGGTACCACTTATGCAATCTTCGCATCTTTGTTGGTAGATTCTTGAGCTCCTCTTTCTTGACGAGATTCTTCCCATACTTCCATGGCTATACGGGGTTGACATCGCCTTTGGGAAAGTTGTCTCCCATGATGTTCAAGTATGCAATGTAAGTCATACCCATCTCATTGGCCTTTCTTTGTAGCTCTGCCTCATAATCATTTACAGGAGGAGCTATCCGTGTGTCGAACACTTGGAGCGGGGCGCACGATTGGTTTTCCTGCTCTCCGAGCATGGGAACTGTTTTCTGGGGTGCCGCACGACTACTACTTTTAGAATCCCTCCGCCTTGCATCCCCCTTCATAATATGGCGCTCGTAGTCCGGCACAAGTGGGGTTTCAGGTTTCAAAAGATTATTGTAAAACTTCTCCACCATCGCCGGATCTATTTTCTCCTTTGGCTCGGCCAGTCTAGGTGCAAAGAATTTCTTGACCTCTTCTTCCGAGATCCTCTTGGTCTCCACGTCACTGCGATTCCACGGTAATACCGGCAATGGCTTGGTGGAAGGCTGCGGGACGTAGTTTCTTGAACTCTTCGGCATACGGTTTCCTGCGGATTTCTTCGTGGCAGTGCTAGTGCTCTTCGTGGCAGTGCTCTTCCGCTTACGTTGACGTGCAGGAGATGCCTGAGGCGCAGGAGATGGCTGGCGCGCCGGAGATGGCTGATGCGCAGGAGATGGCTGAAGCACCGGAGACGGCTGACGCGGCGGAGACGATAGGGGAGTATTCTGATGACCCGGAGACGGCTGAGGCGGCTCAGACTACTGACGCTGCGGAGACGGCGGGGGTGTCAGTGGCCTCCAATTTGGAAGCACGATGTGTTCCTTCTTCCAAAGAATGGTTGTTTTCACTGCAAATTTGAGTTGAGTTTCCCCTTCACCTGTAGCATGGTCAAGCTATGATTCCTCATATTCCTTCACAACCTCATCCACCCCGACAATAGCATAGCCATCTGGAATCGGTCGACAGTGGTACGTCCACCAGCTTCAGGAGGTAATGCATAGCCGACCACTGTCGTGGTATTGCACGGCAGATGCTACTGGGGGTAGCTTACATAGAGGGAGCAAGGCAACGTAGGAGAATCCAGGAGCGATATTGGCACACGATGTACCCAGGTTCACGTCCCCTCGATGGAGGATCGCTACGTCATGCTATCAATCCAGTATATGATCATAGATTGGTTTACATGGGATCCGCCATAGGCGGAGGGAGAGATTAGATCTATTCTAATGTGGGAGAAGATGTAATATGATGTCCCCGTGGGGGTGCCCCTGGTGGCTTTATATATGCAGCCAGTTAGGGTTTACAAGTGTTTGGTGGGCTTTGCATCGAAGTCACCGTCTTGGGCCTCCAGTCGGCGCCACTCGTCTAGGTCCAACATGCGCCACTCGTCTAGGTCCAGCTTGCGGAGAGTCTTGACGATGGGTCATGGCGAATCGGCGACGAGCTCCTGAATAGAGAAAAGAACCGTGAAGCGGGAGGCGGTCGGCGTAAGCCAGTCGGTGATGGCCAGTTGGCGATAGACGCGGGGTGTCGATGAAGCCGCCAGTTACGGCGAGTCCCAGAACATGGAGCGTGCCGAGCCCCCGAGCGCGGCGAGTGGGGAGGTCAAGCGACCGGCGAGTGGCGCTGTCTGTAGCGCGCCGAGTCCCCGAGCGTGGAGAGTACGTGAGGGCGAGTCCGCGGTGGCGAGTCCCCGAGCGTGTTAAGTACGCGAGGGCGAGTCCGCGATGGCGAGTTCCCGAGCGTGGAGAGTACGCGAGGGCGAGTCCGCGGTGGCAAGTCCCCGAGCGTGTCGAATACGCGAGGGCGAGTCCGCGGTGGCGAGTTCCCGAGCGTGTCGAATACGCGAGGGCGAGTCCGCGGTGGCGAGTCCCCGAGCGTGTCGAATACGCGAGGGCGAGTCCACGGTGGCGAGTCCCCGAGCGTGTTGAGTACGCGAGGGCGAGTCCGCGATGGAGAGTCCCCGAGCATGTTGAGTACGCGAGGGCAAGTCCGTGGTGGAAAGTCGACAAGGGCGAGCCACGGTCGCGGAACCACGCGTACACGCAGCATGCCTAGGAGTAGTCCCCGAGGCTCGAGTTGGCTTGTAGAGGCGACTTGAGGCTCATATTTTGAAAATAGTAGTGGTTGTTGCCGAGCGTGGCGAGTGGCGGGGTCGAGCGACCTGCGGGCGCCGAGTCCCCGAGCGCGGCGAGTTCGCGATGATTGCGAGTCCGCGAGGGGAGAGTCCCCGAGCGCGGAGAGTCTGCGATGATTGTGAGTCCGCGAGGGGAGAGTCCTCGAGCGTGGCGAGTCCACGATGATTGCGAGTCCGCGAGGGGAGAGTCCCCGAGCGTGGCGAGTCCGCGATGATGTTGATTTCGCTGTTTCTGTTAGCGAGTCTCTCGTCTTGGCCCGGGGGGCCAGTCGCATGGCGACTCCAAAGATGGCTCTCGGCTTGGCGTTCTTCCTGGACGATCCGAGGCTCGGTTTGCGCGTCCGCAGTACTTAGCCGTGCGAGTCGCACTGTCTAAGGTTGAGGAGGACATGGTGCTGTTTGTGTAGCACTACCATTTGTCTTGGCCCTAAAGGCCAGTCGAGCAAGGCGACTCCAATGATGGCTCTCGGTTAGCGTTTTTCGTGGATGATCCGAGACTCGGTTTGCGAGTCCTCGTCCGCACTACTTGGCCATTGCGAGTCGCTCTTTCAAAGGTTGACAAAGGCGAATATATTTTTCCCGGGGGGAAGAGACACCCAGTGGTGAGTCCATGCAGCGTGGCATGTGACCCTCTCTGGCGACTCGGACGATGAAGGTCCCTTAGTAGGCGTGGCGTACGCATTCGACGTAGCGGACGGGGTCGCACGGCGTTTAACCGGAAAAAGTCGACGCGGCGGATAAGGAGTCGACGCGGCGGACGGTGATCGCACTATGGCGAAAGTCGACGCGGCGGACACGGGGTCGACGCGGCGGATGGGGATCGCGCTATGGCGATGTTGACGCGGCGGACACAGGGTCGACGCGATGGACGAGGGTCGCGCTTTGGCGAGTAGTGGTAGCGAGCTCAATCCAACCATTGGTCGGATGGAGCTACTTTGGCGGAGGCGTGCGGCGTTTAGCCGGTAGCATGAAGAGTCGGCGATTTGCGGGTCGCCGAACATGGCGAGTCGTCGAACATGGCTAGGACACTTCCATGGCGAGCTCGCGGCGGGCGAGTCACCGAAGGTGACGTGTCCGCGACGGTGGAAAGTCTGCGATGAGCGATAAAGGCTGTTTTGATCCAATTTTGCATTCATGGATTAATTCCCCAAAGATTCATACAGCCAGTATGCATGCAGATTAGATTAGATAATAATCGAATAACAAAGAAATTAATGTCAGAAAAAAGATGGACTCATCAGAAATTAATTTATTGTGGCTTGTGCACTGTCTATCATTCGTGATGTCGTGGTTGCCGTCGAGCGTTGGAATAGTCGTGGTCGAGACGCCGGAGCCATCGTAGTCATCGAACTCCACATAAATAGCACAAAAAGGCGGCTCGTGTGGTTACACAAACTGATTGTAAAAGAAAGACATAGTCCAATTTGACTTGCACCAATTTGTACCACGCAGAAGATTAGATACAAATAAAATTATTTAATTGGCAAATAATCAATACGAGTGTGAAGAAACTTAGATGTTATCATGGCAATTCCAGGCGAGTTCGCGACAGGCGAGTCTCCAAGCATAGCGACCCGTGTTTAGGCGAGTATGCGAAAGCGGCGAGTCGCGATTGACGAGTTCGTGATGGCGAGTCTCCAACGACGATCTCGTGACATGTAAGTTGCCGAAGACGTCGAGCCCTCGTGTCGCGCATCCGCTGCTCGCGATCGGCCGTTAACACTGAGGCGAAAGAAGAAGCCTACTCGCCGGCACGCGGGCCATGACCAGAAGGAGGCTCTTTGTCCCAGGACACCATGATTCAATCTCAAGGCGGGGCATGCATAAGAGAAAAGGACATACAAAAAGTTAGATCGAAAGAAGTCCACATCACCCCCACAAGTTTCTGGTTTCAGCCAATAGCCCCCCTTAAGTAATAACTGGATCAAATAACACCCGTAACTAATAAAAACCAGGTAAATTACCCCCTTAGACGGTTTTGAAGACTGTTTTGACACCGTGGACTCCGGTTTAGTACACGTAAGCCTTCTAATCAATTAACCTAGTCAAATAATTTCCATCTCCATTCTTTCATTTTTCCTCTTTCGCATGCGTTTCCTTCCCCATCGCCATTCTCTCCAAAATCCGGCCGCATCCCCTTGCCCCCGGCACAAAATCAGGCCATTTCCTCCTCCCACAGCACCCCGCGGTCGATTAAGAGTCTCGGCCATGGAGATTGAGCATAGATGGTATCTGCAGCCGGCAGCGAAGGAATGCCAGCAGGTGGCAGCAGCGCTGTTGGATTTGGCGAAGGTACCGCAGCAGAAGGTGAGTCCGCCTCGCTGAGGACCAATTCCGGCCGGCCGGCCGGCGTGCCCTGGTAGTCTATCAATAACACTCAGGCCTGCTCCCTGCTAGTACGTACACAGCCAAGAAGAAGAAGAAATAGGGGTGCAGCGTTTTTGCTCCCAAACTCAGCCTGAAGCTTTTTTTATTGCAGATATTGTTCATCAGCAAAGACGTCGGCCTCAATATTGCCTGGCCTGGGAAGATCTCTTGTCAGCTCAAAACATAGAGTAGTCATGAACCGTGGTATAGAACTACAAATATTAGTTTTGTCTCTGCCACATATGCATTTAGCCGCGGGACAAAGTTCATCGGAGAAGAGAACCTGGAATTTTCACCGGGGTTATTTGACCGGAATAATTGATTACGAGGCTTGCGTGTACTAAACCAGAGTCCATCGTGTCAAAACAGTCTCCAAAACCAGCTAGGGGGTAATTTGTCCGGTTTTCATTAGTTGTGGGTGTTAATTGACCCAGTTATTACTTAAGGGGGGCTATCGGCCGCAACCAGAGACTTGTGGGGGTGATGTGGACTTCTTTCAAGTTAGATCCGATGAAAATAATCAATTGTCAGAATAATTAATGAGGGAGAGAATCGTTGTCGCCAAATCAATCCAAAGTGTGAAGACCGATCAGTAAATGCATGCACACGTAGCTGCCTTGCTTTGATCTGATCGTATGAGCGCCGCTTCTATGCAACGGACCCAGGCTAATCACCGTGTCGCCGAGTGACCTCCATCGATTTGTTTTTGGCGAGTCGAGACGGCAAATTGCAGGTACGCGTGCCAGGCCGCCGTATTGCCGAATCAACTGAGCCGAACCGATCTGACGCTGTACTTACACTTGGCTCCAGATCGCTCTCAGCACCATGGCTCGGGCTGCTGATGACCCAAACGGTGGCCGGTAAAAAACTTTAGCGCGCCGACCTGCATGATCTGACCAGATGAGATCTGGCTGCCATTGGCGACGAATTTGAGGATCTCGCCCGGATTATCACCCTCCAAGAATCGCTAGCCCCACGGTGGGCGCCAACTGTCGTGGTATTGCACGGCAGATGCTACTGGGGGTAGCTTACGTAGAGGGAGCAAGGCGACGTAGGAGAATCCGGGAGCGAGATTGGCACACGATGTACCCAGGTTCACGTCCCCTCGATGGAGGATCGCTACGTCCTGCTATCAATCCAGTATATGATCATAGATTGGTTTATATGGGAGCCGCCATAGGCGGAGGGAGAGATTAGATCTATTCTAATGTGGGAGAAGATGTAATATGATGTCCCCGTGGGGGTGCCCCTGGTGGCTTTATATATGCAGCCAGTTAGGGTTTACAAGTGTTTGGTGGGCTTTGCATTGAAGTCGCCGTCTTGGGCCTCCAGTCGGCGCCACTCGTCTAGGTCCAGCATGCGCCAGTCGCCGTATTCGGCGAGTCGACCCGCTCTGGTCGTGGCTTCAGTCGGCTCGATACCAGATGGCGAAACCGCTTTGTGGGTATACCCCATTTGGTATTCCCCCATCAACCACCACCTTAATGGATAAGCTCATTAATCTCACATGAAGCTCAGCGTGTTCGCTCTCCGTGATCTCATCCACGGGGTATCGAGGACCTGCCATTTCAAGCGTGGGCTGCATGTTCTCCGTGGAAGCCACGCTGCTTTTCCGCGCAGAGTCTGGGCCGCCGGCAGCTTCCAATGCAGGCTCTTCGGGCCGCTGAGATGGGCCAGTAGCTTGCTGGCTCTTCTGTGCATTCACTTGCGCCTACAGCGCCACAAGTGCACGTTCTATCTGTGTCATACGGTCTGTACGCTCTTTTTCTTTTCGGCCGCGCCATCTGTAAGAGTCGCCCCACTCGGCAAACACATCCTTCCACATCATACCCCCTGTGCCTCGTGCAAGTCCAGGGTGTTCTTTTTTACCGATGACACATGTCAGCTGGTCATTATCTCTGTCGGGATGGAAGGTCCTGGCGGCTGTTTCCTCGTATGCCGTGATGAGTTCAGTGACGGGTTTGGCAAGAAGTGTTGGGAAGATACACAATCCCGTTTCTGGGTCCAACCTTGCCCCGATTGCGTAGAACCAAGTCTTTGCATGTAGGTCCCACCCATGTGTCTGGGGTGTGATCCCTCTAGCGTGCAGGGCCTTCTCAACTTCCTCCCACTTAGGCCTCTGAGATATGTAGCCACCTGACCCCGTCCTCTGGTGATATTCCTTCTTCTGGACATTTAGCGTATTGGTTTCTAACCTCTTTGTAGCTATAGCACCTTCCTTGTACGCCACAAATTCGGGCCAGTGAAGTCTTATCTTCACATAATATGAGTCTTCGAAATTTGGAGTCTCGCGAGCTTTGACAAATTTGTTCAATTTTGTCTTCCAGTTGAGGAAAGCGTCAGCCATCTTCCTTAGAGTCCACTCTTTGACTTTTTCCTTTATAATCGGTTTATTTTCATCCTCCTCTGGCGGTAGGGTGAAATTTACCAATAGCGAAGTCCAGAGCGTTTCTTTGGATCTTTCATCGACAAAGGTACCATCGCCCTTCTTTGGCTTATTCCAATATTCAATTGTGATTGGGATTTGGTCCCTAACAAGAACTCCAGCCTGACGTATAAATTTGTCTGCGACCTTCTTGGGCTTCATCGGCCTGCCATCAAAACGGACTGCTTCGATCGTGAACTTTGCACGATCTTTCAATCGATGGCTCGCGCCTCCCTTGCTCTTTTTCATAGAAGAAGATTATTGCTGGTTGGTCGATCCGGGGGGCTAAAATAAGAAAGAAGCGTTAATTAATACATGTACATATATATACAAATCAATCGATGCAAGTCAGTAGAGGCTTAATCCATGCATATACCTCGACGGAAATCGGTAATCGTTAGCTGATCGGTTGGCTTGGGAGTAGCGATTAATCGGAATTCGGACGATTAACTGATTTAATCGGTCGGCTATTAATCGGTGCAGCCTACAAAAATTAGCACCTAAAACAAGTATGAATGCTCATCCTTAAGCTCCCGGATGAGATCCTCAAGGCGCTCGAGCTCTTGTATTTGAGGTCTGGTCGGCAACTACGAGGAACTGGTCAACAACGACAAGGAATTAGTTGGTGATGGCTGAAATCAATCTCCTGGAGGCAGGGATCGAATGGGAGCTCCGCAAAAACTACTTCATTGGGGAGGGCTAGCGGATGGATGGGCGATATGTGTTGATAATTTTGCAACTTTTTTGACCAAGTGTAGTGATTAACCGGGAACATACCTAGTAATCGGAGTGTTAGACCTATTAATAGGGCTAAAAGATTAACACAAAGGATTAGTGGTAATCGACACGGTCAGGTCCCTAGTAGCGATTAATCGGCCTATTAATCGCTGATTCGGCCTATTTTTTGAACAGTGGTAATCACTAAAGTGCGTTCACCGGACTCGTCATCTTCTTCATGACTACTTGAGCTGTCATCATGTCCCTCCAAGTTCAGATATTGTGACGTGTCCTCGTGAATCATGTTCTCCATTATTTCTTCCTCTTCAAGGTTTCTACTGAGTGGATCCATAGTTTCTAAAACAATAATATATATACAACAATCAAATTATATACAATAATATATATACAACAATCAAATATATACAACAAATATATATACAACAATATATATATAAAATATATATACAACAATCAAATATATACAACAATATACATACATATATATATACAACAATAACAATCAAATATTCAACCAAATTTGGCTCCTCACCTGCGGCAAACGGCGGGTTGGCGTGCACGACAGTGAGTGGAGGACGGTTGGCGGCGGCTCCGAGCGGCGCGGCACCGGGCGTGGATGGCGGTGGTGGACGACGCGGTGGCGGACGGCTCCGAGCGGCGCGGCAGCTCCAGGCGTCGCGGCACCGGGCGTGCACAGCGGTGGGACGGCGCGGGCGCAGTGGCAGACGGTGCTGGCGTGGCGGCAACGGCGGCGGACGGCAACAATGGCGGACGGCAACGGCGCATCGAGCAGCTTGTCGGCGTTGTCCTCTGCTATCTCCTTTGCTCCTCGATCTTCTTGATCCCACAATATGGCTGGGAGGAAGAGGAAGAGGACGCGCGCCTTTATACCCCCCCTTAACACCGGTTCCAGCCACGAACCGGTGTTAAAGGGGGGATTCGTTTCGCGCGCGCACCCCCCCCCCCCCCCCTTTAACACATGTTCTAGCCATGAACCGGTGTTAAAGGGAGGGGGATTTGTTTCGCGCGCACCCCCCTTTAACATCGGTTCATGGCTGGAACCGATGTTAAAGGGGGGCATTTATTTCATACATTAAAGGGGTGGGGGCATTTTTAATTCAAAAAATAGGATAGAATTTAGAAAATTCATATTTTTTCATTTCAACTCAGAAAAATATGAATAATATATCATAATTTTCAGAAAAATAAGATCTATCCATTCATATAAAAACATTTTATAGTTACTGTAGATGAAAATTTTCAAAATGATTAAAACACTTACATATGAATTTTGATTATTCAATTAAGACAAAAATAAAATAGTCAAACCCTAAAACTTTGAACTTAAGAAATATTAAGCATCTGAAAAGGAATCTAACCCTATTTTATTAGAGCAAATCATCTTTATTTTGTATTAACATTTTTGAATTGTTTGGATATTTAAATTTAGCATGTTTTGTATACCTTGGAATCTGACAAAACTTTCAGCATGAAAATTGTTTGCATTTGAAAAATTAATCCTAAAACTTTTTTGTTTTAAAAAAATAAAATTCTAACTATTGAAACTAGTAACAAATGGGAATGAGCGGGCAGAATGCGTGGGAGGAAAAGGGCGGGAACAAAATTTTATTACGATAGAACTGAAATTAAAGTACATAACGCAACTAACAAAGCACGAAGGAAAATTAAGATACATAGAAGAACTGAAAATTAAGATACATGGTCAGATGAAGTCACAATCGGCCAAACTTGTTTTGAAATGTTGGAGTGATTGAGTCATGCTCCTGCCTACACCTGTAATACATATAGTCAATCTTATGATCGCATCGGCCGTAACCATGGAGTATCAGCACCGTTTAACAGGATGGTTGGGCCAGTCTTCACTTTGAATGGCGGTCATCAAACTTATTATAATCTTCTGACATGTATGTCTTGTCCTCCACTCCCACGATGTTTCTTTTCCCTAAAAGGACTATGTGACGCTTTGGCTCATCGTGTGATGTATCTGTTTGCTTATTTTTTTCTTTTTTCGGTTTGATAGACATGTCCTTCACATAGAAAACCTGAGCCACATCATTGGCTAAGACGAATGGTTCATCAAAGTACCCAAGATTGTTGAGATCCACTGTTGTCATTCCGTACTTGTCTACCTCAACCCCTCCTCCTGTTAGCTTGACCCATTTGCACCGAAACAAGGGGACCTTAAAATTAGGTCCATAGTTAAGTTCCCATATATCCTCTATGAACCTATAATACGTGGTCTTTTGCCCATTGTCTTCTGCTGCATCGAAGCGAACACCACTGTTTTGGTTGGTGCTCTTTTTATCTTGTCCTATCGTGTAAAATATATTCCCATTTATTTCATACCCTTGGAAAGTACATACAGTCGAAGATGGTGTCCTGGCCAACAAGTACAGCTGATCTCCAACAGTGGTGTTATTTGTGAGAAGTCTTTGCAGCCAGCCGCCAAAAGTCTCCATGTGTTCACTTATAATCCATTCATCAGACTGCCCCGGGTGTTTGAGGCATATAAAATTCTTGTGTTCATTGATATACGGGGCAACCAAGATAGATCCTTGAAAAACCGTGTAGTGTGCTTGATTGAGAGAATGCCCGTCCCTACATATCATTGCTTTACATCCTAGGGTGAATTTTCCACGCAGTCTCCCCTCATGTCGTGATTCTAGAACACCAATCGCCTTAAGGTCAGGAATAAAATCAACACAGAACTCAATGACCTCCTCTGTTACATAGCCCTTGGAGATGCTTCCTTCTGGCCTAGCACGGTTATGAACATATTTCTTTAATACTCCCATGTACCTCTCAAAGGGGAACATATTGTGTAGAAATACAGGACCGAGAATGGCAATATCTTCTACTAGGTGAACCAGGAGATGCGTCATAATATTGAAGAAGGATGGTGGGAACACCAACTCGAAGTTGACAAGACATTGGGACACATCTGTTTGTAACCCTGGTAGGCTTTCTGGATTGATTACCTTCTGAGATATTGCATTGAGGAATGGACATAGCTTCACAATGGGTACTCGAACATTTTCAGGTAGAAGCCCCCTCAATGCAATCGGAAGCAATTGCGTCATAATCACTTGGCAGTCATGAGACTACAGGTTTTGGAATTTTTTCTCTGCCATATTTATTATTCCCTTTATATTCGACGAGAAGCCAGACAGGACCTTGATACAGCTCAAGCATTCAAAAAATATTTCCTTCTCTGCTTTGGTAAGAGCGTAGCTGGCAGGAGTTAAGTGGCGTCCTTTACCCTTCTCGTTCTCAGGATGCATAGGCTCTTCAGGGTCTTTCATACGTTGCTGGTCCTGCTGTGATTCTGGTGCATATTTTGTCTTCCCATACACTCCCAGGAAGCCTAGCAGGTTCACGCAAACATTCTTCATCACGTGCATCACGTCGATTGAAGAGCGGACCTCTAGGACTTTCCAATAGGGTAGGTCCCAAAATATAGATTGCTTCTTCCACATGGGCACGTGTCCGGCATCGTAATTCGGAACATATAGACCGCCAGGACCTTTTCCAAAGATTACTTCTAGGTCCTTGACCATACCGAATACCTCCTCACCAGTACGGAGGACATGCTTTCTCCGGGGTTCTGCCAGACGTTTGAAATGCTTGCCTTTCTTTCTTACGGGATGCAGGTTCGGAAGAAATCGAAGATACCCTAGGTACACAACCTTCTTACATTTATCCAATTATACACTTTCAGTCTCATCTAAACAGTGTGTGCATGCTTTGAATCCCTTGTTTGACTGCCCTGAAATGTTACTAAGAGAAGGCCAATCATTCATGGTTACGAAAAGCAACGCTCGTAGGTCAAATGGCTCCCCTTTGTGCTCATCCCACATACGTACACCTGGTTTGGCCCACAGCTGTAAAAGTTCTTCAACTAATGGCCTTAGGTACACATCAATGTCGTTGCCGGGTTGCCTCAGGCCTTGGATGAGCACTGGCATCATAATGAACTTTATCTTCATGCACAACCAAGGAGGAAGGTTATAGATACATAGAGTCACAGGCCAGGTGATGTGACTGCAGCTCTGCTCACCAAAAGGATTCATGCCATCTGTACTTAGACCAAACCTTACGTTCCTTGCGTCACGTGCGAAGTCCGGGTACTCTCGCTCGACTTTTTTCCACTGTGACCCATCAGCGGGGTGTCTCAACATCGTGTCTTTCTTACGGTCTTCCATGTGCCATCGCAACAACTTGTCATGCTCTTTATTTCTGAAGAGACGTTTTAACCGTGGTATTATAGAAGCATACCACATAACCTTGGCAGGAACCTTCTTCCTAGGGGCCTCGCCCTCAACATCGCCAGGGTCGTCTTGTCTGGTCTTATACCGCAGTGCAGTGCATACCGGGCATGCATCCAAATTCTCGTACTTCTCACCGCGGTAGAGGATGAAGTCATTAATGCGGGCATATATCTTCTGCACGTCTAATCCTAGAGGGCAGACAACCTTATTTGCTTGCTATGTACTGTCGGGCAATTCATTATTTCTTGGAAGCAGATTCTTCATTTTTACCAACAACTTTGAAAATGCGCTGTCAGTGACGCCATTCTCTGCCTTCCATTGCAGCAAATCCAGTGTCGTGCCTAGCTTTTTGTGGCCATCTTCGCAAGTTGGGTACAACAATGTTTTGTGATCCTTTAACATCTAATCCATCTTCTCCTTCTCCTTCTCCTTTTCAGTTTCACATTCTTCCTTTGCATCAGTAATGGCCCGACCAAGATCGTCATCAACGGGCCCATCTGCTGCCTCTTGATCTTCATTATCTACCCCCGTTGCAGTATCATCGTATTCAGGATACATATTATGATAGTTGTTATCATCCTCTTCTTCTTCGTTGTCTTCCATCACAACCCCTCTTTCTCCATGCTTGGTCCAACAATTATAGCTGGGCATGAAACCGGATCGAAGCAGGTGGGCGTGAATGGTTCTGGTATTTGAGTAGTCTTTCTTGTTCTGATAGTGAACACACGGACAACACATAAAACCATATTGACCACGGTTTGCATTATCCACAACGATGAAATTTTGGAGGCCCGTAATGTACTCGGAAGTGCATCGGTCACCGTACATCCATTGCCGGTTCATCTGCATTATATAGTATATCAAAAATTAATAGGTAGATGACCACTTATACAGTACATCAATGACACATGAAAGTATAAAGTTGCCGACCTCGACCGAGAAGGAAAGAGCAACGATAAAACTTAATTCGAGCTCTCGGGCATTTCACCGAACACCTCTTATGCATAGGAAAAAAACACAAACTAGCACACATCTCACCCTCTTGCTAAGCTCCAAAATGAGAGAGTGAAAAAATGAGAGAGAGGGGTGTGGGCTGCGGTGTGTTATATAGGCGTACCCCGTTAACACCGGTTCAAGCCACGAACCGGTGTTAAAGGGGGGCTGCGCGTGGCGGTGGTGTAGGGCCCTTTAACACCGGTTCAAGCCACGAACCGGTGTTACAGGGGGTTGCGCGGGGCGGTGGTGCAGGGCCTTTAACACCGGTTCGTCGAACCGGTGTTAAAGGGGGTGCGCCTTTTTGCTTTCTGGACCATGCTGGTACGGGCGCCCCCTTTAACACCGGTTCATAGAAGAACCGGTGTTAAAGCCCATTTCTAACCTCAACCAAAGGCCTCGTTTCCACTAGTGGCAGTTGGAAACTGCACGATACTCTACTTCCGCACTAGAACGAGAAAATGTGTATTGACAACGAGAAGACCAGGAGACCAAAATATTGCCAAGAAAAACACAAAACCCGGAAATGGACTTGCGGGTATCATGACAACCCGCCCAATCAGCATCAAAGTAAGCAATAAGATCCAAAGAGGAGTTTTTGTGGAGCTGCATACCAAAATGAGATGTACCCCTTTATATACATGAGAATCCTCTTGATAAGCTGATAATGTGTATCTAGCGGAGCGTGCATAAACAAGAAGACTTGCTGAATGGCATATCATAGATCAGGTCTTGTAGGCATCAAGTATTGGATCACACCAGCCAAGTTCATGTACAGACTCGGATCAGAAAATGGGACGCCATCGCAAGCAGAAGTCATGGACCAAGTGTCCACCAGTGTGGATACAGGAAGGCAATTGAGCATTTTAGCACGCTCCAAAATCTTCAAGGCATACTATTGTTGCGACAGAAACAACCCCACACATGTACAGTGTACATTGATCCCAAGAAAATGGTGTATGTCACCCAGATCAGTCATGAAAAATTCATTGTTTAGGGATGTGATAATGGTGTGGAGAAGGTGGGTGGAGTTTTCTGTAAGAATTATGTCATCAACATATAACAAAAGATAGGAAATGGATGGACCATTTTTGAGGATGAATAATGAGGAATCACTCTTAGAGATGGAAAAACCAATGGAGGTAATAAATGAGGTAAATCGAGGAAACCAAGTTCGAGGAGCCTGCTTGAGACCATAGAGTGATTTGTGCAGGAGGAACACATGAGAGGGGTGAGAGGGATCAATAAAGCCGGAGGGTTGCTCACAGTATACTGTCTTTTGAAGATGACCATGAATAAAGGCATTTTTGACGTCCATTTGATGAATAGGCCAGGAGTGAATGGTGGCAATCCCAAGAACAAGGAGAGTTGTAGCTGGCTTGACCACGAGGCTGAAAGTTTCTCCATATCCCACCCCATGTTGCCGCCTAAACCCATGAACAACCTAACAAGGCTTGTATCTGGCGAGAGATCCATCTGGATGCAGCTTATGATGAAAGATCCATTTGCCGGTCACCACGTTCGCGCCTGCATGACGAGAAACTAGAGAACACGTGTCATTCCGCCTTAGAGCATTAAATTCATCGAATATAGCACTATGCTAATTAGGGTATGTGAGGGCAGATCGATAGGCAGGGGAATGGGAGAGATAGCGAAAGAGACGGTGGCTTGCAAGGATTTTTTTGTTTGGGCATAAAATACCCAGCCTTACCGTGCGTGACCATCTGTTTTGGGTTATGGGGTGGCCGTATCGAGACTGCTTTGAGTGGCAGGGGCTGGCGAGGTGGCGCGCTAGGAGTGGTTGGAGAGAGTGGGGACCAGGCGATGGGCGAGTGGGGACAACACCGATTGCGAGATGGATTCCAAGGGCCAGGGGTGGGTGGTGTGGCACGTGCGTGGTGGTCGAGGGGAGACGTGACAGGTGGTGGGAGCGGAAGTGCGGCATCAGTGGAGACGTGGAAAGCAGTTGGCACAGGTGCTGCATAGGCTATGGGCACGGGTCCGAGACAGATGCGATCGGGGCGGCAGGCAGGGATGCGCTGAGCGGACGACAGGTACGAGGTAGGTGGAGTGGTTTTATCAGCTCCGGATCTTTTGTGGATGAAACAGAGGGGTTAGTAGAAAAATATGGAAACACAACCTCATCGAATATGACATGCTGAGAAACAATAACGTGACGGGTTTCTAAGTCGAGACAACGATGGCCCTTATGCTCTCGGGGATAGCCTTACATAGTTTGTATATTAAACCATTGATTGTTAAATGATATCCTCGCATAATACACGAGTTTGTAAATAAATGTAGTTCATCCATGTCGATGCTAGGTGTTAATATTCAAACAAGTGAGGGTATGTTGGGTTGTTGTTTGGCCATAGATCATGGGTTATACTATCTCCAGCGAATCTTTTTCAATAACTTCCCTAAAATTTGCCCTTTTGACATGTTTAATTGTACTTATTATGGTATGTAAATTCACTTCGAGGAGCGCAAATATATGACATGCACCTAGTCACCACAAAAATTCTTCATGGTTTGAGAAATCTCTATGGTCTGAGATTGTCATAGTTCTAGCTATGCATCGTACATGAGTCATTATTTGGTTTTGTAAAGTTTGTGGTAAGTTCACATAGTTACTTTACTTTTGGGGGGGAAGATTCGAGAGAAGTTATCTTACTCTGAAATATGTAGCATTTAACTGGTTTCACTATGACATATGATGTCATAATACTACATATATGACTTGGTTTCCATGAGCTTTGCTTGACGTGCATAGTCAGCATAATCTGATATATTTATAGTTCTGACTAAGCATCCTCCAAGAGTCAATGTTGAATTTTTGTATACTTTACAGTAATTAGAGAGAGTTTCTTTACTTCTTCGGGTAGGCGACGGGTTCAGAGGGAGAAATATTGAAGCACAATGGCTTAATTATATTGTTTAAATGGAAAGTTTTGAGAGAAGTTACCTTTACTTTAAAATATGTTGTATTCAACTGGTTCCATTGTAACATGATACTTCATATATTTCCTAGTCCTGGAGAGTTTGATTTGACCTGCATGATCCAAATACGACTCTTGATGATGTGATTCTATGTACTAAAATAACAAAGTTGTAATTAACTGAAGGTGTTCACACTAGTTTATACCTAAGGTATGTATGCATTTTGAATAATTAATATTAGTTCCTTCTCGATAATCTTATATAATACAACTTCAAAGTTCTTAGTATAGATAAAAAAAATTTGCATTTGAAATAGTTTTTCTTCAGAAATAAAGTATATATATATTATGAAAATTCACTAATTACAAAGTAATTTTAGTTCAACGTGTTTGGTAGCTAGCATAATAAAACATAAGCATGTTACTACTAAATTAGTGTTTGGATACTTCGATTCATTCCATAAATATGGCATGTAATCTTGTCTTATGAGGAAATAAATTGTAATTTTACCAAAATTAGTTTAATTATCTTTCATTCGACTTTGATTTCATGACGACAACAAGCAAACATAGTTGTTTCATATATTTTGCCAAACCGGACATGTGCTCTACCATGCATTATCTATCTATTATATACTAAAAACAATATAAGGGGTTGTTTCGAGGCACCACATTGATCCACATCATCTAAATTAATTGTAGCTGTTAGATCTGTAATTTACGGTTAAGATTTAGCGATCTATTACGTACCTTTTGTGTTCAGCTGAACAAACCTATTCAGACTTTTACGTGCCAAAAAAGGAACCAGATACAGACTTTTTTTTGAGAGATATACTCAGACTTCTATTTACATGTCAAGGGAAAATTTACCAATATGACCTATTCAGACTTATCTTTACGTGTCAAAAAAACAGATGTACTCAGACTTTTATTATGTGTCAAAGAAAAATTTACCAACATATGTACAATATTTAATGAAACAGGAGAAGTACACGTCTGGACGGATATATTTAAACAGACTTTTTCTTCTGTCGTGCGTCTCAGAGACCCTGCACTTGCATGGGAGATCTGTCATGTAAAGCTTTTTCCTTTTCCACGGGAGGTCGAGATAAAAAAAAACAATCTGTGTCATGTAAAGCTTTTTTCTTTTCCTTTTTAGATGACTGGGACACGTAAAGCTAGCACTACATGCATGCACAATACAAAGTTTGCCGATCAGCCTAATCTAGAATCATATGTTTTGAGATGGTCAGGAGCGTAGTGCTACCCAGCCTATCAAGAATAAAACCCTAGGTTTGACGCTTAGATATTTTATAAAGTTGGAATATTTTTTCAGTGAGAGGCGATGGTTTTATCGACAACGAGGTGTCTTTGATGAATTCCAAGACCTTCCAGCTTAGTGTTTATAGGGGTAGGGTAGGGTGTGCATACGTTTATATATGGTTGAGTGTATGTATGCATTTATGAGCGTCTCCTACCACTAGTACAAAGAGCTCCATGCATCCCGGTTCGTATGGGCCTTTAGTCCCGGTTGCCCAACCGGGACGGGGCAATCGGGACTAAAGCCCTAACCTTTAGTCCCGGTTGCCCCACCAACCGGGACAAAAGGGTGCACACGTGGCGGCATCAGAGCGCGAGGGGGGGTGGAGCATTAGTCCCGGTTCGTAACACGAACCGGGACTAATAACCTGCTGCCGCGGCAGAGATTTGGCCCATTTCTCTGCCGCGGCAGAGAATTCATTTTGGCACATTTTGTTGCCGCGGCAGCATTTTCGCCACTTTTTGTGCCGCGGCAGAGAATTCATTTAGGTTGTTTTATTGTTTATTTAGTGTTTTGCACTTATCAATGAAGGAACCTTATATTACACAAGATCATCATGACAACATTACATTCAATACACGGATCGAGTTCATGCACTACATACAAAAGTTGCTATTCGATGCTACCGGTCAATTTCTTGAAAGTTGCTATTTTTACAAATCCTAATGTCTATACACAGCCGAGTAGTATTCCCCTTGTGTGTTTAGGACTTCTGCATCCAAGAATCCCGCCAATTCCTCCTGTATTGCTCGTATGCGATCCTTTGGCAGAAGACCGTCCCGTAGACGTTCGATCTGATTTAAAAAAGGAGTCAGCCTATATGAATATGAAACTAAACACAATTTGATTGTAATTAAAAACTATAGAAATTGTTTACGTACGTGGAGTTGCTCTAAGTTTCTGCCCTTCTCATCGCACGTCTGCCGGATGAACTCGCATACATAGTATCCACATAGATTGTTAGCTGGTCCCTGCGTCAGGCACTTTACGACAACAGAGTTCAATCAAAATAATAATCAAGCATGATAATAACTGTATCAAAACTAGAATCAAAGAGATGCGCGGATATAGCTAGTGGTGCTTACATCTAGTGGTTGAAATGTAAGCTCCTCTTTCCAAACACCCCTAGCCTTCTTGGTGAACCGTTTCCAAGCGCTGCCCGGCGTAGAAAACGAATAAACTAAGTTATTAAGTACTTGATATCATAAAATTCACGAACGTTGCCGATATAGTGTCGTAATGATTAGAATTACCGCTGGAGAAGTATCTGCATGTCCTTCCACGTCTCAAGGGGTTTATGTTTCGAGTCCATGACTAGTACACGCCCTTTGTCAAGTTGAATGATTAACAGAATATAGTGGTACCTGCGAATGCATAACTAATCAATTATATACTTAACATCGAGTAAGCGAAATAGAAAGTGTATACAAGACAATAACACTCACTGGAAGTTGTAAGGAAATAGTATTTCCCTTTTGGTTTCTTGAAACCTTAACGCGTGTACTATATTATCCTCCGTATCCTGGGGGCTTAGTTTGAGATTAGCTTCATGAACCCAATATGGGTCAATGAAGCCAATGTCATAGATTTGTCCTCTGCTGCATTCGAGAATCTTCATTCTGCATATTAAAGTATGATTATATACATGCAATAAACAAAATATTATAGATGGAGACTAAATTAATTACAGAATTAGTACTTACAGACAATAGGCACTCATGATCGATTTGTCCAAGGCGTCTTGATTGAATAATTGAAATAGTTCATCAAATTCAATGGATATCATGTCATCCTTATCTTTCCCATGATGCTTTTTTGTAACCCTCAGCACTATCCAGTTAGCCCCGGCCCTTGTGGCATGCATGTACCAGTTATGCAATCTTCGCATTTTTGTTGGAAGATTGTTTACCTCCTCAGGTTTGACGAGAGGTTTTCCGTACTGGTATTGGTATGCTACTTCACTCACGGGGAAGAACTCTAACTGGGATAAGTACTGGGCAATACTCATACCTTGAGCAGCGGCAGCTTCTCCGTATTGTGCAACTACCTCTGGATCATACTGCTCTTTGGCCCCATATTTGCTCGACCCCACATTGGTTTGAGAAATCACCTTGAGAGGGGCGCAAGTCTGTTTTGCTTGTTCTCCGAGCTGGGCAACAGATTTCCCGCTTGCATCAGTACTGCTCTTCGAGGCTTTTTGTGCTGCATGTGACTTGAGAATAGAACGCTCATAGTCTGATGACAGCTTTGGCTCGGGTTGATGAAGAGTCTTTAGCATTTTCAACACTTTGGCTTTTTCTTCTTTGGTGCTGGGGAACTCTGGCTCTTTCGGCCGCCTCAGCTTAGCGAAAAACGCTGTCGTTTCCGCATCAACGATCGCCGCAGTCTCCTCTTCAGTACAGTCATATTTTCTGCATAGGTGGAAAAACGAATAAGTCAAAGCGGCTAAAGGAGAAAGTTAAGGAGAAACCCTAATATATACATACACAATAATAAAAATGAAGAGAAACCCTAAACCTAGCTACAAAAAGGAAACCGTGTAGTAGATAGGTAACTCTAGCTAAAATCAACTAAAATCAATATTCCGGAGTTCCGAGGGGTGTAACCTAGTTCGGAGAAACCTCCGATGCATATGAGAGGGGAACATGAGTATAAGGCTACAAAAGGGAAACTATCCAGCAGATAGGTAACACTAGATACTAACAAAATACCATATTGGAATCGATTTAAGAGGGTTCAGAATGCCCTGGCGAAGGCACATCGTCGAACCCACATGCACCTAAGGGGTATTAATGATTCCTTATCTAACCACAGTGACTGACAATGTGAATCAGGTCTGGGGCTACCCACATTGACTGACCAGTGGGGTCGAAGACCAATAATACCAAACTAATTAATAAACCTAATAATACCTAACTAATAATAAACCTAATAATCGAAACACCGAAAAGAAAGGGAAACAATCAACACATGGCATCGATGCAATGCTCAAGCAAGTATGATGATATGACAAGTTAATTTGCATTGGAATGTAACCCTAAGACATGCTCGACGATTTAATCGGGGTTCCGACGGGTGAAAACCCTAACTCGGGGAAACTCCGGAACATATGAGAGGGGTGCATTTGTTCTTCTAATTATACTTGTCATTTAAATTGTTGAACTTGCATTTTGGTTTAATAAAGAAAGAACAAATCAAACCCTAAACCCTAACTTCCCCCTCCATTTGAAAACCATTCAAATGAGTTTTGTATTTAAACAACTAACTACATGAGTTGAGCCCAAAGTGTATAAAAGGGTCTCACACTATTTCATATACTTTATAAAAGTTTCTGTAAGTTGAAAAGATTCAAAACAGATTTGAAATTCAAATTACAAAAGGGAAATCAGAAATAGAAATAGAAAAAAAATTCTGGAAATAAAAAATGTATCCAACCTAGCTACTGGGCCGAGCCCATCTCTCCTTCTCTCTCTCTGGCGCTAGCAGGAAGCCCACCCGGGGCCCAAGAGCAGCCCAGCCAGGCCCGTACCCCATCGGCCTTTCTGTTTCTGTCTTCTTCCTCCCCGACGCAAGCAGCTCGGTGGCTCGCCGCCGGCCACCCGTCGCTCCCCGACGACAATTCCGACGCTTCCCGACCGCGCCTCGCCTCGTCGATCCCTCCGCGCCGCCCGCGCCTACTCAAAATTGGCGGCGCCGCCCTCTGAAGGTGGTACAACGACGGCCGACGGAGGCGAACGCGGAATCTAACGGCGCAGGCATGAACTACAGTGAGAGGGGAAGGAAGGAAGCATCCAGAAGGTTCGCTTGCTCACCCTGAGCGCGTGAGGTTGGTCGGAGAGAGCGCGGGAGGTCGAGGTTGAGCGAATCGACGCCGGCGAGCACGGTCGGGGTCGAGGAAGATGGAGTCGTGGGCGACGACTGGTGCGCGCACGAACGGAGGCGGCGGTGCTGGCGGATGGAGCCTGACGGCGTCGGGGGCGGCGAGCTCGGGCAGCCTGCCGGCATCGGGGGCGGTTGTGCGCGCGTCGGTGAAGCAGAGAAGAGATGGGGAAGGGAAGAAGAAGAGGAAGGGCTAAAGGGTTATAACCAAAGGACCTTTAGTCCCGGTTGGTGGCTCCAACCGGGACTAAAGGGTTATACGTCCCGGTTGGAGCCACCAACCGGGACCTATACTCCAATATTTTTAGCAGACCAAGGGTTGGCGCGCAGGGGGTCTTTAGTCCCGGTTGGTGGCTCCAACCGGGACATATTCCCCTGTTTTCAAAAAATTTCAGGTATTTTCTCTCTGTTCCCGCCTTATTTTTTATTTTGGGGTTTAAATTTGTATTGTTTTTTAAATGATAATTAATTTGGAATTTAGAAAAACTTTAAACATAAAAAGTGTTTGGATTTGAATAAATAATTCAAAACCATTTTCTGTTTTAAAAAATAATTAATGTAACCATTTAAAATATGAACCATTTACAATTAAAAATGAATTAACTTATATTTTTTTAATATCAATTTGGAATTTAGAAAAACTTTAAACATAAGAAGTGTATGGATTTGAATAAATAATTCAAAAACATATTCTATTTTTAAAAAATAATTAATGTAACCTTTTAAAATGAATTAACTTATATTTTTGAATATTAATTTGGAATTTAGAAAAATTTTAAACATAAAAAGTGTTTGGATTTAAATAAATAATTCAAAAACATTTTCTGTTTTAAAAAATAATTAATGTAACCATTTAAAATATGAACCATTTACAATTAAAAATGAATTAACTTATATTTTTTTAATATCAATTTGGAATTTAGAAAAACTTTAAACATAAGAAGTGTATGGATTTGAATAAATAATTCAAAAAAATATTCTATTTTTAAAAAATAATTAATGTAACCTTTTAAAATGAATTAACTTATATGCCCGTTTTTTTTAATTTATTATGCCCGTTTTGAATTATCTGAATTTCTAACTATGGTCGAACCGGTGTGCATGAAGATAGGGGACGGGCATCGTTAGAACTTGCATTGGATCTCTGAAGAAACCACATATTGCGAGTCTAAAAATGATTTTTTTAAAAAATCACGGGCGATAGATCATGTACCTGTAGTACAAACCGGACCCACTTCCTACCGATTCGGCAGACATTTGTCCTTTTTACCCGGGATGGACAAAAAGGTTTGAGATGTACCGGTTGGGATATAGTCCATGTAAGGTGGTCTAGTATTTTAGGAAAATAGGACGGTAGCATTCTGAAACGGCATTTTGGTGGTTACTTCACAGAACGACCCGTTTTTTGCGCTCGGAAAATGGAAAAGGGATTTTCCGTGCGACAAAAAGGAATTTGGACCGAAAGCCATGAAACATTGTTCTACATACCAATGTCCACACACATGCATAATATGGGAACAACATCACAAACTATGCCGTGATTCAGCACATAACATCGGTCATTTGGACCGAAAGCCATGAAACCTCGAACATGATAGGTCATTTTGTGAAGGTTTTTTCGAAACATGATCAATATACCAAGTCTGGTATTTTTCCTTTCAACTATGTAACATAATATGACACCACGCGAAGGATTTTCATTGTTCGGGTTTTTTTTGAATTTATTATGCCCGTTTGAATTATCTGAATTTCTAACTATGGTCGAACCGGTGTGCATGAAGATAGGGGACGGGCATCGTTAGAACTTGCATTGGATCTCTGAAGAAACCACATATTGCGAGTCTAAAAATGATTTTTTCAAAAAATCACGGGCGATAGATCATGTACCTGTAGTACAAACCGGACCCACTTCCTGCCGATTCGGCAGACATTTGTCCTTTTTACCCGGGATGGAAGAAAAGGTTTGAGATATACCGGTTGGGATATAGTCCATGTAAGGTGGTCTAGTATTTTAGGAAAATAGGACGGTAGCATTCTGAAACGGCATTTTGGTGGTTACTTCACAAAACGACCCGTTTTTTGCGCTCGGAAAATGGAAAAGGGATTTTCCGTGTGACAAAAAGGAAAACTTCCTCCTGCAACATTGTTCTACATACCAATGTCCACACACATGCATAATATGGGCACAACATCACAAACTATGCCGTGATTCAGCACATAACATCGGTCATTTGGACCGAAAGCCATGAAACCTCGAACATGATAGGTCATTTTGTGAAGGTTTTTTCGAAACATGATCAATATACCAAGTCTGGTATTTTTCCTTTCAACTATGTAACATAATATGACACCACGCGAAGGATTTTCATTGTTCGGGTTTTTTTTGAATTTATTATGCCCGTTTTGAATTATCTGAATTTCTAACTATGGTCGAACCGGTGTGCATGAAGATAGGGGACGGGCATCGTTAGAACTTGCATTGGATCTCTGAAGAAACCACATATTGCGAGTCTAAAAATGATTTTTTCAAAAAATCACGGGCGATAGATCATGTACCTGTAGTACAAACCGAACCCACTTCCTGCCGATTCGGCAGACATTTGTCCTTTTTACCCGGGATGGACGAAAAGGTTTGAGATGTACCGGTTGGGATATAGTCCATGTAAGGTGGTCTAGTATTTTAGGAAAATAGGACGGTAGCATTCTGAAACGGCATTTTGGTGGTTACTTCACAGAACGACCCGTTTTTTGCGCTCGGAAAATGGAAAAGGGATTTTCCGTGCGACAAAAAGGAAAACTTCCTCCTGCAACATTGTTCTACATACCAATGTCCACACACATGCATAATATGGGCACAACATCACAAACTATGCCGTGATTCAGCACATAACATCGGTCATTTGGACCGAAAGCCATGAAACCTCGAACATGATAGGTCATTTTGTGAAGGTTTTTTCGAAACATGATCAATATACCAAGTCTGGTATTTTTCCTTTCAACTATGTAACATAATATGACACCACGCGAAGGATTTTCATTGTTCGGGTTTTTTTTGAATTTATTATGCCCGTTTTGAATTATCTGAATTTCTAACTATGGTCGAACCGGTGTGCATGAAGATAGGGGACGGGCATCGTTAGAACTTGCATTGGATCTCTGAAGAAACCACATATTGCGAGTCTAAAAATGATTTTTTCAAAAAATCACGGGCGATAGATCATGTACCTGTAGTACAAACCGAACCCACTTCCTGCCGATTCGGCAGACATTTGTCCTTTTTACCCGGGATGGACGAAAAGGTTTGAGATGTACCGGTTGGGATATAGTCCATGTAAGGTGGTCTAGTATTTTAGGAAAATAGGACGGTAGCATTCTGAAACGGCATTTTGGTGGTTACTTCACAGAACGACCCGTTTTTTGCGCTCGGAAAATGGAAAAGGGATTTTCCGTGCGACAAAAAGGAAAACTTCCTCCTGCAACATTGTTCTACATACCAATGTCCACACACATGCATAATATGGGCACAACATCACAAACTATGCCGTGATTCAGCACATAACATCGGTCATTTGGACCGAAAGCCATGAAACCTCGAACATGATAGGTCATTTTGTGAAGGTTTTTTCGAAACATGATCAATATACCAAGTCTGGTATTTTTCCTTTCAACTATGTAACATAATATGACACCACGCGAAGGATTTTCATTGTTCGGGTTTTTTTTGAATTTATTATGCCCGTTTTGAATTATCTGAATTTCTAACTATGGTCGAACCGGTGTGCATGAAGATAGGGGACGGGCATCGTTAGAACTTGCATTGGATCTCTGAAGAAACCACATATTGCGAGTCTAAAAATGATTTTTTCAAAAAATCACGGGCGATAGATCATGTACCTGTAGTACAAACCGAACCCACTTCCTGCCGATTCGGCAGACATTTGTCCTTTTTACCCGGGATGGACGAAAAGGTTTGAGATGTACCGGTTGGGATATAGACCATGTAAGGTGGTCTAGTATTTTAGGAAAATAGGACGGTAGCATTCTGAAACGGCATTTTGGTGGTTACTTCACAGAACGACCCGTTTTTTGCGCTCGGAAAATGGAAAAGGGATTTTCCGTGCGACAAAAAGGAAAACTTCCTCCTGCAACATTGTTCTACATACCAATGTCCACACACATGCATAATATGGGCACAACATCACAAACTATGCCGTGATTCAGCACATAACATCGGTCATTTGGACCGAAAGCCATGAAACCTCGAACATGATAGGTCATTTTGTGAAGGTTTTTTCGAAACATGATCAATATACCAAGTCTGGTATTTTTCCTTTCAACTATGTAACATAATATGACACCACGCGAAGGATTTTCATTGTTCGGGTTTTTTTTGAATTTATTATGCCCGTTTTGAATTATCTGAATTTCTAACTATGGTCGAACCGGTGTGCATGAAGATAGGGGACGGGCATCGTTAGAACTTGCATTGGATCTCTGAAGAAACCACATATTGCGAGTCTAAAAATGATTTTTTCAAAAAATCACGGGCGATAGATCATGTACCTGTAGTACAAACCGGACCCACTTCCTGCCGATTCGGCAGACATTTGTCCTTTTTACCCGGGATGGACGAAAAGGTTTGAGATGTACCGGTTGGGATATAGTCCATGTAAGGTGGTCTAGTATTTTAGGAAAATAGGACGGTAGCATTCTGAAACGGCATTTTGGTGGTTACTTCACAGAACGACCCGTTTTTTGCGCTCGGAAAATGGAAAAGGGATTTTCCGTGCGACAAAAAGGAAAACTTCCTCCTGCAACATTGTTCTACATACCAATGTCCACACACATGCGTAATATGGGCACAACATCACAAACTATGCCGTGATTCAGCACATAACATCGGTCATTTGGACCGAAAGCCATGAAACCTCGAACATGATAGGTCATTTTGTGAAGGTTTTTTCGAAACATGATCAATATACCAAGTCTGGTATTTTTCCTTTCAACTATGTAACATAATATGACACCACGCGAAGGATTTTCATTGTTCGGGTTTTTTTTGAATTTATTATGCCCGTTTTGAATTATCTGAATTTCTAACTATGGTCGAACCGGTGTGCATGAAGATAGGGGACGGGCATCGTTAGAACTTGCATTGGATCTCTGAAGAAACCATATATTGCGAGTCTAAAAATGATTTTTTCAAAAAATCACGGGCGATATATCATGTACCTGTAGTACAAACCGAACCCACTTCCTGCCGATTCGGCAGACATTTGTCCTTTTTACCCGGGATGGACGAAAAGGTTTGAGATGTACCGGTTGGGATATAGTCCATGTAAGGTGGTCTAGTATTTTAGGAAAATAGGACGGTAGCATTCTGAAACGGCATTTTGGTGGTTACTTCACAGAACGACCCGTTTTTTGCGCTCGGAAAATGGAAAAGGGATTTTCCGTGCGACAAAAAGGAAAACTTCCTCCTGCAACATTGTTCTACATACCAATGTCCACACACATGCATAATATGGGCACAACATCACAAACTATGCCGTGATTCAGCACATAACATCGGTCATTTGGACCGAAAGCCATGAAACCTCGAACATGATAGGTCATTTTGTGAAGGTTTTTTCGAAACATGATCAATATACCAAGTCTGGTATTTTTCCTTTCAACTATGTAACATAATATGACACCACGCGAAGGATTTTCATTGTTCGGGTTTTTTTTGAATTTATTATGCCCGTTTTGAATTATCTGAATTTCTAACTATGGTCGAACCGGTGTGCATGAAGATAGGGGACGGGCATCGTTAGAACTTGCATTGGATCTCTGAAGAAACCACATATTGCGAGTCTAAAAATGATTTTTTCAAAAAATCACGGGCGATAGATCATGTACATGTAGTACAAACCGGACCCACTTCCTACCGATTCGGCAGACATTTGTCCTTTTTACCCGGGATGGACGAAAAGGTTTGAGATGTACCTGTTGGGATATAGTCCATGTAAGGTGGTCTAGTATTTTAGGAAAATAGGACGGTAGCATTCTGAAACGGCATTTTGGTGGTTACTTCACAGAACGACCCGTTTTTTGCGCTCGGAAAATGGAAAAGGGTTTTTCCGTGCGAGAAAAAGGAAAACTTCCTCCTGCAACATTGTTCTACATACCAATGTCCACACACATGCATAATATGGGCACAACATCACAAACTATGCCGTGATTCAGCACATAACATCGGTCATTTGGACCGAAAGCCATGAAACCTCGAACATGATAGGTCATTTTGTGAAGGTTTTTTCGAAACATGATCAATATACCAAGTCTGGTATTTTTCCTTTCAACTATGTAACATAATATGACACCACGCGAAGGATTTTCATTGTTCGGGTTTTTTTTGAATTTATTATGCCCGTTTTGAATTATCTGAATTTCTAACTATGGTCGAACCGGTGTGCATGAAGATAGGGGACGGGCATCGTTAGAACTTGCATTGGATCTCTGAAGAAACCACATATTGCGAGTCTAAAAATGATTTTTTCAAAAAATCACGGGCGATAGATCATGTACCTGTAGTACAAACCGGACCCACTTCCTGCCGATTCGGCAGACATTTGTCCTTTTTACCCGGGATTGACGAAAAGGTTTGAGATGTCCCAGTTGGGATATAGTCCATGTAAGGTGGTCTAGTATTTTAGGAAAATAGGACGGTAGCATTCTGAAACGGCATTTTGGTGGTTACTTCACAGAACGACCCGTTTTTTGCGCTCGGAAAATGGAAAAGGGATTTTCCGTGCGACAAAAAGGAAAACTTCCTCCTGCAACATTGTTCTACATACCAATGTCCACACACATGCATAATATGGGCACAACATCACAAACTATGCCGTGATTCAGCACATAACATCGGTCATTTGGACCGAAAGCCATGAAACCTCGAACATGATAGGTCATTTTGTGAAGGTTTTTTCGAAACATGATCAATATACCAAGTCTGGTATTTTTCCTTTCAACTATGTAACATAATATGACACCACGCGAAGGATTTTCATTGTTCGGGTTTTTTTTGAATTTATTATGCCCGTTTTGAATTATCTGAATTTCTAACTATGGTCGAACCGGTGTGCATGAAGATAGGGGACGGGCATCGTTAGAACTTGCATTGGATCTCTGAAGAAACCACATATTGCGAGTCTAAAAATGATTTTTTCAAAAAATCATGGGCGATAGATCATGTACCTGTAGTACAAACCGGACCCACTTCCTACCGATTCGGCAGACATTTGTCCTTTTTACCCGGGATGGACGAAAAGGTTTGAGATGTACCGGTTGGGATATAGTCCATGTAAGGTGGTCTAGTATTTTAGGAAAATAGGACGGTAGCATTCTGAAACGGCATTTTGGTGGTTACTTCACAGAACGACCCGTTTTTTGCGCTCGGAAAATGGAAA
This sequence comes from Avena sativa, assembly GCA_916181665.1. NCBI lineage: Eukaryota > Viridiplantae > Streptophyta > Magnoliopsida > Poales > Poaceae > Avena > Avena sativa. The sequence continues at coordinate 18,468,362 of OV702285.1, forward strand.
AGGGATTTTCCGTGCGACAAAAAGGAAAACTTCCTCCTGCAACATTGTTCTACATACCAATGTCCACACACATGCATAATATGGGCACAACATCACAAACTATGCCGTGATTCAACACATAACATCGGTCATTTGGACCGAAAGCCATGAAACCTCGAACATGATAGGTCATTTTGTGAAGGTTTTTTCGAAACATGATCAATATACCAAGTCTGGTATTTTTCCTTTCAACTATGTAACATAATATGACACCACGCGAAGGATTTTCATTGTTCGGGTTCTTTTTGAATTTATTATGCCCGTTTTGAATTATCTGAATTTCTAACTATGGTCGAACCGGTGTGCATGAAGATAGGGGACGGGCATCGTTAGAACTTGCATTGGATCTCAGAAGAAACCACATATTGCGAGTCTAAAAATGATTTTTTCAAAAAATCACGGGCGATAGATCATGTACCTGTAGTACAAACCGAACCCACTTCCTGCCGATTCGGCAGACATTTGTCCTTTTTACCCGGGATGGACGAAAAGGTTTGAGATGTACCGGTTGGGATATAGTCCATGTAAGGTGGTCTAGTATTTTAGGAAAATAGGACGGTAGCATTCTGAAACGGCATTTTGGTGGTTACTTCACAGAACGACCCGTTTTTTGCGCTCGGAAAATGGAAAAGGGTTTTTCCGTGCGAGAAAAAGGAAAACTTCCTCCTGCAACATTGTTCTACATACCAATGTCCACACACATGCATAATATGGGCACAACATCACAAACTATGCCGTGATTCAGCACATAACATCGGTCATTTGGACCGAAAGCCATGAAACCTCGAACATGATAGGTCATTTTGTGAAGGTTTTTTCGAAACATGATCAATATACCAAGTCTGGTATTTTTCCTTTCAACTATGTAACATAATATGACACCACGCGAAGGATTTTCATTGTTCGGGTTTTTTTTGAATTTATTATGCCCGTTTTGAATTATCTGAATTTCTAACTATGGTCGAACCGGTGTGCATGAAGATAGGGGACGGGCATCATTAGAACTTGCATTGGATCTCTGAAGAAACCACATATTGCGAGTCTAAAAATGATTTTTTCAAAAAATCACGGGCGATAGATCATGTACCTGTAGTACAAACCGGACCCACTTCCTGCCGATTCGGCAGACATTTATCCTTTTTACCCGGGATGGACGAAAAGGTTTGAGATGTACCGGTTGGGATATAGTCCATGTAAGGTGGTCTAGTATTTTAGGAAAATAGGACGGTAGCATTCTGAAACGGCATTTTGGTGGTTACTTCACAGAACGACCCGTTTTTTGCGCTCGGAAAATGGAAAAGGGATTTTCCGTGCGACAAAAAGGAAAACTTCCTCCTGCAACATTGTTCTACATACCAATGTCCACACACATGCATAATATGGGCACAACATCACAAACTATGCCTTGATTCAGCACATAACATCGGTCATTTGGACCGAAAGCCATGAAACCTCGAACATGATAGGTCATTTTGTGAAGGTTTTTTCGAAACATGATCAATATACCAAGTCTGGTATTTTTCCTTTCAACTATGTAACATAATATGACACCACGCGAAGGATTTTCATTGTTCGGGTTTTTTTTGAATTTATTATGCCCGTTTTGAATTATCTGAATTTCTAACTATGGTCGAACCGGTGTGCATGAAGATAGGGGACGGGCATCGTTAGAACTTGCATTGGATCTCTGAAGAAACCACATATTGCGAGTCTAAAAATGATTTTTTCAAAAAATCACGGGCGATAGATCATGTACCTGTAGTACAAACCGAACCCACTTCCTGCTGATTCGGCAGACATTTGTCCTTTTTACCCGGGATGGACGAAAAGGTTTGAGATGTACCGGTTGGGATATAGTCCATGTAAGGTGGTCTAGTATTTTAGGAAAATAGGACGGTAGCATTCTGAAACGGCATTTTGGTGGTTACTTCACAGAACGACCCGTTTTTTGCGCTCGGAAAATGGAAAAGGGATTTTCCGTGCGACAAAAAGGAAAACTTCCTCCTGCAACATTGTTCTACATACCAATGTCCACACACATGCATAATATGGGCACAACATCACAAACTATGCCGTGATTCAGCACATAACATCGGTCATTTGGACCGAAAGCCATGAAACCTCGAACATGATAGGTCATTTTGTGAAGGTTTTTTCGAAACATGATCAATATACCAAGTCTGGTATTTTTCCTTTCAACTATGTAACATAATATGACACCACGCAAAGGATTTTCATTGTTCGGGTTTTTTTTGAATTTATTATGTCCGTTTTGAATTATCTGAATTTCTAACTATGGTCGAACCGGTGTGCATGAAGATAGGGGACGGGCATCGTTAGAACTTGCATTGGATCTCTGAAGAAACCACATATTGCGAGTCTAAAAATGATTTTTTCAAAAAATCACGGGCGATAGATCATGTACATGTAGTACAAACCGGACCCACTTCCTACCGATTCGGCAGACATTTGTCCTTTTTACCCGGGATGGACGAAAAGGTTTGAGATGTACCTGTTGGGATATAGTCCATGTAAGGTGGTCTAGTATTTTAGGAAAATAGGACGGTAGCATTCTGAAACGGCATTTTGGTGGTTACTTCACAGAACGACCCGTTTTTTGCGCTCGGAAAATGGAAAAGGGTTTTTCCGTGCGAGAAAAAGGAAAACTTCCTCCTGCAACATTGTTCTACATACCAATGTCCACACACATGCATAATATGGGCACAACATCACAAACTATGCCGTGATTCAGCACATAACATCGGTCATTTGGACCGAAAGCCATGAAACCTCGAACATGATAGGTCATTTTGTGAAGGTTTTTTCGAAACATGATCAATATACCAAGTATGGTATTTTTCCTTTCAACTATGTAACATAATATGACACCACGCGAAGGATTTTCATTGTTCGGTTTTTTTTTGAATTTATTATGCCCGTTTTGAATTATCTGAATTTCTAACTATGGTCGAACCGGTGTGAATGAAGATAGGGGACGGGCATCGTTAGAACTTGCATTGGATCTCTGAAGAAACCACATATTGCGAGTCTAAAAATGATTTTTTCAAAAAATCACGGGCGATAGATCATGTACCTGTAGTACAAACCGAACCCACTTCCTGCCGATTCGGCAGACATTTGTCCTTTTTACCTGGGATGGACGAAAAGGTTTGAGATGTACCAGTTGGGATATAGTCCATGTAAGGTGGTCTAGTATTTTAGGAAAATAGGACGGTAGCATTCTGAAACGGCATTTTGGTGGTTACTTCACAGAACGACCCGTTTTTTGCGCTCGGAAAATGGAAAAGGGATTTTCCGTGCGACAAAAAGGAAAACTTCCTCCTGCAACATTGTTCTACATACCAATGTCCACACACATGCATAATATGGGCACAACATCACAAACTATGCCTTGATTCAGCACATAACATCGGTCATTTGGACCGAAAGCCATGAAACCTCGAACATGATAGGTCATTTTGTGAAGGTTTTTTCGAAACAAGATCAATATACCAAGTCTGGTATTTTTCCTTTCAACTATGTAACATAATATGACACCACGCGAAGGATTTTCATTGTTCGGGTTTTTTTTGAATTTATTATGCCCGTTTTGAATTATCTGAATTTCTAACTATGGTCGAACCGGTGTGCATGAAGATAGGGGACGGGCATCGTTAGAACTTGCATTGGATCTCTGAAGAAACCACATATTGCGAGTCTAAAAATGATTTTTTCAAAAAATCACGGGCGATAGATCATGTACCTGTAGTACAAACCGAACCCACTTCCTGCTGATTCGGCAGACATTTGTCCTTTTTACCCGGGATGGACGAAAAGGTTTGAGATGTACCGGTTGGGATATAGTCCATGTAAGGTGGTCTAGTATTTTAGGAAAATAGGACGGTAGCATTCTGAAACGGCATTTTGGTGGTTACTTCACAGAACGACCCGTTTTTTGCGCTCGGAAAATGGAAAAGGGATTTTCCGTGCGACAAAAAGGAAAACTTCCTCCTGCAACATTGTTCTACATACCAATGTCCACACACATGCATAATATGGGCACAACATCACAAACTATGCCGTGATTCAGCACATAACATCGGTCATTTGGACCGAAAGCCATAAAACCTCGAACATGATAGGTCATTTTGTGAAGGTTTTTTCGAAACATGATCAATATACCAAGTCTGGTATTTTTCCTTTCAACTATGTAACATAATATGACACCACGCAAAGGATTTTCATTGTTCGGGTTTTTTTTGAATTTATTATGTCCGTTTTGAATTATCTGAATTTCTAACTATGGTCGAACCGGTGTGCATGAAGATAGGGGACGGGCATCGTTAGAACTTGCATTGGATCTCTGAAGAAACCACATATTGCGAGTCTAAAAATGATTTTTTCAAAAAATCACGGGCGATAGATCATGTACATGTAGTACAAACCGGACCCACTTCCTACCGATTCGGCAGACATTTGTCCTTTTTACCCGGGATGGACGAAAAGGTTTGAGATGTACCTGTTGGGATATAGTCCATGTAAGGTGGTCTAGTATTTTAGGAAAATAGGACGGTATCATTCTGAAACGGCATTTTGGTGGTTACTTCACAGAACGACCCGTTTTTTGCGCTCGGAAAATGGAAAAGGGTTTTTCCGTGCGAGAAAAAGGAAAACTTCCTCCTGCAACATTGTTCTACATACCAATGTCCACACACATGCATAATATGGGCACAACATCACAAACTATGCCGTGATTCAGCACATAACATCGGTCATTTGGACCGAAAGCCATGAAACCTCGAACATGATAGGTCATTTTGTGAAGGTTTTTTCGAAACATGATCAATATACCAAGTATGGTATTTTTCCTTTCAACTATGTAACATAATATGACACCACGCGAAGGATTTTCATTGTTCGGTTTTTTTTTGAATTTATTATGCCCGTTTTGAATTATCTGAATTTCTAACTATGGTCGAACCGGTGTGAATGAAGATAGGGGACGGGCATCGTTAGAACTTGCATTGGATCTCTGAAGAAACCACATATTGCGAGTCTAAAAATGATTTTTTCAAAAAATCACGGGCGATAGATCATGTACCTGTAGTACAAACCGAACCCACTTCCTGCCGATTCGGCAGACATTTGTCCTTTTTACCTGGGATGGACGAAAAGGTTTGAGATGTACCAGTTGGGATATAGTCCATGTAAGGTGGTCTAGTATTTTAGGAAAATAGGACAGTAGCATTCTGAAACGGCATTTTGGTGGTTACTTCACAGAACGACCCGTTTTTTGCGCTCGGAAAATGGAAAAGGGATTTTCCGTGCGACAAAAAGGAAAACTTCCTCCTGCAACATTGTTCTACATACCAATGTCCACACACATGCATAATATGGGCACAACATCACAAACTATGCCGTGATTCAGCACATAACATCGGTCATTTGGACCGAAAGCCATGAAACCTCGAACATGATAGGTCATTTTGTGAAGGTTTTTTCGAAACATGATCAATATACCAAGTCTGGTATTTTTCCTTTCAACTATGTAACATAATATGACACCACGCGAAGGATTTTCATTGTTCGGTTTTTTTTTGAATTTATTATGCCCGTTTTGAATTATCTGAATTTCTAACTATGGTCGAACCGGTGTGCATGAAGATAGGGGACGGGCATCGTTAGAACTTGCATTGGATCTCTAAAGAAACCACATATTGCGAGTCTAAAAATGATTTTTTCAAAAAATCACGGGCGATAGATCATGTACATGTAGTACAAACCGGACCCACTTCCTGCCGATTCGGCAGACATTTGTCCTTTTTACCCGGGATGGACGAAAAGGTTTGAGATGTACCTGTTGGGATATAGTCCATGTAAGGTGGTCTAGTATTTTAGGAAAATAGGACGGTAGCATTCTGAAACGGCATTTTGGTGGTTACTTCATAGAACGACCCGTTTTTTGCGCTCGGAAAATGGAAAAGGGTTTTTCCGTGCGAGAAAAAGGAAAACTTCCTCCTGCAACATTGTTCTACATACCAATGTCCACACACATGCATAATATGGGCACAACATCACAAACTATGCCGTGATTCAGCACATAACATCGGTCATTTGGACCGAAAGCCATGAAACCTCGAACATGATAGGTCATTTTGTGAAGGTTTTTTCGAAACATGATCAATATACCAAGTATGGTATTTTTCCTTTCAACTATGTAACATAATATGACACCACGCGAAGGATTTTCATTGTTCGGTTTTTTTTTGAATTTATTATGCCCGTTTTGAATTATCTGAATTTCTAACTATGGTCGAACCGGTGTGCATGAAGATAGGGGACGGGCATCGTTAGAACTTGCATTGGATCTCTGAAGAAACCACATATTGCGAGTCTAAAAATGATTTTTTCAAAAAATCACGGGCGATAGATCATGTACCTGTAGTACAAACCGGACCCACTTCCTACCGATTCGGCAGACATTTGTCCTTTTTACCCGGGATGGACGAAAAGGTTTGAGATGTACCGGTTGGGATATAGTCCATGTAAGGTGGTCTAGTATTTTAGGAAAATAGGACGGTAGCATTCTGAAACGGCATTTTGGTGGTTACTTCACAGAACGACCCGTTTTTTTCGCTCGGAAAATGGAAAAGGGATTTTCCGTGCGACAAAAAGGAAAACTTCCTCCTGCAACATTGTTCTACATACCAATGTCCACACATATGCATAATATGGGCACAACATCACAAACTATGCCATGATTCAGCACATAACATCGGTCATTTGGACCGAAAGCCATGAAACCTCGAACATGATAGGTCATTTTGTGAAGGTTTTTTCGAAACATGATCAATATACCAAGTCTGGTATTTTTACTTTCAACTATGTAACATAATATGACACCACGCGAAGGATTTTCATTGTTCGGATTTTTTTTGAATTTATTATGCCCGTTTTGAATTATCTGAATTTCTAACTATGGTCGAACCGGTGTGCATGAAGATAGGGGACGGGCATCGTTAGAACTTGCATTGGATCTCTGAAGAAACCACATATTGCGAGTCTAAAAATGATTTTTTCAAAAAATCACGGGCGATAGATCATGTACCTGTAGTACAAACCGGACCCACTTCCTGCCGATTCGGCAGACATTTGTCCTTTTTACCCGGGATGGACGAAAAGGTTTGAGATGTACCGGTTGGGATATAGTCCATGTAAGGTGGTCTAGTATTTTAGGAAAATAGGACGGTAGCATTCTGAAACGGCATTTTGGTGGTTACTTCACAGAACGACCCGTTTTTTGCGCTCGGAAAATGGAAAAGGGATTTTCCGTGCGACAAAAAGGAAAACTTCCTCCTGCAACATTGTTCTACATACCAATGTCCACACACATGCATAATATGGGCACAACATCACAAACTATGCCGTGATTCAGCACATAACATCGGTCATTTGGACCGAAAGCCATGAAACCTCGAACATGATAGGTCATTTTGTGAAGGTTTTTTCGAAACATGATCATTGTTCGGCACACATTTAGTCCCGGATGTAGTCACAAACCGGGACTAAAGGGATTGCGGCAGGGTGGGCCAGACAACACTAATAATAGGGGTGAGTGTCGACATTATGTCGTGCGGCTTGTACCTTGTCCCGGATGGTGTCACCAACCGGGACTAAAGATGAACCTTTAGTCCCGGTTGGAGACACCAACCGGGACTAAAGATGAGTCAGCACTAATAATAGGGGTGAGTGTCGACATTATGTCGTGAGTGTCGACATTATGCCGAGCTGCTTGTACTATAAATATGCATCCTTGTGAGTCCAGTCCTCCAGCCAGTTTGAGGCATCTCCAAGATGGTTTTAGAGAGTAGGGACACCACTACGGCCAGTTTCAGGGAGATGCCGACGGAGCCCAGTCCTCCGGCATCTCCGAGAAACTGGTCATAGAGGCACTCCCTAATATGTGAAATTAGTTAGCTCCGAGGCGTATTGATCTAGTTAGTGAAGTTACAAGCTGCAAGATGGTTTTCGAGAGCAGGGACACCACTGCGGCCAGTTTCAGGGAGATGCCGACGGAGCCCAGTCCTTCGGCATCTCCGAGAAACTGGTCATAGAGGCACTCCCTAATATGTGAAATTAGTTAGCTCCGAGGCGTATTGATCTAGTTAGTGAAGTTACAAGCTGCAAGATGGTTTTCGAGAGCAGGGACACCACTGCGGCCAGTTTCAGGGAGATGCCGACGGAGCCCAGTCCTCCGGCATCTCCGAGAAACTGGTCATAGAGGCACTCCCTAATATGTGAAATTAGTTAGCTCCGAGGCGTATTGATCTAGTTAGTGAAGTTACAAGCTGCAAGATGGTTTTCGAGAGCAGGGCCACCACTACGACCAGTTTCAGGGAGATGCCGACGAAGCCCTGTCCTCCGGCATCTCCAAGAAACTGGTCATAGAGGCACTCCCGGTCCAGCCACAAAATGGGACTAACACTCAAGACATTTATTAATATTAAAAACTGAGACTACAAAACCGGGACTAAAGGCCACAAACCACGAAAGATATCCTTCGGTCAAGCCACAAACCGCGAAAGACATGAACTAGAGTTACATAATATGAGCATGAACTTCTTGGCATATGTCATTCCTTATGACCGCTTCAGACGTAACCATGGAGCATCTCCTTTACTTAACGGAATGCTTGGGTCAGTTTTCACTGTGAAGGGCGGAATTTCATCAAACTTATTATAATCTTCTGACATGTCTGTCTTGTCCTCGATTCCCACGATGTTTCTTTTCCCTGAAAGAACTATGTGACGCTTTGGCTCATCATATGATGTATTCGTTTGCATATTTTTTCTTTTTTTCGGTCTGGAGGACATGTCCTTCACATAGAAAACCTGAGACACATCATTGGCTAGGACGAATGGTTCATCTCTATAACCAAGATTGTTGAGATCCACTGTTGTCATTCCGTACAACTGGTCTATCTTTACCCCTTCCCCATTCAGGTTGACCCATTTGCAGCGAAACAAAGGGACCTTAAAAGAGACTCCATAGTCTAGTTCCCATATCTCCTCTATGTAACCATAATATGTGTCCTTTTGTCCATTCTCGTCTATTGTATCAAAGCGGACACCACTATTTTGGTTGGTGCTCTTTTTATCTTGGGCGATCGTGTAGAATGTATTCCCATTTATTTCGTACCCTTGGAAATTCAATACAGTAGAAGATGGTGACGCGGCCAACAAGTATAGCTGATCTCCAATAGTGGTGTCATTCAAGAGATGTGTCCGCATCCAACCACCGAAAGACTTCATGTGTTCATCTGTAATCCATGATTCAGGCTTCCCCGGGTTTTTGGAGCGTACAATATTCTTGTGTTCCTCGATATACGGAGCTGCCAAGGTGGAATTATGTAGAACTGTGTAGTGTGCTTTAGTGAAAGAATCCCCGTCCCTACATATCATTGCTTTCTTTCCCAGCGTGCCTTTTCTACTTAGTCTTCCCTCATGCCGCGAGTCAGAAACACCAATCGGCTTAAGGTCAGGAATAAAGTCAACACAAAACTCAATGACCTCCTCTGTTCCATATCCCTTGGAGATGCTTCCTTCTGGTCTAGCACGGTTATGAACATATTTCTTTAAGACTCCCATGAACCTCTCAAAGGGGAACATATTGTGCAGAAATACCGGACCGAGAATGGCAATATCTTCCACTAGATGAACCAGGAGATGCGTCATAATATTGAAGAAGGATGGTGGGAACACCAATTCAAAACTAACAAGACATTGTACCACATCCTTCTGTAACCTTGGTAGAATATCTGGATTGATTACCTTCTGAGATATTGCATTGAGGAATGCACACAGCTTCACAATGGGTACTCGAACATTTTCCGGTAGAAGCCCCCTCAATGCAATCGGAAGCAACTGCGTCATAATCACGTGACAGTCATGAGACTTCAGGTTTTGGAACTTTTTCTCTGCCATATTTATTATCCCCTTTATATTAGATGAGAAGCCCGACGGCACCTTGATACTGTAAAGGACTTCAAAAAAGATTTCCTTCTCTGCTTTGGTAAGAGCATAGCTGGCACGACTTAAGTGACGCCCTTTATCCGTCTTGTTATCTGTATGCATGTTCTTTGGGTCTTTCATAATTTGTTGGTCCTCCCGTGCTTCAGGTGTATCTTTTGTCTTACCATACACGCCTAGGAATCCTAGCAGGTTCACGCAGAGATTCTTCGTCACGTGCATCACGTCGATTGAAGAGCGGACACGCAGGACTTTCCAATATGGCAGCTCCCAAAATATAGATTTCTTCTTCCACATGGGTGCGTGTCCTGTAGCGACGTCGTTTGGAACTGATTGACCGCCGGGACCCTTTCCAAAGATTACTTCTATGTCCTTGACCATAACAAATACATCATCACCAGCAGGGAGTTCAGGCTTCTTCCGGTGATCTGCCTCACCTTTAAAATGCTTGCCTTTCTTTCTTACGGGATGATTGGTCGGAAGAAATCGTCGATTCGCTAGGTACACAACCTTCTTGCATTTATGCAAATATGTACCTTCGGTCTTATCTAAATAGTGGGTGCCTGCCTTATATCCTTTGTTTGTCTGTCCTGAAAGGTTACTAAGAGCAGGCCAATCATTGATGGTTACGAATAACAACCCTCGTAGATTAAATGGCTCCTGTTTGTTCTCATCCCACGCACGTACACCTGGTTTGCCCCACAACTGTAAGAGTTCTTCAACTAATGGCCTAAGGTACACATCAATGTCGTTGCCCGGTTGCTTCGGGCCTTGGATGAGCACTGGCATCATAATGAACTTACGCTTCATGCACAACCAAGGAGGCAGGTTGTAGATACATAGAGTCACGGGCCAGGTGCTGTGACTGCAGCTCTGCTCCCCAAAAGGATTCATGCCATCCGTACTTAGACCAAACCATAAGTTCCTTGCGTCACCTGCAAAGTCTGGGAAGTCTCTCTCGATTTTTCTCCACTGTGACCCATCAGCAGGGTGTCTCAACTCCCCGTCTTTCTTACGGTCTTCTTTGTGCCATCGCAACAACCTGGCATGCTCTTTGTTTCTGAACATGCGTTTCAACCTTGGTATTATAGGAGCATACCACATAACCTTAGCAGGAACCCTCTTCCGGAGGGGCTCTCCCTCAACATCACCAGGGTCATCTCGTCTGATCTTATACCGCAACGCGTTGCATACCGGGCATTTATCTAAATTCTCATACTCCTTACCGCGGTAGAGGATGCAGTCATTAATGCATGCATGTATCTTTTGCACATCTAATCCCAGAGGACAGAGAGTCTTCTTTGCTTCGTAGGTACTCTCGGGAAGTTCGTTATGTTTTGGAAACTTCGGCTTCATTATTTTCAGCATCTTTTCAAATGAGGAGTCAGTTAGACCACACTCTGCCTTCCATCGCAACAATTCCAGTGTGGTACCGAGCTTTGTGCTGCCATCTTCACAATTTGGGTACAACAATTTCTTGTGATCTTCTAACATGCCCTCTAACTTCAACTTCTCATTTTCTGTTTTACAGTCTCGCTTTGCATCAGAAATGACCCTACCAAGTTCATCAGCCGGCTCATCTGATGCCCGTTCTTCACCTTTTTCCTCTCCATTGTCTTCTATTGCAGTATCACTGTATTCAGGAAACATATGATGATAGTTGTTATCATCATCTTCTTCTTCACCATCTTCCATCATAACCCCTCTTTCCCCGTGCTTGGTCCAGCAATTATAGTTGGGCATGAAACCTTTCATAATCAGGTGGCCGCGAATGATTTTCGAGGAAGAGTACTCCTTGTTGTTCCGACATTGAACACATGGACAACGTATAAATCCATTCTCTTTGTTTGCCGTAGCCACATCGATAAATTTATCCACGCCTTTGATATACCCGGCTACCCGCCGGTCACCGTACATCCATTCCCGACCGTTCATCTGCATCATATAAGTAAGTTTATCAAAAAACAGGACATCATAAATAGTGAAATAACCAATTCACACCGACACATGAATTGTATCAATGACCTAGAAAAGATAAGATTGCTAACCTCGATCGAGGGAAATAAAGAGGAGAAAGCTCAAGTGCGTCTCGGACACCTTATATATTTTTGTTCTATGAGAAATTCAACTGGATTTTTCACTCAAACATTTCAACAAACACCTTCAATGCATGCATGAGAAAAAACTAGCACACACCCTCACACCTTACACCATTCGAAAAAACAGAGTGGAGGCAGAGGGGGATGGGGCGTTGCATTTATAGAGGGCAAGGGGTCTTTAGTCCCGGTTGGAGCCAGCAACCGGGACTAAAGGTGCGTGCCACGCCACGTGGCTGTGGCCAAACCTTTAGTCCCGGTTGGTGGCTCCAACCGGGACGCATGCCCCCTTACCAACCGGGACCCATGCCCCCTGGCCCCGTGCCCGCTCCAACCGGGACGCGTGCCAGCATTAGTCCCGGTTGGTGGCGCAACCGGGACTAATGCTCCCAGGGGTCGCGAACGGATGGCCATTTTTCCTCTAGTGTACTAATTGAGTATTTTATTTTAAAAAATCTAAAAAGTTAATATTAATTAGACTGCATAGCACAAACTCACGTAAAGCATTTTGAAAACTAATTGATAAACCATTTTCTCTATTTTCATTAAGCTTTGTTTAACTATCCAACTTTATCGATTCATGAAATAGAGTATTCTCATACGATAAGTCGTGCTTCAACATAGCTTGAAAGGGCGAACGATGTATGCAACCATTTATCTTATTCTCAATAGGAGAAATTTCAAAGGAAAACATTCAGATGATCAAGCATGTTGGAATCAATGGATGATGATCAAGAAATTATTCCTTTGCATAACCTTACGATTTCATGTCAAAACCTGAACTCAATTATTTTTTATAATATTATATGAGCTTCACCATCACTCATAAGGTATTGGAACAAGTTGGGAGAGAGAGAGAGAGAGAGCTATTTGGGCATGTAAAATCCAAGGGAGGAACTTTGGTATCATTAAGGAAGAACAATGTTCGTATCAATGGCTTATGAGTTTCTACAATTTCCTATGACATCATAGAAAACATATACCTTTTGTCAAAATATATGGTTCATAGTCCCTTTACAATTTTAAAATTGACATTCATTCAAATCCGATGACTTATTAGGATGTTAAAACTATATTGCTCATTATAAGTCATGATACCTTTAAAAAAATATAATGTGAGCCAGAGCTTAGAATAACTGTTTTAAATATAGGGCATGTGTAGGCAAAGTGTCGAAGAAAACATAAAAGTGCTATGCTATGTCGGTTTCCCAACAAATGACTACCTAGAAAAGTTAAAGTTAAACTTCTCTAACTTTGTATAGATATATCCATACATAAAAGTATAGTTAAATTTGCATCCTAGAGAATGTCTATGTCCTATATATGATGTGTACCGGAACAAATTGAGAACTTCATACTCTCATACGATAAGTCATACTTCAGCAAATGTTTAAAGGTTGAATAATATAACCATCCATTTGTATTATTATCACTAGAAGAGATTCAAAGGAAAACAATGACATGAGCAAGCATCTAGGAATTAATGGATGGCGAGGAGGAAATTCGTTGCTCTATATAACATTATAATTTAATGTCAAAAGATGAAATCAATTGTATTTTTTAAATGAATTCCTAGAAAATCCTTGACTCCTCGATTACGACAGGGTTTCACACCCGGCGAATATTCACTCTACCTCCTCTGTCAATTATGAGCTTCACAGTCACCCATAAGTTATTTGAAGAATTAGCACCAAATTCCTACGGGAGAGATAGACACATAGAGAGATAGAGAGGCAACATTGGTACCATTAAAAAATATCAATATTAGTGGCTTATGAGTTTCTATGTTTTTCTTATTTTGTAATAAAAGATACTTATGTTTGTGTTAACTTTGATGATTCATAATCCGCTTCAATTTAAAAGGACATTCACAACGACAACTAATTAGGATGTTTAAACTACTTTGTTAATTTTATCATTAATCATGTCACATTACACGAAAAATATAAACCGAGAGAGAGCTTGGAATAACTGTTTTGACCAGAGAGGATATCGAGGCACATAGTTAATGAAAATATTACAACAATGATGCTACCTTGGTTTAAACAAAATGAGCTTCTAGAAAATTACACTAAAAATTCTCTAACTTATTAAAAAATATGCATACATTTTTTTCAAGTTTGCATCCTAGAGAATGTCCATGTCTAATATGTGACGTATAATGGATCAAATGGAGAACTACGCATATTTTAAAACAAAATAAGGCGTTCGTGCATTTTAGAGTGGGGGGAATAAATGATATTTGATTTTTGCACAAAGTATGATGATAACTCTTGCATTTTATATGACATTTGAGGATAAGTTATTTTCATTCCATTTATTTTTCACCCATTAGAAAGGTCATCTAGAAATCATATGGGAAATTCATAGGTAGACCCTAATTGTTATCTGCAATTTGATATACATCTAAATACAATAGATCACCAATTTGAATGTTAACCTATAAAATATAATCTACCATTAGATAAAACTACTTTATTTCATGGTATAATTCTTTGTAATTTTATACGAGGATGTAATATCATGTCGAATGACACATATGATCTATAGCATGGCATTTTTTAGAAATAAAAAATCACCATAAGTACACTCATTAAATATGATTCAATAAATATGATTTTTATTTAGCATTACATCTATGATGATTATAATAATGTATTTTCATATAATGTGAATATTTGTGGGTCACTAATTTTATTTTTTAGATCCTTGCAAATACTATCCTCTAACTTTCGAAGAAAGATACATAAAGTATTATCATGTTTTACCAAGTAGACTAGGTACACTTCTTAGGATTATAGTGTTTATGTCTTCAATCCTTCCTTACCTAAGTATTGATCTTTTTAAATATGATTGATGTAAGGATACTAATATAAAGAATAAAGTAGACTATGTGTTATCGATCATGTAGATATTATTACGGTAACATGTGGAGAAACTATATTGAAAAAACTTCGCATGTACTAAGTGTCCATATGAGGTCATATGCTGCTCCCAAATATTATTAAATATTCCTTAAAATTATTAAATAGTGTCATGCACTGGGCGGGCCACACCACAAATTCCCAAGAAAAAACAAAATATCTGATCTTTGTTCCGATAGAGCATCTTTATGTTAGTAGATAAAAGTTGCTAGACTTATTAATAATACCTAAACATGTCGTATTAGTTCATACCTAAAACTAACATCTGTCTAATCTTCGAAATTGTAACACACATTTCATCTATATGATCTTCATGATATAATAATTAAACAGATAATAACCCGACAATTAGATTTACATATCATATCAAAATAGATCGCATCCTTTGCATCTACATGACCTAACCTAAATAAATCATAAGTTTCATTTGTAGGTCTTCATGATACATAAATAGGTAGACCCTAAATAGGTGGACCCTATTAGGTCTTCGTAAACTAACCTAAATTGGTCATAACTAGCTAGCCTAAAGAACTGTGCCTAGCTCACTTGGTTAGGGAAGCGGATGTATAGCCTAGCCACCCAGGTTCAAGTCCTCAGATTTGCATGCATTTGCGTTCGAGTTTTAACCATACAATTAGCATAAAAGTTAGTGTGCCCCTCTCCCATGTAATTAGTACATAGATGTGGAGTACATTTCTCCAAAATCCTGCAAAATCCACGGAGTACATTTCTCCAAAATCCTGCAAAAGCCACCCGTAGTGCACCTAGGTTAGTTCCGGTCCAGCTCCGCTCTGGAAATGCATGCCACCAAATTGGTATCCATCGCTCAATGATTGACTAATTAAGGAAATACACTAAATAATGATCCATGTGAAATAACATCTCATGGAGAAGATTGTGCCTAACATGTCAGTGTAGTAAATTGGTGAGAAAATATTCTATAAGTTATGAGTAATCAGAGGTTGTGTAATGATGTGATTGCACACAACATATACATGTGGTTTAGGTTGTAAATAACCTGAATTGAAGGGTAGAAACTAAACCAAAACACCACTCTTCTAGGTTACAAAATGGTGACATGCCATTTTTGGAAATATCACAGTAATATTAGATAAAAATTAGAATTGTTCTATATATTTTTCAAATAGGTATTATTTACTTAATAAAAAAATGGTGGTCATAAAACAATTTAATTTAGAATTCAATAATTTAAGTATCTCTGAACCATAAATTAATTTCACGGACATGTCAAATATGTAAAGATGATGCCCTCGCATTGCGAGGTCCCCCTTGCTAGTTAGAATGAAAACACAATTCCACTTCACATAATTATTACAAATGTTGTAGACGACATACACTAAGATAAACACATTTACTAATTGTAAACGATCTTAGTGATTGATGGTTGCTAAAGGTCTTATTTTTTCATACGACGCAAAATATGCTCGGGGTTGCACTATTATCACATGACGGAACCAAGTTTTTTTTAGATTCCATGGTAGGGACAACACAAAGAAAAGAAACTATAGAAAGCATGGTTTATCGCAGCAACACCAACATGTAGCCAAACAAAACGCGACAAAAATCATCGTACCTAGCAGCGATCAGTGTCACAAACATCCACAAACAAAAATCTCCTTGGTCGCTAACTACCGTCTTGTTACCAAAGCTATTTGTGCTAGCCAAAAAAACATTATTCCGAACTGTTATGGAAACCGAAGGGACACTCTCTAAAATCAAGTTTAATAGCTAAACATGAGATACACACAACTGATTCCTCATCGCCAGCTTCAGCTTTGGCAAAAAGGCGTAAGCCTTAGTCTTCATACAAGGAGATCTCCTGAGAATTCGTCAGCCTTAGGTATTGCTGGAGGAAGCCATTATATGCAGCCTTAGGTATTGCTGGAGGAAGCCATTGTATGCAGAATCAGGGCCTTTGTTTGAAGCGTGGCAGAATCAGCTAAAGTGATCCATTTCTCTCCTTCTATTTGTAAGCATGCCCGGTATTTGAAGAAAGAACATGCATAAAACTACTTTTGCCGATGATTTTATTAAACTTTATTCTCAAAACAAGACCTATTTCGCATTTTCCGAAGTTCCCAACAAAGCGTAGAAGAACTAACTACATGTGCATTAGTTAACCATTTTATATAATAGAAATCAAAAAATACATAAAAATTTCTAGGTCTATTATAGAGCTTGAGTGGTCACACTAACAAGACTCCATATATACTTGATTGTTGGAAACCCAAAAATTATGGTCAATAGTTTCAAGCTCATCACTGAGCTTACATCTCAAATCACATATCCACCCCCTTTTGTTCATACTATCTTTGGTAGCAGTAGAGCTAAGCCACATCAACCACAACGAAATATGAATTTTTGCACAAGATTTTGCTTTCCAAAGATATGTGAATCCATATTTCAGTCAATTTTCGGTTCATAGCCCAACAATTCACATACATGTAGCTCCACCATTCCTAGGGTGAGTTCGCCTCTAAGAAAAGCATGTGGGGATTTTTTTCCTTCCACGCCATCATACTTCATCTAGAGTGCTTTCCCTACCAGAATTTGAATAAACTCTAGAAACTTCATAAAAGCCATTATTCATATCGAAAGAAATTGAAATGATTAAAACTGCAGCCATGTCTCAGAAATAATAGTAATAACATACCATGAACGTGGGTCGATCTCATTCCTAGTTGAAATAATACATAATTTTCTTTTCTTTCATCATGTACACTAAATTCACAAGACGAACCATGTCGCAAAAAAGAGAGGCACAAACTAATAGTTTCTACCGCAAAACACCTGAATAGATCAACAACAACAATATGCTACAGATCAGAACCTAAAGTTTCTTACATCAATCAACTTGTTAACTATATTCTATACATGCACAAAAAATGCTCCGCACATTTTCAAAGGGCCGTATTAGGAAAGGGGAATGAGATACTAACGATCAGAAGAGCTACGTCTGACTAGCAGAGTTTGTTACATACACATGTAAACTTACAACACATGAATTATTATTCAAAGAGATGCCGTGATGTTCAGACTGGATCGAAATTCTTCAAACAATGTAGTTGGCAGCCCTTTGGTGAAGATGTCAGCATAATGAGAGCTGGTGGGAACATGAAGAACCCGAGCCTCACCGAGTGCAACGCGGTATAGACAAAATAAAGATCAACCTCGACATGCTTTGTCCGTTGATGTTGGACCGGGTTAGATCTCATGAACATAGCACTGACATTATCACAATAAACTATTGTAGCTCATGTGGGGGAATGATGTAGCTTCTGAAGAAGTTGGCGCAACCAATATGACTCAACAATGCAGTTTGAAACTGCACGATACTCTACTTCTGCACTGGAACGATAAAATGTGTTTTGGCAAAAAGAAGACCAGGAGACCAAATTGTTGCCAAGAAAAACACAAAACCCGAAAGTGGACTTGCGGGTGTGAGGACAACCCGCCCAATCAGCATCAGAGTAAGCAATAAGATCCAAAGACGAGTTTTTGTGGAGTTGTAGACCAAAATGAGATGTACCCTTTATATACATGAGAATCCTCTTGATATGTTGATAATGTGTATCTCGCGGAGCATGCATAAACAAGAAGACTTGCTGAATGGCATATCATAGATCATGTCTTGTAAGCATCAAGTATTGGAGCACACCAGCCAAGCTCATGTACAGACTCGGATCAGAAAATGGGACGCCATCGCAAGCAGAAGTCATGGAACGAGTGTCCACCAGTGTGGATACAGGATGGCAATTGAGCATTTTAGCACACTCCAAAATCTTCAAGGCATATTGTTGTTGCGACAGAAAAACCCCACATGTGTACGGTGTACATTGATCCCAAGAAAATGGTGTATGTCACCCAGATCAATCATGAAAAATTCATTGTTTAGGGGTGATAATGGTGTGGAAAAGGTGGTGGAGTTTGCTGTAAGAATTATATCATCAATATATAACAAAAGATAGGAAATGGATGGACCATTTTTGAGGATGAATAGTTAGGAATCACTTTTAGAGATGGAAAAACGAATGGAGGTAATAAATGAGGTAAATCGAGGAAAACAAGTCCGAGGAGCCTGCTTGAGCCTTGAGCCCATAGAGTGATTTGTGCACGAGGCACACATGAGAGGGGTGAGAGGGATCAATAAAGCCAGAGGGTTGCTCACAGTATATTGTATCTTGAAGATGACCATGGAGAAAGGCATTTTTGACGTCCATTTGATGAACAGGCCAGGAGTGAATGGTGACAATCCCAAGAACAAGGCGAGTTGTAGCTTGCTTGACCACGAGGCTGAAAGTTTCTCCATAGCCCACCCCATATTGTCGCCTAAACCCACGAACAACCTAACAAGTCTTGTATCTGGCGAGAGATCCATCTGGATGCAGCTTATGACGAAAGTTCCATTTGTCGGTCACCATGTTCGCACCTGCAGGACGAGAAACTAGAGAACACGTGTCATTCCGCATTAGAGCATTAAATTCATCGAGCATAGCATTTGCCAATTAGGGTCTTTGAGGGCAGATCGATAGGTAGGGGGAATGGGAGAGATAGCGAAAGAGGCGATGGCTTGCAAGGAATTTTTTGTTTGGGCATAAAATACCCAGCCTTATCGCGTGTGACCATCTGTTTTGGGTTCCGGGGTGGCCATATCGAGACTGCTTTGGGTGGAAGGGGCTGGCGAGGTGGCGTGCTAGGAGTGGTTGGAGAGAGGGGACCAGGCGATGGGCGAGTGGGGGACAACGCTGATTGCGAGATGGATTCCGTGTGCCGGGGGTGGGTGGTGTGGCAAGTGCGTGGTGGTCGAGGGGAGACGTGGCGGGTGGTAGGAGCGGAAGTGCGGCACCAGGGGAGACGTGACAAGCAGGTGGTGCATAGGCTGCAGGAGCAGGGCGCGAGATGGATGCGATCAGGGTGTCAGGGACGCGCTGAGCAGACGACAGGTACGAGGTAGGCGGGGTGGTTGGATCAGCTCCGGATCTTCTGTGGAGGAAACAGAGGGGTTAGCAGAAAAATATGGAAACACAACCTCATCGAATATGACATGCCGAGAAACAATAACGCGGCGGGTTTCTAAGTCGAGACAATGATGGCCCTTATGCTCTCCGGGGTAACTTGCATAGTTTGTATGTTAAACCATTGATTGTTAAATGGTATCTTCGCATAATACACGAGTCTGTAAATAAATGTAGTTCATCCATGTCGATGCTAGATGTTAATATTCAAACAAGTGAGGGTATGTTGGGTTGTTGTTTTTCCATAGATCATGGGTTATACTATCTCCATCGATTTTTTTCAATAACTTCCCTAAAAGTTTGCCCTTTTGACATGTTTAATTGTACTTATTATGGTATGTAAATTCACTTCGAGGAGCGCAAATATACGACATGCACCTAGTCACCACAAAAATTCTTCCTGGTTTGAGCAATCTCTATGATCTGAGATTTTCATAGTTCTAGCTATGCATCGTACATGAGTCATTATTTGGTTTTGTAAAGTTTGTGGTAAGTTCACATAGTTAATTTACTTTTTTTGGGGGAATTAAGCACAAATCTACTTCAATATTTTTTCGAACCTCACCCACTCCAATATATTGTTTAAAGAGTAAGATTCGAGAGAAGTTATCTTACTCTGAAATATGTATCATTTAACTGGTTTCACTATGACATATGATGTCATAATACTACATATATGACTTGGTTTCCATGAGCTTGGCTTGACGTGCATAGAGAGCATAATCTCAGATAGTTCTGGCTAAGCATCCTGCAAGAGTCAATGTTGAATTTTTGTATACTTTACAGTAATTAGAGAGATTTTCTTTACTTGTTCAGGTAGGCGACGGCCGACGGGTTCAGAGGGAGAAAGATTGAAGCACAATGGCTTAATTATATTGTTTAAATGGAAAGTTATGAGAAAGTTACCTTTACTTTAAAATATGTTGTATTCACCTGGTTCCATTGTAACATGATACTGCATATATTGAGAGTTCGATTTGACCCACATGATCCAAATACGACTCTTGATGATGCGACTCTATGTACTAAAATAACAAAGTTGTAATTAACCGAAGGTTTTCACACTAGTTTATACCAAAGGTATGTATGCATTTTGAATAATTAATATTAGTTCCTTCTCGATAATCTTATATAATACAACTTCAAAGTTCTTAGTATAGATAAAACAAAAATTGCATTTGAAATAGTTTTTCTTCAGAAATAAAGTATATATATTTTATGGAAATTCACTAATTACAAAGTAATTTTAGTTCAGCGTGTTTTGGTAGCTAGCATAATAAAACATAAGCATGTTACTACTAAATTAGTGTTTGGATACTTCGATTCATTCCATAAATATGGCATGTAATCTTGTCTTATGAGGAAATAAATTGTAATTTTACCAAAATTAGTTTAATTATCTTTCATTCGACTTTGATTTCATGAAGACAACAAGCAAACATAGTTGTTCCATATATTTTGCCAAACCGTACATGTTCTCTACCATGCATTATTAGAACGAAAACACAATTCCACTTCACATATTTATTACAAATGTTGTAGACGACATTCACTAAGATGAACACATTTACTAATTGTAAACGATCTTAGTGATTCATGGTTGCTAAAGGTTGTATTTTTTCATACGAAGCAAAATATGCTCGGGGTTGCACTATTATCACATGACGGAACCAAGTTTTTTAGATTCCACGCCAGGGGCAACACAAAGAAAAGAAACTATAGAAAGCATGGTTTATCACAGCAACACCAACATGTAGCCAAACAAAACGCGACAAAAATCGTCGTACCTAGCAGCGATCAGTTTCACAAACATCCACAAATAAAAATCTCCCTAGTCGCTAACTACCGTCTTGTTACCAAAGCTATTTGTGCTAGCCAAAAAAACATAATTCCGAACTATTATGGAAACCGAAGGGCCACTCTCTAAAAGCAAGTTTAATAGATAAGCATGAGATACACACAACTGATTCCTCGTCACCAGCTTTAGCTTTGGCAAAAAGGCGTAAGCCTTAGTCTTCATCCGAGGAGATCTCCTGAGAATTCGTCGGCCTTAGGTATTGCTGGAGGAAGCCATTGTATGCAGAATCAGAGCCTTTGTTTGAAGCCTGGCAGAATCAGCTAAAGTGATCCCTTTCTCTCCTTCTATTTGTAAGCATGCCCGGTATTTGAAGAAAGAACATGCATAAAACTACTTTTTCCAATGATTTTATCAACTTTATTCTCATAACAAGACCTATTTCGCATTTTCCGAAGTGCCCAACAAAGTGTAGAAGAACTAACTACATGTGCATTAGTTAACCATTTTATATAATAGAAATAAAAAAACACATAAAAAATTTCTAGGTATATATAGAGCTTCAGTGGTCACACTAACAAGACTCCATATATATTTGATGGTTGGAAACCCAAAAATTATGGTCAATAGTTTCAAGCTCATCACTGAGCTTAGATCTCAAATCACATATCCACCCCCTTTTGTTCATACTATCTTCGGTAGCAGTAGAGTTAAGCCGCATCAACCACAACCAAATATGAATTTTTGTAGGAGCTTTTGCTTTCCAAAGATATGTTAATCCATATTTCAGTCAATTTTCGGTTCATAGCCCAACAATTCACATACATGTAGCTCCACCATTCCTAGGGTGAATTCGCCTCTAAGAAAAGCATGTGGGCCTTTTTTCCTTCCACGCCATCATACTTCATCTAGAGTGCTTTCCCTACCAGAATTTGAATAAACTCTAGAAACTTCATAAAAGCCATTATTCATATCGAAAGAAATTGAAATGATTGAAACTGCAGCCATGTCTCAGAAATAATAGTAATAACATACCATGAACGTGGGTCGATCTCATTCCTAGTTGAAATAATACATAATTTTCTTTTCTTTCATCATGTACACTAAATTCACAAGACGAACCATGTCGCAAAAAAGAGAGGCACAAACTAATAGTTTCTACCGCAAAACACCTGAATAGATCGACAACAACAATATGCTACAGATCAGAACCTAAAGTTTCTTACATTAATCAACTTGTTAACTATATTCTATACATGCACAAAAAATGCTCCGCACATTTTCAAAGGGCCGTATTAGGAAATAAGGGGTTGGCTGCGCGCCCTGGAGCAATGACAAGCTGATTGCACAAGTTCTAGTCTTGCGAAGAAACATTTAAGCTCACAAATCACAATAATGTGTTCCTAAAAATAAGATGGCAAGTAGCTTAGCACTTTTCTACGAATATTTTTTAAATTTAGGCAGCATGTGAAAATATGGACATAAGAAAGAGCATGCATGTGCATATATAACCACATGCACACCACAGAGTATCAAGTCCCTGAAGGGGGCAATTGAAAAAGAACCATGACAGTTTGGACCGCAGGGAAAAAATCAAATACATTGACATGACAAAGAACTATTTGAATCTTGTAGAAATACGCCAAAGGTTGAACAAGAGAAAAGAATATCATCAAGTTAAAACTTTTAGTAACAGTTCCTAACATTTTCATCATGCGCACGAGTAAACAAAACCTATACCTAGTATGAAGAACAGAAAATACAACAAAACGTCATGCATGTGAGAGAATTTGTTATTCTCACATACGAAAAAAAACATACTCGTGTGCACGTTTCCTAAATTGTGGTTAAAAGACACACGTGATGAAAAATCTTTGTCAATTATTTCTGAATCTTTGTGATGAGGACGATACCGATGCAATATTTGGATGACAGCACATGGGATATATATGAGCAATCTAAAAATTAATGTCCTTCTTCTCCAAAGATCTCCTCTGCGTTGGAGCATATATATTTAGATTTAGATCTTCGGAAAATATATTTGCACACAGTAATTAAGAGCATTATTATTCAAATATTTTTCTCCTATATAAATTGGCCCTCCCTGTTCCTTTGTTCCTCGCTCACACCAAAGCAATATGGGTGGTAGGGGGAGGGAGCGAGGTGACCTGAAGATCCAGTGGATCATGGACAGCCGCAAGCGCAAGACGACTCTGAAGGGTCGCCTCCCCGTCGTGGTGAACAAGGCCAAGGAGCTGGGCATCCTCTGCGGTGTCCCAGTATGCCTCGTGGCCTACCCACCAGGGGAGGATGAGCCCGTGGTCTGGCCTTCGCCGCCGGCCGCCCGCCGTGTCGTGCGCCGGTACAGAGGCCTGCCCAAGCTGGCCGGGTACAGGAACAAGCTCAACAGCACGGCCTTCGTCAAGCAGATGAACGACAAGGCGAGGGCCAAGCTGTGCAACGTCCAGCTGCAGCGCCACGACGCCGAGGTCAAGAACGTCATCGTCGACTACCTCGCCGGCCGCCGGGGCAGCTTCGACGACCTGCCTACCGACTTCTTCATCTCCCTCGGAATGAAGGTGCAGGATAAACTCCACGCCGTCAACAAGCGCCTCCACCAGATCCGGTCCGCGCCGGCGCTGCTGCTTCCTGCTGCTGCGCCCGGCCCGGACGACGACGACGACGTGCAAATGGTCCAACCTCTGGCCACCATGGAGCCGCCGCAGCAGCAGCACGTCGCGATGATGATGACCCCGTTGATGCTGGAACCTGCACCGCCGCCGCAGCAGCAGCAGCACGACGGGCCTACTCCGGTGACGACCTTGGACGGCAAGCCACGCCATGGGAGCTACCTCTTCGAGGTGCTCGACGCCTTCAACGGCAGAGCCCTACCTACCACCGACGAACTGCATGCCGTCTTCCTGCAGGCCGGGATTTTCTCCCCGCCGCTGCCCAACTACCCGAGCTTCCATCCCTAGATCGAACCTCCTACGCCAGGGCCGAGCTCGTCTGCACCTGTTGCTTGAATAAAAGTTGTTGCTCTCCATCTAGTCTTAATTAGGTTATTTTTCATCAGGTCAAGTCGGTTCCATATCATCATCATCGAGTCATCATCTGTATTGTCCTCCCATGCCACGCTCTGCATGCATGAGCGAGCGAGCATGGAATTTCAAAATCTTATTAGCCTTGTTCTGTTGCTCTCTTTATGTATGTGTCCATTGTAATACTCGACAAGGCATATACTATATATATTTCAGGGGGTTCTCCTGTTTGTTTGTTTCGCTGCCATTTTTCTCTCATGAATCATATATATTTCAGGTAGTAGATTATTAAGTGCTCTCTTTCTGAGGCCTTCAGCTTCAGCGGCGATGCCTTTACTTCTCTGTATCTTGTGTGAGCATCGATCCACTGCAGAGAATAAGTTCAGATCTAATCTTTTGGTCTGTACCAGATCGATAGTCCTTGTTGTCATATCGCACTAGAATTCATGAAGCGATATTTTACAGAGGCAGATGTTTTCTAGAAGTGTTTGATTATAATAGGATATTTCTTATTTCAGTGCTAACTGAACTATTTTCATAAAATAAAATACTCCTTTTATTTACAACTCAAATAATTGAGTGAGTACAAATATGCAAACAAAGTATAGTTTCAGACCTTCTACAAGCTGGACCAAGAAGGGTTGGTGACAAGTTTGTGGTAAATCACTAATGTGTGTCCCTTGTTTTGCAAAAAATGTCAAACAATATTAGCTTCGGCGGAAGATTCATCCACACTCATAGTGCTTAAACACTGATAAAGTATCATGGATATTTTTAGTTACCGTGATTTGTACAAAACAAAACAAATTTGTTCGAGGCCGA
This sequence comes from Avena sativa, assembly GCA_916181665.1. Lineage (NCBI taxonomy): Eukaryota > Viridiplantae > Streptophyta > Magnoliopsida > Poales > Poaceae > Avena > Avena sativa. The sequence goes on from OV702285.1 coordinate 18,494,143, forward strand.
ATTTTCCATTGGACCCTCGTTGCTATTTTGGTTTGGTGCGCACATGAATATGTTTTTTCTGAAAAGTATAAGAATGCACCATATATTTGCTACTGCATAAAAATTGGGCTAATTTGTGTCGAATTTTGCCGATCCCAGGGGCATGAAACCATGGTTGCGGCTGGGAGTTGGCGGTCCTCCAGGCCAAACGGTACATTTGCTATTGGAATTTGGCCATCTAGGGTGGGACAGTCAACCGCGTTGCCTAGCAGCATAGTAATTTTTCAATCCTACAATCAAACTCTAGGTAGCAGCCTCGAAATTTATGAAGGTGGTCACGATGCGTGGTGTTTTCCGTAAAACCTACACCCTTCGTTTTAAAATATAAGATGTTTTAGGTTTATGAAAAAAATGTATCTAGACTTCTTTTTAACGTGTAGATTCACTCCAAACTTAAGTGAACCTATATACTAAAAAAAATCTAGATACATTTATTTCATAAACCTAAAACATCTTATATTTTGAAACAGAGGAAGTACTATAAATGAGCCTAGCCCGGATGCTAATTGCTAATGGCTGCTTGATGCGGCGTGGAAACTTCTTATAGGTTTTTTCTATTTTCTATTTTCTTTTTCCTTTTTCTTTTAAGTTTTCTTTTCAGATTTTTTACAACATTTCTTCGATTTTGAATTTAGTTCAAATTTTAAAACTTATTCATATTTTTAAAATAAAAATGTTCAGATTCGAAAATTGTTCGAATTTGAAAATTGTGCAAAGTTGAAAATATTTAGATTTAAAGATATTCAAATTTAAGAAAAATCAAATTGGAAATTAAAAGAATTCAGAATTTTTTATATTTTGAAAAGTTTTAAATTTTCAAACAGATAAAGTAAAAATATTCATATGTTAAATCTGTTCAAAATTTAAATAATATTGGGACACTTTTATCCGATTTTGGAAAACAAAAATGAATAAAAAAAATGCTGCAAAAAAGAAGAAAATCAAAAAAAGAAACGTCTGATCGGCCACGGCCCAAGTGACCACCGCACAGCGCCGTTTAAAATGGTGTATAGGAGGCCCGTGCTTGTTTGAGCTAGGCCGAACAATTTGGTATCGTATGGCCAGCTTGCTTCCATGGGCCAGGGCCTGGGCCAGCAACATATTGCCAAGGTAGCTAGGAGAGCCTCCCCTAAAAAAAGCTAGAAGAGCCAAATCGCTTGCCTCCAAAAGCAAAGTTGCACAAAAAAATCTAAACCGTCCACATACATAAACAAAACCTTCTTTTAAACTTGCACGTGGCACGATAGTGAGCCCTAATTACATCTAACTGTACGCTAGGTTAATAAGTACGGGCGGCTAGCTAAGCTATAGCTTACCCAAAAAACAAAGATAAACTATAGCTAACGTGGTCAAAGAACCGAATCGCACCCCCTTGTTCCATCAAACAGCTCGCCTAGTGGCCGGCCGAAACGGTACCACCCGCAACAAGACCACAACCTAGGTGAAGTCCGCACCAAGCGCGCAACCTACACTTCTCGGCATGACCATGGAAAACTAGTTTCCCGAGCGAAGGCGACGGGTACAAAACAAACAACAATGCAAAAGCTATGTATGGCACACAATGCTTGGCCTATTAGTAACGCCGCTGCTTTTCACCTCTTCCAGCTCGCTGCTAAAGGAGAATTAAGCACAAAGCACACAACACAGACTGGTAGTACAACACAAATAAAAGTTATTCCTAGCATTCTTTTTGAAATAAAAATATAGCATCTCCGAACAGTGATGCATAACAGTCCAGCACACATATAGCACACATATAGCATACATAGAGGGTGCATTTGAGCTTAGGAGCAGAAACTCCATGTCCGACTCTGCACCAATTTCTTGAGTTTCCCGCACTGCGATATCATTTCGCTGTTTTTATTTCAATAGTAGCATGATCTTTAGAGCCAAATCAACTCATTTCCACTATTGCAAACCCGTCATCAAATCCAATCACCAGGCTGCATAAAATGGGATGATCTGGTCAGTATCTATCTATTCCAGCATGAACATTATCAGTTTTCTAGAAAAAGGTTATAGAAAAAGAAGACGGACTAGGATAGAAGTTACAAGAGTAATTGTTCTCGGTAATTACCTTTTTATGGCCTTAATGTATGCAAAACCACCACGGACCCTATCGAGCTTAAAGTCCATCGTGCTCTCATACCTGCAAAATTATGAAGCCCATTGTTATTCTACAGGGTTGATAAAACTCGACGAAGTTGGCCTAGGTTTTGGAGGCAATGCCAATCAGGGTTATAAGAGTCGTTGGTAGATACTACGGGAGGCTATAGCGGATGCAGCTAGTGGAGGTTTTTATAGGTACAAAATCGGAATGTTACCCATAGGTATTGTAGTTGCGCAAAGAAATAGCATATTCATGTGAAGATGTTAGTAGAATCGGATTCCCCTGTATGCCATTGATCACACCAACATTGATGCCTGACATATGCTGGAGTCCCTCGAGTTCTTGGATGCATCTCTTTGTCCGCAAATCCCATATCTGGTACCAAAAAATGAAGCATATTTAATACATCAGCATAGTTCATGTAACCAGATATTGTTGAATATGGAGTATTGCCTAATAATAAATATGACATACCCGTGCAATCCCATTATCGGATCCCATAACCACATACTGTCGATCACCACCAGGGGAAAAATAATCAACACATATTTGTCCATCACCATCACAGTCCAACGTGGCAATAGCAATGGGTGAAGAAAAGCTCCAGATCTGGTAAGTTCAGGTGCTATCGCACTATTAATAATGACAAGAAAAGAAAACATCTATGGATACAAACAGAGGCAATTTGTTGGTTTGTGTACCTTTACCGTACCATCTTTCGAAGCACTTGCAAAAGTGCTTCCTTCTAGCGGGTTAAACTTGACTTGCTGTACATTGCGTGAGTGTGCTTTGAATGTCTGAATGCATGACCAGCCACTCTCCCAGTTCTATAGCTTGATTAAACTGTCATCAGATGCCGACAACACAAATGGGCGACTCGGGTGAATCGCCAGTGATTCGACCCAGCCTGAGTGAGCTTTGAACTGTGTGATCTCATCCATTGTAGTGGACGAGAGCACGTGGATAAACCCATACCCAACTCCGGCAACAAACTGTTGCTCCCTCGTGATGAATTTAGCAGAAAGCATCCAATGGTCTCCAGTGCATGGCGCAGGCTCCTTTATGGGCCTCAGTGCCATCACTCTTTCATGTGTCTCATAGTTCCATATGGATACATGCCCACTTCCATGAGCGGCCAAAATCCTGTAAGAGGATAATTATGCGGATGAAAAAAATACTAAGTTTCCATGGACTTTTAATTTACTTGTCTTTTATATTTACCGCTACATGTCAATTTCATTTGTTACATCACAACCCTAAAAGTACCCTCTATGTTCAAAGCCACTACTTCTTTAGCGCTTATTGAACAAAAGCAATGCAATTTTGTACCAGATGCTAGTGCAAGAATCCAAAAGTAGGATAGCGAAAATATATGATGCTTAATTCACACCTCTTTTATGTATAAAGTAGGAAAGGATCCTAATGCATACAACATATGATTCAATAAGATACCTAACTATAAGAATAATATACGTGCTCATGTTAGCTTTAGTAGTTTCAGTTTAATGTCGTTATTAATTTGATAAATCATTTCATGAAAACGATGCTAGGTAAAATTGTTCTTCAGTTATGCTAGTGCATGATCTCTAATTTCATGGAAAATATGTAGTGGTGGGTTTCTACAAAACTCATAATGGCAAATTTTGATAGAAACATGTGTTAATTGTTATGGCTTTATCCTAATACAACCAAACAAAGTTCAGTGCATTGATCTCTCCAGAAGTTGATTTCATTGATCTCTCCAGAATTTAATTTCATGATAAAAACTATCATCAGGCGCCATATGGCATCATGGTGGCATCGATGGTAGGCCTTGCAAGGTCAGTGCATTGATCTCTCCAGAAGTTGGGTATGCGGAAGAAGGCGACGACTAGGACTTTCCGGAGCGTATATGCTGGTACGCGCTGAGAGTCTACCGGATCGGTTGTGCCACTTGCTCGCCACTGGGCGACTTGTCGAGGCCTTTGGTTCCAGATGATACCAGTGGGATGTCAGCGATATTGGCCCTAGACACCCCTTCATCGGGGTTGTAGGATTAGCGAATTGTCGTTTGTTTTGATGGGCTTCGGTTTGATATTTGTAATCTTATTTATAAGGTTTTTGAGAATAATCTAATAAAACAGGCTGTGTGCATCTCTTGGATGCAGAGATCGGCGCGATCTTCCCCCATTTCGAAAAAAGTGTACTTGGTCTTGGGGGTAGATTAATAGCTAAAGATCCTTGTTAATGAACTTGGTCCTCGGGTACAACAGAAACTGTGAGAGCTTTATCCATTTCTAGACATGAATTTCATTATCCTTTTGATTTTGAAAAAAGAATTTTGTTGATCTTTTGGCCTATGCATTAATATGATTCACCTAATCAACAATTTATTACTAGAAAGCTCATAAAAATATATATTTGGGCCCTCTCGGTATTGTAGCATCCTAAATCTTGCACGTGACTAATGTGTTTAGTTATGGGAATCATATACTATGGAACGGGTAAAGATAACTTACCGGTAACGAGATTAAACTTGTTTAGTCATGGGGATCCTATCACACGTGCTTGGATGGATGCACGCAGGACGGTGGCGTCGTATGGCATCATGGTGGCGTCGATAGCAGGCCTTGCAAGGTCAGTGCATTGATCTCTCTAGAAGTTGGGTATACGGAAGAAGGCGACGTCTAGGACTTTTCGGAGCGTGTATGCTGGTACGCGCTGAGAATCTACCGGATCGGTTGTGCCACTTGCTCGCCACTAGGCGACTTGTTGAGGCCTTCGATTCTAGATGATGTTGGTAGGATGTCAGCGATATTGACCCTGCTCATAGACACCCCTTCATCAGGGTTGTAGGATTAGCGAATTGTCGCTTGTTTTGGTGGGCTTCGGTTTGATATTTGTAATCTCATTTATAAGGTTTTGTAAGAATAATGTAATAAAACAGGCTGTATGCATCTCTTGGATGCAGAGACCGGCGCGATCTTCCCCCATTTTGAAAAAAGTGTAGTTGGTCTTGGGGGTAGATTAATAGCTAAAGATCCTTAAGTTCAAAAAATGCACCCCTTGAGTTCAAAAAAAAATATAGCTAAAGATCCTTGTTAATGAACTTGGTCCTCAGGTACGGCAGAAACTGTGAGAGCTTTATCCATCTTCTAGACATGAATTTCATTATCTTTTTCATTTTGAAAAAAGAATTTTGTTGATCTTCTCTGGCCTATGCATTAATATGATTCACCTAATCAACAATTTATTACTAGAAAGCTCATGAAAAATAAACCCCAAACTCTAATGTTCCGTCCTAATGAAATGTGGGCTAAGTAGAACCAATAATGCCTAGGTTTGTTCATATTTTGGTTGTTTGCTTTTTTTTAGAAGGGCAGCCAACGTATTCGCAAACTGAATAGCACTGGTTCAGTTTCCTTCATACAGTATACGTCAGAGATGCTCTAACAGGCTTGTATGAAAAACAGAGGAAGTAGTTAGTTGACATCAGATCAGAAAACGCCAGACGTCGCCCGGCACGGAGGATCTCCAGCTGCACGCGCCGCCACTCGAGCTCGCGACAGTTCGGGGTGGCTAGGACGCCGAATCTCGAGCTTCCCGTGCTGCTGGAGAGATGTCTCGACACGGTCCTGCTCCTGTCGCCGCCAGGTGCGGCGTATCGCAAGTTGCCTGCGCAGCCACTCGACAGCCCCTGCTCCCTCCGTCTCATATCTGCCGTCATGGGGTTGGGGTGGAGGAGACGCGGTGTCGTCTTCTTCAAGGCCACGAATGTTGTCGTCTCATATTCCATCAGGTTCGTTTTCTCTTTTGTGCGTGCTTTCAGGCCCTCAACGTGTTCGACAATATTCCTCAGTGAGGCCAGCGATAGTCCATGGTTTTCCGATGCCTGATGTTGAGTCCACGCTGGTCTTTGAAAGCCTGCCAAATGCATGTGGTCAATGATCGATGCTAGCTTGTCTCTCTCATCTTGCTCTTGCCAAATGCACATACCACATAAAGGCACCAAAATTAACTGATATTTTTTAGCTTTATTTTGTATGTCAAACAGATTGAATTGAATTGCACATGGTTCTGTTTGGAGGAAGATATGAGATCCTTTTGGATAACCATAGGCAGTAGAGGCTTAGCTTGATGACACTAGAGGAATGGATATTTCTAATGCGTAGTCGAATTGTGCAAACCATGTATGCAAATACGCGAGCAGGAGCTTTAGGACAAACACTTTTCCGCTTGACCTAGCTCAATACATGATGAGTTTTTGTTGTCCTACTCATCATTTCCTACCAATTCTACCGATGAATATCACAAGATGCAATTCAACTTGACTTGATCAATCATGTAGTGGTTTATACTTTTAAGAAATTAGTTGCCACTGTAGTAATTTGTATAGGTACCTACCTGATTAGTCCATACCTACAACAAACCCCCCTTATCCGTGACTCTGCGCCAGGGAGTAGTGGAGCCCGCCACCCAGCCGATGACGCCATTCGCGAAAGGCCTCCGTTCACTGTCACCGAGAAGTCAGAACACGTTTCAGAGTCGGTTGGGCCAACGTCGCTAGATCAAGAAGACTCGCTATGTGATGCGCCAGTGGCCCGGGAGAGTAGTTGGGCAACGTTGCTAGCAGCCCACCACCGTTAAAGTGTATGGTAGTGTCTGACACTCTCCGCCACACCGGGTTGGATATCAACCAATCCCCATGCACGGACATGGTGGTGGCGCCCTCCACTGCTCCGGCCAGGGCTGCTGCCAACCTTCAATGCTCTGCTTGATCTGCTGTAGAGGAGCCGCCGCGCCGGGGCAACGAGATCTTGCCATATTGGCTGCTTGATGCCCAGCCAGCACGTTGTATGGACATGGGCGGCGCCCACCTCTATTTTGTACGTATTTGACGATTGTAGATGTTATATTTTGATACATACTTGGTCAAACTTTATATGGCTTGGCTTTTGAATAAAAAACTAATATGCACTCTGAAATTTATATTGCAGAGTTGATAGCTCAGCACCTGAGGCTAAGCCTACTATTATAAACTGTTTATTGGGATGGTACTTTTTTTGTACTTATCATTATACCAGACCTGTCAATTTTGTTCACAAGGCAACAAATCTAGCTATCAAAGGTAAGAAAGTACATGCTTTTATATCTTTGCCAAGTAAGCACTCAGCACCATCAAGCAGAATGCTCATCTTCCTCCTGAAATGCTTGATACTGTCCCCAATAGTAGTTGATGAAGGATATGACATGATGTATGAATCGAACCCTTCATTTTGCATCAAGGCCAGTGCTTGGAAGCTCTGGTGTGCTGTTAGCTCAGGTGGTTCAATATGGCCATCTAGGTATTGGATCACTTGCTCCATACTAGGCCTTGCAGATGCAAATGGGTGTGAGCACAGAAGTCCTAGCTTTAACATCAGATATGCTTCACCAACATTGTAGCGTCCATTAAGCCTTGTATCTATTACATCCGCGAGCGATCCTTGTTGCACATGCTCAAGCACCCAATCCACCAACATGACCTGCTTATCCTGTGTCCTTTGCATGATAGGTCTTTGTCCACAAGTGACCTCTAGAATGAAAATACCAAAGGAAAATGTATCGGAAAGAGGGGTGGCCTTGCCTGTGCGTGCTAGCTCTGGAGCAAGGTAACCGATGGTGCCGACAACACGAGTAGTTTCATGTTCAACGCCATGATCATACAACCTCGCTAGACCAAAATCACCCAGTCGTCCATTCAGCTCATCATCAAGGAGCACATTGCTTGCCTTGATGTCTCGGCTCCCACTCCTCATGGAGATATATCAGTGCAGACGCAATACCCCTGATGATACGAAACCTTTGATCCCACCTTAATGTGTTGTCAACTTCGCCATACAAGTACTTATCAAGGCTTCCATTGGGCATATAGTCGTACACTAACAAGAGCTCACCATGACGCCTGCAATATCCAAGTAGCTGTACGAGATTTGGATTCTGAAGGCGGCCAATGCTGACAATTTCTGCAATGAATTCCTTCATTCCTTGCTTGGAGTCATGTGACACCCTCTTCACAGCTACCATTAATCTGTTCCTTGGTAGCACTCCTCTATATACTCTTCCAAATCCTCCGGCCCCTAGGAGATTTCTGTCGTCAAATCCTTGTGTTGCACGAAATAAATCCTTGTACGAGAACCGGTGTGGGCCGAATTCAATCTCCCAGTCATCACGTAACTCTGCGTACGTCAAATGCCTCCGCACGAGCAGGGAAACAACGGCAGCCACAGACAGGATGAGTGCTGCCGTTGCTAGCGGTAGAGCGATCTCCAATGCATGGAGACGACGATGATCCTTGGGATGAGGACGAGGAGGCAGCTTTGGCAGCATGGTGACATTGATGGCCGGAGCAGGACCGTTCATGCCGAAACTCCAACCGAGCACATAGTGCCTCGTGTTTATCTTGCACATTGCAGCTGTGAAGCCGATGTATGCCACGTCTGTGAGCACAGTTGATAGGTCAGAGTTTGCCGATACTGTTGGTCTTGTAGGTTTGGCCATGCCGAGAGGAGCCATGGTGACGTTGATCTGCGTCTTCTCTCTGTGGTAGTCCACCCAGACCTGCATCGCCTCTTGGCTATCAAGACCCAATCCCTGGAAGGTGCCGTTCTCGTCGTGGTAGAAACCAGCATCGTGTGACTGCATGGAGCGGAGACTGTTGATGTCGATGCCAATATGGTTGTCGTTGATGTCCTGGAACTCCATGTTCTTGAAGGTGTCGAGCTCGACCGCGAAGATGTGGTTTGTCTGGTTGCCATTGTTCTGGCTGTTGAGGAGACCTAGGAACTGCACGGGAAACGCCGCTGAGAAGTTTTTGCTCGGCGCGATGAACATGGCCATGCCGTTGCTGCTCAGGTCGTTGTAGAGAGAGATGATGGCAAAGACGAACAGGAAGGAGAAGGACTGCACGGTCCCATCGGACGAATTATGGAAGCTCAGAGGAGTTGGGTAGATGGCATGGCCTTTGCCCAGGATTGTGCCATTGGTGAGCTCAAGTAACCCGTTGGGTGTGACCGAAGCTGTACCATCGAGGGTGAGGTTAGTGTTGGAAAAACCAGAGTAGCTAAACTGGTGGTCATCGCCGGCAACGAAGCTAAGGCCAAGAAAGAGTAGTTTGAGAAGCAATAAGGATATAGGTTTCATGTCAGAGATGGGTATGAAAAATGGCATAAGGAGGTGGATTGTATGGATGTAACTCTTATACATGGCAACACCGGAAGTTTTGCTCTACTCGGCCATCTATTGGTGAGAGGACTCTCAGTTTTGCAGTTTTTTCACGAGCGGTCGGCCTTCCCTTGGTTTCCTCTAGAACAGAGCTTTGATCCTGCTGTCATGTGGATGATGGGAAATTGGCAGCTCACATCAGAGTGCCAAGTCCAGACTCCAGAGGCACCTTTGTAGTCTTTTGATGTTTGTGTTCAAATTTATTATGCCCTTACAGCAACAGTAGAGGATTTCAATAAACCTTTCTAGTCTCCTTACGTGAAGTAAATCTGGATCATCCAACTTAAAGTAAACATGTACACCTATGAACTGTTTGACGCAAATTTTCAAGATATTTTCAACGACAACATTCCATTCGAAATAGCATTCTTTTTGGAGATTTTGCAGTCTAACTGCCATCCTTACTACAGTTTTAACAAGGTGAGCTAGCTTTTCAACACTCTTTTTCTTCACCACGTCCCGTGTGTTCTTGTGATCTCTAACTTTGTTCTTCACTTCTTCTGTTGTCCCAGCTTCCTCTTGATCTTTAGTTGTCATGATAGGTGGTCTTGATCTTTCGGCATAATGTTGTCCTTGCATCGACTAACAGATATGTTGTCTGACCACCAGCCCTTGGCCCCCTGTCGTGACGTCCGAAGTCCCCCACAGCAATGATGTTTAAGAGCTCCTTGTAGCATTTGCGGCTGACGCAGTTCACTACATATTTTGCCTCAGGGTATGATTTCTTCCTGCTGATAGAAACTACAAATCTTATCGCCTGTCCCGAAACGTTTTAGTGATATTATTCTCAACTTTTAATGGAAATTTAGTATTCCACAGCTGCTTGAAAGATCAGTTACCCCAGACCTGAACCAAGTATTTGTACATGGATGATACAGAGAACTGACCTGTCTTGTTATTATAGCTCCATCAAGACATGTCTCTTTCCTGTATAAATTTTGTGCCATGGCAGCAATGGCAGGGGACCCCAGTGAACCTTCCTAGTCTTCGGTCAAGGTGAATTTTTAAGATGGACAATAACTGAAAATGACACTTGATGCTAAATTTCTAACATGTGATGTGATAATAATTTATTAATAGGGGCTGTAATGTATGACCTTAAACGTTATTCTAGATAGTGTTGCTGTTTGGCGGGGACTTGTCCAAGACTAATGGCAAACATGTGAGATCAGCAAACCACTGTTATCAGGTCACATTTTTCTTGACATATTGTACTGACATGGAAATACTTACTTTGCTGATTATGTGGCAGAGAAGAACTTGAATCGTCCGTTGTGGGACCGACTGGCTCCAGCATTCGTCCGCAATATTCAGCTGACGAGGAAACCCGAAATATTTTCACTTAGAGGTGTCTTCCGATATTGGGACACGCAAGGGAAGAAAATTGTCACTAGGATGACTTGGCACCCTGAGGTGTGAAACTGCTGGTGAAAAAACTGGAACCTATCTAAATCGGTGCTCTGTTCTAGTCATCTGGAGAAACAGGACCTAGGGAGAGAATAGGCTAGAGACACTTAGAAAACTGCAAAAATGAGTGGCCCAAGACAGAACCTTTCTGTTGGCCATGAGTCGCCTGTCCTCGTCATCCTACTGCGGCAGGCACGAAAGTCACCCGATTTGGTAAGGTATCTATCTTTAGTATCTATCTATTCAGTTAGACATTAGTATCTATCTTTCCATAATTTTACCGGTATCAACTGAATACAATTTTGATACAATTCCGTAGAAAATCTGCTAAAATGTTATTTATTTCGATGGCCAGAAAAAAGGCGGGACTGTTAGTAGGTCCACTAGTTGCTATTTTTCCATAACATAAATCAAGTAAGTTTGAATAAAATGAACAAAATTAAAAGTATCATATTTTGCACGTAGGTGTGTTTTTTTTTAAATAAAAGTGGAAGCCCTGGTCACTCTGAGTTAACATCTCGTAGGTCACATCAGGTTTATGCTAATGTGGCATGTACTGCAACTGGACGACATCAGGTTTAAGCTGTGTGAGTGCGGAACCCCTCTGCACTTTATGGAATTTTCCTCTCTTTGCCTCATGACCAGTGTATGAAGTCGATGCATCTAAACAAAAGCCTCTGAAATCGATGGCTGTGGTGTGGAGTTGGTGGCTTGACAGAAATAAAATGGAACGTTAGGAGAGGCGCTTATCAGTAGAGGAGTTCCATTTCCTGATTCCAAGCCACACTGATGAGTTTAAGTTCTACCTGAAGAAGGAGCAGCGACCTACTGTCCATGACAACCAACGTTTGAAGCCACCAATTGATGGTTTCATCAAAGTAAATATTGATTGATCCTTGGTTGGTGCGTTATCACGAGTGATCATGCCGGCAGCCCTGTTTTTTCTGCTGCTGGTCGGATTAGGGTGGCTCAGTTTCAGCTATCCCAATCTTGGAGCCGGATTTTTTTGACAGATTGCCTAGTGCTCAAGCAGGCGTTAAGCACAGATGCCTATTATCTGTCCAGGTTTGGGGTATATATCCACTGTACAGATGCAAATTGTGTCAGTTTTACATTACATTAGATCTACAACCACCTATTCGGCATTTGACAAAAACCATTCATTGGTTATTTAATTATTAATAAGCAAGTATGAATTAGTGTTAATTCTATGATTAGAGATAATCACAAAGCCTAATTCTACTTTTTTTTATAAACTATATACACAAAGGATCGGAAACTGTCATTAGGGTGACTTGTCTTTGACTTGGCACCCTGAGGTGTGAATTGCCACGTTCCCTCCATCTCTGGCAATCTTTCACCATAATTGTCGAGATTATGAGCTGCTTTCAAGTTTGATATTCAAAAAACAAATGTCATTTTCAGTTCCTGTTCATATTAAAGTGCCACTGTTTACTGCTAGACAGGTTGATTGAGATGCTCAATTCAACAAATGTCATATTCAGTTCCTGTGCATATTTAAAATGCTACTCTTTACCACTACTAACTAACGACACCGTATCTAGACAGGTTAACTGAGATGCTCTGCAGTTAGAAAATAATCACACTCGTAGAATCTATATTTGAGCTCTGGTAGAAGAACTGGAAATTGACTGGATTCTGGACGAAGACTGAAATCCCCTGTGGTTGCTGGAACGACACAACATTAATATATGTGTCTGTAATTGTTAGGCTTGCTGCAGGCAGTGAGTCGCTGGCTGTAATCCTGCTGTGGTGTGTCCGATTTGACAACGGAGGTAAAGATTTGTGGCAAATTCTACCTCGTACAAGACTCGTTAGGTACAATGCTTTAGGTCATTACAGAAAATTTTGTTTTGGCTGTCGTCTCTCACTTGTACCGTACGGTTGGTGAGTGTGAGGCTCCTGTTCCCGCCTGTCTCGTCTCCATCTGTTTTTATCTGTCGGTTCTCTGTTTAAGTGCCTGCGATGATCCTAGACAGCCTTTTCTCTTCAGCGTGGGTTTCGTTTTTTCCAACCTAAGAAAGTTTTTTTTTTCAAACCTAAACAGCGCAGGGTTTTATCTGAGATTGATGCTAGGTAGAACGGGCAAACATAATTTGAAGGAGGAAGAGAGGTTTCTTTAGGATTACTATCTCTGAACATGGCTCTCTCAAGTCTGAATTGTCAGGATTAACTGTCTGCATTAAGTTTCATCCAGTCCTTGTCCACCTTTAAACGCAACGGTTTACTTTTAGTCCTATAATCCAAATTTACTTGACTAAAAACTAGATATGTTAAATGAGATGATATGCCGTTGCTGCCAGGACAAGTTTCAAGTGAAGTATATCAGTATAATTTTAGTCCTCTAGGGGAACCAAATGAGAAGCTGGAAAATTATGCCCACAACAGTGGTAAAAAATACTGAATATTATTGGAATCTGATAGAGTATAATGCAAACAGTAACATTTGAACAGATGGAAGCAGAACAACTGCAGACTAGTTATTTGGGAATCGTACTTAAATGCTTATCGAATTCATTTGTGGTTATTGGCATTACTTTTTTTCATTAACCTTATAGAAATTCAAATAATATATTTATCCAAAGTATGAGAGCTGTTCGTGCTGATTAATATCTTGTTTTTTCAACAGCCGAAGATTGTGAATCGAATGTTGGAGTTATGGAGCTAGTTGTTACCAAAACAGAAGATCCGAGTTTTCTCTGGTACATAATCGTGAGGTAACTATTCCATGTTAGTACATTCACTTTCTAGAAAATGTGACTTGGAACTGCTAACAGCGGTTTTCTGATCTCACCTGTTTTCCATTAGTCTTCCACAAGTCACCGCCAAACAGCTGTACTATGTAGATAGCGCTCAGCTCATACTCTCCGCCATCCAAGTTATAAATTTGCATCAACCATCGGTTACCTTGCTCCAGAGCTAGCACGCACTGGCAAAGCTACTCTTCTTACCGACATATTTGCCTTTGGTAATTTCGTTCTAGAGGTCGCTTGTGGACAAAGACCTATCTTGCAAAGCACACAAGATAAGCAGGCCATGCTTGTCAATTGGGTGCTTGAGCATGTGCAATAAGGATCACTTGCTGATGCAATCGATACAAGGCTTAATGGGCTCTACGATGTTGGTGAGGAATATCTGCTGTTAAAGCTAGGACTAGTGTGCTCACACGCATTTGCATCTGCAAGGTCTAGCATGTGGCAAGTGATCCAGTACCTAGATGGGCATACTGAACCACCAGAGCTAACACCAGCACACCAGAGCTTCCAAGCACTAGCTTTGATGCAGAGTGCAGGGTTCGACTCATACATCATGTCATATCCTTCATCAACTACTATTGGCACAGTATCAAGCATTTCAGGAGGAAAATGAGAACTCTTGTTAATGGTGCTTTGGAGTCCTACTCTTAATATCAGAGACTATGGCACCTATGTAAGATCTGTCTCTCTCTCCTTGTTTTTCACTTTGCTTATGAGACTAGAACAATCAGATGCCACGGCAATCTTCTGGAAACCAGCTTCTTCGGCAAAAATTAAAGCATGACGCGTTGCAATGGCTTCAGCTAGCCCTGGATTGTCGACATGGTCCACGGAGCACCTACTTGCAGCTAGCACCGTACTCAACTGGTTGCAGATGACGATACCAATGCCCATGCCCATACGATTACTCTTTGAGAAGATGGCAGCATCAATATTGATCATGACTGACTCAGCCCGCGGCGGAGACCACTTGGGCATTGACGTCTGGTTCTCACGCCTAAGGGCGACAGCCGACCTGAAGCTCAACTTCGAAATGCAACAAATGTCATTTTCAGTTCCTGTCCATGTATATTTAAATGCTATAGTACTGTTTACCGCTAGTACCTGGTGACACCGAATCTAGACAGGAAACTAACAAGCTTCGTCTGCACGACATTCATCGACCGTGGCACTCTGTATTAATTGGCTTCAACTAACAGGCATCTCTAGTCTCCATCCTCCTCTGTATGCCACTAGTGCAAAGGTTGATTGAGATCCTCAGGATTTGGCACTCTCAAGTGTGAACTAAAGCTGCCTTCGTGCAACCTTAAAACGAACTCGCACGATCAACCAAACACCTCATTAATTCATTCGGACACATTACATCTTAATAGTTGCCATTTCCTAGCCAATGACAACTTCCGGCGATGGCTGATATGTTCCTTCCATCCCTCCTTCTATTTGGCCTTACCGTCACAATCTTTGCCTCTGACGATAACCAATTCATCTTCTCCGGCTTCACACAGTCCAACCTAGCACTCGATGGCAATGCTGTCGTCACACAATGTGGCCTCCTTATTATGTCCAACGGCACGAGCCACGCCGGAGGTCATGCTATCTACCCCACTCCTCTGCTCTTCCACAATTCATCTGGTGGAAAAGTGCAACATTTTCAATCACCATCATTTTCGGTATCGTTGGCATATATCCCGACGTGAATGCTAACGACATGGCATTCTTCATTGCCCCAAGCAAGAATTTCCCTGATGCAATGGCAACATAGTTCATTGGGATCATCCTAAAACAAGAAACAATGAAAACCTCATGGTGATCGAGATCGACAACCTTCTAGAACCCTAAGATGCAAGATATCAACGACAACCACATTGACATGACATCAACAATAATTTCTTTTTGTAGTCTTACATGCTAAGTTCTAAGAAGTGACGCTAGTGGTTCCTTCAAGAACATGACGCTGAATAGTGGCATGGAGTTCAGCTATGGGTGGACTATGAAGAGGAGGAAGCAAATATCAATGTGACCTTGGATCCACTTCATGTAGGAAAAACCCGTGAAGCTATCTGCAAACTATATAACCTCTCAAGATTGCTACAAAGACGTTGTATATTGGTTTCTCATCCACGGGTGAACAAATGAACACCCTTCATTATGTTCTTGGATGGAGCTTTGGCATGAACAAGCAAGCTCCATCAATCGACATCTCCAAGCTTCCTAAGTTGGCTCATGTTGGACCAAAGCCATAGTCCAAGCTCTTGTCGTTCATCCTACCAATAGGCACTGTAACATTGATCATCTCTATCGGCACTATGGGCATTGTGATGGCGCGAAGAAGGCAAAGATATCAGGAGGTGCGCGAGGAATGGGAGAGTGAGTTCGGTACACACGGATTCTCCTACAAGGACTTGTTCCATGCTACCGAAGGATTTAATAACAAGAACCTAGTTGGAGCAGAAGGTTTTTGGGATGGTACATAAGAAGGTGCTTAAATTGTCCAAGAAGGAGATTGTCGCGAAGAGGATGTCTCATGAGTCGACACAAGGGATGATGGAGTTTGTTACCGAGATTGTTAGCATTGGTAGACTGCGACATCACAACCTGGTGCAACTTCTTGGTTATTGCATGTGAAAAGGTTAACTGATATTGGTGTACGATTATATGTCAAATGGTAGCCCTAGCCTCTGGATGCATATATATGGTCTACTTTATTTGATTATTTAGAACTCTTAGAGTTAACATCTCACTATGTCACATAAGGTCTCCCTTGCGAAATTTGAGCCATAGTGTTCTAATTATTTCCTTGCAACCAATACACAAACAGATTAATTTGTGATATTAGTGAGAGGGAACAAATTATAGGTCAAATGAACAATGGGGCAAATAGTTCACACAGAAGGGAGTCTAATGGAAAAATGTTGCATCGTTTTATGTTAATCATAAAAATAATATTCCTTATTTCCTTGTCGATTCCTTTTTGCATGATTGTCTTTTTATGTTTTTCAAGTAGGTGTGTGTGGCTCGAGGAAGGGAGGGAGGGAGGGTGTACGGTCAAGACGGAGGGTGCACCTAGCGAGGGGCAGAATGAAGAGTGGTGCACGACATGTAGTGGGGTGACAAAGAGGTGTCAAAGCAGAGCAACAATCAAAGTTGCACGGAGGAGTGCAGAGTAACGTCGTTGTTTGCCAGTGCGTTTCAACATATGCAAGGAATATTCTGCAGGCTAAAAAAAGGGAAAATGATACCGATCCCCCATCCCTCGGGTACGAGTCAACGCACGACTCACGCACGCAGCGTGGTGGCTCCGCACGCTGTTCATCTTCTTCGTTAGAGCGGGGTAGTTCAACGCCGCCGCTCCACCGTCCCATGTCCCACGTCCCACCGGCCGCCGCAGCTGCTGCCCTGCTTCCCGCCGTTGGTTCCCCACGCCACCGCCAGTCTCCACCGCTTCCCTGCGTTGTCTCTGCCGATGAAGATCGGCCTCCCTGGATCCCTCACCCCACCACCGTCCCTTGTGTTCCCATCTACGCAGGCGCCGGTGATGGTGAGGCCGCGAGCAGGTGCTGCCGACGCGAGCCCCTCGCCCCGTGGTTGTGGCCAGCGGCGCCGCGCCGCCACGCCATAGTCCGCTGCCATCGTTGCCGCTACCTATGACGTCGAGGGTTGCTACATGGGGTTTTTCAGGCTGCTACGTGCGGCCGACGGTGATGCTACAAGTGGCGTGGAGTTTTGCTACAAATGCTTTGTTGTTTTGCTATGAGATCTCCGACGAGGTCTCTTACGAGATTGGATTTTCTACAATATGATATTTTTTTTGCTACATACATTTTGTACTCTTGCTACAATAGCATAAAATTTTTGCTACACGGTCTCCGGCGAGGTCTCCGGCGAAAGTCTCCGGTGAGATCTTCGGCAAGGTCGGGTTTGCTACATTAGCACAACTTTTTTGCTACACGGTCGCCGGCGATGTCTCCGGCGAACTCTCCCGTGAGGTCCAGTCTATTTTTCTATTTTTTGGATCAAACCGTTTTTTGACACTTGTAGCAAAAGCGGGACTATTTGTAGCAAAACGAGTATGTCTGTAGCAAAAACGGGATTTTAACCCAAAAAAGAGGACACGTGGTTAGCTGAGGACCCGGAGAATAAAAAACAAAAAAACACAAATCCACCGGAAGACGCGTAGTACTGCCTAAAAAAAGTCGACCTATTCACATAGTAGGTTCTAATCGGGTGGTCCCCACAATAAGGGGGAGTTTGGCAAAAAATTAAGATTCCCTACCAGAGGCAAGGAGTAGGGGGTGTCAGAGAAGTATTCGTCTTGTTAATCTTGAAATTTCCTTTAGACGAATATGGATTTATTTATTTATCATTAACTGACCATGTTACTCTAAAAAAAGCAAAAAGCACGAAAAGAGAGCGGCACTAGCCAATGAGTGCAAGCGAATGAACCATACCATAGAATCTGTCTAGGTAAGGATGGGCATTCGCATAATTGTACACATCTATGTGTGTGCGATCTGTGTATGGGACTTCTTAACGGACACCAAGAATCACAATGTGTTTGTTATCCCTTTTCTATATATCTATGCTGCAAACCATAGCTCACTTGGTTAGGGAAGTGGATGTACAACTCAGCCACCCAGGTTCAAGTCCTCACGGATGCATATTTGGATATTTGGGTTCTTATATTATTTAAAAACAAACTCGCTGTACGGGGCTTCCCCTACCGCATTCCTTTCAAAAAAAAATACTGCAAACCAGACTATCATCATCTTTAATTTATTCCATCCTCATTCATGCCAAACCAATATGGGCACCACTAGGAATCGCGATTTGTTGCTTCCCAACGGACCAACTTTTAGCTGTAGGATTTGAAGCACCTTGACGATACAGACCTGCTGGCCTCTTTTCGTGATTACAGGAAACGGAAACGCATGCATGCTTCTAAAAATTCTTGCGAGAGTAACTGCTCCCTTAATCACTAGTGCAGAGCCCCCTTTAACTCCGGTTGGGAGGGCCCTCTAACCGCGGTTCCTCAACCGCTGTTGAGGGTTCGGTGTTAGAGCGGGGGCCCCTTTAACACCGGTCACTCTTAGAGTTAACATCTCGTAGGTCACATCAGGTTTATGCTAATGTGGCATGTACTGCAACTGGACGACATCTGGTTTAAGCTGTGTGAGTGCCGAACCCCTCTGCACTTGATGGAGTTTTCCTCTCTTTGCCTCATGACCAGTGTATGAAGTCGATGCATCTAAACAAAAGCCTCTGAAATCGATGGCTGTGGTGTGGAGTTGGTGGCTTGACAGAAATAAAATGGAACGTTAGGAGAGGCGCTTATCAGTAGAGGAGTTCCATTTCCTGATTCCAAGCCACACTGATGAGTTTAAGTTCTACCTGAAGAAGGAGCAGCGACCTGCTGTCCATGACAACCAACGTTTGAAGCCACCACTTGATGGTTTCATCAAAGTAAATATTGATTGATCCTTGGTTGGTGCGTTATCACGAGTGATCATGCCGGCAGCCCTGTTTTTTCTGCTGCTGGTCGGATTAGGGTGGCTCAGTTTCAGCTATCCCAATCTTGGAGCCGGTACTGGACGTGTGATTTTTTTGACAGATCGCCTAGTGCTCAAGCAGGCGTTAAGCAATGATGCCTATTATCTGTCCAGGTTTGGGGTATATATCCACTGTACAGATGCAAATTGTGTCAGTTTTACATTACATTAGATCTACAACCACCTATTCGGCATTTGACAAAAACCATTCATTGGTTACTTAATTATTATAAGCAAGTATGATTTAGTGTTCATTCTATGATTAGAGATAATCACAAAGCCTAATTCTACTTTTTTTTATAAACTATATACACAAAGGATCGGAAACTGTCATTAGGGTGACTTGTCTTTGACTTGGCACCCTGAGGTGTGAATTGCCACGTTCCCTCCATATCTGGCAATCTTTCACAATAATTGTCGAGATTATGAGCTGCTTTCAAGTTTGATATTCAAAAAACAAATGTCATTTTCAGTTCCTGTTCATATTAAAGTGCCACTGTTTACTGCTAGACAAGTTGATTGAGATGCTCAATTCAACAAATGTCATTTTCAGTTCCTGTCCATATTTAAAATGCTACTCTTTACCACTACTAACTAACGACACCGTATCTAGACAGGTTAACTGAGATGCTCTGCAGTTAGAAAATAATCACACCCGTAGAATCTATATTTGAGCTCTGGTAGAAGAACTGGAAATTGACTGGATTCTGGACGAAGACTGAAATCCCCTGCGGTTGCTGGAACGACACAACATTAATATATGTGTCTGTAATTGTTAGGCTTGCTGCAGGCAGTGAGTCGCTGGCTGTAATCCTGCTTTGGTGTGTCCGATTTGACAACGGAGGTAAAGATTTGTGGCAAATTCTACCTCGTACAAGACTCGTTAGGTACAATGCTTTAGGTCATTACAGAAAATTTTGTTTTGGCTGTCATCGTCTCTCACTTGTACCGTACGGTTGGTGAGTGTGAGGCTCCTGTTCCTGCCTGTCTCGTCTCCATCTGTTTTTATCTGTCGGTTCTCTGTTTAAGTGCCTGCGATGATCCTAGGCAGCTTTTTCTCTTCAGCGCGGGTTTCGTTTTTTCCAACCTAAGAAAGTATTTTTTTTCGAACCTAAACAGCGTAGGGTTTTATCTGAGATTGATGCTAGGTAGAACGGGCAAACATAATTTGAAGGAGGAAGAGAGGTTTCTTCAGGATTACTATCTCTGGACATGGCTCTCTCAAGTCTGAATTGTCAGGATTAACTGTCTGCATTAAGTTTCATCCAGTCTTTGTCCACCTTTAAACGCAACGGTTTACTTGTAGTCCTATAATCCAAATTTACTTGACTAAAAACTAGATATGTTAAATGAGATGATATGCCGTTGCTGCCAGGACAAGTTTCAAGTGAAGTATATCAGTATAATTTTAGTCCTCTAGGGGAACCAAATGAGAAACTGGAAAATTATGCCCACAACAGTGGTAAAAAATACTGAATATTATTGGAATCTGATAGAGTATAATGCAAACAGTAACATTTGAACAGATGGAAGCAGAACAACTGCAGACTAGTTATTTGGGAATCGTACTTAAATGCTTATCGAATTTATTTGTGGTTATTGGCATTACTTGTTTTTCATTAACCTTATAGAAATTCAAATTATATATTTATCCAAAGTATGAGAGCTGTTCGTGCTGATTAACTATCTTGTTTTTTCAACAGCTGAAGATTGTGAATCGAATGTTGGAGTTATGGAGATCCGAGTTTTCTCTGGTACATAATCGTGAGCTAACTATTCCATGTTAGTACATTCACTGTCTAGAAAATGTGACTTTAGAGATAATCACAAAGCCTAATTCTATTTTTTCTATAAACTATATAGACAAAGGAACGGAAACTGTCATTAGGGTGACTTGTCTTTGACTTGGCACCCTGTAACACCCTCAGAATCGGACCTATGCAAGTTTTAGCGAAACCCGCCAAACCCGCATAGAAACGATTCAAAGGTGCCCACCAGGCACTTTCGTGCGGGTGGAAACGAAGTAATAACATTACACAACAGTCCTCGATGGGACCCACAGAACAGATATATATAACAGCGACTCAATGAGTCAAGAATACAGATATAATATACAAAGATCCAAATCACCTTGAAAATGATAGAGCGTCCGACTACGGACAAGATGCAAATGGGGCTAAGAGCCCTGAAGAATATCCAATGGCGTCCATAACCCTGCCCAGGCCAAGCCGGAAGGGTAACCCTGCTAACGACGTCGATCTCAAAACCTGCTTAAACAAAAGGGGTGCCGACAAAGGGCAAAGGAAAAAGAGGAGCGTCAGTACTGAGGCCAGTACACGGCGAGACTAGAATTCGGCGGTCCTCGCCTACATATGTATGGTGGACTGAAGCGGCAGCGGCAGCATGCACTAAACAACCTATAGAGCCTCGATACATCTGGCGACGATCAGAGAGGGGTAAGAAAGACCTATTCGGATCCAACCTGATGGTACCATCAAACAAACCCATCCTGGTGTTTCCCCCTCGAGACCAAACGAGGAAGTCAACCGAGGAACTCGCACAGTTGGCAGTTTTATTTATTCATTTGTCGTTGCAGCATTTACTAGTCAGGTATAGATATTCATCCTGATAAAGTAAGCAGTGGGCCATTTTAGTTAATCATTCCGTTGTAGTGGCAACACTTACTAGTCAGATACAATTAGCATGAGATATCCCAAAAACCCAGCAGTTGTTGGTACTTTTATTTAGCCATTCCGTTGTAGTTGCAATACTTACTAGTCAGATACAGTTGTCGCAAGCGACAAACCAAACAAGCAATTGTGGTCAGTTTTAGTTAGCCATTCCATTATAGTGAAGCTGATTACTAGTCATTATAAAGTCAAATTTATAGCACTACTTTAGTTATGCTTGTCTATGATCGAGATACTGTGCTCCAAGTCGTCCATAACCGCGGACACGGCTTTCAGAAAGTTTTAACCCGGCCGGGGTGCACAAATAGCAACACACACACGATCAACCTCGGAAAAACCAAATCAAAACCCAACGAGGCTTTCACGACAAAGCAATCACAGGATTCAGAAATATTTCAGGGGGCCACCCCGTTGAGTAGACCCGCAACGAAGTAAGCTAGCTCCGAGACGGACTCAAGGTTTGCGTCAATGGCTGTAAACGACTGGGAACCCCAAAACAGGGCTTGTCGATACCGCGAAAACACTCCGCTTACCTAAACAGTACAGTGTGCTCCTCGCACAATCGTAAATAAAGCAGTAAAGCATGGCATAAGTACAGGATCGTAAATAAAACCTCAAACTAGTTTGTGACCCCAAGAAATAAGACTGAATCAAGCTCTGGCTAAGGGGGGCCCATAATTCCCCGTATGTGGATAGCGCGATAAATCAAGAAACAGGTATCAAGTACTCGGGGTCCTACGGGACACAAGTGGGCGGTCGGAAACCAAATATTATCTATCACCCACCGATGCCTCTGCTTACTTACTTCAATTTTAGTTGTTAAACAGGAATTAAAGTGAGCGATAAATAAAGCCGAGATCATCTCCAACATCAAACATGTGGCAATACACCAACAACTGTGGCACTTGACGACATGCAACAGCACTTGAGCAAGCGACTATGACGCGCAAGTCCAACTATCTACCAAACAACAGGTAATAGGATGTGTCCAAGGCAATATAGGGCTGCAAGGGATATCACGGGTACGGAAACTAGAGCATCGCAACACCGATAGCAATAGATCAATAGGAGGGAATAAATACTAGAAAAATAAGATAGGTAGAAAGGGGGAGATGCTCGCCTGAAAACATTGTCGAAGGTTCATCCGAAGATCGGGTCGACACTCGCATCAACTCAACGGCCTTATCCGCGAAGAAGCAAATCACTAGAAGGAACACCGGATGCAATATTTAATACTACGGCAGAAGATCGGGCATGATGCATGTATGATGTATGACATGGCAAGGGTGCAATGCAATTAGGTCATATTAAGTGGAACCGGGGTCCCGACAATATTTATTAAGTTCATGTTGTTTAGATACCCCGCAATTAAAATGTTGTTTAACAAGGCAAGCTAAGTTACCGGTTCGCTACACTGATTTAAATGAGGCCAATATAAGACTAGATTTGTACGCCTATGGGCCTCATATTTAATTATATGGTGAATCGGCCTAAGGCCCCCAAACCACAGACAGATATGCATGCAACATGGCAATTTAATATGCAACAATTTATATAGATGGCATTTATAAAAATACGGTTCTCGGATAAGGGTCACACACTAGGGTTCGGAAGATCTTGGTTTCCGGGGGGTTCGACGGGTTCGGTCTCAGGGTCCAGGGTTCGACGGGTCGGTCTCGGATAACTTAGGTAGATCTTGTCGCACCCGGGAAGAAGGACTTGGTTGGCGTCGGGGGCACATCGGGTCCGCCCTGGTCGCTGTCGATCTTGTCGTCCGGGTTCTCGGTCATCGGTAGATCTTGTCATCGCTTTGGTGTTGGACTTGACACATACGATGGAGATCTTGGGGTACCATCTTGATCATCGGGGCAAACTTGGGGCTCGACACCGGGGTCTTCAGTTTTCCGTGAGGAAGAACTTGACACCTTCGGGTTCGGGACGGAGACCTCGGCGTTCCGTGGTAGATCTTGTCGATTCCACTCCAACGGCCTTGTTGTTCTGTGGCGAATATCATGGGGTCACCGGGGTCCGAGAAGAGATCTTGGGGGTGGACATCGCCGTCTTCGGGTTCTTAGGGTTTTCCATGTGGCGGTCTTGACGTGGCCTTCGGATTCCATGTGGACGTTTTTGGCGTTCCCTTGCAGAGTACTCGTCGTCCGTCTTTCGTCGATGTGAAACACTGGGGCAGAAGTAGCCGATGCCATAACCAACTAGATCAATTGGTCGGTCTTGACGTGGCCCTACAGCACGGTGCAGATGCCGGCACACCGAGGCCAAGGTGAAGCTCCCAGGCGGTGGCGATGTGCAGGAGGGAACATGGCGGTGTCGCGAGTTGGTAGGGGCGGTCAGGGCCACGCCGAGTTGGTGCTCACGCGACGCTGGGGCTTGGGGACGGCTCGGCTGCAGGGGCACCGGCGACGCTCGGGGGAGAACTAGGCGGCGGCGGTGCGATTGTTGGCGAGGACGGGGACGCGCGAGGCGAGGCGTCGGCCCAGGGCGGCGGAGGGGCGTGCTGGGCTCGCGGGGCGGCGGCGACCCGAGGCTAGGCGGCGGGGCAGAGGCGAGGTCGGCTGGAGGGGGTTGCAGGCGGGGCGGGGTCGCGGAGAGCGCCGCAGGCGGTGGGGAAGGAGGAGGTTGCCGGCGGGTTCGCGGGTCCTGGCGTCGGAGGGGGAGGCGGCGAGGAGGCTGCGGGCCGGCGAGGTTGACGGGGAGGCAGAGGGGAGGTCGGCCCATCGACGACGGAGGCGGCGCTGGAGCGGGGCTTGGCTGCGGGGAGGAGGCGGTCGACGACGGGGCGGGGCAGAGGGGAGGAGCTCGGGCCGGAGGAGGGAGGCCGAGCGCGCGGCCTCGAGCGGGGCGGAGGCTGCGCGGCGGCGCCGGTGAAGCAGAGGGGAAAGGGCCGGCGGTGGCTCGCGGGGAAGGGGAGGTGGTAGGGAGGCCGGCGGGGGCGGGCTCCGGCGAGCTCGGGCGGTGGACGGCGAGGCGGCAGAGGGGAGGCCGCGCGGTGGAGCGAGGTCGGACGCGAAGGTGGGGCGGCCGGAGGCGCTGCTGCGGGGGGGGGGGGGGAAGGAGAGGAGCGCGTGAGGGAGAGAGATGGCAGCGCGTGGGGGAGGGTGGGGCTGCGCGGTGCGGGTGGGTCCCAGGGCGTGGTTCCAGGGGGCTGTCGGTGTGGGGTGGGTCTGGAGAGAGGGAGGTGAGGTGGCGCTGGGGCAGTGGGGTGGGGCGAGGTGGCAGGAGGTGGTTGGTGGGGAGGAGGGATGAGGGTGAGGTGGCGACATAGGATAGGTTGGGGTGAGGTGGAGGAGGGGTGGGTAGATTAGGATGGGGTGAACTAGGGATTTTGGGGTGAACCGATTTTATTTTGGGGGTGGTCGTTCGGGTCGAATCGGCCCGTTCGACTGCCCCCACTAAAATAATTTAATATTTTATTTGTTTAAAACAAAGCTTCTGCAAACCGATAGCGGATAAAACAAAATAATCCGGAGACCCGGGTTTTTCATTTAGATAAAGACGGGGCGTTTTAGAAACACAAAATAGGTTTTTCTGTAAATAGTTTTATGCAAGCAAATGCAAGATGATGACGATGCTCAAATGCAATGTGGCATGATGACATGAGCATGCGGTCATGATGATGCAATGCACAAAAACAACGCGATTTTCTAGTAGTGGTTTTGCGGGATGCCACACACCCTGAGGTGTGAATTGCCACGTTCCCTCCATCTCGGGCAATCTTTCACAATAATTGTCGAGATTATGAGCTGCTTTCAAGTTTGATATTCAAAAAACAAATGTCATTTTCAGTTCCTGTTCATATTAAAGTGCCACTGTTTACTGCTAGACAGGTTGATTGAGATGCTCAATTCAACAAATGTCATTTTCAGTTCCTGTCCATATTTAAAATGCTACTCTTTACCATACTAACTAACGACACCGTATCTAGACAGGTTAACTGAGATGCTCTGCAGTTAGAAAATAATCACACTCTGTAGAATCTATATTTGAGCTCTGGTAGAAGAACTGGAAATTGACTGGATTCTGGACGAAGACTGAAATCCCCTGCGGTTGCTGGAACGACACAACATTAATATATGTGTCTGTAATTGTTAGGCTTGCTGCAGGCAGTGAGTCGCTGGCTGTAATTCTGCTGTGGTGTGTCCGATTTGACAACGGAGGTAAAGATTTGTGGCAAATTCTACCTCGTACAAGACTCGTTAGGTACAATGCTTTAGGTCATTACAGAAAATTTTGTTTTGGCTGTCATCGTCTCTCACTTGTACCGTACGGTTGGTGAGTGTGAGGCTCCTGCTCCCGCCTGTCTCGTCTCCATCTGTTTTTATCTGTCGGTTCTCTGTTTAAGTGCCTGCGATGATCCTAGACAGCCTTTTCTCTTCAGCGTGGGTTTCGTTTTTTCCAACCTAAGAAAGTTTTTTTTTTCAAACCTAAACAGCGCAGGGTTTTATCTGAGATTGATGCTAGGTAGAACGGGCAAACATAATTTAAAGGAGGAAGAGAGGTTTCTTCAGGATTACTATCTCTGGACATGGCTCTCTCAAGTCTGAATTGTCAGGATTAACTGTCTGCATCAAGTTTCATCCAGTCCTTGTCCACCTTTAAACGCAACGGTTTACTTTTAGTCCTATAATCCAAATTTACTTGACTAAAAACTAGATATGTTAAATGAGATGATATGCCGTTGCTGCCAGGACAAGTTTCAAGTGAAGTATATCAGTATAATTTTAGTCCTCTAGGGGAACCAAATGAGAAACTGGAAAATTATGCCCACAGCAGTGGTAAAAAATACTGAATATTATTGGAATCTGATAGAGTATAATGCAAACAGTAACATTTGAACAGATGGAAGCAGAACAACTGCAGACTAGTTATTTGGGAATCGTACTTAAATGCTTATCGAATTCATTTGTGGTTATTGGCATTACTTTTTTTCATTAACCTTATAGAAATTCAAATAATATATTTATCCAAAGTATGAGAGCTGTTCGTGCTGATTAATATCTTGTTTTTTCAACAGCCGAAGATTGTGAATCGAATGTTGGAGTTATGGAGCTAGTTGTTACCAAAACAGAAGATCCGAGTTTTCTCTGGTACATAATCGTGAGGTAACTATTCCATGTTAGTACATTCACTTTCTAGAAAATGTGACTTGGAACTGCTAACAGCGGTTTTCTGATCTCACCTGTTTTCCATTAGTCTTCCACAAGTCACCGCCAAACAGCTGTACTATGTAGATAGCGCTCAGCTCATACTCTCCGCCATCCAAGTTATAAATTTGCATCAACCAT
This sequence comes from Avena sativa, assembly GCA_916181665.1. Lineage (NCBI taxonomy): Eukaryota > Viridiplantae > Streptophyta > Magnoliopsida > Poales > Poaceae > Avena > Avena sativa. The sequence goes on from OV702285.1 coordinate 18,521,254, forward strand.
CGGTTACCTTGCTCCAGAGCTAGCACGCACTGGCAAAGCTACTCTTCTTACCGACATATTTGCCGTTATAGCAAGGAATATCTGCCGTACTATGTAGATAGTTGTTGGTGAGGAATATCTGCCGTTATAGCAAGGACTAGTGTGCTCACACCCATTTGCATCTGCAAGGTCTAAGCATGTGGAAGTGATCCAGTACCTAGATGGGCATACTGAACCACCAGAGCGAACACCAGCACACCAGAGCTTCCAAGCACTAGCCTTGATGCAGAGTGCAGGGTTCGACTCATACATCATGCCACATCCTTCATCAACTACTGTTGGCACAGTATCAAGCATTTCAGGAGGAAAATGAGAACTCTTGTTAATGGTGCTTTGGAGTCCTACTCTTAATATCAGAGACTATGGCACCTATGTAAGATCTGTCTCTCTCCTTGTTTTTCACTTTGCTTATGAGACTAGAACAATCAGATGCCACAGTAATCTTCTGGAAACCAGCTTCTTCAGCAAAAATTAAAGCATGGCGCATTGCAATGGCTTCAGCTAGCTCTGGATTGTCGACATGGTCCACGGAGCACCTGCTTGCAGCTAGCACCATACTCAACTGGTTGCAGATGACGATACCAATGCCCATGCCCATACGATTACTCTTTGAGAAGATGGCCGAATCAATATTGATCATGACCGACTCAGCCCGCGGCGGAGACCACTTGGGCATTGACGTTTGGTTGTCACGCCTAAGGGCGACAGCCGACCTGAAGCTCAACTTCGAAATGCAACAAATGTCATTTTCAGTTCCTGTCCATATATATTTAAATGCTATAGTACTGTTTACCGCTAGTACCTGGTGACACCGAATCTAGACAGGAAACTAACAAGCTTCGTCTGCACGACATTCATCGACCGTGACACGCTGTATTAATTGGCTTCAACTAACAGGCATCTCTAGTCTCCATCCTCCTCTGTATGCCACTAGTGCAAAGGTTGATTGAGATCCTCAGGATTTGGCACTCTCAAGTGTGAACTAAAGCTGCCTGCGTGCAACCTTAAAACGAACTCGCACGATCAACCAAACACCTCATTAATTCATTCGGACACATTAAATCTTAATAGTTGCCATTTCCTAGCCAATGACAACTTCCGGCGATGGCCGATATGTTCCTTCCATCCCTCCTCCTTCTATTTGGCCTTACCGTCACAATCTTTGCCTCCGACGATAACCAATTCGTCTTCTCCGGCTTCACACAATCCACCTAGCACTCGACGGTAGTGTTGCCGTCACACAATGTGGCCTCCTTGTTATGTCCAACGGCACGAGCCACGCCGGAGGTCATGCTATCTACCCCACTCCTCTGCTCTTCCACAATTCATCTGGTGGAAAAGTGCAACATTTTCAATCACCATCATTTTCGGTATCGTTGGCATATATCCCGACGTGAATGCTAACGACATGGCCTTCTTCATTGCCCCAAGCAAGAATTTCCCTGATGCAATGGCAACATAGTTCATTGGGATCATCCTAAAACAAGAAACAATGAAAACCTCATGGTGATCGAGATCGACAACCTTCTAGAACCCTAAGATGCAAGATATCAACGACAACCACATTGACATGACATCAACAATAATTTCTTTTTGTAGTCTTACATGCTAAGTTCTAAGAAGCGACGCTAGTGGTTCCTTCAAGAACATGACGCTGAATAGTGGCATGGAGTTCAGCTATGGGTGGACTATGAAGAGGAGGAAGCAAATATCAATGTGACCTTGGATCCACTTCATGTAGGAAAAACCCGTGAAGCTATCTGCAAACTATATAACCTCTCAAGATTGCTACAAAGACGTTGTATATTGGTTTCTCATCCACGGGTGAACAAATGAACACCCTTCATTATGTTCTTGGATGGAGCTTTGGCATGAACAAGCAAGCTCCATCAATCGACATCTCCAAGCTTCCTAAGTTGGCTCATGTTGGACCAAAGCCATAGTCCAAGCTCTTGTCGTTCATCCTACCAATAGGCACTGTAACATTGATCATCTCTATCGGCACTATGGGCATTGTGATGGCGCGAAGAAGGCAAAGATATCAGGAGGTGCGCGAGGAATGGGAGAGTGAGTTCGGTACACACGGATTCTCCTACAAGGACTTGTTCCATGCTACCGAAGGATTTAATAACAAGAACCTAGTTGGAGCAGAAGGTTTTTGGGATGGTACATAAGAAGGTGCTTAAATTGTCCAAGAAGGAGATTGTCGCGAAGAGGATGTCTCATGAGTCGACACAAGGGATGATGGAGTTTGTTACCGAGATTGTTAGCATTGGTAGACTGCGACATCACAACCTGGTGCAACTTCTTGGTTATTGCATGTGAAAAGGTTAACTGATATTGGTGTACGATTATATGTCAAATGGTAGCCCTAGCCTCTGGATGCATATATATGGTCTACTTTATTTGATTATTTAGAACTCTTAGAGTTAACATCTCACTATGTCACATAAGGTCTCCCTTGCGAAATTTGAGGCATAGTGTTCTAATTATTTCCTTGCAACCAATACACAAACAGATTAATTTGTGATATTAGTGAGAGGGAACAAATTATAGGTCAAATGAACAATGGGGCAAATAGTTCACACAGAAGGGAGTCTAATGGAAAAATGTTGCATCGTTTTATGTTAATCATAAAAATAATATTCCTTATTTCCTTGTCGATTCCTTTTTGCATGATTGTCTTTTTATGTTTTTCAAGTAGGTGTGTGTGGCCCGAGGAAGGGAGGGAGGGAGGGTGTACGGTCAAGACGGAGGGTGCACCTAGCGAGGGGCAGAATGAAGAGTGGTGCACGACATGTAGTGGGGTGACAAAGAGGTGTCAAAGCAGAGCAACAATCAAAGTTGCACGGAGGAGTGCAGAGTAACGTCGTTGTTTGCCAGTGCGTTTCAACATACGCAAGGAATATTCTGCAGGCTAAAAAAAGGGAAAATGATACCGATCCCCCATCCCTCGGGTACGAGTCAACGCACGACTCACGCACGCAGCGTGGTGGCTCCGCACGCTGTTCATCTTCTTCGTTAGAGCGGGGTAGTTCAACGCCGCCGCTCCACCGTCCCATGTCCCACGTCCCACCGGCCGCCGCAGCTGCTGCCCTGCTTCCCGCCGTTGGTTCCCCACGCCACCGCCAGTCTCCACCGCTTCCCTGCGTTGTCTCTGCCGATGAAGATCGGCCTCCCTGGATCCCTCACCCCACCACCGTCCCTTGTGTTCCCATCTACGCAGGCGCCGGTGATGGTGAGGCCGCGAGCAGGTGCTGCCGACGCGAGCCCCTCGCCCCGTGGTTGTGGCCAGCGGCGCCGCGCCGCCACGCCATAGTCCGCTGCCATCGTTGCCGCTACCTATGACGTCGAGGGTTGCTACATGGGGTTTTTCAGGCTGCTACGTGCGGCCGACGGTGATGCTACAAGTGGCGTGGAGTTTTGCTACAAATGCTTTGTTGTTTTGCTATGAGATCTCCGACGAGGTCTCTTACGAGATTGGATTTTCTACAATATGATATTTTTTTTGCTACATACATTTTGTACTCTTGCTACAATAGCATAAAATTTTTGCTACACGGTCTCCGGCGAGGTCTCCGGCGAAAGTCTCCGGTGAGATCTTCGGCAAGGTCGGGTTTGCTACATTAGCACAACTTTTTTGCTACACGGTCGCCGGCGATGTCTCCGGCGAACTCTCCCGTGAGGTCCAGTCTATTTTTCTATTTTTTGGATCAAACCGTTTTTTAACACTTGTAGCAAAAGCGGGACTATTTGTAGCAAAACGAGTATGTCTGTAGCAAAAACGGGATTTTAACCCAAAAAAGAGGACACGTGGTTAGCTGAGGACCCGGAGAATAAAAAACAAAAAAACACAAATCCACCGGAAGACGCGTAGTACTGCCTAAAAAAAGTCGACCTATTCACATAGTAGGTTCTAATCGGGTGGTCCCCACAATAAGGGGGAGTTTGGCAAAAAATTAAGATTCCCTACCAGAGGCAAGGAGTAGGGGGTGTCAGAGAAGTATTCGTCTTGTTAATCTTGAAATTTCCTTTAGACGAATATGGATTTATTTATTTATCATTAACTGACCATGTTACTCTAAAAAAAGCAAAAAGCACGAAAAGAGAGCGGCACTAGCCAATGAGTGCAAGCGAATGAACCATACCATAGAATCTGTCTAGGTAAGGATGGGCATTCGCATAATTGCACACATCTATGTGTGTGTGATCTGTGTATGGGACTTCTTAACGGACACCAAGAATCACAATGTGTTTGTTATCCCTTTTCTATATATCTATGCTGCAAACCATAGCTCACTTGGTTAGGGAAGTGGATGTACAACTCAGCCACCCAGGTTCAAGTCCTCACGGATGCATATTTGGATATTTGGGTTCTTATATTATTTAAAAACAAACTCGCTGTACGGGGCTTCCCCTACCGCATTCCTTTCAAAAAAAAATACTGCAAACCAGACTATCATCATCTTTAATTTATTCCATCCTCATTCATGCCAAACCAATATGGGCACCACTAGGAATCGCGATTTGTTGCTTCCCAACGGACCAACTTTTAGCTGTAGGATTTGAAGCACCTTGACGATACAGACCTGCTGGCCTCTTTTCGTGATTACAGGAAACGGAAACGCATGCATGCTTCTAAAAATTCTTGCGAGAGTAACTGCTCCCTTAATCACTAGTGCAGAGCCCCCTTTAACTCCGGTTGGGAGGGCCCTCTAACCGCGGTTCCTCAACCGCTGTTGAGGGTTCGGTGTTAGAGCGGGGGCCCCTTTAACACCGGTCACTCTTAGAGTTAACATCTCGTAGGTCACATCAGGTTTATGCTAATGTGGCATGTACTGCAACTGGACGACATCTGGTTTAAGCTGTGTGAGTGCCGAACCCCTCTGCACTTGATGGAGTTTTCCTCTCTTTGCCTCATGACCAGTGTATGAAGTCGATGCATCTAAACAAAAGCCTCTGAAATCGATGGCTGTGGTGTGGAGTTGGTGGCTTGACAGAAATAAAATGGAACGTTAGGAGAGGCGCTTATCAGTAGAGGAGTTCCATTTCCTGATTCCAAGCCACACTGATGAGTTTAAGTTCTACCTGAAGAAGGAGCAGCGACCTGCTGTCCATGACAACCAACGTTTGAAGCCACCACTTGATGGTTTCATCAAAGTAAATATTGATTGATCCTTGGTTGGTGCGTTATCACGAGTGATCATGCCGGCAGCCCTGTTTTTTCTGCTGCTGGTCGGATTAGGGTGGCTCAGTTTCAGCTATCCCAATCTTGGAGCCGGTACTGGACGTGTGATTTTTTTGACAGATCGCCTAGTGCTCAAGCAGGCGTTAAGCAATGATGCCTATTATCTGTCCAGGTTTGGGGTATATATCCACTGTACAGATGCAAATTGTGTCAGTTTTACATTACATTAGATCTACAACCACCTATTCGGCATTTGACAAAAACCATTCATTGGTTACTTAATTATTATAAGCAAGTATGATTTAGTGTTCATTCTATGATTAGAGATAATCACAAAGCCTAATTCTACTTTTTTTTATAAACTATATACACAAAGGATCGGAAACTGTCATTAGGGTGACTTGTCTTTGACTTGGCACCCTGAGGTGTGAATTGCCACGTTCCCTCCATATCTGGCAATCTTTCACAATAATTGTCGAGATTATGAGCTGCTTTCAAGTTTGATATTCAAAAAACAAATGTCATTTTCAGTTCCTGTTCATATTAAAGTGCCACTGTTTACTGCTAGACAAGTTGATTGAGATGCTCAATTCAACAAATGTCATTTTCAGTTCCTGTCCATATTTAAAATGCTACTCTTTACCACTACTAACTAACGACACCGTATCTAGACAGGTTAACTGAGATGATCACACCCGTAGAATCTATATTTGAGCTCTGGTAGAAGAACTGGAAATTGACTGGATTCTGGACGAAGACTGAAATCCCCTGCGGTTGCTGGAACGACACAACATTAATATATGTGTCTGTAATTGTTAGGCTTGCTGCAGGCAGTGAGTCGCTGGCTGTAATCCTGCTTTGGTGTGTCCGATTTGACAACGGAGGTAAAGATTTGTGGCAAATTCTACCTCGTACAAGACTCGTTAGGTACAATGCTTTAGGTCATTACAGAAAATTTTGTTTTGGCTGTCATCGTCTCTCACTTGTACCGTACGGTTGGTGAGTGTGAGGCTCCTGTTCCTGCCTGTCTCGTCTCCATCTGTTTTTATCTGTTCGGTTCGCTGTTTAAGTGCCTGCGATGATCCTAGGCAGCTTTTTCTCTTCAGCGCGGGTTTCGTTTTTTCCAACCTAAGAAAGTATTTTTTTTTCGAACCTAAACAGCGTAGGGTTTTATCTGAGATTGATGCTAGGTAGAACGGGCAAACATAATTTGAAGGAGGAAGAGAGGTTTCTTCAGGATTACTATCTCTGGACATGGCTCTCTCAAGTCTGAATTGTCAGGATTAACTGTCTGCATTAAGTTTCATCCAGTCTTTGTCCACCTTTAAACGCAACGGTTTACTTGTAGTCCTATAATCCAAATTTACTTGACTAAAAACTAGATATGTTAAATGAGATGATATGCCGTTGCTGCCAGGACAAGTTTCAAGTGAAGTATATCAGTATAATTTTAGTCCTCTAGGGGAACCAAATGAGAAACTGGAAAATTATGCCCACAACAGTGGTAAAAAATACTGAATATTATTGGAATCTGATAGAGTATAATGCAAACAGTAACATTTGAACAGATGGAAGCAGAACAACTGCAGACTAGTTATTTGGGAATCGTACTTAAATGCTTATCGAATTTATTTGTGGTTATTGGCATTACTTGTTTTTCATTAACCTTATAGAAATTCAAATTATATATTTATCCAAAGTATGAGAGCTGTTCGTGCTGATTAACTATCTTGTTTTTTCAACAGCTGAAGATTGTGAATCGAATGTTGGAGTTATGGAGATCCGAGTTTTCTCTGGTACATAATCGTGAGCTAACTATTCCATGTTAGTACATTCACTGTCTAGAAAATGTGACTTTAGAGATAATCACAAAGCCTAATTCTATTTTTTCTATAAACTATATACACAAAGGAACGGAAACTGTCATTAGGGTGACTTGTCTTTGACTTGGCACCCTGTAACACCCTCAGAATCGGACCTATGCAAGTTTTAGCGAAACCCGCCAAACCCGCATAGAAACGATTCAAAGGTGCCCACCAGGCACTTTCGTGCAGGTGGAAACGAAGTAATAACATTACACAACAGTCCTCGATGGGACCCACAGAACAGATATATATAACAGCGACTCAATGAGTCAAGAATACAGATATAATATACAAAGATCCAAATCACCTTGAAAATGATAGAGCGTCCGACTACGGACAAGATGCAAATGGGGCTAAGAGCCCTGAAGAATATTCAATGGCGTCCATAACCCTGCCCAGGCCAAGCCGGAAGGGTAACCCTGCTAACGACGTCGATCTCAAAACCTGCTTAAACAAAAGGGGTGCCGACAAAGGGCAAAGGAAAAAGAGGAGCGTCAGTACTGAGGCCAGTACACGGCGAGACTAGAATTCGGCGGTCCTCGCCTACATAGGTATGGTGGACTGAAGCGGCAGCGGCAGCATGCACTAAACAACCTATAGAGCCTCGATACATCTGGCGACGATCAGAGAGGGGTAAGAAAGACCTATTCGGATCCACCTGATGGTACCATCAAACAAACCCATCCTGGTGTTTCCCCCTCGAGACCAAACGAGGAAGTCAACCGAGGAACTCGCACAGTTGGCAGTTTTATTTATTCAGTTGTCGTTGCAGCATTTACTAGTCAGGTATAGATATTCATCCTGATAAAGTAAGCAGTGGGCCATTTTAGTTAATTATTCCGTTGTAGTGGCAACACTTACTAGTCAGATACAATTAGCATGAGATATCCCAAAAACCCAGCAGTTGTTGGTACTTTTATTTAGCCATTCCGTTGTAGTTGCAATACTTACTAGTCAGATACAGTTGTCGCAAGCGACAAACCAAACAAGCAATTGTGGTCAGTTTTAGTTAGCCATTCCATTATAGTGAAACTGATTACTAGTCATTATAAAGTCAAATTTATAGCACTACTTTAGTTATGCTTGTCTATGATCGAGATACTGTGCTCCAAGTCGTCCATAACCGCGGACACGGCTTTCAGAAAGTTTTAACCCGGCCGGGGTGCACAAATAGCAACACACACACGATCAACCTCGGAAAAACCAAATCAAAACCCAACGAGGCTTTCACGACAAAGCAATCACAGGATTCAGAAATATTTCAGGGGGCCACCCCGTTGAGTAGACCCGCAACGAAGTAAGCTAGCTCCGAGACGGACTCAAGGTTTGCGTCAATGGCTGTAAACGACTGGGAACCCCAAAACAGGGCTTGTCGATACCGCGAAAACACTCCGCTTACCTAAACAGTACAGTGTGCTCCTCGCACAATCGTAAATAAAGCAGTAAAGCATGGCATAAGTACAGGATCGTAAATAAAACCTCAAACTAGTTTGTGACCCCAAGAAATAAGACTGAATCAAGCTCTGGCTAAGGGGGGCCCATAATTCCCCGTATGTGGATAGCGCGATAAATCAAGGAACAGGTATCAAGTACTCGGGGTCCTACGGGACACAAGTGGGCGGTCGAAAACCAAATATTATCTATCACCCACCGATGCCTCTGCTTACTTACTTTAATTTTAGTTGTTAAACAGGAATTAAAGTGAGCGATAAATAAAGCCGAGATCATCTCCAACATCAAACATGTGGCAATACACCAACAACTGTGGCACTTGACGACATGCAACAGCACTTGAGCAAGCGACTATGACGCGCAAGTCCAACTATCTACCAAACAACAGGTAATAGGATGTGTCCAAGGCAATATAGGGCTGCAAGGGATATCACGGGTACGGAAACTAGAGCATCGCAACACCGATAGCAATAGATCAATAGGAGGGAATAAATACTAGAAAAATAAGATAGGTAGAAAGGGGGAGATGCTCGCCTGAAAACATTGTCGAAGGTTCATCCGAAGATCGGGTCGACACTCGCATCAACTCAACGGCCTTATCCGCGAAGAAGCAAATCACTAGAAGGAACACCGGATGCAATATTTAATACTACGGCAGAAGATCGGGCATGATGCATGTATGATGTATGACATGGCAAGGGTGCAATGCAATTAGGTCATATTAAGTGGAACCGGGGTCCCGACAATATTTATTAAGTTCATGTTGTTTAGATACCCCGCAATTTAAATGTTGTTTAACAAGGCAAGCTAAGTTACCGGTTCGCTACACTGATTTAAATGAGGCCAATATAAGACTAGATTTGTACGCCTATGGGCCTCATATTTAATTATATGGTGAATCGGCCTAAGGCCCCCAAACCACAGACAGATATGCATGCAACATGGCAATTTAATATGCAACAATTTATATAGATGGCATTTATAAAAATAGAGTTCTCGGATAAGGGTCACACACTAGGGTTCGGAAGATCTTGGTTTCCGGGGGGTTCGACGGGTTCGGTCTCAGGGTCCAGGGTTCGACGGGGTCGGTCTCGGATAACTTAGGTAGATCTTGTCGCACCCGGGAAGAAGGACTTGGTTAGCGTCGGGGGCACATCGGGTCCGCCCTGGTCGCTGTCGATCTTGTCGTCCGGGTTCTCGGTCATCGGTAGATCTTGTCATCGCTTTGGTGTTGGACTTGACACATACGATGGAGATCTTGGGGTACCATCTTGATCATCGGGGCAAACTTGGGGCTCGACACCGGGGTCTTCAGTTTTCCGTGAGGAAGAACTTGACACCTTCGGGTTCGGGACGGAGACCTCGGCGTTCCGTGGTAGATCTTGTCGATTCCACTCCAACGGCCTTGTTGTTCTGTGGCGAATATCATGGGGTCACCGGGGTCCGAGAAGAGATCTTGGGGGTGGACATCGCCGTCTTCGGGTTCTTAGGGTTTTCCATGTGGCGGTCTTGACGTGGCCTTCGGATTCCATGTGGACGTTTTTGGCGTTCCCTTGCAGAGTACTCGTCGTCCGTCTTTCGTCGATGTGAAACACTGGGGCAGAAGTAGCCGATGCCATAACCAACTAGATCAATTGGTCGGTCTTGACGTGGCCCTACAGCACGGTGCAGATGCCGGCACACCGAGGCCAAGGTGAAGCTCCCAGGCGGTGGCGATGTGCAGGAGGGAACATGGCGGTGTCGCGAGTTGGTAGGGGCGGTCAGGGCCACGCCGAGTTGGTGCTCACGCGACGCTGGGGCTTGGGGACGGCTCGGCTGCAGGGGCACCGGCGACGCTCGGGGGAGAACTAGGCGGCGGCGGTGCGATTGTTGGCGAGGACGGGGACGCGCGAGGCGAGGCGTCGGCCCAGGGCGGCGGAGGGGCGTGCTGGGCTCGCGGGGCGGCGGCGACCCGAGGCTAGGCGGCGGGGCAGAGGCGAGGTCGGCTGGAGGGGGTTGCAGGCGGGGCGGGGTCGCGGAGAGCGCCGCAGGCGGTGGGGAAGGAGGAGGTTGCCGGCGGGTTCGCGGGTCCTGGCGTCGGAGGGGGAGGCGGCGAGGAGGCTGCGGGCCGGCGAGGTTGACGGGGAGGCAGAGGGGAGGTCGGCCCATCGACGACGGAGGCGGCGCTGGCGCGGGGCTTGGCTGCGGGGAGGAGGCGGTCGACGACGGGGCGGGGCAGAGGGGAGGAGCTCGGACCGGAGGAGGGAGGCCGAGCGCGCGGCCTCGAGCGGGGCGGAGGCTGCGCGGCGGCGCCGGTGAAGCAGAGGGGAAAGGGCCGGCGGTGGCTCGCGGGGAAGGGGAGGTGGTAGGGAGGCCGGCGGGGGCGGGCTCCGGCGAGCTCGGGCGGTGGACGGCGAGGCGGCAGAGGGGAGGCCGCGCGGTGGAGCGAGGTCGGACGCGAAGGCGGGGCGGCCGGCGGCGCTGCTGCGGGGGGGGGGGGGGAGGAGAGGAGCGCGTGAGGGAGAGAGATGGCAGCGCGTGGGGGAGGGTGGGGCTGCGCGGTGCGGGTGGGTCCCAGGGCGTGGTTCCAGGGGGCTGTCGGTGTGGGGTGGGTCTGGAGAGAGGGAGGTGAGGTGGCGCTGGGGCAGTGGGGTGGGGCGAGGTGGCAGGAGGTGGTTGGTGGGGAGGAGGGATGAGGGTGAGGTGGCGACATAGGATAGGTTGGGGTGAGGTGGAGGAGGGGTGGGTAGATTAGGATGGGGTGAACTAGGGATTTTGGGGTGAACCGATTTTATTTTGGGGGTGGTCGTTCGGGTCGAATCGGCCCGTTCGACTGCCCCCACTAAAATAATTTAATATTTTATTTGTTTAAAACAAAGCTTCTGCAAACCGATAGCGGATAAAACAAAATAATCCGGAGACCCGGGTTTTGCATTTAAATAAAGACGGGGCGTTTTAGAAACACAAAATAGGTTTTTCTGTAAATAGTTTTATGCAAGCAAATGCAAGATGATGACGATGCTCAAATGCAATGTGGCATGATGACATGAGCATGCGGTCATGATGATGCAATGCATAAAAACAACGCGATTTTCTAGTAATGGTTTTGCGGGATGCCACACACCCTGAGGTGTGAATTGCCACGTTCCCTCCATCTCGGGCAATCTTTCACAATAATTGTCGAGATTATGAGCTGCTTTCAAGTTTGATATTCAAAAAACAAATGTCATTTTCAGTTCCTGTTCATATTAAAGTGCCACTGTTTACTGCTAGACAGGTTGATTGAGATGCTCAATTCAACAAATGTCATTTTCAGTTCCTGTCCATATTTAAAATGCTACTCTTTACCATACTAACTAACGACACCGTATCTAGACAGGTTAACTGAGATGCTCTGCAGTTAGAAAATAATCACACTCTGTAGAATCTATATTTGAGCTCTGGTAGAAGAACTGGAAATTGACTGGATTCTGGACGAAGACTGAAATCCCCTGCGGTTGCTGGAACGACACAACATTAATATATGTGTCTGTAATTGTTAGGCTTGCTGCAGGCAGTGAGTCGCTGGCTGTAATTCTGCTGTGGTGTGTCCGATTTGACAACGGAGGTAAAGATTTGTGGCAAATTCTACCTCGTACAAGACTCGTTAGGTACAATGCTTTAGGTCATTACAGAAAATTTTGTTTTGGCTGTCATCGTCTCTCACTTGTACCGTACGGTTGGTGAGTGTGAGGCTCCTGCTCCCGCCTGTCTCGTCTCCATCTGTTTTTATCTGTCGGTTCTCTGTTTAAGTGCCTGCGATGATCCTAGACAGCCTTTTCTCTTCAGCGCGGGTTTCGTTTTTTCCAACCTAAGAAAGTTTTTTTTTTTCAAACCTAAACAGCGCAGGGTTTTATCTGAGATTGATGCTAGGTAGAACGGGCAAACATAATTTAAAGGAGGAAGAGAGGTTTCTTCAGGATTACTATCTCTGGACATGGCTCTCTCAAGTCTGAATTGTCAGGATTAACTGTCTGCATCAAGTTTCATCCAGTCCTTGTCCACCTTTAAACGCAACGGTTTACTTTTAGTCCTATAATCCAAATTTACTTGACTAAAAACTAGATATGTTAAATGAGATGATATGCCGTTGCTGCCAGGACAAGTTTCAAGTGAAGTATATCAGTATAATTTTAGTCCTCTAGGGGAACCAAATGAGAAACTGGAAAATTATGCCCACAGCAGTGGTAAAAAATACTGAATATTATTGGAATCTGATAGAGTATAATGCAAACAGTAACATTTGAACAGATGGAAGCAGAACAACTGCAGACTAGTTATTTGGGAATCGTACTTAAATGCTTATCGAATTCATTTGTGGTTAGTGGCATTACTTTTTTTCATTAACCTTATAGAAATTCAAATAATATATTTATCCAAAGTATGAGAGCTGTTCGTGCTGATTAATATCTTGTTTTTTCAACAGCCGAAGATTGTGAATCGAATGTTGGAGTTATGGAGCTAGTTGTTACCAAAACAGAAGATCCGAGTTTTCTCTGGTACATAATCGTGAGGTAACTATTCCATGTTAGTACATTCACTTTCTAGAAAATGTGACTTGGAACTGCTAACAGCGGTTTTCTGATCTCACCTGTTTTCCATTAGTCTTCCACAAGTCACCGCCAAACAGCTGTACTATGTAGATAGCGCTCAGCTCATACTCTCCGCCATCCAAGTTATAAATTTGCATCAACCATCGGTTACCTTGCTCCAGAGCTTGCACGCACTGGCAAAGCTACTCTTCTTACCGACATATTTGCCTTTGGTAATTTCATTCTAGAGGTCGCTTGTGGGCAAAGACCTATCTTGCAAAGCACACAAGATAAGCAGGTCATGCTTGTCAATTGGGTGCTTGAGCATGTGCAATAAGGATCACTTGCTGATGCAATCGATACAAGGCTTAATGGGCTCTACGTTGTTGGTGAGGAATATCTGCCGTTATAGCAAGGACTAGTGTGCTCACACCCATTTGCATCTGCAAGGTCTAAGCATGTGGAAGTGATCCAGTACCTAGATGGGCATACTGAACCACCAGAGCGAACACCAGCACACCAGAGCTTCCAAGCACTAGCCTTGATGCAGAGTGCAGGGTTCGACTCATACATCATGCCACATCCTTCATCAACTACTGTTGGCACAGTATCAAGCATTTCAGGAGGAAAATGAGAACTCTTGTTAATGGTGCTTTGGAGTCCTACTCTTAATATCAGAGACTATGGCACCTATGTAAGATCTGTCTCTCTCCTTGTTTTTCACTTTGCTTATGAGACTAGAACAATCAGATGCCACAGTAATCTTCTGGAAACCAGCTTCTTCAGCAAAAATTAAAGCATGGCGCATTGCAATGGCTTCAGCTAGCTCTGGATTGTCGACATGGTCCACGGAGCACCTGCTTGCAGCTAGCACCGTACTCAACTGGTTGCAGATGACGATACCAATGCCCATGCCCATACGATTACTCTTTGAGAAGATGGCAGCATCAATATTGATCATGCCTGACTCAGCGCGCGGCGGAGACCACTTGGGCATTGACGTCTGGTTCTCACGCCTAAGGGCGACAGCCGACCTGAAGCTCAACTTCGAAATGCAACAAATGTCATTTTCAGTTCCTGTCCATATATATTTAAATGCTATAGTACTGTTTACCGCTAGTACCTGGTGACACCGAATCTAGACAGGAAACTAACAAGCTTCGTCTGCACGACATTCATCGACCGTGACACTCTGTATTAATTGGCTTCAACTAACAGGAATCTCTAGTCTCCATCCTCCTCTGTATGCCACTAGTGCAAAGGTTGATTGAGATCCTCAGGATTTGGCACTCTCAAGTGTGAACTAAAGCTGCCTTCGTGCAACCTTAAAACGAACTCGCACGATCAACCAAACACCTCATTAATTCATTCGGACACATTACATCTTAATAGTTGTCATTTCCTAGCCAATGACAACTTCCGGCGATGGCTGATATGTTCCTTCCATCCCTCCTTCTATTTGGCCTTACCGTCACAATCTTTGCCTCTGACGATAACCAATTCATCTTCTCCGGCTTCACACAGTCCAACCTAGCACTCGATGGCAATGCTGTCGTCACACAATGTGGCCTCCTTATTATGTCCAACGGCACGAGCCACGCCGGAGGTCATGCTATCTACCCCACTCCTCTGCTCTTCCACAATTCATCTGGTGGAAAAGTGCAACATTTTCAATCACCATCATTTTCGGTATCGTTGGCATATATCCCGACGTGAATGCTAACGACATGGCCTTCTTCATTGCCCCAAGCAAGAATTTCCCTGATGCAATGGCAACATAGTTCATTGGGATCATCCTAAAACAAGAAACAATGAAAACCTCATGGTGATCGAGATCGACAACCTTCTAGAACCCTAAGATGCAAGATATCAACGACAACCACATTGACATGACATCAACAATAATTTCTTTTTGTAGTCTTACATGCTAAGTTCTAAGAAGCGACGCTAGTGGTTCCTTCAAGAACATGACGCTGAATAGTGGCATGGAGTTCAGCTATGGGTGGACTATGAAGAGGAGGAAGCAAATATCAATGTGACCTTGGATCCACTTCATGTAGGAAAAACCCGTGAAGCTATCTGCAAACTATATAACCTCTCAAGATTGCTACAAAGACGTTGTATATTGGTTTCTCATCCACGGGTGAACAAATGAACACCCTTCATTATGTTCTTGGATGGAGCTTTGGCATGAACAAGCAAGCTCCATCAATCGACATCTCCAAGCTTCCTAAGTTGGCTCATGTTGGACCAAAGCCATAGTCCAAGCTCTTGTCGTTCATCCTACCAATAGGCACTGTAACATTGATCATCTCTATCGGCACTATGGGCATTGTGATGGCGCGAAGAAGGCAAAGATATCAGGAGGTGTGCGAGGAATGGGAGAGTGAGTTCGGTACACACGGATTCTCCTACAAGGACTTGTTCCATGCTACCGAAGGATTTAATAACAAGAACCTAGTTGGAGCAGAAGGTTTTTGGGATGGTACATAAGAAGGTGCTTAAATTGTCCAAGAAGGAGATTGTCGCGAAGAGGATGTCTCATGAGTCGACACAAGGGATGATGGAGTTTGTTACCGAGATTGTTAGCATTGGTAGACTGCGACATCACAACCTGGTGCAACTTCTTGGTTATTGCATGTGAAAAGGTTAACTGATATTGGTGTACGATTATATGTCAAATGGTAGCCCTAGCCTCTGGATGCATATATATGGTCTACTTTATTTGATTATTTAGAACTCTTAGAGTTAACATCTCACTATGTCACATAAGGTCTCCCTTGCGAAATTTGAGCCATAGTGTTCTAATTATTTCCTTGCAACCAATACACAAACAGATTAATTTGTGATATTAGTGAGAGGGAACAAATTATAGGTCAAATGAACAATGGGGCAAATAGTTCACACAGAAGGGAGTCTAATGGAAAAATGTTGCATCGTTTTATGTTAATCATAAAAATAATATTCCTTATTTCCTTGTCGATTCCTTTTTGCATGATTGTCTTTTTATGTTTTTCAAGTAGGTGTGTGTGGCCCGAGGAAGGGAGGGAGGGAGGGTGTACGGTCAAGACGGAGGGTGCACCTAGCGAGGGGCAGAATGAAGAGTGGTGCACGACATGTAGTGGGGTGACAAAGAGGTGTCAAAGCAGAGCAACAATCAAAGTTGCACGGAGGAGTGCAGAGTAACGTCGTTGTTTGCCAGTGCGTTTCAACATACGCAAGGAATATTCTGCAGGCTAAAAAAAGGGAAAATGATACCGATCCCCCATCCCTCGGGTACGAGTCAACGCACGACTCACGCACGCAGCGTGGTGGCTCCGCACGCTGTTCATCTTCTTCGTTAGAGCGGGGTAGTTCAACGCCGCCGCTCCACCGTCCCATGTCCCACGTCCCACCGGCCGCCGCAGCTGCTGCCCTGCTTCCCGCCGTTGGTTCCCCACGCCACCGCCAGTCTCCACCGCTTCCCTGCGTTGTCTCTGCCGATGAAGATCGGCCTCCCTGGATCCCTCACCCCACCACCGTCCCTTGTGTTCCCATCTACGCAGGCGCCGGTGATGGTGAGGCCGCGAGCAGGTGCTGCCGACGCGAGCCCCTCGCCCCGTGGTTGTGGCCAGCGGCGCCGCGCCGCCACGCCATAGTCCGCTGCCATCGTTGCCGCTACCTATGACGTCGAGGGTTGCTACATGGGGTTTTTCAGGCTGCTACGTGCGGCCGACGGTGATGCTACAAGTGGCGTGGAGTTTTGCTACAAATGCTTTGTTGTTTTGCTATGAGATCTCCGACGAGGTCTCTTACGAGATTGGATTTTCTACAATATGATATTTTTTTTGCTACATACATTTTGTACTCTTGCTACAATAGCATAAAATTTTTGCTACACGGTCTCCGGCGAGGTCTCCGGCGAAAGTCTCCGGTGAGATCTTCGGCAAGGTCGGGTTTGCTACATTAGCACAACTTTTTTGCTACACGGTCGCCGGCGATGTCTCCGGCGAACTCTCCCGTGAGGTCCAGTCTATTTTTCTATTTTTTTGGATCAAACCGTTTTTTGACACTTGTAGCAAAAGCGGGACTATTTGTAGCAAAAACGAGTATGTCTGTAGCAAAAACGGGATTTTAACCCAAAAAAGAGGACACGTGGTTAGCTGAGGACCCGGAGAATAAAAAACAAAAAAACACAAATCCACCGGAAGACGCGTAGTACTGCCTAAAAAAAGTCGACCTATTCACATAGTAGGTTCTAATCGGGTGGTCCCCACAATAAGGGGGAGTTTGGCAAAAAATTAAGATTCCCTACCAGAGGCAAGGAGTAGGGGGTGTCAGAGAAGTATTCGTCTTGTTAATCTTGAAATTTCCTTTAGACGAATATGGATTTATTTATTTATCATTAACTGACCATGTTACTCTAAAAAAAGCAAAAAGCACGAAAAGAGAGCGGCACTAGCCAATGAGTGCAAGCGAATGAACCATACCATAGAATCTGTCTAGGTAAGGATGGGCATTCGCATAATTGTACACATCTATGTGTGTGTGATCTGTGTATGGGACTTCTTAACGGACACCAAGAATCATAATGTGTTTGTTATCCCTTTTCTATATATCTATGCTGCAAACCATAGCTCACTTGGTTAGGGAAGTGGATGTACAACTCAGCCACCCAGGTTCAAGTCCTCACGGATGCATATTTGGATATTTGGGTTCTTATATTATTTAAAAACAAACTCGCTGTACGGGGCTTCCCCTACCGCATTCCTTTCAAAAAAAAATACTGCAAACCAGACTATCATCATCTTTAATTTATTCCATCCTCATTCATGCCAAACCAATATGGGCACCACTAGGAATCGCGATTTGTTGCTTCCCAACGGACCAACTTTTAGCTGTAGGATTTGAAGCACCTTGACGATACAGACCTGCTGGCCTCTTTTCGTGATTACAGGAAACGGAAACGCATGCATGCTTCTAAAAATTCTTGCGAGAGTAACTGCTCCCTTAATCACTAGTGCAGAGCCCCCTTTAACTCCGGTTGGGAGGGCCCTCTAACCGCGGTTCCTCAACCGCTGTTGAGGGTTCGGTGTTAGAGCGGGGGCCCCTTTAACACCGGTCACTCTTAGAGTTAACATCTCGTAGGTCACATCAGGTTTATGCTAATGTGGCATGTACTGCAACTGGACGACATCTGGTTTAAGCTGTGTGAGTGCCGAACCCCTCTGCACTTGATGGAGTTTTCCTCTCTTTGCCTCATGACCAGTGTATGAAGTCGATGCATCTAAACAAAAGCCTCTGAAATCGATGGCTGTGGTGTGGAGTTGGTGGCTTGACAGAAATAAAATGGAACGTTAGGAGAGGCGCTTATCAGTAGAGGAGTTCCATTTCCTGATTCCAAGCCACACTGATGAGTTTAAGTTCTACCTGAAGAAGGAGCAGCGACCTGCTGTCCATGACAACCAACGTTTGAAGCCACCACTTGATGGTTTCATCAAAGTAAATATTGATTGATCCTTGGTTGGTGCGTTATCACGAGTGATCATGCCGGCAGCCCTGTTTTTTCTGCTGCTGGTCGGATTAGGGTGGCTCAGTTTCAGCTATCCCAATCTTGGAGCCGGTACTGGACGTGTGATTTTTTTGACAGATCGCCTAGTGCTCAAGCAGGCGTTAAGCAATGATGCCTATTATCTGTCCAGGTTTGGGGTATATATCCACTGTACAGATGCAAATTGTGTCAGTTTTACATTACATTAGATCTACAACCACCTATTCGGCATTTGACAAAAACCATTCATTGGTTACTTAATTATTATAAGCAAGTATGATTTAGTGTTCATTCTATGATTAGAGATAATCACAAAGCCTAATTCTACTTTTTTTTATAAACTATATACACAAAGGATCGGAAACTGTCATTAGGGTGACTTGTCTTTGACTTGGCACCCTGAGGTGTGAATTGCCACGTTCCCTCCATATCTGGCAATCTTTCACAATAATTGTCGAGATTATGAGCTGCTTTCAAGTTTGATATTCAAAAAACAAATGTCATTTTCAGTTCCTGTTCATATTAAAGTGCCACTGTTTACTGCTAGACAAGTTGATTGAGATGCTCAATTCAACAAATGTCATTTTCAGTTCCTGTCCATATTTAAAATGCTACTCTTTACCACTACTAACTAACGACACCGTATCTAGACAGGTTAACTGAGATGCTCTGCAGTTAGAAAATAATCACACCCGTAGAATCTATATTTGAGCTCTGGTAGAAGAACTGGAAATTGACTGGATTCTGGACGAAGACTGAAATCCCCTGCGGTTGCTGGAACGACACAACATTAATATATGTGTCTGTAATTGTTAGGCTTGCTGCAGGCAGTGAGTCGCTGGCTGTAATCCTGCTTTGGTGTGTCCGATTTGACAACGGAGGTAAAGATTTGTGGCAAATTCTACCTCGTACAAGACTCGTTAGGTACAATGCTTTAGGTCATTACAGAAAATTTTGTTTTGGCTGTCATCGTCTCTCACTTGTACCGTACGGTTGGTGAGTGTGAGGCTCCTGTTCCTGCCTGTCTCGTCTCCATCTGTTTTTATCTGTCGGTTCTCTGTTTACGTGCCTGCGATGATCCTAGGCAGCTTTTTCTCTTCAGCGCGGGTTTCGTTTTTTCCAACCTAAGAAAGTATTTTTTTTCGAACCTAAACAGCGTAGGGTTTTATCTAAGATTGATGCTAGGTAGAACGGGCAAACATAATTTGAAGGAGGAAGAGAGGTTTCTTCAGGATTACTATCTCTGGACATGGCTCTCTCAAGTCTGAATTGTCAGGATTAACTGTCTGCATTAAGTTTCATCCAGTCTTTGTCCACCTTTAAACGCAACGGTTTACTTGTAGTCCTATAATCCAAATTTACTTGACTAAAAACTAGATATGTTAAATGAGATGATATGCCGTTGCTGCCAGGACAAGTTTCAAGTGAAGTATATCAGTATAATTTTAGTCCTCTAGGGGAACCAAATGAGAAACTGGAAAATTATGCCCACAACAGTGGTAAAAAATACTGAATATTATTGGAATCTGATAGAGTATAATGCAAACAGTAACATTTGAACAGATGGAAGCAGAACAACTGCAGACTAGTTATTTGGGAATCGTACTTAAATGCTTATCGAATTTATTTGTGGTTATTGGCATTACTTGTTTTTCATTAACCTTATAGAAATTCAAATTATATATTTATCCAAAGTATGAGAGCTGTTCGTGCTGATTAACTATCTTGTTTTTTCAACAGCTGAAGATTGTGAATCGAATGTTGGAGTTATGGAGATCCGAGTTTTCTCTGGTACATAATCGTGAGCTAACTATTCCATGTTAGTACATTCACTGTCTAGAAAATGTGACTTTAGAGATAATCACAAAGCCTAATTCTATTTTTTCTATAAACTATATACACAAAGGAACGGAAACTGTCATTAGGGTGACTTGTCTTTGACTTGGCACCCTGTAACACCCTCAGAATCGGACCTATGCAAGTTTTAGCGAAACCCGCCAAACCCGCATAGAAACGATTCAAAGGTGCCCACCAGGCACTTTCGTGCGGGTGGAAACGAAGTAATAACATTACACAACAGTCCTCAATGGGACCCACAGAACAGATATATATAACAGCGACTCAATGAGTCAAGAATACAGATATAATATACAAAGATCCAAATCACCTTGAAAATGATAGAGCGTCCGACTACGGACAAGATGCAAATGGGGCTAAGAGCCCTGAAGAATATCCAATGGCGTCCATAACCCTGCCCAGGCCAAGCCGGAAGGGTAACCCTGCTAACGACGTCGATCTCAAAACCTGCTTAAATAAAAGGGGTGCCGACAAAGGGCAAAGGAAAAAGAGGAGCGTCAGTACTGAGGCCAGTACACGGCGAGACTAGAATTCGGCGGTCCTCGCCTACATAGGTATGGTGGACTGAAGCGGCAGCGGCAGCATGCACTAAACAACCTATAGAGCCTCGATACATCTGGCGACGATCAGAGAGGGGTAAGAAAGACCTATTCGGATCCAACCTGATGGTACCATCAAACAAACCCATCCTGGTGTTTCCCCCTCGAGACCAAACGAGGAAGTCAACCGAGGAACTCGCACAGTTGGCAGTTTTATTTATTCATTTGTCGTTGCAGCATTTACTAGTCAGGTATAGATATTCATCCTGATAAAGTAAGCAGTGGGCCATTTTAGTTAATCATTCCGTTGTAGTGGCAACACTTACTAGTCAGATACAATTAGCATGAGATATCCCAAAAACCCAGCAGTTGTTGGTACTTTTATTTAGCCATTCCGTTGTAGTTGCAATACTTACTAGTCAGATACAGTTGTCGCAAGCGACAAACCAAACAAGCAATTGTGGTCAGTTTTAGTTAGCCATTCCATTATAGTGAAGCTGATTACTAGTCATTATAAAGTCAAATTTATAACACTACTTTAGTTATGCTTGTCTATGATCGAGATACTGTGCTCCAAGTCGTCCATAACCGCGGACATGGCTTTCAAAAAGTTTTAACCCGGCCGGGGTGCACAAATAGCAACACACACACGATCAACCTCGGAAAAACCAAATCAAAACCCAACGAGGCTTTCACGACAAAGCAATCACAGGATTCAGAAATATTTCAGGGGGCCACCCCGTTGAGTAGACCCGCAACGAAGTAAGCTAGCTTCGAGACGGACTCAAGGTTTGCGTCAATGGCTGTAAACGACTGGGAACCCCAAAACAGGGCTTGTCGATACCGCGAAAACACTCCGCTTACCTAAACAGTACAGTGTGCTCCTCGCACAATCGTAAATAAAGCAGTAAAGCATGGCATAAGTACATGATCGTAAATAAAACCTCAAACTAGTTTGTGACCCCAAGAAATAAGACTGAATCAAGCTCTGGCTAAGGGGGGCCCATAATTCCCCGTATGTGGATAGCGCGATAAATCAAGGAACAGGTATCAAGTACTCGGGGTCCTACGGGACACAAGTGGGCGGTCGGAAACCAAATATTATCTATCACCCACCGATGCCTCTGCTTACTTACTTCAATTTTAGTTGTTAAACAGGAATTAAAGTGAGCGATAAATAAAGCCGAGATCATCTCCAACATCAAACATGTGGCAATACACCAACAACTGTGGCACTTGACGACATGCAACAGCACTTGAGCAAGCGACTATGACGCGCAAGTCCAACTATCTACCAAACAACAGGTAATAGGATGTGTCCAAGGCAATATAGGGCTGCAAGGGATATCACGGGTACGGAAACTAGAGCATCGCAACACCGATAGCAATAGATCAATAGGAGGGAATAAATACTAGAAAAATAAGAAAGGTAGAAAGGGGGAGATGCTCGCCTGAAAACATTGTCGAAGGTTCATCCGAAGATCGGGTCGACACTCGCATCAACTCAACGGCCTTATCCGCGAAGAAGCAAATCACTAGAAGGAACACCGGATGCAATATTTAATACTACGGCAGAAGATCGGGCATGATGCATGTATGATGTATGACATGGCAAGGGTGCAATGCAATTAGGTCATATTAAGTGGAACCGGGGTCCCGACAATATTTATTAAGTTCATGTTGTTTAGATACCCCGCAATTTAAATGTTGTTTAACAAGGCAAGCTAAGTTACCGGTTCGCTACACTGATTTAAATGAGGCCAATATAAGACTAGATTTGTATGCCTATGGGCCTCATATTTAATTATATGGTGAATCGGCCTAAGGCCCCCAAACCACAGACAGATATGCATGCAACATGGCAATTTAATATGCAACAATTTATATAGATGGCATTTATAAAAATAGGGTTCTCGGATAAGGGTCACACACTAGGGTTCGGAAGATCTTGGTTTCCGGGGGGTTCGACGGGTTCGGTCTCAGGGTCCAGGGTTCGACGGGGTCGGTCTCGGATAACTTAGGTAGATCTTGTCGCACCCGGGAAGAAGGACTTGGTTGGCGTCGGGGGCACATCGGGTCCGCCCTGGTCGCTGTCG
Organism: Avena sativa; assembly: GCA_916181665.1. NCBI lineage: Eukaryota > Viridiplantae > Streptophyta > Magnoliopsida > Poales > Poaceae > Avena > Avena sativa. Next base: position 18,544,370 of record OV702285.1, read on the forward strand.
ATCTTGTCGTCCGGGTTCTCGGTCATCGGTAGATCTTGTCATCGCTTTGGTGTTGGACTTGACACATACGATGGAGATCTTGGGGTACCATCTTGATCATCGGGGCAAACTTGGGGCTCGACACCGGGGTCTTCAGTTTTCCGTGAGGAAGAACTTGACACCTTCGGGTTCGGGACGGAGACCTCGGCGTTCCGTGGTAGATCTTGTCGATTCCACTCCAACGGCCTTGTTGTTCTGTGGCGAATATCATGGGGTCACCGGGGTCCGAGAAGAGATCTTGGGGGTGGACATCGCCGTCTTCGGGTTCTTAGGGTTTTCCATGTGGCGGTCTTGACGTGGCCTTCGGATTCCATGTGGACGTTTTTGGCGTTCCCTTGCAGAGTACTCGTCGTCCGTCTTTCGTCGATGTGAAACACTGGGGCAGAAGTAGCCGATGCCATAACCAACTAGATCAATTGGTCGGTCTTGACGTGGCCCTACAGCACGGTGCAGATGCCGGCACACCGAGGCCAAGGTGAAGCTCCCAGGCGGTGGCGATGTGCAGGAGGGAACATGGCGGTGTCGCGAGTTGGTAGGGGCGGTCAGGGCCACGCCGAGTTGGTGCTCACGCGACGCTGGGGCTTGGGGACGGCTCGGCTGCAGGGGCACCGGCGACGCTCGGGGGAGAACTAGGCGGCGGCGGTGCGATTGTTGGCGAGGACGGGGACGCGCGAGGCGAGGCGTCGGCCCAGGGCGGCGGAGGGGCGTGCTGGGCTCGCGGGGCGGCGGCGACCCGAGGCTAGGCGGCGGGGCAGAGGCGAGGTCGGCTGGAGGGGGTTGCAGGCGGGGCGGGGTCGCGGAGAGCGCCGCAGGCGGTGGGGAAGGAGGAGGTTGCCGGCGGGTTCGCGGGTCCTGGCGTCGGAGGGGGAGGCGGCGAGGAGGCTGCGGGCCGGCGAGGTTGACGGGGAGGCAGAGGGGAGGTCGGCCCATCGACGACGGAGGCGGCGCTGGCGCGGGGCTTGGCTACGGGGAGGAGGCGGTCGACGACGGGGCGGGGCAGAGGGGAGGAGCTCGGACCGAAGGAGGGAGGCCGAGCGCGCGGCCTCGAGCGGGGCGGAGGCTGCGCGGCGGCGCCGGTGAAGCAGAGGGGAAAGGGCCGGCGGTGGCTCGCGGGGAAGGGGAGGTGGTAGGGAGGCCGGCGGGGGCGGGCTCCGGCGAGCTCGGGCGGTGGACGGCGAGGCGGCAGAGGGGAGGCCGCGCGGTGGAGCGAGGTCGGACGCGAAGGCGGGGCGGCCGGAGGCGCTGCTGCGGGGGGGGGGGGGGAAGGAGAGGAGCGCGTGAGGGAGAGAGATGGCAGCGCGTGGGGGAGGGTGGGGCTGCGCGGTGCGGGTGGGTCCCAGGGCGTGGTTCCAGGGGGCTGTCGGTGTGGGGTGGGTCTGGAGAGAGGGAGGTGAGGTGGCGCTGGGGCAGTGGGGTGGGGCGAGGTGGCAGGAGGTGGTTGGTGGGGAGGAGGGATGAGGGTGAGGTGGCGACATAGGATAGGTTGGGGTGAGGTGGAGGAGGGGTGGGTAGATTAGGATGGGGTGAACTAGGGATTTTGGGGTGAACCGATTTTATTTTGGGGGTGGTCGTTCGGGTCGAATCGGCCCGTTCGACTGCCCCCACTAAAATAATTTAATATTTTATTTGTTTAAAACAAAGCTTCTGCAAACCGATAGCGGATAAAACAAAATAATCCGGAGACCCGGGTTTTGCATTTAAATAAAGACGGGGCGTTTTAGAAACACAAAATAGGTTTTTCTGTAAATAGTTTTATGCAAGCAAATGCAAGATGATGACGATGCTCAAATGCAATGTGGCATGATGACATGAGCATGCGGTCATGATGATGCAATGCACAAAAACAACGCGATTTTCTAGTAATGGTTTTGCGGGATGCCACACACCCTGAGGTGTGAATTGCCACGTTCCCTCCATCTCGGGCAATCTTTCACAATAATTGTCGAGATTATGAGCTGCTTTCAAGTTTGATATTCAAAAAACAAATGTCATTTTCAGTTCCTGTTCATATTAAAGTGCCACTGTTTACTGCTAGACAGGTTGATTGAGATGCTCAATTCAACAAATGTCATTTTCAGTTCCTGTCCATATTTAAAATGCTACTCTTTACCATACTAACTAACGACACCGTATCTAGACAGGTTAACTGAGATGCTCTGCAGTTAGAAAATAATCACACTCTGTAGAATCTATATTTGAGCTCTGGTAGAAGAACTGGAAATTGACTGGATTCTGGACGAAGAATGAAATCCCCTGCGGTTGCTGGAACGACACAACATTAATATATGTGTCTGTAATTGTTAGGCTTGCTGCAGGCAGTGAGTCGCTGGCTGTAATTCTGCTGTGGTGTGTCCGATTTGACAACGGAGGTAAAGATTTGTGGCAAATTCTACCTCGTACAAGACTCGTTAGGTACAATGCTTTAGGTCATTACAGAAAATTTTGTTTTGGCTGTCATCGTCTCTCACTTGTACCGTACGGTTGGTGAGTGTGAGGCTCCTGCTCCCGCCTGTCTCGTCTCCATCTGTTTTTATCTGTCGGTTCTCTGTTTAAGTGCCTGCGATGATCCTAGACAGCCTTTTCTCTTCAGCGCGGGTTTCGTTTTTTCCAACCTAAGAAAGTTTTTTTTTTTCAAACCTAAACAGCGCAGGGTTTTATCTGAGATTGATGCTAGGTAGAACGGGCAAACATAATTTAAAGGAGGAAGAGAGGTTTCTTCAGGATTACTATCTCTGGACATGGCTCTCTCAAGTCTGAATTGTCAGGATTAACTGTCTGCATCAAGTTTCATCCAGTCCTTGTCCACCTTTAAACGCAACGGTTTACTTTTAGTCCTATAATCCAAATTTACTTGACTAAAAACTAGATATGTTAAATGAGATGATATGCCGTTGCTGCCAGGACAAGTTTCAAGTGAAGTATATCAGTATAATTTTAGTCCTCTAGGGGAACCAAATGAGAAACTGGAAAATTATGCCCACAGCAGTGGTAAAAAATACTGAATATTATTGGAATCTGATAGAGTATAATGCAAACAGTAACATTTGAACAGATGGAAGCAGAACAACTGCAGACTAGTTATTTGGGAATCGTACTTAAATGCTTATCGAATTCATTTGTGGTTAGTGGCATTACTTTTTTTCATTAACCTTATAGAAATTCAAATAATATATTTATCCAAAGTATGAGAGCTGTTCGTGCTGATTAATATCTTGTTTTTTCAACAGCCGAAGATTGTGAATCGAATGTTGGAGTTATGGAGCTAGTTGTTACCAAAACAGAAGATCCGAGTTTTCTCTGGTACATAATCGTGAGGTAACTATTCCATGTTAGTACATTCACTTTCTAGAAAATGTGACTTGGAACTGCTAACAGCGGTTTTCTGATCTCACCTGTTTTCCATTAGTCTTCCACAAGTCACCGCCAAACAGCTGTACTATGTAGATAGCGCTCAGCTCATACTCTCCGCCATCCAAGTTATAAATTTGCATCAACCATCGGTTACCTTGCTCCAGAGCTAGCACGCACTGGCAAAGCTACTCTTCTTACCGACATATTTGCCGTTATAGCAAGGAATATCTGCCGTACTATGTAGATAGTTGTTGGTGAGGAATATCTGCCGTTATAGCAAGGACTAGTGTGCTCACACCCATTTGCATCTGCAAGGTCTAAGCATGTGGAAGTGATCCAGTACCTAGATGGGCATACTGAACCACCAGAGCGAACACCAGCACACCAGAGCTTCCAAGCACTAGCCTTGATGCAGAGTGCAGGGTTCGACTCATACATCATGCCACATCCTTCATCAACTACTGTTGGCACAGTATCAAGCATTTCAGGAGGAAAATGAGAACTCTTGTTAATGGTGCTTTGGAGTCCTACTCTTAATATCAGAGACTATGGCACCTATATAAGATCTGTCTCTCTCTCCTTGTTTTTCACTTTGCTTATGAGACTAGAACAATCAGATGCCACAGTAATCTTCTGGAAACCAGCTTCTTCAGCAAAAATTAAAGCATGGCGCATTGCAATGGCTTCAGCTAGCTCTGGATTGTCGACATGGTCCACGGAGCACCTGCTTGCAGCTAGCACCATACTCAACTGGTTGCAGATGACGATACCAATGCCCATGCCCATACGATTACTCTTTGAGAAGATGGCCGAATCAATATTGATCATGACCGACTCAGCCCGCGGCGGAGACCACTTGGGCATTGACGTTTGGTTCTCACGCCTAAGGGCGACAGCCGACCTGAAGCTCAACTTCGAAATGCAACAAATGTCATTTTCAGTTCCTGTCCATATATATTTAAATGCTATAGTACTGTTTACCGCTAGTACCTGGTGACACCGAATCTAGACAGGAAACTAACAAGCTTCGTCTGCACGACATTCATCGACCGTGACACGCTGTATTAATTGGCTTCAACTAACAGGCATCTCTAGTCTCCATCCTCCTCTGTATGCCACTAGTGCAAAGGTTGATTGAGATCCTCAGGATTTGGCACTCTCAAGTGTGAACTAAAGCTGCCTGCGTGCAACCTTAAAACGAACTCGCACGATCAACCAAACACCTCATTAATTCATTCGGACACATTAAATCTTAATAGTTGCCATTTCCTAGCCAATGACAACTTCCGGCGATGGCCGATATGTTCCTTCCATCCCTCCTCCTTCTATTTGGCCTTACCGTCACAATCTTTGCCTCCGACGATAACCAATTCGTCTTCTCCGGCTTCACACAATCCACCTAGCACTCGACGGTAGTGTTGCCGTCACACAATGTGGCCTCCTTGTTATGTCCAACGGCACGAGCAACGCCGGAGGTCATGCTATCTACCCCACTCCTCTGCTATTCCGCCATTTATCCGGTTAAAAATTGCAACATTTTCAATCACCATCATTTTCGGTATCGTTGGCATATATCCCGACGTGAATGCTAACGACATGGCCTTCTTCATCGCCCCAAGCAAGAATTTCCCGGATGCAATGGCAACATAGTTCATTGGGATCATCCTAAAACAAGAAACAATGAAAACCTCATGGTGATCAAGATCGACAACCTTCCAGAACCCTAAGATGCAAGATATCAACGACAACCACATTGACATTGACATCAACAATAATTTCTTTTTGTAGTCTTACATGCTAAGTTCTAAGAAGCGACGCTAGTGGTTCCTTCAAGAACATGACGCTGAATAGTGGCATGGAGTTCAGCTATGGGTGGACTATGAAGAGGAGGAAGCAAGTATCAATGTGACCTTGGATCCACTTCATGTAGGAAAACCCTTGAAGCTATCTGCAACCTATATAACCTCTCAAGATTGCTCACAAAGACGTCGTATATTGGTTTCTCATCCACGGGTGAACAAATGAACACCCTTCATTATGTTCTTGGATGGAGCTTTGGCATGAACAAGCAAGCTCCATCCATCGACATCTCCAAGCTTCCTAAGTTGGCTCATGTTGGACCAAAGCCACAGTCCAAGCTCTTGTCGTTCATCCTACCAATAGGCACTGTAACATTGATCATCTCTATCAGCACTATGGTCATTGTGATGGCGCGAAGAAGGCAAAGGTATCAGGACGTGCGCGAGGAATGGGAGAGTGAGTTCGGTACACACGGATTCTCCTACAAGGACTTGTTCCATGCTACGGAAGGATTTAATAACAAAAACCTAGTTGGAGCAGAAGGTTCTTGGGATGGTATATAAGAAGGTGCTTAAATTATCCAAGAAGGAGATTGTCGTGAAGAGGATGTCTCATGAGTCAACACAAGGGATGATGGAGTTTGTTACCGAGATTGTTAGGGTTGGTAGACTGCGATATCGCATCCTGGTGCAGCTTCTTGGTTATTGCATGTGAAAAGGTGAACTGATATTGGTGTACGATTATATGTCAAATGGTAGCCCTAGCCTCTGGATGCATATGGTCTACTTTATTTGATTATTTAGAACTCTTAGAGTTAACATCTCACTATGTCACATAAGGTCGACATACAAATCAACCAACAAAAAATAAGATACATTATGGGCCTCTACATCAGCATGTAATTTTATTATCAGATTGTTGGCCGCACCAGTTGAGTAAATGTCATGCCACTATTTCCAAACGACTACAGCTAGAAGCCATGACCGTCCGCATCTCTATCAAATGGAGGTAGGACCCCATATGGATCTAGTAGGTAGCTAAAGGGATAACCTGTAAAATAGATAATCTCTTGTCCTATTAAAAACAAAACCATAACATGCATGTAAAGATAGCCCATAATAAAGCGCAAACCAAATTTGAGCCATAGTGTTCTAATTATTTCCTGACAACCAATACGCAAACTGATTAATTTATGATATTAGTGTGTCAAACAGTGGTTTGGTGGAAACTGGCTCAACGCATCTGGTGCGTGGCCTATCACATATATATGGGTACCAAAGGGTACAATATAGATACAGTTACAATTGTGTTACAAATTTACAGTCTAACACCCTCTCTCAATCTTAACTGTGGCCTGAAGTAGTCAGTAAGTTAAGATTGCGTCTACAGCCTATGAATAACGGGAGGGCCAACGGTTTGGTGAAGATATCAGCAAGTTGATCTTTGGAGGAGATGAACTTGATCTGCAGGAACTTCTTTGCAACACGTTCTCTCACAAAATGATAGTCAACTTCGATGTGTTTCGTTCGGGCATGAAATACCGGATTCGACGCGAGGTATGTAGCACCGATGTTATCACAACAAAGGACAGGAGGCTGACTGTGAGAAATCTTCAACTCTCGAAGAAGGGACTGGACCCAAATAAGCTCAGCAGTAGCATCATCAACCGCCTTGTACTCAGCTTTAGTGCTACTACGAGAAACCGTAGCCTGTTTCCGAGCACTCCAGGCGATCAAATTAGGACCAAAGAATACTGCATATCCCCCCGTGGATCGCCTGTCGTCTGGATTACCAGCCCAATCCGCATCACTGACAGCCGAGAGCACACCAGAGGGTGCCGACCGGAGATGCAATCCATATGAAACAGTGGACCGAACATAGCGGAGAATACGCTTGACAGCAGTCAAGTGAGGCTCTCGAGGGGCATGAAGATACTGACAGACACGGTTAACTGCATATGAAATATCAGGTCGTGTGATGGTAAGATACTGAAGATACCCAACAAGACTTCTGTACTCAGTAGCACCATCAGCAGAGAGCAGAGTACCATCATCAGCAGAGAGAGACGCAGTGGAGGACATGGGAGTAGTAGCAGCCTTACAATCCAGCATGCCAGCACGGCGCAACAGATCCTGAGAATACTTCTGCTGAGAAAGGGAAAGACCATCATGTGGATAAGTGACCTCCAAGCCAAGAAAATAATGAAGTTTGCCCAGATCCTTGACAGCAAAATCAGAACTGAGAGCCAGAACCAAACGATTAGTCGCCGCAACAGAGGTGCTGACAAGGATGATATCATCAACATAGACCAGAATGTACATGGTGACTTCTGGCCGCTGAAGGATGAACAATGAAGTATCAGCAGTGGAGGGAACAAACCCATGAGCACGAAGCGCAGAACCCAGGCGAGCATGCCAAGCGCGAGGAGCCTGTTTGAGACCATACAACGCTTTCACCAAGCGACAGAGGTGTTGAGGGCGATCGGGATCAACAAACCCAGGAGGCTGACGCATGTAGACCTCCTCCTCAAGAACACCATGCAGAAACGCATTCTGAACATCCAACTGACGAAGGGACCAACCTCGAGTGACAGCATGTGAAAGGAGCAGCCGAATCGTGGTTGGCTTGACAACAGGACTGAAAGTATCCTCATAGTCAAGACCGTACCGTTGCTTGAATCCTTTAGCAACCAGCCGAGCCTTATACCGCTCGATAGAGCCATCTGCATGCCGTTTGACCTTGAAGACCCATTTGGAATCAATGACATTAATACCTGGTTGAGGAGAGACCAACTGCCAGGTGCCATTCTGACGAAGAGCCTGAATCTCGAGGTCCATAGCAGCACGCCAGTGAGGAATACTCATCGCTGCTTGATTGTGTCGGGATTCAGCAGTAGGATCGGAATGCGTTTGAGATAAGTAGGCAGCGATCCATGCGACAGTGCCGTCAGTGCGTTCCTTGGGACGATGAATACCACTCCGACTGCGTGTATGCGGACGAGGCATAACAGGGCCGGGGGGCAGCTCATCGACGACCTCATCGGTAGAGGGGGGCGATGCTGCAGGAGACGAGCTCCCAGGCGCAGGAACGGACGGTGGCGAGGCCGGCCCAGGAGGCGTTGGCGACGCGGTCGGGGAAGAGGCCGGCCCAGGTGAGGCAGGCGGGGGCGACCCAGGCGGTGGTGACGCCGGCCCAGTAGAGGCGGGCGGTGGCGACGCACGCAGTGAAGACCGCGCGGGCGACAGAGGAGGCGAAGGTGGCCCACGACCAGCCGTCCGCGTAGGCGGCAGAGCAGCTGGGCCAGACGGAGCCGGAGAGGCGGCCTCGGGGCGCGTGTCCGCTGCATGATCCATGCAGCGATCGACGTCGCAGCCAGCAGGAGCAGGTCCTGGCGACTCAGGTTCATGAAGGAGCTCGAGGCGAGCGCTACGTCCGGTACCTGCACTGTGGTTAGGCAATAACACAGGCGAATATGCAACATCCTCAAGTTGGTCAGGCGAGACAATGGAGTTATGAGTGGAGGTAGACAACGACGGAGAGGATGGCATATTCGAAAAAGGAAACAAAGTTTCATCAAACACGACACCACGAGAAATATATACTCTATTTGTTGGAACATGGAGACACTTGTACCCTTTGTGAAGAGCACTATACCCAAGGAAGACACACTTTTTGGAGCGAAACTCAAGCTTACGACTGTTGTAGGGGCGAAGATGGGGCCAACAAGCACAGCCAAAAACTTTAAAGAAAGTGTAGTCAGGGAGTTCATTAAACAACAGTTCAAGCGGTGTCTTCATTTTTAACACTCGAGTGGGAGTACGATTAATCAAGAAACAAGCAGTGGTAAAAGCATCACTCCAAAACCGAAAAGGCACGGAGGCATGAGCAAGAAGTGTAAGGCCAGTTTCAACTATGTGTCGGTGCTTGCGTTCGACAGCACCGTTTTGCTGATGTGTGTGTGTGGGCATGATACACGATGAGATATCCCAAGCTTATTAAATAAAGAATTAAGGTTGCGGTATTCACCCCCCCCCCAATCCGACTGAACATGAATGATTTTATGCTTTAGGAGTCTCTCAACATGCAATTGAAATTGTAAGAACACATTATACACATCAGCTTTGCTTTTGAGGAGATAAAGCCACGTAAAGCGACTGTAGGCATCAATGAAACTGACATAAAATTTATGACCACTGACAGAGGTTTGGGCAGGGCCCCATACATCTGAAAACACAAGCTCTAAAGGTGTAGTAACAACTCGAGAGGAAGACACAAACGGTAACTGATGACTCTTTCCTTGTTGACATGCATCACAAACGGCTAAACTTTTATTACTAGACGAAGTAGGGAGCTCATGTCGATGCAAAACATGGCTGACTATGGGAGACGCAGGATGACCAAGCCGAGCATGCCAATGGGACACCGACGTGCGGACATCGTTGAAGACCTCCGGCGTAGACGGTGCCTCCAACGCATACAGGCCTTGATGTATGCGACCGCTAAGCAGAACCTCCCGTGTGACCCGATCCTTAACAAGGAGATAAGACGGGTGAAATTCACAAAACACGTCATTATCACGAGTAAACTTACGAACAGATAGTAAAGGACGAGTGACAAGTGGGAAACGAAGAACATTACGAAGGCGAAGCCGACGAGATGAACTAGACAGAAGGGAGGCCTGACCAACATGGGTGATGGGCATACCTGAGCCGTCAGCGGTGCAGACGTGGTCGTGGCCGCGGTAGGGCTCCTGCGCCTGAAGATGACAAGCCGCGTTGGTCATGTGCTCCGTGGCACCCGTGTCGAAGTACCAGGCGGGGTCGATCGGGTACGATGGGGTGTACCCTCCTCCGCTGGAGTAGCCACCACCGGAGTAGCCACTCTTCTCGGCGATGGCGGCTTGTTTCTCGTTGCCGCGCCCGTCGTTGCCGATGCCGAGGAAGTCCTTCTTGAAGCGACGATGACAACGAGAGGCGTAGTGCCCGTGGATGCCACAGAGCTGGCAGTCGACATTGGGGTGGCCGCGACGATCGGTGGACACAGGAGGACCACGGGGCTGCGGCGGCGGAGGAGGCGGGCGACCACCACCTCCCGTGGGCGGGCCAGCAGGGGGGCGCGGCTGTTTGTAGCCACCAGGAGCAGCCCCACGGTAGACCGCGTTGGCGTGGGGGTCGCCTTGCAGCTCATCGTGACGGGCGGCGACGCGCTGCTCGGTGAAGAGGAGTCGCGAGTACAGGTCCCGTGGGGACATGGACGTGTCACGGCCCCGGACTGCCTCAACCAGGTTGTCGTAGTCGTGGTCGAGGCTGTGGAGAACAAAGTCCGTGAACTCGTCATTGCGAAGCGGCTGCCCGATGGCGGACAAAGTGTCGGCAATTGTCTTGATCTTGTTGAAGTAGACGTGTGCCGAGGAGTCGAGCTTTTTGCACTCGAGGAGTTGTTGGCGAAGGGCCGACGCACGAGCCGAGGAGTTGGCTTCCATTCAGGTCGCTTAGTTAGGTATTTGAATCAGCTGGAACGATGTCTCGGAACTCTTCAAGGAGAGGTTTCAGCTCTGCGGGGACTTCGAGATCTCCGTTTTGAGGGGCGGTCTCTTTTACCAATAAGGCAAGGACTACCCGAAACTATTCTAAGGCTTCGTGAAGTTAGGTCTTTTTAAGGAAAAGGCTATTCTCCGCAAGAACCGATTTGGATGTGTCTCCGATTTTCAACGGACCCGTTCCTTCGACTGCAAGTTATTCTCGAACAATGGGGTTCTCTAACTGCCTATTTTTCCCTATCCCGCAGCTTCTTCTGGCAAAAGCCACTTTGGGCATGTCCCAACAGAATTTCATTGCCTGGACTTAGCCTGCTTGCAGCCAGACTGACTATAAAAAAAATCGCTGGAGAAGCTGTCCGCCATCGTCGCCCAGACGTCGTGAGACGTGGCAGCAAAGACGACTAAGCCAGCAACACCTTCGGTCAGCGACGATTGGAGCGCAGAAAGGATGGCCTGATCCTGCGCAACCCAGGTGCGGTACGCCGGGTTCTCAGCTGAGACCCGGGCGCCGGTGGTCATGACGGCGGAGACGTAGCAGGGCGGGCACAGGTGACTCCCATCTACGAAGCCCTCAAGGTGACGACTGCGGAGGAGGGGGAGGATCTGCGCCCGCCAATACAGGAAGTTATCCTGCAAGAGGCGCACCGTGATGAGGTGCGTGAGTTGGTAGGGACCAGTGCTCGGACCGTCGACCACCGGGGATCCAGCGGGGGCGGCGACATCGGCCCCGGTGGAGACGAGGGGCGGCGCTGCAACCTCGACCGCAGCCGAGGAGAGGCCGATCGACGGCGAGGCCGACGACACCGATGGCACCGATGGGGGCAGGGGCGGTACCGCACTAAACGGCACCAGCGGCGCCGACACATAGGACGGCGGCGGCGGGAGGAACCCGGGGGCGAACTGTGAGGCGCCAAGGTACAGGGGGCGCAAGGTTGAGGACGAAGCCATCTGGCTTGTGGTGCTGGCGGCAAGGATCGCCGCGAGCTGCGGGGGAATCATGGCAGGGGACGGCGAGGAGCCGGGCAGGGCAGCGGAAGAGGCCGAGGAAGAGCCGGAGGAGCTCATGATGGCGATCTTGGCGGCGGCGGCGCGACCGAGAGAGGCGGCGGCGGCTAGGGTTTCGAAACCTAGTCTGATACCATGTCAAACAGTGGTTTGGTGGAAACTGGCTCAACGCATCTGGTGCGTGGCCTATCACATATATATGGGTACCAAAGGGTACAATACAGATACAGTTACAATTGTGTTACAAATATACAGTCTAACATAGTGGGAGGGAACAAATTATAGGTCAAATGAACAATGGAGCAAATAATTCACACATAAGGGCGTCTAATGAAAAAATGTTGCATTGTTTTATGTTATTCATAAAAATAATATTCCTTATTTCCTTGTCGATTCCTTTTTGCATGATTGTCTTTTTATGTTTTGCAAGTAGGTGTGTGTGGCCCAAGGGAGGGAGGGAGGGTGTACGGTCAAGACAGAGGGTGCACCTAGCGAGGGGCAGAACGAAGAGTGGTGCACGATATTTAGTGGGGGTGACAAAGAGGTGTCAAAGCAGAGGGACAATCGAAGTTGCACGGAGGAGTGCAGAGTAATAACGTCGTTGTTTGCTAGTGCGGTTCAACATACGCAAGTAATATTCTGCAGGCTAAAAAAAGTCCACCAATTCACATAGTAGGTTCTAATCGGGTGGTCCCCACAAGCAGAGGGAGTTTGGCAAAAAATTAAGATTCCCTACCAGAGGCACGTCTTGCGAGTAACTTCTCCCTTAATGCACGTCTAGATATAGTGCTAATCTCTTCTTCTTTTCTTCTTCGTAACTGCTCCCCTAATACAGGTCTAGAATAGCGCAAATCTCTCCTGCCATTCTTCTTCCTCGGAGTTCCTTCTTCCATAGAAGCATAGAAAATGAACATATGAGATTGAGTTTAATGAAAAGTTTGTCTAAACTGTGAAGTGCGACTTTTCATGCAAGAAGCATGTCATTAGTATATATAACAGTAGCTTTGTATAGGATGATACATTGATTTATTTTTGTCTTTGGAAGCAATTAAATTGGTATTAGGAAGCACACATGTGACACTAGCAGAGTCCGTAGCCTGAGAACCAAACAACGTTTTATTTTCCAAATCACATCCATTGGTTATAAGAAGCGTGCATATGATCCAGCAGAAGCATTGTTAGCTTACGTTGCAATGTTTTTTTCGTAACGAAGCAAAAAGGGAAAATAGATCTGAGTTATGAAGCATCATGGGACTAGCAGTAAAGGCCATGGCGGCCAGCGACATGGCACGGAAATCTCATCGAAAAAGGCCATGGCCTGCGCTTTATGTGTTCGCCGTGGTTGAGACCGACAACTAGCATACGAGAACCATGAACTGCATCGTGCTTCCTTGCCGTGATGCGGTACAGGAGGGACCTTGCGCAAGGTTTGGGCCACGGAAGAAGCTTCATCGCCATTGGTGAAGGGACGAACACGAAACCACCTAGGAGCAGAAATCGGGGATAGTTGGGAGAGTTGACCATAGCGGCGACGACGGCGACATTAGGCTCGCTGGGAGCGAACGCGGACATGGCGTGGGCCATTATATAGCCCAATCATGAGACGTTTGATGCGTCGCTCGAAATAAACGGCAAGATTCTAGTCCGGTGTTTTCTTCCAGATCAGACCACGATAGATAGTATTTACCAACCAATATACATGTATATCCACTCCTTCCTAGATATAGACACAGTGCTACACACCATTGGCTTGTCAACCTGGTATGAGAGTGTGTTCTGTATAGGACGGCTAGAGAAGGATTGTCCCGAAGGAACGAGGTAGAGCAAGAATAGCCAAGGCAATATAGTACATGGGAGAGGAACATTGCCACAATCTTCAACATGGCCCATGTTGTAATCCGAGTGATCCGTCGGTTATTCCTGGTGCCTTCTATGCCCATAGATATCAAATTCAGTTGTGCAAACACCCTTAACAAATAAATGTGATTGAACAATTCTAGGAGACATGAGTAAAATGACGAATACACTATGCATCGTTTTCTTATAGAAATCCTCCTACTTATAACATACCGGGTGGTAGACAGAGAGATAAATTACTAGTCCTCTGGTAGGTCGATAGCTATTTTGTTTGTTATAAGAACTTGGTCCTCTTGTTGGTCAATAAATAAGAATCTTCGGTTATGCCTTGGTTCTCCAGTAGGCCATAGGTGGACGGACCAAGGAACTCATCAAGGCCAGTGTTGGGCTAGCTTTTAATGGGCCAGCCATGGCTAAACTACACAGTTAAAGAGTTCTGGCCAAAGTCTAATATAATTTCTTTTTGAGTTACTCAGCTCGTCTAGCATGGGACCTGGGTCTCCCCTCCTTTATCAATATTTTATCCTGATGATGAATTTCTTTATCGTCTTGTTTTTGGAAAGGAAGAATTGTGTTGACCTTCAGACCTATGCATTAGTACGGTGCACCTAGTCAACAAATGAACTTATTATTCATGCAACATTCAATTTTGCAACATTTTTAAATAAATTTGTAAACACGTGAAAACTTTTGCAACATTTTGAGCATGCCCATGTAGGAAAAAGTACTGTATGTTAAAAAAATACTTGTTTGTTTGTTGCGGAGTGTAAGAATCGTGTCATAGTCTGTGATAAAAATAATCAATGCATCCAACATTCCTGCCTAACTCATCCAACATTACAAAAAACATATAATTTTGGAGTAAACTATCTATAACATACACATAGAAATCATTGTAGAAATTTTCCCATACTTACACAAAACAAAAACAATGCAAACATATATCAAATCGCATACATATAGACACATGTGAACCTAGACAAATCCAAGTCACTTGTTTTTGGATGAAACAAGTATACTATTTTGCACATAGTTGTGTTTTTTTAAAATAAAAAGGGAAGCCCTAGCCTCTGCATCGATCGATGCATATGGTCTATTTTATTTGATTATTTATAACTCTTAGAGATAACATCTCAGTATGTCACATAAGACCGATATACAAATCAACCAACAAAAAATAAGATACATTATGGGTCTCTGCATCAGCATGTGATTTTATTATCAGATTGTCAGCCACACCGGTTGAATAAATATTGTGCAATGTTTCCAAACAACTGCACCCAGAAGCCAAGGCCGTGCACATCTCTATATATACAGTGTGTTTGTTATCCCTTTTCTATATATCTATGCTGCAAACCAGACTATCACCCTCTTTATTCCATCCTCTTTCATGCCAAACCAATATACTGGGACATCCAGCCCTTCCTAGATTTAGACGGAGTGCTACACACCGTTGTCTTGTCAACGTGGTATGAGAGCGTGTTTTGTATAGGACGGCTGGAGAAGGATTGTTCCCAAGGAACGAGGTAGAGTGAGAATAGCTAAGGAAATATAGTACATGGGAGAGGAACATTGCCACAATCTTCAACATGGCGCATGTTGTAATCCGAGTGATCCGTCGGTTATTCCTGGTGCCTTCTATGCCCATAGATATCAAATTCAGTTGTGAAAACACCCTTAACAAATAAATGTGATTGAACAATTCTATGAGACATGAGTAAAATGACGAATTCACTATGCATCATTTTCCTATAGAAATCTTCCTACTTATAATAGACCGGGTGGTAGACAGTGGCATGAATTACTAGTCCTTTGGTAGGTCGGTAGCTAATTTGTTTGTTAAGAACTTGGTACTATGGTTGGTCAATAAATAAGAATCTTCGGTTATGAACTTGGTTCTCGAGTAGACCATAGGTGGACGGACCAAGGAACACAGCAAGGCCAGGGTTGGGCTAGCTTCTAATGGGCCAGCCATGGCTAAACTATATAGTTTAAGAGTTCTGGCCGAAGTATATAATATAATATAATTTCTTCTTGAGTTACTCGGCTCGTCTAGCACGGGACCTTGATCTCCCCTCCTTTATCCATATTTTAGCCCCATGATGATTTACTTTATCCTCTTGTTTTTGGAAAGGAAGAATTGTGTTGATCTTCAGACCTATGCATTAGTACGATGCACCTAGTCAACAATTGAACTTATTATTCATGCAACATTCAATTTTGCAACATTTTTAAATAAACTTGTAAACACGTGAAAACTTTTGCAACATTTTGAGCATGCCCATGTCGTAAAAGAAGTACCGTATGTTAAAAAATCCTTGTTTCTTTGCAGCGAATAGTAAAAATCGTGTCATAGTCTGCGATAAAAATAATCAATGCATCCAACATTCCTGCATGACTCATCCAACATTTCAAAAACACATATGTAAATTGGAGTAAACTATCTATAGCATACACATATAAATCATTGTAGCACTTTTCACATTTTTTTTCGAAATGGGGAAAGATCACCCCAGCCTCTGCATCCAAGAGTTGCACAGGGCCTATTTTATTAGATAGTTACACAAAACAAAAACAATGCAAACATGTAGCAAATCGCAACACAGTACGTAAGGTGGATGAAATTCCCCAAAAAATAATCTTCCCAACGACCATGAATTAACCACCATAGTCTATTCGAGATCAAAGGTCATGAATGTGTCACAACGGTCGGAGCGAGATCTTGGGTGTTTCCCATACATGCCAACTCCCATCTCATCTTCCAAGGACTAAATCCGTGTGGGAGCTCCACATTTTGTGCCCAGCCACACTCGAATCTTTGTCATGGCATTGGCCATGCCGATGGCGACCTCCTGCGCTTTCACTCGAGTGAGTACCGTACCGGAGGCAGCGGGTGGACTAAACTAAAGTCAACAGAAAGGCATGGTCAGGCGGAGGAGCGGCCAGCGCGCCGACGAACTACAGTGGCCACCGCGCTAGAGAGGGAGCAGCGGCCCAGGCACCCTTGGAAGCACCGCCAGCGGAGGCCACGCGCATAGAGCAACAAGACAACAATGCCAACAGACACACATAAAAGAGGATTTGATCACCAGCGGGTAGAATATGAAAGTTTTCGTTAATACTTATGCATTCAAACGAGTGTGGATGTACTGAAAATACGTGGATCTCGCTTAACTAAGGGTGTGTTTGGTAGCCCGGGTGGTACATCTTAGCTCATACAAGCTGAGTACAGCTATGTCCAACTCATACAAGTGTGTTTTATTATCTGTGTTTGGTAGGTCGTACGAGCTAAGATGTGCTGACTTCATATCCTGTTTGGTAGGTCGTATGAGTTGAGCCGTGCCAGCTATTGGATAAAAGCATTCAGGTCCTTGGCTAGAAAGATAAAAAGTAATCAGGTCCCTCAGAGCTCGCCGGCGCCGTTGCCAGTGAGAGAACCGCCGCCACACGCCTCCGTCACCGCCATGATGCGGAGCTCCTCGTTCCCCGCCACCACGAGGCCGTGCTTAGGCCACACGCGCGCCGCCAGGAGGCCGGGTCGCTGCAGCTCAAAAGAGGCATGGCAAGAGGCCACATGCCGCCGCCAGGAGCTCGATAGGGACGGTGAGTTCGATGGGGGCGGGGATGAGGACGGTGGAGCTCGACCTGGACGATGAGATCGACCTGGACGAGTAATGGCGACATCGGTGATGAAGAAAACGAGTCGTTGCAAGGGGATAGGAGAAACAAATCGCTGCGGGGAGGGGGGAAATGAGGTGCGGGGCCTCTGACCCCTGTGGAGCTGGAACGCACGGGTGGGACGGATTCGGCACTGCCGAGTTGTGAAGCTCGATTTGAGCTTCACAACCGGGCAGGGCTCTGATGGAACCGATCCAGCTTAACAAACAACAAAACGTGGCATGAGATAAGAATATTTAGGTTGTCCTAGGCTACCAAACACACCCTAATTGTGCTGAAGTCATGGGGGGTGTAAAAACGAGTGTACTCTTGTACTCCTCCAGTCCTCCTTCTACAAAAACTTGTCCGAGATTTGGCTAGATTCCTATATACCTATACTAACTCATGTCTTGATACATATGGATCAAGACAAATGTTGGACATCGTTTTTTAGACAGAGAGGGTAGGTGAAATCACATAACTCAGGAGGTGGTTCCTCCCTTCTCCTTGGAGCGAGGCGGCCTCTAGGAACCCCGAGCGCCGCGGGTGAAGGGGACGACATGCTCTGGCACCTCGCAGTCGTGGTGCGGCTGGGAGGGGCAACACTCTTGCGACAAATTGGAGCGACGACCGTGACCTCCTACTGTGGCTGCTTGTCTCCACGGCGTGGCTGGGAGGCCGTGCTCTTGCGGCATATTGGAGTGATGGGCATGACCTCCTCCTGTGTCCACTTGTCTCTGTGGCACGGTGTCGCTCCAAAGGCTTTACGATGGAAGAGGTTTGGGTAGGGGCTCCGACCGGCGCAGGGACCCCGGAGCAGAGGATTCAGACATGGTGGCGGAGGCGTCCCCTCCATTGGGAATTATTGGCCATGAGGTGTCTCATGTGGTGGCACCTAGGGACGACAGATCACGTAATCACGAGCCTAGGTTCATTGCATGAGGCGTGTGGTGGCCAAAGCTCCCTCCTGGTCCTAAGATGGAGCGGCGAAGTTCTTTGGTGTCAAAGACTATGAGTCTCAGCGGGATGGCGCAACGGGACTACGGGGCGGACGGGTAATCATGGAAACACTGGGTGGTGGATATGTTTGGCGTTATGGCAAGGGTAGGTCTTGCAAACGTTACGCAAATCTCTATCGTGAAGATGAGTCAACAGCAGCACCAGCCCCGTCGACAGGGGTATGCGAGGTGTGCGCTAGCACATGACCCCCAAAATTTGGGGGCCCCGAATCCTACTTACTTTTTTACTATACTTAATCAGAGCTTAGCACGGTGTCCAACTGCACAAGAAAATCAACCAACGATGGTATCCCTAGCAATATATCTACATCCAAAAACTAAATACAGATCTCAGCAGCAGTGATCAACCGACTGTCGCTCATGCCCGTTCAATCGTTTACCCAGTATGGAAGTGATGCATCTCCCATGTGAAATTGTTCTCAACTTTGGCATAAGATATCCCTCTATGTCTGTCTGCTAATACCGATACTTCGTAGTTTCCTTGTTATTGAATTGTCTCATTCTGAATGAGGCATTAAGAATTATTTTGTGATCAGGTGCTTTAGCTATAGGTTCTGGCCTAGCCTATGCTTTATGCTGAATTTTGAATTGTTTGAATTCAGGTTCAGTCATTCGTTCAAGATTATTATTTGATACTCCATCAACATGTAATGTGAGGCCACATATGTAATATTCCATAAACTAGAGACAATTAAGAAACAAACAATTACAAAATAGAGGACATAATTATTAAACAATTCATTAATAAACAAACAACCATCTATAATATTCATTATTTATAATCTCATGTGATGACATTCATATACATCTCCAAGTGACATATGCTTTCTTTAGTTCCTTCTCCTCTACTGGCCAACCATAATCTTCGGTGTTTTCTGATAAAGTTCTATGTGACATCTTAGAGCCATATGAATCCTTCCCTCTCTTTGCAATCTATTTTTGCTCAGATGTGGTATTTTGTATATGTTACCTCCTTCCTCTTACATAACATTAATCATGCACTGCAGGGTTATAAACACTCTCGACGGTTTCTGCACGTGATATGCATCATATGATTGTCAACAGACTATTAAATCCTCGAGAGTGTTAGGTGCACTCTCAAGTGCCACAGACTAAATCAAACAGAATAAGCTAAGACCCAGAACGTTCATATAAGGTGAAATTGTTGGTTGCAGCGCCAACCTGATATCTAGTCCTGATTCTTCGACGACAACTAGAAAAGTGGGATCATTTTGAAGAACATGTGTTCTAGCATTGTCTTATTGGATCAATATTCTCCCCTCTTGATTATCATCGGGCATCTGGTCTATGATAGCTGGAACTACCTTTTCATAAAGATATTCACTCATGACATCTCTAGTAACCGAAAGAGTAACTCCTGGTTCCTTCTATGCCTATAGAATCAAAATTCAAATACGTGGCATGCAGAGACACAACAAGTGATGCAAGAAATGAGATCGAGCAATTCTAGAACATCAGTAAAATGAAGAATAAGCTATTCATCATTTTCGTAAGGAAGCCTTAGTTTTATAGAAGACTTTGTTGGTGGGTAGTGACATGATGCCAATGGTCCTCTAGTAGGTCAATTGATGAGAATCTATTTGTTACAAATTTAGTCCTCAGGTAGGTCCGAGGCAACGAAAGCTTTATCATTGCCTCAACATAAATATGTTCTAAGTTTTCTAAGACATACATATATTGATCTTCCGATATTTGCATTAGAATGATGCACCTTCAAAGTTTATAGAAAAAAAAGCAACGGCTAATGATCCATCTTGAAAGGCAAAGGTGGGATAAGTAGGACCAACGCCACCTAGTTGTGTTCATATGTCCTGGAGAATCAAATTCATTTTCACCAAGA
Source organism: Avena sativa (assembly GCA_916181665.1). NCBI lineage: Eukaryota > Viridiplantae > Streptophyta > Magnoliopsida > Poales > Poaceae > Avena > Avena sativa. The sequence goes on from OV702285.1 coordinate 18,564,498, forward strand.
TTGGAGATCTAGACTATATTCCAAGAAATAGATGGACACGATTGCTACATCATACTTGCAAGCTCAAACGAACATGTCAATCAGATGTTAGTATTTAGGAAGGCCTGGCACAATACGCTTATCTCACTTAATTAATTACTATCTAATTAATTGTAATGCGAATTGAGTAAGTATTTGGAATCTATTGTGTCAAATCACATTTTCTTTGAAAAGGAGGGAAGTCCCCAGGGACTCAGCACAGATTGGTCGATATAGCCATATATTAGTGCAAAGTACCATTTACAATCCAAATGAACACCGTTGAGCATAAAAGATATAGCGCTTCTTCTTCTGGCGCCATAGGTCTTACCATTTGCTAAAGAACTAGGGCTATGTTTATTTTTTGTTTCCATTATTCAAGAGTTTCTATATATTTTCACTCTTCTATATCAGAGACCTTGAAACATCGGGACAATTAATTCTCTTAAGAACACATCTCTACTATCTAAAAGGGAAAATAGAGGTTATGTTTCATGCCAACCCCATGTTTCGGTCGTCGCTTCGTCACAAACCCCCCTTCGTTGCTTCATCCCCCCCCCCCCCCCCCCCCGTAAAAAGTGCCTCGCAGAATAATAACATGTCATCAAAATAGTCCACCGAGTTAACCCACCCACCGTACCCACGCCCAGTATCAAGCTACGCCTCAGCGACCTCCATCACCATGATTCCCTACACAACGCCACATGTATGCCACCCTAAACTGAAGTCACCCCTGCTACCCTACCGGTTGATGCACACAGGCCTGCCCGCCCTTCCGCTCGCCCTCATGCATGCACCCACGCAAACGACCGCACTACGACGCCACCTGTACTCATCCCAGCCGAAACATAAGATCAATGATTGATGTGGTGCTTCGTCAAAAGAGAATATCAGGCCCTCCAACTCTCATGTTTTGTATCCCTCTACCTTAATTCCCTGGGTTCCTATTTTGATGAATCCATGAATGCCTACTTGGATGATTGGACTCTTTGATTTGCTTAGGTTGATATTAGATTCCCGTGATTTACCCTCATGGCGGATGCCTGCCTTGCCACACACTCCAATCCCCACTCTCTCAGCAACATATTTTCTTATAAATTTGTAAATGTATGAAAACTTTTGCAACATTTTGAGCATGCCCATGCAACATTAGGCAGCCAATACATGTTTTGACTAGGTTGCCGACATCCTTCTTACTTGTAAGCCATAAAACCCATGTCCGAAGGCTTTCGTGACGAGGGATATGGGAGACACATTATGTCCGCAATCACCAACGGGGATTTCCCTCTGAATATCGATTCCTTCAGCCATACAAACACAACGCTGGAAGATTACGAGTGATTCGTTTGTAGAGTTGACCGTTCATGATAGTGTAGGATTTTTCACGCTGTATGATCTAAGGTTTGAGTCCTCAGGTGTGTCCGATGCAAAGAGAGAGTTATTAATCATTTAGAAAAATAATAAATCTCCTTAGTTTTTTCAAGAAATAACTATGATGCACCTAATTTTTTTATAGAAAGTAAAGTCCAATTGCTATTAATTATTCCGTTCTAAAATTGAAAAGATGGGCTAAGGCTTTGTTCGGTTGCATTGGTTCAGATCCACTAGCGGATGCAACCCCTGCATGGATTCGGTGAACCATAGGTGTCACCCAAATCCCGACTGACCCACTCCTTAGAATCCCTACTATTCCATGGCATTTGTTATCGTTCGGTTAGTCCCTGCACAAGTGGCAGCAAGCAGCACACACGATGGCATGCAGCAAGCAACACACGCGGGAGGCAGCAAGCAGCATAACATACAAACCCAAAAAAGACAACACGTTTGAATCTAAATAGTATCCTTTTTACCATCAACTTTGACCATGGCTAAAAGCTAAAATAAAAAATGTTCCCAAGCAAGATAAATAACGAAATACAAGATATAGCTGAAACGTAAGTATCTAAAAAACTCTACTATTTCAAGGTACAATTGATCCGATCTTAGAAAATAGTGACGCGATAAGAAAATACAGTCTTTACACTCTAAAGCACACACAAATTCATCATCATAACATCCTGCCTTTCTTCTTCTAGAGATTGATCATGTAGAACTGACAACTTGCCTTTCTTCTTCTAGAGATTGATCATGTAGTATAAAACAACTTCGGGTCTTTGCATTAGCCAACTGTCAATAGTATAAAACAACTTCGGGTTTTTTTCTTGAGAAGAGTGAGAATCTTCTCCTAAAAAATCAATGTCCAGTATTTGGAGGCAGTCAAGGAGCAACAGCTAGCATCTTCTACATCCAGCATTATCTAGCATTAAACAATCTTTGTTACTTGATACTTTTAGTCTCTTTAGTATGCTTCCTCTTGTGAGGTTTTCTGTTTTTTTTCAGATGATTGGTGTTTGTATCAACCTTATCTGATCCATGAGATGTTTTTTACCTTTTGTACTCTTTGTTACTTGATACTTTTTTAATAAATGGTTGCGTGCATCTGAAGATGCAGAGGCCAGGGTCGACCCCATTTCGGAAAAAAAAGCATTAAACAGTCTACATGCACTGCGCTTTGCAAGTGAGAAGACAATAGTAGTAGTGATGCAACTTACCACTATTATTGACCTTGGATTTTTAGTGAAAATTACTCAACTACAGTCTTAGTGAAACACATGTTATAAGTGTTGTCAACTTCTACAACAACAGTAATCAGACTATAAGCAAGTAGAGTTTCCATGCAAGGCAGTGCTTCTAAAATACGCTAAAGTAATTAATCAATAACAACAAGAAAGCAGAGTTATTGCACACGATAAAAGCTCAGAAGCATGCATGTACAAATGCTTCACAAGGCATACACTGTGCTGAATCTACCCACACACGCAGATGCAAGCTACAACACACGCACACACACACAAAAAGAAAGAACATGTGGCGATTTTTTCCACCCATGGCTTCAACCTCTCCGGCAATGAATAAGACGGTTAATTAACAGAACTGAGTATAGCAAGAAAGATGCAGCTTCTCCTTTTCCCTCCCCTTCCCCCCAACGAAAAAGGCTAGAGGTAGCCAGCTCCAATTTGGGCAAGATCGCATGAACACAAGGCATGTACGCAAGAGAAAAGCACGGCACGACATCTGTTGCTGGAGTACTCGTAGAGGCGCCAGCGGATTCTTCACAAGGCATGGAGAGCTCGTACGCCTTCCTCTGGAGCCTGTTGCGGCGCTTGCAAAAGGTCACCGGCCACAAATCAATGGGGGCGACCAGATCCAACAAGATCAGATGCTACCACATCTCAACATCTCCTATCTCAGATCGCACGAAAACAGAGCATGCTCCCTAACTTGAACAAGCCCTAACTTTACCAGAAGAGGGAATGGGGAGGAGATGGAGGAGGGCATCTTACCTTCTAGCGGCCGGCATCGAGGATGGAGAAGGGGGATATGTCAGAGATCTGAAGCTTCCGGGTCAGGTGCAGCCGCCGTCGCCTCTCGCCTCCCCTTAGCCGCCGCTTAACCGGCGGGGTTGGGGCAAAACGAACAAAACCTAAATGGAACCAACACTGCCTAGTTTTGTCCATATGTTCAAATTGCTACTTTGGCGCGCAGATTTACACGCACAAACACCTTAAAAAGCACTAAACCGGGTATGAATGCACACATGTGTACGCAAATTTAAGATGGTAAAAGGTCATTCTCTGTTGTACGAAATGCTATTTCATGGCAACGTTGGACTGTTGTCATAGGCCCAAACTCCAGTGAGGGGTTCCCAACTTTATCGCCGCCTGTTCACTCCACTTTGTGACCTACAATTTGGTTGAGTAAAGTTGTATGAGACCATATGGCCATAAATTTTGAGATCTTTTATGGTACCTTTAAATAAATAATATCCATTCATTTTGGTAATCCAATGGTCCATAAGTGTCCATACCGGTCTAAAAAACCCGTCCAGTACTAATCCTACTGGTGACGTCCCTACCCCACCGTAAAAGAGGCATGGCCCAATAGAGCCCATCCAGGCATCGTTGTATACTAGACTGGTGCATCATTAGAAAAAAAATTCTTTCTTTTCCTCGCCATGTCCACAGCTTGCTTCTCTCCTGATCCCGTTCCTGCTGGCTCCGTCCCCGATCAATTCCGGCCGGCTCCAGCAAGTCCTCGTGCCGCTGACTACCGCCCCGTAGCCATCCTATCCTCCTCTCTCGATTCCAAGACGTGGAGCTGCCCCACGACGAATCTTATCCGCCGTGGATTCCGTTTGGTCGGCGCCGCCTCGCACGCGGCTGGCCGCCTGCCGCCCATACAGTGCGGTGGCCGTCGACGCCGGCCAAACGCTGGCGCGGGTGTGCGTCCATCTGTCCTGCTGCTAGGGTTAGGTCTGGGGTGTCGCCTCCACCGAGATGAATGTCGCCTCCATGACGACCGAAGGTTCATGTTCCTCGGATTTGTGGAATCATCTCTGCATTTATTGGAGTTTCCCGTTACATCGAACTAGTTGTTCACCAATATTTTTTCTGATGAATTACAATTGCTAGGCCTTACTTGGGCCTAATCTCGGAATAATTTCTGAGCCGTTACTTGTCCCTCATACAGGACCAGTAAAAGGTATTGTAAAACCGGCCTAAATTTAAACCAAAATGCTGCAAGGAAAGAAAGAAGGCATGTATATTCTGTGAAAACAGAAAACAGAAAACTTGATTCCAACACGCTGTTCTCTATGGCAACAGCTGCATTTATTTTTATCTTTTGCTGAAACCTTCCACTGCAAGTGCTCCAGTCGATGGACGATCATAGTGGAGTTCAGCCCACCGCCACCTCTATCAACACCGTTCTTTTCATATCTCTAAGTTCAACTATAAAATGTGAAATGTTCTGCTAAACCATGAACAGTTGAAACTTATTAGCTATGTTCAGCGGACCAAAGGATCTCACCGGCCCACCGTCATGCAAGTAACATGGCTATACCTAAACTGAATTCGAACTTTTTGCAGTGCATTTATCATCGAGCAGCCTAAATCCGTATAGTAGGTTCATTGGTGCATGTGAATGTAGATTAAGATTAAACACTTCATTGGCTTGGGTGTGTCCTTTGTGGTAGGTGGTGGCCATGGGGTGCGGTTCTGGCTCGATCCGTGGCTACTCCCAATCCCGTTGGGGGTCCAGTTCCCTGGTCTCTTCGCCATCTCTTCCTCCCCAGCGGCGCTGGTGGCGGAGGTCTTTAGCGACGGCCGCTGGAACATCCTGTTCCGTCGCTACCTCGGCGTGGAGGAAGCTGCGGACCTTCTGCAGCTCCGGGGCTCCCTCCCGGCGACCTTAGCGACTTCCCCGAATTCGGCCACGTGGCAGCTGCAGCCTTCGGGCGAGTTCTCGATGAGCTCGGCTTACCAGGCCCTGTTCCAGGGCCCGGAGCTGGCCTGGAACTCCCCCCTGTGGAAGGCCCCCCTTCCGCTTAGTATTCGGATCTTCGTGTGGCAGCTGCTTCGGGACAGGCTTCCCTCGGGGGTCGAGGTGGCCAAGCGTCATGGCCCGGGCAATGGCATGTGTCCCCTATGTGGGACTCCGGAATCCTGTGCCCATATTATGTTCTCTTGTTCGGCTGCGCGTGCGCTTTGGTCCTTTGTCCAGGAGGCGTTGGGGCCTGCATGGTAGGCGCAGGAGCTCGGGGAGTTCCTGCAAACCCAGGCAAACAAGGCCGGAGGAGGGCGCCGCCTCTTCTGGCTCGTGTTTGCGGGCATCTCTTGGACCTTGTGGAATGTGCGTAACAAGATGGTGATTGAGAAGGTCTTCCCTTCCCGCGTGACTGACCCAGTTTTTTCCTTTCTGGCCTTCCTACAGCAGTGGTCTCCCCTGGTGCGGCAGCGTGACCGGTCGACCTTCGACGACACTCTCCGGACCTTGAGGGCAGCGGCGCTCACCCTCTCGGCCCCTGCCTCGTCGGCCTCCTCGGTGGCATGAGTGCTCCTCCAGTCGCTTCGTCGTGCCTTTTTACTTTTCCTTTGGGCTTGCTTGTGCTGTGGCCCCAGCGGACCGTCGTACCCTTTTCTTTTTTTTTTGGCTCCGGCCAGCTTGGTTGATATGTGAACCTTGTATATGGATGTTGCTTTATTTATAAAGCGGGGCGAAAGCCATATTTTTGGATTTTCGGACCACCACTTACATCCATCATGTTTTTGGTAGTACTAGCTAGTATGAGAAGAAAGAAATAAGCATGGATGTATTTTGATCAGCAGAGAATATTGAATCATTACTCTCTTTTGTAATCTGTATAATAGAAAAATTAGTCCGCTGAATCTTCCTAGTTACTGTCCTAGCAACACAAGTAGTCGATTCTAATAAAGCCTTCCATTTCGAGGCGCATACACGAGGTTGGGTTCTAGCTACTATATTAAGAGTAATAAAGTGTTCTTTATCGAAAAAACATGAGGATGCTTTCTAACTAGTATGCTTCCGTGGCTGCTTTTCTGCCCTTCTTCTTCATCTTCTTCACCTTGAGCAGGGGCGGAGCCAGGATTTAACCATAAAGGGAGCAAAAAATCGCGAGATAAAATACTTGGATATATCAAAAAAAATCTATCAATTTCCAAAAAAAATCAAAACAATTCTCTTTATGGGATGGTTAGCGATTTTTCAAAGAAACTTAGTGTTATTAATAGATTCTTCCACTCATCCTTATGCATAAATAAAATGATTAAAATTTAGATCTTAGCAAAAAATGCACAAGTATACAAACTAATCAGTAGTTCGAACTCGTTGTATTCTACGAAACAAAAAGATAGTAAAAAGAACAATGATAATATATGTGTACCTTTTAATCAAACATAGAGTAGCACTAGTGCACACCCCCCCTCTAACACCAGTTTGGAGGGCCCTCTAACAGCGGTTGTAGAACCGTTGTTAAGGGTTCGGTGTTAGAGGGCCCCCCTTTAACACCGGTTCTTATACGAACCGGTGTTAAAGGGTGGCGCATGTGGGGCTGGCGCAGCGCTCAGGGACACGAACCGGTGTTAAAGGTTTTCTGCCGCGGCAGGAAAACGGCCTAAATTTCTGCCGCGGCCGAGTTCTGCCTCTGCCCCGTTCTGAGCGTATTTCTGCGGCGCGGCGGGGACGGGGAGGGGGGAGGGGGAATCTATCGGGAGTCGTATACACATACATCGTCATCGGTACATACGAGTACATGAATAGTTAAGCAACTATTATTATACACAACATCGTCATTGTGTGGTATTCTCCGTAAACATTGAAGCATCAAATACAAGACAAACACGTTCAAGCATATATACAATGTTTATTTTGGTGGATATCTAAAGAGTTCTCCGCCAGGCGTGACGACCTCATCAAGTATGAACCCCGCCAATTCCTCTTGAATGGCTCGTATGCGTTCAAATGGTAGGAGTTGGTCCCGCATCCGTTCGATCTGAATATACATGAAGAATGGGATCAATATATATATATATATAAGAATAAAACTCAACACAATTGATGGTAATAAAATAATGTTGTGTATTTTGTTTACTTACTCTAAGTTGTTCTAGTGCGGCTTGGCCCGTCACACATATCGTGTTGCGAATGAACTCGCAAACATAGTACCCACATAAGTTATTGTCGTGTCCCTGATGCGCGCACTTTACGAAAATAGAGAGTTCAATCAAAATAATAATCAATAAAGCATGATATAATAAAATTGGAAGCAGAATCAAAGAGATACGCAGACCTAGCTAGCTAGTATTACTTACATTTTGGTCTACAAATTTTATTTCTTCTGACCATTCACCCACGGCCCTGCCCGTGAACCTTTTCCAAACCCTGTTCCGCAAAGAAAATGGATAAAGGAGTAATTAATTACTTGTTGTCACGAAAGTTGCCGATCTAGTGTGATACAATGAATGAAATTACCTCTGGAGCATCTCTCTAAAGTCTGCCCATATCTCTTTTTCTTTTCGTAACGAGTCCATGACAAGGACTTTTCCTAAGTCGGGTTGAATGACTAGCAGAATAAAGTGGAACCTACGCACGCATAACTCATCATCAGTTACACTTAACATCGAGTAAGCCGAAACAGAATGTGTACAAGAGAGGGTAACAGTACTCACGAGAAGTTGTAAGGCAATAGTATTTCTCTTTTGGTTTGTTGTCTCAGTAAAGACCTTAGCAAGTAATCTTCTGTTTGCCCGGGTTTGGTTCTTACCACTTCTTCATGAACTCTATTTGGGTCAACGAACCCAATGCCAAAAGGGCCTCCTTTCATGCATTCCATAACCTTTTTCCTGCATAATAGTATATACATATATGGTGAGCATATATATACATACATGCAATTAATGAAGTGAATGAGATGAGATAGAAATTACAGAAATAGTACTTACACACAATAAAGGCTGATGGCAGCTTTGTCGTGTTCCTTCTGATTGAATAGAAAATGCATGTCTTGAATGTTGAAGTCGATCTCGTCGTCTCCGCACAAGAAAATCTCATCTCTTATATGCACCGTGATCCATTCTTCCTTTCTCGTCTTGCAGAAATCAAGGTACCACTTGTACAATCTTCGCATCTTTGTTGGTAGATTCTTAAGCTCCTCTTTCTTGACGAGATTCTTCCCATACTTCCATGGCTGTATGGGGTTGGCATCGCATTTGGGCAAGTTGTCTCCCATGATGTTCAAGTATGCAACGTAAGTCATCCCCATCTCATTGGCCTTTCTTTGTAGCTCTGCCTCGTAATCATTTACGGAAGGAGCATCCCGTGTGTCGAACACTTGGAGCAGGGCGCATGATTGATTTTCCTGCTCTCCGAGCATGGGAACTGTTTTCTGGGGTGCCGCACGACTGCTACTTTCAGTCTCCCTACGGCGCCTTGCATCCCCCTTCAAAATCTGGCGCTCGTAGTCCGGCACAAGAGGGGTTTCAGGTTTCAAAAGATTATTGTAAAACTTCTCCACCACCGCCGGATCTATTTTCTCCTTTGGCTCGGCCCGTCTAGGTGCAAAGAATTTCTTGACCTCTTCTTTCGAGATCCTATTGGTCTCCTCGTCGCTGCGATTACACGATAAAACCGGCAATGGCTTGGCGGAAGGCTGCGGGAAATAGTTTTGAACTCTTTTCCAAAGATTACTTTTCCACGGTAAAACCGGTAATGGCAATGACATGGGCGCGTGTCCGGCATCGTCATTCGGAACAGATAGACTGCCAGGACCGTTTCCAAAGATTACTTCTAGGTCCTTGACCATACCAAATACCTCCTCACCGGTACGGAGGACAGGCTTCCTCCGGGGTTCTGCCAGACGTTTGAAATGCTTGCCTTTCTTTCTTACTGGATGCAGGTTCGGAAGAAATCGACGATACCCTAGGTACACAACCTTCTTACATTTATCCAAATATACACTTTTAGTCTCATCTAAACAGTGTGTGCATGTATTGTATCCCTTGTTTGTCTGCCCTGAAATGTTACTACGAGCAGGCCAATCATTGATGGTTACGAAAAGCAATGCTCGTAGGTCAAATGGCTCCCCTTTGTGCTCATCCCACATACGTACACCTGGTTTGGCTCAAAGCTATAAAAGTTCTTCAACTAATGGCCCTAGGTACACATCAATGTCGTTGCCGGGTTGCCTCGGGCCTTGGATGAGCACTGGCATCATAATGAACTTCCTCTTCATACACAACCAAGGAGGAAGGTTATAGATACATAGAGTCACAGGCCAGGTGCTGTGACTGCAGCTCTGCTCACCAAAAGGATTCATGCCGTCTGTACTTAGACCAAACCTTAAGTTCCTTGCGTCACGTGCGAAGTCCGGGTACTCTCGCTCGACTTTTCTCCACTGTGACCCATCAGCGGGGTGTCTCAACATCGCGTCTTTCTTACGGTCTTCCATGTGTCATCGCAACAACTTGGCATGCTCTTTATTTCTGAAGAGACGTTTTAACCGTGGTATTATAGGAGCATACCACATAACCTTGGCAGGAACCTTATTTCTAGGGGCCTCGCCCTCAACATCGCCAGGATCGTCTCGTTTGATCTTATACCGCAGTGCAGTGCATACCGGGCACGCATCCAAATTCTCGTACTTCTCACCGCGGTAGAGGATGCAGTCATTAATGCAGGCATGTATCTTATGCATGTCTAATCCTAGAGGACAGACAACCTTCTTTGCTTGGTATGTACTGTCAGGCAACTCATTATTTCTTGGAAGAAGATCCTTCATTTTTACCAACAACTTTGAAAATGCGCTGTCAGTCACACCGTTCTCTGCCTTCCATTGCAGCAAATCCTTTAACATCTTTGCAAGTACCTAGCTTTTTGTGGCCATCTTCGCAAGTTGGATACAACAATGTTTTGCGATCCTTTAACATCTGCTCCAGCTTCTCCTTCTCCTTTTCAGTTTCACATTCTTCCTTTGCATCAGTAATGGCCCGACCAAGATCGTCATCAGCGGGCCCATCTGCTGCCTCTTGATCTTCATTATCTACCCCCGTTGCAGTATCATCATATTTAGGATACATATTATGATAGTTGTCATCATCCTCTTCTTATTCGTTGTCTTCCATCACAACCCCTTTTTCTCCGTGCTTGGTCCAACAATTATAGCTGGGCATGAAACCGGATCGAAGCAGGTGGGCGTGAATGGTTCTGGTATTTGAGTAGTCTTTCTTGTTCTGAAAGTGAACACACGGACATCACATAAAACCATTGTGACCATGGTTTGCATTAGCCACAACGATGAAATTTTGGAGGCCCGTAATGTACTCGGAAGTGCGGCGGTCACCGTACATCCATTGCCGGTTCATCTGCATTAATATATAGTATATATCAAAATTAATAGGGAGATGACCATTTATATATATAGTACATCAATGACACATGAAAGGATAGTTGCCGACCTCGACCGAGAAGGAAAGAGCAACGAGAAAACTTATTTTGAGCTCTCGGGCATTTCACCGAACACCTCTTGTGCATATGAAAAAAACACAAACTAGCACTCTTCACACCCTCTTGCTAGGCTCCAAAATGAGATAGTGAAAAAATGGAAGAGTGGGGTGTGGGCTGCGGTGTCTTATATAGCCCCCCCTTTAACACCGGTTCAAGCCACGAACCGGTGTTAAAGGGGGGGGGGCTGCGCGGGCCACTGGTGCAGGGTCCTTTAACACCGGTTCGTGGGGAGGCTCCTTTTTGCCGCACGGGCCACGCTGGTACGACCCCCCCTTTAACACCGGTTCGTAGAAGAATCGGTGTTAAAGCCCTTTTCCAGGATCAACAAAAGGCCTCGTTTCCACTAGTGTAGATACATTCGTGAATCAACACTCAGATGGTCTCCATGTTGCAACCGCACGACACAGCGGCTGCCATCGGTAGGATGCGATCATGCGAGATCAACGAGATATGGGATCAACGAATTCCAGAAGCTGTAGCAGACAGTGTCCCACCGTGTATAAATGGAAGAAAGCGCTGGCAGATGTCCTAGCAGCCAGATGAAAAATCCGCTCGATCTGATCTAGACTATGAAGCCACGACCAGAAGGACGCTTACACTTGGACTCCGATAGAAAATCAGAAAATTTCCAGGCCATCACGATGTCCAAAACTACAGAAGATGGGCTGTTTATTTAGTTGGGCCTCGTCGTTTCTAGCAATAGGTGCATGATAATTAGTTAGGCAATCAACACTAATCAAACAATTACTATGGCCATTAATACCTGCCAAATACATTGAGGGGGTGACCGGTTAGGGGGGGGGGGGGTCTGACCCCTGCTAGCCCCCCCTTGTCTCCGCCCCTGACCTTGAGCAAGACAACTCAAGGTTACCTTTCCAGTCCCGATCATCCATTTCATCCAAGCCAAGCAAGAGAAGTCAACGTTGCTTGTTCCTCGAGATAGCATGAGAGTGCGTGGCATATATGATGGCTGGATCAGAATGGCTTGATGGTTAGAGAAGCGACGATGCGAGCGAGTAAGAATAGCCAGGGTGGCAAAGAGGGAGAGGCACATCGACAATACCACCCAAGCTGTGCATATTACAATTCCGGTAATATATCAGTACTTCTCGGTGCCTTCCATGCCCATCATATATAACTCAAACTCCTAATATGCAGAGACACGGCAAATAATACCCACAACGGGGTTCGATTCTACTAAAGCTAGTGAGAAAGAAGCTATTCATCTTTTTCCCTTAAAACGCCTTGTTCCTTATAAAGACTTAATAGTAGCCAGTGATGTAAATTCACGGGGCCTCTGGTAGGTCAAGAATATCTTGTTATGAACATGGCTCTTGAATAGGGTGGTAGGCCCCAGTGATTTATTCGTCTTTTAAATTAAATTGCCAATTTTCTTAGCATTATTAAAAAGAAAGAATATGATTTTCAGCTTAAAAAGCTAACATATCATTCCTTATAAGAAAGTTAGTAAAAATAAAGCCCAACCGCTGATGATCCATCGTGAAGGGAAAATACAGCCTACCTATAACCGAGGACGCCTGGTTTATTCATAAGTGGATCTTTATATTTGTTTTAGTATTTATTGAAAAGTGATACTTTATTATTTATTATATAATAGCGGTTGTGATCTCATGCTTCTATACTAGTCGTACTCTCTTTATTACTCCCTCCTTGCCAAAGTGAGTCCATATAAGATGTTGTAAAAGTCAAATATTATCAAGTTCGGCCAATTTTATAAGAAAAACTATCAACATCTAGAACAACTAATCAGTACCATTAGATTCATCGTGATGTAGATTTTCATATGATATACATTTTTATTGTAGATATTGATGATTTTCTCAATAAAACTTGGTCAAAATTGATGCGAATCTAAACAAATCTATAACATGTAATTCAAGATAGAGTGAATAGTTTATTTTAAGATGTTACCTACACATTTCATTTAGTCTATTCCGGATGAGAACACGTGGGTGTAAACATGAGATGGTCTAAACTCCGGTAGGTGAAACCTTATGACTCATTTTTATATAACTTAGCAAGAGGTGGTTCTACTTGACACTTTTGTTGATTAGGATAGATACCCATATACCTAGACAATGCATTCAATCACAAAACGACTACGAAGATATTATTCTCAGGTAGGGTTTACCAAGAAGAAACCAATAAATTGTTTTTTTTCACCCTGGTCAGCTACTATTGATATAAAAATCGTGGTACATATATAGTAATGCGAAGAGGTTATTGCATTTTAGACATCAGAGGGACAGATCATGATGCTTCTAGAAGCAGAACCCTGATGCTTACCTGATGGCAACAACCTAATGCGAACATTTGTTACATTTTAGATATACCAGGGATAGTGAAGGCTGGCGCGATCTGGGGTGCCTGGCAAAGCCAGCGCACCACTCTCTAAACTGCCCTTCTCACTTGTGTGGCTGTAATCTAAATCACACTCTATTTTTCATTTATTTTTTTGCTATTGCTGTTTTTACAGTTTTGAACTCTGTATCCTTCCATGTACTCTGCCCGGCATTGTCCCGGTTTTCTCTTAATGATATGAAGAAGTGCTCGCTGCCTTCCGCCAAAAAAAGAAAGCAAAATCTAAGACCCCGAGAATGGACGCTAATCCTCCTCTTGACAATTATGACTAAGCTGAATTCAAAAACTATTACGCACACTGGCCATTACACAGCCACGGACTATATCTCTATCCTTCAAACTGGAAAATATATCAAAGCAAATCTAAGTCTCTCGGTGAGCACCCTTTTACAAGATGAACAGGCAACTCTGGCATTTAAAAATTCTCTAGTCGTGTTTGCACCTCCTTATTGATCGGAAAACAATATCTCTGGATCCCCATTTCGTCCCAGCCAAGCCAGATGACTCGAGCGTACTAGTTCCTCTGAGGCCGCGTGTGACTGTGCTTACGGGCTAGCTGGAGTAGCACTGCTTAATTAGTGGTTAGCGAAGGGGTGCATGAGAGACACAGAATACTTGGGGCAGCAATGTAGGAGTCTGAGACGTGGCGATATACAACACAGGTAGTGCATGATGTAGTTCCAGGAATCCATCGATAATTCCCGGTGCCTCCTATGCCTATACATATCAAATTCAAGTTCCTAGCACGCAGAGACATAAAACTAATGGGGTTAAATTATTCTATAATATGTGAAAATTGAGGAATAAGTTATCCGCCATAGGCTTAAGGAAACTGTGCTCCTTATAGAAGGCTTGGGTGGTAGGTTGTCCTCCGCTAGGTCAATATATTGTTGGAAATATAAGCAATAATCCATATGATTTAATCCGAATAATAAATTGATAAATTATGATCATACAGACAGTAGTAAAACCAATCATGCAGATCAACAAAGTAGATGAACAGATTACATCTATAGGAGATAAGCCTATCACATCTACACCAAACGCTAGAACAAAGAACTCTAGCATAATCTGAAAAAGAGAGTTGAACATCACGTACAGTGTAGGCTGAATAGCAGCCGTAGCGGTCGCAGCAGCGTCGCCCATGTTGAGGTTGTCGAAGAGGTTGCTGACGTTCGGGAAGAAGTCGTCGTCAGGGAACTCGTCGTCGGACGACGTCGTGGTTGCCAGTAGTCGCGCTGAGCGCTCCCCAAAAACCTGATCGCCCCTCACCCGTACAGGTTCACGAGAGGCGGGGTTCCGGAGGCCTACTGTTCCGATCTGCGGTGCACGCCGCAAGCCGGGATGGAGAAGACGAAAGCGGCGGCGCAAGGTTCTGGAGGTAGGCGCGTGTGTGGATTGATTTCGTACCGATTAGGTTTAGCCCGGACGCTTTATATAGTGCAGGTTAGGAGGATCGTGGGCTCAGCCCACGTCCGAGTCGGTAACAGCCACGTCCATAAAAACTGGAAACGGCTGTAATTAACGCGTCCGTTAATGACTCATAATCAGTTTTCCCAACAAGCAAAATAAAGCTCGGCTCGGCGAGATTCCCGCAACCCGCGGCGCGCGTCGTGACGAGGCGTGGCGAGGCGGGCGGCGTCGGAGGAGGAGTGCGCGAGGGCTACTCTTCTTGTCACACCTTAGTGAGTGGTGCAACACTCTACTATATAAGGTGGTCCAACTCCCCTTCAACTAGCAATGTGGGACTAAACTTTAGCACCACTAGCACAGCCATATGCTGCCATATACAAGTGGGCCAAAGAGAATTTCAGAATTTGTCTAATGGGCCAATAGCCCAATATACACCAAATTCCAACAATCCCCCACAAAGTCTCATTGGCACATCACAACACTTTTCTTCCAGAACATTGTTTTATATACCAGTATGTAGTGGAGACTGTTAAGTTGAACTTCCACGTTAAACTTCATGCTACACTAGCTAGCAACTTGAATAGTGGACTATGCCTTGAACTACAAGTTTTCTGCGCGCTAGTTTCACACAAAATCTAGACCGGTACAGGGCTACCGTCGGCTTCCCCGCGGTTTGGAGCTTATGCGTCATACTCCAGGGCCTTTCATGAGTTTACTAGAGAGCACCCAACTCTCACGGACTGCGACGTTTGACAGTCAGACTCATATAGGTGTGTTCCTCAAGAGATGTTCTGCAGGACAACATCTCCGCTTATAAAAAGCCACTTGGAACACATTAAGATAAATATCAACCTGCCATGCAGAATAAGAGAGTATTGCATCTTTATGGAGATGTAAATATAATATGGGAATACTCTCCTCTCAGCTGACCGACAGCTTGTCTCCCATCTCTAATTCACGGGATCTCCGATCACATAGAGTGGGTTGCCACTGGGATCAACTCATAGTGTGGGTCTCAAACCCATCTCCCTCGATGCATTATCTATCACATTACGTGATAGTCCCTTTGTGAAAGGATCTGCCAGGTTCTTAGATGTTTGGATATAATCCAACGCAATAACTCCGGAGTTTCTCAGTTTCCTGACAGATTTCAATCTCCTCTTCACATGCCTTGATGACTTCATATTATCCTTAGAACTGTTTACTTTGACGATCACAGTTTGATTATCACAGTTCATCGGGATAGCGGGTATTGGTTTTTCAACCACAGGTAAGTCCATCAAGAGCTCACGAAGCCACTCTGCTTCAACAGTGGCCGTGTCTAATGCTGTGAGTTCTGCTTCCATTGTTTACCTCGTTAAGATGGTCTGCTTGCAAGACTTCCAGGAAACAGCGCCACCACCAAGTGTAAACAAATAACCACTTGTGGCCTTAATCTCATCAGCATCAGATATCCAGTTTGAATCACTATAACCCTCAAGTACCCGAGGATACCCAGTATAGTGAATACCATAACTCGCAGTGCCTTTCAAATAGCGCAAAACTCTTTCAAGAGCATGCCAATGATCATCTCCAGGATTTGACACAAATCGACTCAGTTTGCTTACAGCAAAGGAGATGTCAGGTCTAGTAGCGCTAGCTAAATACATGAGCGAGCCAATAATTTGAGAATATCTCAATTGATCTTTAGCATTCCTTCGATTCTTTCGAAGTAGCACACTCGGATCATAAGGCGTTGGAGAAGAATTGCAGTCGCTATACCCGAAGCGACTCAATATCTTTTCCACATAGTGAGACTGAAGCAATGTAATCCCACCATTGTCATCCTTTAGTAGCTTGATGTTTAAGATTACATCAGCCACTCCCAAGTCCTTCATCTCAAAGCAACGAGATAGGAACTCTTTGACCTCCTCTATAACAGCGAGGTTGGTCCCGAATATCAATATGTCATCAACATAGAGACACATAATAACTCCCTCGCCCCCACCATGGCGATAGTACACACATTTGTCAGCCTCGTTTACAACAAAGCCTTCAGCAGTTAAAGTTCTTTCAAACTTCTCGTGCCACTGCTTAGGAGCTTGCTTAAGACCATACAAAGACTTCACTAACTTACACACCTTTCCTTCTTGACCATCTACTACAAATCCGTCAGGCTGCTCCATATAAATTTCCTCATCTAGCTCTCCATTTAGAAAAGCTGTCTTAACGTCCATTTGATGAACGAGAAGACCGTGTGAGGCAGCCAAGGAAAGTAGTACTCGAATAGTGGTCAATCTGGCTACAGGTGAGTAGGTATCGAAGAAGTCTTCACCTTCCTTTTGGGTATAACCCTTAGCCACAAGACGTGCTTTGTACTTTTCAATAGTACCATCAGGTCTAAGCTTTTTCTTGAACACCCATTTACATCCTACAGGTTTACACCCATAAGGACGATCAGTGATTTCCCAAGTACCATTAGCTAAGATGGAGTCCATCTCGCTTCGGACAGCTTCCTTCCAGTAGTCAGCATCTTGAGATGCATAGGCTTCTGAAATAGAAGTGGGAGTATCATCCACAAGGTACACAATGAAATCATCACCAAATGACTTTGCAGTCCTTTGTCTCTTGCTCCTTTTGGGAGCTTCATTGTCATCCTCCACAGGATCATCAGAGTGTTCTATCGGCATAGTGGGTTCAGGAATTATAGAAAATTCCTGACTAGATGAACTAGTCATCTCCTGATTTGATGAGCTAGACATACCTTTCATAGGAAAGATGTCCTCAAAGAAAGTCACATCATTCGACTCCATAATTGTACCAACATGCATGTCGGATACCTCAGATTTTACTATCAAAAATCTATAGCCAATGCTATGAAAAGCATATCCCAGAAAAACACAATCAACGGTTTTTGGTCCAAGCTTTCGCTTCTTGGGTATTGGAATATTGACTTTCGCCAAACAACCCCAAGTTCGTAAATAAGAGAGTTTAAGCCTTTTCTTTTCCCATTCCTCAAATGGAGTCATGGTTTTATCCTTTACAGGAACACGGTTTAGGACATGACACGCGGTCATTAGCGCCTCCCCCCACCATTCCTTGGAAAGACCAGATGTATCTAACATGGCGTTAACCAAATCAGTTAGAGTGCGGTTCTTTCTTTCGGCCACCCCATTTGACTGAGGTGAGTAGGGAGGCGTCCTCTCATGTATAATACCGTGTTCCATACAGAATAAATCAAATTCATTTGAAAAATACTCTCCACCACGATCCGACCTTAGCCGCTTGATTTTAAGATCAAGTTGGTTTTCTGCCTCAGCTTTATAGATTTTGAAGTAGTTCAAAGCTTCATCTTTAGATTTCAGGAGATAAACATAGCAGTATCTAGTGGAGTCATCAATCAACGTCATAAAGTATCTTTTTACACCTTTTGTCAACACACCATTCATCTCACAAAGATCTGAATGTATAAGTTCTAGCGGTGCTAAGTTTCTCGGTTCCGCAGTCGTATGAGACTTGCGGGGTTGCTTTGCTTGCACACAAACTTGGCACTTAGAACCTTTGACAGTGGTAAATTTCGGAATTAAACTCATATTGGCTAGCCGCGTCATGCAACCAAAGTTAATATGACAGAGTCGTGAATGCCAAATATTGGACTCATTATCATTGCAAACATGATTAATAACTTTAGTACATGAGTCTGACAGAGACAAGCGGAACAGACCTCCGCACTCATAACCTTTTCCAACAAATTGTACATATTTAGAAATTACAACTTTATTGGACTCAAAAACCAACTTAAAGCCATCTCGACATAAAAGCGATTCGCTGACGAGATTCTTATTGATGGAGGGAACGTGCTGCACATTCTTCAGCTGTACGGTCTTCCCCGAAGTAAACTTCAGATTTACCGTACCAACGCCATGAACAGAAGCACGTGAGCCGTTTCCCATCAGCACGGAAGAGGTCCTTGAGACCTGATAAGAGGAGAACATGGAAATATCAGAACATACATGTGTATTAGCACCCGTGTCTATCCACCAATCAGGAGAATGACATACTGAAAGGATAGTAGGTAAAATACCGTACCCAGCATCCTTCATCTCAGTATCGCTAATAACAACATTAGCGGCATTGCCGCTGTTCCCATGTTGACGCTTGTCAAAGCGATTAGGGCAGCTAGGAGCCCAATGACCAGGATCACCACAGACGTGGCAAGAGCCTTTCCTCTTATCATTTTTCTTCTTGAAGTTGGTTGAGTGCGTGGCCTTGTTCTTGCCATCGAACTTTCCCTTTCCTTCAGTTTTGTTCTTATTCTTGAACTTGTGGGATTGGAAGTTTTTCCTCTGCACTAAATTGGCAGTAGAAACTCCCTCAAGTCCTCGAGCAGTTTTGTCCTTTGCTCTCGCCTTCTCTTCCACATGAAGAGACCCAATGAGATCCGTAACGGAAAACTCTTGTCTCTTATGTTTTAGAGAAGTAGCAAAGTTCCTCCACGAAGGAGGAAGCTTGGCAATAATGCCACCAGCCACAAATTTGTCCGGTAAGGAACACTTGAACTGCTCAAGTTCTTTGGCAAGTGATTGTATCTCATGAGCTTGCTCAACGATGGAGCGCTCATCAACCATCCTGTAGTCATAGAATTGCTCCATGACATACAGCCCAGTGCCAGCGTCCGAGACCCCAAACTTGGCCTCGAGCGCTTCCCACGCGTCCTTGCCATTATCAAATGACATATAAGGGTCAACAATGTTGTCCCCAAGAACACTGAACAAAGCCGCCATAAACATGGTATCGGCTTTCTTAAAGTTCGCTTCCTGCTCAGCAGAAAGATCTCCTTCAGGCTTGCCAAGAGTGGCGCTATAACAGTTTATGTTTTCAAACCAGAGAACCGCTCTCTTGCGCCATCTCTTATAGTGCATGCCATCAAAAGGAGGCGGCCTAGTAGCCGCGGCTACACCAGTGGAATTCAGTTGCCTATGATCAGGTTTTTGGATTGTTGGAAATATAAGCAATAATCCATATGATTTAATCCGAATAATAAATTGATAAATCATGATCATACAGACAGTAGTAAAACCAATCATGCAGATCAACAAAGTAGATGAACAGATTACATATATAGGAGATAGGCCTATCACATCTACACCAAACGCTAGAACAAAGAACTCTAGCATAATCTGAAAAAGAGAGTTGAACATCACGTACAGTGTAGGCTGAATAGCAGCCGTAGCGGTCGCAGCAGCGTCGCCCATGTTAAGGTTGTCGAAGAGGTTGCTGACGTCCGGGAAGAAGTCGTCGTCAGGGAACTCGTCGTCGGACGACGTCGTGGTTGCCAGTAGTCGCGCTGAGCGCTCCCCAAAAACCTGATCGCCCCTCACCCGTACAGGTTCACGAGAGGCGGGGTTCCGGAGGCCTACTGTCCCGATCTGCGGTGCACGCCGCAAGCCGGGATGGAGAAGACGAAAGCGGCGGCGCAAGGTTCTGGAGGTAGGCGCGTGTGTGGATTGATTTCGTACCGATTAGGTTTAGCCCGGACGCTTTATATAGTGCAGGTTAGGAGGATCGTGGGCTCAGCCCACGTCCGAGTCGGTAACAGCCACGTCCATAAAAACTGGAAACGGCTGTAATTAACGCGTCCGTTAATGACTCATAATCAGTTTTCCCAACAAGCAAAATAAAGCTCGGCTCGGCGAGATTCCCGCAACCCGCGGCGCGCGTCGTGACGAGGCGAGGCGTGGCGAGGCGGGCGGCGTCGGAGGAGGAGTGCGCGAGGGCTACTCTTCTTGTCACACCTTAGTGAGTGGTGCAACACTCTACTATATAAGGTGGTCCAACTCCCCTTCAACTAGCAATGTGGGACTAAACTTTAGCACCACTAGCACAGCCATATGCTGCCATATACAAGTGGGCCAAAGAGAATTTCAGAATTTGTCTAATGGGCCAATAGCCCAATATACACCAAATTCCAACATATATAAGAACCCAATGGTTATGAACTTAGTCATTGGGTGGGTCAGATGCAATGAGCTCTATCAATCACTTACATAACTACATAAGCAATGGATTTATGTACTCTAGCTTTTTTCGAAAAGGGGAGTATAACCCGGCCTCTGCAGCAATCAATGCGTACAACCTCATGTATTATTGAGTTTAAAAGTTAAGGTGCAGGAATTCATGGATCACACAAAATTGATGAATAAGCAAGTGAAACAAAACTAGAAAAAAGCCTCTATACATCTTGTAGTCTGCTAGTGTGCCACCAACCAGCCATGTTATAGAAGCCTTGAGCAACCGTCAGAAGCCGGTTGCATCCAGTAATCATAAGTTCCAGCTAATCCGGCGATAGGAGAAAATGCCATAGTTGGGTCGAGTAAGTAGACACGTGGATAACCAGCAAAAAATTAGACTTTCTAGACTTGTTAAATAGAATGTTATCTTGCCAGATCCATAATGCCCAACATAAGACTAAAATACCAATGTGAATCCTAACCTTAGTTTTCTTATCATTTTTGTAGCTTTTTGTAAGAAAAAACTATTAATTTTCCGAACTTTGCCTAGTTCTATTCATGTGTGGTTGTGGAGTCACTAATGTTCTGTTCTGAAATAAAAGTCTATCAAACATATATAAAGCTCATCCACCAAGTGAATCTGATAATTCAAGTGTGCTATTTTTCACAAAAACCCAAACAATGTGACATTTCTGCGTAATAAAACACCAACTATGGAAAATAATGTTCAGTTCTGGAAGATAAAAACCTAAGTTGGCTAGTTTTGTTCATAATATGTGGTTGTGGGGTCAAATTCGTTTCTATGAAGTTGTGAGAGCTAGATTTTATTTATTTCTATGATCACAGTGGCAAAAATCACATGTTTATATAGTACCTGTACATATTTGTGTTCCAAGAAATATGTGGGTTAGTACAGTATATTTGCACACTCAAATCAGATGCTCACGATCAAATCCGTTTCCAACGAATGCATGTCTAATCAGATGCTCACGAAGACTTGACGCAGTTCGCGTGTGGGGCCTACGCATGTCTAATCAGATGCTAAGAGTAGGTGTTAGAATATGTTTTTATTTTCTACTTGTGTCGTTGCATCCAAAGTTGCGGTTGTGTACCATAGACATGCGAAGCTAATAGTGTTAATTAAGAGAAGGAAGATCATCTCTTAATTTAAGAGAAGACAAATCATTTTTTCAACTTCCTATTTTCTCCTATGTGGCACCATTAATATATTATCATTGTACATGCTCTTATGATCCTCTATTTTGCCTACCCCTCCACCCTTTTTAAAGCCATTTCCAACTGTTGTTAATGCAGCAACTTTTTTTCTAGACCTTTTCTTAGACTTATTTCCCAGACCTTGATTGAACTGCAAGTACTCCGGTCGATTAATGATCATAGTGGAGTTTAGCCAGCCACCACCGCTACCAACACTATCCTCTACCTGGCTCTAAGTTCGACAATAATTCTTATAATCTCTACTCTTTCTCATCGCTACGGTACATGAGTGCCTCCTCCTGTGTCCCGGGTCAAGCCGAGGTCCTCTCCGGTGGCGAGGCCGCTCGGAGATGGACAAGGCGAGGCGTCCATCTCTCCTATGTTCATATTAGGGTGAAGTCATGTCCATCTTACCCTTTGTAGAGATCCGGCGGTCAAAGTTTGTCTAGATGGGAGTTGGGTTAGGCCGCTTGTCCAATAAGCTTGAGGAGCTCTCTTATACGAGGGGTGTTGCTATGGAGATTTTGATCTTAATGCTCTCTCTCATTCTCGTTGTTGTGGTGGCGAAAGATGAGGGTCGGTGGCTTGATCTTTGGCTTCACGAGGGAAGCTTGTTGTAGTTTATTGATCAACACATGGTGCCCTTTATTTTCTGCCATATCCTTTCATCCATAGGGATCTTTGGGAGTGCTCTAATGACAGTTCATATTTGACACCACCTCGTTGTCATCAAATGGTCGTCAGGCAACCAGTTTGACCTCTAGTACTGCTGGCCTTGTGGTGGCCCAATCTCTTCTTCTCCCCCGGGTAACAAGCCAAAGAGGAGGATCTTCAACAACCCGATCATGGGCAGTCCATACCGATCCATCTTCAAGTGGCTTCGTCCTAGGCAATGCCGCGGGTGGTCGCAGAATCGAGCTTGATGATGACGGTGGTGGAGAAGGACCCGATGGTTTTTTCCTCTTTTTGTAGGGTTCTTTCTATGAAGTTAGAGGACTATGTTGTACTTCCTATTTTTTGAAGTTACTCCATGTAAAATGTAACCCCGTCGCCCTTAAGTAATGTAGTATCTAGATCCTTTAGCCTGAATTCTTCCTCCTCCTCCTCTCGCCCCCGTGAGGCGATGGGAGAAACCCTAGCTGCCAGCCGCCACCCATTCCCACCTCTATCCCCTCCTCCCCCGCTGCACCGGCGGTGGAGGAGGCCTCCTCGTCCTCTCGCATGAGGAAATCTGCGCGTATTATTCAGCTTGGGAGTGGTGATGTCATTGGGCACCTTGACGTGGTGGCTCTCCGGCGTGGTGTGGCCGCCGATCTCTGGCGGTGGCGCGCGTTGGAGCAGCGCGGCGTGGTGGACAGTGTGGAGGTCCTTCTTCGGGCAGATTAGCGGCAGGATGGCGTGGAAACGGCCCCCTCTCCTGCGGTGGCCCTTGGCTACGGTGCGGGTGAGGCAAGACGGTTGGCCAGCGAGAGCCAGGCTCCGACGCCGGTCGGAGACGACAATGGCGGCATCCTCGGATGTTGTTTCCTTGTTGAAGGCGTCGTTGTTGCAATTCCCGCCTCGTGCCCAAGGCTTTGGGGAAACCACATATCTGGGTTTTTTTCCGGATCGGACGATGGAGGCACGTCGGTGTCGTTCACCCTCTCAAGGGCATCGTTTTGTAGCCTGAGATGTCTGAAGGGGATCAACTGATCGAGCGGTGTTCCATCTATCGCGTCGATGGCGGCGGGTCTCGCTGTCTGGCGTCGTGGTGGCGTCGTCGGCAAGTTCGACAAAGTTTGTGCAAATCTTAAACATGAAGATTGCTCGAAGGTTCAATGGTGGTGACGGCTTCTGTGGCATGTACATGAGGTGCTCGCTAAGAGTCTGCTAAACCTGATGAGCGCTCTCATTTCGCTTAAAGGGTATCTCGGGCTATGTGATATTCCCGGTTCCTAGCTGATGGATGGATTTTCGTTGTTTTCCAGGCACAAGGCCCGTTGACATGATTTTCACCCATTGTCGGGTTTGTAGGTATTGTGTGTTGGCTTCAGATTTTGTGATGTATGATGTTTGTCTGTTCTTTGTTAAACGTTTTATTAATAAAGTAATAAAGGCGGTATGCATCTCTTTGATGCAGAGGCCGGGGGTCGCATCCTCCATCTCAAAAAAAAAATCTAGATCCTTTAGGATCTTCCCTATTCAAAAAAAATCGACATAAAATGTGAAATGTCCTTCTAGACCACAAATACTTGAACCTAGCTAGGCTTAGCCGGACGTGAGAATCTCACTGGGCCACCGTCATGTATGTAACAGTAATAAGGATCCACCTCTATCTATCCTTTATAAAATTAGGTCTAAACTGAATCCTACTTTTCTACGGCCCATAGATCGTTGTGCTCTTTAAGCTCCGTGTGTCAATTTTAGGGGTGAAATTCCTAATGATGACTCCGTAGTCATTGGACCTTCTCTAGGATAAAAAATCAGGATTTGACCATGCTTGTTGGACCGAAGGACTATAGTGTTTGTGTACTGTTTACCTCCATGTAGGCGTTGTATTGGAGAACCTTTTTTGGAGTTGGGGTGTTGTCACCACTAGTGGTGCTATTGATGCTGCATGTCTCTGATTGTTTTAGTGTGTTCTCTTATTCTTCTTCTTTTGTTTTTCGGACGTGTATATCCTTGGTTTCTAGACTTGCGTCTTGGCATAATTGATATCATCTTGTTATTAATATATTCTAACTATTGAAAAAAAGTTTGTCACATGACCTAAATCTGCACAGTATATTAATTGGTGCCGCTGAGTGTGGATCTAGAAAGTTCGGCCATTCTATTTACATGGGAAAATAAGAAGTGAGTCTAGCTCACTTGGTTAGGGGAGTAGATGTAAGACCCGATCTCACAGATTCAAGTCTTCACGGATGTGAAATTAGGTTCCTATTATTTAAAAAATCAAACTCGCTATGGGGGTTTCCTCACCTCTGTCCTTTCAAAAAAAATTATATGGGAAAAGTTCCCAGCACATTTTAACATTTTTACGGATTTTTGTGAAAAACATGTAAGCAATGTTGTATTCTGTATTTTTTTTGAAATGGGGGCTCCTCGTTCTCTGTATCAATTGATGCATGCAGCCTTTTTATTACTTTATTGTAGTTTAACAAATCTTACAGCTCATGGATCACAAAGTGTTGATACATGTATCAACCACTTAAAGATAGAAAGAATAGACACTAAGTGCCTATACATCATAAGGTGAGTCTAGAAACAGGCCGCCAACTGCATAGGATGAACAAATCTTATGCTACCGTCTCCAAATGGTTGCACCCATATTCTATGTCCGACCGCTGCTCTACTGGCTGAAGTAAAGACCACGTATGGATTTAATGCGTAGTTCGAGGGATATCCTGCAAGAAGGAAGTTTTTGATGTCTTGTTAAACACAAAGTCATTCCACATATTCCAAATATCTCAAATTAAAGCACATGCACTCACTCGGATTTGTGTTTTATCAATCTTACTAACCCATTATAGCCAATTACCAAACAAATTTGCTACACTAGAAGGAGGTGCTATATTAAACAAAATGTGAACAACACACCACATTATTTTGGCAAGGGGCAATTAAAAAACAGGTGCTCTATCGATTCATCATCATTACAAAAACATCACTTCATATTCCCTTGCCAGTTTCATTTTTTTAATTTTCTTTTGTGAGGATGACTTCACGAAATAGAAACAACATGAAAATTCTGATTTTTAGTGGTACTTTTAACTTCCAAATATACTTTTTTAGGAATGGTGTATGCCCGTTCGTTAGATCCAAATACATTGATTTAACTATAAAAACCTTTGTATTTTTTAGATTCTATAAGAATACATCTTCTTGATCCGTTAACTCAACGTCCATTAACCTCTCGACCAAATAAAGCCATCTACTCCATTTGTTACCAGTTAGAGCTCGTCTAAACTGAATATTTAAGGAGTTATTCGCTAATACCTCGGCCATTGTGACCTCTCTATGCTAGACGATATTAAATAGTGAAGGATACTGAGTTGCTAAAGACTCTACGCCTAGCCAATCGTCTTCCCAGAATCTAGTTGATTCATCATTACCTATTTGAAAATGGCCTCTACTGAAGAAGTTATTTTTAATCTTCATTAAACCCTTCCAAAAATGGGAATATGAGGCTTTCACTTTTAACTTGTGATAAGATTTTAGCAAATACTTGTTATGAATTAACTCATGCCACACCCCCTCCCCATGAAGAATCTTATACAGTCACTTACTTAAGAGGAAAGTCGAGGACCTCTATTCCAAGTCCCCCTTGGAATTTAGGCTGACAGATCATTTCCCATTTTGTAAGTCTATACTTGCGCTTGTGATCATCGCTCTGCCAAAAGAATCGAGATCTATAAAAGTATAGCCTTTTTGTACCCCTTGGGGGTATCTCAAAAAAAGTATAGCATAAACATGGGAAGACTTGTAAGCACATAGTTAATTAGGATTAACCTATCACCACATGACAACATTTTCCCTATCCATCTTGCCAGCTTTCGCTCAAACATGTCTTCAATCAGCTTCCACTCACTGTTTTTTAATTTTTGAAAGTGGATGGGGATTCCGAGATATCTAAAAGGAAATGATCCTATTTCACATCCAAATAGATTACGATAGTGATCCTCTTCTTTCTTAGCTTTTCCAAAACAAAACAATTCGCTCTTATGATAATTATTTTTTAGTCCTGACAACTGCTCAAACATACTAAGAATCAATTTCATATTCATGGCCTTCTCGTGATCATGTTCCATAAAGATTGTAGTATCATCCGCATATTGTAAAATGCACAAACCCCAACCTATAGATGGGGGATGAGTCCACCCACTTGGCCATCTGTCTTTGCTATTGCAATTAAGATGGCCAATGCGTTAGCTACGATGTTAAAAAGGATATGTGATAGTGGGTCACCTTGTCTCAAACCCTTTTGTGTTTGGCAATAATGACCAATATCATCATTGACTTTTATCCCGACACTCCCCTTGGTAACAGAACTTTCTATCCACTTACACCATTTTGGGTCAAAACCTTTCATGCATAACACTTGTTGCAGTAAAGACCAATTGACCTTATCATAAGCCTTCTCGAAGTATAGCTTAAGGATGACCCCATCTAATTTCTTAGTATGCAATTCATGAATAGTTTTATGCAAGACCAGCACACCCTCTAGTATGTTCCGACCTTCCATAAAGGCCGTCTGGGTCGGCTTGATCACCTTATGAGCAATGCCAGTGAGCCTATTCGTGCCTACTGTTATAAACACTTTGAAGCTCACATGCAACAAACAAATAGGACGGTACTGCTGAATTTGTATGGCGTCTTCTTTCTTAGGTAAGATAATTATTGTACCAAAGTTAAGGCGAAATAAAGGTAACACACCTTGCTGAAATTTTTCGAACATAGTCATTAAATCATGTTTGATCACGTCCCAAAAAGTTTGGTAAAATTTAGCTGGGAAACCATCGGTTTGTGATAAAATTCAGTATGATGACCAAACAGTGTTTCTTTAATGGAAACCACACAAGGAACCGCTGACTTCGTGGTGGTTGTTTCTGGATTTATTTGTTTTGACATTTGTCAGTTTCAAAGAAATCAGAACAAAAATCCTAGGTGTAGATAATGCTGAACTCGACAAGTATGCATAATCTCATTCCAAAATATGTTGTATTCTAAGCTTCACAAAAGTAAATTTTACCTAATAACTTTTAAAAATGTGCACTTTTCATTGCACCCGGATCCACATATTTGTCATTTTTTCCTCAGCCTAAAATACAATGAATTTTGGATTTATTTTTTGCACACTATTAGATTTCACCACTGTAGACATCTAGGATTTTTTTTCACTTTTTGAATTTTTCAAATGCCATTTTCGTTTTGTTTTTCAAAAACGAGTTCCCTAGATCTTGAGCCATTTGTGCACTGTCCTTTCTTTGATTGTTACTATGTTATTCTGATAGCAATGCTCTATTATTTTGATCTTTGATGGTGTCGGAGAAACAAGCGGACTCTATTCTGATAGAGCATTTGGCGGGCACATACTTTGGAAGAACTTTCTAAACAACTGCAAATCTCCGGTTGATAAATGTTTTTTTCAAAAACTCACAAGAGAGCTGCGGCGTTTATCTATCTATTTAGTTAAAAGGAGCCCGGAAAACCTACAGAACTTGGAAGAGTGCTCTACGACACGCCTACTCTATCTCTCACAAAAACCCACGCTGACAACTCTTCGGGCCGGCATCTTGAGACGCCAAGCCGGCATCTTCGGACCCGGAGAAGCATGGACACGGGGTGGACATGTGCATCTCCCACAAAAACCCACGCTGACAACTCTTCGGGCTGGAACAGAGGATTCCTTGGCGCCTAAAAGTTGAGATTATGATCCAGCCAAAATGAGAAATGATTTTCTGAACCATGGATCTAGCTTGATTCAGCAGGATAAAAGAATCTCACTGATTCATCGGTCATGCAAGTAGCAGAGTAATACTAATCATCCTTCTGAATAAACTGAACTTGGAAAGTTTGCAGCACACTGAATCATCACGCACCCTCAAACTCGGTGTAGCCTCACTTTATGTATCTCTATCTTACAAACAGGACTTAAAAAAGGCAAATCTGAAACTCTCGGCACCAACAACGAGATGACAATGTGCTCACAAATTCTCTGGTCGTACTTACACCTTCTTATTGATCTGAACCAATATCTCTGCATCCCCGTTCCATCCCAGCCACGTGAGAGTAATCCAGCCTCCTAGTTCCTCAAGAACGCAAAAGAGTGAGGCCAATATATAGGATGTCTGGAGCAGGATTGCTTGGTGGACAGCGGAGTAATGAAGAAGAGAGAGAATAGCTGAAACGACGGAGTAAGAGGGGGAGACATGGTGACGCTTCCATCCCCCGAGTGCATGCTGTAATTATGGCGATCAATAAGTAATTCATGGTGCCTTCTATGCCTATAGAATCCAAATTCAAATTCCTAGTAGGCAGAGACAAAACAAGTGGTGCGAGAAGTTAGATCGAGTAATACTAAAACATCGGTAAAATGAAGAATAAGTTATCCATCATTTTCGTAAGGAAGCCTTGCTCTTTATAGATTTGTTGGTCGGCAGTGACACGATGGCAATGGTTCTCTCTAGTAGTAGATGAGAATCTATTTGTTATGAATTTAGTCCCTCGGGTAGGTTAGAGGCAACGAGAGCTTTATCATCACCTAGACAAAGCAATGTTCCTTTTAGCTTTCTTAAGAAGTAAATTCATTGATTCGTCCGATTTTTGCATTAATATGTTGCACCTACAAAGTTTACAGAAAATAAAATCCAACGGCTAATGTTCATTCTTTAAAAGCAAATGCTGGCTAAGTAAGACCAACGCCGACTAGTTGTATTCACGGACCAGGATTGCTTGGTGGTCAGCGAAGCAATGAGTGTTGGTGCAGCCCGAGGCTGCACCCTCTTTCTCTCTCGCTCTCGACGCCCTAGTATTTTTCCTTTTTCAGCTGGCTCGAACCACCTAATCAATGAACAGTAGTACATGGGATTTATATTGGCCTTCACATGCGCACGTAGGCATGCCTCTTTCCAGCTTGTGATCCGCTCCCCTCCGTCCGGTCCTCACGCACGACGCGGCCGGCATCCAACGGCAACTACGACTCGCGCTACTCTGCCAAACGCACACACGCACACACCTACTAGGCACACCCGTCACGGTCACATACAACCTTAGACGCGCGCACATACACGCTGGTCGTCGACACACGAGTGTGTGTGCGCGTGTGCGAGGAGGAAGAAGGAGAATAGCTGAGACGGAGTAAGAGCGGGAAACATGACAACACGGCGATCCACGGGTAATTCCTGGTGCTTTCTACACCCATAGAATCCAAATTCAAATCTCTAGTACGTAGAGACACACGAGTGATGAGAGAAATGAGATTGAGTAATTCTAAAAGCATGCATCTCCAGCCGTGCTTTCTAAGTGGCTCTCTAAAGGCCTTTGGAGAGCGCCGAACGCGTTGGCGTGCTCAGTCGCGAGCCCCAAAGACGTGTCCCAATAGACTGTCTGGTGCCAGAAATGTTAGACTTACGGAAAATTTGTTACGGAAAAGTTTTACGGGATGAAGTGAAGCTATCCAGTTGGTCCAATATTTTTTTCTGCCGTGATTCTAGGAGCTGAAATCCCTCCACGATCTGCACGTCTGCCCGTAAAGAAGATTCCGTAAAAAACATCCCGTAAGTATAGCGTTACTGGGATCCTTTTCCTCGCCATCGGATCCTTTTCGGCGCGATGGACACAACGCGCTGCATGGGCCAGTGCTGGCAGCGACCTAGAGCGCAGCCCGCGCGAATTTGATTGTTTCTCTCCTTTTATTTTCCCCCATTTCTCCTGTCGGGCCCATTACTCTCCCGGGCTGGACTAACGAGCTATTCAGCTTGTTAAGACTCGTGATCGATAAAGCTTGAATTATTAAGCTCATTATCTTTAAGGAGCTATAAGTAAAACTCGGCTATCATGACTGCTCGTTAAGAAAAGTTAATGAGCAATAATATATATGTAGTTATGTGCTTCACCAGTATTCAGGCAACGAAGGAAAAATCACTACAGGAATGGCCAGATGCGCCGACGGCCAAATGTCGGGGCCGTCGGCATAGGACCGGGCCAGGCCAGCCCACGTCGCCAACCCTCGGCGTAGCCAAGCCGTCGGCGTAGGCGACCCTACACCCTCGGCATCGCGAGGCCCTCGGCGTAGCCAGGGGACGCGTGGCACATACCGGCCAGTGCGGACGGCGCGCTAACGGTGCCTACCATTACGCCGAGGGCCACCCTCGGCATAGCGCCATCCCTATTACGCCGACGGTGACCCTCGGCGTACCAATCATGTACGCCGACGGTCACCCTCGGAGTAGCATCTGCATTTTTTTCTTTCTACTTGCAAACTTATTTTATATTTGTATCAATTATATATGTTCTATTTTTATCAATTGGAAGATTTCGTACCCTCTAAATTTCGTACACTCTATTTTTACATCATCCTATGACCTAAACAAATACAAAATAAGAGAGAGCTATGCCGGACTACCACTGTGAGAGGAACGTCTAGGGGGGTAGACGATCCGAGTGAGCACAGATCAGGGTTTCGCTAAAGGAAGGCCACGAGAACGTCGGAATCAGATAAAAACTTGCATGTGTCCCTAGCATATTTGTGTGAGTGTGGTGAAAGGTTGGTATAGGTGCTTGCATGTGTCCCCCTCACATGCATGCGCTCTAACCTAGAAGCGAAGGTTCTGGACCTGTATAAGGGCGAATCTCCCCGTTTAGGTGAAACCGGATAGGATAGTGCCCCAACTTGTGAACCAACATGGTTTTACATCATCCTATGACCTAAACAAACACAAAACAAGGGAGAGCTACGTTGGGCTACCCCTGTCAGAGGAACGTCTAGGGAGGTAGACGATCCGAGTGTGCGCAGATCAGGGTTTCGCCAGAGGAAGACCACGAGAACGTCGAAATCAGATGAAAACTTGCATGTGTCCCTAGCATATGTGTGCGAGTGTGGTGAAAGGTTGGTATAGGTGCTTGCATGTGTTCCCCTCGCATGCATGCGCTCTAACCTAGAAGCGAAGGTTCTCGACCCGTATAAGGGGGAACCTCCCTGTTCCGGTGAAACCGGGTAGGATAGTGCCCCAACTTGTGAACCAACATGGTTTTACATCATCCTATGACCTAATCAAATACAAAAAAAAGATAGCTACGCCGGGCTACCCCTGTCAGAAGAACATTTAGGGGGGTAGATGATCTGAGGCCCGCAGATCAGGGTTTCACCGGAGGAAGATCACGAGAACGTCGGAATCAGATGAAAACTTGCATGTGTCCCTATCATATGTGTGTGAGTGTGGTGAAAGGTTAGTAGGTCCCATGTGTAAGTTCCAAGTGTGACCCCCTTTGTAGACATGCGTTAACACTTAGTAAAATCCTAGATATATACGTGGAAAGTCCCGCCACGGGGCAACCAGAGCCTATTTTATGGCAAAGTCGGCCCAACCTTTGCTTTCCATGTACATATGTCCTAAACAAAACCAAAACAAAAAGAGAAGTCCACTCGGCTACCCTCATACGGAGAAAGCTATAGGGGTAGACCACCGGTTCTCTAGGAGTTATAACACTTGGAAAATCTATGAGATCATCTTATTTATACTTACGTTGCAAAGATTGAATTATACAATTCCATCATATATATAGCATATAACTACATCTCGCAAGATGGCCATTAGACTCTTGAACAGAGATCCTGGTTCTGTCAACCCTCCTGAGGAGCGGACGATAGTTTCTCTTGTAGATATAGCATGTACCTGCTCTTCATAAGGATTAAGACCGTGGAAGTATGAACTTTGCACTAGACCATAAGCTTATGGAGGATGCTGAACTTCATGACCTAAACAAACACAAAACAAGAGAGAGATACACCGGGCTACCCCTGTCAGAGGAACGTCTAGGGGGGTAGATGATCTGAGTGTGCACAGATCAGGGTTTCGCCGGAGGAAGACCACGAGAACGTCGGAATCAGATGAAAACTTGCATGTGTCCCTAGCATATGTGTGTGAGTGTGGTGCAAGGTTGGTATAGGTGCTTGCATGTGTCCCCCCTCGCATTCATGCGCTCTAACCTAGAAGCGAAGGTTCTAGACCCGTATTAGGGGGGATCTCCCCGTTTAGGTGAAACCGGGTAGGATAGTGCCCCAACTTGTGAACCAACATGGTTTTACATCATCCTATGACCTAAAAAAACACAAAACAAGAGAGATCTACGCTGGGCTACCCCTGTCAGAGGAACGTCTAGGGGGGTAGACGATCCGAGTGTGCACAGATCAGGGTTTTGCCGGAGGAAGACCACGAGAACGTTGGAAACAGATGAAAACTTGCATGTGTTCCTAGCATATGTGTGTGAGTGTGCTGAAAGGTTGGTATAGGTGCGTGCATGTGTCCCCCCTCGCATGCATGCGTTCTAACCTAGAAGCGAAGGTTCTGGACCCGTATAAAGGGGAATCTCCCCATTTTGGTGAAACCGGGTAGGATAGTGCCCCAACTTGTGAACCAAAATGGTTTTACATCATCCTATGACCTAAAAAAACACAAAACAAGAGAGAGATATGCCGGGATACCCCTGTCAGAGGAACGTCTAGGGGGTAGACGATCCGAGTGTGCACAGATTAGGGTTTCGCCGGAGGAAGACCACAAGAACGTCGGAATGAGATGAAAACTTGCATGTGTCCCTAGTATATGTGTGTGAGTGTGGTGAAAGGTTGGTAGGCCCCATGTGCAAGTCCCAAGTGTGACCCCCTTTGTAGACATGCGTTAACACTTAGTAAAATCCTGTATATTATAGTTTCTTCTATAATAGTAGACACCAAATAATATATTTTGATTTGTTATATTAGTAGACATGAAATAAAGTTTCTTGTATAATTTTTTATTAATAAGAAAAATAAAAAAAGCTAGCTACGCCGACAGCAGCCCTCGGCGTATGCCAGGCCGTCGGTGTAGGTCTAAGTAGAAAAATCGCCCACGCTACGCCGACGGCAGCCCTCGGCGTATGCCTGGCCGTTGGCGTAGCCCTATCCATTTAGGGCTGCTCGCGCGGCCCACCCGGGCCAGTGGC
Organism: Avena sativa; assembly: GCA_916181665.1. Lineage (NCBI taxonomy): Eukaryota > Viridiplantae > Streptophyta > Magnoliopsida > Poales > Poaceae > Avena > Avena sativa. Next base: position 18,598,094 of record OV702285.1, read on the forward strand.
CACTCCTTCCACTCTCCTATCCCCAACCTCCCGCGCCCGCCCCCGATCCCGCCGCCACGAGCCGCCGGTCCTCGAGCTTGGGGCTGCCGCCGCCGGTCCTCGAGCTTGGGGCTGTCGCCGCCCCCCCCAGCCCCAACCTACTACTCCACCATCCCCTCACCTCCCCCGAGCCGCCGCCGCCGGCACCCCCTCCCTCCCTCGAGCCATCACCGCCAGCATCCCCACCCTCCCTTCCCCGAGCCACCGTCGCCAGCACCCCCTTCCTCCCTTCCCTAAGCCACCGCCGCCAGCACCCCTCCCTCCCTCCTGCGAGTGACCGTCGCCACCACCCCCACTCCCCCGCCGCATCCCCCACTGCCTCGCCACCCCCACTGCCCCACCCCCACCCCCACTGCTCCGCCGCCACCCCCACTGCCCTGCCGCCTCCCCCACTGCCCCGCCTCTCCCCCACTGCCCACCCCTCCACCGAGCACACCCTCCCCACATAGGTTAGTATTGGTAATTTTAGGTTTTTTGTTAGTTTTATTAGGTGTAGATAATTTTAGGTGTATTGTTAGATGTACTTAGTTGTAATTATTTAGGTGTATTGTTAGATGTACTTAGTTGTACTTATTTAGGTGTATTGTTAGTATTGTTAGGTGTAGTTAATTTTAGGTGTATTGTTAGATATACTTAGTTATAGTTATTTAGGTGTATTGTTAGTATTATGTTAATATTTAGATGTAACTATTTTATATTGTAGATGAGACAATAATGAAAATAGTGTTAGTGTCGGGCATATGTGCATTGTATATTGTAGATTAGACAATAATGGCATTTGTGCCTTTCTTTGTAGATGAGACAATAATGGAATTTGTTGGAAAATTAACCATCTTTTCATGTTTTTTGCAGTTACCGGAGGGTGAGCGGGGGGGAGTGTTTCGACGGCAGGTTCCCAGATCATCTTCGACGATTTGATCACGCTTCGAGGGTGAGAATCTGTTCGCCTCTCTTGTACCTAGGTTTATTTTTGTGTCTAGATCACCAAGTATGTCGCGTCACCTAGGCGGCATCCCGACCGTAAGCGTAGCGCGACTTAATATGCATTAGTGGTCTCGCATATTTTGAACCGTAATGCTTACGGCTTTTATCGGGCAGTCGGCGGATTAGTAGTTGGGTATGGATCTCCCTGGCTCTACCTCGATTCGAGATAGGATTTCGGTGGCGCCTCCTTGTTGTTCTCCGGATGCACATGCTCTTGGCTTTTGTCGAGACGTGTATCGGGAGAGCAGCGGGGAGGTGCTGCCGAAATTCTGCTCGGATCGGGGTAGAACCAGGGAGAACTTACCCAATTTACGGATCCGGCAGCTGGTTAGGACCCTCTTTTCCTATTAGACATGTAGGTTGATGAATGCGTAAAAATATGAAGCATTTAATCTCCTATTTGATATAAAATGTTATATTTGTTGTTTGTCTCCCAACAAAGCAGAATAGGATGGCTGATAATGGATGGATGTACAGTGGCCGTATTAGTGCGAGTAATAAAACAGACGATTGGGTACAGAACACTCATTTGTTAGTGAATGAGTTAGCGCGTGGTTCGAAGGAAATGGTTTAGGCACTTTGTCCCTGCGCTCATTGCACTAAGCGTCATCGTCGGGGAAAGGATGACATGTATAAACATCTTCTGCAATATGGGTACATGTCTAACTATGTCATGTAAGTTGACTTTGCTCGGTACGAACGTGACAGAGGTGAGGTGATGCGTCAGTGGCTCAATGCTAGATATATCATCGATGCCGACCAGCCATTCGCCACCTCCACGGGAGGAATCACCAGAACCGGAGGAACCGCTAGAACTAGAGAAACCGGAGCCAACCGCGAAGGCCTTCCTTGATATGATGGCCGCGGCTAAGAGGCCTCTGTACGAGGGTGCAAAGAGTTCTCAGCTCGATGCTATCTCTCAGTGTCTAGCCGACAAGTGCCAGTACTCCGTCACCCGTTCTCACTTTGAAGCTAATCTGAGAACATGTGGTAACATGTTGCCCGAAGGGCATTGTCTTCCTAAAACCTTTCACGAAATGAAGAAACTCATGAAGGAGCTCAACATGGATTATGAAAAGATAGATTGCTGTCCAAAAGGTTGCCTTTTGTTTTGGAAACAGTTTGAGGGTGACAAGTACTGCTCCATTTGTAAGGCCTCTATGTATGAAGAGATAAAGGGGAAGGATGGTCAGGTGAGGTAGTCAAAGGTCGCTAAGAAGATACTTCAGTATCTCCCATTCATAAAAAGAATCCAGCGGCTTTACTTGAGCGAGGAGACTGCCAAACAGATGACGTGGCACAAGAAGGGGAAAAGATACGAGGACGAGCACAGATGGAAGAAGATGGGACATCCATCTGATGGTAAGGCATGGAAGAACTTCGATGACAAATACCCCCGGTGGGCAGAAGAGGCTCGGAATGTTAGAATTGCGATAGCAACAGATGGCTTCAACCCATATGGTATGTCAACGGCCTCGTACAGCTGCTGGCCGGTGTATGTTATTCTGCTCAATCTCCCTCCCGGAGTATTAATGCAACGGAAGACCATGTTTTTGTCGCTGATAATTCCAGGACCTGAGTACTCGGGGAAGAACTTGAGTGTCTACATGCAGCCGATTGTGGATGATTTGGACCACTCTTGGATACACGGGACATTGACATACGACCGAGCATCAAAGAGAAACTTCTTTATGAAAGTTTGGTTGCAGTATACTATGCATGACATGCCCGGCTACGCCCTAACGTGCGGATGGTGTACAGCTGGTAAGTGGCCATGCCCAGTGTGCATGCACCGACTTGAGTTCCTTTGGCTAAAGTCGGGTCGCAAGTATGTTGCGTTTGACACGAATCGACAGTACCTCAAAAGAAATCATTCGTTTAGAGAAGATAGAAAGAACTTCAAGAAGGGCAAAGTTGTGCATGAAGTAAAAGAGGTACCAAAGTTCGAGGGTGAAGCTGTTGATGACGAGCTACGTGCTCTCGTGCCCGCGGCGCCGGGAACTGGCCATCAATTTGCGGGATATGGTGTAATGCATAATTGGACTCACGTGGCAGCCTTAACGAATTTCGTGTATTACAAGGACCTCGAACTTCCCCATAACATCGATGTGATGCACACCGAAAATAATGTCGGGGAGTCCCTTTTTGACATAGTCCTGAATATTCCTGGGAAGTCAAAGGATAATGTCAAGGCTAGAGTCTATGTTGAGAAGCTTTGTGATAGGAAGAGATTACACATGCAGCCTCCTACTGTCCGTCAAAAGAATTGGTTCAAGCCGCATGCCTACTACTGCCTTGATAATGTCCAAAAGAAGGAGTCATTCAGGTGGGTCAAATACGTCATGATGTTCCCTGACGGTTATTTTTCGAATATAAGTAGGGGAGTCAATCTTTCGACAGGACAAGTCACCGGGCTCAAGAGTCACGACTATCATATATGGATTGAGCGGCTGATGCCGGTGATGGTTCGTGGGTATCTCCCCAAGAAAGTATGGCGAGTGCTTGCGGAGTTGAGCCATTTCTTCCGCACCCTCTATGCTAAGCAGATATGTCATCTGGTTATTGAGAAGCTGCAAGTTCAGGTGACAGAGTTGCTATGCAATTTGGAAATGATCTTTTCGCTAGGCTTCTTTACTCCGATGGCACATCTCATTGTGCACCTCGCGAATGAGGCACTCTTGGGGGGGTGCAATTTCGTTGGCAATTTTGTATTGAGAGAGAGTTTAAGTATATTCAAAAGATAACTGGAAACAAAGCCAAGATTGAAGCATGCATAGCTGAAGCAACATGCCTTCGGGAGATGGCAGACGCCGCGACAACCTACTGGCCCGATGATGTTCCCACTATGCATAACCCGGTCTCTCGTTACAATGTTGACCTGCCCAAGAATGACCCCAAGCTCGAACTATTCCAATTTCTCGGGTTCACCCCGTCTCCCTCGCCAGATTTGTAGCCATGTGTGATGATGTTGATGCATGTATGAATGATGTATGGATGATACATGTTTGAATTATGTGATCTTTGTTTGATACATGTATGGCATATGTGATCTTGTTTGAATTGGTGTGGAATATATATTGCTGTGAAATTTGTTGTTAGTGTTGCTGTGAGTGGTGCTGTGAGTGTTGTTGTGTGTGCTGCTGTGAAAAACCAAAAAAAAACTATGCAGGTGCTACGCCGACGGCAATGCCCTCGGCGTAGCACCTGCCATGTGCCATATGGTCATGGCTACGCCGACGGCAATACCCTCGGCGTAGCACCTGCACGTACGCCGAGGGCCGCAGCCGTCGGCCTAGCCCACTTCCTGGGGAGGCCCAGCAGCTGCCACATGCACGGCTAAGCTGAGGGCCAGGCCGTCGGCGTACGCCTGGCCCTACGCCGAGGGCCGCAGCCGTCGGCCTAGCCCACTTCCTGGGGAGGTCCAGCAGCTGCTACGTGCACGGCTATGCCGAGGGGCAGGCCGTCGGCGTACGTGCCGTGCCGTTAGGCGGCCGTGTAACGGCGATGATGCCTTTCACCGACGGCTAATACGTAGATGGGTCGGCCACGGCCGTCGGCAAAGCACTACGCCGGCGGTCGGACCATACGCCGACGGCTATTTTTCCTCCGCCGAGGGGGCTACACCGACAGCAGCCCTCGTCGTAGCGTATGCCGACGGCGAAACTGGCTACGCCGAGGGCTTTTTGTCGTTGGCCTAGCCGTCGCGTCCTGCAGTGAATAGACATGCTGGTAAAGTAAGTTAACAAAATGTGCCTACATGTACTGATGTACATACATTGTACTGACATACATGCACTAAGCGAACACACTTTCTTAGAACTTAATTGTTACCGAATTTAACAAGTAGCTCACGAAACTATTTAAGTCGGTTATTTAGCTTGTTAACATTAACGAGCAAAAAATGCTGCTCAACTCAGTCCGTTAAGGCCCAGTTTTTTTAGCGACTTCTCCCAGAAGCTGCCCTACCCCTAGCTTTCTGGGAAAGCCGGTTCAAAAAATTTGCGAGGCTTCTAAATTTGTTTAGACTTAAATATTTTGGAAGCCTCGCAAAATTTTTAGACCGGATTCTCTAGGAAGCTGAGAGGAGGACGGCTTCTCGGAGAAGCCCCAAAAGAACTGGGCCTAAGAAAACGAGCCAATCTAAAACGAGTCAAGATGATGAGTGCTCATTAACCTCACCGAGTATCGAGCTTTATATCCAGCCCTACTCCCGCCGCGCCCATTTCCTCCCATTCCATCTCCCGCAGCGACGTTCTTTCTCGCCGCCTCCGCCATGCCGTCAAAGGGCTCGAAAGCGAAGGCGCCACGGGTACCCAAGGCAAAAGGCCTCAATAAGGTTCCTGACGACACTTTCAAGTAGCCACGGAAGAAGTCGGCGCCGAAGGAGAAGCCAGGGCGAGGAGGAGTGGGAAGAGATCTGCGTGCGGCGGAAGTTCGCGACAGACGAGCGCAATGCGCGACGCCGCAAGGAGAAGAAGAATGCGGAGATAGTGGATCTTCTTATGCTCAGTCAACAAGGTGTCGTGGCGAGCAGCGGCCAGGGAAGCACAACAGGCCACGCGACACCGCACCGGATGATTCCAATGCCCCCGCTCACGCGACTGCACCGCTGGCACCACCACACCTTAGGGCTAGGTCTCCATCACAGCCAGCCTACTTCCACGAGGGCACTGGCGAGACGCCGCTCTCCAGGACAAGGTTTTTCCCCGACCACCATGAGATCGAGCATGGTGGATACAGAGGCTTCAACCACAATGGTGTGTTCTCCCCAAGCACAAACGACCGCCGACCAGAGGGCATTAACCTCAATGATGCGTATGAGGACTCGCCGGTGTCTCAGTAGGCGCGACGCCAAGCCATTACCAGCCAATTCTACGGCCACAACTTGTACAGAGATTCCGGACTGGAAGCTGACCATGTGTTTGACGAAACGCAGGTATGCTAATTGCTCTCTCTTTTTTGCTTTCCCTATGGCCGATGAGGTGTTTGATGTAATGTTGCTTGACGCTGATGATTTCATAGGACTATCATATCAGCATCCTAAACGACATGATCAACGAGAACGCCGACATCCTGAATGACATGATCAACGAGAATGCTGATGTCACTCAGCACACATTTGAACCGGAAGAGCAAGATGACGAGGACAACGAGGAAAATGAGGAAGAAGAAGATGAGGAGGAAGATGACGATGCCGAGGAGACCGACAAGCCGAGGAATGGGAATCATGCGCCACTATGGAAATCCCTTGAGGACCAATCACTACAGGAAACGCTTGCTATGCCGAGGGCTTATTGCCGTCGGTGTAGCCAGGAAAACCCTCGGCGTACACTACGCCGACGGCTTCCCTCGGTGTACCGTCCTCGGCGGAGCACTCCCTCGGCAGAGCAGCCGCGGCCATCGGCGTAGATCAACGCCGACGGCCTAACGGCGCTCGTCGGCATAGGGACCGTCGAAGAACATCGACAGCGCCATCACACGGCCAGCTAACGGCGCGTCTGCTACGCCGACGGCCTCACCCTCGGCGTACGTTCGCCACGTGGAGGCAGCGGGGCGGCCTGGCGCAGCTGCTACGCCGACGGCCTCACCCTCGGCGTATACTATGTGCTATGTCGACGGCCTCACCCTCGGCGTACGTTCGCCACGTGGAGGCAGCGGGGCGGCCTGACGCAGATGCTATGACGACAGCCTAACCCTCGGCGTACCCATGACCACTTGGTCACACGTTGACGTCGGCGTAGGACCAGCCTAGTTTTTTTTTGTTTCAGCTCACAGCAATTCTCATATCACACATGCATGGTCACGACAATGCCCACCTTTATTTCACACATGCTCATATCACACATTGTTGATACATCGTTCATACATCTCTGTATGGAAGCGAAACCCATTCACATCATACTTCTCATACTTCATGATGACACGGTTAAAACCTTGAGAAACACATTTTAGCTCATCTAACATCTCAACATTGGGATCAGCTCCCTACAGGTACAGTTCAAATTTGTTGCGTCCAGTTGTTACGTGGAATAAGAGGGACAAGTCACATATTGCAATGTAAGAGGGACAGGTTAGATATTACTTTTTCCATGAACCAGGACACAAAGTTTTTTATTTCTGGGAGCACCCTCTTTCAGTAGAGTGTCCAACTCCATGGGAGAGGGATCCGTCGGTCCCGAGCACTGTTCATCCGTGGAATCGCTAAGAAGGAGAAAATAAGCATTAGACGGAGACCGAGTTACTAGCTGCATAGAACATTATGCATAGAGAAATAGGTTGTTCACCATTTTACCTAATGAAATCGACCACTTCCTTCATGTTCATAAGCACATAGAGCATTATGCAATCCTTCTCTTCCTTCAGCAACCTATATTTTAGTCCTTTACCGGCCTTGCCACCGGGAAATTGGAATAGTTCGAGCTTGGGGTCATTCTTGGGCAGGTCGACATTGTAACGAGAGACCGGGTTATGCATAGTGGGAACATCATCGGGCCAGTAGGTTGTCGCGGCGTCTGCCATCTCCCGAAGGCATGTTGCTTCAGCTATGCATGCTTCAATCTTGGCTTTGTTTCCAGTTATCTTTCGAATATACTTAAACTCTCTCTCAATACAAAATTGCCAACGAAATTGCACCCCCCCAACAGTGCCTCGTTCGCGAGGTGCACAATGAGATGTGCCATCGGAGTAAAGAAGCCTGGCAGAAAGATCATCTCCAAATTGCATAGCAACTCCGGCACCTGAACTTGCAGCTTCTCAATAACCAGAGGACATATCTGCTTAGCACAGAGGGTGCGGAAGAAATGGCTCAACTCCGCAAGCACTCGCCATACTTTCTCGGGGAGATACCCTCGAACCATCACCGGCATCAGCCGCTCAATCCATATATGATAGTCGTGACTCTTGAGCCCGGTGACTTGTCCCGTCGAAAGATTGACTCCCTTACTTATATTCGAAAAATAACCATCAGGGAACATCACGACGTATTTGAGCCACCTAAATGAATCCTTCTTTTCGACATTATCAAGGCAGTAGTAGGCATGCGGCTTGAACCAATTCTTTGGACGGACAGTAGGAGGTTGTATGTGTAATCTCTTCCTATCACAAAGCTTCTCAACATCGACTCTAGCCTTGACAGTATCCTTTGACTTCCCAGGAATGTTTAGGACTGTGTGAAAAAGGGACTCCTCGACATTCTTTTTGGTGTGCATCACATCGATGTTATGGGAAAGTTCGAGGTCCTTGTAATACACGAGATTCGTTAAGGCTACCACGTGAGTCCAATTATGCGTTACACCATATCCCGCAAATTGATGGCTAGTTCCCGGCGCCGCGGGCACGAGAGCACGTAGCTCGGCATCAACAGCTGCACCCTCGAACTTTGGTACCTCTTTTACTTCATGCACAACTTTGCCCTTCTTGAAGTTCTTTCTATCTTCTCTAAACGAATGATTTCTTTTGAGGTACTGTCGATTCGTGTAAAACGCAACATACTTGCGACCCGAATTTAGCCAAAGGAACTCAGGTCGGTGCCTGCACACTGGGCATGGCCACTTACCAGCTGTACACCATCCTCATGTTAGGGCGTACCCGGGCATGTCAAGCATAGTATATTGTAACCAAACTTTCATCAAAAAGTTTCTCTTTGATGCTCGATCGTATGTCAACGTCCCGTGTATCCAAGAGTGGTTCAAATCATCCACAATCGGCTGCATGTAGACACTCAAGTTCTTCCCCAAGTACTTAGGTCCTGGAATTATCAGCGACAAAAACATGGTCTTCCGTTGCATTAATACTCCGGGAGGGATATTGAGCGGAATAACATACATCGGCCAGCAGTTGTACGAGGCCGTCGACATACCATATGGGTTGAAGCCATCTGTTGCTATCGCAATTCTAACATTCCGAGCCTCTTCTGCCCACCGGGGGTATTTGTCATCGAAGTTCTTCCATGCCTTACCATCAGATGGATGTCCCATCTTCTAACGTCCGTGCTCGTCCTCGTATCTTTTCCCCTTCTTGTGCCACGTCATCTGTTTGGCAGTCTCCTCGCTCAAGTAAAGCCGCTGGATTCTTTTTATGAATGGGAGATACCGAAGTATCTTCTTAGCGACCTTCGACTGCCTCACCTGACCATCCTTCCCCTTTATCTCTTCATACCTAGAGGCCTTACAAATGGAGCAGTACTTGTCACCCTCAAACTGTTTCCAAAACAAAAGGCAACCTTTTGGATAGCAATCTATCTTTTCATAATCCATGTTGAGGTCCTTCATGAGTTTCTTCGTTTTGTGAAAGGTTTTAGGCAGACAATGCCCTTCGGGCAACATGTTACCACATGTTCTCAGCTTAGCTTCAAAGTGAGAACGGGTGGAGGAGTACTGTCACTTGTCGGCTAGACACTGAGAGATGGCATCGAGCTGAGAAATCTTTGCACCCTCGTACATAGGCCTCTTAGCCGCGGCCATCATATCAAGTAAGGCCTTCGCGGTTGTCTCCGGTTCCTCCGGTTCTAGCGGTTCCTCCGGTTCTGGTGATTCCTCCCGTGGAGGTGGCGAATTTGGCTGGTCGGCATCGATGAGATCATATTGCATGTTTCTAATCCCATCGTTCTCATTGCCATTGAGCCGCTGACGCATCACCTCACCTCTGTCACATTCGTACCGAGCAAAGTCGACTTGCGTGACATAGTTAGACATGTACCCATATTGCAGAAGATGTTTATACATGTCATCCTTTCCCTGATGATGACGCTTAGTGCAATGAGCACAGGGACAAAGTGCCCGAACCATTTCCTTCGAACCATGCGCTAACTCATTCACTAACAAATGAGTGTTCCGTACCCAATCGTCTGTTTTATTAGTCGCACTAATACGACCACTGTACATCCACCCATTATCAGCCATCCTCTTCTGCTTTGTTGGGAGATAAACAACAAATATAACATTTTATATCAAACAGGAGATTAAATGCTTCATATTTTTATGCATTCATCAACCTACATGTCTATTAGGAAAAGAGGGTCCTAACCAGCCGCCGGATCCGTAGATTGGGTAAGTTCTCCCTGTTTCTACCCCGATCCGAGCAGAATTTCGGCAGCACCTCCCCGCTGCTCTCCCGATACACGTCTCGACAAAAGCCAAGATCATGTGCATTCGGAGAACAACAAGGAGGCGCCACCGAAATCCTGTCTCGAATCGAGGTAGAGCCAGGGAGAACCATACCCAACTACGAATCCATCGACTGCCCGATAAAATCCCTAATCGTTACGGTTCAAAATATGCGAGACCACTAATGCATATTAAGTCGCATAACACTTACGTTTGGGATGACGCCTAGGTGACGCGACATACTTGGTGATCTAGACACAAAAATAAACCTAGATACAAGAGAGGCAAACAGATTCTCACCCTCGAAGCGTGATCAAATCGTCGAAGATGATCCGGGACCCCGCCGTCGAAACACTCCCCCCGCTCACCCTCCGGTAACTGCAAAAAACAAGAAAAGATGGTTACATATGCAACATCTATTTAGCAAATTTCATCTATTTTACTAAATTATATTTATATTTCACTTTCTAATTATATTTATATTTCAATTTATAATTCTAATTCTATTTTAAGAAAACTACTAGCAAAGTCCTATTTCTACTAGCAAACTCACATAGTACAAACTTCTATTTCTACAAACTACTAGTAATTCTAAATCTAAAACAATTTCTACTCCTATTTCGACAAACTCCTACTTCTACAATCACCTAACAATTACTAAATTACTAATATTAAACTATTTACACTAGCATTGAAAAAAATAAAAATGGGTCATTACCTCCAAGCGGCGGGACAGTGAGGGGCGACGCTCGGGAAGGCGGGAGCCAAGCTATGGGAAGTGGGGGCAAGCTCGGGGAGGCGGTGGCGAGCTCGGGGAGGAGGGGCGAGCTCGGGGAGGGGAAGGGGAGGCGGTAGGGAGGGGGCTGGTGGACGGGCGACGCTAGGGAGGAGGTTGGTGGAGGCGCTAGGGAAGGGGAAGGGAGGCGGCGGCGCTCGGGGAGGAGGAGGGAGGCGGCGGCGCTCAGGAAGGAGGGAGAAGGGAGGATAGGGGAGGAGGCGGGGTCGGGCTTGGGGAGCGGCGGGGTCAGGGAGCAGTGGCTGGCGGCGGCGGCGTGGGGTCGGGGAAGATTGGGGAAGCAGTGGTGGCTGAGTGGCCCGGGGTGGGCCGCGGGCCAAACTAATGCGATAAGGCTACGCCGACGGCCAGGCATACGCCGAGGGCAGCCGTCGGCGTATCTAGGTTTTTTTTCCTGTGTCCTTCTACGCCGACGTCTAGGCATACACCGAGGGCAGCCGTGGGCGTAGCTAGGGTTTTTTTTTTTGGGTCCTTCTACGCCGACGGCCAAGCGTACGCCGAGGGCTGCCGTCGGCGTAGCGAGGTTTTTTTTGAAGGATATCAAAAGGTGATACAAAAACATTATACCAACAAGCAACTACATCTAATAAGGAGAGTGCATCAAGAAGAGAATTATAACTACATTAGCCAGGTTTTTTTTGAAGGAAGGGATTTTTTATTAATATCAAATTATAACAAATTATAAAATATTATTTGGTGTCTACTATTATAGAAGAAACTATAATATATTATTACTATATACTTTTTATGCTAGGGACACATGCAAGTTTTCATCTGATTCCGTCGTTCTCGTGGTCTTCCTCTAGCGAAACCTTGATCTGTGCATACTCGGATCGTCTCCCCCTAGAAGTTCCTCTGACAGGGGTAGACCGGCGTAGCTCTCTCTTGTTTTGTGTTTGTTTAGGTCATAGGATGATGTAAAACCATGTTGGTTCACAAGTTGGGGCACTATCCTACCCGGTTTCACCTAAACGGGGAGATTCCCCCTTATACAGGTCCAGAACCATCGCTTCTAAGTTAGAGCGCATGCATGCGAGGGGGGACACATGCAAGCACCTATACCAATCTCGCACCACACTCACACAAATACGCTAGGGACACATGCAAGTTTTCATCTGCTTTCGTCGTTCTCGTGGTCTTCCTCCGGCGAAACCCTGATCTATGCACACTCGGATCATCTACCCCCTAGACGTTCCTCTGACAGGGGTAGCCCGGCGTAGATCTATCTTGTTTTGTGTTTGTTTAGGTCATAGGATAATGTAAAACCATGTTGGTTCACAAGTTCGGCACTATCCTACCCGGTTTTACCTAAACGGGGAGATTCCCCCTTATACAAGTCCAGAACCTCCGCTTCTAGGTTAGAGCGCATGCATGCGAGGGGGACACATGTAAGAACCTATCCCAACCTTGCACCACAGTCACACACATATGTTAGGGACACATGCAAGTTTTCATATGATTCCGTCGTTCTCGTGGTCTTCCTCCGGCGAAACCTTGATCTGTGCACACTCGGATCGTCTACCCCCCTAGACGTTCCTCTGACAGGGATAGCCCGGCGTAGCTCTCTCTTGTTTTGTGTTTGTTTAGGTCATAGGATGATGTAAAACCATGTTGGTTCACAAGTTGGGGCACTATCCTACCCGGTTTCACCTAAACGGGGAGATACCCCTTATACAGGTCCAGAACCTTCGCTTCTAGGTTAGAGCGCATGCATGCGAGGGGGGACACATGCAAGCACCTATACCAACCTTGCACCACACTCACACACATATGCTAGGGACACATGCAAGTTTTCATCTGATTTCGTCGTTCTCGTGGTCTTCCTCTGGCGAAACCCTGATCTATGCACACTCGGATCGTCTACCCCCCTAGACGTTCCTCTGACAGGGGTAGCCCGGCGTAGCTCTCTCTTGTTTTGTGTTTGTTTAGGTCATAGGATGATGTAAAACCATGTTGGTTCACAAGTTGGGGCACTATCCTACCCGGTTTCATCTAAACGGGGAGATTCCCCCTTATACAGGTCCAGAACCTTTGCTTCTAGGTTAGAGCGCATGAATGCAAGGGGGGACACATGCAAGCACCTCTACCAACCTTGCACCACACTCACACACATATTCTAGGGACACATGCAAGGTTTCATCTGATTCCGTCGTTCTCGTGGTCTTCCTCCGGCGAAACCCTGATCTGTGCACACTCGGATCGTCTATCCCCTTAGATGTTCCTCTGACAGGGGTAGCCCGGCGTAGCTTTCTCTTGTTTTGTGTTTGTTTAGGTCATAGGATGATGTAAAACCATGTTGGTTCACAAGTTGGGGAACTATCCTACCCGGTTTCACCTAAACGGGGAGATTCCCCCTTATACAGGTTCAGAACCTTCGCTTCTAGGTTAGAGCGCATGCATGCGAGGGGGGATACATGCAAGCACCTATACCAACCTTGCACCATACTCACACATATATGCTAGGGACACATGCAAGTTTTCATCTGATTCCGACGTTCTCGTGGTCTTCCTCCGGAGGGTTGACAGAACCACTTGCGATAAAAGCATTGAATCTTTGAGCAACTTCTCCAAAATGTGTGATACATAAAATTCACACACATGCGATAATAACAAATACAAAGATGCAAATATCTCGGGGTGTGAGAAAATTCGCAACGTCATTTCATGTGGGCATGTACTGTTATTCGGAAATCATCCAATTGATAAAAATAGACCATAAATAATTAATAACATTAAATAAATACAAATACAAAATAAGATCTTAATTTGGTGCAAAAAAAATAAAAAAGCAAAGGAGGTACGCCGAGGGTGGCCGTCGGCGTAACGTTGCCGCCGTTAGGGGTCCGTCCAGCCGTGGCCGGCAAATGCCACGTGTCTGTGACCTACGCCGAGGGCTATCGTGCACCGAGGGTAGCCGTCGGCGTAGGGTCTTCTACGCCGACGACGCGGCTACGCTGAGGGCTGGCGAAGGCGGCTGGCCTGGTCCGTGCCTACGCCGACGGCCCCGACATTTGGCCGTCGGCGTAGCGGCTGGCCGTCGGCGCACCACGCCATTCCTGTAGTGAATGTTTGTGCGACGCCTGGGCTGCCGTTTTGGTGCACCCAATCACTGGCACCAATCAAACAAGAGGAACGTACTGGAAGAGGATCAAGGATGAGTTCGACAAATGCAAGATGCTAAACTCTAAGTACGGTGGCATGTTCATGAAGCGGAGCCAGAAGGCGACATCTAACAACTGGGTTTCATCCAATACGACGTCAACGAGTTCTACGGCAAGCAAAGAATAATAAACTGAATTTTCTGACGTCAGCAAAGAATAATACTAATCATCCTTCTGAATAAACTGAATTCAGAAAGTTTGTAGCACACTGAAACATCACGCACCCTCAAACTGGGTGTAGCCTCACTTTGGGTATCTCTATCTTACAAACAGGACTGAAAAAGAGCAAATCTGAAACTCGCAGCACTAACGACAGGATGACAAGGTGCTCAAGCCTACGAAATACTTTTGTCGCATTTACACCTTCTAATTAATCTGAACCAATGTCCCTTTATCCCCATTCCATCCCATCCACGTGAGAATACTACAATCTGCTAGTTCCTCCAGAAAGCAATAGAGTGTGGCGCATAGGATGAATGGAGCAGGATTGCCTGGGGGACAGTGAAGCCATGAAGAAGAGGAAGAATAGCTCAGACGACGGAGTAAGAGGGGGAGACATGGCGTTTCTGAATTCTCTCAAGTGCATGCTGTAATCACGGCGATCAATAAGTAATTCCTGGTGCCTTCTATGCCTATAGAATCCAAATTCAAAATCCTAGTAGGTAGAGACAAAACAAGTGATGCGAGAAATTAGATTGAGTAATTCTAAAACATCGGTAAAATGAAGAATAAGTTATTCATCATTTTCATAAGGAAGTCTTGCTCTTTATAGAAGATTTTGTTGGTCGGCAGTGACATGATGCCAATGGTCCTCTAGTAGGTCAATAGATGAGAATCTGTTTGTTGTGAATTTAGTCCTCCAGAAGGTCAGGGGCAACAAGAGCTTTATCATCATCCGGACAAAATAATATTCTTTTTAACCTTTTCTAGAAATAAATTTATTGGTCTAACGACCTTTTCATATGATGCACCTGCAAAGTCTACAGAAATAAAAACCCAACCGCTAATGTTCCATCTTGATAAGCAAAGGGTGGCTAAGTAGAACCAATGCCACCTAGTTGTGTTTATATGTCCTGGGGAGTCAAATTCATTTTCATAAAGTTTGATCGTCGAATTTTGCATTCACTTGCAAGTTTATAGAAAATAAAATCCAATGGCTAATGTTCATGCTTGAAAAGCAAAATGTTGGCTAAGTAGGACCAACAACGAATAGTTGTATTCATATGTGGTTTATGAGTCAAATTCGTTTCCATAAAGTTTGGATTTTACTCCAAGCTCAAACTAACACATCTCTGAGTTCCAGAATAAAATATGAAATGTCCTACTAGACGATGATCAGTTGAACCATCTAGGTTTCAGCAGTACCACAGGATCTCACCGGTCCACCATCATTGTTTGGGTATGCTTTCCGGTTATAACCATGACAGGCATCAAGACTCGGATATTAAGGTGGCCCAATAGTGGTAGAGTAGGAGGCTCACCGGGCGCCCCAGTAGACAAGAGGAGACGGATGTCCATCAGGATGCAGAAGGCCTATAATTTTTTTTTTAACAAAGGGAAGGGACCCGAAGGTCCTAGAACTGGCATTATATTATCAAAATTGATACAATGCTGCAGAAAGGACCCAAAAAAAAACTAATAACAACCATGTCCTTCCAATTTACACAAAGGACCCTAGAAAGATACTCCAAAAGCCATCGAGTCCTTGCGCAAATTTCGACCTCGCCGGCGATGCTATTGCCACCATCGCCAGCAGCGTCCTCGCCATGGACAGGTAAGGTAAAAGGGCCTCCCGCCGGAGGTTGAAAGTGGGGCCGTCGCATTATTGCAAATTAAAAAAAAACAATTTTCATACCTAGTTAAGTGTTTACTTATGTCAGCAAAGAATAAGACTATCGCTATTGTTATGGTCGGGCTCCAGTATACATGAAAGAGGCCCAATTAGGGGCTTAGCCCAAGTTATCTAGGGTTTAGAGGAGCTGCCCTCCTATATAAACGCATGTACCCCTTTGATTATAATCAGACAATAAACATTGTTGTCGTCTCCCTCAGGAGACGGGAGCCCCAAACCCTAGCCGCCGCCTCCTCCCTCTCGCAGCGACGGCGCCCAGCCGCCGGCGTCTGCGCCTCCAGCCTCTCCGCCCTCACTTTCACCCCTATAATCTACATCCGAGATCTGGTAGAATCGTAGCCTCTACCAATCTGGTATCAGATTGCTTTGGTTCGATGAGTTCTTCCGGCCTCCCCACCACCGCTGCCGCCTCCACCGGCGCGGCCACCGCCACCTCGCAGCAGATGCCGCCGCCAGCCACCTCGGGTCCGCCTGCCTCGGGCGCCGCGGCCCTGGCAGCCGACGCGGCCACCGTCCTATCTCCGGCGGAGATGTCGTCGGTGATCCGCGACCTCACCCTGGCGGTCTTGAACCTACGGACCTTCCTACAGGCTCCCTACGCGCCACCGCCCCCGCCGGCGGCGCCCCTCGCACCAACACCACCGTCCACCGCCGCGCCCCAGGGAATCCCGATCACCCAGATCAGGTTCCCGTAGTCGCCGTCCCCGCTGCCGACGTGGATCGACACGCCGATCTACACGTCGGCGCCGCCACAGTCGACGGTGCTGCCGCCGCCCGCCACCACCTTCGGCGGGTATACTGACCCATACGCCGGGAGCTCCATGGTGCCGCAGTACTCTCCTCCCACCGCGACGGGTCGCCACGAGAGCGCCTACACGGCCTCGCCGCACGTCCAGCAGCCGCCTCGCTTCACCAAGATGGAGTTCGCCACCTATGACGGAACCGTCGACCCCCTGAACTGGCTCAATCAGTGCGACCAGTTTTTCCGGGGGCAGCGGACCATGGCGTCCGACCACACGTGGATCGCCTCCTACCACCTCCGTGGCGCCGTACAGACGTGGTACTACGCCCTCGAGCAGGACGAGGGCGGGATGCCTCCGTGGGAGCGCTTTCGCGACCTATGCCTCCTCCGATTCGGCCCCCCCATACGTGGGAGCCGCCTGGCCGATCTCGGTCGCCTCCCCTTCACCACCTCGGTGCAAGACTTCGCTGACCGCTTCCAGACGTTGGCCTGCCATACGCCTGGCGTAACGGCTCGCCAGCGCGCCGAGCTCTTCGTCGGCGGCCTCCCCGACCACATCCGCGTCGACGTCGAGATGCGCGACCCCCAGGACCATGCAGCAGGCGTTCCCAGGCCGCGGCGCGTGTCCCCCGACTGTGTTCACGGGTCACGTGTGGCGGGATCTCTTTCGGCTGGCGGGCGTGAAGCTCCGCATGAGCACGGCGTTTCACCCTCAGACGGACGGCAAGTCTGAGGTGGTCAACAAGGTGATCGCCATGTATTTGCGTTGTGTTACGGGTGATCGTCCACGAGCTTGGGTAGACTGGTTGGCGTGGGCGGAGTACTGCTATAACACCCGCACGAGACACAGGCCCTATGACCACCGCATCCACCTGCTGCCGGACACGACGCCTGTCGCAGTGCGCCCGTACCGGTACCCCCAGCTGCAGAAGGACGAGCTTGAGCGCCAGTTGGCGGTCATGCTCGCGCAGGGCATCATCCGGATTTCGACATCGCCGTTCTCCGCCCCGGTGCTCCTTGTGCGCAAGACCGACGGCACATGGCGCTTCTGCATCGACTACCGCGCCCTCAACACCATGACGTCCAAGGACAAGTTCCCCATCCCCGTCGTGGATGAGCTCTTGGACGAGCTACACGGGGCGCACTTATTCACCAAGCTCGACCTGCGCTCGGGCTATCATCAGGTGCGCATGCACCCGGACGACATCGATAAGACGGCGTTCCGTACTCACCATGGCCACTTCGAGTTCCTGGTGATAACGTTCGGCCTATCCAACGCGCCGGCAACCTTCCAGGCCCTGATGAACGACGTGCTCAGCCCACACTTGCGCCGTTTTGTGCTTGTTTTCTTTGATGACATTCTTATCTACAGTTCATCCTGGGCAGAGCACCTGCAGCACGTGGCCATCATCTTCAACGAGCTTCGAGCGCATCGTCTCCACCTTAAGCGCTCGAAGTGCCCGTTCGGCACGACCTCCGTCGCGTGCCTGGGGCACGTCATCTCGGCGGAAGGTGTCGCGATGGACGCAGACAAGGTCACCGCCGTCGCCGTGTGGCCGACCCCGCGGTTCCCGCGGGCTCTCCGCGGCTTCTTGGGCCTCGTCGGCTACTACCGGAAGTACATCCGGGACTTCGGCCTCATCGCCGCGCCACTGACGCGCCTCCTTCACCGCGACGCCTTCTCCTGGGACGAGGAGGCGACTACGGCGTTCGAAGCTCTCCAACGGCCGCTCACGGCGGGACTCGTCCTCCAGATGCCGGACTTCGACATGCCGTTCGTGGTGGACTGCGACGCCTCCGGCATCGGTTTTGGCGCCGTCCTCCACCAGGGCGAAGGGCCGCTGGCCTTCTTCAGCCGCCCCTTCGCCGCTCGCCATCACAACCTCGCGGCATACGAACGCGAGCTTATCGGGCTTGTCCAGGCAATGCGCCGCTGGCGACCTTACCTTTGGGCCCGGTCGTTCCGTGTGCGTACGGACCACTACAGCCTCAAGTTCTTGCTGGACCAGCGCCTCTCCACCGTCCCGCAGCACCAGTGGATCAGCAAGCTCTTCGGCTTCGACTTCACCTTCGAGTACCGCCTCGGCCGTCTCAACACGGTCGTCGACGCCTTGTCCCGCCGCGACACTGAGGATGTCACAGACGATGTTGCCACGGCGGCTGCCGTCCTGTGCATCCGCTCCGGGCCGTCCTTCGCCTTCATCGACGACATTCGCCGGGCAACTTCTACTGCCGCAGACGCACAGGCGCTCCGCGGGCGCCTTGACACCGGCGAGCTGGGGACGCCCTGGCGCCTGGACGATGGGCTGCTTATACACGGGCGCCGCCTCTTCGTTCCCGACCACGGTGACCTGCGCCACCAGGTCTTGTCCCTGGCACACTCTGCAGGACACGAGGGCATGCAGAAGACCCTCCATCGCCTCCGTGCTGATTTCTACATTCCCGGTGATGGTGCGCTGGTCCATGACTGGGTGCGGTCATGCGTGACATGCCAGCGGAACAAGACGGAGACACTGCGACCCGCGGGTCTGCTACAGCCACTGGACGTACCCTCCCAGGTGTGGGCAGATATCTCCATGGACTTCATCGAGGGCCTTCCCAAGGTGGGCGGAAAATCCGTCATCCTCACGGTGGTTGACCGCTTCTCCAAGTACGCGCACTTCATCGCCCTCGGTCACCCCTATACAGCCGCATCCGTGGCGCGGGCCTTCTTCGACGGCATCGTCCGCCTCCACGGGTTTCCTTCGTCCATCGTCAGCGACCGTGATCCTGTGTTCACGGGTCACGTGTGGCGGGATCTCTTTCGGCTGGCGGGCGTGAAGCTCCGCATGAGCACGACGTTTCACCCTCAAACGGACGGCCAGTCCGAGGTGGTCAACAAGGTGATCGCCATGTATTTGCGCTGTGTTACGGGTGATCGTCCACGAGCTTGGGTAGACTGGTTGGCGTGGGCGGAGTACTGCTACAACACCTCCTATCACTCCGCCCTGCATGCCACGCCTTTTGAGGTAGTCTACGGGCGCCCACCTACGGCGATGCTTCCTTTTGAGCCTGGCACGGCTCGGTCCGAGACGGCGGGCGACTTACTCCACACCCGCGACGAGATCCTGACTGAGGCGCGCCAGCGTCTTCTCCAAGCACAACAGCTGGCCAGGAAGTACTATGATGCTCATCATCGAGAGGCGGAGTTCGCGGTGGACGATTGGGTGTGGTTGCGCCTCCTTCATAGGACCACGCAGTCCCTGGACCCGTGCTCCAAGCGCAAATTGGGACCCCGCTACGCCGGTCCCTTTCGTGTGCTGGAGCGTGTTGGCACACTCGCATACCGCCTTGAGCTGCCAGCTGGGTCTCGCCTCCACGATGTCTTCCATGTTGGCTTACTGAAGGCCTACCGCGGGGACCCTCCTGTAGCGCCACCGGCCCTTCCTCCTACTTCGGATGGCCGACTTCTGCTGGCTCCTGCGAAGGTGGTGAAGGTGATGCAGGCACAGCAGCGTCGCGACGTGTGGCATGTCTTGGTGCAGTGGGCTGGTCTGCCCGAGGAGGAAGCGACTTGGGAGCAGCTCGACGATTTCCGCCAGCAGTTTCCAGATGTTCAGCTCGAGGACGAGCTGTTTGAGAAGGCGGGGAGAGATGTTATGGTCGGGCTCCAGTATACACGAAAGAGGCCCAATTAGGGGCTTAGCCCAAGTTATCTAGGGTTTAGAGGAGCTTCCCTCCTATATAAACGCATGTATCCCTTTGATTATAATCAGACAATAAACATATTTTGTTGTCGTCTCCCTCAGGAGACGGGAGCCCCAAACCCTAGCCGCCGCCTCCTCCCTCTCGCAGCGACGGCGCCCAGCCGCCGGCGTCTGGGCCTCCAGCCTCTCCGCCCTCACTTCCACCCCTATAATCTACGTCCGAGATATGATAGAACCGTAGCCTCTACCAGCTATATTTTCTTTCCTACGCATTGATCATCGCGCAGCCTAAATCAGTATCGTGCATTCACTGGTGCAGGTGACTGTAAATTCAGAAAGTTCTCTCATTCTATTTATGCGAGAAATAAGAACGGTGTATTATGGTCAAAGTCTTCCTACGTGTTGCTGCTCTGTTAAGTGTTCTTGTTGAAAGAAAAAAAACTGCAGCACATTGATCATCACGCAGCCTAAATCTGTAATAGTAGTATATTCATTGAGCAGTCGAAAGTAGATTCAGAAACTTTTCTCATTCTATTTATACGAGAAATAAGCAGGGTGTATTACGATCAGAGTCTTTCTTTGATTGCTACTCCGTTAACTGTTATTCTCAAAAGAAAAAAAGGATAATATGTCCCTCTGAACTTCTGACTTTGAGACACGCATACAAAGTATACTTTCATCTAACCCCTCCGTGCATGTTGTAATTACGGCGATCAATAAGTAACTCCTGGTGCCTTCTATGCCTATAGAATCCAAATTCAAATTCCTAGTAGGCAGAGACAAAACAAGTGATGCGAGAAATTAGATCGAGTAAGTCTAAAACATCGTTAAAATGAAGAATAAGTTATTCATCATTTTCTTAAGGAAGGCTTGCTCTTTATAGAAGACTTTGTTGGTCAGCAGTGACATGAAGCCAATGATCCTCTAGTAAGTCAATAGATGAGAATCTGTTTGTTATGAATTTAGTCCTTGGGTAGCTCAGAGGCAAAGAGAGCTTCATCATCATCTGGAAAAAACAATGTTCTTTTTAGGTTTTTTAAGAAAAACATTATTGGTCCAATGACCTTTGCATCAATATTGATGCACCTGCAAAGTTTAAAGAGATAAAAAACCCAACCGCTAATGTTCCATCTTGAAAAGCAAAGGTGGGCTAAGTAGAACCAACGCCACCTAGTTGTGTTCATATGCCCTAGGGAGTCAAACTCATTTTCATAAAGTTTGATCGTCTAACTTTTGCATTAATATGTTGCAGCTACACAGTTTATAGAAAATAAAATCCAACGGCTAATGTTTCCGGTCGATAAATGCTTTTCTCAACAACTTCAAGTTTCTGGTCGATAAAGCTTTTCAAGAGAACCAACAAGAGAGCTGCGTGTCTATCCTTTAAGTTAAAAATAGCCCTGAAAATAGAGTTCGTCACAGAAACCACAGAAGAATAAAGCTGCACATGCATCCGCCATGCTATTGGTTTCTGCTTTGGGGAGAGCTGATCTACCACACGCCTAATTTATCTCTCACAAAAATCAACGTTGACAAGTCTTTGGGCCGGTGTCTTGCGACGCCAAGCTGGGGTTTCACTCCCCTTTTCGAAAGAAAGATAAGGCGACAAGCCATCCATGCGCCCCAACCAGCTACAATTCTGGCTTGGACAGACAGATCAGGGGAGATGGAAAAAACCCGAGTTACGATCCATTCAAAATGAGAGATGATTTTCTGAACCGTGGACAGCTAAACCTGTCTTGGTTCAGCAGGATAAAAAATTGCACTGAATAATCATCATGAAAGTAGCATAGTAATACTAATCATCCTTCTAACTAAACTGAATTCAGAAAGTTAACTCGGTGTAGCCTCACTTTATGTATCTCTATCTTACAAGCAGGACCAAAATCAAGCAAATCTGAAACTCACTAGTCAGCACCAACGACGCGACGACAAGGTGCTCAAGCCTACCAAGTTCTTTGGTCGTATTTACACCTTCTTATTTATCTGAACCAATTTCGTTCTATCCCCGTTCCATCCCAGACACGTGAGAGTATTACAATCTAGTAGCTCCTCTGGAACGCGATAGAGTGTGATACATAGGTTGTTTGGAGCAGGATTGCTTCGTGGTCAGCGGAGCCACGAAGAAGAGGGAGAATAGCTGAGATGACGAAGTAAGAGGGGGAGACATGGCGACGCTTCCATCCACCGAGTGCATGCTATAATTACGGCGATCAACAAGTAATTCCTGGTGCCTTCTATGCCTATAGAATCCAAATTCAAATTCCTAGTAGGCAGAGACAGAACGAGTGATGCAAGAAATGAGACGAGTAATTCTAAAACATCGGCAAAGTGAAGAATAAGCTATTCATCATTTCGTAAGCAAGCCTTGCTCTTTATAGATTTGTTGGTCGGAGGTGACATGATGCCAATGGTGCATTGGTCCTCTAGTGATTAATACATGAAAATGTATTTATTATGAATTTAGTCCTCGGGTAGGTCAATAGACGAGAATCTATTTGTTATGTATTTAGTCCTCGGGTAGGTCAGACACAATGAAGGCTTTATAATCGTCTAGAGATATTTTTTTTAGCATTTTTAAGACATAAATATATTTGTCTTCGCATTAATATTATGCACCTACAAAGTTTATAGAAAATAAAAACCCAACGGCTAATGTTCCATCTTGAAAATCAAAGGTTGGCTAAGTAGAACCAACGCCACCTAGTTGTGTTCATTTTTTTGAAATGGTGGTGGGAGTCAAATTCATTTTTATAAAGTTCGGAGATCTAGACTATATCCCAAGAAATACATGGACACGATTGGTACATTATACTTGCAAGCTCAAACAAACGTATCTCTAATCAGATGTTAGCATTTACCAAGACCTGGCATAATACGCTTATCTCACTTAATTAATTACTACCTAATTTTATTGTGATGCGATTTGAGTGTGAGTACTTGGTATCTGGTGTGTAATCACATCCTTTTGAAAAGAAGGGAAGTTCTCTTGACTCTGCACCGGACTGGTGCACACAGCCATATATTAGTGCAAAGTATCATTCAAGTACAACCTGAATGAGCTCCATTGAGCATAAAAGATAAAGGGCCCCTTCTTGCACCAAAGATCTCACCATTTATGATAGAACTGAGGCTACATTATTTTTATTTTGCATACACGAGTTTCTATTTATTTTATTTATTTATTTATTTGTGAATAAACGAGTGTTTATATTTGTTTTCACACTCTTTGAGAACTCAAAACATCATGAAAAATAAATTCTCTTAGGAACACATACAAGTAAAAGGATAACATTATCCCTTCCATTAAATTCTCATTTCATTTGTGAATGTGATAGTAATTTTAGAAATATATCTACTACCCTGACAATTTAGAGCCCCCCAGTTGTATTTTCCCTGAGTTGAAAGAAAAGATAGGAAATCTCTCTTTTCATACTTATCATCCCTGTAAAATAATATTCTTGTGATAGGACTTGTTCCAAGTAAGAAATTTAGTGAATTTTTTTCCTATTCTTTCCCATGATCCCGCTATGAAATTTTAGAGAAATCATTGCAACAAGGCATAGAGGGGAAGGTTATAAGTGCATATACTATAAAATAGATTTTAGGCGGAGTCAATAAGACACATCTGGTAGGACCGTAACCATAGAATACAAACCTAATAGAGATGCATATCTTTGTTCTATACACTATGGAGATGGTGAGAAGAGATACATTTTACATCCTAGAGGAGCTATATTTGAAGATACTATTGATTCTGGTACAAAAGTTCCTATAATTACGATAAGAACTTGTGCATTGGCATTCCTTCTTCGTAGACCGCCAACCATATTGGTTAAAGATATGCCATGCAGCCATCTTCAGTCCGCTACACCCAAACTACAGCGTATCCCATGCCTCTACAAGGCTCATGTTTTTGGTTCCTACCAAGAGGTGGTGGTTCCATTGACATAGGTCCCAACCTCTAGCAAGGCCCCAGTGAGGGGATCCCCATTTAGGCATTTTTGTTGCATACACACTCGACTTGCTGAGCTATATAATTCAGTTGGTTTTATATGACCTTCTTACCCTAAATTTCATACTACTCGATTTCCGCAAGGAGAGAAAGAAGGCATGTACATCCTGTGGAAGCAAGAAACTGGTTTCTCCATGGATTTGACCATTGTCGACATATAGGAATTTTTTATTTTTTGAATTTTTCAAATGCAATATTCATTTTTTTCAAAAAACGAGCTACCTGGATCTGGAGCCATTTGTCCACTCTCGTTTCTTTGATTGTTACTCTGTTATTCTCAAAGCAATGATCTATTATTCTGATCTTTGATGTTAGTGTGGGAGCAACAAGAGCACCCTATTCTGATAGAGCATTTGGTACACACACATACTTCGGAGGAGCTTTCTAAACAACTGCGAATCTCTGAGCGATAAATGTTTTTTTAAAACACACAAGAGATCTTCTCTTCTATCTACTGCTCCCTCCATTTCAAAATATAAGATGTTTTATCTTTGTGAAAAAGTGTATCTAGACTCTTTTTAGTGTGTATGTTCGTGTAGATTCAGAGTGAACCTACACATTAAAAAGGGCCTGGATACACTCCTTTCATAAAGCTAAAACATCTTATATTTTAAAACGGAGGGACTAAGTTAAAAGGGGCCCAAAAAACCTACAGAACACGGAAGAGTGAAACTGCACATGCATCCACCGCGCTATCGGTTTCCCGCTTTGGGGAGAGCTGATCTACCACATGCCTACCCTATCTCTCGCAAAAACCCACGATGACAAGTCTTTGGGACGACGTCTTGCGACACCAAGCCAGGGTTTCACTCCCCTTTATGAAAGAAAGAAATGTCGATAACCATCTATGCGCCCCAAGCAGCTATGATTTTGTCCTGGACCGACAAAACAGAGGATTCCTTGGCATCAAAAGCTCGAGATTACAATCCAGCCAAAATGAGATGATTTTCAGGACCATGGTCATCTGAACCTAGCTTGGTTCAGCAGGATAAAAGAATCTTACCGATTCCCATGTAGCAGAGTAATACTAATCATCTTTCTGGATAAACTGCAAAAAGGTTGTAGCACACTGAATCATCACGCATCGTCAAACTCGGTGTAGCCTCACTCTATATATCTCTATCTTACAAGCAGGACTTTCAAAAAAGCAAATCTGAAACTCTTAGAACCAACGACGAGATGACAAGGTGCTCAAACCTACCAAATTCTATGGTCATACATACACCTTCTTATTGATTTGAACCAATGTCTTTGTATCCCCTTTCCATCGCTGCCACGTGAGAGTAATCCAGCCAACTAGTTCGTCAAGAACGCAATAGAGTGAGGTCAATATATAGGATGTCTGGAGCAGGATTTCTTGGTGGACAGTGGAGCCCCAAAGAAGAGGAAGAATAGCTGAGACAACGGAGTAAGAGGAGAAGACATGGCGAAGCTTCTATCACTCAAGTGCATGATGTAATTACGGCGGTCAATAAGTAATTCATGGTACCTTCTATGCCTATAGAATCCAAATTCAAATTCCTAGTAGGCAAGGACATTGGGTTCATTGACCCGGATACAATGCATGTAAAAATCATAGAAGATCCCATATATAACAAGGATACACCTGGAAAATTCGTCCACCCGGTTTTATGGAGACTTTGCTAAGGTTTTTGAAGCGACAACGTGACAAAAAAATAATACTTTGGCCTTACAACTTTAAGTAAGTGTTACTGTCTTCTAACACATTCTTTTTGCTCACCAGATGTTAAAATTTTAACTGATGAGTTATATCAATGACACTGCATATTTAAACGTGCGCAGGTTCCACTTTATTCTTATCGTCATTAAAATGTATGATGAAGAAGTTGAAGTCTTTGACTCACTAACCAAAGAGTCTATACTATACAAGACGGCTTTTGATATGCTCAAAAAATAATTTTAATTTCTTATTGGTTTTTTCGTTAATTTCCTGATATCAACAAATTGATAACTCTTTTATGCATTTTCTTTGTCGGGCAGCGTATGGAAAACGTTCATCGAGGAAGATCCGGCCGGTGGATGGAAACCGAAGCTGATATGGCGTTTGAACAAAGTAAGTAGTACTACCGAGGTCCACACACTTTTATCATACTTGATTATTGTTTGATTGAATTATATTCTTGTATAGAACTGCGCGAAACAACCATTGGGGACTAATCTATGTGGATATTACGTTTGTGAGTACATTCACAAGATTGTCAGCGAGAGAATGAATAATAAAAGAAATAAAGAGGTACGTAAACAATATTCATAAATTTATTTTGTTACCATCAGTTGTGCTGAGTTTTAGTCATAATTGTTTGATTATGATTTGATATATATATACACATAGCTCATGTATTTATTTGTATCTCATTCTTTTACAGTTGGCAAGAAAGCGGGACACGCTCTCAATCGAGCACCGCCTCAAAGCAATTGGCGAGGAATTGGCGGGATTTTTCCTTCGGGACGTCATAGCTAATTTCGGAGAGTACCACTATGCATGAAGATCGATCTTCATGCATGTACTACATGTAATATATAGTTTAGCTCGGAGAGTACCACTATGCTACATGTAATATATAGTATGCTCCGAAGAGTACCACTATGCATGTACTACTTAATTTGCGATCTTATGCAATTACATATTTTATATATATGCACCAAGTTGATATGCATCACCTTGATCTTCATGTACTACCTAAACCCAAACACGTTTCTGGCACATCGACGTGATCCTCGTACGATGAAACAATCCGATACCCTAAACACCTCCTAAACCCTAAACACTAAATTCTCTGCCAAATCTCTGCCACGTTCCCACGTTTGGTACCGGTTCGTGTTACAAACCGGTACCAAAGACTCCAGCCCCGCTGGCTCATGCGTGCCCACGTGGAGGCACTTTTAATACCGGTTCGTAAGGAACCGGTACTAAAGGGGGGATGATTTAGTCCCGACTTATTGGTAACGGTTGCCAAACCGGTACCAAAGCCCCTCTAAAACCGGTACAAAAGGGCATTTTCCTACTAGTGACAAGTCATGCGAGAAATGAGATTGAGTAATTCTAAAACATCGGTAAAATGAAGAATAAGCTATTCATCATTTTCGTAAGCAAACCTTGCTCTTCATAGATTTGTTGGTTGGCAGTGACATGATGCCAATGGTCCTCTAGTAGGCAATAGACGAAAACCTATTTGTTATGAATTTAGTCCTCGGGTAGGTCAATAGACGAGATTTGTTTTGTATTTAGTCCTTGGGTAGGTTAGAGGCAATGAATGAACGAAAGCTTTATCATCGTCTAGAGAAAAACACATCTTTTAGCTTTTTTAAGACATAAATATATTGATCTTCCCACCTTTGCATTAATATGATGCACCTGTAAAGTTTAGAGAAAATAAAAACCCAATGGCTAATGTTTCGTCTTGAAAAGCAAGCATGGGCTAAGTAGAACCAACACCGCTTAGTTGTGTTCATTTTCTCTTTAAATGGGTGAGGGACTCAAATTCATTTTCATAAAGTTAATTATTCTTGTGATAGGACTTATTCCCGATAAGAAATATAGTGAAATTGTTTTTCCTATTCTTTTCCCTAATCCCGCTATGAAATTTCAGAGAAATCATTGCAACAAGGCATAGAGGGGAGGTCATAAGTTCCTATACTGTAAAATAGTTTTTAGACGGAAACACATCTAACAGAACCTAATCTAAATACATATCTTTGTTTTATCAGAATCAATAATAGCATATAAAAGTTTCGGCCAATTCTGCTATCGACGTCGCCTCGATTTTTTCTGGCTATGGGATGGATGACGGGGAGGGCACGCGCTAACATTGCAGTCTCTGCCACAGAGAGCTCGTGCGCCCTTTCCTACCCCGAGTTGCGGACGGTGGGCCACACACGCTGGCTGGACACGTTGTAAGCGGTTGTGTGCAGCGACGTGCTTCGTGAGAGACGTTTTGAGGGAGATGTGTGCTCCGCACCAACCGGGTGGTGGGGCCCTCCTCGAAACAGGCATACGCCCAGCTATATAAATATAGCCAACAACATTAATACCGCTGCTGGGCCAGACAGCACAACGCCCAAAAGAAAAATAAAGAAGGAGAAAAGAAACAGAAAAGAAAAAAAGAGAAAACAAAGCCGACGATAGTGGCTCAACGAAACCGAGAATGACCCGCAACCGTTGCGCCCTCCGGAGAATTTCCACCACGATCCTAGCTCTTCGAAGCGTCGCGTATCAAGCAGCACCTCCAAGAAGGGAAACGACGACAACGTCGCTGCTGCCCGGACTGGTCCTAGGGTTTCCCCCGATACGCAACGGGAGGTGGGGAAGAGATACACCCGATGCCCTTCAAGAAGGATAGCGACACCCGCAGGCGTCACAGCGTCGGTGTCTAGACGACAAGGATTTCTCCCGACCCCTCAAAAAACCACACTCACGGACGCTTTGGATTGCTCCACCAATCTCGACTCCCACCAACATACGCCACCGCGGTCTTGAAGTCATCCCCGTCGTTTCACCGAGACCCACGCTGCGAGGCTGGTTCGACCGAAGAGAAGAGGCTTCGGCGAGGGTCGGTGGTACAGTAGCACGCGGAAGGGAACTACCTCCACCGCCGAAGGCGATAGCCGACCGGATGAGGCCGCAGGGCAAACCGGGCCCTCACTGGCCCGGCCGAGCCTAAACAGGCTCGTGAAGCCCCACCGCTTCACTGCAGCAGGGGTGCCACCGTCTCCGCCTGGGGCCCTCAAATCGAGCAAATCTGAGACTTTCTAGTCAGCACCAACGACGAGATGACAAGGTGCTCAAGACTACCAAATTCGCTGTCCGTACTTACACCTTCTTATTGATCTGAACCAATATCTCTGCGACTCTGCATCCCCCAGCCACGTGAGAGTAATCCAGCGTCCTAGTTCGTCAAGAACGCAATAGAGTGAGGCCAATATATAGGATCTCTGGAGCAGGATTTCTTGGTGGACGGCCGAGTCATGAAGAAGAGAGAGAATAGCTGAGACGACATAGTAAGAGCGGAGACATGGCGACGATTACATACCCCGAGTGCATGCTTACGACGATCAATAAGTAATTCCTGGTGCCTTCTATGCCTATAGAATTCAAATTCAAATTCCTAATAGGAAGAGACACAACAAGTGATGCAAGAAATG
Organism: Avena sativa; assembly: GCA_916181665.1. NCBI lineage: Eukaryota > Viridiplantae > Streptophyta > Magnoliopsida > Poales > Poaceae > Avena > Avena sativa. The sequence continues at coordinate 18,627,636 of OV702285.1, forward strand.
AGATTGAATAATTCTAAAACATTGATAAAATGAAAATAAGCTATTCATCATATTCGTAAGCAAGCGTTGCTCTTTATAGAAGACTTTGTTTGGTCGACAGTGACATGATGGCAATGGTCCTCTCTAGTAGGTCAATAGATGAGAATCAATTTGTTATGAATTTAGTCCTCCGGTTGGTCTGAGGCAACAAGATCTTTATCATCACCTAGACAAATCAATGCTCTTTTTAGCTTTTTAAGAAAAAAAATATTGGTCTAATGACCTTTGCATTAATATGATGCACCTGCAAGTTTACACAAATAAAAACCCAATTGCTAATGTTCCATCTTGAAAGCAAAGGTGGGCTAAGTAGAACCAACGCCACCTAGTTCATATGTCTTGGGGAGTCTAACTCATTTTCATAAAGTTTTATGGTCCAACTTTTGCATTAATATGTTGCACCTACAAAGTTTATAGAAAATAAAATCCAACAGCTAATCTTCATTCTTGAAAAGCAAAGTGTTGGCTAAGTAGGACCAAAGCCGACTAGTTGTATTCGTATGTGGTTTGGGATTCAAATTCGTTTCCATAAAGTTTGGACTTCATTCCAAGCTCAAACAAACACGTCTCTAAGTTCAACAATAAAATATGAAATGTTCTACTGGATGATGAACAGTTGAACCTATCTAGGTTTCAGCAGGACCAGAGAATCTCACAGGGCCACTATCAGGCAAGTGACATAGTAATAACGATAACCCTCTGTCTATTCTCCTCCATGAAATAAAAATTATGCCTAAACTGAATTCGAATATTTCATAAGGATCAAGACAGTGGATTGTGAATCCACCATTCGTGGGTTCAATTCCCGTCGTTTGCACATCACATCATTGTAAATTAAAAGAAATGCAATTTTCATTAGTTAAGTATTTACTTACGTCAGCGAACAATAAGACTATAGTTATATTTTCTTTCCTACCCATTGATCATCGCGCAGCCTAAATCAGTATCGTACATTCAATGGTGCAGGTGGATGTAAATTCAGAAAGTTCTCTCATTCTATTTATGCGAGGAATAAGCACGGTGTATTATGGTCAGAGTCTTCCTATATATTGCTGCTCTGTTAACTGTTCTTGTTGAAAGAAAAAAACTGCAGCACATTGATCATCACGCAGCCTAAATCTATAATAGTAGTATGTTCATTGGTGCAGTCGAAAGTAGATTCGGAAACTTTTTTCACTCTATTTTACGAGAAATAAGCACGGTGTATTACGATCAGAGTCTTCCTTTGATTGATACTCTGTTAACTATTATTCTCGAAAGAAAAAAAAGGATAATGTCGCTCTGAACTTCTTATATTTTCCTTTGAGGCATGCATACAAAGTATACACCATCTAACCCCTCCGTGCATGTTGTAATTACAGCGATCAATAAGTAATTCATGGTGCCTTCGATTCCTATAGAATCCAAATTCAAATTCCTAGTAGGCAGAGACAGAACAAGTGGTGCGAGAAATTAGATCGAGTAATACTAAAACATCGGAAAAATGAAGAATAAGTTATTCATCATTTTCCTAAGCAAGCCTTGCTCTTTATAGAAGACTTTGTGGATCGGCAGTGACATGATGCCAACGGTCCTCTCTAGTAGGTCAATAGATGAGAATCTGTTTGTTATAAATTTAGTCCTCTGGAAGGTCAGAGGCAACGAGAGCTTTATCATCACATGGACAAAGCAATATTCTTTTTAGCTCTTTTAAGAAACAAAATTTATTGGTCTAATGACCTTTGCATCAATATGATGCACCTGCAAAGTTTATAGAGATAAAAACCCAACTGTTAATATTCCATCTTGAAAAGCAAAGGTGGGCTAAGTAGAACCAACGCCACCTAGTTGTGTTCATACTCCTGGGGAGTGTGTCCTGGGGATCAAACTTATTTTCATAAAGTTTGATCGTTTGACTTTTGCATTAATATGTTGCACCTACAAAGTTTATAGAAAATAAAATCCAGCGGGCTAACATTCATCCTTGAAAAGCAAAATGCTGGCTAAGTAGGACCAACGCCGACTAGTTGTATTCATATGTGGTTTTTGGGTCAAATTCTTTTCCATAAAGCTTGGACTTTATTCCACGCTCAAACGAAAGTCTCTAAGTTTGCTCATACATAGTTGTATTCTTATGTCAGTGAAGAATAAGACTACCGCTAGTACATTTGTTTTCCTACGCATTGAACATCATGCAGCCTAAATCTGTACACTCTTGCTTCGGTATCCCCCCTTACGTTGGCACCGTTGCATCGGACGGTAGGGATCGTTCCTTATCTGCGACATCGAGACCGACCCCGTTGTAGGACGTCGAAGCGAGGTGCAGGTAATAATTCAGTCTATGTTCATACTTGGGCAATACGGGAGAATGAATCTGAATTTGGCTCACCCACAACCCGTCCGCCAACGAACCCATCAAAGCTTCCCTCTAGGGTGGGACATCGAAGCAAGCCTCAAATCTGTATCGTACGTTCACATGTGAATGTAAATTCGGAAAGTTCTCTCATTCTATTTATGCGAGAAATAGGCACGGTGTCACCAGTGGAAAAAGAGCCTATAGTACCGGATTGTAAGGGCCTTTAGTCCCCGTTTTGCATCTGGACTGCGAAATCGGGACTAAAGGCCCCTACCTTTAGTCCCGGTTTGCTACAATCCGGGATTAGAGGACACCTCATGACTGTTTTTGCAGCGCGGGGATGGAGGACCTTTAGTCCGGGTCGTAATATGGCCCGGGACTAGAGAGTTTTTTTCAATTTTTTTAAATTTATTTTTCAAAATTTGTTTTTGAATTTTTTCTTGAACTTTTGAATTGTTTGACTTCCTAGCACTACTTTACCTCCAGCACCTTTAACTTTTCTGTTACATCAGGATGTCCTTGTGTAAAGCTTATTTGTACCTTGTTGTCAACAATATCATATCAATTTTATTAGCCCATATCAATATATCATACATCTTTATTTTTCGAAATTACAAACAACTATTTAAGTAAACAACAATAAATAAGTAATAATAATATTTTAATCTAATGAAAGTAAAAACTAAATAAAATAAAATTTTATTCAATTTTCCATTTATTCATTTAATATGGCATAAATAATATCTTTAAATCTGTAAATCGAAATTCGACAAGTAATATATCCATTATTATCAGAAAAATGTGAGGAATCCAAATATGGCATAAAAATTTGCTAAAAAAAATATTTTTTTAAATAACTTTTCTCTTTTTCGAATTTTAAAAATCTAAAAGAATCCCAAACGGCCTAAGGCTGTTGAAATCGAACTCAATTTTTTTTCACATATTTTGATAGGTTGTACTTTTTTCCGACTTCGTACGTAAAAGTTATAGCCATTTTAAATTGTCGCATTCGCACCCCTTTAGTCCCGGACCGTATTCCTTAAGTCCCGGACCGTATCACGATCCTGGACTAAAGGGTGTTGTTCGCGCCCGTACTCCTTTAATCCCAGTCCGTATCACGGCCCGGGACTAAAAGATGTTGCCCGCGTTCGTACCCCTTTAGTCTCGGACCTTATCAAAACCCGGGAATAAAGGGTGTTACCCGCGCCGCACTCATTTAGCCCCGGGCCGTATCGATACGAATCGGGACTAGTGCTCATACTAGTCTCGATCCGTAACAAATCGGGACTATCTGTCAGACTCTGACGGAACCGAAGCCCCATTTTCTACTAGTCTGTATTATGGTCAGAGTCTTCCTATGTGTTGGTGCTCTGTTAACTGTTCTTGTTGAAAGAAAAAAAACTGCAGCGCATTTATCATCACGCAGCCCAAACCTGTAATACTAATAGTAGTATATTCATATTGGTGCAGGCGAATGTACATTCAGAAACTTTTCTCGTTCTATTTGGAAGAGAAATAAGCACGGTGTATTACGATCAGAGTCTTCCTTTGATTGCTACTCTGTTAACTGTTATTCTCGAAAGAAGAAAAGGATAATCTGCCACTCTGAACCTCTGATAATTTCCCTTTCAGATACGCAATACAAGCATGCTTGCTAGCTAAACTATGCTTCTGTGGCTGCTTCTTTTCTTCTCTTCTTTCTCTTCTTCTTGACCTTACCGTTACTTCCCTGTGTCGACGCCGAGGACGACGCCATGGACTCCGCCTCTGAAGCGGCGGCCTCGTCTTCCGCGTTGGGTTGCATTCCCCTCATGACCACCGCCGGGAACACCCAGTTGGACACGAAGTAGAAGAGCAGCATAACGGCACTGCACGATTGTGTGTTCCAGCAAGAAAATCAAGAATTGAAATAGAGTGGTACAGTCGTACAGAGTTTAGTTACACTCGCCTGATGGGGATGAGCGAGGAGACGTCGCCGGTGTCGGCAGGCGAGCCGGGCACCAGCTTAGGGGCGAGGATCTCGCTCAGCTCCGGCGGTAGCGCGCGAAGGCGTCGCGCTTGCCGCGGAAGCGTCGCTCCGGCACTCGGCGCAATTGTGGACACCGTATCTCTCCGGCGGGTGGCGCCGTGCGCCGCAGCGGCGAGACACCGGGAGCCTACTGTCAGAGTGGCCGCCTCCATGGAGACGAGTCGACACGATAGGAATTTGTCGAGAGGTTTTAGCTTAGATAGCTCGCTGTGGCTGGCTAGGTGGGTGAGGTCTAGATGCGGTGCCTTCCGTTTTGGATAACGAGTTGTCTCGTTTCCTTTCCCTGCCTTGCTCGCTGCTAACCTCTTTCTTTGGGTGGCTACCACTGCATTTTACACACAGCTTTGCTCGCCTAGTTTTTTTTCTAACTTTTCTATTTTTCCGCTGGAAGTGACTTATGTTTGCTTAAATTCATATATATCTAAACATCTTTAATCTATAGATAAAATGCCGAAACAAGTGACTTACATTTATTGTATCTAGACATGTTTACTATCTAGATAAATACATACGAATCTAGAAAAATTTAAATTATTTATTTCTAGAATGATAGTATAGAAGCCTCATTGTCTAGCTTAGCGAGCCTCGGGTAACTGGGCCTAGCCAAGCGCTAACTAATCTTTCTATTACTTTTTTTCCTTTTGTTCTTTTTCTTTCTATTTTGTTTGCTTTTCAAAATTTTGGATATTAAAATTGTCCATGTCTGAAAAAACGTTCACATTAAAAAATCAGGATTTTAGAAAGGTCTAGAATAAAAAAGTATCTCTAAGAAAAAAATGTTTAGATCTAGAAAATGTTCATGATGTTTTAAAATATAAACAAATTTCAAATACTACCTTCGATCCTAAATAAGTGTCGCAACTTTGAACTAACTCCAGTATAAAACTGCAACACTTATTTAGGATTGAAGGAAGTATAATTTTGTTTTTCAGTATGAACCCTTTTAGTCTGTTTTTTTAATCCAAACCTTTTTCATATGTGAACTATTTTCAAATGTGTATCTTTTCTAAAATCTCAACATTTTTAGATCTTAACATTTAAAATGTTCATGGGCAGCGCAAATTGGCCCAACAAGTACTGTTTTCTTTTTTTTAGAATATTTTTCAAAACCTGAATATTTTCAGAATCTGAACAATTTTCATAATTAAATATTTTAATAATCTTAACATTTTTAAAATTCAACATTTGAAATTTTGAAAGATTTCAAGCATGGACCGCGCTGGGCGTCCCCCAGACGAATGGGGGCTTCCCATCGTCCTGGTCCCCCGTGCGCCACGTGTCTCCCAAATAGCTCAAAATCCCGCGTTTTGCTGCAAAACATCCTGCTTTTGCTACATATGTCCCCGCTTTTGCTTCCGAAGCAAACAAAACGGTTCGTTTTAGAAATAGAACTTCTCGCCGGAGACCTCACCGGAGACCTCGCCGGAGACCATGCAGCAAAGAAAATGTGCTAATGCAGCAAAACCGACTTCGTCGGAGACATCGTCGGAAAAACTCGCCGGTGACTCTCGCCGGAGACCTTGTAGCAAAAAGTTGACACTATTGTAGCAAAACCACAAGACGGTTGTAGCAACAAAGTTCTTCTAATGTAGCAAAAAAGTGACTTCGTCGGATACATGGCCGGAGAATTTAGTCGGAAGAGCTCGCCGGAGAACTTGTAGAAAAAGCTAGACCAGCAGCCGTTGGCAGCAACCACGGCCGCCCATGGAAGCAAGCTCGGCCACCGCTGGCAGCAACCACGGCCGCCCATGGAAGCAAAGCTCGGCCACCGCTGGAAGCAAGCTTGGTCGCCCGTGGAAGCAAGCTCGCCCACTGCCGGAAGCAAGGTCGGTCACCGCTGGCAGCACCCACGACCCCCCGTGGCAGCAAGGTTGGCGGGGTTGGTCGCCCGTGGAAGCAAGCTCGACCACTGCCGGAAGCAAGGTTGGCCGCCGGAGTGGCACCACCATCCTTAGTTTGTAGCTCCAGCAACCACTACTCACAGCAACACCGGCCCGCCTTGCAGCAAGAGCGGACTACCGTGAGCTCAACCGCTAGGGCGGCCGTGACGAGCAGCCGGAACCGCGCCACCATACGTACGCAGTAGCACGGAGGAGCAGTATATGGCAGCGGCGCTGGGAAGCTGCGGGGAGCCAGTGGCGGTGCTTGGCGTCGGGGGCCAGCACTCAGCAGCTCTTCTCGAAGGCGCGCGGCGTGGGATTTTGATGGCAGCACAACAGCGGTGAAATCCAGCCCGACGGCGGGGATCCGTGCTGGCCGGCAGCGAGCAAGGCATTCCAGCCCAGCGGCAGGGAGAAGGCACTCCGACCAGCCACGGGGAGAAGGGGCCAGCAAGATCAAGCCATGAAAGAGGAACCGGCCGGGAGGAGAAGAACCGAACGAAGATAAGGTACTGGGTCCCACAGCGCTGACCGCGCGAGGCACGCAAACGGACCCGGACGATGCGAGCGACGCAATCGTCCGGGAGAACTGGATCATTTTTCAAAATCAAAATCTAAATATTTTGTGAATCTAAGCCTTTAAAAAAATATTTCTTAAATATGGACATTTTCAGAATCATAAAAGGTAAGTATAAAATAAAAAAGTAACCTGTAAGGAAAACAGAAAAGAAAAGAAAAGAAACACATATAAGAACAGAAAAAAGAAACGTACGGACATAAGAACACGGGCTGGCCCAATTCACGCACCCGCATGAGCGGGACATTTTAACGGCATCCATTGGGCTGCAAATAGGATTAGCCAGACGCATTAGGGGCAGGGAGGCTAACCTCCCGGTGGCCAAAGGGCCTCGTCCAAGGACCCCAAGTCTTTCTGCAGACCATTCTGCTGAAATCTGACCGACCATGGGAGAACGTATTGCTTGGTCAGCCTTACGTGTAAAAACCGACCCACATATAATCTCGAACGGCCAACCCTCAAAAAAAAAAGGATAATCTCGAACGGCCAAAACCGACAGCCGAGCCGATATTTTTTTTTGCATACACTCATGTCAATCATGTTTAAACAGAGTTGGTTACCTTAAACTTTACTTTTATACTTTAAACCAAATAAATTAAAGAATGGAGTGCATAAAACTATGGGGAAGTACCTGTACCAAATGTTGATTTTCTGAGGTAAGTCTCTTGTTGATACATCGATCTCTTGTGCCGTTCATACAAAGATTAACAAGTTGCATGGGGGTTGTACTGAACTTAAGTCTCGCATATATCGGATATCATCATGTGGCTTCACACAAATCTTTTATGCAACCCGTAATTATGTATAAATGCTATCGATATATTTTGCAGTGACCCAATTTGGAGTATAATTCTGCACTAGAAAATGTAGGAGTTTAGTTAATTCCTAATTCTAAATCCTTCCGTGCCACAGATTTAACAGAATTAAGGGCTTCCAGTTTTCTTTCTTCGGTAATGAATGTATATACACGCCGGCGCTCAATACTGTAAATTCTACGTACACACTGTGTAGGTCCATGGTTTCATACCTTAATATCCATTTCAACTAAATCCTTATCGGTACGGCAAACAAACACTATCCTCTACTATGCATCGCATGATGCCTCGAGGGTTTTTCCAGCGGATTCTAGCTTACATGTATTTGTGTGGTAACGAGATTAGCCTGACAGACGGGACACATAAGCCTCCATAACCGGCAACATGGTAAAATTTGATTTGGCCAAAATTCATTCAAAAAGGCTTCTCTCGGTAAACGGCACACCAACTTTATAAACCGAAGTAATTACAGGCAAGTCCGTACCCCAGGCCAAGGGCAAGTGAACTCTTGGGCTTCAAGTAAAGGCAAGTGCTAGACGTCCCTCGGACGATAGGGAGCTCTCATCGTCCTGCTTCCCGTGCTGATACGTGTTCATTTGCTGCAAAACATCCCACGTTTGCTATATATGTTCCCGTTTTTGCTTCCGAAGCAGAAAAAACGGTTCGCTTCAGAAATAGAATGTCTCGCCGGAGACCATGAAGCAAAAAAATTATGCTAATGCAGCAAAACCGACTTCGTTAGAGACATCATCGGAAAAAACTCGCCGATGACTCTTGTCGGAGACTTTGTAGCAAAAAGTTGACACTGTTATAGTAAAACCATAAGACGGTTGTTGCAACAAAGTTCTTCTAATGTAGCAAAAATCCTACTTCGCCGGAGACATCGCCGGAGAATTTAGCCGGAAAACCTCGTCGGAGAACTTGTAGCAAAAAATTTATGGTATTGTAGCAAAACAAAAAAACAAAGATAGCAAAAAAAATATATCAATGTAGCAAAATCCAAGGCTGATCGTCGCATGAAGCAGCGCCGCCCTCAGCAGGAAGCAACTCTGGTCGCCGCTTGTAGCAACGTCGCCCACCACATGGAGCAAGGCCGCTCTCCGCAAGAAGCAAAGGCCGCCGCCGTTAGGGAGCAACACCGCTCGCCATAGGGAGCAAAGCCCGTTGCCGCAGGAAGCACCCCCGCCGTTCCCGTCGCAGTAGCCACCGCCATGGCCCTCGCAGCACGGCAGCAGGCACCTCCCTACCCGTGGCAGAAACACGCCCTGGGGCAGAACTGGCGCGCAACGCGGCGACCAGGCGTAGGCGGCGGTCCGGCACCAGGAGAAGGCGGCCTCGGCGGTCCGGCACCAGACGAAGGCAGCGGCTGTGGCGGTCCGGCACCAGGCGCAGGCAACCGCGACGCTGCAGCATCGCGTGGTGGTTCTCTCGAGGGATTGAAGATGCAATGGGAAGAAAAAAAGATAAGCACTAGCTAAAAGATAAGAGGTTCTAGCCCAACCATACATCGTGTCCAACTGAGACACCCAACATGCGTGGGAGCGATTGTCCGGGTGATGGGAATCATTTTTCTAAGGGAAATGATAGGATGCCCCCGGGGGATCGCATCCTCCTATCCCCGGGTTATACGTGAGTTGTGATGTGTGGTGGAGCCTACCTTATCTCTTCTCTATCTTTTTCATGCGCTGGACCACAATCTCACGCGTCTTGCTAATCGCGACCTATTGCATGCCTGCATCGTGGCCGCCTGCGCTCGCGCTCGCCGCGCCGTCGCACCACCAGGCCGACGCGCCGCCGCACCACCAGGCCGACGTCTCCACACGCCGCGCCACCGGGTCCTCGTCTCCGCACGCGCGCCACTGGGTCCTCGTCTCCTCACGCGCGCCACCGTAGCTCACCCCCGTGCTGCAGCTAGTCGCCGCTGCACCGCTAGGCCACTGTCGCACGCGTCCCCCGCCGAGGCCAGCGACGCTCCCTGCGTCTACCCGCCCCACGCCTATCCCGCCTTGTGTCTGTGCCGCCAGCCATGGAGGTTTCTCGACCTCGCCCGTGTCTGTAGGGAACGGCTCACCGCCTACTCGATCTACCTCGACTCACCGTCGAATCCACGGGGGGAGATTCAAGAGAGTGGGGCGGAGGTCCTACTGGTGCTACTCGCGGCGATGGGGGTGTTGCTCACCTGCCGTCGAGGCGTCGTACGCGCAGGCAGTGGCGTTGCCCAGGCAGTGGTGGTTTTGTTACGCTGGCAGTGGAGCTGCCCAGGCACCTTGCATCTCCTTTCCTTTCCCTTCTGCTTCAAGGCCGATGGAGGCAGTCACCGCGGGGTTCATCGGAGGGCAGCGCTGCTAGCCTCGATTTCTGCTACATGTGACTGGCAGTGCTGCTACGTGCGGTGTTGATATTTGCTACATGCGGCCAGTGGTGATGCCACTACAACCGGGTGGCAGTGCTACAAACGGCCACTGGATTTGCTACATGCGCCGGGCGGGGGTGCTACAAACGGCCACGGGTTTTGCTACACGCGGCGGTGCTGCAAGCAAAGTTGGTTTTGCTATAATAGATTTTTTTGCTATAAGGTCTCCGGCGAGGTCTTCGACAAGATCGAATTTGCTACAATAGAAAAATTTATTTGCTACATACGTTTTGTTGTTTTGCTACAATAGTGTAAAGTTTTTGCTACACGATCTCCGGCGAAGTCTACCGGCGAAAGTCTCCGGCGAGGTCGGATCTGCTACATTACCACAATGTTTTGCTACAGAGTCTCCGGCGAGGTCTCCGGCAAAGTCTCCGGCGAGGCAGTCTTTTTTATTCTATTTGTTGAGACAAACAGTTTTTTGCTACATGTAGCAAAAATAAGACATTTTGTAGCAACACCGAACGATTTGTAGCAAAAGCGGGATGAAGTACTAATTTGAGGACACGTGGCGTGGCGTGCTGTCCACCCGGGGGATCGGGGGCAAATATCCCCGGGGGACGCGTAGTGCTCTCCTTTTTCTAAAGTAAAACGCCCCAACATGTGCGTTAGGGTAATTCCGCAAGCAGGCGTCTCTTCGTGAGCCGGGCAAATTCGGCCAACATGTCTGCTTTCTATTTTTTTTTTAATAAATAACCTTAAAAAATTGAATATTTTAAACCCTCACTTTTTGCAAAATCTGATCACTTTTCTAATCTAAAAAATTAATAATCTGAATATTTTTTAAAATTGAACATTTTCAAATCCGAACATTCTTCAAATCAATACATTTTTTTGAACTAAACATTTTTAAGATTTGAACTTTTTGAAATCTGAACATCCTTTAATTTGAATACTTTCAGAATCATAAAAAGTAAGGAAAAAGGAAAAAAAGAAACATAGAAGAAAACAGAAAGATTACGCTACATGGGCCGGCCCAACTAGTATTGCTTGGTCAGCCTCACGTGTAAAAAAACGCATTTTTCAAATCTTTCTAGAGAACCATCCTGCTGAAAATCTGACCAAGGGAGGAGAACGTGTTGCTTGGTCGGTTTCCGTATAAAATTGACCGACAGATGACCTCCAAGGGCCAAAACTGACAGCTGTGCGTGATGCAGGATGAGCTGTACGCCTTGGATCGGTCGTTCTCTCCTTCTCACACCACGGGATCTCCACTCCACATTCTCACGCGCAATTCCCGTGTGAAACAGTTGACTGTCGACGGAAGAAGAAGATGAATGACCGATCAGCACCGAGAGATTCCTGGCTCACGGTACCAAATCTGCATTTATATAACAACACGCGGTACGTAATTTCTTCTTTGAATACTACGGTAGTACTAGTACGTCGAAGCTAACTGGATTTCATTTATCAGAACTAATTAAAACCATTTCATCCCCTTCCCATGCGCTCACCTGGGCAGGCGCAGGACAAACCCTAACCCGCGCCCGTCCCCACCCCTCCTCTTCCCTCCATTGCCGCCATCAGCGGGAGCTCCCGCACACTACTAGGAAAACAGCTATCCGTGGCATACCGAATTTGGACATCCGTAGCGCACTACCGGTGCACCATAAGGCCCGCGCTACGGGTACCCATAGCGACTATGTGGTGCGTCAAGGGTAAAAAAAGTTAGTTGTGCCGCACCACAGGTAGAGGTATACGGTGCATCACGGGTATGAATTTCAAATTTCAAAAAAAAAGGGTTCTCGATCTGGATCTGGATCACGCCGGCGTCGTCGTCGTTGTTTTCGCCTAATCGAAGGTGTGGGAGGTTGTGGCCATAGCCTACCAACGCAAGGAGGTGCGGGAGGCCGTGGCCACAACCTACCACGGAGGAGGGCGCGGCCGTAGGTGGGCGGAGAAGCTGTCAAAGATGGTCGGAGGTCGTCGGAGGTCGCCGAAGGAGGTTGTTGGAGGTGGTGGAGGAGGTGGTCGGAGGTGGAAAAGGTCGCGGCAAGAGGTGGTCGGAGGAGGGTGCGGTCGAAGGAGGTCGCGTCCGGAGGTGGTTGGAGGAGGGCGCATCCGGAGGTGGTCATAGGAGGACGCCGTTGGAGGTGGGTGCAGCCGGAGAGAGGAGGCCGGAGAAGGAGGAGAAGGAAGGAGAAGGAAGGAGAAGGAAGGAGAAGGGAGGAGAAGGAGAGGAGAAGAAGAAGGGGAACTGGAAGATAAGGAAGGGTAGGTGGTCGGGGTGGTGATTCAAATTTGAATTCCGCCCACACTTACTTGTGGCGCACTACATGGTGGTACGCCACAGGTAAGTGGCCTCTGTTGGGTTCGCAGCATAAAAAACAAAAAATTTCCTACGATATAAACAACCGAGCACCAAGATTTATCTATCTAGATACAAGCAATGTGTGGATATACATCCATAGAGAACTTACCCTCGAAGACCGACAAAGCGTTATGAGATTGGTTCTAGTGGATGATGTAGTTGTTCACTTGCCGATCACAATATCGTGATGAAGTCCAGCAAGTCCAGCACCGCAAAGTAGTGGTGCATCCGTGATTGCACACACGTCCGGTACCCCGACAACCTCCGAGTCCTCGCTCTAGCAAAGCAGTGGAAGCAGCAAAATCTTGCTCCAGAAAAAGCCACCGGGAACATTTATCTCGCTGATCCGAGACCATGGGAAAATTCTAGAGAAAGAGAGAGATCCTTCAAGAGGAGGTGTGAGTGAGATGAAGTGAGAGGGGTGCCTTTTATAGGAGGGGGCAGCCAAGGGCCATGGCGTGGCAGCCATGGTAGGTGTCCCCACCTCTTACTCATTCATGTGGGTGGAGCTCCCACTCACACAAATGCCCCAAATAATTCCGAAACAATTTCAATTTCCATTGAAATCATTCCAGCGCTTTCATATTCTTTCTCTGGTATTTTATTTGCTCCAAATGGTGTCGGTATCACTTAAGTGTATCACCCTATTATTCATAAATAATATAGACATAATCGAGACCCCTCTCCGATCAATAATCAGCAGCGGGACCTGGAGATTCGTACTGACTCCCACACATTCAACGATGACTTCTTGTGATCGTGTGAACCTTTAATATTGTAACTAAATCCTTTTGTCTCGCGATATTTTACATGTCCAAGATTTGATCATCGGTATCTCCTGATACGTCCAAAACGTATCTACTTTCTCGAAAACTTTGCTATTGTTTTTCCTCTATACTTGTGTGATTCGGATACAACTAACACGGTCTGACACTGTTTTCAGCAGAATTACCTTGGTGTCTTGTTTTTTGCAGAAAATGAACTATCATGAAAAATCCCGGAAAATATGCCAAAAACTATTTTTCACCAGAAGATCCACGAAGTCAGAAGGGGAGACAGAGAGGAGGCCTGGGGGCCCAGACCCATCCCAGGCGCGGGCCCACCTGACCCCGCGCCTGGAGGGGTTGTGGCCACCCCAGTGCGGTGACCCAGCATACCACTACATGATATAGTATACTATAGTCGTTCACATAACACCAATAAAACACCATTCACTAGTATTACATCCCTCAGAATGGCACAACAGAAACACAGCGGGTCCAATACATGGCTAAAGGTTACAACTCACTCTTTACACAAGATCCAGAGAACACTCTAGGTTAAAGAGAGAGAAAGGACTTCTTGCGGAGAAGAATCAAAGATAAACAACGCAAAAACTATTATACTAATAAAACTAGTATTTTAACTAAGGAATTGACTGCTATTGCAATACACTACAGAATTAGGTTCTTTGGCTAGAGATTATATTCCTATCTAATCAGTAACTTCGTCTTTATTGGAGTTGATGTATATATTGACTTCCTTGACTTCATTGAAGAGCTTTAGCTGTTGATGATTTCTGGAGCATAACTTGGTGTAGACATCGTCTTCATGGCTTCAGAATCTAGCAAGGGTTAAGTAGATACTTTGAGTACGAGCGTACTTAGAAAATTCACTAGAAAAGGAGTGTTTGATGCACTATAACTACAGCCACAGACCGTAGGTCATAGGCAATGCAAGTTTTCATAAACATTTCTTCAAAGGTTGCTTTTATTCTGAAAAGCTATGTTTATCAGCCTTCATGGGTTTACCAGAACTTTCCTGGAGTTTTTTTCCCGCCGCGTTCGCAGCTCCTTCCCGGAACAGGGAGTAAAAAGTTACAGTTCTTACACTCTGCAGAGGTGCGTTACTTTACCCATGAGAGATCAACTCTTTGTTGCACAACCGGGCAGCTTATTCCCGTCCACAATTCCATGATGTGGGGCCCAGTAGTTGGTCCAAGCCAATCACTACCCCCTTCGCGACCTCGCATGCCTTCTTGGTGTACACCATGCCCACATAATGAATTACGGCAATGGTTTGTACAAACCGTTAGATGCCAGAACTATCGTGGGACGATGAGGGTTCCCACCCATATGCTGCATATCCTCTACGAATTACCAATTAATATGCACGCTTCGAGGATACCAGCCACGACCTGCACATCCGGCTTCATGCGAGAGGAAGAAGATACAGCTGACTTCTCCGTCCCATTCCAAATCTCATGATCAGCGCGTAATATACGGCACAAGAATCACTAGCGACATTGGTTATTAAGTCCTAGGTGATATAGTTCTGAACAGTGGTATTCCAACTGTCAGATTTAATAGATTAGCTGATCACCCTGGATAAGTAACCAATATTTCACATTATTATTGAAAATAGTGTTTTTCGACCTTTTTCAAATGCAGGTGATAACAACACTGGATTTGTAAAATACTTTGCAGAAAATAAACAAAGGACATGATCAAGTGTGAACTTGCCTTTTGTGATTGAAAGATTATGCACTCACGGTCTTCGAGTTAGTATAAGATCCAAAATCTAAAATCAGCATCATTGGTCCGGTAAGGACTAATGTTTAAAGAAGCAACATGCTTTTATGCATAAGTAATGTGATGCACGTTCTAAACGCAAATCCTAGGGATAATGTTGTCCTAGGGTTTGGATTCCGGAAATGGTTATTTTGGAATGTGTGGTCCTTTTAGATAGTTTCACATTTGGGCCTCTATTAGAGCTTATAAGTGTTTGTGAGGAACACATATGTAATGATAAAATATATACTTATGAAATACTAGTCAAAATTGCTTATATAAGAGTTCTTGTTTGAAGTGGCAAAAAGAATAACCTTCGAAGAAAAGGTTTCTCTTCTAAGGTTTAGACAACCTTTGTGGTTAGTTGAGTTGGGTAGCTGTTATTTATGTTTGCTCAAATGGTTTGGGTTTGAGATGTTTTTATAACTTAACTACTTCAGACCAAAGTTAACTATAAAACATATAGTAATGTTTATGGTATGATATTTAGATTCTTGGAGACTAAAGTTAACTTTAAGATTTAGATAGTTTTGAAGGTATAATACTTATAATATTTGTATCTTGTGTATCTAGAATGTTTCCTTTAGGTTACTTAATATTAGTGATCCTTTTACTTAGTGTAGTGGTTTCTTGATTTAATAATGGAGTAGTATCATTTATCTTTTATAAAGGAGTGAGTATAGTTTATAAACCAGGATATACTGTCACTTAATTACTTTTGAACTTTCTATAGTGTTGGGGTAGTTTTTGTAATTTGGTAGTTAACATGGATGAAAAGCATCTGTTTTATTCACAAGGTGTTCTTTAAGGTTTTTATTATGAATTGGAATACTTCGAGAATATAATCTTCACTTAGGGTTGAAGATAATTTAATACCAAGATGATTACAATGTTTTAAACCATTATGGCTTCATATTAATAATATTACTATTTATTAGATTTAATTGACTCATTTAAAAAATAACAAATTTTATTTATCTTTATATGAATTATTAATAAAGTAATTAATTTTAAATTTGAGTTATTAAATTATTTGAATTTTTATTTAATTCAAAATTGTAATATTAGATTTTTAACATGTATATATTATTTTTGTGATCATTTTGGTATATTACATTTATTTTTGTGATTTATAAATAATAAGATATGATTTTTACAATTCTTATAACTTTATAATTACTTAATAAATAATAAATATTTACTTAAGTGAAATAATAATACATGATTATGGTTTCAAATTATAACTTTTATTTTTCTTAGAATTTTGGTATTCTATATATATGTTTAACATTTACCATTATTAAAATATGAATTATCAAAGTTTTATTACTTATAAAACTTTTATTAAATACTATTTATTTAAATAATCATCATAATAATATTTGATAATAGTTTTAAGTTGTAGATTTTATTTTTCTGAAAATTTTCATATATTATACACATTTTCTGAATTATAAATCAAAAGTTATTAATTAAACAAGATTTAATCATTTATTTGATTTCTGGAATATTATTAATTGAATTATAACATTTTATTTATTTCTTAATAGAAAATACTTTTTACACCGCACTAAGAGCTAGCCCCAGTCACTGACTAGTGGGCCGGTGACCACCTTAGCACGCTGTGTAAAGAAAATCCATTTATTACTGACCCTGCCATGACCCCCGGTCAATGACATATGGGTACAAGGCCATGTCATCAGCCACGTGGGTAAAGACTAGTCAAACGATTTGACGTGGTTCGATTATGAGGTGAGCATGACGTAGCGATGGCGTCAGCACCACCACCGCCGTGAGTGGTTGGTCGCCGACGACGATCTACCGCGATTTAGCATGCGTGGTTTGTTGCGTTGGAAAGAGGGAACAGAGGCGAACCTATTGGTGGTGATGCCGCTACTTAATGGTCACCAGAAATACACCGACGACGAGCTTCTACGGCGGCCAAAGGCGATGCTCAATGAAATGAGGTCTACGGTGCGAATCAGCAAACGAAACTAGGGTCCAGAGATGCATAATCTTACCCTGATGACGATAGAGAGGTTGGCGAGGACAGGCGCGGTCGGAGGCGAGCTTTCTGGCAAGATTTCCGACGAACTGCTGCGAGGAAGAACGGCCAAATTCGTCCACTCCAGTGCTCCCCTTGATGCAGGATTTCTCTCAGAGGATCTACGGAGGACGACGCTTCTCCATGGCTGCTTGGAAGGGTGTGGGGAGATGTGGTTCGACGGCGAGGGGTGGCTCCGGTAAGCTAGGGTTTTGGGTGAGGAAAAGAAGTGAGTCTGGAGAGCGAGATTGAGGATGAGGACGAGCAGGGTTGTCGCGGTGGCCTTCTTATCCCCTCTTGGCATCGACAGCGTTGATCTTGACGGCATCGGGCGGCGGCGAGCTCCGCCAGCGAGCTGTCTGTGTGCGTGACGATGGCTATTTTGCCAATAACCCCTTGACGATTCTTTCTTCTCAACCCGCAGTCCTCCTTTGGTCCCACTTGTCAGTCACAGATGGAAACGAGTTGGGCTGGTTGCTGGGCTATTGTGGGCTGCACAGGAGCGTTAGGTAAGCAGGTAGGGTTGGGCTGCGGCCAGGTAATGTTTTTATTTGTTTTACCTTTTTCTATTTTCTGTTTTCCTTTTCAAATTTGAATTTGACTTAGATTTTGAACTTTTCTTTGTAGGATTTCTTTGCTGGATAATTTCAATAATACTAAAATATATTTAGTATCATTTGTGTACTTTTATTATATAATCTTTTTATATTTATTTTATTTACTCAATATGAACCCCTTTTAATAATTTGTAGAGACTTTTATTATTATTTTTCTCTCCTCTTTTAGTTATGGATTTCTTGAATGGTGTATTCTTATTTGTTTATAAGACTTATCTCTAGTTGTCTCATAGTTTGAATAGAAACTTTTATATGTATAATGATCCTATACCATTATTTGATGCATGACAAATAAAAGACATTGATATGGTTATTACTACTCCCATTAATTTAGAAAATACAATGTGCATATTCTATTATGATAAACAAAGAAGTTTAAGGTTTTTGGATTATGATTATTTACCCTAGGGTTTTTAATATACTTAGACTCCTTTATGGATGTGGTTAAAGATTTAATAACTAAGCATATTGTTTTCTGTTTGGGATATTTGATGGCATCACCTTTAGTACTAGAAAGTTATATCTTGAATGTTTTATAGAAAGGAATTGATAAAGATACTCCTAAGCACATATAATTATGATAATTGGAATAAACAGAGATGTGCTTATGTGATTTGTTATAGGAAAGTATTCCTATAAAGTGATATATATATATATATATATAATGAGGGATTCTTAATATGAAATGGATATTATACTTGGTTTTAAGATTTAGAGTTGATTGCTTACCAAGAATTACTATCCTCCATAATTCATAATTCATAATTCTAGACTTTTTATTAAAGAATTCCTTTCCTAGATATACTACCCTTTTCTATCTATCATCATGGTTAACATGATGAATTTTACTTCACATGAATATTCCGATTCACCTATTATACTTCTAAACTTATTGATAAATCCGTTGAGTTGATACTAGAGTATTCATAACTTCCTCATATCATGGCTTGGTTGTATTTACTACTCTACGGTTGATAGCCTTCCATCCAACAAATAGTTCGTTCAACTCTACTCATACTCTTCTTTATCATTCATTACTATTGTATCTTTATTAGTTGTATGCCTCCAACTAATTTTCTCTAAAGTTGACAATCCTTTAATATGAATAACACCACTTCTATAACTCTATGCTATACTAGCTTTAATTGAATAATATCATCTTATATGCACTTTACTCCAACCCTAACTATATTTATGTGGCTTGCAATGACTACTCTAGGATAACTTATCTCTACTAAGGTTCCAATCATGTTCTACCCACCAGTATTACTTATACTGAATATAAGCATTAAATATTGTTGGCTAAAGCATCACCATTATAATCCTTAAATCATTTATTGCTTAAGTTCTTAGTTGACTAAGCAAGGCTTTATCAATCCTAATTTTCATTGTCTTGAAATTATCTTCTTAGTATCTCATATTGGATTAAGGTTATTGATGGACTATGCCCTCCTTAAAAGATTTAAGTAGTTATTAGGATAAGATAGAGAAATAGTAGATCAAGGATTGAGAGTTAAAGAATTTGTGAATCAATGGGGAATTACCCAACATTGATAAACAACAGATATTAAGATAAGTTCCATATAGATTGCTATAGAAAGATATATAGTGGACGATCTTGACTTAGTCTCTTTCCAACTCCAACTCATTAAATAGTTTTAAGGTTAGGTATTACTATGATACTCAGGGTATATGCAGATGAGATTAAGATATAGTTGTTAATTTCATATTTGGTGTTATATCCTCTAACTTGGTACTCATGAGTGATTATAATGAATACTATAATATGATCACCTAATGATCAAGTATAATTCACATTGTATTAAGGTTTAACTTTTAATACATTTGATCTACCCTTAGATCAAATCTTGTTTAACCAAATAAGGTTTTAGAAATGGTCATATTGAAACTTATCACAGTTAACTTGATGATCTACTTCAATTTCATCAAGTTTAAGAGAAGCTTCAATCAATTTGACAAGTTCTGTTTTAAAAGCACGAAAATTATTCGGATTTTCTATGCATGAATGCAATGCACACATCTGGGTTCAGGTTATTTTTAAGCTCTAATGTTGGGATGTTACACCCAGGCAGCTCCTCGGCCTCCCTCCGCGTCTATAAGTTGCCTTCTGACCTAAAAAGTTAGGGAGGGTTCGATATAGTTTTCCAGAAAGAGTTCCGCTATGCCGCCGCCACCAGAAACCAAGATTCGGATCCAGAAACTCCGTTCTGGCACCCTGCCGGGACGGGGAATTTGGAGAGGATAATCGCCATCGTCATCACCAATGCATCTCCATCAACCACCGATATTTCCCTCATCCATGAGTGAGTAATCCCCCACTGTAGGCTTGGGGATGGTAGGGATTGGATGAGTTCTATCATGTAATCGAATAAGATCTTTTCGGGGCATAGTGCCTAGTATCTCTATTAGTGCTATTTGACTTTGTTACAACTTGTTGTGCTTAATGCTTGTCACTAGGGCCCGAGTGCCATGATCACAGATCTGAACTTATTATTGAATCATTATAATAGTATTGTTTGTGATCTTATCTGCAAGTTGTGTACACATAACATTGTCCGGATCCAAAGGCCCCAAAGTGACAATAATTGGGACAACCGGAGGGGATGGCTGTGGTGTGAGGATCACATGTGTTCATGAAGTGTTAATGCTTTGCTCAGGTGCTCTATTAAAAGGAGCACCTTAATTGCCAGCAGTTCCCTAGAGGCCCCGCTGCCACGGGCTGGCTGGACAGAAGATGTCGTGCAAGTTCTCATTGCGAGCACGTATGACTATATTTGGAGCACATGCCTAGGATTGTTTAGTATTTGGATGCTTGTTATTATTTATCTGCAATGCCCTAGATCTTGAAGTTACATGTTTAGACTTGTCCATGCAACGTCTGTCCATCCATCCCTATGCCTACCGCACTCGAATCCTACTATTACCGTCACTGTTACTATTGCTCCTGTTTTGCTGCTGCTGTTGCTACTACCAAACTGTTGCTACTGATAAACTTCTATGAGCAAGAACTATTTCCAGGTGCAGCTGAACTGACAACTCAGTTGTTAAGGCTTGCAAGTATTATTTGGCTCCCCTTGTGTTGAATCAATAAATTGGGTAATACTACCCGCGAAGACTGTTGCGATCCCCTACATTTGTGGGTCATCAAGACTATTTTCTGGCGCTGTTGCCCAGGAGTATAGCTTTATTTGTAAGTTCACTTGGATCTATTATTGTTCACTTCTACTCCTTTCATCATGGGGAAGTTTCGTGATGGAAAGTTCCCCATTTTACCATCCACTACAAGAAGAGGTACTATCCTAAACACCTCTGCTTCTCTTGATTCACCGTCTGTTATAAGTAAGCTTGTCACACCACCACCATGTAACATCCCAAAAATACCAAACTTAGATCATCAAACACTAATCATCAAGATTAGGGTTAACAAAAACTTTTCTAAATAAACTCATGAATGCATGTATATGTGTATGCATGGATTTTGAATTTCTTTAAAAACCACCTTGTTTGTGTGATCCATTGCTTGTAAAATGTTTCTTAGGTGAAATGAACATCATCTAAAACATTTCCCACACTTTCCTTAAAGACAAGTAAATCAAAACAAATATATTAAGTGAATGGTCATTTTGGCCAATTTAACTACCATGCCTACTTTGGCTGTCTCAAACTTTCAAAACCTAACAGAAACTTTTCTGGATCTTTGCACCCCTTGAATGTACTCATAACAGAGTATCAAGGCCCACTTTGTGATCATCCAGAAACTTTCAAATGCATAGTTTAAATGACAATTCAAAATTGAATCTTCTTCATATGGGAAGATCCCACTTTTTCAAAACCCACTCAAACAAGCTCAACTTTCAAAACCCAAGCATCTGCAGACTCACCAGCACCAATCTAGCAAACCCACCAAAAATCATTTCAAAATTCAAAACTTGATTTCATGCGGCCATTTCATCAAACAGGTTGCAGACACAAATCAAACAAAACATCAAACACTATAGTGTGCAGTGATTCTTGCCTAACTTGTTCCCTAGTTAGCTCACACACAGCTCAGTAGATCATCTAGAAAGATTAGCCCAACACTAGCACCCCTGTGAGCTTGCCATTGCCATTAATGGTGAACAGCCGAGCACCCCAATGTCACCCCATTGTGGACAGCAAGCTAGAGGAAGAACTAGCAGTGCCAATGTAGGGGTCCCAACCTTAGATAAGATTGATCCCTCCTGTGTTTTACAATGATAGTCCCTGGATCAATAGCTAGCATCCACAGTTAAGATGTAATATCAAGATACAAAGGTCATATTATAACTTTATAACCAGGAATAACATAGTTTTATTACATCATACTTAGCCCATATGGCTATTACATTACATTGCAGCGGAATAACAATAATCATGGGGTCCTTCATCTTCAAAGTGCCACAGGCAGATGTTGGTTGTAGACTTTGTAATCCTAATCAATCAATCTTCACTAAAAACAATCAAACCTGCAACATATAAGTTACAGCCACAAAGGGTCAATACATTTGAATTGCATTGGCAAGTGATACTATATTTGTATAGTGGAGTCTATCATCTACATGCATTTGGCTAAGTGGAGTTGAGGCTTGCATTGCTCAAAATAGATTTTTCTTATCATTTTGAAAATACTAAGTTTTTGCTTAACAAAATCATTTTTCTCAATCAAAGATTTCAAGATCCTTGTACCAAGCCATCTCTCCATCAATGATTGAAGAATTCAAACAACCCTTGTTCAAACCACAAGATTTTTATTTAGAAATTTGAATGATGAGATTCTTGATTGCTTCCATGTCTTGATGCTCAAATTGTCCTTTACCAGGGACATGGCTAAGTACTTAGATTTTACACTCTGCAGAGGTGGTGCACTTTCCCCACAAGACTTGGTTTCCCAAGACAAGATCTTTCAGAAGCCTTCCCTTAGACCAAAATGGACGCGTTCCAACCTATCAAACACTACCACCCACTGTCCATATGGCTAAGTTCTTGCAACCTATATGATCATGGCAGAGCCCATATTGCCAAGTGGTTGCACTTGAAGCTTCTCAACATTTGACATCTCAAATCTCTTTGTTTCCTGGGTGGCATTCCACAAGTGAGATACACAATCCAAGCCTATGGCATTGTGAACCACTCAACCATTCTCCACCAAGCAAGCCCATTCCACCCAGGTGATTCATTAACTTAGTTGTTTTATTAGACAAAATCACAAGTCCTTAGACTTAGAATATTTTTCCATAGTGTGAATATATTTTCCACCCATGTTTTCTATTAGCTAGGCTAAGCTTGATAGTAATAGGAATCTTAACTTAGGAAAATCCTACTAAGGATTCATCTACTAGGTTTCCTATAGCAAAATCTATACTTAGCAAAATCCATGCAAGTTTTACTTAGCAAAATCACTAATGCATATTGAAAGTAATGGGACAAAAGTATGAAGCATCACTTGCCTTTTTGGTAGGGAATGGTGGTTCACTCCTTGATCTTTCTAGTCTCACACTTCACTACAAATCAATCAAGCAAACACAAATTCAATTCACATTCCAAACCAAAGTCAAACAAACAATTCTTCACACACACAAAGTAATGGAATCTAAGTCATGCATGGGAGCATGCACAAGATAGTTTTATTTTGCCAAGAGGGCTTCTATTGGGTTTCTAAACTTTGTAAGATCCAAATTGGTCATTCACCAAAGTGGCAAAGTCATTAGCAAGAGGGTTTTTGTCCAAAATCTATTTTAAATCCATTTATCGTTTCATGTGGTGAAAAATGTTTTTATTAAGGCAAAACTCTTAAGTTGTTCACCAAATGAGTTGCTATTGCAAAACTTGGTGTTTTTAGGTCAGTAGGTTTGGTCCAAAACATTTCCTTATGGTTTTCTTTCCATAAACATTTTTATAACAAAAACCATTCCTTTTTATTTGGCTAGAAAATGACTAAGTCAAGTAATCCAACCTAAATCTTACAAAAATCATTTTTAATACCAAGGGTTGGTTCCTAGGGTCAGTAAGATCACAACAATCCAATTTGCAAAGGTTTTATCCTTAAATTCAATTTTAAACAATTTTTATACTCTAAACAAGTACACAAATGTTTCTGCAAATTCAAACAAGCTAACAGATACTATTTGTCAAACTAAGGCCATGGTTGGCTAGGGCTTGTTCTCCTGAATCCATTGATATAAAATTTGTCAAATTTGGACGTGTGGTTTGAAAGTTACAAAGGTTTGAAGTTTGCAAAAGTTTCTGATTTCAAAACTGTTTTTAAACCTAATAGGCGACACGCGGCGTGTTCTTACTGGTCCATACCGTTTCGGTTGGATCGCGACTGTGGGGCGTTGGATCTAATTAGATCGAGTGGTTCTGGAAGCGTACCCCTTCGGCGTTAAATGATTCTATCGTGCCCGCCCGATCTAGATCGAACGGTTGCGGCAGGCTCGACCTAAAGTGGGCGGCGCTGCGGTGGCTAGCGGCGGCGGAGCTGTCGGTCGACGACGGTGCCGATGCTACAGGAGGTTAGGGAGAAAGGGAAGATGCTCACCAGGCTCAGGAGAACACGGGGAAGCTCAAGGTGCTCTAGAGATGGCAAGGGGCGCACTGGTCTTGGCAGGATTGCTCGCCGGAGTTGCTTCGGGCGGCGGTGCTCTCGGGTTGTTGTTGCCGGCTTCGTTTAGGACCGCGCTAGGAAAAAATAGAGGCATGGTTAGGTGCGCACGAGGGTCGCGAGTAAGGGAACATCATCGGGTTTGAGAGGGGAGGTCGGGTTCTACCTGGGGACGTCGTCGGAGAATGGCAGACGCGGCGGCGTTCGAAAGCTTGATGTAGCCGACGCTATGGGGCGCCCGCGGTTGAGAGGAGGATGCTGGGAGATGCGTCTGGTTGTGGGGAAGCTGTGAGCTTGGTCAATGAAGCAAGGGGAGGTCTGGTTTTGCCGGAATCATCACCGGAGCATCATCGGAGACAGGGCAGTCGAGGAGAAATTGTGGCGGCCTGGAGGCGTGTCGAGGAGGGGCGTCTGGGGGAAACGGAAGAGGGGAGGCTGGCGCTTTAAGGTGTGCGATCACTGCGAGTAAAGATCGTCGCGTTAAGGCGTAATCAAACCGAGAAGTTATGTCTGCAATGGCGAGGAGAGGGGAAGAACCAGTCCGCGGGGTGGGGAAGAAGAACAGGAGGTGTGGGGTCCAGCGTCAGTGAGAAAAGAAGAGGGAGGATGGGTCCACCGGTCATTGACTCTATGGGCTGTTTCGGCGGTGAGAAAAGTAACGCTTCGGGGGAGGGAGAGCTGGGCTAGGTTGGTGGGCTTCCTGGGCTTGGCCGGCTGGGCTGGGTCCAAACTCTATTTTTTTCTGTCTGCTGTCTTTTTCTTTTCCTAATTCTATTTCCTGTTTTAAATTTGAAATCAATCAAACAATGTTCAAATCAATTCAAACCCTCATCAATATTTGCCTTGGGTTTTGGTTCTGTTTAACAGAAATTGTCCAAGTCCCAAAATAATAATATAATTTTATTTTAGGGTCCATTTATAATTAAATAAAATGGATATTAGTTATCAAATCAATTAGATTTTTGTTTTATTTAAAAACTCCATTTGAATTCAAATCATCACCAATTTTTAGGTGAAGTTTTATTCTGTTTTGTCAACATAATTTCATTGTCTAAAATAAAATAATTTTTAATCTTTTTAGGACCCCCTAATAATTAAATAAAATTGATCTTTAATTATTTAATAAAATAGGGTTTGTTTTTAATTAATAAAATCTTCATTTGAAATCCAAAATGTTTTCAAAACCCAAACAGTAGGTTTTATTTGGAAATAAAGAATATTTGGAAAACTCGTTTAAAATAAAATAATCCTTTTACTTTAGGGTCCATTAATAATTAAATAAAATGGAACTTAGTTATTAAATCAAAATAGGGTTTGATTTTATTAATAAAATCCTTATTTGAACCTAAATATTTTCAAAGTCAAATTAGTAGGTTTAATTTGGGAAGTATATAATATTTGGAAATTTGTTTTAAAACAAAATCACCTTTTATTTTAGTGTCCATTATTAATTAATATAATAGACTTTCATTATTAAATCCAATAGGATTTGTTTTATTGAGATATTCATTTTGAAATCTAAAATAAAGCCAAAACACTTTAGTAGATTTTATTTGAGAATATAAATACTTGGAAAACCTATTCAAAATAATTTAATAAGTTTTGATGTTTCAATTAAATTGGTAAAACCTTTTATCTTCAAATAAGGTTGGATGATAAATCCTTATTACTGTATTTAAATAAACCTTTACTATTTTATTTAAAATAAAATGTTTTAATTCCAAAGTTTGGTCAAGGTTTAATTTGGCTTTATAAAATAATCCTTATTTATGAATCCACCTTTTCTTTTGAAAACCAAAACTTTTTATTAAAAGATCCAAAATAGTAATTTTAATTATTTTTATTTTCCTTTAATAAAAGTTTATCTTTTTAAATCCCTTTAGGATTTTATTTGATTCAAATGGGTTTGAGGTTCCATTTAAATTCAAAAAGTTTCTTCTGGCCTTGAAAATCAAACAAAGTTTTATTTTATTAATTTATTTTCACAATACAAGATTTGGAAAAATCTTGGGATGTGACAGCCAACCTTGTCTAGGAGGCAGCCCACCGTCCACCGCCACTCACTGTCCCAGCCGCAAGCGTTGCCAAGCCCTGGACCACGCGCACAAGCCGCACCCAGACCATGCCGAGCATGCGCCAGAGCGCCACCCTCGACCAGCATCCACAGACCGCGCGCCGCCCTCACCGCGTGCATACACGATCGCCATCAACCCAGGAGACCGCCAGACATCCCCATTTGCCGCCCCGTGCCGCACAGCCACCGCCCGCCGTCGAAGACGCCGCCTCTGCTGCGCAGAGCACCGGTCGTTCCAGACCAAGCCGCACCGCCCCATGCCTCGAGACGATGTCGCTGAGCATCGCCAGGAGACACAGCACCGTCCCCTACCCTTTCCCATGCCTTTAGCCGCCTGTAACCTCGCCCCCGACGAGCTCACCGTGCGCCCCGACGGTCCCCTCGCTCGACTATAAATAGAGGCCACCCCCGCTTGATTTCTTCACACCATCTCACTCCCCTCTCCTCACCGATCGTGCCACACCGTTCTCAGAGCAAGGCGAGCGCCACCTCGCCAGAATTTCACTGGAGCCTGACGCTGCCGGAGAAGAAAGGAGCCAGCGATTGGAGCCGCCCCAGGAGCTGCCGCAACCACCCCTGAGTTCGTCGTCGTCGACTTCGTCGTTCGCCCGCCTCGCCGACCCTCGCCCGTACCCCGGTGAGCCCCCAGCACCCCTCACTGGCCGCGCTAGGTTTCGTTCTCGCCGGAGTTGTCTCGCGTCGACGATGACCCTCAGCCGTTGGATCAAAACTAGATCGAACAATCCACGTTGCCCCATACCGCTTCGCCCAGCCCCGTGTCACTGACGAGTGGGGACACCCACTTAAGCAGCCCGCGGGAGCACTGCGCTTAGCAGGCCGGCCCAGTAATTTTTCCCGCGCAGCCCAGCGATTCAAATTAAACCTTTTTCTTTTAAATTCAAACACACTTCTGTACCCAACTTCAAAAATCAACCCAGATCGATTCAGTGCACCAAATTGAATGAAACCAATTTTTTGGAAAGGTCTGTGAATGCGAATCCAAGCCCGTTGGATTCAAGTCATTTGGATCTATAGATCACCCCTGGTAAAAATAACAAGGCAGAAGCTTTTCTGCATTCAAACATTTTTCAAATTTAAACCATAAAAGCTTTTGAGTTGATTCCAACTCTCAAAAATCACATTTAACCATACCTTTCAGAATATATAAAAATATATAGGTTTACTTGCAGTAATAATGTTCAAGTAATAAAAGAATGCTACATAAGCATTTCTAGCCACTTTAATTAATTAAAATAAAAGGGTAAAACCTTATTAAATTGTGACACTACTTTAAATCACATTCCCATGGACTACAATGTGTGGTGATGACATGTGTCAACATGATCCCATGTTTAGTTTGGAGAATATTAAATCTTAAGTAATTTTTCAATGAGTAGAAATTACTTTTCTAAAAATAAAAAGATTTAAACCAAGCCTTAACCTTGTAATGTTAGAGATGATGCTAGATCATCTATAGGACCCTTGTGTGTGATGATTGCAAGTAGTTAAGTATTGTTTGGTGATTGTGTACCTCGTATTTATTCATAGACGCTAGTACCGACCAAGGATACGAGGAGGAAGGAGGATACTACGAAGAAGAAGCCGAGGAGAACTTCAACCACTGCTCTGCACAAGGCAAGCTTATATTGACATTGATGCAAGCTAACCCTTGCAAGATTACCCATTTGATAAACCAATCCTAGTTTTATGTGCAAGCTTCTCACTTTATTTCTTTATCAAAGCTTACTTAGAGTCTACCTAAGAGTTTGGTAGATACTAGACAGTTGTGCTGAAGGTTGCATAAAGAGCATAAAATTTGGCCTAATCTAGAAACCTTGATATCAGCCTAAGATATAAGGTTGGACTTAGTGAAACTCCACTAGTTACCACCCCTCATTAGTACTACCCCCACCTGTAGATGCTAGTGCTAAGCATAAAACTTGATCAACTTTTAGATGGGAATACTTGGTGGAAAAATGGTTATGAAAACCTTGGAATGATGGATCATTCTATTGAAATGTTTTGGACATGTGTTTCCAAACACTTGATGATTTTGGTGATGAAAATGTTGAGGCATGAGCCTTAGCCCTTTATAAAACTGATGGTTTTCTGGATGCGATACCATTCCAATTTTTGCGTACAACCACAATACCCGAATATTGGGTAGGGCTTGACTGGAAACTTATATACCTTAGTATTAGTTCCCTCACGGCCAAGGTATGAGCTGAGGCTACCTTGTGAAGATTGTCCACCTGTGCAGTACCCAAGATGACAGCTGGTCATGGTTGGGAGGCCAAACTCACAGGAGAGGTGCTTATACTCGGGCGTGTAATTGAAAGGTTAGGATTGATTATCCGCATACTGAGTATGGTGAATTCAGGATTTGTTCCTGACGGATGTATCGAATGTTGTGGTGAAAGTGTACAATCTCTGCAGAGTGTCAAACTATTCGAATAGCCGCGTCCGCGGTTATGGACAGTTGGAGTGGCCATACTGTTCCCCCGTCAGACTTTTCAAAATGACTTGTGAAACGGATTGAGACTTTGACTTGACCACAACAGAGTTGTGACCTGAATTATAAGATCCCACTTAGGAGTTATAAAATTGTGACTAGCTTTGGAACTGAGTAGAGATAAATCTGGCTTTTGCAAAACAACCCTAGAGCCTAGTGTCCTATTATCCAAAAAAACCCCTTACCTGTTAGTATTAGTTTGCGAGTACTTAAAGAGTACTCATGGCTTTGTCCCTGGCTATTCCCATGGCCAGACTATGAAGAGGAGTACCTGGAAGATGGACCCCAGGAAGGTTACGACAACTAGGATCATCTCCCATCGTCAGCATTGCCTGTGACCCCGAAGATGGAGCTTCGCCTACGCTACCGTTATTATTACGTATTCCGCTGCTTGATGTTGTATTAAGAACGGGATCATGAGGTCCCTATTTGTGTAAGAACTTATGTATCGTTGTAACGGATGATGTACTATGGTATCCAATTCTGTTATGTCTCGCAAAAATGGTAATCCTGGGATTGCGATGTATGGCATAACAG
Organism: Avena sativa; assembly: GCA_916181665.1. NCBI lineage: Eukaryota > Viridiplantae > Streptophyta > Magnoliopsida > Poales > Poaceae > Avena > Avena sativa. The sequence continues at coordinate 18,657,008 of OV702285.1, forward strand.
GCATCTAGGATTGAAAAATCCGGGTGTTGACAAGTTGGTATCAGAGCCATCCTGACCATAGGAGACCCTAGTTAGACTGGACGTTGAACCAAAAACTTAGTTTCAAAACCAAAGAACACAAATATTTACGAAAACTTATTCTCATTCTTACCTCTTTAATTCTTTCATAAAACTTCATGTTCCTCAAAAACTCTTACAAAATAGATAAATTTTTGACACACTTGATCACTCTGCTAATCTACTCATCCTCTACTTTTATAGATGGACGTGAAGTACAACAAGTTTTGTCAGTTGGGGAATGGAGGAGACCTTATCTTTGAGAGGGATCTAGATCAGCTTTCGGAACTTCTGGAGAGTCCACACCCCGAGTTCTTCGGAGCTCAGCTCAATGATCAAGGAGGAGAAGATCTGTAGTGGTTAATTGTTGCAAGTCTCCGAGGAAAGATTGAACCTCCCACTGCGGAAGGAATTCAGTTTACCTTAAGAGAGAACAACTGGCTCGATGGACTTGCCAGAGCAATGCAGGAATCTCTCTCCCGTCTGTGTGGGCAGAGCATCAATCAGATCAAGGGAACCCGCTTTGAGTTTTTCCAAAGGCGTGATGCAAATGGACAACCACTGGAAGCCCCATACCACCCGAGCTGAAGACTCAATTGGACCACCTTAGCTTCATGATGTATGATCGTCAGCAGGAGTTGGACAACTGCCGTGACTATTGCAACCACAAGTCTGCCATCATCAAGACGAAGGATCAGACCATAGCCATGCTAGCAAAGGATCGCAAGTCTCGTCGCCGTCAACTCGACAAGAAGGAGCGCATTATTGCCCGTCTTCGCCACCGCATCTCATCTCTGGAAGAGACCATCCACGAGAGGGACATGCAGTTGGAGGAAAGGGAGAATACCGGTGAGGATCTTCGTGGAGACCCTTACTCTTATCTAAGTGATGACGATGATTTTCTGGAGGATCAGGCCATGGAATTCTTCACCGATGAGGATGATTTCGCCTTCATCGATGATGATGAAGATGATGAAGCCACAAATTTCGAGGAGTAGTAGCACTTGAGCACTAGCGTAGTGAGTAGTAGCCGGTCCCACTGTATTGTAGATTCTAGAATGGTTCTTAAAACCATCTGTTTTTCCTTGTTGTGGTGTGTGTTGTACTGTGTGCTATGAATGAATGAATGAAAAAGCAAGTTGCTATAAAAATCCGAGTCAAACCTTTAAAACTTTTCAAAGACCCCAAACCTTAGAAAATTTCCCTCTTTTCTCATGATTTATCTAAATCTTCAGATGCCACGTGGAGGAAGTGGTTCAGCCCCGGATCCGATGTTGCAGATTCTGCAAATGTTGACCTCTGACCGCGAAGTTGAAAGAGTGGAACGTCAAGCCAACCTAGCCACTCTGCAACAGATAGCCCAGCTAGCCCACAACAACCAAGGCCATAGAAATCAGGACAACCATGGATCTAAGCTCAAGAATTTCCAGAATACCAACCCACATGTTTTCACCAAGTCAGAAGAACCCCTAGACGCCGATGATTGGCTGCAAACCATGGAAAATAACCTAGAAGTCGCCGGAGTGGAAGCCAACGAGAAAGTCCTGTTCGCCACCCATTATCTAGCCGGAGATGCCAGGGCATGGTGGAACAGTGTTCGTGCAATGACCGGAGGCCAGATGATGACCTAGGGGGAATTCAAGGTCAAGTTTAGCAGAACCCATGTGCCACCAGGTTTGATCAAGAGAATGAGAGACGAGTTCAGAGAGCTGAAGCAAGGAAGGATGACTGTAGTGGAATACCGTGACAAATTTTTGTCATTAGCTAGGTATGCCCCGGACGAGATAGACACCGAAGCCAAGAAGAAAGTAAGATTCCTGAATGGTCTGCATGACGAGATGCAGACGGTGTTAGTCAATATACCCTTTGCTGATATTGAAGCCCTTGTCGATTCAGTCATCCAGATGGAAGGAAAGATCAACCAAGCCAATGAGAACCGCAAGCGTCGTATGATGCAGCAACCAGGAACCCATCAGACCCCAAAGTATTGCCCCAACCCATCTCCAGGATTTGCCCCAAGAACCAACAGACCCCCTATGACCCTTCCAACCTATCCCAACCGTGGAAACCCTAGAACAGGAGGAAATCACAACAACCCCAGCAACTCTAACAATTTCACCCGTGCTCCACCCAAGTTCAACACCAACAATGCTACCGCCAACCCCAACACTGCCCCGAGGACTGGAAGCAATGTTGTGCCTGTCACAGCCAAGGACAAGTCACAAGTGACCTGTTATGACTGTGGAAATAAAGGCCACTATTCCAACGAGTGCCCCAACAAGAAGAATGCTACAGCCCCTAATACCAATGTCCCAGCTCAGCAACAGCGTCGTGTCCAGCCAGGAAGGAGATTTGCCCCAGGAAATTCACTCAACCGCAATGGCCGTCTTTTTATCATGCATGCTGAAGAAGCTCGGGAAGCGCTAGACGTCGTGCTGGGTATGTTTTGTGTTAATTCAGTACTTGCAAGAGTGTTGTTTGATTCTGGTGCATCGCATTCATTTGTCACCAAAGAATTTGCATGCACTAGTAAAATTCAACCAACCAAATTGAAGCGTGTGATGATTGTACAAATTTCCGGATCAACCACCAAGGCTAGGAAAATTTGCAAAGCCGTCCCTATCCGAATCCATGGCATAGATTTTTATGCTAATCTAATAGTACTCGGAACTAAAGGTTTAGAAGTAGTACTAGGAATGGATTGGATGTCCAAACATAAGGGATTGATTGACTGTGCCAAGAAAGCCATCACCATGACCAGTACCACCGGAATATCAGTCGAGCATATATCTGAAACCTTACCTCGCCAATTCAAGTGTAACAAGAGTATAGCCCAACCTACCATTGACCAAGTCCGGATAGTCTGTGAATACCCCGATGTATTTCTAGATGTTTTGCCCGGTATGCCCCCAGATCGGGATATCGAGTTTATCATCAAACTAATCCCCGGAACAGGACCCATAACCCAGAGACCCTATAGTATGAACCCGTCAGAACTAGAAGAACTGAAGAAGCAACTGGATTCCATGCTGGAAATCGGATTGATTCAACCAAGTGCGTCCCCATGGAGATCACCTGTCTTGTTTGTGGAAAAGAAGGATGGAGGAAACCGTTGGCGTACGGATTATCGGAAGTTGAATGATGTCACCATCAAGAACAAGTACCCCTTGCCCAAGATAGAAGATTTGTTTGATCAGTTGACCGGTGCCAAAGTGTTTTCTAAGATTGATCTTAGGACTGGCTATCATCAACTCAAAATTCGTGCAGAGGATATTCCAAAGACTGCCTTTACCACCAGATATGGATTGTATGAGTATACGGTCATGTCTTTTGGATTAACCAATGCCCCCGCTTATTTCATGAACCTCATGAATAAGATTTTTATGGACTTCCTGGATAAGTTTGTCGTTGTTTTCATTGATGACATTCTGATTTATTCCAAATCAGAAGAAGAACATGAGCTACACCTAAGGACCATTCTTGGAACCCTTAGAGAGCATCAGTTGTATGCAAAGTTTAGCAAATGTGAATTCTGGTTACAGGAAGTAGGATTCCTCGGTCACATTGTATCAGCCGGAGGAATTGCCGTTGACCCTACCAAAGTGAAAGATGTAGAATATTGGCAAGCCCCAACCACTCAAACCCAAGTTCGTGCTTTTCTCGGATTGGCGGGATATTACCGCAAATTTGTAGAAGGATTCTCTAGTATCGCCAGACCCATGACCCAATTGCTGAAGAAGGACAAGAAGTTTGAATGGACCGACAAATGTGAAGCGAGTTTTCAAGAACTCAAAAGGAGATTGATTTCAGCCCCAATCTTGATCATGCCGGATATCACGAAGCCCTTCGATGTGTATTGTGACGCATCCAAGATTGGTCTCGGATGTGTGCTGATGCAAGGAGGCAAAGTTATATCTTATCTATCGCGACATTTGAAGCAACATGAGCAAAACTACCCAACCCATGACCTCGAACTCGCTGCAGTAGTTCTAGCCCTGAAGACATGGAGACATTACCTGATGGGAAACCGTTGTGAGATTTATTCGGATCACAAGAGCCTAAAGTATATATTCACTCAGAAAGAGTTGAATATGAGGCAGAGAAGATGGGTTGAGCTAATCAAGGATTACGACCTGGACATTCACTATCACCCTGGTAAAGCCAATGTGGTAGCCGATGCCCTTAACAGATTGCCGTGCCGCTTGAACTCCATGATTTTGAAGGAGCAACCAAGTTTGCACAAAGAGATGGAAGATTTTCGAATGGAATTAGTAAGTGAAGGATTTTTGTCTAGCATAGAACTTCAGCCCACTTTGATCAGTCAGATTAAAGAGGCGCAGAAGGGAAATGCTAGTATCGACGGAATCAAGCGTAGTATCGGGACAGGCAAAGTACCCGGATTCATCGAGGACGAAGAAGGAGTTTTGTGGTACAAAGGACGCCTTTGTGTACCATCAGATTCTGAGATAAAAGAAGTTATCTTGAAGGAGGCTCATGATACTCTTTATTCTATCCATCCCGGAGGAACTAAGATGTATCAAGATTTGAAAGAGCAATTTTGGTGGCATAAGATGAAGAGAGAAATCGGAAGCTATATCGCTAAATGTGATATATGCCAGCGAGTCAAGGCAGGACATCAAAGACCCGCTGGATTGTTGCAACCTTTGCAGATTCCGGAATGGAAATGGGATTCTATAGGAATGGACTTTATCACTGGACTACCTACTTCTAGTAGGGGAAATGACTCTATTTGGGTCATAGTGGACAGATTGTCCAAAGTCGCCCATTTCTTGCCCGTCAAAACCACCTATCAGAGTTCGAAGCTAGCAGAGTTGTACATCGCTAGAATAGTTAGTTTGCATGGAGTCCCCAAGAACATAGTATCGGATCGAGGAACTCAGTTTACCTCGAGATTCTGGAAGAAAGTCCAAGAAGGTTTAGGAACCCGCCTAGATTCCGGTACCGCGTATCACCCTCAGACCGATGGACAAACGGAGCGAGTAAACCAAATACTCGAAGATATGCTTAGAGCATGAGTGTTAGAATATGGATCCAAGTGGGAAGACTGTCTGCCGTTTGCAGAATTTTCTTACAACAACAGTTACCAAGCCATTTTGCAAATGGCCCCATTTGAATTTATGTACGGAAGAAAGTGTCGCACCCCTTTGAACTGGTTGGAAGTAGGAGAGAGTCAGATTTTCGGACCCGACATCCTACGAGAAGCAGAAGAGAAGGTTCACAAGATTCGTGAGCACCTCAAGACCGCCCAATCCCGACAGAAGAGTTACGCCGACAAGAGACGTAGAGACCTCGCCTTCAACATCGGAGATTTTGTTTATCTGAAAGTGTCGCCATTGAAGGGAATGCAGCGTTTCCAACTCAAAGGAAAGTTAGCCCCCAGATATATCGGACCTTTCAAAATTTTGAACCATCGAGGAGAAGTATCGTATCAATTGGAACTACCTGAAGAGATGTCAGCTGTGCATAATGTGTTCCATATCTCATTACTTCGCAAATGTCACAAAGTCCCCGAGAAGACCGAAGTGTTCAAGAATATCGATCATCAGACCATAGAGATCAACGATGACCTGACCTATCCCGAAGTACCAATCCGCATTTTGGAAGAAGCTTTTCAAACTACCCGAACCCGAAGCATCAAGTTTCTCAAGATTCAGGGAGGAACCACACAGAAGAGGAAGCTACCTGGGAACGCGAAGATCACATCAGGACGGAGTTTCCCGATCTCTTCAAATCCTAGGTAATCTTTTCGTCCTTTTTCAAATCTCGGGACGAGATTTTGTTTAAGGGGGGAAGGTTTGTAACATCCCAAAAATACCAAACTTAGATCATCAAACACTAATCATCAAGATTAGGGTTAACAAAAACTTTTCTAAATAAACTCATGAATGCATGTATATGTGTATGCATGGATTTTGAATTTCTTTAAAAACCACCTTGTTTGTGTGATCCATTGCTTGTAAAATGTTTCTTAGGTGAAATGAACATCATCTAAAACATTTCCCACACTTTCCTTAAAGATAAGTAAATCAAAACAAATATATTAAGTGAATGGTCATTTTGGCCAATTTAACAACCATGCCTACTTTGGTTGTCTCAAACTTTCAAAACCTAACAGAAAATTTTCTGGATCTTTGCACCCCTTGAATGTACTCATAACAGAGTATCAAGGCCCACTTTGTGATCATCCAGAAACTTTCAAATGCATAGTTTAAATGACAATTCAAAATTGAATCTTCTTCATATGGGAAGATCCCACTTTTTCAAAACCCACTCAAACAAGCTCAACTTTCAAAACGCAAGCATCTGCAGACTCACCAGCACCAATCTAGCAAACCCACCAAAAATCATTTCAAAATTCAAAACTTGATTTCATGCGGCCATTTCATCAAACAGGTTGCAGACACAAATCAAACAAAACATCAAACACTATAGTGTGCAGTGATTCTTGCCTAACTTGTTCCCTAGTTAGCTCACACACAGCTCAGTAGATCATCTAGAAAGATTAGCCCAACACTAGCACCCCTGTGAGCTTGCCATTGCCATTAATGGTGAACAGCCGAGCACCCAAATGTCACCCCATTGTGGACATCAAGCTAGAGGAAGAACTAGCCGTGCCAACCTTGTCTAGGAGGCAGCCCACCGTCCATCGCCACTCACTGTCCCAGCCGCAAGCATTGCCAAGCCCTGGACCACGCGCACAAGCCGCGCCCAGACCATGCCGAGCATGCGCCAGAGCGCCACCCTCGACCAGCATCCACAGACCGCGCGCCGCCCTCACCGCGTGCATACACGATCGCCATCAACCCAGGAGACCGCCAGACATCCCCATTTGCCGCCCCGTGCCGCACAGCCACCGCCCGCCGTCGAAGACGCCGCCTCTGCCGCGCAGAGCACCGGCCGTTCCAGACCAAGCCGCACCGCCCCATGCCTCGAGACCATGTCGTTGAGCATCGCCAGGAGACACAGCACCGTCCCCTACCCTTGCCCATGCCTTTAGCCGCCTGTAACCTCGCCCCCGACGAGCTCACCATGCGCCCCGACGGTCCCCTCGCTCGACTATAAATAGAGGCCACCCCCGCTCGATTTCTTCACACAATCTCACTCCCCTCTCCTCACCGATCGTGCCACACCGTTCTCAGAGCAAGGCGAGCGCCACCTCGCCGGGATTTCACTGGAGCCTGCCGCTGCCGGAGAAGAAAGGAGCCAGCGATTGGAGCCGCCCCAGGAGCTGCCGCGACCACCCCTGAGTTCGCCGTCGTCGACTTCGTCGTTCGCCCGCCTCGCCGACCCTCGCCCGTACCCCGGTGAGCCCCCAGCACCCCTCACTGGCCGTGCTAGGTTTCGTTCTCGCCGGAGTTGTCTCGCGTCGACGATGACCCTCAGCCGCTGGATGAGAACTAGATCGAACGATCCACGTTGCCCCATACCGCTTCGCCCAGCTCCGTGTCACTGACGAGTGGGGACACCCACTTAAGCAGCCCGCGGGAGCACTGCGCTTAGCAGGCCGGCCCAGTAATTTTTCCCGCGCAGCCCAGCGATTCAAATTAAACCTTTTTCTTTTAAATTCAAACACACTTCTGTACCCAACTTCAAAAATCAACCCAGATCGATTCAGTGCACCAAATTGAATGAAACCAATTTTGTTGGAAAGTTCTGTGAATGCTGAATCCAAGTCCGTTGGATTCAAGTCATTTGGATCTATAGATCACCCCTGGTAAAAATAACAAGGCAGAAGCTTTTCTGCATTCAAACATTTTTCAAATTTAAACCATAAAAGCTTTTGAGTTGATTCCAACTCTCAAAAGTCACATTTAACCATACCTTTCAGAATATATAAAAATATATAGGTTTACTTGCAGAAATAATGTTCAAGTAATAAAAGAATGCTACATAAGCATTTCTAGCCACTTTAATTAATTAAAATAAAAGGGTAAAACCTTATTAAATTGTGACACCACTTTAAATCACATTCCCATGGACTACAATATGTGGTGATGACATGTGTCAACATGATCCCATGTTTAGTTTGGAGAATATTAAATCTTAAGTAATTTTTCAATGAGTAGAAATTACTTTTCTAAAAATAAAAAGATTTAAACCAAGCCTTAACCTTGTAATGTTAGAGATGATGCTAGATCATCTATAGGACCCTTGTGTGTGATGATTGCAAGTAGTTAAGTATTGTTTGGTGATTGTGTACCTCGTATTTATTCATTGACGCTAGTATCGACCAAGGATACGAGGAGGAAGGAGGATACTACGAAGAAGAAGCCGAGGAGAACTTCAACCACTGCTCTGCACAAGGCAAGCTTATATTGACATTGATGCAAGCTAACCCTTGCAAGATTACCCATTTGATAAACCAATCCTAGTTTTATGTGCAAGCTTCTCACTTTATTTCTTTATCAAAGCTTACTTAGAGTCTACCTAAGAGTTTGGTAGATACTAGACAGTTGTGCTGAAGGTTGCATAAAGAGCATAAAATTTGGCCTAATCTAGAAACCTTGATATCAGCCTAAGATATAAGGTTGGACTTAGTGAAACTCCACTAGTTACCACCCCTCATTAGTACTACCCCCACCTGTAGATGCTAGTGCTAAGCATAAAACTTGATCAACTTTTAGATGGGAATACTTGGTGGAAAAATGGTTATGAAAACCTTGGAATGATGGATCATTCTATTGAAATGTTTTGGATATGTGTTTCCAAACACTTGATGATTTTGGTGATGAAAATTTTGAGGCATGAGCTTTAGCCCTTTATAAAACTGATGGTTTTCTGGATGCGATACCATTCCAATTTTTGCGTACAACCACAATACCCGAATATTGGGTAGGGCTTGACTGGAAACTTATATACCTTAGTATTAGTTCCCTCACGGCCAAGGTCTGAGCTGAGGCTACCTTGTGAAGATTGTCCACCTGTGCAGTACCCAAGATGACAGCTGGTCATGGTTGGGAGGCCAAACTCACAGGAGAGGTGCTTATACTAGGGCGTGTAATTGAAAGGTTAGGATTGATTATCCGCATACTGAGTATGGTGAATTCAGGATTTGTTCCTGACGGATGTATCGAATGTTGTGGTCAAAGTGTACAATCTCTGCAGAGTGTCAAACTATTCGAATAGCCGCGTCCGCGGTTATGGACAGTTGAAGTGGCCATACTGTTCCCCCGTCAGACTTTTCAAAATGACTTGTGAAACGGATTGAGACTTTGACTTGACCACAACAGAGTTGTGACCTGAATTATAAGATCCCACTTAGGAGTTATAAAATTGTGACTAGCTTTGGAACTGAGTAGAGATAAATCTGGCTTTTGCAAAACAACCCTAGAGCCTAGTGTCCTATTATCCAAAAACCCCCCTTACCTGTTAGTATTAGTTTGCGAGTACTTAAAGAGTACTCATGGCTTTGTCCCTGGCTATTCCCATGGCCAGACTATGAACAGGAGTACCTGGAAGATGGACCCCAGGAAGGTTACGACAACTAGGATCATCTCCCATCGTCAGCATTGCCTGTGACCCCGAAGATGGAGCTTCGCCTACGCTACCGTTATTATTACGTATTCCGCTGCTTGATGTTGTATTAAGAACGGGATCATGAGGTCCCTATTTGTGTAAGAACTTATGCATCGTTGTAACGGATGATGTACTATGGTATCCAATTTTGTTATGTCTCGCAAAAATGGTAATCCTGGGATTGCGATGTATGGCATAACAGGCATCTAGGATTGAAAAATCCGGGTGTTGACAAGTTGGTATCAGAGCCATCCTGACCATAGGAGACCCTAGTTAGACTGGACGTTGAACCAAAAACTTAGTTTCAAAACCAAAGAACACAAATATTTACGAAAACTTATTCTCATTCTTACCTCTTTAATTCTTTCATAAAACTTCATGTTCCTCAAAAACTCTTGCAAAATAGATAAAATTTTGACACACTTGATCACTCTGCTAATCTACTCATCCTCTACTTTTATAGATGGACGTGAAGGACAACAAGTTTTATCAGTTGGGGAATGGAGGAGACCTTATCTTTGAGAGGGATCTGGATCAGCTTTCAGAACTTCTGGAGAGTCCACACCCCGAGTTCTTCGGAGCTCAGCTCAATGATCAAGGAGGAGAAGATCTGCAGTGGTTAATTGTTGCAAGTCTCCGAGGAAAGATTGAACCTCCCACTGCGGAAGGAATTCAGTTTACCTTAAGAGAGAACAACTGGCTCGATGGACTTGCCAGAGCAATGCAGGAATCTCTCTCCCGTCTGTGTGGGCAGAGCATCAATAAGATCAAGGGAACCCGCTTTGAGTTTTTCCCAAGGCGTGATGCAAATGGACAACCACTGGAAGCCCCATACCACCCCGAGCTGAAGACTCAATTGGACCACCTTAGCTTCATGATGTATGATCATCAGCAGGAGTTGGACAACTGCCGTGACTATTGCAACCACAAGTCTGCCATCATCAAGACGAAGGATCAGACCATAGCCATGCTAGCAAAGGATCGCAAGTCTCGTCGCCGTCAAGTAGACAAGAAGGAGCGCATTATTGCCCGTCTTCGCCACCGCATCTCATCTCTGGAAGATACCATCCACGAGAGGGACATGCAGTTGGAGGAAAGGGAGAATGCCGGAGAGGATCTTCGTGGAGACCCTTACTCTTATCTAAGTGATGACGATGATTTTCTAGAGGATCAGGCCATGGACTTCTTCACCGATGAGGATGATTTCGCCTTCATCGATGATGATGAAGATGATGAAGCCACAAATTTTGAGGAGTAGTAGCACTTGAGCACTAGCGTAGTGAGTAGTAGCCGGTCCCACTGTATTGTAGATTCTAGAATGGTTCTTAAAACCATCTGTTTTTCCTTGTTGTGGTGTGTGTTGTACTGTGTGCTATGAATGAATGAATGAAAAAGCAAGTTGCTAGAAAAATCCGAGTCAAACCTTTAAAACTTTTCAAAGACCCCAAACCTTAGAAAATTTCCCTCTTTTCTCATGATTTATCTAAATCTTCAGATGCCACGTGGAGGAAGTGGTTCAGCCTCGGATCCGATGTTGCAGATTCTTCAAATGTTGACCTCTGACCGCGAAGCTGAAAGAGCGGAACGTCAAGCCAACCTAGCCACTCTGCAACAGATAGCCCAGCTAGCCCACAACAACCAAGGCCATTGAAATCAGGACAACCATGGATCTAAGCTCAAGAATTTCCAGAATACCAACCCACATGTTTTCACCAAGTCAGAAGAACCCCTAGAGGCCGATGATTGGCTGCAAACCATGGAAAATAACCTAGAAGTCGTCGGAGTGGAAGCCAACGAGAAAGTCCTGTTCGCCACCCATTATCTAGCCGGAGATGCCAGGGCATGGTGGAACAGTGTTCGTGCAATGACCGGAGGCCAGATGATGACCTGGGGGGAAGGTCAAGTTTAGCAGAACCCATGTGCCACCAGGTTTGATCAAGAGAATGAGAGACGAGTTCAGAGAGCTGAAGCAAGGAAGGATGACTGTAGTGGAATACCGTGACAAATTTTTGTCATTAGCTAGGTATGCCCCGGACGAGATAGACACCGAAGCCAAGAAGAAAGAAAGATTCCTGAATGGTCTGCATGACGAGATGCAGACGGTGTTAGTCAATATCCCCTTTGCTGATATTGAAGCCCTTGTCGATTCAGCCATCCAGATGGAAGGAAAGATCAACCAAGCCAATGAGAACTGCAAGCGTCGTATGATGCAGCAACCAGGAACCCATCAGACCCCAAAGTATCACCCCAACCCATCTCCAGGATTTGCCCCAAGAGCCAACAGACCCCCTATGACCCGTCCAACCTATCCCAACCGTGGAAACCCTAGAACAGGAGGAAATCACAACAACCCCAGCAACTCTAACAATTTCACCCGTGCTCCACCCAAGTTCAACACCAACAATGCTACCGCCAACCCCAACACTGCCCCGAGGCCTAGAAGCAATGCTGTGCCTGTCACAGCCAAGGACAAGTCACAAGTGACCTGTTATGACTGTGGAAATAAAGGCCACTATTCCAACGAGTGCCCCAACAAGAAGAATGCTACAGCCCCTAATACCAATGTCCCAGCTCAGCAACAGCGTCGTGTCCAGCCAGGAAGGAGATTTGCCCCAGGAAATTCACTCAACCGCAATGGTCGTCTTTTTCTCATGCATGCTGAAGAAGCTCGGGAAGCGCCAGACGTCGTGCTGGGTATGTTTTGTGTTAATTCAGTACTTGCAAGAGTGTTGTTTGATTCTGGTGCATCGCATTCATTTGTCACCAAAGAATTTGCATGCACTAGTAAAATTCAACCAACCAAATTGAAGCGTGTGATGATTGTACAATTTCCCGGATCTACCACCAAGGCTAGGCAAATTTGCAAAGCCGTCCCTATCCGAATCCATGGCATAGATTTTTATGCTAATCTAATAGTACTCGGAACTAAAGGTTTAGAAGTAGTACTAGGAATGGATTGGATGTCCAAACATAAGGGATTGATTGAGTGTGCCAAGAAAGCCATCACCATGACCAGTACCACCGGAATATCAGTCGAGCATATATCTGAAACCTTACCTCGCCAATTCAAGTGTAACAAGAGTATAGCCCAACCTACCATTGACCAAGTCCGGATAGTCTGTGAATACCCCGATGTATTTCTAGATGTTTTGCCTGGTATGCCCCCAGATCGGGATATCGAGTTTATCATCGAACTAATCCCCGGAACAGGACCCATAACCCAGAGACCCTATAGTATGAACCCGTCAGAACTAGAAGAACTGAAGAAGCAACTGGATTCCATGCTGGAAATCGGATTGATTCAACCAAGTGCGTCCCCATGGAGATCACCTGTCTTGTTTGTGGACAAGAAGGATGGAGGTAACCGTTTGTGTACGGATTATCGGAAGTTGAATGATGTCACCATCAAGAACAAGTACCCCTTGCCCAAGATAGAAGATTTGTTTGATCAGTTGACCGGTGCCAAAGTGTTTTCTAAGATTGATCTTAGGACTGGCTATCATCAACTCAAAATTCGTGCAGAGGATATTCCAAAGACTGCCTTTACCACCTGATATGGATTGTATGAGTATACGGTCATGTCTTTTGGATTAACCAATGCCCCCGCTTATTTCATGAACCTCATGAATAAGATTTTTATGGACTTCCTGGATAAGTTTGTCATTGTTTTCATCGATGACATTCTGATTTATTCCAAATCAGAAGAAGAACATGAGCTACACCTAAGGACCATTCTTGGAACCCTTAGAGAGCATCAGTTGTATGCAAAGTTTAGCAAATGTGAATTCTGGTTACAGGAAGTAGGATTCCTCGGTCACATTGTATCAGCCGGAGGAATTGTTGTTGACCCTGCCAAAGTGAAAGATGTAGAAGATTGGCAAGCCCCAACCACTCAAACCCAAGTTCGTGCTTTTCTCGGATTGGCGGGATATTACCGCAAATTTGTAGAAGGATTCTCTAGTATCGCCAGACCCATGACCCAATTGCTGAAGAAGGACAAGAATTTTGAATGGACCGACAAATGTGAAGCGAGTTTTCAAGAACTCAAAAGGAGATTGATTTCAGCCCCAATCTTGATCATGCCGGATATCACGAAGCCCTTCGATGTGTATTGTGACGCATCCAAGATTGGTCTCGGATGTGTGCTGATGCAAGAAGGCAAAGTTATATCTTATCTATCGCGACATTTGAGGCAACATGAGAAAAACTACCCAACCCATGACCTCGAACTCGCTGCAGTAGTTCTAGCCCTGAAGACATGGAGACATTACCTGATGGGAAACCGTTGTGAGATTTATTCGGATCACAAGAGCCTAAAGTATATATTCACTCAGAAAGAGTTGAATATGAGGCAGAGAAGATGGGTTGAGCTAATCAAGGATTACGACCTGGACATTCACTATCACCCTGGTAAAGCCAATGTGGTAGCCGATGCCCTTAGCAGATTGCCGTGCCGCTTGAACTCCATGATTTTGAAGGAGCAACCAAGTTTGCACAAAGAGGTGGAAGATTTTCGAATGGAATTAGTAAGTGAAGGATTTTTGTCTAGCATAGAACTTCAGCCCACTTTGATCAGTCAGATTAAAGAGGCGCAGAAGGGAAATGCTAGTATCAACGGAATCAAGCGTCGTATCGGTACAGGCAAAGTACCCGGATTCATCGAGGACGAAGAAGGAGTTTTGTGGTACAAAAGACGCCTTTGTGTACCATCAGATTCTGAGATAAAAGAAGTTATCTTGAAGGAGGCTCATGATACTCTTTATTCTATCCATCCCGGAGGAACTAAGATGTATCAAGATTTGAAAGAGCAATTTTGGTGGCATAAGATGAAGAGAGAAATCGGAAGCTATATCGCTAAATGTGATATATGCCAGCGAGTCAAGGCAGGACATCAAAGACCCGCTGGATTGTTGCAACCTTTGCAGATTCCGGAATGGAAATGGGATTCTGTAGGAATGGACTTTATCACTGGACTACCTACTTCTAGTAGGGTAAATGACTCTATTTGGGTCATAGTGGACAGATTGTCCAAAGTCGCCCATTTCTTGCCCGTCAAAACCACCTATCAGAGTTCGAAGCTAGCAGAGTTGTACATCGCTAGAATAGTTAGTTTGCACGGAGTCCCCAAGAACATAGTATCGGATCGAGGAACTCAGTTTACCTCGAGATTCTGGAAGAAAGTCCAAGAAGGTTTAGGAACCCGCCTAGATTTCAGTACCGCGTATCACCCTCAGACCGATGGACAAACGGAGCGAGTAAACCAAATACTCGAAGATATGCTTAGAGCATGATTGTTAGAATATGGATCCAAGTGGGAAGACTATCTGCCGTTTGCAGAATTTTCTTACAACAACAGTTACCAAGCCAGTTTGCAAATGGCCCCATTTGAATTTATGTACGGAAGAAAGTGTCGCACCCCTTTGAACTGGTCGGAAGTAGGAGAGAGTCAGATTTTCGGACCCGACATCGTACGAGAAGCAGAAGAGAAGGTTCACAAGATTTGTGAGCACCTCAAGACCGCCCAATCCCGACAGAAGAGTTACGCCGACAAGAGACGTAGAGACCTCGCCTTCAACATCGGAGATTTTGTTTATCTGAAAGTGTCGCCATTGAAGGGAATGCAGCGTTTCCAACTCAAAGGAAAGTTAGCCCCCAGATATATCGGACCTTTCAAAATTTTGAACCGTCAAGGAGAAGTATCGTATCAATTGGAACTACCTGAAGAGATGTCAGCTGTGCATAATGTGTTCCATATCTCATTACTCTGCAAATGTCACGAAGTCCCCGAGAAGACCGAAGTGTTCAAGAATATCGATCATCGGACCATAGAGATCAACGATGACCTGACCTATCCCGAAGTACCCATCCGCATTTTGGAAGAAGCTTTTAGAACTACCTGAACCCGAAGCATCAAGTTTCTCAAGATTCAGTGGAGCAACCACACAGAAGAGGAAGCTACCTGGGAACGCGAAGATCACATCAGGACGGAGTTTCCCGATCTCTTCAAATCCTAGGTAATCTTTTCGTCCTTTTTCAAATCTCGGGACGAGATTTTGTTTAAGGGGGGAAGGTTTGTAACATCCCAAAAATACCAAACTTAGATCATCAAACACTAATCATCAAGATTAGGGTTAACAAAAACTTTTCTAAATAAACTCATGAATGCATGTATATGTGTATGCATGGATTTTGAATTTCTTTAAAAACCACCTTGTTTGTGTGATCCATTGCTTGTAAAATTTTTCTTAGGTGAAATGAACATCATCTAAAACATTTCCCACACTTTCCTTAAAGACAAGTAAATCAAAACAAATATATTAAGTGAATGGTCATTTTGGCCAATTTAACTACCATGCCTACTTTGGCTGTCTCAAACTTTCAAAACCTAACAGAAACTTTTCTAGATCTTTGCACCCCTTGAATGTACTCATAACAGAGTATCAAGGCCCACTTTGTGATCATCCAGAAACTTTCAAATGCATAGTTTAAATGACAATTCAAAATTGAATCTTCTTCATATGGGAAGATCCCACTTTTTCAAAACCCACACAAACAAGCTCAACTTTCAAAACCCAAGCATCTGCAGACTCACCAGCACCAATCTAGCAAACCCACCAAAAATCATTTCAAAATTCAAAACTTGATTTCATGCGGCCATTTCATCAAACAGGTTGCAGACACAAATCAAACAAAACATCAAACACTATAGTGTGCAGTGATTCTTGCCTAACTTGTTCCCTAGTTAGCTCACACACAGCTCAGTAGATCATCTAGAAAGATTAGCCCAACACTAGCACCCCTGTGAGCTTGCCATTGCCATTAATGGTGAACAGCCGAGCACCCCAATGTCACCCCATTGTGGATAGCAAGCTAGAGGAAGAACTAGCCATGCCAACCTTGTCTAGGAGGCAGCCCACCGTCCACCGCCACTCACTGTCCCAGCCACAAGCATTGCCAAGCCCTGGACCACGCGCACAAGCCGCGCCCAGACCATGCCGAGCGTGCGCCAGAGAGCCACCCTCGACCAGCATCGACAGACCGCGCGTCGCCCTCACCGCGTGCATACACGATCGCCATCAACCCAGGAGACCGCCAGACATCCCCATTTGCCGCCCCGTGCTGCACAGCCACCGCCCGCCGTCGAAGATGTCGCCTCTGCCGCGCAGAGCACCGGCCGTTCCAGACCAAGCCGCACCGCCCCATGCCTCGAGACCATGTAGTTGAGCATCGCCAGGAGACACAGCACCGTCCCCTACCCTTGCCCATGCCTTTAGCCGCCTGTAACCTCGCCCCCGACGAGCTCACCGTGCGCCCCGACGGTCCCCTCGCTCGACTATAAATAGAGGCCACCCCCGCTCGATTTCTTCACACCATCTCACTCCCCTCTCCTCACCGATCGTGCCACACCGTTCTCAGAGCAAGGCGAGCGCCACCTTGCCGGAATTTCACTGGAGCCTGCCGCTGCCGGAGAAGAAAGGAGCCAGCGATTGGAGCCGCCCCAGGAGCTGCCGCGACCACCCCTGAGTTCGCCGTCATCGACTTCGTCGTTCGCCCGCCTCGCCGACCCTCGCCCGTACCCCGGTGAGCCCCCAGCACCCCTCACTGTCCGCGCTAGGTTTCGTTCTCGCCGGAGTTGTCTCGCGTCGACGATGACCCTCAGCCGTTGGATTAGAACTAGATCGAACGATCCACGTTGCCCCATTCCGCTTCGCCCAGCCCCGTGTCACTAACGAGTGGGGACACCCACTTAAGCAGCCTGCGGGAGCACTGCGCTTAGCAGGCCGGCCCGGTAATTTTCCCCGCGCAGCCCAGCGATTCAAATTAAACCTTTTTCTTTTAAATTCAAACACACTTCTGTACCCAACTTCAAAAATCAACCCAGATCGATTCAGTGCACCAAATTGAATGAAACCAATTTTGTTGGAAAGTTCTGTGAATGCTGAATCCAAGCCCGTTGGATTCAAGTCATTTGGATCTATAGATCACCCCTGGTAAAAATAACAAGGCAGAAGCTTTTTCTGCATTCAAACATTTTTAAAATTTAAACCATAAAAGCTTTTGAGTTGATTCCAACTCTCAAAAATCACATTTAACCATACCTTTCAGAATATATAAAAATATATAGGTTTACTTGCAGAAATAATGTTCAAGTAATAAAAGAATGCTACATAAGCATTTCTAGCCACTTTAATTAATTAAAATAAAAGGGTAAAACCTTATTAAATTGTGACACCACTTTAAATCACATTTCCATGGACTACAATATGTGGTGATGACATGTGTCAACATGATCCCATGTTTAGTTTGGAGAATATTAAATCTTAAGTAATTTTTCAATGAGTAGAAATTACTTTTCTAAAAATAAAAAGATTTAAACCAAGCCTTAACCTTGTAATGTTAGAGATGATGCTAGATCATCTATAGGACCCTTGTGTGTGATGATTGCAAGTAGTTAAGTATTGTTTGGTGATTGTGTACCTCGTATTTATTCATAGACGCTAGTACCAACCAAGGATACGAGGAGGAAGGAGGATACTACGAAGAAGAAGCCGAGGAGAACTTCAACCACTGCTCTGCACAAGGCAAGCTTATATTGACATTGATGCAAGCTAACCCTTGCAAGATTATACCCATTTGATAAACCAATCCTAGTTTTATGTGCAAGCTTCTCACTTTATTTCTTTATCAAAGCTTACTTAGAGTCAACCTAAGAGTTTGGTAGATACTAGATAGTTGTGCTGAAGGTTGCATAAAGAGCATAAAATTTGGCCTAATCTAGAAACCTTGATATCAGCCTAAGATATAAGGTTGGACTTAGTGAAACTCCACTAGTTACCACCCCTCATTAGTACTACCCCCACCTGTAGATGCTAGTGCTAAGCATAAAACTTGATCAACTTTTAGATGGGAATACTTGGTGGAAAAATGGTTATGAAAACCTTGGAATGATGGATCATTCTATTGAAATGTTTTGGACATGTGTTTCCAAACACTTGATGATTTTGGTGATGAAAATGTTGAGGCATGAGCCTTAGCCCTTTATAAAACTGATGGTTTTCTGGATGCGATACCATTCCAATTTTTGCGTACAACCACAATACCCGAATATTGGGTAGGGCTTGACTGGAAACTTATATACCTTAGTATTAGTTCCCTCACGGCCAAGGTCTGAGCTGAGGCTACCTTGTGAAGATTGTCCACCTGTGCAGTACCCAAGATGACAGCTGGTCATGGTTGGGAGGCCAAACTCACAGGAGAGGTGCTTATACTAGGGCGTGTAATTGAAAGGTTAGGATTGATTATCCGCATACTGAGTATGGTGAATTCAGGATTTGTTCCTGACGGATGTATCGAATGTTGTGGTGAAAGTGTACAATCTCTGCAGAGTGTCAAACTATTCGAATAGCCGCGTCCGCGGTTATGGACAGTTGGAGTGGCCATACTGTTCCCCCGTCAGACTTCAAAATGACTTGTGAAACGGATTGAGACTTTGACTTGACCACAACAGAGTTGTGACCTGAATTATAAGATCCCTCTTAGGAGTTATAAAATTGTGACTAGCTTTGGAACTGAGTAGAGATAAATCTGGCTTTTGCAAAACAACCCTAGAGCCTAGTGTCCTATTATCCAAAAAACCCCTTACCTGTTAGTATTAGTTTGCGAGTACTTAAAGAGTACTCATGGCTTTGTCCCTGGCTATTCCCATGGCCAGACTATGAAGAGGAGTACCTGGAAGATGGACCCCAGGAAGGTTACGACAACTAGGATCATCTCCCATCGTCAGCATTGCCTGTGACCCCGAAGATGGAGCTTCGCCTACGCTACCGTTATTATTACGTATTCCGCTTCTTGATGTTGTATTAAGAACGGGATCATGAGGTCCCTATTTGTGTAAGAACTTATGTATCGTTGTAACGGATGATGTACTATGGTATCCAATTCTGTTATGTCTCGCAAAAATGGTAATCCTGGGATTGCGATGTATGGCATAACAGGCATCTAGGATTGAAAAATCTGGGTGTTGACACACCACATACACATGCTACACACACTGCTACTACTGTTGAGTCTGAAACTGCTTTTGATGCTCATGGTGTTACTTCTACTGTGCTTGATGTAAGTGGTTTATTAGGTCCTTTTCTAGATGCTACTATGGCTAGTCTAGGAAATACCGAAACTCCTAGTGAAGACACTGTTACACCTGTTAGCTCACTTGAGGCTAGTGAGAGTTATGATATTAATGATGGTTACATTGAGTTCATTGATGATTTTGTAGAAGAGTGCCGAAACACACATGGTACTAGTGCTATTAAGAGTCTCCTTGCTAGACATACTATTATGCCTAAGATATCGTCTGATCCTAAGTTTGCCACTTCTCCCATAGATATTAAAGATGAAGGTTGTGATTTCTCTCTTGATTTGTCTTATTTAGATATTGTTGAGAAAGAACCTTTTTGTGTGACTGAAAATGAGAGTGATGTGGCTCATATGAATGAGCTTTCTACTATGAGTGCTTTGTTCTCTGATGATTTTAAGATGCGCGAGTACTTAGTTACTAAGATCTTCCATTTTTCACTAAAAGGAGAAGCTAGGGCTTGGTTTAATCAATTGCCTCCTGGTTCCATTGATAGCCCTGATTGCTTGATTGCTTCTTTCTTCCAGAATACTTTCCTCCCAGTGCTAGACATGCTGCTTCGCAGAAACTTTTTGATTTTAAACAGGGAGAAGAAGAAAAATTGCCTGAGTCATGGACAAGCTTCTGTGCCTTGATTCATGCACATCCTGGATATCCATTACCTAAGAATGAGCTTCTTGATATTTATTATATTGGACTAACTGATGATTATAGGACCTACCTAGATAGCTTTGCTGATTGTGTTTTCAGGAAAAGGACTCCTACAGATGCTGAAGAATTAATGGCTAAAATAAGCAAGAATTATGATGATTGGACTTCAACTGAGCTGAATGCACCTGAGCCTATTACTCTTGAACCAGTTGTTCCTGAACCAGTTCCAACACCAACAACAAATAAGAGGGGAGTTATTGCATTAAATGATGAAGTGATGAAGGAAGCTAAGAAGTGTCTAAAGGAGAAAGGTATTAGAGCTGAAGATGTAAAGAATCTACCTCTTATAGAAGAATTATGTAAGCCAATTCCCCATTCATCTACTATTGAGGTACACTCTCTCCAACACTTCGATGAAGGTGATATTCCTTATGGTAAGCCTCCTGATCAATGCTTATAGGAACTTGACATTTTTATTGTTAAACAAGGGTATTTTAATAAACAAGTTCAGGATCATTTATTGGAAAACTCTAGGGCTATCCATGAGTTGAAAGATATTGTGGAAAGAACTTCTAATGATATTAAAATGCTTTGTAAACACTTTCAAATGGTTTAAACTCAACTTGATCAACTTGCTAAGGTACAAAAGGATATGCTAGTTAATGCTTCAGGAGATAAACATGCTTATGGAATTAGAACTAGGAGTGGTATAACTACTCAAGATCCTTTATATCCTGAAGGACACCCTAAAATAATAGAGCAGGATTCCCAACAAGGTGAGGATAGTGGTAGTCCTCGTAAGAGGAAGAAAAAGAAACATAAGATAGTTGAGGAACCACTTGAACCTGCTATAGATCCTAATAGTATATTTGTCTCTGATGCTGAAACTGAGAGTGGTAATGATAAAAATGAGTCTCCTGATAAGGAGGAAGGTGAGGAAGAACCTGAGAAGCACACTAAGAACACTAGTTACACAAAGGAGGATTTTATTGCTAATAAACATGGTAAAGAGAGAGAGAGAACCTTGGGTGCAGAAACCTATTCCTTTTCCAGGTAAGAAACACAAGTCAAAGGAGGAAGAACACTATAAGAAGTTTTGTGAGTGGATGAAGCCTTTATTCTTGCAAATTCCTTTGACTAATGCTATTAAGTTGCCTCCTTATTCAAAGTATATGAAGGATATTGTCTCTAATAAAAGGAAGATTCCTAATGAGGAGATTTCTACTTTACTTGCTAATTACTCCTTCAATGGTAAGGTTCCAAAGAAACTTGGTGATCCAGGTATACCAACTATTCCTTGCTCCATTAAGAATAATTATGTTAGAACTGCTTTATGTGATTTGGGAGCTGGAGTTAGTGTTATGCCTTTTTCTCTCTATAAGAGACTCCAGCTAGAAAAGTTGATACCAACTGATATTTCTTTGCAAATGGCTGATAAGTCAACTACTATTCCTGTTGGTATATGTGAGGATGTTCCTGTTCAAGTTGCTCATAATTGCATGGTCCTAACTGATTTTGTTGTGCTTGAAATGCCTGAAGATGATAATATGTCTATTATTCTTGGGAGATCTTTTCTTAATACTGCAGGTGCTATCATCAATTGCAATCAAGGAAAAGTAACATTCAATATTAATGACAAATAGCACACTTTATATTTCCCCAAGAAGGTTGTTAAAAGCTATTGCCTGAATTCCATTGAAAATATTGAGAGCATCAAGGTTGGAGAAATATATTGTCCCATTCCACAAGAAAATTTTGAAACTATTATGATTGGGACTATTGCTACAAGTATGAGGTAACATAATCACTTTGTGGGATTCAAAGTTTTGTTTCATATAAGATTGTTTTGGTAACAAGACTTGATCAACCTTATTAACAAAAGGATTTTAATGAACAAAATAATGTTTCCACTGTGGTTATACTTGCTTTGTTTTTCCTTTCTCCTTCCTAGTCTTTGCTTTAGCTTTAGCTTTGCTAGTTGTTTGCTTGTTTGAGTTTCTTAGAGCTCTTGTAGTTTGGCTTTTGGTTTGCTTTTGCTTCTTCTGAAAAAACTGTTTCTGCGAGAAAATCAATTTTCATACCCTGAAAATTGGCCAAAAATAAAGTTTCCCGAAAAATCCCAGAAAATTCAAAACAATTTTTTCCTTGAAAAAAGGGGCAGAGTGGCACCTGAGGTGACCCAGGGGGCCACCCCAGGCCACCAGACCCCTGGTAGGCGCGGCCTACCAGGTGGCGGCGCCTAGAGGGTCTATCCCACCTAGGGCCCTCCAGGCTGCCTCCTCAAAGCCACCTTCTTTCTCTCTCTAACGAAAAACACCGGAAAACTTGCTCAAGCTCGTGTTCTTGCTGTTCTTGCTCGCGATTTTCTATCTCCTTGTTCAGCCCATCTTAAGTGCTAATTTTTGGAGGGTTTGCTCCTTGGTATGTGCCTCCTCCACTTGTCCAATTAGATTTGTGATTGGTAGATTATATCTTGAGTATTTTGCTGCTATAGGTGACATGTTGTTTGAGCTTGCATGCTTGTTCTATGCTTAGAAACTTTGTTTTGATGCATGTGTAGTCCTCTAGCAAGTTCCTATAGCAGTTGCTCATAATTTATCAACTTAGAAATCACTTGGTTTGATGGTTGTCTAAAACTTTCAGCAAGGAAGATGAGTGCTTATCCACTAAACCAATATGACTTGATGGTGCATGAGCCAATGAAGGTTCGTGAGGAGGCAGTTTTTTTTCCATATATCCATGCCATGAATTTATGAGAGATGCGGGAATCCTCCAAGATTTCTAAACTATGGTTACAAATGCAGGGTTGGAACACTTTGTTGAAGGTGAACCATTCCAATATGTTAAGCTAACCATGGCCTTTGTGCAGGACTTCCAGTTCACTTGGTCCGCTTCTAATCCCATGGTCCATTACAAAATATATAATATACCTATCGACCTGCCTTTTGCTGATTTATGTGCAGCAATTAGAGTACCTCAGTGGGGATCTTGTGAGAAGATCAAGGAGAGGCCCAAGTCACTTGTGGATTTGTATGCTGAGATTTGCCAAGGTTTCGACTTCTTAAAGTAAAGTGGTAAAATTCGTAACATTCAGCTCCCAACTATTAGATACTTTTCCTATTTCATTACCAAATGTGTTCTTGTTAGAAAGATTGCTAGGAAGTTGTCTTCTTTTGATCTAGCTTTTATTGCAGCTGCTCTGAATAGGAATAGTTCTTATAGTCTGGGTGCTTTGATAGCTCACCGTCTCACCACCAACCGTGAGAAGAATGGAATTTGTGGAGGTCTCATTGCTTCTAGGTTGCTAGCTTTACATGGTTTAGAGCCTCATTATTCAGATTTTTAGTTCCCCATAGAGAGGCTTGATATTGAATCCATGATTCAGCATGGTTTTGTTTCCTTGGGGGCTAATGTGAGAAGTTTACCATAAGAAATATCTTTTGCCCAACAAGGTCGGAGAAAGGGTAGGACTGAGAAAATAGTTTATTTGCCTGCACCTGCTTTGTTTAACTTTGATAACAGGAAGGATGGTCACTTACGGAGGATGAGATTGACACTTATGTGGGGGAACTCTCCCAGCAAGAAGAGAATATTGAAGAGGATGCCGAAGACAATTCAGCTCAGCCCTCCAACTTGGGAGATTCTTCATACCAGCAACCCTCATTTGATTGGGGCGCGTCTTCTTCTTCATCGCAGGTGCCGGACTATGATCATTCCTATGATGACCCACCAGCATGGGGCTACTATCCGCGCTATTGAGCCCCACTTAGGCCAAAATCCTAAGCTTGGGGGGAGGTATACCGACATCACACTCATATATTTATATATCATGTTCGGTCGGTTCTTTGTATATCCATAGTTTTCGCTTTCTTTTTGGTTCTTGTTGCTGCTTTCTCAAAAACCCAAAAATACCAAAAATATTTTCGTTGTTTCTCTTGGTTTGTTTCTTTGTTTCTTTGCTTTGGTTTGCCTTAAAAGAAAATTCTAAAAAGATTTTTCTTTGTTTAGTTTGCTTTGTTTTTGTTTGGTTTTTCTTTGTTTGCTTGTTTCTAAAAAAATCGAAAACACCAAAAATATTTGTTGTTCTTCTTTGGTTTTGTGAGTTCTTTGCAGAGTTCAGCCATCCTCAGTAGATTTTGGTTTCATGTTAATTATTCAAGTCACACAAGTGAAGGGCAATAATAAAGATTAAGACAACTCGAGGTGTGGTAAGAGGCTGGTAACGAACTCTATTTGTTTCATTTTTGTACATATACTCATCATTGTGAGCATTCTTAGCCTGTTAGTGTAAGGTGTATGTCATTATGGATGCTTAATAGTTCTTTCTTGTCTATGATTAGCTCCAGCTTGCTAATAGTTTGTAGCATGTCATATGAATGTTTGCTTGTATTTTTTTTATTCATACTTTGGTATGATGTTGTGGTATCCTCCTCTGACTGTTCATGTGAATCGACTTGGCACATGCTCACGTATGCATGTGACTAATCAATAGTCAGTAAGCCTCGATGATTTATTTTGCCTCAGAGTTCTTGTATCACTTTCATGCCATAATTAGTCATGTTTTGTTGCAAGCATGATTATGACAGTTATTGCTCTCTTGTTTGTCGCTCCCTCTCTATTGCTAGCCTTGACTTGCACTGGGTATGTGATCTATCTGTGCTTCCAACTCCCCAAAATCAATATTGCCAGCTGTGTCCATCATACCTACCTATTAGCATCATTTGCTATTTCGGTGCATATTCCATATGCCGTGTTTTCTTCCAAAATAAAATGTTTGTCTGTTTTGAGAAAGTTAGTTAGTAAAGCTCTCACGAACTTGATGACACACTTTATTCCTTGCGCTTAATAATTCTGAACCATTGTGACTAGTTCATGAAAGTTATATGCTTGCTAGTTATATAATGGGAGTCAGCAGAATCGTGCTATCACGGGGAACGCTTTCAACACCTGTTGGATATCTCATCCAGTTGATTCTTTGCTCTTTTGTTTACGGATGTCGACGATGTGGAATAAAAGGGGAGGTTGTGAGTTTATGGAGTTTACACATTTTGTTAGAGAAACGCCTAGGCCGCTAGCCTAAGCCATGCTTAATCATGGTGGAAACTTGCAGCATCACCATAATGAGCATCTATGAAGCGTCCTCAATAAAAAGCTATACATATGGTAAATAAAAAGACTACTGAGATGCTCATTGTCTGCTTGCCTTGTCATTTTGGTTATGGAAAAGCTCATGTACCATGTGCAAGGGGTATCCCGTTGGCGGTTCTCGATGATATGCACGTATTTACAATGACAGGAACTTTCAGGTGACCAAAGTTGAGTAGCATGCGGAGCGACCCTCATACTCAAGGGACTTTGGATTTCCAGTCTATGGTCTGTCAAGCATATGATTCAGAGTGGACCTCACTTTCACCTTAAACACATGAAGATGCCTATGATAGGGGCAATGAGAGCTCAAAGCTAATGAGTACCTTTCTTTCAGCATTGGGAAGCCTTTCAAACCTTAACAAAAACCGTTTTCACAACTTTGTTGAGTCACCACTTATTCTATGAGCACTTTCTTGAGAGCATAGTTGTCATTCTTGTGTTTGTTCCAAAACTTGGTTAATTATGTCATGACTTTGATGCTTGTATATTTGATATCTTTATCTCTAGTCTTCATGTGAACTTCAGAGGTGCCTTGGCATTTATATTGTGCTCCTCAAACAAAGGAAATCGAGATACCACTTTATCATACCTTATTATGAGCATTGCAATGTTGCTTATGTTTATGTTTCATGCTACTTATTATTATTGAGTTGGTTTCTCTTTATAGCTTGCAATGACTATTGAGTAGACTTAGTTGCATGATCCTTATTATAAATTGTCTAAGCATCTACTCCTGTGCTAAGAATATTTACATCATATGAAGCAAAGTGTTCATGAAAGTTCTTTTATCGCACTCAGTTTTCAACTGAATTGCTTGAGGACAAGCAATAAGCTAAGCTTGGGGGGGAGTTGATACGTCCAAAACGTATCTACTTTCTCGAACACTTTGCTATTGTTTTTCCTCTATACTTGTGCAATTCGAATACAACTAACACGAACTGACGCTGTTTTCAGCAGAATTACCGTGTGTCTTGTTTTTGTGCAGAAAATGAACTATCAGCAAAAAATCCGAAAAATATGCCAAAAACTATTTTTCACCAGAAGATACACGGATCCAGAAGGGGAGACAGAGAGGAGGCCTGAGGGGAGCAGACCCACCCCAGGCGCGGGCCCACCTGACCCCGCGCCTGGAGGGGGTGTGGCCACCCCAGGCAGCTCCTCGGCCTCCCTCCACGCCTATAAGTTGCCTTCTGACCTAAAAACTCAGGGGGGGTCGATAGTTTTCCAGAAAGAGTTCCGCTCCGCCGCCGCCACGAGAAACCAAGATTCGGATCCAGAAACTCTGTTCTGGCACCCTGCCGGGATGGGGAATTTGGAGAGGATCATCGCCATCGTCATCACCAACACATCTCGATCAACCACCGATGTTTCCCTCATCCATGAGTGAGTAATCCCCCACTGTAGGCTTGGGGATGGTAGGGATTTGATGATTTCTATCATGTAATCGAATAAGATCTGTTAGGGGCATAGTGCCTAGTATCTCTATTAGTGCTATTTGACTTTGTTGCAACTTGTTGTGCTTAATGCTTGTCACTAGGGCCCGAGTGCCATGATCACAGATCTGAACTTATTATTGAATCATTATGATAGTATTGTTTGTGATTTTATCTGCAAGTTGTGTACACATATCATTGTCCGGATCCAAAGGCTCCAAAGTGACAATAATTGGGACAACCAGAGGGGATGGCTGTGGTGTGAGGATCACATGTGTTCACGGAGTGTTAATGCTTTGCTCAGGTGCTCTATTAAAAGGAGCACCTTAATTGCCAGCAGTTCCCTAGAGGCCCCGCTGCCACGGGCTGGCTGGACAGAAGATGTCGTGCAAGTTCTCATTGCGAGCACGTATGCCTATATTTGGAGCACATGCCTAGGATTGTTTAGTACTTAGATGCTTGTTATTATTTATCTGCAATGCCCTAGATCTTGAAGTTACATGTTTAGACTCGTCCATGCAACGTCTGTCCATCCATCCCTATGCCTACCGCACTCGAATCCCACTATTACCGTCACTATTACTATTGCTCCTGTTTTGCTGCTGCTGTTGCTACTACCAAACTGTTGCTACTGATAAACTTCTGTGAGCAAGAACTATTTTCAGGTGCAGCTGAACTGACAACTCAGTTGTTAAGGCTTGCAAGTATTCTTTGGCTCCCCTTGTGTCGAATCAATAAATTTGGTAATACTACCCGCGAAGACTGTTGCGATCCCCTACACTTGTGGGTCATCATCCCCATACCTAGTTTGATCTCGTTACCGACATGTACTCTTTTCTTGTTCCCATGATATAACATTTTAGTGATCCCCATCACTTGCTTGCAAGCTATATTAATGTGATATCACCAAGAGGGACCAAAGTATATATCTCCATCATTTGGATCGACAAATCTCACTCTTGATCCATGAGCCTCTACATAACACTATCAAAGTATATGAACTCATCTTTATAGTCACTCTATTACGGTGTGACGTTTGATGTTATCAAGCAACTCTTTCTTTATAAGTGATTGGCATGATATCATGGTTTAAGGACTAAAGTTACTTGTAAAGATATTATAGCAATTTAAACATAATGACTTTGATTGTATTACTATACTTCGGATGAATGTTCATCATATCATTCCACCAATGTTGTGACCTCGTTATTAACAACATCCAATGTCCATGATCAGGAAACCTTGCTCATCTTGTTAATCAATGAGCTAGTTTATATGAGAGGTATAACTAGGAACTCTTATTCGTTTATTGAACACTCATGTATTAATGTTTCCGATTAATATAATTATATCATGAGAAATAAACATTTATCATAAACAAGAAATAAGATAATAACCATTTTATTATTGCCTCTTGGGCAAATTCCCTTCAGCCTCCATTTTACTTTTTGCAGAAAAAATTCTTCGTTTTGCCGTAAATATTTATCCTTTTTGAATTTTGAGAGTCTAAAAGATCACTAAACGACCAAAGGTGGTTGCGAGAAGATGCAGAATTTTCTGCTCATCATTTTGATATATTAAACGTTTCTTCGACATCGTATGCAAAAGTTATGGCTGTTTTACCTGGTATGACCTTTTTTTGCAAAAAAAAGTTGAAATTCATGTTTGTTAATTTTCCTACAAACTATACCACATTACCTCCCTATATCTGAAAGAAATTTATTTTTTGTAGTGTTTATCATTTTCTTTTCTTTTTTTACAAAACTTAAAAGGCGATCCACGACAGGGGTGAAATTCGTGGAGGCCACTTACCCATAGGGCACCACATAATGGTGTGTCATGGGTATGTTTCCCTTGCCAACACTTAGTGATAGCACACTTGTGGCATGTGTGCCACAAGTACACGACTTACCCATGGGGCGCTTCCCAGCCATGTGCCATGGTATTTACCCATAGGGCACTGCCTACCATGTGCGCTACAGGTATGTGGATTACTTATAGCTGTTTTCCTAGTAGTGGCAGAGAAATTCCCTCGTCGTGCTAGCGACGGCGGGCTTCCCTTTACCCGGCCTTGGCTCAATTCTGTGGGAGACCTAGCTTGGCGGTGGTGCACCCTGGAGTCGATGATGACCTTGACCGGCGGTGGGGAAGACGCGAATCTATCCCTAGGCATTGCGTTGATGGTGCCTCTTGCAACCACTTCGGTTTTCAAGGGGGGGAGGGGGCGCTAGCAAGGAGCGAAGCAGTGGCAACGCTGCTCTTCGCAAGGAGGCAGCTAATGGCGGCGGTCAAATGATGGTGGAAAAGAGTGGTGCAGCACAAGCCTGCAGGTGGACGGTGGCAGCATGGACGCGGTGGCGGGGCTGATAGGGCCCGATCTAGGCCTGGCCGAGCCTAGTCAGGGCTGGTCTATGCCTGGTCGGGCCTAATCTAGACTAATATGGCAAACTGGACCTGCTGATGTGTCCGAATGGTGGTTCCTTCGGGGGATGTAGGCAGATCCCCTCACCTGGTTAGCTGTGTGCCTTGAATACTACGGACTTAGGTACTTTCCTTCCTCGTCCAATCTGCCGAATTTTCGGTGTGATGTTGGTCGGATAATTGGATCGAGTTCGTGGACACCAGGGCTGTAGCCTTGGAAGGTGCGACGAGCGACGTGGATATGGTGGTGGTTTCACTCTTTGGTCATGTGGGTGGCAAGGAATAGACGTTTGGGGGTCCCTGGGGTTAGTGGATTTGGCAGCTCTCGAGTCATGTCGAAGGCCTAACTCGGAGAGAACAAATGTCAGAAATAAGGAGCTATGCGAAGGTTTTTTTGGACGATAGCTCAGCACTTTGGCGCCAACGACGACGATGCCTGTGGGTGTTGTAACCCTCTTGGGGCGTCGTTGTGGTTACCTTCTCCCCGCGCGGGCTCCGGGTGAAAACCCTTGATCGTATGGTCATGCGGCGATGGTACGGTGTGTCGTTACCCACTTGGAGGCGTCATCCCGATTTCCCTGGGTCTAGCTTCGTGGTCTCCGATGACGAGTTTTGATTTTTCCTGTTTCTTTGAGTGTATCTTGATCTGCTTTGTAAGGGTTCCTTCTACGACGGTTGTTGTTTTATTTATAAAGGGGGATAAAAGATTGTTTGGAGAAGAAACTAATTAGCTGCTTAATTCGTACACTACAACAAATGTGATTATCTGTGACGCACATGCTATAACGATTCTGTGAAAAACGTCATATTTTATGAAAAAACGTCACAGTTTAGATGAATCCCTAACGTTTTTTACTGAATCGTCACAGAATGTGCATCATATGTTATCACATTTGTTGTAGTAGCTGAGTTACTACCTTCATACTGATTTATTAGGTTAACGTGGAGTTTAAGAAAAAAGTTTAACTTGAATTATATATTGGAAATGTATACCATTAAATTCATATTTAAAAGATCTTTACAATGATATATATTTTTTGACATGTTATTTATATTTTATTATTTAAATTTATAGTCAAATATTTTTCTTAAACTTCATGTTAGCCGACCTACGAGTACGACCTCACCAATAACGGCTTCGTCGAGCTTAGCGTCTACTTGCAACACTAGACGCGAACCCATGGACGCGCTACGTATACGCACCAGCCTCTCATGTTTGCACATGCAGGCATGCGAGCCAGAAATCTCAAAAGAAAAAAGGCATGCGGGCCCGCTCTTATATAGTCTGGCCGTGGCGCGTTATTCTTATATGTATACGAATGAATGATTCAGACTGAGTGTTTCTTGTAGTTCTTACATTTTTCTGGATGACTATACCCTGCCAGTTAGGAATAATTACTCACCGTGTCACCCATATGTCAAATAATGAGTTTTTTCCTGATCGATCGCTCGCCGGATTTGTACCTTGCATCTCTAAATCGATCCGTCGCACCTAGCAAAGATTGGAGCCGGATCGAGTGGGGCGCCACCGGAGGGAGAGAGCGAGGAGCGATAGGGCTTTGACCTCTCGCTGCCGGATCCCCATCCACCCAGCCCCGTCGTCCGTGTTCTTCACCTAGATACTCAGTGCCCGTGTTCTTCACCTGCATAAGCAGCGCCGCCGTCGGACCCCGTCGTCCGTGTTCTTCACCTGGATACGCAGCGCCCGTGTTCTTCACCTGCGTAAGCAGCGCCGCCGTTGGATCTGCAGCCTCCCGCATGTCGCAGGTGACGCGCGCAACAACGCAGGGCAGAGAGCGGCTCAGCGAGGCAAGCCGAAGCGTAGCAGCTTAGGATTGCGGGCGGGTTCAATGAAGCAACGAGCAGAGTCCATCTTCGTCCGCTCTCAACGGGACGTCCAGATCGCCCGAACTCGAGCATGACAAAGCGGAGAGGAGAGAGCCCTGCCGAGATGCCGCATCTGGTTTGCTTTCCAGATCGCAGAGCTGGCCTCGCACACACAATGCCTTTGGAATTAACCTTCCCGTGCGTGTCCATAGGCAGCCACGCTTCGACACTCCGCCTCCGTCCCTGAGGTCCTCTTGCCGAATTCCTCGAGTCGTCTGGTGTTGTTGTCAACAAGCTCGTGAATTGGGACAGCTGCGATCGAGAATCGGCATCCCAGGTCCCGGTCCTGGCTAGCCAGTTAAACCTCCCGGCTCTGTCGCTCCTTAATCCACTCAAGTGTTGTTGCTTCTATGTTTGCGGTCACTACATCATTCGCGGTGGCTAAAAGTGGGGAAAACAGAAGATGATAAGGAAGAAGTTGTGTGTGGTGGAGAATAATCTGATTTTCCTTAAAAAAAATACTAGATGTCAAGGAATGATAAGGAAGAAGTTGTGTGTGGTGGAGAATAATCTGATTTTCCTTAAAAAAAATACTAGATGTCAAGGAACAAATTTGACCAGTATATGGTGCAACGATATTTGATTTCTTCTTCATTTTATAAATCATTGATTTTAAGAGTATATCAAACACTTTCTCTCTATATATTTGTTGATAAATGACAACTGCATGCCACTTGAATATTCGTTCTTTTTTCTTCTTCGTCGTCAAGCCACTTCGTGCGGCAAAAGGGTACGCTGTGATACACGCACACCATCACAGCCAAGTAAGCCGAACATTTTTGGTTTGGGCCAGACTGAGATGGTTGGAGAGGCGGCTTCTATCAACAATGGGGTGAATGCACATGAGGAATCCTTGGACGGCCGACAGGGTGGCAGCGGGCTCCTGGCGATGGAGCTGGCGAGATGGTGTTTCAACCGGAGCTTGACACAAAGAGAGCAGAAGGGGGCGTCTGTGTAGATTCGGCAGGCGGAATGTGACGGACTATCAGGGGCACCTTGCATGGTCCTTGCGACGAGGGAGCGCGGAGATGGGAGGACAAAAGGTAGGGGTGGTAGGAGAGGGGCAAGCTGGTTGGCGAAGCTGGCGAGAACAAGCAGAGCAGGTGGCTGCAGGTGTTGCGATGATGAAAACTAGACAACAAATATTGTTTTATTTATTTTATTTTTCACTTAAACTATTTATGTTTTTATTTTTCGGTGCAAACGCATGGGCCCTTTTGCTATTATCTATCATATCTATACCTAATAATAAAGAAAGGAGTGTTTTTTGTAGTACCTACACTTTTCTAGACAGATTTACCGTCTCACCAAACCTAATATTACTACCAAACCACCAGTAAGTAAAATACAATTACCCACCAAGGCCATCTATAAGTAAAATACCGGTTTAGAAACCGATCCGATCGTTATTAAACCAGAACCGTCGTGTACCAGGAATAAATACCAAGGCCCTAGCTAGGGTTCGGGTGCCCAACAGCACCAACATCCATACAACGATCGATGCCATCGTTGCCGCGGACATAAAGCGCTTCGTACTTTGCGCCGAGTAGGCAAAGCCATCAGGCTGATCCGATCCCGATAACGACTGCCAAAAACCAAGAAACCAGAAGCTCGCCGATTTGTTTGAGATACTTAATTATCATGGTGGCCCAACTGACGCCCGGCTGCACGGCATCCAAGATCATGATCTCTCAATCCACCGTCTCCGGCGCCCTTCCGAAATCGTCGTTGTCCTTCATCTATGCTCATCTCCCCGTCCACCCGCACCATGTAAACGGCGTGGAGGGCTGCTCAACTCGAGTTGCTGGTTCGCTGGCTTCCGTACATGTTCCTGGTCCGGAGGCGTACGCACGTATCCCGCTCTTGCCCACCTCCTGTGCCGCTTGTCGTTGTAGGCAGACACTAGCCGAGAGATGGGCAAAGTACGGAGAGATGGGCAAAGTACGCCAAGAGATGGGCAAAGTATGGCGAGATGGGCAAAGTACGCCGAGACATGTGTGCATGCTAGCCAATCAGACGATGGCTTCATCTAGGGTACACCGGATGCACGCTGACAATACCTGTTGGCCAGAGAGTTGCCGCTGGTTCAGCGAACCTACCGCGTCCGTGTCGCAGTAATTGATCGCCGATGTGGTTGCGCCCGAGATGATGGGACTGGATACTGCCATGGACGGCGTCAGGGATGTACCAGGGTGGCGCGATACATCCCTAGCTGGATACTACCATGGACAGCGTGTGGCATATGATGCCTCAGCAGCAGCAGCAGCTGGATCGCTGTCTTGATATTCAGAATTATCTACACAAGTAATTTGGAACTCCGGCACGCAGTCTCCAAGATTGCAGGACTAATCGTCTTCACCATGGTACACAACAACGTGCGGCTTGTGAGTATAGTGATTTCTGGTACTCTTTTTGGTCTAATGCGAGCCATGATTTTATTTTGTAGTATATGCCAATCATTTGCTGATAGATCGCGGGTTGCTATTGCAAGACGATGTCGTGGCATTGTTGCATACACATCAAACTAGGATACAAGCACAACTAAGTTTACCATCTTTTTCGGATTGTATTTTAGAAATAAATTTTGCGTCTTCGGTTCTGAGAAATTATCATCACCGTTGTGAGTATAGAATAGATTTTCATAGCATATGTCACAATGACCATAATTAATTACCTTGGTATGTAAGATCAGTTGGGTTAGTCGACCAGTTAATAGTTAGAGCACGTGGCATGAGCGGCCGTCCAGCATGGCGGCTCGGAAAGGCCCAAATCAACTTGCTTTGACCGTGTAATTAAATTTGATACCCTCGTGTTTAGTCTCACTCTACTGCATTACAAAGATGAACACCAGTTTATATTACAATCACTTCCGTGTGTTATTAGATTGATTAAAGGGAAAAATCAAAACAAGTAGCAACTAGCTAGACGGAAGGATTGTGGGCTGACTTAAATGAAGCTATGTCTGTCTAATTGAACGGGGACTGATTGTAAGGGATTGTGTTGGTTGATCAAAAACTAAATGCATGGGCTAATTAAACGGGATGGTGCGAGCCAGAGCCGGTAGCAGCGCGCACTTCACGAGGACAAGAAAGGGAAGCACACCAAGGAAGAGGAAGAGGAGAGTTTGAAAAAAGGAAATATTCTGCTTACGTATTAGAACAATTAATTGATTGACGAGCCAATGCCACTAAGCAAGTTAAAAAAATTTGCCTATGCTACGAAGTGCCACTGATTTTGAAAAAACTCACCAATGGCACAACAATGACTAACTTCTTCCACCGCAACGCGCGGGCATTTTTCTAGCTTTTCTTAAACTTCATGTTAGCCCAACAAACTGGTAGGAAGGAAGTAGGATTTTTGATCGGTATAGGCGAATTAATTAGCTGCTAGCTAGCGTCAGGCCACGACTTGGCAGGATCATCAAATAGGAGTAATAATGACATAATGTAGAGTAGTAGTACGGAGTACTACTATTGCTCATGTCCATTGATCGATTGCGTACGATCTGTCTGCTTCGTTTGCTCGGGCGAAGTGGGCAACTTGATTAGTATAACATTCTGACACTGATCATTTGTCCGTTTGTTAAGTCACAATCGATCACTTGGGAGAAAGAATATGTTTTTAATTCCCTGTCAGGTGGTCTCTCTCTAGATTTTGGCTGCCCAAACATGGGATCCGTGACTTCACACTTGCTAGGCTAGCTAGCAAATTGACCATGGTGTGGCGGATCATGCATGCACATAAATTATTAACTGATCTGGACGCACTACCTAGGTGTATGTATATAGATCATCTGGACGTTGGTCACTTCATTCCCATTTTAACAATATTCTCACGCAACTGAGACAGTATCGTCGTTCTTCAAATGATCATGGGATCCGTGACTTCACACTTGGGCTTTATTATTACTTAGTAGATTGTCAAGAAGTACTCCATCAATTTTAGGGTATAATAAGACACACTATTATTAGTGTACAATTTTGACCAGTCATAGATACGCAAAAGAGTATATGGATTGTATTGTATATGTAAGAATAATGTCGCTGCATTTGTCTTTTGTCATATGTTCTTTTATTAACCTCATGCATGGACATATTATAGTGAAAACCATAATGAAAATTACAAGGAGAGTGTGAAGAATTCAAAACACATGATGCACCTTAAGTTTAATAAGGAATCCAGGAGGGCATATATCTGAAATCGACCATGGGATCCGTGACTTCACACTTGCTGGGCTAGCTAGCAAATTGACCATGATGGACCATGCATGCACTACCTAGGTGTGTAGATCATCTGCACGTTGGTCACTTCATTCCCATTTTAACAATATTCTCACGCAACTGACAGTATCGTCGTTCTTCAAATGATCATGGGATCCGTGACTTCACACTTGGGCTTTATTATTACTTAGTAGATTGTCAAGAAGTACTCCAACAATTTTAGGGTATAATAAGACACACTATTATTAGTGTACAACTAGCATAGTGGCCCTCGCAAATGCGAGGGCATCCTATTTAATGTCACATATTTATTTTTGTATTACGAATACATATTTGTTCTCCCATTTAACAAACTCTTGGTCACAAAATACATAGCGATTTGATGTGAACACCTTGTTTATAGTAGAACTTTGGCATATAGTTTTGTAAGGGATTGAATTGCTAGGAACTTACGAAACATCTCATGATATTGGATGTTGTTTTGTCGGTGTCTGTTTATGCAGTAAGATGAGACGTTGCATGGGCACCAACAAAACTAAACACCAATTTGTGCTCCCTTAGATCAAATGTTGTGTGTTAGCTAGAGATTTGAAACTTTCATATGCATGTTCTTTTGTGCATGATTATAGAGAACAATCTAATATGTATATTAATATATTCTGCAAAATAGCAGAGCCTTGCGCTAATATTATTTCTCGTGTTTGTAATCTGACGGTCTTTTACAAAAAAAATTCTAGTAAAGAAATTGATTGGTCCATCTTGTTGTACCCTATATATAAGTTATTTGCAATCCCCGAGTCGGTTTATCGAAAAGATTTTCTGTTCTCTATTATCTTTGTATTTCTATTTTGTCACATGTCAAAATAATACAAGCATGTTTTAATTTCATAAAGCCCCATTTAGGAGAACTATGCTATGTGGGCTTCATCATCAGAAACAATAGGAAAATCAGGAAAGTCCTACGCCCTAGCCTTATCCAGTGACCATGAAAACTCAAATCTCTGGAATGAACCCCGACTCTCCTCTCTCGTCCTCTTTCCTAAGGCATATGTTCTTCCTCAAATCCGTCAAACATGACATATCTTCATCAATCCCAAGTGATCTTATCTCCTTTGGCTCCTAAAGTCACAATAACCTTGTCACAAAATTAGGTCTCTAATTAATAATGATGCTAAATTAACTTGCAAGTATTCCAAATAAGAACCAACAATCTAGGACATTTGTTGTTTGACCAGATTCTTTGGTGAAGGTTTTCAAATTGCCTACATCCTACTTGATTTTTTTATAACAAACTGAATCATGCAATTCGATAATATGTGTGCAAATTTTCTTATGGGCATGTTTTCTAGTTACATGATCCTCTTATCGCGGACATAGATTTGTGTTTACATGTTAATTAACTCTCGATATGTACCTAGTGAGACATGAACTATATTGTAAATGCATATGTGTAAGAGAATTGATTGTGTTCTTATATAACGTGTTAGGCTTACTCCTTATATCAACCATACCAGGTTCTACCTTGTTTACATACATGTGAAAGAGGGTCCACCAAATGAAATATGTAGAATTATAAAAAAAAACTAACGGTTCTGCTTCATTTCTTAAAAGTGGGTGCACCATATTAATGGCTAGATATTGCTTTATATCTAATTATCTAGCATATCTCTTTCATCTCGGGATACATTTTTGTCACTTTTATTTCTTACACTCAAATAGTAGGCCGGGTTTTCTTGTGTTATATAAAATAATTTGATTCTATGTGGGGCAATACAACAATAGCTCTCTTTCAAAGGAAAAATTTACAAATGAAAGAGATAAACAAAACTATTCACTTAGTAATAGTTCCAGAGTAAAGAGTATCAGATGATTAATAACACAATGTCATGGGATAACACAACAATAATGTCCGAAGAAGCTAATTCTGAGTAAAACATTAAGCAACTTCTATAACTCGTGTATTATTTTTATTTTGTAAGTTCGATTGCTAATGAACACTCAAAATCAGAAATGAGAAAAATATCTAAGAGATTATTTAGTTCCACTCACCATTTAGCAGCATGATTTTGTGTTTTTGCTGCACCACCTTGTACATGTCGGCTCAGATTTTACTCATACAATCCTGCCAAGAATTTAACGTCGAGATGAATTAGATACTCCACTGGATAACTGTAGTGTACATAGAAACATTAATGTTTAATTTCCAAAGGAATTATAGATACCTTGTATCTCAAATATAGATGAAATTATACCATCAGCTATGATCATATTCCAATTTATTTGTTGATTCCAATTTATTTGTTGAAGCCTTAACAGAGTGGTCAGAGTTCTTTTTCTATGCAGAGAAATTATATACTTGATCACTTTGTAGTGCCATCGGCCTGAATGGTGATGACATCGGACATGGTGAATCTCCTCTACTCTGCTGCAATCAAATCTAGTCAATGACCTTAATTACCAATCAGCATGCACCGGTAGAGAGCAAACTCTGTGTAATGTGTGGCGTTACCACTTTCATAGATAATCATGCTGAAGACCAACGAATTAAACATCATGTATACACTACATACCTTTTTACAGTTCAATCTCTGATGTACACTGAAAGCCTCTGACTTGTATTGTCAACCTTGTTTCTTTGTTCCCATGTTTTATTTACCGAAACAAATCATACGTCAAGCCATATTCATGTAGTTTGCATGGTGTCTCATAAGAAATTAGGAGATTAAGTAGTCAAAATAAAATGAAACATACTACCTACGCCTGGCTTTTGGAGGTTGTCTACGGCAAACCTTAGACAAATCTGGCATGGCTATGTGCGTGAGGCCAGATCAAAACTTCTCCACCGATGTGTATGTGCAGGAAGCACAGGAAGAGGGCCTGCCGGCCAGCCGGGCTGCTAGCCAAGGGCATCGAGGCCAGCACTTGAAACCTGCATGAGCACAAAGCTACGGCATAGCGGAAGAATCCGGAAGCACAGGAATAAGGTCATGGCCATGGAGACTGATGCCATGCCCAAATTCTAGATATATTCGATAGTTCTCTTTTTTTTAGTTTGCTTGCACTTGCACGGCGGTTAGTAGGTAGATAGGTTTTTTCGTTTGGGTTTCCTTGCACCATACATAGGTGTTGAAGGATTGCACGTTCGCTTATGTGTTACGTAGATTTCAAGAGTCTGTTCAATCTTAGCCATGGATTAAAGATCTAAGGGTTAATATAATTCAGGTGATGTGGATCAGCCTGGTGCTTCGAAAAACACCCTTATATTGCTTTTAATATATAATAGATTTTGACCAGTCATAGATACGCAAGAGTATATGGATTGTATTGTATATGTAAGAATAATGTCGCTGCAATTGTCTTTTGTCATATGTTCTTTTATTAACCTCATGGACATATTATTATAGTGAAAACTATAATGAAAATTACAAAGAGAGTGCGAAGAATTCAAAACACATGATGCACCTTAAGTTTAATAAGGAATCCAGGAGGGCATATATCTGAAATCGACGGCTTGCCACATATGTAAAAAAGGGTGATGTTACTAGTTACTCACCCTTTTCTTTATTACTCAAATAAGCCATGAGTAATAAAGAAAAGAGTAAATTCCATATTTTACCCCCTAATTTATCCCTTTTACACTAATTATCCCATTTAGCAACTTCTCATCCTAATTACCCCATTTAGCAAAAGTTTTGCCAAATTTTACCTCCTCTAAAGATTTAAGAGCATTTTTACTGGTTGGTCTACACCGTCAAGTCCATGGGGTATTACATGTCATCGTCTTTACTTAGTTGGGCATGAGTCGATCCTACCAATCTCAATATTTTTCTAGTCTCACCACTCACCACACGCATCTTTGGGATCCATGGATGCATGCGATCCAACTATATGGAGTTTTATGTAATGTCATATTGCAGAAGTTGTGATCTGTATGTACAGACCAATACATTCTGATCGGAGATATCTATGTGTTCACCAATCTGTATGAATGAACTCGGTGGCTCAACCAAAAAACAAAACGGATCAACTCGTTCAATCAGACTTGTTCCTGCGGCCTATATCCACATGTCAAAATGCTAGAAAAAAATTAGAGGGGGTAAAAATTGGCAAAAGTACAACTAAATAGAGTACTTAATTTGGATGAAAAATGGTTAAATGGGGTAATTAGTGTCAGAAAAGATAAACTAGAGGGTAAAAATTAGAATTTACTCTAAAGAAAACATTGGATTAGTATAACATTCTGACACTGATCATCTGTCCATTTGTTAAGTCACCATCGATCACTTGGGAGAAAGAATATGTTTTTAATTCCCTGTCAGGTGGTCTCTCTCTAGATTTTGGCTGCCCAAACATGGGATCCGTGACTTCACACTTGCTAGGCTAGCTAGCAAATTGACCATGGTGGATCATGCATGCACATAAACTATTAACTGATCTGGGCGCGTACTACCTAGGTGTATAGATCATCTGCACGTTGGTCATTTCATTCCCATTTTAACAATATTTTCACGCACACCAGTGCAGAGCCACCCCTTTAACTCCGGTTGGGAGGGCCCTCTAACAGCGGTTCTTCAACCGCTGTTGAGGGTTCGGTGTTAGAGGGGGGGCCTTTAACACCGGTTCTTATACGAACCGGTGTTAAAGGGTGGCGCACGTGGGGCTGCCGCGGGCCTCAGCCCCCCCCCCCCTCCCCCCCCTTTAACACCGGTTCGTATCTGGAACCGGTGTTAAAGGTTTCTCTGCCGCGGCAGACTTCTGCCTCTGCCCCGTTCTGGGCGTATTTCTGCAGGAGGGGGGGGGGAGCGAGGGGGAATCGATCGGGAGCGGTATACACATAAATCGTCATCGGTACATACGAGCACATGAATAATTAAGCAACTATTATTATACACAAACATCGTCATCGGCACATACATCGTCATCGGCACATACATCGTCATCGTTCATTTTGGTGGATATCTAAAGAGTTCTCCGCCAGGCGTGACGACCTCATCAAGTATGAACCCCGCCAATTCCTCTTGAATGGCTCGTATGCGTTCAAATGGTAGGAGTTGGTCCCGCATCCGTTCGATCTGAATATATATGAAGAATGGGCCGTCAATATATATATAAGAATAAAACTCAACACAATTGATGGTAATAAAATAATGTTGTGGACTTTGTTTACTTACTCTAAGTTGTTCTAGTGCGGCTTGGCCCGTCGCACATATCGTGTTGCGAATGAATTCGCAAACATAGTACCCACATAAGTTATTGCCGTGTCCCTGATGCGCGCACTTTACGAGAATAGAGAGTTCAATCAAAATAATAATCAATAAAGCATGATATAATGGAATTGGAAGCTAGCTAGTATTACTTACATTTTGGTCTACAAATTTTAGTTCTTCTGACCATTCACCCACGGCCCTGCCCGTGAACCTTTTCCAAACCCTGTCTGACAAAGAAAATGGATAAAGGAGTAATTAATTACTTATTGTCACGAAAGTTGCCGATCTAGTGCGATAATATGATTGAAATTACCTCTGGAGCATCTCTCTAAAGTATGCCCATAGCTCTTTTTCTTTTCGTAACGAGTCCAGGACAAGGACTTTTCCTGAGTCGGGTTGAATGACTAGCAGAATAAAGTGGAACCTACGCACGCATAACTCATCATCAATTATACTTAACATCGAGTAAGCCGAAACAGAATGTGTACAAGAGAGAGGGTAACAGTACTCACGAGAAGTTGTAAGGCAATAGTATTTCCCTTTTGGTTTGTTGTCTCAGTAAAGACTTTAGCAAGTAATCTTCTGTTTGCCCGGGTTTGTCTCTTACCACTTGTTCATGAACTCTATTTGGGTCAACGAACCCAATGTCAAAAGGGCCTCCTTTCATGCATTCCATAACCTTTTTCTTGCATAATAGTATATACATATATGGTGAGCATATATATATATATACACATGCAATTAATGAAGTGAATGAGATGAGATAAAAATTACAGAAATAGTACTTACACACAATAAAGGCTGATGGCAGATTTGTCGAGTTCCTTCTGATTGAATAGAAAATGCAAGTCTTGAATGTTGAAGTCGATTGCGTCGTCTCCGCACAAGAAAATCTGATCTCTTATATGCGCCGTGATCCATTCTACCTTTCTCGTCTTGCAGAAATCAAGGTACCACTTGTGCAATTTTCGCATCTTTGTTGGTAGATTCTTGAGCTCCTCTTTCTTGACGAGATTCTTCCCATACTTCCATGGCTGTATGGGGTTGGCATCGCATTTGGGCAAGTTGTCTCCCATGACGTTCAAGTATGCAATGTAAGTCATCCCCATCTCATTGGCCTTTCTTTGTAGCTCTGCCTCGTAATCATTTACGGGAGGAGCGTCCCGTGTGTCGAACATTTGGAGCGGGGCGCATGATTGGTTTTCCTGCTCTCCGAGCCTGGGAACTGTTTTCTGGGGTGCCTCACGACTGCTACTTTCAGTCTCCCTGCGGCGCCTTGCATCCGCCTTCAAAATCTGGCGCTCGTAGTCCGGCACAAGTGGGGTTTCAGGTTTCAAAAGATTTTTGTAAAACTTCTCCACCACCGCCGGATATATTTTCTCCTTTGGCTCGGCCCGTCTAGGTGCAAAGAATTTCTTGACCTGTTCTTCCGAGATCCTATTGGTCTCCTCGTCGCTGCGATTCCACGGTAAAACCGGCAATGGCTTGGCGGAAGGCTGCGGGACGTAGTTTTTTGAACTCTTTGGCGTACGGTTTCCTGCGGATTTCTTTGTGGCAGTGCTACTGATGCTCCTCGTGGCAGTGCTCTTCCGCTTACGCTGAGGAGATGGATGAAGCACCGGAGATGGCTGACGGGCCGGAGATGGCTGCCGCGCAGGAGATGGCTGATGGGCCGGAGATGGCTGCCGCGCAGGAGATGGCTGACGGGCCGGAGATGGCTGCCGCGCAGGAGATGGCTGACGGGCCGGAGATGGCTGCCGCGCAGGAGATGGCTGACGGGCCGGAGATGGCTGCCACGCCGGAGATGGCTGCCGCGCAGGAGATAGCTGAAGCGGCTCAGACTGCTGACGCTGCGGAGACGGCGGGGGTGCCAGTGACCTCCAATTTGGAAGCACAATGTGTTCCTTCTTCCAAAGAATGGTTGTTTTCACTGCAAATTTGAGTTGAGTTTCCCCTTCACCTGTAGCATGGTCAAGCTGTGCTTCCTCATATTCCTTCACAACGTCATCCACCTCGACAATAGCATAGCCATCTGGAATCGGTCGGCAGTGGTAAGTTCCACCAGCTACAGGAGGTAAGGCATAGCCGACAGCCACCTTAATGGATAAGCTCATTAATCTCACATGCAGCTCAGCGTGTTCGCTCTCCGTGATCTCATCCACGGGGTATCGAGGACCCGTCATTTCAAGCGTGGGCTGCACGTTCTCCGTTGAAGCCACACTGCTTTTCCGCGTAGAGTCTGGGCCGCGGGTAGCTTCCACTGCAGGCTCTTCGTGCCGCTGAGATGGGCAGGTAGCTTGATGGCTCTGTTGTGCATTCACTTGCGCCTGCAGCGCCGCAAGTGCATGTTCTATCTGTGTCATCCGCTCTGTACGCTCTTTTTCTTTTCTGCCGCGCCATCTGTAAGAGTCGCTCCAGTCGGCAAACCCATCCTTCCACGTCATACCCCCTGTGCCTCGTCCATGTCCAGGGTGTTCTTTTTTACCGATGGCGCGTGTGAGCTGGTCATTCTCTCTGTCGGGATGGAAGGTCCTGGCGGATGTTTCCTCGTATGCCGTGATGAGTTAAGTGATGGGTTTAGCAAGGAGGGTTGGGAAGATACACAATCCTGTTTCTGGGTCCAACCTTGCCCCGATTCCGTAGAACCAAGTCTTTGCACGTAGGTCCCACCCATCTGTCTGGGGTGTGATCCCTCTCTCGCGCAGGGCCTTCTCAGCTTCCTCCCACTTAGGCCTCTGAGATATGTAGCCACCTGACCCCGTCCTCTGGTGATATTCCTTCTTCAGGGCATTAAGCGTATTGGTTTCTGACCTCTTTTTAGCTATAGCACTTTTTTATATGTCTCAAATTCGGGCCAGTGAGGTCTTATCTTCGCATAATATGCGTCTTCGAAATTTGGAGTCTCGCCAGATTTGACAAATTTGTTCAATTTTGTCTTCCAGTTGCGGAAAGCGTCAGCCATCTTCTTTAGAGTCAACTCTTTGACCTTTTCCTTTATAACCGGGTTGTTTTCATCCTCCTCTGGCGGAAGGGTGAAATTTACCAACAACGAATTCCAAAGCGTTTCTTTGGATCTGTCATCGACAAAGGTACCGTCGCCCTTCTTTGGCTTATTCCAATTTTCAATTATGATTGGGATTTGGTCCCTAACAAGAACTCC
The DNA here is from genome assembly GCA_916181665.1 of Avena sativa. NCBI lineage: Eukaryota > Viridiplantae > Streptophyta > Magnoliopsida > Poales > Poaceae > Avena > Avena sativa. The sequence continues at coordinate 18,700,864 of OV702285.1, forward strand.
AGCCTGACGTACAAATTTGTCTGCCGCCTTCTTGGGCTCCATCGGCCTGCCATCAACACGGACTGCTTCGATCATGAACTTTGCACGATCTTTCAACCGCTGGCTCGCGCCTCGCTTGCTCTTTTTCGTAGAAGAAGATGGTTGCTGGCTGGTCGATCCGGAGGGCTACAAGAAGAAAGAAGCGTTAATTTGTATACATGAAAGTTAGCAGAGGCTTAATCAATGCATATACCTCGCCGGACTTTGTAACCATTAAATTGCGTTCACCGGAGTCTTCATCTTCTCCATGACTAGTACTTGAGTTGTCGTCATCATGTCCCTCCAAGTTCAGATATTGTGAGGTGTCCTCATCAATAATGTTCTCCATTATTTCTTCTTCTTCAAGGTTTCTACTAAGTGGATCCATAGTTTCTAAAACAATAATATTATCTAGAGTAAGAGTGTAAACATTCAAGTGGACTTGGATTCATACACAAATATACATATTATTCATACCAAAATACACAAATAAATACACAAATGAGTCAGAGGTCCAATTTGTATACAACTTTTAATCTATGCATGTAGTACATACACGTGGCAGACATGTGGCGCTCACCGGTGGGGTGACGTTGGTCTCGTCGGGCGGCGGTGCTCGTCGGACGGATGCGGCGGTGCTAGCGGCGGGCTCGTCGGGCGGCGGGCGGCGTCGGCGTTTAGGCGTGGCCTATGAGCTCCGAAGCGGCGGCGGCGAGACGCTCCTGCACGGGGAAGAGAGCGAAGTGGTCAGTTAGGGTTTAGGCGTGGCCTATTATAATATCTTTGCTATAAGCTATTTTATTTTTACTCCACATTTATTGATGTGTAAGTAGGTGTAATGGCATATTTGGGATGTACATAGAGTTGCAGTGGCGTTTTTCAAAAGTTAAGAGTTGCAATGGCGTTTCTGAAATAGCTGGAAGTTGCAATGGCATCTATCTAATTAACCCATCAATGAAATATATGCATAAGAGAAATTGTGTTGAATTAAATGCAAATCCAAAACCCTAATTTCCCTCTTCCTTTGAAAGCAATTCAAATAGTTTTGAATTTTGAAATGTACAAAAAAATAATGGAGCCCAAATGGATTAATAGGGCCCCTACAATATTTCAAAATATATCTATAAAGTTTTGTATTTGTGAATCATTCAAAACAGATCACAAAATGAAAATACAAACAAATAAGTAGAAAACATAAAAGGAAAATGTTTCTGCAAGGAAAAAACTGTTTTTTAAACCTATCTGGGCCGCAGCCTAGCTTCTCTCCTTTCCTCCCGCGTCTCTCTGTCGCTCACGCGCGTCCCGCAGTGGCCCAACTGTCCCGTCACCGGCCCGGTACCCTTTCGTCCTCGTCGTCTTCGACGATGACGCGAAGCAGCTGCGTGCCCGCGCCGCCGCCGTTGGTCGCTGTCTACCACCGCGATGCGCCCCGCCGCCCCCAGTTGAGGATAAGAACACAGCGCCGTGTCCGTCTCCTCCTCCCCAGCGCGGGATCGGCGAGGTGTTGGCAGTCGTGGTCGTGGTAGCGACCACTGTGGCTGTGGTCGCCGTGGCCAACGCCGTGGATGGCATCGCCAACGCCGGGAGGAGCAGGGGAGGGCCGGCCGGGCGCGGCCGGAGCAGGCGCCGAACGAAGGAGGTGTTAGAGGGAGGGGAAGGATGCGGGGAAGAGAGGGTCGGGGGCGGCGAACCTCGAGCTCCGAGCGGCGGCGGCGAGACGGCGGGTCGGGCTCCGAAGCGGCGACGGCGAGACGGAGGGTCGGGGGCGGCGAGACGGCGGGTCGGGCTCCGAAGCGGCGGCGGCGAGACGGCGGGTCGGGGGCGGCGCTTCTCTCTGTGTTCTCGATCGATCTAGCTCAGTGGGGGAAGAAAGGAAGGGAAGGAAGGTGAAATAAATACACCCCCCCTTTAACACCGGTTCGTGGCTGGAACCGGTGTTAAAGGGGGGGCGTTTCCCGCGCGCATTTATTACCCCCCCCCCTTTAACACCGGTTCTTGGCTGGAACCGGTGTTAAAGGGGGGGCATTTCCCGCGCGCATTTATTACCCCCCCCCCCCTTAACACCGGTTCGTGGCTGGAACCGGTGTTAAAGGGGGGGGGCGGTGCGCGCGGGAAACGAAATAAATGCCCCCCTTTAACACCGGTTCCTGTCTGGAACCGGTGTTAAAGGAGGGGGCATTTATTTCATGCATTAAAGGGGCTTTTTTAATTCAAAAAATATGATATGAATTTAGAAAATTCATATCTTTTTCATTTCAACTCAGAAAAATATGAATAATATATCATAATTTTTAGAAAAATAATATCTATCCATTCATGTAAATCATTTTATATTTACTTTACATGAAAATTTTCAAAATAATTAAAACACTTACATATAAATTTTGATTATTCAATTCAAACAAAAATAAATTGTTAAATCCTAAAACTTTGAACATAAGAAATATTAAGCATATAAAAAATGATTTTTATTAGATCAAATCATATTTTAATGCCGCATCTTTTGTATTAACATTTTTGAATTGATTGGATATTTAAATGTCGCATCTTTTGTATACACTTGAATCTCACCAAGCCTCACTCAACTTGCATTGTTTTTTGATAAAATAGCATATTGTGAACCTAAAAATGATTTTTGTAAAAAATCATGAGCATCGTATCATGTACTTGTAGTTCATATGTGTTGGTGTTTTTTTGAATTAGCCATTTGGTGGTTGCTTCACAAAACCGTCCGTTTTTTATGCTCGGAAAATGGAAAATGCCTTTTTGGTGCGATAAAAAGGAAAACTTCCTCTTGCAACATTGTTTGCCATGCCATGATGCACATGTATGCACAATATGGCCATATTATCACAAACTATGCCTTGATTCTAGCCATAACATTGGTCATTTGACCCGAAAGCCAAAAAACCTCGAATGAGATAGGTCATTTTGAGACAGTTACATAAAGCCGAACTGGAACTGAAAATTAAGATACATAAAAGAACTGAAAATTAAGATACATGGCCAGATTAAGTAACAATCGGCCGAACTGGAACTGAAAATTAAGATACATAAAAGAACTGAAAATTAAGATACATGGACAGATTAAGTAACAATCGGCCGAACTTGTTTCGGAATGTTGGAGTGATTCAGTCATGCTCCTGCTTACAGCTGTAATACTCGCCACTGTAGTCGTCGTACTCGCCGCCGCCGTCATCGCTGTCGTCGTCGGGGTCGCCGTAATTGAACCTCTGGAGAGTACGCGTGGGCTGGACTTGAGGGTAGCGCGTGGGCTGGACTTGAGGGTAGCGCAGACGGGGGTTAGAGTCGGCGGCAGTGTCATAGGCCATGAAGCTCTGGAGAGTCCGACCGCGCCACCATAGCCGACGGCCGGCCTCGTTGAAGTTAGGAGGAGGTGGGCCGTCCTCCTCGTGCCTGGCGAGCGCCCTCTCATGCCGATCCACGAAGAAGGCTTCCCAAGTAGGGAAATAGTCGGGATGCCATCTGGGATTCCTCTGCTGCTCCGGCGTGAGCTCGAAGTAGTAGTGGTTCGTGATGGCCATCCGGCGCGCCACACCTAGAGGGACAGGAGGAACCGGAACGCCTCCGACGCTCAGCATCCAGCCGACGGGGACACAGTAGCCCGGCGGTCAGGGGTAGTTCGAGGCGCAAAGCGCCTCCGCCTCCCTGGGGGTTAGTGCTACGGTGGAAGCCATGGGAAAGAGTGATGAGGTTGCAGATATGAGTCTAGAGATGTGCAATGACAATGGAGGCCAACCCCCTACATATATATATAGTGAACTAGCGGGAAGAACTGGAGGGAAGAACTGGCGGGAAGAAGATCTGGCGGGAAGAAAAATGGCGGGATGAACCTTTAGTCCCGGTTGGAGACACCAACCGGGACTAAAGATGAACCTTTAGTCCCGGTTGGAGACACCAACCGGGACAAAACACGAGTCAGCACTAATAATAGGGGTGAGTGTCGACATTATGTCGTCCGGCATGTACCTTGTCCCGGTTGGAGACACCAACCGGGACAAAACACGAGTCAGCACTAATAATAGGGGTGAGTGTCGACATTATGTCGTGCGGCGTGTACCTTGTCCCGGATGGTGTCACCAACCGGGACTAAAGATGAACCTTTAGTCCCGGTTGGAGACACCATCCGGGACAAAACACGAGTCAGCACTAATAATAGGGGTGAGTGTCGACATTATTTCGTAAGTGTCAACACTATGTCGAGCTGCTTGTACTATAAATAGGCATCCTTGTGAGTCCAGTCCTCCAGCCAGTTTGAGGCAGGGACACCACTACGGCCAGTTTCAGGGAGATGCCGACGAAGCCCAGTCCTCCGGCATCTCCGAGAAACTGGTCATAGAGGCACTCCCTAATATGTGAAATTAGTTAGCTCCTAGGTGTATTGATCTAGTTAGAGAAGTTACAAAGCTGCAAGATGGTTTTCGAGAGCAGGGACACCACTACGGCCAGTTTCAGGGAGATGCCGACGGAGCCTAGTCCTCTGGCATCTCCAAGAAACTGGTCATAGAGGCACTCCCTAATATGTGACCGCGCGCGTTTGGAGATCCGATCTTAATGGTAAGTACGAATCGGGACAACTTCTTCTCATAGTCCCGGTCCATCCACAAAACATGACTAACACTCAAGACATGTATTAATATTAAAAACATGAACTAGAGTTACATAATATGAGCATGAACTTCTTGGCATATGTCCTTCCTTATGATCGCTTCAGACGTAACCATGGAGCATCTTCTTTACTTAACGGAATGCTTGGGTCAGTTTTCACTGTGAAGGGCGGAATTTCATCAAACTTATTATAATCTTCTGACATGTCTGTCTTGTCCTCGATTCCCACGATGTTTCTTTTCCCTAAAAGAACTATGTGACGCTTTGGCTCATCATATGATGTATTCGTTTGCATATTTTTTCTTTTTTTTGGTCTGGAGGACATGTCCTTCACATAGAAAACCTGAGCCACATCGTTGGCTAGGACGAATGGTTCGTCTAAGTTCTTCATAAGATTGTTGAGATCCACCGTTGTCATTCCGTACTTCTTGTCTACCTCAACCCCTCCTCCTGTTAGCTTGACCCATTTGCATCGAAACAAGGGGACCTTAAAATTAGGTCCATAGTCAAGTTCCCATATCTCCTCTATGAACCCATAATACGTGGTCTTTTGCCCATTGTCTTCTGCTGCATCGAAGCGGACACCACTGTTTTGGTTGGTGCTCTTTTTATCTTGGCCTATCGTGTAAAATGTATTCCCATTTATCTCGTACCCTTGGAAAGTACATACAGTCGAAGATGGTGTCCTGGCCAACAAGTACAGCTGATCCCCAACAGTGGTGTTATTCGTGAGAAGTCTTTGCAGCCAGCCGCCAAAACTCGCCATGTGTTCACTTATAATCCATTCATCAGACTGCCCCGGGTGTTTGAGGCGTATTAAATTCTTGTGTTCATTGATATACGGGGCAACCAAGATAGATCTTTGTAAAACCGTGTAGTGTGCTTGATTGAGAGAATGCCCGTCCCTACATATCATTGCTTTACATCCTAGGGTGCCTTTTCCATGCAGTCTCCCCTCATGTCGTGATTCTGGAACACCAATCGCCTTAAGGTCAGGAATAAAATCAACACAGAACTCAATGACCTCCTCTGTTACATAGCCCTTGGAGATGCTTCCTTCTGGCCTAGCACGGTTATGAACATATTTCTTTAAGACTCCCATGTACCTCTCAAAGGGGAACATATTGTGTAGAAATACAGGACCGAGAATGGCAATCTCTTCTACTAGGTGAACCAGGAGATGCGTCATAATATTGAAGAAGGATGGTGGGAACACCAACTCAAAGCTGACAAGACATTGGGCCACATCTGTTTGTAACCCTGGTAGGCTTTCTAGATCGATTACCTTCTGAGATATTGCATTGAGGAATGCACATAGCTTCACAATGGGTACTCGAACATTTTCAGGTAGAAGCCCCCTCAATGCAATCGGAAGCAATTGTGTCATAATCACGTGGCAGTCATGAGACTTCAGGTTTTGGAATTTTTTCTCTGCCATATTTATTATTCCCTTTATATTCGACGAGAAGCCAGACGGGACCTTGATACTGCTCAGACATTCAAAAAAGATTTCCTTCTCTGCTTTGATAAGAGCGTAGCTGGCGGGAGTTAAGTGGCATCGTTTACCCTTCTCGTTCTCAGGATGCATAGGCTCTTCAGGGGCCTTCAGACGTTGCTGGTCCTGCCGTGCTTCCGGTGTATCTTTTGTCTTCCCATACACTCCTAGAAAGCCTAGCAGGTTCACGCAAACATTCTTCGTCACGTGCATCACGTCGATTGAAGAGCGGACCTCTAAGACTTTCCAATAGGGTAGGTCCCAAAATATAGATTGCTTCTTCCACATGGGCGCGTGTCCGGCATCGTCATTCGGAACAGATAGACTGCCAGGACCTTTTCCAAAGATTACTTCTAATTCCTTGACCATACCAAATACCTCCTCACCGGTACGAAGGACAGGCTTCCTCCGGGGTTCTGCCAGACGTTTGAAATGCTTGCCTTTCTTTCTTACTGGATGCAGGTTCGGAAGAAATCGGCGATACCCTAGGTACACAACCTTCTTACATTTATCCAAATATACAATTTTAGTATCATCTAAACAGTGTGTGCATGCATTGTATCCCTTGTTTGTCTGCCCTGAAATGTTACTAAGAGCGGGCCAATCATTGATGGTTACGAAAAGCAATGCTCGTAGGTCAAATGGCTCCCCTTTGTGCTCATCCCACATACGTACACCTGGTTTGGCCCACAGCTATAAAAGTTCTTCAACTAATGGCCTTAGGTACACATCAATGTCGTTGCCGGGTTGCCTCGGGCCTTGGATGAGCACTGGAATCATAATGAACTTCCTCTTCATACACAACCAAGGAGGAAGGTTATAGATACATAGGGTCACATGCTAGGTGCTGTGACTGCAGCTCTGCTCACCAAAAGGATTCATGTCGTCTGTACTTAGACCAAACCTTAAGTTCCTTGCGTCACGTGCGAAGTCCGGGTACTCTCGCTCGACTTTTCTCCACTGTGACCCATCAGCGGGGTGTCTCAACATCACGTCTTTCTTACGGTCTTCCATGTGCCATCACAACAACTTGGCATGCTCTTTATTTCTGAAGAGACGTTTTAACCGTGGTATTATAGGAGCATACCACATAACCTTGGCGGGAACCTTCTTCCTAGGGGCCTCGCCCTCAACATCGCGAGGATCGTCTCGTCTGATCTTATACCGCAGTGCAGTGCATACCGGGCATGCATCCAAATTCTCGTACTTCTCACCGCGGTAGAGGATGCAGTCATTAATGCAGGCATGTATCTTCTGCACGTCTAATCCTAGAGGGCAGACAACCTTCTTTGCTTGGTATGTACTGTCGGGCAACTCATTATTTCTTGGAAGAAGATTCTTCATTTTTACCAACAACTTTGAAAATGCGCTGTCAGTCACACCATGCTCTGCCTTCCATTGCAGCAAATCCAGTGTGGCACCTAGCTTTTTGTGGCCATCTTCGCAAGTTGGATACAACAATGTTTTGTGATCCTTTAACATCTGCTCCAGCTTCTCCTTCTCCTTTTCAGTTTCACATTCTTCCTTTGCATCAGTAATGGCTCGACCAAGATCGTCATCAGCGGGCCCATCTGCTCCCTCTTGATCTTCATTATCTACCTCCGTTGCATTATCATCATATTTAGGATACATATTATGTTAGTTTTCATCATCCTCTTCTTCTTCGTTGTCTTCCATCACAACCCCTTTTTCTCCGTGCTTGGTCCAACAATTATAGCTGGGCATGAAACCGGATCGAAGCAGGTGGGCGTGAATGGTTCTGGTATTTGAGTAGTCTTTCTTGTTCTGACAGTGAACACATGGACAGCACATAAAACCATTGTGACCACAGTTTGCATTAGCCACAACGATAAAATTTTGGAGGCCCGTAATGTACTCGGAAGTGCGGCGGTCACCGTACATCCATTGCCGATTCATCTGCATTAATATGTAGTATATATCAAAAAATAATAGGGAGATGACCATTTATATATATAGTACATCAATGACACATGAAACTATAGTTGTCGACCTCGACCGAGACGGAAAGAGCAACAAGAAAGCTTATTTTGAGCTCTCGGGCATTTCACCGAACACCTCTAGTGCATATGAAAAAAACACAAACTAGCACTCTTCACACCCTCTTGCTAGGCTCCAAAATGTGAAAGAATGGAAGAGTGGGGTGTGTGTGGGCTGGGGTGGTGTCTTATATAGCCCCCCCCCCTTTAACACCGGTTCATGCCACGAACCGGTGTTAAAGGGGGGGTGCACGGGCCACTGCTGCAGGGACGTTTAACACCGGTTCGTGCCACGAACCGGTGTTAAAGGGGGGCTCCTTTTTTGCCGCAGGGGCCACGCTGGTACGGCCCCCCCTTTAACACCGGTTCGTAGAAGAACCGATGTTAAAGCCCCTTTTCGGGATCAACAAAAGACCTCGTTTCCACTAGTGGCAACTGAGACGGTATCGCTGTTCTTCAAATCATCATGGGATCCGTGACTTCACATTAGTAGTGGACTGACATGCATGCAAGGACGGATCAAAGCTAGCTAAAGCACAAATAATCAAGTCTTCCGCGTGCCAAGAAGTACTTCAGCAATTTTAAGATACACATAAGACACTATTATTAGGTGTACAAGTTTGACCAGTCATATATATGCAAGAGTATATCTGCATATGGATTGTACATGTAAGAATCTGTGGTTGCTACATTTGTCCTGTATGTCATATGTTATTTTATATTAATCTTATGATCATATTATAGTGTTGTACATACATATTGTGAAAATGTCAAAACACATGATCTAGTTTAATAAGAAGAGAACAGGGCAGTAGCCTAGTGGTTGGGTCACAGTTGGCGTATCCCAGCGGTCGGAATTGGATCCCTGTTAGTTATGAATTTTCCATATTCTCTCGCCGACCCACTTCTTCTATATCAAAAAAATGTCTAGTTCCTCCTAACACTGTTTCATTTTTTTGTTAAATAAGAAATCGAGGAGGGCGTATATCTCACTACTGGAAAAACCCTCTTCGGTTCAACGTGAACAATGCCAGCAGTCCCGGCCTGTCACAGCCCGCGACTAGTGCTAGCACTAGTCCCGGACCGTGAGGCCTCTAACGGCTAGAAACGACCGTAGTCACTAGTCCCGGGCCGGACCACATCTCTAGTCCCGGTCCGTAATACGGCCCGGGACTAATGACCTGGAGCAGGACAGCTAGTCTTTTAGTGGACTATTAGTCCCGGTTCGTATCACGGCCCGGGACTAGTTGTCCATCACTATATATTCTGCTTCCTGTCATGCTACCCTAAAGCATATGGTGGCCATTTTTCTCAAAGAAGCAAGTGAGTTCATGCCATTTTTTTCTCAAGATTTGTCAAGATTTAGTTTGCAACCCCTAAATCCAAAGCTTTAAAAGGTTAGAACTTCATTCTTTCATCTCTTATTGCTACTTTAGCTCTATAATGCTCTAGAAGTATATATAGAGATATGGATCAATGCATGCATGCTCTAGAAGTAGAAGGATTTTGATATATATGTGTAACAAATTTTGACTAGGCACATAGTTACTGAAAAATGAAATGTGTAATTTTAGAGTTTCGGAGCTTAGAATGGAATGAGGTTTTCACTGATAGAACAATAATAAAAAACTCCACATTTATCATGTTGATTGTTTTCTCCAATTCACAAATTGGTGCATGTAAATTTTTCAAAATTCAAAATTAATGCTCTAGAAGCTCTCAATATAACTTGTAATAATTTTATCCTGTTGTGTAATGGTTTTTGATATACTTTTACTATAATGCAGATGGTCTGGGAATGGATGTACGGTACTGACCGATGCTCTGGCGAGTTCATTAATGGCGTGCATGAATTCATACGTGTTGCTGATGCAAATAAGAGCAATGGTTTTGTATTTTGTCCATGTAGTGGATATAGGAATCAGAAGGATTACTCTGACTCGCCTTTTCAGAAACAAAGAGCACGCCAAGTTGTTGCGATGGCATAAATAGGAACGTAAGTCAGACGGGATGTTGAGACACCCCGGTGATGGGTCGCAATGGAGAAAAATCGATAGAAAGTACCCGGACTTTGAAGATGGCGCAAGGAGTTTAAGGTTTGGTCTAAGTACAGATGGCATGAATCCCTTTGGGGAGCAGAGCTCCAGTCATACCACTTGGCCCGTGACTCTATGCATCTATAACCTTTCTTCTTGGTTGTGCATGAAGCGGAAGTTCATTATGATGCCAGTGTTGATCCAAGGTCCGAAGCAACCCGGCAACGACATTGATGTGTACCTAAGGCCATTAGTGGAAGAACTTTTACAGTTGTGGCACGAACCCGGCATACGCATGTGGGATGAGCACAAGCAGGAAGAATTTAACCTCCGAGCATTGCTTTTCGTAACAATCAATGATTGGCCTGCTCTTAGTAACCTTTCAGGACAGTCCAACAAGGGATACAATGCATGCACACACTGTTTAGATGAGACTGAAAGTATATATTTGGAACATTGTAAGAAGAATGTGTACAATGAGCATCGTCGATTTATTTTGGCCAAGCATCCCTTAAGAAAGAAAGGCAAGTATTTCAACGGTCTGGCATGTCACCAGACGAAGCCTAAGGAGCTTACTGGTGCTGATATATTTGATATGGTCAAAGATTTGGATCAAATAGTAACCTTTGGAAAGGGTCCTGGCAGAAAATCTGTTCCGAAGGACGCTGAAGGACACGCACCCATGTGGAAGAAGAAATCTATATTTTGGGAGCTACCATATTGGAAATTCTTAGAGTTCCGCTCTGCAATCGATGTGATGCATGTGATGAAGAATCTTTGCGTGAACCAGCTAGGCTTCTTGGGCGTGTATGGGAAGACAAAATATACACCGGAAGCACGAAAGGACCATCAACGTATGAAATACCTAGATGGCCTGCATCCAGAATGGTTTCAAGGTCATGCCAGCTACGCTCTTACCAAACAAGAGAAGGAAATATTTTTTGAATGCCTAAGCAGTATTAAGGTCCCATCTGGCTTCTCGTCGAATATAAAGGGAATAGTAAATATGGCAGAAAAAAGTTTCAAAACCTAAAGTCTCATGACTGCCACGTGATTATGACGCAAATGCTTCCGATTGCATTGAGGGGGCTTCTACCAGATAATGTTCGAGTACCCATTGTGAAGTTATGTGCATTTCTCAATGCAATCTCTTAGAAGATAATCAATCCTGAAGATCTACCACGGTTAGAGAATGATGTGGTCCAATGTCTTGTCAGTTTTGAGTTGGTGTTCCCACCATCCTTCTTCAATATTATGACGCACCTGCTGGTTCACCTAGTCGAAGTGATTTCCATTCCCCGTCCTGTATTTCTACACAATATGTTCCCCTTTGAGAGGTTCATGGGAATATTAAAGAAATATGTTCATAACCGTGCTAGGCCAGAAGGAAGCATCTCCAAGGGCTATGGAATAGAGGAGGTCATTGAATTTTGTGTTGACTTTGTTCCTGACCTTAGGCCGATTGGTCTTCCTCAATCGCGGTATGAGGGGATACTGAGTGGAAAGGGTACTCTAGGAAGGAAATCAATAATATGTAGGGACGGATATTCTTACACCGAAGCACATTACACCGTTCTACAGAATTCTATGTTGGCAGCCCCATATATCGAGGAACGCAATAAAATCTTACGCTCCAACAACCCTGGAAAGCATGACTCTTGGATTAGAGATGAACACATGAAGAGTTTTGGCGGTTGGTTGCAACATATCATCAAAAACAACACTCTTGGAGATCAGCTATACTTGTTGTCTATGTCACCATTTTCGACTATATCGACTTTCCAAGGGTACGAGATAAATGGGTATACCTTTTACACAATCTCCCAAGATAAAAAGAGCACCAACCAAAACAGTGGTGTCCGCTTTGATGCAACAGAAAAAAATGGGTCAAAGACCACATATTATGGTTACATAGAGGAGATATGGGAACTTGACTATGGACCTACTTTTAAGGTCCCCTTGTTTCGATGCAAATGGGTCAAGCTGACAGGAGGAGGGGTTGAGCTAGACAAGAAATACGAAATTACATTGTTGGATCTCAACAATCTTGGGTACTTAGATGAACCATTCGTCCTAGACAATGATGTGGCTCAGGTTTTCTATGTGAAGGACATGTCTACCAAACCTAGAAAAAGAAAAAATAAGTAAAAGAATACATCAGACGATGAGCCAAATCTCCACATAGTTCTTTCAGGAAAAAGAAACATCGTGGGAGTGGAGGACAAGACAGACATGTCAGAATATTGTGATAAGTTTCATGAAATTCTGCCCTTCGCGGTGAAGGATGACCCAAGCATCATGTTAATGAATGAATATGCTCCATGGATACGGCGGGATCAGAAAGGAACACACGCGAAGAAATGATGTGTAATAATTGTAACATTTTATGAGTGAAGATGCTCCATGTATCCATTTTTATAGTGTTGTCTGCAAACAATCTTGAGTGTGTTAGTCCCGTTTTGTGGCTGGACCTGGACTAAGGGGGGCCTTTAGTCCGATTCGTACTTACCATTAAGATCTTATCTCCAAACGCGTGAGGTCACATATTAGGGAGTGCCTCTATGACCAGTTTCTTGGAGATGCCGGAGGACTGGGCTCCGGCGGCATCTCCCTGAAACTGGCCGTAGTGGTGTCCCTGCTCTCAAAAACCATCTTGCAGCTAGTAACTTCTCTAACTAGGTCAATACGCCTGGGAGCTAACTAATTTCACATATTAGGGAGTGCCTCTATGACCAGTTTCTTGGAGATGCCGGAGGACTGGGCTCCGGCGGCATCTCCCTGAAACTGTCCGTAGTGGTGTCCCTGTTCTCGAAAACCATCTTGGAGATGGCTCAAACTGGCTAGAGGACTGGACTCACAAGGATGCCTATTTATAGTACAAGCAGCTCGGCATAGTGTCGACACTCATGACATAATGTCGACACTCACCCCCTATTACTAGTGTTGACTCATGTTTTGTCCCGGTTGGTGTCTCCAACCGGGACTAAAGGTTCATCTTTAGTCCCAGTTGGTGACACCATCCGGGACAAGGTACAAGCCGCACGACATAATGTCGACACTCACCCCTATTATTAGTGCTGCCTGGCCCAGTCTGCCGCAATCCCTTCAGTCGCGGTTGGTTTCTCCAACCGGGACTAAAGATGAACCCTCTCTTTATAGGCATTTCCCTCTATTTATAGGCTGCTCGATCCAGCATGCCCACCCTTTCCTCTATTTATAGGCTGCTCTATTTATAGACCTTTTCCACTAAATACAACAACATCTTCATATTTAGTCCCGGGACTAGGTAACACTCAAGAAATTTATTAATATTAAAAACCGGGACAAACCGGGACTAGCTAACACTCAGGAATAAAGCCGCCCCCTTTAGTCATAATCATGCCTAGTCCTATAGTACGCAGCTTCAGGGTCTTCTTCGTCATCGTCATCATCATCATCATCGTCATCGTCACCTGCCACTCCGGGGATCCTCAGCCCATCCATGGCATATACCGGGGGCACCTGCCACTCCGGCCTCGGATTCACGGCGGGCAGGGGAGGGGTCTCCTAGCAGACGATGCTGCTACCGCCGGGCGGGGGAGGGGCCTTCTTGTGGCTCTGTGGCGGGTGGACTTGTGGGCACCGTAGGCGAGGATGGTCTCCCCTGGTGATGTAGCGCATTACTTTGATGATAGTACGGTTCGCCCACCACAGACGGTGGCCGGCTTCGTTGTGGTTCACCGAGGTGGGCCATCACCCTCGTACCTGGCGAGCTCCCTTTCCCGCCTATTAGCGAAGAAGGCATTCCAGGTGTCGTAGTTGACGGGATCCCACTAGGGATCCATCCGCTGCTCTGGCGTGAGCTCGTGGTAGAAGTGGTTCGTGATGGCCGCCTGGCGTGCGGAACCTTGAGGGACGGGAGGGACAGGAACCCCTCCAGCGCTCAGCATCCAGCCGGCGGGTGGCCTGTAGCCCGGCGGACAAGGGTAGCTGGAGGCGCACAGCGCCTCGGTCTCCTCGAGGGTCACAATGGCCTAGTAGGCGTTGTCCATTGTCCTAAGAGAGGAAGGTGTGGATGTGTGGATAGCCATGGCGCGATCGCCCTAGATATAGAGGGAAAGGGCGGGAAAACTTGGCGGGAAGCTTTGGGAAATGGCGGGAAATATCTTTAGTCCCGGTTAGTGACTACAACCGGGACTAAAAGCTCTCGTAAAAAGGAAAGAGCGGGAAAACATGGCGGGAAGCGGTTGGAAATGGCGGGAAATATCTTTAGTCCCGGTTAGTGACTACAACCGGGACTAAAAGCTCTCGTAAAAAGGAAGGGGCGGGAAAACATGGCAGGAAGCGGTGGGAATTGCGGGAAATATCTTTAGTCCCAGTTAGTAACTACAACCGGGACTAAATGCATATTATATTAAGATTCTTTATATTTTTTTATAATAATAGACATATTATTTGTTTTATTTGGATTTTTGCAATAAAAGATATGATTTTCCAAAGTTTTACATTTGATTTAAATTAAAAAAATAAAATTTACAAATGAAATAATTTATAAATGATGCAAACAGATGTATGTATATTATATTAAGATTCTTTATATTTTCTGATAATAATAGACATATTATTTGTTTTATTTGGATTTTTACAATAAAAGATAAGATTTTCCAAAGTTTTATATTTGATTTGAATTAAAAAAGAAAATTTACAAATGAAATAATTTATAAATGATGCAAACAGATGTATGGATATTATATTAAGATTCTTTATATTTTCTGATAATAATAGACATATTATTTGTTTTATTTGGATTTTTACAATAAAAGATATGATTTTCCAAAGTTTTATATTTGATTTGAATTAAAAAAAGAAAATTTACAAATGAAATAATTTATAAATGATGCAAACAGATATATGGATATTATATTAAGATTCTTTATATTTTTCTGATAATAATAGACATATTATTTGTTTTATTTGGATTTTTACAATAAAAGATATAATTTTCCAAAGTTTTATATTTGATTTGAATTAAAAAAAAGAAAATTTACAAATGAAATAATTTATAAATGATGCAAACAGATATATGGATATTATATTAAGATTCTTTATATTTTTCTAAAAATAATAGACATATTATTTGTTTTATTTGGATTTTTACAATAAAAGATATGATTTTCCAAAGTTTTATATTTGATTTGAATTAAAAAAATAAAATTTACAAATGAAATAATTTATAAATGATGCAAACAGATATATGGATATTATATTAAGATTCTTTATATTTTTCTGATAATAATAGACATATTATTTGTTTTATTTGGATTTTTACAACAAAAGATATGATTTTCCAAAGTTTTATATTTGATTTGAATTAAAATAACAAAATTTACAAAAAACAATCTAGTCGTGGGTCGTGGCTCGACCCGGGACTAGAGGGTGCCTTCGCGCACAAAAACGAACCGGCCAAAAAAACACACTAGTCCCGGGCCGTGGCTTAACCCGCGACTAAAGGGGGGTCTTTAGTCGCGAGTTAAGCCACGACCCGGGACTAGAGACCCTCTTGTCGCGGGCGGTGGCTTAGCCCGGAAATAAAGGTGTGTCCGTATATATTCCGCGCGCCAGGGAGGTGCTGCCCATCACTTAGCATTTCTCGATGAAGACGAAGACGAAGCACACAGGCAAAGCATCGAAGACGCTGGGGAGGTGCTCCCCGGCCGCCGATTCCACCGCGCCGCTCCGCGGTGCCGCTCTACTGCTTCGCTCCGGCTGTGCGTGCTCTACTGCTCCGCTGTGCTGCCGCTCCGCCGTGTCGTGCTACCGCGCGCCTCGCCGTGCCGCCGCGCGCCCCGCCGTGCCGCCGCCCCGCAACGCCGCTGCCTCGCCGTTCCGCCGCACACCGCCCCGCCGTGCCATCATGTGCTGCCACCGACGTCGATCGGTGAGAGCTCGAGGGAGTACGGGCGGGTGTGGTTTTTTTTGTAATTATTAGCTAGCTAGGGTTATTAATTATTGTAATTATAATTAGCTAGGATTAGGATTATATTGTTAGCTAGGGTTATTTTAATTATAATTAGCTAGGGTTATTTTTTAATTATTGTTTTAATTATAATTAGCTAGTGTTATTTTTTGTTTTAGTTATTAGCTAGGATTATATTGTTTACCACAATTAATATTAGGATTATTATAATTAGTATTATTATATTACCATAAATAATATTAGGGTTTTTTTGTTTTAGTTATTAGGATTATTGTTTTACCATAAGTAATATTAGGTTATTAATTAGGGTTATTGTTTTTTTGTTTTAGTTATTAAGGTTATTGTTTTATCACAAATAATATTTGGGTTATTTTTTTTGTTTTAGTTATTAAGATTATTGTTTTACCGCAAATAATATTAGGGTTATTAATTTGTGTTATTAGGGTTATTGTTTTTTGTTTTAGTTATTAAGATTATTGTTTTACCGCAAATAATATTAGGGTTATTAATTTGTGTTATTAGGGTTATTGTTTTTTGTTTTAGTTATTAGGGTTATTGTTTTTTCTAACATGTTTAACTCTCTTTCTGTTATAGATAATTAAGTCATGGATCCATCCGAAGATCCTGGTCGCATTGGTGAAGGTTTTCTTCAGGGCATGATAAGAGGTGAAATTCCTCTTAATATTACTACGGGTGAAGATATTTTACTCGAGGAAGAGATATCCTCATACCTGAATCCATCCGGTGATGGACTAGAGGAAAACCTAATGTACCAAGGGGAAGACCGGATGGACGAAGGGCAAACAAATAACAACAATAATGATGGCCCCTCGACAGGATTCGGCGAGGTATATATATATATAAAGCCTCGTGTTACCTCTATTCATTAACTGATCTAGATATATATTAATCACTCTCTCTTCTTCTTTTAGCCCACCGGATCGAAGCAATCGACAGCTCGAATGAAACAAGGGCCGAACAGAAAGTTGGATGGTAATCAGAGGTTCACCATCGAAGAAATAGATGATGATGGTGAACCAATTGCTCCAGAGAAGCACCGGAGGATGTTTATAAATCAATGCGGGATGCTTGTTAGGGACAACCTGCCAATCACCATCCAAGAATGGAATCAGTCAAAGAAACCCGGTGAAGAATCCAACAGCTATGTCACCGATGATGCCAAAGATGACCTTTGGCAGAAGCTCATAGCGCATTTCATACTACCTCCAGCGTATGAAGAATTTGAGGTAGATGGTATTACCCCAAGGCCGAGTGGGCTTGAAAATAGAGAGAAAGTGAAGGAGTGGGCTCTGAGCAAGATGGCTGAACTGTACCGGAACCACAAGAAAAGTTTATACGTGAAATATGTCGCAAAAAGAAAACTCCAGACTTCAAAAGAGTAAACGAGAAGTTGAGTGAACAGTGGCCCGATTTTGTATAGTACAAGCAATCTGATAAAGCAAAGGCAAAGTTGGCAAAGAACGCGTTAAATGCTGCCCAAAAGAAATACCATCATAAAATAGGGACAAGTGGCTACAAGAGTGTCGTCCCTAAGTGGGAAACTATGGAGAAGAAAATGAGGGCTAGAGGCGCCACTCCTGGTATAGATGGATGGCCCGAGAGGTCAAAGCATTTGTGGTACGGACATGGGGGATCGTTGGACCCAGAAACAGGGAAGACATTATTTCATGAAAAAAATTCTAAAACCCTCCCAAGACCTTGTTCAAGCAATGAACGATGCTCAATTGGGATTGTTCTGTCCTGAGAGAGAGAACGACGAGCTGACACGCGCCCTAGGGAATCCTGAAAAGGGAGGACGAACACGAGGCAAGGGCGTCGGTGTGTCGTGGAAGAAAGGGTTTCCTCAGTACGATGCTAGTTACAGAAGCCGTCAGAGAAAGAAGGACCGGGAGGAAGACCAGATCTCCAGGGTAGAGAAGGACCTAGCGGATCTGAAGAACCTCATGCAAGAAATTATACAAAGGCCGCCGTCGTCAACTCACCCGCAGGCTGATGATCCTGTATTGGATCTTAGCCAGCGGAGAAGCAGCGTGGCTTCCACGGAGGTCCGGGCTGATGATCAAGCACTGCTAGATGATGCACCGGCTCCTCACTACCCCGTGGATGATGTCAGAGAGATGGCACAATATGAGCTACATCAGCCAATGAACAACCTGTCCTTCAAGGTGGCGATCGGCACTGCTTTACCTTGTCTACCTGGAGCACTCCACCATTCACTTCCGATTCCACCAGGATATGCTCGTGTCACGGTGGATGACATAGTGGAGGATTTTGCGGACCTAGAGATTGAAATCGCTACGTCTAAAGGCCTTATGAAACTAGGAGATGTCAAGCGCAACATCATTCTATGGAAGAAGTACATCAAGTTTCCAGGCTCGGCGCCAAGGCCACTGATTCCAAGGAGTCCAAGTCCACCCCGCATCGAATATCGTCAACCTCCAAGTCCACCCCAACCCGATTATCGTCAACCTCCAAGTCCACCCTGCCCCGCTGACGATCGTCGCAGCAGGAGTACATCAACTCGATCTCTGCCTCTACGCAATACTCGATCTCCGCCTCCGCCTCCGTGCAATACTACTACCTCGTCGAAGAAACGGAAGTTCGACGCTCCCCCGCGCCCCACATCGAAGAAAGGTCAAATGGCGAAGATAGTCGACATCCCGCCGGCTCTTCCAAAGGGCCTTATGACAAGACCGATGAGGAAACTAACGCGGATGTGGCTGCCCAAGTTAAGGCGCATTTTGCACCCAAAAAGCCTGAGCCAAAGTCGATATATGATGAAAAAACCAAAAAGTGGGCTTAGTCCTTTCTTGAGCAACCATCCTAGATATCGATGAATCTGGAATCAGACTATGACCGGGAGATTATTAAGCAAGCACAGAAGAAAAAAAATCACAAGTGCAAAAAACGGGAAGCAAGTTGCCCAGCTCGGAGCACAGAAGAATTAATCGGTCGCCCCGCTCAAAGTCATTTCAGACCTCGACAAGGCTTTCAGAGCTGAAATGGATATGTACATGCAAATAATGGACCCCAGAGCCCGTAATAATGCTGCACTAATGGGAATCACTATATCGCAGGCCAAAGCACTTACTACCGAAGCAAAAATGTCTCTTGGTCAATATTTAGGCTATGAAGATACGCCAGTGGGTCAGATAGTATGGAAGTATGTCCAAGGGGAGGCTCTAGTCAGTAATGAGGAGTTCGCGCGTCTATCCACACATATGCAAAATCTTCACGAATGGTACATGTCGCAAGCAGAAAAAAGCATCAGAAAGATTGGTTTCCGGTGCACGTTAGAAAGGAGCATCACTTCAAACCATACTCGATACAGGTTCAAATGACCGAACTGTTTCAGTTATACAACCAGCACGCCCTCGACAAATCTATCATTGGTTGCTACTGTCTGTAAGTGATTTATTTCTATAATTGAGTTTGTAGATCAGCTCGTTCATTGCATTTAATATATTATCCTAACTATATATCCTTTTGTATGATATTATATTGTGCAGAATGAAGATGCTTGAATGCAAAAGATCTAGAAGATATGATGTTGGGTTCATTGACCCATATATCTTTAATGAATATACGTTAAAGAATCACCCCAAGGACGTGGAGGAAGACCTGTGCAGGTTCTTAACCGAGAATAATTTTGTTAAGGAAATACTATTTCCTTACAACTTCAAGTGAGTGTTTATATCTTGTACACATTTTATTTTTGCTTACTCGATGAGCTATGCATGTATTCTTATGTAAACGTCCGCATATTCCACTGGATCTTGCTAAACATTCAAGTTGACAAGTCCCTAGTTGAAGTTCACGACTCATTAAGTTGGGACCAAGAGCAGTGGAGCGACATGAAAGCAATGCTCCATAAGTAGTTTCAATCATTATCGCATTATATCGGTCTCTTTCATTCATTTCCTGATATCAAGTAACTAATAACTCTTTTGTTCATTTTCTTTGCCGAGCAGGTGTTGGACACGGTTCAGACAGAAAATACCAGGTCCATTCAAAGAGGAGCTAACTTATAAAATGGTGAAGAGTTTACAGCAGCCACCGGGAACTCATTTATGTGGATACTACGTCTGTGAGTACATCCGCGAGTTGACTAGTGAGCGGAAAGTTGACTCACATTATATTTATGGTTTGCGGGAGAAACTAGAGCCAGACCAGCGCATAAGAGCAATTCAAGAGGAGCTAGCGGGATTTATGATGAAGGAAGTCCTTGATATACATGGAGAGCATTATGCGGATGACGTGGAACTCGATTTGTCTTAGTGATCTCCATGTAGCTGATATGATATATATATTCATCAATGACCATGTAATTTCAAAACATTTCTTCCTTTTGATATATATATATATATATATATATGCTTGCAAGGGATCGATTAATTATATAGATGCATCAACGTGTACTGTGTATGTACTAGCATAGAATATGTGTACTTAAATATATGTTTGAAATTATAGTGAAACACAAAACGAAAAAGGAACGAAATGGCAAAAAAAGGAAATACACAATCTCTGCCGCGGCAGAGAAACATACAATTCTCTGCCGCGGCAGGAAACCTTATAGTCCCGGGTGGTGTTACGGCCCGGGACTAGAGGGTTTCCGCCCCCGCGGCGCTAAAACAGACACGTGGTTGTTATCAGTCGCGGGCCGTAGCGAGCCAGGACTAGAGGGGGGGCTCTAGTCCCGCAGTCCCGGGCCCAAAACCGGGACTATAGCCAGTTGCGGCCCGGGACTGGAGGCCCTTTTTCCACCAGTGTTTGATACCAACGGGTTGCCACATATGAAAAAAAAGGCGATGTTGCTAATTAAAGAAAACATTAGGCCTATAAGGCATGCGAATATATCATAATTGAAGCCATGTGAAAAATATGTAATTGTCTGTTAATGGAAAATAGTCACCACAAGAAGTGAATAATCTCGATGTAGATTGAAAATGAAATCAATCACCAATAACTTCTTTTTCTCAATCATGATCCATCTATGGTGTCTCTTACGTGATGTTGACGTGACACATCCAATGAAGTGTTAAAAACAAACATATTGTTCTCTCACTCTGATTATTGCTCGTTGCCACTGTGAACACACAAGATCACATGCGGGCAACAAAAAGTGAACAGTGATGAGGACATGTCAAGAAAGATTAATGTACCAACTACCAACTAGATACGCAATTTGCTTACTTCTTACATCATGGATTAATGATATGCCTATGAAGCCACTTTTCTCCGTATTTACTTTATCATTTATGGCCCAATAAAATGAAAAACACTCTATCAAAAGAAGTATTTTTATGCTTTTTTCAAATATAAGGCATATTTTTGTGCATACACTAATGCCACATGTTTAAACATAATTGTTTACCTTAAAGCTTACTTTATGCTTCAACAAAATTACATGATGGAGTGCATAATACTATGGTGAAGTATCTATGATAAATATGTTGTTGATACATCGATCTAGTTGAGATGAATGGTCCCACAATAGACTAATCTTATTGACAAAACAGTATTGAGTATGCTAGAAGCTATGCTAACTACACATGCACTAAAGTTAACAACTTTCATGGAGGTTCTAGTACACCTGAAAGTCTCACATGCATGTAATTGATATCATTGTGTGGCTTTGAAGCGGGGATTAACAACTTGCATGGAAGTTTCGATAAACTTGAAAGTGTGCATATAACTGATATCATCATGTGGCTTTCACACAAATCTATATGTCATATGTAATTTTGTATATATGCTTCCAATATATTTTGTGTATTAAGTGACATGTATATATAATTTTAATATATATACGCTTTCAATAATTTTGCACTAGAAAGTGTAGGAGTTCGATTAATTCTAAACCCTTTGTGCCATGAATTTAACCGAATCAAGGGTTTTCAAGTTCTTTCTTCGGAAATGAATATATGTACACGAGCCTTGTGTTCATACTGTAATTTTGTATGTACACACTGTAGGTCCATGGTTTCATACGTTACTGTCCATTTTAACGTTTATAGGAAAACAAACACCATCCTCTACTATGTATCGCAATGCATAGAGGGGTTTTCTAGTGGATTTTAGCTTTCATGTATATGTGTGGTACTAGAATAGCAAGCATACGGTTCCCTGGTAGATTTGGAGTCCACAAGTTAGTCCACGCTCACTCGGAAACGGAAAAAATGGGCCGCGTGTTTTGACCCTCCCCTGATACGTTGGAAACGTATCTATAATTTTTTATGCTTCATGCTTGTTTAGTATCTATTTTGCTTTGCTTTGTCTACACTTTGAGGTTCTTTTTACATGTTTTCTGGTACTAACCTATTAAGAAGTTATCACAGTGCCAGTTGCATGTTTTCTGCTGTTTTTGGTTCCAGAAAATCTAGTAAAAAATATTCTCGAAATTGGACGGGACAAACGTCAAAGTCAATTACTTTCCGTGGGGAACAAGAAGTCCATAGGGGAGACGGAGAGGCGTGCCAGGGCAGCCACACCCCCTAGGAACGGGTGGGCCCTGCCCCATGCCTAGGCAGGGTGTAGGGCCCTTGGCCACCTCCTCGCCCCCCCCCTTCGCCTATAAAAAGCCCCCGATGCAGAAATCTTAAGTACCCGATTAATATTTCATGAAACCTTCTGTAGCCGCCGCCACCGTCGTCCCTATATCAGGGGGATCTGAAGTTCTTCCCAGCACCCTGCCGGAGGGGAGATCATCCCGGAGGCCTTCTCTCCGGTATGATGCGTGAGTAGTTCCACCTTGGACTATGGGTCCATGTAGTAGCTAGATGGTTGTATCTCCTCCTTTGTGCTTTCATGTATAGATCTTGTGAGCTCCGTTCATGATCAAGATCTAATCTATTTATAATCATGCATGTTGTGTTTGCGGGGATCCGATGGATATTGCGATTAATATGTTGGTTCGATTAATGGTTTTGTCTTTATGATTCTAGCATGTATGTGTTGTTTGTGATCTTGCATGCTCTCCGTTGTTAGTATCTATCTTGGCCAAGTAGTTGCTAGTGACTCCAAGAGGGGGTATTTATGCTCGATAGTGGGTTCATGCCTCTAGTTTCTAAGGGAAGTGACAGAAATCTCTTCGGTTGTAGATGTGTTGTTGCTACTAGGGAGAAAACAACGGTCTCTTGTTCATGGAACATGTGGACTGTTTATCTTACACACTTTTCTTAAAGCAGTTGTCTGTTACTTGCAACTTAATACTGGAGGGGTTCGGATGATAACCTGAAGGTGGACTTCTAGTCATAGATGCAGTTGGATGGCGGTGTATGTATCTTGTTGTATTGCCCAATCGAATCTCATAGGATCTTTCTGACTAGTAATTGTATTATTATGCCTTGCTCAGTTTCTGTCAATTGCCCCGTTGTAATTTGTTTACCCTTCACGCCATGTTGTTTATCTAAGGAGAGCACCTCTAATGAACTATGGACCCCGATCCAATCTTTACCATTGATATATCTTTTACTGTTACTTGTTTACTTGCTGCAAACCACCATTACCTTCCACACCATATGTTTAATCCTCTGTTATAGCAATCGGTGAGATTGACAACCTCACTGTTAGTTGGGGCAAAGTCTTGAGTTTGTGTTGTGCAGGTCTTCGCGTTGCTTGCAACACCTGTGTGACGTTTCCTTCCTCCTACTGGTTCGATAACCTCGGTTTCTTACTGAGGGAAGACTTGTTGCTGTGCTGCTTCATACCTTGCTCTTGGGGTTCCCAACAGACTCCACGTCAAGCACCAAGTTCTCTGGTGCCATCAAGGACGTCTTCACTAGGGGAGTCCTTCACTTCCTTTCTCTTTACTTTGTTTTTAGTTTGCTTTGTTTCTTTTGCTTGGTTTTGTTTGCCTCTTTTCAAAAAACCCAAATAAATTAGTCTCGTTTGGTTTGCTTTCTTTATTCAAAAACACAAAAAAAATAGTTCCTACTCTAGTTGCCACCTTGCTCTAGCTCACCATGTTGTTCCCCAAGTTCGCCCTGAAAGATCTTGCAATAGGTAGTGGATCCATAATTGGGAAACATAATATTGAAGAATTCTTTAATCATGTTAGCAAGCATGAGGATATTGAGGATAGATCTATAGCACAACTTGCTCCTAATTATGAGATTGCTGCAGCTTCGTTAGTTCATATGTTGGAGGCTAGGTTTGTTAGCCTTAACCCCTTCATACAATTCTTGTTCCTAAAACTAAAAGAAGAAAAGAATGCTGAAAAGAGTGAATTCATCCTTGAAACTTTACTAAAAGAATTTCATGATGTTGCTAGGGAAGCCAAAAAGGTCTTTGAGAGTTTCAATATGCTAGGCTCAAGTGTAGATATTGTGGGTACTTCTGATAAGACTAAGCCCAGAGAGGAATTTAAGATACCCATACCCTTTAAGCTTGTTGGAATGCATGAAGCCCTTGAAAAGAATTTTTATTGGATTGCTCCTAAAAATCTTTTTGATGAAAGTAGTAGACCAAAGAGAGATGAGAAGGGATCCTCCAAAACCCATTTGGATGAGATACCTTTTATCGTTGAGATGTTAATGCTTCCTCATTTGAAAATACTTGATTCTTCTTGCTTCTTGTGTCTAACTTAAAAGCGTTAAAGAAAAGTAGTTGTTGGGAGATAACCCAAGAGTTTCCTTGAGTCTTGGAAGTTATTACTTATGTAATGACCTCTTCTTATCCTTTTTTTTTGCTTTTTATGCCAAGAATGACCTCTAATGAGAGGGAAGTAAGATTTGGAGAGTTGTTGTCCCGAAATAGATTTTTGTCTTCGACCAAAAAAATTTCGTGAGGAGTCTCTGTAACTCGGATTGAGCTGAAAATTTACGAATAAATACCCTAGTATGTTAGCTAACTTTATTTAGTTCAACACTTTTTTATTTGAGTAAGATAAGATGTTCGAAAAAATCGGTTTCTACCTGCTGGTCTGTTTTGACAGATTTCTGCCATTATTTGCATTTGCTTCTTATTGATTCCTTTTTGAGTTCTCTTTAGGTGAATTGAGATTTTTTAAGGATTTACTACAGTAGCTTGTGTTTTTAGTGAAAAGACTTGCTGTTCCAAAGCTTTGCCAGAAGTCTAATATCTTTTGAATAAGCTAATGTTGCTAATGAAGATTGTGTGAAGTTTTGTATGAAGGAAAAATTTCACGTGTAGAGAGAGAATGATGTAATGAGATGAAGAATGGACAAAAACTTAATCTTGGGGATGCCACCATGGTGTCACCCCAAAGAATATCCAAGAGGTACAAGCGTCAAATCTTGGGGATGCCCAAGGCATCCCCTTCTTCATCAATAAAAAGCTCAGGTCTGTCTAGACACTTCGTTTTTATTGTTTCATGCAATGTTGTGGTGTTCTTGGAGCGTCTTAGTTTTCGTTTGCTTTGCTTAGTTTGTTCAATTTTTTAAAGTAGTTTGGACCCCCCGTTCTCGCTGTGTTGTTTGCAAATAAGTTGCTTGGTGTTGGAAAGGAGTAGTAAGTTCTTGCTTGTAAGTGCAAGAGGAGCTTGCATTGACTATGACTTATACTTTAGCATGACATGCTAGGTGTTGTTTTGACCTTATGCTTAGTGATTATTGATGTAGCATGTCTTGTTCTAAACAATTGGGATTGCTTAGTGTGCCTTGAATAAATTATGCGTTGTCTTAGCATGCAAAAGCATAGTATAGTGGTATTCTCCTTTGATGTTTTGCTTGGGTTGACTTGGCACATTCTCACATGATGTTATGACTCTCACAAGTCACCATTAGCCTCTATGATCATTTAGTCCTTGACTTGTAGTACCATTCTTTGCTTTGATTAGTAATGTTTTATTGCACTGAATGATTATGGCTATTATTGCTCTCTTATTTGGTTGCTCCCAGTCTTTTGCTAGCCTCCACTTGTATGAGTAAGCTCTACTCATGCCTCCAACTCCCAAGAAACCAAGTTTTTCCAAAGTGTCCACTATAAACTCCTATGCATGGTGTGTTACACCATTCCAAGTATATTCTTGTTTTCAGCTATCTTCCAATTAAAAAACTATTTTGTTATGTGAAAACTTAGTGATTAAAGCCCTCACAAACTTGATGGCACACTTTATATTCTTTTAACCTAATAAACTTGAACCATTGTGTCTTCTATGTTGTATATGCTTGCACTTATACGTTGGAATTAGCAGAATCATGCTGTCAGAGGGAACGTTTTTAACATTGCACTTGTACTTTGTACTCAGTTGATATCATGCTCTTTTTTCTATGGATGTCACCGATGTGAAATAAAAAGGGAACTTTTAAGTTCATAGAGTTTGTATTATGTGTTAGAGAAACGCCTGGGCCGCTAGCCTAAGCCATGCCTAATTATGGTGGAAACTTGCAGCATCACCATAGTGACATCTATGAAGCATTCTTCTTATATAAAAAAAGAGACACATTGAGAAAAGAGGAAAGAGAGAAAAAAAGGAAAAAAAAGCACCATATTCCCATGGTAAATAAGAAGATTGCTGAGATGTTCATTGTCTGCTTGCCTTGTCATTTTAGTTATGGGATAGCTCCTGTACCATGTGCAAGGGGTAACCCATTGGCGGTTCTCTATGATATGCAAATACTTACAATGACAAGAACTTGCAGGTGACTGAAGTTGAGTAGCATGAGGTGTGGCCTGCATATTCAAGGGATTTGAGATTGCCAACTTATACTTCGTCAAGCATATACTCCACCTTTGTTCACTTTAACCTTAACCACTTCAAGATGCTTATGATAGGGGCAATGAGGGCTGAAAGCTAACAAGTACCATAATTTTTGGAAGCTCTTTTTGAGACTTGAAATCCCAGCTTCCTTTATAAAAGGCTTTTCTTCCACCATTATTTGAATCTCCACCTTCTACCTTTAGGCACCATTAAGAGAGCATAGTTGTCATTCTGTGTGTAGTGTTCCAAAGCTTATTGATTGATGCATATTGTGATATTACTTGTTCTTGTGCTACTTGTTTCTAGTCACCCTTGTGAACTTTGAAGGTGTCCTATGCATCTATTTGCTACTCTATGAGGGACAAGCTAATTGCCACTATGCTATGTTTTCTGTATGTGAAACAAACAAACGTTTTTCAATGCATGTTATTCATGATCTTTTTTTGTAGCTTGACATGTTGCATGCATAGTTACTATGTCCTATTGTTAGAACTCCATCTTTCATGCACATGTTTAGAGTTCTTTGATCCCAGCTTTTAATGCTTGCAAATGGTTAGATCTTCATTGTGAGGGTGCATGTCACCTCAAAAATTATTCTTTTTATCACTTACCTACTCGAGGACGAGCAGAAGTTAAGCTTGGGGATGCTTGATACATTGGAAACATATCTATAATTTTTGATGCTTCATGCTTGTTTAGTATCTACTTTGCTTTGCTTTGTCTACACTTTGAAGTGCTTTTTACATGTTTTCTGGTACTAACCTATTAACAAGTTGCCACAGTGCCATTTGCCTGTTTTCTGCTCTTTTTGGTTCTAGAAAAGCTAGTAAATAAATATTCTCGGAATTAGACAGGACAAATGTCAAAGTCAATTACTTTCTGTGGGGAACAAGTGTAGGGGTTCGTCGAATGGAAAACAAAAAGTTTCTACCGCATGCAAACAAACAAGCCAAGATCTATCTACTAGATTGAAGCAACGAGTCGATTAGAGTACTCACCCTCGAAGATTCCAAAGCGGTTAACGAGAGCAGATTCTCATGGGTGATGTAGTCGTACACTTGTCGATCTCAAGATCGCGTAGACGATCCTTCCGGCGCTGCTTCCGGCAGCGCTTCCGCAGTCGGTCACACGTTCGGTACTCGATGAAGACCTTCCTCTCCCTTGTTCCAGCAGACAACGGAGGTTGTAGTTCTCCCCTCGTGATTCCGGCAGCATGACGGCGTGGTGTCGGAAGAAGAGGGAAGATCCCGCAGGGCTTCGCCTAAGCCGGTGCGAGTTATGGTGGATCTAGGGTTTCTGGTGATCTACGTTTAGAAGGCCGGAGAGGAGGAGGTGTCGGCGGCGGCTAGGGCGACGGCGATGGGCCGGCGGCGACGTGCGGCGGCGGCGGCGTCGCATGGGTGGGGAGGGCTGGTGTTGTGTGCTTTGGGGCAGCCCTCCCCCTCTATTTATGAGAGGGAGGGCAGATTGGGAGAGGAGAGTTTGAATCTATACCCAAACCCAAGTTGGATAGAAGAAAGGACTCTTTCCTTCTTCCACTAGGAAACTATTGTTTCAGTTTGACTTTTCAAACCTCCCTTTTGACTTTCAATTTAGAGCTTTATTTCTCTCTCGCAAATGGCCAACCAAAGTGACCAAGAACATGATCCAATCATTCCACTTAACCATGACACATTCATGGACCATTCCCCTTCCGGTCCGGTGAACCTTCTAGACCCTTCTATAACCTCTCCGATGAAAACATCGAAATCATTCCCGAACTCTGGAATCGGACTTTACTTATATGAATCGTATTCTCCGGACCATTACAGATCTCCTCGTGATATCCCGGATCCCATCCGAGACTCTGAACAACATTTGGTTCCCCTACTTACATTCCATATCTACTAAACAACATCGAATCCTTAAGTGTGTCTCCCTATGGTTCGTGCATTATGCGGACATGACCAAGACACTTCTCTGATCAATAACCAATAGAGGAATCTAGAAATTCATATGGCTCCCACATATTTCTACGATTACTTTGTGATCGAATGAACCACTTACATACGATACCAATTTCCCTTTGTATCGCGATAGTTTACTTATCCGAGGTTTGATCGTCGGTATCTCTGCATACCTAGTTCAACCTCGTTACCGATAATTACTCTTTTCTCGTTCCCATGATATGTGATCCCTTGTGAGCCAGTCACATGCTTGCAAGCTAATTGGATGACATTTCACCGAGAGGGCCCAGAGTATATCTACCTGTCATATGGATGGACAAATCCCACTCTTGATCCATGTGCCTCAACACATACTTTCCGAACACTCAATGCCACCTTTATAACCACCCAATTATGGTGTGGTGTTTGATGTCATCAAAGCATCCTTCCGGTGATGGTGATTAGCATGATCTCATGGTCGAAGGAATTAGGTTACTATGTATCAGAAAGCTTATAGCAAATGAACTATATTAAATGACTTGATCTTTATGTTATGCTTAACTATAGGAGTATGTCCATCACATCATTATCCTAATGATATGACCCCATTGTTAATAACATCTCTATGTTAATGATCAGGAAACCATGATCATATACTAACCAACAAGCTAGTTTAACAAGAGGCTTTACTAGGGACTCTTTTATGTTTACAAATCACACAAGTATTAATGTTTCCGGTTAATACAATTATAGAATGGTATGTAAACATTTATCATAAGCATGAAGATATGATAATAACCACTTTATTATTGCCTCCCGGGCATATCTCCAATAGTCTCCCACTTGCACTAGAGTCATTAATCTAGTTTCAAACCTTTGTGCATTCAACACCTATGGCTTTCCAGTGTTGTATTTACACGATTGCTAGTGGTCAACTGATCTCCGGATCGACACTTTCAGGTCCGTCTGTAATTGCATGTCTGTGCGTCTCTACGCATCACTCATTCTCTAATGAGATCGCTTTGTATATTTTTGGTCCTTTGGTGAGACCTTTAGTTCCTTGGGGTTAAAAGATGTTGATAATATTGTCGTACAATATATCTTTATAGTACTATCCCGCTATGAACCACACCTAGTTTGATAACAAACTACTTGACACAAATGCCCTCTTTTGCTGCTATAATAGCAGTCATGTACTTAGCCTTTTGTTGTAGTATCTGTCACAATTTCTTAACTTTGGAACTCATCCAAATCCATTATGGAACTTACTTTCCATCATATTGTGCCACCCTTAGTTTAGATTGAGATAAACTTAATTTGTACTTTGTGACAAAACTAGTATCAATGTAATACTTTTACAATGAACTAACCATCTATTTGTCACTTCTACAAAATAATATATTCTTAGTTCTTCTAAAAGATTATATGAATATCTTTACTATCATCCAATAATCATCTTATGAATCATTCTGGTATACGCTCATAACATTTAGAGCATAGGACATATCTGGATTTGTACACATCGCAGCATGATTGATAAAATTCTCTTTGTGATTTTATCTATCAAGTATCAAAAATACTTAAATCTTTATTCAATCCTTCCTGTGCAACAAGAACCTTTCTAGTAGTTTCTATATTGAACTCATTCAATATATCATCTATGTACTTCTGGCACAACCATATTGGCGTCATAGTTTATCCTTATAGACATTGATGCCAAATATTCGGCTTCTTCCTAAACCTTTCATCGAGATGAAATTCTTAACCTTTGTCAATAAAAAGATACATCATTTCTAATCAAAAATATGTCTTCCACATAATGTATTAGAAACATGTCTTAGCGCTCCGACTTAATTTCTTGCAAATGCAAGCATCTTCATCATCTTCGATGAAATTACAATCTTTTAACAGTTTCATCATAGTGAAGATTCCAACTCCGCGATGCTTACTTCAACCATTGAAGTTTTCATATGCTTTTAGCATCCTTTGAATTAACAAAAACCCTTTGGACCGTGTCATGTACATGTCCTAGGTAAGCATTCTAACTTGTTTTGTTTATTCAACTACCACATAACAAAATTATATGTAGTGGTTGCTACATTAATCCGTCTAGACTAAATATCGCTTAATGAAAGATCGGATCTTGTCATAGTCAACTATTTGAATATTTTCGTGAACTCTTTCCCGACATGTCGATAATTTCATAGATGTGAAACATCCATGTCTATTTCTTTATAGATCCAAATACGACCATAGGGTCTTGCACCTTTTCAGAGGGTCTTTCAAGTTCAAAGCTTGATCTCTCGTATATGGAACTATCACGGATTTTATGGATTCAAACCATTTGACGGAGTCAGGGCCCATCATCGCTTCTTTGCATGTAGTCGGATCATTATTGTCAAATAATTATTTAACTCTCAAATCTTGGTATTTGATTGTTTACCCGACCTACTTGGTTCAATAGGAACTTAGACCTCCGTGACCACAACCTTTGAGGCACGTGAGCCATGAGCATTGTTGCTGCCTCCGGAACACTTTTAGGTGCTGTGCAACTTTGCACATATAGCTAAGGTTCTTTTAACCTTATCAAAGTTCTATTGTCCTCCCACTTAACTTTTCACGGAAAATTCCTTTCTCAAAGAAACTTGACGTTCTAAGCGACAAACATTTTTGTCTTTGGTGTTATGGAGGAATACTCAACTATTATTCAAAATAACATACAAAGATATGTTCATCCGATTTTGGTTGCAAACATCTTTTTATGCATAGGATACCAATGTTTAAGAAAGTACAACTTGGGTTTTATCTCAAACCATAACTTTATATGCTGTCATTTCAACGGATTATGATGGAGCTCTTTTCAGTGGAAAAACGGTAGTCTCTAAAGCTTTAATCTTTAAAATATAATGGCAGTTTTATAATTTACACCTTTGATCTTACCATGTCACACAAGGTGTCATTACATATCTTGAATGCTCCATACTCTTATGGTGTTTCGGGAAATGCCAATCCACGGAATGATTCCTCAAATCTAAGGTATTATGCTAAACTTGTAACTCAAATGTCTTCCTTTATGATCCTATCATAAATTCTTTATGTTCTTGTTACATTGATTTTGCATTTCATCTTGAAAGTTTTTGAACTTTTGAAATGTTTCACACTTTATCCTCATTAAATAAATATTCATATATTCACTCAAATATTGGAGAAAGCATATGAAGTTGAAATCCATCGCTCTTGACTACACGTAATGGACTTCATACATCAAATATGTACAAATTCCAATAATCTAATCATTCGTTCCCTTTTGGCCTATGAACGGAGTTTTAATTATCTCTAGGAAAGTTTCACAAGCGTCATTTGATCAAAAATCAAAAGACTCCAAAATTACATCCACATGGAGTTTCTTCGTGTTTTCTTTCCAATATAATTTAAACAGCGATGTCACTTCCTAAGTGATCTTTCAATCAATTGTCTTTTGACATTTTTAGCATTTATTTTATGGATTACGGCAATTATTTGAACAATGCTTTTGTTCTCATAATACCTGATAAAACAAATCTTCAAGGCAAGCTTTTATGTCAATGAGAAACACATCAATACTTTATTTGTTCTCGATAAACATCATCACATATTCTCTTGCTAGTTACCTAGGACATTGCAGTTCATGAATTGTGTTGTTTCGTATGACGATTCACACCAACAAATTCAGTATCCACTACTTAAGAACCACATTGTTTAACAAGCAAACAATACAACCATAACACATATATCCTCTATATACCTAAGCTGAACAATTCTAGTCTTTTCTTTTCTACCATATATTTCTGAGATTCTCTTTCAGTATTTTCTTTTCTGTTTGAAAGAATCTATTAACATCAATAGTGGAGCCATACACATGACACATAGTCCAAAGCATGTATAGTTAAATACCAATGTCTTTGGACTTGCACTTCGAAGTAGATCACCATCATCAAATACTTGGTGTTCTTTCAAATTCCATTCTTTAGTAATATTTTAGTGTAGTAAACATTTTGCCTACATCAAATATTCATCCTTATCATGGAACTATTCATGATCAAGCTACTTTAGCTTACAATGGTGAATTCCGAGTATAATGTTGCTCTCCAAAACCTTTTCGAGGATTAATACTACCAACATCTCCAACATTTTGCAAATTCTCATCAAATATGAGAACATGACTTTTGCCATATTATACTCTATCATGTTGCAACCAAAACTTCGTTTCAGATATCACAATATCTTTCACACATGATGGTTTCTAAAACAATTCTTTCAGCTCCCCGATAACCTTGATATTAAAACAATCTTTTGAATATCAAGAATCATGGAGACAAACATGATATTTATATACTAACACTGGAATTGTTACTCTTGATTTAATACTAATTATTAAACTTCAAGAAGTAACCGGAACTTACTGAAAGTTTGCAATAGGACTTTTAAATTTTAGATTAACACTTCAAAACAATACGATACCAGTTCTTCAAGTAATTAACCAGAATTCTATAGTTCTATTATCTCAATTATAACTAAGCGCAAGGTGGTAAACGGACGCCAATGACTATAACAACTATGCAAATTTACTTTAATTTAATTTATGATAAATAGTGTTCAACTTTTAATCATATTGCTATTGAACTCCCACTCAAAACAATATCTCTCACATTGTTTTAGTGATCACACGAACCAAATTCACTACACCAAGTCCGATCATCACGTGACATGATATAGTTTCAAAGGCAAACAATCATCATGTTCATCATATCATCTATATGACTCATGCTTTACCTTTTGGTATTCCGTGTTCCAAGACCATGTCTATATATGCTAGGCTCGTTAAGATCAAACCTTAGCTTCCGCGTGAGCAAATCTGGCTTGCTCCCATTGTATACACTCGCAAAATCTAGTACACCCGATCATCACGTGGTGCTTCGAAACAACGAGCTTTGGCAACGGTGCCTACTAAGGACGAACACTTTATAACTTGATATTTTGTGAGAGGAATCATCTTATAATGCTACCGTCGTGAACTAAGCAATACAAGATGCATAAAAGGATTAACATCACATGCAATTCAAAATATGTGATATGATATGGCCTTTCGTCTTGTGCATTCGATCTCTATCTTCAAACACGAACATGATCTCCATCATCACCGGCGTGGCGTTAAGGTCAATGGCGCCACTCCATGGTTGTCGTCCACCAGCATCAACTATTACAACTACTTTGAATAATAGACACGTATGTCTAGAAAAAATTAAAATACAACCATATGGCTCCTGCCGGTTGCCGACTTACAATAAGGAACATTGCATACATCATATATAATCACAATCATGGCTATATCACATCACAGCACACCCCTGCAAAACAAAGTTAGACGCCTCTAATTTTCTTTGCATGTTTTACGTGGTTTTGGGGCTTTCATCAAGTGTCGTTCTAACTTACGAACAAGAACCACAACGTTGATACTAGTATTGTCAATCACCCGTTGTAAAATGAATCTTCACTTTGTTGGGAGAAACAGGCACCCGCAAAGCCACTTATGCAATACAAATTGCATGTCAAGCGTGGAGCAAGCCTCATAAACGATGTCATGTAAGGTTAGCCCGGGCCGCTTCATCCCACCATCTCGCAAGATGCAAAGTACACAAGAAGCAATCGAAAACAAAAGCATCAACGTCCACAATGACCATTGTGTTCTACTCGTGCAACAGATCTACATATACACATGGCTCTAATACCACTGTAGGGGTTCGTATCATGGAAAACAAAAAATTTCTACCGCATGCAAACAAACAAGCCAAGATCTATCTATTAGATTGAAGCAACGAGTCGATTAGAGTACTCACTCTCGAAGATTCCAAAGCGGTTAACGAGAGCATATTCTCGTGGGTGATATAGTCGTACACTTGCCGTTCTCAAGATCGCGTAGAATATCCTTCCGGTGCTGCATTCCGGTAGCGCTTCCGCAGTCGGTCACACGTTCGGTACTCAATGAAGACCTTCCTCTCCCTTGTTCCAGCAGGCAGCGGAGGTTGTAGTTCTCCCCTCGCGATTCCGGCAGCACGGTAGCGTGGTGTCGGAAGAAGAGGGAAGATCCCGCAGGGCTTCGCCTAAGCCGGTGCGAGTTATGGTGGATCTAGGGTTTCCGGCGATCTATGTTTAGAAGGCCAGAGAGGAGGAGGAGGAGGTGTCAGCGGCGGCTAGGGCGACGGCGATGGGCCGACGGCGGCGACGACGTGCGGCGGCGGCGGCTTGGGTGGCGGCGTTGCACGGGTGGGGAGGGATGGTGTTGTGTGCTTTGGGGCCGCCCTCCCTCTCTATTTATGAGATTGAGGGCAGCTTGGGAGAGGGGAGTTTGAATCCATACCCAAACCCAAGTTGGATAGAAGGAAGGACTCTTTCCTTCTTCCACTAGGAAACTATTGTTCGAGTTTGACTTTTCAAACCTCCCTTTTGACTTTCAATTTAGAGCTTTATTTCTCTCTCGCAAATGCCCAACCAAAGTGACCTAGGACATGATCCAATCATTCCACTTAACCATGACACATTCATGGACCATTCCCCTTCCGGTCCGATGAACCTTCTAGACCCTTCTAGAACCTCTTCGATGAAAACATCGAAATCATTCCTGAACTCCGGAATCGGACTTTCCTTATATGAATCTTAATCTCCGGACCATTCTGGATCTCCTTGTGATATCCCGGATCCCATCCGAGACTCCGAACAATATTTGGTTTCCCTACTTACATTCCATATCTACTAAACAACATCGAATCCTTAAGTGTGTCTCCCTACGGTTCGTGAATTATGCGGACATCACCGAGACACTTCTTCGATCAATAACCAATAGAGGAATCTGGAAATTCATATGGCTCCCACATATTTCTAAGATTACTTTGTGATCGAATAAACCACTTACATATGATACCAATTTCCCTTTGTCTCGCGATAGTTTACTTATCCGAGGTTTGATCGTCGGTATCTCTGCATACCTAGTTCAACCTCGTTACCGATAAGTACTCTTTTCTAGTTCCCGTGATATCTGATCCCTTGTGAGCCAGTCACATGCTTGCAAGCTAATTGGATGACATTTCACCGAGAGGGCCCAGAGTATATCTATCCGTCATATGGATGGACAAATCCCACTCTTGATCCATATGCCTCAACACATACTTTCCGAACACTCAATACCACCTTTATAACCACCCAGTTATGGTGTGGTTTTTGATGTCATCAAACCATCCTTCCGGTGATGGTGATTAGCATGATCTCATGGTCGAAGGAATTAGGTTACTATGTATCAGAAAGCTTATAGCAAATGAACTATATTAAATGACTTGATCTTTATGCTACGCTTAACTATAGGAGTATGTCCATCACATCATTCTCCTAATGATATGACCCCGTTGTTAATAACATCTCTATGTTAATGATCAGAAAACCATGATCATATATTAACCAACAAGCTAGTTTAACAAGAGGCTTTACTAGGGACTCTTTTATGTTTACAAATCACACAAGTATTAATGTTTCCAGTTAATACAATTATAGCATGGTATGTAAACATTTATCATAAGCATGAAGATATGATAATAACCACTTTATTATTGCCTCTTGGGCATATCTCCAACAACAAGAAGTCCAAAGGGGATACGGAGAGGCGTGCCAGGGCAGCCACACCCCCTAGGCGCGAGTGGACCCTGTCCCGCGCCTAGGCAGGGTGTAGGGCCCCTGGCCACCTCCTTGGCCTCCCTTTTCGCCTATAAGAAGCCCCCGATACAGAAACCCTAAGTACCTGATCGATATTCCACGAAACCTTATGTAGCCACTGCCACCGTCGTCCCTAGATCGGGGGGATCTGAAGTTCTTCCCGACACCATTCCGGAGGGGAGATCATCCCGGAGGCCTTCTCTCCGGTATGATGCGTGAGTAGTTCCACCTTGGACTATGGGTCCATGTAGTAGCTAGATGGTTGTATCTCCTCCTTTGTGCTTTCATGTATAGATCTTGTGAGCTCCGTTCATGATCAAGATCTAATCTATTTGTAATCATGCATGTTGTGTTTGCGGGGATCCGATGGATATTGCGATTAATATGTTGGTTCGATTAATGGTTTTGTCTTTATGATTCTATCATGTATGTGTTGTTTGTGATCTTGCATGCTCTCCGTTGTTAGTATCTATCTTGGCCAAGTAGTTGCTAGTGACTCCAAGAGGGGGTATTTATGCTCGATAGTGGGTTCATGCCTCTAGTTTCCAAGGAAAGTGATAGAAATCTCTTGGTTGTAGATGTGTTGTTGCTACTAGGTAGAAAACAACGGTCTCTTGTTCATGGAACATGTGGACTGTTTATCTTACACACTTTGCTTAAAGCAGTTGTTTGTTGCTTACAACTTAATATTGGAGGGGGTTCGGATGATAACGTGAAGGTGGACTTCTAGTCATAGATGTAGTTGGATGGCGGTCTATGTATCTTGTTGTATTGCCCAATCGAATATCATAGGATCTTTCTGACTAGTAATTGTATTATTATGCCTTGCTCAGTTTCTGTCAATTGCCCCGCTGTAATTTTTTTACCTTCATGCCATGTTGTTTATCTAAGGAGAGCACCTCTAGTGAACTATGGACCCCGGTCCAATCTTTACCATTGATATATCTTTCATTGTTACTTGTTTACTTGCTGCAAACCACCATTACCTTCCACACCATACGTTTAATCCTTTATTATAGCAACCGGTCAGATTGACAACCTCATTGTTAGTTGGGGCAAAGTCTTGAGTTTGTGTTGTGCAGGTCTCCGTGTTGCTTGCAACACCTGCGTGACGTTTCCTTCCTCCTACTGGTTCGATAACCTCGGTTTCTTATTGAGGGAAGACTTGCAGTTGTGCTGCTTCACACCTTGCTCTTGGGGTTCCCAACAGACTCCACGTCAAGCACCAACTTATCTGGTGCCATCAAGGAGTCATCAACACCCTCCCTCCCCGTGGGCGACGGGGACGCTCCACCCCGCCGGCCTCCCAACTCCCCTTCCTCCACCTTTCCCCTGTTGCCGCTGCCGACAGGGACCTCCGGGCGTGTCCTGGGTGACGTCGGCGGCGGCGGCTTGTCTAGCCCTATGGTGGTGGAAGCGGGAGAGGGGTCCCATTTTCCATGGCGGCGGTGTGCTTTGGGAGGCGGAGGTCCGACACTGGTCGGGAGACGACGTCGCGGTGGTGCAGCTACGGGCGGCGCATCACGCAGGGCAGCGGAGGGACTGTGCTGGACATGCCCAATCGGCCTAGATCTAGGCCCCTAGGGCCCCATCTAGGTCTTGGGCGGGCTGGCATGCCCTGTCCTCCGCATGTTCTAAAGGCAGCAGCAGGCTAGCTCATGCAGGGATTCAGCGACAGTCGCGCTCGGGCTTGTTGCAGCATGGTTGTGGACTTTACGGGTTCGTCTAGGACCCACCGGACTCTCTTGGGACTGGTGTGCTCCTGCAGGGCTTTACAGGTCCGCTAGACCCGGCTGGATCTAACTGGGACTGGGTGTCTGTGGCCGTGGCCGGTCGACTACCGCCTAGGCGGTGGAGGTAGTCTCCTCCCGCACGGACGCGGTTCTGCTGGCCCGGTTCTTGCTACTTTTCGTCGCTCTTTTGTAGACCTCACGACAGAAATCTCGGTGAGCTGATGATGGTGGCTTCGTGACCGTGGTGGCGCACGCTCATGGATGGCAAGTTTGGTGGTGGCGAGGCCTCGTCCTCGCGGGGCTCTTGTGCAATGAATCGCTCGAGGGTTGTGGAAAGGGTTTTCAGGAGAAATCTTTGTCGGCTTGCCTGACACTGACACGGTGCTGCCCGCGGGTGGCATCTTTCCTTCCTGAAGGGCGTCGTGGCTACCCTTCTTCCGGTTCCCTCTGTGTGCCGGGGGAAACTCTAGGACCAACGCTGGTCTGGGCAGCAGCGGCCGCTTTCCCTCTTGAGGGTGCTGTTTGGTGCTCGACGAGTCGGGGCTAGGAGCATGGTGAGAATTATCCGGAGGGTCCCGTTCATTTAGTTGACCCGCCTTGGTCTCCATTTTGTTTCTTCTTTGTTTTCTTTCGGGCATGTGTTTGCTGCTGTCCTAGCATTTTGCTTTCATTTCGAGACTATCTTGGTTGTATTGTGTGGTTGCTATATTAATATAGCAAGGCAAAAGCCTATTTCGAGAGAGATAATAGCAAGCATACATATACAAGCAGGGCATCAATACACCTTCCTACATGAGTTAAATACACTAGCAATCCCTGTATTTATCGGGCTGACTCGATTTAGTCCTCGTACTCAGAATTTACTCAATTTTGCCTGTGTACTTATGAATTGGGCTTGATTTAGTCCTAATCCATATTTGACATTGAAATTGCGTTGATTCGGACGCCACGTGGACCAGAATCTTGCAGGAACGCCCTCCCGTATCTAGAATTTTTTTCACTGCCAGATATTTGGACGTACCCCTTCCCCATCAGCTCCATTATGCAGAGCGCCCCACGCTGTCGCTAATCCTTTCAGTCGAGAGAGTTCTATTTGAGGAAGGACAAAATAAAGGTCTCGACGGTGGTGGAGGCGACGGGCAGTGACAGAGGCGAAGGTCGCTGGACCAGAAGATGGGGCGACATATTTACAATGAGAGGTTAACTAATGGTATCGGGGTAACACGGGAGGGGCTAACTGTAAATTTTCTGTCCATCTTAACTCCTGCAAGTGGGACATGCCTCCATATGGCATCCGAGTCAGCGTAATTTTGACACGAAACATTGATTAGGACTAAATCAAGCCGAATTCACAAGTATACAAACAAAATTTAGTAAATTTTGAGTACGAGGACTAAATCGAGCCAGTCTAACAAATACAGAGACCGGTAGTGTATTTAACTCTTTCTAGATCATAAGCAAAGCAAAGCAGCTGTACTTCACTGCGCCCCCATCAATCCATCATGGTTGCCGCCTGCCTTTCTTTCGTCTCACTCACTAGCTAGAAACCTTTTCATATGGAAAGCTCTTTAGGGCATGCAACTGAAAAGAAAGAAAGGATCTAAATATAAACCATGTTGCGCAAAAGCTACACATGCACACTGTAGAGATATATCTGAAAAAAGCAAATAATGCATGTAAGCACCCACGTTGTGAGATTCTACCGAGACCACCTTGTGAAATGATGAGAAGAAGAAGAAGAAGAATGCATGGATGGACACATCATCCAACAAAGGTCATGCATTTGAAAGAAATCGAGAGAGAACGAGAGATAAATAGCAAATGATTCAACTGTATTTATTCTATTGATGATCTACATATTTATACAAGGAGGAACCGACATGAATATGTGTCAGGTCCGCTCGAAGGGGTGTGAGGAAAGTCGGTTGGCCAAATAACCGACATAGAGATTACACGGAAGAATTATCCATCTAATTAACCTATTAATTAAATCCTAACACGTACTAGCTCATGAAGTTGATAGGACAAGTAGCGAGTCATGGGCTTTTCCTTTTGTTATTCTTTTTTTTCCTTCGTTTTTTTCCTTTTGATTTCAAAAGTTCCATATTTTAAAATTGTCCATGTGTTAAAAACGTTCAAATTAAAAATTCATGATTTTAAAAAGGATAGATTAAGAAAAGACTCACTCGGCTAGAATGTTCAGAATTTAAAAAAGTCCATAATGTTTTAAAATATGAACAAATTTCAAATATGATTTTTGTCAAGTATGAACCATTTTCAATCTATTTTTTAAAATGCGAACCTTTTTCTCATGTGAACAATTTTGAAATGTGAATCTTTTTTAGAATCTCAACATTACGATCTGTAGCTAATGGTCCCTTACGAAGTGGCGCACCAAAAATGATTTCTGTGGCGTATCTAGTCGTCGCCACTAAAATTAAAATTCTGTGGCATATGCGCCACAGAACAACATTCTGTGGCGCATA
Organism: Avena sativa; assembly: GCA_916181665.1. Classification (NCBI taxonomy): domain Eukaryota; kingdom Viridiplantae; phylum Streptophyta; class Magnoliopsida; order Poales; family Poaceae; genus Avena; species Avena sativa. The sequence continues at coordinate 18,741,566 of OV702285.1, forward strand.
GGCCATACGCGCCACAGAATTCTCAACATTCTGTGACGCATATGCCATATGCGCCACAGAATTCTGTCCTAGATTCTATGGCGCATATGGCATATGCTCCACAGAATTATGTCCCAGACTCTGTGGCGCATATGCTATATGCTCAACAGAATCATTTTTTCAGAATTTCGAAATTTTCACAATTCAGTACAAGTACAGGTATATTACAAGAAATACACCTAAATTTGACAGAAATACACAGAAAAGTTGCACATAGCGGTACAAATGTTCCAGTTCACATATAATACATCAACAAGCACAAATATTCACAAGTGTTCATCAATCACATATTAGACACATATTAGAACCGAATAAGTGTGTACATTTCACAAGTGTTCATCTCACTCACATAACTTAATTACAACCGCGTGATGTTGTCACCACCTACTACCTTAAAACAGAATATATAGTACACCGTAACCGCGATGCCGTTCGTCCGGTTCATCTTCCATACGTGTCTCCTCCACTTGGCCACCGCCTCCTCTCTAGTCGCGTATCCCTTGTAGCTATTGCCGCTGAACTTGTCCACTTGTTGGTGGCAGTCCACCCACTCATCGTACACACCTGGAACCCGACCCTTGTAAACAACGTACGTCGGCATCTCTATTGACAAGGCATATTAGTACATCATGCAAATATATATGTTGATAAATATTAGAGCAACGCATTCATAAACTTAAAACAATGCATTGATGACAAAGAAAGAAACACGACAACATGTCTGACACAATAACAACGACCATGGTTATTACACGACACAATAACAACGATGGTTTCAAGCTAGGCAAGATAAGTTATGTTTTTCGATACACACACTACATGTGTCCACCGATACACACGCTCTCTCGGTCAAGTAGCCTTATCCTCAGAGGGCGCCGGGAATGGCTTGTACATGTCTTTCGTCGTCCACGTCCTGAAGTCACCCTGCGCCTTGAGGCGAGCTTCGATCTCCCTCTTGGTGAACTGCCTGGGCTGGTGAAAGAGCCCACCAGTTGTGTTGACTTGTTCCACGATGATGTGTGATAGTTTCACCTGTGTATCGGAGTCATTGATCCCATGCAACTTTTGTGCCCATCCTCGGAGAGAAGATGGCAGCGTTAGCATCTCGCCATCCCGGACAAACCGTTTGAGGTGATGGCAAACGTAGAAGGCCTCCTTCACGCTGCTAGACGGTTGCTTGACGCAGGGGAACTCGCACACGTGCTTGAACTTGTGTAAGCCATTGTCCTCGTAAGCCTCCCCCTTATAGTCGAAGGGGCCTCCCTGTTTGGCATAGCCCTCGATAGCATCATCCAAAACGCTTTTTACTCTGACGTAGTTCTTCCTCCTTGCACTCCCCGAGTCGAAGTAGGTGGTAAGCGAATACCTCGTGGAGAGGAAGATGAGCGTGCAGTACTTGTCTCTGCGGGCAACACACAATGTGGAACGGGATGTTGGAAAAGAGCAATGGAAAGAAATACTTATGTGTTACGACGGCGGTAGGAGGATGTGTACACTTACTCGGGAAATAAAGGCACAAGGATGTTGTCCTTCCTCTTGCTTTCCATCAATAGCTTCTGAAGGTAGGACTTTGCCCAGGCCTGGGTCCTTGTTCCTTCTTCCAGCTGGTTGTCCCGCATGTAGTAGGGATCCGCTATCGCGACGAACAGGGTTTGATCTCTCTTGACCTTCATCGCCATATTGAGCGCGAATAGGCGAACCAAGTTATAGTCCAGCCGTCTCGAGTGGAATAGCTTGAAGATGTCCTCGTAGGCTATGAAGAACACATCCGCGGGGGCATCGGTGACGAAGCCCATGTCCTCCGGCACCTTGACGGTGAACACCGGGTAATTCGGGTTATTGTCCTTGAGAAGGAGTCCCTCCAGTGTCCGGATACCTTCATGCAAACTCATCATAGCTCCCGAAGCCAGGTGGCGCAGTTCCGGAGGCAGTATGGGCTGACCAGCTTCGTGCACTCTGGTCAAGCCATCCTGGCGTGGTGGTACAACATCTTCCCGGTAACGGATCGGAGCGGGCTGGCTTGCAGCCTTGTCCTTGTTCCTGTTCGGCCTCTTCCTCACCCTCTTCCTCTTCTCATCAGCAGTGTCCTCCACTGGCGATGCTATCCCCTCACCTGCCATCCTGTGGAGTGTGTCAGGGCTGAAAATGATTCCGGTCGGTGGAGGTTGTGTCTCGGTGGCCGGAGGCATCTCCTGAGAAAACCCACGGAAGACCAGGCGCTTCTTAAGATGGGTAGATTGATCGCGGAATGATGGTTCTTCATCGAGAGGAGGCATGAACAGTCCTTTGCCGGCGCCGGTGTTGACGAAGGCATTGACTTCAATCGGTTCATCATCATCATCCACCTCGATGTTGGCGTCGAAGGCCGCCATGTCCATGTCGTCCTTGGGTGGTGGCGATGGCGGTTGCGGTGCCACGGCCTTGCCTTTAGGCGGGAGCGATGGCGGTCGAGGAGCAACCACGCCCTTGGATTCTTGTGGCGCCGGTGCATACGCTGCCAATAAGAGTCTCTGGTGACGGCTTGTGGTGGTGGCGACGATGACCGGTGCAGCAGGAGGCTTCGTCCTTGGCGGCCGAACGATCGAGGTGGCGCCGATGGAGCGAGACCCAATACGAATCTGGGTCTATGGCCAAATCATGGGATAGCCATGGCAACCTTCCAGGGTCAGTGCTCGTCGGCTCCTGGAGGTTGCATGGGAGGGTCCATGTCTTCGCACCCCCCAACACCCGACCCAACTCGACGCGCATCACGGCATCATCCATGGGCTTGCAGTGCATCGTGCGGTTCGCCGGTTGTATTAGCTTGCCCGTTGCAACATCCTTCAACTCGCCGCCGGGCACCTTATGCAGGAGCACGCACGGAGTGTCCTGAGGCATATAGATATGCATCATGAGATGCGATCCAATCAAAGGCATTAAGTAGAGCACGCTGACTACTTATTTTACCTTGGTAAGGGCGCCGAGATCGGCTAATTGTTGAGACACGGGCTAATGGCGGCTGATCCTTGTTCTTCTCCGGCTCGGGTGCATTAGGAAGCACCTCCAGCTGCTGCGCCTTGGTAGTCTCGGTAGGAGGGGCAGCTCCGGCGCATCCAACTCCATCGGCTGCACCACGGGGATGGAGGGCGGCGGGGTAACCATGTCCGGCGACACTTGGTGGCTCGAGGTGCTGTCGCCGGCGCTGGGCACTTGTATCGGCCCCACCTGACCGTCTGCATTCCATTTTGCTATCCCCTCCATCAGCCGAGGGGGTAGCATCTCGAGGAGCTTCTGTTGCACTATAGCGTTCACCTCGTCCTGGCCCACCTTACTGGCCTCCAGATACGCGATCTTCCGCTTTAGCTCTTCCTTCTCGGCTTGATCCTGAGCCGCCGACTGGGTCCACCTCTCCTTTCTCTTCTTGGCTTCCTCGTTGTAGTACTCGCGGAACTTTGTGCTCGTACCAAAGCCAGAGATATGGCCAGTTGATGTGGGCTGGTCGGACTTCTGCCTCCCCCTGTAGGCGTTGGTCGCCCTGTTGAAAACCGTGTCCCATGGATCCATCGAGCCCTGGGACGACGGGTCCAGCGCCTCATGCGCAGCCTTGATTTCAGCGTCCTGCAGACAAGGAAAGGTGAACTCACATTTAGGAACTTGCCTTCATTATTCAAAATAAAAGCAAATGGACCATGGGTAAATTACTTACCAGCTTCTCCTCAAACTTCCTCACATCGTCATCGTCGGCGACGAATTCCATGGTATCCTTGTCCAGATAGTAGCGGGCCCGGACAAAGTTCCGGGTCTGCTTGTCCGTGATTTTTAAAAATGGGTTTTCTTTCCCGAGACGCTCAACCTCGGCGTCCTCCCATGCCCATATGGCCTTCTTTCCCCTATAACCGCAGCTTCCACATCGGTGGTTACCTATGTCCTGTTCCCGCATTTGCCGACCCCACTCCATCCATTCCTTCGAATCGTCAGTCTCGATCTCCTCCTTGAATATCTTGAACTCGTCTTCGTCGATCATGGGCTCACCCTTCTTGATCTTCTCCCAGCTTTCCTTTTTCGCGATCTTGTTCCTCACCCGGGTTCTCCAGCTGCTCAAGGCATTGGCCATCTTTGTGATGGCTAACATGTTCACCTTATTGGACGGGTTCAGTTTGTCGGTGTACGGGGCCGGGAACTTGTACCGTCGGTGAAGCTTCTTAATGCAGTTTGCAACCAACCGCTCATTCGCTTCACTTCTCAGGTGCTTCGTGTTGATCGACATGCTTTCCCGGACGATGCACCCGATTTGCATGTCGTACCCGGCGGCAACATCCGGAGGCTCCAACGGTTTTCCACTTTCCGAGACCAGAGTGATCTCGTCGGTGGTGTCGGCGAGCTTTTGCGGCTTCCGATCCTTCCTCGGCTTCTTCTTCTTAAGATAAGGGTTACTGCTACCGCCATCCGTCGTGCGGTCCCTACCATCGGAGGTAGTCGCATCCTCCTCCTCGGCTCCATCTATCCGGTAGTCCTCATCCCCCTCTTGCTCATCATCCCCATCGTGGCCTGCAAAAGCTGCCACGTCCTCATGCAGAGACTCCGCCGCCTCGTACTGCGACGCCACCTCCCAAAAAGTTAGGTTCGCCGCTCTAGCTTGGTCTTCGACGCTTATGGCGGCCTTAGAAGTGCCGGCCCCATCGGCGACCGACATGTTTGCACACTTCTAAACAAATTAAACTAAATTAGTATTAATTAGTGTCGATTCACTTCCACTTCGGTCGAGAAATGGGGCTCATATGTCAAAAAATTACGAAGTGCCGACCGAAAAATTCGGCATGACCTTTGTTATTTTCTTTGACATATGAGCCCCATTTCTTGACCGAAATGGATCGAAATCAACATTTCAGGAGAAATGGGCAGCTCGGGTGATTTCCCTGCAAACATTCCACATAAAAAAGCACAAATAGTGCTCCACAACCACATATGGTGCTCCAGATTTCATCTCCACCAGCCTGATCTCTTTACAACCTGATCTCTTTAGCTAACTTAATAAAAGCTTCAGATTTAACTGGAGAGCAATACTATGAACACTACAGTTATATGTATACTATGTCACAACAGCTGTTGGCATATAAGAACAACAGTTATAATGTAAATTCACCAAGATCATACTCTTAGCAACATGTTATCCATTATCTGTAATTGCAAAAACAAAAGGAAAGTGACACAAACCAAAAGATACACCTGATGACTAAAGTTTCTAATACTGGAGAATGTCAGCTATTTCTATGTTAATAATTATGGTCAATGGCAGAAAACAGTTGACTGAACCTTCCTAAAACAGAATACAGCATTCTAGGAAGAACAAGAGGAAAAAAGAGTGTCTTCGAGCAAGTATTTGGTAGTCATGCAGATGTTGTTGCTGACTTGTGGTATTCTGAGGCTCACGACCATCGCCAGCCTGCAGTTCAGACTTCAGACTCCATGACCATGAGCACATAAAACCAAAGAAAATCTCGGCTAAGCTAAGCATCTAAACTCTGAAGAATGTAACATTCATTTGCAATATGGAGTGGTTTAGATTCAGAATTTCCCAGATTCTGGTCTTTGAAGGTATCACCAGAAGTTAAGAGGCCGTGGAGAAAGCAAACAGTAACATCAAATAAAATGACAAATTTGCCATCTGAAACATCCAAAGGGTGACAAAAGGGAACATCATGGACCTCTTCAAACAACTTTGGATTTAGCCACTAAGAGATGATCATGCTTTTGTCAAAAAGGAAAAAGGAAAGGGAGAGATAAAGTGGTTTCTACTCGGTTACTCCTACCTGTAATGTCGTATCATGTTAAGTGCTACACTGGAATGATATTTTAAGTGCATTTGGTACAACTTTGGAACCTTATAGTATGCCTAGACATCCTAAGAAATTTGCATCTGGTACAACTTTGGAATCTACATTCTGAAGTCCAGACTGCATAGACATCCTAAGAAATTTTATAGTCACAGATCACAATGAAGAGGCTTGTTATTTCTTCCATTTTAATATACCATGAATTACTGACAATGTCAACGCACCAAAATGCTTCTACAATTTCAAGACCAGTGAAACCTATCATCTCTTTTCCACCACAGATCACAGATCACAAAAGGTTATTATTTGGAGAATAAATAACGGGACAAGAATAAGAATGGAAATGATATGACATCAGGGAGTACTAAAAAGTAGAGACATCAGCATTTTATTCCTGCCTGCTTTACATGCAACTTTCACAATTATAGATTAACTTGTGTGTTTGCTCTTCTTCACATTCTCCTCATGTTTTTAACTACCAAAAAATTACATACTAGGCCCTAACTGAACCCTACACCTACACCATATCAACTGAAACCATAACTGAACCCTAACTGAACCTCTGAACCCTAACTGAACCTCTGAGAGGGAGAGAGAGAGAGAGAGCTGAACCCTAACGGAACCTATGGTAGCCGGAAATTGACAACAAATTTCAACAATTCCTAGAAATTGCCTACTCTCAACCATACTCTGAATCCTAATCAGAATGGATGCAGCAAGAGGGGAAAGAGGGAGAGAGGGAGAGAGGGGGAGATGGGAGAGGGGAGAGGGGAGAGGGAGAGGGGAGAGGGCGACGCTCACCTCCGAGACAAGGACGACGACGAGTGCGGCGCGGATGATGATGGCCTCCTCCTCCTCGAACGTGCGGCGGTCTCCTTCTCCTCCACAGCGCGGCGCGGACGAGGATGGCATTCTCCTTCACAGACTACGCGGTGGCCTCCTCCTCCTTGAACGTGCGGCGGTCTCCTCCTCCTCCACAGCGCGGCGTGGCGGCGAGATCGGCGGCGCTACGGCGAGATCGAGCGCGGCGGCACGGCTAGTAGCTAGGGTTTGGGGGGAGTGAAGAGGGAAGAAGCGCCGCGCGACTCAAAACGGCCAAGTCACAGAATTCTGTGGCGCATCTGTTAGATATGCGCCACAGAATTGTTACCAAAACGGCCAAGTCACAGAATTTTGTGGCGCATCTGTTAGATATGCGCCACAGAATTTTTACAAAACGGCCAAGTCACAAAATTCTATGGCGCATCTGTTAGATATGCGCCACAGAATTTTTATTGATGGTACAAACAACGCTCAGTTTCACATATGTGACATCAAACACAACTCATTGCATTGGTTCAGGGCTTGCTCCATCACACTGATGCCCCAGGTTCGATTCTTGGTGGCCCCATTTTTTTAAATTTTCTTTTAAAATATTTTAAGGATTGTAAATATATATATTTAAGGCAAGAACTAATATATTTTACTATTAAAAACAAGAATTAATATATTTGCCTATTAAGGATGGTAATAGTATATTATATATGCTTGTCCACACACACACCCACACCAATATATCCGCATGCATTAATTAGTACAAAAAAGGCGTCAAAAACCGCTAAGTCGGCTCCGAGGTAGCGCTAGTGTATTTTCACAACAACTTTCTTGCCCTTCTTCTTTGCGGTAGAATACTTTAGGCCGGCCACCTTGAGATTTCTTCTCGTGTACGGGCAACCTTTAGCCGGTAGGGTGGTCTTCCTTCTTACTTTAGCATAAGTAGTAGGCTTGTCGAAGTACTTGTCGAATTCCTCTTCGATCTTGGGATCGCTGTTCTTGTCGATGTCTTGCTTGTTGGCAGGTCCTTCGATTCTGATGATGCTCCTCTTGCCCCTCCTCACGATAACACGGCTTGGCCTTGCCGGGTCGGTAATGAAGAAGCATTGATCAACTTGGCTAGCGAGCACCCATGGCTCATTTTTTGTGGAGGCGTTCTTCGATTTTGGATCGGGTATAACCATGGTGGTGAAAACCGGCCATATTTTTCGACACTCTTGGCCCATATGACACGAAACATCGGCACCGTCACTCCGCAGTAGTCGAGTTCCCATATCTCCTCGATCCTTCCGTAGAATCTTTCCTTGAAATCAGTCTCGTCATCGGCGTATGATAGCATAGTTACTCCTGAGTTTTGGTATCCGCTATTCTTGTCCTTCTCCTCGGTGTAGAATCTGTAGCCATTGATGTCGTATGTCTGATAGGTCCTAACGTTGCGCCCGGGGCCCTGTGAGAGTGAGAATATGAGTTTCTGATCTTCATTATAAGGCGTCAGCATGGGAGTTTCTAGTAGCCTTTTCTTGAACCACCCCGTGAAGCTAGCGTTGTGCTCTCTGGTTACGTCTCCCTTCTTCCTTGTCTTGCCCAGGTTATTAGCGAGCTTCTGCTCGATTAAGGTTTTGTGCTCATCCATCCAGGGGCCGACCAACTCTATGTGTTGTAGGGCGACTCAGTTTGCCCTGTCAAAGTCAGCGCGTTCGAGTTCGATGCCGACGTGGAGTGCGCGGTAGCCCTCGCGGTGACCAAATCCAGTGAGACTCCCTAGGTGCTTCCTGGTGGGCAGACCGACATCCTGGTTCTCGATGCTTAGGTAGTTCTGGCAGAAGGATATACACTCGTAGGTCAGAAAGCCCTTGGCTATGCTTCCGTCTCAACGGGACCTATTGTGAACGAATCCTTTGATGACACCGTTCAGCCTTTCGAACGGCATCATGTTGTGCAGGAACGCCGGCCCGAGATGGATGATGTCATCCACGACATGGACAAGCAGATGCACCATGATGTCGAAGAACGCGGGAGGGAAGTAAATCTCGAGCTCACATAGTATCTCGACGATCTCTTCATGTAGCTTGCCGAGCTGCTTCACGCCGATAGACTTCCTGGAGATGACGTCGAAGAAGTTGCAGAGGCCAAACAGCGTCTCACGGACGTTCTCGTCCATTATCCCTCGGATCGCAACAGAGAGTATTTGCGTCATCAGCACGTGACAGTCGTGAGACTTCATCCTGCTGAACCTCTTCTTCGCTACGTCCAGATATCTGCTTATCTTCCCAGAGTAGCCGTGCGGAACCTTGACTCCTATGAGGCAACTAAAAAACGTATGGAGCTCCTCCTCGCTCAGAGTAAAGCATGCAGCTTTAAGCACCACCCTATTCTTCTTAGCCCTTTTGCGGCGACCCTGGGTCCCTTCCGTCTGTTCATCGTCATCGTCGGCATCGTCACTATCGGGGTACTGAAGTTCCTTCTTAATGCCAAGCAATTTCAGACCGCTTCTTGCTTTTGGCCCATCCTTGGTCCTATCCGGCATGTTCATCAGAGTGCCGAGCAGACCCTCGGTAACGTTCTTCGTGATGTGCATCATATCGAGGCTATGGGGCGTGTGGAGGACCTTCCAGTAAGGCAGGTCCTAGAAAACAGACCTCGCCTTCCATACTCCATGCAACGGTGGCGGCTATTCCCTCGGCCGCTTCTTTCCCGGCGCAGGGCACTCTTCCCAATTGTCTAGAAGCTCCTTGATTTCTTCGCCGCTCAAAGGTCGTGGGGCATTATCAATATCGTCTTTGCCATTGAACAGGTCTCCCCATTTTCTCCATGGGTGATCCTTTGCGGAGCCACATTCGAGTCCTCTGGAACACGGTTTTCGAAGACCCGGGATCCCTCGGCAGCTGCAGATGCGGGGTCTTGTCCATGCACCTAACACATGCACATAATCCATGGTTCACCTGGCACGCTACATATCCGTAACCAGGATAGTCATGCACCATCGTGAGCAACGCGGCTCTCAGGTCGAAATAATCTCCAGTGTAGGCGTCCCACGTACGTGTCGGCGTCTCCCACAACGTCGCTAAATCCTCTTTCAGGAGCCCGAGATACAGATGCATGTCGACACCTGGTTGTTTCGGCCCCTGGATAAGGATACTCATGTGTACGTACCGCTGCTTCGTGCATAGCCAGGGGGGAGGTTGTATGGCCATACAAACACGGGCCAGGTGCTATGCGTGCTACTCTGGTTGCCAAAGGGATTGAGTTCGTCGGTGCTCATGCCCAGCCTGACGTTCCTTGGATCGAGCCCGAACTCATCTTGGAATTCGATGTCTAGCGCATTCCACTGGCTAGCGTCCGCGGGGTGTGTTAGGATCTTGCCCTTATCCGGATCATCTTCCGGCTTCTCCCTCTTCGCGTGCCATTGCATGAGCTCTGCTTCCTTAGGGTCTACGAAATACCGCTGTAGACGAGAAGTGATAGGAAAGTACCACACCACTTTTTGGGGAACTTTCTTGTTCCCTCTCTTGTACCGTCCCTGAACGCACACTGGGCATGAGGTTCTATCCTTGTACTCGTTCCGATAAAGTGCGCAGTCATTGATGCATGCGTGGTACTTCACGTACGGCATGTCTAGTGGGCAAACTACTTTCCTCGCCTCCTCGATACTTGTTGGCAGTGTGTTGTCCTTGGGAAGACGAGCATGCCAGAATTTCATGTGAGCGTTCGAGCTAGTGTCGGTCCATTTGTGCTCCGCCTTCATCTCCAAAGCCTTCAGCGTTACACTCAAGCGTGTATCCTCGGGCCGGCACCCAAGATACAATGGAGTCCTCCCGTCTACCTCCATCTGTGCCAGCTTGGCTTTCTCTCTGGCTGCAGCTTTCGCGTTGGTCGTCTGCTTGAGGAGAATTTCTTGAAGATGAGGGTCCTGCAAGGCCGAAGTTAGCGCCGTGTCCGTGCTCCCTTCTTCTCCGCCACCACCACCATCTGCTCTGGCATCATCTCCTTCATGATGATCGTGTTCGTCGGCATCTCCTTCTTCATGACGATCATCATGTTCTCCTTCGTCACGATGACCATGTCCGGGAGACCCTTCGTCTTCTCCCCCGCCCCCGGCCTCTTCTTCATCATGGCCACCGCCATCTGCCAGCTCATTCACTAAGAAGCCGGGCATGAAACCACGCTTGAGAAGGTGAGACTCCAGTTGTCCGGAATCAGGGTTGATCCAGTTACGGTGTTTGCACGTTCGGCACGGACATCTTATCTTCGTCATGTTGTTCTGAACCATATCGGCCACCGCGTCAACCTTGTATCTAACCACCCAGCGTTCGCTCATATGGATGACCATGGTCGCCTGCGCGTGAACATAGACCAAATTAAAGAGAGAGTGTTAGAACCATGCACACACACATGAAGCGCACACATATATGCATGATCGTCGGAAAATTTCGGCATGACCTACCCTAAAAGTAGGACGTATGGCTAGTGCAGAAATTTGCCGAAATGGACGTGTATCAAAATTTCGGCAAACCTCCATGCACCCCGCGCCAGCAACATGCATTCAAGCACAACACAAAGCTCCTCGAGAAGAAAGCATACATGCATTCAACAAACACAACACAAAGCAAACGAACATCGTCTTGCCATCGCACACCGGCCGCGGGACCAATCTTCACCTACAAATCATCCATATATATACATGCTTGCTCCGAGACCCGCCGGCCACACAAAACATGCATCACACACAAGTACCCATGCACACCTCACAAATCCACAACCATAGGCATAGCGGTGGAGGAGCAAAGTATGGCTAGGTGTAGTACCTTTACAAAGTAGGAGTAGCTTCCCTCACAAGTATATAAACCAAAGTAGGTCTAGCTATCAACAATGGAGGTGAGTATGAGCAAAATGGAGTGTGAGTGAGGAGAGGGACGAGCTAGTTGGAGGAGGGGAAGAAGGGAAAGGTTGGTGGTAGGTAGGAGGGGATGCCACCTTGTTTAGATCTATTTCGCACATTCTGTGACGCATATGGCTATATACGCCACAGAAAGTGCGAGTTCTGTGACGCATATGCTGTATACGCCATAGAAAGTGCGTGTTATGTGGCGCATATAGCAGATGCGCCACAGAATTCATGCAATTCTGTGGCGCATATGGCATGCCCATATGCTGGGTCAGGCCCACATGGGTCCCACAGAAATTCTGTGGCGCATATGGCTATATGCGCCACAGAATGCTCACTTTCGGTGGCGCATGTAGCCACATGCGCCACAGAATTAATTTAGTGGAGCATTTTCTCTATATACGCCACGGGATTAAAATCTACCTATAATTATTTTCCTAGTAGTGAAGTCTCTATGGGTCACAATTTTCAATCTGAACATTTTTCAAATATTTTTAAACCATAAAAGGTAAAGTTACATAAAAATAGAGAATAGAAAAGAAAAAGGGAAGAAAATAGAAACTAAAAAAAGGAAACGAAAATATAAAGAGAAAAGAGAAAAGAAAAAGAAAAGGAAAAATGAAATGAAAATAGAACAGCACACCACATGACCCAACATTTTTAATTACTCCTTCCAATCCAAATTAATTGACTTGAATTTGTCTAGATTCGGGTGTATCTATATATAATTTAGTACTAGATATGTTCGAATCTAGATAAATCTAAGTCAATTAATTTGGATCGGAGAGAGTATATTTTTAGAACGTAAATATTATTAGAATCATAAAAAATATCTAAAAAGGAAAAAAAGAAAAGAAACATAAGAAAAATATGCTACATGGGCCGGCCCAACTCACACGCCCGATGAGAGCGGAGCAGATTAACGTCATACGTTGGGCGGCAAGTAGAAATTGCCAGACGCATTAGGGGCAGGTAGGCTTCCTCCCGGTGGCACAAGGGCCTCGTCCAGGGAATTTGGACAAAATTGATCCAAAGTTAGAAGGAATTTACAAACTGAACTAGTGGCAAAAATATTTTATTAGATCTAATCTTTTTTACGATGTCGTATAGTGTGTGGCGTTGCACAATATAGTGCAAGGCCATCGATTATAACGTTGTACTTGCAATGTGTGGCGCCATCAGTCATGGCGTTGCACAACACAGTGTAATGCCATAGATTTTGGTGTTGCACTATCGAGTGCAGCGCTACTCTATACGACGCCGCAAAAAGAATTAGATCTAGCGAAATACTTTTACCTTGAGTTTATTTTATAAATTTCTTTAGATTTTGGATCAATTTTGTCCAAATAGCCCCTTGTCCAAGGACCACAAATTTTTCTGCAGACCATCCTGCTGAAATCTGACCGACCATGCGAGAACGTATTGCTTGGTCAGCCTTACGTGTAAAACCGGCCGACAGATGTTCTCGAAAGGCCAAAACCGACAGCCGATCGTCCATGCCACCCGTTCATGATGATGCACGATGAGCTGTACGCCTACGCGCTCGCACACACCTGGATCTGTCGTTCTTCTCCTTCTCGCACCACGAGATCTCACGCGCACTTCCCGTGTGAATCAGTTGACCGCGCGCGCCCGTATAAAACTGCACGGCTGCCGCTGCTGCACTCGCAGTCCACGAAGAATGACATCGAGAGATTCCTGGATACGGTACCAAATTTACATAATACACACGGTAATTCCCGAAATCCACTTTGGCTCGTAAAGTATAGATACACCCACGGCTAAAAAGACACACTATTTCAAAATGTTGATAATTCCAAAAAACATATTCAAGTGTACATGTTGATATTCTATGTTCATACACCAAGTTTCATATCTTTATGAATTGAGTAAAAAAACAATTTTTGATGTTGCAAAATAGTTTTTCACAAGACATTTTTTTGTACAGACCTCAAAAAATGTCTTCTCATTGCAAAACTTTGTGTGAGGACATAGCATGTCCGGATGCACATCCCATATTATTTTAGGACTTTTTTCAACATTATAAAATACAATTTTCATAATAAGTGCATTGAGACCTGGGAACCAAATTGCCATGTCGCGGTAATTTTTTTTAAGTACTATGGTAGTATCACGAGGCTATCGGAATTTCATTTATCGGAACTAATTAGCTAATGATTCGTACTATGGTAGCCAGTTTAGAGTAGATGCACGCACACTCTTCTTCACCCGCTTCCTCTCCTTCTCCCCTCCCTTGAGTCTCGCGGCGATCCCTAACGCCTCTTCCCCTCCGGCGGCCTCGTCGGCTGGAGGGGAGGGGGAGAGGTGGCTGGCCTGTATAGCGTAGTCCAGGTCTAGGTGTAGATGTGTTCCCTTAGTGTTGTCTGGCGCTAGCGTCAGCGAGCGGGGTCAGGTGGATGGCGATGGATATCTTGAGGGTGGTGGCGGTGCGGAGCCTGCAACTGCTGCTTGAGTTCATCATGGCCCAATCCTTGAATAAGCTCGAAGTCAAGGCCAGGCCCCTGGATCTAGATCTAGGGGCGGTGGCCGGTTCGTTTGGTACATCAGCAGTAGGAGGTTGAGCCAGTGCACCATGTTTGCTGCTCGTGATGGTGGTGAGAGCAACATGGTTGCATCTACTATCTAGGCTTACACAAGCCAATCTAACAGGAGAACATGATATTTTTATTTGATGCCTTACATAATCGGAAACTTTTACGGTTAAATTCATGCACTTAGACCTTTTGAATGGTAACGAATGGTAACACAAAGTTCCATAAGAAATATATTTGGAAAATCAAAGTGCCTTTAAAAATTAGAATCTTTATATGGTTTGTTCGTAGGAAAGTAATTCTAACTAAAGATGAATTGATTAAAAGGAATTGCCAGCGAGATACTAGATGTTGTTTTTGTGACAAGGACGAGACTATACACCATCTTTTTATTGACTGCCCGCTTGCAACTATTATATGGCGCATTCATATGACTTTTAATATAAATTCACCCACGAGTATTTTAAATCCTTTTGGGAATTGGCTAAAGTGTGTTCCTAAAAAAGAGAAGACTCATCTTAAAGCTGGAGTTTGCGCGGTCCTTTGGGCTATTTGAAATATTCGTATCGACTATATTTTTAATAGAGACTGATCTAAAACTTTTTTTTGCATGTTATCCTTCTGGCCACCTATTGGATCCATATATGGACGTATCTCCAGCCAGAGGAGGACCGTCATGCTATAGATATTGTATGTACCATTTTAGAGACGCCTGCGCGGGATATTTTCAGCCGCTATGGATGGTGATATGATCTTAGAATTACTTTTTTTTTTTGGAAATGAGCATATATTAATATCACAAGATACCAATTACACCCAGCCTCTGCAACAATGCATTGTACTAGAGGTTATACGGATGTACACAACCAAAAAAGAAAGAAGACCTATAAAAAAGAAAAGTCCCTCTACAGTGAATCATTTGTTGAAACCACGGTACTACCATGACCAAGACAACACCAGGAGTCCAACTTCTCCAAAAGCGACGCCTCCAAGAAGGAAACATTGCACAAACACCACCATTGCCCGATCATAGGTCTTAGGTTTTCATCTTAAAGAAAGTCCACATTCTCAAAACAATATCTTCAACAAGGCCATTGACAGGCACAACCAATTAAGGCCAGACCCTGGGTTTTCACCCTAAAAGGTAGGAATGTGAACCTCTCCTGTGCAGTCGCTCCCACTTGCATGCCACAGTTCCAAGTCACGAGTCACCAAGACAATTCCTCATCACCACCCAGAATCAAGCCACCATTGTCAGTCCTCAGATCTCGGTCTCCATGACATTCCCCGTCCAGCACCATAGAACGAGAAACATGCTCCATGATATTAACAGCCAACAGAGCTTCGAAGCGTTCCCTCTGAATTCAAACGGTCAGAGTAAACATGGGTGTGCACGGCCGAATCACTCTAATCCGGCAATCTTCAGGCATTACTCGCCCATGGGAGTTTGTCGGCAAAGCCTTCCGGAACTCGCCACTCCGACCAGATCAGAGAGGGAAAGAAACAAGTAGATCCTCGTCTTGGCATGAGAGGAATCCTAGGATCTCCGCATTTATTCAGCAGGCGAGCAGCTCCCCACACCGCCCGTCGTCTCCATGCAGCACCAACAGAGGAGAAGAGGGCAACAACCACAGGAGATCGGCGTGACTAGGCCATAGCCTCACCCCCGGCGGCGACAAGCCTCCATCCCATCGTCGGTCGTCGGAGAACCTTAGGCCCCGGCCAAGACGGCCACGCCGCACCAAACCCACAGCCAACGCCGCAATCCCCCATGTGAACGCCGCCACAAACCCTCTTCTACCCCCATCCCCCCCCCCCCCCCCCCCCCCCGCCACACACACACCTTAGATGGACGGGGCTCCACCATCGCCGCTAGAGCCGGCAGCAGCGACGGCCAAAGCGGAGAGGGTTGGGGAGGGGTTCTTAGGAGAGGATGGAGATGAGGCCCCTGGAGCCGCCAGAGCCTCCTGGGGGAGGCTCGGGAGGGTTAGGGTTTGGGTTTTTTTCCAAGGGGGGTTTTTCCACCACCACCATCAAGCTCTTAGAATTACATGATGATGGCCCTGCGTGTGTTTGATCCAATTTTTTAGATGGCTCATTCGAGTTTTAACTCTTTATGATCATTTAACTTTTATACTACAGACTTCTTTCTCAATACTTCCTCCGACCCATATTAGTTGACTCAAATTTGTCTAGATTTTTGATGAATCTAGACATTATTTAGTATATAGGTTCATCCAAATTTTGTCGCCCCAAGGATCAGGGTGGATTGGGCATTGAGGTGTTAGAAGTTAAAAATAAATGTCTTTTGAGCAAATGGTTATATAAATTACTTTCAGAGCATGGGGTATGGCAGGAAATTCTTCATAATAAATATCTTAAAAACAAAACTCTAGCACACGTAGAAGCTAAACCGACGGATTCCCCATTTTGGAAAGGACTAATGAAGGTAAAGGATGGATTCTTTACCAGAGGGTTCTTCAAAGTTGGGAGTGGGGTAATAACTCGATTTTGGAAAGATGTTTGGTTAGGGGATACGCCCCTTTCCCAACAGTATCCTTCGCTCTACAATATTGTGCATAGGAAAAATGTATCTGTTCATGATGTCTTATCTCACAATCCTCTTAACATAGGCTTTAGGAGGAATTTGACTGGGACAAAATGGGATGCATGGTTGCATCTATGTCAGAGATTGATGCAGGTTATTTTGACTAGTGAGCCAGATGTGTTTAGGTGGAAGCTATCCACGGACGGGGTTTTCACTGTCAAATCTTTGTATGAGGATATGATGAATGATCATCAGAGCCTCCCTACAAAATATTTATGGAAGCTTAAACTACCCCTAAAGATTAAGATCTTTATGTGGTTCTTACATAAAAAGGTTTTGTTAACTAAAGATAAGTTAGTTAAAAGGAATTGGAAAGGATGCAAAAATGTTGTTTTTGTGATGGGGAAGAAACAATTTGAACACCTTTTTATTGAATGCCCCTGTGCTAAAATTATATGGCGAATTGTTTATTTTACATACAATCTTCCACCTCCGACCAATATTACTAATATGTTTGGGAATTGGTTAAACGGGATGGATAGGGCTAACAAAGCTCGAATACGTATAGGGGTATCGGCTTTATGTTGATCTATTTGGAAGAGTCGCAATGCTATTATTTTTAACAGGGTGCGAGTTTCTTTTTTTTTGCAGGTTATAATATCAGCGTCCCAATGGATCCAGCTTTGGGCTTTTTTGCTCCCAGAGCAGCATCGAGATTTGATGGTTTCTGGATACAGCCGTCTGGTGATGGTTGCTCAGGATATCTTCTATCAGGCTACGTGGCGTCCTTCTAGTAGACTGAGACATGTTTAGCGTTTGTATGCTCTGCATTCTCAAACTTTTTTGTCTCTTCGGATGGTTGGTGTTTGTATCAACCTTCTTTGATCTTTGATCTGTATTTGGCATTTTAAGACTTTAAGACTTTGAGTAATAAAAGGGCTGTGTGCATCCTAGGATGCAGAGGCCGGGGTACATCCCCGTTTCAAAAAAAAATCAAATTTTGTCAAATCCAAGTCAATTAATATGGATCTGAGGGACTAATAAATTTAAAGACCGTATACATGATTCCGATGGGGCTAGGCCTCCTTTTCGAAGAAAAAATCACTCTGGGATCAACCCTTGTTAAAAAAAGAGTGGTAGGCTGATTAATTAGCTGCTAGGCTCAGGCCACGACTTGGCAGGATCATCGAATAGGAGTAATGCGGGGTAGTACGGAGTAGTACTATTGCTGATGTCCATTGATCAATCGCGTACGATCTGTCTGCTTCGTTTCCTGGGACGAACTGGGCAACTTGATTAGTATAACATTCTGACACTGATCATTTGTCCGTTTGTTAAGTCACAATCTATCACTAGTGAGAAAGAATAGTATGTTTTTAATTCCCTGTCAGGTGGTCTCTCTCTAGATTTAAGCTAAGCATGGGATCCGTGACTTCACACTTGCTGGGCTAGCTAGCGAATTATTGACCGTGATGGATCTTGCATGCACATAAACTATTGATTAATCTGGGCGCACTACCTAGGTGTGTAGATCATCTGCACGTTGGTCACTTCATTCCCATTTCTTAACAATATTCTCACGCAACTGAGACGGTATCGTCGTTCCTGAAATGATCATGAGATCCGTGACTTCACACTTTTGTCATGCAAGGACTGATCAAGCTAGCTAAAGCACAAATAATCTATTCTTTCGCGTGCCAAGAAGTAATCCAGCAATTTTTAAGATATGATAAGACACACTATTATTAGGTGTATACATGTTTGACCAGTCATAGATACACAAGAGTATATGAATTGTATAGTACTTATATATGTAATAATATATAATGTCGCTAGATTTGTCTTTTATGTCATATATATTCTTTTATTAACCTTATGATCATACTATAGTGAAAACGTCAAATACATGGTGCACCTTATGTTTAATAAGGACTCAAGGAGGGTGTATGTAAATCTGAAATCGACGGCTTGCCACATGTGAAAAAAAAGGTGATGTTGCTACTTAAAGAAATAGTGGGCTTATAAGGCATGAGCATATCATATATTAAGCAATGTGAACAATATACGCTTGCCTAGTATAATGGAGGCAAAGGTAGACGAAATCAAATAGCCACATCAAGAAGTGAATAATTTTGATGTAGATTGAATATGAAATCAATCACCAATAAGTACTTTTGCTCAATCATGATCCATATGTTGTGTTCTGTATGTGATGTTAGTGACATATCCAATGAAGTGTTAACAACAAACATATCGTTCTCTCACTCTGATTGCTTGTTGCCATTGTGAACACACAAGATCACAGGCAGGCAACAAAAAGTGAACAGTGATCAGGACATGTCAAGAAAGATTAATGTACCAACTAGCTAGGAGTTTTCCTTACTCCTTACATCATGGATTAATGATATGCCTATGACGCCACTTTTCTCCTTATTTACTTCATCTTTTATGGCCCAATAAAGATACTACTCTATCAAAAGAAATGTTTATTTATGCTTTTTTTTTCATAATAAGGAATAATTTTGTGCATACACCCATGCTGATCATGTTTAAACAAAATCGGATACCTCAAAGTTTACTCTATAATTCAATAAAAATAAAGGATCAATTGCATAATCTCCTATGGTGAAGTATCTATACTAAATGTTGTTTTGTTGCGCTAAATCTCTGGTTGATACATCAATCTTGTTGAGTTTAACGGTCCCACGATAAACTAATCTTATTGACTAAACAGTATTGAGCATGCTAGAAGCTATGCTAACTACACATGCACTAAAGTTAACAACTTTCATAGAGATTCTATTACACCTAAAAGTCTCACATGTAATTGATATCATTATGTGGCGTTGAAACGGGGATTAACAACTTGCATGGAGGTGCACTGAACTTGAGAGTGTCGGATATAATTGATATCATCATATGGATATCAGACAAATCTATATGCCATCTATAATTATGTATATATGCTTTCAATATGTTTTTGTGTATTAAGTGACTTGCATGTATGCTTTTGATGTATATATGCTTTCAATAATTTCGTACAAGAAAATGTAGAAGTTCGATTAATTCTAAACCCTTTGTGCCACGAATTTAACAGAATCATTGTTTTTCAGCTACTTTCTTCATAAATGAATATGTGTACACGAGCCTTGCGTTCATACTATACTTTTCTACGTACACACTGTGTAGGTTCATGTCTCATGGTTTCATACCTTACTATCCATTTTAACTAAACCCTTATTGGTTCGGAAAACAAACACTATCCTATACTATGCATCCTACGAGGGTTTTTCCAGCGGATTCTAGCTTTCATGTATATGTGTGGTACTAAAAGAGCAGGCATACATATACAAGCAGGGCATCAATACCCTTCCTAGAGCATTAGCAAAGCAAAGCAAAATCAAAGCAGCTGCACTTCACTGCGCCCCCCATCAATCATCATGGCTGCCTCCTGCCTTTCTTTCCTCTCACTCACTAGCTAGAAACCTTTTCAGATGGAAATCTCTTTAGGGCATGCAACTGAAAAGAAAGAAAGATCTAGATATAGACACCATGTTGCGCAAAAGCTACACATGCACACTGCAGAGATATATCTGAAAAGGCAAATAATGTATGCAAGCACCCACGTTGAGAGATTCTACCGAGAGAGAGAGAGACCACCAATTGTGTGAAATGATGAGTAGTAGAAGAAGAAGATAGAGGAACACCAATGCATGGATGGACTGATCATCCATCCAAATCATGCATGCATGTCCCTGCATTTGTAAAGCTGATCACTAGCTCATGCATGAAGCTGATAAGACAAGTAGTGAGTCATGTGTTAAGTATAAAGATATGCTCCATGACTTGCAAGCAAAACCCTTTTCACCACGGCAAAGCAAGGCACCTCCTTTCCCGACCTCTTACTGTCTAAAGAAACCCTAACAAAGGTGCTAGTCAAGCAAGATCATGGGTTTGATCTGTCTATACGAGTGGTCTAAAAAGAGATTATCCGGCCGGCCAAGCACACGCGCTTTGCGGCGATATGATGGACTTGATAAGCAATTAAGAATCCAAGAATTACGATCTCCGTCAAAACGAGATGATTATTTGTTTGTTTACTAGCATTACATTTGCGTAATGATTCTGGCGAGGGCTAGCTAGGAATCGATGAAGCAGCGAGTGGCTCTGATCCGTACCAGGTTGTCAGCGTGCTGCGCCTAGAAGGATGGATGGATCAGGAGGTGTCGCCGCCGCCGAGCTTTGCGAGCAGCGCGGCGACGAGCTGGTGGCGGCGCTCCTCGCGCTCCTCGGCGCGCGCCCTCCAGGCGTCCTCCCGCTCGCGCCACCGCCGCACGAGCGCGAGCCGCTCCTCGCCGAGCGCGACCATGGCGGCGCGCCACTCCTCCTCGCGCGCGCGGCGCTCGGCGTCGCGCGCCTCGGCCGCCTCCATCCACCGCTCCTCCATCTCCATCTGCCGCCGCATGAACTCCCGCAGCACCGCCTCCACCTCGCCGATCTCGATCCCTGGTCCACCCGCCGCCGCCGTCCTCGCCGCCGATGATGCTTTCCTCCTCCGCTTCCTCCCACCCTTCGTGTCCGCGATCTCCTCCGCCTCGTCTTCCAACAGCTCCACCTCCTCCTCGTCCTCCTCCTCCTCGTCCGGAGCAGCGGCGGGGTCCTTCCCCTTGGCCTTCTTCGCGTCCAATGCGCGCGCCCTCTCGGCCCTGGCGTCGAAGATGCGCCGCATCTCGTCGTGGAACGGGAAGGCGCCCCGGCTCGCGGGCGAGGCGGCGACGCCAGAAGGATCTCCTCCGCCCTCGGAAGAAGGATGGTGCTGCTGCGGCTGCGCGCCGTCGGCGGTGGTGGTGCCCTTGAACCTGGTGACGAGGTTCTTCCACTTGGACTTGCACTGGTCGGGCGTGCGCGCGAAGCCGCCGCCGGAGTGCGCGTGGAGGCGCGCGGAGACGGCCTCCCAGAGGGCCTTGTTGCGCTTGGTGGAGAGGAAGGAGTGGTCGAGGTCGGCGCGGATGGCGAGGAAGGCGGCCGTCTCGGCGTGGGACCACTGCGGCAGGCGCTCCCGCTCGGGCGGGTCGGCGGCGGGGGGAGCGGGAGGCGGGGGAGGGGGCAGGGGAGGAGGGTAGTGGTGGTGGTGGGGCGGGGAGGAGGAGAGGAGCGGGTGGTAGGGGTTGGAGAAGGAGGTGTTGAGGTGGTGGAAGGGATCCATGGATGGCGGTGGACGGCCGGAAAGCGAGCGAAGCAAAGTGGGGGAGAAGAAGGGAGGAGAGAGAGAGAGAGAAGTGTGCAAGGAAAGTCAAGAGGGCTGGAGAGAAAGCGAGGATAAATCAATCTGTTTCAACGCGCAAACGGCTTGCTTTCCCACTGCTTTTGAATTCCAGATCTGGATCCTCTGCGTCCTCAAGCGTCGGCTTCTCCAACGACGAGTCTCCACAGAGGATGCAGTACATGCGTACGGCTTCTGGAAAACCAAGACTGATCATCAAACTTAAAAAAGGGCTGCGTCTCATAGTAAAATATACTATTCCCTCCGATCCATATTACTTGTCGCGAAAATAAATATATCTAGACATGTTTTAATGCTAGATACATCCGATCTAATGACAAGTAATATGGATCGGAGGGAGTATAATATATGTCTCAGAAAATATACCATTGAAAACTATTTTTAAAGATAAATTTAATGGTATAATTTTTATGATATATTATATAAAATTTGTTGATCAAAATTAATAATCAAAATTGTTATTAAATTACATACATGAATCGGACAGGAGGGAGTAATATTTTCTACGAGTAGATTAATTAACCACCATTTGCATCGATTACGGTTTCAAAAAGTCTTGAAAAGTTAGCCAATTTCAATTAACTCGTAAAAATCTAAATTTTAAAATAGCTGGTCAAATTAGTCTAGACTTTTCACACGTTAATTGGTGAAAACAGATTTTTTTACGAAACCCAGTATAAACGTAGGCGCTTATAAATATGCACGTACAATCAGCCTTATGCACGCACGCACACTTTATCCTATGAGCACCTTCAAAAGTCTGAGACTTGAGACTGATCTGACGGTTCTTGAACTCGACGAACTCACCACAGGAGGCTCGCTATTAACTGGAACGTCGCCTCACACTGAAAAATATTCTGCCTTTATTTACGAGACATCAATGTAAACGTGGGGTTTGAACTCTAGTAAGTTGGGGTGCCACTGTCCTCCTAATCATCTAACCACGGGTTGTTTCTCCGGTGAAAACGAATTGAATTAATATATAATTATGTACTCTTTTTGTCCCATAATACAAAATGTTAGTATTACAACTAATGTACTCATATATTGGTTGCTATAATATGCATATATGCGCATGATATTGTATCTTTTAGTACACATATGGATTTCGGTTGAAGTGTGTTAAAATCGAAAAAGAAACAATTTGAAAATCGTTGACTTGAACTACACACTAGACTTATCTTAATTATAACACTCTTTTCTCTTTGTTTTTTAATATCATGTTATATTCTTACTCTAGCAGTCGTCGCTCAAGTTCATCCTCCTCGTGAGTGTACATCCTCCTCAATTTTATTAGTCACATCAAATTCGGTGGAGCTAAGTTGATAAATTAATCTGTTGAATTAGTCGGGCACTCATAACTCGCTGGTCTACTCATGTGTTAGAGACCATGACGACATTGTGGTCAGATATTGATACTCATACACTCTCATCTCCTTCCCCGTTATTTTTTCTTTATGTTTTTCTTCCTTTACCCTTCATCACAAGTTATTTTTTTCTTTTCTCGGAGCCAGTTTCATTTTCTGTCTCGTCTCATGCGAAATAGAAAAAAACATATCACTTATTATGGCTAATTATCAACATTTAGATAAACTGGATTTTATTTTAATAACACGATGTCGAAAAATGTTTCTATATGAAATGTTAAAATTGGGATATAAAGATGAGACATGTTAGGATGGTTGACATACACGGATGCATTTAGATAAATATATTTTATACGAAACTTTTGTACTTCTTTACATTTATTGTCATCATATTATAGCCCTAATGAGTATAAGTTTTTATGACTAAGATGTCATAATCAACCACATAACAAGATTTTGTGACAGTAGTTATGGTGTGCATTGTTATACAAGTGTAACATATATCACTACAAAGTTTACTCACGCAAAAAATTGTATGCTATATTAAAATTTCTCCTTGAACTATTTTAACGCATGTAAAACTTAGGAAGTGTATGCATACATATGTAGGTGTGTTCATGAATTTATTTTAGTATCGTTAAATAAATGATAGATATCTCTAGAGTTGATCTAAAAAAAGATATCTCTAAAGTTTATTGTCGAACAAATATCTTAGTAGTGGCTCTAGCGTATCACTAGGTAATTAAGTATAACTATAGGAACTTATGAAGGGGTGTCGACATGGTGAAAGGCGCATGGGAGAGAGAGGCCAAAGCTACGAAATGATTGAGAGGCCAAAACCCTTGCAAGGAGCTCCCGAAGAGCGAATCATGCCATCTTTTTTTTGTATCGGATGCGTGAGGATGTAGTTCAGAGCAGAATTGAGAGCCAATCTCGGAACCTACTAGGAAAACCAAGCTGGCAAAGAGTGACGCTGGTCATACTTCCATATCAAGTATAGTAGAACTCGGTTTCTTTAAAAAAAATTGAATTGGAATTCAGTTTCACAAGGCTGGTCTACGCAAGCATGTTTCATCTCTACACACGGAAGGCTTTAACGGTTTGAACCAAAATATTCGTGATGAAGCAAAACCCTCCATCCATATACCAAACCCTTAAGAGATGCTTATGTAATGATCGAGTGCAAAATCATGCGATCCACTTGACGTGCATGCTGAGAAATCAATAAGCCTCACAAAAAATGAAAACAAAAACCGTGTGCATGGATCAGTTCTGTGGCACTATTTCCATTCCAAGAAAAAAAAAACACGTATAATTTGTTTTTCTAAAGATAATTAACTTAAAATTTGACTAATTTTATATCTTGTAGATTTTGATATTTTATTTATTTTATATAAATTTGGTCAAACATCACAACGTTTGACTCTTTTCAAAAATTCATAGTGCTTCCTTTTTTAGAATTTGGGTAGTAGTAGTATGAGTAGTACTGTTTATATGTGGAAGGAAGAGCCGCAGCGGATCAAGTGCGGGCGGGGCGCGGGCCCGAGGCGGTAGAGGGCATTGCGTGGCTGGTGGCGTCACGCCGACGACAGCGCGGCGTAATTAACGAGAGGCTGCCGATCTCCCGGCTCTTCAGTTCTCTCTCTTGCCTTGCCTTCGCGGCGAAGCATCTGCGCGCGGCCCAAATGGACGCGCGCGTGTTCCAACTAGTACGCGAGTCTCTACGTACGTGTAGCTCGGTCTCAAAAAGAAAAAAACGTACGTGTAGCGCGGCCGGTCGGTCGCTTTGCCTCCTCGTTTCACCTTTCTCGCTCGGACCGGCCGGCCGGACGGACGGACGGACGGACGAGAGGGGGATATGGCATTTGGCACGTACAGATCGACCGGCCCGAGCAGAGGTCGGTGGGCAGCCAGAGAGACCAAACTAAATGCTGCAACCGCCGTCTACCGAATCCCGCGATCGATCGATGACCATGCAAATTAGTACTGGTCCTGGTCCGACTGCTTGCCCCGTTGACAGATGGATGGATCGATGGTCCTCCTGGATCGCACGTACTCGCAAGTCGGTGTCGGGCTGTCGGCCCATTGGGTCACGCTACCGGTTGCCCAGGATCACGTATTCACGTGCCACCCGTTCGTCAAACGCCACCACGTAACGTACCCCGGGTCCCGCTAATTGTGTTTGTCATAGACTAGTCACCAAATGTCAACATTATATTCGGCATATACTCCCGCTTTTGCAAGTGCTACTCGCGCCAAATGTCAACTGATGTCAGAGACTTTCCTCGACACGAAAAGCTCCTGTCCTGTCGCCACCAAGCTGGACATGTTCGAGACCAAAATGCACAACGGACCGGTCAGACCCATCCGCTTTCGAACCGACGAACTGATACCCCCTCTCTCTCCCGTGCCTTCCACAGCTTTCTTCTTGAGAGTCGACTTCCGCCTCCCGGCCCAATCCGACGCTCCCGTCGACGGCGCTGCCGGTCGAGGGAAGCAGAGGAGAGGTGCCGGTCTCAGTAGATTAGGTTCTAGGCTTAGAAGATGTAGCAGTTGTGCCCTGGTGCCGATTGGGAGTAGGTCGTCGGGTCTCATCGGCCAGATCCGGCGCATCCTCTGCTCCATCTTCCTCGACGCCCTCCTCTGGTGTGGGAGAAGATTTGAGCGTGGCATCTCCGACAATAAGGCCGTCTTCCCTTTCTCCTGGAGGCTCCCCGAGCTGGTGCTCCTCCGCGGTGCCAGGCGGTTGCCACAGATGCTGTTTGAAGAGCTTCCATGGTGGAAGCTTATCTCCAACGGCGGATATGGTAAGGCCTCTTTCAATAAGCGGTTCTTGGCTTCTTCTTGGTGCTGGACTTCGAAGCCCCTGAATCCCTTTCTGGCCGGCCATGGTGGCTTGGTGGAGGGGTTTCCTGTTGGAATTTTGGCCCAAATAGTCTAGCCCATTTTCTATTTCAATAATTCCTGAAAATCCTAGAGGCTCATGTGGCCCATTCATGCAAGACAAGAGCTGGGACAAATGTTTAGTCCCACATTGCTAGTTGAGTGGAAGTTGGACCAGCTTATAAGGTGAGCTCTCCTACCACTTGGTAAAAGGATGAGAAGGAGAAGGAGAGAGTTCCACACGCGCGCTCCTCCTCCTCCTCGCTCGCCTCGCCTCGCCTCGCCTCGTCACGTCACGACGCGCGCGCGCGCCGCGGGTTGCGGGAACCATGAGACCTGACATCGCCTTTGCTGTAAGCAAACTCAGTCGATTTGTCTCAAATCCAGGAGATGATCACTGGCATGCTCTTGAAAGAGTTATGCGATATCTAAAAGGCACTGCGAGCTATGGCATACACTATACCGGGTATCCGAGGGTACTAGAGGGTTATAGTGATTCAAATTGGATATCTGATGCTGATGAGATAAAGGCCACGAGTGGATATGTTTTCACACTTGGTGGTGGCGCTGTTTCTTGGAAGTCTTGCAAGCAGACCATCTTAACGAGGTCAACTATGGAAGCAGAACTCACAGCACTAGACACGGCCACTGTTGAAGCAGAGTGGCTTCGTGAACTCTTGATGGACTTACCTGTGGTTGAAAAACCTATACCCGCAATTCCAATGAACTGTGATAATCAAACTATGATTATTAAGGTGAACAGTTCTAAGGATAATATGAAGTCCTCAAGACATGTGAAGAGGAGATTGAAATCTGTCAGGAAAATGAGAAACTCCGGAGTTATTGCATTGGATTATATCCAAACATCTAAAAACTTGGCAGATCCCTTCACAAAGGGTCTATCACGCAACGTGATAGAAAATGCATCGAAGGAGATGGGTATGAGACCCACAATTTGAGCTTTCCACAGTGGTAAACCACTCTATTTGATCGGAGATCCCGTGAATTAGAATTGGGAAACAAGCTGTTGGTTAGCTGAGAGGAAAGTATCCCTACTTTAATAAACACCACTCCATAAAGATGCAATACTTTCCTATTCTGCATGGCAGGTTGATTTATTATCTTAATGTGTTCTAAGTGGCTTATCCTAAGCAAAGATGTTGTCCTACAGAACATCTTTTGAAGAACACACCTATATGAGTCTGACTGTTAAAACGTCGCAGTCTATGAGAGTAGGGTGCTCTCTAATAAACTCATGAAAGGTCATGGAGTATGACGTATAAGCTCCACCCGCAGGGAAGTCCCACGGTAGCCCAGTATCGGTCAAGACTTCGTGTGAAGCTAGATTGCAGCAAACTTGCAGTTCAAGGCATAGTCCACTGTACAAGTCGCAACCTAGTGTAGCATAGAATTCTGGGTGGAAGTTCAACTTAACAGTCTCCACTATAGTACCGGTATATAAACAGTGTTTTGGAACCAAAGGCAAATTACATGTGCCTCTGGAATCTGGTGGGGGATTGTTGGAATTTTGGCCCAAATAGTCTAGCCCATTTTCTATTTCAATAATTCCTGAAAATCCTAGAGGCCCATGTGACCCATTCATGCAAGACAAGAGCTAGGACAAATGTTTAGTCCCACATTGCTAGTTGAGTGGAAGTTGGACCAGCTTATAAGGTGAGCTCTCCTACCACTTGGTAAAAGGATGAGAAGGAGAAGGAGAGAGTTCCACACGCGCGCTCCTCCTCCTCCTCGCTCGCCTCGCCTCGCCTCGTCTCGTCACGTCACGTCACGACGCGCGCGCGCCGCGGGTTGCGGGAACCATGAGACCTGACATCGCCTTTGCTGTAAGCAAACTCAGTCGATTTGTCTCAAATCTAGGAGATGATCACTGGCATGCTCTTGAAAGAGTTATGCGATATCTAAAAGGCACTGCGAGCTATGGCATACACTATACCGGGTATCCGAGGGTACTAGAGGGTTATAGTGATTCAAATTGGATATCTGATGCTGATGAGATAAAGGCCACGAGTGGATATGTTTTCACACTTGGTGGTGGCGCTGTTTCTTGGAAGTCTTGCAAGCAGACCATCTTAACGAGGTCAACTATGGAAGCAGAACTCACAGCACTAGACACGGCCACTGTTGAAGCAGAGTGGCTTCGTGAACTCTTGATGGACTTACCTGTGGTTGAAAAACCTATACCCGCAATTCCAATGAACTGTGATAATCAAACTGTGATTATTAAGGTGAACAGTTCTAAGGATAATATGAAGTCCTCAAGACATGTGAAGAGGAGATTGAAATCTGTCAGGAAAATGAGAAACTCCGGAGTTATTGCATTGGATTATATCCAAACATCTAAAAACTTGGCAGATCCCTTTACAAAGGGTCTATCACGCAACGTGATAGAAAATGCATCGAAGGAGATGGGTATGAGACCCACAATTTGAGCTTTCCACAGTGGTAAACCACTCTATTTGATCGGAGATCCCGTGAATTAGAATTGGGAAACAAGCTGTTGGTTAGCTGAGAGGAAAGTATCCCTACTTTAATAAACACCACTCCATAAAGATGCAATACTTTCCTATTCTGCATGGCAGGTTGATTTATTATCTTAATGTGTTCTAAGTGGCTTATCCTAAGCAAAGATGTTGTCCTGCAGAACATCTTTTGAAGAACACACCTATATGAGTCTGACTGTTAAAACGTCGCAGTCTATGAGAGTAGGGTGCTCTCTAATAAACTCATGAAAGGTCATGGAGTATGACGTATAAGCTCCACCCGCGGGGAAGTCCCACGGTAGCCCAGTATCGGTCAAGACTTCGTGTGAAGCTAGATTGCAGCAAACTTGCAGTTCAAGGCATAGTCCACTGTACAAGTCGCAACCTAGTGTAGCAAAGAATTCTAGGTGGAAGTTCAACTTAACAGTCTCCACTATAGTACCGGTATATAAACAGTGTTTTGGAACCAAAGGCAAATTACATGTGCCTCTGGAATCTGGTGGGGGATTGTTGGAATTTTGGCCCAAATAGTCTAGCCCATTTTCTATTTCAATAATTCCTGAAAATCCTAGAGGCCCATGTGGCCCATTCATGCAAGACAAGAGCTGGGACAAATGTTTAGTCCCACATTGCTAGTTGAGTGGAAGTTGGACCAGCTTATAAGGTGAGCTCTCCTACCACTTGGTAAAAGGATGAGAAGGAGAAGGAGAGAGCTCCACACACGCGCTCCTCCTCCTCCTCGCTCGCCTCGTCACGTCACGACGCGCGCGCGCGCCGCGGGTTGCGGGAATCTCGCCGAGCCGAGCTTTATTTTGCCACGCATGAATGGTATATGAACAGATGTACAGAAGGTGAAACGTTTGCTTTGAATGGACTTTTAATACGAAGGTGAAACGTTTGCTTTGAATGGACTTTTAATACGAGTTAAATGAATACGAATTGAGTGGAGGCTGTCCGGTGGGCTGCCGCCTGTTCGCTTCATCTTCCGTTCATTCGTTTCATCTTCTGCACTGTCTGCCTTCCCCTCTGCGCCTATAAAAGAGAGAGGTCGCGACTCCTCTCAGTTACACTGCCACACATTCTTTGCGCCTCCAGTTCCAGAGCACTGCGCTACCTACGTCTTCTCCATCCCGTCTTGCGGCGTGCACCGCGAGCCGGGACAGTAGGCCTCCGAGACCCCGCTGCTTCGAGTCCTGTACGGGAGAAGGGCGATAAGGTTTTTGGGGAGCGCTATCAGCGCGACTACTGGCTTCGTCACGGACTCCTTCACAGATAGCGACGTTTTCCCCGACGAGGACTTCTTCCCCGACATCAGCACCCTCTTCCTCGACGACATGGCCAACGACGGTTCCAACGCCGGCGGTTCCACTTCTGCTACTGTCGTGTACATCTTCTGTCTCTATCTTGTTCTGATCATATCCAAAGTTTTATGCCTTGCAGTTTTTTTGGCTATATGCCTTAATATGTTTTCGCTATTTCACATGATTAGTATATTGCCTACTTTTCTAATCAGGTTTTATCTAGCGTTTATTATAGATAATTCGCTTGGTAAATTGCTCTGTTATTCAACAATCCAAAAACCTTATTTCAGGCAATTTGCCCCAAGTGGCTTTGTTGCTTCTATGAAGCCACCTGTGTTTGAAGGTGTGAATTACAAACGATGGCGTGCGAGAGCAGTGCTCTGGTTTCAGACCATGAGCTGCTATAACGCCATCTATGGCGCACCTGAGGGGGAACTTAATCCCGCTCAGGAAGAGGCGTTCCAAAAACTTGATACCACTTTCAAGGCTGCCTTGATCAGCATCCTTGGCGACAATATTGTCGATTCATATCTGTCATTTAGCAATGGCAAAGATATGTGGGATGCGCTCGAGAGAAAATTTGGAATCTCTGATGCTGGCAGTGAACTGTATGTCATGGAACAATTCTATGACTATAAGATGATTGATGACCGCTCCATTGTGGAGCAGGCTCATGAGATACAGTCACTTGCCAGGGAGCTTGAGCACTTCACTTGTGTGTTACCGGACAAGTTTGTTGCCGGAGGCATCATTGCCAAACTTCCCCAGTCATGGAGGAATTTTGCTACTTCTCTGAAGCACAAGAGACAAGAGTTCTCCGTGACGGATCTCATTGGGACTCTTGATGTGGAAGAGAAGGCGAGAGCAAAAGACACACGTGCTCGAGGTACCGAGGGAGGTTCTAATGCCAACCTGGTACAGAAAAGGAACTTCCAGCCTCACAAGTTCAAGAACAAAGGCAAGTTTGATGACAAAGGAAAGTTCGATGGAAAGAACAAGGCCTCACAGTCCACCAGCTTCAAGAAGAAGACTGATAAGAGGAAAGGTGCTTGTCATGTGTGCGGTGATCCTAATCAATGGGATCCTGCTTGTCCCAACCGCTTTGACAAGCGCCAACATGGGAAGAGCAGTAAGACTGCTAATGTTGTCATGGGCGACGTTGAGATGAAAGATGTTGGGTATGGTATATTACCTACTGTTCTTTCATTATGTCATTCTCCTGATTGGTGGATTGACACGGGCGCTAATGTACATGTCTGTTCTGATATTTCAATGTTTTCTTCATATCAGGTCAGAGGGACTCAAACCGTGCTGATGGGGAACGGCTCGCATGCTTTTGTTCATGGTGTTGGTACGGTCGATCTGAAGTTCACTTCGGGAAAGACTGTG
Source organism: Avena sativa (assembly GCA_916181665.1). Taxonomy (NCBI): domain Eukaryota; kingdom Viridiplantae; phylum Streptophyta; class Magnoliopsida; order Poales; family Poaceae; genus Avena; species Avena sativa. Next base: position 18,772,941 of record OV702285.1, read on the forward strand.
CGCCTGAAGAACGTGCATCATGTTCCCTCAATAAATAAAAATCTTGTTAGCGGATCTCTTCTGTGTCGAGATGGCTACAAGATTGTATTCGAGTCCAATAAATTTGTAATTTCGAAGTATGGAACTTTTATTGGTAAAGGCTATGAATGCGGAGGCTTGTTCCGCTTATCTCTGTTAGACATTTGTAATAAAGTTGTTAATCATATTTACACAAATTTTGAATCAAATGTCTGGCACTCTCGTCTTTGTCATATTAATTTTGGTTGTATGACGCGGCTAGCCAAAATGAATTTAATCCCTGATTTCTCAACTGTTAAGGGATCTAAGTGCCAAGTCTGCGTGCAAGCTAAACAACCTCGCAAGTCACATACGACTGCAGAAGTGAGAAATTTAACACCACTAGAGCTCATACATTCTGATCTTTGTGAGATGAATGGTGTGTTAACAAAAGGTGGAAAGAAATATTTCATGACTTTGATCGATGACTCTACGAGATATTGTCATGTGTATCTTCTAAAATCAAAAGATGAGGCTTTGAGTTTCTTCAAAATCTATAAAGCTGAGGCAGAAAATCAACTTGATCGAAAGATTAAGAGGCTTAGGTCTGATCGTGGTGGAGAGTATTTTTCCAACGAGTTTGATTTCTTTTGTGCGGAACATGGCATAATTCATGAGAGGACGCCTTGTTGGAATTATGCCCTAGAGGCAATAATAAAGATGTTATTATTATAATTCTTGTTCATGATAAAGTTTATATTCCATGCTAGAATTGTATTAAGCGGAAACATTAATACTTGTGTGGTTTGTGAACAACACCGTGTCCCTGGTACGCCTCTAAGGACTAGCTCATTGATCAATGATGGTTAAGGTTTCCTAACCATAGACATGAGTTGTCAATTGATAATGAGATCATATCATTGGAGAATGATATGATGGACAGACCCAAACTAAGCGAAGCAATTAGATCGTTTCATCGTGTTCATCTTTGCGAAGCTTTTCCTATGTCAAATATTGTATTCCTTAGACCATGAGATAATGCAACTCCCTGGTACCGGAAGAAAGCTTTGAGGTCATCAAACGTCATCCTATGAGAGGGTGATCATAAAGGTGTCTCTCAGGTGATCGGAAAGTATCTGTTGGGTTGTATGTATCGAGATGGAATTTGTCCCTCCCAAGTCGGAGAGATATACTTCGGGCCCACTCGGTAATCGATATCAACACCGCTTGCAAGCATGTGGTTAAGGAGTTAATCACAAAGTGATATCGGATTACGGAACGAGTAAAGTACTTGCTGTGAACGAGATTGAACTAGGTATGACGGTACCGACGATCGAATCTCGGGCAAGTAAAATATCGCGAGACGAAGGGAATATATATATGGGATTGATTGAATCCTGGCATCGTGGTTCATCCGATATGATCATCGATGAATGTGTGGGAGTCAATATGGGTGCCCAGACCCCGCTCTTGATTATTGATAGAAGATCATGTCTGCATATTCTCGAACCCGCAGGGTCACACACTTAACGTATCTCGACGCTAGGATAGATTGGATAATTGGTTTATGAATTTTTGTTCGGAGTCTCGGATGGGATCCGGGACATCACGAGAGGTTCCGGAATGGTCCGGAGAATAAGATTCATATAAGGCAGTGCAGTTTTTGGAGTTCGGAATTGTTCCGGGTTAATCGGTATTGTACCGGAAGCTTCTAGAACCTTCCGGAAGGGGACCAACGTGGCCCCATCTTCCGGGAGGGGGCATGGGCCTATGAGGGAGTGTCCTGGCCGCATTGGGCCAGGGGCACAAGGCCCCATAGGGCCCAGCCGATCCTAGAGAGTTTAAATCGTTTAAACTAGAGATAGGGTTTCTAGAAGAGGGGAGAGTCCATGCCCCCCACTCCTTATCCTTTGGGCTTGGGGGAGGGGCTAGGGCTGCGCCCCCCCCCTCTATATAAAGAGGGGTGGGGGAGCACCAACCCCACACACCTCTCCTTCAAACCCTAGCCGCCTTGCTAGCTTTCCTCTCTCCCTCCCGACTGTTTGTAGGCGAAGCCCTGCAGCAGAAATTATCCACCATATACACCACGCCGTCGTGTTGTAGATCCAATCTATCTCTCCACCATACTTGCTGGTCCGAGGAAGGAGGAGACGTCGAGGTGCTGCACGTGTGCATCTCACGGAGGCACCGCCACTTGTGGTGCTAGATCGGATCGGATCGCGAGGAGGAGAAGCGAGTACGACTACATCACACACGTTCCGACGAACGTTCCGCTGTGCGAATCTTCAAGGGTATGAAGATCTAATCCAATCTCTCTCGTTGATTGCATCTCCTAGATTAGATCTTGGCTTTCCCTCTGTTCGCATCCGTAGAAAATTTTGATTTACTATGCCGCGAAACCCCTCAGTGGTATCAGAGCTAGATCTATGCGTAGATGTGTTTCACGAGTAGAACGCAACATGGTTGTTGCGGGCGTTGATGTTTTCTGTTGCAAGCCTCTTGTTTGTGTTCTTCTTATGACGCGGGATAGTGAGATTGAAGCGGTCCAGGCCAACCTTACGCGACGTCGTTCGCGAGACCGGCTCCGCACTTGACGTGTGGCTTGTTCCACACATGCGGCTGGTGGATGTCAGTTTCTCTCACTATAGTTGTCATGGGATTAACACCGGAGTTTGGCAACCATAATATCACTGTTGTGGCTTTCCGTAGGTAAGAATCGTTCGTAGCATCTACTCCCATAAGCCACGTAAAACATGCAACAACAAAGTAGAGGCGTCTAACTTGTTTTTGCAGGGAGTGTTTTCTGTGATATGGTATGGCCCAAGATGTGATGTGTATATTGTATGCGATGATCATGTTTTGTAATGTTTCACGACTTGCATGTCGATGAGTACACAACCGGCAGGAGCCATATGGTTGTCTTTATAATTGTGTATGACCTGCGAGTCAACTTCTTATACGCCATGTAATAGCTTTACTTTATCGCTAAGTAGTTAGCAATAGTTGTAGATGCTATTCGTGGTGGAGGCAATCATGGTGGAGTGATGGAGATCATGCCGGAACGCACAAGATGGAGATCATTGCGCGAGGATTGGCTATACCATGTCACATAAAGTTATATGCATGTGATGTTTATCCCTTTATGTATCTTATTATGCTTAGATCGCGACGGTAGCATTATAAGATGATTCCTCACTTAAAGATCAAGATAAAAACTGTGTTCTCCCCAAGTATGCACCGTTGCGAAAGTTCGTCGTCTCCAAGCATCACGTGATGATCGGGTGCTATAGACTCTACGCTCACATACAACGGGTGCAAGCCAGTTTTGCACACGCAGAAATACTTGGGTCTAACTTGACGAGCCTAGCATGTACAGACATGGCCTCGGAACACAAGAACCGAAAGGTTAAGCATGAGTCATATGAATGATATGATCGACACTTTGTTGTCCACCATTGAAACCACATCTCTTCTCGTGATGATCGGATCAGGTGTGGTGAATTTGGATCGTGTTCACTAAACAACTTGAGGGATGTTGAATTTAGTGGGAGTTCATCTAGTAATTTGATTAAGTTGAACTATTTATCATGAACATAGTCTAAATTGTACTTGCCAATACTGTAGATCACATGGCCAAGTCCAACTTCAACTTCAACGTTTTTGCTGAGAAGGAAAAGCTTAGAAACAATGGGTCTAACTTCACCAATTGGTTCCGCAATCTAAGAATCATTCTATCTGGCGGACAAAAGGACTATGTCCTTGGGAAAGCGTTAGGTGACCCCCCTGCTGCAACTACGCCGGCTGATGAGAAAGCTGTCTATCAGTCGCGCAAAGATGATTATGGTGTGATTAAGAGCACCATGTTGTTTGCTATGGAACCGGAGCTTCAAAATCGTTTTGAAGAGTATCCCGGGCCCTTCGAGATTCTCGAGGAGCTGAAAACCATGTTTCAGACTCAGGCCCGTTCTGAGAGATATGAGATCTCCGAGAAGTTCTTTAACTGCAAGATGGAGGAAGGGAGTTCCGTTAGTGAGCACGCCATTAAGATGACGGGCTACACTCAACGGCTTGAGCAACTGGAATGCACGATTCCAGAGGAGCTCAAGATTGATAGGGTTCTGCAATCACTCCCTCCCAGCTACAAAAGTTTTGTAGTGACTCATAATCAGATTGGTTCCACTGATACGATCACCGAGCTCTTCGCAAAGCTGAAGGCTGCGGAAGTGGACATCAAGAAGGATAATCATGTGTTGATGGTCAACAAGCCCTCCTTTAAGAAAGGTAAGGGAGCAAAGAAGCCCTTCAAGAAGGGCGGCGGCAAGCGCAATGCCCCTACTGAGAAGAAGCTCAGGTCTGGTCCCAAGCCGGACACTGAGTGCTTCTATTGCAAGGACAAGGGTCACTGGAAGCGCAACTGTCCGAAGTACTTAGCGGACAAGAAGGCTGGTACCATCAAAGGTATATTTGATATACATGTTATTGATGTTTTCCTTACTAGCCCTCGTTGTAGTGCCTGGGTATTTGATATCGGTTCAGTTGCTAATATTTGTAACTCGAAACAGGAGCTACGGAATATACGGCGGCTTGCGAGGGATGAGGTGACGATGCGCGTTGGCAACGGATCAAGAGTTGATGTGATGGCCGTCGGCACGCTCTCCTTAGTTTTACCTTCGGGATTAGTTTTAAACCTTAATAAGTGTTATTATGTGCCTGCGTTGAGCATGAACATTATTTCTGGATCGTGTTTATTGCAAGACGGTTATTCATTTAAATCGGAGAATAATGGTTGTTCTATTTATATGAGTAACATCTTTTATGGTCATGCACCTCTTGTAAATGGTTTATTTCTTCTAAATCTCGAAAGGGATGAAACACACATCCATAACATTGAGGCTAAGAGATGCAAAGTAGATAGTGATAATACTACTTATTTGTGGCACTGTCGTCTAGGTCATATTGGTGTAAAGCGCATGAAGAAACTCCATTCTGATGGACTTTTGGAGTCTCTTGATTTTGAATCATTTGACACATGCGAACCATGCCTCATGGGCAAGATGATCAAAACCCCGTTCTCCGGTATGATGGAGCGAGCAACAGACTTGTTGGAAATCATACATACCGATGTATGCGGACCGATGAGTGTTTCGACGCGCGGTGGATATCGCTATTTCCTCACTTTTACCGATGACTTAAGTAGATATGGGTATATCTATTTAATGAAACATAAATCTGAAACATTTGAAAAGTTCAAGGAATTTCAGAATGAAGTGGAGAACCATCGTAACAGAAAGATTAAGTTTCTACGATCCAATCGTGGAGGTGAATATTTGAGTTATGATTTTCTCACGCATCTTAAAGCAAGTGGAATCGTTTCACAACTCACGCCACCCGGAACACCACAGCGCAATGGTGTGTCTGAACGCCGGAATCGAACCCTATTAGATATGGTCCGATCAATGATGTCTCTTACTAATTTGCCGTTATCATTTTGGGGTTATGCATTAGAAACCGCTGCATTCACTTTAAATAGGGCTCCATCTAAATCCATTGAGACGACACCGTATGAACTATGGTTTGGTGCTAAACCTAAGTTGTCGTTTCTTAAAGTTTGGGGATGCGAAGCTTACGTCAAGAAGTTGATGCCGGACAAGCTCGAACCCAAAGCGGAGAAATGCGTCTTCATAGGATACCCTAAGGAAACTATTGGGTATACCTTCTATCACAGAACCGAAGGCAAAGTGTTTGTCGCAAAGAACGGTTCCTTTCTTGAGAAGGAGTTTCTCTCGAAAGAAGTGAGTGGGAGGAAAGTAGAGCTAGACGAGGTTATTGAACCTTCTCTTGAATTGGAGAGTGGCGCAGCACCTGAAATTGTTCCAGTGCCGCCTGCACCAACAATAGAGGAAGCTAATGACAAGGATCATGAAGCTTCGGACGATGCTGCTACTGAACGTCGCAGGTCGACAAGGTCGCGTGCCCCTCCTGAGTGGTACGGCAACCCTGTCTTGACTGTCTTGTTAGTAGAAGACAGTGAACCTACGAACTATGAGGAAGCGATGATGAGCCCAGACTCTGAGAAATGGCTTGAAGCCATGAAATCCGAATTGGGATCCATGAGAGAAAACCAAGTATGGACTTTGGTGGACCCTCCTAGCGACCGAAAGGCCGTTGAGTGCAAATGGATCTTCAAGAAGAAAACGAACGCGGATGGTAATGTTACCGTCTATAAAGCACGGCTTGTCGCAAAAGGTTTTCGACAAGTTCAAGGTGTTGACTATGATGAGACTTTTTCTCTCGTAGCGATGTTTAAGTCCATTCGGATTTTATTAGCAATTGCTGCGTTTCATGATTATGAAATATGGCAGATGGATGTCAAGACTGCGTTCCTCAATGGCAACATTGATGAAGAGTTGTATATGATGCAACCCGAAGGTTTTGTCGATCCTAAGGATGCTAGTAAAGTATGCAAACTTCAGCGTTCCATTTATGGACTGAAGCAAGCATCTCGGAGTTGGAACCTTCGTTTTGATCAAGTGATCAAGAGCTTTGGATTTGTTCCAAATTGCTACGAAGCTTGTATCTACAAGAAAGTGAGTGGGAGCTCGGTGACATTTCTGGTACTATATGTGGATGACATATTGATTATCGGAAATGACACCAACATGCTTAACGATGTGAAGAGTTATTTGAACAAGTGTTTTTCAATGAAAGACCTAGGTGAAGCTGCTTATATATTGGGCATCAAAATCTATAGAGATAGACAAAGACGCCTGATAGCTTTAAGCCAAAGTACATACCTAGACAAGGTTCTGAAAAGGTTCAGAATGGATAAGGCAAAGAAAGGTTCAGTGCCTATGTTGTCAGGTAAGATATTGAGCAAGGCTCAGTGTCCAGCTACGGTAAATGATAGGGAAGCTATGAGCAAAGTGCCTTATGCCTCGGCCATAGGTTCCATCATGTATGCCATGCTGTGTACTAGACCGGATGTGTCCAATGCTCTTAGTTTGACGAGCAGATATCAAAGTGATCCAGGAGTGGAACACTGGACAGCCGTGAAGAACATCCTAAAGTACCTAAATAGAACTAAAGAAATGTTCTTAGTCTATGGGGGTGATGAACAGCTTGTCGTAAAAGGTTACGTCGATGCTAGTTTCGACACCGACAAGGATGATTCCAAATCTCAGACAGGATACGTTTATATTTTGAATGGAGGAGCTGTGAGCTGGAGAAGCTGCAAGCAAAGCGTGATCGCGGGATCTACAGTGGAAGCGGAATACATGGCCGCTGCAGAAGCGTCAAGTGAAGGAGTTTGGATCAGAAACTTCATCACTGAGCTTGGCGTGGTTCCAAGTGCATTGGACCCACTAGAGATATTGTGTGACAACACTGGCGCCATAGCACTCGCTAAGGAACCAAGATATCATCCAAAGACCAAGCATATCAACCGCAAGTTTCATATAATCCGAGATTATATAGCAGATGGAGATCTGAAGATTAGCAAAGTACGTACGGATCTGAATGTCGCAGATCCATTGACTAAACCTCTTCCACGTGTAAAACATGATCAACACCTCAGTGCCATGGGTGTGAGATTGTTGCCAGATGTAAACTAGATTATTGACTCTAGTGCAAGTGGGAGACTGTTGGAATTATGCCCTAGAGGCAATAATAAAGATGTTATTATTATAATTCTTGTTCATGATAAAGTTTATATTCCATGCTAGAATTGTATTAAGCGGAAACATTAATACTTGTGTGGTTTGTGAACAACACCGTGTCCCTGGTACGCCTCTAAGGACTAGCTCATTGATCAATGATGGTTAAGGTTTCCTAACCATAGACATGAGTTGTCAATTGATAATGAGATCATATCATTGGAGAATGATATGATGGACAGACCCAAACTAAGCGAAGCAATTAGATCATTTCATCATGTTCATCTTTGCGAAGCTTTTCCTATGTCAAATATTGTATTCCTTAGACCATGAGATAATGCAACTCCCTGGTACCGGAAGAAAGCTTTGAGGTCATCAAACGTCATCCTATGAGAGGGTGATCATAAAGGTGTCTCTCAGGTGATCGGAAAGTATCTGTTGGGTTGTATGTATCGAGATGGAATTTGTCCCTCCCAAGTCGGAGAGATATACTTCGGGCCCACTCGGTAATCGATATCAACACCGCTTGCAAGCATGTGGTTAAGGAGTTAATCACAAAGTGATATCGGATTACGGAATGAGTAAAGTACTTGCTGTGAACGAGATTGAACTAGGTATGACGGTACCGACGATCGAATCTCGGGCAAGTAAAATATCGCGAGACGAAGGGAATATATATATGGGATTGATTGAATCCTGGCATCGTGGTTCATCTGATATGATCATCGATGAATGTGTGGGAGTCAATATGGGTGCCCAGACCCCGCTGTTGATTATTGATAGAAGATCATGTCTGCATATTCTCGAACCCGCAGGGTCACACACTTAACGTATCTCGACGCTAGGATAGATTGGATAATTGGTTTATGAATTTTTGTTCGGAGTCTCGGATGGGATCCAGGACATCACGAGAGGTTCCGGAATGGTCCGGAGAATAAGATTCATATAAGGCAGTGCAGTTTTTGGAGTTCGGAATTGTTCCGGGTTAATCGGTATTGTACCGGAAGCTTCTAGAACCTTCCAGAAGGGGACCAACGTGGCCCCACCTTCCGGGAGGGGACATGGGCCTATGAGGGAGTGTCCTGGCCGCATTGGGCCAGGGGCACAAGGCCCCATAGGGCCCAGCCGATCCTAGAGAGTTTAAATCGTTTAAACTAGAGATAGGGTTTCTAGAAGAGGGGAGAGTCCATGCCCCCCACTCCTTATCCTTTGGGCTTGGGGGAGGGGCTAGGGCTGCGCCCCCCCCTCTATATAAAGAGGGGTGGGGGCGCACCAACCCCACACACCTCTCCTCCAAACCCTAGCCGCCTTGCTAGCTTTCCTCTCTCCCTCCCGACTGTTTGTAGGCAAAGCCCTGCCGCAGAAATTCTCCACCATATACACCACGCCGTCGTGTTGTAGATCCAATCTATCTCTCCACCATACTTGCTGGTCCGAGGAAGGAGGAGACGTCGAGGTGCTGCACGTGTGCATCTCACGGAGGCACCGCCACTTGTGGTGCTAGATCGGATCGGATCGCGAGGAGGAGAAGCGAGTACGACTACATCACCCACGTTCCGACTAACGTTCCGCTGTGCGAATCTTCAAGGGTATGAAGATCTAATCCAATCTCTCTCGTTGATTGCATCTCCTAGATTAGATCTTGGCTTTCCCTCTGTTCGCATCCGTAGAAAATTTTGATTTACTATGCCGCGAAACCCCTCACGCCTCCCTACTCACCCCAGTCAAATGGAGTAGCCGAAAGAAAGAACCGTACTCTAACAGATTTGGTTAATGCCATGTTAGACACATCGGGTCTTCCTAAGGAATGGTGGGGGGAGGCACTATTGACCGCGTGTCATGTCCTAAACCGAGTTCCCACAAAGAACAAAGAAATTACTCCATTCGAAGAATGGGAGAAGAAAAGACTAAAACTCTCTTACTTACGTACTTGGGGTTGTTTGGCAAAGGTTAATGTACCAATCCCCAAGAAGCCCAAGCTTGGACCAAAAACCATTGATTGTGTTTTTCTGGGCTATGCTTTTCATAGCATTGGTTATAGATTCTTGATAGTAAAATCTGAAGTACCTGACATTCATGTCGGTACAATCATGGAGTCGACTGATGCGACTTTCTTTGATGATATCTTTCCAATGAAGGATAAACCTAATTCATCAAATCCGGAGATACCTAGTTCATCTGATCAGGAATTTGCTATATTCTCTGAACCTATCATTCCGATTGAACACTCTGAAAGTCCTAAGGAGGATGATAATGAAATTCCTAAAAGGAGCAAGAGACAAAGGACTGCAAAGTCTTTTGGTGATGATTTCATTGTGTACCTTGTGGATGACACTCCCACTTCCATTTCAGAAGCTTATGCATCTCCTGATGCTGACTACTGGAAGGAAGCTGTTCATAGTGAGATGAATTCCATCTTAGCTAATGAAACATGGGAGATCACTGATCGTCCTTATGGGTGCAAACCTGTAGGATGTAAATGGGTGTTCAAGAAGAAACTAAGGCCTGATGGTACTATTGAGAAGTACAAGGCAAGGCTAGTGGCCAAGGGTTATACCCAAAAGGAAGGTGAAGACTTCTTTGACACTTACTCACCTGTAGCAAGGTTGACCACCATTCGAGTACTACTTTCTCTGGCTGCCTCACACGGTCTTCTCATTCATCAAATGGACGTTAAGACGGCTTTCCTAAATGGAGAGTTGGATGAGGAAATTTATATGGATCAACCAGATAGTTTTGTAGTAAATGGTCAAGAAAGAAAAGTGTGCAAGCTACTGAAGTCTTTGTATGGTCTTAAACAAGCACCTAAGCAGTGGCACGAAAAATTTGATAAAACCTTAACCGCTGCAGGCTTTGTTGTAAACGAAGCTGACAAGTGTGTATACTATCGCCATGGTGGGGGTGAGGGAGTCATCCTTTGTTTGTATGTTGATGACATACTGATTTTCGGAACCAACCTTAATGCAATTAAGGAGGTCAAAGATTTCTTATCTCGTTCCTTTGAGATGAAGGATCTGGGAGTAGCTGATGTCATCCTGAACATCAAGCTATTGAGAGATGATGATGGTGGGATTACACTTCTTCAGTCCCACTATGTGGAAAAGATCTTGAGTCGTTTCGGGTATAGCGACGTCAATTGTTCTCCTACACCGTATGATCCTAGTGTGTTGCTTCTAAAGAATCGAGGAAATGCTAGAGACCAACTAAGATACTCTCAAATCATTGGCTCGCTTATGTATTTAGCTAGTGCCACGAGACCTGACATCGCCTTTGCTGTAAGCAAACTCAGTCGATTTGTCTCAAATCCAGGAGATGATCACTGGCATGCTCTTGAAAGAGTTATGCGATATCTAAAAGGCACTGCGAGCTATGGCATACACTATATCGGGTATTTGAGGGTACTAGAGGGTTATAGTGATTCAAATTGGATATCTGATGCTGATGAGATAAAGGCCACGAGTGGATATGTTTTCACACTTGGTGGTGGCGCTGTTTCTTGGAAGTCTTGCAAGCAGACCATCTTAACGAGGTCAACTATGGAAGCAGAACTCACAGCACTAGACACGACCACTGTTGAAGCAGAGTGGCTTCGTGAACTCTTGATGGACTTACCTGTGGTTGAAAAACCTATACCCGCAATTCCAATGAACTGTGATAATCAAACTGTGATTATTAAGGTGAACAGTTCTAAGGATAATATGAAGTCCTCAAGACATGTGAAGAGGAGATTGAAATCTGTCAGGAAAATGATAAACTCCGGAGTTATTGCATTGGATTATATCCAAACATCTAAAAACTTGGCAGATCCCTTCACAAAGGGTCTATCACGCAACGTGATAGAAAATGCATCGAAGGAGATGGGTATGAGACCCACAATTTGAGCTTTCCACAGTGGTAAACCACTCTATGTGATCGGAGATCCCGTGAATTAGAATTGGGAAACAAGCTGTTGGTTAGCTGAGAGGAAAGTATCCCTACTTTAATAAACACCACTCCATAAAGATGCAATACTTTCCTATTCTGCATGGCAGGTTGATTTATTATCTTAATGTGTTCTAAGTGGCTTATCCTAAGCAAAGATGTTGTCCTGCAGAACATTTTTTGAAGAACACACCTATATGAGTCTGACTGTTAAAACGTCGCAGTCTATGAGAGTAGGGTGCTCTCTAACAAACTCATAAAAGGTCATGGAGTATGACGTATAAGCTCCACCCGCGGGGAAGTCCCACGGTAGCCTAGTATCGGTCAAGACTTCGTGTGAAGCTAGATTGCAGCAAACTTGCAGTTCAAGGCATAGTCCATTGTACAAGTCGCAACCTAGTGTAGCATAGAATTCTAGGTGGAAGTTCAACTTAACAGTCTCCACTATAGTACCGGTATATAAACAGTGTTTTGGAACCAAAGGCAAATTACATGTGCCTCTGGGATCTGGTGGGGGATTGTTGGAATTTTGGCCCAAATAGTCTAGCCCATTTTCTATTTCAATAATTCCTGAAAATCCTAGAGGCCCATGTGGCCCATTCATGCAAGACAAGAGCTGGGACAAATGTTTAGTCCCACATTGCTAGTTGAGTGGAAGTTGGACCAGCTTATAAGGTGAGCTCTCCTACCACTTGGTAAAAGGATGAGAAGGAAAAGGAGAGAGTTCCACACGCGCGCTCCTCCTCCTCCTCGCTCGCCTCGCCTCGTCACGACGCGCGCGCGCCGCGGGTTGCGGGTTGCGGGAATCTCGCCGAGCCGAGCTTTATTTTGCCACGCATGAATGGTATATGAACAGATGTACAGAAGGTGAAACGTTTGCTTTGAATGTACTTTTAATACGAAGGTGAAACGTTTGCTTTGAATGGACTTTTAATACGAGTTAAATGAATACGAATTGAGTGGAGGCTGTCCGGTGGGCTGCCGCCTGTTCGCTTCATCTTCCGTCCATTCGTTTCATCTTCTGCACTGTCTGCCTTCCCCTCTGCGCCTATAAAAGAGAGAGGTCGCGCCTCCTCTCAGTTACACTGCCACACATTCTTTGCGCCTCCAGTTCCAGAGCACTGCGCTACCTACGTCTTCTCCATCCCGTCTTGCGGCGTGCACCGCGAGCCGGGACAGTAGGCCTCCGAGACCCCGCTGCTTCGAGTCCTGTACGGGAGAAGGGCGATAAGGTTTTTGGGGAGCGCTATCAACGCGACTACTGGCTTCGTCACGGACTCCTTCACAGATAGCAACGTTTTCCCCGACGAGGACTTCTTCCCCGACATCAGCACCCTCTTCCTCGACGACATGGCCAACGACGGTTCCAACGCCGGCGGTTCCACTTCTGCTACTGTCGTGTACATCTTCTGTCTCTATCTTGTTCTGATCATATCCAAAGTTTTATGCCTTGCAGTTTGTTTGGCTATATGCCTTAATATGTTTTCGCTATTTCACATGATTAGTATATTGCCTACTTTTCTAATCAGGTTTTATCTAGCGTTTATTATAGATAATTCGCTTGGTAAATTGCTCTGTTATTCAACATTTCCTGTGGCGGCGAGCTTCGGCAGCAGAAGAGCCTGGGGAGTGAGTGATACTGCTTTTCTCTGGAGTATCCCATCGGCAGCGCAGGTTCGTCTGCCGAATCTAGTTGCTGACAGACAGCACCTCCAGGCCCCGGCGACGGCGTCGTCCCAGGGTGTTCTCTACCTCCAGCGGAGGCCCTATTCTGGTTGCGCGGCGAAGCTCCTTTCTTCCCCAGCTCCATGTGGCCTTGATGGTGCTGGTGGCGGTGCTAGCTGCTCGAGACCAGAGCTCACCGGCGGTGTCGGCGGACCCGATTGCTTTTTCTGTAAAGTAGTCAGGGTCTGTTTTGCAAGTTGGAAGGACTCAGCTTCTAATGTTCTTTTTGGTGGAGTCCTTTATGTAAATTGTACCACACCGTTTTATTATTAATGCAGTATCCAGGCCCTTCTGGGCCTTTTCCCTGTTCAAAAAAAAACCGACGAACTGTGGGGCAAAATTGGAGGGCGACAAGGAAAGGAAAAAAATGAATGGAGATTTAATCCGACCCACAAGCCGCGAACAACGGGGCCCAAGGTTGGAGCAAGGCACGAACACGCAGCACGGTGCATCCCTTGCAAAGGAGTCCAGAACTGGACCGAGAATATTCGGGGGGCTGCTAAGCAGCCCAAAAGCCCAGCCAAACTTACCTAGTAACTCCCTCACCCTTGAACGAAACAAAAAATGAGGCAAGAGCACCTCTGACCGACACCCTATCCCTTAGATGATCAGATAATGCCTCGGAAGCCTAGAGAAACAAATTTGATCATCTTAACTTTAGCGATTCCTAACCGATCTAGCAAACTTAACCCCCCTAAAACTAAAATTTGGATCAAACATTTCGTCGAACACGTGTGATGCGCCTTCTATAAACTCAGGCGGCAAAATTAGGCAAACCAAACCAAAGTAAACCACCGGAATTTTTCCATGTATGCGTCCAGTCACACGAAGCTTCTCGCCGCCCTGGGCGTCGGCCGGCCAGACGCGCAAACGCCGCAACGCCCTCTTTCGACAAAGAGGCAGGAGCGGGCGGCATGGAGACGGCGGCGCCGACTGCCCTGCTGTTTCCTCTCCCGTCCAACCACTCCCTCTCCAAATCCCCTTTCCACAGGTATACTGTTGATTGTAGTTGTCTAAGGTTCTCACATGTCTTTGTTTGCAAAGGGACCAACTTATGAGCGTCACAAAAGTGCCGAATTTCTTTCTCTCCTAATCCTAAAATTTTCTCCTTTCTCTTTGCCACCATACCTCAAAGGTATCTGTTGGTTCTAGCACAAACTCTTGTTAGTCCCTCCCGGCGAAGCACTAATACTATGTCCATCTCGCATACACGCATTGCATTAAGACATGTTCGATATTATCCTCTTCATATAGACAAGTATAGCAGTTGGATGTTTGCTCCCAGAACCCGTGACGAGTTATTCAGTCAGCGGTTCATACTTTGACTGATCCCATGACCAAAGAAAGGTATTATGTATGTTATACAAAAACTTTCCTTATACTTATTTTATTGCAAGACATGTTCAAACAAATTTTACAACCTACGAAATTTAGAAAAATATATTTTATACTAAAATTCTTTACTTGTTTAAACTTATTGTTATTGTATTATAATTCTAATGAGTACAAGTTTTAATTACTAAGATGTCATAATCAACCACATAACAATATTTCAAGACATTAGTTATAGTGTATATTGTTATACAAGTGTAATATATGTCACTAGAAAGTTTACTTACGCAAAAGATAAATGTATGTTATATTAAGATTTCTCCTTGAACTATTTTAACACTAGCATAGCTTATAAAGTGTATGGATATGTATGTAGGTGTGTTCATGAATTTAATTTAAAAGCATTGGATATCGTCATAGAGATCTCTAAAGTTTATTGTGGAACAAATATCTTAGTAGTGGTTCTAGTGTCTATCATTAGGTAATTAAGTATAAATTGTGAAGGGGTGTCGACATGGTGAAAGACCCTATAGCATTTCTTTTCGCCAAAAGCTACGGAACGACGAGGAGCATGAGAGAGGTTAGAACCCTTGCAAGGAGGTGCCGAATAGTGAATTACGTCCATATTTTTGTATCGGATGCGTGAGGATGTAGTTCAGAGCGGAACGGAGAGCCGGTCTCGCAACCTAGTAGGAAAAATAAGCTCGCGAAGACGGAGGATGGTCATACTTTAATGTCAATCATAGTAGAATTCGGTTTGTTTAGTTTTTGAACTGGAATCCAGTTTCGCTAGACCGGTTTACGCAAGCATGTTTTATCTTCGTTTATGGAAGCCTTTAACGATTTGAACCCCAAAAAAATCTGACAAAGCGGTCCCATCCGTCCATACCACCCCACGTGCTGAGAGATCGTTGTAAAAATAAAATAAACTAGAAGAATAGGCGCGCTCCGCCGCGCCACCTGACTGGAGTTGTCACATGGCGTGGCTGGCACAAGCAATATCCTGGTATTTTTCGTGGTTCGTTTTGACAGATTAGTTAGCTGCAAAATGGTGGACCGTGGACGTCATGATTTGCGTGGTCTCCGAGGGCGATTTGCAGGAGATTAAAGTAACACCAAGCTCTTTTGGTAATTTTTATGTTTTGAGGTTTTTTGCCTTTGCTGGTTTAGATTAGTCACGACGATCATGCTGGTTACATTCGGTCGGTGAGTGATGCTAAGCGTTCAAAGTAAGGCTTTGTCATGCCAGTCAACTGCTAGCTACAATATGAAAATTTAAAGGAGACACTTCCTCAAAAAAAATAAGGAGACACATGGAGAAAGACAGCCTCTTCGAAAGAGAAACTCTAAAATGCTTAGGGTGCTCATAGATACAGCAAGCGAGGCTTGTTAGTAGGCAGAATGGATTCATTACGTGAAATAGATATATATTCTCAACAGATGATATCCTTGAGATCGAGGACAAAACAGACATTGCTATATAAATATATAAGAGGCATTGTTATAGTTCTAGCTAGACCAACGATACAATTAGGATGCATAGCGAGCTAGGACGATGCATCAGGTAGGAGTGTACCACAGAGGTGCACTTCAGGAAACAAAAGCGATTGATTTGTGGATCAACAGAACTAAGGCACAATTGGATTCTTAGCGCTCTGAGTACGCAGCTTACTCGATGCGCTCCGCCATCTTCTCGCATCCCATCCATAGTGGTCGAAGATGGAGTTTTCATTGCCGGGTCGCCGACATAGGTCAAGATCAGGATGTCACATTCGGCTCCTCTTTTAGGAAATGGACATGTGCTGTTTTAATACACATAGGAAATCACAACAAAGAGAACCATAAAACTAAGCCAAACTCAGAAGCCGTATTTGTTAATTTATTAACAGCCCCAAAAATTAATAGGTATATCGGTCCTGTGACAAAATGGAAGAAGATTTAAACTCACCGGCTACTATTTACAGTAATTATAAAAAAATCTATCAATAAAAGGATGAAATAAAGAATAAAAAGAACTAAGTGCATAATATATGAGCCAGAGGCCATTGGTATCCCGAGAAGCTTGTCAAACGAAAGCAAATGAGAAAGAACACAGTCCTAATCTGATTCTAGCACTACAACGTCAAAACAAAAAAGGGACCAAGCAACTAATAAATATGAGCAGTCACACTAAAATACGATTATATGGAAGTTGTAGGCTTATGCCAAAAAATGTGAACTCGATGCAGAGAAGAGTATTATACCCATGATAGCTGGTGCTACGTACAAATGATAGTGGTCTCTAGTTGTAGGAAATCAATCTAATTTTCACTAATCTGTCAAGATTGTATTCCTGATAACTTACTTATAAACATATAAACGCTAGAATTTCGTAGCCAGCAGTATCACATATTATCACCACAATAATAACTCATGACACAAATTGTAAAAAGGAAACTGGAGTTCACAAGAACAAAATATGCAACCTAAAACATGATATCATGTCACCACCTCTGAGTTTTGAACTGCAAATGATGTAAGGAGTATTTGCTCAAATTTCCCAAAATCTTCCGAAGAGGAATGGATTAGCAAATACAACAGAAAGAACAGATTACGTTGACTGCGCCGATGTTTCACATTTTTGGTCGACACTACCTACTACACGGGAGCTTAGCCTTCTACTACTCCAGAGCAATAATAATATTAATACAGAAATATTGCAACCAATATATTGGTTTATGTTTTCTATATAGAATCTGAGATGGGGCACAATGCAGTGGGTTAATCCAGAAACTCATTTACCTCTGTAACTAACAACAATCCATACCACCAGCCTCCAAGCTAAGGAAATATAACTTAGGTAATGGAGTCGAACCTTGGCATAAACCTTCTCATCCTCAAGTAGGAACTCCTATTAATTGTTCACATTAGGAAGGAAAAGTTCATCATGTTATGGTCATAAAAAAGTTGTAGTTGAAATGTGGATATCATTTCAGAAGGTGAAGAAAACGAACAGGGCAAACACCGAAGAATGGAAGAAAACCAACGCCCTCCAACAGCTCCACATGACAGCAAGAAGACAACAAAGATCTCAATCAAAAAACACACTGAGGAGGATGGCCCAATGCACCAAGAAGGAACAAAAGTGGATCAGTAAAAAGGAAAAACGACAACGGAGCAGAAAAGGAAACGAGTAAAGAAAACATGTGAGCAGAAAGAAGAACAAACTTCTAGGCCTAGGTCCCAGCCCCAGAATCATCTCTGACCAGTGACAGCCCAACAGCGAACCCAGCTGACCCAGCCGGCACGCTCTGGACCAGCACCCAGCACCCAACGCCCGGCCAAAACAGTAGCAGCGCACGACACCAGCTGAAAAAAGGGGCATCAAAAATATGGACCAATTACCTCACCGGAACAGGCAACATCTATTTGAAACCCCAGGAGGTGGAGACGCGGAGAAAACCAGAATCCCCATGCCCGTCAGATAGGGCTGCACGACAATTCGGCAAATGCTCCACCGCCAATGACATGTGGGACCCATGTTACGGAAGGCCACTGAACAGCCGAAATGAAACTAACCTGACCATTGAAAACAACGACACATGGTGACACCGGGGCGCAACACACACTACCTGTCTAGGCTAGATGCACCACTCATGAATTGGAACGACACCCAGGCACACATCATAGCGGCATGAGTCGGTCAGGTGGCGCGGGGCAAATGCCCTCAGAGTAACCACAGCTTGTTGGGCTTACAACCTAGTTTAATGTGAACCTGACTGATGCATCATTGCAAGTGCCCATGCCTTGTTCAGTATACCTGCAAACAAATTGCTTCAAAACCTCTGCCTAGAAGAAATTAATTCCAGAGCGAGAAACATATAAGAAACACAGAAAATGGAATTTAAAATAGGACTTTTGTGAAGAGAATTTGAATTTATGAGTGCCTATAAACTGAACATTTTAATCCAAGAGTGACCATCGGTGAGATATCAAACACAGTTTCTATGTAATTAACTACCTCACCAAGAGTATCACAAGTAACTTCTCGGGAGATCGTCTTGTGATACGATTCATGGGCGTGTGATTGATACAAAAATATTAGCTCAAAGCGCTGCATTGTTACTTCTTAAATATACTACCCCACACCATCATAAAACCTGAACAATTTAAAAATTTCGGGAACATGTTCCAAATAGGTAGCCAGCCTTAAGCCTATCATAGCTATGTGAACAAAATACATTAGATGATCTTGTTTACTTCAATTTATATGCTTCAGCTCACCTGTTGTATGCTTGCAATACATGTTTATCTCTATCGATGATGTTAAAATTCATTTTTGAATAGAATATCAATCCACTACTATTAACAATGATTACTGGCATATACAGTGTAGTTTGATAACTGAACAACACCAACCGCATAACTTACGGTAGCATGTAGTTTCACCACTGTCATTCTGATTTCTTAAGTGTGACATGGAGAAGTTTTAGTTCAATCTGTAAGTGCAGGCTAAATAGAAGTCGTATGGCAGGTTTCTGATTATTCTCCCGCATAGCATAAACTAACTTCCGTGACAATGATTTCAACCCAGTATAATTAACACAACAAAACAGTAATGGTTAGTATAATTAACTTCCGTGCATTAGTCTTCTGATATTTACAACCTCAACCTGCTCAAACCTGGAACATCCTCCAAGTTTGCGACAGAAAACTGACCAACACATGCCTTTCATGATATAACCTAAAACTTCACAAATCTTATTGGTGCAGCCCCAAAAACAGACCCCATAGTCTAAAAATTCTCCACTAAGCTAATCCGTATTTTTTTGAAATTATTTACCTGGCCTCCACCGCTTGATGATCACTGCAATACGGCCACAACACAAGAACCTCTGGTTCTGCCCGGCCACAACATGAGCACCTTCTTCCCGGTTAGCGCTTGCCTCCATAGCACGAGCAGTGCCGCATTCCCAAAAACCTCTAGCTGACGGTGGTGCATTTGAGGGCAGAACATGTTGAGTGCAAACTAATTGAGGAAAACCAAACTCAGCATCAACAATTTGGAACATGGCCCAACTATGTGACCAACTAACCAAGAGAATGGTTCACCTTCGCAGACGCAGCAAAACCAACACGCTACCAAGAGTCGATCATCCGATTTAGGCCAACTGAGGGGGTGCACTCGTATCGCAACCTCCAACCACTAAATCTTTCATGGAATAACACAAATTTCAGAGAAAATACACTGCCACAGAACAACAAAGGATAAACCCAACAGAGGATCACCTTTGGAGACATCAGGCCAAAAGCATTCAGAGCGGCAGAATGAAAAAGGAAAATAAATCCACCATGATATAATCAATTAATTTATCACATCAGGGAATCGACCAAGAAGAAAAGACTCACATCGATGGAGAGGGTCAGACTACGCACTGGAACTCGGCGGGGCGCGGCATCTTGAGGACAGAACAACGGGGCATCAGGCGCCAACGGGGCATCGATGCCGCTTTGTTGACCAAAGAAGCAGCCCATCGCCCAACGGCGGAGCCCTATACTTTGGGGACGTCGGTCGGGGAGATACCGGGTACTCCTTCCGATCCCAGCTCAACTGTAAACATCCGCGACGGCGGAGAGACATCAGCCGAGCTGCCTGTCGACCACCACTTGCCCTGCGTTGAAGACGACGCTGCCCTGCAACTGCATGTACATCTTCCACCGGCTTCCCGGCGGTGCTGGAGCAGACACCACCGTGACGTGGACAAAGTCGAGAAACAAAATCCCACAAATTTGCTGCCGCCGCCGCCTCACCAGCAACTCCTGGGAACCCCAGATCCGCCGCCTCTCCAGAGCGGCGAAAGACCAACTCCCACAGATACCTCGCCGCCGTCATCAACGGCGCTGGGATGGTGCTGAGATCCTGGGAAACATATTCTTCGCATCGCCGCTGCAACCATCGAAGCGCCGCCGCGAGGCACATCTAGCCTAGCCCTATCTACAGCACTGGAACGATGAACCGGGGTTCCCCCTTCCTCCCGCCACCGGAGCGGCGGACGGAGGGAGGAGGAACCAGCAGCCTCGCCGGCGGAGGGAGGAGGAAAACTTGCCGCCTCCCTTTCGCCCGTTTACTGTCGAGAGGAGAGGAGAACCACGACTCGAGACTCTTCCGCTTGGGAGTTGGGAGAGAGAGAGAGGAGTTTGCGCGTGGAAACGACTACGACTCCGGAGCCTATCTGGCCCACAAACAGCGAAAGAGAGAAGTGTAGGCCCACAGGACAGTGTCAGCGCGCACGGCAGATAGCCTCAGAGCATCTGCATGTTAGCAAACTTAAGCTATAGAAGAATAAAAGCAAAACAGTGTGCAGTGATCAGTTCGGTGGTAATATCTCTGTTCCAGAAAACTAGACTTATGATTTTCTTTTTAAAAAGTTATAATAATTAGCTTAAATTTTACTAAGTTTATACTAGAATAAATTAACAGAATCAGTATCATAGATATTAAGATACACTATGCATATCTATTTAGCCCTTTATACGTGAGCAGTCTATTCTATAAATTTGAACAAACATTTACACCGTTTATAACTCTTTCAAAAGTTCGTACGACTTTGTTTTAGAAAAATGGCGCAGAGACGCACCGTAATGAGGGCGGGGTCAAGTACGGGCGGGCGGGGTTTGTTCGTCGTGGTCCGAGGCGGAAGAGGGCGTTGCCTGGCGCTGGCGGGTGGCGTCACGCGGACGACTGCGCGGCGTAATGAGAACCGGAGCGAGGCCTCTTCTGCCGATCCCGGGCTCCCGGCTCTTGTCTCTCTTTCCTTCGTCACGAAGCATCTGCAGCCCAAAATACCTCCAGATGGACGGACGCGCGCCCGCCCGCCTACGTGTGTGCCGTGTTCCAACCACGCGAGTTTACGTGTCATGTAGTGTCCGTTTGGTTCATGGCCACAATTTGCCAAGCCAAAATTGATACTACTCTGTTTCAAGGCTTAAGGCGCACACGCTTTCTAAAGCAAAGTTTGATCAAAAAAATTGAGCAACAAAAGCTTGATTATATTGTACATAATTAGTGTCGTTGGATTCGTATTGAAAAATACTTTTCAGTGATACTAGTTTTATACCAAAACTCTTTACGTATTTAGAGTAATTCTTGGTCAAAGAAAAAACACGCAAAACGAGGACGCCTTAAGCCCTGAAATGGAGGGAGAAACTTTTGCCAATTTTTGCTTTTTGTCATATTTTGCTTTGTCACACTTTATTATTTATAGACCCATTCGTCATAGAGAGAAACTTTTGCCAATTTTGCGACACTTTGGGTTTTTTTGTTTACTAGTCACATTTTGTCAAGCCAAAGTGTGGCTAACCATAATAGTATGGCAGCTACACAAAGCGTGGTTAACTTTTTTGAAGCCAAACTTTGGCAAAAGTTGCAAAATTAATGAGACTATGACAAGTGGGTCAATTTTTTAGCTACACTTTTTGGCTGCCGCACTTGAATTTTTTTGGCTAGCAAATTATGGCCGGCAACCAAACAGGCAACCAAACAACCAGACAGACGTTTACTAGTCACATTTTATTCGATCACGCTACCGGTTGCACAGGATCACGTGGCAAACTGCGCGCTCCTGGCTAGTAAACGTCTGTCACAGACGCTCATCACCATTTCCGCATGAAATAAAATAAACTGGAATGTTAGATTTCGGCACTAAGGCCGCTACCCAAAACTTCAAAGTAGCATCGATGTTCTGACAATTCTTTTGGACACCGGTCACACAGCGTGGTGGATCCCTGTAAAAGATAGTGGGACCCAATGTTAGGATAAAAAACTCTATCCACCCAACCTTCATATCTCCTTCACGCGTGTTCTAGTTCTATTCTGAAAATATCCCCTTTCCCTTCCCGATAATTCGTCGCTACTGAGCTTGTCTTTTCGATTCAGCAAGTTCCTAGCCTAAATCCATTTCCATCACTCCATCTATGGCGTTGTTCAGATCGAGGAAGTTTAGGCAGTATGGCGAACGATGGAGCAAGCTCCCCTTCCATCCATGTCCATCACCGGCCGCCCGCTGCTCCCAGTCGGCCAGCCGCACGGCGACGTACAACACCGGCGTGAATCGGGATCCTCCCAGCGCCGCCGCCCGCTTCAAAAATAACGGCGGTCCTCCCAGCGTCGGTGTGGATCGATCTCCGTCGGTGAGCTGGTGTCGCCCCTCCGCCTACTACTTTCGCAATGCGAGACGGCAGTTGCAATCGTCATCTTTAATCCTGATATTTTATTGATTTTTGAGTTTGGGCATCGGAGCATCTAGTTGCTCCCGTTCCCTGAAAAAATTTCAGGCACCACCCTAGCAGCGTAGGGTACCGGCGTTCGATGCCTGAAAACGCATTTAGGCACCTATTTAGGTATTCGCTGTGGAGGGCCTAATAGGATCTAACCCCTATTCCTCGATCCTTTTCCGTGGTGCCGCTCACAATGATTAATTTGAGGCTAGGGGTTAGGGACCTTTAAATAGTGCTGATTCCGGTTTTATTTAAACCGTAGTTCCACAGATAAATTCCAGATAAAACTGTTTAAATAAAAACTCCAAGTTAACCAAACCAACCACGATCATTAGTAACCATCTAGGAGTCTTAGTCTGCAAATAGTCCCACAAGCACACGTGTGTGAGTCACATGCTGAATTTAAAAATCAAGTTCAAATTCACAGGCTTTAATCAATTCATATAGCCAACATATGAACAACCTGACTTTCCTAATAATACCGTGCCCGGACTTTATACATAGTATAATTCCGGTATAAAGAAATACTGTGATCCAGTATATATCAGTAACCGGCTTCCTTAAACACTATTCTGTTTAAGTACAACAAGCAATATTCAGACGCAATGGTAAAATTTGATATTGAGATTCCAGGGAATAAATAATGTAGTAAAAATGTTGCAAGCCATACATTATAACTAGGGAATATGGCGCGGACGTGACGCCGCGCCTGCGAGGAACAATGTTATCAATTAATCGTTTAAAATTGTTGCTAGAGATTAATTTTGTTCGAAGTTGTGACAAAAGATAACGGTAGTATTATTTGCAGATAAAAGAGGCGGCGGATGGTGCAATTAGTTTCGACGAATAAAAATTATAATAAAATTGAATTATGAATTCTGAATTACAGCTGGTAAATTACTCACCCATAGAAAATTACCGAAGGTAACTACCGTGTGAAAATCACAAATAGAAAAGTGTGAGGAAATAAAATAACCCTAAAAGAAATAATACTGGTGAAGTAAGGTTAGACAATTACACATCATCGTAAAATTACAGTATGTTAATTACCGGTGGAAACTTATGCTCCACAAGTTAGAAAATACTATAATAAACGTAGGCTAACTAACGGGGAAGGGGGATACGAATACGATCGGAAAATTACCGTCAAGTAGTTAAAAAATGAGCTAGGAAAATATTACCGTACGTGATAACCACTGTCAGAAAATAACAATGGGAAAGTTGGGGAAGCCGGTTCAAAAAAATTATGAGGCTTCCAAAATGGTTAAGCCTAAACTAATTTGG
Source organism: Avena sativa (assembly GCA_916181665.1). Taxonomy (NCBI): domain Eukaryota; kingdom Viridiplantae; phylum Streptophyta; class Magnoliopsida; order Poales; family Poaceae; genus Avena; species Avena sativa. The sequence continues at coordinate 18,797,108 of OV702285.1, forward strand.
AAGTCTCATAAAATTTTAGAACCGGCTTTCTCAGGAAGCTGGGGGTAGGGCGGCTTCTCGGAGAAGCCACCAAAAGAACTAGGCCTTAGTCAGTGGATCGGCAACCATGTCCACACTAGGCAAATATTCCAAACGAATTGTCTTTAACCTATTAATAACATCACGAATAAAATTATACCTTCCCTCTATATATTTGCTTTTACTATGAAACTTGGGATCTTTCGAAACCTTGATCGCTGCCTGGTTATCACAGAATATAACAGGATGAGATGCACTTGTCACCACTTTGAGAGATGCGAGAAACTCCTTCAGGCATACACCTTCTTTGACAGCTTCAGATGCAACAATATACTCAGCCTCCATTGATGAAACTGCTACAGAATCTTGCTTCTTGCTCCTCCATGATATTGCACCTCCTGCTAGCTTGAATATATAACCAGAAGTAGATCTTCGTTTGTCCAGATCCCCTTGCCAATCAACATCAGTAAAACCCTGAAGCTGGAGATTGTGGCCATTAAAGCATAAGCGATAGTCCATAGTTCCTTTCACATAGCGCAAAGTATTTAAGATCTGCTTCCAATGTAATTCCTCCGGATTAGACTGGTATCTACTCAATAAACCGACGGCATGGCATAGATCAGGTCTAGTAAAATAGCATGGCATACATTAAAGAACCCAATGCAGATGAATATGGAATATTGCTCATCATTTCTTTTTCCTCAGGAGTTTTAGCACTCATTTCCTCGCTAAGTTTAATTCCCTTCATTATAGGTACATGAGCTGGCTTGCATTTTTCCATAGAGAACCTTTTAAGTACAGTATTAAGATATGCCTTTTGGGACAATCCCAAAATTCTATTCCTTCTATCTCTATGTATTTCCACTCCCAAAACATAGGAAGCGTTTCCCATATCTTTCATGTCAAAATTAGAAGACAACCAATTTTTGACTTCCAACAGTGTTGATTTATCATTAGCAGCAATGAGAATATCGTCAACATAGAGAGATAATAAAACAAATCGGTCTCCCACTATTTTGAAATAAATGCAATGCAACCCACATAGTTTGTAGACTGTAGAGTACCTCGTATCCTATCTCGCCATGCTTTTCTTTTCTTTTTTTCTTATTCTTTCCTTCATTAGATCTAATTTTTTGTTTTTTTATTAGTTACCTGAGTTGCTCATCTCGTTTCATGCCCAACACAAAGCGTATCTCATTAACTATGCTGAAGCATCAAAACTAAGCTAAAATGCATTTTGTTTTAAGAACATAGTGTTGAAAAGTGTTTTTATATGAAATGTTAAACCCGCGACATCAAAAAATCAACTATCTATATAGTAAACTCGTTGCAAAGCTGGTCCAAGCAAATTTCACACCAAAATAAATTTAGATAAATATATTTTATACTAAACTTTTATACTTATTTAATATTATTGTTACCATATTATAATTCTAATGAATACAAGTTTTTATTACAAATATGTCATAATCAACCCAAATAACATTATTATGTGACATTAGTTTAGTGTAATATATGTCACCAGAAAGTTTAATTACACGATAAATTGTATGTCATATGAAAAGTTCTTCTTTAACTATTTTAACTTGCATAACCTATAAAGTGTATGCATATGTATATAGGTGTCTGTGTTCACGAATTTACTTTAGTATTGTTAAATATCATGATAGAGGTCTCAAAAGTTTATTATCGACCAAATATATCTTATTAGTGGTTCTAGTGCATCATTCGGTAATGAAGTATAACTATAGAAACTTTTGATGGGGTGTTAACGTGGTGGAATACCATAGCATTACTTTTCGACCAAAGCTACAAAACGGCGAGGAGCACGAGAGAGTCCAAAAACCTTGCAAGGAGCCCTGAAGAGCGAACCATGCCCATCTGTTTGCATCAGCCCGCAAAAAGAGGAAAAAAACAGTGGTCACGGTTCATTTCTATGGTATACTTTCTTCGTTCCAAAGAACTAGACGTATATTTCTTTCTAAAGTTAATTGTCTTAAAGTTTGACTAAGTTTATATAGAATAAATTATGGATGTATGTAGTACAAAATCATTATCACCAGATACACTATGCAGTATAATTTCATATTATTGCATATATTTGGTTTTTAAATTGTAGATAGTCTATTTTTTTTGCTAAGTCATGTATGAACACAGACGCTCACAAATACGTATTTTTAAGGTTTAAAAAAATACATAGATATACTCACCTATATGAACGCATGTACGTATACCCTGTCCCTATGAGTACCTCCGAAAGAACGAATATGAGAGAATGATCTAACAGGTCTTGAGATTAATAAAGCCACCACAGTCATCTTGACAGGTTTAGACTCTAGTGTGCTAGGGTGCCCTCGTAATCATCCAACCAACATGTTGGTTCTCTAAATATCGATAGATCATTTGAAACATTTACACCGTTTAGCTCTTTCAGAAAAAAAATATGTCGCGTTTTTCTTCTTCTTGGAATGGCGCAGAGCCGCACCGCGGATCAAAGTGCAGGCGGTGTTTGGCGGGGTGCGGGTCCGAGGCGGAAGAGGGCAGTGCGTGCCGGGGTGCGTCACGCCGACGACAGCGCGGCGTAATGATAACCGAAGCGATCTGCAGCCTTCTCCCGATCTCGCGCCTCTTCGCGCTTTTCCTTCGCGGCGAAGCATGTGCGGCCCAAAAACCTTGCGTGCGTGTGTGCCGTGTTCCAACTACGACGAGTTTACGTACGTACTTACGTGTACCGCGGCGCACGCATGTAGACCGCCGGCCGGCCGGTCGCTTTGTTTCTTCTTTTGCAGTATTCTCGTTCGGACCAGCCGGACGGACTGACGAGAGGGGATCCGTCATTTGGCACGTACAGTACAGGAGACCCAACCCGTATCGATGGGCAGCCAGAAACCAAATTAAATGCGGCACCAGCCGTCTATGCGAACTACTCCCGGTCCGACCCGTTGAAAGATGGATCGGTGGTCCTCCTGTACCGCGCGTAGTCGCATCGCAAGTCCGTGTCGGGGTGTCGGCCCATGGGATCACGTGCCACCCGTTCATCACCCTCAATCAAAAAAGAAAAAGAAAACGTGCCACCCATTAGTCAAACTGGAGGACGTACCCCCGGCCCATCGATCGGGTATGCTAATTGTCTGCCATGGCCTCGTCACCATTCCGCGCGAAATAAATAAACTGAAATACTCCCGCCAAAGGTCAACCGGTGTCAGAGACTTTACTCAAGACGAAATGCTCCTGTCCTGTGACTGACTCTCCTGTCGCCACCAAAGTCGACACCAATGCACACCGGTCTGGCGGTCTGGCCCGATCGACCGCTTTCGTTCTGGATCGACGGTTTGGATTTCTTGGATTTGTTTTTGACAACCCAACGGTTTGGAAAATTTGTACTGCTATATATACTACGGGCAGCAGGTATAGGAACAACAATTCTGAACACAATGATAACCAGACGTTGATTAACACATTTATGCAGAAAAAAAAAAGATGTTGATTAATACATTAGGGCAATTAACTCGTGAAGATACCTCTGGGCTCAAGCCGGTAACTGGCATCCACGTACTTCGCCTGCGTTCAGTCGGCTCCGGCAACATCAGGGTCAAGGGTGTAGGGCTTGCCCTGCTCGGCAAAGGCTGATGCGGACCACTGCGACGCCCACTGGCGCCGCTTACTTCGTGTAGGCATGGTCATGGTCCAGACGACGTCTTCTCTCTTTGGCTGCTAGGGAAACCTAGTTCTGGTCCACAGGACCAGGCAACGGTTTCAGCCATGAACACTGATATCGCAAAAAATGTCTGTCTGATTCTCAAAATGAAGTCTAAATGGGTGATAGAAAAATATTACATTAGAGCACATGTATACAGAGTTCCTAGAACAACCGGAATGGAAAATTCTCACAATCTCACTCACAAATCCGCAAAGACTATAACTTATTCTGCCCATTTCACCAACTTGAGGCAAGGATGAGGAGCAGCCAGCTAGATTGGGGAGCAAAGAAAACTGGAATGCCTATTACCAGCGAGAGTTCACAAGGACGACACCGCATGATTGTTCATCTCCATCTCCTGTGCATCAACAGCACCACTACACCAGCATGCATTACTGATAGCGGTACAAGATTGAGTTAAAAAATGATGGATAGAGTTTTCCCAATCAGTACCGAACACATAGATCGCGGCTCTAAAGTCCAAACCCATCTAGTGCCCTCGCCAGTGATACTAGCGGTCTGCTCCGTCTCCATTAGCCTTGGGCCATGGAGGGGCGGCGGATCATGGCAGCTCGCTATATAGTGCGAGGTTTCTCATTCTTTTTAGGTCTTTTTCTGTGTCTTCTTAAGATGATGAGGTGACGATGATATCTTGAAGTCAGAATAATGTCTTTCTCGTCCTATCTTCGCTTCCGTGGTGCGTCCAGTGTTGACGAAGGGCGCGTGGAGTCATGTGTCCAGCGGATCTCTTGGGATTCTTTTATTTTTCGTATTCATTGGTGCGGTTGGAGATCAGTCTCTTTAGATCTACAGTTGTCATTTTCGGTGATGGTTGCTCCTCTGGTGCGCTGGTCCTTTGGGGTCTTAGTACGACGACTTCTCGTCCGTTTATTACAACAAGCTCTATTTTGACAAGCTTTGCCCGGCCCTAGTGATGAAGGAGCGAGAACAGCGGCATGCCTTTAGCTCGTGTGACAAGCTTTTATTACTTGTAGGTTTTTTTATACAGTTGTTGATGATAGATGTGTGGAATTTGGTATGGATTTAAGAAACATGTAGAGCATTATCTATATCCCTCATGTGCAAGTTCAAAGCCACCTGTAAGGCTGCAACACCATTCCAAACTCCATGTATTGGCACATAGGCAACCGTTGTTGGACAACCTCACCCGAAGCCGAATCTGGATTAACTGGTAACAACTATTTTTTTTGCGAATAGGACTTTGGCATTAAAAGAAATACCAAACAGTACAAAGCAGCTCAACAAAAATGATAAGGGCGTGTTTGGTTGCTCGGTTCAATATTTCTCTTTTTTTCACTTGGCCTGCTGGGTGCTTCATGTGGCAAGATTGAGATTGGCTTGATCCAACTTTGGCATTTATTTGGTTGCCCACGTGGTGGTTTCTCTAGTAAAAGGCCCGGTGTGTTTGGTTGACCGGTGAAAAAAGGTGCTTTGGATTTAACTAACATGTTTTTTCTTAATCCTCTCTAATACGTCCAACTGTGCCTCCATTCAAGATAATGTCTAGATGAAAAAGACGATCCTCAATGTTACGAACCCACCACCGTGAATGATTTGTAATTCGTTGAGTGTTTTGAAACCCTACATCATTTTCCCTTTTAGAGAGTTTTTGAATGACACAATTGATCATTTGAAATTTTCTTTGAAGAAAGGCTTCAGTTCATCATTTTGCACGACTTTCATGTTGTGAGTTTTATGATTTGACGTTCCTATACGAGAAGATCTACATGTACGTATGTATATTAGAACAATATAGATCTATTCGGTTATGAATGTTAAAACGAAAAACTTACAACACGGAAGTTGCATGAAATGGTGAGGCGAAGCTACACCTCGAAGGAAATTTCAAACATTCGCCCGTGTACAAAGAATTTCAAACACATCGTATAAACATGAATACGAAATAGACCCCTGATGACCCACAAGTATAGGGGATCGCAACAGTCTTCGCGGATAGTATTACCCAATTTATTGATTCGACATAAGGGGAGCCAAAGAATACTTGCAAGCCTTAACAACTGAGTTGTCAATTCAGCTGCACCTGAAAATAGTTCTTACTCACAGAAGTTTATCAGTAGCAACAGCAAAGCAACATCAATAGTAAATCATGAGCAATAGTAACAGTAACGGTAACAGGGATTCGAGTGCGGTAGACATAGGGATGGATGGACGGGTGTTGCATGGACAAGTCTAAACATGTAACTTCAAGATCTAGGGCATTGCAGATAAATAATAACAAGCATCCAAGTACTAAACAGTCCTAGGCATATGCTCCAAATATAGTCATACGTGCTCGCAATGAGAACATGCACAACATCATCTGTCCAGCTAGCCCGTGGCAGCGGGGCCTCTAGGAAACTACTGGCAATTAAGGTGCTCCTTTTAATAGAGCACCGGAGCAAAGCATTAACACTCCGTGAACACATGTGATCCTCACACCACAGTCATCCCCTCCGGTTGTCCCAATTATTGTCACTTTGAGGCCTTTGGATCCGGACAATGATATGTGTACACAACTTGCAGATAAGATCACAAACAATACTATCATAATAATTCAATAATAAGTTCAGATCTGAGATCATGGCACTCGGGCCCCAGTGACAAGCATTAAGCACAAAAAGTTGCAACAAAGTCAAATAGCACTAATAGAGATACTAGGCACTATGCCCTAACAGATCTTATTCGATTACATGATAGAACTCATCCAATCCCTACCATCCCCAAGCCTACAACCGGGGATTACTCACTCATGGGTGAGGGAAACATCGATGGTTGATGGAGATGCGTTGGTGATGACGATGGTGACGATCCTCTCCAAATTCCCCGTCCCGGCAGGGTGCCAGAACAGAGTTTCTGGATCCGAATCTTGGTTTCTGGTGGCGGCGGCGGAGCGGAACTCTTTCTGAAAAACTATCGAACCCCCCTCTGTTTTTATGTCGAGAGGCAACTTATAGGCGCAAAGGGAGACCGAGAGGGTGCCTGGGGTGGCTGCACCCCCCTAGGAGCGGCCTGATGTGGGCCCGTGCCTGGCAGGGGTGTGGGCCCCCCAGGCCCCTTCTCCGTCTCGTCTTCTGGCTCCGTGGGTCTTCTGGTGAAATATATTTTTTGGCATATTTTCCGGGATTTTTCCTGATAGTTGATTTTCTGCACAAAAACATGTTGGAGATATGCCCAAGAGGCAATAATAAAGTGGTTATTATCATATCTTCATACTTATGATGAATGTTTACATACCATGCTATAACCGTATTAACCGGAAACATTAATACTTGTGTGATTTGTAAACATAAAAGAGTCCCTAGTAAAGCCTCTTGTTAAACTAGCTTGTTGGTTAATATATGATCATGGTTTCCTGATCATGAACATAGAGATGTTATTAACAACAGGGTCATATCATTAGGAGAATGATGTGATGGTCATACTCCTATAGGTAAGCGTAGCATAAAGATCAAGTCATTTAATATAGTTCATTTGCTATAAGCTTTCCGATACATAGTAACCTAATTCCTTCGACCATGAGATCATGCTAATCACCATCACCGGAAGGATGCTTTGATGACATCAAACACCACACCGTAACTGGGTGGCTATAAAGGTGGCATTGAGTGTTCGGAAAGTATGTGTTGAGGCACATGGATCAAGAGTGGGATTTGTCCATCCATATGACGGATAGATATACTCTGGGCCCTCTCGGTGGAATGGCATCCAATTAACTTGCAAGCATGTGACTGTATCACAAGGGATCACATATCACGAGAACGAGAAAAGAGTACTTATCGGTAATGAGGTTGAACTAGGTATGCAGAGATACCGACGATCAAACCTCGGATAAGTAAACTATCGAGAGACAAAGGGAAACTGGTATCGTATGTAAGTGGTTCATTCGATCGCAAAGTAATCGTAGAAATATGTGGGAGCCATATGAATTTCTAGATTCCTCTATTGGTTATTGATCGGAGAAGTGTCTCGGTCATGTCCGCATAATTCACGAACCGTACGGAGACACACTTAAGGATTCGATGTTGTTTAGTAGATATGGAATGTAATTATGTAAACCGAATGTTGTTCGGAGTCTCGGATGGGATCCGGGAAATAACAAGGAGATCCGGAATGGTCCGGAGAATAAGATTCATATAAGGAAAGTCCGATTCCGGAGTTCGGGAATGATTTCGATGTCTTCATCGGAGAGGTTCTAGAAGGTTCACCAGACCGGAAGGGGAATGGTCCATGAATGTGTCATGGGTAAGTGGAATGATTGGATCATATCCTAAGTCACTTGTTTTGGGCATTGGCGAGAGAGAATTAAAGCTCTAAATTGAATGTCAAACGGGAGATTTGAAAAGTCAAACTGGAACAATGGTTTCCTAGTGGAAGAAGGAAAGAGTCCTTCCTTTAATCCAACTTGGGTTTGGGTTTGGATTCAAACCCTCCCCTCCCAAGGCTGCCCCTCCCTCTCATAAATAGAGGGGGAGGGCTGCCCCAAACAACACCAAGCCAGCCCTCCCCACCCCGTGTGCCGCCGACTAGCCGCCGCCGACCCGCCGTGCCGCGGCCGGCTCGTCGTCGTCGCTCTAGCCGCCGCCGACACCACCTCCTCCTCTCCGACCTTCTAAACCTAGATCGCCGGAAACCCTAGATCTACCATAACTCGCACTGGCTTAGGCGAAGCCCTGCTGGATCTTACCTCTACTTCCGACACCACGCCGTCGTGCTGCCGGAATCGCGAGGGGAGAACTACAACCTCCGCTGCCTGCTGGAACAAGGGAGAGGAAGGTCTTCATCGAGTACCAAACGTGTGACTGACTGCGGAAGCGCTGCTGGAGCGTAGCACCGGAAGGATCGTCTATGCGATCTTGAGATCGGCAAGTGTACGACTACATCACCCACGAGAATCTGCTCTCGTTAACCGCTTTGGAATCTTCGAGGCTGAGTACTCTAATCGACTCGTTGCTACAATCTAGTAGATAGATCTTGGCTTGTTTGTATGCATACGGTAGAAATTTTTTGTTTTCCATGCTACGAACCCCTACAGTGGTATCAGAGCCGTGTAAATATGTAGATCTGTTGCACGAGTAGAACACAATGGTCATTATGGGCGTTGATGCTTTTGTTGTCGATTGCTTCTTGTGTACTTTGCATCTTGCGGGATGGTGGGATGAAGCAGCCCGGGCTAACCTTACATGACATCGTTCATGAGACTTGCTCCACGCTTGACATGCAACTTGTATTGCATAAGTGGCTTTGCGGGTGCCTGTTTCTCCCAACATAGTGAAGATTCAATTTACAATGGGTAATTGACAATACTAGTATCAACGTTGTGGTTCTTGTTCGTAAGTTAGAACTACACTTATTGAAAGCCCCAAACCACGTAAAATATGCAAAGAAAATTAGAGGCGTCTAACTTTGTTTTGCAGGGGTGTGCTGTGATGTGATATGGCCATGATTCTGATTATATATGATGTATGCAATGTTCCTTATTGTAAGTCGGCAACCGGCAGGAGCCATATGGTTGTCTTTTAATGTCGTTAAGACCTATGTGTCTATTATTCAAAGTAGTTGTAATAGTTGATGCTGGTGGACGACAACCATGAAGTGGCGGCATTGACCTTGACGCCATGCCGGTGATGATGGATATCATGTCCGTGCTTGAAGATGGAGATCGGAAGCACAAGAAGAAAGGCCATATCATATCTCATATTTTTAATTTGCATGTGATGTTAATCCTTTTATGTATCTTGTACTGCTTAGTTCGCGACGGTAGCATTATAAGATGATCCCTCTAGCACAAAATTTCAAGTTATAAAGTGTTCATCCTTAGTAAGCACCGTTGCTAAAGCTCGTTGTTTCGAAGCACCACGTGATGATCGGGTGTGTTAGATTCTGCAAGTGTATACAACGGGAGCAAGCCAGATTTGCTCATGCGGAAGCTAAGGTTTGATCTTGACGAGCCTAGCATGTATAGACATGGTCTCGGAACACGGAATACCAAAAGGTAAAGCATGAGTCATATAGATGATATGATGAACATGATGATTGTTCGCCTTTGAAACTATATCATGTCACGTGATGATCGGACTTGGTGTAGTGAATTTGGTTCGTGTGATCACTAAAACAATGTGAGGGATATTGTTTTGAGTGGGAGTTCAACAGAAATATGATTAAAAATTGAACACTATTTATCATAAATTAAATCAAAGTGAATTTGCATAGTTGTTGTAGTCATTGGCATCCGTTTACCACCTTGAGCTTAGTTATAATTGAGATAATAGAACTATAGAATTCTGGTTAATTACTTTACGAACTGGTATCGTATTGTTTTAAAGTGTTAATCTAAAGTTTTAAAAGTCCTATTGCAAACTTTCAGTAAGTTCCGGTTACTCCATGAAGTTTAATAGTTGGTACTAAATCAAGAGTAACAATTCCAGTGTTAGTATATAAATATCATGTTTGTCTCCATGATTCTTTATATTTAAAAGATTGTTTTAATATCAAGGTTATCGGGGAGCTCAAAGAATTGTTTCAGAAACCATTATGAGTGAAAGATATTGTGATATCTGAAGCAAAGTTTTGGGCAACATGATAGAGTATAATATGGCAAAAGTCATGTTCTAATATTTGATGAGAATTTGCAAAAGGTTGGAGATGCTGGTCGTCTTAATCCTCCAAAAGGTTTTGGAGAGCAACATTATACTCATAATTCACCGTTATAAGCTAAAGTAGCTTGATCATGAATATTTCCATGATAAGTATGAATATTTTGATGTAGCTAAAATGTTTACTACACTAAAAGATTACTAAAGAATGGAATTTGAAAGGACACCAAACATTTGATGATGGTGATCTACTTCAAAGTGCAAGTCCAAAGACATTGGTATTTAACTATACATGTTTTGGACTATGTGTCATAAGTATGGAGCCACTATTGATGTTGATGATTCTTTTAAAAGGATAAAGAAATACTGAAAGAGAAATCTAAGAAATATTTGGCGGAAAAGAAAAGACTAGAATTGTTCAGCTTAGGTATATAGAGGATATACATGTTATGGTTGTATTCTTTGCTTGTTAAAACAATGTAGTTCTTAAGTATTGGATACTGAATTTGTTGGTGTGAATCATCATACAAAACAACACAATTCATGAGCTGCAATGGCCCAGGTAACTAGCAAGAGAATATGTGATGATGTTCATCGAGAACAAATAAAGTATTGATGTGTTTCTCATTGACATAAAAGTTTACCTTCAAGATTTGTTTTATCACGTATTATGAGAACAAAGCGTTGTTCAAATAATTGCCATAATCCATAAAAGATGGATGATTCATAAATGTCGTTGGATAAATCACATCCATAAAACTAGTGCTAAAAATATCGAAAGACAAATTGATTGAAAGATTACTTAGGAAGTGACATCGCCGTTTAAATTATATTGGAAAGAAAACATGAAGAAACTCCATGTGGATGGAATTTTGGAGTCTTTTGATTTTTGATCAAATGACGCTTGTGAAACTTTCCTAGAGATAATGAAAACTACGTTCATAGGCCAAAGGTGAACGAATGACTAGCTTATTGGAACTTATACATATAGATGTATAAAGCCCATTATGTGTAGTCAAGAGCGATGGATTTCAACTTCATATGCTTTCTCCGAAAATTTGAGTGAATATATGAATATTTACTTAATGAGGATGAAGTGTGAACCATTTTGTCACATCCCAAGATTTTCCGAATCTTGTAATGTGAAAAATAAATAAACAAAATAAATAATTGTTGAATTTTAGGGTGAAAAGAAAATTTTGTTTCTAAATGGAAACTTAAAATCCCATCTTGAACAAACTTTGATTAAAGTTTGAATCCAACAAAATCCAAATCAAGTGAAATGCATTCCTTAATGAATGTTACTTGAAATTTAAACACTTGGAAAAGTTAAACCAAAACCCTAAACCATAATGGAATAAATCATTTCCAAGATCTCTCTAAGACATTGGATTTGTTCCATATAAAAATTTGTCAACAAACATTAGTAAATGATAAAGAATGACAAATGGAAACATTATAAAACCATATGAATTGGTTTCACCTAAATTGGAGCCATAGATAAAGTCTTATGAATTTAATAAGATAAGGAAATTTAATTTCCAAAGCTAATAAAGCACCTATCTAAAAATCCATACCAAATGGTGAGAAAATAATCCTAAAGAGATTTAAAAGGATAAACAAATATTAAATAAGATTGTAAAAATTGGAATCACCAAGTGTGGATCTATAAATAAAAAGATATGGATTTTATAAGTTAAAGAAAGAAATATTAAATAAGGAATATTTAAATACCAAATTCATATTTAAAGACCAAATAAGGAATATAACCCAAATCCAAATAAAATAAAAGGATAAAGAATTTTCCAAATAAAATCAAATGGCATTAACCAAATTCCATTTCCATTTGAATAAACACAAAATCCCTATTAGAAATGATTAATTAAATCATGGGAAAATAATATTTGGAATTTACCCAAGTGGAATAAAAGTTGTTTAATTAACTTAAATAAGATCAAAGAAATCTTCCAAATAAAATTTATGGAATTAAAACTATATTTAATTTCATTGGAATAAAGACAAATACCCAATTTTAAATGATTAATAAATCACATTAAAAACATTCCAAATAATTCAAGGTGAATCATTTGACACCCAAATAAACAAATAAAACCTACTGAAAAGATTTGGAAAAATTTAGATTTCAAATGGAGTTTGAAAAACATTATTAAATCTTATTTGAATTAATACAAGGGCCCATTTTAATTAATTAATATTCCCTAAAAAGAATAAATATATTATTCTAAATTTGACTTCAGAATGTGTTAGTAAGCAGTGTTTGATTATTCACAAAGTTTAGTTGAAATTTGAAATCAAATTGTTGTTTGAAAAGTTTAAACAAAATCAAAACAGAATAGTAGAAATGGACAAAGAAAAATGAAACACATTAAAAAAAAGAGAAAAGAACCAGCCCACTAAACCTACCCAGCCCAGCAAAGCATCTGGCCCAGCAGCCCACTCCCTCTCACCCCGAGCGAACCATTTTCTCACTGCAGAACTCACCCGCACCGCCAGTGACATCTGGAATCCACCTCCTCTTTCTCTCTCTCGCTGACGAAACAGTCCTGCCTGTCAGCTCTCGTATCCAACCGTCGCGACCCATTCTTCCTTCCCTCCTCGACCGTTTCTGGCGGAAATTATCAGCATCAATTCGCGTTAACGCAGCAGTTAATCTCCCATGCGACCACACCTTCTTAACCGCCTGGTCCTCCTATTTCATTCCCCCCAAACATCGCCCCCCCTCTGCCCCCAGGCTGCGCCAATTCTTTGCTGCAAGCCACTGTCTCCGACGACCTTCCGGCGACGATTTCGGCTAGACTACGCCACCCCTTGCTCGCTGCAGCAAAGGAGCGTGCTCCCCATCGTTCACTGCATCTCCCAGTATCACCCGCTTGGCCGCGCGCGCCCCAAAACTTCGACTTCTTCCACGTCTGAGTGCCGCCGTAGTCTGCCATTTCTCCGACGAGCATTCGAGGTAAATTTCGACCGCCCCTCTCCCTCTCTTTCACACACGCGTGCTCACCGCGATCTTGCACATCTACTGCATCCTTTACTTGCCCTGGCGTGCACCATACCATCACCTCCGTCTTCAACAGAGAGCAACCGTCGCCAGAGAGAACTCCGGCGAGGAATCGCCAGTGACCCCGTGCACCCCTGTCCCTGCCGAGACCACGTTGCGCTTCAGCGTCACTCCGCGAACCTGGTGAGCCACCTCATCCTCTCCCTCGCTTCCTGTAGCCGCTGCAGCTCCGCTAGCAGAGCACCGCCGCCGCGCGCCACCGTCGTCGCGCCGCCAGTTCTTGGCAAGGCGTTAGTAGCCATCCGATCTAGATCCGAGAGACGTGATAGATTGACTTATCGAAGGGGTATGGACAAATATGTGCCGCATGATTGTCATTAGATCCAACACATCAGAGAGGCTGATCCAACCAAAGCGGTACCAGCCTATCAGAACACGACGCGTGGCCCAGTCTGTTTAATAAAAACCAGAATAGATTCTATTAGATGTATGATTTTGAAAATTGCATAACTTTTGATCCACACGTCCAAATTTTACAAATTTTATATCAATGGAATCATCAAGACATCCACTTTTTTTAGTAAATTTCTTCTGTTAAATTGATTGTTTTTGCAGAAACTTGTGTAGGCATAATTTGAATATAAAATTCATCCTAAAACTATTTTTGTGATAAAACCTTTTGGCAAATGGATTGTTTGAACCTACTGACCATATAAATCAACTTGTGTATTCAAAAACATATTTTGTGAAGCAAAAGAATAAATCTTTGATTTGGAACATTTCTAGTCAAATAAAAATAATGTTTATATGTTAAAAATACTTTTTGGAGAAAACCCTTTGGGAAATGTTTTGAGTTAAACTCTCTGACCCTAAACACAAGGTTTTATGATTTAAAAATATATTTTGATGAACCCTATAGATTATTACTTTACTAAAAGCATTTTCAACCACATCAAATATTGATTTGTTTGAAAATGGTTATAAGTAAAATCTTTTGCAAATGGTTTTGCCACTTTTATAAAATGACCAATAGGTGTTTTTAGAATGTTTATAACCTATTAGAAACCACTTTTGTAAATAAAACAATCTTTGGCATGCTTGCATGCATTGCTTTAGTTTTATTATTTTATGTGATGTTTGTTTGAATGGTAGATTGAAATTGTGCCTTGCTTGATTGAATTGTAGTGATTTGAAGAGTGTGAATATTGCAAGATCAAGGAGTGAACTTATATTCTCTACCAAAAAGGCAAGTGATGCTTCATACTTTTGTCCCATTATTTTCACTATGCATTAGTGATATTTCTAAAGTAGGACTTGCATGGAATTTTTGAGCAAAGCAAGCCTAAGCTCCACCTAGCCAAATGCATATAGATGATAGACTCCACTATACTACCATAGTATCACTTGACAATACAATTCAAATGTATTGACCCTTGTGGCTGTAACTTATTATGTTGCAGGTTTGTTTGATGTTAGTGAAGTTTATTGATTAGCATTACAAGTCTACAGCCAACATGACTGCCTGTGGCACTTTGAAGATGAAGGACCCCATGCTATTGTTATATTCTGCTGCATTGTAATGAAATAGCCAAATGAGCTATGTAAGATGTAATAAATTATTTTATTCCTGGTTATAAAGTTGTATTATGACCTTTGTTTCTTGATATTACATCTTAACTGTGGATGCTAGCTATTGATCCAGGGACTAGCATTGTAAACACTGGGATCTCTACCTTATTAAGGGAGGGACCTTACAGATGGTATCAGAGCATTGTGTTGCCTGTAGGATTGTAACCCTAGGATTGGACAAAACCCCTTAGAAAAATAGGAATTGAATTTGTTCCAAAACTTATTTACAAACAATCTTGTAAACTCTTGCCTCAACCCTTTGGTTTTAACTCTACATCTCTTCTATTTCAAACTTAATGGATAAAGCCTCCACCATGAGCAAAGACTTCAACATAAGCAAAGGACTTCACCAACTCAAGTGATTTCAACCTTATTCTCAACAAGGACTTCAACTTGGATATCACTAAGGACTACAAGTGAGACAAGAAATAATTGCTCAAGACTTGAAGACTAAGGAAATACAACTTAGAAGGAACCATCATCACCTTTGAAGTTTTGTGACCAAGATGCAAGAAACTCTCCATGGATATAAAGATCTTGTTCATAAAGAGTCAACTAAGAAGGATGGAATGCTCTCAAGTGAACCATATAGTTGGACCACCATATTAAGTTTAGATCAAACCCACCAACTGTGGTGTAGAAAAAAATATTTTATTGCCTAAAAATGTGCTTGCAACTTGTTGTTTGAGTGGAATGTTTGTTTGTGATTGCTTGCACATTGCTTGTGTGAATTGTAATGTGTGTGATTAGAATAAATCCCTTAGAAATGTTTTGCCTATTCTAATACCAATCCAACACAAACAGATGACTACTCCAAGAAACTCCAACATCAAGGATAGTGACAACAACAACAACCAAGAGATCAACATGAGATAACTCATAGTAACCCAAACCCAACTGAACCAAGTGACCACTCAGATTTTAGCCAACTACAATGAGTTAGACCCAACCATGCAAAGGTTTTTGGAAACCCAAACTCAATTGATGCAAAAGGTGACAAAGCAAATGATCAACATGGGAAACAACCCTTCCCAAGGATTTTGTGATAACAATGATGTCAAGGATGATATTCTAGAAGGAACCCAAGCTTGCAATATTTGTGGAGACAAGGATCACACTTCCAAAGAGCATGAAGATCAATGCCCCAATTGTGAAGAGAAACATCCAACTAATCAATGCCCCACATCTCAAGCTACTTGTTTCCTATGTAAGGGAATAATCATGTCCCTATCCAATGCCCCATCTATTCCATAGTTCAACAAAGGAAACAAGGTGGAGTGCAACAACAGATTGTAGACTTCCATGAGAGAACAACTTCTACCAAGAAGGATGAAGACAAAGGAAAATCTCAGCTTGCACCCTCATGCAATATGACCCAATTTGATGGACCAAAGAGGAGACATATGTATTACCCAAGGAAAAGATCAAGGAGACCAGGAAACTTTCCCACCATTGAGATAAGATATGAAGAACATGAACTAGAAGCACTCTTAGCTTTGGAGAAATCCAAGAAGAAGAAGGACAAAAGTCAAGTGCAGTGTTGCCATTGCAAAGAGATGGGACACTATGCCAATGAATGTCCAGAGAAGAATAAAAAGTATAAGGAGATTAACCAAGTGTGGTGCAACAACTGCAAAGAGCTAGGCCATTATGTGACAACTTGTCCATAAAAGATACGTGAAGAACTCAATCATGTCACATGTTACAATTGTGGTGATCAAGGACATTATGCAAGCAATTTTCCAGAAAAGATGAAGCACAAGATAAAGCCTATGAAGGATCTCAGCCTTGTCACATGTTTCAAGTGTGGAAACAAAGCACACTATGCAGATGTTTGCCCAGACAGGTTTCAACAAGATTCCAAGCAAGCCAAGAAGTAATCTAGTTGGAAATTTTTTAAGGGTGGTAGTACCCTAGTTGATGTGAGCCAACTTGTAACCCTAGCCTTCCCAAATCTCGGGACGAGATTTATTTTAAGGGTGGTAGCCTGTCACATCCCAAGATTTTCCGAATCTTGTAATGTGAAAAATAAATAAACAAAATAAATAATTGTAGAATTTTAGGGTGAAAAGAAACTTTTGTTTCTAAATGGAAACTTAAAATCCCATCTTGAACAAACTTCGATTAAAGTTTGAATCCAACAAAATCCAAATCAATGCATTTCTTAATGAATGTATCTTGAAATTTAAACACTTGGAAAAGTTAAACCAAAACCCTAAACCATAATGGAATAAATCATTTCCAAGATCTCTCTAAGACATTGGATTTGTTCCATATAAAAAAATTTCAACAAACATTAGTAAATGATAAAGAATGACAAATGGAAACATTATAAAACCATATGAATTGGTTTCACCTAAATTGGATCCATAGATAAAGTCTTATGAATTTAATAAGATAAGGAAATTTAATTTCCAAAGCTAATAAAGCACCTCTCTAAAAATCCATACCAAACGGTGAGCAAATAATCCTAAAGAGATTTAAAAGGATAAACAAATATTAAATAAGATTGTAGAAATTGGAATCACCAAGTTTGGATCTATAAATAAAAAGATATGGATTTTATAAGTTAAAGAAATAAATATTAAATAAGGAATATTTAAAGACCAAATTAAATCTTGGCCTAATCCATAAGAAAATGGAATGAATATAACCCAAATCTAAATAAAATAAAAGGATAAAGAATTTTCCAAATAAAATCAAATGGCATTAATCAAATTCCATTTCCATTTGAATAAACACAAAATCCCTATTAGAAATGATTAATTAAATCATGGGAAAATAATATTTGGAATTTACCCAAGTGGAATAAAAGTTGTTTAATTAACTTAAATAAGATCAAAGAAATCTTCCAAATAAAATTTATGGAATTAAAACTATATTTAATTTCATTGGAATAAAGACAAATACCCAATTTTAAATGATTAATAAATCACATTAAAAACATTCCAAATAATTCAAGGTGAATCATTTGACACCCAAATAAACAAATAAAACCTACTGAAAAGATTTGGAAAAATTTAGATTTCAAATGGAGTTTGAAAAACATTATTAAATCTTATTTGAATTAATACAAGGGCCCATTTTAATTAATTAATATTCCCTAAAAAGAATAAATATATTATTATAAATTTGACTTTAGAATGTGTTAGTAAGCAGTGTTTGATTATTCACAAAGTTTAGTTGAAATTTTAAATCAAATTGTTGTTTGAAAATTTTAAACAAAATCAAAACATAATATTAGAAATGGAAAAAGAAAAATGAAACAGATTAAAAGAAGAGAAAAGAACCAGCCCACTAAACCTACCTAGCCCAGCAAAGCATCTAGCCCAGCAGCCCACTCCCTCTCATCCCGAGCGAACCGTTTTCTCACCGCAGAACTCACCCGCACTGCCAGTGACATCTGGACCCCACCTCCTCTTTCTCTCTCTCGCTAACGAAACGGTCCCGCCTGTCAGCTCTCGTCTCCAAACGCCACGACCCCTTCTTCCTTCCCTCCTCGACCGTTTCTGGCGGAAATTATCATCATCAATTCGCGTTAACGCAGCAGTTAATCTCCCCTGAGACCACGCCTTCTTAACCGCCTGCTCCTCCTCTTTCATTCACCCCAGACATCGCCCCCCCTCTGCCCCCAGGCTGCGCTAATTCTTTGCTGCAAGCCACTGTCTTCGACGACCTTCCGGCGATGATTCTGGCTAGACTACGCCACCCCTTGCTCGCTGCAGCAAACGAGCTCGCTCCCCATCGTTCACTGCATCTCCTAGTATCACCCGCTTGGCCGTGTGCGCCCCAAAACTTCGACTTCTTCCACGTATGAGCGCCGCCGTAGTCTGCCATTTCTTCGACAAGCATTCGAGGTAAATTCCGAACGCGCCTCTCCCTCTCTTTCACACACACGCGTGCTCACCGCGATCTTGCGCATCTGACTGCATCCTTTACTTGCCTTGGCGTGCACCATAGCGTCACCTCCGTCTTCAACAGAGAGCAACTGTCGCCAGAGAGAACTCCGACGAGGAATCGCCAGTGACCCCGTGCACCTCTGTCCCTGCCGAGACCACATTAAGCTTCAGCGTCACTCCGCGAACCTGGTGAGCCACCTCATCCTCTCCCTCGCTTCCTGTAGCCGCCACAGCACCGCTAGCAGAGCACCGCCGCCGCGCACCACCGTCGTCGCGCTGCCAGTTCTTGGCAAGGCGTTAGTAGCCGTCCGATCTAGATCCGAGAGACGCGATAGATTGACTTATCGAAGGGGTATGGACAGATCTGTGCCACACGATTACCATTAGATCCAACGCACTAGAGAGGCTGATCCAACCAAATCGGTACCAGCCTATCAGAACACGACGTGTGGCCTAGTCTGTTTAATAAAAACCAGAATAGATTCTATTAGATGTATGATTTTGAAAATTGCATAACTTTTGATCCACACGTCCAAATTTTGCAAATTTTATATCAATGGAATCATCAAGACAAGTACTTTCTAACCATGCACTTTGTTTAGTAAATTTCTTCTGTTAAATTGATTTTTTTTTTCAGAAACTTGTGTAGGCATAATTTGAATATAAAATTCATCCTAAAACTATTTTTGTGATAAAACCTTTTGGAAAATGGATTGTTTGAACCTACTGACCATATAAATCAACTTGTGGATTCAAAAACATATTTTGTGAAGCAAAAGAATAAATCTTTGATTTGGAACATTTCTAGTCAAATAAAAATAATGTTTATATGTTAAAAATACTTTTTGGAGAAAACCCTTTGGGAAATGTTTTGAGTTAAACTCTCTGACCCTAAACACAAGGTTTTATGATTTAAAAATATATTTTGATGAACCCTATAGATTATTACTTTACTAAAAGCATTTTCAACCACATCAAATATTGATTTGTTTGAAAATGGTTATAAGTAAAATCTTTTGCAAATGGTTTTGCCACTTTTATAAAATGACCAATAGGTGTTTTTAGAATGTTTATAACCTATTAGAAACCACTTTTGTAAATAAAACAATCTTTGGCATGCTTGCATGCATTGCTTTAGTTTTATTATTTTATGTGATGTTTGTTTGAATGGTAGATTGAAATTGTGCCTTGCTTGATTGAATTGTAGTGATTTGAAGAGTGTGAATATTGCAAGATCAAGGAGTGAACTTATATTCTCTACCAAAAAGGCAAGTGATGCTTCATACTTTTGTCCCATTATTTTCACTATGCATTAGTGATATTTCTAAAGTAGGACTTGCATGGAATTTTTGCTAAGTATGAACTATGCCATGGGAAATCCTAGTAGATGAAACCTTAGTAGAATTTTCCTAAGTTAAGATTCCTACTACCATCATGCTTAGCTTAGCTAGTAGAAAACAAGGGTGGATTATATTCATGCTATGGAATATTTCTAAGTCAAGGACTTGTGTTTTGTTTAATAAAACAACTAAGTAAATGAATCACCTGGGTGGAATGGAAGGAATGGTTTGTGTTGAGTGGTTACACAAGGCCCATTTCTATGGTTTACCTTGTGTATCTCACTTGTTGATGGCCACCCAGGAACAAAGAGATTTGAGATGTCAAATGTTGAGAAGCTTCAAGTGCAGCCACTTGGCATTATGGGCTCTGTCTGGATCATATAGGTTGCAATAACTTAGCCAAATGGACAGTTGGTGGTAGGGGATGATAGGTTGGAACGCGTCCATTCTGATCTAAGGGAAGGCTTCTGAAAGATCTTGTCTTGGTGAAACCAAGTCTTGTGGGGAAAGTGCACCACCTCTACAGAGTGTAAAATCTAAGTACTTAGCCATGTCCCTGGTAAAGGACAATTTGAGCATCAAGACATGGAAGCTATCAAGAATCTCCTCATCCCAATTTTCTAAGTTAAAACTTGTGGTTGAACAAGGGTTGAAGGATCACCAATTTCTATTGGGAGATGCCTTGGGTGATTTTTGACAAACAAAAACTTAGTGTTTTTTAAATGATAAGGAAAAATCTATTTTGAGCAAAGCAAGCCTAAGCTCCACCTAGCCAAATGCATATAGATGATAGACTCCATTATACTACCATAATATCACTTGCCAATAGAATTCAAATGTATTGACCCTTGTGGCTATAACTTATTATGTTGCAGGTTTGTTTGATGTTAGTGAAGTTTATTGATTAGGATTACAAGTCTACAACCAACATGACTGTATGTGGCACTTTGAAGATGAAGGGCCCCATGCTATTGTTATATTCTGCTGGATTGTAATGAAATAGCCAAATGAGCTATGTAGGATGTAATAAATTATTGTATTCCTGGTTATAAAGTTGTATTATGACCTTTGTTTCTTGATATTACATCTTAACTGTGGAAGCTAGCTATTGATCCAGGGACTAGCATTGTAAACACGGGTATCTCTACCTTATTAAGGGAGGGACCTTACACATTTGTAAAGTTCGAAGACTTTCAATATGAAGTGCAAAATCAATGTAACAAGAAAATAAAGAATTTATGATAGGATCATAAAGGGAGATATTTGAGTTACAAGTTTAGCATAACACCTAAGATTTAAGGAATCGCTCCATGGATTTGCGTTTCCCGAAATACCATATGAGTATGGAATAATCGAGATATGCAATGAAACCTTGTTTGACATGGTAAGATCAAAGGTGTAATTCATAAAACTGCCATTATATTTTAAAGATTAAAAGCTTTAGAGACTACCGCTTTTTCACTGAAAAGAGCTCCATCATGATCCGCTCAAATGACACCATATAAAGTTATGGTTTGGGATAAAAACCAAGTTGTCCTTTCTTAAACATTGGTATACTATGCATAAATAAGATGTTTACAACCAAAGTCGGATGAACATTTCTTTGTATGTTATTTTGAATAGCCATTAAGTATTCCTCCATAACACCGAAGACAAAAGTGTTTGTCGCTTAAAACGTCAAGTTTCTTTGAGAAGGATTTTTCCGTGAAATGTTAAGTGGGAGGACAATAGAACTTTGATAAGGTTAAACGAACCTTAGATATATGTGCAAAGTTGCGCAGCGCCAAAAAGTGTTCCGGAGGCAGCAATAACGCTCATGGCTCACGTGCCTCAAAGGTTGTGGACACGGAGATCTAAGTTCCTATTGAACAAAGTAGGTTGGATAAACAATCAAATACCAAGATTTAAAGTTTGAATCATTATTTGACAATAATGAACCGACTACATGCAAAGAAGCGATGATGGGACCTAACTCCGTCAAATGGCTTGAATCCATATAATCCGTGATAGTTCCATACACGAGAAATCAAGCTTTGAACTTGAGAGACCCTCTGGAAAGGTGTAAGACCTTATAGTCGTGTTTGGATCTATAAAGAAATAGACATGGATGTTTCACATCTATGAAATTGTTGACATGTTGGGAAAGAGTTCACAACAATGTTCAAAGGATTGACTATGACAAGATTTGATCTGTCATAGCGATATTTAGTCTAAAACGGATTAATGTAGCAACCACTACATATAATTTTGTTATGTGGTAGTTGAATAAACAAAACAAGTTCTTATAATCGAATGGTTACCTAGGACGTGTGCATGACACGGTCCAAAGGGTTTTGTTAATTCAAAAGATGCTAAAAGCATATGCAAACTTCAATGGTTGAAGTAAGCATTGCGGAGTTGGAAACTTCACTATGATGAAACTGTTAAAAGAGTTTAATTTCATCGGAGATGGTGAAGATGCTTGCATTTGCCAGAAATTAAATGGGAGCGCTAAGACATGTTTCTAATACATTATGTGGACGACATATTGTTGATTGGAAATGATGTACTTTTTTTATTGACACATGTTAAGAATTTCATCTCGATGAAAGGCTTAGGCAAAACCCGAATATTTGGCATCAATATCTATATAGATAGATTGAGACGCTAATATATTTGTGCCAAATGTACATAAATGAGATATTGAATGAGTTTAATAAGTAAATGACAAGAAAGGTTCTTGCGACACAGAAAGGATTAAATCGAAATTCAAGTGTATTGACACTTGGTAAGTGAAACAAAGATTCAAGTATTGATTGATACTTGATGAATAAAATCACAAAGTGTATTTTTCAATCATACTGTGATATGTACAAATCCAGATATGCCTTATGCTCTAAATATTATGAGCATATACCAGAATGATTCATAAGATGATTATTGGACGATAGTAAAGATATTCTTCTGATCTTTTAGAAGAACTAAGAATATATTAGAAGTGACAAATAGATGGTTAGTTCATTGTAAAAGTATTACATTGATACTAGTTTTGTCACAAAGTACAAATTATGTTTATCTCAATCTAAACTAAGGGTGGCACAATATTATGGAAAGTAAGTTCCATAACGGATTTGGATAAGTTCCAAAGTTAAGAAATTGTGACAAATACTACAACAAAAGGCTAAGTATATGACTGCTATTATAGCAGCAAAAGAGGGCATTTGTGTCAAGTAGTTTGTTATCAAACTAGGTGTGGTTCACAGCGGGATAGTACTATGAAGATATATTGTACGATAATATTATCAACATGTTTTAACCCCAAGGAACTAAAGGTCTCACCAAAGGACCAAATTTATACAAATCCATCTCATTAGAGAATGAGTGATGCGTAGAGACGCAAAGACATGCAATTACACACGGACCTGAAAGTGTCGGATCCGGAGATCAGTTGACCACTAGCAATCGTGTAAATACAACACTGGAAAGCCATATGTGTTGAATGCACAAAGGTTTGAAACTAGATTGTTGACTCTAGTGCAAGTGGGAGACTATTGGAGATATGCCCAAGAGGCAATAATAAAGTGGTTATTATCATATCTTCATACTTATGATGAATGTTTCCATACCATGCTATAATTGTATTAACCGGAAATATTAATACTTGTGTGATTTGTAAACATAAAAGAGTCTCTAGTAAAGCCTCTTGTTAAACTAGCTTGTTGGTTAATATATGATCATGGTTTCCTGATCATGAACATAGAGATGTTATTAACAACTGGGTCATATCATTAGGAGAATGATGTGATGGACATATTCCTATAGTTCAGCGTAGAATAAATATCGTCATTTAATATAGTTCATTTGCTATAAGCTTTCTGATGCATAGTAACCTAATTCCTTTGACCATGAGATCATGCTAATCACCATACACTACTAGAGAAAAGGCTATAGGAGACATGCTTATGCGAGGCACATTTAGACCATATACGCCTCCTATAAAATAGGCGAGGCACACTCCTTCTCCATGCGCCTCTAGTATAAAAATAGGCGAGGCGCATATGATAAGAATGCGCCTCCTATAATCCCTGTACGGACGAAATCTAGCAGCCCCATATTATGCGAGGCGCATTCCAGTCATATGTGCCTCCTATATATTAGATAGGCGAGGCGCATATGGGCAGAATGCGCCTCGCATAATCTGTGTGGGCCCGCGTGTTGGTAGGTGCACGAATATGCGAGGCACATATGGTTATATGCGCCTCCTATATTTGATAATATGCGAGGCGCATATAGTCATATGTGCCTCAAGTAATCCCTGCGGGCCCGGGTGGAGGTAGGTGGCCGCATAGGCGAGGCGCATATTTCTATATGCGCCTCCTATAGTTTGAATTATAGGAGGCACATATTGTGAAATATGCGCCTCCTATAACCTGGCACACACACGCACGCAACAAACGGCGCGCACCACAACCCGACACGACCCACACACGCACGCACGCGACACCCGACCCCTACGCGGTACACGCTCCTCTCGCTCCCCTGGAACCACCGCGCCCACCCCGTGGCACTCCCGCACCCCATCCCCGCAATCCCTCGCTCCCCTGCATCTTCCTCCTGCAGGCGCCGCCAGCGCCTCCTTCCGCCAGCCTCTGTCCCGCCTCCGGCCAGGCCCTCCACCTCCGCCTCTCGCATATGCACGCGCGCCGTCTCACATCTCACATCTCACAGATCTAAGCCGTCGTCGCCGCCGCCGTCTGTGCTCGCAGCGCCCTTCCTGCCGCCGGCCATCCGCGCCCGGAGCAGCCCACCCGCCGGACCTGCAACCTCACCTCCGTCCTCGCCGAGCACCCCAAGGTGAGTGCCGCTCCCCCTTCTCCCTTACCCCTCGTACTGTAGTAGTAGTAGCAGAAAAGGTGAGCGCCGCCAAAGGATACGGCAGGCAGACCAGGAGCCCCAGTAACAGAATGGCGACGCCGAGGCCGATGTAGGTATTATCTGGCTCTGTTATTTCCTCAGAGAGAGGAACGATTGGACCCCGCTGCAGGAAGAAGATGAGCACCACAAAGTAGAAGGCGATGTCGCTGAAGAGTGACGAGAGCCCAAGCAATCCGATGGTGACGCTGCTGAGCCGGGACGATATCTGTCACAAAATGCAATTAAGTTTGGGTTCATCACAGGGTGCATCACAGGTCAAGGCTGAGCAAGCTTCGTCACAGCCTTAGGTAGTCTTTAATCTTGTTTTATTCTTTGCACAGTAGCATCTTTACCTTTCTTCCCCACATGGCGAACGCTATGCGACCGCCATCGAGTTCTCCTGCGGGAATGCTATTGATGGCGTTGATCAGGAGACCAGCCCACGCCCACAAGACCAGTGGGTTGATGGATAGTTGTGTCCCTTCTTTCAGAGCATCTCCAAGAATAAGCTTTGCTGTACCATGGAAAGTTGGTTCAAATTACTCCGAGTGTGGGATTAAACAGAATTTGCACAGTTCAAAAGCATGTTGTTTTTTGTGCAGTTCATAATTCAGTGAACTGGTTTTCAGACTATAATTCCCAAGTTCTAGTGACTACAGCAGTTTCTTGATGCTACCATTTCGAATAATCTGATACCAGACTACAACGATTTCAGTATAAGCTTTCCAGGCACAGGCAAATTAGCACTCCATTAATCACCGATTAAGCATCAAAGCACCCGTGTCCTGCTCAGTTCTAGATCCAATGAATCCAAACAAGGTACTAAGAACACATACTGGTCTATTGCCAGACCTCAATCTTAGTGTTTTTTCAAACAACACAAAGGAAAAAACAGAATATTGCTATACAAGGGTCGATATGCAATCACATACCAGAGGTTAAGCATTCCTGTTTATGCATTGTTTTGCATACCAAATCTGGAGCTTAATTTAAACATTGTTTTTGCATTTGTGTATGATGGCAGCAAAATGGCAGGTTTGTGTATGCTGGCAGCAAAATGGCAGGTTTGTGTATGCTGGCAGCAAAATGGCAGGTTTGTGTATGCTGGCAGCAAAATGGCAGGTTAATTTAAGCTGTGTTTGTGTATGCTGGCAGCAAAATGGCTGTGTTTGTGCCTATTTAGGCTTTTTTGTGCAGGTTTGTGCCTATTTAGGCAGCAAAATGGGTGTGTTACGAACTATTTTAAGTCCTTGTTGCTTTTCATTTGTCATTGCTTCCCTACTTCTTGTGGTTTGCTTTATTTGTCTTTCTTCCAAATGTCGATGATTAGAACATGTTATGGCGGATCTGGTGTGCCAAGTAGACTAGTAATTTGGGCATATATATTCTACTTGACGCACAAGATCGAACAACGAGCATTATTATTTCCGTGCCCAACCTAAGTATGAGGTACTAATCCAAGTCATTCTTGGTTTGCTTTTTTTTGGTCTTTCTTCGAAATGCCGATGATTAGAACGTGATTTCTTACATTTCGTTGCACCCATATATATGCATGATTCTATCTTGTGAACTGCTAGCTATTGCTTTCCACTGACATAAGTAATATCATCTATATTATGTGTAGGAGATGGCGAAGAAGTGTTATGTCGTGTACATCGGTCGGGTTCCAGGTGTGTACGAGGAGTGGAAAGACTGCCAGAAGCAAGTGAACAACTTCTCGGGCAACAACTACCAAGGCTATGAGAGTAGAGAGGTGGCGGAAGAGAAGTGGAGGAGGCATGGAAGGAAGAAGTGGAGGAACTTCCTCGTGATCACCACCTTGTTGCTCTTCATGGTAGGTTATGTGAGCTACTATGAATTAGGTTACTATGTAATATATTATAGGAGGCGCATATCGATATGCGCCTCGCATATGTGAAGTATAGGAGGCGCATATCATATGCGCCTCGCATAAAAAATAGCCGAGGCTAAAAGCTAGAGGCGCATATGATATGCGCCTCGCATAAGCTTTTAGGTGCGCCTCGCATAAGCTTTTCTCTAGTAGTGATCACCGGAAGGATGCTTTGATGACATCAAACACCACACCGTAACTGGGTGGCTATAAAGGTGGCATTGAGTGTTCGGAAAGTATGTGTTGAGGCACATGGATCAAGAGTGGGATTTGTCCATCCATATGAAGGATATATATACTATGGGCCCTCTCGGTGGAATGTCATCCAATTAGCTTGCAAGCATGTGACTGGCTCACAAGGGATCACATATCACGGGAACGAGAAAAGAGTAATTATCGGTAACGAGGTTGAACTAGGTATACAAAGATACCGACGATCAAACCTTGGATAAGTAAACTATCACGAGACAAAGGGAAAGTGGCATCGTATGTAAGTGGTTCATTCGATCGCAAAGTAATCGTTGAAATATGTGGGAGCCATATGAATTTCTAGATTCCTCTATTGGTTATTGATCGAAGAAGTGTCTCGGTCATGTCCGCATAATTCACGAACTGTAGGGAGACACACTTAAGGATTCGATGTTGTTTAGTAGATATGGAATGTAAGTAGGTAAACCAAATGTTGTTCGGAGTCTCTGATGGGATCCGGGATATCACGAGGAGATCCGGAATGGTCCGGAGATAGGATTCATATAAGGAAAGTCCGATTCCGAAGATCGGGAATGATTTCGATGTTTTCATCGGAGAGGTTCTAGAAGGTTCTAGAAGGTTCACCGGACCAGAAGGGGAATGCTCCATGAATGTGTCATGGGTAAGTGGAATGATTGGATCATATCTTAAGTCACTTGGTTTGGGCATTGACGAGAGAGAATTAAAGCTCTAAATTGAAAGTCAAACGAGAGATTTGAAAAGTCAAACTCGAACAATGGTTTCCTAGTGGAAGAAGGAAAGAGTCCTTCCTTTAATCCAACATGGGTTTGGGTTTGGATTCAAACCCTCCCCTCCCAAGGCTGCCCCTCTCTCTCATAAATAGAGGGGAGGGCTGCCCCAAACAACACCAAGCCAGCACTCCCCACCCCGTGTGCCGCCGCCTAGCGCCGCCACCGGCTCATCGTCGTCGCTCTAGCCTCCGCCGACACCACCTCCTACTCTTCGGCCTTCTAAACCTAGATCACCGGAAACCCTAGATCTACCATAACTCGCACCGGCTTAGGAGAAGCCCTGCGGGATCTTCCCTCTACTTTCGACACCAGGATGTCGTGCTGCCGGAATCACGAGGGGAGAACTACAACCTCTGCTGCCTGCTGTAACAAGGGAGAGGAAGGTCTTCATCGAGTACCGAACGTGTGACCGACTGCGGAAGCGCTCCCGGAACGCAGCGCCGGAAGGATCGTCTATGCGATCTTAAGATCGGAAAGTGTACGACTACATCACCACGAGAATCTGCTCTCGTTAACCGCTTTGGAATCTTCGAGGGTGAGTACTCTAATCGACTCGTTGCTCTAATCTAGTTGATAGATCTTGGCTTGTTTGTATGCATACGGTAGAATTTTTTGTTTTCGATGCTACGAACCCCTACAAAACAAGACACCAAGGTAATTCTGCTGATAACAGCGTCAATCCGTGTTAGTTGTATTCAAATCACACAAGTTTAGAGAAGAAACAATAGCAAAAGTGTTCGGGAAAGTAGATACGTTTTGGACGTATCAACTCCCCCCAAGCTTAGCTTATTGCTTGTCCTCAAGCAATTCAGTTGAAAACTGAGTGCGATAAAAGAAATTTCACGAACACATTTGCTTCATATGATGTATATATTCTCAGCACAAGAGTAGATGCTTAAACCAGTCATAATAACAAGTATGCAACTAAGTCTACTCAATAGCCATTGCAAGCTATGAAGAGAAACCAACTCAAAAATAATAAGCAGCATGAAATATAAACATAAGCAACATTGCAATGCTCATAATAAGGTATGATAGAGTGGTATCTCACTTGCCTTTGTTTGTAGATCACAATATAAATGCCAAGGCACCTCTAAAGTTCAAGTGAAGACTAGAGGTAAAAATATCAGATATACAAGCATCAAAGTCATGACATAATTAACCAAGTTTTGAAACAAACACAAGAATGACAGCTATGCTCTCAAGAAGGTGCTCATAGAATAAGTGGTGACTGAACAAGGGAGTGAAAAAGTTTTGAAAAGTTTGAAAGGCTTCCTAATGCTGAAAGGAAGGTACTCATTAGCTTTGAGATCTCATTGCCCCTATCATAGGCATCTTCATGAGATTAAGGTGAAAGTGAGGTCCACTCTGAATTATATGCTTGGCAGACCATAGACTGAAAATCCCATGTCCCTTGAGTACAAGGGACGCTCCGCATGCTACTCAACTTTGGCTACCTGTAAGTTCTTGTCATTGTAAATACATGCGTATCATAGAGAACCGCCGACGGGGTACCCCTTGCACATGATACAGGAGCTATCCCGTGATCAAAACGACAAGGCAAGCAGACAATGAGCATCTCAGCGATCTTTTTATTTACTATATACATAGCTTTTTATTGAGGATTCTTCATAAATGATCATTATGGTGATGCTGCAAGTTTCCACCATGATTAGGCATGGTTTAGGATAGCGGCCCAAGCGTTTCTCTGACACAATGTATAGACTCCATGAACTCACAAGCTCCCCTTTTATTTCACATCGTCGACATCCGTAAACAAAAGAGAAAAGTATCAATTGGATAGGGTATCCGAAGAGTGTTGAAAGCGTTCCCCGTGACAGCACGGTTCTGCTGACTCCTAGCATATAATTTGCAAGCATATAACTTTCATGGACAAGTCACGATGGTTCAAGATTATTAAGTGCAAGGAATAAAGTGTGCCATCAAGTTCGTAAGAGCTTTACTAACTAACTTTCTCAAAATAGACAAACATTTTATTTGGAAGAAAACAAGGCATATTGAATATGCACTGAAATAGCAAAACGATGCTAATAGGTAGGTATGGTGGACACAGTTGGCAATATTGGTTTTGGGGAATTGGAAGCACAGGTAGAGCTCATACTCAGCGCAAGTGTAACATCCCAACATTTAGGAACTAGCAAATGGTAGATTTAGGAATTTGTGATATTGCATGCATTCATCTGTGAAAACATGGGTAAATTTTTCGCCAAATAAAAACCTAAAGTGATCAAGGTTTCTTTCATGCTTTGAGATTAGGTATAGTCTTGGAGGATGATTGTTATAGACTTTGATATGATCTTTGTGGACTAATGTGTTTTGGGAAATGAAATTTGAATTTAAATTTGAATGTTGGAATTATATTGTAGAAGGATTTAGAATTAGGTTTGAGTGATTTGATTTAATCAAGAGGGATAATTAGTAACTCAAACTTTAAATAAATAACATAATCAATAAAATGAATATTAACTTATTCAATAAATGAGTTACAAAATGTAACTTATGGAAATGAGCAACAATCTTTACAATAGTAATTAAATAGAAGAATAATATTTCTTTATTGAATAATAGTACAATCTTTATTACAAAAGGATAAAAATAAAATTACCAAAGAATAAAGAAATATTACATATGACTATTATACAAAGAAAAAGAAAAACTAAACTAAAATCTTGAACTCCCAAGTCTGGTACCTGCAAACCAAACACAAACAAAAAAGAAAGAAACTTAAGGTTAAAATTATATTACTCTCAGAATTGGCAGTGAAGTGCACTGTTCAAAATTTCATCATTGAGTAATCTTTTAAAGGGGCAAGTTTCACCAATATGAAAGAATATATCTTTCATAATTTTAAGCCATAAGTCAAATAAACAACAAGGAGGGGCAAGTTTCACCAGCTAAGTAAAAGGTAACCTGATAAAAGTAACTCTGAAATTCAGAACATATCCACAAGTTGTGCAGCAGGCACACAGGCAGCACACACACCAAACTGCATGGTGTGTGCTGTCAGCACCACAGCAACAGCCCAATCACAAAAAACTGCTCAACACAGCCGTGGGAAGCAAACCCCACACCAGTTTCCTGTTCTTACACACCAAGCACAGCAGCCAGCAGCTAAACCAAGCCAAATCCAAGCTAGATCACACCAATCAAAACCCTGGATCACACCACCAAAATGGTGACATAAGGAGGGGGTAGATCAGGTGGATAGCAAGACCAAGATCAAGCCATCAGGACCAGGAGGTGAAGGGCTAGATCAAGGACAAGCTAGGAGCTAGAAATACCAGGAGAGCACCAGATCAAGTTAGCACAAGATCAACCACTGGCAACCCCAACATCAAGTGAGTGTGGTGAGTAAAATAGACCATCACATGATCTATCTGTCTAAGACTAGACAAGTATTCATGATTTGTCTCTTACTCAAATTCTCAGAAAACACCCAAGTGGGGTGAATCCATCACTGAACTTTTAAACACTAAAAGCAATCAGAAAATTATAAAGATCCAACTAAGATCTCAGGACAACATCATTGATCTAAGCTATCAAGCTATATTTCAATTCAAGAATGAATATAGCCAAGATCTAAACTTCTAGGCACATCTCTTTAATACGAGTAGCACCTTAGAATTTAATCTTCTGGATCTATATAAGTTATCAACCTTACAAGCATCTTTCTCCAACTTTGATTCAAGGAACAGTAGCCGGTATCACTACCAGAACCAATCCATGAGAAATAATTAGAGAAGGGTCTAATCCCTAAACCTCAGACCAACATCATGGGTTCTAGGGATGCAAGGAAAGAGAATTCCACTTATCTATAATGCCAAGCCAACTTTAATCTTGAACAAGACCAAACCAAGTAATAGAATCTAATCTTGTGTGCCATACAAGGATGGTGTCACAAGAACAGTTCTAAAATAAGCAGGTTAAGCATCCAATCTTCACAGATACCACCAATCACCTATAAATCATTTTCCTGACATCACATGAATCATAATCAAGGAAATTCATACACATATCTTCATTGTAAGAGACCATTTGATCTCAAGTTATATGTGAATTCCTAAGCCAATAGTACTAATACAGTGACTTCATCACACAACACCCACTGTCATTAACCAAGTAACGATAGTGGTGAGCTATTAAAACCACTAGATTCCCAAGTATTGCTTCTAGAGAAACTTTACCATCTGAATCATATAAAAATTAATCCATAGAATCATCTGGTAAACCACTAGCATCACAAAGGCTAATCATAAACAGCACTCCACAGCTAATAATAAACAACAAGCCACAACTAACAACCACTTAGCATGCTTAGGGACCATCAAAACTTGATCCAACTCATCAGTTATCTACTCCACAAAGGGGTATGAAACCTAAGCAGAACCAATCATCTTAATCAGGACAAGACAGTAACCAGGAAGGCCACTACCAACATCTATCATGGGAGGGCCTAGCACAGAGAGCATGAGAGGAAGAGGAATCACTTACCGAAGGTCCTCGCTGTAGATTAGAAGAGGAAGC
The DNA here is from genome assembly GCA_916181665.1 of Avena sativa. NCBI lineage: Eukaryota > Viridiplantae > Streptophyta > Magnoliopsida > Poales > Poaceae > Avena > Avena sativa. The sequence continues at coordinate 18,829,657 of OV702285.1, forward strand.
AGAGAAGGCCGACGAACCTGGCGGCATGGGGAGCACCCCCAAGGGGGATCTGCAACCCATACAATGCCTTGGCGGTGACCATAGCCATGCCTGGGGGCGAGGAGCATCACCACGACACACGATAGCAGCAGCTGCATCAGCACCAACGCCAACCCCAAACCCTAGGGTTCGGATCGGAATCGATCTAGCCACAGGAGAGCTCCTGGTCCAAATCGAATTGGATAGGAGGGTAGAGCGGGGCCGACAACCTCATCCTGCACCACGACGGCGGCCAAGGAGGTCCACGACAGCGTGAATCGCCGGCGGTGACACCGCTGACCACGGGGTCGGGGGACGAGAAGGAGAGAGGCGAGTTCGAGGGAGAGACAGAGAGTGATGGGCTGGTTTGGGCCAAGAACCCTTCGGGGTGTTGTCTTGACTTTGCCCTACTGGGCCACAAGGGCCCAATAGACCCCAAATTGCCAACCCAAATCATTTAGAGCCTGTTTTAATAAATGGAAAAAGACCAAAATACCCCTGAATTTAAATAAATTTTATAAAATAAAATAAAAATCCAAAAATTATAAATAAAATATTTTTGGATTCACAATAATCTAAATTATCCAAATAAATTAATAAATAAAATTTTAAACATATAAATTTTATTAAGAATTTTGTAATTTAAATATTCCTTATGGAATTTTACAAAATTATTGAAAGATGATAAAAATAAATAAAAATCACTTTCATCATATATTAATATTTTAGTATTTTAGTAAAATACTAAACAAATATTTAATAAAATAATTTGGTATTTAAATGATAATTTTTAAAGGAATTATTAAATCAGTAAAATTCAAATAAAAGGAAATAAAATAAAAAGAGTACAATATTCAATAAATAAATATTAAAGGAATTAATATTTATAAATCCTTAATTATTAAAAAGGGATTTTTCTATAATTTAAATAATGGTAAAATACATATAAAGTTAAATAATGCATTACATTACTTTTGCATAATCATTTTGCTTCTTTAAATATTATCCTTAGAGGGCAATAATGATATTTTTGTAGACATAGAAGCTCAAGGTCCAGTGCAAGCATCAGACTTCACTACCTTGCCATTACAAGGCAAGTTCATCAGTTGCTCATGTCCTTTGAAGAGTCTTTATCAAAGTAATTGCAAATTGTGTGTTATCATCTATATTATTGAAAAAGAAAACATTATTTTCTCAAGATACTAAATCATTAGATATCATACTAAGTGATGATATAATGAAGCAATAGAACTTAGGGTTCTAATTGCAATAATGATGGACAATTAGGGATTAATAACCCATGACATCAGTGATTCTAGCGCCGTATATTACGCGTTAACCATGAGATTTGGAATGGGACGGAGAAGTCACTTGTATCCTTTTACTCTTGTATGGAGGCAAGACGACCTTAACATGACGTTGTGATTCCTTGTGCGGATCCAACATATGGGTGGGCACCCTTGCGCCCCACACTTTTGGTGTCTAGATTATCTATGAATGGTGTTTAGGGATATAGTCCATGTAAATGGTACTATTCCGGGCATCACTAGGTCATAGAGTCTTCGGGAACTCATCAGGGTTTTAGCCTGCCTGAAAGGGGGCTTAACAAAGGTGAGCCAGCCCCGAAGGATCGTGTAGACATATGAGGTCGCGAAGAGGGTAGTGATTGGCTTGGACCAACTACTGGGCCCCACATCATGGAATTGTGGACGGGAAAGTACGCCCGGTTGTGCAACAAGGAGTGATCTATCATGGGAAAAGTAAAGAACCTCTACAGAGTGTAAGAATTGTAACTTGTTACTCCCTGTTCTGGGAAGGATCTACGAACGCGGCAGGAAAGTAACTCCATGAAAGTTCTGGTCAACCTGTGAAGGCTGATGGTCATAGATTTTTATAATAAAATCAACCTTTGAAGAAAGATTTACGAAAATTTCATAGTGCCAAAGACCGATAGTCTGAGGTGGTAGATAGGGCATCAAACTTCCTACCTTGCATATAATGAATTTGCTGGGTAACGCTGTTACTCATCCTTTCCTTTGAATCCTTGCTTAGACTCTGAGAATCCCGAAGATACTCCAATGTATGCATCTGAGAGTCAAGAGGAGGTCTTCTATGAAGAGCCCAACCTGTATGGAGCCATAGAAGGGGAGGACTACGACATCGTCTACGGAGGAGAATTCCAAGAGTCCGAATAATTACCATAGTTCTAGTAGCCACTTGAGCCGAGCAACATGAACAATATATAGCAATATGTTGCTGAGCTCAATTTGGAGTTTAAGTTTTAAATTTGAAACTTCTGCTGAAACACTTATATTTTGGTTTGTAAGTTGAATCTTTTGGAATTCTTGAACTTATGGTATTGTAATAATAATAATGTGTGTATGTTTGTAATATGGACCCGCAATGTTTCTGTTGTACCACTCTGAGGGATGTGATATTTACGGAACGGTGTTCTGTGGATGTCATGTCAACGACTATAGTGTACTACACATGCAGTGGTATGCTGGGTCACCACAGCAAGTGAAGTCTAGCAAAAGAGAGGGAGCCACAAACGAGAGAGCAATAATTATCATAATCATGCTTGCAACAAAACAGGACTAATTATGCCATGAAAATGATACTAAAACTCTAAGGCAAAATGAATCATCGAGGCTTACTGACTATTGTTTAGTCATATGCATGCGTGAGCATGTGCCAAGTCGATTCACATGAAACCGAGGATACCACAATATCATACCAAAATATGAATAAAACAATGCAAGCAAACATTCATATGACATGCTACAAACTATTAACCAGCTGGAGCTAATCATAGACAAGCAAAAACTACTAAGCATCCATCAGTAACATATGCCTTACAATGAACAGACTAAGCATGCTTACAATGATAAGTATATGTACAAAAATGAAAACAAATAGAGTTTGATACCAGCCTCTTACCACACCTCAATTTGTCTTAATCTTCATTATTGCCCTCCACTTGTGTGACTTGAATAATAACATGAAACCAATCCACTGAGGATGGCTGAGCCCTGCAAAGAACTCACAAAACCAAAGAACAAGAACAAATATTTTTGGTGTTTTTGATTTTTTTTAAAGAAAGCAAACAAATAAAAACCAAAAAAAGAAAAGGCAAACCAAACAAGAAGCAAACAAAGCAAGAGAAACAATGAAAACAAAAACTAAGACGCTCCAAGAACAACACAATTGTGCATGAAACAATAAAAACGAAGTGTCTAGAAAGACCTGAGATTTTTATTGATGAAGAAGGGGATGCCTAGGGCACCCCAAGATTTGACGCTTTTACCTCTTAAATATTTCTTGGGGTGACATGGGGTCCCCCCCCCCCAATCTTGATCTTTTGTCCATTCTTCATCTCATTACATCATTCTCTCTCTACACCTGAATTTTTTTCCTTCATACAAAACTTCACACAATTTTCATTAGCAACATTAGTGTATTCAAAAGATAATAGACCTTCGGGTTTAGCTTTGGAACATCAAAACTTTTCACTAAAAACACAATCTACTGTATCAACTCCTTCAAAAATCTCAATTCCCCAAAAGAGAACTCAAAAAGGAATCAATAAGAAGCAAATGCAAATAATGGCAGAAATCTGTCAAAACAGACCAGCAGGTAGAAACCGACTTTTTAGAAAATCTTCTGTTCTTCAAATCAAAAATGTGTTGAACTAACGAAAGTTAGCTAACATACTGGGGGATTTATTCGTAAATTTTCAGCTCATTCCGACTTACAGAGACTCCTTACGAATTTTTATGGTGGAGGGCAGAAATCTATTTCGGGACAGAAACTCCCCAAATCTTACGTCCCTCTCATTAGAGGTCATTCTTGACATAAAAAGCAAACAAAAAGGATAAGGAGAGGTCATTACTAAAGTAACAACTTCCAAGACTCAAGGAAACTCTTGGGTTATCTCCTAACAAGTACTTTTCTTTAACGCCTTTAAGTTAGGCACGACGAAGAGCAAAGATTGGAAAGGAGAAAAATAAAAGTGAGCAAGTATAACCATAGTGAAAGCATTATTTTGTTTATTAAAATCCTTTTGTTAACAAGGTTGATCAAGTCTTGTTACCAAAACAATCCTATACGAAACAAAACTTTGCATTCCACAAGGTGATTATGTTACCTCATACTTGATAGCAATGGTCCCAATCATAATAGTTTCAAAATTTTCTTGTGGAATAGGAGAATATATTTCTCCAACCTTGATGCTCTCAATATTTTCAATGGAATTCAGGCAATAGCTTTTAGCAACCTTCTTGGGGAAATAGACAGTATGCTATTTGTCATTAATATTGAATGTTACTTTTCCTTGATTGTAATTAATTATAGCACCTGCAGTATTAACAAAAGGTCTCCCAAGAATAATAGACATATTATCATCTTTAGGCATTTCAAGCACAAGAAAATCAGTCAGAACCAAACAATTATGAGCCACTTGAATAGGAACATCCTCACATATACCAACAGGAATAGTAGTTGACTTATCAGCCATTTGCAAAGATATATCAGTTGGTATCAACTTTTCTAGCTGGAGTCTATTGTAGAGAGAAAAACGCATAACACTAACTCCAGCTCCCAAATCACATAAAGCAGTTCTAACATAATTATTCTTAATAGAGCAAGGAATAGTTGGTATACCTGGATCACCTAGTTTCTTTGGAACCTTACCATTGAAGGAATAATTAGCAAGCAAAGTAAAAATCTCCTCGTTAGGAATCTTCCTTTTATTACAGACAATATCCTTCATATACTTTGAATAAGGAGGCAATTTAATAGCATCAGTCAAAGGAATTTGCAAAAATAAAGGTTCATCCACTCACAAAACTTGTTGTAGTGTTCTTCCTCCTTTGACTTGTGTTTCTTACCTGGAAAAGGCATAGGTTTCTACACCCAAGGTTCTCTCTCTTTACCATGTTTATTAGCAATAAAATCTTCCTTTGTGTACCTAGTGTTCTTAGTGTGCTTCTCAGGTTCTTCCTCACCTTCCTCCTTATCAGGAGCATCATTATTATTAATACCACTCTCAGTTTCAGCATCAGAGACAGATATACTGTTAGGATCTACTGCAGGTTTAAGTGGTACCTCAATTATCTTATGTTTCTTTTTATTTCTCTTACGAGGACTACCACTACTCTCACCTTGTTGTGAATCCTCCTCAATTCTTTTAGGGTATCCTTCAGGATATAAAGTATATTGAGTAGCTATACCACTCCTAGTTCTAATTCCATAAGCATGTTTATCTCATGAGGCATTAACTAGCATATCCTTTTGTACCTTAACAAGTTGATCAAGTTGGGTTTGAACCATTTGAAAGTGTTTAAAAAGCATTTTAATATCATTAGAAGTTCTTTCCACAATATTTTTCAACTCATTAATAGCTCTAGAGTTTTTCAATAAATGATTATGAACTTGTTTATTAAAATTACCTCGTTTAACAATAAAAATGTCAAGTTCCTCTAAGCATTGATCAGGAGGCTTACCATAGGGAATATCACCTTCATCAAAGTGTTGGAGAGAGTGTACCTCAATAGTGGATGAGTGGGGAATTGGCTTACATAATTCTTCTGTAGGAGGAAGATTCTTCACATCTTCAGCTCTAATAACTTTCTCCTTTAGACACTTCTTAGCTTCCTTCATCACTTCATCATTTAATGCAATAATTCCCCTCTTCTTTGGTGTTGGTATTGGAACTGGTTCAAGCACAATTGGTTCAGGAGTAATAGGCTCATGAGTATTTAGCTCAGTTGAAGTCCAATCATCATAATTCTTGCTTATCTTAGCCATTAATTCTTCACCATCTGTAGGAGTTCTTTTCCTGAAAACACAATCAGCAAAGCTATCTAGGTAGGTCCTAGAATCATCAGTTAGTCCATTATAATAAATATCAAGAAGCTCATTCTTAGGCACTGGACATCCAGGATGTGCATGAATCAAGGCAAAGAACCTTGTCCATGACTCAGGCAATTTCTCTTCTTTTACCTGTTTAAAATCATAAAGTCTCTGCAAATCAGCATGTCTAACACTAGGAGGAAAATATTTTTGGAAGAAAGAAGCAATCAAACAATTAGGGCTATCAATGGAACCAGGAGGTAGTCTATTAAACCAAGCCCTAGCTTCTCCTTTTAGTGAAAAAGGGAATATCTTAGTAACAAAGTACTTACACATCTTAAAATCATCAGAGAACAAAGCATTCATCGTAGAAAGCTCATTCATATGAGCCACAACACTTTCATTTTCAGTCCCACAAAAAGGTTCTTTCTCAACAATATCTAAATAGGATAAATCAAGAGATAATCATAATATTTATCTTTAATATCTATGGGAGAGGTGGCAAACTTAGGATCAGAGGACAATTTAGACATAATGGTGTGTCTAGCAAGGATACTCTCAATAGCACTAGTACCATGTGTGTTTCGACACTCTTCAACAAATTCATCGGTGAACTCAATGTAACCATCATTAATATCATAACTCTCACTAGACTCAGGTGAGCTAACAGACCTAGTGTAACAGTGTCTTCACTAGGAGTTTCAGTATTTCCTAGACCAGCCATAGTAGCATCTAGGAAAGGACCTAATGAACCGCTCGCATCAAGCACAGTAGAAGTAACATCATGAGCATCAAAAGCAGTTTAAGATTCAGCAGTAGTAGAAGCATGTGTAGCATGAGTATGTGGTGGTGGTGTGACAAGCTTACTTATAACAGATAGTGAATCAAGAGCAACAAAGGTGATTAGGACTGTACCTCTTCTTGTACTGGATGGTAAAATAGGGAACTTTCCATCACGAGACTTACCCATGATGAAAGGAGTAGTAGTGAACGATAATAGATCCAAGTGAACTTGCAAATAAAGCTATGCTCCCCGGCAAGGGCGCCATAAAATAGTATTGATGACCCACAAGTATAGGGGATCGCAACAGTCTTCACGGGTAGTATTACCCAATTTCTTGATTCGACACAAGGGGAGCCAAAGAATACTTGCAAGCCTTAACAACTAAGTTGTCAATTCAGCTGCACCTGGAAATAGTTCTTGCTCACAGAAGTTTATAAGTAGCAACAGTTTGATAGTAGCAACAGCAAAGCAACAGTAACAGTAAAGCAGGAGCAATAGTAACAGTAACGATAACAGTGGGATTCGAGTGTGGTACGCATTAGGGATGGATGGACGGGCGTTGCATGGACAAGTCTAAACATGTAACTTCAGATTCTAGGGCATTGCAGATAAATAATAACAAGCATCCAAGTATTAAACAATCCTAGGCATGCGCTCCAAATATAGTCATACGTGCTCGCAATGAAAACTTGCACAACATCTTCTGTCCAGCCAGCCCGTGGCAGCGGGGCCTCCAGGGAACTACTGGCAATTAAGATGCTCATTTTAATAGAGCACCGGAGTAAAGCATTAACACTCCGTGAACACATGTGATCCTCACACCACAGCCATCCCCTCCGGTTGTCCCAATTATTGTCACTTTGGGGCCTTTGGATCCGGACAATGATATGTGTACACAAATTGCAGATAAGATCACAAACATTACTATCATAATGATTCAATAATAAGTTCATATCTGATATCATGGCACTCGGGCCCTAGTGACAAGCATTAAGCACAACAAGTTGCAACAAAGTCAAATAGCACTAATAGAGATACTAGGCACTATGCCCTAATAGATCTTATTCGATTACATGATAGAACTCATCCAATCCCTACCATCCCCAAGCCTACAACCGGGGATTAATCACTCATGGGTGAGGGAAACATTGATGGTTGATGGAGATGCGTTGGTGATGACGATGGCGATGATCCTCTCCAAATTCCCCGTCCCGGCAGGGTGCCAGAACGGAGTTTCTGGATCCGAATCTTGGTTTCTGGTGGCGGCGGCGGAGCGGAACTCTTTCTGGAAAACTATCGAACCCCCTCTGTTTTTAGGTCGAGAGGCAACTTATAGGTGCAGAGCGAGACCGAGGGGGTGCCTAGGGTGGCTGCATCCCCCCTCCCCCCTCTAGGTGTGGCCAGAGGTGGGCCTGTGCTTGGCAGGGGTGTGGGCCCCAGGCCCCTTCTCCGTCTCGTATTCTGGCTCCGTGGGTCTTCTAGTGAAATATTTTTTGGCATATTTTCCGGGATTTTTCCTGATAGTTGATTTTCTGCAAAAAAACAAGACACCAAGGTAATTCTGCTGAAAACAGCGTCAGTTCGTGTTAGTTGTATTCAAATCACACAAGTTTAGAGAAAAAACAATAGCAAAGTGTTCGAGAAAGTAGATACGTTTTGGACGTATCAACCCCTAAAAGGTTAAAGAAACAAGGAACCGATCATCAGAATGTATTCACATCGTCGATCCGCAACTTTTTCATGTACAACTTATTTTGAATTGGTCCATGGTTTTGAATATTATTGGGGATTAAGTTAATCATGTTTAGAGAGCAAATCACACGTGACTGGGTTGCACGTGAGAAGAATTTTCACCCATCGGTCCTGTCCCCATGGAATTGCGTGAAATCGGCGTTCCCAGCGGGCCAACTTTTTGCCTGCTTTAAATCTCGTTCCATGCAAAATTTCCATGCGATTCAGCAAACCAAACGGGCTTATTACTTCCCGCGCCATGTGAGACATGAAGATAATCCCAACCAAACACACCCTAATTACATCGAAAGCCTTTATAAGCCCTTTATCTTCAACCTGAGCCGACCTGACATTGTTGGTGTCGGCGACGGTGTCGGACCGTGTCGGCGGCACGCCACCGCTGTCGCTCCTCCCTGAGCCGGCCTGTGATTGTTGGTTGTGGATGGGAAGTCACCGACAGGTCAAATAGATCACATCCATCCCTCAGACGAAGGAGAATGATGAACTTACGACGAATCTTCTTGATGGTCTGAATATCCCCACAACTAGAAGAAGTCCTCGAGAACCACACCACTCTCACAAGCTCCTCGACGTCGCTGTCGAGATGGGCTAAAGATGGGAATACCTTATTGGAAGAAATGTCGACGCCACCATATGAGCGCCGCCCCACCAAACTTGAACCCCAAAAATAGGAAAACGGAGCCCTCCCGCCGGCGGGGGCTTAGATCCACCCGCTTCCATGGCCCCCTGAAGCAAGGAAGATTGGTGTCAGTGCCGACGATAGGCGATGAAACCCTGACCGCCTTTGCATGGAAGAGGAGAGGGAGGGGAACGGAATGTTGTTCTGTCTGGGCACGCTTTTAAAACAACTGGTCAATTTTTCTAAAAATTTCTCACATTACATTATTGAAAACAAATTGAATTACTACTATAATGTTATACTCCTTGCATCCCTAATATAAAAATGTTGTTACAATAACCGTATCCATGTATTAGTTGTAATAAAATCATATGTTATTAGATGAGAGTGAGTATATAGTTATTTTAAAACAGATTGAAAAGATTTTCCCAAACCTAGATCCTCTGTGGCGCGCTGACTTCTCAAACAAGGAGACTCCATGAGTAGGCAGCTCCATGAGTAGGCAGCACCCGCAGGGTATGGGTACGGGTGAAGCCACCCCATACCATTACATGTCTCCTCCGATTTTACCCGTCACCCGTTCCCATACCCACTAATGGATATAAGTTTTTTGCATACCTGTCACCCGATAGGGTAAATGGGTACCCACGGATAAATTACCCGTGTTTACAACACATCAAATTAAGAAAAAATGGCAGACCATTATAAAATTAACACATTAGAAACAGTAGCCAAAGTTAGAATAGAGACGTTCATAGTCTAGCAATAACCCTGGAAGTGACTCACGAAGTTGTGATGGATAAAAAAAATACGAGAATGATACAGATCACTTGAGAATAAGAAAAATGCGATAACAATACGGATCACTTGAGAATCGGGATTTGATTATATAAATAAGATATGAACGGTGATAGTCACTTGTAAGGGCGTGAAGTGATCCAAACTAATCTATGGACGATCAATCGACCTAGCTCGGTCAATGCATGATTAGAAAACAATTAAGTACATTAGAATAGTATGGAGGTGATATTCCAAAGTAGTAATAGGTGTACGCGGGTCATGGGTACCCATCTCCTTCCCCGTGATAGGTGTCTGCGCTTCCTCTCCGGTCTATCGGTTGCATCGTCTACGGCGATGCTAAATTGCTGATATGATCTGCAAAAGTAGGTGGGTACTAATAACTCGTTGGTATCCTCGTGTGTCAGAGACCATGCCAACATGGTGGTCAAGTGCTTCTATGCATGCCCCTTTCCTTCCTAGCCATCATTTTATGTATGTATTCCTCACCTCTTCATCCAATTTTGTTGTTTTCTTTTCTCCGAGCTACTTTCGTTTCTCGTGTCGTACTTTTCCCAACACGAAGCACCTATCACTTGGTATGCCCAAGCATCAACATTCAGATGAATTGCATTAATTTTGTAACACAATGTCAAAAAATATTATTTGAAATGTTAAATCTATAATATCAACATTATAACTGGTTAAATAGTAAACTTATTGCAAGTCTATTCAAAACAATGTTTACACAAGAAGGAATTTAGATAAATATATTTTATACCAAAATTTTATACTTATTTAGACTTATTGTATCAAATTATAATCCTAATGAGTACAAATTTTTATTAAGAAGATGTCATAATCAACCACATAACAATATTTCATGACATTAGTTACATAGTAGAATGTTATACAAGTGATATATGACACTACAGAGTTTACTTACGCAAAAATTAAATTGTATGTTATATTAAAATTTCTCCTTGAACTACTTTAACACTCGCATAACTTATAAAGTGTATGCATATGTATGTAGGTGTGTTCATGAATTTATTTTAGTAACGTTGTAAATATCATGATAGAGATTTTTTAAGTTTATCATCGAACGAATATCTTAATATTGATTCTAGTGTATCAAGTATAACTATAGAAGCTTTTAAAGGGGTGTCGACATACTGAAAGACCCTAGTGTTGCTTTTTGTACTTTTTGTCCAAATCTACGAAACAACGAGGAGCATGAGAGAGAGGCCAGAACCCTTGTAAGGAGCTCTCCGGGACGTACTCCCTCCGTTTCAAAATATAAGATGTTTTAGTTTTATGAAGAGAACGTATCTAGACTTGTTTTAGTATGTAGATTCATTTCAAACATGAGTGAACCTATATACTAAAAATAGTCTAGATACATTTGTTTTGCAAAGCTAAAACATCTTATATTTTAGGATAAATTGCGAGAGCCAGGACTTGAACTCGAGACCTTAGGCTCTGATACCATGTCAAGCTTCATGCACTAGCTAACACAACCAAAAATCCGAACTTAAAACATCTTATATTTTGAAACGGAGGAAGTAGTTCAAAACAGAATGGAGAGCCAATCAACCTAATAAGGAAACGATGTTGGCGAAGATCGACGATGGTTATACTTTCATACTAAGTATAGTACAATACAGTTTATTTTTACTTTTATTCTTATTTTGAAGTGGAATTCAGTTTCACAAAGACTGGTATGCGAAGCACATGTTTTATCTCTATTTTCGTCCATTTATAGTAGAATTCAGTTTCACAAGACCGGTCTACGCTGGCCATACTTTCATATCTTACGTCTGCACATCCAGTTGATGTAAGTGCCGAGAGTTCAGTATCATATATTTATTCTTGTAAGAAAAATTTTAAGCCGCGGCGCCACACGGAAGCACCCCGCGTGCCACGTCCCATATAAGCTCAGCGAACTCAGTAGATTGGAATAATTAATTTGGTAACTTTTTTTTTGTGAAAAAATTAATCTGGCAACTAACCTAGAGTAATTAGGATTGGAAAAACACGCTAGTACTCCCTCTGTCCTAAAATACCCTGCATTCTGGGTTTAGTCAAGTCAAACTTTATAAAGTTTGATAGAATATATAGAAAAAACTATAAACATATATAGCACCAAATATATATATTATGAAAATATATTTTATGACCATTCTAATGGTACTTATGTTGTATTTTAGGTGCACATAAATTTTTCAATATATTTGGTCAAACTTTACAAAGTTTGACTTTGACTAAACCCAGAATGCAGGGTATTTCAGGACAGAGGGAGTATTCTGTAGGTTAATTAGTTTAGCCCTAATTAATACTATGGCAACTAGACATAATTAATATGGTAATTAGGCTTAATTAATATGGCAATTAGGCGTCGCACGACGCGACTAATATGCGGCGTCGGGCGTGAGCACAGTCCTTCTTGTAAATATTGATATTCCCTTTGTCTAGAAATAAATGACGTATATTTGTTTAAATTCACATGCATGTAGACATGTTTTAGTCTATAATAGATACACGTAAATATAGATAAATCAAAATCCATTATTCGTGAACGTAGGGAGTAGTTTATTTTATAATAATATTGGTGGAACATTACACCTTCAGACTCTTTAAAAAATTTACACGGCCTTTTTTTTAGAATGGGGCGGTACTATTTATGTGGAAGAGCCGCACCGCGGGGCGTCCGGAGCGGATCAAGTGCGGGCAGGTGTTGGCGGTGGTGTCACGCCGACGACAGCGCAGCAGCGTAATGAGAACAGATCGAAGCGATCTGCAGCCTTCTCCCCATCTCCGTCTCTTTCCTTCGCGGCGAAGCACTGCAGTCCAAAAACCTCCAAATGGACGCGCGCCCGCCCACCGTGATTGCCGCCTGCTTGCCTGCCGTGTTCCAACTAGGCGATCGACTGACGACTCTATCCATTTCAAAATAGATGTCTTATACTTCCTTCATCTTAAATTAGATGTCTCACTTTTATCAAAATTTGAATAAATCCAAATATTATTTAGTATATAGATTTATCTAAAAAAAATTAAAAAACTTAAGACATCTATTTTGAGACAGACGGAGGGAGTAGATTTTTAAAACTTTAAATAAATCTATATAATAAATAGTGTCTAGATTTATTCAAATTTTAATAAACTTGAGACATCTATTTTAAAACGGAGAGAATACTACAAGATTAGTGCATCTAGCACGGCGCACGCGTACAGATCCGATCCTCTCTCTCTTTCAAGAAGATCTGGTATTTGGCAAATCGACCGGCGTGAGAAGATGTTGTACGGTAGTACATGAGTACAAGAGACCGAGGCCGTTCTACGTCAATAAAAAAAAAAGGAGACCGAGGCCGTGACGGCGTGCAGCCAAAAAAAAAACCAAATTAAATGTGGCCCGCCTGTCTACCGAATCCCGCAACCGATGAAATGGCAAATTACTTATTCCGGTAAGTGTACTTCTAAGTTAAATATTTTTAAATATGACAAATTTTATAGATAAATATTAACATATATTATATCAAATTTTTATATTTTATTTGTTTTAAAATAGATGTCTTAGATTTATTAAAAATTCGATAATTGTAGTCCACTACTCCCTCCGTTTCAAAATATAAGATGTTTTAGGTTTGTGAAGAAAATGAATCTAGACCCTTTTTAGTGTGTAGATTCATCCCAAAGTTGAGTGAACCTACGTATTAAAACAAGTCTAAATTCATCTTCTTCACAAACCTAAAACATCTTATATTTTGGAACGGAGGGAGTATTTAGTATATAGATACTCCCTCCGTTTAGAAATATAAGATGTTTTAGATTTGTGAAGGAGATGTATCTAGACACGTTTTAGTGTATAGGTTCAAACGAATCTAGACACTAAAAGGTGTCTAGATACATCTCATTCACAAACCTGAAACATTTTATATTTTCAAACGGAGGGAGTACATTCTAATTTTACAAAACCGGAGACATCTATTTTAGGTTGAAAAGAGTATTATAAAGGTAAAATTTGAAAACGTGTGTACTGATACCAATTTAAAGTCATAAACCGGTACACTTTTTTTTGAACTCGTACGAAAAAGTACACTTCTTTGTGTGCCATCATTCGTGATACCGGTCGGACCGTTGACAGATGGATCGATGGTCCTCCTAGATAGCACGTAGTCGGAACTCTCTCCAGAGTCGGTGTCGGGCTGTCGGCCCAATGGATCCGATCGTCAAACTGCACGTACCACCAGCGGCCCCTTTGGGTGTACGGAGTACCCATTTTCATAGACTCGTGCCGTGTCAGAGACTTCCTCGAGACGAAATGCTCCTGTCGCCACCAAGGTGGACATGTTCGACACCAAATGGGCACCGGTCTGACCCGACCGCTTTCTAACCTGACGAACTGTTGGGCGAAACTGAAGCGCGGAAAGGAAAAAAAAAGATTGAGCGGAGAAGGAAAAGGTAATTTTTTTTTGAGAACAGGTAAATGATTAAATGAATGGCGATTTAGTCCGACCCACAAAGCGCAGGAAATTCAACAAGCCGCGGACATGGGCCCAAGGTTGGAGCAAGGCGCAAAAAACACTTGCAGCCCAAAAGCCCATCCATACTCACTCAGTATTTCGCTCGCCAGTAAACTCACTGACTCCCTACCGCAATTTTTCCATGCAGCAAAAAAATTATGCTAATATAGTAAAACCGACTTTGCCAGAGACATCGTTGGAAAAACTCGCTGGTGATTCTCGTCGGAGACCTTGTAGCAAATAGTTGACACTGTTGTAGCAAAAGCGGTTGTAGCAACAAAAAAAATTCTAATATAGCAAAAATCCTACTTCGCCGGAGATATCGCTGAAGAATTTAGCCGGAAGACCTCGTCCAAGAACTTGTAGCAAATTTTTATGGTATTGTAGCAAAACAAAAAAACAGAGATGGCAAAAAATAATAATTATACAGCAAATCCACAAACACGGCCCGCACTATCGTTACCGCCTGTAGCAACTCTGTCTGCCTTCGATAGCAACACCGTCCGCCGTCGGGTCTGATGCGATGGGACTGATGGTGTCCGACCTGGAATCTCACGGCTACGTGATGGCAGCTGAGTATGACCCAACTCGCGACCGACCTGGACTCGCGTGCTAACACGCGTGAGGTAGTCTAGACCCGGACGATATCGTCCGGGATCATTTCCCAAAAATAAATCCAATAAGAGATCTTCACATGGACAAGCACAAGTGAATCCGTGAGCCGATAACGTATCACAAGTCATGTGTGATGCTAGTATACCAGTAATAACATGATACTGCGCTAGTAAGTCATGAGTCGACGGACAGGCGCCAACGTTTCCACCCACCGGCGCACAAATCGGAACCAGACACGCACGGGCGCTGCAGGCAGCAGCACGGTTTGTTCGCGCAAAAATGGTCAGCAAAAGAGACAATGGCCAGGCAGCCCTCGTCTAGGCGAAAGAGGATCAGCTTCAGGCTTTCAGGCTGAGAATGTGCGGTGGTCATGCTCATCACGAATTTGGGCAATGGGCTTCAGAATGGGCCGGCAAACTCCGCAGAGGCAGCAGCCTCGCGTGGCCTTCTTTTTTTTTGGCAATGATCCCTTTATATAGAGAAAATTCCATTTTCATCTGTGCCAAACATCCACCAGGCAGTGCTCAATGCGCGCCAGGACGTCAGGTCCTTGTCACCCCCCTAAACTGAGCCGGTAGGGACGATAAGCTCCGCCGGTCACAAGCTTTGGTTTACCTTTGAACGAAAGAGTATTATTTCTACATTAAAAAAAGAAAAGCAATTGTAATACTATAGGGAAAATTCTAAAGGAGAAGAAATTTATTAGACATGATTTTTCTTTTCTTTTTTTGCCATCCTCATGGTCTATCTATCCTTCTACCTGGACTTGAAATAAGTTTCGAAAGGAGACGGTTATAAGCAGTGGACATGATTCGGTCTGAGACGATCTCGTAGCGCTCTTTTTAGATGTAGACACTTCTTTTTCGATACGGAGGCAATAGGACACTGTCGTACGAAAGAATTTTATTACTCCCTTCGATCCAAATTAATTGACTTAGATTTGTCTACATTCGAATGTATCTAAGTGCTAGATATATTTGAATCTAAAAAACTTGAGTCAATTAATTTGGACAGAAGGAAGTAACATATAGTTATATGCAAAAAGCTTGCATGTTTACAAAACAGGAAAAACCAAAGAAACTATAGATAAAGTGGCTGTCCTTGAGACTCCGAGCTTGTCTATACATTTCCTATGGATAGGCGCCGAGACAAGAAGCCTTTTCAAATTGCCCCTTCCAATTTTGCAGTGTTCGCCTCACATTCCGAGGAAAAATCTGATATTCCGGATATCCATGTGGAATTGGTTGTGTATCTATCTGCTTGCTTTTCTGACATAATAGAATACCAACGATCCCAATGAAGCAAAATTTGGAATATGTTTATACCTTGCGCTATGGATAACCAAGACAAGGACCCTTTTCCAATTATATTTTCCAATTTTGCAGTTAATTTGCCTCACGGTTCTAGGGAAAAAATGTATGCTTTTGACAATAGATATTCCAGAAGCCCATGATGAGAATGCTTGTGTAGCCGTTGCCCCCTTTTTATGCCGTGATAGCCCTACAACAATCCCTGACAATACAGGAATTCCAAACAAGATGTAGGTATGAACACTGATCTTGGCAATACTTGGGCCTCGAGGAAATAAAGTAACAAATGTGATGCATTTTAGGAAATGCCGGAAAAAAAGTACTTCCTCTTATCCAAATTATTGAATTCAGATTTGTCTAGATTCGGATGTGCTAGATACATCTGGATCTAGACAAATTTAAGTCCATTAATTTGGATCTAAGAAACTATGAGATATTCAGGTTGATCAAAGTTATGCTCCCCACATTTCCACCAATTTGTACTTGGTCAAGGTCTCAATAAGGGTCAAGGCACTTGCTGCCGCCCCCCACGTTTGAGCATGTGTGTACCCTACGTACGACTTGTATAAGTATCATGGGTAGATGAATAAAACAAGGAAAATGATATGGACCCCCCCGGACGATGGGGGTTCCATCGTCCTCCTCCTCCCCTGCGTGACATGTGTTCTCAAAATTGTCCCAAATTTCATTTTTGCTGCAAAATGGCCCTTTTTGCTACATATGTCTCCGCTTTTGCTTCCGAAGCAAAAAAAAACTGTTCGTTTTAGAAATAGAATGTCTCGCCGGAGACCTTGCCGGAGATCATGCAGCAAAAAAATTGTGCTAATGCAGCAAAACCGACTTCGCCGGAAACTTTTTTTGCTGCATGGTCTCCGGCGAGGGTAATCAACGAGTTGTTTCCGACGATGTCTCCGGCGAAGACGGTTTTGCTGCATTAGCACAATTTTTTTGTTGCATGGTCTCCGGCGAGGTCTTCGGTGAGGTCTCCGGCGAGGTCTTCGGTGAGGTCTTCGGTGAGGTCTCCGGCGAGACATTCTATTTCTAAAACGAACCGTTTTTTTGCTTCGAAAGCAAAAGCGGGGACATATGCTCCCCACATTTCCACCAATTTGTACTCGGTCAAGGTCTCAATAAGGGTCAAGGCACTTGTTGCTGCCTCCCCCCACGTTTGTGCATGTGTGTACCCTACGTACGACTTGTATAAGTATCATGGGTAGATGAATAAAACAAGGAAAATGATATGGACCCCCCCGGACGATGGGGGTTCCATCGTCCTCCTCCTCCCCTGCGTGACATGTGTTCTCAAAATTGTCCCAAATTTCATTTTTGCTGCAAAATGGCCCTTTTTGCTACATATGTCTCCGCTTTTGCTTCCGAAGCAAAAAAAAACTGTTCGTTTTAGAAATAGAATGTCTCGCCGGAGACCTTGCCGGAGATCATGCAGCAAAAAAATTGTGCTAATGCAGCAAAACCGACTTCGCCGGAAACTTTTTTTGCTGCATGGTCTCCGGCGAGGGTAATCAACGAGTTGTTTCCGACGATGTCTCCGGCGAAGACGGTTTTGCTGCATTAGCACAATTTTTTTGTTGCATGGTCTCCGGCGAGGTCTTCGGTGAGGTCTCCGGCGAGGTCTTCGGTGAGGTCTTCGGTGAGGTCTCCGGCGAGACATTCTATTTCTAAAACGAACCGTTTTTTTGCTTCGAAAGCAAAAGCGGGGACATATGCTCCCCACATTTCCACCAATTTGTACTCGGTCAAGGTCTCAATAAGGGTCAAGGCACTTGTTGCTGCCTCCCCCCACGTTTGTGCATGTGTGTACCCTACGTACGACTTGTATAAGCATCATGGGTAGATGAATAAACCAAGTGTGCTGTTGCATCTGAATCCTCTTTCAACCTTGTAATATACTCCGTACATACATACACATAGTATCTGCTGCTGCGGCTGTCACTGCCGATCATCAACACATAATAATCTGCGGATTAACTAACTGATCGCAACTGCCGCCCACAGATTAAGAGCTGGGCGCTTAATGCCGGAATTCCCTTAATGCCTAGCTGAAATATAAATGCTCGCAGCAACCGCTCAGGCGCAAGCGGCCAAACCGCCAGCCGGAGCAGCGGCGGATCGATCGTTCGTTCCTCCTATATAATCCACAGTACAACTGTACAACAACAGCGCCAAGCGGCGGCATTGCGGCAGAGCCAGCCGTCCATGGAGGAGACCGCGGGGTGGCCGGAGCCGGTGGTGCGGGTGCAGTCGCTGTCGGAGAGCGGCGCCGCCACCATCCCCGACCGCTACGTCAAGCCCGTCGACGACCGCCCGTCCCCCTCCGACTGCTGCTCCTCCTCAGACGCGGCGTCGTCCACCGACGGCGGCACGGTGATACCGGTGGTGGACCTGTCGTCGGCGGACGCGGCGCGCGCGGTGTCGGAGGCGTGCCGCGAGTGGGGCTTCTTCCAGGCGGTGAACCACGGCGTGCCGCTGGAGCTGCTGCGGCGCGCGCGCGCCGCGTGGCGCGGCTTCTTCCGCCTCCCGCTGGAGCTGAAGCAGCGGCACGAAAACTCGCCGGCGACCTACGAGGGGTACGGCAGCCGGCTGGGCGTGGAGCCGGGCGCCGTGCTGGACTGGGGCGACTACTACTTCCTCCACCTCCGCCCGCCCAGCGCGCTCTCGCCGGATGACAAGTGGCCCCTCGTCCCTCCCGACCTCCGGTAATCCACGTCCGTACTGCTTGATGCCAGGCCCGCCGGTGCAAGTAGTGTAACACTGTAAACTCCATTGTGTTATCTTGGGCAGGGAGGCGACGGAGGAGTACGGGAGGGAGGTGGCGGCGCTGTGCGAGAGGCTGCTGGCGGCGATGTCGTGCGGGCTAGGGGTCGGTGAGAAACGGCTACAGGAGGAGTTCGGCGGGGCGGAGGGCGCCGGGGTGTGCGTGCGGGTGAACTACTACCCGCGGTGCCCGCAGCCGGAGCTGACGCTGGGGCTGTCGTCGCACTCGGACCCCGGCGGCATGACCGTGCTCCTGGCCGACGAGCGCGTGAGGGGCCTCCAGGTGCGCGCGCGCGGCGGCGGCGGCGGGTGGATGACCGTCGACCCCGTCGCCGACGCGTTCATCGTCAACGTCGGGGACCAGATCCAGGTAACAAACCAACCAGCAATCTACTAGCACACATGCGTATCACGAGTTCGCCGCCATGTTGCTTGCACACACATGACACATGCATGCCGTTTTTCATTTTTATTACTTTCAACTTTTTTCATTCAGGGAAAAAACTTTTTTTTTCGTCTCAGCGATTTACCGGTCGTTCCTTCTAGTCAGTCTGTATGGTCGCCACGAGGCCGTGTCTTGCTCAGTTCCAGCAAGAAAATCCTGACATATATAGGGACTCTTTGTTGATGCCAAACCCCTACAAAACGTATCTGTCGTCCATCCGTCCACACTCATCTGATCCATCGGATTACAGACGGATGGCACTTGTCCACGTCGTCGCCATTAGAGTGCTCGCTACTACTACTTCCTCCGTTTCAAAATATATGATATTTTAGGTTTATTGAGAAAAAACATATCTAGACTTGTTATAGCGTGTAGATTCATTTCAAACTTAAGTGAATCTATATACATATAAAAAATCTAAATACATTTGTTTCACAAAGTTAAAACATCTTATATTTTGAAAAGGAGGAGGTAGTAGGTAGGATATGACAATTGCTACGACTGATTTCAAAGTTTCAAAACTCTGAAATATCTAGGTATGATATGACAATTGCAACAAAAACGAGAGTAGTTTTTATATACTCCTATATATCATGACGTCTACGTCTAGTATCTAGCTACCTACACTGTACAATAGTCTCGCTAGGTCATGAAGAGGCTGCAGTAGCTGGGGTACAATATGTCCATTTCAGCACGTGCCCCTTTTTGCTCGATCGCATCCCGGCCGGCGTTTATTATGAGATCGGACGTGGTAGGTGTCAGTGGTACGTACGTACGTGCGTGCTCGTTCCCGCGCGGGGTCAACTTGTTGCGTGCTCGTTCCCGCGCGGAGTATGATGAAGCTTTTGTCTCCGTCCTGGCCAGGCCACGAGAGTGTCACGTGCCTCTTCGTAGCGGCATACGCACAAGCACACGGACACACACGAGATGTGTGCGTGCGTATGGTTGCTGCCGTGTCACCGCGCGCGCGTGACGGTAACGTCAGCTAGCTGTAAATTGGATCCATCCATCCGAGATGTCGTCACGTACTTGTCTCACCTCACCTGTACTAGTAATTGTTTTTCTTCTTTTATTTCGAGCAGTGACTTACGAATCGAAACATACTACTTCCTCCGTTTTAAAATATAAAATATTTTAATTTTATAAAAAAAAGTGTATCTAGACGCATTTTAATATACACGTTTACTCTAGATGTATGCGCTAAAAGAGATTTAGATACTTTTTTTTACAAAACAAAAACATATTTTATTTTAAAACAGATTGAATAGTATACATAATATAGCCATAAAAAGGAAAAAAAAGAAGTATACAATAACGATGAGCACCACCGAAGGAAAAGGCAATATACATATGTATACCCATGAGAGGGAATCGACATTTATGCCTGTTTCGAGGAGGGGGGATCGACATGGCATGCATGCAAAGGTGTCAGGTGGGACCTTGCAAAGTCATAGCTTAGACTAGTCACAATGGGAAGTATCATATAGTAGTATCATGCATATGATACTAGTATATGATACCACCTCCACAATGCATAGTATCATGTAGTAGTACCATAGTCTTAGTGTATTTATTGTTTTGTAGAATCTCAATGCAAAATTGTGTACAAGATTTATTTGAGATTAGTTTTTCTAGTACTACGTGCTATGATACGGTATCTACCTATGATACCAACACAACCTCTTTCATCATTAATTAGGATGCCACGTCAGAATTTTGCCAACATGGCATGCATGATACTACCTATGATACCCCCATTGGGGCTAGTCTTATAGGAGTAGTTCATTTCCCTAATTAACAGATTTTACCAAAAACAAAAAGTAAGATTTTGACAAGATGTCATTTGACACCATACATGCATGGGACAATATCCGGATGACATGCCTGATTCGGCATGCAACAACGTGCAGTCATGTGAAGTGGGACAGCAGCGCAACGTTAAATATGACACCGACTCTGCTGATTTTTCCCCTGCTTTTTACTACTTATTACACCTATCTATATATATTTTTTAAATGGGAATATTACCCCTGTCTCTGCATAGACTGATGGACATGATCTTTATTGCTTATCTATCTAAATTAATGGAATCTGATTTAAATCAAAGGGACCACTACTACGTGTTATTTATTGTCTCGATCCATTCCATTGAACACTGATTGACTTTGAGTGTGTTGTAAAAATGGGAATAGCTAGCTAGCCGGACCGGTCGACCGACCGACCGGGCGGACCATCTTGCATGCATGCTATGCTACTCGCTCGTACCACCAGTGTCCAGCTAGTGTGTACGTCTGGGCATGCTAGCGGCCTCGTGTTTCGGCGGAATAATAACTAGTTGCGCACGTGCTACGTCTACCGTGGTCACGCTACACCCATGCATGAATCCACATGTTCTTCATCGGCTTCGTACACTAGTAGACTAGTAGTCCTGTTCATCGATTTGGGCCTCTGGATTCTACCTACCTATAGCTAGCTAGGAGCCTAGGATCTGAAACTTGAGAATAGTTCAAAGGGGGAGTGCCAACCCGTTCGGAAATTTCAAAGTTTGGAACATCGATTATAGGGAAAAATTACGATATTTAAAAACTTCATTATAGAATTGAAATTCAGAAAATGAGAGAGAGAGAGAGAGAGAGAGAGAGAGAGAGAGAGAGAGAGAGAGAGAGAGAGAGAGCAGGCCCTACCCATTTTTCTTCACCATATACCGGATAGGGGGTTGGTTCACCATCCTATCGTTGAACGACGGTTAGTACTGGTCTCCACTTCATACATGTGAGTTGGAGCATAAAATCTGAATTGAGGAAGAATTCTTTGTGTAATAGCTTCACTCGAGCGAAATCATGACTTGCCATTTCCTTCGCCAATTGTATGCAGCATGTCTGTTTTGTAGCGAATAATGTCCGTGTGGTTGACTTGGCCTCATCACCTCCTTCCTCACGCTATGGCCATCGTCTCATATTGCTACTGGTCACTCGCAAGAAAATCTTTTTTTTTACTTCAAAAATTATAAGGTAGATATAGACCATATGTACACACAAGAGGCATTACACTTGTACCTCCACACACCTAGTTTCTAAACACTCGGGAATAGATTTCTCTTTAATAGAATGGTGGGCTATCTCGAATGTTGGTGGAGATTCACTCTCCTCTCTTAGAGCATCTTTACTCGCGTTCCCAGGCTGAGTTCCCGCGTTTGGCTAAAATTCAACAAATTTCGGCAAATTTTGGGCGAATATAGGCGGTTTTGGGCGAATATGACAAACTTTGGGCGAATATAAGCGGTTTTGGTGGTTTCGGGCGAACATAAGCGGTTTTGGGCGAATATGGGTGAACTTTGGGTAAACTTTGGACGAATATAGGCTGACTGGGCGGGTCCACTCGCCGGCTTTTTTTTACCGAATTCGCTTCGTCCGGCGTTACCAGGGCGTTTCCGGAATTCTAGGAATGGCCTAGAAAGTCCGGACCAAAGTTGGCCCAAATCTGGACGAAACGGGGTCCTAGAAACACGACTGGCCAATTTTCGACGTCGGGACAAAAAATTTGCTCTGTTTTTGGCATCTTGATTCCTGGAAACCTGAGTGGAGATGCTCTTATATTCTTCCTTGTCGTGTTGTCCAATCCTCGTCACCACATCCCTATATATGTCATTCCCATCCAATAAACCATAGTATCAAGCAATGGTATTACTCGATGCCCCGATTCATCTCTTGGGTTTGTGTGGTCATCTTTACCACGTGTTTATGTCTCGGTCAACTAAGACGTAAATAATCCGTTTGTTTTGAAAGGAGGTACCATTCTATTTCACAATTTTTTTGCAATTTTTTTTTTGTTTGAGAATATCTTTGAATTTGTCGCACATGGGTAAGGACACATCTGTAAAAAAAATTACGGTGACGAGAGTGTAACCAGCAATCAAAGCTGGCCTCCACGAGTGCAGTGAGAAAATACGGCAAGGGTACGTTTTGGTAGGGTAAAAACTGTATAGGCCACGTGCCATTACGTCCTTTCAGATCTGACCTTTGATTCAGCGGAGATATGGTCCAACCGGCATCGCTGTCCGAAGATCCTGCACTGCACTGCTCTGCTCTGCTGGTGCAAGCAGCAGCAGGGCACGGATCTCACCGTCCATGTACTATTTCTCTGTTCACATTTTCTTTTTACCACGGGGAAACCGCACGTTTCTCACATGCTGCTGGCACAGTCATCACGGGGCCACCCACTGTCCATTGGTCGACGTCGGAGTTCGTACAATCGAGAAAACTTTCCTGCTGATTGCCGCTTGTGTACACACGCAGGTGCTGACGAACGCGACGTACCGGAGCGTGGAGCACCGGGTGACGGCGAACGCCGGCGCGGAGCGGCTGTCGATCGCGGCCTTCTACAACCCGAGGAGCGACCTGCCGCTGGCGCCCATGCCGGAGCTCGTGTCGCCGCCGGGGAGGCCGCCGCTGTACAGGCCCATGACCTTCGACGAGTACCGGCTCTACATCCGGCGGAAGGGGCCCCGCGGGAAGAGCCAGGTCGAGTCGCTCAAGGCCGACGACGGAGACAGATGATGATGGTCCAGGATACTAGTGGTAGTAAATGTTAAAGGGTCACGATGAGTTCGGTCTCTCGTTCTACCTAGAAATAATAAGAATGAATAATGGAATGGAAGGCTTCGATCAAATGAGATGTTGCAACTGGTTCGGTTCAAAAAGGTGCAACTACAGTACAGTGCAAAGTGCACTACTCCCTCTGATCCATATTACTTGTCATTGAAGTGGATGTATCTAGCACTAAAACAAGTCTAGATACATCAATTTTAATGACAAGTAATATGGATCGGAGAGAGTAGTACTTTTTCGAAAAGAGCAACTCGACGAAAATGTCAAAGTGCAAGTTGCAATTATCAGCAACCAGAGTTGCGCTTTTCCGAGTTTCATTGAAGGGGAAACGTATCTTAAACGCTATCGATTGTGGAAACAATGGGCTGAAATTCTTGAAGATGCATCCATCGAATGGATCTCAAAAACACTATCCCCATCTCTTTCTCACGTGAACGAGAACGATATGTATATATAGGGCTCGTAGTCTTTGTCTACTGTGGAGGACACGTGACCGATGTACACACAGAACTTTTGTAGGACCGTGTCGGAGTAAGAGACGCAAAACGATAGATCATATCTCTACGCGTCAAGTTCCAAGTGGCAGTGGTTTCATCATGGAGAATCTTGTTGTCGTTATGGACATCAACATCTTATCTCCAAAGTGTAGCTTTTAGCATTGTTAGAAGAAATTGA
Organism: Avena sativa; assembly: GCA_916181665.1. Classification (NCBI taxonomy): domain Eukaryota; kingdom Viridiplantae; phylum Streptophyta; class Magnoliopsida; order Poales; family Poaceae; genus Avena; species Avena sativa. The sequence continues at coordinate 18,854,410 of OV702285.1, forward strand.
ATCTCACAAAACTACGTGATGTGAAACTCCGTACCGAGACAAATATACACATGATTGTACAAAGAGTGGACTGAATTTGAGAAGTTGCATCCATCCAATGGACAATAATTAGAAATAGCATTCCAATCTCTTTCGCACGTGAACGGAAACGGTAGCTTTTAGTGTTTGTCAACCACATGTGCCGACATGGGCATAGGCACATAACTAATGTTCCTTTTATATACCCATCTATTTTTTTTTTGCAATTTTTATACGCCCGTCCTAAAATAATGGAATAACTGACCATACTACGTGTGTTACAAAATACATGGTGTATTTTGAATGTGCGAAGTTGTACTCGAACCATAAATTTCTCACACAAATACTTTGTTAATAGTTACAACTTACAAATATTACAAATGTGAAAAGGCATTCTTTTTAAATATGGGTTGAGTGGTGTAAGTAAACCCACATGATATGCATTACTTGTTGGTTGGAGTACACATCTGGACAATCAAAACTCGCCCAACATTTTGAAATGACAGTAGGTTCCATGTTGCTATGCCTTTAATCACCGATATTCTTTGCCAGATAAAATATCCATATATAATAGATCAGTTTTTTTTTTTTGTTTCATCTCCATTTACCACGATTTTAATGTTGGAAAGTGTATATCACCGTTATTACACACAATTGCGTGTTGGAAACGAAAGGAGTAGGAGAAGAAAAAATATTATATAACAACCACAATGCGAAAGCATAATATACCCAACAACGTTGTAGTCTAAACACAGTGTTTTCTATTGGCCCTTTCCGCCTTAGATCCATGTGGTCCCACTCCTGAAAGCAACCATCACAAATCAATCAGCCAATCACCACTTGTCGAGTTTAAATAGCATCCATGTATTCTCTGGTAGGAAATGAGAACTCCATGTGTGTGGCAAGCATACTCTGAAAGCAAAGTGACATGCACATTTGATGCGAAATAGTTCAAATACATAATATGGGGAAAACAAAACCTATTTCTCGAAATATTGTGTGGTGCTAGGAAATAAATTTTGTATTCTCACAAGATACTCTGACATACAAGGGGATGCGATTTTTTTTTCAAGGATACGTCCTAGGAGGCATATTGTTTTTATAGAAGAAGGGCCAAGAAGCCAGGTTTACAACACGCTATGGCGCAGACGCCTTGAACGTAACCCACGCTGCCCTAGGGACAGCACACACACACTAACCAACTACTCGCGGCATCTTCATTTATCCACCTGACTTAAACAATCACGGAATAACCGAGCGGCTCTCCACAGACATGCCTCAACCGAAATCTTCTCGATGACCCTTGCGGGAGATGGGGTGACTCCTTCAAAGACAACATCATTCCGGTGTCGCCAAAGCGTCCAACAAACCAGGGCGATCCCCGTTCAGAGGTCTCGCTCGCAGCCTTTGCCACCACGCATGTCCTGAAGCCAGGCGACGAGTTTTGTCTCGTGATCCGGCATCCACTGGCTCTTGCCCCACCATCCAAGGCAGACCATCCAAACTTCCCTAGCTAATACACAACCCATGAGGAGGTGGTCAATAGTTTCTCCACATTAATCGCAGAAAGGGCATGTTGCTGGGTGCTGTATCCACGCCGGCTCAACCTATCGGCAGTCCAGCATCTGTTTCTCACGACCAACCAAAGTGAGACCTTGCAACTTGCAGGAGCTCGGGAGCGTCAGATCTGCAGTGCTCCCTCCATCGAGGTCCGTCCAGCAAACAGGGCCTGATAGCACTGATGGGGATATGCCTACCGGGGTATACCCAGCAGGACGTTTCCGACTGGCCCAGATGCTGGCGAGTGGGCCTGCGGGACGGCGACTGGATCAAGGCCTGGCGTGGATTCATGCGACTGGAAGCTGAAAGCCCAGAAGCGTAGTAGGCCCAGTCGGATTAGGTTAAGCGATCACTGAAACCTTAACTGATTCGGTTGAGATCTGTAAACCCTAGGGGGTGAGTCTATATAAACCTCCCTAGAGGGCGCGTAGAGGACACGTTCCATCATACACCCAAGCGACTCGCTGCCTAGCTGCCGAGCTCGCCCCATTGTACTCTCACCATAATACAATCTAGCAGGAGTAGGTCTTTACCCTCCGGGGGGCCAAACCTGGGTAAATCCTTGTGTCTCCGCCCTCATCTCGCACCGCAGATGGCTGGCCGCCCTTGCCCCATGTTCTACTACTCGCTGCCGATTGCAGCATCTGCCGTGGTCATTCCCACGACAGTGGCGCCCACCGTGGGGCCTGGCCGGTGTTCTGCGGCGAGATCCAATCTACCCATCAACGAGTCGATCGCCACCGGCCGCATGATAGCAATCGGCGAGATGCTCCAAATCTTGCCGAGCAGCTACGTCCCGGCGGCGCGACCCGTCACGCATAGCATGATCCTACCGGTCGGCACGATCAGTCTCTTCGTCGGCCTCACCGACGTCATCGTCTCGGAGGACCCGGCTCGCATCCGCGAGTCGCCGCCACGCGACCGGCTCTCTAAGAGTCAGGTCCACACGATCCACCGCCTCGCCTCCGAGTACGACTCAGCCCACAGCGACGTGGCTGAAACCACCGCGGCCGAGGAAGACGCGGCCCTCAACGACGACGCCGACTCGGCGACCCCGGCGTCACTCGCCGGATCCATTGTCGCCGCATCGCCCGCGGGCTCCATCACCCAGGTCTCCAACGTCGGAGACTTCGAGGATCCCTCCATCCTTGGGATCTTCGACTTCGACTCCGGGTCGGAGAATTCCGCCGATCTCCGCGACGGGACCGTCCGCCACGCCGCGACCTACATGGCGACTGGCGCCGACCCGCCGGAGGATCCATTCTCCACTCCGATCCCTCCCAACACAACGGCAACGGAGGTCGAGGAACTCCAACCAACTTTCATGATTGCTCGTGCTGTTATGATCAATTGGCAGATGCCTAATTTATTTATTGGTTCAACGGCCTTTTGGGGACCTACGGTTCCACCTTCTTGTCTGGTTAAAACGTTTTTCTCCAATGAGGAGCCTTGCCATCAAAAGATGAAGTTTGACAATGATGTGTTCTCTCTGAATCGTCGTGAGGCGAGGAAGTTATGCTTTCAGGATACTCCACAGACTCACTCCCCTTTGATGGTCTGTGATTCTACATCTGTTGATTCAGAGGTTCCTAGGTCTGCAGATTTGGGGGAAGTAGTTCAGACTGTTGCAAGGACTCGTAGAGTTGGAAGGAAAGAGAAAGTGCAAACTCACACTGCTGCTGTTCGTAGGAGCCCAAGGAATAATATTTACAGTGGATTTAAAGTTGATATGCCCACTGATTCTAGAAAGAGGAAGTCCAAGGTTAAGAATAGGGTGATTCCATCTGTTGGAATATATCAGGAGGATGAATCTGAGATCTCTGAAGTCAATAATCCAACCTCACTTGTACCTGCTGCTACTCCTGTTTCTGTGCTCCAGAGGATAGGTACAAATGTCTGTGGGATTCCTCCCGAAGAATTGGAGAAGGACAAGCTTGAGAAGACTGAAGATGATGTTGATGCTTAAGATCTTCAAGCTTTCAATAAGTTATCTATGCTTAGTTTATTCATTTTATCAGGCTAGCTACAGTCTGTTAATGATTTTTGTTGCATTTTTGTTTCAATTGTGGTTTCCCATATTTCTTATATTCTTTGGAAATGAATTCAACTTTTAGACAATGGCATATTTTATGTTGGAGTGTCAGAGGGTTAAATGTTGATGGCAAACATAATGCCTTGAGATCACATATTGATTCTTGTGGGTGTGACATTATCTGTCTCTAGGAGACAAAAAAAGATGGTTTTGACCATTCTTACATTAGGAAATTTTGTCCACGCAGATTAGATAAATTTGTATTTTTTCCCTCAGATGGCAACTCTGGAGGACTGTTAGTAATTTGGAATAGCTCTGTTTTTCATGGGGAATTAGTTGAAAATATTTCCTGGGCAATTACTCTCAAGTTCTCTTCAACCCAATCTGATTGTAGCTGGTTTCTATCAAATATTTATGGCCCTTGTGCTGGTGAGGAGAGGCAAGAGTTTGTTAGCTGGCTTTATAATTTGGAGATTGTTGACACTGATAACTGGCTACTAATTGGAGATTATAATTTCTATAGATCCCCTAATGATAGAAATAGAGCTGGAGGTAATATTGAGGATATGATTTTGTTTAATAACATAATTAGATCACAAAATTTAGTGGATTTACCTCTCCAAGGTTCTCCCTATACTTGGAGCAATATGCAGACTGAACCTCTTTGGGAAAGACTAGATTGGTTTCTTTCTTCCAACAATTGGACTTCCTCTTATCCTAATACAACTGTTAAAGTTCTAGCTAGACCAGTGTCTGATCATGTTCCATGTCTAGTTTCTATACAATCTGCTATTCCTCGTTGCAAGATGTTTAGATTCGAAAATTATTGGATTAATCATCCTGGGTTTAAGGAAACAGTGGCTGCAGCTTGGCAAATTCCTGTGGGTAGAAGAAACTCAGCAACAACATATTTAAAGCTGAAAAATACTAGAAGAGCTTTAAAAAGGTGGAGCAGATCAATTTCCAAACTATCATTATTAATTGAAAACTGCCAAAAAGTGTTAAATCAAGTTGATCAGTTGGAGCAATTAAGGAAGTTGACTATCCCTGAATGGAATTTTAGGAAAATTCTTAAAAATCATATCAATAGGCTTTTATCTTACAAGCAACAATACTGGAAGAAAAGATGTAAAGAGAGATGGATAAAATTTGGGGATGAGAATACCAAATTTTTTCATAGAGTTGCTACAGAAAGGCATAGGAGGAATAATATTGCAATGTTATCCAACTCTGATGGAAATTTAGTTCATGATCATGATGGCAAAGCTCAACTTTTATTTGATGCTTTCAAAAACAGATTGGGGGTTACTGAACAGCAGGCTATGTGTTTCAACTTACAAAATTTATTTGGACACACTTCTGGACTAGAGGATATTACAGTACCTTTCTCAAAGGAGGAAATTGATAAGGTGGTCCAAAAAATGCCAATTGATAAGAGCCCTGGGCCAGATGGTTTTAATGGATGTTTCATTAAAGCTTGTTGGGATATAATTGCTCCAGACTTTTACAAGCTGTGTGATGAATTTGGACAAGGAAATGCTATTCTTGACAGTGTCAATAATTCTCTTATTACTTTAATACCAAAGAAGTCATCTCCTGTTAGTGTGAATGATTTCAGACCAATTTCTTTACTGAACACTAGTTTGAAACTCTTAACTAAATTATTGGCAGACAGGCTGCAACAGTGGATTTTAAAATTGGTCAGCGAAAATCAATATGGCTTTATTAAAGGAAGATCCATTCAAGATTGTCTTGTTTGGGCTTTTGAGTTTATTTATCAATGTGATAAATCTAAGAGGGAGATTATTGTCCTAAAACTGGATTTTGAGAAGGCATTTGATATGATTGAGCATGAAACAATTATTGATATTCTCAAGCAAATGGGATTCATTGATCTATGGTTAAAATGGATAAAATGCCTTTTCTCTTCAGGGCATTCAGCTATTATTTTAAATGGAGTTCCTGGGAAAGTTTTCCATTGCAAAAGGGGAGTCAGACAGGGAGATCCACTATCTCCTTTGCTTTTTGTATTAGCCTCTGAATTACTTCAAGTGGTTATAAATAGGGAATTGTTGGAAGATAGACTACACCTTCCAATCCCCTGTGGAGGAAAATTCCCTCTCATCCAATATGCTGATGATACAATTTTGGTCTTATCTTCTAAGAATGAGGAAGTGTTAAATCTGAAAAATATCTTGTTACAATATGCAGCTTCTACAGGGCTAAAGATCAATTTTCATAAATCTAGTCTGATTCCTATAAATATTTCTAATGATAGAGCTCAAGAGTTGGCCTATTTATTTGGATGCTCGGTTGCAACTATGCCTTTCACATATTTGGGTCTGCCCATGGGATCAACTAAACATGCTGTTACTGATCTAATGCCATTAGTAGACAGAATTGGAAGGAAGATGACTAGTGCAACTTTATTGTTGTCTCATGCTGGGAAATTAGCTTATGTTAATGCTATTCTCACATCCATTGCAACCTATACTATGTGTACCATTGAGATCCATCCAAAAAATTTGGAATATGTTGACAAAATAAGGAGGAGATGCCTTTGGTCTAAACAGACAGATGATGGAGAAAAGTGCCTTTCTTTGGCTGCTTGGGATATGGTCTGCAAACCAAAAAATAAAGGGGGTCTTGGAGTCTTAAATATGAAAATACAAAATCAAGGACTTTTGATAAATTTTTTTGGATAAATTCTATAATAGGAGAGATATTCCCTGGGTTAAACTGGTGTGGAATTCATATTACCAACATTCTGTACCTCATGCTGTTGATTTAGTGGGTTCTTTCTGGTGGAAATCAATAATGAAGTTGTCACCTATATTTAGAGGAATAGCTTCTTGTATTGTTGAACAAGGAGACAAAGTCTTGTTTTGGAAGGATGATTGGATGGATGCGATCAGACAGGAGAAATTCCCTATAATTTATTCTTATGCTATTAATGAAGATATCACAGTGCGAAGTTTCTCTGCAGCTTCAAATTTAGAGGATTTATTTCATTGTCCTTTATCTGAAGAAGCTTTGGCAGAATTTCAACAACTTCAGTGCTATACTGAAAACATCAATTTAAGGGATGAAGGTTCTGACAGATGGACTTATAGATGGGGATCTAATTACACATCCAGTAAATTTTGCTTTCGGTTACTACAGCCCCCGGTTCATTTTAATTGGATTTGGAAATCGAAGCTTTGGCCAAAACTGAAGTTCTTTGCCTGGTTACTACTGTCTGACAGGATCAACACTAAAAACATGCTTAAAAGGAGACATATTAATATGGGACAGGGGTACAATCATAATTGTGTTTTATGCAATTTGGATATGGAAGAAACCATTCAACACTTGTTCTTCTTCTGCCCTTTTAGTGCTGCATGCTGGGCTAGAACAAACATCTTATGGACAACTAGTACATGTATTTTCTACCAACTTACACAAGCCAGAGAAAGCTTTCAGCAAGAACTCTTCTTTGAGCTATTTGTCATTGCAGCCTGGGGAATTTGGAAAGAAAGGAATTGCCTAATTTTTCAAGGAGTGGGACAATCTATTGAAGGCTGGAAGAGTAGAGTAAAGTCTGATTTGAATTTGCTAAGGTTCAAGGTCAACCAAAACCTTCAAAACACTATAGATTTCTTTATAGATACAATTTAGATACAATTTAGTGGTTATCTCTTTTTTGTTTTTTTATGCTTTATGCATCCTGATGTAAATATTCCTTTTTATTAATATAGTACCACAGTAGGAGCCTCTCCTACTGTTTATGGTAAAAAAACGGAGGTCGAGGAACTCCGCCTGAAGCTGGCGGAAGCAGTCCGCAAGGAGCAAGCCGAGCGCGAAAAATTTCGCCTCGAGCAGGTGACGGCGCAGGAGCTGTCGCGCTACCACCAGCAACGAATCAGGTCGCGTCTGAACCCCACCATCCAGGGGCGCGCCCTGAATTTCGACGACGAGAGCGACCCGGCCCGCGCGGCCGAGCGTGTGATCTACGAGAACGCGCCACCAGGAGGAAGCGCCCAGCCCCCACTAGGGTCAACGGTGAATGGCGCCCCACCACCACCCAACCGCGCACCCCCCAGGGACCAGCCGCGGATCATGGTCTCCTCACGGGAGCGAGACGCGAACGGCCTACCACTGTTCTCCACCCTGATGGACAACCTCGTCGCGGGCCGAGCAGCAGTCGACAACATCGCAGCCACCGGTGACGGCGCCCTACAGATCCAGTACGCCAAGGCCTTGCTCGCAAAGGCGGTCGAGCAACAAAACGCAGGCATCGACTCATAGGGTCGGATGTACTCGCGTTCATCGGGCAGCAGAGCGGCCTCAAGCGGCCGCCCCATGGCGGCAAACACCCTCAACTGCCCGCCACCCGAACCACTGCAGCTCCAACACCGACCCGCGAACGCGACACTCTCCACCAACGACCCCCGACCGGCGACCAACTTCGTCGCCGCCAACAGACAGCCCGTCGACGCCCGCACCCATATCATCAACAACCAGAGCTGGCGTGCACGCCAGCCCGACGACTTGCGGCATACCCTAACCAACCGCCACGACGGCGAGCCGAGGGGGTCGCTAAGCCGACTCGGGCCCCGGTGCTTCGGACCGATGATCCGAGGCGAAAGATACCCGGCTAACTTCAAAGCAACGAAGGAAATAGAGAAGTACGACCTCTCGTACGATCCCTCTGTGTGGCTGGATACCTACCTCATGGAAATGGGGATCGCCGGCCATACCGATCTACTAACCGCCCGCTACCTCCCCCTGATGATGGAGGGGGCGTGGAGGCAGTGGATCAACACTCTCCCCGCGGATAGCATCGACTCCTGGGAAGAGATGCGCGACGCCTTTTTCAGGCACTTCGAGGGTTCATACACCCGCGCCACCACCATCGAGGACCTGGAACGATGCGTCCAGGGACCTCGCGAGTCGACTCGCAGCTGGGTCCAATGGTGGCAAGAACTGTGGTACAACGCGGTCGGTATCCACCCAGACACCGCAATCCACTGCTTCAAGACCTCGTGCCGCTACGAGCCCCTGGTCGCCAAGCTCAAACGAGCATACTGCACACTCGACAACATACCGGATCTCCTAGAGATCGCCAAAAGATACGCGGAGGAAGACCCAAACCAAGAAACCGACGACGAGTCGGGAGTACAACGCCGCATGAGCGGCAACGACAACGGACGACGATCCGATCTACGCTGCATCAACACATGCCTCACCGGCAAGCGCCGCAGTGACTGGCGAGTCGACTTCGTCGCCAACGATGGGTACGCGCAGCGCGAGCCCAAGAGCTTCCGCCGCGACGGGGGGCAACGCCGTGACGGCGGCAACTACAAGGCGAAGCCAAGGTTCGACCCCGCGGCCCTCCTTAACCAACCTTTTGTATTTCACAGCAGGGAAGGAAAGCCCGCTACGCACACGACCGCCGACTGCCACTCTCTCAAGGAGATCGAGAAGGCACGACGAGCGCGGGAAGACCCCGACAACAACCCGCCAAACGGCGGAAAATTCGGCAGCGTGGCCGGCTCGCTCCACACCTTCACAGACTTCAACACGAACCGCGAGAAGAAGGTCATCGCTCGCGCCGTCGCTGTCAACGCAGTGGCCCAGGTGGACGTTCCCCAGTTCCTCAACTGGTCGGAGCAACCAATCACTTGGAGCCGCCAGGACCACTCGCCACGAATCGAGTACCCAGGCCGAGTCGCCCTGGTGGTCAAGCCCAAGGTGGGAGACTACTGGCTCCCCAAGACATTGATGGACGGTGGCAGCTCCATCAACATCCTGTACCTGGACACCTTCAGGCGACTGCGGCTCCCGCATTCGATGGTCGAGACGACCTACACCATGTTCCACGACATCGTCCCCAGTCGGAAGGCGTACCCGATCGGCAAGGTCACGCTGCCAGTCACCTTCGGCACACCGGCAAACTTCTGCACCGAGCGGATCGTCTTCGAACTGGTGCCCTTCGACAGCCCCTACCACTGCGTCCTGGGGCGCCAGGCGTTCGCCAAGTTCATGGCGGCGCCCCACTACGCGTACAACGCGATGAAGCTCCCCGGACCGCGTGGCGTCATCACCATCCACGGCGACCCCGACATGGCCGCCGAGTGCGAGGCCAAAGGAGCCAAACTCGCCGACGCCGTCATCGCGGCAGAGGCCAACCACGCCGACGAGCTCGCCAAATACACGAGTGGGGTCAACAACGACGACCCCACTATACTAAAGAAGCCCAACTCGGAGGGCGGCAACACCTCAGCCTTCGAGGCAACGACGCATACCCGCACCATCGAGCTGGTCCCAGGCGACTCCAGCCAGACGGTGACGATCGGGACGGGCATGAGCCCAACATAGGAAGGCGTGCTCAGCGAGTTCCTCCGTGAGAATAGGGACATCTTAGCATATAAGCCCTCTGACATGCCTGGTGTCCCTAGGGAACTCGCTGAGCACAAACTCAACGCCGACCCCAAAGTGCGACCTGTCAAGTAGTCCTTGCGGCCCTTCAATGAAGAGCGCCGCCGAGCAATAGCCGAGGAGGTGCAGCGTCTACTCGCTGCAGGATTCATCCGGCCAATCAAATACTCCAAGTGGCTGGCAAACCCAGTACTGGTCGAGAATAAAAATGGGACCTCGAGGATGTGTATCGATTACACAAACTTAAACAGCGCCTACCCGAAGGAGCAATTCGTCCTCCCGCGGATCGACCAAATAATCGATTCCACCGCGGGCTCAGAGTCACTATGCTTCCTCGATGCCTACTCTGGGTACAACCAGATCAAAATGTCCGTTGAGGACGAAGAGAAGACGGCGTTCATCACGCCATTCGGAGCCTTCTGCTACACTGCCATGACCTTCGGCCTCAAAAACGTCGGGGCGACCTACCAGCGGTGTATGCAGGAGTGCCTTGCGAGCCAAATTGGCCGCAATATCCACGTCTACATCGATGACGTGGTAGTGAAGTCCGCTTGCCAGAGCGACCTACTCGCTGACCTGGCGGAAACATTCGCCAACCTGCGAAAATACAAGATAAACCTAAACCCAGGTAAATGCACCTTCGGTGTACCAGTAGGGCAGCTACTGGGATACGTCGTCTCCAAGCGCGGGATCGAGGCGAATCCCACCAAGATCGACATGATAGCTCGACTCGGCAAACCCGAGTGCCTACGCGACGTCCAGAAGCTGGCCGGGTGAGTCGCGGCTCTCAGTCGCTTCATCCCCCGATTGGGCAAAAAGGCGATGCCCCTATACCGCCTGATGCACAAGAACCCCACCTTCCAGTGGGACAAGGAGGCGGACGATGCGCTCCGCGACCTCAAGAAGGTGCTACTCGCAGCAACGCTACTCGCCGCCCCCGTCGACAAGGAACCCATGCTGGTCTACGTCGCGGCTTCTGAGCGCGTCGTCAGCGCCGTCATGGTCGTCGAGCGACCGGAGAAAGGAAAGGAGCGCCCAGTGCAGTGACCAGTGTACTATATCAGCGAGGTCCGAGTCGCGCCAGCGCTACCCGCAATACCACAAACTGGTATACGCGGTCTTTAGAGCACAGCGCCGGCTGCCACACTACTTCCAGGAGCCCCCGATAACGGTCGTCTCCTCAGCACCGTTGCAGGACATCATCCGCAACCGTGAGGCGACCGGGCGAGTCGCCAAGTGGGCCGTCGAGATCGGCGTCCACAACATCAAGTACGAGCCGCGCAAAGCGATCAAGTCGCAGGCTCTCACAGACTTCATCGCCGACTGGGAGGAGGCCCAGCAGCCAGAAAAGCTGCCATACCTCCACTACTGGAGTTTAAACTTCGACGGCTCCAAGAATGCAGACGGTGTAGGAGCAGGGATCGTGCTAACCTCTCCAAAGGGCGACAAGCTACGCTACGTCCTCTGCCTCGACTTCACCCCGTGCACCAATAACATGGCCGAGTACGAGGCACTACTCCACGGCATGCGAGCTGCCAAGGAGATGAATGTCAACCGACTACGTTGCTACGGAGACTCCGATCTCGTCGCTGGGCAAGTCGCTGGCACCTGCGACGCCATCTCCCCCACCATGGCGGCATACCGCCAAGCAGTGGACAAGCTGGGCGGACACTTCGCAGGCTACTCCGCCGAGTGGATCGACAGGCGGAAGAACGAGGAGGCCGACGCACTCTCTCGTATCGGCTCGGCTCGACTCGCACCACCCGCCGGCATCTTCCTCGACACCATCACCAAGCCTTCCGTCTCTCCCCCAAGGGAGATCGACATCGGAGTCCCGCTGCAACCAGAGGCAGCCCTGGTCGCACTCATCGCCGAGCCAGAGGACTGGACCATGCCGTACATCGCCTACCTGGAGGGAGGCACCTTGCCAGCAGACGAAACAGACGCCCGGATGATAGAACGCCGCTGCAAATCCTTCGTCATCATCGACGACGAGCTCCACAAGCGCAGCGTGACCGGTGTGTTCCAACGCTGCGTCCAACCCGCTGAGGGATGCAAAATCCTCCACGACATCCACTCCGGCGACTGCGGCCACCACGCCGGCGCCCGCTCTCTGGTCGCAAAGGCTATGCGACACGGTTTATACTGGCCCACTGCACATGCAGTCACTGTCGACATTGTCCAGCGGTGCGCCGGGTGCCAGAAGTACGCCAACCAGATCCACGTGCCGAGCTCGGCGCTCAAGACAATCCCCATCACCTGGCCGTTCGCCGTGTGGGGTATGGACATGGTAGGCACTTTTAAAAAGGCCCCCTCCGGCTTCACCCACCTCCTGGTCGCAGTCGACAAGTTCACAAAATGGGTGGAGGCCAAGCCAGTCCGGAAATGTGACGGGAAGACCGCCACCAAGTTCCTACGCGAGCTCATCTATCGCTACGGGTTCCCAAACAGTATCATCACGGACAACGGCACCAACTTCGCCAAAGGAGCCATGGCCGAGTTCCGCGAGGAACATCACATCCGACTCGACCTCGCCTCAGTCGCTCACCCGGAGTCCAACGGCCAGGCGAAACGAGCCAACCAGAGCATCCTCCATGGCCTGAAGCCACGGCTCCAAGTACCACTCGAGCGCACCGTCGGGTGCTGGGTCGAGGATATACCCTCCGTCATCTGGGGCATCCGCACCTCCGTCAACAGGTCGACAGGGTTCACCCCCTTCTTCATGGTGTATGCCGCCGAGGCAGTCATGCCCACCGACCTAGAGCACGACTCGCCCAGGGTGGTCAACTACACAGAGGCCGCAAACGAACTCGCACGACAGGATGGAGTCGACCAACTCGATGAGGCACGCGACCTAGCTCGCTCCCGCACTGCCATCTACCAGCAAGGGCTCCGCCGCTACCATAGTCGGCGAGTAAGGACTCGCACTTTCCATGAAGGCAATCTGGTTCTACGCCTCATCCAAGACAAGAAGGGCATGCACAAGCTCTCCCCCCCCCCCCGTGGGAGGGACCATTCGCCATCGGGCGAGTCCTTGGCAACGACGCCTACTACCTCACCGACGTCCGAGGATACGGGAAACTCGACGTCAAGCGACCGTGGAATGTAAACCTCTTACGGAAATTCTACTCCTAGAACTCTGTACATGTACTCTCCACCTGCTATGAAATAAAATAGATTGGTTACCCCAAATTGCGTCGACTCTCCGTGTCTTGTGCCACTCGCACTCGTAATAATAGCGTCAAGCTAACCGCAGAAGTCAACCTCTGGTACAGCGACCGACACGGCCACGTAGTGCGTTCCGAGGGCACTGGGTTGCCCCAGGACTCGTAATGTCCACGAAAAACGCCAACCCGGAGCCCCATTGGAGTCGCCTAGCTCGACTGGCTTAACGATCCAAGACAACTGCCCTCGTTCCTCACAACGACCAAGGTCCTCCGCATCCTCGGCACAGTGACTCGAACGGCCAAGTACCACGCTTGGGGACTGACGACCAGTCGAGCACGAGCGACTAGGGAAAAACGCCAAGTATGAGAGCGTGTCCAGGACTCGCCACGCGAGTGACCCTTCGGGTCAGGCAGGAGTGACGCGCTTACTCTAACGCGCTCAGTCCTCACCTACCCTGGAGATGTGACTAGAACCACCAAGTACCACGCTCGGGGACTCGGCCACCCGACCTCGTTCGCGCAAGGGAAAACGGTCAAGTAAAGAGCACCCACGGGAGTCGCCCTGCGACTGGCTCTCCGAGCTCGGGCAAGTCGACCTCAATATCAAAACAACTGAAAAAACATTCAAAGTCACAAACACATAACAAACGAGGTAAACCCCCAAAAAAAGGGCGGACGCGCTCGGGGACTCGTTCAATCAACATTCAAAATCACGAAACAATTCACAAAATAACACGAAGTTTCATTACAGCAGAACAAATTCATTCCAAAATACAGGATGAATCCAGCGACTAATTGTTACTAACGCCCCAGGGCACAATGCTTCTACTCCGCAGGTTTCGACGGCGACTCGCCGCCACCTCTGCGGTTGCGAATGAAGGGCGTGTACGGGTTCGACGGGTACGTCGTCAACTCACCCGCCATCGCTGCACGGAATGGCTGCTCGACCTTGAAGTCCCGATGCTTCGGCTCAGGATCGTTGGGGGCGACAGTCGTCTCCTGATAGGGGAGGAGGTCGCCCATCGCCCAGACGCGATCGGAGTACACCGCGGCCCGGTCCGTCAGTTTCAGCACCTCGGCAATCTCCACAGAGCCCGTTGACGAGGGGTAGCCACTCGTCACATCATCAAGGTCGAAGTCCTTCGGGAAGTGGGCAAGCCCAAGGCTGAGAGCCGTCGCCGCCCCGCGCCAGAAGGCCGACCGCGTCATGAATTCGACGACTGACGGCGCCTTCTCCAGATAACGCCATACTTCGACGAGGTCGCTGGGAATCACTTCCGTGGGCGATATCTCCTGAAGATATGCTCGAATGCAAGTCGCAGACAGCGCGGCCGAGTCGACCAGAGTGGTCACACATTGCCGCGCGTCGTACGACTGCGCCTCCTCCGAGCTGTCAATAATTCGACCTGTGGACAGAGGTCGGCAGTAAGTACAACAACGACTTCACAATGCAGCTACTACAGGCAGAGGAAGAAAAGTTTACCAATTAAAGGACGGAAGAGGCCCGTGATGAAGCTTTGAAGCGAGGAGAAGTCGTTCTGCAGCCCAACAACGAGGGCGTCGGAGACCTTTCGCTCTTCAGTGGCAGCCGTAACAGCAGCTTTTGCTCGCCCATCCGACGAGCTCGCCTCCGCCTTCGCTTCCTTGAGCTCGTGCTCAAGATCAGCGATCCGCTTCTCGGCCGTACTCAAAGCAGATTGAGCCGCCGTCAGCTCACCTGCCGGGACAAGGCCCTGGCGGACCTCCTCTGCCTTGGCAGCGATTGCTTGGATTCCCTTGTTCGTTTCTTGGACGGCAAACAAGTTCATTCTCCACGCGACACTTTGCAGCAACACGATCAGCCGATTCACGCTGCAAGCCCTGCGCACAAATCAAACTGTCAACAACAATAGAATCCTAAGTGCCCACCCGCTGAAATTCAGCGACTAGGCACTCGGGTACCGGAGATCAAAAATCCCAAGTGCCCACCCGCTGAAATTCAGCGACTAGGCACTCGGGGACTGGAGAACAAAAATCCTAAGTGCCCACCCGCTGAAATCCAGCGAATAGGCACTCGGGGACTATACGCTACAAAAACATTAAAATAATCCGAGCACTGAAATTCAGTGGCCCGATCCTCGGGGACTGGACATACCTGGATGGCTGCGCCCAGCATGCCGTGGATGGCTGCGCCCAGCATGCCGTGGACGATCCACGGACGCAAGCAGAGCTGGAGTGTGTCCGCGACGCTGCTCGACCTCCGTTTCGACGACCCCATGCGTCTGGCTCGTCGGTGTTGCGCCACTCGTTGCGGCCATTTTGGCCATGAAGCGGGGGAAGGTCGCAGCGAATGCCCCAGTGCCACTAGGAGTCGGCTCGGTTACTCCGGGTGAGGAAACAGCCTCCTTGTTCTTCAAAGCCACCACCGCCGCAGTCGGAGGATCGCTTGGAGCAACTGCCGTGTCGTCAGAGACCGTAAAGACATCATCGCCCTTCGCCCTCTTAGCGTTGTCTGCAGGAGCAGCGACTTCGTCAGCTTTCCTCTTCCGCAAGGGGTCCTCCTCGGCGGCAACTGGCGGAACCTTGGCCACGGAAGGGTGGCCGATCTGTTTAACTCCAGTCCTGTGAAACAATGATATGAGCAAAATTGTCCGATTGCAACGGAAGGCAAGCAGATGAACAAGACTTACTTGGCGACTGGTATGAACCGCAGTCCCGTGCGGATGCTGGCCGGCTTCTCTAGCTCGGGACCCAGTTTCCGACTGAGGCCCATCTCAAACACGTCGTGTGCCCAAGACACAGAGGGACTCTTCGAATACGAGGCCGCGGCAGGAGCCTCCGTGATGACGTCTGCGGGAACTCTCCTGGGAGGCGAAGCTGCTGCGGCTGGAATAGTCCCCAACCCACAGACCGGGGCGAATGGGGGTGGAAGCGATGCCAGAGGTACCTCATCCAGGAGGGTGGCGGCGTCCGGTGCTGATGTCGTATGCACCGCTTCACCCTTAGCCGAGATGGTGGCGTCAGAACTAGTCGCAGAACGAGGCGGAGACGCCTGCTTCGCCGGCTTCGTCTTCCTCCTTGGCGGAGCCTTCACCTCCTCCTCCTTCTTCTTCTTCTTATTTGACGGCGTAGCCTCACGACGTGAGGTGTGCTCGGGGAGCTCGTTGTCATCGTCATCGTGAGGTTCGAGGCTCCTACTTGCCTCGAGCTTGCGCTGATGTTGCCCGCGAGTTTTGCGAACCATCGGGGCGGCGTCTTCCACGGGCTCGCCTTTGTCATCATCGTCGTCATCACCCGCGTCGCTCTCGACGTCGCCTTTGGCGGGTGGCGACTCGCTCCCGTCCTGGACGGACGAGCTCGAGTTCTCGTCGTCTGCGGGTGGGAGCCATCCTTCCACCACTTGGAACAACTACAATAAAAAAGAAACAACGTCAGCGTAACCGCAATTGCATCACCTGCGACTGCGAATGGTGACGAAGATAGCGACTTACCGTCGGAGCTGGTCGCCTTTCGGTATAGGGGGTGACCCCGGCCTTCGCGTCCAGGTACGCCGCCTGGGTGATCTTCTTCAGGGACAAGATGTAGTCTTCGAGTTTCCACTCGGCGAGGCAGGATTTTGTCGGGTCGTCCCTACCCGCATACTCGTACATATAATGGTCGCGGCGGGCCAAAGGCACGAGCCGCCGCCCGAGCCAGCAGTTGTAAAGATTGATGGTTTGGAGGCCCTTCTTCTTCAGGCCGCGGATGGTTTGCAACATTTCGTCGACAACCATCCGCTGGTCCAGCGGGAGCTTGCCGACCTGGAGCCGACGCGGTTCGGGCCGGTTGGCGGAGTACCTTGGAAGCGCCACCTCGCCATCTGGAGTCGCCTCGGTGACGTAGAACCAGGATTTATTCCACTCGTTTGCCGCCTTGGCCGGCAGCATCAGGTCGAAGAACGACGCCTTCGACTTCAGCTGAAACGTCAGGCCACCCGCAGCCAGCATCGGCCCGCCTGATTCTTCGCGGATAATCCTCCCATGGAATAGATCTTGCCATAAAGGGAAGTAGGGCCTGCATCCCAGATAGCACTCGCAGAACGCCACGAAAATAGCGAGTTGCTCGATGCTATGCGGGCCCAGGTCCGACGGCTGGATCCCGTAGAAGGCGCAGAAGCGCCGGAAGAAGAGAGAAGTGGGGAACCCCAGCCCCTGCTCCACGTGGCTGGTGAAGCAAATGAATTCTCCCTCGCGCGGGTCCGGAGTCACCTCTCCGGCCGCGGGGATGCGCCATCTGCCGGCGCACAGAATCCCGGCCTCCTCGAAGGACGCCAGCAGTGCCCTAGTGCACTTGGATCTGCCCCATGGTTCGGTGGAGGGGGCCATTGGTTGGAAGATTTGTGGAGGTCGGGGGTCTCTGGATCGGTTGGATCGCGATGCGGAGTGGAAACGAAGATGGGCGAGATCGGAGGAAAGATGAAGGAGTGTTTCCCCGCTCGCCTGTCATTCTCCTTATATAGTGGTTGTTACCCGCCAATTTCGGGAGCCGTTACTACGCGGTGATTACGCCGAAAGTTACCGTTGGATTACCCCAACGGCTAGTTTTGACCCCACTGGACGGTCCAACTTCATCCACTCGACTCGTCGCTCCGCGTGACTCGACTATTCACCGACCCGATCACTACAACAGTGACTGAGTATTTGCCGACCCGTTCACCGAGCTGCGACCAGATCGGTCGCCGTCAGTGCGACTAGAATAACTAGTTTTTCCTTTATTCAGGAGTCCGCCGCCGATTCGACTGGGCGTCCGCATTGGACCCGTATACACCGACTACCAGCGACCAATCAACGACGGCCTCGGGGACTACTGATGGGGATATGCCTACCGGGGTATACCCATCAGGACGTTTCCGACTGGCCCAGATGCTGGCGAGTGGGCCTGCGGGACGGCGACTAGATCAAGGCCTGGCATGGATTCAAGCGACTGGAAGCTGAAGGCCCAGAAGCGTAGATAGGCCCAGTCGGATTAGGTTAAGCGATCACTGAAACCTTAACTGATTCGATTGAGATCTGTAAACCCTAGGGGGTGAGTCTATATAAACCTCCCTAGAGGGCGCGTAGAGGACACGTTCCATCATACACCCAAGCGACTCGCTGCCTAGCCGCCGAGCTCGCCCCATTGTACTCTCACCATAATACAATCTAGCAGGAGTAGGTCTTTACCCTAAGGGGGCCGAACCTGGGTAAATCCTTGTGTCTCCGCCCTCATCTCGCACCGCAGATGGCTGGCCGCCCTTGCCCCATGTTCTACTACTCGCTGCCGATTGCAGCATCTGCCGTGATCATTCCCACGACAAGTACGACTTCGCGGTGTAACAGTTGGTCGGGTCCTAGTTCCACTTGAAGACGTCATGCGTCCCTACTACAAGGGTGATCTCCTCCAACCGATCTGCAACTTTGAGGAGCTCTATGATAGCAACCGCTCTTAGGTCAGGGGAGACATCGTGTAGCCAGGATCCTTCTAGGCCTTCTCGCACCCGGTGGGCTGCGATCGCGCTGGCCAGGACCATTGCGAAGAGGTTCGGCGCTGCATCTCTGATGCGTCCACATGGCAACCACTTGTCTGTCCAGAAGAAGGTAGATGCCCCATCTCCCAGCATCAAGGTTGTTGCTGCCTCGAAAATCTGTTTCACAAGCTCAGGTACCCGAATGTTGAGATCATGCCACGGCTTATCCACCTCCACTCGCTTCAACCTTAGCCACCTGGCTCTCAGCGCGGCGTTCAAAAGGCGCAGATTGGGGATGACAAGTCCACCAAGCTCTTTGGGTATGCACACCCTGTCCCATGCCACCAAGCAGTGCCCACCATGGACATCCTTTCTCCCCTTCCAGAGGAAACCACGAATGATCTTCTCGATGGCAACGATGATCTCTATAGGAATATCTAGGGACATCATGGCGAAGACTGGGATGGCCGAGAGTGTTGTCTTCACCAGCTCAAGCCTCCCTCCCTTGTTCAGCATTGAAGCTTTCCACGATGGCAGTTTAGCTGCCACCAGGTCCACCAGAGATTGGAGTTTTGCTGCAGATGGCTTCCGCAAGGAGAGCGGCAGCCCAAGATAGCGGAGCGGGAATTGCGTGATTGGGAATCGCAGCTCCTGGGAAACCAGGTCCCTGTCCTCTTCACCACATCTGATCAAGTTAACCGAACACTTGTCAAAGTTCGTCCGTAGGCCTGACGCAGAGCCGAAGTCCTCAATGATCCCAGAGATCACCCGAAAATCCACCACCGACGGCCTCAGAAAAGTCACCACGTCGTTTGAGGAACGGTGCGGGAGGCCTGTTGTTGCGAGCCTTGTGAGGAGGCCTAGACCTTCTGCTTTGGCGATCAACAAATGAAAGCCCTCCATGATCAGAATGAACAACTGTGGGGAAAGAGGGTCACCTTGCCGCAGACCTCGCCTGTTGGCTATTTTTTGCACCTGGGCAGCCATTCAAGATGCGCATGGTGGTCGAGGAGAGCAGGGCGCATATGCACGCAAGGAGCCGCTCCCCAAAGCCTAGCTTTTTCAGGACTTCTAAGAGGAAGGCCCAATCCACTGTGTCGAAGGCCTTGGTGATGTCCAGCTTAAGGAGCACTGCTGGGGTTTTGCTGGTGTGATGTTTGCGAGCCATTCCTTGTACCATCATGAAGTTATCATGCAGACACCTTCCACGTACGAATGCACTCTGATGCACCCCTACCAACTGAGGGAGGATAGGCGCCACCCTGTTCGAGATCACCTTGGCAACCCACTTGGCGATCCCGTGGATTAAGCTGATGGGTCGGTAGTCCCGTACCTCCTCCGCGCCCGGCTTCTTGGGAAAGAGCGTGATCAAAGCACTGTTCACCGCTCCAAATCCACGATAGTCCTGCCTAGAGAGAGAGTTGAAAGCATCCATGACGTCATCCTTGATGATGCTCCAGCAGGTCACGTAGAAGTGTGAAAGGATCGTATGGGCACCTAGAGGGGGGTGAATAGGTGCTACTTCAATTTTTCTTCTTTTTCAAATTAGGGCTTGACAAGAAAGGTAAATTCTCTAGATTATGCAACTATGGTGAATTTACCTATATGTCAACCATGCACAAATAAACACAACACTAAGCAAGTACAAGTAAGTAAAGTGCAGTAAAGGATAGAAGTAACCAAGGGAGTGGACGCGGAGACACAAGGATTTGTTTCCCGTAGTTCCTTCCTTTTGAGGGGAAGTACGTCTATAGATTTGGAAAGGGGGTGGTTTCAAACCACCAACGCCACGAGAGGCCTCCCTTGTTCTCCGATGAATCTCACCCCAACGGGATCGATTCACCTTCCACTATATAGGCAACCTTCAAGGTGGAAACCGGCACCTTTACAAGTTTGGGGCACACATCCACAACTTAACCGGAGGCTCCCAAATACAAGCAAGCTGCCAAAGCAATCAAAGACAAGCTTGTAAGAACCAAAACAAGAACTAGGGGTTTCCAAGAAAACACTAGAGCAAAGGGGCCCTCAATTGAATGAGGGGGAAATGAAGATCTCTTTTGGTGAAGTAGTAGATCGGGTCCTCCTCCTTCGATTCCCCAAAGATCAAAGACTTTGGGTGGTGGATTGAGGAGATCTTGAAGATTTGGTGGCTCCAATGGTGGTCTTGACTTTAATGTGGATGAGCACTTTGTCCCAAGGTAGGTGGAGGGGTATTTATACCCCTCCAAGAGATCTAGCCGTTGGATCCTTTAATGCAGCGGTAGTACCGGAAGTTTAAGCGGTACTACCGGAAAACTCCGGTACTACCAGATCTGGTACCGGAAGAGCAACTTTCAAACTTCATATGCCCTGGCCACAGCGGTATCACAGTGCGGTGCTACCGTAAAGCGGTAGTACCGCTTATGGGAACCGGTACTACCGGACGGGCAATGGAATATGCAACTTGGTCGAAAAACTTTTTGTCACGCCAGGTAGCAAAATGCGGTACTACCTAGGCAGCCAGTGGCTTTTGCCAACATACAAAAGGCTACTGCCACGCCAGGTACTAAAATGCGGTACTACCGCATTTTAGTACCGGGGTGAGCAGTGGCCTTTTATAGGTTGGAAAAAGCCTCTGCCGCGCACGGTACTAAAATGCGGTAGTACCGCATTTTAGTACCGGAGCGGGCAGTAGCTTTTGACAAGTGGTGAAAAAACTACTTTCGCGCTACCTCTTTTTAGTACCTAGCCCGGCAGTGGCTTTTTGACAACTGATCAAAACCTACTGTCGCGTCTGGTAGCAAAAGGCGGTACTACCGCTTTTTGGTACCGCGCCAGGCAGAAAGTTCTGGACAGTTGTTTAGCCATTGCAAAACCTTTTTCAATGCACCTACGATACACTTGGAAAATAATTAGTCCGATATGTGTGTTGTTATAAAACACCAAAATCACTAGGGATAGGAAATGCTCTTTCAATCTCCCCCTTTTTGGTGTTTGATGAAAACACACATTTTGCAGGGTAATCCAATGATGACAAGATAGAGATGGGGCTCCCCCTGGATATGTAGAATCAATCCCCATTCTATCTAATACATTACCTGGGAGTAGAAGTCGCACTTAGAGCACATACCTTTGCTAAATAACATGTGATGACCAATATTGATTAGGAATGGGGAAGGTCGTCACATACACAACATAAGATGGATCCAAATGAGAATAGCCATATTACACACAAGATGGATCCATACGATAACCACATAGTCTCACCATACATATCACAAATAGTTAGTTCACACATAATAAGAGGCAAGAAAATAAAGTTCACAAGCGAATAAAAATCAATGGCAAGAACGAGCTTGTGACTTTTCCCTCGCAAATCCCGCATACCTAATGTGCAACTTCTCCCCCTTTGGCATCAAGACGCC
Source organism: Avena sativa (assembly GCA_916181665.1). NCBI lineage: Eukaryota > Viridiplantae > Streptophyta > Magnoliopsida > Poales > Poaceae > Avena > Avena sativa. Next base: position 18,876,475 of record OV702285.1, read on the forward strand.
AAAAAGGGACAATAGCAACACTAACGTCCCGGAGATCACTCGTCATCGTCATCATCAACCCATGTATCCCATGCATCATCATGAGTTGGCGGGGCACGGAAGGAGGAGGTGGCATCATCATCCCAGTGGATATGCTTGGAGATCCATTGGTCTTATGGGGTAATGTTGTTCTTGAAGCCCTTGGAGACGGTCAAACCTTGAGCCTCCATCATTTCCTTCTGATGAGCACATGACTTATTGGCATAGACATGGGCCTCGTACATGCGTTTCTGATTGTCCACTTGGAAGCAAAATACCTACTTGAGTTTGGCCTCAATCCTCTTGGCCCAAGATGGTTGAGCAGGCTTGCGACGTGAGACCACAAAGTCAGCATCCTTCTGGGCATCATCAGCATCACCGGATCCCTCCTCAACAGGGTTCCCATCCTCATCAACAATCTGACCATCGGCATTGCGTGGTTTGAGATGGGTCTTGATCAACAGATTCTTGTGGCGGTGAGTGACAAGGCAAAGAGAAGGCATGTCACGGGCAATCACGAGGCACTTTCTAATAATGAAATCCATGGTATACAGAGCAAAAGGAAGCTCCCACCTTTGAAAAGTGGCACAGACCATTTCATTCCAAATAACATCCATCACATCCATAGGTTGATCGGAGTCACGGTGGTGAAAGGTGGCGAGCATGATATCCACCATGAAGGCATGTATCTCATCAACATTCCCAGCTCGGGGGGCGACAGTCTCACGGATGTACAGTGGTGCAAGAGCATCCTTCTTCTTGGGGCGATCATTGTTGTGGCACCGAAAGCCAACGGGAGTGTCCTTGCCATGGTATTCGTACCCGAGAATAGCCGCGAACTCAGCCAACGTTGCTTGCTTGACAACACCCTCGGTCATCCAGGTGAATGTTCGAGACTAATTCTTGGCAAAGTGAACGGTTGCATAGAACTGAGTAATGAGCATTGGGTCATAGTTGCACCGGAACTCCATAATGGGAAGCAAGCCAATGTTGGTGCAAATCTCAAGAGCTTCACCAAAGTATTGCATGTTCTTCCTCACATGATTCATCTCGATCCACTTTTGAGGGACCACAAGTTTGTCATCTTTCATGAGTATCTCATGGAACACCCACTCCTGGAAATCCGTATAGAAAAGGCTACCTTGCCGAGCTTGAGACAGCCACATATGGATTGACAGACCGCAGTTCATGAAATTCTGTCTTAGACAAATCAGTTAACAGCTTTGGCACAGATGGCCCTGAACTGTGGCTCTTGCGAGGACCGGAGGGAGGAGGAGGTGGAGGAGCCTTACCACGACCAGCACTTTGCTTGACCCCCCCACCCCGATGACCACGAGTTGTTTGCAGTTTCAGACGGGCGCTAGGTTGAGGCATGATCTCCTCTTCTGACTCTGACTCATAGTCCTCAATCTCATAGTGATCTTTGGAGCATTTGCGAGATCCCCGGGAACCCCCTGCACCTGTGAAATAACGAGGGAGATAGCATAGGGGTAAGGGCACAAGAACCCGAGACAAACAGATGATGGAACTCTTGGTTTTAAAAAAAAATGCTGTCAGTACTGGGCGGTAGTACCGGACCAGCACACGCGGTAGTACCGGAAAAAGATTCCTGGTACTACCGGCCAGTGACCACAGTGCAGATCTGAGACGTAAATCCATGTACGGGCAGTAAACTTGATGTAAAACAGGAATTCCATCGGTCTAAGTGGTAGATCTTGTAGATAGCACATGGTACAACCTCAAGAATACGTGTTTTATCCAAGAATCAAAGTCACCCTAGATTAAATGGAGAAAAAAGTGATAAGAAGAGGAGGGCGGTAGTACCGGTGTCCGTGGCGGTGGAGAATGAGGAGGAGCCCGCGAGGATGCCGGATCCGGTGTGGATCCGGGAAAAGGAGAAGGAGGGCGGGGCTCCGGTGGCGTTCTCCTGCTCCGGCGGCGGCGGTGGTGAGGAGTGGAGACGGGGGACTAATGAGGCACTGAGAGGTGCCTCTCCCACGTCTCCAATCTTAACCGAAACGCACGAGCGGTAGTACCGGAGCCACGAGTGGTAGTACCGCTAGGCGGTAGTACCGTAGAAAACTACCGGTACTATCGCACCTGGGAAGTTGCCAGACAAGATCCTGGAAACTGATCCAGAAGCGGTAGTACCGCTAGCCTTTTACGGTAGTACCGTTTGACGGTAGTACCGCTAGTTAGGACCGGTAGTACCGTAACCACCAGAATAGAGAGCCAAGATACAAAAAGTGGAAGGTTCTTGTGCAGAGTAGATGAGTTTTGTTGAGGGATAAGAATGGCTTGGGTTTAGAGAGTCACACTGATATGGGCCAATGCACTCAAAAATTACTAAAACCATATGAAGAGCCAAATGTGAGTGCACGACTAGAAGAACAAAACCAACTAGAGGATGACAAACACGAGTAAGAACCAATTCAAAAATGACAAACACGAGTAAGCACATCAACCTCTCAAATGAGAGTGGTCGGTGGCCTAGGCCACCATGTTTGAGTATACTCGGCTTGGCACCACGAAGATATATCTTGGGTCCATTACCGAAACTCATCATTAAGCTCACATATCACAAAATGATATTAAGAGGAATGATTTTGTTTACGTTGCGCATAATGGGGGGAGGGATGGTCCAATCAATTAGGACCGCACTCCCCCTATGTCCATGCCTACACCTAAACCAAATATGATTTGAATATTAGGTGAGAGTGTAAGATAATCAAGTCAAGCTCCTTGAATCTACGATATTTAGTTCATTCCTCAAGTAGCAAAACCTTGCTTCATCAAGTGGCTTCGTGAAGATATCGGCAAGTTGATCTTTGGTTGACACATAGGATAGATCAATATCACCTCGAGCAACATGATCTCTAATGAAGTGATGACAAATCTCAATATGCTTTGTCCTTGTGTGATCCACCGGGTTGTATGCAATCTTGATGGCACTTTCATTGTCACATAGAAGAGGCACTTTGTCAAAATGGGCACCGTATTCCTTTAAAGTTTGCCTCATCCATAGCAATTGAGTGCAAGCACTAGCGGCAGCCACATACTCGGCTTTGGCGGTAGAGAGAGATATACAATTTTGCTTCTTAGAAGACCAACATACCAAGGACCTACCAAGAAATTGGCAAGCCCCGGATGTTGATTTTCTATCATCCTTATCACCCGCCCAATCCGAATCCGTGTATCCAAAAAGAGAAAATGTTGAGCCTCGAGGATACCAAAGACCATAAAATGGGGTATGAACTAAATATCGAAAGATTCTCTTGACCGCCATCAAATGGCTTTCTTTAGGAGCCGCTTGATATCTTGCACACACACCTACACTCAACACAATATTGGGTCTAGATGCACAAAGGTAAAGCAAAGAACCAATCATGGACCGGTATACCTTTTGATCCACATCTTTACCATTTGGATTTTGTTCTAGATGAGTCTTTGTAGCCATGGGAGTAGGAGCTCCATTTAAATATTGCATTTTGAATCTCTTGAGCATATATTGAGTATACTTGGCTTGATTGAAGAATGTCCCTCCTCTAACTTGCTTGATCTCAAAGCCAAGAAATACTCTCAACTCCCCCATCAAAGACATCCGGAACCTACTAGTCATAAGCTTTGAGAATTCATCATTAAAAGCTTTGTTAGACGAGCCAAAGATAATACCATCAACATATATTTGGCACACAAAAAGCTCACCATTGACTCTCTTAGTAAAAAGAGTGGGATCGATTTCCCAACCTCAAATCCACGATCAAACAATAACTCTCTAAGGTGCTCATACCACGTGCGTGGGGCTTGCTTGAGCCCATAGAGCGCCTTATCAAGTTTGTAGACATGGTTTGGGAAGTTGGGGTCCTCAAATCCCGGGGGTTGCTTAACATATACCAATTCATTTAATGGACCATAAAGAAATGCACTTTCTACATCCATTTGTTGTAACTTGAAATTATGATGTGCCGCATATGCAAGGAGGATATGGATGGACTCAAGGAGAGCCACGGGTGCATAAGTTTCTCCATAGTCAATGCCTTCAATTTGAGAATACCCTTGTGCAACCAATCTAGCTTTGTTCCTTACTATAATTCCATGCTCATCTTGCTTGTTCTTGAATATCCACTTGGTTCCAATAACATTGCGGCAATCCTTTGGCTTCTCTACTAACTTCCATACTTTGTTTCTCTCAAAGTTGTTGAGCTCTTGGTGCATAGCTTCTAGCCAATCCGAATCTTCAAGGGCTTCCCACACTTTCTTTGGTTCAATCATGGAGATGTGTGCTTGGTGTTCACTGAACCTATTCAATTGTGCTCTTGTGGGAATACCTTTCCTTAGGTCACCAACTACATTTTGTAGAGAGTGGTATCTTAATTCCAACATTCTTTCCTTTCTAGCTTCGCGACGAGCGTGGATCTCCGTGTAGTTTCTTGGAGGACCCTCTTCATCATTTTGATCCTCGTCTTGACCATCAATTCAACCTTGATCATTATCGGAATCATTTTCTTCATTTAGAGGCAAAGATTGACCTTGGTCTTGATCAAGTACTCTTCTGGCATCAATTTTTGCTTGTCTCAAAGCATTTTGTACAGATCTTCCTTGAGTAATTGCCTTGGCACCACTTGACATCCTCGCGAATGAATCAACCTCACCTTGACTAGAGTTGTCACAATGATCATCATGTTGAGGGTCCACATCTTGTCTTTGGCTTGAGTCATTGTCCTCCTTGGTGGATGGAGCTTGTTGATGTTGTGAAGATGAGGGCTCCACTTGAGTAGAGCATAGTTCTTCTCTATCCTCCATAAGGGGTTCCTCTATGGGGCGGATATATCCCACACCCATTCTTCCTATGGCATCCTGAGGCATTTCATCATTTGCATCACAAGCATCAACATGCCCCCCTTGGGGACCATCATATTCTTCAAAGGTCACACTACAAGATTCTATGATGGCTCCGGAGAGCTTATCATAGATTCTATAAGTGTGAGATTCGAGACCATAGCCAACAAAAATACCCTCTAATGCTTTAGAATCGATTTTGGACAAACAAACACCTTTTATGAGATAGAAACACTTACAACCGAACACCCCGAAGTAAGATATGTTGGGCTTGTTACCGGTAAGTATTTCATATGGAGTCTTGTTGATTTCTTTGCGGAGGTAGAGCCTGTTTGAAGCATGGAAAATGGTGGAGATGGCTTTGGCCCAAAAGTTGTATGGAGATTTAAAATCCGCCAACATGGTCCTAGCCATCTCAATAAGAGTCCGAATCTTCCTTTCGGCCACACCATTTTGTTGAGGGGTGTATGCAGCGGAATATTGATGTTTAATCCCCTCATCACTAAGAAAATCATTCAAGGTGTAGTTCTTGAACTCGGTGCCGTTGTCACTTCTTATGATCAATACGGGAAGATTGTATTGACGTTGGACCATGTTGATGAAGTCGATGAATGTATTTTGGGTCTCAGTCTTAAACTTGAAGAAATATACCCATGAGTATCTTGAAAAGTCATCAACGATCACCAAGCAATATTTCTTCCCACCAAGACTTGCATGAGATGGAGGACGAAAGAGGTCCACATGGAGGAGCTCCAAGATCTTGGTGGACTTGATGCAGTTCTTAGGCTTGTGAGGAGCATCATGCATCTTCCCTAGAACACATGCCCTGCAAACACGATCTTTGGCAAAGGAAACATTTTCTTTTAGTCCAACAATATGGCCCTCCTTGTGGATACTTTGCAAAGTTCTCATATTGACATGGGCTAGTCGGCGATGCCATAACCAACCCACATCGGTCTTTCCGAATAAGCACATCGCACTTGTAGTGGCTTGCCCCGAAAAGTCCACCACATACAAGTCATGTTCGACATACCCAACGAAAGCGACCTTAAGAGACTTGCTCCACATGAGGACCACCAGATCATTATGTAAAAATACGGAAAACCCCATCTTTCCAAGAGAACAGACTGAAAGTAAATTGTACCCAAGGGTCTCAACAAGCATGACGTTCACGAGTGTAATGTCATGAGCAACCACAACTTTGCTGAAACCCATTACCTTAGACTTTGACTTGTCGGCATAAGTGATAGATATTTGATCATAATTTGGTCTTAGATCTTGAACAATAGAGGAGCTTCCGGTCATATGACTTGTGCAACCACTGTCAAGCACCCACTTAGACCCCCCGGAAGCATACGTCTACAAAAGAACAAACTAATTTTTAGGTACCCATTTTTCAATGGGTCCTCTTTTGTTAGCAACAAGGGTCTTGGAAACCCAAATAGACCAAGCAATATAACCATCATATGGGCCAACATATTGTGCATACACATCACCATAATAATCACGCATTAGAACATAGTGAGGGTTAACACTTCCCGCAAAGTCATCATGAGACATAGTTTTACCACTTGTGGTCTTGCTATCCACAATGGCCTTGTTGGTCTCTTGTGTCGGCTCGGCCTTCTTCTTGTTGTTGTTGTTCTTCTTCTTCTTCTTCTTGGTTTTGGAGACAAAACCGATGCCTCCTTTATCACCACTAGGCCTTTGCTTACTCAAAAGATCATCAATGGACTTGTTGCCTTGTGGAAATGTGGCCTTATCAAGCTCCCCCTTCAACCTAGCATTCTCTTCAAGAATAGTTGTACTACTAGATGGAATGAAGTTACTAGGTGAAGGAATATTGGCCAATTGAGTTTGAAGAGTTTCATGGGACTTTGTGAGTGACAGGAGTTCACTTTTCAAAGCCTTGTGAGCCTTGTTAAGCAAACTAAAGTCCTCGGCAAGTTTTTCATGAACCACACCAAACTCAACCTTGTCCTTTTTAGCCCTTTTGTATTTAGCAATAGCATGATCACGCTCTTTGATGAGTTTGTTAACAATATTGTCGTTTGCCTCATCAAGCCCTTCAAGTTTTAATTCAAGAGACAACCTTGTTTCTTGTTCTTCTTCTAGAGCATTGTTTAAAGCCTCTAGATCAATCATGTGATCATGCCCAAGTTTACATCTTACATCTAGTAACTCTTGTGTGTGGGAAAGTGTCAGGGATATAACCCCAGGTACCCCAGAGTTAAGGTATAAAGAGACCTTAACAGACTAATAAACATCTGTATGAAAGAATATGGAGATATAAAGAGGATACGTCAAAATGTATAAGGCATAAAGAGAGAAATCTTACCTGAAAAAGGGAAAAAGACACACATGCCGAATTAAATAAAAGTCGGCCTGGTCAAATCCTCCCCAGGCCGAATTAGGCCTTACCGACGTGGTTCTGGGCCTCAATGGCCGAATTAACCATATACCCCGGCTGGGCCGAGCTACCCCCCCAGCCGGCCCACCTCGACGCCGAACAGCTCCCGCCAACATCACCAACTCCCGCCGACGCCGCCAGCTCCCGCCAACATCCCGCCAAGCATCTCCCGCTCACGCCACCACGAAGCGTCGCTCCCTCCCCTTGTCGCCCGGGTGGGCCGAGTGAGGCTTAGCTCGGCCCACCACGGGTCACGACGCCACCAGCCCGGCTGGGCCAAGTCATTCCGGCTGGGCCTGATCCCAGGAGTACTCTGGCTGGGCCGAATCATCAGAACGCCCCGGCTGGGCCACCGAGTACCCCGGCTGGGCCACCATATACCTTGGATGGGCCCTGTTTCCCCCAGGCCGAGTCAATCCCAGACTGGGCCGAATCTCCACTTTCCCCAGGGCATTTGGGTCGAGATGTAATGATCCAGACGCCCACTTATTCATCCCTAGAGGCCTCCACGACACCTACGACGACTCACCATCAACCCAAGACAAGACAAACAAGTCTCGTGCCAGTCTTGGGACGCCCATGGCTCAGACTGGCACATGGGCGTATGGAATATGCCCTTGGCATCAAGAAGATGCTAGAGAATATGCCCTTGGCACCAAGAATATGCTAAGTAATATGCCATGGCATCTCCAAAGATGCCAAGGCATATGCTGAGCATCTAAGAAGATGCCAGGAATATGCTACATAGATGCCAAGAGTGGGGAACAAGTCTTGTCCCCTGGGCTCCCCTTTATAAGGAGCACCAGGGGGATCGTTCTAAGCGGGGCCCAGGAGGGCTCTTCCCTTCTCTGCTCAATAGGAGATCTTCTTCTTCTTCTTCCTCCTCCAATCTCACAGAGAGATCTAGATACAGGCATAGGAGATATAGCTCAAGGAGCATGATTGTAGCCACAAGTATGGCAAGATTATAAGAGATTAGATGTAGAGAATGAGGTGTTATCTCCACTTGAGAGCTTCAATCCAATATACATTGTATTTCTCTTTGTTCATACGAGTGCGGTCTTCACTGCATCATCCCTCCCCGGATTCCTCCACGTCCATCGGCCCCAACTTTAGCCTACCTATGGCATATGCCGTGATACCACCACGACATTTGGCGCCCACCGTGGGGCCTTTTAGTGGCGTTGGTTGGGTTTCCATCTGGACGGGAGCATCTTCATCAACTTCTTCCTCGAAGGGCTCATTTAGCTCCACCAAGCGAACAGATAACAAAGAGGTAAGCGCAGAGGCTCTCCAAGTCTGACTCATCAAAGCAGGTAAGACTCAGCAAGAAGGACTCAAGCACTACTCCAAGCTTACTGTAAGTACCAGGTAACTCAGCAGGGCAGGTATGACTTAGCAAGACTCACTCAAACATTTCCCCAAGTATACTGTAAGTGCCAGATAACTTAGCCACCTACACTCAATCCTTCACCCCGGGGAGAAAATAACTTAACCCGAGGACTAGTCAACTTATCCGTAGAGTCACCTTTGGATTAAGAGAACATTATGTTGATTTAGATCTGCATTTGAGTCAGCTTATTTATAACTCGGATAGAAGTTGAATCAGCTTATTTATGATTCAGATAGAATTTGAGTCAGTTTATTTATGCTTTGGATTATCCTTTAACTCAGCTCACCAGCCAAATTATTTATAACTCGGATAGAAGTTGAATCAGCTTATTTATGATTCAGATAGAATTTGAGTCAGTTTATTTGTGCTTTGGATTGACCTGTAACTCAGCTCACCAGCCAGCTTATTTATAACTCGGATAGAATTTGAGTCACCTTATTTATGATTCGGATAAGATTTGAGTCACTTATTTATAACTCGGATAGAATTTGAGTCAGCTTATTATGATCCAGATAGAATTTGAGTCAGTTTATTTATGCTTTGGATTATCCTTTAACTCAGCTCACCAGCCAGCTTATTTATAACTCGGATAGAATTTGAGTCACCTTATTTATGATTCGGATAAGATTTGAGTCAGCTTATTTATAACTCGGATAGAATTTGAGTCAGCTTATTATGATCCAGATAGAATTTGAGTCAATTTATTTATGCTTTGGATTATCCTTTAACTCAGCTCACCAGCCAGCTTATTGATAATTCGGATATAATTTGAGTCAATTTATTTATGCTTCGAATTAACCTTAAACTCAGCTCAGTAGCTTGTCTCTGATTCGGACTAACATTTGATTCAGCTTGCCAGGGTATATTATAATTCGAATTTGTATTCGGACTCGGCGTACTAAGCATATCTCTGATTCGGGCCGAAGCTTGATTCAGCTCGCCAGATTGCCAGGTTATGTTATGACTCGGATTGATATTTCGCTATCTTGCCAGGTTACCCCATATCTCGGACGACTATTTGCCAGCTTATCATATCTCGAATCTATATCTCATATCTACACCTCGAATCAGATTTCTCAGCGGTTAGCCCTATTATCATATCCCAAAACTTAATCTCGGATCTATATCTCGGATCCATATCAAAGGCAAATTAACATCATCTCACCAAATCAAGTTATATCGTGGCAAATAGATGACTCGGATTTGAGTCATATACCTCGGATTTGAGTCAGGTGACTCAGATTCGAGACATAAGTCAAATATGGTTAAAGTAACTCGGATTTGGAATCAGATGACTCGGATTTGAGTCATATAACTCGGATTTGAGTCATATAACTCGGATTTTGAGCCAGATAACTCAGATTCGAGACATAAGTCAAATATGAGTAAAGTAACTCGGATTTGAGTCATATACCTCGGATTTGAGTCAGATGACTCGGATTTTAGATGTAAGTCAAAAATGAGTAAAGTAACTCGGATTTGGAATCAGATGACTCGGATTTGAGTCATATACCTCGGATTTGATTCAGATGACTCAGATTTGAGATGTAAGTCAAAAATGAGTAAAGTAACTCGAATTTGGAATCAGATGACTCGGATTTGAGTCATATACCTCAGATTTGAGTCAGATGACTCAGATTTGAGATGTAAGTCAAAAATGAGTTAAGTAACTCGGATTTGGAAACAGATGACTCGGATTTGAGTCATATACCTTGGATTTGAGTCAGATGACTCGGATTTGAGATGTAAGTCAAGAATGAGTAAAGTAACTCGGATTTGGAAACAGATGACTCGGATTTGAGTTATATACCTCGGATTTGATTCAAATGACTCAGACTTAAGACATAAGTCAATTTTGTAAGATAACTTGGATTGGGAAACAAATGACTTACTTACCCAAAGGGGTTATGACCAGTGCCAAAAATGGCCAGGAGTCATAACTTACCCAAAGAGGTTAAAAGACCAGTGCCAAAAATGGCCAGGAGTCATAACTTGCCCAAAGAGGTTAAAGGACCAGTGCCAAAAATGGCCAGAAGTCATAACTTACCCAAAGAGGTTAAAAAGAGCAGTGCCCTAGAAGGCCAGAACTCATGACTTACCCAAAGAGGTTAAAAGAGTAGTGCCCAAGAAGGCCAGAAGTCAATAATTTGCCCAAAGGGGTTATGACCAATGCCCAAGAAGGCCAGAAGTCAAGAACTTTCCCAAAGGGGTTATGACCAGTGCCCAAGAAGGCCAGAAGTCAAGAACTTGCCCAACGGGGTTATGACCAGTGCCCAAGAAGGCCAGAAGTCCAAAAACTTTCCCAAAGGGGTTATGACCAATGCCCAAGAAGGCCAGAAGTCCAAAAACTTTCCCAAAGGGGTTATGACCAGTGCCCAAGAAGGCCAGAAGTCCAAAAACTTACCCAAAGGGGTTATGACCAGTGCCCATGAAGGCCAGAAGTCCAGAAACTTACCCAAACGGGTTATGACCAGTGCCCAAGAAGGCAAGAAGTCAAAAAACTGTCCCATAAGGGTTATGAGCAAAGCCCAAGAAGGCCGAAGTCACAAACTTACCCAAAAGAATTATGCGACCAAGAAATATATGACAAAGAAGTTGTATGTCAGAAAACAACTCTGGGGATATTTAGATATAAAGCCCATGAGCGATTCTACGAATCCCACATGGCCTCGGGGACTAATGTCGGGGATATAACCCCAGGTACCCCAAAGTTAAGGTATAAAGAGATCTTAACAGACTAATAAACATCTGTATGAAAGAATATGGAGATATAAAGAGGATAAGTCAAAATGTATAAGGCATAAAGAGAGAAATCTTACCTGAAAAAGGGAAAAAGACACACAAGCCGAATTAAATAAAAGTCGGCCTGGTCAAATCCTTCCCAGGCCAAATTAGGCCTTACCGACGTGGTTCTGGGCCTCCCTGGCCGAATTAACCATATACCCCGGCTGGGCCGAGCTACCGCCAGCCGGCCCACCTCGACGCCGAACAGCTCCCGCCAACATCACCAACTCCCGCCGACGCCGCCAGCTCCCGCCAACATCCCGCCAAGCATCTCCCGCTCCCGCCACCATGAAGCGTCGCTCCCTCCCCTTGTCTCCCGGGTGGGCCGAGTGAGGCTTAGCTCGGCCCACCACGGGCCACCAGCCCGGCTAGGCCAAGTCATTCCGGCTGGGCCTGATCCTAGGAGTACTCCGGCTGGGCCGAATCATCAGAACGCCCCGGCTGGGCCACCGAGTACCCCGGCTGGGCCACCATATACCTTGGCTGGGCCCTGTTTCCCCTAGGCCGAGTCAATCCCAGACTGGGCCGAATCTCCACTTTCCCCAGGGCATTTGGGCCAAGATGTAATGATCCAGACGCCCACTTATTCATCCCTAGAGTCCTCCACGCCACCTACGACGACTCACCATCAACCCAAGACAAGACAAACAAGTCTCGTGCCAGTCTTGGGACGCACATGGCTCAGACTGGCACACGGGCGTATGGAATATGCCCTTGGCATCAAGAATATGCTAGATAATATGCCCTTGGAACCAAGAATATGCTAAGTAATATGCCATGGCATCTCCAAAGATGCCAAGGCATATGCTGAGCATCTAAGAAGATGCCAGGAATATGCTACATAGATGCCAAGCATGGGGAACAAGTCTTGTCCCCTGGGCTCCCCTTTATAAGGAGCACCAGGGGGATCGTTCTAAGGGGGCCCCAGGAGGGCTCTTCCCCTCTCTGCTCAATAGGAGCTCTTCTTCTTCTTCCTCCTCCTCCAATCTCACAGAGAGATCTAGATAGAGGCATAGGAGATACAGCTCAAGGAGCATGATTGTAGCCACAAGTATGGCAAGATTATAAGAGATTAGATGTAGAGAATGAGGTGTTATCTCCACTTGAGAGCTTCAATCCAATATACATTGTATTTCTCTTTGTTCATACGAGTGCGGTCTTCACTGCATCATCCCTCTCCAGATTCCTCCACGTCCATCGGCCCCAACTTTAGCCTACCTATGGCATATGCCATGATACCACCACGACAGAAAGTTGATCTAAGATGTTACCAAAATGTATCTTAGCATCCCCTTGTAGGTTAGTCATAAACTCATCAAAAGCAATTAATTCCCTTTTAACCTCAAGAGACATCTCATCATCAATTTCATCATTAGCTAAAGGAGTGGAGTGAGATGATAAGGATACCTCCGTTCCTCTTGCCATAAGGCAAGTGACGTTCTTGACGGGAGAATTCTCATTTGGAGAATCGAAGAGTGAGAAGGTTGGAGAAGAAGTAGTGGCTAGAGCCGCCATACCATTGGGAGTTTCCTCTTCCTCATCTTCATCATCATCATTGTCGGAGGAGTATTCTTCATGAGTGATCAAGACGATTTCTCCCGACTTCTTTTTGGTGGGATTCTTCTTGATGAAGGGTTTCTTGTAAGGTGCTTTGAGAGTTTTCTTCAACACAAGCTTACCCCCATGATCTTCCCTCTTCTCATAGGGGCAGCTTGCCACAAAGTGATAGCGGTCGCCACAATTGAAGCAAGTTCTCAATCTAGTATGTTTTCTCTTTTCCCATTTGGGTTGCTTCTTCGTTGCATTTCCATCTTGGCCTTGGCGGGATTCTTCCAAAAATTTTTTGCATAGAAGGCCATATATTGACTATGAGCAATCTTGACTTCATCGGGGTGATCCATGGAGAGGCCTTCATCACTATCATCTTCATCCCCATGGTCAACAACTTTGGCTTTCAAAGCAACATTGACAACGTTGCTCATACCAAGGGCACGAGCACGGGCATCTTTGGCATTCTTGGCGGCAACTTTGAAAGCGGCCATCTCTTGCATAACTTCATTGGAGGTCATGATATGGTAGTTGTGTCTTACTTGAAGGCTCTTCAAGTCGGTGGGCTCAAAGGGCATGAGTGCACTCACATATTTATTTTTTATCCACGCATCATCCACATGTGAGGCACCCACGTTTCTAAAAGCGGTGGCGGTGGTCTTGAGCCTTCGGTACATGTCTTCGTGATCTTCACCTTCCTTCATGTAGAAGCCTTCGGCTTCATTGCTTAGGGCATCATACCGGTTCCTCCTTATACTCTCATTTCCAACAAATAAAACAGTGAGGGCATCCCAAGCTTCCTTGGAAATGCTCAAGTGCTCAATGTGTGGATAATCTTTTGTACCTAAACCTTGTTGAATCATATGCAAAGCAGTGGCATTGAGTTGACTATTGACGACCTCTCTTCTTGTCAAGTTGTCTGGATCCCCAATAAAGAGTCCATGTTCGATGATGTTCCATAGTTCAATGCAAGAGATGCGCACATGAGTTCTCATTAGTGATTGCCATTGAGCAAATGTAGCAGATTCTTCAAGCTTAGGTGGGTCACCTCTATTGTATACATGAGGGTGAGGGATTGGAGGGTCGAGAGAGTACCATGAATCACGGTGTTCACCCTTCCCACCATCATTTTGTGTGGAGGAATTAGTGTTGTCTTGTTTACCCCTAACCATTTTATCCTCGGGGGATATGGGAGTATACCCTTTAGGTAAAACAGATGGAGGATCCCCTTGAGGAGAAGGGGATGATGAGCCATCTTTGTATTTAAGAATTTGCTCAAGCATCTTCTTGACTTCGTTGACCAAGGAAGAGCTCAATCTTGTTTCCAAGTTTTTGAGATCTTCCATGGTCACCGTAGTATGCTCACCATTACCTTCCCCATCTTGGCTACCCATATTCTCTTAGGCGGTAAAGCCCAAATAAAGAGCCGAGGCTCTGATACCAATTGAAAGGATCGTATGGGCACCTAGAGTGGGGGGGTGAATAGGTGCTACTTCAAATTTTCTTCTGTTTCAAATTAGGGCTTGACAAAAAAGGTAAATTCTCTAGATTATGCAACTATGGTGAATTTACCTACTCCCTCCGTTTCAAAATATAAGATGTTTTACCTTTGTGAAGTAAATGAATCTAGACTATTTTTAGTGTGTAGGTTCAATCCAAATATGAGTGAACCTACACACTAAAAGTAGTCTAGATACATTTAATTCACAAAGCTAAAACATCTTATATTTTGAAATGGAGGGAGTATATGTCAACCATGCACAAATAAACACAACACTAAGCAAGTACAAGTAAGTAAAGTGCGGTAAAGGATAGACGTAACCAAGGGAGTGGACGCGGAGACACAAGGATTTGTTTCCCGTAGTTCCTTCCTTTTGAGGGGAAGTACGTCTACGTTTGGAGAGGGGGTGGTTTCAAACCACCAACGCCACGAGAGGCCTCCCTTGTTCTCTGATGAATCTCACCCCAACGGGATCGATTCACCTTCCACTATATCGGCAACCTTTAAGGTGGAAGCCGGCACCTTTACAAGTTTGGGGCACACATCCACAACTTAATCGGAGGCTCCCAAATACAAGCAAGTTGTCAAAGCAATCAAAGACAAGCTTATAAGAACCAAAACAAGAACTAGGGTTTCCAAGAAAACACTAGAGCAAAGGGGCCCTGAATTGAATGAGGGGGAAATGAAGATCTCTTTTGGTGAAGTAGTAGATCGGGTCCTCCTCCTTCGATTCCCCAAAGATCAAAGACTTTGGGTGGTGGATTGAGGAGATCTTGAAGATTTGGTGGCTCCAATGGTGGTCTTGACTTTAATGTGGATGAGCACTTTGTCCCAAGGTAGGTGGAGGGGTATTTATACCCCTCCAAGAGATCTAGCCGTTGGATCCTTTAATGCAGCGGTAGTACCGGAAGTTTAAGCGGTACTACCGGAAAACTCCGGTACTACCAGATCTGGTACCGGAAGAGCAACTTTCAAACTTCATATGCCCTGGCCACAGCGGTATCACAG
Source organism: Avena sativa (assembly GCA_916181665.1). Classification (NCBI taxonomy): domain Eukaryota; kingdom Viridiplantae; phylum Streptophyta; class Magnoliopsida; order Poales; family Poaceae; genus Avena; species Avena sativa. The sequence goes on from OV702285.1 coordinate 18,891,976, forward strand.
TGCGGTGCTACCGTAAAGCGGTAGTACCGCTTATGGGAACCGGTACTACCGGACGGGCAATGGAATATGCAACTTGGTCGAAAAACTTTTTGTCACGCCAGGTAGCAAAATGCGGTACTACCTAGGCAGCCAGTGGCTTTTGCCAACATACAAAAGGCTACTGCCACGCCAGGTACTAAAATGCGGTACTACCGCATTTTAATACCGGAGCGGGCAATAGCTTTTGACAAGTGGTCAAAAAGCTACTGTCGCGCTAGGTACTACCGCTTTTTAGTACCTAGCCCGGCAGTGGCTTTTTGACAACTGATCAAAACCTACTGCCGCGTCTGGTAGCACTACCGCTTTTTGGTACCGCGCCAGGCAGAAAGTTCTGAAGAGTTGTTTAGCCATTGCAAAACCTTTTTCAATGCACCTGCGATACACTTGGCAAATAATTAGTCCGATATGTGTGTTGTTATAAAACACCAAAATCACTAGGGATAGAAAATGCTCTTTCAAAGTGGACGGAGAAGCCGTCCGGTCCGGGGCATTTGTCCAACGGCATTCCTCTGATGGCTGCCAGGACTTCTTCTTCTGTGAACACTCCATCAATGTGCTAGAGGTCCCTCGACTGTAGCCCCAGGAAATCTAGATCAATCGAGAAAGGTCGATCTCCTGCCATACCCAGCAAGTCTTCGAAGAACAAGGGGGTGAGAATGAGATGGTGTAATCGTTCAAAGAAGAGAGATGGAAATGCATCGTCAATCCATCACATAATTTTCAGCTCCATGAGAAAACCATATGTTGCAAGAATGTAAAACAGGTGGTGAAGAATGGTTTTCCAAAAATTTCTTTTCCACAAATTAACAGACAACTAGTTTCTTATATATAGTGCAATGCATTTATGCAGACCTCTTGTTTCAAGAAACTCCTCTCGAAAGAAGAAACAAAGCGGCAAAATAGAGGGACAAGCCGGACGTCTGAATATGATAGTTTCTACACAAGAGAAAAAAAAACCTTAACTGTTGTTCCTGGACAGCGATTGTGTGACAAATGGACAAAGCTCGTGAGAGATGCATCCATCCAATGGATCTCGAAAAAATATCATCCCCATCTCTTTCGCACGTGAACGAAAATAATAGCTTCTGGTCGTTGTCAACGACATGTGATGATGCAGACACATGCCTTTACATGCCATGTTGTACGTGTGAGGTTCCACGTGAATGGCACCATCACAGATATTCTAGTTGTCATTTTGGACATCGAGACGATCTCTGAAATATAAGGTTGAGCACTTTTGTACTCCTAGTATTTATGAAACCTTACAAATTAATTGTTGTGGTAGTAGTACTTTTCTAGACAAATTCTGCACATGGTTGAGAGGAATTCTATAGACTAAACTCGCCAAGATAAGATGCTTCCAAGGAAGCATCTATTCCCATATCTTTCGTACATGAAAGATATAGTAGCAAGTAGTCTTTGTCAAAGACATGTGCCGACGTGCATATAGTCACATAATATGTCACTTGTATTGTATGCCCATCTCACAGTAACAAAACATGAAAATATAAAATATTAGAGCATACTCTTCATGTTCTAAAACATAAGAGTATCTCCGCTGGGCTACCGAGGACGCTGATCCGGATGCCGAAATTAGGTCCGGACGCCGAAATTTGGCTCAGTCGCGTTCCGAGTAATCTCTTTCGGATTTGGGCTAACTTTGGTCCGGACTTCCCAGGCCATATCCAGGATTCCGGGAACGCCTTGGAAACGCAGGACGAAGCGAATTCGTCGAGTGGACTAGCCCTGCCAGCAACAGAAGCCGAGTCGTCATCATCCTTCCCGCTGTTTTCCCTTTTCCCGCCCTCGCCGCTACACCCCTCCCGTCCTCTCCGCCGTCCTCGGCCTATAAAAGGCGTACATCTCGTCGTCTCCCTTCACACTCTCTCACACCGCTTCCAACTCCGGCGAACTCCGGACGCTCGCACCTTTCCACCTCCACAACTCCGCCGGAAAGCCATGGCCGAGAGATTCCCGGCGACATCTCGGCGGCGAACGGCCGCCGCACGCTGCGGACGTGGGATGCCCGGCTGCTCCACGACGTGGGCTATACGGCGCCGCTAGACTTCCGTCTCCCGATCGGCTGGAATCTCAGCGTCGGCGGGGTCCCTATTCCGCCCGTGCCCGCCGACGAGGACCTCGCCGGCGAGATCCAGGCGGCTATCGCCGTCATGGAAGACCCGGATCTCGCCGAGGATCCTGACAACCTGGTCTTCTGGAGGCAGTTCTTCGCCGACATGCGCCTCTAGGATCTCGCCCGACACGAGGGACCGCCGGGCTCGCCGCCGACGCGTCACAATGCGGCGTTTCGCCGCCGCTGGTGGAGCGTTCCAGGGCGAAACCTCGCCGCAGTGCTGGAGCACATCCATGCCGGCAACCACCCCCGCCTCGGCCTGTAGAAGCGCCGTCGCGCGTCGGCCACGGCGGCGGCCTTTTCCTGTTTTCCTAGTTCGATGTAATATGTGCGCTCTACCCCTAATTAATGAAATTCGCCTATATTCGCCCAAATTTCGCCGTGTTTAGCTAAATTTTCGCGGCCTGAGAACGCGAGTGAGAAACTCGGCATTCCTAGGCCAAAAAAGAGTTTCGTCCGAACAAAAATTGTTTCGGATTTCGGCGTGGTATCACCCAACGAGTGGAAATGCTTTAAGGCGTATTCTGCATTATATTTGGACCGTCAGTTTCTCTTGTAGTAATTGACAATAGTTATAAAACACAAATCATGAGAAAATATTTCCTTTATATCAATGCAATGTTAAATTGTGCGCAAAATAAGGACGCATTTGAACAATCTGAACCAATTCTACATTTGCCATGTGGCTACTACTCAATTACTAAGATTCTCGCATGATTCACTACAAGTTAAAAAAACAGTACGCTATTTGAAAGTAGCGATATAGTAACAGCTTTAAGGCATCATCTATGTATAAGATGAACTTTAGCTATAAGGCGGGACCCATTTTTCTTTTTAAAATCTTCCACTATGTATAAAGTGAATTTTAACTATAAGCTGAAACCCACATGTCTCATCCTACATACTCATGCATGAGAGGGAAGAGAGAGTAAATTATTTTCTATTGCTTGTGTGAGCTTAAGGTCACCTACAAGTTTATAAACAACTTTTATTTCTTTCACTATGTATAAAGTAGACTACAAACATTGCCATATAGGACTTAAGGTATGATTTTTTGCACACGGTGGATGCCCTTAGTAAAGAAGAAGAGGAAAAAAATCTTTTCTGACAACCACAATGGGAAAACAAAATATGCCCGACAAGATTGTAGTCCAAACACAGTGTTTTATGTTGGCCCTTTCCGCCTTAGATACTGGTGGACCACACCTGACAGCAACAATCAGACAGCATTACCATTCAGCAATTGCCGTTTTTAAATAGGAGTAGCATTCAAGTATTCCCTGGTAGGAAATGAAAACTCAGTTTGCGGCGAGGTATTCTCTGAAAGCAATGTGAGATGCCTATGTTCTGCAAAATAGTTCAATGACAGAAAAATAGGGAAAATCATATTCTTGCAAAAATTGGGTGGTAGGAAATAAGACATTTGTTCCTAAAAGATACTGATAGAGAATCGAAAGGCAACAAGAGGTTACTTTTGTGTGTCATGGCAACGACAAACATCAATGTGGCTGAGTGTATCATTTTGGAACAATATCAGCATTGCCCCAGCATGTATCAAACCTCGTGTAACAGAAAAATGGCTGGAAAATAGCCATGGAAACTTGTTATCAATGAAGTCTGGGATTTAAGTTGCTGTAAAAAAATCCAGGGTTTAAGCTTCATCTACCAGCCTGGAGATAGAAGTGTGAATAGCTGCCTGGTTTTGTCACTTTGTGCAAAGAGCATGGCAAATTCAGCTGAGAAAGACCATATGGTCTAAGAACCTGGCAGTCTAACTAACAAACACAACTCTGAACTTCAGAAACAAAGAACCATCAGATAACCTGAAACAAAGTTAGTTCTGCTAGTTGGACAGCTGCTACTGTGTCAGCGGTTAGCAATCAAGAGCAAAGTTAGAGATAGCTAGGAAATCATGTCCTTTAAACTAGAATGAACACAGTGATTATACACTCAGCAACTGCAAGCCCGAACAAAGCGAAAGACACGGATTCACAATATAAACAGTTAAGACAAAAGTTGTTGGACGCCTGCCTTCTGGTCAGCTGTTAGATTGGTGGGGAACTTGATCAGAAACTTGATCCTTAGGTTCCCTTTCTTAGACGGCTCCCTTGTGATAGGCATCCCTTCGCCCGGGACAACTTCTTCGTAGGTGGGATTGATGACAGACTTCACGGGGACAGTTAAACTTCGCCCATCCAGAGTTGTCAATTGGACTGCGCAGCCAGTCAAAGCATCCACTAGGGATATTTTATGCGTGTAAACAAGATCGTTCCCGTCTCTCTTGAATTTTGGGTGTGCCCGTTCTTCTATTATGAACACTAGGTCTGATGGTATGACGTTACGGGTCTCGTTGCCTTTCTCAGGAAAGGTGATCTTTGTGCCCTTCTTCCATCCGGGTTTGATATCAATTGTCAGGATCTCCTCCACACTCATTGGTTTGCTGCAAAAAGAAACATGGAAATATTTTCTCAATAAGGCATGGAAATAATCTGATTGCTTTTTCCTGAAAATTCGAAGCTCCAGTAGTAGTTAAAGTTCCAAACTACTTTAGAACATCACAAGTCATAACATGTTGACATAAAAATGAGCCTTATCCATGCAGCATGTCGTAACAACTCGATTAAATCTCTTATACATGAAAACGAAAATACTATTTGCGGAAATCAGTCAATCACATAAGCAAATGGATATCTGATAGGTGAAGCTATACAGCCATATCTTAACAAAGGCAAACAAGCTGCATCTGTGTAATTTGCCAAATTCTCTGGTTTTCTAAAACGCCATTTTATTTGCTTAGTTTCTTTTTATAATTTTCAAAAGAGAACTGATACACTATCACTCACTCTATGGCCACATTGACTAACCAGAGAAGAGGTTCAAGCATGTATGTACAAATGCAGGAACTACTAAACAAAATTGCTAGATATCATCATGATAACAAAATATGCTATCTACCTGTGTATATATACTAATTTGAATGCATTGCTACCCTAACTCCTTGAGACCAATGTTTTAAGATATCATGCCTCAATCAATTGCAGGTATGTGGAGACCAAATTGTCATACTTATGGTCATGTGGGCACCGAAAAATCCACCCAATACTTCAGGATGTCCATAAATATAATTTATCCCAAACATCCGACCTGATAGGTTAATTTTGAAATGATTGATATACCATATTCAAGCTCAAAGAATCGGCCTGCATTGCACACTTGTAACGAACATTATTACACTACACACTGCACTACAAGAGATCTATTCGAGTTCAAAATTTAAAAACAACTATTGACCTCGAATGATCTTTCACTAGTAGTAGCACAGTTAACTAACTATGCACGTCTTTGAACACTTTATCCTTTTTGTAGATCCTGGGCTTATGACCAAAGTTGGGACCATAGAAAACTATTGAAGGTGTCCTTACCTTGCATTCAGCTTATGTGGATCTACAAATTGAAGTCGCAAACTGATTTTTAAGAGAATCAGTAACTGTGGAAACAATAAGCAGGATCTATGAACACAATAACTGCACATCATCAAACAGTCTCACATTTTGGATGGTCAAATATACAGGAAGGCGTCGTACTTATGCATCCGACTTAAGCTGTGCATCGTACTTATGCATCCAACTTAAGCTGTGCATCCGTGTATCCTCTGCCTCACAACTGGCCGATCCCAATCTAACGCCTCGCATCCGAGACGTGCAAATTTTGCAATGAGACACCAACAACCTCCCTGCTTAGCTCTCTAATCATCCGACACCAGTGCACGTTCCCAAATCTCTAGTAGTCTCCGGTCTGCAATGTCTCCTCCGATCCCTTCTGTAGATCGCCAGACAGCGGCCATTAACGGCAACAACCAGTGCGCCAGCAGCAAAGATCGGGTGTGTGCGGAGGCGTTGGACCATCCCGTAGACGGTCTTGCGAAGATCTACGTCGATTGCGCTCTGGAGGCGGCGGCCTGCGACGAGCCCGGAGAGCCGCGGGGCATGAGGCAATCACTTCCTGGAGGTGGGGAGGCCAGAGACCTTCCCACCAAATTCTTTCGTCGTGATATGATGGCAACAACAACCACATCCTGAGTTTTTTATGCTGTTCTGATTAGTAACAGAGCTCATGTTCGAACCGCCATGATCACCCTATTATCTGTGGGCTGATATTTTTGTTTCTCGTTTTCTTTCTCTGTATTTTCCGTTCGTATCCCTGGTGCTAGTTGCTGCTCCTTGGAATTTTCTGAATGCTCCTTTGTACACTGCATTGCTAAAAGAATATTCCTAAGCGCTTGCTTTGGCTACTGGTTGAAACAAGCAAAAATCAATCATAACTGATGGTGCTATAGTACCAAGTTACATTGAAGGACATTCACCAATATTAGAGAAGTGAAACATGGGCGCTCCTGCAGCAAGGCATGTTCCGGAGTTTATCACTAATGCTTGCCAGCCCGCGAAAAATAGCCGGCTTTCCTAGGTTGCTGCTCGCCGGCCGCAGACAACGTCCAAAATCACCATTGAGGCTGGCATAGCTGCCCATGCTTGCTGCTCGCACGCCAGCGCACAGCGTCCCGAGTCACCGTCGAGACCGTTCAAGGGATCACAGGAGATCATCTGGATTGGGGCTCATCGTGCTATGGAATAAGGGCAACAGGGAGGTAATAAGAGATCAGACAGGTACTGGTAGATATTTGAGAGATTTAGACGAGGGGGTTTGGGATGATTAGAAGAGCTAAGCAGGAAGGTTGCGTGCATCTTATTGCAAAATTTTCACGTCTTGGATGTTAGGCGTTAGATTGGAATTGGCCAGTTGTGAGGCTGCGGATACATAGCCTAAGCCGGATGCACAAGATATGACGCCTATACAGGAATGGTGACTGATCATGTGATTGATCTTTAGGTGTGATGATTGTAGTAATACCTTCTTCATTGTTCATTGGTGAACAAACAAATTAATTGAGTAATGACATGAAGGAATGCCGGAAATAAAATAGGAAAGGGTTGTGCTTTGGTACAGCCCCCTAAATATTTTTAGAAAGGATATTCTCGTCATTCGGTAAAAGTTAAGATTAATTAATTAGATAGTTATTCCTTAAAGCTACACCTAGTTTTTTTTAATCGATTAGATGTACCCATGGTTTGATTAGTCACAGAAAAAGAGCTTGACTCAGGACGATGTTAGCCATAACTCTTCATTCTTCTTTCATGGACAGCAAACCAAAATAAAGCTGGAGTTACCTACCAATAACACACAGCTACTGGTGTCCAATACCAGTCAGACTATGCAAACGCCCTGGAGCGATTCAATCTATATAGCCAATCAACAAACAAAACCACGTACAGAACCATAACTTATGTTGCTATTTTTAGGATCTTGTTAGTTAGGCTTTGGATATTGTATTTCTTACTCTTCAGATGCAAAACAGACTGAAGCACCTAACTAAGAACGTTGCCGGATACATCCTTCCAACACCAAATGCAGCCCCGCCGCCACATGCCATAGCCGCTGCAGTGGATTGATCTTGCCGAGTTGTGAGTCCAGACTTGGTCTGGACAAATTTTTCAAATAATATAGACTAGATTTTCACAATGTGGAAAAGACTGGTTTACCCTTTTTAATGAAAGGGTGGGTTCTAATCGCTACCGTTCATCTGCGTCAAAAGTTGTGAACTTTTTTAAAGAGGGTGTACGGAATCACACCCCAAAAGGAAGATGGCATCAGGGTAACAGGCATGCCAGTAACTGCTACTCCCTCCGATCCATAATAGGTGTTGTTGATTTAGTACAATTTTATACTAAATCAGCGACACTTATTATGGATCGAAGGGAGTACTATCTGTACCAATGCTAATTGGCTTATTAGACTACATGATTTGTACCGATTGAGGAGGACTGCTACAAAAACTGGAAGTTTGTCAAAGTAGAATTCAGATTTACTCGAAGGTATCATATTGCTAGAAGACAGAGACACGTCACAACAACTGGGAACCACACCGAAGAGCTATGGTTTGGGGCCTTCTGGAATCTAGGTTGTTGTCAGAGTACAAATATATCGCTTCACTATTAGTAAGTAGGAGGTAATACTGAGAAGCTGCATTAAGCAGAAGTCATGAATCGAAACACACTAAAAGGTTCATGTATGGTTTAATGAATTGTCAGGTTAAGTGGGGAGTGTTTAGCCCATAATCCTCTCTAGCTCCTCACTGTTTCCCACCCTTATATCCCACGACCCGTCAAGTAGTAATTTCAAAATTGTTCACCGCAATGAAAGAAAATAAAAATTTCAGTGACCTTTCTAGTTCAGGGAGTGATAGACGAGAGCTACACAACAAAGACACACTCTTTCCTCTGGTCAACACAAGCTTTACTAAATGGCGTGCCGAACTTAGAATATCTACACTAAGAGGCAACAGCTGGTTACTGGAGTTGAAGTTGCTACAGCTTCTTACTACTCAGATTCATTCATCAAGATCACCACAATGCCGATGTTTTTAAGCTAATCTACAAACAGATCTTATATAAGTATTTAGTAGAAGTAGAGAACAGGAGAGAAGGAAAGTGTCTCACCCGGCGGGATCGAGGACGTCCCTGGAGATCTTCATCTTCTTGGTGGCGCCCTTGTGCAGGTCTTCGAGGCTGCAGGCCAGCTGCCGCTCGATCGCCGCCGCCTTCCTCATCGACCCCCCGGACGCCTCCCCTGACCCAGGGGAGAATCCGGCGGCGGCGGCGTAGGAAGCGGTGGCGCCTACCCCTGGGACACTCTGGGGAGTGGCGGGGCCGCCGGGGGGCGGCCGGAAGTAGGAGCCCCCGAACATCTCCTTGAAGATCTCATCGGGGCTCCTCGGGTTGAAGCGGAAGCTGGGGCCGCTGCCTCCGTGCGCGTGCGCGTGAGCGGGTTGCGCGGCGGAGGGGGAGGGCGGGGCCACGCCCGCCTTGAGCCCCTCCTCGCCGTATTGGTCGTAGACGGCGCGCTTGTCCGGGTCGCTGAGCACCTGCGAGGAGAAGAGGGACCGTGAGAGGTGACAGATTCAGTGGTTCTTGGAGGTGGTTGTGGCGGCGGTGGTAATGGAGGGAGGGAGGGAGGGACGTACGTCGTAGGCGGCGGAGACCTGCTTGAAGAGGGGGTCGGCCTGCGGGGAGGAGTTCTTGTCCGGGTGGTACTTCATGACGAGGCGGCGGTAGGCCTTCTTGAGCTCGTCGTCGGTGGCGCCGCGGCCGACGCCGAGCACCTTGTAGTAGTCCGCCTCCATGGATGGCGACGGCTGCTGCGGCAGGTGGTTCCGGCACCCAACTTGGGTGGGATTGGCTTTGGCTGGTTCTGGGCGACAGAGAGGGGAGGGGAGGGACGAGGGTTTTGCTCCGACTCTGACTCTTTTTTTTTTTCTTTTATTCTTTTCTTTTTACCAATGACGTAATAATTTGTTATTTGCGACGAGCTGACATTTAATTCTCGCTGAATTAACTTGGGTATGAATGCTTTTAGCATCTGATGTGCATGTAGTTTGTTCCGTAAAAATATTTCAGCAAGTAGTAATTTTTTGCGACTATTTTCTAAGCGAGCGAAATAGTCGTATCCATAATTTGTGTTAAGGCCGAGAATTCAATATGTAGGACATATTTATTTTCTTAGTTATAACAAGTTTCTCGCTATGAGGTTACTTGTAGATGTTTCTATAGAACATGTTGTACATCTATCGCCACTTGATTTAATTTTCTTCTATCCACCCACAATTGTGGACCGTTGACCATAACTTGGTTTAACAAAGCTATCAATAGGTTGACTTCACGTAGTCTCGTGAAAGCAATGCTAGAAATTGACAGTTTTTATGTGCCTTCATAAGCAATCTTTGTGCCCATTAAGCTTCTTTTTTGGCTGTTTTTTCTTGAGCCCATGCCAACACTTTCTCTCCAGTAATTTCATCGTCTAGGTTAGAAGAAGAGATAAAGGGTTGAGATATGATTCCATGAGTTGATATAGTGATTTAGACCAATCGGATCTTGATCCAAATCTATTTCCCTCGATCCATAATAAGTATAATTGAATTGATATATAGTTGTACTAAATCAGCTATTATGGACCGAAGAGAGAATAACTATTTTAAGTAAGCAATCTTTCTTTAGCATTTTAGAGTATTTTTTTTTGTCTTTTTATTTGAGTATAAACAATATTGGCCAAATTTAGGATAATGCACTAATTTTAGAAACAAAAAAAACATACGACCTACAAGAGTGGAACTAAACCTAATGTACAGTATGTACCTGGCCTCAAGGTTTTTCTTTTTAGATGTACCTAGCCTCAAGGTTGGCCTATGCGAAGCCAGTGAGTACGCAGAAGTGACAGAATATAGAATCCAAGCCCATACTAGGCTTCAGCTTTCAGCTCTTGATGCACAAATGGATAGGCCTCATATTTCAATTGAAGCCCATACTGCTATACGTGCCTGACTGTCAGCCCACTCAAATGAATTGCGTTCTTGCTTCACAGAACATATAAAAATTTGTCTAAAAAAAAACAGAACATATAAAAATACAGTAGTTTTTTCTTTATCTGTAAAAAAATAGTTTCCTGCAAAAAATACAACATCCAAAGCTAGCAACAGGTGATGCAGACTAGCTGGGAGAACAATTGTTGGTACAAGAAGGCATAGTCCAATTGCCAATTGGAAGCTGGGGGATACTTTCCTAAAAAACAGAAGGGCATGGCCAAACTCGGATCAAAATTTGTTTCTTATCTTCATCTTTGAATGTACATATTTTTGTTTTCGATCCCATCAGATTACATGTTTTAATGTGTGCGGACTGAAATCCTCCGTTTCCGAAGTAGACTTATTGAAGGCCCTCAATTGCTACCAAAAACCTGAAAACACCTCGTCAAATATGAAATCAAAAAGCAGAATTGTGTTTGTGCTTGTATTGCATTACCAGAGTTTACGTTTACAAGTAGAAGGAGATCATGGTCAGGACTCCTGCCACATGTTGAGGAGCCGATCCTATCGATCAGGAAACCTCCTAGGACTATGCCTGACAGTTACAAAGAGATAACGTTATAGATGTATCGTGTCAACACCCCCCTCCCCCCCCCCCTCCTCCCCCGCGGTCGGAACAACGCCTGGAACGATGTTCAGACTGGTTCGAAACTCCTGGAAGATCTTGGTCGGCAGCCCCTTGGTAAAAATATCAGCGAATTGGTAGCTGGTTGGCACATGGAGCACCTTGGCCTCACCGAGCGCGACACGGTCTCGAACAAAGTGTAGATCAATCTCGACATGCTTGGTCCGCTGATGCTGAACTGGATTGGAGGACATGTACATGGCACTGACATTGTCGCAGTAGACAATCGTGGCCCGAGTCGGCGGGTGATGGAGCTCCTGCAAGAGTTGGCGAAGCCAACAAGACTCGGCGATGCAGTTAGCGACTGCACGGTATTCAGCCTCCGCGCTGGAGCGAGAGACCGTGGGTTGCCGGCGAGAAGACCAAGAAATCAGATTATCACCAAGAAACACGCAGAATCCAGAGGTGGACTTCCGAGTGTCGGGGCAGCCCGCCCAATCGGCATCGGAGTAAGAGACAAGGTCGAGCGAGGACCGTGCGTGGAGCTGCAAGCCGTAGTGAGATGTGCCCTGGACATAGCGCAATATGCGCTTGATAAACTGAAAGTGAGAATCACGGGGGGCATGCATGTGGAGGCAAACTTGATGAACAACATATGAGAGGTCAGGGCGAGTGAGGGTGAGGTATTGTAGGGCGCCGGCTAGACTCCTGTACAAGGACGGGTCGGTGCAGGAGCACCTTGCGTGGCCGAGAGCTTGGAATGAGTGTCGATGGGTGTAGGTATGGGGTTGCAATGGAGCATGGCTGCGCGGGCGAGAATCTCTAACGCATATTGTTGTTGGGAGAGGAACAGGCCCTCACGGGAGCGATGGACGTTGATGCCAAGGAAGTGGTGGATGTCTCCAAGATCACTCATAGAAAATTCGGATTTGAGGGATTCAATAATGGAGTGAAGGAGAGAAGTGGTGTTGGCAGTGAGTATGATATCATCAACGTATAACAACAAATATGCAAGAGAGGAACCGCGACGGAGAATAAAGAGCGATGAATCACTTTTGGATGCCAAGAAACCAAGGGAGAGGATGAAAGAGGTGAAACGATGAAACCAAGCTCGCGGCGCCTGCTTAAGACCATAAAGAGACTTGCGCAAATGATAGACATGTGAGGGTCGGGAAGAATCAAGAAAACCCGAGGGCTGCTCACAATAGACGGTCTCGTCAGGTGCCCATGAAGGAAGGCGTTCTTGACGTCCAACTGGTGGATATGCCAAGAATGCATCGTGCCGAGGCTGAGGACTAGTCGAATGGTGTCCGGCTTGACCACGGGGCTGAAAGTCTCACCATAATCCACGCCGTGCTGCTGGGTGAATCCGCGCAGAACCTAGCGAGCCTTGTACCGCGCGAGAGACCGGTCGAGATGGAACTTGTGGCGGAAAATCCACTTCCCGGTCACCACGTTGACACCTGCAGGACGAGAAACCAAAGACCACGTGTCATTCTGCATTAGAGCATTATATTCCTCGAGCATCGCATTGTACCAATTTGGGTCTTTTAAAGCAGATTTATATGTGGCTGGAATGGGAGAAATAGAGGTGGCAGCGAGAGAGAAATGGTGCTTCGGCATGAAGTAGCCAGATTTTCCGCGGGTGATCATGGGGTGTGGATTGGCGGGGGGATCTATCGGAATGGAGTTGGGCAGGAGTGTGGGGTGGGCGGTATGGAGGTGTCAGCGGCAGCAGTGCCAGGTGACAGGGAGCATTGCGGGGTTGCAGTGCGAGCTGAGCTGGGCGTGGGCGCGTCGTTGTTGGATCGAAGGGAGCAGGCGCGGTGGTGGGGAGCGGGGCGTGGGCCGCGGGTGGATGGTGGGGACGCGGCAGGGGGGACAGGTGAGGTGGGGCTGGTGGGTGAGGGTGACGGGTCAGGCGCGGGAGGAGTGGTGCGTGCGGAAAAGCGACCGAGCGGGATAGGTGGAGCCTAGGGTTGGGCTGGGGCGCGCCTGGTGTAGCGAGATCGAGCTGCGCGGGATCCGAGAGATCGTGCCGGCACAGGAAGCTGCCTGGGGTGGATTTTCTGCAGCGGGGGAACTATGAGTATCAGCAGAAAACTATGGAAATATGTGCTCATCGAAAATTACATGGCATGAAACAATAACGCGCCGAGTGGATAGGTCGAGCCAACGACACCCTTTTTGCTCCCGTGGATACCCAATGAAGACACAACGCGCCGACCGGGGTGCGAGTTTATGGGGTGATGTGGCGGAGAGGTTGGGGTAGCATAAACAGCCAAAAACGCGCAAGTGATCATAGGTGGGGTGAAGACCGTACAGACGGTAGTGGGGGGTGTGGAAATCGATCGCGCGGGATGGGAGGATGTTGAGGAGATGGGTGGCGGTGTGGAGAGCTTCGGCCCAAAACAGGGGCGGTATCGAGGCTTGGAGAAGGAGGGTGCGGACTATATCGTTTGTAGTGCGGATTAAGCGTTCAGCCTTGCTATATTTGGGCGAGGTGTGGGGGCACGAGAGGCGGAAACAAACACCATGGGTAGCAAAGAAATCACGAAGTGCAGAGGATAGGAATTCACCATCATTATCACATTGCATGCATTGGATGATAACATGATACTGAGTGCGGATATATTGAAAAAAACATTGAATAGTGGCACAAGTATCTGATTTGTTTCGTAAGGGAAATGACCATGAAAAATGGGAAAAATCATCTAGAATGACTAAATAATATTTATAACCGGAAAAGCTAGCAATGGGTGAAGTCCACAAGTCGCAATGAACTAGCTGAAATGCAGCGGTAGTGTGAGATAGCAAAGTGGGGAAGGGGAGGCGAGCCTGTTTCCCAAGTTGGCAAGCTTCACAAATGGGTGAATGACTAGGAGGACTATCTTTATTACATGGGATGGGAAAATCTAGAGGAAAATGGGAAATGGTAGAGGAGCTGGGATGCCCAAGGCGCCTATGCCATGTGTCGCCGCCGGTGGTGGAGTAGGCTGCGTGCATCGAAGGAGTGGAGCCGATGAAAGGATAAAGATCCCCGTCACTATTGGAGCGAAGAAGAAGGGTCTTGGTAGCTAGGTCCTTCACGGAAAAACCAAACGGGTCAAACTCAATGGAGACAAAATTATCGTGAGTAAATTTGCGTACAGAGGAGAGATTTTTGACAATGTTTGGGGAGACTAGCACATTTTGTAGATAAAGCGGAAGGTTGGAAATTTGAACGTTGCCTACAGCCAAGATTGGTAATTTGGACCCATTGCCTACAATGATATGCTGGGGAGTAGAATGATCCAATGTAGAGTGAGTGGTGGTGAGGTTACCCGTCTTACCGGTGACGTGCGAGGTGGCCCCGGAGTCCATGACCCACTCGGGTGGCTGTGGCGAATAGGCGGCGGTGTTGGAGTTGATCATGGCTTGATGAAGCATGGCGGCGTGGTCGAAGGAGTTCGGCACCGCGCCGTAGGGCGAGCTGGATGGAGGCAGTCCAGCGTGGTGCAGGGGTAGGCCTGCGCGTGGGAGCCCGCACGTGGCCCAAGCATGCCGAAGGCGTTCGGGGGAACCCACGGAGCGCGCGTCGGGAAGGGTGCGCCCACAGGAGCGAAGTAGCCCATCCAGGGCTGCTGGGAGGAGCCACCTGCCCCCCTGTGGTTGGAACCACCGTGCCCCATGACGGGAGGGCCACCGCCACGCACGCGGCCGGCCGAGCCAGCGTTTGGGAAGGCGCCGCCGCCGGGTCCGTAGCCGCGACCGCCAGTTGGTTGGAAGCCTGGGATGGGGTTTTCCCCCTGTAGTTGGGGCTCACGTAGCCACGAGGTTGTCCGCCGGGAGGGGCGGAGCCGCGGCCGCCGCCACCACCGCCACGAGGCTGCCCGCCGCCCGCGGGGCCACCACCGCGCCCGTGGACCACCATGGCCTGCGCGTCCTCGTCCTGGTCTTCACTGGCGATGACCATCTCGGCGAGCATGAGCTTGGAGCAGGCGTCGACGAAGGACGGGAGGGGGTTGTAGTTTTGGATGTGGGCGGACTGGAGGCGGAATTTCTTGCTGAGGCCCGCGAGGAGCTGCAAGGTGAGGTCGTGGTCGGCCACGGGGTAGCCGATGTCGGCCAGGTCGTCGGCGGTGGATTGGAGGCGGCTGACATAGGTGGAGACCGCCATGTCCCCGCGGCGGATGTATTTGTACGCCTTGTTGAGATAGACATACCTCGAAGAGCGGTTCGTGAAGAAGAAGTTGTGGAGGCGGGTCCACGTGGTGCAGGCGCGGCCGTCGGTTCCGTGGACCAGGCGGAGAAGATCATCCGCCAGCGTGGCCATAAACCACAGCGAGACGTGAATGTCGTCGGCCCACCACGCGGCGTCGGGGTTTGCCGGAGCCGCGCCCTCCGTGACGTGATCAAGGCAGTTGTACATAGTAAGGAGGAAGGTCAGGATTTGACGCCACCGGGCGAGGTTTTCGCCAGAGGTTTGGACCTTGAAGCTGATGTGGTCACCGATGTGGACGGATCGGATGTTGAGAGGGGAAGCAACAGGGAGGGAAGGCGCTGGAGCAGAGGTGGGGAGGAGGAGCGTAGCTGAGGTGGGGGCTTGGTTTGAGATCCGAGAGTATCGTGGCCGAAGAGATCTTGGCCATCACCATGAGAAGGGGTGGGAGGAGCACGGGGTCTGAAGGGTGGACGTTGGTTGAGGGGGGTGGGGGGATTGGCGTCGAGAGGGGAGGAGAAGGGGGCTGTGGCCGCCACTGTCGCTGGAGCGGAGGAAGAAGAGGTTTGGTCGGCCATGGGGTGGAGAAATTTGAGCCTGGCTCTGATACCAAGCAGAATTGTGTTTTGTGCTTGTATTGCATTACCAGAGTTTGCGTTTACAAGTAGAAGGCAAGAGATCGTGGTCAGGACTCCTGCCACACGTTGAGGAGCCGATCCTATCGATCAAGGAACCTCATAGGACTATGCGTGACAGTTATAAAGAGATAACGTTACAGATATATCGTGTCAACACAAAATGTCTGAGCTCGAATTAAAATCCTGACCCACAGCTGAAAAGAAAAGGTAACGAGCCAAGAAAAGTACACAAAAGCTGCTCCAACCCAATCCTTCAAAATCCTTTTGTGTGAATGAAAAACGCCCGGACTTCGTTATAGTAGGGCCTTTTCCCTGCGCCACACCACACCTCTTTCGGCTGAAAAGCTCCAGCTTGGCCTCGAGTCGGCCGCGCACATACGCACTGCCCTACTCACCAAACCAGGTTTGCTTTGTGAAAAGGGGCATCACAAGGTACTTAAAGGGAGATTATCATACTGGTGTTCAAACAAAACAATGACGCCAAATGGGTCCTGTGTTCTCACATGCGCCTTGAGAATAGATATAAAGCCCTTGATGCCTGAAATGACAGGGATAATGACAGATTAGAGGTTGGTGATGGGAAAACCGAAGCTGGATAATTCGGACTAGGCCACTACTGTCTGCTGGTAACCACTTCGTTGTTGACTGATCATAAGTTCTAGCGCGCGCAAAGCCGCAAAAATAGAGCCAAAATCGCCCCCCAGCGGACGCGGCAACAAACAGCTTCTACAACGTATATATGCATCAACAAGATTAAACAAATCAAAATAAATGAAACAAAAAAATGTCTAGTTATTATTAATACACAACCAAATGGTAAATGAATAATACAACAAATATACGAATTGTTTTCACAATACAACAAATAACAAATAAAAAAAGACCTCAACGTTGTGCCCCAAACCATTTTCACCACTCCTTGATTAGATCTTTTAAAAGATTATCATGGGTCTCGTTGTCGCGAATGGCATAATATGAGACAATGAAACGCGCTACCCTATGCTCTCTCCTATGTACGGGAATCCCCATGGATCCGTCGCTCGAGGACAATCGTGGAAGGATTATTAGAACAAAAATCTGTAGATTTGTGTATGAGTAGTTAGCTATAGCCTCGCAACTTTACTGGTTTTGGCTGTCTCCTCTCTCTTTTTCATGCCTGTCCTTCCTCACCTTTTCTCTCCATGGACCATGCTTTTAACACGAGGCAGCTAGCTCCTCTGCAGGCGACACCATAGCTCTGCAAGCCACCGTCTTTTTCTCTCCAAGTAATTACTTACATGGACCTGCGGGGCAGGTGTCCACGGTGGAGCGTTGGCCATGGCTTTAGGTACTCACGTGTAGCATCCCAGTTGTCTAACACCTGTAATGCTACTTGTTCTAATAATAATAAAAAGGGCCACTTCCAACATATAATGGTTGCATCATCATCATATCATGCTCATGTCATCATGTCACCTTGCATTTGAGCATCATATAAAACCCTTTCTTGTTTGGTTCTTATCTCATGTGCATGATGAATTGTAGTTGCCTCTTGATATTGTTTTTGGTTCTTAATATATTGTTAAATGCCCAAGTTGAGTTGAGGGCATCTCTCTTATTGACTCCACCACCTTTTCTTTCACCACCTTATAATTCCACCATCCAATTAATATGAGCTTGGCATTTTTAATTGAGTTTATCTCTAGCTCATGTTGGTTTGAGTTGGCCATCCCCATCTCTTTGTCTCTCTCTTGGCTAGATATATGCCTGATCTTGCCAAAAACCCTACCACCTTTTCCCTCTCTTTTTCTTGTCTTAATCTTGTTTGATCTTGTCTAGAGCATGCATGACTATGTGATCATGTGGGTTTTCCCCTCTCCTTTGTGTCTTGGTCTCTTTTCCCTCTCTTCTTGGTCAAACCTCTGTCCAGACTCCCTGTGAAAGTTCAAAGGTTTTGAAATCAGAAGCTGTTTTGAAATTGGTAATAGGAATTAAAAACAAGCAAAACAAATGAAAATAAAAGGACAAAGGAATTAAGAGAAGAGGGACAAACCTGACAACAGCCCACCCTCAACCAGCCGCAGTAGCCCAGGAACACACTCCCCTCCCCTGGCCCAACACGCCTCTCCTGGCCCAACTTGCCACCCCGGCCCGGTACCCCTTCGCAATCACGCCGTCTCCTGTTCTTCTTCCTCCGTCGCCACCTCTCTCTCTGCCTCGCTAACGGGAGGGAGCAGGTAGCCGTCGCCCCGTCAGCCGCGTCATCCCCCTCCCCTTCTTATCCCCAGGCCGCGCAGTCCCCTCCCCCTCGAACCCTAGCCTCCCTTTCCCTCCTCTCCGCCGCCATCCCCTGCCTCTGCCCAGCTAGTCTCACCCTGCCGAGAGCTGCAGCCAGGACCGCGTCGTCGTGTCGTCGCCATGGTCGACGTCGAGGCCACCTGACGGCGGGGATCCCATCTCCGCGCTTGGGCCGTTCCCTAGCAAGCAGCAGAGGAACCACCGCCCCCTGGAGCCACCTCCCCAACGAGCCCTCTGTCCGTGGCAGGAGAACCTCACCGCCGGCTTCTTCCTGGACGACCCCCCGGAGTTCCGGGCCACCATCTGCACCGCTTCCAGCGGGAATCGATCGCGGTGAGCAACCAGTCCCTCTTTCCCTCCCCCTAGCATCCTCCCCGCTGACCAGAGCCCGCTCCGACGCCGGCGATTCTCCGCCGCGCGCAGGAGTTAGCAGCCCGACAGTTTCGTCAGTAAACGCACCCGCAGACGCCGTCCTGCCGCCTCTGTTCCTCGCCAGATCCCGGCCTCGGTAGTCCTCCGTTGGCGATGCTCCAAACATGGAACTTGCAGCCGGTACATCCCTCTCCGTTTTTGGTTTTTCGGGTTGGCGAAAATCGCAACCATGTGCTCGCCATCGTCGTGTGAATCTGGGGTCAGCTCGCAGGTTTCGGGTCAGTCGTCAGTTTCGTCAGGCAATCAACCTCAGACGCTTTTCTACTTAAGCCCTTAGGCTTCCTTGCCCTCAACCCGCCGTCCCTGGACCCCACCCGACAGCCTCTGGTCGTTTTGCGCTGAGCCCCTTCCCCTTTTGGACTCCCAACCCGCGGTCCCGCTGAGCCGCATGGCTGCCGCTGCGCGGTGGGCCGGGCCACCCGTGTCCCCACCTGTCAGCGACTGCAGGTAGCCCGGGAGGTGTAACAAAAGGATAGATGGTTGTTTGGTTAAATTAAAAACTAATTCAAATTAATTTAAATTCAAATATAAATCTGTTTTCTAATAACTTTTCAAATAAAAATCCAAATAATACAAATGATATATGTTTTGAGTTCAGAAAAATGTGAGGTTTTCAAATATGACATTCAAATTGCCTTTTGCACATTTAAAATTCCAAGTTTATTCAAATTACGACAAATGCCACTGGAACTTAAATAATTAATAACTTTTGTTTTATAATTCCAAATTTAACAAATGATATGTCTAAAATGATCAGCTCGACGAGACCTTTCTGTTTATGCTATCCATAACTCCAATTGCAGCATGCATCATATAAAAACATAGTGAACAGCAAATGTTATGACAATAAAATGTGACCAAACCCTAATAAAATGACTTATTCTTGTATACCACACCTCACCCATGCCATGCTACTTTATTGCCATGCAACTTGTGCATCATTCATCATGGCATGATTGTTTGCTTGACGCATTTTATCCCTATGTTTGTGCACTTTATTTATGTTGGCCCTTGTTTGTTTGGTTCTTCTTCGGATAGACTCTGAGCAGGGGATATATCAAGAGAACCAGGAGCACTACCCAGATCCGTCTCTCGCTTCCACCGAGCTGCCAGGCAAGCACTTCCACATGCTTGCATACATACAGTACCTATTGCCTCTATCTTATTCTTGCATCATTGAGTCACGATTGCATTAAATTGAATCCCAAGTATGCATAGCCGTTACTTTTAAACCCCACCAAGCTTGTTCCTCCATCCCATGAGCCACTACTATAGGAGTTGTTTGAGCCATGCGAGTCGTAGAACAGCATGTGTAGGGTATGTGAGAGTCTGTTGGATAATGAGGTACCTAAACAACTTAATCTGAGTAGCAGTGGGATAACTAAAGAAAGTGGCACCGGTGAGCAACATCTGCTATTTGGTTTTTCCTGCTCACTTGTGTCCCGTAAGACCCCGAGTACTTGATTCCTGTTCCTTGATTTATCGCGCTATCCACATCCGGGAGGTATATGGGACCCCCCTGAGCCAGAGCTTGATTCCGTCTTATTTCTTGGGGCCACAAACTAGTTTGAGGCTTTATTTACTATTCCGTACTTATGCCATGCCTTACTGCTTTATTTACGATTGTGCGAGGAGCACACTGTACTATTTAGGAATTGTGACCCGTTTACGTGGTATCGACAGTCCCCGTTTGGGGATCTGCTGTCGTTTACCGCCGGCCCCACAAACCTTGAGTCCGTCTCGGGGCTTGCTTACTTCGTTGCGGGTGTACTCCAAGGGGTGGCCCCCTGAAATATTTCTGGATCCTGTGATTGCTTTGTCGTGAAAGCCTCGTTGGGTTTTGATTTGGTTTTTCCGAGGTTGATCGAGTGTGTGTTGCTATTGGTGCACCCCGGCCGGGTAAAACTTTCTGAAAGCCGTGTCCGCGGATATGGACGACTTGGAGCACAGTTTCTCGATCATAGACAAGCATAACTAAAGTACCGCTTTAATCTGACTAAGTAATTTGACTAGTAAATAGTGCAACTTTCATGGAATGGTCAATAAAATTGCCAACGGATGGGGGGTTGTTCGTCCGCTTCCTTGTTGGTAAGCAGGGAGGAGGATGGATCTGATGAGATTACCATTATAACTGCTGTTCTTAATTCACGGACATTCGTCTATCATTGGTTAGGCGGATGGTTAGCGTTTATCTGTAGAACTGCTAGGGTTTATCTTTCGCTGCAATTGCGTCACCCCAGGTTGTGTCCCCTTTAGAGGCATTAAGACTTGCTGAGTACCCTTAGGGTCTCACACGATAAATTATTTGGTTCAGATGAACAGGTACCTTCACAGGACGGATACTGGGTGGAAGAAGCCGAGGACATGGGCAACGATCGTTCGGTGTAGAGATTCCGGGAACGGGGATCCGTGAGACCTATAGTTGGGATGTGCTTATTTCTATGGCATCTTATGCCGATTTGCTTCTTATCCGTACTCGGACTTTTGTTTGCCGCTTCCGCATGATACTCTGATGTGTGTTGTATGAGGAAGTATCCTAAAATATAGATCTATCTAGGTCATTTGAATCTTGCCGTATGGCGTTGCTGTATTTCCTTTCTTTCTAGATGGTGTGGCTCTGATGTACTCTTGTATGGTGGCTTGCGTACATACCCACTTGTGTACGTAGTTGATCCCTTCGCCTGCCGATTACGCCGCCCGTACAGGTCCCGTTGAGAGGGTAGTGGTTGGGACGTCCGAAAGGACTACCAGTGAGTGGCTTTTGGGGCCCCACCGTACTATTTCAACCACTACCACTCATCCAGGCTTGTATCTAGGAGCGTAATTCACCGAGGTAGTTACATCACGCTTCCTATAAGTTGCATCTTATAGAAATCATGACTTTAATATTCTAAGCTCACTTTTACTTAAAATTCTATTCCATATGTTACAGAATATAAGATGTTTTAGCAAGCTTAAACAACTTGATAAAACGTTTTATATATTGCATCAGAGGAAGTACAAATCTAACTGGACGCGGGATAAAAATAAAATAAAAGAACCCATGTGCTAAATTAGTATAGGAAGTTCATTCCCGGTTTGGAAGTGTCGGCGAATAAACTTCTGGGTGTGTGATGTGTCGTTTGACCATTTATCTATATATGTTTTATGTAAGTAGGATTAATATATCTTCTTTATATATGTGGCTTGTCACACATTTGATTGTGTTGATGTGTGTTCTCTGTGTGGCTTGTCACACATTTTTAATTAGGCTATCGTATACTATGACGGTTGGCTTGTAATAAACTATAGGTTAAATGCATCTATAGATGTAGAGGGCGGGGAAAATGAAAGCTTCCATTTCCTAGAAACAAAATTTGTTGGGTAGCTGGCATAAAAAGAAGGTTTCATCATCTCTCCCTATTACCTCCATAGATCCCTCTCTTGAAAACAATCGAGAATAGATGAACAACAAAATATTTGGATCTGTATATGCATGGTTAGCTAGGCTCTGTTTGGACTGAGGTGGGTTTCCAAGTTTCGAATTAAAATGCACCGTTTTTTGGATGCATGTATTGTAAAGTTTATTACAAAAATACTCCAATAGTATCACACAAATGTCAACGATATTAGTTTATTCTTGGTATTGTCGCCCTGGATAACCGCAGTATTGCAAAGAGGTGGAGAGAACAGTTAAAAGACAATTCACCGTATGTGTTTTTTTATTAATTCAAAATGGTCAAAGTGTCAATCAGGGCTTTTCTTCGGAAAAAAATCACACAGCCCTCTTTATATATAGTTCTTTTACTTGCTCCATCGACAAAGATAGGTATTTGTCCAACATTTCACATGCATATACATGCATGGTCTCGATGGCCGCATGGAGAGCATGGCAGGACGGGCCGGGAGAGGTCATCCGAGCACGACCCCATGAAGGATTCGTTTCACCAACCATATGGCCCGATGCTCAAATCGAGTATATGGACAATCGTACCGTTGAGACGTCTCACCAGGGTACTAGGACCGAGCCTTGGTCAATCGTTTTCCTTTTCTTTTCTACTAGAGCACGTCAATCAACTTGTGTGACACTGTTCAACATGTCACTGATAAAAAAAGGCGCAATAATGCTGGGATTATCTCTAGCAGAATGGAGTCTCTCCCGAAACAGTTTTCGCCGGGCTATATAAATAACGAAATTGCTAAAACACAGCTAGCTGTGACGTATCTTACGTCACAGCTAGCTTGTATATCGTTGATTTGGTCCCATCGTCAAGATTTGTGCGTTGTTCAGCTGGCTCGCGTTGTGTGTATTGATTGTTGAGCTGGCTTGTGCCGTTGCGTTGCCTTGTCCGACGGTAAGTTGCGTTGTTGTGGGCCTCCTATCTAGACCAGCGTCTCTGTGTTGTCTTGCATTGTTTTTTTTTTGTCAGATGATGTAGTTGACTTTGTTTATTACAACACAGTCTCGACCACTAGAGAAAGTTAACTATTGGGTTAACTGCAATTTTTCCTTTCTTTTTTGCATGCAGTAGTGTGTGTGGATTGAATAATTCTAAACCATTCATTTTTCCAGGCGTGACCAATTCTTTTTTGTTTTTTATGAGTTTTGCCACTCAGTTTCTTTTAAAAAAAATTTGGTTTAATAGTACTTCTTTGGAATCACAGTTTGGATTTTTTTCTGGTTTGATTAGACTTTTAGCAATCCGCTTGAACCATTTGTTTTGATGCACATGAGATTGTAACTGGATTTTTTCTTGATCTAGTTGCAACTCGGATTGCAACTGGCTTATGTACTGAGCTAGTTTTATCTGGATTGTAACTGGATTTTTATCGTCCTAGTTGCAACTAGGCTTGCAACTAAGTTATTTTGTGCCCATAATGTCCTCCTGCTTCTTTTCACCACGAGTTGTGTCTAGACTTGTAACTAGTTTTTTTGTAGGGCAGGAGGGCGAGTTCCATCTGTACTTGTAACTGAATTTTTCTCATCCAGACTTGCAACTAAGATATTTTCAACTTCTTTTCACCATGAGTTGCATCTGGACTTGTAACTGATTTTATTCTGTAAGACAGGAGAGAAGAGTTCCATATGGACTTGTAACTGAATTTTTCTTACCCTAGTTGCAAGTAGGCTTGAAACTAAGGTATTTTTTGTGTTCCCATAATGTCCTTCTTGGTTCTTTTCACCATGAGTTGCATTTGGACTTGTAACTGAATTTTTCTTCGTCCAATTGCAACTAGGCTTGCAACTAAGCTATTTTTTGTGTCCATAATGCCCCTATATTCTCCTTCACCATGAGTTGCATCTGACCTTGAAACAGGCTTCTATAGGAGGGAGTTTCATTTGGACCTGTAACTGGATTTTTTCTCGACCTAATTCCAACTCGAGTTGTAATTGGCTTCTATACGAAGATAGTTCCATTGGAACTTGTAGCTGGATTTTTGCTCGACCTAGTTGCAACTGGGATTGTAACTTCCTTTTGTACGAAGGTAGTTCCATATGGATTTGTAACTGGATTTTTTTTTCGGCCGAGTTGCAACTAGACTTGCAACTAAGGTATTTTTGTCCTCATAATGCCTCCCATTTTTTTCACCATGAGTTGCATCTGGACTTGTAACTGACTTTTCCTGTAAGTCTCGAGGCGAGGGGTTGCATATGGACTTGTAACTCGATTTTTCACAGCCCCCGAAGCTTATCTATATATGAAATTAGAAGCTCTACTCTCTAAGAATAATATGTACTCGCTCCATCTTAAAATACATGTCGCAGATTTGTTAAAATTTGAATAAATCTAAACACTATTTAGCGTATAGATTCATTCAAAATTTAATCAATCTAGACATCTATTTTGAGACAGAGGGAGTACATATATACACATTTAGAAAAACCCAAAAATAGGCGTACGTGCTGCCAATTTATATAATATATCTTATGGGCTAATAGATTATAAATTAATTAGTTATATATAGTTAACTGGATCTACATGCGTGTTAATGAGCCGTGAAGGATTAGTAGATGCATACATAAGTCGTGTTACACGAACGTTTTTGTCAACAGATCCATCAGCTAGCTAGACGGAAGGAACGATAAGCTTGGCACTGGTTTTAGGTGACGTCACCTGTCACCTGACTGTGACGAAACGTATGTCACAATCGACTGTGGCGTAGAGACACCCTATAAATAAAAACATATTGACCGAAAAGTTACAAGGTGATGGGGACTCCATATAAAACAGATCAAGGTAAATGAGATAAAACGTCGAAGACCAACACTCGCCACCGAAGACAACGATCTAAGATCCAGGGTGAACCGGGGCTCCATGACGTCGTTCCTAAGAGGGTCAACAGTTTTCTGTTGACGTCTATCCCGTAGAGGTAGTCAAATTGGATCAGTGATCAATTTCTAGGTTTCGTCGTAAATCTAATTGGTTAAACATACTTCCAATTACGTAAATCAATAGTTCAAACCGCACTCAAAGGTAGGGCATTTTCCATTGATATAGGAACTTTTGTACCAGAAACAATAATATCTCCAATTATAGCCCCTCTGGGATGTAAAATATATCTCTTCTCACCATCCCCATAGTGTATGAGACAAATGTATGCATTTCGATTAGGTTCGTATTCTATGGTTACGATTCACGCACCACGCCGCCGAGCGCTGGTCAAGCATTTTCATTCAGAACCTATCGCGGAGAAGATAGCTGCAATGGCGCTCCCAAGAGGGTAACGATACCATAGAGCATCGCCGCTGTTGGTCCCGAAGCACTGAGCTTTCGCCCCCGAAAAACCTTCGTGCCGCTCCCTGTCTTCTGCTTTCAGCCGTTGTCCCCGAGTTAGGTCTCTAACACACAATCTGGAGCCGCCAAAGCCAAAACGCCGCCAACACCAAAGTCTCCCAATGTTCGCTCCTTGTCATCCACACGACCAAAGATAAGAACCACCACTGCCGCCATGGAGCTCGCCGAAGAGTCGCCCAGGCACTACGCCTTCCGGGGCCATTGCCCTGGCATCAACAAACTCAAACTAAAGCTCCGACCAACGTCACATTGCATAGCCGATGAGGAGAATAGAGAGGTCAAACACAGACTTGCAGGTATCAAGACACACGGTAACCTAGAGGAGGGGATCAAGCCCAGATCAAACACCTGGATCTAGTCGGTCCCGGCCACGCAGTAGCGGTGCCAATTACACCTAGATCAGGCCTGGACAGGACCATATTGGGCCCTATTTGCTCCACTGCTACACTGTCGTAGCCAGGCTGCCACACTGCCATCGACCTTTTCCCTAAGCCGCCCCTACCACCGTCGCCGCCGTGCAGGTCGTGCCTCCATGCCCCGCTACCATAAGACTCAGACACGCTGCCGCTGCATCAGTTCCCTGATTCAGGCGTCGAACGATACCTCAACTCCATCACTGGGACAGCCCCACTTCCACGCTTCCTAGGGAACACGTGCCTCATGCCCCACCGGTCGAGTCTGTCGCCATCTCCAATCCGCACTATCGCCATCCGCTCCCTCCCGCGGTGAGGCTGCAGTGTCGGGTACAAGAGATCCCGCCACCGCCGGGACCGCACGGTCTTTTCCGAGTGGCGCTCGCTGATGGCGACGGGGATGAGGGGAGGAGAAGGTGGGTGGCGTTATTTAGGCTTTGCGTACCCAACGCCCGCGCGGGGACGACATGGTACGCGTGGGGAGGGTTCCCTCGTCTTGGACATTATCATCAAGTCAGCACAAAAAACCGAGCAAATCATTTTTTAAGAGAAGATTGTACAAAATTGGTGTCAAAGAACATGTGACAAAGATTCAAAGATTTTTAAAATGTTATGTATGTGAAAAAATAGATTATTTTTAATAGAATCGGTAATTTATTCTTTGATAATGAAAGGAAATAAGGTATTTGAAAACAAAGAAAAATGATAATATTTAAGAATTTTATAAATAAATAGGAAGAAGGACAAAAGTAATCTGCAGAAAAGGGAATCATCGAAAAAAAACTTCATGCATGAATATTCCTTGCCTTTTTCCATTAATGTTCCTATTTTTACCACCTTCCCTACATTCATCTATTTAAAAAATGCAGATTTATGTTATTTTGTCATCATTACTTTTAAAATAAATTCTTTAATTTTTGTTTCACCTTTTCTTGTTTATTTACTTTTTTATTATTTGTTTCAAACTTTTGATATATCCTCTCCATCCCAGCCTATTTGGTTTCTTCATATTTAGTTATTTAACATTGACCATCAATCTATTATGTATACTAAAGCAATATAAGGATGTCTAATAGAGCCACCATGTTGAGCCACATCATCAAATTTATGTTGACATTTGGTATTAAAATTTGCTAAAGGAATTTTAAATCCCAACAAGAACATTTTTGTCACAAATATGATATATTACAATAAGTTGGGCTTGGGTCCAACATAATATGTGTAACATGCAAAAAATAATATTTTCTTTGTTCTAAACTAAGTGACGTTCAATAAAATTTGTAGTAGAAGTTCTTTATCTTTTTTATTGATTTATATAAATATGAATATAAAGAAAATAGGACATAACGATTATTTTTATTAAACGGAATAGGCTTTTCACAGAATGATGTTTTTGAATCATCATATATTTTAGAATGAATGAAGTAAATGAGAAGAGCAAAGATCTGCAGAAGTAACATAAATGTTTATTTAGATGGCCTATGTGTTAGGTGTTAATAGGTAACAATTATTTTTTGTTTCACTTCTTATGGTTTTTTATGCTACTCTATCAGGATATCTTTACATCATCTTGCAGTTAATTTGGTGGCCCTGAATATAGTATTTAGATCAGAACATGTATACTTTTGTATCCTTATATCTAATGAAAGCTCATTTTAAAATTTTTAATTCCACATCTTGAGGTAATAACATATATAAACAACGCACATGGTCAACGTATGGTATCTCCATAAATAAATAAATATCATATCTTTTAAATACGATTAAAACCTATTTTTAAATTGTAAAACCATAAGAGGGGTCTGTTTTTATAAATGGTATCATATTAGTACCAAGAAGACACAAACTACACCAAGGCCTCTACAGCGAGATATTGAGAATGTGTCGATGATGTTGAGATGATTAAAAATGCTCAAGTCTCACATGACTCATTTATTAGCAAAGCATATAAGATAATTATTAATTCATAGTACTACTTGAAATTGCATAATATGAGCTGTGAATTTATCCCTCGGAAGCTTTGGTTACATTGAAGATGATGCCCTCGCATTCCGAGGGGCCACCGGCATGCTAGTTGGACTAACAATATATGGGTCAGGTGACATGTACCATCCTCATTGGGCAAAATGGCGGGTGTCACGTAAACTTGGACGAAGGGAGTAATTTCCAGTTATGTGTTTGCTGGGCAGCTGCTGAAATGTAATCCATCGGCCTTGAAAAAAGGTGATGATCGGATTTGTATAGCTCTAGAGTATAGAGACCAAGACAATGTTGAACCAGCACTTTTTCTTCATGGAAAATGTTGAAGATCAGATCTGTAAAGTTCAGACGGCAGCACCGGTGCTTCTCCGAAAACACAGTATGCGTGGAACTGTCTGCCGTTTACGACTCTCCAGAAATCAGCGAGAAGGCCGTTGACCGGCACGAGGCGACGATCGGGGTGCCAAAACGCACGAGGAAAACGACCTTGCCGTATACTCGTCGTCATGGTAAGACCTGACCTGATACTACACACCAACCCTGCTCGCTCGGAGGAAGCAGCAGCAGCGGCGTCCTTCCCAAGTTCCGAACAACTTCCGAGCAAACAAACAAACCCCCGATTGACCGGCGACCGATGCGTTTGCGTGTGCGCCGCCGCAGAGCGCTCATGAAAGCAGCGTGCATGGGTCCGAATTTGACAGCTTCCTGGACCATCCTCTTGGACCGGAGACCAAATAAAATGGAAGATGGCAAGCGCTTGATTTGTTCAAACTCCAAAGGTGTACGGTCGACGATGATGACGAAGATTCTTCCTGAAATGGATGCTCGAGAGCCTCTGGAACGAACGCAATGATTCTGCCGGAATCTCATCGAGAGGAGAAATTATCGTGTTGGGAAATGTGGCCTTGGGAAAGCAGAGAGCTTTTGAGAATCTGGAAAATTTCTCATCGAGATCATGTACAACCAAAAAATAACGAACTAACTAAGAGATTTCCAAGAACATTGCCTCCTTCCTTCCCGGGCTAATCACAATTTGGAACTCCTGAATCGAATTTTAGAAGAAGAAAAAATCTAATCCCCGATCCTTCCTGACAGCTCCATGGACGTCATGGAGAGGCTGGAGGAGCTGTTCCTGAACCCGCTGGTGACACGGCCGCCGCCGCCGTTCCCACCCGCGCTGCCCTCGCAGAACGCGAACGCGGTCTCGAGGTTGGCCACGATGTCGGCCATGGCGGGCCGGTCCTTGCCCTCCAGCCTGACGCAGTGCACGGCCGTGTACGCCACCAGCTCCACGGCCTCGGCCTCGTTCGGGGTCGGCTCCGGCGCGCGCCCGTCCAGCACCTTGCGCAGCTCCCCGGCCACCACGCTCGGCTGCGCGTAGTCCACCACGCTCACGGGCTCCCCGCCCTCGGCCTCCTTGAAGATGGCGCGCTTCCCGGTGAGCGTCTCCAGCATCACCACGCCGAACCCGTACACGTCGCTCTTCACCGTCAGGTGGTGCATCCCGTAGTACTCCGGGTCCATGTACCCCACCGTGCCGGCCGCCTTCATCGACAGGTGCTGAGGCTGCTGCTGCTGCACTCCGGACAACGACGAGGAGTCGTCCGACGACTCCGGCGGGCCCATCAGCGACAGCCCGAAGTCCGACACGCGCGCCGTCCAGCCGCCGTCCAGCAGGATGTTGGACGACTTGATGTCGCGGTGGATGATGGGCGGCACCGCGTACGAGTGCAGGTACTCGATGCCCCGCGACGCGTCCAGCAGGATCTTGATGCGCAGCTTCCACGACGACAGCACCGGCGACGGCGACTCGTCGCCGACGTTAGCCTTGGGGTGGAGGTAGTCGTAGAGCGCGCCGTTCTTCATGTACTCGTACACCAGAAGCCGCTCCTCGTTCTCCTCGCAGTACCCGACGAGGCCGACAAGATGCTTGTGGTGGAGGCGGGACAGGAAGGCCAGCTCGGACCGGAACGCGCTCTCCTTCTCCTGGAACTTGCGCGCCATCGGCCCCGACGACTCGCCGCGCTTGATGGCCACCTCACGCCCGTCCGAGAGCTTGCCGCGGTACACGGTCCCGAAGCTGCCCGCCCCGATCTTGGCCTCCGGCGCGAACCCGTCCGTCGCCGCCGCCAGCTGCGCGAAGGTGTACTCCTCCGTTTGCTCCTTGAAGGACGACGGCCCGCTGCGCTGCCGCGTCATGGCGCGGGACAGCTGCCGCCGGAACAGGAACCCCCGCGCGCGCGACCCGTTCGGCGAGCCGTAGGGGCTGGCCGCGACTGAGCCGCCGACGCTATCTGCCGCTGCGGCGGGGGCGTTGCCGGCGCCTCCTCCAGCTGCTCCAGGGAGGTTGGGCTGCACGGAGTTGTGGATCCTCTTGTGGCTGCAGAACCCGAACACGAAGCAGTAGACGATGGAGCAGAGGCCGATGAATGCGCCCACCGCGCCGACGACGGCGAACGCGATCCATCCTCTGGAGACGCCCTTCGAAGCCGCTGGTGTCGGCGACGCCGGTGGTGACGGCGGCGGCGAGGTCACGCAGACCCTGTTGCAGATGCCGCTGCCGGGCGACCCCGCGACCGCGCAGAGCTCCCCGGACCCCGGGAAGACGCCGCATTCGCAGAGGGACTCGTCGGCGACGCACGTGCCGGGGAGGAGCGTTGGCAAGGGCACCTCCACGGCCGCGTTGTCCTCGGACGTCGACCAGCAGAGCACGGTGTAGTTGTAGGTGACGAGGCCGCAGGTGAGGTTGCCGCCCGCGACGAGGAACTCGAAGGCCGTGTCGGGGGCCGGGTAGTAGACGGTCGGGGTGGGCCCGGAGAGGGTCCAGCAGACGGCGGTGTGGTTGGGCTTGCGCAGGCCGCAGGCGTGCGAGTCGCCCACGGCGAGCCCGTGCGGGTAGAGGTTGCTCTGGGCCAGCGCCCCCGCGCCGGACTGGCCCGAGCAGAGCACGGCGCCGGTGAGCGAGTCCACCCCGCACGCGCGGGAGGCACCGGCGGCCAGGGAGGAAACGGTGGCGTTCGCGAAGGCTGTCTGTATGGCGCTACTGCTCGGGCCCCAGCAGCGGACCTTGGAGGGAGAGGAGGAGTTGGTTTCCACGGCGCAGGTGAAGCCGTCGCCGGACGCGAGGGAGCGGAAGGCGCCCGGGACGAGGAGCGGGAACTGGCCGGAGCCCCTCCACCATCGGATCCCTTGCGCCTGCGCGTCGTAGGCGGCCACGTGGTCGTCCCCCACGGCGAGGTCCGAGAACTGCGCCGCGCCACGGTAGACCCGCCTGAGGCTCGCCGACGCGTCCGGCCCGGGCGGCCAGCAGAGGAGCACGGATTCGTTGTTGCCGGCGCTGAGGCCGCAGACGAAGCCCGCGCCGCCGGAGACCCGGGAGAAGACGAGGGACGGCGCGACGGGGGAGGCGGAGGAGGAGGAGGAGGCGTTGGAGGCGAGGTCGACGCAGTAGACGGTGCCGTTGTCGGCCGCGACGCCGCAGACCGTTGAGCCCCCCGCGACGGCGAGCGTGGAGGCGGAGGCGGCCGCGAGGAGCAGGAGGAGGAAGAGGAGCGGCGCGGCGAGGTGGAGTGTGGTGGAGGCGGAGGTCATTGGAGTGGGACGGCAGCGGCAGCCGTCATCCGCGTGGCGGTGGATGGACGGACGGACGGACGGCGGCGCGCTGGCGGGGAGGACGGAGTGGGAGCAGGTGTGGAGAGCTGGCGCGCGGCGTGGATTAAATTGGCGTGCGTGGAAAAGGTAAAAGGGGACGGCGGAGGAGAAAGCGAGGCGAAGAGGAAGAGTACGCGGCGGGGTAGGGGAACGAACGGGACTGGACGGGGCGCGACCGCGTCGGGGTTTGGACTGCGCCGATGACCGGTGGACGTTGGTGGCTTGGCGCGGCGGCGGCGGCGTGGGGGTTTCGTCTGTCTGCCCCCAGCGGTCGCGTGTACACGTGTGGTACTGTCTTGGACCGGAGACGCGGCCCCGATAGTCGGTCGGTCGGTCACTCTCGCTCGGCCGGCCAGGCACACAAGAACAGGGGTCGTGTCGGCAGCTGGTCTATTTTGGAAATCCTTTTTTTTTGTTTACACTTGCGTAGTAAACTACTCTCCTTGTACTGAGCCGTGTGCAGCAGTAAATATAAGTGTGTTTAAAACTAACCGCGTTCTGCCTGTCTGTTCCGAGGGGAATATCAGTACGGACTAAACACGGGCTAACTGTAAGTGACAGCCTTATTTTGGCTGCGGCAAAGCTTGGCACACTGCGCTTCACCAACTCTCCATCCAACACTTGCGTCACATAGACAAAAACCAGCTAACCAGAACCGACCCACCCAGCAAAAAATAAGAACAAAAAAGAACTAGGTAGAGTGTATTGTCTGTGGTCTGTTATGATGAGCATTTGAACAGCAATTCTCAGCCATGCTTTTCAATTTCGAAATCATCTTCTCGAGAACGAGGGGTCCATCTCTACTATTTAAAAAGAAGAAAGGGGTTCCGTTTTCTGCCGTCCGGAGCACTACGTCGTACCTTTCGGTGAGCGCTTTCAATGTCAATCCCGTTTCGTAAGTTCCGCCCCACGCGAAAATAACGTGCTCCATCCCCGCGCGCTTCGTCCGCCCCCTCTCTTCCTCCCCCAAACCCTACGCACACATCGATTTCCAGGCGCCCCTCCAATCCTTCCTCTTCCTCACACCTCCTATACATCCCCTATACATCCCCTGCATCGATTCTACTGGAGGCACCCTCCACTCCTATCTCGCCCCTCCCCTTCATCAGTTCAATGGCGTCCCATTCTCACTCTCGCCTCGATCTCCACTGGAGGTGCCCTCCCCAACTGCCTCGCGCCGTACCTCGTGCGGCCGCACGTCATCGCAAACCATAGTTGTAGGCGGACTCTTGGTCGAGGAGGACACATGGCCTCAGCCACCGCGTCGGGTGTGTGGGCTCCTCCGCCATCTCCTGGGCCTGGACCTCCGCTGCACCAGCGAGATCGGAGTGTTGGCGGTTTCCGGTGAGTACCTGCACCAGTTTGAGTATTGCAGCTCGTGTATTTGTTGATATGCCAAAGACATTTGATATTCTGCTTTTTTTTGTTTTTGGTCTTACTTCCTTCATTATCTTCTCTTCACTCTGATCCATTTTTCAGAGATTTGAGAATTGTACTATTTTCACTGCAACTCTACACAAATTACCATTTTGATCTTTATGGTTTCAGCTTCAACCGGATGATCAGATGTATATTCTGCAATATGTAAATATTATTCAAGGTAATGTACACTCTGTCAGCAATATGTACATAATGAAAATTGTGAACTGATGCATTGTTGAAGTAGTTTATCTAAGCTTGTATATGTTAGTATTGTTGTTGCGTGTGTACGTTATGAGCCAAGGTCCAAAGAGAACTGTGATTTAAATCGGTTGATGTTTTAGATATGATGCTTTTCAGGATGTTTGTGGATGCACTGGATGCACATTAGTATTGTTGTTGCGTGTGTACGTTATGATCCAAGGTCCAAAGAGAACTGTGATTTAAATCGGTTGATGTTTTAGATATGATGCTTTTCAGGATGTTTGTGGATGCACTGGATGCACAAATGTACGACAAGCTTCATCAAATTGGACATTGCATCTTGAGGATCCACGGGGTGAGTGCCTCTCTGTCGTAGAATAGGTGAACTCTCCTGACGAAAGAAAAGAACAGTTGGATACTTTTGTTGCTGCACATGCAATAAAATATTCTCTGAACTCTTCCTTTAGTTGCTTGTAGTTTACTTATCCGCACCACTACATATAGCAGACGATGGAGGGAGTTTCTTAATTGATATTTTATCCTTCCATTAGAGAGACTCAATGAAGTATGCACAGATAGTGGAAATTCATCACCATCGCTTAAGCACAAGAGTATGATGCTTTATTTTTAAAATTATTCGATCACTTATTTCACAGAAATGAGCGTTGGAGCAAGCTACCAGCACCACCATTATTGTGGACAACATAGAGATACTAGATCTTGAGCGAATGGAAGATCAAGGTATTTACGTTGATGCTTTATTGTTTCCTGTTTGCGATTTAGTAGGCCTAAGTCAAGGTACTTGATTGCCCTCCATTTATATTTTCATTCTGTAATAGTACATAACCTTGGAGTACTTTATACAACTATTGCATTAAGATGTGTGTTTTCTATGAAAGTCAATGTCCTCTGCTTGACACCTCAAGATCGAATGCCACTTGGACACACAAGAACTGCAGGTTGGTTCGCTCTCTTCTATGCTTCCAGTCTTTTTGGCTCAACACCCTGCTCTCGACGTTTGCTCGGGACGGGAGGCTATGAAATAGTTGAAAGCAGATACAACATTAAAGAAAGTCAATCCAATAGCCTTAAGTCGTACCGAACACTATGTCCTAATAGTAAGGGATTTCTTTCAACCCGGTGGTAAGCCGGTGGTACCCGGAGAAAACGTTGCCCGAAGGAAGGGACTAAACCCATCTGTTCAGGTAGTACCGAAGGCGTATCTACGAGAGTAGTAGACCTATTAATTCCATACTCTATTGAGTTAGCTTGAGAAATAATAAAAACAAGTGTTAGGACTTGTTAGCTACCAAGTTGCATAGACTTGGCGGAATTTGGGCAGGGGGTGATTGTTTAGCTCTATTGTCGGAGGTGGATGTGTGTGCAAGTGGACCTGCAATACACGGTGAATCAAAGGAAATAATGGATATGACCCTTTGCCAAGCGGAGCCGAATCCAGTTGCCACACATGTGCCATTGCGACAGTAGGGAGGCGATGACATCCACGAGCTCAATTGTGTCTGCAAGTAAAGGGTGTTCGAGTTGTGTGTACAATTGAGTGTTGAATCCTTTAGGAGTTCAAGAGAAGAACATTATCCTGCAATTGGAGTTCATCCATTGTTGTTCATCCCACTAGAGACGTAATACTGATGAATGTGTGCGTCTTGAAGATTAGCACATATAAATATGGTTTTTAACCTTTGTGGTTTCAGACATGTATAACAGTGGAGACTTAGTGTAGGGTGTGTAAATGCTCAAAGATGCTTGCTTGATTTAGATTGTGCATGTCCAAAAGTGGTTTTTTATCCTTGTCTCAATTCAGAGGATTTGGCAGGAGGTCTATAATCAGGTCTAGCCATGAGCCTAAACCGAGAGGATTCGCCTATAGGTACAGTATTAGGCCTAGCCACACACCTGGACTGCTTGTTCATTTTGTAAAATTTTCAGTTAAATCCTCTATATTTCTAGCTTATATATGGCATAAATAGGGGGTATAAACCACTGCCACAGTGCCACCATCTAGAACAGTGCCATCGTCAAAAACGATATATGATGCTTGGATCCTGTAGCACTTATAAGTTCCATTTTGTGTAACTAGGAGAGGGGGATTAATCTGTTGTTATGGCTGGTAAAATTAACTTCATCTAGACATCCATGTATTCTACTTCAAATTGGCCTTGATAGCAAAAGTTGTCTTGGTTTGGGTAGTCACATGATCTGTAGCCTTACAAGGATGAATGACCATTATTTTGTAGCCATGGATAAATAGAAGTGCAGCGATGGAACCATTGTATTAGTTACCGTAGCATTTAAAATGTCATGTTATGTCCATTTCGTTCTTTAAAGGTTTATTTTCTTTGGACGTCTCTGAACAAGAGGAACCATCCATTTCTTGATTCCCAGTTTTTGACTCCCGAAGTTTTATGGCACGTGACCTCTGTGTGCTCGTACTCCCTATATGATGTCCCGTAAAATGCTCTTGGGATAAAATGTCTGAAGTCGATCAGTGGGATTGTGAGGACATTATATTTGGCAAGTTGGACATTGATGTATTTCAGTTGAAAAATGATATATTGAAGACGGTACAATAAACCATTAGAGGTGTAGGGATCATGTGTCATAAACTATAAAGCTATAATTTGTATGGGAACCGAGACACGCACACACACTACTACTAGGCTTAGTAATATTGTATTTCATTAGTCTTATTGTTTTTATATATGACCTTGTTTAGATTGTAGATTTAAAATAAATTGAATTTCTTTTTTATCTTCTTTCTTTGAAGGCATGGAGCTGAAGCATGCCAATGCTGCGTCCTAGATGATGATTAGATCTTATATAGTAGAGAGAGACTCATGAGTCTTATCCTACTTTGAGGCAGAAATTTGTTTTCTATAACACTACTTTCTTTTATATGGGAGTCACATGGGATACATCATATTTCATTTATGTTTACCTCATAAACAATAGTTTGTAATTAATGAGTTGTCTGTCTGACACTTTTGTATTCTGATTTTCTACTATTATATTTCATGATTCAAGTAAAAATGGTTATCTGGTTGTGCTAGAGAACCAAATTTGGTTGTAATATCGTCAAAAGGATCTGGCAATAAAACTAGATTACTGGACACCTTCTTGAGGATACATCAGGAGGATATATCTTTACTATAGAGCTTACATATACTGTAATTTCTTCGGTTTAAATAAAACATTGTGCCTTAAATATTGAAATACCCAATGTGTGTTCTACAAGAAAATCGGTGAGCAGTTTTATTCTTAATCACTCCAGGTTTAATCTGTCGCTATATGTGACTTAGTAGAATCAAAGTGTATCAAAAAAGAGAAGGGACTATGACATGTTTTTCTTGAAGAGTCTGTTTGTAGCACCAAATATAATTTGTAACACATTTTTTCAGCCATCCTTACTGCTCCATCTATTCAGAAAATCCAGGCAATGCGTAGAGCAGGTTGCTTTAACAAAGTTCAAGAAAACAATGTTACACTTTGTTGAAGTATGGAGTTATCGAGTACACTACGACACTTGGACTGAGATGACTCCAACGCCAATACGTTGAACAAACATGGACCGAACGCCAAAACGTGGAGACCGGACAAAAACAACCGACTCCACGGAAAACGTCCGACTAGCGCAACACGTGCGCGCGACGCTGAAAACTGGCCAATATGTTGAAGAAACATGGGCCGAAAGCCAAAACGTGGAAAACCGGCCAAAAACGTCCGATTCCACGGAAAACGTCCGACTAGCGTAGCACATGCGCCACGACGCTGAAAACTGGCCAATACGTTGCAGAAACATGGACCGAACGCCAAAACGTGGAAACCGGCCAAAAACGCCCGACTCCACGGAAAACGTCCGACTAGAGCAGCACGTGCGCGCGACGCTGAAAACTGGCCAATACGTTGAACAAACATGGACCGAACGTCAAAACGTGGAAACCGGACAAAAAGTCCGACTCCACGGAAAACGTCCAAACTAGCGCAGCACGTGTGACAGGAGATGTGCATATGTTGATTCCGTTAATGAAGATTAGACACAGATATATTGGTTAAATTTTTACCCACATATATAGATTTAAATTTATTTAACTGTAGCAACGCACGGGCATTTAGCTAGTAATCTATATAATTCTAGAACATCAAAGAAAAACCCACCACACACACAAGACCAAGAAATTTATAATGGCGTGGTGGCACCTTTTTAGATTACATCAATGAAACCTGCAAACATGTGACTAGGTCACGAGGATCAGGATGTACTATCGCGGGAACGAGTAAACGTGTTTGTCAGTAACGAGATCGAAACTAGACATGTCGATACCAGAGACCAGATCTTCGACAAACCAGGTATCGTAGAGCAAAAGGAATGAGACTCGACGTTTAAAGTTCAAACGATCGAGTTATTCGTGGAGGGCCATCATGGGTTCCCAGATCTTGTTGCTGGTTATTGATCAGAGAGATGTCTCGATCATGTCTAGGCATTCCCGAACTGTAATGGTGGCACACTTAAGGGTAGAGATGCTTAGGGTTGATCCGTGATCGTAAGAGAAACAGAACAGAGAGAACCGGACTCGTTCCTAGGAGAAATTGAAGTTGTTCGGGGGGTTCTAAAGGAGTTTCAAAGAGTAAGAAATTAATTAATATCTATTTAGTCTTAATATAATAAATAAATTTGATTTTATGTAAATATTAAATGGGGCAACCCACCTACATGGGCGCTAGTCGCCCCAAGGAGCAAGGCGCGTTGGAGTGGGGTCTGTCCCCACCATCGACCGGCCTTGGTGGGCCAAGGCGCGTGAGTGGGGCCCACCGCCTCCTCCTCATCCCTCTTGAAATAGTCCCACCCTAGGACTTTGAGGGAAGGGGTGCTCCCCTTTCCCCTATATAAGGGGAGATCCCTCTCCACAAATCCATCTCATTGGCTTTCTCCCTCTCCTCTCCCTCTCATGTGTGTTCCCATATTTTGGAACATGCGCTGCGGGGAAGAGATTTCTCCACCATACGCACACCATCGTGCACTTAAGTCGGTCCGGATCTTCTTCTTCCATTGCTTCACTAGACTGGAGTCAGGGAGACGCCTCTACACCGAACATGTGTAGAACTTCGGAGGCACCGCTAGTTGTGCTATTAGAGGCTTGAACGCCTACACGACCTTGAGGTCGGGGACGTTCATACGACTTCATTGACAATGTTTGAACGGGAATGTAATCCCATTTTCGGTCTTCAAGGGTATGAGCACCAAATCCATCTCGTTACATTACATCTACATAGATAGATCTTCTGGATGTAGAACTCGACAGCGCTTCCGCAGTCCCGACTAGATTAGATCTAGCCGGATGTAGAACTCGGCAGCGCTTCCATAGTCCCGACTAGATAAGATCTAGCTAGATGTAGAACTCGGCAGCGCTTCTGCGATGGCCGTGAAGGTGTCCATGCGATGCCAAAGACGGCGACAATAGAACAATAAGGATGGCATCGAGAGGTTGTTGCGACCACCGAAGAAGGAGGCCAAAGGTGGAGGCGCATCGGCGGGTGTGGGGATAGGTGTGCTTGCGTGAAAATGGTATCCTTGCCCTTTCCCTTCTTTAAATAGGTCAAGGGAATCCCAAATGAGAGTAGAAGTAGGACCCGGAGTCCTAATAGGACTCCATTTTTCTTATCTCTCACTCAAACACCAAAGGGAGTATAATTGGAGTCAAAACCCATCTCCCTCCTCCCCCTCTCCCATCGTTGGCCAAGAGGAGGGGTTGGGATCTTTAATCGTACTCACATTCTAAATGACGTATACTCTTAAGTGTGTTACCCTATGCGTTCGGATACATGCAGACATTTTTAGGAACTTCATTCCTCTACAATGATCACCATCGGTACCTTGGTGCACATAGTGATCCCCGCATATGTACACAAAGTTTTTTTCGTCTGGACTGATAACCCACAAGTATAGGGGGTGTATCGTAGTACTTTTGATAAATAGGAGTGTCAATCCCAACGAGGAGCAGAAGGTGCTGAACAGTGGTATGGAGTAGGAAATCCCTGTGAATACTTAGCAAATGGATTTTTAGTGGTTTTCTGACAAGGCAACAAATCAAAGAGCAAGTAACAGAAGTAACGAACAAACGGAGCAAGTGATCCAATCCTTTCTTAGCAAAGGACAAGCCGGTGGAAATACTTATAAGGACCAAACGTTCTTGAGGACACATGGGAATTATGTCAGGTGCTTTTGATGCAAATAACTGAGTACTCTTCTCTGGTGTTCATAAGTGTTGTGTGGGTGAACCTGTGCTAACATACCACCCTTACTAGGGCTAATACATACTTGTGATTAAACCCCCTGCAAACATCTGTAACTACAGGGAAGCAATTAAGATATAAATCTAACCACAACCTTAAACTCTGAGATCCTACACTCCCTTGTGCAAAGGTGTCCTAACGGGGGTTCAGGTTTCTATCACTCCGGCAACCCCGCGATTAGTAGCCAAATACACAATGCATCCCCCTAGGCCCATAAATGGTGAAGTGTCATGTAGTCGACGTTCACATGACACCACTAGAAGAATAGCACCACAACTTAAATACTAAACCATTGAATAATAACTCATCACAGATTCACTACTAACAACATGACTTCTCCCATGTCCTCAAGAACACAACAAAATACTCACAAGACATCATATGGATCAAGATCAAGATGATATGGTAATGGATAACAATCTGAACATAAACAATAATCCAATGGTTCCACTCACAAGCATCAACTACAATAGTAATTAACACCGGGAAGGTTTCCCCTAATGAACTAAGCAATATCCAACACAATTGTTACAGCGGGACGGAGTGGTGATGATGGTGCTGGTGGAGATGATGGTGTGGATGATGATGATGGTGATCCCGATGAAGCCTAGCTTGATGATGATGTTCATGGCAACGGTATCCCCTCTCCGGGAAGGAATTCCCCCGGGAGAAATCTGTCTACCGGAGAGATCTTTCTCTCTCGGTGTTTTCCGCCCCCTGAGGCGGCGGAAATCTATCTGTGGTCGCTCCCCGAGGCTTAGGGTTTCGAAGGGAAGTTATAGGAGAAGGGGGAGAGTCGGAGGCCGGGCAGGTGGGCCACACCTGCCCTAGGCGCGGCCTCAGGTGGGCCCGCGCCTAGGGGTGTGGGTCCCCTGCGGCCCCCTTGCTCCTCCTTCTGGCTTCCATCGTCCTCAGGTAAAATAATATGTTTCCATATTTTTCTGAAATTGCACCGAAACGCCTTCTTTTCCATCAGAATCCATAATCCGGCAGTCCATCCTCCAAGAATCGTCCAACATGCATAAACAGATGAAAAGCCATAACTAATACCTCAAAATAAGACAAATATCAATGAATAGAGGTAAATTATGATATAGAATGGTGATGCAAATTGGGCGTATCAACTCCCCCAAGCTTAGACTTCGCTTGTCCATAAGCGAATACTGAGCTCAGTAAACATGTCCACTAGTTTATGGAGTGAAGTGTCGATAAAAGAATACAAACAAGAAGCATCACACTTACCATTGCACAACTCATAGAAGAAAGCAACTCACCATTATATAACTCAACTTGCAACCAAGTACCATAGTCACAATAGAGATGTATAAAGATAAATCATAATTGGAATTGGAAAACTTGTTCTTGGTCAGAGAACACCTGGCAAACAGTTTCACAACAAGCTTTTTGTAGAAGTTACAAAACAGGAACACTTTTTGCTCAAAAAGGTTTTTCATAAGTGGAGGCTTTCAAAGTAATACTCAATAGATAAGAGTTTTGTGCAAACAAGGAAGATAAAGAGCATGATTGAATAAATCACCATATGAATGCTTGAAACACAACAACTCAAATGCCTGCTGGAGATAGAGAGGAAGTAGTTTACTAACTCAACTTGGAAGTGGGAGAAAGGTCCCTTCATAGAGGGAAGCAGGGATTACAAGTCATAAAGAGCTTCCAAAAGATTATGGTACTTGCTAGCTTTGAGCCCTCATTGCCCCTATCATAAGCATCTTGAGATGATTAAGGTTAAAGTGAAAAAAGATGGAGTATATGCTTGACGAAATATAAGTTGGCAATCTCATGTCCCTTGAATATGAGGGCCACTCCTCATGCTACTCAACTTTTGGGCCCAGGCAAGTTCTTGTCATTGTAAGTACTTGCATATCATTGAGAACCGCCAACGGGTACCCCTTGCACATGGTAGAGGAGCTTTCCCATAACCAAAATGACAAGGCAAGCAGACAGTGAGCATCTCAGCAATCTTTTATTTACTATGTGTATAGTTTTTTATTGAGGATGCTTCATAGAATGCTCACTATGGTGGTGTTGCAAGTTTCCACCATGATTAGGCATGGCTTAGGCTAGCGGCCCAGGCGTTTCTCTAACACATATACATAACTCCATGGACTCACAAGTTCCCCTCTTATTTCACACCGTTGACATCCATAGACAAAATAGCACAATATCAACGATGTACAGAGTACAAGTGTTATGTTGAAAACTTTACCCGTGACAACACGGTTCTACTAATTCCAACGTATAGATGCAAGCATATACAACTTCGATGTCCACAATGGTTCAAGTTTATTAGGGGCAAGAAAATAAAGTGTGCCATCAAGTTCGTGAGAGCTTTACTAACCAGTTTTCACATAACAAAATACTTTTTAATCCGGAAGATAAATGAAGCTTGAGAATTTTATTGGAATGGCAATAGCTACTAGGTAGATATGTGTAACACCCCCGGTCACTCCGGACCGACGGCTGTCACTTCTGGCAGCTCAATAGGATCTCTAGACTAACCCCACAGACCAAGTGTGCACCCGGTTACCCACTTCCCGGTTAGTCATCCATCCTAGAATTGCTCTAGGCCAAGCACTCTTAACCTTAGAGTTCTTTTCGGATGAGCTTCCGGAAAAGAAGTTGCAACTTGTTGGTATGGGTTTCTTATCAATCCTATTGAGCCATGCGCCTGGGTCTCACATACACCCACCCTTAGAAGATCGATGTCCTCGTCGATCAACCACAAGCCAGGAATGTCCCCTCTTGGCACACATCTGTGCGTCCAGTGCCGGCACATTGCCATGCCGTGTCCACTCCGGACCACATGCGCCATGCTACACATGTCTGCCACTGATCCGCACACGCCCATGTAACCATGAGGATCGGCTCTGATACCACTTTGTAACACCCCCAGTCACTCCGGACCGATGGCTGTCACTTCTGGCAGCTCAATAGGATCTCTAGACTAACCCCATAGACCAACACTAGTCTTTTCTGCGCACTTTGTCCTCACTCATGCGCACCCGGTTACCCACTTCCCGGTTGGTCACCCATCCTAGAATTGCTCTAGGCCAAGCATGCTTAACCTTAGAGTTCTTTTCGGATGAGCTTCCGGAAAATAAGTTACAACTTGTTGGTATGGGTTTCCTATCAATCCTATTGAGCCATGCGCTAGGGTCTCACAATATGGTGGACACAAGTGGCAAAAGTTTGGTTCAAAGGGATTTGGAAACATGAGAAGTATGCCTTCTCAGAATAGGTTTTTTCGCTAGCAAGGCTGGGTAGCAAGCAAGAGAGTTGAAAGAAACAAGCAGACATATAAGTAATAAAGCCAAATGTGCAATCTTCCTTGAAGACAAAAAGATCTTAAATAAAGAATACTAAACTTATTAGCCAACAAGAAAGAAAAAAAATGATACCAAATACCTATAAGCTTTTTCTTTCTCTTTTTCTTTCAAACCTCAAAAATTGTTGCTACTGACCAGAACTCGGTTTGCCAAAACCAATTTAGATCCACTTGATGCTCCCAAAGTGGTGCCAATACCGATCAACAAGATCCATCATATAATAGAGATTGCAAACTAAAATAAGAAGTGCAAAAAGTAAAAGATGAGACTTCTCATTAATACTCAATAAAGGCACTCACACCAAGGGATACATAGATAATCAACTAAAGGAGAGATACTTCCACATGCAAACCAAACTATAAGATAACTTCTCTACCATAGATATGAATCCACTAAAAAGGTAAAAGATAAAGGATAATGGTGGTGATACCGCGACACTCCCCCAAGCTTGGAACAAGCCAAGGGGATGCCAAACCTGAAGATGAATTACTCCTTTGGTGGTGGTGGTGTTCTCTTGTCATGGGTCAGAAAATCTTCCAGCATCTTACGAAGTCTGTTATTCTCCTCTTGAAGCAGATCCACCTTCATCCTCAAAGCACGGTACTTATCACAAAACTCATTAGTGGTTCGAAGGGCTTCTGTTGCCTCAGGGCAGTATATGAGTTTTGGACCAAAGGCTATGATTCCCCGCATGTGACGAGAAAAAGCATCCGCAGTGATAATCGCTCCTACAGAAGTAGGTTTCCTTCCCCTTGCTCCTGTGGTGGTTTGTTCTTCCAAATTTATCTCCATGGGCTTCTTGCCTTTGTCGTTGGTGGAGGCCATGGTGCTCTAAACTTGAGAAGATTTCCTGACAGAAATAGATCGAAACAAAAACACGACGAGAACACGATGCACGAACCTCGAGGGATCCGGGGGTTGTATATTACGAA
This sequence comes from Avena sativa, assembly GCA_916181665.1. Classification (NCBI taxonomy): domain Eukaryota; kingdom Viridiplantae; phylum Streptophyta; class Magnoliopsida; order Poales; family Poaceae; genus Avena; species Avena sativa. The sequence continues at coordinate 18,935,763 of OV702285.1, forward strand.
GTTTCAATGCATAAGGAAGGTTTTGACATGGAAATGAGGCGGAGACGGAGTTCGGGAAGGGGACACCCCCTCAGGCGCGGCCAGGCTGGGGCCCGCACCTGGGGGGGTTTGTCCACCCGGGCTCCGTTTCCTCTTCAGTTTCGTCTCGTAACCTCCCTTATGTATTTAAAACATCCAAAATATAGAAAGATTGGAGTTTCACGAACCTTCTATTTTCACCACTTTTACGTATTCAAAGACGAACTCTGCAGATTCCTTTCCTCCTTCTCCTGAAAATTTCCTTCATACAAAACCTTTGCACAAACTCAATGAAAACATTAGTGTAAGCAAAAACAATAAAACTTTGGTACACACTTCAACTGAAAACCCATCAACACAAAAGCTTCTATAAGAAGCAAATGCAAAGGATGGCAGAAATCTGTCAAAACAGACCAGCAGGTAAAGATTGAATTTTTCAAAGACCTTCTGTTGATCAAATCAAAAAGTGTAGAACTAATGAAAGTTGGGTAACAACCTGGAGAACAATCTCAGAAAAATGCAGCTCAATCCTAAGTATTGAGCTCCCTCACGATTTTTTACAATACAACACAAAAAACTGTCCCAGGACAGCCACTTTTCACAACTCCTCTACTTCACAAAAGTAGTTGAACTTGACACAAAAACCAAAACAAAAAGGATAAGGAGCGGTTATTGCTGAGGTAATAACTTCCAAGACTCGACAAAACTCTTGGGTTATCTCCCAACAAGTACTTTTCTTTAATGCCTTTAAGTTAGGCTTGAAACTTTCAAAGATGCTCACATAAAATATATATATTTGAAGTGAAAGAGAGCATCAAGAAGCAAATAACCAACACACTTGAGTCTAACCCACTTCCTATTCATGGGGGTATCATGAGAAAACGAATTGTTGAAACAAAAAGCCACAAGCATAGGAAGACAAAACAAGTGCAACTTCAAAGCTTTCAAAATAAAACAAGGAAACTTAACATCATTGAGATGCATAAAACCATGTTTCCCTCTCTCATAATATCTTTCAATAACACTTTGAATAAAGTTGACAATATAGCTATCACTGGAAACAACTTTATCATCAGAATAAGCATACTTACAGTCATCAAAAAGAGGTCTAAGGTCATAGACTGGATCAATAGAAGCAAGTTGTTCCATCCTGAAATCTTTATTAGGCAAGCTATTTTCATAAGAATCTCCATCAAACTTAGTTAAAACCTTTTCCTTCTTACAATCAATAATATACCCACAAGTGTTCAAGAAAGGTCTACCAAAAATGATAGGACAAGTTTTGCTAGCTGATGAATTAAGCACTAGAAAATAAGCAGGATATTTAATCTTACCGCAGAGAACCTCCACATCTCTTACAATGCCAATGGGGCAAATGGTTTTCTTATTAGCAAGGTGAATAACCACATAAATGTCCTCAAGCTCACAAGGACCAATCTCATGCATAATTTCCCTGTAAAACTCATAAGGAATAGCACTAGAACTAGCACCAATATCACATAAACCATAGTAGCAATGATCATCAATTTTAACAAAAATCACAGGAACACTAGATTTTCTAGCCTTACTAGGATGATAAATAATGTTAGAAGCGTCTTCACAGAAGACAATATGCTCATCCTCTATATTTATAGTGACAAGATCTTTCACAATAGCTACCACAGGTTCATCACTCAATTGCTTACCAGGCTCCACAGTTTTCTTTGTACCTTTGTTATTTACATTAATAATTGATACGTCGGAAACGTATCTATAATTTTTGATGCTCCATGCTTGTTTGTTATCTACTTTGCTTTACTTGTCTACACTTTGAGGTGCTTTTTACATGTTTTCTAGTACTAACCTACTAACAAGTTGCAACAGTGCCAGATGCCTGTTTTCTGCTGTTTTTGGTTTCAGAAAAGTTAGTAAAGAAATATTCTTGGAATTGGATGGGACAAACAACAAAGCCAATTACTTTCCGTGGGGAACAAGAAGACCAGAGGGGAGCCCGGGAGGCCAGCCAGGGGGGGGGGGCGGACCCACCCTAGGCGCGGGTGGGCCCTAGCCCACGCTTGGCTAGATTTTGCATGCCCTGGCCGCCTCCTCGGCCTCCCCCTTCGCCTATAAGAAGCCCTCGATGCAGAAACTCTGAGTACCCGATCAAAAATACACGAAACCGTCTGTAGCCGCCGCCACCATCGTCCCTAGATCGGGGGGGGGATCTGAAGCTCTTCTCGGCACCCTGCCGGAGGGGAGATCATCCCGGAGGCCTTCTCTCCGGTATGATTCATGAATAGTTCCACCTTGGACTATGGGCCCATGTAGTAGCTAGATGGTTGTATCTCCTCCTTTGTGCTTTCATGTATAGAGCTTGTGAGCTCCGTTCATGATAAAGATCTAATCTATTTGTAATCATGCATGTTGTGTTTGAGGAGATCCGATGGATATTGAGATTATTATGTTGGTTTGATTAATGGTTTTGTCTTTATGATTCTATAATGTCTGTGTTGTTTGTGATCTTGCATGTTATCCGTTGCTACTGGTTATCTTGGCCAAGTAGTTGCTAGTGACTCCAAGAGGGAGTATTTATGATCGATAGTGGGTTCATGCCTCTAGTTTCCAAGGGAAGTGACAGAAATATCTTCGGTTGTAGATGTGTTGTTGCTACTAGGGTGAAAACAACGGTCTCTTGTTCATGGAACATGTGGACTGTTTACCTTACACACTTTGCTTAAAGTAGTTGTCTGTTGCTTGCAACTTAATACTGGAGGGGGGTCAGATGATAACCTGAAGGTGGACTTCTAGTCATAGATGCAGTTGGATGGCGGTCTATGTATCTTGTTGTATTTCCCAATCGAATCTCATAGGATCTTTTTGACTAGTAATTGCATTGCTATGCCTTGCTCAGTTCCTGTCAATTGCCCTGCTGTAATTTGTTTACCCTTCATGCCATGTTGTTTATCTAAGGAGAGCACCTCTAGTGAACTATGGATCCCGGTCCAATATTTAACATCAATACATCTTCCACTATTACTTGTTTACTTGCTGCAAACCATTACCTTCCACACCATACGTTTAATCATTTGTTACAGCAAACCGGTGAGCTTGAAAACCTCACTGATTCATTGGGGAAAAGTCTTGAGTTTGTGTTGTGCAGGTCTACGCGTTGCTTGCAAGACCTGTGTCATGTTTCCTTTCTCATACTGGTTCGATAACCTCGGTTTCTTACTGAGGGAAAACTTGCTGCTGTGCAGCTTCACACCTTGCTCTTGGGGTTTCCAGACGAAGCGCTCCCACTTGGACTAGTGCTGCATCCAGCTTTTTCTGGCGCCATTGCCGGGGAGGCTAAGGACGACTTCACAAGGGGAGTCCTTCACTTCCTTTCTCTTTACTTTCTTTTTAGTTTGCTTTGTTTCTTTTGCTTGGTTTTGTTTGCCTCTTTCCAAAAAACCAAAACAAATTAGTCTAGTTTGGTTTGCTTTCTTTATTCAAAAACACAAAAAAATTAGTTCCTGCTCTAGTTGCCACCTTGCTCTAGCCCACCATGTTGTTCCCCAAGTTTGCTCTGAAAGATCTTACAATAGGTAGTGGCTCCATAATTGGGAAAGATAATATTGAAGAATTCTTTAATCATGTTAGCAAGCATGAGGATATTGAGGAAAAATCTATAGCTGAACTTGCTCCTAATTATGAGATTGCTGCAGCTTCTTTAGTTCATATGCTGGAGGCTGGGTTTGTTAGCCTTAACCCCTTCATGCAATTCTAATTTCTAAAACTAAAAGAATAAAAGAATGCTGAAAAGAGGGAATTCATTCTTGAAACTTTATTTAATGAATTCCATGATGTTGTTAGGGAAGCCAAAATGGTCTTTGAGGGTTTTAATATGCTAGGATCCGATGTATATGTTGTGGGTATGTTTGATAAAACTAAGCCTAGATAAGAATTTAAGATACCCATACCCTTTAAGCTTGTTGGAATGCATGAAGCCTTTGAAAAGAATTTTGATTGGATTGCTCCTGAAAATCTTTTTGATGAAAGCAGTAGACCAAAGAGAGATGAGAAGGGATACTCCAAAACCCATTTGGATGATATACCTTTAATAGTTGAAGATTTTTCAAGTATGGATGTTAATGCTTCTTCATTTGAAAATACTTGATTCTTCTTGCTTCTTGTGCCTAGCTTAAATGCGTTAAAGAAAAGTACTTGTTGGGAGATAACCCAAGAGTTTCCTTGAGTCTTAGAAGTTATTACTTCAATAATGATCTCTACTTATCCTTTTTGTTTGCTTTTTGTGCCAATAATAACCTCTAATGAGAGGGAAGTAAGATTTAGGGAGTTGCTGTCCCGAAACAGATTTCTGTCCTCCACCAAAAAATTTCTTGAGGAGTCTCTGTAACTCGGGTTGAGCTCAAAATTTACGAATAAATCCCCCAGTATGTTATATAACTTTAGTTAGTTCAACACTTTTCGATTTGAGTAACAGAAGATGGTCAAAAAAATCGGTTTATACCTGCTGGTCTGTTTTGACAGATTTCTGCCATTATTTGCATTTGCTTCTTATTGATTCCTTTTTGAGTTCTCTTCAGGTAAATTGAACTTTTTGAAGGAGTTGCTACAGTAGATTGTGTTTTTAGTGGAATTTTTTGCTGTTCCAAAGCTTTTCCAAGCGGTCTAATACCTTTTGAATACACTAATGTTGCTAATGAAGATTGTGTGAAGTTTTGTATGAAGGAAAAATTTCAGGTGTAGAGAGAGAATGGTGTAATGAGATGAAGAATGGACAAAATCTCAATCTTGGGATGCCACCATGGTTTCACCCCAAGAAATATCCAAGAGGTACAAGCATCAAAGCTTGGGGATGCCCAAGGCATCCCCTTCTTCATCAATAAAAAGCTCAGGTCTGTCTAGACACTTCACTTTTATTGTTTCATGCACAGTTGTGTTATTCTTGGAGCGTCTTAGTTTTCGTTTGCTTTTCTTAGGTTTTTTAGTTTGCTTGAATAAATTAGTTTGTACCCCTGTTCTCGTTGTGTTATTTTGCAAATAAGTTTTCTAGATGTTGGAAAGGAGTAGTAAGTTCTTGCTTGATGTGCAAGAGGAGATTGCATTGACTATGACTTAGACTTTAACATGACATGCTAGGTGTTGTTTTAGCATTATGCTTAGTGATTATTGTTGTAGCATGTCTTGTTCCAAACACTTAGTGTGCCTTGAAGAAATTATGCGTTGTTTTAGCATGCAAAAGCATAGTATTGTGGTATTCTCCTTTGATGCTTTGCTTGGGTTGAATTGGCACATACTTACACCATGTTATGACTATGACAAGTCACCATTAGCCTCTATGATCATTTATTCCTTGACTTGTAGTATCACTCTTTGCTTTGATTAGTATGCTTTGTTGCATTGCATGATTATGGTCATTATGCTCTCTTAGTTGGTTGCTCCAAGTCTTTTGCTAGCCTCCACTTGTATGAGTAAGTTCTGCTCATGCTTCCAACTCCAAAAAAAAACCAAGTTATTCCAAAGTGTCCACTATAAACTCCTATGCATGGTGTGTTACACCATTCCAAGTATATTCTTGTTTTCAACTATCTTCCAATTAAAAACTAATTTTGTTATGTGAAAACTTAGTGATTAAAGACCTCACGAACTTGATGACACATTTTATTCTTTGCCTCTAATAAACTTGAACCATTGAGACAACTTTGTTGTATATGCTTCCACTTATAAGTTGGGATTAGCAGAACCGTGCTGTCACGGGGAACGTTCTCAATATTGCACTCGTACTTTTGTACTCTGTTGATATCATGCCCTTTTGTCTATGGATGTTACCAGTGTGAAATGACGTGGGAACTTGTAAGTCCATGGAGTTTGTATTATGTGTTAGAGAAACGCCTAGGCCGCTAGCCTAAGCCATGCCTAATCATGGTAGAAACTTGCAGCATCACCACAGTGAGCTATCTATGAAGCATCCTCAATAAAAAGCCATGCATGTGGTAAATAAAAAGATTGCTGAGATGCTCATTGTTTGCTTGCCTTGTCATTTTGGTTATGGGAAAGCTCATGTACCATGTGCAAGGGGTACCCCGTTGGTGGTCCTCAATGATATGCAAATACTTACAGTGACAAGAACTTGCCTGGGACCTAAGTTGAGTATCCATGAGGTGTCGCCCTCATATTCAAAGGACTTGAGATTGCCAACTTATACTTCGTCAAGCATATACTCCAGCTTTGCCACTTTAACCTTAACCACTTCAAGATGCTTATGATAGGGGCAATGAGGGCTGAAAGCTAACAAGTACCATAATTTTTGGAAGCTCTTCTTAGAACTTGAAATCCCTTCTTCCTTTCCAAAAAGGCCTTTCTTCTACCATTATTTGAGTCTCCACCTTCTACCTTTAGGCACCATTAAGAGAGCATAGTTGTCATTCTGTGTGCAGTGTTCCAAATCTTATTAATTGATGCATATTGTGATATTATTTGTTCTTGTGCTACTTGTTTCTAGTCACCCTTGTGAACTTTGAAGGTGTCCTATGCATCTATATTGCTACTCTATGAGGGACAAGCTGATTGCCACTATGCTATGTTTTATGTATGTGAAACAAACAAATGTTTTTCAATGCATGTTATTCATGATCTTTGTTTGTATCTTGCCATGTTGCATGCATAATTACTATGTGCTACTGTTAGAACTCCATTTCTCATGCACATGTTTAGAGTTCTTTGATACCAGCTTTCAATGCTTGCAAATGGTTGGATCTTTATTGTGAGGGTGCATGTTCACCTCAAAAATTATTCTTTTTTATCACTTACCTACTCGAGGACGAGCAGGAGTTAAGCTTGGGGATGTTGATACGTCGAAAATGTATCTATAATTTTTGATGCTCCATGCTTGTTCTACTTTGCTTTACTTGCCTACACTTTGAGGTGATTTTTACATGTTTTTGGTACTAACCTACTAACAAGTTGCAACAGTGTCAGATGCCTGTTTTCTGTTGTTTTTGGTTTCAGAAAAGTTAGTAAAGAAATATTCTCGAAATTGGACGGGACAAACGACAAAGTCAATTACTTTCCGTGAGGAACAAGAAGACCAGAGGGGAGCCCAGGAGGCCAGCCAGGGGGGCCAGACCCACCCTAGGTGCGGGTGGGCCCTAGCCCGCGCCTGTCTAGGGTTTTCCTGCCCTGGACGCCTCCTCGGCCTCCCCTTCGCCTATAAGAAGCCCCCGATGCAGAAACTCTGAGTACCCGATCAAAAATCTACGAAACCGTCTATAGCGCCGCCACCATCGTCCCTAGATCAGGAGGGTCTGAAGCTCTTCCCAGCACCCTGCCAAAGGGGAGATCATCCCCGGTATGATTCGTGAGTAGTTCCACCTTGGACTATGGGTCCATGTAGTAGCTAGATGGTTGTATCTCCTCCTTTGTGCTTTCATGTATAGATCTTGTGAGCTCCGTTCATGATCAAGATCTAACATATTTGTAATCATGCATGTTGTGTTTGTGGGATCCGATGGATATTGAGATTATTATGTTGGTTTGATTAATGGTTTTGTCTTTATGATTCTATCATGTCTGTGTTATTTGTGATCTTGCATGCTCTCCATTGCTAGTGGTTATCTTAGCCAAGTAGTTTCTAGTGACTCCAAGAGGGAGTATTTATGCTCGATAGTGGGTTCATGCCTCTAGTTTCCAAGGAAAGTGACAAAAATCTCTTCGGTTGTACATGTGCTGTTTCTACTAGGGAGAAAACAACGGTCTCTTGTTCATGGAACATGTGGACTGTTTACCTTACACACTTTGCTTAAAGTAGTTGTTTGTTGCTTGCAACTTAATACTGGAGGGGGTTCGGATGATAACCTGAAGGTGGACTTCTAGTCATATATGTAGTTGGATGGCGGTCTATGTATCTTGTTGTATTGCCCAATCGAATCTCATAGGATATTTCTGACTAGTAATTGCATTTTTATGCCTTGCTCAGTTCCTGGCAATTGCCCTGCTGTAATTTGTTTACCCTTCATGCCATGTTGTTTATCTAAGGAGAGCACCTCTAGTGAACTATGGATCTCGGTCCGATATTTACCATCAATACATCTTCCACTATTACTTGTTTACTTGCTGCAAACCATTACCTTCCACACCATACGTTTAATCCTTTGTTACAGCAAACCGGTGAGCTTGACAACCTCACTGATTCATTGGGGCGAAGTCTTGAGTTCGTGTTGTGCAGGTCTCTGCGTTGCTTGCAACACCTGTGTGATGTTTCTCCTACTGGTTCGATAACCTCGGTTTCTTACTGTCAACACCCGGATTTTTCAATCCTAGATGCCTGTTATGCCATACATCGCAATCCCAGGATTACCATTTTTGTGAGACATAACAAAATTGGATACCATAGTACATCATCCATTACAAACGATACATAAGTTCTTACACAAATAGGGATCTCGTGATCCAGTTCTTAGTACAACATCAAGCAGCGGAATACGTAATAATAACGGTAGCGTAGGCGAAGCTCCATCTTCGGGATCACAGGCAATGTTGACGATGGGAGATAATCCTAGTTGTCGTAACCTTCCTGGGTTCCATCTTCCAGGTACTCCTCTTCATAGTCTGGCCATGGGAATAGCCAGGGACAAAGCCATGAGTACTCTTTAAGTAATCGCAAACTAATACTAATAGGTAAAGGTTTTTTTGGATAATAGGACACTAGGATCTAGGGTTGTTTTGCAAAAGCCAGATTTATCTCTACTAAGCTCTAAAGCTAGTCACAATTTTATAAATCCTAAGCGGGAACTTGTATTTCATATCACAACTCTGTTGTGGTCAAGTCAAAGTCTCAATTCATCTCACGGTCATTTTGAAAAGTCTGACGGGGGAACAGTATGGCCACTCCAACTGTCCATAACCGCGGACGCGGCTATTCGAATAGTTTGACACTCTGCAGAGATTGTACACTTTCACCACAACATTAGATACATCCGTCAGGAACAAATCCTGAATTCACCATACTCAGTATGCGGATAATCAATCCTAACCTTTCGATTACACGCCCTAGTATAAGCACCTCTCCTGTGAGTTTGGCCTCCCAACCATGACCAACTGTCATCTTGGGTACTGCACAGGTGGACAATCTTCACAAGGTAGCCTCAGCTCAAACCTTGGCCGTGAGGGAACTAATACTAAGGAATATAAGTTTCCAGTCAAGCCCTACCCAATATTCGGGTATTGTGGTTGTACGATAAAATTGGAATGGTATCGCATCCAGACAACCATCAGTTTTATAAAGGGCTAAGGCTCATGCCTCAACATTTTTATCACCAAAATCCTCAAGTGTTTGGAAACACATGTCCAAAACATTTCAATAGAATGATCCATCATTCCAAGGTTTTCATAACCATTTTTCCACCAAGTATTCCCATCTAAAGTTTATCAAGTTTTATGCTTAGCACTAGCATCTACAGGTGGGGGTAGTAATGATGAGGGGTGGTAACTAGTGGAGTTTCAGCTAAGTACAACCTTATGTCTCAGGCTGATGTCAAGGTTTCTAACTTAGGCCAAATTTTATGCTCTTTATGCAACCTTCAGCATCTTTCCAATATCTACCAGTCACTTAAGTAAACTCTAAGTAAGCTTTGGTAACGAAATAAAGTAAGAAGCTTGCACATAAAACTGGGATTGGTTTATCAAATGGGTATGATCACATATGCTTAAGGCATAGTAACAAGTAGGGGTTTGTTGCATCAGTAGGGTGTATTGCAAGGGTTAGCTTGCACATTCACTAGTAATATTAGGCTTGCATTGGTATAGTATCAGCTTGCCTTGTGCAGAGCAGTGGTTGAAGTTCTCCTCGGCTTCTTCTTCGTAGAATCCTCCTTCCTCCTCGTATCCTTGGTCGGTACTAGCGTCTATGAATAAATACGAGGTACACAATCACCAAACAATACTTAACTACTTGCAATCATCACACACAAGGGTCCTATGATGATCTAGCATCATCCCTAACATTACAAGGTTAAGGCTTGGTTTAAATCTTTTTATTTTTAGAAAAGTAATTTTTACTCATTGAAAAACAACTTAAGATTTAATATTCTCCAAACCCAACATGGGATCATGTTGACACATGTCATCACCACATATTGTAGTCCATGGGAATGTGATTTAAAGTGGTGTCACAATTTAATAAGGTTTTACCCTTTTATTTTAATTAATTAAAGTGGCTAGAAATGCTTATGTAGCATTCTTTTATTACTTGAACATTATTTCTGCAAGTAAACCTATATATTTTTATATATTCTGAAAGGTATGGTTAAATGTGATTTTTGAGAGCTGGAATCAACTCAAAAGCTATTATGGTTTAAATTTGAAAAATGTTTGAATGCAGAAAAGCTTCTGCCTTGTTATTTTTACCATGGGTGATCTATAGATCCAAATGACTTGAATCCAACGGGCTTGGATTCAACATTCACAGTCCTTTCCAACAAAATTGGTTTCATTCAATTTGGTGCACTGAATCGATCTGGGTTGATTTTTGAAGTTGGGTACAGAAGTGTGTTTGAATTGAAATAGAAAAAGTTTAATTTGAATAACTGGGTTGCGTGGGAAAAGTTACTGGGCCGTCCTGCTAAGCGCAGTGCTCCCGCGGGCTGCTTAAGTGGGTGTCCCCACTCGTTAGTGACACGGGGCTGGGCGAAGCGGTATGGGGCGATGTGGATCGTTCGATCTAGTTCTAATCTAACGGCTGGGAGTCATCGTCGACGCGAGACAACTCCGGCGAGAACGAAACCTAGCGCGGCCAGTGAGGGTCGCTGGGGGCTCACCGGGGTACTGGCGAGGGTCGGCGAGGCGGGCGAACGACGAAGTCGACGACGGCGAACTCAGGGGTGGTCGCGACAGCTCCTGGGGCGGCTCCAATCGCTGGCTCCCTTCTTCTCCGGCAGCGGTAGGCTCCAGTGAAATTCCGGCGAGGTGGTGCTCGCCTTGCTCTGAGAATGGTGTGGCACGATCAGTGAGGAGAGGGGAGTGAGATGGTGTGAAGAAATCGTGCGGGGGTGGCCTCTATTTATAGTCGAGCGAGGGGACAGTCGGGGCGCACGGTGAGCTCGTCGGGGGCGAGGTCACAGGCGGCTAAAGGCACGGGCAAGGGTAGGGGACGGTGCGGTGTCTCCTGGCGATGCTCAACGACATGGTCTCGAGGCATGGGGCGGTGTGGTTTGGTCTGGAACGGGCGGTGCTCTGCGTGGCAGAGGCGGCGTCTTCGACGGCGGGCGGTGGTTGTGCGGCACGGAGCGGCAAACAGGGATGTCTGGCAGTCTCCTGGGTTGGTGGGGATTGTGTATGCACGCGGAGAAGGCGGCGCGCGGTCTGTGGGTGATGGTCGAGGGTGGCGCTCTGGCGCATGCTCGGCATGGTCTGGGCGCGGCTTGTGCGCGTGGTCCAGGGCTTGGCAACGCTCACGGCTGGGACAGTGAGTGGCGGTGGACGGTGGGCTGCCTCCCAGGCATGCTGGCTAGGCTTGCTGCTGCTCCTAGCTTGCTGTCGACTATGGGGTGGCAAGAGGATGCTCGGCTATTCACCATTGATGACGATGGCAAGCTCATAGTGGTGCTAGTGCCTGGCTAATCTTCCTAGATGATCTACTGAGTTGTGTGTGAGCTAAATGGGGAACCAGTTAGGCAAGAATCACTGCTCACAATAGTGTTTGATGTTTGTTTGATTTGTGTCTGCAACCTGTTTGATGAAATGGCCGCATGAAATTAAGTTTTGAATTTTGAAATGATTTTTGGTGGGTTTGCTAGATTGGTGCTGGTGAGTCTGCAGATGCTTGGGTTTTGAAAATTGAGCTTGTTTGAGTGGTTTTTGAAAAAGTGGGATCTTCCCATATGATAAAGATTCAATTTTGAATTGTTATTTAAACTATGCATTTGAAAGTTTCTGGATGATCACAAAGTGGGCCTTGATACCTTGTTATGAGTACATTCAAGGGGTGCAAAGATCCAGAAAAGTTTCTGTTAGGTTCTGAAAGTTTGAGACAGCCAAAGTAGGCATGGGAGTTAAATTGGCCAAAATGACCATTCATTTCATATATGTGTTTTGATTTACTTGCCTTTAGGAAAAGTGTGGGAAATGTTTTAGATGATGTTTATTTCACCTAAGAAACATTTTACAAGCAATGGAACAAACAATCAAGGTGGTTTTAAAGGATTTCAAAATCCATGCATACACATATGCATGCATTCATGATTTCATTTAGAAAAGTTTTTGTTAACCCTAATTTTGAGGATTAGAATTTGATGATCCAAGCTTAGTATTTTTGGGATGTTACAAACCTTCCCCCCTTAAACAAAATCTTGTCCCGAGATTTGAAAAAGGACAAAAAGATTACCTAGGATTTGAAGAGATCGGGAAACTCCGTGCTGATGTGATCTTCGCGCTCCCAGGTAGCTTCCTCTTCTATGTGGTTGCTACACTGAATCTTGAGAAACTTGATGCTTCGGGTTCGGGTAGTTCGAAAAGCTTCTTCCAAAATGCGGATGGGTACTTAGGGATAGGTCAGGTCATCGTTGATCTCTATGGTCCGGTGGTCGATATTCTTGAACACTTCGGTCTTCTCAGGGACTTCGAGACACTTGCGAAGTAACGAGATATGGAACACATTGTGCACAGCTGACATCTCTTCCGGTAGTTCCAATTGATACGATACTTCTCCTTGACGGTTCAGAATTTTGAAAGGTCCGATATATCTGGGGGCTAACTTTCCTTTGAGTTGGAAACGCTGCATTCCCTTCAATGGCGACACTTTCAGATAAACAAAATCTCCGATGTTGAAGGCGAGGTCTCGACGTCTCTTGTCGGAATAACTCTTCTGTCGGGATTGGGCGGTCTTGAGGTGCTCACGAATCTTGTGAACCTTCTCTTCTGCTTCTCGGAGGATGTCGGGTCCGAAAATCTGACTATCTCCTACTTCCGACCAGTTCAAAGGGGTGCGACACTTTCTTCCGTACATGAATTCAAATGGGGCCATTTGCAAACTGGCTTGGTAACTATTGTTGTAGGAAAATTCTGCAAACGACAGACAGTCTTCCCACTTGGATCCATATTCTAGCACACATGCTCTAAGCATATCTTCGAGTATTTGGTTTACTCGCTCCGTTTGTCCATCAGTCTGAGGGTGATACGCGGTACTGAAATCTAGGCGGGTTCCTAAACCTTCTTGGACTTTCTTCCAGAATCTCGAGGTAAACTGAGTTCCTCAATCCGATACTATGTTCTTGGGGACTCCGTGCAAACTGACGATTCTAGCGATGTACAACTCCGCTAGCTTCGAACTCTGGTAGGTGGTTTTAACGGTCAAGAAATGGGCGACTTTGGACAATCTGTCCACTATGACCCAGATAGAGTCATTTCCCCTACTAGAAGTATGTAGTATAGTGATAAAGTCCATTCCTACAGAATCCCATTTCCATTCCGGAATTTGCAAAGGTTGCAACAATCCAGCAGGTCTTTGATGTCCTGCCTTGACTCGCTGACATATATCACACTTGGCGATATAGCTTCCGATTTCTCTCTTCATCTTATGCCACCAAAATTGCTCTTTCAAATCTTGATACATCTTAGTCCCTCCGGGATGGATAGAATAAAGAGTGTCATGAGCCTCCTTCAAGATAACTTCTTTCAACTCCGAATCTGCTGGTACACAAAGGCGTCCTTTGTACCACATAACTCCTTCTTCGTCCTCGGTAAATCCGGGTACTTTGCCCGTACCGATACGACGCTTCATTCCGTTGATACTGGCATTTCCCTTCTGCGCCTCTTTAATCTGACTGATCAAAGTGGGCTGAAGTTCTATGCTAGCCAAAAATCCTTCACTTACTAATTCCATTCGAAAATCTTCCATCTCCTTGTGCAAACTTGGTTGCTCCTCCAAAATCATGGAGTTCAAGCGGCACGGCAATCTGCTAAGGGCATCGGCTACCACGTTGGCTTTACCAGGGTGATAGTGAATGTCCAGGTCGTAATCTTTGATTAGCTCAATCCATCTTCTCTGCCTCATATTCAACTCCTTCTGAGTGAATATATACTTTAGGCTCTTGTGATCCGAATAAATCTCACAACGGTTTCCCATTAGGTAATGTCTCCATGTCTTCAGGGCTAGAACTACGACTGCGAGTTCGAGGTCATGGGTTGGATAGTTTTGCTCGTGTTGCTTAAATTGTCGAGATAGGTAAGATATAACTTTTCCTTCTTGCATTAGCACACATCCGAGACCAATCTTGGATGCGTCACAATACACATCGAAGGGCTTTGTGATATCCGGCAGGATCAAGATTGGGGCTGATATCAATCTCCTCTTGAGTTCTTGAAAACTCGCTTCTCACTTGTCTGTACATTCAAACTTCTTGTCCTTCTTTAGCATTTGGGTCATGGGTCGGGCGATACTCGAGAATCCTTCTACGAATTTGCGGTAATATCCCGCCAATCCGAGAAAATTACGAACTTGGGTTTGAGTGGTTGGGGCTTGCGAATCTTCTACATCTTTCACTTTGGCAGGGTCAACGGCAATTCCTCCGGCTGATACAATGTGACCGAGGAATCCTACTTCCTGTAACCAGAATTCACATTTGCTAAACTTTGCATAGAACTGATGCTCTCTAAGGGTTCCAAGAATGGTCCTTAGGTGTAGCTCATGTTCTTCTTCTGATTTGGAATAAATCAGAATGTCATCGATGAAAACAACGACAAATTTATCCAGGAAGTCCATAAAAATCTTATTCATGAGGTTCATGAAATAAGCGGGGGCATTGGTTAATCCAAAAGACATAACGGTATAATCGTACAATCCATATCTGGTGGTGAAGGCAGTCTTTGGAATATCCTCTGCACGAATTTTGAGTTGATGGTAGCCAGTTCTAAAATCAATCTTAGAAAACACCTGGGCACCGGTCAACTGATCAAACAAATCTTCTATCTTGGGCAAGGGGTACTTGTTCTTGATGGTGACATCATTCAATTTCCGATAATCCGTACACAAACGGTTACCTCCATCTTTCTTGTCCACAAACAAGACAGGTGATCTCCATGGTGACACACTTGGTTGAATCAATCCAATTTCTAGCATGGAATCCAGTTGCTTCTTCAGTTCTGCTAGTTCCAACGGGTTCATACTATAGGGTCTCTGGGCTATGGGTCCTGTTCCGGGGATTAGTTCGATGATAAACTCGATATCCCGATCTGGGGGCATACCGGGCAAAACATCGGGAAATACATCGGGGTATTCACAGACTATCCGGACTTGGTCAATGGTAGGTTGGGCTAGACTCTTGTTACACTTGAACTGGCGAGGTAAGGTTTCAGATATGTGCTCGACTAATATTCCGGTGGTACTGGTCATGGTGATGGCTTTATTAGCACAGTCAATCAATCCCTTATGTTTGGACATCCAATCCATTCCTAGTACTACTTCCAAACCTTTAGTTCCGAGTACTATTAGATTAGCATAAAAATCTATGCCATGGATTCGGATAGGGACGGCTTTGCAAATTTGCCTAGCCTTGGTGGTTGATCCGGGAATTTGCACAATCATAACATGCTTCAGTTTGGTTGGTTGAATTTTACTAGTGCAGGCAAATTCTTCGATGACAAATGAATGCGATGCACCAGAGTCAAACAACACGCTTGCAAGTACTGAATTAACAGAAAACATACCCAACACGACATCTGGCGCTTCCTGGGCTTCTTCAGCATGGATGAGAAAAAGACGGCCATTGCGGTTGAGTGAATTCCCCGGGGCAAATCTTCTCCCTGGCTGGACACGACACTGCTGCTGAGCTGGGGTGTTGGCGTTGGGGGCTGTAGCATTCTTCTTGTTGGGGCACTCGTTGGAATAGTGGCCTTTATTTCCACAGTCATAACAGGTCACTTGTGACTTGTCCTTGGCTGCGACAGGCACAACATTGCTTCCAGTCCTCGGGGCAGTGTTGGTGTTGGCGGTAGCATTGTTGGTGTTGAACTTGGGTTGGGCACGGGTGAAATTGCTAGAGTTGCCGGGGTTGTTGTGATTTCCTCCGGGTCTAGGGTTTCCACGGTTTGGGTAGGTCGGACGGGTCATAGGGGGTCTGTTGGTTCTTGGGGCAAATCCTGGAGATGGGTTGGGGCGATACTTTGGGGTATGATGGGTTCCGGGTTGATGCATCATGCGACGCTTGCGGTTCTCATTGGCTTGGTTGATCTTTCCTTCCATCTGGATAGAAGAGTCGACAAGGGCTTCAATATCAGCAAAGGGGATATTAACTAACACCGTCTGCATCTCGTCATGCAGACCATTCAGGAATCTTTCTTTCTTCTTGGCTTCAGCGTCTATCTCGTCCGGGGCATACCTAGCTAATGACAAAAATTTGTCACGGTATTCCACTACAGTCATCCTTCCTTGCTTTAGCTCTCTGAACTCGTCTCTCATTCCCTTGATCAAACCTGGTGGCACATGGGTTCTGCTAAACTTGACCTTGAATTCCTCCCAGGTCATCATCTGGCCTCCGGTCATTGCACGAACACTGTTCCACCATGCCCTGGCATCTCCGGCTAGATAATGGGTGGCGAACAGGACTTTCTCGTTGGCTTCTACTCCGGCGACTTCTAGGTTGTTTTCCATGGTTTGCAGCCAATCATCGGCATCTAGGGGTTCTTCTGACTTGGTGAAAACAGGTGGGTTAGTATTCTGGAAATTCTTAAGCTTAGATCCATGGTTGTCCTGATTTCCATGGCCTTGGTTGTTGTGGGCTAGCTGGGCTATCTTTTGCAGAGTGGCTAGGTTGGCTTGACGTTCCGCTCTTTCAGCTTCGTGGTCAGAAGTCAACATTTGCAGGATCTGCAACATCGGGTCCGGGGCTGAACCACTTCTTCCACGTGGCATCTGAAGATTGATATAGATCATGAGAAAAGAGGGCAATTTCTAAGGTCTTGGGTCTTTGAAAAGTTTTAAATGTTTGACTCATATTTTTCTAGCAACTTGATTTTTCATTCATTCACTCATAGCACACAGTACAACACACACCACAACAAATAAAAACAGATGGTTTTAAGAACCATTCTGGAACTACGATACAGTGGGACCGAATACTACTCACTACGCTAGTGCTCAAGTGCTACTACTCCTCGGAGTTTGTGGCTTCATCATCTTCATCATCATCGATGAAGGCGAAATCATCCTCATCGGTGAAGAAGTCCATGGCCCGATCCTCCAGAAAATCATCGTCATAGCTGAGATAAGGGTCTCCACGAAGATCCTCTCCGGCATTCTCCCTTTCCTCCAACTGCATGTCTCTCTCGTGGATGGTCTCCTCCAGAGATGAGATGCGATGGCGAAGACGGGCAATAATGCGCTCCTTCTTGTCGAGTTGACGGCGGCGAGACTTGCGATCCTTTGCTAGCATGGCTATGGTCTGATCCTTCATCTTGATGATGGCAGACTTGTGGTTGCAATAGTCACGGCAGTTGTCCAACTCCTGCTGACGATCATACATCATGAAGCTAAGGTGGTCCAATTGGCTAGGGTGGTATGGGGCTTCCAGTGGTTGTCCATTTGCATCACGCCTTGGGAAAAACTCAAAGCGAGTACCCTTGATCTGATTGATGCTCTGCCCACACAGACGGGAAAGAGCTTCCTGCATTGCTCTGGCAAGTCCATCGAGCCAGTTGTTTTCCCTCAAGGTAAACTGAATTCCCTCCGCAGTGGGAGGTTCAATCTTTCCTCGAAGACTTGCAACAATTAGCCACTGCAGATCTTCTCCTCCTTGATCATTGAGATGAGCTCCAAAGAACTCGGGGTGCGGACGCTCTAGAAGTTCCGAAAGCTGATCCAGATCCCTCTCAAAGATAAGGTCTCCCCCATTCCCAAGTTGGTAAAACTTGCTGTACTTCACGTCCATATATAAAAATAGAGGATGAGTAGATTAGCAGAGTGATCAAGTGTGTCAAAATTTTATGTATTTTGAAAGAGTTTTTGAGGAACATGTATTTTTATGAAAGAATCAAAGAGATAAGAATGAGAATAAGTTTTTGTAAATATTTGTTTTCCTTGGTTTTGAAACTAAGTTTTTGATTCAAACGTCCAGTCTAACTAGGGTCTCCTATGGTCAGGATGGCTCTGATATCAACTTGTCAACACCCGGATTTTTCAATCCTAGATGCCTGTTATGCCATACATCGCAATCCCAGGATTACCATTTTTGCGAGACATAACAGAATTGGATACCATAGTACATCATCCATTACAAACGATACATAAGTTCTTACACAAATAGGGATCTCGTGATCCAGTTCTTAGTACAACATCAAGCAGCGGAATACGTAATAATAACGGTAGCGTAGGCGAAGCTCCATCTTCGGTATCACAGGCAATGCTGACGATGGGAGATGATCCTAGTTGTCGTAACCTTCCTGGGTTCCATATTCCAGGTACTCCTCTTCATAGTCTGGCCATGGGAATAGCCAGGGACAAAGCCATGAGTACTCTTTAAGTACTCGCAAACTAATACTAATAGGTAAAGGGGTTTTTGGATAATAGGACACTAGGCTCTAGGGTTGTTTTGCAAAAGCCAGATTTATCTCTACTAAGCTCTAAAGCTAGTCACAATTTTATAAATCCTAAGCGGGAACTTGTATTTCATATCACAACTCTGTTGTGGTCAAGTCAAAGTCTCAATTCATCTCACGGTCATTTTGAAAAGTCTGACGGGGGAACAGTATGGCCACTCCAACTGTCCATAACCGCGGACGCGGCTATTCGAATAGTTTGACACTCTGCAGAGATTGTACACTTTCACCACAACATTCGATACATCCGTCAGGAACAAATACTGAATTCACCATACTCAGTATGCGGATAATCAATCCTAACCTTTCGATTACACGCCCTAGTATAAGCAATAAGGACATTGAGGCTCGTCGCAAGGCTCGTGCTGATCGGAACCTTGAGCTAAGAGGTCACACTCTTCACAAGGTTGTCGGTGATCTTCGAAGAAGGGTGTCTACTAGAAGAGAACTTGCAAGCTTCTGTGATCATCAAGCTCACATTTCTATGGTTGAACCGAAGAAGGTCTTTGATGCTCTTGAAGATCCCGATTGGGTTGTTGCAATGCATGAAGAATTAAATAACTTCGAGCGCAACAAAGTTTGGAAGCTCGTAGAGAAACCCAAGGATTGCCGCAATGTTATTGGCACCAAGTGAATTTTCAAGAATAAACAAGATGAAAATGGCATTGTTGTGAGGAATAAAGCAAGACTCGTGGCTCAAGGATTATCTCAAGTGGAAGGAATTGATTTTGGCGAGACTTATGCTCCTGTGGCTCGTCTTGAGTCCATCAGTATCCTTCTTTCCTATGCCGCTCATCATAATTTTAAATTACAGCAAATGGATGTTAAGAGTGCGTTTCTTAATGGTCTACTACATGAGTTGGTATACGTCAAGCAACCCCCAGGTTTTGAGGATCCCAAATTTCTGAACCATGTCTACAAACTCGATAAGGCGCTCTATGGCCTTAAACAAGCCCCACATGCGTGGTATGAGCACCTTAAAGAGCTTTTGTTAGACCGTGGATTCGAAGTTGGGCAAATCGATCCCACTCTTTTTACTAAGAAGGTTAATGGGGAGCTTTTTGTATGCCAACTATATGTAGACGACATTATTTTTGGCTCTATTAACCAAGCTTTTAACGATGATTTTTCAAAGCTTATGACTGACAGGTTTGAGATGTCTATGATGGGAGAATTGAGATTCTTCCTTGGCTTTGAGATCAAACAACTTAGAGAGGGAACTTTTATTAATCAAGCTAAGTACATTCAAGACATGCTCAAGAGGTTCAAGATGACGGATCTCAATGGCGTTGCTACTCCAATGCAAACAAAGTGTCATCTTGAGCTTAATCCCAAGGGTAAAGACGTGGACCAAAAGGTATACCGATCCATGATCGGCTCTCTCCTTTACCTTCGTGCATCTAGGCCCGATATCGTGTTAAGTGTAGGAGTGTGTGCAAGGTACCAAGCTGCTCCTAAAGAAAGCCACTTAGTGGCGGTCAAACGAATCTTCAGATATTTGGTTCATTCCCCAAATTTTAATTTGTGGTATCCCAAAGGTTAAAGTTTCTCTCTATGTGGTTACACTGATTCAGATTGGGCTGGTGACAAAGATGATAGAAAATCAACTTCTAGTGCATGTCAATTCTTGGGCAGGTCTCTAGTGTGTTGGTCTTCAAAGAAACAAAATTGCATATTACTCTCAACTGCCGAAGCTGAATATGTTGCTGCTGCAAGTGATTGTACACAATTATTATGGATGAGGCAAACTTTAAAGGAATATGGTGTCAATTGTCACAAAGTGCCTTTTTTATGTGATAATGAAAGTGCTATCAAAATTGCTTACAATCCGGTGCAGCATACAAGAACAAAGCATATTGAGATTCACGATCATTTTATTCAGGATCATGTTGCTCGTGGCGATATTGCACTATCCTTTGTGAGCGCGAAGAACCAACTTTCTGATATCTTCACGAAGCCTCTTGATGAAGCAAGATTTTGTTATTTGAGGAATGAGATAAATATCATAGATTCAAGGAGCTTGGCTTGACTACCCTTGCACACTCACTTACTCTTATTCATGTATTTGGTTTAGATGTGGGCATATACATAGGGGGAGTGTGGTCCTAATTGATTGGGCTAACCCTTCTCCCATAATGCTGAAAGCAAGACAAAATCATTTCCCTTAATATCATTTTGTGATATGTGGGTTATTGATGAGCATTGGTTTTGAACTCAAGATACATCTTCGCGGTGTCATGCCATGCACTCCAACATGGTGGCTTCGGGCACCGCTCTCTTCCTTGAGAAGAGTTGGTTTCTAATGGCTCTCTTTGGATTTTCTTGCATATCTCTTGTTCTTATGGAAAACACACCCAACTTTGGCTTTTGTTTGTTTTGTTTATGCAACTTTGGGTGTGTAGTACCATCACAGTTTGTTGCTCTACACCCAAGACTTTTCCCTCCTTGAACCATCTCTTCTTGCACACAAGTCCTCTATACACCTTCGAGGGGTTTTGCAAGGATGCTCCGGCCTGAATCTGTCTTTACAGAAAATTCAGAGGGGGCGGACTATCCGCCCCAAGCTGGGCGGATTATCCTGCCTCTGAAGTGCTGGGTCGAGGAGGCCAGGCTAAAATAGAGCAGCCAGCCCTCCCCCAACCTTAGCTCTACCCCCAGCCGCCGCCAGAGCTTCCGCCCCTTCCCAGAGTCGATTTGACCACCGGATTATCCGGGCCCTCCCCGGATCTTCTTCACCTTGCCTCCGGGTACCTTCTCCTCCGAGCTCTTCCTCCAATGAGTGAGGGTAACTCCCTCATCCATCTCTTTTGCATGAGGTTCATTGTTTTGGTGGAAATCTCGTGGTAGATGATACTTGGTGTTTCCCTTGCGTGATTAGAATCACTAGTAATGCAACCCTAGTGCCCGATCTATTTTGCCTTGGTAAATCTGGGCCAAACCAGATTTTTTTTGCCAGGGGCAGATTATCAGCCCCTAGGGCCGAAAAGTCCGGCCTTGAGAATACTTGTTTGGTTTGGTTTGGTTCAGATTTTCTCAAATGCACTTCTCTGGACCATGGATTGTTTTCCTACTATTTATAACATGCCTCTTGGACTTGTGTGTGTGTTTATCCCCATGCTACCTCTCCCATGCTTTTCACAGGCGGTTCTCGCACTTCTAAGACCTACAAGCGCCGTCCCCGTGCCCGTTATCTCAGGCCCACTGCAGAGGGCACACTTATTGACGAAACAGAGGTTCGCAGATTAGCCAGAGAATCTGAACAGATGGCAGAGGCAGCAAAGAAAGACAAGCATGTCGCATCTCGCAAGGGCAAGGGTAAGGGTAAGGAGGCCCGGCCTAATTACAACGCCATGGACAACACTGATTACTCATCCATGTGCCAGACAGATTACTATGCAGATGCTGACAATGATGGTGAGCCAGAGGATTTTATGTTTTGGTGCTCTCATTTTAGGTATATCCATGATGATGTCTATGTTTCTCTTAAAATTCGCCCATGCATCCTCTGAATATGCCTGAACCTCAAACAAAGGCACGCCTCCGTGAAGCTTTGGATGTGACTAACAAGATGGGGCTTCATCATCTTATGACTCTTCAGTGTCACTATGATTCCAAGGTGGTGAAGCAGTTGTTCTCCACTCTGGTAATCTGTGGAGATGAGCTTCGTACTATGAAGTGGATGACAGGAACATCAATGATTCAGTCTGATTTCCACACCTTTGGTCAGGTTCTTGGATATGCTTTTTACGGGCAGGACACAGCTTCAGGACACCACATTATCTCTCCACTTAGGCCATCCAAGGATAATGTGCTTGCTCCATGTCTGACACCTAATGGCGTTGCTGGTACCTTCGCTGGCCTCTTGCCGTTGTATGCCACCCTTGTTGGCATGTTTCGGGACAACATCACTCCTAGTGGAGGCAACAATGACAAGATACACGGTCACCTGGTCCCCCTTCTTGCCTTTGCTCACGAGTGTGTCACCAATGTTGGCTCGTCTACAGGATATAAGTTGGATGTGATGGACTTCATCTATCATGAGATGACCGATGCAATGCTTAACAGGCTCTCCATCCCATATGCTCCTTTTATCATGATGCTCATCAAGCATATGCTGCCTCATGAGGACTTTGGCACTGATTTGGATGGTTCGCACAAGTCAAAGAAGTTTTACAACAAGGCTCAGAAGACATCCCACCCTTCCACTGCCCCTGAGTCCTTTATGCGTGGTGCTAGGGCTAGTGGTCGTCGTCCCGCTGCGTCCCCAATGGCTCGTGAAGTCAAACAACTCAATTGGTTCCAGCGACACATCCTTTGCATGGGCATAGACACTCACAAGGGATAGTATGAGGAGTACCGGAGGAGTCATGAGATGGCTCATACTCATCAGGTTATTCTTCACCACGTGTTAGGTGCTTCTGGCCATCCTCCTGCTCCAACAGCTCCGGAACCCTATGCACAGTAGAACAATTCTGGTTTCAGCTATGGCGAGCTCGAGAGTCACTTGTTTCCTCCTCTGCCGAGGGCGCCTACTGTTGGAGATATGCCCTAGAGGCAATAATAAATATAGTTATTATCATATCTTTGTGTTTATGATAAATGTTTACATTCATGCTATAATAGTATTAAACAAGGAAACATTAATACTTGTGTGATTTGTAAACTTAATTTGAAGTCCCTAGTTAAGCCTCTATATAATACTAGCTTGTTGGTTAATAGATGATTGTGGTTTCCCTATCATGAACATTGAGATGTTATTAACAACAAGATCATATCATTAGGAGAATGATATGGTGGACATACTCCTATAGATAAGCGTAGCATAAAGATCAAGTCATTTTAATAGTTCAATTGCTATATGCTTTCTGATACATAGTAACCTAATTCCTTCGACCATGAGATCATGCATATCACCTTTACCGGATGGATGCTTTCATGACATCAAACACCACACCGTAACTGGGTGGCTATAAAGGTGGCATTGAGTGTTCGGAAAGTATTGGTTGAAACACATGGATCAAGAGTGGGATTTGTCCATCCATATGACGGATAGATATACTCTAGGCCCTCTCGGTGAAATGTCATCCAATTAGCTTGCAAGCATGTGACTGGCTCACAAGGGATCACATATCTCGGGAACGAGAAAAGAGTACTTATCGGTAACGAGGTTGAACTAGGTATGCAGAGATACCGACGATCATAACCTCGGATAAGTAAACTATCGTGAGACAAAGGGAAATTGGTATCATATGTAAGTGGTTCATTCGATCGCAAAGTAATCGTAGAAATATGTGGGATCCATATGAATTTCCAGATTCCTCTATTGGTTATTGATCGGAGAAGTGTCTCGATCATGTCCGCATAATTCACGAACCGTAGGGAGACACACTTAAGGATTCGACGTTGTTTGAGTAGTTATGGAATGATGAGAAAGAGTCCGAATGTTGTTCGGAGTCTCGAATGGGATTCGGGATATCACGAGGAGATCCGGAATGGTCCGAAGAATAAGATTCATATAAGGAAAGTTCCGTTTCGGAGTTGGAGAATGATTCCGGTGTTTTCATCGGGAATGTTCTAGAAGGTTCCGGAATGTCCGGCACTCCAGGGGGAAGGGTACATGAATGTGTTATATCAAGTTGGTATGATTGCATCATGTACTCGGTGTCATCGCTGTTCAAAATAGAGGGTTTATTCAAATCCTAGTTTGGAAAGTCAAAGGGCTAGTTTGAAAGTCAAACGGCAGTTTTTGGAAAGAGGAGGAGGATTGGGAAACCGAGTTGGGGAGGAGTTCCCTCCTCCAACCGCCGGCCCACCTCTAAGCCGAGTTGGGGAGGGACTCCTCTCCCTCCCCTTGGCCGGCCGGCCCCTCCACCTATATAAGGAGGGGCAGGGCTCCCTCCTAGAGACACACAAGATCCTCTCCTCCAAACCCTAGCCCCAAGCCGCCGCCGCCTCCATAGCCGCCGCCGGCCCTAGGGCAAACCGCCGCCGTCGCCTAGCTAAAACCTAGCCGCCGGCTTGCTCCTCCTCGGCGTGTCTAAACACTAGATCATCGAGGGACTCTCTCATACACCACCATACTCGCTCCGGCTTAAGGCGAAGCCCTGCGAGATCTCCCCTCTACTTCCGGTACCACGCCGTTGTGCTGCCGGAATCGCGAGGAGAGTGCTACAACCTCCACTGCCTGCTGGAACAAGGGAGAGGAAGGTCTCCGTCGAGTACCGAACGTGTGACCGACTGCGGGAGCGCTGCCGGAACGCAGCGCCGGAAGGATAGTCTACGCGATCTTGAGATAGGGAAGAGTACGACTACATCACCCACGATAATCCGCTCTCGTTAAACACTTTGGAATCTTCGAGGGTGAGTTATTCCATCGACTCGTTGCTACAATCTAGTAGATAGATCTTGGCTTGTTTGTTTGTATGCGGTAGAAATTTTTTGTTTTCCATGCTACGAAACCCTACAGTGGTATCAGAGCCGTGTCTATATGTAGATCTGTTGCACGAGTAGAACACAATGGTCATTGTGGGCGTTGATGCTTTTATTGTCGATTGCTTCTTGTGTACTTTGCATCTTGCGGTATGTTGGGATGAAGCGGACCGGGCTAACCTTACATGACATCGTTCATGAGACTTGCTCCACGCTTGACATGCAACTTGTATTGCATAAGTGGCTTTGCGGGTGCCTGTTTCTCCTAGCATAGTTAAGATCCAATTTACAACGGGTGATTAACAATACTAGTATCAATGTTGTGGTTCTTGTTCGTAAGTTAGAACGACACTTATTTAAAGCCCCAAACCACGTAAAACATGCAAAGAAAGTAGAGGCGTCTAACTTTGTTTTGCAGGGGTGTACTGTGATGTGATATGGCCGTGATTGTGATTATATTTGATGTATGCAATGTTCCTTATTGTAAGTTGGCAACCGGCAGGAGCCGTATGGTTGTCTTTAATTTATGTTAAGACCCGCGTGTCTATTCAAAGTAGTTGTAATAGTTTAAGCCGGTGGAAGACAACCATGGAGAAGCGTCATTGACCTTGATGCAATGCCGGTGATGATGGAGATCATGTTCGTGCTTGAAGATGGAGATCGGAAGCACAAAGAAGAAAGGCCATATCATATCACATATTATGAATTGCATGTGATGTTAATCCTTTATGCATCTTGTATTGCTTAGTAGACGACGGTAGCATTATAAGATGATCCCTCATGCACATGAATTTCAAGTCATAAAGTGTTCACCCTTAGTTAGCACCGTTGCTAAAGCTTGTTGTTTCGAAGCACCACGTGATGATCGGGTGTGTTAGATTCCGCAAGTGTATACAACGTGAGCAAGCCAGATTTGCTCATGCGGAAACTAAGGTTTGATCTTGACGAGCCTAGCATGTACAGACATGGTCTCGGAACACGGATCACCGAAAGGTAAAGCATGAATCATATAGTAGATATGATGAACATGTCGATTGTTCGCCATTGAAACTATATCAATTCTCATGATGATCGGTGTTGATGTGGTGGATTTGGTTCGTGTGATCACTAAAACAATGTGAGGGATATTGTTTTGAGTGGGAGTTCACCTAGATTAATTTTATTATTAATTTGAACTCAATTTGTCATAAACTTAGTCTAAACTATTGCAAATATGTTGTAGATCAATGGCAGCCCCTACCATCAATTTTAATGCGTTCCTAGAGAAAGAAAAGTTGAAAAACAATGGAAGCAACTTCGCGGATTGGTTCCGCAATTTGAGGATTGTCCTCACAGCTGGTAATTTGACCTATGTGCTGGATGCACCGCTGGGTGACCCACCTGCAGCTGATGCTACCGATGAAGTAAATAATGTTTACCTCACTCGGAAGACTCAATACTCCACAGATCAGTGTGCTATCTTGTATGGTTTAGAATCGGAGCTTCAGAAAAGGTTTGAGAATTCAGACCCATATGATATTGTCGAGGATCTCAAATTGATCTTTGAGACTCATGCGGCAATTGAAAGCTATGAGGCTTCTGAAAAGTCCTTTAACTGCAAGATGGAAGAGGGCCGCTCCGTCAGTGAGCATGTGCTTAAGATGTGTGGGCACGCAAACAAACTTCAAAGCTTGGGTATTGTGATTCCTAATGCTTTGGGGATTTACCGTGTCCTCCAATCACTACCACCAAGTTACAAGAACTTTGTGATGAACTACAACATGCAAAACATGAACAAGACGTTGCCAGAACTCTTTGCCATGTTGAAATCTGCAGAAGTGGAGATCAAGAAAGAGCACCAAGTGTTGTTGGTCAATAAGACCACCAAATTCAAGAAAGGCAAGTCTAAGCAGAAAGGACACTTCAAGAAGGGTGGTAAGAAAGTTACCACGCCGACGAAGAAGACCAAGGCTGGACCTAAGCCTGATACTGAGTGCTTTTACTGCAAGGGAGAAGGTCACTGGAAGCGGAATTGCCCAAAGTACTTGGCGGATTTGAAGAACGGCAACATCAAGAAGAAAGGTATATCTGATATACATGTTATTGATGTGTATCTCACTAGTACTCGTAGTAGTGCCTGGGTATTTGATACTGGTTCGGTTGCTCATATTTGTAACTCGAAACAGGTGCTGCAGAATAAACGGAAGCTAGCGAAGAACAAGGTGACGATGCACATGGGAAACGGATCAAAGGTTGATGTTATCGCGGTCGGCACGCTACCCCTTCATCTACCATCGGGATTAGTTTTATACTTAAATAATTGTTATTTGGTGCCTGCGTTAAGCATGAACATTATATCGGGATCTTGTTTATTGCGAGACGGTTACTTGTTTAAGTCCGAGAATAATGGTTGTTCGATTTATATGAGTAATATGTTTTATGCACATGCACCTTTGATAGATGGTCTATCTTGTTGAATCTCGATAGTGGAAATACACATATTAATAACATTGAGGTTAAACGTTTGAAATCGAGCGATAACTCGACCTATATGTGGCACTGTCGTCTTGGTCACATTGGAATGAAGCGTATGAAGAAACTCCATTCCGATGGACTTCTTGAATCACTTGATTTTGAATCACTTGAAAGATGCGAAGCATGTCTGATGGGTAAAATGACTAAGACTCCATTCTCTGGTATGATGGAGCGAGCTACGGACTTGTTGGAAATCATACATACCGATGTGTGTGGTCCAATGAGTGTAGCATCGCGCGGTGGTTATCGTTATGTTCTTACCTTCACGGATGACTTGAGTAGATATGGGTATATCTATTTCATGAAACATAAGTCCGAAACTTTCGAGAAGTTTAAGGAATTTCAAAGTGAGGTAGAGAATCAACGTAACAAGAAGATTAAATTTCTACGTTCTGATCGTGGAGGTGAATATCTAAGTTACGAGTTTGGCGAGCATTTGAAGAAATGCGGAAAACTTTCACAATTGACACCGCCGGGAACACCACAGCGTAATGGTGTGTCCGAACGTCGTAATCGAACTCTCTTAGATATGGTTCATTCTATGATGTCACTTATAGATTTACCGCTATCATTTTGGGGTTATGCATTAGAAACAGCCGCATTCACTTTAAATAGGGCACCATCTAAATCCGTTGAAACGACACCGTATGAATTATGGTTTGGGAAGAAACCTAGATTGTCGTTCCTTAAAGTTTGGGGATGCGAAGCCTATGTAAAGAAGTTACATCCGGACAAGCTTGAACCCAAAGCGGAAAAATGCGTCTTCATAGGATACCCGAAGGAAACTATTGGGTATACCTTCTATCATAAATCTGAAGGCAAAATCTTCGTTGCCAAGAATGGATCCTTTCTAGAGAAGGAATTTCTCTCGAAAGAAGTGACTGGAAGGAAAGTAGAACTCGACGAGGTTGTCGAACCTTCTCTCGAAATTGCGAGTAGCGCAGCACCGGAAGAAGTTCCTGTGGTGCCTGCACCAATAAGAGAGGAAGCTAATGATGATGATCATGAAACTTCGGTTGAAGTTGCTACAGAGCCTCGCAGGTCAACAAGAACTCATACCACTCCAGATTGGTATTATCCCGTTATGAGTGTCATGTTGGTGGACAACACCGATGACCCTGAGACATATGAGGAAGCGATGATGAGCCCAGATTCCAATAAATGGCAAGAAGCCATGAAATCCGAGATTGGATCCATGTACGAAAACCAAGTATGGACTTTGGTGGACTTACCGGATGGCCGGAAGGCTGTCGAGAACAAATGGATTTTCAAGAAGAAAACAGATGCTGATGGTAATGTTACTGTCTATAAAGCTCGACTTGTCGCAAAAGGGTTTCGACAAATTCAAGGAGTTGACTACGATGAGACTTTCTCACCTGTAGCGAAGCTAAAGTCTGTGAGGATTATGTTAGCAATCGCTGCATATTATGATTATGAGATATGGCAGATGGATGTCAAAACAACATTCCTCAATGGAGACATTGATGAAGAGTTGTATATGATGCAACCCAAAGGTTTTGTCGATCCTAAAGATGCTAACAAGGTAAGCAAACTTCAACGGTCCATTTATGGATTGAAGCAAGCATCCCGAAGTTGGAATCAACGTTTTGATAAGGTGATCAAAAGTTTTGGTTTTATACAAACTTATGGAGAAGCTTGTATTTACAAGAAAGTGAGTGGGAGCTCTGTAGCATTCTTAATACTATATGTAGATGACATATTGTTGATTGGGAATGATGTAGACCTTCTTAATAGTGTCAAGGAATATTTGAATAATAGTTTTTCAATGAAAGATCTTGGCGAAGCAGCTTACATATTAGGCATAAAGATTTATAGAGATAGATCGAAACGCCAAATATCATTGTCACAAAATACATATTTGGACAAAGTTCTAAAAAGGTTTGGAATGGAAGATAGCAAGAAAGGGTTCTTGCCCATGTTGCCCAATACGACCTTGAGTAAAACTCAAAGTCCGACATCGGCAGAAGATAGAGAAAGGATGAGTAAGACTCCCTATGCCTCAGCCATAGGATCCCTAATGTATGTCATGCTATGTACTAGACCCGACATTGCATATGCTGTTAGTTTAACTAGCAGATATCAAAGTGATCCAGGAGTGGATCATTGGACAGCGGTCAAAAACATCCTTAAGTACTTGAGAAGAACTAAGGATATGGTTCTTTCTTATGGAGGTGATAAACATCTCGTTGTTAATGGTTACACCGATGCTAGTTGGAACACCGATCCGGATGATTCTAAAACACAATCTGGATACGTATTTATTTTGAATGGTGCAGCAGTTAGCTGGAGGAGTGCAAAGCAAAGCGTTGTGGCGAGATCTTCAACTGAATCGGAATACATGGCTGCTTCGGAGGCTTCACAAGAAGCGATATGGATGAAAGAGTTCATTACAGAGCTGGGTGTGGTTCCTAGTGCGCTGGACCCAATGTCTATCTACTTTGATAACATGGGCGCCATAGCCAATGCGCAAGAACCAAGGTCACACAAGAAGCTGAAGCACATCAAGCTATGTTTTCACGCTATTCGAGAACATATCCAAGATGGGGATATAAATATTTGCAAAGTACACACAGATCTGAATGTGGCGGATCCGTTGACTAAACCTCTCCCGAGGGAAAAACATGACCAGCACCAAACTGCCATGGGTGTTCGGTATATTACCATGTAATCTAGATTAGATGACTCTAGTGCAAGTGGGAGACTGTTGGAGATATGCCCTAGAGGCAATAATAAATATAGTTATTATTATATCTTTGTGTTTATGATAAATGTTTACATTCATGCTATAATAGTATTAAACAAGGAAACATTAATACTTGTGTGATTTGTAAACTTAATTTGAAGTCCCTAGTTAAGCCTCTATATAATACTAGCTTGTTGGTTAATAGATGATTGTGGTTTCCCTATCATGAACATTGAGATGTTATTAACAACAAGATCATATCATTAGGAGAATGATATGGCGGACATACTCCTATAGATAAGCGTAGCATAAAGATCAAGTCATTTTAATAGTTCAATTGCTATATGCTTTCTGATACATAGTAACCTAATTCCTTCGACCATGAGATCATGCATATCACCTTTACCGGATGGATGCTTTGATGACATCAAACACTACACCGTAACTGGGTGGCTATAAAGGTGGCATTGAGTGTTCGGAAAGTATTGGTTGAAACACATGGATCAAGAGTGGGATTTGTCCATCCATATGACGGATAGATATACTCTGGGACCTCTCGGTGAAATGTCATCCAATTAGCTTGCAAGCATGTGACTGGCTCACAAGGGATCACATATCACGGGAACGAGAAAAGAGTACTTATCGGTAACGAGGTTGAACTAGGTATGCAGAGATACCGACGATCATAACCTCGGATAAGTAAACTATCATGAGACAAAGGGAAATTGGTATCGTATGTAAGTGGTTCATTCGATCGCAAAGTAATCATAGAAATATGTGGGAGCCATATGAATTTCCAGATTCCTCTATTGGTTATTGATCGGAGAAGTGTCTAGATCATGTCCGCATAATTCACGAACCGTAGGGAGACACACTTAAGGATTCGACGTTGTTTGAGTAGTTATGGAATGATGAGAAAGAGTCCGAATGTTGTTCGGAGTCTCGAATGGGATTCGGGATATCACGAGGAGATCCGGAATGGTCCAGAGAATAAGATTCATATAAGGAAAGTCCCGTTTCGGAGTTGGAGAATGATTCTGGTGTTTTCATCGGGAATGTTCTAGAAGGTTCCGGAATGTCTGGCACTCCGGGGGGGAAGGGTACATGAATGTGTTATATCAATTTGGTATGATTGCATCATGTACTCGGTGTCATCGCTGTTCAAAATAAAGGGTTTATTCAAATCCTAGTTTGAAAAGTCAAAGGGCTAGTTTGAAAGTCAAACGGCAGTTTTTGGAAAGAGGAGGAGGAGTGGGAAACCGAGTTGGGGAGGATTTCCCTCCTCCAACCGCCGGCCCACCTCCAAGCCGAGTTGGGGAGGGACTCCTCTCCCTCCCCTTTGCCGGCCGGCCCCTCCACCTATATAAGGAGGGGCAGGGCTCCCTCCTAGAGACACACAAGATCCTCTCCTCCAAACCCTAGCCCCAAGCCGCCGCCGCCTCCATAGCCGCCGCCGCCTCCATAGTCGCCGCCAGCCCTAGGGCAAACCGCCGCCGCCTAGCTAAAACCTAGCCGCCGGCTTGCTCCTCCTAGGCGTGTCTAAACTCTAGATCGTCGAGGGACTCTCTCATACACCACCATACTCGCTCCGGCTTAAGGCGAAGCCCTGCGAGATCTCCCCTCTACTTCCGGTACCACGCCGTTGTGCTGCCGGAATCGCGAGGAGAGTGCTACAACCTCCGCTGCCTGCTGGAACAAGGGAGAGGAAGGTCTTCGTCGAGTACCGAACGTGTGACCGACTGCGGGAGCGCTGCCGGAACGCAGCGCCGGAAGGATCGTCTACGCGATCTTGAGATCGGGAAGAGTACGACTACATCACCCACGAGAATCCGCTCTCATTAAACACTTTGGAATCTTTGAGGGTGAGTTATTCCATCGACTCGTTTCTACAATCTAGTAGATAGATCTTGGCTTGTTTGTTTGTATGCGGTAGAATTTTTTTGTTTTCCATGCTACGAAACCCTACACCTACTCCTCCTGCCGATGATGATGATGAGTACTATGATGAGGAAGGGGACAGGGACGACTACGATGAGGATGAGGATAAGCATGCGTGATCTTCTGGGGAGTTAGCATCGCTCTTCTTCCTTTTTGGCGTTTCGATGCCAAAGGGGGAGAAGTAGTTCTATTAGGTCAACGGATTTGCATGGGTCGGGCGCAAGCACTTGATTTTTCATTCGTTTTATTTGCATGCTTGTGCCCCTTTAGCGTGAAGTTATTTGCTATTTGTGCTTGTTTTGTATAAGACTCTGTCGTGTGATACTCCGCCTGGAATTATGGATTTATCATATGGATCTACTCTTATGGAATTCTGGATTTTTCTATGGAAGTATGGTAGTCTATTGATGGAATGTGGACTTATGGTATTATCTAGTGCTTACATCAATATTGTGGGATGTTCCTGGAGCCTAATAACTTTATTACTCTCTTTGGCTATTTACACATCCCGGTGGCATGACTTCATTTCCTAACTCACCTTGTTTCACTAGTCTTTGTGATGAAAGTGGCTGGCTCTGTAGTGTGTGCATTTGTATTCAAATGCAAATTTTAAATATGCACACATTTAGGGGGAGCTGCTTTCATTTCCTTAAGGTGCTGTTAGTAGGCGTCTTTGCAAATCCTAGTATTGTCATCTAACACCAAAAAGGGGGAGATTGAAAGAACATTTCTTAATCCCTAGTGTTTTGCGTGTTAGATAACAATATCAAGGATTATTTAATGTGTGTTGAAGTGCTACAGGTATTTATCTTAAAAAAGGGAAAGAAACCATTTTTGGGGGGCGGATAATCCACCCCTGCCAGGGGCGGATAACCCGCCCCAACCCTTTCCAGAAGGGCGCAACCCCCAGAGAGGGGGCTGAGTTTTTGGCCGGATTTTCCGGCTGGGCCGGATAATCCGCCCCACCCCTTTTCTTAGAAGGGAGCAACCCCCAGAGAGGGGGCGGAGTTTGTGGCCGGATTTTCTGGCTAGGCCGGATAGTTTGCCCCTTGGGGGCAGAAAGTCCGCCCCTCGAGGAATTTCTGCAAGACAAGGCATGCGTCGCTCTCTATATGGGGGCGGAGTATTCCCCGGATTTTCCGTCCTAGGGGCGGATTTTTTCCCCCAGGTCGGATAGTCCGCCCCAAAGGGGGGCGGATAATCTGCCCGCAAACTTCTCCAACGGCTTGTTCTGGGCAGGGGGTATTTAAGCCTGCCTTCCCCCTCCGGCCAGAACTCTTGATTCATTCGAAAAAGTCAGATATGTTCATCATTCTTCAACCAAGAGAGCTCCACCTTCATCCACCCAAAGGCCCCGTCCCTTGGGGAATCGAAGGAGGAGATCTCGATCTTCAAGTAATGCAATCAAGCGCTTCATCTCCTCCCCATTCATTTGGATATTCACCGATCTAGTATTCCTTTCAAATACCTAGATCCTTACTTTTGTTTATATTGATAAACCTTGTTCTTGTGACAGATTGTTGTCATCTCGGGAGCCCCCAATTCAGTTGTGGGTGTGTTCCCCGGTAGAGTTGTAAAGGCACCGGTTCCCGTCTCAAAGGGTACAAATAGTGGAGAAGGTGGATCAGGCCTTTCGTGGCGAGATCCATCGGAGAATAGGGTGAGGCCTATTATGGCGTGGTGGTCTTAGAACCGCCCACCCCTCCAATGCAGATGTACTTCCCTTAACAAGGAAGGAACTACGGTTAAACAAATCCCTGTGTCTCCGCGTGCTCCACTACGGTTTGCTCGCTCCTCTCCTTACGTGCTTAGTAGCTAGGTTTGCATATAGGGAAATTCTCGTAGTTGCATATCTAGAGAATTTACTTTGTGTCAAGCCTAAAATTGAAAAAGAACTAAAAATTGAGTAGTACCTATTCACCCCCCCTCTAGGTGCCCATACGATCCATTTCATCACCGATATACAAACTAGTCTTAGAGGCGAGACCAGGGATATCTAATGTTGTTTATAATCCCACACATGCATTAGGGTTTTCCTCCAAATACTCATTATCCAGAACTAAATACAATTGTATCTCAGAACAATAAACTTAATTATGAAATATAAATATAATAATAATCCATTTATTATTGCTTCTAGGACATATTTCCATCAATACTATTATACCTATTTGAGAGATCAACAGATGACTTTTCTACATCTTAAATTATTATTGAGCCGGTGCTATGTGTCATTAAGATCCATATAAATAAATAATAAGAATAATTTTATTAGACTATAAGTGTTCATAGAGAAATATCTCTCTCTTAGTCGATTGAGAAATAGCTACTTAGTTAGGATGTGTAGTTCATATATATGTCTTTACTACCCCCATTCACTAATGTAAGATATTCTAGTATTTTAGATGTGTTCCAGTGTGTACATTCACTCATTTTAGAGTGTATCTACCCCACTTTAAAATATATAAAATGTCTTATATTAGTGAACGAGTACAATTAATTATTCAAGGGGTGATGGCATTGTTGGATGTGTAGGACTAAGCCTAGCTCAACTGGTTAGAGGAGTGGGTGTACATATTGAACACCTGAGTTCAAATCCTCACGAACATGAATCTAGGTTCTTATATATATTTGAGGACCATCTCTTCTGATACTCATGCAATTATCCCAAGGGCCATGCTTGGTATTTTACGAATATTAAATATCATGGTCCTCATGCTTAAAAGGCTGTGTGCAACCCCATTGGCCCGGAAGCCAAGAAAGTGTAGCTGTCTCCCCACTTTTAGGAAAAATTCACTGTACCTTTCCTTTGCTACACGTCGCTCCATGGCGACCGGGGGAGAAACCCTAAATTCCCGAGCCACCACCCCTTCTCCTTCCCCTCTCCGCTCGTTGGCCCTGGAGGTGGCCACCGGGAAACTCCACTCATAGCTTGTGAAGGAGATTGCAGGGTCCTGGCGCCTCGTAGTCGTGGCGCTGCTAGAGGAGGTAGAGCCATGGCGGCTTAGAGCGGTGACACCACCTCCTGTGACTGCTTCTTTCAGCGGCACGACGTTTCTCCGGCCACTTTGCAAGGCCAGTGGTCACAACAAGGGGTGTCGACTGATATGCGGCGTAAGGATCCGGAAGCAGTAGATCTATGTGGTGGCGCCTAGGCCAACGGATCACATGATCCCGTGCCCAGGTACGTTATAGGAGGTGCGGTCAAAGCTTTCTCTAAGCCTGGTCATAGTGGGGAGTAACTTAGGGTAGTAACATGAGTATGTTATTAGTCTAAGTTACTACATTCATAGTAAAAAATAACATATGTGTGGTGTCATGCAAAGGCTTATTTATTAGAATATAGATTTATTTTGTCTTAAAATATGTGATGTTATGGT
The DNA here is from genome assembly GCA_916181665.1 of Avena sativa. Classification (NCBI taxonomy): domain Eukaryota; kingdom Viridiplantae; phylum Streptophyta; class Magnoliopsida; order Poales; family Poaceae; genus Avena; species Avena sativa. The sequence goes on from OV702285.1 coordinate 18,971,316, forward strand.
GACATAGCTAGTTACCACAAGCCTCTCTCATTATTTAATTGCATGTCATGTCATCTAAATGTTTAGTTGGTAATACATGTAGGATTATGTTACTACTCAAGTTACTCCTACTATAACTAGCCTAATGTTTTTTTAGGATATAACTAGCCTAATGTTGAGATGGCTTCCGAATGATCATTATATTTTCTTTATAAGACTCTCTTCAATAATATAAATGCAAAATATCCGTGTGTCTTATTTTGATGCAGAGACCAAAGACCGAGTTCAACCTCCAATAAAAAAAACATTTTTTTAGAGATAAAGAAAAGCATTGTGGATGTGATCATGTGAATACTCTGTCCTGTGAGGTCAAAGCGGAAGTGGCTACAAAGTTAAGCACGGCACTGTTGTCGGTTGGTGTGCTTTATACATAACCGAGATTGTTTTACCGTTGCTTACTTCCTCCTGGTCATCCAGGACTTCAAACAGAACGGTCAAGTTTAAAGGCGTGTAGGACTGGACTGTACCATGTGTGTCCAGGTAAAAACATATAAAAGTAAAAGCGTGTTTGTGGCCGGACATGTAGGACATATGGTAGCATTGATTTTTCATTTGAGGCGACCCACTCCGTCCTTTTCTTTTTTCGTTCTTCTGACTGACAAAAAGAAGTCACAAAGATTTTGTAGCAAAAAGAAAGCAGCTGTCATTATTTAACGGACCGAGGTAAATGTCAGACTGCTTAATTTCTAACAAAAAAGAGGTACTAGCACTGGGCACATATATAGTTGCACACTAAGAGCAAACACATATAACTAGTTGCAAAATGGGGCCAGAGGGTACAAAATCTATACCAATCTTGCTACTTTAGTACAAATAGTCCGAATTGCACACGTGTCAGCCACGTAGGATGTGCCATTTTGCAAAAAGAACCCTCCAGCATCATATTTGGACCTGAACGAGTATTTAATGATTTGAACCCCATGTCTTGACCAATTAACTAGGAAGGACATAGTCTGCAGCTGGAACCCACCACCACCACCTGGTCTGTGTGATCTTATTTTGTCATGCCTCCAGCTCTCTCTCTCTCTCTCTCTCTCTCTCTCTCTCTCTTACTAGTACACGGCGCTCGTACACGGCGCCACCACCACCCGCCGCCACCCTCTCACGATCGTCGGGACGGCGCGGCTCGACGACTGCCATGGCCGGTGATCCTGTGTACCGTCGCTGGGGTATGGAGGCTCCAGACTACGGTACGAATCAACCTTCTTTGCTTGCTTTTGCCTGCTTTTTCTTGCTCTCTGTTCGTGCGCCGCCGCCGCTGGTTAGGGTTCGTCGCAGAAAAGTTCAGGCCAAGATCTGGTGTAGATTAGCGAGCTTTGACGAAGTTTTAGAAGCCCTTCCATGATTTCCGTGTGCAATCATGAACTCGTTTTGACGAAGAGCGTTAGAAACCCTCGGATACTATTTTTTCCATGGATTTCCGTGTGATTTTCGGTGATGTAGGACAATGTAATCAGATATTTTTTATGCCTAGCATGTTTAGGATGTCACTGATGTAGTTAGAAGCATAACTGAGAGTGCCCTGTTTCAACTCTGTTTTGGCAAAGTCAGTAAAAGGTGTTCTTTTTTGCTGAATTTTAGCAGTGCCCAAATGTTACATCTATATTGGACATGGTTCTCTGTATTTGTAGTACAAGCATAGTGGATGTATCATGCAGTATTACTGAAATTTGGCTACTTGCAAGTGGTGTTTACCGAATTTTGGCAAAGTGCAAATGCTATACAACACTGTGTTTTCTGTAAATGCAGATGTTGTTTACTGAATTTTGGCTCAATGCAATGCAGGTGATGACCCTGACAAGTTCACTTTGGCTATAGAGCATGGTGGAATATTTACTGGATTGCATAAAGGTGGTGAAATTGATTACTATGGGGGATCACTTGATTTCTTTGATCACTGCAACTGTGACACATGGTCACTTCTTTGGATACATGATTTCCTAATTGAACTAGGGTGTGAAATAACAGAGGCTTTGAATGTGTACTGGTGTTTACCTGGGAAAGAACTGAAAGAGGGTTGCCTTGTATGCATTGAGCAAGATTCTGATATTGTGTCCATGATTGTATCTGCCAAGAAGAATAAGGTTCTGAATGTTCTGGTTGACCATGGCAACTACCTCAAGGGTCTAAGGCCTGATGTGATTCTCAATTTCAGGCCAGTGCATCGTCCAGTTGGTAATGTCAACAGTGGTAGTGGTGGTGGATTGGAGCAGCTAACAGATGCTAATTTTCAGAGTGGCAGTGGGAGTTTGGAGGAGCCAGCAAATGGTAATGTGAACAGTGGCAGTGGGAGTGGTGGTGGATTGGAGCAGCTAACAGATGCTAATTTTCAGAGTGGCAGTGGGAGTTTGGAGGAGCCAGCAAATGGTAATGTGAACAGTGGCAGTGGGAGTGGTTTGGAGCAGGCAGCAACTGAGATTGCACTTGATGACATGTGTGAAAGTGAAGAATCAGAAGGAGAAGAGACAAATTCAGATTTCTATGATAGTGACTATGATGCTGAAGATGATGATGATGACATTTGGGAAGCAACAATAGATAAGGATGTAGATGACAATAATGAAGATGTGGAAATGGTGGAGGAAGAGGATGATGCAGGGTATGATTATGAAGAGCTGAATCTGAGTAAAGAGCAAGAGCAAGAGCAGGAGTTGAAGTACAAGTTCAAAATGTTCAATGCAGAGGCTGACATGGAGGTGCCACAATTCAAGGTTGGCATGGTCTTCTCTTGCATGCCAGAGATAAGAAAAGCAATCAAAGCATACAACATAAATGAAAGAGTTAGGCTCCAAAAAATTAGAAATGAGCAAAACAGAATTCATGTTGTGTGCAAAGGAAAGTGTGCAACAGGTGAGTGCACCTGGTTCATAAAGGCATCAAAGGATACCAGGACAGAAGCTGTGACAGTGAGAAAATACTGTGGTGCACACAGATGTGAAAAAGTGTGGGAGCTTAAGGCACTGGCATCCTCATTTCTAGCAGAATACTTCATAGAGGAGTTCAGAGATAATCAAAAGATGAATCTACAAACATTTTCAAATAAAATCCAGAAAAAATTCAACCTCACTCCCAATAGATGGAAGTTAAGAAGAGCTAGGAGGAAGGCTCTGATCCAAATACATGGTGATGAGGCAGAACAGTTCAGTTTGCTTTGTGACTATGGCCAGGAATTCAGGACAAAAAACCCTGGTTCAAAGTTTCTCCTTACCACAAATCAGTCCACTAAAGATGGTGAGGTCAAGGAACATTTGGCTACACTATATTGGTCCTATGCTCCATGCAAAAGGGGTTTTCTTGAAGGGTGCAGGCCTTTCATTTGCATAGATGGTTGTCACATAAAAACAAGGTACAAGGGGATTCTTCTAACAGCAGTGGGCATTGATCCCAATGATTGCATATACCCTCTAGCTTTTGGAGTTGTTGAAGTGGAATGTACAAGTTCTTGGGAGTGGTTCTTAACCACATTGAGAGATGACTTAGGCATCACCAACACATCCACATTCACAATAATGAGTGACAAGCAAAAAGGCCTAATTAAGGCAGTGAAGAAAGTGTTCCCAGATTCTGAACACAGATTTTGTGTTAGGCATTTGTACCAAAACTTCCACAAGAAGCATAAGAGGGAGACACTAAAAATGATCTATGGAGCATAGCAAGGGCAACAAACATACCTCAATGGAAACTAAGGATGGAAAAATTGCAGGCTGACAGCCAAGAGTCGTGGGCTTGGGTTGAGGAATTGCAACCAAATACATGGATAAAAGATTTCTTTAGTGATTTCCCAAAATGTGAGATGCTTTTGAACAATCATTCAGAGGTGTTCAATAGCTACATTTTAGAGGCAAGGGAAATGCCTATGCTTTCCATGTTGGAGAATGTGTTCCATAAGATGATGCATAGGATTGTTGTCAAGAACAAGGAATCTGAAGATTGGCCTGGAACAATTTGTCCAAAAATCAAAAAGAAATTGGACAAGTACACTGATTGGAGCAGGAACTGTCCAGTGTCCAGTGCAGGTGGAGGGATATTCAAAGTGTCTTCATCAGAAGTTATAGGAGGATATATTGTTGATCTTCAGGCAAGGACTTGTGACTGCAAAAAATGGCAGCTAAGTGGTATACCCTGTCATCATGCAATTGCTTGCTGTAGAGAGGACAGAATTGAGCCTGAAACACTTGTTCACAGTTGTTATTCCATTGAGTCACACAAAAGGGCATATGCACACTATTTGTATCCACTAAGAGCTAGATGCCATTGGGAGAAAATGAATGCAGTGGTAGTCCATCCACCACTGTTTACCAAAGTTATGGGTAGGCCTAAAAAGAACAGAAAGAAAACACCAGAGGAGAAGGAAAAAGATGGTGGCAAGGTACTCACTAGGGCTGGCCTAACAATGCATTGCTCTATATGTGGAAATGCAGACCACAATAAGAAAGGGCATGCCAAATACATGGAAAAGATAGCCAATGCATTGTTAGGTGAGGAAGATCAAGAGCAAGGATATGCATTTGACAGTGATAATGGGGATGGACCTGACCAGCCACACATTCTCCAGGTTTGTTCAATGAATTGTCAATGCAGTTTTCTATGAGTTGTCTTTGTTAGTACAATTCTCACCTGAAATTCTTGTTGCACGGCACATTATACCTCAAAATCCAAATCCTCAAAATGATCCAAGCAATCAAGTCCACATGATGGTATATAGGATGGGCCAGGAGGTTGTCTTCTTGCACTCTTTAAATTTTCACACTGAATTTTAGCAGTTTAGCATAATTACTTAGTTGTTTGTTAGTGCAGGAAGCTTCATTTGTACCACTACAAAGGGAAACTGGCCCATTACCAGAGAAGAGTTTATTTGTTGCTGCTGCAAGAGATGCTATGCCAGCTGGGAGAGGAATAGTAACTACTGCTCAGACAAGAGGGAGTTTGAGAGGAAGAGGAAGAGTTACTGGAGCAGAAAGGGATAGCTCACCTTCTGAAAGAGTGAGTGCAACAGCTCAAAGAGGGAGAGGGAGTGCAACAGCTCAAAGAGGGAGAGGGATTGCATCAAGATCCAGAGGAAAAAGAGAAGCAAAAGGGAAAGGCAAGGCCTCCGGGAAGTCAGATGCTAGTGAAGCTGGCACTTCAGCACCAAAAAGAAGGAAAAGAGGATACAAAACAGGACCTGGATCAGTTCATTACATGCTATTTGGTGATGACACTGAAGGAAGATTTGCTGTCCCAGACCTGAATGAGACAGTGCCTGAAGAAACCCAAGAAGAACTGGTGCTTACCCAAAATGCACCAATTTGAGAAGAAACCCAAGAAGTGGTGTTTTCTACATTTTTTTTGGCTTAGTTCAGATATGAACTTGTGTAATGGAAACCATAGTTCATGATTGAACTTGCTTATATATTTTACAACATTGTCTGCAAACCATAGTTCATGAGTGAACTGGCATTGAACTTGGGTACTGTAATTTTGGATGTTTCAATATCTGATATGAAAACAGAACATCTTCTTCATATTTTACCAAAAGGTTGCAAAGTACATAGTGCCAAACTACACTGCCTGAAGCCCACTACATTGCTTCTTCTTCTCTGAACCTGAAGCAAACTACACCAGCCAGAACACTGCTTTCCTGAACTAACTAAAACCCTGCACTACTCCTGCACTAACTGAAACCTGCACTACTCCTGCACTACACCTGCACTTATCTGAAGGCAAAAGGCAACTAACTACCCCAAAAGGCAACCAACTCCTGTACTTCTTCTCCTCACTGTAACTCCTGGACTATTCCTGCACTTTTCTTGCAAGAGCACCCAGGGATGTGCAGCCCTGTAACTCCAGGAACCCATGAAGGTGGCACTGTCAGTTCAGGAGTTGGGAGCTGACGACATTGCTCGAGCAAAACTTCTAAATCTTGCTTAGAAACAAAATGAAACAAAGGTTGCTCCTGTCCTACGAGCTTCGTGATCTTAATCACCTCAGAGAGCTGCTCGGTGGATGAGCTGGACGCTGTCGCTTGAGCTTTGATGAATGACATTGTACATGAATGTACCTCGAGCATCATTCTCCTCCTGAAGTCTGATGATAGCCTGATGACGAGCTCGCTCCCCCTGCGCCTCAGCTCTGGCCCCAGCAGTACGAGCTCGACCAGGGACCGCGGCGGCTTCAGCTCTTCCTTCGCCACCCGAGCCAAATCAAGCAACGACGCAACTGCTTCCTCCTTCCGCTGCACTTCCAACGGTGCAGTGCGCAGGTACCAGACCACCTCCTCCTTCGGCTGCACTTCCATCATCGACGACTGAGCTCGAACAGGGGAGAACAGGGGAGGGGAGAACAGAGGAGAGGGTTTCTGTGTCGAAGGGGAAAAGAAGATAGGAGAATAGGGGAGGGGAGAACAGGGGAGGAGAGGGTTTCTGTGCCCTATTAGTGCATATTGAATGCATATTAAAATATGGTGATGTTACAACACAGTGGCACATTTCAACATCAAACATGATGGCTATGCACTGTTGGCATCTTGCACTCTGCTAAAAATCCTGCACTCTGCTAAACATGATGGCAATGCACTGTTTGGCAATGCACTGTTGGCAATGCACTGCTAGCATTGCTGTTAAATTCAAATTTAACAAATCAAACATGATGGCAATGCACATTCAAATTTAACAACTTAACAAATACTACAACATTACTTGTTCAAATTTAACAGCAGGTCAACAAGTACTACTACAACATGAATTGCACAACTTGTTGTCATCACCAACAAGACTAAAATGACAGTACATTGCATTCTAAGAAATTGCATTCTAAATCACTCATCAACTATGGCCTTGATCCTTTTCACCTTCTCCTTGTTGTCATCACCAGCTTTGAGCAGATCATACAACATGTATTCCAGTTTTTTCTTTTCGGCCTTGAGAGCATCCCTTTCTTCCTCCCATTTCTTCTCCTTTGTCTTCATCACATCTGCCTGTGTTTTCTGCACATGCTTCAGCATATCTACTGCAATTTTCAGAGCATCCCTCTCCTTCTCCATCTCCACAATTTCAAGTTCAGTCTTACCATTCAGCAGTGCCAAGTTTTGCTCCATCACCTTCTTCTGAGAATCATCCACAAACCTACCAACATCAGCCATCAGGCTTGCATATTTCTTCTCAGCCTTGGTCTTCTCCTCAGCTAGTTGAGACAGCAGCTTGCGATTCTCCACCCTCTCCTCAATTCTGCAAGTGTTAGCATCATCATACATGGACCAGAGCTTTGCCAAAGCATTCTGAAGGGCATCTGGCCAATCTTGGTCATCTACCCAAGATATAAAACCACAGTTCAAGGCATCCTATAAATAAAAATGCACATAAATTCAGTGCAAACAATTCAATCTTTTTCCAAAACACAATCCAAAGCACATGAAAGTGGCAAAGAATATAAGAATGCATATTACCATATGGACATATTAGCACACATTGTTGATCATATTAGCATATGAGAAATTACAAGCAGTGTATTTGCAGTGTATGTACATATTTGTTTGCTAAGATGTCAGTTAGTCACTAAGATGTCAGTTAGTGTAGTGTATGTACATCTTATTAGCACTAACACAATGCTAATAAGATGTCAGTTAGTGCAGTGTATGTACATCTTTGCCAAAGCATTCTGAAGGACATCTTAGCAAATCCTGCACTACTGAAACCCTGCACTTATTGACAGTACTGAAACCTTGCACTACTGAAACCCTGCACTACTGCAAACCCTGCACTACTGACATTTTATTGGCACTAACTGAAATTGTATGTACATTTTATTGGCACTTATTGGCACTAACTGACATCTTATTGGCACTAACTAAAACCCTGCACTACTCCTGGACTAACTGAAAGTGCAGTGTGCAGTGCTAACAGAAAACTCATCTCTTTGGCTCCATGTACAAATGTAAAAGGCACACACAATACAAGCATTGGTAGGCAGAAAACTCACATTCTCAATAGGGCACATGTAAAATCTTCTACCAGTGTTTGTGCCTTCAAATGCAACACATCTCTTTGGCTCCAGATTATGCCCAGAACACCTTTCTGAGCACCCCCTGGCAATCCCATTGAAATTGGGATCATCGCAGCGATCTGGAGCGTAGTCTATCGCCATGAACTCCTAATCAAACATATACACGATCTCAATCGAACCATGGATGTTCCCCAAATTGCTATGAACCCTAACAGAGAGAGAGAGAGAGAGAGAGAGAGAGAGAGAGAGAGAGAGAGAGAGAGAGAGAGAGAGACATAACTTACCCCGAGCCCCGATTGGCTGGAACTTTCCCCGTCGTTCCAGCTAGGCATCGCGGCGAGGAGGCGGCGGAGCTGGGGCAGAAGAAGCGGCGAGGAGGCGGCGGAGCTAGGAAGAGCAGAGGCGGCGTGTGGCGACAGGTGTGGGCACAGCGTATGGAGGACAGGGCACCGCGTGGTGCGGCGGTCTGTCTTATCTGGCCACCGCTGAGCTAACGTGTGCCAAAATAGGTGGCGAAGCTAGAGGGTTTTCTGCAAATGTTACGCGCCAGGGTGGATATGACATGGCATACACGTGTCGGCTGCAGAAGGGCTGTGTACCAAATCCAATCCGCATGTATACCTTTTGTACCCTCTGGCCCATTTTGCAACTAGTTGTATGTGTTTGCTCTTAGTGTGCAACTATATGTACCCCAGTGCTAATACCTCTAAGAAAAATTAAAACTCTCTTTCTTATCACAACTTTCTCCTATTTAATATTAATATTCAAGTATTTTTTTTGCTGGCTCATACTAGAGCCTAAAAAAGTGACCACTAGAGGGGTACGGTCGTACGGAGGATATGCTAAAGAAAATATGACCAAATCGGCAAACACTTCTTTTTTTTGTTTTGGTCATCTTTTGGGTATTCAAAATAGTAGCGTGATTGAAAGGAAAGTATGGTCCGGGACCAGTCAGAATATTGCATGGACTGTTGACTGGCCACAGCACAAAAACTAAGACCAGTTTAATCCACGCATGTACATCAACCAGTCCAACTATACCGTTCTCGAAGCATTTCACTGACTAACCATAGAAGATATTTGTGAAATTTTGTTTCTATAATTATAAGTGTATATAGCAGGCTTCTACGGCCGGGTCAACGGTCAAATTTGTCAAGGACCAGACTCGTTCAGAGTCCAGACGACCTTTGTTAGATTGGATAATTGGATTCCGGCATGGACTGTGACTGCAGTTTGCAAAATCAAGGATGTGGTGATGGTGCATCATCTAAGATTTACCAGGATCAGAAAAATTTGATGGTTTGGAGCTCATGCAATGATCCTACGAGCTAATTAATTAGTCTCCGTGCGTTTGCGCCACAGGATCGCATTTGAGAAAGGCCGCACGTGGATTCTTTTCCGTGCCGCCTTAAACTGGGAATAATCTACGACCTGTGTTAATTAGTAAGTTCATTCACATGATCGGACGGCAATTACAACTACAGATGGATGCTGCTTTATTGGTATTCCTTTCATTCATGGCATAGTTTCTCATGGTTCACACTGCAAGGAGGGAGGTTCGGCACTCCGTTCCTGTCAAGGAAATATGCACTACGTCATCGTGCTTCCAACTTTGGAGCTCAAATTTCAAACGGCAGATGGCGACGATCGAACTGAAACCGTCTGCTATATTTTTTGTTCTTTCTGAAATGGAGTTTGAAACTTCGGAAATTAAATTAAACACAGTGGCAATGTGGCATCATAGTTATATGCAGGGTGAGACTGAGGCTGCTATCTAGGTACGTCTGACCGTGGACTGTGACTGCAATTTTGCAAAACTAAAGGTTGTGGTGCATCATATAAGACTAATCGAGATTAGTAATTTGATGTGTGTAGCTCGTGCAATGATCCTATGAGCTAATTAATTAGTTTCCATGCTTGCATCACAGGATCGCATTTGATAAAGGGACTCTCTAACGCTCAGCTGACTGAGAATTAGGCGTGAATTTGAGTGGTTCCGTTTGCCTGATCGATAGGTTTGCTGTTTTCCAGCTGATCGCTTTGTCCTCTTATGATACGAGCCAGTTCTGACTTTGGTCCGTTGGGCTAGCTGATTCGTGAGTTTTTTTTTTGCTTTCCATATGCTACACTGGTTGTTCTAAAAAATCTACGTACTGCTAATACTAAAGGAGATGGAGAGAGTGCAACCACGCATGGTTGGTGTTTTCCCTTTACTTTGTTTTACCGGGGCTATTTTTCTCCTTTTCATATTTGGTAAAATAAAAATCATGCAAACAAAAAATATTCTCTATTGCACTGGATGCACAACCATAAAAGAACTCTCGATTGCAATCCTACTCGTATATTTGGAAAATATCTTAGGGTTACAACTGGTACAAATCTCAGTTGCAAACCTGCTTGCAACTAGAAAATATTTCAGTTACGACCACACTTGCAGCTGGAAATCTCAGACGCAATTCCGTTTGCAAATGAAAAAAATATCTCAATTGCAATTCCACATGAGATTGAAAAACTAACACTTGCAGCCCCGATTGCAACTAGGAAAATCTCAGTTGCAGAGGTGCTACTTGCAACTATAAAAGTCTTAGTTGCAACCCTGAGTCACAATCAAAAAGTTCGAGTTACAACACCACTTGCAAAAGAGAAAACTCTGGCAACTAAAAAATACTTAGTTGCAAACCCACTTGCACCTGAAAAAATAGTTATAATCTTACTTCTAATAGGGCAATTGTAGTTGTGATCTTACATGCAACTTCGGTGGGTATCACAAATCATGACGTAATCTAATGATCTAGCAGTAGCCCGACCACGTGATCTAACAACACCCACCATGAAAAACAACTATTTTAACTTCATGGCAAATAAAATAGTCAAGAAAAGAGAAGAAAAATAGAAATCTTATTTAATAGCTACGAGCCCACCACAAAAAAGCCCATATGGGGTAGCTGAACACATATGGCAACAAACAAAAATGGACACAAGAGCCCATGCATGCGTACAGAAAGCCCATGCTACCGCTCATGAAAAGAGGCATTGCTCCAGAAAGGTTCTATCAACAACACCACCTGTCGATAGCTAAACGAATCTTGGCATGTCAGATCCGACGGCTGCTGCATCGATTGAGCCCTAAGCTAATTCCAAGCTAGCTGAGAATTAGCAATTCCTAAACAAAAAAGACGAGGGCCAATCAACACGGGTACTCAGTTGCAACAGTAGTTTCAGTTCCCTCTTTATACCATCAGGGTAGAAGGCCAGTTGCGTGTCGAGATGCAACTCAAGGCTAAAAGGACAAGGAACATGGAACATGGTCGTTAATTGCAACTCTAGTTGCAAACTCCCTCTCTATACCCTTAGGGGAGAAGTCCAGTTGCGTGTCGAGATACAACTCGAGGAAAAAAACATAAGGATCATTCAATCAGGGAGAAGGCCAAAACATTGCGTGTGGAGATGCAACTCGAGGTGAAAAAAGGAAAGGAACAACACGGTACTCAAGTTGCAACCCTAGTTGCAACTCCATCCAACTATCTTCAGGGAGAAAGTCTATTTGTGTTTCGACTTGCAACTCGAAAGTTGAAACACACATTCCTCAGTTGCAACTCCCTCCCTCTATCTTCATGGAGAAGTTCAATTGCTTTTCAAGTTGCAATTTGGGACTCATAATCCATAGTTGCAACCGTAGTTGCAACTCCCTCTCTATACCATCAGGGGAGAACGCCAGTTGCATGTCAAGTTGCAACTCGAGACTCATAGTCCAGTTGCAACTTCCACCCTGCACCATCAGGGAGAACCCAGTTGCATGTCGAGATGCAACTCAAGGCTAAAAAGACAAAAGAACAACACAGTCTTCATTTGCAACCTAGTTGCAACTCCCTTTCTATACCATTAGGGGAGAAGGTGTTGGAATTATGCCCTAGAGGCAATAATAAAGATGTTATTATTATAATTCTTGTTCATGATAATGTTTATATTCCATGCTAGAATTGTATTAAGCGGAAACTTTTATACTTGTGTGGTTTGTGAACAACACCGTGTCCCTAGTATGCCTCTATGGACTAGCTCATTGATTAATGATGGTTAAGGTTTCCTAACCATGGACATGAGTTGTCAATTAATAATGAGATCATATCATTGGGAGAATGATATGGTGGACAGACCCAAACTAAGCGAAGCAATTAGATCGTGTCATCGTGTTCGTCTTTGCGAAGCTTTTCTTATGTTAAATATTGTATTCCTTAGACCATGAGATAATACAACTCCCTGGTATCGGAAGAAAGCTTTGAGGTCATCAAACGTCATCCTATGAGAGGGTGATCATAAAGGTGTCTCTCAGGTGATCGGAAAGTATCTGTTGGGTTGTATGTATCGAGATGGGATTTGTCCCTCCCAAGTCGGAGAGATATACTTCGGGCCCACTCGGTAATCGATATCAACACCGCTTGCAAGCATGTGGTTAAGGAGTTAATCACAAAGTGATATCGGATTACGGAACGAGTAAAGTACTTGCTGTGAACGAGATTGAACTAGGTATGAAGGTACCGACGATCGAATCTCGGGCAAGTAAAATATCGCGAGACGAAGGGAATATATATATATATATATATATATATATATATGGGATTGATTGAATCCTGGCATCGTGGTTCATCCGATATGATCATCGATGAATGTGTGGGAGTCAATATGGGTGCCCAGACCCTGCTGTTGATTATTGATAGAAGATCATGTCTGCATATTCTCGAACCCGTAGGGTCACACACTTAACGTGTCTCGACGCTAGGATAGATTGGATAATTGGTTTATGAGTTTTTGTTCGGAGTCTTGGATGGGATCCGAGACATCACGAGAGGTTCCGGAGTGGTCCGGAGAATAAGATTCATATAAGGCAGTGCAGTTTTTGGAGTTCGGAATTGTTCCGGGTTAATCGGTATTGTACCGGAAGCTTCTAGAACCTTCTGGAAGGGGACCAACGTGGCCCCACCTTCCGGGAGGGGGCATGGGCCTATGAGGGAGTGCCCTGGCCGCATTGGGCCAGGGGCACAAGGCCCCATAGGGCCCAGCCGGCCAAGAGAGTTTAAACTCGAGATAGGGCTTCTAGAAGGGGGGTTTCCTTGCCCCCCACTCCTCCTCTTTTGGGGCCGCCGGCCTTGGCTTGGGGGAGGGGCTAGGTATGCGCCCAACCCTCTATATATAGAGTTCTGGGGGAGCACCACCCCCCACACCTTCCCCTCCAACCCTAGCTGCCCTGCTGCCCTCCTCTCTCCCTCCCGACTGTTTGCAGGCGAAGCCCTGCTGCAGAAATTCTCCACCATATACACCACGCCGTCGTGTTGTAGATCCAATCCGTCTCTCCACCATACTTGCTGGTCCAAGGAAGGAGGAGACGTCGAGGTGCTGCACGTGTGCATCTCACGGAGGCACCGCCACTTGTGGTGCTAGATCGGATCGGATCGCGAGGAGGAGAAGCGAGTACGACTACATCATCCACGTTCCGACGAACGTTCCGCTGTGCGAATCTTCAAGGGTATGAAGATCTAATCCAATCTCTCTCGTTGTTTGCATCTCCTAGGTTAGATCTTGGCTTTCCCTCTGTTCGCATACGTAGAAAATTTTGATTTACTATGCCGCGAAACCCTTTAGTGGTATCAGAGCTAGATCTATGCGTAGATGTGTTTCACGAGTAGAACGCAACATGGTTGTTGCGGGCGTTGATGTTTTCTGTTGCAAGCCTCTTGTTTGTGTTCTTCTTATGACACGGGATAGTGAGATTGAAGCGGTCCAGGCCAACCTTACGCGACGTCGTTCGCGAGACCGGCTCCGCACTTGACGTGTGGCTTGTTCCACACATGCGGCTGGTGGATGCCAGTTTCTCTCACTATAGTTGTCATGGGATTAACACCGGAGTTTGGCAACCATAATATCACCGTTGTGGCTTTTCGTAGGTAAGAATCGTTCTTAGCATCTACTCCCATAAGCCACGTAAAACATGAAACAACAAAGTAGAGGCGTCTAACTTGTTTTTGCAGGGAGTGTTTTCTGTGATATGGTATGGCCCAAGATGTGATGTGTATAATGTATGCGATGATCATGTTTTGTAATGTTTCACGACTTGCATGTCGATGAGTACACAACCGGCAGGAGCCATATGGTTGTCTTTATAATTGTGTATGACCTGTGTGTCAACTTCTTATGCGCCATGTAATAGTTTCACTTTATCGCGAAGTAGTTAGCAATAGTTGTAGTTGCTATTCGTGGTGGAGGCAATCATGGTGGAGTGATGGAGATCATGCCGGCACGCACAAGATGGAGATCATTGCGCGAAGATTGGCTATACCATGTCACATAAAGTTATATGCATGTGATGTTTATCCTTTTATGTATCTTATTATGCTTAGATCGCGACGGTAGCATTATAAGATGATTCCTCACTTAAAGATCAAGATAAAAACTGTGTTCTCCCCGAGTATGCACCGTTGCGAAAGTTCGTCGTGTCCAAGCATCACGTGATGATCGGGTGCTATAGACTCTACGCTCACATACAACGGGTGCAAGCCAGTTTTGCACACGCGGAAATACTTGGGTCTAACTTGACGAGCCTAGCATGTACAGACATGGCCTCGGAACACAAGAACCGAAAGGTTAAGCATGAGTCATATGAATGATATGATCGACACTTCGTTGTCCACCATTGAAGCCACATCTCTTCTCGTGATGATCGGATTAGGTGTGGTGAATTTGGATCGTGTTCACTAAACAACTTGAGGGATGTTGAATTTAGTGGAAGTTCATCTAGTAATTTGATTAAGTTGAACTAGTTATCATGAACATAGTCTAATTTGTACTTGCAAATACTGTAGATCACATGGATAAGTCCAACTTCAACTTCAACGTTTTCGCTGAGAAGGAAAAGCTTAGAAACAATGGGTCTAACTTCACCAATTGGTTCCGCAATCTAAGAATCATTCTCTCTGGCGGTCAAAAGGACTATGTCCTTGGGAAAGCGTTAGGTGACCCCCCTGCTGCAACTGCGCCGGCTGATGAGAAAGTTTTCTATCAGTCGCGCAAAGATGATTATGGTGTGATTAAGAGCACCATGTTGTTTGCTATGGAACCGGAACTTCAAAATCGTTTTGAAGACTATCCTGGGCCCTTTGAGATTCTCGAAGAGCTGAAAACCATGTTTTAGACTCAGGCCCGTTCTGAGAGATATGAGATCTCTGAGAAGTTCTTTAACTGCAAGATGGAGGAAGGGAGTTCCGTTAGTGAGCACGCCATTAAGATGACGGGCTATACTCGACGCCTTGAGCAACTGGAATGCACGATTCCAGAGGAGCTCAAGATTGACAGGGTTCTGCAATCACTCCCTCCCAGCTACAAAAGTTTTGTAGTGACTCATAATCAGATTGGTTCCACTGATACAATCACCGAGCTCTTCGCAAAGCTGAAGGCCGCGGAAGTGGACATCAAAAAGGATAATCATGTGTTGATGGTCAACAAGCCCACCTTCAAGAAAGGTAAGGGAGCAAAGAAGCCCTTCAAGAAGGGCGGCGGCAAGCGCACTGCCCCTGCTGAGAAGAAGCTCAAGTCTGGTCCTAAGCCGGACACTGAGTGCTTCTATTGCAAGGACAAGGGTCACTGGAAGCGCAACTGTCCGAAGTACTTAGCGGACAAGAAGGCTGGCACCATCAAAGGTATATTTGATATACATGTTATTGATGTTTTCCTTACTAGCCCTCGTTGTAGTAACTGGGTATTTGATACCGGTTCAGTTGCTAATATTTGTAACTCGAAACAGGAACTACGTAATAGACGGCGGCTTGCGAGGGATGAGGTGACGATGCGCGTTGGCAACGGATCAAGAGTTGATGTGATGGCCGTCGGCACGATCTCCTTAGTTTTACCTTCAGGATTAGTTTTAAACCTTAATAAATGTTATTATGTGCCTGCGTTGAGCATGAACATTATTTCTGGATCGTGTTTATTGCAAGACGGTTATTCATTTAAATCGGAGAATAATGGTTGTTCTATTTATATGAGTAACATCTTTTATGGTCATGCACCTATTGTGAATGGTTTATTTCTTCTAAATATCGAAAGGGATGAAACACACATCCATAACATTGAGGCTAAGAGATGCAAAGTAGATAGTGATAATACTACTTATTTGTGGCACTCGTCTAGGTCATATTGGTGTAAAGCGCATGAAGAAACTCCATTCTGATGGACTTTTGGAGTCTCTTGATTTTGAATCTTTTGGGACATGCGAACCATGCCTCATGGGCAAGATGATCAAAACCCCGTTCTCCGGTATGATGGAGCGAGCAACGGACTTGTTGGAAATCATACATACCGATGTATGCGGACCGATGAGTGTTTCGACGCGCGGTGGATATCGCTATTTTCTCACTTTTACCGATGACTTAAGTAGATATGGGTATATCTATTTAATGAAATATAAATCTGAAACGTTTGAAAAGTTCAAAGAATTTCAGAATGAAGTGGAGAACCATCGTAACAGAAAGATTAAGTTTCTACGATCCGATCGTGGAGGTGAATATTTGAGTTATGATTTTCTCACGCATCTTAAAGCAAGTGGAATCGTTTCACAACTCACGCCACCCGGAACACCACAACGCAATGGTGTCTGAACGCCGGAATCGAACCCTATTAGATATGGTCTGATCAATGATGTCTCTTACTGATTTGCCGTTATAATTTTGGGGTTATGCATTAGAAATCGCTGCATTCACTTTAAATAGGGCTCCATCAAAATCCGTTGAGACAACACCGTATGAACTGTGGTTTGGTGCTAAACCTAAGTTGTCGTTTCTTAAAGTTTGGGGATGCGAAGCTTACGTCAAGAAGTTGATGCCGGACAAGCTCGAACCCAAAGCGGAGAAATGCGTCTTCATAGGATACCCTAAGGAAACTATTGTGTATACCTTCTATCACAGAACCGAAGGCAAAGTGTTTGTCGCTAAGAACGGTTCCTTTCTTGAGAAGGAGTTTCTCTCGAAAGAAGTGAGTGGGAGGAAAGTAGAGCTAGACGAGGTTATTGAACCTTCTCTTGAGTTGGAGAGTAGCGCAGCACCTGAAATTGTTCCAGTACCGCCTGCGCCAACAATAGAGGAAGCTAATGACAAGGATCATGAAGCTTCGGACGATGCTGCTACTGAACGTCGCAGGTTGACAAGGTTGCGTGCCCCTCCTGAGTGGTACAGCAACCCTGTTTTGACTGTCTTGTTAGTAGAAGACAGTGAACCTACGAACTATGAGGAAGCGATGATGAGCCCAGACTGTGAGAAATGGCTAGAAGCCATGAAATCCGAATTGGGATCCATGAGCGAAAACCAAGTATGGACTTTGGTGGACCCTCCTAGCGACCGAAAGGCCGTTGAGTGCTAATGGATCTTCAAGAAGAAAACGGAAGCGGATGGTAATGTTACCGTCTATAAAGCACGGCTTGTCGCGAAAGGTTTTCGACAAGTTCAAGGTGTTGACTACGATGAGAGTTTCTCTCCCGTAGCGATGTTTAAGTCCATTCGGATTTTATTAGCAATTGCTGCGTTTCATGATTATGAAATATGGCAGATGGATGTCAAGACTGCTTTCCTCAATGGCAACATTGATGAAGAGTTGTATATGATGCAACCCGAAGGTTTTGTCGATCCTAAGGATGCTGATAAAGTATGCAAACTTCAGCGTTCCATTTATGGACTGAAGCAAGCATCTCGGAGTTGGAACCTTCGTTTTGATCAAGTGATCAAGAGCTTTGGATTTGTTCCAAATTGCTACGAAGCTTGCATCTACAAGAAAGTGAGTGGGAGCTCGGTGACGTTTCTGGTACTATACGTGGATGACATATTGATTATCGGAAATGACATCAACATGCTTAACGATGTGAAGAGTTATTTGAACAAGTGTTTTTCAATGAAAGACCTAGGTGAAGCTGCTTATATATTGGGCATCAAGATCTATAGAGATAGACAAATACGCCTGATAGCTTTAAGCCAGAGTACATACCTAGACAAAGTTCTGAAAAGGTTCAGAATGGATAAGACAAAGAAAGGTTCGGTGCCTATGTTGTCAGGTAAGATATTGAGCAAGGCTCAGTGTCCAGCTACGGTAAATGATAGGGAAGCTATGAGCAAAGTGCCTTATGCCTCGGCCATAGGTTCTATCATGTATGCCATGCTATGTACTAGACCGGATGTGTCCAATGCTCTTAGTTTGACGAGTAGGTATCAAAGTGATCCAGGAGTGGAACACTGGACAGTCGTGAAGAACATCCTAAAGTACCTAAATAGAACTAAATAAATGTTCTTAGTCTATGGGGGTGATGAACATCTCGTCGTAAAAGGTTACGTCGACGCTTGTTTCGACACCGACAAGGATGATTCTAAATCTCAGACAGGATACGTGTATATTTTGAATGGAGGAGCTGTGAGCTGGAGAAGCTGCAAGCAAAGCGTGATCGCGGGATCTACAGTAGAAGCGGAATACAAGGCTGCTGCAGAAGCGTCAAGTGAAGGAGTTTGATCAGGAACTGTTGGACATATGACCTAGAGGCAATAATAAATGTAGTTATTATTATATCTTTGTGTTTATGATAAATTTTTACATTTTCATGCTATAATAGTATTAACAGGGAAACATTAATACTTGTGTGATTTGTAAACTTAATTTGAAGTCCCTAGTATAGCCTCTATACTTCACTAGCTTGTTGGTTGATAAATGATTGTGGTTTCCCTATCATGAACATTGAGATGTTATCAACAACAAGATCATATCATTAGGAGAATGATATGGTGGACATACTCCTATAGATAAGCGTAGCATAAAGATCAAGTCATTTCAATAGTTCAATTGCTATATGCTTTCTGATACATAGTAACCTAATTCCTTCGACCATGAGATCATGCATATCACCTTTACCGGATGGATGCTTTGATGACATCAAACACCACACCGTAACTGGGTGGCTATAAAGGTGGCATTGAGTGTTCGGAAAGTATTGGTTGAGACACATGGATCAAGAGTGGGATTTGTCCATCCATATGACGGATAGATATTCTCTGGGCCCTCTCGGTGAAATGTCATCCAATTAGCTTGCAAGCATGTGACTGGCTCACAAGGGATCACATATCACGGGAACGAGAAAAGAGTACTTATCAGTAACGAGGTTGAACTAGGTATGTAGAGATACCGACGATCATAACCTCGGATAAGTAACATATCGTGAGACAAAGGGAAATTGGTATCGTATGTAAGTGGTTCATTCGATCGCAAAGTAATCGTAGAAATATGTGGGAGCCATATGAATTTCCAGATTCCTCTATTGGTTATTGTTCGGAGAAGTGTCTCGATCATGTCCGCATAATTCACAAACCGTAGGGAGACACACTTAAGGATTCAACGTTGTTTTGAGTAGTTATGGTATTATGAGAAAGAGACCGAATGTTGTTCGGAGTCTCAGATGGGATCCGGGATATCACGAGGTGATCCGGAATGGTCCGGAGAATAAGATTCATATAAAGAAAATCCCGTTTCGGAGTTCGGAAATGATTCCGGTGAATGTTCTAGAAGGTTCCGGAATGTCCGGCACTCCGGGAAGGGGGAGGGGTACATGAATGTGTCATTACATATTGGAATGATTACATCATGTACTAAGTGTTCTTGCTGTTCCAAATAAAGGATTAAATTGAATCCTAAAACAGAAAAGTCAAATGTCCAGTTTGAAAGTCAAACGGCTAAAACAAGAAACTGTGGGAAACAAGCAAGAGGAGGTTGAAACCAACTTGGAGGAGGAGTTCCTCTCCTCCAAGCCGGCGGCCAGCCCTAGGCCGAGTTGGGGAGGGACTCCCCTCCCTCCCTGGCGCGCCTAGCCCCTCCACCTATAAAAGGAGGGGCAGGGCCTCCTCCTTGAGACACACAAGTTTCTACCTCTAATCTCCGGTTTAGAGCCGTTTTGGTTTAGAGCTTCTAATTGCTTTAGCCTGCGGTTTAGAGCCTTCTAATTGGTGTGTCTAATCTCTAGACCACTAATAGCCCTCTCTCATAATCCACCATACTCGCTCCGGCTTAAGGCGAAGCCCTGCGGGATCTCCCCTCTACTTCCGGTACCACGCCGTTGTGCTGCCGGAATCGCGAGGAGAGTGCTACAACCTCCGCTGCCTGCTGGAACAAGGGAGAGGAAGGTCTTCGTCGAGTACCGAACGTGTGACCGACTGCGGGAGCGCTGCCGGAACGCAGCGCCGGAAGGATCGTCTACACGATCTTGAGATCGGGAAGAGTACGACTACATCACCCACGAGAATCCGCTCTCGTTAAACGCTTTGGAATCTTCGAGGGTAAGTTATTCCGTCGACTCGTTGCTACAATCTAGTAGATAGATCTTGGCTTGTTTGTTTGTATGCGATAGAAAATTTTTGTTTTCCATGCTACGAACCCCTACAGTGGTATCAGAGCCGTGTCTATATGTAGATCTGTTGCACGAGTAGAATACAATGGTCATTGTGGGCGTTGATGCTTTTATTGTCGATTACTTCTTGTGTACTTTGCATCTTGTGGTATGTTGGGATGAAGCGGCCCGGGCTAACCTTACATGACATCGTTCATGAGACTTGCTCCACGCTTGACATGCAACTTGTATTGCATAAGTGGCTTTGCGGGTGCCTGTTTCTCCTAGCATAGTTAAGATCCAATTTACAACGGGTGATCAACAATGCTAGTATCAATGTTGTGGTTCTTGTTCGTAAGTTAGAACGACACTTATTGAAAGCCCCAAACCACGTAAAATATGCAAAGAAAGTAGAGGCGTCTAACTTTGTTTTGCAGGGGTGTGCAGTGATGTGATATGGCCATGATTGTGATTATATTTGATGTATGCAATGTTCCTTATTGTAAGTTGGCAACCGGCAGGAGCCATTTGGTTGTCTTTAATTTATGTTAAGACCCGCATGTCTATTCAAAGTAGTTGTAATAGTTGAAGCCGATGGACGACAACCATGGAGAAGCGTCATTGACCTTGATGCAATGCCGGTGATGATGGAGATCATGTTCGTGCTTGCAGATGGAGATCGGAAGCACAAAGAAGAAAGGCCATATCATATCACATATATATTGAATTGCATGTGATGTTAATCCTTTATGCATCTTGTATTGCTTAGTAGACGATGGTAGCATTATAAGATGATCCCTCATGCACATCAATTTCAAGTCATAAAGTGTTCATCCTTAGTTAGTACCGTTGCTAAAGCTTGTTGTTTCGAAGCACCACGTGATGATCGGGTGTGTTAGATTCTGCAAGTGTATACAACGTGAGCAAGCCAGATTTGCTCATGCGGAAACTAAGGTTTGATCTTGACGAGCCTAGCATGTACAGACATGGTCTCGGAACACGGATCACCGAAAGGTAAAGCATGAATCATATAGTAGATATGATGAACATGTCGATTGTTCGCCATTGAAACTATGTCAACTCTCGTGATGATCGGTGTTGATATGGTGGATTTGGTTCGTGTGATCACTAAAACAATGTGAGGGATATTGTTTTGAGTGGGAGTTCACCTAGTTTAATTTCATTATTAATTTGAACTCAATTTGTCATAAACTTAGTCTAAACTATTGCAAATATGTTGTAGATCAATGGCAGCCCCTACCATCAATTTTAATGCGTTCCTAGAGAAAGAAAAGTTGAAAAACAATGGAAGCAACTTCGCGGATTGGTTCCGCAATTTGAGGATTGTCCTCACAGCTGGTAATTTCACCTATGTGCTGGATGCACCGCTGGGTGACCCACCTGCAGATGATGCTCCCGATGAAGTAAAGAATGTTTACCTCGCTCGGAAGAATCAGTACTCCATAGTTCAGTGTGTTATCTTGTATGGTTTGGAATCGGAGCTTCAGAAAAGGTTTGAGGATTCAGACCCATATGATATTGTCGAGGATCTCAAATTGATTTTTGAGACTCATGCGGCAATTGAAAGTTATGAAGCTTCTGAAAAGTTCTTTAACTGCAAGATGGAAGAGGGCAGCTCCGTCAGTGAGCATGTGCTTAAGATGTCTGGGCACGCAAACAAACTTCAAAGCTTGGGTATTGTGATTCCTAATGCTTTGGGGATTTACTGTGTCCTCCAATCACTACCACCAAGTTACAAGAACTTTGTGATGAACTACAACAAGCAGAACATGAACAAGACGTTGCCAGAACTCTTTGCCATGTTGAAATCTGCAGAAGTGGAGATTAAGAAAGAGCACCAAGTGTTGTTGGTCAATAAGACCACCAAATTCAAGAAAGGCAAGTCTAAGCAAAAGGGACACTTCAAGAAGGGTGGTAAGAAAGTTACCACGCCGGCAAAGAAGACCAAGGCTGGACCTAAGCCTGATACTGAGTGCTTTTACTGCAAGGGAGAAGGTCACTGGAAGCGGAATTGCCCAAAGTACTTGGCGGATTTGAAGAACGGCAACATCAAGAAGAAAGGTATATCTGATATACATGTTATTGATGTGTATCTCACTAGTACTCGTAGTAGTGCCTGGGTATTTGATACTGGTTCGGTTGCTCATATTTGTAACTCGAAACAGGTGCTGCAGAATAAACGGAAGCTGGCGAAGAACGAGGTGACGATGCGCGTGGGAAACGGATCAAAGGTTGATGTGATCGCGGTCGGCACGCTACCCCTTCATCTACCATCGGGATTGGTTTTATACTTAAATAATTGTTATTTGGTGCCTGCGTTGAGCATGAACATTATATCGGGATCTTGTTTATTGCGAGATGGTTACTTATTTAAGTCCGAGAATAATGGTTGTTCGATCTATATGAGTAATATGTTTTACGCACATGCACCTTTGATAGATGGTCTATTCTTATTGAATCTCGATAGTGGAAATACACATATCAACAACATTGAGGCTAAACGTTTGAAATCAAGCGATAATTCGACCTATATGTGGCACTGTCGTCTTGGTCACATTGGAGTGAAGCGTATGAAGAAACTCCATTCCGATGGACTTCTTGAATCACTTGATTTTGAATCACTTGAAAGATGCGAAGCATGTCTGATGGGAAAAATGACTAAGACTCCATTTTCTGGTATGATGGAGCGAGCTACGGACTTATTGGAAATCATACATACCGATGTGTGTGGTCCAATGAGTGTAGCATCGCGCGGTGGTTATCGTTATGTTCTTACCTTCACGGATGACTTGAGTAGATATGGGTATATCTATTTCATGAAACATAAGTCCGAAACTTTCGAGAAGTTTAAATAGTTTCAAAGTGAGGTAGAGAATCAACGTAACAAGAAGATTAAATTTCTACGTTCTGATCGTGGAGGTGAATATCTAAGTTACGAGTTTGGCGAGCATTTGAAGAAATGCGGAATACTTTCACAATTGACACCGCCGGGAACACCACAGCGTAATGGTGTGTCCGAACGTCGTAATCGAACTCTCTTAGATATGGTTCGTTCTATGATGTCACTTACAGATTTACCGCTATCATTTTGGGGTTATGCATTAGAAACAGCCGCATTCACTTTAAATAGGGCACCATCTAAATCCGTTGAAACGACACCGTATGAATTATGGTTTGGGAAGAAACCTAAATTGTCGTTCCTTAAAATTTGGGGATGCGAAGCCTATGTAAAGAAGTTACAGCCGGACAAGCTTGAACCCAAAGCGGAAAAATGCGTCTTCATAGGATACCCGAAGGAAACTATTGGGTATACCTTCTATCATAGATCCGAAGGCAAAATCTTCGTTGCCAAGAATGGATCCTTTCTAGAGAAGGAATTTCTCTCGAAAGAAGTGACTGGAAGGAAAGTAGAACTCGACGAGGTTGTCGAACCTTCTCTCGAAATTGCGAGTAGCGCAGCACCGGAAGAAGTTCCCGTGGTGCCTGCACCAATTAGAGAGGGAGCTAATGATGGTGATCATGAAACTTCGGTTGAAGTTGCTACAGAGCCTCGGAGGTCAACAAGAACTCGTACCACTCCAGATTGGTATGATCCCGTTATGAGTGTCATGTTGGTAGACAACACCGATGACCCCGAGACATATGAGGAAGCGATGATGAGCCCAGATTCCAATAAATGGCAAGAAGCCATGAAATCCGAGATTGGATCCATGTACGAAAACCAAGTATGGACTTTGGTGGACTTACCGGATGGCCGAAAGGCTGTCGAGAACAAATGGATTTTCAAGAAGAAAACAGATGCTGATGGTAATGTTACTGTCTATAAAGCTCGACTTGTCGCAAAAGGGTTTCGACAAATTCAAGGAGTTGACTACGATGAGACTTTCTCACCGGTAGCGAAGCTAAAGTCTGTAAGGATTATGTTAGCAATCGCTGCATATTATGATTATGAGATATGGCAGATGGATGTCAAAACAGCATTCCTCAATGGAGATATTGATGAAGAGTTGTATATGATGCAACCCAAAGGTTTTGTCAATCCTAAAGATGCTAACAAGGTATGCAAACTTCAACGGTCCATCTATGGATTGAAGCAAGCATCCCGAAGTTGGAATCAACGTTTTGATAAGGTAATCAAAAGTTTTGGTTTTATACAAACTTATGGAGAAGCTTGTATTTACAAGAAAGTGAGTGGGAGCTCTGTAGCATTCTTAATACTATATGTGGATGACATATTGTTGATTGGGAATGATGTAGACCTTCTTAATAGTGTCAAAGAATATTTGAATAATAGTTTTTTCAATGAAGGATCTTGGCGAAGCAGCTTACATATTAGGCATAAAGATTTATAGAGATAGATCGAAACGCCAAATATCATTGTCACAGAGTACATATTTGGACAAAGTTCTAAAGAGGTTTGGAATGGAAGAAAGCAAGAAAGGGTTCTTTCCCATGTTGCCCAATACGACCTTGAGTAAAACTCAAAGTCCGACATCGGCAGAAGATAGAGAAAGGATGAGTAAGACTCCCTATGCATCAGCCATAGGATCTCTAATGTATGCCATGCTATGTACTAGACCCGACATTGCATATGCTGTTAGTCTAACTAGCAGATATCAAAGTGATCCAGGAGTGGATCATTGGACAGCGGTCAAAAACATCCTTAAGTACTTGAGAAGAACTAAGGATATGGTTCTTTCTTATGGAGGTGATGAACAGCTCGTTGTTAATGGTTACACCGATGCTAGTTGGAACACCGATCCGGATGATTCTAAATCACAATCTGGATACGTATTTATTTTGAATGGTGCAGCAGTTAGCTGGAGGAGTGCAAAGCAAAGCGTTGTGGCGAGATCTTCAACTGAATCGGAATACATGGCTGCTTCGGAGGCTTCACAAGAAGCGATTTGGATGAAAGAGTTCATTACAGAGCTGGGTGTGGTTCCTAGTGCGCTGGACCCAATGTCTATCTACTGTGATAACATGGGCGCCATAGCCAATGCGCAAGAACCAAGGTCACACAAGAAGCTGAAGCATATCAAGCTACGTTTTCACGCTATTCGAGAACATATCTAGGATGGGGATATAAAGATTTGCAAAGTACACACAGATCTGAATGTGGCGGATCCGTTGACTAAACCTCTCCCGAGGGCAAAACATGACCAACACCAAACTGCCATGGGTGTTCGGTATATTACCATGTAATCTAGATTAGATGACTCTAGTGCAAGTGGGAGACTGTTGGAGATATGCCCTAGAGGCAATAATAAATGTAGTTATTATTATATCTTTGTGTTTATGATAAATGTTTACATTCATGCTATAATAGTATTAACAGGGAAACATTAATACTTGTGTGATTAGTAAACTTAATTTGAAGTCCCTAGTATAGCCTCTATACTTCACTAGCTTGTTGGTTGATAAATGATTGTGGTTTCCCTATCATGAACATTGAGATGTTATCAACAACAAGATCATATCATTAGGAGAATGATATGGTGGACATACTCCTATAGATAAGCGTAGCATAAATATCAAGTCATTTCAATAGTTCAATTGCTATATGCTTTCTGATACATAGTAACCTAATTCCTTCGACCATGAGATCATGCATATCACCTTTACTGGATGGATGCTTTGATGACATCAAACACCACACCGTAACTGGGTGGCTATAAAGGTGGCATTGAGTGTTCGGAAAGTATTGGTTGAGACACATGGATCAAGAGTGGGATTTGTCCATCCATATGACGGATAGATATTCTCTGGGCCCTCTCGGTGAAATGTCATCCAATTAGCTTGCAAGCATGTGACTGGCTCACAAGGGATCACATATCACGGGAACGAGAAAAGAGTACTTATCAGTAACGAGGTTGAACTAGGTATGTAGAGATACCGACGATCATAACCTCGGATAAGTAACATATCGTGAGACAAAGGGAAATTGGTATCGTATGTAAGTGGTTCATTCGATCGCAAAGTAATCGTAGAAATATGTGGGAGCCATATGAATTTCCAGATTCCTCTATTGGTTATTGTTCGGAGAAGTGTCTCGATCATGTCCGCATAATTCACGAACCATAGGGAGACACACTTAAGGATT
Organism: Avena sativa; assembly: GCA_916181665.1. Taxonomy (NCBI): domain Eukaryota; kingdom Viridiplantae; phylum Streptophyta; class Magnoliopsida; order Poales; family Poaceae; genus Avena; species Avena sativa. The sequence continues at coordinate 18,997,856 of OV702285.1, forward strand.
CGACGTTGTTTTGAGTAGTTATGGTATTATGAGAAAGAGACCGAATGTTGTTCGGAGTCTCGGATGGGATCCGGGATATCACGAGGTGATCCGGAATGGTCCGGAGAATAAGATTCATATAAAGAAAGTCCCGTTTCGGAATTCGGAAATGATTCCGGTGAATGTTCTAGAAGGTTCCGGAATGTCCGGCACTCCGGGAAGGGGGAGGGGTACATGAATGTGTCATTACATATTGGAATGATTACATCATGTACTAAGTGTTCTTGCTGTTCCAAATAAAGGATTAAATTGAATCCTAAAACAGAAAAGTCAAATGTCCAGTTTGAAAGTCAAACGGCTAAAACAAGAAACTGTGGGAAACAAGCAAGAGGAGGTTGAAACCAACTTGGAGGAGGATTTCCTCTCCTCCAAGCCGGCGGCCAGCCCTAGGCCGAGTTGGGGAGGGACTCCCCTCCCTCCCTGGCGCGCCTAGCCCCTCCACCTATAAAAGGAGGGGCAGGGCCTCCTCCTTGAGACACACAAGTTTCTACCTCTAATCTCCGGTATAGAGCCGTTTTGGTTTAGAGCTTCTAATTGCTTTAGCCTGCGGTTTAGAGCCTTCTAATTGGTGTGTCTAATCTCTAGACCACTAATAGCCCTCTCTCATAATCCACCATACTCGCTCCGGCTTAAGGCGAAGCCCTGCGGGATCTCCCCTCTACTTCCGGTACCACGCCGTTGTGCTGCCGGAATCGCGAGGAGAGTGCTACAACCTCCGCTGCCTGCTGGAACAAGGGAGAGGAAGGTCTTCGTCGAGTACCGAACGTGTGACCGACTGCGGGTGCCGGAACGCAGCGCCGGAAGGATCGTCTACACGATCTTGAGATCGGGAAGAGTACGACTACATCACCCACGAGAATCCGCTCTCGTTAAACGCTTTGGAATCTTCGAGGGTAAGTTATTCCATCGACTTGTTGCTACAATCTAGTAGATAGATCTTGGCTTGTTTGTTTGTATGCGATAGAAAATTTTTGTTTTCCATGCTACGAACCCCTACAGGAACTTCATCACTGAGCTTGGCGTGGTTCCAAGTGCATTGGACCCACTGGAGATATTGTGTGACAACACTGGCGCCATAGCACTCGCTAAGGAACCAAGATATCATCCAAAGACCAAGCATATCAACCGCAAGTTTCATATAATCCGAGATTATATAGCAGATGGAGATCTGAAGATTAGCAAAGTACATACAGATCTGAATGTCGCAGATCCATTGACTAAACCTCTTCCACGTGTAAAACATGATCAGCACCTCAGTGCCATGGGTGTGAGATTGTTGCCAAATGTAAACTAGATTATTGACTCTAGTGCAAGTGGGAGACTGTTGGAATTATGCCCTAGAGGCAATAATAAAGATGTTATTATTATAATTCTTGTTCATGATAATGTTTATATTCCATGCTAGAATTGTATTAAGCGGAAACTTTAATATTTGTGTGGTTTGTGAACAACACCGTGTCCCTAGTATGCCTCTATGGACTAGCTCATTGATTAATGATGGTTAAGGTTTCCTAACCATGGACATGAGTTGTCAATTAATAATGAGATCATATCATTGGGAGAATGATATGGTGGACAGACCCAAACTAAGCGAAGCAATTAGATCGTGTCATCGTGTTCGTCTTTGCGAAGCTTTTCTTATGTCAAATATTGTATTCCTTAGACCATGAGATAATACAACTCCCTGGTATCGGAATAAAGCTTTGAGGTCATCAAATGTCATCCTATGAGTGGGTGATCATAAAGGTGTCTCTCAGGTGATCGGAAAGTATCTGTTGGGTTGTATGTATCGAGATGGGATTTATCCCTCCCAAGTCGGAGAGATATACTTCGGGCCCACTCGGTAATCGATATCAACACCGCTTGCAAGCATGTGGTTAAGGAGTTAATCACAAAGTGATATCGGATTATGGAACGAGTAAAGTACTTGCTGTGAACGAGATTGAACTAGGTATGAAGGTACCGACGATCGAATCTCGGGCAAGTAAAATATCGCGAGACGAAGGGAATATATATATGGGATTGATTGAATCCTGGCATCGTGGTTCATCCGATATGATCATCGATGAATGTGTGGGAGTCAATATGGGTGCCCAGACCCCGCTATTGATTATTGATAGAAGATCATGTCTGCATATTCTCGAACCCGCAGGGTCACACACTTAACGTGTCTCGATGCTAGGATAGATTGGATAATTGGTTTATGAGTTTTTGTTCGGAGTCTCGGATGGGATCCGAGACATCACGAGAGGTTCCGTAGTGGTCCGGAGAATAAGATTCATATAAGGCAGTGCAGTTTTTGGAGTTCGGAATTGTTCCGGGTTAATCAGTATTGTACCGGAAGCTTCTAGAACCTTCCGGAAGGGGACCAACGTGGACCCACCTTCCGGGAGGGGGCATGGGCCTATGAGGGAGTGCCCTGGCCGCATTGGTCCAGGGGCACAAGGCCCCATAGGGCCCAACCGGCCAAGAGAGTTTAAACTCAAGATAGGGCTTCTAGAAGGGGGGGTTTGCTTGCCCCCCACTCCTCCTCTTTTGGGGCCGCCGGCCTTGGCTTGGGGGAGGGGCTAGGGCTGCTCCCACCCCTCTATATATAGAGGGCTGGGGGCGCACCACCCCACCACACCTTTCCCTCCAACCCTAGCTGCCCTGCTGCCCTCCTCTCTCCCTCCCGACTGTTTGCAGGCGAAGCCCTGCTGCAGAAATTCTCCACCATATACACCACGCCGTCTTGTTGTAGATCCAATCCGTCTCTCCACCATACTTGCTGGTCCGAGGAAGGAGGAGACGTCGAGGTGCTGCACGTGTGCATCTCATGGAGGCACCGCCACTTGTGGTGCTAGATCGGATCGGATCGCGAGGAGGAGAAGCGAGTACGACTACATCATCCACGTCCCGACGAACGTTCCGCTGTGCGAATCTTCAAGGGTATGAAGATCTAATCCAATCTCTCTCGTTGTTTGCATCTCCTAGATTAGATCTTGGCTTTCCCTCTGTTCGCATCCGTAGAAAATTTTGATTTACTATGTCGCGAAACCCTTCAGAAGGCTAGTTATATGTCAAGTTGCAACTCGAGACTCACAGTCCAAGGGTTGCAACTCCCTCTCTACTATCAGGGAGAAGGCCGGTTACGTATGGAGATGCAACTCAAGGCTAAAAAGACAAAATAACAACATAGTTATCAATTGCAATCCTAGTTGCAACTCCATCTTTATGCCATCATGGGAGAATGCCAGTTGCGTGTCAAGTTGCAACCCAAGACTCACAATCCAGTTGCAAGCCTAGTTGCAACTCTCTCTATATATAATCAGGGGAGAAGGCCAATTATGTGTCAAGTTTCAACGCAAGACTAAAAATATAAATGAATAACACAGTCCTCAGTTGCAACCCTAGTTGCAACTCCTTCTCTATACCATCAGGGGAGAAGGCCAGTTGTGTATCAAGTTGCAACTCAAGACTCATAGTCCTTAGTTGTATTCTTAGTTGCAACTCACTCTCTATACCATCAGGGGAGAAAGCTAGTTGTGTGTCAAGTTGCAACTTGAGACTCATAGTCCAATTGCAAGCCTAGTTGCAAATCCCTCTTTATACCAGCAGGGAGAAGCCGGTTGCGTGTTGAGATACAACTCAAGGATAAAAAGGATAAAAGAACAACACAGTCCTCAGTTACAACCCTAGTTGCAACTCCCTCTCTATACCATCAGGGGAGGAGGTTAGTTGCTTGTCAAGTTGCAACCCAAGACTCATAGTCCAGATGCAACCCTAGTTGCAACTCTCTCTCCATACCATTAGGAAGAAGGCCGGTTGCACGTCGAGATGCAACTCAAGGCTAAAAATACAAAAGAACAACACATTTATCAGTTGCAACCCTAGTTGAAACTCCCTCTCTATACCATCAAGGAAGGAGGGCGGTTCCGTATTAAATTGCAACTCAGGACTCACAGTCTAATTGCAACCCTAGTTGCAAACTCCCAATATGTACCATCAGGGGGATGAAGGCCAGTTGCATGTCAAGATGCAACTCAAGACGAAAGTACACTTGCGTGTCGAGATGCAACTCAACGCAAAAAAAGACAAGAACCATTCAATACGGTAGTCAGTTTCAACCCTAGTTGCAACTCTCTCTATACCATCAGGGAGAAGGCCAAAAAATTGCGTGTCGAGATGCAAATCGAGACTCCGAGTCCAGTTGGGTTGCAACCCCCTCTCTATACCATCAAGGGAGAAGGCTAGTTGCGTGTCGAGATGCAACTTGAGACGAAAGTCCAGTTGCATGTCAAGTTGCAACTCGAGACTCACAGTCCAGTTGCAACCCTAGTTGCAAACTCCCTCTCTATACCGTCAAGGGAGAAGGCCAGTTGCATCTAGAGATACAACTTAAGACGAAAGTCTAGTTGCGTGTCGAGATGCAACTCGAGGCAAAAAAAAGGACCATTCAACACGGTAATCATATGCAAAAAACCCTAGTTGTAACTCTCCTCCCTATACCATTAAGGAGAATGCAAGTTGCGTATCGAGTTGCAACTCGAGGCTATGAAGTCCTAGGTTGCAAGTTTCTATATATCATTGGGGGGAAAATTCGATGATGTAGCTTGAGGCTATAAAAAGGACAAGGACCATGGAACACGGTCAACCATCAAACTATATACTAAAAACAAAAAAAGGTCAAAAAGGCGACGATCAAATTGGTTGTGTTACTGCGCACCGCGTATGAGCTAGAGGTCGACGTGCGCCTCTATTACGCGGACATATTCGACAAACAAAAGCACATGAAAAAAATCAAAAAATATTGGATCAAAAAGAAAATGAAGAAAAAGTATGTTCCAACCCAGCTCACCCGCCGACCTACAACAAAAAGAGAAATCCCACCTTAGAGCAGACAAAAGGGTCGCTTCTAAAAGAAAACACCGAACAGAAACCGACCTGCTAAAAACAACTCAGACCTCGGACAAACACAACGAAAAGTAACTAGTAGATGAGAATCTTATGAGAAAAAATAACAATTCCTCAAAAAATCACTCTAAAATTCGCACTAAAAATTGATTTGAAGTGACCACTAGCTAAAATCCTTAGTAAATTTGATTTGAAGTACTTCCTTCGATCCAAATTACTTGACTCAAATTTATCTAGATTTAATATATCTAGACTTGTTTTAGTGCTAGATACATTCGAATCTAGACAAAACCAAGTCAATTAATTTGGGTAAGAGGGAGTACAACAAAATCTCAATTACAAATGTCTGATCAACTCGTAGATGAGCATCTAAATACCGAACAAACTACAGGCTCTCCTAATAATAAATAATAAGACATCCACTCGTCACGTTCAAAAAAGAAAAAGATAAACAACGACAAAAGAAGTCAACCAACCTATGCACAGAATCTTGGCATCCCAATCTCTGACCCAACTACAAACTGCCCACAAAAACGACACACGCTAAATAGAAAAAGAAAAGAAAAAAACAAACAGGCACTCGACCCCCTAGAAAAACAGCCCGGGAAGATTAAAAAAAGGCCGAAATGGACAACTAGAGCGTCATTGGTTCAGCCAGACATGGGCCGGAAGCAGCTCAACCAGACAACATGGATCTTCACGCGTGGGATGCAATCAAACGGTGACAGAGTTTACTGTAGCTGAGAAATAAATGGTAACAAAAATGCTAGTAGACCAGTAGCCCAGTGACTCCAAGCACATACCGTAAGTTGTTGACGTGATTGCTGCAGGTAGGTTGGTCTAGATAGATGCAGACATAAGTGTGCGGTCGGATCTTGTCTATCTCTACATATCTCTGCATGTACATCTCGGGGTGGGTACCCGTCTTGCAAACGGACTATAATTACAGAGGGGGGGAAACAAAGACCGTCATAGTGAAGGTATAGTAGCAAACGTGATTGAGTACAGTATACATACACTGGTGGAAACGAGGCCTCTAACACCGGTTCTTAGAGACCTCTAACACCGGTCCTGGAACCGCTGTTGGGGGTTCGGTGTTAGAGCCCCCTTTTAAGGAAAAATAGATAAATCACTGCCGCGGCAGAGTTCTGCCGCGGTAGGAAAACGGCCTAAATCTCTGGCGCGGCAGAGTTCTGCCGCCGCCTCGTTTTGGGCGTATTTCTGCGGTGCGTTGGGGACGGGGAGGGGGGAGAGGGAATCGATCGGGAGCGGTATACACATACATCATCGTCGGTACATACGAGTACATGAATAATTAAGCAACTATTATTATACATAAACATCGTCATTGTGTGGTATTCTTCGGAAACGTTGAAGCATCAAGTACAAGACAAACACGTTCAAGCATATATACAACATTCATTTTTTTGGATATCTAAAGAGTTCTCCGCCAGGCGTGACGACCTCATCAAGTATGAACCCCGCCAATTCCTCTTGAATGGCTCGTATGCGGTCAAATGGTAGGAGTTGGTCCCGCATCCATTCGATCTAAATATATATGAAGAATGGGGTCAATATATATATATATAACAATAAAACTCAACACAATTGATGGTAAAAAAATAATGTTGTGTACTTTGTTTACTTACTCTAAGTTGTTCTAGTGCGGCTTGGCCCGTCGCACATATCGTGTTGCGAATGAACTTGCAAACATAGTATCCACATAAGTTATTGTCGGGTCCCTGATGCACGCACTTTACGAGAATAGAGAGTTCAATCAAAATAATAATCATAATAGAATTGGAAGCAGAATCAAAGAGATACGCAGACCTAGCTAGCTAGTATTACTTACATTTTGGACTTCAAATTTTAGTTCTTCTGACCATTCACCCACGGCCCTGCCCGTGAACCTTTTCCAAACCCTGTCCGGCAAAGAAAATGGATAAAGGAGTAATTAATTACTTGTTGTCACGAAAGTTGCCGACCTAGTGCGATAATATGATTGAAATTACCTCTGGAGCATCTCTTTAAAGTCTGCCCATAGCTCTTGGTATTTTCGTAACGAGTCCATGACAAGGACTTTTCCTGAGTCAGGTTGAATGACTAGCAGAATAAAGTGAAACCTGCGCAAGCATAACTCATCATCAGTTACACTTAACATCGAGTAAGCCGAAACATAATGTGTACAAGAGAGGGTAATAGTACTCACAAGAAGTTGTAAGGCAATAGTATTTCCCTTTTGGTTTGTTGTCTCAGTAAAGACTTTAGCAAGAAATCTTCTGTTTGCCCGGGTCTGTGTTGTACCACTTGTTCATGAACTCTATTTGGGTCAACGAACCCAATGTCAAAAGGGCCTCCTTTCATGTATTCCATAACCTTTTTCCTGCATAATAGTATATACATATATGGTGAGCATATATATATATATATACATGCAATTAATGAATTGAATGAGATGAGATAGAAATTACAGAAATAGTACTTACACACAATAAAGGCTGATGGCAGCTTTGTCGAGTTCCTTCTGATTGAATAGAAAATGCAAGTCTTGAGTGTTGAAGGCGATCTCGTCGTCTCCGCACAAGAAAATCTGATCTCTTATATGCGCCGTGATCCATTCTTCCTTTCTCGTCTTGCAGAAATCAAGGTACCACTTGTGCAATCTTCACATCTTTGTTGGTAGATTCTTGAGCTCCTCTTTCTTGACGAGATTCTTCCCATACTTCCATGGCTGTATTGGGTTGACATCGCCTTTAGGCAAGTTGTCCCCCATGATGTTCAAGTATGCAATGTAAGTCATCCCCATATCATTGGCCTTTCTTTGTAGCTCTGCCTCGTAATCATTTACAGGAGGAGCGTTCAGTGTGTCGAACACTTGGAGCGGGGCGCATGATTGGTTTTCCTGCTCTCCGAGCATGGGAACTGCTTTCTGGGGTGGCGCACGACTTCTACTTTCAGTATCCCTCCACCTTGCACCCCCCTTCAAAATCTGGCGCTCATAGTCTAGCACAAGTGGGGTTTCAGGTTTGAAAAAATTATTGTAAAACTTCTCCACCACCGCCGGATCTAGTTTCTCCTTTGGCTCGGCCCATCTAGGTGCAAAGAATTTCTTGACCTCTTCTTCTGAGATCCTATTGGTCTCCTCGTCGCTGCGATTCCACGGTAAAACCGGCAATGGCTTGGCGGAAGGCTGCAGGACGTAGTTTCTTGAACTCTTTGGCATACGGTTTCCTACGGATTTCTTCGTGGCAATGCTAGTGATGCTCTTCGTGGCAGTGCTCTTCCGCTTATGCTGAGGAGATGGCTGAAGCGCCGGAGATGGCTGACGCGCAGGAGATGGCTGGTGCGTCGAAGATGGCTGACGCGTAGGAGATGGCTGGCACGCCGGAGATGGCTGCCGCGCAGGAGATGGCTGAAGCGCCGGAGATGACAAGGGAGTATTCTGATGACTTGGAGACGGCTGAGGCGGCTCAGGCTGCTGACGCTGCGGAGATGGCGGGGGTGCCAGTGGCCTCTAATTTGGAAGCATGATGTGTTCCTTCTTCCAAAGAATGGTTGTTTTCACTGCAAATTTGAGTTGAGTTTCCCCTTCACCTGTAGCATGGTCAAGTTGTGCTTCCTCATATTCCTTCACAACCTTATCCACCCCGACAATGGCATAGCCATTTGGAATCGGTCGGCAGTGGTAAGTTCCACCAGCTACAGGAGGTAAGGCATAGCCGACAGCCACCTTAATGGATAAGCCCATTAATCTCACATGCAGCTCAGCGTGTTCGCTCTCCGTGATCTCATCCACAGGGTATCGAGGACCCGCCATTTCAAGTGTGGGTTGCACATTCTCCGTGGAAGCCATGCTGCTTTTCCGCGCAGAGTCTGGGCCGCCGGCAGCTTTCAATGCTGGCTCTTCGTGCCGCTGATATGAGCCGGTAGCTTGCTGGCTCTTTTGTGCATTCACTTGCGCCTGCAGCGCCACAAGTGCATGTTCTATCTGTGTCATCCGCTCTGTACGCTCTTTTCTTTTCTGCCGCGCCATCTGTAAGAGTCACCCCACTCGGCAAACCCATCCTTCCACGTCATACCCCCTGTGCCTCGTGCAAGTCGAGGGTGTTATTTTTTACCGATGGCGCGTGTGAGTTGGTCATTCTCTCTGTCGGGATGGAAGGTCCTGGCGGCTGTTTCCTCGTATGTCGTGATGAGTTCAGTGACGGGTTTGGTAAGGAGGGTTGGGAAAATACACAATCCCGTTTCTGGGTCCAACCTTGCCCCGATTCCGTAGAACCAAGTCTTTGCACGTAGGTCCCGCCCATGTGTATGGGGTGTGATCCCTCTATCGCGCAGGGCCTTCTCAGCTTCCTCCCACTTAGGCCTCTGAGATATGTAGCCACCTGACCCCGTCCTCTGGTGATATTCCTTCTTCTGGGCATTTAGCGTATTGGTTTCTGACCTCTTTGTAGCTATAGCACCTTTCTTGTATGCCACAAATTCGGGCCAGTGAGGTCTTATCTTCGCATAATATGCGTCTTCGAAATCTGGAGTCTCACGAGCTTTGATAAATTTGTTCAATTTTGTCTTCCAGTTGCGGAAAGCGTCAGCCATCTTCTTTAGTGTCCACTCTTTGACCTTTTCCTTTATAACCGGTTTGTTTTCATCCTCCTCTGGCGAAAGGGTGAAATTTACCAATAGCGAATTCCAAAGCGTTTCTTTGGATCTTTCATTGATAAAGGTACCGTTGTCCTTCTTTGGCTTATTCCAATATTCAATTATGATTGGGATTTGGTCCCTAACAAGAACTCCAGCCTGACGTACAAATTTGTATGCGGCCTTCTCGGGCTCCATCGGCCTACCATCAATACGGACTGCTTCGATCGTGAACTTTGTAGGATCTTTCAACCGATGGCTGCGCCTCGCTTGCTCTTTTTCGTAGAAGAAGATTGTTGCTGGCTGGTCGATCTAGAGGGCTAAAAGAAGAAAGAAGCGTTAATTAATACATATACATATATACATACAAATCAATCGGTGTAAGTCAGCAGAGGCTTAATACATGCATATACCTCGACGGACTTTGCAATCACTAAAGTGCGTTCACCGGAGTCGTCATCTTCTCCATGACTACTTGAGCTGTCATCATGTCCCTCCAAGTTCAGATATTGTGAGGTGTCCTCGTGGATCATGTTCTCCATTATTTCTTCCTCTTCAAGGTTTCTACTGAGTGGATCCATAGTTTCTAAAACAATAATATTATCACACAAATATCAGTAATACATCTATTTAAATGCTCGGGGTTCCGAGGGGTGAAAACCCTAATTCGGGGAAACTCCGGATGTATATGAGAGGGGTTACTATGTTCTCTAATTAAACTTTTCTTGAAAGTTGTTCAACAATGCATGATTATAGCTTAAATAGTTAGATCTCATTTTTATGAACATTTTGATATATTATACATATTTTTATGACTTATAAATCATTAGATATTGAATTTACAAGTTTTATTCATTTTCTAAAATTGTTTAATAAATTTAAATAGAATCATTACATCACTGTGATGTCAGCTGGGCGGTTTAACCTATTTACACCGGTACTGGTCCTAGCCACTGTGGACTGTGGGTCAGGGGCCATGTCACTGCCACCTAAGCGGGCACTGCTGGCCATGTCACTGCCACCTCAGGCGGGGGTCGCCAGCGACGACAGAGGCCACGCCAGCACGCGGAACTGAGCTTGTTCGAACGGGCGCGATGTGGGGATCCTAAAACTGGCGGCGCTGCTGGCTTAAGGTCATCGAAACAGCGACTCCGGCGAGCGGCGGTGGCGGCGCTCATAGATGGACAAGGGGGAAGAGGACTAGAGCGAGATAGGGATGACGCCTGAGCACCATTTGCTCACCAGGAGGCAATTGAGGGGGTCGGCGAAGCGAACGGCGACCGAAATCAAAGGCGATAGCGACGGTCGGAGCTCGGGAAGGGGCGGTTGATTGCGTCGACTGGGGGATCCTCGTCTCGATTCCTTCGGCGAGGAGGCTCAGTACAGCGAGGCAAAGGCGAGGGCGTGGACGGCGACGACGAGGGCGTGGACGGCAACGCGGTGCGGCAGCCTCTGCTGTTCTTCCTCTACGCGTGCTTGATCTGGCTGGGGGGAGAAGGAAGTGGCGTGCGTCCATGGACTGGTGTTAAAGGGGGGATTCGTTTCGCGCCCGCACCCCCCTTTAACACCGGTTCCAGCCACGAACCGGTGTTAAAGGGGGGTGTGTGCACGCGAAACGAAATAAATGCCCCCTTTAACACCGGTTCGTGGATGGAACCGGTGTTAAATGGGGGCATTTATTTCGTATATTAAAGGGGTGGGGCATTTTTAATTCAGAAAATAGGATAGAATTTAGAAAATTCATATCTTTTTCATTTCAACTCAGAAAATATGAATAATATATCATAATTTTTAGAAAAATAAGATCTATCCATTCATATAAAAAAAAGTATAGTTACTGTAGATAAATTTTTTCAAAATGATTAAAACACTTACATATAAATTTTGATTATTCAATTAAAACAAAAATAAAACAGTCAAACCCTAAAACTTTGAACATAAGAAATATTAAGCATCTAAAAAGGAATCTAACCCTATTTTATTAGAGCAAATCTATTTTATTTTGTATTAACATTTTTGAATTGTTTGGATATTTAAATGCCACATATTTTGTATACTTTGGAATCTGACAAAACCTCGCTAAACTTTCATTGGATTTTTGATAAAATAGCATATTGTGAACCTAAAAATGATTTTTGTAAAAAAACATGAGCATCGTATCATGTACCTGTAGTTCATATCTGGCCCACTTCCTATCGATTCAGCAGGAATTTGTCTTTTTCACCAGAGGTGGACGGAAAAGTTTCAGATCCCCCTGTTGGTACATTGTCCATATAAGGTGGTCTAGTATTTTTGTACAATGTGGTGGTAGTTTCTTGAATTAGCCATTTGGTGGTTGCTTCACAAAACCGTCCGTTTTTATGCTCGGAAAATGGAAAATGCCTTTTCGGTGCAACAAAAAGGAAAAATTCCTCTAGAAACATTTTTTGCCATCCCATGATGCATATGTATACACAATATGGCCACATTATCACAAACTATACCTTGATTCTAGCCATAACATTGGTCATTTGACCCGAAAGCAAAGAAACCTCGAATGAGATAGGTCATTTTGTGAAGGTTTTTTTGAGACATAATCAATATACCAAGTTTGATATTTTTCCTTCTAACTATGTCACATAATATAACACCACACGAAGGTTTCGCATTGTTTCGATTGTTTTTTAATTTTTTATCCCCGTTTTAAACTATCGTCAAACTTTGTCGAACAACGGGCATGAAGATTCTTAGCTCGAGGCCAAGCCTCGCTAAACTTGCATTGTATTTTTGATAAAATAGCATATTGTGAACCTAAAAATGATTTTTGTAAAAAAAAATGAGCATCGTATCATGTACCTGTAGTTCATATCTGACCCACTTCCTATCGATTCGGCAGGAATTTGTTTTTTTCACCAGAGGTGGATGGAAAGATTTTAGATCCCCCTGTTGGTACATTGTCCATATAAGGTGGTCTAGTATTTTTGTAAAATGTGGTGGTAGTTTTTTGAATTAGCCATTTGGTGGTTGCGTCACAAAATTGTCCGTTTTTTATGCTCGGAAAATGGAAAATGCCTTTTTGGTGCGACGGTGGAAGCCATGGGAAAGAGTGATGAGGTTGCAGATATAAGTCTAGAGATGTGCAATGACAATGGAGGCCAACCCTACATATATATATATATAGTGAGAAATAATGGCAGGAAGATAACTGGAGGGAAGACCTGGCGGGAAAAACTGGCGGGAAGAAAAATGGTGGGAAGAAATGACAGGAAGAAAAATGGCTCATTTAATACATATACTGTTAACAGAAGAAATATGACATTGATTTCCATGTTGAGATACATATGTGTGCCAAAAATGGCTCAATTAATATATATAGTAAATCTTATGATCGCGTCGGCCGTAACCATGGAGTACCAGCACCGTTTAACAGGATGGTTGGGTCAGTCTTCACTCTGAAGGGCGGAATTTCATCAAACTTATTATAATATTCTGACATGTCTGTCTTGTCCTCCACTCCCACGATGTTTCTTTTCCCTGAAAGAACTATGTGACGCTTTGACTCATCGTGTGATGTATCTGTTTGCTTATTTTTTTTCCTTTTTTCGGTTTGGTAGACATGTCCTTCACATAGAAAACCTGAGCCACATCATTGGCTAGGACGAATGCTTCGTCTAAGTTCTTGTCTACCTGCATAAGATTGTTGAGATCCACTGTTATCATTCCGTACTTCTTGTCTACCTCAACCCCTCCTCCTGTTAGCTTGACCCATTTGCACCGAAACAAAGGGACCTTAAAATTAGGTCCATAGTCAAGTTCCCATATCTCCTCTATGAACCCATAATACGTGGTCTTTTTCCCATTGTCTTCTGCTGCATCAAAGCGGACACCACTGTTTTGGTTGGTGCTCTTTTTATCTTGGCCTATTGTGTAAAATGTATTTCCATTTATCTCGTACCCTTGGAAAGTACATACAGTCGAATATGGTGTCCTGGCCAACAAGTACAGCTGATCCCCAACAATGGTGTTATTTGTGAGAAGTCTTTGCAGCCAGCCGCCAAAACTCTCCATATGTTCACTTATAATCCATTCATCAGACTGCCTCGAGTGTTTGAGGCGTATTAAATTCTTGTGTTCATTGATATACGGAGCAACCAAGATAGATCTTTGTAAAACCGTGTAGTGTGCTTGATTGAGAGAATGCCCGTCCCTACATATCATTGCTTTACATCCTAGGGTGCCTTTTCCACGCAGTCTCCCCTCATGTCGTGATTCTGGAACACCAATCGCCTTAAGGTTAGGAATAAAATCAACACAGAACTCAATGACCTCCTCTGTTACATAGCCCTTGGAGATGCTTCCTTCTGGCCTAGCACGGTTATGAACATATTTCTTTAAGACTCCCATGTACCTCTCAAAGGGGAACATATTGTGTAGAAATACAGGACCGAGAATGGCAATATCTTCTACTAGGTGAACCAGGAGATGCGTCATAATATTGAAGAAGGATGGTGGGAACACCAACTCAAAGCTGACAAGACATTGGGCCACATCTGTCTGTAACCCTGGTAGGCTTTCTGGATCGATTACCTTCTGAGATATTGCATTGAGGAATGCACATAGCTTCACAATGGGTACTCAAACATTTTCAGGTAGAAGCCCCCTCAATGCAATCGGAAGCAATTGCGTCATAATCACGTGGCAGTCATGAGACTTCAGGTTTTGGACTTTTTTCTCTGCCATATTTATTATTCCCTTTATATTCGACGAGAAGCCAGACGGGACCTTGATACTGCTCAGACATTCAAAAAATATTTCCTTCTCTGCTTTGGTAAGAGCGTAGCTGGCAGGAGTTAAGTGGCATCGTTTACCCTTCTCGTTCTCAGGATGCATAGGCTCTTCAGGGTCTTTCATACGTTGTTGCTCTTGCCATGCTTCTGGTGTATCTTTTGTCTTCCCATACACTCCTAGGAAGCCTAGCAGGTTCATGCAAACATTCTTCGTCACGTGCATCATGTCGATTGAAGAGCGAACCTCTAAGAATTTCCAATAGGGTAGGTCCCAAAATATAGATTGCTTCTTCCACATGGGCGCGTGTCCGGCATCGTCATTCGGAACAGATAGACTGCCAGGACCTTTCCAAAGATTACTTCTAGGTCCTTGACCATACCAAATACCTCCTCACTGGTACGGAGGACAGGCTTCCTGCGGGGTTCTGCCAGACGTTTGAAATGCTTGCCTTTCTTTCTTACTGGATGCAGGTTCGGAAGAAATCGACGATACCCTAGGTACACAACCTTCTTACATTTATCCAAATATACACTTTCAGTCTCATCTACACAGTGTATGCATGCATTGTATCCCTTGTTTGTCTGCGCTGAAATGTTACTAAGAGCAGGCCAATCATTGATGGTTACGAAAAGCAACGCTCGTAGGTCAAATGGCTCCCCTTTGTGCTCATCCCATATACATACACCTGGTTTGGCCCACAGCTGTAAACGTTCTTCAACTAATGGCCTTAGGTACACATCAATGTCGTTGCCGGGTTGCCTCGGGCCTTGGATGAGCACTGGCATCATAATGAAATTCCTCTTCATGCACAACCAAGGAGGAAGGTTATAGATACATAGAGTCACAGGCCAGGTGTTGTGACTGCAGCTCTGCTCACCAAAAGGATTCATGCCATCTGTACTTAGACCAAACCTTAAGTTCCTTGCGTCACGTGCGAAGTCTGGGTACTCTCGCTCGACTTTTCTCCACTGTGACCCATCAGCGGGGTGTCTCAACATCGTGTCTTTCTTATGGTCTTCCATGTGCCATCGCAACAACTTGGCATGCTCTTTATTTCTGAAGAGACGTTTTAACCGTGGTATTATAGGAGCATACGACATAACCTTGGCAGGAACCTTCTTCCTAGGGGCCTCGCCCTCAACATCGTCAGGATCGTCTCGTCTGATCTTATACCGCAGTGCAGTGCATACCGGGCATGTATCCAAATTCTCGTACTTCTCACCGCGGTAGAGGATGCAGTCATTAATGCAGGCATGTATCTTCTGCACGTCTAATCCTATAGGGTAGGCAACCTTCTTTGCTTGGTATGTACTGTCGGGAAACTCATTATTTCTTGGAAGCAGATTCTTCATTTTTACCAACAACTTTGAAAATGCATTGTCAGTCACACCGTTCTCTGCCTTCCATTGCAGCAAATCCAGTGTGGTACCTAGCTTTTTGTGGCCATCTTCGCAAGTTGGGTACAACAATGTTTTGTGATCCTTTAACATCTGGTCCAGCTTCTCCTTCTCCTTTTCAGTTTCACATTCTTCCTTTGCATCAGTAATGGCCCGACCAAGATCGTCATCAACGGGCCCATCTGCTGCCTCTTGATCTTCATTATCTACCCCCGTTGCAGTATCATCATATTCAGGATACATATTATGATAGTTGTCATCATCCTCTTCTTCTTCGTTGTCTTCCATCACAACCCCTTTTTCTCCGTGCTTGGTCCAACAATTATAGCTGGGCATGAAACCGGATCAAAGCAAGTGGGTGTGAATGGTTCTGGTATTTGAGTAGTCTTTCTTGTTTTGACAGTGAACACACGGACAACACATAAAATCATTGTGACCACGGTTTGCATTAGCCACAACGATGAAATTTTGGAGGCCCGTAATGTACTCGGAATTGCGTCGGTCACCGTACATCCGTTGCCGGTTCATCTGCATTAATGTATAGTATATCAAAAATTAATAGGGAGATGACCATTTATATATAGTACATCAATGACACATGAAAGGATAAAGTTGCCGACCTCGACCGAGAAGGAAAGAGCAACGCGAAAACTTATTTCAAGCTCTCGGGCATTTCACCGAACACCTCTTGTGCATAGGAAAAAAACACAAACTAGCACACCTCTCACCCTCTTGATAGGCTCCAAAATAAGAGTGAAAAAATGGAAGAGAGGGTTGTGGGCTGCGGTGTGTTATATAGCCCCCCCTTAACACCGGTTCAAGCCACGAACCGGTGTTAAAGGGGGGAAGGCTGCGCGGGCCACTGGTGCAGGGCCTTTAACACCGGTTCGTGGCTCGAACCGATGTTAAAGGGGGTGTTCTTTTTTGCTCTATGGACCACGCCGGTACGAGCACCCCCTTTAACACCGATTCGTAGAAAAACCGGTGTTAAAGCCCATTTCCGACCTCAACCAAAGACCTCGTTTTCACTAGTGATACTCCATCCGTTTTAAAATATAAGATGTTTTAACTTTATGAAGCAAATGTCTAGACTAGTTTTAGTATGTAGGTTCACTCATGTTTGGAGTAAATCTACACACTCAAATACGTCTAGATATATTTTCTTCATAAACCTAAAACATCTTATATTTTAAAACGGAGGGAGTAAATAATAAAAATAGCCCGTGTCTAATATTGCAGGTGGGCATATATATATTTAGCACGCATTCTAGCAATACATTCAGACAATTGAACCAGCCAAAATTTTAGCACGCATTCTAGCACTACATGTAGACCATTGAACAGACCATTTTTCGAGCATGTAAATTAGCACTACACATAGACCAACGTCAACGCTTGCGTGCATTGGTAGCATCCTAGATAGCAAATCCGTGTTTATATATATATATATATATATATATATATATATATATATATATATATATATATATATATATATATATATATACACGCAAGCATTGACGTTGGATACAGGGAGTACTATTACTAGCTGCCAAGATGAGAGAGAGCCAAAATCTTGCATGCAGTTAACGGTGTTATTTGCTATTTGCCGTTTGTAGAATTGCAAGACCAGCCTTTATTGTAGCGTACCAAACCGCATCTATTGTTGCAAAAATTTCTACAAAGTGCATACGATGTGCTAGTAGTACTTGTTTGCACTAGACATTACTAGCTTGTACTAGTTGATGGGATGTGTGCATGTTAGTATCAATATGAGCATGAAAACATGCAAGAATTTCTGCAATAATTTCAACCATGAGAGTAGACCAAATATATCAACTAGTGCATACGGTATGCCAGTAGTACTTATTTGCACTAGACATTATTAGCTTGTACTAGGCGATGGGATGTGTGCATGTTAGTATCAATATGAGCACGAAAACATGCAAGAATTTATGCAATAATTTCAACCCTGAGAGTAGACCAATATATCAAGCAAGTTAGCATGCAATAAATTCAACCATGAGGGTTGCGCAAATTTCGGCCATTTTTTCCACGCTTGGCTTTCGTTTTAGTGCGGGAGTGCTTCCCGCGTTCCCGCTAAATTTTTTCAGTACAAAAGCAAAACTTGTTCCTTTATGTAGAGACGGGATTTCAGACCATTGTTCCTAGCAGCTCCCCTTTCACGTACTAGTTGCCATATCTTTTTTAGCCTCCCCACCAATTTTGGTCGGTTCAATGGTCTGAATGTATTGCTAGAATGCGTGCTGAAATTTTAGTCAGTTCAGTGGTCTACTAGTATTACTAGCTTGCATGCATGCATGAGCTATTGCTAGTTTGCATGTATGTGCTAGTACTTGCATGTGTACTTGCATGTACTAGCAATGCATGCAAAAAAATGCTCTCTATGTAACGGGGTGTGATGTTTTCCATTAGATATTTTATGCTCCTGCTGCTCAACTTTATACTCTCTATAGAATATCCAATGGTTGAATTAGTATCCATAGGTAGCATCCTAGATAGGCAAGTGACAACAGCTGAAATGATACGGTGATCTGTGCTGACTCTTACATATGCTCAATTACCGACGATCAACAAAATGTCAACGGGAGCGGTCACAGGGCAGGAAGAAAACGGGCCTGAATTCAGCGTCACAAGCTGTGCCAGCATGTGCTCCTAGGTTGACAAAGATATATACTCGACCTGAGATTTCGCGTTCAATTTTCTAGCCTGACCTTGACATGGCTTTCGGTCAGAAATGCCATATATGCCGACTCATTAATCAAATTGGGAAATAAAACGGTCATGCCACATGTGATCGAGTTAGTACAATTAATACAGCAGATGGTTTCAGTTTTCACCACCTGCCCTTTGAAATCCGAGCTCCAGAGTTGGAACGAGAGTGCCTAGATCTTAGACGCCTGATAATTCTTTATGTCGAAGTCGCTGATGTCATCATAATATTTGTGCTAATTCTCAGTTGCAACCAGTTGCAACTCATAAGGTTTGTATTAATACTCAGTTACAACCTAATTGCAACTTAATAAATTCTTAGTTACACTCGAGTTGTAACTCATGTGTAACTTCTATTTACATGAATCACGAGGTAAATCGAACGGTGAAAAAGACGACTAAGACTTAAGAAGTTCTTAGACGCTTGAGAACTAGCAAATTCGAATAAGTAAGCCTTGTGAAAACAGGGATTTACATGCATCTGCTTCACGTGCGTATCCGGAGGATCTGTAATTACGTGTACAGTAGTTTAATTGATGTTCAATCGTCTTATACATTCTGCCTTCACAGCTTGTCGCACGCATATAGATTGAACGACGATCGAGAGCGGCGTGCAGCCTCTTTCGTTTTCTTTTTTGGTTGACAGCAATAACGGCGGGGGTGAAGAATCTCCTTGCAGTACTGTGAACCATGGGAAACCCTGCCATGAAAGGAATACTAGCAATAAAGCAGCATCAGCATCCTTCCGTCGTCCGATCGTGTGAATGGATTAGTAGTAGTATTCCGTAGTTAACACAGGCCGCAGATTACTAGTACTGTCCCGATCGAACGCTGTCGCAGCGTGTGAATTCGGGTCTAGCAAACACAACCTTAATCACACCGTTTGAATACCTAAAAGATGACCTGAACAAAAAAGAAGTGTGTGCCTATTTGGTCAGGCATGCATATTTTCTTTAGCATATCCTCCGTACGACCCTACCCCTCTCCTGGTCACTTTCTTAGGCTGTACTATGAGCCACCAAAAAAAAAAGCCTGAATAATAATATAGAAAAAAAGTTACGACGATAGACATTTTCAATTTTGATCAAAGTTTTAGAATAAGGTTACGACACGCATAGAAAGCTTGAATTTCCAACTAATATAAGATTTAAAAAAAGGACGTGGCTAGGGGAGCATCGTGATGCTAGTTAGTCCAATCCGGCATCCACCTAGCACACGGACACCACGCCTGCATTTAATTTCATGTGAGAGAAATTAAAAACATCATAACTCTTAAACCGTGTGTCAGAATTACGATTTATTTTCACCGTTGGGTTTATCGTGACAAGATCTTTAAAAGTAGATCTCATTTGTATATGTTTCGACAAACTTTTTTTAAAACCAACTTAGTGTTGTATGAAAGCAACTTTGTACAAAGAGTTGTTTACCTTATGTCTTTTGTATCTTAAGTAGCCAATTTATTGCTGGTGGTGTCTTAGTTGCAGCAATATCCCTAGTAAGTTGCATTTTATGCAGACTATAGTTGCTATCATTTATTAAAATAATTTGTTGGCATTTTGGTATAGAGTAGGCAACTTTACATATGGGTATGCAACTTAGCACTAGGTGATATACCACTTGGAAATAGTGGGGTATGCGATTTAGCACACATGTAAAACAACAATTTACTATATGGTGGGCAACTTTACAGATGGAGTATGCAACTTAACACTAGATGGTAGACAACTTAACAATAAGGAGGTATGCAACTTAGCACACGTATGAAGCAAAAGTTTACTATTTATGCACATGACTTAGAAAAATGTGTAATCAACTCTAGTGTAAAGCAGGCAACTTCACATTTGAGGTATACAACTTAGCACTAATGTCTATACAATTTCGCAGACGCTGACCGTCTCTTACTGTCGTCGATTTGCCGTCTCCTGTCCTTCCCTCCCCATTCCGACCGGGTGTGATCCTAGTCCAAATGGACCACTACCCGATTTTCATATGGCATGTATCGTCGTGGCACATACAACTGCCATCCGCTTCTGTGGAGCTGGTCGCCGCCGGTCACTCCGGTGACCATAGGTCTTGAACCGTGACTTCAGGTGCGGTTCCAACAAAGTCGTTGAGTGCGGTTTATCCCTAGTTTCTGTTGGAAATATAAGCAATAATCCATATGATTTAATCCGAATAATAAACTGATAAAGCATGATCATACAAACGGTACTAAAACCAATTATGCAGATCAACAAAGTAGATGAACAAATTACATCTGTAGGAGATAAACCTATCACATCTACACCAAACGCTAGAACAAAGAACTCTAGCATAATCTGAAAAAGACAATTGAGGATCACATACAGTGTAGGCTGAATAGCAGCCGCAGCGGTCGCAGCAGTGTTGTCGCCTATGTTGAGGTTGTCGAAGAGATTGGTGACGTCCAGGAAGAAGTCGTCGTTCGGAAACTCATCGTCGGAAGAAGTGTGCAAGGTAAACAATCGACTTGTTCCATGAACAAGAGACCGTTATTTTCTCCCTAGTGGCAACATCACATCTACAACCTTAGAGATTTCTGTAACTTCCCTTGATTAAATAGAGGCATGAACCAGAGTTGAGCTACTCGGGTAAGCACCGGGTAGACGATCTTCGGAAACTCTGCTGGTATCCTGGGTGCAGTGGCGTCGCCTGCGGCAGAAGTTCCGCCTTCCACTACCGCCTTACCGCTACCAGTGGCATCCTTAGCCGGAGCTTCAACCACTTTGGATGCAGTGCTTTCTTGTGTCGCCTGCTCGCCGACAATAGCAAGTTTCGCGGCAACACCTGGGTCCACTTCCATGGTGGAAGGGCCAGATGTTACCTTAGCTGGAGAGCTTGTCGGTACGGCAGCAGGCTGGACGCTGGGAGTTGCAGGGGCGATGGCGGGAGATGCTTGGTGAAACATATCTTTAATGTTTTTAGAAGCCCTCGATGTTTTGGAGGTCTTCTTCCAAGTCATACTGGCCTTCTTCCTGAAATGTGCAAAAGTATAAGTATAGGAATAAGACGAGCAAGAGACAATGTCGGATGTTAAGAAGCTTACACAACGGTTGGTGCTTTGGTCAAAGGGATACCAATCATTCTTCTTTTCTCTGCCTCCAGGGCGGTGGTGGACTACTTGGAGGCTCCACCCTCCGTCTTCTTCTTCTTGCCTCCATCGGCAGCGTCAGAGGTGGATCTCTTCCGCTTACGCGCCAACGGGACATCATCGTCAGACACGACAGAATATAGTGGAACGGAATGAGTCCGTTCCGCACCCAGAGGTCGTTCCTGTGTTCGGTTTGGTCCGAGGAACGGAACCGAGTAGTTCCCCGGGACGGAATATTCGCCTAATATACAGAACGTAATCGTCCGACCGATTTGGTCGGATCGGGTGGAACGCGTTGTAACTGTCACCGCAACAATCAGAAAAAAAAAGAAAACACTATGCTCGTTATCCTCACCCCGACCACCAGCCCTCGACAACCCTATCTCCCGTGCGCCCTCTCCTCTCTCTCGTGCGCCGCCGCTCTCTCTCGTGCGCCGCCGCTCTCTCTCCCGTGCAGACCAGACGGAGGGATCTGGCTGGCGGCGAAGAGATCTGTCAAGGAGGAGGATTGGGCGGGCAGGCGGGCTAGGCATCGGCTGCAGGCGGAGGGATCTAGCGGTGTAGGCGGCGACGGCGACGGCACCGGCTACTGCAGGGGCAAGCAGCAGCGACAGCAGTGAAGCAAGCAGTGGCGGCGGCAACTAGCAGCGGCAGCAGTCAGGCAAGCAAGCAGCAACGGTAAGGCATGCAAAAAACGGGTTCATATGCCCATCTATTTACCGTGTACCCATCCAAAAACTGGTCAAATTGGACTCAAAATTATTAGTTTTTGTTGAGTGCTTGATGAGATCGACGAAATATGTTAGCAATACATGGTACTAGACGGACGTGCGCGCTTCGCTGCGCCGCATGCATGGTATTATTGCTTGTAGTTGTCGGTGCAGTGCACTCCTAAGAGGTTTTATATAGGACACGTCCAGATGTAACATGTTTCACTCCTAAGAGGTTTTACATAGGACACATCCAGATGTAACATGTTTATGTTTCTAGCGATGTGTCTCAATGGTATATATAACCAATGTTGTGGCATGTCGTGTACAAATCTGAGAATAGATCATCTGAACAAATACATAATTCATTAATCAGGAAAGGAGATAACCATCTGTCAATGCCTCTCGCGGCTGTAAAACCAGAGCAGAAAGCGAGGATTGGCAAGGAGTATTATGAGCGCTAACCGGCGACGGTGAGGCAACAGTCAGCATGCATGTAGTACCGCCGAGCCATCCTTGTCACCATACATCTTCAGCATGTAGTTGTCGCCACTGTCCAGCCCGTGTACACCCCAGATCCTGTCTCAATGGACACTTTCAAGTAGCCTTTGTTACTGTCGCGGTACAGCGTGTCCCCTGTATTCGTCTGTACCAGCCAAGGCGAACCAGTTCCCGTGGCCAACCTTTCTAGGTTCCCTTTCCCTCCCTTGGCAATTCGCATCTCTTAGGCCTTTCGCAGGCCAACCTTTCTAGGTTCCCTTTCCCTCCCTTGGCAATTCGCATCTCTTAGGCCTTTCGCAGGCCAACCTTTCTAGGTTCCCTTTCCCTCCCTTGGCAATTCGCATCTCTTAGGCCTTTCGCAACGTTGCTGGTGCCAATTTGCAAAAGGAGCTTCCATCCTATTTTAGAAGATACTCCCTCCACTCCAAAATATAAGATGTTTTAGTTTATGTGAAATGAATGTATATAGATATCTTTTAGTCTGTAAATTTAAAGTGAACCTACACACTTTAAAAAAGCTAAAACATCTTATATTTTGAAACAGAGGGAGTATATTCTAAAAAAAAGGTCCTTGAGTTCTTCGATCCCCTTTGTTCCTTGAAGGTTCATGCCAAATCAGAACAAAATGACTTGTTCTCCCCAAATTAACAATACAATCCATGACCGACGCCCGTCCTTGGTCAGCGCTCCCCTAGGACGCATCACCTAATCTACGCCATCCTCGCATTTCTAAATTTTATATTTTTGTTACTTTGATCTGTAGATATATTTATGAAGGTACATCAGATATATATAGGTGTCAGATTACATATCAAATTTAAAAATGAATCATGCATTGCAAGTAATTTCGTAAGTGTCAATTACAACAAAAAAGAATGGATGCGAAATTAGTTCCAAGTATGAGTGAATTTATAAGTTAGTACTTCAGTACCCAATTTACAATGATAGAAAATGACTTTCCCTTTTACTTTACCAGACAATTAAGCATCACTTTGTTCATAAACAGTGAAACGTGCACAAAAACACACAAACTGTAGTAACTATACACACAATAAACATCAATCAGGAATCCTAACGTCGACCTTCGTTCATTCACCTGAAGTTATAATAACTTGTGCCTAATCACCTACTTAGTTGACCTCCCAGAAAACATATGTTGTAGGCTTGTGAGATGAAAAAAATCCAGGAAGCTAACCAATGGAAACCACATAATTTGGCGGTTTATGCTCACCTTTGTAGACAGAACAACATGTTGAACTTTGGGAGGGGTCGTGCTTGTGGCAATATGGTATTTCTTAGCTGCTTCGGCACCTTATCTTTCTCAATATTCACACATATACACTGTGTTTAATCGCTAGAACAGAAAAGAAATGCTTGCACTTTCCCCACTGCAACCTCTGAGATTCTGAGGAATGGGAGCATATACCTTTTCCGCAAATTAATTCTCCTCTCGCAACCTCTTGTAACTGATCTTCTTCTCATTCACTTGCGTCGCAATGACATGGTCCGTGAAACCTCCTAATCACTTACCATACATCTGGGCATGCATTGATAGAGATTATGAATAGGAATCATGTACATCTGAAGGATGTTACCTTGTGGCAATAAATATCTGAGGCAACATGCCATCACTTGTCCATTATTTTCTCTTCTCACATATGCTAGATAATTTGTGTGGATCACACCTATCACACGCCTGAACTTATTTTTCCATCTCCGTCCATGGTGGTACCAGTTTAGATGCTCGGGCTCCTCTAGAACAGCAACATCAGCCATTTCATCTGGGAACGCATTCTGTGATATCTCCTACAGGTAGGATGCTTCTCATTTCTATAGAGAATTGCATGATAGGCCAAGCTCTTTCAAACAGCCTTAAAGCAGAACCAAATGAAAATTGAGCGGCAAAATATGCATACTGCCAGATGGGAAGCTGGCAACCAGAATCTACCAACAAAAAGAACAAAACGATCATGTACTGTGCTTAACTCAACGCAAGTAAGGGATCAAACTTCTCTTGATGTTGTAATCATTTACTATCAGATATAGTACTTGAAAGGAAACCAATTGCGCAAATAAAATCATGGAAGATGTAAAATGACCTTAACAACTCCCAGGGCTACAAGAATTTGGTGTACCTTGGCAAGGTAGAATTTGATGCTGAACGACGGCCTAAAATCGACCCTCTCCTCGATCCAGCGACGAACATATCCCTCTTGCTCCAAAGGCGAATCGAACACAACCTTGTTAGGGTACACCAGCTCCTGGTCCTTTAGAGAAAGCCAGGGGATGACCAGGGTGACATTTCTACTCCCATCCTTTGCAAGGTACGCCACCCAAGCATTTCAAGTACTATCATAGTGTCAGATTACAACATAAAAAGAATGAATACGGAATTAGTTCCAAGTATGAGTGAATTTATAAGTTAGTACTTCAGTACCCAGTTTACAATGGTATAAAATGACTTCCCCTTTTACTTTAACAGACAATTAAGCGGCAGTTTGTTCATAAACAGTGAAACATGAACAAAAAACACACAAACTATAGTTACTATACACACAATAAACATCAATCAGGAATCCTAACGTCAACCTTCGTTCATTCACCTGAAGTTGTAGCAACTTGTGCCTAATCACCTACTCCGTTGACCTCCAAGGAAACATAGGTTGTAAGGTTGTAGGCTTGTGAAATGAAAAAACTCCAGGAAGCTAACCAATGGAAATCACACAATTTGGCGGTTTATGCTCACCTTTGTAGACAGAACAACACGTCGAACTTTGGGAGGGGCCGCTCTTGTGGCAATGTGGTCTTTTTAGATGCTTCGGCGCCTTCTCTTTCTCAATATTCACACATATACATTGTGTTTAATCGCTGGAACAGAAAAGAAGTGCTTGCACTTCCCCATTGCAACCTCTGAGATTCTGAGAAACTGGTGCATATACCTTTTGCGCAAATTCATTCTCCTCTCGCAACCTCTTGTAACTGATCTTCTTCGTGTTCACTTGCATTGCAATGACATGGTCCATGAAACCTCCTAATCAATCTAATGTTTTCAGAGGTAGTGGACGATATTTCCCAGCTCCACAATGACCGATAGAAAGAGCACACTGCCAAAATCACTTACCATGGTATAAAATTCTGATCTTTGAGTTGTCCTCTTATTGACATGCAATTCAAACTGTTGTACTTTAGCAAGAGGCTTCTGCTCCGTATCCGGAAGATAATTAGGATCCCAGCAACCAAATTAAAAGGAACTTCTCCTGGTCCACTTCCATGGCTCAAGAAGCTCTCTAGCTGAAAACCTTCTAGCCACGTGAATTGTTTTGGTGTAGGATTTGGTGACACCTGAGAGGAAAATGTAGTTGTATGTTAAAAGATGGCCTGCAACCAGGATATACCCAACATATATCATCTTACACATACAAGTGGATTGTATATCTACTCTGATTTGAACTGAACCATGCATCATAGTAGTTGATTACATAGATAATTGAAGTATTTTTATGAGCACCAAATACCAAAACAGTTTAAAAGCCTTTTAACTTGTACTTGCTCATCAAGTACTGCAAGATTCGTCAAATAATGTCGTTGCATACTTACTTTGGAAAGAAGCTCACATTTGCAATACAAAAACTTGACACCTATATGTTGCGAGTTTAGAACATATAACCTTTTTCCGTTATTAATTTGAATATAATGATGAAATAGAAGTACATGGAACTGTAGTTCAGGATGTGCATATGAAAATCTTGATTTTTAGAACGCTGCATCCTAACACAAACCTTGATTTTCCGGCATTGATCCACGACGGGGACGCGGGCACCCTCCATCGAGCTGGGTACGGTTCGCCGGAGGGTGCAGATGAAGATCGACGGCGGACAGTGATACAGAGTAGCGAACGGCAACGGCGTGGGGCGTCCTGCGGTGGCGCGCAGGCTCAAGCGGAGCCGGCGGCAGGAAGGCTCAAGCTACCTCTACCGCTGCCAGATCCATGGCCGGCGTCGGAGCCTTGACAGGGCGTGGCGATGGAGAGGTGTGGGCCCCTGCACGTTGCCCGCGGGAGAACTTGTTGCTGGCCATTGAGGAAGAGAGAGAGAGAGATGGGCTGAGGTCGCTGGTACTACTGAGGGAGATGCGGGGGTGAGATGACATAGGGGCAGGAGGGATTGAGCGAAGTCGAGCCGGCATGGGTCATGGATGAGGCGTACACGTGGAAGGACACGCAGCACCCACCGCCTTGCTTACACGCGAGCGACTTCCCGGACCCACAAGCAGCCACAGAGCGTCTCAGCGTGCGCGGCAGAGGGCATCAGCGCCTCTGCGTGCGTTTACGCTTAAGCTATAGTATAATATAGATGAAATAATGTTAGCAGTATATGGTATTGATGTTAGCTGTACATGTTATTAATGTTTTCTCATGCAATTGTTTTGTTCATCTATGCATTTGAAAATTTATAATAGAATAAATGCATTGTAGATGGGAAAGTTGATGGATAAAAGGAAAAAGATGATTAGGGGAGCTGCAATTTTTGCTGTTTTCGCTACAATTGTTGTAGTTGTTCGGGCTATAAGAAAGAAGAGAAGACCGCGTATAAGCTATGGGCCATACATGGTATATAGATGAAATAATGTTAGCAGTACATGGTATTGATGTTAGTTGTACATGTTATTAATGTTTTCTCATGCAATTGTTTTGTTCATCTATGCATTTGGAAATTTATAATAGAATAAATGCATTGTAGATGGGCAAGTTGATGGATAAAAGGAAAAAGATGATTAGGGGAGCTACAATTTTTGCTGTTTTCGCTACAATTGTTGTAGTTGTTCGGGCTATAAGAAAGAAGAGAAGACCGCGTATAAGCTATGGGCCAATGCATGAAAGGGACCGACAGCGATTTGAATATCTCAATAGTAAAATTTGGCAAAGCGATGTCACATGTAGAAATATGTTAAGATTTGATAGAGCTCCTTTCTTTAAACTTTGTAACATAATGAGAGATCGCAAGTTGCTAGAAGATAGTGTTCATTTAAATGTAGAGCAACAAGTGGCAATGTTTCTGCACACCGTTGGACATAATGTTCGCAATAGGGTTGTGGCAACCAATTTTGGTAGATCATTCTCCACAATCAGCATAATTTTTAGGCGTGTCCTCCATGCCATTGGTGAGTTGTGTAATGAATATATCAGGCCACCATCATCGGAGACCCCAGAAAAAATAGCAGGGAACCCTCGGTCCATATTTTAAGATACTTGCTGAAACTATTTCTTAGCTAGTTAGGACACGCTTCATATCATTTAATATTTTCTATTATATAGGATTGTATTGGAGCTATTGATGGTGCACATGTGAGAGCATCGGTTACAAAAGATTTGGAAGATGCTTTTCGTGGTAGGAAAACATATGCCACTCAAAATTTCATGGCGGCTGTAGATTTTGACCTTCGCTTCACATATGTCTTGGCTAGTTGGGAGGGGTCAGCACATGGTGCATTAGCACGTGAGAGAGGCCTACAAGTATCGCAAGGTAACAAATTGACTTAGATATAATTGTCCATATGCTGTCCAAACCATTGTCACCATAATATGTTTCTTTTTTAGGCAAGTACTATTCTGTTGATGCCGGATATGGAGCCAAGCCTGGTTTCTTGCCTCCTTTTCGCAATGTGAGATACCATTTGAACGAGTGGGGCAGCAATCCCGTCCAAAATGCGGAGGAGCTATTCAACCTTAGGCACTCCTCTCTACGAGTGACGGTAGAGCCAGCTTTTGGATCACTCAAGAGGAGATTCAAAATTCTAGATGATGCCACACATTCTTCACTTTCTTGGTACAAGTGGACATTGTTGTAGCTTACTGTATTCTTCATAATTATGCACTATCTCAAGGAATTGATGAATTCATTATACCGGAGGTGACTTGGACCACACAACCAATCCGGACACAAAGCCAACAAGCAAGAGACTATAGGGACATGGTAAACCACTAGGCAACAAATGGATAACCAAATATGGGCGGATAGGCAGGCCTTGTATGGTCATTGAGTGTGGCATTTCCATGTATTTGTAGTGCTATCGATGTAATGAAACCATTTGTATTGAGTTGTGCTACATTTGTACTCTTCCATTGTAATGAAACCATTTGTTTGTGATGCTCAAAATCAAGTTTTGGCAACATTTTGGTGGCTGGACAGAATTGTTTGTCATGATTTTGTTGGCTGGACATGAATGGACAGCGTTGAAACCATCGATACAAGCATCACTGGTGCAAGCAAGAGCAACAAGGGAGGGGTGGTAGCATGGACCAATGCCATGTCCACCATGCATATAGGCTTTTTGGCTGACCTTGTGGCTAGTGGTGCAAGAGCTTCAAGTGGCTTCAAGAATTGTCATTACAACCAATGTGCCAAGTTTTTGAATGAACATTTCAACCTATCTTTAACTGGAGATCAATGTACCAACCATCTTAAGAAGTGGAGGAAGATTTGGGGCAGGCTAGTCCAATTGAAAAATCTGAGTGGAGCTCTATGGGATGAGGATACTTGCACTATTAGGCTCAACGATGAACACTATGCAGGGCATTGCACTGTAAGTTTGTTCCCTAAACATTTGCGTACTTTCTACTACTCACTTGCATTCTTTGCATCCTTTATATGTGACTCACTTATTCATTTTTATGTATAACAACAAATCTGATATCCCCTTCTTGAATAACCCAATTGAGCACTATCGTGCAATGGAAACGATTTTTGGGACAACCATGGCTACGGGAAAATATGCCAAGTCAGGGAATGATCCTCTCTCTATTGATGTTGAAGATGAAAGTGAGATGCAAACTTCACCAAATGTAGGTGAGTCTTCTTCCAAAGGACCACCAAAAAATAAGGCCAAGATTGTTCACATTGAAGATGATCCATTGGTCTCCACTCTCAAGGATGGGTTCAAAATGATGGCTGATGCTCTTGCAAAATCTGGTGGAGATGATGATGTTGTACCAGATGACTTGTGGGATGCTTTGGTTGCAATACGAGGATTCTATGAGGCGTATATTGCTCACTACTATGCTTATCTTGTTAACAATCCAAAGAATGCAAAAGCGTTCATGAAGCTTAAATTCCACAACAAGTTGGTTTGGGTGAGTAGTTATGTGGAGAAGAACTTTGGAGTGCTCTATAATTTGAAGTGATGGCATGTACTTAAAATGGCTTGATGGACTATAATGAACTTTACTATTATTATTCGATGGACTGTAATATGGTCCGTATGAACTCAATTTAGTGCTTTTGGATCACTACTATGCCATTAAACTTGATATGGTTGAATGCAGACTATTTTTATGACTATTATGGTTGTATGGATATAATGTCTATCATGTTTGCTGCCATATATGTGTTATACTTGTGAGAATATATTTGTTATTGCTTATTGCTGCAAATACAAAAAAAGTGCTGCTGAAATTTTAATTGGTATATTGCTACATGTGGGAGGTATGTTCACCATATCAATGGAAGAGGTGAGCTGAATCAAAAATTTGTCATTCCATTCCTCAGTTTTGGTCCAAACCGAACAGAAAATGGAACCATTCCGTTCCTCGATTTTTTCCGGACCGAACGCGGGGTCGGAACCATCCCATGACCTCGGAACGAAACCATTCCGTTCCATCCCCTCTAGTTCCAGAACCGAACACATCCTTGGATAACCATGTTATCCTCCTCTAGACTCTTTAGCTGTTAAGTGAAATCCCGAAGTGTTAGATGAAATGGTAATGGCTAGACGGAAGAACTGGAGTATATGTCATACACGAAAAATAAATAGATACCTCTGGGCACGTGCCGCCCTCGAACATGTCGTAGGTGATGGTGAATCCACGCTTCCTATCCTTCACCTTGACGATGTCTTTGAGGCGGAGCTTGATGGAGTCACTCGAGAAGTTGTCATCGGAGATGTGGAGGCTATCCTTCCTATCCTTGGTATACTGGTGCATCAGCTTAGCATGGTGATGCGGAGGCTGGATCCGCTTGATGAACCAGCACATGGCTAGGTAAAATCCGGTCAGACCCGTGTCTACGAACCACTCGATCCGCCTTACAGCGTGGGAGGCTTCATCGTCGGATGGAAGGAGGGCCTAGGATCTCCATGTCGGGGCTTCAGCGGCAGCTCCATCGACAAAATCCGGGTATGTTGCTTCTCGGCCATCCAAAGGGATATCTGGGCCGTAGAAGTACGTCCTCTGCCAATTTTTGCAGGACTCGTGGCCTACAAAGTCGGGGAACCTCCGGCCAGGCCAGATCTTGAAGCTAATGGTTACACAATTTCCGAGCTCATCCTTGCTCACTTCGGCTTCCCTCTTGACGGTGAAGAAATATATAAACAGATATAATCTAGGCCTGATTCCTAGGTAACCCTCACAATGCGCCGCGTAGTTGCTAAGCGCAAGGAAGCTATTCGGAGACAGGTTCTAAGGTTGAACCCGGTAGTGGCTAAGGACATCTATGAAGAAGTCGGAGATTGGGAGGGAGACGCCGCGTACCAGTTGGGCTTTGAGGTACACCTTTTCTCCAGCTTGGGGAGAAGGGATGACCTCGTCGGCCGGTGCCACCCGCTAGACCAGCCCTTCCATCATGGGTAGGTACCCCTCGGCGAGCATCTCCTTGAGATCGCTGATACGTTGGAAACGTATCTATAATTTTTGATGCTCCATGCTTGTTTAGTATCTACTTTGCTTTACTTGTCCACACTTTGAGGTGCTTTTTACATGTTTTCTGGTACTAACCTACTAACAAGTTGCAACAGTGCCATATGCCTGTTTTCGGCTGTTTTTGGTTTCAGAAAAGTTAGTAAAGAAACATTCTCGGAATTGGACGGGACAAAGGACAAAGTCAATTACTTTCCGTGGGGAACAAGAAGTCCAGAGGAGAGACGGAGGGGCCAGCCAGGGGGGCTAGACCCACCCTAGGCGTGGGTGGGCCCTAGCCCGCGCCTGGCTAGGGTTTGCTAGCCCTAGTGGCCGCCTCTGTCTCCCCCTTCGCCTATAAAAAGCCGCCGATGCAGAAAACCTGGGTACCTGATCAGAAATCCACAAAACCGTCTGTAGCCGCCGCCACCATCGTCCCTAGATCGGGGGATCTGAAGTTCTTCTGGGCACCCTACCGGAGGGGAGATCATCCTG
The DNA here is from genome assembly GCA_916181665.1 of Avena sativa. NCBI lineage: Eukaryota > Viridiplantae > Streptophyta > Magnoliopsida > Poales > Poaceae > Avena > Avena sativa. Next base: position 19,029,806 of record OV702285.1, read on the forward strand.
GAGGCCTTCTCTCCAGTATGATGCGTGAGTAGTTCCACCTTGGACTATGGGTCCATGTAGTAGCTAGATGGTTGTATCTCCTCCTTTGTGCTTTCATGTATAGATCTTGTGATCTACGTCCATGATCAAGATCTAATCTATTTGTAATCATGCATGTTGTGTTTGCGGGGATCCGATGGATATTGAGATTATTATGTTGGTTTGATTAATGGTTTTGTCTTTATGATTCTATCATGTATGTGTTGTTTGTGATCTTGCATGCTCGTTGCTAGTGGTTATCTTGGCCAAGTAGTTGCTAGTGACTCCAAGAGGGGGTATTTATGCTCGATAGTGGGTGTGCTGGCCCAGCATACCACTGCATGTTGTAGTATACTATAGTCGTGGACATAACACTCACGGAGTACCATTCCGCAAATATTACATCCTCAGAGTGGTACAACAGAAACAAAGCGGGTCCACAACATACATTGTTATTATTACAATCAGAATTTACATGACGACTTTGAGATCCTCTTAGGTCCATAGAGGTATCCCGATGACTTAGGGCTAAACTATAGTAACTCAGAGAACAGAATTAAGAAGCAACTAAGGTTTATACGAGATTTAATATAGATAGAGGATAGAGATCTATGCTACTGGACTAGATCACTATATATATGCTACATCTACACTTCAGATACGTCGGTCTCCATTCCATAGATGTTTTCGTAATTGTTCCCTTCGACGCTTTCGGATAATTCTGGTTCTTCGTAGCGGAATTCTTCTTGGTCTTCAATTGGATATAGTATTTCCTCTTCCTGTCTGTTAATGTCTTCAGAATCTAGCAAGCGTTAAGAAGATACGTTGAGTACAAGCGTACTCAGCAAGTTCACTAAAAAGGAGTGTTTGATGCACTATATCTACAGCCACAGGACATAGGTCGTAGGCAATGCAAGTTTTTGTAAACATTTCTTCAAAGGTTGCTTTTATTCTGAAAAGCTATGTCCGTCAGCCTTCACGGGTTTACCAGAACTTTCATGGAGTTCCTTTCCCGCTGCGTTCTCAGCTCCTTCCCGGAACAGGGAGTAACAAGTTACAGTTCTTTCACTCTGCGGAGGTGCGTTACTTTACCCATGAGATATCTTAGCTTTGTTGCACATCTGGGAGCGCATTCCCGTTCACACTTCCTTGGTATGAGGCCCAGACTAAGATCCAAGCCAATCACTGTCCTTCTCCGCGACCCTGCATACACCACAATTGTTGTATGCCCAAACTCAAGGTAGACTTTTCCCCGTATAAAATGGCTATACCTTAGTTGGATACACACAACAACCATTAACACTAGAAATCTGTCTTTTGTAAGCCTAGATCCACGGTAGACTTTTCCCCGTATAAAACGGCTATACCCACGATCTGCAACTTACAAATGCCTAGAACAGTGTCCAATGCATGCGAAAGGGAGCCGATCCAGCTGACTTCTCTGTGCCATTCCAAATCTCATGGTTAACGCATAATATACGGCGCAAGTATCACTGGCGACATTGGTTGTTAAGTTCTAGATAATATGTTCCTTTACCACCGGAACTTTCATAGTAGATAATTACCTCATGGTAAATAACCTATAATCATATTATTATGAAAATAGTGTTTTCTGACTTTTTTCAAATGCAGGTGTTGAAAACACTGGATTTGTAAAATACTTTACAGAAAATAATCAAAGGACATGAGCAAGTGTGAACTTGCCTTGATATAGCGAAGTATTGTAGTCAAATGTCTCGACTTGACCCTGGACCTCGGGTTCTATAAAAGTACCATCATTGCCCGGTAAGGACAATGTTTAAAGAAGCAATATGTTTTTATGCATAAGTAAAGCTATGCATTTTGTAAAACCTTAAGTAATTCCCCAACATTACATGTGAGTTGGATTTAGATGATTTGTTTATGATGTGAGTTATCTTTAAGTTTATTTCATAAAGGAGTGTAGTTGTAAGGGTTTTTGGATAACATATAAGATATGAAAGTAAGGTACAATTGTAATACAATTCTAAGATTGGGTGATACCATGTAATCATTACAAGGTTCATGTTTTAATTTTGTTATGGTTTAAAAGAAATGGTATAGTGTTTCTTTTGAAAGTGGCAAAAAGAATAACATTTGAAGAAAATATTATTTATGTTAAGTTAATCAACTCTGAAGATTAATATTATTTATGATTTTGAGTCATTATATATCTAGCTTATGATATGTCAGACCAAAGTTAACTATAAAGATATAATTGGACTTGGGATATAATATTTATGGCATTAACAATAATTAGGGTTTTACTTAAGCATGATGAAACTTAGTCTTAAAGACTTAAAGATAGTATCCTAAATTATAATTATATGTTAGACTATTTTAGAGTTAAAAGATTGTGTTTTGAACATGATTATTTCTTACTTAGGAAATAATGTTAAATAATTAATAAAAAAATATCCTATTTTAATAATTGAAGATATATGATCTAAGAATTTTAAAATGTTTTAGGAATAATATATTTAGTATTATCTTAGTAAGTATTCTTACTTAAAATCTTAAAATTGAATTTTATTTTATTTTAGGTATTATCTTGATTTTTTTTAAAAAAATTCTCAATTATTGAATGTCTTTAAATATTTGTTTTAAGTTTTATTTGTAAAATTTTAAGTTAGTATTTTTATTAGATAAGAGATTTAATTTTATGCATGAAAGTGATTTTTATTTATTTTTAGGAATTATTCTGCATTTATTAAATTTCATTTAGTTATTTAAGGGTGTTAATGTTTATCTGCATTTTATTAAATTTAAATAAATATGATTATATTTTTCTTAGGTGGAGATTATTTTTATAAGAATTTAGATGTATTAAATATATTTTTAGGATTTTTCTACATTTTTCTAGATATAAAATAGTGTTCAGGGGTGTTTTGGTCATTACTTTATTCTAGCTTTTTCTTATGCCTTTTTTTTATTTTTGTCTATTTGGTTGGTAACAAGAACGGCCCGGCCCGGCCCAGCCCAGGACTGGCTCGCGGTCAACACGACCCCGGCCCCCTTCACCCTTCTCGCTCACTTCCCCTTCCTGGGACGAACCCGCTCCTCCCCTCTGTGACGTCCACTCCGTCGCTCGCCGAATTCCAACGAACACCGGTCGCTGCAGCCACCGCAGACAGCCACCCTATCTTCGCCTACCTCAGACCTACTTACCCCTCCAACTCGATTTGTGAATGATGCCTTATTGATCTCGCCCCCTTCAATTGTCTGGTTCTAGGGTTCTTGCTGCCCATGGCTCTAGAGATTGATGGTGATCCCGTTGGTTTGTGGTGGTGTCCAGGTGATGCGGAGAGGATCTGGTGGTGTTGCTTGCTGCAGGTTGCAGCTCGGTGCGGGGCTAGCACATGGTGCTCCCTGTGCCGCTACTCGATTTGGGTTTATTTCTGCCTCCCCTTCGACGAGCAGTAGCTTGTCAAAGGTAGGTGATCCTTTACTCACCCCTCCCTCTCTGTTCTACTCCTGCCGCTTAATCTGTGTCCAACCCTAGCTCGGGTTCCTCCCTCTGGTTCCTAAGCACATTACAGTAGCTTTGCTAATAAATCTGACTAGCAGGTTTGATCCAAAATTCTATTTATCTGAATTGAGCTAGTGGATGGCTTAGGGATGTGATTACCTTATGATGATGTCACTAGCTAATTATGTAGCTAAAAGCACAAGTGGAGCTAGTGCTTCTAAGTTAAATTGCTACCTATCAGTAGAGAAACTATTGGGACTATTGCTATGTCCCTTGATAGTAGATATATATAAGATATGCTACTTCACTATGAAGGGATGTATCTGTTTGGATGAATTTCTCATCCAGAAATGTGTGGTTTAGTAATAGGCAGTATTATATTCACTGTCTTCTCTGAATCAATTATCTAATATGATTCCTAAATTCATTTAGGAAGATAATTATCTGATTTTAATAGACATAGATGAGCTTATTGGTATAGAGGTGCTACCCTATGGGAATGTACCCTGTAGCCAAGCAGCTGTGGTATAAGTTTATCTAGTAAAAACTAGATCATAAGCTAATGATGTTGGTCTGAAGCTATGTTTTTCTTATAAATTCCCAACTGATGCCTGTGCTTGGTAGAGAATATATTCAGCTAATGACTTAGCTGAATCATGGTGATGTTGATTGGGAAATGATTGGAAAAATATGCCTTGCTTGCTAGCAGATGGATTATAAAAAAGGATAGTGGTTTTCTTTGGCTTGTATATGTGCTCTTGACCTGGTGGTCAGATGATACAATAGCTTAATATGCTCCCCACATCAGATTCATATGGTATATGATTATAGAATGATTATTGTAGCTTTGCTACAACATAATAAATGATTCCTAGTTTATGACTAGGAAAATGATTTGAGATATGGTTTGGTTGCCTCTAGCTAGTTGACTGGGTGGTATTTTACCACATTAGATTTGGCTACTGTGGTGCCTTTCTGGAGTGTGCACAGTGGTTATCTAGCTAGCATGGTTACTTGTATAAATGGAAATGGAACCATTTATTTGAGATGATTTTGGATGCAAACTAATAACTTGGAAATTACTGGCCAATGAGGCAAGAGACTGAGGCAAGATTTATTTAAGAACAGATACTAAGATTGAGAAAGCTTTCTATGTCTCTATGATGATTTTGCAAAGAAACACTTTGAAATTCTGAGAGTACCACTCAACCTAATCCTCCTAGATATATTCTAGTTGAAGGGTAGGTGGATATGGTTGCTATGTCTTATTATTTCCTCCAAGATGTCATTGCAAAAATGAAATAAGAACTGATGCTACAAGATCTAGATATACTTCCATCTACCTTGTTGTTTGTAGTGTGAATAGATGATGTGTACTGAGAGCTTATGAAACATTTGATTCTGCTACTATGGCTCCTGGTCACTCTCCTTTTAATATCCAGTTCCTCCTGGATCTGATGTGGCCTTGATGAGCTTTTACTGATCCATCTTCTCCTTTTATCCTTCTCCTCCTTGTTAATCTTCCTTCCTCTATCCTTAATCTATCTTTTCTACTGGTGCTTTGGTTTTGATCTAGTTGGCCTTCTTCCTGATCTGCTACTGGCCTCCTTCTTGATTAGATAACCATAGTGGCTGTGATTTATGGTGGTTTGCTGGTCACTGCAATATCAAGCAGTGCTCTGGTATATGTGTGGGAAATGGATAATATGGGGGTGTTCTTATGTGTTCTTGAGAGAAAACTGATGCTTGTTCTATGTATTGTGAATATACTCTGATGGGTTTCTGGAATAGAGAAAGAAAGAAGCAAGCAGGTGCTTTGCTACGGCTGTGCTGGCTCTGTTATATGCTTGGTCCTTTCTCTGTGGTGTGGACAACACATCATTTGCATGCATGACAGTGCTGCTTGCAGCTAGGCCCCGCTGGGTGCAAGTTTCCACAAGTGGAGACTTGGTGTTGTGGATGTGCTTCAGCTGAGATGGCAGCATTATCCTTGTGTTGATACTTCCTTTTGCTACCAAGTGAAATTTGCCCCAAATGCCAGTGAAGCAATGCTGAGGCAAATGATGCACTAATAAGAACAGATTTACTCAATGGTGAAACTTGCCCCAATATTTCTATCAATGATGTTGGACTGAGACAACTTTTGATAAGAACAGATATCCTTATTTGGTGAAACTTGCCCCTTTTATGATTGGCGCAGTGATGTAATGAATAGTGCACCTCACTATTAGACTGAGAGCTTAATTTCTAACACTAACCCCTTTTTGTTTTTATCTTTTATTTGTTTGATTTGCAGGAATTAAAAGAATATCCAGGAATATCAAAATAGATAGAGATTTTAGCTTAGAATTATCACTTCTGTAATTATTTTATTTAATTGTAATAACAATGTAATTCTTTTATATTTTACCGAAGCTTTTATTTTTCTTTATTTGTAACTATTCATCTATGTAATGACTTCTAATTACTTGTATTGATTAAATCCTTGTATGATTAAATAAAGATTTCTTCTTATTTGTTTCCTGTATTTTACTTTATTCTTATTCTTTTATTGTAAAAGAATAATATAATACTTCATGTATTCAATTTTATAAATAATTTTGTTATATCCTGGTTGTAATCTTTTCTTTTTATTCCTTTGTTATAAAAGGATAATGTGATATACATATATTCTTTTAATAAAGAACTTTTCTATTTGTTTCATTATTGTAATTCATTTTCCATTTTCTTTATTCATTTAATTATTTTATTATAATCTTTTCTTTATTCTTTTATTTTGAAGGAACATTGTAATGTTGGATTTTAAGGATCTTTATACTTTTATTTATAATACTTGCATTTGTATTATTGTGAATAATTTGTTATAAGACAAATTTCTCCCTCATAACTCTAGAAAACAATAGAGGTCATGTCAAAATTCATCTCACTCCCCTTCTGATAACACTAAACCTAATTCATCGGAGTGAGAATTCTAATCACTCTAGTCTTTTTATTTGGCGAAAAATTTACCCGGATTTTCAGATGCATGCATGCAGATGCACAAAATCCTAAATCTACCCTTCGTTTAGTCCTAAATGCTGGGATGTTACACCGGGTTCATGCCTCTAGTTTCCAAGGGAAGTGACAATAATCTCTTCAGTTGTAGATGTGTTGTTGCTACTAGGGAGAAAACAACGGTCTCTTGTTCATGGAACATGTGGACTGTTTACCTTACACACTTTGCTTAAAGCAGTTGTCTGTTGCTTGCAACTTAATACTGGAGGGGGTTCGGATGATAACCTGAAGGTGGACTTCTAGTCATAGATGCAATTGGATGGAAGTCTATGTATCTTGTTGTATTGCCCAATCAACCTCATAGGATCTTTCTAACTAGTAATTGCATTGTTATGCCTTGCTCAGTTCTAGTCAATTGCCCTGTTGTAATTTGTTTACCCTTCACGCCATGTTGTTTATCTAAGTAGAGCACCTCTAGTAAACTATGGACCTAGGTCCAATCTTTACCATTGATACATCTTCCACTGTTACATGTTTACATGCTGCAAACCATTATCTTCCACACCATAATTTTAATCCTTTGTTACAGCAAACCGGTGAGCTTGACAACCTCACTAATTCGTTGGGACAAAGTCTTGAGTTTGTGTTGTGCAGGTCTCCGCGTTGCTTGCAACACCTGTGTGACGTTTCCTTCCTCCTTCTGGTTCGATAACCTCGGTCTCTACTGAGGGAAGACTTGATGCTTGCTGCTTCACACCTTGCTCTTGGGGTTTCCAACGAAGCGCTCCCACATCAAGGAGGCGCCATCAACAAGTTTTCTGGCGCCGTTGCCGGGGAATAAAGGGACATCTAAACTTCTTCCTCCCCGTCAAGCACCAAGTTTCCTGGCGCCGTTGCCTGGGAGGCTAAGGACGTCTTCACTAGGGGAGTCCTTCACTTCCTTTCTCTTTACTTTGTTTTTAGTTTGATTTTTTTGTTTTGCTTGGTTTTGTTTGCCTCTTTCCAAAAACCCAAAAAAATAGTTTAGCTTGGTTTGCTTTCTTTATTCAAAAACACAAAAAAATTAGTTCCTGCTCTAGCTGTTGCTGCTGTTTTTGGCTTGCCCACCTTTGCCAAAATGAACTCTGCTGAGAACACCAAGTTGTGTGACTTCACTAGCACCAACAACAATGATTTCCTTAGCACTCATATTGCTCCACCTGCTCCTGATGCTAACTTTTATGAAATTAAGCCTGCTTTGTTGAATCTTGTGATGAGAGAGCAATTTTCTGGTGCTGGTTCTGATGATCCTGCTGCCCATCTTAACAGCTTTGTTGAACTTTGTGAGATGCAAAAGTATAAGGATGTAGATGGAGATATTATTAAGCCCAAGATTTTTCCTTTCTCCTTGAGGGGAAAAGCTAAAGAATGGTTGCTTTCTTTGCCTAAAAATAGTATTAATTCTTGGACTAAGTGCAAAGATGCTTTTATTGGAAAGTACTATCCTCCTGCTAAGATTATATCTATGAGAAGTGACATTATGAAATTTAAACAACTTGATAGTGAACATGCTGCTCCAGCTTGGGAAAGAATGAAATCTTTGGTTAAGAATTGCCCTACTCATGGACTCACTGCTTGGATGATTATCCAGACTTTTTATGCAGGTTTGAATTTCTCCTCAAGAAACCTGTTGGATTCAGCTGCTGGAGGAACCTTTATGAGCCTCACTTTGGGTGCTGCAACAAGGCTCCTCGATAATATGATGGTTAACTATTCTGAATGGCATGTTGAGAGAGCTCCACATGGTAAGAAGGTAAATTCTGTTGAGTAAACTTCCTCTTTGAGTGAAAATATTGATGTTATTATTATGGCTATGCTTGTTAATGGGAAAGCTCCTTTAGATCCTAATAGTGTTCCCTTAGCCTCCTTGGTTGCTCAAGAAGAGCAAGTTGATGTGAACTTCATTAGAAACAACAGTTTCAACAATAATGCTTATAGGAGTAATTTTGGTGGTAACAACTATAAGCCTTATCCTCCTAATAATGGCAACTCCTATGGAAACTCTTACAATAATGCTAGAAGTGCCCCCTCTAAACTTGAAGTCATGCTCAAGGACTTTATTAGTAAACAAACCACTTTCAATAAGACTATAGAGGAAAAGCTTTTAACTGTTGAGAAAAATATATCCTCTTTGTCTGAAGCTCAGTTCTCTTTGATTAATAAAATGTCTGCTAAACCTAAAGCTATGGAAAACACCTTTGATACTGCTCATCACATACAAGTTACTATTGATGAAAATGTTAGGCTGCTAGCTCAACTCCATGCTAAGTGGGAAAGGGAAGCTGAAATTGATAGAAACAATAGTGTATGCACTATCACCACTAAACCACAAATAGTCCCTATTCCTACTCCTACTATGCCTAAGCCTGTTGAGCCTACTACTAGTGATGCCAAGTTTGACTTTGATATTGATGGTTGCAATATTTCTGAAGTGATTATGTTTTTGCAAAAGCTTGCTAGAAGTCCTGATGCTAGTGATATGCATGTTGCTTTCACCAAACACATCATAGATGCTCTTGTTAAGATTAAGGAAGAGAAGCTAAAACACAAAGCTTCTATTCCTAGGAAAGTAGAAGATAGTTGAGAACCCATTATTAATATGCAAGTGAATGACTTTGATCTCAAAGCTTCCTGTGATCTTGGTTCTAGTGTCTCTATTATGCCTAGGAAAATTTATGAAATGCTTGATTTGCCACCTTTGAAAGATTGTTATTTGGATGTCCCACTCAATGATAATGCCAAGAAGAAACTCATGGGTAGTATTAATGATGTTATCATCATGGTTAACAATGCTTATGTCCCTGTGGATTTCTATGTTTTGGATGTTGAATACAATGCTTCTTGTCCTATTACTTTGGGAAGACCTTTTTTTAGAACAGTTGGTGCCATCATTGATATGAAAGAAGGCACCATTAAATATCATTTTCCATTCAAGAAAGGTATTGAACACTTCCCTATGAGGAGAGAGAAGTTGTTTTTCACTCCTCCTTTGAAAGCAAGATTTGATGTTAATGCTTCTTCATTTGAAAATACTTGATTCTTCTTGCTTCTTGTGCCTAACTTAAAGGCGTTAAAGAAAAGTACTTGTTGGGAGATAACCCAAGAGTTTCCTTGAGTATTGGAAGTTATTACTTCAGTAATAACCTCTCCTTATCCTTTTTGTTTGCTTTTTGTGCCAAGAATGACCTCTAATGAGAGAGAATTAAGATTTGGGGAGTTGTTGTCCCGAAACAGATTTTTGTACTCCACCATAAAAATTCGCGAGGAGTCTCTGTAACTCGGATTGAGCTCAAAATTTACGAATAAATCCCCAGTTTGTTAGATAACTTTCGTTAGTTCAACACTTTTTTATTTGAGCAACAGAAGATGTTCGAAAAAATCGGTTTCTACCTGCTGGTTTGTTTTGAAAGATTTATGCCATTATTTGCATTTGCTTCTTATTAATTCCTTTTTGAGTTCTCTTCAGGTAAATGGAGATTTTTGGAGGAGTTACTACAGTAGCTTGTGTTTTTATTGAAAAGCCTTGCTGTTCCAAAGCTTTGCCAGTGGTCTAATATCTTTTGAATAAACTAATGTTGCTAATGAAGATTGTGTGAAGTTTTGTATGAAGGAAAAATTTCAGGTGTAGAGATATAATGATGCAATGAGATGAAGAATGGACAAAATCTCATGCTTGGGGATGCCACCATGGTGTCACCCCAAGAAATATTCAAGAGTTACAAGCGTCAAAGCTTGGGGATGCCCAAGGCATCCCCTTCTTCATCAATAAAAAGCTCAGGTCTGTCTAGACACTTTGTTTTTATTGTTTTATGCACAGTTATGTTGTTCTTGGAGCGTCTTCGTTTGCTTTGCTTAGGTTGTTTAGTTTGCTTGAATAAAGTAGTTTGGACCCCCGTTATCGTTGTGTTGTTTTGCAAATAAGTTTGCTTGGTGTTGGAAAGGAGTAGTAAGTTCTTGCTTGTAAGTGCAAGAGGAGCTTCCATTGACTGTGACTTAGACTTTAGCATGACATGCTAGGTGTTGTTTTGACCTTATGCTTAGTGATTATTGCTGCAGCATGTCTTGTTCCAAACAATTGGGATTGCTTAGTGTGCCTTGAAGAATTATGCGTTGTTTTAGCATGCAAAAGCATAGTATTGTGGTATTCTCCTTTATGTTTTGCTTGGGTTGACTTGGCACATACTTACACCATGTTATGACTCTCACAAGTCACCATTAGCCTCTATGATCATTTAGTCCTTGACTTGTAGTACCACTCTTTGCTTTGATTAGTATGCTTTGTTGCACTGCATGATTATGGCCATTATTGCTCTCTTAGTTGGTTGCTCCCAGTCTTTTGCTAGCCTCCACTTGTATGAGTAAGTTATACTCATGCCTCCAACTCCCAAGAAACCAAGCTTTTCCAAAGTGTCCACTATAAACTCATATGCATGGTGTGTTACACCATTCCAAGTATATTCTTGTTTTCAACTATCATCCAATTAAACACTATTTTGTTATGTGAAAACTTAGTGATTAAAGCCCTCACGAACTTGATGGCACACTTTATATTCTTTGCCCCTAATAAACTTGAACCATTGTGACAACTTTGTTGTATATGCTTGCACTTATAAGTTGGAGTTAAAGAACCGTGATGTCACGGGGAACGTTTTCAACATTGCACTTGTACCTTGTTGTACTCAGTTGATATCATGTTCTTTTGTCTATGGATGTCAACGGTGTGAAATAAAGAGGGGACTTGTAAGTCCATGGAGTTTGTATTATGTGTGAGAGAAACGCCTGGGCCACTAGCCTAAGCCATGCCTAATCATGGTGGAAACTTGCAGCATCACCATAATGAGCTATCTATGAAGCATCTTCAATAAAAAGCTATACATATGGTAAATAAAAAGATTGCTGAGATGCTCATTGTCTGATTGCCTTGTCATTTTGGTTATGGAAAAGCTCTTGTACCATGTGCAAGGGGTACCCCGTTGGTGGTTCTCAATGATATGAAAATACTTACAATCACAAGAACTTACCTGGACCCAAAGTTGAGTATGCATGAGGTGTGGCCCTCGTATTCAAGGGACTTGAGATTGCCAAATTATACTTTGTCAAGAATATACTCCAGCTTTGCCACTTTAACCTTAACCACTTCAAGATGCTTATGATAGTGGCAATGAGGGCTGAAAGCTAACAAGTACCATAATTTTTGGAAGCTCTTTTTGAAACTTGTAATCCCTACTTCATTTACAAAAAAGGCCTTTCTTCCACAACTATTGAGTCTCCACCTTCTACTTTTAGGCACCATTAAGAGAGCATAGTTGTCATTCTGTGTGCAGTGTTCCAAAGCTTATTAATTGTTGCATATTGTGTTATTACTTGTTCCTGTGCTACTTGTTTCTAGTCATCCTTGTGAACTTTGCAGGTGTCCTATGCATTTTATTGCCACTATATGAAGGACAAGCTGATTGCCACTATGCTATGTTTTTTGTATGTGAAACAAACAAATGTTTTTCAATGCATGTTATTCATGATCTTTGTTTGTAGCTTGTCATGTTGCATGCACAGTTACTATGTCCTATTGTTAGAACTCCATCTTTCATGCACATGTTAGAGTTCTTTGATCCCATCTTTCAATGCTTGCAAATGGTTGGATCTTTATTGTGAGGGTGCATGTCTCCTAAAAAATTATTCTATTTATCACTTACCTACTCGAGGACGAGAAGGAATTAAGCTTGGGGATGTTGATACGTTGGAAACGTATCTATAATTCTTTATGCTCCATGCTTGTTTAGTATCTACTTTTCTTTACTTGTCCACACTTTGAGGTGCTTTTTACATGTTTTCTGGTACTAACCTACTAACAAGTTGCAACAGTGCCAGATGCCTGTTTTCTGCTATTTTTGGTTTCAGAAAAGTTAGTAAAGAAATATTCTCGGAATTGGACGGGACAAAGGACAAAGTCAATTACTTTCCGTGGATAACAAGAAGTCCAGAGGAGAGACGGAGGGGCCAGCCAGGGGGGTCAGACCCACCCTAGGCGCGGGTGGGCCCTAGCCCGCACCTGGATAGGGTTTGCCAGCCCTGGCGGCCGCCTCGGTCTCCCCCTTTGCCTATAAAAAGCCCCCACTGCAAAAATCCTGGGTACCCGATCAGAAATCCACGAAACCGTCTTTAGCCGCCGCCACCATCGTCCCTAGATCGGGAGGATCTGAAGCTCTTCCCGGCACCCTGCCGGAGGGGAGATCATCCCGGAGGCCTTCTCTCCGGTATGATGCGTGAGTAGTTCCACCTTGGACTATGGGTCCATGTAGTAGCTAGATGGTTGTATCTCCTCCTTTGTGCTTTCATGTATAGATCTTGTGAGCTCTGTTCATGATCAAGATCTAATCTATTTGTAATCATGCATGTTGTGTTTGCGGGGATCCGATGGATATTGAGATTATTATGTTGGTTTGATTAATGGTTTTGTCTTTATGATTCTATCATGTATGTGTTGTTTGTGATCTTGCATGCTCTCCGTTGCTAGTGGTTATCTTGGCCAAGTAGTTGCTAGTGACTCCAAGAGGGGGTATTTATGCTCGATAGTGGGTTCATGCCTCTAGTTTCCAAGGGAAGTGACAATAATCTCTTCGGTTGTAGATGTGTTGTTGCTACTAGGGAGAAAACAACGGTCTCTTGTTCATGGAACATGTGGACTGTTTACCTTACACACTTTGCTTAAAGCAGTTGTCTGTTGCTTGCAACTTAATATTGGAGGGGGTTCGGATGATAACTTGAAGGTGGACTTCTAGTCATAGATGTAGTTGGATGGCGGTCTATGTATCTTGTTGTATTGTCCAATCAACCTCATAGGATCTTTCTAACTAGTAATTGCATTGTTATGCATTGCTCAGTTCCTGTCAATTGCCCTGCTGTAATTTGTTTACCCTTCATGCCATGTTGTTTATCTAAGGTGAGCACCTCTAGTGAACTATGGACCCCGGTCCAATCTTTACCATTGATACATCTTCCACTGTTACCTATTTACTTGCTGCAAACCATTACCTTCCACACCATACGTTTAATCCTTTGTTATAGCAAACCGGTGAGCTTGACAACCTTACTGATTCGTTGGTACAAAGTCTTGAGTTTGTGTTGTGCAGGTCCCCACGTTGCTTGCAACACCTATGTGACGTTTCCTTCCTCCTTCTGGTTCAATAATTTCGGTCTCTACTGAGGAAAGACTTGCTGCTTGCTCTTCACACACCCTGCGCTTGGGGTTACCAACGAAGTGCCACATCGAGCACCATCAACTCGTAGACACCATCCCATGCCACATAGCAGTGATGTCAACTCATAGTCGTAGGTACCATGAGGATGAGGATGGTGACACGACAGTCAGAGTGAAGCTATGCATCTTCTCTTGGCGACTTTTTTGTGGAAGTTCCATGAAGAAGACAATAAGTTAGTTCTGGTAATTGTGAATTAAGTTAATGTTTGTAAAAAAGTATAAGCTTGAATTGCATTTTTTCGAGAAACCACTGGATTGCTGCTCTGAATTTACATGCAAGCTAAAGAGTATTAGCTTGTGCATAGGCTTGCCGGCCCTCGAAAACAGAGGATACTAAGGCAAAGTTTTGCGGCAATGAAAAACAAGAACATGACGAGTAAAACAACCAATCTTAACACTGCAATTATCAAAGTAAATAGTACTCCCTCCGTTTTAAAATATAAGATATTTTAGCTTTGTGAAGAAAATATATCTAGACTTGTTTTAGTGTGTGGATTTATTTCAAACTTAAGTGGACCTATATACTAAAAATAGTCTAGATACATTTGCTTCACAAAGCTAAAATATCTTATATTTTAAAACCGAGGGAGTACTAATAAACTGAACCTAGTACGTAGTATTATATAAGTAGTAACACTAGTAAGCGGACGTTTTCACTTGAAGAAGGGGAACGCATTGTAGCCACGCCGACGGTAGAGGGCGTCTAGGCGGTAGCTACCCTGCTGGAAGCTGTCGAGCTCCACCTTGTTGCCGCTCTCCAGGTCATACCGCAACAGCTGATTCCACTTGTCCACCACGACGAAGTCGCTGCACGCGCCGGCGTAGTCCACCGGCGTCTCCTCGCCGATCACCATCAGGAAGTAGTAGACCGACATGTCCTCCACCGTCGCCTCGTGCACGCGCTGCCATGCCGACGACGGCGCGTCCCACAGCCACACGCCATGCACGCCCTCTATGCCGTCGTCGTGGGGCATCATCGACTCGCTCTCGTCGCGGATGTCGAACGCGCACATGCGGAGCCTGCCGTCCACCGAGCCCAGCGACCGCCCCATGCGGCTCTTGGCATTATCGGCCAGCGGCGGCTCGCGCAGCAGGGAGGCGCGGCGCTGGGCTGCGTCGTAGCGGAGAATGTGGCGCCCCAAATCCCGCCCCTCGGATCGCCTGCGCCGGCTCAGCCAGTAGAAGCAGGTGCCGACGTGGATGCCAGGGGACGCGGCGGGCAGGCAGCGGGCGGCGCCACGCGAGGTGAGCTCCGTGGCGTCCCACCTGCCCGTCGAGGACGAGAATGTATCCACCAGCACGCGGTGCCGCCTCGACTTGGTAGTGGAGGCCGTAGCTGGCATCGCTAGACGGCGAGATCGCAGGCCGGGGGAGCGCCAGCCAGCGGTTGGCGGCCGGATCACACACGTAGTAGCCGCTCCTGCTGCGGCACAGAAGCAACCGCCCGTGCGACGCGACGACGGAGATGCCGAGCATGGGTACGGTGTGCTCGAAGAAGACAACATAGTCTTCTTCCTCGTCGCCAAGATCGTCATCCGCGCCTTCGGGGTCTAGAAGTCGGAAGACGGAGTTGTCTCTGGCGACGTCAAAGAGAGGGGGCGCAGGCTCCACATTCTTGCGGGGAGACGGTTCCAGATTCTTGCGGGGGTCCGTGTACTTTTGCTGGACAGGCACGTCGACAGGGACGCGGTCGGCAGGGTCGACGGCGACAAGCCTGAGGTGTGTGAAGCCGGTCCCCCGCCGCGGCTGGATGATGAGCGCGTACGGGCGGTCATCGAGAAGAGGCAGCGGCCGCGGCGAGAGGTGGCGGCAGAGGAACGTCGGCTGGAAGATCACGGACTGCCACTGCCGGCAGACGGCGGACAGGCGGTAGGCGTCCTTGGAGAACAGACGGTACATGATCTCGGAGACGATGCCGTCGTCCAGATGCGGCATGGCCATCACGGCGGCGGGGTACCCCCAATGGCTGATCGGGTAGATTGATTTTGGTGCCCCTGTAATCGTGTGGCCCACGTCCGAGTATTTATAACCAACGATCAGGGTACGTTGCATCTATCTAGAGCGTTTGTTTTGATCAGGGTGGGCATTAGGTATACAATGTTCACAAAAAAAAAATTAGGTATACAATGGACTACCGAGTATATATCCCTTTAAGTTAAAAAGAAGAGTATATATCCCTTTTGTTTTGTTTTTCTTGCTGGGAGGACTACCGGCTTCTACTAAGAGCATGACTGACATCACGGCAAACCCTTAAATAACCGCCAATATTTGGGTTTCATCAAAGAAACCATGCAGATCAGAACTATCAAACCACGCGATCGGTAAAGAAATTTAAGAGCCGAAGCGAAAACCGTCCGTTAGCCTATACATACGCGGGTTGCACGGCCGAGCCGAACGCCGGCCAGCACTCGGAAGAATCCTAGGGTGCGCTGAAGTTTCACGACGCAACTCGCACACTTCCTTTGCCCCTTCCGCGCGCGTCGTCCCTAGCCGCCTCCGCCGCAGCCGCCACTGTCAGCCAGCCGATTTGGCCTCCCCCGCCCACACGTAGCTGCTCCCGAAGGCCCGACCTCCTTCCCGGCCATCCTCTCTCCCTTATGCACCCCGCATCCACATGCCGACGCCGTCGCGCGCCTATTCGAGGATGAACTTGGGCGAGCACCAAGATCTGCTCGATTGGTCGTTGTCAGACGATTCCGACTTCGACGATCTGCTCCACGATGACGAATGCGAGACGACCATTTTCCTCCTCGCCGTCAAGGAGCACGAGGACCGCACCAAGTTGCTGGATCGGAGGTGCGGGTCGGTGGGGCTGCACCTACATCCAGTGCAACCGCTTCCTCGGCCTTGTTTTTCTTTGGCATGTTTGTGTGAGATGAACCATTCGGGAACATTTGTTTATTTATTTGATTCAAACAGTTCTTGTAATTTGATTTAAACTATTGTTGTAGTAACTAGGATGATAATTGTATGTTTCTCGAAACTATTATTTGTGTTTCATTAATCGATTGTTGTACTATGTTTTATGTTTGTATTTTTATTTCCATATGAAAAAGTGGCTAAAACCCTGATTTACGGGTCAACAAACTCCACGAAGCTGACCAGAGCCCGCAAATGTAGCCTGTAAAATGTTTATAGGTTCTGTTTGCGGGTTCTGATCTGCGCTGTGAGTTTGCTGACCCGTAAAACACTGCAACCTGTAAACCGATTTAAGGGTTAGGCGTTTACGGTGTTATTAGTCATGCTCTAATATAATACTAGACCCTGATGGTGCGCGTTGCCGCACTCGTCCTCTACGACAAAATGATATGAATTTCGACAAATTTGTGGGGGACTACTGGGCACTGTGTGGATGCCTAACTCCAATTGACGCGACCATTCCATATGATAATGGTGTAAGTGTGCATGGCCCCACTTGTCACCCAATCACTAACAACGAAAACTAATAAGAAATATATTGTGGTAAGCCCATTTAAATAAATCTTTGAGTTGACATAAAATAAGATATATTGCATACAAATAATATCTACACGTCTCAAGTTGAGCATAGAGACTTAAAATCCATATCTCGTCTCATTCACAATTAAGCATTACATTCCATATAACTGGTAAACCATTCAAAAACAGCTCACATAAACATCAAGTAAGTCATACATTTAATTTAACTTCTTTACTATTATTGTGGTATTCTCTCCGTCTCAAAATAAGTGACATGAATTTGCCTAGATTATCATATGAGAATCTAGACAAATGAAAGTCACTAATTCTGAGACTGAGGGAGTAGCTGTCAAAGTAGGAGTCATGAAGAGAATACAGAAAATAAAAACTTGACTTCATTAGTCAAACCAAAATATAGTGGATGCAACTCACTTCATTAGTGAACCTTTCTCGTAGGATCAAAGAGAGTAAGCTAAAACAAAAACTCCATAAAATTGCATCCTAATTTCTAGAGGAATATTCTGGTCACCATGTTGACTGATTTCATCAAGGTTTCTACTAATCTGCACATGAGGAGAATTATGTTCAAAACCAAGAGCAAAAAAGGAGCTGGAACTTGTAGCTGTCTTAAATTTCTTCACTTTATAGGGAAAGAATATAATAAACCAGGAAGATTGAATATAATTACCATTTAAATAAAAATCTCCCAGTCAACAAGGCATGCAAAAAGATCCAGCATGGGAGGCCGCCACCAACATCGTGACTGTCTTCTTAAATTTAAATTATCTTCTCTCTTTATTTCGTACTATTTGAATTAGAAAATCTCATAAAAAACTTTGCAAAAACTCATCTATTAATGCTAGGCGATCGGCAATATACATAGACATAGATGAAGTAAAAAAAGCCATAGATGAAAATTGGGAGACCAATACACTAGGTACTGAACCATCACATTCACTTGGACAGGGAGAGACGGGAGCCAGCAAGGATGAAACTGGGGGAGCTCGAGCAGTGGGGGCTGGCTCGTCGGCGGACTCAACGGCGGTGCTGGGGAGCTCGGAGAGCTCCCGGTCGGGTGTGGCGCTTGAATCCAAGGGCGGCACCGGAAGGAGCTCCGGTGATTCGGGAGTCCGGGGGCGCTGCGGGCAGCGCTTGGGTGGCCCACTGGCGCAGGTTGCCAATGTCTGGCCTGTCAAGCTCGACGGTGAGGAACTGCCCATCATCATGGCTTTGATGGACGGATCTTGGGGGCAGCGGTTGAACTGGATCGTATGGGAACCTAGAGGGGGGGTGAATAGGTGCTAACCAATTTTTAATACTTTTTCAATTTTAGGCTTGACACAAAGTAAATTCTCTAGATATACAACTACAAGAATTTCCCTATATGCAACCCTAACTACTAAGCACGTAAAGAGAGGAGCGAAGGAACCGTAGTGGAGCACGCGGAGACACAGGGATTTGTTTTACCGCAGTTCCTTCCTTGTTAAGGGAAGTACATCTGCGTTGGAGGGGTGGGCGGTTCTAAGACCAACATGCCACAATAGGCCTCACCCTATTCTCCGATGGATCTCGCCACGAGAGGCCTGATCCACCTTCTCCACTATTGGATCCCTTCGAGGCGGGAACCGATGCCTTGTACAACACTATCGGGGCACACACACACAACCGAATTGGGGGCTCCCGGGATGATAACAAGCTGCCACAAGAACAAGGTTTATCAATATAAACAAAAACAAGGATCAAGGTATTTGCAAGAAATACTAGATCGGTGGTTCTCCAAATGAATGGAGAGGAGATGAAGCGCTTCATTGCAGTTGATGAAGATCGAGTCCTCCTCCTTTGATTCCCCAAGGGACGGAGCCTTTGAGTGGATCTAGGTGGAGTTCTCTTGGATGAAGATTGCAGATCAGGTCTTTTCTTTTTCGAATCAATCAAGAGTTCTGGACAGAGGGGGAAGACAGGCTTAAATACCCCTGCCTAGAACAAGCCGTTGGAGAAGTTTGGGGGTGGATTATCCACCCCCCTTTTGGGGCGGACTATCCGCCCTAGGGAGAAAATCCGCCCCCCAGGACGGAAACTCCGGGGAAAACTCCGCCCACCATACAGAGAGCGATGCAGCCTTGACTTGGTGAAAATTCCTGAGGGGGCGGATTATCCGCCCCCCTCAGGGGCGGACTATCTGCCCTAGGGAGAAAATCCACCCAAGGGCCGGAAAGTCCGAGGGAAACTCTGCCCCCCATACAGAGAGCGACGCAGACTTGAAAGAGGGTTGGGGCGGATTATCCGCCCCTGGGAGGGGCGGATTATCCGTGCCCTAGAAAGCAGTTTCCTTCCCTTCTCAGTGAACAGATCTGCAGCACGTTAAATAATCCTTGATATTGTTATCTAACACACAAAACACTAGGGATTATGAAATGTTCTTTCAATCTCCCCCTTTTTGGTGTTAGATGACAATACTAGGATTTGCAAACAACTACCAACGACACCCTTAAAATAAATGAAAGAGGCTCCCCCTAGATGTGTGCATGTTTAATATTTGCCTTTGAAACACACATGCACACACTAGATAAAACACAACTTTCATAGCAAGGACAATTAAAACAATATGTGTTGGTAAACAAGATCATACCACCGGGATGTGACTCCAAGCACATCCCCCAGAATTGATGCATACATAAGATAATTCCATGATTCCATATGTCATCAACTAGAATGCCAGACTCCATAGATAAATCCAGAATTCCATGATAGTAGGTCCATAATATAAATCCAGAATTCCATAGGACCATACATAATAAGTCACGACAGAGTCTTACAATAACCAAGCAAGAACAAATAGCAAATAAGTTCACGCTAAAGGGGAACAAGCCTGCAAATAAAACGAACGAATGGAAAAGCAAGTGCTTGCGGCCGACCCATGCAAATCCGGTGACCTAATAGAACTACTTCTCCCCCTTTGGCATCGAAACGCCAAAAAGGAAGGAAAGCGATGCTAACGCCAAATTTGGGTGTGTTTTCCATAAGAACAAGAAATATGCAAGAACATCCAAAGAGAGCCATTAGAAACCAACTCTTCTCAAGGAAGAGGGCGGTGGCCGAAGCCACCATGGTTGAGCGCATGGCATGACACCGCGAAGATGTATCTTGAGTTCAAAACCAATGTTCATCCATGACCCACATATCACAAAATGATATTAAGGGAAATGATTTTACTTGCTTTCGGCATTATGGGGGGAGGTTTGGCCCAATCAATTAGGACCACACTCCCCCTATGTCTATGCCCGCATCTAAACCAAATACATGAATAAGAGCAAGTGAGTGTGCAAGGATAGTCAAGCCAAGCTCCTTGAATCTATGATATTTAGCTCATTCCTCAAATAACAAAATCTTGCTTCGTCAAGGGGCTTCGTGAAAATATCAGCAAGTTGGTTCTTCGTGCTCACAAAGGATAGGGCAATATCACCACGAGCAACATGATCCCTAATGAAGTGGTTGAAAATCTCTATATGTTTTGTTCTTGTATGCTGCACGGGATTGTAAGCAATCTTGATAGCACTTTCATTGTCACATAATAGAGGCACTTTGTCACAATTGACACCATATTCCTTGAAAGTTTGCCTCATCCATAACAATTGTGTACACGCACTTGCAGCAGCAACATATTCAGCTTCGGCTGTTGAGAGTGAAATACAATTCTATTTCTTTGAAGACCAACACACTAGAGACCTGCCCAAGAATTGACATGCACCAGAGGTTGATTTCCTATCATCTTTGTCACTAGACCAATCTGAATCAGTGTAACCATATAGAGAGAAACTTGAACCCTTGGGATACCATAACCCAAAATTTGGGGAATGAACCAAATATCTGAAGATTCGTTTGACCGCCACTAAGTGGCTTTCTTTAGGAGCGGCTTGGTACCTTGCATACTGTTGGAATTATGCCCTAGAGGAAATAATAAAGATGTTATTATTATAATTCTTGTTCATGATAAAGTTTATATTCCATGCTAGAATTGTATTAAGCGGAAACATTAATACTTGTGTGGTTTGTGAACAACACCGTGTCCCTGGTACGCCTCTAAGGACTAGCTCATTGATCAATGATGGTTAAGGTTTCCTAACCATAGACATGGGTTGTCAATTGATAATGAGATCATATCATTGGGAGAATGATATGATGGACAGACCCAAACTAAGCGAAGCAATTAGATCGTATCATCGTGTTCATCTTTGCGTAGCTTTTCCTATGTCAAATATTGTATTCCTTAGACCATGAGATAATACAACTCTCTGGTATCGGAAGAAAGCTTTGAGGTCATCAAACGCCATCCTATGAGAGGGTGATCATAAAGGTGTCTCTCAGGTGATCGGAAAGTATCTGTTGGGTTGTATGTATCGAGATGGAATTTGTCCCTCCCAAGTCGGAGAGATATACTTCGGGCCCACTCGGTAATCGATATCAACACCGCTTGCAAGCATGTGGTTAAGGAGTTAATCACAAAGTGATATCGGATTACGGAACGAGTAAAGTACTTGCTGTGAATGAGATTGAACTAGGTATGACGGTACCGACGATCGAATCTCGGGCAAGTAAAATATCGCGAGACGAAGGGAATATATATATGGGATTGTTTGAATCCTGACATCGTGGTTCATCCGATATGATCATCGATGAATGTGTGGGAGTCAATATGGGTGCCCAGACCCCGCTGTTGATTATTGATAGAAGATCATGTCTGCATATTCTCGAACCCGCAGGGTCACACACTTAACGTGTCTTGACGCTAGGATAGATTGGATAATTGGTTTATGAATTTTTGTTCAGAGTCTCAGATGGGATCCGGGACATCACGAGAGGTTCCGGAATGGTCCGGAGAATAAGATTCATATAAGGCAGTGCAGTTTTTGGAGTTCGGAATTGTTCCGGGTTAATCGGTATTGTACCGAAAGCTTCTAGAACCTTCCGGAAGGGGACCAACGTGGCCCCACCTTCCGGGAGGGGGAATGGGCCTATGAGGGAGTGTCCTGGCCGCATTGGGCCAGGGGCACAAGGCCCCATAGGGCCCAGCCGATCCTAGAGAGTTTAAATCGTTTAAACTAGAGATAGGGTTTCTAGAAGAGGGGAGAGTCCATGCCCCCCACTCCTTATCCTTTGGGCTTGGGGGAGGGGCTAGGGCTGTGCCCCCCCTCTATATAAAGAGGGGTGGGGGCGCACCAACCCCCCACACCTCTCCTCCAAACCCTAGCCGCCTTGCTAGCTCTCCTCTCTCCCTCCCGACTGTTTGTAGGCGAAGCCCTGCAGCAGAAATTCTCCACCATATACACCACGCCGTCGTGTTGTAGATCCAATCTATCTCTCCACCATACTTGCTGGTCCGAGGAAGGAGTAGACGTCGAGGTGCTGCACGTGTGCATCTCACGGAGGCACCGCCACTTGTGGTGCTAGATCGGATCGGATCGCGAGGAGGAGAAGCGAGTACGACTACATCACCCACGTTCCGACGAACGTTCCGCTGTGCGAATCTTCAAGGTATGAAGATCTAATCCAATCTCTCTCGTTGATTGCATCTCCTAGATTAGATCTTGGCTTTCCCTCTGTTCGCATCCGTAGAAAATTTTGATTTACTATGCCGCGAAACCCTTCAGTGGTATCAGAGCTAGATCTATACGTAGATGTGTTTCACGAGTAGAACGCAACATGGTTGTTGCGGGCGTTGATGTTTTCTGTTGCAAGCCTCTTGTTTGTGTTCTTCTTATGATGCGGGATAGTGAGATTGAAGCGGTCCAGGCCAACCTTACGCGACGTCGTTCGCGAGACCGGCTCCGCACTTGACGTGTGGCTTGTTCCACACATGCGGCTGGTGGATGTCAGTTTCTCTCACTATAGTTGTCATGGGATTAACACCGGAGTTTGGCAACCATAATATCACCGTTGTGGCTTTCCGTAGGTAAGAATCGTTCTTAGCATCTACTCCCATAAGCCACGTAAAACATGCAACAACAAAGTAGAGGCGTCTAACTTGTTTTTGCAGGGAGTGTTTTCTGTGATATGGTATGGCCCAAGATGTGATGTGTATATTGTATGCGATGATCATGTTTTGTAATGTTTCACGACTTGCATGTCGATGAGTACACAGCCGACAGGAGCCATATGGTTGTCTTTATAATTGTGTATGACCTGCGAGTCAACTTCTTATACGCCATGTAATAACTTTACTTTATCGCTAAGTAGTTAGCAATAGTTGTAGTTGCTATTCGTGGTGGAGGCAATCATGGTGGAGTGATGGAGATCATGCCGGAACGCACAAGATGGAGATCATTGCGCAAGGATTGGCTATACCATGTCACATAAAGTTATATGCATGTGATGTTTATCCCTTTATGTATCTTATTATGCTTAGATCGCGACGGTAGCATTATAAGATGATTCCTCACTTAAATATCAAGATAAAAACTGTGTTCTCCCCAAGTATGCACCGTTGCGAAAGTTCGTCATGTCCAAGCATCACGTGATGATCGGGTGCTATAGACTCTACGCTCACATACAACGGGTGCAAGCCAGTTTTGCGCACGCAGAAATACTTGGGTCTAGCTTGACGAGCCTAGCATGTACAGACATGGCCTCGGAACACAAGAACCGAAAGGTTAAGCATGAGTCATATGAATGATATGATCGACACTTTGTTGTCCACCATTGAAACCACATCTCTTCTCGTGATGATCGGATTAGGTGTGGTGAATTTGGATCGTGTTCACTAAACAACTTGAGGGATGTTGAATTTAGTGGGAGTTCATCTAGTAATTTGATTAAGTTGAACTATTTATCATGAACATAGTCTAAATTGTACTTGCCAATACTGTAGATCACATGGCCAAGTCCAACTTCAACTTCAACGTTTTTGCTGAGAAGGAAAAGCTTAGAAACAATGGGTCTAACTTCACCAATTGGTTCCGCAATCTAAGAATCATTCTGTCTGGCGGACAAAAGGACTATGTCCTTGGGAAAGCGTTAGGTGACCCCCCTGCTGCAACTGCGCCGGCTGATGAGAAAGCTGTCTATCAGTCGCGCAAAGATGATTATGGTGTGATTAAGAGCACCATGTTGTTTGCTATGGAACCGGAGCTTCAAAATCGTTTTGAAGAGTATCCCGGGCCCTTCGAGATTCTCGAGGAGCTGAAAACCATGTTTTAGACTCAGGCCCGTTCTGAGAGATATGAGATCTCTGAGAAGTTCTTTAACTGCAAGATGGAGGAAGGGAGTTCCGTTAGTGAGCACGCCATAAAGATGTCGGGCTACACTCAACGCCTTGAGCAACTGGAATGCACGATTCCAGAGGAGCTCAAGATTGACAGGGTTCTGCAATCACTCCCTCCCAGCTACAAAAGTTTTGTAGTGACTCATAATCAGATTGGTTCCACTGATACGATCACCGAGCTCTTCGCAAAGCTGAAGGCTGCGGAAGTGGACATCAAGAAAGATAATCATGTGTTGATGGTCAACAAGCCCTCCTTTAAGAAAGGTAAGGGAGCAAAGAAGCCCTTCAAGAAGGGCGGCGGCAAGCGCAATGCCCCTGCTGAGAAGAAGCTCAGGTCTGGTCCCAAGCCGGACACTGAGTGCTTCTATTGCATGGACAAGGGTCACTGGAAGCGCAACTGTCCGAAGTACTTAGCGGACAAGAAGGCTGGCACCATCAAAGGTATATTTGATATACATGTTATTGATGTTTTCCTTACTAGCCCTCGTTGTAGTGCCTGGGTATTTGATACCGGTTCAGTTGCTAATATTTGTAACTCGAAACAGGAGCTACGGAATAGACGGCGGCTTGCGAGGGATGAGGTGACGATGCGTGTTGGCAACGGATCAAGAGTTGATGTGATGGCCGTCGGCACGCTCTCCTTAGTTTTACCTTCGGGATTAGTTTTAAACCTTAATAAGTGTTATTATGTGCCTGCGTTGAGCATGAACATTATTTCTGGATCGTGTTTATTGCAAGACGGTTATTCATTTAAATCGGAGAATAATGGTTGTTCTATTTATATGAGTAACATCTTTTATGGTCATGCACCTCTTGTAAATGGTTTATTTCTTCTAAATCTCGAAAGGGATGAAACACACATCCATAACATTGAGGCTAAGAGATGCAAAGTAGATAGTGATAATACTACTTATTTGTGGCACTGTCGTCTAGGTCATATTGGTGTAAAGCGCATGAAGAAACTCCATTCTGATGGACTTTTGGAGTCTCTTGATTTTGAATCATTTGACACATGCGAACCATGCCTCATGGGCAAGATGATCAAAACCCCGTTCTCCGGTATGATGGAGCAAGCAACGGACTTGTTGGAAATCATACATACCGATGTATGCGGACCGATGAGTGTTTCGACGCGCGGTGGATATCGCTATTTCCTCACTTTTACCGATGACTTAAGTAGATATGGGTATATCTATTTAATGAAACATAAATCTGAAACATTTGAAAAGTTCAAGGAATTTCAGAATGAAGTGGAGAACCATCGTAACAGAAAGATTAAGTTTCTACGATCCGATCGTGGAGGTGAATATTTGAGTTATGATTTTCTCACGCATCTTAAAGCAAGTGGAATCGTTTCACAACTCACGCCACCCGGAACACCACAACGCAATGGTGTGTCTGAACGCCGGAATCGAACCCTATTAGATATGGTCCGATCAATGATGTCTCTTACTGATTTGCCGTTATCATTTTGGGGTTATGCATTAGAAACCGCTGCATTCACTTTAAATAGGGCTCCATCTAAATCCGTTGAGACGACACCGTATGAACTGTGGTTTGGTGCTAAACCTAAGTTGTCGTTTCTTAAAGTTTGGGGATGCGAAGCTTACGTCAAGAAGTTGATGCCGGACAAGCTCGAACCCAAAGCAGAGAAATGCGTCTTCATAGGATACCCTAAGGAAACTATTGGGTATACCTTCTATCACAGAACCGAAGGCAAAGTGTTTGTCGCAAAGAACGGTTCCTTTCTTGAGAAGGAGTTTCTCTCGAAAGAAGTGAGTGGGAGGAAAGTAGAGCTTGACGAGGTTATTGAACCTTCTCTTGAATTGGAGAGTAGCGCAGCACCTGAAATTGTTCCAGTGCCGCCTGCACCAACAATAGAGGAAGCTAATGATAAGGATCATGAAGCTTCGGACGATGCTGCTACTGAACGTCGCAGGTCGACAAGGTCGCGTGCCCCTTCTGAGTGGTACGGCAACCCTGTCTTGACTGTCTTGTTAGTAGAAGACAGTGAACCTACGAACTATGAGGAAGCGATGATGAGCCCAGACTCTAAGAAATGGCTGGAAGCCATGAAATCCGAATTGGGATCCATGAGCGAAAACCAAGTATGGACTTTGGTGGACCCTCCTAGCGACCGAAAGTCCGTTGAGTGCAAATGGATCTTCAAGAAGAAAACGGACGCGGATGGTAATGTTACCGTCTATAAAGCACGGCTTGTCGCGAAAGGTTTTCGACAAGTTCAAGGTGTTGACTACGATGAGACTTTCTCTCCCGTAGAGATGTTTAAGTCCATTCGGATTTTATTAGCAATTGCTGCGTTTCATGATTATGAAATATGGCAGATGGATGTCAAGACTGCGTTCCTCAATGGCAACATTGATGAAGAGTTGTATATGATGCAACCCGAAGGTTTTGTCAATCCTAAGGATGCTAGTAAAGTATGCAAACTTCAGCGTTCCATTTATGGACTGAAGCAAGCATCTCGGAGTTGGAACCTTCGTTTTGATCAAGTGATCAAGAGCTTTGGATTTGTTCCAAATTGCTACGAAGCTTGCATCTACAAGAAAGTGAGTGGGAGCTCGGTGACGTTTCTGGTACTATATGTGGATGACATATTGATTATTGGAAATGACATCAACATGCTTAACGATGTGAAGAGTTATTTGAACAAATGTTTTTCAATGAAAGACCTAGGTGAAGCTGCTTATATATTGGGCATCAAAATCTATAGAGATAGACAAAGACGCCTGATAGCTTTAAGCCAGAGTACATACCTAGACAAAGTTCTGAAAAGGTTCAGAATGGATAAGGCAAAGAAAGGTTCAGTGCCTATGTTGTCAGGTAAGATATTGAGCAAGGCTCAGTGTCCAGCTACGGTAAATGATAGGGAAGCTATGAGCAAGGTGCCTTATGCCTCGGCCATAGGTTCCATCATGTATGCCATGCTGTGTACTAGACCGGATGTGTCCAGTGCTCTTAGTTTGACGAGCAGATATCAAAGTGATCCAGGAGTGGAACACTGGACAGCCGTGAAGAACATCCTAAAGTATCTAAATAGAACTAAAGAAATGTTCTTAGTCTATGGGGGTGATGAACAGCTTGTCGTAAAAGGTTACGTCGATGCTAGTTTCGACACCAACAAGGATGATTCCAAATCTCAGACAGGATACGTTTATATTTTGAATGGAGGAGCTGTGAGCTAGAGAAGCTGCAAGCAAAGCGTGATCGCGGGATCTATAGTGGAAGCGGAATACATGGCTGCTGCAGAAGCGTCAAGTGAAGGAGTTTGGATCAGAAACTTCATCACTGAGCTTGGCGTCGTTCCAAGTGCATTGGACCCACTGGAGATATTGTGTGACAACACTGGCGCCATAGCACTCGCTAAGGAACCAAGATATCATCCAAAGACCAAGCATATCAACCGCAAGTTTCATATAATCCAAGATTATATAGCAGATGGAGATCTGAAGATTAGCAAAGTACATACGGATCTGAATGTCGCAGATCCATTGACTAAACCTCTTCCACGTGTAAAACATGATCAACACCTCAGTGCCATGGGTGTGAGATTGTTGCCAGATGTAAACTAGATTATTGACTCTAGTGCAAGTGGGAGACTGTTGGAATGATGCCCTAGAGGAAATAATAAAGATGTTATTATTATAATTCTTGTTCATGATAAAGTTTATATTCCATGCTAGAATTGTATTAAGCGGAAACATTAATACTTGTGTGGTTTGTGAACAACACCGTGTCCCTGGTACGCCTCTAAGGACTAGCTCATTGATCAATGATGGTTAAGGTTTCCTAACCATAGACATGGGTTGTCAATTGATAATGAGATCATATCATTGGGAGAATGATATGATGGACAGACCCAAACTAAGCGAAGCAATTAGATCGTATCATCGTGTTCATCTTTCCGTAGCTTTTCCTATGTCAAATATTGTATTCCTTAGACCATGAGATAATACAACTCCCTGGTATCGGAAGAAAGCTTTGAGGTCATCAAACGTCATCCTATGAGAGGGTGATCATAAAGGTGTCTCTCAGGTGATCGGAAAGTATCTGTTGGGTTGTATGTATCGAGATGGAATTTGTCCCTCCCAAGTCGGAGAGATATACTTCGGTCCCACTCGGTAATCGATATCAACACCGCTTGCAAGCATGTGGTTAAGGAGTTAATCACAAAGTGATATCGGATTACGGAATGAGTAAAGTACTTGCTGTGAATGAGATTGAACTAGGTATGACGGTACCGACGATCGAATCTCGGGCAAGTAAAATATCGCGAGACGAAGGGAATATATATATGGGATTGTTTGAATCCTGACATCGTGGTTCATCCGATATGATCATCGATGAATGTGTGGGAGTCAATATGGGTGCCCAGACCCCGCTGTTGATTATTGATAGAAGATCATGTCTGCATATTCTCGAACCCGCAGGGTCACACACTTAACGTGTCTTGACGCTAGGATAGATTGGATAATTGGTTTATGAATTTTTGTTCGGAGTCTCGGATGGGATCCGGGACATCACGAGAGGTTCCGGAATGGTCTGGAGAATAAGATTCATATAAGGCAGTGCAGTTTTTGGAGTTCGGAATTGTTCCGGGTTAATCGGTATTGTACCGAAAGCTTCTAGAACCTTCCGGAAGGGGACCAACGTGGCCCCACCTTCCGGGAGGGGGAATGGGCCTATGAGGGAGTGTCCTGGCCGCATTGGGCCAGGGGCACAAGGCCCCATAGGGCCCAGCCGATCCTAGAGAGTTTAAATCATTTAAACTAGAGATAGGGTTTCTAGAAGAGGGGAGAGTCCATGCCCCCCACTCCTTATCCTTTGGGCTTGGGGGAGGGGCTAGGGCTGCGCCCCCCCTCTATATAAAGAGGGGTGGGGGCGCACCAACCCCCCACACCTCTCCTCCAAACCCTAGCCGCCTTGCTAGCTCTCCTCTCTCCCTCCCGACTGTTTGTAGGCGAAGCCCTGCAGCAGAAATTCTCCACCATATACACCACGCCGTCGTGTTGTAGATCCAATCTATCTCTCCACCATACTTGCTGGTCCGAGGAAGGAGGAGACATCGAGGTGCTGCACGTGTGCATCTCACGGAGGCACCGCCACTTGTGGTGCTAGATCGGATCGGATCGCGAGGAGGAGAAGCGAGTACGACTACATCACCCACGTTCCGACGAACGTTCCGCTGTGCGAATCTTCAAGGGTATGAAGATCTAATCCAATCTCTCTCGTTGATTGCATCTCCTAGATTAGATCTTGGCTTTCCCTCTGTTCGCATCCGTAGAAAATTTTGATTTACTATGCCGCGAAACCCTTCACATACACTCCTACACTTAACACGATATCGGGCCTAGATGCGCAAAGGTAAAGGAGAGAGCCGATCATGGATCGGTATACCTTTTGGTCGACGTCTTTACCCTTGGGATTGAGCTCAAGATGACACTTTGTTTGCATTGGAGTAGCCACACCATTGAGATCCGTCATCTTGAACCTTTTGAGCATGTCTTGGATGTACTTATCTTGATTAATAAAGGTTCCCTTTCTAAGTTGTTTGATCTCAAATCCAATAAAGAACCTCAACTCACCCATCATGGACATCTCAAACCTGTCAGTCATAAGCTTTGAAAATTCATCATTAAAAGCTTGGTTTGTAGAGACAAAAATAATGTCATCTACATAAAGTTGGCATACAAAAAGCTCCCCATTAACCTTCTTAGTAAAAAGAG
The DNA here is from genome assembly GCA_916181665.1 of Avena sativa. Lineage (NCBI taxonomy): Eukaryota > Viridiplantae > Streptophyta > Magnoliopsida > Poales > Poaceae > Avena > Avena sativa. The sequence continues at coordinate 19,060,045 of OV702285.1, forward strand.
TGGGATCGATTTGCCCAACTTCGAATCCACGATCTAGCAAAAGCTCTTTAAGGTGATCATACCACGCACGTGGGGCTTGTTTAAGGCCATAGAGCGCCTTATCGAGTTTGTAGACATGGTTCGGAAATTTGGGGTCCTCAAAACCCGGGGGCTGCTTGACGTATACTAACTCATGGAGAGGACCACTAAGAAACGCACTCTTAACATCCATTTTCTGTAATTTAAAATTATGATGGGCTGCATAGGCACGAAGGATACGGATGGACTCAAGACGAGCCACGGGAGCATAAGTCTCGCCAAAATCAATTCCTTCCACTTGAGAGAATCCTTGAGCCACGAGTCTTGCTTTATTCCTCACAACAATGCCATTTTCATCTTGTTTGTTCTTGGAGATCCACTTGGTACCGATAACATTGTGGCAGTCCTTAGGTTTCTGTACGAGCTTCCAAACTTTGTTGCGTTCGAAGTTATTTAATTCTTCATGCATTGCAACAACTCAATCGGGGTCTTCAAGAGCATCAAAGACCTTCTTCGGTTCAACCATGGAAATGTGAGCTTGATGATCACAGAAGCTTGCAAGTTCTCTTTTAGTAGATACCCTTCTGTGTAGATCACCAACAACCTTGTCAAGAGTGTGACCCCTTAGTTCAAGGTTCCGATCAGCACGAGCCTTGCGACGAGCCTCAATTTCCTTGTTGTTTCTAGAAGGAGTTGATTCAGTATTTGAATCCTTGTCTTGACCACTGCCTTGCCCTTGATCTTGATCTGAGTTAACACCAGGAGGTTGCTGCAGAGTTTGTTCTTCAGGGCCGGATAATCCGCCCCTTGGAGGGGCCGGACTATCCGTCCTGGGAGGTGAAGCACCAGTGCCTTCTTCCTGAGAATGCCTGACCGGACTTGGAGAACCAGAGCCGGATAATCCGCCCTCGGGGGCCGGAGAATCCGGCCTGGGAGTTCCTTGGCAGTTGTCTTCTCCTTCGGATCCCCTGGAACGAGTTGGAGTGCCAGGGGCGGAATGTCCGCCCCTGGGAGGGGGCGGATAGTCCGGCCTGGGACTACCAACTTGTCTAGGAGACAGATGATCTTCAGCAGGTTGCGATGTTGGTGCAGAGTTTTCTCCAACAGTAGGAGCTTGTTGATCTTGTGTAGATGAGGGCTCCACTTGAGTGGAGCATTGTCCTTCCCGATCCGCCACAAGGGGTTCCTCAATGGGGCGGAAAAATCCCACGCCCATTCTTCTTATGGCATCTTGGGGTATTTCAACATCTGCATCACAAACATCAACTTGCCCTACAAAGGAGCCGTTATTTTCATCGAACTCCACACTACAAGATTCTACAACAATCCCAGTGAGCTTGTTGTAGACTCTGTAAGTGTGGGATTCGACACCATAACCAACAAAAATACCTTCTAAAGCCTTGGACTCAAATTTAGACAAGCGGACACCTTTAATAAGAAAGAAACACTTACACCCGGATACCCTGAAGTATGAGATGTTGGGCTTGTTACCGGTAAGTATTTCATATGGAGTCTTGTCCAAAATCTTTCGAAGGTAGAGCCGGTTTGATGAGTGACACGCAGTGGATATGGCTTCAGCCCAAAAATTGTAAGGAGACTTGAATTCAGCCAACATTGATCTTGCCGTATCCATCAAAGTCCGGTTCTTCCTCTCAGCTACCCCATTTTGTTGAGGGGTGTATGCAGCGGAATATTGATGTCTAATCCCCTCTTCACTTAGAAACTCATTCAAGGTGTAGTTTTTGAATTCGGAGCCGTTGTAACTTCTTATTGCCAAGATGGGTACATTGTGTTGACGTTGAACTTCGTTGGCAAAGTCAATGACTGTTTGTTGAGTCTCACTCTTTAGTTTGAAGAAATAGGCCCATGTATATCTTGAGTAATTATCGACAATGACCAAGCAATATTTCTTCCCACCAAGACTTGCATGAGAAGGAGGACCAAATAAATCCACATGAAGTAATTCCAAGATCCTCTTTGAAGACACAATAGTCTTCCTCTTGTGGGGAGTCGTGCATTTTGCCTTCAACACAAGCCCTGCAAACACGATCTTTGGCAAAGGAGACATTGTCTTTTAGTCCAAGGATGTGTCCACCCTTGTGGAGACTTTGCAAAGTTCTCATGTTGACATGGGCTAAACGGCGATGCCATAGACAGCCCACGTCGGCCTTTCCGAATAGACACATCGGGCCCGAAGTGGTTTTCCCCGAAACGTCCACCACATACAGGTCATTTTCGACGTATCCAACGAAAGCGACCTTTAGAGACTTGCTCCACAGGAGTACCACCAAATCATCATCGATAAAAACAGCAAAACCCATCTTGCTAAGGGCACGAACAGAAAGAAGGTTGTAACCGAGGGTCTCAACAAGCATGACATCCACGAGAGAAATATCGTGGGCAACCACAACCTTGCCAAGACCCAATACCTGAGATTTAGACTTATCACCATAGGATACTGTGATATTATCATGATTTGGACGCATATCCGTTATGATCTCCTTGCTTTCGGTCATATGACTAGTGCATCCACTATCCAGCACCCATTTCGACCCACCGGAAGCATAGCCCTACAAGAGAATTACTTCTTGGATTTAGGTACCCATTTTTCAATGGGTCCTTTCATGTCAGTAACAAGGGTCTTTGGGACCCAAATAGACCAAGCAATATATTCATCAAAGGGACCAACATAATAAGCATAAACATCGCCATAATCATCACAAAAAATTCATAATTTGGATTGTGAGACCCTGCAAATCCAATATTGTTAGTCTTGTCTTTTGTGACATTATTCTCAGCGATGCTTGTCTTTAATTGCACATTCTTGGTCTTGTTCTTCTTGTTTTTCTTTTTCTTGGACTTGGTGGCATACCCAAGTCCCTCTTTACCATGATTTGACCTTTGCTTGCCAAGAACTTCATCAAGCACGTCCTTATCCTTGAGAGTGATGTCCTTGACCACTTATTTTTCCACACTAGCATTTTCCTTATGACTATACGTTGAGTTGGATGAGCTAGGAAGATCATATTTGGTCAATCGACTTTGAAGCTGATCATGTGACTCATTGAGAATAGAAAAATCGTTTTTCAATGCCTTGTGAGAATTGTCAAGTTTCTCCAATTCCTCGGAGAGTCTATCATGAGCAACCCCAAAGTCAATATTTTCCTTCTTTAACTTCTTTACTTTGGTGACTACATTGTCACGTTCCTTAACAAGTTTAGCCACAATTTCTTCATGTGACTCTTCAATGGACTCAAGCCTCTCTTCAAGAGAGACCCGAGCTTCTTCTTCTTCCTCAAGGGCATTTTTAAGGATGCAATTTCCATTGCATCCTCCCTTTCAATTCTGCCCTTTTCTTCGAGAAGAGCTTCGTTTTGGGCCAGCTGATCCATAAGAGCTTCAAAACGAACTTTGTGCTCACCTTGCAAGTTAGTGTAGAAGTAATCCAAAGCAATAATCTCTTCTTTAACCTTAAGACTAGTAGGATCATCCATGTCAATCATAGCCTTAGAAAAAGAAGAGTTAGAAGTCGTTACCTCAGAGCTTCTTGCCATGAGACAAGTAGCATTCTTGTTGATGATGTTTTCATTCGGAGAGTCGAAGAGAGATGTTGATGTAGATGTGGTGGCTATAGCAGCCACCTCTTGAGAGTTATCGTCCTCGTCCTCGTCTTCACTTCCCGATGAATATTCTTCTTGAGCCACTAGAACAATCTTTGGTTGCTTCTTGAAGGGAGCATTCTTATTTACAAACTGTTTCTTGCGTGGAGCCTTTGACTTGTCCTTGAAAATAAGTCTTCCTCCATTATCTTCCCTACTTTGATATGGACACTCAGCTACAAAGTGCAGCCGGTCACCACAGTTGAAACATGTTCTCAGCTTGGGACCATTTTCTTTTCTTCCATAGGCTCCACTCTTGCGTTCTAGTTCAGCTTTAGCCTTGGCTGGATCTTTCCAAAAGTTTCTAGCATAAAGAGCCAAGTATTGTTCGTGGATCCTTTTTATATCCCAGGGATAGTCTAGACCTTCTATGGCATATTCATCATGATCAATCACACTAGTATTCAAGGCCACGTTGACCCCCTTTTGCATCCCCATAGCTCGAGCACGAGCATCTTCGGCATTCTTGGCAGCCACTTTGAAAGCGGCCATTTCTTGCATTACCTCATTGGATGTCATGAGGTGATAGTTATGCCTACCTTAGAGACTTTTCATATCTGTGGGCTCAAATGGCATAATATCACTGACATACTTGCGCTTGATCCATGCATCATCAACATGAGCGGCACCATGGTTTCTGAAATTTGTGGCTATTGCCTTAAGCCTCCTATACATGTCTTCATGGTCTTCTCCATCCAACATATAGAATCCTTCAGCTTCGTTGCTCAACGCATCATATCTATTCCTTTTCATACTTTCATTTCCGATGAAGAGCTCGGTGAGAGCATCCCAAGCTTCCTTAGCTGTACTAAGATGATGAATGTGTGGCATATCTTTGTCACCCACACCAAGTTGTATCATGTGTAGAGCTGTAGCGTTGAGTTGGCTATCGACAACTTCTCTTCTTGTAAGATTTTTGGGGTTTCCAACATGAAGACCATTTTCGATGATCTTCCACAACTCTATGGAGGAACTGCACACATGAGATTTCATCAAAAATTGCCGTTGAGTAAAAGTAGATGCTGAAAGTTTGGGTGGATCACCCCTATTATGTATATGTGGGTGAGGGATAGGTGGATCAGGGGAATACACATGAGAAACCTCATTGTATCCATCCTTACCTCTATCCTTTTTCGAGGAGGAGCTCTTGCTAGTGTCATCACCAACCACTTCGTTATCTTTGGAAACAGTTTTACCCATTTCCTTGGATGCGGAGTGGTAGCCTCAGAGTTAGATGGAGGTGATGCTGTGGATGTGGAGAGACGCATTATCAACTGACGCATCTCTTCCATCTTAGCCTCCATTGAACTCACCAAGGTTGTTTCCAACATCTTGAAATCGTTCATGGTGACTACCTCCGGAGCATCACTCCCATCTACCTTGGAACCCATACTTCTCTTAGGCGGTTAAGCCCGAAATAAGAGCCGGGGCTCTGATACCAATTGAACTGGATCGTATGGGCACCTAGAGGGGGTGAATAGGTGCTAACCAATTTTTAATACTTTTTCAATTTTAGGCTTGACACAAAGTAAATTCTCTAGATATGCAACTACAAGAATTTCCCTATATGCAACCCTAACTACTAAGCGCGTAAAGAGAGTAGCGAAGAAACCGTAGTGGAGCACGTGGAGACACATGGATTTGTTTTACCGCAGTTCCTTCCTTGTTAAGGGAAGTACATCTGCGTTGGAGGGGTGGGCGGTTCTAAGGCCACCACGCCACAATAGGCCTCACCCTATTCTCCGATGGATCTCACCACGAGAGGCCTAATCCACCTTCTCCACTATTGGATCCCTTCGAGGCGGGAACCGGTGCCTTTTACAACACTATCGGGGAACACACCCACAACCGAATTGGGGGCTCCCGAGATGACAACAAGCTGCCACAAGAACAATGTTTATCAACATAAACAAAAACAAGGATCTAGGTATTTGCAAGAAATACTAGATCGATGGTTCTCCAAATGAATGGAGAGGAGATGAAGCGCTTGATTGCAGTTGATGAAGATCGACTCCTCCTCCTTTGATTCCCCAAGGGACGGAGCCTTTGAGTGGATCTAGGTGGAGTTCTCTTGGATGAGGATTGCAGATCAGGTATTTTCTTTTTCGAATCAATCAAGAGTTCTGGACAGAGGGGGAAGACAGGCTTAAATAACCCCTGCCCAGAACAAGCCGTTGGAGAAGTTTGGGGGCGGATTATCCGCCCCCCTTTTGGGGCGGACTATCCGCCCTGGGGAGAAAATTCGCCCCCTAGGACGGAAACTCCGGGGAAAACTCCGCCCCCCATACAGAGAGCGATGCAGCCTTGACTTGGTGAAAATTCCTGAGGGGACTATCCGCCCAAGGGCCGGAAAGTCCGAGGGAAACTCCGTCCCCCATACAGAGAGCGACGCAGACTTGAAAGAGGGTTGGGGCGGATTATCCGCCCCCCAGAAAGCAGTTTCCTTCCCTTCTCAGTGAACAGATCTGCAGTACTTCAACACACGTTAAATAATCCTTGATATTGTTATCTAACACACAAAACACTAGGGATTATGAAATGTTCTTTCAGCGGTGGGGAGCCAGAGGTGACCGGAGGCGACCGTGGATCTGGCTTGGGGTGAATAGCCTGGAGGTGATGCTCGCTTGTTAGCGGCGGGAAAGACCGGCGACCTCTCCCCGGCGAGGACGAATCTTGGGGCAGCGATGGGGAGCCGGAGGTGACCGGAGGCAGGGTTAGAGAGGTTATGCGGTGGGTGGGGATGGGGATGGGATGTGGGAGGGGATTTATTGACGAGGGCTCCTCTTACAGCGCTCTATGCACAGACTGTGAGGACCAAGCGGGTCAGAAGGCAGACGAGAGTACAAGCGGTCGAATGCAGGCGTGACAGTACGACAGCGGAAAGCTCTCCAAGTTAATTCCTTTTCAGGTATATGTGTCATGGATGGAAAATGCTCAATAGAGGGGAGATTCTCTCAGCTACCACGGATCACGAAGCCACCGAACGGTGTAAGATGCTTTCTCCATGGAGGATGGACATACAAAGTGTTTTGTCTATATTAGACTAGCAGAAAATGCCCGAAACGTTGCACTGGGTTGATAGATAAATATAAATAGAAAACAAGTGACAACTTTGTTTAGATATGCATGTATCTAGATATGTTTTAGTGTGATGAATCCAAAAAAGGTCGAGTCACTTATTTTGGTACAGACAGAGTATTTCATACATGATACTAACAAGTACTAACAAACATGAGGAAATCAGAAACCAATTAACCAGATGAAGTACACCTTAATTTGGATATTCTATTTTAAACGAATAACATTGCCGGCTAGGTTGATCTGCGTGAGAAGTACCAAACAACTAAGCTTCCATTGCCATGACTATGAGCTCGAGTTTGCAAAAACATCTCCGGCATCACAAGGTATTTGATAGTGCAGCTCTGGATCCTCGTTGCAATAGGTGTTTCCATACGGGAGAGGAACGGTTTATATATGCTCATAAAGTTCGGCGTTTGCAATCAGGTGGCCAACGGCCTCGAGTCTTTGCATGATCTGGAACGTTTGTTTTGGCACAATTTGGGCTGTTTAGTTGGGTTTCTTCCTAAGTAGATTTCGAACGAAGTCAGAAAAGCACCTAACTACATATGTGCTTTTGGCATTTGATTGGATATTATCACATGATGATATGAGCCAAAATCAGGTGTTTTGTGGTTTATAAGCCAAAGACCATAATTAAGCCTAAAACAGCCAGGCACTAGGATTTTTTGGTGTTTCAAAAAAAAAAGTTTACTTGGTTTCTTGGTTCCAGTGGAAGGTAACCTTGATCCCGGACCTAAAGAGACGCTGGCACCAGGCTTAGTCTTCCTGTACATGACTTTCCCATTTGATTTCACTAAAAATGTGTCTTCCTGAACAGGTTGCTTTGCAGTCTCAAAATGGAAAATTTTCATGTAGGATGATCCGTTAATTTTCCTCCATGAAACATCAGCCGTTAAAGCATCACCGCTTGTGCCCAGTGTTCATAGCTTACATCCAGAATTTGCAGGATGGTAACAAATCTAGCCCTTGTCATGTCCATAAGATTACTAGTTCAAAACCATATTGTGATATGGCATAATTAGGCGCTAAGGCTCATAGTACTTGGCATGGGAGCGTCAAAGAGTAACAACCACTATTGCTGCCAGCTGATCTGACCAAAAAGACTTCGCCAAGACCCGAGATTCATCCGCTGATCACTTTCGAGGCCTCCCACGCTTCCCGCCTCTTCCTGAGCTTTTGAATTTTAGAGGAGCGGTGACAGGGCTCTCGGTCCCCTTCTTGGGGCGGCCTCTGCCTCTTCCCCTTCCGGACGGCACTGCCTCCGGAGTTGCAGTCCTGGCTGCCCTACCTCTACCACTACCGGTAGACGGCCCGTGGCTACCCTCCACCTCCTTGGATACTTCTCCGCTTTCTGGTTTCGGATCGTCGACGGTTGTCTTGCGCTTGTTGGACCCTGCGTTGGCGGTGGGAGTTGCCTTCTTGGTCACCTTCTTCGGGGTCTCTTCTCCTGCAGTGAAAACGGTTCAAAACCATCCATGCTTAGATGCGGAACAAGCAGAAATGTGAAGGGTAAAGAAAAAATGGTAGGCATTTTAGCAGTCAACGCAGTTCCTATGTAAACAAACTCAGTTCAGTTTTTACCATTTACAGATTGATTTACGCTCATGGAGAAAAGCACCGAATCAACATCTTAGGTGCACTATCAGTAGAGTTTGCTTGAAAATTTGACATTTAAAAATTACATGATTGTCGTTTACCAGCAGTGCATACATATTATACGTGAAAGACGTCCAGCACAAGTTTGGGATGAAGAAGCACTCGGATGGACCAAAATGATCAGGAAGCTATATGCTAAACAGCGCCTAGTATATTCAGTGCGACAAAGGATAGTGCTGCTGCACCCTTGACTACTTTTCCACACTAATATTGTTTTTGTTTTCTAGTCTGATAGAGAACAGCATGAGATATGTGATTAGTTGCCAAAACTGTAGTTTAATGGGGCTGGATAACAAGGCACAAGTGACAAGTTATTCAGAGTGAATGACATGCAAGATTTCATTCATCTTAACCTTTGGTGCTTGATATAGTGGCAACAGAAGAAAGAACTTTAAAGACCAAAATGCAGCAAACGACCAGCTCAATTAATCGATATGTTTTCCGTTACGAAAGCATTAGGATGAACATTAGGAGGTACCTGAATTCAAAACCAATCAACCTGAATCTGTGGCGGTCACTGCTTCCTAGATAATTCTATCAAGAACAGACCAAAACTAACAATGATCAACAACCTACTCACTATTTTCGTTTTCTCCTGGCCCCAGTGATTTTTTGAATCCTTCACTAGATTAAACTCGGGCCAGCCACAAGGGGGGATGGGCTAGTCTTCATGGTAACCTTTCCGGCATGGTAAACAGACTTAACAAGTTTGAACAGAGTTACCACTTATATGACTGTTTTAAGCCATACAATCAGCCAAGATTCCATCTAGAAGGCTGGTGCAGATTGCAATACATGCCGATTACAAACACACTTGCTAATATATAATTCTTGGTTCTCGGTAGTACACACTAACAATCATACAATTTGTGATATCAATTTCAAGGTTTGATCATTCATGTTAGTTGCTTCCATTTGCAATTTACAACTTCTGAATTTCATCATAAATCTCCATGCTATGACTTCTCTTTCATCCTTCTAGCATTTGTTCACAATTGCTTTGTAAATAACTATTTAATCCTATATTGCATCATGAGTTCGAGACAGATGCATCATATATTTGTTTTGATGATGTATGAAACTATGAATATAAATATATAAATTCAGAACTTAAACAGGAAAACTGGTTACATGGATGATTACCTACAATTAATATAAGGGGAAGTGACCTGGAAAGTACCTGTTTCGTGGGCTGCATGTTGTTGACTCGTATTTGTATCTTGTTCTTCTTTGTTGTAGCGACGCGGAGGGAAGAAGAGGCTTTTTGTGTTCTCTAAAAAAGCGAGTAACAGTTACCTGGTTTCAATACCTTGAGCAAGGATAATAGTTCCTTTTGTAAAAGATAAAGCAAAACTGCAATGATATTTACCAAATATATTTCCATGTTTGCAGACAAATGAATGTTTAATAATGTCTCATTCTAAAAAACTAAAATTAATAGGAGAAATGCACACCTTGAAACAAAGCATCAGAATCCCCATCAAAATTATCCAGCTGGGAGACAATAATGCATATATTAGACCGTGTGACTAGGTAATGGAGTATGAGGTAGTAAGTAGTCTCTTCAGTAGAGTCCTCCCCTACCGTTCCCATAAAAAGAAGATACTAGTAAGTAAACTAATCACAGTTTGTGGGTGTTGAAACATGTTATTATCAATCTAAGCAGTAGAGGACATGGCAACTGATAACCAAAAAAAAGAGGATGAGTTCAAGGGAGGTATTTTTGAATCAACATTTATGAATCAACATTTTCCTAAAAACATTTATGAATCAACATTTTCAAGACATTTTTGTTTCACTGTAACCTTTGGAAAATTAATTCCTCGTCATTAGCATGTGTCCATGATTGATCACCTGGCTCTTTTACTAACATTAATATGCTTTCATTCGGTTGTTTAGGAGGTATTTCATGTTAATAGACATACCTCAATTTTAACATCACATGACCCAACGTCAAGCTGCTTTCATACAACATGTTTCTTCTGTTTATCTTTAGCATCACAAATAATATAGTAAAATAAATTACCTTAAGTAACATCGAAGTAACTTTAAGCAGGTAAACAGTTCCTGCATGAAACCAATTTAGTTACCTGGTCAATCTTATCACCAACATTTGCCCTATCCACAACGATCAGAGACATCCCAACTCCACAACCCACACTGCAAAAGTGTTCTGGACTTAATTTCGATAATATCATGAACAGAGGATGCGACTAGATTCACATGTTGATTTATTGAAATTACCTTGTAACATGCATTCCTTCAAGAATGTCAACCTTTTTAGGATTTACAGATGACCTGTGTTACATTATAATGCGCAACAATAAGCATTAAGAAAAGTTCATGGTTAAAATCTCGAAGGTTGCAGGACTTGTATTTCACATAGTATTAGCATTTTAAATAGATTTACTTTTGCGTAGGACCATAACCAAGCTCTCCATATTCAGAATGACCCCAGCTTATGCAAGAGTCATCTGCGCCAACAGCATGATGCATGCTACCAGAAGCCATACAGCGGATGTTCCAACCGCTGAAGCAAAGAAGTCATTAATAAAAAAATAAACAAGGATAATAATATTTCAACAGTACGCTGATTATGAGAAAAGCTACACTGCAGAGCATAGCTATCTATGGCACTGTTCATCACTATGGTATTTCATGGTTTGAAAGGAACCTTAAATCTATAACTGGCTTTGGATACATCCACTCATCGCCCGAATTCTTCAGCTTTCCCCACATGTAAAGCTGCCCACGACCTAACAATCAAACCAAAAGACCAACAACTAAAAATATTGTAGTTCTATATATTGAAGAACAGTCAACAGTTCAACACCAGTTTGATTGACAGAGTACAAGGTATGATAACAATACTATTCTCTACTCGCATGTGATATGAGATTTAAGTCTAACTAGCAGAATAAAAGCTAGGGACTACTAGATTAATTGCAGAGTGTAGACCCAAGCACATGAAATATGATTATTCAAGAACCATGCCGTAAGCCTCCTTCTGTAATCAAATAAACTGAAACCTGCTGAAGTATTTGATTTACATATCTAAAAGCACATATCACTCTAGACCCTCTGTCTATAGCACCCACTTCAATGATTAAAGTGGCTCTTGTATAGCAAATTATGTGTAGGCAGTATGATGGAAAAATGAAAGTGAGTGAATGTTCACACGATATTTTCCTTTAAATGAAATAATTAAAGAGCAATATTATCAGAAAGTACCCAAGTTTTCAGGTCAGATTTTCAAGTAATTAATCGCACAAGACCATAGACTTAAAAACTCTAACAACTTTCATATATGTTAGCTGAATGATATGGTTTTACAGGCATGTCCACATATGTATGCAAACACGGAAAAAATGCCAACATTTGATACTACAATAATGTTTGCCAGGCTTGAGAGGTTTGGCGTGCAACAGGCTAAGCTCCATTACTAATTAAATCTTTCTATGTCATTTCATTTAAATGTTTGAATTGTGTAATCATCTCAACAAGACATGCAACACAAACATAACTAAGTACCAGCTTAAGGTACAAGGTAAATTCCGCACAATAGCTACTTGATCCATGTATGATCCTCGGCCAAACTATATTCTCAGAACTGGCTTATTATAGTGTATTTTGTGATATAGCCCAAGCAATAAACTCCTCTAGTAATTTTATCCCAGGATGCATGACAAAATAACATGTGAATCAGATATATATGAATCATACCACCAGCAGTACATGCAGAACTTGCAGAACCAGCTGAGATAACATCATTGGGACCCAGGATATTGTTCTTGGTAAATATTTCAACAAGGCGAGGTTGCCACTCATCCTTCTGTTCATTGTGGCCCAACCTACGCTAAAAAGAAAGTGGACGGATGAACAATGTAGGATACATCATCATCATGGTGAGATACATGAAAAGAATAGGTTACCTTCCATATCCACCAAAACCCCATCTTGTAGAACAAAAAAATAAACTATATGAGAGAATAGAATTATATATGGGACTAAAGCAATTATATTTATGTGTGTAGAAAAAAATTATATAGAGACACTAGTAGTAAGTCATAACTATCTGGATTTAACATTGTCAAGCAAATGGTGGAGAAGGAACATACGTGTAAACAAAGCCACTTGAGTCAACAGCAACTGCAACATCCAAGTATAGCAAAGTTGTTAAGATCAGTGTTAATCCTGAAGATTGAAGACACACATTAACCAAGAAAAGGAAAGAAAGGAAAAGAACCTGTATGGTTTGTTCCACATGCAACTTTGACAACAGTTTTCCCAGATAATGTAGCTATTGCTTTGGGGCGAGGCTGAGGATTATATGATAGCTTTACCGATGAAACTTTGGTATTATACTGTAATAACAGAAATCAAGTCACAAACATTGATGATAGCAAACTCAGTAGGTGTGCTGTATTACAAAGGAGCAATCAACCTCATTGTCGCTTCCATGACCAAGTTGGCCGTACTGGGGAAGACCTGCTGTGCTGAATAGCACCGAAGAATAAAATATTGCTTCAAAAAACGACGCACGAGAACAAAACTACCAACTAAAGCTAAAGCATATACTAATCAAAAGAGGTTATCATGAAAAGATGATCATTGTTATTCTGAAAGACGGAATAGGTTGCTAATCTGTAAGTTTCATAGTTTCAGCATGGTCATACAGTATTGAAGATCCCTCAACTGATGACAGCCAGACAGTAAATTCAGCACCACAAACAGCATTAGTTGCTTCAGTAACAAGACAGGGGGCTGGCGACACCTCAGTTCCTGCAGCAAATTAGGGAGTCAGGGACAACAAATAACATCAGTGTAAGAACCAAATGGGAAAATACCACATGGCCATATTCCCATAGCATTGTCAGAACTATTCCAGCGTCCGGAACAATGAAAAGTTCAGTATGCTCAAATATATGGCATAAATATGTTTACTGGTTATCACCAAAACAGGTAAAGAAATGTAAATTCGATCAATTTGAAATGTCTGCTATATATTAACATTGATTCTAAGAATAAGTAAACAGCATACATACACAAGATGTAGATTATATAGTACTAATTGGCTAATCAAGCAAATAACACACTGAAATTGTCAAAAAAAATGCTCCAAACAGATGTAGCCACAATTTATCCAAGCCCAGAATGATACTTCCACACAACAATTGTATGTGGTGCAATAGTGCTTATGTCATATCAATCATAAAAAAATTGAAAAGGGAAGGATACCAAACCTTTCCTTAGTGAACCCGTCCCTAATTGCCCAAGTTTGTTGTCACCAAATGCGAAGGACTTCCCATCGTCAGTTACGACCACTGTATGATTTCTTCCAACACTTGCTGTAATTATGTTGTATCTGCGCGGCATCGACTACTGCTAATTAGCATTTAGAAACGTGTCAAGAACATTCGACCTTTGGATCAGTCAATTCAACTACTCCCTCCGTCTCAAAATAGATGTCTTAGATTTGTCAAATTTTGAATGAATCTAGACACTATTTAGTACTCCCTCCGACCCAAATTAGTTGACTTAGATTTGTCTAGATTCGATTGTATCTAGACATGATTTAGTATTAGATACATCTATATCTTGATAAATTTGAGTCAAATAATTTGGGTCGGAGGGAGTATATAGATTCATTCAAATTTTGACAAATTTGCGACATATATTTCGAGACGGAGGGAGTAGATTGGATGGTATATATTCATGAATTCAGCAGCACCATACACACCTATTTGAACAGTTAAGATGCAAGAAACATGCTCAGCGGTATTGCAGATGATTTTCTTACTTTGATAGTTCAGAAACAACGGTAGGAAGATTACGCAGGAGAGTGTCCCCATGGCCTAGCTGCCCCTTCTGCTAGAAACAATAGCGTTAAGTAAGAAACCTTGAAAGAAACTAGCCATCCACTCATACTAGTACCTCATTTCGACCCCATGTGAAGAAACGGCCGTCAGCACCCAAAGCAGCACAGTGGCAGGCCGCTGGGAAAAGTACATGAATCCATTAGCAAAATTCACTCCGTAGGACATCCAGGGCTTCGAGCATTTCCGCGCACAAGTTTGCCCGAGTTCCCACGCCCCCTTAATAAATGAAGAAATAAACCAGGGCATCACGCGGCAATCTTAGACGCGGCGGCGGAGGAGCTCACCGCATCCGGTGGCGACGAAGCGGATGTCCACGCCCATGAGAGGGCGCAGCCGCGTCGGGGACACCAGGTTGCCTCTGCCCTGCATCCCGCCCTTCACCTGTTTGCCCATGACGTCGAAGCGCGTCGTACCGCAGTACAGCAGCTCCCCGCCCCCCGCCTCCGCCGCCTTCTCCTCCCCTTCGACGGCGACCGCCGCGGCGCTGGCCGGCATCATCGATGAGATTCAGACTGGGAAACCCTAGCTTTCGGTGGGCTGAACGGGAAAACTGTGTGAGGGGATTTGGGGGAAGCGAGCGAGTGAGGAAGAGGGTTTGAAACAGAGTGGTCCTTTTTAACGGAACATTTCGCAGGGCATTATTTATCTGTTGCGTACCGGCCGACCGCAACACCGCTGGGTTTTGCGTGGATAGCGCTAGCGTCACCCGGGTGACCTCATGTGTCCCTAAAACGAGGTATAATCTTTTTTTCGAATTTGCTATAATGTTGTTTGTTTTTGCTAGTAGCAAAAAATGGTTCGATTTAGAAAATAGGAAAATAGACTAGATATCGTCGGAGATTTCGCCAGAGACCTCGCTAGCGACCGAGTAGCAAAAAAAATATGCTAATGTAGCATATCCAATCTTGTCGGAGACTCGTCAAAAACTTTCGCCGGTAGACCTCACCGGAGACCGTGTAGCAAAAACTTTACGCTATTATAGCAAAAACACAAAACGTATGTAGAAAAAAAAATCATATTGTAGCAAATCTGACCTCGTCGGACACCTCGCCGGAGATCTCGCCGGAGACATTGTAGCAAAACCAAAGACACACTTGTAGCACCGCTGCCGGCCGCACGTAGCAAACCTCGACTCTGTAGGTAGCAGCGGCGGTGGTAGTAGGTAGTAGCGTCGCTAACCCCATATAGCAAACCTCGATGCCGTTGGTAGAAGCGTCAACGCCAGTAGATAGCAGTGCCATTAACCCCATGTAGCAAACCTCCATATCCTAGGTAGCAACATCAGTTGTGTATGAAGGCTACGGCGAGGTGCCAACGGCCACGCGACGCTGCAGAGGAGAGGGACTGTGGAGCAGGACGGCGACGCGGTGCTCCGGCGAGGTGGACGACACGAAGACGGCGACCGGTGCTCCAGCGAGGTGGGCGATACGAGGACGACGACAACTCGCTGTAGGGACAGCCTATGCACGCGGCAGTGCGAGCAGCAGCGCGCGGCGGCGCAAACAGCAGGGCACGGCGGCAGCGCAAAGCAGCAGGAGACGGCGCGAGCTACAGGTGGGCGGCGGCGCGCGAGATGCACGGCGAGCTGACGGTAGCGCGAGGAGCGCGTGCAGGGCTGGCCCGCTGACGTCCGTGCCGGAGCCGGACTCCACGTTGTGGGCGGCGTCGCGGAGGGCTCGTAGGACTGCGGGCGGCAGGTCGTGTGGCAAGGACTGCGGGAGGAAGGTCGCGGCGGCAGGGCACGGGAAGACGGCGGCGCGCGAGCTGCGATGGTGCGGCGACGGCACGCGAGATGCAAGATGTGGATCCGTGCGTATATTAGAAAACGAAAAGTAGAGAAGAGATAAGGTTTGGTGGGTGGGACCATGAACGAGAGTCAGCGCGGACTACGAGCAAGGGATCGATCGATCCGGGGGATAAGTTTGTTCGATCCCCCGGGGGTTTCCTTGTAGGTGTTCGTAGCATGGAAAACAAAAAAATTCTACCGCATGCACACAAACAAGCCAAGATCTATCTACTAGATTGTAGCAACGAGTCGATAGAAGCACTCACCCTCGAAGATTCCAAAGTGGTTAACGAGAGCAGATTCTCGTGGGTGATGTAGTCGTACACTTACCGATCTCAGGATCGTGTAGACGATCCTTCCGGCTCTGCGTTCTGGCAGCGCTTCCGCAGTTGGTCACACGTTCGGTACTCGACGAAGACATTCCTCTCCCTTGTTCCAGCAGGCAGCGGAGGTTGTAGTTCTCCCCTCGCGATTCCGGCAACACGACGGCGTGGTGTCGGAAGTAGAGGGAAGATCCCGCAGGGCTTCGCCTAAGACGGTGCGAGTTATGATGGATCTAGGGTTTTCCAGTGATCTAGGGTTTAGAAGACCGGGAGGAGGAGGAGGTGTCGGCGGCGGCTAGGGCGACGGCGACGGGCCGGTGACGGCGCAAGGCAGCGGCGAGCGGCGGCAGCGGCGACACAGGTGCGGGAGGGCTAGGGCTTGGTGTTTTGGGGCAGCCCTCCCCCTCTATTTATGAGAGGAGGGCAGCCTTGGAAGGGGTGGGTTTGAATCCAAACACAAACCCAAGTTGGATCGAGAGAAGGACTTGTTTCTTATTCCACTAGGAAACCATTGTTCCAGTTTGACTTTTCAAACTTCCCGTTTGACTTTCAATTTAGAGCTTTAATTCTCTCTTGCAAATGCCCACACCATGTGACCTAGGATATGATCCAATCATTCCACTTATCCATGACACATTAATGGACCATTCCCCTTCCGGTCCGGTGAACCTTCTAGACCCTTCTAGAACCTCTCCGATGAAAACATCAGAATCTTTCCCGAACTCCGGATTGGACTTTCCTTATATGAATCTTATTATCCGGACCATTCCGGATCTCCTCATGATATCCCGGATCCCATCCGAGACACCGAACAACATTCGGTATCCCTACTAACATTCCATATCTACTAAACAACATCGAATCCTTAAGTGTGTCTCCCTACGGTTCGTAAATTATGCGGACATGACCGAGACACTTATCCGATCAATAACCAATAGAGGAATCTGGAAATTCATATGGCTCCCACATATTTCTACGATTAATTTGCGATCGAATGAACCACTTACATACGATACCAATTTCCCTTTGTCTCACGATAGTTTACTTATCCGAGGTTTTGATCGTCGGTATCTCTACATACCTAGTTCAACCTCGTTACCGATAAGTACTCTTTTCTCGTTCCCGTGATATGTGATCCCTTGTGAGCCAGTCACATGCTTGCAAGCTAACTGGATGACATTCCACCGAGAGGGCCCAGAGTATATCTATCTGTCATATGGATGGACAAATCCCACTCTTGATCCATGTGCCTCAACACATACTTTCCGAACACTCAATGTCACCTTTATAGCCACCCAGTTACGGTGTGGTGTTTGATGTCATCAAAGCATCCTTCTGGTGATGGTGATTAGCATGATCTCATGGTCGAAGGAATTAGGTTACTATGCATCAGAAAGCTTATAGCAAATGAACTATTGAAATGACTTGATCTTTATGCTACACTTATCTATAGGAGTATGTCCATCATACCATTCTCCTAATGATATGATCTTGTTGTTAATAACATCTCAATGTTCATGATCGAGAAACCACGATCATCTATTAACCAACAAGATAGTATTATAAAGAGGCTTTACTAGGGACTCTAATTTAGCTTACAAATCACACAAGTATTAATGTTTCTGGTTAATACTGTTATAGCATGAATGTAAACATCTATCATAAACACAAAGATATAATAATAACCTCTTTTATTATTTCCTCTAGGGAATATTTCCAACAATCCTATCATTTCCCTTTTTGCATCGGACGCTTGGACAACCGGTCAAATTTGGTCAAGGCCTAAGTTGACAGATCCCAGGCCCACTATGTACAAGTCTGGATTGAAGTTCGAGCCCATGACAACGCCGGTGGCACGGGCCAGCCAAGCCGGCAAATGATATATGCCGCTCACCCTCATTCCGTGCCGGGGCAGGCCCGTTAGTGGTGGTTGGTAGAGAGGAGGAAAATGGCCACCCGATGACATCCGACCTCGCCGACGATCGGGACGACGTTGCCGTGGTGCCCTAACAGAGGTGAGGCCAACACCTTGTCGGAGATGGGGACGATGCGGATGGTCGGGGCGTCATAGGCGGAGGCGGGGAATCTTAGGGGAGGATGTCCATGGGTCTTTGTGTACGGGGTGGGGGGACTTAGAGGGATGGCCGACCGGCCAGGACCTCCCTGGAGATAGGAACGACACAGCTGGCCACATCATCGTAGATGGAGGCGAGGAATAAATCTTAGCGAGGGGTGGGTGGGTGCGTGTCTTAGGGTTGGGGTGCTAGCAGGGGCTTTTGGGGGATGGTTGTCCGGGACCTCATTGGAGACGGGAACAACACTTAGGACAGTGAGGAAGAAATCTTAGGGGAGGGTGGGTGCAAGTGGTGTTGGGGGTTTAGAGGAACCGGCAGTTTAGGGTTCCGGTGGTGGAGGTGGGAGGAGCTGGTAGCAGGAGGAAGAAGAAGATGGCGTTGCGATTCGTCCTTGGGGGGCGCTTAAGGCGACATATGTCATCACTCTGGCAAGCCGGAGCTCATCCAACACTAGAAGAGTTGGAGTCCATCAATTATAGACACGCTTTTATAGAGAACAAATGTAACACCCTCGGATCGGCCCTATGCAAGTCTTAGCGATTCCCGCCAAACCCGCATAGAAACGATTCAAAGGTGCCCACAAGGCACTTGCGTGCGGATGGAAAATGAAGTAATATAATTACACAATATTCCACGATAGAACCCACAAAATAGATATATACAACAACGACTCCATGAGTCAAGAATACAGATATACAATACAAATGTCCAAATCACCTTGAAAACGATACAACGTCCGACTACGGACAAGATGCAAATGGGGCTAAGATCCCTAAAGAATAACCAATGGCGTCCATAACCCTGCCCAGGCCAAGCTGGAAGGGTAAACCTGCTAACGACGTCGATCTTAAAACCTGCTAAAACAAAAGGGGTGCCGGCAAAGGGCAAAGGAAAAAGAGAGCGGACGGTACTGAGGCCAGTACACGGTGAGACTAGAATTCGGCGGCTCTCGCCTACATAGGTATGGTGGACTGAAGCGGCAGCGCAGCATGCACTAAACAACCTATAGAGACTCGATACAACTATCGGCTATTAGAGAGGGATAATAAAGACCTATTCAGATCCAACCTAAAACTATCACCAAGCATACCCATCCTGGTATTTTCCCCTCGAGACCAAACGAGGAAGTCAACCGAAGAACTCACACAGTTGGCAGTTTTATTCATTCTGTTATAGTTGCGGCAATTACTAGTCAGATATAGATAGCATGAGTCATCCTGATATTATAAACAGTGGGCAGTTTTAGTTAACCATTCTGTTGTAGTTGCAATACTTACTAGTCAGATACATATAGCATGAGGCATCCCAAAACCAGCAGTTGTTGGTACTTTTATTTAACCATTCCGTTGTAGTGAAGCTGATTAATAGTTATTATAAAGTCAAATTTATAGCGCTACTTTAGTTATAGTTGTCTATGATCGAGATACTGTGCTCCAAGTCGTCCATAACCGCGGACACAGCTTTCAGAAAGTTTTACCCTGCAGGGGTGCACAAAGAGAAACACACGCACGATCAACCTCGGAAAAAACCAAATGAAAACCCAACGAGGCATCACGACAGAACATTCACAAGATTCATATTTGATTCCAGGGGGCCACCCCACCAAGCTACCCGCGACGAAGTTGGCCGGCTCCGAGACGGACCCAAAGGTTTGTGCCAATGGTTGTAAACGACTGGGAACCCGAAAGTGTGACTGGGATTGTCGATACCGCGAAAACATTCCACGTTTGTTCCTAAACAGTACAGGCGCTCCACGCGTAATTGTAAATAAAGCAGTAAAGCATGGCATAAGTACATGATAGTAATAAAGCCCCAAACTACTTTTTGGCCCCAAGGAATTAAATATGACTCAAGCTAGGGTTAGGGGGATTCATGGTTCCACATGCGGATAGTGCGAATATTCAAAGAACATGTGAAAGGATACAGATGTCGCCTAGAGGGGGGTGAATAGGCGATTAAAACTTTTCCTAGAGTGGCTCAACAAAGGCGGAATAAAACTAGTGTTTACTTTGTTAAGCACAACCTAGAACAACTAAGGTTCACCTATGTGCACCAACAACTTATGCTAAGCAATACAAGCAACAAAGTGATAGCAAGATATATATTACTTCAAGCACGAAGGCTATCACAATGTAAAGTGCATAAGTAAAGAGCTCGGGTATAGAGATAACCGAGGCACGCGGGGACACCGATATTTTACCGAGTTCCTCCCAACATGGAGTACGTCTCGTTTGGAGAGGGGGTGGTATCAAACCACCAACGCCACAAAAGGCCTCCCTTATTCTCCGGTGAATCTCACCCCAACGGGATCGATCCACGCTTCCACTATCGGTGCACTTGTCGGTGGCAACCGGAACCTCTCACAAGGTTGGGGCACTTCTCCACAACTTAATTGGAGGCTCCCAACAAACGCCACCAAGGCCTCAACAAACGCCACCAAGGCCACAAAACCGTCTAGGATTCCAAGAACCCAAGAGGGACAAGCTCCAATGAGTAACTCAAAACAAATCCTCCGAGGAGAACTCAAACCGATGCACCGAATGCAAATGGCAAGAACACCACAAAGGTGTTCAAATCCTTCTCTTCCAAATTCCACCAAAGCTACAAAAGCTTATGGGGGAATAAGAGAGGAAGAACAATGGAGGAAATCCACAAAAGACTCCAAGATCTAGATCCCAATATGTTCCCCTCACTTAGAGGAGAGATTGATTGGTGGGATTGTAGATCTAGATCTCCTCTTTCAAATCCCTCAAAAATATGCAAGAATCATCGGAGGGATTGAGAGAAAGCAACCTCAAGAAGGTCAACAATGGAGGGGAAAACTTGCAAAAAGGGTTAAGGAACCATTGGGGAAGAAGGCCCCTTATATAGGTCCCTCCAAAATCCAACCGTTGCAGCCCAAAAACGCGATTCCCGGTACTACCGGACTTTTTCCCGGTACTACCGGACTTTCCCGGCACTACCGGACATTTCCTGGGGTTCCTGGGGCTCCAAACGCATTTTTTCTCTGCGCTCCCCGGTACTGGACCCCGGTACTACCGGATCCTGGTCCGGTACTACCGGTCATCACAGACCATAACTTTTGCATCCGGACTCCGATTTCGATGATCTTGGGCTCGTTTTGAAGAGGACAACAACCTCTACAAGATCATGCAAAGAAACATCATAGTCCAGCAAGGGAGGATAGATCCAAATGATGAAGTAAAAAAACTTCTGCCGTGCTAGGTACTAAAATGCGGTACTACCGCTTTTTGGTACCTAGCCCGGCAGTGGCTTTTGGAAACTTGTCAAAAACCTTCTGCCGTGCTAGGTACTAAAATGCAGTAGTACCGCATTTTGGTACCTAGGAGGGCAGTGGCATTTGGCAACTTGCCAAAACCTACTGCCGCGCCAGGTACTAAAATGCGGTACTACCGCATTTTGGTACCTAGGAAAATTCAAACCTCTATAACTTTTGATTGGTAACTCCGATCGACCCGATTCCAATTGCGTTGGAAAAAGGACGACATGGGCTACCCTATGAAAGGTGAAAATAGTGGTTGTCACCAAGTGATAATGTATCATGTATAATAATGTGAGATACCTCACTTGGTGAGAAACCGAAAAGCTGCCAAGATCAATATCGTAACAAGATACAAACGGAAGATCCGATTTTGATGAACAAGAGCTTGTTATGAAGATTACCACAAGCTCTATATCCTCACATGGATAAGACCAAATAACAACCAAATATGATGATGCAAATATGCAAAGGTTTGAGCTCTCTCCGAACGATGTGACCGAATTACTCATACGAGAGCCCCTCTTAATAGTACGGTTATCTATCCTAAACTCGGTCTCACACACAAAACGTGAGACCGGCAAAAGGGAAAACCTATCAAGATTATACCTTTGCCTTGAGCATTCCACTTGAGCTCGATGTAGACGATCTCGCCCTTCTCAAGATGGAACGCCTTTCTTGATTCTTCATCATCGATCCATGATCACCGAGGATGGCAAGCCTCAAACATGAGATCTTCTATAGATGGCGCATTTTGAGCTTGCACATCACATCTTCTTCTCATTTCATCGACCTTGAAGCCAACACATGCTCCAAGCGATGCTAATGGACAAATCCTACAAGTATAACTTAATACACACATTAGTCCATAAAGATTGTCATTAATTACCAAAACCACACATGGGGCCCAACATGTTCTTTCAACATGTATCAAGTACTCGGGGTCCTACGGGACACAAGTGGATGATTAAAAACCAAATAACATCTATTGCCCACCTGTGCCTCTGCATTATTTACCTACTTCAATTTTAGTTATTAAACGGTAATTAAATCCATGATCATCTCCAACATTAAACATGCGGCATTACTCCAACAACTCTGGAAGATCGACGGCGCGACACATCACCTGTGCAAGCAACTACGACTCGCAAGGCCGACTATCTACCAAAGAACATGTAATAGGATGTGTCCATGGCAATATAAGGGCTGCAGGGAAGTATAACGGGGTACAGAATCTATAGCATCGCAACACAGATAGCAATAGATCAACAGGAGGAAATAAAGACAATAAATGTAAAATAGGTAGAAAGGGGAGAATGCTCGCCTGAAAACATTGCTGAAGGTTCATCCGAAGATCAGGTCGACTCTCGCATCAACTCATCGGCCTAATCCGTGAAGAAGCAAAGCACTAGAAGAAACACCGGATGGACTATTTAATAATACGCTAAAAGATCGGGCATGATGCATGTATGATGTATGGCATGGCAAGGATGCGATGCAATTAGGCAATATTAAGCGGAACCGGAGTCCCGACAATTTGTTTAGTTGATTCAAGTTGTTTAGATACCCCGCAAATGGCAAGAACACCACAAAGGTGTTCAAATCCTTCTCTCCCAAATTCCACCAAAGCTACAAAAGCTTATGGGGGAATAAGAGAGGAAGAACAATGGAGGAAATCCATAAAAGACTCCAAGATCTAGATCCCAATATGTTCCCCTCACTTAGAGGAGAGATTGATTGGTGGGATTGTAGATCTAGATCTCCTCTTTCAAATCCCTCAAGAATATGCAAGAATCATCGGAGGGATTGAGAGAAAGCAAGCTCAAGAAGGTCAACAATGGAGGGGAAAACTTGCAAGAAGGGTTAAGGAACCATTGGGGAAGAAGACCCCTTATATAGGTCCCTCCAAAATCCAACCGTTGCAGCCAAAAAACACGATTCCCGGTACTACCGGACTTTCCCGGCACTACCGGACATTTCCTGGGGTTCCTG
Source organism: Avena sativa (assembly GCA_916181665.1). Classification (NCBI taxonomy): domain Eukaryota; kingdom Viridiplantae; phylum Streptophyta; class Magnoliopsida; order Poales; family Poaceae; genus Avena; species Avena sativa. The sequence continues at coordinate 19,083,794 of OV702285.1, forward strand.
GGGCTCCAAACGCATTTCTTCTCTGCGCTCCCCGGTACCGGACCCCGGTACTACCGGATCCTGGTCCGGTAGTACCGGTCATCACAGAACGAAAACAGCCATAACTTTTGCATCCGGACTCCGATTTCGATGATTTTGGGCTCGTTTCGAAGAGGACAACAACCTCTACAAGATCATGCAAAGAAACATCATATTACAGCAACGGAGGATAGATCCAAATGATGAAGTAAAAAACCTTCTGCCGCGCTAGGTACTAAAATGCGGTACTACCGCTTTTTGGTACCTAGCCCGGCAGTGGCTTTTGGAAACTTGTAAAAAACCTTCTGCCGTGCTAGGTATACCTAGGAGGGCAGTGGAATTTTGCAACTTGCCAAAACCTACTGCCGCGTTTGATACCTAGGAAAATTCAAACTTCTATAACTTTTGATTGGTAACTCCGATCGACCCGATTCCAATTGCTTTGGAAAAAGGACGACATGGGCTACCCTATGAAAGGTGAAAATATTGGTTATAACCAAGTGAGAATGTATCATGTATAATAATGTGAGATACCTCACTTGGTGAGAAACCGAAAAGCTGCCAAGATCAAAATCGCAACAAGATACAAATGGAAGATCCGATTTTGATGAACAAGAGCTTGTTATGGAGATTACCACAAGCTCTATATCCTCACATGGATAAGACCAAATAACAACCAAATATGATGATGCAAATATGCAAAGGTTTGAGCTCTCTCTGAACGATGTGACCGAATTACTCATACGAGAGCCCCTCTTAATAGTACGGTTATCTATCCTAAACCCGGTCTCACACACACAACGTGAGACCGGCAAAAGGGAAAACCTATCAATATTATACCTTTGCCTTGAGCATTCCACTTGAGCTCGATGTAGACGATCTCGCCCTTCTCAAGATGGAACGCCTTTCTTGATTCTTCATCATCGATCCATGATCACCGAGGATGGCAAGCCTCAATCATGAGATCTTCTATAGATGGCGCATTTTGAGCTTGCACATCACATATTCTCATTTCATCGACCTTGAAGCCAACACATGCTCCAAGCGATGATAATGGACAAATCCTACAAGTATAACTTAATACACACATTAGTCCATAAAGATTGTCATTAATTACCAAAACCACACATGGGGCCCAACATGTTCTTTCAATCTCCCCCATTTTGGTAATTAATGACAATCCCTTTAAGAGGGTTTATATAAGGAATCTTAATGAACAACATGGTGACACCAATATCAAATACTACATAAGTATGTTATATTGGTACCACCACCATATATAGAGCAAACTCCCCCACAATCTATGCATGTGTGATGAACTTGAATTTCATTGCATATATTGCCAATCATTATCATTGGTGGAGTTTCCTCTATATATACCACATGCTAAGCAACAACAAAGATGCAAGAGCATGAAAGGCAAATGCTTAGAAACAAACTCAAAGCATAAACCATTTCCCTTAAAACCCTCTAAAACTTCTCCCCCATTGGCATCGATCGCCGAAATGGGTGACAAGTTCTAGAAGGCAAATATAGTAATAATTCCTCCAAAGATGTGCCTTCGCACATATCCAATGATGAATACTTGGGAGGGAGTAGGAATATATAGAGGACCCGAAGATTGCCAAAGGAATAAAATAAAATGACGCATCACAAATGACGCAAGCAATCACAAGATCCGACAAATCAATTGAAAACAACAAATGAGTTCAAATGGAAACTACGAGATATTATGAAATGAGCAAAATAGTGCTTTAAATAACAAATAGAGAAGCTCCCCAAGATTTGTGTATAATTCAAAATAAATGCATTAGAATACATATTGCACAAATATGGAATCCTCGCTCCCCCATAAGTATTTAAAACACAGCAAATTAGAAAGAAGACAAATGTGCATTATTAGATGAATTAGATGTGCATAATCATGGAATACTCACTCATCCAAGTTCATTTAACAATACAAGGCATGAGAGAATAAATATGAGTGCCCAAAGATGCAAACAAGAGGAACAAGCACTCATAGGCAATTAAATTTGGAAGCCACCGAAGAATCAAAAGGAATAGAAAGGTGGTCTCCAAGGATTTAAAAATCAACTAAAATTATCTTCTCATATGTGTATATGTATCTAAGTGGATGACATCACAAAGACATATGCCCATAAAGAAACAAGCACATACAAGGAAGATATACAATAAAGCACATGGAAGCAAAAATGAAGTCACAACATATACTAATAAGATTTTTTGCTTCAAAGCATGGCCAAAGGCTCACATATATCTTATTGTACATTAATGAGCTTCAAAAACCAACACACTACATATATTAAAACTATCACCAAGGGAAAAGGAGAAAGTTGGAATATATGGAGAAAGGCAACAAGTATCACTAAAACTAGCAAAATCTCACTATTGCACATGAGAGAAGTTAAGGAGAGGATGGGAAATAAAATTGATAGATTGAAATATTTGGGATTGGTTGATCATATGCATGATTTTGTATAGTCCCAAATAAATGCACTCATCTCAACTTATACACATTTACAATAGAGAGTTCTCTTAAAATCAAGACTAGAACCACACAAATACAACTACAACAATTCATGCCAAGATGCAACCTACAAAAGGTTGGAAGCAAGATAAATATGCATGAGAAAGAGATACTTGTTACCGAGATATAATTGGTAGGATGTAGAGGATATGAATTCATTCATCATCCTATAGCTTGCCTCCAATTTTCATTAATGCACCACTTCTTCAAGATTTGAGAGACAAGCATCCAATATATCTCCAATGTACCTAAACACATTTAAGTACAAAATGTTCCCCAACCTTATTGGGTCCAAAGTAGTTAGTGCAACTACAATACATAGGAGAGACTCCACATAAATATGTGCATATTAATATGAAATTGAATTTCATGCACAACTTAGCCGATGGGATTTGGTGGAGTTTCCCCTATATATTGGATCAAAGAAAGCAAGCATGCCATAATATAAACATATTGTAAATATGCATGCATAAAGCTTTCAAGAACCAAAAAGGAGATATAATTTGAACAAAAACACCAAGTAAATCGAGATTGCACACACAAGAGTGTGACATGACAAAAGATGTCCAAATTGTATCAAAGAACCAATTCAACACATGAAAGATCACAAGTTCAACAAATGAACTAGGCAAAAGCCAAGGAGCAAAAGATATATAAAAAATACAAATGCTCAAGGTTTTATCTCATTCTAAAATGGTCAAAATGTGAAACAAGGAATGAGACAAAACCAACTCCCACAAAGAGTAAGGTTCCAACAAGTAAACCAACCTCTCCAAACTTTTCATGATGGCACAAAATACCAAAACAAAAAGATTAAAGTTCCAAGCACCAAAAACCCGATATGGATCAAAACAAAGAAGCATAAATATGAGTGTTCTAAATAATATAGGATAGCTCCCCCATGGATAGTGCATTATGTAGGATTTTCCTTTTGAATGCAAAATGCACACAAATGGGATCATCACTACTACCTACATTAAATAAAACACAAGAGGGTACCAATAAAATAAGAAGATCCAAAAAGTAGCAAGGAATACATGGGAGCACATAAAACATTTACTTGGCCAAAGATAGGACAATATTAAGCAAAGGCCAAAGTGAATATGATCAACAAATTCTACCATAAATTACTCATTGTCCAAGGACAAGAAATATTGGGAATAATTTTCCCAAGGTAGCTTGCATAGATATCCAAGATCATAGTCACAACAAGAAGCATATAACTAAATATAAGAATTGAGCATGATACTTCGAACAAGATTCTTGGTAGCTTCCAATAGTCACACAATCACTAGTGATTAGAGTAACTTGAAGCAAATGGTTTCCATGATGATATAGAGATCTAAATATGAGGAAACACATACCAAGAAACACTCTCATATACAAGATCCAAGATATGATTAATAAAGGCATTGAAGCAAATTGGAACTTGTATGAGCAAATGTGTCACATAGGTGCTAGATAATTATCAATATCAATTCTAAGTGACACAACCTCGAATATTCACATTTTCTAGGATTGTAATATGCACTAAGCATATGACTCCCCCATAATGTGATACTACCATAAAACCAACACGAGGCAAAATGATACAAATAGAGATAATTAATGGACATTATAAAATTAAATTTCTCATGAGAATTATACCACATAGAGACTAGACAATAATCCAATATAAATACTAGGTGGTATTTCTCATGTACACACAATTTTTAGGATTGTGGAATGCCCAAGCATAACACTCCCCCAAAATGGGATAATCCATTAATCTCTCAAAAGAGCCAAATAAGATACCAAATATAACCAAGTAAGGCTCAAACACAAGAAACACACATACATGGTGTGCCACCTAATCATACACAAATAATGCTTGATACCTCAAGATAGTTAAGTGGAAAGCACAACATGTACAAAAGCATGGAAGATACAAAACCAACACATGCACAAGGGGGCGAGTAACTTTCAATGAAATGAGTTAAGCATATGTTACCGCAAGGAGGAACATTGGAAATATAATAGGAGCATATAATCCACATGACTTGGCTTGACAAATATAATAATGAAGATCCCTTAATTCTTCATGATGTAGCCTAGTCTCCAAAGCCCTCCAAAAACACCTAATGATCAAGTTTTGTCTTGTTGGTCCCCAACCAAGTTGGGTCCTAAGAGGTTAGTCACAATAGGCTTGGCAACCCAAATGGTTCTTTTCTTGACACCACATTGGGCACCAACAAATTTGGCACACACATTGCCAACCTCATCCTTATAAAGAGAATAAGCATTATCAATAATGATAGGGTTGGATGAGGAGATACCAATAGTGCATGAGGAAGAAATGTGCCCTTTCTTACGGCAGATGTAGCAAGTTCTTATCTTGCCATCTTTATTTTTGGATGAAGCAACAACTTGAGGAAGAGCTTGAGTCTTCTTGGGAGGAGGCCCATCTCTAACAAGATGTAGAGCTTGAGGCCGCTTCCCTTGTTGCTTCTTGCCAAGGGACTTCTTCTTTAATGGGCAATGTTTGACATGATGCCCTTCTTACTTGCACTTGAAGCAAACAATGTTGGCCGGATTCTTGACTTGATCTAGGCCATTCTTATTGTTGTCCTTGTGCTTCAACATGATAGTGGACTTGTTCTTGACATTGGAGTTGAATCCAAGCCCACTCTTGTCATTGGGGGATTTTTGCACACTCAAGATTTTGTTGAGTGCGACCTTCCCTTGATGACCCCTTTTCAAGTCATTCTTCAAAGAAGTGACTTGAGCCTTGAGCTCTTTGATTTCCTCTACATGGTTAGTTTCAACAAAAGTACTAGAGGAAGTAGATGCCACATTGTTAGAGCAACAAGGCACGGAATGTAATTCACCACGAGATATAGCATGGTTGTGAGAGGATGAATTACAAGGACTATCACATGGCACTATAACATTTGGAGTAGATATAGTGCTAATGTCCACATGAGGCCCACTAGATGTTACCTTTGACACGATGGACTCATGAGCTAACTTTAGCCTACCATGGGAGACTAGAAGATCCTCATGCGAGCTCGAGAGCTTAAAATGACTTTCTTCTAATTTCCCATAGTTGCTAGTTAGCAACACAAGTTGAGCCTTTAGCTCAACATTCTCCTTCAACATAGATGCTTCACAAGAAATAGAGTTAGTAGCACAAGCATCATCATTATTAGCAAGAGGTGAGGGTAACTTGGCAAGCTCTTTTGAATATGAAACTTTAAGTTGCTCATGTGACTCGGTGAGTTTGATGAGCTCACCCTTTATGACCCTAGAGCCATTTTTGAGGTGCTCAAAATCCTCAAGGAGTTTAGCATAAGCAACTTGAGTCTCATCATTTTTACTTTTGAGATCACTTGCTACCTCAAGATCTCTATCATGAGATTCCTTTACTCTATATATCTCTAAAGCAAAGGTCTCCTCAAGAGATTCCTTAGTGGTTTATTCCTCTTCAAGAGCTTTATTTAGGTTTGCAATTATATTAGCATACTCACGCTCAAGACTACACATTTTATCAACGTTGTTATCATGCACCTTAATTTGTGTTTCTAACTTATCAATATGTTCTTTGCTCTTAATAGCAAAGTCCAAGACTTCAACAAAGTTAGAGCAAGCAATATCCTTTTTAACAAGGGCACGATAAACAATCTCACCCTTTTCATATAAATCATCAATATCAAGCTCTTCTTCCACATTATCCACATCCTCCTCATCATAAGAGGTAATGGGTTCCAAAGTAGGAGTTACCTTAGAATCCCTAGCCATAAGGCATAGGTGGATACCGGAAGAAGGTGAAGATGAGATTGCATATGCGGCTTCATTCAAAACCATGTCTTGGACTATAGAATCTTCGGTTTCCTCTACATGGTTAGCAACACAAGCACTAGAGGAAATGGAAGCATTTTTATCATGGCAACAAGACAACACAAACATATCATCATGAGATTTATTCAAGTCATTTCTACATGATATGTAAGGACTATTAACACAAGCATGTAAGGAGTTTGTAGTGCTAGAAGTGTTAAAGTCCAAAGATAGATCATTGCAACTAGATAGAGATGAGGGATTACAAATAGTAAGCACACTATCCAAATTGCAATTTCTATCACCACTCACCATATCATTACCTTGTGAAAAGTCACATGTTGGTGAAGTGGTAGAGGATGAGAACTCATCTCGACCGGAAGTGGAAGCAACACAATCATCCTCAATAATGTTGGACACACCATATTTATATTGAAGTTTTGTCCATAACTCATGAGCGCTCCAAAAAGGAATGATTGAGGAGGTAACTACATAGCTCAAAGCATTAACAAGCACATTAGAAGCTTGAGCATCGAGATATAAGTTTTTGTCATCCTCACAAGATAGATTTTTGAAATCCATAGGAGGAGAAAAACCTATATCTACAATACGCTCCAATTTTGGGTCCATGTCCCAAAAATGAATAAGCATACGAGTTTTCCATATATCATAATTTGTGCCATCGAATATGAACATGTCATTGTGCACTAATCCCCTAGCCGACATCTTTACTCTCAAGGCGGTGAAGCCCAAAATGAGAGACCGGGCTCTGATACCAATTGAAAGGATACAGATGTCGCCTAGAGGGGGGTGAATAGGCGATTAAAACTTTTCCTAGAGTGGCTCAACAAAGGCGGAATAAAACTAGTGTTTACTTTGTTAAGCACAACCTAGAACAACTAAGGTTCACCTATGTGCACCAACAACTTATGCTAAGCAATACAAGCAACAAAGTGATAGCAAGATATATATTACTTCAAGCACGAAGCCTATCACAATGTAAAGTGCATAAGTAAAGAGCTCGGGTATAGAGAAAACCGAGGCACGCGGGGACACCGATATTTTACCGAGTTCCTCCCAACATGGAGTACGTCTCGTTTGGAGAGGGGGTGGTATTAAACTACCAACGCCACAAAAGGCCTCCCTTAGTCTCCGGTGAATCTCACCCCAACGGGATCGATCCACGCTTCCACTATCGGTGCATTGTCGGTGGCAACCGGAACCTCTCACAAGGTTGGGGCACTTCTCCACAACTTAATTGGAGGCTCCCAACAAACGCCACCAAGGCCTCAACAAACGCCACCAAGGCCACAAAACCGTCTAGGGTTCCAAGAACCCAAGAGGGACAAGCTCCAATGAGTAACTCAAAACAAATCCTCCGAGGAGAACTCAAACCGATGCACCGAATGCAAATGGCAAGAACACCACAAAGGTGTTCAAATCCTTCTCTTCCAAATTCCACCAAAGATACAAAAGCTTATGGGGTAATAAGAGAGGAAGAACAATGGAGGAAATCCACAAAAGACTCCAAGATCTAGATCCCAATATGTTCCCCTCACTTAGAGGAGAGATTGATTGGTGGGATTGTAGATCTAGATCTCCTCTTTCAAATCCCTCAAGAATATGCAAGAATCATCGGAGGGATTGAGAGAAAGCAAGCTCAAGAAGGTCAACAATGGAGGGGAAAACTTGCAAGAAGGGTTAAGGAACCATTGGGGAAGAAGGCCCCTTATATAGGTCCCTCCAAAATCCAACCGTTGCAGCCCAAAAACGCGATTCCCGGTACTACCGGACTTTTTCCCGGTACTACCGGACTTTCCCGGCACTACCGGACATTTCCTGGGGTTCCTGGGGCTCCAAACGCATTTTTTCTCTGCGCTCCCCGGTACTGGACCCCGGTACTACCGGATCCTGGTCCGGTACTACCGGTCATCACAGAACGAAAACAACCATAACTTTTGCATCCGGACTCCGATTTCGATGATCTTGGGCTCGTTTCGAAGAGGACAAAAACCTCTACAAGATCATGCAAAGAAACATCATAGTCCAGCAAGGGAGTATAGATCCAAATGATGAAGTAAAAAACCTTCTGCCGTGCTAGGTACTAAAATGCGGTACTACCGCTTTTTGGTACCTAGCCCGGCAGTGGCTTTTGGAAACTTGTCAAAAACCTTCTGCCGTGCTAGGTACTAAAATGCAGTACTACCGCATTTTGGTACCTAGGAGGGCAGTGGCATTTGGCAACTTGCCAAAACCTACTGCCGCGCCAGGTACTAAATGCGGTACTACCGCATTTTGGTACCTAGGAAAATTCAAACCTCTATAACTTTTGATTGGTAACTCCGATCGACCCGATTCCAATTGCGTTGGAAAAAGGACGACATGGGCTACCCTATGAAAGGTGAAAATATTGGTTGTCACCAAGTGAGAATGTATCATGTATAATAATGTGAGATACCTCACTTGGTGAGAAACCTAAAAGCTGCCAAGATCAAAATCGCAACAAGATACAAACGGAAGATCCGATTTTGATGAACAAGAGCTTGTTATGAAGATTACCACAAGATCTATATCCTCACATGGATAAGACCAAATAACAACCAAATATGATGATGCAAATATGCAAAGGTTTGAGCTCTCTCCAAATGATGTGACCGAATTACTCATACGAGAGCCCCTCTTAATAGTACGGTTATCTATCCTAAACCCGGTCTCACACACAAAACGTGAGACCGGCAAAAGGGAAAACCTATCAAGATTATACCTTTGCCTTGAGCATTCCACTTGAGCTCGATGTAGACGATCTCGCCCTTCTCAAGATGGAACGCCTTTCTTGATTCTTCATCATCGATCCATGATCACCGAGGATGGCAAGCCTCAAACATGAGATCTTCTATAGATGGCGCATTTTGATCTTGCACATCACATCTTCTTCTCATTTCATCGACCTTGAAGCCAACACATGCTCCAAGCGATGCTAATGGACAAATCCTACAAGTATAACTTAATACACACATTAGTCCATAAAGATTGTCATTAATTACCAAAACCACACATGGGGCCCAACATGTTCTTTCAACATGTATCAAGTACTCGGGGTCCTACGGGACACAAGTGGATGATTAAAAACCAAATAACATCTATTGCCCACCTGTGCCTCTGCATTATTTACCTACTTCAATTTTAGTTATTAAACGGTAATTAAATCCATGATCATCTCCAACATTAAACATGCGGCATTACTCCAACAACTCTGGAAGATCGACGGCGCGACACATCACCTGTGCAAGCAACTACGACTCGCAAGGCCGACTATCTACCAAAGAACATGTAATAGGATGTGTCCATGGCAATATAAGGGCTGCAGGGAAGTATAACGGGGTACAGAATCTATAGCATCGCAACACAGATAGCAATAGATCAACAGGAGGAAATAAAGACAATAAATGTAAAATAGGTAGAAAGGGGAGAATGCTCGCCTGAAAACATTGCTGAAGGTTCATCCGAAGATCAGGTCGACTCTCGCATCAACTCATCGGCCTAATCCGTGAAGAAGCAAATCACTAGAAGAAACACCGGATGCACTATTTAATACTACGCTAAAAGATCGGGCATGATGCATGTATGATGTATGGCATGGCAAGGATGCGATGCAATTAGGCAATATTAAGCGGAACCGGAGTCCCGACAATTTGTTTAGTTGATTCAAGTTGTTTAGATACCCCGCAAATGGCAAGAACACCACAAAGGTGTTCAAATCCTTCTCTCCCAAATTCCACCAAAGCTACAAAAGCTTATGGGGGAATAAGAGAGAAAGAACAATGGAGGAAATCCATAAAAGACTCCAAGATCTAGATCCCAATATGTTCCCCTCACTTAGAGGAGAGATTGATTGGTGGGATTGTAGATCTAGATCTCCTCTTTCAAATCCCTCAAGAATATGCAAGAATCATCGGAGGGATTGAGAGAAAGCAAGCTCAAGAAGGTCAACAATGGAGGGAAAACTTGCAAGAAGGGTTAAGGAACCATTGGGGAAGAAGACCCCTTATATAGGTCCCTCCAAAATCCAACCGTTGCAGCCAAAAAACGCGATTCCTGGTACTACCGGACTTTCCCGGCACTGCCGGACATTTCCTGGGGTTCCTGGGGCTCCAAACGCATTTTTTTCTCTGCGCTCCCCGGTACCGGACCCCGGTACTACCGGATCCTGGTCCGGTAGTACCGGTCATCACAGAACGAAAACAGCCATAACATTTGCATCCGGACTCCGATTTCGATGATCTTGGGCTCGTTTCGAAGAGGACAACAACCTCTACAAGATCATGCAAATAAACATCATATTACAGCAAGGGAGGATAGATACAAATGATGAAGTAAAAAACCTTCTGCCGTGCTAGGTACTAAAATGCGGTACTACCGCTTTTTGGTACCTAGCCCGGCAGTGGCTTTTGGAAACTTGTCAAAAACCTTCTGCCGTGCTAGGTATACCTAGGAGGGCAGTGGCATTTTGCAACTTGCCAAAACCTACTGCCGCGCCAGGTACTAAAATGCGGTACTACCGCATTTTGGTACCTAGGAAAATTCAAACTTCCATAACTTTTGATTGGTAACTCCGATCGACCCGATTCCAATTGCTTTGGAAAAAGGACGACATGGGCTACCCTATGAAAGGTGAAAATATTGGTTATAACCAAGTGAGAATGTATCATGTATAATAATGTGAGATACCTCACTTGGTGAGAAACCGAAAAGCTGCCAAGATCAAAATCGCAACAAGATACAAACGGAAGATCCGATTTTGATGAACAAGAGCTTGTTATGGAGATTACCACAAGCTCTATATCCTCACATGGATAAGACCAAATAACAACCAAATATGATGATGCAAATATGCAAAGGTTTGAGGTCTCTCTGAACGATGTGACCGAATTACTCATACGAGAGCCCCTCTTAATAGTACGGTTATCTATCCTAAACCCGGTCTCACACACACAACGTGAGACCGGCAAAAGGGAAAACCTATCAATATTATACCTTTGCCTTGAGCATTCCACTTGAGCTCGATGTAGACGATCTCGCCCTTCTCAAGATGGAACGCCTTTCTTGATTCTTCATCATCGATCCATGATCACCGAGGATGGCAAGCCTCAAACATGAGATCTTCTATAGATGGCGCATTTTGAGCTTGCACATCACATATTCTCATTTCATCGACCTTGAAGCCAACACATGCTCCAAGCGATGCTAATGGACAAATCCTACAAGTATAACTTAATACACACATTAGTCCATAAAGATTGTCATTAATTACGAAAATCACACATAGGGCCCAACATGTTCTTTCAATCTCCCCCATTTTGGTAATTAATGACAATCCCTTTAAGAGGGTTTATATAAGGAATCTTAATGAACAACATGGTAACACCAATATCAAATACTACATAAGTATGTTATATTGGTACCACCACCATATATAGAGCAAACTCCCCCACAATCTATGCATGTGTGATGAACTTGAATTTCATTGCATATATTGCCAATCATTATCATTGGTGGAGTTTCCTCTATATATACCACATGCTAAGCAACAACAAAGATGCAAGAGCATGAAAGGCAAATGCTTAGAAACAAACTCAAAGCATAAACCATTTCCCTTAAACCCTCTAAAACTTCTCCCCCATTGGCATCGATTGCCGAAATGGGTGACAAGTTCTAGAAGACAAATATAGTAATAATTCCTGCAAAGATGTATGATGTATGGCATGGCAAGGATGCGATGCAATTAGGCAATATTAAGCGGGGCATGATGCATGTATGATGTATGGCATGGCAAGGATGCGATGCAATTAGGCAATATTAAGCGGAACCGGAGTCCCGACAATTTGTTTAGATGATTCAAGTTGTTTAGATACCCCGCAATTTAAATGTTGTCTTAACAAGGCAAAATTATGTCATCGGTTCGCTACACAAATTTAAATTGGGCTAATTTAAGACTAGAAAAGCCCACATATGGCCTCCATATTTAATTAGGTGAATCAGCATAATGCCCCCAAACCACAAGATATGAGTGTAAGCATGTACAACTATATATGCAACAAGTTGAATATCATATTATAAAAATACAGGGGCTTGGGGGTTACACATTGGGGAGGCGATCTTGGTCTCCAAGGGTTTGGGTTCGGGGATCGGTCTTCAGGTTCTTGGCGAGATCGGTCTTCGGATTTCCGAGAAGTAGATCTTGGCGTTCCGTGACAACGTTCTTGGTCCGAGGTCACCGGTTCCCTCTCGATAATCTTGGGGTTTGCGGCTCCACTTTTGATGACGATCTTGTTTTGATGTCGGGGCCTTCGAAAGAACTTGACAAAACAATGTCCGAGACTTGACGACGACGCGATGCAAAGTGCTCTTGCAACCGGGAGGAGACGCATCTATTCCAGTTACTGCGGGTTTTATTCAACGAGTATTATAGCATCACACCACCAGGACACATCCAAACACAAGTACGGTACATACTCGAGTCGATAGGAACGAGGGATGACGGCAGAGCCTGGCAGCGACGATGGAAGGAGGGGTCCCCGACGGTAGACAGAGGATGGCAAAGGCGACGATGGAAGTCGCTGACGCGGCTCGGGTATGGTGGAGGCCGGTCTGGATGGGGAGGAGATCCCGTGGAGGAAGAAGGCGAGGACGGGGCCGGTGGTTGTCGGGCAAGGGATGGCGACGGCGGAGGAGCTCGACGGGAAGACGAGGAAGGCGCGATGGCAATAGTGCTTGGAGGGAGGCGGGGCTGGCGCGGGACACCGACCGAGGCGGAGCTCGCGTGGCCGCCGGGCTCGGCGCGAGGAGGCGGAGAAGCTCTGCCGCGGGCGCAGCGCGAAGCCGAGGTAGGAGAGGCCCGCGGCCGACGGAGAGGGCAGGCGGCGGCAGAGAGGGCGAGGAAATCTAGAGAGAGCGGCGGTGGGGATCGCTCGAGGAAGATGGGGGAGGCGTGCGTGTACGAGGAGGTGGGGCCGGATACGAGGCAGAGATCGCGGGGTGGGAGACGCGGTCAGAGCGGTGGGTCGCGGGGCGCTGGTGATGTGCGGGGACGCGGCCAGGTGGGGACTGGGGAGTGGCCCACGCGGTTGGCGGGGTGGTGGGTCAAGCGAGGCGTGTGGGTGTGGTGTTCGGACGGGGTGGGGTGGAGTGTGGCGTGGGGAGTTCAGATCAGGGGGTGGCGGCGGTAGGGGAGTGTGGGGGGTTTGGGGATGGGGTAGCTAGGGATTAGGGTTAGGGTTTCCGGGGTAGTAGGTTGCCGCGGGCTGGGCTTTTGGGCCTAGCCTGCGACTGCCTCCCCCGAACCAAAATAATTTACTATTTTATTTAGTTTTCAAAATTGTTTTATAAATAGTTTTTAGATAAATAAACAAAATATCCGAAAGGGACCGGGGCTTTACATTTGAAATAAGACGAGGGTATCTAAAAAAGTAAAAATAGACTTTGTAAAATAGTTTGAGACAAAGATAATATGCATGATAATGTCATGATAATACGCAGAATAAAAACAATAGCGATTTTTTAGTAGTAGTTTTACCCAGGGTGCTACAACAAACACAGATTATCCTCCTCAGAATCTCCAAGGCACATCAATAGCTACTACAAATATTAAGAAAATGACCTATGTCTGAAGTCCGAATTGTGAAGATAGGGGACATGAGTAGCAGGATGAGGTGATCACGTACATTTTTTCTGTGGCTGACTCTTGCACGAATTGTTTTACACGATGGTTAAACGAGTTGTGACGTCGTAAGTACTTTTTTGTAAGTACCTTTTTTTGCGGGTAACGTCGTATGTGCTTTTAGGATGAGAATTTCAGCGATGAGTGGTCAAGGCAACAAAAAATTTAGCGTTAGATGTGCAATGTTGTATGCATGCTACTATTATATTGACAAATACTACTCGATCCTTGGAATTGGGCAATAAAAATATTCAAAGCGTAACTGATATCTTAACCAAAGAGGTACCCAACGCAGTCAAACTTCCAGGATGCGGTGGATTTCCGCACCGGACACCCAGATTTTGTTGCGTCGCAGCGAAACAAAAACTGGGTATTTACCCACCATGCCACTAGAAAGTGTAAATTGGCCAATTGCTTTCCCTTCTACTCCCCTCCCTACCAGGCACCAGCCCGACTCCCTCATCCCAGCGTTCTTTCCCCACACATGAATAGCACAGGGCGGCGGCTAGGGTTCCGCCTGGCCGTCCCGTTTCGACGTCCCCCGACGGCGCACCGACAGGAATCGACGCCCACCAGTCCGCCGCTCCTATTCCCCTCCTCCGCCTAAAGGTACAAACTCTTCTTTCATGGTTGTTGAAATGTTTCATATATATGGCCTCTGTATTATTTTATTGTTGCTAACCTGTGATATTTATTTCAGACAAATACTACCTTGTGGATTCCGGTTATCCAAACCGAACCGGATGCCTTGCTCCTTTTAAGGGTAGTACATACCATCTACAGGAATTTCATCTTCGTCGGCAGCATGCACCTCAAGGGAAGTTTGAGATATTCAAGTTTCTGCATTCCTTTCTTTGCAATGTTATTGAGGGTGCATTTGGGGTCTTGAAGCAAAAGTGGCGCATATTAAAGGCTATGCCTAGTTTTCCACTTCGTACATAAAAGCATATCATTATTTCTTGCATGGCTCTCCACAATTTCATATGTGATAGCAAAATGAGAGATGAAGGGTATGACAAATGTGGCGAAGATGAAGATTATATGCCCGAAGCGACAAAAGCAACAACACAACCACAAGGGATGACATTCTAGAGGAGGAGAACGAGGTTACCATGAATACCATTCATGAGAGGATAGCAAATACTTTGTTTATTGCACGAGCGACCTAGAATAGGCAAGTGGTCTACATAGATATAAGAGTGCATGGCTATTTAGAAAATAGCGATGTAAATTGTTATGGCTTAAAACAAATTCGACTTCACTGAGGGTATTTATGACAAAGTGAAAGTTCGATGTGATTGATTAACCGTCATGAAAATACCTAAAAACAAAGTGTCACTGTCGCCAAAACAAGATAATGGTGCAAATGGCAATAAGGTGACACTTTCGATTTGCAAAGAACATAATGATCTGATTAAACATATCATAGACAATAGTAGGTTCTCCATAAGCAAGTATAGTCAAGTAAAATATGTGATATGGTTTTCATCATTAGTGCAACTAGATTATTTGTACTCTAGTGCAAGTGGAAGACTGAAGGAGATATGTCCTATAGGAAAATAATAAAGGGTGTTTATTATCATGTCTCATTAGTTCAATAATGATTTTGTATTATGCTATAACTGTATCAAGCGGAAACATTGATACACATGTGATATAAAACAACCAGAGTTCCTAGTAGCCTCTAGTTATACTAGTCCATTGGGCAGCTAACGATCAAGGTTTTCTGATCATGGTGCATTTATGACAACTGACAATGGAGTCACATCATTAGAGAATGATGTGGTGGACATTACCATAAATACATGTATTGCAGCAAAATCAAGTCGCATATTCATCCCTGCAATATTAGAAGCATAATATCCTCCTCCTTAGACCGTGAGAGCATATTAATTACTATCTCCTGAGGCAGCCAACTACATCAAACGTCATATGTCCGTAATTGGGTGACCATAAAGGTGTATGTTAGGTATTCCAGAGGAATAATTGAGGTCTATGCATCGAGATCGGGGTTTGTTAGCCTGCATGGCAGGAAGATACACTAGGCCCACTTAGTGAGATTATATCCATAAATGTTGTGCTACATATGACTAGGTCATGGGGATGGAATATCACGAAATGAGTAAAACTGAATTTGTCGATAATGAGATTAAACAAGGTATTGGACACCGATGATCAAATCTCGAACAAATCATGTATCAAACAAACAAAGAGAATTAGACTCAACGTTTAAGGTTCAAACGGTAACAGTCTCATGGAATGCACAGGGGTCATTATGGGTATCCCGATCCCGCTAATGATCATTGATTCAAGAGAGGTCTCAATCATGCTTGTGATGTTCCCGGACCGTAGGGGTAACACACTTAAGGGTATGACAGATATTTTTAGATCCTTTGGTGGAACTGAATCAACGAAGTATGAAAGAGAGAACTTCGGAAAAGTTCTGAAAATAGAATGCCGGAAAATTTTCGAAAAGGATTCGAAATGTTCAGAAGAAAGGAAAAGCCGAAAAGGTGTTTTTGGATTAAATAAGGATTTATAATATGCATTTTATATATTAACTAGGAAAAATATACCCGTGCGTTGCACCGGGAGAAAAAAAGATGCGTTTGAAATTATTTTTATTGAATTCTTTCTAGGTCCTGGAGAATTTCACTAATTGAGTCAGGAACAAAGATAAAATTCCTAGGTGGAAATGCGTCGGAGTACCTAAAAAAATCAGAATAAACCTTCTTCTACAGATATGGTGCTTGTTGGCTCAACTTAATTTCCAATTCTCTAATTAAATTCGTCGGAGTACCTAAAAAAATAAGAATAAACCTTCTTCTACAGATATGGTGCTTGTTGGCTCAACTTAATTTCCAATTCTCTAATTATATTGAATCATTTTTTAGATCCATAGATTGCTAATAAAACTTAAATAATATAATTTGGAAAATCTAATCACAATTTAAGAACAGTTAGAGAAAAGAAAGAGACATATAGGTTAGAAGAAAAAAGCTAACACCTCTCGTGGTTGAAAAATATAGTGTGATGCAGAGATACAAAGCCTCTTTAATATTCATTTGAAAGAAAATACATGCTTAGGGCTAAGCGCACCTCACCTACTGATCGATCTGGAGCACTCCCGCCGCCGGTCTCCCAGCTTGCTGCAGTCCTACCCAAGCATATACTTCGTTGGTTGTGAGGTCTGGCTGAGGTCCTCCCGGAACACTCCTGCCGACCCCTCTGCCGGACGTGGTGGTACCGGTCTATATTGTCCCATCGCTTTTGATCGCATTTGTGCTCGTACCCGGCCCAACATTTCTCCTGCGCAGGCTGCGCTTGATTTCCGAGGCAGCTTTGCTGATATTCCAATAGACTTATGAACGTATATAAACTGGTGAAAATTTGTGCAAACGAACGAGGTGGGACTATTTATGTACATGAATTGATAGGAAAAATCAATGTACCCAATCAATTAATCATTGGGATAGGTATATAATCGATCTGGTGACACTCAGCGCACGCAACCGTTGAGAAAATCAGCCCTAAGTATCATGTTTTAGCAAGCTCTCTACCGACGGCCCATCTAGTAGACTCAAAAGCTTCGAGCCCACCTCTTATGTCAACCTTTTGATGATGATGATGATTCTTATTAAAGAAACGCCAGCCTTTTGTATCCATCGGGCCAGGTGGGCCATGTATATATGAGCACAATTACGTGCACGTTCACCCTCAGATCACACCTGGTACGGTAGGTTGTTTTTATGAGGTAGAATAGAATTATGTGGGAACGGAACGCGCAATCGATCGATGACGAAAAGTTTTCTTAGAAATAAAAATAGACGTGACTTACGGGTGGCATAGTGGGTAATTGTTTCCAAAAAAGTTAATTATGAATTAATATATTAAATAATTAATTAATTATGGGGCAACTTCCTCTACTGGCCGAATCCCCGAAGTGAAACAACCCAGAGAAGCAAGTCGTAGCCGCTGGTAGGCCTCGGCTGGCCCATGCAGCAGGCGGATGGCAGCAGAGGTCGTGCGGGCGGGCGACAGCTGGCCACCTCCTAACGGGTCGCTGCCAGGCAGCCCACCCGGGCGGGCGCAGTGTATGGCACAAGTGCCAGAGGGCCGGCCCATAGGCAGGCGCAAGCTAGCGGCGCGCGGGTGAGAGCAGGCGACGTCGGCGTGGCTTGGCGGGCCGCGAGGCGAGGCTCACCCGACCTGGCCATAGCTTCCTCGCGCGCTGGGCTAGCACGGGTGGCCCACCCGGCGGTGCCCCTCCTCTCCTTTTTCTTTTGCTCCTTTAGTCCCACATGGAAACCTTTTGGGAAGGATACGCTACCCTTTGCCTATATAAAGAGGTGTCCACGTGAGGAAATAAACACACCAAATATTCCAATAAATCGGGATTTTCTGCAAGGCATTTTTCTTGGGGAATTTCTCTCTCTCTCTCTCTCTCTTGCAACTACGACCCCAAAGTTAGGGATGTACGTGCAAGAAAGACTTCGCTGCAGCACGGCTAAACGTTGCAGAGATACCAAGCAGGAGATCTACTTCGGCACTCTCGATAAGGATAAGGGAACCGAAAGTCATCATCGTACACTGCATGTGTGAGAAACCTTGGAGGGGCTACCATTAGTAGCACCGAGGTTGTCATGCAAGGACCTAGGGTGACTTGCAAGGATATTTCGAATTCATTGACAACGTTCCTCTTGGGATGTAACGCTTTCGCTGTACAAGGGCATGTCATCAAAACCTCCTCCGTTACAGGTTTACTCCTAGATAGATCTTGGGATTTCAGGGTGCTCCAACATAGGAATATTTGTGTTTTTTGCCACGGAACCCCTTTAGAAAGGTGTTTTTGATGTCGAGCTGCCAAACACTCCAATTGAGGGAGAGCACAATGGAGAGGATGACACAGATCGTAGCCGGTTTTACAACTGGGCTAAACGTCTCATCGAAGTCGATGCCGGGAGCCTGGGAGAAGCCATGGAGGACTCAATGTTCCTTGTATCGATCAAGGGAGCCGTCGGGGTTGAGATTGTGGAAAAAAACCATTTGCCGGTGACGATGATGGCCTTGGAGGGAGGATGCACAAGATCCCGTGTGTTGTTGGACATGAGTGCAACATATTCGGCCTTCATAGCGTCAAGCCGAGAGAGGACGTCGGCCGTGGTGTGGAGACACCAAAATGCAAGCTTGAACTCCACTTCGCCGCCACTCACAATCCTCCCCAGACATCTGAATACCAAGTCAGAACCTCCTTCGATGTGCCATGCATCAATCCCATCAACGGGTTCCCCAATCATGATAACTTCTTCCAGTTCTTCGTGCCCAAGTCCGTTCACTCAGACGATAATGCTGCTATTGGGGTCACAACCTCTATTACCGTTGAGAAGATAATCTGATCCCTCCATCATACTCCTACCCTGCTTCCTTGTCTCATGATATTTCTGGTAACACTATATGTGCTAACCCATATTAGGAGAAATGCTGCTGCATATTGTTCTAGTCTCAAGACTCGAGAGCCGTATTGATCTGAGATGTTCACGGCTTTCATTTTCCGTAACGACAACATACTGAAATGTCTGATACGTCCATCGCCTTGCCCTGTTTTATCCTGAAGCTCGCCGCAGGTGAGCTAGTGTTTTGTTTTGCTTATGTGATGCTTGATGTTGGTAGCTACATTTGTAGGAGTAATGCTAATGTAATTATGTACTGATCATCAGCGTAGATATCTTGTGTCGTCATGAAAACTGTTGTCGTCTCATGTTGTTTCCGGCAACACTATAAGTGCTACCCATGTTAGGAGAAATGATGCCACAAATTAGACTAGTCTTCCTGTTCCAAAAAAAAAAACTAGTCTAGTCTTGAGACTCAAGAGCCGCGTTGATATGTGATGAGTTGTTCACGGCTTTCAGTTTCCACGAGGGCAAAAAATTCTAGTACTAGTAATAACTTTTGTGTTCAATTGCTGAGGTTTTGAGCAACTTCCAGTGCTATGAAGTTCTGTTTTCGGAAGGCAAAGCTAAGGGTAGGTTTCATTGATAGAAGCTGGCCTCCTTTTTTATTGTCTTGCAGCATATTTGCATAGAGCTCTCGAGTTGCCTGATAAGCACAATAGGTTGATGTGCTGGTCCTGTACCGAGTTATGCAAACAATCAGTACATTGAACGATCAAACTGCTGAATCAAACACCTATACAGGCAATGAAGCAGAAAGGTCCCAGCTTCTGAATCAAGCTAGTATGCCATGATGCTGATGATGTTACTGTTACAGTACTACCGTTAGGAGGTTTTCTTGTGAAACGTAGGCGTGGAGTTTTGATGGTGTAGTTCAGTGTTATCCGTGTCCTGATTTGATTTGTGGTATGTTTTTTAAGTCTATACCCCAACTGAATTCAATACAGTGCCAGGCAAAACATCTTTCCACGATATGTTTGCGTGTTCTGTGTTGGCCTTGGATGGTTGTAAAATGCTCTGAAAGATATGTGATGACATATTTCCACTATATGTCATACTCCCTCCGTTCAGAAATATAAGATATTTTAGCTTTGTGAAATGAATGTATCTAAACCTCTTTTAGTGTATAGGTTCACTCCGAACCTCGATAAACCTATACACTAAAAGATGTCTAAATACATTCGATTCACAAAGCTAAAACGTCTTATATTTCTGAACGGAGGGAGTACATCTTAAATCCTATATTGAACTGGGGATATTTGTATCCTTAGCTCCGGGGCTACAAACACGCAGGATTAGGAATTTGTTGTTGAAATATGGGAGTAAGGTTTGGACATCGTGGTTGATCATCATGTGTGTCCAGATTTGATTTGCTGTGTTGCATCTGCTATGTTTTCAAAGTCGAAACACAAACTGAATCCAGTGAATGCCAGGCAAGACATGGTTTGGAACCTTTGCCTTTTATCCATCTCAAGTTGTTTGTGTGTTCTGGGCTGGTTATGCTGCCTTGGATTGTGGTAGAATGCTCCGAAAGATATGTGATGGCATCTTCCCAATATAGCTTCTTGTGTTAAAATAAATAAATAAAGCTTCTTAGCTCTGGGACTAAATGCAGAATTGACCATTGGTGTTCCAGCTAGGGATGTAAATGGCAGCTAAACGGCGGCCGCGAGTCCCGTTTATTCAACTTGTTAGTTCATTTTTTTTGGAAAAAGCAAATTTCATTGAACTAGAGTATTGATAAATGGTATTATGCGGAATTAAATGGCGCGCCGCTTACATCCCTAGTTCCAGCTAAAAAAATGAACTCTGAGAGAGATGGCCTTGCTCCCTGTCCATTCCATGAACGGAATTGCTCCCTGTCCGACGGTGTGCATACGATTGGTGTACCATACCCATACGAGTACCAGGCTGCAATCCATCGGAAGACCTTACATCAACGTCTTGATCGGATGGCCTTGATGCATTATAGCAGGCTTCTTCCATGGATCATGATGCAATCAAAAATTAAGTTTGCCGGTTCTTTGACGGAGCAGAGTCTGCGTTGGGGAATTGAGTAAAATTTTGGTTCAAGCTAGCAAAACTTAACAAGTTCATCAGATTCAACCAAATAAGTCAAATGACAGATAAATTCATGCACTTCAGAAAATGCAACTCATTAATGAGAAGTTGGAATGGCAAGGCAGATACATTGGATGCATTGACAGAATTCACACACTTGACAGAATAACAACTGCACAACTGAAACCACGTTTGGGTGTAATATCCTGTTATGCAAAAATAAATTCGTAGAGATTAATCTTACAAACGATTTAGTACTTCTTCCGACCCATATTAGTTGACTCAACTTTGTCTAGATATGGATGCATCTAAACTAGATATTTAACTAGATACATATGAATTTAGACAAAGTTGAGTCAACTAATATGGGTTGGAGGGAGTAATATAGATGTAAACTACAATGACAGCATGCATGATACATGGATAAAAGATTATACAAAGATAAAAAATGGAACCAAGTTGGAAAGAGACCACCAACAGTAGAGGAATGTCCATAAATTCCTCACTGGTAAATCAAAGGACCGGAAGTAAACGAGAATGCAATAGCAAATCATTCCACCATTATATACGAGAATTCAAAAAAGAAATAATTCCACAGTTATATACTACGAAAATTCAATCCTTAAATCTGTGCGAATTGTCTAAACACAGTGTCTTCATGAAGTTCCATTTGCTGAATGAAGTATATGTTTGACAGAACATAAAGTCCAAAGCGATGGGAACATGTAAACAATAGAAGGGCAGTATTAAGATCAAACAAAATAGTTATTACAGAACTAAAAGTTCAGATCAAGATCAAAAAATAGATGTTTAAAGTGAAATCATGCGAGGTATTAGCACAAATTGCTGTGGATATTGGTTGGAACCTATACCCAACTGTTAACCTTCAAGCTGCAAGGAAGAGGCTTCCAGTTTGCTATCCCAATGTACACTCCATCACCATCAGAACTTGTCAAATAGACTGTAAGACAAAATCACAGCAGGGCAAATTTCTATAGCAAAGATACATCTTCTGCTCACAGAATAAAAGATACATCTATGCACACAGTAAGCATAGAATGACACAGGGAACACAGACTGCAATTTAAGCATAGGAAAACAAGTGCTTGCACCTTCCTCCATTCAACTGCAGGAAGAAAAAGCTCAAAACGGCTAAAAGAACTTGATAACATCCATGCCATAGCCGATCTTTACATAAGTGATAAGAAAGGATGCTGCAGAACTACACATGCAGGTCGATGAACTCACAAAGGGGCTAAAAAATTGTCTGAAAATTGCATCCATGAGAACACAAGGACTACACCGAGATAATAGTTCATTCATCTAACAAACTAACGATAACTCATACATATAATATTTCTCCAGCGCCAAAGATAACAGCTAGATGAACCTGCAATGCCTTTGCAAGTGCAAAACTAACAATAACCGCATTCGAGAAGATAAACCATGAACAGGTGCGCTTTTTATCCCCAACTACCTGACGTGATTATTATTACTCACGCTCGATCTGAATGGTAACATGACTGATGTTGTACTCTGCCTTGATGTACCCAATGACCTTGTCAAGCATTTGATCAGCATCCGCATCCTGAGTGATGGTCACATGGCACGCCAAGAGCACCTTCCCCACCGTGATAGCCCAGATGTGCAGCTCATGGACAGCAACCACACCTTCCATCTCACGGAGACCACTCTCAAGCCTGGTGGCATCGATCTCGCGGGGCGTGCTCTCCATCAGAACTTCAAGTATGTTCCGAATCATCTTGACTGTGGTAAACAGGACAATCACAGAAAAGATGAGGGTGCATATGAGATCAATAATCTTCCACTCAGGCTTGTACCAGATGAGACCCCCTCCAATCATTACGCCAATGCTCTGGATGGAATCCCCGATGACATGCAGATAAGCACTGTGTACATTGATATTACGGCTAGGCTTCTTAGCTGCCTTGGCACCAGGCTGGGCACTCTCACAATCACCATCATGCTTAAGCAATGGTTCTTCAGCATCATTATGTATTCCACTGCTTGAATGAGAGTGCTGATGAGTTGTGACGGTAATAGAAGTACCGTGGCTGTGCTCATGGCGAACATGGCCCTGCTCATGATCTTCATGATGGGAATGGTCATCCTCCGAGTGACCGTGATCATGATCATGTGAATGTCCATGGTCATGACCATGGCTGTGCCCATGCCCTCCATGCCCATGGTCGTGACCAAGCAACACTGCCATTATAATGTTAACGAACAAGCCAAAAGCTGATACAGCAAACATGAGGGAGCCCTGTACCTCGCCGCTTTCAGTGAGGAGCCTATTGATAGCTTCGTAGACAAGTATGCCAGCAAGGAGCCATATAAGCTGAATGGAAAGCAGGGCCCCAAGAATCTCTATTCGGAAAAATCCATATGACTGCTGAGGTGTCGCTTCCCAACCAGCTGCCCATA
The DNA here is from genome assembly GCA_916181665.1 of Avena sativa. Taxonomy (NCBI): domain Eukaryota; kingdom Viridiplantae; phylum Streptophyta; class Magnoliopsida; order Poales; family Poaceae; genus Avena; species Avena sativa. The sequence goes on from OV702285.1 coordinate 19,107,849, forward strand.
GAGAGAACAAAGATATGGCAAATGCTGCAACATCTGAAAGGAGATGGGCTGCATCAGTCAAGATTGCAAGACTGTTTGCTTTGATGCCCCCAACCACTTCAACTGCCATGAATATGACACAAAGGATCACAGCAATCAGGAGCTTCCTCATGGACGCAGATCTCTCCTTTGCATCTTTCGAGGTGTTACTGGTGTGTGAGAAGTCGCAAGCGGCACCTCTGCAAGCTTTGCTCCCAGCTGCTCCAGAAGCGGATGAAATGTCCATTGTTACTTCAGGGACATGGGACGGTGAGTGATTATGGCTATCCATCTGAAAAGAAAACAAGAGTCAATACAAGTACAATAATTATACTAGATCTGGTACTGCACAAATGCTATAAGAAAATTTATCACAAGCACCTCCTACCAGAATTAATGTGAGAAATGAAGCGATTGAGACCCCATAATGCCATTCGTTAAGGGAAAACTGAAGCAACACATCCATGCAGTCAGCCTTGCATGGACAGACATAAACATACATATCTAATTATGTTGTCCATATGATTATGGCAAATACTATCTACCACATGTAGGAGTTCAAACTGAAACTTGTGAATATATCGCTTTGCACAGATGACTGTCGTTAAGATTGCCATCCATGGGGCCTGGTTTCAAAAAACTTGGGGAAGTACAGCAGCAACTGTAACATAACACATTCCACATATTTTATTAGAATAGACAGATCGTACAAGTTGCGAACCCATAAGACATCCTAATTGATATATCAGATGACATCAGGTATGAAAAGGTCAACTAAAGCAAAGTCCGTATTCCAAGGTAGATTTGCAGATCATGCCAAGAATATGGAGGTGGCTAGCACAAAGAATATACTATATTATGCCTCCTAATTCCTGATAGCGATTTTTAGATAAGACCAAGTCTCCTCCTTTATGTGAACAACATGGGGGCAGAGTAACTCAAATGTTCACAGCTAGCAAACTGAATAAAAAAAGAATTAACAGGAAATGCATCAAGTTTTTAGTCACAAAACTGATTAGGTAAAAGTTTGATCACCCCAATCCGCAAACATAATAAGGTGGAAATCTATCACTCCCCTAATAAAACACAAAAGGAACAGATCAACAGAGACAGATCAATACCTAATGCTGCTGACAACAATGCTCCTTCTACCCAAACAGAGACCGATGGATTCCCAATCTGACAGGGACTGCTAATGCATGCATGTCCAAACAGGAACCACAAGATGCCGAGAGGAATGATGGGACAGCCTACACAAATTGGCATCTGTCACCACGGGAGGCTAGGCTGGCTGGACCGCCGAAAAGCGTAGGTAGTAGGCGATCGGATAAGGACTTAATGATCGAATCCGCCACGTCGCTCGCGGACAGGCGAGTGCGCCTGACGAACTCGGCCACCACCACCACCTGCAGGCCAATGGAATCGCGTCGCGTCGCAAGGGCCCAAAGCGGAAACCAACAAAACGAGCACGCGCGGGCGCACTACGGGGATGCCGAGACAGGGACTCGCGATCCAATTCCTGCTACTCCGATAATCAGGGCGGAATAATTCCCCGGTTCCTCTCCCCGTGCGTGTGACCCGATCTCACCCCCTACCCGTAACTGAAACTCCCGGCCCATCGGAACTGACGAATTCCCGCAGAGGCGTCCCGAGGAACCGGAATCCGTGCGCAGAAATCGAAAGGAAACGGAGTATAATAAAACATAAAAGTAAATTCGCCGTGGACGGTCCATTGGTTGGAACGGAACCGAGGAGTGGAACCCACAGAGCAACCCGCCCATCGTTGATGCAGGGAAATCAGGCGGAGAAGCGGAGAGAGGGGAGGGGTCGGGATACGGCGGCGAGGCGCTGACTAACCTGGACGGAGACTCGGCAGCACCAGCAGCGGCTTCTTCTCCAGCAGCCGCCGCCGCCGCCGCCGCGGAGTTTTTGGACGGAAGAGGGAGGCGGTTTTGGTGGAAGACGACGAAGCGGCGGAGGCGTGACGAGTCGGGAGTTGCGAGGGGGTGGGCCGAAAAGAAAAAGGGCTCGTGACGGGCACGGGGGGCAGTTTGGTACTTTCTCCTGCGCCCGATCCGGTGCGATCCCGTGCTGTCGTGGACCCCCTTCCGGTGAGTCTGCTCTCTCCTCTTTTCTCGAACGGAGCTCTGTCTCCTCTTCTCTCTCGTAGCATCTCCAACAACGCACAGGGATACCGTCTACTTTTGTTCTACTTCATTCGATATAAATCAATAAATTTATATTTGGATATATTTAGTATTTAGATATATATTTTAGTGCTAGAACCCAACAATGCTTGTCTGCCTAGTGAACCCAACAACGCGCCCCAAATCTTGTCAAGACCAATATTGATGGTTATGAATAAATATTTAAATAGTTCAAAAAGTTTAACATCACAAATGCTTCAAATTAACCCAACACCGGACATGTACGAAAATGATACCAAATCTCGAACAACAACATAAAAGGAGATCACATGGGAGAGTCAAGATCATCCACCTCTTCATATTGTACCAAGCTCCCGTCGTCTCGTTGTATAGGCGAAGATCGTTTGTCGTCACATGGTTCTTCTCCAGAGAGGTAGCAAGGCGCCGGAAGACTGGCTCGTGGCGCTTGCCGACACATGTTACGCGACCATGGTGTCACGTACCGCCTATCGATAGAGCATGAGCGGTGCTTGCTCGGCAGTCAGTTACTTGTTGGCTATGACAACGACGACGACAACGGTCGGATCCGTTTTCTTGGAATCCTTCGGCTGCATCCGGCGGCCCTGCCTCCTCTTCTTGCTCTAGGGCTTCGACGACTTCTTCATCTTTGTCGAGGCGGCAAAGGCAGAGCAGTCGGAGGCCGGGGGTAGGGCACGACGGGGTCCATGGAGGATGGGGCAGCGGCGGGCGATGGATGGAATGATGGAGATAAGGACGCTGACAAGTGAATGCGAGGCGGATAAGGAAGGACAGCAGAGTGTGTCCTCTCATCCCCAAACCGCCCTCAAGTTTGGTGCCAAATGGGATGTCCTACCACCCTCCCGACACCATTTGGGGTGCGGCGTTGGGTTTTGCTGGGCCGTGTCTCATGTTCGCGCGGACAAAAAATGGAGCTGTTTGGGGCTTCGAGCCGAGTTAATTAACTCGCGAGAGGGAGAAGAAAAAAGAGTGATGGCCGGTTTCAGAGACGAAGCTCTACCTCAGCCGGGTCGGCGGTTAAACAGATTGTCTAATACTAGTAGTACTAAAATATATCGTTATTTTGAAGAAGAAGAAGATGAAGAAGAAAGGTCGGCGGCTAGGCCACCGACGGTGTGTGTCCTGTGGCGAGGTGCTGGAGGCCACCGGCAGCAGCGCTGTCAGAGAAAGGTCAGGGGGCGGAGGGGTTGGCTCCGGCGATCATCGGATCAGAAGGTCGAACCAAACGCTTTGTTGGTTCTCCTGATCACTCCAGAAGACTCGCGAACATCCATCCGCAAGTTTGTCTCGTGGCACAAGGGTTGGAGATCTTTTCCAACTCGACTAGTAGATGGTTTCGTGTGGTGAGTTGGTTACCTTGGTCCGGCGGCCGGCCGGCTCACTGGCGAGAGAGCTCCAGCCTCCCTCCAGGCAGGGGAGCGGCGGGCGAAGACGCGAGGTGGTCCCAACCAGCCTTCGCCTTCGTGCGCTCAAGGGTCCAGGACTCCAGCAGGGAGGAGGGATGGACCGGGAGCCGGGGGGTGATGTTTTTATAAGGCAAACTGCGACCCCTGCAGCCTGCAGGCACAAACAACAAACTGGGATGGGGGTACGCCGTGTAGCGGGGCCGCACGACTCAGGCCGTGTGCGCGGCGGAATACGCGTTTGTGATGCAAGAAACCGTCAGTCTTATTTTGGAATACGCGGAGGAGTACTGGTTTTCCTTCTTTTCTGGGAAAAATGGAGGCAGAAGTTTTCCCTTTCACGTTAATTAATTATTAAGGAGGGATAGGTCGTTACAAGATTAGAAGAAGAAAGAAAAACACCAAACGCCTAATCTCTAAGAACAACGCTTCCAAGCAAAGAACATGATACTATATGCTTAGCTTTCTTTTAGTAGTAGAAATATTTTTATGAGAAAAATATAGGGAAGTTTCTTTGAAGAAAGGCATGGACTGTCGCACTATACTACTACCTCCGTCCGTAAGCACACGCATTTTAAAACAAACTTTGAACGAAAAATTGAGCAACGATATCGTGGTTATACTGCACATAATTGGTATCGTCGGATTCATATCGAAAAGCAATTCCTGGTGATGCTAATTTTATACACCAATAATCTTAATACGTGAGGAGTAACTCTAGGTAAAAGAAAGAAAAAACATGGAAAAGAGAACACCTTATTCATTATTATTTTTTTGCGAATGAGAACACCTTATTCATTGAAACACAAGGAGTATAATCTTCAAAGTCTCTTTTGAAGAATAGTGCAAAGATTCGGGTGAAAGTTCGAACTAAAAGACCAAGCCATCGTGTTCCAAACTATATTTTCTTTATGGAAAGGACCCTGATATCAAAAGGAACATACGACGGTACAAAGCATCACAAGAAAAACAAAAATTACAACAAAATCCTCAAGATGCCCTTCGTCTTCAACCTCTAGACCGTGTCGCGCGCCGCACCACTGTCGTTTCTCTCTGAACCGGCCTGACATTGTTGGTTGTGGACGGGAAGTCGTCGAACGGGTGTAGAAGACCACATCTGTCCCAGAGACGAAGAGGAAGAAGTAACCGTTGATGAACCTCTTTGACGATCCGTAGATCCCACACTGCCAGAAAAAGTCCCCTTGATAGGCACCAATTTCCAAGATCCAAGAAGAACTAGCGGATCTGGTGACGCTAACCTCACGGGCCTTTCGTTGACTCCGAATCAGACGTCCACGAGGTAGGAAGAGAGACCCAACACACCATCATTGCCTCCATCTTGCCGATGCCGTTAGCAAGACAAGACCAAGAAAAAAACAGACCTAGAACAAGCAAACGAAGAAGAGGACGGATCCCCACTCCTCCATCCGCATGCATGGACGCCGGTCGAAAGGGAGGAGAAGGACCGGAAAGGTCGAATCTGGGGGCGGCGGTGCCTATCGCGAGGGGGAGGGATTATTAGCGGAGGAGGCCGTCTGCTGGTTCGTGTCCCAAACTCTAACCGTGAACAAAAAAAAAACTCTAACCGTGAAGGGATACGGTCAGATACTTCCAAAGGCTGAAACACTCCTTTGGACCAAAGATAGAAAGCGTTATATGCACTCAGGATGGGAATGGGCCGACCCGGCCCTGGCCTTTGACCTGGCCCCGTGGCCTCAGGGCCAATTTTGGAGGCCATGGGTCGACCCATTTCACTAGAAGCTAGCGGCCTCGTTGGCCCAATGGGTACCTAGGGCCGATCCAAATTATAACTTTCTTATGTTTTTTCAGTTTTGTTTATACTAGAATTATCTAAAATATATTTACCTAGTACTATACAAAGCTTAGCTAAGCTGATGAATAATTGCCATACTGGGCTACCCGATGACCAGTTGATAACTAATCTAGTAACGTGGATCCAGTGGGTCACAAACCCAATCCTAGTAGTACGTGTATGGTAAAAGTTCGAATTAATCTGATGCTACTCGCTGAAGTTAGCTACGCACTGGAAATAATCAACTAGAGTGTCAATTTTCTTAGAGGTGGGTCGACCCGGCCGACCCAATGGGTTAGTCGGTGCCGGCTCCATTGACCCGATTTTCATACGAGGCCGACCCGGCGGGCCCAACGGCCTTGTTTTTTGGGTCGGGTCAGCGACCCGCGGGGCCGACCCGACCCATTCCCATCCCGAATATGCACTAACAAATATCGCGGTGCCGCACACGTTGAGCAGGCACAGGTTTACATCCAGCTCACTCACAACAACCTAGCTTAAGGTCAAAGTGTTCGTTAACTTAAACAAATCATAAGGTCTCCAGGACCGATCGAGACACCAAATATAGCAAGGCACGACATGGACACGCACTACTTATCATGGATCTGAGTCTGGAAGAAAAGAACACGCATGTTTTAGCTTTTGATATCGGAATTACCGGCATCACCATTACCACGCCCCATTTCAGACACAAAAAAATGTTTGTTTTTAAAACATAAAACTTCACATTGTCTAGATTCCTATGAATCTATCCACTAAAACATGTCTAAGTGCATGCGAATTAAAAAAAATCTGAATCACTTATTTTGGGAGGAAGACATATAACGTTCTAATACGTACTTCCTCCGTTTTAAAAATATAAGATGTTTTATCTTTGTGAATCAAATGTATCTATTTTTTTTTAGTACGTAGAGGTTCATTTAGGTTTGAAGTGAACATACACATCTAAAACATAGTATATTTGGAAACGGAGGAAGTATTCGAAACACGAAACAAACGGGTCTCCATGTTGGAGTTGCCTAGTGTCGTGGTGTGACAGTTGTAGGGTTATCTCTTTCATTGGCCAAAAATAATTGTGTCCCGGCCCGCTAGCTAATCATCTCTTTTTTTTTCCAAACGTGGTGATCACAGCGCAAGGACAGCGAGGTCAACTTTTTTGTTCAATCCCCATGTGACGGATCAAACTGGATATTACAACGAGTAAACAGGCAGGGTGGTTGGTCGATGAAACTGCACACAAGGATTGTTTAATCCGCATGTATGTCCGCGAACAAATCTCATTCTTTCTGTTTGTTGGTGGGTTTGGCGCGAGGGGCAGTTCGGTACTTTCGTCTCGTCGGTAAGGCCTCCTGTCCTCCGATGCGAATCATGGGATGGGAGACGTGGACCGGGGCCGATGTGGACCACCTCACGATCTTTCGGATATCCTTTGTGGTTCGAACAGCGTGGAGCAGCTCTCTCCTCTCTCTCCGTTTTCTCTAGAAGCCTCCCGAGTATGCGGACGCCATGTAGGATATCTTTCTTATTCCAAAAGGCGAGTACACTAGCTAGATGTGATCTTCTAGGGAGTATGGTGACGTTACTGAGCTTAATGTTTTGATCTATTTATCTTAGTAATAATTGTTGGAGCCGCTTACTAATCGGAGGAGTAGTGGTTAGACAATGCATCCATGGTGTTGAGGTAGTAAGCTATGTTGTTGCAAGTTCGTATCGCACATAGGTATCACTAGTGTTTTATTATGTTCTTATACACTTTGGGTGCATAGTTCTTTAAAACACAATATAAACACAAGCGCTCATAGCTGTATACACGCACCCGTATGAATACACTGTACACTCTTTCCCTATGAGTACCTCCAAGAAACTGATCAGGTCTTGAGATTGGTGAAGTCACCACAGGCATTAAGCTATCGAGGGGAACGTCACCTCCCATTGAGAAATATTTCGCTTTTATGAGACACACATGTGTCAAACTTTGGGTTTAAACTTCGATGGATCGGGGGTGCAGCCATCTGACCATAGGTTGGTTCTCCGACCATTATTATTTATTATTGCATCCCATTTGTGTGCGCACAAATGCAGCTAAAACATTGTCCTTGCCACAAAAAATCAACGTTCGGGCTCGGTAAAAAAAGTTTTACAAATTCCCCAGGTCTTGTTCGAAGTAATCTTACACCAAGCAGATTGTTCCCAAGGATTCAATAAACTTAGTTATTCTAGATAAAAAAAGCAAGCTATACTATATCCATAATCCAGATCGAAGGTATCGACGGTGATGTCGATGTAACCATGATGCCCATTTCTAGCAGGATTTTGGTGTGGATCTTCTCATGTGCCGTCCTCACCTCGTCATCCATCATCGACGTGTCGGCCGTCCAGAGTAAAGTCCTCCTTCCTCTTCTTCGCCACCACTCTCGACGTCTCGAGGTCGAGCTTCTCGTCTTACTTATGCATCATATCGGCGGACGGGGGCGCATGACGACGACTCTATGTGAAGGGCGGAAAACTAGAGTGGCAGGGTGGAAGGAATGGATTAGAGTGAGAAAAGAGAGTCAAATAGGCGCGCAACGACGAATCTGCGTTGCTGCCGTGGGTAATGGAAGGAATGTGCGACTTATGTCCGGCACGCCCAAAAGTCTCCCTTTGGTTTCGAGATGACTTGGATGTGCCGAATAGCCTATTAGATTGCCTCAGACACAATACGGTCTTGGAGATGCGACTAGACGAGATTTCTGTCCCGCGCTCCCAATAGCCGTTTGGGGAGCCCTCTAGAGCTCCCATGTGGAGATGTTCTAAGTAGCGTATAACCATCTTACTGGCCATTTTTCTCATGCATATGGTTCTGAGTGGAGGATCTAGGGGACTAGCAGGGGCCGTGCCCTCCCCCCAAATGCATGCTATAGTACGGTTAAAAATTTGTGTTTGTGACTGATTTAAGTAGGAATTCAAATAAATTTCCCACAACACACCCACCCACCCACCCACCCATGTGAGGATTAGCTTGTCTGGTCCCCTCCCCACTCAAGGCTCTCCCAATATTCCAAACGTTTAAGGCCGATTTGCTTGTTGCTCTCCATTGCATAAAACTTGTTTCCAAAGATAGAAAGCGTTACACTTCCGGCAGAGAAGAAATCATTAGCCACTAATTCCTAGAGTAATTACGACAACCTGCCTTAAAGTCAAAGCATTTGCTAATTGATTATTAGTCTTATATAATCACTTTGTTTTTGCGTGGAGTATATAACACTATATTTGTTGGGGTTACGATTGCTACTCCAAGATCAACTGCAAACGAGCCACTGGGTACAGCTATGCTGCTCGTGGCAAGATGACAAGGAGCGAGAGCGAGGGAGACACGCGTGCGCAAAAAGCCTCAGGATTCTTCTTCACGGATCAAATAGTTGTACACTTGCTCGCTTCCAAGCTTGAGTAACTCAGTTGTCAAATCATGTGGAAGAAGGAGAGATGTCCATTTCGTACTTGCTTTCTTCAAAGATTCAGCCATCAAAATCATGTCGTGGAAGAACGAAGATTTCCCATTATTGGTAGGTAGTACTTGTGAATTTTGAACGGGGAAGAAGATGACAAGAGTATATAGCGAATGGTGTACGGAATAAATAAAGTATTCCTCCAAAAGTAAGTGTTGGCGATTTGGACGCTTATTTTTGGATCGGAGTAGCATTTGTTGATTTATATCTTTTGTTAGTCAAATTATTTGGATACTTTTGGATCGGAGGAAGTAATAACATTTGTTGATTTATCTTTTCTTGCGGGAATTATTAATTGGGCGCTCCAAGAGTAAAAGCGGGGTCAACTTTGTTTAGTCAACATGTGGTCGATGAAACTGGAGTATGACAGTTAAAAAAAGTGGTGGCAGGCATGCTCGATCTCTGATTTCATCATCCATTCCATATATGGGACCGTAGACGATATTTCGGGCCGTTTTGCCATCGGACGGGATGGAGATGCACTTCAGAGTGCACAACTCGAATATAGCTGGATACGTGCTACTATCGCTCAAAAAAAGATTACGTGCTACTACTAGTGTTTACAAAAAAAAAAGAACATAACTACTCGTTTTGATTGTAGTTGGGTTACTAGTTGGAGTACTCCCTTCGTTTCAGTTTACAAGTCCTACGCGTATATCTAGATTATCAATTTGACCTATATATTTTGAATTATATAATATAAAAATTATATCATTGAAAAATACAAAGTTTAAAGTTTTCGGTGATATATTTTTTTGTAATATATACATCATACTAAGTTGCTTAATTTAGCGACATAGAACTATGTACAAGACTTGTAAACCGAAACGGAGGGAGTATATGGAATCACTGGTCATGATCAATAACCACCATGGAGAGGATATCGTATCGGAAAGTTTATATTAGATGCAGATGAGAAGAGTTTTCTGGGTATGTGTTCTGTCACCATGATGAGACAATCAAACACCTGTTTTTCTAATGTAGTTTTGTTCGGTCTATATGGTCAATCACCCAAGCAGTTGCTGGCTTGTATCTATCACGTAGTATTGCCAACATTTTTGGAAATTGGTTACATGGTATTGATAACAAGTACAAAAATCTACTTAGGGTCGGAGCGATAGCCATTATATGGTCGTTATGGCTATATAGAAATAATAAGATTTTTAATGATATAAACCGCTCTCTTCTGCAGGTTCTCTACATGTGTACTCATACCCTTCGGGCTTGGTCAACTTTGCATCGTGCGAAATATCGCGATCTCTCTTTGGAGGTGTGTACGCGGTTGGACGATACGGCACGGGACTTTTTTACCAGACATGGATAACAACATAATCTTCGGATAGACCTACCCCATGCATCCTAGGCGCTATTACAATTTCTCAGTTTGATATGTAATTCGCCTATATTTTCATTTTATGTTTAAACCATGTGGATTGGTGTCGGCTGTGTGCATCTTTATGCAGAGGCCGGGTGTAAGTTACTGCTAAGTAATAAAGACGCCTTTTATCAAAAAGATAAGAGCTTCCACTCATCTAGTAACCATGTGCTGAATTTGAATTCTCAATGGATTCCACCATCAGAATGTTGGTACAAACTCGATGTGGATGGATCCTTTGGTTTGGGACGAGATGCTGGAGCAGGTATGATTTGTCAGGATCACAGAGGTCATATTATTCTCTCATTTTGTCGCCAACTTTTCTCAGGCCTAAATTCCCTAGGCGCTGAGCTGCTTGTGGTGATGGAAGGAGTGTCATTATCATTATGTTGAAGTATAAATATAATGCATAACCACTTTTTATTTGTTTGTACTTTTGATTCAGATGGCTAGTGCATTAATTCTATATGGTATCAGAGCCGAGAGGTCTTCAGTTCAAGACCGTGCTCACATAGTATTTTTACAAAAAGATCATGTGACCTATACAAACCCATGATAAGAACTAAAATAGACGTGAGGGGAAGTGTTGAAGTGTAATATACCCTTGGTCGTTGAAACTGACTATCTGGAATTAGTCAAGTTGTTGGAGAAGCGAGAGGTAGATCGATTTGTCTACTCTATGGTGATTGAGAAGATCAAAACCTTGATGGAGCGGTTTGTCAAACTTGTATTACTCATGTTAAAAGATGCCAAAATACTAATAGTCATTACCTGGCAAACTATGCTAGATATAATACTGGAGGAAGAAGATTCCTATTATTGTTGGGTTATTGTGAATTTTGAACGGGTAAGAAGAGGGCAAGAGTACAGGTCAATGATGTACGGAATAAAGTATTCCTCCAATTATGGATTGGAGGGAGTACTAACATTTGCTGATTTATCTTTTGTTGGTCAAATTATTGGGCACTCCAGCGACAGTTATTTTGGACCAGAGTAAGTACTAACATTTGTTAATTTATATTTTATTGGTTAAATAATTGGGCACTCTAAGAGGAAAGCGGGGTCAACTTTGTTTTAGTCCACATGTGTTCGATCAAACTGGAGTACGACAGTTAAAAAAGTGGTGGCAGACATCTTCGATCTCTGGTTTCGTCATCGATTCCGTATACATTACGTGCTACTATAGTGGTTGAAAAAAGGTATAATAACTAGCTTTGAATGACAAGGAGTAGTAATTTTAGGCTATATGGGATCATTGTTAATGATCAAGCACCACCATGGAAAGGATATCATAAAGATTAAACACTATAGGACGCGCGCGCTAAGCCGTTGGCGTAGGCTAAAATGCATTCGGCGTATGGTACGCCGACGGCTGTCCTCGGCGTAGCCTCCTCGGCAAAGGACTCCCTCGGCGGAGCACATAGAGACCGTCGGCGTATGCTACGCAGAGGGCAATGCCCTCGGCGTAGCGGCCGTCGGCATAGCTTGTCGACAGGTTGCAAAAACATTTTTTTTAAAAAATAATTTATTTTATTTTATTTTTCTTAATTTTTGAATCTTTGAATTGTTTGACTTGTTAATCTCCCACTTTAAACATTTTTAACACTAATTATACTTAATATTTGAAGTCTTGGTCGAACTTCCCGGTCGGTCGCCCATCCTAATATTACTCTAGCTCCAGCACGCTTAACTTTCTCGTTCCTTCAGAATATGTTTTCGCAAAGTAATTCATACATTGTTGTTAATACTATGATATCAATTCTATTAACCATTATATCAACATGTCACATGTTTGTATTTTTTGAAATTACAAAATATTATTTAAGTAAACATTAATGAACAAGTAAAAATATTATTGAATTCAAATAAAAATATAATAATTTTACTTTTTTGTATTTTTCTATTTAATATGGAATAATTAATATATTTAAATCTGTAAATCAGAATTTAACAAATAATATGTCTAATTTGATCAGAAAAATGAGAGGAATCCAAATATGATATCCATATCAACTAATCACAAACCCTCCGTTTTGAATTATCTATTTGGTGGTTGCTTTAGAAAATTCCCTTTTTGCGCTCGGATAATGAAAAATGGCTTTTTGGTGTGATGAAAAGGAAAACTTGTATTGGATCTTTGATAAAATAGCATTTTGTGAACCTAAAAATGATTTTTGTAAAAAAACATGAGCATCGGATCATGTACATGTAGTTCATATCTGACCCACTTCCTACCGATTCGGCAGGAATTTGTCTTTTTCACCAGAGGTGGGCGGAAAGGTTTCGGATCCCCATGTTGGGATATTGTCTATATAAGGTGGTATAGTATTTTTGTAAAATATGGTGGTAGCATTTTGAATTAGCTATTTGGTGGTTGCTTCACAAAACCGTCTGTTTTTTGTGCTCGGAAAATGGGAAATGGCTTTTTGGTGCGACGAAAAGGAAAACTTTCTCCTTCAACATTGTTCGTCATCCCATGATGCATGTGTATGCACAATATGGTCATATTATTACAAACTATGCCTTGATTCTAGCCATAACATTGATCATTTGACCCGAAAGTTAAGAAACCTCGAATGAGATAGGTCATTTTGTGAAGGTTTTTTTGAGACATAATCAATATATCAAGTTTGATATTTTTACTTATAACTATGTCACATAATATGACACCACGCGACGGTTTCGCATTGTTTCGATCGTTTTTAAATTTTTTATGCCCGTTTTAAACTATCGTCAAACTTTGTCGAACGGCGGGCATGAAGATTCTTAGCTCGGGGCCGAGCCTCGCTAAACTTGCATTGAATTTTTGATAAAATAGCATATTGTGAACCTAAAAATTATTTTTGTAAAAAACATAAGCATCGGATCATGTACCCGTAGTTCATATCTGACCCACTTCCTACCGATTCGGCAGGAATTTGTCTTTTTCATCAGAGGTGGACGGAAAGGTTTCGGATCCCCTGTTGGGACATTGTCCATATAAGGTGGTATAGTATTTTTTTTAAATGTGGTGGTAGCATTTTTAATTAGCCATTTGGTGGTTGCTTCACAAAACCGTCCATTTTTTGTGCTCGGAAAATGGGAAATGGCTTTTTGGTGCGATGAAAAAGAAAACTTCCTCCTGCAACATTGTTCGTCATCTCATGATGCATGTGTATGCACAATATGGGCACATTATCACAAACTATGCCTTGATTCTAGCCATAACATTGGTCATTTGACCCGAAAGCCAAGAAACCTCGAATGAGATAGGTCATTTTGTGAAGGTTTTTTTGAGACATAATCAATATATCAAGTTTGATATTTTTAATTATAACTATGTCACATAATATGACACCATGCGAAGGTTTCGCATTGTTTCGATCGTTTTTGAATTTTTTATGTCCGTTTTAAACTATCGTCAAACTTTGTCAAACGGCGGGCATGAAGATTCTTAGCTCGGGGCCGAGCCTCGCTAAACTTGCATTGGATCTTTGATAAAGTAGCATATTTTGAACCTAAAAATATTTGTTGTAAAAAAACATGAGCATCGGATCATGTACCTATAGTTCATATCTGACCCACTTCCTACCGATTCGGCGAGAATTTGTCTTTTTCACCAAAGGTGGACGGAAAGGTTTTGGATCCCCCTGTTGGGACATTGTCCATATAAGGTGGTCTATTATTTTTGTAAAATATCGTGGTAGTATTTTGAATTAGCCATTTGGTGGTTGCTTCACAAAACCGTCCATTTTTTATGCTCGGAAAATGGAAAATGGTTTTTGGTGCGAAAAAAGGAAAGCTTCCTCCTGCAACATTTTTCTCCATCCTATGATGCACATGTATGCACAATATGGGCATATTATCACAAACTATGCCTTGATTCTAGCCATGACATTGGTCATTTGACCCGAAAGCCAAGAAACCTCGAATGAGATAGGTCATTTTGTGAAGGTTTCTTTGAGACATAATCAATATACCAAGTTTGATATTTTTTCTTCTAACTATGTCATATAATATAACACCACGCGAAGGTTTCGCATTGTTTCGATCATTTTTGAATTTTTTATGCCCATTTTAAACTATATATAATGTTTATGTTTTACTTAATTTTTATTTACAAATGTGTAACATTTGAGTGTAGATAGATAGGCCTTATTTTTCTGCAAATTTTGATATATTATTTGTATTTTTCCGAATTAGAATGATTTAGTTATGATTTTTCAAAGTTTAACGAGATAAAATAAAAAATAGCTACGCCGAGGGCAGCCGTCGGCGTATGCTACGCCGAGGGCAGCCATCGGCGTAGCATAGGATATGCCGAGGGCAATTCTACGCTGACGGCTGCTTGGCGGGGCTGGCCTAGACAATGGCTACACCGACGGCCCCGATGTTTGGCCGTCGGCGTAGCGACCGGCCGTCGGCGTAGCTTCTCATTCCTGTAGTGAAAGGGGAAGTTTATATTGGATGTACTACATGCGAAGAGCTTCCACTCACCTAGTAAGCATGTGCCCCAATCAAATCCTCCATGGATTCCACCATCAGAATGTTGGTACAAACTCGATGTGGATGGATCCTTTGGTTCAGGACGAGATGCTGGAGCAGGTATGATTTGTTGGGATCATAGAGGTCATATTATTCTCTCATCTTGTCTGCCAACTTTTCTTCTGCATGCCTAGGTGCCCTCGGTGCTAAGACGCATGCGGTGATGGAAGGACTGTCATTACCATTACAATGGTGTAATATGCCCTTGGTCACTGTCTGGAATAATTAGTCAAGTTGTTGGAGAAGCGAGAGGTACTAGATTGAATTGTCTACTCTACGGTGATTAAGGAGATTGGAACCACGCTAAAGATTTGTCAAATATCACTTTCACATTAAAAGATGACAGAATACTAGCACTAGTCATTATCTGGCAAACTATGGTAGGGAACTAAGGATAATGCTCAGACGACAGTGTGGCTCGCCTTAGGTTCCGAGGGTTTACTGTGTACATGCCACAGAGATTGTAATCCTTGATTTTTTTTAAACGAAGAGAGCAGTGAAGATCGGGAGCCAAAGACAATTTTCGCAGAATTTTGACATAAAAACACCATTGCAAATATGCTTGCCCCGACTTCTAGAGATTTCTAGATCAGACAATGACTACACTAGTACTAGTGGATCATGTTCATGACGTATCGTTCCACCCATTATAGCTAGGCACGACAGGGACACGCACGTTTATAGAGTACCTCCTTGCTCGTTTCTGGTAAAGCTCTGATGTGATCTGGACACGCCCAAATTAACTTTGAGCTCTAGATTCTTCACGGGTCCAATAGTAGTGCTTGCTTGCTTCCAATCGCCGTCCGGTCAATGTCGGATGCACATATTTGCTAGAGATGAGGGCAAGCGCAGAATCAAATGAATGGAACAACTAAGTGTTCCGACCTATATTAGTAGTTAGATTCATCCAGATACAAATATATTCAGTTAAGTTTTAGTGTTTGATACATTTACATCTAGACAAATTTAAGGGGTTGTTTGGTCGCTAGCCACACTTTGCCAAGCCAAACGTTGGCTAGCCACACTTTAATAGGCATGTGTTTGGTCGGTGCTAAACTTTGGGTTGCTATATTTTATTATCCCTGGCCTATTTGTCATAGAGTCATCATTTTTGCCACACTTTTATGTATTGCCACACTTTGGCTTGGCAAAATGTGGCTGAGAACCAAACAAGCCCTAAGTCAACTAATATAAGCCAGAGAGAGTAACATTTTCAAAGTTTTCAGTTGTTTCCCAAAGTAAGAGCACCGGCTGTTTATGGAAAGCGAGGCTGATTCCGCATGTGATCGATCAAACTGGACACAAGAAGCTATGCGTGGCTTGCTCCAGTACAATACTAACACGCCTGTTATTAACAAAAAAAAATGCGACTTAGGGGTAGCAAGGGGCCCTCCAAGCAGTTCAATAGAATTTGTTTGGGTGTATTCGACAAGAGAGCAGGCGCTAGCACTCGAACTCAGGATCTTGCAGGTAGAACAGGTATCAACACCAGCCAACCATCCGGGCTATGGCTCGATTCACAACCCGTCTGCTATTGAACCTGCAGCTTTTACAGCTTGTGAACTACTCTGTGAGAAAAAAAACTTGCATGTATAATGTCGATGCAGTACTGTATAGGACCTTGGCTTCAATCCGTGCTTCCATTAAATCACCTTTTGATACCAGGTAACCTCCCTCCTTCGCCTCAAAACAGATGTCATAAATTTGCGAAAATTTAGATGAATCTAATCTGAGACATTTATTTAGACGGAGGGAGTGCATGGTTTGACTGAGTCCTAGGATGCTACTGATTCTCCTACTATCTGATGGTGTTCCTGCTACCGTGCTACCAGCAGTGGTGTAAGCTTGGCCTAGTGCTTGATTATTATTAGGGTAGAACTTTCCGCTTCTTCTTTTGTCCCGAGATCAGAACTTTCCTCTTCTTGTGAAACATTGGAGTGATGTTTGGACAGGGTAGTTGAGTGTATACGTATACAGATTTGATTTGTACTGCTGCATCTGATTTTTTTGTCAAGTCAGAAATCTGAACTGAACTAAATGCATGGATGGTGGTAGAATGCTCTGGAAGATATGTGATGACAACTTTCAAATGATGTGACAACATATTAAATCCTATTGAACTGGGAGAATTTGCCTACTTAGCTCCGGGCCTGCACACAGGGTTTAACCATTGCCTTTACAGGTATTCCCTCCGGCCCATATTAATTGACTTTGATTGTCAAATTTTAGATGAACTTATATACTAAATAGTGTCTAGATTCATCCAAATTTTGACAAATCCAAGTCAATTAATATGGGTCTGAGGGAGTATTTCAAAACTCTGAAAGTACTGGGATTTATAGAAATAGCAGGCTACACATAGTGAGTAATTGTCACCAGCTGTTGACGCTGTCAAAACTTGACAAGGGTTTGAAGACATTCATAACAAGTATAAATCCTGCTATTTGATGGATCCCAAGAGTTCCATGCAAAGATGCAAGAGTCAGACTAGTTGCCACCAAAACCATACATAACCAGGTGATACCTGGCACGCATCGCTACTGCTCATAATCAATGAATTCAATTGAAATGCCTACTTGCTAGTACTAAACAAAAGAGCTATCAACGCCTGCCGTGCGTGTGGCCTCTTGAAGCAAAACTTAACAATTTCCTCAGATTCAATCATGTCAGTCGACAGGCAAATAAAAGCGTGTACATTAGAAAATGCAACTCACTGATGGGAAGTTGCAACTAATCACACACTTTACAGAATAACAACTGCATAACTGAAACAGCCTTTGGGTGGTGTAATATCTTGTTTTGCAAAAACAAAATACACACAGAAAAAGGCTTCCATCATAGCGAGATGGTCTGAACAATGCTCCGTTCCCTAGTCAAGGGATATGAAATAAAGTCCGAAGCAATGGAAACATCAAGATAAGAAAATGGGCCCACCCATGAGGAACAGATATTTAAACTGAAATCATATTCAAGCTGCAAGGAAGAGGCTTAAACTTAAAATAAACTCCAGCGCCTAAAACTTTGCACATCCAGTTTCAACCCAAATCAACATTTTCCATCTTGCAAAAAGATTCAGAATTCTGAAACACTTTTCAACCCAAATAAACATTTTCCATCTCGCAAGAAGATTCAGAATTCTGAAAATAAGATAGGCATGCTGAGATAGCTAATATAAGTAGATTAAAACCCATTCTAGACTGGCCAAATCAAGGAATTTCAGAAAGCATGGAAGATGGCTCTTACTTTCAAGGACTATTTAAACAGACATGTGCTATGAACTGATTGAATTTTAAAGCAAAACCTTAGAGCAAATTTGTTATCTGCAACATTTGCACCGCTGGCAGAGGATAACAAAAGCGAAAATGTGCAGTTGTGCACTCAGAAATACTCCCTCCATCCCAAGGCTTAAGGCATATAACGTTTTTGAAAAGTCAAGCCATGTAAAGTTTGACCAAACTTTTAGAAAAAACTATTTAGAACTATTATATTATATAGATACCATGTGAACATATGTTTCATGATGTATGAAAGGGTATGGATTACTTATTGTAAATATTAATATTTTTCTTTAAAAACTTGGTCAAACTTTAGTTGGTTTGACTTTTGAAAAAAGTTATATGCCTTAAGCCTTGAGACGGAGGTACTACCAATTAGCAATTCAGTTCTGATACAACATAAATTCCATAGTTAGGTCACATCAATTTTTCCAAGTTAAACTCATTTAGTATACAAGTCTGTGTATATGATAGAGGTGAATTACATTTGTAAAAAAGTAACAGCATTTGTGACTGTAAAACACATGGTTTAGACAGGACAAAAAAATACTCAAATGTAAATGCTCGCTGACAATAAACTCTGGCCCAACTAATTTTGGTGATACCAGAACAATTCATAGATGAACCACAACATGTGTTATCCAGAAGGCAAACAGATGGTAGGAAATTCGTCTCGAGATTTCTGCGGGCAATGAGGAAGCTCGAGAAGTTCACTACATAAAGAGCTTTAATATGTTGCCATTATATCAGACATTGTCAGATGCTAAGAATTCATCTCAAGATTTCTACAGGCAATGAGGAAGCTCGAGAAGCTTACTACATAAAGAGCTTTAATATGTTGCCATTATATCAGACACTGTCAAAAGCAAGTCCTTCTAATTTCATTATCTCCCGAGTAGAACGACAAAAAGCATGGTTTGCATGATCTTATGGAGTAGAAGAAGCCTGGAAAATTAAACAACAAATGCAAGCATGTGAGAGTATTCTCTTATAGCCTTATAGAAGGCTTGACCTGTTAGCAAATAGCAGTAGCAGATGACTCAATAGAAAATACGTAGAACTTTTCAATATTTATTATATATACCTTATTTATTTGAAGGGTAGAAAGTCCGGTAATATCAGGATTCTTGAGCTGATCAAGCTGCCGTTTCCCTTTCCTGATCAAGTACTCAATGTACACAAAGTTCCTGCGATCTACGTTTCTTGCATTCTCGCGAAACTCTGCCGAGACGACAGACTGGATCCTCTGGCGCTCCTCTGGAGCCTTGAGCCTTGCTGTCCGAAGGAAGCCTCTGTATAATGCCAGGGCCTGCCTCTGGATACCAGATAACTTTACACGCGGCGCCATTTCATCCTTGTGAAGCAATCATCAAGCCTAGCAAGAAGTAAACTATCAAATGAGTTATCTCGCAAGTGATGTGCATACTTTTGCAGAGGAAAGGTTGGCAATTACTGATAAACTAGTACTCAGGCCACGGATTATTCACCCCGGCCCCCAAAGATAATTACAGAACCAAACTGGTCTATGACCTACCTAGCAAATTCGGAACAAATGGGGCCCATAAAGGATGATTCGGGTTAGATGGGTCACAGTATAGAACATAGAAGAAGAAAAATCTCGGAACAAATCTAAGCAAGTTAGGGTTCTTCGCCAGCAAAAGAAATCAGTCGAGTCCGGGTGGATCTCCAATCCGTGCGCAGTGCAGCCGAGCGGAGGATTCTGGGGAATGAAGCCGTCGCGGACTGGGCCGCCGCAGTGGCGACCTGGAGCTTTTGGGTGGAGTAGCGGGGGCCACGACGAGCTGCATCTCGCAGGTGGAACGGAACCGAGCAGGGAAACCCAGGGAACAACTGGGTGGGGAAATCAGACGGAGAAAAAGAGAGAGGCGGGGAGGCGCTAACTAACCTGGACGGAGATTCGGCAGCACCAGCAGCGGCTCCGTCGATCGCCGACGCCGACGCCGCTGCGGAGTTTTTGGACGGAAGAGGGGAAGCCGCGGAGGCGTGAAGAGTCGTGAGTTGCGAGGATGTGGCCGAAAAGAAAAGAACCTCGTCACCGAACCTGGCCATCGGGGCCGGTTTTTTACGGCCTGACATGACATGTGTTGAATGGCCCGTGGCCGGCAAGGCTGGGGCCGTGTCTGGGCTTCGATCTGAAGCACACGATGCCGGCACGGAACGGCTGATTTAGCCTTTTTTATTTTTCCTATTATTTATTTTTTCCATTTTTAAAAAAAATCTAGCCCATTAAGTTTCGGTGTCGTGCCAGGGTCTGAAGATTAGACACGCGGCCCAACACGGCACATCACAGCCCGCCATCTAAACGGCCCCTGCGTGTCGGGCCTAGCTAGACATGTGTTAACAGGGTGTTGGCCAGGTTTGCTTGTGACGAGCACAAAGAAATATTTTTGCATTTCCTCATATGACAAACATGCGTTGGGAGAACCAACATGTGGTTGGATGGTTAGGAGAACAGTAGTACCTTCAGCCCACCAGAGTTCAAACCCCAGGTTTGTCACTTTAGTGTCTCATAAGACGGAATATTCTTTCAGCGGGAGGCGGCGTTCTCGTCGATAGCAAGACGCATGTGGTGACTTCGTCAATCTCAAGACCCGCCGGCTCAGTCTCTCAAAGGTGCTCATAGAGGTAGGGTGTGCGTGCGTGTGTTCATAGGGATGAGTGTATGTATGCATTGTGAGCGTCCGTGTTTGTACTGTGTTTCTAAAAAAACATGCGTTGGCGTGGACCCTCCAAATCCTCGGATCGGATGATAACAAACATTAGGAGTTTTTGCTCGTCTATGCTTTGTGTTACCTCTCCAAATTACTCCTTTTTTTAAACAGGGGAAGGGCCCAGAAGGGTCTAGTGCTGCATTAAATTGTGGGTACAATTACAAACAGGACCTTAAAACTAAAAGACGTTACAGATAAGCCCTGGTATTTTGCCAAAACGACCTTAGAAAAAACATGAAGACTGCAATCAAGTCCTTCTCCACCCGGGACGATGTCGCACTCGACGCAGCGGCCAACGCCTGGGACGAAACCACTTGGCGGGGGAGCGTCGAAGAGCGTCGCGACGGAGTAGCGAAGAGGCCTCCTTACAGGCACGACGACCGGGAGGTTGACGAAGTAGCGGCTCGTCTAGAACCACATCGCGGAGTGGTTGCTTTGACCGAGGATAGCGGCAGGGCGTGAAGGGAATATGCCCTGAGAGGCAATAATAAAGTGTTTATTATGTGTATTCCAAGTATATGATAGATGTTTATTTTGCATGCTATAATTGTATTAATACGGAAATGTTAATACATGTGTGTTTAATAAACAAATAGAAAGTTTCTAGTTATGCCTCTCTCATAAACTAGCTCGTTGATTAACAAGATGATCACAGTTTCCTGTCATAGACATTGGATGTTGTTAAAAACGAGATCACAACATTAGTGTAATGATGTGATGAACATTCATCTGAAGTATAACATTACGATCAAAATCATTGAGTTTATATTGCTATAAACAACTTACGAAGTGATCCTAATCCTTAGACCATGAGATCATGTCAATCACTAACACGAAAGAGTTTCTTGATAACATCAAACGTCACACCGTAACTGGGTGATTATAAAGACGGCTTCAAAACTACTAAAGTGTTATGTTGAGACTCATGGATCAAGAGTGAAATTTGTTCATCCCAATGACGGATAGATATACTCTGAGCCCTCTCGGTGATATCACATTGGTTAGCTTGCAAGCAAGTGATTTGATCACTAGAATGTTATATCACGGGAGCGAGAAAAGAGTGCATGTCGGTAACGAGATCAAACTAGGTATGAAGATACCGATGATCGAATCTCGGACATGTAATATATCAAGAAACAAAGGGATTAAGATACTAGCGTAAAAGGTTCCGACGATCACAGGAAAGTCATTGTTGAATGTGTGGGAGTCAGTATGGATCTCCAGGTCCCGCTTCTGATTATTGATCGGAGAAGGGTCTTGATCATGTCCGCATTATTCGCAAACCGTAGGGTGACACACTTAAGGGACACTGACATCCAATTGGAGCAAAAGTTTCATGCCGGAAAGAATAACAAGCGCAGGAATTTATTTCACTAGATACCGAAACAGGTTTTTGGGTGAAATTGCAGAAAGTGTTTTTGCATGTGAAATGGAATTTTAGTAAGGGGTTATATGTGAATGTTTGTCATTAAAGTAATTGACAAAATTCTGAATAAATAAAAAAAGTTTTATTTAATGAGAGTTTGCATTAAATTTGGTGGAAATTTAATAGCAATTTTGAGTGGGATTTTGAGTGGAGGGAATTTAAAGGAATTTTGTGAGTGGAGTGTCCACCCACATGAATAAGGGGAGGGCAAGGGGGCAGCCCCATGCGCCGGCCACCCCCTTGGGGTTCCCCCCCCTCTCCTATAAAAGGCACCCCTCTCCCTCTCTCTCACTCACACCTCCTCGTGAAGGATTTCTCTCCCTCTCTAGAATTTATCCCCCATGGTCTCGGACTAGCAAGATACATGTTCTCGGTGGCTATTCGGCAATAAAGGGTTGTGCTTCCGCTGTATCGCTGGAGCGAGGAGGCGGAGGTTGCTCGGTGTCTTGTACGTGTGTGCGGGCACGGATGCGCTGCTGCTTTGCGGCGCTAGGACTTTCTCTCGATCTTGAGATCGGCAAGAGATCGTCTACATCAACCACGAGTTCAACTCGTTAAGCTTTGTCGGTCTTCAAGGGTATGTTCTCTACGGATATACAACCGCCCGTTGTTTGTATCTAGTAGATAGAACTTGGTACTTAGTTCCCATCGTAGGAAAATTTTTGTTTTCTATGCTACGAACCCTTCAGTGGTATCAGACTCGAATCTATGCGTAGATGCTTTACACGGGTAGTACACATATGAGTATGTGGACGATGATGATCATGTTGTTTCTTCTTAGTTGTAATTTTGGATATTGGTGGCATAGTGGGATGAAGCGTCCCGGACAAACTTTACATGTCCTCGCACATGAGACCTGTTCCACGCTTGACATGCAACTAGTTTGCATAAGTGGCTAGCGGGTGTCTGTCTCTCCTACTATAGTCAATATCTATTTTGCAACGAGTTGTCAACAATTTGGTTATCCTCGTTGTGGTTCATGATCGTAGGTAAGAACGTTCTATCTTCGAAAGCCCCAAGCCACGTAAAACTTGCAATGGATAAATTAGAGGCGTCTAGTTTAGATTGTTGTTGGGCTAGTGTTATGATATAGTGTTGTTGTAAGTAGAAGTATGAGATGATACTCTTACAACACACATAACGTGTAAGTTCCATAGACCTTTGTTGGAATTATGCCCTAGAGGCAATAATAAAGATGTTATTATTATAATTCATGTTCATGATAATGTTTATATTCCATGCTAGAATTGTATTAAGCGGAAACTTTAATACTTGTGTGGTTTGTGAACAACACCGTGTCCCTAGTACGCCTCTATGGACTAGCTCATTGATTAATGATGGTTAAGGTTTCCTAACCATGGACATGAGTTGTCGATTAATAATGAGATCATATCATTGGGAGAATGATATGGTGGACAGACCCAAACTAAGCGAAGCAATTAGATCGTGTCATCGTGTTCGTCTTTGCGAAGCTTTTCTTATGTCAAATATTGTATTCCTTAGACCATGAGATAATACAACTCCCTGGTATCGGAAGAAAGCTTTGAGGTCATCAAACGTCATCCTATGAGAGAGTGATCATAAAGGTGTCTCTCAGGTGATCTGAAAGTATCTGTTGGGTTGTATGTATCGAGATGGGATTTGTCCCTCCCAAGTCGGAGAGATATACTTCGGGCCCACTCGGTAATAGATATCAACACCACTTGCAAGCATGTGGTTAAGGAGTTAATCACAAAGTAATATCGGATTACGGAACGAGTAAAGTACTTGCTGTGAACGAGATTGAACTAGGTATGACGGTACCGACGATCGAATCTCGGGCAAGTAAAATATCGCGAGACGAAGGGAATATATGGCATCGTGGTTCATCCGATATGATCATCGATGAATGTGTGGGAGTCAATATGGGTGCCCAGACCCCGCTGTTGATTATTGATAGAAGATCATGTCTGCATATTCTCGAACCCGCAAGGTCACACACTTAACGTGTCTCGACGCTAGGATAGATTGGATAATTGGTTTATGAGTTTTTGTTCGGAGTCTCGGATGGTATCCGGGACATCACGAGAGGTTCCGGAGTGGTCCGCAGAATAAGATTCATATAAGGCAGTGCAGTTTTTGGAGTTCGGAATTGTTCTGGGTTAATCGGTATTGTACCGGAAGCTTCTAGAACCTTCCGGAAGGGGACCAACGTGGCCACACCTTCCGGGAGGGGCATGTGCCTATGAGGGAGTTCCCTAGCCGCATTGGGCCAGGGGCACAAGGCCCCATAGGGCCCAGCCGGCCAAGAGAGGTTTAAACTCTAGATAGAGCTTCTAGAAGGGGGGGTTTCCTTGCCCCCCACTCTTCCTCCTTGGGGCCGCCGGCCTTGGCTTGGGGGAGGGGCTAGGGCTGCTCCCATGTAACACCCTCAGAATTGGCCCTATGCAAGTTTTAGCGAAACTCGCCAAACCCGCATAGAAACGATTCGAAGGTGCCCACCAGGCACTTTCGTGCGGGTGGAAAACGAAGTAATAACATTACACAATAGTCCTCGATGGGACCCACAGAACAGATATATACAACAGCGACTCAAAGAGTCAAGAATACAGATATAATATACAAAGATCCAAATCACCTTGAAAATGATAGAGCGTCCGACTACGGACAAGATGCAAATGGGGCCAAGAGCCCTGAAGAATAACCAATGGCGTCCATAACCCTGCCCAGGCCAAGCCGGAAGGGTAACCTTGCTAACGGCGTCGATCTCAAAACCTGCTTTAACAAAAGGGGTGCCGACAAAGGGCAAAGGAAAAAGAGGAGCGTCAGTACTGAGGCCAGTACACGGCGAGACTAGAATTCGGCGGTCCTCGCCTACAAAGGTATGGTGGACTGAGCGGCAGCGGCAGCATGCACTAAACAACCTATAGAGACTCGATACAACTGGCGACTATCAGAGAGGGGTGAGAAAGACCTATTCGGATCCTACCTGATACTATCATCAAACAAACCCATCCTGGCGTTTCCCCCTCGAGACCCAACGAGGAAGTCAACCGAGGAACTCCCACCGTTGGCATTTTTATTTATTCAGTTATCGTTGCAGCAATTACTAGTCAGGTATAGATAATCATTCTGATAAAATAAGCAGTGGGCCATTTTAGTTAACCATTCCGTTGTAGTTGCGACACTTACTAGTCAAATACAATTAGCATGAGATAACCCAAAACCCAGCAGTTGTTGGTACTTTTATTTAGCCATTCCGTTGTAGTGAAGCTGATTACTAGTCAAATCGGATACAAGTCAATTTATAACAGTAAACTTTAGTTATAGTTGTCTATGATCAAGCACTGTGCTCCAAGTCGTCCATAACCGCGGACACGGCTTCTCGAAAAGATTAAACCCTGCAGGGGTGCACCAAAGTATCCACAAGCACTTCGACCCTTTTTGCTAGATCAGTTAACATACACCCATCGGTATGTCGGCGGGGCCTAAGTCACGACGTTCCCAGACCCAAAGCAAGTACGTGGGGGCCACCCCACCAAGTCGACACCCGCAACGAAGTTGGACGGTCTCCGAGACGGACTGGGGTTTGGGCAAACGGCTGTGAACGACAGCAAATCCCCAAACGGGGACTGTCGACACCGCGAAACGTGGCCCGATCCTAAACAGTACAGTGTGCAGTACCTCGCACAAACGTAATAAAGCAGTAAACATGGCATAAGTACGGGATAATAAATAAAGCCCCAAACTACTTTGTGGCCCCCAGTACAATACTTTGAAATCAGGTAATAATCCATGGGGGGCCCATATCTCCCCACCTGTGGTTAGCGCGCTCGATCTCGGAACAGGTGTCAAGAACTCGGGTCCTACGGGACACAAGTGGGCGGTCGGAAACCAAATCTTACCTATCACCCACCGATGCCTCTGCTTAATTCAATTTTAGTTGTTAAACAGTAATTAAAGTGAACAATAATTAAAGCCATAATCATCTCCAACGACATGCGGCAATCCTCCAACAAATGTGGTACTTGACGACGAGCAAAACACTTGAGCAAGCGACTACGACACGCGGGTCCAACTATCTACCAAACAACAGGTAATAGGATGTGTCCAAGGCTATATATGGCTGCAAGGAATATCACGGGTACGAAACTAGAGCATCGCAACACAGATAGCAATAGATCAACAGGAGGGAATAAATACTAGAAAAGTAAGATAGGTAGAAAGGGGAAGATGCTCGCCTGAAAACATTGCCGAAGGGTTCATCCGAAGATCGGGGCGAAGCTCACATCAACTCAACGGCCTTATCCGCGAAGAAGCAAAACACTAGAAGAAACACCGGATGCAAGATTTAATACAACGACAGAAGATCGGCATGATGCATGTATGATGCATGGCATGGCAAAGTGCGATGCAATTAGATCATATTAAGCGGAACCGGGGTCCCGACATTTAATTAGATGGTTCGAGTTATTTAGAAACCCCGCAATTAAATGTTGTATTAACATGGCAAAAAATAGCACCGGGTTCGCTACACAAATTTAAATGAGGCCGATATGAGACTAGATTTGCCCGCATATGGGCCCCATATTTAATTATTAGGTGAATCGGCATAAGGCCCCCAACCCACAGACAAGTATGCATGCAAGGATGACAATTTAATATGCAACCAGTTGTTATTATATTATAAAATAGGTCTCGGAAAGGGGTCACACATTAGGGGGCTCGACGATCTTGGGGATCCGGGGTTCGGGGTTCGGGGTCGGTCTCGGGATCCAGGGTTCGACGGAAACGTTCTCGGACTCCGGGATCGTTCTCGGATAACAGAGGTAGGTCTTGGCGTGTCCGGGTGCGGGACTTGGGTCGGTGTCGGGGCGTAGCGGGTCCGCCCTGGTCGGTGCCGATCTTGTCGTCGAGAAGAACTTGTCGGGTCCCCACGTCGGGTCGGTCTTGGCTTCGGGGTGAAGAACTTGGTGTCCGGGCGGAGTGCTTGTCGTATCCGTGAAGAAGCGCATGTCGGTCCACGGGGTTCGGCCTTCGGGGCGATCTTGGTGTCGGGTTCTCGACTTCGCATCCTCGGGGAAGTGCCTGTCGCACAATTGTCTTCGGGTCCAGGTAAAAGAGCTTGTCGTCCGGGGTTCTCTGGGTCCGATGAAGATCTTGGCGAGGGGAAACTTGGGGTTTGCGGGGTCCGATGACCGGTGTCGAACTTGTCGTCTCCACACCCAACGCTTAGCACCACTTGGTACTACACAGGGACCTGCACGGGTGAAGGCGGTTGACATCGGCGACGACGAGGCTCGGGGGCGAGCGGCGACGGCGGGTGGGGCTGCTGCGGAGGGCCCAGGCGGCGCTTGAGGCGGCTCAGGGAGGCGGGCGATGCGGTCGCGGCTCGGGGACGGGTGGCGCCGGCGGCGCAGCACCGCGCGGAGGAGGGTTGCTGTCGGGGTCGTGGAGGGCGAGGCGAGGGTGCAGGCTCCGGCGGCCACGGTCCGGAGGCGGGGCGACGCGGACGAGGGACGGCGCCGGAGCTGGACACGCAGAGGGCGGCGGCGGGGTGGAGGTCGCTGGGCGGCACGGAGGCGGGCTGCTCGGGGCTGCTGCGGGGCGGCTTGGCCGACGCCGGAGGGGAGAGGTTGCGGGGGCGGCCGCGCGCCGGAGCGAGCGTGGCGGCGGGGCGCGGCTCGACGACGGGGCGCGGTCGGGCCGAGGGCGGCGCCGGAGATGCGAGGACGAGCGTGGCGGCGGGGCGCCTCGGGTCGACGGGGTCGGCCAGAGGTGGGGGGGGAAGGCTCGATGTGGTGGGGGGACGGGCCGGCGATGCGGCGAGGGGCGGCGGCGAGCGCGCTCGCGGGGCCGCTCAGGGGAGGGCGAGGCCGCGGGGGCGTGCGCGCGCAGGAGAGAGAGAGGGAGCGAGCGAGCGAGCGGGCGACGGCGGGGCGGAGCGGAGAGGCGGGCGGTTGCGCGACGGGGAAGAAGGGGGCGGCGCCGGAGGTGAGGGCAGCGCCGGCGGGGCTGGAGGAGAGAGGTAGGAGGGAGGAAGAAGAAGCAGGCGGGCAGGTGGGGCGCGGGTCGCGTGCGGCTGGCGCGGGGCTGCCGCGCGGGTGGGGCCCAGAGGGGGAAGGGCGGTTCTGGGGCAGGGGCTGGGGGTCGCGCGCGGGGTCCGGGGTGGCCCCAGGCGGGGATCCCGAGGGAGCCTGCTGGTCGGGTCAGGGGGGGCCCGCAGGCGCGTGGCGTGCGGTGAGAGTGTGTGGGCAGGTGTGTTGGGTGGGTTTGTGAGAGAGAGATAAGAGAGAGGGGTGAGGTGGCAACACCTGATTGGGTGGGAGGAGAGGAGAGGGTGAGGTGGCGCATGGCGATTGGCCAGGGTGAGGTGGAGGCTGGGCTGGGTAGGTTAGTTGGGTGATCTTAGGATTTAGAGGTTGGACCGATTTTAATCTGGGGGTGGTCGTTCGGGTCGGGTTGGCCCGTTCGACTGCCCCCGCTAAAACAATTAAATTTTTATTTGTTTTAAACGGGCCGGGTGCAAACCGATAGCGGCCAAAATAATTAATCCGGAGAACCGGGCTTTGCGTTTGAATTAAGATGGGGCGTTTTAGAAAACAAAACAAGCTTTGCGAAAATAGTTTTAGGCAAACAATGCATGATGATGACGATGCAATGCACAAAAACAACGCGATTTTCTAGTAGTGGTTTTGCGGGATGCCACAATTCGACACCACTAACAATGGATCTCGCCCTCGAGATCCGCCTCATGGTACCGGAAGGAAGGTCGGTGATCTGCGTCTTCTCGCTTCGTGTAGTTCCTCGCGACACCACTAACGAGAGGTCGTTGTCCCTGTTCGTCAAGAGAACACTCCGGATAAACAACGGACGAAGTTAAAGGTAAGGCCACCTCTAACTTCCATGGAAGGGGTAGAGTTGCATCGATCTACCATTCCATGTACCTAAGCGAATGATAAGAGTAGTGGTATGGTCGCGACTCCATCCCGCACTCAAAGCATTACTATGTACACGAATAGACAGATTATGCAACCAACCCTCAAGATTCAGACTGAAGATCTCGACAAGCGAGGTTCGGAAACAAAGGAGCGATGCGGACTCTGCATCGGATCTGGCGTAGAGGATGTCGTCGCGTCAGAACACCGGAAGGCACAAACAAGGAACAAAGAATGGTACCACAGACAAGGATCACTCAGGCAGCATGAACATCGGATGGTAGAACACCGTCATCAAAGGAGGAAGCGAAACCCTGAAGGTACGACGGAACCCAACCACGAGAATTCCTGGACTCGAAGAAAAGGGACGAGAGCGGATTCAAAACACGTAGGGGTAAGAGGAGAATAGCAGAGGGGTAAGGAGTAAAATCAGACCTAATCAGAACTATCCAACCGATTTTCAAAAATAGTTTTGACACTCTACTTCGGCCGTTAGCTAGGTTATCCTACAGGCTGGACTTGTGGGGTATCGCAACTGCTGAGCTCTGATACCACTCTGTAACACCCTCAGAATCGGCCCTATGCAAGTTTTAGCGAAACTCGCCAAACCCGCATAGAAACGATTCGAAGGTGCCCACCAGGCACTTTCGTGCGGGTGGAAAACGAAGTAATAACATTACACAACAGTCCTCGATGGGACCCACAGAACAGATATATACAACAGCGACTCGAAGAGTCAAGAATACAGATATAATATACAAAGATCCAAATCACCTTGAAAATGATAGAGCGTCCGACTACGGACAAGATGCAAATGGGGCCAAGAGCCCTGAAGAATAACCAATGGCGTCCATAACCCTGCCCAGGCCAAGCCGGAAGGGTAACCTTGCTAACGGCGTCGATCTCAAAACCTGCTTTAACAAAAGGGGTGCCGACAAAGGGCAAAGGAAAAAGAGGAGCGTCAGTACTGAGGCCAGTACACGGCGAGACTAGAATTCGGCGGTCCTCGCCTACAAAGGTATGGTGGACTGAGCGGCAGCGGCAGCATGCACTAAACAACCTATAGAGACTCGATACAACTGGCGACTATCAGAGAGGGGTGAGAAAGACCTATTCGGATCCTACCTGATACTATCATCAAACAAACCCATCCTGGCGTTTCCCCCTCGAGACCCAACGAGGAAGTCAACCGAGGAACTCCCACCGTTGGCATTTTTATTTATTCAGTTATCGTTGCAGCAATTACTAGTCAGGTATAGATAATCATTCTGATAAAATAAGCAGTGGGCCATTTTAGTTAACCATTCCGTTGTAGTTGTGACACTTACTAGTCAAATACAATTAGCATGAGATAACCCAAAACCCAGCAGTTGTTGGTACTTTTATTTAGCCATTCCGTTGTAGTGAAGCTGATTACTAGTCAAATCGGATACAAGTCAATTTATAACAGTAAACTTTAGTTATAGTTGTCTATGATCAAGCACTGTGCTCCAAGTCGTCCATAACCGCGGACACGGCTTCTCGAAAAGATTAAACCCTGCAGGGGTGCACCAAAGTATCCACAAGCACTTCGACCCTTTTTGCTAGATCAGTTAACATACACCCATCGGTATGTCGGCGGGGCCTAAGTCACGATGTTCCCAGACCCAAAGCAAGTACGTGGGGGCCACCCCACCAAGTCGACACCCGCAACGAAGTCGGACGGTCTCCGAGACGGACTGGGGTTTGGGCAAACGGCTGTGAACGACAGCAAATCCCCAAACGGGGACTGTCGACACCGCGAAACGTGGCCCGATCCTAAACAGTACAGTGTGCAGTACCTCGCACAAACGTAATAAAGCAGTAAACATGGCATAAGTACGGGATAATAAATAAAGCCCCAAACTACTTTGTGGCCCCCAGTACAATACTTTGAAATCAGGTAATAATCCATGGGGGGCCCATATCTCCCCACCTGTGGTTAGCGCGCTCGATCTCGGAACAGGTGTCAAGAACTCGGGTCCTACGGGACACAAGTGGGCGGTCGGAAACCAAATCTTACCTATCACCCACCGATGCCTCTTCTTAATTCAATTTTAGTTGTTAAACAGTAATTAAAGTGAACAATAATTAAAGCCATAATCATCTCCAACGACATGCGGCAATCCTCCAACAAATGTGGTACTTGACGACGAGCAAAACACTTGAGCAAGCGACTACGACACGCGGGTCCAACTATCTACCAAACAACAGGTAATAGGATGTGTCCAAGGCTATATATGGCTGCAAGGAATATCACGGGTACGAAACTAGAGCATCGCAACACAGATAGCAATAGATCAACAGGAGGGAATAAATACTAGAAAAGTAAGATAGGTAGAAAGGGGAAGATGCTCGCCTGAAAACATTGCCGAAGGGTTCATCCGAAGATCGGGGCGAAGCTCACATCAACTCAACGGCCTTATCCGCGAAGAAGCAAAACACTAGAAGAAACACCGGATGCAAGATTTAATACAACGACAGAAGATCGGCATGATGCATGTATGATGCATGGCATGGCAAAGTGCGATGCAATTAGATCATATTAAGCGGAACCGGGGTCCCGACATTTAATTAGATGGTTCGAGTTATTTAGAAACCCCGCAATTAAATGTTGTATTAACATGGCAAAAAATAGCACCGGGTTCGCTACACAAATTTAAATGAGGCCGATATGAGACTAGATTTGCCCGCATATGGGCCCCATATTTAATTATTAGGTGAATCGGCATAAGGCCCCCAACCCACAGACAAGTATGCATGCAAGGATGACAATTTAATATGCAACCAGTTGTTATTATATTATAAAATAGGTCTCGGAAAGGGGTCACACATTAGGGGGCTCGACGATCTTGGGGATCCGGGGTTCGGGGTTCGGGGTCGGTCTCGGGATCCAGGGTTCGACGGAAACGTTCTCGGACTCCGGGATCGTTCTCGGATAACAGAGGTAGGTCTTGGCGTGTCCGGGTGCGGGACTTGGGTCGGTGTCGGGGCGTAGCGGGTCCGCCCTGGTCGGTGCCGATCTTGTCGTCGAGAAGAACTTGTCGGGTCCCCACGTCGGGTCGGTCTTGGCTTCGGGGTGAAAACTTGGTGTCCGGGCGGAGTGCTTGTCGTATCCGTGAAGAAGCGCATGTCGGTCCACGGGGTTCGGCCTTCGGGGCGATCTTGGTGTCGGGTTCTCGACTTCGCATCCTCGGGGAAGTGCCTGTCGCACAATTGTCTTCGGGTCCAGGTAAAAGAGCTTGTCGTCCGGGGTTCTCTGGGTCCGATGAAGATCTTGGCGAGGGGAAACTTGGGGTTTGCGGGGTCCGATGACCGGTGTCGAACTTGTTGTCTCCACACCCAACGCTTAGCACCACTTGGTACTACACAGGGACCTGCACGGGTGAAGGCGGTTGACATCGGCGACGACGAGGCTCGGGGGCGAGCGGCGACGGCGGGTGGGGCTGCTGCGGAGGGCCCAGGCGGCGCTTGAGGCGGCTCAGGGAGGCGGGCGATGCGGTCGCGGCTCGGGGACGGGTGGCGCCGGCGGCGCAGCGCCGCGCGGAGGAGGGTTGCTGTCGGGGTCGTGGAGGGCGAGGCGAGGGTGCAGGCTCCGGCGGCCACGGTCCGGAGGCGGGGCGACGCGGACGAGGGACGGCGCCGGAGCTGGACGCGCAGAGGGCGGCGGCGGGGTGGAGGTCGCTGGGCGGCACGGAGGCAGGCTGCTCGGGGCTGCTGCGGGGCGGCTTGGCCGGCGCCGGAGGGGAGAGGTTGCGGGGGCAGCCGCGCGCCGGAGCGAGCGTGGCGGCGGGGCGCGGCTCGACGACAGGGCGCGGTCGGGCCGAGGGCGGCGCCGGAGATGCGAGGACGAGCGTGGCGGCGGGGCGCCTCGGGTCGACGGGGTCGGCCAGAGGTGGGGGGGAAGGCTCAATGTGGTGGGGGGACGGGCCGGCGATGCGGCGAGGGGCGGCGGCGAGCGCGCTCGCGGGGCCGCTCAGGGGAGGGCGAGGCCGCGGGGGCATGCGCGCGCGCAGGAGAGAGAGAGAGGGAGCGAGCGAGCGGGCGACGACGGGGCAGAGCGGAGAGGCGGGCGGTTGCGCGACGGGGAAGAAGGGGGCAGCGCCGGAGGTGAGGGCAGCGCCGGCGGGGCTGGAAGAGAGAGGGAGGAGGGAGGAAGAAGAAGCAGGCGGGCAGGTGGGGCGCGGGTCACGTGCGGCTGGCGCGGGGCTGCCGCGCGGGTGGGGCCCAGAGGGGGAAGGGCGGTTCTGGGGCAGGGGCTGGGGGTCGCGCGCGGGGTCCGGGGTGGCCCCAGGCGGGGATCCCGAGGGAGCCTGCTGGTCGGGTCAGGGGGGGGGCCGCAGGCGCGTGGCGTGCGGTGAGAGTGTGTGGGCAGGTGTGTTGGGTGGGTTTGTGAGAGAGAGATAAGAGAGAGGGGTGAGGTGGCAACACCTGATTGGGTGGGAGGAGAGGAGAGGGTGAGGTGGCACATGGCGATTGGCCAGGGTGAGGTGGAGGCTGGGCTGGGTAGGTTAGTTGGGTGATCTTAGGATTTAGAGGTTGGACCGATTTTAATCTGGGGGTGGTCGTTCGGGTCGGGTTGGCCCGTTCGACTGCCCCCGCTAAAACAATTAAATTTTTATTTGTTTTAAACGGGCCGGGTGCAAACCGATAGCGGCCAAAATAATTAATCCGAAGAACCGGGCTTTGCGTTTGAATTAAGATGGGGCGTTTTAGAAAACAAAACAAGCTTTGCGAAAATAGTTTTAGGCAAACAATGCATGATGATGACGATGCAATGCACAAAAACAACGCGATTTTCTAGTAGTGGTTTTGCGGGATGCCACATCCCACCCCTCTATATATAGAGGGCTGGGGGCGCACCAACCCCCTACACCTTCCCCTCCAAGAGCTAGCCGCCCTGCTGCCCTCCTCCTCTCTCCCTCCCGACTGTTTGTAGGCGAAGCCCTGCTGCAGAAATTCTCCACCATATACACCACGCCGTCGTGTTGTAGATCCAATCCATCTCTCCACCATACTTGATGGTCCAAGGAAGGAGGAGACGTCGAGGTGCTGCACGTGTGCATCTCACGGAGGCACCGCCACTTGTGGTGCTAGATCGGATCGGATCGCGAGGAGGAGAAGCGAGTACGACTACATCACCCACGTTCTGACAAACGTTCCGCTGTGCGAATATTCAAGGGTATGAAGATCTAATCCAATCTCTCTCGTTGCTTGCATCTCCTAGATTAGATCTTGGCTTTCCCTCTGTTCGCATCCGTAGAAAATTTTGATTTACTATGCCGCAAAACCCTTCAGTGGTATCAGAGCTAGATCTATGCGTAGATGTGTTTCACGAGTAGAACGCAACATGGTTGTTGCGGGTGTTGATGTTTTCTGTTGCAATCCTCTTGTTTGTGTTCTTATTATGACGCGGGATAGTGAGATTGAAGCGGTCCAGGCCAACCTTACGCGACGTCGTTCGCGAGACCGGCTCCGCACTTGACGTGTGGCTTGTTCCACACATGCGGCTGGTGGATGTCAGTTTCTCTCACTATAGTTGTCATGGAATTAACACCGGAGTTTGGCAACCATAATATCACCGTTGTGGGTTTCCGTAGGTAAGAATCGTTCTTAGCATCTACTCCCATAAGCCACGTAAAACATGCAACAACAAAGTAGAGGCGTCTAACTTGTTTTTGTAGGGAGTGTTTTCTGTGATATGGTATGGCCCAAGATGTGATGTGTATATTGTATGCGATGATCATGTTTTGTAATGTTTCACGACTTGCATGTCGATGAGTACACAACCGGCAGGAGCCATATGGTTGTCTTTATAATTGTGTATGACCTGTGTGTCAACTTCTTATGCGCCATGTAATAGTTTCACTTTATCGCTAAGTAGTTAGCAATAGTTGTAGTTGCTATTCGTGGTGGAGGCAATCATGGTGGAGTGATGGAGATCATGCCGGAACGCACAATATGGAGATCATTGCGCGAAGATTGGCTATACCATGTCACATAAAGTTATATGCATGTGATGTTTATCCTTTTATGTATCTTATTATGCTTAGATCGCGATGGTGGCATTATAAGATGATTCCTCACTTAAAGATCAAGATAAAAATTGTGTTATCCCCAAGTATGCACCGTTGCGAAAGTTCGTCGTGTCCAAGCATCACGTGATGATCGGGTGCTATAGACTCTACGCTCACATACAACGGGTGCAAGCCAGTTTTGCACACGCGGAAATACTTGGGTCTAACTTGACGAGCCTAGCATGTACAAACATGGCCTCGGAACACATGGACCGAAAGGTTAAGCATGAGTCATATGAATGATATGATCGACACTTCGTTGTCCACCATTGAAGCCACATCTCTTCTCGTGATGATCGGATTAGGTGTGGTGAATTTGGATCGTGTTCACTAAACAACTTGAGAGATGTTGAATTTAGTGGGAGTTCATCTAGTAATTTGATTAAGTTGAACTATTTATCATGAACATAGTCTAAATTGTACTTGCAAATACTGTAGATCACATGGCCAAGTCCAACTTCAATTTTAACGTTTTTGCTGAGAAGGAAAAGCTTAGAAACAATGGGTCTAACTTCACCAATTGGTTCCGCAATCTAAGAATCATTCTCTCTGACGGTCAAAAGGACTATGTCCTTGGGAAAGCGTTAGGTGACCCCCCTGCTGCAACTGCGCTGGCTGATGAAAAAGTTCTTTATCAGTCACGCAAGGATGATTATGATTTGATTAAGATCGCCATGTTGTATGCTATGGAATCGGATCTTCAAAATCGTTTTGAGGAGTTCGCCGGGCCCTTTGAGATTCTCGAGGAGCTGAAAAACATGTTTCAGACTCAAGCCCGTTCTGAGAGATATGAGATCTCTAAGAAATTCTTTAACTACAAGATGGAGGAAGGGAGTTCCGTTAGTGAGCACGCCATTGAGATGACGGCTACACTCAACGCCTTGAGCAACTGGACTTCAAGATTCCAGAGGAGCTCAAGATTGACACTCCTAGCTACAAAAGTTTTGTAGTGACTCATAATCAGATTGGTTCCACTGATACGATCACCGAGCTCTTTGCAAAGCTGAAGGCTGCGGAGGTGGACATCAAGAAGGATAATCATGTGTTGATGGTCAACAAGCCCTCCTTTAAGAAAGGTAAGGGAGCAAAGAAGCCCTTCAAGAAGGGCGGCGGCAAACGCACTGCCCCTACTGAGAATAAGCTCAAGTCTGGTCCTAAGCCGGACACTGAGTGCTTCTATTGCAAGGACAAGGGTCACTGGAAGCGCAACTGTCTGAAGTACTTAGCGGACAAGAAGGCTGGCACCATCAAAGGTATATTTGATATACATGTTATTGATGTTTTCCTTACTAGCCCTCGTTGTAGTGCCTGGGTATTTGATACCGGTTCAGTTGCTAATATTTGTAACTCGAAACAGGAGCTACGGAATAGACGGCGGCTTGCGAGGGATGAGGTGACGATGCGCGTTGGCAACGGATCAAGAGTTGATGTGATGGCCGTCGACACGCTCTCCTTAGTTTTACCTTCAGGATTAGTTTTAAACCTTAATAAATGTTATTATGTGACTGCGTTGAGCATGAACATTATTTCTGGATCGTGTTTATTGCAAGACGGTTATTCATTTAAATCGGAGAATAATGGTTGTTCTATTTATATGAGTAACATCTTTTATGGTCATGCACCTATTGTGAATGGTTTATTTCTTCTAAATCGATGAATGTGTGAGAGTCAATATGGGTGCCCAGACCCCGCTGTTGATTATTGATAGAAGATCATGTCTGCATATTCTCGAACCCGCAGGGTCACACACTTAACGTGTCTCGACACTAGGATAGATTGGATAATTGGTTTATGAGTTTTTGTTCGGAGTCTCGGATGGGATCCGGGACATCACGAGAGGTTCCGGAGTGGTCCGGAGAATAAGATTCATATAAGGCAGTGCAGTTTTTGGAGTTCGGAATTGTTCTGGGTTAATCGGTATTGTACCGGAAGCTTCTAGAACCTTCCGGAAGGGGACCAACGTGGCCACACCTTCCGGGAGGGGGCATGGGCCTATGAGGGAGTGCCCTGGCCGCATTGGGCCAGGGGCACAAGGCCCCATAGGGCCCAGCCGGCCAAGAGAGGTTTAAACTCTAGATAGAGCTTCTAGAAGGGGGGGTTTCCTTGCCCCCCACTCTTCCTCCTTGGGGCCGCCGGCCTTGGCTTGGGGGAGGGGCTAGGGCTGCTCCCACCCCTCTATATATAGAGGGCTGGGGGCGCACCAACCCCCTACACCTTCCCCTCCAAGAGCTAGCCGCCCTGCTGCCCTCCTCCTCTCTCCCTCCCGACTGTTTATAGGCGAAGCCCTGCTGCAGAAATTCTCCACCATATACACCACGCCGTCGTGTTGTAGATCCAATCCATCTCTCCACCATACTTGCTGGTCCGAGGAAGGAGGAGACGTCGAGGTGCTGCACATGTGCATCTCACGGAGGCACCGCCACTTGTGGTGCTAGATCGGATCGGATCGCGAGGAGGAGAAGCGAGTACGACTACATCACCCACGTTCCGACGAACGTTCCGCTGTGCGAATCTTCAAGGGTATGGAGATCTAATCCAGTCTCTCTGGTTGCTTGCATCTCCTAGATTAGATCTTGGCTTTCCCTCTGTTCGCATCCGTAGAAAATTTTGATTTACTATGCCGCGAAACCCTTCAACCTTGGCCTTACACATAAAGATATGATAGTGATCATACCACGATGCACGTGATAGAGATCATATGCGGGAACCATATAATTTTACTAATAAACATGTGTTGTCTGATAGAATCTTATATTGCTTGTTTAGCACTTTATTAGCATAATAAGATGGTCCCTCATTTAAATATCAATATAAGAATGTGTTCTTCCTTTAGTATGCACCGATTATGTTTTCGTCGCTCCAAGGCATCACGTGATGATCGAGTGTTCTTGGATCCACGACCATATTTCGAGTGTAAGACAGTTACCCACGCGAATACTAAAGTTCTAACTTGACGAGCCTAGCATGTACAGACATGGCCTCGGAACACGGACCGAAAGGTTAAGCATGAGTCATATAGTAGATATGATGCCCATTTGATGCTCGCCTTTGAAGCTACACCAACTCACGTGATGATCGGACTTGGTGTAGTGGATTTGGTTCATGTAATCACCAAAAAGGCACGGGGGATGTCGTTTTTGAGTGGGATTTCATTCGTAATAAGGATTAGTTGAACTCAATCTATCATAAACTTAGTCTAAACTTTACAAATTCTGTTGTAGATGGTACCACCTGCTTTTAATTTCAATGTGTTCATGGAGAAAGAGAAACTTGCAACGAACGGTAGCAACTTTACCGAATGGGCCATGAATTTTAGGATTCTCCTCTCAGCTGCACAAAAGCAATATGTGCTAGAAGCGCCGCTAGGCCCCCACCTTTTGAGGATGCTGAAGGGTTCGCAGCATAGAAAACAAAAATTTTCCTACGATGTGAACTATATACCAAGATCTATATATACTAGATACAAACAACGGGCGGATGTATATCCGTAGAGAACATACCCTTGAAGACCGACAAAGCTTAACGAGTTCAACTCGTGGTTGATGTAGACGATCTCTTGCCGATCTCAAGATCGAGAGGAAGTCCTAGCGCCGCAAATCAGCAGCGCATCCGTGCTCGCACACACGTTCGAGGCACCGAGCAACCTCCGCCTCCTCGCTCCAGCGATGCAGCGGAAGCACAACTCTTTCTTGCCGAATAGCCACCGGGAACATGTATCTCGCTAGTCCGAGACCATGGGGGATAAATTCTAGAGGGGGAGAGAGATCCTTCACGAGGAGGTGTGTGAGACAAGTGAGGAGGAGGGGCTCCTTTTATAGGAGGAGGGGGGGAACCCCAAGGGGGTGGCCGGCGCATGGGGGCTGCCCCCTTGCCCTCCCCTCTTCATGTGGGTGGACACTCCACTCACAAAACTCCTCTAAATTCCCTCCACTCAAAAGTCCACTCAAAAATCCCATTAAATTTCCACCAAATTTAATGCAAACTCTCATTAAATAAAACTCTTTTATTTTATTCAGAATTTTGTCAATTACTTTAATGACAAACATTCACAAATAACCCCTTGCTAGAATTCTATTTCACATGCATAACCACTTTATGCAATTTCACCCGAAAACCTGTTTCGGTATCTAGTGAAATAAATTCCTGCGCTTGTACATTCTTTCGGCATGAAACATTTGCTCCAATTGGATGTCGGTGTCTCTTAAGTGTGTCACCCTACGGTTCGTGAATAATGCGGACATGATCGAGACCCCTCTCAGATCAATAATCAGAAGCGGGATCTGGAGACCCATACTGACTCCCACACATTCAACGATGACTTTCTTGTGATCGTCGGAACCTTTTACGCTAGTATCTTAATCCCTTTGTTTCACGATATATTACATGTACGAGATTCGATCATTGGTATCTCCATACCTAGTTTGATCTCGTCACCGACATGCACTCTTTTCTCGTTCCTGTGATATAACATTCTAGTGATCAAATCACTTGCTTGCAAGCTAATCAATGTGATATCACCGAGAGGGCCCAGAGTATATCTATCCGTCATCGGGATGAACAAATTCCACTCTTGATCCATGAGCCTCAACATAACACTTTATTAGTTCTGAATCCATCTTTATAATCACCCTGTTACGGTGTGACGTTTGATGTTATCAAGAAACTCTTCCGGTGTTAGTGATTGACATGATCTCATGGTCTAAGGATTAGGATCACTTCGTAAGTTGTTATAGCAATATAAACTCAATGACTTTGATCGTAATGCTATACTTCGGATGAGTGTTCATCACATCATTACACTAATGTTGTGATCCCGTTATTAACAACATCCAATGTCCATGATCAGGATGAAGGAAATATGCCCGAGAGGCAATAATAAAGTGGTTATTATCGTATTCCTTATTTATGATAAATGTTTATTTTACATGCTATAATTGTATTAATACGGAAACATTAATACATGTGTGTTTAATAAACAAAAAGGAAGTTCCTAGTTATGCCTCTCTTATAAACTAGCTCGTTGATTAACAAGATGATCAAAGGTTTCCTGATCATGGACATTGGATGTTGTTAATAACGAGGTCACAACATTAGTGTAATGGTGTGATGAACATTCATCCGAAGTATAGCATTACGATCAAAGTCATTGAGTTTATATTGCTATAACAACTTACGAAGTGATCCTAATCCTTAGACCATGAGATCATGTCAATCACTAACACCGGAAGAGTTTCTTGATAACATCAAACGTCACACCGTAACAGGGTGATTATAAAGATGGATTCAGAACTAATAAAGTGTTATGTTGAGGCTCATGGATCGAGAGTGGAATTTGTTCATCCCGATGACGGATAGATATACTCTGGGCCCTCTCGGTGATATCACATTGATTAGCTTGCAAGCAAGTGATTTGATCACTAGAATGTTATATCACGGGAACGAGAAAAGAGTGCATGTCGGTAACGAGATCAAACTAGGTATGGAGATACCGATGATCGAATCTCGGACATGTAATATATCGCGAAACAAAAGGATTAAGATACTAGCGTAAAAGGTTCCGACGATCACAAGAAAGTCATCGTTGAATGTGTGGGAGTCAGTATGGGTCTCCAGATCCCGCTTCTGATTATTGATCTGAGAGGGGTCTCGATCATGTCCGCATTATTCGCGAACCGTAGGGTGACACACTTAAGAGACACCGACATCCATTTGGAGCAAAAGTTTCATGCCGAAAAGAATAACAAACGCAGGAATTTATTTCACTAGATACCGAAACGGGTTTTCGGGTGAAATTGCATAAAGTGGTTATGCATGTGAAATAGAATTCTAGCAAGGGGTTATTTGTGAATATTTGTCATTAAAGTAATTGACAAAATTCTGAATAAAATAAAAGAGTTTTATTTAATGAGAGTTTGCATTAAATCTGGTGGAAATTTAATGGGAATTTGAGTGGGTTTTTGAGTGGAGGGAATTGAAAGGCTTTTGTGTGAGTGGAGTGTCCACCCACATGAATGAGGGAGAGGTGGGGGCACCCTCCATGGCCGGCGGCCATGCCCCCTTGGGCTGCCCCCCTCCCCTATATAAGGAGCCCCTCCTCTCACTTCTCACTCACACCTCCTCGTGAAGGATCTCTCTCCCCCTCTAGAATTTATCCCCATGGTCTCGGACTAGCGAGATACATGTTCTCGGTGGCTATTCGGCAAGAAAGAGTTGTGCTTCCGCTGCATCGCTGGAGCGAGGAGGCGGAGGTTGCTCGGTGCCTCAAACGTGTGTGCGAGCACGGATGCGCTGCTATTTTGCGGCGCTAGGACTTCCTCTCGGTCTCGAGATCGGCAAGAGATCGTCTACATCAACCACGAGTTTGGACTCGTTAAGCTTTGTCGGTCTTCAAGGGTATGTTCTCTACGGATATACATCCGCCCGTTGTTTGTATCTAGTAGATAGATCTTGGTACATAGTTGTTCCCATCGTAGGAATTTTTTTTTGTTTTCTATGCTGCGAACCCTACAGTGGTATCAGAGCCGGATCTATGCGTAGATACTTTGCACGGGTAGTACACATATGATTATGTGGGCGATGATGATCATTTTATTGCTTCTTAGTTGTACTTTGGATATTGGTGGCATAGTGGGATGAAGCGGCCCGGACAAACTTTACATGTCCTCGCACATGAGACCTGTTCCACGCTTGACATGCAACTAGTTTTGCATAAGTGGCTAGCGGGTGTCTGTCTCTCCTACTATAGTCAATATCTAATTTGCAACGAGTTGTCAACAATTTGGTTATCCTCGTTGTGGTTCATGTTCGTAGGTAAGAACGGTTCTATCTTCGAAAGCCCTAAGCCACGTAAAATTTGCAATGGATAAATTAGAGGCGTCTAGTTTAGATTGTTGCTGGGCTAGTGTTATGATATGGTGATGTTGTAAGTAGAAGTATGAGATGATACTCTTACAACATACATAACGTGTAAACTCCATAGACCTTGGATTTACACATAAAGGTATGATAGTGATCATACCACGGTGCACATGATAGAGATCATATGCGAGAACCATATCATTCCACTAATAAACATGTGATGTTTGATAGCATCTTATATTGCTTGTTTGGCGTTTTATTAGCATAATAAGATGATCCCTCATTTAGATATCAAGATAAAAATGTGTTCTTCCTTAAGTATGCACCGACAATGTTTCGTCGCTTCAAGACATCATGTGATGATCGGGTGTACTTGAATCCACGAGCATATATCGGGTGTGTGACAGTTACACACGCGAATACTAAGGTTCTTACTTGGCGAGCCTAGCATGTACAGACATGGCCTCGGAACACGAACCGAAAGGTTAAGCATGAGTCATATGTTTTGATATGATGACCATATGGATGCTCGCGTTTGAAGCTACGCCGACTCACGTGATGATCGGACTTGGTGTAGTGGATTTGGTTCATGTAATCACCAAAAAGACACGAGGGATGTCGTTTTTGAGTGGGAGTTCATTTCTAATTTGGATTAGTAGAACTCAATTTATCATAAATTAAATCAAAGTGAATTTGCATAATTTGTTGTAGTCATTGGCATTCGTTTACCACCTTATGCATAGTTGTAATTGAGATAATATAACTATAGAATTCTGGATATTTACTTTATGAACTGGTATCGTATTGTGTTGAGTGTCAATCAAAGTTTAAAGTCCTATTGCAAACTTTCAGCAAACTCTATTTACTCCGTGAAATTTAATAATTGGTATTAAATCGAGAGTAACAATTCTAGTGTTAGTATCTTAAGTATCATGTTTGCCTCCATGATTCTTGATTTAAACATCAAGTTTATCTAGGAGCTGAAAGAATTATTTCATAAACCATCATGTGTGGCAGATATAACGATATCTGAAACAATGTTTTGGTTGCAATATGATAGAGTATAATATATGTTCTCATATTGGATGAGAATTTACGAAGGTTGGAGATGCTAGACATCCTAATCATCCAAAAGGGTTTTGGAAAGTAATGTTATACTCATGATTCGCCTTTATAAGCTACAGTAGCTTGATCATGAATTTCGTCATGATAAGGGTGAATAGAATATGTATGTAAAATGTTTACTACACTAAAAGATTACTAAAGAATAGATTTTGAAAGAATACCGATCATTTTGATGATGGTGATCTACTTCAAAGTGCAAGTCCAAAGGTATTATTATTTGAATATACACGCTTTGGACTATGTGTCATGTATATGGCGCCACTTTTGATGTTGATAGATTCTTTTAAAAGGAAAAGGAAATGCTGAAAGAGAATCTATAAAATATATTTGGCAGAAAAGAAAAGATTGGAAATATCCAATTTAGGTATATGGATGATATACATGTTATGGTTGTATTCTTTGCTTGTTAAACAATGTGGTTCTTGGGTATTGGATACCGAATTGGTTGGTATGAAATTTCATACGGAACGATGCAATTCATGAACCACAATGGCCTAAGTAACTAGCAAGAGAATATGTGATGATGTTCATCGAAAACAAACAAACCGTTGTTTGTATTTCTCGTTGACATCAAAGCTTGACTTTAAGATTTGTTTTAATAATTGTTATTTAAATCAGGTATTATGAGAACAAAGGTTGTTCAAATAATTACCGTATTCCATATAAGATGGATGATTTACAAATCTAGTTGGAGAAATCACATCCATAAAACCTAATGCTAAAATGTCGCAAGACAAATGATTGAAAGATCACTTATGAAGTGACATCGCTGTTTAAATTATATTGGAAAGAAAACATGAAGAATCTCCATATTCATGGATTTTTGGAGTCTTTGATTTGATCAAGTGACGCTTGTGAGACTTTCCACGTGATAATTAAAACTTCGTTCAAAGGCCAAAGAAGAACGAACGACTAAATTATTGGAATTTA
Source organism: Avena sativa (assembly GCA_916181665.1). Lineage (NCBI taxonomy): Eukaryota > Viridiplantae > Streptophyta > Magnoliopsida > Poales > Poaceae > Avena > Avena sativa. The sequence continues at coordinate 19,152,014 of OV702285.1, forward strand.
TACATATCGATGTATGTAGTCCATTATGAGTAGTCGTAAGCGATGGGTTTCAACTTCATATGCTTTCTCCGGAATTTTGAGTGAATGTTCACTTAATGAGAAAGAAGTATGAAATATTTGAAAATGTTTCAAAGACTTTCAAGATGAAGTGGAAAATCATTGTAACAAGAAAAATAAATAAATTATGATTTGATCATAAAGGGATTTATTTGAGTTACAAGTGTAACAAGAAAATAAATGAATTATGATTTTATCATAAAGGGATTTATTTGAGTTACAATTTTAGCAAAACACCTAGATTTACATCTCCTGAAACACCATAGGAATATGGAATGTTTTGAGATTTGTAAGGAAACCTTGTTTGACATGGTTGGATCGAAGGTGTTATTTATAAAACTGCCATTATGTTTTAAAAGATTAAAGCTTTAGAGACTACCGCTTTTACACTGAAAAGAGCTCCATCTTGATCCGTTGAAATGACACCATGGAAGTTATGGTTTGGGGTAAAACCCAAGTTGTCATTTCTTAAATTTTGGTATGCTAAACATAAGTGAGATGTTTACAACCGAAGTCGGATGAGCATGTCTTTGTAGGTTATTTCGAATAACAATTGGTTATTCCTTCATAACACCAAGGACAAAAGGGTTTGTCGCTTGAAACGTGAAGTTTCTTGGAGAAGGAATTTTTCGTAAAAGTTAAGTGGGAGGACAATAGAACTTTGATAAGGTTAACGAACCTTAGCTATATGAGCTGAGTTGCGCAGCGCCGGAAATCGTTCTGAAGGCTGCCATAATGCTCATAGCTTATGTGCCTCAAAGGTTGTGGTCACGGAGGTCTAAAGTTCCTATTGAACCAAGAAGGTCGGTTAAACAATCAAATGCTAAGATTTGAGAGTAAATCATTATTGTTTGACAATGATGAACCGAATACATACAAAGAAGCGATGATGGGCCCTGACTCCGTCAAATGGCTTGAAGCCATAAAATCCGTGATAGTTCCATATACGAGAAATCAAGTTTTGAACTTAGAAGACCCTCCGGAAAGGTGTAAAAACCTATCGGTCGTATTTGGATCTATAAAGAAACAGACATGGATGTATCACATCTATGAAATATTCGACATGTCGTAAAGTATTTTATGACAATGTTCAAAGAGTTGACTATGACAAGATTTGATCTTTCATAGCGATATTTAGTCTGAACGGATTAAAGTAGCAACCACTACATATAATTTGGTATATGGTAGATGAATAAACAAAACAAAGTTCTTCTAATAGAATGGTTACCTAGGACGTGTACATGACACGGTCCAAAGGGTTTTGTTAAATTCAAAGGATGCTAAAAGGGCATGCAAACTTCAATGGTTGAAGTAAGCATCGCGGAGTTGGAATCTTCACCATGATGAAAAATGAGTTTTTCATCTGGAGATGATGAAGATGCTTGCATTTGCAAGAAATTAAGTGGGAGCGCTGAGACATATTTCTAATACATTATGTGAAGGACATCTTGTTGATTAGAAATGATGTATCTTTTATTGACAAAGGTTAAGAATTTCATTTCGATGAAATACTTAGGCAAAACCCGAATATTTAGCGTGAATGTCTATAGTGGATAGACTGTAACGCTAATATGTTTATGCTAAACGTACATATATGAGATATTGAAGGAGTTCAATATAGAAACGACAAGAAACAGTTCTTGTTGCATGGAAAGGAATTGAATCAAGATTCAAGTGTATCGACACTTGATAAGTGAAACAAGATTCAAGTGCTTTGACACTTGATGAGTGCAATCACGAGAATGTTTTGATCAATCATACCATGATATGTACACATCCAGATATGTCCTATGCTCTAAGTGTTATGAGCATATACCAGAATGAATCATAAAATGATCATTGGACGATAGTGAGGATATTCTTATGATCTTTTGGAAGAACTAAGAATATATTTGTGTAGAGGTGACAAACAATTACAAATAGTTCATTGTAAAGCGTTACATTGATACTAGTTTTGTCACAAGATACAAATTAAGTTTATCTCAATTTAAACTATGGGTGGCACAATGTAATGGAAAGGAGATTCCATGATGGATTTGGAAGAGTTCCAAAGTTAAGACATTGTGACGAATACTACAACAAAAGGCTAAGTATATGACTGCTATAGTAGCAGCAAAGGTGGGAATTTGTGTCAAGTAGTTTGTTATCAAACTAAGGTGTGGTTCGCAACGGGCTAACACTAAAGATATATTGTATGACAATAGTATCGACGTGTTTTAACCCCAAGGAACTAAAGGTCTCACCGAAAGACCAAATTTATACAATGCCATCTCATTGGAGAATGAGTGATGCGTGAAGACGCAAAGACATGCAAATACACACGGACCTGAAGCGTCAGATCCGTAGATTATGTTAACCACTTGCAATTGCGTATATGGAACACCGGAAAGCCATAGGTGTTCAATACGCAGAGTTTTCAAACTAGATTATTGTCTCTAGTGCAAGTGGGAGACTGAAGGAAATATGCCCGAGAGGCAATAATAAAGTGGTTATTATCGTATTCCTTATTTATGATAAATGTTTATTTTACATGCTATAATTGTATTAATACGGAAACATTAATACATGTGTGTTTAATAAACAAAAAGGAAGTTCCTAGTTATGCCTCTCTTATAAACTAGCTCGTTGATTAACAAGATGATCAAAGGTTTCCTGATCATGGACATTGGATGTTGTTAATAACGAGGTCACAACATTAGTGTAATGGTGTGATGAACATTCATCCGAAGTATAGCATTACGATCAAAGTCATTGAGTTTATATTGCTATAACAACTTACGAAGTGATCCTAATCCTTAGACCATGAGATCATGTCAATCACTAACACCGGAAGAGTTTCTTGATAACATCAAACGTCACACCGTAACAGGGTGATTATAAAGATGGATTCAGAACTAATAAAGTGTTATGTTGAGGCTCATGGATCGAGAGTGGAATTTGTTCATCCCGATGACGGATAGATATACTCTGGGCCCTCTCGGTGATATCACATTGATTAGCTTGCAAGCAAGTGATTTGATCACTAGAATGTTATATCACGGGAACGAGAAAAGAGTGCATGTCGGTAACGAGATCAAACTAGGTATGGAGATACCGATGATCGAATCTCGGACATGTAATATATCGCGAAACAAAAGGATTAAGATACTAGCATAAAAGGTTCCGACGATCACAAGAAAGTCATCGTTGAATGTGTGGGAGTCAGTATGGGTCTCCAGATCCCGCTTCTGATTATTGATCCGAGAGGGGTCTCGATCATGTCCGCATTATTCGCGAACCGTAGGGTGACACACTTAAGAGACACCGACATCCATTTGGAGCAAAAGTTTCATGCCGAAAAGAATAACAAGCGCAGGAATTTATTTCATTAGATACCGAAACGGGTTTTCGGGTGAAATTGCATAAAGTGGTTATGCATGTGAAATAGAATTCTAGCAAGGGGTTATTTGTGAATATTTGTCATTAAAGTAATTGACAAAATTCTGAATAAAATAAAAGAGTTTTATTTAATGAGAGTTTGCATTAAATTTGGTGGAAATTTAATGGGAATTTGAGTGGGTTTTTGAGTGGAGGGAATTGAAAGGCTTTTGTGTGAGTGGAGTGTCCACCCACATGAATGAGGGAGAGGTGGGGGCACCCTCCATGGCCGGCGGCCATGCCCCCTTGGGCTGCCCCCCTCCCCTATATAAGGAGCCCCTCCTCTCACTTCTCACTCACACCTCCTCGTGAAGGATCTCTCTCCCCCTCTAGAATTTATCCCCCATGGTCTCGGACTAGCGAGATACATGTTCCCGGTGGCTATTCGGCAAGAAAGAGTTGTGCTTCCGCTGCATCGCTGGAGCGAGGAGGCGGAGGTTGCTCGGTGCCTCGAACGTGTGTGCGAGCACGGATGCGCTGCTGTTTTGCGGCGCTAGGACTTCCTCTCGATCTCGAGATCGGCAAGAGATCGTCTACATCAACCACGAGTTTGGACTCGTTAAGCTTTGTCGGTCTTCAAGGGTATGTTCTCTACGGATATACATCCGCCCGTTGTTTGTATCTAGTAGATAGATCTTGGTACATAGTTGTTCCCATCGTAGGAATTTTTTTTTGTTTTCTATGCTGCGAACCCTACACAGGAAACCTTGATCATCTTGTTAATCAACGAGCTAGTTTATGAGAGAGGCATAACTAGGAACTTTCTGTTTGTTTATTAAACACACATGTATTAACGTTTCCGTATTAATACAATTATAGCATGCAAAATAAACATCTATCATATACTTGGAATACACATAATAAACACTTTATTATTGCCTCTCAGGGCATATTCCCTTCAGTCTCCCACTTGCACTAGAGACAATAATCTAGTTACATAGTGATAAATCTAACACCCATTGAGTTCTGGTGTTGATCATGTTTTGCTCTAGGGAGAGTTTTAGTCAACGGATCTGCTACATTGAGATCCGTATGTACTTTACAAATCTTTATATCTCCATCCTTGACATGCTCGCGGATGGAGTGAAACCGGCGCTTAATATGCTTGGAATGCTTGTGAGACCTTGGCTCTTTGGCATTGGCAATGGCACCATTGTAGTCACAATAGATCACCATTGGGTCCAACGCGTTTGCCACAACTCCTAGTTCGGATATGAACTCCTTCATCCAAACTGCTTCCTGAGCTGCTTCTGAAGCAGCAACATATTCGGCCTCCGTTGTTGATCCCGCTACCACAGGTTGTTTGGAACTCCTCCAACTAACCGCTCCGCCATTCATGAGAAATACGTATCCGGATTGAGACTTAGAGTCATCCGGATCGGTGTCAAAGCTAGCATCGACATAACACTTAGCGACGAGCTCTTCTTCACCTCCGTATACAAGAAACATATCCTTAGTTCTTCGTAAGTACTTAAGGATATTCTTGACCGCTATCCAGTGTTCCGAACCTGGATCCGATTGGTACCTACTAGTCAAACTAATAGCGTGTGCCACATACGGTCTTGTACATAGCATGGCGTACATTATAGAGCCTATGGCTGAAGCATAGGGGACTTTGTCCATTATCTCTCTTTCTTCCGCCGAAGCCGGACTTTGAGTCTTACTCAATGTCTTGCCTTGCAACATAGGTAAGAACCCCTTCTTACTTCCGTCCATTTTAAACTTCTTTAAAATCTTATCAAGGTATGTACTTTGCGATAGCCCTATTAGGCGCCTAGATCTATCTCTATAGATCTTTATGCCTAATATGTATGACGCTTCACCTAGGTCCTTCATTGAAAATTTGCTGTTTAGATAACTTTTAACACTGTTTAAAAGTTCTATATCATTTCCGATCAATAATATGTCATCCACATATAATATCAGAAATGCCACATTGCTCCCACTCACTTTCTTGTAAATACAAGCTTCTCCATAAGTTTGGACAAATCCAAACTCTTTGATCACCTCATCAAAGCGGAGATTCCAACTTCGCGATGCTTGCTTCAATCCATAGATGGATCGCTGAAGCTTGCACACCTTGTTAGCATCCTTAGGATCGACAAAACCCTTTGGTTGTATCATATACAACTCTTCTTCAATATTACCATTGAGAAACGCGGTTTTGACATCCATCTGCCATATTTCATAATCGAAATATGCAGCAATTGCTAACATAATCCTAACTGACTTTAGCATCGCTACGGGAGAGAAAGTCTCATCGTAGTCAACTCCTTGAATTTGTCGAAACCCCTTTGCGACAAGTCGAGCTTTATAGATGGTCACATTACCATCAGCATCAGTTTTCCTTTTGAAAATCCATTTGTTCTCCACGGCCTTTCGGTCGTGAGGTAATTCCACCAAGTTCCAAACTTGATTTTCATACATGGATTCCATCTCGGATTTCATGGCTTCTAACCATTTGTTGGAATCCGGGCTCATCATCGCTTCTTCATACGTCGCAGGGTCATTATTTTCATCAACCATGAAATTTATGACAGGATTTCCGTACAGCTCGGGAGCTGCACGCGTCCTGTTTGACCTGCGAGGTTCGGTAGTACTCTCTTTCGGAGTTTCATGATCATTATCATTAGTTCCCTCTTCAACAGGTGGAGCCAACTCCGGAACAACTTCCGGCGCTGCGCTACTCGCCATACTTTGAAGAGAAGGTTCCACAACCTCTTCGAGTTCTACCTTCCGACTATTCACACCTTTCGCGAGAAACTCTTTCTCTAGAAAGGATCCATTCTTGGCAACAAAAACCTTGCCCTCGGATCTGTGATAGAAGGAATACCCAATAGTTTCTTTAGGGTATCCTATGAAGACGCATTTTTCCGTTTTGGGTTCGAGTTTATCCGGTTGAAGTTTCTTCACATAAACATCGCAACCCCAAACTTTAAGAAATGACAGCTTAGGTTTGTTTCCAAACCACAATTCATACGGTGTCTTTTCAACGGATTTAGATGGTGCCCGATTTAAAGTGAATGCAGCAGTTTCTAGTGCATAACCCCAAAATGACAACGGCAAGTCTGTCAGAGACATCATAGATCGAACCATATCTAATAAAGTACGATTACGACGTTCCGACACACCATTTCGCTATGGTGTTCCGGCAGGTGTGAGTTGTGAAACAATTCCACACTCTTTCATGTGAGTGCTAAACTCGTAACTTAGATACTCACCTCCACGGTCGGACCGTAGAAATTTGATCTTTCTATTACGATGATTTTCCACTTCATTCTGAAATTCCTTGAACTTTTCAAAGGTTTCAGACTTGTGTTTCATCAAGTAGATATAACCGTATCTACTCAAATCATCCGTGAAAGTAACAAAATAACGATATCCACCTCGCGCCGACACACTCATTGGACCACATACATCAGAATGTATGATTTCCAATAAATCTGTCGCCCGTTCCATTGAACCGGAAAACGGCGTTCTAGTCATCTTGCCCATAAGGCATGGCTCACATGTATCAAATGATTCATAATCAAGTGATTCCAAAAGTCCATCCGAATGGAGCTTCTTCATGCGTTTAATGCCAATATGACCTAGACGGCAGTGCCACATATATGCGGATATATCATCATTAAGTTTAATCCTTTTAGCATCAACATTATGAATATGTGTAACATTATCATTGAGATCTAACAGAAATAAACCATTCATCATTGGTGCATGACCATAAAAGATTTCATTCATATAAATGGAACAACCATTGTTCTCAGATTTAAATGAATAACCACTTTGCATCAAACATGATCCAGATACAATGTTCATGCTCAGTGCAGGCAACAGATAACATTTATTCAAGTTTATGACTAATCCCGACGGTAAGTGGAGAGGCAGCGTTCCGACAGCGATTACATCAATGTTTGATCCATTGCCGACACGCATCTTGACCTCACCCCTTGCTAGCGGTCGCTTGTTCCGCAGCCCCTGATTCGAGTTACAAATATTAGCAACTGAACCGGTATCAAATACCCAGGTGCTACCGCGAGCACTAGTCAAGTACACATCAATAACATGTATATCATATATACCTTTGTTTGCCTTGCCGGCCTTCTTGTCTGCCAGATACTTGGGGCAGTTGCGCTTCCAGTGGCCAGTCCCCTTACAATAGTAGCACTCGGTATCAGACTTAGGTCCAACTCGGGGTTTCTTTTCAGGCGCGGCAACAGGCTTGCCGCCCTTACTTCCCTTCCGTTTTCCCTTCTTGTCTTTCTTGAAACCAGTGTTCCTATTGATCATCAACACTTGATGTTCCTTTTTGATCTCCACTTCTGCAGTTTTAAGCATCGACAGAAGCTCGGGGAGAGACTTCTTCATGCCTTGCATATTATAGTTCATCACGAAGCTCTTATAGCTAGGTGGCAGAGACTGCAGAACACGATGGATGCCTAAGTCAATGGGAATCGATATTCCCAAGGACACAAGCTTATCGGCGTAACCCGACATCTTGAGTACATGCTCACTAACGGAGCTGTGCTCTTCCATCATGCAGCTAAAGAACTTTTCTGAAGCATTGTAGCTCTCTACAGCAGCATGTGTGTCGAAAATCATTTTCAACTCACCCATTGTATCAAATGCATTGCCGTTTTCGAAACGCTTTCGAAGTTCCGGCTCTAGCCCATACAATATGCCGCAATGAACTAAGTTGTGGTCCTCCTGACGAGTCTGATAGACATTCTTCTCCTCGTCAGGGGCATCATCAAAAGGTGGGGGGGCCTAACGGCGCTTCTAGCACATATTGCTTTTGTGCAGCAGAGAGGAGAATCCTCAAATTCATGGCCCATTCAGTAAAGTTGCTACCGTTCGTTGCTAGTTTCTCTTTCTCCATGAACGCATTGAAATTAAAAGCAGGTGGTGCCATCTACAACAGAATTTGTAAAGTTTAGACTAAGTGTATGATAGATCGAGTTCAACTAATCTATATTACGAATGAACTCCCACTCAAAAGCGACATCCCTCGTGTCCTTTTGGTGATTACATGAACCAAATCCACTACACCAAGTCCGATCATCACGTGAGTCGGTATAGCTTCAAAGGCGAGCATCAAATGGGCATCATATCAACTATATGACTCATGCTTAACCTTTCGGTCTGTGTTCCGAGGCCATGTCTGTACATGCTAGGCTCGCCAAGTTAGAACCTTAGTATTTGCGTGTGTAACTGTTTTACACCCGAAATATGGCCGTGGATCCAAGAACACCCGATCATCACGTGATGTCTTGGAGCAACGAAAACATAATCGGTGCATACTAAAGGAAGAACACATTCTTATCTTGATATTTAAATGAGGGATCATATTATTATGCTTAACAAAGCGCTAAACAAGCAATATAAGATGTAATCAAACATCATATGTTTATTAGTGAAATTATATGGTTCCCGCAGATGATCTCTATCATGTGCATCGTGGTATGATCACTATCATACCTATATGTGTAAATCCAAGGTCTATGGATTTTACACGCTATGTGTGTTGTAAGAGTATCATCTCATACTTCTACTTACAACACTACCATATCATAACACTAGCCCAGCAACAATCTAAACTAGACGCCTCTAATTTATCCATTGCAAGTTTTACGTGGCTTAGGGCTTTCGAGATAGAACCGTTCTTACCTACGAACATGAACCACAACGAGGATAATCAAATTGTTGACAACTCGCTTGCAAAATAGATATTGACTATAGTAGGAGAGACAGACACCCGCTAGCCACTTATGCAAACTAGTTGCATGTCAAGCGTGGAACAGGTCTCATGTGCGAGGACATGTAAAGTTTGTCCGGGCCGCTTCATCCCACTATGCCACCAATATCCAAAATCACAACAAAGGAGCAACAACATGATCATCATCGCCCACATACTCATATGTGTACTACCCGTGTAAAGTATCTACGCATAGATCCGGCTCTGATACCACTGAAGGGTTCGCAGCATAGAAAACAAAAAATTTCCTACGATGTGAACTATATACCAAGATCTATATATACTAGATACAAACAACGGGCGGATGTATATCCGTAGAGAACATACCCTTGAAGACCGACAAAGCTTAACGAGTTCAACTCGTGGTTGATGTAGACGATCTCTTGCCGATCTCAAGATCGAGAGGAAGTCCTAGCGCCGCAAATCAGCAGCGCATCCGTGCTCGCACACACGTTCGAGGCACCGAGCAACCTCCGCCTCCTCGCTCCAGCGATGCAGCGGAAGCACAACTCTTTCTTGCCGAATAGCCACCGGGAACATGTATCTCGCTAGTCCGAGACCATGGGGGATAAATTCTAGAGGGGGAGAGAGATCCTTCACGAGGAGGTGTGTGAGACAAGTGAGGAGGAGGGGCTCCTTTTATAGGAGGAGGGGGGGAACCCCAAGGGGGTGGCCGGCGCATGGGGGCTGCCCCCTTGCCCTCCCCTCTTCATGTGGGTGGACACTCCACTCACAAAACTCCTCTAAATTCCCTCCACTCAAAAATCCCATTAAATTTCCACCAAATTTAATGCAAACTCTCATTAAATAAAACTCTTTTATTTTATTCAGAATTTTGTCAATTACTTTAATGACAAACATTCACAAATAACCCCTTGCTAGAATTCTATTTCACATGCATAACCACTTTATGCAATTTCACCCGAAAACCTGTTTCGGTATCTAGTGAAATAAATTCCTGCGCTTGTACATTCTTTCGGCATGAAACATTTGCTCCAATTGGATGTCGGTGTCTCTTAAGTGTGTCACCCTACGGTTCGTGAATAATGCGGACATGATCGAGACCCCTCTCAGATCAATAATCAGAAGCGGGATCTGGAGACCCATACTGACTCCCACACATTCAACGATGACTTTCTTGTGATCGTCGGAACCTTTTACGCTAGTATCTTAATCCCTTTGTTTCACGATATATTACATGTCCGAGATTCGATCATTGGTATCTCCATACCTAGTTTGATCTCGTTACCGACATGCACTCTTTTCTCGTTCCTGTGATATAACATTCTAGTGATCAAATCACTTGCTTGCAAGCTAATCAATGTGATATCACCGAGAGGGCCCAGAGTATATCTATCCGTCATCGGGATGAACAAATTCCACTCTTGATCCATGAGCCTCAACATAACACTTTATTAGTTCTGAATCCATCTTTATAATCACCCTGTTACGGTGTGACGTTTGATGTTATCAAGAAACTCTTCCGGTGTTAGTGATTGACATGATCTCATGGTCTAAGGATTAGGATCACTTCGTAAGTTGTTATAGCAATATAAACTCAATGACTTTGATCGTAATGCTATACTTCGGATGAGTGTTCATCACATCATTACACTAATGTTGTGATCCTGTTATTAACAACATCCAATGTCCATGATCAGGAAACCTTGATCATCTTGTTAATCAACGAGCTAGTTTATGAGAGAGGCATAACTAGGAACTTTCTGTTTGTTTATTAAACACACATGTATTAACGTTTCCGTATTAATACAATTATAGCATGCAAAATAAACATCTATCATATACTTGGAATACACATAATAAACACTTTATTATTGCCTCTCAGGGCATATTCCCTTCAGATGCCCCTGATGAGGATAAGAATGTCTATCAGACTCGTCAGGAGGACCACAACTTAGTTCATTGCGGCATATTGTATGGGCTAGAGCCGGAACTTCGAAAGCGTTTCGAAAACGGCAATGCATTTGATACAATGGGTGAGTTGAAAATGATTTTCAACACACATGCTGCTGTGGAGAGCTACAATGCTTCAGAAAAGTTCTTTAGCTGCATGATGCAAGAGCACAGCTCCGTTAGTGAGCATGTACTCAAGATGTCGGGTTACACCGATAAGCTTGTGTCCTTGGGAATATCGATTCTCATTGACTTAGGCATCCATCGTGTTCTGCAGTCTCTGACACCTAGCTATAAGAGCTTCGTGATGAACTATAATATGCAACGCATGAAGAAGTCTCTCCCCGAGCTTCTATCAATGCTTAAAACTGCAGAAGTGGAGATCAAGAAGGAACATCAAGTGTTGATGATAATTAAGAACAATGGTTTTAAGAAAGACAAGAAGGGAAAATGGAAGGGAAGTAAGGGCGGCAAGCCAGTTACCGTACCTGAAAAGAAACCCCGAGTTGGACCTAAGTCTGATACCGAGTGCTACTATTGTAAGGGGACTGGCCACTGGAAGCGCAACTGCCCCAAGTATTTGGCAGACAAGAAGGCCGGCAAGGCAAACAAAGGTATATATGATATACATGTTATTGATGTGTACTTGACTAGTGCTCGCAGTAGCACCTGGGTATTTGATACCGGGTCAGTTTCTAATATTTGTAACTCGAATCAGGGGCTGCGGAACAAGCGACCGCTAGCAAGGGGTGAGGTCAAGATGTGTGTCGGCAATGGATCAAGCGTTGATGTGATCGCCGTCGGAATTCTACCTCTCCACTTGCCGTCGGCATTAGTAATAAACTTGAATAATTGTTATCTGGTGCCAACAATGAGCATGAACATTGTATTTGGATCGTGTTTGATGCGAAGTGGTTATTCATTTAAATCCAAGAACAATGGTTGTTCTATTTATATGAATGAAATATTTTATGGTCATGCACCGATGATGAATGGTTTATTTCTATTGAATCTCGATAATAATGATACACATATTCATAATGTTGATGCTAAAAGGATTAAACTTAATGATGATATATCCGCATGTATCTGGCACTGTCGTCTAGGTCATATTGGCGTTAAACGCATGAAGAAGCTCCATTCGGATGGACTTTTGGAATCACTTGATTTTGAATCATTTGATACATGTGAGCCATGCCTTATGGGCAAGATGATAGAACGTCGTTTTCCGATTCAATGGAACGGGCGACAAATTGATTGGAAATCATACATTCTGATGTATGTGGTCCCATGAGTGTGTCGGCGCGAGGTGGATATCGTTATTTTGTTACTTTCACGGATGATTTCAGTAGATACGGTTATATCTACTTGATGAAACACAAGTCTGAAACATTTGAAAAGTTTAAGGAATTTCAGAATGAAGTGGAAAATCATCGTAATAGAAAGAACAAATTTCTACGGTCCGACCGTGGAGGTGAGTATCTAAGTTACGAGTTTAGCACTCACATGAAAGAGTGGAATTGTTTCACAACTCACACCTTCCGGAACACCACAATGAAATGGTGTGTCGTAACATCGTAATCGTACTTTATTGGATATGGTTCGATCTATGATGTCTCTGACGGACTTGCCGTTGTCATTTTGGGGTTATGCACTAGAAACTGATGCATTCACTTTAAATCGGGCACCATCTAAATCCGTTGAAAAGACACCATATGAATTATGGTTTGGAAACAAACTTAAGCTGTCATTTCTTAAAGTTTGGGGATGTGATGTTTATGTGAAGAAACTTCAACCGGATAAACTCGAACCCAAATAAGCGGAAAAATGCGTCTTCATAGGATACCCTAAGGAAACTATTGGGTATTCCTTCTATCACAGATCCGAGGGCAAAGTTTTTGTTGCCAAGAATGGATCCTTTCTAGAGAAAGAGTTTCTCACGAAAGGTGTGAGTAGTCAGAAGGTAGAAATCGAAGAGGTTATTGAACCTTCTCTTCAAAGTATGGCGAGTAGCGCAGCGCTGGAAGTTGTTCCGGAGTTGGCTTCACCAGTTGAAGAGGGAACTAATGATAATGATCATGAAACTTCGAAAGAGAGTACTACCGAACCTCGTAGGTCTAGCAGGACGCGTGCAGCTCCCGAGATGTACAGAAATCATGTCATGAATTTCATGGTTGATGAAAATGATGACCCTGCGACGTATGAAGAAGCGATGGTGAGCCCGTATTCCAACAAATGGTTAGAAGCCATGAAAGTCGAGATGGAATCCATGTATGAAAATCAAGTTTGGAACTTGGTGGACTTACCTCACGACCAAAAGGCCATGGAGAATAAATGGATTTTCAAAAGGAAAACCGATGCTGATGGTAATGTGACCATCTATAAAGCTCGACTTGTCGCAAAGGGGTTTCGACAAATTCAAGGAGTTGACTACGATGAGACATTCTCTCCCGTAGCGATGCTAAAATCAGTTATGATTATGTTAGCAATTGCTGCATATTTCGATTATGAGATATGGCAGATGGATGTCAAAACCGCGTTTCTCAATGGTAATATTGAAGAAGAGTTGTATATGATACAACCAAAGGGTTTTGTCGGTCCTAAGGATGCTAACAAGGTGCGCAAGCTTCAGCGATCCATCTATGGATTGAAGCAAGCATCACGAAGTTGGAATCTCCGCTCTGATGAGGTGATCAAAGAGTTTGGATTTGTCCAAACTTATGGAGAAGCTTGTATTTACAAGAAAGTGAGTGGGAGCAATGTGGCATTTCTAATACTATATGTGGATGACATATTATTGATCGGAAATGATATAGATCTTTTAAACAGTGTTAAAAGTTATATAAATAGAAAATTTTCAATGAAGGACCTAGGTCAAGCGTCATACATATTAGGCATAAAGATCTATAGAGATAGATCTAGGCGCCTAATAGGGCTATCGCAAAGTACACACCTTGATAAGATTTTAAAGAAGTTTAAAATGGACGAAAGTAAGAAGGGGTTCTTACCTATGACACGAGGCACGACATTGAGTAAGACTCAAAGTCCGGCTACGGCGGAAGAAAGAGAGATAATGGACAAAGTCCCCTATGCTTCAGCCATAGGCTCTATAATGTACGCCATGTTATGTACAAGACCGGATGTGGCACATGCTATTAGTTTGACTAGTAGGTACCAATCGGATCCAGGTTCAAAACAGTAGAAAGCGGTCAAGAATATCCTTAAGTACTTGCGAAGAACTAAGGATATGTTTCTTGTATACGGAGGTGAAGAAGAGCTCGTCGCTAAGTGTTATGTCGACGCTAGCTTTGACACCGATCCGGATGACTCTAATTCTCAATCCGGATACGTATTTCTCATGAATGGCGGATCGGTTAGTTGGAGGAGCTCCAAATAACCTGTGGTGGCGGGATCAACAACGGAGGCCGAATATGTTGCTGCTTCGGAAGCGACTCAGGAAGCAGTTTGGATGAAGGAGTTCATATCCGAACTAGGTGTGGTTGCAAACATGTTGGACCCAATGGTGATCTATTGTGACAACAATGGTGCCATTGCCAATGCCAAAGAACCAAGGTCTCACAAGCATTCCAAGCATATTAAGCGCCGGTTTCACTCCATCCGCGAGCATGTCAAGGCTGGAGATATAAAGATTTGTAAAGTACATACGGATCTCAATGTAGCAGATCCGTTGACTAAAACTCTCCCTAGAGCAAAACATGATCTACACCAGAACTCCATGGGTGTTAGATACATCACTATGTAACTAGATTATTGTCTCTAGTGCAAGTGGGAGACTGAAGGGAATATGCCCTGAGAGGCAATAATAAAGTGTTTATTATGTGTATTCCAAGTATATGATAGATGTTTATTTTGCATGCTATAATTGTACTAATACGGAAATGTTAATACATGTGTGTTTAATAAACAAACAGAAAATTCCTAGTTATGCCTCTCTCATAAACTAGCTCGTTGTTTAACAATATGATCACAGTTTCCTGATCATAGACATTGGATGTTGTTAATAACGAGATCACAACATTAGTGTAATGATGTGATGAACATTCATCCGAACTATAGTATTACGATCAAAGTCATTGAGTTTATATTGCTATAAACAACTTACGAAGTGATCCTAATCCTTAGACCATGAGATCATGTCAATCACTAATACGGAAGAGTTTCTTGATGACATCAAACGTCACACCGTAACTGGGTGATTATAAAGATGGCTTCAAAACTACTAAAGTGTTATGTTGAGGCTCATGGATCAAGAGTGGAATTTGTTCATCCCAATGACGGATAGATATACTCTGGGCCGTCTCGGTGATATCACATTGGTTAGCTTGCAAGCAAGTGATTTGATCACTAGAATGTTATATCACGGGAGCGAGAAAAGAGTGCATGTCGGTAACGAGATCAAACTAGGTATGGAGATACCGATGATCGAATCTCGGACATGTAATATATCGTGAAAGAAAGGGATTAAGATACTAGCGTAAAAGGTACCGATGATCACAGGAAAGTCATCGTTGAATGGGTGGGAGTCAGTGTGGATCTCCAGGTCCCGCTTCTGATTATTGATCGGAGAAGGGTCTCGATCATGTTCGCATTATTCGCGAACCGTAGGGTGACACACTTAAGGTACACTGACATCCAATTGGAGCAAAATTTTCATGTCGGAAAGAATAACAAGCGCAGGAATTTATTTCACTAGATACCGAAACAGGTTTTCGGGTGAAATTGCAGAAAGTGTTTTTGCATGTGAAATGGAATTCTAGTAAGGGGTTATATGTTAATGTTTGTCATTAAAGTAATTAACAAAATTCTGAATAAATAAAAAGAGTTTTATTTAATGAGAGTTTGCATTAAATTTGGTGGAAATTTAATAGCAATTTTGAGTGGGATTTTGAGTGAAGGGAATTTAAAGGAATTTTGTGAGTGGAGTGTCCACCCACATGAATGAGGGGAGGGCAAGGGGGCAGACCCATGCGCCAGCCACCCCCTCGGGGTTCCCCTTCTCCTATAAAAGGCACCCCTCTCCCTCTCTCTCTCACTCACACCTCCTCGTAAAGGATCTCTCTCCGCCTCTAGAATTTATCCCCCATGGTCTCGGACTAGCGAGATACATGTTCCCGGTGGCTATTCGGCAAGAAAGGGTTGTGCTTCCGCTACATCACTGGAGCGAGGAGGCGGAGGTTGCTCGGTGTCTTGTACGTGTGTGCGAGCACGGATGCGCTGCTGCTTTGCGGCGCTAGGACTTCCTCTCGATCTTGAAATCGGCAAGAGATCGTCTACATCAACCACGACTTCAACTCGTTAAGCTTTGTCGGTCTTCAAGGATATGTTCTCTACGGATATACATCTGCCCGTTGTTTGTATCTAGTAGATAGATCTTGGTACTTAGTTCCCATCGTAGGAATTTTTTTGTTTTCTATGCTGCGAACCCTTCAGGGCGAGATCGTTGTCGCTTGGAAACTCCGCCAGAAGAAGCAACAAATCCCCACCGAGGAGGGAGAATGCAGAGCAGATCCTTCCCAACACCATGGACACCTCCATGATGGTTGTTGTGGGCGTCAAGGCAAGGGTAGCAAACCTTCTCCTCGTCGGCACAACAAGCCCTCAACTGCAGCCACATGAGACACTGTCGCCCGCCTCTAAGCTGCTGCCACAAGTCGAAGGATGCAGCCGAAGAAGAAGGCAGTAGAAGGTTTGCAAGACACGTACCTTATTTGGCGGGTGAGTGGTGGTCTTCCTCCGTGTTGGCTCTCCCCATGAGAGCACTACCACCGGAGGAAAATAGACCACATCCAACTAGGTGGGATCCGACACGTCCAGCTCGAAGCACCCAGGGCTGGCCTTATTTTGAGGGATGCAAGCCCTCCACCAGTTCATCGGCACCACCACTTGCCACCAGCGTGGTGCAACGAAATTACTCCTTTAGAAGCCTCTCGAACGCCATCGCAATTTTTTTCTCTTTCAACCTCCCATCTTTATAATCTGGTGCATGTGCATGCTGTGAACGTCTACTACTATACTGTGTTTATAAAAAATGTCATGGCTAGACTCTCATCTCGTTTCTATGGCCTGCGAGAAAATAGCACATAACACCAATTGTTGGTGAGTTATTTGCAGAGAACCACATGTTGTGATTTTTTTTTGCAGAGAACACCATATTTACATGTAATCTTTGCAAAGAACACAAAAAACACTACCGGCCTTGTTAACAGCCGATTAGAGAACATGCCCACTTCACTGATGTCCATGGATGACGTGGAGGTGCACATTAAATATATCTTTTAAATAGAATAATAAAATTTACACAAAAATCAATTGAGACATACGGGTAACTACAAGCCATGCATTTATGCAATATAACCATCCAAACAACTTGACACAATCAACGTATTCATTCAAAGCTTGAGAGGTTCAACATATCTTTTTACTATTAAATTTGAGTTGGTGGCTCACTTTGGTCATCAAACATTGAGAAGATCTCGACCATCCAACAACATCATCAAACTTTGCCCAGATCCACACCGTCAAAATCATCGTACAAACCAACAATCATAGATTAAATGGCGCAAATAAAGGTACAAATTTGTTAAGCTTTCCAAACTAACTCCCAGACATGCATGTTTTGATTTACTCTCCGTCTCGGCAATTAATTCTGATTTAATCTTCCTTTGATTACTCCTAATCCATCTATACCAGTTTATTAGGCCTTTAAATAGATCTAAGAAAATACAGTTAATTAGGCTCCAATTAGCATTTGATACGAGATTTTCCCTCTGAAACCCAAGATTTGCATGCAAGATAGTATAGTACTATCTCAACTAGACTCCAATTAGCAATTGATAGTTTCAATGAACAGCTTTAATCAAGGACTAATTTTAATTACATGGAGAGAAAACAGACTTAGAGCATCTTCACCGGCTGTCACGCTACATTGTTCTTTTTAGTAACACGTCGCATGCAAGCAAACAAAGCTGTAGTGGTTTTATATTGAGATAAATAGGGCTACCGGTGGTAGAAAAAACTTATTCCCTATGCGCAAATTACAACAAGAAAAATTTGTAATCCAGCCACATCCTGATTCTGTGTATATACGAGAGAAGCCTGGATGGGATGTTTGCAACGAGATCATGCAACCGAAACGGGAGGAACCTAGAGTCCTGGTAGCTGGAGGCGAGAGAGACTATACAAAGCTCAAACATGCGCAAGTTTGACACGATGGTGATTCTCACTGTGTGAATGTTGTGAAAATAACTCAACGCGCGAGTCTTTGGTAACCTAACAGAGCAGTAGTATAGCACGCTGCTGGAGTGTATTCACGAGGAGTTTCAGAGTTGGATATTAGTGACGAGAGGAGAGATAATTATGCCGCGAGAGTAGGCTTTAGATTCTAAAGTTAGAGTTAGATATAAGTGTGTGTGTGAGGGGGAGGTGGCGAGGCCTTTATTCGCAAAGTGATCTTGACCTATTATAAATTTTGTGTTGACTTCTAGAGTTAGAGTTAGATATAAGTGTGTCATTGGCGTACTCGCGAAAACAATCGTGGTCCGGTGGTATGTAAACTTGTCATGCATGTGCAGATCGACCTAGGCTGACATGTTACATAGTTTTTTTTTAAAACACACATAAATTAATAGCAATCTGGTCTAGCCTTATCCCTTTTTTTCCCGGCCCACTCTGGCTCCTCCACATTCAGCGGAGCGAGAAGCACTTCAAATGAAGCGTCGTCCCTGCATTGTGTCGTGAACATTATCAGCGTGAACATGCACCGTTCAGTGGATAGAGGGATGGTTCCTGACCAAATCGCGCCAAGAATGATGTGTTCAAAGCCCGCCTTCCAACCCCTAGAAGATGCACGATAGAGGTTGCGGACTCATCGGACGAGTTCAACCGTGCGATGTCCACTTTGGCAGAGACGAGAGACCTAAGGAAATCCTCGCGCTTGTGGAGCACGACCAGTATGATAGCCAAATCGCCACTTTCCGCCCTCGCTTTAACATCGCAACCCTTGTCCATCATCTTCTGCAGGATCTCTAGCTGGTTGAGGCGCAGACATGAGTGTGTCAATGGCCGGCGTTGATGCTCCCATAGAGGACGACGCCGTGGAGCCATCCTAGAGCACCGCCAGAGAACTATGAGTACCCGTTCTACATGAACATGCATAGAATGGAGCCGCTGGACTTGGTGTACTCCACGGCGCACCAAGCAACATTTCCTTGAGCACGCAACACTCAAGGAGGCGAGCATATCTAATGAGGCCACCTACGGGTAAAACTCAGGACTCATTCCGATTGCTACTGAAATCGGGGTTTTGTTTGTAAAAAGAATAATGCCATGTGTCAGCCTAGGGTTGGTTTTGTACCAATATGCACTTGCATGACAAGTTTATGTATCGCTGGACCATATATTTCAACTTTGTCTACAAATTTTCACATGATGAACTTTGTATCACCAGTGCTATCACCTTAAATTAGAATTTGTGGAGGCAGTTAATTACACTGAGGAGCAGAAGGCTGATATCCTCGTCTTTGCATCTGACGCCTCCCAAGTGCAAATGAAGCCAAAAATAACATTCAAATGACATTACGAGAATATCCAATACGCTTAAATAATGAAAGATAATTAGTGTGGCCATATTTTATATGTTTTAGCGAAATATAGTTTAAACGATGTGAAATATTAATGTTTTAATACTATATATATGTGTTACTTTATTAAAACACGTGAAATATTAAGATACGATATATACTTTTACTATATATGTTCGGGTAAATAACGACCATAGCAACGCACCGGCATTCAGCTAGTCCATCCAAAAGATTGACAAGATCAACTAGTGTCTCACAGGCAAACACGAAAGTATAGTCAAGATAATATTTCTTTCACTACATGGCTCTTCTCTTTTTATACAAATTTCAGGTCTAGTTTTATTACTTCTCATGCTATTTCTGGGCATTTTCTCCCTGCCCATTACCTGGTGTGAAATACTCCCTCCGTTTAAAAACATAAGATGTTTTAGGTTTGTGAAGTAAATATGTTAGACACCTTTTACTATGTAGATTCATTGGAACCTATGCACTAAAAGGCGACTAGATATATTAACTTCACTAACCTAAAATATCTTATATTTTCAAACAAAGAGAGTAACTATATAACCCACGCATAGCGGAAATCCAATTCGGCTCACGAGTGCAAATGAACCCATTGTGCTAAAACATATTTCAAAATTATCAAAAAATTAGAAACAAAATATTTGCGTGTATATCTGGACACTAGGTGTTCGTGCACAAGTTTACGGATGAAAAGAACATTTTAGATGTCACGTGTAAAAAAACAAATTGCAATGGTCTAAACTGCTATTCACGAATATGTTTTTATCCTTTTTACACAGACCACATAAAATGTTCATTCTTCATGAAAACTCATGTACAGATATAAAATATTCTGGATACATATGCGAAATTTTTGTTCATATTTTTTAATATTTTTTTTTAATTATTTGCACATGGGAGCCAAAACACCACCTCCACGCAATAGCATGTTTAGGGTTGCCCACGGCCTGCAAGTCTTCGCACTTGGCGTTTAGTCGAATCGCTCGTTGAGATAGAAACGGAGAGGACAGGCTCATTAAAAATGCGGTACTGCTAATACCGTAGAGCCCACATGCTCAACATAAAAGAAGAACATGCACATGCTCTGATGCTTATGACAGTACTGAAGGATCAATGATCCAGCCTTTCAGGTGCTCGCAGAGGCCGAACCTGCCCTTAAAACTGGGGTAGGTTCACTGCGGTCGATGATCGCTCCATGCAGTGTGGTACAAACTGCCGAGATCTTCGCTGGTGTTTATCGCACTTTTGGACAGGTTTGTTTACAGTACCTTTTCCCCTCTTCCTTTTCTCTTCGGAATTCAGATCAGCCTAATGTGCTGCAGTGGGGCACAAAACGTCGGGAAAAACCAGGTAAACCATTTCGAAAAAAAAAACAGTTAAACCATGTACTTCCTCTGTCCTAAAATAGCTGTCTCGGATTTGCAAAATTTAGATGAATCAAACACTATTTAGTACTCCCTCTGTCAAAAAAAGACGTCACAGATTTGTCTAAATTTAAATGTATCTACACACATTTTAGTACTTCCTCAAACCCATATTAGTTGACTTAAATATGTTAAAATTTGAATAAACCTATATACTTCCTCCGACTCATATTAGTTGACTTGAATATGTTAAAATTTGAATGAACGTATATGCTCCCTTCGACCCATCTTAGTTGATTCACATTTGTTTAGATTTGGATGAATCTAGACACTATTTAATATATAGGTTTATCCAAATTTTGACAAATCCAAGTCAACTAATATGGATCGGAGAGAGTACTAAATAGTGTTAAGATTGATTCAAATCTAGACAAATATGAGCTAATTAATATGAACAAGAGAGAATATATACACATATTCTTACACCGTCTTTTTTAGGTTTTTTAGGACGGAGTGAGTACTCCGTATATGTACTCCTACTAATACTAGTACTACAGAGTACAATACACGTGCTCCCTCAGACCCATATTAGTTGACATGGATTTGTCTAGACTTGGATGAATTTAGACACTATTTACTATATATGTTTATCTAAATTTTAACAAATCCAAATCAACTAATATGAATCGAAGGTAGCAGTAAATAAATCCAGTAAACGAATCTCCAAAACAAAATGTTGTTTCGTACCTTGTGGGAAGTAAACAACTTTTCTGCAACATGACAGTGATGCTTTGTCCTTCTTTTCCCTACCTCACTGCTAACGTCACAAGGATCATCGTTAAAGCTTAATTTTAGCAATTAACAAGGCACCATCATTAGAGTAAGCAACCCCACCACTCATACAAAGACAGCAAAAAGTGAGAATAAAATGATTTAATAATCATTTTTTCTTCACTTTTTCCTTTGTAAATTTTAATCAGCAGTCCAAATCATTCTCGCAGCCTCCCCTCACACTCACCCTCACCTGCAGCCGCGGAAGCGGATTGGATGACGCGCGCAGCCGCAGCAGCGGCATCGCCAGAAAGCGCCGCGCACTTCAAGGCGTGCGTCGCTGCTGACGCCGCTGACGCGCGGGCCCCGCGCCCCACCGCTTTATAAACCGCGCCGACGCCGCCCCCTGCCTGTCCCCTTCTCCTCCTCCTCCGCTCTCCACCCTCCCACGCCTCTGGCAGCGGCTGTCGCGTCCGAGCGCGGCGGAACCCTAGTCAGCACTCAGCAGTAGACCTCAATCGGTTCCCCAGCCGGCGAGGTGGGTTCCGCCGATAGGATAACGACCTCCTGCCGGGCTTTCCGCAATTATCGCTGATATTTTTTTTGTTTTATTTATGTGTGGATTTTCTTCTCAGGGAATCCTAGCGGACTGGGCGTGATGGCGGTGGCGTCGCGGCTGGCGGTGGCGCGGGTGGTCTCGCCCGACGGCGGCGCGGGGACCGGGAGGACGGGGCGGCCGGGGTTTGCGTCAGCGGCGAGGAGGGGGAGGCGGCGCGGCGGGGCCGTGGCGGCCAGCCCCCCGACGGAGGAGGTGGCGCAGATGACGGAGCCGCTCACCAAGGAGGACCTCGTCGCCTACCTCGCCTCCGGGTGCAAGCCCAAGGAGAACTGGAGGTGAGCAGCTTCGGTATGCTATGGTGTCAGTTATTACTCCCCTTCTGCTGGAATTGAAACGGAATGGTTCGCTCGGAGATGTAATTCTCGAGTTTAACACTGTTCCCTATTCCCGAGCTTGCTGTTTAGCTCTGCAGTCGAGGAATCAGTGCTTGATTACTTGTCGAATGGTGGAAATCTTCAGATGATTCAGTGCGCCTTATAGTGACAAACTGTGTGACACGTTTTCTAGTTGAGCATAATTGGGTTGGCAAATAAATCTCTATCTATCCCTGTTCATGTAAAGGGACACATTGTACTGTTAGCATTGCTGTACTGGAATAGGATCTAAATTAGGTATACATTGCGTCGTGTTTAATTTGTTAGTTGGTATTGTTAATGCAATGAGTTTGCTGATCTTTATCTGTCAGTACAATATGTATTGGATACTGAAGATGATTATTGAGTGTTCAAATTATTTGAGATCTCACAGTATGATTTTTCTTATGTTGAATTTTTATGCCCGTATATATTTTCTGTACTAAGTGTTTTATGTAAGTATTTAGTCTAACCTGTCAGTTAATTTCTGATTTTACAGAATTGGCACGGAACATGAAAAGTTTGGTTTCGATGTTGAAACATTGCGCCCTATAACGTATGATCAGATCAGTGGCATACTGAATGGGTTGTCTGAGAGATTTGAGTGGGACAAGATAATGGAAGAAGGCCATGTTATTGGTCTCAAGCAGGTATATTCTTGGAAGAAAATGTTAATATCCATGTTATTCACTTGATCCCTTATAAATGATGCAACAACTTATTTATATGTATGCAGGGAAAGCAAAACATTTCACTGGAACCTGGTGGCCAGTTTGAACTTAGTGGTGCTCCTCTTGAAACGCTGCATCAAACTTGTGCAGAGGTCAATTCACATCTTTATCAGGTAAATTTCTCTAAGTGAGCATAGGATTGCATCTCCAAGTATTCACTTTTTACAGGACCTGTGAAATGTTAATTTGTGGGATTTTCAAATGTGACATTATAATTCAGCAGATGATCCTATCCCCAAAACCGCAGAGAGTCCAAGCAAGCGCGATGTTTTTTTTTGCATCAGAACAACAAACATGCCAATTATATTGAAAACTAAACGCCTGCCTATAGTTCGTTTCTTTTATAGTGATTGTGTTCATGAAAAACAAATCAAACTGTTTCATGTTCTGTTTGTGCCATCTATGTTTATCTGCTCGAAGTATAATTGTACTATGCTGTATGTTCTTGTTGTGCAAATATGGTACACAGTTCTATGCTATGCCATCAACGTGTGCTGGTTGTTGTAGGTCAAAGCAGTTGGAGAGGAAATGGGAGTTGGATTTCTTGGACTTGGTTTTCAACCAAAATGGCCACTGAGTGATATACCAATAATGCCCAAGGTAATTCTGTCCCTAAACCTTAGAAATGTACTTTTTGCGGTTTGTGCTGTTGCTACTATTTGATTCAGACTCCAGTCTAACTAATTCCTGTGAAAGGAAGCTCCAAATCTGTGATTATCCTTGGGGTTTGCAGCATTAGATCACAAAGTTTCATGGGGCTGATATAGTTAGAAATTCCAGCTTTTGACGCACCCCTTCTTGCTTGGTACACCATTAATCCATTATGAATGAAAAAACTGCACTGCGACTGCATTGAGCATTTAACAGTTGCCACAAAATGACTGATAACTCACATCTTAGTCTTTTTTCACGCACATCCTCAGCAAGTTATAAACACATTTTCCGTATGCAACATAGCTGTATGCCTGTATTTTTACTGTTTCTTATGAAGTCTGACCGTACAGTTTGTTGTTACTTTGTAGGGGAGGTACGAAATTATGAGAAATTACATGCCTAAAGTTGGTTCTCTTGGCCTTGATATGATGTTCCGCACATGCACCGTACAGGTAAGTCATTTGATCTTTGTGTTCATGTACCATTTTGACAACTTGTCGCTCTTTCTATTTGATTTCACCCCGGACAGACTAGACAACACTGTTTGTGACTTCGCTCAACAATTTCGGTTAAGAGTTCACTATTCTGGCATGCAGGTTAATCTCGACTTCAGTTCAGAGCAAGATATGATTAATAAATTCCGTGCTAGCCTCGCATTGCAGCCTGTGGGTATCCTTATTATCCTCCTGGCATTTACTTTGGTGCTCTGCTCTCGCACAAACCTGACTCGTTTGTTTAACAGATCGCGACAGCGATATTTGCAAATTCTCCCTTCAAAGAAGGAAAACCAAATGGGTTTCTCAGTTTAAGAAGGTGTTTGCTTCATAGCTTTTCAGAACTGAAATATGATGTTTCATTTTGTTGAGCTGCTAACATTATTAATCATCATCTGCAGCCATATTTGGACTGATACTGATAACAACCGCTCAGGGATGCTTCCTTTTGTTTTTGATGACTCGTTTGGGTAATCATTCATTTGAACTTCCTGCTTCCCCCACCTAGAAATGCCACCATTTTGATTGATGCCCTCATTTAGTAAAAAAAAACAGTTCGCAGGGTTTCCATGTGAATGAGTTCTGATTATAGTTTATTCTTGGTCGCAGATTTGAGCAATACGTGGACTATGCATTAGATGTCCCAATGTATTTTGTATACCGGAACAAGAAATACCTTGACTGCACCGGAATGTCATTTCGGGTCTCTTCCTGTCTCTAATATCTTAGTACTTATGCAGTTCTATGCTGGAAATTTTGCAAATGTATCTTATTTTGAAGCTTCTGGCTACAGTTGATGACTTCATCTATTATTAATTCATACTCTTATTTGGCTTGTATTTGTTTTGCAGGATTTTATGGTAGGAAAGCTCCCACAGGTTCCAGGGGAGTTGCCCACTTTGAACGACTGGGAGAACCATCTAACAACAATTTTTCCTGAGGTTTTACCTTTGATTTGGTTTCACTGTTACATATTAATCACTGATAATTTAATGCAATAATCAGTTGCTCTTTTTGATTCTGCTTGCAGGTTAGGTTGAAGAGATATATCGAGATGAGAGGTGCAGATGGTGGCCCATGGAGGAGATTGTGTGCCTTGCCTGCATTTTGGGTTTGTTTGTTGACTCTTGCAATTGTGTTGTATATCTACACCGCCTCATTTACAGTATATAGAATCATATACATTGGTAGTATGCACATCGGTAGTATGATTACTGTTACCGTACTGATTAGTTGTAACTTTCATGTTGTCAGCAAAACTCTGAATCAGCTTTGTATCTGATTGGTCCTTCTCTACAGGTTGGGTTATTGTATGATGATGAATCACTACAGAGCATTTTAGACATGACTGCTGATTGGACAAAGGAAGAAAGAGAGATGCTACGATGGAAGGTATCCTAAGATATTTCTGCCTTTTGTCCTTAGTAGTGATCAGAATTGTTGTCGTTTGGAAATTACATTTTTTTTGCCCTGCGATCGCAACAAATACATAATTTATGCCTCCCCCTTTAATTAGAAACCATTTGGAAGACCAAGATTTATTTTAGGCTTCTAGCAGATTTGAGAGGCATAAAGTGTTTACTTGAACGGTCAGTGACACTGCTTTATTTGATCAGGTGCCAGTAACTGGTTTGAAAACACCATTCCGCGATGGCTATGTAAGAGATTTAGCTGAAGATGTTCTCCAGTTGGCTAAGGTTGCTAGCTCTTCCTTTTATACTAATCTCTTTGCCAAAGCTCATAAACATGCTTGCTCATAATAACGATCCTATTGTCCTGATGCAGAATGGACTAGAAAGAAGAGGATACAAGGAGGTTGGTTTTCTGAGAGAGGTCGACGAAGTGGTTAGAACAGGTGACACTTTCAGCACTCTATTATTTATCCGGTCAAGGCAAAAACTAACTTGCCAGGTCTGGCTAGAACTACACCTCCTGCTGAAAATAATGCTTGACCTACTCTGTTGCAGGTGTGACACCCGCTGAGAGGCTTCTGAACCTGTACGAGACGAAGTGGAACCGAAGCGTGGACCCTGTTTTCGAGGAATTGCTATACTGATAATGATAATGAGGATGCATCAAAGCCTATCATACATAACTTGGGTGAAACGCTTGACAGGGTCTTCAGATTGTATCCCTACCCAGAAGTTCTCATCCTCGATTCTACAAAGCATCTGACGAGGGGAGCTTCCTTCAGTCTCGCGGCTGCGAATAACTTTGAGCTCGGAACACTTGTGTCTGTGGCTGCCCTCTTTCTTCTTTCAGGTGTTGAGTTTTATCTTCTACTACAACTTTGGATTTCCCCTTATCTACTGGGAGCTGGAACAAACTAGTGTTTGTACTGGACCCTTTTTCTTCTTCTCCTGATGAATGTTGTACACATCAGAATAAAGGAATCCATCTGGTGTAACGGTGGAAGGAACCTGATTTCCGAGAAATAATTTGGAGTGTTTGAGACGCATGTCCATGTTAATTGAAGCACACTTCTCTTTGCCGTCTGTCCCTTTCGAAGAGTTCGATCCGTGTGAGGCATTCACGACTGGCTGTTCTGTCTGCTGATACATCATCGAAATGTCTTGCTATATGCGTATCTAGACACTTTTTGTTTGTGTGCGTGCATGTTCTCAATTCTCTTTTATTTTCAATGCAAAAAAAATTCTCTTTTCTTTTTCTGAACACAAATGAAACCTGGAGAGTCTTGCGAATATATCTAGACGCATTTTAGTGTATAGATATATTCGAATTTAGACAAATTCAAGTCAGAGGAAGCATTTTCTACCCTTTCGCCGGTGGCTTCACGCACGGCACTACCAAGCCCAATCTCGCCTACCTCGTCTCGTCACTCTCGTGCCACACCTGCCAACTCTCAAACAGCTAATCAGATCACTTCCGTGTCCATGCGAACCGCATAGGAATTACACATGCGACACACACTAGATCCGTGGTCGACGAGCTTCCCTCTTTTACTTTACTTCACTTTACATAGCAACTGGTAACAATCTCAGGCATATTTGATTCGCCAAAAAAACATCAGGCATATTTGGAGCAACAGCAATTTCATACCATCGGCCTCTATGAAGTTTTTTTTTGCACTTCCTTTATGGTTTCTTTTCTTAAAGAATTTTATAGAGTTTCTTCGACCTCTTGGATTGGAAGTCACAACTTTTATTCTCAAGTCTAGTTTGCATGTGATTTGCAAAGAAAAATGAAAGTCTAATCTCGTTGAATATTTTCCCTTTTATGACAACGATTTCACATTGTTCCTATTTTATTTATTATCTCTGACTGGAAGTGGGGACCACGTTAATATCGTCTCTTTCTCCTCCTTCATATTTACATGAGATAGGTATACATTCGCCGCAAATTAAATTGCGGTAGGTAAGTAATCAAAGTTTTTTATGTTTTTATATTGTGCAGTCAAATAACCTTGATCTTTGGTTTCAATTTGTCGCAAGGGCAGCCGTTGAGAAGACAGAAAAATAGCAGTGCAAACTTCGGTACCCTCGAGGCCTCGAACCTCTCTTGCTCAATCAAATGAACCAGTTTTACAAAAAAGACCTTAAAAGGGGCTGGAGGATGCCCTGGGGAGCACCAACTTGCATCCTTAGAGACAAAGGACAATGAGCTCATATGTCGGTTCTGCTCTTCTCGTTGGACAGTTTGGCACAGAAAGATGGGGAATCCCAATTTGTCATTTTGGATTGCAGTTTAACTTCCTTCTAAGTTAGATTTTATGTTCCCATTCACGCCATCTCGATCGTAGATCTGTTTTGTAAGCAATAATAGTCCCATAATTTTATCCCTGCCCTAATGTAGCCAACACGGTTGACATTGTCTTCCTTGGTATCCTAGGTATCATCTACTCTCGATCTGAACGTTTGTCATCCGACGCTTCTCCTGACTCGGTGGTGGCAACATGGATGGCGGTGCCACTGTAATTTTTTGTACATTGTTGTCTAGTTTCACTCATTTTATGTTTTTGTCTTCCTCCAGGATAGTTTGACAACAAAGCAGTAATTTGAAAGCTTGCCTTGCATGGGTGTATCTGAAGCCATTGTGCGCTCAACAGTCTTTGGTCTCCACGGAGGGTCGCTCTTGTGGCTCTGTGATACCTTTGAGGTTAGTGGACCTACATAGGTTTGGTCATTCACATTATCTTGACCGGAGGTAGAGATGAATTTCATTAGAGAGAGTTGTGAGAAAAATACATGTAATATTAATCAGCATTGGGCTGACCTGTTTAATGATTGGATCAACAGGTTTAGCCTAATGGAAATTAAAAATATGGAAATAAAGTTTACCTAGGCTAATAACCAAGATAACTTGATTATGGCCCTCCTGGATAGGGTGTTTATCACTACTTGCTGGGATGCTTTGTTTCCTGCAAGTAATGTGAAATCCAAAGCTAGAGTTGGTAGTGATCATACTCCTTTGATAGTAGACACTGGGGCTTTAAAGATTTCCAAGGATAAGCAGTTTCGCTTTGAAAAATGGTGGCTGGAGATAGAAGGCTTTGACCAAGTAGTAGCTAAATTTTGGGATGCCCCTTGTCACTTGAATAAGACTATTGATAGATGGCAGTTTAAGGTTAGAAATGTGAGGAAAGGGTTATTGAGGGTCTGGTCTGCTAATATAGAGGCTAGCCAAAATAAGAACAAACAGGCTTTAGTGGATGCGTATGATATATTAGATATTATGTGTGAAACTCAGTTGTTGTCCCCTGTTTCTAAGTCCAGGATGAAAACTATTTTATCTGAGCTTACTAATATTTGGAAAAATGAAGAAATTAAGGCTAGACAACGGTCTAGAGAGAGAAATATTTTAGAAGGAGATCGTAATACTTCTTGTTTTCATTATGTAGCTAATCAGAGAAGGAGGAAGAAGTAGATTGAGATGTTGGAAGGGGCTCATGGGCATGTGGAAGATAATAAAGGCATGCTTGTTATTGCTGTTGATTACTATAAGAAATTGTTTGGTTTTCATGACAAACCTAATATAGATCTTATGGATGGTTTTTGGAATGAGGATGAAATGGTTACCGAGGAGCAAAATAAATTTCTTGATGCTGATTTTACTGAGCAAGAGGTTAGGGATGCCGTCTTTGGCTCTTATGCTGAAGGGGCTCCTGGCTCTGATAGGTTATATTTTTTATTTTATCAGCATTTCTGGGAGATGATTAAGGCTGATCTATTAGCATTAGTCAATGATTGGAATAAAGGATATCTGGATTTGTATAGATTAAATTTTTCCTTACTTACTTTGATTCCTAAAGAGGCTGATGTTGTTAATATGCAGAAGTTCAGACCTATTGCTTTAACAAACTGCAGTTTTAAGATTTTTCTAAGTGTACTACTAATAGATTGGGCACTGTGAGTGAAGTCCTTAGATCCCCATCAAACTGTTTTTATTAGAGGGAGATATATTCTAGAAAGTGTTTTGGCTGCTCATGATGTAGCAAGTAACAAGTAGTCTAGGTTTAGCCTAAGATGGACCAATATTCTCAGATCCTTGTTGGAGTGTGGATCCGTGGGTGTGAGAATAAATGATGTAAATGGTGATTTTTTATTTCTGGTCGTGGAGTTAGACAGGGGACCCTATATCCCCTTTATTGTTTAACTGTATGGATGATGATTTTAATAAAATGCTGATTAGGGCAACTGATAGGGGCAGATTAAAGGGCTGTTAAGAGGGCCTAATCAGTCAGGTGTACTTAGTATGTAATATGCTGATGACACCTTGCTTTTGATTAACAATGAGGTTTCTTTAGCTACTAATCTAAAGTGGATTTTATATTGCTTTTAATTGATGCCGAGAATGAGAATTAATTTCCATAAATGTGAATTGGTGCCCATTAATGTGGATGAAGGGATTGCTCAATCCTTTTCTCAGACTATGAGTTGTAGATTGGGGCATTTTCCACTGAAATATCTGGGGGTGCCTTTACACTGTTCTAAACTTAGGAGAGAGGATTTGCAACCTATAGTTGAGAAAACTCTCAATAAATTTGCTGGGTAGAGAGGGAAACATTTAAATCATGCCGCTAAACTTGAGTTGGTGTGGAGTGTGCTAGCTAGTATCCCTCTCTACCTATTAAGTGTGATTAAGTTTCCTAAGTGGGCCATACACCTAATTAACTCACAAATGGCACATGCCTTTGGGATGATTATGAGGGACATCATAAGTACCATCTGGCTAATTGGGACTTGGTTTCACAGAAAAAATAGTTTGGTGGGCTTGAAATTCTAGACCTATCTATAATAAACATTTGCCTACTAGCCTCGTGGATTAGGAGATATCAGTTAGATGATAATAAGCTTTGGAAGCAAATAATTGATTATAAGTATAATCTTGATTAGAAGAATATTTTTTCCTGTGTTGACACTGGTGCCTCTCCATTTTGGAAAGGAGTTTTGTGAGCTGCTAGGGCTGCAAAATTGGGGTACCGGTGGAAAGTGGGAGATGGGAAAAATTTAAATTTTGGGAGGATCAATGGTTTGGGACCTGTAGTTTGGCTATATAGTTCTGGGATTTATATATTATTGTGAATGAATAGAACTGTTGTGTGGATGAAGTGTGGGATGGTGCTAAGCTCAAACTAACTTTTAGGAGGTGCTTTGATCACAAACTGCTACTACAGTGGTATGAGCTGCTTAATATTGTTTAAACTATACGATATACCGGTGACATTGATGCAATGGTTTGGAGGCTGGAACCTAGTGGAGTCTATAGTGTGAAATCCTTATATGCAACCATTAACTCTAAGGGCATTTTACATGTACATGTGTATGATGCCTGGAGTGTGGAAGTTCTCGCTAAGGTTCATTTCTTCATGTGGTTCATTGCCCATAACAGGATCCTCACTATAGATAACGTAACTAAGAGGCAAAATGTTGATGATTTAACATGTGTGTTCTGTGATGAATTGGAAGCGTGTAATCATCTATTCTTTGAATGTGTGGTTACTAGGAAAATGTGGGATGGCATTAGGGTTTTAGCTAAATTAGATGTGTCTATTGTCAATTATGACACTATTGCCAATATGTGGCATGAGATGAATGTAGTTATTAATGTTGTAAATGCTGCTGTGTTGTGGGCTATTTGGCTCAGAAGGAATGCTATATGTTTTAATCGTTCCCCATGGACGAGTATCCAGGAACCGTAGCGCAATACTGCCTACAATCTTGCTCAGTGGAGCATCCTGCAAAAAGAAGTTACAAGAAGAAAGTTGGACACATTGATGGCTCAGGTGGAAAGCTTGGTGCATGCTCCATCCCTGCTGATGTGGTCGGATCCTGGCTGACATCTGATAAAAAGCCAAGATCTCAATGAAAGATTGGGATGCGGAGCCTGCTACGTAAGAAGGAAGAAGACTTGCTGGTCTCTTTAGTTGACCTGTCAAGTATGATGGAGGCCAATGCAATCATGCTGGTGGGCGATGGTGAGATCCTATGGTGATGCTGATGAAGATTGTTGTGCCCTGAGGAAAAATCTGAGTAATTGTGCGTAGAGGTCAAGCTATTGAAAGTAGCTAAGATCTTGTTCTGTTTTCGAGAGACAAGTTCTAAGCACCGATGTGAGTCAGACATAACGTTGTAATGAATTATGTTGGTTTCGGTAAAATGGAACCGAGACGATGCCCTTTTCCTCTAAAAATACGAATGTTTAGAAACGAAAGGTGAAGTTTGAGAAAAGAAATTCAATTTTTTACAAACCTACACTACATGGATATATGATGACCCACAAGTATAGGGGGTGTATCGTAGTAATTTCGATAAATAGGAGTGTCGATCCCAACGAGGAGCAGAAGATGCTGAACAGTGGTATGGAGCAGGAAATCCCTGTGAATACTTAGCAAATGGATTTTTAGTGGTTTTCTGACAAGGCAACAAAACAAAGAGCAAGTAACATAAGTAACGAACAAACGGAGCAAGTGGCCCAATCCTTTCTTAGCAAAGGACAAGCCGATGGAAATACTTATAAGGACCAAACGTTCTTGAGGACACATGGGAATTCTGTCAAGTGCTTTCGCTTCAAATAGCTGAGTACTCTTCTATGGTGTTGTAAGTGTTGTGTGGGTGAACCTGTGCTAACATACCTCCCTTCCTAGGACTAATACATACTTGTGATTAAACCCCCTGCAAACATCCGTAACTACAGGAAAGTAATTAAGATATAAATCTAACCACAACCTTAAACTCTGAGATCCTACGCTCCCTTGTGCAAAGGTGTCCTAACGGGGGTTCAGGTTTCTGTCACTCCGGCAACCCCGCAATTAGTAGCCAAATACACAATGCATTCCCCTAGACCCATAAATGGTGAAGTATCATGTAGTCGACGTTCACATGACACCACTAGAAGAATAGCACCACAACTTAAATACTAAACCATTGAATAATATCTCATCACAGATTCACTACTAACAACATGACTTCTCCCATGTCCTCAAGAACTAAACGAACTACTCACAAGACATCATATGGATCAAGATCAAATATGATATGATAATGGATAACAATCTGAACATAAACAATAATCCAATGGTTTCACTCATAAGCATCAACCACAATAGTAATTAACACCGGGAAAGTTTCCCCTAAGAACTAAAGCAATATCCAACAAAATTGTTACAGCGGGACGGAGTGGTGATGATGGTGCTGGTGCAGATGATGGTGTGGATGATGATGATGATCTTGATGAAGCCTAGCTTGATGATGGTGTTGATGGCAACGGTCTCCCCTCTCCGGGAAGGAATTCCCCCGGCAGAAATCTGTCTGCCGGAGAGATCTTTCTCTCTCAGTGTTTTCTGCCCCCAGAGGGGCCGGAAATCTATCTGTGGTCGCCCCCCGAGCCTTAGGGTTTTGTAGGGAAGATATAGGCGAAGGGGCGGAGTTGGAGACTTGGCAGGTGGGCCACACCTGCCCTAGGCGCGGGGTTAGGTGGGCCCGCGCCTAGGGGTGTGTGGGCCCCCTGAGGCCCCTCTTCGTCCCTCCTTCTGGCTTCCTTCGTCTTCTGGTAAAATAATATGTTTCCATATTTTTCTAGTATTTTTCTAATCTTTATGAAATTGCACCGAAACGCCTTCTTTTCCATCAGAATCCAGACTCTGGCAGTCCATCCTCCAAGAATCATCCAACATGCATAAACAAATGAAATGCCATAAGTAATACTTCATAATAAGACAAATATCAATGAATAGAGGTAAATTATGATATAGAAAGGTGATGCAAATTGGGCGTATCAACTCCCCCAAGCTTAGACTTCGCTTGTCCCCAAGCGAAAACTGAGCTCAGTAAACATGTCGACAGGTTTATGGAGTGAAGTGTCGATAAAAGAATACGAACAAGAAGCATCACACTTACCATTGCACAACTCATAGAAGAGAGCAACTCACCATTATAAAACTTAGCTTGCAACCAAGTACAACAATCACAATAGAGATGCATAAAGATAAATCATAATTGTAATTGGCAAACTTGTTCTTGGTCAGAGAACACCTGGCAAACAGTTTCACAAAAGCTTTTTGTAGAAGTTTCAAGGCAGGAGCACTCCTGGCTCAAAAAGGTTTTTCACAAGTGGATGCTTTCAAAGTAATACTCAATAGATAAGAGTTTTATGCAAACAAGGAGGATGAAGAACATGATTGAATAAATTACCATATGAATGCTTGAAACACAACAACTCAAAAGCTTGCTGGAGATAGAGAGGAAGTAGGTTTACTGACTCAACTTTCTAAGTGGGAGAAAGGTCCCTTTATAGAGGGAAGCAAGGATTACAAGTCATAAAGAGCTTCCAAAAGATTATGGTACTTACTAGCTTTGAGACCTCATTGCCCCTATCATAAGCATCTTGAGATGATTGAGGTTAAAGTGAACAAAGATGGAGTATATGCTTGACGAAATATAAGTTGGCAATCTCATGTCCCTTGAATATGAGGGCCACTCGTCATGCTACTCAACTTTGGTCACAGGTAAGTTCTTATCATTGTAAATATTTGCATATCATTGAGAACCGCCAATGGGGTACCCCTTGCACATGGTACAGGAGCTTTCGCATAACCAAAATGACAAGGCAAGCAGACAATGAGCATCTCAGCGATCTTTTTATTTACTATGTGCATAGATTTTTATTGAGGATTCTTCATAGATGAATCACTATGGTGATGCTGCAAGTTTCCACCATGGTTAAGCATGGCTTAGGCTAGCGGCCTAGGCGTTTCACTAACACAGGATACAAACTCCATGGACTTACAAGTTCCCTCTTTATTTCACACCGTTGACATCCATAGACAAAAGTGCATGATATCAACTGTGTACAGAGTACAAGTGCAATGTTGAAAACGTTCCCCATGACAACACGGTTCTGCTAATTCCAACGTATAGATGCAAGCATATACAACTTCGATGTTCACAATGGTTCAAGTCTATTAGGGGCAAGAAAATAAGGTGTGCCATCAAGTTCTTGAGAGCTTTACTAACTAGTTTAATTCAAACAGTAGATGAATCTTGAGAATTTGCTTGGAATAGAAAAAGCTACTAGGTAGATATGGTAGACACAAGTGGCAAATTTTTTGGTTCAAAGGATTTGGGAAACATGAGAAGTATGCCTTCTCAAAACAGGTTTTTGGCTAGCAAGGCTGGGTAACAAGCAAGAGAGTTGAAAGAAACAAACAAACATACAAGTAATAAAGCCAAACATGCAATCTTCCTTGAAGACACAAAAGAATCTTAAATAAAGAATACTAAGCTTATGAGCCAACAAGAAAGAAAACAAATGATACAAAATACCTGAAAGCTTTTTCTTTCTTTCTTTTTCTTTCAAACTAATGCCACTGACTAGAACTCGGTTTGCCAAAACCAATTTAGATCCACTTGATGATCCCAAAGTGGTGACAATACTGATCAACATATCCATCATATAATAGAGATTGCAAACTAAAATAAGAAGTGCAAAAAGTAAAAGATGATACTTCTCATTAATATTCAATAAAGGCACTCACACCAAGGGATACATAGATAATCAACTAAAGGAGAGATACTTCCACATGCAAACCAAACTATAAGATAACCTCTCTACCACAGATATGAATCCACTAAAAAGGTAAAAAATAAAAGATAATGGTGGTGATACCGCGACACTCCCCCAAGCTTGGAACAAGCCAAGGGGATGCCAAACCTGATGATGAATTCCTCCTTCGGTGGTGGTGGTGTTCTCTTGATAAGCTCCTCAATAAGTTTCTTCAACTCCTCGAACTCAAAATTAAGAGTATGGATTAGCTCCGAGTTTTGATCTATAAGGTTCATGATCATGTCAGTCCGAGAATCCCAGTTCTTGTTATTCCTTCCCCACTCTTCATCCTTAGCATGATCCTTCTCTGCATTGTTAGAATGAGGCATATCCCAAACCAAGGGCAAATTCCCTTTGGGCACATGTTGATATTGATATTCATTTATAAGTGCATGGAAGGGTCTCTTGTTACATGGAGGAGATGATCGTGGAGAGAGAGTATGACATCGAGATTTCCCTCCTGTAGACATCCGTGATGTCCTCTTAAGCTTGGTAGGTCGTGCCACCAAACCAATGCTTATGACGGTAGCATGAGTGTCCGGTTGCTTGTCATCCTCCATGTCACCTTCATACCCTAGCGAAATCTCCTCCTTCTTGGGGACTTGAGGTTCTTCTTTCTCGGGCTCCTTGCCTTTGTCGTTGGCGGAGACCATGATGCTCTAAACTTGAGAAGATTTCCTGATAGAAACAGATCGAAACGAAAATATGACGAGAACACGATGCACTAACCTCAGGGTATCTGGAGGGTTATATATTACGAAGTTTCAATGCATAAGGAAGGTTTTGACATGGAAACAAGGCGGAGATGGAGTTCGAGGGGGAACACCCCCTCAGGCGCGGCCAGGTTAGGCCCGCGCCTGAGTTGGGTTTGTCCACCTCGGGATCCGTTTCCTCTCCAATTTCGTCGCAACTTCCCTTATGTATTAAAAACACCAAAAATATAAAAAGATTGGGGTTTCACGAACCTTCTGTTTTCACCACTTTTACCTATTCAAAGACGAACTCTGCAGATTCCTTTTCTCTTTCTCCTGAGAATTTCCTTCATACAAAACTTTTGCACAAACTCAATGAAAACATTAGTGTAAGCAAAAACAATAAACCTTTGGTAAACACTTCAACTGAAAACCCATCAAAACAAAAGCTTCCGTAAGAGGCAAATGCAAATGATGGCAGAAATCTGTCAAAACAGACCAGCAGTTAAAGATTGATTTTTTCGAAGACCTTTTGTTGCTCAAATCAAAAGGTGCAGAACTGATGAAAGTTGGGTAACAACTTGGAGAACAATCTTAGAAAAATGCAGATCCATCCGAAGTACTGAGCTTCCTCACGAATTTTTACAATGCAGCACAAAAATATGTCCCAGGATAGTCACTTTTCACAACTCCTCTACTTCACAAAAGTAGTTGAACTTGACACAAAAAGCCAAAACAAAAAGGATAAGAAGCGGTTATTACTGAGGTAATAACTTCCAAGACTCGACAAAACTCTTGGGTTATCTCCCAACAAGTACTTTTCTTTAATGCATTTAAGTTAGGCTTGAAACTTCCAAAGATGCTCACAAAGGAGATATATATTTGAAGTGAAAGAGAGTATCAAGAAGCAAATAACCAACACACTTGAGTCTAACCCACTTCCTATGCATGGGGGTATCATGAGAAAACGAATTGTTGAAACAAAAGGCCACAAGCATAGGAAGACAAAACAAATGCAACTTTAAAGCTTTCAACATAAAACGGGGAAACTTAACATCATTGAGATGCATAAAACCATGTTTCTCTCTGTCAAAATAATTTTCAGTAGCACTTTGAATAAAGTTGACAATATAACTGTCACTGGAAACAACTTTATCATCAGAATAAGCATACTTACAGTCATCAAAAAGAGGTCCAAGGTCATAGACTGTATCAATAGAAGCAAGTTGTTCCATCCTGAAATCTTTATTAGGAAAGCTATTTTCACAAGGAGCTTTAGCAAATTTGGAAAAGTTAAACTCATAAGAATCTCCATCAAACTTAGTTAAAACTTTTCCTTCTTACAATAAATAATAGCTCCACAAGTGTTCAAGAAAGGTCTACCAAAAATTATGGGACAAGTTTTGATAGCTGCTGAATTAAGCTCTAGAAAATCAGCAGGATACTTAATCTTACCACAAAGAATCTCCACATCTCTTATAATGCAAATGGGGCAAATGGTCTCCTTGTTAGCAAGGTGAATAACCACATCAATGTCCTCAAGCTCACAAGGACCAATCTCATGCACAATTTCCCTGTAAAGCTCATAAGGAATAGCATAGAACTAGCACCAATATCACATAAACCATAGTAGCAATGATCACCAATTTTAATAGAAAGCACATGAACACTAGCTTTTCTAGCCTTACTAGGATGAGATATAATATTAGAAGCATCTTCACAGAATACAATGTGCTCATCCTCTATATTTCTAGTGACTGTGTCTTTCACAATAGCTACCACAGGTTCATCACTCAAATTCTTTCCAGGCTCCACAATTTTCATTATACCTTTGTTATTTGCACTAATAATCATAGAATACTCCTTTACCATAGCTGGGAAAGGCATTTTCTCAACATGAGGTTCAGGCACAATATGATTAGTAGTACAAACTTGAGTACTTCTAACTGGAACATGACTAACAACATCTTTGTACGGAGCATGGTACTTATTCCACTTCTTCTCGAGAATTTCTACGTAAGAGGCAAAGGCCTTAAAACAGTTGGCAATACTTTGGGAATCAAGACCAAACTCATTGCTAATATCATGGAAGTCATCAGTTCCCATAAAAGATTTAATGCATTCATAATCATAGTTGATACCTGATTTTCTTCCTTTGTCATTCTCCCAAGCTTCAGTGCTCTCTTGAATACGGTCTAGAAGATCCCATTTAGCTTCTTCCTTCATACGTGTGAATGATCCAGCACAAGAAGCATCTAGTAAATCTTTATCATGAAGAGAAAGCCTAGCGTTCATGAATAGGACATTTAAGCATTAGTAACTTCAATCTCCCCCAAGCTTGAGTTGTACTCTCTCCATCAAGAGGCCAAAAGTTATATATAAGATTTCTATCCTTATGAATCTCACTGGGAGGATAAAATTTAGAGTAAAAGAGAGATGCCATCTCCTCCCAGTCCATGGATTGTCCATTCTTCAGCAGCTTATACCATTCTCCAGCTCTCCCTTTCAAGGATATGGAGAGTAACTTCTTCTTCACCTGTTCAGTTGTGATACCTGCACACTTAAACAACCCGCATAATTCATGGATAAAAAGCAAGTGATCACCAGGATGGACAGTTCCATCCCCAAAATAATAATTATCCATAACACGATTAACAATACTTGTAGGTATCTTTAAAGTATTCAACATGAGGTGGTTCATCTACTACCCTAGCAGTGGTAGTAGTTTTCTCAAACAGAAAACCAAGTGGGTTATCCATATTGGAAACAAAGTAACAATCAGTAACAAAAGCAATACTCACAGTGAAAGTTTCCCTTACCAGTTCCACTCTTCAATAACGCTTCACTCCCCGGCAACGACGTTGGAAAATAGTCTTGATGACCCACAAGTATAGGGGGGGTATCGTAGTACTTTTGATAAATAGGAGTGTCGATCCCAACGAGGAGCAGAAGGTGCTAAACAGTGGTATGGAGCAGGAAATCCCTGTGAATACTTAGCAAACGGATTTTTAACGGTTTTCTGACAAGGCAACAAAACAAAGAGCAAGTAACAGAAGTAACAAACAAACGGAGCAAGTGTCCCAATCCTTTCTTAGCAAAGGACAAGCCGGTGGAAATACTTATAAGGACCAAACATTCTCGAGGACACATGGGAATTTTGTCAAGTGCTTTCGCTTCAAATAGCTGAGTACTCTTCTCTGGTGTTGTAAGTGTTGTGTGGGTGAACCTGTGCTAACATACCGCCCTTCCTAGGACTAATACATACTTGTGATTAAACCCCCTGCAAACATCCGTAACTACAGGAAAGTAATTAAGATATAAATCTAACCACAACCTTAAACTCTGAGATCCTACGCTCCCTTGTGCAAAGGTGTCCTAACGGGGGTTCAGGTTTCTGTCA
Source organism: Avena sativa (assembly GCA_916181665.1). NCBI lineage: Eukaryota > Viridiplantae > Streptophyta > Magnoliopsida > Poales > Poaceae > Avena > Avena sativa. Next base: position 19,191,920 of record OV702285.1, read on the forward strand.
CTCCGGCAACCCCGCAACTAGTAGCCAAATACACAATGTATTCCCCTAGGCCCATAAATGGTGAAGTATCATGTAGTCGACGTTCACATGACACCACTAGAAGAATAGCACCACAACTTAAATACTAAACCATTGAATAATATCTCATCACAGATTCACTACTAACAACATGACTTCTCCCATGTCATCAAGAACTAAACGAACTACTCACAAGACATCATATGGATCAAGATCAAAGATGATATGATAATGGATAACAATCTGAACATAAACAATAATCCAATGGTTCCACTCACAAGCATCAACTATAATGGTAATTAACACCGGGAAAATTTCCCCTAAGAACTAAAGCAATATCCAACACAATTGTTACAGCGGGACGGAGTGGTGATGATGGTGCTGGTGGAGATGATGGTGTGGATGATGATGATCACGATGAAGCCTAGCTTGATGATGTCGTTGATGGCGACGGTCTCCCCTCTCTGGGAAGGAATTCCCCCGGCAGAAATCTGTCTGGCGGAGAGATCTTTCTCTCTTGGTGTTTTCCGCCCCCAGAGGCGGCTGAAATCTATCTATGGTCGCCCCCCGAGCCTTAGGGTTTCGTAGGGAAGATATATGTGATGGGGCGGAGTCGGAGGCCGGGCAGGTGGGCCACACCTGCCCTAGGTGCAGGGTCAGGTGGGCCCACGCCTAGGAGGGGGTGTGGGCCCCGTGAGGCCCCTCTTCGTCCCTCCTTCTGGCTTCCTTCGTTTTCTGGTAAAATAATATGTTTCCATATTTTTTTGGTATTTTTATGATCTTTGCGAAATTGCACCGAAATGCCTTCTTTTCCATTAGAATCCAGACTCCGGCAGTCCATCCTCCAAAAATCATCCAACATGCATAAACATATGAAAAGCTATAAGTAATACCTCATAATAAGACAAATATCAATGAATAGAGGTAAATTATGATATAGAAAGGTGATGCAAATTGGACGTATCACTATACACCAAACGGCAAGTGACAAACTGTGATAGACATGGTGCAAAGCAATGTGGAATTTAGCTAAGGGCATCTCCACCAGGCCGGCCCATCCGGTCACCCCAAAAAGTCTGTTTCTGTCCGTTTGGGTCGGGCCGCGGTCAATTTGGGGAGGGGTTCCGGCCTGTCCGGCCAGCCGCACCTAGCGGCACGACCCATTTGTCCGGAGGCGGGCATTGGCGCCATCGCTGGACAGGGATGCAAATCATTTGAAAATGGCGCCATCGCTGGCCAAAGACACACACAGATTACTGTCAAATAACATGGCATACATGCGTTGTCGCCCTTTGGATATCGCCAACAAGTGTCCAGTGGATATAAAATGTGCAAAAGGGGGCAATATCATACACAATGCCCAAAAGATGGCAGCTTCTCTACCCAGAAAGTTGCAACTGCCGTTGCCATTGCTCTTCAGGCATCGCGAGCCCTAATGGCTTGCTGCCTCTTGGCAATCCAAGCCCTGCGATCGGGGTCGGCGATGCTATCCAGTTCGGTGAGCATGATGGCATTCTCCTTGGCCATGATCTTGGCTTCGGCCTCCTTTGTCTTGGCTTTGGCCTCCTTGGCTTTGGCTTCGGCCTCCAGCACCCTAGACCTGGACTCGGCCTCCTTGGTATTGGCTTCGGCCTCCGTCGACTTCGCCTTGGCCTCGATCTCCATTAGCCTAGCCTTGGCGTTGGCCTCCTTCACCTCAATGGACCTCGTCTGCAGCTTGACGAAGGCCTTGGGCGGTGGCCTCTTTCGCTTTACGCCGCCTCTCCTCCCTCTCGGCGATGGCCTCTTCCTTCTTCTCCAGGATCTGCTTCAAGGTCTCCTTGAACACCATGGAACTAGCCTGGTGGGCGAGGTCGGCCTTCGTGGCCTTATGGCCACCAGGGCGGCGGGCATGGTCAGCAGTCTTGTCGCTTGCAGAGGCAACAAAGCCTTCGTCATTGTTGGCGTCTAGGTCGACGACACCGCCCGTCGAAGTATTGGCATTGCCCCTCTTCTTCTTGTTCGTTTCTCTCCAAAGGGCAAAGTTAGTCTTCCATTTTTTGGTGTCCTTGAGAAACGTCCAACAATGGCCCAACGAGAAGGCCTTGTTATCGTTCATCGTCTTGAAGTGCTCCATTGCTTTCATGATGTACACACATGGATGCCAGCAATGGCTCAACACAAATGCAAGACATCGACAAAGAGAGAAATAGGTTTTACCATGTCAACCGGCTGCAAACCGCTTATTTTCCTTTTCGTCACCATCTCGTAGGAGCCTTGGAACTTGCTACACTCGGCATGGATGGTGCCCCAACACTTGAAGAGGGAGAGATCATTTCGATCGCTGAAAAAGGCGTACTTCCCAATTTTCCTATACTCATGGAAGAACCTGCCTACCTTCTTCCAATAGAAAAATCCCTTTTGCTCGGCGCCGCATAGTGGATCTTGTGAAATCTCCATCCATGCATTGCATAGGATCTTATCCTCGGCAAGGGTGTAGCCCCCGGTTCGTTGGATCATCTTCTTGCCGTCGACAATTGAGGCCGCAAGTGAAGCGTCCAACGACGCGGCCGTGACGCCCTCTCCGATGGAAGTGCCATTGTTCCTGAACAATGCCTTGTTCATAATGTTGCATGCATCTTGTTGGGTCTCTTGCCGCGTCTCCATCTCGGCCTCGCCATCGTCTGCATAGTCGTGGCCACCCTCGTTGATCATGTCATTCATGACGTCCTCGCCGTCGTTTCCCACGAAATCCTACACGCCAATTGGCCATCATAAAGCGGCGCAATCAGTGCACTGGCAACGACGAAGAAATGTGGCAATCATACCATGTCGTCGGCGGCCGGCCGCTCGGCGCGCATTTCGCCGAACAGGTTGACTGGCGTCGATATGTTCGTGGCAGAGATGGTCCGCCGCTTCGTCGACGCCTCCGGGGTTGCGTCCGCGTTGGATGGAGTGCGGTCCAGGTCGATGACGGGCTCTCCCGCCTCCGACCACGCCGCACGGGTATGGCTGAACCGGGACAGCTGGTGGCCTCCAAGCGAGGAAGTGGTCGGCCCTGTCGTCCTGGGCTGAGCTGGCGGCCGACCGGTACGCGTGGAAGTGACAGAGCTGGTAGAGGACGTGCCGACCGTGGCCAGGACGGGAAGAGATACAATGCCGCCGAAAACGGCGCCGAACGCCTCCTCCTTAATCATGTTGACGACGTGCTTGGCGACATTCACTGCCATCTCGTTGGCGTCAATCCTGTTCTGGCTGGCGAGGAGGCGCACATTCTCCTCCCGGCGCTCCATCTCGAGCCTAGCAATGACGCGGCGATTTCTCGCCACCACCCGCCGACCATTGCGCTTCTCCGACTCGAGCTTGCGCTCCTCCGCCGTTTGTTCCTTTGATGGCTTCTTTGGCCGGCCACGCTTCTTGGCGACGGGAATGTCGGCGGGTGCAAGATCGACCATGGCGGCGGGATCCATCGCCTTCCCTTCCGCTCTGCCAGTGAAAATTTGGAAGAGTTTTTTTTAGGGAGAAGTGGGAGGACACGTTCGGACAAGCGCGCTATCTCGACCGACACAACCGGACCCTAGATTAGGTGCATGGATGAATCAAGCCGAACATATTTGTCCAGATGAATCGGCCCGCTAGAACGTCGCGCATGTCCGCGTGTCCGTGCAGATCGTTTCAAACATGTTCGACGTCGGCGCGCGATGAAGATGCGCTAAGGAAGGAGAACGGATATGTACTTGAAAGAAGTCGAAGGCGAAAGTCCACTGTGAAAGAAGCGGAGCACGCGACCGTTGATCCAGACGAGTAGCCGCCACGCAATCAAAAAGGCGTGACCAGATATTTTAAACCGTCAATTAGTTCCCCAGCCCAATCCGTATTTAACCTCTCAATTCTCTCCCCACTTTGGCACCCACCTCGAATCAGCCATGAACTCGCTCCAATCCTTCCTCGCCGTCGCGCCCGTAGTCAAGCCGGCGGCGGCCGCATCGGGCGCGAGGCTTCCTTCGTCCCGGCGGTCGCGCGTCTCGGCCTGCCTCGCGACCCCGGCGCCGCCGCCAACAGCCACCCCATCCGCGGGGGCGGCGCGGCGGGAGCTGTCCGCGGCGAGCCGGGCCGTGATGGAGGACGAGGCCAAGTACATCGTGGGCACCTACAAGCGCGCGCAGGTCGTCTTCGTGGCGGGCCGCGGCTGCAAGCTCTACGACATCGACGGGCGCGAGTACCTCGACATGGCCGCGGGCATCGCCGTCAACGCCCTCGGCCACTGCGACCCCGACCTGGTCGACGCCGCCACGGACCAGTCCAAGCGCCTCGGCCACGCCAGCAACGTCGGCTACACCGTTCCCCAGGTACGTACGCCTCCTCCCCTAGCTTACCCCCAAACCCCAGCTCATGCTATAATGTCCACAAGCTGTTCGACACTTTGCCTACCCAGACCACGACCTCTCCGTCTCAACTGTATTTCTGTTCTCGCACGCACGCGCAGGTGGTGCTCGCCAAGCGGCTCGTGGAGGCCTCCTTCGCGGACCGCGTCTTCTTCGCCAACTCCGGCACCGAGGCCAACGAGGCGGCCATCAAGTTCTCTAGAAAGTACCAGAGGGTCGCGCACCCTGACGGCGATGCGCCCACCGAATTCGTGTCCTTCAGCAACTGCTTCCACGGCCGGACCATGGGCTCGGTCGCACTCACCAGCAAGGTGCAGTACCGGGAGCCATTTGAACCGGTCATGCCCGGCTCGTCATTTGTGGAGTATGGCAATTTGGAGGAGGCCAAGAAGGTCATTCAGTCGGGGAAGATTGCTGCTGTGTTTGTCGAGCCCGTGCAAGGTGAAGGCGGGATTCACAGTGCCACCAAGGAGTTCTTGCAGGGGCTGCGGGATGCTTGTGATGAGGCTGGGGCTCTCCTGGTCTTTGATGAGGTATGGTAGACCTTACCTGTTACTCATGTTTTTTATACCGTGGGTTGCATAGAAGTAATTAGTGGCTACTGGCAAGTGCACAATTTTTAGTGTATTTTAAAACATGAAACCTCTGTTCTGGGATTGAGCAAGGATTGAATTTGCATCAACATCCCGGAACAAATTTTCAATGAGTTAGTAGGAGACGCGAAAGCCTGCATTCGCTCATGCTCATTTGAATAACAAACAGTAAGTGTAAGGATTTAGGATTGCACTGTGAAGTTCACCCTATGTTCAATTTAGAAAGTGGAGGCAGTCTAATGTACTGTCTGAAATGCAGGTGCAATGTGGTCTGGGGCGCACAGGGTACCTCTGGGCATATGAGATCTACGGAGTAGAGCCTGACATGATGACCTTGGCAAAGCCACTGGCGAACGGCCTTCCTATTGGTGTAGTATTGGTCAATGAAAAGATTGCTGCAGCCATAAACTACGGCGACCACGGTACTACATTTGGCGGAAACCCTTTTGTGTGCCAGACTGCATTAGCCGTACTGGACAAGATCCAGAAACCTGGCTTCCTGGCAGAGGTGAGCAATAAAGGAGAGAACTTCAGGCAGCTGCTCAAGACCAAGCTGAGCGGAAATCCTCATGTCAAAGAGATCCGGGGGATTGGTCTCATTGTTGGCATCGAGCTGGATGTACCAGCTGGTCCTTTAGTTGATGCGTGCTTGGACGCTGGCGTCTTCTTGCTGACTGCTGGGAAAGGCAATGTGGTGAGGCTTGTGCCGCCGCTTATCATCTCGGAAAAGGAGCTGGAGCAGGCCGCAGAGGTTATAAGGGATTGTCTACCTGCTCTTGATTCTTGAAGCCCCTACCTCTTAGTCCAAGTGACAACTATCATGAGTTCTAGATGTCGAAGTTCGTTTCAAGATTTGGAAGGAAACTAATGTCATGTTTGACTAAAAGCTGTGATGTCAAAGTTTCTTTCAGAATTTGGAAGGAAATAAAGTCATGTTTGGTTACTGTGTTGTTCTTGGTGCAATCCTTTTATTGGATGACTCATTCGTCCATACTACAATTCTACAACAATGATGGTATTTCTCATCTCTGGGCCAAAGACAGGAGCATCTCTATCTCATCAGTGCAGAAGCCTTGCCAACACTCCGACAATGGGCGCGGTGATGTATGTCGCTGGCTCGGCTTGCATGTAATTTTCCCGAGAATCGCTGTAATGGTCGTTGGCGTCAGGGCCTCTGACGATGGCGCCCTGGATCACATTGGCGTTGGGTCCAGGCCTGTGGAAGTAGTTGTTTCCCTCGCTGCAGGAGATCTTCGCCGGGTTGGAGTTGATCGATGGCAGCGACGCGCCGCGGTGGTGCGGCTGCAGCGGGTACCTGTTCCCATACCCAACCATGTAGCTCATCCCCATGGGGTTCTTCCCGAGGAGGTAATCCACCTGTGACCGCGCGAAGGAAATGAGCTGCGCCGGCGACAGGTTCGTGCCGCCGCACTGGAGCGAGGCCCCAACCGCCGCCAGGTGGTCGGCGTGCGCGACGAGGACGAACATGGTCGACGTGACAGCCTGGTTGTTGGCCCAGTTCTCCAAGTAGAGCATGCCGCCAGGGGTGAGCTTTCCTTGCACGGTGTTGCAGAGGAAATTCTCCAGGTTGCTCTTCAGCTCGGCGTGCTGCCCGTCGTTGGGCAGCTTCCCTTGAAGGATGAGCTGCAAGATCGCCGAAAGTTAACTGTCAGTACTTCTGAAGTAGAAGTTGCTTCAGACCTGCTAGGATCATGGTACATCGGTCAATGGTTGATGATGTATCTTGCCTTGGCGACTAGTGCCTGGGCACCGACGTGCTTATTGTCCCAGCCCAACGGCTGCCCCGACCCGCCAAGGTTGCCGGCGCCGGCGATGTAGGCCTTGTACTCCTCGTCGCCGGTGGCGATGTAGAGCCAGACAGCAGCCCAAAGCAGCTCGTCCTGTTCCATTTCCAGCAACATAGAGAAGTTTCAGTTTTCATTTTGAAAATGTTACTGTAATGGAAATTTCAAAACACTTTTATTTTCCCATCATGATGTTACTGATTTGCTACCTCGTCGGAGCTGCTATGGTAGAAATTTCCGGCTGACGGCACGCTGTTCTGGTAGAGACCACGGTGGTTCTTGGCGAACTCAAACAACTGCAGAAAAGCATGTGAATCACAAAGTTAGCGAATACAGTAGTTGTAATTCGTGTGTGCACAAATGTAAGTCGACCTTTCAAGCAATAATACTTTAACACTAATTTTCAACCATAAAAGATTTTATGAAAAGATTTGCAATATTAATTGTTTCGCGCACATCCGAAATGTATCGAGCATGGTGAAATTTGAAAATTAATGTAGACAATTACTAGTGCAAATTAAGATAATAACCATGCAAATAAACGAATGATAAATGTGGGCATGATTACAATGCATTTATGCTTACGTGCCCAAAACATTTAGGCTGGTCCTAGTGCTAGTATTATAGTAAGATGTATCATGCATGTCAATTTGGAAAAAATCTGATGTGAAATAACAATTAATAAAGAGAGAGGTGGTTAGAATATCATAGGTAGATACCGTATCATAACACGTAAAACTAGAAATCATAATGGCAAGTAAATCTTGTACACATATTTTACATAGAGATTCTATAAATTAATAAATATACTATTACTATGATAGTACTACATGATACAATGCACTAGAGACATAGTATTATACACTAATATCATATACATGATACTAGTATTATGATACTCCCATTATGACCAGCCTTAGACTAGCTAGGTATCATGTATTACATGAATGCAAAATGTTTATGTCACTGTAATTAATAATAAAAGAGATTATAATAGTATCGTAGATAGATAGATATGAAAGAGAAGGCTGGCTGCATGTAATGTAATAATAAGTAAAATATGCACCTGCTTGGCGTGCGTCAGAAGCCTCGACGCGTACTGTCGGTCACCGCCGGGCGCCCGCGCCGAGAACATGACCGCGGCGACGTCGGAACCCGGGTGGGACGCGTCCACCATGTAGGCCTTCCTGGGCGTGTCCATGTCCTCCGGCCGCTCCCAGCACATGTGGTCGGAGTTGCCGTCGCCGACCTGCACGTAGAGCGTTTCGGCGGCGGCGTGCGCCTTGACTAGGTAATCGGCGCCCCACCGGACCGCCTCCAGCGCGTGGCGCAGCTCCCCCGCCGCCGCCATCCGGGCCCCGTGCTCCACCACGCCCCACGACAGCATCGTCACCGTGTACGCCATGGGAAACCCGAACTTGACGTTGTCGCCCGCGTCGTAGTAGCCGCCGGTGAGATCCACCTGCATGCACATTGGTTGGACACATTAATTAGACGCTATCGCCATTGTTGGGGTCTTGCATGCATGGACAGAACACGAATGAACGGACGTGCTTACCCCGTGGTCGGCGCCGTCGTTGAGGGCCGAGTTGCCGCGCCAGTGGACGCGCTGCGTCGGCGGCAGCCTGCCGGAGCGCTGCGCCTCGAAGTAGAGCAGCGACTTGGAGAGAGCGGCGGCGTAGTCGTGCCGCACCATTGCGCACGCTGGCATGCTTACCAAAACCCCTGCCATGGCAACCAGGGCTACGAGCAGCGCCATCGTACTAGCCATCACCGATCTTCCTCGGACTAAATCCTTAGAAAAAATCTCGTGGTTAGCTAGCTAGTTCTAATGTGACACTACGCTTGTACTCGGTGAGTGTGCTTCTCCTGTTGATGGAGCGTGTATTTATAGGTCTAAAGAGATGGGGTGTGACGAACACGTTCTGTCAAATTCAAATTCCCTCATAAATGCAATAGTATATATCAGGAAGATTTGTGACCATACAAACATGAGCAAAATGTACACATATCATCTCTGTATCTGTATTCCATCATAAATGCAATAGTATATGAAGATGTGTGACCATATAAACCTGAGCTAAATGTACACATATCATCTCTTAATCTGAGTTTACACAAGGATAATAATTGGAGAAAAGATCGATATGCATGCAATTCCAAATATCTACTATTAATTACTGCTCCCTCCTTTAAAAAAATAAAGGCTTTAAATATTTAAGACACAAATATGATCATTTATATATGATACCAAATTAATGTCAATAGACACAAATATGAATACAATATATTTTTATAATGGATCTATTTGATATTGTAGATATTAATATTTTGTTCTTTATATTTGGTCAAAGTTAGTAAATTTAACTTTTGACTAAATTTATACGTCTTAATCATTGGAAATGGAGATAATACAATTCAACATTGACCGTTTATATGGAAGGTGACTACATGCCAATCAATTGGTAATCTTTTGAGTGCATATGAGTATTTATTTTCTAGCCACACAAGATCAAAATCGATAGTGATCCTTCTCGGTCCAATCCAAATTCCTTTAAAATCCCTCAGGGTTGCTTGAAATTTGCTTAAATTTCAAGCATATATATCTCTAAGAGCGTGTGCAACAAGGGTCTGCCATGCCGCCATAAATCTTATCTTAAAGACGCAATGTAGTAATTGCTGATCTGAAAGATAAATGGTAAAATAGTGTGCCTTTTCTTATTAATTAGAAGATTTCTTACAACTTACTACAATACTAGATGCCATATCTTAGCTACATGTCTTCTAAGTATATTTTAATCATCACATATTTTAGAGGTGTAAAAACATTAATTGTTAGCGATGAACTAAAGTTGCATATGATGATGATATCTTCCCAATGTCACAGAGGATGCGATGACGTGGAAGAGGGAAACCGAAAAATATAGGTTTGTCTTCTCTTAGATGCAAATTTAATGAAAGATGAGACCAGTTCTTCTGATATACGTGATGTCATCTTCTATTAACTCTTTTTTCTGATAATTTATTTGATCTCACATGCATATTTTTATACGCATGCTAGCATTAACTGCAAAAGATGACAATAAGAGAATATATTGCATAACATGCTTTTACTTCTCTATATATCGTGGAAATTATAAGAAACAACCATCATATATACTCCATTACTGACCATCTATATACTATGGAGTATTCATCATCTCCATGCCCAAATAGAGTTGAATGCTTGCAAACACATTTATTTTGTCTCTTGGTGTTATAAGTAACAAATGATATTTTCATGCATATGAAATTATGTCGTAATTAAATATGAATTTGAAAATGCGTTAATTGGAGATGGGTTATGGCTGAGTTTTGATAGTGGGTCATATGGTTATAATTGTGGTGCAAGAGCGGCGAGAATGTCTGGCTTATAACTAAGCTACATATATTTTCTTCTCTTCATACTATCTCGCTTAGCGCATAAATGAGCTGCCTCATTAGCATCTCTAACAATATAACTAATGGAAAAGCAAAAAACAACCTGCTAAGCTACCAACCTTCCTCTCTATCTTCCTCATAAAACTCGACAACAACCTAGGTATCCCTCTATGATTTTTTAGGTGGTCACTTTCAAACTCCAGTTGCATAGTATCTCTGATTGTGTAGGCTTCCGTCATCGTCGGATTTGTTAGGTTTTGGTACCATAGCCCTAACCTCGGATCATATCTCCCAAGTTACAATGCATAAAAAATGGAAATCAGTCTCAAAAAGTGCAGTGTCTTCATTTAGTTTGATAGTATCATTATCTCCCGTGCTACTTTTATATTGAATTATTTTAAGAGGTTTAGAAAAAATTCTATTTTTTCTTGATGTAGTCAATGATATATCCTACAAGCATGCAAAGTCACAATGCTAATATTTTGTTCCGAGCTACACAAAAAATTAAAAATCTGATAAGTTTTGGAATGTTGAAAATTTGCACTATTCACTGTACTCTCATATGCATATTTCTTTTGTTTTTGTGTAGTGTAGAGTACAAAGTATTTTAATTGAGATTTTACACATTTGTAAGATAGTTCGCCGAGTACATCCATAATATTTTTCATTTTTAAAATTCTTTTACATATATTCTAATTTTTTGAAAAATAAAGAGATCAGCGGAGCCTGGGAGAGAGAAATCTGTACTCCATTATCGAGTAGTAATCTATAGTCTTGGAGAAATTTCCATCCACACCTCATGGATTCCATGATTTTTTTTCATTTTTCAACATAGACAACGTCCTCGAAACAGGCTTTCGCCCTGTTATAAATAAAACACACATGTGAGGCCGATGCTGGGCCAGACAGCACAATGCCCAAAGAGACACCACACGATACAAGAAGCTAGGGCGAACCCAAGCCAAACGAAAAACAAGAAGAAGAAAAGGAAAGGGGAAAAAGAAAGACAAATCGACATTAGCGGTGCGACGAGAACGAAGGTAACTCGTCACCGGTGCGCCCTCCGGATGAGTACCACCACACTACCGGCAATTCATAGCGCCGCGTATCAAGCAACACCTCCAAAAAGGGGAGTGACGTCAACGACACTGCTGCTCGGACATGTCCTACGGTTTCCCCCGGTACGCCACGGGAGGTAGGTGGGGGTACACCCGACGCCATTCAAGAAGGATAGCGATACCCGCAGGCGTCACTGCGTCGAAGTAAAAAAACAAGGATTTCTCCTGACCTCCCCACCGAATCACACTCCCGGACACTTTGTAAAGCACCACCAAACTCGCCGCCCACTTGCACGCGCCACCATTGGCCCGATTCTCCATCTCCGTCACACCATGAGCCACAAAGCGAGGACGGTGAGACCGAGCGAGTAGAACCATTGGCAAGGGTCGTCATGGCATCAGCACGCGGGAGGGATCTACCTCCACCGCCAGAAGGTGGTAGCTGACCGGATGTAGCAGCAAACAAACCAGACCCTCTAGCCCGGCCAAACCAACTAGGGTCGTGAAGTCTCGCCGCCACACTACAACAAGGATTCCACCGCACACACCAACTCTGGCACCAGGTCGACTCCTTTGGCTACCAGGGGCTCCGCCACCTCGACAAATCCCATCTGTCAAGCAACAACTCCGTCGCCACCGGCCTCACCCGAGCAAGTCGGGCCTCCGTTAGACCAAGAAACACTAGTGCACGTCGCCTCCTGGAGCCGCCTCCGCCTAAGGGACGCCCAAAACAAACCACCTTCCACCGAGCAAGGTTTGATGCGTGACCTGCAAGGACAGGGTAGGTCTGGTTGATATATGACGAAGGTCGCGGCACAGCCGTGCGAAGGAGATCAACCTCCACCACTGTAACATCCCAGTATTTAGGACCTAACGAAGGGTGGATTTAGAAATATGAATTGTTGCATGCATTTATTTGTGAAAATGTGGGTAAAATTTTTGCCAAATAAAAACTTAAGTAATCAGTGTTTCTTTCTTACTTTGAGAATAGGTTTAGTCTTAAAGAAGGATTGCTATAAACTTTGATATGAACTTAAAGTAGTTATGTGTGTTTTGAAATGAGTTTGGATTCTAAAACTTAAGTGTTTTATAATTTAAATGATTTGGATATAAGATTGGAATCTTAAATTAATTAAGAGAAAAGTATTATAACTTAAATCTTATCTAAAAACAATATTGTATGTGAAATTCATTTTACATACTTAATCAAGTTACAAAGAATAACTTACAGAAGTTATTCCAAACTTCACAATTCACACAAGAGTAAAGAATAAAATATTCTTTATTAATAAATATATAATCTTTATTACAAATGAACCAAATAAAGATTACATAAATTTACAAAAGAATAAGAAAACTACATTTGTATATCCACTAACTATCCTATACCTAAAACTACATTAAATATTCATCTTTATCTTTTATACCTGCAAAACAAAGATTAAATAGAAAACAAGATAGGATCAGTGTTAGAATATTTCTCTCACATATGTCAGTGAGGTGCACTTGACAATCTCATCATTGAGAAATGTTATAAAGGGGCAAGTTTCACCAATATTCATCTTTCATAAACTCAAGGCCAGAATGAAAATGATAGCCAAAAGGGACCAATTCACCAGCCAAGGTAAAAGTAGATTGGTAATAGTAAGTTCAAATTTTCTAAGCTTATCCTCATGTGCATAGCAGGCACACAAGCTGCACACACACAAGCATGCAGAGGGGTGTGCTGTCGACCTCACAAGCATAGCCATTATAATAAAACCACAGCCAGCCGTGGAGGAGCACCTCAGTGCATCTCTCCACCACACAATACACTAGCACAACCAGGATGAACAACAGTTAAACCAAGAACAGCAACCAAACCAACCACCCAGATCAACCCAAACATCACCAGAATGGTGACATAAGGAGGGGAATAGATCTTGTGGACAGTAAGGTCAAGCCCAGGAGCTAGGAGGAGCATGCAAGCTCAAGAGAAAGCTCAGGAGCCAGCAAAAGCAGATCAAGATCAATACCAAGAACAAGATCAGGATCATCATCAATATACCACACCAACATCAAATCTTGTGGTGAGTCTCATAAAACCATCACATGCTTTCATCAGAATGTCTAAACAAAGGCATGTGTTGCTCTATGCAATAATCTCTCAATAAGAACCCAAGAGGGGTGAATCTATCCTAGAGATTTCAAGTATAAGGATAAGAAATCTAGCTCAACCACAAACACTAAACCCTCAGACCAGCATCACTGGGTTCAGTGTTACTTTGCAACTTAGATCATTTTCATTTGATCTTATCAAGATCAGGGCACATCTCAGAGAGAGTAACACCTCTACTCTTGCAAGATTCAAACAAACTAATATTCAACCAACTAGGAATTAAAACCAAAAGCCTCAGACCAACATCATAGGAAGGAAAGTTAATACAAGTTTTCATGTCAACTTGTCAGTATTAATCACCACCATAATCAAGCTAAGCCCAGAAATAAAAACCCAATCACTTGTGTGCCAAAATACAATGGTATCACAAGGACAAGTTCTTAATGAGCTAAAACCAAGCTTCACTTAGCTTCCATAGATAAAAAGGGACAACCACTACATATCATTTTCCTGAAGCCAAGTGCCAGGAATCAATCTTAAATTCATACATCCACAAAAAAATCATTACATGTAATGATTTAATTCAGTGTGTATAATCTCATACAAACTAACACTATAATTACAGTAAGCAACCACTGAAAGGAACTACTGTCAGTATAAGCATTCTAACAATAAAATACACTCTCAGACCAACAACATAATCCAACCAAGGATTCCATTGAAACATAAGCATGAATCATGGGGGATTACCACTGGAACTAAATCTGATAGGCAACTAGTATCATAAAAGCTACTATCAATCCTTAACCACAACAGGCAATCATTTCCCATGATCAACACTAGATCTAAAGCATCATAGATATGATCAACAGGGGGGTTATGAACCCTAATCCAGAGATGAACTCAATCAGCACATAGTCATTCAACATGAGAAGCCACTAGATACACACCAAAAAGAATCATGGCAGTAGCATGGACAATCACCACAGAGACCACTTACCCGAGGTCCTCGTTGATGAATCAAAGAGGAAGCAGAGGGGCCGACGAACCGCGGTGGCACAGGGAGCACCCAGAGGGGCGCTGCAACCTGCACCTGCCACGGTGGCGGCCGTAGTAGCGTACGAGACCAGCACACCACCGCAGGCGGGATCGCGGCGGCGGAGACAACATATTCTCCGAACCCTACAGTTCGGGAATGGGGTGGAACTGACCACGGGGAAGCCCCGGAGTCAAATACAAGCGGATAAAACAAAAGAGCATCATCGACAACCCCAACTCGCACCACGGCGGCGGCTAGAACGACCAACGACGGCGAGAATCGATGGTGGCGGCATCGCCGACCACGGGGGTGAGTCAGAGGAGGAGGAGATAAGGTCGAGGGAGAGAGAGAGGAAGCATAGTGGACTGGGTGTGCCAAAACCCTTCGGGGTAGCCATTTGACCCTGCCCTATTGGGCCACTTTGGCCCAATAAGCCCAAGGGGCCAGCCCAGGTTATTTAATAAATTTTTTGATCAATTGGAAAAGACCAAAATACCCCTGACCCCAATAAAATTATAGAAAATAAATTAATAGTCCAAAAATTATAAATAAAATATTTTTGGATTCACAATAATACACTCTATCCAAATAAAATAAGTTATCAAATTTTGGACATTCAAATTTTTATAAGAATTTTGTAATTTAAATATTCCTTATGGAATTTTACAAAATTATTGAAAGGTGATAAAAATAAATAAAAATAACTTTCATTATTTATTAATATTATAGTATTTTTGAAAAATACTAAATAAATATTTAATAAGGATAAATGTTTATAATATAAGTAAAATACTAAAAAATCTTGGAAAATAAGAGTTATAATTTCAAATATAATCACATATTATTATTGCACTTAATTAAATATTTATTTTTTATTAAATAATTAAAATGTAATAAGCATTATAAAAATCATATTTTATTATGTATAAATCACAAAAATACATGTAATATACTAAAATGATCACAAAAATAACAATTACATATTAAAAATCTAATATTTTACTTTTGATATAAACCAAAAATTCAAATATTTTAACAACTCAAATATAAACTTATTTACTTCATTAATAATTCATAAAATAATAAATAACATTTATTAATATCCTTGAAATGAGTAAAATAAGTTTAATATATAGTACAAATCTTAAATATTAATGAAATAAAACTCTAATGGTTTAAAACATTATAAATATCTTTATATCAAACTATCTTCAACTCTAAGTGAAGATTATATTCTCAAAGGATTCCAACTCATGATAGAAACCTTAAAGAACATCTTGTGAATGAATCAGATCCTTTCCATTTACTTTAAATTATCAAATATCAACAATTACCACAACACTATAACTTTTTTTAAGGATAATTAAATGAAATTATATCTGGAATTATAAACTCAACTCACTTATCTATAAAAGGTAAATGATACTACTCTATCATAGAATTAAGAAACCATTATCTCAAGTAATAGAACAAACATTCTTAAATAACTTAAAGAACACATTTCAGATATACAAGATACCAGGGTGTAAGTATCATACTTTCAAAAACTATCTATATTTTAAAGTTAACTTTAGTCTCCAAGAGTCCAAATATAATACCAATACACATGACTACATGTTTTATATTTAACTTTGGTCTGAAGTAGTTAATCTATAAAGCAGCATGAACTCAAGCCATTTGATTAAAAGAAATAACATCAACCATCACTAACTAACCACAAGGTTATTTAGACCTTAGAAGAGAAACCTTTTCTTCGAAAGTTATCCTTTTTGCCACTTTAAATAAGAAATCTTGTATAAGTAGTCCTAACTAGTATGTCATAAGAATGTATATTTTATTCCTACATATGTGTTGACTCCAACCACTCATAAACTCGAATAAAAATACAACTACGAAATTTATCCAAAAGGACCACACATTCCAAAGTAACCACTTTCGAAATCCAAACCTTAGAACAACATTATTTCCGGAATTTACACTTAAAATGTGCATCACACTACTTATGCATAAAAGCATATTGCTTCTTTAAACATTAGTCCTTACCGGACCAATGATGCTGATTTCAGATTTTTGGATCTTATATTGACTCGAAGACCGTGAGTGTATAATCTTGCAACCACAAAAGGCAAGTTCACACTTGCTCATGTCCTTTGTTTATTTTCTGTAAAGTATTTTACAAATCCAGTGTTGTCTTCACCTGCATTTGAAGAAGGTCAGAAAACACTATTTTCCAATGATAATGAGAACTATTGATTACTGATCCAGGGTGATCAATTAATCTATTAAATCTGACAGTTGGAATACCACTGTTCAGAACTATATCACCTAGGGCTTAACAACCAATGTCGCCAGTGATTCTTGCGCCGTATATTACGCGTTGACCATGAGATTTGGAATGATACGGAGAAGTCAGCTATATCTTCTTCCTCTCGCATGAAGCCGGATGTGCAGGTCGTGGCTGTTATCCTCGTAGCGTAAATTTTAATTGGTAATTCGTAGAGGATATGCAGCATATGGGTGGGAACCCTCAACGTCCCACGATAGTTCTGACATCTAACGGTTTGTACAAACCATTGCCGTAATTCTTTATGTGGGCATGGTGTACACCAAGGAGGCATGCGGGGTCACGAAGGGGGCAGTGATTGGCTTGGATCATCTTCTGGGCCCCACATCATGGAATTGTGGACGGGAATAAGCTGCCCGGTTGTGCAACAAAGAGTTGATCTCTCATGGGTAAAGTAACGCACCTCTGCAGAGTGTAAGAACTGTAACTTGTTACTCCCTGTTCCGGGAAGGAGCTGCGAACGCGGCGGGAAAGGAACCCCATGAAGGTTCTGGTAAACCCGTGAAGGCTGATGAACATAGCTTTTCAAAATAAAAGCAACCTTTAAAGAAATGTTTATGAAAACTTGCATTGCCTACGACCTACGGTCTATGGCTGTAGATATAGTGCATCAAACACTCCTTTTCTAGTGAATTTGCTGAGTACGCTCGTACTCAAAGTATCTTCTTAACCCTTGCTAGATTCTGAAGCCATTAGAACGATATCTACATCAAGATATGCTCCAGGACTTATCAAGACCAGCTGAAGCTCTTCAATAAAGAAATGGAAGTCAACATATATCTCAACTCAAGTGAAGACGAAGGTTACCGAGTCAATAGGAATATTTTCTCTAACCAAAGAACCTATTTCTGTAGAGCATTGCAATAGCAGCAATGCCAGCCTCTTAGTATAAATATTAGACTTAATAGCATAACCGTTTTGGCGTTGTTTAACTTTGATTCTTCTTTGTAAAGAAAATCTTTCTTCCTCTTATACCTAGACTGTTCTCTGGATCTTATGTAAATAGTGAGTTGTAACCTTTAAGCCATGTATTGGACCCGTTGTGTTTCTGTTGTGCCATTCTGAGGGATGTAATACTCGTGAATGGTGTTCGATTGGTGTTATGTCAACGCCTATAGTATACTACATCATGCCGTGGTATGCTGGGTCACCGCAACCACCGATGGCGGTTGTTGTCTGTGCGCGGCAGCAGAGACACACCAGGTAGTAGACCCCCTCGGAATCCCAACAACACGGCGGTGTGGTGGTGAAGGAGGAGATATTTCTGCAGGGCTTCACCTAAGCTAGAGCAGGACGGTGGACGAGAGAGAAGAGAGGGGGTGGCTAGGGTTAGCCGCCCATGGACAAGGGGTGTAGGGGTGCGCCCCCACCCCTCATTATATAGGTGGGGGTGGCCAAGGGTTCCCAGCCCAGTCCATGTCCCCCCCAACTCGGCCTCCAAAGGAAGAGCTTGAAACCTTTTCCACCAAGACTTCCCTCTAACCAAAAACTAGAGTTTGACTTTTCAAACTAGGATTTGACTGTTCAAACTAGGGTTTGACCCTTTTACTAGTCTTGGACAAATTGACCCTTTAGGGTTTGGTGCGGCTGGACCCTAGGGCATGCCACTGTCCATGTGAACCCCTCCCGGGGTGGTGGAACCACTGGTGGTCCCTCTAGAACAATCTAGAAGTATCTGGCCAAAACACCGAAACTTTTTCCAAACCCCGGAAAAACACTTTCCTTATATGAATCTTATTCTCCGGACCAGTCCATACCTCCTCGTGATGTCCTGGATCCAATCCGAGACTCCGAATAACATTTGGTCTCTAACTCATATTCCATATCTACTTCAAACAACATCGAATCCTTAAGTGTGTCTCTCTACGGTTCGTGAACTATGCAGACATGATCGAGACACCTCTCTAACCAATAACCATTAGAGGGATCTGGAAACCCATTATGGCTCCCACATATTTCTACGATGACTTTGTGATAGAATGAATCAGTTACATACGATACCAATTCCCTTTGTCGCGCGGTACTTTACTTATCTAAGGTTTGATTGTCGATATCTTTATACCTAGTTCAACCTCGTTACTGATAAGTACTCTTTACTCGTTCCATGATATGACATCCCTTGTGACCTAGTCACATTCTTGCAAGCCAATTGGATGACATTTCACCGAGAGGGCCCAGATTATATATATTTGTCATATGGATGGACAAATCCCACTCTTGATCCATGTGCTTCAATCCATACTTTCAGAATACCTAATGCCACCTTTATAACCACCTAGTTATGAAGTGGCGTTTGATGTCATCAAAGCATCCATCCGGTGATGGTGATGGTGATTAACATGATCTCATGGTCGAAGGATTAGGTTACTATGTATTTGAAAGCTTGTAACAAATGAACTCTAAATGACTTGATCTTATGCTATGCTAACTATAGGACTATGTCCATCACATCATTCTCCTAATGATATGATCTTGTTATTAATAACATCTAATGTCCATGATCAGGAAACCATGATCATCTATTAATCAATAAGCTAGTTTAACAAGAGGCTTACTAGGGACTCTTTTATGTTTACAAAACACACAAGTACTAATGTTTCCAGTTAATACAATTATAGCATGGGATGTAAACATTTCATAAACGTGAAGATATGATATGACCACTTTACTATTGCCTCTTGGGCATATCTCCAACAGTCTTCCACTTGCACCAAAGTCAATAATCTAGTTTGAAAAACTTAGTTCATTCAACACCTATGGATTTATGGTGTTGTATATACACGATTGCTAGTGGTTAACTAATCTTCGAATTCGACACTTTCAGGTCTGTGTGTAATTGCATGTCTTTGCGTGTCTACGCTTCACTCATTCTCCAATGAGATGGCGGTAAGACCTTTAGTTCCTTGGGGTTAAATCATATTGATACTATTGTCGTACAATATATCTTCATAGTACTTGCCCGATGTGAACCACACCTAGTTTGATAACAAACTACTTGACACAAATGCCCTCTTTTGCTGCTACAATAGCAATCATATACTTAGCCTTTTGTTGTAGTATCCTTTCCACTACATTGTGCCACCCGTAATTTAAATTAAGATAACTTAATTTGTATCTTGTGATAAAACTAGTATCAACTTAATACTTTACAATGAACTATCTATCTATTTGTCACCCATACATAAATAACATATTCTTAGTTCTTCCAAAGATCATAATAATATCCTTACCATCGTCCAATGATCATCTTATGAATCATTCTGGTATATGCTCATAACATTTAGATCATAGGAAATCTCTGGATGTGTACATATCACGGTATAATTAATCAAAATATTCTTGTGATTTCACTCACCAAGTGTCAAAACACTTGAATATCGTTTCACTCACCAAGTGTCAATACACTTGAATCTTGATTCAATCCTTTCTGTGTGGCAAGAACCTTTCTTTTAATTTCCATATTGAACTAATTCAATATCTCATCTATGTACATTTGGCACAACCATATTAGCATCTCAATCTATCCATATAGACATTGATGCCAAATATTTGGGTTTTGCCTAAGTCTTTCATCGAGATGAAATTCTAACCCGTGTCAATAAAATATACATCATCTCTAATCAACAATATGTCTTTCACATAATGTATTATAAATATGTCTTACCGCTCCCACTTAATTTCTTGCAAATGCAAGCATCTTCATCGTCTCTGATGAAGTTAAACCTTTTAATAGTTTTTCATCACGGTGAAGATTCCAACTCCGCGATGCTTACTTCAACCATTGAAGTTTGCATTGCTATTTTAGCATCCTTTGTATTAACAAAACCCTTTGGATCGTGTCATGTACATGTCCTAGGTAACTATTCGATTAGAAGAACTTTTCTTTGCTTTGTTTAACTACCATATAACAAAATTATGTGTAGTGGTTGCTACATTAATCCGTCCAGACTAAATATCGTTATGAAAGAACAAATCTTGTCATACTCAACTCCTTGAACATTGTCGTAAACTCTTTACTAACATGTCGAAAACTTCATAGATGTGAAACACCCATGTCTATTTATAGATCCAAATACAACCGATAGGTTTTACACCTTTCTGGAGGGTCTTCCAAGTTCAAAAACTTGATTTTTTGCGTATGGAAATATCTAGGATTTTATGACTTCAAGCCATTTTGACGAAGTCAGGGCCCATCATCGCTTCTTTGCACATATTCGGTTTATCATTATCAAACAATAATTAATTTATTCTCAAATATTGGTATTTGATTGTTTACCCGACCTACTTAGTTCAATAGGAACTTAGACCTCCGTGACCACAAACTTTGAGGCACGTGAGCCATGAGTATTGTTGCTGCTGCCTCCAGGACACTTTCTAGCGCTGCGCAACTCAACACATATAGCTAAGGTTCAATAATCTTATCAAAGTTCTATTGTCCTCCCACTTGACTTTTCACGAAAAAATTCCTTCTCAAGAAACTTGACGTTCTAAGCGACAAGCACTTTTGTCTTTGGTGTTATGGAGGAATACCCAACGGTTATTCAAAATAACCTACAAAGACATGCTCATCCGACTTTGGTTGTAAACATTTTACTTATTCCTAACATACGAATGTTTAAGAATGGACAACTTGGGTTTTATCCCAAACCATAACTTATATGGTGTCATTTCAACGGATCATGATGAAGATTTTTTTAGTGTAAAAGAGGTAGTCTCTAAAGCTTTAATATTTTAAAATATAATGGTAGTTTTATAAATGACACATTTGATCCTACCATGTCAAACAAGGTTTCATTACATATCTCGAACACTCCACACTCCTATGTAGTTTCGGGAAATGCAAATCCATAGAACGATTCCTTAAATCTTAGGTGTTTTGCTAAACTTGTATCTCAAATATCTTCCTTTATGATCCAATCATAAACTCTTTATTTTCTTGTTACAATGATTTTCCACTTCATCTTGAAAGTCTTTGAACATTTTCAAATGTTTTATACTTCATCCTTATTAAGTAAATATACACATATATTCACTCAAATTTTCGGAGAAAGCATATGAAGTTGAAATTCATCGCTCACGACTATACATAATGGACTATATACATCAATATGTACAAATTCCAATAAGTTAGTCATCCATTCCCTTTTGGCCTATGAACGGAGTTTCAATTATCTTTAGGAAAGTCTCACAACTGTTTGTTGATCAAAATCAAAAGACTCCAAAATTCCATAAACATGGAGTTCCTACATGTTTTCTTTCCAATATAATGTAAACGGCGATGTCACTTATTAAGTGATCTTTTAATAATTTGTCTTGCGACGTTTTTAGCATTAGTTTTATGGATGTGATTTCTCCAACTAGACTTGTATATCATCCATCTATTATGGAATACGGAAGTTATTTGAACAACCTTTTGTTCTGATAATACATGATCAAAATAACAATTATTAAAACAAATCTTGAAGGCATGCTTTGATGTCACGAGAAACCCAACAACACTTTATTTGTTTTTCAATGAACGTCATCACATATTCTCTTGCTAGTTACTTAGGCCATTGTAGTTCATGAATTGTATTGTTCTGTATGACAATTCAGACCAATAAATTCGGTATCCAATACCCAAGAACCATATTGTTTAACAAGCAAAGAATATAGCCATAACATGTATATCATCTATATACCTATGCTGGACAATTCCAGTCTTCTTGTTTTCTGCCAAATATTTATGAAATTCTCTTTCAACATTTCCTTTTTCGTTTAAAAGAATCTATCAACATCAATAGTGGCACCATACATATGACACATAGTCCAAAGCGTGTATAGTTAAGTACTAATGTCTTTGTACTTTCCCTTTGAAGTAGATCACCATCATAAAATGTTTGACATTCTTTTGAATTCCATTCTTTAGTAATCTTTTAGTGTAGTAAACATTTTACCTACATCTTTTGTTCATCCTTATCATGACAATTTTCATGATCAAGCTACTATAGCTTATAACAGTGAATCGTGAGTATAACGTTGCTTTCCAAAACCTTTTGGAGGATTAGGACGACTAGCGTCTCCAACCTTTGCAAATTCTCATCAAATATGAAAACATAATTTTTTCCATATTATACTCTATCATGTTGTAACCAAAATATTGCTTCAGATATCGCAATATATTTCACACATGATGGTTTCTGAAACATCGGTTTCAGCTCCTAGATAACCTTGATATAAAAAATCTTTTGAATATCAAGAATCATGGAGGCAAACATGATACTTATATACTAACACTGGAATTGTTACTCTTGATTTAATAGTAATCATTAAACTTCAAGGAGTAAACGAAGTTTGCTAAAAGTTTGCAATATGACTTTTAAACTTTAGATTAACACTCAAAAACAATACGATACCAGTTCATAAAGTAACTATCCAGAATTCTATAGTTCTAATATCTCAATTAAAACTAAGAGTAAGGTGGTAAACGGATGCAAATAACTACAACAACTATGAAAATTCATTTTGATTTAATTTATGATAAATTATGTTCAACTTTAATCATATTACTGTTTAACTCCCACTCAAAACAACATCCCTCGCGTCATTTTGGTGATTACACAAAGCAAATCCACTACAACAAGTCTGATCATTACGAGAAATGATGTAGTTTCAAAGGCGAACAATCAACATGTTCATCATATCATCCATATGACTCATGCTTTATCTTTCGGTATTCCGTGGTTCGAGACCATGTCTGTACATGCTAGGCTTGTCAAGTTTAACCTTAGTATCCACATGTGCAAATTTTGCTTGCACCCATTTTATGCGTACGTAGAATCTATCACACCCGATCATCACGTGATGCTTCAAAACGACAAGTCTTAGCAACGGTGCCTACTAAGGATGAAAACTTTATTACTTGATATTTTAGTGAGAGGGATCATCTTATAATGCTACCATCGCGATCTAAGAAATACAAGATGCATAAAAAGGATTAACATCACATGCAATTCATAATATGTGATATGATATGACATTTCTTCTTGTGCCTTTGGTCTCCATCTCCAAAGCACGAACATGATATCCATCATCATCGGTGTGGCGTCAAGTTCAATGGCGCCGCTTCATGGTTGTCCATCACCAACAACAACTATTACAACTACTTGGAATAAATCTATTACATGATGAATAGACACGCAGATCATGACGAGTTTAAAGACAACCATTAGGCTCCTGCCGGTTGCCATATTACAATAAGGATCATTGCATACATCAAATATAATCAAAATCAGATCATGTCCATATCATATCACATCACATGCCCTGCAAAAACAAGTTAGACATCTCTATTTTTTTGCATGTTTTACGTGGCTTGAGGCTTTCAAATAAGAACCGTTCTTACCTACGAACAAGAACCACAAGGCTGATACAAGTGTTGTCAAGCGCCCATTATAAATTTAATCTTAACTATGGTGGGAGAGACAGACACCCGCAAAGCCACTTATACAATGCAAGTTGCACGTTGAGCGTGGAGCAAGTCTCATGTGGGACGACATGTAAGGTTAGCCCGGTTCGCTTCATCCCACCATCTCGCAAGATGCAAAGTACACGAAAAGCAAGCAACAACAAGAGCATCAACGCCCATAAAACCATTGTGTTATACTCGTGCAACAGATCTATGCATAGATTCGGCTCTGATACCACTGTAGGGTTCGTTGCATGGAAAACAAAAAAAATTCTACCGCAAGAACACACAAAACCAAGATCTAATCTATGGACAAGCCAAGATCTAATCTACGAGATCGGTGCAACGAGTTTGTAGAGAACTAATTGATACGTCCTATTTGCATCACCATTCTATATCATAATTTGCCTCTATTCATTGATATATTTCATATTAAAAGGTGATACTTATGTATTTTCATCTGTTTTTGCATGTTGGATGATTCTTGGAGGATGAACTGCCGGAGTCAGGATTCTGATGGTAAAAGAGGTGTTTTGATGCAATTTCGCGAAGATCAGAAAAATACCAGAAAATTATAGAAAATCATATTTTCCCAGAAGACGAAGGAAGCCAGAAGGGGAGGCGGAGATGGGCCACAGGGGCCCACACCCCTAGGCGCGAGCCACCCCTGGGCCGCGCCTACAGGGGGTGTGGCCCACCTGGACGGCCTCCGGCTCCGCCCTCTCGCCTATATCTTCTCCTCGAAACCCTAAAACACGGGGAGCGACCATAGAAAGATTCTGCTGCCTCTGCAGGGTGGAAAACACCGAGAGAGAAAGAGCTCTCCGGCAGATAGATTTCTGCCGGGGAAATTCCTTCCCGGAGAGGGGAGATCATCGCCATCAACACCATCATCAAGCTAGACTTCATCGGGATCATCATCATCATCATCCACACCATCATCACCACCAGCACCATCATCACCACTCCATCCCACTGTAACAATTGTGTTGAATACTTACACAGTTCTTAGGGGAAACTTTCCCGGTGTTGGTTACTATTGTAGTTGATGCTTGTGAGTGGAACCATTGGATTATTGTTTATGTTCAGATTGTTATCCATCACCATATCATTTTTGATCTTGATCCATATGATGTCTTGTGATTAGTTCGTTTAGTTTTTTAGGACATGGGAGAAGTCATGTTGTTAGTAGTGGATTTGTGTTGAGATATTATTCAATGGTTTAGTATTTAAGTTGTGGTGCTATTCTTCTAGTGGTGTCATGTGAACGTCGACTACATGATACTTCACCATTTATGGGCCTAGGGGAATGCATTGTGTATTTGGATACTAATTGTGGGGTTGCCGGAGTGACAAAAACCTGAACCCCCGTTAGGACACCATTGCACAAGGGAGCGTAGGATCTCAGATTCTAAGGCTCTGGTTAGGTTTATATCTTAATTGCTTTCCTGTAGTTGCGGATGCTTGCAGGGGGTTTAATCACAAGTATGTATTAGTCCAAGTAAATTTGGTACATTAACACAGGTTCACCCACACAACACTTACAACACTAGAGAAGACTACTCAGCTATTTGAAGCTAAAGCGCTTGACAGAATTCCCATGTGTCCTCGAGAACGTTTGGTCCTTATAAGTATTTCCACCGGCTTGTCCTTTGCTAATAAAGGATTGGGCCACTTGATGTAGTTGTTCGTTTTCTTTATTACTTTCACTTTGTTTCTTTGCTTTATCAGAAAACCCCTAAAAATCTGTTTGCTAAGTATTTATAGAGATTTCCTGCTTCATACCACTAGTCAACACCTTCTGCTCCTTGTTGGGATCGACACTCCTATTTATAAAAAGTACTACGATACACCCCCTATACTTGTGGGTCATCACTAACCCTCGTAGATCCCAAGCATTTAACGAGATCAGATTCTCGTGGTTGATGTAGTCGATCACTTGCCGATCTCAAGATCGTGTAGACGATACTTTCGGCACCGTGTTCCGGCAGCGCTTCCGCGGTCGGTCACACGTACAGTAGTCGATGAATATCTTCCTCTCCCTTGTTCGCACAGGCAGAAAAGGTAATAGATCCCCTCAGAATCCCAACAGCACGCCTGTGTGGTGGTGGTGGAGGAGAGATTTCTGCAGTTCTTTGCCTAAGACGAAGCAGGACGGTGGACGAGAGATAAGAGAGGGGGCGGCTAGGGTTAGGCGCCCATGGAAAAGGGGTGTGTGTGTGTGTGTGGGGTGTGCTCACACCCCTCATTATATAGGTGGGGGAGGGGCAAGGGTTCCTAGCCTAGGCCTTGTCCCCCCCCCCAACTTGGCCTCCAAAGGATGAACTTGAAACCTTTTCCACCAAGACTTCATTCTTACCAAAAAGTAGAGTTTGACTTGTCAAACTAGGATTCAACTATTCAAACTAGGGTTTGACCCTTTTACTAGTCTTGAACAAATTGGCCCTTTAGGGTTGGGTGAGGCTGGCCCCTTGGGCATGCCACTATCCAAGTGACCCCCTCCCGGGGTGGTGGAACCACTGGTGGTACCTCTAGAACATTCTACAAGTATCCGATCAAAACACCGAAACTTTTTCTAAACCCTCGAAAAACACTTTCCTGATATGAATCTTATTCTTTGGACCATTCCGAATCTCCTCGTGATGTCCTGGATCCAATCCGAGACTCCAAACAACATTCGGTCTCCAACTCATATTCCATATCTACTTCAAACAACATCGAATCCTTAAGTGTGTCTCCCTACGGTTCGTGGACTTGATGTCTACGCACTTCTATTCTTGTAGACAGTTTTTGGGCCTCCAAGTGCAGAGGTTTGTAGAACAGCAGCAAGTTTCCCTTAAGTGGATCACTCAAGTTGTATCGAACTCAGGGAGGAAGTGGTCAAAGGTATTCCCTCTCAAGCAACCCTGCAATCAAGATACAAGAAGTCTCTTGGGTCCCCAACACACCCAATACACTTGTCAGGTGTATAGGTGCACTAGTTCAGCGAAGAGATAGTGAAATACAAGTGGTAACGTTGCCAGAAAATAGCTTGACGGTGAGGTAAAGACTAAAGCAAGCAAACATGAAACATATCTAGATGCAAACGGTGTCTCAATGTTTAGAAATAAGGCCTAGGGATCATACTTTCACTAGTGAATACTCTCTCATATAAATATCCTCTCTTCATGATACTACTCTTAAATACTCTCCGGTTGGACACTCTAATCATCGGTAGGTCTATAACAACACTCCTCAAAGTCTGTCTTCCCCAATCTAGATAACCCCACACTGTCACCTTGAGCGCTAGATGGTTCCAAAAAACACCACAATTTCATAGAGACATCCAACTCCAAATATAACTCATAACAAATATTCAATCTAGCCAAAGTGCCACACACAATATGCCCGCTGTCACTTTCACACACGTGGGGAAAAACATAGATCTATTAAAGCACAAAGAGTATTTATGTAGACTCAAGCCTAAGAGCTACCATGGCGTGCACGCTGTCACTTTCATACACATGGGGAGAGCAGAGATCTATTGAAGCAATTGAGTAGCAAGGTAGTTCTACTTGATTACAAAGCTCATGACCACAACAAGATCATGCATAGAGAGAGATGAACACATAGCTACCGGTAGAGCCCTTAGACTCGAGGAAGAACTACTCCCTCATCATCATGGGAATCAGCAACGGTGATGAAGATGGCGATGGAGATGGCTCCGGGGGCACTTCCCCGTTCCCGGCAGGGTGCCGGAACAGAGACTTTTTGTCCCCTGAATCTCCCCTTCGGTGGCGGCGGAACTACAGATGTTTTCTTGGATTTCTTCTGGATGCCCTAGGGTTTTTGGGTTGGAGGCTTCTTATAGGCGAAGGGAGAGGCCGAGGAGGCGGCCAGAGGGCCCACACCCTCCCCAGGCGTGGGCCAGGCTTGGCCGCTCCTAGGGGGGATATGGCCACCCTCTGGTGCCTCTCCTTCCCTCCTTCTGGATTCGTGTCCCTCATGGAAAGTTATTGACTTTGGCTTTTATCCCGTCCAATTTCGAGAATATTGATTTTCTGCCTTTATGGAACCAAAAACAGAAGAAAAACAGATAACTGGCACTGTGGCAACTTGTTAATAGGTTATTTCCAGAAAAGATATAAAAACACCTCAAAGAAAGACAAAGTAAACCAAAGTAGATACTAAACAAGCATGGAACATCAAAAATTATAGATACGTTTCTGACGTATCAAGCATCCCCAAGCTTAACTCCTGCTCGTCCTCGAGTAGGTAAGTGATAAAAACAATATTTTTTGAGGTGACATGCACCATCACAAACAAAATCAAACCATTTGCAAGCATTGAAAGCTGGGATCAAAGAACTCTAATCATGTGCATGAAAGATGGAGTTCTAACAATAGGACGTAGTAACTATGCAAGCAACATGAAAGGCTACAAACAAAGATCATCAATAACATGAATTGAAAAACGTTTGTTTGTTTCACATATAGAAAACATAGCATAGTGGCATTCAGCTTGTCCCTCATAGAGTAGCAAATAGATGCATAGGACACCTTCAAAGTTCACAAGGGTGACTAGAAACAAGTAGCACAAGAACAAGTAATATCACAATATGCATCAATTAATAAGCTTTGGAACACTGCACACAAAATGACAACTATGCTCTCTTAATGGTGCCTAAAGTAGAAGGTGGAGACTTAATAATGGTGGAAGAAAGGACTTTTTGTAAAGGAAGCATGGATTTCAAGTTTAAAAAAGAGCTTCCAAAAATTATGGTACTTGTTAGCTTTCAGCCCTCATTGCCCCTATCATAAGCATCTTGAAGTGATTAAGGTTAAAGTGAACAAAGATGGAGTATATGCTTGACGAAGTATAAGTTGGCAATCTCAAGTCCCTTGAATACGAGGGCCACACCTCATGCTACTCAACTTTAGTCGCATGTAAGTTCTTGTCATTGTAAGTATTTGCATATCATTGAGAACCGCCAACAGGGTACCCCTTGCACATGGTACAGGAGCTATCCCATAACCAAAATGACAAGGCAAGCAGACAATGAGCATCTCAACAATCTTCTTATTTACCATGGGAATATGGTGCTTTTTTCTCTCTTTCCTCTTTTATCAACGTGTCTCTTTTTTAAGAAGAATACTTCATAGATGTCACTACGGTGATGCTTGATGACCCACAAGTATAGGTGATTGCAACAATCTTCGCGGGTAGTATTACCCAATTTATTGATTCGACACAAGGGGAGCCAAATAATACTTGCAAGCCTTAACAACTGAGTTGTAAGTTCAGCTGCACCTGGAAATAGTACTTGCTCACAGAAGTTTATCAGTAGCAACAGTTTGTAATAGCAATAGCAAAGCAACAACAACAGTGAAATAGGAGTAATAGTAATAGTAACGGTAACAATAGGATTCAAGTGCGGTAGGCATAGGGATGGATGGACGGGCGTTGCATGGACGAGTCTAAACATGTAACTTCAAGACCTAGGGCATTGCAGATAAACAATAACAAGCATAAAAGTACTAAACAATCCTAGGATGTGCTCCAAATATAGTCATACATGCTCGCAATGAGAACTTGCATAACATCTTCTGTCCAGCCAGCCTGTGGTAGCGGGGCCTCTAGGGAACTAATGGCAATTAAGGTTCTCCTTTTAATAGAGCACCGGAGCAAAGCATTAACACTCCGTGAACACATGTGATCCTCACACCACAACCATCCCCTCCGGTTGTCCCAATTATTGTCACTTTGGGGCCTTTGGATCCGGACAATGATATGTGTACACAACTTGCAGATAAGATCATAAACAATACTATCATGATGATTCAATAATAAGTTCAGATTTGAGATCATGGCACTCGGGCCCCAGTGACAAGCATTAAGCACAACAAGTTGCAACAAAGTCAAATAGCAATAATAGAGATACTAGGCACTATGCCCTAACAGATCTTATTCGATTACATGATAGAACTCATACAATCCCTACCATCCCCAAGCCTACAGCGGGAGATTACTCACTCATGGATGAGGGAAACATTGGTGGTTGATGGAGATGCATTGGTGATGATGATGGCGATGATCCTCTCCAAATTCCCCGTCCCGGCAGGGTGCCAGAACGGAGTTTCTGGATCCGAATCTTGGTTTCTGATGGAGGCGGCGGAGCGGAACTCTTTTTGAAAAACTATCGACCCCCCCGGAGTTTTTAGGTCAGAAGGCAACTAATAGGCACGAAGGGAGGCCGAGGAGCTGCCTAGGGTGGCCAAACCCCCTCCAGGCGCGGGGTCAGGTGGGACCGCGCCTAGGGTGGGTCTGGGGCCCCCATGCCTCCTCTCTGTCTCCCCTTCTGGCTTCGTGGATCTTCTGGTGAGAAATAGTTTTTGGCATATTTTCCAGGATTTTTCCTGATAGGTCATTTTCTGCACAAAAACAAGACACCAAGGTAATTCTGCTGAAAACAGCGCCAGTCCATGTTAGTTGTATCCAAATCACACAAGTATAGAGGAGAAACAATAGCAAAGTGTTCGAGAAAGTAGATACGTTTTGGACGTATCAACCCCCCAAGCTTAGCTTATTGCTTGTCCTCAAGCAATTCAGTTGAAAACTAAGTGCGATAAAAGAACTTTTACGGACACTTTGCTTCATATGATGTATATATTCTCAGCACGGGAGTAGATACTTAGAAAATTCATAATAAGCAGTATGCAACTAAGTCTACTCAATAGACATTGCAAGCTATGAAGAGAAACCAACTCAATAATAATAAGTAGCATGAAACATAAACATAAGCAAAATTGCAATGCTCATAATAAGGTATGATAGAGTGGTATCTCGCTTACCTTGGCTTTATGAGCACAATATAAATGCCAAGGCACCTCTGAAGTTCACATGAAGATTAGAAGTAAAGATATCAGAGATACACACATCAAATTCATGACATAGTTAACCAGTTTTGGAACAAACACAAGAATGACAACTATGCTCTCAAGAAGGTTCTCATAGAATAAGTGATGACTCAACAAGGTTGTGAAAATGGTTTTGTGAAGGTTTGAAAGGCTTCCCAATGCTGAAAGGAAGGTACTCA
Organism: Avena sativa; assembly: GCA_916181665.1. Taxonomy (NCBI): domain Eukaryota; kingdom Viridiplantae; phylum Streptophyta; class Magnoliopsida; order Poales; family Poaceae; genus Avena; species Avena sativa. The sequence continues at coordinate 19,223,181 of OV702285.1, forward strand.
TTATCTTTGAGCTCTCATTGCCCCTATCATAGGCATCTTCATGTGGTTAAAGTGAAAGTGAGGTCCACTCTGAATCATATGCTTGACAGACCATAGACTAGAAATCCCAAGTCCCTTGAGTACGAGGGTCGCTCCGCATGCTACTCAACTTTGGTCACCTGAAAGTTCTTGTCATTGTAAATACATGCATATCATCGAGAACCGCCAACGGGTTACCCCTTGCACATGGTACATGAGCTTTACCATAACCAAAATGACAAGGCAAGTAGACAATGAGCATCTCAGCAATCTTTTTATTTACCATATGCATAGCTTTTTATTGAGGACGCTTCATAGATGCTCATTATAGTGATGCTGCAAGTTTCCACCATGATTAAACATGGCTTAGGCTAGCGGCCCAGGCATTTCTCTAACACAATGTATAAACTCCATGAACTCACAATCTCCCCTTTATTTCACATCGTCGACATCCGTAAACAAAAGAGCAAGGAATCAACTAGATGAGATATCCAAAAAGTGTTGAAAGCGTTCCCCGTGGCAGCACGGTTCTGCTGACTCCCAGTATATAATTAGCAAGCATATAACTTTCATGGACTAGTCACAATGGTTCAGAATTATTAAGCGCAAGGAATAAAGTGTGCCATCAAGTTCGTGAGAGCTTTACTAACTAACTTTCTCAAAATAGACAAACATTTTATTTTGGAAGAAAAGACGGCATATGGAATATGCACTGAAATAGCAAATGATGCTAATAGGTAGGTATGGTGGATACATCTGACAATATTGGTTTTGGGGAGTTGGAAGCACATGTAGAGCATATACTTAGTGCAAGTGAAGGCTAGCAATAGAGAGGGAGCGACAAACGAGAGAGCAATAGCTGTCATAATCATGCTTGCAACAAAACAGGACTAACTATGACATGAAAGTGATACAAGAACTCTGAGGCAAAATAAATCATCGAGGCTTACTGACTATTGATTAGTCATATGCATGCGTGAGCATGTGCCAAGTTGATTCACATGAATAGTCAGAGGAGGATACCGCAATGTCATACCAAAGTATGAATAAAACAATGCAAGCAAACATTCATATGGCATGCTACAAACTATTAGCAAGCTGGAGCTAATCATAGACAAGCAAGAACTACTAAGCATCCATAATGACATACACCTTACACAAACATGCTAAGCATGCTCACAATAATGAGTATATGTACAAAAAGGAAACAAATAGAGTTCGTTACCAGCCTCTTACCACACCTCGAGTTGTCTTAATCTTCATTATTGCCCTTCACTTGTGTGACTTGAATAATTAAAATGAAACCAAAATCCACTGAGGACGGCTGAACCCTGCAAAGAACTCACAAAACCAAAGAAGAACAACAAATATTTTTGGTGTTTTCAATTTTTTTAGAAACAAGCAAACAAAGAAAAACCAAACAAAAAAAGCAAACCAAAAAATATTTTTGGTATTTTTGGGTTTTTAGAAAGAAGCAACACAAACCAAAAACAAAGCAAAAAACAATGGATATACAAAGAACCGACCGAACATGATATAAATATGAGTGTGTGGTGTCGGTATACCTCCCCCCAAGCTTAGGCTTTTGGCCTAAGTGGGGCTCAATAACGCGGATAATACCCCCATGCTGGTGGGTCATCATAGGAGTGATCATAGTCAGGCACCTGTGATGAAGAAGACGACACGCCCCAATCAAATGAGGGCTGATGATATGAAGACTCTCCCAAGTTGGAGGGCTGAACCGAATTGTCTTCGGCATCCTCTTCAACATTCTCCTATTGCTGGGAGAGTCCCCCCCACATAAGTGTCAAGCTCCTCCTCCGTAAGTGACCATCCTTGCCTGTTATCAAAGTTAAAGAAAGCAGGTGCAGGCAAATAAACTATTTTCTCAGTCCTACCCTTTCTCCGACCTTGCTAGGCAAAATATAATTCATATGGAAAACTTCTCACATTAGCCCCCAAGGAAACAAAACCATGCTGAATCATAGATTCAATATCAAGCGTCTCTATGGGGAACTGAAAATCTAAATAATGAGGCTCTAAACCATGGAAAGCTAGCAACCTAGAAGCAATGAGACCTCCACAAATTCCACCCTTCTCATGGTTGGTGGTGAGACGGTGAGCTATCAAAGCACCCAAACTATAAGAACTATTCCTATTCAGAGCAGCTGCAATAAAAGCAAGATCAAAAGAAGAAAACTTTCTAGCAATCTTTCTAGCAAGAACACACTTGGTAATAAAATAGGCAAAGTATCTAATAGCTGGGAGCTGAATGTTCCAAATTTTACCACTTTCCTTTGAGAAGTCGAAACCTTGGCAAATCTCAGCATACAAATCAATAAGTGACTTGGACCTCTCCTTGATCTTCTCACAAGATCCCCACTGAGGTACTCTAATTGCTGCACAGAAATCAGCAAAGGGCAGGTCGACACGTATATTATATATTTTGTAATGGACCATGGGATTATAAGTAGACCAAGTGAACCGGAAGTCCTGCACAAAAGCCATGGTTATCTTAACATATTGGATTGGTTCACCTTCAACAAAGTGCTCCAACCCTGCATTTGTAACCAAAGTTTGGAAATCTTGAAGGATCCCCGCAGCTCTTATAAATTCATGGCATGGATATATGGAAGGAAAAACTGCCTCCTCACGATGAACCTTCATTGGCTCAAGCACCATCAAGTCATATTGGTTCAGTGGATAAGCACTCATCTTCCTTGCTGAAATTTTAGACAACCATCAAACCAGTGATTTCTAAGTTGATAAATGATGAGCAACTACTATAGGAACTTGCTAGAGGGCTACACATGCATCAAAACAAAGTTTCTAAGCATAGAACAAGCATGCAAGCTCAAACAAACTGTCACCTATAGCAGCAAAATACTCAAGATACAATCTACCAATCACAAATCTAATTGGACAAGTGGAGAAGGCACATACCAAGGAGCAAACCCTCCAAAAATCAGCACTTGAGATGGGCTGAACAAGGAGATCGAAAATCACGAGCAAGAACAACAAGAACTTGATCTTGAGCAAGTTTTCCGGTTTTTTTTGGGAGAGATAAAGAAGGTGGCTTTGAGGAGGCAGCCTGGAGGGGCCTAGGTGGGCCAAACCCCCCTAGGCGCCACCAGTGGTAGGCCCGCGCCTACCACAGGTGTGGTGGCCTGGGGTGGACCCCTGGGTCACCTCTGGTACCTCTCTGCCCCTTTTTTCGAGGAAAAAATTATTTTGAATTTTCTGGGATTTTTCGGGAAACTTTTTTTTGGCCAATTTTCAGGGTACGAAAATTGATTTTCTCGCATAAACAGTTTTTTCAGAAGAAGCAAAAGCAACCAAAAGCCAAACTACAGGAGCTCTAAGAAACAAGCAAACAACTAGCAAAACTAAAGCTAAAGCAAAGGCCAGGAAGGAGAAGGAAAAAGAAAGCAAGTATAACCACAGTGGAAACATTATTTTGTTCATTAAAATCCTTTTGTTAACAAGGTTGATCAAGTATTGTTACCAAAACAATCTTATATGAAACAAAACCATGCATTCCACAAGGTGATTATGTTACCTCATACTTGATAGCAATGGTCCCAATCATAATAGTTTCAAAATTTCCTTGTGGAATGGGACAATATATTTCTCCAACCTTAATTCCTTCAATATTTTCAATGGAATTCAGGCAATATCTCTTAAAACCCTCCTTGGGGAAATAAACAGTGTGCTCTTTGTCATTAATATTGAATGTTACTTTTCCTTGATTGCAATTGATGACAGCACCTGCAGTATTAAGAAAAGGTCTCCCAAGAATAATAGACATATTATCATCTTCAGGCATTTCAAGCACAACAAAATCAGTTAAGACCATGCAATTATGAGAAACTTGAACAGGAACATCCTCACATATACCAATAGGAATAGTAGTTAACTTATCAGCCATTTGCAAAGATATATCAGTTGGTATCAACTTTTCTAGCTGGAGTCTCTTGTAGAGAGAAAAAGGCATAACCATTAACTCCAGCTCCCAAATCACATAAAGTAGTTCTAACATAATTATTCTTAATGGAGCAAGGAATAGTTGGTATACCTGGATCATCAAGTTCCTTTGGAACCTTAACATTGAAGGAATAATTAGCAAGTAGAGTAGAAATCTCCTCATTAGGAATCTTCCTTTTATTAGAGACAATATCCTTCATATACTTTGAATAAGGAGGCAACTTAATAGCATCAGTCAAAGGAATTTGCAAGAATAAAGGTTTCATCCACTCACAAAACTTGTTATAGTGTTCCTCCTCCTTTGACTTGTGTTTCTTACCTATAAAAGGCATAGGTTTCTGCACCCAAGGTTCTCTCTCTTTACCATGTTTATTAGCAATAAAATCTTCCTTTGTGTACCTAGTGTTCTTAGTGTGCTTCTCAGGTTCTTCCTCACCTTCCTCCTTATCAGGAGACTCATCATTATTATTACCACTCTCAGTTTCAGCATCAGAGACAGATATACTATTAGGATCTATAGCAGGTTCAAGTGGTTCCTCAACTACTTTATGTTTATTTTTCTTCCTCTTACGAGGACTACCACTATCTTCACCTTGTTGAGAATCCTGCTCAATTCTTTTAGGGTGTCCTTCAGGATATAAAGGATCCTGAGTAGCTATACCACTCCTAGTTATAATTCCATAAGCATGTTTATCTCCTGAAGCATTAACTAGCATATTTTTTTGTACCTTAGCAAGTTGATCAAGTTGAGTTTGAACCATTTGAAAGTGTTTACAAAGCATTTTAATATAATTAGAAGTTCTTTCCACAATATCTTTCAACTCATGGATAAGTCTCGAGTTTTCCAATAAATGATTCTGAACTTGTTTATTAAAATAACCTTGTTTAACAATAAAAGTGTCAATTTCCTCTAAACATTGATCAGGAGGCTTACCATAAGGAATATCACCTTCATCAAAGTGTTGGAGAGAGTGTACCTCAATAGTAGATGAGTGGGGAATTGGCTTACATAATTCTTCTATAGTAGGTAGATTCTTTACATCTTTAGCTCTAATACCTTTCTCCTTTAGACACTTCTTAGCTTCTTTCATCACTTCATCATTTAATGCAATAACTCCCCTCTTCTTTGTTGTTGCTGTTGGAACTGGTTCAGGAACAACTGGTTCAAGAGTAATAGGCTCAGGTGCATTCAGCTCAGTTGAAGTCCAATCATCATAATTCTTGCTTATCTTGGTCATTAATTCTCCAGCATCTGTAGGAGTCCTTTTCCTGAAAACACAATCAGCAAAGCTATCTAGGTAGGTCCTAGAATCATTAGTTAGTCCATTATAATAAATATCAAGAAGCTCATTCTTAGGTAATGGACATCCAGGATGTCCATGAATCAAGGCACAAAACCTTGTCCATGACTCATGCAATTTCTCTTCTTCTTCCTGTTTAAAATCAAAAAGTATCTGCAAAGCGGCATGTCTAGCACTGGGAGGAAAATATTTATGGAAGAAAGAAGGAATCAAGCAATCAGGGCTATCGATGGAACCAGGAGGTAATCTATTAAACCAAGCCCTAGCTTCTCCTTTTAGTGAAAAAGAGAAGATCTTAGCAACAAAGTACTTACGCATCTTAAAATCATCAGAGAACAAAGCACTCATAGTAGAAAGCTCATTCATATGAGCCACAACACTCTCATTTTCAGTACCACAAAAAGGTTCTTTCTCAACAATATCTAAATAAGATAAATCAAGAGAGAAATCATAATCTTCATCTTTACTATCTATGTGAGAAGTGGCAAACTTAGGATCAGAGGACATCTTAGGCATAATAGTACGTCTAGCAAGGAGACTCTTCATATCACTAGTACCATGTGTGTTTCGGCACTCTTCAACAAAATCATCAGTGAGCTCAATGTAACCATCACTAATATCATAACTCTCACTAGCCTCAGGTGAGCTAATAGGTGTAACAGTGTATTTACTAGGAATTTTGGTATTTCCTAGACTAGCCATAGTAGCATCTAGAAAAGGACCTAATGAACCACTCGCATCAAGCACAGTAGAAGTAACATCATGAGCATCAAAAGCAGTTTCAGACTCAGCAGTAGTAGCAGTGTGTGTAGCATGTGTATGTGGCGGTGGTGTAACAAGCTTACTTATAACAGACTGTGAATCAAGAGCAGCATGGGTGTTTAGGACTGTACCTCTTCTTGTAGTGGATGGTAAAATAGGGAACTTTCCATCATGAGACTTCCCCATGATGAAAGGAGTAGCAGTGAACAATAATAGATCCAAGTGAACTTACAAATAAAGCTATGCTCCCCGGCAACGCTGCCAGAAAATAGTCTTGATGACCCACAAGTATAGGGGATCGCAACAGTCTTCGCGGGTAGTATTATCCAATTTATTGATTCGACACAAGGGAAGCCAAAGAATACTTTCAAGCCTTAACAACTGAGTTGTCAGTTCAGCTGCACCTGGAAATAGTTCTTGCTCACAGAAGTTTATCAGTAGCAACAGTTTGTAATAGCAACAACAACAACAACAACAACAAAAACAACAACAAAGCATTAACACTCTGTGAACACATGTGATCCTCACACCACAGCCATCCCCTCCGGTTTCCCAATTATTGTCACTTTGGGGCCTTTGGATCCGGACAATGATATGTGTACACAACTTGCAGATAAGATCATAAACAATACTATCATAATGATTCAATAATAAGTTCAGATCTAAGATCATGGCACTTGGGCCCTAGTGACAAGCATTAAGCACAACAAGTTGCAACAAAGTCAAATAGCACTAATAGAGATACTAGGCACTATGCCCTAACAGATCTTATTCGATTACATGATAGAACTCATCCAATCCCTACCATCCCTAAGGCTACAGCAGGGGATTACTCACTCATGGATGAGGGAAACATCGGTGGTTGATGGAGATGTGTTGGTGATGACAATGGCGATGATCCTCTCCAAATTCCCCATCCCGGCAGGGTGCCAGAACGGATTTTCTGGATCCGAATCTTGGTTTCTGATGGCGGCGGCGGAGCGGAACTCTTTCTGGAAAACTATCGACCCCCCCCTGAGTTTTTAGGTCAGAAGGCAACCTATAGGCGCGGAGGGAGGCTGAGGAGCTGCCTAGGGTGGCCAAACCCCCTCTAGGCACGAGGTCGGTGGGCCCACGCCTGGGGTGGGTCTGGGCCCCATGCCTCCTCTCTATCTCCCCTTTTGGCTCCGTGGATCTTCTGGTGAGAAATAGTTTTTGGCATATTTTCCGGGATTTTTCCCCATAGTTCATTTTCTACACAAAAACAAGACACCAAGGTAATTCTGCTGAAAACAGCGCCAGTCTGTATTAGTTGTATCCAAATCACACAAGTATAGAGGAGAAACAATAGCAAAGTGTTCGAGAAAGTAGATACGTTTTGGACGTATTAATGCTGCAAGTTTCCACCATGATTAGGCATGGCTTAGGCTAGCGGCCTAGGCGTTTCTCTAACACAGGATACAAACTCCATGGACTTACAAGTTCCCTCTTTACTTCACACCGGTGACACCCATAGACAAAAGAGCATGATATCAACTGATTACAAAGTACAAGTGCAATGTTGAAAACGTTCCCCGTGACAGCACGGTTCTACCAATTCCAACGTATAAGTGCAAGCATATAGAACATAGATGACACAATGGTTCAAGTTTATTAGGGGCAAAGAATATAAAATGTGCCAGCAAGTTCGTGAGGGCTTTAATCACTAAGTTTTCACATAACAAAATAGTTTTTAATTGGAAGATAGCTGAAAACAAGAATATACTTGGAATGGTGTAACACACCATGCATAGGAGTTTATAGTGGACGCTTTGGAATAACTTGGTTTCTTGGAAGTTGGAAGCATGAGTAGAGCTTACTCATACAAGTGGAGGCTAGCAAAAGACTGGGAGGAACCAACTAAGAGAGCAATAATGGCCATAATCATGCAGAGCAACAAAACATTACTAATCAAAGCATAGAGTGGTACTACAAGTCAAGGATTAGATGATCATAGAGGCTATGGTGACTTGTTCATAGTCATAACATGGTGTGAGCATGTGCCAAGTCAACCCAAACAAAGCATCAAAGGAGAATACCATAATACTATGCTTTTGTATGCTAAAACAACGCATAATTTTTTCAAGGCACACTAAGCAATCCCAATTGTTTGGAACAAGACATGCTATAGAAATAATCACGAAGCATAAGGTCAAAAAAATATCTAGCATCACACGATAAAGTCTAAGCCACAGTCAAAACAAGCTCCCTTTTGTACCATTATAAGCATGAAGCTTCCTACCCTTTTCCAACACCAAGCAACTTATTTGAAACAACTCACAAAGATAAAAAATAAAGAATAGTGAGCTTGTCTCACAAATCTATAAAGAAGAACTAAAAAATTCTAAGATGAAAGCACAAGAAAACTAAGGCTGAACGCAGTGCTAGCAAAAGTGAACACTCACAAAACAATAAGAGTGAAAACTAGAGTGTTCTAGGCAATGGAAACAGAGTGTGTCTCTCTCCAAAACAAGTGTGGTGTAACCAATCAACTTACTCAAGCAAACTAAAACCAAAAATGAAAACTAAGACGCTCCAAGATCAACACAACAATGCATCAAACAATAAAAACGAAGTGTTTAGAAAGACCTGACATTTTTATTGATGAAGAAGGGGATGCCTTGGGCATCCCCAAGCTTTGACGCTTGTACCTCTTGGATATTTCTTGGGGTGACACCGGGGTGGCATCCTCAAGCTTGAGCTTTTGTACATTCTTCATCTCATTATATCATTCTTTCTCTACACCTGAATTGTTTTCCTTCATACAAAACTTCACACAATCTTCATTAGCAACATTAGTGTATTCAAAAGATAATAGACCTTTAGGCAAAGATTTGGAACAACAAGACTTTCACTAAATACACAAGCTACTATAGCAACTCCTTAAAAAATCTCAATTTCCCAAAAAGAACCCAAAAGAGAATCAATAAGAAGCAAATGCAAATAATGGCAAAAATCTGTCAAAATAGACCAGCAGGTAGAAACCGATTTTTTCTAAGGCCTTCTGTTGCTCAAATCAAAAAGTGTTGAACTAAAGAAATTTATCTAACATACTGGGGGATTTATTCATAAATTTTGAGCTCAATCAGAGTTACAAAGACTCCTCATGAATTTTTATGGTGGAGGACATAAATCTATTTCGGGACAGCAACTCCCCAAATCTTACTTCCCTCTCATTAGAGGTCATTCTTGGCACAAAAATCAAATAAAAAGGATAATGAGAGGTCATTACTGAAGTAATAACTTCCAAGACTCAAGAAAACTCTTGGGTTATCTCCCAACAAGTACTTTTCTTTAACGCTTTATGTTAGGCTTGATAGTTTGAGAAGATGCTCACATAAGATATATGAATTGAAGTAAAAGAGAACATCAAGAACCAAATTCAAAACACATTTAAGTCTAACCCACTTTCTATGCATAGGAATCTTGTAAAGAAACAAGTCATGAAAGCACAAAGCAACAAACATAGGAAAGTAAAACAAGTGCAACTTCAAAAATTTCAACATAAAGAGGGGAAACTTAATATTGTTGAGATACATAAAACCATGTTTCCCTCTCTCATAATAACTTTCAGTAGCACCATGAATAAAATTAACAATATAACTATCACATAAAACATTCTTATCACGAGCCACATGCATAAAATGATAATTACTCTCCACATAAGCATACTCATTATTATTAATTGTAGTGGGAGCAAATCCAACAAAATAGCTATCATTGTTATTCTCATCACCATAATCATAAAATATAGGAGGAAGATTGTAATCACAATTAACTTTCTCCTCAATAGTAGGTGGACTGAAAATATCATAGTCATCATTGTAATCATCATATATTGGAGGTAAAGTATCATCAAAGCAAATTTCCTCCTCAAAAGATGGGGGACTAAAAAGATCATTTTCACCAAAACTAGCTTCCCCAAGCTTAGACATTTCCATAGCATTAGCAACAATGGTGTCCAAAGAATTCATACTAATAACATTGCTATTAGCATGCAAATAAAGATCCATAGGTTTTTTAATTTTCTCTTCAAACACTTCATGTCCTAACTCAAGATAAATACTATAGAGCTCTCAAATTTTGTTGTTGTTTTCCATTAAGCCTAACTAGTGAAAACAAGAAACAAAAAGACAAAACTGCGAATCTAAAGGAAATAACTTCAAGCACTCACACCGGAGGATGTGAGTACCTTTTACCTTACCTCCCCGGCAACGGCGCCAGAAAAGAGCTTGATGTCTACGCACTTCTATTCTTGTAGACAGTTGTCGGGCCTCCAAGTGCAGAGGTTTGTAGAACAGCAGCAAGTTTCCCTTAAGTGGATCACCCAAGGTTAACTGAAATCAGGGAGGAAGTGGTCAAAGGTATTCCCTCTCAAGCAACCTTGCAATCAAGATACAACAAGTCTCTTGTGTCCCCAACACATCCAAAACACTTGTCAGGTGTATATGTGCACTAGTTCGGAGAAGAGATAGTGAAATACAAGTGGGGACGGTGCCAGAAATAGCTTGATGGTGAGGTAAAGACTAAATCAAGAAAGCATGCAACAGATCTAGATGCAAACGGTGTCTCAATGTTTAGAAACAAGGCCTAGGGATCATACTTTCACTAGTGAACACTCTCTCATATAAATATCCTATCTGCATGATAATACTCTTAACTACTCTCCGGTTAGACACTCTAATCATCGGTAGGGCTATAACAGCACTCCTCAAAGTCTGTCTTCCCCAACCTAGATAACCCCACACTGTCAGCTTGAGCGCTAGATGGTTCCAACAAACACCACAATTTCATAGAGACATCCAACTCCAAATATAACTCATAACAAATATTCAATCTAGCCAAAGTGCCACACACAATATGTCCGCTGTCACTTTCACACACGTGGGTAAAAGCATGGATCTATTAAAGCACAAAGAGTATTTATGTAGACTCAAGCCTACGTGCCACCATGGCATGCACGCTGTCACTTTCACACACATGGGGAGAGCAGAGATCTATTGAAGCACTTGAGTAGCAAGGTATATATACTTGATAACTAAGCTCATGAACACAACAAGATCATGCATAGAGAGAGAGATGAACACATAGCTACTGGTAGAGACCTTAGCCTCGAGGAAGAACTACTCCCTTATCATCATGGGAATCAGCAACGGTGATGAAGATGGTGATGGAGATGGCTCCGGGGACACTTCCCCGTCTCGGCAGGGTGCCGGAACAGAGACTTTTAGTCCCCCGAATCTCCCCTTCGGTGGCGGCGGCTCTACATAGGTTTTCATGCATTTCTTCTAGATGCCCTAGGGTTTTTGGGTCAGAGGCTTCTTATAGGCTAAGAGGGAGGCCGAGGAGGCGGCCAGACGACCCACACCCTCCACAGGCGTGGGCCTGGCTTTGCTGCGCCCAGGGGGGGTGGTCTGGCCACCCTCTGGTGCCTCTCCGTCCCTCCTTCTGGATTCGTGTCCCTCACGGAAAGTTATTGACTATGAATTTTGTCCCATCCAATTCCGAGAATATTGATTTTCTGCCTTTCTGGAACCAAAAACAGAAGAAAACAGGCAACTGGCACTGTGGCAACTTGTTAATAGGTTAGTTCAAGAAAATATATAAAAACACCTCAAAGAAAGACAAAGCAAAGGAAAGTAGATACTAAACAAGCATGGAACATCAAAAAATATAGATATGTTTTCGACGTATCAGAACTATGCAGACATGATCGAGACACCTCTCCAATCAATAACCATTAGAGGGATCTGGAAACCCATTACGGCTCCCACATATTTCTATGATGACTTCGTGATCGAATGAACAGTTATATACGATACCAATTCCCTTTGTCGCGCGATACTTTACTTATCTGAGGTTTGATTGTCGGTATCTTTATACCTAGTTCAACCTCGTTACTGATAAGTACCCTTTACCCGTTCCGTGATATGACATCCCTTGTGACCTAGTCACATGCTTGCAAGTCAATTGAATGACATTTCACCGAGAGGGCCTAGAGTATATCTATCCGTCATATGGCTTGACAAATCCCACTCTTGATCCATGTGCTTCAATCCATACTTTCATAATACCTAACGCCACCTTTATAACCACCCAGTTATGAAGTGGCGTTTGATGTCATCAAAGCATCCATCCGATGATGGTGATTAACATGATCTCATGGTCGAAGGATTAAGTTAGTATGTATTTGAAAGCTTGTAGCAAACAAACTCTAAATGACTTGATCTTATGCTATGCTAAGTATAGGAGTATGTCCATAACATCATTCTCCTAATGATATGATCTTGTTATTAATAACATCTAATGTCCATGATCACAAAACCATGATCATCTATTAATTAACAAGCTAGTTTAACAATAGGCTTACTATGGACTCTTTTATGTTGACAAAACACACAAGTATTAATGTTTTCGGTTAATACAATTATAGCATGAGATATAAACATTTATCATAAACATAAATATATGATAATAACCACTTTATTATTGCTTCTTGGGAATATCTCCAACGGGGTCGACATCCAGTGTGGACATGCAAGGCTAGAGCGGGTTGTATTGAGTAGAAGTAAGGTTTAGATGGTCTGTCGGTAGTGAGATTTATGCCTAGTAGTTGGAGCGGATCTCGAGATCTTGGAGGCTATATCTGGGGCATTCAAGCATTATTCATCTTTGCTTTCGTGCTCCTTTAGTTGTATCAGGATGTTTAATATCACGAGATACCAATTATACCCAGCCTCTGCAACAACGCATGCCTTAGCGGCCTTACGGATGCACACAACCTAGAAAAAAGAAAGAAGAATTATAAAAAAGAAAAGTCCCGCTACAGAGAACTATTCCTTAAAGCAACAAAACTGACACCATCGAAACAACACCAGTAGTCCCCCACTTCAATAACAACGCCTTCAACAAGGAAACAATGCACAAGCTCTATCGTTGCCCGATCAAAGATTATAGGTTTTCACCATGGACAAAGTTCTCGCTCGCAAAACAATGCCTTCAACAAGGCCATTGCCAGGCATAACCAGTTAACGCCAGACCTTGGATTTTCTCCCTACAAGGTAAGATTGAGAACTCCTCCTGTGTCGTCTCCCCCCACAAAGAGTCGTTGCTGCGAGTCATAGATCATGCAGCCAGTTCGTCGTTGCCACAAAAACTTAAATCACCATCGCTCCTCTCATGTTTTTGCTTTCCTGACATTCTATGCATCTGACTTCACCATGGCTCTTTGAATGGCACTTGGTGGAAATAAACAGAAGAGCTTCGCAACGCTCCTACTGAAACCAAATGGCCAGAAAAACAAGGGTACACACGACTGAATACCTTTCGATCCAGTAATCTCCAGGCCTGATGCGCCCATGGGAGTTTGCTGGCGGAGCCTTCGGGAACTCGACACTCCAACCAGATCAACGAGGGAAAGCATCAAGCATATCTTCTTCTTCACGTGGGAGGAACCCTAGGACCGCCTCCATTATTCGGGCCGAACCAGCAGTCGCCACACCGCTGGCGTCTATCGGCAATCGGAACGAGCGGGTCAGCCATTATCCCTTTCGAGCCCATGGCCGAATCCAGAGATTGAGCGGGACTCCAGGAGCAGCATCACCGCAGGGCAGCCGCCACCGCCAGGTCCACATCAAACCCATGGACGGGCACAATATATTTACAATGGGTATTCAAAGTTAAATAAAAGAAATTGTTTGTCCGCCTTGGCGTTGTTGTATTGCTGAAGTAAGCTTATAGACAAAATGCTCAAAGCCTTATGAAACTAGCACAGGAGCAAATCTTGCGCTACTATTGGACCAGAAGGTTCAGTGCTGGAGTAAGCTGTGATGTCAAAGTTTCTTTCAGAATTTGGAAGGAAATAAAGTCATGTTTGGCTACTGTGTTGTTCTTGGTGCAATCCTTTTATTGGTTGACTCATTCGTCCATACTACAATTCACTAGTGGAAACGAGGTCTTTTGTTGATCCCGAAAAGGGGCTCTAACACCGGTTCTTCTACGAACCGGTGTTAAAGGGGGGGCCGTACCAGTGTGGCCCCTGTGGCAAAAAAGGAGCCCCCCTTTAACACCGGTTCGTGCCACGAACCGGTGTTAAAGGTCCCTGCACCAGTGGCCCGCGCACCCCCCCTTTAACACCGGTTCGTGGCATGAACCGGTGTTAAAGGGGGGGGCTATATAAGACACCACCCCAGCCCACACACACCCCACTCTTCCATTATTTCACATTTTGGAGCCTAGCAAGAGGGTGTGAAGAGTGCTAGTTTGTGTTTTTTTCATATGCACTAGAGGTGTTCGGTGAAATGCCCGAGAGCTCAAAATAAGCTTTCTTGTTGCTCTTTCCGTCTCGGTCGAGGTCGGCAACTATAGTTTCATGTGTCATTGATGTACTATATATATAAATGGTCATCTCCCTATTATTTTTTGATATATACTACATATTAATGCAGATGAATCGGCAATGGATGTATGGTGACCGCCGCACTTCCGAGTACATTACGGGCCTCCAAAATTTCATCGTTGTGGCTAATGCAAACCATGGTCACAATGGTTTTATGTGCTGTCCGTGTGTTCACTGTCAGAACAAGAAAGACTACTCAAATACCAGAACCATTCACGCCCACCTGCTTCGATCCGGTTTTCATGCCCAGCTATAATTGTTGGACCAAGCACGGAGAAAAAGGGGTTGTGATGGAAGACAACGAAGAAGAAGAAGTGGATGATGAAAACTATCATAATATGTATCCTGAATATGATGATAATGCAACGGAGGTAGATAATGAAGATCAAGAGGGAGCAGATGGGCCCGCTGATGATGATCTTGGTCGGGCCATTACTGATGCAAAGGAAGAATGTGAAACTGAAAAGGAGAGGGAGAAGCTGGAGCAGATGTTAAAGGATCACAAACCATTGTTGTATCCAACTTGCGAAGATGGCCACAAAAAGCTAGGTGCCACACTGGATTTGCTGCAATGGAAGGCAGAGAATGGTGTGACTGACAGCGCATTTTCAAAGTTGTTGGTAAAAATGAAGAATCTTCTTCCAAGAAATAATGAGTTGCCTGACAGTACATACCAAGCAAAGAAGGTTGTCTGCCCTCTAGGATTAGACGTGCAGAAGATACATGCCTGCATTAATGACTGCATCCTCTAGCGCGGTGAGAAGTACGAGAATTTGGATGCATGCCCGGTATGCACTGCACTACGGTATAAGATCAGACGAGACGATCCTGGCAATGTTGAGGGCGAGGCCCCTAGGAAGAAGGTTCCCGCCAAGGTTATGTGGTATGCTCCTATAATACCACGGTTAAAACGTCTCTTCAGAAATAAAGAGCATGCCAAGTTGTTGCGATGGCACATGGAAGACCATAAGAAAGACGCGATGTTGAGACACCCCGCTGATGGGTCACAGTGGAGAAAAGTCGAGCGAGAGTACCTGGAATTCGCACGTGACGCAAGGAACTTAAGGTTTGGTCTAAGTACAGACGGCATGAATCCTTTTGGTGAGCAGAGCTGCAGTCACATCACCTGGCCTGTGACCCTATGTATCTATAACCTTCCTCCTTGGTTGTGTATGAAGAGGAAGTTCATTATGATGCCAGTGCTCATCCAAGGCCCGAGGCAACCCGGCATCGACATTGATGTGTACCTAAGGCCATTAGTTGAAGAACTTTTACAGTTGTGGGCCAAACCAGGTGTACGTATGTGGGATGAGCACAAAGGGGAGCCATTTGACCTACGAGCATTGCTTTTCGTAACCATCAATGATTGGCCTGCTCTTAGTAACATTTCAGGGCAGACAAACAAGGGATACAATGCATGCACACACTGTTTAGATGATACTAAAAGTGTATATTTGGATAAATGTAAGAAGGTTGTGTACCTAGGGTATCGCCGATTTCTTCTGAACCTGCATCCAGTAAGAAAGAAAGGCAAGCATTTCAAACGTCTGGCAGAACCCCGGAGGAAGCCTGTCCTCCGTACCGGTGAGGAGGTATTTGGTATGGTCAAGGACCTAGAAGTAATCTTTGGAAAAGGTTCTGGCAGTCTATCTGTTCCGAATGACGATGCCGGACACGCGCCCATGTGGAAGAAGCAATCTATATTTTGGGACCTACCCTATTGGAAAGTCTTAGAGGTCCGCTCTTCAATCGACGTGATGCACGTGACGAAGAATGTTTGCGTGAACCTGCTAGGCTTTCTAGGAGTGTATGGGAAGACAAAAGATACACCGGAAGCACGACAGGACCAGCAACGTCTGAAGGCCCCTGAAGAGCCTATGCATCCTGAGAACGAGAAGGGTAAACGATGCCACTTAACTCCTGCCAGCTACGCTCTTACCAAAGCAGAGAAGGAAATCTTTTTTGAATGTCTGAGCAGTATCAAGGTCCCGTCTGGCTTCTCGTCGAATATAAAGGGAATAATAAATATGGTAGAGAAAAAATTCCAAAACCTGAAGTCTCATGACTGCCACGTGATTATGACACAATTGCTTCCGATTGCATTGAGGGGGCTTCTACCTGAAAATGTTCGAGTACCCATTGTGAAGCTATGTGCATTCCTCAATGCAATATCTCAGAAGGTAATCGATCCAGAAAGCCTACCAGGGTTACAAACAGATGTGGCCCAATGTCTTGTCAGCTTTGAGTTGGTGTTCCCACCATCCTTCTTCAATATTATGACGCATCTCCTGGTTCACCTAGTAGAAGAGATTGCCATTCTCGGTCCTGTATTTCTACACAATATGTTCCCCTTTGAGAGGTACATGGGAGTCTTAAAGAAATATGTTCATAACCGTGCTAGGCCAGAAGGAAGCATCTCCAAGGGCTATGTAACAGAGGAGGTCATTGAGTTCTGTGTTGATTTTATTCCTGGCCTTAAGGCGATTGGTGTTCCAGAATCACGACATGAGGGGAGACTGCGTGGAAAAGGCACCCTAGGATGTAAAGCAATGATATGTAGGGACGGGCATTCTCTCAGTCAAGCACACTACACGGTTTTACAAAGATCTATCTTGGTTGCCCCGTATATCAATGAACACAAGAATTTAATACGCCTCAAACACCCGGGGCAGTCTGATGAATGGATTATAAGTGAACACATGGCGAGTTTTGGCGGCTGGCTGCAAAGACTTCTCACGAATAACACCACTGTTGGGGATCAGTTGTACTTGTTGGCCAGGACACCGTCTTCGACTGTATGTACTTTCCAAGGGTACGAGATAAATGGGAATACATTTTACACGATAGGCCAAGATAAAAAGAGCACCAACCAAAATAGTGGTGTCCGCTTCGATGCAGCAGAAGACAATGGGCACAAGACCACGTATTATGGGTTCATAGAGGAGATATGGGAACTTGACTATGGACCTAATTTTAAGGTCCCCTTGTTTCGATGCAAATGGGTCAAGCTAACAGGAGGAGGGGTTGAGGTAGACAAGAAGTACGGAATGACAACGGTGGATCTCAACAATCTTATGAAGAACTTAGACGAACCATTCGTCCTAGCCAATGATGTGGCTCAGGTTTTCTATGTGAAGGACATGTCCTCCAGACCAAAAAAAAAAGAAAAAAAATATGCAAACGAATACATCATATGATGAGCCAAAGCGTCACATAGTTCTTTCAGGGAAAAGAAACATCGTGGGAATCGAGGACAAGACAGACATGTCAGAAGATTATAATAAGTTTGATGAAATTCCGCCCTTCACAGTGAAAACTGACCCAAGCATTCTGTTAAGTAAAGAAGATGCTCCATGGTTACGTCTGAAGCGATCATAAGGAAGGACATATGCCAAGAAGTTCATGCTCATATTATGTAACTCTAGTTCATGTTTTTAATATTAATACATGTCTTGAGTGTTAGTCATGTTTTGTGGATGGACCGGGACTATGAGAAGAAGTTGTCCCGATTCGTACTTACCATTAAGATCTGATCTCCAAACGCGCGCGGTCACATATTAGGGAGTGCCTCTATGACCAGTTTCTTGGAGATGCCGGAGGACTAGGCTCCGTCGGCATCTCCCTGAAACTGGCCGTAGTGGTGTCCCTGCTCTCGAAAACCATCTTGCAGCTTTGTAACTTCTCTAACTAGATCAATACACCTGGGAGCTAACTAATTTCACATATTAGGGAGTTCCTCTATGACCAGTTTCTCGGAGATGCCGGAGGACTGGGCTCCGTCGGCATCTCCCTGAAACTGGCCGTAGTGGTGTCCCTGCCTCAAACTGGCTGGATGACTGGACTCACAAGGATGCCTATTTATAGTACAAGCAGCTCGACATAGTGTTGACACTTACGAAATAATGTCGACACTCACCCCTATTATTAGTGCTGACTCGTGTTTTGTCCCGGATGGTGTCTCCAACCGGGACTAAAGGTTCATCTTTAGTCCCGGTTGGTGTCTCCAACCGGGACTAAAGGTTCATCTTTAGTCCCGGTTGGTGACACCATCTGGGACAAGGTACACGCCGCACGACATAATGTCGACACTCACCCCTATTATTAGTGCTGACTCGTGTTTTGTCCCGGTTGGTGTCTCCAACCGGGACTAAAGGTTCATCTTTAGTCCCGGTTGGTGACACCATCCGGGACAAGGTACACGCCGCACGACATAATGTCGACACTCACCCCTATTATTAGTGCTGACTCGTGTTTTGTCCCGGTTGGTGTCTCCAACCGGGACTAAAGGTTCATCTTTAGTCCCGGTTGGTGACACCATCCGGGACAAGGTACACGCCGCACGACATAATGTCGACACTCACCCCTATTATTAGTGCTGACTCGTGTTTTGTCCCGGTTGGTGTCTCCAACCGGGACTAAAGGTTCATCCCGCCATTTTTTCCCGCCATTTTTCTTCCCGCCAGATCTTCTTCCCGCCATTTTTCTTCCCGCCAGTTCTTCCCTCCAGTTCTTCCCGCTAGTTCACTATATATATGTAGGGGGTTGGCCTCCATTGTCATTGCACATCTCTAGACTCATATCTGCAACCTCATCACTCTTTCACATGGCTTCCACCGTAGCACTAACCCCCAGGGAGGCGGAGGCGCTTTGCACCTCGAACTACCCCTGCCCGCCGGGCTACTGTGTCCCCGTCAGCTGGATGCTGAGCGTCGGAGGCGTGCCGGTTCCTCCTGTCCCTCTAGGTGTGGCGCGCCGGATGGCTATCACGAACCACTACTACTTCGAGCTCACGCCGGAGCAACGGAGGAATCCCAGATGGCATCCCGACTATTTCCCTACATGGGAAGCCTTCTTCGTGGATCGGCATGAGAGGGCGCTCGCCAGGCACGAGGAGGACGGCCCACCTCCTCCTAACTTCAACGAGGCCGGCCGTCGGCTATGGTGGCGCGGTCGGACTCTCCAGAGCGTCATGGCCTATGACACTACCGCCGACTCTAACCCCCGTCTGCGCTACCCTCAAGTCCAGCCCATGCGTACTCTCCAGAGGTTCAATTACGGCGACCCCGACGACGACATCGATGACGGCGGCGGCGAGTACGACGACTACAGTGGCGAGTATTACAGGTGTAGGCAGGAGCATGACTGAATCACTCCAACATTCCGAAACAAGTTCGGCCGATTGTTACTTAATCTGGCCATGTATCTTAATTTTCAGTTCTTTTATGTATCTTAATTTTCAGTTCCAGTTCGGCCGATTGTTACTTAATCTGGCCATGTATCTTAATTTTCAGTTCTTTTATGTATCTTAATTTTCAGTTCCAGTTCGGCTTTATGTAACTGTCTCAAAATGACCTATCTCATTCGAGGTTTCTTGGCTTTCGGGTCAAATGACCAATGTTATGGCTAGAATCAAGGCATAGTTTGTGATAATATGGCCATATTGTGCATACATGTGCATCATGGCATGGCAAACAATGTTGCAAGAGGAAGTTTTCCTTTTTATCGCACCAAAAAGGCATTTTCCATTTTCCGAGCATAAAAAACGGACGGTTTTGTGAAGCAACCACCAAATGGCTAATTCAAAAAACCACCAACACATTTTACAAAAATACTAGACCACCTTATATGCACAATGTACCAACAGGGGGATCTGAAACTTTTCCGTCCACCTCTGGTGAAAAAGACAAATTCCTACCGAATCGGCAGGAAGTGGGTCACATATGAACTACAAGTACATGATACGATGCTCATGATTTTTTACAAAAATCATTTTTAGGTTCACAATATGCTATTTTATCAAAAAACAATGCAAGTTGAGCGAGGCTTGGTGAGATTCAAGTGTATACAAAAGATGCGACATTTAAATATCCAATCAATTCAAAAATGTTAATACAAAAGATGCGGCATTAAAATTTGATTTGATCTAATAAAAATCATTTTTTAGATGCTTAATATTTCTTATGTTCAAAGTTTTAGGATTTAACAATTTATTTTTGTTTGAATTGAATAATCAAAATTTATATGTAAGAGTTTTAATTATATAAAATGATTTACATGAATGGATAGATATTATTTTTCTGAAAATTATGATATATTATTCATATTTTTCTGAGTTGAAATGAAAAATATATGAATTTTCTAAATTCATATCATATTTTTTGAATTAAAAAAGCCCCTTTAATGCATGAAATAAATGCCCCCCTTTAACACCGGTTCCAGACAGGAACCGGTGTTAAAGGGGGGGGGGGCATTTATTTCGTTTCCCGCGTGCACCACCCCCCCCTTTAACACCGGTTCGGGGCTGGAACCGGTGTTAAAGGGGGGGGGGTAATAAATACGCGCGCGAAACGAATTCCCCCCTTTAACACCGGTTCCAGCCCCGAACCGGTGTTAAGGGGGGGGGGTATTAAATGCGCCATCCCCTTCGCTCCTTTCTTCCCCCCAGAGCCAGATCGCCACCGCCCAGAGCCCCGAACCCCTCGCCGTCGTCCTCGCCACCGAAGACCTCCAGCCCTCGCCGTCTCCGCCCTCGCCACCGCGCGCGCGCCACCGAAGCCGACGACCGCCACCGCCACCGCGCGCGCGCCACCGAAGCCGACGACCGCCACCGCCACCGCGCGCGCGCCACCAAAGCCGACGACCGCCACCGCCACCGCGCGCGCGCCACCGAAGCCGACGACGACGCCGGCGCCTACAAGAACCCCGATGCCGTGGTGAGCTAGCGGACCGCGCCTGGTCGTCCCCTCTATTTCCTCCCCTTCTCTGTTTCGTCGCCGGCGCCCCCCTTTGCAGGCTGCGCTCTGCCACGTCGCCGGCCGCCTCTGTCCGCCGTTGCAACTGCCCGTCGTTGCCGTGCTCGCCCGTTGCCTCCCCGTGCTCGCCCCCGTGCTCGCCCGTGCCTCCCCGTGCTCGCCCCCGAGCAGTTCCTCGCTGGAGCCGGCCTCCCCACGCGAGCTCTCTCGCGAGCGCGTCCACGGATTGGGGCCCTCCGAACAGAGATGTACCAAGATGAAATCGAACCCCTCCGAACAGATGTACCAAGATGAAATCGAACAAGCTTTGTAGAAAGTATGATTTCAAACCATTGTACTTATTAGTAGTAGCTAGGATCAAATCGGACACGAGGACAGCTTTGACGTGGTAGCTCGCGTCATCGGGTGTGGCGGGCAGGAGCGGCTACGCGAGCGCGTCCACGGATTGGGGCCAATGTAACACCCTCAGAATCGGACCTATGCAAGTTTTAGCGAAATCCGCCAAACCCGCATAGAAACGATTCAAAGGTGCCCACCAGGCACTTTCGTGCGGGTGGAAAACGAAGTAATAACATTACACAACAGTCCTCGATGAGACCCACAGAACAGATATATATAACAGCGACTCCATGAGTCAAGAATACAAATATAATATACAAAGATCCAAATCACCTTGAAAATGATAGAGCGTCCGACTACGGACAAGATGCAAATGGGGCTAAGAGCCCTGAAGAATAACCAATGGTGTCCATAACCCTGCCCAGGCCAAACCGGAAGGGTAACCCTGCTAACGACGTCGATCTGAAAACCTTCTTAAACAAAAGGGGTGCCGACAAAGGGCAAAGGAAAAAGAGGAGCGTCAGTACTGAGGCCAGTACACGGCGAGACTAGAATTCGGCGGTCCTCGCCTACAAAGGTATGGTGGACTGAAGCGTCAGCGGCAGCATGCACTAAACAACCTATAGGGACTCGATACAACTAACGGCAATCAGAGAGGGGTAAGAGAGACCTAATCGGAACCAACCTGATCCTACCACCAAACAAACCCATCCTGGTGTTCCCCTCGAAACCAAACGAGGAAGTCAACCGAGGAACTCACACAGTTGGCAGTTTTATTTATTCAGTTATCGTTGTAGCAATTACTAGTCAGGTATAGATAATCATCTTGATGAAATAAGCAGTGGGCAATTTTAGTTAACCATTCCATTGTAGTTGCGACACTTACTAGTCAAATACAATTAGCATGAGATATCCCAAACCCAGCAGTTGTTGGTACTTTTATTAAGCCATTCCGTTATAGTTGCAATACTTACTAGTCAGGTACAATGGTCGCAAGCGACAACTCAAGCAAGCACTTGTTGGCAGTTTTATTTAACCATTCCATTATAGTGGGGCTGATTACTAGTCATTATAAAGTCAAATTTATAGCACTACTTTAGTTATGCTTGTCTATGATCGAGATACTGTGCTCCAAGTCGTCCATAACCGCGGACACGGCTTTCAGAAAGTTTTACCCGGCCGGGGTGCACCAATAGCAACACACACACGATCAACCTCGGAAAAACCAAATCAAAACCCAACGAGGCTTTCACGACAAAGCAATCACAGGATTCAGAAATATTTCAGGGGGCCACCCCTTGGAGTACACCCGCAATGAAGTAAGCTAGCTCCGAGACGGACCCGAGGTTTGGGTGGACGGCTGTGAACGACTGGGAACCCAAAACTGAGCTTGTCGACACCGCGAAAACGTGTCCTGATCCTAAACAGTACAGTGTGCTCCTCGCACAATCGTAAATAAAGCAGTAAAGCATGGCATAAGTACAGGATCGTAAATAAAACCTCAAACTAGTTTGTGGCCCCAAGAAATAAGACTGAATCAAGCTCTGGCTAAGGGGGGCCCATAATTCCCCGTATGTGGATAGCGCGATAAATCAAGGAACAGGTATCAAGTACTCGGGGTCCTACGGGACACAAGTGGGCGGTCGGAAACCAAATATTATCTATCACCCACCGATGCCTCTGCTTACTTACTTCAATTTTAGTTGTTAAACAGGAATTAAAGTGAACGATAATTAAAGCCATGATCATCTCCAACATCAACATGCGGCAATACACCAACAACTATGGCACTGGACGTCACGCAACAGCACTTGAGCAAGCGACTACGACGCGCAAGTCCAACTTTCTACCAAACAACAGGTAATAGGATGTGTCCAAGGCAATATACGGCTGCAAGGGATATCACGGGTACGAAAACTAGAGCATCGCAACACAGATAGCAATAGAGCAACAGGAGGGAATAAATACTATAAAAGGGAAGATAGGTAGAAAGGGGGAGATGCTCGCCTGAAAACATTGCCGAAGGGTTCATCCGGAGATCGGGGCGAAGCTCACATCAACTCAACGGCCTTATCCGCGAAGAAGCAAAACACTAGAAGAAACACCGGATGCACTATTTAATACTACGTCAAAAGATCGGCATGATGCATGTATGATGCATGACATGGCAAGGGTGCGATGCGATTAGGTCATATTAAGTGGAACCGGGGTCCCGACAATTAATTAGATGGTTCAAGTTATTTAGATACCCCGCAATTTAAATGTTGTTTTAACAAGGCAAGAGATGACAACGGTTCGATGCACAAATTTAAATGAGGCCAATATGAGACTAGATTTGCCCGCATATGGGCCCCATATTTAATTATGAGGTGAATCGGCATAAGGCCCCCAAACCACATGATATGCATGCGAGATGAATGATTTAATATGCAACAATTTATATAGTTGACAATTTATAAAATAGGGTTCTCGGATAAGGGTCACACATGGAGGTTTGGCGATCTTGGGGTTCCGGGGTTCGGGGTCGGTCTCAGGGTTCGGATCTGGGGTTCGGTCTCGGCGGGATCGTTCTCGGATAACTGAGGTCGATCTTGCCGCATCCGGGAAGCAGGACTTGGGTCGGTGTCGGGGCGCATCGGGTTCTTCCGGGTCGGTGCCGATCTTGTCGTCGCCGTGGTCTTCGGGTCCGTGCCATCGATTCGGTCTTGGCATTCGGGCGAGGTACTTGGTGTATCCGCGTCGGCGATCTTGGCGTTCAGGGGGAAGTTCTAGGTGTTCCGTGAGGTAGACCTTGCCGCATCCGGGTTCTCGGCGAACTTGGCGTCCGGGAAGGAGTACTTGTCACTCCGGGGTCTCGGTGTCCTCGGATCCGAGAGGAAGAACTTGGCGTTCCATGAAGTCGATATTGCCGGTTTCACCTCGAAGGCCTTGGGGTTCCGTCTTTGGTGTCGATGGCGGACTTGGGTTCGGGTGTCGGGATCTTTGAGCGAAGCCACACAATTTTTCTCATGGACATCACCTTGCCCGCATCCTTTTACGCATCATCCCCAAACGCCACCAAAACATCAATTCACCTCACCAACAGTTGTTACATCGAGTTGTACCGGGGCAAGGATCCACTGTAGTAGAGACTACAACATCAACATGAACACAACAGGATACAAGGAACAAGCGCGTGGCCTTGACGCATCTGACAGCCGCCAGTGCACACGGCCAGAGACAGAGGCAGCAGGGGCCCGATGTTGAGCAGAGGCAGCAAGGAGGCCATGCTCTGGCAGCAAGCGCACGAACCGCAAGCAGAGGGGGACGCTGTCGGTGAGGAGGTGCCCGGGACGGCCGCGGCTCGGTCACTGGGGAGCCTAGGCAGAAGGACGAAGAGGACGACGCCACGAGGGGGCGAGGCCAGCGAGTGACGCTGCACCGGGTGGAACGGCCACGACGCCCTGCAGGAGGCGCCCGACAGGGAGGATGAGGGCGCCACCGGCGAGCAGGCCTCGCGTGGGAGGCGGAGGAGGTGGCCGACGACGGGGTCCCGTGGCGACGGCGAGCGCAGGAGCAGGCGGTAGCGCTCCAGGCCGAGGAAGGCGCGTCCAGAGCGCGCGGGGCCAGGCTCGACGACGGAGGGGCTAGGCGAAGGCGGAGAAGGGCGAGGGCCTATGGCAGGCGGTGCCGGAGGACAGGGCGACGACTGGCGAGCTTCCGCGGGTGGCGGGCTCTGCTCATGGAAGGCCGCAGGAGGTGGGGTACGGGGCGGCGCCGAACGGGGTCACGGAGAAGGGGCGCTCCAGGCGGCACCGGGGAGCAATGGAAGCGGCGGCGGCGGGATTTACAGAGGAGGGAAGACACGAGGGAGGAGAGAAGGGATCGCGGCGCGGTGGTTGGCGTGCAAGCGACACGGAATGGTGGGGCCAGGGGATTGCGGCGGGTGCGTGTTGGTGTACGCGACAGGCAAGGCGACGTGCGTGCGTGGCGTTGTGCGTGTGTAGGGAGGCGTGCGTGGTGTGTGTCGAGAGGTGGTGAGCGATGCGGGGAGGGCGCGTGCGAGGCCAGGGGTGCGGCAGCGAGCGAGAGCCGAGACAGGAGAGATATGGTGATGCCTGCGTTCGCGCCTGGGTGGGTCGCAGGGGCCACGTGAGTGAGGGAGTGGTCGAGTCGGGTGGGTTGGACCGGGTCAGTTGCGTGCGTGCGAGGTAGGGGGTGGCGGCTGGGAGAGAGGAGGGAGTAGGGTTGGTGAGGGGATTTAGGGTTAAGAGATGTCTAGGGTTAGGGTTAGGTTTAGGGTTTGCTAGGTGTGTTGGGCCGGGTGGTAGATGGTCTGGTCCGGTTGGGCCTCTGGCCTGACCGGCCGGACTGTCTTCCCGGACAAAAACGTTTGATTTATTTTGTTTAGTTTTAAATATTCTTTTGGTAAAATAGTTTAGGCAAACAAAAGATCCAGGCGGACCGAGGGTTTGATTTGAAATAAAGGACGGGGATATTTAGAAAACAATAAAAGACTTTTCGAAATAGTTTTAGACAAAACCATGCATGATGATGACGATGCAATGCACAAAAACAACGCGATTTTCTGGCAGTGGTTTTGCGGGATGCCACAGCCAATGACAGGGAAGTGGAGGGGATGGGTCAGGGAGGCGGATTCGTCGGGGAGGCCCAGGGCCCAGGCGCGGTACGGGGACGGCCTCCCCTCTCGGCTGCGGGGGCGGCCTAGGTGGGGTGCGAGCTCGCGATGCGGCCTAGGTGGGGTGCGAGCTCCGATGTGGCATCCCCCCTTGGTCTAGGGCCTATCTTGGGGACATCCCCTCCACATTGTATCTGTTCTGCCAAGTTGTTTTCCGTCGCTATAATGTTTGCCTCGGCCTCCTCTTTCGAACAACGCCCGTTTTAGGTAGGCCGCATCACGCTACCTCGCGCTCCCTAGGTTGCTCTCCAACGCCGCCAGCCTCCGGTCAGCCACTGTAGCTAGCCCCTCTCATATGCATCCGGGATTTCTCCGAATTAGGGTTTGGACCCCTCGGAACTCGTTTAAAATGATCAAGCATCCTTAGGGTTTTAATTTCATTTGTGTATTTTTGTATGAATAATATGTATATTTGTCTATGAATCCAAGTCCACTTGAATGTTTACACTCTTACTCTAGATAATATTATTGTTTTAGAAACTATGGATCCACTTAGTAGAAACCTTGAAGAAGAAGAAATAATGGAGAACATTATTGATGAGGACACCTCACAATATCTGAACTTGGAGGGACATGATGACGACAACTCAAGTACTAGTCATGGAGAAGATGAAGACTCCGGTGAACGCAATTTAATGGTTACAAAGTCCGGCGAGGTATATGCATTGATTAAGCCTCTGCTGACTTTCACAAACAATCTTCTTCTACATGTATTAATTAACGCTTCTTTCTTCTTTTAGCCCTCTGGATCGACCAGCCAGCAACCATCTTCTTCTACGAAAAAGAGCAAGCGAGGCGCGAGCCAGCGGTTGAAAGATCGTGCAAAGTTCACGATCGAAGCAGTCCGTGTTGATGGCAGGCCGATGGAGCCCAAGAAGGCCGCAGACAAATTTGTACGTCAGGCTGGAGTTCTTGTTAGGGACCAAATCCCAATCACAATTGAAAATTGGAATAAGCCAAAGAAGGGCGACGGTACCTTTGTCGATGACAGATCCAAAGAAACGCTTTGGAATTCGTTGTTGGTAAATTTCACCCTTCCGCCAGAGGAGGATGAAAACAACCCGGTTATAAAGGAAAAGGTCAAAGAGTGGACTCTAAAGAAGATGGCTGACGCTTTCCGCAACTGGAAGACAAAATTGAACAAATTTGTCAAATCTGGCGAGACTCCAAATTTCGAAGACGCATATTATGCGAAGATAAGACCTCACTGGCCCGAATTTGAGACATATAAAAAAAGTGTTATAGCTAAAAAGAGGTCAGAAACCAATACGCTTAATGCCCTGAAGAAGGAATATCACCAGAGGACGGGGTCAGGTGGATACATATCTCAGTGGCCTAAGTGGGAGGAAGCTGAGAAGGCCCTGCGCGAGAGAGGGATCACACCCCAGACAGATGGGTGGGACCTACGTGCAAAGACTTGGTTCTACGGAATCGGGGCAAGGTTGGACCCAGAAACAGGATTGTGTATCTTCCCAACCATCCTTGCCAAACCCGTCACTGAACTCATCACGACATACGAGGAAACATCCGCCAGGACCTTCCATCCCGACAGAGAGAATGACCAGCTCACACGCGCCATCGGTAAAAAAGAACACCCTGGACATGCACGAGGCACAGGGGGTATGACGTGGAAGGATGGGTTTGCTGACTGGAGCGACTCTTACAGATGGCGCGGCAGAAAAGAAAAAGAGCGTACAGAGCGGATGACACAGATAGAACATGCACTTGCGGCGCTGCAGGCGCAAGTGAATGCACAACAGAGCCATCAAGCTACCGGCCCATCTCAGCGGCACGAAGAGCCTGCATTGGAAGCTGCCCGCGGCCCAGACTCTGCGCGGAAAAGCAGTGTGGCTTCCACGGAGAACGTGCAGCCCACGCTTGAAATGACGGGTCCTCGATACCCCATGGATGAGATCACGGAGAGCGAACACGCTGAGCTGCATGTGAGATTAATGGGCTTATCCATTAAGGTGGCTGTCGGCTATGCCTTACCTCCTGTAGCTGGTGGAACTTACCACTGCCGACCGATTCCAGATGGCTATGCTATTGTCGGGGTGGATGAGGTTGTGAAGGAATATGAGGAAGCACAGCTTGACCATGCTACGGGTGAAGGGGAAACTCAACTCAAATTTGTAGTGAAAACAACCATTCTTTGGAAGAAGGAACACATTGTGCTTCCAAATTGGAGGTCACTGGCACCCCCGCCGTCTCCGCAGCGTCAGCAGTCTGAGCCGCTTCAGCTATCTCCTGCGCCGCAGCCATCTCCGGCGCGGCAGCCATCTCCGGCCCGTCAGCCATCTCCTGCGCGGCAGCCATCTCCGGCCCGTCAGCCATCTCCTGCGCGGAAGCCATCTCCGGCCCGTCAGCCATCTCCTGCGCGGCAGCCATCTCCGGTGCTTCAGCCATCTCCTCAGCGTAAGCGGAAGAGCACTGCCACGAGGAGCATCAGTAGCACTGCCACAAAGAAATCCGCAGGAAACCGTACGCCAAAGAGTTCAAAAAAACTACGTCCCGCAGCCTTCCGCCAAGCCATTGCCGGTTTTACCGTGGAATCGCAGCGACGAGGAGACCAATAGGATCTCGGAAGAACATGTCAAGAAATTCTTTGCACCTAGACGGGCCGAGCCAAAGGATAAAATAGATCCGGCGGTGGTGGAGAAGTTTTACAATAATCTTTTGAAACCTGAAACCCCACTTGTGCCGGACTACGAGCGCCAGATTTTGAAGGCGGATGCAAGGCGCCGTAGGGAGACTGAAAGTAGCAGTCGTGAGGCACCCCAGAAAACAGTTCCCATGCTCGGAGAGCAGGAAAACCAATCATGTGCCCCGCTCCAAATGTTCGACACACGAGACGCTCCTCCCGTAAATGATTACGAGGCAAAGCTACAAAGAAAGGCCAATGAGATGGGGATGACTTACATTGCATACTTGAACGTCATGGGAGACAACTTGCCCAAATGCGATGCCAACCCCATACAGCCATGGAAGTATGGGAAGAATCTCGTCAAGAAAGAGGAGCTCAAGACTCTACCAACAAAGATGCGAAAATTGCACAAGTGGTACCTTCATTTCTGCAAGACGAGAAAGGTAGAATGGATCATGGCGCATATAAGAGATGATATTTTCTTCTGCGGAGATGACGCGATTGACTTCAACATTCAAGACTTGCATTTTCTATTCAATCAGAAGGAACTCGACAAAGCTGCCATCAGCCTTTATTGTGTGTAAGTACTATTTCTATAATTTATATCTCATCTCATTCACTTTATTAATTGCATGTATATATATATGCTCACCATATATGTATATACTATTATGCAGGAAAAAGGTTATGGAATGCAGGAAAGGAGGCCCTTTTGACATTGGGTTCGTTGACCCAAATAGAGTTCATGAAGAAGTGGTAGAAACCAAACCCAGGCAAACAGAAGATTACTTGCTAACGTCTTTACTGAGACAACAAACCAAAAGGGAAATACTATTGCCTTACAACTTCTCGTGAGTACTGTTACCATCTCTCTTGTACACATTTTATTTCAGCTTACTCGATGTTAAGTGTAACTGATGATGAGTTATGCGTGCGTAGGTTCCACTTTATTCTGCTAGTCATTCAACCCAACTCAGGAAAAGTCCTTGTCATGGACTCGTTACGAAAAGAAAAAGAGATATGGGCAAACTTCAGAGAGATGCTCCAGAGGTAATTTCAATCATATTATCGCACTAGATCGGCAACTTTCGTGACAATAAGTAATTAATTACTCCTTTATCCATTTTCTTTGTCGGACAGGGTTTGGAAAAGGTTCACGGGCAGGGCCGTGGGTGAATGGTCAGAAGAACTAAAATTTGTAAACCAAAATGTAAGTAATACTAGCTAGCTTCCAATTCCATTATATCATGCTTTATTGATTATTGTTTTGATTGAACTCTCTATTCTCGTAAAGTGCGCGCATCAGGGACACGGCAATAACTTATGTGGGTACTATGTTTGCGAATTCATTCGCAACACGATATGTGCGACGGGCCAAGCCGCACTAGAACAACTTAGAGTAAGTAAACAAAGTCCACAACATTATTTTATTACCATCAATTGTGTTGAGTTTTATTCTTATATATATATATTGACGACCCATTCTTCATATATATTCAGATCGAACGGATGCGGGACCAACTCCTACCATTTGAACGCATACGAGCCATTCAAGAGGAATTGGCGGGGTTCATACTTGATGAGGTCGTCACGCCTGGGGGAGAACTCTTTAGATATCCACCAAAATGAACGATGACGATGTATGTGCCGATGACGATGTATGTGCCGATGACGATGTTTGTGTATAATAATAGTTGCTTAATTATTCATGTACTCGTATGTACCGATGATGATTTATGTGTATACCGCTCCCGATCGATTCCCCCTCGCTCCCCCCCTCCCGCAGAAATACGCCCAGAACGGGGCAGAGGCAGAAGTCTGCCGCGGCAGAGATTTAGGCCGTTTTCCTGCCGCGCAAGACCGCGACAGAAGAACCTTTAACACCAGTTGCAGATACGAACCGGTGTTAAGGGGGGGGGGCTGAGGCCTGCGGCAGCCCCACGTGCGCCACCCTTTAACACCGGTTCGTATCAGAACCGGTGTTAAAGGGGCCCCCCTCTAACACCGAACCCTCAACAGCGGTTGGGGAACCGCTGTTAGAGGGCCCTCCCAACCGGAGTTAAAGGGGGGGGGGGCTGCACTAGTGATTCTACAACAATAATGGTATTTCTCATCTCTGGGCCAAAGACAGGAGCATCTCTATCTCATCAGTGCAGAAGCCTTGCCAACACTCCGACAATGGGCGCGGTGATGTATGTCGCTGGCTCAGCTTGCATGTAATTTTCCCGAGAATCGCTGTAATGGTCGTTGGCGTCAGGGCCTCCGACGATGGCACCCTGGATCACATTGGCGTTGGGTCCAGGCCTGTGGAAGTAGTTGTTTTCCTCGCTGCAGGAGATCTTCGCCGGGTTGGAGTTGATCGATGGCAGCGACGCGCCGCGGTGGTGCGGCTGCAGCGGGTACCTGTTCCCATACCCAACCATGTAGCTCATCCCCATGGGGTTCTTCCCGAGGAGGTAATCCACCTGTGACCGCGCGAAGGAAATGAGCTGCGCCGGCGACAGGTTCGTGCCGCCGCACTGGAGCGAGGCCCCAACCGCCGCCAGGTGGTCGGCGTGCGCGACGAGGACGAACATGGTCGACGTGACGGCCTGGTTGTTGGCCCAGTTCTCCAAGTAGAGCATGCCGCCAGGGGTGAGCTTTCCTTGCACGATGTTGCAGAGGAAATTCTCCAGGTTGCTCTTCAGCTCGGCGTGCTGCCCGTCGTTGGGCAGCTTCCCTTGAAGAATGAGCTGCAAGATCGCCGAAAGTTAACTTCAGTACTTCTGAAGTAGAAGTTGCTTCAGACCTGCTAGGATCATGGTACATCGGTCAATGGTTGATGATGTATCTTGCCTTGGCGACTAGTGCCTGGGCACCGACGTGCTTATTGTCCCAGCCCAACGGCTGCCCCGACCCGCCAAGGTTGCCGGCGCCGGCGATGTAGGCCTTGTACTCATTGTCTCCGGTGGCGGTGTAGAGCCAGACAGCAGCCCAAAGCAGCTCGTCCTGTTCCATTTCCAGCAACATAGAAAAGTTTCAGTTTTCATTTTGAAAATGTTACTGTAATGGAAATTTCAAAACACTTTTATTTTCCCATCATGATGTTACTGATTTGCTACCTCGTCGGAGCTGCCGGTAGAGACCTTAGCTACCGGTAGAGACCTTAGCCTCGAGGAAGAACTACTCCCTTATCATCATGGGAATCAGCAACGGTGATGAAGATGGTGATGGAGATGGCTCCGGGGACACTTCCCCGTCTCCGCAGGGTGCCAGAACAGAGACTTTTAGTCCCCCGAATCTCCCCTTCGGTGGCGGCGGCTCTACATAGGTTTTCGTGGATTTATTCTAGATGCCCTAGGGTTTTTGGGTCGGAGGCTTCTTATAGGCGAAGAGGGAGGCCGAGGAGGCGGCCAGACGACCCACACCCTCCACAGGCGTGGGCCAGGCTTTGCTGCGCCCAGGGGGAGGTCTGGCCACCCTCTGGTGCCTCTCCGTCCCTCCTTCTGGATTCGTGTCCCTCACGGAAAGTTATTGACTTTGGCTTTTGTCCCTCCAATTCCGAGAATATTGATTTTCTGCCTTTCTGGAACCAAAAACAGAAGAAAACAGGCAACTGGCACCGTGGCAACTTGTTAATAGGTTAGTTCAAGAAAATATATAAAAACACCTCAAAGAAAGACAAAGCAAAGGAAAGTAGATACTAAACAAGCATGGAACATAAAAAATTATAGATATGTTTTCGACGTATCAGAACTATGCAGACATGATCGAGACACCTCTCCAATCAATAACCATTAGAGGGATCTGGAAACCCATTACGGCTCCCACATATTTCTATGATGACTTCGTGATCGAATGAACAGTTACATACGATACCAATTCCCTTTGTCGCGCGATACTTTACTTATCTGAGGTTTGATCGTCGGTATCTTTATACCTAGTTCAACCTCGTTACTGATAAGTACTCTTTACCCGTTCCGTGATATGACATCCCTTGTGACCTAGTCACATGCTTGCAAGCCAATTGAATGACATTTCACCGAGAGGGCCTAGAGTATATCTATCCGTCATATGGCTTGACAAATCCCACTCTTGATCCATGTGCTTCAATCCATACTTTCATAATACCTAACGCCACCTTTATAACCACCCAGTTATGAAGTGGCGTTTGATGTCATCAAAGCATCCATCCGATGATGGTGATTAACATGATCTCATGGTCGAAGGATTAAGTTAGTATGTATTTGAAAGCTTGTAGCAAACAAACTCTAAATGACTTGATCTTATGCTATGCTAACTATAGGAGTATGTCCATAACATCATTCTCCTAATGATATGATCTTGTTATTAATAACATCTAATGTCCATGATCACAAAACCATGATCATCTATTAATTAACAAGCTATTTTAACAATAGGCTTACTATGGACTCTTTTATGTTGACAAAACACACAAGTATTAATGTTTTCGTTTAATACAATTATAGCATGAGATATAAACATTTATCATAAACATAAATATATGATAATAACCACTTTATTATTGCTTCTTGGGCATATCTCCAACGGGGTCGACATCCAGTGTGGACATGCAAGGCTAGAGCGGGTTGTATTGAGTAGAAGTAAGGTTTACGATGGTCTGTCGGTAGTGAGATTTATGCCTAGTAGTTGGAGAGGATCTCGAGATCTTGGAGGCTATATCTGGGGCATTCAAGGATTATTCATCTTTGCTTTCGTGCTCCTTTAGTTGTATCAGGATGTTTAATATCACGAGATACCAATTATACCCAGCCTCTGCAACAACGCATGCCTTAGCGGCCTTACGGATGCACACAACCTAGAAAAAAGAAAGAAGAATTATAAAAAAGAAAAGTCCCGCTACAGAGAACTATTCCTTAAAGCAACAAAACTGACACCATCGAAACAACACCAGTAGTCCCTCACTTCAATAACAACGCCTTCAACAAGGAAACAATGCACAAGATCTATCGTTGCCCGATCAAAGATTATAGGTTTTCACCATGGAGAAAGTTCTCGCTCGCAAAACAATGCCTTCAACAAGGCCATTGCCAGGCATAACCAGTTAACGCCAGACCTTGGATTTTCTCCCTACAAGGTAAGATTGAGAACTCCTCCTGTGTCGTCTCCCCCCACAAAGAGTCGTTGATGCGAGTCATAGATCATGCAGCCAGTTCTTCGTTGCCACAAAAACTTAAATCACCATCGCTCCTCTCATGTTTTCGCTTTCCTGACATTCTATGCATCTGACTTCACCATGGCTCTTTGAATGGCACTTGGTGGAAATAAACAGAAGAGCTTCGCAACGCTCCTACTGAAACCAAATGGCTAGAAAAACAAGGGTACACACGACTGAATACCTTTCGATCCAGTAATCTCCAGGCCTGATGCGCCCATGGGAGTTTGCTGGCGGAGCCTTCGGGAACTCGACACTCCAACCAGATCAACGAGGGAAAGCATCAAGCATATCTTCTTCTTCACGTGGGAGGAACCCTAGGACCGCCTCCATTATTCGGGCCGAACCAGCAGTCGCCACACCGCTGGCGTCTACCGGCAATCGAAACGAGCGGGTCAGCCATTAGCCCTTTCGAGCCCATGGCCGAATCCAGAGATTGAGCGGGACTCCAAGAGCAGCATCACCGCAGGGCAGCCGCCACCGCCAGGTCCACATCAAACCCATGGACGGGCACAATATATTTACAATGGGTATTCAAAGTTTATAGTGGACGCTTTGGAATAACTTGGTTTCTTGGAAGTTGGAAGCATGAGTAGAGCTTACTCATACAAGTGGAGGCTAGCAAAAGACTGGGAGGAACCAACTAAGAGAGCAATAATGGCCATAATCATGCAGAGCAACAAAACATTACTAATCAAAGCATAGAGTGGTACTACAAGTCAAGGATTAGATGATCATAGAGGCTATGGTGACTTGTTCATAGTCATAACATGGTGTGAGCATGTGCCAAGTCAACCCAAACAAAGCATCAAAAGAGAATACCATAATACTATGCTTTTGTAGGCAGGTGCAATGTGGTCTGGGGCGCACAGGGTACCTCTGGGCATATGAGATCTACGGAGTAGAGCCTGACATGATGACCTTGGCAAAGCCACTGGCGAACGGCCTTCCTATTGGTGTAGTATTGGTCAATGAAAAGATTGCTGCAGCCATAAACTACGGCGACCACGGTACTACATTTGGCGGAAACCCTTTTGTGTGCCAGACTGCATTAGTCGTACTGGACAAGATCCAGAAACCTGGCTTCCTGGCAGAGGTGAGCAATAAAGGAGAGAACTTCAGGCAGCTGCTCAAGACCAAGCTGAGCGGAAATCCTCATGTCAAAGAGATCCGGGGGATTGGTCTCATTGTTGGCATCGAGCTGGATGTACCAGCTGGTCCTTTAGTTGATGCGTGCTTGGACGCTGGCGTCTTCTTGCTGACTGCTGGGAAAGGCAATGTGGTGAGGCTTGTGCCGCCGCTTATCATCTCGGAAAAGGAGCTGGAGCAGGCCGCAGAGGTTATAAGGGATTGTCTACCTGCTCTTGATTCTTGAAGCCCCTACCTCTTAGTCCAAGTGACAACTATCATGAGTTCTAGATGTCGAAGTTCGTTTCAAGATTTGGAAGGAAACTAATGTCATGTTTGACTAAAAGCTGTGATGTCAAAGTTTCTTTCAGAATTTGGAAGGAAATAAAGTCATGTTTGGTTACTGTGTTGTTCTTGGTGCAATCCTTTTATTGGATGACTCATTCGTCCATACTACAATTCTACAACAATGATGGTATTTCTCATCTCTGGGCCAAAGACAGGAGCATCTCTATCTCATCAGTGCAGAAGCCTTGCCAACACTCCGACAATGGGCGCGGTGATGTATGTCGCTGGCTCGGCTTGCATGTAATTTTCCCGAGAATCGCTGTAATGGTCGTTGGCGTCAGGGCCTCCGACGATGGCGCCCTGGATCACATTGGCGTTGGGTCCAGGCCTGTGGAAGTAGTTGTTTCCCTCGCTGCAGGAGATCTTCGCCGGGTTGGAGTTGATCGATGGCAGCGACGCGCCGCGGTGGTGCGGCTGCAGCGGGTACCTGTTCCCATACCCAACCATGTAGCTCATCCCCATGGGGTTCTTCCCGAGGAGGTAATCCACCTGTGACCGCGCGAAGGAAATGAGCTGCGCCGGCGACAGGTTCGTGCCGCCGCACTGGAGCGAGGCCCCAACCGCCGCCAGGTGGTCAGCGTGCGCGACGAGGACGAACATGGTCGACGTGACGGCCTGGTTGTTGGCCCAGTTCTCCAAGTAGAGCATGCCGCCAGGGGTGAGCTTTCCTTGCACGGTGTTGCAGAGGAAATTCTCCAGGTTGCTCTTCAGCTCGGCGTGCTGCCCGTCGTTGGGCAGCTTCCCTTGAAGGATGAGCTGCAAGATCGCCGAAAGTTAACTGTCAGTACTTCTGAAGTAGAAGTTGCTTCAGACCTGCTAGGATCATGGTACATCGGTCAATGGTTGATGATGTATCTTGCCTTGGCGACTAGTGCCTGGGCACCGACGTGCTTATTGTCCCAGCCCAACGGCTGCCCCGACCCGCCAAGGTTGCCGGCGCCGGCGATGTAGGCCTTGTACTCCTCGTCGCCGGTGGCGATGTAGAGCCAGACAGCAGCCCAAAGCAGCTCGTCCTGTTCCATTTCCAGCAACATAGAGAAGTTTCAGTTTTCATTTTGAAAATGTTACTGTAATGGAAATTTCAAAACACTTTTATTTTCCCATCATGATGTTACTGATTTGCTACCTCGTCGGAGCTGCTATGGTAGAAATTTCCGGCTGACGGCACGCTGTTCTGGTAGAGACCACGGTGGTTCTTGGCGAACTCAAACAACTGCAGAAAAGCATGTGAATCACAAAGTTAGCGAATACAGTAGTTGTAATTCGTGTGTGCACAAATGTAAGTCGACCTTTCAAGCAATAATACTTTAACACTAATTTTCAACCATAAAAGATTTTATGAAAAGATTTGCAATATTAATTGTTTCGCGCACATCCGAAATGTATCGAGCATGGTGAAATTTGAAAATTAATGTAGACAATTACTAGTGCAAATTAAGATAATAACCATGCAAATAAACGAATGATAAATGTGGGCATGATTACAATGCATTTATGCTTACGTGCCCAAAACATTTAGGCTGGTTCTAGTGCTAGTATTATAGTAAGATGTATCATGCATATCAATTTGGGAAAAATCTGATGTGAAACAACAATTAATAAAGAGAGAGGTGGTTAGAGTATCATAGGTAGATACCGTATCATAACACGTAAAACTAGAAATCATAATGGCAAGTAAATCTTGTACACACATTTTACATAGAGATTCTATAAATTAATAAATATACCATTACTATGATAGTACTACATGATACTCCCTCCGTCCCAAAGGTTAGGGCGTATATTTTCTAGCGCGCTTATTAAGAAAACAGTTGTAGCAAAATAGTTTCCTATACTGCCCCCGAATAATATCTCCTTCCCCTTGAATCTTCATTGATTTTCTGCACCATGTCTCCTCGTTTCTTGCTATCTGCCATGCGCACTGTCGCGGTAATTACTCCTTCATGCATGGCATGCATAGTCCAATTAGGCACCGCTTTTCCTAGGAATCTGATTGGCTGAGGAGAAAATTATTTAGAGGAGCAGTAAATTGCGGCTGGGAAGACCATAACAATGCTGCATGTAGTACTAACTCCTCCCGATTTATGAGGTCGACATAAATGCTCTATAGGGGTATTTTGGAGAGAAACTGGTAAAAGTAGACCCTGCGCCTTATGCTCTGAGTAAAAATCAGAAAAAATATTACGCCCTAACCTCTGGGATGGAGGGAGTACAATGCACTAGAGACATAGTATTATACACTAATATCATATACATGATACTAGTATTATGATACTCCCATTATGACCAGTCTTAGACTAGCCCTAACAGGGATAGGTATCATGTATTACATGAATGCAAAATGTTTATGTCACTGTAATTAATAATGAAAGATATTATGATAGTATCGTAGATAGATAGATATGAAAGAGAAGGCTGGCTGCATGTAATGTAATAATAAGTAAAATATGCACCTGCTTGGCATGCGTCAGAAGCCTCAACGCGTACTGCCGGTCACCGCCGGGCGCCCGCGCCGAGAACATGACCGCGGCCGCGGCCAGCGCGGCGGCTGTCTCGGCGGCGACGTCGGAACCCGGGTGGGACGCGTCCACCATGTAGGCGTTCCTGGGCGTGTCCATGTCCTCCGGCCGCTCCCAGCACATGTGGTCGGAGTTGCCGTCGCCGACCTGCACGTAGAGCGTTTCGGCGGCGGCATGCGCCTTGACTAGGTAATCGGCGCCCCACCGGACCGCCTCCAGCGCGTGGCGCAGCTCCCCCGCCGCCGCCATCCGGGCCCCGTGCTCCACCACGCCCCACGACAGCATCGTCACCGTGTACGCCATGGGAAACCCGAACTTGACGTTGTCGCCCGCGTCGTAGTAGCCGCCGGTGAGATCCACCTGCATGCACATTGGTTGGACACATTAGTTAGACGCCATCGCCATTGTTGGGGTCTTGCATGCATGGACAGAACACGAATGAACGGACGTGCTTACCCCGTGGTCGGCGCCGTCGTTGAGGGCCGAGTTGCCGCGCCAGTGGACGCGCTGCGTCGGCGGCAGCCTGCCGGAGCGCTGCGCCTCGAAGTAGAGC
Organism: Avena sativa; assembly: GCA_916181665.1. Lineage (NCBI taxonomy): Eukaryota > Viridiplantae > Streptophyta > Magnoliopsida > Poales > Poaceae > Avena > Avena sativa. Next base: position 19,261,799 of record OV702285.1, read on the forward strand.
AACGACTTGGAGAGAGCGGCGGCGTAGTCGTGCCGCACCATTGCGCACGCTGGCATGCTTACCAAAACCCCTGCCATGGCAACCAGGGCTACGAGCAGCGCCATCGTACTAGCCATCACCGATCTTCCTCGGACTAAATCCTTAGAAAAAATCTCGTGGTTAGCTAGCTAGTTCTAATGTGACACTACGCTTGTACTCGGTGAGTGTGCTTCTCCTGTTGATGGAGCGTGTATTTATAGGTCTAAAGAGATGGGGTGTGACGAACACGTTCGGTCAAATTCAAATTCCCTCATAAATGCAATAGTATATATCAGGAAGATTTGTGACCATACAAACATGAGCAAAATGTACACATATCATCTCTGTATCTGTATTCCATCATAAATGCAATAGTATATATCAGGAAGATGTGTGACCATATAAACCTGAGCTAAATGTACACATATCATCTCTTAATCTGAGTTTACACAAGGATAATAATTGGAGAAAAGATCGATATGCATGCAATTCCAAATATCTACTATTAATTACTGCTCCCTCCTTTAAAAAATAAAGGCTTTAAATATTTAAGACACAAATATGATCATTTATATATGATACCAAATTAATGTCAATAGACACAAATATGAATACAATATATTTTTATAATGGATCTATTTGATATTGTAGATATTAATATTTTGTTCTTTATATTTGGTCAAAGTTAGTAAATTTAACTTTTGACTAAATTTATACGTCTTAATCATTGGAAATGGAGATAATACAATTCAACATTGACCGTTTATATGGAAGGTGACTACATGCCAATCAATTGGTAATCTTTTGAGTGCATATGAGTATTAATTTTCTAGCCACACAAGATCAAAATCGATAGTGATCCTTCTCGGTCCAATCCAAATTCCTTTAAAATCCCTCAGGGTTGCTTGAAATTTGCTTAAATTTCAAGCATATATATCTCTAAGAGCGTGTGCAACAAGGGTCTGCCATGCCGCCATAAATCTTATCTTAAAGACGCAATGTAGTAATTGCTGATCTGAAATATAAATGGTAAAATAGTGTGCCTTTTCTTATTAATTAGAAGATTTCTTACAACTTACTACAATACTAGATGCCATATCTTAGCTACATGTCTTCTAAGTATATTTTAATCATCACATATTTTAGAGGTGTAAAAACATTAATTGTTAGCGATGAACTAAAGTTGCATATGATGATGATATCTTCCCAATGTCACAGAGGATGCGATGACGTGGAAGAGGGAAACCGAAAAATATAGGTTTGTCTTCTCTTAGATGCAAATTTAATGAAAGATGAGACCAGTTCTTCTGATATACGTGATGTCATCTTCTATTAACTCTTTTTTCTGATAATTTATTTGATCTCACATGCATATTTTTATACGCATGCTAGCATTAACTGCAAAAGATGACAATAAGAGAATATATTGCATAACATGCTTTTACTTCTCTATATATCGTGGAAATTATAAGAAACAACCATCATATATACTCCATTACTGACCATCTATATACTATGGAGTATTCATCATTCTCCATGCCCAAATAGAGTTGAATGCTTGCAAACACATTTATTTTGTCTCTTGGTGTTATAAGTAACAAATGATATTTTCATGCATATGAAATTATGTCGTAATTAAATATGAATTTGAAAATGCGTTAATTAGAGATGGGTTATGGCTGAGTTTTGATAGTGGGTCATATGGTTATAATTGTGGTGCAAGAGCGGCGAGAATGTCTGGCTTATAACTAAGCTACATATATTTTCTTCTCTTCATACTATCTCGCTTAGCGCATAAATGAGCTGCCTCATTAGCATCTCTAACAATATAACTAATGGAAAAGCAAAAAACAACCTGCTAAGCTACCAACCTTCCTCTCTATCTTCCTCATAAAACTCGACAACAACCTAGGTATCCCTCTATGATTTTTTAGGTGGGCACTTTCAAACTCCAGTTGCATAGTATCTCTGATTGTGTAGGCTTCCATCATCGTCGGATTTGTTAGGTTTTGGTACCATAGCCCTAACCTCGGATCATATCTCCCAAGTTACCATGCATAAAAAATGGAAATCAGTCTCAAAAAGTGCAGTGTCTTCATTTAGTTTGATAGTATCATTATCTCCCGTGCTACTTTTATATTGAATTATTTTTAATATTATGTTAAGAGGTTTAGAAAAAATTCTATTTTTTCTTGATGTGGTCAATGATATATCCTACAAGCATGCAAAGTCACAATGCTAATATTTTGTTCCGAGCTACACAAAAAATTAAAAATCTGATAAGTTTTGGAATGTTGAAAATTTGCACTATTCACTGTACTCTCATATGCATATTTCTTTTGTTTTTGTATAGTGTAGAGTACAAAGTATTTTAATTGAGATTTTACACATTTGTAAGATAGTTCGCCGAGTACATCCATAATATTTTTCATTTTTAAAATTCTTTTACATATGTTCTAATTTTTTGAAAAATAAAGAGATCAGCGGAGCCCTGGGAGAGAGAAATCTCTACTCCATTATCGAGTAGTAATCTATAGTCTTGGAGAAATTTCCATCCACACCTCATGGATTCCATGATTTTTTTTCATTTTTCAACATAGACAACGCCCTCGAAACAGGATTTCGCCCTGTTATAAATAAAACACACATGTGAGGCCGATGTTGGGCCAGACAGCACAACGCCCAAAGAGACACCACACGATACAAGAAGCTAGGGCGAACCCAAGCCAAACGAAAAACAAGAAGAAGAAAAGGAAAGGGGAAAAAGAAAGACAAACCGACATTAGCGGTGCGACGAGAACGAAGGTAACTCGTCACCATTGCGCCCTCCGGATGAGTACCACCACACTACCGGCAATTCATAGCGCCGCGTACCAAGCAACACCTCCAAAAAGGGGAGTGACGTCAACGACACTGCTGCTCGGACATGTCCTACGGTTTCCCCCGGTACGCCACGGGAGGTAGGTGGGGGGTACACCCGACGCCATTCAAGAAGGATAGCGATACCCGCAGGCGTCACTGCGTCGAAGTAAAAAAACAAGGATTTCTCCTGACCTCCCCACCGAATCACACTCCCGGGCACTTTGTAAAGCACCACCAAACTCGCCGCCCACTTGCACGCGCCACCATTGGCCTGATTCTCCATCTCCGTCACACCATGAGCCACAAAGCGAGGACGGTGAGACCGAGCGAGTAGAACCATTGGCAAGGGTCGTCATGGCATCAGCACGCGGGAGGGATCTACCTCCACCGCCAGAAGGTGGTAGCTGACCGGATGTAGCAGCAAACAAACCAGACCCTCTAGCCCAGCCAAACCAACTAGGGTCGTGAAGTCTCGCCGCCACACTACAACAAGGATGCCACTGCACACACCAACTCTGGCACCAGGTCGACTCCTTTGGCTACCAGGGGCTCCGCCACCTCGACAAATCCCATCTGTCAAGCAACAACTCTGTCGCCACCGGCCTCACCCGAGCAAGTCGGGCCTCCGTTAGACCAAGAAACACTAGTGCACGTCGCCTCCTGGAGCCGCCTCCGCCGAAGGGACGCCCAAAACAAACCACCTTCCACCGAGCAAGGTTTGATGCGTGACCTGCAAGGACAGGGTAGGTCTGGTTGATATATGATGGAGGTCGCCGCACAGCCGTGCGAAGGAGATTAACCTCCACCACTGTAACATCCCAGTATTTAGGACCTAACGAAGGGTGGATTTAGGAATATGAATTGTTGCATGCATTTATTTGTGAAAATGTGGGTAAATTTTTTGCCAAATAAAAACTTAAGTAATCAGTGTTTCTTTCTTACTTTGAGAATAGGTTTAGTCTTAAAGAAGGATTGCTATAAACTTTGATATGAACTTAAAGTAGTTATGTGTGTTTTGAAATGAGTTTGGATTCTTAAACTTAAGTGTTTTATAATTTAAATGATTTGGATATAAGATTGGAATCTTAAATTAATTAAGAGAAAAGTATTATAACTTAAATCTTATCTAAAAACAATATTGTATGTGAAATTCATTTTACATACTTAATCAAGTTACAAAGAATAACTTACAGAAGTTATTCCAAACTTCACAATTCACACAAGAGTAAAGAATAAAATATTCTTTATTAATAAATATATAATCTTTATTACAAATGAACCAAATAAAGATTACATAAATTTACAAAAGAATAAGAAAACTACATTTGTATATCCACTAACTATCCTATACCTAAAACTACATTAAATCTTCATATTTATCTTTTATACCTGCAAAACAAAGATTAAATAGAAAACAAGATAGGATCAGTGTTAGAATATTTCTCTCAGATATGTCAGTGAGGTGCACTTGACAATCTCATCATTGAGAAATGTTATAAAGGGGCAAGTTTCACCAATATGAAAGATTTCATCATTCATAAACTCAAGGCCAGAATGAAAATGATAGCCAAAAGGGACCAATTCACCAGCCAAGGTAAAAGTAGATTGGTAATAGTAAGTTCAAATTTTCTAAGCTTATCCTCATGTGCATAGCAGGCACACAAGCTGCACACACACAAGCATGCAGAGGGGTGTGCTGTCGACCTCACAAGCATAGCCATTATAATAAAACCACAGCCAGCCGTGGAGGAGCACCTCAGTGCGTCTCTCCACCACACAATACACTAGCACAACCAGGATGAACAACAGTTAAACCAAGAACAGCAACCAAACCAACCACCCAGATCAACCCAAACATCACCAGAATGGTGACATAAGGAGGGGAATAGATCTTGTGGACAGTAAGGTCAAGCCCAGGAGCTAGGAGGAGCATGCAAGCTCAAGAGCAAGCTCAGGAGCCAGCAAAAGCAGATCAAGATCAATACCAAGAACAAGATCAGGATCATCATCAATATACCACACCAACATCAAATCTTGTGGTGAGTCTCATAAAACCATCACATGCTTTCATCAGAATGTCTAAACAAAGGCATGTGTTGCTCTATGCAATAATCTCTCAATAAGCACCCAAGAGGGGTGAATATATCCTAGAGATTTCAAGTATAAGGATAAGAAATCTAGCTCAACCACAAACACTAAACCCTCAGACCAGCATCACTGGGTTCAGTGTTACTTTGCAACTTAGATCATTTTCATTTGATCTTATCAAGATCAGGGCACATCTCAGAGAGAGTAGCACCTCTACTCTTGCAAGATTCAAACAAACTAATATTCAACCAACTAGGAATTAAAACCAAAAGCCTCAGACCAACATCATAGGAAGGAAAGTTAATACAAGTTTTCATGTCAACTTGTCAGTATTAATCACCACCATAATCAAGCTAAGCCCAGAAATAAAAACCTAATCACTTGTGACCCAAAATACAATGGTATCACAAGGACAAGTTCTTAATGAGCTAAAACCAAGCTTCACTTAGCTTCCATAGATAAAAAGGGACAACCACTACATATCATTTTCCTGAAGCCAAGTGCCAGGAATCAATCTTAAATTCATACATCCACAAAAAAAATCATTACATGTAATGATTTAATTCAGTGTGTATAATCTCATACAAACTAACACTATAATTACAGTAAGCAACCACTGAAAGGAACTACTGTCAGTATAAGCATTCTAACAATAAAATACACTCTCAGACCAACAACATAATCCAACCAAGGATTCCATTGAAACATAAGCATGAATCATGGGGGATTACCACTGGAACTAAATCTGATAGGCAACTAGTATCATCAAAGCTACTATCAATCCTTAACCACAACAGGCAATCATTTCCCATGATCAACACTAGATCTAAAGCATCATAGATATGATCAACAGGGGGGTTATGAACCCTAATCCAGAGATGAACTCAATCAGCACATAGTCACTCAACATGAGAAGCCACTAGATACACACCAAAAAGAATCATGGCAGTAGCATGGACAATCACCACAGAGACCACTTACCCGAGGTCCTCGTTGATGAATCAAAGAGGAAGCAGAGGGGCCGACGAACCACGGCGGCACAGGGAGCACCCAGAGGGGCGCTGCAACCTGCACCTGCCACGGTGGCGGCCGTAGTAGCGTACGAGACCAGCACACCACCGCAGGCGGGATCGCGGCGGCGGTGACAACATATTCTCCGAACCCTACAGTTCGGTAATGGGGTGGAACAGACCACGGGGAAGCCCCGGAGTCAAATACAAGCGGATAAAACAAAAGAGCGTCGTCGACAACCCCAACTCGCACCACGGCGGCGGCCAGAACGACCAACGACGGCGAGAATCGACGGTGGCGGCATCGCCGACCACGGGGGTGAGTTAGAGGAGGAGGAGATAAGGTCGAGGGAGAGAGAGAGAGGAAGCAGAGTGGACTGGGTGTGCCAAAACCCTTCCAGGTAGCCATTTGACCCTGCCCTATTGGGCCACTTTGGCCCAATAAGCCCAAGGGGCCAGCCCAGGTTATTTAATAATTTTTTTGATCAATTGGAAAAGACCAAAATACCCCTGACCCCAATAAAATTATAGAAAATAAATTAATAGTCCAAAAATTATAAATAAAATATTTTTGGATTCACAATAATACACTCTATCCAAATAAAATAAGTTATCAAATTTTGGACATTCAAATTTTTATAAGAATTTTGTAATTTAAATATTCCTTATGGAATTTTACAAAATTATTGAAAGGTGATAAAAATAAATAAAAATAACTTTCATTATTTATTAATATTATAGTATTTTTGAAAAATACTAAATAAATATTTAATAAGGATAAATGTTTATAATATAAGTAAAATACTAAAAAATCTTGGAAAATAAGAATTATAATTTCAAATATAATCACATATTATTATTGCACTTAATTAAATATTTATTTTTTATTAAATAATTAAAAAGTAATAAGCATTATAAAAATCATATTTTATTATGTATAAATCACAAAAATACATGTAATATACTAAAATGATCACAAAAATAACAATTACATATTAAAAATCTAATATTTTACTTTTGATATAAACCAAAAATTCAAATATTTTAACAACTCAAATATAAACTTATTTACTTCATTAATAATTCATAAAATAATAAATAACATTTATTAATATCCTTGAAATGAGTAAAATAAGTTTAATATATAGTACAAATCTTAAATATTAATGAAATAAAACTCTAATGGTTTAAAACATTATAAATATCTTTATATCAAACTATCTTCAACTCTAAGTGAAGATTATATTCTCAAAGGATTCCAACTCATGATAGAAACCTTAAAGAACATCTTGTGAATGAATCAGATCCTTTCCATTTACTTTAAATTATCAAATATCAACAATTACCACAACACTATAAATTTTTTTAAGGATAATTAAATGAAATTATATCTGGAATTATAAACTCAACTCACTTATCTATAAAAGGTAAATGATACTACTCTATCATAGAATTAAGAAACCATTATCTCAAGTAATAGAACAAACATTCTTAAATAACTTAAAGAACACATTTCAGATATACAAGATACCAGGGTGTAAGTATCATACTTTCAAAAACTATCTATATTTTAAAGTTAACTTTAGTCTCCAAGAGTCCAAATATAATACCATACACATGACTACATGTTTTATAGTTAACTTTGGTCTGAAGTAGTTAATCTATAAAGCAGCATGAACTCAAGCCATTTGATTAAAAGAAATAACATCAACCATCACTAACTAACCACAAGGTTATTTAGACCTTAGAAGAGAAACCTTTTCTTCGAAAGTTATCCTTTTTGCCACTTTAAATAAGAAATCTTGTATAAGTAGTCCTAACTAGTATGTCATAAGAATGTATATTTTATTCCTACATATGTGTTGACTCCAACCACTCATAAACTCGAATAAAAATACAACTACGAAATTTATCCAAAAGGACCACACATTCCAAAGTAACCACTTTCGAAATCCAAACCTTAGAACAACATTATTTCCGGAATTTACACTTAAAATGTGCATCACACTACTTATGCATAAAAGCATATTGCTTCTTTAAACATTAGTCCTTACCGGACCAATGATGCTGATTTCAGATTTTTGGATCTTATATTGACTCGAAGACCGTGAGTGTATAATCATGCAACCACAAAAGGCAAGTTCACACTTGCTCATGTCCTTTGTTTATTTTCTGTAAAGTATTTTACAAATCCAGTGTTGTCTTCACCTGCATTTGAAGAAGGTCAGAAAACACTATTTTCCAATGATAATGAGAACTATTGATTACTGATCCAGGGTGATCAATTAATCTATTAAATCTGACAGTTGGAATACCACTGTTCAGAACTATATCACCTAGGGCTTAACAACCAATGTCGCCAGTGATTCTTGCGCCGTATATTACGCGTTGACCATGAGATTTGGAATGATACGGAGAAGTCAGCTATATCTTCCTCCTCTCGCATGAAGCCGGATGTGCAGGTCGTGGCTGTTATCCTCGTAGCGTAAATTTTAATTGGTAATTCGTAGAGGATATGCAGCATATGGGTGGGAACCCTCAACGTCCCACGATAGTTCTGACATCTAATGGTTTGTACAAACCATTGCCGTAATTCTTTATGTGGGCATGGTGTACACCAAGGAGGCATGCGGGGTCGCGAAGGGGGCAGTGATTGGCTTGGATCATCTTCTGGGCCCCACATCATGGAATTGTGGACGGGAATAAGCTGCCCGGTTGTGCAACAAAGAGTTGATCTCTCATGGGTAAAGTAATGCACCTCTGCAAAGTGTAAGAACTGTAACTTGTTACTCCCTGTTCCGGGAAGGAGCTGCGAACGCGGCGGGAAAGGAACCCCATGAAGGTTCTGGTAAACCCGTGAAGGCTGATGAACATAGCTTTTCAAAATAAAAGCAACCTTTAAAGAAATGTTTATGAAAACTTGCATTGCCTATGACCTACGGTCTATGGCTGTAGATATAGTGCATCAAACACTCCTTTTCTAGTGAATTTGCTGAGTACGCTCGTACTCAAAGTATCTTATTAACCCTTGCTAGATTCTGAAGCCATTAGAACGATATCTACATCAAGATATGCTCCAGGACTTATCAAGACCAGATGAAGCTCTTCAATAAAGAAATGGAAGTCAACATATATCTCAACTCAAGTGAAGACGAAGGTTACCGAGTCAATAGGAATATTATCTCTAACCAAAGAACCTATTTCTGTAGAGCATTGCAATAGCAGCAATGCCAGCCTCTTAGTCTAAATATTAGACTTAATAGCATAATCGTTCTGGCGTTGTTTAACTTTGATTCTTCTTTGTAAAGAAATTCTTTCTTCCTCTTATACCTAGACTGTTCTCTGGATCTTATGTAAAGATTGAGTTGTAACCTTTAAGCCATGTATTGGACCCGTTGTGTTTCTGTTGTGCCATTCTGAGGGATGTAATACTCGTGAACGGTGTTCGATTGGTGTTATGTCAACGACTATAGTATACTACATCATGAAGTGGTATGCTGGGTCACCGCAACCACCGATGGCGGTTGTTGTCTGTGCGCGGCAGCAGAGACACACCAGGTAGTAGACCCCCTCGGAATCCCAACAACACGGCGGTGTGGTGGTGAAGGAGGAGATATTTCTGCAGGGCTTCACCTAAGCTAGAGCAGGACGGTGGACGAGAGAGAAGAGAGGGGGTGGCTAGGGTTAGGCGCCCATGGACAAGGGGTGTAGGGGTGTGCCCCCACCCCTCATTATATAGGTGGGGGGTCGCCAAGGGTTCCCAGCCCAGTCCATGTCCCCCCCAACTCGGCCTCCCAAGGAAGAGCTTGAAACCTTTTCCACCAAGACTTCCCTCTAACCAAAAACTAGAGTTTGACTTTTCAAACTAGGATTTGACTGTTCAAACTAGGGTTTGACCCTTTTACTAGTCTTGGACAAATTGACCCTTTAGGGTTTGGTGCGGCTAGACCCTAGGGCATGCCACTGTCCATGTGACCCCCTCCCGGGGTGGTGGAACCACTGGTGGTCCCTCTAGAACAATCTAGAAGTATCTGGCCAAAACACCGAAACTTTTTCCAAACCCCGGAAAAACACTTTCCTTATATGAATCTTATTATCCGGACCATTCCATATATCCTCGTGATGTCCTGGATCCAATCCGAGACTCCGAATAACATTTGGTCTCTAACTCATATTCCATATCTACTTCAAACAACATTGAATCCTTAAGTGTGTCTCCCTACGGTTCGTGAACTATGCAGACATGATCGAGACACCTCTCCGACCAATAACCATTAGAGGGATCTGGAAACCCATTATGGCTCCCACATATTTCTACGATGACTTTGTGATAGAATGAATCAGTTACATACGATACCAATTCCCTTTGACGCGCGGTACTTTACTTATCTGAGGTTTGATTGTCGATATCTTTATAACTAGTTCAACCTCGTTACTGATAAGTACTCTTTACTCGTTCCATGATATGACATCCCTTGTGACCTAGTCACATTCTTGCAAGCCAATTGGATGACATTTCACCGAGAGGGCCCATATTATATATATTTGTCATATGGATGGACAAATCCCACTCTTGATCCATGTGCTTCAATCCATACTTTCAGAATACCTAATGCCACCTTTATAACCACCTAGTTATGAAGTGGCGTTTGATGTCATCAAAGCATCCATCCGGTGATGGTGATGGTGATTAACATGATCTCATGGTCGAAGGATTAGGTTACTATGTATTTGAAAGCTTGTAACAAATGAACTCTAAATGACTTGATCTTATGCTATGCTAACTATAGGACTATGTCCATCACATCATTCTCCTAATGATATGATCTTGTTATTAATAACATCTAATGTCCATGATCAGGAAACCATGATCATCTATTAATCAACAAGCTAGTTTAACAAGAGGCTTACTAGGGACTCTTTTATGTTTACAAAACACACAAGTACTAATGTTTCAAGTTAATACAATTATAGCATGGGATGTAAACATTTATCATAAACGTGAAGATATGATATGACCACTTTATTATTGCCTCTTGGGCATATCTCCAACAGTCTTCCACTTGCACCAAAGTCAATAATCTAGTTTGAAAAACTTAGTTCATTCAACACCTATGGATTTATGGTGTTGTATATACACGATTGCTAGTGGTTAACTAATCTTCGAATTCGACACTTTCAGGTCTGTGTGTAATTGCATGTCTTTGCGTGTCTACGCTTCACTAATTCTCCAATGAGATGGCATCGTATAAATTTGGTCCTTTGGTAAGACCTTTAGTTCCTTGGGGTTAAATCATATTGATACTATTGTAGTACAATATATCTTCATAGTACTTGCCCGCTGTGAACCACACCTAGTTTGATAACAAACTACTTGACACAAATGCCCTCTTTTGCTGCTACAATAGCAGTCATATACTTAGCCTTTTGTTGTAGTATCCTTTCCACTACATTGTGCCACCCGTAATTTAAATTAAGATAACTTAATTTGTATCTTGTGATAAACCTAGTATCAACTTAATACTTTACAATGAACTATCTATCTATTTGTCACCTATACATAAATAACATATTCTTAGTTCTTCCAAAGATCATAATAATATCCTTACCATCGTCCAATGATCATCTTATGAATCATTCTGGTATATGCTCATAACATTTAGATCATAGGAAATCTCTGGATGTGTACATATCACGGTATAATTAATCAAAATATTCTTGTGATTTCACTCACCAAGTGTCAAAACACTCGAATATCGTTTCACTCACCAAGTGTCAATACACTTGAATCTTGATTCAATCCTTTCTGTGTGGCAAGAACCTTTCTTTTCATTTCCATATTGAACTAATTCAATATCTCATCTATGTACATTTGGCACAACCATATTAGCATCTCAATCTATCCATATAGACATTGATGCCAAATATTTGGGTTTTGCCTAAGTCTTTCATCGAGATGAAATTCTAACCCGTGTCAATAAAATATACATCATCTCTAATCAACAATATGTGGTCTTTCACATAATGTATTATAAATATGTCTTACCGCTCCCACTTAATTTCTTGCAAATGCAAGCATCTTCATCGTCTCTGATGAAGTTAAACCTTTTAACAGTTTTTCATCACGGTGAAGATTCCAACTCCGCGATGCTTACTTCAACCATTGAAGTTTGCATTGCTATTTTAGCATCCTTTGTATTAACAAAACCCTTTGGATCGTGTCATGTACACGTCCTAGGTAACTATTCTATTAGAAGAACTTTTCTTTGCTTTGTTTAACTACCATATAACAAAATTATGTGTAGTGGTTGCTACATTAATCCGTCCAGACTAAATATCGTTATGAAAGAACAAATCTTGTCATACTCAACTCCTTGAACATTGTCGTAAACTCTTTACTAACATGTCAAAAACTTCATAGATGTGAAACACCCATGTCTATTTATAGATCCAAATACAACCGATAGGTTTTACACCTTTCTAGAGGGTCTTCCAAGTTCAAAAACTTGATTTTTTGCGTATGGAAATATCTAGGATTTTATGACTTCAAGCCATTTTGACGAAGTCAGGGCCCATCATCGCTTCTTTGCACATATTCGGTTTATCATTGTCAAAGAATAATGAATTTATTCTCAAATCTTGGTATTTGATTGTTTACCCGACCTACTTAGTTCAATAGGAACTTAGACCTCCGTGACCACAAACTTTGAGGCACGTGAGCCATGAGTATTGTTGCTGCTGCCTCCAGGACACTTTCTAGCGCTGCGCAAATCAACACATATAGCTAAGGTTCAATAATCTTATCAAAGTTCTATTGTCCTCCCACTTGACTTTTCACGAAAAAATTCCTTCTCAAGAAAATTGACGTTCTAAGCGACAAGAACTTTTGTCTTCGGTGTTATGGAGGAATACCCAACGATTATTCGGAATAACCTACAAAGACATGCTCATCCGACTTTGGTTGTAAACATTTTACTTATTCCTAACATACGAATGTTTAAGAATGGACAACTTGGGTTTTATCCCAAACCATAACTTATATGGTGTCATTTCAACGGATCATGATGAAGATTTTTTTAGTGTAAAAGAGGTAGTCTCTAAAGCTTTAATATTTTAAAATATAATGGTAGTTTTATAAATAACACATTTGATCCTACCATGTCAAACAAGGTTTCATTACATATCTCGAACACTCCACACTCCTATGGAGTTTCGGGAAATGCAAATCCATAGAACGATTCCTTAAATCTTAGGTGTTTTGCTAAACTTGTATCTCAAATATCTTCCTTTATGATCCAATCATAAACTCTTTATTTTCTTGTTACAATGATTTTCCACTTCATCTTGAAAGTCTTTGAACATTTTCAAATGTTTTATACTTCATCCTTATTAAGTAAATATACACATATATTCACTCAAATTTTTGGAGAAAGCATATGAAGTTGAAATTCATCGCTCACGACTATACATAATGGACTATATACATCAATATGTACAAATTCCAATAAGTTAGTCATCCATTCCCTTTTGGCCTATGAACGGAGTTTCAATTATCTTTAGGAAAGTCTCACAACTGTTTGTTGATCAAAATCAAAAGACTCCAAAATTCCATAAACATGGAGTTCCTACATGTTTTCTTTCCAATATAATGTAAACGGCGATGTCACTTATTAAGTGATCTTTTAATAATTTGTCTTGCGACGTTTTTAGCATTAGTTTTATGGATGTGATTTCTCCAACTAGACTTGTATATCATCCATCTATTATGGAATACGGAAGTTATTTGAACAACCTTTTGTTCTGATAATACATGATCAAAATAACAATTATTAAAACAAATCTTGAAGGCATGCTTTGATGTCACGAGAAACCCAACAACACTTTATTTGTTTTTCAATGAACGTCATCACATATTCTCTTGCTAGTTACTTAGGCCATTGTAGTTCATGAATTGTATTGTTCTGTATGACAATTCAGACCAATAAATTCGGTATCCAATACCCAAGAACCATATTGTTTAACAAGCAAAGAATATATCCATAACATGTATATCATCTATATACCTATGCTGGACAATTCCAGTCTTCTTGTTTTCTGCCAAATATTTATGAAATTCTCTTTCAGCATTTCCTTTTTCGTTTAAAAGAATCTATCAACATCAATAGTGGCACCATACATATGACACATAGTCCAAAGCGTGTATAGTTAAGTACTAATGTCTTTGGACTTTCCCTTTGAAGTAGATCACCATCATCAAATGTTTGGCATTCTTTTGAATTCCATTCTTTAGTAATCTTTTAGTGTAGTAAACATTTTACCTACATCTTTTGTTCATCCTTATCATGACAATTTTCATGATCAAGCTACTATAGCTTATAACGGTGAATCGTGAGTATAACGTTGTTTTCCAAAACCTTTTGGAGGATTAGGACGACTAGCGTCTCCAACCTTTGCAAATTCTCATCAAATATGAAAACATAAATTTTTCCATATTATACTCTATCATGTTGTAACCAAAATATTGCTTCAGATATCACAATATATTTCACACATGATGGTTTCTGAAACATCTGTTTCAGCTCCTAGATAACCTTGATATAAAAAATCTTTTGAATATCAAGAATCATGGAGGCAAACATGATACTTATATACTAACACTGGAATTGTTACTCTTGATTTAATAGTAATCATTAAACTTCAAGGAGTAAACAAAGTTTGCTAAAAGTTTGCAATATGAATTTTAAACTTTAGATTAACACTCAAAAACAATACGATACCAGTTCATAAAGTAACTATCCAGAATTCTATAGTTCTAATATCTCAATTAAAACTAAGAGTAAGGTGGTAAACGGATGCAAATAACTATAACAACTATGAAAATTCATTTTGATTTAATTTATGATAAATTGTGTTCAACTTTAATCATATTACTGTTTAACTCCCACTCAAAACAACATCCCTCGAGTCATTTTGGTGATTACACAAAGCAAATCCACTACAACAAGTCTGATCATTATGAGAAATGATGTAGTTTCAAAGGCGAACAATCAACATGTTCATCATATCATCCATATGACTCATGCTTTACCTTTCGGTATTCCGTGGTTCGAGACCATGTCTGTACATGCTAGGCTCGTCAAGTTTAACCTTAGTATCCACATGTGCAAATTTTGCTTGCACCCATTTTATGCGTACGTAGAATCTATCACACCCGATCATCACGTGATGCTTCAAAACGACAAGTCTTAGCAACGGTGCCTACTAAGGATGAAAACTTTATTACTTGATATTTTAGTGAGAGGGATCATCTTATAATGCTACCATCGCGATCTAAGAAATACAAGATGTATAAAAAGGATTAACATCACATGCAATTCATAATATGTGATATGATATGACATTTCTTCTTGTGCCTTTGGTCTCCATCTCCAAAGCACGAACATGATATCCATCATCATCGGTGTGGCGTCAAGTTCAATGGCGCCGCTTCATGGTTGTCCATCACCAACAACAACTATTACAACTACTTGGAATAAATCTATTACATGATGAATAGACACGTAGATCATGACGAGTTTAAAGACAACCATTAGGCTCCTGTCGGTTGCCATATTACAATAAGGATCATTGCATACATCAAATATAATCAAAATCAGATCATGTCCATATCATATCACATCACATGCCCTGCAAAAACAAGTTAGACATCTCTATTTTTTTTGCATGTTTTACGTGGCTTGAGGCTTTCAAATAAGAACCGTTCTTACCTACGAACAAGAACCACAAGGCTGATACAAGTGTTGTCAAGCGCCCATTATAAATTGAATCTTAACTATGGTGGGAGAGACAGACACCCGCAAAGCCACTTATACAATGCAAGTTGCACGTTGAGCGTGGAGCAAGTCTCATGTGGGACGACATGTAAGGTTAGCCCGGTTCGCTTCATCCCACCATCTCGCAAGATGCAAAGTACACGAAAAGCAAGCGACAACAAGAGCATCAACGCCCATAAAACCATTGTGTTATACTCGTGCAACAGATCTATGCATAGATTCGGCTCTGATACCACTGTAGGGTTCGTTGCATGGAAAACAAAAAAATTCTACCGCAAGAACACACAAAACCAAGATCTAATCTATGGACAAGCCAAGATCTAATCTACGAGATCGGTGCAACGAGTTTGTAGAGAACTAATTGATACGTCCTATTTGGATCACCATTCTATATCATAATTTGCCTCTATTCATTGATATATTTCATATTAAAAGGTGATACTTATGTATTTTCATCTGTTTTTGCATGTTGGATGATTCTTGGAGGATGAACTGCTGGAGTCAGGATTTTGATGGTAAAAGAGGTGTTTTGATGCAATTTCGCGAAGATCAGAAAAATACCAGAAAAATTATGGAAAATCATATTTTCCCAGAAGACGAAGGAAGCCAGAAGGGGAGGCGGAGATGGGCCACAGGGGCCCACACCCCCAGGTGCGAGCCACCCCTGGGCCGCGCCTACAGGGGGTGTGGCCCACCTGGACGGCCTCCGGCTCCGCCCTCTCGCCTATATCTTCTCCTCGAAACCCTAAAACATGGGGAGCGACCATAGAAAGATTTTGCTGCCTCTGCGGGGTGGAAAACACCGAGAGAGAAAGAGCTCTCCGGCAGATAGATTTCTGCCGGGGAAATTCCTTCCCGGAGAGGGGAGATCGTCGCCATCAACACCATCATCAAGCTAGACTTCATCGGGATCATCATCATCATCCACACCATCATCACCACCAGCACCATCATCACCACTCCATCCCACTGTAACAATTGTGTTGAATACTTACACAGTTCTTAGGGGAAACTTTCCCGGTGTTGGTTACTATTGTAGTTGATGCTTGTGAGTGGAACCATTGGATTATTGTTTATGTTCAGATTGTTATCCATCACCATATCATTTTTGATCTTGATCCATATGATGTCTTGTGATTAGTTCGTTTAGTTTTTGAGGACATGGGAGAAGTCATGTTGTTAGTAGTGGATTTGTGTTGAGATATTATTCAATGGTTTAGTATTTAAGTTGTGGTGCTATTCTTCTAGTGGTGTCATGTGAACGTCGACTACATGATACTTCACCATTTATGGGCCTAGGGGAATGCATTGTGTATTTGGATACTAATTGTGGGGTTGCCGGAGTGACAGAAACCTGAACCCCCGTTAGGACACCATTGCACAAGGGAGCGTAGGATCTCAGATTCTAAGGCTCTGGTTAGGTTTATATCTTAATTGCTTTCCTGTAGTTGCGGATGCTTGCAGGGGGTTTAATCACAAGTATGTATTAGTCCAAGTAAATTTGGTACATTAGCACAGGTTCACCCACACAACACTTACAACACTAGAGAAGACTACTCAGCTATTTGAAGCTAAAGCGCTTGACAGAATTCCCATGTGTCCTCGAGAACGTTTGGTCCTTATAAGTATTTCCACCGGCTTGTCCTTTGCTAATAAAGGATTGGGCCACTTGATGTAGTTGTTCGTTTTATTTATTACTTTCACTTTGTTTCTTTGCTTTATCAGAAAACCCCTAAAAATATGTTTGCTAAGTATTTATAGAGATTTCCTGCTTCATACCACTAGTCAACACCTTCTGCTCCTTGTTGGGATCGACACTCCTATTTATAAAAAGTACTACGATACACCCCCTATACTTGTGGGTCATCACTAACCCTCGTAGATCCCAAGCATTTAACGAGATCAGATTCTCGTGGTTGATGTAGTCGATCACTTGCCGATCTCAAGATCGTGTAGACGATACTTTCGGCGCTGTGTTCCGGAAGCGCTTCCGCGGTCGGTCACACGTACAGTAGTCGATGAATATCTTCCTCTCCCTTGTTCCCACAGGCAGAAAAGGTAATATATCCCCTCAGAATCCCAACAGCACGCCTGTGTGGTGGTGGTGGAGGAGAGATTTCTGCAGTTCTTTGCCTAAGCCGAAGCAGGACGGTGGACGAGAGATAAGAGAGGGGGCGGCTAGGTTAGGCGCCCATGGAAAAGGGGTGTGTGTGTGGGGTGTGCTCACACCCCTCATTATATAGGTGGGGGAGGGGCAAGGGTTCCTAGCCTAGGCCTTGTCCCCCCCCCCCCCCCGCCCAACTCGGCCTCCAAAGGACGAACTTGAAACCTTTTCCACCAAGACTTCATTCTTACCAAAAAGTAGAGTTTGACTTGTCAAACTAGGATTCAACTATTCAAACTAGGGTTTGACCCTTTTAATAGTCTTGAACAAATTGGCCCTTTAGGGTTGGGTGAGGCTGGCCCCTTGGGCATGCCACTATCCAAGTGACCCCCTCCCGGGGTGGTGGAACCACTGGTGGTACCTCTAGAACATTCTACAAGTATCCGATCAAAACACCGAAACTTTTTCTAAACCCTCGAAAAACACTTTCCTGATATGAATCTTATTCTTTGGACCATTCCGAATCTCCTCGTGATGTCCTGGATCCAATCCGAGACTCCAAACAACATTCGGTCTCCAACTCATATTCCATATCTACTTCAAACAACATCGAATCCTTAAGTGTGTCTCCCTACGGTTCGTGGACTTGATGTCTACGCACTTCTATTCTTGTAGACAGTTTTTGGGCCTCCAAGTGCAGAGGTTTGTAGAACAGCAGCAAGTTTCCCTTAAGTGGATCACTCAAGTTGTATCGAACTCAGGGAGGAAGTGGTCAAAGGTATTCCCTCTCAAGCAACCCTGCAATCAAGATACAAGAAGTCTCTTGGGTCCCCAACACACCCAATACACTTGTCAGGTGTATAGGTGCACTAGTTCAGTGAAGAGATAGTGAAATACAAGTGGTAACATTGCCAGAAAATAGCTTGACGGTGAGGTAAAGACTAAAGCAAGCAAACATGA
Source organism: Avena sativa (assembly GCA_916181665.1). NCBI lineage: Eukaryota > Viridiplantae > Streptophyta > Magnoliopsida > Poales > Poaceae > Avena > Avena sativa. The sequence goes on from OV702285.1 coordinate 19,280,674, forward strand.
AACATATCTAGATGCAAACGGTGTCTCAATGTTTAGAAACAAGGCCTAGGGATCATACTTTCACTAGTGAATACTCTCTCATATAAATATCCTCTCTTCATGATACTACTCTTAAATACTCTCCGGTTGGACACTCTAATCATCGGTAGGGCTATAACAACACTCCTCAAAGTCTATCTTCCCCAATCTAGATAACCCCACACTGTCACCTTGAGCGCTAGATGGTTCCAAAAAACACCACAATTTCATAGAGACATCCAACTCCAAATATAACTCATAACAAATATTCAATCTAGCCAAAGTGCCACACACAGTATGCCCGCTGTCACTTTCACACACGTGGGGAAAAGCATAGATCTATTAAAGCACAAAGAGTATTTATGTAGACTCAAGCCTAAGAGCTACCATGGCGTGCACGCTGTCACTTTCATACACATGGGGAGAGCGGAGATCTATTGAAGCACTTGAGTAGCAAGGTAGTTCTACTTGATTACAAAGCTCATGACCACAACAAGATCATGCATAGAGAGAGATGAACACATAGCTACCGGTAGATCCCTTAGACTCGAGGAAGAACTACTCCCTCCTCATCATGGGAATCAGCAAGTGATGAAGATGGCGATGGAGATGGCTCCGGGGGGGCACTTCCCCGTTCCCGGAAGGGTGCCGAGAAAGAGACTTTTTGTCCCCTGAATCTCTCCTTCGGTGGCGGCGACACTACAGAGGTTTTCTTGGATTTCTTCTGGATGCCCTAGGGTTTTTGGGTTGGAGGCTTCTTATAGGCGAAGGGGGAGGCCGAGGAGGCGGCCAGAGGGCCCACACCCTCCCCAGGCGTGGGCCAGGCTTGGCCGCGCCTAGGGGGGATATGGCCACCCTCTGGTGCCTCTCCTTCCCTCCTTCTGGATTCGTGTCCCTCATGGAAAGCTATTGACTTTGGCTTTTGTCCCGTCCAATTTCGAGAATATTGATTTTCTGCCTTTATGGAACCAAAAACAGAAGAAAAACAGGCAACTGGCACTGTGGCAACTTGTTAATAGGTTAGTTCCAGAAAAGATATAAAAACACCTCAAAGAAAGACAAAGTAAAGCAAAGTAGATACTAAACAAGCATGGAACATCAAAAATTATAGATACGTTTATGACGTATCAAGCATCCCCAAGCTTAACTCCTGCTCGTCCTCGAGTAGGTAAGTGATAAAAAGAATAATTTTTGAGGTGACATGCACCATCACAATCAAAATCAAACCATTTGCAAGCATTGAAAGCTGGGATCAAAGAACTCTAATCATGTGCATGAAAGATGGAGTTCTAACAATAGGACGTAGTAACTATGCATGCAACATGAAAGGCTACAAACAAAGATCATCAATAACATGCATTGAAAAACGTTTGTTTGTTTCACATATAGAAAACATAGCATAGTGGCATTTAGCTTGTCCCTCATAGAGTAGCAAATAGATGCATAGGACACCTTCAAAGTTCACAAGGGTGACTAGAAACAAGTAGCACAAGAACAAGTAATATCACAATATGCATCGATTAATAAGCTTTGGAACACTGCACACAGAATGACAACTATGCTCTCTTAATGGTGCCTAAAGTAGAAGGTGGAGACTTAATAATGGTGGAAGAAAGGACTTTTTGTAAAGGAATCATGGATTTCAAGTTTCAAAAAGCGATTCCAAAAATTATGGTACTTGTTAGCTTTCAGCCCTCATTGCCCCTATCATAAGCATCTTGAAGTGATTAAGGTTAAAGTGAACAAAGATGGAGTATATGCTTGACGAAGTATAAGTTGGCAATCTCAAGTCCCTTCAATACGAGGGCCACACCTCATGCTACTCAACTTTAGTCGCCTGTAAGTTCTTGTTATTGTAAGTATTTGCATATCATTGAGAACCGCCAACAGGGTACCCCTTGCACATGGTACAGGAGCTATCCCATAACCAAAATGACAAGGCAAGCAGACAATGAGCATCTCAACAATCTTCTTATTTACCATGGGAATATGGTGCTTTTTTCTCTCTTTCCTCTTTTATCAACGTGTCTCTTTTTTAAGAAGAATACTTCATAGATGTCACTACGGTGATGCTTGATGACCCACAAGTATAGGTGATTGCAACAGTCTTCGCGGGTAGTATTACCCAATTTATTGATTCGACACAAGGGGAGCCAAAGAATACTTGCAAGCCTTAACAACTGAGTTGTAAGTTCAGCTGCACCTGGAAATAGTACTTGCTCACAGAAGTTTATCAGTAGCAACAGTTTGTAATAGCAATAGCAAAGCAACAACAACAGTGAAATAGGAGCAATAGTAATAGTAACGGTAACAATAGGATTCAAGTGCGGTAGGCATAGGGATGGATGGACGGGCGTTGCATGGACGAGTCTAAACATGTAACTTCAAGACCTAGGGCATTGCAGATAAACAATAACAAGCATAAAAGTACTAAACAATCCTAGGATGTGCTCCAAATATAGTCATACATGCTCGCAATGAGAACTTGCATAACATCTTCTGTCCAGCCAGCCTGTGGTAGCGGGGCCTCTAGGGAACTAATGGCAATTAAGGTTCTCCTTTTAATAGAGCACCGGAGCAAAGCATTAACACTCCGTGAACACATGTGATCCTCACACCACAACCATCCCCTCCGGTTGTCCCAATTATTGTCACTTTGGGGCCTTTGGATCCGGACAATGATATGTGTACACAACTTGCAGATAAGATCATAAACAATACTATCATAATGATTCAATAATAAGTTCAGATTTGAGATCATGGCACTCGGGCCCTAGTGACAAGCATTAAGCACAACAAGTTGCAACAAAGTCAAATAGCAATAATAGAGATACTAGGCACTATGCCCTAACAGGTCTTATTCGATTACATGATAGAACTCATACAATCCCTACCATCCCCAAGCCTACAGCGGGGGATTACTCACTCATGGATGAGGGAAACATTGGTGGTTGATGGAGATGCATTGGTGATGACGATGGCGATGATCCTCTCCAAATTCCCCGTCCCGGCAGGGTGCCAGAACGGAGTTTCTGGATCCGAATCTTGGTTTCTGATGGAGGCGGCGGAGCGGAACTCTTTCTGGAAAACTATCGACCCCCCCCCCCCCCCGAGTTTTTAGGTCAGAAGGCAACCTATAGGCGCGGAGGGAGGCCGAGGAGCTGCCTAGGGTGGCCAAACCCCCTCTAGTCACAAGGTCGGTGGGCCCACGCCTGGGGTGGGTCTGGGCCCCAGGCCTCCTCTCTATCTCCCCTTTTGGCTCCGTGGATCTTCTGGTGAGAAATAGTTTTTGGCATATTTTCCGGGATTTTTCCTGATAGTTCATTTTCTACACAAAAACAAGACACCAAGGTAATTCTGCTGAAAACAGCGCCAGTCTGTATTAGTTGTATCCAAATCACACAAGTATAGAGGAGAAACAATAGCAAAGTGTTCGAGAAAGTAGATACGTTTTGGACGTATCAATGCTGCAAGTTTCCACCATGATTAGGCATGGCTTAGGCTAGTGGCCTAGGCGTTTCTCTAACACAGGATACAAACTCCATGGACTTACAAGTTCCCTCTTTACTTCACACCGGTGACACCCATACACAAAAGAGCATGATATCAACTGATTACAAAGTACAAGTGCAATGTTGAAAACGTTCCCCGTGACAGCACGGTTCTGCCAATTCCAACGTATAAGTGCAAGCATATAGAACATAGATGACACAATGGTTCAAGTTTATTAGGGGCAAAGAATATAAAATGTGCCAGCAAGTTCGTGAGGGCTTTAATCACTAAGTTTTCACATAACAAAATAGTTTTAATTGGAAGATAGCCGAAAACAAGAATATACTTGGAATGGTGTAACACACCATGCATAGGAGTTTATAGTGGACGCTTTGGAATAACTTGGTTTCTTGGAAGTTGGAAGCATGAGTAGAGCTTACTCATACAAGTGGAGGCTAGCAAAAGACTGGGAGCAACCAACTAAGAGAGCAATAATGGCCATAATCATGCAGAGGAACAAAACATTACTAATCAAAGCATAGAGTGGTACTACAAGTCAAGGATTAGATGATCATAGAGGCTATGGTGACTTGTTCATAGTCATAACATGGTGTGAGCATGTGCCAAGTCAACCCAAACAAAGCATCAAAGGAGAATACCATAATACTATGCTTTTGTATGCTAAAACAACGCATAATTTTTTCAAGGCACACTAAGCAATCCCAATTGTTTGGAACAAGACATGCTACAGAAATAATCATGAAGCATAAGGTCAAAAAAATATCTAGCATCACATGATAAAGTCTAAGCCACAGTCAAAACAAGCTCCCTTTTGTACCACTATAAGCATGAAGCTTCCTAATCTTTTCCAACACCAAGCAACTTATTTGAAACAACTCACAAAGATAAAAAATAAAGAATAGTGAGCTTGTCTCACAAATCTATAAAGAAGAACTAAAAAGTTCTAAGATGAAAGCACAAGAAAACTAAGGCTGAACGCAGTGCTAGCAAAAGTGAACACTCACAAAACAATAAGAGTGAAAACTAGAGTGTTCTAGGCAATGGAAACAGAGTGTGTCTCTCTCCAAAACAAGTGTGGTGTAACCAATCAACTTACTCAAGCAAACTAAAACCAAAAATGAAAACTAAGACGCTCCAAGATCAACACAACAATGCATCAAACAATAAAAACGAAGTGTTTAGAAAGACCTGACATTTTTATTGATGAAGAAGGGGATGCCTTGGGCATCCCCAAGCTTTGACGCTTGTACCTCTTGGATATTTCTTGGGGTTACACCGGGGTGGCATCCTCAAGCTTGAGCTTTTGTCCATTCTTCATCTCATTATATCATTCTTTCTCTACACCTGAATTGTTTTCCTTCATACAAAACTTCACACAATCTTCATTAGCAACATTAGTGTATTCAAAAGATAATAGACCTTTAGGCAAAGCTTTGGAACAACAAGACTTTCACTAAATACACAAGCTACTATAGCAACTCCTTCAAAAATATCAATTTCCCAAAAAGAACCCAAAAGAGAATCAATAAGAAGCAAATGCAAATAATGGCAGAAATCTGTCAAAATAGACCAGCAGGTAGAAACCGATTTTTTCTAAGGCCTTCTATTGCTCAAATCAAAAAGTGTTGAACTAAAGAAAGTTATCTAACATACTGGGGGATTTATTCGTAAATTTTGAGCTCAATCAGAGTTACAAAGACTCCTCATGAATTTTTATGGTGGAGGACATAAATCTATTTCGGGACAGCAACTCCCCAAATCTTACTTCCCTCTCATTAGAGGTCATTCTTGGCACAAAAATCAAATAAAAAGGATAATGAGAGGTCATTACTGAAGTAATAACTTCCAAGACTCAAGAAAACTCTTGGGTTATCTCCCAACAAGTACTTTTCTTTAACGCTTTATGTTAGGCTTGATAGTTTGAGAAGATGCTCACATAAGAAATATGAATTGAAGTAAAAGAGAGCATCAAGAACCAAATTCAAAACACATTTAAGTCTAACCCACTTTCTATGCATAGGAATCTTGTAAAGAAACAAGTCATGAAAGCACAAAGCAACAAACATAGGAAAGTAAAACAAGTGCAACTTCAAAAATTTCAACATAAAGAGGGGAAACTTAATATTGTTGAGATACATAAAACCATGTTTCCCTCTCTCATAATAACTTTCAGTAGCACCATGAATAAAATTAACAATATAACTATCACATAAAACATTCTTATCATGAGCCACATGCATAAAATGATAATTACTCTCCACATAAGCATACTCATTATTATTAATTGTAGTGGGAGCAAATCCAACAAAATAGCTATCATTGTTATTCTCATCACCATAATCATCAAATATAGGAGGAAGATTGTAATCACAATTAACTTTCTCCTCAATAGTAGGTGGACTGAAAATATCATAGTCATCATTGTAATCATCATATATTGGAGGTAAAGTATCATCAAAGCAAATTTCCTCCTCAAAAGATGGGGGCCTAAAAAGATCATTTTCACCAAAACTAGCTTCCCCAAGCTTAGACGTTTCCATAGAATTAGCAACAATGGTGTCCAAAGAATTCATACTAATAACATTGCTATTAGCATGCAAATAAAGATCCATAGGTTTTTTAATTTTCTCTTCAAACACTTCATGTCCTAACTCAAGATAAATACTATAGAGCTCTCAAATTTTGTTGTTGTTTTCCATTAAGCCTAACTAGTGAAAACAAGAAACAAAAAGACAAAACTGCGAATCTAAAGGAAATAACTTCAAGCACTCACACCGGAGGATGTGAGTACCTTTTACCTTACCTCCCCGGCAACGGCGCCAGAAAAGAGCTTGATGTCTACGCACTTCTATTCTTGTAGACAGTTGTCGGGACTCCAAGTGCAGAGGTTTGTAGAACAGCAGCAAGTTTCCCTTAAGTGGATCACCCAAGGTTAATTGAAATCAGGGAGGAAGTGGTCAAAGGTATTCCCTCTCAAGCAACCCTGCAATCAAGATACAAGAAGTCTCTTGTGTCCCCAACACACCCAAAACACTTGTCAGGTGTATATGTGCACTAGTTCGGCGAAGAGATAGTGAAATACAAGTGGGGACGGTGCCAGAAAATAGCTTGATGGTGAGGTAAAGACTAAAGCAAGAAAGCATGCAACAGATCTAGATGCAAACGGTGTCTCAATGTTTAGAAACAAGGCCTAGGGATCATACTTTCACTAGTGAACACTCTCTCATATAAATATCCTATCTACATGATAATACTCTTAACTACTCTCCGGTTGGACACTCTAATCATCGGTAGTGCTATAACAACACTCCTCAAAGTCCGTCTTCCCCAACCTAGATAACCCCACACTGTCAGCTTGAGCGCTAGATGGTTCCAACAAACACCACAATTTCATAGAGACATCCAACTCCAAATATAACTCATAAAAATATTCAATCTAGCCAAAGTGCCACACACAATATGTCCGCTGTCACTTTCACACACGTGGGTAAAAGCATAGATCTATTAAATCACAAAGAGTATTTATGTAGACTCAAGCCTACATGCCACCATGGCGTGCACGCCGTCACTTTCACACACATGGGGAGAGCAGAGATCTATTGAAGCACTTGAGTAGCAAGGTATATCTACTTGATTACTAAGCTCATGACCACAACAAGATCATGCATAGAGAGAGAGAGAGAGAGATGAACACATAGCTACCGGTAGAGACCTTAGCCTCGAGGAAGAACTACTCCCTTATCATCATGGGAATCAGCAACAGTGATGAAGATGGTGATGGAGATGGCTCCGGGGACACTTCCCCGTCTCGGCAGGGTGCTGGAACAGAGACTTTTAGTCCCCCGAATCTCCCCTTCGGTGGCGGCGGCTCTACATAGGTTTTCGTGGATTTATTCTGGATGCCCTAGGGTTTTTGGGTCGGAGGCTTCTTATAGGCGAAGAGGGAGGCCGAGGAGGCGGCCAGACGACCCACACCCTCCACAGGCGTGGGCCAGGCTTTGCTGCGCCCGGGGGGGGGGGGTCTGGCCACCCTCTGGTGCCTCTCCGTCCCTCCTTCTGGATTCGTGTCCCTCACGGAAAGTTATTGACTTTGGCTTTTGTCCCATCCAATTCCGAGAATATTGATTTTCTGCCTTTCTGGAACCAAAAACAGAAGAAAACATGCAACTGGCACCGTGGCAACTTGTTAATAGGTTAGTTCAAGAAAATATATAAAAACACCTCAAAGGAAGACAAAGCAAAGGAAAGTAGATACTAAACAAGCATGGAACATAAAAAATTATAGATATGTTTTCGACGTATCAGAACTATGCAGACATGATCGAGACACCTCTCCAATCAATAACCATTAGATGGATCTGGAAACCCATTACGGCTCCCACATATTTCTATGATGACTTCGTGATCGAATGAACAGTTACATACGATACCAATTCCCTTTGTCGCGCGATACTTTACTTATCTGAGGTTTGATCGTCGGTATCTTTATACCTAGTTCAACCTCGTTACTGATAAGTACTCTTTACCCGTTCCGTGATATGACATCCCTTGTGACCTAGTCACATGCTTGCAAGCCAATTGAATGACATTTCACCGAGAGGGCCTAGAGTATATCTATCTGTCATATGGCTTGACAAATCCCACTCTTGATCCATGTGCTTCAATCCATACTTTCATAATACCTAACGCCACCTTTATAACCACCCAGTTATGAAGTGGCGTTTGATGTCATCAAAGCATCCATCCGATGATGGTGATTAACATGATCTCATGGTCGAAGGATTAAGTTAGTATGTATTTGAAAGCTTGTAGCAAACGAACTCTGAATGACTTGATCTTATGCTATGCTAACTATAGGAGTATGTCCATAACATCATTCTCCTAATGATATGATCTTGTTATTAATAACATCTAATGTCCATGATCACAAAACCATGATCATCTATTAATTAACAAGCTAGTTTAACAATAGGCTTACTATGGACTCTTTTATGTTGACAAAACACACAAGTATTAATGTTTTCGGTTAATACAATTATAGCATGAGATATAAACATTTATCATAAACATAAATATATGATAATAACCACTTTATCATTGCTTCTTGGGCATATCTCCAACGGGGTCGACATCCAGTGTGGACATGCAAGGCTAGAGCGGGTTGTATTGAGTAGAAGTAAGGTTTACGATGGTCTGTCGGTAGTGAGATTTATGCCTAGTAGTTGGAGCGAATCTCGAGATCTTGGAGGCTATATCTGGGGCATTCAAGGATTATTCATCTTTGCTTTCGTGCTCCTTTAGTTGTATCAGGATGTTTAATATCACGAGATACCAATTATACCCAGCCTCTGCAACAACGCATGCCTTAGCGGCCTTACGGATGCACACAACCTAGAAAAAAGAAAGAAGAATTATAAAAAAGAAAAGTCCCGCTACAGAGAACTATTCCTTAAAGCAACAAAACTGACACCATCGAAACAACACCAGTAGTCCCCCACTTCAATAACAACGCCTTTAACAAGGAAATAATGCACAAGCTCTATCGTTGCCCGATCAAAGATTATAAGTTTTCACCATGGAGAAAGTTCTCGCTCGCAAAACAATGCCTTCAACAAGGCCATTGCCAGGCATAACCAGTTAATGCCAGACCTTGGATTTTCTCCCTACAAGGTAAGATTGAGAACTCCTCCTGTGTCGTCTCCCCCCACAAAGAGTCGTTGCTGCGAGTCATAGATCATGCAGCCAGTTCGTCGTTGCCACAAAAACTTAAATCACCATCGCTCCTCTCATGTTTTCGCTTTCCTGACATTCTATGCATCTAACTTCACCATGGCTCTTTGAATGGCACTTGGTGGAAATAAACAGAAGAGCTTCACAACGCTCCTACTGAAACCAAATGGCCAGAAAAACAAGGGTACACACGACTGAATACCTTTCGATCCAGTAATCTCCAGGCCTGATGCGCCCATGGGAGTTTGCTGGCGGAGCCTTCGGGAACTCGACACTCCAACCAGATCAACGAGGGAAAGCATCAAGCATATCTTCTTCTTCATGTGGGAGGAACCCTAGGACCGCCTCCATTATTCGGGCCGAACCAGCAGTCGCCACACCGCTGGCGTCTACCGGCAATCGGAACGAGCGGGTTAGCCATTAGCCCTTTCGAGCCCATGGCCGAATCCAGAGATTGAGCGGGACTCCAGGAGCAGCATCACCGCAGGGCAGCCGCCACCGCCAGGTCCACATCAAACCCATGGACGGGCACAATATATTTACAATGGGTATTCAAAGTTAAATAAAAGAAATTGTTTGTCCGCCTTGGCGTTGTTGTATTGCTGGAGTAAGCTTATAGACAAAATGCTCAAAGCCTTATGAAACTAGCACAGGAGCAAATCTTGCGCTACTATTGGACCAGAAGGTTCAGTGCTGGAGTAAGCTGTGATGTCAAAGTTTCTTTCAGAATTTGGAAGGAAATAAAGTCATGTTTGGTTACTGTGTTGTTCTTGGTGCAATCCTTTTATTGGATGACTCATTCGTCCATACTACAATTCTACAACAATGATGGTATTTCTCATCTCTGGGCCAAAGACAGGAGCATCTCTATCTCATCAGTGCAGAAGCCTTGCCAACACTCCGACAATGGGCGCGGTGATGTATGTCGCTGGCTCGGCTTGCATGTAATTTTCCCGAGAATCGCTGTAATGGTCGTTGGCGTCAGGGCCTCCGACGATGGCGCCCTGGATCACATTGGCGTTGGGTCCAGGCCTGTGGAAGTAGTTGTTTCCCTCGCTGCAGGAGATCTTCGCCGGGTTGGAGTTGATCGATGGCAGCGACGCGCCGCGGTGGTGCGGCTGCAGCGGGTACCTGTTCCCATACCCAACCATGTAGCTCATCCCCATGGGGTTCTTCCCGAGGAGGTAGTCCACCTGTGACTGCGCGAAGGCAACGAGCTGCGCCGGCGACAGGTTCGTGCCGCCGCACTGGAGCGAGGCCCCAACCGCTGCCAGGTGGTCGGCGTGCGCGACGAGGACGAACATGGTCGACGTGACGGCCTGGTTGTTGGCCCAGTTCTCCAAGTAGAGCATGCCGCCGGGGGTGAGCTTCCCCTGCACGGTGTTGCAGAGGAAGTTCTCCAGGTTGCTCTTCAGCTGGGCGTGCTGCCCGTCGTTGGGCAGCTTCCCTTGAAGGATGAGCTGAAAGATCGCCGGAAGTTAATTGTAAGTAATTCTGAACTAGAAGTTGCTTCAGACGTGCTAGGTTCATGGTACATCAGTCAATGGTTGATAATGTATCTTGCCTTGGCGACTAGTGCCTGGGCACCGACGTGCTTATTGTCCCAGCCCAACGGCTGCCCCGCCCCGCTGATGTTGCCGGCGCCGGCGATGTAGGCCCTGTACTCCTCGTCGCCGGTGGCTATGTAGAGCCAGACAGCAGCCCAGAGCAGCTCGTCCTGTTCCATTTCCAGCGATTCGAAGAAGTTTTAGTTTTAAAAATATTACAGAGATATGGAAATTTCAAACACTTAAATTTTTCCATCATGATGCTAATTACTGATTTGCTACCTCGTCGGAGCTGCTACGGTAGAAATTTCCGGCAGAGGGCACGCTATTCTGGTAGAGACCACGGTGGTTCTTGGCGAACTCAAACAACTGCAGAAAAAGCAGGTGAATCACAAAGTTAGCGAATACACTACAGTGGTAATTCGTGTGTGCACAAATGTAAGTTGACCTTTCTAGCAGTAATACATTAAGATAAATTTTCAATGTTAATACGTATTTATGAAAAGATTTACAAAATTAATTATTTCGCGCTCCAGATAGTATGGTGAAATTTGAAAATTAATGCAGACAATTAGTGCAAATTAAGATACTCCCTCGGTCCGGGTTTATTGGGCTAACACGCAATTTAAAAAATATGTTTAACTACAAATTTAACCAACGAAATATGAATCATATGTCACAAAAATTATGTCATTAGAAATGCCCAATAAACCCAGAACGGAGGAAGTACTGATAATCATGCAAATAAATGTGTGTGTGATCACTCCAAAAACATTTAGAAGCCTGTCTGCATGTAATAAGTGGTAATGTGCACCTGCTTAGCGTGAGTCAGAAGCGTCGACGCGTACTGGCGGTCACCGCCCGGTGCCCGTGCCGAGAACATGACCGTGGCCGCGGCCAGCGCGGCGGCTGTCTCGGCGGCGACGTCGGAACCCGGGTGGGACGCGTTCACCATGTAGGCGTTCCGGGGCGTGTCCATGTCCTCCGGCCGCTCCCAGCACATGTGGTCGGAGTCACCGTCGCCGACCTGCACGTAGAGCGTTTCTGCGGCAGCGTGCGCCTTGACCAGGTAGTCGGCGCCCCACCGGACCGCCTCCAGCGCGTGTCCCAGTTCCCCCGCCGCCGCTAGCCGGGCCCCATGCTCCACCACGCCCCACGACAGCATCGTCACCGTGTACGCCATGGGAAACCCGAACTTGACGTTGTCGCCGGCGTCGTAGTAGCCGCCGGTGAGATCCACCTGCATGCACATTAATTAGGCGCCATCGCCATTGCGAGGAGGATCATGCATGCATTGACAAAACACTGGTGAATGGACGTGCTTACCCCGTGGTCGGCGCCGTCGGTGAGGGCCGAGTTGCCGCGCCAGTGGACGCGCTGCGTCGGCGGCAGCCTGCCGGAGCGCTGTGCCTCGAAATAGAGCAGCGACTTGGAGAGCGCGGCGGCGTAGTCGTGCTGCGCCATTGCGCACGCTGGCATGCTTGCCAAAATCCCTGCCATGGCAACAACGAGCAGCGCTATCGTACTAGCCATTACCGATCTTCCTCGGACTAAATCCTTAGAAAAAATCTCGTGGTTAGCTAGCTAGTTCTAATGTGACACTACCCTTGTACTCGCTGAGCGTACTTCTCCTGTTGATGGAGCGTGTATTTATAGGTCTAAGGAAATGGGGTGTGACGAACATGTTCGGTCAAATTCAAATTCCATCATAAATGCAATAGTATATATCCGGAAGATTAGTGTAATATTTGTATAAATTTTGAGCTAAAATGTACGCGTATATATCCTCTCTGTATCTGAATTTACATAAATGATAATAATTGGAGAAAAGATCGATATGCATGCAATTCCAATTTTCCACTATTAATTACTACTCCCTCCTTTTAAATAGTAATAAAGGCTTTAATGTCATACTAAGTTTGACCAATATTTAAGACACAAATATGAGCATTTATATATGATACCAAATTAATGTCAATAGACACAAATATGAGTACAATATAATTTTATAATGGATCTATTTGATATTGTAGATATTAATAGTTTGTTCTTTATATTTGGTCAAAGTTAGTAAATTTAACTTTTGACTAAATTTATACGCCTTAATCATTGGAAATGGAGATAGTACAGTTCAACATTGACCGTTTATATGGAAGGTGACTACATGCCAATCAATTGGTAATCTTTTGAGTGCATATGAGTACTTATTTTCTGGCCACACAAGATCAAAATCGATAGCCTTCTCGGTCCAAACCAAAATCCTTCAAAATCTCTTAGGGTTGCTTGAAATTTGCTTAAATTTCAAGCATATATATCTATAAGAGCGTGTGCAACACGGGGCTGCCATGCCGCCATAACTCTTATCTTAAAGACAGAATGTAGTAATTGCTGATCTGAAAGATAAATGGGAAAATAGTGTGCCTTTTCTTAATAATTAGAAGAATTCTTAGAACTTACTACAATATTAGATGCCATCTCTTAGCTACATGTCTTCTAAGTATATTTTAATCATCACATATTTTAGAGGTGTAAAAACAATAACTGTTAGCGATGAACTAAAGTTGCATACGACGATGATGTCTTTCCAATGTCACAGAGGATGCCATGAAGTGGAAGAGATCAATTCTTCTGATATATGTGATGTCATCTTCTATTCACTCTTTTTTCTGATAATTTATTTGATCTCACATGCATATTTTTATACGCATGCTAGCATTAATTGCAAAAGATTGCAATAAGAGAATATATTGCATAGCATTAATATCAAACTTGGTATATTGATTATGTCTCAAAAAAACCTTCACAAAATGACCTATCTCATTCAAGGTTTCCTGGCTTTCGGGTCAAATGACCAATGTTATGGTTAGAATCAAGGCATAGTTTGTGAAAATATGTCCATATTGTGTATACATGTGCATCATAGAATGACGAACAATGTTGCAGGAGGAAGTTTTCCTTTTCGTCACACCAAAAAGCGATTTTCCATTTTTCGAGTGCAAAAAAGGGTGGTTTTGTGAAGCAACCACCAAATGGCTAATTGAAAATATTGCCACCACATTATTAAAAAAATACTAGACCACCTTACATGGACAATGTCCTAACAAGGGGATCTCAAACCTTTTCGTCTATCCATGGTGAAAAATACAAATTCCTACCGAATCAGTAGGAAGTGGGTCAGATATAAACTATAGGTACATGATCTGATGCTCATGATTTTTACAAAAAGCATTTTTAGGTTCACAATATGCTACTTTATCAGAGATCCACTTCATGTTTATCGAGGCTCAGCCCCGAGCTAAGAATCTTCATGCCCGTCGTTCGACAAAGTTTGACGATAGTTTAAAACGGGCATAAGAAATTCAAAAACAATTCAAATAATGCAAAACTTTCACGTGGTGTCATATTATGTGACATAGTTACAAGGAAAAATATCAAACTTAGTATATTTATTATGTCTAAAAAAACCTTCACAAAATGACCTATCTCATTCGAGGTTTCCTGGCTTTCGGGTCAAATGACCAATGTTATGGCTAGAATCAAGGAATATTTTATGATAATGTGTCCATATTGTGAATCATGGGATGGCGAATAATGTTGCAGGAGGAAGTTTTCCTTTTTGTCGCACCAAAAAGCCAGTTTCTATTTTCTGAGTGCAAAAAACGGGTTGTTTTGTGAAGCAACCACCAAATGGATAATTCAAAATGCTGCCACCATATTTAAAAAAATACTAGAACACCTTGCAGACAATGTCCTAATAGGGGGATCTCAAACCATTCCATCTATCTGCGGTGACCCAGCATACCACTGCATGTGTAGTACACTATAGTCGTTGACATGACATCCATAGAACACCGTTTCGTAAATATCACATCCCCCAGAGTGGTACAACAGAAACATTGCGGGTCCATATTAAAAAATTAAACACATTATTATTATTACAATACCGGAAGTTCGAGACTTCCAAAAGATTCAACTTACAAACCAAAATATAAAGTGTTTCAGCCGAATTTAAAAGTAACAACTCTGACTAGGAGTTGAGCTCAGCAGCTTATTCTATAGAGTTCATGCTTCTCGGCTCCGTTGGTTACTACTATCTAGAGATATTTAGTTGGACTCGTTATCATCGACACCATAGCCGATTTCGTAATCCACTCCTTAAACTCCTCCGGACAGATCAGGTTCCTCGTAGAACACGTCTTCTTGGCATTCTGCTGCATACATTGGCATGTCTCCGGGATCCTCAGAGTCTAAGCAAGGGATCAAAGGGAAGAATGAGTAACAGCGTTACCCAACAAGTTCATTATATGCAAGGTGGGAAGTTTGATGCTCTAACTACCACCTCGGATTATAAATCCTTGGCACTATGCAATTTTTGTAATTCTTTCATCAAAGATTGATTTTATTCTGAAAAAAAACTATGACAATCAGCCTTCACAGGTTGACCATAACTTTTATGGAGTTCCTTTCCTGCCGCGTTCGTAGCTCCTTCCCGGAACAGGGAGTAACAAGTTACAGTTCTTACACTCTGCAGAGGTGCGTTACTTTACCCATAAAAGATTAACTCCTTGTTGCACAACTGGGCATACTTTCCGTCCACAATTCCATGATGTGGGGCCCAGTAGTGGGTCCAAGCCCATCACTTCCCCCTTCGCGACCCCGCATGCCTCCTTGGTGTACACCATGCCCACGTAATGAATTACGGCAATGGTTTGTACAAACCATTAGATGCCAGAACTATCGTGGGACGATGAGGGTTCCCACCCATATGCTGCATATCCTCTACGAATTACCAATTAATATGCACGCTACGAGGATAACAGCCACGACCTGCACATCCGGCTTCATGCGAGAGGAAGAAGATACAGCTGAATTCTCTGTCCCATTCCAAATCTCATGGCTAACGCGTAATATACGGCGCTAGAATCACTGATGTCAGGGGTTATTAAGTCCCTACTTGATCATCATTGTTTGCAACTAGAACTCTAAGTTTCATTGCTCCATTATATCATCACTTAGGATGATACTATGATTTCTTTATTTGTGAAAATAATATTTTCTTTCTTTTATAGCATATATGATAACACACAATTTGCAAATACTTTGATAAAGACTCTTCAAAGGACATGAGCAAGTGATGAACTTGCCTTGTGATGACAAGGTAGTGAAGTCTGATGCTTGCGCTGGACCTTGAGCTTCTAGTTCTACAAAAACATCATTATTGCCCGATAAGAACAATATTTAAAGAAGCAAAATGATTATGCAAGTAATGTAATACATTATTTTAACTCTATATGCATTTTCCCTATATAAGGTGCCCTTTAATATTAATAAAGAATTTATAAATATTACCTTTTAATATTTATAGCATATATTGAATTATTTTATTTTATTTCTTTTTATTTGCTTTCATTGATGTAATAATTCTTTTAGGAATTATTAATTAAACATTAAAATTATGATTAAATATTTATTTAGTATTTTTCAAAAATACTACAATATTAATACATAATGAAAGTGAATTTTAATTATTTTTATCACCTTTCAATTATTTTGTAAAATTCCATAAGGAATATATAATAAACAAAATTCCTAATAAAATTTAAATGTCTAAAATTTTATATTTGAATTTATTTGGGTAGTTTGGATTTTTGCGAATCCAAAAATATTTTATTTATAATTTTTGGACTTCTATTTTATTTTCTAAAATTTAATTAAGTCTAGGGGTATTTTGGTCTTTTCCTTTTTATTAAAACAGGCCTGAAAAGGTTTCTGGGCTAGTTATACTTATTGGGACCTAGTGGCCCATTAGTCCTGGTCAAAAGGACCACCCCGAAGGGTCTGGCCCAGCTCGGCCCACTCCTCACTGCCTCTCTCTCTCCCTCGAGTTCATCCTCTCCTCCTCTGGCCCCGACCCCGTGGTCGGCGATTCCCGCTGCCATAGGCCGTTCTGGTCGCCACCATGGTGAAACAAGGGGTTGTCGGCGACGCTCGTTCGTTCTATCCAATTGGATTCGAGCCTAGGGCTCTCCTGCGATGGATCGATGTCGTCTCGAACCCTAGGGCTTGGGGGTTGGCATGGATCCAGGTGCTGTCGTGGTCATCGTGCGTCGAGGTGATATTCTGCACCTCCAGTCGTCATCAGGGTCGCTGCCGTGGTGCCGTGCGGGTTGCAGCGCCCCCTCTAGGGTGCTCCCCGTGCCACCATGGTCGTCGGCCCCTCTGCTTCCTCTTCTAGTCTTCAGCGAGGACCTCGGTGAGTTTGATTTCTCTCCCCTGGTGCTCTCTGTGTTTGCTGATTTGATGCTAGATGCTGGCAGTGTTCTCTCTGTCTACTGTCCGATTCAGATTAGGATGATCATCCATTTAGGGTTCCTGTTATGTGATTGATCCTGTATTGGATGAATTCAATCATGTTTGGATGGTCTGTACACATGCTAAATGATTATTGTCCTGAGGCTTGTTATCTAAGATGATCTATGATGTTTCTGTTGGCTTATTAGATGATTTTATGATTGGATTGCATCTGATTTAGATGGTATAGTTGCTTGAAAATCATGCTTGATTAAGTAAGTGACTTGATAAGTTTTCACTGTCATCTATGGGTTTATGATCCTGGTTATGACATAATAAAATCAATGTCCTAGTGTTGTTGGCTTAGAACAAGTGTGTGGTTTGAGATCATCTCAAACAGTGGAGTTTAATATAAAAATCTCCTAGTTATGATTCCTGTGTTAACAGGAAAATGATAGTGAGTTGATTTTCTGAATTTATGAGGATTAAATGTCTATCCTGTCTCATCTAAAATTGTTCTTGTGACACCATCATGTATGGCACACAAGTTCAGTTCTAATCCATGGATTTGGTTAGTTTATGCTTAAGACAAACTTGGCTTTGACAAATAAATAGAGATGCTCTTCTCTGAATTCCGTAATACCAATGATGTTGTTCTGAGGCGTAGGGATTCAGATCTTATCTAGTTGGTCCATATAGATAGTCCTGGTAGTGGTACGAGCTATTATTTTTGAATCAAAGTTTGGAAGAAATGATAGTGAGCTTGATCATTCTATGGATCCCTAAGATTTGTTTCTAAGGTGCTACCCTTACTTTAGGGATGTGCCTAGAAATAGATCTTTGATATATGGATGCTTGAATTGTAAGATATAGTTTAACCACCAGAGCAATGATGTTGCTCTGAGCTCTGGCTAGATCTAGATACTTTGCTGTTTGATTTTAGAGTCTAAAATCCCTATGATGGATTCACCCCACTTGGGTGCTTTCTGAGGGTTTGTTTTATAAAACAACACATGTTTCTCTCTGGATGATATGATTAGATCATGTGAAGGTTTTATGAAACTCACCACATAATCTTGATGTTTGTGGAGTAAGTTGGTGATGATGTTGATCTGGTTTTGCTAGACTCCTGTGCTTTCTCTTGAGCTAACCTGCTCCTCTTAGCTCCTGGGCTTGGCCTTGCTGTCCACCTGATCCATCCCCCTCCTTATGTCACCATCCTGGTGATGTTTGGTTGATCCTGGGTGGTTTGGTTTGGCTGATATGCTTGGTAAGCTGCTGTCTAGTCTGGTTGTTCTTGTGTGCAAACTGTGGAGTGATGCACTAGTGTGCCACTCCACGGCAGTCCTTGTGGTTTTGTGAGTTTGGGTTGTTCTGTGGGGTTGACAACACACCACATGCATGTTGGTGTGTGTCCTGCCTGTGTGCTTGCTGTGCACTTATGGATATGTTCAGAATTTTGCAACTTACTCTTACCAGGTTACTTTCACCTGGCTGGTGAATTTGTCCCTCTTGGCTATCATTTGACTGCTGGCTTTGAATTTATGAAAGATGGATTCTTTCATATTGGTGAAACTTGCCCCTTTTATATAAATTTCTCAATGATGAATTTGTCTAGTGCACTTCACTAACATATCTGAGAGAAATAATACTAACACTAACCCTCTTTTGTTTTTATTTAGTATTTTTCTTGCAGGTACAGATATATGGTTGAAGATTTAGTTTAGGTTTAGTTATAGAATAGTTAGTAAATAGTCCAATGTACTCTTCTTTACACTTTTGTAATTTTCTTTTATTATTTTTGTAATCTTTATTTTATTCAATTGTAATAAAGATTATATTATTATTAATAAAGAATATTCTTATTCTTTATTCTTTTGTAATAGTGAAGTTTGAAAATGGTTTCAGTAAGTTACATTCTTTGTAACTTGTTTATATATTAATAATATGAAATAAGTTTTCATATTCATAATTGTTTTATTTAGATAATGTTTGGAGTTAAAACAATTAACTCATAATTAAATCAAGATTCAAATCTTTTTTCTAATTCATTTGAAATTCTAATTTAAACACTCAAGTTTAAAATTCAAATTCATTTTAAAAAACATATAATTCCTTAAAGATTATATCAAAGTTTATAACAATCATCCTTTAAGACTAAACCTAATCTCAAAGTATGAAAGAAACATTGATCACTTAAGGTTTTTATTTGGCGAACATTTTACCCACATTTTCACAATTAGATGCATGCAACATTCCATATTCCTAAATCTACCCTTCATTAGTTCCTAAATGCTGGGATGTTACACTATCCCTGGTGAAAAAGACAAATTCCTGCCGAATTGGTAGGAAGTGGGTCACATATGAACTATAGGTACATGATCTGATGCTCATGATTTTTTACAAAAATTATTTTTAGGTTAAAAATATGCTATTTCAACAGAGATCCACTTCAAATTTATCAAGGCTTAGCCTCGAGATAAGAATCTTTATGCACGTCCTTTGACAAAATTTGACGATAGTTTAAAACGGCCATAAGAAATTCAAAACGATCCAAGCAATGCAGAACCTTCGCGTGGTGTCATATTATGTGACATAGTTATAAGGAAAAATATCAAACTTGGTATATTGATTATGTCTAAAAAAACCTTCACAAAATGACCTATCTCATTCGAGGTTTCCTGGCTTTCGGGTCAAATGACCAATGTTATGGCTAGAATCAAAGCATGGTTTGTGATAATGTGTCCATATTGTGCATACATGTGCATCATGGGATGGCGAACAATGTTGCAGGAGGAAGTTTTCCTTTTCGTCGCACCAAAAAGCCATTTTCCATTTTCCGAGTGCAAAAAACGGGCGATTTTGTGAAGCAACCACAAAATGGATAATTCAAAATGCTGCCACCAATTTTTTTCAAAAATACAAGACCACTTTACATAGACAATGTCCTAACAGAGGGATCTGAAACCTTTCCATCTATTACTCGTGAAAAAGACAAATTCATGCTGAATCGGTAGAAAGTGGGTTAAACACTACTAGAGAAAAGCCTATGCGAGGCGCACCTAAAAGCCTATCCGACGCCTCTAGCTTCAAGCCTCGGGTATTTTTTATGCGAGGCGCATATCGATATGCGCCTCGCATATGTGAAGTATAGGAGGCGCATATCATATGCGCCTCGCATATGTTTTACAATGCGCCTCGGATATGTATAGTATATGCGCCTCCTATAGTATCCTATATGCGCCTCCGGTAATATTTTCAAAATTCAAGTTTTACTGACCACTATAAATAATAATATACAGATATTCAAATATACAATATAATCCAGAATACAGTATAAAGAGCACAGAATTTTTCAGAAACTTGCAATTTGCCAAAGCATAATAGAACCAACATGAATACAATACATTACACATCAATCATGACATACAAGTTCATACATCAAGTGTTTGTGCCACAAGTTCACACCTCCGAGTACAAGTTCACAATCACATTACACCTTCGAGTACAAGTTCACAATCACATTACAACTCCAACGACGTAGCTCTACCTAGATGAAGTAGAACACATAAACTACCATGAAAAGCAACAAGGTGGTGATCACGAGGAAGTTCCTCCACTTCTTCCTTCCATGCCTCCTCCACTTCTCTTCCGCCACCTCTCTACTCTCATAGCCTTGGTAGCTGTTGCCCGAGAAGTTGTTCACTTGCTTCTGGCAGTCTTTCCACTCCTCGTACACACCTGGAACCCGACCGACGTACACGACATAACACCTCGGCATCTCCTACACATAATAAAGATGATATTACTTATGTCAGTGGAAAGCAATAGCTAGCAGTTCACAAGATAGAATCATGCATATATATATATATGGGTGCAACAAAATGTAAGAAATCACGTTCTAATCATCGGCATTTCGAAGAAAGACCAAAAAAAAGCAAACCAAGAATGACTCGGATTAGTGCCTCATACTTAGATTGGGCACGGAAATAACAATGCTCGCTGTTCGATCTTGTGCGGCAAGTAGAGTATATGCCCAAATTACTAGTCTACTTGGCACACAAGATCGAACAACGGCATAGTCATACACGTGACACCACAACACGTTCTAATCATCGGCATTTCGAAGAAAGACAAAGAAAGCAAACCACAAGAAAGTAGGGAAGCAATGACAAATGAAAAGCAACAAGCACTTAAAATAGTTCGTAACACAAATAACTAGCTAGTGTCTCTCACAATCAAGTTCAACGGTTGACGAAACATATTCTAGAGGTTTTGCTAGGCAAGTTTAACATAGTGATAAGAGGTTACAACACGAGTTCGGAACTAACAGCTAGGTACCCAGGCAATGCAATCATGAAGTCTTCTTCGGCTCTCGAGTCGGCTTTGGGGGGGCATTGATGAAGCCCGACCGAGTTTTCGCCATTTGCATGAACATCCTGCCGTCACCCTGCTGCGCTAAGCGTTCGTCTATCTCCCTGTTGGACGGTGCATAGCCGCCGTGGAAGGTGCCTCCGGTTTTTATGACTCCCTAGTACACGATTGTCGCGATATCCTCCTCGATGTTGAAGAAGTGTTGCCTGAGGTTGCGAGCCTGTATGCATACAAGCTTTTCAGCCCACTTCACGAGGTCAGATGGCAGCATTTTGGTCTCCATGTCATTGAAGAACGCCTTCATGTGGTAAATGGCGTAGAAGGCATCCTTCCCACTGCTAGGCGGCTGCTTGACGCAGGCAAACTTCGTCGTGTGGCGGAACACGTGCGCGCCGAACTTTACATGTGGCCTTTCCGGTTTGACGCCTCCCGCTGCGACGTAGCCGGTGAGGGCGCCATCAAGAATTTTCTTGATATCGGTGTAGTTTTTTTGGATCGCACTGTTTGAGTCGAGGTACAAGGCCGTTGAGTGTTTCAAATTCAAGCTTATGAGCACACAGCCTGTCCGATCATCCTCCGTGATGGGATGGTAGGGAAGGAGAATCACATCCTTGTCCGAGTATGTTTGCAGGAAGTTTGAGAGGTAGTCGGTCGCCAGATCTATGGCCTCAGCATCTTTCAGGACGGCGTCACGCATGAAGTAGGGATCCACTATCTGGATGCCCGGGATCTTGTCTCTGGTGATCTCCATGGCCATATTGAGGGAGAACAGCCGGACCAGGGTATTGTGCAGTCGAAACCCATTCAACATGTCAAACAGGTCGGTATGCCGCACGTAGAAGATATCCCCGGGGGGTACAGTGACGAAGCACGGCATATGAGAAGGCACCTTAGCCTTGAAAACAAGGTACGACTGATCGTTGTCGCGAATGCGGCACTGCTCAATTGTGAGACATCCATAATGAATACTACGCATATGCGAGCCTGCGACCTCGAGCATCGATTTACACATCATCGATACACCTGCCACGTGCTGCTGATTCCTGGCTTGCCCCACAGCGCCATCCCGGAAAAGAGGATTTGGATCCTGGCCTCGATCACCCTTAGGCTTCCTTTTGCGACCCTTCTTGCTCTTTACGGCTTCGGCCACTGCGTTCACCTCACCGACCGTCTTATGGAGGGTGCCGGGGCTGATCAAAGGAACTACTGGCCTTGGAGGCTCGGTGAAGGGGACATGTGGCAGCGTCTCCTGACTAGTTGGGAAGAGACGCACCTTGCAAGGGGGTTTCGCTGGTGCTGGTTGGGTCTCGGCAACTTGATGTGTGCCTTATGGTCCCGGCTCATACAAATCAGAAAACCTTGTGTTAACAAACTGGTCACCGTAGTTCAGGTCAATTTCTTCATCATCATCGGGATTCTGTGCCATGTTGTCCAAGTCTCCCATCTCGAAGTCTTCATCATGTGCTGGTTGTGCTGCCTCTAGGGTGATGTTGAGCTGGTCCTCTGTCCCCAAACGGATCTGGCTCTTCGGCCATAGGTACAAGTAGCCGAAGCCGGTATTGAGGACCGCTACCGTGTCCTCATCATCCCATCCTTGAGGTTGAGAGGGAGGTTCCACTTGCTCGTAGCCCGGAAGCACCATACTGTATTTGACCCTCATCATGTCAGGTGGCATTGTGACATTGTGCATTTTGCGGTTCTCTGGTTGAACAATAGTACCCTTGGCAACATCCATCAACTGGCCGCCCACCCAGTGCATTAGAGTGCAAGGAGTGTCTCCCTGCGAAAGATCGACATGTAGGCCGAGCGTTAGAAAAACAGAGATCAAGCCATCGGTGTGGTTGAGCCTCCCAACTCTCGCTTTAATTAGTTAGTTACCTTGAGGGCGTCAAACTCGGCCAATGTCGAGGCACCGACGTCGACAGGCTTGACCACGCAAGTGGAGGAGTGGCTGCCTGATGTCACGGTGGTGCGGGCCGGCACCTTCGCCGCAGTGGGTAAGTTAAGCTTCGGAGCTAGAGGAGTCTCCACCACTACCGGCCCTGCTGGAGGAGTCACCAACGCCTCCGGCCGTGCCACATTGTCCGATTGGGCGCTGTTGAGGTTGGGAACCAGTGGCGGCCCCCGTTTACCACCCTTCTGCCAGTTGTTGTACTTTTCCATGTAGACGGGAAGGATGGTGTTGAGCTTCTCGTTCACTTGTGAATGGACTTGTGACTGGACTTGTGTCTGGACTTGTTCTTGGAACTTTGTCTCGGCAGCCGACACAGCCTTGTTCACGGCATCTTGGACTATATTTGGAAAGGCTTCCACTTGTTCCCTTAGGAGTTTTACCTCGGCGCTTTCGGCCTTCTTGCCCTTCCGCTCTGGGGTGCCATAGTACTCGGACCATGATATGCCGCCAAAGCCGACCACACGACCAGCCGACGGGGCCGCCAGGGGATTGACACTCTTGGTCCGGTTCAGCGCCCTATTAAAGTGGTGTCCCACTTGGCGACAGGCGGTGGCGCTGACCCCTGGGATGAGGAGCTCCTACACTCCTCGTCCCGCGCACAAGGAACGCGAAGCATTTGATCAGAAAACTGGACTTCATTGATTAATCATGAATGCAATTAATCGACTTGCATGCAAACTACTTACATATTTTTGCATGAAGTCCTTCACCCTCGGAGCAAAGGGGCGGGCGGGCTCCGAAGAATAATCAGAACCCCCTTTCGGCGGGGCAAACCGGGCCCTGACGAAGTTCTTTGCCTGCTCCTCCTTTATGTCGTCAAAGGGACGTGTCAACCCCTTTGCACGAGCGTCGGCATCCTCCTTATCCCATTTGGGCCTCGCGGCTCTATAACCGCCGGAGCCGAGATGGTGGGTACCAATGTTTCGGGATCTCATATTCTTGCCCTTCTCAGTCCTGGCCTTGCCCAAGGCGGAGTTACATCTGGCCTTGAACACATTGTAGTCTTCTTCCTTGACCAGAGGCTCCTTCTTGACGAGCTCTGGATAACTTAGCTTCTCCTCGAAAATCAGATTCTTCACCCGAGCCTTCCAATTTGACAAGGCCTTGGTCATCCTCCCGAGGGCATACTTGTTCACCGGATTCCCTTTGAGATTGTCATTATTATACTTGTTTTCCTCATCACCCGGAAACGCGTATCTTGCGTGCAGCTTCCGGAAAAGCTGGATGAGGAAACCCTTGTTCTCTTCGGCCTTCAGGTTCTCCATGTTGATCGTGACGGTGTTCCGGAGGATTGCCGCGAGCTGGTTAGAGTAACCCCCAACAAATTCTTCTGGCTCCAAAGGCGCACCTTTAGGGCTCACGCTTGTGATGCTGGACCTTTTGAGGTCGACCACGATCGGGGTCCGATCCTTCCGAGACTTCTTCGATGCGCTACCACCGTCTGTAGTAGCTTCACCGCCGCCATCAGTGGTAGTGGCGTCGCCATCGGCGTCCCCCATCTCCTCATTGCCCGACGAGGTATCCTCGTCCTCCTCCATCTCGTCGTCCCGCGGAACAAATTCCGGGGCCTCTAGGGATTCCATCTCCGCCTGCTGCTCCCAAAAGGGCTTCTGGCTAGAAGGGCCCGGATCCGACATTTCTAAACACACAAATAAATGAAACTAATAAGCACAAAAATTCACAGAAAATTTTGGCATGAACTTTGCTAATTTCCTATGTCTAGGAGTGCCAGAAATTCGCCGGAACGGAAATGAATCAACATTCCGGCGAAACATTGGTAACTCAAAAAGAAAAACCTGCACAAAAAGGATCAACTGCCATCATCACAGCCATTTTGCTGCCAGCATACAAAAACACATACATACATACATACATACATACATACATACAGTATCCGAGTTTTGTTGAACTCACATAATTCCTGAAGGCAGAACATAGATTCATAATTTCACAGCATAGCAGAAAACAACTGATTCGAAACTACAGAAGAAACTCAAAATCTGAGAGCAGTATGACCTGGTGCAGTTTTCCTGCATACAGATATGTGCAGATTGAAACACAAAGAAAACACAGAATAATCAACTTCCAGTTTTCCTGCATACAGATATGTGCAGTCTTCTTGCAGTTATTGTACAACTCACATGAGTCTGATTGCTAGTTCTTTCATTAATTAACAACTGAAACCAGGTGATCAAATATCAAATGTTGGCATTGAGTCACGTCATCTTAATTCTTTTACTACACAAGCACTGCATCAGGTAAACGACTACACAAGCACTGTATACAGATAGAGCCAAGGATCCCTGAGGTATTCCAGTACACACAACTACACAAGCACTGCATCAGGTAAACGACTGAAGAAACGACTCCATATCCCAAGTGTGACGTATGTTTTATCACGTTATAATCATCGCTAAGTATAGTACTCACTGTCTTACTCTTCTAGATGAACCATACTAAGTTAACGACATTATCACAATTAGCAATCAGCAATGCCTCTCATCTTTTCTATTTGCCTAAAACCTGAACTTGAACCTGAACTTCTATGCCTAAAATTAGCAATCAGCAATTAGCAATCAGCACACACTATGAACATGAACCTGCACACACTATGAAACACAATCAGCAATTAGCAATCAGCAGTATTTTTTCACTCCTAGAACCTGAACTTCTATGCCTAAAATTCAGAAACACAAGGAGTACTGAATATTGACAGTTCAAGTCTGAATATTGATAGGGCAACAAGTCTGAATATTGACAAGCATAACAAGCACAAATATTGACAGGGCAACAAGTCTGAATATTGACAGGGCAACAAGTCTGAATGCTAAACAAATTATCAAGACCAAAGAGAAATCAATATAAGGGACAAGCACACACCGAGCATCTGGCGGCCACCATCGCCCAAGCCAGGGAAGGGCGGAGGTGGACGCTGGCAGCGGCTGAGAAACCCTAGAAGGGGAGGAGAGGGGAAGAGGCGTGGGTGGGTGGGGGGGCGGGGACTCACCGGAGAGAGGGATTGCCAAAGCCGGCGTTGGGCTCCTCTTTCACGGGGCGGCGGCGTTAGGCTCCTCCTTCACGGGGACGGCGGCGTCGGGCTCTGAGATATGTGAAGTGGTGTACTAGCTGTGTAGTACTAGCGCTGTGTGACTTGATCGATGTGTGCCGGTTATGCGAGGCGCATATCGCAAAGTGCGCCTCGTATAATATTACGCGAGGCGCATCTGGGCTAAATGCGCCTCGCATAATATGCAATCCTAGACAAATAGGGCAGTGCGTAGGTTTCTATCAACAAACACACAGCAGCCTAGTGGTAGTACATGCCTTGTCCTATTTCACTGCTAGCCACCCAGGTTCGAATCCTAAGGTTAACAATTTTTTGGAATTTTTTTAAAGGCCATTTTTCATGTAAAAGCATTGTCCAAACACAATATGAACTATAAAATATACTACAAATATTTTAAATATTCAAATATTGCTAAAACAACAAAAGTGAGTATTCTCAATGAATGTGTCTTGTCGATACATAATATTCTCAATGCAATATTATTATAACACACACATAATGAAAATTAAGAATGTTTTGATACATAATAGTAGGCCACACACACGACGGTTCTTGACAATGGTCGGAGCGCGCTAGCGTTTCTTGACAATGGTCGTCTTCTTGCCCTTCTTTGTCGCGGTTGTATAGGTTAGGTCCGGGACGTCTTCACTACTTCTCTTGAACGGAAGTCCTTTCTTAGGTAGGGTTGTGGTGTACGGTGTTTGGTTGCCATACCCGTCTTCTATCTTAGGGTCACCGTTCTGGTCAAAGTCTTGCTCGTTGGCGACTCTGTCCATTCCGATAATGTTCCTTTTGCCTCTCCTGACGACAACCCGGCTAGGCTTTGACGGGTCTTTGATGTACCAGCATTGGTCGACTTTGCTAGCCAAAACCCAAGGCTCATTTCTTGCGGGTGCGTTCGCGCTGGTGGTCTTTGACGGTATAACCATCGTGGTGAAATACCGGTCTTCTTTCTCGACGCTCTTGGCCCACCTGACACGGAACATCGGCACCTTCTCCGTAACATAGTCGAGCTCCCAAATCTCCTCGATCCTTCCGTAGTATCTTTTCGGGATGTCGCCGGTGTAGAATATCCCTGTTACCCCTGAGTTCTGGTAATCGCAGTTATTGTCTTTTTCCTCTGTGTAGAACGTGTATCCGTTGATATCGTAAGCCTGATAGGTCATGAGGTTGTGCGAGGCGCCCTGTAACAATGATAATATGAGTTTATCTTCCTCCGAGTACTCGCCCTGTGGTGGATTAGCTATGACCTTCTCCCTAAACCACCGCGTGAAACCGGAGTTGTGCTCCTTGATAACATCTTCCTCCCTCGGGACCTAGCGCCCCTGATCAGCGTAATTCTTCTTGATAAACTCTTTGTGCTCATGTATGTATGGATCAACCACATGCAGGTGTTGCAGCGCGATCAGGTTTGCTCTTTCAAAGTCCTTGGTTCGGCCCTCCATGTCGACATGCTTTGCACGTCGACCCTCGCGGTGACCCCATCCAGCGAGCCTCCCGAGGTGCTTGTTGAATGGCATAACAAGAGGGGTCTCGGTTTGTAGAAAGTTCGAGCAGAAAGAGATGCACTCTTCGGCCAGGAAGCCGTTTGCTATGCTTCCATCTGGATGGGACTTGTTCTTAACGTATCCCTTGATGTGTCCATTGAGCCTTTCAAACGGCATCATGCTTCGCAGAAACGCATGACCGAGCTGGACGATATACTCCACGACATGGAGAAGCAGATGAAGCATGATGTCAAAGAAAGCGGGGGGGAATAGATCTCGAGCTCGCACATTATCACCACGATCTCGTCCTGTATCCTCGTGAGCTGCTTAATGCCTATCGACTTCCGAGAGATGACGTCAAAAAAGTTGCAGAGGCCAAACAGTGTTTCACGGATGTGCTTGTCCATTATACCTCGGATCGCGACCGGGAGTACCTGCGTCATTAGCACGGCGACGTCATGAGACTTCATCCCGCTGAAGCGCTGCTTCGCCTCGTCTAGCCATCTGCTTATCTTCCCCGTGTAGCCGTTCGGAAATTTGACTCCGAGGAGGCACTTCATAAACTGTATGGCCTCCTTCTTACTCAGAGTGAAGCATGAGGCCTTGAGATTGACCTCTCCCTTCTTAACCTTTTTCCCCTTGCAACGACGGCTATTCTGTGTTTCTGTCTCCTCCACCTCGTCCTCCTCCTCATCATCGCTAGGTGGTGGTTGAAGTTCATCCCTGATGCCCATATGCTCCAAGTCGTTCCTTGCCTTCGGCCCATCTTTGGTCTTGTCGGTGTTAAGGAGGGTGGCAAGCAGACTCTCGCCCACGTTCTTCGTGATATGCATGAGATCAAGGCTATGAGGCACGCGGAGGATCATCCAGTATGGCAAGTCCCAGAAAACAGACCTCGCCTTCCATACCTTCAGCAACGGCTCTGGCTTCTTCTGGGTCTTTCCTGGCGCAGGGCACTCCTTCCAGTTATTCAACAGCTTGTAGATTTCAGCGCCACTCTTCTGGTGTGGGATTCCTCGGAGCTCGATCGTCCCATTGAATAGATGTCCTAGCTTTCTCCAGGCGTGATTCTTGGGAAGCCACCTCCGAGCCCCAAGGAACACGGTTTTCCCGGACCCGGGATCTTTCTGTAGCTGGCGGTACGTTGTATTATCCTTGCACCTAACGCACCCATAGAATCCTTGGACCACCTGCCCCGAGAAGTATCCATAACCGGGATAGTCTTGCACCGTCGTGATCACCGCCGCTCTCATGTCAAAGTACTCTTGTCTCGAGGCGTCCCATGTACGGGCTCCTTCTTCCCATAACATGGCCAACTCCTCTTTCAACAACGTGAGATACAGATTGATGTCTGTACCAGGTTGTTTTGGCCCTTGAACGAGCATACTCATGGTTGCGTACTTCTTCTTCATGCACAACCAGGGGGAGGTTGTAGATCCATACAAACACGGGCCAGGTGCTGTGTGTGCTTCTCTGGCTTCCAAACGGACTGAGTCCGTCAGTGCTCACGCCCAGCCTGAGGTTCCTTGACTCTTTCCCAAAATGTTGGTAATATTGTAGGTCCAACGCCTTCCACTGGCAAGCATCCGAAGGGTGCCTCAACATTTCCTCCTTCTCCGGATCATCGTCTTCCGGCCTCTTTCTTTCCGCGTGCCAGCGCATGAGATGTGCTTCCTTAGGGTCTACGAAATACCGCTGCAAACAAGGAGTTAGAGGAAAGTACCACACCACCTTCCTAGGAGCTTTCTTGGTCCCTCTCTTGTATCCAGAGGTCTTGCACACCGGACACGTGGTATTCTCCGCGTCCTCGCCCCGGTAGATGATGCAATCATTTATGCAGACATGGTATTTTACGTGCGGTAGATTGAGAGGGCACACGACTTTCTTCGCCTCAGCGATACTAGTCGGACATGTGTTCCCCTTCTTGGGAAGAATATCGTGCCAGAATACAATGTTGTCGTCGAAACATTCGTCGTTCAGCCCTAAGCTTTACATTTAGACGGGTATCCCCGTCGTTGCATCCGTCAAACAATGGAGTGACCGCGTCTTTCTCCATTTGCTCCAGTTTAGCCTTATCTCTACCGGCGGCTCTGGCGTTACTCGTCTCCTTGAGAAGCAGATCTTGGACATGAGGGTCTCGCAACCAGCTCGAATCATGGTCGGCACCACCTTGATCATCTTCGTGTCCATGCCCGACGCCACCTTGATCATCTTCGTGTCCATGTCCAGTGCCACCACCCTGATCTTCATGATCATGACTGGCGTCTTGATCTTCGTGATCATCACTGGCATCTTGATCTTTGTGATCATCACGTATCCATAGAGTGTAGCCATCCATGAAACTACGTCGAAGCAGGTGCGACTCCAGCATTCCGGAATCATGCCTTATCAGATACATCAGCTTGCAGTCCCGACATGGACATCTTATCTCTGTCTTGTTTGCACGTTCCATGTCGGCCCTCGCGCATGTCATCCACCTATTCACGCGGGCTTTGTTGATCAGTGGTCGGACCATGGACGTCTGCGTGGTACAAAGAGCAAGAGAATAATTAGAGCATATATGGACGTGGATCGCCGGAAAAATTCGGCATGACCTCCCCTAAAAATAGGACATCCGCGAGTGCCAGAAATTCGCCGGAAAAGAAATAAATCGACATTCCGGCGAAACATTGGCATCTCAAATGAAATCCCTGCACAAAAAGTAGCACCACAACACAATCATATAGTCGGTGTCTCCGACAACGCGCATACATGCAAGCAACGTCTTCACGCTTCCTCCAACAACGACTTGCGCAAGAGAGCCGGAGGAGAAGTAAATGGACATGTTGTAGATCTAGAGGAGCAAGAGACTTCACTTACATATGGGTGTCAACCAATGGATGTTGAGCAAGCTTCTATGGTGAATCAATGGGGGAAATGAGGTGGGGAGGAGGAGGGGGGCGACCAGATTTGTCTTGGTGGAGGAGGAATAAGTGACACAAGTGAGTGGGGTGGTAGTTGCCTCCATGTGCAAAAAGCTGGAAAAAGTGGTGCCAGGTTATGCGAGGCGCATATAATTCAAACTATAGGAGGCGCATATAGCAATATACGCCTCGCATATGCGGCCACCTACCACCGCCCGGGCCCGCGGGAGTTACTTGAGACGCATATGGCCATATGCGCCTCGCATATTATCAAATATAGGAGGCTATATGCGCCTCTCATATTCGTGCACCTACCAACACGTGGGCCCACACAGATTATGCGAGGCGCATTCTGTCCATATGCGCCTCGCCTATCTGATATATAGGAGGCGCATATGACTAGAATGCGCCTCACATAATATGGGGCTGCTAGATTCTGTCCGTACAGGGATTATAGGAGACGCATTCTTATCATATGCGCCTCGCCAATTTTTATACTAGAAGCGCATATCGCAAAGTGCGCCTCGCCTATTTTTATAAGAGGCGCATATATCTAAATGTGCCTCGCATAAGCATGTCTCCTATAGCCTTTTCTCTAGTAGTGAAATATGAACTATAGGTACATCATCTGATGCTCATGATTTTTTTAAAAAATAATTTTTAGGTTTAAAATATGCTATTTCATCAGATATCCACTTCAAGTTTATCGAGGCTCAGCCCCGAGCTAAAAATCTTCGTTCGACAAAGCTTAATGATAGTTTAAAACGGGCATAAGAAATTCAAAAACGATCCAAACAATACGAAACCTTCGCTTGGTGTTATATTATGTGACATAGTTACAAGGAAAATATCAAACTTGGTATATTGATTATGTCTCAAGAAAACCTTCACAAAATGACATATCTCATCTAAGGTTGCCAAAAAAGCCATTTTCCATTTTAAACGCGCAAATAATATTATTACTATAATCACGGAATAGTTTGTGATAAGTTGATATTGATATCATATTTGGATTGCTCTCATTTTTATGATCAATTTAGACATATTATTTGTCGAATTTCGATTTACGGATTTAAAGATATTAATTAATCCATATTAAATAGAAAAATATAAAAAAATAAAATCATTATATTTTTGTTTGAATTCAATAATATTTTTACTTATTCATTATTGTTTACTTAAATAATTGTTTGTAATTTCAAAAAATACAAACATGTGACCTGATGATATAAGATTCATATCATAGTATTGATAACAATGTATAAATTGCTTTGCGGAAATAGATACCGAAGGAATGAGAAAGTTAAGTGTGCTGGAGCTGAAGTAGTGAGGATGGATGATCGATCGGGAGTTTGACCAAGGCTGCAATTTGATGTAAGGTTAAGTGTAATTAGCGTTAAAAAGTTCGAAGTAAGAGATTAACGAGTCAAACAATTTAAAGATTAAAAAATAAGAAAAAAGTTGATATAAAAAACAAATATTTTTGCGACCGGCCGGCAGGATATGTCGACGGCCGCTATGCTGAGGGCCGCCGACGGCATTTCGATACATCGACAGCCTCCGTATGCTCCGCTGAGGGAGATCTTTGCCAAGTAGCCTACGCCGAGGACGGCCATCGGTGTAGCATACGCCGAGGGCTTTTTGGCCTACGCCGAAGACTTTTAGCCCTCGGCGTACTGCGCGCTTTGGTCAAATTCAAATTCCCTCAGAAATGCAATAGAATATATTAGGAAGATTTGTGACCAAACAAACGTGAGCTAAATGTACACATATCATCTCTGTATCTGGATTCCATCATAAATGCAATAGTATATATCAGGAAGATTTGTGACCATATTAACCTGAGCTAAATGTACACATATCATCTCTATATCTGAATTTACATAAGGATAATAATTGGAGAAAAGATCGATATGCATGCAATTCCAAATTTCTATTAATTACTACTCCCTCCTTTTAAATAATAGAGACTTTAATGTCATACTAAGTTTGACCAATATTTAAGACACAAATATGAGCATTTATACTATATGATACCAAATTAATGTCAATGGACACAAATATGAGTACAATATAATTTTATAATGTATCTATTTGATATTGTAGATATTAATATTTTGTTCTTTATATTTGGTCAAAGTTAGTAAATTTAACTTTTGACTAAATTTATACGCCTTAATCATTGGAAATGGAGACAGTACAATTCAACATTCACCGTTTATATGGAAGGTGACTACATGCCAATCAATTGGTAATCTTTTGAGTGCATATGAGTACTTATTTTCTGGCCACACAAGATCAAAATCGATAGTGAACCTTCTCGGTCCAATCCAAATTCCTTCAAAATCCCTCAGGGTTGCTTGAAATTTGCTTAAATTTCAATCATATATATCTATAAGAGCGTGTGCAACAGGGGGCTGCCATGCTATCATAACTCTTATCTTAAAGGCGGAATGTAGTCATTGCTGATCTGAAATATAAATGGGAAAATAGTGTGCCTTTTCTTAATATTAGAAGATTTCTTAGAACTTACTACAATACTAGATGCCATCTCTTAGCTACATGTCTTCTAAGTATATTTTAATCATCACATATTTTAGAGGTGTAAAAACATTAATTGTTAGCGATGAACTAAAGTTGCATACAATGATGATATCTTCCCAATGTCACATAGGATGCGATGAAGTGGAAAAGACCAATTCTTCTGATATACGTGATGTCATCTTCTATTCACTCTTTTTTCTGATAATTTATTTGATCTCACATGCATATTTTTATACGCATGCTAGCATTAATTGCAAAAGATTGCAATAAGAGAATATATTGCATAGCATGCTTTTACTTCTCTATATATCGTGGAAATCATAAGAAACAACCATCATATATACTCCATTATTACTGATCATCTATATACTATGGAGTATTCAGCATTCTGCATGCCCAAAGAGAGTTGAATGCTTGCAAACACATTTATTTTGTCTCTTGGAGTTATATGTAACAAATGATGTTTTAATGCATATGAAATTATGTCGTAATTAAATATGAATTTGAAAATGTGTAAATTGGAGATGGGCTACGACTGAGTTTTGATACACTTGGACGTTGTTGTGGTATTAGATACCACCCATGAAAGGGTGGAGGTGATGGTGTGGCATGACGATATATAATGAATATTTATAGTACCTTCGTGAAAGTGCAATTTAACATTGCCGTAGGGAAGCAAACCAGGTACATGTGCTTTAGCAGCTAGGACATGTTTTCATATCTCATGATATCTCGAAGGATGGACAACACATTTTCTTTGTTGTTGATGTAAGTAGTGTGAAGTGATTGTTTTTTCTTTAGAGGCGGAACACATGTGCCCCGACTAATTTATAATTTATAATTTTTTGTAGACTTCATTAGTGGGTCATATGGTTATAATTGTGCTGCAAGAGAGAGGTGAGAATGTCTGGCGTATAACTAAGCTACATATATTTTCTTCTGTTCATACTATCTCGCTGAGCGCATAAATGAGCTGCATCATTAGCATCTCTAACAATAAACTAATGGAAAAGATAAAAACAACCTGCTAAGCTACCAACCTTCCTCTCTATCTTCCTCATAAAACTCGACAACAACATAGGTATCCCTCTATGATTTTTTAGGTAGGCACTTTCGAACTCTAGTTGCATAGTATCTCTGATTGCGTAGGCTTCCATCATCGTCTGTTTTGTTAGGTTTTGGTACCTTAGCCCTAATCTCGGATCATATCTCCCAAGTTATCGCCCATAAAAAAATGGAGATCAGTCTCAAAAGTGTAGTGTCTACATCTAGTTTGATAGTATCATTACCGGGCATAAACTCTTTTCAGCTCCCGTGCCATTTTTATCTTGAAAAATTTAATATTATATTAATAGGTTTAAAAAAATCTATTTTTTCTTGATGTAGTCAATGATGTATCCTACAAGCATGCAAAGTCACAATGCTAAGATTTTGTTCCGAGCTACACAAAAAATTAAAAATCTGATAATTTTTGGAATGTTGAAAATTTGCACTATTCATTGTACTCTCGTATCCATATTTCTTTTGTTTTTGTGTAGCGTAGAGTACAAAGTATTTTATTTGATATTTTACACGTTTGTAGGATAGTTCGCTGAGTACATCGATATTTTTTTTCCATTTTTTAAATTCTTTTAAATATGTTTTAATTTTTCTAAAAAATAAAGAGATCAGCGGAGCCTAGGAGCGAGAAATATCTACTCCATTATCAGGTAGCTAATCTATAGTCTTGGAGAAATTTCCATCCACACCTCATGGCTTCCATGAATTTTTTCATTTCCCAACATAGACAACGCATAAGCTGGCCTCTTCTCTATCACAGAAGTTCAGATTTTTTTTTAGTTTTGCAATGCAACACAATTAAAGAAGAGATCTTATTTTTGGGAATTTTTTTGAGGGAAAACCATTCAGTGCACTTTATTGACTCAAAAATAGTTATATCTTTCACGAGTTTTGGAAGTAAAAAAGGCTGGGGGTCATAGTCCCAAATACAATCAACTCTGGTATTAAAACTATACCTAGCAAACTAATGAGCTGCCTCATTAGCTTTCCTATTACATTGTTTAAAGGTGATCTCCCTAAAATCAGTCGCCAGGAGTCTACAATCAACAAAAAAAAGCTGGCGAAGATGTTGCAGAAAACCCACCTTCTTTTATAGTATCAATCACCTGAGTGTTCTCTGATTGAATAAATTTCTATTGCAACCAAGAAATTGGGCCATGCTCAATCCCTCTCAATTGTGCATATGCTTCTGCCATGTATGATGCATGTATAGGAGCTACAGCTCTTCAATTGTGCTTTCAAAAGATTTCCATCAGGATAGTATCTCGCACGAAGGACTATTGTGCATAAGGATAATAGTCTATTGCCATAGGGGATAACTGCGCCTCCCTCCCCCCATTTGTTTCCCCGTCTGATCACTAGCTATCATCGAGATATGTGTAAAACCTACAGTTAGCTTTGCATGAGACATTTATACACGGTTAATCTCCCCATAAATAAAGATGACAAGTGACATCATGTAGATGACAAAAGAAGTGAGAGAAACAATATATGGACAAGAAGTGAGAGAAAGAATATAGACACGCTGGTGCTGCCTACGCACATGTAGTTTCCACAGTGGTGTTTAGTGTAAAGTTTCACACCATGTTGCAGGCGCAACCTCCAAGACTATATCGTGCGCAATATACACCCACCTCCGTTTCAACTTAAGTACAATAGATTTTTCTAAATGCATTTCTATTTAGACATATTTTAATATGTACTCCCTCCGTTTCAAAATATAAGATGTTTTAGGTTTGTGAAGAAAATGAATCTAGACTTGTTTTAGCGTGTAGATTCATCCCAAAGTTGAGTGAATCTACATACTAAAACAAGTCTAGATTCATTTTCTTCACAAACCTAAAACATCTTATATTTTGAAACGGAGGGATGCGTATCTAGACAAATAACAAATCAGTGACGCTTATTTGAAATGAGGTAACTTTTTTCGAGTAGATAAGCTCATGTACACACCGAGCAAGCTCAGAGTTGGGTTATCAAGCAAGATTCGCTGAATATTTACCCAACCTGGCCTATGCTAGCTTGCATGCATGTTAGCTATCCAGACTATGCATGCCTGCACTGTCCACATGCATAGCTCTCCTTCATGCACACAACAGACGTGGCATATCAGCCGAAGCGACACAACATGAATAGGTATTCTTCATGCACACAATGGAACGACACACCTGCATTGCAACAATCATGGATGTTCAAGTTGTACTATATATTTGTATCTTCTCGTGCAGATGCATTAGTACTAGTATCAGGCTATTATTTGATTCTATGGTATACAAGTATAGGTTCTGGGTATAATCGGTAGAGATAACACTAAAGATATTTATGTCATTAGGGTAATAGCAATACAAGTGTATAACTTATAGCTGCTAGTATTAATCTTTGCACAAAGTAACCAACAAAGGACAACATTCCGAGGTTCATTTTTGGATAGATGTAGAAAAAACCTTTCTATAATAGATAGGTAATAGCAAGGAATGAGTAACATGGGTTTGTCCAATGTTAGTGCAGCTAATGTTAATGCAAAATAATGTTCCATTCCCAATATTAGTTTCTTTTGGAAAACCCATCATGCTAACCAATGCAAAATAATGTACGAAGATCACGAAAACCCATACATCTCCTATCTTTTGGAGTGCACATCTTCCACCATGCTAACCAATGCATTCTTTTGTGGTCATCCTCATCACCTCACCAAAGCTGTGGAATAGCATCAGTAATTTCCTACAAATTTCCTTTGGGATATTGAATATTGTCATCGAAAACATTGGTATAGCTTGAGAAATCGCTTCAATCAACAACTCCATCTCTCCAATAGACAACATTTTTATTTCCATCCACTAATAATAGCAATAAATCTTCAACAAGATACTTAAAACAATAACTTCTATCTCCACCTACCAAGGCTAGGAGACCCAGGTACTTATCATTAAGAGATTCTATCTAAATATCCAGGGTTTCACACACCTCCACTCTCTTATCAACTGTAGTATTTAGGCTGGAAAATGCTAAATATTTCGGCACTTCCCAATCTCTAGAACCTCCTTCGGCGCTCGTGCATTGCCACTATCAGCCTCTATAAGGATGAGAGAGTCATCCGCAAATAATAAATGTGACATTGTAGGAGCGTCATGACACACTTATACTCCCATAATTTCATTGGACTTTTATGCATGGGTTAACAAGCTTGATAACCGTTTTGCACACACAAAAACAATTAGGGTGAGAGAAATCCACACTTGTGAATTCCCCTCATTGGAGTGAACATCTCCATTACATTGGAGTTAATTCTAACTCTATAGCGGAAAGATGAGAAACATGCCATAATAAGCTTCACCCAATTTGGATCAAAACCTAACTTGATCATCATTTTCTCCAAGAAACACCATTTCACTATGTCATAGGCTTTATGCATATTCAGTTTCACAACACGCAAAGACCTTTCTTTCCTTGCTTTTTCTTTGTAGTATGAATAGATTCATAAGAAATCAGAATATTGTCCATGATTAAGTGACCCAGAACAAAAGCACTTTGATGTTGACAAATTACCTCTGGTAGAATAAGCTTAATTATATTTGCTAGCATCTTTGAAATAACTTTGTAAACCACATTACAAAGACCGATTGGGCAGTACTGTGTAATCTTCTTAGCATTCACTACCTTCGAAATAAGCACCACAGTAGTGTAGTTCCGCCCTTAGGTATCACAACCGAGTTAGCCACTTGTAGAACCTCTCTTGTTAGATCATCAAATAACATAGGTGAATATATCGTATGAAATGCTGCATTAGGACCATCTGAATCAGGGGCCTTCAAATCTCCAATCTGAAATAATGCTTTCTTCACCTCTTCTTCGTTGAAGCCACGTGTCTAACTTTGGTACATTTCGTTAGTAACCCTTCTAGGTACTTTATTTAGAACAACACCAACCAGCTCCATTACTTCCAAAGTAAATAAGCCCTCAAAATATAACTTTATGGGATTATTCATACCTTCTAGATCTTCCCATTTGTTACCTGAATCATCAACAATGTATTTGATTGTATTTCTTTTTTCCTTGCACTCGTGAAATCATTGAAAAACTCATATTCTGATCTCCATGACGAAGCCAATTTGGCTCTACCACGTTGAACCCAGTGTATCTCCTCTTGTTCAAGTAAAATTTTGATTTTCAAAACAGTCTCCTTTTGTTCAGCGATCGTACTCATCAGATACATGACCTCTCCTTGATTCCTCTATCTCTTTTCTTAGCCAGGCTTGGTGTTTAACCAAGTTTAAAAATCCTGATACTTATACTTAATGATTGTGCGCATTCCTATTTGGTGCATAGGCCGGGGAAGTAAAATCCTCCCTCAATTTTAGAGTTCTGTAAAAAAAAAATAAGCTACTAGCTACAAACACCTCCATAACTCCTCCCCGCACCCATCCGCCACCCCCCCCCCCCCCCACACCCAGCCTCATCTCTCGTTGTCGTCGCACTGGGCATCGCCGGGCAAAGCCCGTGCGGAGTGGCGGCGGCTCGCCTTGGCCATCTGCGGCAGAGGTGACTACTGCGCAGCGGCGGCGGCGAGGTGCTGCTTCGGCGTGTCGGTGGCGGCACAGTGGGGAGGCGGCAACCCGGGGATGCGTGCTAAATCAGCGACGGATGACGGGCAGCGGCGGTTGACGGGCTTGTTTCAGGCCTAGATGGGTTTGGACGGGCTCGATCTCTATGCCAGATGCATCTCCTTCCTCCGACGATGACACGGGTTCTGGGGGCCTCCCATGCAGCACGAGGACGCCTGGGACAACAGCTCTAGGTATGATGGTGGTGGCCTTCTTATTCGTCGGAGGTGGTCTTTCCGGCGGGTGGCGTGGGGGCCACTGGCTCGGTTTCAATAAATTGGGGTAGTCCTGGATCCCTCTCAAGCCAAGACGAAGATCTTCCTAATGTTTGTTTCCATTGATCTGATTTCTGTGTCGTGTTCTGGAAGGCTCCGCCGGCGAACTCCATAGTGCGCTCATGCCGAGAGATTGCTGGATCGGATGGGATTCGATCATGCACACCCATGTTTTACTTTGATCGTTTGGTTTCAGAGTGTGCGCTTCGAAGTTCTGTTGGTTGTTATTATCATGGGGCATGTTCTCGTTCCATGGTGCTGACGGAGAAAGTCATGGAGACAGAGATCTAGGGATTGACAATGGTGGTTCGAGTCAGGGTGGTGATGAGGAATTGACTTGGTGACTCATGACTTGGAGCAGTGGCATGCAAGTGGGGGCGACTGCACAGGAGAGGTTCATGGTCCTACCTTTCAGGGTGAAAACCCACTGTCTAGCCTTAATTGGTTGTGTCTGACAATTGCCTTGTTGAAGGTATTACTTTAAGAGCATGGACTTTCTTCAGGATGAAAACCTAGATCTTGGATCGGGCGATGACGGTGTTTGTGTGTTGTTCCCTTCTTAGAGGCGTCATTTTGGAGAAGCTGGACGTCTGGTGCTGTCTTGGTGATGGTAGTATTGTTGTTTCAATGAATGAGACACTGTAGCAGGACTTTTCTTTTTTGTAATTTTTTCTTTCTTTTTTGGTTGTATGCGTCCGTATGGCCGCTAGGGTAATACGTTGTTGCAGAGGCTAGGTGTAATTGGTACTCTGATATTAATATATGCTCCTTTCCAAAAAAAAATACTATGCAAGTGCACGGACCACACATAGCACCTCAAAACCGAGATCGCAAGGAAAACCTTCACAAGATTACGTCGACCAGAAGAGTTTTTCCGGAGAAAGTGGGGACTCTCGTGGGGATACCAGGAACCCTAGAAAACTAGGGGAAAAACTTCTATTTTGGGGAACCTTTTATGGAAATGGATTATTTTTAGGATGGGAGATTGGTGAGGAGATGGACACGACTCTGAGTGTCCTTATAGTGGAATGAAATTTGGGCCAGCCTGGTGAGTAATCTGGGCATCCATGATGGACCTTCGAGTGGGCCCGAGGATTAGACGTGGCTAGAGCAAGGTAAGAAGCACGTGTGCGGGTGCCAACACAGCCACAGAGTAAAAGAATTCCTCAAAGAATAGAGTAAAAGAGAACAGTGTGATCTTTCCTGCTTTTTGATGCATTAGAAAGTACTCTCTCCGTTTAGTAATATAAGATGTTTTAGGTTTATGAAGGAGATGTATCTAGACATCTTTTAATATATAGGTTTAAATAAATCTAGACACTAAAAGGTGTCTAGATACATCTCATTTACAAATCTAAAACATTTTATATTTTTAAACAGAGGGGTAGATTTGCTAGTGCAGAGGTTTGAATTTGAAAATGTGTAACTTAGATATGTGTTGCGACTGAGTTTTGGCACACTTGGATATTGTTGGGGTATTATATACCACCCATGAAAAGGATGGGGGATATCTCAAGAAAATGAAAGGGTGGGGGAGGGGTGGTGGCGATGGTGCGACATAAACGGTTATAACGAAATATTTAATTTTTGTAGTACCTTCACGTACAAAGGTGCAATTTTAACATTGCTGTACGGAAGCAAACCAGGTAGCCTATGCCTTAGCAACTAGGGCATGTTTCATATATCACATTTTTTTTAGTGGTTGATGTAAATAGTGTGAAGTGTTTTTCTTCTTTGGAGGCATAACACATGTCTGCCGAGCAATTGATAGTTTTTTTTGTAAATTAGGGATTTCATTAATGGGTCATATGGTTATAGCTGTATTGCAAGATAGAGGCGAGAATGTCTGGCGTATAAGCCTTATACATTGTCATGTGTCCACACTATTTTGCTTAACATTTAAATGAGCCGCCTCGTTATAATATCTAATAATATAACTAATAACAAAGATACTCTACAAACAACCCTCTAAGCTACCAACCTTCCTTCTTTATCTTCCTTATAAAACTCGACAACAACCTAGGCAAGTCTCTCTATGATTTTTTTCAGGTAGCCTCTTTTTTTTGCACAATAAAAGGGTCGAGTCGACCCTAGAAGCTGCATGTTGAAACGTGGCAGGTACAAAGATTTGGGTGGCCCCTTACACATAACACCCTAGCAAAGTTAGAAAAGAAGAAAATGGGCCTCCACTTTACAAAAAACACCTCGGAACTAAAGGATAAAAATCAATCAAGTCCCTCGGCACCTCCACCACCGAACTCCGGCGACCTCCAGCTGAGAACCAGCGAGGTCGAGGTCTCTTGCTCGTGACGCCTTCCGAGCCGGAGAAGAAGCAGACTGCCAGCCATCTTGGCAACGACGGGGACGAACCACTTGCCCTTATCAAGACGTCGAGCTCTGGCAGCAAGCTTCGAATAGGGCCCTCTGATAGAGGTTGAAACTCTCGGCCGCCCTTCGGCCATGATAGCTTCGGCATCATCGTTGTTGGTTGGAAAGCTCCTAGGATGCATCTTGTCGAACCGGACGCCCGGTAGAGAACCACAACACGCGCCTACCATCTCCTTGATGGCAAGCGCAAGCCGAGGCAAGAGCTACCTAGCGCCATGGACAGCGCCCTCCTTCACAAGCAGAGAGGTTGGGTCTCTTTGCTCCACCTCGCCCCCTAGCCACCACGGCTGGCCGGGGAAGCGCCAAGTTGCACTCACTCTCCTCCTCGCCGCCACGACCGGCCAGGAGAGGGAGCACAACAGCACCACCCTTTAGCAAAAGAGGGCTCCTAAAAGACCCTTTATTGACGGAGCCGCTAGCCACCTTGCCGCTCGTCGCCTTCGGCTCCTTCCACTGGAGCTCCGTAACCGGAAGCAAAAGCAGCAGCAAGGGCAAGATCCAGGGGCATAAATATCGCCACACACTTCCGGCAAAACGCCAAACCGCGGCAAACTGTCGCAAAAACCTACAACCCCTACATCTAGTCCTAGATCCGGCGCCCCCCTTTGTCCATCTCCAACCGGCTAGTCCAGCGGAGGGGACGCAGGGGCGGCCCGGCCAGCGGCGGCGGCTGACTCTCAAGGGAGAGGATAAAGGGTCAGGGAGAGAAGAAAGGGAGCAGGCTCTACAGGTAGCCTCTTTTGAGCGCCAATTGCACCACACATGTGATTGCGTAGGCTTTCGTTATCATCGGAATTGCTGGGTTTTTGTACCAGAGCCCTCACCTTGGATCATATATCCCAAGTTATCGCCCATAAAAATTGGAGACCGGTCTCAAAAAGTGTAGTCTCCACATTTAGTTTGATATATATAGTATCATTATTGGGTGAAAAATCTCTTCAACTCCTGAACACCAACGCTACTTTTATCTTGAAATATTGAAAATCAAACTGAGATGTTTCAATTTTTTGATTTTTTTTCTTGTTGTAGTCAATGATGTATCCTACATGGATGCAAAATCACAATGTTAAACTTTTTGAGTTTCGAGCTACACAAAAAATTTAAAAAACTGATAAATTTTAGAATTTTGAAAATATGCTCTATTCAATGTGCTCATATCCATTTTGTTTTTGTTTTTGTGTAGCTTAGAATACAAAGTAGTTTAAATTGAGATTTTGCACGTTTGTAGGATAGTTCATTGAGTACATCCATAATTACTTTTTACAATTTTTAGAAACTTTTATATATCTTTTGATATTTTGAAAAATAAAGAGATCACTAGAGCCCGGGAAATAAAGAGAAGTCTCTACACCTCATGCCTATTTCCCTATCACAAAAGTTCAGAAAAAATTAATTTTGCAATGCAACACAATTAAAGATGGGATCTTATTTTTGGGAACTTTCTATGGAGAGGGGTTAGGATGGTAGTTTGATGAGGAAGTGGACATGACTCTGACTGTCTGTAGTGGACTCAAATTTGGGGCGGCCTGGAGAGTAATCTGGACATCCATGATGGACCTTCCAGTGGGCCTGTGGATCATACGTGGCTGGAGCTAGAAGAGAAAGGCGACCAAAGAGTAAAAGAGACCAGCGTGATCTTGCCTGCTTTTGATCGTGTTATAGAAGAAGTACAATTTGATTGTATACCCGAACTCTTTGGATGTCCTTCTTTCAAAGCAAACACCTTCAAATTTCGGTAAGATCGCATCTGATCGTTTACCGCACGTACACATATACGGCCTGCTGCTGTAAGCCAATAACAGGTCGTATCGTCTCCTCCAATCCTCGACCATCGACCAATCCGCTCCAAGATCATGTCAATGCCGGCGCTCCTGTCCGCCCTCCGCGCCGCCGGCCAGCAGCGGCTCTCCGCAGGCACCCTGGTCACGACGCCGGTGAGCGGCTCCTACCTGTTCAGGATCGACCAGTACACGCGCCTCCGGAAGATGGTCGCCAATGGCACGAAAATCGAGTCAGGGACGTTCGGCGTCGGCGGCCACGACTGGCGCATCCGATGCTACCCGAACGGCCAGAAGGGCCACGAAGGCTCCATCTCCCTCTTCCTCGCCCACGCCAGCCATGACAAGACCGGCGACACCACGGCGGATTTCAGCATGAGAATCCTCGACCACACGTGGAAGCCATCGCGCGACGATGGTGGTGAGACCCAGCGGCACGCGAGGAACTACTCGAGCGCCGGTTCTCTCTCGTGGGGCTGGCGCGACTTCAAGAAGATCGAGGATCTGGACGAGGAGAAGCACCTCGGGGATGGCTGCCTGTCCGTCCTGTGCGACGTCACCGTCCTCGACATGCGCGCCGGGCTCGCTTCCACGGGCACCGTGCTGCCGCCCTCTGACCTGCAGCAGCAGCTCACGGAGGTTCTCTGGGAAAGGAAAGAGGGGGCGGACGTGGAGATCGAGGCCGGCGGGGAGACCTTCCCGGCGCACAGGTGGATGCTCGCCGCGCGATCCCCGGTCTTCAAGGCGGAGCTCCTCCTTTCGTCCGCAGCCTCCTCGTCGAGGATACGGGTGTCCA
Source organism: Avena sativa (assembly GCA_916181665.1). Classification (NCBI taxonomy): domain Eukaryota; kingdom Viridiplantae; phylum Streptophyta; class Magnoliopsida; order Poales; family Poaceae; genus Avena; species Avena sativa. The sequence continues at coordinate 19,324,999 of OV702285.1, forward strand.
ACATGGAAGCTTCTGTTTTCAAGGCCCTGCTCCACTTCATCTACACCGACGCGCTGCCCAAGGAGCTGGTGGAGCAGCAGGAGGCGCTGGCGACCATGGCGAAGCCGCTGCTGGTGGCGGCGGACAGGTACAAGCTGGAGAGGCTCAAGCTGATCTGCGAGGACATACTGTCCAGGTACCTCGACGTGGAATCGGTGGGCTCCACGCTAGCGTTATCCGAGCGGCATCGTTGCCATGTGCTGAAGGAGGCTTGCATGAAGTTCCTGGCTGATCCTGGGAATCTGCAAGCAGCTGTGGAAACCCTTTGACCGTGGTTTTGAGAAAATTAAGATAGGTTGCTGCCATCCAGCTCTCGTGTAACTCAACTATCAGACCTTCTCTAGTGGAAGGTCTAAATTTCATTGTCTATATCTTCATATAGAGATGACCGTCTAAAAAGATTCTTATTTCCAGCGGTTAGTCTATATCTAGGATGTCTATATTCTCTCCTTGTATTTTAATATTTTCTTGTAACTATCAATTCAACTATATTTCCGCAAACTATATTCTTAAGCCTATATTCTCTTATTCCAAATTAAACTGGGTTAAAATTCAAACAACTGCAATTCCTGTCACCGGCTATCATTATTCAGTGTAAATTCTATCTTTTCTGTTTTTTTCTCACCACATAAACTAGCAATCAGCTAACCATAACAACACACATGGAAACTGTAGCAAACTAAGAACAATTAGATCACCAGCCAGCAATAGCACAAGCAGCGGCTATCAACGACACTACCAACTTTTAAATATATAAGCAATAATCCATATGATTTAATCCAAATAATAAACTGATAAAGCATGACCATACAAACGGTACTAAAACCAATTATGCAGATCAACAAAGTAGATAGACAGATTACATCTATAGGAGATAAACCTATCACATCTACACCAAACGCTAGAACAAAGAACTCTAGCATAATCCGAAAAAGACAGTTGAGGATCACATATAGTGTAGGCTGAATAGCAGCTGCAGCGGTCGCAACAGCGTTGTCGCCCATGTTGAGGTTGTCGAAGAGATTGGTGACGTCCGGGAAAAAGTCATCGCTCGGAAACTCGTCGTCGGACGACGTCGTGGTTGTCAGTAGTCGCGCTTGAGCGCTCCCCAAAAACCTGATCGCCCTTCACCCGTACAGGTTCACGAGAGGCGGGGTTCCGGAGGCCTATTGTCCCGATTTGCGGTGCACGCCGCAAGCCGGGATGGGAAAGATGAAGGCGGCGGCGCAAGGTTCTGGAGGTAGGGGTATGTGTGAATTGATTCACCAATTAGGTTTAGCGCAGACGCTTATATAGTGCAGGTTAGGAAGATCGTGGGGCTCCTCAGCCCACATCCGAGTTGGTAACAGCCCACGATCCATAAAAGCTAGTAACGGCTATAATTAACGCATCCGTTAATGACTCATAATTAATTTTTTCAAATAGCAAAATAAATCTTGGCTCGGCGAGATTCCCGCAACTCGCGCGCACGCGTCGTGACGAGGCGAGGCGAGGCGGGCGGCGTTGGAGGAGGAGTGCGCGAGGGCTTCTCTCCTTATCACACCTTAGTGAGTGGTGAAACACTCTACTATATAAGGTGGTCCAACTCTCCTTCCACTAGCAACGTGAAACTAAACTTTAGCACCACTAGCACAGCCATATGCTGTCATGCACAGGTGGGCCAAAGAGAATTTCAGAATATGGCTAATGGACCAGCAGCCCAAAACTCACCAAATTTCAACACCAACAACAGAGAAGCAACAAGCATAGACCTGGTGCCAAAGAAGCACACAGAGATCGACTAATCGCACGTCAAACAGGCATGCAACAGTCGCCAACCCTTCCTCTCCTAATATGTGTTACCGTTTCTCCCCACCAGCCGCCTCCTCCGCTCTAACTCCGACCATGGAGATCTCCTCTGCCCCGTCTCTATCCCCACTAGCGCGGCAGTCGAAATCAGCAGCAAATTTTTTTAATAGGACCCGGTTTCTCTCGGAGTGGGCGGCAAGCAAGGCAAGACTGCGAGGTAGGCGAGCAGGGACGCCGGAGGGAAGGCTAGCGAGCGAGTGGTTGTCCTTTGGACGTCGTGGCTTGGTCGTCCAAATATGTACGATAGCTAACAGGATTGGCAAGTCATCTAAATTTAGACCTTGCTTTAGACAAGCTGCTGCAGAGCGATTTTGGCGTCATGTCGTCTATATTTGCTATAGACGTCCCTTTAGAAGATCCACTAGGGATACTCTCGCGAAGTAGTAGATCTGCATTATAGAGATACAAGTGGGATCCCACCGAAATTCAACTTATAGTTCATCTTGTGTTCTTAGTTCAGAATTATTTAGCAAAAACAAATTAGCTAAAATCAAAAGAAAAACTGTAAGTGAGGTTTTGCTACTATTTTCATAGCTTTTAATTGAAAATGCTTCATAGTATATTCATGTTGTAAAGTTTCACCATGATGCATAGCATGGCTTAGGTTGGAGGGCGTCCCGCTAATTATATGCAAACTCCAGGAAGCTTTATTGAGTGTTACAATTTATTTCACATCAACAAGCATCCATAGCCAAAAGAACATGCTATAAACAAAAAATAGTAAAATGATGAAAGATTTCCCCATGATAGCATGATTTGGCTAACAAGCAACTTATAAACTTCCAAACACATAACTTACATAATTCCAATTACCATCAGTCAAATTTTTGCTTGACATTCTGTTTTATTTCAAACAATTGAGCTCTAGTGGTTTTCACCCCACATCTTACTTTTGTAGGGGTTCGTAGCATGGAAAACAAAAAATTTATCGCATACAAACAAACAAGCCAAGATCTATCTACTAGATTGTAGCAACGAGTCGATGGAATAACTTACCCTCGAAGATTCCAAAGCGGTTAACGAGAGCAGATTCTCGTGGGTGATGTAGTCGTACTCTTTCCGATCTCAAGATCGTGTAGACGATCCTTCCGGCGCTGCGTTCCGGCAGCGCTCCCGCAGTCGGTCACACGTTAGGTACTCGACGAAGACCTTCCTCTCCCTTGTTCCAGCAGGCAGCGGAGGTTGTAGCACTCTCCTCGCGATTCCGGCAGCACAACGGCGTGGTACCGGAAGTAGAGGGGAGATCCCGCAGGGCTTCGCCTTAAGCCGGAGCGAGTATGGTGGAGTATGAGAGAGGGCTATTAGTGGTCTAGAGATTAGACACACCAATTAGAAGGCTCTAAACCGCAGGCTAAAGCAATTAGAAGCTCTAAACCAGAACGGCTCTAAACCGGAGATTAGAGGTAGAAACTTGTGTGTCTCAAGGAGGAGCCCTGCCCCTCCTTTTATAGGTGGAGGGGCTAGGCGCGCCAGGGAGGGAGGGAGTCCCTCCCCAACTCGGCCTAGGGCTGGGCGCCGGCCAAGGAGGAGAGGAACTCCTCCTCCAAGTTGGTTTCAACCTCCTCTTGCTTGTTTCCCACAGTTTCCTGTTTCCCACATTTTCCTGTTTTCCACAGTTTCCTGTTTTAGCCGTTTGACTTTCAAACTGGCAATTTGACTTTCATGTTTTTTTGGAACATCAAGAACACTTAGTACATGATGCAATCATTCAATTACACACTCATGTACCCTCCCCCCCCCCCCCCCGGAGTGTCGGACAATCCGGACCCTTCTAGAACATTCCCGATGAAAACACCGGAATCATTCCCGAACTCCGAAACGGGACTTTCCTTATATGAATCTTATTCTCCGGACCATTCCGGATCACCTCGTGATATCCCGGATCCCATCCGAGACTCCGAACAACATTCGGTCTCTTTCTCACAATACCATAACTACTCAAACAACGTCGAATCCTTAAGTGTGTCTCCCTACGGTTCGTGGACATGATCGAGACACTTCTCCGAAAAATAACCAATAGAGGAATCTGGAAATTCATATGGCTCCCACATATTTCTACGATTACTTTGCGATCGAATGAACCACTTACATACGATACCAATTTCCCTTTGTCTCACGATAGTTTACTTATCCGAGGTTATGATCGTCGGTATCTCTGCATACCTAGTTCAACCTCGTTACCGATAAGTACTCTTTTCTCGTTCCCGTGATATGTGATCCCTTGTGACCTAGTCACATGCTTGCAAGCTAATTGGATGACATTCCACCGAGAGGGCCCAGAGTATATCTATCCGTCATATGGATGGACAAATCCCACTCTTGATCCATGTGTTTCAACCAATTCTTTCCGAACACTCAATGCCACCTTTATAGCCACCCAGTTACGGTGTGGTGTTTGATGTCATCAAAGCATCCATCCGGTAAAGGTGATATGCATGATCTCATGATCGAAGGAATTAGGTTACTATGTATCAGAAAGCATATAGCAATTGAACTATTGAAATGACTTGATCTTTATGCTACGCTTATCTATAGGAGTATGTCCATCACATCATTCTCCTAATGATATGATCCTGTTGTTAATAACATCTCTATGTTCATGATCAGGAAACCATGATCATATATTAACCAACAAGCTAGTTTAACAAGAGGCTTTACTAGGGACTCTTATTTTAGTTTACAAATCACACAAGTATTAATGTTTCCGGTTAATACAATTATAGCATGGTATGTAAACATTTATCATAAGTGTGAAGATATGATAATAACCACTTTATTATTGCCTCTTGGGCATATCTCCAACAGTCTCCCACTTACACTAGAGTCAATAATCTAGTTTCGAACCTTTGTGTATATAACACCTATGGCTTTCCAGTGTTGTATATACACGATTGCTAGTGGTCAACTGATCTCCGGATCTGACACTTCCAGGTCCGTGTGTAATTGCATGTCTTTGCGTCTCTACGCATCACTCATTCTCTAATGAGATGGCTTTGTACAAATTTGGTCTTTCGGTGTGACCTTTAGCTCTTTGGGGTTAAAACATGTTGATAATATTGTCGCACAATATATCTTCATAGTATTATCCCACTGTGAACTACACCTAGTTTGATAACAAACTTCTTGACACAAATGCCCTCTTTTGCTGCTATAATAGCAGTCATATACTTAGCCTTTTGTTGTAGTATCTGTCACAATGTCTTAACTTTGGAAATCATCCAAATCCATTATGGAACTCACTTTCCATTATATTGTTCCACCCTTAGTTTAGATTGAGATAAACTTAATTTGTAATTTGTGACAAAGCTAGTATCAATGTAGTACTTTTACAATGAACTAACCATCTATTTGTCACTTCTACAAATATTATACTCTTAGTTCTTTCAAAAGATCATAAGAATATCCTTACTATTGTCCAATGATCATCTTACGAATCATTCTGGTATATGCTCACAACATTTAGAGCATAGGACATATCTGGATTTGTACATATCACAGTATGATTGATATAAATACTCTTTGTGATTTCATACATCAAGTATCAATTTATACTTGATTATTTGTTTCACTTTACCAAATGTCAATACACTTGAATATATCATCAACATTGAACTTATTCAATCCTTTCTGTGTGACAAGAACCTCTCTTGTAGTTTCTATATTGAACTCATTCAATATCTTGTCTATGTACTTCTGGCACAACCATATTAGCGTCTATTGATGCCAAATATTTGGGTTTTGCCTAAGTCTTTCATCGGGATGAAATTCTTAATATGTGTTAATAAAAGATACATTATTTCCAATCAACAATATGTCTTCCACATAATGTATTAGAAACATGTCTTAGCGCTCCCACTTAATTTCTTGCAAATGCAAGCATCTCCATCGTCTCTGATGAACTTTTAAACTCCTTTAACAGTTTCATTACAGTGAAGATTCCAACTCCGCTATGCTTACTTCAACCATTGAAGTTTGCATATGTTTTTAGCATCCCTTGAATTTTAACAAAACCCTTTGGACTGTGTCATGCACACGTCCTAGGTAACCCTTCTATTAGAAGAACTTGTTTTGTTTATTCAACTACCATATAATAAAATTATATGTAGTGGTTGCTACACTAATCCATCTAGACTAAATATCGCTATGAAAGATCAAATCTTGTCATAGTCAACCCTTGAACATTGTTGTGAACTCTTTCCCAACATGTCGACCATTTCATAGATGTGAAACATCCATGTCTATTTCTTTATAGATCCAGACACAACTGTAAGGTCTTACACCTTTCTCGAGGGTCCTTCAAGTTCAAAACTTGATTTCTCGTGTATGGAACTATCACGGATTTTATGGCTTCAAGCCATTTGACGGAGTCAGGGCCCATCATCGCTTCTTTGCATGTAGTCGGTTCATTATTCTCAAATAATGATTCAACCCTCAAATCTTGGTATTTGATTGTTTATCCGATCTACTTGTTTCAATAGGAACTTAGATCTCCGTGACCACAACCTTTGAGGCACGTGAGCCATGAGCATTGTTGCTGTCTCCGGAACACTTTTCGGCGCTGCGCAACTCTGCACATATAGCTAAGGTTCTTTTAACCTTATCAAAGTTCTATTGTCCTCCCACTTTTCTTTTCACGAAAAATTCCTTCCAAAAGAAATTTGACGTTCTAAGCGACAAACACTTTTGTCTCTGGTGTTATGGAGGAATACTTAACAGTTATTCGAAATAACATACAAAGACAGGTTCATCCGACTTTGGTTGCAAACATCTTTCTTATGCAAAGCATACCAATGTTTAAGAAAGGACAACTTGGGTTTTATCCCAAACCATAACTTTATATGGTGTCATTTCAACGGATTATGATGGAGCTCTTTTCAGTGGAAAAACGGTAATCTCTAAAGCTTTTAATCTTTAAAATATAATGGCAGTTTTATAAATTATACCTTTGATCTTTCCATGTCAAACAAGGTTTAATTACATATCTCGAACGCTCCATACACTTATGGTGTTTCGGGAAAATGCAAATCCACGGAACGATTCCTTAAATCTTAGGTATTATGCTAAACTTGTAACTTAAATATTTTCCTTTATGATCTTATCATAAACTATTCATATTCTTGTTACAATGATTTTGCACTTCATCTTGAAAGTCTTTGAACTTTTCAAGTGTTTCATACTTTATCCTTATTACGTAAATATTCACATATTCACTCAAATTTTCGAAGAAAGCATATGAAGTTGAAATCCATCGCTCTTGACTACACATAATGGATTTCATACAACAATATGTACAAGTTCCAATAAGCTAGTCATTCGTTCCCTTTTGGCCTATGAACGAAGTTTTAATTATCTCTAGGAAAGTTTCACAAGCGTCATTCGATCAAAAATCAGAAGACTCCAAAATTCCATCAACATGGAGTTTCTTCATGTTTCCTTTCCATTATAATTCAAACGGCGATGTCACTTCCTAAGTGATCTTTCAATCAATTTGTCTTTCGACATTTTTAGCACTAGTTTTATGGATGTGATTTCTCCAACGAGATTTGTGAATCATCCATCTTTTATGGATCACGGTAATTTATTTGAACAACTCTTTTGTTCTCATAATACCTGATAAAACAAATCTTGAAGGCAAGCTTTGATGTTTAACGAGCAATACAATAACCCTTTATTTGTTCTCGATGAACATCATCACATATTCTTTTGCTAGTTACTTAGGCCATTGTAGTTCATGAATTGTGTTGTTTCGTATGACGATTCACACCAACAAATTCAGTATCAAATACTTAAGAACCACATTGTTTAATAAGCAAAGAATATAGCCATAACATGTATATCATCTATATACTTAAACTGAACAATTCTAGTCTTTTCTTTTCTGCCATATATTTATGAGATTCTCTTTCAATATTTCCTTTTCTGTTTGAAAGAATCTATCAACATCAATAGTGGAGTCATACATATGACACATAGTCCAAAGCGTGTATAGTTAAATACCAATGTCTTTGGACTTGCACTTTGAAGTAGATCACCATCATCAAATGTTTGGTGTTCTTTCAAATTCCTTTCTTTAGTAATCTCTTGGTGTAGTAAACATTTTACCTACATCAAATATTCACCCTCATCATGGATTTATCCATGATCAAGCTACTTTTAGCTTATAACGGTGAATCATGAGTATAATGTTGCTCTCCAAATCCTTCTGGACGATTAGGACAACTAGTGTCTCCAACCTTTTGCAAATTCTCATCAAATATGAGAATATGACTTTAGACATATTATACTCTATCATGTTGCAACCAAAACTCCGTTTCAGATATCACAATATCTTCCACACATCATGGTTTCTGAAACAACTCTTTCAGATCCTAGATAACCTTGATATTAAGACAATCCTTTGAATATCAAGAATCATGGATACAAACATGATACTAACACTTGGAATTGTTACTCTTGATTTAATACTAATTATTAAACTTCATGGAGTAACCGGAACTTACTGAAAGTTTGCAATAGGACTTTTAAACTTTAGATTAACACTTAAAAACAATACGATACCAGTTCGTAAAGTAACTAACCAGAATTCTATAGTTCTACATCTCAATTATAACTAAGCGCAAGGTGGTAAACGGATGCCAATGACTACAACAACTATGCAAATTCACTTTGATTTAGTTTATGATAAATTGAGTTCTAATTAATAATTAAATTAATCTAGGTGAACTCCCACTCAAAACAATATCCCTCTCATTGTTTTAGTGATCACACGAACCAAATCCACCACATCAAAACCGATCATCACGAGAGTTGATGTAGCTTCAATGGCGAACAATCAACATGTTCATCATATCTACTATATGACTCATGCTCTACCTTTCGGTAATCCGTGTTCCTGAGGCCATGTCTGTACATGCTAGGCTCGTCAAGATCAAACCTTAGTTTCTGCATGAGCAAATCTGGCTTGCTCACGTTGTATACACTTGTAGAATCTAACACACCCGATCATCACGTGGTGCTTCGAAACAACAAGCTTTAGCAACGGTGCTAACTAAGGGTGAACACTTTATGACTTGAAATTCATGTGCATGAGGGATCATCTTATAATGCTACCGTCGTCTACTAAGCAATACAAGATGCATAAAGGATTAACATCACATGCAATTCAATAATATGTGATATGATATGGCCTTTCTTCTTCGTGCTTCCGATCTCCATCTTCTAGCACGAACATGATCTCCATCATTACCGGCATTGCATCAAGGTAAATGACGCCTCTCCATGGTTGTCGTCCACCGGCTTCAACTATTACAACTACTTTGAATAGACACGCGGGTCTTAACAGAAATTAAAGACAACCATATGGCTCCTGCCGGTTGCCAACTTACAATAAGGAACATTGCATACATCATATATAATCACAATCATGGCCATATCACATCACTTCACACCCCTGCAAAACAAAGTTAGACGCCTCTACTTTCTTTGCATATTTTACGTGGTTTGGGGCTTTCAATAAGTGTCGTTCTAACTTACGAACATGAACCACAACATTGATACTAGTATTGTTAATCGCCCGTTGTAAATTGGATCTTAACTATGCTAGGAGAAACAGGCACCCGCAAAGCCACTTATGCAATACAAGTTGCATGTCAAGCGTGGAGCAAGTCTCATGAACGATGTCATGTAAGGTTAGCCCGGGCCGCTTCATCCCAACATACCGCAAGATGCAAAGTACACAAGAAGCAATCGACAATAAAAGCATCAACGCCCACAATGACCATTGTGTTCTACTCGTGCAACAGATCTACATATAGACACGGCTCTGATACCACTGTAGGGGTTCGTAGCATGGAAAACAAAAATTTTCTATCGCATACAAACAAACAAGCCAAGATCTATCTACTAGATTGTAGCAACGAGTCGATGGAATAACTTACCCTCGAAGATTCCAAAGCGGTTAACGAGAGCAGATTCTCGTGGGTGATGTAGTCGTACTCTTTCTGATCTCAAGATCGTGTAGACGATCCTTCCGGCGCTGCGTTCCGGCAGCGCTCCCGTAGTCGGTCACACGTTCGGTACTCGACGAAGACCTTCCTCTCCCTTGTTCCAGCAGGCAGCGGAGGTTGTAGCACTCTCCTCGCGATTCCGGCAGCACAACGGCGTGGTACCGGAAGTAGAGGGGAGATCCCGCAGGGCTTCGCCTTAAGCCGGAGCGAGTATGGTGGAGTATGAGAGAGGTCTATTAGTGGTCTAGAGATTAGACACACCAATTAGAAGGCTCTAAACCGCAGGCTAAAGCAATTAGAAGCTCTAAACCAGAACGGCTCTAAACCGGAGATTAGAGGTAGAAACTTGTGTGTCTCAAGGAGGAGCCCTGCCCCTCCTTTTATAGGTGGAGGGGCTAGGCGCGCCAGGGAGGGAGGGAGTCCCTCCCCAACTCGGCCTAGGGCTGGGCGCAGGCCAAGGAGGAGAGGAACTCCTCCTCCAAGTTGGTTTCAACCTCCTCTTGCTTGTTTCCCACAGTTTCCTGTTTCCCACAGTTTCCTGTTTTCCACAGTTTCCTGTTTTAGCCGTTTGACTTTCAAACTGGCAATTTGACTTTCATGTTTTTTGGAACAGCAAGAACACTTAGTACATGATGCAATCATTCAATGACACACTCATGTACCCTCCCCCCTCCCGGAGTGCCGGACAATCCGGACCCTTCTAGAACATTCCCGATGAAAACACCGGAATCATTCCCGAACTCCGAAACGGGACTTTCCTTATATGAATCTTATTCTCCGGACCATTCCGGATCACCTCGTGATATCCCGGATCCCATCCGAGACTCCGAACAACATTCGGTCTCTTTCTCACAATACCATAACTACTCAAACAACGTCGAATCCTTAAGTGTGTCTCCCTACGGTTCGTGAATTATGCGGACATGATCGAGACACTTCTCCGAACAATAACCAATAGAGGAATCTGGAAATTCATATGGCTCCCACATATTTCTACGATTACTTTGCGATCGAATGAACCACTTACATACGATACCAATTTCCCTTTGTCTCACGATAGTTTACTTATTCGAGGTTATGATCGTCGGTATCTCTGCATACCTAGTTCAACCTCGTTACCGATAAGTACTCTTTTCTCGTTCCCGTGATATGTGATCCCTTGTGACCTAGTCACATGCTTTCAAGCTAATTGGATGACATTCCACCGAGAGGGCCCAGAGTATATCTATCCGTCATATGGATGGACAAATCCCACTCTTGATCCATGTGTTTCAACCAATTCTTTCCGAACACTCAATGCCACCTTTATAGCCACCCAGTTACGGTGTGGTGTTTGATGTCATCAAAGCATCCATCCGGTAAAGGTGATATGCATGATCTCATGGTCGAAGGAATTAGGTTACTATGTATCAGAAAGCATATAGCAATTGAACTATTGAAATGACTTGATCTTTATGCTACGCTTATCTATAGGAGTATGTCCATCACATCATTCTCCTAATGATATGATCCTGTTGTTAATAACATCTCTATGTTCATGATCAGGAAACCATGATCATATATTAACCAACAAGCTAGTTTAACAAGAGGCTTTACTAGGGACTCTTATTTTAGTTTACAAATCACACAAGTATTAATGTTTCCGGTTAATACAATTATAGCATGGTATGTAAACATTTATCATAAGTGTGAAGATATGATAATAACCACTTTATTATTGCCTCTTGGGCATATCTCCAACAACTTTCTCATGAGCTTTAAACTACACAAAAGAGATTATTTTAAAGTATTTTAAGGCATGTCGCATATATTATACTTGGAGTAGCAACTGCCACATAGGTAGGTATGGTGTATGCTGTTGGAATTTAAGGTATTTGGATATACATGTCTTAACTTGTTTCAGAATTTTGGGCTAGCAAAAAGATATCTACAAGCATGTCAAAGTGCCCATAGTGCTAATCATTTTTATCAAAGAAAGCTCCTTAAAATTAACCATCTATGCATGTGCACAAAAGGTAGCACTAAATAAGGCACTTGCAAGTTATCATTCATTAAAATATTTAAAACAAGTAACACTTAGCATAACTTGCATTTCAACCTTTTGTTTTCATTACCTTTTTATATTAATAGCATACAACACAATTTCTTTTTAATTTCAGTATTTGTTTCTTAGGCATGCAGAACATCTATCATCGTGTTCTCATTTATTTTAAGAGATTTTTATTTTCATGTACTTGGTTCGTTAGTTGTACTCATATTTCTCTAGCCGCTTAACTTTTCCTCACTTTTGCCCAGCTCCTTCTCTGAAAATCATCAAAGATCTCAAACGACAGATGTCGTCAGGTTGACCGTTGGCTGACGTGTGGGATCGCGCGATGTGGACCATGTGCCGGTTGGCCAGGAACGCGTTATGCTGACATATAGGCCGTGCCATGTGGGACCGCGTGGGGCCGGTTGGTTGGGACCGTGTTATGCTGACGTGGGGGCATAGTGTTGGACATGTGGGGCCCGTTTGGTAATTACGGACGCATCTTTCACCTAAATTGAAAGTTTTCTTTTTTTATTGTTATGATTAGCATTTGGTAAGAGACGTTTCATTGCACCGCGTAACCGCGTACACTACTGTACTGTGCATGGCCACGCGCGTCCGCTATCACCACGTGCACTGCGACACACGTATCGTGCGTCACGTTTTTTCCCTCGTGTCTAACCCCGACGCCCGAGTGTAACACTGGAAATTTGGTTGTACTCAGTTTTGCCCTCCAGCACTAACACTATCGCGTGCAATATACTCATTTTTATCCTTCGGTTGGTAGTCAACAGAGAGAATGGGTTTTAGCAAGCTAATTGAGTCATTTTATGCACCACAAATTCAAAAATAAGAGGGGCAAGGCCAGCGCTTTGACGGGCGGTGTCGTCGACCTAGACGCTGACAATGACAAAGGCTTCGTTACCTCTGAAGCGACGGGACTACCGGCCGTGCCTTCAACCCTGGTAGCCACAAGGCCACGAAGGCCAACTTCGCCCGCCAGGCTGGTTCCTTGGCATTCCAGGAGACCTTGAAGTAGGTACTAAAGAAGAAGGAAGAGGCCATCACCGAAGGGAGGAGAGGCAGTGCAAAGAGAAAGAGGTCGCCGCCAAGACCTTTTTTGAGCTGCAGACGAGGTCCATCGAGGTGGAGGAAGCCAACGCCAAGGCCAGACTAATGGAGATCGAGGCCAAGGCGAAGTCGGCAGAGGCCGAAGCCAATGCCAAGGACGTCGAGGCCAGGTCTAGGGTGCTGGAGGCCGAAGCCAAGATCATGGCCGAGGAGAACGCCATCATGCTCACCAACCTGGATAGCATCACCGACCCTGATCGCAGGGCTTGGGTTGCAAAGAGGCAGCATGCCATCAGGGCTCATGATGCCTGAAGGGCAATGACGATGGCAGTTGCAACTTTCTGGGCGGAGAATCTTCCATCTTTTGGATATTGTGTATGATATTGCCCCCTTTTGCACATTTTAGATCCACTGGCCACCTGTTGGCGATGCCCAAAGGGCGATGGCGCACGTATGCCGTGTTATTTGCCAGTAAATCTGTGTGCCTTTGGCCAGCGATGACGTCATTTTCAACTGATTTGCATCCCTTGTCCAGCGATGGCGCCAATGCCCGCCTGCGCGGACAAATAGGTCGTGCCGCTAGGAGCGGTCGGCCGGACCCCCTCCCCAAATCGACTGCGGCCCGACCCAAACAGACAGAATTGACTGGTAGGAGATGCCCTAAGTCCCTCCCCTACTAAACAAGGCAGCAACGACCCTTGGCAACCAACACGCGAGCGAGCGAGGCACCTGTGTAGGCCTTCGGAAGGAAAAGGAAGCAGAAATCCACGGCCATGGAACTATACTTCTCCAGGGACGTGTTGATGGACATCCTGCAGCGGCTGCCACCGAGCTCCCGCCGCCGTTCCCGCCACGTCTGCCAGCACTGGTGACCTGGTCGACAAGCGCACAACAGAGATGCAGAGCCACGACAGACCCCTCATTTAGGACACCTCCTCTGCTGAAGCCTTCGTCGTGAACCTCTCATGGCCATCGATTGGGGCCTGCAAGCGCATGGCGGATCCCACCAATTTATTTAGAGCAAAAGTGCAGCTGGTCGGCACATGCAACGGCATTCTCTGCCTGTGCAGCAACAACAAGCCCGATGCCGTCATCATGGTGGTTAACCCCGCCACCAGGCAGAAGTTGTGTGTCTCGCTGCTGCGGGGTGCGGGTATCTTTACCAGGAGCCGACGCCGGCCGATGGGGTGGGACCAGGCGTATAGCTTCGGCTACCATCCGATCACGGTAAATGTCCTTACGCATGATTCGACGTCGTTTGGTCTGCACGGTTGGGCAGGCAATACGTTACCATCATCGTGCGAGCACAGATTGGTGCATGTCGGTTAGGGCGACCGTGGTTGGGGTGTCGCCAAGAAGACGGTAGGCGAGCACTATTGCTATCGAATGTTTGCCTTTGTCAGTACCACAGAGCCACTCGATGTATTTAGACGAAAACAACTCGGTGGCGAATGGGTCGATGATGACTTATGAGGATATTGCGTTGTTAAGTTATTTTACTATTGTTGATTTGCTACCGAGTTCTCTTTATGGATAATGATTTTGTTTTGTTTACTACGATTTAGTTCCTCCTTTACATATAGTTTTCTTTTGGGGATGGGGTTGCAACAGAATCAAGAAACAGTTTTTCGGTTACAATCATGGTTGATCAGTTCAGCATGCCTGACATGCCTCTATCTTTTCTTTTGATTCAACAATAACATAATGACACCGCGCCCGAATTCCCTTTGCTTCTAGGATTGCAGATTTTCTTCAGCGATCTGCATTGATCAACTTGTAGTAGCTCGATCTAGCTAATATAATGTACTCCCTCCATTTCAAGGCTTGCATATAACTTTTTTGAAAAGTCAAGCCATGTAAAGGTTGTCTAAACTTTTAGAAAAAAACTATCAAGAACTATTACATTATATAGATATCATGTGAAAATATGTTTCATGATTTATGGGTATGAATTACGTATTGTAAATATTACTCCCTCCATCCAGAAATAATTGACTTGGTTTTGTCTAGATTTAAATGTATCTAGATGCATTTTAGTGTATAGATACATTCGAATCTAGACAAACCCAAGTCAGTTATTTCTAAACGGAGGGAGTAATATTTTTCTCTAAAAACTTGGTCAAACTTTAGTTGGTTTGATTTTTGGAAAAAGTTATAATCCTTTCATCCTAAAATTTATTTAAAAGTCAACATATTATAAGTTTGACCAAATTTATACACAAAAATATAAGCATCCATAATATCAATAGATTCACTATAAAGTATAGTTTTCCAATATGTCCATTCGATATTGCAGGTATTCATTTTTGTTGACTTTTAAATAAATTTTAAAGCACGACGTGGTGGCTATGGAAAAGAATTAAAGCACGACAGTCATTCACATCGCTAGCTTCTCCTATTAGATGTCCACCAACACGTCCGCCGAGAAGTACCGTTCCATAGCCACCACGTCCGCAGCCGCAGGTGCGTCTTCTTTTCCATAGCACCATGATCCATCCTTCCCGTGTCCTTTTAAGCCGATGGGATCAGAGTCGACTTGGTTACCTGCAGGATGGAAGATGAATTCAGAGCAATGGTGGCAGAGTCGGTGATGAATTCAGAGTTTTGTCTTGTACTCCTATTTCTCAAGTTTTGTCTGAAGCATGAGTGGAAGCTGAGACCGTGATGAATTCAGAGCAATATTTGTTTGTGACCGACTATTCAAGGAAATGTAAGACTCTGGCACGTATTTTATATATGAGAAATAACGTAACCAAGCAGTCAAATGTGATGTTTCTTACTATCAAATATTCCAGATAAAAATCAAGAAATCATATACTATAGACTTATGCTTGGTGGAAAGGAATCATTTTGAGACCATGTGGGAATATGTGCCTATGGCTTGTGGACCTAAAGGCTATGTGTCTATGGCTTGTGGACCTAAGAAAAAAATATTAAATATATGCTAGCTCAAAGAAAATAAGAAATTATCCAAGGCCTGCATGGAAAAAACTAACGAACGTGGTTAAATCATCTTTAGCATACGCACATAAAAATCAATCGGTGCACAAACAACCGCTATTATTTAGCGCGGGGCAAAATTTGTTTTCCACGAAAAATAAGTCACGCACAAAACAATTTTGGTCACGCACACAAAAAGTCTAATCCTATGCTACAAATTTGGTGTGCCAGCTAGGGCTGCCCAACCGCCAAACTAAAACTTCCGTGCGTCACCTCCCGCATCCCGCCTCGACGGCCACCAGGGAAAAATCACCCATGGACAACTATTCCGCCACTCCCCCCAACCCACCTTATCCTCCGCCCCCATGTCCGTCGATGGAGCAGTTTCACCGCCGCTCGCAACACGACCACCCCCCTTGATGCACCCAACCCTAACGCCATCATCGTCTGCGATAGATGTTTGCTCCTCCACGGCCGACGAATGCGCATGCCATCGTCCACCATCCGCCTTTAAGCCAAGGAATGTCATGCCCAAGCGACCGACATCTACGGTGGCGCCTGTCTAGAAGAAGGGAAAGATTGGCGCGGGTCCGCATGACAAACCTCCGGCAGGGCCTGCTAGGTGTCGCGCGGTCACCTCTATTGAAGACACCGTCAGGCGCCCGACCACGCAGGAGGTAGGAGAGAAGGTCTACCACATGGTCAAGTTGGAAAAAATTTAGGTACCATGCCAAAATCTAAAACGGTTATTAAATCTCATGTAGTTCTTGAAGTCTTGAAGACCTGGGTGCGGTTAAATCGAATGTCTCCTTAAATGCCAACATGATATGATTCCGCCGGTACCCAAAAGAACTCATGTCTTGTGTGTTGTACTAAACTCAAATAGTTTGACATCCATCAATAAATAAATAACGAAATGGTGTTAAATAAGTCATACGTTATTCTCCGGACGGCTAGCTGACCGTCTACGGTGAGAAGCAGGAAGAGATCAAGAAGGCCCGACTGCTAAAGAAGGGCTTGAGTGTCTCATGGGCAATGACACTAAAAACACATGCATCCAGCGGTGTTACAAAATAAAACGTCGGTTAGTGTACCGTAATAGTCACACTACGTGACAACGTCATGCAGATGGCGCGGCAAAGCGGGCGTGTCCATCTAGTTCTCTCTAACATCGGCCCAGACCTATTTCTGCAAACATACTTTGACCTCGAGTCAAAGAAAATGATCTGACCATTTCAAATTCAAATTTGAGCCCTTTATGATCTTTGCAAGCTACACACATAGTTTGGTATCTCCGAAAAAACTTCTCTGACTCGCGTATCCAACTCCATCATCAACATCTAGACCATCCCGGTTCCATCTTCGAGCACGAGATTGGGTCCTTCTCCCAATTTTGCTTGTGTGAGCTCAAATCAAATGCCAAACAAAATTAGCAGTAGCACCCAAGTTGGTTTCAAATGCTACAAAAGACCAAGCCACCTGGTCGTATTCTCAACTCCTTGGTCTCGGACCTTACCAAGACTTGAAAAAATCCACGGCAAATCCATCTAAAAAAATGTACTCAGAACAGAATACGTGGATATAGTACAACTAATACCAACTATCAGAACAGAACATAAGTGAACCAGACAAGCCCATGAACTCTACACCAAATATATAACAAAGAGCAGCTAAAGTTCCAACTTCTTGCAATTTGAGCAAGCGTGAAATAGGGAGTTGGCACAAACCCCAGAAAGGAAAGAAAACATTTATCATACAGTGAGCACTTCTTTATAAACACTTGAAAGTAGTAGTAGCACAAGATCTAGACCTAGGCACCCCAGTGAACACCGGTACAAGCCATACACCCACGCAGCAGGCTGAGATAGCAACTGTACAGAATGTGTGGCTATGCCATACAGCTAAACAGAACCAAGATGCTATTGGATCGGCCAAAATACTTCAGAAACTAGTACCAACATAGGACTGCCTGTTGTTGTATCCTCCTGATGCGGCGGCACCGTTACCGTAAGTCTGGGGCTGGGGGGCAGCAGCCTGTGCCGGACAGTCTCTAGAGAAGTGCCCAGGCTGATTGCATTTGAAGCACGGGCCAGCGCTGGTGTTGCCACCAGCTGAAGGGCCGTAGGAGGCTCCCTGGCCTGGACAGTCTCTGGCGAAGTGACCAGGCTGGTTGCATTTGAAGCACAGACCTGAGTTGGTGTTGCCAGCCGAAGAGCCGTAGGAACTAGGCGTGAAACCCCCACCAGCTGCTGGTTGCTGCATATCCGTGGCTGCTGCAGGGCAGTTCTGTGCATATCTTGTTGCTGATGGTGCAGTAGGCATCCCACCAGATAAGCTTGCTTGCAGCCCAAACTGATTTGGGCCACCCATATTCATCGCATAGGTATTGTTGGATGTGAAACCAGCATTAACAGCAGCAGCAACATTCACCGCAGGGGTTGAGCCTGAGCCATTGTCCGCCAAAAGGCTATCAATTACTCCCAGAAGAAAGCGACTCTCTTTCGACGTGTCGTCCAGTTTTTGCACCTTAACAATGTTGCATTTCACACGCGTTTCGTCATTATATGTTTCTTCCTTGACTCTCAGCTTGAATAAGTATTGCTGATAACGCGCCTGCTGTATGATATCTGCAAATTTTACCTCATCTTGATCTTCATGTTTTATCCTGAAAAGATCTTGCGCTGGGAGGCCAATTATCACCTCGCCGGCCTCTTGGAATGCAGTTGCAAACGTTATAATCCCGGTGTGATCCTGGATATGACACTGGAGCATGTACCTGTACTCACAATTCTGAGAGCTCTGTCCACAGCTGTCGCATTGCCACATCCCATCACCATTATTTATGACCTTTTTAGTGCAGCGCGTACCATTAACCTCTGCGGTGCAGGCTGGATAACAAAAAGTCTCAGTCTTGATGCTCCAAATTGCACCCATAACAGTGATCCAATCGGGCTTCTCTGATCTCCCCAAGTCTTCGTCCTTGATCTGTGCAACAGTTTTCCGGACATCAGTCCGGCCCATGCTTGACATTCCCACAGATAAAGAAGTGAAAGCAGCATCTTTCCCTTCAGTTATGTACCATTGTCTCAGACTTTCTGCTTCAGGTAAGTCCAGATTTATTTGTAAGACGCTTGAGTTGATTGTGCTTACGGATCTTCCTTTGAAATCACCAACAAGGCCACTTTTCAGGACAAGTATAGGATTCGAACCAGAATCACACAGCAACTGCAGCTGCTGACCTTCAGCATCACAGAAGTTACCCCAAAAGGTTGTTTCCACGCTGCAGCCAGACATGTCCTTCAGTTCGAGGACTCTTTTCTGGGTTTCCACACCATTCTTCCTCATTAGTGTAAAAGTAGGGCTAACTGAAGTAACAACCCCAAGCAAATCTATCAACACGCCTTTATCCATGTTCGCTAGTTCGCTGATTTTTCGGAAATTAAACTGCTGCCTAGGGATACTGCTGTCATCATCTGAACAAACTTCTACACATGTTCTAGCATCCAGACTGATTTCGTAGTCATTGTTCAAAGGGTTATACTGCTTCTGTGCGGGTTTCAACCCCCCTCTAGATGATATCAAGTACACCTTACCAACCTCAATTAGGTCATAGAACTGATCAACCACCTCTTTAAAACATTTTGCACGGATTTCTCCACGATGTGCATCAAGAAGATCAAAGGTGAAGAGTTTTCCTGGACCTTGCCCATTGATGTAGTGCTTGACATGAGTCTTTGCAGTCACCCTAGCCTTTATTTTCCATGTGCCTTGGAATGGATTCAATGCAGCAATCGGGATAACACGAGGGGGAGCTCCATTCTTAGCAACTGGGCCAGTATTTATATATGCTGCAGGTGGCTGCTGATACGAAGGCTGTGCAGGACGCCCATAACTTTGGTCAGGAGGGCCAAAGCCCCCAGCTGTGCCAGGAACTGCAAACCTTTGGTTTTGATGAGAGTTCAGTAAAGGCTGCTGAGGGTTTGGCTGCACAACATTGGTATGCATTGTATTTTGTGCTGACATTGTACTATAAGAACTAACGGCAAACACATTATTAGGTCCAGATATGGTTGTCTGACTCACACAAGGGTCCACTGTGCGGTGGGCACCATTGTAGGATCCACCATTTGACAGATTGTTAGCAGCCTGCTCCACCCTTGAGGCAACAGCATTGGCCCGTAAGTTAGGCTCCTGGCCTTCAAGTAAGCTTTTCATCTCGTAAATCTTTGGCTTCCCGATCATGGGGCACTCACTTAGCAGAACATCAAGTTTTCTAACAATAACAATCCTGAATGCAACAGAGAAGAATTATCAGCTCAACTAATTAGAAACATATGCAAAGGTCAAGGTTTTAAATAGCTAGCTGTTGCTACGCCATAGCTGAGCTATAGCTTTTCTAGAGTCTGGAAGCTAAGCAATGGCACCTTGTGCCACTATTCTAGCTAAAACGGCTATAGCAGCAAATATCCTTTAGCACAAAAGTAGCTATAGCTGGCGCTTTTCCAGGTAACTACAAATGAGCAAAAACAACAGTCCATTTTCAATTGTAGCTATAAACTAAGCCCATAATGACTATGTATTTAAGTATATGACCAGTCCATTTTCAATTATAGCACTTAGGAAAGTCATACAACTCAGATACTGACAGCATGTGAAATATTTAAATTGTTTCATTAGTTTGACACCCTTTTTTTCCCACTGCAGCGAACATACAAACATGGTGCCATGGGAGCCCAACAATATTATCAAGTGGACTCTGACAAAATTTATCTAACTGCAAACAATGGCTTGCTCTAGAAAATGCCTGAACGCACGCGTGGATACATAATAATCCAGCAATTCCTGCGCCATGTTTCATAGGAGTATGCTGCAAGGCAGAGAAGGCTGAAATCCCAATTCGCGCAAATGGCCACCTACATTAATTCGCATATAATTACAATTCAAGAGACTACCCAAGATCCCACCTTGGCTGCAAATGCTGGTACTACCCCAGGCACAGCAAGGAACAACCGAGCAGACAAAGATCCAATCTTTCTGACGGAACAAGCCAGCCAGCCGAAACAGAGCAGTACATCGACATGGGGGGGTCGGGGTTGGAGAATGGCGCACCTGCGGCCTTGGATGTCGCTGCACATGATGTCGAGGAGGTGGACGACGGAGCCGGGGCGGAGGGCGCCGTCCCTGACGAGTTGGTTGAGGTCGTGGCGAGCATGGACTGCAGCGAGTGGACGCCGTCGGAGACCAGCATCCGGAACCGCTCTGCCCCCGCCGCGCCCTTGGCGGTGACGGGCCGCACGTCCGCCACCTGCAGCACCGGCTGGATCGTGCCCGGCCCTTTGGGGAGCTCCGCGATCTCCTTCGCCGCGCCCGAGGTCAGCTGCGGCGCCTCCATCGGATCGGTTCGACGGCGGCGACCTTCCGCTGCGGTGGGTGCCGAATTTTTGGGCGGGGGTTCGGCCGTTGGTGGTCGATGAACCCCAGAGGTGTAGTGAGGGGAAAAGCGGCGGCGGTGTACGAGGTGGGGTGTATGGACCCGGTGCACGGACGGTGGTTTTAAAAGCTTTTTGTGTGGAGCACGCTAGTGCCGGACGGTTCCGTCGGAGAGGGAAAACGGAAAATTCAATTCGGAGAAAACAGTAACGGAAACATAGAATGGCGAAATTGTCTCGGGGCCATCTTCACCAAATCAACAAGCTCGTTAGGCCAAGTCCACTCGTTGGACGTTTTCAAGTCGAAATCCAAATGTAATTATGTCCGGACAAAACTAGTTTTGAGAACACCAAATTTCCACTCGCGTTTCTAGACCGAGTTTTCGCGTTTGGCAAAATTCAATCAAACTCGGCAAAATTTGGATGAATATAAGCGGTTTTCATTAATAGTGGGGAATTCATAAATATTACATCAAATTCGGATGAACACCCGAATTGCAACTTCATTTAGGCTAAAAAAAAGGTTGATGTCGATGCCGCCTCACATGTCGAAGTTGCCGTAGAAGATTGTGTAGTGCAGGTCGGCCTTTCCATCGTCGTCGCCGTTGTCATCACTCGGTGGTTGCGGGAGGCGCGAGCTGCCCTGGCCGGCGTCGCCGTACCTCCACGGCTGGTACGAGCGGCCGGCTTCGTCATCGTCGTCGGCGTGCCCTGGCCTGGCGCTCAGCCTCCTCCTGCAAGCGCTGAACACGGCGTTTCTCTGCCTGCTCCCAGTACACCCTAGACCAGGCGGGGATGTTTGGCTCCGGCATCGGCGGCAGCACCGAGTCCTAGAGAGAGCGTTCCATCGTCATCTTCATGGCGTAGGCGTCCTCGTCGATGGGCACCGCCCAGTCCACCGGCTCCGGCTAAGGCTGGCGCATGCGAAGTCGGCCAGTCGACGGGCTGAAGAGGCTCGCCTCTTGCATGCGGCGACGGCACCGGCGCGGACCCGGAGGAGCGCGGGGCCGAGGCGGCGGAGGAGGAGGAGCTAAGGCTAGCCATCCTCATGGGCAGCCAGTTCGCCGCCGACGCTGAGCTTCCAGCCGAGAGGGCACCAGAAGTTCGGCGGTGCCATGTAGCTGGCGTCGTGGAGTATGCGGGCCTCCCACGGCTGGAGCGTACGCCGGCCAAAGCCGTTCGCCGCCGCAGGGTCGCCAGGGTACCTCTCGGCCATGGATTTCTTCTCGACGGAGTTGGAGTTCACTGTGGAGGGGGAGTGGAGAAGAGTGTGTGCTATGAGCCAACGAGGGCGCCGACTTTTATAGGCCGAAGTGGGCGGCGAGGGCGGGAGGGATGTAGCGGCGTGGGCGGGAAAAGGGGGGAACGGCGGGAATTTAATGCCCGACGGTCCGTCGCGGGGGCCGTGGCGCGCCATTACGGCGACACGTGGTCGACGAGACGGGAAGTTATTGCCTGGCGGTCCATCGCGGGCGTCGAGGCGGAAGGATGAAGACGACTCAGCTTCAGTCGCTGACTGGGCGGGTCCATGCGCCGATCCTTTTTTTTCGCCAAGTTTGCTTTGTCCGACATTCCCGACGCTCCGGGATTAGCCTGGGAACTCTGGACCAAAGCTGGGCCAAATCTGGACAAAACCAACGTCCTAAGAACGCGACTGGGCCAAAATTTGGCGTCCAGACGGAAAAAACACTCTGGGAACGGCATGCTAGAACCCGAGTGGAGATGCTCTTCAATAGGAGGCCCTTAATTTCTCCCCCTATCTCCTTGTGTTCTATGGATATTTCAGGACTTTTATTTAGCATGTTATAATGTCCCCCTTCCCCTTCTATTTGTCCCTATCTCTCCCAACACTCATGCCCCTTCTTGTGTTTTACGGGTATTTCAGGACTTTTATTTAGCATGTCATAATGTCCACCTTCCCCTTCTATTTTGTCCCTATCTCTCCCAACACTGATGCCCTCGCTCGCGGCCCCTTCCATGCCACTCCGTCATCGAATGTCCTCTCTTTCCCCGGCCACCTCACACGTCTCCCGACCTTGTTGATGCCTCGTTCTGGACTCCCATGCCGGATCTAGGAGGGTCGAGTCGTCGTTCTGCCTTCCGCCGCCGCACGGTTAAGACGAGTCCCCTCCCCTACCACCACCAAGAAGGCAACCCGAGGTGGACTTTTTTCTCTTTCCTCCAGCGGTTGTGGAATTTGGTTCAAATATATGTGATGACCTTGTGTATGTTTTGAATGTGTGTGTGTGTGTGTGCATCAGTGATGATTTTGCAGTGTGAAATTTGTGTATTAAATATGGACGAGAAGCTGAGTGATGGCCGAAGAAGGAAACGGTAATGACGAACTTGATCGATGGTTGGAAGAATCGAAGAAGAGGAGGAGTGCCATGATGTTTACTTTATTAATCATGGTTGCTCTTCTCATCGTACATTGATTGTCAATAGAAGAATAAAAGGAATCAGCGCGGATTAGTGTCATGGGTCATGCACAAGTTCCTGGGACAGGTTTGGCACCAACGCACGCATTGCGACCCAAAACTTTGCAGCAATTGTTGGAAGAGAAAGTCAAGCAGAAGACGGGAGCGGTCAACTTTCCCGATTCTTTGTCCTATGATTTTATTGTACTGTAATAATATTGTTTCTCTTTATTATTGTAAGGATTTGCTGATGTGAATTTCACCGCACACATGCTTTTTCTATCTCCAAACGAAATACTACATATAAGTCAGCGGAATGAGAAACAAAAGAATAAGAAGAAAGATGATGGTTGATGCTGGTAGTTGAACCGTCTCCATCTTGGACGGCCGAGTCAATTAACCCATGCTTCACCCGTTCTCAGAAGCAAGCCAGCAAGTTTGGACTTTCCCCAAACGAAACTGACAACGATCCGATCAGAATCGTCTGCCGGTCCATCTCTGTTATGTCATCGTGTGTTTTTACTTTTCCAAAAAGGTAAAGGTTGATCTCATTCTAGAAGCGATCGGTGCCCATCTCCATCAAAAATCATACGAACTCTCTGACTTTCTGTCACCTGTTCCTTGTGTTCTCTGACTTCTCGTCGCGGTGTTTTAGGTGAATTCTTTGACTTTTTCCTCTGTTTTTAGCTGATACGTACTGAGCATTGATTAAATCTGAACCCGTGTGAAGAGACCATCCAGAAAAGGATAAGAGATGTTTTTACGTGATCTTGGTAGTTTACATTTAGTTACATTACATGCCCTGTGTTTCTGGGGAGCATTTTGGTTTCTGCTACGCTTATAAATTAGCCAATGTATGGAGTTCAAGACTGCATTTCTCTGAATATTTGACAAAAAATGGCATCACTCTATATGCTTACTTACAACATGATCCTAACATAACCAGGATTGTGTGATACACAACACTTGTAGTTAGTACTCCAACATCATCCTACCGTAAACAATGGGGAGAAAAATGTTACGGTGATCCTTCACGCCGTGTCAAATCACCTGGCCTGCACCCCGCTCACTGACAACTGGTTCGTCGATAACGGCGACTTGTCGGAGTTCGACTTGAGTGAATACGACGACCCTGAGCCGTCGCTATTCGACCCCTTCACGTTGATGAACGGAGGCTCGGAAGGCCGTGGCAGCGCCCTATTCGCTCTGCCCAGCATCTCCACCACCTTCCACATCGGCGGTCTCAGGTTAGGCGACGCCTGCGCGCACAGCAGGCCGACCTGGAACACCTTGAGAGCTTCCCTCTCCGAGCATTGCTCCCGGAGGTTCGGGTCCAGGAGCTCCATCATGGTGCCCTCGTTGTAGTGCCTCCATACCTGAAGATGGGGCGCTCATCAGGTTTGTCTGAAATGCTACAGTGCAATTGTACTTGACGCTAGGGTGAAATGTGAGGAATGTACGTACCAGTGCCATGAGGGAGAGTCCCTCGGCCGACGACGCCACCGAGTTGTGGTTCTTCCGGCCGGTGATGATCTCGAGGACCAGCACGCCGTAGCTGTAGATGTCGGCCTTCTCCGTCAGCTGCCCGTGCACGATGTACTCCGGGGCCATGTATCCACTGCACAAATGTTTGGCAGTGTCAGGTGGTGTACCTCCAGACATATTGAATTGGATGCAACTTTTAGTTGGACTGAAACTTACAATGTTCCTGCGAGGCCGGTGCTGAGATGGCTCTGATCCGCCATGAAGTTCCTCGCCAAGCCGAAATCTCCAATCTTAGGCCTGAACCTCTCGTCGAGCAGCACGTTGCTGGCCTTGATGTCCCGGTGTATGATCCTGATCTCGGAGGCGTTGTGGAGGTACGACAGGCCCTCCGCCGTCCCCAGGATGATCTCCGCCCGCCGCTCCCAGTCCAACGCGTTCTTCTTGAACGCATCTACAGCGCCAACAAGCATGGAAGATGTCAAAATTCATGAAAATCTTCTACAATGTCAAGTAGTACCAATAATTTTTCAGGAGGGACGAATAGCTAGTACTCCCTCCGTTTCAAGGCTTAAGGCGTCCTCGTTTTGCGTGTTTTTTCTTTGACCAAGAATTACTCTAAGTACGTAAAGAGTTTTGGTATAAAACTAGTACCACTGGAAAGTATTTTTCAATACGAATCCAACGATACTAATTATATACAATATAATTAATATTTTGTTATTCAATTCTTTCGATCAAACTTTGCTTTGGAAAACGTGTGCGTCTTAAGCCCTGAAACGGAGGTAGTATTTACTA
This sequence comes from Avena sativa, assembly GCA_916181665.1. Lineage (NCBI taxonomy): Eukaryota > Viridiplantae > Streptophyta > Magnoliopsida > Poales > Poaceae > Avena > Avena sativa. Next base: position 19,351,058 of record OV702285.1, read on the forward strand.
CCGAAGAGGTAGTGGTCGAGGCTGGTGTTGCAGAGGTACTCGTAGACGAGGAGGCTCTCGGGGCCCTCGACGCTGCACCCGAGGAGCTTGACGAGGTTCTTGTGCTGCACCTGGCTCACCAGCTTCACCTCGTTGAAGAACTGGTCCGTCCACTGCCGCGTGTTGAGGAAAAGCCGCTTCACGGCGATCTCCCGCCCATCCAGCAGCACGCCCTGTTTCAGCCATCATCATCAGAGTTCAAATATTCAGACGAAGCAAACATTTGAAAAAGATGATCGTGGTGTTCGAATTGGCATGGCAAATGTACCTTGTAGACTGAACCGTAGCCGCCCTGGCCGAGCTTGTGGATCTGATTGAAATCGTCGGTCGCCTTGCGCAGCTCCTCGTACCGGAAAGCGAGGTGCGACGCGGCGATGGCGCGGATGATCTCGCCTGACCCGTCCATGTCTGTAACGCAACCCAGCAGTAAGTACGCAGTGTCAGAAGCTATAATCAGACCAGAGGCCTCATTCTAATTCAGTGGCCTGTTCTAATTCAGAGTTTTATTACATACCGTCGTGGTGGAGGTGGTCTCTCCTCTGCCTCATTCTTGTCCAGATAAATGCTATGCCGATGGCGGCCATGGCAGACAAGACCGATGCGAAGACGACGATGATTATGTGCCGGCCTGCCATGGAAAATTCAGACGAAAAAAAAGAATGTCAGTAGATTTCATACATTCTGTGAATTCGCTGTTGCTGTCAGTAGAATTCAGACACGGCACGACACTTGGACCAGGACCGACAGGTTAGACCGTGAAAAATCTTTGGCCCATAGTACTCACTTGATGATCCGCCGCCGCCGCCGGCTTCCGCCGGCAGGTAGAAGGGCTGCGTGGAGTACCTGACGACGCAGCCGGCGTTGAGCCCATACCCCTCGGCCGCGCCGGGAAGGCACCGCTCGACGACCCGGTCGCGCGCGCTGGCGAGGCACGCCTCGCACGCGCTGGCGTTGAGCGACCTCCAGCACTGCGCGGCCGCGTACACGCGCGCGCCGGACGACGGCATGGCCGACGCGGACGCCGTCCCGGCGTAGTAGTACCCCTGGCCCCCCGGCGCGGTGGCCGTGACGTTGCGCACCAGGGAGGCCGCCGCGGCCGCGAACGCCGGCGCGGAGGGCGCGGTGGCGTTGGAGCAGACGGCCGTGTCGCCGGCGTCGGAGGCGTTGGCGGCGAAGTCGCGGGCGCCGTAGCGGAGGAAGCAGCCGTCGAGGAAGATGCGGCCGCCGTCGGCGGGGAGGCAGTGGGGCAGCTTGACGCGGCTCTGCGCGTAGCAGAGCTGGCAGTCTGTCGCGGAGAGGTAGGCGAGGCACTGGCCGAGGCCGTAGACGGAGTCGTTGCCAGAGCCCGAGGACGCGGCGCCGAACCCGGAGCGGGTGACGTTCTGGTAGATGAGCTCCAGGGTGTTGACGAAGCTCACATCGAAGCCCTCCGGGTCGGCCGCCTGCGTGGCGGCGCACAGCGTTGCCAGGATCACCGGCGACGCATCGGACGAGTCGGCGGTGGCGGGCACGCTGGCGACAGCGACAGCGATGAGGAGGCACCGGAGCACGTCCGCCGCCGCCGCCGGGGGTGGAGGGAGGCGTGCCCTGCTTCTCGGCCTCGGTCGGCTCATGGCGGCCCGCGAGCTAGCTCGTGATGATGCAGCTTCTCAGCATGCGCGCGGCCTCTTGGACTTGTACATGTCTCGCTGCGTTGTCTGGTCTGAACCGATTCAAGTACAGTCGGCTGGCTGCTGCGCTGCAGTTTCTTTGGATAGCGAGGCTCCTTTGGAGTGACGTGGCAGAGTGGACAGGCGAGGGCGTGCCACAGATTTTTTTACAAATATACCTCTCTGTAATTTTCCATCGCCAAATCTGCCCTCACACCAAAATAATTGTCAAATATACCCTGGCGGGAGGTGGAAAAAGAGGCACGTGGCACTTCCCGCCTGGAAGTGAGGCGGATCACTGGTCCCGCCTTGGGGTATGGCGGAAGGAGCGTACCGCCCATGGAACTGGCGGGAAGAATACTAGCCACGTCAACGCCTGGCGGGAGGCATCGTCCCGCTGGCGGGATATTAGCCCCGGCATCCCGCCATTTCCACCGGCGGAAGGTTTGCATGCAGCCCGCCCATGACTTCCTTTTTCTCTGCAAAGTGGGGCAGACAGCGACGCCGGCAGGCCATCTTTTCCCGTGCTTGACCGCAGGAACCAGATAGTGCATGCATCATGTATAATGTATATAAAATAACTTACGTCCGGACGGCTTGACTCTACGTGCAATCACAACCTCTATACTGGCCATACCAAATGAACAGCCCCAATACAACATTAGACTATTAGCTTATTACATATACTTTACGTGTTCTAACCGTTCTAAAATTATTTCTGGACACGAGGACAACACCAACGGTTCCCATTTCAGACATAGAATTTATCTGAATTTGTCCATTTGAGGTGACCGACAGACAGACGAGAGACCCATGCTCTCGCTTAGCCTGTTTGGAGTAGACACTGCATCCCGAGAAATAAAAGGTGGACAGAAAATAAAAACAAAAATAAACAAAAATAAAAATATATTTTTCATAGTATTAATTTTAAAAAGGCATTGTTCAACTAAAAAAAGAAAAACACGCGATAAACTTAACACCCTACTAGGCGGTGCCGGCCAGCGAGGCGGTGGCGGGTTTCCTTCGCTAGCTAGGGCTTCTGTAGCTCATCATGAAATTTTGGGCACAAGTTTTTGGATAGAGGAGGACGCTGCTGGTCTGCTTTTTTTTTTGAACAGGAAAGGGTCCGAAGACCCTAGAGGCTGCATTCAATTACTAGGCGGTGGGTACAAATTACAAAAAGGCCCCTTAAAAGGGCAGAGCTGAAACTTTGCAAAACAGGCCGGAGAACAAAAACTAAAAAGCAATCCGGTCCTTGAGCCTCTTCTCCGCCGCCGACAACGATGAGCAACCTTCGCCGGCCGCCTGCGCACCGCCGGGGACGAACCACTTGGCAGCACACAGGGGGGACTCCAGCGAGGCACTCCGATCAAGACCTCCACTCCGGAGGTTGAAGATAGCGCCATCATGGCGCCAATCGGTCGCCCTTCGACCATCAAGGGCAGCAGCCCAGCGGCAAACACCGCCATCCACAGGCCACTGCGGTTGAATCGCAAAAGGAGCAGCCACCGGAGACGAAGAAGAAAGCCGACGCTGGTTCGCCGCCAGCACGGAACCGCCACCACGACGACTCCAGCTCAAAGGCTTGCCCACCTTCCACCTTCCTCTCATCTCCAAGGATATGACCTTCCCCGCAGGCAAGGTCAACGGCCACCACATCGATAGAGATCCAGCAGGTTCTTGGTCGCACCCCCCGTCCTCGCCACCACGGCCGGCCACGGGAAGAACACAATCAATCATCCGCCAGGCACCACTCCGCTCCCCCTCGCCACCTTGGCCGGCCAGGAACGGAAGAACACCTCTACCTCCGCCATGCGGGTGGAGCAACTCGGCTTTATTGACCAAGAAGCTTCCCCCTTCGCTCGCCGTAGCCAAAAACTCCAACCACCGGAGCAGCACCACGAGGAAACAGAGGAGGACACGACTCCAGATCCAGCCTGAGGGATCTGAAATCAACTTCTTCACGGCATCAGCCGACACCCGGCATCAAGCCAAACCCTACAACAACTACTACTGCTAAAACCTAAATCTACACCGGCGCCGGCCTCCCTCCGCCACTCACCGGCTAATCCGGCAAGGGAGGCATGGGAGGGGCCCGTGAGGAAGAAGGAGACTCGCGGGTGCCTCTCGATTCGTGCGGGGTGAGATACTAGCTTAATACGCTGCTGGTCTGCTGTTCCGCTGTTTTCCTATTCGCGCGGATATGGTACAATGGAAGTACAATTTTATCTCTGAGTACAATGGAAGTCAGAATTTTCTCTCCGGGAAACAACAAATTCAAATTTGCCAAAAAACTTGGTTAAAAACTATTTTCTTTGATCCAAATTAATGGGCTTAGATTTACCTAAATTCGGTTGCATCTAGCGCTAAAATATGACTAAATACAATCTAATCTAGACAAATATGAGCTATTAATTTGGATTAAAGGGAGTATCTTGATGTACCGTAAACTTATTTTCAGTACAACCAAGCGCCCTCCTAGATCAGATATTTTAATACTCCTTTTTCTCCCTTTTTAGTTTTTCTTTTCTTTTCTCTTTTCTTGAAGAGACTCGCCAGACAACCTTGTTACATTTACCCTATTAGGAGTTTAGGATCTACCTATATAACCAAAATTTCCCATGCATGTAAAAGAATACGCCATGTATTAGGGAGCAGCGACAAGACCTGAGCATACCGCGACCCAGCATGAGAGTCAGTGCAGTTGTCCAGGGATTCAACCGCATGGGACCCCAGCTCCACGCACGTCTCGCCATTGTTTGTGGTGTTTTTCCTTTCCGCCGGCGGGAACGAAACCTTCCGCTAGCATCGACGTGGCCACAGCATCCTCCCGCCGGTCGACGTGGCGGGAAGCACCTTTGGCCTTCCTCCATGGCGGGATGAGTAATGCGCCTCTCGCAGTGGCGGGAGGTGCCACATGGTGCTTTTCCCTTTTTCCACCAGGGCATATTTGACAATCGTTTCGATAGAAGGGCAGATTTAGCGATGAAAAACTGCAGGGTGCATATTTGTAAAAAAATCCGTGCCACATCATCCTGCGGCCACTTTGCAGCAACCAAACCCTGCCATGATCACACCTACCCAAGTCTAAATGGATTGGATCTCGCATGAGTTTCGTCAGCAAATAGGATCTGTCTGATTGTCTCAACCAAGCAAATGGTCCTGGATTTAATCTTAAAAAAATCGGTTCTGGATTTCATTCTGCTTAGTATTTTTTTGCTGTCATGGGTTTGCCCGAATTGAATCGGTTGACTCCCGGGCCGCCGTGCCGGCCGCTGAACCCGACCGATGGCCGCCAAGCTAATTCTACGCGTGCACGTGGCGTGGTAGCTAGCTAGCTGCAACTTTCACTTGCTACAAGCTTTGCGGTGTCGATCTCGCCTGTACGCGTCGGCGTCTGTCATTGTTGCGAGACAGTAGGTCGATGGCCAGACTGCGGCCCTCGTCGGTGTTCCAAGTGCGACCGTGGTGGTTGATACATTCCTCAAGCCAACACGTGAACCGGTTTTGGAAGAGGCGTGCTTCGGTGTTCTCTCTCTCCTTCCAAACCTCTAGGAGTTTTTTTTCTTGAAATCTCCGAACCTATAGGAGTTAAAAACTCAAAGAGGGTCAGGATTGATCAATACTCCTTTGGTTCAGAGGATATGAAGTGGTTTCGGATAATCTTGACCTTTTTTTTGTTTTTACTTTTCTAAGTTTGGGAGGAGGGACACCGGAGCAGAACTCATTTCGGAAATGGGCGTGGAGTGGATCGAGGGTGGTGCTCCCGGCACGTGTTTGCCGCGTGGGAGACTTGGAGGGGTTGTTTGCTTCGCACCGCCGATCTCTTGGTTTTGTATACTGTGATGCCTCCTTCCTTTAGGGTTTCAACGCCTACAAGCGGCCCACAAAAACCCTCCCTTCCTAGGTCACCCCCGCTCTAGCGGCTCCAGAGACCCCTGTAACCCTAGCCAACCCTCCTGTCCAGCACTCCCCTGCCCACCGTGAAGAAGAGAAGCACGTTGCTGATGTGGGGGTAGCACGCATAGTTGTGCAGCGTCGGTAGGGTCAAGTGAAAGCGGTTGTGGAGGTAGTTTTAGTAGAGGGTTGCTACGGCGTGCGTGAGGCTGGCCAAATCATGGGATGGGATGGGTGAGGTTGTCGGTGAAAGACGCACTCTGGTTGTGTCCAGAGTTTTCGACGACGGTGCCTATGTGCATCCCTACCTTGTTGGAGCCATCGGTATGTAGCTCTCACCTCCCTTCCCGATATGCTCTAGAGGAAACCCCACATTTGGTCTCCAAATCAGATGATGGCGGCGCTAAGTTGGCGTCATGTTCCCTTTTGAGGGAAATTTTTCTTGGAGATGGACTCGGCCAGAGGGACCCGTGGTTCGTCGGTTTGCGTTGGATGAGTCTTTTGGTATTCGCTTGCGGATTCAAAGTGGAACATGTCCTCCTATATTGGCATGTCGTTCCTCCTTGGCGTCGTCGTGGTTTGGCAAAAAAAAATCTTGGCAGATCAAGTCAATGCGACGGTTTTCTTTGTACACTCTCGAGCAAGCGACACTAGGGTCTCCGGCTGTGTGTGTCATGTGTTCTATTTTACCGGCGTTTTATATTTCATGTGTGCTTTAGGTTACAGCTTGTCGTTGTTCATATTTTCGTCTCATTTACTTTAATTAATCGAGCGGTCTTGATCAATTGACAATTTCTATCTTTAACAATGAATTTAGTAGCCCTCGTGCTAGGAAAACTCCTCCAAAGAGCCGGCTCCTGGTTTCTTTGGACCGATGTGGTGACACAACGGAGGGCGTGCCACTTCATCCTAAATCGACTCAATTACGTGAACAAATCTTGAGATCTGAACTTACAGAATATTGAAGTCAAATATAATAAGTTGATTTTAACAAATTTAAAAAATCAAATGATAGCAACCTCGTTCTATACAAATAAAAAAAGGCACATTGGAGGTATCTACTAGTTGCATATTGAAACGTGAAACCGGTGTGGATCACAAAATATAACTGTGGAGCAAATAAAGAGAATCCACTCACAAACAAAATCAAATATATGATGAATAGCTATTTCTAACGGAACGGAAAACAGACATGTTGATTATAGGCGATGGCTCTAAACCCATCTAGGGTTTCGTTCCCTCGCTGACAACGCTTTTGATGCGCTCTGCCTACGTTGGCCTTGGGGGCATGGAGATGTGGAGGACCACGGCCCCTCGCTGACGATAGGGTTCTCGTTCTCTTTTTAGGTCCTTTTCAATGTTTTTTTAGGATGGTGAGGCGATGACTATATCTTTAAGTCAGAATAATGTATCCCGTCCTATCCTCGCTTCGGTGGTGTGTCTAGTGTCAGCGAGGACGCGCAGAGTCTTGTGCCCGGTGGATCTCTTGGGATCCTGTCGTTTTTTGTATGGCTAATGATATAGTTCACTCGAGTGATCACGTGTCTCGCATCCCTAGACTCCTTTCGCTGGCGCGTGTCCTTGCTCACTCGAGACAGGGACGGCCATGAGGCCCACCACCACCGTCTTATCCCTACATGTGACACGAATCTCCCATTTGCTCGTTCTATTCCTTCGTCTCCTTAGGAAAAATCCATGGTGTGTTGTTCCATTCTTCTATCTCGGTGCGCCCGCCCCTGCTCCTCCTACAGGCGCGCCACCCTTCTCCTCCCCCACCACGCGTTCGTCAAGGTGGCTGCACCCCTTGCTACCTCTTTGAACGCATGTCAATCCATCGCGTGCATGCTGGATTGGGATGTGGAGAGATGGTTGAGTGGTTGATAGCTCCGGTCTTGAAAACCGGTATAGTTCTAGGAACTATCGAGGGTTCGAATCCCTCTCTCTCCTTTTGCTTATTGAATATGTTTGTTTCTTTAATTTTTTTCTTTATTCTGTCCCTTGTATTTCTTTCATGAAAAGGAATAAATGGCTCGGCCAACTGGTAATGCTATGGTGAAATGACGTTGAGGCTTCTCGTCAAGAGCTACGACGCTTGTAGCCATGGGCGAAGTGTTCCCAACCCAAGGCACTGTTGCTACAAGGGGTAGCCTCTGATGCTAACGACAATAGGAGGATTTGGTACATGCGGTGCCCGTGGTTGCTACCTCCGGCACACATCGATGCTACATGCGGCACCCACATCTGCTACCTCCGGTGCCCGCCGATACCCACATCTTCTACCTCCGGTGCCCGCCGATGCTACATGCAGTGCCCGCCCGCAATTGCTACATACTACAGGCGTCCAAGCATGCTACCTGCTTCGCATGTCATGCTACCATGGGTGTCCGTAGTTGCTATTTGCGCCATCCGCCCATGCTACCACAATCCCCCCGATGCTACCATGGGCCAAAGCTGCAAGCGAGCGACGGTTGGACACATCGACAACCATCTTCTCCGGCGACGGTTGTGGCTCACGGAGGAGTGGCGTCAATGATAAGGTTTGAGCGAGATATGAGGTTAGTTCGGGAATGCTCTGCCAAACCGTCGCTACTCGATGCTACTCCAAGTAAGAGCCCTCTGTTGCAAAAAGATTCCTTGCCGGCGGCCGACAGCTGTCGATGGACCTATGCGCGATACACGACGAGCCCGCCGCCAGCCAAAAGCGAGGGGATTTTTTTTGCCATGAAGTGTGGCTCGTTCTGAGGGAGGAGTTGGGCAAAGAAAACATGGTCCACACTGGTAGAAAGATCTGACGACTTGGGATTGTTTGATCCAACGGTTGGCACCCGGGGATCGTGGGATCCCTAGAGAACGCTCAGCATGGTCCTTTTTGTATTCGTTGGTGTGATCTGAGGCCAATCTCTTTAGTTATACGATTGTTATCTTTGTCGATGGTTGTTGTTATACTGCGATGGTCTTTTGGCCCTTAGCACGGCGACGTCTCGTCTCTCCACTATAGCAAGTTGTATCACGAGAAGCGTTGCCCGACAAGTCGTCCTCGGCTCGTGCTAGTGTTACTAGTTGTCACAAGGTGGATCAATAACATATTTATAGTTTTTACTACTTTTAGGAGTCTTTGTACTTCTTATGATAGGTGGGATTTTGAAGGGGAAAAAAATCAAATATACTACAAGTGCCGGTAGTTTGGTGACGTGTAAACGGTAAATATAAAAGTGAACTCTATTGAAGAGCCAACCGTTAACTTTTTTGTGCAAGTCATTTTCATTCCTAACGACGTGGGCCAATTAATTAGTATGCAATTCGATGGTCGATAATCTCTGGGTGCGCAATGATGCTTTGCAATTGTCTCGTCCCAAATCATCATGGGGTTGGCTGCTCGAATTGAATCGAATCGGTTGACTTGGCAGCCGCTATGGCGGCCGGCGAGCACGACCGGTCGATAGCGAGTCCATGTGGTCGGCCGCCCCGGCCCCGCTAATCCTATGCCATGCGTGGTTACAGTTCGCCAAGTCATGCGGCGTCGGATCGACCTCGCCGTCCCCGTCGACTCGTCGCTGTTGCGACAGCGCGGGCCCGGATTCGCGTGGATGCCGTGGGCGCCAGCGCTCAGCCGCGGCCACCGTCCGTCGCCGCCGGTGATCCGGCTCTGCGCGTGACGCGTTCCTACAGCAGGAGTACGCGAATTAGCTTTGGGCTTCGAATTAAAACCCTCTCGTGTTCTATCGGGAGGTTGACGCACGGCCAACGCACGGCAGTCCTGCTAGTTCCCTTCTTTTCTTCTTTTTCTTTGGAGCGCAACCCAGTTTTTCCTTCTCTGTTGGCGGATAGTACTAGCTAGAATATGGCTTGGCTTTTGATTTGATCGATTCCACGAAGACTTGTTCGAGAAAACTAGGATACGAATAGTCGTTTCCATCTAGAAACTCTTTTGACTGGAGGGAATCTGTGTAGGTGCGCTAGTACTACAAGAAAGGCAAAACATTCCTAGCTGTAGGAACAGTACTAGTACCATTGGAATTTACTCCTTTTTACCCAGAGAGTCAAACGGGGCTGAGAGGACCCATTGTCAAACGCACGTACACACATTGTCCGATCGTTGATATCTATGGGCCGGGCGCGCAATAATAATCATGTGTGTGTGTGTGTGTGTGTGTGGGTTGCTGGAATTGAATTGGATCGCTTGACTCCGCAGGCGTACGCTGTGGCGACCGGCTGACCACGATCATTTCGGTAGCTAATCCGTGTGGCCGGGCGCCTCGCTTTATCGTACGCGCGGCGCGTGTTACCGGAGCTAGCTTTACACAGCTCGCCAAGTTGTGCGGTGTCAGAGTCGGTCTCGCCGTCCCCGTCGATCGACTCGTCGCTGTTGCGGCAGCGCCTCAGCCGTACGTCGCCGCCGGTGCTGGCGATCGATCCGGATGTGATTATTAAGCAGGCGTACGCGAACTAAAAACTCGGCCGGGCTGCCATGCCAAGGTTGACGCACGCCCAACGCACGGCCACTCCTGCTAGTTCCACGTTTTCCTTTTTTTTTTTTTCCTTTTCTTGGAGCAACCCCGGCCCGTTTTTCCATTTCTGTTGGCGATAAAAGGTCTAGAATTGGCTTGGCTTTTGGTTTGAATCGATTCCTGGAAGACTTGTTCGAGAAAACCAGGATGCCTAGTCGTCGATCTCGCCGGCGCAAGTAAGCAAAACATGCACGCGCGCATGCATGCATGCATGCACGGTCCTCTTCTTTTTCAACCTGGTTGAATTGAACGAGAAGGATTCAAGACATCTAGAAACGCTTTTGACCCGAGGGAATCTAAAACTCGGTGCGCGCGGTTCGCTGCGTTTTAGTACATTGCATGAAAAGGCAAAACATTCTTAGGAACAGTAGTAGTACCATTGGAATTTGAATCCTTTTTCCCGCAGCGAGTCAGATCGGACTCACAGGACCCATGCATTGTCAAATGCACGAACACAATACTGGTACTACCACTGGAATCTGTCTCGGCGCGGTTCGCTATCGCTGCGTTGCTAGTAGTACAAGAAGGGCAAAACATTCGTAGAAATAGTACTTCACGTACAATCTAAACAAAGTGTATTCACTATAACCCAATAAAGTCGGCATATACGTGCAGTGTGGAGTTGCATGTACCATGTGTGCCCAATAAATGCATGCACAAAAATCGGACGACGGTGTAAATAGTGTACTTGCAAGCCAACCCCTATTAACTCACGAAAGTGAGGATCGCGTACAAAGCCCACACGCCTTTTGGGGCGTTCACACAAGCGAAATAATTCTCCCTCGGTCCCAAAATAGATGTCTTAAATTTGTTAAAATTTGAATGAATCTAGACATTGTTTAGTATATAGATTCATCCAAATTTTAAAAAACATAAGACATCTATTTTGGGACGAAGGGAGTATTAACCTTCTTTGATTCTTATATTTTGTTTTGAAATACAATGTACAAAAGTAGACACTCACACCACACACATACACTCATTCTATAAATACACACACCCTACCTTTATGAGCACTTTCGATAGATTGAACGGGTTTTAGATTAACGAAATCTCAAACTTAGGGTTTGAACTCTGATGTGCAGAGATGCAACCACTCTCCTAGCTATCCAATGCATAATGCACACTAATGCACTTGTCAAACTCGCCCTAGCTGCCAGGAGACACCGGCGATTGGGAGCTAGCTAAAAACCAATCTAGGGTTTCGTCCCCCTTGTCGACGACGTTGCCGGTCCGCTCCGCCTCTGGTGGCCCTAAGGCCTTGGAGGTGTGGCGGACCACGGCCTCTCGTTGGCGGGAGTTTTTTTTTGTTCTTTGTTTAACCCTGTTTTCAGTGTCTTCTTCAAGATGTTGAGACGACAACTACGCCCTGAAGTTAGAATAAGGTTCTTCCCGCTCTATCCTCACTCCGGTGGTGCATCTAGCGCCGACGAAGAACGCATGGAGTCGTTTGTTCGGTGAATCTCCTGGGATCGGTCCGTTTTCGTGTTCGTTAGTTTGTTCTCAGGTCAGTTTCTTCCGATCTACGCTTTTCATCATTGGTGATTGTTGTTGCTCTGGTGCACTAGTCTTTTGTGACCTTAGTGCGACGACTTTCCGTCTGTCTACTACAACAAGCTCTACTACGACAAGTTTTGCTCGGCTCCGGTGATGGAGAGATGAGGACGGCGGTGCGCCTTCTGCTCGTACTTATGTCTGTAGTCGTCGCTAGGTGGTATAATGACCTATTTGTAATTTTTATTAACTTTCTCTCTTTATACCGCTTTTGATGATTATTAATAGATCGGTGAAATTTTGAAAAAATATGCCACGAAACAAATTTACAAAAAAATGTAGCTACCGTACAATACATGCGCGTGGAATCGGTTTATATTTTTTTAAGAAATGTTCTCCGTAAGTTAAATCTAGATTGCCGCAGCGCAAAACATGTGGCGCAGAATTTTATTTTTAGGGCAGTACTACGCGTCGCCGGGATATTTCCCCAAAATTCCCCGGATCCTCCTGCTGACACGTGTCCACCTAAATCCCGTTTTTGCTACACTTAGACCCGTCTTTGCTACATAATGCCCCGCTTTTGCTACACTGTAGCAGAAAACGATTGACCCAAAAATAGAAAAACAGATTGGACCTCGTCGGAAATTTCGCCGGAAACCTCGCCGGAGACCGTGTAGCAAGAAAGTTGGGCTAACGTAGCATATTCGATCTCGCCGGAGACTCGGCGGTAGACCTCATCGAAGACCGTGTAGCAAAAAATTTACGCTATTGTAGCAAAAACATAAAACGTATGTACCAAATAAAATTTATTATTGTAGCAAATCCGACCTTGCCGGAGACCTTGCCGAAGATTTTGTAGCAAATCATAAATACTATTGTAGCAAAACGAAAAAGCCTTTGTAGCAAAAAGAATTATAGCAAAAATTGACGCTAGACATAGCACCGTCGGAGGTCTCGTTGGCCGCATATAGCAAAATCAACGCTCGCTTGTAGCACCGCCACTGACTGCATGTAGCACGCGTAGTTGACCTTGGAAGTGGCGTGATGGCCAGGGCACTCCAGCAAAGATGTTGAGAGGCATCGACTCCGGTGAGGTGGGCCACACATGGAGACAGCAGAGGAGGAGGAGTAGGCGAGGTTCCGACGACCACAAAGAAGGCTCGCTGGCACAACCGAGGCAAGGAGGTGGCGGCGCTCGCGGGCCAGAGGCATGGCGGCGGTGTGCGCAAGGACGCGGAAGCTACTCCGGCGAGGGCGGGGCTTGGGGCGCGGCGGCGAAGCGCGGCGGTGCGGGCTCGCGGAGCGCGACGGCGCAAGCGTACAGATGCGGCGGCAGTTGCGGAAAGAATCGAGGAAGAAAAAAGCTAACGCACGCGAGTGGTGGGCCACATGAAGCGACGAGAAACCGTGGGATCAATTCGCGTGATCCCGGGGTGTTTTCCTTATTTTTAAGCTGCCATTTCCCCAGATATCCGAAAAGTCCATATTGCCCCTTTGGACCCAAGTGCAGCGCTCCTAGTCGGCTGGACCTAACCATGTACTCCGGCCCGCACCGGCTGCTTCCATTCCCCAGAACCATCGAGGACGCCACCAGCGCCGCCGACGGCCTCCACCCCCTAACCCCGCCGCCACTGCTACCACGCCGGCACCGGCGAATACCCAAGGACCGCCGAGGCACTCTCCGGTACAGGACTGGCCACCGCCCCCCTACGCCCACTTGACCGGCGTGGACTGGCCAAGTGGAGATGGTAAGGAAGCCCTATCCAGCTTGCGCATGCTCCGATTGCTCCCATCCTTTACTTTTGGTACGCACAATCGAGTCCGACCATATAATTCTTCTTCTTCCTCATGTTGTTATTCAAGATGGGTGGTCGCTACAATCGCGCGAGCTACTCGACCTATCTGAACGACGAACCCATGCCTGACGCCGCGTCAGAAAAGGAGCAGGTCTCTGTATAAGCCATCCCAATGCAAACTCTTGTGATGATTTCTATAAAACAGAATTTTTTGGGCTGCTCCTTTGAGAGCCTGAGACCAGTTCGCTGAAGCTGTGCATATTGTTTTCTGTGGTTGTGTTTGCAGGGGAATGAGTATTTCAAGCAGAAGAAGTTTGCCGAAGCGATCGAGTGCTACTCGAGGAGCATCGCTTTGTCGCCCACGGCGGTCGCCTTCGCGAACCGAGCTATGGCATACCTTAAACTAAGAAGGCAAGTTACTGCACTAGAAACATGTTTGGGCTTGCTAGGCTGTGGCGCCTTCACTGGTCTCATTGTGCTTGTAGCTGCAATAGGTTTGCTAGTTCACCATGTTTGGGTCTGTAAACGTAATTATCATAGATAGATCAAGCAACAACTTCAGACTGCTGCTTGTGATATATCTTGTGTTTTTCCTGTTGTGGAACTTGAAAGTCATGTTTCTGACCGCCATCTGGTTTATCCTTACGCTTTTTTTTTAATATATGGAACTTATTAGATTTGAGGAGGCAGAGAATGATTGTACCGAAGCTCTGAATCTGGATGACCGCTATGTTAAAGCATACTCACGCAGAATTACTGCAAGAAGAGGACTTGGGAAGCTTAAGGAAGCAATGGATGGTACCATGTGTTTTAACCCTCCGTGCTTTCTGTTCAGCTTGCTTGTTATCTGTGTTAACATTCATAACTAGTGTGCATTACTTATATTCATAACAGATGCTGAATTTGCCGTAAGTGTTGATGCTAACAGTCCAGAACTGAGGAAACAATATTCCGAGATAAAGGCCTTACTCATGGAGGTGAGCAATTACATACTTCAGTTTTCATCTGACATCTGACCAAACTCCAAACTCCCTGTTGTGTTTGTATGCAAGTTTTTTGTGTTCCAAGCTAGATGCTGTACCAAAATACGACTGGTTAAGATTGTACTAATTCTGCAGAAAATGTCCAAGAAAAGTCCAGTTCAAGCTAAACATACAGTTTCTGAATTTGATAAAGCTGGAGGTAGAAAAGATATCACTTCTCATCCAGCAACTGGTCCCCGGAAGGTAGGTTCTACTGCATGATACTTCCACATTTTCCTCCTTAAGATATATAAACAGCACCTTACCACAACTGCAGAAGTCACACACATGACTGCAATTTTGAACTAGCCCTCTGTTCTATTGCCTGTAGAGCTGGTTATTTTCTGCTGCAGGTCTATTCAGAAAACCTGTTAGGAACTTATGATGTGTAATATGTGATACAATTCTACAGGACAGTTTAATGGAAGTTAATTCGCCTGGGAGAGCAGCAGCTGGGATCAGAGAGTTTGAAAGTGGTGCATCGAAAGGAGGATCCGGTGTTGGTGTAAACCTCAAAGATAATAATATGCTGGTGCGTTCTAACTACAGCCTTTCTGGCTATTACCTGTGATATCTGAGTTGGTTCAGAACCAACAGATACATGATTTATTTACTGGTATACTTATCAGCTTATACCATGGTACAGTTAGTATCATCAGCGGTACAGCCCGCATAGCATACGAGTTGCTCTTCTTGTTCATGCATTGTGCTGCACTATCTGATTTTTATGGATATGTGAAACAACTTGTTCATGTATCTGGAGTTGTCAAAACCCATCCAAGCTCAGTAGCTGGACTGGCTTCCAGTAGCAAACATGCCAATTCAAGCAGAGAAAAGTCCGCCACCGCGCTGTTTAACTCTTTGCAACTCAGCTGTTGCTGTTGGATTGGATCAGATGGTTTGTGTGGTTGGAAAATCTTGAGTAGGTGGAGGGTAAACTTTCTCTAGTCCATCGCAGTATTACTTGAGCATTCTGCATCCAAGACCAATAGGCAATAGTACATTTTGGTCTAGTTTCTTACTGCAATTGTGATAATAAAGTACTGATTTCACACTTCCTTGGCAAATTTGTACTATGTTTTTCTTCTTTTGGTCACATTTCAGTTGTTGAATGCAGCAACCTCGAGATGCTAAACAGAAGCCTGGGCCAGAAATATCAGTACAAGATCTTGCATCACGTGCTGCTTCACGGTATATGTCCAGCACTGTAAAAAGCGTAAAGACACCAAAGACAGCTTATGATTTTGAGGTTTCTTGGAGAGCTATCTCTGATGACCCTGCGCAGCAAATACAGTTGTTAAAGGTTTATTAACATCCTTTCTTTTTTGGCACCTTAATTTAATCATGTTGTGTAAATTACTAATTTGTCATTCTTGTTATGTGATCAGTCCATTCCACCAGAGAGCCTACCAGAGATTTTTAAGAATGCACTTTCATCTGCTTTTCTGATTGATATCGTGAAGTGCACAGCCTCAATTTTCCGGTGCGCTTGCCTCTTACATTCTCTTGCAATACTGGTTCACGACTTTTGCTGTTATTTACTTACTGTTAATTCTTATTGTATGCTCAGGGATGACGCGGTGTTAGCAGTTAGCATTTTGGAGAATTTGACGAAAGTTTCTCGCTTTGACTTGATAATCATGTGTCTCTCGCCCATGCATAAATCTGGTATGCCTGCACTTTTGACCTTGCATCCATCATCTGATTCCCTTATCATGCCCAGCTGTTTATTATTGTTGGTACAATGATAGTTCCTCATCTGGCATTCCCTTAGGTTTATAAATGTGTCAACATGATTTGAATTGTGTTCATTTATACCCAAAAAGCGTACCCACAACCATTTGGACGTCCCTGACCTATCAGGGCCATTCATTACTTAAGATCCTTGTTTCTCTTTTGTAAGAAATACGTATCTCTTCAGCGGTTCTATGAGGCAGTACCATACATTTTGCAAAACACCTCTTATTTTTTGAGCTATTCTCCAGTATGCAACCTTTTCCATTCTTGCTCTCTCTTGCTCATTCTCTGTAACATGAACAGCTGATTTAATCATCATTTATTCATGAACCTTCCTTCGATGAACATATACATTTCAGATCTGACAAGTGACAACCAATTTGGACCATGCACGTTAGAGATTCATTCTTCCTTTCTCAGTGAGCTAGAAATACAGATCATGCATAACCATTATTGTTTCAACAAATCGTTAACAATTAATGCATACCCATTATTTCTTCAACAAATCTTTACATATTTTCATCATCAAACGAAATATGGTGGATGTTCATTTCGGATCAAAGGCCATACCCCAAAAGAATAAAACAAAACTTTGGATGATGATAAAGAGAGGGATCTAGACTTCTGGATCATTACAACTTTTATTCCATGTGCAGAACACATCATGCTTATTTCACGGCAAATGTAACAACTGCCTTAGACTGTGTATATATGCTAGCAAAATAAATTGTGAAGGTGCAGAGTTGAGGACAAACCTGACCAACTGCTTCAGCTTCCTCGTCCGTAAGCACGATATCAATTGTATACTTGACCATAAAAAGTATACTTCTTGTTTGTCAGTACATGGATAGATCTTGCCTGAAATTGCTTTCGACAGATATCAGTAGCATTACTTCTATCCATATTTTCTAGAACAATCTTAGGTAATTCTAAAGGAAAAACATATGTAACTACCAATCATGCAGCAAATCAAGAAAAATCTTCACAGCCAACAAGAACAAAACAAGAAAAAACAGTTCATGGTGGATGGACTGGATGGTTCCGGCTGCGAAGCTTGCGGATGCCAGAAATTTTGGATCTGGTTGCTGAGAAGTAGAAAAAGAAGGTCGCTCTGGCTGGCTGGATCAGGGGAAGAGAGTGCTCCCGTGCTCACATCTGGCGTGCATGGTGGTGGTGGAGCACAAATCTGGAGGCAGCAGTGGTGGTGCCAGCAAGGAAGGAGGTAGTGGTGGCTTGCTGTGGGTCTGAAGGGAGGCGTCGGTGGTGGTGACTGGGGGTGGAGGAGAGAGACACTTGAGCGAGATAGAGGTTATAATTGCAGATTGCGTCCGCCACTAGCGGAGAGAGGGCAGGGTGTGTTAGTACATCGGGGCCTTGGGGGTAGCGGTGTTATAATTGCAGATTGCAAATGCAAAAAATATTTCACCAACCATTGGATGCAGAATGGATAGACAAGATAGTTCAGGGACGTCCAACTAGGTGTGGAAAAAGTGCTTTGTCATCTATTCTTTTATATATCTATATCTATACTTCTATATATACTATTCTATACTTGATATGGTGTTCAATTGAAAATTCGAATTCAAGCATCAGAATGCATGCATTTCAACCAGGCTCCATCCAACACCCTACAGCGCTGGGAGTTGTGGCTACAGTAACTCTCAAGTTATCTGGATCATTCCAGAACCGTTCATGATTCCAGCTCTGGGTTCTGGCATCGCCACTTACTCCCCTCCCGATGGACCTTGCTGTGGTCATCGCAACCCAAGAACATACTACATGTCCGCTCTCCAAATCGTATCACAAGCTGGTTGGGGCTAACCGAGTCAATGTAGTATACGATGAACCTACTACATCCAATCTACTGGAGCCGTGCATATCCCTTTACCTAGCATATGCTAGTGGCGGTACATGTCCTGAGATTGGACCGCCATGCTGCTTCTATCGCCATAGATACTGAAAACAAGAGAGCTTTGACATGTAAGAGAAGGAGAGCTTGGTGACAAGAACTAGGAAGAAACAAGTGGGGTGCTGCCATACTACTAAGTACTAAGTCTGAAGGGCGGTGAAAATACAAAGAGAAAAAATTAAAAGAAACAAATCCACCCATTGTATCCACATGCACATACATCAGTTTGCATATCTAGGTGTCGAAGGCACAGTGTTGCATTCAAATTTATCAATAGGTACATTGAATTGTGTGTTTTATGTATGTCATAATTACTGGCTTTTAACATGCTAACTCCCCCCCCCCCCCCCCCCCTTAATAGTGTATGAGTAATTTTGATCCCTAGCGATATATGTTGTCTAATCCAACGGGGTGTAGGGATGGTAAGTCCTTAGGTTCACCGGATTCTACCACATGGTGCTTCCAGATTTTTCCAGTAGGAATGCAAAACACTGCCACATGGCAGCCATGCTACCACCTTCACGCCAACTTCAGGCTGGGAGGGGATCTTCATGTGGCCGCTTTGACTAGAAGATCCAGCGGCAGGGAGACAGGCGAACAACCAATGTTGCCAGTCCATGGAAGTCCTCGGAAAGAGGACAAGGGCAATGTGCGTGCCGGAGCTCCAACCCTCCAACCCAAAAGTGTTGTGGATGAGCCCCTTCCTAATCGACCGGATTGGGACCCCATTTCTCCCCCTACAACACGAGGAGGAAGAGAAGAAACAGGGGCCAAACACACAGATCTAGGAGGCCATCAAGCTTATTGGGGGCGCCGTCACCAGATCCACCTCCACCATTGCCAGCAGGAACAGGCAGCCACCGAGCACCGCTTGCATGCACAGGGAGGAGGCAGCTAGCAGACAGGCATCTGGCATCGTGCCAGAAGCCATGTAGGCAAACCTAGCCCTAGGCCTATCACTAGTATTCACACAGGCGAGCTGTCTGCCTTGCTCATCCCTACTCCGTTGCGGATAGGAATGGGAGAGAAGCAGGAGAGTCAGACTCTCAAACCTGGGGATATAAGAGAGAAACAAACAGGGAGAAATGCCTTTGCCCCTTTTGGGTGTACGTGTTAAGCAGTACTAGTTGCAGAACATTCATTTGACAATACTCTGTCTGATGTTGATTAATTCTTTTCTGGTCAGAGCTGCGGAAGGTCTGGGGTCAAACATTCCTCGTCGAAACAGCGTCGTCGCGAGATCAAGTTGAAACCCTCAAGCGGCTGCAGGCCAAATACGTTCAAGGGGGATGGCACGATGACGTGTTCACTTTGAGTTAATGATGACGACGATGTTGTAAAGACCGTTCCCTAGAAATCCTCTGCCCTCTAGTCGACTGTCGACGATTTCAGAACACCCTTTTGGTAGACGCAGACTGAATGTGAAATCTATCTGGGGCCGTGGACATAGAATTCAGATACTGGAGCTTTGCTGTTTCGAAGCCTGGAATAGCTTTTTTTTTTTTGAGGGAAGCCTGGAATAGCTATTGCGTTTTGATCTATCGGGAAGTGGGCCTCGAACTTTCAGTCTGTGCTGCAGTATATGGTCGTACGCTAACAGGCCCACGGGAGATTAGCGCGGCCACCCACCCACCGCACGCGGTCTGCTGCAATCGGGGCGCAACGCGCTGTTTTTTCTTTTTTGTCCCACCTCGCTCGTATAGGGAGGACGATGCTACTTTAAAAGGCAGCGTGGGTTCGATGCTATCGCCGAGCTTGGTAGTGCGAGCTCCTAGCCCAGCTTCGGGGGTACAGTTGGAATGATGAGATGGAAAATTGAGCAGAGACTGGACCGCTTGCCGGGCCTACACCCCGAGGGCCCGTCACCCTAGGTCATTTGTGTTGGGGGCAAGCCCAAGTCTCGCTCTGTCTTGCTAGGCCTACACCCCGAGGGCCTGTCACCCTAGGTCATTTGTATTGGGAGCAAGGCCCTTCTCTACCAACTGTTTTTTTTTCTCAAAATAAAACTAGCAGATATGTTAGGATTTGAAATCAGCGGCAGCAAAATATGGGCAAGAACGCATTGCAGAAAATGGAAGCGAGTACGACGGCCTCCCGGCGACGGAGCTGCAAGGAGCTATGCGGAAGGGTGTAGCGGATGCATCCTTCAACTGTTGTCGGTCGCGTGCGGTGGCAGAGCGGTGGCGGCTGGGCCGGGCGGCGGTGGACGACCTCGCGTGCGGCGTCGCGTTAGGTGCGGGTGGCTGGACGGTGGCGGCTAGGCCGGGCGGCGGTTGTCGGTCGCTGCGGCGGCGAGCGGAACCCTAGCGGCAAGCACGGACATCACGCGGGCAAGAGGGTCCCGGCTGATGCGTGTGAAATGATGGGGCCGTGCGGTGGCATTTTTTTGTAATACAAGGAAAGGGGCAGCTCACGGTACCGTTTCGTTCCAATCGGCAGAAGCTCGGGAATCGGTCGAGAATCAGCTCGCGGGCCGATTCTGGTTTTAAGAAGAAACTTAGATTCGCGGTGGAAAAAAAGCTGGACAGAATCAGACTCATTCTTTTAGGCTTATGCGATTCTGGGTCTAAAATCTGTTCTATAAGGTGAAAAGAAGTCGGCCTTAGCTGCCTATATGGAGTTTCTGGGCTACTGCTAGACCAGTACGGGAGCAAATCTACTATTGTTCCGCTGCTATTGCTCCAAGAGGATAGCAAGATTAGTTGGGGTAGTTGGTCCGAATACTACATGATTATTTCTTGGCGGAAATAATGGGTATTCAGCTGAAAACCCATGAATACATATATGTCCGCTTAGTCTTGGGTGTACTTACTAGTTGCAGAACAGTCATTTGACAATTCTGTGTCTGATGTTGGTTAATTCTTTTCTGGTTTGAGCTGCGGAAGGTCTGGGGTCAAACATTCCTCGTCGAAATCCTGTGTCCTCTAATCGACCGATGTCAAAACACTAGACCCAGACTGAACGTAAAATCTACTAGTAGTACTATATCGTATCTGGGGCTGTGGACGACATAGAATTCAGAAACTGGAGCTTTGCTGTTTCGAAGCCTGGAATATCTATTGCGTGTGTTTTGATTCATCGAGAAGTGGGCCGGCGCTAGCAGGCCCACGGGAAATTAGCGGTAGCGCGGACCACCCCGGCAATCACGCGAACCGTACAGCGCGCTGTTGTTTTTTGTTTTGTCCCACATCGCTCGTACATGGAGGGCGACACTACTTTAAAAGGCAGCGTGGGTTGAGCCTTGTCGCCGAGCTTGGTAGTGCGAGCTCCTAGCCCAGCTTTGGGGGTACAGTTGGAATGACGAGATGGAAACTTAGCAGAGACTGGATTGCTTGCCGGGCCTACACCCCGAGGGCCCGTCACCCTAGGTCATTTGTGTTGGGGGCAAGCCCAAGTCTCGCTTTGTCTTGCTAGGCCTACACCCCGAGGGCCTGTGACCCTAGGTCATTTGTGTTGGGGGCAAGACCCTTCTCTACCAACTGTTTTTTGTTTGTTTTTTTGAATTATTTAATCTACATGGGTTCAATTTTTTTAATAAACATGATAAAATGCAATAATTTCAAACCAACATGTAACTACATTTATTTAACTTTAGGAAAAAATGGAAGCTTCTTTGCTGTGTAGAAGCCACTCAAATATGGCCATTGGAACGTCCCCTCCCCCATGTGCCCTCAAAAGGGTACCATCATGCGTGCCTAGGGCATACATGTGCCGCATCATGGCATGCCACCAGTCTAGCATGCACCTGCATGGGGAGTCGCTAAGACCTAGACATGCCCATGTCATCAAAGCTCGCGACAAACGGAGGAGCAACTTGAACAACCATTGTGCATGCCTAGTCACGTAAGCACTTTCGTAGAAAATAAAACTCGCCGCCGCCAGCCGTCGGTGAGCTTTGCCTGGTGGTGTGAGACTACGAGGAGGGTAGAGAAGGGGGACCTGTGGTGACAGGGGACGGCGAATAAAGTAATCTCCGTTGTGACCCTCCTTCTATACATACACCATGGCACCCGCCGGGTATGGAGGCGGATTTGCGACCTCCATACCCGCCTCTGCCACCTCTCCCCGCCTCCATACCCGCCGGCGGGTCCTAAACTCCACCAGACCCGCCCCGTGATGGGTACCCGTGAGGCCGTGACCCGATGGGTACCCGTTAAGGTGAACAAGAGCACATAAATTTAATAGCAAATCGTATATTATGTACAAAATTTTGACAACACCTTGTTGTATCTAACAAGTCCATCACGATTCACAATAACAAGTACAAAATATTACAATAACAAGTACAAATATTACAATAACAAGTACACAAGTTCATCACAATTAAAAAGTCTAACAAGCACATGACATGTGGGCTCTACTTGTCTGTGACGGGTCTACGAGTTAACGGGTATGGGTTTCATACCTCCATACCCACCTCCGCCAGACCCGTTGGGTCACAGATTTTATCATTAAGAGACCCATGGTTTTTTTTCCATTGCCATCCAGATTCACCATCTTCTGGAATTAGGAGCAGAAGATCTCAAATTTGCATCCTTTTATATCTTCACGAGATTAATATGTTTCTCATTGTTAATTAGTATTCCACCTAAGAAAGTAAGACATTCTTTTTCTAATTACTCTTTATTATCTATATGAACATGAAGCCCAATGACCTGGGCGTTTTTTTCATACAACCC
The DNA here is from genome assembly GCA_916181665.1 of Avena sativa. NCBI lineage: Eukaryota > Viridiplantae > Streptophyta > Magnoliopsida > Poales > Poaceae > Avena > Avena sativa. The sequence continues at coordinate 19,373,788 of OV702285.1, forward strand.
CAATAACATAGGGATTTGGGTTCCACTATCATCACGATAACGGAACAGACCAACAAAAAGAAGAGTCTTAAGGTTTCTCGAAGCAAAAAATAAAACCTCATCACAGCTACTGCTAGTGTTCAACTGAGGCAACAAAAGGAAGAAACAGGGGCAGAAAACATAGGTTCTGCCAAGCAAACTTGAGGCGGGTATGGAGGTCGCAAACTTGGATTGCTTGCCGGGCCTACACCCCGAGGGCCCGTCACCCTAGGTCATTTGTGTTGGGGGCAAGCCCAAGTCTCGCTTTGTCTTGCTAGGCCTACACCCCGAGGGCCTGTGACCCTAGGTCATTTGTGTTGGGGGCAAGACCCTTCTCTACCAACTGTTTTTTGTTTGTTTTTTTGAATTATTTAATCTACATGGGTTCAATTTTTTTAATAAACATGATAAAATGCAATAATTTCAAACCAACATGTAACTACATTTATTTAACTTTAGGAAAAAATGGAAGCTTCTTTGCTGTGTAGAAGCCACTCAAATATGGCCATTGGAACGTCCCCTCCCCCATGTGCCCTCAAAAGGGTACCATCATGCGTGCCTAGGGCATACATGTGCCGCATCATGGCATGCCACCAGTCTAGCATGCACCTGCATGGGGAGTCGCTAAGACCTAGACATGCCCATGTCATCAAAGCTCGCGACAAACGGAGGAGCAACTTGAACAACCATTGTGCATGCCTAGTCACGTAAGCACTTTCGTAGAAAATAAAACTCGCCGCCGCCAGCCGTCGGTGAGCTTTGCCTGGTGGTGTGAGACTACGAGGAGGGTAGAGAAGGGGGACCTGTGGTGACAGGGGACGGCGAATAAAGTAATCTCCGTTGTGACCCTCCTTCTATACATACACCATGGCACCCGCCGGGTATGGAGGCGGATTTGCGACCTCCATACCCGCCTCTGCCACCTCTCCCCGCCTCCATACCCGCCGGCGGGTCCTAAACTCCACCAGACCCGCCCCGTGATGGGTACCCGTGAGGCCGTGACCCGATGGGTACCCGTTAAGGTGAACAAGAGCACATAAATTTAATAGCAAATCGTATATTATGTACAAAATTTTGACAACACCTTGTTGTATCTAACAAGTCCATCACGATTCACAATAACAAGTACAAATATTACAATAACAAGTACAAATATTACAATAACAAGTACACAAGTTCATCACAATTAAAAAGTCTAACAAGCACATGACATGTGGGCTCTACTTGTCTGTGACGGGTCTACGAGTTAACGGGTATGGGTTTCATACCTCCATACCCACCTCCGCCAGACCCGTTGGGTCACAGATTTTATCATTAAGAGACCCATGGTTTTTTTTCCATTGCCATCCAGATTCACCATCTTCTGGAATTAGGAGCAGAAGATCTCAAATTTGCATCCTTTTATATCTTCACGAGATTAATATGTTTCTCATTGTTAATTAGTATTCCACCTAAGAAAGTAAGACATTCTTTTTCTAATTACTCTTTATTATCTATATGAACATGAAGCCCAATGACCTGGGCGTTTTTTTCATACAACCCCAATAACATAGGGATTTGGGTTCCACTATCATCACGATAACGGAACATACCAACAAAAAGAAGAGTCTTAAGGTTTCTCGAAGCAAAAAATAAAACCTCATCACAGCTACTGCTAGTGTTCAACTGAGGCAACAAAAGGAAGAAACAGGGGCAGAAAACATAGGTTCTGCCAAGCAAACTTGGGCGTTATTGTTAGCTCGCGACACATTCCTTTGCCTAATTGAGGCTACGGTTTATGATCCTCTTATTCTCTATGCGACCCGATCCTAGCTCTTTTTCTGTGGTACTTCACTTCAAGTGCACAACCTGTGCTATTGCTACCCGGGATGTTTACACATTTGAAATTGTTGTTCTACTATGTAAAAGCATCTCTAGTAGAGCATGTAAAACAGGCTGTAACCAAAAAAGTCCGACGACAATACAGGTTCAGGCCGAAAGAGGCCCAGAACGGAGCCCGAACTCGCGTCCTGGCCCGTAAAACGAGTTTTGGGGGCCCGAGAAACTCGGCGGCCGCCCCGTATTAAAACGGGCCGCAGAGGGGAGTTCGGTTTCCAAACCCTACTCCCCTTCGTCACTACCACTCCCCCCGCCGCCGCCGCCTGCCCCCTCCGACGAGCAATTCCGCCGCCGTCGATGTCGCTCCGCCGCTGCCGCCACCACCCCTCCGTCCGCAATGGGGAGCTTAAGACATGTAGGTAGGGGAGGGGGCCGAGTCGGCGGCGGGAAGCCAGCACCGCGTCTGCTGGGTGTGTGGTCGGAGGCGGACCGCGCGAGGCGGACGCGCTCCGACGGCACTTGGAAGCGGGCGGCACGGAAGTGACCGCGTGCTTTCGCGCGTCGGGAAGCGCGCGAGGAGGCGCGCGAAGGAGAAGCCGAGGCGCCCCCGCCGGCTCATGCAGCACGCCGCTGCCGGCGCTTCCCCCGTGCGATGACGACGACGACACAGACGGGCCGACTCTCACCCGCGGGAGCTCGGAGGAGGCAACGGCGTTCGAGGTGGCCGCGCTTGTCGTGGGCGTCGGACATTTTATGTGAAGATTGGTTCTCGCCAATGGAACAAGCCCAACTGATCTCAGTCTTATCAGCGACCTGGGATTCCAGGAATAAGATAGTACATGGGACGGTTGGATATGATCCAGGAAAATGTGTGGAGAGCATTGATAAGGATCTCCTTGAGATCGCTCTGCCAAAACAAAAGGTGACTGTAGGGGTCCCGAAACTAATTTGCAAGTGGATACCGCATGCTATAGGTGTGGTCAAGCTCAATTATGATGGTGCCATCAGCAATAAGGATGGACGAGAAGGAAGTGGGGAGTGGCCTGCGACATCCTAGGCTTCCGAGGAGCCTGGGCAAGGGTTTATGACTGGGTGTGTGATCCGTTCATTGGAGAGACGCTGGCTTTTCGGGATGCGACTCTTTTTTGCGCGCAGCCAAGGCTTTCAGGAGGTTGTGTTCAAGACGGACTGTCAGGAGCTAGTAAGGTGTTGGGCAGCCCGAAATAAAGAGAAGACGATTGTTGTGCATCTGTTAGAGGAGATAAATTCAGTTATAGTAGTTTTTAAGAGTTTTTTTGCTGGTTTTCCTAGGTAGACAGGGTAACCATGCTGCCCATGTTTGTGCAAAGTTGTCATGTGCTGACAATGTCACACGGGAGTGGACTGGGGTGTGCCCGGACTTCTTAATAGACAGCATTGTTGCTGATTGTAATCCTGTTGGTTCAAGCTAATAAAGAGTGAAGTTCTCCAAAAAAAAGTGTAAAAGAAGGCTGATGTCACCTCATTGTAAATGCCCTAAGCCGTACCTAGCCAAACCCTCAAAATGTTTAGAGGACTATATCTTTTACTCCTCGCCTAGAACGACTCCTAAATATACTCGACCTTGGCCTCTCTAGAGAAAAATTTGACCTCTCCGACCCATGCATATAGTCTCTCCCACCCGAACTGCATCGCCAATGACAACACCCTCCACCGGCCACCAATAGCCTCCATCAACTCCTCGACGCCTCTGCCGCCCTCCTGTCAACTCCTATTCACTCGCCATTGCTGCCATCACCGGAATCGAGTCGTAGCTCCGCCATTCTAGGATTGATTTGTTACAAAATGGAGCCATTATAGGATCGATTTGTTCCAAAACAAATCTGGCAGATGATGGACATGCTATAGAACACCTGCTGTGGAGCTAGGCAACATCGATTTCGACGGAGGTTGGTAAAATCTTGACCGCGGGTCTTCGGCCACAGAGAGCGTGGTGTGCGAACAACGACCAAGGTTGGAGTCCCTCCCAGCTCATCCATCAATCACTGACTATCGTGCAACCGTGCTAACCATCTCACAGCTTCAACATGCTCTCAACGTCGTCGCCCGAACTTCTCAACTCCTCTGCCCTCATGTATTCCATGAAGTGACTAGGTGACTTTTGTCAATCAATTCCAACCTAGTTAATTTTATATTGAAGATGAAGACGTTGAGGGAGATGATTTTTGACAAATATTCATCGTTGGAGGAGGAAGAAGATGAAGAGAGGTTGAAATGGCCATGGATGTGATCTTGAACGATGAAATTGACTAGGATCACAGTTTGATCGTTTGTAAATAAACTGAGATGGAGTGGAGGGCATATCAAGATTATGAGAGATTACTTCAACTCAGATGCAACTTATCCAGAAAAGTATTTTCGCTAGTACTTTTGTATACACAAGAGCCTCTTCCTCGCCATTGCAGAAGTCATGGAGAAGCATGATGATTGGTTTAATCCGAGGAGGAGTGCATCGGGGAGATCAGTGCGAGCCCATTGATGAAGTGTCCCGTGTTAGATGTAATCTGTTTTCTCTTTCCTATATGTACTAGGTATGGAGTAGTACTCCACCCTATACACGTATTGCCTTGTATATGCCACATATGGGGCTTTTCTCTAACTATTTAACACGCAACTGATGCCCCTAGGAGGGTACACATTGTTCCCCAAACTATCTCGACAACCAACATGGTATCTAGAGCCGATCCTCTTCCTCTCTAGCTGCCATCGCCGCCTCTCCTCAATCCCGCAGTCGGTCGGTCCTCCTTCCTCCTCCAACAATCTCTTCCCAAAACAAATCCACCAAGATCTCTTGATTGTCCTCTACCAATTCCCCTTCTCAAAACCCTAAAACTCCCTTCCCACCTTCCCTAAGTTTTTTTTCCATGGCGACATCTACAACCCTGGCGGCATCTACCATTGGCGCCCCGCTGGCTACCAAAATCACACAAAATAACTTTCTCTACTAGCAAGATCAGATCCTCCCCTCTCTCCATGGTGCTTGCATTATTGGCCTTATCGAGGGCACTGATGTGGCGCCGCCCGAGTTCTTGTAGGCTGAATTTTCAAATCAAAAGAAGATCTCCATCACCAATCCCGAGTATGCTACTTGTGCAACCATCGCCGCATTCTTTGTCTTCCTCCACTCCGGTCATTGGTGAGCTCGGATCCTTCTCGGCTTGGTTGGTTCTCTCTCTTTACACTCTTCTCTCTCTAGCTAAATTTCTATTGCTGGCTCTCCTCTTCTGATTCTAGGATTTTCTATTTTGGATTTGGTACTGGCTATCCTCCCCTTCCAACATATTCTATACTCGTGGTAGTTTTTATACTACTAGTCTTATGCTCGAATTGCTAATTATTTCTATGTCTAGTTTAACTAAATCCTATCAGGTAATATTGAAACTTCTGTTCAGTTTTGCCTTGTCTAGGTTAGTTGTTTACTGCTAGTGTTCTATTCTAATCCTTAGTTGAGGATGTTAATGTGGCACTCAAAATACACAACTCGTTCCTAGTAAATTTATTTATTGTATCTATCTTAGATATGTATCCTTCTATAGGCTAGTTTCCAGTGTGATGTTGTAGTATAGCATGTTATGGAATCTCTTGTTAACTTGCTATTAATTTTTGATAGTGAGGTGATTTGTTGTATAATGTTGCTTGTTTCCTAAAAATTTAGTTCAATTTAGTATAACTATGTTACTTAAGTGTTTACAACACTTGATCATGTAGGTTTAACTGTGTATTAAATAGAATTACTCTTTATATCTATCTTCTCATCCTAAGATTATTCTTAGGATCTTTCCTAGGGATGTGGGGTTAGATATGAGGATCTTGTTCTTAATTTATATTGCTTAGGTATATCTCTTGGTCTTATAGGTATGTATTTAGGGCTATTAGTACTAGCCTAGCATGTCTATGGTGTTCTTCAATTATGAAGATGCGAATATAGCTGGTGAACTAATTAGGTACTAAGGTGATACCTCTCTAGATCCATATGATCCATATACACTACCACTACTTCCATTCTAAAGTTCTAGCCAACAACCTTTGTAGATTAAAAATATGCTTGATGAAGATCTGGTGCAGTTCTTAGTCTTGCTCCTCATGTTCTTGCTTGTCCTCCTTTCTCAAATCCCTCTCTCTAAGTGAGTGTGGGTTTCTGTTAGTTCCTCTCACTCAGCTTTTGTCTTGAGTGTGTTTCTTATGAGCTTTGCTCTGAGAATTATGATTTGGGCTGCTGGTCTGGGTCCTTATTTATAGTGTTCTAGGGTTCATGTGGTTGTGACACCTAAATTTCATGCAATGGTGACTAAGCTACTTATACCTCCTATCTTTAGCTTTTTTGTATTGTGTATTTATGCATAAACATGGGCTTAAAGTCTACTCATGTCATATGCCTAATTAGACTCGTCGCTTACGGGTTAATTTGGTAATTTATTTGCTCACTTTGGATGATGACAACTGTAAATTCTTTTATGTTATTTCTGTGATCTTGTACAATGAAGTAAATCTTTATTATTTTACTTGTGAGATTATATTTGCATGACCAGTGAACCATTAGTGTTCACTTGGCCATGAGCTTTGGTTCTTCTAAAATAATACATGGGTTGAGGTGGTTTTCCTCTGCTATGATTTATTACTTCTCATTTTTCTTGTGTTGGTATGTTAGATGCCACTGCTAGGGTCTATGATGGGTGGTTACTGTCTATGGTTAGTTTGCCTAGTTACTTGTTGATCTCTTCTCATGAACAATAATGTCCTTTCTATTATTTCTCTTAGTATTGCTCTCTGTTTTCCTTTGTATTGAGCATTGTCCATTCTCTTGTTGCTGTTATTATTCTAACATTTGCTCAAACCTCAACAACAATGTCCAGGACCTTATCCTTGGATTCTAGAATAATTGGATTCACTGAATCCTTCATTTTAAACCAACAACATATTTCCTTATGTTTGTTGTGCATGTTAAGATAGTTAAGAAGGTCAAGAAGAGAAAGAAAATGATAAGAATACTAGGTAGGTTTATTTTAGGCATTTTCCTTTTATTTTGTAGTTCCTAATAAGATTTTATTTCTTGTATTACATCATATTGTAAAGAATCTTGTATCCACTTTTATATATCAATGGAAATTTTAGTTCTTCACATTATGACATTTTCATTATATTGGTCTGATTTTTATTTATTTGATTGTGTATGTTTGAATTTGAACTCAAATTTGAATATTCCAAACCATAATTTATTTTGAATTCAAATAATATCTTAGATCATTTATTTTTTAATGTGTAATAAGAATCTTTGGGATAACTTAATGGTCTTAATCAATTTGAAACATACAAAAGGTCCATTTTGATTTTGAATTCAAATCCTCGTATTGACCTAAGTCAAACTCAAGACTAGAGTTCATTTTCACTCCTTTTATCACTTCAAACCCAAAACTTCAATTTCACCCTCAATTTAGATGCATGCAAATGCAATTGCATAATTCTACATCTACCCTTCCTTGTGACCTATTCTTTCGGTTGTTACAAGTCCATAATCTAAATGAACCAATATTCTATCGATTAATTGTGTAGGGGTTCGTAGCATGGAAAACAAAAATTTTCTATCGCATACAAACAAACAAGCCAAGATCTATCTACTAGATTGTAGCAACGAGTCGATGGAATAACTCACCCTCGAAGATTCCAAAGTGTTTAACGAGAGCAGATTCTCGTGGGTGATGTAGTCGTACTCTTTCCGATCTCAAGATCGCGTAGACGATCCTTCCGGCGCCGCGTTCCCGCAGCGCTCCCGCAGTCGGTCACACGTTCGGTACTCGACGAAGACCTTCCTCTCCCTTGTTCCAGCAGGCAGCGGAGGTTGTAGCACTCTCCTCGCGATTCCGGCAGCACAACGGCGTGGTACCGGAGGTAGAGGGGAGATCCCGCAGGGCTTCGCCTTAAGCCGGTGCGAGTATGGTGGAGCTTATGAGAGAGGCTATTAGTGGTCTAGTAATTAGACACACCAATTAGAGGGCTCTAAACCAATTAGAAGGCTCTAAACCGAAACAGCTCTAAACCGGGGTCTAGGTCTAGTTTCTAGTTTAGAGGATAGGAACTTGTGTGTGTTGGGAGGGGAGCCCTGCCCCTCCCTTTATAGGTGGGAGGGCTGGCTGCGCCATGGGGAGGAGAGTCCCTCCCCAAGTCGGCTTGGTGGGGCGCCGGCCAAGGGAGGAGTCCTCCCCCAATTCGGCCTCCACCAATCCTCCTCTTTTCCCACTTCCCAAAATTGGCAGTTTGACTTTCAAATTAGCCGTTTGACTTTTCCAATTTAGGAATTTAAATAAACCCTTTATTTTGGACAGCGAGAACACTTAGTACATGATGCAATCATTCCATCTTGCAATGACACATTCATGTACCCCTTCCCCCCCGGAGTGCCGGACATTCCGGGACCTTCTAGAATGTTCCCGATGAAAACACCGGAATCATTCCCGAACTCCGAAACGGGACTTTCCTTATATGAATCTTATTCTCCGGACCATTCCGGATCACCTCGTGATATCCCGGATCCCATCCGAGACTCCGAACAACATTCGGTCTCTTTCTCATAATACCATAACTACTCAAACAACGTCGAATCCTTAAGTGTGTCTCCCTACGGTTCGTGAATTATGCGGACATGATCGAGACACTTCTCCGAACAATAACCAATAGAGGAATCTGGAAATTCATATGGCTCCCACATATTTCTACGATTACTTTGCGATCGAATGAACCACTTACATACGATACCAATTTCCCTTTGTCTCACGATATGATACTTATCCGAGGTCATGATCGTCGGTATCTCTGCATACCTAGTTCAACCTCGTTACTGATAAGTACTCTTTTCTCGTTCCCGTGATATGTGATCCCTTGTGACCAAGTCACATGCTTGCAAGCTAATTGGATGACATTTCACCGAGAGGGCCCAGAGAATATCTATCCGTCATGTGGATGGACAAATCCCACTCTTGATCCATGTGTTTCAACCAATACTTTCCGAACACCCAATGCCACTTTTATAGCCACCCTGTTACGGTGTGGTGTTTGATGACATCAAAGCATCCATCCAGTAAAGGCAATATGCATGATCTCATGGTCGAAGGAATTAGGTTACTATGTATCAGAAAGCATATAGCAATTGAACTATTGAAATGACTTGATCTTTATGCTACGCTTGTCTATAGGAGTATGTCCATCATATCATTCTCCTAACGATATGATCTTGTTGTTGATAACATCTCAATGTTCATGACAAAGAAACCACATCATCAATCAACCAACAAGCTAGTGAAGTATAGAGGCCATACTAGGGACTTCAAATTAAGTTTACAAATCACACAAGTATTAATGGTTTCCTTGTTAATACTATTATAGCATGAATGTAAACATTTATCATAAACACAAAGATATATAATAATAACTACATTTATTATTACCTCTAGGGCATATCTCCAACAGTCTCCCACTTGCACTAGAGTCATCTAATCTAGATTACATGGTAATATACCGAACACCCATGGCAGTTTGGTGTTGGTCATGTTTTGCCCTCGGGAGAGGTTTAGTCAACGGATCCGCCACATTCAGATCTGTGTGTACTTTGCAAATCTTTATATCCCCATCCTGGATATGTTCTCGAATAGCGTGGAAACGCAGCTTGATATGCTTCAGCTTCTTGTGTGACCTTGGTTCTTGCGCATTGGCTATGGCGCCCATGTTATCACAGTAGATAGACATTGGGTCCAGCGCACTTGGAACCACACCCAGCTCTGTAATGAACTCTTTCATCCATATCGCTTCTTGTGAAGCCTCCGAAGCAGCCATGTATTCCGATTCAGTTGAAGATCTCGCCACAACGCTTTGCTTTGCACTCCTCCAGCTAACTGCTGCACCATTCAAAATAAATACGTATCCAGATTGTGATTTAGAATCATCCGGATCGGTGTTCCAACTAGCATCGGTGTAACCATTAACAACGAGCTGTTCATCACCTCCATAAGAAAGAACCATATCCTTAGTTCTTCTCAAGTACTTAAGGATGTTTTTGACCGCTGTCCAATGATCCACTCCTGGATCACTTTGATATCTGCTAGTTAGACTAACAGCATATGCGATGTCGGGTCTAGTACATAGCATGGCATACATTAGAGATCCTATGGCTGAGGCATAGGGAGTCTTACTCATCTTTTCTCTATCTTCTGCCGATGTCGGACTTTGAGTTTTACTCAAGGTCGTATTGGGCAACATGGGCAAGAACCCTTTCTTGCTATCTTCCATTCCAAACCTCTTTAGAATTTTGTCCAAATATGTACTTTGTGACAGTGATATTTGGCGTTTCGATCTATCTCTATAAATCTTTATGCCTAATATGTAAGCTGCTTCGCCAAGATCCTTCATTGAAAAACTATTATTCAAATATTCCTTGACACTATTAAGAAGGTCTACATCATTCCCAATCAACAATATGTCATCCACATACAGTATTAAGAATGCTACAGAGCTCCCACTCACTTTCTTGTAAATACAAGCTTCTCCATAAGTTTGTATAAAACCAAAACTTTTGATTACCTTATCAAAACGTTGATTCCAACTTCGGGATGCTTGCTTCAATCCATAGATGGACCGTTGAAGCTTGCATACCTTGTTAGCATCTTTAGGATCGACAAAACCTTTGGGTTGTATCATATACAACTCTTCATCAATGTTTCCATTGAGGAATGCTGTTTTGACATCCATCTGCCATATCTCATAATCATAATATGCAGCGATTGCTAACATAATCCTCACAGACTTTAGCTTCGCTACCGGTGAGAAAGTCTCATCGTAGTCAACTCCTTGAATTTGTCGAAACCCTTTTGCGACAAGTCGAGCTTTATAGACAGTAACATTACCATCAGCATCTGTTTTCTTCTTGAAAATCCATTTGTTCTCGACAGCCTTCCGGCCATCCGGTAAGTCCACCAAAGTCCATACTTGGTTTTCGTACATGGATCCAATCTCGGATTTCATGGCTTCTTGCCATTTATTGGAATCTGGGCTCATCATCGCTTCCTCATATGTCTCGGGGTCATCGGTGTTGTCCACCACCATGACATTCATAACGGAATCATACCAATCTGGAGTGGTACGAGTTCTCGTTGACCTCCGAGGCTCTGTAGTAACTTCAACCGAAGTTTCATGATCACCATCATTAGCTTCCTCTCTTATTGGTGCAGGCACCACAGGAACTTCTTCCGGTGCTGCGCTACTCGCAATTTCGAGAGAAGGTTCGACAACCTCGTCGAGTTCTACTTTCCTTCCAGTCACTTCTTTCGAGAGAAATTCCTTCTCTAGAAAGGATCCATCCTTAGCAACGAAGATTTTGCCTTCGGATCTATGATAGAAGGTATACCCAACAGTTTCCTTCGGGTATCCTATGAAGACGCATTTTTCCGCTTTGGGTTCAAGCTTGTCCGGCTGTAACTTCTTTACATAGGCTTCGCATCCCCAAACTTTAAGGAACGACAATTTAGGTTTCTTCCCAAACCATAATTCATACGGTGTCGTTTCAACGGATTTAGACGGTGCCCTATTTAAAGTGAATGCGGCTGTTTCTAATGCATAACCCCAAAATGATAGTGGCAAATCTGTAAGTGACATCATAGAACGAACCATATCTAAGAGAGTTCGATTACGACGTTCAGACACACCATTACGCTGTGGTGTTCCCGGCGGTGTCAACTGCGAAAGTATTCCACATTTCTTCAAATGCTCGCCAAACTCGTAACTTAGATATTCACCTCCACGATCAGATCGTAGAAATTTAATCTTCTTGTTACGTTGATTCTCTACCTCACTTTGAAACTCCTTAAACTTCTCGAAAGTTTCGGACTTATGTTTCATAAAATAGATATACCCATATCTACTCAAGTCATCCGTGAAGGTAAGAACATAACGATAACCACTGCGCGATGCTACACTCATTGGACCACACACATCGGTATGTATGATTTCCAATAAGTCTGTAGCTCGCTCCATCATACCAGAAAATGGAGTCTTAGTCATTTTACCCATCAGACATGCTTCGCATCTTTCAAGTGATTCAAAATCAAGTGATTCAAGAAGTCCATCGGAATGGAGTTTCTTCATACGCTTCACTCCAATGTGACCAAGACGACAGTGCCACATATAGGTCAAATTATCGCTTGATTTCAAACGTTTAGCCTCAATGTTATTAATATGTGTATTTCTACTATCGAGATTCAATATGAATAGACCATCTATTAAAGGTGCATGTGCATAAAACATATTACTCATATAAATCGAACAACCATTATTCTCGGATTTAAACAAGTAACCGTCTCGCAATAAACAAGATCCCGATATAATGTTCATGCTCAACGCAGGCACCAAATAACAATTATTTAAGTATAAAACTAATCCCGATGGTAGATGAAGAGGTAGTGTGCCGACCGCGATCACATCAACCTTTGATCCGTTTCCCACGCGCATCGTCACCTCGTTCTTCACTAGCTTCCGTTTATTCTGCAGCTCCTGTTTCGAGTTACAAATATGAGCAACCGAACCAGTATCAAATACCCAGGCACTACTACGAGTACTAGTGAGATACACATCAATAACATGTATATCAGATATACCTTTCTTCTTGATGTTGCCGTTCTTCAAATCCGCCAAGTACCTTGGGCAATTCCGCTTCCAGTGACCTTCTCCCTTGCAGTAAAAGCACTCAGTATCAGGCTTGGGTCCAGCCTTGGTCCTCTTCGTCGGCGTGGTAACTTTCTTACCACCCTTCTTGAAGTGTCCCTTCTGCTTAGACTTGCCTTTCTTGAATTTGGTGGTCTTATTGACCATCAACACTTGGTGCTCTTTCTTGATCTCCACTTCTGCAGATTTTAACATAGCAAATAGTTCTGGCAACTCTTTGTTCATGTTCTGCATGTTGTAGTTCATCACAAAGTTCTTGTAACTTGGTGGTAGTGATTGGAGGATGCGGTAAACTCCCAAAGTATTAGGAATCACTATACCCAAACTTTGAAGTTTATTTGCGTGCCCAGACATTTTAAGCACATGCTCACTGACGGAGCTACCCTCTTCCATCTTGCAGTTAAAGAACTTTTCAGAAGCTTCATAACTTTCAATTGCCGCATGAGTCTCAAAGATTAATTTGAGATCCTCGACAATATCATATGGATCTGACTCTTCAAACCTTTTCTGAAGCTCCGATTCTAAACCATACAAGATAGCACACTGAACTATGGAGTACTGATTCTTCCGAGCGAGGTAAACATTCTTTACTTCATCGGTAGCATCAGCTGCAGGTGGGTCACCTAGCGGTGCATCCAGCACATAGGTCAAATTACCAGCTGTGAGGACAATCCTCAAATTGCGGAACCAATCCGCGAAGTTGCTTCCATTGTTTTTCAACTTTTCTTTCTCTAGGAACGCATTAAAATTGATGGTAGGGGCTGCCATTGATCTACAACATATTTGCAATAGTTTAGACTAAGTTTATGACAAATTGAGTTCAAATTAATTAATGAAATTAAACTAGGTGAACTCCCACTCAAAACAACATCCCTCACATTGTTTTAGTGATCACACGAACCAAATCCACTACATCAACACCGATCATCACGAGAGCTGATATAGTTTTAATGGCGAACAATCATCATGTTCATCATATCTACTATATGATTCATGCTTTGCCTTTCGGCGATCCGTGTTCCTGAGGCCATGTCTGTACATGCTAGGCTCGTCAAGATCAAACCTTAGCTTCCGCATAAGCAAATCTGGCTTGCTTACGTTGTAGTCACCCGCGGAATCAAAGACACCCGATCATCACGTGGTGCTTCGAAGCAGCAAGCTTTGGCAACGGTGCATACTAAGGGTGAACACTTTTAGAACTTGAAATTTATGTGCATGAGGGATCATCTTATAATGCTACCGTCGTCTACTAAGCAATACAAGATGCATAAAGGATTAACATCACATGCAATTCATAATATGTGATATGATATGGCCTTTCTTCTTTGTGCTTCCGATCTCCATCTTCAAGCACGAATATGATCTCCATCATCACCGGCATAGCATCAAGGTCAATGACGCTTCTTCATGGTTGTCGTCCACCAGCTTCAACTATTACAACTATTTTGAATAGACACGCAGGTCTTAACAGAAATTAAAGACAACCATATGGCTCCTGCCGGTTGCCAACTTACAATAAGGAACATTGCATACATCAAATATAATCACAATCATGGCCATATCACATCACTGCACACCCCTGCAAAACAAAGTTAGACGCTTCTACTTTCTTTGCATATTTTACGTGGTTTGGGGCTTTCCATAAGTGTCGTTCTAACTTACGAACAAGAACCACAACATTGATACTAGCATTGTTGATCACCCGTTGTAAATTGGATCTTTACTATGCTAGGAGAAACAGGCACCCGCAAAGCCACTTATGCAAAACGAGTTGCATGTCAAGCGTGGAGCAAGTCTCATGAACGATGTCATGTAAGGTTAGCCCGGGCCGCTTCATCCCAACATACCGCAAGATGCAAAGTACACAAAAAGCAATCTACAATAAAAGCATCAACGCCCACAATGACCATTGTGTTCTACTCGTGCAACAGATCTACATATAGACACGGCTCTGATACCACTGTAGGGGTTCGTAGCATGGAAAACAAAAATTTTCTATCGCATACAAACAAACAAGCCAAGATCTATCTACTAGATTGTAGCAACGAGTCGATGGAATAACTCACCCTCGAAGATTCCAAAGTGTTTAACGAGAGCAGATTCTCGTGGGTGATGTAGTCGTACTCTTTCCGATCTCAAGATCGCGTAGACGATCCTTCCGGCGCCGCGTTCCCGCAGCGCTCCCGCAGTCGGTCACACGTTCGGTACTCGACGAAGACCTTCCTCTCCCTTGTTCCAGCAGGCAGCGGAGGTTGTAGCACTCTCCTCGCGATTCCGGCAGCACAACGGCGTGGTACCGGAGGTAGAGGGGAGATCCCGCAGGGCTTCGCCTTAAGCCGGTGCGAGTATGGTGGAGCTTATGAGAGAGGCTATTAGTGGTCTAGTAATTAGACACACCAATTAGAGGGCTCTAAACCAATTAGAAGGCTCTAAACCGAAACAGCTCTAAACCGGGGTCTAGGTCTAGTTTCTAGTTTAGAGGATAGGAACTTGTGTGTGTTGGGAGGGGAGCCCTGCCCCTCCCTTTATAGGTGGGAGGGCTGGCTGCGCCATGGGGAGGAGAGTCCCTCCCCAAGTCGGCTTGGTGGGGCGCCGGCCAAGGGAGGAGTCCTCCCCCAATTCGGCCTCCACCAATCCTCCTCTTTTCCCACTTCCCAAAATTGGCAGTTTGACTTTCAAATTAGCCGTTTGACTTTTCCAATTTAGGAATTTAAATAAACCCTTTATTTTGGACAGCGAGAACACTTAGTACATGATGCAATCATTCCATCTTGCAATGACACATTCATGTACCCCTTCCCCCCCGGAGTGCCGGACATTCCGGGACCTTCTAGAATGTTCCCGATGAAAACACCGGAATCATTCCCGAACTCCGAAACGGGACTTTCCTTATATGAATCTTATTCTCCGGACCATTCCGGATCACCTCGTGATATCCCGGATCCCATCCGAGACTCCGAACAACATTCGGTCTCTTTCTCATAATACCATAACTACTCAAACAACGTCGAATCCTTAAGTGTGTCTCCCTACGGTTCGTGAATTATGCGGACATGATCGAGACACTTCTCCGAACAATAACCAATAGAGGAATCTGGAAATTCATATGGCTCCCACATATTTCTACGATTACTTTGCGATCGAATGAACCACTTACATACGATACCAATTTCCCTTTGTCTCACGATATGATACTTATCCGAGGTCATGATCGTCGGTATCTCTGCATACCTAGTTCAACCTCGTTACTGATAAGTACTCTTTTCTCGTTCCCGTGATATGTGATCCCTTGTGACCAAGTCACATGCTTGCAAGCTAATTGGATGACATTTCACCGAGAGGGCCCAGAGAATATCTATCCGTCATGTGGATGGACAAATCCCACTCTTGATCCATGTGTTTCAACCAATACTTTCCGAACACCCAATGCCACTTTTATAGCCACCCTGTTACGGTGTGGTGTTTGATGACATCAAAGCATCCATCCAGTAAAGGCAATATGCATGATCTCATGGTCGAAGGAATTAGGTTACTATGTATCAGAAAGCATATAGCAATTGAACTATTGAAATGACTTGATCTTTATGCTACGCTTGTCTATAGGAGTATGTCCATCATATCATTCTCCTAACGATATGATCTTGTTGTTGATAACATCTCAATGTTCATGACAAAGAAACCACATCATCAATCAACCAACAAGCTAGTGAAGTATAGAGGCCATACTAGGGACTTCAAATTAAGTTTACAAATCACACAAGTATTAATGGTTTCCTTGTTAATACTATTATAGCATGAATGTAAACATTTATCATAAACACAAAGATATATAATAATAACTACATTTATTATTACCTCTAGGGCATATCTCCAACAAATTGTGCTTAAGCTTTTGGAGTCATGTTGAACAAAAACATCATCAATACAATCCGCAAATGAAATATCATGTATATTCTATCAATATTTTATTAAATCTTAACCTTAAATTATAGATCTGATCGCTGAAATTAATTTAGATGATGTAACTGGTAGAAAACTGGCCTTTAGTCCCAGTTTGGTTGCCCAATTGGGACTGTGAAATCAGGACTAGAGGGCCCCAATTTAGTCTCGCTTGTATTATGAACCGGGAATAAAGGCACCCACATGGACGCGGTCGAGAGCGGGGGATGGAGGACCGAGCTCTATCGCAACAGCGTTTTGGGGAATCGGCTGCCGCCATAGCAAATGGCGGTGCTGGCTTATGTGACATGAGTTCGTCCCAAATACAATTTTTGGATCTTTCATCGATAAAACTAAATCCAACTGCCGTTGCTGGCATTTTCCATTCTCGAGTGGTGATCGGGATGTTGTCCCTAACAATAACTCCACATTTTATGTACAAATGCACTTGCGTTCGCTCTGGGCTCCAACGGTTCGCCATCTTCAACGACTAGATAAATTTTGAGATGCGCACCATCGTCCATATTTATAGACGAGCCTTGTTTCCTTTTAGAAGATTGGTTGCGGAGGTCTAAGAGAAGAAACATTCATTAATATATATATATATATAAATCAATTAATGCATCTACTAGTGATTACCAGAGGCTTAATATACCCCGCTGGACTTTGTTAAGGGTCCAACATTTTACGAGCCATCATCGCAAATAGTGCTTGTTTGCGCTTCGTTTCTTCGTTCTACTATCTCCATTTCCTCACCGGACTCGTTCATATATTATGAGCCGTCATTTGGTCCACCGTCATCTGCTCCACCATAATGTGTTCCACCCTCATTTATAATATCGAGCACATCATGTTCATTGTCTCTACCGCCGTAGTCCATAGCTTAACTAATAAACATGAAATATAAAACCTTTTTGCATTAACATAAAATTTCTATAAATCCTATTTCTATTTATTTTTTCTACTCTAAACCCTAAACCCTAAATCCTATTTCTATTTCTATTTTCTAAGCAATAATCCTATTTTTCTACGCAATAATCCTATTTTTCTAAGAAATAATCCTATTTTTTCTAATCAATAATCCCAAATAATCCTATTTTTATAAGCAATAATTCTAAATAATCCTATTTTTAGTCTTTTTTCCAAGCGATAATCCTATTTTTATTCCTCTTTTTCTAAGCAATAATCCTATTTTTCTACACAATAATCCTAGGGAGAGGGGACTCACCTCGATCGATCGATGGCGTGGGGGTGGCTCGTCCACGGGGGAGGCGGCGGGCGGCTCCTCCTCCATCCACGAACGACGCGGGGACGACGCGGGGCGGATCCCCCTTCTCCGCCCACAAATGGCACGGGGCGGCACACGGGGGATCCTCATTGTCCTCCATGAATGACGCGGGGCGGCCCCTCCTCCTCAACGAATGGAGGCGGCGCTCCTCCTCTTGGTCGCGGGCAGCGAATTTGCAGAATCTCAGGTCGTGGTTCGAACCGGGGCATGGGACCTTTATATACATACACACCTTTAGTTTCGGTTGGTGGCTGCAACTAGGGCTAAAGGGAATTTTGGCTGCCATGAAAATGCGCACGTGAGGCCCACCTTTAGTCCCAGTTGGTGGGTGCAACCGGGACTAAAGGTGCTTTTTTGCGCCAAAATCATTTTATGTTTTCTAATCTTCCATCTTTTGGATGTTTGAAAAGTGCTTGAATATGAATTTGAATAACTTTTGCATATTTTCGAATCTGACAAAACTTTCAACATGAAAAGTGTTTGAATTTGAATAACTAATCAAAAACCATTTTATGTTTTCTAAAATAATTATTCTAACTATTCTAACTATTAACCATTTCACCGAACAAGGATTTTCTAAAGTTAACTTCATGTGAAGTGGTGCTGACGTCAGCATGACATCAGCGTGACATCAACCACGTGATGTCCAAAAAAACTGAAACATTTGTGAAACTTATGAAACATTATTGAAACAATGAAACATTTTTGTACTATTCACAAACTGTTTCAATATTTTTTTTCAATGTTTTAGTCTGTTTCAATTAGTGACGTCAGCATGACGTCATTCATGGCTAGAAAAAACTAGACAAACACACCAATCTCAAAGCGAAAAGGGACGTTAGATGAGACTCCTTCACATGAAGTTAACTTTAGAAATGACTTTGCGCCATTTTGCCATTTTTAATTAAAAATGCATTAACCCATATCTTTTGCATATTTTCGAATCTGACAAAAATTTGAACATGAAAAGTGTTTGAATTTAAATAACTAATCCAAAATCATTTTCTATTTTCTAAATAATTATTCTAACTATTCAAACTATTAACCATTTTTTCCATTTTCAATTAAAAAGGCATTAACTCATATCTTTTGCATATTTTCGAATCTAACAAAACTTTCAACATGAAAAGTGTTTGAATTTGAATAACTAATCCAAAACCATTTCATGTTTTCTAAAATAATTATTCTAACTATTCCAATGATTAACCATTTTGCCATTTTCAATTAAAAATGCATTAACTCATATCTTTTGCATATTTTCGAATCTGACAAACTTTCAACATAAAAAAAGTATGAATTTGAATAACTAATCCAAAACCATTTTATGTTTTCTAAAATAATTATTCTAACTATTCAAATTATTAACCATTTTATCATTTTCAATTCTAACATGAAAAGTACATTGAGATCACAGTGAGGAAGCTACTTCAGAGGTTTCATTTGATGAATGACATTTGTTATGAGAAAGTAATGGTTGCTGCTGGTAAGCATCAAGTGCTTATAGTTATGCACTCTATGAAGGAGACGGAGAAAGCTGCTCGTACAATTAGAGACACTTCCTTGGCTAATGACACATTGACTCGTTTCTGAAGGATGAGAATTAAGTTTTCTGGATGTTATATATGCAGATGCTACCTCTCCCTTATGAATCAACAACTACCTATCGAGAGTCATTTCATATCCAGATAAGCAGATCAGTTAAATGCATATATTGTCTTGGGAACTATTCAGAATGCTCCTGACATAAGTGTTTAATATATACATTACATACAGTTACATAAAAGATTTAATACATTATTACATATTGCCAACAACCCCACCTAGTGTTGGGGTTTTCTTATGCACCGTAGCCATGGAGTATCTTCATTATTTAATAGGATGCTTGGGTCATTGTTCACTCTGAAGAGCGGAATTTCATCAAACTTATTATAATCGTTTGATAGGTCTGTCTTGTCTTTCACTCCCACGATGTTTCTTTCTCTGAAAGAACTATATGGATATTTGGCTCATCATATGATGTATTCATTTTCTATTCTTTTCTTTTTCTCGGGTCGGTAGACATGTCTTCACATAGAAAACCCGAGCCACATCATTGGCTAGGACGAATGGTTCTTCTCTATACCCAAGATTGTTGAGATCCACTGTTGTCATTCCGTACTGCTGTTCTACCTTTATCCCACCACCTATCAGCTTGATCCATTTGAACCAAAACAAAGGGACCTTAAAATAAGGTCCATAGTCAAGTTCCCATTTCTCCTCTATGTGTGTCCTTTTTCCCATTGTCGACTGTTATATCAAAGCGGACACCACAGTTTTGGTTGGTGTCTTTTATCTTGGGCGATCGTGTAAAATGTATTCTCATTTATCTCGTACCCTTGAAAATTTAATATAGTCGAAGATGGTGACCTGGCCAACAAGTACAGCTGGTCTCCAACAATGGTGTTATTCCTGAGATGTGTCTGCAACCAACCGCCAAAATTCACCATGTGTTCAAGTTTAATCCAGGAGTGAGACTACCCCAGGTTTTTTGAGCGTACAATATTCTTGTGTTCCTCGATATACGAAGCCATCAAGGTGGAATTTTGTAGCACTGTGTAGTGTTCTTGAGTGAAAGAATGCCCGTCCATACTTATCATTGCTTTCTTTCCTAGCGTGGCTTCTCCACTCAGTACCCCCTCATGCCACAATTTAGAAACACTAATCGTCTTGAGGTCAGGAATAAAGTCAACAAAAAACTCAATGACCCCCTCTGTTCGAAAGCCCTTGGAGATGCTTCCTTCTGGCCTAGCACGGTTATGAACATATTTATTTAAGTCTCCCATGAACCTCTCAAAGGGAAACATATTGTGTAGAAATACAAGACCGAAAATGGTAATCTCTTCGACTAGGTGAACTAGGAGGTGCGTCATAATATTAAAGAAGGATGGTGGGAACACCAACTCGAAGCTGACAAGACAATGGACCACATCATTCTATAACCTTGGTAGACTTTCTGGATCGATTACCTTCTAAGAAATTGCATTGAGGAATGCACATACCTTCACAATGGGCAGTCGAACATTTTCTGGTAGAATCCCCCTTAATGCAACTGAAAGCAATTGCGTCATAAGCACGTTGCAGTCATGAGACTTTAGGTTTTGGACTTTTTCTCTACCATATGTATTATTCCCTTTATATTTGATGAGAATCCATATGAGACCTTAATACTACTCATGCAATCAAAAAAGGTTTTCTTCTCTTCTTTGGTAAGAGTGTAGCTGGCAGGACCTTGA
Source organism: Avena sativa (assembly GCA_916181665.1). Taxonomy (NCBI): domain Eukaryota; kingdom Viridiplantae; phylum Streptophyta; class Magnoliopsida; order Poales; family Poaceae; genus Avena; species Avena sativa. Next base: position 19,394,866 of record OV702285.1, read on the forward strand.
AACTTCTCTCGATGCATGTCGTCTCGTTCTTTCATGCGTTGTTGGTCCTGCCATGCTTCCGGTGTATCTTTTGTATTTTCATTCAAGCCGAAGAACCCTATTAGGTTCACGCAAATATTCTTCGTCAGGTGTATCACGTCGATTGTAGAGCGGAACTCTAGGACTTTCCGATAGGGTAGCTCCCAAAATATAGGTTTCTTCTTCCACATGGGTGCATGTCTGCTAGCATCATTCGGAACAGATTGTTTGCCAGGACCCTTTCCAAAGATTAGTTTTAAACTTTGAGCATATCAAATACATCATCACTAGTATGGCAAATAATCTTCCTCATGTGATCCGCCTCACCATTGAAATGATTTCCTTTTTTCTTAAGGTATGCTTAGGAGGAAGAAAACGACGATGACACGAGTACACATTTTTCTTACACTTATCCAAATAAATGCTTTCAGTCTCACATAAACAGTGTGTGCATGCATTGTATCCCTTGTTTGTCTGTCCTGAAATATTACTAAGAGCAGGCCAATCATTGATGGTTACGAACAGTAATGCTCGTAGGTGAAATTCCTCATGTTTGTGCTCATCCCACACACGCACACCTTGTCCGTGCCATAGCTATAAAATTTCTTCAACTAATGGCCTTAGGTACACATAAACGTCGTTGTCGGGTTGCTTCGGGCCTTGGATGAGCACTGGCATCATAATGAACTTCCGCTTCATGCACAACTGAGGAGGAAGGTTATAGATACACAGAGTCATAGGCCAGGTGCTATGATTGCAGCTCTGCTCCCCAAAAGGATTCTTCCATCTGTACTTAGACCAAACCATAAGTTCCTTGCGTCACCTACAAAGCGAGAACTTTCTCTCGATTTTCTCCACAGCGACACATCAGAGGGGTGTCTCAACATCGCGTCTTTTTTACGATCTTTCATGTGCCATCGCAAAAACTTGGCATGCTCTTTGTTTCTGAACAAATGTTTCAACCATGGTATTATAGGAGAATACCACATCACCTTGGCTAGAACCCTCTTCCTATAGGGCGATCGCCCTTAACATCACCAGGGTAATCTCATCCGATTTTATACCACAATGCAGTGAACATCGGGCGTGCATCAAAATTCTCGTACTCCTCACTGTGGTAGAGGATGCAGTCGTTAGGGCATGCATGTATATTTTGCATGTCTAATCCTAGAGGTCAGAAAACTTTCTTTGCTTCCTATGTACTAGCGGGCAATTCGTCATCCTTTGGAAGCAGTTTCTTCATTATTTCCAGCAACTTTTTAAATCCCTCGTCAGTCACACTGTTCTCTGCCTTCCATTGCAGCAATTCCAATGTGCTACCCAGCTTTTTTTGGCCATCTTCGCAATTTGGGTACAACAATTTTTTTTGATCCTATAACATCTGCTCGAACTTCAACCTCTTTTTTTTCATTTTCGTAGTCTCTCTTTGCATCAGCAATGGCCCAACCAAGATCATCAACGGTCTCATCTGATGCCCGTTCTTCATCTTCTTCTTTTTCATTGTGTTCCATTACAGTACCACCGTATTTAGGGAACATAGGATAGTTGTCATCATTCTCTTCTTGTTCGTTGTCTTCCATCATAACCCCTCTTTCTTCGTGCTTGGTCCAACAATTATAGCCGGACATGAAACCGGACCGAAACAGGTGGGTGTGAAGAATTTTTGAGGAAGAGTAACCTTGTGATTCTGACAGACACCACATGGACAATACATAAAACCATTCTGCTTATTTGCCTCAGCCACATCGAGAAAAGAATGCATGCCTTTAATAAACTCGCTAGAGCGTAGATCAGTGTACATTCATGGCCGGCTCATCTACATTATATAAGTATGTCAAATGCAATCACAATGCTAATAGTCCCGGTCTAAAATTATATGCACACAACGATACTTACGCTCCGGATGCGACGACACACTATGTAATAAAACTATGCACTAATTTAAAACTTTCTACTCCATATTTTGTGGTCTCTCCTTGCATCAGCAATGGCCCGACCAAGATCATCAGCGGGCTCATATGATGCCCATTCTTCAGCTTCTTCTACATTGTCTTCCATTGCAGTACCACCGTGTTCAGAGAATATATGATAGTTGTCATCATTCTCTTCTTCGTTGTCTTCCATCATAACCCCTCTTTTTTCGTGCTTGGTCCAACAATTACAGACGGACATGAAACCGTACTGAAACATGTGCGTGTGAAGGATTTTTGAGGAAGAGTAATCCTTCTGATTCCGATAGACACCACATGGATAACACATAAAACCATTCTGCTTGTTTGCCTCAGCCACATCGAGAAAAGAACGCATGCCTTTATTGAACTCGCTAGAGCGTCAGTCAGCATACATCCATGGCCATCTCATCTGCATTATATAAGTGTTGGGGTTCGAGGGCAGAAAACAAAAAAATTTCCTACGCTCGAAACCCTAATGTCAGGATCTATGTACTAGTAATGGAGTAACATGAGGTGATACGGTATTCATACCTTTGAAGACCGAGCGTTGTTAACGTACCACGAGGAACATGGTTGAAGAAGATGCTCCAATGCTGACATCGAGGTCATGAAGTCCAATGGCCCCGATAACTCCTAGCGCCAAAAGCACGGAGCCGCTAGAGGGAGTCACACACGTATGGTGCTTGGCGAGGACTCCTGATTCTCCCTAATACAGCCGAGATTGTGGAAGTAGATCTCCTGACTCTAAATCCCGCAGTGCGGTGGCGCTCCATGAATCAAGAACTCCTCGTTCGCACAACCCTGACAAGGGGGCCATTGGTCACAAGAGAGAGAGAGAGAGAGAGAGAGAGAGAGAGAGAGAGAGAGAGAGAGAGAGAGAGAGAGAGCGAACCTAGCTCGCTCGCCTGCCAGCTCCCCGCCAGCTCACACTTGGGCCAGGGTTAAGCGGCAGCGGTGGGTAGCAGCTGCTGCCCCTGATGAGTGCGTATTTGTGATGCAACGCTAGTCCAAGTGGGAGCGCTTTGTCGGGAAACCCCAAAAGCAAGGTGTGAAGCAGCACAGCAGCAAGTTTTCCCTCAGTAAGAAACTGAGGTTATCGAACCAGTAGGAGGAAGGAAACGTCACACAGGTGTCGCAAGCAACGCAGAGACATGCACAACACAAACTCAAGACTTTGCCCCAACGAATCAGTGAGGTTGTCAAGCTCACCGGTTTGCTATAACAAAGGATTAAACATATGGTGTGGAAGGTAATGGTGGTTTACAACAAGTAAACAAGTAACAATGGAAGATGTATCAATGGTAAAGATTGGACCGGGGTCCATAGTTCACTAGAGGTGCTCTCCTTAAATAAACAACATGGCATGAAGGGTAAACAAATTACAGCGGGGCCATTGGCAGGAACTGAGCAAGGCATAACAATGCAATTACTAGTCAGAAAGATCCTATGCGATTGATTGGGCAATACAACAAGATACATAGACCACCATCCAACTGCATCTATGACTAGAATTTCACCTTCAGGTTATCATTCGAACCCCCTCCACTATTAAGTTGCAAGCAACAGACAACTGCTTTAAGCAAAGTGTGTAAGGTAAACAGTCCACATGTTCCATGAACAAGATACCGTTGTTTTCTCCCTAGTAGCAACAACACATCTACAACCGAAGAGATTTCTGTCACTTCCCTTGGAAACTAGAGGCATGAACCCACTATCGAGCATAAATACCCCCTCTTAGAGTCACTAGCAACTACTTGGCCAAGATATCTACTAACAACGGAGAGCATGCAAGATCACAAAAAACACAGACATGATAGAATCATAAAGACAAAATCATTAATCAAACTAACATAATAATCTCAATATCCATCGGATCCCCGCAAACACAACATGCATGATTAAAAATAGATTAGATCTTGATCATGAACAGAGCTCACAAGATCTATACATGAAAGCACAAAGGAGGAGATACAACCATCTAGCTACTACATGGACTCATAGTCCAAGGTGGAACTACTCACGCATCATACCGGAGAGAAGGCCTCCGGTATGATCTCCCTTCCGACAGGGTGCCGGGAAGAACTTCAGATCCCCCCGATCTAGGGATGATGGTGGCGGTGGCTACAGACAGTTTCGTGGATTTCTGATCAGGTGCTTAGGGTTTCTGCATCGGGGGCTTCTTATAGGCGAAGGGGGAGGCCGAGGTGTCGGCCAGAGGGGGCAAACCCTACCCAGGCGCGGGGTAGGGCCCACCCGTGCCTAGGGGGGTTTAGCCTCCCTGGCACGGCTCCTCGTCTCCCCTCTGGACTTCTTGTTCCTCACGGAAAGTAATTGACTTTGACGTTTGTCCCGTACAATTCCGAGAATATTTCTTTACTAACTTTTCTGAAACCAAAAACAGCAGAAAACAGGCATCTGATACTGTTGCAACTTTTTAGAAGGTTAGTACCAGAAAATGTAAAAAGCACCTCAAAGTGTGGACAAGTAAAGCAAAGTAGATACTAAACAAGCATAGAGCATAAAAAATTATAGATACGTTTCCAATGTATCAACATACCCAAGCTTAACTTCTGCTCGTCCTCGAGTATGTAAGTGATAAAAAGAATAATTTTTGAGGTGACATGCACCCTCACAATAAAGATCCAACTATTTGCAAGCATTGAAAGCTAGGATCAAAGAACTCTAAACATGTGCATGAAAGATGGAGTTCTAACAGTAGGACATAGTAACTCTGCATGTAACATGACAAGCTACAAACAAAGATCATGAATAACATGCATTGAAAAACGTTTGTTTGTTTCACATACAAAAAACATAGAATAGTGGCAATCAGCTTGTCCCTCATAGAGTAGCAAATAGATGCATAGGACGCCTTCAAAATTCACAAGGGTGACTAGAAACAAGTAACACAATAACAAGTAATATCACAATATGCATCAATTAATAAGCTTTGAAACACTGCACACAGAATGACAACTATGCTCTCTTAATGGTGCCTAAAGGTAGAAGGTGGAGACTCAATAGTGGTGGAGGAAAGGCCTTTTTGTAAAGGAAGCAGGGATTACAAGTTTCAAAAAGAGCTTCCAAAAATTATGGTACTTGTTAGCTTTCAGCCCTCATTGCCCCTATCATAAGCATCTTGAACTGGTTAAGGTTAAAGTGGGAAAGCTGGAGTATATGCTTGACGAAGTATAAGTTGGCAATCTCATGCCCCTTGAATATGAGGGCCACACCTCATGCATACTCAACTTTGGGTCCAGATAAGTTCTTGGCACTTTAAGTATTTGCATATCATTGAGAACCGCCAACGGGGTACCCCTTGCACATGGTACAGGAGCTTTCCCATAACCAAAATAACAAGGCAAGTAGACAATGAGCATCTCAGCAATCTTTTTATTTACCATATGCATAGCTTTTTATTGAGGATGCTTCATAGATATCTCATTATGGTGATGCTGAAAGTTTCCACCATGATTAGGCATGGCTTAGGCTAGCGGCCCAGGCGTTTCTCTAACACAGGATACAAACTCCATGGACTTACAAGTCCCCTCTTTATTTCACACCGGTGACATCCATAAACAAAAGAGCATCATATCAACTGAGTACAACAAGGTACAAGTGCAATGTTGAAAACGTTCCCCGTGACAACACGGTTCTGCTAATTCCAACTTATAAGTGCAAGCATATACAACAAAGTTCTCACAATGGTTCAAGTTTATTAGGGGCAAAGAATAAAGTGTGATGTCAAGTTCGTGTGGGCTTTAATCACTAAGTTTTCACATAACAAAATAGTTTTTTAATTGGAAGATAGTTGAAAACAAGAATATACTTGGAATGGTGTAACACACCATGCATAGGAATTTATAGTGGACACTTTGGAATAACTTGGTTTCTTGGGAGTTGGAAGCACGAGTAGAACTTACTCATACAAGTGGAGGCTAGCAAAAGACTAGGAGCAACCAACTAAGAGAGCAATAATGGCCAAAATCATGCAGTACAACAAAGCAAACTAATCAAAGCAAAGAGTGGTACTACAAGTCAAGGACTAAATTATCATAGAGGCTAATGGTGACTTGTCATAGTCATAACATGGTGTGAGCATGCGCCAAATCAACCCAAGCAAAGCATCAAAGGAGAATACCACAATATTATGCTTTTCTATGCTAAAACAACGCATAATTTCTTCAAGGCACACTAAGCAATCCCAATTGTTTGGAACAAGACATGCTACAGAAATAATCACTAAGCATAATGCTAAAACAACACCTAGCATGTTATGCTAAAGTCTAAGTCACAGTCAATGCAAGCTCCTCTTGCACTTCAAGCAAGAACTTACTACTCCTTTCCAAACACCAAGCAACCTTATTTGCAAAACAACACAGCGAGAACGGGGGTCCAAACTACTTTTATTCAAACAAACTAAACAACCTAAGCAAATCAAACAAAAACTAAGACGCTCCAAGAACAACACAACTATGCATGAAACAATAAAAACGAAGTGTCTAGACAGACCTAAGCTTTTTATTGATGAAGAAGGGGATGCCTTGGGCATCCCCAAGCTTTGACGCTTGTACCTCTTGGATATTTCTTGGGTTGACACCATGGTGGAATACCCAAGCTTGAGCTTTTGTCCATTCTTCATCTCATTGCATCATTCTCTCTCTACACCTGAAATTTTTCCTTCATACAAAACTTCACACAATCTTCATTAGCAACATTAGTGTATTCAGAAGATATTAGACCTCTGGAAAAGCTTTGGAATAGCAAGGATTTTCACTAAAAACACAAGCTACTATAGTAACTCCTTCAAAAAGCTCAATTCACCTAAAGAGAACTCAAAAAGGAATCAATAAGAAGCAAATGCAAATAATGGCAGAAATCTATCAAAACAGACCAGCAGGTAGAAACCGATTTTTTCGAACATCTTATGTTGCTCAAATCAAAAAGTGTTGAACTAATTAAAGTTAGCTAACATACTGGGGGATTTATTAATAAATCTTGAGCTCAATCCGAGTTATAGAGCCTCCTCACGAATATTTTTGGTGGAGGATAGAAATCTGTTTCGGGACACCAACTCCCCAAATCTTACTTCCCTCTTATTAGAGGTTATTCTTGGCACAAAAAGGAAACAAAAAGGATAAGGAGAGGTCATTACTGAAGTAATAACTTCCAAGAATCAAGTAAAATCTTGGGTTATCTCCCAACAAGTACTTTTATTTAATGCCTTTAAGTTAGGCTTGATAGCTTGAGAAGATGCTCACATAAGAATTATGAATTGAAGTCAAAGAGAGCAGCAAGAAGCAAATTCAAAACACATTTAAGTCTAACCCACTTCCTATGCATGCATAGGAATCTTGTATGCAAATAAATTCACAAATAACAAAGTGACATGCATAGGAATATGAAACAAGAGCAACTTCAAAACTTTCAGCACATAGAGAGGTGTTTCCGTACCATGAAAAATTCTACAACCATACTTTCCTCTCTCATAATAATTTTCAGTAGAATCATGAATAAACTCAACAATATAGCTATCACATAAAGCATGCTTTTCATGATCTACAAACACATAATTTCTATCAAGCTCAAAAATAGTGGGATTAAAACCTTCACAGGTTTTACCCAAAGTAGATATTTCAAAAGGATCCACAGGAACATAACATTCATCCTCCTTTGGTAAGCAAGGGGGACAATCAAATAATGTAAGGGATAAAGAGTTACTCTCATTAGAAGGTAGGCATGGGTAGATCCATTCTTCCTCCTTTTGTTCATCACTCTCCTCCTCTTTTTCATCTAATAAGCTTCCAGTTTCAACAATTTCTTCTTCCATAGGCTCCTGCAAGGCATTAGTCTCTTCCATGTGTGGAAAACATCTATTAAAATATTCAAGAATGTAGCCATTTTCTTCCTTGTAATTGTCAAAGCAAAATTTAAGTATCTCATAAACCTCATGTTCATAAGGTGCATCATCAGTATTTTCAAACAAACTAGCAAGTTCAAATGCACCCTTAAAAGCAATAAATTCTTCAATTTGTTCCACATCATAAAAGTCATAATTTCCTTTAACATAAGAGGATATGGTAACATTATCATTATACTCACACTGAAAAGGGAGGTGTTTATACCTCCTACAGCAACAAGCTTCATCAAAGCAAAAATTAACATTATAAGTAGAGCACACGTCTCTAGCTATAGTATTCAACTTATCAATTTGTTCCCATAAGTGTTTCCCTTTTTGTGACAAACGGTGTTCCTTATAATAATACTTTTGTTCTTCCGTGAACCCACCTTGCCAATAAGCACTAGTTTCAAAGAATCCATCCATTGATGGAAAGCATGACCAAGCAAGGCAATGACAGACCACCAACTAGAGTAGGAACTAATTTTTTTGTGTTTTTGAATAAAGCAAGCAAACCAAACTAGACCAATTTTTTGGGGTTTTTTTTTGGAAAGAGGCAGACAAAACCAAGCAAAAGAAACAAAGCAAACTATAAACAAAGTAAAGAGAAAGGAAGTGAAGGACTCCCCTAGTGAAGACGTCCTTAGCCTCCCCGGCAACGGCGCCAGAAAAAGCTTGATGCGTCGCTAGTCCAAGTGGGAGCGCTTCGTCGGGAAACCCCAAGAGCAAGGTGTGAAGCAGCACAGCAACAAGTTTTCCCTCAGTAAGAAACCGAGGTTATCAAACCAGTAGGAGGAAGGAAACGTCACACATGTGTTGCAAGCAACACGAAGACCTGCACAACACAAACTCAAGACTTTGCCCCAACGAATTGGTGAGGTTGTCAAGCTCACCGGTTTGCTGTAACAAAGAATTAAATGTATGGTGTGGAAGGTAATGGTCGTTTTCAACAAGTAAATAAGTAACAGTGGAAGATGTATCAATGGTAAAGATTGGACCGAGGTCCATAGTTCACTAGAGGTGCTCTCCTTAAATAAACAACATGGCATGAAGGGTAAACAAATTACAGCGGGGCAATTGACAGGAACTGAGCAAGGCATAACAATGCAATTACTTGTCAGAAAGATCCTATGAGGTTGATTGGTCAATACAACAAGATACATAGACCGCCATCCAACTTCATCTATGACTAGAAGTCCACCTTCAGGTTATCATCCGAACCCCCTCCAGTATTAAGTTGCAAGCAACAGACAACTGCTTTAAGCAAAGTGTGTAAGGTAAACAGTCCACATGTTCCATGAACAAGAGACCGTTGTTTTCTCCCTAGTAGCAACAACACATCTACAACCGAAGAGATTTCTCTCACTTCCCTTGGAAACTAGAGGCATGAACCCACTATCGAGCATAAATACCCCCTCTTGGAGTCACTAGAAACTACTTGGCCAAGATATCTACTAGCAACGGAGAGCATGCAAGATCACAAACAACACAGACATGATAGAATCATAAAGACAAAACCATTAATCAAACCAACATAATAATCTCAATATCCATCGGATCCCCGGAAACACAACATGCATGATTACAAATAGATTAGATCTTGATCATGAACGGAGCTCACAAGATCTATACATGAAAGCACAAAGGAGGAGATACAACCATCTAGCTACTACATGGACTCATAGTCCAAGGTGGAACTACTCACGCATCATACCGGAGAGAAGGCCTCCGGGATGATCTCCCTTCCGGCAGGGTGCCGGGAAGAACTTCAGATCCCCCGATCTAGGGATGATGGTGGCGGCGGCTACAGACAGTTTCGTGGATTTCTGATCGGGTTCTTAGGGTTTCTGCATCGGGGGCTTCTTATAGGCGAAGGGGGAGGCCGAGGCGGCGGCCAGAGGGGGAAAACCCTACCCAGGTGCGGGGTAGGGCCCACCCGTGCCTAGGGGGGTTTAGCCTCCTTGGCACGCCTCCTCGTTTCCCCTCTGGACTTCTTGTTCCCGCGGAAAGTAATTGACTTTGACGTTTGTTCCGTCCATTTCCGAGAATATTTCTTTACTAACTTTTATGAAACCAAAAACAGCAGAAGACAGGCATCTGACACTGTTGCAACTTGTTAGAAGGTTAGTACCAGAAAACATGTAAAAAGCACCTCAAAGTGTGGACAAGTAAAACAAAGTAGATACTAAATAAGCATGGAGCATCAAAAATTATAGATACGTTTCCAACATATCAATTTGCATCATGTTTTATATTATTATTTTGCACTGTAGTGGTAGGATCTTGATATTTTACGGTGTTCGCACACATCTTTTATGTCTATTTTCACCAGGATCAGGACATATGATGGATAGAATGGACACAACTCTTGGACCAGTTGTACTGGAGCGAAAATGAGTCAAAAACAACGTGAATCGCTAATTTGGAAAATATCAATAACACTAGAAGAAAACCCGAGGCAATCGAAGTATACAGAAGGTTTAATGACCAACTATACGGCGGGAATATTTTCTTCGGCCATATAGTTCCCACCATATAGTTGGCGTTGCCACCGCCTCCTCAAATAGTTCACCCCGTGCAACTGGATCAGGGAGACGATATATAACACCCAGAAATCGCCAAAAACCTCACCTTCAGAAGGGATCTGGAGGGGGAATACGCCCAAGGGATCCACCTTCGCCCGAAGCAGATCTGGGAGGCCAAGGCATCGATATTCATCTTCATCAACCGCTGCATCACCATCATCTCCATCCATCCCATCTACATCCCACTTTATCTTATTGTAATTCTCGTACTAGTTGTGTATTTATACAAGAACTATTCATCTATGATTGTTTCCATTATCATTGCCATGATGTTGATTGCCTCCATGTCTGAGTAGATCATTACACTACTAGGAAAAACATTATCAGTGGCGCACTAAAAAAATATTTCTGTGGTGCATCTAGTGCATATGCGCCAATTCCGTGGCGCATATGGCCATATCCACCACAGAATCTGGGACATAATTATGTGGCTCATATAGCCATATGCGCCATAGAATCCTTTTTTTAGAATTTAGAAATTTTCAGAATCTGGTACAAATACAGGTATATAACAGGTATATTACAGGAAATACACAAAAAATGATAGAAATACACAGAAAAGTTGCACACAGCAGTACAAATGTTCCATTTCACATATAATACATCAACAAGCATGAATGTTAACAAGTGTTCATCAATCACATCACTTAGAACCGACGTGTCACGGACTTGATGACATCGTCTTTACTTGATGCCTCATCGGTCTACATACATGGAGATGGAGGTGGTGCAACTTGGCAGTGGCATGGACACAATGCATCTGAAGTTCTTGGTAGACCAGACTGTCTCCAAGGCGAACTTGGCAAGACAGAGACGATGGACGCCGGACATAGCAGCATGGTGGCAAACTTGTATTGGACGATCTTGGCATCTCACAGTGGCAAACTTGCGACACGACACAAGTGGTCATGCTCAGTATTGGCTTTAGGCATAACGTCAAACACCATTGGCCCATGCCTCAACAGGAGAAAAGAACTAACTTAGCTCAGAAATACCATCGATAGGAGGTCACAAGTTGGACAAATTAATATGCAACTGTAGGGGTTCGTAGCATGGAAAACAAAAAATTTCTACCGCATGCAAACAAACAAGCCAAGATCTATCTACTAGATTGTAGCAACGAGTCGATAGAGGAACTCACCCTCGAAGATTCCAAAGCGGTTAACGAGAGCAGATTCTCGTGGGTGATGTAGTCGTACTCTTGCCGATCTCAAGATCGCGTAGACGATCCTTCTGGCGCTGCGTTCCGGCAGCGCTTCCGCAGTCGGTCACACATTCGGTACTCGATGAAGAGCTTACTCTCCCTTGTTCCAACAGGCAGCGAAGGTTGTAGCACTCTCCTCGTGATTCCGGTAGCACGACGGCGTGGTACCGGAAGTAGAGGGGAGATCTCCCAGGGCTTCGCCTTAAGACGGAGCGAGTATGGTGGAGCAAGAGAGGTTCCTTGGCGATCTAGGGTTTAGAAGCACCAAGGGGGGAGATTGGCCGATGGCTAGGGCTTGGGGAAGACCCAACTCGGCAAGTTCGAGGAACCCTAGGTGGTGGCGGCGACTTGGAGGAGGCCGACGGCTAGGGCTAGGGTTTTTGGGGTGTGAGGGGTAGGGGAGCCCTACCCCTCCTTATATAGGTGGAGGGTGTACGGTTGGGAGGAGGGAGTCCTCCCCCAACTCGGCCTCCTTGGACGGCGGGTGGAGGGAGGGGAACTCCTCCCCAAGTAGGTTTCCTACTCTCCCTCCACCAAGCAAACTTGTCGTTTGACTTTTTCAAATTGGCGTTTGACTTTCAAACTAGGATTTGATTTCTCCCTTTATTTTGCCCAGCCAAGTGACCTAGTACATGATGCAACCATTCCATATTGTTATGACACATTCATGTACCCTTCCCCTCCGGAGTGCCGGACCTTCCGGACCCTTCTAGAACATTCCCGGTGAAAACACCGGAATCATTCCCCAACTCTGAAACAGGACTTTCCTTATATGAATCTTATTTTCCGGACCATTCCGTATCTCCTCGTGATATCCCGGATCCCATCCGAGACTCCTAACAACATTCGGTCTCTTACTCATCATTCCATAACTACTCAACAACATCGAATCCTTAGGTGTGTCTCCCTACGGTTCGTGAATTATGCGGACATGATCGAGACACTTCTCTGATCAATAACCAATAGAGGAATCTGGAAATTCATATGGCTCCCACATATTTCTACGATTACTTTGCGATCGAATGAACCACTTACATACGATACCAATTTCCCTTTGTCTCACGATAGTTTACTTATCCGAGGTTTTGATCGTCGGTATCTCTGCATACCTAGTTCAACCTCGTTACTGATAAGTACTCTTTTCTCGTTCCCGTGGTATGTGATCCCTTGTGAGCCAGTCACATGCTTGCAAGCTAATTGGATGACATTCCACCGAGAGGGCCCAGAGTATATCTATCCGTCATATGGATGGACAAATCCCACTATTGATCCATGTGTCTCAACCCATATTTTCCGAACACTCAATTCCACCTTTATAGCCACCCAGTTACGGTGTGGTGTTTGATGTCATCAAAGCATCCTTCCGGTGATGGTGATAAGCATGATCTCATGGTCGAAGGAATTAGGTTACTATGTATCAGAAAGCTTATAGCAATTGAACTATTAAAATGACTTGATCTTTATGCTACGCTTATCTATAGGAGTATGTCCATCATACCATTCTCCTAATGATATGATCTTGTTGTTAATAACATCTCAATGTTCATGATAGGGAAACCACAATCATCTATTAACCAACAAGCTAGTATTATGAAGAGGCTTTACTAGGGACTCTAATTTAGTTTACAAATCACACAAGTATTAATGTTTCCTGGTTAATACTGTTGTAGCATGAATGTAAAAATTTATCATAAACACAAAGATATAATAATAACTACATTTATTATTGCCTCTAGGGCATATCTCCAACAGTCTCCCACTTGCACTAGAGTCAACTAATCTAGATTACATGGTAATATACCGAACACCCATGACAGTTTGGTGTTGGTCATGTTTTGCCCTCGGGAGAGGTTTAGTCAACGGATCCTCCACATTCAGATCTGTGTGTACTTTGCAAATCTTTATGTCACCATCTTGGACATGTTCTTGAATAGCGTGAAAACATAGCTTGATGTGCTTCAGCTTCTTGTGTGACCTTGGTTCTTGCGCATTGGCTATGGCGCCCATGTTATCACAGTAGATAGACATTGGTTCCAGCACACTTGGAACCACACCGAGCTCTGTAATGAACTCCTTCATCCATATCGCTTCTTGTGAAGCCTCCGAAGCAGCTATGTATTCCGATTCAGTTGAAGATCTCGCCACAACGCTTTGCTTTGCACTCCTCTAGCTAACTGCTGCGCCATTCAAAGTAAATACGTATCCAGATTGAGATTTAGAATCGTATGGATCGGTGTTCCAACTAGCATCGGTGTAACCATTAACAACGAGCTGTTCATCACCTCCATAAGAAAGAACCATATCCTTAGTTCTTCTCAAGTACTTAAGGATGTTTTTGACCGCTGTCCAATGATCCACTCCTGGATCACTTTGATATCTCCTAGTTAAACTAACAACATATGCAATGTCGGGTCTAGTACATAGCATGGCATACATTAGAGATCCTATGGCTGAGGCATAGGGAGTCTTACTCATCCTTTCTCTATCTTCTGCCGTTGCTGGACTTTGAGTTTTACTGAAGGTCGTATTGGGAAACATGGGCAAGAACCCTTTCTTGCTATCTTCCATTCCAAACCTCTTTAGAACTTTGTCCAAATATGTACTTTGTGACAATGATATTAGGCGTCTCGATCTATCTCTATAAATCTTTATGCCTAATATGTAAGCTTCTTCGCCAAGATCTTTCATTGAAAAACTATTATTCAAATAATCCTTGACACTATTAAGAAGGTCTACATCATTCCCAATCAACAATATGTCATCTACATATAGTATTAAGAATGCTACAGATCTCCCACTCACTTTCTTATAAATACAAGCTTCTCCATAAGTTTGTATAAAACCAAAGCTTTTGATTACCTTATCAAAACGTTGATTCCAACTTCGGGATGCTTGCTTCAATCCATATATGGACCTTTGAAGTTTGCACACCTTGTTAGCATCTTTAGGATCGACAAAACCTTTGGGTTGCATCATATAAAACTCTTCATCAATGTCTCCATTGAGGAACGCCGTTTTGACATCCATCTGCCATATCTCATAATCATAATATGCAGCGATTGCTAACATAATCCTCATAGACTTTAGCTTCACTACTGGTGAGAAAGTCTCATCGTAGTCAACTCCTTGAATTTGTCAAAACCCTTTTGCGACAAGTCGAGCTTTATAGACAGTAACATTACCATCAACATCTGTTTTCTTCTTGAAAATCCATTTGTTCTCGACAGCCTTCCGGCCATCCGGTAAGTCCACCAAAGTCCATACTTGGTTTTCGTACATGGATCCAATCTCGGATTTCATGGCTTCTTGCCATTTATTGGAATCTGGGCTCATCATCGCTTCCTCATATGTCGCAGGGTCATCGGTGTTGTCCACCAACATGACACTCATAACGGGATCATACCAATCAGGAGTGGTACGAGTTCCCGTTGACCTGCCAGGTTCTGTAGCAACTTCAACCGAAGTTTCATGATCATCATCATTAGCTTCCTCTCTTATTGGTGTAGGCGCCACAGGAACTACTTCCGATGTTGCGCTACTCGCAAGTTCGAGAGAAGGTTCAACAACCTCGTCGAGTTCTACTTTCCTTCCAGTCACTTCTTTCGAGAGAAATTCCTTCTCTAGAAAGGATATACGCAATAGTTTCCTTTGGGTATCCTATGAAGACGCATTTTTCCGCTTTGGGTTCAAGCTTGTCCGGCTGTAACTTCTTTACATAGGCTTCGCAACCCCAAACTTTAAGGAACGACAATTTAGGTTTCTTCCCAAACCATAATTCATACGGTGTCATTTCAACGGATTTAGATGGTGCCCTATTTAAAGTGATGTTTCTAATGCATAACCCCAAAATGATAGCGATAAATCTGTAAGTGACATCATAGAACAAACCATATCTAAGAGAGTTCGATTACGACGTTCGGACACACCATTACACTGTGGTGTTCCCGGCGGTGTCAATTGTGAAAGTATTCCACATTTCTTCAAATGTTCGCCAAACTCGTAACTTAGATATTCACCTCCACGATCAGATCGTAGAAATTTAATCTTCTTATTACGTTGATTCTCTACCTCACTTTAAAATTCCTTAAACTTCTCGATAGTTTCGGACTTATGTTTCATGAAATAGATATACCCATATCTACTCAAGTCATCCGTGAAGGTAAGAACATAACGATAACCACCGCGCGATGCTACACTCATTGGTCCACACACATCGGTATGTATGATTTCCAATAAGTCCGTAGCTCGCTCCATCATACCAGAAAATGGAGTCTTAGTCATTTTACCCATCAGACATGCTTCGCATCTTTCAAGTGATTCGAAATCAAGTGATTCAAGAAGTCCATCGGAATGGAGTTTCTTCATATGCTTCACTCCGATATGACCAAGACGACAGTGCCACATATAGGTCGAGTTATCGCTCAATTTCAAATGTTTAGCCTCAATGTTATTTATGTGTGTATTACTACAATCGAGATTCAATAAGAATAGACCATCTATCAAAGGTGCATGTGCATAAAACATATTACTCATATAAATCGAACAACCATTATTCTCGGACTTAAACAAGTAACCGTCTCGCAATAAACAAGATCCAGATATAATGTTCATGCTCAACACAGGCACCAAATAACAATTATTTAAGTATAAAACTAATCCCGATGGTAGATGAAGAGGTAGCGTGCCGACCGCGATCACATCAACCTTTGATCCATTTCCAACGCGCATCGTCACCTCGTTCTTCGCTAGCTTCCGTTTATTCTGCAGCACCTGTTTCGAGTTACAAATATGAGCAACCAAACCAGTATCAAATACCCAGGCACTACTACGAGTACTAGTGAGATACACATCAATAACATGTATATCGGATATACCTTTCTTCTTTATGTTGCCGTTCTTCATATCCGCCAAGTACTTTGGGCAATTATGCTTCCAGTGACCTTCTCCCTTGCAGTAAAAGCACTTAGTATCAGGCTTAGGTCCAGCCCTGGTCTTCTTCGCCGGTGCGGCAACTTTCTTACCGCCCTTCTTGAAGTTTCCCTTTTGCTTAGACTTGCCTTTCTTGAATTTGGTGGTCTTATTGACCAACAACACTTGGTTCTCTTTCTTGATCTCCACTTCTGCAGATTTCAACATGGAGAAGAGTTCTGGCAACGTCTTGTCCATGTTTTGCATATTGTAGTTCATCACAAAGTTCTTGTAACTTGGTGGTAGTGATTGGAGGACACGGTGAATCCCCAAAGAATTAGGAATCACTATACCCAAAATTTGGAGTTTGTTTGCGTGCCCAGACATCTTAAGCACATGCTCACTAACGGAGCTTCCCTCTTCCATCTTGCAGTTAAAGAACTTTTCAGAAGCCTCATAACTCTCAACTGCCGCGTGAGCCTCAAATATCATTTTGAGTTCACGGACAATATCATGTGGGTCATGGTCCTCAAACCTTTTCTGAAGCTCCGATTCCAAACCATACAAGATAGCACACTGAACTGTGGAGTACTGATTCTTCCGAGTGAGGTAAACATTCTTTACTTCATCGGTAGCAGTAGCTGCAGGCGGGTCACCCAGCGGTGCATCCAGCACATAGGTCAAATTACCAGCATTGAGGACAATCCTCAAATTTAGGAACCAATCCGCGAAGTTGCTTCCATTGTTTTTCAACTTTTCCTTTCTCTAGGAACGCATTGAAATTGATGGTAGGGGCTGCCATTGATCTACAACATATTTGCAATAGTTTAGACTAAGTTTATGACAAATTGAGTTCTAATTAATAGTTAAATTTATCTATGTGAACTCCCACTCAAAACAATATCCCTCACATTGTTTTAGTGATCACACGAACCAAATCCACCACATCAAAACCGATCATCACGAGAGTTGATGTAGCTTCAATGGCGAACAATCAACATGTTCATCATATCTACTATATGACTCATGCTTTACCTTTCGGTGATCCGTGTTCCGAGACCATGTCTGTACATGCTAGGCTCATCAAGATCAAACCTTAGCTTCTGCATAAGCAAATCTGGCTTGCTCACGTTGTATACACTCGCAGAATCTAACACACCCGATCATCACGTGGTGCTTCGAAACAACAAGCTTTAGCAACGGTGCTTACTAAGGATGAACACTTTAAAACTTGAAATTTGTGTGCTTGAGGGATCATCTTATAATGCTACCGTCGTTAACTAAGCAATACAAGATGCATAAAGGATTAACATCACATGCAATTCATAATATGTGATATGATATGGCCTTTCTTCTTGTGCTTCCGATCTCCATTTTCAAGCACGAACATGATCTCCATCATCACCGGCATAGCGTCAAGGTCAATGGCGCTGTTTCATGATTGTCGTCCACCAGTTTCAACTATTACAACTACTTTGAATAGACACGCGAGTACATTGTATACATCAAATATAATCACAATCATGGCCATATCACATCACAACACACCCCTACAAAACAAAGTTAGACGCCTCTAATTTTCTTTGCATATTTTACGTGGTTTGGGGCTTTCAATAAGTGTCGCTCTAACTTACGAACAAGAACCACAACGTTGATGCTTGAACTATCAAGTGCCCGTTGTAAATTGGATCTATACTATGATGGGAGAGACAGGCACCCGCAAAGCCACTTATGCAATACAAGTTGCATGTTGAGCGTGGAGCAAGTCTTATGAACGATGTCATGTAAGGTTAGCCCGAGCCGCTTCATCCCATCATACCGCAAGATGCAAAGTACACAAGAAGCAATTGATACTAAAAGCACCACCGCCCACAATGACCATTGTGTTCTACTCGTGCAACAGATCTACATATAGACACAACTCTGATACCACTGTAGGGGTTCGTAGCATGGAAAACAAAAAAAATTCTACTGCATGCAAACAAACAATCCAGGATCTATCTACTAGATTGTAGCAACGAGTCGATAGAGGAACTCACCCTCGAAGATTCCAAAGCGGTTAACGAGAGCAGATTCTCGTGGGTGATGTAGTCGTACTCTTGCTGATCTCAAGATCGCGTAGACGATCCTTCCGGCGCTGCGTTCCGGCAGCGCTTCCGCAGTCGGTCACACGTTCGGTACTCGATGAAGACCTTCCTCTCCCTTGTTCTAGCAGGCAGCGGAGGTTGTAGCACTCTCCTCGCGATTCCGGCAGCACGACGGCGTGGTACCGGAAGTAGAGGGGAGATCTCGCAGGGCTTCGCCTTAAGCCGGAGCGAGTATGGTGGAGCAAGAGATGTGCCTTGGAGATATAGGGTTTAGAAGCACCAAGGGGGGAGCTTGGCCGATTTCTAGGGCTTGGGGAAGCCCCAACTCGGTGAGTTGGAGGAACCCTAGGTGGTGGCAGCGACTTGGAGGAGGCCGACGGCTAGGGCTAGGGTTTTTGGGGTGTGAGGGGTAGGGGAGCCCTGCCCCTCCTTATATAGGTGGAGGGTGGACGGTTGGGAGGAGGGAGTCCTCCCCCAACTCGGCCTCCTTGGCCGGCGGGTGGAGGGAGGGGAACTCCTCCCCAAGTAGGTTTCCTACTCTCCCTCCACCAAGCAAACTTGCCGTTTGACTTTTTCAAATTGGTGTTTGACTTTCAAACTAGGATTTGATTTCTCCCTTTATTTTGCCCAGCCAAGTGACCTAGTACATGATGCAACCATTCCATATTGTTATGACACATTCATGTACCCTTCCCCTCCGGAGTGCCGGACCTTCCGGACCCTTCTAGAACATTCCGGGTGAAAACACCGGAATCATTCCCCAACTCTGAAACAGGACTTTCCTTATATGAATCTTATTCTCCGGACCATTCCGTATCTCCTCGTGATATCCCGGATCCCATCCGAGACTCCTAACAACATTCGGTCTCTTACTCATCATTCCATAACTACTCAACAACATCGAATCCTTAAGTGTGTCTCCCTACGGTTCGTGAATTATGCGGACATGATCGAGACACTTATCTGATCAATAACCAATAGAGGAATCTGGAAATTCATATGGCTCCCACATATTTCTACGATTACTTTGCGATCGAATGAACCACTTACATACGATACCAATTTCCCTTTGTCTCACGATAGTTTACTTATCCGAGGTTTTGATCGTCGGTATCTCTGCATACCTAGTTCAACCTCGTTACTGATAAGTATTCTTTTCTCGTTCCCGTGGTATGTGATCCCTTGTGAGCTAGTCACATGTTTGCAAGCTAATTGGATGACATTCCACCGAGAGGGTCCAGAGTATATCTATCCTTCATATGGATGGACAAATCCCACTCTTGATCCATGTGTCTCAACCCATATTTTCCGAACACTCAATGCCACCTTTATAACCACCCAGTTACGGTGTGGTGTTTGATGTCATCAAAGCATCCTTTCGGTGATGGTGATAAGCATGATCTCATGGTCGAAGGAATTAGGTTACTATGTATCAGAAAGCTTATAGCAATTGAACTATTAAAATGACTTGATCTTTATGCTATGCTTATCTATAGGAGTATGTCCACCATACCATTCTCCTAATGATATGATCTTGTTGTTAATAACATCTCTATGTTTATGATAGGGAAACCACAATCATCTATTAACCAACAAGCTAGTATTATGAAGAGGCTTTACTAGGGACTCTAATTTAGTTTACAAATCACACAAGTATTAATGTTTCCTGGTTAATACTGTTATAGCATGAATGTAAACATTTATCATAAACACAAACATATAATAATAACTACATTTATTATTGCCTCTAGAGCATATCTCCAACAACAACAAGTTGATATTGCATGTATAAAGTAGGGCCTGGACAACATCTTGTAGCTTCACGCAGTCGATCATGGCAGGGTTATCGGTTAGAACCGGAGTGGAATTTAACATGCAGAAACGAGATACACAGAACCTGGGAGAAAACACAACTCGTTTGAACATACGAGCGAACACTTGGCTGGTGTGCTATATGCTGGGTGTAGAAGACCTGCTGGCAGGAGGGCGTCGAGTCATGCTGGAGAAGGACATACGTGATGGAGGTCTTAGACGATAGTTGGAGGAGGCCATTCTCGTAGACGGGCTTGGGGACGAGCCCGGACTCGAGGTGGAGGAAGTCGGGGATGACGATCGAGCGAGCCCGTGCAGTAGCAGAGAGGAGAGGGCCGAGCGGTGGTGCTCGCACGGGAGATGCAAAGGCGCGGGGCGGATCTCTAGGTGGCGAGGAGGGGAGGATCAGCGGCGCTGCAGTGGCGGGTCCTGGGAGGCACTGGCGGCGGCCGTCGGAAGCGAGGGAGGCGAGCCTGTGGACGAAAGGGAGGCCGGGGCGGAGCGGCAGGAGGCGTAGGGCCGGCGCTGGAGCGTGACGCGGCCGAAGGCGACGGGGATGGAAGCCGCGGGCGGCGGCGACGCGCTTGAGAGGGAGGCGAAGGGGGCGGTGCTCGCGGGGTGTAGAGGAAGGGGAAACAGGGGGCCGGCGGTGGCTTGGTCGCATGCAAGGGAGGCGGCGGCACTCAGGAGCTTGGTCCTGGCGGCGGCGTAGCTTGGGATCGAGGAAGGAGAGGGTCTTCTCTGTAGGGATGGGGTCGCGTGTATGGGATGCGTGCGTGCATGGAGTGCGTGTCTCACGTGTGTGGTGGTGCGTCCAGGTGCGTGCGTGCGTTGTGTTCCTGGTGGTGTCGTGCGGGCGTGAGACGTGGTGTGTGTTTGGGTTTGGTTTTGGTCAGGTGTGTGATTCTGGGTGCGTGTGTGTGCTGCCTCGCGAGCGCGTGGGTAGTTTGCGTCAGCGGCGGCGGCTGGGGTGTGTAGGTTTAGGTCTGGTTTAGGGTTAGGGTATGCGGTGAGGGGTAGTAGGTGGCTAGCTGGGCCTTTGGGCCTGGCCAGCTGCCTCCCCTAAAACATTTTTATTTTATTTGTTTTATTTTAAAAAAAAATTGTAAATAGTTTTTAGACAAATAAAAGATCTGAAATGGACCAGGGTTTTAATTTGAAATTAAAGGAATGACTAATTAAAAAACAAAATAGGCTTTTGGTGAAGAAGGGAATTGTAGGTAGGAGGGGATGCCACCTTTTTTTAGATCTGTTTCACACATTCTGTGGCGTATATGACAAATGCTCTCCATAATGTTAAAATTATGTGGCGCATATAGCTATATGCGCCATAGAAAGTGAGAATTCTGTGGCGCATATAGCCATATGCGCTACAGAATTCTGGCCTGCCCATGTGCTGGGTCAGGCCCACATGGGGCCCATAGGAATTCTGTGACGCATATGGCTATATGCGCCATAGAATTCTCACTTTCTGTGGCGCATATATCTATATGCACCAGATATGCACCACAGAATTGAAAGAATTCTATGGAGCATCTGCTATATGCGCTACATAATTAATTTTAGTGGAGCATTTTTCCTATATGCCCACTGAATTAAAATCTACCTATAATCGTTTTCCTAGTAGTGTTAGTTCTTGGGGAGATGGAGAAACCCTAGCATCTGATAGAGATAAGATAGGGATTATCATGTTATACATCATTATGTGTATGTGTTAATTGTCTTCATCTTGATGTTGAGAGTTGTGCACTTCTTAATATTTGCCTCTTATGAAGACTTGATAAAGGGGATTACTTGTTGGTAGACGGAGGGATGATAGCACTTACTGTGACAATAAAGCTGTTGTCATTCTTTACGTACTAACTTGGGGAAGCAAGAAGAACTCATTAAGCCATGTCCATGCCACGGGAGAAATCCCTTAATAGCGAGATAATACGATTGATGTCGTTCATCTATCAGTTGTGGTTATGACAAGATGATGTGAGCAGTGGTTACTGCCTATTCGTCCATATATGGAGCTCCTCCCACATACATACATGTTATGAGAATATTTGTTATGATACTCTTGATTACTCAGTCTAAATTGCTAGCTGTGTATCCACCACTCCCGAGAACGCCTTTTTCCCTTTTATAGTTCCAAACTTTCTTACATACGCGATTCCTGCTTTCTGTATTAAGTTTTACTTTACTTTATTTAATTGATTTGCTTAATCAAAAACTCAAAAACAATTCTACTTTTCTTGCATCTTAAAATTATTCCTTAAGTACTTCATTTAGTTTTAGTTAAAAGCATTTTAGTCTTTTGCCTACTGCTCCTTGGGGATCGATATCTTTATTTTGAAACTAGATACAAACGATCTGTGCACTTGCAGTCATCACCCCCACGCGGCCCGCAGTACTTGTCACCTACTTAGACTCGTTAAATCAGCCCCCTTTGCTGTTTTTCCTTTTCCCTTTTTAACCCGTTTCTTTTTAGGTAAAATTCCTCCAGGGTTTTGCGTAATAAGAAAGATGCCTTTATGAATCTTTGTTCAAATATTTATTTAGAATATATTAATTCACAATTAACATATAATAAATATATATTTAAATCATCATTTATCCGAAACTCCTTTCGGCCCCTTTTCCTCTATTCTTTCTCCGAACACCTTCGGATCTCTCTAGAATATTTCTGGTTTCTATCTTCTCATTTCTTCAGTGATTCCTAATAAGACATTAATGATCTCCAAGATTTGCCAAGCCCTTAAGCATGCTACCCAACAGTTTGAGAACACTCCAGACATGGTCAAGACTCTTCTCTGACCAATAATCAACAACGGGACCTGGATGCCCATGATGACCACCTGTGCATTTTGTGAAATTTGTCGTTGAACCGTAAACGTTGTGTCTTATTCCTTTTGTCTCTGCGATACTTGTATTTTCTGAGGCTCGATCAAATGATATCACCATGTCAGGTTCAACCTTGTTACCAACAATAGCTACTTTACTTGATCCGATAAGTAATATCCCTCATGATTAGTCACACACTACGCAACTTATGGATATAACTTATCCGAGTGGGTCTAGAGTATCTTCCATCATGCGGATGGACAAATTCCGCTCTTGACGCATACGCCTCAACCTATTCCTCTAGATATCCATTGTCACCCTTATGATCACCGTTCCACCAAGTGACATTAAGTGCCATCAGAGTATCCTCGAGAGACAGTGATTAGATATGGTCTCATGGTCCAAGAAAAGAGTCACTATATTCACTAATTATTGTAACCTGAACTCTATGACAAGATCGTGATAGGATGATATAGATAGGGTATGTTCACCATCTCATTCTCCAATGAGATGACTTCATTGTTAATTGTTGTCGAGACACCAACATGATCAGGAAATCTTGATCACCTTGTCGTGGTATTGCCGACGAGTACACCATGGAGGGGTCCTCACAGTGCGTGTTTAGAGACGTGGGGTAAGGCGGACGGTTGACGGGTACGAGGTAACACAGCTTACCCAGGTTCAGATCCCACAACGGTGGCGGAATCCTACTCCTGCTATAAATCACTATAATGGCAATACGCCGAGTTATAGAGATAGGTTCGCTGTGCGAGGTGTGTGTTAAAACGATACTAGGTTGTCTGAATCGATGCCCTAAAGGCTCCCATAGGCCCGACTTATATAGTCGCCAGGTCCTAGGTTACAGGGAAAAGTCCTAGCCGGAAAGGTTACAGAGTCCTACACCGTCTATCACTAGTTTTGTGTATCTTGTACTCCAAGGCTCCGGGTACGCTGGTGACTCCACCATAGCCTTCCTTTATCCGGCATGGGCCTCCCTTCTGGATCCACCTAACTGGGCCGCCCAGCAGGCCACAGGCCATGCTACCGACTATGGACCACCCGGGTTAGTCGGATAAGAGACATGCTATGAGGATACCCATATAGCATATCCCCAACAGTAGCCCCCGGAGAACTCGGAGATCTTGCGCCATCTTGCCTCTTCCCGTGGAATGCTCCGTCTAGACGAATGTCGGCAAATCGTCAAGCAATATCTTGTAGTCCTCCCAAAGAACCCTCCAAAGGTTTCTCCGTCTTCTATGAGTAAGTCGGAGAAATGCTGAATCTTCCATCGTACGCCTCCGCTGTCGGATTAAATCCGTCCATGCCGGAATCTTCGATGGGACGGCTCATCTACCATGTCAGTTATGACGACGTAGGCTGTAGGTCAGCGACGCCTCGTAACTCACACATGCAGAGAAAGCAATCATATTCGATTTTCCCGCGCGAGCGATACGAACCGTTGGCGGCGGCGGTTGGAGACGTGGCGAAATTACCGCGCACGTTCACGAACACGTCGTCTACGCGGCAACCGTCCGATTAGCTGCACGAATCTTGACGCAGAGTAAGATAAATAGTAACCGTGGGACACTTGCCACTTTTTCACCCCATTCTCTCGCGTCATCGTCTTCTTTCTCCAGCCGCACGCCTCCTCGAGCCCTCCACGGAAAACCTCGAAGAAACCCTAGCCTCTTCTCTGCACCAGTCGCGTCCTCCATGGCCAGCAGCAGCTCCTCCCCTTCGATGGCGGCGTCGAGCGAAGCCACGGCGAAGTCGGCGATCTCCGTCGTCGTGCCCCCTGAGGGCCTGGTCATCCACGCATCGGCGATGATTGAAACCACCCGCGGTGACCACAATCTGGCGGCGTTGGAGCCTCTGGAAGAGGAGCCAGACTTGCACAAAGGCGACTGGCGTGGCTCGGACATCACCGGCCGCGACATCCAAGAGATGGCCGCCGAGGGCTATCTCCCCGCGACGGAGGGGCTCGCCTGGCGAGCGGCGCCGGTCGGCAAGGTGACACCTTCTCCCCAAGTCGGAGAAAAGGTGTACCTCAAGGCCCAGCTGGTACGCGGCGTTTCTTTGCCCATCTCCCACTTCTTCCTTTCCGTCTTTAACCACTTCAAAGTCCAACCCCACAACCTCTCCCCCAATAGCATCTTAGTTCTTAGCAACTTCGCGGCACTTTGTGAGGGTTACCTAGGGATTAAGCCTAGGTTAGACTTGTTCGTGTACTTCTTCACCGTCAAACGTGAAGCCGAACATAGTACAGAGGAGCTTAGGAACTGCGGCACCATAAGCTTCAAGATCCAACCTGGCGGTGGTTCCCCGACATCGTCGGCCACGAGTCGTGCAAAAACTGGCAGCGGACGTACTTCTACGGCCCCGACATTCCTTTGGCGGGCCGAGAAGTGATGTACCCGGACTTCGTGGATGGAGCCGCCGCTGAAGTTTCCACATGGAGATCCCATGCCTCCCTTCCCTCCGACCTCAACGCTTCTCGCGCAATAAGGCGGATCGAGTGGTTCGTAGAGGAGGGTTTGACCGGCTTGGACCTAGCCATGTCCTGGTTCATCAGGTGAATCCAACCCCTGCAGCACCGCACGAAGTTCATGCACGAGTACACGGGTGATCGAAAGGATTCCCTTCGGATCTCCGTGGATAACTTCTCGAGCGACTCCGTCAAGCTCCGTCTGAAGGACATCGTCAAGGTGAAGAATAAGAAGCGTGGCTTCACCATCACCTGCGACATGTACGTAGACGGCAAGTGCCCAAAGGTATGTTTTTATTTTCCGTGTATGACATTGCTCCGGTTTCTCCGTCTTATCATAGCCATCTTATCTAACACGGTGATTTCTTACTTAACAGCTTAGCGATCTAGATGAGGACAACCTGGCTGCCCAAATCTACGATCCAAAGATGAAGGAAGTCACGGTCGTGTCCGACGACGATGCCCCGTTGGCGCGAAAGCGGAAGAGCTCCACCTCTGACGCTGCCGACGGGGGTAAGAAGAAGAAGACGGAGGGTGGAGCCTCCAAAAAGAGTACTGCCGCCCTGGAGGCGGAAAAGAAGAAAGCCACCGGGATGTTTGCTAAAGTGCCCCCCTAGTGTAAGCCTCTCATTCTCTGACATTGTCTCATTTATTTGTCTTATTTCTGTACTTATGCATTTTGCACATTTCAGGAAGAAAGCCACAACCAGCCTCAAGAAGTACTCCAAGACTCTTGGGGCTTCTAGAAATATCAAAGATATGCTGCATCGTGACTCCTCCCCCGCCATCGCCCCTTCTACTCCTGCCGTCAAGCCCTCCTCTGCTCCGAAAAGCTCCCAAGTCCAGGAGGCACCAGGCCCTTCCGCCATGGAAGTGGACTCTGGCGCCTCTACCGAACTAGCTGTTGTCGGCGAGCAGGCGACGCAGGAGAGTGCTTCTCTTCAAATGGCTGAAGCTCCGGCTAAGGATGCCATCGGTAGCGGCAAGGCGGTGGTGGGAGCTGGTACTTCGGCCGAAGGCGGCGCCTCTGCTCCCCAGAAACCCTTCGAGTTCCCGAAGATTGTTTACCCGGCGCTCATGCCGAGTAACACAACTATGGTTCCTGGAGGAGTGCTGTTATCTCCGACGTGCGGTCTTGAGGAGCTACTCCGACAAGCATACATCTTGCAAGGAGACAGCGTTGCCTTTGGCAAGCTGCTGGCCGAGAGTGCTACAAGCCTCAAGATCATCGCACTTGTAAGTTTTACTTTACCTTTTGCATTTCGTATGAGTATCCCACTGTAGCCCCCGAGGATGTAGACGGAAAACCATAGGTTTTGCATCTATATGCTCTAAGAGTGACTAAGTTAGAAAGAACTCTCACTGTAGCCCCCAAGTATTTAGATGGAAGAAATTATTCCGACTAGATGCTTTAAGAGTAGAATACATAGCATTTATATTTTTCAGTGTCGTAGCCCCCCAAGCCTCTAGTTGTAACTGAGTTAGTTTCGACTAGATGCTTAAAGAAAAGCTAAGCATTTTCCGAGCTAAAAACTTTATACTGTAGCCCCCAAGCTTCTAATCGAGAACTGAATTAGTTCTGACTAGATGCTTTAAAGAAAAGCTAAGCATATTGATAAGTTTTAAAAACTCTCGCTGTAGTCCCCGAGCACCTAGATGGAAAATCTCCGACTAGGGGCTCCAAGCAGACCAAACAACGATATAAATTTGCATTTGTTTCCACATAATGAGAATGCTCGGAGGGGCATGGCCAACGACAAGTATCAGAAGATGCGCATAGATCTTGAAGCCGAAAAGGGTAAAACTGCCATCTTGAAGGAACAGATCATCAAAAACAAGAGTCTGTTTTCTTTTTGCGCATTTCCGTCTTACTTTTGTGCCCATAATCTCTGAGTACTCAATGTGTACTTTGTTTTCTCCGACTTGCAGAGCATGTTTCCAAGGCCAAGGATATTGTCGAGCAGTCCAAGCACATCCAGCAGCTGGACAGCGAGAACAAGATCCTTAAGAAGGAGAGGGAAGAAATGCTGAAGATGCATGAGGATTCCATGAAAGCCCTGCAGGAATCCGCCTCCGCGGAGATCAATCGCTTGAAGGAGGAGCTTGCGATCCTAAAGGATCAGAAGCAAGCTACTGATGAGCAAAACCTTCTCCATAACGAAGCGTTTAAGCTCCTCCAACAAGAGAAGGAATCCTTGGCGGACACCGTCTGGCAGGCTAAGGCCAGCATCTTCAGTAAGTGTACTCCGCCTTGTAGTTCTGTAGTCTGGATACTTAGAATTTATTGAACTCATGCAATCATTGTCGGAATTTGAGCACCCATGGGTTTAACCCGCTCGCCTCCTTCGGACAAGGAATGCATGGTTCTTGCCGGCAAGTTCATCAATACCGCCATCGCCCAAGCCAAGGAGATTGCCAAGCCCCTCCAGATTTATATCAAGGCCTCGGACTCCGTGACGAAGTACTCGGAGATTCTGCGTCGGGCCCCCGAGCGTGTCGCGAGCTGGAAAGATTCATGCGCACGGGCTGGCGCAAGGATGGCGCTGTCTATGGTGAAGGCACATTATGAAGATGCCGACATCGACACGGTGACCTCTGGTATCCCCGACGTGGATGATGACGGCAAGGAGATCGATCACGAAGCCATCCTATCATCGCTCGCGGGTTATGACACCAGGGTTGCCGAGTTGGTGGACGTTGATGTCTTTGTGCCCAGGAACTTCATCGACAACGTCACCCAGGACTCCTCCGATTCTCATCGTAGCGCCGACGTTGAGGGTGATTCTCCGGCTGGTAATGATGCGGCCTCCAAGTCTCCTGCGCCCAAAGAATGAAAAACACTTTGTAATTTCTGTTTCTCCTCTGGAGTCTGCGCGGGAAAAAACTTGTTGATTTAATCTTAAGGCGAAAAACAATGTTGTCGTATCCTGCTACTTAAGATGTAAGTTTTAGCATGTATATATTTTTTAAGCAAGTGCTGGCTTATCCATTACTCTGGTTCCTATGCTTGACTTTTCGTGAGTCGGAAGACTCGTTGTCGGAACCATGCGCTTAGGTGATGATGCCCAATGGCACCGTCAATAACCTGAGCACAAAATCGCCGACAATAAGTGCCGAAAGTCACTACTCCAAAATCCACATAAAAACGACAAAGAATGTGTAGACCAGAAAACTTAAGCTAACGCCCGTAGGCGCAATTTTCACAAGTGCAATCGCAAGACTTGTGCATAAAGGTTTATATGATCCAAAAATGAACACTAAAGGAGGCAAAGGACTCAGCAATATGAGTGAACCAAAGAGCTTTATTTCATTGATCATATAAGAGGTACACGATTAGATAAAAAATGCTAAGTGTAGAAAGGACATAGCTGTGCTATGTTCCATGGTCGATCAAGCTCCGGGTAGTCATCATCCGGGTCACGTCGCTTACGCTTATGATCCTCGTTGGGTCTATCCTTGAGCTCATGATTGTCGACAAGGTAGTAAGACCCATTGAGCAGCGCCTTGCTTATGATGAACGGTCCTTCCCATGGAGGGGATAATTTGTGTGACTTCTTCTGCTTAAGTCGGAGTACTAAATCCCCTTCTTTAAACGAGCGATGCGGAACGCGGCGACTATGGTAGTTGCGTAGCTTCTGCTGGTAGATGGCGGATCTTTGGCATGCCAAAACGTGCTCCTCCTCGAGAAGGTCCACATCTAGGCGTCTGGATTCTTCAGCGTCATCTTTGTTGTAGGAGGCAACTCTTGGTGCATCGTGGAGGATGTCGGAAGGTAGGATGGCTTCTGCTCCATATACCATGAATTAAGGGGTGTAGCCGGTGGATCTGTTGGGTGTAGTTCGTAAACTCCACAGCGCAGATGGCAATTCTTCCGCCCAGGCTCCATCTGCTCTATGTAGCAGTGCCTCGAGACGTGGCTTGATTCCCTGCAGAATTAATCCATTGGCTCGCTCAACTTGACCATTGGATTGTGGGTGTGCCACAGATGCAAGGTCAAGTCGGATGCCTTTGTCCCAGCAATAGGCCTCCACTTCTCCGAGTGACAAGTTGCTTCCGTTGTCGGTGATGATGCTATGTGGGAGACCAAATCTCACCACTAGATCCCGGACAAACCTGAGGGCAGTTGCCCCATCAAGCTTTCTAATGGGTTTAGCTTCTATTCATTTGGTGAATTTGTCAACTTCTACCAGCAGATGCGTAAATCCACACGGTGCCGTTTGTAATGGCCCCACCATGTCTAGCCCCCAGACTGCAAACGGCCAAGTTATTGGTATTGTTCGCAATTCTTCAGCAGGAACATGTGGTTGTCGGGCATAATACTGGCATCCCGTGCATGTCTCAACCAGCTTGTCGGCGTCCGCCTTTGCGGTTAGCCAGTAGAATCCTTGCCGGAAGGCTTTCGCGACCAACAAACGAGGAGCGGCGTGATGCCCGCAATCTCCGAGATGGATCTCGCGCAGGATTTCCATACCTTCTAGCTGGGAAACGCACTTTAGGTATACACCAGTAGTGCTCCTTTTATAGAGTTTCCCATTGATTATGGTATAACCCTTTGCTCGTCGTACTATTTGCCGTCGTTCGAGCTCGTCGTCGGGCAAAGTTCCGTGTTCGAGATATTCCATGAACGGTTTTGTCCAAGCCGGAGGGATCTTTGTCACCATGTTGACGAAAGAGTCAGCTCTATCCGGGTTGTCGATGTCGGCGCCCTTCACGGATGGTGTGCGTAGATGCTCTAGGAAAACTCCTGGAGGAATTTGCTTGCGTCTTGATCCAAGTTTAGGCAGTAGATCAGCCGCCTCGTTTTGCTCCCTAGGCACATACTTGACTTCGTAGCCCAAGAAGCTCTTGGCTATCTCGTCCACTTCGTCACGATATGCCGCCATCATAGGGTTCCGCGCATTCCAGGTGCCAGCCACCTGCTGGGAAACCAAGTCGGAATCTCCACAGCAAACTATGCGCTTGATGCCAATATCCTTGGCTACACGCAGTCCGTGAATGAGCGCTTCATACTCCGCCATGTTGTTTGTAGCCTCAAAGTGGATCTGCAGAACGTAGTGCAGCTTGTCTCCTTTTGGTGACTGTAGTAGTACACCAGCCCCCGAGCCGTTGAGCAACTTTGATCTGTCAAAGTGCATCACCCAGTACTCTGGTTCTGGCAGTGGAGTAGCATCTGGCATCTCCGTCCAATCTGCAATAAAATCCGCCAAAGCTTGTGATTTGATAGCGTCGCGTCTCTTGTAGGTGATCTCGAAGGAGGCAAGTTCAATGCCCCACTTCACGACCCTTCCTGTAGCGTCGCTGTTGTTGATAATGTCGGACAGTGGAGTCTTGCTCACTATTGTGATTGAGTGCTCCTGAAAGTAATGCCTCAGCTTCCGAGAAGCAAGGAATACTCCATAAGCTATCTTTTGGTAGTGCGGGTAACACTTCTTGGACTCCGTCAAGACCTCGCTTACATAGTAAAGTGGTCGTTGAACTCCGTGCTCGTAGCCTGGTTCCTTCCGCTCTACCACGACGACGATGCTAATAACCCGGTTGGTTGCCGCCATGTAGATTAACAGGGGCTCTCCAGGCTCGGGTGCTGCAAGGATGGGCGCTGAGGAAAGAATTTCCTTGAGCTGCTTCAATGCTGCATCTGCTTCGTCGGTCCAGGTGAATTTCTCCGCCTTCTTCAGCAACTTGTACAGCAGCAGAGCCTTCTCTCCAAGTCGGCTGATGAATCGACTAACTGCTGCAACACAACCTGTTAGTCTCTGGATGTCCTTTAGGCATGTCGGACGGTTTATGTTTAAGATGGCCTTGATTTTCTCCGGGTTGACCTCGATTCCGCGCTGGGAAATGATGAAGCCCAACAGTTTGCCGGCTGGAACCCCGAAGACGCACTTCTTAGGGTTAAGCATCATGTTGTATTTCCGGAGATTATCAAAGGTTTCTTTTAAGTCGGAGATTAAGTCGTTTGACTTTTTAGACATCACCGTGATATCGTCCACATAGGCGTGAACGTTCCGACCAATTTGGTCGTGAAGGCAACGTTGCATTGTCCGCTGGAAGGTAGCACCTGTGTTTTTCAGCCCAAAGGGCATTGTGACATAGCAAAACGTGCCGTACGGGGTAGTGAACGAAGTGGCCAATTGGTCCGACGTCCTCATCTTGATCTGGTGGTATCCTGAGTATGCATCGAGAAAACACAAAAGTTCCGAGCCAGCCGTCGAGTCAATGACTTGGTCAATGCGAGGCAAAGCAAACGGATCTTTGAGACATGCTTTGTTCAAGCTGGTGTAATCAACGCACATTCTCAATTCATTAGTTCCCTTTTTGGGGACAAGTACAGGATTGGCCACCCATCGGGTGTGAAGGACTTCTCGGATAAACTCAGCCTTAAGTAACCTAGCTATCTCTTTGCCAATGGCACGTCTCTTCTCATCTCCGAAGCATCGTAGAGGTTGTTTCACTGGTCTCTATGTTTAAGCTGTGCTCGGCGAGTTCCCTAGGTACACCTTTCATGTCGGCAGGTTGCCAGGCAAAGATGTCCCTATTCTCACGGAGGAAATCGACAAGCGCGCTTTCCTATTTGGGATCCAGGTTCGTCCCAATGGCGACGGTCTTAGAGGCATCGCCTACCACAAGTTCCACCGGCTTGGTCTCGATGGCGACCTTGAACGCAAGAGTGGATTCGGAGATCTGCTTCTTCGACGCGGGCATATCTGAGTCATTGACCTTGCTCTGGATCTCCTTGAATTCTTCGCTGTAGAGGACAGCTTCTGCACCGGCTGCTTCATTGATCTCGCAGTCCCTTGCCTTGGTAAAGCTTTCGGATACGGTGATGACGCCGTTTGGACCGGGTATCTTGAGTTTGTTGTAGACGAAGCATGGCTTGGCCATGAACGTGTGGAATATGTCGCGGCCAAATATGACGTGGTACACGCTCTTGAAGGGGACCACCTCAAAGGTCATGCGCTCTTGGCGGTAATTATTAACGTTGCCGAAGGCGACCTAAAGCGTAATGCATCCAAGGGACCGAGCCTCCCGACCAGGAACTACGCCATGGAACACGGTGTTGGTCCGCCTTAGGTTTGCCCCGTCAAGTTCATCTTCTGCAGTGTATCCAGGTACATGATATTGATGCTGCTTCCACTATCCACCATGCACTTGGTGAACTCCACGCCGTCAATCAATGGGTTGATGACCATGGCGTACTGGTTCTCCGTGGGCACAAGGTCTGGGTGGTCCGTCCTGTCCCAAGTGATTGGAAGCTCCGACCAGTGCAGGTATTGGGGAACTGGGGGGAGAGTGGCCATCAGGATCCTTAGAGAAGTCTTCTGTTGCCGGACGGTGGGGGTGCCAAGGAAAGTGTGGTAGACTGGGGCCTTCTTTGCGAAGGGGATCTTTCCCTTGTCGTCGCTCTTGGCGGCGTGCTTGGGGTCAACGTCCTCGTCCATGTCACTTGCATCCTTGGACTCCTCCTCCTTCTTCTTCCCCTTGCCCTTGCCTCGCGGTCTGTTCTTCCGACTTTGCTTGTAGCCGGACTTCGGGTCTTCCTTGAGGTCGTTAACGAACTTGCAGTGTCGATTGGTATGGGTGGCCTTGCCGTTGACATCAAGGTGTACGAGACACGACATATCACGGTACTCCTCGTACGTTTGGGGAACGCGGAGCGACACCGAGTTGGTTTCACTTCCTCATTGTTGTCCGCGGCCTGCTCCCCTTCCTCGGCCACGTTGTCCGCCTTCTCCTCGTCCTGCAAAAGTCATGGCGACCATGTCGGTAGATTGCTTTTCTTCTGGAGCGGTTTTCCGCTTTGTACTGATGTTCCTCCGAGCTTGGGTTGGAACGTCCGTTGCCGGCAAAGAGCCACGAGCATCATCGTCGGCAGCTGCGAACTCACTAGCTAACTGAATCATCTGATTCAAGTCAAGCTGATGATTGTCCTGCAAGCGCTTTATCTTATGTCGGAGTAACGTGCCCCTTTCCAATCCATCAATGAAGGCGGCCATAGCGGTCTGATCGTGTACTCCTGCGCAGGAATTCTTCATGTCCAGCCAGCGGGAGAGGTAGGCGCGAGATGTCTCGTCTTTCTCTTGCAAGCACCATTGTAGATCACCCACAGTGCAGGGACGCTTGTATGTACCCTCAAAGTTCTTGGTGAATGCTTCTTGCATATCCAGCCAGTTGTAGATAGATTTTTCCGGCAAGTCATCGATCCATTGACGGGCCGTTCCTGCCAACATTAACGGGAGGTACTTGACGACAACGTTGGGGTTGCCTCCGGCAATCTCCACCGCATTGTCGTAGTCCTGCAACCATGTGGCGGGCTTGGCGGTGCCGTCATAGGGCTTGATGGTCTTGTCAATCCGGAAACCTTTGGGGTAAGTTGCGGACCGTATTGTAGGTCCAAAGCAACGTGGTCCCAGGTATGGTCCTTCCCGGGCCTCGTGGATCTTATCGATCCGCGAACGTGCATCGTACGGCTCCGGGTTCTTCTTCTTGTTGTCAACTGGGGACGGGCTACGTGAACGACGCGGGCCTCTTCCGCCATGGTGACTGCTTGGCAGCGACGGAGGCGGAGGTGGCGGTGGGTTAGCCTTCTTGTTGTTACCCTCCTGTGACGCCCCACGCCTGTCACGGTTGCTTGTCGGATGCGGAGGGTCGTGGTGTGACCTGCTCTTATGTCCTTGGTGGCGCTCTCCATCATGACGGGTCTGTGCCGCGTTGTCGCGGATGACGATGCCGCACTGCTTTGGTGGGGGCATATCCGTGCGATGGTGAGTCTTGTAGTCTTCCTGACGTCGGGGGGATCTGGGCGGTGGCGATGGGCGGCGAGGTTGGGCTCTTTCTCCGTGGTCGGAGGATATTGGGATAGCATCCTTCCTGTTGCGCGCGTCGCTCCGTCTTCGTTCTGATGAACCCGTCTGCGATCCGACATCCTGAGGAGATCTGTCCCTTGGCGGTTTGTACTGGCTAGATCGGCAGAGCGCTAGGTCAGACTCAAGCCTCTGAGAGGTGGCCTTTTCCTGCTGCTTTACCGCCTTGGCCACTAAGTCGTAGACCTGTTCTGCCGCCTCAGGCGATCTATCCTGCTCCAGAAGGGTTTTGGCGATGGCGAGGTTAAGGAGTGGGGTGGGCATCACCTGCTTGCCTTCACTATCAATGTATGGCTTGGCCTGTGCCGGCTTCGAGGGAGCCCATCCTAGGTTGCGCCGTACACCAGGATCATTGATGACGCGAGCCGGAGCCTTCTTAGCCTTCTGCTGCTGCAGCAGAGTCTTGTACTCGGCTTCCATTGCTCTAGCTTTCTCTATGGACTTCTGCGCGTTAACCAGATCTCGATCTAGTTTAGCGCCTTGCTCCGCGATGGCTTGCGCCTCCTCTAGCAGCTCCTGACGCTTCTCATCAAGATGAGTCACGTTCCGGATATGATCAATGGTTAGTGCCTCAACGAGGAGATTGCCGTACATCAGTCTATCAGCTGGAGTAACATGGGCTGCTGCCGATGTGGATGCTAGAGGCGGCAAGTTTGCAGTGTTGTTGTTGCTCGGACAGGTGCCGAGTTCCTGCGGCTGCTGCACTGGGTTACGTGGAGGAGGCATGACCCTTGCGCGATCATTGTCGGCAGCAATAAGTGGCCCCTTCCCCTTTTCCAGTGTCGTAGGCGGAGCTTGCCCGGGTTGATCTTCATCCATCGCTGTCCCAATGGTGACGAACACCCCTCGAGACATGATGGTGTTATTAGCCTGCTCGTCGCGCGAGTACTCCTCCTCCATCTCCTACATAGCGGAGTCTAGCTCTTCTGGACTGAAGTCTATTTCCTCTGAATCTGCACTGAAATCAGCATAAAGCGCGTCAATGATAGAGTCGGAGGGTGCCAGGACTTCCTTGATGACGGGCGGTGGAGGTGCAATGGCCTCGACGATGACTGGAGGTGGTGGTGCTGCTACGACGATGGCGGTTGGAGGCGGTGGTGGTGGTGGCTGAATTGGAGGGGCTCCGTCAATGAGCGCAAGCGTTGTTTGAGCTGCCGCTTCAGCCTCCGCATAGTTGTTGACGGTGTTCACCATGCCTTCGAAGGTAAGGCGTCCTGACGCCTGTTGCCGTCTTAGAGAGTGTCGGAGAAGCATGCCATGGTCCAGTCCTTCCACAAAGTGATAGATAACATCATCATTGGGGTGGTGGGCCAGATCGGCTCGTATACGGAGCCACCTGGCCAGGTAATCGCGGGGGTTTTCGCCCTCTCTCTGAACGCAGCGCGCCAGATCGAAGATGGTAACCACGCCGACGAACTTGGATCTCTGCTGTCCAGACGCACGGACAAAGCCGGCGGATTTGCAGTGATCTTCCACCTTTATATCATGCACATGGGCGGTTTGGGTGGGTCTTGAATTTTTCCGATCTTTACCGGCAAACTCTGAGGAGAGATCCGACATCGATCCTTCCGCGAACGTATCCTGCCCGTAGGCGGTCCGTGCGGGTCTTGATGCTTTCCAATCTTTGTCGGCAAACTCCGAAGAGAGATCCGACATCGATCCTTCCGCGAACGTATCCTGCCCATAGGCGGTCCGTGCGGGTCTTGACGCTCCTCCGACTTCCAGGGAACTAGAGCCCAAGTCGGTTTCGCCGATGAAGAGGTGGATGTCTCCGATAGGAACGATCGAACACCGCGTAGGGTTCGTCTTCACCGGGATCCAGAACTCGTCGGGAGGGACGGTCAGAACGTTGCCGGAGAAGAGAACACGACCGATGGCTATGGTTTCGCCGATTCC
Organism: Avena sativa; assembly: GCA_916181665.1. Taxonomy (NCBI): domain Eukaryota; kingdom Viridiplantae; phylum Streptophyta; class Magnoliopsida; order Poales; family Poaceae; genus Avena; species Avena sativa. The sequence goes on from OV702285.1 coordinate 19,431,402, forward strand.
CGCGAAGATCTTGGTCCTCGCCCGCTGAAGAGCCTGAAGCGCCTCTTGCCCCACTGTGGGCGCCAACTGTCGTGGTATTGCCGACGAGTACGCCATGGAGGGGTCCTCACAGTGCGTGTTTAGAGACGTGGGGTAAGGCGGACGGTTGACGGGTACGAGGTAACACAGCTTACCCAGGTTCAGATCCCACAACGGTGGCGGAATCCTACTCCTGCTATAAATCACTATAATGGAAATACGCCGAGTTACAGAGATAGGTTCGCTGTGCGAGGTGTGTGTTAAAACGATACTAGGTTGTCTGAATCGATGCCCTAAAGGCTCCCATAGGCCCGACTTATATAGTCGCCAGGTCCTAGGGTTACAGGGAAAAGTCCTAGCCGGACAGGTTACAGAGTCCTACACCGTCTATCACTAATCTTGTGTATCTTGTACTCCAAGGCTCCGGGTACGCTGGTGACTCCACCGTAGCCTTCCTTTATCCGGCATGGGCCTCCCTTCTGGATCCACCTAACTGGGCCGCCCAGCAGGCCACAGGGCATGCTACCGACTATGGGCCACCCGGGTTAGTCGGATAAGAGACATGCTATGAGGATACCCATATAGCATATCCCCAACACACCTGTTGACCAATGAACCAGTGACTAGAGTTTCACTAGGAACTCCTGGTTGTTTGTATATCACACGTGTATTGACGTTTCCTTTCAATATAGTTATAGCATGATATAAAACTTAATAATAAATTTTATGAAATATGCTAATAATCAATATTATTATTTGTCTTTAGGGCATATTTCCTTCAATAAGTATATCAAACGGAATCATGATGCTAAAATTAGGCCCAGCCTAAAATTATATGCACACAATGATACTTTGGCTCCGGATGCAACGACATACTATGTACTAATTTAAAAACTTTCTACTCCATCTTTAGTCCCGGTTGGAGACACCATCCGAGACTAAACATTTAGATTTATTTAATCATGGGTGGAGGCATTATTCGGTAGGTGGCGGCACTATGCCAAGGGTGAGTGTCGATACTATGTCGTGAGCTGCGACACTATGCCGTGAGTGACGATATTATTTGGTGGATGGTGACACTATGTCATGGGTGACGACAATATTTCACTGTTAGTGGTAGCACTATGCTTTTGGGGTGGCATCACAAATGTTGTGACGCTTAATCTATAAATAGTCAAGAGGCATCCTTGTAAAGTTATAAACTGCAAGATGGTGCGAGAGGGACACCGCTACGGCGGAGCTTCTCGAAGATGTCTTAGGATCCCGTCCCCAGACATCTTTGAGGAGCTCCCCATAGAGGCACTCCCATATATGTGAAATTTGTTAGCTTCTGGGCGTATTGATCTAATGAGAAAGATTATATTTTTTGCTAGTGTGTATTCTTGTGAAGGTTTTTTGAATTAGCCCTACTTTTTAGGGTGAATTCGAGTTCAAGGAGTGGCCAAATCTGCATTATATAATTATATCAAAAACCATTACAAAACATCATGAATAGAGAAGTGACCAAATTAATACAAGTTCATCACATTAAAACTAAAGTAATGTAGTGACCAAATGTTATTATTACAAAATTACTCCCAAACTAAACCCACAAATCCCTCTACTTCAAGAGCATGAAATGAGCTAAACTAGCAATGAAAGATGAAAGAATGAAGTTGCTAACCTTTTAGAACCCTTGGATATATGGGGCGCCACCAGATCTTGACAAATCTTATGAAAAAATTAGGGATAAACTCGAGCTCAGGGAGGAAACAAAGAGGAGAAAGCGGCTTAAAATGGAGTATGGCTCAGGATAGGGAGAAAGATGATATAGGAAAGATATTAGTCCCGGTTGGAGATACCAACCGGGACTAAAAGGTCCGGCAGGCTAGGGCCGGCGCTAGCCCCTTTAGTCCCGGTTGGTGAGATGGACCTTTAGTCCCTGTTGGTGTCTTCAACCAGGACTAAAATCTCATTTGCACCGGAACTAAAGATCCCGTTTGAACCGGGACTAGAGGTGACCGTACCGACGGTTTCTAGCCGTTGGAACTGGTACATTAATTAGTTCCGGGCCCAAACACGACAGGAACTAATGCTCCGAACAAAAGGCTTGTTTTCTACTAGTGTGTGGATCAATGTGACTTCATGAAACGACCACAAACAAGACATCAGTATATTTATACAGATCTCTCATTAGAAATTATCCTTAAATTATAGACTTAACTGTTGAAATTAATTTAGTTGGGCTTTTAATATGCAGTAATAGATAAATAGATGATCGATTACAAATTTTCATTCAAACTAAATCATAAATTTTGGACTAGAGAAGAGATCACAATGCATTAAATCCAGAACACTACTATTTGAATGACTAAAATCAGAATATATCCATCACTAGAGAAACAAGGATAGCTCTCTAGATGACCTATTGATCATGTGGAGTAGTACAAAGAAGAAACTAGGTAAAGGCATATGCATGATGCGATGCCTCGCCTACCCTCTACTCTTCCTTTAGCCCGGCCCCAAATATTCTCCTGCATGCTGCCCTTGACAACAATGGCCACCTTTCACATATTCCTCGCTTCCTCGTGGCTTCGGCCAGCTGCTGCTGCTCCCACCACCCTCATAGTTTTGACCTCTCTTTCCAAAAGGACTAGTTATTGGTAGTTAATGCCATAGTCATGCATACTGCAGCTGTAAAGAGGATCGCAAGAACGGACGACGACTAAGGTAATGCCATATGTCACTTCGCTGTAATTCCTGCAGTACCGAGTAATATTCACTTTTCGCTTCTCTGTGGGTCGATTAATCAGCTTTACATTACATACTCTCTCCGTCTGTAAATAAATGTATTTCTATTCTTATTCTGAGTCAAAATTATAAAAATTTAACTAACTTTATAGAAAAAATATAGCAATATTTATAACACTAAATTGATACCAGTAGATATGTTTTCAAATTTAGTTTTATAATATATCAATTTGATGTTATATATTGCTATATTTATGCATAAAGTTAGTCAAAATTTAATAAATTTTAACGTATACAAAAATTAAAAATACACTTATTTGCGAACGGAGGGAGTAGGCTTCTTCCCGAAGGAACCTGATCTGCTTTATTTCGATACTGCACTCCATGAACCGCATCGTATTCGTAGCACAATGTTACATGGAGTGAAACAAGGAGACAAGCTGCATGAGCCATATATGCGAATGCACGTGATATACCTGTTTTTGTACACACACACAGAGTCTAGCACGCGCAGTGTGACATGCAAGGCAAGTAACCGTATGTGCGCTCAATTAGCCAATACACGACGTACGTCGTTTCTGCTAGCTCTAGCATGATCTCTTTCCCTACATATAGTGCGCGCGCTTAGCAGCTATACATCCATCAGGATCGATCCATAATCTAGAGAGCTCTAACTAGCCTCTAGCCGAACAACAGGATGATGGCGGCGGCCGGCGGCAGCAGCAAGAGGACGTGGGTGGTGGACGTGGAGGCGACGCTGCACAAGGAAGCCGACTGGAAGGCGGCGGAGGCGTCGCGGTGGGAGCGCCACTGCATCTACCGCGTGCCGGCGTGCATCAAGGACATCAAGAGCAAGGCGTACCAGCCCCAGGTGGTGTCCCTGGGCCCCTTCCACCACGGCGACCCCAACCTGCTCCCCATGGAGGAGCACAAGCGCCGGGCGCTGCGGCACCTGCTCCGCCGCGCGGGCCGGCCCCTCGACGACTTCGTCGACGCCGTCGAGGACGCCGCGGAGCAGCTCGAGAGCGCCTACATGGACCTCGGCGTCGAGTGGCGCGCTGCCGGAGTAGGGGGCAGGGGCCGCTTCCTCGAGATGATGATCGTCGACGGCTGCTTCCTGCTCGAGGTGATGAGGACCGCCGCCGGGAACAGCGTCCACGACTACGCCGACAACGACCCCATCTTCAGCCACCACGGGATACTCTACATGGTGCCCTATATCCGCCGGGACATGCTCATGCTCGAGAACCAGCTGCCGCTGCTCGTCCTCCAGAAGCTCAACGCAGTTGAGACGGGAAAGCCTCCGGTAACACACTACTGCCACATCAAATCTATAACCAAATAACCGAAACACACATGGTCTCTGCACACATCTACTCCCTCCGTTTGGAAATATAAGATGTTTTAGGTTTGTGAAGGAGATGTATCTAGATATATTTTAGTGTCTAGATTTATTTGAGAACCTATACACTAAAACGTGTCTAGATATATCTCCTTCACAAACCTAAAACATCTTATATTTCTAAACAGAGGGAGTAACAGTCCGGCCATAGTAAAACTACAGTATATATAGTACTCTTTTCAATCCATAATAAGTATCGTTTATCTAATACAAAATTTATATTAACTTAGTATAAAATGCGCGACACTTATTATGAAGATACGAGGAAGTATAGTATTTTGTCATTACCATGCTGTGTATAGTCATTGCAAATTGCAGTACGCAACTTCTCACGTTCCATAGGCTGTCTTTAAGCTTTGCTTTCCCGGTTGCATTAGAGGCAAAGAAAAGTTTTCCTTTTCGCCGGTAGGAGCAGGCTAAGAAATGTTGTCTTACATTCTTCTATATAGATAAACTTTTACTGTTTCTGTTTCGTACAAATAAATATTCAAATATTTTTCATGAAAAAACATTTGATTTCCAAATGGCGGATCTAAAAAGGCAAAGTTTTGGAAGTATCACTCAAGTAGTTAAGATATCTAAGACAACACGTACTCTTATTTGTGGCTTCAATATCTTTGGCTAAAGCGTTTGAATTCTTCCATGCATGGACAATGGCTAGAACGACGACCTGGTCAACAGGATGGTGCTAAAGTTCGTGGCCCCATCTTCCCGGCCACTGCAACAAGGAATCGGCCTCAGGCTTCACCCACTCGATGTTCTTCGCCGGAGCATGCTCTTCGGTGAATACCAGAAGATCCGGGGCTCCGTTAACGACTCGCAGGACAACGACATCATCCGGTCCGCGGTGGAGCTCTACGAGGCCGGTATCCGTTTCAAACCGAGCAAGTCCATCAGCCTGCACGACATCCGCTTCCGGCACGGCGTGCTGAGCATGCCGACCGTCCCCGTGGACGACTCCACCGAGTACATGTTCCTCAACATGATGGCGTTCGAGCGCCTTCACGTCGGCGCCGGGAACGACGTGACCGCCTACGTCTTCTTCATGGACAACATCATCGACTCCTCCAAGGACGTGGCGCTGCTGAGCTCCAAGGGGATCATCCAGAACGCCGTCGGCAGCGACAACGCCGTCGCCAAGCTCTTCAACAGCATCGCCAGGGACGTGGTGATCGAGCCCGACAGCGCGCTCGACGCCGTGCAGCGGCAGGTGAACGGATACTTCAGGCAGCCGTGGAACAGCTGGCGCGCTAATCTCGTCCACACCTACTTCAGGAGCCCGTGGGCGTTGTTGTCCCTTGCAGCTGCTGTTTTCCTCATCGTCATGACAATCCTGCAGACCGTCTACACCGTGTGGGGGTTCTATAAGGACGATAGCAGCCCGCCGTTGGCTCCGGCTCCGATGTGATCTGCTAGGCGGCTGCTGTGCGTGTACGCGGAGGATCAGGGGATATCTTGTTTGTTCCTGCTGCCTCTCCCATGAATTTGTTTTGCTTTCCGGGTTTTTGTTGGTATTGTATGTTGTGGAGCCTTCGAGACTTTGGGTTGTGTGGAGTTGCAGTGTGCAAAAAGGAAAACTGGTGTGTTATTTTGACTCAATTTGTGTTTCTTCTTCGTGCTGCGACATTACACGTTACCTTGTGGACAATTGTAGATATATGACACAAAGACACCTTCATCGTTAGTAGAAAATCCAAAGATCATGTCAAAACCCCCCGCACATTTCTTTCTTGCTTGCTAACACCACTAGTATGTGGAGTTAATCAAACCCAAGGTAAGTTAGCAGTGGCATGAGGATTGTTGGCATGCCACTGATACGGTTCAGATCACTATAGAGCTTTGTTGGGAAAACCCAAGAGGAAGGTATGCTGAGTACAGCAATAAGTTTTCTCTTAGTATAAAACCAAGTTTATCGAACCAGTAGGAGGAAGGAAACGACTCAAAGGTGTTGCTAGCAACTTGAAATTATGCACAACACAAACTCAAGACTTTGCCCCAATAAATAATGCGACTGTAAATCCCACATGTTTGCTAAAAACAAAGGATTAAACGTATGGTGTGGAACGTAATGATTGCTTGCAGAAAGTAAACAATAACAGTAGAAGATGTATCAATGGTAAAGATTGGACCGGGGTCCATAGTTCACTAGAGGTGTTCTTCTTAAGATAAATAACATAACATGCTGGGTAAACAAATTACAGCGGGACAATTGACAGGACAGGGCAAGGCATAACAATGCAATACTAGACATTCATGGTCCTATGAGATTTGATTGGGCATTACAACAATATACACAAACCGCCATCCAACTGCATCTATGTCGGGGATATAACCCCAGGTACCCTAAAGGTCAAGTATAAAGAGATAAGGAAGAGGAAGAAACAATTTAGTACAAAGATCTATGTGGAGAAGAGTTATGTAAAAACAGCTTAAAGAAAAAAGGAATAAAGATTATACTAGGCCAAACTAAGTAAAACTCGGCCTAGTCTGAATACCCATGGGCCGAATCCAAGCAACAAGCAACCAAACTGCTTATCTTAACCAGTGGGCCGAATAAAAGATCTCGGCCCAAGTCACCTTAGCTGACCATGCGGCCAGTCCCTCCCCTGCCAAGCTCCCTCCGTTCCCGCCGGGTCAACGCATCACAACTCCACCGATCCCTGTCAGCACGTGAAAGTACAAAGGAAGTCGCCTAGAGGGGGGGTGAATAGGCTTTTAAAAATATTACGGTTTAGGCTCAAGTAAATGCGGAATAAAACTAACGTTTAATTTATTGAGCACAAAACCTTGCCATTAAAGTTTACCTAAGTGCACCAACAACCTATGCTAAGCAATACAAGCAACAAGGTGATAGCAAGAAATAAATACTTCAAGCACAATGGCTATCACAATGTAAAGTGCATAAGTAAAGGGCTCGGTTGAGAGATAACCGATGGATGCGGAGACGAAGATTTGTTTCCCGAAGTTCACTTCCAAAGAAGCTACGTCTCCGTTGGAGAGGTGTGATGGCGCAATGCTCTCCGAACGCCACAAATGGCTCACCTCGAGGTGTGGTGGCTCGATGCTCACCCAACGCCACACAAGGCCTCACCCCGGATGCGGAAGCACGCAACTCACCGACGCCACAAAAGGCTCACCCTATTCTTCCAAGTGCGTACCACAAAAGGCGGGCACTTGCTCCACTATGGGACGCTTGAGGGCGGTCACCGAACCCATACAAGATTGGGGCTAACTCCACAACTCAATTGGAGGCTCCCAACAACAAAGCCACAAAAGGCTACAATGTCACAAAAGGCCAACAAAGCCACAAGAGGCTACAAGACCACAAAAGGTCAACAAGAACACAAAAGGTCAACAACCCAACCACACAACCGTCTAGGGTTCCAAGAACCCAAGAGTAACAAGCCCACAAGCTTGTACTCGCCGAATCTTCGAGGAGAACTCAAACCTATGCACCAAATGCAAGGGCAAGTCCTTCTCTCCCAAATTCCAACAAAGCTACAAAAGCTATTGGAGGAATAAGGGAGGAAGAACACAAGAGGAGAACTCAAACCTATGCACCAAATGCAAGGGCAAGTCCTTCTCTCCCAAATTTCAACAAAGCTACAAAAGCTATTGGGGGAATAAGGGAGGAAGAACACAAGAGGAGAACACAAAACTCTCCAAGATCTAGATCCCAATGATTCCTTCACAAAGAAGGGATTTGACTTGGTGGGATTGTAGATCTAGATCTCCTCTCACTTTTCCCTCAGAAAGATGTAAGAATCATGGGAGGGAGGGGGAGTAAGAGAGCTCAAATAGGTCAACAATGATGGGCAAAAACGAGCTCAAAAGATAGAGAACCATTGGGGAAGAAGCCCCCCTTAAATAGGACAAGGAAAAACTGACCGTTTGGGCCAGATTCGCGCCCCCACCGGTGTTGGAGATATGCCCAAGAGGCAATAATAAAGTGGTTGTTATCATATCTTCACACTTATGATAAATGTTTACATACCATGCTATAATTGTATTAACCGGAAACATTAATACTTGTGTGATTTGTAAACTAAAATAAGAGTCCCTAGTAAAGCCTCTTGTTAAACTAGCTTGTTGGTTAATATATGATCATGGTTTCCTGATCATGAACATAGAGATGTTATTAACAACAGGATCATATCATTAGGAGAATGATGTGATGGACATACTCCTATAGATAAGCATAGCATAAAGATCAAGTCATTTCAATAGTTCAATTGCTATATGCTTTCTGATACATAGTAACCTAATTCCTTCGACCATGAGATCATGCATATCACCTTTACCGGATGGATGTTTTGATGACATCAAACACCACACCGTAACTGGGTGGCTATAAAGGTGGCATTGAGTGTTCGGAAAGTGTTGGTTGAAACACATGGATCAAGAGTGGGATTTGTCCATCCATATGACGGATAGATATACTCTGGGCCCTCTCGGTGGAATGTCATCCAATTAGCTTGCAAGCATGTGACTGGCTCACAAGGGATCACATATCACGGGAACGAGAAAAGAGTACTTATCGGTAACGAGGTTGAACTAGGTATGCAGAGATACCGACGATCATAACCTCGGATAAGTAAACTATCGTGAGACAAAGGGAAATTGGTATCGTATGTAAGTGGTTCATTCGATCGCAAAGTAATCGTAGAAATATGTGGGAGCCATATGAATTTCCAGATTCCTCTATTGGTTATTGTTTGGAGAAGTGTCTCGATCATGTCCGCATAATTCACGAACCGTAGGGAGACACACTTAAGGATTCGACGTTGTTTGAGTAGTTATGGTATTATGAGAAAGAGACCGAATGTTGTTCGGAGTCTCCGATGGGATCCGGGATATCACGAGGTGATCCGGAATGGTCCGGAGAATAAGATTCATATAAGGAAAGTCCCGTTTCGGAGTTCGGGAATGATTCCGGTGTTTTCATCGGGAATGTTCTAGAAGGTTCCGGAATGTCCGGCACTCTGGAGGGGAAGGGGTACATGAATGTGTCATTGCATGTTGGAATGATTGCATCATGTACTAAGTGTTCTCGCTGTTCCAAATAAAGGATTAAATTGAATCCTAAAACTGAAAAGTCAAATGGCCAGTTTGAAAGTCAAACGGCTAAAACAGGAAACTGTGGGAAACAAGCAAGAGGAGGTTGAAACCGACTTGGGGGAGGAGTCCTTCCTCTCCAAGCCGGCGCGCCACCCAAGTCCGACTTGGGGAGGGACTCCCTCCCCTTGGCCGCCCCTCCCACCTATAAAAGGAGGGGCAGGGCCTCCTCCTCTAGACACACAAGTTCCTATCCTCTAATCTCCGGTTTAGAGCCGTTTTGTTTTAGAGCTTCTAATTGCCCTAGCCTTCGGTTTAGAGCCTTCTAATTGGTGTGTCTAAACCCTAGACCACTAATAGTTCTCTCTCATACTCCACCATACTCGCTCCGGATTAAGGCGAAGCCCTGCGGGATCTCCCCTCTACTTCCGGTACCACGCCGTTGTGCTGCCGGAATCGCGAGGAGAGTGCTACAACCTCCGTTGCCTGCTGGAACAAGGGAGAGGAAGGTCTTCGTCGAGTACCGAACGTGTGACCGACTGCGGGAGCGCTGCCGGAACGCAGCGCCGGAAGGATCGTCTACACGATCTTGAGATCGGAAAGAGTACGACTACATCACCCACGAGAATCTGCTCTCATTAACCGCTTTGGAATCTTCGAGGGTAAGTTATTCCATCGACTCGTTGCTACAATCTAGTAGATAGATCTTGGCTTGTTTGTTTGTATGCGATAGAAAATTTTTGTTTTCCATGCTACGAACCCCTACAGTGGTATCAGAGCCGTGTCTATATGTAGATCTGTTGCACGAGTAGAACACAATGGTCATTGTGGGCGTTGATGCTTTTATTGTCGATTGCTTCTTGTGTACTTTGCATCTTGTGGTATGTTGGGATGAAGCGGCCCGAGGTAACCTTACATGACATCGTTCATGAGACTTGCTCCACGCTTGACATGCAACTTGTATTGCATAAGTGGCTTTGCGGGTGCCTGTTTCTCCTAGCATAGTTAAGATCCAATTTACAACGGGTGATCAACAATGCTAGTATCAATGTTGTGGTTCTTGTTCGTAAGTTAGAACGACACTTATTGAAAGCCCCAAACCACGTAAAATATGTAAAGAAAGTAGAGGCGTCTAACTTTGTTTTGCAGGGGTGTGCAGTGATGTGATATGGCCATGATTGTGATTATATATGATGTATGCAATGTTCCTTATTGTAAGTAGGCAACCGGCAGGAGCCATATGGTTGTCTTTAATTTCTGTTAAGACCCGCGTGTCTATTCAAAGTAGTTGTAATAGTTGAAGCTGGTGGACGACAACCATGGAGCAACGTCATTGACCTTGATGCAATGCCGGTGATGATGGAGATCATGTTCGTGCTTGAAGATGGAGATCGGAAGCACAAAGAAGAAAGGCCATATCATATCACATATTATGAATTGCATGTGATGTTAATCCTTTTATGCATCTTGTATTTCTTAGTAGACGACGGTAGCATTATAAGATGATCCCTCATGCACATGAATTTCAAGTCATAAAGTGTTCACCCTTAGTTAGCACCGTTGCTAAAGCTTGTTGTTTCGAAGCACCACGTGATGATCGGGTGTGTTAGATTCTGCGAGTGTATACAACGTAAGCAAGCCAGATTTGCTTATGCGGAAGCTAAGGTTGATCTTGACGAGCCTAGCATGTACAGACATGGTCTCGGAACACGGATCACCGAAAGGTAAAGCATGAGTCATATAGTAGATATGATGAACATGTTGATTGTTCGCCATTGAAGCTACATCAACTCTCGTGATGATCGGTTTTGATGTGGTGGATTTGGTTCGTGTGATCACTAAAACAATGTAAGGGATATTGTTTTGAGTGGGAGTTCACCTAGATTAGTTTAATTATTAATTAGAACTCAATTTATCATAAATTAAATCAAAGTGAATTTGCATAGTTGTTGTAGTCATTGGCATCCGTTTACCACCTTGCGCTTAGTTTTAATTGAGATGATAGAACTATAGAAATCTGGTTAGTTACTTTACGAACTGGTATCGTATTGTTTTGAAGTGTTAATCTAAAGTTTAAAAGTCCTATTGCAAACTTTCAGTAAGTTCCGGTTACTCCATGAAGTTTAATAATTGGTATTAAAACAAGAGTGACAATTCCAAGTGTTAGTGTATGAGTATCATGTTTGTCTCCATGATTCTTGATATTCAAAGAATTGTCTTAATATCAAGGTTATCTAGGATCTGAAAGAGTTGTTTCAGAAACCATGATGTGTGGAAGATATTGTGATATCTGAAACGAAATTTTGGTTGCAACATGATAGAGTATAATATGGTAAAAGACATGTTCTCATATTTGATGAGAATTTGCAAAAGGTTGGAGACACTAGTTGTCCTAAACCTCCAAAAGGTTTTGGAGAGCAACATTATACTCGTGATTCATCTTTATAAGCTAAAAGTAGCTTGATCATGAATAATTCCATGATAAGGGTGAATATTTGATGTAGGTAAAATATTTACCACACCAAGAGATTACTAAAGAATGGAATATGAAAGCACACCAAACATTTGATGATGGTGATCTACTTCAAAGTGCAAGTCCAAAGACATTGGTATTTAATTATACACACTTTGGACTATGTGTCATATGTATGACTCCACTGTTGATGATGATAGATTCTTTCAGAAAAGGAAATGCTGAAAGAGAATCTCATAAATATATGGCAGAAAAGAAAAGACTAGAATTGTTCAGTTTAAGTATATAGATGATATACATGTTATGGCTATATTCTTTGCTTATTAAACAATGTGGTTCTTAAGTATTTGATACTGAATTTGTTGGTGTGAATCGTCATACGAAACAACACAATTCGTGAACTACAATGGCCTAAGTAACTAGCAAAAGAATATGTGATGATGTTCATCGAGAACAAATAAAGGGTTATTGTGTTGCTCGTTAAACATCAAAGCTTGCCTTCAAGATTTGTTTTATCAGATATTATGAGAACAAAAGGGTTGTTCAAATAATTGCCGTAATCCATAAAAGATGGATGATTCACAAATCTCGTTGGAGAAATCACATCCATAAAACTAGTGCTAAAAATGTCGAAAGACAAATTGATTGAAAGATCACTTAGGAAGTGACATCGCCGTTTAAATTATATTGGAAAGAAAACATGAAGAAACTCCATATGGATGGAATTTTGGAGTCTATTTGATTTTGATCAAATGACGCTTGTGAAACTTTCCTAAGAGATAATTAAAACTTCGTTCATAGGCCAAAAGGGAACGATAGACTAGCTTACTGGAACTTGTACATATTGTTGTACGAAATCCATTATGTGTAGTCAAAAGTGATGGATTTCAACTTCATATGCTTTCTCCGAAAATTTGAGTGAATATATGAATATTTACTTAATAAGGATGAAGTGTGAAATATTTGAAAAGTTCAAAGATTTTCAAGATGAAGTGCAAAATCATTGTAACAAGAATATAAATAGTTTATGATAAGATCATAAAGGAAGATATTTGAGTTACAAGTTTAGCATAATACCTAAGATTTAAGGAATCGTTCCGTGGATTTGCATTTTCCCGAAACACCATAAGAGTATGGAGCGTTCGAGATATGTAATTAAACCTTGTTTGACATGGTAAGATCGAAGGTGTAATTCATAAAACTGCCATTGTATTTTAAAGATTAAAAGCTTTAGTGATTACCGTTTTTCCACTAAAAAGAGCTTCATCATAATCCGTTGAAATGACACCATATAAAGTTATGGTTTGGAATAAAACCCAAGTAGTCCTTTCTTAAACATTGGTATGCTATGCATAAGAAAGATGTTTGCAACCAAAGTCGGATGAACCTGTCTTTGTATAACTGTTAAGTATTCCTCCATAAACACCGGAGACAAAAGTGTTTGTCGCTTAGAACGTCAAGTTTCTTTGAGAAGGAATTTTTCGTGAAAAGATAAGTGGGAGGACAATAGAACTTTGATAAGGTTAAAAGAACCTTAGCTATATGTGCAGAGTTGCGCAGCGCCGAAAAGTGTTCCGGAGGCAGCAACAATGCTCATGGCTCACGTACCTCAAAGGTTGTGGTTACAGAGGTCAAAGTTTCTATTGAAACAAGTAGGTCGGGTAAACAATCAAAATACCCAGATTTGAGGGTTGAATCATTATTTGAGAATAATGAACCGACTACATACAAAGAAGCGATGATGGGCCCTGACTCCGTAAAATGGCATGAAGCCATAAAATCCGTGATAGTTCCATACACGAGAAATCAAGTTTTGAACTTGAAGGACCCTCGAGAAAGGTGTAAGACCTTAAAGTTGTGTTTAGATCTATATAGAAATAGACATGGATGTTTTCGCATCTATGAAATAGTCGACATGTTGGGAAAGAGTTCACAAAATGTTCAAAGGTTGACTATGACAAGATTTGATCTTTCATAGTGATATTTAGTCTAGACGGATTAATGTAGCAACAACTACATATAATTTGTTATATGGTAGTTGAATAAACAAAACAAGTTCTTCTAATAGAATCGTTACCTAGGACATGTGCATAACACGGTCCATAGGGTTTTGTTAATTCAAAAGATGCTAAAAGCATATGCAAACTTCAATGGTTAAAGTGAGCATCGCGGAGTTGGAATCTTCACTGTGATGAAACTGTTAAAGGAGTTTAAAAGTTCATTAGAGACGATGAAGATGCTTGCATTTGCAAGAAATTAAGTGGGAGCGCTAAAGACATATTTCTAATACATTATGTGGAAGACATATTGTTGATTGGAAATAATGTATCTTTTATTAACACATATTAAGAATTTCATCCCGATGAAAGACTTAGGCAAAACCCAAATATTTGGCATCAATAGACGCTAATATGGTTGTGCCAGAAGTACATAGACAAGATATTGAATGAGTTCAATATAGAAACTACAAGAAGAGGTTCTTGTCGCACAGAAAGGATTGAATGAGTTCAATGTTGATGATATATTCAAGTGTATTGACATTTGGTAAAGTGAAACAAATAATCAAGTATAGATTGATACTTGATGTATGAAATCACAAAGAATATTTATATCAATCATACTGTGATATGTACAAATCCAGATATGTCCTATGCTCTAAATGTTGTGAGCATATACCAGAATGATTCGTAAAATGATCATTGGACAATAGTAAGGATATTCTTATGATTTTTTGGAAGAACTAAGAGTATAATATTTGTAGAAGTGACAAATAGATGGTTAGTTCATTGTAAAAGTACTACATTGATACTAGCTTTGTCACAAAGTACAAATTAAGTTTATCTCAATCTAAACTAAGGGTGGCACAATATAATGGAAAGTGAGTTCCATAATGGATTTGGATGAGTTCCAAAGTTAAGACATTGTGACAGATACTACAACAAAAGGGCTAAGTATATGACTGCTACTATAGCAGCTAAAGAGGGCATTTGTGTCAAGTAGTTTGTTATCAAACTAGGTGTAGTTCACAGCGGGATAATACTATGAAGATATATTGTACGACAATATTATCAACATGTTTTAACCCCAAAGAACTAAAGGTCACACCAAAGGACCAAATTTGTACAAAGCCATCTCATTAGAGAATGAGTGATGCGTAGAGACGCAAAGACATGCAATTACACACGGACCTGGAAGTGTCAGATCCGGAGATCAGTTGACCACTAGCAATCGTGTACATACGACACCAGAAAGCCATAGGTGTTGAATACACAAAAGGTTTGAAACTAGATTATTAACTCTAGTGCAAGTGGGAGACTGTTGGAGATATGCCCAAGAGGCAATAATAAAGTGGTTGTTATCATATCTTCACACTTATGATAAATGTTTACATACCATGCTATAATTGTATTAACCGGAAACATTAATACTTGTGTGATTTGTAAACTAAAATAAGAGTCCCTAGTAAAGCCTCTTGTTAAACTAGCTTGTTGGTTAATATATGATCATGGTTTCCTGATCATGAACATAGAGATGTTATTAACAACAGGATCATATCATTAGGAGAATGATGTGATGGACATACTCCTATAGATAAGCATAGCATAAAGATCAAGTCATTTCAATAGTTCAATTGCTATATGCTTTCTGATACATAGTAACCTAATTCCTTCGACCATGAGATCATGCATATCACCTTTACCGGATGGATGTTTTGATGACATCAAACACCACACCGTAACTGGGTGGCTATAAAGGTGGCATTGAGTGTTCGGAAAGTGTTGGTTGAAACACATGGATCAAGAGTGGGATTTGTCCATCCATATGACGGATAGATATACTCTGGGCCCTCTCGGTGGAATGTCATCCAATTAGCTTGCAAGCATGTGACTGGCTCACAAGGGATCACATATCACGGGAACGAGAAAAGAGTACTTATCGGTAACGAGGTTGAACTAGGTATGCAGAGATACCGACGATCATAACCTCGGATAAGTAAACTATCGTGAGACAAAGGGAAATTGGTATCGTATGTAAGTGGTTCATTCAATCGCAAAGTAATCGTAGAAATATGTGGGAGCCATATGAATTTCCAGATTCCTCTATTGGTTATTGTTCGGAGAAGTGTCTCGATCATGTCCGCATAATTCACGAACCGTAGGGAGACACACTTAAGGATTCGACGTTGTTTGAGTAGTTATGGTATTATGAGAAAGAGACCGAATGTTGTTCGGAGTCTCCGATGGGATCCGGGATATCACGAGGTGATCCGGAATGGTCCGGAGAATAAGATTCATATAAGGAAAGTCCCGTTTCGGAGTTCGGGAATGATTCCGGTGTTTTCATCGGGAATGTTCTAGAAGGTTCCGGAATGTCCGGCACTCCGGAGGGGAAGGGGTACATGAATGTGTCATTGCATGTTGGAATGATTGCATCATGTACTAAGTGTTCTCGCTGTTCCAAATAAAGGATTAAATTGAATCCTAAAACTAAAAAGTCAAATGGCCAGTTTGAAAGTCAAACGGCTAAAACAGGAAACTGTGGGAAACAAGCAAGAGGAAGTTGAAACCGACTTGGGGGAGGAGTCCTTCCTCTCCAAGCCGACGCGCCACCCAAGGCCGACTTGGGGAGGGACTCCCTCCCCTTGGCCGCCCCTCCCACCTATAAAAGGAGGGGCAGGGCCTCCTCCTCTAGACACACAAGTTCCTATCCTCTAATCTCCGGTTTAGAGCCGTTTTGGTTTAGAGCTTCTAATTGCCCTAGCCTTCGGTTTAGAGTCTTCTAATTGGTGTGTCTAAACCCTAGACCACTAATAGTTCTCTCTCATACTCCACCATACTCGCTCCGGCTTAAGGCGAAGCCCTGCGGGATCTCCCCTCTACTTCCGGTACCACGCCGTTGTGCTGCCGGAATCGCGAGGAGAGTGCTACAACCTCCGCTGCCTGCTGGAACAAGGGAGAGGAAGGTCTTCGTCGAGTACCGAACGTGTGACCGACTGCGGGAGCGCTGCCGGAACGCAGCGCCGGAAGGATCGTCTACACGATCTTGAGATCGGAAAGAGTACGACTACATCACCCACGAGAATCTGCTCTCGTTAACCGCTTTGGAATCTTCGAGGGTAAGTTATTCCATCGACTCGTTGCTACAATCTAGTAGATAGATCTTGGCTTGTTTGTTTGTATGCGATAGAAAATTTTTGTTTTCCATGCTACGAACCCCTACAACCGGAACTTCCGGCCTCCCATCGGAACTTCCGGCAAATAGAAACACAAGTTACTGAACCTGACTGGAACTTGGGTCGAAACTTGGGCCGGAACTTGGGTTGGGTCGGAACTTGGGCCGGAACTTCCGCTCAAGCAAAAACACAGGACAATATTGCACGAAAACTTCAATAACTTTTGATCTCGGACTCCGTTTTTTATGATCTTGGGCTCGTTTTGAAGAGAACGAAATTTTTTACAAGATTATGCAAAGAAACATAATAGTCCAGCATGGAAGTATAAAACCAAATTGAGAAAGATATGACCTCTTTAGAAGCGATGAACCGGTAAAACCTCCAAAAGCCAAAACACAAGAAGTTGAGCTTGGAAACTCCGATTGGGATGAAACCAATTTTGTTGGAACGATAATGACGAATAGAATCCAACAAAAATTAGAAATATTGGGTATCACCTTGGGAGAAAATACTATGAATATATATGTGAAGTATCCCCCAAGGTGTGGAGCCGGAAAACTTGCAAGATCAAAAACCGCAATAAGATATGCAAGTGAAATCCTTAGATGATGAACTAGAGATTATTATGATGATGACCACAATCTCTAGATACTCTCATGGACAGGAACCAAATAACAACCAAGAAAGATGATGCTATGAATGCAAATGTTTGAGCTCTCTCCGAACAATGCAAACGAGACACCCGCTTGAGAGCCCCTCTTGATAGAACGGCTATCTATCCTAAACCCGGTCTCCCAACTAACAATACGAGACCGGCAAAAGAGAATCCCTATCAAGAACATACCTTTGCCTTGAGCATCCCACTTGAACTTGATGTAGACCGTCTTGTTCTTCTATAGTGGGAACACCTTTCTTGGATGCTCTTGCTTGATGAAGATGAAGACTTGCAAATTGCTCCCCCATACTCCATGGGGACACCTCTTCTTTGAACTTGTCTTCATCATTCCATGAGCATGAGGATGGCAAGCTTCAAGCATGAGATCTTCTAGAGATGGCGCATCTTGAGCTCGCTCTTCTTCATCCTTACTTTAGGTTGATCCATCTTGATGCAACTCTTTGCACATGTCTTGATCAACCTTCAAGCTCCTTCTTTCTTCATGATTCCAATGGGCACAAAGCCCTTGGACATTTCTTCATCTTCCAACCTTGAGACCAACACATGGCCCAAGTGATGCCAATGGACAAGCCTACAAGTGAAACTCAATTTACACATTAGTCCATAGAGATTGTCATTAATTACCGAAACCATACATGGGGCATACATGCCCTTTCAATCTCCCCCATTTTGGTAATTGATGACAATCCCTTAGCGAGGGTTTAAATATGACAATTAACGACCAAAGCGGTTTCCCCAACATCAAATACTACACAAGTATGTGATGTTGGTACAACCACAATATATAGAGCAAACTCTCCCACAATCTATGCATGTGTGATGAACTTGAATTTCATTGCATAGATTGCCAACCGTTACTGTTGGTTGAGTTTCCTCTATATATTCAACATTCAAAGCAAACACAAAGATGCAAGAGCATGAGAGGCAAATGCTTAAGAACACACTCAAAGCAAAGCCCAACTTCCCTTAAACCCTCCAAAACTTCTCCCCCATTGGCATCGATTGCCAAAATGGGTGAAAAGTTGTAGACAGTCAACATAGTGATAATTCCTCCAAAGGTGTGCATATGCACAAGTCAAATGATGATAACTAGGGAGGAAGTAAAACTATATTGAGGAACCAAAGAAAGCAAAAAGAAAAGAAAGAAAAGAAAAGGGCTTCAACAAATGAAGCAAGCAATCAAAAGATCCAAAAGAAACAATTGAAACACCATCAAATGATGTCAAAAGGGAACAACAACCAAAAGAGTGTTTAAATAAAAATAGAGAAGCTCCCCAAAGTTTGTGCAAAGATTAGAATACTTGTATTGAATACAATATGCACAAATATGGAATCCTTGCTCTCCCATAAGCATTTAAACCACAAGAAACGAGAAATAAGGAACATGTGCATCATTAAATGAATTATAGAAGCTCCCCAAAAATTGTGCACCAATTATAGTAATTGTATTTGGAAACAATGTGCACAACCATGGAATCCTAACTCCTCCAAAACCATTTAACAATGCACACAAAATACAATAATTTGGAAACCACCGAAGAATCAAAATGAAGTAAGAGATGATTTCCAAGAAATGCAAAAACAACCAAATATTGATCTTCTCTTGTGTGTATAAATTTTTAGGTGGAAAATATCACAAAGACATATAACCACAAAGAAACATGCACACACAAGATAGATACTCAAGAAAGCACATGAAGACCCAAAAAAAAGTCATAGAATATACCAATAAGATGTTTTGCTTGAAAGCATGCCCAAGGGCTCAAATATATCTTATTGTACATCAATGAGCTTCAAACACCAACATACCCCATACAACACAACTATTCTCAAGGGAAGAAGAGGATAGAAGGAATATATGGATAAAGGCAACAAGTATCACAAGATAGAAATCAACTTGGCAAAAATACTCACTATTGCACATGAGAGATATTGAGGAAACAATATGCAACAAAATTGCTAGATTGACATATTTGGGATTAGTGAATCATGAGCATGATTTAGTATAGTCCCTATTATATGCACTCATCTCAACATACACACATTTGCAATAGAGAGAACTCTTCAAATCCAAAGCAAGAAATCCTACATATGGAAGAACACAAATTCATGCCAACAAGCAACCTACACACGGTTGGGAACAAGATATGTATGCATGAGAGAGAGATAATTGTTACCGAGATATAATTGGTAGGATGAAGAAGATATGAATTCGTTGATCATCCTAGATTGCATCCAACTGACATGTAGACGCCACTTCTTCCTTGTTCAAGATACAAGCACCCAATATATATCTCCAATGTACCTAAAATACAATTAAGTACACTATGGTCCCCAAACACATTGGGTCCAAAGTAGTTAGTGAAACTACAATACATAGGAGAGCCCCCACACAAATATGTGCATATTGATATGAAATTGAATTTCATGCACATCTTAGACTATTAGGATTTGGTGGAGTTTCCCCTATATATTGGATCAAAGGAAGCAAGCATGCCATAATATATACACGAAGTAAATATGCATGCATAGGCTTTCAAGAACCAAAAGGAGATACAATTTGAACAAAAACACCATGTAAACCAATAAGACACACACAAATTTGTGACTCGACAAAAGGTGTCCAAATTGTATCGAAGAGCCAAATAAACACATGAAAGAACACAAGTTCAACAAATGAACTCAAAAGAGCCAAAGAAAAAGGATAAGAAAAATACCAAGGCTCAAGGATTTATCTCATCCTAAAAGAACAAAACAAGTGTAACGGAATGAGATAAAGCCAACTCCCAACGAGAGCAAGGAAATAATAACAAAAACAAACTCTTCACACTTTTCATGATGGCACACAAAGTACCAACACAAAAAGGATCGAGCTTCCAAGCAAAAAAAAGGATCAAATCAAGAAGCATAAAACAATGTTCTAGATAATATAGGAGAGCTCCCCCATGAGTAGAGCATTATATATAATTTTGCCTTTGAATGCAAAATGCCCACAAATGAGATCATCACTACTACCTACACTAAGTAAAACACAAGGGAAAATAAATAAAATAAGAATATCCACAAGAGGCAAGGAAAGCTTGGGAGCAACTAGACAAACATTTTATTGGCCAAAGATAAGACAAAAAGGAAAAGGCCAAAACGAATATGATCAATGAATTCTACCATATATTAAGTAGTAATTGTCCAAGGACAAGAAGTAATAGGGATAATTTTCCCAAGGTAGTTTGCAAGGATATCCAAGATCATATTCACACAAAGAAGCATATAACAAGATAGGAATTAAACTTGATGCTTCGAAAGAGATTCTTGATTGCTTCAAATAGTCACACAATCACTAGTGATTGGATTAAATAGAAGCAAGTGGTTCCCATGAGGATATATAGATCCAAATATGAGGAAGCACATACCAAGAATCACTCTCACGAACAAGATCCAAAAGATGAGCAATAAAAACATTTAAGAAAATTGGAACTTGTATGAGCAGATGTGCCACATAGGAACTAGATAATTCTCAACATAAAATCTAAGTGTCACTACCTCAAATGTCCACATTTTCTAGGTTTGTAATATGCACAAAGCATATGACTCCCCCATAATGTGATAAACCAAGAAATCTCAACAAGAGGCAAAAAGATCAAACTAGAGGTATTGATGGACATTATGGAAACTTGAGTTTCTCATGAGAGAGACAAACCACATAGAGACAACAAAATGACTACTAAGTGGTTTTTCTCATGTACACACATTTTAGGATTGTGGAATGCCCAAGCATGACACTCCCCCAAAACGGAATAGTCCATTAATCCCTCACAAGAGCCAAATAAGATACCTACTAGAAACAATAAAGACTCAAAACCAAGAAACACAACTACATGGTGTGCCAACCAACATACACAAAGATAATTCATAGGTAAATATAAGTAAGTGGGAAGCACAACATGTACAAGCACATGCAAGGTACAAAACCAACACATGCACAAGGGAGCAAGTAACTATAAATGTAAAGGAGTTTAGCACAAGTTACTGGAAGGAGGAACATTGGATAAGGAATAGAAGCATGATAACCAATGACTTGACTTTGACAACAAGAATATAATGAAGATCCCTCAACTCTTCATAAGATAGCCAAGTCTCCAATGCCCTCCAAAAACACCTATTGATCAATTTTTAGCTTGTTGGTCCCCAACCAAGTTGGGTCCTAAGAAGTTAGTCACAATAGGCTTGGCCACCCAAATGGTTCTTTTCTTGACACCACTTTGGGCACCAACAAATTTGGCAAACACATTGCCACCCTCATCCTTACGAAGTGAATAAGCATCATCAAACAAGATAGGATGGGATGAGGAGTTACCCATGGTGCATAAGGAAGAAAGGTGCCCCTTCTCACGGCATATGTAGCAAGTTCTTCTCTTGTCGTCTTTCTTCTTGGGAGGAGCTGCACCATGAAGAAGAGCTTGAGGCTTCTTGGGAAGTGGCCCATCTTGAGCTTGTGGAGGAGCTTGAGGCCGCTTCCCCCGTTTCTTCTCACTAAGAGGCTTCTTCTTCAATGGGCAATCCCTCACATGATGCCCTTCTTCCTTGCACTTAAAGCACACAATGTTGGCCGGATTCTTCACTTGTCCTTGGCCCTTCTTCTTGTTGCCCTTGTGCTTCAACGAGATAGTGGACTTGCTCTTGGTGTTGGATTTGAATCCAAGCCCACTCTTGTCACTTGGGGGGCGTCGCACACTCAACATATTCTTGAGCGTGGTCTTCCCTTCATGACACCTTTTCAAGTCATTCTTCAAAGAAGTGACTTGAGCCTTGAGCTCTTTGACTTCCTCTACATGGTTAATATCAACAACAATACTAGAGGAAGTAGAAGCTTCATTGTTAGAGCAACAAGGCAAAGGATGCAATTCATCACAAGATTTAGCATGGTTGTGAGAGGATGAATTACAAGGACTAGCACATGGCAATATAACATTTGGAGTAGATATAGTGCTAATGTCCACATGAGGCCCACTAGATGTTACCTTTGACATAATGGCCTCATGAGCTAACCTTAGCCTACCATGGGAGACTAGAAGATCCTCATGCGAGCTTGAGAGCTTGGCATGACTTTCTTCTAATTTCCCATAGTTGCTCGTTAGCAAAGCAAGTTGAGCCTTTAGCTCAACATTCTCCTTCAAGATAGATGCTTCACAAGAAATAGAGTTAGTAGCACAAGCATCATCATTTAAAGCAAGAGGTGAGGTTAACTTGGAAAGCTCTTTAGAATAAGAAGCTTTAAGTTGCTCATGTGACTCGGTGAGTTTGATGAGCTCCCCCTTGATGACCCTAGAGCCATTGTTATGGTGCTCAAAATCCTCAAGGAGTTTGGCATAAGCAACTTCAAGTTCATCATTTTTAATTTGAAGGGCACATGCCACCTCAAAATCTCTATCATGAGATTTCTTCACTCTAGATAGCTCTAGAGCAAAGGTATCCTCAAAGAGATCCTTAGTGGCTTGTTCCTCTTCAAGAGCTTCATTTAGGTTGGCAATTTCATTAGCATACTCACGCTCAAGACTACTTATTTTATCTATTTTGTCCTCATGTTCATATATTAGTTGCCTACTTTCAATAGCACAAGTCAAGATTTCAATGAAATTAGAGCAAACATTTTTATTAGGATGAAGAGCACGAAGGACTAGCCCCCCCTTCTCTTTTAGAGAAGCAACATCATTATCTACTTCTACATGATCAACATTCACATCATCATGAGATATATTGGAGTCCAAAGGAGAGGTTACCTTTGAACCCTTAGCCATGAGGCACAAGTGAACATTGGAAGAAGATGATGATGAGGGAACACATGAAGCTCTAATGACAACTTTGCCTTGGCCCACACATTCTTCACTTTCCTCTACATGGTTAGCAACACAAGAACTAGAGGAAATGGAAGCACATTTATCATGGCAACAAGGCAAAGCAAGCATATCATCATGAGATATATCCAATTCATTTCTACAAGATATGCAAGGGCAATCAACACTAGGATCTAAATCATATATGGTCCTACAAGTGTTCATGCCCAAAGATACAACATTGCAATGAGATAGAGACAAAGAATCATGAATGGAAATCTCACTATCTACATTGCAAGTTCTATCACCACTCACCATATCATTACCTTGTGACAACTCACATGTTGGTGTAGTGGAAAAAGATGAGAACTCATCGCGGCCGGAGGTGGATGGAACACAATCATCCTCATTAAGCTTGCACACATCATATTTTGCTTGAAGCTTGGTCCATATATCATGAGCATTCCGGAAAGGCATGATTGAGGAAAGAACTACAAAGCTCACAACATTAACAAGCACATTAGATGCTTGAGCTTCGAGATAAGAGTTTGTCTTCTCCTCCAAAGATAGATTTTGGGGATCCTTAGGAGGAGACCAGCCCATATCTAGAATGCGCTCAATGTTTGGGTCAATGGCCCGGAAATGACTAAGCATGCGAGTACGCCAACATCATAATGTGTGCCATCAAAAGTAAATGTGTGAGAGTGCACTAAACCCCTAGGAGACATCTTTACTCTCGAGGCGGTGAAGCCTAAAAGCGAGAGACCTCGCTCTGATACCAGTTGAAAGTACAAAGGAAGTCGCCTAGAGGAGGGGTGAATAGGATTTTAAAAATATTACGGTTTAGGCTCAAGTAAATGCGGAATAAAACTAACGTTTAATTTATTGAGCACAAAACCTTGCCATTAAGTTTACCTAAGTGCACCAACAACCTATGCTAAGCAATACAAGCAACAAAGTGATAGCAAGAAATAAATACTTCAAGCACAATGGCTATCACAATGTAAAGTGTATAAGTAAAGGGCTCGGTTGAGAGATAACCGATGGACGCGGAGACGAAGATTTGTTTCCCGAAGTTCACTTCCAAAGAAGCTACGTCTCCGTTGGAGAGGTGTGATGGCGCAATGCTCTCCGAACGCCACAAATGGCTCACCTCGAGGTGTGGTGGCTCGATGCTCACCCAACGCCACACAAGGCCTCACCCCGGATGCGGAAGCATGCAACTCACCGACGCCACAAAAGGCTCACCATATTCTCCCAAGTGCGCACCACAAAAGGCGGGCACTTGCTCCACTATGGGACGCTTGAGGGCGGTCACCGAACCCGTACAAGATTGGGGCTAACTCCACAACTCAATTGGAGGCTCCCAACAACAAAGCCACAAAAGGCTACAATGCCACAAAAGGCCAACAAAGCCACAAGAGGCTACAAGACCACAAAAGGTCAACAAGAACACAAAAGGTCAACAACCCAACCACACAACCGTCTAGGGTTCCAAGAACCCAAGAGTAACAAGCCCACAAGCTTGTACTCGCCGAATCTCCGAGGAGAACTCAAACCTATGCACCAAATGCAAGGGCAAGTCCTTCTCTCCCAAATTCCAACAAAGCTACAAAAGATATTGGAGGAATAAGGGAGGAAGAACACAAGAGGAGAACTCAAACCTATGCACCAAATGCAAGGGCAAGTCCTTCTCTCCCAAATTCCAACAAAGCTACAAAAGCTATTGGGGAATAAGGGAGGAAGAACATAAGAGGAGAACACAAAACTCTCCAAGATCTAGATCCCAATGATTCCTTCACAAAGAAGGGATTTGACTTGGTGGGATTGTAGATCTAGATCTCCTCTCACTTTTCCCTCAAAAAGATGTAAGAATCATGGGAGGGAGAGGGAGTAAGAGAGCTCAAATATGTCAACAATGGTGGGCAAAAACGAGCTCAAAAGATAGAGAACCATTGGGGAAGAAGCCCCCCTTAAATAGGACAAGGAAAAACTAACCGTTTGGGCCAGATTCGCGCCCCCACCGGAACTTCCGGCCTCCCATCGGAACTTCCGGCAAATAGAAACACAAGTTACTGAACCTGACCGGAACTTGGGTCGGAACTTGGGCCGGAACTTGGGTTGGGTCGGAACTTGGGCCGGAACTTCCGCTCAAGCAAAAACACAGGACAATATTGCACGAAAACTTTAATAACTTTTGATCCCGGACTCCGTTTTTGATGATCTTGGGCTCGTTTTGAAGAGAACGAAAAGTTTTACAAGATTAAGCAAAGTAACATAATAGTCCAGCATGGAAGTATAAAACCAAATTGAGAAAGATATGACCTCTCTAGAAGCGATGAACCGGTAAAACCTCCAAAACCCAAAACACAAGAAGTTGAGCTTGGAAACTCCGATTGGGATGAAACCAATTTTGTTGGAAAGATAATGACGAATAGAATCCAACAAAAATTATAAATATTGGGTATCACCTTGGGAGAAAATAATATGAATATATATGTGAAGTATCCCCCAAGGTGTGGAGCCAGAAAACTCGCAAGATCAAAAACTGCAATAAGATATGCAAGTGAAATCCTTAGATGATGAACTAGAGCTTGTTATGATGATGACCACAATCTCTAGATACTCTCATGGACAGGAACCAAATAACAACCAAGAAATATGATGTTATGAATGCAAATGTTTGAGCTCTCTCCGAACAATGCAAACGAGACACCCGCTTGAGAGCCCCTCTTGATAGAATGGCTATCTATCCTAAACCCGGTCTCCCAACTAACAATACGATACCGGCAAAAGAGAAGCCCTATCAAGAACATACCTTTGCCTTGAGCATCCCACTTGAACTTGATGTAGACCGTCTTGTTCTTCTATAGTGGGAACACCTTTCTTGGATGCTCTTGCTTGATGAAGATGAAGACTTGCAAATTGCTCCCCCATACTCCATGGGGACACCTTTTCTTTGAACTTGTCTTCATCATTCCATGAGCATGAGGATGGCAAGCTTCAAGCATGAGATCTTCTAGAGATGGCGCATCTTGAGCTCGCTCTTCTTCATCCTTACTTTAGGTTGATCCATCTTGATGCAACTCTTTGCACATGTCTTGATCAACCTTCAAGCTCCTTCTTTCTTCATGATTCCAATGGGCACAAAGCCCTTGGACATTTCTTCATCTTCCAACCTTGAGACCAACACATGGCCCAAGTGATGCCAATGGACAAGCCTACAAGTGAAACTCAATTTACACATTAGTCCATAGAGATTGTCATTAATTACCAAAACCACACATGGGGGCATACATGCCCTTTCAGCACGTCACCACCTTGCCTCTCCTCACACTAGAGGATCTCCCGCCAGCCTCGCTGGCCCGCAGCGCCAGGAACGCATCGCCTCCTTGCCAGCGTCACTCGGGTGGGCCGAGTTCGTCCCACCGCGGGACCGACGAATCCTCCACTGCGGGACTCCCTCTCCAGGACAGAGCCCCTGACTTCAGGCCAGCGCAGAGAAACTCCGAATGGGCTTCCATCTGGGCCAGGTCGGTCAGGCCAGGCCAAGTATAACGGTAGTCCGGCTAGGCCCCTTCCCCTGACTCGGCGGGAGATAATGTTAATCCGGCTGGGCCCTTCCCAGTTCGCCCAGGCCGAATTGGGCAGACCTCGGCTGGGCTATTTCATCCTCCTGGGCCGAAGTAAGAGACCTGGCTGGGCCCTTTGTCAGATGATTCGGCTAAGGCCAAGAACAGTCCGGCTGGGCCTTTGTCTCCAGCAAATAAGAGAAGGCCGAGTCAGCTAAGAGGAAGGCCGAGATACCACTTCGTCAGGGGCATCCGGGCCAAAGTATTTCACCCCGTACGCCCGCATATTCGTCTCCTAAAGGTCCCTCGATCACTACAGCGACGCGCCATCAAGTCAAGACAAGCTTCACATGTGTCGTGCCAGTCTTGGGACGCCCATGACTCAGACTGGCATGTGCTAAAGGGAATATGCCCATGGCATCAAAGAATATGCTAGGGAATATGCCAGGCATCTCCAAAGATGCCAAGGCATATGCTGAGCATCTAAGAAGATGCCAGGAATATGCTACACAGATGCTAAGCGTGGGGAACAAGTTTTGTCCCCTGGGCTCCCCTTTATAAGGAGCACCAGGGGGATCGTTCACAAGGGAGGCCCCGAAGGGCTCTTCCCCTCTCTGCTCAATAGGAGCTCTTCTTCTTCTTCTTCTTCCTCCAATCTCACAAAGAGATCTAGATAGAGGCATAGGAGATACAGCTCAAGGAGCATGATTATAGCCACAAGTATGGCAAGATTATAAGAGATTAGATGTAGAGAAAGAGGTCTTATCTCCACATGAGAGCCTCAATCCTACATACGTTGTATTTCTCTTTGTTCATACGAGTGCGGTCTTCACTGCATCATCCCTCCCCGGATTCCTCCACGTCCATCGGCCCCAACTTTAGCCTACTCATGGCATATGTCGTGATACCACCACGACATTTGGCGCCCACCGTGGGGCCTTTTAGTGGCGTTGGTTGGGTTTCCATCCGGACGGGAGCATCTTCATCAACTTCTTCCTCATAGGGCTCATTCAGCTCCACCAAGCAAACAGAGAACAAAGAGGTAAGCGCAAAGGCTCTCCAAGTCTGACTCATCAAAGCAGGTAAGACTCAGTAAGAAGGACTCAAGCACTACTCCAAGCTTACAGTAAGTACCAGGTAACTCAGCAGGGCAGGTATGACTTAGCAAGACTCACTCAAACACTTCTCCAAGTATACTGTAAGTGCCTGATAACTCAGCCACCTACACTCAATCCTTCACCCCGGGGAGAAAATAACTTAACCCGGGGACTAGTCAACTTATCCGTAGAGTCACCTTTGGATTAAGAGAACATTATGTTGATTTAGATCTGTATTTGAGTCAGCTAATTTATAACTCGGATAAAAGTTGAATCAGCTTATTTATGATTCAGATAGATTTTGATTCAGTTAATTTATGCTTTGGATTGACCTGTAACTCAGCTCACTAGCCAGCTTATTTATAACTCGGATAGAATTTGAGTCACCTTATTTATGATTCGGATAAGATTTGAGTCAGCTTATTTATAACTCGGATAGAATTTGAGTTAGCTTATTATGATTCAGATAGATTTTGAGTCAGTTTATCTATGCTTAGAATTGACCTATAACTCAGCTCACCAGCCAGCTTATTGCTGATTCGGATAGAATTCGGGTCACCTTATTTATGATTCAGATAAGATTTGAGTTAGCTTATTTATAACTCGGATAGAATTTCAGTCAGCTTATTATGATTCAGATAGAATTTGAGTCGGTTTATTTATGCTTTGGATTATCCTTTAACTCAGCTCATCAGCCAGCTTATTGATAATTCGGATATAATTTGAGTCAATTTATTTATGCTTCGAACTAACCTTAAACTCAGCTAAGTAGCTTGTCTCTAATTCGGACTAACATTTGATTCAGCTTGCCAGGGTATATTATAATTCGGATTTGTATTCGGACTCGGCGTACTAAGCGTATCTCAGATTCGGGCCGAAGCTTGATTCAGCTCGCCAGATTGCCAGGTTATGTTATGACTCGGATTGATGTTTCACTATCTTGCCAGGTTACCCCATATCTCGGACGACTATTTGCCAGCTTATCATATCTCGAATCTATATCTCATATCTACATCTCGAATCAGATCTCTCAGCGGTTAGCCCTATTATCATATCCCAAAACTTAATCTCAGATCTATATCTCGGATCCATGTCAAAGGAAAATTAATATCATCTCACCAAATCAAGTTATATCGTGGCAAATAGATGACTCGGATTTGAGTCATATACCTAGGATTTGAGTCAGGTGACTCATATTTGAGAGGTAAGTCAAATATGAGCAAAGTAACTCGGATTTGGAGTCAGATGACTCGAATTTGAGTCATATAACTCGGATTTTGAGCCAGATAACTCAGATTCGAGACATAAGTCAAATATGAGTAAAGTAACTCGGATTTGAGTCATATAACTCGGATATGAGTCATATAACTCGGATTTTGAGCCAGATAACTCAGATTCGAGACATAAGTCAAATATATGAGTAAAGTAACTCGGATTTGAGTCATAGAACTCGGATTTTGAGCCAGGTAACTTAGATTCGAGACATAAGTCAAATATGAGTAAAGTAACTCGGATTTGGAATCAGATAACTCGGATTTGAGTCATGTAACTCGGATTTGAGTCATGTACCTCGGATTTGAGTCAGATGACTCAGAATTAAAGCATAAATCAATTTTGAGTAAAGTAACTCGGATTTGAGTCATATACCTCGGATTTGAGTCATATACCTTGGATTTGAGTCAGATGACTCAGACTTAAGACATAAGTCAATTTTGAGTAAAGTAACTCGGATTTGAGTCATATACCTCGGATTTGAGTCATATACCTCGGATTTGAGTCAGATGACTTAGACTTAAGACATAAGTCAATTTTGAGTAAAGTAACTCGGATTTGAGTCATATACCTCGGATTTGAGTCAGATGACTCAGACTTAAGACGTAAGTCAATTTTGAGTAAAGTAACTCGGATTTGGAAATAGATGACTCGGATTTGAGTCATAAACCTCGGATTTGAGTCAGATGACTCAGACTTAAGACGTAAGTCAATTTTGAGTAAAATAACTCGAAGTATAACTTACCCAAAGGGGTTAAAAGAGCAGTGCCCAAGAAGGCCAGAACTCGTAACTTACCCAAAGGGATTAAAAGAGCAGTGTCCAAGAAGGCCAGAACTCGTAACTTACCCGAAGGGGTTAAAAGAGCAGTGCCAAGAAGGCTAGAATCATAAATTACCCAAAGGGGTTAAAAGACCAATGCCAAAAATGGCAGGAAGTCATAACTTACCCAAAGAGGTTAAAAGACCAGTGCCAAATATGGCCACAAGTCATAACTTACCCAAAGAGGTTAAAAGACCAATGCCAAATATGGCCAGAAGTCATAACTTACCCAAAGGGTTTAAAAGAGCAGTGCCCAAGAAGACCAGAACTCGTAACTTACCCAAAGGGGTTAAAAGAGCAGTGCCAAGAAGGCTAGAACTCATAAATTACCCAAAGGGACAGATCATCGGTTGCCCCTCCCCTCTCCACTCGTATTTTGACTCAATTTGGGTTTTGTCTTCGTGTTGCGGCATTACACGTTGCCTCGTGGACAACTGTTGATTTATGACACAAAGACTTATTCATCATTAGTAGAAAATCCAAAGATCACGTCAAAACCACACACACATTTCTTTATTTCTTTTATTACTTTCATGTAGAATGAGTTTGGAATGGGTTTGGCTTTTGCATAAACCAAACCCTCATGGATGCTAATAGGCTAACGCTATTAGTGGTAGGCAAAAAGAGCCGCACCATAGATATTTACCAATGGTTTATGCTATTAGTGGTGTGCCTTGCAGAAGTACAACCACTAGTATGTGGGTAATCTAACGCTGAGGCAAGTTAGTAGTGGAATGGGGATTGTAGGCATGCCACTAAATACTCCCATGTTTCATAATTTTATCGCATAATAAAAAATCCACCAACAAAATAAACTCCACTGACATCCCATCTAACACCCCAAGCACTCAGTCCTGTCTTCTTATCCTCACGTGTCACTGTATCTCCTATCTGCTTGACCCCTTCTTCACAACTATGCTGCCATCTCCTATACCGCATCGCCATATGCCCCTCCTCTCTCCACACGCAACGGCTCAAGACCGGCTTTGGCCGTCGCTTAATGGCACACGACCTCGCCCAACTAACCTTCTGCCTAGATACCCTGGTACTGGAATCCATCGTCTGGCTCTCCCGCGCACGCGCACTCGTCCACACCCATGTCCGGTGAGCGCCGCCTCCCTGGCTCGACAGCCCCTGCTTGGAACCCCCACCTCCGGCCGCTTCAGATCCTCGGTCAGCTCCAGCCCACACCCTCATGCTCGGTGCGCTGAGCTCCAACTCCACCTCCTGGCCTCTAGACCCCAAGTGTCGCCTCATGTTTGAGATCCTCTAACAAACTCTAGCATCATGCTCGCTGACACGACTTCCACTTCTTTGATCCGACGCGGATGTTTGCCACAACTTCCTCCTCTCTGACCTGATGCCAATGTCATTTTGGTGACAGTCTGGTACACTCTGAACTAGTAGAAGTAGTAGTAGGTCAATGGCAGCAGATTTTGACATGTTTGTGTTCTGGGAGTCTATGATCATGCAGCAACATCTTGTTTGTGAGAGGACATTTAGTTTGTTTCTGAGAAGACATTAAGTGGTTGATGAAGATGTTTGATTTTTTTTTAAACGAGGCAAAAGAATTTTAGGAACCCAAAACAAAATTACTCTTGTTTTGTGATCAATTTAGCCTAAAATTTCGTTTATATGCCAAAGTTATCCGTTTTTTCCTTCCGCTCTCTCGGTTAGCTTCATTCTGCCAGTGGGTCTTGACTGTTGAACACACTTCTCTGTCACGTCTGCTTTGACCAGTGGATAGAATCAACCTTCTATCCCTGTCGTTGCCTTGTGGACGTCTCAATTTTTTTGACACATCCTTGATTGAACAACCCCGACAAACCCATTCCCTGGTTATTCAGTTCTGCGGTTTTACAGGCGCTGGCGCTGTTAGAGATGGTCTAACTTGGTTGGTGGATCTTTTAGCAACATCTCCAGAATTATTCATCTTTTGACGAAACATCTCACACAAACTAGTTTGTCAGAAAATATTGCAGGTAGATCCTTGTATGGTAAATGACCAAATTGCCCTTGTTTCCTTGCAAGGGGCGCGAGCGCGATCCAGGTCAGACTCGTCCGCTCGCCTCCTCTGTTCGCGTCCACATCTCCCGTTCGCACGCGCCCTCCGGCGGCCGCTCGCCGGCGACCAGAGCACGGCCGGAAGAGCAGGTACACCACATCTCTTATGCCCTTCCCCCTTCCCCTCTTCTCCTCATATGCCCAGAATAGCAATGCATACATATCTTGGAAACCCTAGGTTCGTGAGATGACATTTCTCCGAAATCGAGGGGGGTTGGGGGAGTGAAGATAGGGGATATTTACATATCTTGGACTCGGTTAATAGAATGATCAAGTGTTAACAGGTGTTGGTGCAGGCAGCTCCAGTCACAAGATTTTGATGTCTGGTTTTTTGTTATTTCAGATTCCACGCACAATGGATGGGCAGAGCAGAAAGCACAGGATTTTAATGGTGTCTGACTTTTTCTTCCCAAACTTTGGTGGTGTCGAAAGCCACATCTATTATCTGTCGCAATGCCTGCTTAAGCTTGGCCATAAGGTAAGCTATTTTCCTGAAAAAAATTGTGAAGGGTGTACTGATTCGTAGGTCTTACCTTCTAATGAACACAACGAGCATATAAATTTATACTCCCTACGTTTGAAAATATAAGATGTTTTAGGTTTGTGAATGATATGTATCTAGACATCTTTTAGTGTATAAATTCATTTGAACCTATACACTAAAAGGTGTCTAGATACAACTCCTTCATAAACCTAAAACATCTTATATTTCTAAACGGAGGGAGTACAAAATAGCTTATGATACTCCCTCCGACCCATATTATTTGACATAGATTTGTCTAGATACGAACGTACCTAGACAAGTTGTAGTGCTAGATACATCTGTATGTAGATAAATGTAAGTCAACTAATATGGGTCGGAGGGAGTACTAATTTCTGTTTAGACTTTTGAACAAATTCAGTGTATTATTCTATAGGTTGTTGTCATGACACATGCATATGGAAAACGTTCTGGAGTGCGCTATGTTACTGGTGGCTTGAAGGTTTATTATGTGCCATGGAGGCCATTCCTGATGCAGAATACACTGCCTACGCTATTCATGACATTTCCAATCATAAGAACCATTCTTATCCGCGAGAAGATCTCTGTCGTGCATGGACATCAGGCCTTTTCAACATTGTGCCACGAAGCATTGATGCATGCTAGGACGATGGGGTACAAAGTTGTCTTCACAGACCACTCGCTTTATGGTTTTGCTGATATTGGAAGCATCCACATGAATAAGGTGCTGCAGTTTACTCTTGCAGATGTTGATCAGGCCATTTGTGTGTCTCACACAAGCAAAGAGAACACTGTCTTGAGGTCAGGGATATCTCCAGAGAAGGTTTTCATGGTTCCTAATGCAGTGGATACTGCAATGTTTACTCCCTCCCCTAACCGCTTAAGCTGTGATGAAATCATTATTGTTGTGATAAGTAGATTAGTATACCGAAAAGGTGCTGATCTTCTAGTAGAAGTCATTCCAGAAGTGTGCCGTCTATTTCCAAAGGTGGGTTATAACTATAGCTTCTCTTTTCATGAGCCTTGCATCAAATTCTAGAGGGTGAACTAGATGTATGTACTAAAGGCAAACAGATTCGTATTCAGCATATAGACATACAATTTTTTTATCACTATAATCCTTTCTGACCTGATCCGTATAAAAATTGCTTGACAGTTCAACTTCATAGAGTGTTTTGGTTCTTACATTATCATGTTGCATCCTTACTTTCTTCCTCTATGTTGTGTGGATTTAGTAACATTGATTGTCTTCCCTCAGTTACTAAATCTATGGAATTTTCAGGTTCGCTTTATTGTTGGAGGTGATGGTCCAAAACGTGTGCGACTTGAAGAGATGAGGGAGAAATTCTCTCTGCAGGACAGAGTTGAGATGTTAGGGGCTGTACCTCATGCTCAAGTACGATCTGTTTTAATATCTGGTCATATATTTCTTAACAGGTAGCTTTCTGAATTTTCATGGTATTGTGTTTACAATATTGTTCCTTTCATCCATTTATTCCTCTTTTCATCTAGATTGGTGTTATTTATGTGCCGTTTTTTCTCCTGTTTTTCCTGTATTTCTACTTTGTCATTAGTTATTGAATGCTACTGTGGTGTGTTGCAGTAGTTCAGATGGTTACAACTTCCAGCTTTTATTGCGACAAAGAGAATTGCTTTTATTGAACTTTTCCATTAATTTCTGAAAAACCCAAGACTTCTGTACAAATGATCACTGCCAGCAACAGGGTAGCTAAAAATTCTGTATTTGAATGTTTGGAACGTTTAGCGCTCTACTTGAACAGATATTTGTTCCTGTGATCATTCTTGTACCAGATTATTAATTTGTTCCTGTGATCATCTGGTTCTTCGAACATGTACTTAGAATACCATTTAATGGAACCTGCTGATATTGGGGCAATATTTCGTGGGGGTACTTCAAGCATATAGTACATGGATCTAATGCAAGCAGAAAGAAAAGAGCTTTTGCGTTTTTTTTTCCGCTTCTTAACATAATCCTAATATTAATGGGGATAAGTTAACCTTTTATGACAGTTATGCAGAGTTCAGTTAACCATAGTAATACTGAAACTTAGTCTTTGCTATTGTAGTTCGCTTACAGAAGCATTTTGCATAGCCATTCTGGAAGCAGCAAGCTGTGGACTGTTGACAGTAAGCACTAGAGTCGGAGGAGTTCCAGAGGTATGTCCTTTACATTTAAAAGTTTTCTCTTGTATATAACCATAAATCTCAGCTAGTGGGACAATTTGCAGTTCCTTACAAAAGACACTGTTTTCAGGTTCTACCAGATGACATGATAGTACTTGCAGAACCAGATCCAGAAGATATGGTACGAGCTGTCACGAAAGCATTGACATACTTCCCAGCATAGATCCCCAAACTATGCATCTTCGGGTGAATTTCAACTCTTTACACTTGGTTGATCTTACTGCACATTGGACCCCTGTCTGAAATTGGCATTCTGCATCAACTTTTCCTTCTGTAGAAACTTGATACAAGTTGTTTCATGCTTATTGAAATCTGATGTTGGTCGTAGATGAAAAGACTTTATAGTTGGGATGATGTGGCCAAGAGAACAGAGATTGTGTACGACCGTGCGATGCAGTCCTCAAACACGAATTTGCTAGACCGTCTTCCCAGGTGAGTACAAGGCAGACCATGGACTGAAACAATGATTTTCCCTTTTGATCATTATCTGCAGTTAGATATATTGTCATTGTTTGCTGTCAAAGTACTAGCTCTATTCCCTATAAGGGTTATTTCTACAGGAAAAATTGTGGGTACATTTTTGCAACCACATGAAACATAAAAGGAAGCCACTAATTTTTGTGTTTCCATAATGGCGCAGATACCTCACATGTGGAGCCTGGGCAGGCAAACTGTTTTGCCTTGTTATGATTATAAACTACCTCGTATGGTGCCTCCTAGAATTCCTGCAGGTAATTCGCTTACCCGTATTCTCTCATTCTTTTCCGGAGTTTTGAATAAGTTGAAACAGATTTTTTTCTGCCCCTCAGCCAGCTGAAGGTATCGAAGAAGTCCCAGATATGGGGCCACTACAGATTCAGTTACATTCAGTGGAGGATGACTAGTTCGAAGCATGAGGAAGTTGAACCTAGACTGCCAAATTTGCAACCATTTTGGCCTGGAGGTCATGATATATCTATTTTAGGCTCCTGCTCTGCAATTTCTGTCAGGATAGTTGTTCAGACACTAAATGCTTAAATGGTTGAAGTACTCAAAGCTGAACTGAGTTATTGTTGTTCAAGTCCACTGCTCAGTTAAATGGGAGCAGATTCAAATCAAAACTAACCGTATAACTAATCTAACTTTTAGATAGTGAGGATTACACATACTGAACTTGCAACAAGCTGCTTGCTACAGCTACATATCCTTACCCCCTCTTTTTTCTGCTATTTTCTTTATGATATTTACAGTTCCAGTTTTACCACTAGATATAGTAGGGAAGGGGAAGCACCAGTGACAGGCGAATAAGCAACAATGGTAATAGCAAGCTAACAAAATAACATATACTGCAGGTAGGAGCATCAAGGTTAGAGAGAAAATGCATGAAATCTGGACTACAAACATTTCCAGAACTCATACCAAGAATGCAAGTAAGTTTTTTGTTACAATGTTCCTAGCTACAATCAGTGAAGGTGGCCCGAGGTCTAGTGATATTCTGCCTCCTCCCCTGCCTATTATGAGTGGAACAATATTATGGTTCGGTAATAGTAAAACTCTGTTTTTGCCCCTAATATTGCAGTACATTCAATAATTAGTTGATCAGTTGAGACTAGAATCAGATATTAGACATCTTATTACATACTACCTTCAGAGCTCTTTTTTCAGAGCTCGCCTGGTTTTGCGCCTCGAAGAACATACCCAACGGGGCGGGACAAAATGGGAGAGAGCAAAAGGTTCGCAGACCGTTTTTGACCGCGTACCAAATTTGGGGAGCATTTGTGGAGGGACGGACGCCTCATGTGTCCGTCCTAGCCCACTTGCCTATGACCTACCTTATTCCTTTTCTATTCCTCCTAGTGCTGCGCTGCCTCCCCCGCTCGAGCCCGCATCCTTGACCTCCCGCGATGTCGCCTATATCCCTGGCATCTTCCTCGCGCGCTGTCGCCCCTGCTCTCACCCTCATGCACCACCTCTTACATCCTTGCCTCTTCCTCGCGCGCCATCGTCCTTGCTCGCGAGCTCTTGCCTCGCCGTCCGCATCCCCGATCTCTTCTCCGCGTGTTGCCGCCCCTTCTCGCGACCTCCTGCGCCGCTGCCTGCATCCCTGGCCTCTTCCTCGCGCGCCATCGTCCTTGCTCGCGACCTCTTGCGTCGTCGTCTGCATCCCCGATCTCTTCTCCGCATGTCGCCGCCCCTTCTCGTGACCTCTTGCGCCGTTGTCCGCATCCCTGGCCTCTTCCCCGGGTGCCCGCCGCCCCTGCTCGCAACCTCCTGTGTCGCCACCCGCATCCCCGACCTCTTCCCCACGTGTTGTCGCCTCTGCTCGCGACCTCCTGCGCCGCCTCCTACATCCCCGTCCTCTTCCCCGCTGGCCGCCACCCCTGCTTGCGGCCTTTTGCGATGTTGCCCGCATCCTCGGCCTCTTCCCTGTGCCACGCCGCCTCTGTTCGCTCTGGACGCGGGGAGTGTGCAAGCTCTTTTTTCAGAGCTCGTCTGGTTTTACGCCTCGAAGAACATACACAACGGGGCGGGACAAAATGGGTGAGAGCAAACGGTCCGCAACCCGTTTTTGACCGCGTACCAAATTTGGGGAGCATTGCGGTGGGATGAACACCTCATGTGTTTGGCCTAGCCCACTTGCCTATGACCTACCTTCTTTTTCTATTCCTCCTAGTGCCGCGCCTTCGCCCCTGCTCGATCCCGCATCCCTGACCTCCCGCGTTGTCGCCTACATCCCCATCATCTTCCCCGTGCACTGTCGCCCCTACTCTCACCCTCATGCAGCACCTCTTGCATCCCCGGCCTCTTCCTCACGTGCCATCGTCCTTGCTCGCGACCTCTTGCGTCGCCATCCGCATCCCCGATCTCTTCTCCGCGCCTCGCCGCCCCCTCTTGCGACCTCCTGCGCCGTTGCCCGCATCCCTGGCCTCTTTCCCGCGTGCCCGCCGCCCCTGCTCGCGACCACCTATGTCGCCGCCCGCATCCCCGACCTCTTCCCCACGCGACGTCGCCTCTGCTGGCGACCTCCTGCGCTGCCGCCTGCATCCCCGGCCTCTTCCCCATGGGTCGCCACCCCTGCTCGCGGCCTTTTGCGCCGTTTCCCGCATCCGCGGCCTCTTCCCTATGCCACGCCGCCCCTGCTCGCTCTGGACGCGTTGACGCTCGTCCCGCCCGGCATCCTCCACGGACGCTGCACCGTGCGGTCATCGCCCGTTCTCCTTCCAACAACCCTGCACCTCCTGGAGTGCCTCCTCTAACATGCCATCAAGCGTGTGCTCTCAAGGCCCGAGCGCGGCGGCGACCGCCTCCTCCTCCGACGCGCCGTCTCTCTCCGGACTTCGCTCCCTCTTGTGCACCTTCTGCGTGGTCGGTGGGGGTAATGTTTGGGCGAGGCGGCGGCTGATTGCTGCCTCTCCCTCTCGTCCATGACACCACACCGCTGTCGGCGGGGCTGGTGTGCTGCTCTGCACGGGCAGTCTCCGGCGTCGGCCTCACTTTGCAAAAATGGTCTGAGGAAAATGAGGTGTGCCGTTGGGTGCACCCCCGGACAGTCGGTTGGCACGCGTCAAACGGACAAAATCGGACACATTTTTTTCTTCTATAAGCTTAGCTGACTATCCTTTTTCTAGGGATCACGTAGCTGACTAGCTGTTCGTTTTGTTTTTTAGGAAGATGGGCCTCGAGTTCGACTTCCAACAATTGTGTTCCGCGCGGCGGTAACGTGGGCCGACACTCACCGGTCCATTTGGTCTTCGCGCGCACCGCACGTCGTATGCGGCCGGCCGCAGCCCCGCGGACCGAAAGCTTTTGCGTTTTGTCCCACCTCGCTCGTACAGGGAGTGCGACACTTGGTTAAAAGGCAGCGTGGATTCTTTCTCATCGCCGAGCTTGGTAGTGCGAGCTCCTAGCCCAGCTTCGGGGGTACAGTTGGAATGTTGAGATGGAAAATTGAGCAGAGACTGGACCGCTTGCCCGGGCCTACACCCCGAGGGCCCGTCACCCTAGGTCATTTGTGTTGGGGGCAAGCCCAAGTCTCGCTCTGTCTTGCTAGGCCTACACCCTGAGGGCCTGTGACCCTAGGTCATTTGTGCTGGGAGCAAGATCCTTCTCTACCAACTGTTTTTTCTTATGTTTGTTTTTTTGGATTATTATTATTTTTATTTGATAGGTTCAATCACTACACACAGAAAAATGCAATCATCTTTAAGCCAACGTGTAAATTGCGGCGTTATTATTTTTAGCTTTTTGCTAGAAAATAAAAATCCAAATTCGGTCGCCGACGCACAGAGGTTGGCCAGATGGTGCAGCTAGCATTGCAGGGGCGCGCCATCACGTAGAACAGATCTAATCGCCGGTTGCGAGCTTTGCTCAGTGGCGAGCCGACAACGACATGGGAGAGAAGGGGAAGGGCGACGGCAGGGAACGATAAATTAGGCTCATGTGTAAGAGCATACCTAATCGTTGGCCATTTTCATGCCGAAATCCGGATCAAAATATGGCCATACGAAACTAGTTTTCGACATGGGAACGCCGATTTTTCCACTCGCGTTATCAGGCCGAGTTCCTGCATTCGGCTAAAATTCAGTCGAGTTGGGAGAATTAAGGCGAATTTTATTAATTGAGGGCGAATATAGGTGGATTACATCGAATTTAGACTACATTTAGATAAAAAAACCTAGAAAAACATAATAGGCCGCGCCGTCGCCGAGGCCGCCGCCGATGCCGATGCCGGACGCCGCTTCTACATGCCGAAGTTGCCGTAGAAGGACGTGTAGCCAGGATCGGCCTTGTCGTCATCGTCGCTCGGCAGCTGTGACGGGCGGGAGCTCCTCTGGCCGGCGTCGTCGCACCTCTAGGGCTGGTAGGAGGGGCCGGCTTCGTCGTCATCGCCGAGGACGACGAGCGGGGCGTCCTGGTAGGCGAGGACGCTGCCGGACCACGCCTGGTGCTGGGCCTGCTCCTGCTGGACGCAGAGGCGCTCCTCCTCCCAGACCGCCCTAGACCAGGCGAGTATGTCCGGCGAGGACGGCTCCACCGGCGGCTGCGGCACCGACTCCCGCAGGGACTGATCCATCGCCATCTTCATGGCGAAGGCGTCCTCGTCGATAGGCACCGTCCAATCAGCCGGCTCTGGCTTCGGCTGGCGAAGCCGAAGACGCCCAGTGGGCGGCGAGGGCGCACGCGGCTCGTTGATGACGATGTCGCACGCCCTTGTCCTCGGCGGCGAGCGAATCGGCGTCTCCGGCTCGTGCTTGATCTGCCGTAGAGGCGGCGACATCGCTGGCGTGGACTCGGAGGAGCGAGACACCGAGGCCGCGAAGGAGAGGCTATCCATCCTCCTTGGCAACCAATTGGCCGTAGGACGGGCCCTCGCCCTTGACGCCGATGTCGCGTTGCGGGGGAAGCCGAGGCGGGGAGTGTTGCCGGCGTGGATGTGCTCCAGCACGGCGACGAGAGTTCGTCCGGGAGCGCTCCACCAACAGCGGCGCGACGCCGCGTTGTTCCGCTTCGGCGGCGACCCCGGCGGCCCCTCGTGGCGGGCGAGCTCCTTGAACCGCCTGTCCGCGAAAAACTGCTCCCAGTAGAGCAGATTGCCCGGATCCTCGGCGAGATCTGGGTGTTCCATGCCGACGATGGCCGCCTGGATCGCCTCGACGATTTCTTCGTCTTTGGGCACCGATGGAATCGGTATCCCGCCGGCGCTGAGCTTCTAGCCGGGGGGAGGTGAACATCGGGCGACGCCATGTAGCCGGCGTCGTGCAGCATGCGCGCCTCCCACGGCTGGAGCGTGCGGCGGCCGAAACCGTTCGCCGCCGCGGGATCGTCGGGAAAGCGCTCGGCCATGGGAAGTGGGGGGGGGGGGGGAGGGAGTGTGGTGAGTTTGCCGGAGTGAGGGGTTCGCCGGAGTTGGGAGAGCTGGGGAGCTGTGAGGGAGTGTGAAGGGTTCCGCGCGAGGGGTACGGCTTTTATAGGCCGAGGCGGGCGACGAGGGCGGGAAGGGTGTGTAGGCGAGGGCGGGAAAAGTGGGAACGACGGGAAGTTATTGCCCACCGGTCCGTCGCGGGAGCCGAGAATGCGGCAGTGGCGCGGCATTATGGCGACGCGTGGCCGAAGCGACGCGCAGTTATTGTCCGAGGCGGAAGGATGACGACGACCCGGCTTCCATCGCTGACTGGGCGGGTCCACTCGCCGTCTCCTTTTTTTTTCACCGAATTCGCTTCATCTGGCGTTCCCAGGGCGTTCTCGGGATGCTGGGAATGGCATGAGAAGTCCGGACCAAAGTTGGCCCAAATCCGGACGAAACTAGGGTCCTGAAACGCAATTGGACCGATTTTCAGCGTCCGGACAAAAAAACGCCTTGGGATCGGCATCCTGGATAGGCGAGTACAGATGCTCTAACCCTGCTATCACCATTCTTGGCATAAGTTGTGGAAATATTTGTAGTCCTGCTTTTCATGCATTTCCTCTCTAACCTTGATGCTCCTACCTGCAGTTTATGTTATTTTGTTAACTTGCTATTACTGTTGTTGCTTATTGGGCTCTCGCTAGTGCTTTTCCCTTCTCTACTATATCTAGTGGTAAAACTGGATTATTTCTTATTGTCTTTATTGGCTTCACCTCATATGCCCAGAGAATACGAAGGTGTGTTGTATTCAGGTTTAACTATTACGTCTCAAATAGGGAGCCTTTTTTTTAGATTTATAATATGAAGGTGTGTTGTATTTTTTTAAGTGATGATCACGTAGTTCGTTTTTTGTTTTTTTAGGGAGGTGCGCCTCGTGTTGGACTTCCAACAGTTGTGTTCCGCTCGGCGGTAACGTGGGCCGACGCT
The DNA here is from genome assembly GCA_916181665.1 of Avena sativa. NCBI lineage: Eukaryota > Viridiplantae > Streptophyta > Magnoliopsida > Poales > Poaceae > Avena > Avena sativa. The sequence goes on from OV702285.1 coordinate 19,473,103, forward strand.
CACCGGCCCATTTGGTCTTCGCGCGCACCGCATCGCACGTCGTATGCGGCCGGCCGCAGGTCCCGCGGACCGAACGTTTTCTTTTGTCCCACCTCGCTCGTACAGGAGGGCCATACCTAGTTAAAAGGCAGCGTGGGTTGAGCCTTGTCGCCGAGCTTGGTAGTGCGAGCTCCTAGCCCAGCTTTGGGGGTACAGTTGGAATGACGAGATGGAAACTTAGCAGAGACTGGATTGCCGGGCCTACACCCTGAGGGCCCGTCACCCTAGGTCATTTGTGTTGGGGGCAAGCCCAAGTCTCGCTCTGTCTTGCTAGGCCTACACCCCGAGGGCCTGTGACCCTAGGTCATTTGTGTTGGGGGCAAGACCCTTCTCTACCAACTGTTTTTTTTACATTTTCTTTTTTAGATTTTTTTATTTAATGGTTTCAATCATGACTAACATTTTTTCTAATTAAAATAAAAAATATAATCTAGTATTTTATGTTATCATTTTTGTCTTTTTTTTAGAAATAGAATGCAAAGTTTTGTCGTCGAAATTCAGAGGCCGGCCAGATGGTGCTTGCACTGCAAGGGTGCGCCATCATGCAAAGCAAATTCAACTGTCGATTGCGAGCTTTGCCTGGTGGCGTGAGCCGACAATGATGAGAGAGATAAGGGGGAAGGGCGATGGCGGGGGATGTGTAAGGGAAAAGATAAATTAGGCTCATGTGTAATCCTGCTATCACCGTCCTCTTGAATTACGTTATCATTTTTTCTAATTCATGACTAACATTTTTTCTAATTAAAATAAAAAATATAATCTAGTTTTTTACGTTATCATTTTTGTCTCTTTTTTTAGAAATAGAATGCAAAGTTTTGTCGTCGAAATTCAGAGGCCGGCCAGATGGTGCTTGCACTGCAAGGGTGCGCCATCATGCAAAGCAAATTCAACTGTCGATTGCGAGCTTTGCCTGGTGGCGTGAGCCGACAATGACGAGAGAGATAAGGGGGAAGGGCGATGGCGGGGGATGTGTAAGGGAAAAGATAAATTAGGCTCATGTGTAATCCTGCTATCACCGTCCTCTTGAATTACGACCTGGAAGTTATCAAATTTCAATCCTTTTACATCCTGACAAGATCAATACGTTTCTTGTTCTTAAATAATATTTTCCCTAAGAAAATAAAGATACAGTTAATTTGTTCTTCTTTTCTGGCCAAAGTACACTTGTAGCTGTGAGAAATGTTGCTCCTTCGTCTGCGGTACTGAAAGTATGAGATGCCTTTGATCCTCAGGCTCGGTTGCAACAATCTGCAACAAAAAGCAATAGCAGTAGCCTTAGACAAACAGTTATATCACCTGGTTGTGCATGCTACTCTGAAGGGAGCAAACATCGTCAATGATGCCGCCGTGGGGCTCGCGCTGGGCTAATCGATGAAATCACTGAAACGATCAGAGGAGGACAAGGATTTCCAATGGCCCTTGGCAAGGCTTGTTGTTGCTGAACCTGAATAACTTTAGAGAACAACAACGAGAAATAGATGAACTCGCAAGACAAGAGAGACAAGGTTTTTGTGCTGCGTACAACTACCGCAACCTAAAACATTTCAGGACACGATCGGGTAGTGGACAGTGCCACCCCAAAGTCCTCCATCGCTCCCTACTTTGCCACCATGATCCGTTTGCTCGTGCCATCCCACGACGAGATTAAGGCGACGACATAGTCTGCTGACAGAACATCCAAGGCGTGAAAAAACTCAGCGCAGCTTGGTTTATTTAGCCAACCGAAAATGCCAACTAAAACTAGCACCTAGACAGCGCGACAGGTTTAACTGACGAAACTGAAGATTTCGACCAAGGGTTAGATGAGTGCTGTGGTTGCAGATACCGAGCAATGAAACACAGCCCACTTCTGCTTTAATCCTTCTGTTTCATACTTTCATTCATCACAAAAAAAAAGCCTTTATTAATTACTTATTTCTTCTGAAGTTTGTTGTTACTCATCCTTTCAGTCAAAAGTTTGCTGTTGGCTGTTGATAATTGCATGTCGAATCTTGGAGAAGAGATTTGGTTTATGCTGGTGGTGGTCGGTTGGTAAGGTTTCTATTTTATTTTGAAAAAAGAGATAGGATAGCTGATAAGTTGCTGAGCGATGCAAATTGTCAGATATTGAACAAGAGTGTCAATTTATTGAGGCCCATGCTCAATAAATCAGCTGCTCTCTTTTTTCTTCTAACAGATAGGGCCCGGAAGGGAAAATATCAGTATAGTTTTGGCTCCATCATAGAGTAGTTTAATGCTGCAAGTGTTTACCTAATGCATCAAAGAATCCAACTAGGCAGCTGAGGTGTCCCCAAGTTATCCACATACATTGGAGAATCTGATCTCGCCATCATAAACAAATGGCACAATCATAAACAAATGGTACAATGATAAACAAATGGTGCTTGATAGGGGACAAAAAGGCAATGATATTCTAATGCTTGACACACTGCTTTTGGTTGCCACTTACTGCTTTCAATTTATCTATTACGTGGAGTAGATTGTTGCTCTTTCCATCTGCTGCAAAACCATCTCCCTTTCCTTGGTGTTAGTGTTTATCCCCTTGCTATTTTAGGTAACAATTCCTTGTTCCAATACTTGGACTGATGATCATATCATTTCTTACTCAGGAGACTCTTCTCGAGATGACATACATTCTTGATTGGACCATAAACAAACGCTGGCTGAGAAAATATATGCCCCAAAAGTATAAAACTATAGCTCTCAACTAGGCTGACCTCCTTTCCTTTTTCTGTCTCTTGTTCTTTGAAATACCATCCACTGAACATGCATTTGGCCAACTCTGTTTGGATGGTATATGCAAAGTGGCCCCTGAAAATGCATAAATTGGTTAAATATCCTCTTGCAGAAGTAAAATACTACACCAGCTTATGAATGGTAGTAGTGGTATCATTCTGTCTATTATCAAAATCTCTGTCGGAAGTCTGTGGTTCAGAGATGAAACACGTGGACTTGTGTGTCCTGAAAGTATGCCCGATACAGTGATCGACCTCTTTCTGCTTGAATCTTTGTATGCCCAATCTGACATCCTGTTAGTAGTTTATTAGGGCATAATGCACATCTCTAGGCACTCTTGGGACTTCAAGATTTGCATTATCTTTCTCATACCAATGGAGATGCATGATGAGGAAGATGGCAGAGATTCCAAAAGGAGACCCTTGTGCTTTTGTCTGTCTTAGCTCCCCTGCTAACCCTGCTTTTCTAGAGGTTACATAAACAAGTACTACTTGTCAGGCTACAAGTTCCAACTTCCAAAAAGCCACATGATCTCTTGCCACAACATTGGAACCGAAAATGTAACACTCACACTCACTGTTATCGCTTGATCCCTGTGCCAAAATTAAAACACCACCTTAGCCCTACAGAGTAAAATTCTTACGGTTAACATTTTTTATGCCACAAATTACAGAGCATAAGTTACTCCAATAAGATGAAAGTGAGACATGAGTTATGGAACAGAGAAATAGGAGAGACAGATGAGTAATGAAGCGACCTGAGATGGTTCCTAGCAAGAGAGAAACGTTCAGTGTCGATCCCCTGATGTATAACCATCAGGAGTAGCAGCTGTTTACTGGAGCTTGAGCAGGAGAATCGATGTGGACGGAACTCTCATCATGGACGGTGGAGACGACGGTCATGTCGAAGAAGGCCACTCGCAGTTTTTCACTCTGAAACATATCTTCATCCGCCCAACTTTTCTAGATTTTCCTCTCCCAAAAAGAGATTCTTTACTCGATAACTAGGCCACGCGGGAACTAGTATACTAATGATTTTTGCGATTCTTGTAGTAGTAATTAAACTTTTTTATGTGGCCTTTGGTGTAAGAAGATACTATACGGGATCGAGGGTAACCTTAATTAGCACAAACAAATCAAGATCAACATGCATGGAACAGATGATTCAGATGTGCATCAGTGTCATGTATATACAATCTACAGCGAAATCAACAAGGATTGCGTCGGTTAGTCCATCCTCTTCTGGATTTAGCCGGTGGCTGTCCTTTTCTTGGAGATTTTGTCTCGCGAAAGCAAGGTGTGAGACCAATAATGCACCATGTGGTCTCTCTTGGATTGCATTCCCCCTTTGATCCAGAAAAAAACTAGTACTACCACATATATAAATAAAAACATTAGACAACCTTGTAATCTAGTGAAATGATCATACTATTTGAAACCATTCCTCTCCAGATGACTGAAAGACATGTACTACAGGTGTATGACACTGTCAGGACACTCACAGAACAAGAACAGCTGTGCATTCTCGAATTGTTGCTATCTGGAATCTGGAAACTTAAAACAAAAAACAGAAGCCAGGATAGATAATACGAGGAGGAGGAGGCAGTTTGTGGTCCTGGCCTGGGTGCAAAACCGTTTGTGGTCCTGCCTCGTCAACAGTCCTACTCTATTTCAGCTCACATCCAAAGAAAAACTTGTATACTTTTTCAGCCCGGATATGTGTGTGAACTTTTATTTATCTCTATCAATCATGTAAGCTCCCCCTATTTGGACAGCATCCCTTGGTTTGAGGTCTTGATTCACAAGCCAAACCACAAGTCCACGACACTGTTTAGCTTTAATTACTCCATTCCTGGACTCAGGAAAGCTCCTCTTTGCATGTGTGGTGACGTTTGAACCTTGGAAGGACAAAGCTTTGCCATACCTAGGGCACAGTAACAAATGTACTGCTCCCAGCTTTAGTCGAGTATTGAGGGATTGAATAAGGAATGCCTTTTTTTTAGTTAGTGTTTTCTTGTATTTCTGTTTATTTGGTTTTCCCTTCTTCGCGAATATACGTGAATGTACAGGGTGGATACTCAAGATCCCAAATGTAAACACGTGCAAAAAAAATAATGTTTGTAAGTTTTAGAAAATTTTAAAATAGATCATGCACATAAATATTGAATAAATACCATTCTTGTAAAAAAATTATAAATAAATACATCATATGTGGCCTCGACAAGAAAGAGAAAATGGAACTTGCACAATAAAAATTTCGGTGCTTGTGTTTTCCCCAGGTATTTCTTTTTTCGTTTTCTGCAAGTTATAATCTTTTGTGTTTAAGTTTCAAACTTTGTATGCACAAAAGTGCATACATTATTGGTTCAATATATGCTCAACCAAATTATTTTGGAGTCGATTGTGATTGTCCCAATTGCGGATTTTCATGATACACATGTAGAAACTATTCGAAGAGCCACTCCGGCCTCGGGCTCAACCAAATCCTCCTGATAGTCCAACCCTTGGTCATAGATGGAATCATCAATCATCCTCAACAATCATGTTGTGCATGATCACGTAAAAAGTCATCACCTCATATATAGTCTCCACCTTCCATGTTCTTGTAGGGTGCCGGACAATAGCCTAACGATATTGTAGCACACCAAATACTTGCTTCACATCCTTCTTAGCACTCTCTTGTTCTTTAGCAAATATAGCCATTTTCTTTTCTTCGGTTTTGGGATTGCTTCACAAATGTAGACCATGGTAGATAGGGACCACTAAATTGTACCCCTTGTTGTAGGGGTGGCCATTGATCTCATAGTTGACCACTATAGCATTGCCTTTTGCAAGCCTAGAGAACCACAGGGAGCTTTGAAGCATGTTTACGTCATTGTGAGAGTTTGCCATGCCGAAGAAAGAGTGCCAACTGCAGGTATCTAGTGATACAACCTCCTTGAGTATGACAACTCACCCTCTATCATGTCCTTTATATTGCTCACTTCTAATGCATTGAATCTACACTTCCAAGCATCCAACGAAATCCTCTCGAGACTCATTGATCGACTTGTGCCCACAGCATTGGATTCTCTCAAATAATTTCCACCAAACAAATGCATAACTACTCTACAAAAAAATTGTACATTGATTAAAGGCATGTCGAATCGCTATATGCGCATGTACTTATCAAAAAGATCACTATAAATTCCATGCGTAAGCATCTGGATAACTACATGTCGCATAAGAAGAGAAGCTAATATTATGAACATGATTGGTCTTGCATTGAAAGTAAACATCATAAAGCTTCACTCCCTCCATAAGACGCAGGAACATCGGTATCCTCGTCCGGAAGCGTCATTGGGTGGGTAGGGTATAGCAGTTGGTATGATGGAAGTAGTCGGTGTACAGTTGGACATGGCCGACCTATCGTCTATGATGCAACGCAGCCGCACGTCCCTTTATCGAGCCCTTGAACCCTAGATACTATTTCTCATTATGGTCATTGATGAGAAGAGTCTTGGCCATAGAAAACTCGCTATCATCGTCGAACTCGTCGTATGACTATGTATAGATGAAATGGTGGTAGTATAATTCCCATGAGGTGTCTTCTATGATCTATGCAGGTGAAAAAATAAGCATAGGTCACTATATTCCACTCTATACTCTTGTAATACAAACTAGTGATGGTTTCGTACCTCAAAAAGAAGGTGTCTCAAGGTGTTGAAAACCTTGCGGACAAGGAAGATCCTACTCCAGGCGAACACAACATGTAGTGGCACTGAACGGGGCACAACAGTCAATGTCGAGAACCTACGACAAAGTCTTGAACTCTGCTCGCGGAAATAGCAAGGCCCTAAAATGTTGTTGTTTTTTGCAGGGACCGAGCTCCTCTACGGCCGACAAAACATAGGAAATAATCAGACAAATAGCTCAGACTCTTCCGTCTACTGGAGGCGGTGGAGGGCGGTATTTTAAGATAGGAATGATCGAGATAGCGGCCCGATGAAGGATATGCGGGGGGAGATGGATCTTGGGGTGGGAGATATGTTGGGAAAGAGGATGGACTTTGAAAGGGCATTTCTGTTGAAAATATACCCTAGAGGCAATAATAATAATGTTACTATCATATTTCCTTCATAATAAATGTTTATACTCCATGCTATAATTGTATTAACAAGAAACATAATAGATGTGTTGTTTCATAAACAACATTATGTCCCTAGCAAGCCTTTACTAGGATAGCTCATTGATTAATGATGGTTATGGTTCCCTAACCATGGACATGTGTTGTCAATTAATAACAGGGTCATTCCATTAGGAGAATGACATGATGGACAAACCCAACTAAGCAAACCAATTAAATCGTATCACAATGTTTAAATTGCCAAAGATGATATATGTCAAGTATCCTAATCCTTAGAATATGAGATTATGTTATTCACTTGTACCGGAAGAATGATTTGGGGGCATCAACTGTCACACTTCGGGAAGAACTTGTTGAGTTGCATGTACCAAGACTATGATTTGTCCCTCCATGCGACGAAGAGATATACTCTGGTCCCACTCGGTAATACACATCTTACATTGCTTGGAAGCACATGACTAATGAGTTTGGTCACATGGTATGTTTTATTACGGTATGAGTAAAGAGTACTTGCCGGTGACGAGATGTCACTAGGTATAATAATCAAGATGTTGATTGCGGAGTACCGATGGTTAGATCTCGAGCAAGTTAAAGATCACGTGACAAAGGGAATGGAATACATGATTGTTTCAATCATCATCGTGGTTCAAACCAACAAAGATCGTCATTAAATATGTGGGAGTCATTATGGACATCCAGGTCCTATTGATGGTTATTAATTGGAGAGGTGTCTCGATCATGTTTGCATGTTCTCGGACCCATAGGGTCACACTTAACGTTTAGTAACGCTATGTTACTTCTCGATATTAATTATGGTATGACTGAAGTTTTTCGGAGTCTCGTATGGGAACCAGGACATGAATAGGAGCTTCAGAATGGTCAGGACGTAATTTTTCATATAAGGAAAGTTGTTTTCATGGTTTTGGGGAAGTTCCAAAAAACTCGATAGAGTACCGGAATGTTCTAGAAGGTTCCGGTGGGTCTCATAGTGGGACCCACCTACTCTAGAGGCTCCACATGGACCTAAGGGCTGCAGCCACAGGCCCACATGGGCCTAGGCACCACAACCCCAGTTGGCACATGTGCCAAAGCAAAAAATCCTAGATGAAAATATGGAAGTGGGGAGGTGCCTTAGGAAGGGGAGCCCCCGTGTCCGCTAGCCATATGCCTTGGTAGGAAATCCCCTAGTCCCCATGCCTAAATGTAAAGGAGGAGGTGCAAGGGGAAACATATACCAAACCCTAGCCTCCACCCCCTCCTGTTGCTTCCCTTCCTCCTCCTCACGCGGTGGTGCCTGCGAGGACTCCACCATAGCCATCACCCCATCGTGCTACTGGCATGGATGCCATCTACCTCTCCCTTGTTCTCTTGCTGGATCAAGAAGAAGGATGCGCCACCGATTTTTACGTGTGCATATCTTGGAGGTGTCGTCTATTGTGGATCGTGAGGAGATCTACATCAACCAATGTTGTGAAACATTTTCAGCTCGTGTTCATCAAGGGTATGATGATCTAATTCCTCTCATTACTTGCATCTATTTATGATTGGACCTTGGTTTTTTTCCGCGTGCTCTCGAGAGGATTTTTGTTTTTCTATTGCGTGTTTCCCTTCAATTTCCCTCCTAAGCGTTTTTGTGTTGGTGATAACACCTTTGGGTACTAATCATGTGCTTAAGTTTTTATAGGTTTATCTAGAAAGGCACAATATAGTTCGTTTCCCCTTAAAAAGGTTTAGAGCAAATACGGGTTTCTAGCATTTTTCTTTGTTGGGTCTTAGGAAATCCGTAGTATCAAGATGGGTCTACTTAGGAAAGGTTGGGTGGAATCAACATCACTTTATTAAGGAGAGATGGGGAGGAAGAGCATACAACAAATGGGGAAGAAGTGGGACTTTAATATCCCCCCCCCCCCCACAAAAGTATGACCGTTTCGGCCATTTACCTCACAAGCGCCCCCTCTGGAGGCAGAATTTTTGCTCCTGTGAGAATTTACGACCTAAATTTCATGGAGCAAAACTCAGTAGAAATAACAAAATGAAAATGGTTATAACTTGAGCATCTGAAGTTTACTTTTTATGAACTTGGGCTTGTTTCAAAGATAACAACAAGCTCTACAATATTATGGAGATAAACATCATAGTTCAAATAGGAAGGATAAACCACAACATGAAAGAGTTGTCCTCTCTATAAAAATGAATCGATAAACCTCCAAAATAAAAACACAATAGGTCTTTCATATGATATCCCTTTTTGATAAACTTGAGCTTGTCTTGAAGTTAACTTAAAACCTCACAAGGATAAAAGCGAAATAAGAACCAAAAAAGATGATACCAAGTATGCAAAGGTTTGTGCTCTCAACAAGATGATGTTGTAACTCACTCGAGAGCCCCTCTGGATAGTATGACTATCTATCATATAACCCGATCTTCCAACTAACAACATGACAGGGGGTAAAATATAAAACCTATCAAGGTCATAACTTTGCCTTTCGCATTATAGTTAAGCTTGATGATGACAATTGGGTCCTTCTCAAACATTCCTTGAGCTCGCTCACGCTTGCTTGATAAAGAGTTGAAAATTGCTCACTCATACTCCCATGTGAGAGACTATGTTTAGGCATATCTTCACATATCCATGATCACCATATGGAAGGTAAGATTCAAACATTTGATCTATTCGAGATGGCTCATTGCGAACTTGTGCTTCAACTTGATTATCCTTGAATCATTTATTCTATATTCATAATGATGATGTCTTGAAGGTACACATGATATCTCACTCAATCTTCTTCCTAAAGACATGCTTGCCATAATATTAACTCCCACTTGACCAATCTCCTAATCATTCCTTAAATAACATATTAATCATCACTTTATCTTCTTCACTTCTTATTTCAACCTTGAAGCCAACATATGTTTCAAGCATTGCATATGGACAATCCCTACAAGTGAAACACAATTCAAACATTAGTCCATAGAGATTTTTATTAATTACCAAAACCACATACATGGGGACACACATGTTCTTTCACATCCCATTGATGAATAAATGATCTGCAACATCTCTCTAAGGCACTTTCTAATAATTCAAACATGTGCGGCATCGGCAAAGCACATCCAACTCGTTGTTATGATGTCTAACAAACTTCATATAGTCATCAACACCTCTCCCATATGCATGTGTGGATAATTCTCCATTCTGAAGGGTTTCGCGGCATAGTAAATCAAAATTTTCTACGGATGCGAACAGAGGGAAAGCCAAGATCTAATCTAGGAGATGCAAACAACGAGAGAGATTGAATTAGATCTTCATACCCTTGAAGATTCGCACAGCGGAACGTTCGTCGGAACGTGGGTGATGTAGTCGTACTCGCTTCCCCTCCTCGCGATCCGATCCGATCTAGCACCGCAAGTGGCGATGCCTCCGTGAGATGCACACGTGCAGCACCTCGACGTCTCCTCCTTCCTCGGTCCAGCAAGTATGGTGGAGAGACGAATTGGATCTACAACACGATGGCGTGGTGCAAGTGGTGGAGAGTTTCTGCAGCAGGGCTTCGCCTATACGCAGTCGGGAGGGAGAGAGAGAGGAGGGCAGCAGGGCGGCTAGGCTTGAGGGGAAGGTGTAGGGGGGTGGTGCGCCCCAGCCCTCTATATATAGAGGGGTGGGGGCCTGCCCTAACCCCTCCCCCAAGCCCTAGGCCGGCGGCCAAGGAGGGAGGAGTGGGGGGCAAGGAACCCCCCCTTCTAGAAGGTCCAATTAGGGTTTTACCCTTGCTGTCCGGTTGGGCCCTATGGGGCCTTTTGCCCCTGGCCCAATGCGGCCAGGGCACTCCCTCATAGGCCCATTCCCCCTCCCGGAAGGTGGGGCCACGTTGGTCCCCTTCCGGAAGGTTCTAGAAGCTTCTGGTACAATACCGATTAACCCGGAACAATTCCGAACTCCAAAAACTGCACTGCCTTATATGAATCTTATTCTCCGGACCATTCCGGAACCTCTCGTGATGTCTCGGATCCCATCCGAGACTCCGAACAAAAAACTCATAAACCAATCATCCAATCTATCCTAGCGTCGAGACACGTTAAGTGTGTGACCCTTCGGGTTCGAGAACATGCAGACATGATCTTCTATCAATAATCAACAGCGGGGTCTGGAAACCCATATTGACTCCCACACATTCATCGATGATCATATCGGATGAACCACGATGCCAGGATTCAATCAATCCCATATATATATTCCCTTCATCTCGCGATATTTTACTTGCCCGAGATTTGATCGTCGGTACCGTCATACCTAGTTCAATCTCGTTCACAACAAGTACTTTACTCGTTCTGTAATCCGATATCACTTTGTGATTAACTCCTTAACCACATGCTTGCAAGCGGTGTTGATATCGATTACCGAGTGGCCCGAAGTATATCTCTCCGACTTGGGAGGGACAAATCCCATCTCGATACATATAACCCAACAGATACTTTCCGATCACCTGAGAGACACCTTTATGATCACCCTCTCATAGGATGACGTTTGATGACCTCAAAGCTTTCTTCCGATACCAGGGAGTTGTATTATCTCATGGTCTAAGGAATACAATATTTGACATAGGAAAAGCTTCGCAAAGATGAACACGATGACACGATCTAATTGCTTCGCTTAGTTTGGGTCTGTCCATCATATCATTCTCCCAATGATATGATCTCATTATTAATTGACAACTCATGTCCATGGTTAGGAAACCTTAACCATCATTAATCAATGAGCTAGTCCATAGAGGCGTACTAGGGACACGGTGTTGTTCACAAACCACACAAGCATTAAAGTTTCCGCTTAATACAATTCTAGAATGGAATATAAACATTATCATGAACAAGAATTATAATAATAACATCTTTATTATTGCCTCTAGGGCATAATTCCAACAGTCTCCCACTTGCACTAGAGTCAATAATCTAGTTTACATTTGGCAACACTCTCACACCCATGGCACTGAGGTGCTGATCATGTTTTACACGTGGAAGAGGTTTAGTCAATGGATCTGCGACATTCAGATCTGTATGTACTTTGCTAATCTTCAGATCTCCATCTGCTATATAATCTTGGATTATATGAAACTTGCGGTTGATATGCTTGGTCTTTGGATGATATCTTGGTTCCTTAGCGAGTGCTATGGCGCCAGTGTTATCACACAATATCTCCAGTGGGTCCAATGAACTTGGAACCACGCCAAGCTCAGTGATGAAGTTCCTGATCCAAACTCCTTCACTTGACGCTTCTGCAGCAGCCATGTATTCCGATTCTACTGTAGATCCCGCGATCACGCTTTGCTTGCAGCTTCTCCAGCTCACAGCTCCTCCATTCAAAATATACACGTATCCCGTCTGAGATTTAGAATCATCCTTGTCGGTGTCGAACCTAGCATCGACGTAACCTTTTACGACGAGCTGTTTATCACCCCCATAGACTAAGAACATTTCTTTAGTCCTATTTAGGTACTTTAGGATGTTCTTCACGGCTGTCCAGTGTTCCACTCCTGGATCACTTTGATATCTGCTCGTCAAACTAAGAGCATTGGACACATCCGGTCTAGTACACAGCATGGCATACATGATAGAACCTATGCCCGAGGCATAAGGCACTTTGCTCATAGCTTCCCTATCATTTACCGTAGCTGGACACTGAGCCTTGCTCAATATCTTACCTGACAACATAGGCACTGAACCTTTCTTTGCCTTATCCATTCTAAACCTTTTCAGAACTTTGTCTAGGTATGTACTCTGGCTTAAAGCTATCAGGCGTCTTTGTCTATCTCTATAGATTTTGATGCCCAATATATAAGCAGCTTCACCTAGGTCTTTCATTGAAAAACACTTGTTCAAATAACTCTTCACATCGTTAAGCATGTTAATGTCATTTCCAATAATCAATATGTCATCCACATATAGTACCAGAAATGTCACCGAGCTCCCACTCACTTTCTTGTAGATGCAAGCTTCATAGCAATTTGGAACAAATCCAAAGCTCTTGATCACTTGATCAAAACGAAGGTACCAACTCCGAGATGCTTGCTTCAGTCCATAAATGGAACGCTGAAGTTTGCATACTTTATCAGCATCCTTAGGATCGACAAAACCTTCGGGTTGCATCATATACAACTCTTCATCAATGTTGCCATTGAGGAACGCAGTCTTGACATCCATCTGACATATTTCATAATCATGAAACACAACAATTGCTAATAAAATCCGAATGGACTTAAACATCGCTACGGGAGAGAAAGTCTCATCGTAGTCAACACCTTGAACTTGTCGAAAACCTTTCGCGACAAGCCGTGCTTTATAGACGGTAACATTACCATCCGCGTCCGTTTTCTTCTTGAAGATCCATTTGCACTCAACGGCCTTTCGGTCGCTAGGAGGGTCCACCAAAGTCCATACTTGGTTTTCGCTCATGGATCCCAATTCGGATTTCATGGCCTCTAGCCATTTCAGAGTCTGGGCTCATCATCGCTTCCTCATAGTTCGTAGGTTCACTGTCTTCTACTAACAAGACAGTCAAGACAGGGTTGTCGTACCACCCAGGAGGGGCACGCGACCTTGTCGACCTGCGACGTTCAGTAGCAGCATCGTCCAAAGCTTCATGATCCTTGTCATTAGCTTCCTCTATTGTTGGTGCAGGCGGCACTGGAACAATTTGAGGTGCTGTGCTACTCTCCAATTCAAGAGAAGGTTCAACAACCTCGTCTAGCTCTACTTTCCTCCTACTCACTTCTTCGAGAGAAACTCCTTCTCAAGAAAGGAACCGTTCTTTGCGACAAACACTTTGCCTTCGGTTCTGTGATAGAAGGTATACCCAATAGTTTCCTTAGGGTATCCTATGAAGACGCATTTCTCCGCTTTGGGTTCGAGCTTGTCCGGCATCAACTTCTTGACGTAGGCTTCGCATCCCCAAACTTTAAGAAACGACAACTTAGGTTTAGCACCAAACCATAGTTCATACGGTGTCGTCTCAACGGATTTAGATGGAGACCTATTTAAAGTGAATGCAGCGGTTTCTAATGCATAACCCCAAAATGATAACGGCAAATCAGTAAGAGACATCATCGATCAGACCATATCTAATAGGGTTCGATTCCGGCGTTCAGACACACCATTGCGCTGTGGTGTTCCGGCTGGCGTGAGTTGCGAAACGATTCCGCTTGCTTTAAGATGCGTGAGAAAATCATAACTCAAATATTCACCTCCACGATCGGATCGTAGAAACTTAATCTTTCTATTACGATGGTTCTCCACTTCATTCTGAAATTCTTTGAACTTTTCAAATGTTTCAGATTTATGTTTCATTAAATAGATATACCCATATCTACTTAAGTCATCGGTAAAAGTGAGAAAATAGCGATATCCACCGCGCGTCGAAACACTCATCGGTCCGCATACATCGGTATGTATGATTTCCAACAAGTCCGTTGCTCGCTCCATCATACCGGAGAACGGGGTTTTGATCATCTTGCCCATGAGGCATGGTTCACATGTGTCAAATGATTCAAAATCAAGAGACTCCAAAAGTCCATCAGAATGGAGTTTCTTCATGCGTTTTACACCAATATGACCTAGACGACAGTGCCACAAATAAGTAGTATTATCACTATCTACTTTGCATCTCTTAGCCTCAATGTTATGGATGTGTGTTTCATCCCTTTCGAGATTTAGAAGAAATAAACCATTCGCAATAGGTGCATGACCATAAAAGATGTTACTCATATAAATAGAACAACCATTATTCTCCGATTTAAATGAATAACCGTCTTGCAATAAACAAGATCCATAAATAATGTTCATGCTCAACGCAGGCACATAATAACATTTATTGAGGTTTAAAACTAATCCCGAAGGTAAAACTAAGGAGAGCGTGCCGACGGCCATCACATCAACTCTTGATCCGTTGCCAATGCGCATCGTCACCTCATCCCTCGCAAGCCGCCGTCTATTCCGTAGCTCCTGTTTCGAGTAACAAATATTAGCAACTGAACCAGTATCAAATACCCAGGCACTACAACGAGGGCTAGTAAGGAAAACATCAATAACATGTATATCAAATATACATTTGATGGTGCCAGCCTTCTTGTCCGCTAAGTACTTCGGACAGTTGCGCTTCTAGTGACCCTTGTCCTTGCAATAGAAGCACTCAGTGTCCGGCTTAGGACCAGACCTGAGCTTCTTCTTAGCAGGAGAAACGCGCTTGCCGCCGCCTTTCTTGAAGGGTTTCTTTGCACCCTTACCTTTCTTGAAGGTGGGGGGATTGTTGACCATCAACACATGATTATCCTTTTTGATGTCCACCTCCGCAGCCTTCAGCTTTGCGAAGAGCTCGGTGATCGTATCAGTGGAACCAATCTGATTGTGAGTCACTACAAAACTTTTGTAGCTGGGAGGGAGTGATTGCAGAACCCTGTCAATCTTGAGCTCCTCTGGAATCTTGCAGTCCAGTTGCTCAAGGCGTTGAGTGTAGCCCGACATCTTAATGGCATGCTCACTAACGGAACTCCCTTCCTCCATCTTGCAGTTAAAGAACTTCTCAGAGATCTCATATCTCTCAGAACGGGCCTGAGTCTGAAACATGGTTTTCAGCTCCTCGAGAATCTCAAAGGGCCCGGGATAGTCTTCAAAACGATTTTGAAGGTCCGATTCCATAGCAAACAACATGGTTCTCTTAATCACACCATAATCATCTTTGCGCGACTAATAGACAGCTTTCTCATCAGCCGGCACAGTAGCAGCAGGGGCGTCACCTAACGCACTCTCAAGGACATAGTCCTTTTGACCGCCAGAGAAAATGATTCTCAGATTGCGGAACCAATTGGTGAAGTTAGACCCGTTGTTTTTAAGCTTTTCCTTCTCAGCAAAAACGTTGAAGTTGAAGTTGGACATAGCCATTTGATCTACAATATTTGCAAGTACAAATTAGACTATGTTCATGATAACTAGTTCAACTTTTAATCAAATTACTAGATGAACTCCCACTAAATTCAACATCCCTCAAATTGTTCAGTGAACACGATCCAAATTCACCACACCTAATCCGATCTTCACGAGAAGAGATGTGGTTTCAATGGTGGACAACGAAGTGTCGATCATATCATTCATATGACTCATGCTTAACCTTTCGGTTCATGTGTTCCAAGGCCATGCCTGTACATGCTAGGCTCGTCAAGTTAGACCCAAGTATTTCCGCGTGTGCAAAACTGGCTTGCACCCGTTGTATGTGAACGTAGAGTCTATAGCACCCGATCATCACGTGATGCTTGGATACGACGAACTTTCGCAACGGTGCATACATGGGGAGAACACAGTTTTTATCTTGATCTTTAAGTGAGGAATCATCTTATAATGCTACCGTCGCGATCTAAGCATAATAAGATACATAAAAGGATAAACATCACATGCATATAACTTTATGTGACATGGTATAGCCAATCTTCGCACAATGATCTCCATCTTGTGCGTGCCGGCATGATCTCCATCACTCCACCATGATTGCCTCCACCACGAATAGCAACTACAACTATTGCTAACTACTTAGCGATAAAGTTAAACTATTACATGGCGTATAAGAAGTTGACACAAAAGTCATACACAATTATAAAGACAACCATATGGCTCCCGCCGGTTGTGTACTCATCGACATGCAAGTCGTGAAACATTACAAAACATGATCATCGCATACATTATACACATCATATCTTGGGCCATACCATATCACAGAAAACACTCCCTGCAAAAACAAGTTAGACGCCTCTACTTTGTTGTTGCATGTTTTACGTGGCTTATGGGAGTAGCATGCTAAGAACGATTCTTACCTACGGAAAGCCACAACGGTGATATTATGGTTGCCAAACTCCGGTGTTAATCCCATGACAACTATAGTGAGAGAAACTGGCATCCACCAGCCGCATGTGTGGAACAAGCCACACGTCAAGCGCGGAGCCGGTCTCGCGAACGACGTCGCGTAAGGTTGGCCTGGACCGCTTCAATCTCACTATCCCGCGTCATAAGAAGAACACAAACAAGAGGCTTGCAACAGAAAACATCAACGCCTGCAACAACCATGTTGCGTTCTACTCGTGAAACACATCTACGCATAGATCTAGCTCTGATACCACTGAAGGGTTTCGCGGCATAGTAAATCAAAATTTTCTACGGATGCGAATAGAGGGAAAGCCAAGATCTAATCTAGGAGATGCAAACAACGAGAGGGATTGGATTAGATCTTCATACCCTTGAAGATTCGCACAGCGGAACGTTCGTCGGAACGTGGGTGATGTAGTCGTACTCGCTTCTCCTCCTCGCGATCCGATCCGATCTAGCACCGCAAGTGGCGATGCCTCCGTGAGATGCACACGTGCAGCACCTCAACGTCTCCTCCTTCCTCGGTCCAGCAAGTATGGTGGAGAGGCGGATTGGATCTACAACACGACGGCGTGGTGCAAGTGGTGGAGAGTTTCTGCAGCAGGGCTTCGCCTACACGCAGTCGGGAGGGAGAGAGAGAGAGGAGGGCAGCAGGGCGGCTAGGCTTGAGGGAAAGGTGTAGGGGGGTGGTGCGCCCCAGCCCTCTATATATAGAGGGGTGGGGCCCTGCCCTAACCCCTCCCCCAAGCCCTAGGCCGGCGGCCAAGGAGGGAGGAGTAGGGGGAAGGAACCCCCCCTTCTAGAAGGTCCAATTAGGGTTTTACCCTTGCTGGCCGGTTGGGCCCTATGGGGCCTTGTGCCCCTGTCCCAATGCGGCCAGGGCACTCCCTCATAGGCCCATGCCCCCTCCCGGAAGGTGGGGACACGTTGGTCCCCTTCCGGAAGGTTCTAGAAGCTTCCGGTACAATACCGATTAATCCGGAACAATTCCGAACTCCAAAAACTGCACTGCCTTATATGAATCTTATTCTCCGGACCATTCCGGAACCTCTCGTGATGTCTCGGATCCCATCCGAGACTCCGAACAAAAAACTCATAAACCAATCATCCAATCTATCCTAGCGTCGAGACACGTTAAGTCTGTGACCCTTCGGGTTCGAGAACATGCAGACATGATCTTCTATCAATAATCAACAGCGGGGTCTGGAAACCCATATTGACTCCCACACATTCATCGATGATCATATCGGATGAACCACGATGCCAGGATTCAATAAATCCCATATATATATTCCCTTCGTCTCGCGATATTTTACTTGCCCGAGATTTGATCGTCGGTACCGTCATACCTAGTTCAATCTCGTTCACAGCAAGTACTTTACTTGTTCCGTAATCCGATATCACTTTGTGATTAACTCCTTAACCACATGCTTGCAAGCGGTGTTGATATCGATTACCGAGTGGGCCCGAAGTATATCTCTCCGACTTGGGAGGGACAAATCCCATCTCGATACATACAACCCAACAGATACTTTCCGATCACCTGAGAGACACCTTTATGATCACCCTCTCATAGGATGACGTTTGATGACCTCAAAGCTTTCTTCCAATACCAGGGAGTTGTATTATCTCATGGTCTAAGGAATACAATATTTGACATAGGAAAAGCTTCGCAAAGATGAACACGATGACACGATCTAATTGCTTCGCTTAGTTTGGGTCTGTCCATCATATCATTCTCCCAATGATATGATCTTATTATTAATTGACAACTCATGTCCATGGTTAGGAAACCTTAACCATCATTAATCAATGATCTAGTCCATAGAGGCGTACTAGGGACACGGTGTTGTTCACAAACCACACAAGCATTAAAGTTTTCGCTTAATACAATTCTAGCATGGAATATAAACATTATCATGAACAAGAATTATAATAATGACATCTTTATTATTGCCTGTAGGGCATAATTCCAACACATTCAATATCCAAAAATCTATCCGTCTGTTGAGGATAGAGATTATTAGAAGCTTTAATATATTTCAACAAACAGGTTGAGTACAAATCTAAGCTAAGATATCTGAAAAAATCGATCAAACACAAAACTATAATTTCCATGTAATTTTATCCTATTTTAGCAAAAACATAGAGTTCAAAACCATGTTACATATATGAGGGAACAAATGTATCGAGCGCAATACAATGCCAACTAATTCGAACAAACGGATCGAGATTGGAATAGTTCCAAACAAAGTGATCGAGTGCAAAAAAATCAATAGATCGATTCAAATTGGTGGTAGTGCATGTTCTTTCGGTAGTATCGTTACAAATTCTAATAGTATGGGACCACGGAACTCAGCACATAATAGCGAGAATTGGTGGGACCAATAAATTGAGGTCATCATCCCCAACACGAAGCTGCCTATTTTATCTCTCTCCTCTATTGTTCTTCAAGCACAAATCTTCTGGATTCCCACAATAGAGCCCCAAACCTCTTAATCTTTGGGGATTTGGTGAAGGTCTAGATCTAGGGTTTCACCTAAGCAAAGTTGATTCCCTCTTATTTTCCTAAGTAGAGCTTGTTACTCTTGAATTCTTTGGAACCCTAGACGAAAGTGGTCGTCCTCGAAGCTCGATCGAGCTTGTTGTTGTAAAGCTCTGTTGTCACGCAGGAAGCACTAGTACAAACCCGTTACTTAGAGACTGTGTCTAGATCTAGTTTACCCCAAAAATACAATCCACCGGCTGTGTTCATCACCCTCAGGCGGTCGTAATTGTTTGGCCGCCTCTAACTCAAACCTCAGACGGTTGTTAATCTGCACCGTTAAAACAAAATGCCTCTAAATAGAACCTAAGACGACGATAGTTCTTGTCCGTCTCCCTAGATCACTTAACCGTAGCCGGTCAGAAATATTAATCGCCTCTAGGATTCTAATGAGGCGGACCATTATGCCACCGCCTCGAAAACTCACGTCATGCATGTTTTCGAGGTAGCGTGCGTG
The DNA here is from genome assembly GCA_916181665.1 of Avena sativa. Classification (NCBI taxonomy): domain Eukaryota; kingdom Viridiplantae; phylum Streptophyta; class Magnoliopsida; order Poales; family Poaceae; genus Avena; species Avena sativa. The sequence goes on from OV702285.1 coordinate 19,492,905, forward strand.
TGTTGTTAATGTAATTAGAAAGTGGAGATCATGCTATCCCCTACCCACACAATTCCACACTCACACGTGCCCACTTGAGGACTACGAACGGTCGTGCGTATATAAACCCGCGCGGCCTTCTTCTTCCACGAACTCATGTAATTTCCCCCCCAATCTGTCTAGTCACAAAACCCCAATATGCACCTTCCGCGCACGCCGAAGATCCTTCGCTTGCACCACCGCCCTCCTCTTAGCTGCGCCATGAAGCGCACGCGTGGATACGAAGAGGTGAAGCTAGTTGGAGGCGCAACAGCACATGGTTCGGTCATCGCCGAGCATGCGGAGGCGGCTCCAGGCATGCATGCCACTCGTTGCCGAGCAGGCGAGGCTTCGGGCTCCATGAAGCCAGTAGTCTCCATCGCCATCGAGCAGCAGGTGGCCGACTACGTCGTGGTGCCAGTGGCAGATCTGGAGGAGGGGCATGCAGAGGTAACCGGCGGTTGCTCTACATCAACGACCCCATACTCCACCAAGAACTCCTCGACGCAGTCGCGGAGAATGACGAGTTCGAGGAGAAGGTCTCCGATCAGGAGTCTGAGGTACTACTTCGCTAGCTTCTCTAGTCGCAACCGCAGATTTCACTATTCACCCGTAGGATTTGCTCAATCGTCTATAGATTATTTTGCTCATGACATAGGGAATATAAATGTTTGAACGGTCGATTGTTTTGGATATTTGATTAGATTTGCTTATCTGGTAGCTAGTAAATTTAAATTTACTTGGCTTGTTGTTGTTGTTGTTGTTGTTCATACACGGCTTGTGCTGTAAATTTAATCGATCTGTAACATTTGATTTTAAAGGTTTTAGGGATTTCTAGCTAAGTATTGATTTTAGCACACAACAAGCATATAACATTACATTTCTATTACTTACTGAGGCCAATGATTTATTTTTTTACCAAAAGAGTGCAAGGGAGACACGTATATGAAGTCAGATTTTTTTAGGAATGTTAGTGAACCTGAGGCAATATAGAATAATATAAGTTGTGCAATTGATACTTTGGTTTGCTAACACCATCTCTAAAAAAGTTACGAGGCCCCAGATTTATTCTACACATATGAAGTATCATCTTTGAACTGTTTATGCATTCGTTATTAGGCCGATGATTGAAATTTGCCCCAAAAGTTTGAAGGGGTCGAGTGACACACATTTTGTAGGTGTCTATTTTTTAGGGATGGGTGAGTGAATCTGAGGCAATGTACACAAATACAATTTAGGTTGTGCTTTTGATACTTTGGTTCGCTGGCGCCGTCTCTGAAGAATATTATGAGGCAATATACACAAACAATATAGGTTGTGATGTTGGTACTTTGGTTCACTTACTCCGTCTCTCAAAAAATTTATAACGCCACCAGATTTATTCTACATTCCTATAAACTATATGATCTTTGAATTGTTATTGCATGCATTCATAGTGTATAATAAGAATTACATTTCAATTTGTCACTGAGGCTGATGATTGAAATTTTCCCCAAATGATTGCAGGGTGACACACATTTTTTGGTGTCATTTTCTAGGGATGGGTTAGTGAACCTGAGGCAGCTACACAAACAATATAGGTTGTGTTGTTGGTACTTTGGTTCCCCAATCCATCTCTAAAAAATTATGAGGCCCCCGATTTATTCTCATATGAACTATATGATCTTTGAATTGTTTCTGCTATATATCTTATTGTGACCAATGGTTGAAATTTGCCCCAAAAGAGAGGAAGTACACATTGGTGTCATATTGTTTCCAGGGATGCGTTAGCAAACCTGGAGCAATGTACAACAACAATAGGTTGTGCAATGGATACTTGGTTAGACAACTCCATCTTTGAAAAAATTATGAGGCTCCTGATTTATTCTCATATGAACTGTATGATCTTTGAATTGTTTCTGCTATATATATTATTGTGGCCAATGGCCAATGATTAAAATTTGCCCCAAAAGAGAGGCAATACACATTGGTGTTAGATTTCTTTAGAGATGAGTTAGCGAATCCAGGACAATGTACAAGAAAAATAGGTTGTGCAATGGGTACTTGGTTCGCTTACGCCATCCCTGAAGAAACTTATGAGGACACAGACTTTGTTCTAAATATAAATCTGATCCAATAAATTTAATATTGTCTTACATATGGTGTCAATCATATGTATGAGTTCGAAGTTATGTTCTTAAAATATAAAGAAGGATTCTGATGACATGGACTCTAACAAGTACTCCGGGGACAACAAGAGCCGCTACATGATGAGGAAGATGCGGCGTGGGCAGATACGTTTCCACCATAGGGGGAGACTGTTTTGCCCATTTTGTGGTAGAGTCATCGACTCGAACTTCGACAACTTGATCCAGCACGCGATGGATGTTGGCAAAGGCCTAGGCCAGAAGAACCACCCGAAGACCTTGGTGCAGCATGCAACCTATGGCAAATTCCTTCAGGAATATGTCAAGACTCGCTTATTTCCCCTGGAGTAGGCTATGCATGCTCCTCCTGTTGCTGCTACCCCTGCTAAGGCGTCTTCGTGTCCCTCCTGCTGCTGCTCCTACTTATTTTGTATATGTTAATTATTAACAATTTTACTCTGGTGGTGGTGGTGATTATATATGTATTAATCTTCTTTATATATGGAGTTCCTTAAAATTATAGTGTTTAATTATATTACTGATCATGCACTAGTATAAACTTGTCCTAGTGATGCTCATGCATACTACCAAATATTTCTAGAGTTCAATTAAATTAATGATCATGCTCATGCACACTACACATATTTCTAGTGCACACTACCTAACATTTGAATTAGTCAAATTCAAAACAGGTGCACCTTATTGCTTCGCAGCAAGCATGAACCTCATTTTCTCTTAATCCTCTCCGATGTATAAACCTCATTTGCTCTAAGGACTCAATTTCACTCTTCGATGTATATATGTACTATGCTATATATATTTTCTTTGATGTGTGAACCTCATTTGCTCTTAGGACTCTAGCAAGCATGTGTAAACACCTTTCTTTGCCTTTAAATTCTGAATTATTCTGAAATTTTAAGATTAACAAAATCCGAAGTTCTGAATATATTCGGATATCCGAAGATTCACTCAACGAGATTTCCTTCAAAGAGTACATGAAAAAAGTTGTATTGGTGAAACATTCATAATTAAGTAACCAAACGGTCTGACTTCGTGATTAAACATTTGAACTAGTCAAATTCATAACACTTGCACATTTTTGCTCTGCAACAAGTCGCATGAACACTAGTCGTCATGTCTTTCAGGGTAAAGATCCAAGGTTTGTACTACGCAAATTATTTTCTTCAATTTATGAACCTCGTTTAGTCTTAGGGGACTCAATTTCACTCTAGCAAGCATGCATAAACACCTTGCTTTGCCTTTAAAGTACGAATAATTCTCAAATTTTAGGATAATCAAAATCTGGAGTTCCGAATATTAGCTTTTTTCAAATTACTAGTTGTCTTAGCTAGGGAAGTTCTTGGCGGCAAATTATGAAATATTCGGAGAACGGATGTTCTTAGAAACGTTTTCCAGTTACAGCCCGTCTGAGGCTAGTACTTGGCGGCAAATATCTGAAAATATTTAGACAAACATTTCAGATCTATGCCAGTTTTGTTCTTCCCCGCCTGCCCAGACCACTGTCCACCGCCGCCGGTCCCCTACATCTCCACCACCGCCGCCTCCAGTCCCCTGACTCTCCACCACCGTCGCCTCCGGTCCCCTGCAGTGTGGACACTCTCCCTCGCCTCTAAGGCCCCCCTTCGTCGTCCACGTAGGTATGCGTGAAAACCAAAACCCTAAATTAGCAGCTTCGATTGAGGAATTTTGCCATGGAATTTTCCATTTTGCTTCTTGAATTTAAGGTTCAGGGTTACCGTGATGCAAATACCCGATGAAACAGTCGGAAGAGCCTCCCCAGCCGGCATGCATCTGTCCCAACTCTTTTCCCCTTGTATAAATCTCAAAATCTGCAATTGTCACTTCCAGCGATAGAGATTTAATTGTCACTTCATTGGTCTCTCTGTATCTATTTTAATTGTCACTTCATTAGTCTGCTTGCATCTTGATTGTATTAAGATGCTCTTTTTATGTATTTATTTAATAGATGGGAACCTGCAGTGACGATGCAATATTGCTATCTAGCGATAACAGTTTTCGCTTTACCTTTGGTGGTTTTGATTTCCAGTCATCAGATGAAGAGCCCACCGAGAGGAGTGAGTTTAGAGGTATCAAAAGAACTTCAAAATTGCACTCATCTGTTTTGTATGCGTTTATACGATAGACATTGATTTGTTGTTTCATCAGGGCCTCAACACAAGGGGGACACTGATTTTGATAAGTAGAGCCTTTTTGGAAACGACATGTATCTGAAATAAGTTCATGTAGAATTCCTCTTAGATTGGTGTGAACTCGAATTTCCACCATAAATCAAGTACTACATCTACGGACTTCCCTATTCATCTGTCATGAAAAAGGAGTGCAAATCGGTAAGATGATATATTCTTGATAATGTTATCAACAACTAGCCACCCTGTGATATTTAAATACTTCCAGTAATCACAGGAACGCTAAGTCTTCAATTCTTTGTACTTAGGTAGACATTTGGAGGTGAGTTTACAAGAAAATACCTAAAGAATCTCCTTGATGAACCTATTGATGTCCATGTTTGACAAATGAAGAGCAAAAAACCAAAGATGCTTAGGATGAAGATGGGAGCTGGGTCAAATGCAATATTGATGACTGGATGGGAGAAGGTTGTGAGAATCTCCAACCTAAAGCAAGATAGTATTGTCTTTTTTTTCTTTGATGAAAAAATATAATGGAGACGTACATATTCTGGTTCAGCAACTTCCATGGGATAGCCCATTATAAATGTAATGTTGGTTTCTTAGAGAGTACTAATTATGCTAGCTGGTTGATTTATGTAATGCACTTTGTATGTACTACCATAATATGTAATGGCTAAATTTGTATGGATTTTCTTATATTTGGCTAATTTTTACCACGATCGAGCTGCTATATATATGTGTTCTTGAGTTAATCTATCTATCTGACTGCTGAATCATAATTATGTGTCATGTCAGCTATGACCGAGTTCGAATTAGCATTTGATGCTATTTAAAATGGTTTACACACTGGAGACGGTCACTTTAAAAATCCGCTTCGAGGCACACTAGTTTTGGAGACAGTCTTTATTAGAATCTTACTCAGGTCGCCTCACTATTGGAGACGGTCCCTAGTACAGGCCGTCTGAGGTTGAGGAGTTCTTGCAAGCGGTCAGAAATATTAGACGTCTCTAGCTCGTACATGTTAGAGACGCTTTCCTTTTTGCACCATCTGAGGTCGCGTATCTTAGAGCCTCAAAGAAATACCGGCTCAAGTGGTTTGCTATTAGAAGCTATGCGCTTGACCCGGAACGAGAAACCGTCTGAGGTCTATGGAAAATTGACGTATCTAAATAACGAGTTTGTAGTAGTGGAGCCTCCAATTGAGTTGTGGAGATTGACACAAGGTTGGTGTAACGGTTTTGGTCGCCGCCTTCGAGGCCACGAATTAGTGAAGCATGAACTAACCCTTGTGGTTGTTCACCAGTGAAGGGGCATTTCCCTCCATAAGTGTCTTTTGGGTTTTTTGGCAACACAAGTGAGTTTAATAGTGTTTTAAGTGTTTTAGGTGCATTTGATGAAAAGCAAAAGGTGGTGATCGACCCCTCAAAAGTGAAACGATTGAGAAGTTTTTCTATAGATTTTATAGTTGCTTAAGTCATAGAAAAACCATACTATCAAGAGGGGGTTTTCTTTGGAAGGTTCATGGGAAATCAAATCATGCACAAACCTAGCCTTCCCATCTGAGTTTTGGAGGATAACCCCCCCCTGAAATCCTATTGTTGCTACTCACATAGTACGAAGACTCGGGCATGTTAGGCCCAGAGGCTCCGACCCATGTGTCCGGTGCTCAGCTATCCAAGCTCCTAGTACTAGCCTGGAGACTCCATCTTGGGTCACCGGGCAAAGCTACGCAAGCTTCTAGAGCCTGTTCGGAGACTCCGGTCAGGGTGGAGATTCTGCTCCTCGCCGACCGGAGACTCTAGAGTAGACGAACTACAACAACTTGTTTTAGTGGGTACTTATATAAAGCAGCTTTATTATAGATTGGGTTGTTGCGACTTCCACTCTCTCTCCTCCATTATTGTTGAGTTCAATCTTGCTAGTTCTCTCTCCCTAGCCACTAGAACTTGATGCCCTTTAGGGAATCAAGGGATAATACCAAGATCTAAACTTCCATGAAGGGAATTTATTCTCACACGCTTTCCATTGAGGGACTTGTTACTCTTGAGTTATTGAAACCCTAGACGGAATATGTCAGCTCTGGAGATTGTTCTTTGTGTTGTGAAGCTTCCGGGTCAAGTTGGGTGATTCCAATTGAGTTGTGGAGAGTTCCATGACAAGTTTATAAAGGTTTCGGTCGTCACCTTCAAGGCCACTGCTTAGTGGATCGTGTGACCGTCTTTGTGGTGCGCTCACGGGAGAATATGTTGAGACCTTTGTGGTGCTGGTAGCCTTTGTGGCACCACACCCCTCCAACATAGACACACTTCCCCTCAAAAGGAAGGAACTAAGAGAATACATCCCCGAGTCTACCTTGCGGTTATCTCGTACGAGACCACGAGGCTTAGCACATAATAGTCAGAATTGGTGGGACCTATAAATATAGGTCTTCTTCCCTAAAAAGAAGCTTCCTCTTTTATCTCTCAGCTCCATTGATCTTCACGTTCTATCCTTCTAGTTCTCCTACCATAGAACTCCAAACCTCTTGATCTTTTGGGATTTGGTGGAGATCTGGATCTAGGGTTTTACCAAAGCAAAGTTATTCCCCCTTGGTTTCCTTAGTGCAGCTTGTTACTCTTGGTTTCCTTATTGTATCATGTTTGCTTGATTGTGCATTGCATATGGATTGTCACCAAGTTGCATATCTAGACAATCTACTTTCTTGTAAATCCTAAATTATAAAAGGAATTAAAAACTTTTAATTGCCTACGCCCTCCCTTAGTCGATCATACCGATCATTTCAGACTCAATTGGGTCGCATACACGTCGGCAGGGGAGGACAATGGAGTACATGCGGCGTCCGTGTCGTATCCTCGCAAACACGGACCATATTTGCAATGGGAATGAGTCCGTGTGGATCGAAAACAAACATGCCACGAATTGGGTCGCTGCGTTGGTGGTGCCCCTTTATCCGCGGAGGCACAAACAGACATATCCGGGTCAAATGGATCTCGTTGGAGATGTCCTTAATCGAATAAATGTTTTGCGGCATGCATCTCCACAATGAGAAGAAAATTGGATACAAATTGTATCTTTTTTATCCTTTTAGGTCGGCTCACGGAGAGAGAGCGAAGAGAGATAATAATCCTCTCCCCTATGACCCAATCCGTCGGGTACATCTTAGTTGTTGCCGTATTCAAATAATGATCGTTTTATCTTGATGCCAAACGGAGCCTAATAAGTGCCAAAAGGGAGAGATTTTCATCTCATAATGTATAGGTACTGATATTCGAACAATAATTAATGGATGGACCCACTTTTACATGTGAAAGAGAGGATTGCTAGAGCACTGCTACCGCTGGTTTGTAGATTGAAAGTTCGAAGGCGGAAACAGTACCCTTGAAAGGAGGCAAACATCATCGGCTGCACTGTTCATGCACCAACTCCTCATTCCTCACATGCCTGCCTCTTCCTACTGTCTTCGCTACCAAGAATCGCCGTAAAGTAGCCTGGGCTATAAATCGCATTTTATCAGTGTTATTAAGTACGTGTCGTTTCCGGGTCACATTTTATCAATTCAGCAAAGCACACTTTTTAGTGTTTGACTAATTAGCGCAAATTCAAGAACATGCATTACCACACAGAAAAAGAACATGCATTATGACAGGTTAAGTGTGTAATTCTTTAAGTATTTTAGCAAGGTTATCTTTGGATACGCTAAAAGGAAGAAAAAAAATCATTTTTGTACTGTTTTGCATAAAAATGGAGTGAACTCCACCTTTTACCCCCGGGTTACGAATTTCGGACACTAATTACCCCCAATCAAAAGAAAATCCGTCTAGATTAGGTTGTTTAGAAGTTTTAGACCCTCATTTTCTAGTATGTGTGTCCATTAGGTAAGGTTTGAGGTAATTGCAGGGTTCGAAAATATCAGAACGATGAGAAGGAGTGGGACAGATGGATAAACAAAGTCTCAACATGATCGTCGATGACACCCTCAGATATTTACAAATTTGTCATAGCACATTGACATAACATGCCGGCCCTATCTAATGAAGACAAGGGAAATGTCAATATGGAGTTAATTTGTGTTCATTATTTCGGTACAAGTTCCACTAATGGGATAATATGTGTCATGAACATGAATGCACAACTACATGGCCAACAATGGAATTCAACGAAAGAAATACATCAAATCATATGAATTTTCGGTGAAGTTGCTGTGTTCAAAGAAGCTTAAGCAAATGCAAGAGATATACCACCAAGTGAAACTCAATGCAGTCTCTCTCTCTCTCTCTCTCTCTCTCTCTCTCTCTCTCTCTCTCATTCATCACCTGAACCGTGGCAGGTACTACTAGCTAGCTACTAATCCACGTGAAACTCAATAAGTATAGTACTATGGAGTGCACAGTTAATTGAGAAATTAATTTATGACAATCAGTTGAACGACTAGAAGTCTAGAATGATTTAATTTGATACTGTCCCCTCTCTTTTTTCTTGTTGTGATGATTGCATGGTACGAGTGATTGGCAAGAAAACTCGATCGTGCGTTGTTTGACGTTTTCTCCGCGCATGCATGGGTGCAGCATTTCCACGCGGAAAGAAACGGACCCACCCACCAGTGCCCACCCGTCAACAAACCGTGCATGCGCAAGGATCCACCGGAAAATCACCACGCTTTCCACTGATTTTCTAAGGGAAATATAGATTTTTACTGAGGACAGGCAAGAAAAAAAAAGAGTTCATTGCATCAGTAAAGATCTGTGTTCTCATTTTGGTTCGTTGGATTATGAACATTTTGGAATATAGACTTTAAAATATGGATGTAGCTAAATCTCAGTCGATTCTCAATATGAGTGATGTCATCCCATGATTTTGTAAACATTTTTATACGCTTTTTACTACTTGAAATATTTTTCTCTCGGTTACAACCCACTCGCGAATAACAAATCTCAGTTGCAATTCAGTTGCAACCGAAAAAACCTCAATCACAGTCCACTTGCAAATGAAAATCTTAGTTATAGTCCACTTGTAATTGAAAAAATCTTAGTTGCAATCTTACTTGTAACTCATATGACAGATGAATCGTGATGCATATCTGATAGTTCTAGAGTTGAATGAGATCAAACTTAATTCTCAGTCCACTAAGAATTAGCAAAACTATTAAAATATCTCCCAAATTGCACACATATGTATTGTTTGTGTGTTCACATGACATCTCACCTCCTAGCATCCTCAAGTCTCCGTGCCAACCATCCCATCCAACAAAGCCCATGCAACTAGCATCGGTGATGGGGCTTCCATTTTCCGCGCATGGTTTTGGATCCATGGGAGCCTTTTGGATCCATGGGAGCCTTGGCCGGCTGGTGGCAAATGTAGCGCTATGTGCGAGCTCCGACGACAGCTGCAGTGATGTGAGTGAAAGGGAATGGATGTCGCCTAGAGGGGGTGAATAGGAGATATAAAACTTCCATGGTTTAGGCTTGGAAAAATGCGGAAAAAAATAGAGTTCAATTTATCAAGTACAAAATCTTAAAATGTTAGTTTTAACTATGTGCACCAATAATTTATGCTAATTAAAAAGTAGCAGTGTGATAGCAATATATATGACCTCAAGCACGGAAATTATTACAAAGTAAAGTGTATAAGTAAACAACTCGGGTATAAAAATAACTGAGTCACACGAACGCGAAAATATAACCCGAAACTAACATCCCAATGAAAGTTAATCTGCATCAAAGCGGCGTGGAGGCTTGATCTTTGATGCTCCCAAACACCACAAGTGGCTCACGTATTATCTTTGTGCTTTCGCATTATGCAAGATGGCATGATCCATAGGGGACGCTTGAGGACGGTCACCCGACCTGTACAAGGTTGGGCAATCTCCACAACTTAAGTGAAGACTCCTAGGAATCACCACTGAACTTTACACCACAATGATTGACCTCCGCGGCACCACCAAGCCATCTAGGATCCAAGGACCTAAGAGGAACATGTTCCAGGTACAATCACCCAAAAGTAATATGCTCACTAACTTTCACCAACCAAATCTCCATTGAGAAGTCAAATCAATGCACCAAATGTAATGGAAAGAACATAAGTTGTTCTCAAGTCCTTCTCTCCCAAATCTCGCTAAAGTAGATAATGCTATGGAGGAATATGAGAGGAAGAACAAATGAGGAAAACACCAAATTTGTCCAAAATATATATCCTAAGCTACCATTCACTAAGAAGAGATTTTGAGTGGTGGAAATGTAGATCTAGATCTCCTCTCTCTTTTTCACTTAAAAAGATGCAAGAATCATAAGAGAAATAACAAGATTTTCAAGGTCAATAATGGAAGGGAGAGGAATGGTGTAACCAATCTGTCCTTAGGTAAGATGGGACATTCTATAGGTCCATACAAAACTATCCATCGCAGAAAGTTAACCATGGAGATCCCGGTCTGTAGACACCGGAGTTTCCGATCTAGCACCGGAGACTCCGGCCGGTCCAAGGATACTAGAGATTTTGTCCTGGCTAGGAACTTCAAGTATCCCTGGAATGAACCTACGGCCAATTTTTGGACCAACTACATAGAGTCGCACCACATGGCACAACTCTAAGTAGGACATATCTAAGATTTCAGGTCGGAGATTTCGTGCTCCAAACTAGAGTCGTCGGTGTTTGCACACCATAATCTCCGGACTAAACACACTGGAATCTCCATACTAGGAAGGAGAAATGGTTGAGAAAATGCAATAACCTGAGCATCCGAAATCCGAAAAAAATGAAACCAATTTATGGGAAAGATAATTTGAGAAGTATTCAACATAAAAAATCGTAATAAGATTTTCATTCGCAACACCTTTTTATGAACTTGAGATTGTTATGAAGATAGACACAAGCTCTAAATCATAGCATGTACGGATAAAAGTCAAATAACAACCAAGACAAATGATACAAGGATGCAAAGGTTTGAGCTCTTTATGATCGATGAGATAAATTAACTCACTCGAGAGCCCCTCTTGATCTGATAGTATGGCTATCGATCATATAACACATTGATCCTATAACACGGTCTCCTAACTAACATCATGAGACAGTAAAATTAAAACCCATCACGGTCACCTTTTCTTTGCGCATATCATTTGAGTTAGACGATGACGATCTTGATCTCCTCAAGTTGGAACACCTTTCTTGATTGTGCTTGCTTAATTAAGACTCACAAATCCCCCCACCCACCCACCATAACCCACTATGGGTTCTCTTAGACACATCCTCACATGTCAATTATCCCCAAATGGATAAGAAACTTCAAGCATATGACCTCATCTAGATAATTCATCTTGATCTTTGAAAGGACATTTATTGTCTTAATCAGTTTTGGTGTTCGTTAACAACTTGTAGATCATTTTATAGTGTGCTAATGTCTACATGATGATATACTGAAAAGTGAAAAGACTTTAGCATTTGGGAAATTTCCCTGCAAGAACTGCAAGTTTTTTGCGAAATCCGGACCAGAGTCTCCGGTGTGTAAACACCGGAGTCTCCGGTGTGGACCGGAGTTTCCCCCCAAGTTTCCGGAGGGACTTCTAGAAATTATCTTGGGACAATCTGATACCTGGTCCGAAGATTGACCGGAGTTGGGCCGGATTCTCCGGTGCATCCTCCCAGACCGGAGTCTCTGGTGTGAAAACACTGAAGTCTCCGGTGTGCTCCAGGTCGGAGTCTCTGAAGAATCTCTGGAGGGGGCCTCTCTACCTCAGCTGGGATAGTCTGGATGGTGGTCCGGAGACATACCGGATATTGGCCAGAGTCTCCGGTGTGCATCAAGATCATACCAGATTCTCCGGTCTATAGACTGGAGTCTCCGGTGTGAAACTTCCTCTAACAGTCAAAAAATGATTCACAAGCTGGGGGGCTATAAATAGGGGACTTCATCCCCTTCCTCCAGCTGCTCGACCCAGAATAGAAATCCCCCACTATTTGAGCCACCAAATCACCAAGATCTCTTCATCCAACCATCCAAAGTCATTGATCTTTGGAGAATCAAAGGAGGAGTCCTTGATCTATAGCTTCACCAAGAGAGATCCTCATTTCCCCCTCATTCAGTTGAGGGTCCCTTGATATAGTGTTTCATTGGAAACCCTAGTTCTTGATTTGGTTCTTACAAGCTTGTCTTTGATTGTGTGATAGCTTGCTTGCATTCGGGAGCCTCCAATTCAGTTGTGGATGTGTACCTCGAACTTGTTGTAAAGGTGCTGGCTTCCACCTCGAAGGTTGCCGATATAGTGGAAGAGGTGAATCGAACCCTTTTGGGGTGAGGTTCATCGGAGAACAAGGTGAAAGAACATTTCATGATCCCTATTGTTTTATGTGTTAAATAACAATACCAAGGATTATTTAATATGTGTTGAAGTGCTGCAGATATATACCTTGAAAAGGAGTTGGAAACTGTTTGGGGGGGGCGGATAATCCGCACCTCCCCAAACTCAAAACGGCGCAACCCTCAGAATGGGGGCGGAATATCCCACGGATTTTTTGGCCAGGGCCGGAGTTTTTGCCCAGGCCGGATAATCCGCCCCTCTAGGGGGGCGGATAGTCCGCCCCCCAAGGATCTGTCTCAAAGGTTGCCAAGGCGCATCGCTCAGAGAGGGGGCGGACTTTCCCCCGGACTTTCCGTCTCTGGGGCGGATTTCCCCAGGGCGGATAGTCCACCCCTTGAGGGGGGCAGATAATCCGCCCCTCGAGGATTTTCACCAAGTCAAGACCGGCGTGACCTTCTGTGTGGGGGACGGACTTTCCCCGGGACTCTCTGTATAGGGGGCGTATTTTTCCCCTAGGGCGGATAGTCCGCCCCTAGTGGGGGGGGGGGCAGATAATCCGCCCCCAAACTGTGTAGGTGGTATTTATGCCAGCCTTCCTCCTCCTGCCAGAACTCTTGGTTCATTCTAAAAAGTCAAGATCTGTTCTTCAAGCTTCATCTGAGAGAGCTCCACCTTCATCCACCCAAAGGCCCCTTTCCTTGGGTAATCGAAGGAGGAGAACTCGATCTTCAATAACTGCATCAAGCGCTTCATATCCTATCCATTCATTTGGAGAATCACCGATCTAGTATTTCTCGCAAATATCTAGATCCTTGCTTTTGATTATATTGATAATCCATGTTCTTGTGACAGCTTGTTGTCATTACGGGAGCCCCCAATTCAGTTGTGGGTGTGTGCCCCGGTAGAGTTGTAAAGGCACCGGTTCCCGCCTCGAAGGGTACCAATAGTGGAGAAGGTGGATCAGGCCTTTTGTGGCGAGATCAATCGGAGAATAGGGTGAGGCCTATTGTGGCGTGGTGCTCTTAGAACCGCCCACCCCTCCAACGCAGATGTACTTCCCTTAACAAGGAAGGAACTGCGGTAAAACAAATCCATGTGTCTCCGCGTGCTCCACTACGGTTTCCTCGCTCCTCTCTTTATGTGCTTAGTAGCTAGGTTTGCATATAGGGAAATTCTCGTAGTTGCATATCTAGATAATTTACTTTGTGTTAAGCCTAAAATTGAAAAAGAAATAAAAATTGAGTAGCACCTATTCACCCCCTCTAGGTGCCCATACGATCCATTTCAATTGGTATCAGAGCGCATGCTCTTAATTCGGGCTTAACCGCCTAAGATAAGTATGGGTTCCAAGGGAGATGAGAGTGATGCTCCGGAGGTAGTCACCATGAACGATCTCAAGATGTTGGAAACAACCTTGATTAGTTCTATGGAGACTAATATGGAAGAGATGCGTCAAAAGATAATGCGTCTCTCCCCATCCGTAGCATCACCTCCATCTGGTTCAGAGGCTACCACTCCGCAATCCAAGGAAACGGGTAAAACTGATTCCAAAGATAACGAAGTGGTTGGTGATGGCACTAGCAAGAGCTCCTCCTCGAAAAAGGATAGTGTTAAGGAAGTATCCAATGAGGTTTCCCATGTGTATTCTCTTGATCCACCTATCCCACATCCACATATACATAATAGGGGTGATCCACCCAAACTTTCGGCATCTACTTTTAATCAATGGCAATTTTTGATGAAGTGTCATGTGTGTAGCTCCTCCATTGAGTTGTGGAAAATCATAGAGAATGGTCTTAATGTTGGAGATCCCCACAACCTCACAAGAAGAGAGGTTGTTGACAGTCAACTCAATGATACGACTCTACACATGATTCAACTTGGTGTGGGTGACAAAGACATGCCATACATTCAGCATCTTAACACATCTAAGGAAGCTTGGGATGCCCTCACCGATCTCTTAATTGGAAATGAAAGCATGAGAAGAAAAGCTGAAGGATTCTATATGTTGGATGGAGAAGACCATGAGGACATGTATAGGAGGCTCAAGTCAATAGCCACCACTTTTAGAAATCATGGTGCCTCTCATGTTGATGATGCTTGGATCAAGCGCAAGTATGTCAGTGCTCTTATGCCATTTGAGCCCACAGATTTGAAGAGTCTCCAAGGAAGGCATAACTACCACCTAATGACATCCAATGAGGTAATGCAAGAGATGACAACTTTCAAAGTGGCTGCCAAGAATGCCGAAGATGCTCGTGCACGAGCCGTCGGGATGCAAAAGGGAGTCAACGTGGCCTTGAAGACAAGTGTGGCTGATCATGATGAAGATGACATAGAAGATATGGACTGTCCCGAGGATGTAAAGAGAATTCATGGAAAATACATGGCCTTCTATGCTAGAAACTTTTGGAAGGATCCAGCCAAAGCCAAATCTTAACTAGAATGCAAGAGTGGAGCATATGGAAGAAAGGAAAACGGTCCCAAGCTGATAACTTGTTTCAACTGTGGATACCGGCTGCACTTTGTAGCCGAGTGTCCGTACCAAAGTAGGGAAGATAATGGAGGAAGACTCATTCTCAAGGAAAAGTCAAAGGCTCCACGCAAGAAACAATTTGTAAATAATAATGCTCCTTTCAAGAAGCAACCAAAGATTGTTCTAGTGCCTCAAGAAGACGGTAAGTGAAGATGAAGACGAGGCTGATAACTCTCGAGAGGTGGCTGCTATAGTCACCACATATACACCAACATCTCTCTTCGACTCTCCGAACGAAAACATCATCAACAAGAACGCTACTTGTCTGATGGCAAGAGGTTCCGAGGTATCAACTTCTAACACTTATATTCCTAAGGCTATGATTGACATGGATGATCCTACTAGTCTTAAGGTTAAAGAAGAGATTATTGCTTTGGAATATTTCTTCACTAACTTACAAGGTGAGCACAAAATACATTTTGAGGCTCTTATGGACCAGCTGGCCCAAAATGAAGTGCTTCTTGAAGAAAAGGGCAGGATTGAAAGGGAGGATGCAATGGAAATTGCATCCTTAAAAAATGATGACAAAGCTTGTTAAGGAACATGACAATGCAGTGGCATGAAGAGAGGCTCGGGTTTCTCTTGAAGAGAGGCTTGAGTCTATTGAGGAGTCACATGAAGAAATGATGACAAAGCTTGTTAAGGAACATGACCGAAGGGAATATGCCCGAGAGGCAATAATAAAGTGGTTATTATCGTATTCCTTGTTTATGATAAATGTTTATTTTGCATGCTATAATTGTATTAATACAGAAACGTTAATACATGTGTGTTTAATAAACAAACAGAAAGTTCCTAGTTATGACTCTCTCATAAACTAGCTCGTTGATTAACAAGATGATCAAGGTTTCCTGATCATGGACATTGGATGTTGTTAATAACAAGGTCACAACATTAGTGTAATGGTGTGATGAACATTCATCCGAAGTATAGCATTACGATCAAAGTCATTGAGTTTATATTGCTATAAAAACTTACGAAGTGAGCCTAATCCTTAGACCATGAGATCATGTCAACCACAAACATCGGAAGAGTTTCTTGATAACATCAAACGTCACACCGTAACAGGGTGATTATAAAGATGGGTTCATAACTAATAAAGTGTTATGTTGAGGCCCATGGATCGAGAGTGGAATTTTTTCATCATGATGACGGATAGATATGCTCTGGGCCCTCTCGGTGATATCACATTGATTAGCTTGCAAGCAAGTGATTTGATCACTAGAATGTTATATCACAGGAACGAGAAAAGAGTGCATGTCAGTAACGAGATCAAACTAGGTATGGAGATACTGATGATCGAATCTCAGACATGTAATATATCGCGAAACAAAAGGATTAAGATACTAGCATAAAAGGTTCTCGCGATCACAAGAAAGTCATCGATGAATGTGTGGGAGTCAATATGGGTCTCCAGATCCCGCTTCTGATTATTGTTCCGAGAGGGGTCTCTATCATGTCCGCATTATTCGTGAACCGTAGGGTGGAACACTTAAGAGACACCGACATCCATTTGGAGCAAAAGTTTCATGCCGGAAAGAATAACGAGCGCAGGAATTTATTTCACTAGATACCGAAACGGGTTTTCGGGTGAAATTGCAGAAAGTGTTTTTGCATGTGAAATGAAATACTAGCAAGGGGTTATATGAGAATGTTTGTTATTAAAGTAATTGACAAAATTCTGAATAAATAAAAGGAGTTTTATTTAGTGAGAGTTTGCATTAAATTTGGTGGAAATTTAATGGGAATTTGAGTGGGTTTTTAGTGGAGGGAATTGAAAGACATTTGAGTGAGTGGAGTGTACACCCACATGAATGTGGAAGAGGTGGGGGAAGCCCCCATGGCTGGGCGCCATGCCCCTTGGGTGCCCCCCTCTCCCCTATAAAAGGCCCCCCTCTCATCCTCTCAAAGCACACCTCCTCGTGAAGGATCTCTCCCCCCCTCTAGAATTTATTCCCCATGGTCTCGGACTAGCGAGATACATGTTCCCGGTGGCTTTTCAGCAAGAAAGGGTTGTGCTTCCGCTGCATCTCTAGAGCGAGGAGGCGGAGGTTGCTCGGTGCCTCGTACGTGTGTGTGAGCACGGATGCGTTGCTGTTTTGCGGCGCTAGGACTTCCTCTCGATCTTGAGATCGGCAAGAGATCATCTACATCAACCACGAGTTTGGACTCGTTAAGCTTTGTCGGTCTTCAAGGGTATGTTCTCTACGAATGTATATCCGCCCGTTGCTTGTATCTAGTAGATAAATCTTGGTACACAGATGTTCCCATCACAGGAATTTTTTTGTTTTCTATGCTACGAACCCTTCAGTGGTATCAGAGCCGGATCTATGTGTAGATGCTTTGCACGGGTAGTACACATATGAGTATGTGGGCGATGATGATCATTTTATTGCTTCTTAGTTGTACTTTGTATATTGGTGGCATAGTGGGATGAAGTGGTCCGGACAAACTTTACATGTCCTCGCACATGAGACCTGTTCCATGCTTGACATGCAACTAGTTTTGCATAAGTGGCTAGCGGGTGTCTGTCTCTCCTACTATAGTCAATATCTAATTTGCAACGAGTTGTCAACAATTTTATTATCCTCGTTGTGGTTCATGTTCGTAGGTAAGAACGGTTCTATCTTCGAAAGCCCTAAGCCACGTAAAACTTGCAATGGATAAATTAGAGACGTCTAGTTTAGATTATTGCTGGGCTAGTGTCATGATATGGTGATGTTGTAAGTAGAAGTATAAATCGATACTCTTACAACACACATAACGTGTAAGTTCCATAGACCTTGGCCTTACACATAGAGGTATGATGGTGATCATACCATGACGCACATGGTGGAGATCAAGTGCAAGAACCATATCATTTCACTTATTAACATGTGATGTTTGATTGCATCTTATATTGCTTGTTTGGCGTTTTATTAGCATAATAAGATGATCCCTCATTTAGATATCAAGATAAAAATGTGTTGTTCCTTAAGTATGCACCGACAATGTTTCGTCGCTTCAAGACATCACGTGATGATCGGGTGTACTTGAATCCACGAGCATACCTCAGGTGTAAGACAGTTGCACACGCGAATACTAAGGTTCTTACTTGGCGAGCCTAGCATGTACATACATGGCCTCGAAACACGGACCGAAAGGTTAAGCATGAGTCATATGTTTTGATATGATGACCGTATGGATGCTCCCCTTTGAAGCTACACCGACTCACGTGATGATCGGACTTGGTGTAGTGGATTTGGTTCATGTAATCACCAAAAAGGCACGAGGGATGTCGTTTTTGAGTGGGAGTTTATTTCTAATTTGGATTAGTAGAACTCAATTGATCATAAATTAAATCAAAGTGAATTTGCATAATTTGTTGTAGTCATTGGCATTCGTTCACCACCTTATGCTTAGTTGTAATTGAGATAATAGAACTATAAAATTCTGGATATTTACTTTACGAACTGGTATCGTATTGTGTTGAGTGTCAATCTAAAGTTTAAAGTCCTATTGCAAACTTTCAGCAAACTCTGTTTACTCCGTGAAATTTAATAATTGCTATTAAATCGAGAGTAATAATTCCAGTATTAGTATCTTAAGTATCATGTTTGCCTCCATGATTCTTGATTGTTTTAATATCAAGTTTATCTAGGAGCTGAAAGAATTGTTTCAGAAACCATCATGTGTGACAGATATAACGATATCTGAAACAATGTTTAGGTTGCAATATGATAGAGTATAATTATGTTCTCATATTGGATGAGAATTTGCAAAGGTTGGATATGCTAGACATCCTAATCATCCAAAAGGGTTTTGGAAAGTAATGCTAAAATGTCGCAAGACAAATGATTGGAAGATCACTTACGATGTGACATCGCCGTTTAAATTATATTGGAAAGAAAACATGAAGAAAATCTATTTTCATGGATTTTTGGAGTCTTTGATTTGATCAAATGACGCTTGTGAGACTTTCCTCGGGATAATTAAAACTTCGTTCAAAGGCCAAACAAGAACGATCGACTAAATTATGGGAATTTATACATATCGATGTATGTAGTCCATTATATATAGTCGTAAGTGATGGATTTCAACTTCATATGCTTTCTCCGGAAATTTGAGTGAATGTTCACTTAATGATAAAGAAGTATGAAATGTTTGAAAACGTTCAAAGACTTTCAAGATGAAGTGGAAAATCATTGTACCAATAAAATAAATGATTTATGATTTTATAAGGGATTTATTTGAGTTACAAGTGTAACAAGAAAAATAAATGAATTATGATTTTATCATAAAGGGATTTATTTGAGTTACAAGTGTAACAAGAAAAATAAATGAATTATGATTTATGATAAAGGGATTTATTTGAGTTGCAGGTTTAGCAAAACACCTAAATTTACATCTCCCGAAACACCATAGGAGTATGGTGTGTTTGAGATTTGTAATGAAACCTTGTTTGACATGGTTGGATCAAAGGTGTTATTTATAAAACTGCCATTATATTTTAAAAGATTAAAATATTTAGAGACTACCACTTTTACACTGAAAAGAGCTCCATCTTGATCCATTGAAATGACACCATGGAAGTTATGGTTTGGGGTAAAAACCCAAATTGTCATTTCTTAAATTTTGGTATGCTAAACATAAGTAAGATGTTTACAACCAAAGTCGGATGAGCGTGTCTTTGTAGGTTATTTTGAATAACAATTGTTTATTCCTCCATAACACCAAGGACAAAAGGGTTTGTCGCTTGAAACGTGAAGTTTCATAAAAAGGAATTTTTTGTAAAAGTTAAGTGGGAGGACAATAGAACTTTGATAAGGTTAATGAACCTTAGCTAAATGTGCTGAGTTGCGCAGCGCCGGAAATCGTTCCGGAGGCTGCCATAATTCTCATAGATTATGTGCCTCAAAGGTTGTGGTCACAGAGATCTAAGTTCTTATTGAACTAAGTCGGTCAGATAAACAATCAAATGCTGAGATTTGAGAGTAAATCATTATTGTTGACAATGATGAACCAAATACATGAAAATAATCGATGATGTGCCCTGACTCTGTCAAATGTCTTGAAGCCATAAAATCCGTGATAGTTCCATACACAAAAAATCAAGTTTTGAACTTGGAACACCCTCCGGAAAGGTGTAAAAACCTATCGGTCATATCTGGATCTATAAAGAAACAGACATGGATGTTTCACATCTATGAAATAGTCGACATGTCGGTAAATTTTTTACGACAATGTTCAAGGATTTGACTATGACAAGATTTGATCTTTCATAGCGATATTTAATCTGGACGGATTAAAGTAGCAACCACTACATATAATTTTGTATATGGTAGATGAATAAACAAAACAAAGTTCTTCTAATAGAATGGTTACCTAGGACATGTACATGACATGGTCCAAAGGGTTTTGTTAATTCAAAGGATGCTAAAAGGGGCATGCAAACTTCAATGGTTGAAGTAAGCATCGCGGATTTGGAATCTTCACCGTGATGAAAAAGGAGTTTTCATCAGGAGACGATGAAGATGCTTGCATTCGCAAGAAATTAAGTGGGAGCGCTAAGACATATTTATAATACATTATGTGAAGAACATCTTGTTGATTGGAAATGATGTATCTTTTATTGACAAAGGTTAAGAATTTCATTTTGATGAAAGACTTAGGCAAAACCCAAATATTTAGCATGAATGTCTATATAGATAGACTGTGACGCTAATATGGTTGTGCCAAATGTACATATATGAGATATTAAAGGAGTTCAATATAGAAACGATGAGAAAAGTTTCTTGTCGCATGGAAAAAGAATTGAATCAAGATTTAAGTGTATCGACACTTGATAAGTGAAACAAGATTCAAGTGCTTTGACACTTGATGAGTGAAATCACAAGAATGTTTTGATCAATCATGCCATGATATGTACACATCCAGATATGTCCTATGCTCTAAGTGTTATGAGCATATACCAAAATGAATCATAAAATGATCATTGGACGATAGTAAGGATATTCTTATGATCTTCTGGAAGAACTAAGAATATATTTGTGTAGAGGTGACAAACAATTACAAATAGTTCATTGTAAAGCGTTACATTGATACTAGTTTTGTCACAAGATACAAATTAAATTTATCTCAATTTAAACTATGGGTGGCACAATGAAATGGAAAGAAAGTTTCCATGATGGATTTGGATGAATTCCAAAGTTAAGACATTGTGACGGATACTACAACAAAAGGCTAAGTATATGACTGCTATAGTAGTAGCAAAGGAGGGCATTTGTGTCAAGTAGTTTGTTATCACACTAAGGTGTGGTTCGCAACGGGTTGACACTATATTGTACGACAATAGTATCGAAGTGATTTAACCCCAAGGAACTAAAGGTCTCACCAAAAGACCAAATTTATACAATGCCATCTCATTGGAGAATGAGTGATGCGAGAAGACGCAAAGACATGCAAATACACATGGACCTGAAAGCGTCAGATCCGTAGATTATTTTAACCACTTGCAATCACGTATATGGAACACCGGAAAGCCATATGTGTTCAATACACAAAGTTTTCAAACTAGATTATTGTCTCTAGTGCAAGTGGGAGGCTGAAGGGAATATGCCCGAGAGGCAATAATAAAGTGGTTATTATCGTATTCCTTGTTTATGATAAATGTTTATTTTGCATGCTATAATTGTATTAATACGGAAACGTTAATACATGTGTGTTTAATAAACAAATAGAAAGTTCCTAGTTATGCCTCTCTCATAAACTAGCTCGTTGATTAACAAGATGATCAAGGTTTCCTGATCATGGACATTGGATGTTGTTAATAACGAGGTCACAACATTAGTGTAATGGTGTGATGAACATTCATCCGAAGTATAGCATTACGATCAAAGTCATTGAGTTTATATTGCTATAACAACTTACGAAGTGATCCTAATCCTTAGAGCATGAGATCATGTCAATCACTAACACCGGAAGAGTATCTTGATAACATCAAACGTCACACCGTAACAGGGTGATTATAAAGATGGGTTCAGAACTACTAAAGTGTTATGTTGAGGCCCATGGATCGAGAGTGGAATTTGTTCATCCCGATGACGGATAGATATGCTCTGGGCCCTCTCGGTGATATCACATTGATTAGCTTGCAAGCAAGTGATTTGATCAACCACGAGTTTGGACTCGTTAAGCTTTGTCGGTCTTCAAGGGTATGTTCTCTACGGATGTATATCCGCCCGTTGCTTGTATCTAGTAGATAGATCTTGGTACATAGATGTTCCCATCATAGGAATTTTTTTGTTTTGTATGCTGCGAACCCTTCAATGACAATGTAGTAGCAAAATCAATGAAGCTAAAGAAACAAAAGGTTGACTTTGGGGCTGCTCATGCTAGACTCTCCGAGGAATTGGAGAAACTTGACATTGCTCACAAGGCTTTGAAAAGTGAATTCTCTATTCTCAATGAGTCGCATGATCAGCTCCAAATTCGATTGTCCAAATATGATGTTCCTAGCACATCTAAATCAAAATATATTCACAAGGAAAATGCTAGGGTGGTTGATGAGCTTGTCAATGACATCACACCCAAAGGTAAGGGTGTACTTGATGATATTGTTGTCAAGCAAAGATCAAATCTTGGAAAAGAGGGACTTGGATATGTCACCAAGTCCAAGAAGAAGAAGAACAAGAAGAAGAAGACCAAGATTGAACAAGCAAAGACAAACACCGTTGAGAAGAATGTCACAAAAGACAAAACTGACCATATTGGTTTTGTAGGGTATCACCATCCAAATTATGAACTCTTTTGTGATTATTATGGCGATGTGTATGCTTATTATGTCGGTCCTTTTGATGAATATGTTGCTTGGTCTATTTGGGTCCCAAAGACCCTTGTTACTAACATGAGAGGACCCATTAAAAAATGGGTACCTAAAACCAAGAAGTGATTCTCTTGCAGGGCTATGCTTCCGGTGGGTCTAAATGGGTGTTGGATAGTGGATGCACTAGTCATATGACCAGAAGCAAGGAGATCATCACTGAGATGTGACCCAATCATGATCATATTACAGTCTCCTATGGTGATAAGTCTAAATCTGAGGTATTGGGTCTTGGCAAGGTTGTGGTCGCCCACGATATCTCCCTCGTGGACGTCATGCTTGTTGAGACCCTCGGTTATAACTTACTTTCTATTCGTGCCCTTGGTAAGACGGGCTTTGCTGTTTTTATTGATGGTGATTTAGTGGTACTCTTGTGAAGCAAGTCTCTAAAGGTCGCTTTTGTTGGGTACGTCGAAAATGACCTGTATGTGGTGGACTTTTCGGGGAAAACCACTTCAGGTCTGATGTGCTTATTCGGAAAGGCCGACGTGGGCTGGCTATGGCATCGCCGTTTAGCCCATGTCAACATGAGAACTTTGCAAAGTCTTCACAAGGGTGGCCACATCCTTGGACTAAAAGACAATGTTTCCTTTGCCAAAGATCGTGTTTGCAGGGCTTGTGTTGAAGGCAAAATGCATGACTCTCTCCACAAGAGGAAAACTATTGTCTCCTCAAAGAGGATATTGGAGTTACTTCATGTGGAATTATTTGGTCCTTGATGACCCACAAGTATAGGGGGTGTATCGTAGTACTTTTGATAAATAGGAGTGTTGATCCCAACGAGGAGCAGAAGGTGCTGAACAGTGGTATGGAGCAGGAAATCCCTGTGAATACTTAGCAAACAGATTTTAGTGGTTTTCTGACAAGGCAACAAAACAAAGAGCAAGTAACAAAGGTAACAAACAAATGGAGAAAGTGGCCCAATCCCTTCTTAGCAAATGACAAGCCGGTGGAAATACTTATAAGGACCAAATGTTCTCGAGGACACATGGGAATTCTGTCAAGTGCTTTCGCTTCAAATAGCTGAGTACTCTTCTCTGGTGTTGTAAGTGTTGTGTGGGTGAACCTGTGCTAACATACCGACCTTACTTGGACTAATACATACTTGTGATAAAACCCTCTACAAACATCCGTAACTATAGGAAAGTAATTAAGATATAAATCTAACCACAGCCTTAAACTCCGAGATCCTACGCTCCCTGGTGCAAAGGTGTCCTAACGGGGGTTCAGGTTTCTGTCACTCCGGAAACCCCACAATTAGTAGCCAAATACACAATGCATCCCCCTAGGCCCATAAATGGTGAAGTGTCATGTAGTCGACGTTCACATGACACCACTAGAAGAATAGCACCACAACTTAAATACTAAACCATTGAATGATAACTCATCACAGATTCACTACTAACAACATGACTTCTCCCATGTCCTCAAGAACTAAACGAATTACTCACGAGACATCATATGGATCAAGATCAAAGATGATATGATAATGGATAACAATATGAACATAAACAATAATCCAATGGTTCCACTCACAAGCATAAACTACAATAGTAATTAACACCGGGAAAGTTTCCCCTAAGAACTAAAGCAATATCCAACACAATTGTTATAGAGGGACGGAGTGGTGATGATGGTGTTGGTGGATATGATGGTGTGGATGATGATAATGATGATCCCAATGAAGCCTAGCTTGATGATGGTGTTGATGGCGACGGTCTCCCCTCTCGGGAAGGAATTCCCCCAGAAGAAATCTGTATGCTGGGGAGATCTTTCTCTCTCGGTGTTTTCCACCCCCAGAGGCATCAGAAATCTATCTGTGGTCGCTCTTCGAGGCTTAGGGTTCTGTAGGGAAGATATAGACGAAGGGGCGGAGTCGGAGGCCGGGTAGGTGGGCCACACCTTCCCTAGGCGCGGGGTCAGGTGGGCCCGTGCCTAGGAGGGTGTGTGCCCCCTGCGGCCCCTCTTCGCTCCTCCTTATGGCTTCCTTCGTCTTCTGGTAAAATAATATGTTTCCATATTTTTCTGGTATTTTTCTGATCTTCGTGAAATTGCACCGAAACGCCTTCTTTTCCATTAGAATCCAGACTCCGGCAGTCCATCCTCCAAGAATCAACCAACATGCATAAACAGATGAAAAGCCATAAGTAATACCTCATAATAAGACAAATATCAATGAATAGAGGTAAATTATAATATAGAATGGTGATGCAAATTGGGCGTATCAACTCCCCCAAGCTTAGACTTCGCTTGTCCCTAAGAGAAAACTGAGCTCAGCAAACATGTCCAAAGGTTTATGGAGTGAAGTGTCGATAAAAGAATACGAACAAGAAGCATCACACTTACCGTTGCACAACTCATAGAACAAAGCAACTCACCATTATATAGCTTATCTTGCAACCAAGTACAACAGTCACAATAGAGATGTATAAAGATAAATCATAATTGGAATTGGCAAACTTGTTCTTGGTCAGAGAACACCTGGCAAACAGTTTCACAAAAGCTTTTTGTAGATGTTTCAAAACAGGAGGACTCTTTGCTCAAAAGGTTTTTCACAAGTTAAGGCTTTCAAAGTAATACTCAATAGATAAGAGTTTTGTGCAAAAAAGGAAGATAAAGAACATGGTTGAATAAATCACCATATGAATGCTTGAAACACAACAACTCAAATGCTTGCTGGAGATAGCGAGGAAGTAGGTTTACTGACTCAACTTGGAAGTGGGAGAAATGTTCCTTTATAGAGGGAAGCAGGGAATACAAGTCATAAAGAGCTTCCAAAAGATTATGGTACTTACTAGCTTTGAGCCCTCATTGCCCCTATCATAGGCATCTTGAGATGATTAAGTTTAAAGTGCGCAAAGATGGAGTATATGCTTGACGAAATATAAGTTGGCAATCTCATGTCCCTTGAATATGAGGGTCACTCCTCATGCTACTCAACTTTGGTCACATGTAAGTTCTTGTCATTGTAACTATTTGCATATCATTGAGAACCACCAACGGGGTACCCCTTGCACATGGTACAGGAGCTTTCCCATAACCAAAATGACAAGGCAAGCAGACAATGAGCATCTCAGCGATCTTTTTATTTACTATGTGCATAGATTTTTATTGAGGATGCTTCATAGATGTATCACTATGGTGATGCTGCAAGTTTCCACCATGATTAGGCATGGCTTAGGCTAGCGGCCCAGGCATTTCTCTAACATAGGATACAAACTCCATGGACTTACAAGTTCCCTCTTTATTTCAAGTTCCATAGACAAAAGAGCAGTGGGGTTACAAGTTCCCTCTTTATTTACTATGTGCTGGGGATCAAACTCATGTGGGCTAGGACGTAGGAGGGGGTCGGGCGTCGCCAGAATTTCGAGCTAAAGCTCGTCGGAGCAGTGGGGTTGTAAAGGGAAATTGGCGCAGCCCTGGGGCGGAGAGGAGATGGTGAGTGAGGGGAAAGAGATAGGAGAGAGGGGCGCTAAATCGTGCGTGGTCGAGGGGCTGATTAACTGGCGCAGTTAAGCTAATTTACGAGGATTTACAACGGCCAGAAACAGCACAGGTGAATGGGGCGTGGTCACTGCGAGGTTGATGACAATGAGCTGGCGGTGGGGCCGGTTAGTCAGGGAGGTGAGGGGGTTACGCGTGGCGTCTCGCGGTCAGTGGTTGTGCAGTTTTGTTCGCGAGTGAGAAAGAACGGTTCGGGGGAGAGAGGGAGAGAGAGAGAGAGAGAGAGAGAGAGAGAGAGGTGGGCTGCAAGTTGGGCCAGATGGGCTAGGGTATGGTTAGGTTTAGATAGTTTGGACCCTTTCTAATTTTTTTATTTCTGATTTTCTGTTTTCAATTCAAACTCTCTTTTGAATTCAGATTTCTTTTTCAAACCTTTTCCAAATTTTCAGTATGTTTCTATATTGTTTAACAATGAATTTTTAAATTCCATTTTAGAATAATTTATTTTATTCTCTTATGGTTTATTGTTTATTTAAATTGTACGTTTGTCTTTATTTAAATAAGATTTTAAATATGGTTCCAATCCATATTATTTTATTCAAATGATCTGTTTAAATTCCAATGTTTCTCAAACCTTTTCAGTAAGTTTAATACTTGTTTAATAATGTGTTTGAAATTCCATTTTAGAATATTCAAATATTCTTTTATGGTTAAATATTTATTTTAAAATGAGGCTTTTGTCTTTATTTAAATGAATTTGAATATGGTTCCAAACCATATTATTCTATTTAATTAATCATTTATTATTTTTAAGTTAATTAGATACTTTTAATCCACTTTGGCTATTTTCAATCATTTATCTCATGATTTAATTAATCATTTATATTAGGGATTTTGTCTTTATTCAAAACAAATATGGTTCAAGTCCATATAAGTTTTTATTCAAATAATCTTTATTCCTTTATTTTATTTGGATTATCTTTATTCCATTTGCTTATGGATTTAGCTCAAGGTTTAAATTGTCTTCTAAATAAATTTATTGGGATTTATTATTTAGTTTAGGCAACTTATCTTTATTTAAATAAAATTGGATATTATTTAATCCTTATGATTTTATTTAAATAATCTTTTAATCCTTTTTATTATTCAATAACTTTCATTTGTTTATGAATTTGGCCAAGATTTAATTTGGCTTTTTAAATATTCCTTATTTATTTATTTATTTATTTATTTCTTTGTCTTGTAAAATCCATATATTTTTATTTATAGATCCAAAATTGGTGACTCCTATTGGTATAATTTTATTTAATATTTGTTTATCTTTTTAAATCCTTTTAGGATTATTTTGCTCATAATTTGGTATGGATTTTAGCTAGGAGCTTTATTAGTTTTGGAAATTATTTCCTTTTAATTACTAAATTCATAAGTTTTTATCCATGGCTCCAAATTAAATGAAACCAATTTCTATGGTTTTATAATATTTTTGTTTATCATTTTTGATCATTTATAAATGTTTGTTGCTGAATTTTTATATGGATAAAATCCATAGTCTTAGAGAGATCTTGGAAATGATTTTCTTCCATTAGGGTTTTAGGGTTTTGGTTTATTTTCCCAAGTGTTTAAATTCAAGAGTGTTTCCATGCATAAAATGCATTTGATCTTTGGAAGTGATTTATTTCATTAATATTTGGGGTTTTGGTTTAACTTTTCCAAATGTTTAAATTTCAAGATACATTCATTGATGAATGCATTTCACTTGATTGAAATTTTGTTGGATTCCCTTTTCATTCAAATTTTGTTTAAGAAGGGTTTTGATGTTTCCATTTAGAAGCAAAAAAGTTTCTTTTCACCCTAAATTTCAACAATTATTTATTTTGTTTATTTATTTTTCACATTTCAAAATTTGGAAAATTTTGGGATGTGACAGGCTACCACCCTTAAATGAAATCTCGTCCCTAGATTTGGGAAGGCTAGAGGTTACAAGTTGGCTTCAAGATAACTAGGGTACTACCACCCTTAAAATATTTTTAACTAGATTACATCCTGGCTTACTTGAGGTCTTGATGTAACTTCTCTGGACAGATGTCTGCATAGTGTCCTTTGTTTCCACACTTGAACATGTGACAAGGTTGATGTCTTGAGGTATCTTCTTTGGACAATATGATGCATAATGGCCTAGCTCTTTGCGGTTGTTGCACATCACTTGGCTAATATCCTTCTTTATCTTTGGTATCATTACCTCTGGTTTGTTTCCTTGGTTCTTCTTCTTTTCTGGACATTTATTGGCATAGTGTCCCATCTCTTTGCAATTGAAACATTGCACCTGGCTAATGTCTTTATTGCTGGGGTTGGGAAATTTCTTATTTTTGGGTCTCTCTAAAGCTAGGAGTTCTTGTAGTTCATGTTCTTCATATTTCACCACAAAGGTGGGAAACCTTTCTCGCTTCTCGGGGCAGTCACTAGAGATGTGACCTTATTCTCCACATGAGTAGCAACACTTCATGGTCACTTTGGATGTAGTCTTATGAATCACGGTTCTGACTTTGTCTTTATCTTTCTTGGTAGAAGTTGTTCCCTTATGGAGGTTTCCAAACATTTGATGCATTCCATCTTGTTTCATTTGTTGAACTATAGGATAGATGGGGCATTGGATAGGTACATGATCATTTCCTTCACATAGGAAACAAGTAACTTGAGATGTAGGGCATTGGTCATCATGCTCTTTATAAGTGTGTTCCATGTCTCCATAAATATTGCAAGCTTGAGTTCCTTCTATAATATCATCCTTGATATCATTGTTGTCACAATCTCCTTGGGAAAGGTTGTTTCTCATGTTGATCATTTGATTGGTCATCCTTTGCAACAATTGGGATTGGGTTTCCAAGAAGTTTTCCATGGTTGGGTCTAACTCATTGTTGTTGGCTAAAAACTGAGTTGTCACTTGATTCAACTGGGATTGGGTTGCTAGAAGTTGTTCTCTCATGTGCATCTCTTGGTTGTTGTTGTCACCATCCTTGATGTTGGAGTCTATTGGATAAGTCATCTGTTTGGGTTGGATTGGGATTAGATTAGGCAAAAGATTTCTAGAGGAAAAGTTCTACTCACACACATCAATTCACACAAAGCAATGTGCAAGCAATCACAATCAAACATTCCACTCAAATAACAAGATTCAAGCATATTTTAGGCAACAAAATATTTTTACTACAACACACAAGTTGGTGTGATCAACATATGATCTAAGCTAAACACTAGTATGGTGGTCAACTATAGTTATCACTTGAGATCATTCCATTCTTCTTAGTTGTTTCTTCTTGAACAAGCTCATGGTATCCTTGGAAAATTTCTTACATCTTGGTCACAAAGTTTCAAAGGTGATGATGATTCCCTCTAAGTTGTGTTTCCTTAGTCTCCAAGTCTTGAGTAATATTTCTTGTCTCACTTGTAGTCAATGGTAAGGAAATCGGTAATCGTTAACTCCTCGGTTGGCTTGGGACTAGCAACTAATCAGAATTCGGATGATTAACTGATTTAATCGGTCGGCTATTAATCGGTGGAAACTACAAAAATTAGCACCAAAAACATGTATGACTCCTCTGGCACCTCAACCACCTACCCTATGAAAGGCAACCTCAAGCTCCCGGATGAGATCCTCAAGCCGCTCAAGCTCTTGTATCTGAGTCCTGGTCCGCAACTACGAGGAACTAGTCAATAACGACAAGGAACTAGTTGGTGATGGCGGAAATCGAGCTCCTAGAGGTAGGGATCGAGAGGGAGCTTTGCAAAACCTACTTCATTGGGTAGGGCTAGAGGATGGATGGGAGATATGTGTTGATAATTTTGCAATTTTTTTGACCAAGTGTGGTAGTTAATTGGGAACATACCTAGTAATCGGAGTGTCAGAGCTATTAATTGGACTGAACGATTAACACAAACGATTAGTGGTAATCGACATGGTCAGGTCCCTAGTAGCGATTAATCGGCCTATTAATCGATGATTCAGCCGATTTTTTGAACAGTTCTTGTAGTCCTTAGTGATATCTAAGTGGAAGTCCTTGGTGAAACTAGAGTTGAAGTCATTGGTGATGTTGAAGTCTTTGCTCAAGTTGAAGTATTTGCTCAAGTTGAAGTCTTTGTTCATGTTGAAGTCTTTGCTCATGTTGAAGTCTTTGCTCATGTTGAAGGTTTTGTCCATCAAGTAGACAAGGACGAGATGTAGATTCAAAACCAAAATGTTGGGGAAGAGTTTACAAGATTGTTTGTAAATAAGTTTGGAACAAATACAACTATTTTTCTAAGGGGTTTTGTCCAATCCTAGGGTTACAATCCTACATGCTACACAGTGCCCTGATACCATTTGTAGAGGTCCCAACCTGATAAGGTAGAGATCCCTGTGTTTACAATGCTAGTACCTGGATCAATAGCTAGCATCCACAGTTTAAGATGTAATATCAAGAAACAAAGGTCATAATACAACTTTATAACTAGGAATAAAATAATTCATTATATCTTACATAGCTCATTTGGCTATCTCATTACAATGTAGCACATATAACTATGTAGAATGAAGTCCTTCATCTTCAAAGTGCCACAGGCAATCATGTTGGTTGTAGACTTGTAATCCTAATCAACACACTTCACTAACAACAAAAAAACCTGCAACATAATAAGTTACAACCACAAGGGTTAATACATTTGAATTGTATTGGCAAGTGATACTATGGTAGAATAGTGGTATCTATCATCTATATGCATTTGGCTAAGTGGAGCTTAGGCTTGCTTTGCTCAAAATAAGGTTTTCCTTATTAGTTGAAAACACTAAGTTTTTGTTTGTCAAAATCACCCAAGGCATCTACCAATAAAATTGGTGATCCTTTACCCTTGTTCAACCACAAGCTTTTAACTTAGAAATTGGGATGAGGATATCCTTGATAGCTTCCATGTCTTGATGCTCAAATTGTCCATTGCCGGGGACACGGCTAAGTACTTAGATTTTACTCTCTCAAGAGGTGGTGCACTTTCCCCACAAGACTCGACATGCATCGAGACAAGATCGTTCAGAAGCCTTCCCTTAGACCAAATGGACGCGTTCCATCCTATCACCCCCTACCACCTTCTGTCCACCTGGCTAAGTTATTGCAACCTATATGATCCTGGCAGAGCCCATATACCATGTGGTTTCACTAGAAGCTTCTCAACATTTGACATCTCAAATCTCTTTGTTCCTGGGTGTCTTTCCACAAGTGAGATACACAAGTTTTCACCAGTTTACTGGCCTTGTGTAACCACTCAACATAAATCCATCCAAGCAATTACCATTCCACCAGGTGATTCATTCACTTAGTAGTTTTATTAAGCAAAAACATAAGTCAAAAGACTTAGCAAAATTTCCATAGCATGTGTATATATTCCACCCTTGTTTACTACTAGCTAAGCTAAGCATGATAGTAGTAAGGATCTTAACTTAGGGAAAATTCTACTAAGGCATCATCTACTAGGATTTCCCAAGGCATAGCATACTTAGTAAAAATTCCATGCAAGTCCTACTCAAAATATCACTAATGCATCGTGAAAATAATAGGACAAAATGTATGAAGCACCACTTGCCTTTTTAGTAGAGAAACTAGATTCACTCTTTGATCTTGCAATTTTCACACTCATCAAAGTTCACTACAAGTCAATCAAGGCACAAATTCAAACTAGCATTCAAACAATTCACCACATAAAATAAAAACATAGCAATGCATGCAAGCATGCAAAAGATTGTTTTATTTGGAAAAGGTGGTTTCTACTAAGGCTATAAAAAATTTAAACACCTATTGGTTATTTATAAAAGTGGCAAAACCATTTAAAATCAAGTTAGTGAAAATGGGCCATTTAAATCATTTTTATTTTGCTAGAAATGATTTTAATCAAAGGAATAATTTCTAGTGTTTGACAAATCTATTTTAAACACAAATGTTAGTGTTTTATGGTCAAAGTGTTTAAAACAAATCTATTTGCAAAAAGGTTTCACTCAAAAACCATTTTTAAATCATAACATCATTTTGTTTTACTTGAAATGCTTTTATTCAAAGGAATAATTCCTTGTGTTAGAAAAAATCAATTCTAAACTCAAATGTTAGTGTTTAGGGTCAGATAGTTCAAAAAAAAACCATTTGCAAAATATTTTACTCCAAAATCATTTCTAGAATAATTTTTATAACCAAATTAGTCCTGCAAATGTTTCTGCAAAAACACCTAATTTTCCAGAAGTAAAATACTAAACTAAGGGCATGGTTGCAAATGTTTCTTTTTCCTGATTCCAATGATAAAAAAATTGCAAATTTTGGACGTGTAGATCAAAAGTTATGAATTTTACAAAATCATTCATCTAATAGATTCAAAATCTGTTTTTAAAACCTCTGTCTCGCCACGTGGTGTAATCCTATTGGTCAGTACCGATTCGTTCGGATCGCGCTGCGTGGATCGTTGGATCTAATTAGATCTGTGTGGCTCAGATCAAGCGTACCAATTCGTTTAAGTCATTCTATCCTAACCATGCGATCAAGATCTAACGGTTCAAAACGCAACAACCAATATTTGGCGGCGCTCGCGACTGACGCGCGGTGGCGGCGCTCTGCCAACGGTGCTCCGGCCAATATAGGAAGCTAGGGAGGAAGGGGAGATTCTCACCAGGTTCGCCGCAACATGGGGATGCTCGATATGGCCGACATGGAGCAGGAGGCGCATGGGGCTGCTGATGATTGCTCGTCGGAGTTCCTACTAGCGTCGGGCACGTTCTGGCCTGGTAAGAGGCGAGGCTACAAAGCAGGAGAAGGAAAGCAGAGGGTCGCGTTAGATGCGTGAACCGAATGTGAGTACACGAGCGTCATCTAGAGGGGGAGGGGAGGTCAGGGTTACCGGGGGAAGCTCGTCGGAGTTGCAGTAGTCCGCGGTGGCGAGCAGGCGTTGTTCTTGTCGACATCCTAGGGCACGCGCGAGCGAGCTAGGGCTATTGTCAGGTGCGCCTGGTGCTGGGGATCAAACTCGTGTGGGTTAGGAGGTAGGAGGAGCTCGGGCGTCGCCATAATTTTGAGCTAAATCTCGTCGGAGCAATGGGGTTGTAAAGGGAAATTGGAGCAGCCCTGGGGCGGAGAGGAGATTGTGAGTGAGGGGAAAGAGAGAGGAGAGAGGGGCGCTAAATCGTGCATGGTCGAGGGGCTGATTAATTTGCGCATACAAGCGAATTTACGAGGATTTACAATGGCCATAAATGGCAGAGGTGAATGGGGGTGTGGTCACCGCGAGGTTGATGACGATGAGATGACGGTGGGGCCGGTTAGTCAGTGAGGTGAGGGGGTTACACATGGGGTCTCGCAGTCAGTGGTTGTGTGGGTTTGTTCGCGAGTGATAAAGAACGGTTCGGGGGAGAGACAGGTGGGCTGCGAGTTGGGCCAGATGGGCTGGGGTCTGGTTAGGTTTAGATAGTTTGGACCCTTCTCTATTTTTTTCTTTATTATTCTTTTTCTTTTTCTATTCTGATTTTCTGTTTTGAATTCAAACTCTCATTTGAATTCAGATTTCTTTTTCAAACCTTTTCCAAATTTTCAGTATGATTTTATACTGTCTAACAATGAATTTTTAAAGTCCTCCATTTTAGAATAATTTATTTTA
The DNA here is from genome assembly GCA_916181665.1 of Avena sativa. NCBI lineage: Eukaryota > Viridiplantae > Streptophyta > Magnoliopsida > Poales > Poaceae > Avena > Avena sativa. The sequence goes on from OV702285.1 coordinate 19,527,005, forward strand.
TTCTCTTATGGTTTATTGTTTATTTAAATTAGACATTTGTCTTTATTTAAATAAGATTTTAAATATGGTTCCAATCCATATTATTTTATTCAAATGATATGTTTAAATTCCAATGTTTCTCAAACCTTTTCAGTAAGTTTAATACTTGTTTAATAATGTGTTTGAAATTCCATTATAGAATATTCAAATATTCTTTTATGGTTTAATATTTATTTTAAAATGAGGCTTTTGTCTTTATTTAAATGAATTTTAATATGGTTCCAAACCATATTATTCTATTTCGTTAATCCTTTATTCTTTTTAAGTTAATTAGATACTTTTAATCCACTTTGGCTATTTTCAGTTATTTATCTCATGATTTAATAAATCATTTATATTAGGGATTTTGTCTTTATTCAAAACAAATATGGTTCAAGTCCATATAAGTTTTTATTCAAATAATCTTTATTCCTATATTTTATTTGGATTATCTTTATTCCATTTGCTTATGGATTTAACTCAAGGTTTAAATTGTCTTCTAAATAATTTTATTGGGATTTATTATTTACTTTAGGCAATTTATCTTTATTTAAATAAAATTGGATATTATTCAATCCTTATGATTTTATTTAAATAAACTTTTACTCCTTTTTATTATTCAATAACTTTCATCTGTTTATGGATTTGGCCAAGATTTAATTTGGCTTTTTAAATATTCCTTATTTATTTATTTATTTATTTATTTATTTCTTTGTCTTGTGAAATCCATATCTTTTTATTTATAGATCCAAAATTGGTGATTCCAATTGGTATAATTTTATTTAATATTTGTTTATCTTTTTAAATCCTTTTAGGATTATTTTGCTCATAATTTGGTATGGATTTTAGCTAGGAGCTTTATTACCTTTGGAAATTATTTCCTTTTATCTTATTAAATTCATAAGTTTTTATCCATGGCTCCAAATTAAATGAAACCAATTTCTTTGGTTTTATAATATTTTTGTTTATCATTTTTGATCATTTATAAATGTTTTTTGCTGAATTTTTATATGGATAAAATCCATAGTCTAAAGAGATCTTGGAAATGATTTTCTTCCATTAGGGTTTTAGGGTTTGGTTTGTTTTCCCAAGTGTTTAAATTCAAGATTCTTTCCATGCATAAAATGCATTTGATCTTTGGAAGTGATTTATTTCATTAAGATTTGGGGTCTTGGTTTAACTTTTCCAAATGTTTAAATTTCAAGATACATTCATTGATGAATGCATTTCACTTGATTGAAATTTTGTTGGATTCCCTTTTCATTCAAATTTTGTTTAAGAAGGGTTTTGATGTTTCCATTTAGAAGCAAAAAAGTTTCTTTTCACCCTAAATTTCAACAATTATTTATTTTGTTTATTTATTTTTCACATTTCAAAATTTGGAAAATTTTGGGATGTGACACAAAGAGGAGGAGAAAACGAAAACACAACACCGAAGAGCCGTTGGAGGAATAGATCTAGATCTAATCACACAACCCTTCTCCACCACCATAGCCATAGTCCACCACTTGTAATAGTAGATCTCATCTCCAATTGGCGACATTGTAAGACTATTCCTATCAATCTCATGATTTCTAATACAATGTTTATGATTGTTGATCTCATCTCTATGTGTGAGTAATTCTCCTTGGGCTAAGGGCTTCGATCTAGCCATGTAGTTTGTGCATGTTATTTATCATAGATGGGATCGTGTATTAGTTTGTATGATATGATGATTATTGTATCCTCTCTTGCCTCAATCTAAGGACTTGTCATGTACCCAAGACCCCAAGGATTGATCCAGGTATAGGGAGTATGAGTAATGACTAACCTGCATGATGGGAACCCCAGTGACAGAAAGGGTAGTACAGTTTTATGTGAGCGATTTACTTGGGATTAAAGGTGATGTCACTTCGCATATCATTAGATCTCTTCATTCTATGGATGAGACTAATAGGCTATTGCTATAAGCGGTTGCGGAGGCAATAGCAGTTATGGATGCACTGTCCACATATAATTATCTTTCTCTAACGATTACATGCATATTTTATTATTATCTTTTATTCCCATCAGATGTTTTGCACAGCTACAGGTGAAACCGAACGCCCTAGCATCTCTCTCTCTATCATCGAAGGCAACAAAAGATCGCAAACTCTTGGTCCCGTAAAACACTAAAAGAATTCTAAAACTGCCGAAAGTCCATTAAAGTAACTTCACCATGATTTCTGCTTCCCGAGGATTCAATAACCTAGGTCTACTAGGGAAAAGAGCTATACTATATCCGTAATCCGGATCGAAGGTATAAACCCTTTTTCTGGCGCCGTTGTCGAGGAAGCAATAGCTACCCTGGTAAGGTTATTAGGAACCTTGCTAGTTTTAATTCTTGTTTTTAAATTTTGTTAGTTTGCTTTCAATCTTTATTTGAAAAACCAAAGAAAAATTAGTTAGACTTTAAATTCTTGTTTTTATTATTATAAGTTTTTGTTTAAGAAAACCCAAAAAGATAAGTACTATGGCTGAAAAGAAACTTGGCGAATTTGCAATTCCCAATAATGATCATTTGCGTACTCCTATTACCCAGCCATCAATTACTGATGAGGACTATGAAATTAAACCCCACTATTTAAGTTTTGTTCAACATAATCAATTTGGAGGCTCTGCTGCTAAGGACGCAAGTATGCACTTGAACACTTTCACTGAAATATGTGATATGATGCGTATTAAAGATGTTAACCCCGATACGGTCAATCTGCGCTTATTTCCCTTCTCTCTTAGAGGAAGAGCAAAAAAATGGTTGCTAAATTTGCCTAAAAATACTATTGCATCATGGGTGGAATGTACTTCTTTATTTATGAGTAATTTTTCCCACCTACAAAGACTATGAAACTAAGATCTAATATTACTGGTTTTAGACAGGAAGAGCGTGAGCCACTAGCGCTTGCATGGGAGAGAATGAAAGAATACATGAGAAACTATACTATCCATGGGATGGAATATTGGTTAATTCTCAATTTATTTTATAATGCTCTTAACCCTGTGTCTAAGTCTATACTTGATACTGCAGCTGGAGGAACATTTATGGGAAAACAAATTGCCGAAGCAAAGCAGTTGCTAGACAATATGCAAGATAACCATGCCCAATGGCATGTGGAAAGATCAAACACAAAGAAGGTAAACTTTGTCACACCGCAGGAAAATGAATAACTCGCTACTAAGCTGGATGAGCTCATATTAGCCGTCAAGGGTAAGAAAACCCAGGTAAGAGCTGTCCCAGAATCAAATATTGAAGAAATAGACTTCATAGCTCATAATGATTATAACCCTGCTTGGGAGAAGAACTATAATCCGAATTTCCAAAAAAAAATTATAGCCTTGTAGGTAACTCTAATAATAATATTGGATCAAGTAATGGTAGTCTCCAAGAAACACTTAATTCCTTTATGAACTCGCAAACTGAGCAAAACAATATCCTTGTTAAGATAACGAAGAACCATGATAATATGCTTAGAAAATTGTCTAACCAAGCCGTTAGTTTGAAGAATGATTTGTAGGCCCTCCAAGAAAGAACAAGGATTGTTGAGGCACAACTAGGTAAAATAATCGAGAGTTAAACTCTCATTATAGCTAAATTTGCAGGTAAAGCTGAGCCTAATCCGGTTGAAGACCTCAAAATGATAATAATCCAAAGGAAGGAGCCAAAAGAACTTGACTATAGCAATTCCCCTTCACCAAATTATACGGTTGAAGATCTTGTGAAAAGGATCAATATCAAGATTCCCGTAAGTTAAGGAAATGATGAAGCTATGTATCAATATTTCATTAATCAGGTAGCAATAAAGTTACGTTAGCTTGAGGATGAAAATAAGAAAATTGCTGAAAAACTACCTCTTAAGCTTGATGATATATTTGAGCCTACTATTAAAATTAAAATTGGGACTAATGAGATAGCTCACTTTGCGATTTAGGTGCAAGTGTTTCAACAATTCCAAAAAGTCTTTTTAATAAGTTAAATCTTGGCTCTTTTGAAATCACTGAGTTAAAATTTCATTTAGCAGATTCTGCCTACAAACAAGCTGTAGGAATTAAAGAGAATACTTTAGTATACATTAAAGGTTGTCCTGCTCTTTATTATTGTTGATATGCCTAAAGATGCTACTGCTCCTATCATATTAGGTCGTCCATTCTTAAGAACTATTAAGGCTTTGATTAATCTACATGAAGGGAACGTGAATCTTTAGTTGCCTTCACGGGATCCTTTTTCCCAGGAAGAAGAAAGCTAAACATGATGAGAAGGAGGCCATCACTTTGAAGGCCAACTATTTTGGAGTGGGTGTTCCACTCATTTGGCCTAAGTGACCATAAAAGAGCGCTTCATGGGAGGCAACCCATGTGAAATGTAGAGGTCCCAACCTGATAAGGTAGAGATCCCTGTGATTGCAATGCTAGTCCGTGGATCAATAGCTAGCATCCACAGTTTAAGATGTAATATCAAGAAACAAAGGTCATAATACAACTTTATAACCAGGAATAAAATAATTCATTACATCTTACATAGCTCATTTGGATATCTCATTACAATGCAGCAGAAATAACTATATAGCTTGGAGTCCTTCATCTTCAAACTGCCACAGGCAATCATGTTGGTTGTAGACTTGTAATCCTAATCAACACACTTCACTAACATCAAACAAACCTGCAACATAATAAGTTATAGCCACAAGGGTCAATACATTTGAATTGTATTGGCAAGTGATACTATGGTAGAGTAGTGGTATCTATCATCTATATGCATTTAGCTAAGTGGAGCTTAGGCTTGCTTTGCTCAAAATAGTTTTTCCTTATCATTTGAAAACACTAAGTTTTTGTTTCGCAAAAACTTCCAAGGAACCACCAATAGACATTAGTGAACCTTTACCCTTGTTTAACCACCAGTTTTTAACTTAGAAATTGGGATGAGGAGATTCTTGATAGCTTCCATGTCTGGATGCTCAAATTGTCCTTTTCCGGGGACACGGCTAAGTACTTAGATTTTACTCTCTCGAGAGTGGTGCACTTTCCCCACAAGACTCGACATGCATCGAGACAAGATCTTTCAGAAGCCTTCCCTTAGACCAAAATGGACGCGCTCCAAACCTATCACCCCCTACCACCAACTGTCCATTTGGCTAAGTTATTGCAACCTATATGATCCAGGCAGAGCCCATAATGCCATGTGGTTGCACTTGAAGCTTCTCAGCATTTGACATCTCAAATCTCTTTGTTCCTGGGTGGCTTTCCACAAGTGATATACACTAGGGTAGGCCATATATGGGGCCCTGTGTAACCACTCAACACAAACCATTCTTTCCATTCCACCCAGGTGATTCATTCACATAGTTGTTTTATTAAACAAAACACAAGTCATAGACTTAGAAATATCTCATAGCATGAATATAATCCACCCTTGTTTTCTACTAGCTAAGCTAAGCATGATAGTAGTAGGTATCTTAACTTAGGAAAATTCTACTAAGGCATCATCTACTACGATCTCCCATGGCATAGTTTATACTTAGAAAATTCCATGCAAGTCCTACTCAAAATATCACTAATGCATAATGAAAATAATGGGACAAAAGTATGAAGCACCACTTGCCTTTTTGGTAGAGAATATAAGTTCACTCCTTGATCTTGCAATAGTCACACTCTTCAAATTTCACTACAATTCAATCAAGGCACAAATTCAATCTAGCATTCCAAAACAATTCATCACATAAAACAATAAAATCAAAGCAATGCATGCAAGCATGCAAAAGATTGTTTTATTTGAAAAGATGGTTTCTAATAGGTTATAAACAATTTAAAACACCTATTGGTTATTTATAAAAGTGGTAAAGCCATTTGAAAATAAGTTAGTGAAAATGGCCATTTAAATCATTTTTGTTTTGCTAGCAAATGATTTAAATCAAAGTAATAATTTCTAGTGTTTGACAAATATATTTTTAAACACAAATTTTAGTTTTTTAAGGTCAAGTGTTTAATATTAAACCATTTGCAAAAGGTTTCATCTAAAAACCATTTTTAAATCAAAGCAATATTTTATTTTGTTGGAAATGCCTTTAAACAAAGTAATAATTTTCTAGGGTTCACCAAATATATTTTTTTAAATCCAAAAACTTGGTGTTTAGGGTCAGAGAGTTTAAATCAAATCATTTTCCAAAGGTTTTACTCAAAAAGCATTTTAAAACCATAATCTATATTCTTATTTAATCTAGAAATGCTTTTATTCAAGGATTAATTCCTTAGTGTCACAAAATTTACTTTTAAATCCACAAGTTGGTTTTTTATGGTCAGTAGGTTCAAAACAATCCATTTACAAAAGATTTTATCCTAAAATCATTTCTTGAATAATTTTTATATTCAAAATATGCCTAAACAAGTTTCTGCAAAAACAACTAATTTTACAGAAGCAAAACACTAAACAAAGGGTATGGTTGGAAAGTATTAGTTTTGCTGATTCCATTGATATAAAGTTTGGAAAATTTGGACGTGTAGATTAAAAGTTATGAATTTTGCGAGTTTAAATATCTAATAGAAATGTTTCTGTCTATTTAAAACAAAAGCTGGCCACTTGGTGCGCTCCTATTGGACAATAACGGTTCGTCTGGATCGTGTGCTGTGGATTGTTAGATTTTAATTGATCTGTGTGGCTCAGATTGGTCGTACCGAATTGTTTAAGTGATATGTTCCTAGCCAACAGATCAACATCCTATGGTCCAGAACGTATCGACCATAGATGGGTGGCGCAGCGACGGTGAACAGCGGCGGTGCGCTCGGGCGGTGAGGTTGTCAGCGATACATGAAGCGAGAGAGAGATGGGGAGGGCTCACCGAGTTCGCCGTGGAGTGTTGATGCTCAAAGTGCTCGTGGGGAGGCAGGGGGCGCTCGGAGTTGATGGCGATTCCTCGTCGTAGTTGTCGTCGGCGTCAGGCTCTTCTGTTCGTCGTCGGGGGCGAGGCTACACGGTACGGAAACGTAGGAAAGCAAGTGCGTTAGACACGTGCGAGAGTGCAGAACAAGCGTGTGTCAACGAGAGGGGAGGGGACGGTCATGAAATACTGAGGGAGCTCGTCGGAGAGGAGGCAGGCGGCGGTGTTCTATCAATGACGTTGTCGAGGTTACGGGGCACGCGCGAGTGAGAGGGAGGTACTGGCAGGTGCGTAGGGAGATTGGGAACAGGCTCGTGGGAACTGGGAGGCAAGGGGAAGTTCGTGATCGCCGGAATTGACCAGGGAAGGTTGTCGGGGCAGTGGTCGTGCAAACAAAATCAGGGGCAGTCTGGGGGCTCCGATGATATGATGACTGGGGGTAAAAGGAGAAGGGAGGGAGGCGGTTAAGCAAGAGTAATCGCGGGGAGGAATTAACGCGGCGTTATGGTGAATTAAGCCTGTAGAATCAAAGCCAGAAACGGCGACGAGGGGGATGAACTGGTCACACGCGGGTGAGGACGATGAGCTGACAGGTGGGGTTGCATTGTCAGTGAGGTGCGGGGTTAGGCGTGGAGTCACGCGGTCAGCGACAGAGAGGGTGTGCGTGTGAGTGAAAGAAAACGGTTGCCGGGAGAGGGTGTGGGCTGCGAGTTGGGCTTAGTTGGGCCAGGTTCTAGGCTGGGTTGTTTTCTCTATTTTTTTCTTCATTTGTTTTCTTTTTCTTTTTCTGTTTTGAATTTATTCAATTGATTCAAATACTTGTTTGAATTCAAACTTTTCCCAAACTTTCAGTAAGTTTCTATATTGTTTAAACATGTATTTTAAATACCATTTTTGGAATAATTCTTTTATTCATTTATGGTTTATTATTTATTTATAATAGGAACTTGCCTTTATTCAAATAAGATTTTAATTATAATTTCAAACTCTTATTTCAATTCCAATTTTCATCAAACCTTTTTCAGTAGGTTTTATTTATTCAATAGTATGTTAAATAATTCATTTTGAATTATTTAGAATATTTTAATATGATTTATTAATCATTTAAATTGGGCATTTGTCCTTATTCCGATAAAATCAAATATGGTTTTAAACCCTTATAAATTTTATTCAAATATTTCTTTGATTTCATTCAAGTTAATTAAGCAACTTTTATTCCATTTGGGCAAATTCCAATTTATTATTTTCTCACGATTTAATTATTCATTTACATTAGGGATTTTGTCTTCATTCAAATGGAATTGAATTTGGTTAATGCCATATAATTTTATTTGAATATTCTTTATCCCTTTATTTCAATTGGATTATCTTTATTCCATTTGCTTATGGATTTAATTCAAGATTTAAATTGTTTTCTAAATAATTTTCTTGGGATTTATTATTTAGGCAAATTGTCCTTATTTAAATAAAATTTGAATATTGTTCAATCCTTATGATTTTATTTTAATAATCTTTTACCCTTATTTATTATTCAATAATCTTTAATTATATTTGTTTATGGATTTGGCCAAGATTTAATTTGGCTTTTAAATATTCCTTATTTATTTATTTATTTATTTCTTTGCCTTATAAAATCCATATCTTTTTATTTAAAGATCCCAACTTGGTGATTCCAATTTATTTAATTTATTTAATATTTATTTATCTTTTTAAATCCTTTTGGGATTATTTTGCTCATAATTTAGTATGGATTTTATATAGGAGCTTTATTAGCTTTGGAAATTAATTCCTTTCATCTTATTAAATTCATAAGTTTTTATCCATGGATCCAAATTAAATGAAACCAATTTCTATGGTTTTATAATATTTTTATTGATCATCCTTGATCATTTATAAATGTTTGCTGACAAATTTTTATATGGATCAAATCTATAATTTTAGAGAGATCTTGGAAATGAATTATTCCATTAGGGTTTTAGGGTTTTGGTTGAACTTTTCCATGTGTTTAAATTTCAAGATACATTTATTGATGAATGCACTTCACTTGGTTGAAATTTGTTGGATTCCATTTTATTCAAAGTTTGTTCGAGATGGGTTTTGATGTTTCCATTTGGAAACAAAAAGTTCCTTTTCACCCTAAATTTCAACAATTATTTATTTTGTTTATTTATTGTTCACATTTTGAAATTTGGAAAATGTTGGGATGTGACAGGCTACCACCCTTAAAAGAAAGCTCGTCCCGAGATTTGGGAAGGCTAGAGGTTACAAGTTGGCTTCAAGACAACTAGGGTACTACCACCCTTAAAAAGGTTTTCAACTAGATTACATCTTGGCTTACTTGGGGTCTTGATGTATATTATTTGGACACTTGTTGGCATAATGGCCTAGGTCTTTGCATTTGAAACACACCACTTGGCTAATATCCTTCTTTTCCTTTGGTATTATTGCCTCTTGTTTGTTTCCTTGGTTCTTCTTCTTTTCTGGGCAATAACTGGCATAGTGTCCCATCTCTTTGCAATTGTAACATTGCACTTGGCTTTTGTCCTTCTTCTTCTTTTTGGGTCTCTCCAAAGCTAGGAGTTCTTCTAGTTCATGCTCTTCATATTTCACCTCAAAGGTGGAAAATCTTTCTCTCTTCTTGGGGCAGTTACTAGAGATATGACCTTCTTCTCCACAAGAGTAGCAACACTTAGTGGTCACTTTGGATGTGGCTCTATGAGGCATGGTTCTGACTTTGTTTTTATCCTTCTTGGTAGAAGTTGTTCCTTTATGGAGGTTTCCAAACATTTGATGCATTCCATCTTGTTTCATTTGTTGAACTATAGAATAGATGGGGCATTGGATAGGGACATGATCATTTCCTTCACATAGGAAACAAGTCACTTGAGATGTGGGGCATTGTTTAGTTGGATGTTTCTCTTCACAATTAGGGCATTGGTCCATATGCTCTTTATAAGTGTGTTCCATGTCTCCACAAATATTGCAAGCTTGAGTTCCTTCTATAACATCATCCTTGATATCATTGTTGTCACAATCACTTTGGGAAGGGTTGCTTCTCATGTTGATCATTTGATTGGTCATCCTTTGCAACAATTGGGATTGGATTTCCAAAAAAAATTGCATGATTATGTCTAACTCATTGTTGTTGGCTAAAAACTGAGTTGTCACTTGATTCAACAGGGCTTGGGTTGTTAGAAGTTATTCTCTCATGTGCATCTCTTGGTTGTTGTTGTTGTTGTTGTCACCATTCTTGATGTTGTAGTTTCTTGGAGAGGTCATATGTTTGGGTTGGATTGGGATTAGAATAGGCCAAAGATTTTAGAGAATAAGTCTACTCACACACAACAATTCACACAAGCAATGTGCAAGAAATCACAAACAAGCATTCCACTCAAACAACAAAGTTCAAACATATTTTTAGGCAACAACATATTTTTCCTACACCACATAAGTTGGTGTGATCAACATGTGATCTAAGCTAAACACTAATATGGTGGTCCAACTATATGGTTCACTTGAGATCATTCCATTCTTCTTAGTTGTTTCTTCTTGAATAAGATCTTGGAATCCTTGGAAAAAATCTTGTATCTTGGTCACTAAGCTTCAAAGGTGATGATGGTTCCTTCTAAGTTGTGTTTCCTTAGTCTTCAAGTCTTGATTATTCTTCTTATCTCACTTATAGTCCTTAGTGATATCCAAGTTGAAGTCCTTGATGAAACTAAAGTTGAAGTCATTTGAGTTGGTGAAGTCCTTTGCTCATGTTGAAGTCTTTGTCCATCAAGTTTGAAAAGGGAGAGATGTAGAATCAAAACCAAAAAGGTTGAGGAAAGAGTTTACAAGATTGTTTGTAAATAATTTTTGTAATAAATATAACTCCTATTTTTCAAAGGGGTTTTGTCCAATCCTAGGGTTACAATCCTACAGGAACCACAGTGCTCTGATACCATCTGTAGAGGTCCCAACCTGATAAGGTAGATATCCCTGTGATTGCAATGCTAGTCCCTAGATCAATAGCTAGCATCCACAATTTAAGATGTAATATCAAGAAACAAAGGTCATAATACAACTTTATAACCAGGAATAAAATAATTCATTACATCTTACATAGCTCATTTGGCTATCTCATTACAATGCAGCAGAAATAACTATATAGCATGGAGTCCTTCATCTTCAAAGTGCCATAGGCAATCATGTTGGTTGTAGACTTGTAATCCTAATCAACACACTTCACTAACATTAAACAAACCTGCGACATAATAAGTTATAGCCACAAGGGTCAATACATTTGAATTGTATTGGCAAGTGATACTATGGTAGAGTAGCGGTATCTATCATCTATATGCATTTAGCTAAGTGGAGCTTAGGCTTGCTTTGCTCAAAATAGATTTTCCTTATCATTTGAAAACACTAAGTTTTTGTTTGGCAAAAACTCCCAAGGAACCACCAATAGACATTGGTGAACCTTTACCCTTGTTCAACCACCAGTTTTTAACTTAGAAATTGGGATGAGGAGATTCTTGATAGCTTCCATGTCTTGATGCTCAAATTGTCCTTTTTCGGGGACACGACTAAGTACTTAGATTTTAATCTCTCGAGAGGTGGTGCACTTTCCCCACAAGACTCGACATGCATCAAGACAAGATCTTTCAGAAGCCTTCCCTTAGAGCAAAAAGGAAGCGCTACAAACCTATCAGCCCCTACCACTAACTTTCCATTTAGCTAAGTTATTGCAACCTATATGATCCAGGCAGAGCCCATAATGCCATGTGGTTGCACTTGAAGCTTCTCAACATTTGACATCTCAAATTTCTTTGTTCATGGGTGGCTTTCCACAAGTGATATACACTAGGGTAGGCCATAAATATGGGGCCATGTATAACCACTCAACACAAACCATTCTTTCCATTCCACCCAGGTGATTCATTCACATAGTTGTTTTATTAAACAAAACACAAGTCATAGACTTAGAAATATCTCATAGCATGAATATAATCCACCATTGTTTTCTACTAGCTAAGCTAAGCATGATAGTGGTAGGGATCTTAACTTAGGAAAATTCTACTAAGGCATCATCTACTAGGATTTCCCATGGCATAGTTTATACTTATAAAATTCCATGCAAGTCCTACTCAAAATATCACTAATGCATAGTGAAAATAATGGGACAAAAGTATGAAGCGCCACTTGACTTTTTCATAGAGAATATAAGTTCACTCCTTGATCTTGCAATAGTCACACTCTTCAAATTTCACTACAATTCAATCAAGGCACAAATTCAATCTAGCATTCCAAAACAATTCATCACATAAAACAATAAAATCAAAGCAATGCATGCAAGCATGCAAAAGATTGTTTTATTTGAAAATATGGTTTCTAATAGTTTATAAACATTTTAAAACACCTATTGGTCATTTATAAAAGTGGTAAAGCCATTTGAAAACAAGTTAGTGAAAATGGCCAATTAAATCATTTTTGTTTTGCTAGCGAATGATTTAAATCAAAGTAATAATTTCTAGTGTTTGAAAAGTATATTTTAAACACAAATGTTAGTGTTTTAAGGTCAAGTGTTTAATATTAAACCATTTGCAAAAGGTTTCATATAAAAACCATTTTTAAATCAAAGCAATATTTTATTTTGTTGGAAATGCCTTTAAACAAAGTAATAATTTTCTAGGGTTCACCAAATATATTTTTTTAAATCCAAAAACTTGGTGTTTAGGGTCAGAGAGTTTAAATCAAATCATTTTCCAAAGGTTTTACTCAAAAAGCATCTTTAAACCATAATCTATATTCTTATTTAATCTATAAATGCTTTTATTCAAGGATTAATTCCTTAGTGTCACAAAATTTACTTTTAAATGCACAAGTTGGTTTTTATGGTCAATAGGTTGAAAACAATCCATATACAAAAGATTTTACCCTAAAATCATTTCTTGAATAATTTTTATATTCAAAATGTATCTAAACAAGTTTTTGGAAAAACAACTAATTTTACAGAAGCAAAACACTAAACAAAGGGCATGGTTGGAAAGTATTCTTTTTGCTGATTCCATTGATATAAAGTTTGCAAAATTTGGACGTGTAGATTAAAAGTTATGAATTTTGCAAGTTTAAACATCTAATAGAAATGTTTCTGTCTATTTAAAACAAAAGCTGGCCACTTGGTGCGCTCCTATTGGACAATAACAGTTCGTGCGGATCGCGTGCTGTGGATAGTTAGATTTTAAGTGATCTGTGTGCTCAGATTGGTCATACCGATTCGCTTAAGTGATATGTTCCTAGCCAACAGATCAACATCCTACGGTCCAGAACGTATCGACCATAGATGGGCGGCGCAGCGACGGTGGACAGCGGCGGCGCGCTCGGGCGGTGAGGTTGCCGATGATACAGGAAGCGAGAGAGAGGGGGTGGGCTCACCGAGTTCGCCGTGGAGTGCTGATGCTCAACGTGCTCGTGGGGAGGCAGGGGCGCTCGGAGTTGATGGCGATTCCTCGCCGTAGTTGTCGTCGGCGTCGAGCTCTTCTGTTCGTCGTCGGGGGCAAGGCTACATGGTACGGAAACGTAGGAAAGCAAGTGCGTTAGACGCGTGCGAGAGTGCAGAACAAGAGTGTGTCAACAAGAGGGGAGGGGACGGTCAGGAAATACCGAGGGAGCTCGTCGGAGAGGAGGCAGACGGCGGCAGTGTTCTATCAATGACGTTGCCGAGGTTACGGGGCACGCGCGAGCGAGAGGGAGGTACTGGTAGGTGCGTAGGGAGATGGGTAACATGCTCGTGGGAACTGGGAGGCAAGGGGAAGTTCGTGCTCGCCGGAATTGACCGGGGAAGGTTGTCGGGGCAGTGGTCGTGCAAACAAAATCAGGGGCAGTCTGGGGGCTCCGGTGGTATGATGACTAGGGGGAAAGGGAGAGGGGAGGGAGGCGGTTAAGCGAGAGTAATCGTGGGGAGGAATTAACGCGGCGCTATGGAGAATTAAGCCTGCGGAATCAAAGCCAGAAACGGCGACGAGGGGGATGAATCGGTCACGCGCGGGTGAGGACGATGAGTTGACAGGTGGGGTTGCATTGTCAGTGAGGTGCGGGGTTAGGCGTGGGGTCACGCGGTCAGCGACTGAGCGGGTGTGCGCGTTAGTTTAAGAAAACGGTTGGCGGGAGAGGGAGTGGGCTGCGAGTTGGGCTTAGTTGGGCCAGGTTCTAGGCTAGGTTGTTTGCTCTATTTTTTCCTTCCTCTGTTTTCTTTTTCTTTTTCTTTTTCTGTTTTCATTTTCTGTTTTGAATTTATTCAATAGATTCAAATACTTGTTTGAATTCAAACTTTTCCCAAACTTTCAATAAGTTTCTATACTGTTTAAACATGTATTTTAAAGACCATTTTTGGAATAATTCTTTTATTCATTTATGGTTTATTATTTATTTATAATAGGAACTTGCCTTTATTCAAATAAGATTTTAATTATAATTTCAAACTCTTATTTGAATTCCAATTTTCATCAAACCTTTTTCAGTAGGTTTTATTTATTCAATAGTATGTTAAATAATTCATTTTGAATTATTTATAATATTTTAATATGATTTATTAATCATTTAAATTGGGCATTTGTCCTTATTCCAATAAAATCAAATATGGTTTTAAACCCTTATAAATTGTATTCAAATATTTCTTTGATTTCATTCAAGTTAATTAAGCAACTTTTATTCCACTTGGGCAAATTCCAATTTATAATTTTCTCATGATTTAATTATTCATTTATATTAGGGATTTTGTCTTCATTCAAATGGAATAAAATTTGGTTAATGCCCTATAATTTTATTTGAATCTTCTTTATCCCTTTATTTCATTGGATTATCTTTATTCCATTTGCTTATGGATTTAATTCAAGATTTAAATTGTTTTCTAAATAATTTTCTTTTGATTTATTATTTAGGCAAATTGTCCTTATTTAAATAAAATTTGAATATTGTTCAATCCTTATGATTTTATTTTAATAATCTTTTACCCTTATTTATTATTCAATAATCTTTCATTTTATTTGTTTATGGATTTGGCCAAGATTTAATTTGACTTTTAAATATTCCTTATTTATTTATTTATTTCTTTGCATTATAAAATCCATATCTTTTTATTTAAAGATCCAAACTTGGTGATTCCAATTTGTCTAATTTATTTAATATTTATTTATCTTTTTAAATACTTTTGGGATTATTTTGCTCATAATTTGGTATGGATTTTAGATAGGAGCTTTATTAGCTTTGGAAATTAATCCCTTTCATCTTATTAAATTCATAAGTTTTTATCCATGGCTCCAAATTAAATGAAACCAATTTCTATGGTTTTATAATATTTTTATTTATCATCCTCGATCATTTATAAATGTTTGTTGACAAATTTTTATATGGATCAAATCCATCATTTTAGAGAGATCTTGGAAATGAATTATTCCATTAGGGTTTTAGGGTTTTGGTTTAACTTTCCCAAGTGTTTAAATTTCAAGATACGTTTATTGATGAATGCACTTCACTTGATTGAAATTTGTTGGATTCCCTTTTATTCAAAGTTTGTTCAAGATGGGTTTTGATGTTTCCATTTGGAATCAAAAAGTTTCTTTTCACCCTAAATTTCAACAATTATTTATTTGGTTTATTTATTTTTCACATTTCAAAATTTGGAAAATTTTGGGATGTGACATGAAATAAAGGTTCGAGTAAATTTTTAAGTTTTACTTTAAGTTTCGTGACGAAAAAAGAGTCCAAGAAAACTCCAGTTGAGGAGGAGAAGTTCGGTGGTACTGAAATACATGTCTTATACATGCTGTTATTGGTCGAAAATTAAAGTTGTCGTTTTTTCTGTCAAAACATGGTGTTTCGGGTCAATAAAGAATTCTCGAAGAAACAGGTAAATTTTGGCGACCCTAGAAGGTTTAACGACCAACTATACAGCGAGAATAAAATTTTTGGCCGTATAGTTCCGGTCGTATAGTTGTTTCGTTATCACCCCTTTAGTTTTCAAAAGATACAGTAATTTTAACGACCAACTATACGACAGGAATGAAAATTCTGGCCGTATAATTGCGGTCGTATAGATATCAATGCCTTTGTTAAATTTATTTTCTAGGGTACAATAAACTTAACGACCAACTATACGGTGGGAATAAAAATCCTGGCCGTATAGTTTTGGCCGTATAGTTTGCGCCACCAGGAGCAAACCCTAAGAAACCCTAAAATTTTACCATCAGACCAACTATATGGTGGGAATAAATGTTCTGGCAGTATAGTTCGTGCGACCACAAAAACTCCACGGGAAGGTACCTCTAACACAAAAAGTTTAATCCTTTTTCTCTCCTCTATCTCCAAACTCTCTCAACACCTCAAGAGATATTTATCTCTACTCAATTTCGTTCGATTTCCTCGCACACAAGTGATCTATGGTATGTTTCTCCTCCGATCCTCCATTTACTTTTTGCAAATTCATCTCCGATTTGTTGTCATTATCAATCTAGGGTGAGACCAATTTTGAACTAATTGCTATGTTTCTCTTGCCTAAATTATTATTTTGAGGAGATTCTTTAGTGTGCTATGATGAGGAATATGTCATGTTTATTACTATTGGATTAAAAAGTTGTATTATTGTCTTTCTTATTATTTAGATAATGAACACAAGGAGCCAATAACGTGTGCGCGCCACCGCGAGTTCTTCTCGGGTTGCCGCTGCAGCTCAGGACAACATGGGAATACGATTTAGAGATGAGCTCCAATGTGATCACTTCAACAAGATCAAGAACCAAGAAGTGAAGACAACTAAGTGGGCTTGCCCCATTATATTAAATAAACTCGGTATTTCTAATGACTTCAATTTACTTTGCAATAGAGTTGGCCTGCAAAACTTTGTATTCCAAGATGCGCCTACTTATCGTCGGTTAAATCTTGATTTTTTAAGTTCTTTGAAAATAACCTTTAAAATATGGAAAGGAGAGGACATTTCTTTCCAACTTATGAACAACAATTATACATTATCACTTGATGAATGGTGCAACTATTTTAATTTACGAAACAATGACGTTAATGCGTTACGTGCATCTTTTCCTGGCATGCACCCTTCCCCAGATGATTATTATAATAGCATGAGTTTCACCTCTAGAGTTAGCAAGGGGAGAATATTCAGCATCCTTCTATTCGCTATTTGTACTATGTTATTGCTAACACCATGCATGCACAAAATAAGTTTACAAGACACAATGAAGAGGACATCTTGGTCCTCTCAAAATCTACTTTGAACAACAACTTTTCACTCAGTTTGGGCGCAATTCTTGTGCGCTACATGAAGCACCAATCCTCCAAAAGCCAATGGCCAATCACATGTGGAGGCGTCATCACCGTGCTTCTCATTGCCTTGGGCTTCAACCTAGGTGAGTTGCAACCATTACTAGGTGAGCGACGTGTTGCTTTCTCTACTTTAAAAGCTTGTGGAATACTCACTAGGATTGGTGGTAGTTATTACTTGCATATTGCTGGAGCTAGGCGTTCTACCCCGCTACTTTACCTAATGGTATTTTATCTATCGAGGAAGTACGTTTTCTATATGATTTGCAGTTTGAACAACACTAACCCGAGGAGGAGATTCTGGACGAGGATGAAGACCAAGAAGAGCAAGAAGTTCCCGATCAAGAGGAGCAGCCACCAAACCGGTTCTCTACATATCAAGATTTCCGAGAACTTGGAGGAACTGTGGAGGGGATGCATAATCTCGCCCTGAACCTCCGAGAAACCACTAGTAATTTACCAACTCAATTTGCGAACTGGAGCCAAAACTTTTTCCCGCCACCATAATGATTTGAAGGGCTTGCAAAAGCCTAAGCTTGGGGAAGTCTCCATTATCTATATTTGGTGTTTGTTTTTAATATTTTGAGGAATGCTTTTAGTTTGAGTTTATAAGCACTCGTGTT
The DNA here is from genome assembly GCA_916181665.1 of Avena sativa. Lineage (NCBI taxonomy): Eukaryota > Viridiplantae > Streptophyta > Magnoliopsida > Poales > Poaceae > Avena > Avena sativa. The sequence continues at coordinate 19,544,844 of OV702285.1, forward strand.
GGTTTCCCCAACACTTAATCTTTAGTTATTTTTATTTGTTTTCGAGATTTTCTAGCCGAGCTTTGTCGCCAATTTTCTATTCTTTAACTCACTCTCTTAAAAAACAATAAAAAGAATTTTCCATTTATATTTATTTTCTCTCTTCCTTTTTCTATTCTCCTCATTGTTCTTGCATATTTGCAGGAGAGTGATCGACTTTGAATTTCCAAGAAATGAATAAAAGGGGAAGAGAGAAGTGGAACCAATCATGAGAGGTATGACTTATGACTCTCCACTTTTGAAGTTTGACAAATCCATGCTAGTTAGTAGTAAAACACATGCCTTGGGTGTTGTAGTGTTTAGTCTTGAAAGCTTATTCCTAGAGACACTCAACACCACACAAAATAATGATTGACTTGATAGCTCTCTTTGAAAGGATTTGTTCAATTGAATTAATGTTTATCGGTTCTTGTGAGCATGCCAAAGTTTGACTTGTGAATCATAAGAATGATATAGCTTTATGCATGTCAAAATTCACGGGATGCCAACAACTTTGCTAGCCTACGAACGATCTTCATGGGATAAAACTCCTAGATTTCAGCTATGAGTTGATTAAACATATGTAGCAGCAATGCTATAATGGGTAAGATTCTTGGCATTTTATTATAGTTGTGTTCATGATGGAATCACTCCTCTGGCTAATATGAGTAATCATTATGCAAAAGGAACAAAAACCTTGGTAATGCCACGAGTGTCTGATGACCCACAGGTATAGGGGATCGCAACAGTCTTCGCGGGTAGTATTACCCAATTTATTGATTCGACACAAGGGGAGCCAAAGAATACTTGCAAGCCTTAACAACTGAGTTGTCAATTCAGCTGCAACTGGAAAATAGTTATTGCTCACAGAAGTTTATCAGTAGCAACAACAAAGCAACAACAGCAACAAAAAAGGAGCAATAGTAATAGTAACGGTAACAGTAGGATTCGAGTGCGGTAGGCATAGGAATGGATGGACGGGCGTTGCATGGACGAGTCTAAACATGTAAATTCAAGATCTAGGGCATTGCAGATAAATAATAACAAGCATCCAAGTACTAAAAAATACTAGGCATATGCTCCATATACAGTCATATGTGTTCGCAATGAGAACTTGCACAACATCTTCTGTCTAGCCAGCCCATGGCAGCGGGGCCTCTAGGGAACTACTGGAAATTAAGGTACTCCTTTTAATAGAGCACCGAAGCAAAGCATTAACACTCCGTGAACACATGTGATCCTCACACCACAGCCATCCCCTCCGGTTGTCCCAATTATTGTCACTTCGGGGCCTTTGGATCCGGACAATGATATGTGTACATAACTTGCAGATAAGATCACAAACAATACTATTATAATGATTCAATAATAAGTTCAGATCTGAGATCATGGCACTCGGGCCCTAGTGACAAGCATTAAGCACAACAAGTTGCAACAAAGTCAAATAGCACTAATAGAGATACTAGGCACTATGCCCTAACAATCTTATTCGATTACAAGACAGAACTCATCCAATCCCTACCATCCCCATAGCCTACAGCGGGGGATTACTAACTCATGGATGAGGGAAACATCGATGGTTGATAGAGAGGCGTTGGTGATGACGATGGCGATGATCCTCTCCAAATTCCCCGTCCCGGCAGGGTGCCAGAACGGAGTTTCTGGATCCGAATCCTGGTTTCTGATAGTGGCGGCGGAGCGGAACTCTTTCTGAAAAAACGTCGAACCCCCCTCGGTTTTTAGGTCAAGGGGCAACTTATAGGCGCAGAGGGAGCCCGAGGGGGTGCCTGGGGTAGTTGCACCCCCTAGGTGTGGGGCAGGGCCCACCCGTTCCTGGCAGGGGTGTGGGCCCCCTAGGCCTCCACTCCGTTTCGTCTTCTGGCTCCGTGGATTTTCTAGTGAGACATAATTTTTGACATATTTTCCGGGATTTTTCCTGATAGTTGATTTTCTGCATAAAAACTAGACACCAAGGTAATTCTGCTGAAAACAGCGTCAGTCCGTGTTAGTTGTATCTAAATCACATAAGTTTAGAGGAGAAATAATAGCAAAAGTGTTCGGAAAAGTAGATACGTTTTGGACGTATCAACTCCCCCCAAGCTTAGCTTATTGCTTGTCCTCAAGCAATTCAGTTGAGAACCGAGTGCGATAAAAGAACTTTCACGAACACTCTTGCTTCATATGATGTATATATTCTCAGCATAGGAGTAGATTCTTAAACCATTCATAATAAGAAGTATGCAACTAAGTCTACTCAATAGTCATTGGAAGCTATGAAGAGAAACCAACTAAATAATAATAAGTAGCATGAAACATAAACATAAGCAACATTGCAATGCTCATAATAAGGTATGATAGAGTGGTTTCTCGCTTGACTTTGTTTGTAGAGCACAATATAAACGCCAAGGCACCTCTGAAGTTCAAGTGAAGACTAGAAGTAAAGATATCAGAGATACAAGCATCAAAGTCATGACATAATTAACCAAGTTTTGGGACAAACACAAGAATGACAACTATGCTCTCAAGAAGGTGCTCATAGAATAAGTGGTGACTCAACAAAGAAGTGAAAACGGTTTTGAAAAGTCTGAAAGGCCTCCTAATGCTGAAAGGAAGGTACTCATTAGCTTTGAGCTCTCATTGCCCCTATCATAGGCATCTTCATATGGTTAAGGTGAAAGTGAGGTCCAATCTGAGTTATATGCTTGACATACCATAAACTGGAAATCCCAAGTCCCTTGAGTACGAGGGCCGCACCGCATGCTACTCAACTTTGGTTACCTGTAAGTTCTTGTCATTGTAAATACATGCATATCATAGAGAACCGCCAACGGGGTACCCCTTGCACATGATACAGGAGCTATCCCGTGATCAAAATGACAAGGCAAGCAGACAATGAGCATCTCAGCGATCTTTTTATTTACTATGTGCATAGCTTTTTATTGAGGATGCTTCATAAATGCTCGTTATGGTGATGTTGCAAGTTTCCACCATGATTAGGCATGACTTAGGCTAGCGGCCAAGGCATTTTTGTAACACAGTGTATAGACTCCATGAACTCACAAGCTCCCCTTTTATTTCACACCGTCGACATCTGCAAACAGAAGAGCAAAGTATCAACTGGATAGGTACCCATAAGTGTTGAAAGCGTTCCCCGTGACAGCACGGTTCTGCTAACTCCCGGCATATAATTTGCAAGCATATAACTTTCATGGACAAGTCACAATGGCTCAGGATTATTAAGTGCAAGGAATAAATTGTTCCATCAAGTTCGTGAGATCTTTACTAACTAACTTCCTCAAAACAGACAAACTTTTTATTTTGAAGAAAACAAGGCATATAGAATATGCACTAAAATAGCAAATGATGCTAATAGGTAGGTATGGTGGACACAGTTGGCAATATTGGTTTTGGGGAGTTGGAAGCACAAGTAGAGCTCATACTTAGTGCAAGTGAAGGCTAGCAAAAGAGAGGGAGCGAAAAACGAGAGAGCAATAATTGTCATAATCATGCTTGCAACAAAACAAGACTAATTATGGCATGAAAGTGATACAAGAACTCTGAGGCAAAATAAATCATCGAGGCTTACTGACTATTGTTTAGTTATATGCATGCGTGAGCATGTGCCAAGTCGATTCACATGAAACTTTCAGAGGAGGATACCACCATTTCATACCAAAATATGAATAAAACAATGCAATCAAACATTCATATGACATTCTACAAACTATTAGCAAGCTGGACTAATCACAGACAAGCAAGAAACTACTAAGCATCCATCAGTAACACACTCCTTACAATAAACAGACTAAGCATGCTCACAATGACGAGTATATGTACAAAAATGAAAACAAATAGAGTTCGTTACCAACCTCTTACCACACCTCAAGTTGTCTTAATCTTTATTATTGCCCTTCACTTGTGTGACTTTAATAATAACATGAAACCAAAATTCACTGAGAACGGCTGAACCCTGTAAAGAACTCACAAAACCAAAGAAGAACAACAAATATTTTTGGTATTTTCTATTTTTCAAACAAGCCAACAAAGCAAAAACAAACAAAGCAAAATAAAACCAAACACAAAAACTAAGACGCTCCAAGAACAACATAACTGTGCATGAAACAATAAAAATGAAGTGTCTAGAAAGACCTGAGATTTTTATTGATGAAGAAGGGGATGACTTGGGCACCCCCAAGCTTTGACGCTTGTACCTCTTGAATATTTCTTGGGGTGACACGGGGTGGATCCCCCCAAGCTTGAGCTTTTGTCCATTCTTCATCTCATTACATCATTCTTCCCTTACACCTGAAAATTTTCCTTCATACAAAACTTCACACCATCTTCATAAGCAACATTAGTGCATTCAAAAGATAATAGACCTTTAGGGTTTAGTTTTGAAACAACAAACTTTCACTAAAGACACAAGATACTGTAGCAATTCCCTCAAAAAGCTCAATTTCCCAAAAAGAACCCGAAAAGGAATCAATAAGAAGCAAATGCAAATAATGGCAGAAATCTGTCAAAACAGACTAGCAGGTAGAAACCGATTTTTTCGAAGACCTTCTGTTGCTCAAATAAAAACGTATTGAACTAACGAAAGTTAGCTAACATACTGGAGGATTTATTCGTAAATTTCCAGCTCAATCCGACTTACATAGGCTCCTCACGAATTTTTATGGTGGAGGACACAAATCTGTTTCAGGACACCAACTCCCCAAATCTTACTTCCCTCTTATTAGAGGTCATTCTTGGCAACAAAATCAAAAAAAAAGGATAAGAATAGGTTATTACAAGTAATAACTTCCAAGACTCAATAAAACTATTGGGTTATCTCCCAAGAAGTACTTTTCTTTAACGCCTTTAAGTTAGGCACGACGAAGAGCAAAGATTGGAAAGAAGAAAAATAAAAGTGAGCAAGTATAACCACTGTGAAAATATTATTTTGTTCATTAAAATCCTTTTGTTAACAAGGTTGATCAAGTCTTGTTACCAAAACAATCTTATATTAAACAAAACTTTGTATTCCACAAGGTGATTATGTTACCTCATACTTGATAGCAATAGTCCCAATCATAATAGTTTCAAAATTTTCTTGTGGAATGGGACAATATATTTCTCCAACCTTGATGCTCTCAATATTTTCAATGGAATTCAGGCAATATCTTTTAGCAACCTTCTTGGGGAAATAGACAGTATGCTCTTTGTCATTAATATTGGATGTTACTTTTCCTTGATTATAATTGATGACAGCACCTGCAGTATTAAGAAAATGTCTCCCAAAAATAATAGACATATTATCATCTTCAGGCATCTCAAGCACAACAAAATCAGTTAAAACCAAGAAATTATGAGCCACTTGAACAGGAACATCCTCACATATACCAACAGGAATAGTAGTTGACTTATCAGCCATTTACAAAGATATATCAGTTGGTATCAACTTTTCTAGCTGGAGTCTCTTGCAGAGAGAAAAAGGCATAACACAAATTCCAGCTCCCAAATCACATAAAGTAGTTCTAACATAATTATTCTTAATAGAGCAAGGAATAGTTGGTATACCTGGATCACCAAGTTCCTTTGGAACCTTACCATTGAAGGAATAATTAGCAAGCAAAGTAGAAATCTCCTCATTACGAATCTTCCTTTTATTAGAGACAATATCCTTCATATACTTTGAATAAGGAGGCAACTTAATAGCATAAGTCAAAGGAATTTGCAAAAATAAAGGTTTCATCCACTCACAAAACTTGTTGTAGTGTTCTTCCTCCTTTGACTTGTGTTTCTTACCTCGAAAAGGCATAGGTTTCTGCACCCAAGGTTCTCTCTCTTTACCATGTTTATTAGCAATAAAATCTTCCTTTGTGTACCTAGTGTTCTTAGTGTGCTTCTCAGGTTCTTCCTTAACTTCCTCCTTATCAGGAGCATCATTTTTATCATTACCACTCTCAGTTTCAGCATCAGAGACATATATACTATCAGGATCTACAACAGGTTCAAGTGGTTCCTCAACTATTGTATGTTTCTTTTTCTTTCTCTTACGAGGACTACCACTACTTTCACCTTGTTGAGAATCCTTCTCAATTCTTTTAGGGTGTCCTTCAGGATATAAAGGATCTTGAGTAGCTATACCACTCCTAATTCTAATTCCATAAGCATGTTAATCTCCTGAGGCATTAACTAGCATATCTTTTTGTACCTTAGCAAGTTGATCAAGTTGGGTTTGAACCATTTGAAAGTGTTTGCAAAGCATTTTAATATCATTAGAAGTTCTTTCCACAATATCTTTCAACTCATTAATAGCCCTAGAGTTTTCCAATAAATGATTCTGAACTTTTTTATTAAAATTACCTTGTTTAACAATAAATGTGTCAAATTCCTGTAAGCATTGATCAGGAGGCTTACCATAGGGAATACCACCTTCATTAAAGTGGAGAGAGTGTACCTCAATAGTGGATGAGTGGGGAATTGGCTTACATAATTATTCTATAGGAGGTAGATTCTTCACATCTTTAGCTCTAATACCTTTCTCCTTTAGACATTTCTTAGCTTCTTTCATCACTTCATCATTTAATGCAATAACTCCCCTCTTCTTTGGTGTTGGTATTGGATCTGGTTCAGGCACAACCGGTGCAAGAGTAATAGGCTCAGGTGTATTTAGCTCAGTTCAAGTCCAATCATCATAATTCTTGCTTATTTTAGCCATTAATTCTTCAGCATCTGTAGGAGTTCTTTTCCTGAAAACACAATCAGCAAATCTATCTAGGTATGTCCTAGAATCATTAGTTAGTCCATTATAATAAATAGCAAGAAGCTCATTCTTAGGCAATGGACATCCAGGATGTGCATGAATCAAGGCACAAAACCTTGTCCATGACTCGGACAATTTCTCTTCTTCTCCCTGTTTAAAATCAAAAAGTCTCTGCAAAGTAGCATGTCTAGCACCAGGAGGAAAATATTTCTGGAAGAAAGAAGCAATCAAACAATCAGGGCTATCAATGGAACCAGGAGGTAATCTATTAAACCAAGCCCTAGCTTCTCCTTTTAGTGAAAAAGGGAAGATCTTAGTAACAAAGTACTTACGCATCTTAAAATCATCAGAGAATAAAGCACTCACAGTAGAAAGCTCATTCATCTGAGCCACAACACTCTCACTTTCAGTCCCATAGAAAGGTTCTTTCTCAACAATATCTAAATAGGATAAATCAATAGAGAAATCATAATATTTATCTTTAATATCTATGGGAGAGGTGGCAAACTAGTACCATGTGTGTTTCGGCACTCTTCAACAAATTCATCAGTGAACTCAATGTAACCATCATTAATATCATAACTCTCTCTAGACTCAAGTGAGCTAACAGGTGTAACAGTGTCTTCACTAGGAGTTTCGGTATTTCCTAGACTAGCCATAGTAGCATCTATAAAAGGACCTAATAAACCACTCGCATCAAGCACAATAGAAGTAACATCATGAGCATCAAAAGCAGTTTCAGATTCAACAGTAGTAGCAGTGTGTGTAGCATGAGTATGTGGTGGTGGTGTAACAAGCTTACTTATAACAGACGGTGAATCAAGAGCAGCAGAGGTGTTTAGGACTGTACCTCTTCTTTTAGTGGATGGTAAAATAGGTAACTTTCCATCACGAGACTTACCCATGATGAAAGGAGTAGCAGTGAACAATAGTAGATCCAAGTGAACTTACAAATAAATCTATGCTCCCCGGCAACGGCGCCAGAAAATAGTCTTGATGACCCACAAGTATAGGGGATCGCAACAGTCTTCGCGAGTAGTATTACCCAATTTATTGATTCGACACAAGGGGAGCCAAAGAATACTTGCAAGCCTTAACAAGTGAATTGTCAATTCAGCTGCACCTGGAAATAGTTTTTGCTCATAGAAGTTTATCAGTAGCAACAGCAAAGCAACAGCAGGAGCAAAACATGAGCAATAGTAATAGTAACAGTAACATTAGGATTCGAGTGTGGTAGGCATAGGGATGGATGGACGGGCGTTGCATGGACGAGTCTAAACATGTAACTTCAAGATCTAGGGCATTGCAGATAAATAATAACAAGCATCCAACATCTTCTGTCCAGCCAGCCCGTGGCAGCAGGGCCTCTAGGGAACTACTAGCAATTAAGGTACTCCTTTTAATAGAGCACCGGAGCAAAGCATTAACACTCCGTGAACACATGTGATCCTCACACCACAGCCATCCCCTATGGTTGTCCCAATTATTGTCACTTCGGGGCCTTTGGATCCGGACAATGATATGTTACACAACTTGCAGATAAGATCACAAACAATACTATCATAATGATTCAATAATAAGTTCAGATCTGAGATCATGGCACTCGGGCTCTAATGACAAGCATTAAACACAACAAGTTGCAACAAAGTCAAATAGCACTAATAGGGATACTAGGCACTATGCCCTAACAATCTTATTCGATTACAAGATATAACTCATCCAATCCCTACCATCCCCATAGCATACAGCAGGGGATTACTCACTCATGGATGAGGGAAACATCGATGGTTGATGGAGAGCCGTTGGTGATGACGATGGCGATGATCCTCTCCAAATTCCCTGTCCCAGCAGGGTGCCAGAACGGAGTTTCTGGATCCGAATCTTCGTTTATGATGGTGGCGGCGGAGCGGAACTCTTTCTGGAAAAACGTTGACCCCCCCTCGGTTTTTATGTCAAGAGGCAACTTATAGGCGCAGAGGGAGCCCGAGGGGGTGCCTGGGGTGGCCGCACCCCCTAGGCGCGGGGCCGGGCCCACCCTCGCCTGGCAGGGGTGTGGGACCCCCAAGCCTCCACTCCGTTTCGTCTTCTGGCTCCGTGGATCTTCTGGTGAAACATAATTTTTGGCATATTTTCCGGGATTTTTCCTGATAGTTGATTTTCTGCACAAAAACTAGACACTAAGGTAATTCTGCTGAAAACGGCGTCAGTCCGTGTTAGTTGTATCCAAATCGCATAAGTTTAGAGGAGAAACAATAGCAAAAGTGTTTGGGAAAGTAGATACGTTTTGGACGTATCAGTGTCCATCACAGCCCGATAAACTAATTAATTTTTTTGGCATGCTCTCAATTACTTAAGAACTGAAATTCTTGAAGGATAATGAATAGAAAAGTAGTGTTTGAAAAGTCTTGACTTATTGATGTGGGATAATTGATATACTTTAGTGTATATTCTTTTCATGACAAATTATCACACTCTCAATTTTACATGATTATACTTTATTGTTCAAAGGCAAGCTTATGAGTTGATTACATGACATGGAATAGAGTTTACTCATTTGAATCATCCATGCTAACAATAATATTGCTACGCTATAAGGATTCATTAAAACCCGTATGATATGCTTTCCATTACTCTATCTATGCTGAGTTTTTCAGATTAATAAAGTGGAGAAAACATGAGACTACCAATCATGAGTAAGATCATCATCTCGTTATTTCAGTTTAAATGCCGAGTTCCTTTTTGATTTTGGTTTTCTTGCTCGAGGACGATAAAGTTTAAGCTTGGGGAGGTTGATGGCTGTGAAATGTAGCCATCCACTTCCACATTTAAACTAGATATTATTCATACTTTCGATGAAATATCTCTCTAAACCCTGCCTCTAATGCCTAATGATCAAAGGGGTACGCAATCCTGTCTTTCTATTTTTTCCTGCGCATGAAATGACGTTTGATGATGGGAATCACAAAATTAAAGTCAAAGATACAATATTTCCAACAACTCCAAGAAACCAGGAGTCGTTGAGAGGATCCAGAAGGTTTAACGACCAACTATACGGCGGGAATAAAATTCCGGTTGTATAGTTCCATCCGTATAGTTTCCACCGGCACCACTACGTCAAACAAAACAACTTTCATGAAGGGACCGCTATATAAAGAGGCCTCTGGCGACGAGAAAACGCCGCCCCACAGAATCAGAAACACAACATCGAAGAGCCGCCGGAAGAATAGATCTAGATCCAATCTCACAACCCTTCTCCACCACCATAGACATATTCCACCACTTGTAATAGTAGATCTCATCTCCAATTGGCGACATTGTAAGACTATTACTATCAATCTCATGATTTTGATTACAATGTTTATGATTGTTGATCTCATCTCTATGTGTGAGTAATCCTCCTTGGGCTAAGGGCTTCGGCCTAGGAATGTAGTTTGTGCATGTTATTTATCATAGATGCAATCATGTATTAGTTTGTATGACATGATGATTATTGCATCCTATCTTGCCTCAATCTAAGGACCTGTCAGGTACCCAAGACCCCAAGGATTGATCTAGGTATAGGGAGTGTGAATAATGACTAATCTACAAGATGTGAACCCGAGTGACAGAAAGGATAGTACGCCTGTATGTGAGGGATTTACTTGGAATTAATGGTGACATTACTATGCATATCATTAGTTCTCTTTCTTCTATGGATGAGACTAATAGGTTATTGCTATAAGCGGTTGCGAAGGCAATAGCAATTATGGATGCACTGCCCACATATAATTATCTTGCTTTAACAATTACATGCATATTTTATTATTATTTTTTATTCCCATCAGATGTTTTGCACAGCTACAGGTGAAACCGAAATCCCCAGGACCTCTCTCTCTCTCTCCATCACGACAACAACAAAAGATCGCAAACTCTTGGTCCGGTAAAACACAAAAAGAATTCTAAAACTCCCGAAGGTCCGTTAAAGTAGCTTTACTACGCTTTCTGCTTCCTGAGGATTCGATAACCTAGGTCTACTAGGGAAAATAGGTTATACTACATCCGTAATCCGTATCGAAGGTATGACCCACCTGGCCACCCATTTTTCCCAGCCGGCTACAACCACTTCTTTTGCCCTTTTCCAGTCTTTTTAGTCCCACATGGGGCACCTAAGAGGGAGGGGACTCCTCCCTTCCCCAATATAAGGAGGTGCCCATGGGTGGGAGAAACACACACAATAAATTCAGATATTCCCTTTGGTTGGAATATTCCTTTCTCTCTAAAGTTGCCTTTGCTAGTGCGGGATCCCAAGTCAGGACTGCACACGCAAGGGGTTCTCTTCTGCGACACACCGTTGTGCCGCTGGGATTCCAACCAGGAGGTCTACTTTCGCAACCTCGGCGGGATCCGAGCCCTGGAGTGGTTGTCTTGCAACGTATGCCTGTGGCAACTCGGTGGGTCTACACTTGGAGCTACCCAGGCCATCGTTCGAGGACCTAGATAAGGGGTGACATGCGAGGAGCTTCGCGACCTCCTTGAGGTCGGACATTAACCATGGTTTTGCATGAGCGTAACGCTCTCTCAGTATTCAAGGGTACATTATTGCTGTCTTTCTCCATTACTGCATTACTAGTAGAAAGATATTGGGCAATTAGGGTTTTTCGAGTAATAACTTTTTTGTTTTCTACACCAGAACCCCAACACCCTGGACACCATTATGTATATGAGACAGAAACCAAACCCCCACCGCTGTCGCACTCATACAACTAACCCTAGATCATAACACTAATCTCCCTTTATGGCTGTTTGGTCCGGGTGGAGTGGCCAAGGAGAGAAAGTATAAAAAAGATAACATGCCTACCTAATTAAAATAAGTTGCACCGCTAGGGCGTCGCATGGACATGGGCGGAAGAGCCAACCATTTTGTCCACTAGGAGAACAAAATGCAATAAATAGGACACATTTTGTGTCCAAATTGGTCTCCCGGTGGAGATGCCCTAACTCCACCGGGCCGACCCAACCCGTCCTTGCGCGTCCGAACTCGTCCGAGCGGACTAGTGCGCGACGGCCCAGCGGGGCAACCCATCCGAACAAACACGCGCGGACTGACCCATCCATGCATAAAATTTGGGCCTCGCTTTGGTCGGCCCAGAAAACACACTTGTCCTCGTGCATCCTCCCTTTACCTTTGGCGGTTCCTCCCGCTAGTGGCACACAAACCACTCCACTTATCCCTCCAAAAAACCTCTCCCAAATTTCCACAGGCGAGAGCGGGAGGGAAATCGATGGATCCCGCCATCATGGCTGATGTTACGCCATGGAGGGAGCGGGAGGGAAGGCCAGGGCAAAGGAGGCTGAGGCCAGATCTAGTGTGATGGATGCGGAGGAAAAGGTGAAGGGAATATGCCCGAGAGGCAATAATAAAGTGGTTATTATCGTATTCCTTATTTATTATAAATGTTTGTTTTGCATGCTATAATTATATTAATACAGAAACGTTAATACACGTGTGTTTAACAAACAAACAGAAAGTTCCTAGTTATGCCTCTCTCATAAACTAGCTCGTTGATTAACAACATGATCAAGGTTTCCTGACCATGGACATTGGATGTTGTTAATAACGAGGTCACAACATTAGTGTAATGGTGTGATGAACATTCATCCGATGTATAGCATTACAATCAAAGTCATTGAGTTTATATTTCTATAACATATGAAGTGATCCTAATCCTTAGACCATGAGATCATGTCAATCACTAACACCGGAAGAGTATCTTGATAACATCAAACATCACACCGTAACAGGGTGATTATAAAGATGTGTTCAGTACTACTAAAGTTTTATGTTGAGACCCATGGATCGAGAGTGGAATTTGTTCATCCCGATGACGGATAGATATGCTCTGGGCCCTCTCGGTGATATCACATTGATTAGCTTGCAAGCAAGTAATTTGATCACTAGAATGTTATATCACGGGAACGAGAAAAGAGTACATGTCAGTAATGAGATCAAACTAGGTATGGAGATACCAATGATCGAATCTCGGACATGTAATATATCGCGAAACAAAAGGATTAAGATACTAGCGTAAAAGGTTCTCGCGATTACAAGAAAGTCATCGCTGAATGTGTGGGAGTCAATATGGATCTCCAGGTCCCGCTTTTGATTATTGATCTGAGAGGGGTCTTGATCATGTTCGCATTATTCGCGAACCGTAGGGTGACACACTTAAGAGACGCAGACATCCATTTTGAGCAAAAGTTTCATTCCGAAAAGAATAACAAGCGTAGTAATTTATTTCCCTAGATACTAAAACAGGTTTTCGGGTGAAATTGCAGAAAGTGTTTTTGCATGTGAAATGAAATACTAGCAAGGGGTTATATGTGAATGTTTGTCATTAAAGTAATTGACAAAATTCTGAATAAATAAAAGGAGTTTTATTTAATGAGAGCTTGCATTAAATTTGGTGGAAATTTAATGCATGTGAGTGGATTTTTGAGTGGAGGATTTTTTATGGGAGTGGAGGATTTTCATTTTGAGTGGGAGATCCACCCACATGAATGTGGAAGAGGTGGGGGCAGCCCACCATGGCTGGGCGCATAGCCCCTTGGGTGCCCCCCTCTTCCTATAAAAGGCCCCCTCTCCTCCTCTCAAAGTACACCTCCTCGTGAAGGATCTCTCTCCCCCTCTCGTATTTATTCCCCATGGTCTCGGACTAGCAAAATACATGTTTCCGGTGGCTATTCAGCAAGAAAGAGTTGTGCTCCCGCTGCATCACTGGAGCGAGGATGCGGAGGTTGCTCGGTGCCTTGGACGTGTGTGCGAGCACGGATGCGCCGCTGATTTGCGACGCTAGGACTTCCTCTCGATCTTGAGATCGGCAAGAGATCGTCTACATCAACCACGAGTTCAACCTCGTTAAGCTTTGTGGGTCTTCAAGGGTATGTTCTCTATGGATGTACATCCGTCCGTTGCTTGTATCTAGTAGATAGATCTTGGTACATAGTTATCCCCATCATAGGAATTTTTTGTTTTCTATGCTGTGAACCCCTATAAAAGGACAGCGACGCCAAAGACAAGATCATGGACGAGGAGAATGCCATCATTCTCATCGACGTAGATAGCATTGCCGAACCCGATCGCAGGGCTTGGGTCGCGAGGAGGCAGCAGACCATCTGGGCTCACGAAGCCTAAAGGGAAATGACGGCGGCGAATGCAACTTTTTGGGAAGAGAAGCTGCCCTTTTTGGACATTGTGTATGATATTGCTCCCTTTTGCATATTTCAGATCTACCGACCACTTGTTGGCGATGCCCAAAGGGTATGTCACACGTCTGTCATATTATTTAATAGTCAATTTGTGTGTTTTTGACTTGTCAATTTTAGTGTTTCAACTGATTGGCAATGCCTTGCCCAATGAGGCGCCACGACAGAAATTTGGGTCGCACCGCTCGGTGCAGTCGGCTGGACAGGCCGGACCACGACCCAAAAGCGACCGTGGCCCGACCTAAATGGACAGAAACTGATCGGTTTGGTCGGCCGTTTGGGTCGCCCCGGTGGAGATGCCCTTAGGACATCTCAGTAGCACGACCCATTTAGGACATCCAACCGGTCCGATTCGGTCTGTTGGGTCGGGCCCTAGACAGGAAATGGTCGCGGTCGGGCGCACTTGGCTGGTGCATCCAGCGGCACGATCCATTTTGATGTGAGTTGGTCGTTCCTTTCCTCGTTTCCCGCCGCTTCCGACGATTTTCTGCCATTTCTGGTCGGTTTCTGCGGCATTCGGTCGTCGGAAGGCCAGTAGCTAGCGCATGCGTCGGGCGGTGCGGCCAACATAGGAGTCAGCCAATGTCCATTAATTGCTGGGAGGCAGGAGGCTGTTGAGTCGCTGCCAGCCGGGCCCAGTACGAGCGAGGTAGTACATGCACACGGTCCATGGCGTGTCTGCCCAACACAACCGCGTTCCAAATTTGGTGCATGGATGACTCATGCTAGATGTGTCGGTCTTGGGTCGCATCGCAAGAATGTAGGTGGACTAGGATTGTTGAGTTGTTGTTCTTTCCGCATGGATATGTTTGGACCAGTATATACCGTTTGATTTGTGCAGCTCGGGATGCCCTTGTTGGACGAGAATATGTATAAGGGCATCCACAATATTGTCTTTATAAGCTGACCATAAGCAAGAGATTAGATATTAAGATTATCCATGTACATTATGAAACCTATCCATAAGTAAAATATTTTAATGTTAACCCATAAACTTAAGGGCTGCCCACAAGAAATATAATACTATCACTTTTCTAGTTGTAGTACATAAAACAATAAAATAATATATGGTTACAAGCTATTGGTCAATTATTCTTACATGCTAGACCTAACTTATAGTCTACTTTAATAATATACATTGCGGTAGTCAAATTTCTATAAGCATGTACAGTGAATCCTAGCTTGCGGAAATTTCACTCACGTGCACTACGGATGCCCTAAAACTAGCCCAATGTAGATACCATGAGTAGTATCATGCATTACATGTATCAAAATGTTTATGTGTTACTGTAATTAATGATCAAAGAGATTATGTTGGTACTATAGATAGATACGATATCATATCACATAAAACAAAAAAAAAACTATGGAGAATCTATTCTCAGGTTGGTAGTTCGCAAAACCTGGCAGGAAGTGTGAACGCATGCGGTCAACATTATTCAAAAATTTAAAATGTCTTGTAGATCAAACCGTGTGTCCAATTTAAGATCTGTTTTCACCGTGGACTAGTCGCGAGATCTTCAAAACTAGATCCCATGTTGATATGTTTTGATTAAAAAAATTTCGGACAAAAAAGTTATCCATCCCAAACACGTGAGTTATCCATTCTATTATATGTAAGTTATCCACCCAGTAACACATAAGTTATCCACCATATAAACGTGTTGGATATAGACGTTCTCGTATACGTGTTGAGCAAGTTTAATTCAAACACAATAGACTAGTTGTTAGGATTCTAAGGCTTCATTACCACCAATGTGTTAGCGTCGACGAGCGATGAAACCTCGGTACGCTAAAACTCTTCGAGACTTCGTCACCCGTACGTCGCGGTAACGACGATGAATGACCAAGTCGAACCGCTAGAATACTGATTGTGCATCACGTTGTTTACTACGGCTTAGTGTGGTGGGTGATTGGGCATAAGACCCTATTTATACATATTTATATGTATGAAAAAAACTTAAATTTAGTTATTATGTTTGATGTTAAATGCGGTAGCCTTTCGAGGTTAATTCCGTACACTGTAAGACCGGCGACGGCCGACGAGACCGAGCCGTTAAAATAACTTTTTATATTCTATCCGTGGTTAATTCTTATAGTAATGGATAACTTACATGTTATTTGGTGGATAACTTATATAATAAAGCATGGATAACTTTCGTGTTACTGATGGATAACTTGTGGCTAAACAAAAAAGTTACCTATCCCTAATACGTGATCTGCGGATAATTTTATCATGGTGGGTAACTTATATGTTACTGGGTGGGTAATTTACATATTGAAATTTGGATAATTCGCGTATTACAGGTGGATAATTTTTGGTCAAAAAAAAGTTATCAGAATATATCAACATGAAATCTAGTTTCGAAGATGTCGCCGCAACTAGCCTAACGGTGAAAACGGATCTTAATTCGGACAAACGCTTTGACCTAGAAAACATTTTGAATTTTCCTATTTGAATTGAGCTGGCTATACCGTGCATGCAATTGCTGGACAAATTCTTATCTAAACTTCCATTAGAATTCTATTTTTTCAAACCGGTAGTTGTGTAACAACGTTCAAAAACTAATCTTAAATAAATCTTATATACAATTTTACATTAAAATTTAAAAAACAACAATACACTAAAAATATGGTATACGGATGACTAGTCTAAGGGAGTAAACGGTAAAAATCAGTAGTACAAAGCTTGCACAGCCGTGAGGCAGTGCAGGCGTGGAACGTGTCCCGACGTCACGTCCCGTGCACTGCTGACGAAGCGACGGCTGTAATTACGGGCGTCCCCCCTAGCCCCCTCCTTTTCCGCTGTCGACCTGCCTGACACCCCGGGCCCAGCGCGTACTTACTTGGTTTCACGCTTCGTCGAGGCTGAACCGAGACCGTGGTGGCAGGACCCACGGAGCGCACCACCCCACGTGCGACCACCCCTGGGCCCATCTCCCCTTGCCCGTGTGGGTGATCAGCTGGGCCCACGGCGTCAGAGATCCATTTTCTCTACTCGTCGAGGTGAGCGTGAGCAGCGGGAAGGGGATGAACTGTTGACTGTTGTTGTGTGCTGTTCCGGCCGGGGAGGAAGAAAGCATGGTTCACGCACTGTGCCTGTGGCCTGGCCTCCTCTCTGTGCCTCTGTTTGGCTAATTTCCCTACCAGACACCACACGCCTGCTCAAAGGTCATAATTTGCATGTCTGCCCTCCATGTTTTCCTCTATTGCATTAGTTCAAAACAAGAGCACAAAAGGTCCATCATCATCATCATCCAGGATGCATGCTAAGCATGAGCAAACTCTCATCCTATAAGCAGTCCCATGCCCATCAAAATAACCGTCTCATAACTAAGGTGGTTCTCCATTGTCAATTTCTGAAATATGGTTTTAGGCGACCATAGGACAATGGCACGTTACAAATGTTGTCTAGGGGCGGACTACTCCCTACTCATAAATATAAAGACGACATCCGAGAGCCACCGAAGAAGGTTCCAGCGGCGTCCCCCCTTCCAGTTTCCGATCTAATCCATGTAATATGCGCCGTCTCTCTATCGCTCAATGGCACCGATAAATTGTGAAATAAATAACCACACCGGTTTAGGGTTGGAGGGGAGTCTTTCGACCAAAGGGCGCTGCCAGGGAGACGTGTGGGTCCCACACACCAAATGTTCTGCCTTCGTCTGCCCGTTATGCGGCACTTCGTGATTTTCCTAGAAACTTTTTCACTATTTTTCATGGATTTTTCTCTTCTTTGGCAAACTATCTAACAAAGCACAAAATAAAAGGTAGAAATCTGCATTAAAGCATTTATTAGTAGATTATTAGTTAAAAAACAATACAAATTGTGATACTGAATTATAGAAACATGTAACTAAATTAAAAGTATTGTATACATTTTAGACGTATCTCCGCCTCTTTTAAAACATGGATTGATGTATTTTATTCTTATTACATATATTCTTGTGCATAGCCTGTTTTGTTGTTAAATCACTGAAAGGATTTTCCCTACAATCAAATGGGTAAGAAAACAAGATTTGTCCCACTAGCTTCTAGGTCTAAACTCATCCTCATGGTACAACTATTAATATACTAAATGTGATTATTGGAACCAATAAAGTTACTAGCTAGAAGGATATCTAATCTTTTAGCTTCAATCCCCTCCCCTTCTTAGGAATTTTATAAGGGTCGACATCCTTTGTTTAACAAATTTTTTTGGGCATTCCCACACGTTCACACTTAGAAACACTTTAGTGATTTAGTCCCTAAACCTTTTTCCTTATCACCAAAAACCACATGGGAGACGGTAGATGCAATTTCAAAAGCAAGCATTTTCGCATCGGGCCTCCGTTATCCGAAGGCCACATATCGCGCTTGCATTTCATGGTGGACATGGGTCCCCTTGAGAAGCACGTACAAGTGGCTGGTCTATGATATGAAGGACTCATACATCTGCACCGCCGTAGTTTGGATTGTCCCACACTATCAAACAAACAATGAGTTCGACTATCGTTGAGTAGATGAACGAATCGCGTCTACTACACAACCGACGACTTATCACGGGGCGACGGTGTGGACCCAGGTGTGTCACCCGGCGGAATGCAGCGAGCGCGTTTCATGGAGTGGAGGCACCATAGGAAGCTCATGCGGGGTAGACAATTTTGTTTTCAAAATGGGGACAAGCACTATTTATTTTTCAAAAAATAATAATACAAACACTAGTAGGAGTAGTAGCTAAGAGGCCAAAATAGCAAAACTACACAAGTGTCAGCAAGGGCATCCATGAGAATTCAACCTCCAACATGGACACCCATGCAAAACCAGCCACACTCATCGATTGCCCTATGCTCCTACACCCCCCTCCCCAAAAGTCCCAATATAAAAACGCCCGCACATTTTTTATCTCCACATAAAAAAGAGAATAGAAAGAAAAGGCACCTAACAATAAAAACTTTACCAATGATGGATTGCTCCAAGCTGCTATTCATTCTTCCCTTTTCCCAATCTCGCAGCTTCCATCTCTGACTCCTTCATCCATCCTCCCAAAGCCGAAGCCTGCCTGCCTGCCCACCCCCCATGTCTCCCGCTGCTACCGCCGAGATCACAACCGCCCTGCTCCTCTGCAGCGGCAGCAGCATAGGCTGCAGTGCAAACGGCTGCTGAATTCCCCGTAATCTCTCGCTCGCTCGCTCCCTTTCCCTTTTTCTTAATCATCATCCTCTTCTTCTTCTACTTCTTGGAAGATATCCCGTACCCCAAGAGCTAGCCAGACAAAGAACCATACTCGATCCCTCCTCTCCTGCGGCTTCTCAGCTACTACATACTAGCAGCAGCTAGTGACTATTTCTTGATCTGGTCTGGGCATGGTGAGATGCATGGAGATGAGATGGGTCTCCAGCTGCTAGCTGTGCTGTGCTGGCTGAGCAATAGGTGAGCAGTACTGTGCGCTGCAGCCAGCGGCGAGCGCGCGGGGAAGGAGGATATCGATGGAGGATCTGTACAGTATCCACCCGGGGATCTCGCGCGGCGGCGGGAGCGGCGCGGCCTGCAGCGAGGCCTCCGGGGTCGCCGGCTCTCCGCCCACGCCTCCGCCGGCGGCGGCGCACCCGTCGACGCCGGATCTGACGGAGCTGATGAAGGCGCAGATCGCCGGGCACCCCCGCTACCCCGCCCTCCTCTCCGCCTACATCGAATGCCGCAAGGTCCGTTGCTCCCACGAACTCCATCTTGCATGCGCTGTAGCTCTCGCCGCTCGCCCAGCTCGGTTATCGTCCAAGAATTGCGGCTCCGCGTTAACTCGCTGGTTCTTGATTTCGCAGGTGGGCGCGCCGCCGGAGGTGGCCGCGCTGCTGGAGGAGATCGGCCGTCCCGAGAGGCGCGGCGGGGGCGCCGCCACCGGGGAGATCGGCCTCGACCCCGAGCTCGACGAGTTCATGGTAGGTACAAGCAGTTCACGGCAGCTCTCGCTCGCTCCATTGATTAATCCTCGCAAGCTACCTCCCGCTTGTTAAGTTGTTATTACATGTGGAGATGACGACGGCGCGCGCGCGCATGCAGGATGCCTACTGCCGGCTGCTGTCCCGGTACAAGGAGGAGCTCTCCCGTCCGTTCGACGACGCCGCCTCCTTCCTCACCACCATCCGGTCGCAGCTCACCACCCTCTGCGGCGGCGGCGGCGGCGCCACCTCGCCGCACTCCGGTACATACACAACCCGCATGCTTCTAGCTAGCTCCCATATACTACATACATACATGCACCTCGCGCCCCGATTTCCCCCGGACCTTTGGCCGTCCGGCTCTCTGCGCAGTGCGCGCCATGTGCAGGCAAGCGCCTGGGGGTCCTCGGATTCGCCATTGCTGTGCTGTTGTGTCAAAGTGTCTGGCGATGATGCTTTGTGTGTGGATGTGGCTTTGAAAGATGATGATGAATGCGTGCGTGTGCGCGGTTCTTGATAGGTCAAATCGTGTCCATGCAAATGGGGCGCAGCTGTGTCAGGCCACGGGGCCGGAAGAGTAAAGCTTTGGTGCTGCTCGTGTAGGGTTTTGTCCAAGGTTCCATCCGTCCTTGCCTTGCAGCAGGCAGGCACCCCCATCAGCTAGCTACTACCTACATATCTTTCTCTCTCTATATCTCTCTACACACTCTCTCTCTCTAGAGGGCTAGCTAGTAGATAGGCTAGTGAGGGAGTAGATAGCTAGCTAGCTGCAACATGTAGACTTTGCAGGCCGGGCCGGTGATGGAACTTGAGAGAGCTGGGACGATGCATGGCTCCTTTGGAAAAAGAAAGAATCTTGCTACTACCTCTTGCCTGCCGGTTAATTGCTGGTGCCCAGCTAGCCCAATGGTGAAGTTCTACTGTTGTGGGTCCGGTGGAGATTATTTTTTCGATTTTCTCTCGTGCTAGATTGGTGTTGCTTGTATACTTGTTCGGATAAGTTTTCTTTGTGTGTGTTTTCAGCAGTTTTGATTCATTGTGTGTTTTCAGAAACATGAGGCCTTGAACAACATATACTCCTTCCTAGCTCCGTCCCTATTTCACCTGACGGTCTGGCTTTATGTCATCTAATTTGACCCTAAGCTAACCAAGAATACATTAGTTATGTGTCATAAAATTATTAGAAACTTTTGTGCATACAATTTCAATAGTTCTGAATTTTGTGGCACATGACAACCCACGGTTTTGTTGATCAAGTTTATGGCCAAATTTTAACCTCAAATACTTGCACACCATGTACATGTAGTAGATAGGACGGAGAAAGTAATTAAGGTGCTCGAGGTTTTTCTGTGAATGCGTGTTATAGACTTATATGTGGCATGTAAGTACCGGTTGCATTGCGGTTTTGATCACGGGACTTTTTGCTAATTTATTCTTAAAACATTTAGTGACTTAAGGTTAAGAATGTTCTTTTAGCTGTTTTTTGCCGGGAGGAGCAGTTGTTTCAAGCCATTCTACATCAACAAATCCATTGAAATTGTAACATTGAATTGCCGGAGCTTTCTCATAGCCACACATGTTTTAGCAAAATATTAATAAAACACTTTTCAGCATGTATTTAAATGCTCTTTATTTGATATGAAATTTCACAAAATCACGGTCTTGAGGTGCCATACTCATCTTTGTACCATGAACAAGTGAGGTTTCGGATTGGTGAAAACACACGAGCTTTTGGGAACTTCATATGTTTAATAATAAAGTCAAAAGGACATTTTCTTTACTGTGAGGGCTGGGACATTGTAAACATGTGATGTGTCTATTATATACCACCTATCAAACAGTAGTGCCAGTGGTCAAAACAGTTCCTGTTTTGTTTCTCCTGCCTTCTAGTAGTATTTGGTACAATGCCAAGTAGAAATGTACTCGGTACTAGAAAGGAGCATGAAACATGATCATTACTACCTACCAAAACTTTCCTGCTTTACTATCAAATATACTAGCAGATTTCATTATCTCCAATGACTGGGATGATTGTACCAATATATTGGAAGTAAGTCTGCATGCATCTTAGAGCACTAACTCGTACGGGTTGAGCTTGGTGATGTGTATCCTATTTACCTAGTTACGGTTGCAAATCATTAAGAAATGAGATTAATTTTATAAAGGAACACATAAATCGGCTTAAGTATTTGGTTGGAGTTTTCCGTGGGTATACAACAACAAAAATGCTATGGCTGAATTAATGATGTCATATGCAGCTAGATTGACAATTCTTAAGCAGCACTACTATATATCTTAGTTCGTTTGGTCTACCACGCATGAGCTATCACTAAATAGTTTTTTTTGGGGGGGGAAACTATCAACAGTTGACCATGTTTTTGAGAAAAGGCAAAATCTTTGTGTTTTAATTCATTTTTTGAAATGAGAGTTTCCTACAAGCCTAGAAGGGCCACACCCCGAGGTACAACGCCACACCTCTTAAAGCTACGTCTTACCGGAAGTAGTTTTGCAAGAGCCGACACTAATGTCTTTGCCCACAACAAGGCTTCCGCCTTGATTATGTCGAGCATACTAGATATGTCGGGTTGCACGATGTAAACGGTAACCATGTTGCGCCGCTTCTAGATCCACAAAGCGAGCAAGATTACTGATGAGATGCCTTTTTTTCCACCATGGGAGGAGAGTGAATGGCCATCTGACCAGTACACAAAGTTATCCCGGACGGCGGGGATACTGGACGAAGATCAGATCCAGGATAGCACCTCATACCCCATGGTCCGTAGTCTCCATGGATTGGTCGCGTATCATGCATGGTCAAATAGCTGAGCATGTTCATAACAGTTCACAATTTTCTCCTTTTTTTTACTTTGTAAATGCTCACATAGGGTAGTCCTTAACATTGCATAAATATGCTTTGTTTTCTTGGATTCAACAAGGGTACTGCAATTGTTATGTTAGTATAACCGAGTTTCCAAGATAGTTCTGCACCATATGGGGTTTAAATGATCTTCTGTTAGACAGGAAAGGTTAGAGTTTCAAACCGATGGTTAATGCGTAAGTTTTGCATTAAACATAGGATTCGGATTACAATTCCAGCACCCATGTATTCTGACTCTCTTAATTGAGGCTGCCATCTTTAGTGTCTCCTTGAGTTGTATCCCTTCCATCAAATAGCTTTTAACATTTTTGAATTGCATTGGCGATTATGATGTGGGAAAGATTGTTTTGCATGATCAGCTAGGCATGTCATCATTTGAAAGAGCCATAGTGCACCACATAATAATTATTATTCATGGTAGATTTATGCAACTTTGAGATTGGAGCAAAAGTAAAGGAATATGGTTACCTCAAGTCTTGGCTGGGAAGTTATTTCTAATTTGTTTGTTCTTTTGATGTACATATATTATCATTAATAAAACTTACAGTAGATATTTCACCTACTGTTTTAGCAAAAAGAAAACTCAGTTTGTAAATACTCCCTCCGTTTCAAAATATAAGATGTGTTAGGTTTGTTAAGAAAATGAATCTAGACTTCTTTTAGTGTGTAGATTCACCCCTAAGTTGAGTGAACCTATATATTAAAACAAGTCTAGATACATTTGCTTCACAAACTAAAACATCTTATATTTTAAAACGGAGGGAGTATGAAGCATGTACATTGTACATTGTCTACTTACACCCAAATGTTCATATTTATTAAATGACACAATATGATTACGAGAATTGGGTTGTTTGTACAGCTCAAATCATAGGTAATGTCATGTAGCATATGTTTTTACATTTGTTTGTCATCGCCTAATCTTAATCTATAGCCAAGATAGTGCAAAAATGAATTCCTATGCTAACCAAGTTGCATCAAGATATGGGACGAAAGATTGAAGACTTGGAAGTTCTTTTTTTGTGGGAGCTTAAGCTTCCTAACTTACAACTTGTACTAATTAAACTCAACCCACGATACAAAAGTGCGATTTGCTTATATAGAACCGTAGGCGGGTGTTAACGTGAGGGCAGCTGTAGCCTGTAAGGACTAAGGATAGCTCCATGAAACACCCAGTAACACCCAAAGAGTGCTTCCATGGTCTCTGTTTCCTGAAGCACAAACGAAGCTCGTCAGTTTGTCAGGTCAAAGTTAGCCTGCTTTTGAAACCGTTTTTCCAGACGCTCTAGGTGTTGCAGAAAACATTGCCCCACGATATTACTTTAGAGAATACAGACTAACACCCGTCACTACATATTTACTGGCCATTCGAAACATCTTGTTCCATTCATTTTGGTGTGTGTTTCAAAGGATATTTCTGGGTACATTTAAAAAAGAGGAGGATATTTCTGGGTATGGTCATATGGTGCAACTCATAGCACACATTCTCACAGATCTACTTGCTGTGTCTATTCCCGAGACAACTTTCAGAAGTTTTTCTGTCTGCAGCTGCCCAAACTGTTGTCTGTTAACTGTCAGCAGTGCCTCAAGTTCTGAATGCACTTCGCTGTAGGTGCTGTGCAAACAGCTGGTCTTCTGCATATATCTGCTGCTTGATGATATTCTGATATCTTGCTCCTGTTCTTGTTTCTGAAGAAGCTCCTGTTCTTCAGTCCAAACCAGTACCACATATATATACTGTACTGCTACCATACACCTGATCATGACGCGACACATTATCCTGTCTGAATCCGTCTCCGATCTGTTGTTTTGTTCATGATGCAAGATGAGATGGTTGGGTCGTCGGAGGATGAAATGTGCTCGGGAGACGCAGACGCGTCCGACGCGGGCATGCAAGAGCACAGCTCCCGGCTGGCCGACCACGAGCTCAAGGAGATGCTGCTGAAGAAGTACAGCGGCTGCCTCAGCCGCCTGCGGTCGGAGTTCCTGAAGAAGAGGAAGAAAGGGAAGCTGCCCAAGGACGCGCGGCTGGCGCTCATGGACTGGTGGAACACACACTACCGCTGGCCTTACCCGACGGTAAACGTCGTAACAACACGCACGCGCCTTCCTTAATTTGGTACTCCACTGAAGATCTACCGAGCTTGATCATCGTTCATGGTGATGTTTGCAGGAGGAGGACAAGGTGAGGCTCGCAGCGATGACGGGC
The DNA here is from genome assembly GCA_916181665.1 of Avena sativa. NCBI lineage: Eukaryota > Viridiplantae > Streptophyta > Magnoliopsida > Poales > Poaceae > Avena > Avena sativa. The sequence continues at coordinate 19,569,857 of OV702285.1, forward strand.
CTCGACCCGAAGCAGATCAACAACTGGTTCATCAACCAGAGGAAGAGGCACTGGAAGCCGTCAGAGGACATGCGGTTCGCGCTCATGGAGGGCGTCACCGGAGGAGGAGGGGGATCCTCCTCCGGCACGACGCTCTACTTCGACACGGGAACGATCGGGCCATGAGATGCAATGGTTGCTCTCGTTTCTGGCAGGCATGATATCACTTGCAGTTTGCACACATACTACAGGGCGGGTGTGCGATTGAGTACCAAGGGATGGATGGCATCAGATAGTACTACTGAAGATTAATTATTCAATGGACGCCGAGATAGCCTCATGATCATTTTGTTGAAACTATTGTGTATATGACGGGGCGATGCATGTGTAAAAGGAAGATTCAGGTGACCGGTAAAAAACCCTTCTGATCTGAAGTTACTACAGTAGCATTGATCAGATCGTCTGTACCTACCGATTGTCCAGTGATGTCACTATGGATAGGAATGAAAGGAGAAATTAATATGTAGCAATATATTCCTTTCTCGTTATTTAGAAGTACATAGAAATAGATTATATGTCGCTGTCTTTGCAGTGACCAAATTTGCTGCAACCGTTGACAAGAAAAACTGGCAGCGCTCTGGATATGCATGGGCTGATCTTTAAGACTGAAGTTGCTGTCGTGAACTCGTGATGCAGTTTTTGTATTAGGGAAATGATGCAGTTCTTGATGTCAATCATCAGCAGGAGCAACAGATTTTTTTTTTGACAATCAGTACCACGATATATTTTCTCCTAAAATTTGGGCCTGAACTAGAAGAAAGTAAGGGAGTTTAACTGGGCATGCATGTTCTTAGCAAAACAGAACTGTTCCCCTAAAAAACAGTTTCTTCATGCCGGGGCAATAAGCTGCAAATTTTGCACTCTGGATGCTTGAGTAGTCACTCATTGCTTTGGCAAATGAGATAGGATGTGAACGGATAATCATTCAATCAGACTGCCTTCAGGTGATTGAAACACTACAATCTGATATCTACTCCTCTACAGACTACAGCAGATACAGCAATATATGATGATATATGTATGTCCAATGTTCCACCTTTTCTAGTTGTGATTTTAGTTCCTGCAATAATAGGGAAGCAAACTATGTAGCTGATCGTTTATCGAGAGAGACAGATACACTTCCGATTGTCTGGGTAGATGGTCTACAGAGCTTTATTGTTTCTATGTGGATAGGAATGAAAGGAGAAATTAATATGGAGCAATATATTCCTTTCTCATAATTTAGAAGTACTCCATCTGTTCGAAAATATAAGACGTTTTAGGTTTGTGAATCGAATGTAACTAGACGTCTTTTAGTGTATAGGTTCGTAGAGGTTCGGAGTGAACCTATATCCTAAAAGGTGTCTAGATACATTCGTTTCACAAAGATAGAATGTCTTATATTTCCGAACGGAGGGACTACATATAAGTAGATTATATGTCACTGTCTTTGCAGTGACCAAATTTGCTGCAACCGTTGACAAAAAAAAACTGGGTTTGTTCTGGCAGCGCTCTGGATATGCATGAGCTGGTTTTTAAGACCGAAGCTGCCGTCCCTTGATTTACCTCCATTATTGATGCGGTTCTTGATTCTTTTTTGAAGGGTTGTGATGTAGTTCTTGATTAGGGAAACGGTGCATTTCTTGATGTCAATCCTCAGCACAGGAGCAGAAGCTGAAGCTTGCGTGGCGGCATCAGAAGGAGCGGTTGCTTTAGGTCTAAAACGAGTGGTTTTTGAGTCTGACTCGCAGACTTCGGTTTCTGCTTTGGAGACACGAAGTTATGATTTACCAGCTATTGGTATCCTGCTGAAGGAGGTTAGGAGCATATATGTATTGGCTCTCTAGAGTCGTTTGATTTCTGTTTTGCTCCTCGTACTTGTAATTCTGCAGCTCACGCCCTTGCTCAACACGGCCTGCGCGCCGATACCGAATGTGCTGGCAGGGAGGGTGAGGTGCCGTCATATACACAACAGGGAGGGTGAGGTGCTCTCTCTATTTTAGTTGCTGCCGATTCTGCTGTCCACCTAAAAAAAAACCTCAGCGGGAGCAACAGAGATTTAAAAACAATCTGGTTCGGCCGGGCCAGCTAAAATATGGGCCTGAACTAGACAAGAACCCGGTTTCTGACCTTACTGGACTGGACATGTTCTCTGCAAAATAGAACTGCTCACCTAGAAATACTTTTTTTTTCTTCACGTATTGCGGAAAATTATTTAGAGCTCTGATCCAGTACTACTCCCTCTCCCCTAAACTCGTATAATGTCAAAAATCGCTTGATACCCTCTGTAATTAGTATATACATGTATATGTAACTCTATACAAAACTCCATATAATTTAACTAAATAATACGTTTTTCTATTCGTATATGTACTAGTACAAGCTCTATGCAAAGAAAAAATATGGTTGTACACCAGATCATTGCCGACGACGGCTGTGTCCGTCATGCAATGGTAATGGTGGCAGTTAGATCCGACGAGTCGGTGACTCAGCCTTGCCAGCGCACGCCTCAGCTTGGCCTTATAGATGTGTCAGTCGGCAGGGCTATCATGGCGGCAGCGGCGACGCGGGAGAGCTTGGTAGCAGCGGACGAACTGTCCTGCAACTTGTCCGGCGACTTGTTCAGCGACTTTTCCGGCGGCTTAACGAACGGTCCGGTAACTTGTCCGGCAAAGGCGGCGTGCCGCGGGAGAGCTTGGCGGTGGTAGTCGTGACGATGGCCGACGGCGGGGGCAAGCCGGATCATGTGCATGCGGTAAATGCTTATAACTATAGATCCCAGACACGTATGCCTCCGAAGGGGTAATACTCTATTTGATACGTGTTTAATATATATATGAACATATTTGTACGAGTTTAGCGGGAAGGGGTAGTACTAAATCAAATCCCAATTATGTATTGTGGATTTTTTTTTTAGAATTGTATTGTGGATGTTTGAGTAGTCATGAATGCTTTACCGGATGTTTATGGATGAAATTACCTACGATAGTTAGCGGATAATACAACCACGAACCATCTACGAGCATCTTTGATTCCAAGGATTATGAGAACATACTACTAGGGACAAAAACATGATACATGTGCATGTACAAAGCAGGGAACTGCAAAACACAGGGAATTCATGAACTTGGGACTCCTTTAGACTAGTATGATTTTCATAGGAAATCAAGAGGATCTCAACCCTAAGGATTTTGTTTTCCTATGGAGCCCTTCGGATCATATCGGGGTTACCAGAATCCTAATCTATCCCTATGTCCTTCAATCTAAAAGAATTTCAACATGAAACTAGATCTCCTTTTTATTTTTCCTTTAAGAAATCCAATACAAGCACACTCTACCTCTCCACTCTCTCCTCAACCCTCTCAAAATCTTGGGGTTATTTATTTCTTGTTCACCATCTGAAGACAACTTTTACAAATTTCTGAGTTTTTAAATCAAGGCAGGCACAATGTATAGCCAAATATAGTTCTATATTCACTTTTTGTCTTTTGAAACTAGTTCCCAACGATTAGTTCCAAATTGAAGAAATTAGGGAACCGGCGCAAGTCCGTGCTCCGATGCCAAATCCATCAATCTGATTTAAAAATATTCTCTGCCACTTCTCGGGCCTCTCCCGCATCTCGTGCTTCAACTTGGAAAAGTTTGTCGGTGTCGTGGCTTAGGCGGTGACTGAAGGCAGGGAGCTAGATGAGGGGCACCGTGTGGCCGGCGTAGAGGAACGAGGTGGCGTGGCGCTGAAGATGGAGTGGGAGCGCGATTGCCAGCGACGCGAGGTAGTGGAGGACTTGAGGCCAAAATGCGCTCGTTGTGTGAGGAGTGGGCAGAGGTAGTGGAGCGCATGGAGACGGAGTACTGAGACAAGGTGGCTAGGCTCCGGTGTGATGATGGCGCTGCGTCAACGTGGAGCGCTTCGTCGCGAAACCCCAAGAGCAAGGTATGATGCAGCACAGCAGCAAGTTTTCCCTCAGTAAAAAACCGAGGTTATCAAACCAGTAGGAGGAAGGAAACGTCTCAAAGGTGTTGCAAGCAACGTGGAAACATGCACAACACAAACTCAAAACTTTGCTCCAACTAACAGTGAGGTTGTCAATCTCACCGGTTGCTGTAACAAAGGATTAACTGTATGGTGTGGAAGGTGGTAACAGTGGAAGATGTATCAATGGTAAAGATTGAACCGGGGTCCATAGTTCACTAGAGGTGTTCTCCTTAGATAAACAAACATGGCATGCTGGGTAGACAAATTACAGCATGGCGATTGACAGGACTGAGCAAGGCATAACAATGCAATACTAGACAAAAAGATCCTATGAGATTCGATTGGGCAATACAATTGTGAGACCCTGACACATGACTCAATAGGATTGATAGGAAACCCATACCAACAAGTTGCAACTTCTTTTCCGGAAGCTCATTCGAAAAGAACTCTAAGGTTAAGCGTGCTTGGCCTAGAGCAATTCTAGGATGGGTGACCGACCGGGAAGTGGGTAACCAGCTGCGCATGAGTGAGGATAAAGTGCGCAGAAAAGACTAGTGTTGGTCTGTGGGGTCAGTCTAGAGATCCTATTAAGCTGCTAGAAGTGACAGCCGTCGGTCCGGAGAGACCGGGGGTGTTACAAAGTGGTATCAGAGCCGACCCTCGTGGTTACATGGGCGTGTGCGGGTCAGTGGCGGACATGTGTAGCATGGCGTGTGTGGCCCGGAGTGGACACGACATGGCAATGTGCCGGCACTGGACGCACAGACGTGTGCCAAGAGGGGACGTTACTGGCTTGTGGTTGATCGACGAGGACGTCGATCTTCTAAGGGTGGGTGTATGTGAGACCCTAACGCATGGCTCAATAGGATTGATAGGAAACCCATACCAACAAGTTGCAATTTTTTTTCCGGAAGCTCATTCGAAAAGAACTCTAAGGTTAAGCGTGCTTGGCCTAGAGCAATTCTAGGATGGGTGACCGATCGGGAAGTGGGTAACCGGCTGCGCATGAGTGAGGACAAAGTGCGCAGAAAAGACTAGTGTTGGTTTGTGGGGTCAGTCTAGAGATCCTATTAAGCTGCCAGAAGTGACAGTCGTCGGTCCGGAGAGACAAGAGGTGTTACAACAACAAGATACATAGACCGTCATCCAACTGCATCTATGACTAGAAGTCCACCTTTGGGTTATCATCTGAACCCCCTCCAGTATTAAGTTGCAAGAAACAGACAACTGCTTTAAGCAAAGTGTGTAAGGTAAACAATCCACTTGTTGCATGAACAAGAGACCGTTGTTTTCTCTCTAGTGGCAACAACGCATCTACAACCTTAGAGATTTCTGTCACTTATCTTGATTAAATAGAGGCATGAACCCACTATCGAGCATAAATACCCCCTCCTGGAGTCACTAGCAACTAAGATAACTACTAACAATGGAGAGCATGCAAGATCACAAACAACACAGACATGATAGAATCAATAATACAAAACCATTAATCAATCTGACATAATCTCAATATCCATCGGATTCCCACAAACACAACATGCATGATTACAAATAGATGAGATCTTGATCATGAACGGAGCTCACAAGATCTAGAGATGAAAGCACAAGGAGAAGATACAACCATCTAGCTACTACATGGACCCGTAGTCCAAGGTGGAACTACTCACGCTTCATACCGGAGGCTGGCATGAAGAAGAAGAAGGCCTTCGGGATGATCTCCCCTCCGGCAGGGTGCCAGGAACAGCTTCAGACCCCCCCCCCCCCCAATCTAGGGACGATGGTGGCGGCTAAAGAAGGTTTCGTGGAATATTGATCGGGGTCTTAGGGTTTAGGCATCGGGGGTTCTTATAGGCGAAGAGGCGAGGCTGGAAGGCGACCAGGGGGCCCACACCCTGCCCAGGTGTGGGACTACCCTAGGTCGCGCCTGGGGGGTGCAGTCGCCCTGTGGTGCCCCTCCGTCTCTCCTCTGGACTCTGTGTTCTCCTCGGTGAAATATTGACTTTGGCTTTTGTTCCGTCCAATTTCGAGAATATTTCCTTACTAGCTTTTCTGGAACAAAAACAACAGAAAACAGGCAACTGACACTGTGGCAACTTGTTAATAGGTTAGTACCAGAAAACATATGAAAAGCACCTCAAAGTGTGGAAGCAAAGCAAAGTAGATACTAAACAAGCATGGAACATAACAAATTATAGATACGTTTTCGACGTATCATGTGACGCCAAGCTCAAGGAGGAGAAGATGCGGAGGAGCAGACCTCTGGCTGAAGAGTGTCTTATCCACCATAGTTCCTTCGGCTGAGACCAAAATACACCATGATCTCGATCAGGTGTAGCAGCTCCCACACCTTGCCAAGAGCACGTGAGAGAAGATCTGACTTGAATCAGGCGGATCCGAAAATTTTGCAATAGCAGGAGAGAGCAATGATGAATACAAAAAGGGGAATTTTTCTACCGTGTGAAGTGTTATATGTTGATCCAAATTCTACAAAGTATAGGCCAACTTCTGACGGACGGAACGAGACCCATCGCCGGAGCTTGGGCTACTGAAGACCCAGGTTTCCACTGCTATATAAACCTCTTGTAAACCGTCGGTTGGGATGAGTTGCATCTGTGAAATCCCCGTCGTTTGTAATACTCCCCTATATAGTGAAGTTTCGCTGGTGGCGCCCGTGGTTTTTTTCTCTCTTTGTTGGAGAGGTTTTTCCATGTTAAATCTGTGTCCGCTTGCTATGATTTCTTTTCCGTTCTTCATTATCTTCTTGTCGCAATTATAACAAGTGGTATCCGAGCCCTAGGTTCCAATCTAGGGTTTGTGACATGTCGTCATTGAAGTTCGATCTACCGCAGTTGGACTACTCCATAAGATTCTCCTTGTGGTAGGTGAAGATGCGGGCAATTCTCCTTCAAACTTCTGATCTTGATGAAGCGCTGGATGGATTCGACAAAAAGGATGCTAAGATCTGGTTCGACGAAGAGAAGCGAAATGACCGTAAGGCTTTGTCATTGATTCAACTTCATCTGTCCAATAATATTTTGCAGGAAGTGTTGACGGTGAAATCTGCTGCTTCCATGTGGGCAAAACTGGAAACAATCTTTGTGTCAAAGGATCTAACCAGTAAGATGAACGTGAAGATGAAGTTATTCTCGCATAGGCTGCAAGAAGGTAGATCTATAATGACTCACATATATGTTTTTAAAGAGATTGTTTCATACTTGCAGTCTATAGAGGTAAAATATGATTATGAGGATTTAGCTCTTCTACTCTTATGCTCGTTTCCTAGTTCCTATACAAATTTCTGTGATACAATATTGTTGATTAGTGATGAACTAACCCTTGTAGAAGTACATGACGCGCTTAAACAGAGGGAAAATATGAAAACTATGGTAGGGTCAGATGGGACCTCATCTAAGGCTGATGCTCTCCAGGTTCGTGGCAGGACCGAGCAGAGGAACAACAATTATGGCAACAGAGATAAGAACAAGGAAGGTAGAGGTTGTTTAAATTCCAAGGGAAAGAACAAATTCTGTAGGTATTGTAAGAAATCTAATCACGTTATTGATGATTATTGGAAGTTGCAGAATAAGAAGAAAAGGAACGGAACTTACCAACCGAAAGATAAGTCTGAAGGTTCTGGTAAGGCTGTTGTTGTTTTTGATAGTTATGATGGTGAATGTCTAGCCGTTTTTGCTACTTGTGCTTCTCGTGACGATGAATGAATACTTGATACTGCATGTTCATTTCATATTTGTTGTAACAAAGATTGGTTCAGTTCATATGAGTCTGTGCAGACTGGAGATTTTGTGCGTGTGGGGAATGACAACTCATGCCATATTGTTGGTGTTGGATCTGTTAAGGTCGGGACACATGCATGCATAGACGTTTCTGGGATAAAAACAGCCAACCCAGCGTGCTACCTCATCAACAGGTCACCTTCTATTCCACTTGAGAAGAAAACTCCCATTGAGGTATGGTCAGGTTTGCCTGCTGATTATTCACAATTGAGAGTCTTTGGCTGCACTGCATATGCTCATGTTAATAATGAGAAGTTAGAGCCTAGGACCGTTAAGTGCATATTCTTTGGTTATGGTTCAAGATTTAAAACATATAAACTATGGAATCCTGAAACTAAAAATATTTTGTTGAGTAGAAACGTTGTTTTCAATGAATCTGTTATGTATCATAATAGCTTGCCATCAGATCCCTCTCTTGTTGCTATTGGAGAGGAGAGAGTTAGTTTGCAGGTGGAGAACCTGCAGAAAACTATTGATAATGATGCTGTCGTTGAAGATACTCATGAGGAAAATATTGATGATATTGTTGTTCAGCACTCACCTACTATTTTGCAGCAGCCACATGAGTCCATTGCTGCTAATAGAACGAGGCGTAACTGTGGTCCTCGTCCTTGTTTAATTAAAGAGTGTAATCTTGTTCATTATGCTTTGAGTTGAGCTGAACAGGTGGAGAACAATTCTGAACCTGCTACATATAATGAAGCAATTGCATCGGTTGGCCGCGAGAAGTGGATTTCTGCTATGCAAGAAGAGATGCATCCGCTTGAGAAAAATGGCACATGGGATGTTGTGTGCTTGTCCAAACAAAAGAAGGCGTTCCGCTGCAAGTGGATCTTTAAGAAAAAGGAAGGTTTGTCTTCTAAATAGCCTTGAAGGTACAAGGCAAGGTTAGTAGCAAAAGGGTTCGGCCAGATCCCAAGTATTGATTACAATGATGTGTTCTCCCAAGTTGTAAATCATAGTTCGATTCATACTTTCTTTAGTATTGTGGCTATGCGTGATCTTGAGCTTGAGCAGTTAGATGTCAAGACTGCTTTTCTGCATGGAGAGCTTGATGAGGAAATATACATGGACCAACCCGAAAGGTTCATAGTGCCTGGTAAATAGGATTTTGTGTGCAAATTAAAGAAGTCTCTTTATGGCTTAAAGCAATCTCCAAGACCCATGGTATAAAAGGTTTGATTCGTTTACGATATCACATGGCTTTGAGAGGTCTAAATATGATAGTTGTGTTTATATTAAGTTTGTTGATGGATCACCTATATACTTGCTGCTATATGTTGATGATATGTTAATTTCTGACAAGAGCATGAAAGAAATCACTACTTTGAAGTTACACCTAAGTAGTGAGTTTGAGATGAAGGATCTTGGAGCTACTAAGATCTTAGGTATGGAGATTACCCGAGATAGAAAAGTTGGTTTGTTGTTTCTTAATCAGCAAAGTTACATTAAAAAATTTCTTCATCGTTTTAATATGGATGGTGCCAAGTCAGTTATTACTCCTATTGCTCCCCATTTTAAATTGTCAGTTTCTCAATGTCCTACTACTGACGAAGAGTTTGAGTACATGTCAAAGGTGCCATATCTAGTGCTGTTGGTTTTTTGATGTATGCCATGGTTTGTTCTTGTCCTGATTTATCATATGCTATGAGTTTGATAAGTAGGTACATGGATAATCCTGGTAAAAAATATTGGAAGGCTGTTCAGTGGGTTTTCAGGTACCTTCTTAGCACTTCCAATGCTTGTTTGATGTTTGGCAGGACCAATGAAAGACTCGTTGGCTATATGGATTCAGATTTTGCTGCCGATTTGGATAAGAGAAGATCCCTCATAGGTTATGTATTTAATGTTGGTGATTATGCTGTTAGCTAGAAGACTACGTTGCAGGCTGTTGTTGCACAATCTACTACTGAAGTTGAATATATGGCTATTGCTGAAGCTTGCAAAGAATCTGTTCGGTTGAAATGTTTGTTTGCTGAGCTTTGTGGAGATGATTCTTGCATTACTTTGTTTTGTGACAGTTAAAGTGTCATATACCTTACAAAAGATCAGATGTTCTATGAGAGAACTAAGCACATTAATGTCAAGTACCATTTTGTTAGAGACGTTGTTGCTCAAGGTATGCAAGATCAGCACTCATGATAATCGGAGTAAATTGCACCGGGAGTCACACAACTTGTTCCGTACGTGCACTTAAGTCACAGAACTTGCAAACTGAACTAACAAGTCACATAACTTGCAAACCCGTGCACCCGTGGTCACAAAACATGTCAACTGAGTGGTTTTTGACCAAAACCGATCATATTTAGACTAAAACTTTACAATAACCATATTTTATTATCAAATACTATGTATGCATTCGTGAGCATGAGAGAGAATTTGTGGCTCCCAAGCTCGGTATTTGAAAAATTCAAAATCTATACCTTTTCATTAAAAAAATTCAAAATTTATTTTGTGAATACATATGTGTGGACTGAATGACTATGGCAAGTTTTGGTAAAAAAATTGTTTTATTTTGGGCTATAGAAGAAAAAAGAAATTCCCAGCTATATATCGTATAAAAAACCACGTATTTTTAGAGATTTGTCTTTTTTTTATTTCATTCACAAAATAAAACGTATTTTTGTCTGAATTTTTTTGCATACCTTAGGAATGTATAAATATTTGTGCATAATTGTTTTCAGATTTTTTGGAGTCTTATAAACTTTTTTTTTTGAAAAACAAGCTCCAGTGAGCGGTTTTGGTCAAAAACCACTTAGTTGACTGGTTTTGTGACCACGGGTGCACGGGTTCACAAGTTGTGTGACTTGTTAGTTTAGTTTGCAAGTTATGTGATTTAAGTGCACATGCAAGACAAGTTGTATGACTTCCAGTGCCATTTACTCTGATAATTGTGCTGATATGATGACTAAACATATTCCTGTTACTAAGTTTAAGCTTTGCTTGAACTTAGTTGGTTTAACTGGTTAGCCCAAGTGGCTATTGGCGCTGAAAGTATTTGCTTTGTTTGTTCAGGGATGATTGTTGTTGATGCTACAAGAAGAAATTTGTCTCATGGTGGAGTTTGTTATATGTTGATTCAAATTCTACAAAGTATAGGTCAACTTCTGACGAGTGGAACGAGGCCCATCACCGGAGGCTTGGGCCGAGATTTCCACCGCTATATAAACCTCTTGTAAGCCGCCAGTTGGGATGAGTTGCATCTATAAAATCCTCAGCGTTTGTAAACACTCCTCGATATAGTAAAGTTTCGCTGGCTGGCGCCCGTGGTTTTTTCCACTCTTTGTTGGAGAGGTTTTTTCACGTTAAATCTGTGTCCCCTTGCTGTGATATCTTTTACGTTCTTCGTTATCTTCTTGTCGTAATTATAACATGAAGAATGAGAAGATGAAGAGAGAGAACTATGGGAAAGAAATATATTGTTTTTGTCAGCTTTGGGACCCACACTGCAGATAATTTGGAACTAGCTACGCTGTAGTGTAGAGGTGTTGCCAAATTTATTTCCGATATCAAATTATGTTTGTTGTCAGATTTGGCTATGGCAAGTTGTGGACGCCCTCATGTAAGAATTGACGATATGTTCCTTTTCTAAGAAAAGGGGGAGCCCCGGTCCGTGCATCGATGGCCTAATTTTATTGCAAAGTATCATCCGCAAAACCGTTTTAAAAGGGAGAAATAGCAAGGCTAGGCCGACCACAAAATAATTGAATTGGCATCTTAACACATGCTGTTTCAAGAGACCCGTACTGTTTGATTCGTGCAAGAGCAGGAAATGTACACACGAATCCTAATAAACATGATGAAATCAAAGTCAAACCATAAACAAACATTTTATTAGTCGCACAAATGCGCCCGGTGTGCGCCCCATGGGCATGATGAACGAGATTGGTAAACGGATTGGCAGGGCGATCAAACTGACAAAACTGACGAAGCCAGAAGGATGAACACCCCTGGTGTTTAATGATGAGAATGTCGTAAACAAACAAAGAACAAAATCTCGGCGGACTCAGGCGGATGTCATAATTTCCTTCCTTTCAACCAACTCTCCAGGCATCTTCGGGTAAAACCAGAGAAAAGTACTACTCCTACCTCTGTTGCTAAACTGAACTCCTAAAACAACTTATATTCGAAAACGAAGGTAGTAGATAATTTAAGATACAAACAATGCTTGGTGATGTCAATTTCCTAAATAAAACCCAACCATAATCCACACAAGTTTTGCATTCAGTGGACAAAAGAAACTGATATTCCAATTGGTGCTATTCAATCACCAATCAACCAGGATAGTCTGATACAAGTCAAATAGTCAATCACCAAACAACCAGGATTGTCTCATAGTACAAATCAACCTGTAGTAGCTCATACAGTTGAGTCACAGGCCTACCGATGCAATACAAAACCAATAAATTGATGGAAACAGATAAAAGGTTCCATGTCAAGATTTTACTACAATCTAAATTGATGCAAACATATGGTTTTCTTCCTTTTAATCAATTCCCCATTCATCATATTAAAAACTGAAATATGATCATGATTGCTGATTTCAGATACAGACCACGAGAATGTGCCTAACTTATAAACCCTGACAGTAAGCTATAAATTTGGTAAACATAACTAATAAACATAGTTGATTCAGAGTATATACATACATAGTTGACTAGACATAATTCGATGCTATTCATCAATCTAGACGTTATCAGCTAGGATTATCAGATACTAGAAATCAATCAGCAATCAACCGGGATTATCTCAAACAATTCAACCACAAATCAACCATGATCAGATCATACAATTCAATCGCAAAGAAGATAAATTGATGCAAACATATATAGGTTCCATGTCAAGATATAGTATTACAATCATCCACATGCTCCCCCACAAATCAATCATACTTTCCTATCCATCCATAGGAAATACCTATGACACATTTGGGTAGGAGCACCATGACATGATAGACTCGATTACAACAACGAAATACTTATCAACGACGGTCTAGAATTACCATAAGAAACATGAACCGAAGCATAATTAAACATTAACCAGAGAAGCCAGCAGTAGCAGTACTCTTCTCTTCTCCTTCAGGAGCACTAGTAGGAGGCAATTGCATGTCATGTCTTGGGATGCTCGGCTCAGAATTGGAACGCGTCGGCCATGGCACCAGCAGCTGCGAGCTGCGGCGCGAAGGGTGACTGCCACGGGCGGAGCAGCGGGTCGTCGGGGATCTCAGGGATGTCGACGGCCGCGCCAGCCACCTGGAATATCTCCAGGACGCCGCCGAGGGCCTGCAGCCGTCCGGCGAGTTCGCCATGGCGCGCGCGGAGCACGGCGTTCTCGCCGTCCACCTTGCCGAGCTCGGCAGTGTAGGCTCCGATCTGGGCCTCGACGCGCGTGTTCTCCGCCTGGAGGCGGCTGGCCTCGGCGATGAGCTCCTCCATCCGCTGCTGCTTGCGCGCGCGGGACCGCCTGGCCGACTCCCTGTTCGACAGCATCCTCTTGCGCTTGCGCTCGTCCCCGGCGCTCCCGCTGCCGCTGCCGCCCTCGATGTTGCTGTCCGGGCTGGAGCTCCGGCGCGACGGCGACGACATGGTCGGGTTCTTGGGTCAAGAACCGAAAAAAAAAACCTTTTTTTTTGTGGTGGCAGGAAGCAGACGATCCGAAGGAAGACAAGAAACTAAGAGGAGGGAAATCGAGATCTAATCAACTACTAGAGGCTAGATGGACGCGGCGTTCTCGAGGGGCGAGGAGTTCATGAGAAGTCGTAGAACCAGTAGAGGAAGGCGACGGAGAAGGAGTGGGAGCGGCAGCGCACGCGCAACCTCATCGGGGGACGGCAGCCGTCAGAGGAAGGGGAGGGTAAACATGGGGGGAGCGGAGGTTCTCTAGACCAGATCTGACGAACTCCTTCCCAGGAGGAAGAAGGAGCGGCTGACTAGAATAGGACAGAGCTCAGGGGCTTGCTGACAAGGGAACGGGGAGTAGACTCGAAACTAAACGAAACTAGAAGGACTGAAATGTAAGGAAAAGATCGGAAAGGAGCACTTAGCTGCAAACTGAAGGCAACTCCGGGGGCTCTAATGCATACGAAGGTAGAAGAGAAGAGGAAGGTTTCTTAACACTGCGAGGGGCTCCATTTATAGAGGGAGCCGAGGGTACTTTGGGGATTTGAAAGATGGGGAAGGTGGGCGGCATTTTCTGCGGGACAACCTGTCATGGGCCTTTTTTAACTTTTAGTTTTATATAATTTTGTGCAGTTTTGTAATTTTATACCCTCAAAATCAGGTATTTTGAAAAGGCAAGTAATACAACACACCTAATTACGTCGCAACCCTACCGTCGCCCGGCCAACTACTCCCTCCGTTTCAGTTTACCCTGTCCCTAAAATTTTCACCCTTTTTTTCATATTACTCTGCATGCAACCCTCAACCAGCTATGATTTCCAAAATTGTCCTTGACATTTCCACCGACTACTAGTTTTGCATGTTGCAGTAATAGTTGTGGTTGCATGCGGTGCCATTTAGCTTAGGGTTAGAATAGTGCACGAGGCAATGAAAAAGGAAATCTCTGGTCACTTCCTTGGTATCCATGCTTTTGCTTAGATGCAGAGTAAATAGGAACAGAGGAAGTACTTCCCCCGATGAGGTGTGGCGTGTAAGCTTGAGTCAAGACAAGAGTCTTACTGTCATCAGCTATCCAGAAGCTTGGCGTGTAAGTTAGAAGTGTGGCGTACAAGTTTGTGTCGGGACAGATATACAGGTTGAAGCATGTGAACACGTGTAGACAAGCCTAACAAAATCCAATAACAAGAGAAGCAACAAATGCACCACCTATGCCATTTCTCCGCCACCCGTTCAACACTTGGCGAATCATCTTTCTCAAAAATTGACATCATGTAAACATAGGGCTTTACAGAAGTGTATGTGACAAAACCCTTGAGCCTCTTAGTCTTACGGGTATGAATTGCAAAATTATAGAAGGAGGAAAATGCAAAATGTGGCACGCCACCAAACAGCCCATCGATTGACCGGAACGACGCGGACAAAAAGCTGTGACGGTGACACGCCTTCACGCATTCGCGCGCGGAGCTGGTCCTGGTCATTCCGGCCCTCCTAAACTTTCGTAATTAATTAAGAAATGGTAGTGCCGAATTTGCCCACCGATTACATGTTTCAAATGCAATCCATATCCTCCATGGAAAAGAGGAAGACGGTAGGAACGGAGGCCATAAAACGTGTAGCATCTGCCAGCCAGTTGATTTGATTTTTAATTAGGTTGTAATAAAATCGGCCCAAAACCAGCAGAGAACAAACGCAAGCCAGCTGTTTTGGTTATGACAATTGGAAGATTGGATCATGAACCATTGACCAACACGACAACGGCTCCTTTTTCTAACTCCAGATGGGAATGAATATCCAAAACCCGCTAACTCTACCGGTACCCGCTATAAATGGATGGGTTTGGTAAAGAAAAACCAGTGAGTCTGCTTAGAAGAAAAGGCTAGATCCGATGGGTCTAGCCGGAGCGGCTAAGGGAAGCCAAACTCGTACCGTAAATCCGTGGACCCAATAAATATCACTAATCCTATATACCCCGCTAACCCTAAGTTCCTAACCCTAACTCTCACACGGACACCCACACAATACACATATTGGACACAGGGTCACGGCCTCACGAGCACACGCACCCCAGTACATCACACATACTATGCACGCACCCCTACCCAACTTCATCACCACCAACCCCTGATGCTCCCTCCCTCCCGATCGTACGCTCTCTCCTGCAACGCCGCGCTGTCACGCTATGCCCCTGTGATAATTAGGGTTTTTAGGGAAGGATGTGATGCCCTCCAGGGGCTCGTCATCAACACACACACACACACACACACACACACACACACACACACACACACACACACTATATATATATATATATATATATATATATATATATATATATATATATCAACATTTACAGGCGGTTACAACTAGTACACGTATACGTACAAACACGTTACGTACAGAGATAGATTAGTCTATAATTAGAGTATACTAGTTATTCTATCAGCCCCATCTCTCTCCTCGAAGTCGTCCTCCCATCTTGCGCCGCCAAGCACAAACGACGCTCGCCGCCGCCTACCTGTCTGGCACGCTGCCCCTTCGATCTGACGCCGCTGTGCTCCCCCCCGTCAACCCGCCGGGTCCTGGGTACCTGGCGGATGGCAGCCCTAGTGGAGTGACTCGACAACGGGTTTTGGGACGAGTCGTGGGGGCAGGGAGGAGGGTTGGGTGCGGGTATGGGGGGCAAACCCGACCCCGAACCCAACGGTGCCATTCGGACTCACAACCCAGCAAACTAGCATATACTTTTCATTGGAAAACTTGTGGTGTTACCCCTAAATATATAGTAGTACATATACATAATGTTTTGGAACGAGATCAATTTCCATAGTAACATCGGTCCCTAATTATTATATGAATATGCCATTACAAATCTAGAGAAAAACATTAAATATATGGTGACCTTTATTATCTAGAAACGTAGATACTACTAACTTTGGACACCAAAGTAAATTAGAGAACTCTTGGCAACGTCATCTACTACGTCTACAAACGAACACGGTTAACAGCGAGTGAATGGAAGCACGAATGTATATCCAAATTGGTTGTTGACACCGACGTCCTTTCTTGGAGCATATTCTAATTAAGATGCCATCTTTTCTTGTCTTGTCCCTTGGAGTTTATCCTGATCAGCTAGCTTGGTCCAAGGGGGAAAAGGTTCTTGGAAATATCTGCCTTTTCCCCCCTCGAGCTGATGGTCTTCCTGTGTGCCCTTGCTGCCAGGGCTGAAATGGAAGCTTCCCTGGTAAAGATCGCCATCAGAGGAGCTAACAACTGCTTGTTATCGTCGTGTTTAAGGCCAAGCATGCCAATTCTCTCGTGGTCACGACGTCTCATTGTAGCTGCATCAACAAAAAACCAGAGATAGTTTACCTTTTTTATTTTTTATTACCATGTCTCGTGGTCATTCTTGGCGTGGGAAGCATGTATCCTCTCTTCTAAATTAGATATCGCAAATTTATCTAGATTTACATGTATTTATTCTAAACAGACTTTCGTTCCGCTATATTAATATAGCCAACCACGCGGAACAACTGTTGTGGGCAACGACAACACAAGCACGTCCAAAAGAAAACAAAAGAAAAAAATAGAGAGACTAAAGCCAACACCGGTAGATTGACGAAAACAAGAATGACACGCAGCCGCCGCGTCCTCCGAAATGGTCCTACCATGCTTCTAGTGCTTTGAACTACTGCGTACCAAGCAAACATCTTCAAGAAGGAATGCTACAACGACGCTGCTGTTGTCCAGACAAGTCCTAGGGTTTCCCTCGGCATGCTAAGATGAGTGGGAAAGGGTACCCATGACGCCTTTCGGGGAGGTATGGCGGTATCTACAGGCATCACCGCGTTGCAGCCGGACGAGCCGACATGATTTCTCTTGACCAAAAAAAAAACACTGCCATAGACGCTCCCTTGCACCTCATCCAAATAAAATGCTATCGGATGGAAATTAGTACGATTCGCAATGCCGTGTGCCTCAGATTTGGTTGTCTTTTAAATTTTTGGTTGTCTTTTAAATTTTTTGCAAATATTGGTCGTCCAAAATGTGATAGTTTTATGCAGTTTACTCCATCATTCTCCTTCTCCTCATTTGATTTCTTGCAGAATTCCGCATGTGCGTATGCTCGAACAATTATTGTCAGAGGAAAGCGTATGCTCGGACAGAGTGGGGCCCCACGTAAAGGGCGACAAGGACGGCGGCTACGCTACAAGTTGGTACGACGTCCACCGACGGGTGACTGGGCCGCATGTATCGTTGGGCGACAGGCTGCTGCTCACCGAAACAGCTCACAGGTCACAGCCCACATGCGACCCTGTACCACCGTAGTACCACCGTATCTTATCATATCTTCTGCTTACAGGGCAGCCAGGCTGCTACCTCTTGTCATTTCAATTTTTTTACTTTCCAGTTTCACTCTTCACGGCTTTGGTAGATTTGAATCTTTTGCCTTTAATTTCGAATGTCACAAGATTTTATTCCTGCTACGCACAGAGCAGATAGGTGATGGAAAGAGTGACAAAAAACTTTGAAATCTGGACATTATGCATATATTAATCATTGGATCTAAATTAGAGAGGGAAGGAATTCCTTGTGTGATCGGGAAAATTACATTACGAGGAGTAGGGCTTGGAATGTATGGCTTGTCTTTTTCATCCGAGAGATTTTTTTTTACAAAGTTCCAGTAATACGTCTTGGAATTTGGCTCACAAGGTTTATGCCACTACTTTCTCTTTCCATCTAATATGACCCCCAACGCGTCCAACATTAGCTATTACACCGTCTTTTTCGTCAGCCGACTTGGCCTATGATTCCACCCATTTTTATTTTTTTTAACAAGGGGAGGGGTCTCGAAGGACCCTGAGAGCTGCTTTAAATTATCGGCGGTGGGCACATTTTATAGACATGATCATGAAAGGAAAGTAAATACACAACATGTCCCTGGATAATTGCACAAAGGACCTTGCAACTATAACATAAAGCAATCAAGTCTTTAGCCCTCTCCACCAGTGTTGAGCCTCCATCGTTGGCGGCCTTGACACCGTCGAGGACGCACCACTTGGCAGCGAGAAGGCACTGGTTTGGCCGAGAAGCTCCGAGAGGGGCCTCCGCTCTGGAAGTTGTAAAGAATGCCATCTAGGCGTCTGGATGGGCCACCCATTCGGCCAAAGGTCCCGGAGGCAGACATGGCCATACCGTATTCCACTCGTTGCAGCTGATACTAGCCCTACCACCTTACAGATGCGTAGGAAGACGTATTTCTTCGCTTCCTCCCCTTGTCTCCACGACCAAAAGAATCTCCATTGCACAACACCCCCACAGCTCAAGGTGGCCACAAGCCATGGCTTTATTGAAGGAGATAATGTACTTCCCCTCCACATCCTGCTAACCATAGGGGCAATAAAGCAAAGATGAAGAACCATAGAGCGGCCTAGATCTGGACGCCAAGATCCCGAGCTTCGCTCCCACTACTAGGCATCAATCTCAAAGCCGGTAGACCGTCATAAACCTTACTTCTACTTTGTACAACCCACTCTATTCTCCCATGTCCACACCGAACGACTGCGCCGTCGGGGACCAGGGAGACGGAGATGGGGATGGGAACTCGACTCTCAAGAGGTGGGAGGACGAGAGAGAAGGTTGTGTATGTGTGTGTGTGTGGGGGGGGGGGGGGGAGTGATACCACCCATCTTGAGTATGTTTATCTGTTACAACGTCTAGCACCATTACCGTGTCATCTCGATGTCTCTGCTCCATCCTTCTGCACCGCATTAATCCCTCCGTCATCTTAATAAGCTTGGAGCACGGCAGTTTTGTCTCTGATGCATTGATGTGATGACACCAATACTAAGTGTACCTGTAGCCCTAACCATTTCAGGCGTGGTATCCTGCCTTGACTTTGACCTCCTCGGAGTTCACAAGTTGCCGACAGGTCCGCCTCGTGACCATGACCACTTCGGTGATGTCCTCTCTATATCCGTCGTCGTGAATACTTACACGTCATTTTTAACTCCTCTCACCCCTCGGAGCCGGCAAGTAGAGCACGCCACCTAGAATTATCAAAATTCCACACGATTGTGAGCTATAGCGTTTTTTTTATAAAGAAACCATTTCACGATCAAAATCAGGTACATTCATATCATATATAACTATAGGTTTAGCACGGAGCAAACTTGAAAGAGAGTTTATTCAATAACGTGATAGCACACATTGCTTAATGTCCAAGTTACTCAGCTAGCTACACATTGTTGATCGATACACCCCCGCCACTAGCGCATATAGTATATAGCTTACCTCATGGAGGGAGAGAGAGACACACAGAGATGGGGAAACAAAGTTGAATCAGTATTTAAAAAGCTAGCATCCATGTGATGGAGCACTTGGCCATTTTCTTACGGGCGTCCTTTTCATTTCGGGTGACGTACTAACCTAACTCCAGCATCAGATTAATTGTCGGTTGCGACGTCACGGTACGCCCAAGAAATCATGTGTTTATTTTAAGGCAATAATTTGGTTTACATGGATGATGCATCATGGCTGACCGAAGCCGTCACCATGCTAGTTCGATCAGGAGAGGGACGCACTTTGGTTAGGAGTATTAATTTGTCTTTGCTTTACGGGGCAGGGATATGGCGATTGGCGATTAGGCTTAGTTAATCGAGATTGTATCGTGTGTATGTACTTTCTCATGGTTGTTTGTTTGGTCCTTCGAAAGCTGCAATGGCCATTAGCGTGTCTCCTTTGGTTGGCCTAACTACGGCTGATTTCTCCAAATTTTTCTTTTGTATCTTTTTATACGTATTCTGAAGTTAACTTTTCGTGTGTGCTGTTATGAAGGTGACGGAAAAGTTGTATAATCGTCCTTTCACCTCCGACGACAATGCATCAGGGGTTCATACCAGGCTGGAAAAGCCCTCCCTGGGCACCTGCGGGTTGTTCAGTGTGCCGAAGGAGCTCGTTCGTCATGGCGGTATTCCACCTATCCCTTTTCATCTATCAACCATCGACACGGATCACGCAAGGTGGTAACTCCGAATTCTAGCGAAAGCGGTTCCCGATGATTGCGGTGTGCAGACCATGGTGAAGCTCTTGGACCCACTTCACTCTTTGGAGTTTAGAGGCGGTATTATCGTGGATATAAACTCCATCCTCCTTGGGTTCTAGGCAAAAAAAAAACTTGGATCAGCTTCTCGGATCGAGTGGGGAGGTGTTTCGCAACATCCCCTCCTTGGAGACATTGTCTTGGAATCTTGGTCCCCGCTAGCTGGTCGATGCGTGTTTACTTGGTGGACTCTTGTTTGGTGGTTAGGACCGGTGCTTCTTCTCGTGGTGGTCATGTTGTCAGATCACCACCTGAGTTCTCCATGTCGGGTGAACTTCTATATATGACGATGCTACGATCCATGCTCTTTGGGCCAGCAAGCTAGGGACCTTATTTGGTAGTGGGGATAGATTGTGAGGACGATGCCTTGCCTACTTTGAAGAAGACGAAATCTTAATAATCTACTGTTGGCTTTTCTCTCCAGAGGTTCTGTGTTCGCCTCAACCATGGCCAGTGACCATCTTGGCTATGGAGAGCTTCTTCAACTCTAAGTTGTATCTTTATTTAAGTATATTTCTTTTTTATTTGTCAGTTCTTATATGTTTTCTTATAGGTATTAGCAAACTTACATGCGCAATATACTCATAATATACAAACTAAGCTTCTGAAAATATTTGACTTCAAGTTTATTGTGAATGTGTTTCGAGGGAGAAATACCTTAAGTTTATTAACTAGACAACACATATCTTCCATCGACTTGGAGTCATTAATTTAGCACATGTTTGGAATGAATGCAAAATGAGAAGGGAAATGCGTGAGTTTTTTTAGGGCAAGGAAATACATGAGATAAGCGAACAAGTCAAATAGAATTTGAAGGGAGATGCCCATCAGCATCCAAGCCCATTAGTGAAAGGTTAAGAGCCATGGTATCCACACTCCTTGACCCTCCCATATTTGAAGTGGTCGCAGAATAAATAGTCTCCCTGCCAGTCTCATATTTTACAACATTGCTAATTGTAATCTCGTTTTATAAAATTTGGGATGTGAATATCCTATTGTTAGTTTTATGTGGTGATGATCCTATGATGTGAGATATTGTGATGATCATTTTTATTGATGTGTTAAAGCTGGAGATATTCAAGTATCTTCACAAGTAACGAAATACTCCATCCGACCCAAATTACCTATCGTAGATTTAGGAAAAATATTTCTTAAAATCTTCCTAGATTTGATGAACCTGCGATAAGTAATTTAGATCAAAGGGAGTATTAAAAATATCATCCAATTAGTTTTAGAAAGAAAAATATGTTAGCACTACAATTTGTCTTCACCTTTGGTAAAGGGCTTCCTTTGGTAGCGAGTGTCAACCAAAGGCTTACATTTTTCCAACAGGTTTAGAAGGCGGAGTATTATCTCCAGTTCGTCAAAACCAACAGAGTACTGGAATACGAGCTACAAAACCCCATTTCCCACTAAGTGGCAGCGCACTTCCTCCCCTGGTGGGTCCTAAAAATTAACGAACACACAATACATTTCTGAATGGAAATTATCATAGTTATGTCTTTGGTTTCTCATAGTTCAAATTACACACAAAAGTAACATGAAAAGAGGACCCCCCCTCCCCTCCCCTCCCCTCTCCCTTCGCTCTTCTCCCGTTGAGAGTCGGCCGTGTATTTCCGGGCCTCCCCCGACCCAAATCCGGCGGCGATGCTGGCTGGAGGCGGCGATGGGGTTGTCCCGGAGTAGGTAGATGTAGGTTAGGGTTTGGTTTGGCCAAGATGGCCGTGTTTGGGAGTAGGTCGCCGGTGGATTTCAGCTGCCACCAGCGCGTCCTGGTGCTCTCCTTCCTCATGGTGACGCTCTGGTGGCAGGGGCGTTTGTCGTTGGAAGGTCGGAGGCCAGGCATCTCCGCCAATAAAGCTGAAGCCTGGAGCCCTTCTTCGCTGCTGATGGCGCGCACGGCGGCGGAGGCGTCTGCAGGGATGCTCTTCCTTCCATGGTGGAAGGTAACGGTGTTCCCGGCTGCAAGCTCCTCCAATAAGTGCGTTGGTCGGCGGATTCGAGACGCCGATGACAAGTTCCTGCCCCTGGCCGGCCGTGGAGGCGAGGGGGTGTGGGTTCTTGAAGTCTTTCGTCTCGATCTTGGTCGGCTGAGGGAGACCACTGCTGCTGTTGCGAGTTCTTCCACAGAGGCGGCGACGTGCCAGCCTCTGATCCACGCCGACAACCGGCGGCTCGCGGCGCCTGCAAGGCGCATCTTCAACCTCCATCGGAGGCCAGGAGTTGGTGGCTCGACGGCGGCATCCCACGCTGCCCCCTTCCCAAGTGGCTTGTTCCCCGGTGAAGAGGGTGGTGGCCGGAGCTCGAGCGCACCCATCGGAAGCGAAGGAGGCGGAGGACCGGATCTCGTTTGTGGAATTAGATCTAGGGTCCTCTATGCAAAATCCAGGGGCTTGTGTGTTATTTCTGTTTTTTTGAAGGGCCCCTTTGTAATTGTACCTCCACCGCTTTGACTTAATGGCAGCTTTCTGGGTCCTTCGGGACCGCCCTCGGTTCAAAAAAAAACATGAAAAGAGGACCAAAAGTGCATGATACACAGTTTTACTTATAAATGCCTGTTTTTGAGTGGAGAAATACTTTAAGTTTATTAACTCAACAAGACATATCTTCCCATTGATTTGGAGACATTAGTTTAGCACATGTACAGACAGTGTGGCGGACCTTGAAAGAAATCTAAGGGGGCCCGGGGGGGGGGGGGGGGGGGGGGGGCAAACTATCATATGAGGTGCAAAATATACAAGTACCTAACATAAAACCCCCCAATATGTTGTCTTACAAATACATTTGCATCAATATACATAGTTAAAAGGTACTAAAATAAATCGTACCATCATATAGCTTAACCATGGAGGTGATCATCATAGAATAATTGAATTAATTACTACTACATCCGTTTTAAAATATAAGATGTTTTATGTAGTCTAATTAAACCATCTAAAACGTCTTATATTATTTTGAACTAAAGTTAACCACTAAATTGTCAATTAGCTTCACATTAACCTTTGTTTATTTTGTAAAACTACTCAATAGTTTCCCCTTAACCATTTACACTAACTCAATAGTCTTTACTATTCAGTACAAATTCTAAGACTTGACTAGAAGTTTCCTCAATTAAGGCGAGAGAAAACTAACAAATCATTGGGACTATGGTGAGCTAGGGAGTAGAAAATACAAGAAAGAAATAAAAAACTAGAAGAAAGGGCAGAGGGCGACGCTAAGAGGATGGATGTCAGTGGTCGCAGTTCACATGCCACCGGAAACTTCATGGAAAGCAGAGGAGATGGAGGAAGGCTGCTCTCGGACCAACATGCAAAGGGCTTTTGATCGAACGGGCCATCTACTCCGTAAAATATCAACAGGTATTAAAGAAACTTCTCATTTGCTGGGGCGCCACGACCCAGGTTTACCCTCGAGAAGATCCGCCGGTGTGTACAGAATGGACACAAAATGAAAAAGGGAAATGCGTGAGTTTTTTTAGGGTAAGGAAATGCATGAGATAAGCGAACAACTCAAATAGAATTAAAAGGGAGAGGCCCATCAACATCCAAGCCCATTAGTGAAAGGATAAGAGCCATGGTATCCATACTCCTTAAGCCTACTATATTTGAAGTGGCCGCATACTAAATTAGTCTCCCTATTGGTCTCGTTATATTTTACAACATTGATAATTGTAAACACGTCTTATAAAAAATTGGGATGTGAATATCTTGTTTGTTTTATGTGGTGATGATCCTTTTTTTGCGGGTGATGATCCTTTGATGTGAGATATTGTGATGATCATGTCTATTGATTGTTAAAGCTGACAGTATTCAAGTATCTTCACAAATAAGAAATACTCCCTACAACCCAAACTACTTAGGACAGCGTTACGCGTCCCCCGGGGGATATTTGCCCCCGATCCCCCGGGTCCGGAGCCGTCCAATCAAACCGTCTAACCGTCCGATCGAACCGTCTAACCGGTACACGCGTCCGCTTTTGCTACGTCGCAGCAGAAACCGCTTCGCACGCTGCAAACTGGAAACAAACGGAGGCAAACTGGGAGTCGCGTCGTGCGGGCGCCTGTGAGGACGACGGAGGCGAATGCGCTGTCGATCTCGTTCGCCGGCGCCGGAGATGAGCCATATTCGAGGGACCATACTCTACCCCCTCCTGGTCAGCCTCACCACCTTATACCGCCGCCAATCGTATCTTCTAGTGGGGGATCAAATCCTCTCACCCAGCGGCGCTCCGATTCGGCGAACGCCGATGTCTCCAATCGAGCGCAGCAACCTAATCTAGCCCAGCACACAAATCCTCCAGTGTTTTTCAATCAAAATCCTGAGGAAGAACCTCCAGCACCATCGGTAAGCTCTAGATTAGGTTTCCATCATTGTTGTTCATGTTTGTGCTACATGGTAGCAGCAAATACTTACATATGTAGCAAAATACTAGTTAATTGGCTGCTAGGTAGATGACAGGAAAACAACCTCAAAATAGATAAGGGTGCTACATTGTAGCAAAAGAAAAATTAGGGGTGCTACAACATGGTTTGCTGGACAATGTGCTACACTGCAGAAAAAATTTAGGCAGATGTGATGCTACATTGTAGCAAATTAGGGTGATACTAGCACATTAATGTAGCAAATTAGGGTGATACTACATGCAGCATATTTATGTAGCACATTATGCTTCGACCTAAACTTTTTATTTTTTAAATTGCAGGGGTTTGTTGCTGACAGTATACTGGGAGGATTCGACCTCAACCAGCCTGCTGATGGATACGGTCCCGAAGGATATGCTGCTGAAGGAATAATTGCTCCACCACAATCTTCTTACGAGATTGCTCCACCACAATCTGCTGCAGGAACCTTTGGACAAAAATTTGCTACAAGAGCAGAAAGTGCAGCTTGTAGCAATGCTTCATTTGTTGCTGAAGAAGGTGGTGAAGAGATTTGCTCGCAGCCTCTTGTACCATATGTTGGAATGACATTTGATGACCTTGAAGTTGCGAAGCAAGTATACAATGACTATGCTTTCAAGCTCAGGTTTGGTACACAGATTGGTAACACCAAGTATAGCACAGCAAGAGGTGCCCCAAAAGATGCAATTCTTAGTAGGGTTTTTGAGTGTGTCCATGCCGGAAAACCGGTTGACAAAGCAAAAAATGCTACTAAGGATAGTTCTGGAGAAGGTGGTCCAATAGACATGAGCAATTTCAGTGCACAGAAGTCATGTAGCAAACAAGCTAGCCTCAAAATGGACGTAGCAGATTTGAGGCAGAAGAATAGGGTGCCGCGACATGATTGTAAAGCTAGAATGCTTGTTGGAAAGAGAAATGGAATATGGACTGTAACGGTCTTTCAAGGAGAGCACACACACCAGTTGCTGAAGCAAATTGGGAGAAGACGGTACTACCGGTCTCATAGGAAGGTTACTGAGGAGGAATTTCAGTTCATCCAAACTTTACACAACCAAAACATTAGCACAACTCAGATGATGGGATGCCTCGGAAGTGTGCACGGAGGCGACCCGAGGTGCCTTGGTTTTGTGAAGCGTGATGTGTCCAACATAAGGACTATGCTATGTGAGGAAGTTTCACTGCGAGACATGTCAATGACTATTGAGTACTTTGAAAGGAGACAAGCTGAAAGCCCTACATTCTTCTTTGATAAGCAAGTGGATGAAAACAATGCAGTGAGAGCTCTCTTTTGGGTGGATGGCAGGACAAGGGCCATGTACCCCAAGTACAAGGACTCGGTGTTTTTCGACACTACATTTTGTACCAACAAGTACAACATGCCCTTTGCTCCACTTGTGGGCATCAACAACCACACACACACAATTGTGTTGGGCTGTGCTTTGCTACCTGATGAAACAATTGAAACATTCAACTGGGTATTTACCAAAATTAAGGAAGCAATGAACGGTTTGGCGCCAGACCATATCATGACAGACCAAGACCAAGCAATGGCTGCAACAATTTCAAACATATATCCTGATTCGTTCCACAGATGCTGCATCTTCCATGTGCTACGATTAGCAAGAACAAAGCTTGGTCCTCACTTGAGAGAAGGTAGCCCATTTGCTGCAGCATTCTACTCATGCATCTATAGCACGGACACCGTAGCAGAATTTAAGATATGCTGGCAGCATATGTTGGAAACTTTTGCTATGGCTGAGAACACTCATTTGCAGAACATGTGGAAGAGCAGAAAAATGTGGGCACCTGTGTACTTCAGACAAAGTTTCTTTCCCTTTACAAGCACAACAGGAAGATATGAAGGCCTCAACTCGTACTTTAAAACTTTAATTCGCCCAAGTGGCTCAGTTTGGAACTTCGTGCAGCAATATGAGTTGTTCCAAAACCTGATGCTAGACAGAGAAGACAATGCAGCATTCACCATGGATACAACAACAGCACTATGGGGAAGGTGAGATTTTCTCTTTACAGACAGATTTTCCAGTAGCATTATTTTATATCTGTGGTGGCAGATTTTTAAAACTATTGTAGCATAATGTAACACCTGATGTAGCACCAACCTGACAGTCAGCAAAAACAAACCTTATTTTGCAGCTACAACATTGAAAAGCAGGGGCTGGAGTTCTACACGAGGGAGATCTTCACAAGATTCCAAAAGATGATTGAGAAATCTACAAGGTTTTATCCAAGGGTGAAGGCATGTGCTTTGATCTCATTCCAAACCCTGGTTATGGTGTCAAAACCTACCAGGTGCAAGTCAAGTTAGATGATGAGTGCTATAAGTGTGGATGCAACACATTTGAGATGTGTGGCCTTATATGCCCGCATATAGTGAGGGTGATGGTGCACTTGAATGTCTAGCAAATTCCAGAGAGATACATGCTACGAAGATGGTCTGCTGCAGCAATAATGCCTGCACCTGATCCCGGGACAAATACCATCAGATTTGGGATCCCAGGAACCAATACTCTCAAGTAAAA
Source organism: Avena sativa (assembly GCA_916181665.1). Classification (NCBI taxonomy): domain Eukaryota; kingdom Viridiplantae; phylum Streptophyta; class Magnoliopsida; order Poales; family Poaceae; genus Avena; species Avena sativa. The sequence goes on from OV702285.1 coordinate 19,597,301, forward strand.
TGCATTGTGCAGAAAGATGAATGAACTCGCTTCAAATGCTTTCTTTAGTGATGAAACATATGTTGCTGTTTCCAAGATGATTGATGATGCGAAGCGTATTGTAGCAAATATGAGGAACACACAACATGCTACACAGGAGCAAGAAGTAGAGCAGCAAGGAGGAGGGCCAGAAATTTTGCTATAAGAGCAAAGTATTCCTCCACAGCATGGTGTAAACAATCAACAACAAGAAGAAGAACGTAATGATGCTCCGAGTAGCACGCTCAAGAACCCTGCGAGGGTAAAGCCAAAAGGAAGACCAACCGAGAAGTCGAAGCGTAACAAACCATTGTTTGAGCTCCGTGATGAAGCAAATGCCAAGAGAAGGAAAAAAGCTCAAGAGACAAAGAAGAAGCAAACTGATGCAACGCCGAAGAAGAAGAAGCCAAGAAAGCAAAAATGCCCATACTGCAATGAAGAAGGTCACACCGTGAAACAATGCGTCTCCATGGAAGCACTGATTGCGGGGAATGCTGCGAAAATAGAGTTGAAACTACATGTACTACCAGAGAGTAGCATTTTTGTCATTACTATGTAGCATACATACAGTATAGATGTAGCATCATCTTGATGCAAGATCTGAATTTTGTGATATGACAGAATATTGTTGGTAGCAAAAGTATTTCCACTTTGGAGCATACAACCTGCATTTTGTATATAAAATTGCTACCATAGACAAAACTTGTTTTTATGAATGAATGTCACAGGTATATTTGCTACATTAAACCTAGTAGCAAATCTTGAACACCTGGGTAGCACACCATTTCTATGCATGTAGCATATGGCTACACAGATGTAGCAAATTAACACCTGGGGTGGCCAAAAAAATTTGATAGCATGTCTAGGTAAATACTCATTTTTAGCATTTATGCAGCATGTATGTAGCATGTACAGAACTTATCAAAGCAATCACACTATTTGAAGCTTCAGAAGACAATAATCATCATTCCAAACTTCAAAAGCTATATATAAAACCATTCCAAACATGTAGCACTTATCCATCCAACATAACCTATCCACAAAAGATAATCCACAGATGCTGCAGCAACGAACACATCCACGATTACATCACTTTGAACCATTACAAAGTGCAAAATAAGATCACAAGGACGACATCAGTTTCAACGATTACATCATTTTCAACCTAACTACGCTTCTTATGTAACTCTTCTTCCATCAGCTGTAGCATTGATCCTTTGTTTTGCCTTGCCTCAATCATATCAGATGCAAGAAGTTACTTAGAAGTGGTATAGCATTGTTGTCGAACTCCGGCATGACCTTGCCGGTGAAGCTTTCCATGAAGAGCATGCTGAAGAATCCACAATCAAATCTGTCAAAAAACAAACAGATAGATTAGTAAAAAACAAGCAGAAACTGATGTAGCAAATGTAGGAAGCTAAAGTAGCAAGAGTTGTAAACTTAGGTAGCAATTAAAAAACAATAATGTAGAAAAAGTTGAAACTAGTGATCATGACAAGGATTGAAAAAAGGTGAGCAAAATCTTACATGGTAGTTTGCTGTGGGTGATCAGGATTGGTTAGCAGGTAAGTGTCGAAGTTGATATTGTATGCTAGTTTTGATTGCTTCACAAGAATTGCAAAGTTTGCGAACTGGGAAACAAAGCAAACACACTGCATGGTTAATGATATGCAGCAAATAAAAGGCCCAACTATAAATGTAGCAAACACAATGAACAAGTGTAGCTGAATTACTAACCAGACTGTGTGCACAATCATCCATCACACTAGCATCTTTGGCCCCTTTCATTGAATCAAAAAAATGCATCTGCTTTGCTACTAGGTTGATACAGGGAACTGTCCAATGGTTGAACTTGACAATAGGAAAGTATAGCTACATTCAAACATGAATTAATATTTAACATCTTGTATAGAAAGCAAACATGAACAAGATAGGAAGCAAGGATGTTAACTCAGGGCCTCTTTGTTTGAGCTGTGGCTGGCTGGCTGGGGCTGGCTGTGCAGCTGTACAGCGAAAGCTGCTGTGCAGGGAAAGCTGCTGTTCTAAGTTTCACTGTTTGGCAAATTAACTGGCTATCAGGTTGTAGATAAAAAATTGTCTAAAATACCCTTGAATCTATATACTCCTCCAACTCATATTACTTGACTTGGATTTGTCAAAATTTAGATGAACCTATATACTAAATAGTGTCTAGATTCGTCCAAATCTAGGTCAACTAATATGGGTCAGAGGAAGTACTAAATAATGTCTAGATTCTTGACATCTATTTTAAAACGGATGAAGTACATCATCTATTTTTATGGATCCTTGGCATACTCTTTTAGCTACTTAAAATGGAGACGGTGCATTTGTCAATGAATTAATTATAACCAAATTATGGAACGTTTTGTTCCTTGGAATTTGTACTAACGGGATTTTGCTTCACTGGTCGTGATGTTCTTGGCAAACGTGAATCTGCCACGGCTAGGCACGAATGGCTTGGTCCTCGAGAGAATTAACCGCAAAGGAGGGCACAGAGCATTATGCCGCCAGTGACCGACGCCGGACAGCAGCAGCGCCCACTGCTATTTGTTCTATGTCACGGAAACAAAATGATATGTCCAGTCTAGGCGCTCTAGGCGACGGTGGCATTTTGCTTGTAAATACATAAAATGATATGTCCAAAAATAGAAAACGTTTCGCTCCCTGAGTCCGAAGCTGCGGGAAGCAGCACCGCGGGTGCTTTTCCAAGTTTGCCTATTTTGCTTAAGTGCTTCGGCAAAGCCCACCCCACAGCTGACCTGTTTGGATTGTTTTCTTGGCTTATTTTACTGGAAAGCCACTAAAAACCCAAACAAACACCCCCTCACAAGGTCACACTTGAAAATCTTGAACTTTGCATTCTGCTCTTTCAACTCATCCATACATGCTTTAGCATTGAATGCTTTTGGATCAACAATAAGCTTCTCCTGTTTTGTGTTGAAGATAAAAAGTAGTATGAGGCAGCAGCAAAAACAAGTAAAATTTGCTACTATCTGTATTGGTTCAGCAAGCACATAAAAGATAGCAAAATGCTAGTATTAATATAGCATAAAGAAATTAACAATAATGTAGCAGAGTAGCTGTCATATGCATATTGAGCAAGTAAAAGATCAAAACAAGTGCTACTTACCACAAAGTGCTGCGTGAAAGCGTATTTCCTCTTCTGTCGTGCACTTTTCTTGCAAACAATGTCCGACTCATGGTTAAATTTCTCAATCCGAACATTCATCAACTCACTATCCAGATTTTGGCGCGGCCGAAGCGATGTTTGGAAAGTTCTGTAGCAGGTATAATACCGCCCAATCTACACAAAAACTGGCTGTACAAAGGAATGCACATGTAGCAGATAGTTTTACATAAAGTAGCAAACAGTTCAATCTAAAGTAGCAAAAATAATAAACTAAAGTAGCAAACAGTTCAATCTAAAGTAGCAAAAACTATGAACTAAAGTAGCAAACAGTTCAATGTAAAGTAGCAAAATAAATGAACTAAGGTAGCAGATAGTTCAATGTACAGTAGCAAAAACTATGAACTACAGTAGCAAACAATTCAATGTAAAGTAGCAAAAAAAAAATGAACTAAGGTAGCAGGTAGTTCAATGTACAGTAGCAAAAACTATGAACTAAAGTAGCAAACAATTCAATATAAAGTAGCAAAAAAAAAATGAACTAAGGTAGCGGGTAGTTCAAGCTGTAGAAGATTCAATGGAAAACTATATCCTACAAGTGAAAAAAGTAAGTAGAAAAACACATAGACACATGTAGCAATCAGCTAGATGCAAGGTAGCAAAAATATTACTTCAGAGTAGCAAAAAACATAAACTTACGGTGCCCTATCCTTCGGATGGCCCTTGAATTTTTGACCATTCATCACAAATGTAGAGTATGTTTGTTCTACATCTTTAGAGACCTTCATCTTTTTCAACTTTGGAGGTGTGAGCTCCTCCTTGGCAGCCCTCTTAAACCTTGTCTTCTTCTCATGTGTCAACAAACCCGAGCTACCATCTCCTTTAACACTTGACTCAATGTTAACAACAACTGCAAAAAGAGAAAACAATTGTGTGTTAAGAAAATAAGCGGAAGCATATCTAAGAAGCAAATAAGCGGAAGGATATCTAAGAAACTATAAGAAAATGTTCATATCAGGTGCAATGGGAATAGCAGGTGTCGCAGGCTCTACTAAAGCGAAAGGTGCAAGATCGACCAAAGTGGAAGGTGCTCCTTGAATACTCTCAGAGGCATCAGAGGCAGTGGTCACGACAGCGGTTGGGGCATCACAGGAAGGTGGGAGAGACTGTGAAATGAAAAACTCTGCATACTCATCGGTCCCAGGCTCGAAAAGATCAAACGGGGGTTTGTCCGGAGCATTGGCCCAAGCTTCATCAGAAATATCCTTCCTGGGGCTGTGAATTGGAGACCTGTCAGGGCTAACAACATCCGGCTGCTCAGTAGCATCAGCTCCCTTGCTCGTAGAATCAATGATTATTGCTGCTTGAGGAACATCGACATGTTTTGTTGCTACACGACCACCTTGCTCCACAACAGCATCTGCACCACCACCTTGCTCCCCAGCATCATCTGCAGCACCATCAGTATCCTTAGCAGCTGCTGCTGCAACACCATGGTCTTCGGGCTCCGATGTAGCATAAAGCTTCTCATCATCCTCAGTTTCTGAACCATCATCATCCTGCAGCTGATCATCATCTGCTGTACTTTTGGTTGGAAAAACAACACTTGGTCCAGCTTCTTCTTTACTTGATGATTCAACATCAACCAAAAGGGAAGCCATGCGTTGAGCCTGCATGCGCTTCAATCCAGCAGAAAGGTTCTTCATTGTCACATCAACATCTGCTTCAAAAATAGCCCTGTGCTTCTCATACAATGCTTTGAAATGAGCGGGAACCTGTTAGCAAACATTAGAAGCAAGTTAGTAAACCAAAACAAGATAAATGATGAAATTCTAAGCATAGCGGCTCAGATTCGTCACCCGTCGCCGCTATCGCGGCGTACGGGTGACGAATCCTCGAAAAATATGGTGTAATAAAATTCTATTAAGCTTATTTTGCATACGGGTAGATAATTTGGGGTAACTTATCCACCACCCCCACCCTAAATCGTCAACATACATAAAGCGTAAACTCTAGTCCAGCGGCTCGGTTTCGTCGCCCGTCGACGCTACCACGTCGTACGGGCGACGAAACCTCGAAGGGTGTTAGGGTACCGAGGCATCATCGCCCGTCGCCGCTATCGCGTCGACGGCGACTCCGCCTCGGTACCCTAACACCGAGGCTAACGCATAAGGAGTAGCAAATTCATAAAGCTAATGCAACAACAATTATATACTAAAATAGCAAAACATAATAACTAAAGTAGCAAAACAGTTCAGTTCAGAAGTACACTAAAAATTTTCAGAGTGGTAGCAAACCAATAAAGCTAATGTAGCAAAACCTATAAACTAAAGTAGCAAAACTTGTAAACTAAAGTAGAAAAACCTATAAGCTAATAAAGCTTATGTAGCATATCCAATAAAATAAAATAGCAAAACCTATACACTAAAGTAGCAAAACCTATATACTAAAGTAGCAAAACCTATAAGCTAAAGTAGCAAAACCTATAATACATGTTAACAGAACTACATAAGACTGATTGCAAAAGAGGTAGCAGAGCAATGTATCTAAGTAGCAAAATCAATGCACTGAAGTAGTAAACAAATAACAGTACAGTAGCAATTTCATACCTGCAAATCTTGGCTGCTAGGGAAATTTAGCCATTCATTCAATGAAGCAGAAGGATTAACATCAACATCTTCCACTGGAGCAGGTTTGTTGAAATCATCATAACCAGGAGCAGTACCATAAGGTGTTGCAGACAATGAGAGGAACTACACACAATAAAAAGTAATGTTAACATTAAGAGGATTAACGAAAGAATAGAATGTTTGTGGTACTAGAAAGAACATTACATCTCGCCTGCCGAAAACAGTTTTGTTCGATAAAATCTTCCTATCCGAGTCATTTTGTACAACAAAAGTGAAGTCACTGGTCTTGATAGAGCATACTCTAGGCAATGACTTGTCAAACGTGTGATCGCAGGGTGGGAAATCCAAATGATCCATATAAACAGTCTACAAAAAGAGGCCAAATAAAGTTAGTAGTAGCAAAACAAACACTGCAAACTGCTACACACAAATATAAAAGATGGGAGATAACTTACACCAAGAAGAATGAATGGGCCAGTTATCCAAAACTCAAATTTGCTACAGTCCTTTGGAAGAACATGTGCTTGCTTCTTCTTCTTCTGAATATTGCTCACAATTTGCATCAACAAACCCAACAAATGCTCATCCCAAGCATACTCATCTGTTTTGGTTGGGTCAGCCATGAGACCAACATATTCCAAGTTAACATGGTTCGAGCTTTTTGGAGCAACAACAGTGGCCAGGGAAACAAGATCCCAAGTGCGAATGATGGTTTCCTCATCTGTATCAGCACAATTCTTCAAGATATTGATAGCAGTTGTTAACTCTGCCCTCTTCTTCCCAGCATGGTAGAGGTCTCGAATCTCATCAAGCTCTGCACCTCCAGTAATAGAAAGATCAATAGGCTTGCTCCCGCAGCGGATTCCAAACACTTTCCTCACCATATCCGTGGTAAACACCATTTGGTTCTTCCGAAGCTTGTACTCATGGAGACGAGCAGAAGTATGTGCAACAACAAAATCCGTAAGCTCATTAGGAATCCTAAACTGTGCAACATTCAACAATGCTCGAAATGCACTCTTTGACTGAATAACTACTTCTTGGCTGGAGAAAGGTTGTCTGCAAGGATACTCAAACGCTTGGCACCGAAACGGTCCTTCGACATCCAAATATCCTCCTTAACATTACTCGCTCCCTCGCCAACTTTCTTGCGGCTCACAACAACCTTTTTGCCCTTTTTGCTCTTATCAATAGCAGCAACCTGCAACAAAAGGAAAATAGAAACATGTATGGTTATGGTGTGACCTCAACCTCCAAAAAATCTACATGTAGCAACCAACCAAAAAATAGAATGCAAACAAAAAAAAGCTACATAAAGCTACATATATAACCAAAAAAAACCTAGCATGTAGCATACAAACCAAAATTAGCAAAACAATCTAAAAAAGCTACATATAGCATGTCAACATATCAACCTAGTAGCAAAAACCTGCTGAAACATGCACAAGTAGCAAAATGCTACTACTGAATACTGCTAACAAAACTGACAGTTAGCAGCAACTTTGGTGGTTGTACCTAGTAGCAAAATCCTAGTACTAAAGTAGCAAAATGCTACTACTTAACTAGCAAATTTGTTTATACATTAGCAAAATGGTGGTTGTACCTAGTAGCAAATTCCTAGTACTAAAGTAGCAAAATGATAGTACTAAAGTAGCAAAATCATAATACTGCAGTAGCAAAACTACTAAACATTGGGCTACTAATCATACTACTGGAATTACCAAAAATGCACAAGTAGCAAGTAGCAAAACTACTGGGATTACCAATCATACTACCGGGATCAAAATCGTAATGCATAAGTAGCAAAACTGCTGGAATAGCAAATCCTAGTACTAATCATAGTCCTATTACTAATCCTAGTACCAAAAATCATAGTACTAATCCTAGTACTAATCATGCCACTACAGTAGCAAATCCGAGTAGCATGTAGCAAATCCCAATAGCAAATCCCAGTACACTATATCATACTAGAGTAGCAACTACTGGGATATACACTATATCATACTAGAGTAGCAAATCCCAGTACACTATATCATACTAGAGTAGCAAAAAAATGAACTAAAGTAGCAAACATATACACTAGAGTAGTAACTACTGGGATCAAAATCATAATGCACAAGTAGCAAAACTACTGGACTAGCAAATCCTAGTACTAATCATACTCCTAGTACTAATCGTAGTACTAATCCTAGTACCAAAAATCATAGTACTAATCCTAGTACTAATCATGCTACTGAAGTAGCAAAACCCAGTAGCAAGTAGCAAAAATCCCCGTAGCAAATAGCAAAAAATGGAAGCGTAAACAGAACGGCGGCTGCCACCGGGTCATCACCTCAACGTTCGCGCCGCTGGAGGTGCTCCCTCCTGCCGCATCGCTCGTCGGCGGCGGTCCCATCACCTCCTGCCGCCTAGGGTTTCTGCACAAAATCAGAGAGGGGAGGTTAGAGAGGGGAGGACGGCGGCACAAACCGAGGATGGGCGGCGGCGCTCGGCAGCGGTCGGAGGCGGGCGAGGATGAACCGGTCGGCGGCGGTCGGGGGTTACTCTGCGGGAAAGCAGAGCAGAGAGAGATTAGAGAGGAGAGAGGAGAGAGGGAGCTGAGCCGGGGGAGCACGAACCGATGCGCGGCGCTCGGCAGCGGTCGCCGGCAGTCGACGATGAAGGGTTCGGCGGCGGCGCGGCGTCGCACCGCGGTCGCCTCCTCGGTCGCCTCTCCTCCGGTGTTCGAGCACTGTTCCAATCGTGCGAGGAGGAACCGCCCGACCCGTATATCGCGGGCGGTGTATCAACTGCAACTAAGAGGGCCACGTGGCGCAAAATTGACGGCCGGATCAACTAAGATCGAACGGCTCCGGACCCGGGGGGACGCGACGACGGGATCCTCAGGGGAACAGTATCATTTTCCAACTACTTATCGCAAATTTAGGAAAATTATTGTTTGAAATCTGTCTAGATTTAGTGAATCTGTGATAAGTAATTTATATCAGAGGGAGTATTAAAAATGATTATTCAACTAGTTTTAGAAAGAAGACGTTATTAGCACTGCGATTTGTCTTCAGCTTTGGTAGCGGGAGTTACATTTTTCTAGTAGACTTAGAAGGTGAACTATTAGCTCCAGTTCGTCGAAAAGGACAGAGGACTGGAATACGGGCTACAAAACCCTTATTTCCCACTAGGTGGCAGCGCACTTCCGCCCCTGGTGGGCAATTATCTTAGTTATGTCTTTGGTTTCTCATAGTGCAAATTACACACAAAAGTAACATGAAAATAGGACAAAAAGAGCACGATATATACTACTCCATCCGTCCAAGAATAGATGTTTTAGATTTTTCGAATTTTGGATGAATCTATATACTAAATAGTGTCTAGATTCATCTAAATTTTAACAAATTTGAGACATCTATTTTGGGATGGAGGGAGTATGTTATATTTATGAATGCCTATTGACTAGTCTAATTTGCAAGAAGTATGTTCTTAAACTCTGTGACTTATAACGACGCTAAAATAATCCATTGCTTCTTGATACTAGTTGAGTTGCATGAGAGCCGTATGGTAACCTGTCTCAATTTTTTTCTCAAAACCACGGTCAAAGGGTTTCCACGGCTGCTTCCAGATTCCCAGGATCAGCCAGGAACTGCATGCAGGCCTCCTTCAGCACGCGGCAGCCATGCCGCTCGGCAAACGCTAGATTGGCGCCCACAGAATCCACATCAATGTGCCCGCACAACACGTCCTCGCAGATCAGCTTGAGCCTCTCGAGCTTGTACCTTTCCGCCGCCACCAGCAGCGGCTTCGCCATGGCCGCCAACGCCTCCTGCTGCTCCACCAGCTCCTTGGGCAGCGCGTCGGTGTAGATGAAGTGGAGCAGGACCTTGAAAACTCCGGCGTCCATGTCTTTCACGCGTATCCTCGGCGACAGGGCAGCGGACGACAGGGAGAGCTCCGCCTTGAAGACCGGGGATCGCGCGGCGAGCATCCACCTGTGCGCCGGGAACTTCTCCCCGCCGACCTCGATCTCCACGTCCACCCCTTCCTTGGACTCCCAGAGCACCTCCGTGAGCTGCCGGTGCAGATCGGACGGCGGCACCACGGTGCCGGCGCGGTAGTCGGTGGTGGTGCGCATGTCGAGGACGGTGACGTCGCATAGGATGGACAAGCAGCCATCCCTGAGGTGCTTCTCCTCGTCCAAATCCTCGATCTTCTTGAAGTCGTCCCAGCCCCACGTGAGAGAACCGGCGCTAGAGTAGTTTCTCGCGTGCCGTTGGGTCTCGCTCTCACCACCATCGTCGGTGCGGGAGGGCTTCCCGGCGTGGTCGAGGATTCTCATGCGGAACTCCGCCGTGACGTCACCGGTGCGGTCATGGCTGGCGTGGGCGAGGAAGAGGGAGATGTAGCCTTCTTTACCCTTCTCGCCGTTCGGGTAGCAATGGATGCGCCAGTCGTGGCCGCCGACGCCGAACGTCCCTGACTCGATTTTCGTGCCGTTGGCGACCATCTTCCGGAGGCGCGTGTACTGGTCGATCCTGAACAGGTAGGAGCCGGTCACCGGCGTCGTCACCAGGGTGCCGGCGGAGAGCCGCTGCCGGCCGGCGGCGCGGAGGGCGGACAGGAGCGCCGGCATTGACATGATCTGAGATCGATTGATCGATGGTCGAAGATTGGGAAGAGACGAGACGACCTCTCGTACGGCAAATTACCAGATGCGATCTTACCCAAATTTGAAGGTGTTTGCTTTGAAAGAAGGATATCGAAAGAGTTTGGGTATCTAACCAGGTCGTACTTCTTTTATATCGCGATCAAAACCAGGCGAGATCACGTTGGTCTCTTTTACTGTTTGGCTGTTTTGGCACCCGCCCCCGCGCGCGTTTCTTTCCGGGAACAGTTGACAGCTCCTAGTCCTCACGACACGTGTCCACTTTTACCTCAAAAGTCCACTTTTGTTTCCATGTAGCAAAAATTCTTATGTTTTTCTACCTGTAGCAAAAAAAACTGTTTTTCTAAAAAACACAAAAGAAAGACGGATCTCACCAGAATCCTCGTAGCAAAAAAGATGTACTAACCATCGGGGGATCTTCCATGCACTACGGGGAAAAAAGGACGCTGCCGTCGCCTCTCTTCTTTGCCGTGTGCCAAAAGTCCCGGAATACGGCAAAGATTCTCTTTGCCGTGTGTAAACCAACAAGAACACGACAAAGGACAGGTGCACGGCAAACAGCAGAAACAGAACACGGCAAAGAAAGAAACACGGCAATGGACCGACTAGAACACACGGCAAAGAAAGGAATCACGGCAAAGTCAATAAAGAAACACGGCAAAGTTTTCCTCACGACAAAGATGTGGGCCCCGTGGCCTCGCAGGGCCACCCGCCGATAGGGGCTGACGGCAGAATCTTTGCCGTGTGCCCTCGCCGTCAGGTCTTTGCCGTGTGCTTCCATCTGTACACACGGCAAAGAATTTTTTCACCTTTTTCTTTTCTTTAATTAGCAAGGCTTTTATTACATATATGTTAGGTGATATTATTTCATAGGATCATGAGATCACACATATGATGATAGGTTATTGTGGTCTTGATCACTATATACATGCACCCCCCCTGATTCCGACGTTCTCTTGGACTTCCTCCGGCGAAACCCTGATGATCTGCGGGCCTCGGATCGTCTACCCCCTAGACATTCTTCTGGCAGGGGTAGCCCGGCGTAGCTCTCTCTTGTCTTGTGTCTGATTATGTCATGGGATGATGTGAAACCATGTTGGTTCACAAGTTGGGGCACTATACGGCCCGGTTTCACCTGAACGGGGAGATTCCCCCTTATACAGGTCCATAACCTTTCGCTTCTAGGTTAGAGCGCATGGATGCGAGGGGGGACACATGCAATCACCTATACCAACCTTGCACCACACTCACACACATATGCTAGGGACACATGCAAGTTTTCAGATGATTCCGACGTTCTCGTGGACTTACTCCGGCGAAACCCTGATGATCTGCGGGCCTCGGATCGTCTACCCCCCAGACATTCTTCTGACAGGGGTAGCCCGGCGTAGCTCTCTCTTGTCTTGTGTCTGACTAGGTCATAGGATGATGTGAAACCATGTTGGTTCACAAGTTGGGGCACTATACGGCCCGGCTTCACCGTAACGGGGAGATTCCCCCTTATACAGGTCCATAACCTTTCGCTTCTAGGTTAGAGCGCATGGATGCGAGGGGGGACACATGCAATCACCTATACCAATCTTGCACCACACTCACACACATATGCTAGGGACACATGCAAGTTTTCAGATGATTCCGACGTTCTCGTGGACTTACTCCGGCGAAACCCTGATGATCTGCGGGCCTCGGATCGTCTACCCCCCTAGACATTCTTTTGGCAGGGGTAGCCCGGCGTAGCTCTCTCTTGTCTTGTGTTTGATTATGTCATGGGATGATGTGAAACCATGTTGGTTCACAAGTTGGGGCACTATACGACCCGGTTTCACCTGAACGGGGAGATTCCCCCTTATACAGGTCCATAACCTTTCGCTTCTAGGTTAGAGCGCATGGATGCGAGGGGGGACACATGCAATCACCTATACCAACCTTGCACCACACTCACACACATATGCTAGGGACACATGCAAGTTTTCAGATGATTCCGACGTTCTCGTGGACTTCCTCCGGCGAAACCCTGATGATCTGCGGGCCTCGGATCGTCTACCCCCCTAGACATTCTTCTGACAGGGGTAGCCCGGCGTAGCTCTCTCTTGTCTTGTGTCTGACTAGGTCATAGGATGATGTGAAACCATGTTGGTTCACAAGTTGGGTCACTATACGGCCCGGTTTCACCTGAACGGGGAGATTCCCCCTTATACAGGTCCATAACCTTTCGCTTCTAGGTTAGAGCGCATGGATGCGAGGGGGGACACATGTAATCACCTATACCAACCTTGCACCACACTCACACACATATGCTAGGGACACATGCAATTTTTCAGATGATTCCGACGTTCTCTTGGACTTCCTCCGGCGAAACCCTGATCTGCGGGCCTCGGATCGTCTACCCCCTAGACATTCTTCTGGCAGGGGTAGCCCGGCGTAGCTCTCTCTTGTCTTGTGTTTGATTATGTCATGGGATGATGTGAAACCATGTTGGTTCACAAGTTGGGGCACTATACGGCCCGGTTTCACCTGAACGGGGAGATTCCCCCTTATACAGGTCCATAACCTTTCGCTTCTAGGTTAGAGCGCATGCATGTGAGGGGGACACATGCAATTACCTATACCAACCTTGCACCACACTCACACACATATGCTAGGGACACATGCAAGTTTTCAGATGATTCCGACGTTCTCTTGGACTTCCTCCGGCGAAACCCTGATGATCTGCGGGCCTCAGATCGTCTACCTAATGGAAATGAAGTTCAGCATCCTCTAGAACCTTATGGTCTATTGCAAAGTTAGTGTTTCCATGGTCTCAATACTAACAAATAGGCAACAAAAAGTTAACTCATTTGAAAGAAAAAATAAAAAGAAAATTAGAAAATAGCATGAGACACACGACAAAGGACAAAACACACGGCAAATATGTCCTTTGCCGTGTGCCTGTCGCCGTCAAACACACGGCAAAGGCCTTTGCCGTGTGTCTCTATCCCTCAGACACACGGCAAAGAATTTTTTTCACCTTTAGCAAGGCTTTTATTACATATATGTTAGGTGATATTATTTCATACGATCATGAGATCACACATATGATGATAGGTTATTGTGGTCTTGATCACTATATACATGCACCCCCTGATTCCGACGTTCTCGTGGACTTCCTCCGGCGAAACCCTGATGATCTGCGGGCCTCGGATCGTCTACCCCCCTAGACATTCTTCTGACAGGGGTAGCCCGGCGTAGCTCTCTCTTGTCTTGTGTCTGACTAGGTCATAGGATGATGTGAAACCATGTTGGTTCACAAGTTGGGGCACTATACGGCCCGGTTTCACCTGAACGGGGAGATTCCCCCTTATACAGGTCCATAACCTTTCGCTTCTAGGTTAGAGCGCATGGATGCGAGGGGGGACACATGCAATCACCTATACCAATCTTGCACCACACTCACACACATATGCTAGGGACACATGCAAGTTTTCAGATGATTCCGACGTTCTCGTGGACTTACTCTGGCGAAACCCTGATGATCTGCGGGCCTCGGATCGTCTACCCCCCTAGACATTCTTCTGGCAGGGGTAGCCCGGCGTAGCTCTCTCTTGTCTTGTGTTTGATTATGTCATGGGATGATGTGAAACCATGTTGGTTCACAAGTTGGGGCACTATACGACCCGGTTTCACCTGAACGGGGAGATTCCCCCTTATACAGGTCCATAACCTTTCGCTTCTAGGTTAGAGCGCATGGATGCGAGGGGGGACACATGCAATCACCTATACCAACCTTGCACCACACTCACACACATATTCTAGGGACACATGCAAGTTTTCAGATGATTCCGACGTTCTCGTGGACTTCCTCCGGCGAAACCCTGATGATCTGCGGGCCTCGGATCGTCTACCCCCCTAGACATTCTTCTGACAGGGGTAGCCCGGCGTAGCTCTCTCTTGTCTTGTGTCTGACTAGGTCATAGGATGATGTGAAACCATGTTGGTTCACAAGTTGGGTCACTATACGGCCCGGTTTCACCTGAACGGGGAGATTCCCCCTTATACAGGTCCATAACCTTTCGCTTCTAGGTTAGAGCGCATGGATGCGAGGGGGGACACATGTAATCACCTATACCAACCTTGCACCACACTCACACACATATGCTAGGGACACATGCAATTTTTCAGATGATTCCGACGTTCTCTTGGACTTCCTCCGGCGAAACCCTGATCTGCGGGCCTCGGATCGTCTACCCCCTAGACATTCTTCTGGCAGGGGTAGCCCGGCGTAGCTCTCTCTTGTCTTGTGTTTGATTATGTCATGGGATGATGTGAAACCATGTTGGTTCACAAGTTGGGGCACTATACGGCCCGGTTTCACCTGAACGGGGAGATTCCCCCTTATACAGGTCCATAACCTTTCGCTTCTAGGTTAGAGCGCATGCATGTGAGGGGGACACATGAAATTACCTATACCAACCTTGCACCACACTCACACACATATGCTAGGGACACATGCAAGTTTTCAGATGATTCCGACGTTCTCTTGGACTTCCTCCGGCGAAACCCTGATGATCTGCGGGCCTCAGATCGTCTACCTAATGGAAATGAAGTTCAGCATCCTCTAGAACCTTATGGTCTATTGCAAAGTTAGTGTTTCCATGGTCTCAATACTAACAAATAGGCAACAAAAAGTTAACTCATTTGAAAGAAAAAATAAAAAGAAAATTAGAAAATAGCATGAGACACACGGCAAAGTACAAAACACACGGCAAATATGTCCTTTGCCGTGTGCCTGTCGCCGTCAAACACACGGCAAAGGCCTTTGCCGTGTGTCTCTATCCCTCAGACACACGGCAAAGAATTTTTTTCACCTTTAGCAAGGCTTTTATTACATATATGTTAGGTGATATTATTTCATACGATCATGAGATCACACATATGATGATAGGTTATTGTGGTCTTGATCACTATATACATGCACCCCCTGATTCCGACGTTCTCGTGGACTTCCTCCGGCGAAACCCTGATGATCTGCGGGCCTCGGATCGTCTACCCCCCTAGACATTCTTCTGACAGGGGTAGCCCGGCGTAGCTCTCTCTTGTCTTGTGTCTGACTAGGTCATAGGATGATGTGAAACCATGTTGGTTCACAAGTTGGGGCACTATACGGCCCGGTTTCACCTGAACGGGGAGATTCCCCCTTATACAGGTCCATAACCATTCGCTTCTAGGTTAGAGCGCATGGATGCGAGGGGGGACACATGCAATCACCTATACCAACCTTGCACCACACTCACACACATATGCTAGGGACACATGCAAGTTTTCAGATGATTCCGACGTTCTCGTGGACTTACTCCGGCAAAACCGTGATGATCTGCGGGCCTCGGATCGTCTACCCCCCTAGACATTCTTCTGACAAGGGTAGCCCGGCGTAGCTCTCTCTTGTCTTGTGTCTGACTAGGTCATAGGATGATGTGAAACCATGTTGGTTCACAAGTTGGGGCACTATACGGCCCGGTTTCACCTGAACGGGGAGATTCCCCCATATACATGTCCATAACCTTTCGCTTCTAGGTTAGAGCGCATGGATGCGAGGGGGGACACATGCAATCACCTATACCAACCTTGCACCACACTCACACACATATGCTAGGGACACATGCAAGTTTTCAGATGATTCCGACGTTCTCTTGGACTTCCTCCGGCGAAACCCTGATCTGCGGGCCTCGGATCGTCTACCCCCTAGACATTCTTCTGGCAGGGGTAGCCCGGCGTAGCTCTCTCCTGTCTTGTGTTTGATTATGTCATGGGATGATGTGAAACCATGTTGGTTCACAAGTTGGGGCACTATACGGCCCGGTTTCACCTGAACGGGGAGATTCCCCCTTATACAGGTCCATAACCTTTCGCTTCTAGGTTAGAGCGCATGGATGCGAGGGGGGACACATGCAATCACCTATACCAACCTTGCACCACACTCACACACATATGGTAGGGACACATGCAAGTTTTCAGATGATTCCGACGATCTCGTGGACTTACTCCGGAGAAACCCTGATGATCTGCGGGCCTCGGATCGTCTACCCCCCTAGACATTCTTCTGACAGGGTAGCCCGGCGTAGCTCTCTCTTGTTTTGTGTCTGACTAGGTCATAGGTGTTGGAGATATGCCCAAGAGGCAATAATAAAGTGGTTATTATCATATCTTCATACTTATGATAAAGGTTTACATACCATGCTATAATTGTATTAACAGGAAACATTAATACTTGTGTAATTTGTAAACATAAAAGAGTCCCTAGTGAAGCCTCTTGTTAAACTAGCTTGTTGGTTAATATATGATTATGGTTTCCTGATCATGAACATAGAGATGTTATTAACAACAGGGTCATATCATTAGGAGAATGATGTGATGGACATACTCCTATAGTTAAGCGTAGAATAAAGATCAAGTCATTTAATATAGTTCATTTGCTATAAGCTTTCTGATACATAGTAACCTAATTCCTTCGACCATGAGATCATGCCTATCACCTTCACTGGAAGGATGCTTTGATGACATCAAACACCACACCGTAACAGGGTGGCTATAAAGGTGGCATTGAGTGTTCGGAAAGTATTGGTTGAGACACATGGATCAAGAGTGGGATTTGTCCATCCATATGACGAATAGATATACTCTGGGCCCTCTTGGTGGAATGTCATCCAATTAGCTTGCAAGCATGTGACTGGCTCACAAGGGATCACATACCACGGGAACGAGAAAAGAGTACTTATCAGTAACGAGGTTGAACTAGGTATGCAGAGATACCGACGATCATAACCTCGGATAAGTAAACTATCGTGAGACAAAGGGAAATTGGTATCGTATGTAAGTGGTTCATTCGATCGCAAAGTAATCGTAGAAATATGTGGGAGCCATATGAATTTCCAGATTCCTCTATTGGTTATTGTTCGGAGAATTGTCTCGATCATGTCCGCATAATTCACGAACCGTAGGGAGACACACTTAAGGATTTGACGTTGTTTGAGTAGTTATGGTATAATGAGAAAGAGACCGAGTGTTGTTCGGAGTCTCGGATGGGATCCGGGATATCACGAGGAGATCCGGAATGGTCCGGAGAATAAGATTCATATAAGGAAAGTCCCGTTTCGGAGTTGGGGAATGTTTCCGGTGTTTTCATCGGGAATGTTCTAGAAGGTTCCGGAATGTCCGGCACTCCGGAGGGGAAGGGGTACATGAATGTGTCATTACAAGTTGAAATGATTGCATCATGTACTAAGTGTCATCGCTGTTCCAAATAAAGGATTAATTCAAATCCTAGTTTGAAAAGTCAAATAGCTAAATTGAAAAGTCAAACGGCTAAATTTGGAAAGAGGAAAAGAGGAGGAGGGTGAAACCGAGTTGGGGAGGGAGTCCCTCCTCCCCAAGCCGACGCACCACCCAAGCCGAGTTGGGGAGGGACTCCACTCCCTCCCCTTGGCCGCCGGCCCCTCCACCTATATAAGGAGGGGCAAGGCTCCCTCCTAGAGCACACAAGTTGCCTCCCTCTAAACCTAAACCCTAGCCACAGCCTAGGAATTTCTCCCAAGCCGCCGAGTTAGAGCTTCTAATTGCCCTAGCCGCGGGTTTAGCCCCTTCTAATTGGTGTGTCTAAACCCTAGATCACCAAGGCTCTCTCATACTCCACCATACTCGCTCCGGCTTAAGGCGAAGCCCTGCGAGATCTCCCCTCTACTTCCGGTACCACGCCGTTGTGCTGCCGGAATCACGAGGAGAGTGCTACAACCTCCGCTGCCTGCTGGAACAAGGGAGAGGAAGGTCTTCATCGAGTACCGAACGTGTGACCGACTGCGGAAGCGCTGCCGGAACGCAACACCGGAAGGATCGTCTACGCGATCTTGAGATCGGCAAGTGTACGACTACATCACCCACGAGAATCTGCTCTCGTTAACCGCTTTGGAATCTTCGAGGGTGAGTTCCTCTATCGACTCGTTGCTACAATCTAGTAGATAGATCTTGGCTTGTTTGTGTGCATGCGGTAGAATTTTTTTCCATGCTACGAACCCCTACAGTGGTATCAGAGCCGTGTCTATATGTAGATCTGTTGCACGAGTAGAACACAATGGTCATTGTGGGCGTTGATGCTTTTATTGTCGATTGCTTCTTGTGTACTTTGCATCTTGCGGTATGTTGGGATGAAGCGGCCCGGGCTAACCTTACATGACATCGTTCATGAGACTTGCTCCACGCTTGACATGCAACTTGTATTGCATAAAGTGGCTTTGCGGGTGCCTGTTTCTCTTAGCATAGTTAAGATCCAATTTACAACGGGTGATTAACAATACTAGTATCAATGTTGTGGTTCATGTTCGTAAGTTAGAACGACACTTATTGAAAGCCCCAAACCACGTAAAACATGCAAAGAAGGTAGAGGCGTCTAACTTTGTTTTGCAGGGGTGTGCTGTGATGTGATATGGCCATGATTGTGATTATATTTGATGTATGCAATGTTCCTTATTGTAAGTTGGCAACCGGCAGGAGCCATATGGTTGTGTTTAAATTCTGTTAAGACCCGCGTGTCTATTCAAAGTAGTTGTAATAGTTGATGCTGGTGGAAGACAACCATGAAGCGGAGCCATTGACCTTGACGCCACACCGGTGATGATGGAGATCATGTTCGTGCTTGAAGATGGAGATCGGAAGCACAAGAAGAAAGGCCATATCATATCACATATTATGAATTGCATGTGATGTTAATCCTTTTATGCATCTTGTATTGCTTAGTTTACGACGATAGCATTATAAGATGATCCCTCAAGCACACAATTTCAAGTTTAGAGTGTTCATCCTTAGTAAGCACCGTTGCTAAAGCTCGTTGTTTTGAAGCACCACGTGATGATCGGGTGTGTTAGATTCTGCGAGTGTATACAACGTGAGCAAGCCAGATTTGCTCATGCGGAAGCTAAGGTTGATCTTGACGAGCCTAGCATGTACAGACATGGTCTCGGAACACGGATCACGGAAAGGTAAAGCATGAGTCATATAGTAGATATGATGAACATGTTGATTGTTCGCCATTGAAGATACATCAACTCTCGTGATGATCGGTTTTGATGTGGTGGATTTGGTTCGTGTGATCAGTAAAACAATGTGAGGGATATTGTTTTGAGTGGGAGTTCAACAACAATATGATTAAAAGTTGAACACTATTTATCATAAATCAAAGTGAATTTGCATAATTGTTGTAGTCATTGGCATCCGTTTACCACCTTGCGCTTAGTTTTAATTGAGATGATAGAACTATAGAATTCTGGTTAGTTACTTTACGAAATGGTATCGTATTGTTTTGAAGTGTTAATCTAAAGTTTAAAAGTCCCATTGCAAACTTTCAGTAAGTTTTGATTACTCCATGAAGTTTAATAGTTGGTATTAAATCAAGAGTAACAATTCCAATGTTAGTATATAAGTATCATGTTTATCTCCATGATTCTTGATATTCGAAAGATAGTTTCAATATCAAGGTTATCTAGGATCTGAAAGAGTTGTTTCAGAAACCATGATGTGTGGAAGATATTGTGATATCTGAAACAAAGTTTTGGTTGCAACATGATAGAGTATAATATGGCAAAAGTCATGTTCTCATATTTGATGAGAATTTGCAAAAGGTTGGTGACACTAGTTGTCCTAATCCTCCAAAAGGTTTTGGAGAGCAACATTATACTCGCGATTCACCGTTACAAGCTAAAAGTAGTTTGATCATGGATAATTCCATGATGAGGGTGAATATTTGATGTAGGTAAAATGTTTACTACACCAAGAGATTACTAAAGAAAGGAATTTTAAAGAACACCAAACATTTGATAATGGTGATCTACTTCAAAGTGCAAGTCCAAAGACATTGGTATTTAACTATACACGCTTTGGACTATGTGTCATATGTATGACTCCACTATTGATGTTGATAGATTCTTTCAAACAGAAAGGAAATACTGAAAGAGAATCTCATAAATATATGGCAGAAAAGAAAAGACTAGAATTGTTTAGTTTAAAGTATATAGATGATATACATGTTATGGCTATATTCTTTGCTTATTAAAAAATGTGGTTCTTAAGTATTTGATACTGAATTTGTTGGTGTGAATCGTCATACGAAACAACACAATTCATGAACTACAATGGCCTAAGTAACTAGCAAAAGAATATGTGATGATGTTCATCGAGAACAAATAAAGGGTTATTGTGTTGCTCGTTAAACATCAAAGCTTGCCTTCAAGATTTGTTTTATCAGGTATTATGAGAACAAAAGGGTTGTTCAAATAATTGCCGTAATCTATAAAAGATGGATGATTCACAAATCTCGTTGGAAAAATCACATCCATAAAACTAGTGCTAAAAAAAATGTCAAAAGACAAATTGATTGAAAGATCACTTAGGAAGTGACATCGCCGTTTAAATTATATTGGAAAGAAAACATGAAGAAACTCCATGTGGATGGAATTTTGGAGTCTTTTGATTTTTGATCAAATGACGCTTGTGAAACTTTCCTAGAGATAATTAAAGCTTCGTTCATAGGCCAAAAGGGAACGAATGACTAGCTTATTGGAACTTGTACATATTGTTGTACGAAGTACATTATGTGTAGTCAAGAGCGATGGATTTCAACTTCATATGCTTTCTCCGAAAATTTGAGTGAATATATGAATATTTACTTGATAAGGATGAAGTGTGAAACATTTGAAAAGTTCAAAGATTTTTCAAGATGTAGTGCAAAATCATTGTAACAAGAATATAAATAGTTTATGATAAGATCATAAAGGAAGATATTTGAGTTACAAGTTTAGCATAATACCTAAGATTTAAGGAATCGTTCCGTGGATTTGCATTTTCCCGAAACACCATAAGAGTATGGAGCGTTCGAGATATGTAATTAAACCTTGTTTGACATGGTAAGATCGAAGGTGTAATTCATAAAACTGCCATTGTATTTTAATGATTAAAAGCTTTAGAGATTACCGTTTTCCACTGAAAAGAGATCCATCATAATCCGCTGAAATAACACCATATAAAGTTATGGTTTGGGATTAAACCCAAGTAGTCCTTTCTTAAACATTGGTATGTTATGCATAAGAAAGATGTTTTACAACCAAAGTCGGATGAACCTGTCTTTGTATAACTGTTAAGTATTCCTCCATAACACCGGAGACAAAAGTGTTTGTCGCTTAGAACGTCAAGTTTCTTTGAGAAGGAATTTTTTGTGAAAAGTTAAGTGGGAGGACAATAGAACTTTGATAAGGTTAAAAGAACCTTAGCTATATGTGCAGAGTTGCGCAGCGCCGAAAAGTGTTCCAGAGGCAGCAATAATGCTCATGGCTCACGTGCCTCAAAGGTTGTGGTCACGGAGGTCTAAAGTTCCTATTGAAACAAGTAGGTCGGGTAAACAATCAAATACCAAGATTTGAGAGTTAAATCATTATTTGACAATAATGATCCGACTACATGCAAAGAAGAGATGATGGGCCCTGACTCTGTCTAATGGCTTGAAGCCATAAAATCCGTGATAGTTCCATACACGAAAAATCAAGTTTTGAACTTGAAGGACCCTCAAGAAAGGTGTAAGACCTTACAGTTGTGTTTGGATCTATAAATAAATAGACATGGATGTTCCACATCTATGAAATAGTCGACATGTTGGGAAAGAGTTCACAACAATGTTCAAAGGTTGACTATGACAAGATCTGATCTTTCATAGCGATATTTAGTCTAGACGGATTAATATAGCAACCACTACATATAATTTTGTTATGTGGTAGTTGAATAAACAAAACAAGTTCTTCTAATAGAATTGTTACCTAGGACATGTGCATAACATGGTCCATAGGGTTTTGTTAATTCAAAGGATGCTAAAAGCGTATGCAAACTTCAATGGTTGAAGTAAGCATAGCGGAGTTGGAATCTTCACTATGATGAAACTGTTAAAGAGTTTAATTTCATCAGAGACAATGAAGATGCTTGCATTTGCAAGAAATTAAGTGGGAGCGCTAAGACATGTTTCTAATACATTATGTGGAAGACATATTGTTGATTGGAAATGATGTATCTTTTATTAACACATATTAAGAATTTCATCTCGATGAAAGGCTTAGGCAAAACCCAAATACTTGGCATCAATAGACGCTAATATGGTTGTGGCAAAAGTACATAGATGATATATTGAATGCGTTCAATATAGAAACTACAAGAAAGTTTCTTGTTGCACAGAAAGGATTGAATAAAGTTCAATATTGATGATATATTCAAGTGTATTGACATTTGGTAAGTGAAACAAAGATTCAAGTATAAATTGATACTTGATGTATGAAATCACAAAGAGTATTTATATCAATCATACTGTGATATGTACAAATCCAGATATGTCCTATACTCTAAATGTTATGAGCATATACCAGAATGATTCATAAATTGATCATTGGACAATAGTAAGGATATTCTTATGATCTTTTGGAGAACTAAGAGTATATTTGTAGAAGTGACAAATAGATGGTTAGTTCATTGTAAAAGTACTACATTGATACTAGTTTTGTCACAAAGTACAAATTAAGTTTATCTCAATCTAAACTAAGGGTGGCACAATATAATGGAAAGTAAGTTCCATAATGGATTTGGATGAGTTCCAAAGTTAAGACATTGTGCAGATACTACAACAAAAGGCTAAGTATATGACTGCTATAATAGCAGCTAAAGAGGGCATTTGTGTCAAGTAGTTTGTTATCAAACTAGGTGTAGTTCACACGGGATAATACTATGAAGATATGTTGTACGACAATATTATCAACATGTTTTAACCCCAAAGAACTAAAGGTCACACCAAAGGAACAAATTTGTACAAAGCCATCTCATTCGAGAATGAGTGATGCGTAGAGACGCAAAGACATGCAATTACACACGGACCTAGAAGTGTCAGATCCGGAGATCAGTTGACCACTAGCAATCGTGTACATACAACATCGGAAAGCCATAGGTGTTGAATACACAAAGGTTTAAAACTAGATTATTGACTCTAGTGCAAGTGGGAGACTGTTGGAGATATGCCCAAGAGGCAATAATAAAGTGGTTATTATCATATCTTCATACTTATGATAAAGGTTTACATACCATGCTATAATTGTATTAACAGGAAACATTAATACTTGTGTAATTTGTAAACATAAAAGAGTCCCTAGTGAAGCCTCTTGTTAAACTAGCTTGTTGGTTAATATATGATTATGGTTTCCTGATCATGAACATAGAGATGTTATTAACAACAGGGTCATATCATTAGGAGAATAATGTGATGGACATACTCCTATAGTTAAGCGTAGCATAAAGATCAAGTCATTTAATATAGTTCATTTGCTATAAGCTTTCTGATACATAGTAACCTAATTCCTTCGACCATGAGATCATGCCTATCACCTTCACTGGAAGGATGCTTTGATGACATCAAACACCACACCGTAACAGGGTGGCTATAAAGGTGGCATTGAGTGTTCGGAAAGTATTGGTTGAGACACATGGATCAAGAGTGGGATTTGTCCATCCATATGACGGATAGATATACTCTGGGCCCTCTCGGTGGAATGTCATCCAATTAGCTTGCAAGCATGTGACTGGCTCACAAGGGATCACATACCACGGGAACGAGAAAAGAGTACTTATCAGTAACGAGGTTGAACTAGGTATGCAGAGATACCGACGATCATAACCTCGGATAAGTAAACTATCGTGAGACAAAGGGAAATTGGTATCGTATGTAAGTGGTTCATTCGATCGCAAAGTAATCATAGAAATATGTGGGAGCCATATGAATTTCCAGATTCCTCTATTGGTTATTGTTCGGAGAAGTGTCTCTATCATGTCCGCATAATTCACGAACCGTAGGGAGACACACTTAAGGATTCGACGTTGTTTGAGTAGTTATGGTATAATGAGAAAGAGACCGAATGTTGTTCGGAGTCTCGGATGGGATCCGGGATATCACGAGGAGATCCGGAATGGTCCGGAGAATAAGATTCATATAAGGAAAGTCCCGTTTCGGAGTTGGGGAATGTTTCCGGTGTTTTCATCGAGAATATTCTAGAAGGTTCCGGAATGTCCGGCACTCCGGAGGGGAAGGGGTACATGAATGTGTCATTACAAGTTGGAATGATTGCATCATGTACTAAGTGTCATCGCTGTTCCAAATAAAGGATTAATTCAAATCCTAGTTTGAAAAGTCAAATAGCTAAATTGAAAAGTCAAACGGCTAAATTTGGAAAGAGGAAAAGAGGAGGAGGGTGAAACCGAGTTGGGGAGGGAGTACCTCCTCCCCAAGCCGGCGCACCACCCAAGCCGAGTTGGGGAGGGACTCCACTCCCTCCCCTTGGCCGCCGGCCCCTCCACCTATATAAGGAGGGGCAGGGCTCCCTCCTAGAGCACACAAGTTGCCTCCCTCTAAACCTAAACCCTAGCCACAGCCTAGGAATTTCTCCCAAGCCACCGAGTTAGAGCTTCTAATTGCCCTAGCCGCTGGTTTAGCCCATTCTAATTGGTGTGTCTAAACCCTAGATCACCAAGGCTCTCTCATACTCCACCATACTCGCTCCGGCTTAAGGCGAAGCCCTGCGAGATCTCCCCTCTACTTCCGGTACCACGCCGTTGTGCTGCCGGAATCACGAGGAGAGTGCTACAACCTCCGCTGCCTGCTGGAACAAGGGAGAGGAAGGTCTTCATCGAGTACCGAATGTGTGAGCGACTGCGGAAGCGCTGCCGAAACGCAGCGCCGGAAGGATCGTCTACGCGATCTTGAGATCGGCAAGTGTACGACTACATCACCCACGAGAATCTGCTCTCGTTAACCGCTTTGGAATCTTCGAGGGTGAGTTCCTCTATCGACTCGTTGCTACAATCTAGTAGATAGATCTTGGCTTGTTTGTGTGCATGCGGTAGAATTTTTTTTCCATGCTACGAACTCCTACAATAGGATGATGTGAAACCATGTTGGTTCACAAGTTGGGGCACTATACGGCCCGGTTTCACCGTAACGGGGAGATTCCCCCTTATACAGGTCCATAACCTTTCGCTTCTAGGTTAGAGCGCATGCATGTGAGGGGGGGGAACATGCAATCACCTATACCAATCTTGCACCACACTCACACACATATGCTAGGGACACATGCAAGTTTTCAGATGATTCCGACGTTCTCGTGGACTTACTCCGGCGAAACCCTGATGATCTGCGGGCCTCGGATCGTCTACCCCCCTAGACATTCTTCTGGGTGGGGTAGCCCGGCGTAGCTCTCTCTTGTCTTGTGTTTGATTATGTCATGGGATGATGTGAAACCATGTTGGTTCACAAGTTGGGGCACTATACGGCCCGGTTTCACCTGAATGGGGAGATTCCCCCTTATACAGGTCCATAACCTTTCGCTTCTAGGTTAGAGCGCATGGATGCAAGGGGGGACACATGCAATCACCTATACCAACCTTGCACCACACTCACACACATATGCTAGGGACACATGCAAGTTTTCAGATGATTCCGACGTTCTCGTGGACTTCCTCCGGCGAAACCCTAATGATCTGCGGGCCTCGGATCGTCTACCCCCCTAGACATTCTTCTGATAGGGGTAGCCCGGCGTAGCTCTCTCTTGTCTTGTGTCTGACTAGGTCATAGGATGATGTGAAACCATGTTGGTTCACAAGTTGGGGCACTATACGGCCCGGTTTCACCTGAACGTGGAGATTCCCCCTTATACAGGTCCATAACCTTTCGCTTCTAGGTTGAGCGCATGGATGCGAGGGGGGACACATGCAATCACCTATACCAACCTTGCACCACACTCACACACATATGCTAGGGACACATGCAATTTTTCAGATGATTCCGACGTTCTCTTGGACTTCCTCCGGCGAAACCCTGATCTGCGGGCCTCGGATTGTCTACCCCCTAGACATTCTTCTGGCAGGGGTAGCCCGGCGTTGCTCTCTCTTGTCTTGTGTTTGATTATGTCATGGGATGATGTGAAACCATGTTGGTTCACAAGTTGGGGCACTATACGGCCCGGTTTCACCTGAACGGGGAGATTCCCCCTTATACAGGTCCATAACCTTTCGCTTCTAGGTTAGAGCGCATGCATGTGAGGGGGACACATGCAATCACCTATACCAACCTTGCACCACACTCACACACATATGCTAGGGACACATGCAAGTTTTCAGATGATTCCGACATTCTCTTGGACTTCCTCCGGCGAAACCCTGATGATCTGCGGGCCTCGGATCGTCTACCTAATGGAAATGAAGTTCAGCATCCTCCAGAACCTTATGGTCTATTGCAAAGTTAGTGTTTCCATGGTCTGAATACTAACAAATAGGCAACAAAAAGTTAACTCATTTGAAAGAAAAAATAAAAAGAAAATTAGAAAATAGCATGAGACACACGGCAAAGGACAAAACACACGGCAAAGATGTCCTTTGCCATGTGCCTGTCGCCGTCAAACACACGGCAAAGGTCCTTTGCCGTGTGTCTCTATCCCTCAGACACACGGCAAAGAATTTTTTTCACCTTTAGCAAGGCTTTTATTACATATATGTTAGGTGATATTATTTCATAGGATCATGAGATCACACATATGATGATAAGTTATTGTGGTCTTGATCACTATATACATGCACCCCCTGATTCCGACGTTCTCGTGGACTTCCTCCGGCGAAACCCTGATGATCTGCGGGCCTCGGATCGTCTACCCCCCTAGACATTCTTCTGACAGGGGTAGCCCGGCGTAGCTCTCTCTTGTTTTGTGTCTAACTAGGTCATAGGATGATGTGAAACCATGTTGGTTCACAAGTTGGGGCACTATACGGCCCGGTTTCACCGTAACGGGGAGATTCCCCCTTATACAGGTCCATAACCTTTCGCTTCTAGGTTAGAGCGCATGGATGCGAGGGGGGGCACATGCAATCACCTATACCAATCTTGCACCACACTCACACACATATGCTAGGGACACATGCAAGTTTTCAGATGATTCCGACGTTCTCGTGGACTTACTCCGGCGAAACCCTGATGATCTGCGGGCCACGCATCGTCTACCCCCCTAGACATTCTTCTGGCAGGGGTAGCCCGGCGTAGCTCTCTCTTGTCTTGTGTTTGATTATGTCATGGGATGATGTGAAACCATGTTGGTTCACAAGTTGGGGCACTATACGGCCCGGTTTCACCTGAACGGGGAGATCCCTTATACAGGTCCATAACCTTTCGCTTCTAGGTTAGAGCGCATGGATGCGAGGGGGGACACATGCAATCACCTATACCAACCTTGCACCACACTCACACACATATGCTAGGGACACATGCAGGTTTTCAGATGATTCCGACGTTCTCGTGGACTTACTCCGGCGAAACCCTGATGATCTGCGGGCCTCGGATCGTCTACCCCCCTAGACATTCTTCTGACAGGGGTAGCCCAGCGTAGCTCTCTCTTGTCTTATGTCTGACTAGGTCATAGGATGATGTGAAACCATGTTGGTTCACAAGTTGGGGCACTATACGGCCCGGTTTCACCTGAACGGGGAGATTCCCCCTTATACAGGTCCATAACCTTTCGCTTCTAGGTTAGAGCGCATGGATGCGAGGGGGGACACATGCAATCACCTATACCAACCTTGCACCACACTCACACACGTATGCTAGGGACACATGCAAGTTTTCAGATGATTCCGACGTTCTCTTGGACTTCCTCCGGCGAAACCCTGATCTGCGGGCCTCGGATCGTCTACCCCCTAGACATTCTTCTGGCAGGGGTAGCCCGGCGTAGCTCTCTCTTGTCTTGTGTTTGATTATGTCATGGGATGATGTGAAACCATGTTGGTTCACAAGTTGGGGCACTATACGGCCCGGTTTCACCTGAACGGGGAGATTCCCCCTTATACAGGTCCATAACCTTTCGCTTCTAGGTTAGAGCGCATGGATGTGAGGGGGGACACATGCAATCACCTATACCAACCTTGCACCACACTCACACACATATGCTAGGGACACATGCAAGTTTTCAGATGATTCCGACGTTCTCGTGGACTTACTCCGGCGAAACCCTGATGATCTGCGGGCCTCGGATCGTCTACCCCCCTAGACATTCTTCTGACAGGGGTAGCCCGGCGTAGCTCTCTCTTGTTTTGTGTCTGACTAGGTCATAGGATGATGTGAAACCATGTTGGTTCACAAGTTGGGGCACTATACGGCCCGGTTTCACCGTAACGGGGAGATTCCCACTTATACAGGTCCATAACCTTTCGCTTCTAGGTTAGAGCGCATGCATGTGAGGGGGGGCACATCCAATCACCTATACCAATCTTGCACCACAGTCACACACATATGCTAGGGACACATGCAAGTTTTCAGATGATTCCGACGTTCTCGTGGACTTACTCCGGCAAAACCCTGATGATCTGCGGGCCTCGGATCGTCTACCCCCTTAGACATTCTTCTGACAGGGGTAGCCCGACGTAGCTCTCTCTTGTTTTGTGTCTGACTAGGTCATAGGATGATGTGAAACCATGTTGGTTCACAAGTTGGGGCACTATACGGCCCGGTTTCACCGTAACGGGGAGATTCCCCCTTATACAGGTCCATAACCTTTCGCTTCTAGGTTAGAGCGCATGCATGTGAGGGGGGGCACATGCAATCACCTATACCAATCTTGCACCACACTCACACACATATGCTAGGGACACATGCAAGTTTTCAGATGATTCCGACGTTCTCGTGGACTTACTCCGGCGAAACCCTGATGTTTTGCGGGCCTCGGATCGTCTATCCCCCTAGACATTCTTCTGGCAGGGGTAGCCCGGCGTAGCTCTCTCTTGTCTTGTGTTTGATTATGTCATGGGATGATGTGAAACCATGTTGGTTCACAAGTTGGGGCACTATACGGCCCGGTTTCACCTGAACGAGGAGATTCCCCCTTATACAGGTCCATAACTTTTCGCTTCTAGGTTAGAGCGCATGGATGCGAGGGGGGACACATGCAATCACCTATACCAACCTTGCACCACACTCACACACATATGCTAGGGACACATGCAAGTTTTCATATGATTCCGACGTTCTCGTGGACTTCCTCCGGCGAAACCCTGATGATCTGCGGGCCTCGGATCGTCTACCCCCCTATTCATTCTTCTGATAGGGGTAGCCCGGCGTAGCTCTCTCTTGTCTTGTGTCTGACTAGGTCATAGGATGATGTGAAACCATGTTGGTTCACTAGTTGGGGCACTATACGGCCCGGTTTCACCTGAACGGGGAGATTCCCCCTTATACAGGTCCATAACCTTTCGCTTCTAGGTTAGAGCGCATGGATGCGAGGGGGGACACATGCAATCACCTATACCAACCTTGCACCACACTCACACACATATGCTAGGGACACATGCAATTTTTCAGATGATTCCGACGTTCTCTTGGACTTCCTCCGGCGAAACCCTGATCTGCGGGCCTCGGATCGTCTACCCCCTAGACATTCTTCTGGCAGGGGTAGCCCGGCGTAGCTCTCTCTTGTCTTGTGTCTGACTAGGTCATAGGATGATGTGAAACCATGTTGGTTCACAAGTTGGGGCACTATACGGCCCGGTTTCACCTGAACGGGGAGATTCCCCCTTATACAGGTCCATAACCTTTCGCTTCTAGGTTAGAGCGCATGGATGCGAGGGGGGACACATGCAATCACCTATACCAACCTTGCACCACACTCACACACATATGCTAGGGACACATGCAAGTTTTCAGATGATTCCGACGTTCTCTTGGACTTCCTCCGGCGAAACCCTGATCTGCGGGCCTCGGATCGTCTACCCCCTAGACATTCTTCTGGCAGGGGTAGCCCGGCGTAGCTCTCTCTTGTCTTGTGTTTGATTATGTCATGGGATGATGTGAAACCATGTTAGTTCACAAGTTGGGGCACTATACGGCCCGGTTTCACCTGAACGGGGAGATTCCCCCTTATACAGGTCCATAACCTTTCGCTTCTAGGTTAGAGCGCATGGATGCGAGGGGGGACACATGCAATCACCTATACCAACCTTGCACCACACTCACACACATATGCTAGGGACACATGCAAGTTTTCAGATGATTCCGACGTTCTCGTGGACTTACTCCGGCGAAACCCTGATGATCTGCGGGCCTCGGATCGTCTACCCCCTAGACATTCTTCTGACAGGGGTAGCCCAGCGTAGCTCTCTCTTGTCTTATGTCTGACTAGGTCATGGGATGATGTGAAACCATGTTGGTTCACAAGTTGGGGCACTATACGGCCCGGTTTCACCGTAACGGGGAGATTCCCCCTTATACAGGTCCATAAGCTTTCGCTTCTAGGTTTGAGCGCATGGATGCGAGGGGGGCACATGCAATCACCTATACCAATCTTGCACCACACTCACACACATATGCTAGGGACACATGCAATTTTTCAGATGATTCCGACGTTCTCGTGGACTTACTCCGGCGAAACCCTGATGATCTGCGGGCCACGCATCGTCTACCCCCTAGACATTCTTCTGGCAGGGGTAGCCCGGCGTAGCTCTCTCTTGTCTTGTGTTTGATTATGTCATGGGATGATGTGAAACCATGTTGGTTCACAAGTTGGGGCACTATACGGCCCGGTTTCACCTGAACGGGGAGATTCCCCCTTATACAGGTCCATAACCTTTCGCTTCTAGGTTAGAGCGCATGGATGCGATGGGGGACACATGCAATCACCTATACCAACCTTGCACCACACTCACACACATATGCTAGGGACACATGCAGGTTTTCAGATGATTCCGACGTTCTCGTGGACTTACTCCGGCGAAACCCTGATGATCTGCGGGCCTCGGATCGTCTACCCCCCTAGACATTCTTCTGACAGGGGTAGCCCGACGTAGCTCTCTCTTGTCTTGTGTCTGACTAGGTCATAGGATGATGTGAAACCATGTTGGTTCACAAGTTGGGGCACTATACGGCCCGGTTTCACCTGAACGGGGAGATTCCCCCTTATACAGGTCCATAACCTTTCGCTTCTAGGTTAGAGCGCATGGATGCGAGGGGGGACACATGCAATCACCTATACCAACCTTGCACCACACTCACACACATATGCTAGGGACACATGCAAGGTTTCAGATGATTCCGACGTTCTCTTGGACTTCCTCCGGCGAAACCCTGATCTGCGGGCCTCGGATCGTCTACCCCCTAGACATTCTTCTGGCAGGGGTAGCCCGGCGTAGCTCTCTCTTGTCTTGTGTTTGATTATGTCATGGGATGATGTGAAACCATGTTGGTTCACAAGTTGGGGCACTATACGGCCCGGTTTCACCTGAACGGGGAGATTCCCCCTTATACAGGTCCATAACCTTTCGCTTCTAGGTTAGAGCGCATGGATGCGAGGGGGGACACATGCAATCACCTATACCAACCTTGCACCACACTCACACACATATGCTAGGGACACATGCAAGTTTTCAGATAATTCCGACGTTCTCGTGGACTTACTCCGGCGAAACCCTGATGATCTGCGGGCCTCGGATCGTCTACCCCCCTAGACATTCTTCTGACAGGGGTAGCCCGGCGTAGCTCTCTCTTGTCTTGTGTCTGACTAGGTCATAGGATGATGTGAAACCATGTTGGTTCACAAGTTGGGGCACTATACGGCCCGGTTTCACCGTAATGGGGAGATTCCCCCTTATACAGGTCCATAACCTTTCGCTTCTAGGTTAGAGCGCATGCATGTGAGGGGGGGGGCACATGCAATCACCTATACCAATCTTGCACCACAGTCACACACATATGCTAGGGACACATGCAAGTTTTCAGATGATTCCGACATTCTCGTGGACTTACTCCGGCGAAACCCTGATGATCTGCGGGCCTCAGATCGTCTACCCCCCTAGACATTCTTCTGACAGGGGTAGCCCGGCGTAGCTCTCTCTTGTCTTGTGTCTGACTAGGTCATAGGATGATGTGAAACCATGTTGGTTCACAAGTTGGGGCACTATATAGCCCGGTTTCACCGTAATGGGGAGATTCCCCCTTATACAGGTCCATAACCTTTCGCTTCTAGGTTAGAGCACATGCATGTGAGGGGGGGCACATGCAATCACCTATACCAATCTTGGACCACACTCACACACATATGCTAGGGACACATGCAAGTTTTCAGATGATTCCGACGTTCTCTTGGACTTCCTCCGGCGAAACCCTGATGATCTGCGGGCCTCGGATCGTCTACCCCCCTAGACATTCTTCTGGCAGGGGTAGCCCGGCGTAGTTCTCTCTTGTTTTGTGTCTGACTAGGTCATAGGATGATGTGAAACCATGTTGGTTCACAAGTTGGGGCACTATACGGCCCGGTTTCACCGTAACGGGGAGATTCCCCCTTATACAGGTCCATAACCTTTCGCTTCTAGGTTAGAGCACATGCATTTGAGGGGGGGCACATGCAATCACCTATACCAATCTTGGACCACACTCACACACATATGCTAGGGACACATGCAAGTTTTCAGATGATTCCGACGTTCTCTTGGACTTGCTCCGGCGAAACCCTGATGATCTGCGGGCCTCGGATCGTCTACCCCCTAGACATTCTTCTGGCAGGGGTAGCCAGGCGTAGCTCTCTCTTGTCTTGTGTCTAATTATGTCATGGGATGATGTGAAACCATGTTGGTTCACAAGTTGGGGCACTATACGGCCCGGTTTCACCTGAACGGGGAGATTCCCCCTTATACAGGTCCATAACCTTTCGCTTCTAGGTTAGAGCGCATGGATGCGAGGGGGGACACATGCAATCACCTATACCAACCTTGCACCACACTCACACACATATGCTAGGGACACATGCAAGTTTTCAGATGATTCCGACGTTCTCGTGGACTTACTTCGGCGAAACCCTGATGATCTGCGGGCCTCAGATCGTCTACCCCCCTAGACATTCTTCTGACAGGGGTAGCCCAGCGTAGCTCTCTCTTGTTTTGTGTCTGACTAGGTCATAGGATGATGTGAAACCATGTTGGTTCACAAGTTGGGGCACTATACGGCCCGGTTTCAACGTAACGGGGAGATTCCCCCTTATACAGGTCCATAACCTTTCGCTTCTAGGTTAGAGCGCATGCATGTGAGGGGGGACACATGCAATCACCTATACCAATCTTGCACCACACTCACACACATATGCTAGGGACACATGCAAGTTTTCAGATGATTCCGACGTTCTTGCGGACTTCCACCGGCGAAACCCTGATCTGCGGGACTCAGACCGTCTACCCCCCTAGACATTTTCGGTTAGAGCGCATGCATGCAAGTTCGTATAAGGGGACACATGCAAGTTTATGGTCTAGTGCAAAGTTCGTATTTCTATGGTCTCAATACTAACAAAAAGCCAAGAAAGATTTCACTTAAACATAAAATAAATACAAATGAAAGAAAAAACAATAAGAAATTAGAAAATAGCAAAAAAAATAAGCCTTTGCCGTGTGTTTTCCTGGGGGTACACGGCAAAGCTCTTTGCCGTGTTCCGCCCTGGTTGGCACACGGCAAAGGCGCTGAGTCCATAACGGCCCGGCCGGCCCGCCCCCTGCCTTATCCTCTCCCCACACCTACCCGCGACCCGCGCCCTCCCCACACCCGACCCCGCCGCCTCGATCCAGCGCCGCCACCACCGCCCCGTGCCGCCGGCGCCGGCACGCCGCCGCCACCTGCCCCCGCGCGGCCGCTGCCGGCTCCTCCTCCACCCGGTCCACCCCCCACCCGCCTCCGCGCCCATCCGCCCCGCCCCATCTGCCCCGCGCCCATCCGTCCTGCCGGCCCGTCCCCTCCACCTCCGCGCCAGCCACCTGGGAGCTCGCAGGCGCGCGGCTCCACCTCCGCCCGGTCCAGCCCCCCCTCCACCCACCGCCGGCCCGCCCCATCACCATCGGTATGTGTAGTATATGCATGTATGTGTAGCTAGGTAGTATGTATGTGTAGCTAGTATTTATGTGTATGTGTAGTATATGTATGTGTAGCTAGCTAGTATATATGTGTAGTATATGTATGTGTAGCTAGTATGTATGTGTATGTGTAGCTAGTATGTATGTGTTGTATATATATGTATGTGTAGCTAGTATATATATGTATGTGTAGCTAGTATGTATGTGTATGTGTAGCTAGTATATATATGTATGTGTAGCTAGTATGTATGTGTAGTATATATTTCTAGTATATATATTGTTAGATATATATAGCATGTATTTGTCCCATGTATTTGTTACATATATGTATAGTAGTATGTATATATGTTGTTTCATATATGCATGTGTATAGTAGTAATTTAGGAATTATGTGTAATTTTTTGGCATGTCTATAGTAGTAATTTAGTAATTTTTCTTCATGCAGGGGATATGTGTCGAGTCTGAGGGTGGGGTTGTCGACGGCGTAGGTCATTTTGCGGGAGGGTCGAGCATCTTCTTCACCTCTCGATCACGCTTCAAGGGTAAAAATCTATTCTCCTATCTTGCAAATACCTAGGGTTATTTTCGTGTGTAGATCACCAAGTATGTCGCGTTACCTAGGCGTCTCTTCCCGGCCGTAAGGGTTACGCGGATAAATATGCATTAGTGGTCTCGCATATTATGAAGCGTAACTCTTACGGCATTTATCGGGACAGCCGGCGGATGCGTAGTTGGGTATGTTTTCCTTGTTCTACTCCAGTCCGAGATAGGATTTCGGCTGCGCCTCCCTGTTGTTCTCCGGATGCACATCCCTCTTGGCTTTTTGCCGAGACGTGTATCGGGAGAGCAGCGGGGAGGTGCTGCCGAAATTCTGTGTCGGATCGGGGTAGAGCAGGGAGAACATACTCAATCTACGGATCCGGCGGTTGATAGGACCCTCCTTACCTATTAGAGAGATAGGTGGATATATTTATGGCGTAAAATATATGTTTGCTAAAATTAACCGAACTAATACCGGATTTATTTATATGGCATGATTAATTGAAAGCATTATATATGTCGTTTTTGGTACTGATTAGAGGATGGAGAATCGTGACTTGATGTATGATGGCTATGTCAGTAAGTGGGACTTTACCTCAGAATGGCAAGAAAAGGCCGATGACTTTGTGAACTGGGCATTTGCCGTCCCCAGCAGACCCAGAAGAATTTTCTGCCCCTGTGCAAGATGCATGCAAGAACCTGAATACACATTCGAAGGATGATGTGAGTACTCACCTGCTCAATTACGGGTTCACACCATCCTATAAGACTTGGACATTCCATGGTGAAAAGTTAGCGAAACGTGCTAGGAGGGAGTCACGGCAGGGTCAGCAGCAGAGTCAGCCAAGGGGAGAATTTGATGCTGGTTTTGATAGGTGCATAGAAAACTTTGTGAATGCTAATGCGCCTGAAAGCCCTCATGTAGAGGCGGAGACTCCTCAGGAGGCGGAGACAAGTGAGGAGCCGGAGGAAAACACGGCAAAGTACTACGAGACTTTGTTTGCCTCACAGAGACCCCTTCATGCACATACAGATGTTACCCAACTGGATGCCATAGCTCGCCTTTTGGCCTTCAAGAGCCACAGGAACTTGACCAGAGAGGAATTTGATGATATGCTTGCCGTCGTTGGTAGCATTCTGCCGAAAGGGCACCTCTTGCCGGAGAACTTCTACTATTCGACCAAACTCCTCCGTGACCTTAAGATGTCATATGAGCCGATACACGCTTGTCCGAAGGGATGCATGCTATTCACAAAGGAGCATGCTAAGACAAATTATTGTATCCGCTGCAAATCCTCTAGGTACTTTGAGGTCGATCCCGATGGTGATGGTCAGAAGAGGCAGACCGGGGTTGCCCAAAACATTCTTCGGTATCTTCCAATCATACCGAGGCTCCAGCGACTCTTCATGACCGAGGATACTGCCCAGCAGATGCAGTGGGCAGTAGAAGGGAACAGATACCTCGACAAGATGATACATCCATCGGATGGTAGTGCATGGAAGAACTTTGTCAAGAAATATCCTGATAAAGCCGGTGACAAGAGGAGCGTAGCAGTTGCCATATCAACCGATGGGTTCAATCCATATGGCATGTCGGCTTCAGCATATAGTTGTTGGCCAGTGTTTGTTATTCCCCTGAACCTCCCCCCTGGCGTCTGCATGAGATCAGAGAACATGTTTGTCTCGATGATAATCCCAGGGCCGAAATACCCGGGTAAGAACATGAATGTGTATCTAGAACCGCTGGTGGATGACTTGCTTCATGGCTGGGAAGGTCGGGGGATCCGAACATTTGACGCTTCAAACAACGAGCACTTCGATATGTATGTCTGGTACCATACCTCTCTGCATGACCTACCAGCACGTGCGTTGTTCTACGGCTGGTGTACACATGGGAAGTGGCCTTGCCCAGTGTGCATGCAATCTCTGACTTTCTTCTGGCTGTCGAAGGGAGGCAAGTATTCCTGCTTTGATGAACATCGACAGTGTCTTGAGCCGAATCATCCATATAGGAGTGACAAAAAGAGGTTCAAGAAAGGTCGTGTTGTCCATGATCCAAAGCCACGTCTAAAGACCGGAAAGGAAATCAAGGCTGAGTTGGAAGCTCTCCAGCCAAACTCCGATGGGAATGGTTTCGTGGGATACGGGGATACGCACCAGTGGACCCACATTCCGTGCTTATGGAAGCTCCCTTACTTTGAGGATCTTGAGCTCCCGCATAACATTGATGTAATGCACACCGAAAAGAATATCGGTGAGGCCCTTTGGAGCACCATAATGCAAACCGAGAAGACGAAAGATAACATCAAGGCTCGAATTGATCAAGAAGCATTGTGCGATAGGCCAAAGTTGAACATGCAGCCACCCGGAGCCAAAGGCAGA
Source organism: Avena sativa (assembly GCA_916181665.1). NCBI lineage: Eukaryota > Viridiplantae > Streptophyta > Magnoliopsida > Poales > Poaceae > Avena > Avena sativa. The sequence goes on from OV702285.1 coordinate 19,634,631, forward strand.
AAAAGGTGGTCTAAGCCAAAGGCTCCTTTCTGCCCAACAAAGCCCCAAAGAAGGGAGATCTTCCAGTGGATCGCGCAAAGTTTGTTTTTCCCTGATGGTTATGCGGCCAACTGGATGAGGGGTGCGAACATGGAAACGTTGCGAGTACAAGGGCTCAAGAGTCATGACTACCACGTATGGCTTGAGCGGATAATGCCGGTGATGATTCGAGGCTATGTCGATGAGGAGACTTGGCGAGTGCTGTCGAGGTTGAGCCTTTTCTTCCGCCAGATTTGTGCTAGGGAGTTAGACCGTAAAGTTCTTGAGAAGCTACATGAACAGGCACCCGAGTTGCTTTGCGATCTAGAGATGCTACTTCCGCCAGGGTTCTTCAATCCGATGCAACATATGATCTTGCATCTTGCGGACGAGGCTTTAAAGGGGGGACCTGTGTGGGCCCGTTGGCAGTTTCCGCCCGAGAGAGAAACAAAGAAGCTTCGTAAGAAAACAGGCAATAAATGCAAGATCGAGGCATCCATAGCCGAGGCAGTCCTTAACGAGGAGGTTGCAAACTTCACCACAAAGCACTATGATGCCAACATTCCCACAAAGCACAACCCAGTGTTTCGTTACAATGCCGCCAACCCTGAAGATGTACCCAATCTTAGCATCTTCATTGGGGGTGGCAAATCAAGTGGCACAAAGAGGTTCGCAATGAAAAAACTTGAGGGGGAGTTGATCCACTCGTATGTCTTGAACACCATGGAAGAAGTGAAGCCGTACATCGAGTAAGTGATCACCATTTAGTTTTCCGCAAACATTCACTGCTATGTCCGTGCCTAACTCTCCTTTAAATTGTTATAGACGATTCAAGAGTGCACATTGGAAGAATCCAAATAGGGAGCCTAACCCTCAAGAGGAGCAGGATCTTTTCGATAAGGGTGGTGGTTTCGGTTTCGTCAGCTGGTTCTGTGGTTTGGTACTATTCGAGCCAACTTGTTGTGCTACACTTCTTGTGATAAACTTCTTATGCTAAACTTCTCGTTCTAACTTGTAGGCAAGAACTGACAAAGAGATGCAACCCGAGCTAAGAAATATTGCCAGGGGCTTTAACCATTCAGTCGACACGTTCAATGCTTATGACGTGAATGGGTATCGCTTCCATACCCATGAATACACAACTAGCCGGCCCAACCGGAAGACAACAAATAGCAGGGTCTTTTGTGAAGGCTCAGATGGCCTCTAGTACTATGGAAGAGTCGAGGGTATATATGAGCTGAATTACGGTTTTGGCAAAGGGATAAATCCCGTTGTATTCAAATGTCATTGGTTTGACCCACATAAGGTGAAACGGGATCCTGAAATTGGACTGGTCGAAGTTAAGAGAAACTCCGTTTATGCGGGAGATGATGTTTACATTTTGGCTACTCAGGCCTTCCAAGTATTCTATCTTCCGTACCCATGCCAAAACCCGACAAAACGTCTACAGGACTGGGATGTTGTGATGACGGTACCGACACGCAATAGGCCGCCCTTGCCAAACAAAGATGATTACCACCGCCTAGACCCCTCAACAAATGATGGAGAGTTTTATCAAGAAGAAGGGCTCCCCGGGCAATTCACTATCGACTTGTCCGCCGATGGTGACATGGTCGTAGACGATGAGCAAGAAGAAGCTGAGGATGAAGACACTGCGCAAGATGAAGCTGAGGAGGTTCACAACCAACAAGATGTGAGTTTGCTCGAGGCGTTCCATGCAGGCCTTGACGTGAACGATCCACAGGGACCACCTCCAGGTTTCGTGGATGATTATTGGTGGCCGGAAAATGATAGCGATGACGAAACCTCTCGTCCAATTCATAATCCTGACTCAGGCTTCTGATCCATGCATGTAGTAGTAATAATCTTTGTAGTAGTGTTTGCTATGTAATCCCGCTGGGCTATGTAATAAAATTTCTTTCCTTTTGTCTTTGTATTTGTAAGAACTCTATTCTATGTAATAAAATTTCTTTCCTTTTGTCTTTGTATTTGTAAGAACTCGTATCCCCAAAGTCGAGAGAGGACAGGTATTTTCGAGATTCATATAGCATGGGGATGTGACGGTGGCAAGCCCAGGAAAGGATTCTCGATCCACGACAACGATTCCTTTCGAGGAGTCGTTGCCGTGGAGACCGAATCCTTTCCTTGGCTTGCCGCGTATCATACCCATGCTATATGGATCATGGAAGTATTTCTCTTCTTTCGTCTTTGCCGATACGAATATAGATTAGCTAGCGTGACTTAAATGGAATAGATTAGATAGCTCTAAAGTCGAAAGGAAAGACATTACTTCACTATTCGTATAGCATGGGCGACATTGTTATATGAATCGTGAAATGGTTTCTTTCCTTTCGTCTTTGGAGAAACACAAGGAAGGCTTCATCTCGTATCCCCCAAGTCGAGAGAGGACAGGTATTTTCGAGATTCATATAGCATGGGGATGTGACGGTGGCAAGCCCAGGAAAGGATTCTCGATCCACGACAACGATTCCTTTCGAGGAGTCGTTGCCGTGGAGACCGAATCCTTTCCTTGGCTTGCCGCGTATCATACCCATGCTATATGGATCATGGAAGTATTTCTCTTCTTTCGTCTTTGCCGATACGAATATAGATTAGCTAGCGTGACTTAAATGGAATAGATTAGATAGCTCTAAAGTCGAAAGGAAAGACATTACTTCACTATTCGTATAGCATGGGCGACATTGTTATATGAATCGTGAAATGGTTTCTTTCCTTTCGTCTTTGGAGAAACACAAGGAAGGCTTCATCTCGTATCCCCCAAGTAGAGAGAGGACAGGTATTTTCGAGATTCATATAGCATGGGGATGTGACGGTGGCAAGCCCAGGAAAGGATTCTCGATCCATGACAACGATTCCTTTCGAGGAGTCGTTGCCGTGGAGACCGAATCCTTTCCTTGGCTTGCCGCGTCTCATACCCATGCTATATGGATCATGGAAGTATTTCTCTTCTTTCGTCTTTGCCGATACGAATATAGTGTGTGTTTAAAACTTGAGTATTATTGTACTGTTATGAATCTTGTGTCACTAATGTGTACTAATAAACTACTCTTTTCACTCTGTTTTGCAGGTGATTGAAATATGCCGGGGGGAAAGGGAGTTACAAGAAAGCTGAAAAGCTTGGCAAAACTGGTGACTGGTGGTTCAAAAGATGTCAGGGGGAAGCAGCCTACTAGTGCTACTGCTAGTGCTCCACTGCGCACTTCACAACGGCGAGGGCGTGGGAGGCGTGCGAGGACTCCTAGTCCCCCTCCGGTCTTCGAGGAGGACAAGCAGGAGCAGGAGCAGGAGCAGGAGCAGGAGAAGGAGGGGGAGGACGACGAGGAGGAGGAGGAGCCAGTTCGGCGTCAGGAGGATGAGGGGACGCACTCGGATTCTGACGAGGAGGAGCAGGAGCAGCAGGAGGATGAGGATGAGGGGTTGGGGTCTTTACCCTACGAGCTTGACACGTCCTTGAGGTGGGCGCCTCCGGAGGATGAGACGGAGTACCTTCAGGAGTACGCGGCCATGGACCCGAGCCTGGTGCCGCGGGAGAAGGCTCCATATCGGCGTGGGGTTTCGAGACTCCCCGACCTACCTTATCCCTATGCGGACAAGGTACTCGTGCCCGCTGGGTCGAGGTACATGATTTGACCCTAAACCATACATTGTAATTTTTATCACATACTGACCTTGTCCTTTTCATTTTGCAGTGCCTTTCTATATGAGGATGGGATCAAGCCATATCGTGGCTACTCAAGCATCCTTGGAGCCTTGGTTAGAAAGTATTTTCCTGGGATTGTCACTCTCCCAAATGGTTCAAAGGATGTGGCTTGGACTTGGAAGCATTACCACTATGCCGAAGATCCCGAAAAAAAGTACACCACCATCGCGGAGAAGGTTCAGGTTTTGTTCTGGGTAAGTTTGTTTTGCTTGTCATAATTCAATCGCCTTGAGGATGAAATACACTTGAACTCGTGGCTTGTCATAATTCAATCGCCTTTGACCCCCCTTTTTTCCCTATGTGCATACTTGTAGAAGTTCTTCGACATGGACAGGACGCGCAAAAGGGAGTGTTTGATGATTGTTCACGAGCTTGCCAAGAGGAAGGTGCAAGACATGCACTACGAGGCACGCGTGAACTGCGTTCGCAACTGGTTCGGCGATCGCAAGATTTGGATGAACAAGAGCCAAGCACGGGAGATGCTCTTCGAGCCGTGGCAGTACCTGCAGGTAGTTGCATTTTTGTTTTATTGATTTCTTGACCTTATTCTATTTTCTATTGTACTAATACGTGTGTCTTGTGGAAGTAGAACCCTCCTCAGTTCGTGGGTAATGACGAGCGGTGCTTCACGGCAATGGTAGCGTGGTGGACACACCCCAATTACCTCCAGAAACACGCCGATGCAAAGAAGCGGCGAGAGGAGATGGGGGGTGGATCACACCGCCAAGGCAGCATCCCCCTTGCCCTTCTTAGGCAAAAAGAGGTGAGAAAATGCTTTATTTGTTCTTGCTTGTAATTTTATTCTTTACTTCGCCCTTTGGAGTCCCCCTTCACTTAACTTCGTGCTCTTTTGTGCAGAAAATAAAGACAGGTCAAGAGCCGTCCGTGTTTGCCGTTTGGAAGAAGACACGCACGTTGGATGAGCCTAGGAACGGGAGCCTATGGATGAACGAGGGAGCCAGGCTCTGGGGTGAGAAGTACCCTGAGAAGTACAAGGAGGTGCATGGAGAAGATTCTAACCCTGAGACCGCCCCCTTCGACCCCGAGGTCGCCGTGCTGGCGGGAGAAGGCCAGAAGAATGGTCGCCTATGGATCGGTCACGGGTCCGTCGACCCTAAGACCATCCCATCTATGCGCCAGGTCCGGCGTGGTAGGACGAGCGACCAGCCTGCTATAGAGACCCGCCCACGGCCTTCGGTTGTAGCTCTCGAGCAGTTACGGGTATGTTCTTCCTCGGTCATCTATGTTTTACTACATGTTTTGTGTTGCAATGTTCATCTAATCGTGGCGACACGACGCAGGAGGAAATGGCCGCTGATAGGGCACGCAGAGAGGCGGCCGAGCAGCGGCAGCAGCAGCTGGAGCAGCAGATGGCCCATCAGCAGGGGTTGCTGGAGCAACAGGGGAAGATGATGCGGTGGATGACACAACAAATGCTCATCAATTCTCAACCAGGGACTCTTCCCACTCCTCCTTTTGCCTTCTCGTGGGTAAGTGATCAAGTGTCTTATTGTCCAATGCTCGCAATTTTCAATCTTGCCTTATTGTCTAATGCTCACAATTTCCAATGCTGCAGATGGACGATGCGATGCTGCCGCCTGGTGGGTCCGCGGGTGGATCGAACAACCAGGCGCCGCCGTCTTTCACCGTCAACAATCCGTCGGTCGTCCGGAGGCTGAATCAGAGTCCTCCAGGTTTGTTTTCTTATACTTGTCAAATTTATCCATGCCATCGCATTTGTAGAAATTTTAGCCATGATATGACACTTGTAGAAATTTTAGCCTTGTCATGATACTTATAGAAAATTTAGAAATTCCATGACACTTGTAGGAAATTTAGCCTTTCCATGATACTTATAGCAAATTTAGCAATTCCATGACACTTGTAGATAATTCTATGCCATTGTCAAAATTTTAGCCATGCTATGTGTAGCATCCCAGTTGTCTAACACCTGTAATGCTACTTGATCTAGTAATAAAAGGGCCACTTCCTACATATAATTGTTGCATCATCATCATATCATGCTCATGTCATCATGCCACCTTGCATTTGAGCATCATACAAAAACCCTTTTGCTTTGGTTCTTATCTCATATGCATTAATATTTGTATTTGCCTCTTGATATTGTATTTGGTTCTTGATATATTGTTAAATTCCCAAGTTGATTTGGGGGCATATCTCTTATTGACTCCACCACCTTTTCTTCACCACCTTATAATTCCACCATTCCACCTTATATGAGCTTGCCATTTTAATTGAGTTTTACCTCTAGCTCATGTGGGTTGGGATGGATCAAAATTCTAGCCCCACATGCTCCCATGTATGCACCATGTTGTTTTCACAATACTGGTATATGAGAGCCACATGGACACCTTTGCATGACTTGTGAGTGGAACCTTTCCTTAGTCTCCATATGGGTTGTTTTGGGGTTATTATCATGTTGGGATATTTTGGGACTATAAAATATCTAATGGCACCTACACACTAGCATGTCCCATCTTCATTCAAATATGGCTCCCCTCATTCACTCCACATGGAACTTTTCCTTCATTCTTTTTCTTGGGCCTTACTCCATCTTGTGAGGATGCAAATAAATAATGCCATGCTTATTATTTTTGTTATCACAAGGATGATACATGGCATTTAATGTTTTGCATGGCCCATGCAAGTGCCACCTTTTACTTGACTTTTGAATGTTATTTTTGGTTTTGCTTGCATGGATCACCCTTTCCTTTGCTTGATCTGGTTTTGGCTTGTATAATACCCCACCAAACCCTCTATCTCTCCCTCTCCCCCTCTAGTTAAACCTTACCTTTAACACCATTCCCCATCCATGCATGCACATGTGATCATGTGGGTGTGCATAAGCCCTAAACCCCCTACCCCTCTCTTTAACCTCCCACCACACCTTGTGCTTGACCTTGTGATGCCATTGTCATGTGTTAAACATGGGCATCTCCCTTACCCTCTCATCTCTCCTCTCAACAACCCTAAGCCGAACCCTAATCCAAACCCTAGACCATGCCCTACCTCTCTCTCTCTCTCGGCCCCTCTCTCTCTACCATGCCGGCCCCACCTGGCCACCCTCTCCCTGGCCCCACACCCCAGCTCTCTCTCTTTCTCTCTTCCCACAAACCCTAGCCGAGCCCACCCAACCTAGCTACAACTACACCCGATCCACCTCTCTCCTCTCTCTTGCTCCCTCTGCCGGCGTGCCCCACCCGAGCCCCCTCCTCTCTGGCCCTACCTGGCAGCCCCATCCCCATGCCTAGCTACCCTGCCCCTGGCCGATCACGTGAGGAGGAGGAAAGGTGGCACCCGAGTCCACCTTTATCACCTTCCCCTCCCCCACGCAAGCCTCACCTGCCCCCGTCCTTATCTACCCCTTCCTCGCCCCTCTAGCCTCCCCCAGATCCCACCCAGAGGCCCTGCCTCGTTCCCCTCTGCCCCTCTTTTCTTCACCACCATCGCCGGCCACCGTCGGCTTCGGCGTCTATCTGCAGTACGAGGAGGCGAGCGAGGTTGTTGGGTGTCGAGGAAGCTCTGCAAGGTCGCCGCATCACCCCTGTACCCGCAGACGAGGAGGAGAAGCCCCAGGACGCTGGACACCGACGCGCCCCACCGCGAAACCCTAGCTCGCCGGCGTCTGCCTCGTCGCCGACCTGCTGCTCCCCTGCACGATCCACCCCCCTCAACCAACTGTCGGTAAGCCCCCGACCCCCCTGGACATGCTCTGGCCCTTCCTCGTTTCCTGGCGGCGACGTGCGTTCCGTCGAGCACACTCGGTGCACCGGCGGCCGCGCGCATCTGCTCTGTTCCGTGCCGTCTAGCGCCATATCTAGCCATGCCCCCCTACCTGACATCAACACACGGCCACCGCAGTGGTTCCGCCCCACCGCGCGCAAGATCAATAGTGGGCCGTGTCCACTTTGCACATACCCCCCCTCTTTTGTTTTCCTAAACCGCGGTCCAGCCTAGCCCCACCAGTCAGCGTCAGATGGTTTTTGCAAAAAGGCTCCCCAGGTTTTTAGGCCTCAACCCGCGGTCCTTATCCACCCGCCTGTCAGCCGCTGCCGTTTTTCCCCGCTGGCACGTGGGCCCGCGAACCCCTGTCCCCACCCGTCAGCTTCGGTGGCTGGCAGCAGCCGCGGTGACCACCAGTTTTCCCCGCGCGTGGCCCTGTGCCAGCTGTGTCCCCACCAGTCAGTGACTGGGGTAGCTCTAGCCCATGTAAGAAAAGTCCAGCAGCCTGTCTGTTTTATTTCAAATCAAATTCAAACTAATTCAAATTCAAATCCCAATCTGTTTTTAATATCTTTTAAATTATAAATCCAAATAATGCATATAATATATGTTTTTGAATCAGAAAAATGTGAGGATTTCAAATATGCTATTCAAATTACCTTTTGCAGATTTAAAATTGCAAGTTGAGTAAATTACGACAAAATGCCACTGGAACTTAATAAATTAATAACTTTTGATATATAACTCCGAATTTAACAAATGATATGTCTAAAATGATCAGCTCGACGAGACCTTTCTGTTTATGCTATCCATAACTTCAATTGTAGCATGCATCATATAAATATATAGTATACAGCAACTAATATGACAATAAAATGTGGCCAAACCTTAATAAAATGACTTATTCTTGTATACCACACCTCACCCGTGCCATGCTACGTTATTGCCATGCAACTGGTGCATCATTCATCATGGCATGATTGTTTGCTTGACGCATTTTATTTCTATTCTTGTGCACTTTATTTATGTTGGCCCTTGTTTGTTTGGTTCTTCTTCGGATAGACTCTGAGCAGGGGATATATCAAGAGAACCAGGAGCACTACCCAGATCCGTCTCTCGCTTCAACTGAGTTGCCAGGCAAGCACTACCACATGCTTGCATACATACAGTACCTCTTGCCTCTATCTTATTCTTGCATCATTGAGTCGCGATTGCATTAAACTGAATCCCAAGTATTGCATAGCCTTTACTTTTAAACCCCACCAAGCTTGTACCTCCATCCCATGAGCCATTACTACAGGAGTTGTTTGAGCCATGCGAGTCGTAGAACAGCATGTGTAGGGTATGTGAGTGTCTGATGGATAACGAGGTACCTAAACAACTTAACCTGAGTAGTAATGGGATAACTAATGAAAGTGGCACCGGTGAGCAATATCTGCTATTTGGTTTTTCCTGCTCACTTGTGTCCCGTAGGACCCCGAGTACTTGATTCCTGTTCCTTGATTTATCGCGCTATCCACATACGGGAGGCTTATGGGACCCCCCTGAGCCAGAGCTTGATTCCGTCTTATTTCTTGGGGCCACAAACTAGTTTGAGGTCTTATTTACTATCCTGTACTTATGCCATGTTTACTGCTTTATTTAAGATTGTGCGAGGAGCACACTGTACTGTTTAGGTAAGCGGATGTTTTCACGGTATCGACAAGCCCAGTCACATTTTCGGGTTCCCAGTCGTTTACAGCCATTGACGCAAACCTTGAGTCCGTCTCGGAGTCAGCTAGCTTCGTTGCGGGTCTACTCAATGGGGTGGCCCCCTGAAATATTTCTGAATCTTGTGATTGCTTTGTCGTGAAGGCCTCGTTGGGTTTTGATTTGGTTTTTCCGAGGTTGATCGAGTGTGTGTTGCTATTTGTGCACCCCTGCAGGGTAAAAATTTCTGAAAGCCGTGTCCGCGGTTATGGACGACTTGGAGCACAGTTTCTCGATCATAGACAAGCATAACTAAAGTACCGCTTTAATCTGACTAAGTAAATTGACTAGTAAATAGTGGAACACTCATGGAATGGTTAATAAAATTGCCAACGGATGGGGGGTTGTTCGTCCGCTTCCTCGTTGGTAAGCGAGGAGGAGGATGGATCTGATGAAATTACTGTTATAACTGTTGTCATTAATTCACGGACATCCGTCTATCTTTGGTTAGGCGGATGGTTAGCAATTATCTATAGAACTGTTAGGGTTTATCTTTTGCTGCAATTGCGTCACCCCAGGTTGTGTCCCCTTTAGAGGCATAAAGACTTGCTGAGTACCCTTAGGGTCTCACACGATAAATTATTTGGTTCAGATGAACAGGTACACTCGCAGGACGGATACTGGGTGGAAGAGGCTGATGATGTGGGCAACGATCGTTCGGTGTAGAGTTTCCGGGAACGGGGATCCGTGAGATCTGTGGGCGGGATGTACTTATTTCTATGGCATCTTATGCCGATTTGCTTCTTATCCGTACTCGGACTTTGTTTTGCCGCTTCCGCTTGATACTCTGATGTGTGATGTATGAGGAATTATCCTAAAATATTATATCTATCTAGGTCATTTGAATCTTGCCGTATGGCGTTGCTATATTTCCTTTCTTTCTAGATGGAATGGCTCTGATGTACTGTTGTATGGTGGCTTGCATACATACTCACTTGTGTATGTAGTTGATCCCTTCGCCTGCCGATTACGCCGCCCGTACAGGTCCCGATGAATTGGAAGTGGTTGGGACGGCCGAAAGGTCTACCCGTGAGTGGCTTTTGGGGCCCCACCGTACTATTTCAACCACTTCCGCTCATCCAGGCTTGTATCTAGGAGCGTAATTCACCGAGGTAGTTACAATTGGTATCAGAGCCATCCCGACCTTCAGGGTCTCAGCCAAACGGTCGTTGTCAGTCTAGCAAATATTTTTGGTAGTTATGTATACTAGGGAAAAACAAAACGTGAGAGTAGGACTGCTTCCATTTTTCTTCTTAACCTCCCACCCACCCTCTTCTGGTAAGGAAGTGTAACGTTTTCAATCCTCTTCTTAAAAGTTCAAACTAGGATTCGCGTGTTCTGGGTTTCCGTAGTACCATAGGTTGTGTGTTTGTGTGTGTGTGTGTAATTCCTTGTCTATCTATTGCATCCAAGTTGTTATCTAATCAGCCTTTTGGTTATCAACTGTTGGTACATTCCATACCGACAGGCTTTTGCAAACCGACGCGATCTGTCTTACTCTTTGTTATCCGACGTTATCTTGTTTGGGGTGTTCGTTTCTGTAGTTACTAATCTTTAGGTTCAACGTGAGAAGAAGGGGTTAGGATATGTGTTCCACTTGTTCATGTGCGGAGTAATGATTTGAGTGCGGGATGGAGTCGCGACCATACCACTACTCTTATCATTCGCTTTTGTATATTGAATTGGTAGAGTCACTAATCTTGATTCGTTAAGTAATTTTGCGCATCTATTGGTATTTTAATGCCGAAATTTGTGGAAAATTTTTCTTTGATATATTTGTGTACCACACTCCTTTTCAGTCGTGTGCGATATGCTTAATATCTTTTAGGTGCTTTGAACTTTGCTGATATTTTAATATCATCTTAGTAAATTGTATCCTTTAATCTTGGTTAATTCCATCTTGGTACTATTTTGGATTATTATTATTCTCCATTATAGTACTGACTTGTGTTTTATATCAATCTCAGGATGGCTCCACCACGCCGTTCAGATGAGGACATACCACCGGAATTGGGGGCCGTGTTGTCAAACATAGCCAATGCCTTGGCAGCAATGCAGCAGAACCAGCAGCGTTTGGAAGAGAGTGTTCGGAGGAATGAGTTTGCTCCACTCCCTCCACCTCCCAAGCGGGGCGACATCAAAAGCTTCCTGAAGTTCAACCCTCGCCAATTTGATGTTTCTGATCGACCACTGGACGCGGATGATTGGCTGCGTGAGATGTCAAGGTTACTCGAGACTGCTGATGTTCCTGAGCAGGAGTGGGTAAAGTGTGCTACTCACCTTCTAAAGGGAGATGCAGCTCTCTGGTGGGAGAATTACTTGAAGGCAAGCTGCACTGGTTTTCAGCCTACTTGGGAAAGGTTCACTGCAGCTTTCAAAGAGCAGTTTCTGTCAGAGATTGTCATGGAAAGGATGAAGGAAGCGTTTCTCAACCTCAAGCAGGGAAATGATAATGTCAACACCTACATCAGGAACTTCATGAATCTTTCTCGTTATGGTGGCGATGAGGTATCTGATGACATGAAGAAACAAAAGAGGTTCAGGCAAGGGCTCAATGCATCGATCAAGTATGCAATCACACATGCAAGGCCGGCATCTTTCCTGGAACTACAGCACACAGCTCTGCAAGAGGAAGCAAGCAGGCAAGTGTTTGAGGAGTCCAAGAAACACAACCGTGATGCATCAAGCTCTTCAGCTATGGCAGCTCCTTCTAAGCGGCGTGTCTGGGTTCCTAACACCCCACCGTCGCTCCCGGCTTCACCAAGACCTGCAAGCTACGCGTCAAGGCCACTAAACTCCATCACTGCTGCTCCCAGGGGCTACACCAACAACTACCCTGGAGCGCCTGGCGGAGTCCCTGGCTACGTTGCTCCACGTCCACCTGGTGCTTGCTTCACGTGTGGAGATCCTGGACATCTGAACTGGAACTGTCCGTTGAAGAACAAAGCTCTTCCTCCACCCCCTCCAAGACCTGCGGCAAGCTCTCCTATGGTTCGTGCACCACCACCTCGGGCTCTCAACATCAACACTAAGCCCGGGTCTACTGTTGATCGTGCCAATTGTGTCAACGCCGCTCAAGCTGAGCATGCACCTGGAGTTGTGATGGGTATGCTTTCCGTTAACTCAGTCCCTGCATGAGTTTTGTTTGATTCTGGTGCATCGCATTCTTTTGTTTCTCACAAGTTTGCATATGAGAATGAGTTAGCAATGGATCCTCTCCTTAAGAAGTTAATGGTCCTTTCTCCTGGAACAAATATGGTAGCTTCTAAAGTCAGCCATGGCAATCAAGTTGAGATTGGTGGCTCTTCGTTCTCGGCTTCTTTAATTGTTCTGGGCAATTCTGACATTGATGTCATCTTGGGCATGGATTGGTTGACGGCAAATGCAGCTGTGATTGATTGTGCTGAACGCTCGGTTTCTCTGAAGATTCCTGAAGGCCATATAGTCTTTTCTCCAAGTCTGACTCCTGCTGTCCAGCTTTTCTCTTTGGCGGCTCTGAATGATGATGCTATGGAAGCTATTCAGAGAGTCCCAGTGGTCTGTGAGTTTCCGGATGTTTTTCCTGAAGAGTTGCCGGGTATGCCTCCGGATCGTGAGGTTGAGTTTGTAATTGAGCTTGAACCTGGAACGGCTCCTATCTCCAAGCGGCCTTATAAAATGGGTCCTGCTGAGTTGGCTGAACTCAAACGTCAGCTTGATGAACAAGAGAAGTTGGGTTTCATTCAACACAGTACTTTTTCTTGGGGTAGCCCAACAATCTTTGTGAAGAAGCGTGACAGGACTGATAGACTTTGTGTTGACTATCGGGCTCTCAATGCTAAAACCATCAAGAACAAATATCCCCTTCCGCGGATTAATGATCTCTTTGACCAGCTAGCTGGAGCTGTGGTATTCTCTAAGCTGGACTTGAGGAGTGGTTATCACCAAATCAAAATTCGCAAGGAAGATGTGCCCAAAACAGCTTTCACCACCCGCTATGGCCTGTATGAGTACACAGTCATGTCTTTCGGTCTCACCAACGCACCTGCTACCTTCTCGAGGCTTATGAACTCGGTTTTCATGGAGTACCTTGATAAGTTCGTTGTGGTCTATCTGGATGACATCCTGGTCTATTCTAAGTCCAAGGAAGAGCATGAAGAACACCTGCGGTGTGTCCTAAGCAAGCTTCGTGAGAACCGCTTGTATGCAAAGTTCTCAAAGTGTGAGTTTTGGCTGCCTGAAGTAACCTATCTTGGTCATGTCATCTCTACCAAGGGCATTGCAGTCAACCCGGAAACTGTGAAGACAATTGTTGAATGGCTTCCTCCTGTTAATGTCAAAGAAGTGCGGAGTTTTCTTGGTTTGGCTAGTTATTGCCGTCGCTTCGTTCAGAACTTCTCGAAGATAGCGAAGCCTCTTACCGATATCCTCAAGAAAGGCAAGAAATACCTGTGGACTCCTGCATGTCAAGCAAGCTTTGAGACACTCAAAGAGAAGCTCACTTCCACACCAGTCTTGGTTCCTCCGGATACATCCAAGCCTTTCCAGATATTCTGTGACGCCTCTTTGCAAGGATTGGGTGCGGTTCTTATGCAAGAAAAACAAGTTGTTGCTTATGCCTCTCGACAGTTGAAGACGCATGAGATCAACTACCCCACACATGACCTCGAGCTCGCAGCAGTTGTCTTTGCTTTGAAGCTATGGAGGCACTACTTGCTTGGCAACCGTTGTGAGATATTTTCTGACCACAAAAGTTTGAAGTATATCTTCACTCAGCCTGATCTCAACCTTCGGCAGAGGAGATGGATCGAAGCAATCAATGACTTTGATTTGACCATCAACTACACACCGGGCAAAGCTAATGTCATGGCCGATGCTCTCAGCCGCAAAGCTTATGTCAACAACCTCATGATGGAAGAACAGCAACCTCTTTTGTGCAAGGAATTCCGTCAGCTCAACCTGGAAGTTGTGGAACAAGGGCATCTCCTGAACCTTCTGGATACTCCTCTCTTGGAAGAAAAGATTCGTTTTCGTCAGCGTGGTGATCCGCACACCAGAAAGATCACCTCCCAGCTTCAGCTTCCGAAGTATGAGTCCTTCCACGTAGATGATCAAGGCACGCTTTTCTTCGAACACCGGATGTTTGTTCCGAACTACCCGGGTTTGAGAGAGCAAGTTCTCAAGGAGGCGCATGATTCGGTTCTATCTATCCACCCTGGCAGCACAAAGATGTACATGGACTTGAAAACACAGTATTGGTGGCCTGGTCTGAAACGATATTGTGCAAAGTATGTCTCGGAGTGTGATGTTTGCCGCAGAGTGAAAGCTGTCCATCAGAAACCTTTCGGTCTTCTACAGCCATTGAAACCTCCGGAATGGAAATGGGAGAAAGTAGAGATGGACTTCATCACTGGCTTTCCAAGGTCGCAGAAGGGCAACAATGCAATCTTTGTTGTCATTGACAGGCTTTCCAAAGTGGCTCATTTCTTCCCCATCAAGGAAACAATTTCTGGAATTCAGTTGGCTGAGCTCTATATCAACAGAATTGTCTCTCTGTATGGGGTTCCGCTTGAGATCAGTTCAGACCGTGGAAGCATCTTCACTTCCAAGTTCTGGGAAAGTTTCCAAAATGCTTTGGGAACAAAGTTGAACTTCAGCACAGCTTACCACCCTCAGTCGCAAGGACAAGTTGAAAGGATCAATCAGATTCTGGAGGATATGCTACGTGCTTGCGTCATCTCTTTTGGCATGAAGTGGGAAGAATGTCTTCCTTACGCTGAATTCTCTTACAACAACAACTTCCAGAAGAGTCCGAAGATGGCACCATTTGAGGCTCTCTATGGTCGCAAGTGCAGAACTCCGATTGGTTGGTCAGGTGCAGGAGAAAGAATCTGGTTTGGCCCTGACATTGTAACTCAAGCGGAGGAGAAGGTGCATATCATTCTTAAGAACCTGAAGATTGCTCAAAGTCGTCAGAAGAGCAACTATGACAGGAAGCACACGGACATGGTGTATGCCCCTGGTGATCTCGTTTACCTTCGTGTCACTCCCATGAAAGGCACACACCGCTTTGGTATCAAAGGAAAGCTGGCTCCTAGATACATCGGTCCTTTCAAGATTCATGGTAGAAGAGGAGAAGTTGCTTATGCCCTTGAGCTCCCGGAAAAACTCAAAGTCCATGATGTTTTCCACATCTCTCAGCTCAAGAAGTGCTTCAAAGATCCCGGTAGGACCGTGGACCATGAGCTAATCGACCTCCAAGAAGACCTGTCTTATCAAGAACACCCCACCAAAATCCTTGAGACCGCAGAAAGAAGGACTCGCAACAAGTCCATCAAGTTCTGCAAGGTGCAGTGGTCACACCATTCTGTTGATGAAGCCACTTGGGAGCGTGAAGATGAACTCCGTGCCAACTATCCTACCCTCTTTGTGTCTTCTTCTTCTTCCTAGAATCTCGGGGCGAGATTCCTGTTTAGTGGGGGAGAGTTGTAGCATCCCAGTTGTCTAACACCTGTAATGCTACTTGATCTAGTAATAAAAGGGCCACTTCCTACATATAATTGTTGCATCATCATCATATCATGCTCATGTCATCATGCCACCTTGCATTTGAGCATCATACAAAAACCCTTTTGCTTTGGTTCTTATCTCATATGCATTAATATTTGTATTTGCCTCTTGATATTGTATTTGGTTCTTGATATATTGTTAAACGCCCAAGTTGATTTGGGGGCATATCTCTTATTGACTCCACCACCTTTTCTTCACCACCTTATAATTCCACCATTCCACCTTATATGAGCTTGCCATTTTAATTGAGTTTTACCTCTAGCTCATGTGGGTTGGGATGGATCAAAATTCTAGCCCCACATGCTCCCATGTATGCACCATGTTGTTTTCACAATACTGGTATATGAGAGCCACATGGCCACCTTTGCATGCCTTGTGAGTGGAACCTTTCCTTAGTCTCCATATGGGTTGTTTTGGGGTTATTATCATGTTGGGATATTTTGGGACTATAAAATATCTAGTGGCACCTACACACTAGCATGTCCCATCTTCATTCAAATATGGCTCCCCTCATTCACTCCACATGGAACTTTTCCTTCATTCTTTTTCTTGGGCCTTACTCCATCTTGTGAGGATGCAAATAAATAATGCCATGCTTATTATTTTTGTTATCACAAGGATGATACATGGCATTTAATGTTTTGCATGGCCCATGCAAGTGCCACCTTTTACTTGACTTTTGAATGTTATTTTTGGTTTTGCTTGCATGGATCACCCTTTCCTTTGCTTGATCTTGTTTTGGCTTGTATAATACCCCACCAAACCCTCTATCTCTCCCTCTCCCCCTCTAGTTAAACCTTACCTTTAACACCATTCCCCATCCATGCATGCACATGTGATCATGTGGGTGTGCATAAGCCCTAAACCCCCTACCCCTCTCTTTAACCTCCCACCACACCTTGTGCTTGACCTTGTGATGCCATTGTGATGTGTTAAACATGGGCATCTCCCTTACCCTCTCATCTCTCCTCTCAACAACCCTAAGCCGAACCCTAATCCAAACCCTAGACCATGCCCTACCTCTCTCTCTCTCGGCCCCTCTCTCTCTACCATGCCGGCCCCACCTGGCCACCGTCTCCCTGGCCCCACACCCCAGCTCTCTCTCTTTCTCTCTTCCCACAAACCCTAGCCGAGCCCACCCAACCTAGCTACAACTACACCCGATCCACCTCTCTCCTCTCTCTTGCTCTCTCTGCCGGCGTGCCCCACCCGAGCCCCCTCCTCTCTGGCCCTACCTAGCAGCCCCATCCCCATGCCTAGCTACCCTGCCCCTGGCCGATCACGTGAGGAGGAGGAAAGGTGGCACCCGAGGCCACCTTTATCACCTTCCCCTACCCCACGCAAGCCTCACCTGCCCCCGTCCTTATCTACCCCTTCCTCGCCCCTCTAGCCTCCCCCAGATCCCACCCAGAGGCCCTGCCTCGTTCCCCTCTGCCCCTCTTTTCTTCACCACCATCGCCAGCCACCGTCGGCTTCGGCGTCTATCTGCAGTACGAGGAGGCGAGCGAGGTTGTTGGGTGTCGAGGAAGCTCTGCAAGGTCGCCGCATCACCCCTGTACCCGCAGACGAGGAGGAGAAGCCCCAGGACGCTAGACACCGACGCGCCCCGCCGCGAAACCCTAGCTCGCCGGCGTCTGCCTCGTCGCCGACCTGCTGCTCCCCTGCACGATCCACCCCCCTCAACCAACTCTCGGTAAGAACCCGACCCCCCTGGACATGCTCTGGCCCTTCCTCGTTTCCTGGCGGCGACGTGCGTTCCATCGAGCACACTCGGTGCACCGGCGGCCGCACGCATCTGCTCGGTTCCGTGCCGTCTAGCGCCATATCTAGCCACGCCCCCCCTACCTGACATCAACACACGGCCACCGCAGTGGTTCCGCCCCACCGCGCGCACGCCCGCGTCGCGGGTTCGAATCCCGCCTCGCCGCGCTGCCCTCTGCCCTCTTTTCGATCAAGGCAGAGAAGATCAATAGTGGGCCGTGTCCACTTTGCACATACCCCCCCCTCTTTTGTTTTCCTAAACCGCGGTCCAGCCTAGCCCCACCAGTCAGCGTCAGATGGTTTTTGCAAAAAGGCTCCCCAGGTTTTTAGGCCTCAACCCGCGGTCCTTATCCACCCGCCTGTCAGCCGCTGCCGTTTTTCCCCGCTGGCACGTGGGCCCGCGAACCCCTGTCCCCACCCGTCAGCTTCGGTGGCTGGCAGCAGCCGCGGTGACCACCAGTTTTCCCCGCGCGTGGGCCTGTGCCAGCTGTGTCCCCACCAGTCAGTGACTGGGGTAGCTCTAGCCCGTGTAAGAAAAGTCCTGCAGCCTGTCTGTTTTATTTCAAATCAAATTCAAACTAATTCAAATTCAAATCCCAATCTGTTTTTAATATCTTTTAAATTATAAATCCAAATAATGCATATAATATATGTTTTTGAATCAGAAAAATGTGAGGATTTCAAATATGCTATTCAAATTACTTTTTGCACATTTAAAATTGCAAGTTGAGTAAATTACGACAAAATGCCACTGGAACTTAATAAATTAATAACTTTTGATATATAACTCCGAATTTAACAAATGATATGTCTAAAATGATCAGCTCGACGAGACCTTTCTGTTTATGCTATCCATAACTTCAATTGTAGCATGCATCATATAAATATATAGTATACAGCAACTAATATGACAATAAAATGTGGCCAAACCTTAATAAAATGACTTATTCTTGTATACCACACCTCACCCGTGCCATGCTACGTTATTGCCATGCAACTGGTGCATCATTCATCATGGCATGATTGTTTGCTTGACGCATTTTATTTCTATGCTTGTGCACTTTATTTATGTTGGCCCTTGTTTGTTTGGTTCTTCTTCGGATAGACTCTGAGCAGGGGATATATCAAGAGAACCAGGAGCACTACCCAGATCCGTCTCTCGCTTCAACTGAGTTGCCAGGCAAGCACTACCACATGCTTGCATACATACAGTACCTATTGCCTCTATCTTATTCTTGCATCATTGAGTCGCGATTGCATTAAACTGAATCCCAAGTATTGCATAGCCTTTACTTTTAAACCCCACCAAGCTTGTACCTCCATCCCATGAGCCATTACTACAGGAGTTGTTTGAGCCATGCAAGTCGTAGAACATCATGTGTAGGGTATGTGAGTGTCTGATGGATAACGAGGTACCTAAACAACTTAACCTGAGTAGTAATGGGATAACTAATGAAAGTGGCACCGGTGAGCAATATTTGCTATTTGGTTTTTCCCGCTCACTTGTGTCCCGTAGAACCCCGAGTACTTGATTCCTGTTCCTTGATTTATCGCGCTATCCACATCCGGGAGGCTTATGGGACCCCCCTGAGCCAGAGCTTGATTCCGTCTTATTTCTTGGGGCCACAAACTAGTTTGAGGTCTTATTTACTATCCTGTACTTATGCCATGTTTACTGCTTTATTTAAGATTGTGCGAGGAGCACACTGTACTGTTTAGGTAAGCGGAATGTTTTCGCGGTATCGACAAGCCCAATCACATTTTCGGGTTCCCAGTCGTTTACAGCCATTGACGCAAACCTTGAGTCCGTCTCGGAGTCAGCTAGCTTCGTTGTGGGTCTACTCAATGGGGTGGCCCCCTGAAATATTTCTGAATCTTGTGATTGCTTTGTCGTGAAGGCCTCGTTGGGTTTTGATTTGGTTTTTCCGAGGTTGATCGAGTGTGTGTTGCTATTTGTGCACCCCTGCAGGGTAAAACTTTCTGAAAGCCGTGTCCGCGGTTATGGACGACTTGGAGCACAGTTTCTCGATCATAGACAAGCATAACTAAAGTACCGCTTTAATCTGACTAAGTAAATTGACTAGTAAATAGTGGAACACTCATGGAATGGTTAATAAAATTGCCAACGGATGGGGGGTTGTTCGTCCGCTTCCTCGTTGGTAAGCGAGGAGGAGGATGGATCTGATGAAATTACTGTTATAACTGTTGTCATTAATTCACGGACATCCGTCTATCTTTGGTTAGGCGGATGGTTAGCAATTATCTATAGAACTGTTAGGGTTTATCTTTTGCTGCAATTGCATCACCCCAGGTTGTGTCCCCTTTAGAGGCATAAAGACTTGCTGAGTACCCTTAGGGTCTCACACGATAAATTATTTGGTTCAGATGAACAGGTACACTCGCAGGACGGATACTGGGTGGAAGAGGCTGATGATGTGGGCAACGATCGTTCGGTGTAGAGTTTCCGGGAACGGGGATCCGTGAGATCTGTGGGCGGGATGTGCTTATTTCTATGGCATCTTATGCCGATTTGCTTCTTATCCGTACTCGGACTTTGTTTTGCCGCTTCCGCTTGATACTCTGATGTGTGATGTATGAGGAATTATCCTAAAATATTATATCTATCTAGGTCATTTGAATCTTGCCGTATGGCGTTGCTATATTTCCTTTCTTTCTAGATGGAATGGCTCTGATGTACTGTTGTATGGTGGCTTGCATACATACTCACTTGTGTATGTAGTTGATCCCTTCGCCTGCCGATTACGCCGCCCGTACAGGTCCCGATGAATTGGAAGTGGTTGGGACGGCCGAAAGGTCTACCCGTGAGTGGCTTTTGGGGCCCCACCGTACTATTTCAACCACTTCCGCTCATCCAGGCTTGTATCTAGGAGCGTAATTCACCGAGGTAGTTACACTATGACACTTGTAGAAATTTTAGCCTTGCCATGACACTTATAGAAATTCTAGACTTGCTATGGGACTTGTAGATATTCGTGATTTTACTTGTCATATTGATGTAATTGCCATGAGACTCGTCAAAATCCCATGTTATTGCCATTTCCATCAACTTGCCTAGAAACTTGTACATATTGATGATTTTACTTGTCATATTTATGTGCTTGTCTTGAACTTGTAGGATCTCACGATGGAGCATGAGCTTGTGGAGCACTCGGAGTTGATGATCTTGTAATATTTGTCTAGTTTAGGTCTTATAACTTGTTGGTTATGCACTTGGTAGTATTTGACACTTGTGGCATGACCTTGTGGCAAGAATAAACACTAGCATTTGACAATTGTAATATTTGTGAAATCTCTTGCTTTCGTGGTGATGATGTTTGCTAGTGTTGGTGATGCATTTTGGTGTTGGTGATGATTATATTGTTGTTGTTGATGAGTATATTATTGTTGTTGATGAGTATATTATTGTTGTTGATGATCTGTAGATCATATATATATTATGTTTTGAATTGCAGGAAATGACTGGAAACAGGAAAAAAATTTAAAAATGACAGCTCCTTTGCCGTGTGTATACACACGGCAAAATGGTCACTTTGCCGTGTGTATACACACGGCAAAGAAGCCACGTGTGAGCCACCTGTGCGCCCCTGGGCAATGTCACAGGGCCTTTGCCGTGTGCAGTGCGCAGTAGACACACGACAAAGGAGAGAACATTGCCGTGTGTCCCCCCCACGGGCACACGGCAAAGGAATGAACGTTTCCGTGTGTCCCCCCTAATGAGCACACGGCAAAGAGCACACACACGGCAACAAGAATGCACACGGCTACGATGATCAACACGGCAAAGGTTGAGGCACACGGCAAAGACCGGGGACACGGCAAAGAGGAGGCACACGGCGAAGAACGAACACACAGCAAAGAGTCATCACACATGGAAAAGGAGGAACACGGCAAAGATGTGTCGGCTCCGTTAGACGGACGGAACTGTCAAGTACTTTACTTTGCCGTGTCGATGCAGTAAACACACGGCAAAGGCTTTGCCGTGTTCCGGGCGCAAAGACACACGGCAAAGAGCCTTTGCCGTGGCTGCCGTTGCCGTGTGGCTTTTGCCGTGTGCATGCACACGGCAAAGGCTTTGCCGAGTTCCGGGGGGCCTTTGCCGTGTCTTTTTCCCACACGACAAAGAGCCTGTGTGCCGTAGTGATGGCCTCCTCAGCACAACTACAATTTTTTTACTACCCCTAGTAATATGTTAGCCTTGAGACATGCGGCCCAAAATTTCTGTCGAATTAACTCACAGGACACAGACGAAAGTCACGACTCACGGCATGAGATTCTTATCCTCTCATGTACAACGTCACATCGCAACGACGGGCTGCCTAGTGGGCGGCGACGGTGGCTGATGGTCTGGTCGTCAGGCGGCGGCGCAGCCGTCTCATACACACCCAGGCCGAGAAAACAGCCCAGGCAAGCTACAGGAGTGCAAGTGGATGCGCGGAGGCTAGCAGTAGCTGGAGATTCGAGCTCCGATTAAGGGACTAGTGTGGCACCAAGCATCCAACAGCCGAACAACGCTGAAAGTTGTAGGGGTTCGTAGAATGGAAAATAAAATTTTCTATTGCATGAACACACAAAATCCAAGATCTAATCTATGAGACCGGTGCAACGAGTTTATAGAGTACCAACCCTCGAAGATCCAACGCGTTTAACGAGATCGGATTCTCGTAGTTGATATAGTCGTTCACTTGCCGATCTCAAGATCACGAAGACGATCCTTCCGGCTGTCGTGGTATTGCCGACGAGTACGCCATAGAGGGGTCCTCACAGATCGTGTTTAGAGAGGTGGGGGAAGGCGGCAAGTTGACGGGTACGAGGTAACACAGCTTACCCAGGTTCAGATCCCACGACGGTGGAGGAATCCTACTCCTGCTATAAATCACTATAATGGCAATATGCCGAGTTACAGGGATCGGTTCGCTGTGCGCGATATGAGTTTTCTGATATTAGTATTGCCCTAAAGGCTCCTCTAGGTCTGGTTTATATAGTCGCCAGATCCTAAGGTTACAGGGAAAGTCCTAGCGAACAGGTTACAGAGTCCTACACGAGTACTAACTAGTCTAACGTGTCTTGTACTCCAAGGCTCCGGGTATGTCGGTGACTCCATCGTAGACTTCCTTTATCCGACATGGGCTTCCCTTCTGGATCCTTCTAACTGGGCCGCCCAGCAGGCCATGGGTCTTTCTACCAACTATGGGCCATCCGGGTTATCCAGATTAGAGACATGCAATGGTGACATCCATTTAGCATATCCCCAACAGTAGCCCCGGAGAACTCCGAGATCTTGCGCCGTCTTGCCTCTTTAGATTGAATGCTCCGTCTAGGTGAATGTCGGCAAATCGTCAAGAAACATCTTGTAGTCCTCCCAAGAACCCTGCAAAATTCCCCGTCTTCGATACAGAAGTCGGAGAATCACTGAGCTTTCCATCGTACTCTTCTCATAGCCGGACATGATCTGTCCATGCCAGAATCTTCAGATGGGACTATTCGTCTACACGTGTCAGCGAGATGTCGTAGACCATAGCTCAGAGGAGCCTTGTAACTCACACATGCAGAGAACGTAATCATAGCCGTTTTTCCTGCGTGAAGGACCCGAAATGTTGGCGGCCGCGATGGGAACATGGCGAAATTTGCGCACACGTTCACGCACGCGCTGTCCACGCATCAACCTTTGGATCAACTTGCACGAATCTTGGCACCGAGGGCTGTATATTTTAACTACGGTGGCATTTTATCTTTTCACCTCATTCTCCCTTGCGTCATCGTCTTCCTCTAGCCCAAGCCCCTCTTCGAGCTCATCACGTGCACATAGGAAAACCCTAAATCCTCCCAATCTTGAACCCATCTCCCTCCGCTCCAATAGCAAGCAGCAACAGCACACCGTCGATGGCGGCGTCTGGCGAGGCCTTGGTCAAGCCATCTAGCACTATTCATGTCCCATCGGAGGGCGTTGTGGTGCCACGTTTTGTGGTGGTTGAGTCCACTGGCGGCGACCATATCCCAGCGGTCCTGGAGCCGTTGGAGCCATTGGAGGAGGAAGCAGACTCTCACAAGGGAGAGTGGCGAGGCTCGGATATCTACGAGGGAAAAATCAAGGAGATGATCTCCGAGGGATACCTCCCTGTGATGGAGGGCCTGGTCTGGCGGGCGGCGCCGGCCGGCGAGGTCACCCCTTCTCCCCAAGTCAGAGAGAAGGTATACCTTAAGGACCAATTTGTGTGCGGCGAAAGTGCACTTCCTATTCTTTGTGATTTTGATGTTTGATGATAACACATCTGTCGGACTAATGGTGTGCTAAGTGTATCTCAGGTTCTACAAAGGTTGTGTCCTAAATATGATATGCCTACAATTGGATCTTGCCAAAGTCTTCTGTGCTGACCGTTAGTACCGGAAGTCATATCTGGTACTACCGCTTGGCACCGGTAGTACCGCTCGGGTGTACCGGTCGAGTCTGCAAGGGGAGGAAAGCTCCCTCCAACCTTCGGTATCACCCGGTACCACGAGGCGGCACTACCGCTCCAACCGGTAGTACCGCTTTCACCATCCGGTACTACCGCTTGTCAACGGTAGTTACGCTCGGCTGTACCGGGCGAGTCCACAAGGTTTGACGGGTCTCCCCTCCCTTCTAGTCCCAACCGGTACCATGAGCCGGTACTACCGCCCGGACCGGTAGTACCGCTTCACATGTCCGGTACTACCGCTTTGCGGTAGTGTTATCGCCACATTTTGGCCAAAGGAGGAGATGGGCTGTAATCAAGATGGGCTTGGAGGATACATATATGCAACGTATTGCTGGATGAGCCTTGTGCGTGGGTTTGGGCTAAATTGCCCGTGTATCTGTATATTATGGTAGGTTACGTTTCGGTTTAAGTAAGAGATAGAGTTGTTAGGGTTATTCCAAAGATAGAAAGTCTCCGGACTATAAATATGTACCTAAGGTTATTGAGAAAAGAGGACGACGATCACGTTCACAACAAACACAATCTCGGCGCATCGCCACCCCTTGTTTCTAGGGTTTTTCTCGGGTAAGTGTCATGCTGCCTAGATCGCATCTTGCGGTCTAGGCAGTATCTGCTTATGCGTTATTTAGTGTTACTCGTACTGAAGCCTTGTTGATGGCGAGTAATACTGTTATCATAGATTTGTTTGGGCTAGCATCGGTACCTTTTTGTTATGATTGCTTAGTTATGCTGCCTTTAGTTATCTCGCTGCCTTTGCACCTTTTTCGGCTGTAAGGGCAGTATCTTGCAGTATCTTGCTTGATCTTTATTTAGTCGAGTTGATCTGTTATAGTTATGCCTTGTTTTCCAAGGTTTAGTTTGATATCCACATGGTCAGGCCTTGCAAACGGGTTGAACGATCCAGTAGTATGTAAGGATATGGTTTGCCAATTCGAGAGGAGTTGTTCCGGGAATTGACTTTACGTCGGTTGTTAGGCCTTCTCTAGGGTTAGTTTTCTATCATCTTTTGTATCTACCAGGCTCAATTACGTGTAGGATGTTCCAATTGTGTGGTGAAAACGATAAACTGTCGTAGGTCGATTTAACTTGTATTGATGAAGCAAAACCCCATGTTATCGTAGATCTAATGCAGAACCATGGGATAATCGGCTCCAGGAGCCGATTCACAGGGAAACCTGGGAGCCGGTCGCGGCTCGAATTTTACGTATACTTGTTTGCCATGCAGGAAACTAATCGAAGCAATCCATCACCTTCCTGACCAGGTATAGGTCAGGTGGCACGCCCTTGCATCAACCAGGACGTGTGTCGGAGTTTTGCGGGCCGTTGCCCGAGGGACCAGGGCCCATCAGCAGTTCTGGGAGCCTCCCGGCTCTTCGTGTTGCTCGTTGCTGCTCGCCGGTGGGTTTTGATAGGCAACACATTCTGGCACGCCCGGTGGGACCTTCAACAACATCTGCATCAACATCCAACGCTGCGATGGGGGACAGACCGGTCTCGTACGACGATCTGCCTGATGAGCACAAGGCGAAGTATGATGATATCAAAGCTCTCTTCGAAGCCGATCTCATCGGCTCTTTTGAGAGGACCCGTAAGCATGGCATCAGGTGGAAAGGGTTCTCACCCGAAGGTGCTCTTGATGAGGTAGATCTGTCTGTTCCTTCAGAGGAGCGCACCAGAGCTCTGCGACAGGAAGTCAATTACATGGTGGCTCATTCTCTTCACTGCCATTCTGAGAGCCTAGTAAACGCTTTCGAGCGCGTCGCGGTTCGCGTAGTTCAGGAGATCATGAAACATCAGTACTCTCCGTCGGGGCCTACTCTAGGGACCCACCAGGGAGAAAGACTGCTCCAGACCAGGCCACAGCTGCCATTCACGCTTGCAGCTCCGGAGCCACCAGGGGCACCGGCGTACGTCGTCTACAAGGTTGGAGGTGACCCTGGCGATTGCCAATTCCTGTTTGAACCACCTAAAGAAATCCCACATGGATATGTGTGCACCTACGTGCCGGACTGCAATAGCCTGACGCGCACGAACCAGATTGCAACCGCAGGGATTTCTGGGGCAGGAGTTTCTAGAGCAGGGGCTTCGGGAGCAGGTATTTCTGGAGCAGGGATGTCTGGGATGGACGTTGATAAACAGGCATGGCTAGCCAAGTATGCCACCGGAACAAGTCATGAGAATTTAGCCCCTGCAACTCAAACGGTGGAGCAAATCCGTACCATCTTGAGAGACCAGTTCGGCTTCGTGCCGAAGAGAAGGACAATCGGCTATTCCAAGCCGTACCCCAACGAGTTTGATCTGATTCCGCTGCCACCCAAGTATCGGCTCCCTGAGTTCTCAAGGTTTAGCGGATCAGAAGGGTCGAGCTCGATCGAGCATGTGAGCCGATACCTGGCACAGTTAGGCATGATTTCAGCATCGGATCAGTTACGCGTGAGGTTCTTTGCGCAATCTCTGACAGGACCAGCTTTTGGGTGGTACACCTCGTTGCCACCGGATTCGATCCAGACCTGGAAGCAACTGGAAGAGCAGTTCCATGTTCAGTATCATTCAGAAGCAACCGAGGCTGGCATTGCAGATCTGGCGCAGGTGCGGCAAAAGCGGGGAGAAACGGTAGCCGAGTACATTCAGCGTTTCCGGACTGTCAAGAACCGATGTTATTCGGCTTGTTTAACTGAGAAAGAAGCAGTCGAGCTGGCAGTGTTGGGTCTCTCAGCACCTATCAAGGATCTGGCTTTCCAAGTAGAATACAATTCATTGGCGCACATGGCCCAGAAACTGACAATGTATGAGCAGCGCCACCCTGAGTTGTACCAAGACAAGTTCAAACGTCCGATAGGCCTGGTCGATACAGAAGAAGAGGATCCCGTACAAGACTAGGAGGTGGCCGTGGCTGAATGGGCTCGGGGGGCAGATCCTGTGTCCTGCAAATGGGTGAAACAGCAAGGGCCTGCGAAAGGGTTCGACTTTGATGTGAGCAAAGCTGAGCAGATATTCGATTTACTACTGAAAGAAAAGCAGCTGAAGTTACCCGAAGGCCATAAAATCCCTACGGCTCAAGAGATGAACGGGAGACCATACTGCAAGTGGCATCACTCGTTCACCCACACCACCAATGATTGCAAAGAGCTACGTCGCCAGATCCAAACGGCGATAGAACAGGGCCGTCTGATCCTGGGGCAATTCGCCATGAAAGTAGACACAAACCCATTTCCCGGCGTCAACATGGTAGAACACAGCCACTCCACGAGGCGTCAGTTAGATTTCTCGTTCGATGTTAATATGGCAGGGCCTGTGTACCACCATGGCACATATAAGGAGGAAGGTGGTCGCTCTCGGGGCAAAGAAAGAGAGGAGGCCGGTCCACGTGACCGGCCCCGTTATGATGACAGGCGGTATTTAACCGAGGAGCAAGTGAGAAGCGTGCGATATCAGAAGCCACACTCCACGCATCTCCTTAACAAGTATGAGCGTCAGTATGACCGACGTCGCCGGCACGATAGAGATGATGAAGGATATGAGCACCTCGCTAGGGGAAAGTCAAAGGGAAAGGAAGGCGTGGATAAACATTGGGATTGTCCTTTCTTCAAGTATTGCTGGGATGCGGGCATGAGCCGATTGCCTACAATCGACAACTGCCCGGAATGTGGACAGCAGAAGGATGACACAGGTCCAGTTTCAGTGTTCAAGCGTCTAGGGCCTCTCCCGCCTCGGAACGGACAAGAGGAGTCATCTCGAGCAAAAGATCTCGAGGAGCCAAAGGGTGAAGAAGAAGAAGACAGATATCACCGGCCAAGGTGGTGTCCCGATGGACTCAGACACACCCAAAAGCGTAGAGTTCAGCGACTGCGTAGCTTGGAGGAAGCCGAAGCGCAGTACCTCCACACTTTAAGGAAAGCGCGGCCCGATCTGGCCGTGAAAATTCGGCAAACCTTGGAAACGGAGGCTCGTCCGAAAAGGAAAGAGTGGCGCCCCAAACCAGTAAAAGCCGATGCGAAGACATCGGCTGGCACAAACATGGTGTTCATACTTCCGTCAGAGTTTTGCGCTCCAAGAACCAAAGAACTACCAGTGGCACAGTTTGACTGCGGCCCACGGCCGGTTATCTTTGAAAAGCCACGAGAGAAGGGCTACAAACATCTGAAAGCCCTGTACCTGCGAGGTCATATCAATGGGCAGCCTGTCCGCAAGATGTTGGTTGACACCGGAGCGGCAGTCAATATAATGCCATACTCCATGCTACGGCGTTTGGGACGCTCCACTACAGATCTGATCAAAACCGACGTCACGTTAAGCGACTTCAACGGCCAAACTTCAGAAACGCAAGGCGTTCTGAACGTGGATCTAACCGTGGGCAGAAAAACCATCCCTATGTCATTCTTCATCGTTGACAGCAAAAGCACCTACGCTGTCTTGCTGGGGAGGGATTGGATTCACGCTAACTGCTGCATTCCATCCACGATGCACCAGTGCCTAATACAGTGGGATGGAGATGAAGTGGAGGTCATTCATGCAGATGATTCGATCGAGATCTCCATAGCTGGCATGAACATCTAGGAGGCAGAAGACCAAGAGCCAATCTCTGGAATCAGTCTAGACGGCTGTGAGCGCATTGAAGCTACAAAAAACGGGGTGAGGCTGGTCTTATCCACTGGCCTGACAGAGTAGCAAAGTCCACGATCGTACGTGGTATGGCCGATCCCTGCGATCGGCCACAAAAAATAAAAAACAGTAATCTTACGACAAACAGGTCATGCAGTCGTAGTAGGGAGATTCCCTGCCATTGTAGAGCACAAATAAGTTGTAAACCTTCCTTGACTAGTGCAATCAAAAAGGGGGCCGATTCCGGCAATCGGCCCAAATTATCTTTGTTATCCTCACCAACTGTTTGCCCCGTGTTTAGCATCGATTTAGCAGGTGACGAAAAGCTAGGGTATGGGTTTACCTCCGCTGATGAGCTAGAGGAGATTGACATCGGTCCTGGGGATAAGCCGCGACCAACATTTATCAGCAAGAAGTTAGATCCGAATCTGCGGGGTCCGATGATAGCCTTGTTGAAAGAATATCCAGATTGCTTTGCCTGGGACTATACAGAGATGCCCGGGTTAAACAGGAGCATCATTGAGCATCGACTCCCGCTTAAAAAAGGGTTTCGGCCATTCCAGCAGCGAGCACGACAGATGAAGGCCGAAATTTTGGAAGAAGTCAAGAAAGAGATCGAGAAAATGTTGACAGCTAGGTTAATCAGGCCATGCAGGTATGCTGAGTGGATTTCTAGTATCGTACCTGTAGAGAAAAAGGATGGCCGCTGGCGTGTTGCCATAGATTTTCGGGATCTCAATAGAGCCACTCCAAAGGATGAGTATCCGATGCCGGTAGCAGAGACATTAATCAACGCAGCTGCTGGTCATAAGGTTTTGAGCTTCATGGATGGCAATGCCGGTTACAACCAAATTTTTATGGCTCCGGAAGATATACACAAGACTGCATTCAGAGTCCCAGGTTCGGTGGGGTTGTTTGAATATGTAGTCATGACGTTTGGACTGAAGAATGCCGGCGCCACATACCAAAGAGCCATGAATTACATTTTCCATGATCTGATCGGCAAGCTGGTGGAAATTTATATCGATGACGTGGTGGTCAAGTCTGCTTCAGTACAAGGACACTTGGACGATCTGCAACGCGTCCTGGACCGAACAAGAAAATTCGGGCTACGGATGAATCCAAAGAAGTGTGCCTTCGGTGTGACGGCCGGTCAGTTCTTGGGTTTCTTGGTCCATGAACGCGGAATTGAGATCGGCCTGAAAAGTCAGGAGGCAGTGCGAACAATGAAGCCACCTACCACGAAGAAAGAACTGCAGTCTCTCATCGGCAAGATCAACTTCGTCAGAAGATTCATCTCCAATCTGTCAGGAAGAATAGAGCCGTTCATGGGACTGGTGAAAATTAAATCTGATGAGGAGTTCCACTGGGGGACAGAACAACAACGAGCCTTCAACGAGATCAAAGAATATCTAACGAAGCCGCCAGTGTTGGTTCCGCCCCAGCCGGATAGGCCGTTCTACATTTACTTGTCAGTAGCTGACACGTCCATCGCCTCGGTGGTGGTGCAAGTTTATGATGGTCTGGAGCGAGTTGTGTTTTACATCAGCAGAAGGATGCTGGATGCAGAGACAAGGTATCATGAGATCGATAAGTTGTGCCTCTGCCTGTTTTTCACCTGCACCAAGCTGCGCCACATCTTGCTCTCAGCGGAGATTATCATTATATGCAAATCAGATGTCATAAAACATATGCTGTCGGCTCCTATGTTGAAAGGCCGACTCGGCAAATGGATGTTTGCATTATCGGAATTTGATATCCGGTATCAACCCGCGAAAGCGGTTAAGGGTCAGGCATTGGCCGACCTTATTGCTGAAAGAATCAACACTGATATAGCAGCGCTGTCCATACAAGCGTGGGCTATGTTTTTCGATGGATCGGTTTGTGATGATGGTTGCGGCATCGGCATTCTACTCGTGTCGCCCCGGGGGGCAACATATTCCTTCTCCATCAGGCTATCTACCCCTTGCACCAACAACGTCACTGAGTATGAGGCGATACGCAAGGGAATGGAGTTGCTCATCGAAGCTAGAGCAGAAGCAGTGGAAATTTTTGGAGACTCCAAATTGGTGATTTCCCAACTCACGGAGGAATACAAGTGTGAGAGCGAGTCGCTCTTCCCATTATGGTTGCAATGCCGTGAGCTGATGGCATAGTTCCGGTACATAAACTTTAACTGGATCCCGCGATCGCAGAATACAGAGGCGAATGATCTCGCACAAATGGCTTCAGGCTACAAGGACGTAGCAGAGGGAGCTGATGTTCAGGTACAGTTCCTGGAGGCGGACGACTGGAGAGCCGATATCTTCAATTACTTGAAAGATTCGGCTCGGGGGGCACCTAAACGGATAAGGTACAAGGCCATGAAGTATGTGCTTATTGGGGACGACATGTTCTACAGGACTCTGGAAGGGTTACTGCTCAAATGTCTGGGGCCAACCGAGGCCAATCGGCTCCTACACGAGGTACACGAAGGCGCCTGTGGAACTCACCAATCGGCTCACAAGATGAAATGGTTGATCAGGCGATCAGGGTTTTATTGGCCCACCATGCTTGAGGACTGTTTTAAGTACTACAAAGGGTGTCAAGCATGTCAGAAATTTGGAAAAATTCAGACGGTACCCGCGTCAGCAATGAACCCCATCATCAAGCCTTGGCCATTCCGAGGTTGGGGCATGTATATGATTGGCAAGATCAATCCTCCATCAAGCAAAGGCCACATGTGGATTTTGGCCATTAAGGATTATTTCACTAAATGGGTGGAAGCCGTCCCTATGAAGTCAGTGAACTCGAAGGATGTTATCGATTTTGTGAAAGAACATGTCATTCATAGATTCGGGATTCCCCAAACTATCACGACCGATGGAGGTTCGGTCTTCACTTCTCACGAGTTTAGAGAGTTCTGTGAGGACACGGGAATTAATCTGATCCGATCATCTCCATACTATGCTCAAGCAAATGGGCAAGCTGAAGCGTCCAACCAGAGCCTTATCAAGCTGATCAAGAGGAAAATCGATGAGCACCCTAGGCGTTGGTACGAGGTTTTGTCAGAGGCTTTATGGGCTTATCGCATGTCATGTCATGGAGCGATAAAAACCTCGCCATACCATCTAGTCTATGGACAAGAAGCCGTATTGCCCTGGGAGATTACGGCTGGATCGAGACGTGTCACTTTTCAGAACGATCTAACAACTGAAGAGTATGCGGCCCTGATGAGTGACAGTGTTGAGGATTTAACTGAGCTTAGGCTGTGGTCGCTTGAGAAAATCAAAGAGAACAAGGCCAAGGTAGCTCGTGCATATAATAAGAAGGTGAGACCAAAGGAGTTCCACGTTGGCGATCTGGTATGGGAAGCTGTATTGCCATTGGGGACTAAGGATGCAGCATATGGTAAATGGTCTCCAAATTGGCACGGGCCATACAGGGTCGATCAAGTTTTAAGGGGGAACGCGTACATGCTTGAGGAGCTGGACGGCGTGAAATTCCCAGTGGCTGTCAACGGTCAGAATCTCAAGAAATATTTCCCAAGCATGTGGGATGATGGACAGTGAAATATGGGGGCCGATACATGAAATCGGCCAATAAAAAAAATATAGCCGATACACAGCCATCGACTCTAGAGGTTCAAAATGTTACGAGCAGGTGTCAGTTTACATGAATAAGCTACTGAAGGAATGCCTCGAAGGCGTGGAGGGCGTCAGCGCGGACACGATCCACCTCGGCGATCTCAGCTTCGTCATCTTCGTCCTTGCCCATCACTAGCTGCTTGTTCAGGGCACGTATTTGTAGGGGTTCGTAGCATGGAAAACAAAAAATTTCTATCGCATACAAACAAACAAGCCAAGATCTATCTACTAGATTGTAGCAACGAGTCGATAGAGGAACTCACCCTCGAAGATTCCAAAGCGGTTAACGAGAGCAGATTCTCGTGGGTGATGTAGTCGTACTCTTCCCGATCTCAAGATCGCGTAGACGATCCTTCCGGCGCCACGTTCCGGCAGCGCTCCCGCAGTCGGTCACACGTTCGGTACTCGACGAAGACCTTCCTCTCCCTTGTTCCAGCAGGCAGCGGAGGTTGTAGCACTCTCCTCGCGATTCCGGCAGCACAACGGCGTGGTACCGGAAGTAGAGGGGAAATCCCGCAGGGCTTCGCCTTAAGCCGGTGCGAGTATGGTGGAGCTTATGAGAGAGGCTATTAGTGGTCTAGTAATTAGACACACCAATTAGAAGGCTCTAAACCAATTAGAAGGCTCTAAACCACTGGCTAAAGCAATTAGAAGCTCTAAACCAAAACGGCTCTAAACCTGAGATTTAGAGGTGGAAACTTGTGTGTCTCAAGGAGGAGCCCTGCCCCTCCTTTTATGGGTGGGGAGGCGCGGCCAGGGGAGGGGAGTCCCTCCCCAAGTCGGCCTTGGGCTGGGCGCCGGCTTGGAGGAGCTGGACTCCTCCTCCAAGTTGGTTCCAACTCCTCTTGCTTGTTTCCCACAGTTTCCTGTTTCCCACAGTTTCCTGTTTTAGCCGTTTGACTTTCAAACTGGCAATTTGACTTTCATCTTTTTGGAACAGCAAGAACACTTAGTACATGATGCAATCATTCAATGACACACTCATGTACCCTCCCCCCCCGGAGTGCCGGACAATCCGGAACCTTCTAGAACATTCCCGATGAAAACACCGGAATCATTCCCGAACTCCGAAACGGGACTTTCCTTATATGAATCTTATTCTCCGGACCATTCCGGATCACCTCGTGATATCCCGGATCCCATCCGAGACTCCGAACAACATTCGGTCTCTTTCTCATAATACCATAACTACTCAAAACAACGTCGAATCCTTAAGTGTGTCTCCCTACGGTTCGTGAATTATGCGGACATGATCGAGACACTTCTCTGAACAATAACCAATAGAGGAATCTGGAAATTCATATGGCTCCCACATATTTCTACGATTACTTTGCGATCGAATGAACCACTTACATACGATACCAATTTCCCTTTGTCTCACGATAGTTTACTTATCCGAGGTTATGATCGTCGGTATCTCTGCATACCTAGTTCAACCTCGTTACCGATAAGTACTCTTTTCTCGTTCCCGTGATATGTGATCCCTTGTGACCAAGTCACATGCTTGCAAGCCAATTGGATGACATTCCACCGAGAGGGCCTAGAGTATATCTATCCGTCATGTGGATGGACAAATCCCACTCTTGATCCAAGTGTTTCAACCAATACTTTCCGAACACTTAATGCCACCTTTATAGCCACCCAGTTACGGTGTGGTGTTTGATGTTATCAAAGCATCCATCCGGTAAAGGTGATATGCATGATCTCATGGTCGAAGGAATTAGGTTACTATGTATCAGAAAGCATATAGCAATTGAACTATTGAAATGACTTAATCTTTATGCTACGCTTATCAATAGGAGTATGTCCATCATATCATTCTCCTAACGATATGATCTTGTTGTTGATAACATCTCAATGTTCATGATATGGAAACCACAATCATTTAATCAACCAACAAGCTAGTGAAGTATAGAGGCTATACTAGGGACTTCAATTTAAGTTTACAATTCACACAAGTATTAATGTTTCCTTGTTAATACTATTATAGCATGAATATAAACATTTATCATAAACACAAAGATATAATAATAACTATATTTATTATTGCCTCTAGGGCATATCTCCAACAGTCTCCCACTTGCACTAGAGTCATCTAATCTAGATTACATGGTAATATACCGAACACCCATGGCAGTTTGGTGTTAGTCATGTTTTGCCCTCGGGAGAGGTTTAGTCAACGGATCCGCCACATTCAGATCTGTGTGTACTTTGCAAATATTTATATCCCCATCCTGGATATGTTCTCGAATAGCGTGAAAGCACAGTTTGATATGCTTCAGCTTCTTGTGTGACCTTGGTTCTTGCGCATTGGCTATGGCGCCCATGTTATCACAGTAGATAGACATTGGGTCCAGCGCACTTGGAACCACACCCAGCTCTGTAATGAACTCTTTCATCCATATCGCTTCTTGTGAAGCCTCCGAAGCAGCCATGTATTCCGATTCAGTTGAAGATCTCGCCACAACGCTTTGCTTTGCACTCCTCCAGCTAACTGCTGCACCATTCAAAATAAATACGTACCCAGATTGTGATTTAGAATCATCTGGATCGGTGTTCCAACTAGCATCGGTGTAACCATTAACAACGAGCTGTTCATCACCTCCATAAGAAAGAACCATATCCTTAGTTCTTCTCAAGTACTTAAGGATGTTTTTGACCGCTGTCCAATGATCCACTCCTGGATCACTTTGATATCTGCTAGTTAAACTAACAGCATACGCAATGTCGGGTCTAGTACATAGCATGGCATACATTAGAGATCCTATGGCTGAGGCATAGGGAGTCTTACTCATCCTTTCTCTATCTTCTGCCGATGTTGGACTTTGAGTCTTACTCAAGGTCGTATTGGGCAACATGGGCAAGAACCCTTTCTTGCTTTCTTCCATTCCAAACTTCTTTAGAACTTTGTCCAAATATGTACTCTGTGACAATGATATTTGGCGTTTCGATCTATCTCTATAAATCTTTATGCCTAATATGTAAGCTGCTTCGCCAAGATCCTTCATTGAAAAACTATTATTCAAATATTCCTTGACACTATTAAGAAGGTCTACATCATTCCCAATCAACAATATGTCATCCACATACAGTATTAAGAATGCTACAGAGCTCCCACTCACTTTCTTGTAAATACAAGCTTCTCCATAAGTTTGTATAAAACCAAAACTTTTGATTACCTTATCAAAACGTTGATTCCAACTTCGGGATGCTTGCTTCAATCCATAGATGGACCGTTGAAGCTTGCATACCTTGTTAGCATCTTTAGGATCGACAAAACCTTTGGGTTGCATCATATACAACTCTTCATCAATGTCTCCATTGAGGAATGCTGTTTTGACATCCATCTGCCATATCTCATAATCATAATATGCAGCGATTGCTAACATAATCCTCACAGACTTTAGCTTCGCTACCGGTGAGAAAGTCTCATCGTAGTCAACTCCTTGAATTTGTCGAAACCCTTTTGCGACAAGTCGAGCTTTATAGACAGTAACATTACCATCAGCATCTGTTTTCTTCTTGAAAATCCATTTGTTCTCGACAGCCTTCCGGCCATCCGGTAAGTCCACCAAAGTCCATACTTGGTTTTCGTACATGGATCCAATCTCGGATTTCATGGCTTCTTGCCATTTATTGGAATCTGGGCTCATCATCGCTTCCTCATATGTCTCGGGGTCATCGGTGTTGTCCACCAACATGACACTCATAACGGAATCATACCAATCTGGAGTGATACGAGTTCTCGTTGACCTCCGAGGCTCTGTAGCAACTTCAACCGAAGTTTCATGATCACCATCATTAGCTCCCTCTCTAATTGGTGCAGGCACCACATGAACTTCTTCCGGTGCTGCGCTACTCGCAATTTCGAGAGAAGGTTCGACAACCTCGTCGAGTTCTACTTTCCTTCCAGTCACTTCTTTCGAGAGAAATTCCTTCTCTAGAAAGGATCCATTCTTGGCAACGAAGATTTTGCCTTCGGATCTATGATAGAAGGAATACCCAATAGTTTCCTTCGGGTATCCTATGAAGACGCATTTTTCCGCTTTGGGTTCAAGCTTGTCTGGCTGTAACTTCTTTACATAGGCTTCGCATCCCCAAACTTTAAGGAACGACAATTTAGGTTTCTTCCCAAACCATAATTCATACGGTGTCGTTTCAACGGATTTAGACGGTGCCCTATTTAAAGTGAATGCGGCTGTTTCTAATGCATAACCCCAAAATGATAGCGGTAAATCTGTAAGTGACATCATAGAACGAACCATATCTAAGAGAGTTCGATTACGACGTTCGGACACACCATTACGCTGTGGTGTTCCCGGTGGTGTCAATTGTGAAAGTATTCCGCACTTCTTTAAATGCTCGCCAAACTCGTAACTTAGATATTCACCTCCACGATCAGAACGTAGAAACTTAATCTTCTTGTTACGTTGATTCTCTACCTCACTTTGAAACTCCTTAAACTTCTCGAAAGTTTCGGATTTATGTTTCATGAAATAGATATACCCATATCTACTCAAGTCATCTGTGAAGGTAAGAACATAACGATAACCACCTCGCGATGCTACACTCATTGGACCACATACATCGGTATGTATGATTTCCAATAAGTCCGTAGCTCGCTCCATCATACCAGAAAATGGAGTCTTAGTCATTTTGCCCATCAGACATGCTTCGCATCTATCAAGTGATTCAAAATCAAGTGATTCAAGAAGTCCATCGGAATGGAGTTTCTTCATACGCTTCACTCCAATGTGACCAAGACGACAGTGCCACATATAGGTCGAATTATCGCTTGATTTCAAACGTTTAGCTTCAATATTGTTGATATGTGTATTTCCACTATCGAGATTCAATAAGAATAGACCATCTATCAAAGGTGCATGTGCGTAAAACATATTACTCATATAAATCGAACAACCATTATTCTCTGACTTAAATAAGTAACCGTCTCGCAATAAACAAGATCCTGATATAATGTTCATGCTCAACGCAGGCACTAAATAACAATTATTTAAGTATAAAACTAATCCCGATGGTAGATGAAGAGGTAGCGTGCCGACCGCGATCACATCAACCTTTGATCCGTTTCCCACGCGCATCGTCACCTCGTTCTTCGCTAGCTTCCGTTTATTCTGCAGCACCTGTTTCGTGTTACAAATATGAGCAACCGAACCAGTATCAAATACCCAGGCACTACTACGAATACTAGTGAGATACACATCAATAACATGTATATCAGATATACCTTTCTTCTTGATGTTGCCGTTCTTCAAATCCGCCAAGTACTTTGGGCAATTCCGCTTCCAGTGACCTTCTCCCTTGCAGTAAAAGCACTCAGTTTCAGGCTTTGGTCCAGCCTTGGTTTTCTTCGTCGGCGTGGCAACTTTCTTACCACCCTTCTTGAAGTGTCCCTTTTGCTTAGACTTGCCTTTCTTGAATTCGGTGGTCTTATTGACCATCAACACTTGGTGCTCTTTCTTGATCTCCACTTCTGCAGATTTTAACATAGCAAATAGTTCTGGCAACTCTTTGTTCATGTTCTGCATGTTGTAGTTCATCACAAAGTTCCTGTAACTTGGTGGCAATGACTGGAGGACGCGGTAAACCCCCAAAGCATTAGGAATCACTATACCCAAGCTTTGAAGTTTGTTTGCGTGCCCAGACATCTTAAGCACATGCTCACTGACGGAGCTGCCCTCTTCCATCTTGCAGTTAAAGAACTTTTCAGAAGCCTCATAGCTTTCAATTGCCGCATGAGTCTCAAAAATCAATTTGAGATCCTCGACAATATCATATGGGTCTGACTCTTCAAACCTTTTCTGAAGCTCCGATTCTAAACCATACAAGATAGCACACTGAACTATGGAGTACTGATTCTTCCGAGCGAGGTAAACATTCTTTACTTCATCAGGAGCATCAGCTGCAGGTGGGTCACCCAGCGGTGCATCCAGCACATAGGTCAAATTACCAGCTGTGAGGACAATCCTCAAATTGCGGAACCAATCCGCGAAGTTGCTTCCATTGTTTTTCAACTTTTCTTTCTCTAGGAACGCATTAAAATTGATGGTAGGGGCTGCCATTGATCTACAACATATTTGCAATAGTTTATACTAAGTTTATGACAAATTGAGTTCAAATTAATTAATGAAATTAAACTAGGTGAACTCCCACTCAAAACAATATCCCTCACATTGTTTTAGTGATCACACGAACCAAATCCACTACATCAACACCGATCATCACGAGAGTTGATATAGTTTCAATGGCGAACAATCATCATGTTCATCATATCTACTATATGATTCATGCTTTACCTTTCGGTAATCCGTGTTCCTGAGACCATGTCTGTACATGCTAGGCTCGTCAAGATCAAACCTTAGCCACCGCATAAGCAAATCTGGCTTGCTTACGTTGTATACACTTGCGGAATCTAACACACCCGATCATCACGTGGTGCTTCGAAACAACAAGCTTTAGCAACGGTGCTAACTAAGGGCGAACACTTTATGATTTGAAATTCATGTGCATGAGGGATCATCTTATAATGCTACCGTCGTCTACTAAGCAATACAAGATGCATAAAGGATTAACATCACATGCAATTCATAATATGTGATATGATATGGCCTTTCTTCTTTGTGCTTCCGATCTCCATCTTCAAACACGAACATGATCTCCATCATCTCCGGCATTGCATCAAGGTCAATGACGCTTCACCATGGTTGTCGTCCACCGGCTTCAACTATTACAACTACTTTGAATAGACACGCGGGTCTTAACATAAATTAAAGACAACCATATGGCTCCTGCCGGTTGCCAACTTACAATAAGGAACATTGCATACATCAAATATAATCTCAATCATGGCCATATCACATCACTGCACACCCCTGCAAAACAAAGTTAGACGCCTCTACTTTCTTTGCATATTTTACGTGGTTTGGGGCTTTCAATAAGTGTCGTTCTAACTTACGAACAAGAACCACAACATTGATACTAGCATTGTTGATTACCCGTTGTAAATTGGATCTTAACTATGCTAGGAGAAACAGGCACCCGCAAAGCCACTTATGCAATACAAGTTGCATGTCAAGCGTGGAGCAAGTCTCATGAACGATGTCATGTAAGGTTAGCCCGGGCCGCTTCATCCCAACATACCGCAAGATGCAAAGTACACAAAAAGCAATCTACAATAAAAGCATCAACGCCCACAATGACCATTGTGTTCTACTCGTCCAACAGATCTACATATAGACACGGCTCTGATACCACTGTAGGGGTTCGTAGCATGGAAAACAAAAATTTTCTATCGCATACAAACAAACAAGCCAAGATCTATCTACTAGACTGTAGCAACGAGTCGATAGAGGAACTCACCCTCAAAGATTCCAAAGCGGTTAACGAGAGCAGATTCTCGTGGGTGATGTAGTCGTACTCTTCCCGATCTCAAGATCGCGTAGATGATCCTTCCGGCGCCACGTTCCGGCAGCGCTCCCGCAGTCGGTCACACGTTCGGTACTCGACGAAGACCTTCCTCTCCCTTGTTCCAGCAGGCAGTGGAGGTTGTAGCACTCTCCTCGCGATTCCGGCAGCACAACGGCGTGGTACCGGAAGTAGAGGGGAAATCCCGCAGGGCTTCGCCTTAAGCCGGTGCGAGTATGGTGGAGCTTATGAGAGAGGCTATTAGTGGTCTAGTAATTAGACACACCAATTAGAAGGCTCTAAACCAATTAGAAGGCTCTAAACCGCTGGCTAAAGCAATTAGAAGCTCTAAACCAAAACGGCTCTAAACCTGAGATTTAGAGGTGGAAACTTGTGTGTCTCAAGGAGGAGCCCTGCCCCTCCTTTTATGGGTGGGGAGGCGTGGCCAGGGGAGGGGAGTCCCTCCCCAAGTCTGCCTTGGGCTGGGCGCCGGCTTGGAGGAGCTGGACTCCTCCTCCAAGTTGGTTCCAACTCCTCTTGCTTGTTTCCCACAGTTTCCTGTTTCCCACAGTTTCCTGTTTTAGCCGTTTGACTTTCAAACTGGCAATTTGACTTTCATCTTTTTGGAACAGCAAGAACACTTAGTACATGATGCAATCATTCAATGACACACTCATGTACCCTCCCCCCCCCCGGAGTGCCGGACAATCCGGAACCTTCTAGAACATTCCCGATGAAAACACCGGAATCATTCCCGAACTCCGAAACGGGACTTTCCTTATATGAATCTTATTCTCCGGACCATTCCGGATCACCTCGTGATATCCCGGATCCCATCCGAGACTCCGAACAACATTCGGTCTCTTTCTCATAATACCATAACTACTCAAAACAATGTCGAATCCTTAAGTGTGTCTCCCTACGGTTCGTGAATTATGCGGACATGATCGAGACACTTCTCTGAACAATAACCAATAGAGGAATCTGGAAATTCATATGGCTCCCACATATTTCTACGATTACTTTGCGATCAAATGAACCACTTACATACGATACCAATTTCCCTTTGTCTCACGATAGTTTACTTATCCGAGGTTATGATCGTCGGTATCTCTGCATACCTAGTTCAACCTCGTTACCGATAAGTACTCTTTTCTCGTTCCCGTGATATGTGATCCCTTGTGACCAAGTCACATGCTTGCAAGCCAATTGGATGACATTCCACCGAGAGGGCCCAGAGTATATCTATCCGTCATGTGGATGGACAAATCCCACTCTTGATCCATGTGTTTCAACCAATACTTTCCGAACACTTAATGCCACCTTTATAGCCACCCAGTTACGGTGTGGTGTTTGATGTTATCAAAGCATCCATCCGGTAAAGGTGATATGCATGATCTCATGGTCGAAGGAATTAGGTTACTATGTATCAGAAAGCATATAGCAATTGAACTATTGAAATGACTTGATCTTTATGCTACGCTTATCAATAGGAGTATGTCCATCATATCATTCTCCTAACGATATGATCTTGTTGTTGATAACATCTCAATGTTCATGATATGGAAACCACAATCATTTAATCAACCAACAAGCTAGTGAAGTATAGAGGCTATACTAGGGACTTCAATTTAAGTTTACAATTCACACAAGTATTAATGTTTCCTTGTTAATACTATTTTAGCATGAATATAAACATTTATAATAAACACAAAGATATAATAATAACTATATTTATTATTGCCTCTAGGGCATATCTCCAACAGTATTTCCGCCAGATCAGTCTTCAGTTGAGCTTTAAGGCCTTCTGCTTCGTCTTGGGAGCGGGCGATGAATGCTTCCTTGTCACGAATGAGCTGTTTAGTCGCCCGGACCTTCTCTTCAAGATCCCCCAATTCCTTTTTCAAGGATGCAAGCTCGGCGGTGCTGACAGAGGTGTCAGTTTTGGCATCCAGAGACGCCTTTTTCTCATTGAGCTGCTGACATTTGTCTGCAATATTGGCCTTCAGCGGGAGTTGGGCGCGGCGCAGATTAATCCTCTCACGAGCCAACTTCACCCTTGACCCGTAGAAAGACAGAGTTACAACTGGCCAAAGCTTCACCTGCAATGCTACTGGGAGTTGGTCCTTGATTTCGGCAAGAACACTCTTCACCTCTTCAGAACCCTCGATCAACTTCTCGATCGGGGAGGACAGCAAGGCTTTGAGACGCTGGAATTGAGGTAGAACAGCCCTTGCTCGTGGTTCATCGTTGGCGACAGAGAGAGTTGGTTCGATGGATTCAGGGTCGAACGTCAGCAGGCCTGAGATATCACAACCCTGGCAGGCCGAAATGGCGTCAGTATGCGTCCAACATGGAAGGATGAGCCGAACGAAGCGAACGTACCTCTCCTAAGATCAAGGGGATAGCAGATGACGAGACAATCGGCTTGTGTGTTGTCGCTGGGGGCTTGGCCAAAGTGGTAACCGTTTCATCTACACCTTCAGGGATTACTAGATCTAGCCTTGCGAAAGGCATCGGCACTTCCCCGGCTTTCCCACTAGAAGTGTCAGTCGTCTGCATGGAAGGTGCTTAGCCGATGTAAATAGTGATGAATCGGTAGATAAAAAAACAATTGGTAAGAGCATGGAGGGTGATGACTTTTGAAACCTCTTGGCTCGACGAAGAAGTTTGCAGTCCCTTGCGAGCCCTCTTAGGGCTCACAGCTGGCCCCACCTCGACTGATGCTCGGGGGGCAGTAGGTTCAGGAACCGGCCTTTTCCTGGGAGCCGATGGTGGCAAATCTGGCTGGCTCGGTGTGGTGGTCCTCTCAGAGTCTGTTGGGCCCGATTCTCCTCGATCGGATTGTGTGTCTCCGCTGGAGGTGTCTTCGATGGAAACCTGTAAGAAAAGGAGAGCTAGTAAGCACAAGCATGTTGCAAGGATGAAAGAGATCAACCAAGGCATGGATCAGCGTACATGCGAACTTTCTGGAGAAGGGCTCCGGCGCCTCAAAGTCTTCCTGGCAGCTACCTTCCTCACCGCCGTTCTTGTTTTAGTTGGAACTCGAGAGGCGGCTGACCCAGAAGTTGCTTGGCTCTTGGAAGCCGATTGTGGTGATATCGGCTGGTTCTGCATCACGACCTTCTTCAAAGGTGGCGAGTTTTTGCAGAAAAGGACCACAGGAGCTGGTGGGAAGAATTCGAAGGGGGAGCCATCACTGTGTGTAGGTTCAGGACCATCTTGTTGCTGCAAGAAGACAGAGCGGGTTATTAGAAGAATCATTTATGAGCTGCATCAAGAAAAATTACAAGTAGTGGTACCTGTTCTACGGGGATATCATATTCAGCATCGAGCTGTTCCAGCAACGGTCCCAGAGCTCTCCTGAAGGCATGAGTCTTCCACATCGACCACCAGTTCTCAAAACCATCGGTTGATGAAGCGAAGGTGAGGTTGTTAGGAATTGGGATGGTCAGAGCATCAAAGAAGGAATAACACCTTTGACTGGTGAGAGGATCGGGCAGGTCAGCTCTGCTCTCTGTAAGATGGTGGAGAAAGAAATGGGGAGGTACTTGTCCAAGGCCAAATTGCCGAGCCACTACGACCGGCTGGTAGAATTCGTATCCAGGCTTGATTATTCTGTTGGATGTGCTCATGCCAACTGGAAGGAAGCAGGGACGGATCACAGTGGAAAATAGCTGCCGAGTGCTGGTGTCATCGGCAAAGTTGTCTAGCCTGAAGGAGATTGGATTTTCAAAATGTTCCGATTCTTCCGTGTAAGGAAAGAAGATAGGATTGTCCAGGCCTTGGAAGAAAATGCTGAACCACTTGGATGCTTCCTGAGGGATCAGTTTACTACCTGGCAGTCTATACAGAGCTTGGCCGTAGCTGGTGCATCGGATCTGCTTCCCTTTGGCATCTGGAAAGGTGCAACTCGCCAAAAGGGGGAAGTTTGGGACATGGTTTTGAAAATACAGCTGAGACCATAGCTGAATGAACCACCAAGGACCTCCTGTTTTGACTGCTATGCCGGAGAATAGTTTGACAGACATCAACTGGAGATATCGATAGACTTCTCCAAGGAACAGTTTGCCGATGCCAAGTTGAGTGCCTCTGGCAAGTTCGTAGGCCAAGGAGAGATAATTCTTGGTTGGAGCAAGGGAAGGGCCACAGAATATGAAATGTTCCAGCCAGAAGTTGAGGAAAGCCGTGTGTTCTTTCTCTGTGACAGGGCCTTTAGTTTTCATGTGGCTTTGAAGATAAGCACCCCAGTTCATGCAGTCTGTTTTGGAAGAAAGCTTGTAGGGGACCTTTGTCAGCTTAAAAGCAGAGGGGCTGGGTGATGTAACGTCCAGACCAGTAATCATCACCACGTCTAACAGAGTTGGTGTCATGGGGCCATCACCGAACATGAAGCAGTTCAGAGCATCGGACCAGAAATAGCCGATGGTTTTTAGAAGATTCTCATGTTTCTCAAGGGGAGACAATGACAAATACAAGGCATCGGCTATTCCCGTGGTTTCCCATTGGGATTGGTAAGTTTTGGCTACCCTGCTGTACCAAGAGACCCAATGTTCAGGAGGATTAGGCCAGGCTCGCAAGCAGTCGGCCCAAGAATTCAAATCTAGGTTTTGGCTTACGAAGGGGATTCTGTTTGCCTCGCAAGAGATCAGATGGGAAGGGCTAGA
This sequence comes from Avena sativa, assembly GCA_916181665.1. Classification (NCBI taxonomy): domain Eukaryota; kingdom Viridiplantae; phylum Streptophyta; class Magnoliopsida; order Poales; family Poaceae; genus Avena; species Avena sativa. The sequence continues at coordinate 19,678,969 of OV702285.1, forward strand.
TTCTGTACGGGGGCCAAGACAGAGAGAATTTGGGAGAGAAGGATGCGGCAGCAGAATGTCTGAAACCTAAAAAATTTAACGGTGGAATAAAGAATTAATTCAGGTGTTTGCTATTAATTCTAGCATCGTGTTCAGACTACGAGGAGCAGGCGTACCTTCAGACCAGAGACCGCTGTGTTGGTATTGGACGATTCCGCCATCTAGTTTGCCGGTGGAGATGGATCTATGCGATTGGGGATCGAGGGTTCTTGTCGCTGTAAGCTCGATCTATTCGGTGAGGCAATGGGAGATCTGGGTTAGCCTTTTTGGAGAGGGTCGCAGACTACCGTTTGAAATTGGAAAGTGGCCGCTCAGATTTATCTAAATATGCGACCAAATTTGACCTTGTCAACGATTGTGGGGAAAGTCGATGTGTTACCATCGGCTCTTTGGGCTTTGACTTGGTTGACCATATGAGCGTAGTATGGTGAAAGCCGATACATTACTATCGGCTTCTGGAACGTTGACCTATTTTGACTATCGGCAAAATCGAATTGGGAAAGCAATCTTTGTTGATTCAAAAGACGGTTGTTTACAATGAAGTCGATTGCTTACAAATGGAAATCTACTACTAGTACTACTACTACTAGTTCCTAATCTAGAAGCCGGTGTCGTCGCCGCTGTCTTCGCCGTCGTCGTATTCGCTGTCATCGGCGCTGCTGCCGGCGTAGTCTTCGCCGCTGCTGCTGAAGTTGTCAGCGGGGGCCTCCTCGTCCTCGTCGTCGTCGTCGGTGTCCTCGCTAGACCCAGCGCGGAAGCGCTTCACCGGCGGGTATTCGTCGGAGGAGGTGTCCTCCTCCGCTTCCTCCTCCTCGTCGGAGGATTCGACGTCCTCGCCCCAGGACACGGCGTCATCGGCGCTCTCCGCCTCCAGTTCCCCGTCGACAAGGAACTGGAGGCCCTCCTCGCCGTCGGTCAGGGACTCGTCGTCCTCTGACCAGGCGGCGAAGTCCCAGTCCCTCTCGTCCCACCATTGTGGGGCGAGAGCCTCGTACGCCGCCATTGGCGGGTGCTCTGGCGTCGGCTCCCGGTCGCTCATTGTGTTGGAGGATTGGAAGGAAAGGCCGGATGATCTGGAGGAAGAAGAGGAGGCCATGGCGGAGGAAGAGGGTTTTTTGGCTAATGGAAGGGGATGGGGATGCAAACTGATCAGATGAATTTAAATAAGGGGAATAGTGGGAGGTGGTTCAATGCCATAGCGGTTTTCCAGAATGTGGTGCCAAAACTGTCAAATCATGCACTGCGGAGAAGTTGAGAAGACAAGGCATCATGATGAGGGGGCGGCGTGACGATTCTGCTCTGCAACGCGTAACCCGATGATAAAAAAAAACAAACAGAGTGGTTTTGGAATTATTATTGCCAAAACCAGGGGGGCATGTGTTATCGCCACATTTTGGCCAAAGGAGGAGATGGGCCGTAATCAAGATGGGCTTGGAGGATACATATATGCAACGTATTGCTGGATCAGCCTTGTGCGTGGGTTTGGGCTAAACTGCCCGTGTATCTGTATATTATGGTAGGTTACGTTTCGGTTTAAGTAAGAGATAGAGTTGTTAGGGTTATTCCAAAGATAGAAAGTCTCCGGACTATAAATATGTACCTAAGGTTATTGAGAAAAGAGGACGACGATCACGTTCACAACAAACACAATCTCGGCGCATCGCCACCCCTTGTTTCTAGGGTTTTTCTCGGGTAAGTGTCATGCTGCCTAGATCGCATCTTGCGGTCTAGGCAGTATCTGCTTATGCGTTATTTAGTGTTACTCGTACTGAAGCCTTGTTGATGGCGAGTAATACTGTTATCATAGATTTGTTTGGGCTAGCATCGGTACCTTTTTGTTATGATTGCTTAGTTATGCTGCCTTTAGTTATCTCGCTGCCTTTGCACCTTTTTCGGCTGTAAGGGCAGTATCTTGCTTGATCTTTATTTAGTCGAGTTGATCTGTTATAGTTATGCCTTGTTTTCCAAGGTTTAGTTTGATATCCACATGGTCAGGCCTTGCAAACGGGTTGAACGATCCAGTAGTATGTAAGGATATGGTTTGCCAATTCGAGAGGTGTTGTTCCGGGAATTGACTTTACGTCGGTTGTTAGGCCTTCTCTAGGGTTAGTTTTCTATCATCTTTTGTATCTACCAGGCTCAATTACGTGTAGGATGTTCCAATTGTGTGGTGAAAACGATAAACTATCGTAGGTCGATTTAACTTGTATTGATGAAGCAAAACCCCATGTTATCGTAGATCTAATGCAGAACCATGGGATAATCGGCTCCAGGAGCCGATTCACAGGGAAACCTGGGAGCCGGTCGCGGCTCGAATTTTACGTATACTTGTTTGCCATGCAGGAAACTAATCGAAGCAATCCATCACCTTCCTGACCAGGTATAGGTCAGGTGGCACGCCCTTGCATCAACCAGGACGTGTGCCGGAGTTTTGCGGGCCGTTGCCCGAGGGACCAGGGCCCACCAGCAGTTCTGGGAGCCTCCCGGCTCTTCGTGTTGCTCGTTGCTGCTCGCCGGTGGGTTTTGACAGGCAACAGGTAGCACCTCTTAGCTTGTACCACGGGAGACCGAGGTTGGGGTGCTCGAGTGGGGCATCTCCGGTACCTGGTCCGGTACCTGACCGGTAGTACTGGTCGTTTCCAGTACTACCTCTCGGTGTACCGGTAGTACCGCTGAAGTTAAAGCATAACGGGCAGATCTACACTGAGGGATATAAAAAGACCCATCACCTACCTTGAGAAGTTGCTCGACTCACTCAAGAACACCACCTCCATTTGAGCCACCAAATCGCCAAGATCTCTTCACTCAACCATCCAAAGTCATTGATCTTTGGAGAGTCTAAGGAGGAGGCCTTGATTTATTGCTTCACCAAGAGAGATCTTCATTTCCCCCTCATTCACTTGAGGGCCCCTTGCTCTAGTGTTTCTTTGGAAACCCTAGTTTTAGATTTGGTTCTTACAAGCTTGTCTTTGATTGTTTGATAGCTTGCTTGTATTCGGGAGCCTCCAATGTAGTTGTGGATGTGTGCCCCAAACTTGTTGTAAGGGTGCTGGCTTCCGCCTTGAAGGTCGTCGATATGGTGGAAGAGGTGAATCGAACCCGTAGGGGTGAGGTTCATCGGAGAACAAGGGAGGTCTTTCGTGGCGTAGGTGGTTTGATACCACCCCCTCTCCAAATGTAGAAGTACTTCCCCTCAAAAGGAAGGAACTACGGGAAACAAACCCTTGTGTCTCCGCGTGCTCCACTTTGGTTACTTCTATCCTTTACCGCACTTTACTTTACTTGTTCTAGCATTGTGTTTGTGCTAGTTTGACATATAGGTAAATGTGTCAAACCCTAATTTGAAAAAGAGTAAAATCGTAGCAGCTATTCACCCCCCTCTAGGTGCCCATACGATCCTTTCAATTGGTATCATAGCCTCAGCTCTTTATTCGGGCTTTACCTCCTAAGAGTAAATGGGCAGCCGAGTAGGAGATGATGATGGTGAGACTATTCACACCGTGACCATGGAGGATCTCAATAACTTGGAAACGATATTGATCTCCGCCATGAGCAACGAAATGAAACAAGTGCACAAGCTACTTGAGCAACTTATTAAAGATAAGCTTGCCTCATCATCACCTCCTCCTTAAGAGGAAACACCATCATTACCAAAGGGGAATGCCTCGGCATCACCCGCGGTTGTGGTGGTGGGGGATAATCCAGACAACACTAATTCCTCCGCAAAAAGGGATGGTGGGAAGGGAGAGCATCATGAGTCTCAAGGATGGTACTCTCCCGACCCTCCAATACCTCACCGTCATATAAACAACAGAGGAGACCCACCAAAACTTGCTGCATCTACTTTTGCTCAATGGCAATCACTAATGAAATCTCATGTGTGCAGCTCTTGTATTGAGTTATGGAACATCATTGAAGAAGGACTCCGTATTCTGGATCCAACCAACTTGAAAAGAAGAGAAGTTGTCAATAGCCAACTCAATGCCACTGTTTTGCACATGATTCAACAAGGATTGGGTACAAAAGATTACCCTCACATTGAACACCTCAACACCGTCAAGGAAGCTTGGGATGCTCTCACTGAGCTATATATTGGGAATGAGAGTATGAGAAGAAGCCGGTATGATGCATTAAGCAATGAAGCCGAAGGTTTCTATATGAAGGATGGTGAACATCATGAAGACATGTATCGAAGACTCAAGTCAACTGCCACCGCCTTTAGGAATGTTGGTGCCTCACATGTGGACGATGCTTGGGTAAAAAGGAAATATGTGAGTGCACTCATGCCCTTTGAGTCCACTGACTTGAAGAGTCTACAAGGAAGACATAACTATCATCTCATGACCTCCAACAAAGTTATGCAAGAGATGGCCACATTTAAGGTTGCTGTGAAGAATGCCAAAGATTCCCGTGCTTGTCCCCTTGGAATGAGCAGTGGTGTAAACCTTGCCCTAAAGGCCAAAGTTGTGGGGAATGTGGATGAGGATGAAAGTGATGAAGGATTATCTATGAGCCCTCCCAATGAAATTAAGATTGCTCATAGTGAGTGCATGGCCTTCTATGCAAGAAAATTCTGGAAGAACCCCAACAAGGCCACGAGGGAGATGCTACAAAGAAGAAATGCTAATGGGAAAAGAGGCAATGGCCCTAAATTGAGAACTTGCTTCAATTGTGGCGACCGATATCACTTTCTTGCCAGTTGTCCCTATGAGAGAAGAGAAGATCATGGCGGTGCACTCATGCCAAAGAATAAATCCAAGGCTCCCTTCAAGAAACCTTTCATCAAGAAGAATCTCACCAACAAGAAGTCAAGTGAAATTGTCTTGATTACACATGAAGAATACTCCTCCGACGAGGAAGATGATGAAGAGGAAACGTTAAGTGGTGTGGCTGCACTTGTCACTACTTCTACTCCCACTTTCTCTCTCTCTTCGACTCCCCTAATGAGAACATCTCCAACAAGGACGTCACTTGCCTTATGTCAAGAGGAACATAGGTATTATCATCTCCCCATCTCACCTCTTTGATTGGTGATGAACTTGATTATGAGATGTCTCTTGAAGTAAAAAGGGAATTAATTGCTTTCAATGAGTTTGTGACTAACTTACAAGGGGAGGCCAAGATACATTTTGGGAACATCTTAGATCAAATTTCCCACACAAGAGCTTCTTGATGAAAGATGTAAACTTGGGAGAGAACACTTGATTGAGGTAGAAGCTCTAAATAATTCTCTAGAAGAAGAACAAGAGACTATGATGTCTCTTGAACTACAACTTGAAGGGCTTGATGGGGCTAATGACATAATTGTTAATAGACTCATCAAGTAACACGACCATGCTATTGCTAAATATAAAAAGGCTAAAAAGGACAAGATTGAGTTTGGTGTTGTTCATGAAAAATTTGCCGAGGACTTTAGGATGCTTGACAAGGCTCACAAGGCATTGGAGAGTGAACTCTTGTTACTCACAAAGTCTCGTGAAAATCTTCAAACTCAATTGACCAATATTCCTTCACCTAGTACTTTCATTCCTTCTATTAGTACAAATATTCTTGAAGAAAATTCTAGGTTGAAGGGGGAGCTAGCTAAGGCCACCTTTCCAAAAGGAAACAATTCCATTGATGACCTCTTGAGTAAGCAAAGGCCAAATGGTGAGAAAGGGGGCATTGGATTTGTCTCCAAATCTAAGAAGAAAAACAACAACAAGAAGAAGGCCAAGCCTGCACAAGAAAAATACAAGGCCATTGTGAGTAGTAAGACCACAAGTGGCAAAACTATGTCTCATAATGATTTTGCGGGAAGTGCTAACCCTCACTATGTTTTAATGCGTGATTATTATGGTGATGTGTATGCACAATATGTTGGCCCATTTGAGGTTATATTGCTTGGTCTATTTGGGTCCCCAAGACCCTTGTTGCTAACAAAAGAGGACCCATTGAAAAATGGGTACCTAAAAACTAGCTTGATCTTTTGTAGACCTATGCTTCCGGAGGGTCAAAGTGGGTGCTTGACAGTGGTTGCACAAGTCATATGACCGGAAGCTCTTCTATTGTCAAGGAATTAAGACCAAATGATGATCAAATATCCGTGACATATGCCGACAAGTCAAAATCTAAGGTAATGGGTCTTGGCAAGGTTGTGGTTGCCCACGATATTACACCCGTGGACGTCATGCTTGTTGAGACCCTCGGTTATAATTTACTTTCAGTCCGAGATCTTGGAAAGATGGGTTTTGTCGTCTTTATTGATAATGATATTGTGGTCCTCATGTGGAGAAAGTCTCTCAAGGTCTCTTTCGTTGGGTACGTAAAAAATGACTTGTATGTGGTGGACTTTTCGAGGCAAACCACTACAAGTGCGATGTGCTTATTCGGAAAGGACGATGTGGGTTGGTTATGGCATCGTCGTCTAGCCCATGTCAATATGAGAACTTTGCGAAGTCTCCACAAGGATGGCCATATTGTTGGACTAAAAGAAAATGTTTCCTTTGCCAAAGATCGTGTTTGCATGGCTTGTGTTGAAGGAAAGATGCATGATTCTCCCCACAAGCCAAATAACTACGTCAAGTCCAAGAGGATCTTGGAGCTCCTTCATGTGGATATCTTTGGTCCTCCATCTCATGCAAGTCTTGGTGGGAAGGAATATTGTTTGGTGATTGTTGATGGCTATTCAAGATACTCATGGGTATATTTATTCAAGTTGAAAAGTGAGATCCAAGAGAACTTCATCGACTTCATCAACATGGTTCAATGTCAATACAATGTCCCAGTGTTGATTATAAGAAGTGACAACAACATCGAGTTCAAGAACTACACCTTGAATGGATTTCTTAGTGATGAGGGGATAAAACACCAATAGTCCGCTGCTTATACCCCTCAACAAAATGGTGTAGCCGAGAGGAAGAACCGGACACTTATTGATATGGCAAGGACCATGTTGGCGGAGTTCAAATCTCCATATAATTTTTGGGCCGAAGCAATCTCCACCTTATGCCATGCATCAAACTGGCTCTACCTCCACAAGAAATTGATCAAGACTCCATATGAAATACTTACCGGTAACAAGCCCAATGTATCTTACTTCTGGGTGTTCGGTTGTAAGTGTTTCTATCTCAAAAAGGGTGCTCGTTTGTCCAAATTCGATTCCAAAGCATTAGAGGGTATTTTTGTTGGCTATGGTCTCGAGTCCCACACTTATAAAATCTATGATAAGCTTTCCGGAGCTGTCATAGAATGTTGTAGTGTGGTTTTGGAAGAATATGATAGTCCCCAATGGGGGCGTGTTGATGCTTGTGATGTAGATGATGAAATGCCTCATGATTCCATAGGAATAATGGGTGTGGGATTTATCCGCCCCATCGAGGAACCCCTTATGGCGGATCGAGAAGAAATATGCTCTACTCAAGTGGAGCCCTCATCTTCACAGCAACAACAAGCTCCCTCTATCGAGGAGGAAAATGACCCAAGCCAAAGACAAGCTATGGACGATCAACATGTTGATCAAGGTGATACCTCTAGTGAGGAGGAGCTTGAGTCACCATTATCTAGAATGTAAAGTGCTGCTTGGTCTATTACACAAGGAAGATCTATACAATCTGTCGTGAGAGAAGCTCAACTCCAGTCTAGTAGTGTGCATGATCAAGAACAAGGTCAATCCATGCCTCTTAATGAATATAATGATCCCAATGATGATCAAGGTCAAGTTGATGTTCAAGATGAGATCAAAATGATGAAGGGATCCCCTAAGAAACAACAAGGAGATCGAAATTCGTCGCAAAGCTAGAATGGATAGAATGTTGGAATTAAGAGATCACTCTATAGAGAATGTGGTTGGAGATGTAAGGAGATGAATGTCCACAAGAGCAATATTGAAGAGATTTAGTGAACACCAAGAACACATCTCCATGATAGAACCAAAGAAAGTATGGGAAGCTCTTGAAGATTCGGATTGGTTGGAAGCAATGCACAACGAGCTCAACAACTTTGAGAGAAACAAAGTATGGAAGTTAGTTGAGAATCCAAAGGATTTTCGCAATGTCATAGGCACCAAGTGGATATTCAAGAACAAGCAAGATGAGCATGGAATTGTTGTGAGGAACAAGGCAAGATTGTTTGCACAAGGGTTCTCTCAAATTGAAGGCATTGATTATGGAGAGACATATGCACCCGTGGCTCGCCTTGAGTCCATCTGTATCCTTCTTGCTTATGCGGCGCATCATAACTTTAAGTTGCAACAAATGGATATAAAAAGTGCATTTCTTAATGGTCCATTGAATGAGTTGGTATATGTAAAGCAACCCCCAGGGTTTGAGGATCCCAACTTCCCAAACCATGTCTACAAACTTGATAAGGCGCTCTATGGACTCAAAAAAGCCCCACACACGTGGTATGAGCACCTTAGAGAGTTGTTGTTTGACCGTGGGTTTGAGGTTGGGAAAATCGATCCCACTCTTTTTACTAAGAAGGTCAATGGGGAGCTTTTTGTAGTCCAAAAATATGTTGATGATATTATCTTTGGCTCATCCAACAAAGATTTTAATGATGAATTCTCAAAGCTTATGACTAGTAGGTTACAGATGTCTATGATGGGGGAATTAAGGGTATTTCTTGGTTTTGAGATCAAGCAAGTAAGAAGAGGAACATTCTTCAACCAAGCCAAGTATACTCAAGATATGCTCAAAAGGTTTAACTTGAAAGATTTAAATGGTGCTCCTTCCCCCATGGCAACAAAGACTCATCTTGGTGTGTTGGTCTTCTAAGAAGCAAAATTGTATATCTCTCTCCACCGCCGAAGCCGAGTATGTGGCAGATGCTAGTGCTTGTACTCAATAATGGACGAGGCAAACTTTAAAGGAATACGGTTTCCATTGTGACAAAGTGCCTCTTCTATGTGACAATGAAAGTGCCATCAAGATTGCCTATAACCAAGTGGATCATACAAGGACAAAGCACATTGAGATTCATCATCATTTCATTAGATACCATGTTGCTCGAGGTGATATTGATCTATATTATGTGTTAACCAAAGACCAACTTGCCGACATCTTCACGAAGCCACTTGACGAAGCAAGGTTTTGTTATTTGAGGAATGAACTAAATATCATAGATTCAAGGAGCTTGACTTTATCACCTTGCAACTTGACTCTTATTTGGTTTAGGTGTAGGCATGGAGATAGGGGGAGTGCGGTCCTAATACATTGGATCATCCCTCCCCCATAATGGCAACATTAATAAAGATCATTTCTATTAATATCATTTTGTGATATGTGAGCTTAAATGATGAGTTTCGGTAATGGACCCAAGATATATCTTCGTGGTGCCAAGCCGAGCATACTCAAACATGGTGGCCTAGGCCACCACCCTCTCACAATTGAGAGGTTAGCGCTTACTCGTGTTTGTAATTTGTTGATTTGCTTATATCTTAGAAACATGCACTCTCTTTTGGTTCTTGCTATTTTTTCCTATTTTAGAGTGTATGTGCTCTTCACAGTTTGATTATCTCAACCTAAGCCATTCTACCTCCCTGAAAAACCCCCATCTAATTCGCACAAGAGCCCCTCCTTTGTCCCTGGCTATGGATTCTGGCAAAACCGGTACTACCGGACAAGTAGCGGTACTACTGGACTGGGTCAGTTCCTAGGTCGAAGCCCGAAAATTGCCCCAAGAGCGGTACTACCGGTACTAAACCCCGGTACTACCAGTCATTTGACCGGTACTACTGGTCGGCGTTTTCTGGTATAGGTTGGGTCGGGAGGAGAGGCACCCTTCAGTACCTCATTCCCCCCCCCCCCCGCTCCCCACATATACGCCGCTACCACCGCCGGAAACCTTGACGCCACCGGAGCCCTGCCGCGTCCTCCTCTCGCCGGATCCTCACCGGATTCGGACTCCTTGTAGGCTCTCGATCCTTCTCCACCACCATGGACTCCGGTACAACCGCCCCTTCCTTCTCCTTATTGTTTTTCTCCATTCGGTCTAAGGTTCCTTAGATTCTTGGACAAAATCAATTGCTTTGGGGTTGTACTGCCAAACACTACTCCTAGCCCGAAGGAATCACTGTTTTAGGGAGGTTTGATGTCAATTTGTGGTTAAGCACTACCGTTTCTGCGCGTGTGTCTACCCGACTGGTAGTACCGGATAATTTTTTTGGTACCACCGCTTCCAGTTTCCGGTAGTACCGGACCCAACTGACAACAAATCTCTCTCAAAGCTAGGACTTCTTTGTGGACCTTTTTTTGGGTTCTTGTGCCCTTATCCCCCTGCTGTTATCCCTCTTGCTATCACATGTGTAGGTGGTTCCGGGGGCGCTCGTAAACGCTCCAAGGCTAGGCACGAGATTGTGGACGAAGAGTCGGAGTCCAAAGAAAAAGTCTTGCCCCAGCCCAGCAGTAGCATGAAGGTTCATGCCTATCGAGGTTGTCGTGGGGGGGGGGGTCACCAAGCGGTCTGCTAGTCGCAGCAGTGCTCCCCCTCCTCCTTCTACGAGGCATTCCAAGAGCCACAACTCAGGGCTATCAGGGCCAAGGTCACTATATGACATTACTGATGCTGAGTTTCACTCCCTGCGGGCTGAGAATCCCTATGCTCGCAATCGTGACCTGGACAGGGAAGAGAGTTTGTTCTACAACGACTTGCAAGAGCGAGTGTACAATGAAGTCATTATGAACAATGTGTAGTTGGTTGTGCCGCAGCAGTGGGTTGACATGAACCACGTGAACAAGCATCTTGACTACTTTGGTGAAGCTAAAGAAATCTGCTCTCATATTGGATTGCTTCCCATTATGGAAATCTGCCAATATTATGATCCTATTCTCATTGTTTAGTTTTATGCCACTGCTCACTTTGCAACAAACCGAGCTAGGAAAATCACTTGGATGACTCAAGGTGTAGTTAAGGAAGCCACCTTGGCTGAATTTGCGGAGCTGCTGGGATATGAAGATCGCGACCATGGAACTCCTTCTGGATTTCGCTGCCACATGCGTGAGCATCCCTCAAAGAAGGAGGTTCTTGCCCCTCTCTATATCCAGGGCCGCGGTGTTGCTGGAAAGATCAAGGATCTCCTCCCCACTTCTGACATCCTCTACCGCATCTTCCTTGAGACCGTTGCTCCTCGTGGAGGCAACAAAGATGAGATTCATGGCTATACAGTCGATCTGTTGTTAAACACCTTCCTCAACCGTGATTCTGGCACCACTCTTGATGTGACGAATTTTATTTGGAATGAGATGGTCGCTGCCGCTCACTCCAGGAGGGTTCCCCCATTTGCTCTCTACATCATGTCTCTCATTGTCTCCAAGTACCCTCCCATTGCGAGGAGCCTCTCCTCTCATTGTCTTGTTGTGCATAGGCCCAAGGCCTTTAAGATCAAGACGTGTGCTAAGCCTCACAATGTGGAGGTTGATGAGGTGGATGAAGATGGGAATGTGCTTGAAGCGAATTCTGGAGATGAAGATAGTGGCCGGGATGCGTATTATGTTGTCTCCCGTGGCAAGCATGCCCAGCCCTCTTGGGCCAAAAGGATGGAAGCCAAACTCAAAAAGGTTTTTTGCCTCTAGGTTTACAACCAAAAGCACATGTGTGAGTCTCATGTGTATTCCAAGAAAGCATGTGCTCGTCAGAAAAAGATGATGGAAGCCCAAGCCATGACCATCTCCAAAGGGTCCGAGAACAACATTACCCACGAAGACCAATGGATCTCCAAGCATAGCGTCTGGGATGATGATGTCACCTCTTCGTTCCGTGCTCCACCGACCCATGGGGATGAATATGATGATGATGATGAGTGACTTTCGGGATGCTAGTCTTTCTCTTGTCCCTTTTTGGTGTCTTGATGCCAAAGGGGGAGAAGGTGCACCTTAGGCATGCGGGTTTTGCATGGGAAAGTCACAACCTCATTCTTGCTTTGATCTTTTAATTGCTTGTGAACTTTATTTGCCTCATATTATGTGTTAACTCTATGCTATAACTATTTGGGAACTACTTGTGCTATGCATGTTGAGACTATGTGGGTATCTTATGGATCCAGCATTGTCGGGGGGTTGACCTCGGGTAGGTCAGAGACGGGGAAAGACAGAGGTACAGTCCCCGTCTGGTTTCCGAGTTACGGTCTAGGTTGGCCGAATCATGAATATGTCGGCCGAGGTACGGAGGCGAGAAGCCCGTGTATGTGTATCAAACAGTTACCCGGCCGAGTTACTGCGAGGGTCGGCCGGGTTGGCCCGAGTGATCTCGATGCAGGTGAAGGACAAGCCGAGTTACGCAAGGTAAGGTAAGGCCGAGTGATACGAAGCTTGCAGGAGAAGGAGAAACCCAAGGTCAAACTATAGCTGCAGGCTAGAAGGAATCAGAGCGGAGCCAAGCACAAGAGACAAAGATGCAGAGCGTCAGAGGGGCAGAAGGAGGTCACGGAGGTGACAGTCCTGGAGCCCGAGGCACGCAGGAGGGGTCCTCTGGAGCCTTGCCGTCGTTAGAAGGGCGACAGGGAAAGGAGGCCGCCGAACTACTATTTTGGGACAAGCATATTCCTCGAATATGCTTGCCTCGTCAGCCCTAAGGGCACCCAAGGCACTCCTTTATAAGGGGAGGCTTGGACCCTGAGGAGGGCATCGACTCTTTTCAGTACCGTTAGGCTGGTGAGATTCATCTGGTCTCCCTGTATACAGCTCGAGGAGCACTTGTAACCCAAAAGAAGATAAATAAAGATCTTAGCTTTAACCACTTGAGTGTAGAATCAGTTGCATCTTCCCTCCCCAGATCCCACTAGCACCCATTGGCCCCATACTTTAGCCTACCCATGGCATCTACCGTGCCACCACCACGACAGTTGGCGCCCACCGTGGGGCCAGCAGCGGTGCTAGCTGGAGTTATGATCCGGACGGGAAATTTCATCAACACGGGCGAGCGTGTTGTTTCTGGCTTGGTCCAGAGATTTGGTCTCTGCGACTATGTCAGTGACAACGTAGGGAGCTTCAAGGGGAAAGTTCCCCCACGCAATGGTGTTTTCATCAGCCTGGGCGAGCACAAGGTTTACGTCGGCGTCGACATCACCGACGTTTATCCTCACCAAGTTGTTGTTGCAGGAGAGCCACCTCTTAATGCAGCAAGCCGTCCGTCCAGAGTGTGTCTTGCAGGCAGCGTCGAGGTGATGGTCGCTGCAGGAGCGCAGGCTGAAGCAGAAGTAGCCGGGCCAAGAAGAGAACCCGCCGCAGGCGCGCAAGGCGCGCCCAAGCAGACTGCACCTCAACCCACCGAGGTAATCCCACCAGTGACTCACCCGACCGAGCTGCAGGACACCACACCAAAGGCACCAAGAGTAAGAGGGCCGCCTCTAGAAAGGCCAGAGAACATTCTTCAAGCAACAATAGAAAACTTGACTACACCTGTAGCGCCGATACTTGATCCGGCAAATGCTTAGGCAGAGTTAGAGGAAACCAGGCAAAAGGTGCTGGTAGAGGCAAAGAAAGTATCGGCCTTGCGGGAGTCCTTGAACAGGACCCTGAGAGAATATGCTAAAGCTAATAAGCTTGATGTCGCACCCGAGCGGGTGGACAAGTTAAGATTAAGAGGAAAGAACCTCATAGATGATATTAACAGAGAGCATGAAGCTCACAGAGCAGTATCAGGCGATTTGGGTTTGCCGAGATACAGTACCCCGGCGAAGAACTTGAGAGCGGCAAACGCTGCAGCATTGGAATTAGAGGGGTTGACCGGGGAAGCCCGGCAGAAACAACAAGAAAGAGTGAATGAGCTGGTGCGCATCGCAAACCAGCAAAATGAGGAAATACTCAGAACAAACCCGGCAAGGCCAGGAGCCTCGCGGATGGTTCACTCGGCAGGAGCAGCACCTGACTTGTCCGCGGCAGCAGCTTCTTCACCCGGAAACAATGCGCGAAGAGACAAAGCAGTAACCTCAGGAAAGAGGAACAAGCAAATTGTTCCATATGATCCGGCGATGGCTGGAAAGGCGAATGAGAACGGAGGCAATGCAAGCCGAGGTAACAGTGGGGAGAGGAACCACCGCCGTGTGGAGAAAGACGGCGGAAGCCAAGGTAATGGAGATCTCGGCAGAAGAGAGCCCGCAAGGGGCAATCAAGAGAACAATACTCCGGCTGAAGTAAGGAGAGAGCAGCCGCTCAACCCACAACTAAGGCATGAACCCCGGCAGGAAAGAGAAGCGAGGCCAGCCCGCCATAATCAATTAAATGAAAGGTACAATGATGGTTATTCCGAGATGGAATATGCGATCCGTGGTGGAAATAACCGTTATGGAATGCAAGACAGAATTCTGTACAGAGATTTGCCATCAAATGATGCAAGAGTGAAGCTGGACCGACTATACCGGTCCGAGTTGTTGGAAGAACAGGGTCCACCGGGTCCGACTTGCTTTGGACCACGGATAATGGGTGAACCACCCGTGCCGAACTTTCAGCTAGCAAGAGGCACAAAAACATATAATGGGAGCACCAAGCCACAAGACTGGTTGATTGACTATGCCACTGCTGTGAAAATAGCGGGTGGGAACTTACGATGGGCAGTACGGTATGTACCACAAATGTTGGAAGGACCAGCTAGGGTATGGCTGAATAATCTACCAGCGGGCAGCATCAACTGTTGGTTAGATTTTGAAGAAATGTTCGTCAGCAACTTTACCAGCACATACAAGAGGCCAAACATGCCGCAACAATTAGCCATGTGCAAACAGAGGCCGAATGAAACAGATAGAGAGTTTTTAACTCGGTGGTGCAACCTGAGAAACTCATGCGAAGGGGTTATAGAATCGCAAGCAATAGCTTGGTTCGCGCAAGGCTGCCGTTATGGCAGCGTGCTGTGGCAACGTCTGCAAAGAGATATGCCGACCACACTGGCAGAAACTATCAGAATAGCAGACTCCTATGCACTAGGGGACCCAACACAACCAGAACTAATGTCGGCGGATCATCGCGAGCAACAGGATCATTATGCAAGAGATTTAGCCGGGTCATCCAGGCGCAATGATTTCAGAGGAAGAAGAAGAGAGGAAAGGCCGGATTATAGATATAATTTGGCCCAGGTGGCGGCAGTAGCACAAGATCAGCCGAGTCACGGAGCAACTCAACGGCAGAAGAATGGACCTCAGCAGTGGACACCAAGGAATGAGGGAAAACGGCAATGGACCCCAGAGCAAAAGAAGAAATGGCAAGAGAGGCCGAAATACACATTCGAATCCATGTTAGATCAGCCGTGCAAATTTCACACATCAAACCCATCCAGACCAGCCAATCATACGACCCGCCAATGTGCATGGATGAAAAATGCAATGGGGAACCCCGCAGGAGTTCAGGCGCCCCATCAAGTGCAATAGCAGCATCAGCCGCAATTAACTGGAGCAAATACACAGCAACTGATGCTACCGCCCCCTCCCCCGAGGTATGATAAATCGGATCAGAGAGATGCAGTGCATCAAGTAATAAATCAGGTCTAGGATGGAAGGATGAATCCGGCAAATACCGGACGTAATGATTACAGAGAACATCACCAGTCTTATTGTGTGTTCACAACGGAACAGCAAGACAAGCAGAGTGTGCAACGCCGGCATATGGAAGTGAATGCAGTTATGCCGGCAGTACCAAGATACGTGCCATGGTCTGATCAGGAGGTGACCTGGAGCATGAAGGACCACCCCAGAATAATGCCAAGTCCAAGAACATATGCACTTGTGTTGGATCCGACGTTCGTTGGACCAAGCATCAACGTGAAATTTTCAAAAGTACTCATTAACAATGGAAGCAGTATCAACATCATGTACAAAGATACCATGCATAAACTCGGAATATCGCAGAACATGCTGCAATCCTCGAGGACCACTTTCCATGGGATAGTGCCAGGGCTTTCATGTGAGCCCATCGGTAAAGTCCGAGTCGACGTGTTATTCGGTACAAGAGATAACTGCAGGGCAGAAAATTTAGAATTTGAAGTGGTGGATCTGGAAAGTTGTTATCATGCTCTACTCGGACGGCGCGCACTGGCCAAATTCATGAGCAGCTGTCATATAAATTATCTGAAGATGAAGCTACCCGGACCACAGGGAGTGATAACAGTTGCAGGGGATTACAAGAAGTCAATGGAGTGTGCTTCGGCCGGGTCTAATTTGGCCGAATCATTGGTTATAGCAAGAGAAAAGAGAAGGATTAAAGAAGTAGCAGCCCTCGCTCAGTCGGCACAACTGAACATGCCGGCGCTGGCCAACCCTCATGGCAGTGTCTCTTTTCAGCCGACTAAAGAGACGAAGAAATTTCAGATTGATGAGCAATTCCCAGAGCGTATTGTTACTATTGGTGCAGGCCTGGATGCTAAATAGGAAGGCGAGCTCACCAACTTCCTTCGTGAGAATCGGGACATATTTGCATGGTCAACTCAAGATCTGCAAGGTGTTCCGAGGGAGTTGGCTGAGCACTCTTTGAACGTCAGGCCAGGAGCAAGGCCGGTGAAGCAACCTCTCTGCCGCTTCGCCGAAGACAGGAGAAAAGTAATAGGAGATGAAATAGCTCGGCTCCTTGCAGCCGGGTTCATCATGGAGGTGCTATACCCGGATTGGTTATCAAATCCGGTGCTAGTAGAAAAGAAGAAAGATGACCCCAATGTAGCCATTGTATGGCGAATGTGTATCGATTACACCAACCTGAACAAGGCATGTCCGAAAGATCCTTTTCCATTGCCTAGAATAGACCAAGTCATTGACTCGACCGCTGGTTGTGAGCTGTTATCGTTTGTAGACGCGTATTCTGGTTTCCACCAGATACCGTTAAATCCGGCCGATCAAATAAAGACTGCATTTATTACCCCGTACGGGGCTTATTGTTATCGCACAATGCCATTTGGCCTGCGAAATGCAGGAGCGACATATCAGAGATGCATGCAAAAATGCCTGCATGATCAGATAGGAAAAAATGTACAAGTGTATGTGGATGACGTGGTCATCAAAACTAAAGAAAGCAAAACATTACTAGAAGATATACGACAGACTTTTGCGAACCTGAGAAGGTTCCGAATGAAGCTTAATCCAGAGAAATGCACATTTGGCGTGCCGGCAGGAAAATTACTCGGTTTCCTTGTATCTAGCCGAGGTATCGAGGCTAATCCAACAAAGATAAGAGCAGTAGAAAGAATGGAATTGCCAAAATGTTTGAATGATGTACAAAAATTCACGGGCTGCCTGGCCTCGCTTAGTCGATTTGTATGTCGGCTAGGAGAGAAGGCGCTGCCACTCTAGCAGCTGATGAGAAAATCGGATAAATTCATTTGGACTCCACAGGCGGACCTCGCATTTCGTGAGTTGAAAAAGATGTTAGTTACGGCACCCATTTTGGCTTCTCCATTATCAAAAGAGCCTATGTTACTCTATGTAGCAGCTACCAATAGAGTGGTTAGTACTGTAGTCGTAGTGGAACGACTTGAAAATGGTAAGTCGATTCAGAGGCCGGTCTATTATTTGAGTGAGGTGTTATCCACTTCAAAGCAGAATTACCCACATTATCAAAAGATGGCTTATGGGGTATATATGTCGGCGAAAAAACTTAAGCATTACTTTGAAGAGCATCCAATCAAAGTGATCTGTGAGGCACCCATAGCCGACATAATGAGCAACAAAGATGCAAGTGGCCGAATAGCAAAGTGGGCAATCGAGTTATCGCCATACGCTCCACAATTCGATAGAAGAGATGCAATCAAATCTCAGGCGGTCGCCGACTTTTTCGTGGACTGGGCCGAAATACAGTATGAGCCACCATTGCCAGATCCAAATTATTGGACTATGCATTTTGATGGTTCCAAACTAAGGAATGGTTTGGGGGCAGGGATAGTGTTAACCTCACCTAAAAGAGACCAACTGAAATATGTGTTACAAATACATTTTGCTGCATCTAACAATGTAGCTGAATATGAAGCACTAGTCCATGGATTGAAAGTAGCGAAAGAAATAGGCATACGCCGAATCTTATGCTACGGTGACTCAGATCTAGTAGTACAGCAAGTCTCAGGCAGTTGGGACGCAATAGATGCTAATATGGCTTTATATAGGTTTCATGTACAAAAGATCAGTGGATATTTTGAAGGATGCGAATTTCACCATATACCTCGGGCAGAAAATGATGCCGCGGACACATTATCAAAATTAGGATCAACCCGGCAATCGATTCCTCCGGGCATTGCCCTAGAACACCTCAGAAAACCATCAATAATCCCATCACCAGAATCCGAATCTATCTTTATCCCGGCAAATCCGGCAGAAGGTAATGCGCCGATGGAAATAGATCAGCAACATAACTCGGAACCCTCCAACAGGAGGACAGCCGAGGTGAGCGCAGTCATGGGAAAAGCCGAGATAGGTGTGTCGGCAGAGAGCATGGAAATAGACAGTGAGATCACACCAGGAAAAGTCACACCGTTATGGGCGCAACCCATATTTTCCTATCTGAAAGACTCGGCCTTGCCGAGTAATGAGGTATTATCTAGACAAACCGTAAGGAGAGCAAAAGCTTATACAATCATAAACAATGAGCTATATAAAAGGAGCGTCACAGATGTGTTGCAGAAGTGTGTTAGTTCGGCAAAAGGTCAGCAGATCCTCCTAGATATACACCAAGGAGAATGTGGGCACCACGCTTCATCTCGTGCCTTGGTCGCCAAAGCATTCAGGCATGGATTTTATTGGCCGACGGCATTAAAAGAAGCAAAAGAATTGGTTAAGAAATGCAATGGATGTCAGAGATACGCAACCAAAATACACATGCCATCGGTCGAGTTAAAAACAATACCCATTACTTGGCCATTTTCGGTATGGGGTTTAGATATGGTGGGACCGTTTAAGCCGGCATGAGGAGGAATGACCCACATATTGGTTATGGTGGATAAGTTCACAAAATGGATCGAAGTAAAACCAATAAAAAAGTGCGATGGGTCCACAGCAGTGAAATTTCTCAAGGATATTATCTTAAGATACGGGTATCCACACAGTATTATTACAGATAATGGCACAAACTTTGCAGAAGGAGCTTTTGCCAGATTTTGCCAAGAGAAGCACATAAGATTGGACATTGCCTCTGTGGCTCACCCAGCATCCAATGGGCAAGTGGAAAGGTCTAATGGATTGGTGTTATCAGGAATAAAACCGCGACTGGTCGAACCATTGCAAAGATCGGCAGGATGTTGGATTGAGGAACTCCCAGCCGTATTATGGAGCCTCAGGACTACCCCGAATAGATCAACAGGTTATACACCATTCTTCCTGGTATACGGGGCAGAGGCTGTACTTCCAGCCGACATAATTTATGACTCACCAAGAGTTACTCAGTATACAACCTCGGAGATAAACGAGATAGCTCGGCAAGATGATGTAGACCTGTTAGAAGAAGCCAGAGAGTTGACATTGTCACGATCAGCCATTTATCAACAGAACTTGCGACGATATCACAGCAAGAAGGTGAACCCAAGAGTATTCAAGGAAGGAGATTTAGTCCTCCGACTGGTGCAACGTACGGCCGGCATGCACAAGTTGTCACCTCCATGGGAGGGACCATTTATTGTGAGCAAAGCGTTGCATAATGACGCCTATTATCTAATCGACGCTCAGTCCCCCGGAGGGAACAAGGCAAACAAAGCTGGCGAAGAAACGAAGCGTCCATGGAATGTAGCTCTACTTCGACCATTTTACTCGTAGCATTATATCTCATGGTCAAGAACCAATGATGTATTTGAACCTCGGCGTCCAGAGCAGTGACTCGGGGACTGCCATATGTTATCTCAATTTTATGTTATGTATTTGAACCTTGGCGTCCAGAGCAGTGACTCGGGGACTGCCATATGTTATCTCAATTTTATGTTATGTATTTGAACCTTAGCGTCCAGAGCAGTGACTCGGGGACTGCCATATGTTATCTCAATTTTATGTTACGTATTTGAACCTCGGCGTCCAGAGCAGTGACTCGGGGACTGCCATATGTTATCTCAATTCCGTGTTATGAATTCGAACCTCGGCACCCAGAGCAGTGACTTGGGGACTGCAATATATTATTTTTGTTTCATATTGAAGTCCGGCGCGATAAATAACAATTCAGGGATTTCCATATATTGTCCCAGCGAAGTAATCAATCTTTGTTCAGAACAGATCAATATTATATGATATTCAGAACTCACGCCTGGATAAACTATAAAGCAAGAATTCGGACGAACATCCACTTAACCATATGGAAAACAACTACAAGCGCATATGTCACAGTAACACACAGCAAAAGAAGTTCGAGTCATACAGGGAATGGGCAAAAGATTCGCCTACATCATACGCCCGGCATGCCAGGGATTAGAAATAACTCAGGCCTTGTTCGTTGGGGAGGCAGCAACTTGGTCAGGCGCGGGACACTCCGACGTAGGGGGAACTTCGACCGAGGTTGCCTCTCCCTCCGCCGACCCAGGTGCAACTTCAGCGGAAGCCCGAGGTTGCTCAGGAGCATCAGTCCGTGCGGTAGAATGCCCGGTGCCCTTGGAGGAGGACCGCGCATCGCCGCTGCTGTCCGAGCTAGAACTGGAGCTGTCAGATGCGGCCGAGTCATCTTCACCTTCCCCTTGCTCCGCTGAATTATTATCCGAGGCATCCTCAACTACAACCTCCTCATCCGGGTCTGGAAGAAAACTCGGCCCTTCATTCCAAGTGTGCACGTCGGCATACTCGACGAGTTGGAAGGCACGAGCTTGCCGAAGAGCAACAAACGTGGGATCCTCAACCCAGCGGGAACCAGTGCGCAAATTTCTCAGGATGTCGAGAGAGATATCTTCATACCATGACATGATAACAGTAAGGGCCATATCGGCACCAGCGCGCCCAGCGGATTCCCTCCAAAGACTTAATTGCCTCTCAGATGCCATCAATCTTTTCACCAGTAGTTTGACCTTGTTGATGTCAGGAGTCCCCGAGGTATTCGGCCAAAGTACATGGTAAGCCCGGATGGCGGCTTGCACCAAGTCCCGACCCATAATCTTCATCGGACCAACTGCGGCACCAACGGCAACCAAGTAGTCCTCCATTGAATACTCCGAATCAACGATAACAGGATCACCTCGGCGCACGCGAGCTGCAAGAACAGCTTTAGAGCTCACGGGCTTAGCTTCGGGAAAATGATCTGCGCAAAACACGAACATGTTAGGCAGTAGCAGAGACAAAGACAAAAATAATTCGGCTGTGCTAGGAAACTCACGATGAATGTATCTCATCATTATCTGAAGGTCCTTGGCCCAATCAATCTTGCTTTTCTCGAAACGAGCAATCTCCTTGCTCAGCCCCTGGGTTTTCAATTCGGCGGCCTCGAGGAGTTTTTTGTTCTTCTGCAGCTCCAGAGACAGCCGATTCTTCTCTTCGGAGAATTCTTGGTCAACCTTTTCCAGTTCAGATTTCTGAGAGAGCTTGAGGGTGTCCAATTCGGCTCGCAGGCGAGCTATTTCATCATCTTTTTCTTGTAATTGCGCCAAATGAACAGCGTTTTGCTCTAAAAAATGCAGCATCACGTCAGGCATGGGCGTGCAATCTTGGTGCGACGCTGCAAAAGTTTGCAACTCGGCTTTACCAGAGCCAAATGCGATAAGGAAGCTCAGCACACATGTTCAAAGAGAAAAGATGTGAGACAAAAGGGAAACTACCTTCAAAGCTCTTGACCTTCTTCTCAAGGCGAATATTGAGATTATTAATGTTACCTGCTCATCAAGAAGGTAAGCCAGCATCTCGCGGACAAATAAATAAGAACGTTGGAAATAAGGGAAAGGAACTATCGACTTACCAGCCTTCTTTACCACTGGAAGAATTTTCTCGTACTTTTCTTCCAGTTTGCGGTGCGAAAAAAGCAACCTCTGGAATTCGGCGGTCCGCGGGTCATGTGCAACCTGGGCAATGAGGCAAAACGGTAAATCAACAGTAAAAGCTAAAGCAGATCCGAGTCAAGTAAGACTTAACTCGGGTATAGGTGGCTCGATATTCAAAGATAAATCAGATCCGAGTCAAGTAAGACTTAACTCGGATCTAGGTGGCTAGATATTCAAAGCTAAATCAGATCCGAGTCAAGTGAGACTTAACTTGCATCTAAGTGGCTAGATATTCAAAGCTAAATCAGATCCGAGTCAAGTAAGACTTAACTCGGATCTAGGCGGCTAGATATTCAAAGCTAAATTAGATCCGAGTCAAGTGAGACTTAACTCGCATCTAAGTGGCTAGATATTCAAAGCTAAATCAGATCCGAGTCAAGTAAGACTTAACTCGGATCTAGGTGGCTAGATATTCAAAGATAAATCAGATCCGAGTCAAGAAAGACTTAACTCGAATCTAGGTGGCTAGATATTCAAAGCTAAAGCAGATCCGAATCAAGCTCAAAAACTTAACTCAGATCTGCGTAGCCAGAAATTCGAACCCTAGAAACAAACCTTAAATTAAATCGAAAATCATTAAACTTCCAAGCATATAACAAGTTATTTCCTTGCAAGTTTCAGGGACTAGAGCATATAGTAATATCTGGGGACAAGTCCAAGACTCAGAGAAACAGCAATTACCTCATTCATTTTGTTAGTGTCAAGGATGAACTTGGCAGCATGGTCGAAGCGGCCGCTGATGTCGGAAAGCTGAAAGGGCTGGTTGATGGGATTACCCTCAAACTGATCAGCAGCATTCCAATTATTGGCGTACTCCACCAGCGCGCCAAGGCTGTTCCCGCTTGCAGTCCGAGTTAAGACTTTACCTCGGACATGTTCCGTAACCGCCGCGGCCGCAGGGCTCTTATGAAGAGCAAGCTGGGTGCCGGCGGCCGAGGCAACGGAGGCTTTAGTAGGCGCAGTCCCCTTGCGCAGCATGTCGGCGACACTAGGCTGAGAAGAGCCGGCAAGACCCTTCTGGGAGGAGGAGGCTTTGGTGGCAACAGTTTTTCTCGCCTTAGACGAGGCGTCAGCAGGAAGTGACACCTCAGTAGTAGGAACGGCGTCTTTCGGAGCAGCGGGAGTTACGGTAGCAGAAGGCACCGAGATAACGACTTCTTCGGCCGAGGCTGGGGTGGATGTAGAAACTGCCGGGGTAGATGAAGGTGCAGTAGCAGCGCAAGGACCCATAGAAGGGGCAGAGGGTTCGACAAGAACCTCGGAGGGTCGATTCGAGTCCAAGTCAATAGAAGGTGTCTCAGGCACGTCGCGGCGAAGAGGCGATGAGTTCGGAGCTGGGGGAGAAGCAGGACGAGTAGGACCAGGAATCCTGATATCATCGACGGGCGGAGGAGATGGCTGCCGAATCGGGCGGCTAGTCATGCTAGGACCGCCGGGTTTAACAGAAAGCGGAGCACTGCAATAATAAGAAAGAAAAATCGTCAGAATGAAAAACAGAAAGAGAGAAACAAGAAATATAAGCAAAAGGAACTTACCCGGCAACCCCAGGCATAGTCTTGCGCCTGGGGGGATTCGGAGCGGACTTCTTCATTCGTTTCTTGGGGACCGCCTCCGAGGCACTAGCAGGAGCCCCGCGTTTCCCCGAGGTAACAGGGGGTCGAGAAGCAATAGGCTCGGCGTCATGAACCTGACCGGCCGGATTAGCTGGGAAAGTAGAAGCCGGAAATGCATAAGAAATAGGCATTGCGGCAACTACCTCAAGAATTTGGACCTCGTCCGAATCACCTTCCTCCTCATGCGCCGAAGTCTTGCCACGAGCTCGAGCCGGGGCAGGATCCGACTTAGGGACGAACTCCTCGGAGTCCGGCTCACCAGTATCCGGGGTACTCCGGTCCGCGGGCCACGGAAGCAACAAAACTTCGGCGTCCTCATTCTTCTGCTCTGCGAACCTCTGCAAGACGTGGAGGAAGAGAGTTAGCGGGTTCCGTTACGAAAGCAATGGAATAGCAGAGAAGTACTGATTAAGTTTACCTCAGGTGGCGGATGATCGCGGGTGAAGGGTTTCAATCCCCAAGTCCAATCCTCAGGCAACTCCGTCTTGAAGATAGGTCGGACGCGCTTATAGATAAGTTAATTGTCCAGTTCCATGGTTGAAACTCGGTTAGGGTCAAGGGGACCACTCATGTAGCACAGCTTGTGAGTCCGCTTCTGGAATGGGCAGATCCGGCTACTAATAAAAGTAGCCATCAAGTCTTCACCGCATAATCCGGCGCGGATCAGCTCCTTGAGCCGAATCTCAAATGCCTCGGCCAAGGCATGAGTTTTCCTCGGATTGTAGAGCCAGTTCACCTTAGAGGGCGGGCCAATTGAGAAGGCAGGGAGCCGAATCTTGTCTTCTGTCCCTCTGTTCTTGACATAAAAGAAAGATTTGTGCCACTTCTTGCACGACTCTAACCCGGTAACACGAGGGAATACAGATTTCCTCCGAGGAGTAATGGACGCTGCCCCGCACTGAGTAAGAGATTTGTCGGAAGGGTGCAGAGATTTGTCAGGGACTACATTGGAGTGAATCTGGAAGAATTTCGACCAGACGTGCACTGATGGCCACAGGCCGAAGTATCCCTCCGATGCGGAGATGAAAGCAGAGAGAGAAGCGATGGCGTTCGCAAGAAGATGATGCGGCTGAAGGCCGAAGTAGTCGAGAAATTCTCTAGCGAAATCGCTAAGAGGGAGACCAAAGCCACGCGCAAAGTGCGACATAAAAACCACATATTCGCCTTCCCTAACATCCGGAGAGGACTCGCTGTCGGGTAAGCGACAAGAGACCTCGGCGGGAATTCTTCGAGTCCGGATAAGCCATTCGATCTCACGGCGTGTAACAGAGGAACCCTGCCACGAGCCTCGCTCGGGCCCAGAGCCAGCGTCGTCATCCTCTACCAGGGCGCCGCTAAACGAACTAGACATGGGGTCGCCGGAGAGATCGCCGGAAGAAGAGCTGGCGGCGGAGGAAGGTTTAGAGCTGCGAGGCCCCGTCATGATTTGGCACGGGAGCGGCGGCGGAGGAGCAGAGGAACCGCCGCACAAGTACTAGATTCAAACGGAGAAATCTAGATAGAACCTAGGCAGTGCGGCCGAAAAGAACTCACCGGCGACGGTAGCGAAGCAGGCGACCGCAAGCGAGGCAGGCGGAACAGCACAGTATAGTCCCCGCCGTCGGAGGCTCTGGCAAGCGCGCGGCGGCGGAGCTGCGAGAGGACGCGTCGACGGAAGAGAGGAGGAGGACGGAGACGAGCGAGAAGGGGAAAAGTAAATTCCCCAAACGCCGTCCCCCTCTTTATAATCGAGCCACGAACAAGGTAGTGGGATCGTGGGAGTAGCGGTTGACCGTGTAGATCGTGGGTGCGGCACGAACGCACGACGATAAGTGGAGCCACACCAACGGCCACACAGGAAGGAAGAGCGTTACGATCCCCAAGGGGAACGGCGCCCGAGGCGTCGCAGCGGCGTCGCAGCGGCGGCGCAGCAGGTACAAAGTTAACTGTAGCCTGTCAGTGAGTACTGTAGAGGGACCAAAAAACTAGAAGAACGATGATGGGGGTGACACGTAGGACATGGCGTACGAGGGAAGGAACGAGGAAACCTCGGATGAAGAAGATATAACTCGGAAACAAAATTGAAGAATATAATGAAGCTGACATGACCCGGCCGAAGCTATCGACGGGGCCACACCAGCTTTGGGGACTAATGTCGGGGGGTTGACCTCGGGTAGGTAAGAGACGGGGAAAGACAGAGGTACAGTCCCCGTCTGGTTTCCGAGTTACGGTCTAGGTTGGCCGAATCATGAATATGTCGGCCGAGGTACGGAGGCGAGAAGCCCGTGTATGTGTATCAAACAGTTACCCGGCCGAGTTACTGCGAGGGTCAGCCGGGTTGGCCCGAGTGATCTCGATGCAGGTGAAGGACAAGCCGAGTTACGCAAGGTAAGGTAAGGCCGAGTGATACGAAGCTTGCAGGAGAAGGAGAAACCCAAGGTCAAACTATAGCTGCAGGCTAGAAGGAATCAGAGCGGAGCCAAGCACAAGAGACAAAGATGCAGAGCGTCAGAGGGGCAGAAGGAGGTCACGGAGGTGACAGTCCTGGAGCCCGAGGCACGCAGGAGGGGTCCTCTGGAGCCTTGCCGTCGTTAGAAGGGCGACAGGGAAAGGAGGCCGCCGAACTACTATTTTGGGACAAGCATATTCCTCGAATATGCTTGCCTCGTCAGCCCTAAGGGCACCCAAGGCACTCCTTTATAAGGGGAGGCTTGGACCCTGAGGAGGGCATCGACTCTTTTCAGTACCGTTAGGCTGGTGAGATTCATCTGGTCTCCCTGTATACAGCTCGAGGAGCACTTGTAACCCAAAAGAAGAGAAATAAAGATCTTAGATTTAACCACTTGAGTGTAGAATCAGTTGCATCTTCCCTCCCCAGATCCCACTAGCACCCATTGGCCCCATACTTTAGCCTACCCATGGCATCTGCCGTGCCACCACCACGACACTCATTTGTGTGCTGGTTATTCTCATATGGATCCATCTTATGTGATGATATGCTTTATCCATTGTCAATACTTCTCTCATCACACTTTATTGTGCAAAGGTATGAGTTCCTAGTGTTGTTATTATTATAAGTGCACTCTTGGTGGGTTTGTAAAATAGAGGGGGAGTATTGATCCTACTCATCTAGGAGGAGACCCGTCTCTATTTTCCAAAACCATGCTTGTCATCATAATATTATCATGCAAAGGTGTGTTGTCATCAAACACCAAAAAGGGGGAGATTGAAAGTGCACTTCCTATTCTTTGTGATTTTGATGTTTGATGATAACACATCTGTCAGACTAATGGTGTGATAAGTGTATCTCAGGTTCTATGAAGGCTGTGGCCTTAATATGATATGCCTACAATTGACTCTTGCCAAAGTCTCCTGTGATGACCGGTATGACTTCCGGTACTACCGCTTGGCACCGATAGTACCTCTCGGGTGTACCGGTCGAGTCTGCAAGGGGAGGAAAGCTCCCTCCAACCTTCGGTATCACCCGGTACCACGGGGCGACACTACCGCTCCAACTGGTAGTACCACTTTGACCATCTGGTACTACCGCTTGTAAACGGTTGTTCTGCTCGGCTGTACCGGGTGAGTCCACAAGGTTTGACGGGTCTCCCCTCCCTTCTAGTCCCAACCGGTACCATGAGACGGTACTACCGCCCGGACCGGTGTAGGGTTCGCAGCATAGAAAACAAAAAATTTCCTACGATGGGAACTACGTACCAAGATCTATGTACTAGATACAAACAACGGGCGGATGTATATCCGTAGAGAACATACCCTTGAAGACCGACAAAGCTTAACGAGTTCAACTCGTGGTTGATGTAGACGATCTCTTGCCGATCTCAAGATCGAGAGGAAGTCCTAGCGCCGCAAATCAGCAGTGCATCCGTGCTCGCACACACGTTCGAGGCACCGAGCAACCTCCGCCTCCTCGCTCCAGCGATGCAGCGGAAACACAACTCTTTCTTGCCGAATAGCCACCGGGAACATGTATCTCGCTAGTCCGAGACCATGGGGGATAAATTCTAGAGGGGGAGAGAGATCCTTCACGAGGAGGTGTGAGAGACAAGTGAGGAGGGGGGATCCTTTTGTAGAAGGAGGGGGGGCACCCAAGGGGGTGGCCGCCGGCCATGGGGGCTGCCCCCTCCCCTCCTTCTTTCATGTGGGTGGACACTCCACTCACAAAATGCCCTTTAAATTTCCTCCACTCAAAAGTCCACTCAAATTCCCATTAAATTTCCACCAAATTTAAGGCAAACTCTCATTAAATAAAACTCTTTTATTTTATTCAGAATTTTGTCAATTACTTTAATGACAAACATTCAAAAATAACCCCTTGCTAGAATTCCATTTCACATGCATAACCACTTTATGCAATTTCACTCGAAAACCTGTTTCGGTATCTAGTGAAATAAAGTCCTGCGCTTGTTTATTCTTTCGGCATGAAACTTTTGCTCCAGTTGGATGTCGGTGTCTCTTAAGTGTGTCACCCTACGGTTCGTGAATAATGCGGACATGATCGAGACCCTTCTCAGATCAATAATCAGAAGCGGGATCTGGAGACCCATACTGACTCCCACACATTCAACGATGACTTTCTTGTGATCGTCGGAACCTTTTACGCTAGTATCTTAATCCCTTTGTTTCATGATATATTACATGTCCGAGATTCGATCATCGGTATCTCCATACCTAGTTTGATCTCGTTACCGGCATGCACTCTTTTCTCGTTCCCGTGATATAACATTCTAGTGATCAAATCACTTGCTTGCAAGCTAATCAATGTGATATCACCGAGAGGGCCCAGAGTATATCTATCCGTCATCGGGATGAACAAATTCCACTATCGATCCATGAGCCTCAACATAACACTTTATTAGTTCTGAATCCATCTTTATAATCACCCTGTTACGGTGTGACATTTGATGTTATCAAGAAACTCTTCCGGTGTTAGTGATTGACATGATCTCATGGTCTGAGGATTAGGATCACTTCGTAAGTTTTTATAGCAATATAAACTCAATGAATTTGATCGTAATGCTATACTTCGGATGAATGTTCATCACATCATTACACTAATGTTGTGATCCCGTTATTAACAACATCCAATGTCCATGATCAGGAAACCTTGATCATCTTGTTAATCAACGAGCTAGTTTATGAGAGAGGCATAACTAGGAACTTTCTGTTTGTTTATTAAACACACATGTATTAACGTTTCCGTATTAATACAATTATAGCATGCAAAATAAACATCTATCATATATTTGGAATACACATAATAAACACTTTATTATTGCCTCTCAGGGCATATTCCCTTCAGTCTCCCACTTGCACTAGAGACAATAATCTAGTTACATAGTGATAAATCTAACACCCATTGAGTTCTGGTGTTGATCATGTTTTGCTCTAGGGAGAGTTTTAGTCAACGGATCTGCTACATTGAGATCTGTATGTACTTTACAAATCTTTATATCTCCATCCTTGACATGCTCGCGGATGGAGTGAAACCGGCGCTTAATATGCTTGGAATGCTTGTGAGACCTTGGCTCTTTGGCATTGGCAATGGCACCATTGTTGTCACAATAGATCACCATTGGGTCCAACGCGTTTGCCACCACTCCTAGTTCGGATATGAACTCCTTCATCCAAACTGCTTCCTGAGCCGCTTCTGAAGCAGCAACATATTCGGCCTCCGTTGTTGATCCCGCTACCACAGGTTGTTTGGAGCTCCTCCAACTAACCGCTCCGCCATTCATGAGAAAAACATATCCGGATTGAGACTTAGAGTCATCCGGATCGGTGTCAAATCTAGCGTCAACATAACACTTAGCGACGAGCTCTTCTTCACCTCCGTATACAAGAAACATATCCTTAGTTCTTCGTAAGTACTTAAGGATATTCTTGACCGCTATCCAGTGTTCCGAACCTGGATCCGATTGGTACCTACTAGTCAAACTAATAGCATGTGCTACATCCGGTCTTGTACATAGCATGGCGTACATTATAGAGCGTATGGCTGAAGCATAGGGGACTTTGTCCATTATCTCTCTTTCTTCCGCCGAAGCCGGACTTTGAGTCTTACTCAATGTCTTGCCTTGCAACATAGGTAAGAACCCCTTCTTACTTCTGTCCATTTTAAACTTCTTTAAAATCTTATCAAGGTATGTACTTTGCGATAGCCCTATTAGGCGCCTAGATCTATCTCTATAGATCTTTATGCCTAATATGTATGACGCTTCACCTAGGTCCTTCATTGAAAATTTTCTGTTTAGATAACTTTTAACACTGTTTAAAAGATCTATATCATTTCCGATCAATAATATGTCATCCACATATAATATCAGAAATGCCACATTGCTCCCACTCACTTTCTTGTAAATACAAGATTCTCCATAAGTTTGGACAAATCCAAACTCTTTGATCACCTCATCAAAGCGGAGAATCCAACTTCGTGATGCTTGCTTCAATCCATAGATGGATCGCTGAAGCTTGCACACCTTGTTAGCATCCTTAGGATCGACAAAACCCTTTGGTTGTATCATATACAACTCTTCCTCAATATTACCATTGAGAAAGGCGGTTTTTACATCCATCTGCCATATCTCATAATCGAAATATGCAGCAATTTCTAACATAATCCTAACTGACTTTAGCATCACTACGGGAGAGAATGTCTCATCGTAGTCAATTCCTTGAATTTGTCGAAACCCCTTTGCGACAAGTCGAGCTTTATAGACGGTCACATTACCATCAGCATCAGTTTTCCTTTTGAAAATCCATTTGTTCTCCACGGCCTTTCGGTCGTGAGGTAATTCCACCAAGTTCCAAACTTGATTTTCATACATGGATTCCATCTCGGATTTCATGGCTTCTAACCATTTGTTGGAATCCGGGCTCATCATCGCTTCTTCATACGTCGCAGGGTCATCATTTTCATCAACCATGAAATTCATGACAAGATTTCCGTACAGCTCGGGAGCTGCACGCGTCCTGTTTGACCTACGAGGTTCGGTAGTACTCTCTTTCGGAGTTTCATGATCATTATCATTAGTTCCCTCTTCAACAGGTTGAGCCAACTCCGGAACAACTTCCGGCGCTGCGCTACTCGCCATACTTTGAAGAGAAGGTTCAATAACCTCTTCGAGTTCTACCTTCCGACTACTCACACCTTTCGCGAGAAACTCTTTCTCTAGAAAGGATCCATTCTTGGCAACAAAAACCTTGCCCTCAGATCTGTGATAGAAGAAATACCCAATAGTTTCCTTAGGGTATCCTATGAAGACGCATTTTTCCGCTTTGGGTTCGAGTTTATCCGGTTGAAGTTTCTTCACATAAACATCGCATCCCCAAACTTTAAGAAATGACAGCTTAGGTTTGTTTCCAAACCATAATTCATACGGTATCTTTTCAACGGATTTAGATGGTGCCCGATTTAAAGTGAATGCAGCTGTTTCTAGTGCATAACCCCAAAATGACAACGGAAAGTCCGTCAGAGACATCATAGATCGAACCATATCTAATAAAGTACGATTACGACGTTCCGACACACCATTTCGCTGTGGTGTTCCGGCAGGTGTGAGTTGTGAAACAATTCCACACTCTTTCATGTGAGTGCTAAACTCGTAACTTAGATACTCACCTCCACGGTCGGACCGTAGAAATTTGATCTTTCTATTACGATGATTTTCCACTTCATTCTGAAATTCCTTGAACTTTTCAAAGGTTTCAGACTTGTGTTTCATCAAGTAGATATAACCGTATCTACTCAAATCATCCGTGAAAGTAACAAAATAACGATATCCACCTCGCGCCGACACACTCATTGGACCACATACATCAATAAATCTGTCGCTCGTTCCATTGAACCGGAAAACGGCGTTCTAGTCATCTTGCCCATAAGGCATGGCTCACATGTATCAAATGATTCAAAATCAAGTGATTCCAAAAGTCCATCCGAATGGAGCTTCTTCATGCGTTTAACTCCAATATGACCTAGACGGCAGTGCCACATATATGCGGATATATCATCATTTAGTTTAATCCTTTTAGCATCAACATTATGAATATGTGTAACATTATCATCGAGATCTAATAGAAATAAACCATTCATCATCGGTGCATGACCATAAAAGATTTCATTCATATAAATGGAACAACCATTGTTCTCGGATTTAAATGAATAACCACTTCGCATCAAACACGATCCAGATACAATGTTCATGCTCAGTGCAGGCACCAGATAACATTTATTCAAGTTTATAACTAATCCCAACGGCAAGTGGAGAGGCAGCGTTCCGACGGCGATCACATCAATGCTTGATCCATTGCCGACACGCATCTTGACCTCACCCCTTGCTAGCGGTCGCTTGTTCCGCAGCCCCTGATTCGAGTTACAAATATTAGCAACGGAACCGGTATCAAATACCCAGGTGCTACTGCGAGAACTAGTCAAGTACACATCAATAACATGTATATCATATATACCTTTGTTTGCCTTGCCGGCCTTCTTGTCTGCCAGATACTTGGGGCAGTTGCGCTTCCAGTGGCCAGTCCCCTTACAATAGTAGCACTCGGAATCAGACTTAGGTCCAACTCGGGGTTTCTTTTCAGGCGCGGCAACAAGCTTGCCGCCCTTACTTCCCTTCCGTTTTCCCTTCTTGTCTTTCTTGAAACCAGTGTTCCTATTGATCATCAACACTTGATGTTCCTTTCTGATCTCCACTTGTGCAGTTTTAAGCATTGACAGAAGCTCGGGGAGAGACTTCTTCATGCCTTGCATGTTATAGTTCACCACGAAGCTCTTATAGCTAGGTGAGAGACTGCAGAACACGATGGATGCCTAAGTCAATGGGAATCGATATTCCCAAGGACACAAGCTTATCGGCGTAACCCGACATCTTGAGTACATGCTCACTAACGGAGCTGTGCTCTTCCATCATGCAACTAAAGAACTTTTCTGAAGCGTTGTAGCTCTCTACAGCAGCATGTGTGTCGAAAATCATTTTCAACTCACCCATTGTATCAAAAGCATTTCCATTTTCGAAACGCTTTCGAAGTTCTGGCTCTAGCCCATACAATATGCCGCAATGAACTAAGTTGTGGTCCTCCTGACGAGTCTGATAGACATTCTTCTCCTCGTCAGGGGCATCAGCAAAAGGTGGGGGGCCTAACGGTGCTTCTAGCACATATTGCTTTTGTGCAGCAGAGAGGAGAATCCTCAAATTCATGGCCCATTTGGTAAAGTTGCTACCGTTCGTTGCTAGTTTCTCTTTCTCCATGAACACATTGAAATTAAAAGCAGGTGGTGCCATCTACAACAGAATTTGTAAAGTTTAGACTAAGTGTATGATAGATTGAGTTCAACTAATCCATATTATGAATGAACTCCCACTCAAAAACGACATCCCTCGTGCCTTTTTGGTGATTACATGAACCAAATCCACTATACCAAGTCCGATCATCACGTGAGTCGGTATAGCTTCAAAGGCGAGCATCAAATGGGCATCATATCAACTATATGACTCATGCTTAACCTTTCGGTCCGTGTTCCGAGGCCATGTCTGTACATGCTAGGCTCGCCAAGTTAGAACCTTAGTATTCGTGTGTGTAACTGTTTTACACCCGAAATATGGTCGTGGATCCAAGAACACCCGATCATCACGTGATGTCTTGGAGCGACGAAAACATAATCGGTGCATACTAAAGGAAGAACACATTCTTATCTTGATATTTAAATGAGGGATCATCTTATTATGCTAACAAAGCGCTAAACAAGCAAAATAAGATGTTATCAAACATCATATGTTTATTAGTGAAATGATATGGTTCCTGCAGATGATCTCTATCATGTGCACCGTGGTATGATCACTATCATACCTATATGTGTAAATCCAAGGTCTATGGAGTTTACACGCTATGTGTGTTGTAAGAGTATCATCTCATACTTCTACTTACAACACTACCATATCATGACACTAGCCTAGCAACAATCTAAACTAGACGCCTCTAATTTATCCATTGCAAGTTTTACGTGGCTTAGGGCTTTCGAGATAGAACCTTTCTTACCTACGAACATGAACCACAACGAGGATAATCAAATTGTTGACAACTCGCTTGCAAAATAGATATTAACTATAGTAGGAGAGACAGACACCCGCTAGCCACTTATGCAAACTAGTTGCATGTCAAGCGTGGAACAGGTCTCATGTGCGAGGACATGTAAAGTTTGTCCGGGCCGCTTCATCCCACTATGCCACCAATATCCAAAATTACAACAAAGGAGCAACAACATGATCATCATTGCCCACATACTCATATGTGTACTACCCGTGTAAAGTATCTACGCATAGATCCGGCTCTGATACCACTATAGGGTTCGCAGCATAGAAAACAAAAAATTCCTACGATGGGAACTACGTACCAAGATCTATCTACTAGATACAAACAACGGGCGGATGTATATCCGTAGAGAACATACCCTTGAAGACCGACAAAGCTTAACGAGTTCAACTCGTGGTTGATGTAGACGATCTCTTGCCGATCTCAAGATCGAGAGGAAGTCCTAGCGCCGCAAATCAGCAGCGCATCCGTGCTCGCACACACGTTCGAGGCACCGAGCAACCTCCGCCTCCTCGCTCCAGCGATGAAGCGGAAGCACAACTCTTTCTTGCCGAATAGCCACCGGGAACATGTATCTCGCTAGTCCGAGACCATAGGGGATAAATTCTAGAGGGGGAGAGAGATCCTTCACGAGGAGGTGTGAGAGACAAGTGAGGAAGGGGGCTCCTTTTATAGGAGGAGGGGGGAACCCAAGGGGGTGGCCGCCGGCCATGGGGGCTGCCCCCTCCCCTCCTTCAGTCATGTGGGTGGACACTCCACTCACAAAATGCCCTTTAAATTTCCTCCACTCAAAAGTCCACTCAAATTCCCATTAAATTTCCACCAAATTTAATGCAAACTCTCATTAAATAAAACTCTTTTATTTTATTCAGCATTTTGTCAATTACTTTAATGACAAACATTCACAAATAACCCCTTGCTAGAATTCCATTTCACATGCATAACCACTTTATGCAATTTCACCCGAAAACCTGTTTCGGTATCTAGTGAAATAAATTCCTGCGCTTGTTTATTCTTTCGGCATGAAACTTTTGCTCCAGTTGGATGTCGGTGTCTCTTAAGTGTGTCACCCTACGGTTCATGAATAATGCGGACATGATCGAGACCCTTCTCGGATCAATAATCAGAAGCGGGATCTGGAGACCCATACTGACTCCCACACATTCAACGATGACTTTCTTGTGATCGTCGGAACCTTTTACGCTAGTATCTTAATCCCTTTGTTTCACGATATATTACATGTCCGAGATTCGATCATTGGTATCTCCATACCTAGTTTGATCTCGTTACCGACATGCACTCTTTTCTCGTTCCCGTGATATAACATTCTAGTGATCAAATCACTTGCTTGCAAGCTAATCAATGTGATATCACCGAGAGGGCCCAGAGTATATCTATCCGTCATCGGGATGAACAAATTCCACTCTCGATCCATGAGCCTCAACATAACACTTTATTAGTTCTGAATCCATCTTTATAATCACCCTGTTACAGTGTGACGTTTGATGTTATCAAGAAACTCTACCGGTGTTAGTGATTGACATGATCTCATGGTCTAAGGATTAGGATCACTTCGTAAGTTGTTATAGCAATATAAACTCAATGACTTTGATCATAATGCTATACTTCGGATGAATGTTCATCACATCATTACACTAATGTTGTGATCCCGTTATTAACAACATCCAATGTCCATGATCAGGAAACCTTGATCATCTTGTTAATCAACGAGCTAGTTTATGAGAGAGGCATAACTAGGAACTTTCTGTTTGTTTATTAAACACACATGTATTAACGTTTCCGTATTAATACAATTATAGCATGCAAAATAAACATCTATCATATATTTGGAATACACATAATAAACACTTTATTATTGCCTCTCAGGGCATATTCCCTTCAACCGGTAGTACCGCTTCACATGTCTGATACTACCGCTTTGTGGTAGCACCACTTAGCTTGTACCAGGGGAGACTGAGTCTAGGGTGCTCGAGTGGGGCATCTCCGATACCTGGTCCGGTACCTGAACTTTGAAGGTGTCCTATGCATCTATTTGCTACTCTATGAGGGACAAGCTGATTGCCACTATGTTATGTTTTCTGTATGTGAAACAAAAAAATGTTTTTCAATGCATGTTATTCATGATCTTTGTTTGTAGCTTGTCATGTTGCATGCATAGTTACTATGTCCTATTGTTAGAACTCCATCTTTCATGCACATGTTTAGAGTTATTTGATCCCAGCTTTCAATGCTTGCAAATGGTTGGATCTTTATTGTGAGGGTGCATGTCACCTCAAAAATTATTCTTTTTATCACTTACCTACTCGAGGACGAGCAGGAGTTAAGCTTGGGGATGTTGATACGTTGGAAACGTATCTATAATTTTTGATGCTCCATGCTTGTTTAGTATCTACATTGTTTTACTTGTCCACACTTTGAGGTGCTTTTTACATGTTTTCTGGTACTAACCTACTAATAAGTTGCAACAGTGCCAGATGCCTGTTTTCTGCTGTTTTTGGTTTCAGAAAAGTTAGTAAAGAAATATTCTCGGAATTGGACGGGACAAACGTCAAAGTCAATTACTTTCCGTGGGAAACAAGAAGTCCAGAGGGGAGACGAGGAAGCGGGCCAGGGCAACCAAACCCCCCAGGCGTGGGTGGGCCCTGCCCCGCGCCTGGGTAGGGTTTGGCCCTCCTGGCCGTCGCCGCCTCAGCCTCCCCCTTTGCCTATAAGAATCCCCCGATGCAGAAACCCTAAGCACCTGATCCAATCAACACGAAACTGATGGGGATATGCCTACCAGGGTATACCCAGCAGGACGTTTCCTACTGGCCCAAGCCGTCAGCGAGTGGGCCTACATGACGGCGACTGGATAAAGACTTGGCGTGGACTCAGGCGACTGGAAGCTGAAGGCCCAGAAGCGTAGCTAGGCCCAGTCGGACTAGGTCATATAATCTCCGAATCCTTAACTAATTCGGTTGTGATATGTAAACCCTAGAGAGGCGAGTCTATATAAACCTCCCTAGGGGACGCATAGAGGATACGTTCCATCATACACCCAAGCGACTCGCCGCCTAGTCGTCGAGCTCGCCCCATTATACTCTCACCATAATACAATCTAGCAGGAGTAGGTCTTTACCCTCTGGAGGGCCGAACCTGGGTAAACCCTTGCGTCTCCGCCCTCATCTCGCACCACAGATGGCTGGCCTCCCTTGCCCCATGTTCTACTACTCGCTGCCGATTGCAGCATCTGCCGTGGTCATTCCCATGACAGTGGCGCTCACCGTGGGGCCTGACCGGTTAGGCCGGTGTTCTGCGGCGAGATCCAATCTGCCCATCAATGAGTCGATCGCCACCGGACGCATGATCTCGATCGGCGAGATGCTCTAGATCTTGCCGAGCATCTACGTCCCGGCGTCGCGACCCGTCACATACAGCGTGATCCTGCCGGTCGGCACGATCAGCCTCTTTGTCGGCCTCACCGACGTCATCGTCTCGGAGGACTCGGCTCGCATCCGCGAGTCGCCACCCCGCGACCGGCTCCCTGAGAGCCAGGTCCGCACAATCCACCGCCTCGCCTCCGAGTACGACTCGGCCCATAGCAATGTGGCCGAAACCACCGCGGCTGCGGACGATGCGGCCCTCAACGACGACGTCGATTCGGCGACCCCGGCATCGGCCGGCGGATCCATTGTTGCTGCATCGCCCGCGCGTTCCATCACCCAGGTCTTCAACATCGCAGACTTCGAGGATCCCTCTATCCTCGGGATCTTCGACTTCGACTCCGGATCAGAGAATTCCGCCGACCTCCACGACGAAACCGGTCGCCACGCCGCGACCTACATGGCGACCGGCGCCGACCCGCCGGAAGACCCCTTCTCCATGCCGATCCCACCAAACACGATGGTAACGGAGGTCGAGGAACTCCGCCTGAAGCTAGCGGAGGCAGTCCGCAAGGAGCAAGCCGAGCGCGAAAAATTTCGCCTCGAGCAGGCGACAGCGTAGGAGCTGTCGCGATACCACCAACTTCGAATCCGGTCGCGCCTGAACCCCGCCATCTAGGGGCGCGCCCTGAACTTCGATGACGAGAATGACCCGGCTCGCATAGCCGAGCACGCGATCTGCGACAACGCTCCGCCAGGAGGAAGCACTCGACCCCCACCAGGGGCGACGGCCAACGGCGCACCACCACCACCCAATCGCGCGCCCCCCAGGGACCAACCAAGGATCGTGGTCTCCTCACGAGAGCGAGACGGAATGGCCTCCCGCTGTTCTCCACCCTAATGGACAACGTCGTCCCAAGCCGAGCTGCGGTCGACAACATCCAAGTAACCGGCGAAGGCGCCCTGCAGATCCAGTATGCCAAGGCTCTACTCGCCAAAGCAGTTGAGCAACAAAATGCGGGTGCCGACTCACAGGGTCGGATGTATTCGCGTTCATCGGGCAGTAGGGCGGCCTCGAGCGGCCACCCCATGGTGGCGAATACCCTTAATTTCCCTCCACCCGAGCCCCTGTAGCTCCAACACCGACAGACGAACGCGGCACTCTCCACCAACGATCCGCGGCCGATGAACAACTTCGTCATAGCCAACGGGCAGCCCGTCGACGCACGCACCCACATCATCAACAACCAGAGTTGGCACGCACGCCAGCCTGACGATCTGCGGCACACCCTCACCAACCGCCGCGACGACGAACCAAGGGGATCGCTGAGCCGAGTCGGACCCCAGTGCTTCAGACCGATGATCCAAGGTGAAAGATACCCGGCGAACTTCAAAGCGCCGAAGGAAATAGAGAAGTACGACCCCTCGTACGATCCCTCCGTGTGGCTGGATACCTACCCCATGGAGATGGGGATTGCCGGCCACACCGATCTACTCGCCGCCCGCTACCTCCCCCTAATGATGGAGGGGGCGTGCATGCAGTGGATTAACAACCTCCCCGCAGATAGCATCGACTCCTAGGAGGAGATGCGCGATGCCTTCGTTAGGCACTTCGAGGGTTCATACACCCGCGCCACCACCATCGAGGACCTGGAGCGGTGCGTCCAAGGACCCTGCGAGTGGACCCGCAGCTGGGTCCAACGGTGGCAAGATCTATGGTATAACGTGGCCGGAATCCACCCGGACACCGCGATCCACTGCTTCAAGACCTCGTGCCGCTACGAGCCCCTTGTCGCCAATCTCAAACGAGTGTACCACACACTCGACAACATACCGGACCTCCTGGAGATCGCAAAGAAGTACGCGGAGGAGGACCCAAACCAAGAAACCGACGACGAGTCTGGAGGACATCGCCACACGAGCGGCCACGACAACGGGAGGCGGCCCGAGCTACGCCACAGCAACACTCGCCTCACCGGCAAATGCCGCGGTGACGGGCGAGTGGACTTCATCGCCAACGCCAGATACGCGCAGCACGAGCCCAAGAGCTTCCGCCATGGCGGAGGACAGCGCGACGACAATGGCAACTACAAGGCAAAGCCGAGGTTCGATCCCACGGCTCTTCTCAACCAACCCTGTGTGTTTCATAGCAGAGAAGGAAAGCCCGCCACGCACACAACCGCCGACTGCCACTCTCTCAAGGAGATCGAGAAGGCACGGCGCGCACGGGAAGACCCCGACAACAACCCGCCAAACGGCGGAAAATTCGGAAGCGTCGCCGGCTCGCTCCACACCTTCACAGGCTTCAACACAAAGCGCGAGGAGAAGGTCATCGCCTGCACCGTCGCCGTCAACGCGGTGGCCCAAATAGAATCCCCCAGTTCCTCAACTGGTCTGAGCAACCAATCATCTGGAGCCGCGAGGACCACTCGCCACGGATCGAGTATCCGGGCCGAGTCGCCCTAGTGGTCAAGCCCAAGGTGGGAGACTATTGGCTCACCAAAACACTGATGGACGGCGGCAGCTCCATCAACATCCTGTACCTGGACACCTTCAGGCGACTGCGGCTCCAGCAATCGATGATCGAGACGACCTACACCACCTTCCACGACATCGTCCCCGGTCGGAAGGCGTACCCGATCAGCAAGGTGACGCTGCCAGTCACCTTCGGCACACCAGCAAACTTCCGCACCGAGCGGATCATCTTCGAGCTGGTGCCCTTTGACAGCCCCTACCACTGCGTCCTGGGGTGCCATGCGTTCGCCAAGTTCATGGCAGCACCTCACTAAGCGTACAACGCGATGAAGCTCCCCGGGCCGTGCGGCATCATCACCATCCATGGCGAACCTGACATGGCCGCAGAATGCGAGGCCAAAAGGGCCGAACTCGCCGATGCTGTCATTGCGGCAGAGGCCAACCACGCCGAGGAGCTCGCCAAGTACGCGAGCGGGGTCAACAACGACGACCCCACCATACTCAAGAATCCCAATTCGGAGGGCGGCAACTCCACCGCCTTCGAGGCAACGACGCATACCCGCACCATCGAGCTGGTCCCAAGCGACTCCAGCCTGACGGTGACGATCGG
This sequence comes from Avena sativa, assembly GCA_916181665.1. NCBI lineage: Eukaryota > Viridiplantae > Streptophyta > Magnoliopsida > Poales > Poaceae > Avena > Avena sativa. The sequence goes on from OV702285.1 coordinate 19,719,066, forward strand.
GACGGGCATGAGCCCAGCATAGGAAGGCGCGCTCATCGAGTTCCTCCGTGAGAACATGGACATCTTTGCATGGAAGCCATCCGACATGTATGGTGTCCCGAGGGAACTCGCTGAGCACAAACTCAACGTCGACCCCAAAGTGCGACCTGTCAAGCAGTCGCTGCGGCCCTTCAATGAAGAGCGCCGCCGATCCATCGCCGAGGAGGTGCAACGTCTACTCGCTGCAGGCTTCATCCGGCCAATCAAGTACTCCAAGTGGCTGGCAAACCCAGTCCTGGTCGAGAAGAAAAACAGGACCTGGAGAATGTGTATCGACTACACAAACTTAAACAGCGCCTGCTCGAAGGAGCAATTTTTCCTCCCGCGAATCGACCAAATCATCGATTCCACCACGGGCTCAGAGGCTCTATGCTTCCTTGATGCCTACTCTGGGTACAGCCAGATCAAAATGGCCGTCGAGGACGAAGAGAAGACGACGTTCATCACGCCATTCAGAGCCTTCTGCTACACTGCCATGACCTTGCGAGCCTACTAGAGGTGCAAGCAGGAGTGCCTTGCGAGCCAGATTGGACGCAATATCCATGTCTACATCGACGACGTGGTGGTGAAATCCGCTCGCCAGGACGATCTACTCGCCGACCTGGCGGAAACATTCGCCAACCCGCGGAAGTACAAGATAAAGCTAAACCCAGGAAAGTGCACCTTCGGTGTGCCAACTGGACAGCTACTGGGATACGTCGTCTCCAAGCGCGGGATCAAGGCGAACCCCGCCAAGATCAACATGATCGCTCGACTCGGCAGACCCGAGTGCCCGCGCGACGTCCAGAAGCTGGCCGGGCGAGTCGCGGCTCTCAGTCGCTTCGTCCCCCGGTTAGGCAAAAAGGCGATGCCCCTCTACCGCCTAATGCGCAAGAACCCCACCTTCCAGTGGGACAAGGAGGCAGACAATGCGATCCACGCCCTCAAGGAGGTGCTACTCGCAGCACCGCTACTCGCCGCCCCCGTCGACAAGGAACCCATGCTAGTCTATGTCGCGGCTTCTAAACGCGTCGTCAACGCCGTCATGGTCGTCGAACGGCCAGAGGAAGGAAAGGAGCGCCCGGTGCAGCGACCGGTGTACTACATCAGCGAAGTCCTCACCGAGTCGCGCCAACGCTACCCGCAATACCAGAAATTGGTATACACGGTTTTCAGAGCATAGCGGCGACTGCCGCACTACTTCCAGGAGTACCCAATAACGGTCGTCTCCTCAACACCGTTGCAGGACATCATCCGCAACCGCGAGGCGACCGGGCGAGTCACCAAGTGGGCCGTCGAGATCGGCGTCCACAACATCAAGTACGAGCCACGCAAGGCGATCAAATCGCAGGCTCTCGCAGACTTCCTCGCCGATTGGGAGGAGGCCCAGCAGCCAGAGAAGCTGCCATACCTCCACTACTGGAACCTACACTTCGACGGCTCCAAGAACGCGGACGGCGCAGGGGCGGGGATCGTGCTAACATCTCCGAAGGGCGACAAGCTCCGCTACGTCCTCTACCTCGACTTCACCCCCTGCACCAACAACATGGCCGAGTACGAGGAGCTACTCCACGGCATGCGAGCTGCCAAGGAGATGAACGTCAATCGCCTGCGCTGCTACGGAGACTCCGACCTCGTCACTGGGCAAGTCGCCGGCACCTGCGATGCCGTCTCCCCCACCATGGCGGCATACCGCCAAGCAGTGGACCAGCTGGGTGGACACTTCGCAGGCTACTCTGTCGAATGGATCGATAGGCGGAAGAACGAGGAGGCCGACGCACTCTCTCGCATCGGCTTGGCTCGACTCGCACCACCCGCCGGCGTCTTCCTCGACACCATCACCAAACCTTCCATCTCTACCCCAAGGGAGATCGACATTGGAATCCTGCTGCAACCAGAAGCTGCCCTGGTCGCACTAATCGCCGAGCCAAGCGACTGGACCGCGCCATACGTCGCCTACCTGGAGGGGGGCACCGTGCCCGCGGATGAAACGGAGGCCCGGATGATAACACACCGCTGCAAATCCTTCGTCATCATCAACGGCGAGCTCCACAAGCGCAGCGTGACCGGCGTGTTTCAATGCTGCGTTCAACCCGCGGAAGGACGCAAAATCCTCCAAGACATCCACTCCGGCGATTGCGGCCACCACGCCGGCGCTCGCTCTCTGGCCGCAAAGGCTATGCGACACGTCTTCTACTGGCTCACCGCACACGCAGACGCTGTCGACATTGTCCAGCGATGCGTCGGATGCCAGAAATACGCCAACCAGACCCATGTGCCGAGCTCGGCGCTCAAGACAATCCCCATCACCTGGCCATTCGCCGTATGGGGCATGGACATGGTAGGCCCCTTCAAGAAAGCCCCCTCCGCCTTCACCCACCTCCTAGTCGCAGTCGACAAATTCACAAAATGTGTGGAGGCCAAGCCAGTCCGCAAGTGCGACGGGAAGACCGCCACCAAGTTCCTATGCGATCTCATCTATCGCTAAGGGTTCCCAAACAGCATCATCACGGACAACGACACCAACTTCGCCAAAGGAGCCATGGACGAGTTCTGCGAGGAACACCACATTCGACTCGACCTCGCCTCAGTCGCTCACCCAAAGTCCAATGGCCAGGCGTAACGCGCCAATCAGAGCATCCTCCATGGCCTGAAGCCACGGATACAAGTCCCACTCGAGCGCACCACCGGGTGCTGGGTCGAGGAGCTACCCTCCGTCATCTGGGGCATCCGCACCTCCGTCAACAGGTCGACAGGATTAACCCCCTTCTTCATGGTTTACGGAGCCGAGGCAGTCATGCCAACCGACCTCGAGCATGACTCACCAAGGGTGGTCAACTATACGGAGGTCGCAAACGAACTCGCACGCCAAGACGGAGTCGACCAGCTCGACGAGGCACGCGACTAGCTCGCTCCCGCACCGCCATATACCAGCAAGGGCTCCATCGCTACCATAGCCGACGAGTAAGGACTCACACTTTCCAGGAAGGCAACCTGGTATTGCGCCTAATCCAGGACAAGAAAGGCATGCACAAGCTCTCCCCCCTTGGGAGGGACCATTCGCCATCGAGCGAGTCCTGGGCAACGACGCCTACTACCTCACCGACGTCCGAGGAGACGGAAAATTCGACGTCAAGCGGCCATGGAATGTAAACCTCCTACGGAAGTTCTACTCCTAGAACTCCATACATGTACTCCCCTCCCGCTATGAAATAAAACAGATTGGTTACCGAAAATTGTGTCTACTCTCCGTGTCTTGTGCCACTCGCACTCGTAATAACAGCGTTACGTTATTCGCAGAAGTCAACCTCTGGTAAAGCGATCGTCACGGCCAAGTAGTGCGGTACGAGGGAACTGGGAAACCCCAGGCCTCGTAACTTCCACGAAAAACGCTAATCCGGAGCCCCATTGGAGTCGCCTATCTCGACTGGCTCCCCGAGCCAAGACAACTGCATTCGCTCCTCACAGCGACCAAGTCCTCCGCATCCTTGGCGCAGCGACTCGAACGGCCAAGTACCACGCTCGGGGACTGACACCCAGGCAAATACGAGCGACTAGGGAAAAACGCCAAGTATGAGAGCGTGCCCAGGACTCACCACGCGACTGATCCTCCGGATCAGGCATGAGCGACACGCTTACAACGACGCGCTTAGTCCTCACCTACCTTGGGACTGTGACTAGAACCACCAAGTACCACGCTCGGGGACTCGGCAACCCGACCCCGTTCGCGCCCGGGAAAACGGTCAAGTAAAGAGCACCCCTGGGAGTCGCCATGCGACTGGCTCTCCGAGCTATGACGAGTCGAACTTAACTCATTAAAAGTTAACAAACATATAACAACGAGGTAAACCCCATAAAAAGGGCGGACGCGCTCGGGGACTCGCTCAATCAACATCCAAAATCGCAAAACGGATGACAAAATAACACGAGTTTCCTTTATAGCAGCACAAATTGTTCCACATACAAGGAAATTTACATAGTTATTCCATACTAACGCCCAAGGCACAACACTTCTACTCTGCAGGTTTTGATGTAGACGCGCCGCCGTCCCTGCGGCTGCGGATGAAGGGCACGTACGGGTTCGACGGGTACGTCGTCAGCTCGCCCGCCATCGCCGCACGGAACGGCTGTTCGACCTTGAAGTCCCGATGCTTCGGTTCAGGATCATTGGGAGCGACAATCGTCTCCTGATAGGGGATGAGTTCGCCCATCTCCCAAACGCGATCGGAGTACACAGCGGCCCGGTCCTTCAGCTTTAGCACCTCGGCAATCTCCACCGAGACCATTGATGAGGGGTAGCCGCTCGTGACATCGTCGAGGTCGAAATCCTCCGGGAAGTGGGCAAGCCCAAGGCTGAACACCGTCCCTGCCCCGCGCCGGAAGGCCGACCGCATCATATGAACTCGACGACTGATGGAGCCTTTTATAGGTAGCGCCATACCTCGACAAGGTCGCTGGAGATCACCTCCGTGGGCGATATCTCCTGAAGATATGCTCGAAGGCGAGTCGCTGACAACGTGGCTGAGTCGACCAGGGTGGTCACACATTGCCGCGCGTCGTATGACTGCGCCTCTTCCGCGTCATCAATGATCCGACCTGCGGCACAGAAGCAAGAAGTGAGCAAACCATCGACATCACAATACAGTTATTACAGTCGGAAGGAAGAAGAAGGAAGGTTTACCAATTAGCGGTCGGCAGAGGTCCGTGATGAAGCTTTGAAGAGAAGAAAAGTCGTTCTGCAGCCCAGCAACGAGCGCATCAGATACTTTCCGCTCTTCAGTGGCAGAAGTAACAACAGCTTTCGCTCACCCCTCCGCTGAGCTCGCTTCCGCCCTCGCTTCCTTGAGGTCACGCTCCAGGTCAGCGACTCGCTTTTCGGCCGTGCTCAAAGCGGACTGAGCCGCCGTCAAGTCATCCACCGGGACAAGGCCTCGGCGGGCTTCCTTCACCTCGGCTGCAGCTGCTTGAAGCTCCTTGTTCGCCTCTTGGACGGTAACAAGTCCTTCTCCAAGCAACAATTGGCAGCAAGCCGTTCAGCTAACTCGCGCTGCAGACCCTGCGCACACACTACAGCGTCAACAACAAACACTTCATAAGTGCCCACCCGCTGAAATTCAGTGACTAGGCACTCGGGGACTGGACAATGAAATTCCTGAGTGCCCACCCGCTGAGATTCAGCGACTAGGCACTCGGGGACTACATGATATAAAAACATTAAGAATCCGACCACTGAAATTCAGTGGCCCGATCCTCGGGGACTGGACATACCTGGATGGCAGCGCCTAACATGCCGTGAAGCTCCAGCGCATCCACCGACGCAAGCACGACCGGAGTATGGCCACGACGCTGCTCAACTTCCGCCTCGGTGACCCCAGGCACCTGGCTCGCCGGTGCCGAGGCACTCGCTGCGGCCGCCTTCGCCATGAAGCGAGGGAAGGTCGCTGCAGATGCCGCTGCGCCACTCGGAGTCGGCTTGGCCACATCGGGTGAGTCTACAATCACCATATGCTGCGATCCAACACCCTCCTTGGTCTTCGAGGCCACTTCCGCTGTAGTCGGAGGATCGCTCGGAGCAACCGCCGAATCATCAGAGACCGTGACGACTTCGTCGCCTTTCGTCCTCTTGACGCCTTCAGCGGGAGCAGCGACCTCGTCGGCTTTCCTCTTCCGCGAGGAATCTGCTGACACCTCGGTGGCGACTGGCGGAACCTTGGCCACAGAAGGATGGCCAATCTTTTTAACACCAGTCCTGTGAAACAGTTTAATGAATAAGACTGTCCGATTAAAATGCAAAATAAGCAGATGAGTAAAGGACAGAGCAGCACTCACTTGGCGACTGGTAGGAACCATAGAACGGTGCGGATGCTGGCCGGCTTCTCTAGTTCGGGCCCCAACTTCCGAGTGAGGCCCGTCTCGAACACATCGTGTGCCTAAGACACTGACGGCTTCTTCGAAGATGAAGCCGCGGCAGGAGCCTCCGTGGTAATTGTTGCGGGAGCCCCCCTTGGGGGCGAGGTCCCTGCGGCTGGAGCAGCCCCCAAGCTAACGATTGGGGCGAATGGTGGTGGTAACGACGCCAGTGGCGCCTCGTCCCTGGGGGCGGAAGCACCTGTTGTAGGGTTTCGTAGCATGGAAAACAAAAATTTTCTACCGCATACAAACAAACAAGCCAAGATCTATCTACTAGATTATAGCAACGAGTCGATGGAATAACTCACCCTCGAAGATTCCAAAGTGTTTAACGAGAGAGGATTCTCGTGGGTGATGTAGTCGTACTCTTCCCGATCTCAAGATCGCGTAGACAATCCTTCCGGCGCTGCGTTCCGGCAGCGCTCCCACAGTCGGTCACACGTTCGGTACTCGACGAAGACCTTCCTCTCCCTTGTTCTAGCAGTCAGCGGAGGTTGTAGCACTCTCCTCGCAATTCCGGCAGCACAACGGCGTGGTACCGGAAGTAGAGGGGAGATCTCGCAGGGCTTCGCCTTAAGCCGGAGCGAGTATGGTGGACTATGAGAGAGCTCCTCGGCGATCTAGGGTTTAGACACACCAAGGAGGAGGTGATAGGGCCGGCGGCTAGGGTTTGGGGCTTGCCCAAGTCGGCGGCTAGGGGATACCTAGGCGGCGGCAACATGAGGTGGCGGCGCCGGGCTAGGGTTTTGGGTGGAGATCTTGTGTGCTAGGAGGGGGAGCCCAGCCCCTCCCTTTATAGGTGGGAGGCGCCGGCCAAGGGTAGGGGAGTCCCTCCCCAACTCGGATCCCAAGTGGGTCGGCGGTGGAGGAGGAACTCCTCCCCAACTCGGTTTCCCACTTCCCAAAACAGCCGTTTGACTTTTCAAATTGGCGTTTGACTTTTCAAAATAGGATTTGATTAAACCCTTTATTTTGTTCAGTGATGACACCTAGTACATGATGCAATCATTCCAAATTGGTATGACACATTCATGTACCCTTCCCCTTCGGAGTGCCGGACATTCCGGAACCTTCTAGAACATTCCCGATGAAAACACCGGAACCATTCTCCAAACCCGAAACAGGACTTTCCTTATATGAATCTTATTCTCCGGACCATTCCGGATCTCCTAGTGATATCCCGGATCCCATCCGAGACTCTGAACAACATTCGATCTCTTACTCATCATTCCATAACTACTCAAACAACGTCGAATCCTTAAGTGTGTCTCCCTACGGTTCGTGAATTATGCGGACATGATCGAGACACTTCTCCGATCAATAACCAATAGAGGAATCTGGAAATTCATATGTCTCCCACATATTTCTACGATTACTTTGCGATCGAATGAACCACTTACATACGATACCAATTTCCCTCTGTCTCACTATAGTTTACTTATCCGAGGTTATGATCGTCGGTATCTCTGCATACCTAGTTCAACCTTGTTACTGATAAGTACTCTTTTCTCGTTCCCGTGATATGCAATCCCTTGTGAGCCATTCACATTCTTGCAAGCTAATTGGATGACATTTCACCGAGAGGGCCCAGAGTATATCTATTCGTCATATGGATGGACAAATCCCACTCTTGATCCATGTGTCTCAACCAATACTCTCCGAACACTCAATGCCACCTTTAGAGCCACCCAGTTACGGTGTGGTGTTTGATGTCATCAAAGCATCCTTCTGGTGAAGGTGATATGCATGATCTCATGGTCGAAGGAATTAGGTTACTATGTATCAGAAAGCATATAGCAATTGAACTATTTAAAATGACTTGATCTTTATGCTACGCTTATCTATAGGAGTATGTCCACCATATCATTCTCCTAACGATATGATCTTCTTGTTAATAACATCTCAATGTTCATGATAGGGAAACCACAATCATTTATTAACCAACAAGCTAGTATTATATAGAGGCTTTACTAGGGACTTCAATTTAAGTTTACAAATCACACAAGTATTAATGTTTCCTTGTTAATACTATTATAGCATGAATGTAAACATTTATCATAAACACAAAGATATAATAATAACTACATTTATTATTGCCTCTAGGGCATATCTCCAACACCTGTTGCCGCGGTCGCGTGTGCCGTTGCGTCCTCAGCCGAGCCGGTGGCGTCAGAGCTGTTCGTAGATCGGGGCGGAGATATCGGCTTCACTGGCTTCGTCTTCTTCTTCGGCGGAGCTTTATTCTTATTCTTCGACGGCGTGGCCTCACAATGTGAGGTGTGCTCGGGAAGCTCGTCATCGTCATCGTCGTGGGGCTCGAGGATCTTGCTCGCTTCGAGCTCACGCTGGTGTTGCCCGCGAGTTTTGCGAACCGTGGGGGCAGCAACCTCCACGGGCTCGTCATCTTCGTTGTCGTCGTCGTCGCCTCCATCGCTCTCGGCATTACCTTTGGCGGGCGATGACTCGCTTCCGTCCTGGACGGACGAGCTCGAGTTCTCGTCATCTGCAGGTGGAAGCCACCCTTCCACCACTTGGAACAACTGCAACAAGAACAAACAATGTTAGCACGACCGCGAATGCACAAGCTGCGACTGCGAGTGTTAACGGAATGATAGCTTACCATTAGAGCTGGGCGTCTTGCAGTATAAGGGGCGACCCCGGCCTTTGCATCGAGGTACACAGGCTGGGTAATCTTCTTCAGGGCCTGCGTATAATCGTTGAGTCTCCACTCAACGAGGCAGTACTTCGGCGGGTCGTCCTTACCCGTATACTCATACATGTAGTGGTCGCGGCTGGCCAGGGGCACGAACCGCCGCCCGAGCCAACAGTTGTAGAGGTTGATGGTCTGGAGGCCTTTCTTCTTCAGGCCACGGATGGTTTCTAACATTTCGTCAACAACCATCCGCTGATCCAGCAGGAGTTTGACGACCTGGAGCCGACGCGGCTCGGGCCGGTCGACGGAGTACCTTGGAAGGTCCACTTCATTTCCTGGAGTCGACTCGGTGACGTAGAACCAGTACTTCTTCCACTCGTTCGCCGCCTTGGCGGGCAGCATCAGATCGAAGAACGATGCCTTCGACTTCAGTTGGAACGTCAGGCCGCCCGCGGCTAGCATCGGGCCGCCTGTCTCTTCACGGCTGATTCTCCCGTGGAACAGATCTTGCCACAGGGGAAGTAGGGCATGCATCCTAGATAGCACTCACAGAACGCCACGAAAATGGCGAGCTGCTCGATACTATGCGGACCCAGATCCGATGGTTGGATTCCGTAGTAGGCACAGAAACGCCGGAAGAAGAGGGAAGTTGGGAAGCCCAGCCCCCGCTCCAGGTGGCTGGTGAAGCAGATGAACTCTCCCTCGTGCGGATCCAGAATCACTTCTCCGGCCGCGGGGATGCGCCATCTACCGGCGTGGAGGATCCCTGCCTCCTCGAAGGATGCTAGCAGCGCCTTAGTGCACTTGGATCTGCCCCATGGCTCGGTGGAGGGGGCCATCGGATGGAAGTTCGTTGAGGTCGGGGCTCTCTGGAGTGTTCTGATTGCTGCGAGGAATGGGGAAACAGAGTTATGCGAGATCGGAGGAAGTGGAAGAAGTGTTTTCCTGGTCTCCCTTCACTCCCCTTATATAGCGGTTGTTACCCGCCATTTTCGGGAGCCGTTACTATGCGGTAATTACGCCAAAGTTACCGTTGGATTGCCTAACGGCTAGTTTGACCCCAATTGACGGTCCAACTTCGTCCAGTTGACTCGTCGCTCCTAGCGACTCAACGATTCGCCGACCCGATCACTATAACAGTGTCTAAGTACTCGTCGACCTGTTCGCCGGGCTGCAACACGATTGTTCGCCGTTATTGTGACTAAATAACTAGTTCTTTCCTTTGTTCAGGAGTCCGCCGCCGATTCGACTAGGCGTCTGCTTTGGACCCGCATACTCCGACTGCCAGCAAACACCTGCGACAAATCAACGACGGCCTCGGGGACTACTGATGTGGATATGCCTACCGGGGTATACCCAGCAGGACGTTTCCTACTGGCCCAAGCCGTCAGCGAGTGGGCCTGCAGGACGGCGACTGGATCAAGACTTGGCATGGAATCAGGCAACTGGAAGCTGAAGGCCTAGAAGCATAGCTAGGCCAGTTAGACTAGGTCATAGAATCTTCAAATCCTTAACTAATTCGGTTGTGATCTGTAAACCCTAGTGAGGTAAGTCTATATAAACCTCCCTAGGGGACGCATAGAGGATACGTTCCATCATACACCCAAGCGACTCGCCGCCTAGTCGTCGAGCTCGCCCCATTGTACTCTCACCATAATACAATCTAGTAGGAGTAGGTATTTACCCTCCGGGGGGCCGAACCTGGGTAAACCCTTGCGTCTCTGCCCTCATCTCGCACCGCAGATGGCTGGCTGCCCTTGCCCCATGTTCTACTACTCGCTGCCGATTGCAGCATCTGCCGTGGTCATTCCCACGACAGAAACCGTCTGTATCCGCCACAACCATCGTCCCTAGATCGGGAGGGATCTGAAGTTCTTCCCGGCACCCTGCCAGAGGGGAGATCATCCCGGAGGCCTTCTCTCTGGTATGATGTGTGAGTAGTTCCACCTTGGACTATGGGTCCATGTAGCTAGATGGTTGCATATCCTCCTTTGTGCTTTCATGTATAGATCTTGTGAGCTCCGTTCATGATCAAGATCTAATCTATTTGTAATCATGCATGTTGTGTTTGCGGGGATCCGATGGATATTGAGATTATTATGTTGGTTTGTTTAATGGATTTATATTTATGATTCTATCATGTCTATGTTGTTTGTGATCTTGCATGCTGTCCGTTGTTAGTAGCTATCTTGGCCAAGTAGTTGCTAGTGTCTCCAAGAGGGGGTATTTATGCTCGATAGTGGGTTCAAGCCTCTAGTTTCCAAGGGAAGTGACAGAAATCTCTTTGGTTGTAGATGTGATGTTGCCACTAGGGAGAAAACAACGGTATCTTATTCATGGAACGTGTGGACTGTTTACCTTACACACTTTGCTTAAAGTAGTTGTCTGTTGCTTGCAACTTAATACTGGAGGGGGTTCGGATGATAACCTGAAGGTGGACTTCTAGTTATAGATGCAGTTGGATGGAGGTCTATGTATCTTGCTGTATTGCCCAATCGAATCTCATAGGATCTTTCTGACTAGTAATTGCATTGTTATGCCTTGCTCAGTTCCTGTCAATTGCCCTCTTGTAATTTGTTTACCCTTCATGCCATGTTGTTTATCTAAGGAGAGCACCTCTAGTGAACTATGGACCCCGGCCCAATCTTTACCATTGATACATCTTCTACTATTACTTGTTTACTTGCTGTAAACCATTACCTTCCACACCATACGTTTAATCCTTTGTTACAACAAACCGGTGAGCTTGACAACCTCACTGATTCGTTGGGGCAAAGTCTTGAGTTTGTGTTGTGCAGGTATCCGCATTTCTTGCAACATCTGTGCGACGTTTCCTTCCTCCTACTAGTTCGATAACCTCGGTCTCAACTGAGGAAAAACTTTCTGCTTGCTGCTTCACACCCTGCTCTTGGGGTTCCCAACAGGCTACACAGAAGCTGTGCAAGCCACCAAGCTTTTCTGGCGCCGTTGCCGGGGAGGCTAAGGACTTCTTCACAAGGGGAGTCCTTCACTTCCTTTCTCTTTACTTTGTTTTTAGTTTGCTTTGTTTCTTTTGCTTCGTTTTGTTTGCCTCTTTCCAAAAAACCCAAAAAATTTATTCTAGTTTGGTTTACCTGCTTTATTTAAAAACACAAAAAAATTAGTTCTCACTCTGGTTGCTGGTCTGTTATTGCCTTGCTTGGTCATGCTTTCTATCAATGGATGGTTTCTTTGAAACTAGTTCTTATTGGAAAGGTGGGTTCACGAAAGAACAAAACTATTATTATAAGGAACACCATTTGTCACAAAAAGGGAAACACTTATGGGAACAAATTGATAGGTTGAATACTATTGCTAGAGACTTGTGCTCTACTTATAATGTACCTATTGCTTTGATAAAGCTTGTTGCTGCAGGAGGTATAAACACCTCCCTTTTCAATGTGAGTATAATGATAATGTTACCATATCTTCTTATGTTTTAAGGGAAATTATGACTTTTATGATGTGGAACAAATTGAAGAATTTATTGCTTTCAAGGGTTCATTTGAACTTGCTAGTTTGCTTGAAAATACTGATGATGCACCTTATGAACATGAGGTTTATGAGATACTTAAATTTTGCTTTGTCAATTACAAGGAAGCAAATGGCTATATTCTTGAATATTTTAATAGGCATTTTCCACAAATGGAAGAGACTAATGCCTTGCTGGATTGTATGGAAGAAGAAATTGCTGAAACTGAAAGCTCTTTAGATGAAAAAGAGGAGGAGAGTGATGAACAAAAGGAGGAAGAATGGATATACCCATGCCTACCTTCTAATGAGAGTAACTCTTTATCCCTTACATTATTTGATTGTCCCCATGCTTACCAAAGAAGGATGAATGTTATGTTCATGTGGATCCTTTTGAAATATCTACTTTGGGTAAAACTTGTGAAGGTTTTAATCCCACTATTTTTGAGCTTGATAGAAATTATGTGTTAGTAAATCATGAAAAGCATGCTTTATGTGATAGCTATATTGTTGAGTTTATTCATGATGCTACTGAAAATTATTTTGAGAGAGGAAAGTATGGTTGTAGAAGTTTTCATGGCACTGAAACACCTCTCTATGTGCTGAAAGTTTTGAAGTTGCTCTTGTTTTATCTACCCATTCTTGTTACTTTGTGCTTCTTTGATTTATTTGCATACAAGATTCCTATGCATAGGAAGTGGGTTAGAGTTAAATGTGTTTTGAATTTGCTTCTTGATTCTCTCTTTTACTACAATTCATAATTCTTATGTGAGCATCTTTTCAAGCTATCATGCCTAACTTAAAGGAGTTAAAGAAAAGTACTTGTTGTAAGATCCCTCCTTTGTAAAGGAAAGGATCCCTGTGATTGCAATGCTAGTCCCTGGAGCAATGCTAGCATCCACGGTTTAAGATGAAGTACACAGAAACAAAGGTCATTATTACATATCGTTCCAGAGACAAACATAGTCATTTACAAACTCCATGGCCACAGGCCTAATACAAGAGTTCAAATATATAATAAGATAAATAAGTCTTCGTCTTCATGTGCCACAGGCAAGCATGTTGAGTGTAGACTCATGACTCCTAATCATCATCAGAATATCCTGCAACATCACAAGTTAAAGCCACAGTGGGTCAATACATTGGAATAGTATTGGAAAGTGATACCTTAGTAGAATATTGGTGGACTAAATACTATATGCATTTTGGCTAAGTGTAGCTTAGGCTTGCTTTGCTCAAAATAGGTTTTGCCTATTAGTTGAAATCACTAAGTATATCTTTGTCAAAATCTTTCCCAAGGAACCACCAATAGACATTGGGGACCTTCACCCTTGTTCAACCACAAGTTTTTACTTAGAATTGGGATGAGGAGATTCTTGATAACTTCCATGTCTTGATGCTCAAGTTGTCGAATACCAGGGACATGGCTAAGTACTTAGATTCTTCCATCTGCAGAGGTTGTGCACTTTCCCCACAAGACTTGATTTTCACCAAGACAGGCTCCTTCAGAAGCCTTCCCTTAGACCAAATGGACGCGTTCCAACCTATCATCCCACTACCACCAACTGTCCAAATGGCTAAGTTATTGCAACCTATATAATCCAGGTAGAGCCCATATTGCCAAGTGGCTGCACTAGAAGCTTCTTAACATATGGCATCTCAAATCCCTTTGTTCCTGGGTGGCTTTCCACAAGTGAGATACACAAGGTAGACCATAGAAATGGGCCTTGTGTAACCACTCAACATAACCCATTCTTTCCATTCCACCCAGGTGTTTCATTCACTTAGTTGTTTTATTAAGCAAAAACATAGTCCAACGACCTAGAAATATTTATTCATAGCATGAATATATAACCACCCTTGGTTGCTACTAGCTAGGCTAAGCATGGCATTGATAAGACTTAGAAATATTTCTAGCCATTCTACAACTACTAGGATTTCCCAAGCATAGCATATAGATCAAAAATAACCATGCAAGACTAGCAAAATATTTCTAATGCAAAGTTGAAAAACTTAGGAATAAAATCATGAAGCACCACTTGCCTTGTTAGTTTGGAGAGTAGCTACAATCCTCACAATCACAATCACTATTTGCACCAAAATCTACACATAAAATAATAACACCAAAATCACATACATAATAAATACAAGAAAAAATATATGGATGCATGCATAATGCCATGTGATGATTTTCTATACCAGACAAGACAAGTGCACAGTACTGATTCATAAACAAGTTCAAAACTTGCCAAACAAACTTTATTTGAACATTAAAACATTTCCAAAATAATTATTATACACAAAATAGGTCTACACATGTTTCTGTAAAAACAACCATTTTAACAGGGGCAAACCATTAAACACATTGCATAGATGGAAAGGATTTTCTCTCCTGATTCCATTGATATAAAATTTGTCAAATTTGGACGTGGCATTCAGAAGTTATGATTTAAACAAGTTTGACATCTAATAGATCTAATTCAAACTTTTTAAAACAAATCCCGTGCCAGGCGGCGCTTTCTAACTGGCTGGTACCGCTTCGCGCTGGATCGCGCTTCCGAGCCGTTAGATTTAACTAAAACGCACGGCTCAGATCTCTAGTTACCCCTTCGACTATGTTCTATCGTGCTCGTCCGATCTACATCGCACGGCTCTCAGCGACTGACCAACAAGTGGCGGCGCCGCGCTTTGTCAGCGGTGGAGCCGGCGAACTAGGTCGCGCGGGGAGGTGGGAGGATGCTCACCAGAATCGCCGTGACGAGGAGATTCTCAACGTGTGCTCGGTTGGCGAAGGGGCGCTCGGAGTCGTCGCGGATTGCTCGTCGGAGAAGTCCCTGGAGACGGTGCTCTCTGTTGGAGACGGAGTCGACGTTCTGGGCCACTCTAAGACGAGAGAAGGGTGCCGTTAGACGCGCAGGACACTGGGGATCTCATGCGTATGAAACAGAGGAAGAGGGGAAGCTGGGACTTACGGGGAACGGTCGCCGGAGTTCGAGCGTGTGGCGGAGCTAAGTCGTTGACGCTTCCGAGGCTACAGATCATGCGCGAGCAAACGGAGAGTGTCAGTAGGTGCGCACGGAGATGTAGAACAAGACAGTATGAACCATAGGCAGAGGGGAGCGCGGTGCTCACCGGAATTCGACGACGAACTCGTTGGAGCAGAGGGCGTCCAGAGAGAAATCCGAGCAGCCTGGTGGCTCCGGTGAGGTGTGGTTTGGGGGAAAAGGAGGAGGGCTGCATGGTGCTTAAGTAGGCGAGGACGGGGGCGTGAATTACTCAGGCATTGGACGGGAATTGAATCCACGAATTAAACAGGAAACGCTCGGTGTGATTTGGGGATGAACTAGTCGCTGGGGGTGGAGACGAAGATAGTCGTGTGGGCCGTGGTTGTCAGCAAGAGAAAAGAAGAGGGGGTGGGTCCAGACAGTCAGCGACTCTGTGGGTGTGGGTGCGAATAAAGAAAAACGATTCGCGGGAGGGAGTTGCTGGGCTAGCTAGGTCGAGTTGGGCTGGGTTGGGCCAGATTGGCTGTTTGCTTATTTTTTTTCCTCTTTACTCCTTTTCTTTTTCTGTTTGATTTTCTAGAAATGGTTTTCAAACTCTATTTCAAATTAGTTTGATTTCAAACCTTCTTTGGATTTTTGTATAGTAAACTTTGTACTCAAATAAGTGTCAAACACTTCTGTTTACTCAAACATACTTGGGTCATTTGAAAAATAAAATAAAACCAAGCCTTTATGAGATATAAAAATAGGCATAAATTTGGTTTTATTTCATACTTTGTTTTGAAACTTTTCTCAAGCTTTTGGAAGCACTTAAGTTTGAATTCAAAACATTACTGAATACAATAAGTACCTTTCTCAAAAGAAGGTAGCACTAAGCTTAGGGCATACTCACATAAAATAATGAGCAACATATGCTCCTGATTTTGGAATGGTTTTGAAAAGGAACTCTAAATGATCATGGATGCATGGATAATATGCATGAGTTTTGAAACATGATTTTAGGGATGTTACAAATCTAACCCCCTTAAGGTGAATCTCGCCCTCGAGATTCAGGTTGGCTAGCAAATAGGTGAGGGTGGTCTTTCCAAAGATCATGTTCTCTTTCCCAAGTTGCTTCTTCTTCGGAATGATGGTTCCATTGAACTTTGTAGAATTTGATAGTCTTAGTCCGAGTAACTCTTTTTGCAGTCTCATGAATCTTGATTGGTTTCTCCTCATAAGTGAGATCACTTTCCAATTGAACCTCCTCCAAAGGTATAGTATCCTTCAAAGAAGTCTCTTCCATCTCTGGATGGCATTTCTTAAGCTAACTCACATGAAATACATTGTGAACAGCAGACAGTGACTCTGGCAATTCAATCTCATAAGATACTTCTCCTTTACAACTTAGAATTTTGAGTGGTACAACATATCTTGGGGCCAATTTACCTTTGACAGCAAACCTCTTCACTCCACGAAGTGGTGACACTCTAAGATAAGCTCTGTCACCTACTTCATAGGTGACTTCTCTACGCTTAGGATCTGCGTAGCTCTTCTATCGGGACTGTGCTATCTTCAATCTGTCCTTAACCAGCTTGACTTTCTCTTCAGCCTCTTTGATGAGTTCTGGTCCGAACAAACTTCTTTCTCCCACACCATTCCATAGCAATGGGGTGGTACACTTTCTCCCATAGAGAAGCTCAAATGGTGCCATCTCAATACTGGCTTGATAGCTGTTATTGTAAGAGAATTCTGCGTACGGCAGACTTTCATCCCAACTGTGTCACATCCCAAGATTTTCCAAATCTTGTTATGTGAAAAATAAATGAATAAAATAAAACTTTGTTGATTTTCAGCGTGAGAAGAAACTTTTGATTCCAATTGGAAACCTTCAAACCAATTTGATCAAACAAATCCTAAAGGGATTTTAAAAGATAAACAATTAATAAAGAAAATATTAAATATGTGAAATTACTATTTTTGGATCTTTTAGTAAAAAGATTTAGTTTTCAAATGAAAAGGTAGAAATATAAATATGGATTATTTTATAGAGCCAAATTAAATCTTGGCCAAGCTTTTGAATTAAAATATTCCTATTTGATAAAAAGAGTAAAGGTTTATTTAAATAAAATAATGAGGATTTATTAATATCCCATTTTATTAAAGTAAGGACTTTTCCCATTTTAATTAAACACTAAAACTTGTTATTTTATTTTAAATGAGTTTTCCAAGTGTTTTATGTTTTCAAATAAAACTTACTGAAATGATTTTGGGATTATGTAAGTTTCAAATGGAGTTTTGACAATCAAATCCTATTTGAATTAATAACTAAGGACTATTTTATTTAATTATTAAATAGATCCTAAAAGAATAAAAATATTATTTTATTTTGGGACTTGGAATATTGTTGTTAAACAGAACTAAACTCAATACAAAGTTTGGTGGAAGTTTGATTTGATTTGAATGTTTGAATTGTTTGATTGAATTTGAAAACAGAAAATCAAATAGAAAAAGAAAAAGCAATCAGAACAAAAAAAAGAGAAACAAACAGCAGCCCAACCATCTGGCCCAACAAGCCCAGTTCCAGCCCAGCTACTTTCCCCCACGCGCGAAACGTTTTTACCCAAACACGCACCCGCAAAGTCGCAGACAGGTGGCCCCTCTCCCTCTCTCTCTTCCTCGCTGACAGGCATGCCCCACTGCCACCTCACGGTCGTCTTCAACCCCCAAACCACGCCCTGCCGTTGCTACCGCGTTACTGCCGGCGATCAATTCGCGTTATTGCCTGCTTTAACTCCCCCGGCGACCACGCATGCATAAACGCCTCCCTCCCCTCTCTCATTTTCCCCAGACAGCTCCTCCTCTCTGCCTCTAGGCTGCCCCAATTCGAGCTCGCGCCCCCACTGCTCCGACGAGGTTTTCCACCGATTCCAGCCACACCTCGCCGCCCCTCTCCTTTCACCGCACGCGAGCTTGCTTCCCACCTCCTGGCGCATCTTCCCGTGCCACTCATTCGCCCGCGCTTGGTCCATAACGTCGGTAACAACGACAACCTGAGCGCCACCGCCTGCAAGCAACTCCGGCGACCTCCCCCTGGTAAGCCAGACCGCCCCGAGCCCTCTCGATCATGCTCACGTGGACCTCACACTCTCCCGCGTCTAACTGTACCTTCCGTTTGCTTTGGGGTGAACTGCAACCTTGCCTCGTTGACAAACAGGACCGCCTGAAGCCGACACCATCTCCGACGAGCAATCCCCTCCGCTCCAGTGCGCCCCTCGCCAGACCAGCACCACCTTGAGCTTCACCTCGACCTTGCAAGCACGGTGAGCACCTCCACTTCTCTCCTTGCTTCCTGTAAACGCCGTGACGCCACCGTCTGACCCCGCGCCGCCGCCAGTTCGTGGTCAAACACACTGAGCCCGTCGGATCCAAATCCTGTGGCTATGATTAGATTAGGTCAAAGGGGTAAGTTTGAATCAGAGCCGCAGGATTTCATTTAGATCTAACGCACCAGAGAGTTTGATCCAACCGAACCGGTATCAGCCAATAGCAAGCAGCCACGTGGCCCAGCCTTTGATTTAAAACAGAATTTGAAATCAGATTGTTATGCAAACTTGTAAAATTCATAACTTAAAATCTACACGTCCAAAATTTGCAAACTTTATATCAATGGATTCAGAAAAACAAGCCCTAGCCAACCATGCACTTTGTTTAGTAAAAAGCTTCTGGTAAAATGTTTGTTTTTACAGAAACTTGTGTAGGCTTGTTTTGAATATAAAAATTGTTCTAGATAAAATTTTAATGTGAAATCTTTGCAAAATGGTTTGTTGTGAACCTACTGACCTTAGGAACCAACTTATGGATTTAAAAATGTATTTTGTGAAGTTTAGGATTGAATAATTGAATTAGCTCATTTCTAGTCAAATAAAAATATTGATTTTGATATGGAAATGATTTTTGAGAAAAACCTTTGGAAAATGTTTTGATTCAAACCTACTGACCCTAAACACCAGGTTTTGTGAATTAACAACTTATTTGTTGAATAATATAAAATTGTTGCTTTGCTAAAAACATTTTCCACCACATGAAATAATGATTTGATTTAAAAATGGTTTATAGATAAAACGCTTTTGCAAATGGGATTGACACTTTAGAAAATGACCACTTTGAGCCTTACAATGTTTAGAGCCTAGTAGAAACCACCTTTGCAAATAAAACTATCTTTTGCATGCTTGCATGCATGACTTGGTTTCTATTTTTTTATGTGTGTTAAATTGTTTGAATATTGGTTGGAATGCTAGTTGAATCTATGTTTGCTTGATTGATTTTGTAGTGAAGTTAGAAGAGTGTCATATTAGCAAGATCAAGAAGTGAACCAACATTCCCTACCAAAAAGGCAAGTGACACTATCATCCAAGTCCTACTATTTTCATTACACTTAGTGGATTTTGAAACATGCATGATAAGGACTACTATATTTTGCTATGCTAAATCCTAATAGGATACCCTTATACATTCCTTAGTGAAAACAACATAGTTGTAATAAGCTTAGCCCTGCTATATATATTAAGATGAGATACATGTTGAGATTATATGAAGTTGGGAAAAGACTTATGTTTTATATAATAAAACAAGTACTCAATGAACCACCTGGGTGGACAAGGATACTCAAGTTTTGGACAAGGTGGCAACAAAAGGAACCATGTTTATATGGCAATCTCTTTTTGTATGTGCACCAACAGAAAACCACCCAGGGACTTAGAGATTGAACATGTTTCTCGTACAGTGGCTTCCGTGTACAGCCACATGCTAAATGGGCACTGGCTTAGTCAACTACATAGTGGAAGACCCATGCATTGGCCTCTTCAGGTTAACTAGAATGAGGGAACTTGGAACCCTACATTGGTGCCTGAAGACAAGCTAGCATTGTGTATTGGGAGGACCCTATGGAAAGACTTCGTCACATTCTCAATCTGCCAGTACTCCATCTTGGTGAGTACTTATCCAGCGGCCACTGGTGGCAACAAGATGAGATTGTGTCATGTGGGTAAAGTGTACAACTTCTGAAGAAGATAAAAATCTAAGTACTTAGCCGTGTCCCCGGTTATGGACAATACTGAGAAACTAAGGCCTGAAGCTATGGGAGATCTCGACATTCCAATTTCTAAAAGAAAAACTTGAAAGTGACAACAAGAGACTTGAAGCACTTGGTGGATTCCAAGGAGTTCAGAAAGATTTGACAAAAGATCAAAACTATTTTGAAAAGATAGGATAAAACTATATTGCTTTCTGCAAATGAGCCTAAACTCCACTTAGCCAAATATGCATGTATTGATAGGATCCACCTATATTCTACATAGTAGTGAAACTTGTCAATACAATTCAAATGTATTGACCCTTGTGGCTGTAACTTGTTATGTTGCAGGTTTGTTTGATATTAGTGAAGTTGATTGATTAGGATTACAAGTCTACAACCAACATGTTTGCCTGTGGCACTTTGAAGATGAAGGACCCCATGCTTATAGATATTCTGCTGCAATGTAATGTAATAGCCAAATGAGCTATGTAAGATGTAATGAATTATTTTATTCTTGGTTATAAAGTTGTATTATGACCTTTGTTTCTTGATATTACATCTTAACTGTGGATGCTAGCTATTGATCCAGGGACTAGCATTGTAAACACAGGGATCTCTACCTTATTAAAGGTTGGGAACTCTTACAAACTGGCTCCATAGTCTAGAGCACATGCTCTCAACATATCTTCAAGAATCTGATTGGTCCTTTCTGTTTGTCCATCAGTTTGAGGATGGAAAGCAGTGCTGAATTCCAACCTCGTTCCCAATGACTCATGTAGCTGCCTCCAAAAAAGAGAAGTGAATTGAATTCCCCTATTAGACACAATACTCTTGGGTACTCCGTGTAGACATACAATTCTACTCATATAGATCTTGGCTAACTTAGCACTTGTGTAAGTTGTCTTCACGGGTATGAAATGAGCCACTTTAGTTAGGTGATCCACTACTACCCAGATAGAATCATATCCTGACCTGGTCCTTGGCAATCCGGTGATGAAATCCATACCAATCTTGTCCCACTTCCATTCGGGAATAGGTAGTGGTTGTAACAATCCTGCTGGTTTCTAATGTTCCGCTTTCACTCTACTACATACATCACACAAAGCAATATGTTCGGCGATGTCTTTCTTGTGATTATTCCACCAAAATATTTCCTTCATATCCATGTACATTTTGGTGTTACCCGGATGAATAGAATATGGTGAGTTATGTGCTTCTTGTAATATCAGTTTCTGAAGTTCCGGATCTTGTGGAACACAGATACGTTTTCCATGCCATAAAGTACCCTGTTCGTCTTCATGGAATCCTTTGGCTTTTACCTTGCCAATCTTTTCCTTAATCTCTTCAATTTCCTTATCCGTCTTTTGGGCTTGTTTGATTTTGTCCAACAAAGTAGGTTGAACATCCAAATACATGAGGTGTCCCTCAGGCACAATCTCCAATCTGGGATCTATAAATTGGGCACACAGATCATCTGGTAATTCTCCTTTAGTAAGGCCATTCACAAAAACCCTACGGCTTAGAGCATTTGCTACAACATTTGCTTTACCGGGGTGGTATTGCAAACTCAAGTCATAGTCCTTGATGAATTCTAGCCATCTTCTTTGTCTCATGTTAATTTCTTTCTGGGTGAAGATATACTTCAAACTCTTGTGATCTGTGAACACTTCCCAAAAGATAATGTCTCCATGTTTTGAGTGCATGGACAACAGAGGCTAACTCTAAATCATGAGTAGGGTAGTTCACCTCATGAGTTTTGAGTTGTCTCGAGGAATAAGCCACAACTTTCCCTTCTTGCATAAGAACTGCACCTAACCCATGATGAGATGCATCACAATACACTTGGAAATCTTTCTCCAAATCTGGCAAACATAAGACTGGTGCTGTCACTAGTCTCTTCTTCAATTCTTCAAAGATGAGTTCACAAACCTCAGTCCAAGCAAATGTCTTGTCTTTCTTTAGCAATTCTGTCATAGGCTTAGCTACCTTGGAGAAATTCTCAATGAACCTTCTGTAGTAACCTGCTAAGCCAAGGAAACTACGAACCTCTTTCACTGACTTGGGAGATTCCCATTCAGTTACAGCTGAAACTTTAGCAGGATCAACTGCTACACCATCTCCTGACACAACGTGTCCAAGAAAACCAACTTCATTTAGCCAAAATTCACACTTGCTGAATTTGGCATATAGCTTATGCTCTCTAAGCTTCTCAAGTATCAAACACAAATGTCCTTCATGCTCTTCTTTGCTCTTGGAGTAGATCAAAATTTCATCGATGAAAACGACAACAAACTTGTCAAGGAATTCCATGAATACCTTGTTCATCATATTCATGAAGTATGCTGGTGCATTGGTCAAACCAAATGGCATCGCGGTATACTCATACAATCCATACCTTGTGGTGAAGGCTGTCTTAGGTATGTCTTGTTCCCTTATCTTGAGCTGGAAATAACCTGACTAGAGATCAATCTTTGAGAACACACAAGCTCCTTCTAACTGATCAAACAAGTCATTGATTCTAGGCAAAGGGTATTTGTTCTTGATAGTCACCTCATTGAGTGAACGGTAATCTATGCATAACCTTTGACTTCTATCTTTCTTTTCCACAAACAAAACTGGTGCTCCCCAAGATGAAGAACTTGGTTGGATAAATCCTTTCTGCAACTGTTCTCCAAGCTGCTTCTTGAGTTCTTTCAACTCATCCACTGACATCTTGTACGGTCTCTTTGCTATTGGTCCAGATCCTGGTAGCAAATCAATAAGAAATTCCACATCTCTATCAGGTGGCATTCCCGGTAATTCTTCCGGAAACACATCCGGATATTCACTCACAATTGGCACACTGTCCATGCTAACCCCCTTAAGAGAGTTTAGCTTACTCCTTTTTGCCTCAAAGTTGGTCTTGAATCTGATCCTCTTATTTTCTGGAGTTGTGAGTGAGACAGTATGATTGGCACAATCTATCACTCCCTTGTGCTTAGTCATCCAGTCCATTCCCAAAATAACATCCAATCCTTGGGAGTTTAGGATTATCAAGTTAATGGGAAACTGATACTTCCCAAACTCTATGACTAGATCATGACATCCTGAATTCACTATCATTTCTCCGCCAGGAGAACTTACTTTTATAGGACACCCAATAGTTTCTACCGATAGTTCATTTCTTTCAACAAATGCTCTAGATATGAATGAATGAGATGCACCAGTATCAAAGAGAACAAATGCTGGAACAAAATTGAGTTTGAACTTAGTAGCAACAGCATCAGGTTCCTCATAAATTTCCTCCACATTGATGTGGTTCACGTGTCCCTTTTGAAAAGGGTTAGGCTTGTTGGGTCCTTCAACTTTATTTTCTGGGAATTCATTTGCATAATGCCCCATCTTCTTGCACTTGAAACATTCAACCTGACTAAGATCCTTCTTGACAGGCTGGCTTCCACTGCCACTTCCACTTCCATTGTGGTGGCTCTTATATCCACCCTTGTGATTCTTGTACTTATCGTTGTCATGCCTATGGTGGTGTTTGTTGTCATGATAACGGTTGTGGTTGTGGTGCTTGTTGAATTTCCCATGCTTGTGGGATCCAGAACTCCCACTGTCATCATAATGGGAACGCTTGTGAGTCGATCCCGAGCTGTGCTTGTTGAATTTCCCATGCTTGTGGGATCCAGAACTCCCACTGTCAACACACTGCTCTGATACCATCTGTAAGATCCCTCCTTTGTAAAGGAAATGATCCCTGTGATTGCAATGCTAGTCCCTTGATCAATGCTAGCATCCACAGTTTAAGATGAAGTACACAGAAACAAAGGTCATTATTACATATCGTTCCAGAGACAAACACAGTCTTTTACAAACTCCATGGCCACAGGCCTAATACAAGAGTTCAAATATATAATAAGATAAATAAGTCTTCATCTTCATGTGCCACAGGCAAGCATGTTGAGTGTAGACTCATGACTCCTAATCATCATCAGAATATCCTACAACATCACAAGTTACAGCCACAGTGGGTCAATACATTGGAATAGTATTGGCAAGTGATACCTTAGTAGAATATTGGTGGACTAAATACTATATGCATTTTGGCTAAGTGTATCTTAGGCTTGCTTTGCTCAAAATAGGTTTTGCCTATTAGTTGAAATCATTAAGTTTTTCTATGTCAAATTCTTTCCCAAGGAACCACCAATAGACATTGGGGACCTTCACCCTTGTTCAACCACAAGTTTTTACTTAGAAATTGGGATGAGGAGATTCTTGATAACTTCCATGTCTTGATGCTCAAGTTGTCCAATACCAGGGACATGGCTAAGTACTTAGATTCTTCCATCTGCAGAGGTTGTGCACTTTCCCCACAAGACTTGATTTTCACCAAGACGGGATCCTTCAGAAGCCTTCCCTTAGACCAAATGGACGCGTTCCAACCTATCATCCCACTACCACCAACTGTCCAAATGGCTAAGTTATTGCAACCTATATGATCCAGGCAGAGCCCATATTGCCAAGTGGCTGCACTAGAAGCTTCTTAACATATGTCATCTCAAATCCCTTTGTTCCTGGGTGGCTTTCCACAAGTGAGATACACAAGGTAGACCATAGAAATGGGCCTTGTGTAACCACTCAACATAACCCATTCTTTCCATTCCACCCAGGTGTTTCATTCACTTAGTTGTTTTATTAAGCAAAAACATAGTCCAAAGACTTAGAAATATTTATTCATAGCATGAATATATAACCACCCTTGGTTGCTACTAGCTAGGATAAGCATGGCATTGATAAGACTTAGAAATATTTCTAGCCATTCTACAACTACTAGGATTTCCCAAGCATAGCATATAGATCAAAAATAACCATGCAAGACTAGCAAAATATTTCTAATGCAAAGTTGAAAAACTTAGGAATAAAATCATGAAGCACCACTTGCCTTGGTAGTTTGGAGAGTAGATACAATCCTCACAATCACAATCACTATTTGTACCAAAATCTACACATAAAATAATAACACCAAAATCACATACATAATAAATACAAGCAAAAATATATGGATGCATGCATAATGCCATGTGATGATTTTCTATGCCAGACAATACAAGTGCACATTACTGATTCATAAACAAGTTCAAAACTTGCCAAACAAACTTTATTTGAACATTAAAACATTTCCCAAATAATTATTATACACAAAATAGGCCTACACATGTTTCTATAAAAACAACCATTTTAACAGGGCAAAACATTAAACACATTGCATAGATGGAAAGGATTTGCTCTCCTGATTCCATTGATATAAAATTTGTCAAATTTGGACGTGGCATTCAAAAGTTATGATTTAAACAAGTTTGACATCTAATAGATCCAATTCAAACTTTTTAAAACAAATCTCGTGCCACGCGGCGCTTTCTAACTAGCTGGTACCGCTTCGCGCTGATCGCTCTTCCGAGCCGTTAGATCTAACTAAAACACATGGTTCAGATCTCTACTTACCCCTTCGACTATGTTCTATCGTGCTCGTATGATCTACATCGCACGGCTCTTAGCGACTGACCAACAAGTGGCGCCGGCGACAGGCGGCGACGCGCTCTGTCAGCGGCGGAGCCGGCGAACTAGGTCGCGCGGGGAGGTGGGAGTATGCTCACCATAATCGCCGTGATGAGGAGATTCTCAACGTGTGCTCGTTTGGCAAAGGGGCGCTCGGAGTCGTCGCGGATTGCTCGTCGGAGAAGTCCCTGGCGACGGTGTTCTCTGCTGGCGACGAAGTCGACGTTCTGGGCCACGCTAAGACGAGAGAAGGGTGTCGTTAGACGTGCAGGACACTGGGGATCTCATGCGTATCAAACAGAGGAAGAGGGGAAGCTGGGACTTATGGGGAACGGTCTCCGGAGTTCGAGCAGAGGGTGGCGGAGCTCAGTCGTTGACGCCGCCGAGGCTACAGATCATGCGCGAGTAAACGGAGAGTGTCAGTAGGTGCGCACGGAGATGTAGAACAAGCCAGTATGAACCATAGGCAGAGGGGAGCGCGGTGCTCACCGGAATTCAACGACGAACTCGTCGGAGCAGAGGGCGTCCAAAGAGAAATTCGAGCAGCCTGGTGGCTCCGGTGAGGTGTGGTTCGGGGGAAAAGGAGGAGGGCGGCATGGTGCTTAAGTAGGCGAGGACGGGGGCATGAATTACTCAGGAATTGAACGGGAATTGAAGTCGCGAATTAAACAGGAAACGCTCGGCGTGATTTGGGGATGAACTAGTCGCTGGGGGTGGAGACGAAGATAGTCGTGTGGGCCGTGGTTGTCAGCGAGAGAAAAGAAGAGGGGGTGGGTCCAGACAGTCAGCGACTCTGTGGGTGTGGTTGCGAGTAAAGAAAAACGATTCGCGGGAGGGAGTTGCTGGGCTAGCTGGGTCGAGTTGGGCTGGGTTGGGCCAGATTGGCTGTTTGCTTATTTTTTTTCCTCTTTACTCCTTTCCTTTTTCTGTTTGATTTTCTAGAAATGGTTTTCAAACTCTATTTCAAATCAGTTTGATTTCAAACCTTCTATGGATTTTTGTACAGTAAACTTTGTACTCAAATAAGTGTCAAACACTTCTGTTTACTCAAACATACTTGGATCATTTGAAAAATAAAATAAAACCAAGCCTTTATGAGATATAAAAATAGGCATAAATTTGGTTTTATTTCATACTTTGTTTTGAAACTTTGCTCAAGCTTTTGGAAGCACTTAAGTTTGAATTCAAAACATTACTGAATACAATAAGTACCTTTCTCAAAATAAGGTAGTACTAAGGTTAGGGCATACTCACATAAAATAATGAGCAACATATGCTCCTGATTTTGAAATGGTTTTGAAAAGGAACTCTAAATGATCATGGATGCATGGATAATATGCATGGGTTTTGAAACATGATTTTAGGGATGTTACACTTGTTGGGAGATAACCCAAGAGTTTCCTTGAGTCTTGGAAGTTATTACTTCAGTAATGACCTCTTCTTATCCTTTTTGTTTGCTTTTTGTGCCAAGAATGACCTCTAATGAGAGGGAAGTAAGATTTGGGGAGTTGTTGTCCCGAAATAGATTTCTGTCCTCTACCAAAAAAATTCGTGAGGAGTCTCTGTACCTCGGATTGAGATCAAAATTTACGAATAAATCCCCCAGTATGTTATCTAACTTTCATTAGTTCAACACCTTTTGATTTGAGCAACAGAAGATGTTCGAAAAAATCGGTTTCTACATGTTGGTCTGTTTTGACAGATTTCTGCCATTATTTGCATTTGCTTCTTATTGATTTCTTTTTGAGTTCTCTTTAGGTGAATTGATCTTTTGAAGGAGTTACTACAGTAGCTCGTGTTTTTTTTGAAAATCCTTGAGGTTCTAAAGCTTTGCCAGAGGTCTAATATCTTTTGAATACACTAATGTTGCTAATGAAGATTCTGTGAAGTTTTGTATGAAGGAAAAATTTCAGGTGTAAAGAGAGAATTATGCAATGAGATGAAGAATGGACAAAATCTCAAGCTTGGGGATGCTACCATGGTGTCACCCCAAGAAATATCCAAGAGGTACAAGCGTCAAAGCTTGGGGATTCCCAAGGCACCCCCTTCTTCATCAATAAAAAGCTCAAGTCTTTCTAGACACTTTGTTTTTATTGTTTCATGCACAGTTGTGTTGTTCTTGGAGCGTCTTAGTTTTTGTTTGCTTTGCTTAGTTTGTTTAGTTTGCTTGAATAAAGTAGTTTGGACCCCCATTCTCGCTGTGTTGTTTTGCAAATAAGTTGCTTGGTGTTGGAAAGGAGTAGTAAGTTCTTGTTTGAAGTGCAAAAGGAGCTTGCATTGACTGTGACTTAGACTTTAGATAACATGCTAGGTGTTGTTTTGACCTTATGAGTAGTGATGATACTGCTTCTAGTCATAGATGCAGTTGGAAGTCCACCTTCAGGTTATCATCCGAACCCCCTCCAGTATTAAGTTGCAAGCAATAGACAACTGCTTTAAGCAAAGTGTGTAAGGTAAACAGTCCACATGTTCCATGAACAAGAGACCGTTGTTTTCTCCCTAGTAGCAACATAACATCTACAACCGAAGAGATTTCTGTCACTTCCCTTGGAAACTAGAGGCATGAACCCACTATCGAGCATAAATACCCCCTCTTGGAGTCACTAGAAACTACTTGGCCAAGATAGCTACTAACAACGGAGAGCATGCAAGATCACAAACAACACAAACATGATAGAATCATCAGGATAAAACCATTAATCAAACCAACATAATAATCTCAATATCCATCGGATCCCCGCAAACACAACATGCATGATTACAAATAGATTAGATCTTGATCATGAACGGAGCTCACAAGATCTATACATGAAAGCACAAATGAGGAGATACAACCATCTAGCTACTACATGGACCCATAGTCCAAGGTGGAACTACTCACGAATCATACCGGAGAGAAGGCCTCCAGGATGATCTCCCCTCTGGCAGGGTGCCGGGAAGAACTTCAGATCCCCCCGATCTAGGGACGATGGTGGCGGCGGCTACAGACGGTTTCATGGATTTCTGATCAGGTACTCAAGGTTTCTGCATCGGGGCTTCTTATAGGCGAAGGGGGAGGCCGAGGCGGCGGCCAGAGGGGGCAAACCCTACCCAGGCATGGGGTAGGGCCCACCCGCGCCTAGGGGGGGGGGGGTTAGTAGCCCTGGCATGCCTCCTCGTCTCTCCTCTGGACTTCTTGTTCCCCACGGAAAGTTATTGACTTTGGCGTTTGTCCCGTCCAATTCCGAGAATATTTCTTTACTAACTTTTCTGAAACCAAAAACAGCAGAAAACAGGCATCTGGCACCGTTGCAACTTGTTAATAGGTTAGTACCAGAAAACATGTAAAAAGCACCTCAAAGTGTAGACAAGCAAAGAAAAGTAGATACTAAACAAGCATGGAGCATCAAAAATTATAGATACGTTTCCAACGTATCAGCATCCCCAAGCTTAACTCCTGCTCGTCCTCGAGTAGGTAAGTGATAAAATAATAATTTTTGAGTTGACATGCACCCTCACAATAAAGATCCAACCATTTGCAAGCATTGAAATATGGGATCAAAGAACTCTAAACATGTGCATGAAAGATGGAGTTCTAACAATAGGACATAGTAATTATGCATGCAACATGGCAAGCCACAAACAAAGATCATGAATAATATGTATTGAAAAAAGTTTGTTTGTTTCACATGCATAAAACATGGCATAGTGGCATTCAACTTGTCCCTCAAGAGTAGCAATATAATGCATAGGACACCTGCAAAGTTCACAAGGGTGACTAGAAACAGATAGCACATGAACAAGTAATAACACAATATGCATCAATTAATAAGCTTTGGAACACTGCACACAGAATGACAACTATGCTCTCTTAATGGTGCCTAAAGGTAGAAGGTGGAGACTAAATAATGGTGGAAGAAAGGCCTTTTTGTAAAGGAAACAGGGATTACAAGTTTCAAAAAGAGCTTCCAAAAATTATGGTACTAGTTAGCTTTCAGCCCTCATTGCCCCTATCATAAGCATCTTAAAGTGGTTAAGGTTAAAGTGGCAAAGCTGGAGTATATGCTTGACAAAGTATAAGTTGGCAATCTCATCCCCCTTGAATATGAGGGACACACCTCGTGCATACTCAACTTTGGGTCCAGGTAAGTTCTTGTCACTGTAAGTATTTGCATATCATTGAGAACCGCCAACGGGGTACCCCTTGCACATGGCACAGGAGCTTTCCCATAACCAAAATGACAAGGCAAGCAGACAATGAGCATCTCAACAATTCTTCTTATGTACCATGGGAATATGGTGCTTTTTCTCTCTTTCCTCTTTTCTCAATGTGTCTCTTTTTTATAAGAAGAATGCTTCATAGATGTCACTATGGTGATGCTGCAATTTTGCACCATGATTAGGCATGGCTTAGGCTAGCGGCCCAGGCGTTTCTCTAACATAGGATACAAACTCCATGGACTTACAAGTTCACTCTTTATTTCACACCGGTGACATCCATAGACAAAAGAACATGATATCAACTGAGTACAACAAGGTACATGTTCAATGTTGAAAACGTTCCCCGTGACAACACAGTTCTGCTAATTCCAACTTATAAGGGCAAGCATATACAACAAAGTTGTCACAATGGTTCAAGTTTATTAGGGGCAAATAATAAAGTGTGCCATCAAGTTCGTGAGGGCTTTAATCACTAAGTTTTCACATAACAAAATAGTTTTTAATTGGAAGATAGATGAAAACAAGAATATATTTTGGAATGGTGTAACACACCATGCATAGGAGTTTATAGTGGACACTTTGGAATAACTTGGTTTCTTAGGAGTTGGAAGCATGAGTAGAACTTACTCATACAAGTGGAAGCTAGCAAAAGACTGGGAGCATCCAACTAAGAGAGCAATAATGGCCAAAATTATGCAATGCAACAAAGAAAACTAATCAAAGCAAAGAGTGGTACTACAAGTCAAGGACTAAATGATCATAGAGGATAATGGTGACTTGTAATAGTCATACCATGGTGTGAGCATGTGTCAAGTCAACCCAAGCAAAACATCAAAGGAGAATACCACAATACTATGCTTTTGCATGCTAAAACAACACATAATTTCTTCAAGGCACACTAAGCAATCCCAATTGTCTGGAACAAGACATGCTACAGCAATAATCACTAAGCATAATGCTAAAACAACACCTAGCATGTCATGCTAAAGTCTAAGTCACAGTCAATGAAGGCTCCTCTTGCACTTCAAGCAAGAACTTACTACTCCTTTCCAAACACCAAGCAAACTTATTTGCAAAACAACACATCGAGAACGGGGGTCCAAATAGTAAAGCAAACTAAACAAACTAAGCAAAGCAAACGAAAACTAAGACGCTCCAAGAACAACACAACTGTGCATGAAACAATAAAAACAAAGTGTCTAGACAGACCTAGGCTTTTTATTGATGAAGAAGTGGATGCCTTGGGCATCCCCAAGCTTTGACGCTTGTACTTCTTGGATATTTCTTGGGGTGAAACCATGGTGGCATCCCCAAGCTTGAGATTTTGTCCATTCTTCATCTCATTGCATCATTTTCTCTTTACACCTGAAAATTTTCCTTCATACAAAACTTCACACAATCTTCATTAGCAACATTAGCTTATTCAAAAGATATTAGACCACTGGCAAAGCTTTGGAACAGCAAGGCTTTTCACTAAAAACACAAGCTACTGTAGTAACTCCTTCAAAGAAACTCAATTTACCTGAAGAGAGCTCAAAAAGGAATCAATAAGAAGCAAATGCAAATAATGACATAAATCTGTCAAAACAGACCAACATGTAGAAACGAATTTTTTCGAACATTTTCTATTCCTCAAATCAAAAAAGTGTTGAACTAACTAAAGTTATCCAACATACTGGGGGATTTAATCGTACATTTTTAGCTCAATCCGAGTAACAGAGCCTCCTCACGAATTTTTTTGGTGGAGGACAAAAATCTGTTTTGGGACAGCAACTCCCCAAATCTTAGTTCCCTCTCATTAAGATCATTCTTGGCACAAAATCAAACAAAAAGGATAAGGAGAGGTCATTATAGAAGTAATAACTTCCAAGACTCAAGGAAACTCTTAGGTTATCTCCCAACAAGTACTTTTCTTTAACGCCTTTAAGTTAGGCACAAGAAGCAAGAAGAATCAAATATTTTCAAATGAGGAAGCATTAACATTCATACTTGCAAATTCTTCAACCATGAAAGGTATATCATCCTAATGGGTTTTGGAGTATCCTTTCTCATCTCTCTTTGGTCTACTATCTTCATCAAAAAGATTTTCAGTGGTAATCCAATCGAAGTTATTTTCAAAGGCTTCATGCATTCCAACAAGCTTATAGGGTATGGGTATATTGAATTCCTCTCTAGGCTTTTTATCAGAAATACCCACAACATCTACACTTGAACCTAGCATATTGAAACGTTCAAAAACCTTTTTAGCCTCCCTAGCAACATCATGGAATTCTTTTGATAAAGTTTCAAGGATGAATTCCCTTTTTTCCACATTCTTCTCTTCCTTTAGGTTTAGGAATAATAATTGTATGAAGGGGTTAAGGCTAACAAACCTAGTCTCCAACATATGAACTAAAGAAGCTGCAACAATCTCATAATTAGGAGCAAGTTCAGCTATAGATTTATCCTCAATATCCTCATGCTTGCTAACATAATTGAAGAATTCTTCAATATTATTTTTCCAAATTATGGAGCCACTACCTATTGCAAGATTTTTCAGAGAGAACTAGGGGAGTAACATGGTGAGCTAGAGCAAGGTGGCAACTAGAGGAGGAACTATTTTTTTTGTGTTTTTTAATAAGGCAAGCAAACCAAGCTAGACTAATTTTTTTTGGTTTTTTTGGAAAGAGGCAAACAAAACCAAGCAAAAGAAACAAATCAAAATAAAAACAAAGTAAAGAGAAAGGAAGTGAAGGACTCCCCTAGTGAAGATATCCTTAGCCTCCCCGGAAATGGCGCCAGAAAACTTGTTGGTAGCTGGTGCTTTGACAAGGAGGAAAAGGTTGAAGCTGTTCTATATATGTCCCCGACAACGGTGCCAGAAAACTTGTTGATGACTCCTTGATGGCGGCAGAGAACTTGGTGCTTGATGTGGAGTCTTGTTGGGAACCCCAAGAGCAAGGTGTGAAGAGCACAACAACAAGTCTTCCCTCAGTTGAGACCGAGATTATCGAACTAGAAGGAGGAAGGAAATGTCACATGGGTGTTGCTAGCAACGTGGAGACTTGCACAACACAAACTCAAGATTTTTCCCCAACGAATCAGTGAGGTTCTCAAGCTCACACGGTTTGCTGTAACAAAGGATTAAACGTATGGTGTGGAATCTAATGATTTGCAGCAAGTAAACAAGTAATAGTGGAAGATGTATCAATGGTAAAGATTGGACCAGGGTCCATAGTTCACTAGAGGTGCTTTCCTTAGATAAACAACATGGCATGAAGGGTAAACAAATTACAGCGGGGCAATTGACAGGAACTGAGCAAGGAATAACAATGTAATTACTAGCCAGAAAGATCCTATGAGGTTGATTGGGCAATACAACAATATACATAGACCGTCATCCAACTACATTTATGACTAGAAGTCCACCTTTAGGTTATCATCCGAACCCCCTCCAGTATTAAGTTGCAAGCAACAGACAACTGCTTTAAGCAAAGTGTGTAGGTAAACAGTCCACATGTTCCATGAACAATAGACCGTTGTTTTCTACCTAGTAGCAACAACACATCTACAACCGAAGAGATTATTGTCACTTACCTTGGAAACTAAAGGCATGAACCCACTATCGAGCATAAATACTCCCTCTTGGAGTCACTAGCAACTACTTGGCCAAGATAACCACTAGCAACGGAGAGCATGTGTCACATCCCAAGATTTTCCAAATCTTGTAATGTGAAAAATAAATGAATAAAATAAAACTTTGTTGATTTTCAGGGTGAGAAGAAACTTTTTGATTCCAATTGGAAACCTTCAAACCTGTTTGATCAAACAAATCCTAAAGGGATTTGAAAAGATAAACATTTAATAAAGAAAAATTTAAATAAGTAGAATTACTATTTTTGAATCTTTTAATAAAAAGATTTGGATTTTATAAAGCAAGGGTAGATTTATAAATAAGGATTATTTTATAAGCCAAATTAAAACTTGGCCAAGCCTTTGAAATAAAATATTTCTATTTGATAAAAATAGTAAGGGTTTATTTAAATAAAATAATGGGGATTTATTAATATCCAATTTTATTAAAGTAAAGACTTTTCCCTTTATAATTAAAAAACTAAAACTTGTTATTTTATTTTAATTGAGTTTTCCAAGTGTTTTATATTTTCAAATAAAACCTACTGAAATGATTTTGATAATATTTAGATTTCAAATGGAGATTTTGAATAAATCAAAACCCATTTGATTTAATAACTAAGGTCCATTTTATTTAATTAATAAATGGATCCTAAAAAGAATAAAAATATTGTTTTATTTTGGGACTTGGAATATTGTTGTTAAACAGAACTAAACTCAATATAAAGTTTAGTGGAAGTTTATTTGATTTGAGTGTTTGAATTGTTGTTTGAAATTCAAAACAGAAAACCAAATAGAAGAAGAAAAAGTTTACTGAATAAAAAAATGGAATCAGACTCGACCCAACTAAGCAGGCCCAGCAGCCCAGCTCCAGCCCAACTAAACCCCCCCGCGTGAATCGTTTTCCCACCGAAAGACCCACCCGCGCAGTCACTGACCGGTGGACCTCACTCCCTCTTCCTCTCTCTCGCAGACAGCGCGGCCCCACGCCAGCTCAGCGTCGTCTTCCCCGCGTTGAACTCGCCGGCCGTTTCCTGCCGTTGATGCCGCAATTAAATTCGCTTCAATGCCACGCTTAATCCTCGCCCTGACCCTGCGGTATTAATCGCCACGCCCTCCTCTTCTTTTCCCCTCAGATTCCACTCGACCAGAGCCACTAGGCTGCCCAAATTGCAACCTCGACTGCCACTGTCCCCGACAAACTCCGGCGACGATTCCGACCGAACCCTGCTGCCCCTTGCCTCCTCGAGCACACGGCTGTGATCTCAACCTCCAGGCGCACCTGCCGTGTACTCCACTCGCACGTGCGCGCTCAGAATAGTCGGCAACATCAACAACCTAAGCGCCACCGTCTCCCTGACAAACTCCGGCGACGATTCCGACCTAACCCTGCCGCCCCTTGCCTCCTCGAGCACACGGCTGTGATCTCAACCTCCAGGCGCACCTGCCGTGTACTCCACTCGCACGTGCGCGCTCAGAATAGTCGGCAACATCAACAACCTAAGCGCCACCGTCTGTTTGCTACTCCGGCGACTCTTCTGGTAAGCACCTGACCGCCCCTCTCCTTCCCGATGATGCTCCAGCACTCGCCACACTCGGCCGCATCTAACCATGCACTTGTTTTTCCTCGGGGTGAACCGCAGCGTTGCCCTCGACGACCTCCAGAGCCGCCCGACGCCGCCACCTACTCCGGCGAGGAATCCCCGTCGCGTCTGAGCGCCCCTTGCCAAGCTGACCACGCGTTGAGCATCACCTCGACCTCGCGAGCACGGTGAGCACCCCCGTTTCCTTCTTTGCTTCCTGTATCGCCGGCTCCGCCGTAGCCAGACACGCCGCCGCCAGCCGCCGTCAGCGCCGCTCGAGTATGGTCAATTAGATTTACACCGTTAGATCTTGATCCTGTGGCTGAAAATAGAACTTAAGCGAAAGGGTACGAAGCAGTCTGAGACGCGCGATCTGTTTAGATCCAACGCCTCATAGAGGTTGATCCAACCGAATCGGTATCAGCCAATAGCAAGCCGCCGCGTGGCCCAGCCTTTGATTTAAAACAGAATTAGAATCTGATTTGTATGCAAATTTGAAAAATCCATAACTTTAGTTCTACACGTCCAAATTTTGCAAACTTTATATCAATGGATTCAGAAAAACAAGCCCTATCCAACCATGCACTTTGTTTAGTAAAAAGCTTCTGCTAAAATGTTTGTTTTTGCAGAAACTTGTGTATGCTTATTTAGGTTATAAAAATTGTTCTAAAATGATTTTAAGGTTGAAATATTTGCAAAATGGTTTGTTGTGAACCTACTGACCCTAGGAACCAACTTATGGATTTAAAAATGTATTTTGTGAAGTCTAGGAATAAAAACTTGAATTAGCTCATTTCTAGTCAAATAAAAATATTGATTTTGATATGGAAATGATTTTTGAGAAAAAC
The DNA here is from genome assembly GCA_916181665.1 of Avena sativa. Taxonomy (NCBI): domain Eukaryota; kingdom Viridiplantae; phylum Streptophyta; class Magnoliopsida; order Poales; family Poaceae; genus Avena; species Avena sativa. Next base: position 19,754,978 of record OV702285.1, read on the forward strand.
CTTTGGAAAATGTGTTGATTCAAACCTACTGACCCTAAACACCAAGTTTTTAGAATTAACAACTTATTTGGTGAACAACATAAAATTGTTGCTTTGCTAAAAACATTTTTCCACCACATGAAATAATGATTGATTTAAAAATGGTTTATAGATAAAACCCTTTTTGCAAATGACTTTGCCACTTTAGAAAATGACCACTTTAAACCTTAAAATGTTTAGAGCCTAGTAGGAACCACCTTTTCAAATAAAACTATCTTTTGCATGCTTGCATGCATGACTTAGCTTCTATTATTTTATGTGTGTTAAATTGTTTGAATATTGGTTGGAATGCTAGTTGAACCTATGTTTGCTTGATTGACTTGTAGTGAAGTTAGAAGTGTGATATTAGCAAGATCAAGGAGTAAACCAACATCCTCTACCAAAAAGGCAAGTGACACTATTATCTAAGTCCTACTATTTTCATTACACTTAGTGGATTTTGAAACATGCATGATAAGGACTACTATATTTTGCTATGCTAAATCCTAATAGGATACCCTTATACATTCCTTAGTGAAAACAATGTAGTTGCAATATGCTTAGCCCTGCTATATATTTTGAGAAAGGATACATGTTGAGATTATATGAAGTTGAGAAAAGACTTGTGTTTTATATAATAAAACAAGTACTCAATGAACCACCTGGGTGGACAAGGATACTCAAGTTTTGGACAAGGTGGCAACAGAAGGAACCATGTTTATATGGCAATCTCTTTTTGGTTGTTCACTGAAAGAAAATCACCCAGGGACTTAGAGATTGAACATGTTTCTCGTACAGTGGCTTCCGTGTACATCCACATGCTAAATGGGCACTGGCTTAGTCAATTACATTGTGGAAGACCCATGCATTGGCCTCTTCAGGTTACTGGAATGAGGGAACTTGGAACCCTACATTGGTGCCTGAAGACAAGCTAGCATTGTGTATGGGAGGACCCTATGGAAAGACTTCGTCATATTCTCAATCTGCCAGTACTCCATCTTGGTGAGTACTTATCCAGCGGCCACTGGTGGCAACAAGATGAGATTGTGTCATGTGGGTAAAGTGTACTACTTCTGTAGAAGATCAAAAATCTAAGTACTTAGCCGTGTCCCCGGTTATGGACAATACTAAGCAACTAAGGCCTGAAGCTATGGGAAATCTCGACATTCCAATTTCTAAAAGAAAAACTTGAAAGTGACAACAAAAGACTTGAAGCACTTGGGGTGTACCAAGGAGCTCAAAAGATTTTGACAAAGACTTGAAGCACTTGGGGTGTACCAAGGAGCTCAAAAGATTTTGACAAAGACTTGAAGCACTTGGGGTGTACCAAGGAGCTCAAAAGATTTTGACAAGGACTTGAAGCACTTGGGGTGTATCAAGGAGCTCAGAAAGATTTTGACAAAAGATCAAAATTATTTGGAAAAAGATAGGAAAAATATTATTGCTTTCTGCAAACAAGCCTAAACCCTACCTAGCCAAATATGCATGTAATGATAGGATCCACATATTTCCACTTAGTAGTGAAACTTGCCAATACAATTCAAATGTATTGACCCTTATGGCTGTAACTTGTATGTTGCAGGTTTGATTGATGTTAGTAAAGTTTGATGATTAGGATTACAAAGTCTACAACCAACATGTCTGCATGTGGCACTTTGAATATGAAGGACCCTATGCTTATAGATATTCTGCTGCAATGTAATGTATTAGCCAAATGAGCTATGTAAGATGTAATAAAATTATGTTATTCCTGGTTATAAAATTGTATTATGACCTTTGTTTCTTTATATTACATCTTAACTGTGGATGCTAGCTATTGATCCAGGGACTAGCATTGTAAACACAGGGATCTCTACCTTATTAAAGGTTGGGACCTCTACAGATGGTATCAGAGCATTGTGTTGCCTGTAGGATTTGTAACCCTAGGATTGGACAAAACCCCTTAGAAAAATAGGAGTTGTATTTAAAACTTATTTACAAACAATTTTGTAAACTCTTTCCTCAACCACTTTGGTTTTGATTCCACATCTCTTCTATTTCAAACTTGATGGACAAACCTACCCCATGGCCAAAGACTTCACCATGAGCTAAGGACATCTTCAACTCTAATGAATTCAACATCTTCAACTCTAATGGCTTCAACATCTTCAACTCTAATGACTTCAACATCTTCAGCATTTTCACCAAGGACTGCAAACTTGGATATCACTAAGGACAAGTGAGACAAGAAATCTTGCTCAAGGATTTGGAAACTAAGGAAACCCAACTTAGAAGGAGCCATCAACACCTTGAAGTTTTGTGACCAAGAGTTTTCCCAAGGAAACCATGATCTCATGCAAGAAGAATCAACCAAGAAGGATGGAAAGATCACAAGTGAACCATATAGATGGACCACCATATTTTGTTCAAGTCAAACCCACCAACTTATGTGGTGTAACAAAAATATTTTTGGTTGTCTAAGAATATGCTTGGAAACTTGTGTTTGAAAGGAGTGTTTGTTTGTGATTGCTTGCACCTTTCTTGAGTGAATTGTGATGTGTGTGATTAGAATTGATTCCTTAGAAATATTTTGCCTATTCTAACCTCAATTCAACCCAAACAGATGACTACTCCAAGAGACTCCAACATCAAGGTTGATGACAACAACACCAACCAAGAGGACAACATGAGAGAACTCATAGCAACCCAAAACCAGTTGAACCAAATGACAGCTCAATTCATAGCCAACACCAGTGGGGAAGATCCAACCCTGCAAGGATTTTTGGAAACACAAGCCCAAATGTTGCATTAGGTGATAGACCAAATGATCAACATGGAAGGCAACTCTTCCAAAGAATTTTGTGACAACAAAGATGACAAAGATGTTATCCTAGAAGGAACCCAAGCTTGTAATATTTGTGGAGACAAGGATCACACTTCCAAGGAGCATGGAGATCAATGCCCCAACTGTGAAGAGAAACATCCAGTTGGCCAATGTCCCACATCTCAAGCTACTTGTTACCTATGTGAAGGAAATAATCATGTCCCTATCCAATGCCCCATATATTCCATAGTTGAACAAAGGAAACAAGGTGGAGTGCAACAACTGATTACAGATTATCAAGAGGGAGCTAAGTCTACCAAGAAGGATGAGGACAAAGGAAAATCTCCACTTGTACCTCCATGCAATACAACCCAATTTAAGGGACCAAAGAAGAAGCATATGAATTATCCAAGGTGCCGGGAAGAACTTCAGATCCCCTCGATCTAGGGACGATGGTGGCGACGGCTACAGACGATTTCGTGGATTTCCAATCGGGTACTCAGGGTTTCTGCATCGGGGGCTTCTTATAGGCGAAGGGGGAGGCCGAGGCGGCGGCCAGAGGGGGCAAACCCTACCCAGGCGCGGGGTAGGGCCCACCCGTGCCTAGGGGGGGGGTTAGCTGCCCTGGCACGCCTCCTTGTCTCTCCTCTGGACTTCTTGTTCCCCACGGAAAGTTATTGACTTTGGCGTTTGTCCCGTCCAATTCCGAGAATATTTCTTTACTGACTTTTCTGAAACCAAAAACAGCAGAAAACATGCATCTGGCACTGTTGCAACTTGTTAATAGGTTAGTACCATAAAACATGTAAAAATCACCTCAAAGTGTGGACAAGCAAAGCAAAGTAGATACTAAACAAGCATGGAGCATCAAAAATTATAGATACGTTTCCAACATATCAAGGACCTACCTAGATAGCTTTGGTGATTGTGTTTTAAGGAAAAGGACTCCTACAGATGCTGAAGAATTAATGACTAAAATAAGCAAGAATTATGATGATTGGACTTCAACTGAGCTAAATACACCTGAGCCTATTACTCTTGAACCAGTTGTTCCTGAACCAATTCCAGCACCAACAACAAAGAAGAGGGGAGTTATTGCATTAAATGATGAAATGATGAAGGAAGCTAAGAAGTGTCTATAGGAGAAAGGTATTAGAGATGAATATGTGAAGAATCTACCTCCTATAGAATAATTATGTAAGCAATTCCCCACTCCTCTACTATTGAGGTACACTCTCTCCAACACTTTGATGAAGGTGATATTCCTGATGGTAAGCCTCCGGATCAATGTTTACAGGAACTTGACATATTTATTGTTAAGCAAGGGTATTTTAATAAACAAGTTCAGAATCATTTATTGGAAAACTGTAGAGCTATGCATGAGTTGAAAGATATTGTTGAAAGAACTTCTAATGATACTAAAATGCTTTGTAAACACTTTCAAATGGTTCATACTCAACTTGATCAACTTGCTAAGGTGAAAAAGGATATGCTAGTTAATGCTTCAGGAGATAAACATGCTTATGGAATTAGAACTAGGAGTGGTATAGCTACTCAGGATCCTTTATATCATGAAGGACACCCTAAAAGAATAGAGCAGGATTCCCAACAAGGTGAAGATAGTGGTAGTCCTCGTAAGAGGAAGAAAAAGAAACATAAGAGAGTTGAGGAACCACTTGAACCTGTTGTAGATCCTAATAGTATATCTGTCTCTGATGCTTAAACTGAGAGTGGTAATGATAAAAATGAGTCTCCTGATAAGGAGGAAGGTGAGGAAGAACCTGAGAAGCACATTACGAACACTAGGTACACAAAGGAAGATTTTATTTCTAATAAACATGGTAAAGAGAGAGAACCTTGGGTACATAAACCTATGCCTTTTCCAGGTTAGAAACACAAGTCAAAGGAGGAGGAACACTACAACAAGTTTTGTGAGTGGATGAAACCTTTATTCTTGCAAATTCCTTTGACTGATGCTATTAAGTTGCCTCCTTATTCAAAGTATATGAATGATATCGTCTCTAATAAAAGGAAGATTCCTAATGAGGAAATTTCTACTTGCTTGCTAATTACTCTTTCAATGGTAAGGTTCCAAAGAAACTTGGTGATCCAGGTATACCAACTATTCCTTGCTCCATTAAGAATAATTATGTTAGAACTGCTTTATGTGATTTGGGAGCTAGAGTTAGTGTTATGCCTTTTTCTCTCTATAAGAGACTCCAGCTAGAAAATTTGATACCAACCGATATATCTTTGCAAATGGCTGATAAGTCAACTACTATTCCTGTTGGTATATGTGAGGATGTCCCTGTTCAAGTTGCTCATAATTGCATGGTTTTAACTGATTTTGTTGTGCTTTAAATGCTTGAAGATGATAATATGTCTATTATTCTTGGGAGACCTTTTCTTAGTACTGCAGGTGCTGTCATCAATTGCAATCAAGGAAAAGTAACATTCAATATTAATGACAAAGAGCACACTGTCTATTTCCCCAAGAAGGTTGTTAAGAGATATTGCCTGAATTCCATTGAAAATATTGAGAGCATCAAGGTTGGAGAATATATTGTCCCATTCCACAAGAAAATTTTGAAACTATTATGATTGGGACCATTGCTATCAAGTATGAGGTAACATAATCATCTTGTGGAATGCAAAGTTTTGTTTCATATAAGATTGTTTGGGTAATAAGACTTGATCAAACTTGTTAACAAAAGTATTTTAATGAACAAAACAATGCTTTCATAGTGGTTATACTTGCTCACTTTTATTTTTCTCCTTTCCAATCTTTGCTCTTCATCATGCATAACTTAAAGGCGTTAAATAAAAGTACTTGTTGGGAGATAACCCAAGAGTTTCCTTGAGTCTTGGAAGTTATTACTTCAGTAATGACCTCTCCTTATCCTTTTTGTTTGCTTTTTGTGCCAAGAATGACCTCTAATGAGAGGGAAGTAAGATTTGGGGAGTTGCTGTCCCGAAACAGATTTCTGTCCTACACCATAAAAATTCGTGAGGAGTCTCTGTAACTCGGATTGAGCTGAAAATTTACGAATAAATCCCCCAGTATGTTAGATAACTTTAGTTAGTTCAACATGTTTTTATTTGATCAACATAAGGTCTTCGAAAAAATCGGTTTCTACCTGCTGGTCAGTTTTGACAGATTTCTGCCATTATTTGCATTTGTTTCTTATTGATTCCTTTTTGGGTTGTTTTTGGGAAATTGAGCTTTTTGAAGGATTTGATACAGCAGCTTGTGTTTTTAGTGAAAGTTTTTCTATTCTAAAGCTAAACCCAAGGGTCTATTATCTTTTGAATACACTAATGTTGCTAATGAAGATTGTGTGAAGGAAAAATTTCAGGTGTAAAGAGAGAATGATGCAATGAGATTTAGAATGGACAAAATCTCAAGCTTGGGGATGCCACCATGGTGTCACCCCAAGAAATATACAAGAGGTACAAGCGTCAAAGCTTGGGGATGCCCAAGGCATCCCCTTCTTCATCAATAAAAAGCTCAGGTTTGTCTAGACACTTCATTTTTATTGTTTCATGCATAGTTGTGTTGTTCTTGGAGCGTCTTAGTTTTTGTTTGCTTTGCTTAGGTTGTTTAGTTTGCTTGAATAAAGAAGTTTGGACCCCCGTTCTCGCTGTGTTGTTTTGCAAATAAGTTTGCTTGATGTTTGGAAAGGAGTAGTAAGTTCTTGCTTGAAGTGCAAGAGGAGATTGCATTGACTGTGACTTAGACTTTAGCATGACATGCTAGGTGTTGTTTTAGCATTATGCTTAGTGATTATTGCTGTAGCATGTCTTGTTCCAAACAATTGGGATTGCTTAGTGTGTCTTGAAGAAAAAATGCGTTGTTTTAGCATGCAAAATCATAGTATTGTGGTATTCTCCTTTGATGCTTTGCTTGGGTTGACTTGGCACATGCTCACACCATGTTATGACTCGCACAAGTCACCATTAGCCTCTATGATCATTTAGTCCTTGACTTGTAGTACCACTCTTTGCTTTGATTAGTTTGCTTTGTTGCACTTCATGATTTTGGCCATTATTGCTCTCTTAGTTGGTTGCTCCCAGTCTTTTTCTAGCCTCCACTAGTATGAGTAAGTTCTACTCATGCCTCCAACTCCCAAGAAACCAAGTTATTCCAAAGTATCCACTATAAATTTCTATGCATGGTGTGTTACACCATTCCATGTATATTCTTGTTTTCAACTATCTTCCAAATAAAAAATATTTTGTTATGTGAAAACTTAGTGATTAAAGCCCTCACGAACTTGATGGCACACTTTATTCTTTGCCCCTAATAAACTTGAACCATTGTGACAACTTTGTTGTATATGCTTGCACTTATAAGTTGGAATTAGCAGAACCGAGTTGTCATAGGGAACGTTTTCAACATTGCACTTGTACCTTGTTGTATTCAGTTGATATCATGTTCTCTTGTCTATGGATGTCACCGGTGTGAAATAAAGAGGGAACTTGTAAGTCCATGGAGTTTGTATCCTGTGTTAGAGAAACGCCTGAGCCGCTAGCCTAAGCCATGCCTAATCATGGTGGAAACTTGCAGCATCACCATAATGAGCTATCTATGAAGCATCCTCAATAAAAAGCTATGCATATGGTAAATAAAAAGATTGCTGAGATGCTCATTGTCTGCTTGCCTTGTCATTTTGGTTATGGGAATGCTCATGTACCATGTGCAAGGGGTACCCCATTGGCGGTTCTCAATGATATGCAAATACTTATAGTGACAAGAACTTACCTGGACCCAAAGTTTAGTATGCATGAGGTGTGGCCCTCGTATTCAAGGGACTTGAGATTGCCAGCTTATACTTCGTCAATCATATACTCCAGCTTTGCCACTTTAACCTTAACCACTTCAAGATGCTTAATAGGAGCAATGAGGGCTGAAATCTAACAAGTAACATAATTTTTGGAAGCTCTTTTTGAAACTTTTAATCCTTGCTTCCTTTATAAAAAGGCCTTTCTTCCACCACTATTGAGTCTCCACCTTCTACCTTTAGGCACCATTAAGAGAGCATACTTGTTATTTTGTGTGCAGTGTTCCAAAGCTTATTAATTGATGCATATTGTGTTATTACTTGCTCTTGTGCTACTTGTTTCTAGTCACCCTTGTGAACTCTGCAGGTGTCCTATGCATTTTATTGCTACTGTCACATCCCAAAATTTTCCAAATTTTGAAATGTGAAAAATAAATAAACAAAATAAAACTTTGTTGAAATTCAGGGTGAGAAGAAACTTTTTGAATCCAATTGGAAACTTTCAAACCTATTTGGTGAAGGGAATATGCCCTGAGAGGCAATAATAAAGTGTTTATTATGTGTATTCCAAGTATATGATAGATGTTTATTTTACATGCTATAATTGTATTAATACGGAAATGTTAATACATGTGTGTTTAATAAACAAACAGAAAGTTCCTAGTTATGCCTCTCTCATAAACTAGCTCGTTGATTAACAAGATGATCAAGGTTTCCTGATCATGGACATTGGATGTTGTTAATAACTGGATCACAACATTAGTGTAATGATGTGATGAACATTCATCCGAAGTATAGCATTACGATCAAAGTCATTGAGTTTATATTGCTATAACAACTTACGAAGTGATCCTAATCCTTAGACCATGAGATCATGTCAATCACTAACACCGGAAGAGTTTCTTGATAACATCAAACGTCACACCGTAACAGGGTGATTATAAAGATGGATTCAGAACTAATAAAGTGTTATGTTGAGGCTCATGGATTGAGAGTGGAATTTGTTCATCCCGATGACGGATAGATATACTCTGGGCCCTCTCGGTGATATCACATTGATTAGCTTGCAAGCAAGTGATTTGATCACTAGAATGTTATATCACGGGAACGAGAAAAGAGTGCATGTCGGTAAAGAGATCAAACTAGTATGGAGATACCGATGATCGAATCTCGGACATGTAATATATCGTGAAACAAAGGGATTAAGATACTAGCGTAAAAGGTTCCGACGATCACAAGAAAATCATCGTTGAATGTGTGGGAGTCAGTATGGGTCTCCAGATCCCGCTTCTGATTATTGATCCGAGAAGGGTCTTGATCATGTCCGCATTATTCATGAACCGTAGGGTGACACACTTAATAGACACCGACATCCAACTGGAGCAAAAGTTTCATGCCGAAAGAATAAACAAGCGCAGGAACTTATTTCACTAGATACCGAAACAGGTTTTCGGATGAAATTGCATAAAGTGGTTATGCATGTGAAATGGAATTCTAGCAAGGGGTTATTTGTGAATGTTTGTCATTAAAGTAATTGACAAAATTCTGAATAAAATAAAAGAGTTTTATTTAATGAGAGTTTGCATTAAATTTGGTGAAAATTTAATGGGAATTTGAGTGGACTTTTGAGTGGAGGGAATTTAAAGGAGATTTGTGAGTGGAGTGTCCACCCACATGAAGAGGGGAGGGCAAGGGGGCAGCCCCATGCGCCGGCCACCCCCTTGGGGTTCCCCCCCTCCTCCTATAAAAGGAGCCCCCCTCCTCACTTGTCTCTCACACCTCCTCGTGAAGGATCTCTCTCGCCCTCTAGAATTTATTCCCCATGGTCTCGGACTAGCGAGATACATGTTCCCGGTGGCTATTCGGCAAGAAAGAGTTGTGCTTTCGCTGCATCGCTGGAGCGAGGAGGCGGAGGTTGCTCGGTGCCTCGAACGTGTGTGCGAGCACGGATGCGCTGCTGATTTGCGGCGCTAGGACTTCCTCTCGATCTTGAGATCGGCAAGAGATCGTCTACATCAACCACGAGTTGAACTCGTTAAGCTTTGTCGGTCTTCAAGGGTATGTTCTCTACGGATATACATCCGCCCGTTGTTTGTATCTAGTAGATAGATCTTGGTACGTAGTTCCCATCGTAGGAATATTTTTGTTTTCTATGCTGCGAACCCTACAGTGGTATCAGAGCCGGATCTATGCGTAGATACTTTACACGGGTAGTACACATATGAGTATGTGGGCGATGATGATCATGTTGTTGCTCCTTTGTTGTAATTTTGGATATTGGTGGCATAGTGGGATGAAGCGGCCCAGACAAACTTTACATGTCCTCGCACATGAGACCTGTTCCACGCTTGACATGCAACTAGTTTGCATAAATGGCTAGCGGGTGTCTGTCTCTCCTACTATAGTCAATATCTATTTTGCAAGCGAGTTGTCAACAATTTGATTATCCTCGTTTTGGTTCATGCTCGTAGGTAAGAACGGTTCTATCTCGAAAGCCCTAAGCCACGTAAAACTTGCAATGGATAAATTAGAGGCGTCTAGTTTAGATTGTTGCTGGGCTAGTGTTATGATATGGTAGTGTTGTAAGTAGAAGTATGAGATGATACTCTTACAACACACATAGCGTGTAAACTCCATATACCTTGGATTTACACATATAGGTATGATAGTGATCATACCACGGTGCACATGATAGAGATCATCTGCGGGAACCATATCATTTCACTAATAAACATATGATGTTTGATAGCATCTTATATTGCTTGTTTAGCGCTTTGTTAGCATAATAAGATGATCCCTCATTTAAATATCAAGATAAGAATGTGTTCTTCCTTTAGTATGCACCGATTATGTTTTCGTCGCTCCAAGACATCACGTGATGATCGGGTGTTCTTGGATCCACGACCATATTTCGGGTGTAAAACAGTTACACACGCGAATACTAAGGTTCTAACTTGGCGAGCCTAGCATGTACAGACATGGCCTCGGAACACGGACCGAAAGGTTAAGCATGCGTCATATAGTTGATATGATGCCCATTTGATGCTCGCCTTTGAAGCTATACCGACTCACGTGATGATCGGACTTGGTATAGTGGATTTGGTTCATGTAATCACCAAAAAGGCACGAGGGATGTCGTTTTTGAGTGGGAGTTCATTCATAATATGGATTAGTTGAACTCAATCTATCATACACTTAGTCTAAACTTTACAAATTCTGTTGTAGATGGCACCACCTGCTTTTAATTTCAATGTGTTCATGGAGAAAGAGAAACTAGCAACGAACGGTAGCAACTTTACCGAATGGGCCATGAATTTGAGGATTCTCCTCTCTGCTGCACAAAAGCAATATGTGCTAGAAGCGCCGTTAGGCCCCCCACCTTTAGATGATGCCCCTGACAAGGAGAAGAATGTCTATCAGACTTGTCAGGAGGACCACAACTTAGTTCATTGTGGCATATTGTATGGGCTAGAGCCAGAACTTCGGAAGCGTTTCGAAAATGGCAATGCTTTTGATACAATGGGTGAGTTGAAAATGATTTTCAACACACATGCTGCTATAGAGAGCTACAACGCTTCAGAAAAGTTCTTTAGCTGCATGATGGAAGAGCACAGCTCCGTTAGTGAGCATGTACTCAAGATGTAGGGTTACGCTGATAAGCTTGTGTCCTTGGGAATATCGATTCCCATTGACTTAGGCATCCATCGTGTTCTGCAGTCTCTGCCACCTAGCTATAAGAGCTTCGTGATGAACTATACTAATTGCCTTTTTATTTTTCTATTTGATTTTCTGTTTTGATTTTCAAACAAACAATTCAAACAACAAATGAAATCAAACTTTTGCCAACCTTTGTATCATTTTTAGTTCTGTTTATCAACACAATTCAAATTCCAAAATAAAATAATACTTTTATTCTTTTAGGATCTATTTAATAATTAAATAAAATAGACCTTAGTTGTTATTTCAAATAGGATTTGTTTTATTAAATTCTCCATTTGAAATCTAAATAATACCAAAATCATTTCAGTAGGTTTTATTTGAAAGTATAAAATACTTGGAAAACTTATTTAAAATAAATTAATAAGTTTTAGTGTTTATTTAAAATGGAAAAGCCTTTACTTATTTAAAATTGGATATTAAATCCTCATTATTTTATTTAAATAAACCTGTACTCTTTTTATCAAGATAGAAATATTTTATTTTAAAAGCTTGGCCAAGATTTAATTTGGCTCTATAAAATAATCTTTATTTATAAATTCTAGTTTGCTTTTGAAAACCATATCTTTTTATTTAAAGGTCCAAAATAGTAATTCCAACTATTAAAACTTTATTTATTAATTGTTTATCTTTTTAAATCCCTTTAGGATTTTATTTGATCCAAATGTAGGGTTCGCAGCATAGAAAACAAAAATTTTCCTACGATGGGAACTACGTACCAAGATCTATCTACTAGATACAAACAACGGGCGGATGTATATCCGTAGAGAACATACCCTTGAAGACCGACAAAGCTTAACAACTTCAACTCGTGGTTGATGTAGACGATCTCTTGCCGATCTCAAGATCGAGAGGAAGTCCTAGCGCCGCAAATCAGCAGCGCATCCGTGCTCGCACACACGTTCGAGGCACCGAGCAACCTCCGCCTCCTCGCTCCAGCGATGCAGCGGAAGCACAACTCTTTCTTGCCGAATAGCCACCGGGAACATGTATCTCGCTAGTCCGAGACCATGGGGAATAAATTCTAGAGGGCGAGAGAGATCCTTCACGAGGAGGTGTGAGAGACAAGTGAGGAGGGGGGCTCCTTTTATAGGAGGAGGGGGGAACCCCAAGGGGGTGGCCGGCGCATGGGCCTGCCCCCTTGCCCTCCCCTCTTCATGTGGGTGGACACTCCACTCACAAATCTCCTTTAAATTCCCTCCACTCAAAAGTCCACTCAAATTCCCATTAAATTTTCACCAAATTTAATGCAAACTCTCATTAAATAAAACTCTTTAATTTTATTCAGAATTTTGTCAATTACTTTAATGACAAACATTCACAAATAAACCCTTGCTAGAATTCCATTTCACATGCATAACCACTTTATGCAATTTCATCTGAAAACCTGTTTCGGTATCTAGTGAAATAAATTCCTGCGCTTGTTTATTCTTTCGGCATGAAACTTTTGCTCCAGTTGGATGTCGGTGTCTCTTAAGTGTGTCACCCTACGGTTCGTGAATAATGCGGACATGATCGAGACCCTTCTCGGATCAATAATCAGAAGCGGGATCTGGAGACCCATACTATCACATCCCAAGATTTTCCAAATCTTGTAATGTGAAAAATTAAATGAATAAAATAAAACTTTGTTGATTTTCAGGGTGAGAAGAAACTTTTGAATCCAATTTGAAACTTTCAAAATCTATTTGGATCAAATAAAACCCTAAAGGGATTTAAAAAGATAAATAAACAATAAGGTTAAAAATATTTAAAATTACTATTTTTGAATCTTTTAATAAAAAGATTTAGTTTTCAAAAGAAAAGGTAGATTTATAAAGCCAAATTAAAACTTGGCCAAGCCTTTGAAATAAAATATTTCTATTTGATAAAAATAGTAAAGGTATATTTAAATAAAATAAAAAGGATTTAATATCCAAGTTTATTAAAAATAAAAAGGTTTTACTATTTTAATTAAACATCAAAACTTATTATTTTATTTTAAACAAGTATTCCAAGTATTTTATATTTTCAAATAAAACCTACTGATTTGGTTTTGATAATATTTAGAGTTCAAATGGAGTTTTTAAATAAAACAAATCCTATTTGAATTATAACTAAGGTTTATTTTAATTAATTATTAAATAGATCTTAAAATAAAATTATTTTATTTTGGGACTTGGATTATTTCTGTTAAACAGAACCAAAACCCAAGGCAAAGTTTGGAGGAATTTTGAATTGATTTGAATGTTTAGTTTGTTGTTTGAAATTCAAAACAGAAAATCAAAATAGAAAAAGAAAAACATTTAGAAAGAAAAAAAAATAGAAACAGACCTGACCCAACTTACCTGGCCCAGGAAGCCCAACTCCAGCCCAGCTTCTTCCCCGCGTGCGAAACGTTTTCACCCACACCCATACCCGCAGAGCCAATGACGGGTGGACCCAACTCGCCTCTCCTCTCTCTCGCTGACCAACCGACCCCACCCCTCCTGTTCATCGTCCTCACCCGCGGTGACCGCGCCTTCCCTCCTCGACCGTTTCTGGCGGAATTTATCAGCGTCAATTTGCGTTAACGCGGCACTTAAATCAGCCCTGCGACCTCGCCCTCTTAACGCCTTGCCCTCCTCCTCATTTCCCCTCAGTCACCAGCTCCTCTCCGCACCAGGGCTGCTCGAATTGCTCGTGGCAAACCCACTGGCTCCGACGAGGTCCCGTACAAATTCCAGCGACACCTGACCATATCCTGCCCCCTTATGCACGCGAGCACACTCTCCAGTACCTTGCACACCCACCAGTGGCCCCAGCTAGTCCGCGCGCACCTTAGAACGTCGCCTCCGACAAAGCCATCTCGCCACCGACGGCTAGCTCAACTCCGACGACTCTTCTGGTAAGCCCCTGACCGCCCCTCTCCTTCTCCTTCAAGCACGCATCTTCGCCTTGAGCTTGCGCATCTAATCGTGCTCTCTGTTTGCTCTCTCGTGACCCATAGCGCCGTCTTCGACGACGACAGAACGTGGCCGTCGTCAGACGCAACTCCGGCGATCCATTACCCTCACCTCCTTGCGCCCCTTGACTCCTCGAGAACACCTTGAGCTTCCCCAGGCTACTGCGAACGCGGTGAGCATCTCCCCAGCCACTCTAGCTTCCTGTATCGCCGGCACCGCCACCATCTGGCCGCTCCGCCGCCAGCCACCACCGCAGCGCCGCTCGTTTTAGGTCAATCTCGCAACAGCCATCGGATTTGGATCGCGTGGATAGGATAGAACCACTTAAAGCGAAGGGGTAAGCAATCTGATCCGTGCGATTTAATTAGATCCAACGCGCCAGAGTAGCTGATCCGGACAAAACGGTATGGACGAATCAGAATAGGACGCGTGTCACTGTTTTGATTTAAAACAGATTTTAGAATCTGATTTAGATGCAAATTTTCAAACCTTATAACTTTTGATCCACACGTCCAAAAATTGCAAATTTTATATCAATGGAATCAGTGGAACAAGCCCTAGCCAACCATGCAATTAGTTTAGTAAAAAGCTTCTGAAAAAATGTCTGTTTTTGCAGAAACATATGTATGCTTGTTTAGATTGTAAAAATTGTTCAAAAATGATTTTGGGGGATAAAATCTTTTTAAAATGGAGTGATTTGAACCTACTGACCATGGGAAACACTTTGTGGTCTCAAAAATGTATTTGGTGAAACAGAAGAATGATTCTTGAATTTAAAACCAATTCTAGTCAAATAAAAATATGGTTTATTTATTAAAAATGGCTTTGAAGGAAAACCTTTGAGAAATGTTTTGTTTTAAACTCTCTGACCCTAAACACCAAGTTTTATGGTTTGAAAACATATTTTGTGAACCCTATAGATTAATGCCTTAGTAAAAACATTTCTACACCACATAAAATGATACCTTGTTTTGAAAATGGTTCATGAAGTGAAATCTTTTGCAAATGACTTTGCCACTTTATAAAATGACCATTAGGTGTTTTCAAATGTTTATGGCCCATTAGGAACCACTCTTTCAAATAAACAAAGCTTGGCATGCTTGAATGCATTACTTTGACTTTATCATTTTATGTGATGTTTTGCTTGATTGGTAGATTGAGATTGTGCCTTGCTTGATTGAATTGTAGAGACTTGAAGAGTGTGATTGTAGCAAGGACAAGGAGTGAACTTATACTCTACCAAAAAGGCAAGTGATGCTTCATACTTTTGTCCCATTACTTTCACTATGCATTAGTGATTTCTCTAAGTAAAACTTGCATGGAATTTTTGCTAAGTATAAACCTTGGTATGGGAAAACCTAGTAGATGAAACCTTAGTAGAAATTTTCCTAGGTTAAGATTCCTACTACTATCAAGCTTAGCTTAGCTAATAGAAAACAAGGGTGGATTATATATTCATATACTATGGAAAAATTTCTAAGTCTGAGGACTTGTGTTTTTGTTTAATAAAACAACTAAGTTAATGAATCACCTGGGTGGAATGGTAATTGCTTGGTGGTTTTGTTTGAGTGGTTACACAAGGCCCATGTTTATGGTTTACCTTGTGTATCTCACTTGTGGATGGCCACCCAGGAACAAAGAGATTTGAGATGTCAAATGTTGAGAAGCTTCAAGTCCAACCACTTGGCATTATGGGCTCTGCCTGGATCATATAGGTTGCAAGAACTTAGCCATATGGACAGTTGGTGGTAGGGTTTGATAGGTTGGAACGCATCCATTTTGGTCTAAGGGAAGGCTTCTGAAAGATCTTGTCTTGGTGAAACCAAGTCTTGTGGGGAAAGTGCACCACCTCTGCAGAGTGTAAAATCTAAGTACTTAGCCATGTCCCTGGTAAAGTACAATTTGAGCATCAAGACATGGAAGCTATCAAGAATCTCATCATCCAAATTTCTAAGTTAAAAACTTGTGGTTGAACAAGGGTTAAAGGATCTTCAACCTTTGATTGGGAGATGCCTTGGGAAAGATTATTTTGTCAAGCAAAAACTTAGTGTTTTCAAATGATAAGGAAAATCTATTTTGAGCAAAGCAAGCCTCAACTCCACTTAGCCAAAAGCATATAGATGATAGACTCCACTATACTACCATAGTATCACTTGCCAATACAATTCAAATGTATTGACCCTTGTGGCCGTAACTTGTTATGTTGCAGGTTTGTTTGATATTAGTGAAGTTGATTGATTAGGATTACAAAATCTACAACCAACATGTCTTCCTGTGGCACTTTGAAGATGAAGGACCCCATGCTTATAGATATTCTGCTGCAATGTAATGTAATAGCCAAATGAGCTATGTAAGATGTAATAAAATTATTTTATTCCTGGTTATAAAGTTGTATTGTGACCTTTGTTTCTTGATATTACATCTTAACTGTGGATGCTAGCTATTGATCCTGGGACTAGCATTGTAAACACAGGGGACTCTACCTTATTAAAGGTTGGGAACCTTACACATACTAACTCGCACACATTCAACGATGACTTTCTTGTGATGTCGGAACCTTTTACACTAGTATCTTAATCCCTTTGTTTCACGATATATTACATGTCCGAGATTCGATCATCGGTATCTCCATACCTAGTTTGACCTCGTTACCGACATGCACTCTTTTCTCGTTCCCATGATATAACATTCTAGTGATCAAATCACTTGCTTGCAAGCTAATCAATGTGATATCACCGAGAGGGCCCAGAGTATATCTATCCGTCATCGGGATGAAAAAATTCCACTCTCGATCCATGAGCCTCAACATAACACTTTATTAGTTCTAAATCCATCTTTATAATCACCCTGTTACGGTGTGACATTTGATGTTATCAAGAAACTCTTCCGGTGTTAGTGATTGACATGATCTCATGGTCTAAGGATTAGGATCACTTCGTAAGTTGTTATAGCAATATAAACTCAATGACTTTGATCGTAATGCTATACTTCGGATGAATGTTCATCACATCATTACACTAATGTTGTGATCCCGTTATTAACAACATCCAATGTCCATGATCAGGAAACCTTGATCATCTTGTTAATCAACGAGCTAGTTTATGAGAGAGGCATAACTAGGAACTTTCTGTTTGTTTATTAAACACACATGTATTAACGTTTCCGTATTAATACAATTATAGCATGTAAAATAAACATCTATCATATACTTGGAATACACATAATAAACACTTTATTATTGCCTCTCAGGGCATATTACCTTCAGTCTCCCACTTGCACTAGAGACAATAATATAGTTACATAGTGATAAATCTAACACCCATTGAGTTCTGGTGTTGATCATGTTTTGCTCTAGGGAGAGTTTTAGTCAATGGATCTGCTACATTGAGATCTGTATGTACTTTACAAATCTTTATATCTCCATCCTTGACATGCTCGCGGATGGAGTGAAACCGGCGCTTAATATGCTTGGAATGCTTGTGAGACCTTGGCTCTTTGGCATTGGCAATGGCACCATTGTTGTCACAATAGATCACCATTGGGTCCAACGCGTTTGCCACCACTCCTAGTTCGGATATGAACTCCTTCATCCAAACTGCTTCCTGAGCCGCTTCTGAAGCAGCAACATATTCGGCCTCCGTTGTTGATCCCGCTACCACAGGTTGTTTGGAGCTCCTCCAACTAACCGCTCCGCCATTCATGAGAAAAACGTATCCGGATTGAGACTTAGAGTCATCCGGATCGGTGTCAAAGCTAGCGTCAACATAACACTTAGCGACGAGCTCTTCTTCACCTCCGTATACAAGAAACATATCCTTAGTTCTTCGTAAGTACTTAAGGATATTCTTGACCGCTATCCAGTGTTCCGAACCTGGATCCGATTGGTACCTACTAGTCAAACTAATAGCATGTGCCACATCCGGTCTTGTACATAGCATGGCGTACATTATAGAGCCTATGGCTGAAGCATAGGGGACTTTGTCCATTATCTCTCTTTCTTCCGCCGAAGCCGGACTTTGAGTCTTACTCAATGTCTTGCCTTGCAACATAGGTAAGAACCCCTTCTTACTTCCGTCCATTTTAAACTTCTTTAAAATCTTATCAAGGTATGTACTTTGCGATAGCCCTATTAGGCGCCTAGATCTATCTCTATAGATCTTTATGCCTAATATGTATGACGCTTCACCTAGGTCCTTCATTGAAAATTTTCTGTTTAGATAACTTTTAACACTGTTTAAAAGATCTATATCATTTCCGATCAATAATATGTCATCCACATATAATATCAGAAATGCCACATTGCTCCCACTCACTTTCTTGTAAATAAAGCTTCTCCATAAGTTTGGACAAATCCAAACTCTTTGATCACCTCATCAAAGCGGAGATTCCAACTTCGTGATGCTTGCTTCAATCCATAGATGGATCGCTGAAGCTTGCACACCTTGTTAGCATCCTTAGGATCGACAAAACCCTTTGGTTGTATCATATACAACTCTTCCTCAATATTACCATTGAGAAAGGCGGTTTTTACATCCATCTGCCATATCTCATAATCGAAATATGCAGCAATTGCTAACATAATCCTAACTGACTTTAGCATCGCTACGGGAGAGAATGTCTCATCGTAGTCAATTCCTTGAATTTGTCAAAACCCCTTTGCGACAAGTCGAGCTTTATAGACGGTCACATTACCATCAGCATCAGTTTTCCTTTTGAAAATCCATTTGTTCTCCACGGCCTTTCGGTCGTGAGGTAATTCCACCAAGTTCCAAACTTGATTTTCATACATGGATTCCATCTCGGATTTCAAGGCTTCTAACCATTTGTTGGAATCCGGGCTCATCATCGCTTCTTCATACGTCGCAGGGTCATCATTTTCATCAACCATGAAATGCATGACAGGATTTCCATACAGCTCGGGAGCTGCACGCGTCCTGTTTGACCTGCGAGGTTCGATAGTACTCTCTTTCGGAGTTTCATGATCATTATCATTAGTTCCCTCTTCAACAGGTGGAGCCAACTCTAGAACAACTTCCGGCGCTGCGCTACTCGCCATACTTTGAAGAGAAGGTTCAATAACCTCTTCGAGTTCTACCTTCCGACTACTCACACCTTTCGCGAGAAACTCTTTCTCTAGAAAGGATCCATTCTTGGCAACAAAAACCTTGCCCTCGGATCTGTGATAGAAGGAATACCCAATAGTTTCCTTAGGGTATCCTATGAAGACGCATTTTCCACTTTGGGTTCGAGTTTATCTGGTTGAAGTTTCTTCACATAAACATCACATCCCCAAACTTTAAGAAAAGACAGCTTAGGTTTGTTTCCAAACCACAATTCATACGGTATCTTTTCAACGGATTTAGATGGTGCCCGATTTAAAGTGAATGCAGCAGTTTCTAGTGCATAGCCCCAAAATGACAACGACAAGTCCGTCAGAGACATCATAGATCGAACCATATCTAATAAAGTACGATTACGACGTTCCGACACACCATTTCGCTGTGGTGTTCCGGCAGGTGTGAGTTGTGAAACAATTCCACACTCTTCCATGTGAGTGCTAAACTCGTAACTTAGATACTCACCTCCACGGTCGGACCGTAGAAATTTGATCTTTCTATTACGATGATTTTCCACTTCATTCTGAAATTCCTTGAACTTTTCAAAGGTTTCAGACTTGTGTTTCATCAAGTAGATATAACCGTATCTACTCAAATCATCCGTGAAAGTAACAAAATAACGATATCCCCTCGCGCCGACACACTCATTGGACCGCATACATCAGAATGTATGATTTCCAATAAATCTGTCGCCCGTTCCATTGAACTGGAAAACGGTGTTCTGGTCATCTTGCCCATAAGGCATGGCTCACATGTATCAAATGATTCATAATCAAGTGATTCCAAAAGTCCATCCGAATGGAGCTTCTTCATGCGTTTAACGCCAATATGACCTAGACGGCAGTGCCACATATATGCGGATATATCATCATTTAGTTTAATCCTTTTAGCATCAACATTTTGAATATGTGTAACATTATTATCGAGATCCAAAAGAAATAAACCATTCATCATCGGTGCATGACCATAAAAGATTTCATTCATATAAATGGAACAACCATTGTTCTAGGATTTAAATGAATAACCACTTCACATCAAACACGATCCAGATACAATGTTCATGCTTAGTGCTGGCACCAGATAACAATTATTCAAGTTTATAACTAATCCCGACGGCAAGTGGAGAGGCAGCGTTCTGACGGCGATCACATCAAAGCTTGATCCATTGCCGACACGCATCTTGACCTCACCCCTTGCTAGTGGTCGATTGTTCCGCAACCCCTGATTCGAGTTACAAATATTAGCAACTGAACCGGTATCAAATACCCAGGTGCTACTACGAGCACTAGTCAAGTACACGTCAATAACATGTATATCATATATAACTTTGTTTGCCTTGCCGGCCTTCTTGTCTGCCAGATACTTGGTGCAGTTGCGCTTCCAGTGGCCAGTCCCCTTACAATAGTAGCACTCGGAATCAGACTTAGGTCCAACTCGGGGTTTCTTTTCAGGAACGGCAACAGGCTTGCCGCCCTTACTTCCCTTCCGTTTTCCCTTCTTGTCTTTCTTGAAACCAGTGTTCCTATTGATCATCAACACTTGATGTTCCTTTTTGATCTCCACTTCTGCAGTTTTAAGCATTGGCAGAAACTCGGGGAGAGACTTCTTCATGCCTTGCATGTTATAGTTCATCACGAAGCTCTTATAGCTAGGTGGCAGAGACTGCAGAACACGATGGATGCCTAAGTCAATGGGAATCGATATTCCCAAGGACACAAGCTTATCGGCGTAACCCGACATCTTGAGTACATGCTCACTAACGGAGTTGTGCTCTTCCATCATGCAGCTAAAGAACTTTTCTGAAGCGTTGTAGCTCTCTACAGCAGCATGTGTGTCGAAAATCATTTTCAACTCACCCATTGTATCAAAAGCATTGCCATTTTCGAAACGCTTTTGAAGTTCTGGCTCTAGCCCATACAATATGCCGCAATGAACTAAGTTGTGGTCCTCCTGACGAGTCTGATAGACATTCTTCTCCTCGTCAGGGGCATCATCTAAAGGTGGGGGGCCTAACGGCGCTTGTAGCACATATTGCTTTTGTGCAGCAGAGAGGAGAATCCTCAAATTCATGGACCATTCGGTAAAGTTGCTACCGTTCGTTGCTAGTTTCTCTTTCTCCATGAACACATTGAAATTAAAAGCAGGTGGTGCCATCTACAACAGAATTTGTAAAGTTTAGACTAAGTGTATGATAGATTGAGTTCAACTAATCCATATTATGAATGAACTCCCACTCAAAAACGACATCCCTCGTGCCTTTTTGGTGATTACATGAACCAAATCCACTATACCAAGTCCGATCATCACGTGATTCGGTATGGCTTCAAAGGCGAGCATCAAATGGGCATCATATCAACTATATGACTCATGCTTAACCTTTCAGTCCGTGTTCCAAGGCCATGTCTGTACATGCTAGGCTCGCCAAGTTAGAACCTTAGTATTCGCGTGTGTAACTGTTTTACACCCGAAATATGGTCGTGGATCCAAGAACACCCGATCATCACGTGATGTCTTGGAGCGACGAAAACATAATCGGTGCATACTAAAGGAAGAACACATTCTTATCTTGATATTTAAATGAGGGATCATCTTATTATGCTAACAAAGTGCTAAACAAGCAATATAAGATGCTATCAAACATCATATGTTTATTAGTGAAATGATATGGTTCTCGCAGATGATCTCTATCATGTGCACCGTGGTATGATCACTATCATACCTATATGTGTAAATCCAAGGTCTATGGAGTTTACACGCTATTTGTGTTGTAAGAGTATCATCTCATACTTCTACTTACAACACTACCATATCATAACACTAGCCCAGCAACAATCTAAACTAGACGCCTCTAATTTATCCATTGCAATTTTTACGTGGCTTAGGGCTTTCGAGATAGAACCGTTCTTACCTACGAACATGAACCACAACGAGGATAACCAAATTGTTGAAAACTCGCTTGCAAAATAGATATTGACTATAGTAGGAGAGACAGACACCCGCTAGCCACTTATGCAAACTAGTTGCATGTCAAGCGTGGAACAGGTCTCATGTGCGAGGACATGTAAAGTTTGTCCGGGCCGCTTCATCCCACTATGCCACCAATATCCAAAATTACAACAAAGGAGAAACAACATGATCATCATCGCCCACATACTCATATGTGTACTACCCGTGTAAAGTATCTACCCATAGATCCGGCTCTGATACCACTGTAGGGTTCGCAACATAGAAAACAAAAATTTTCCTACGATGGGAACTACGTACCAAGATCTATCTACTAGATACAAACAACGGGCGGATGTATATCCGTAGAGAACATACCCTTGAAGACCGACAAAGCTTAACGAGTTCAACTCGTGGTTGATGTAGACGATCTCTTGCCGATCTCAAGATCGAGAGGAAGTCCTAGCGCCGCAAATTAGTAGCGCATCCGTGCTCGCACACACGTTCGAGGCACCGAGCAACCTCCGCCTCCTCGCTCCAGCGATGCAGCGGAAGCACAACTCTTTCTTGCCGAATAGCCACCGGGAACATGTACCTCGCTAGTCCGAGACCATGGGGAATAAATTCTAGAGGGGGAGAGAGATCCTTCACGAGGAGGTGTGAGAGACAAGTGAGGAGGGGGGCTCCTTTTATAGGAGGAGGGGGAACCCCAAGGGGGTGGCCGGCGCATGGGCCTGCCCCCTTGCCCTCCCCTCTTCATGTGGGTGGACACTCCACTCACAAATCTCCTTTAAATTCCCTCCACTCAAAAGTCCACTCAAATTCCCATTAAATTTCCACCAAATTTAATGCAAACTCTCATTAAATAAAACTCTTTTATTTTATTCAGAATTTTGTCAATTACTTTAATGATAAACATTCACAAATAACCCCTTGCTAGAATTCCATTTCACATGCATAACCACTTTATGCAATTTCATCCGAAAACCTGTTTCGGTATCTAGTGAAATAAATTCCTGCGCTTGTTTATTCTTAAGGCATGAAACTTTTGCTCCAGTTGGATGTCGGTGTCTCTTAAGTGTGTCACCCTACGGTTCGTGAATAATGCGGACATGATCGAGACCCTTCTCGGATCAATAATCAGAAGCGGGATCTGGAGACCCATACTGACTCCCACACATTCAACGATGACTTTCTTGTGATTGTCGGAACCTTTTACGCTAGTATCTTAATCCCTTTGTTTCACGATATATTACATGTCCGAGATTCGATCATCGGTATCTCCATACCTAGTTTGATCTCGTTACCGACATGCACTCTTTTATCGTTCCCGTGATATAACATTCTAGTGATCAAATCACTTGCTTGCAAGCTAATCAATGTGATATCACCGAGAGGGCCCAGAGTATATCTATCCGTCATCGGGATGAACAAATTCCACTCTCGATCCATGAGCCTCAACATAACACTTTATTAGTTCTGAATCCATCTTTATAATCACCCTGTTACGGTGTGACGTTTGATGTTATCAAGAAACTCTTCCGGTGTTAGTGATTGACATGATCTCATGGTCTAAGGATTAGGATCACTTTGTAAGTTGTTATAGCAATATAAACTCAATGACTTTGATCGTAATGCTATACTTCGGATGAATGTTCATCACATCATTACACTAATTTTGTGATCCCGTTATTAACAACATCCAATGTCCATGATCAGGAAACCTTGATCATCTTGTTAATCAACGAGCTAGTTTATGAGAGAGGCATAACTAGGAACTTTCTTTTTGTTTATTAAACACACATGTATTAATGTTTCCGTATTAATACAATTATAGCATGTAAAATAAACATCTATCATATACTTGGAATACACATAATAAACACTTTATTATTGCCTCTTAGGGCATATTCCCTTCAGTCTCCCACTTGCACTAGAGACAATAATCTAGTTACATAGTGATAAATCTAACACCCATTGAGTTCTAGTGTTGATCATGTTTTGCTCTAGGGAGAGTTTTAGTCAACGGATCTGCTACATTGAGATCCGTATGTACTTTACAAATCTTTATATCTCCATCCTTGACATGCTCGCGGATGGAGTGAAACCGGCGCTTAATATGCTTGGAATGCTTGTGAGACCTTGGCTCTTTGGCATTGGCAATGGCACCATTGTTGTCACAATAGATCACCATTGGATCCAACGTGTTTGCCACCACTACTAGTTCGGATATGAACTCCTTCATCCAAACTGCTTCCTGAGCCGCTTTTGAAGCAGCAACATATTCGGCCTCCGTTGTTGATCCCGCTACCACAGGTTGTTTGGAGCTCCTCCAACACAAGTCATACTACAACAATAATTACTAAGCATATGGTCAAAGAAACATCCAACATGACATGATAAAGTCTAGGCCACAGTCAAAACAATGCTCCTTTTGTACCACTTAAGCATGAAGTTTCCTACTCTTTTCCAACACCAATCAACTTATTTGAAACAAAATACGAATGCGGGGTCCAACTAATTTATTACAGAAAACCAAACAAAAG
The DNA here is from genome assembly GCA_916181665.1 of Avena sativa. Classification (NCBI taxonomy): domain Eukaryota; kingdom Viridiplantae; phylum Streptophyta; class Magnoliopsida; order Poales; family Poaceae; genus Avena; species Avena sativa. The sequence continues at coordinate 19,779,827 of OV702285.1, forward strand.
AAAACTAAAAACAAAAACAAAGACGCTCCAAGAACAACACAAAAGTGCGTGAAGCAATAAAAATAAAGTGTCTAGAAAGAAGACCTGACATTTTTATTGATGAAGAAGGGGATGCCTTGGGCATCCCGAAGCTGTGATGCTTGTACCTCTTGAATATTTCTTGGGGTTACATGGGTGGCATCCCCAATCTTGAGCTTTTTTCCATTCTTCATCTCATCACATCATTATTCCCCTACACTTGAAAATTTCCTTCATACAAAACTTCACACAATTCTTCATTAGCAACATTAGTGTATTCAAGATAATAAGCCCTTGGGTTTAGTTTCAACTCAAGTAAAACTTCCATTAAAACACAATATTACTGTAGCAATTCATTTTAAAGGCTCAAGTGATCAAAGAAAACTCAAAAAGAAACCCCTAAGAGGCAAATGCAAATAATGGCAGAAATATGTCAAAACAGACCAGCAGGTAAAAACCGATTTTTTTCGAAGACCTTATGTTGCTTAAATTGGAAATTGTTCAACTAACGAAAGTTATATAATAACCTGGGGCATATGCTTAGAAAATTACAGCTCAATTTGACGTACTGGGATTTTTCACGAATTTTTACAGTGAAGCACAAAAATCTGTTTCGGGACAACAACTTCCTCAAATCTTACTTCTCTCTCATTAGAGGTTATTCTTGGCACAAAAACCACACAAAGGGTAAGGAGAGGTTATTATATAAGTAATAACTTCCAAGACTCAACAAAATAGAAACCTACTGAAATTTGGGTTATCTCCCAAAATCTCTTTCTTTATAGCCATTAAGATAGGCATGATAATTTCGATGATGCTCACATAAGAAATATGAATTGAAGTAAAAGAGAGCATCAAGAAGCAAATATGAAACAAATTTAAGTCTAACCCACTTCCTATGAAAAATAATCTTGTAAAGAAACAAGTCATGAAAGCACAAAGCAACAAGCATAGGAAAGCAAAAAAAGTGCAACTTCAAAATTTTCAACATAAAGAGGGGAAACTTGATATTGTTGAGAGACATAAAACCATGTTTCCCTATCTCATAATAGCTTTCAGTAGCATCATGAATAAAATTAACAATATAACTATCACATAAAACATTCTTATCATGAGCCACATGCATATAATAATTATTACTCTCCACATAAGCATAGTCATTCTTATTCATTGTAGTGGGAGCAAATTCAACAAAGTAGCTATCATTATTATTCTCATCACCATAATCATCAAATATAGGAGGCGTATTGTAATCATAATTAATTTTCTCCTCAATAGTAGGTGGACTAGAAATATCATATTCATCATTGTAATCATCATATATTGGAGGTGTAGTATCATCAAAGCAAATTTTCTCCTCTAAAGCAGGTGGACTAAAAATATCATATTCATCATTGTAATCATCATATATTGGAGGTATAGTATCATCATAACAAATTTTCTCCTCTAAAGCTGGGAACTAAAAAGATCATTTTCATAAAAACTAGCTTCAAGCTTAGATGTTTCCGTAGCATTAGCAATAATGGTGTTTAAAGAATTCATACTAATAACATTGTTATTAGCATGCAAATAAAGTTCCATAGGTTTTTTAATTTTCTCTTTAAACACTTCATGTCCTAACTCAAGATAAATACTATAAAGATCTCTAATTTTTTTGCCATTTTCCATTAAGCCTAACTAGTGAAAATAAAAACAAGAAACAAAAAGAAATAATTGCAGAATATAAAGGAAATAACTTCGAGCACTCACACACCAGCAACAGTACTAGAAGATAGCTTAATGGCCAGAGGATATGAGTACTTTTTACCTTACCTCCCTGGCAACGACGCCAAGAAAAGAGCTTGACGGGGAGGAAGAGACTAAAGGCCCTATGTTCCCCGCCAAGAAAAGAGCTTGATGTTTATGCATGCTTCTATTCTTGTAGACAGTGTTGGGCCTCCAAGTGTAGAGGTTTGTAGAACAGCAACAAGTTTCCCTTAAGTGGATCACCCAAGGTTTATCGAACTAAGGGAGGAACTGCTCAAAGGTATCTCTCTCAAGCAACCCAGCAATCAAGATACAATAAGTCTCTTGTGTCCCCAACACACCCAGTACACTTCTCAGGTGTATAGGTGCACTAGTTCGACGAAGAGATAGTGAAATACAAGTAATATAGATGATTAGTGGTAATTGCAATCTGAAATAAAGGTGGCAGCAAGCAAACACGTAACAGATCTAGTTTTAAATGGTGTTTCAATGATTAGAAACAAGTCCTAGGGATCATACTTTCACTAGTGGACACTCTCATATAAATATCTTCTCTTTATTATGCTACTCTGAACTACTCTCCGGTTGGACAAGTCCAATCCATGGTAGGGCTACAAAAGCTCTCCTTAAAGTTCGCATTCCCCATCTAGGTAACCCCATACTGTCACCTTGAGCGCTAGATAGTTCCAACAAACACCACAATTTCATAGAGACATCCAACTCAAAACATAACTCATGATAAGTATTTATGTAATATTTAGACTAAGTGCCACACGATGTGCACACAGTCAACTTCACACACGTGGGGATAACCAGAGATTACAATTAAAGCACTTGAGTAGCAGAGTAGATCTACTCGATTACAAAGCTCATGACCATAATAAGATCACGCAGAGAGAGAGAGAGAGAGAGAGAGAGAGAGAGAGAGAGAGAGAGATGAACACATAGCTACCGGTAGAGCCCTTATCCTCAAGGGAGAACTACTCCCTCCTCATCATGGGAATCAACAACTGCGATGGAGATGGTGGTGGAGATCGATGGAGATGGCTCCAGGGGCATTGTTACTTCTGTCTCCCGAATCTCCTCTTCAGTGGCGGCGGCGCTGCGGAACTTTTCGTGGATGGAGGCTGATTCTTGTAGGGTTTTCACATTGGAGAGAATATATAGGCGGAAGGGCGATGTCAGGAGGTGGACCAGGGGCCCACACCACATCCTAGCGCGGCCAGAGGGGGTGTAGGGTTCGCAACATAGAAAACAAAATTTTTCCTACAATGGGAACAACTAAGTACCAAGATCTATCTACTAGATACAAGCAACGGGTGGATATACATCCATAGAATACATACCCTCAAAGACCGAATAGCGTTAACGAGGTTGTACTCATGGATGATGTAGTCGAACGCTTGCCGATATCAAGATCGTGATGAAGTCCATCTGGTCCAGCCGGTCCAGCACCATCAAGTCCAGCACCGCAAAGCAGTGGTGCATCCGTGATCGCACACACGTCCGGGTACCCCGACAACCTCCGCGCCCTCACTCCAGCAAAGCGGCGGAAGCAACAAATACTTCTAGAAAAAGCCTCTAGGAACATGTATCTCGCTGATCCGAGACCATGGGGGAATTCTAAAGGGGGGAGAGAGATCCTTCGCGAGGAGGTGTGAGATGAGAGGAGAGAGTGGGGTGCCTTTTATAGGGAGAGGGGGCAACCCCCTCCCATGGCGTGGCAGCCATGGAGGTGCCCCCACCTCTTCCACATTCATGTGGGTGGAGCTCCCACTCACATAAATAGCCACCCATTCAAAATTCCACTCACCTCCATTAAATTTCCACCAAATTTAATGCAATCTCTCATTAAATAAAACTCTTTTATTTATTTATTTATTTATTTATTCAGAATTTTGTTAATTACTTTAATTAACAAACATTCACATAAAACCCCTTGCTAGTATTCAATTTCACATGCAGAACCAGTTTCAGCAATTTCAACCGAAACGATTCCGGTGTCTAGTGAAATAAATTCCCGCGCGTTCCTTTTTTCTTTCTCTGGCATATTATTTGATCCAAATGGTGTCGGTATCCCTTAAGTGTCACCCTACGGTTTGCGAATAATGTAGACATGATCGAGACCCCTCTCCGATCAATAATCAGCAGCGGGACCTGGAGATCCGTACTGGCTCCCACACATTCAACGATGACTTCTATGATCGTGTGAACCTTATACGCATGTAACTCAATCACTTTGTCTTGCGATATATTACATGTCCGAGATTTGATCATCGGTATCTCCATACCTAGTTTGATCTCGTTGCCGACATGTACTCTTTTCTCGTTCCTGTGATATAACATTCTAGTGATCAAATCACTTGCTTGCAAGCTAACTAATGTGATATCACCGAGAGGGCCCAGAGTATATCTCTCCGTCATCAGGATGGATATATTCCACTCTTGATCCATGGGCATCAACATAATACCTTCGTAGCACTGAACCCATCTTTATAGTCACCCTATTACGGTGTGACGTTTGATGTTATCAACATACTCTTCCGGTGTTAGTGATTGACACGATCTCATGGTCTAAGGATTAAGATTACTTCGTATGATGTTATAGACAATGACCTTGATCGTAATGCTATATTTTGGATGAATGTTCATCACATCATTCCAACAATGTTGTGATCTCGTTATTAACAACATCGAATATCCATGATCAGGAAACCTTTGATCATCTTGTTAATCAACGAGCTAGCTTATAAGAGAGGCATAACTAGGAACTTCCTTTTTGTTTATTAAACACACATGTATTATCGTTTCCGTATTAATACAATTATAGCATGCAAAATAAACATTTATCATAAATAAGGAATACAATAATAACCACTTTATTATTGCCTCTCGGGCATAATCCCTTCAGGGGGCACCACCAGGGCGTGTGGCTGCCTCCTGGCCCTCCTCCGTCTCTTCTTTGGACTCCTCGTGTCTGAAAAAAATAGGAACTTTTGGCTTCGTTTCGTCCAATTCTGAGAATATTTCTTTACTAACTTTTCTGAAACCAAAAACAGCAGAAAACAGGAACTGGCACTATGGCATATTATTAATAGGTTAGTTCCAGAAAATGTATAAAAGTACCTCAAAGTGTAGACAAAACATAAGACAAATGATATAAAACAAGCATGGAGCATAAAAATTATATATACGTTTGCGACGTATCAAGGAGCAGAACAAAGCTGCCGAAGAGCAAAATGCTCGGAACCTTGAGGTATACAAGACCCTCCAAAAGGAACGGGACTCCATGGCGGAGGTTCTCCAACAAGAGGAGAGCAGTGTCTTTGGTAAGCATTCTCCGTCTTGTACTTCTATAAATCAGGTACTTTGATCTTATTGTGTTGAACTCATGTACTCAAACATCTTGGCTAGAAATACAGCTCCTATTGGCCAAGCCAATAATGCACCTCCACCAAAAGAATGTATGGTTCTTGCCGGCAACTTCATCGGCACCGCAATCACCCAGGCCAAATAGATTGACAAGCCCTTGGACATCAACATCAAGGCAATAGACCTCATCATGAAGTACTCGGAGATACTTCTCTGAGCCCCCAAGCGTATCATAAGTTGGAAAGCTTCATGTACCCGGGCTGGCGCTAGGATGGTCGTAGACATGGTAAAGGACCATTATGACGATGCCGACATCGACACGGTGACCTATGGTCTCCACGACATAGACAAAGACGGGCAGCAAATCGACCATGATGTGACGACTGTCTACGCATAGCCTGTTGGGAACCCCAAGAGAAAGGTGTGAAGCAGCAAGCAGCAAGTTTTCCCTCAGTTGAGATCGAGGTTATCGAACCAGAAGGAGGAAGGAAACGTCACACAGGTGTTGCAAGCAACGCGGAGACCTGCACAACACAAACTCAAGACTTTGGCCCAATGAACAGTGAGGTTGTCAAGCTCACCGGTTTGCTGTAACAAAGGATTAAACGTATGGTGTGGAAGGTAATGGTTTGCAGCAAGTAAACAAGTAACAGTGTAAGATGTATCAATGGTAAACATTGGACCGGGGTCCATAGTTCACTAGAGGTGCTCTCCTTAAATAAACAACATGGCATGAAGGGTAAAAAAATTACAGTAGGGCAATTGATAGGAACTGAGCAAGGCATAACAACGTTATTACTAGTCAGAAAGATCCTATGAGGTTGATTGGGCAATACAACAAGAAGTCACTAGTAAGTCATCCAACTGCATCTATGACTAGAAGTCCACCTTTAGGTTATCATCCGAACCCCCTCCAGTATTAAGTTGCAAGCAACAGACAACTACTTTAAGCAAAGTGTGTAAGGTAAACAGTCACATGTTCCATGAACAAGATACCATTGTTTTCTCCCTAGAAGCAGCAACGGCACATCTACAACTGAAGAGATTATTGTCACTTCCCTTGGAAACTAGATGCATTAACCAACTATCGAGCATAAATACGCCCTCTTGGAGTCACTAGTAACTACTTGGCCAAGATAGCTACTAACAATGGAGAGCATAAAAGATCACAAACAACATAGACATGATAGAATCATAAAGACAAAACCATTAATCAAACCAACATAGTAATCTCAATATCCATCGGATCCCCGCAAACACAACATGCATGATTACAAATAGAATAGATCTTGATCATGAATGGAGCTCACAAGATCTATACATGAAAGCACAAAGGAGGAGATACAACCATCTAGCTACTACATGGACCCATAGTCCAAGGTGGAACTACTCACGCATCATACCGAGAGAAGGCCTCCGGGATGATCTCCTCTCCGGCAGTGTGCCGAGAAGAACTTCAGATCCCCCCGATCTAGGGACGATGGTGGCGGCGGCTACAGACGGTTTCATGGATTTCTGACCAGGTTCTCAGGGTTTCTGCATCGGGGGCTTCTTATAGGCGAAGGGGGAGACCGAGGCAGTGGCCAGGGCGACCAAACCCTAGCCAGGCGTGGGGTGGGGCCCACCCGCACCTGGGGTGGGTCTGGCCCCTCTGGACGGCCTCCCAGGCTCTCCTCTGGACTTCTTGTTCCCCACGGAAAGTAATTGACTTTGTCCTTTGTCCCGTTCAATTCTGAGAATATTTCTTTACTAAATTTTCTGAAACCAAAAACAGCAGAAAACAGGCATTTGGCACTGTTGCAACTTGTTAATAGGTTAGTACCGGAAAACATGTAAAAAGCACCTCAAAGTTTGGACAAGCAAAGCAAAGTAGATACTAAACAAGCATGGAGCATCAAAAATTATAGATACGTTTCCAACGTATCATGATGCAATCTTGTCTTTGCTCACCGGTTACGACACCAGGGTGGCCAAATTGGTCAAGTCGGACACCTTTTTGCCCCTTGAGGTGCTTGACGCCTACCAAGCTAGCTCCGAGTCCCTGAAGACCGCTGACTTTGTTGATGAACAAGATGACTCTCGTACCACCGATTATGCAGATTCGAAGTCTCCTGCACCAGAGAAGTGAAAACACTTTGTAATATTTGTCACCTCTAGTTGATTTATGTATGCGGAAAAACTATGTTGTTTATCTTAAGGCAGAAAACTATTGCTATAATTTTCCGGCTATATGTTTCTGTCTACTTAAGAACTAATTCTAGAACACCTCCAAACCATGATTTGGGATCATGTTTCGTAGGAAGAAGCGCTTCGGGGCATCGGAACACCTCCAAACCCTGCATGTGACGCCATCATGTGTATTAAAGTGTGGTGTAATGTTTAAATGTCCAAAACCTGGTTCCCAAGTGTGAACCCATTCACAAACATGCGCTGTCACCTAAAAATGAAGGTTCTGGAATCCATCTATTAGGGGGGAACTCCCCATTTAAGTGAACCGGGGTTGATCTTGTCACAACCTGTGCCCAAACATGGTTTGGAATTATCCTATTAGCTAACCAAGCACAAACCAAGAGAAAAGTCCACCGGGCTTCCCCTATTAGAAGAACATCTAGGGGGGTAGACGATCCGGGGCCCAAGGATTAGGGTTTCCTAGGAAGAAGCGCTTCGGGCATCGAAACACCTCCAAACCATGCATGTGACTCTAGCATGTGTATTAAAGTGTGGTGGAATGTTGAAATGTCCAAAACCTGGTTCCCAAGTGTGACTCCCTTCACAGACATGCGTTGTCACCTAAAAACTAAGGTTCTGGAATCTAACTATTAGGGGGGGAACTCCCTGTTTCGGTGAAACCGGGGTTGATATTTACACAACCTATGACCAAACATGGTTTGGAATTATCACATGACCTAACCAAGAAAAAACCAAGAGAAAATTCCACTAGGCTACCCCTTTCAGAAGAACATCTAGGAGGGTAAACGATCTGGGCCCAGGAATCAGGGTTTCGTAGGAAGAAGCGCTTTGGGGCATCAGAACACCTACAAACCATGAATTTGACCCTAGGATGTGTATTAAAGTGTGGTGGAAGTTTGAAATGTCCAAAACCTGGTTCCCCCAAGTGTGACCCCTTCGGAGACATGCGCTGTCACCTGAAAACAAAGGTTCTTGAATCTAACTATTAGGGGGGAACTTCGTTCCGGTGAAACCGGGGTTGATCTTGTCATAACTTGTTCCCAAACATAGTTTGGAATTATCCTATGACCTAACTAAGAACAAACAAAGAGAAAATTCCACCGGTTTAACCCTGTTAGAAGAACTTCTACGGGGTAGACGATCTAGGGCCCAGGGATCTGGGTTTCGTAGAAAGAAGAGCTTCGACGCATCAGAACACCTCCAAAACTTGCATGTGACCCTAGCATGTGTATTAAAGTGTGGTGGAATATTTAAATATCCAAGACCTGGTTCCCAAGTGTGACCCCCCTCACAGACATGCTCTGTCACCTAAAAACAAAGGTTCTGGAATCCAACTATTAGGGGGGAACTTCCTGTTTTGGTGAAACCGGGGTTGATATTGTCACAACCTGTGCCCAAACATGGTTTGGAATTATCCTATTACCTAACCAAGCACAAACCAAGAGAAAAGTCCACCTGGCTACCCCTGTCAGAAGAACATCTAGGGGGTAGACGATCCGGGGCCCAGGGATCAGGGTTTCGTAGGAAGAAGCGCTTCAGGCATCAGAACACCTCCAAACCATGCGTGTGACCCTAGCATGTGTATTAAAGTGTGTTGGAATGTTGAAATGTCCAAAACCTGGTTCCCAAGTGTGACCCCCTTCATAGACACGCGCTGTCACCTAAAAATGAAGGTTCCGGAATCTAACTATTAGGGGGGGACTCCCTGTTTCGGTGAAACCGGGGTTGATCTTGTCACAAACTATGCCCAAACATGGTTTGGAATTATCCTATGACCTAACTAAGTGCAAACCAATAGAAAAGTCCATCGGGCAACCCCCGTCAGAAGAACATCTAGGGGGTAGACGATCCGGGGTCCAGGGATCTGGGATTCGTAGGAAGAAGCACTTCGGGGCATCGAAACACCTCCAAACCATGCACGTGACCCTATAATGTGTATTAAAGTGTGGTGGAATGTTGAAATGTCCAAAATCTGGTTCCCAAGTGTGACCCCTTTCGCAGACATGCGCTGTCACCTAAAAACGAAGGTTCTAGAATCCAACTATTAGGGGGAGGGGGAACTCCCTGTTTTTGTGAAACCGGGGTTGATCTTGTCACAAGCTATGCCCAAACATTTTTTGTAATTATCCTATGACCTAACCAAGAACAAACCAAGGGAAAAGTCGATCGGGCTACCCCCTGTTAGAATAACATCTAGCGAGGTAGACGATCCTGGGCCTAGAGATCAAGTTTCGTAGGAAGGAGCGCTTCGGAGCATTGCAACACCTCCAAACCATGCATGTGACCCTAGTATGTGTACTAAAGTATGGTGGAATGTTGCAATGTCCAAAAACTGGTTCCAAGTGTGACGGTGTAAGGTTCCCAACCTTTAATATGGTAGAGATCCCTTTGTTTGCAATGCTAGTCCCTGGATCAATAGCTAGCATCCACAGTTAAGATGTAATATCAAGAAACAAAGGTCATAATACAACTTTATAACCAGGAATAAAGTAATTTATTACATCTTACATATCTCATTTGGCTATCACATTACAATGCAGCAGAATATAACAATAGCATGGGGTCCTTCATCTTCAAAGTGCCACAGGCAGACATGTTGGTTGTAGACTTGTAATCCTAATCAATAAACTTCACTAACATCAAACATACCTGCAACATAATAAGTTACAGCCACAAGGGTCAATACATTTGAATTGTATTGGCAAGTGATACTATGGTAATATAGTGGAGTCTATCATCTATATGCATTTGGCTAAGTGGAGCTTAGGCTTGCTTTGCTCAAAATAGATTTTCCTTATCATTTGAAAACACTAAGTTTTTGCTTGACAAAATCACCCAAGGCATCTCCCAATAGAAATTGGTGATCCTTCAACCCTTGTTCAACCACAAGATTTTAACTTAGAAATCTGGATGAGGAGATTCTTGATAGCTTCCATGTCTTGATGCTCAAATTTTCCTTTGCCAGGGACATGGCTAAGTACTTAGATTTTACACTCTGCAGAGGTGGTGCACTTTCCCCACAAGACTTGGTTTCACCAAGAAAAGATCTTTCAGAAGCCTTCCCTTAGACCATAATGGACGCGTTCCAACCTATCATTCCCCTACCACCAACTGTCCATTTGGCTAAGTTATTGCAACCTATATGATCCAGGCAGAGCCCAGAATGCCAAGTGGCTGCACTTGAAGCTTCTCAACATTTGACATCTCAAATCTCTTTGTACCTGGGTGGCCATCCACAGGTGAGATACACAAGTTAAACCATATAAATGGGCCTTGTGAACCACTCAACACAAACCATTCCTTCCATTCCACCCAGGTGATTCATTCACTTAGTTGTTTTATTAAACAAAACACAAGTCCACAGACTTAGAAATATTCCATATCATGAATATATATTCCACCCTTGTTTTCTACTAGCTAAGCTAAGCATGATAGTAGTAGGAATCTTAACTTAGGAAATTCTACTAAGGTTTCATCTACTAGGATTTCCCATGGCATAGTTTACACTTAGCAAAATTCCATGCAAGTCCTACTTAGAAATATCACTAATGCATAGTGAAAATAATGGGACAAAATATGAAGCATCACTTGCCTTTTTGGTAGAGATATAAGTTCACTCCTTGATCTTTCAATATTCACACTCTTCAAATCACTACAATTCAATCAAGCAAGCAATATTTCAATCTACCATTCAAGCAACATCACATAAAATAATAGAAACAAAACAATGCATGCAAGCATGCCAAACTTTGTTTTATTTACAAAAGTGGTTTATAACAGGTTATAAACATTCTAAAACACTCATTGGTCATTTTATAAAGTGGTAAAACTATTTGCAAAGGATTTTACCTATAAACCATTTTTGAACAAAATCAATATTTTATGTGGTTGAAAATGCCTTTAGCAAAAGTAACAACTTTTATATGGTTCACTAAATACATTTTTAAATCATAAAACTTGGTGCTTGGGGTCAGAGATTTTATTCCAAAACATTTCCCAAAGATTTTCTCCCAAAATCATTTTAAATAAATAAACATTATTTTTATTTGACTAGAAATGGTTTAAATCAAAAGTTTATTCTTTTTCTTCACCAAATATGTTTTTGAAACCACAAATTGATTTATATGGTCAGTAGGTTCAAAACAAACCATTTGCCAAAGATTTCATCTCAAAATTCATTTTAGAACAAATTTTATATTCTAAATATGCCTACACAAGTTTCTGCAAAAACAAACAATTTAACAGAAGCAATTTACTAAACAAAGTGCATGGTCAGAAAGTAATTGTTTTGCTGAATCCATTAATATAAAATTTGCAAAATTTGGACGTGCGGTTTGAAAGTTATGAATTTTTCAAATTGGAACATCTAATAGACAAGTTTCTGGTTTTTAAAACAAACACAGGCCACGCGTCGTGCTGCGATTGGTGGGTACCGCTTTGTGCGTATCGCCAAATGCGAGCCGTTGGATCTAAGTATCATTGCATGGCTCAGAGGCACTACTTACCCCTTCGGGTTAGTTTCTTTCCTAGCCACTAGATTGAGATCGGACGGCGCTCATCATGCTTGCCAGAGATGGGCGGCGCTGGCGGCGGCAGGTGGTGGCGCAACGGTCAGACGGTGGTGGTGTCGACGCTACAGGAAGCGAGAGAGTGCAGGGAGATGCTCACTAATTTTGCGGGGCCGTGACGATGCTCAACGTGGTGATAGCTCGTTGAGGGGCGCACGGTGGTGACGGCAATTGCTCGCCGGAGCTCGTGGAGTCATCGGGCTTGCTCAGGCGAGGTTGGAGACGAGGCTTCAGAGCATGCCAGAGAAAATGGAAAGCATGGTTAGATGCGCGGGAGAGTGGTGAGTGTAGGAGGGTCATCCAGAGGTGGAGGGGGAGACGTGGCTTACGGGGAGGCGTCGCCGGAGTTGAAGCAGACGGCGGCATTGCTCTGTCGGAGACGCTGTCGACATTGCAGAGCACGCGCGGGCGAGCTGGTACTACGGGGAGATTCTCCAGGAGGTGGGAATCAAGTGAGCGTGGTCGAGGGGGAAAGGTGCGGCGAGGGGCTGCCGGAATCGGCCGGGAAAGCCGTCGGAGACAGAGGTGATGTCGCAAGCAATACTAACAGCCTAGGGGCTCCGGTGGTGTGAGGATTGGAGGAAGAGAAGAGGAGAGCGTGGCGATTAATACTACGGGGTCATGGCGAGGATTAAACGCGACATTTAGGAGAATTGATCATGAGTATTCAACGGCAGAAAACGGCCAGGGCGTGGTCTTCGCGGGTGGAAACGATGAACAGCTCTGTGGGGTCGGACAGTCAGCGAGAGAGGGAGAGAAGGAGTAGGGCCTGGTCGTCATAGACTCAGCGGGTCGATTCGTGAGTGAAAACGATTCGCTGCGGGTGGGGTGGGGAATGGGCTTGCTGGGCCTTGTTGGGCTAGCTGGGCTGGCTGGGTTCGTTTCCATTTTTTTTATACTGATGGTTTTTCTTTTTCCCATTTGATTTTCTGTTTTGATTTTTGTTTAAACAATTTAAACATTCATTTGAATTCAAACCTTTGCCAAATTTTGTGAAGACTCAAATACTGATTAATAGCACATTACAAAGTCAAATTCAGAATAATATATTTATCCTTTTTAGGGTCTTTAATTATTTAAAATAGGTTCTAGTTTTAATTAAATAAGATTTAATAATATTAATCAATCTCCATTTGAATTCAAATCACCATCAAACTTTGGGTGAATTTTAATTCTGTTTAACAACATATTTCAAAGTCAAAAATAAAATAATACTTTTATTCTTTTTAAATCTATTAATAATTAAATAAATAGACCATAGCCATTAATTCAAATAGGATTTTATTTATTTGAAAAACTCTATTTGAAACCTAAATAATACCAAAACCTTTTCAGTAGGTTTTTACTTTGAAAACATAAAAACACTTGGAAATCTTATCTTAAAAATAAATTAACAAGTTTTAGTGTTTATTTAAATTGGAAAAGCCTTTACTTTAATAAAATTGGATATTAATAAATCCTCATTATTTTATTTAAATAAACCTTTACTCTTTTTATCAAATAAAAATATTTTATTTCAAAAGCTTGGCCAAGATTAAATTTGGCTCTATAAAATAATCCTTATTTATATTTCTACCTTTGCTTTATAAAAACCATATATTTTATTAAAAGATTCAAAAATAGTGATTCCAACTATTATAACTTTATTTATTATTTGTTTATCTTTTTAAATCCTTTTAGGATTATTTTCTCACCATTTGGTATGGATTTTAGATAAGTTCTTTATTAGCTTTGGAAATTTCTTTTCCTAATATTATTAAATTCATAGGATTTTATTTATGGCTCCAATTTAATTGAAACCAATTTCTATGGTTTTATAATATTTCTAATAATCATTCTTGATCAATTTTAAATGTTTGTTTGACCAATTTTTATATGGATCAAATCCATAGTTTTGGAGATAACTTGAAAATGATTTTTCTTCCATTAGGGTTTTGGGGTTTTGGTTTATTCTTCAAGTGTTTAAATTTCAAGATGCATTTTTTGAAGAATGCATTTCACTTGATTTGAATTTTAGTTGGATTCAAACATTTACCAAAGTTTGTTCAAGATGGGATTTTAAGTTTCCATTTAGAAACAAAAGTTTCTTTTCACCCTAAATTTCAACAATTATTTATTTTGTTTATTTATTTTTCACATAACAAGATTTGGAAAATATTGGGATGTGACATACGGCCTTCGCATACATGCGTTGTCACCTAAAAATGAAGGTTCTGGAATCCAACTATTAGGGGGGACTCCCCATTTTGGTGAAATCGGGGTTGATCTTGTCACAACCTATGCCCAAACATGGTTTGGAATTATCCTATGACCTAACCAAGACCAAACCAAGAGAAAATTCCACCAGGCTACTCCCTGTAGAAGAACATATAGGGGGTAGACGATTCGGGGCTCACGAATTAGGGTTTCTTAGGAAGAAGAGCTTCGGGGCATCAGAACACCTCCAAACCATGCATGTGACGCTAGCATGTGTATTAAAGTGTGGTGAAATGTTTAAATGTACAAAACCTGGTTCCCAAGTGTGACCCCCTTTTGGAGACATGCGCTATCACCTGAAAACGAAGGTTCTAGAATCTAACTATTAGGGGGGACTCCTTGTTCTGATGAAACCAGGGTTGATCTTGTCACAACCTATGCCCAAACATGGTTTGGAATTATCCTATGACCTAATAAAGCACAAACCAAGATAAAATTCCACCGGGATACCCCTTTCAGAAGAACATCTAGGAGGTAGACGATCCGGGGCCCAGGAATCAGGGTTTCGTTTTGCACTGGTGGAAAAAGGGGCTCTATTCCCGGGCCGCAACGGGCTCTAGTCCCGGTTTTGGGCCCGGGACTACGAAAACGGGACTAGAGGCCCCCCCTCTAGTCCCGGCTCGCAAAGGCCCGCGACTGATAACAGCCACGCGGCTGTTTCAGCGCCGCGGGGGGCGGAACCCTCTAGTCCCGGACTGTAACACCACCCGGGACTAAAAGGTTTCCTGCCGCGGCAGAGAAACACCACATTTCTCTGCCGCGGCAGAGATTGTGTATTTCCTTTTTTTTGCCATTTTGTTCCTTTTTCGTTTTGTGTTTCACTATAACTTAACAAACATATATTTCAGTAGACATATTATACGCTACTACATACACACTACACGTCGATGCATTTATATAAGATCGATCCCTTGCAAGCATACATATAATCAATCATATCAAAAGGAAGAAATGTTTTGAAAATTACATGGTCATTGATGAATATATATATCATATGAGCTACATGGAGATGACTAAGGCAAATCTAGTTCCACGTCATCCGCATAATGCTCTCCATGTACATCAAGGACTTCCTTGATCATAAATCCCGCCAGCTCCTCTTGAATTGCTCTTATGCGCTGGTCTGGCTCTAGTGTCTCGCGCAAATCATAAATATAATGTGAGTCAACTTTCTTCTCACTAGTCAACTCGTGGATGTACTCACAGACGTAGTATCCACATAAATGAGTTCCCGGTGGCTGCTGTAAACTCTTCGCCATTTTATAAGTTAGCACCTCTTTGAATGGACCTGGTATTTTCTGTCTGAACTGTGTCCAACACCTGCTCGGCAAAGAAAATGAACAAAGGAGTTATTAGTTACTTGATATCAGGAAATGAATGAAAGAGGACGATATAATGCGATAATGATTGAAATTACTTATGGATCATTGCTTTCATGTCGCTCCACTTCTCTTGGTCGTGGACTTCGACTAGGGACTTGTCAACTTGAATGTTTGGCAAGATCCAGTGGAATCTGCGGATATTTACATAAGCATACATGCATAGCTCATCGAGTAAGCAAAAATAAAATGTGTACAAGATATAAACACTCACTTGAAGTTGTAAGGAAATAGTATTTCCTTAACAAAATTATGCTCGGTGAAGAACCTGGACAGGTCTTCCTCCACGTCTTTGGGGTGATTCTTTAACGTATATTCATTAATGATATATGGGTCAATGAACCCAACGTCGTATCTTCTAGCTCTTTTGCATTCAAGCATCTTCATTCTGCGGAATATAATATCATCATACAAAAGGATATATAGTTAGGATAATATATTAAATGCAATGAACGAGCTAAAGCTACAAACTTAATTATAGAAATAAATAACTTACAGACAGTAGCAACCAATGATAGATTTGTCGAGGGCGCGCTGGTTGTATAACTGAAACAGTTCGGTCATTTGAACCTGTATCGAGTATGGTTTGAAGTGATGCTCCTTTCTAACGTCCACCGGAAACCAATCTTTATGATGCTTTTTTCTGCTTGCGACATGTACCATTCATGCAGATTTCGCATATGTGTGGATAGATGCGCGAGCTCCTCATTACTGACTAGAGGCTGCCCTTGGACATACTGCCGTACTATCTGACCCACTAGCATATCTTCATAGCCTAAATATTGACCAAGAGACATATTTGCTTCGTTAGCAAGTGCTTTGGCCTGCGATACAGTGGTTCCCATAAGTGCAGCACTATTACGGGCTCTAGGGTCCATTATTTGCATGTCCATATCCATTTCAGCTCTGGAGGCCTTGTCGAGGTCTGAAATGACTTTGAGCGGGGCGATCGATTGATTCTTCTGTGCTCCGAGCTGGGCAACTTGCTTCCCGCTTTTTGCACTTGTGATTTTTTTCTTCTGTGCTTGCTTAATAATCTCCCGGTCATAGTCTGATTCCAGATTCATCGATATCTGGGATGGTTGCTCAAGAAAGGACTTAGCCCACTTTTTTGTTTTTTCGTTATATACTGGCTTTGGCTCAGGCTTTTTGGGTGCAAAATGCGCCTTAACTTGGGCAGCCACATCCGCGTTAGTTTCCTCGTCGGTCTTGTCATAAGGTCTCTTTGGAAGAGCCGGCGGGATATCGACTATCTTCGGCGTTTGACCTTTCTTCGATGTGGGGCACGGGGGACCGTCGAACTTCCATTTCTTCGACGAGGTAGTAGTATTGCATGGAGGCGGAGGCGGAGATCGAGTTGATGTACTCCTGCTGCGGCGATCGTCAGCGGGGCGGGGTGGACTTGGAGGTTGGCGATAATCGGGTTGGGGTGGACTTGGAGGCTAGCGATAATCGGGTTGGGGTGGACTTGGAGGTTGACGATATTCGATGCGGGGTGGATTTGGATTCCTTGGAGTCAGTGGCCTTCGCGCCGAGCCTGGAAACTTGATGTACTTCTTATTCCATAGAATGATGTTGCGCTTGACATCTCCTAGTTTCGTAAGGCCTTCAGGCGTAGCGATTTCAATCTATAGGTCCGCAAAATCCTCCACTATGCCATCCACCGTGACACGATCATAGCCTGGTGGAATCGGAAGTGAATGGTGGAGTGCTCCAGGTAGACAAGGTAAAGCAGTGCCAATCGCCACCTTGAAGGACAGGTTGTTCATTGGCTGATGTAGCTCATATTGTGCCATCTCTCTAACATCATCCACGGGGTAGTGAGGAGCCGGTGCATCATCCAGCAGTGCTTGATCATCAGCATGGACCTGCGTGGAAGCCACGCTGCTTCTCCGTTGGCTAAGATCCAATGCAGGATCATCAGACCGCGGGTGAGTTGACGACGGCGGCCTTTGGCTAATTTCATGCATGAGGTTCTTCAGATCAGCTAGGTCCTGCTCTACCCTGGAGATCCGGTCTGCCTCCCGGTCCTTCTTTCTCTGACGGCTTCTGTAACTAGCATCGTACAGAGGAAACCCTTTCTTCCACGAGACACCGGCGCCTTTGCCTCGTGTTCGTCCTCCCTTTTCAGGATTCCCTAGGGCGCGTGTCAGCTCGTCGTTCTCTCTCTCGGGACGTAACAATCCCAATTGAGCATCGTTCATTGCTTGAATAAGGTCTTTGGAGGGTTTTAGAATTTCATCATGAAATAATGTCTTCCCTGTTTCTGGGTCCAAGGATCCCCCGTGCCCGTACCACCAGTGCTTTGACCTCTCGGGCCATGCATCTGTACTAGGAGTGACGCCTCTAGCCCTCATATCCTTCTGCATAGTTTCCCACTTAGGGATGACACTCTTGTAGCCACCTGTCCCCATTTTATGATGGTATTTCTTGTTGGCAGCATTTAACGCGTTCTTTGCCGACTTTTCCTTTGCTTTATCAGATTGCTTGTACTGTACAAAATCGGGCCACTGTTCTCTCAACTTCTCGTTTACTCCTGTGAAGTCTGGAGTTTTCTTTTTTGCGACATATTTCGCGTATAAATTTTTCTTGTGGTTCCGGTACAGTTCAGCCATCTTGCTTAGTGCCCACTCCTTGACTTTTTCTCTATTATCAAGCCCACCCGGCCTTGGGGTAATACCATCTACCTCAAATTCCTCATACTCTGGAGGTAGTATGAAATGCGCAATGAGCTTCTTCCAAAGGTCATCTTTGGCATCATCGGTGACATAGCTGTTGGATTCTTCACCGGGTTTCTTTGACTTATTCCATTCTTGGATGGTGATCGGCAGGTTGTCCCTAACAAGCACCCCGCATTGATCTATAAACATCCTCCGGTGCTTCTCTGGAGCAATCGGTTCACCATCATCATCTATTTCTTCGATGGTGAACCTCTGATTACCATCCAACTTTTTGTTTGGCCCTCGTTTCATTCGAGCTGTCTAGTGCTTCGATCCTGTGGGCTAAAAGAAGAAGAGAGAGTGATTAATATATATCTAGATCAGTTAATGAATAGAGGTAACACGAGACTTTATATATATATATATATATATGTACCTCGCCGGATCCTGTCGAGGGGCCATCATTATTGTTGGCATTTGTTTGCCCTTCGTCCATCTGGTCTTCCCCTTGGTTTTCCTCTAGTCCATCACCGGATGGATTCAGATATGAGGATATCTCTTCCTCGAGCAAAATATCTTCGGCCGTGCCCGTAATAAGAGGAATTTCACCTCTTATCATGCCCTGAAGAAAACCTTCACCGATGCGACCAGGATCTTCGGATGGATCCATGACTTAATTATCTATAACAAAAAGAGAGTTAAACAGGTTAGAAAAAACAATAATCCTAATAACTAAAACAATATAATCCTAATTATAATAACTTAAACAAAAAATAACCCTAATCCTAATCCTAATTCTAATCTTAATAAATAAAACAAAAAAATAACCCTAGCTAATTATAATTAAAATAACCCTAGCTAACAATATAATCCTAATCCTAGCTAATTATAATTAAAACAATAATTAAAAAAATAACCCTAGCTATTCATAATTAAAACAATAATTAAAAAAATAACCCTAGCTAACAATTAAAACAATAACCCTAGCTAATTATAATTAAAACAATAATTAAAAAAATAACCCTAGCTATTTATAATTAAAACAATAACCCTAGCTAATTATAATTAAAACAATAATTAAAAAAATAACCCTAGCTAACAATTAAAACAATAACCCTAGCTAATTATAATTAAAACAATAATTAAAAAAATAATCCTAGCTAATAATTAAAAAAATATACTACTAATTAAAAAAATATATATACTACACTAAATATAAAAACCTAAATATACTACTAATTAAAAAACCTAAATATACTACAAAAACCTAAATATACTACTAATTAAAAAAATATAATTAATACTACACTAACTATACTAACTACACTAACTACTAACTAATTAATACTAGACTAAATATATAACCACCTTTGGCGAGGTGGGCGGCCGGAGGAACAGCGGTGGAGTGGCGAGGCGGTGCGGCCCAACGGGGCGGCACGGCACGGCGCGCGGAGGCTCGGGCGAGGCGGTGCGGCACGACGGGGCGGCGCGGCACGGCGCACGACGGGGCGGCGCGGCGCGGCTCGGCGATGCGGTGCGGCACGGCGGGGTGGCGCGGTACGGCGGGCCGGCCGGAGACAAGCAGGGCGCCGACGGCGCGGGAATCGGGAAGCACTTCTTCCCCTGTTCTCTGCGTCGGTGCCTCCCTTCGTCTTCGTCGTTTGCCAAGTGCGGGTGGGCACAACCAGGGGCGCGGGCAAGAGTATATAAAGGGACCCCCCTTTAGTCCTGGGCTGAGCCACCGCCCGCGACTAAAGGGTCTTTAGTCGCGGGCGGTGGCTCAGCCCGGGACTAAAGACCCCCCTTTAGTCGCGGGCTAAGCCTCGGCCCGCGACTAAAGACCATTTTTCGGCCGCTTCGTTTTTACGCGCGCACTGACTCTTTAGTCCCGGGTCCAGCCACGACCCGCGACTGTTTGTTTTTTTAAATTTCCTTTTTTAATTCAAAACTAATATAAAAACTTTGAAAAATCATATCTTTTATTGTAATAATCCAAATAAAACAAATAATATGTCTATTATTATCAGAAAAATATAAAGAATTTTAATATAATATCCATTTATCTGTTTGCATAATTTATAAATTATTTCATTTGTAAATTTTCTTTTTTAATTCAAAACTAATATAAAAACTTTGAAAAATCATATCTTTTATTGTAATAATCCAAATAAAACAAATAATATGTCTATTATTATCAGAAAAATATAAAGAATCTTAATATAATATCCATTTATCTGTTTGCATCATTTATAAATTATTTCATTTGTAAATTTTCTTTTTTAATTCAAAACTAATATAAAAAACTTTGGAAAATCATATCTTTTATTGTAATAATCCAAAAAAAAAACAAATAATATGTCTATTATTATCAGAAAAATATAATGAATCTTAATATAATATCCATTTATCTGTTTGCATCATTTAGAAATTATTTCATTTGTAAATTTTCTTTTTTAATTCAAAACTAATATAAAAACTTTGAAAAATCATATCTTTTATTGTAATAATCCAAATAAAACAAATAATATGTCTATTATTATCAAAAAAATATAAATAATCTTAATATAATATCCATTTATCTGTTTGCATCATTTATAAATTATTTAATTTGTAAATTTTCTTTTTTAATTCAAAACTAATATAAAAAACTTTGGAAAATCATATCTTTTATTGTAATAACCCAAATAAAACAAATAATATGTCTATTATTATCAGAAAAACAAAGATATTTCCCGCCATTTCCCACCTCTTCCCGCCAAGTTTTCCCGCCCTTTCCTTTCTACAAGAGCTTTTAGTCCGGGATGTAGTCACTAACCGGGACTAAAGATATTTCCTGCCATTTCCCAAAGCTTCACGCCAAGTTTTCCCGCCCTTTCCCTCTATATTTAGGGTGATCGTGCCATGGTTATCCACACATCCACACCTTCCTATCTTAGAACAATGGACAACGCCTACTGGGCCATTCTGACCCTCGAGGAGACCGAGGCGCTGTGCGCCTCCAACTACCCTTGTCCTCCGGGCTACCGGCCGCCCTCCGGCTGGATGCTGAGCGCTGGAGGGGTTCCTGTCCGTCCTGTCCCTCTAGGTTCCGCACGCCAGGCGGCCATCACAAACCACTTCTACCACGAGCTCACGCCGGAGCAGCGGATGGATCCCTAGTGGGATCCCGACAACTACGACACCTGGAATGCCTTCTTCGCTAATAGGCGGGAAAGGGAGCTCACCAGGTACGAGGGTGATGGCCCGCCACCGGTGAACCACAACGAAGCCGGCCGTCGTCTGTGGTGGGCGAACCGTACTATCATCAGAGTGAATCGCTACATCGCCGGGGGAGACCATCCTCGCCTACAGTGCCCACGAGTCCACCCGCCACAGGCCCCACACCGTCCCAGCGGTAGCGGCATCGTCTTCCAGGAGACTCCTCTCCCGCCCGCCGTGAATCCGAGGCTAGACCTGGTATATGCCATGGATGGGCTGAGGATCCCCGGAGTGGCAGGTGACGATGATGATGATGATGATGACGATGACGATGAAGACCCTGAAGCTGCGTACTATAGGACTAGGCTTGATTATGACTAAAGGGGGCGGCTTTAGTCCTGAGTGTTAGCTAGTCCCGGTTTGTCCCGGTTTTTAATATTAATAAATGTCTTGAGTGTTACCTAATAAATAGAGTGAAATGCCTATATAAAGAGAGGGTTCATCTTTAGTCCCGGTTGGAGAAACCAACCGCGACTGAAGGGATTGCGGCAGACTGGGCCAGGAACACTAATAATAGGGGTGAGTGTCGACATTATGTCGTGCGGCTTGTACCTTGTCCCGGATGGTGTCACCAACCGGGACTAAAGATGAACCTTTAGTCCCAGTTGGAGACACCAACCGGGACTAAAGATGAGTCAGCACTAATAATAGGGGTGAGTGTCGACATTATGTCGTGAGTGTCGACATTATGCCGAGCTGCTTGTACTATAAATAGGCATCCTTGTGAGTCCAGTCCTCTAGCCAGTTTGAGGCATCTCCAAGATGGTTCACTACAACAAATGTGATTATCTGTGACGCACATTCAGTGACGATTCACTAAAAAACGTCATGTTTTATGACAAAACGTCACAAATTGGATGAATCTTTGACGTTTTTTGCTGAATCGTCATAGAATGAGCGTCATATATAATCACATTTGTTGGAGTGGTTTTAGAGAGCAGGGACACCACTACAGCCAGTTTCAGGGAGATGCCGACGGAGCCCAATCCTCCGGCATCTCCGAGAAACTGGTCATAGAGGCACTCCCTAATATGTGAAATTAGTTAGCTCCCAGGCGTATTGATCTAGTTAGAGAAGTTACAAGCTGCAAGATGGTTTTCGAGAGCAGGGACACCACTACGGCCAGTTTCAGGGAGATGCCGACGGAGCCCAGTCCTCCGGCATCTCCGAGAAACTGGTCATAGAGGCATGTACTCCCTAATATGTGACATCACGCGTTTGGAGATCAAATCTTAATGGTAAGTATGAATCGGTACTAAAGGCCCTCCTTTAGTCCCGGTCCAGCCACAAAACGGGACTAACACACTCAAGATTGTTTGCAGACAACACTATAAAAATGGACACATGCATGGAACATCTTAACTCATAAAATGTTACAATTATTACATATCATTTCTTCGCTTGTGTTCCTTTCTGATCCCGTCGTATCCATGGAGCATCTTCATTCATTAACATGATGGTTGGGTCATCCTTCACCGCGAAGGGTGGAATTTCATGGAACTTATCACAATCTTCTGACATGTTTGTCTTGTCCTCCACTCCCACGATGTTCCTTTTTCCTGAAAGAACTATGTGGCGCTTTGGACCTTGGATCAAGACTGGCATCATAATGAACTTCTGGTTCATGCACAACCAAGGAGGAAGGTTATAGATGCATAGAGTCACGGGCCAGGTGCTGTGACTGGAGCTCTGCTCCCCAAAGGGATTCATGCCATCTGTACTTAGACCAAACCTTAAACTCCTTGCGTCATCTGCAAAGTCCGGGTACTTTCTATCGATTTTTCTGCATTGCGACCCATCAGCGGGGTGTCTCAACATCCCGTCTGACTTACGTTCCTCTTTATGCCATCGCAACAACTTGGCGTGCTCTTTGTTTCTGAATAAGCGTTTAAACCGTGGTATTATAGGAGCATACCACATCACCTTCGCAGGAACCCTCTTCCGGGGAGGGCTCGCCCTCAACGTCACCAGGGTCATCTCGTCTAATCTTATACTGAAGTGAAGTGCATACCGGGCATGCATCTAAATTCTCATACTCCTCACCGCGGTAGAGGATGCAGTCATTATGTCACATCCCAAGATTTTCAAAATCTTGTAATGTGAAAATAAATGAATAAAATAAAACTTTGTTTGATTTTTAGGGCTAGAAGAAACTTTTTGAATTTAAATGGAACTTCAAACCTATTTGGATTAAATAAAATCCTAAAGGGTTTTAAAAAGATAAACATTTAATAAAGGAAAATAGAAATATTTAAAATTACTATTTTGGATCTTTTAATAAAAGGATTTTGGTTTTCAAAAAGAATAGAAAGTTTATAAATAAAGATTACTTTATAGAGCCAAATTAAACCTTGGCCAAGCTTTTGAAAATAAAACATTTTGTTTTTGATAAAAATAGCAAAGGTTTATTTAAATAAAATAATAGGGATTTAATATCCAATTTTATTTAAGTAAAGGCTTTTCCCATTTTAAATAAACACTAAAACTTATTTATTTGTTTTAAATAAGTTTTCCAAATATTTTATATTCTCAAATAAAACCTACTGAAGTGTTTTGGTTTTATTTTGGATTTCAAATGAAGATTTTATTAAATAAATCAAACCCTATTTGATTAAATAACTAAGGTCCATTTTATTTAATTATTAATGGAGCCTAAAATAAAAATGTTATTTTATTTTTAACAAGTTTTCCAAGTATCTTTTATTTTCAAATAAAAACCTACTGATTTAGTTTTGAAAATATTTGGATTTCAAATGGAGCTTTTAAATAAATTAAAACCCATTTGATTTATTAACTAATGTCCATTTTATTTAATTATAAATGGACTCTAAAATAAAATTATTATTTTTATTTTGGGTTTTGGTTTATGTTGTTGTTAAACAGAACCAAAACTTATTACTAGTGTGGTGAATTGTTTGAATTGTTTGAATGTTTGAATAGTTGGTTGAAATTCAAAACAGAAATTTGAATTAGAAAAAAAAAGCAAACAGGAAGGAAAAAAATAGAAACTGGCCGACCCAACCCAGCAGCCCAACTGAGCCCAGTACCAGCCCAGTCTTTCTCCCCCTCCACGAAACGTTTTTCACTTAAAGCCGCACCCACAGAGACACCGACTGGTGGACCCTGTTCCCTCTCCCTTTCTTTCACTGCCAAGCGGACCCCACCCCTCCAGCTCACCGTCTTCAACCCTGCGACCACTTCCTTCCCCCGTTTCTGCATTGATCTCGCGGGAGTAATTCTCGTCAATACAGCGAGTAATGTCTGTCATCAATCACGCTCAGTAACTCGCCTGCGTTCCCTCTCTCTTTCCCCTCTCTCGCTCGACCCTCTCTGCCTCAGAGCTGTTCCAATTTGGAGCCACATCACCTCTGACTCTGGCGAGCTCCGCGGGAAATTCTGGCCACACCTCGCCGCCTCTCAACTTCCTCTGCACGCGAGCTTGTTCTACATCGCCTGGCGTACCTCCCAGCGTCAACCGCTTGGCTGCGGCCACACCAGACGCTCGGCTTCGTCAACTTCTGAGCACCACCGACGTCGCGACTACTCCGGCGAAACCTCCCTGGTAAGCCAGACCGCCCCGACCCCTCTCGTTCACGCACACACCTTCTCCGTGTCTTTGCGCATTTGACCGTGTGTCTCGTTTGTCTCCGAGTGATCCCTAGCGCCGTCCTCGACGACGACTAAGCAAGGCCGAGGCACAGCTCCACTCCGGCGAGAAATCAAGCCCACTCCAGCGCGCCCCTCGACGGACAAGCCACGCGTTGAGAATCAGCACGACGCCACGAATGCGGTGAGCTTACTCCCTCCTTTTTTCGCTTCCTGCCTCACCAACGCCGCCACCATCTGGCCGCTCCGACGCTCGCCGTTGACATTGCGTCGCCAGTTCCTGGCTAGTTGATAGGAACCGCTCGATTTAGATCGAAGAGACGAGATAGATTCACTTAACAGCGAAAGGGTACGCGCCCTGTGCCGTGCGATCTACCTAGATCCTGCGGTTCACGTTGCCGATCCGGCCGAACCGGTATCATCCAACCAGAACGCGCCGCGTGGCCAGATTGATTTAAAACAGAATTTTGAAATCAGATTAGATTGTGATTTTCAAACCTTTGTAGCTTTTGATCCACACGTCCAAAAATTGCAAATTTGGTATCATTGGAATCAGTGGAACAAGCCCTAGCCAACCATGCCTTTTGTTTAGCAAAAAGCTTCTGTTAAAATGTTTGAATTTGCAGAAACATTTGTATGCTTGTTAAGGGTGTAGAAATTGTTCAAAAATGATTTTGGGGATAAAATCTTTGGCAAATGGTGTGATTTGAACCTACTAACATTAGGAAACACTTGGTGGATTCAAAAATGAATTTGGTGAAACAAAATAACGATTCTTTGATTTAAAACCATTTCTAGTCAAATAGAAATGTGGTTTACTAATTTGAAATGGTTTGGGAAGAAAATCTTTGGAAAATGTTTTGTTTTAAACTCTCTGACCCTAAAAACAAGGTTTTGTGGATTGAAAACATATTTGGTGAACCCTATAGGCTAATGCCTTAGTAAAAATATTTCTACACCACATAAAATGATACTTTGTTTTGAAAATGGTTTTTGTAGTGAAACCTTTTTGCAAATGACTTTGCCACTTTATAAAATGACCATCAGGTGCTTTCAAATGGTTATGACCCATTAGGAACCACTTTTTCAAACAAAACAAAGCTTGGCATGCTTGCATGCATTACTTTGACTTTGTCATTTTATGTGTTGTTTTGCTTGATTGGTAGATTGAGTTTGTGCCTTGTTTGATTGAATTGTAGTGACTTGAAGAGTGTGATTGTTGCAAAGACAAGGAGTGAACCCCTATTATACCAAAAAGGCAAGTGATGCTTCATACTTTTTGTCCCATTACTTTCACTATGCACTAGTGATTTTGCTAAGTAAAACTTGCATGGAATTTTGCTAAGTGTAAACCTTGCTATAGGAAAACCTAGTAGAAGAATCTTTAGTAGGATTTCCTAAGTTAAGATCCCTACTACTATCAAGCTTAGCCTAGCTAATAGAAAACAAGGGTGGAAATATATTCACACTATGGAAAATATTCTAAATCTGAGGACTTGTGTTTTGTTTAATAAAACAACTAAGTTAATGAATCACCTGGGTGGAATGGGACTTGCTTGGTGGATTTTGGTTGAGTGGTTCACAAGGCCCATGTCTATGGTTTACCTTGTGTATCTCACTTGTGGATGGCCACCCAGGAACAAAGAGATTTGAGATGTCAAATGTTGAGAAGCTTCAAGTGCAACCACTTGGCAATATGGGCTCTGCCATGATCATATAGGTTGCAAGAACTTAGCCATATGGACAGTGGGTGGTAGTGTTTGATAGGTTGGAGCGCGTCCATTTTGGTCTAAGGGAAGGCTTCTGAAAGATCTTGTCTTGGGAAACCAAGTCTTGTGGGGAAAGTGCACAACCTCTGCAGAGTGTAAAATATAAGTACTTAGCCATGTCCCTGGTAAAGGACAATTTGAGCATCAAGACATGGAAGCAATCAAGAATCTCATCATTCAAATTTCTAAATTAAAAACTTGTGGTTTGAACAAGGGTTGTTTGAAATCTTCAATCTTTGATTGAGAGATGCCTTGGAAAAGATTTTGTCAAAACAAAAACTTAGTATTTTCAAATGTTAAGGAAAAACCTATTTTGAGCAAAGCAAGCCTCAACTCCACTTAGCCAAATGCATATAGAAGATAGACTCCACTATAATACCATAGTATCACTTGCCAATACAATTCAAATGTATTGACCCTTGTGGCTGTAACTTGTTATGTTGCAGGTTTGATTGTTTTTAGTGAGGATTGATTGATTAGGATTACAAAGTCTACAACCAACATGTCTGCCTGTGGCACTTTGAAGATGAAGGACCCCATGCTTATAGATATTCTGCTGCAATGTAATGTAATAGCCAAATGAGCTATGTAAGATGTAATAAAATTATGTTATTCCTGGTTATAAAGTTATATTATGACCTTTGTTTCTTGATATTACATCTTAACTGTGGATGCTAGCTATTGATCCAGGGACTAGCATTGTAAACACAGGGGACACCACCTTATATTGTTGTAAGGTTGGGACACTCCCTCTACAGATGGTATCAGAGCATTGTGTTGCATGTAGGATTTGTAAACCTAGGATTGGACAAAACCCCTTAGAAAAATAGGAGTTGTACATGTTCCAAAAACTTTTTTACAAAAACACTTGTAAACTATTTCCTCAACCATTTTGGTTTCAACCCTATATCTCTTCTATCTTCAACTTGATGGAAAAACCTACCCCATGACCAAAGACTACACCATGTGCAAAGGACTTCATCACCTCTAATGACTTCAACTTCTTCAACACTAATGACTTCAACATCTTCAGCATATTCACCAAGGACTTCCAACTTGGATATCACTAAGGACTACAAGTGAGACAAGGAAATCTTGCTCAAGATTTAGAGACTGAGGGAATGAAAAAGTTAGAAGGAGCCTACATAATTTGAAGTATTGCAACCAAGAGTTTATCTCAAGGAAACCATGATCTCATACAAGAAGAATCATGAAGGAAGGAAAGATCACAAGTGAACCCTATAGATGGACCACCATATTTTAGTTAAGTCAAACCCACCAACTTATGTGGTGTAATAAAAATATTTTGTTGCCTAAGTATGTGCTAGAAACTTGTTGTTTGAATGAAAAGTTGTTTGTGAATGCTTGCACCTTGCTTGTGGGAATTGTGATGTGTGTAATTGGAATTATTCCCTTAGAAATATTTTGCCCATTCTAATCCCAATCCAACCCACACAGATGACTACTCCAAGAGACCCCAACATCAAGGATGGTGACAACAACAACAACAACCAAGAGGACAACATGAGAGAACTTATAGCAACCCAAAACCAGTTGAGCCAAGAGACAACTCAGCTTTTAGCCAACAACAATGGACTAGACCCAGCCATACAAAGGATTTTGAAACTTCAATCCCAATTGCTGCAAGGATTAGTTACTCAAATGATCAACATGGGAGAAAACTTTTCCCAAAGAGCTAAGGACAACAAGGATGACAAAAATGTTATTCTAGAAGGAACCCAAGCTAGCAATATTTTTAGAGACAAGGATCATGCACCCAAGGAACATGAAGATCAATGCCCCAAGAAGAGAGAAAGATCTCCCACCTATGAAGAGCATGAACTAGAAGAACTCTTAGCTCTGGAGAGACCCAAAAAGAAGAAGAAGAAGAAATGCCCCAACCCTAACAAGGAGGATATTACTCAAGTGCAATGTTACAATTGCAAAGAGATGGGACACTATGCCAATGAATGCCCAGAAAAGAAGAAGAACCAAGGAAACAAACAAGAGGCAATGATACCAAAGGAAAAGAAAGATATCAGCCACGTGATGTGTTTCAAATGCAAGGAACTAGGCCACTATGTAAACAATTGTCCAGAAAAGATGAAGAACAAGTTAAACAAGTCTATGAAGGATCTCAACCTTGGCCCATGAGTCAAGTGTGGAAACAAAGGACACTATGCAAAGGATGCCCAAGAGAAGTTTCCCCAGGATCCCAAGCAAGCCAAGATGTAATTTAGTTTGAAAATCTTTAAGGGTGGTAGTACCCTAGTTGCTTTGAGCCTATTTGTAACCCTAGCCTCCCCAAATCTCGGGACGAGATTTATTTTAAGGGTGGTAGCCTGTCACCCCAAGATTTTCCAAATCTTGTAATGTGAAAATAAATGAATAAAATAAAACTTTGTTTGATTTTCAGGGCCAGAAGAAACTTTTTGAATTTAAATGGAACTTCAAACCTATTTGGATTAAATAAAATCCTAAATGGTTTTAAAAAGATAAACATTTAATAAAGGAAAATAGAAATATTTAAAATTACTATTTTGTATCTTTTAATAAAAGTATTTTGGTTTTCAAAAAGAATAGAAAGTTTATAAATAAAGATTACTTTATAGAGCCAAATTAAACCTTGGCCAAGCTTTTGAAAATAAAACATTTTGTTTTTGATAAAAATAGCAAAGGTTTATTTAAATAAAATAATAGGGATTTAATATCCAATTTTATTTAAGTAAAGGCTTTTCCCATTTTCAATAAACACTAAAACTTATTTATTTGTTTTAAATAAGTTTTCCAAATATTTTATATTCTCAAATAAAACCTACCGAAGTGTTTTGGTTTTATTTTGGATTTCAAATGAAGATTTTATTAAATAAATCAAACCCTATTTGATTAAATAACTAAGGTCCATTTTATTTAATTATTAATGGAGCCTAAAATAAAAATGTTATTTTATTTTTAACAAGTTTTCCAAGTATCTTTTATTTTCAAATAAAACCTACTGATTTGGTTTTGAAAATATTTGGATTTCAAATGGAGCTTTTAAATAAATTAAAACCCATTTGATTTATTAACTAATGTCCATTTTATTTAATTATAAATGGACTCTAAAATAAAATTATTATTTTTATTTTGGGTTTTGGTTTATGTTGTTGTTAAACAGAACCAAAACTTATTACTAGTGTGGTGAATTGTTTGAATAGTTGGTTGAAATTCAAAACAGAAATTTGAATTAGAAAAAGAAAAAAAGCAAACAGGAAGGAAAAAAATAGAAACTGGCTAACCCAACCCAGCAGCCCGACTGAGCCCAGTACCAGCCCAGTCTTTCTCCCCCTCCACGAAACGTTTTTCACTTAAAGCCGCACCCACAGAGACACCGACTGGTGGACCCCGTTCCCTCTCCCTTTCTTTCACTGCCAAGCGGACCCCACCCCTCCAGCTCACTGTCTTCAACCCTGCGACCACTTCCTTCCCCCGTTTCTGCATTGATCTCGCGGGAGTAATTCTCGTCAATACAGCGAGTAATGTCTGTCATCAATCACGCTCAGTAACTCGCCTGCGTTCCCTCTCTCTTTCCCCTCTCTCGCCCGACCCTCTCTGCCTCAGAGCTGTTCCAATTTGGAGCCACATCACCTCTGACTCTGGCAGAGCTCCGCGGGAAATTCTGGCCACACCTCGCCGCCTCTCAACTTCCTCTGCACGCGAGCTTGTTCTACATCGCCTGGCATACCTCCCAGCGTCAACCGCTTGGCCGCGGCCACACCAGACGCTCGGCTTCGTCAACTTCTGAGCACCACCGACATCGCGACTACTCCGGCGAAACCTCCCTGGTAAGCCAGACCGCCCTGACCCCTCTCGTTCACGCACACACACATTAGGGCATGCATGTATGTATCTTCTGAACCTCTAAACCTACACATTAGGGCATGCATGTATGTTGTAAGGTTGGGACACTCCCTCTACACATTAGGGCATGCATGTATCTTCTGAACCTCTAAACCTAGAGGGCAGACAACCTTTTTTGCTTCGTATGTACTAGCCGGCAATACATTATCTTTTGGAAGTATATTCTTCATCATTTTCAGCAACTTTTCAAATGAGGAGTCAGGTATAGTACACTCAGCCTTCCATCGCAGCAATTCTAGTGTGCTGCCCAGCTTTTTCAGACCATTTTCGCAATTTGGGTACAACAACTTTTTGTGATCCTCTAGCATGTGATTGAACTTCTCCCTATCCTTTTCAGTTTCACAATCTCTTCGTGCATCGGCAATGGTCCGACCAAGATCATCAGCGGGTTCATCATGTGTCTCTTCTTCATCCTCCCCTTCAGCATCCCCCATGGAAGTATCTCCGTACTCAGGGAAACCATGATAGTTGTCATCCTCCTCCTCTTCTTCATTGTCTTCCATTATAACCCCTCTCTCTCCGTGCTTGGTCCAACAATTATAACTGGGCATGAAGCCGGACTTCAACAGGTGGCTGTGAAGGGTTTTTGAGTCAGAGTAATCCTTCTGATTCCTACATCCACTACATGGACAAAATACAAAACCATTGTGCTTGTTTGCATCAGCAACACGGATGAATTCATGCACGCCATTAATGAACTCGCCAGAGCGTCAGTCAGTACCGTACATCCATTCCGGGACCATGTGCATTATAGTAAAAGTATATCAAAAACCATTACACAACATGATAAAATTATTACAAGTTATATTGAGAGCTTCTAGAGCACTAATTTTGAATTTTGAAAAATTTACATGCACCAATTTGTGAATTGGAGAAAACAATCAACATGACAAATGTGGAGTTTTTTATTATTGTTCCATCAGTGAAAACCTCATTCCATTCTAAGCTCTGAAACTCTAAAATTACACATTTCAATTTTCAGTAACTATGTGCCTAATCAAAATTTGTTACACATATATATCAAAATCCTTCTAGCTACTTCTAGAGCATGCATGCATTTGATCCATATCTCTATACTTCTAGAGCATTATAGAGCTAAAGTAGCAATAAGAGATGAAAGAATGAAGTTCTAACCTTTTAAAGCTTTGGATTTAGGTGTTGCAAACCTAATCTTGACAAATCTTGAGAAAAATGGCATGAACTCTCTTGCTTCTTTGAGAAAAATGGCCACCATATGCTTTAGGGCGCAGCTGGCCAGGAAGCTGTATATATACTGATGGACAACTAGTCCCGGGCCGTGATACGACCCAGGACTAATAGTCCCCGAAAAGAGCTGTTGGCCCGCTCCAGCTTATTAGTCCCGGGCCGTATTACGGACCGGGACTAGAGCTCTGGTCCGACCCGGGACTAGTGTCTTTGGCCATTTCTAGCCGTTGGAGGCCTCACGGCCCGGGACTAGTGCTAGCACTAGTCGCGGTTCGTGACGGGCCGAGACTGGTGACGTTATTCAGATTGAACCGAATGCCTGTTTTCTAGTAGTGGTTGGAAAAAGAGCTTCGGTGTGTAAGACCCGACCTTTATAAGGTAAAGGTCCCTGTGATTGGAAGAAGATCTTCGGTGTCGAGTCTTCGTGATCAAATGCTAGCATCCACAGTTTAAGATGAAGTTTCATAGATACAAAGGTCTTTATTACATCGTCATTCCAGAGATAAACATAGTCTTTTACAACTCCATAGCCATAGGCTAATACAAGAGTTCACATCATAAGTAAATAAAATAAAGTCTTCATCTTCATGTGCCACAGGCAAGCATGTTGAGTGTAGACTCATAACCCTAATCCTCATTAGAGTAACCTGCAACATCATAAGTTACAGCCACAGTGGGTCAATACATTTGGAATTGTATTGGCAAGTGATACTATAGTAGAATAGTAGTATCTAACATCTATATGAATTTGGCTAAGTGTAGCTTAGGCTTTCTTTCCTCAAAATAGGTTTTTCCTATCAGTTGAGAACACTAAGTTTTTGTTTGACAAAAACTCCCAAGGAACCACCAATAGACATTGTTGAACCTTTAATCCTTGTTCAACCACAGGTTTTAAGCTTAGAAATTGGGATGAGGAGAGCCTTGATAACTTCAATGTCTTGATGCTCAAATTGTCCGTTGCCGGGGACACGACTAAGTACTTAGGTTTTTCCTTCTCGAGAGGTGGTGCACTTTCCCCACAAGACTCGACATGCATCGAGACGAGATCTTTCATAAGCCTTCCCTTAGACCAAATGGACGCGTTCCATCCTATCACCCTACCACCATCTATCCATCTGGCTAAGTTATTGCAACCTATATGATCAAGGCAGAGCCCATATGCCATGTGGTTGCACTAGAAGCTTCTAAACACTAAGTATCTCAAATCCCTTTGTTCCTGGGTGGCTTTCCAGAAGTGGGATACACAAGGTAGACCATATACATGGGCCTTGTGTAACCACTCAACATAACCCAAATCATACCATTCCACCCAGGTGATTCATTCACTTAGTTTTTTTATTAAGCAAAAACATAAGTCAAAGACTTAGCAAAATTTTCCATAGCATGAATATATTCCACCCTTGTTTGCTACTATCTGGGCTAAGCATGATAACATGGCAAGTATCTTAATTTAGAGAAATTCTACTAAGATTACATCTACTAGGATTTCCCAAGCATAGCATATTTATATACTTAGCAAAAATTACATGCAAGCCCAATTCAAAATATCACTTGTGCATAGTCAAAATAATAGGACAAAAACATGTAGCACCACTTGCCTTGGTAGTTGGGGGAGTAGCAACAATCTTCACAATCACAATCACCACTAGCACCGAAATCTACACATAAAATGCTAGCACCAAATTTACATTCAAATAATCAAACAAAAATATATGAATGCATGCAAATGCAATGAAATGAATTTTATACACTAAACTATTCAAACCAAACAGTACTGAACACAAAACTAACTATTTATAGTCGAAATAAACTTAAATTTGATTTAAAAACATTTTCTATATAATTTATATAGTCAAAATAAGCCTATATTTGTCTCTGCACAAAATTCCATTTTTTCAGAAGGAAAATACAAATTCAAAACCACAATAGTGTAGGGCTCATTTTTCCGAATCCAATGATATCTTATTTGCCTTTTGTGGATAAACGGAACTCAAGTTATGAATTTTATAAGTTTGAATCAAAATCTAGTTTTTAAATCAAAAATCGAGCCAGGCGGCATCGTCTGATTGGAAGATACCGCTTCGGGTGGATCGAGTTTCCACGCCGTTGGATCAAATCAGATCCAACGCGCCAGATCACAACTTACCCCTTCGCTAACGATCTAACCTAAACCGCTAGATCTAAATCCGACGGCTCAGATTTACGTGTACCCTTTCGCGACCAGTTCTAATCATGACCGCTGGATCTAGATCCAGCGGATCTCATTGCTTTGACCAAACACGGGCGATGCAAATGGCCACTGCGGCGGCTGCGCGTCGGCCGGCGATGTTCTGGCAAGGCCAGAGGGTAAGGGTGGGGGTACTGGGGCTTAACGAGGTCGTGGAGATGCAGTGAAGCTCAACGTGCTCGCGGACGGGGCTAGGGCGCACGAACAAGGCGACGATTCCTCGTCGGAGTTGGCGACGGTGTCGGTCACGTTCAGGAGTTGTCGTTGGTGACGCTACAAGGCACGAGAAGACAGGCAAGAGGTGGGATTAGACGCGCATGGACACGGCGAGTGCATGTGTGCGAACCAGAGAGAAGCGGGGCTAGGGTTTACCGAATTTGTTAGCCGAAGTTGTTCGGGACAGCGGCGATGCGAGCTTGCGTGTGGACAGCCTATCAGCGCTCAGAGGGTGGTGAGTGAGGGGAAAGGAGTGGAATGAGGAGAGGGTTAAGTAGAGGGTGCTCGGGCGCGGGATTACTATGACGTTAACACGAATTGATTTGAGAATCAATCGGCCAGTAACGGGCAGAGACGACGAGTCTACGCGTTGATTGAGGAAGAAGAGGTGACGTGGATGCGGGGCCAGCATGTCAGTGAGGGGGGTGCGTGGGTGCGGGGTGGGAAATAGAGGGGTGAGTTGGGGTTTTCCCGGGTGGGCTCTGTGTTGGGCCGTGGGGGTGGGCCGAGCCATTTGGCTGGTCTGCTCCTATTTTTTCTGTTCTTTTATTTTTCTTTTTCTCAATTGATTTTCTAAATAAGATTTGAATGCTCAAATCAACTCCAAATCAAATCAAACTTTCTCCAAAAATTTGTGAGACCATTCTAGTATCTAAGAGTGTGTAAAACACATAAACTTACTCAGAAACACTTTGTCCCTTTGAAAAATAAAACAAAACCATGCCTCATATGATTGATAAAATGGGCATAAAAATGGTTTTGTTTGAATTCAAACTTTGAAAATTCTTGTGCTAGCTCTAAATGCTTTGACAACATGAATGCAATGCATGCTTTTACAAATCATGATTTTTGGGATGTTACAAATCTAACCCCCTTAGGATGAATCTCACCCTCGAGATTCGGATTGGCTAGCAAATAGGTGAGGGTGATCTTTCCGAAGGTCATCTTCTCTTTCCCAAGTTGCTTCTTCTTTGGAATGATGGTTCCACTAAACTTTGTAGAATTTGATAGTCCTAGTCCTTGTAACTCTTTCTGCAGTCTCAAGAATCTTGATAGGTTTCTCTTCACAGGTGAGATCACTTTCTAACTGAACCTGTTCCAAAGGTATGGTATCCTTCAAAGAAGTTTCTTCCATCTCCAGATAGCATTTCTTCAACTGACTTACATGAAACACATTGTGAACTGCTGACAGTGATTCAGGCAGTTCAATCTCATAAGCCACTTCTCCTTTGCGTCTCAAAATCTTGAATGGTCCAACGTATCTTGGTGCCAATTTCCCTTTGACTCCAAATATCTTCACACCACAAAGTGGTGAGACTCTAAGATAAGCTCTATCACCTACCTCATAGGTGACTTCTCTACGCTTTGGATCTGCGTAGCTCTTCTGTCGGGACTGTGCTATCTTCAATCTATCCTTTACCAATTTGACTTTCTCTTCAGCTTCTTTGATCAGTTCTGGTCCGAACAAATTTCTTTCTCCAACACCACTCCATAGCAATGGTGTAGTACACTTTCTTCCATAGAGAAATTCAAACGGTGCCATCTCAATACTAGCTTGATAGCTGTTATTGTAAGGGAATTCTGTGTAAGGCAGACTTTCATCCCAACTAGCACCATAGTCTAGGGCACATGCCCTCAACATATCCTCCAAAATCTGATTGGTTCTTTCTGTCTGTCCTTCAGTCTGGGGGTGAAAAGCTATGCTGAATTCCAATCTCGTTCCCAATGACTCATGTAGTTGTCGCCAAAAATGCGAGGTGAATTCGGTTCCTCTATCAGACACAATACTCTTGGGGTACTCCATGCAGGCATACAATCCTGTTCATATATATTTTGGCTAACTTAGCACTTGTATAATTAGTATTCACGGGTATGAAATGAGCCACCTTAGTTTGGCGATCTACAACAACCCAAATGGAATCATATCTAGATCTAGTCCTTGGTAGTCCGGTGATAAAATCCATACTTCCAATCAGGGATAGGTAGTGGTTGTAATAACCCTACTAGTTTCTTATGTTCTGCCTTCACTCGACTACACACATCACGCAAGGGAATATGTTCCGCAATATCTTTCTTGAGGTTGTTCCACCAAAATATTTCCTTCACATCCATGTACATTTTGGTGTTACCTGGATGAATGGAATATGGTGAGTTGTGTGCTTCTTGCAGGATCAGTTTCCGAAGCTCCGGATCTTGCAGAATGCAGATACGTTTTCCATACCATAGAGTACCATGTTCGTCTTCATGGAATCCTTTAGCTTTCCCTTTGCTATTTTTTTCCTTTAATCTCTTCAATTTCCTTGTCTAACTTTTGAGCTTCTTTGATCTTATCCAACAATGTGGGTTGAACATCCAATGACATGAGATGTCCTTCAGGTACTATCTCCAATCTGAGATCATCTGGAAATTCTCCCTTAGTAAGGCCATTCACATAAACCTTACGGCTTAAAGCATCCGCTACAACATTTGCTTTACCGGGGTGGTATTGCAAACTCAAGTCATAGTCCTTGATGAGTTCTAGCCATCTTCTTTGTCTCATATTGATTTCTTTCTGAGTAAAGATATACTTCAAACTCTTGTGATCCGTGAACACTTCACAACATTTTCCCAAAAGATAGTGCCTCCATGTTTTGAGTGCATGGACAACAAAGGCTAACTCTAAATCATGAGTAGGATAATTCACTTCATGAGTTTTAAGTTGTCTCGAGGCATAAGCCACAACTTTCCCTTTGATGGGGATATGCCTACTGGGGTATACCCAGCAGGACGTTTCCGACTGGCCCAAGGCCCGGCGAGTGGGTCTACAGAACGGCGAGTGGATCGAAGCCCAGCAAGGAACCGAGCGACTGGAAGCTCAAGGCCCAGGCGAGTAGATAGGCCCAGTCGGGTGAGGTTAAACGGCTACCGAAGCTTTAACCGAATCGGTTGAGATATGTAAACCCTAGGGGAGGTGAGCCTATATAAACCTCCCTATAGGGTGAGTAGAGACACGTTCCCAGATACACCCAAGCGACTAGCTGCCTAGCCGCCGAGCTCGCCCATTGTAACACCTTGATAATACAATCTAGCAGGAGTAGGTCTTTACCCTCCGGGGGGCCGAACCTGGGTAAAACCCTGTGTCTTTGCCCTCATCTCACACCGCAGATGGCTGGCCGCCCTTGCCCCTCGTTCTACTACTCGTTGCCGATTGCAGCATCTGCCGTGACCATTCCCACGACAGTTGCGCCCACCGTGGGGCCTGGCCGGTCTGGCCGGTGTTCTGCAGCGAGATCCAATCTGCCCATCAACGAGACAGTCGCCACCGGCCGCATGATAGCGATCGGCGAGATGCTCCAAATCTTGCCGAGCAGCTACGTCCCGGCGGCGCGACCCGTCACGCACAGCGTGATCTTGCCGATCGGCACGATCAGCCTCTTCGTCGGCCTCACCGACGTCATCGTCTCGGAGGATTCGGCTCGTATCCGCGAGTCGCCGCCACGCGATCGGCTCTCCGAAAGCCAGATCCGCACGATCCATCGCCTCGCCTCCGAGTACAACTCGGCCCACAACAACGTGGCCGGGAACTCGGCGGCCGCAGAGGATGCGGCCCTCGCCGACGACGCCGACTCGGCGACCCCGGCGTCACTCGCCGGATCCATCACCGCGGCTTCATCCGCGGGCTCCATCGCCCAGGTCTCCAACGCGGGAGATTTCGAGGACCCCTCTATCCTCGGGATCTTCGAATTCGACTCCGGGTCGGAGAACTCCGCCGATCTCCACGACGGAACCGGTCGTTACGCCGCGACCTACATGGCGACCGGCGCCGACCCGCCGGAGGATCCGTTCTCCACCCCAATCCCTCCTAACGCCACGGCCATGGAGGTCGAGGAACTCCGCCTGAAACTGGCGGAGGCGGTACGCAAAGAGCAAGCCGAGCGCGAAAAATTTCGCCTCGAGCAGGTGACGGCGCAGGAATTATCGCGCTACCACCAGCAGCGGATCAGGACGCGCCTGAACCCCACCGTTCAGGGGCGTGCCCTGAACTTCGACGACGAAAACGACCCGGCCCGCATGGACCAGGAGGGAGCGCCACCAGGAGGGAGCGCCCGGCCCCCGCCAGGATCAACTGCAATGGGTGCCCCACCTCCACCCAACCGCACCCCCCCAAGGGACCAGCCGCGGTTAGTAGTCTCCTCACGAGAGCGAGACGCAAACGGCCTCCCACTGTTCTCCACCCCGATGGACAACCTCGTGGCAGGCCGAGCAGCAGTCGACAGCATCACGGCGACCGGCAACGGCGCCCTGCAGATCGAATACGTCAAGGCCCTGCTCGCAAAGGCCGTCGAGCAGCAGAGAGCGGGCGCCGACTCGCAAGGACGGGTATACTCGCGTTCCTCGGGAAGCAGAGCGGCCTCGAGCGGCCGCCCCGCGGTGGCAAACACCCTCAACTGCCCGCCACCAGAGCCACTGCAGCTCCAATACCGATCCGCGAATGCGGCGCTCTCCACCAACGACCCCAGGCCGGCAACCAACCTTGTCGCCGCCAACGGGCAACCCGTCGACGCCCGCACACACATCATCAACAACCAAAGCTGGCGCGCACGCCAGCCCGACGACCTGCGACACACCCTAACCAATCGCCGCGACGGCGAGCCCAAGGGGTCGCTCAGTCGACTCGGACCCAAGTGCTACGGACCAATGATCCGAGGCGAGAAGTATCCGCCAAACTTCAAGGCGCCAAAAGAAATAGAAAAGTACGACTCCTCGTACGACCCCGCCGTATGGCTCGACACATACCTCATGGCGATGGGGATCGCGGGCCACACTGACCTGCTCGCCGCCCGTTACCTCTCCCTGATGATGGAGGGGACGTGCAGGCAGTGGATCAACACTCTCCCCCAGGACAGTATCGACTCCTGGGAGGAAATGTGCGACGCCTTCGTCAGGCACTTCGAGTGCTCCTACACCCGCGCCACCACTATTGAGGACCTGGAACGGTGCGTCCAGGGATCCCGCGAGTCGACCCGCAACTGGGTCCAACGGTGGCAAGAGCTTTGGTACAACGCGGTCGGCATCCACCCGGACACCGCGATCCATTGCTTCAAGACCTCGTGCCGCTACGAGCCCCTAGTCGCCAAGCTTAAGCGACACTCCCGCACACTCGACAACATCCCCGACCTCCTCGAGATCGCCAAACGGTACGCCGAGGAAGATCCAAACCAGGAAACTTACGACGAGTCGGGAGGTCAACGCCGCACGGGCGGCAATGACGGCGGACGCCGATCCGACCTACGCTACAGCGGCACTCGCCTCACCGGCAAGCGCCATAGTGACGGGCGAGTCGACTTCGTCGCCAACGCCGGGCACGCGCAGCGCGAACCCAAGAGCTTCCGCCGCGACGGAGGGCAACGCCGCGACGGCGGCAACTACAAGAACAAGCCAAGGTTCGATCCTGCGGCCCTCCTTAACCAACCATGTGCATTCCATAGCAGGGAAGGGAAGCCCGCAACGCACACCACCGCCGACTGCCACACCCTCAGGGAGATCGAGAAGGCACGGCGAGCACGGGAGGACCCCGACAACGACCCGCCAAACGGCGGCAAATTCGGCAAAGTGGCCGGCTCGCTCCACACCTTCACAGGCTTCAACACGAAGCGCGAGAAGAAGGTCATCGCCCGCGCCGTCGCCGTCAACGCGGTGGCCCAAATAGACGTCCCGCAGTTCCTGAACTGGTCGGAGCAGCCCATCACCTGGAGCCGCCAAGACCACTCGCCACGCATCGAGTACCCAGGACGAGTCGCCCTGGTGGTCAAGCCCAAGGTTGGCGACTACTGGCTCCCCAAGACACTGATGGACGGCGGCAGCTCCATCAACATCCTCTACCTCGACACCTTCAGGCGGCTGCGGCTCCCGCAGTCAATGATCGAGACGACTCACACCACATTCAACGGCATCGTCCCCGG
Source organism: Avena sativa (assembly GCA_916181665.1). Lineage (NCBI taxonomy): Eukaryota > Viridiplantae > Streptophyta > Magnoliopsida > Poales > Poaceae > Avena > Avena sativa. The sequence goes on from OV702285.1 coordinate 19,820,140, forward strand.
TCGAAAGGCGTACCCGATCGGCAAGGTCACGCTGCCAGTAACCTTTGGCACACCGGCAAACTTCCGCACCGAGCGGATCGTCTTCGAGCTGGTGCCCTTCGACAGCCCCTACCACTGCGTCCTGGGGCGACAGGCGTTCGCTAAATTCATGGCAGCGCCCCACTACGCGTACAACGCGATGAAGCTCCCCGGGCCGTGCGGCGTCATCACCATCCACGGCGACCCCGACATGGCCGCTGAGTGCGAGGCCAAAGGAGCAGAGCTCGCCGACGCAGTCATCGCGGCGGAGACAAACCACGCCGACGAGCTCGCCAAGTACGCGAGCGGGGTCAACAATGACGACCCCACCATACTCAAGAAGCCCAACTCAGAGGGCGCAAACACCTCAACCTTTGAGGCCACGACGCACACTCGCACCGTCGAGCTGGTCCCAGGCGACTCCAGCCAGACGGTGACGATCGGGACGGGCATGAGCCCAGCCTAGGAAGGCGCGCTCATCGAGTTCCTCCGTGAGAACAGGGACATCTTCGCATGGAAACCCTCCGACATGCCCGGTGTCCCTAGGGAGCTCGCTGAGCACAAGCTGAACGCCGACCCCAAAGTACGACCTGTCAAGCAGTCGCTAAGGCCCTTCAATGAAGAGCGCCGTCGAGCAATCGCTGAGGAGGTGCAGCGGCTACTCGCCGTCGGCTTCATCCGGCCAATAAAGTACTCCAAGTGGCTGGCAAACCCAGTCCTGGTCGAGAAAAAGAACGGGACCTGGAGAATGTGTATCGACTACACAAACCTGAACGGCGCCTGCCCAAAGGAGCAGTTCGTCCTCCCGCGGATCGACCAGATAATCGATTCAACCGCGGGCTCGGAGTCGCTATGTTTCCTCGACGCCTACTCTGGGTATAACCAGATCAAAATGGTTGTCGAAGACGAGGAAAAAACGGCGTTCATCACGCCATTCGGAGCCTTCTGCTACACCGCCATGACCTTCGGCCTCAAGAACGCCGGGGCGACCTACCAGCGGTGCATGCAAGAATGCCTCGCGAGCCAAATTGGCCGCAACATCCACGTCTACATCGACGACGTGGTCGTGAAGTCCGCTCGCCAAGGCGACCTACTCGCCGACCTGGCGGAAACTTTTGCCAACCTGCGAAGATATAAGATAAAGCTCAACCCAAGCAAGTGCACCTTCGGTGTACCCGCCGGACAACTATTGGGGTACGTCGTCTCCAAACGAGGGATCGAGGCGAACCCCACAAAGATCGACACGATCGCCCGGCTCGGCAAACCCGAGTGCCTGCGCGACGTCCAGAAGCTGGCCGGGCGAGTAGCGGCTCTCAGTCGCTTCATCCCCCGCCTGGGCGAAAAGGCGATGCCCCTATACCGCCTGATGCGCAAGAACCCCACCTTCCAGTGGGACAAGGAGGCGGACGACGCGCTCTGCGACCTCAAAAAGGTGCTACTCGCCGCACCACTACTCGCCGCCCCCGCCGACAAAGAACCCATGCTGGTTTACGTCGCGGCGTCCGAGCGCGTCGTCAGCGCCGTGATGGTCGTCGAGCGACCAGAGGAAGGAAAGGAGCGCCCGGTCCAGCGGCCGGTGTACTACATCAGCGAGGTCCTCACCGAGTCGCGCCAGCGGTACCCACAATACCAAAAGCTAGTATACGCGGTCTTCAGGGCTCAGCGGCGCCTGCCGCACTACTTCCAGGAGCACCCGATCACGGTCGTCTCCTCAGCACCACTGCAAGAAATCATCCGCAATCGCGAGGCGATCGGGCGGGTCGCCAAGTGGGCCGTCGAGATCGGCGTCCACAACATCAAATACGAGCCACGAAAGGCGATCAAGTCACAGGCACTGGCAGACTTCATCGCCGACTGGGAGGAGGCCCAGCAGCCAGAGAAGCTGCCGTACCTCCACTACTGGAGCCTGCACTTCGACGGCTCCAAGAACGCGGACGGTGCAGGCGCAGGGATAGTGCTGACTTCACCAAAGGGTGACAAGCTCCGCTACATCCTATGCCTCGACTTCACGCCCTGCACCAACAACATGGCTGAGTATGAGGCCCTACTCCACGGCATGCGAGCCGCCAAGGAGATGAACGTCAATCGCCTCCGCTGCTACGGAGATTCCGACCTCGTCGCAGGGCAAGTCGCCGGCACCTGCGACGCCGTCTCCCCTACCATGGCGGCGTACCGCCAAGCAGTGGACAAGTTGGGCGGCCACTTCACCGGCTATTCCGTCGAGTGGATCGACAGGCAAAAGAACGAGGAGGCCGATGCACTCTCCTGCATCGGGTCGGCTCGACTCGCACCACCCGCCGGCGTTTTCCTCGACACGATTACCAAGCCATCAGTCTCTCCCCCGAGGGAGATCGACATTGGGGTCCCACTCCAACCAGAGGCAGCCTTGGTCGCACTCGTCAACGAACCCGACGACTGGACCAAACCCTACATCGCCTACCTGGAGGCCGGCACCCTGCCGGCAGACGAAACAGACGCTCGAATGATCGCTCGTCCATGCAAGTCCTACACCATCATCGACGGCGAGCTCCACAAACGCAGCGTCACCGGCGTGTTCCAACGCTGCGTCCAACAAGCCGAAGGACACAAAATCCTCCACGACATTCACTCCGGTGACTGCGGCCACCACGCCGCCGCTCACTCCCTGGTCGCCAAGGCTATGCGACATGGCTTCTACTGGCCCACCGCACACGCCGACGATGTCGATATCGTCCAGCGATGCGCCGGGTGCCAAAAGTACGCCAATCAGACGCACGTACCAAGCTCGGCGCTCAAAACAATCCCCATCACCTGGCCATTCGCCGTGTGGGGCATGGACATGGTAGGCCCCTTCAAGAAGGCCCCCTCCGGCTACACCCACCTGCTAGTCGCCGTCGACAAATTCACGAAGTGGGTGGAGGCCAAGCCAGTCCGGAAATGCGACGGGAAGACTGCCACTAAATTCCTACGCGAGCTCATATATCGCTACGGGTTCCCAAACAGCATCATCACGGACAACGGCACCAACTTCGCCAAGGGAGCCATGGCCGAATTCTGCGAAGAGCATCACATCTGGCTCGACCTCGCGTCAGTCGCCCATCCGGAATCCAACGGCCAGGCGGAACGGGCCAACCAAAGCATCATCCACGGCCTGAAGCCGCGACTCCAAGTACCACTCGAGCGCACCGCCGGGTGCTGGGTCGAGGAGTTGCCCTCTGTCATCTGGGGGATCCGCACCTCAGTCAACAGATCGACGGGATTCACTCCCTTCTTCATGGTCTACGGCGCCGAGGCAGTCATGCCCACCGACCTCGAACACGACTCGCCGCGGGTCGTCCACTACACGGAGGCTGCAAACGAGCTTACCCGCCAAGACGGGATCGACCAACTCGATGAAGCACGCGACCTCGCTCAGTCACGCACCGCCATCTACCAGCAAGGACTCCGCCGCTACCACAGCCGGCGGGTGAAAGCTCGCACCTTCCAGGAAGGCGACCTGGTGTTACGCCTCATCCAGGACAAGAAGGGCATGCACAAGCTCTCCCCTCCGTGGGAAGGCCCATTCGCTATCGGGCGTGTACTCGGCAACGACGCCTACTACCTCATCGACGTCCGTGACGGCGAACTCAACGTCAAGCGACCATGGAATGTAAACCTCCTACGGAAGTTCTACTCCTAGAACCCCACACATGTACTCTCCAGTCGCTATGAAATAAAAAGAAACGGTTACCGCAAATTGCGCCTACTCTCCATGACTTGTGTCACTCGCACTCGTAATAACAGCGTTACGCTAAATGCAGAAGTCAACCTTTGGTACAGCGATCGGCACGGCTAAGTAGTGCGGTGTAAGAGCACTGAATCACCTCAGGTCTTGCATCGTCCATGAAAAACGCCCACCCGGAGCCCCATTGGAGTCGCCTAGCTCGACTGGTTCTACGAGCCAAGACAGCTGCCCTCGCTTCTCACAGCGACCTTGGTCCTCCGCATCCTCGGCATAGCGACTCGAACGGCTAAGTACCACGCTCGGGGACTGAAGACCAGTCCGTCGCGAGCGGTCAGGGAAAACGCCAAGTAAGAGAGCGTGCCTAGGACTCGCCACGCGACTGACCCCACGGGCCAGGCAGGAGTGACGCGCTCACACCAACGCGCTAATTCCTCAACCACCCTCGAGTCGCGCCTAGAACTACCAAGTACCACGCTCGGGGACTCGGCCACCCGACCCCGTTCGCGCACGGGAAAACGGTAAAGTACAGAGCACTCAAGGGAGTCGCCTAGCGACTGGCTCTTCGAGCTCGGGCGAGTCGACCAAAACATCAAAACACATGACAACAACACATATATCATATACGAGGTAAAACCCCACAAAAAGGGCGGACGCGCTCGGGGACTCGTTCAAAAATCAATCACAAACACACAAAAAATACCAAAAAGACACGACGTCTCATTCAATCGCATATTGTATTGTTTCATGTTACAAAATATGCCCGCACGGCAGAACTGCTGCTAACGCCACAAGGCAAACTACCCTACTCTGCAGGCTTCGATGACGACTCGCCAACATCCCGGCGATTGCGGATGAACGCCATGTACGGGTTTGATGGATACGTCGTCAGTTCACCCGCCATCGCCGCGCGAAAAGGTTGCTCGACCTTGAAGTCACGATGCGGTGGCTCGGGGTCGTTCGGCGCGACAACCGTCTCTTGGTACGGCAGGAGGTCGCCCATTGCCCAGACACGTTCCGAGTACGTGGCGGCACGTTCCTGCAACTTAAGGACCTCGGACAGCTCCACCGCGCCAGTCGACGATGGATACCCACTCGTCACATCGTCAATGTCGAAATCTTCGGGGAAGTGGGCGAGTCCAAGGCTCAGTGCCGTCGACGCTCCACGCCGAAACGCCGACCGCGTCATGAACTCAACGACCGCGGGCGCCTTCTCCAAATACTTCCACACCTCAACGAGGTCGCTGGGAATCACCTCCGTGGGCGATATTTCTTGGAGGTAGGCGCGGATGCACATCGCCGACAACGTCACCGAATCGATCAGCATGCTTACGCACTGCCTCGCGTCGAGCGAGCTCGCCTCTCCTTCGCTATCAGTGATGCGACCTGCGAGTAGAAGACCATGATGAGTACGACGGACACCACAAAGCCACAACCACTATAAAGGGAAGATGTACTCACCAAGCAAAGGGCGGGCGAGTCCCGTGATGAAGCACTGAAGCGACGTATGGTCGTCCTGAAGCCCAGCAATAAGGACTTCCGACATCTTGCGATCCTCCTCAGCGGCCGCAATGGCGGCCTTAGCTCGCCCGTTAGCTGAGCTCGCTTCTTCTCTCGCCTCCTACAGTTCGCGCTCGAGGGCGACGATCCGCTGTTCAGCGGCACCCAGAGCAGATCGCGCCGCCACCAACTCACCAGCGGGGACAAGCCCCTGGCGAGCTTCTTCTGCCTTCGCAGCAACATCTTGAAGCCCTTTGTTCGCCTCCTGGACGATGGCCAGCTCCCTCTCCGCCCGCTGTTTCGCGGCCAATCGGTCCGCTGACTCAAGCTGCAGACCCTGCACGTCACCAAAAGGTTAATCAAAGAAAAATTCCTAAGTGCCCACCCGCTGCAATTCAGCGCGTGCGCACTCGGGGACTGGCGGTCAAGAAATTCCTAAGTGCCCACCCGCTAAAATTTAGCGCGTGCGCACTCGGGGACTGGATGCGACAAACAAAAAATGAGAAGTTATAAGAATCAGGCCACTGCAAAGAACCGACCTGATCCTCGGGGACTGGATGTACCTGGATGGCCGCGCCAAGCATGCTGTGGAGTTGTACCGCGTCCACGGACGCGAGAAGTGCCGGCGTGTGCCCGCGACGTTGGTCGACTTCAGCATCGCCGGTCCCAGGAGCGTGGCTCGAGGGCGCAGGCCCACTCACCGTGGCCGCCTTGGTCACGAAGCGCGGAAAGGTAGCAATAGAGGCACCCGCTCCGAGAGAGGTCGCCTCCGCCGTTCCAGGCAAGGAAGCACCCTCCTTCGTAGACGCGGCTGCCTCCATCACGGGCCCAGCTGGTGCGACCGATGTATCATCAGAGATAGTGACGGTGTCGGCACCCTTGGCCTTCTTACTGCCATCCGCCGAGGCGACGACCTCGTCCACCTTCCTCTTGCGGGAAGGATCCTCCTCGCTAGTGGCGGAGGGCACCTTAGCCACGGTCGGGTGGCCCATCCTTTTCACTCCGGTCCTGCGCATCAATCAAATCAATAGAAACAATCGAAATAGTTATGAAAAATAAGGAAGGGTGAGCGCACTCACTTGGCGACTGGGATGAAACGTAGTCCCGTACGGAGGCCGGCCGGTTTTTCCAGTTCAGGGCCCAGTCGGCGACTGAGCCCCAGCTCCAGGACGTCGCGTGCCCAAGACACGGACGGCTTCTTCGTCGTTGAGGCCGCAGCTGGCGCCTCTGGGACATCCTCGCGGGAGCCTCCTTGCGAGGCGAAGCCGCTGCAACCGGAGCCTCCTTGCGAGGCGAAGCCGCCGCAGCCGGAGCCTCCCCCAGCCCAGAGACTGGGGCGAATGGCGGAGGCATTGAAGCCAGCAGCACTTCCACGGTCGCCGCGTCCAGCACGGCTGTCGCTGGCGGCGCGCCATCACCGGCTGGGCTGGGAGCGTCGGAACCGCTCGCCGAGTGCGGCGGCGAGGCCGTCTTCGACGGCTTCGTCTTCTTCTTCGAGGGGGCCCTCGCCTCCCTTTCCTTCTTCTTCTTTGCCGGAGTGGCTTGACGGCGCGAGGTGGTCTCTGGGAGCTCGTCGTCGTCATCATGACGCTCGAGGCTTCTGCTTGCCTCGATCTCGCGCTGTCGTTGCCCGCGGGTCTTTCGGACCAGCGGGGCGACCTCCTCTTCGGACTCGTCCTCGTCGTCCTCGTTGCCCCTGGCAGGCGGCGATTCGCCTATGTCCTGGGCGGATGGGCCCGAGCTCTCGTCGTCCGAAGGTGGGAGCCACCCTTACACCACTTGGAATAGCTGCAACGAATGAAAAACGGAATCAGAATTACCGCGACTGCATAAACTGCGACTGCGAGCAAGGTAAAGTAATTACCGTTGGAGCCGGACGCTTCGCGGTGTAGGGGGCGACCCCAGCCTGCGCATCCAGGTACACCGCCTGGGTAATCTTCTTCAACGCTGGGAGATAATCCTCCAGCTTCCACTCGTCGAGGCAGGCCTTCGTCGAGTCTCCCCGGCCCGTGTACTGGTACATGTAGTGGTCGCGCTGGGCGAGTGGAACGAGCCGCCGCCCAAGCCAGCAATTGTACAAGTTTATCGTCTGAAGGCCCTTCTTTTTCAGACCACGGATGGTCTGGAGCATCTCGTCAACGACCATCCGCTGGTCGTCGGGGAGCTTGCCGACTTGGAGATGGCGCGGCTCGGAACGATTAGCGGAGTACCGCGGGATCGCCACCTCGCCCTCCGGGGTCGCCTCGGCCACGTAGAACCACGACTTCTTCCAGTCGCTCGCTGCCTTGGCGGGTAGCATCAGATCAAAGAAAGAAGCTTTGGATTTGAGCTGAAACGTCAAGCCGCCCGCGGCTAGCATTGGGCCGCCTGCCTCCTCGCGGCTGATCCGTCCGTGGAACAGATCTTGCCACAAGGGAAAGTAGGGCCGGCAGCCCAAGTAGCATTCGCAGAACGCCACGAAGATGGCGAGCTGCTCGATGCTGTGGGGACCCAGATCTGAAGGCTGGATCCCGTAGTAGGCGCAGAAGCGCCGGAAGAACAGGGACGTAGGAAACCCTAGCCCCTGCTCGAGATGACTGGTGAAACAGACGAATTCCCTCTCTCGCGGGTTTGGGGTCGTTTCTCCGGCTACGGGGATACGCCAACAGCCAGCTCGCAGGATCCCGGCTTCCTCGAAAGAGGCCAGCTGTGCCCTCGTACACTTGGATCTACCCCACGGCTCGATGGAAAGGGCCATGGCCGAGAGATTGGTTGGAGGTCGGAGGATTTCGGGTCGGCTGGTTCGCAGTGCGGAGGAAGGAAAATGCGCGCAATCGGAAGAATTGGTGAGGAGTTGGCTCTATGGTTGCCTGCCATTCCTCTTATATAGCGGGAGTTACCCGCCAAATCAGGGAGCCGTTACCACGCGGTGATTACGCCGAAAGTTACCGTTGGATTATCCCAACGGCTAGTTTGACCACGCCTGACGGTCCAACTACGGCCACTCGGCTCGCCGACCCGGCTCGCCAAAGCTGCAACCTGGATCATTGGTTGTCTCCTTTATACAGGAGCCCGCCGACGATTCGACTGGATGCCTACTCTGAAGCCGTGTACTCCGACTGCCAGCAGCCACCTACGCCTAATCGACGACGGCCTCGAGGACTACTGATGGGGATATGCCTACTGGGGTATACCCAGCAGGACGTTTCCGACTGGCCCAAGGCCCGGCGAGTGGGTATGCAGAACGGCGAGTGGATCGAAGCCCAGCAAGGAACCGAGTGACTGGAAGCTGAAGGCCCAGGCGAGTAGATAGGCCCAGTCGGGTGAGGTTAAACGGCTACCGAAGCTTTAACCGAATCGGTTGAGATATGTAAACCCTAGGGGAGGTGAGCCTATATAAACCTCCCTATAGGGTGAGTAGAGACACGTTCCCAGATACACCCAAGCGACTCGTTGCCTAGCCGCCGAGCTCGCCCATTGTAACACCTTGATAATACAATCTAGCAGGAGTAGGTCTTTACCCTCCGGGGGGCCGAACCTGGGTAAAACCCTGTGTCTTTGCCCTCATCTCGCACCGCAGATGGCTGGCCGCCCTTGCCCCTCGTTCTACTACTCGCTGCCAATTGCAGCATCTGCCGTGACCATTCCCACGACACCCTTCTTGCATCAAAACTCCACCCAATCCTTGGTGAGATGCATCACAATAAACTTGGAAATCCTTCTCCAAATCTGGCAGACATAAGACCGGTGCTGTCACTAGTCTCTTCTTCAATTCCTGGAAACTGACTTCACAACCTTCAGTCCAGTCAAACTTCTTGTCTTTCTTAAGTAACTCCGTCATTGGCTTTGCTACCTTTGAGAAATTCTCAATGAACCTTCTGTAGTATCCTGCCAAGCCAAGGAAACTACGAACTTCTTTCACTGACTTGGGAGATTCCCACTCAGTTATAGCTGACACCTTTGCGGGATCGATAGCTACACCATCTCCTGACACAATATGTTCGAGAAATCCAACTTCATTCAACCAGAATTCACACTTACTAAACTTGGCATATAGCTTGTGCTCCCTGAGTTTCTCAAGTATCAAACGCAAATGCTCTTCATGTTCTTCTTTGCTTTTGGAATAGATCAAAATGTCGTCGATGAATACGACAACAAACTTGTCAAGAAATTCCATGAACACCTTGTTCATCATATTCATGAAATAGGCTGGTGGGTTTGTCAAACCAAATGGCATCACGGTGTACTCATACAATCCATACCTAGTGGTGAAAGCAATCTTAGGTATATCTTGATCTCTAATCTTAAGCTGAAAATAGCCTGATCGGAGATCAATCTTTGAGAACACACGGGCTCCTTCTAGCTGATCAAACAGATCGTTGATTCTAGGCAAAGGATATTTGTTCTTGATAGTCACCTCATTGAGTGAACGGCAATCTATGCATAACCTTTGGCTTCTATCCTTCTTCTCAACAAACAGAACTGGTGCACCCTAAGATGAAGAACTTGATTGAATAAATCCTTTCTGCAACTGTTCTCCAAGCTGTTTCTTGAGTTCTTTCAACTCATCCGCTGACACCTTGTAGGGTCTATTTGCTATTGGTACCGATCCTGGCAGTAAGTCAATCAGAAACTCTACATCGATCTCTATCTGGTGGCATTCCAGGCAATTCCTTCGGAAAAACATCCGGATACTCCCTCACAATTAGCACACTATCTATGCTAACCCCCTTAAGAGAATTTAGCTTACTCCCTTTAGATTCAAAGTTAGACTTGAACCTGATTTGTTTCTTATCCGGGTTTATGAGTGTGACAGTACGATTGGCACAATTGTTGGGGATATGCTATATGGGTATTCTCATAGCATGTCTCCTATCCGGATAACCCGGCTGGCCGGCCCAGTTAGATGGATCTAGAAGGGAGGCCCATGCCGGATAAAGGAAGGCTACGGTTGGAGTCACCGGCGTACCCGTAGCCTTGGAGTACAAGACACGCAAGACTAGTAATAGACGGTGTAGGACTCTGTAACCTGTCCGACTAGGACTTTTCCCTGTAACCCCAGGACCTGGCGACTATATAAGTCGGCCTATGGGAGCCTTTAGGGCACGACCAAGTAGCGATTAGCATACACCTCGCACAGCGAACCTATCTCTGTAACTCGGCGTATTGACATTATAGTGATTTACAGCAGGAGTAGGATTCCGCCACCGTTGTGGGATCTGAACCTGGGTAAGCTGTGTTACCTCGTACCCGTCAACCGTCCGCCTTCCCCCACGTCTCTAAACACGCAATGTGAGGACCCCTCCATGGCGTACTCGTCGACAATACCACGACAACAATCTAGTACTCCTTCATACTTAGTCATCCAATCCATTCCCAAAATTACATCCAATCCTTGGGAATCTAGGATTATCAAACTAACTGGAAACTTATACTTTCCAAACTCTATTACTAGATCATGACATCCAAAGTTCACTATCATCTCTCCACCGGGAGAGCTTACTTTTATAGGACACCCAATAGTTTCAGTTGGAAGTCCATTTTTATCAACAAATGCTCTTGATATGAATGAATGTGATGCGCTAGTATCAAAAAGAACAAGTGCTGGAAAATAATTGAGCTTGAACTTACGCTCCACAACATCAGACTCTTCATATATTTCTTCCACATTGATGTGGTTCACTTGTCCCTTCTGGAAAGGGTTGGGCTTGTTGGCTCCTTCAAATTTCTTTTCTGGGCATTCATTTGCATAGTGCCCCATCTTCTTACACTTGAAACACTCAACCTGACTGAGGTCTTTCTTTGCAGGCTGACTTACATTACCACTTCCACTGTGGTGGCTCTTGTGTCCACTCTTGTGGTTCTTATACTTGTCATTGTCATGACTGCGATGATGCTTGTTGTCATGGCGACGGTTGTGGTTGTGGTGGTTGTTGTACTTCCCATGCTTGTGGAATCTAGAACTTCCATTATCATCATTATGGGAACGCTTGTGAGACGATCCCGAGCTATGCTTATCAAAGTTATGCTTCCTCTTCCTTCCCTCAACCTGTTTCATCTTGTTTTCCAAGATGGTGGCCTTGTCACAAAGTGATTGATATGTTGGGACATAGGCAACAGATAGCTACAGGTTCAATTCATCATTCAATCCTTTGAGGAAATTTTCCTTCCTCTTGGCATCAGTATCAACCTCATCCGGTGCATAGCGCGCCAGATTTTTGAACTCCTCAATGTACTCAGCCACACTGCGGTGACGCTGTTTCAGATTGTGGAACTCTTTCTTCTTTAGGTTCATCACTCCTGATGAGATGTGGGCAGTGCGGAAACTGTCGTCGGATTGTCGACAAGTATGCCATAGGGGGTCCTAGTGGCGTTGTAAAGATGGGGCATGAGACGTCGGATGTTCCAGGAGCAGTGAGCACAAGTTTACCCAGGTTCAGATCCGACTGCGGTGATCGGATCCTACTCCTGCTAGCAACCCGGTAATATATCGGCGTAAGCCGGATGTTATAATGGATTACAAGAGAGGTTCGCCTATGCGAGTTGGTTGTGGTTGTCTATCGAGTTGCTTCCCTAAAGGCTCCCATAGGGCCGGTTTATATAGTTACCGGGGCCTAGGGTTACAGGGAGAGACATATCCGGCTACGTTATAGAGTCGGTAACTATGTACAGCTTGGACTACAAGTAATACTATAGGCCTAAGTCGGTAAATCTTCTGGGCCTTGTCATAGCCGGAACTGACTCCTCTTCTTTCTCTGACTGGGCCGCCCGTGAAGCAAAGCTCTAACCCGTTGGTGGGCCACCCTGGTCAGCGAGTCCTGTGGGTATACCCGGAAAGTATATCCCCAACGGTAGCCCTCGGAAGTCTCCAAGATCTGAAGTCAGATAAATCATCTAGCTTGATGGTTTCTTCGTCTTGAGAATCTTGAAGGGTTCCCGGAAACTTCTTTCATTGAGGTAGGATTCCGAGTCAGTTGAGTCAGATATATTCTACTCTGACCTTGATTTTTCCGTTGCTTTGTTTGAAACATAAGCCAGATTTTGAAGGGAATATGCCCTGAGAGGCAATAATAAAATGTTTATTGTGTGTATTCCAAGTATATGATAGATGTTTATTTTGCAGGCTATAATTGTATTAATACGGAAACGTTAATACATGTGTGTTTAATAAACAAACAGAAAGTTCCTAGTTATGCCTCTCTAATAAACTAGCTCGTTGATTAACAAGATGATCACAGTTTCCTGATCATGGACATTGGATGTTGTTAATAATGGGATCACAACATTAGTGTAATGATGTGATGAACATTCATCCGAAGTATAGCATTACGATCAAAGTCATTGAGTTTATATTGCTATAAACAACTTACGAAGTGATCCTAATCCTTAGACCATGAGATCATGTCAATCACTAACACCGGAAGAGTTTCTTGATGACATCAAACGTCACACCATAACTGGGTGATTATAAAGATGGCTTCAAAACTACTAAAGTGTTATGTTGAGACTCATGGATCAAGAGTGGAATTTGTTCTCCCGATGACGGATAGATATACTCTGGGCCCTCTCGGTGATATCACATTGGTTAGCTTGCAAGCAAGTGATTTGATCACTAGAATGTTATATCATGGGAATGAGAAAAGAGTGCATATCAGCAATGAGATCAAACTAGGTATGGAGATACTAATTATCGAATCTCGGACATGTAATATATCGTGAAAGAAAGGGATTAAGATACTAGCATAAAAGGTTCCGACGATCACATGAAAGTCATTGTTGAATGTGTGGGAGTCAGTATGGATCTCCAGGTCCCGCTTCTGATTATTGATCAGAGAGGGGTCTCGATCATGTCCGCATTATTCGTGAACCGTAGGGTGACACACTTAAGGGACACTGACATCCAATTGGAGCAAAAGTTTCATGCCGGAAAGAATAACAAGCGCAGGTATTTATTTCACTAGATACCGAAACAGGTTTTCAGGTGAAATTGCAGAAAGTGTTTTGCATGTGAAATGGAATTCTAGCAAGGGGTTATACGTGAATGTTTGTCATTAAAGTAATTGACTAAATTCTGAATAAATAATATAGTTTTATTCAATGAGAGTTTGCATTAAATTTGGTGGAAATTTAATAGCAATTTTGAGTGGAGGAAATTGAAGAGGTTTTTGTGAGTGGAGTGAACACCCACATGAATGAAGGAGAGGAGGGGCAGCCCCCATGGCCGCGGCCATCCCCTTGGGTGCCCCCTCCTCCTATAAAAGGCACCCCTCTCCCTCTCTCTCACTCACACCTGCTCGTGAAGGATCTCTCTCCCCCTCTAGAATTTATTCCCCAAGGTCTCGGACTAGAGAGATACATGTTCCCGGTGGCTATTCGGCAAGAAAGGGTTGTGCTTCCGCTGCATCGCTGGAGCGAGGAGGCAGAGGTTTCCCGGTGTCTTGTACGTGTGTGCGAGCACGGATGCGCTGCTGCTTTGCAGCGCTAGGACTTCCTCTCGATCTTGAGATCGGCAAGAGATCGTCTACATCAACCACGAGTTCAACTCGTTAAGCTTTGTCGGTCTTCAAGGGTATGTTCTCTACGGATATACATCTGCCCGTTGTTTGTATCTAGTAGATAGATCTTGGTACTTAGTTCCCATCGTAGGAAAATTTTTGTTTTCTATGCTGCGAACCCTTCAGTGGTATCAGAGCCGGATCTATGCATAGATGCTTTACACGGGTAGTACACATATGAGTATGTGGGCGATGATGATCATGTTGTTGCTTCTTAGTTGTAATTTTGGATATTGGTGGCATAGTGGGATGAAGCATCCCGGACAAACTTTACATGTCCTCGCACATGAGACTTGTTCCACGCTTGACATGCAACTAGTTTGCATAAGTGGATAGCGGGTGTCTGTCTCTCCTACTATAGCCAATACCTATTTTTCAACGAGTTTTCAACAATTTGGTTATCCTCGTTGTGGTTCATGTTCGTAGGTAAGAACGGTTCTATCTTCTAAAGCCCTAAACCACGTAAAACTTGCAATGGATAAATTAGAGGCGTCTAGTTTAGATTGTTGCTGGGCTAGTGTTATGATATGGTGATGTTGTAAGTAGAAGTATGAGATGATACTCAACACACATAACGTGTAAGTTCCATAGACCTTGGGCTTACACATAAAGGTATGATAGTGATCATACCACGGTGCACATGATAGAGATCATATGCGGGAACCATATCATTTCACTAATAAACATGTGATGTTTGATAGCATCTTATATTGCTTGTTTAGCGCTTTATTAGCATAATAAGATGATCCCTCATTTAAATATCAAGATAAGAATGTATTTTTCCTTTAGTATGCACCGATTATGTTTTCGTCGCTCCAAGACATCACGTGATGATCGGGTGTTCTTGAATCCACGACCATATTTCGGGTGTAAGACAGTTACACACGCGAATACTAAGGTTCTAACTTGGCGAGCCTAGCATGTACATACATGGCCTCAGAACACGGACCAAAAGGTTAAGCATGAGTCATATAGTAGATATGATGCCCATTTGATGCTCGCCTTTGAAGCTACACTGACTCACGTGATGATCGGACTTGGTATAGTGGATTGGTTCATGTAATCACCAAAAAGGCACGGGGGATGTCATTTTTGAGTGGGAGTTCATTCGTAATATGGATAAGTTGAACTCAATCTATCATAAACTTAGTCTAAACTTTACAAATTCTGTTGTAGATGGCACCACCTGCTTTTAATTTCAATGTGTTCATGGAGAAAGAGAAACTAGCAACGAACGGTAGCAACTTTACCGAATGGGCCATGAATTTGAGGATTCTCCTCTCTGCTGCACAAAAGCAATATGTGCTACAAGCGCCGTTAGGCCCCCCACCTTTAGATGATGCCCCTGACGAGGAGAAGAATGTCTATCAGACTCGTCAGGAGGACCACAACTTAGTTCATTGCGGCATATTGTATGGGCTAGAGCCAGAACTTCGAAAGCGTTTCGAAAATGGCAATGCTTTTGATACAATGAGTGAGTTGAAAATGATTTTCGACACACATGCTGCTGTAGAGAGCTAAAATGCTTCAGAAAAGTTCTTTATCTGCATGATGGAAGAGCACATCTCCGTAAGTGAGCATGTACTCAAGATGTCGGGGTACACCGATAAGCTTGTATCCTTGGGAATATCGATTCCCATTGACTTAGGCATCCATAGTGTTCTGCAGTCTCTTCCACCTAGCTATAAGAGCTTCGTGATGAACTATAATATGCAAGGCATGAAGAAGTCTCTCCCCGAGCTTATGTCAATGCTTAAAACTGCAGAAGTGGAGATATATCAAAAAGGAACATCAAGTGTTCATGATCAATAAGAACACTGGTTACAATAAAGACAAGAAGAGAAAACGGAAGGGAAGTAAGGGCGGCAAGCAGGTTGCCGTGCCTGAAAAGAAACCCCGAGCTAGACCAAAGTCTGATACCGAGTGCTACTATTGTAAAGTGACTGGCCACTGGAAGCGCAACTGCCCCAAGTATTTGGCAGACAAGAAGGCCGGCAAGGGAAACAAAGGTATATATGATATACATGTTATTGATGTGTACTTGAGTAGTGCTCGCAGTAGCACCTGGGTATTTGATACCTGTTCAGTTGCTAATATTTGTAACTCGAATCAGGGGCTGCGGAACAAGCGACAGCTAGCAAGGGGTGAGGTCAAGATGCGTGTCGGCAATGGATCAAGGGTTGATGTGATCACCGTCAGAACGCTACCTCTCCACTTGTCGTCGAGATTAGTAATAAACTTGAATAATTGTTATCTGGTGCCAGCACTGAGCAAAAACATTGTATCTGGATCGTGTTGATGCGAAGTGGTTATTCATTTAAATCCGAGAACAATGGTTGTTCTATTTATATGAATGAAATCTTTTATGTTCATGCACCGATGATGAATGGTTTATTTCTATTGTATCTCGATAATAATGTTACACATATTCAAAATGTTGATGCTAAAAGGACTAAACTTAATGATAATATATCTGCATATATGTGGCACTGTCATCTAGGTCATATTGGCGTTAAACACATGAAGAAGCTCCATTCGGATGGACTTCTGGAATCACTTGATTTTGAATCATTTGATACATGCGAGCCATGCCTTATGGGCAAGATGACTAGAACGCCGTTTTTTATGGTTCAATGGAACGGGCGACAGATTTATTGGAAATCATACATTTTGATATATGTGGTCCAATGAGTGTGTCGGCGTGAGGTGGATATCGTTATTTTGTTACTTTCACGGATGATTTGAGTAGATACGGTTATATCTACTTGATGAAACACAAGTCTGAAACCTTTGAAAAGTTCGGAATTTTAGAATGGAGTGGAAAATCATTGTAATAGAAAGATCAAATTTCTACGGCCCAACCGTGGAGGTGAGTATCTAAGTTACGAATTTAGAACTCACATGAAAGAGTGTGGAATTGTTTCACAACTCACAGCTGCCGGAACACCATAGCGAAATGGTGTGTCGGAATGTCGTAATCGTACTTTATTGGATATGGTTCGGTCTATGATGTCTCTGACGGACTTGCCGTTGTCATTTTGGGGTTATGCACTAGAAACTGCTGCATTCACTTTAAATCAGGCACCATCTAAATCCGTTGAAAAGACACCGTATGAATTATGGTTTGGAAACAAACCTAAGCTGTCATTTCTTAAAGTTTGGGGATGCGATGTTTATGTGAAGAAACTTCAACCTGATAAACTCGAAGCCAAAGCGGAAAAATGCGTCTTCATAGGATACCCTAAGGAAACTATTGGGTATTCCTTCTATCACAGATCCGAGGGCATGGTTTTTGTTGCCAAGAATGGATCCTTTCTAGAGAAAGAGTTTCTTATGAAAGGTGTGAGTGGTCGGAAGGTAGAACTCGAAGAGGTTATTGAAACTTCTCTTCAAAGTATGGCGAGTAGCGCAGTGCCGGAAGTCATTCCGGAGTTGGCTTCACCAGTTGAGGGAACTAATGATAATGATCATGAAACTCTGAAAGAGAATACTACTGAACCTCGCAGGTCTAGCAGGACGCGTGCAGCTCCCAAGCTATACGGAAATCCTGTCATAGATTTTCATGATTGATGAAAATGATGACCCTGCGACGTATCAAGAAGCGATGATGAGCCCGGATTCCAACAAATGGTTAGAAGCCATGAAATCCGAGATGGAATCCATGTATGAAAATCAAGTTTGGAACTTGGTGGACTTACCTCACGACCGAAAGGCCGTGGAGAATAAATGGATTTTGAAAAGGAAAACTGATGCTGATGGTAATGTGACCGTCTATAAAGCTCGACTTGTCGCAAAGGGGTTTTGACAAATTCAAGGAGTTGACTACGATGAAACATTATCTCACGTAGCGATGCTAAAATCAGTTAGGATTATGTTAGCAATTGCTGCATATTTCGATTATGAAATATGGCAGATGGATGTCAAAACCGCGTTTCTCAATGGTAATATTGAAGAAGAGTTGTATATGATACAACCAAAGGGTTTTGTCAATCCTAAGGATGCTAACAAGGTGTGCAAGCTTCAGCGATCCATCTATGGATTGAAGCAAGCATCATGAAGTTGGAATCTCCGCTTTGATGAGGTGATCAAAGATTTTGGATTTGTCCAAACTTATGGAGAAGCTTGTATTTACAAGAAAGTGAGTGGGAGCAATGTGGCATTTCTGATACTATATGTGGATGACATATTATTGATCGGAAATGATATATCTCTTTTAAACAGTGTTAAAAGTTATCTAAACAACAAATTTTCAATGAAGGACCTAGGTGAAGCGTCATACATATAGGCATAAAGATCTATAGAGATAGATCTAGGCGCCTAATAGGGATATCGCAAAGTACATACCTTGATAAGATTTTAAAGAAGTTTAAAATGGACGAAAGTAAGAAGGGGTTCTTACCTATGACACAAGGCACGACATTGAGTAAGACTCAAAGTCCAGCTACGGCGGAAGAAAGATAGAAAATGGACAAAGTCCCCTATGCTTCAGCCATAGGCTCTATAATGTACGCCATGCTATGTACAAGACCGGATGTGGCACATGCTATTAGTTTGACTAGTAGGTACCAATCGAATCTAGGTTCAGAACACTGGAAAGCGGCCAAGAATATCCTTAAGTACTTGCGAAGAACTAAGTATATGTTTCTTGTATACGGAGGTGAAGAAGAGCTTGTCGCTAAATATTATGTCGATGCTAGCTTTGACACCGATCCGGATGACTCTAAGTATCAATCCGGATACGTATTTCTCATGAATGGCGGAGCGATTAGTTGGAGGAGCTCCAAACAACCTGTGGTGGCGGGATCAACAAAAGAGGCCAAATATGTTGCTTCTCGGAAGCGGCTCAGGAAGCAGTTTGGATGAAGGAGTTCATATCGAACTAGGTGTGGTTGCAAACGCGTTGGACCCAATGTTGATCTATTGTGACAACAATGGTTCCATTGCCAATGCCAAAGAACCAAGGTCTCACAAGCATTCCAAGCATATTATGCGCCGGTTTCACTCCATCCGCGAGCATGTCAAGGATGGAGATATAAAGATTTGTAAAGTACATACGGATCTCAATGTAGCAGATCCGTTGACTAAAACTCTCCCTAGAGCAAAACATGATCTACAACAGAACTCCATGGGTGTTAGATACATCACTATGTAACTAGATTATTGTCTCTAGTGCAAGTGGGAGACTGAAGGGAATATGCCCTGAGATGCAATAATAAAATGTTTATTATGTGTATTCCAAGTATATGATAGATGTTTATTTTGCATGCTATAATTTTATTAATACGGAAACGTTATTACATGTGTGTTTAATAAACAAACAGAAAGTTCCTAGTTATGCCTCTCTCATAAACTAGCTCATTGATTAACAAGATGATCACAGTTTCCTGATCATGGACATTGGATCTTGTTAATAACGGGATCACAATATTAGTGTAATGATGTGATGAACATTCATCCGAAGTATAGCACTACGATAAAAGTCATTAAGTTTATATTGCTATAAACAACTTACGAAGTGATCATAATCCTTAGACCATGAGATCATGTCAATCACTAACACCGGAAGAGTTTCTTGATGACATCAAACGTCACACCGTAACTGGGTGATTATAAAGATGGCTTCAAAACTACTAAAGTGTTATGTTGAGTCTCATGGATCAAGAGTGGAATTTGTTCATCCCGATGATAGATAGATATACTCTGGGCCCTCTCAGTGATATCACATTGGTTAGCTTGCAAGCAAGTGATTTGATCACTAGAATGTTATATCACGGGAACGAGAAAAGAGTGCATGTCAGCAACGAGATCAAACTAGGTATGGAGATACCGATGATAGAATCTCGGACATGTAATATATCGTGAAACAAAGGGATTAAGATACTAGCGTAAAAGGTTTCGACGATCATAGGGAAGTCATCGTTGAATGTGTGGGAGTTACTATGGATGTCCAGGTCCCGCTTCTGATTATTGATCGGAGAGGGTCTTTATCATGTCCGCATTATTCACAAACCATAGGGTGACACACTTAAGGGACACTGACATCCAATTGGAGCAAAAGTTTCATGCCGGAAATAATAACAAGCGCAGGAATTTATTTCACTAGATACCGAAACAGGTTTTCGGGTGAAATTGCAGAGAGTGTTTTTGCATGTGAAATGGAATTCTAGCAAGGGGTTATATGTGAATGTTTGTCATTAAATTAATTTACAAAATTCTGAATAAATAAAATAGTTTTATTTAATGAGAGTTTGCATTAAATTTGGTGGAAATTTAATAGCAATTTTGAGTGGGATTTTGAGTGGAGGAAATTGAAGAGGTTTTTGTGAGTGGAGTGTCCACCCACATGAATGAAGGAGGGGAGGGGGCAGCCCCCATGGCAGGCGGCCACCCCCTTGGGTGCCCCCCTCCTCCTATAAAATGCACCCCTCTCCCTCTCTCTCACCCACACCTCCTCGTGAAGGATCTCTCTCCCCCTCTAGAATTTATTCCCCATGGTCTCAGACTAGCGAGATACATGTTCCCGGTGGCTATTCGGCAATAAAGGGTTGTGCTTCCGCTGCATCGCTGGAGCGAGGAGGCGGAGGTTGCTCGGTGTCTTGTACGTGTGTGCGAGCACGGATGCGCTGCTGCTTTGCGGCGCTAGGATTTCCTCTCGATCATGAGATTGGCAAGAGATCGTCTACATCAACCACGAGTTCAACTCGTTAAGCTTTGTCGGTCTTCAAGGGTATGTTCTCTACAGATATACATCTGCCCGTTGTTTGTATCTAGTAGATAGATCTTGGTACTTAGTTCCCATCGTAGGAAATTTTTTGTTTTCTATGCTGCGAACCCTTCAGATTTTACAGCGGCGTGCTGACTGACTACTTTACAGGCCAGGTCCCATCACTGACAGGATTTCCATCAGCACGACCGTTGGTGGGTCCATTCCGTACGGAACGGAATGCCATTTCAATGCCTGCGCAAAAATCGAGGGGGAGTAAGAGTCGCGAGGAAGCTAACTCCCCCTTTCCTATACGCGTGGCGATAATCGGACGTCTCACCGCATGAATCTTAACACAGAGGTAAATAAGAGGAGAGAAAACCCTTCTTCTCAGATTCACCTCTCCGTCGATTCATTCATTGCTTCCTCGTACTCCTCGAGCCCTCCACACCAGTTCCCATCTGCCCTCTGTTGAGAAAAATCTCTCCGTCCCCCACCAGCCCATCTTCCTCCAAAAAACTATGGCATCTGCCTCGTCTGCGGGAGCGGCAGCGGGTTCGTCGGCGGAGGACGAGAAGAAGATGCGGGGTCTATGGATCCCCAGCGCCATGGACACTACGGAGCTTCAAGTCATGGAGGATGAGGGGTTCATCGCTGCTAGCGCGTGGCGGAGCGCTGCTGGACACGCCATCCCCACGCCGAAAGACGGTGAGAGGGTGCTATTTAGCACTCACGTCGACTGCGGCCTCAGTTTTCCACCGTCCGACTTCTTCGTCGACGTCCTCAACCATTACAGTGTGCAACTCCACAATCTTCATCCCAACTCTCTGCTTGAGCTTAGTGCTCACGCAGCTTTGTGCGAGGGGTTTCTTGGCATTAGGCCAAGTCTCACCCTTTTCCGGTACTATTATGGTACTCGGAAGAATTCCATTAGTGCCGGTGTGCCTTATGTCACCGGCACTCTTAGCTTAGTCCTTAGGAGGAATCGAATCTATCCTAGGATTAATGCTAGTGAATCCGTCAAACGTTGGTCTGGAACTTTATTTTATCATAAGGATATTCCGGCTCCGGGTAAGGCGGAAGGTCTTCCGGCGTTTGCCAATGGCGCTGCTCCCCACCAAGACTCATGGGACGCGGAGGCGCCGGAGCTGTCGAATATTTTGATCCTTGCCAAGAGGTGGATCGAATTTCTGATGAAGCATGAGGGGCTTCGTGGATCCGACTTGATCCACTTCTGGCTGGAGCGCCGAATTCAGCCTCTCCAGCACCACGGAGACCGCCTCATGGACCAAATCACCGGCGACAAAAAGGACAACATGAAGGTCAGCCCGAACCGGCTCTCGCCGAAGGACTACAGGACCCTCATGCAATATTTGGTCAAGGAAAGGGTGGAACGAAAAGTTTCAGAACTTTCCATGAAGATGTATACATCCAGCTGTCCTCTGACTTCGGTAAATATTTTGACTCTGCTTTCATGTTTTGTTGTTTTCTTTGGTTCTTTCTCCGAATCTATTTTCATTGATTCTTTTCCAATTCTGTCAGCTCGAGAAACTCTCCGAGTCCGAGCTAGCTCCACTAGAGGGCTATGCTTCAGACGACCCGGAGGCGACGGAGGATGATGAGGTGCAAGAAGTTGCCGCTTACGCCTCCAAGAAGCGTAAGGCGAAGGAAGTTGTCGTTGCTGGTAGCCAAGTGCTGTCAGTAGTTAAAAAGTAAGCATCTCACCTTTCATTTTTGTACTATTGTACCTTTGTTATCTTTCTAGATCACACCTAATATTTAGGATTTCTGTGTTCTAGAGTTAAATCATCGTTGAAGAGCAAGATTAAGACGAAAAGCAAGCCAGGCAAGCAGCCGCGTCAGCAGAAGCTTATTGTTTGTCCAGCTGTGCCGCCATCGACCCCATCTACTGCTCCATCAGCGTAGGGAGCTTCTGCATCCCCTAACGCTGGTAAAATCTCGAAAGCACTGGTCACCATTGATGACCAGGCAACTAACAAGGGTGAACCCGTAAAGGGTAATGA
The DNA here is from genome assembly GCA_916181665.1 of Avena sativa. Classification (NCBI taxonomy): domain Eukaryota; kingdom Viridiplantae; phylum Streptophyta; class Magnoliopsida; order Poales; family Poaceae; genus Avena; species Avena sativa. The sequence continues at coordinate 19,842,619 of OV702285.1, forward strand.
TCCCATTCTTATGACCACAGGTACTATGGATAAGGTGATTGACTCAGTTGTCCCTGGCCTCAAGAGGAAAGAAAAGGAAGAGATCCTCAGACTGGCTCAAACCAATCTTGAGAAGCAAACCTTGACTCCAGAGGCAGCGAGCCAGGAGGAGGAAGACGTCAAGCTGGTTAGCCTCTCGGACCAAATTTTGGTTCAGGATGCTAAAATCGCATCTGGCGAACTTCCAGCGACAGATGTTCCGTCCCTCACCCTTACGGGGAAGGTGTTTCACAGCACCAAGCTCGGATTTGAAAAGTTGCATCTGGAACACATTGTAAGTTTCCGATTCTAATTTGCATTTATTATCATATCCTCTAACCCCCGAGCATAAAGTCGGATAAACATCTTTGGATCCGGGTTGATGCTTTTAGGTTGCAAAAGAACGATGTAGTGTAGCCCCCAAGGCTCGTGCTGTAATTTTACTTAGTTAAATTTGCAGCCCGAGTATTAGTAGCCGTCTGACGGTATTCCGTCTCTAAACTTACAGAAAATTGCATCTTCCAACCAGGAATTGCTCAAGAATATTTCCAACAAGCGCAAAGAAATCAAAGATTCGTGCTTTGAAAATTCAAAGTTAAAAGTTTAAAAAGATGAAGCAGACGGTAAACTTTTCCGGCTTCCTCTTTGTCAGTTAAATGTTTTTGTCATACTAGGATGTGCTTTATCCGACTAATATTTTTGTCTTTTCAGAATTGTTGTGCCAATCCAGCAAGATGGTGGAGCAGGCCGAAAACTTCAAAGTCTTGGAGGCAGAGAATACTGAACTCCGGGCAAAGCTTGAGACCCTAACTATGGAGTCGGAGAAATCCTAGCTGCAGTTTTGGAATCAAGCAACCACGAGACCGTGAGGCTCGAGAATCTCCTAGCCCTCCGAGATAAACAACTTGCTGATCTCAAGAAGGAGTTTGATATTCAGAAGGATCTTGCCCAGTCCTCAGCAAGTGAACTAGATAGCCTCCGCAAGGAGCATGCTGAATGGAATCACTCTGTGCTTGGTAAGATTTTCGAATCTTTTCTTTGTGCTGTTCATTTTTCGACTTTCGTTTTAGTCGGAATTTTGACTTTTGGTTCTTTCCTAGCCCCCCTGAATCTTTCCGACTCTTCCACTTCTGAACCTCGCCTCGGGCGCATTAAGCTCGTCGGAGATGTCTTGTTCGACTTCCGCCAAACTCTAGAAGAGGTGGGTGAAGCCGTCAAGCTTTCTGAGTTGCACAAAATGTCAGTGCACGAGGTGAGGGACAAAGTGAAGGAGATTCCAAAGTTGATTGTGGACTGGAAGATCTCCTACGCTCGGACTGCTGCGCAAACAGCCCTGACCATGGTGATGAGCCACCATAGTGAGATGGAAATCTGGCACGTCACCAAGGGAATTGCTGAAGAGGATGATGAGGGTAACCCGCAAGATATCAAGGTCATCCAAGAATCTTGTGCAGGTTATGCTTGTCGGGTGGCAGAGATGACCAGCTATAAGAAGCCATTCTTCAAATCCGTCGTCGCGCCTCCTTTGCCTCAAGAGCCAGAAATCAGCAACGCTTCCGGTTCCAGTGTTCCACCTGCTTCATCACCACCGCCTGCAGCATAAACATTTTCTATGCATTATCTGAAACTTATGGCAATGTAATGATGGCTACAAGATTTATTTTGTGTTGGACTGTAAAAACAGATGATTTTACTATCTTAGAACTTTTGTTTATATATTTTTATACTTTGTGCTTCGAAGCACTATATTTTTTTATGTCTATACTTGTCGGTTTATCTGGCTCTCTGCCTCGCCCCTTTCATGGGTCGTCCAACCTTTAGCACGAAAACTTTGCCGAGAAACAGAGCGCAATTGCTAAACTAGTTTAAACTTGGAAAGAAAGTCGGTCTCCAGTACCAACAACTCATTACTTGGAAAATGCCCGCGTCTAAGCAATCAGATAAAGAATCAAAGTATAGACAATAATTTAAATTTTGTACCCTAAGGTAACATTTTTTAGTTTGTTCAATAATCATAACCAGAACAAACATGAGCATAAAGTACTTTCAAGTATTCTGTGATTTTTGAAAAAATTACATGCTCTTTTGGAAATAAGATGGCAAAAACGTCTCAAAAATAAAAATATGAGTGAACCAATACTTTATTTCACTTTGAACATGTACATATATAATTAAAAGGAAATATAACTAAGAATAGAAGGGACGTAGCTGTGCAATATTCCATGGATGGTCTATTTCATCCGGGTCTATGCTGCCACCAGCTCTCTTCCTTTTCCGAGTATCAGGTCTTTCCTTGACTGGTCTCATGTCGGTTAAATAATATGACCCATTATGTAGAACACTGCTAACCATAAAAGATCCTTCCCAAATTGGGTAAAGTTTGTGCTTTCTCTTTTGCACAAGTCCGAGAACTAAATCGTCTTTTCTGAAAGAACGGTTTTGCACTCTCTGACTATAATACTTGCGTAACTTCTGCTGATAGGCTGTAGATCTCTGTTCAGCAACGACGCGTACTTCTTCGATTATATCGAGATCATCTTTCCGAGAAACTTCTGCATCTTCTTCGATATACGCTTTGACTCGTGGAGCTTGATGGATCAGATCACTCGGAAGAATTGCTTCTGCACCGTAGACCAAGAAGAAAGGAGTATAGACGATTGATCTGTTAGGAGTTGTACGTAAGCTCCAAATCACAGACGGTAATTCTTCCCCCCAAGCTCCCGTAACCCAACGAAGCGGTGCCTCGAAGCGAGGTCGGATTCCTTGTAGAATAAGGTCATTAGTTATTTCGACTTGTCCATTGGCTTATGGATGTGCGACTGATGCAATACCAAGTCGGATCCCTTGCTCTTCGCAGAATTCGGCAAGTTCCCCCATGGAAAAGTTGCTCCCGTTGTTAGTAATTATACTGTGCGGATATCCAAATCTGATGATTACATCCTCGACGATTCTTCTGGATGTGGCTCCATCGCAACTTGTTACGGGTTTAGCCTCAATCCATTTTGTGAATTTATCCACCATCACTAGTAGGTGAGTAAATCCACATTTTGCCGTGTGAAACGGCCCTACCATATCAAGCCCCCAGACCGTGAATGGTCATGTAATAGGGATTGTTTGCAGCTGTTCAGCCAGAACGTGTGCCTGATGAGCGTACTTTTGGCAGCCCTTGCACGTTTTGACCAGTTTATCAGCATCTGCCTTAGCTGTAAGCCAAAAGAATCCGTGTGGAAAAGCTTTTGCCACGAAGGATCTAGCTACAGCATGGTGACCACACTTGCCTTCGTAGATTTCTCTTAGGATTTCCACTCCTTCTTCCGAAGAAATACATCTTTGAAACACGCCAGAAACACTCCGCTTATAGAGCTCACCATTTATTATAGTGTATGCTTTTGCTCGTCGGACAATCTGTCAGCTCAAGACTTCGTCTTCGGATAATTTTCCGTCTATCAGGAAATCCAGATAGGGTTTTGTCCAGCTGGGAATTACAGCCAGAACTGCTATTAAAGGTGAGTCGTATTTCGTCGGATAGTCCTCATCAACTCCGACTATGGAGGGGACCCTTAAATTCTCTAGAAAATCTCCATCTGGTACTTGTTTCCGCACAGAGCCTATCCTTGATAGAGCATCTGCTTCTTCATTTTCTGCTTGAGGGATGTGTTGAACCTCAAAACCCTCGAACGATTTGGATAATTCTTCCACAACAGCTTTGTATGCTGCCATGTGTTTCCTTGCGTTACAAATGTCGGATACTTGCTGAGCAACTAAATCCGAGTCTCCATAACACATGAGTCTTGATATGCCAATGTTTTTGGCCATGCGTATTCCATGCAGCAGTGCTTCGTACTCAGCAATGTTATTGGTTGTTGTGAAGTCTATTTGCAACACATAGAACAACTTATCTCCTTGGGGTGATTTGAGAACCACGCCAGCCCCCGAGCCTCCTCGTGCTTTTGATCCGTTAAAGTTAAGGGTCCAAAATTCCGAGTCTGGAGGGCCCGTGTTTTCTGTCGTTTCTATCCAATCAACAACAAAGTCGGCGAGAATTTGGGACTTGATTGCTATATGTGGTTTGTACTCAATGTCGGAAGCTGCAAGCTCTATTCCCCACTTTGCGACACGGTGGGCGCCAACTGTCATCGGATTGTCGACAATTATGCCATAGGGGGTCCTAGTGGCGTTGCAAAGATGGGGTATGAGACGTCGGATGTTCCAGGAGCGGTGAGCACAAGTTTACCCAGGTTCAGATCCGACTGCGGTGATCGGATCCTACTCCTGCTAGCAATCCAGTAATATATCGGCGTATGCCGGATGTTACAATGGATTACAAGATAGGTTCGCCTGTGCAAGTTGGTTGTGGTTGTCTATCAAGTTGCTGCCCTAAAGTCTCCCATAGGGCCGGTTTATATAGTCACCGGGGCCTGGGGTTATAGGGAGAGACATATCCGGCTACGTTACAGAGTCGGTAACTATGTACAGCTTGGACTACAAGTAATACTACAGGCCTAAGTCGGTAACTCTTCTGGGCCTTGTTGTAGCCGGAACTGACTCCTCTTTCTCTGACTTGGCCACCCGTGAAGCAAAGCTCTAAACCGTTGGTGGCCGAAACCATCCTCAAAGATAGCCCATGTCACATCCTCAAGGGGAGTGGTGATCTGAAAGTTATCCCACCAGGTTGCTGCTGGTCCTTCGAGCAGATGTGCTGCGAATCTGACCTTTTCCTCATCGGTGCAGCCAACAGTGACTAAGTCCTTGTTCACGGAATGTAACCAGTCATTGGCTACCATTGGATCAGTTGTTCCTGAGAACTTGGCTGGCCTCAACCTCAAAAATATGGTAAGCATGTCAAATGCTGGTGGATTGTTGGGATTGTTGTTGTTGTTGTTTTTGTTGTTGTTATTCTGATTCTGATTTTGAATGAACAAAGTCATCATCTGCATCAGTTGAGCTTGAGCTGTCATCAACTGATGCATCTCGGGGGTGACGTTATTGTTGTTGTTTAGGTTAGGGTTGGCATGACGGGGAGACATATGTGGTTTCAATAAGGATAAGAAATGAGATACAACCCATAGATGCAATGCACAATAGATCATATAGCTACAAACACAATAAACAATCACGAGATAAAACATAGAGTTTGAACAATGTAAACAACAAGTTTTGGAAAAGTAAACACACAATAGCAAGCCATCCACATGTTAGATGGTCATTGCGACTCAATAATCAAAGTATGATAGACTCAAGATAGTCGAGTAGTCTACACTACTCCTCCATGTCGACCTCCACGTCAACAAGTGTAAGTCTGGCTGTCTCCATGGCTGTCTTGTACTCCTCGACACTAGTGGTCAAGGCCTCGACCTTCGCACAGAGAGTTCTCTTCTGTGAGCGCAGCCTCTCAATTACTCCCTGATGGGTCTTGAGCTCGAAGTCCTTGGCCTCTATCTCGGCCCTCATGTCCTTGATATTCCTGTTTCTGTCCTAAACCCTCTTCTCCTGATTCTTGAACTTCTTGTTCTGGCTCTCAAATCTGGCCTCCATCTCCTTGACGATCTCATCTTCCTCCGTGAAGAGCTTGTCCTTCTCCCTCAACTGAACCTGGAGCTCGTCATTGCTAAGCATGACGTTGGTCCTATCTGTGTCGAGGTGTCTAATAAGGCCCTCGAGGTCCTAGAGGTACAGACGAACTGGCTCAATCGTCTCTCTAGTAGCGCGCCCTCGTACACCAAAGCCTCTCCCTCCTCGTCACGTCTCCTGAACGGGTGGAAGTAGAGGCCTCTAAGCTCGGTGGTGTGGCGTCCGCAGAGGCGTCCGAGTAGCTCCTGCATGACTACATCTAGACCCTTCTCCTTATCATCGTGCATCAGCTTGAAGTAAATCTCTAAAAACAATTATATAAACAAATTTATATTCTAAAAAAAAGAAACTAAAAGCAATTATATATTCCTAAAAATAGAAACTAAATGCTAAGATACTAAAAATGCTACTAAGATATAAAAAAGAAACTAAAAATTCCTAAAAAACGCACGTCGAGACGGCGGCGTTGCGGGCGGCGGGACGACGCGTGGCGGCACGGCGGCGCGGCAGGACAGCGCGCGGCGGCGTGGCGGCACTTACGGCGCGGCGGCGCGCGGAGACACGGCGAGGCGCGTGGCAGCACGGTGCGGGGCGGCGGCATGGCGCGTGGCGGCACGGCGGGGCGGCCGGAGACGAGGGCGGCGGCGCGGTGGAATCCGGCAGCACCTCCCCTGCGTCGATCGAGCTCTCGCCGTCATCTGCGTCTCCTCGTCGATTTCTCCAAGTGCTGGGTGGGGGAGGCTAGGGGTGGGCGCAAGTTACTCATACCCCCACCCCTTTAGTCCCGGGCTAAGCCACGGGACGGGACTAAAGGGTCTTTAGTCCCGGGCCGTGGCTTAACCCGCGACTAAAGACCCCCCCTTTAGTCGCGGGTTAAGCCACGGCCCTGGACTAAAGGGTTTTTTCGACCGCTTCGTTTTCGCGCGCGCAGGCACCCTTTAGTCCCGGGTCCAGCCACGACCCGCGACTAATTGTTTTTTTGTAAATTTTCTTTATTTAATTCAAATCAAATATAAAAACTTTAGAAAATCATATCTTTTATTGTAATAATCCAAATAACACAAATAATATGTCTATTATTATCAGAAAAATATAAAGAATCTTAATATAATATCCATTTATCTGTTTGGATCATTTATAAATTATTTCATTTGTAAATTTTCTTTTTTAATTCAAATCAAATATAAAAACTTTGAAAAATCATATCTTTTATTGTAATAATCCAAATAACACAAATAATATGTCTATTATTATCAGAAAAATATAAAGAATCTTAATATAATATCCATTTATCTGTTTGCATCATTTATAAATTATTTCATTTGTAAATTTTCTTTTTTAATTCAAATCAAATATAAAAACTTTGGAAAATCATATCTTTTATTGTAATAATCCAAATAACACAAATAATATGTCTATTATTATCAGAAAAATATAAAGAATCTTAATATAATATCCATTTCTCTGTTTGCATCATTTATAAATAATTTAATTTGTAATTTCTTTTTTTAATTCAAATCAAATATAAAAACTTTGGAAAATCATATCTTTTATTGTAATAATCCAAATAACACAAATAATATGTCTATTATTATCAGAAAAATATAAAGAATCTTAATATAATATCCATTTATCTGTTTGCATCATTTATAAATTATTTCATTTGTAAATTTTCTTTTTTTAATTCAAATCAAATATAAAAACTTTGGAAAATCATATCTTTTATTGTAATAATCCAAATAACACAAATAATATGTCTATTATTATCAGAAAAATATAAAGAATCTTAATATAATATCCATTTATCTGTTTGCATCATTTATAAATTATTTCATTTGTAAATTTTCTTTTTTTAATTCAAATCAAATATAAAAACTTTGGAAAATCATATCTTTTATTGTAATAATCCAAATAACACAAATAATATGTCTATTATTATCAGAAAAATATAAAGAATCTTAATATAATATCCATTTCTGTGTTTGCATCATTTATAAATTATTTCATTTGTAATTTTCTTTTTTAATTCAAATCAAATATAAAACTTTGGAAAATCATATCTTTTATTGTAATAATCCAAATAACACAAATAATATGTCTATTATTATCAGAAAAATATAAAGAATCTTAATATAATATCCATTTATCTGTTTGCATCATTTATAAATTATTTCATTTATATATTTTCTTTTTTTAATTCAAATCAAATATAAAAACTTTGGAAAATCATATATTTTATTGTAATAATCCAAATAACACAAATAATATGTCTATTATTATCAGAAAAATATAAAGAATCTTAATATAATATCCATTTAGTCCTGATTGTAGTCACAAACCGGGACTAAATATATTTCCCGCCATTTCCCACCGCTTCCCGCCAAGTTTTCCCGCCCTTTCCTTTCTACGAGAGCTTTTAGTCCCAGATGTAGTCACTAACCGGGACTAAAGATATTTCCCGCCATTTCCCAAAGCTTCACGCCAAGTTTTCCCGCCCTTTCCCTCTATATTTAGGGCGATCGCGCCAAAGCTCCACACATCCACACCTTCCTCTCTTAGAATAATGGACAACGCCTACTGGGCCATTCTGACCCTCGAGGAGATCGAGGCGTTGTGCGCCTCCAACTACCCTTGTCCGTCGGGCTACCGACCGCCCGCCGGCTGGATGTTGAGCGCTGGAGGGGTTCCTGTCCCTCAAGGTTCCGCACGCCAGGCGGCCATCACAAACCACTTCTACCACGAGCTCACGCCGGAGCAGCGGATGGATCCCCAATGGGATCCCAACAACTACGACACCTGGAATGCCTTCTTCGCTAATAGGCGGGAAAGGAAGCTCGCCAGGTACGAGGGTGATGGCCCGCCACCGGTGAACCACAACGAAGCCGGCCGCCGTCTGTGGTGGGCAAACCGTACTATCATCAGAGTTATGCGCTACATTGCCGGGGGAGACCATCCTCGCCTGCGGTGCCCACGAGTCCACCTGCCACAGAGCCACAAAAAGGCCCCACACCAGCCCGGCGGTAGCGGCATTGTCTTCCAGGAGACCCCTCCCCCGCCCGCCGTGAATCCGAGGCTGGAATGGCCCCTGGTATATGCCATGGGTGGGCTAAGGATCCCGGAGTGGCAGGTGACGATGACGATGATGATGACGATGACGAAGAAGACCCTGAAGCTGCGTACTATAGGACTAGGCATGATTATGACTAAAGGGGGCGTCTTTAGTCCTGAGTGTTAGCTAGTCCCGGTTTGTCCCGATTTTTAATATTAATAAATGTCTTGAGTGTTACCTAATAAATAGAGGGAAATGCCTATATAAAGAGAGGGTTCATCTTTAGTCCCGGTTGGAGAAACCAAACGCGACTGAAGGGATTGCGGCAGACTGGGCCAGGCAACACTAATAATAGGGGTGAGTGTCGACATTATGTCGTGCGGCTTGTACCTTGTCCCGGATGGTGTCACCAACCGGGACTAAAGATGAACCTTTAGTCCCGGTTGGAGACACCAACCGGTACTAAACATGAGTCAGCACTAATAATAGGGGTGAGTGTCGACATTATGTCGTGAGTGTCGACATTATGCCGAGTTGCTTGTACTATAAATAGGCATCCTTGTGAGTCCAGTCCTCCAGCCAGTTTGAGGCATCTCCAAGATGGTTTTCGAGAGCAGGGGCACCACTACGGCCAGTTTTAGGGAGATGCCGACGGAGCCCAGTCCTCCGGCATCTCCGAGAAACTGGTCATAGAGGCACTCCCTAATATGTGAAATTAGTTAGCTCCCAGGCGAATTGATCTAGTTAGAGAAGTTACAAGCTACAAGATGGTTTTCGAGAGCAGGGACACCACTACGGCCAGTTTCAGGGAGATGCCGATGGAGCCCAGTCCTCCGGCATCTCTGAGAAACTGGTCATAGAGGCACTCCCTAATATGTGAAATTATTTAGCTCCCAGGCGTATTGATCTAGTTAGAGAAGTTATAAGCTGCAAGATGGTTTTCGAGAGAAGGGACACCACTACGGCCAGTTTTAGGGAGATGCCGACGGAGCCCAGTCCTCCGGCATCTCCGAGAAACTGGTCATAGAGGCACTCCCTAATATGTGACATCACGCGTTTGGAGATCAGATCTTAATGGTAAGCATGAATCGGTACTAAAGGCCCTCCTTTAGTCCCGGTCCAGCCACAAAACGGGACTAACACACTCAAGATTGTTTGCAGACAACACTATAAAAATGGACACATGCATGGAGCATCTTCACTCATAAAATGTTACAATTATTACATATCATTTCTTCGCGTGTGTTCTTTTCTGATCCCGTCGTATCCATGGAGCATCTTCATTCATTAACATGATGCTTGGGTCATCCTTCACTGCGAAGGGCGGAATTTCATGAAACTTATCACAATCTTCTGACATGTCTGTCTTGTCCTCCACTCCCACGATGTTTCTTTTTCCTGAAAGAACTATGTGGTGCTTTGGCTCATCGTCTGATGTATTCTTTTTCTTATTTTTTCTTTTTCTAGGTTTGGTAAACATGTCCTTCACATAGAAAACCTGAGCCACATCATTGGCTAGGACGAATGGTTCGTCTAAGTACCCAATATTGTTGAGATCCAACGATGTCATTCCGTATTTCTTGTCTACCTCAACCCCTCCTCCTGTCAGCTTGACCCATTTGCACCGAAACAAGGGGACCTTAAAATTAGGTCCATAGTCAAGTTCCCATATCTCCTCTATGTAACCATAATATGTGGTCTTTGACCCATTGTTGTCTGTTGCGTCAAAGCGGACACCACTGTTTTGGTTGGTGCTCTTTTTATCTTGGGCTATCGTGTAAAATGTATACCCATTTATCTCGTACCCTTGGAAAGTCGATATAGTCGAAGATGGTGACCTAGACAACAAGTATAGCTGATCTCCAAGAGTGTTGCTTTTGATGAGATGTTGCAACCACCTGCCAAAACTCTTCATGTGTTCATCTCTAATCCAAGAGTCATGCTTTCCAGGGTTGTTGGAGCGTAAGATTTTCTTGTGTTCCTCGATATATGGGGCTGCCAAGATAGAATTCTGTAGAACGGTGTAATGTGCTTCGGTGTAAGAATGTCCGTCCCTACATATTATTGATTTCCTTCCTAGAGTACCCTTTCCACTCAGTCTCCCCTCATACCGCGATTGAGGAAGACCAATCGGCTTAAGGTCAGGAACAAAGTCAACACAAAATTCAATGACCTCCTCTGTTCCATAGCCATTGGAGATGCTTCCTTCTGGCCTAGCACGGTTACGAACATATTTCTTTAAGATTCCCATGAAATTCTCAAAGGGAAACATATTGTGTAGAAATACAGGACCGAGAATGGAAATCTCTTCGACTAGGTGAACCAGCAGGTGCGTCATAATATTGAAGAAGGATGGTGGGAACACCAACTCAAAACTGACAAGACATTGGACCACATCATTCTATAACCATGGTAGATCTTCAGGATTGATTATCTTTTGAGAGATTGCATTGAGAAATGCACATGGCTTCACAATGGGTACTCGAATATTATCTGGTAGAAGCCCCCTCAATGCAATCGGAAGCATTTGCATCATAATCACGTGGCAGTCATGAGACTTTAGGTTTTGGAACTTTTTTCTGCCATATTTATTATTCCCTTTATATTCGACGAGAAGCCAGACGGGACCTTAATACTGCTTAGGCATTCAAAAAATATTTCCTTCTCTTGTTTGGTAAGAGAGCAGCTGGCATGACCTTGAAACCATTCTGGATGCAGGCCATCTGGGTCTTTCATACGTTGATGGTCCTTTCATGCTTCCGGTGTATCTTTTGTCTTCCCATACACGCCCAAGAAGCCTAGCAGGTTCACGCAAAGATTCTTCGTCACATGCATCACATCGATTGCAGAGCGGACCTCTAAGAATTTCCAATATGGTAGCTCCCAAAATATAGATTTCTTCTTCCACATGGGTGCGTGTCCTTCAGCGTCTTTCAGAACAGATTTTCCTCCAGGACCCTTTCCAAAGGTTACCAGTTGATCCAAATCTTTGACCATATCAAATATATCAGCACCAGTACGCTCCTTAGGCTTCGTCTGGTGACATGCCAGACCGTTGAAATGCTTGTATTTCTTTCTTAAGGGATGCTTGGCCAAAAGAAATCGACGATGCTCATTGTATACATTCTTCTTACAATGTTCCAAATATATACTTTTAGTCTCATCTAAACAGTGTGTGCATGCATTATCCCTTGTTTGACTGTCCTGAAAGGTTACTAAGAGCAGGCCAATCATTGATTGTTACGAAAAGCAATGCTCAGAGGTTAAATTCTTCCTGCTTGTGCTCATCCCACACGCGTATCCCGGGTTCGTGCCACAACTGTAAAAGTTCTTCCACAAATGGCCTTAGGTACACATCAATGTCGTTGCCGGGTTGCTTCGGACCTTGGATCAACACTGGCATCATAATGAACTTCCGCTTCATGCACAACCAAGGAGGAAGGTTATAGATGCATAGAGTCACGGGCCAGGTGCTGTGACTAGAGCTCTGCTCCCCAAAGGGATTCATGCCATCTGTACTTAGACCAAACCTTAAACTCCTTGCGTCATTTGCAAAGTCCGGGTACTTTCTATCGATTTTTCTCCATTGTGACCCATCAGCGGGGTGTCTCAACATCCCATCTGACTTACGTTCCTCTTTATGCCATCGCAACAACTTGTCGTGCTCTTTGTTTCTGAATAAGTGTTTCAACCGTGGTATTATAGGAGCATACCACATCACCTTCACAGGAAACCTCTTCCGGGGGGGGGGCTCGCCCTCAACGTCACCAGGGCCATCTCGTCTAATATTATACCGAAGTGAAGTGCATACCGGGCATGCATCTAAATTCTCATACTCCTCACCGCGGTAGAGGATGCAGTCATTAGGCATGCATGTATCTTCTGAACCTCTAAATCTAGAGGGCAGACAACCTTCTTTGCTTCGTACGTACTGGCGGGCAATACGTTATCTTTTGGAAGCATATTCTTCATCATTTTCAGCAACTTTTCAAATGAGGAGTCAGGTATAGCACACTCAGCCTTCCATCGCAGCAATTCCAGTGTGCTGCCCAGCTTTTTCAGACCATTTTCGCAATTTGGGTACAACAACTTTTTGTGATCCTCTAGCATGTGATTGAACTTCTCCCTATCCTTTTCAGTTTCACAACCTCTTCGTGCATCGGCAATGGTCCGACCAAGATCATCAGCGGGTTCATCATGTGTCTCTTCTTCATCCTCCCCTTCAGCATCCCCCATGGAAGTATCTCCGTACTCACGGAAACCATGATAGTTGTCATCCTCCTCCTCTTCTTCATTGTCTTCCATTATAACCCCTCTCTCTCCGTGCTTGGTCCAACAATTATAACTGGGCATGAAGCCGGACTTCAACAGGTGGCTGTGAAGGGTTTTTGAGTCAGAGTAATCCTTCTGATTCCTACATCCATTACATGGACAAAATACAAAACCATTGTGCTTGTTTGCATCAGCAACACGGATGAATTCATGCACGCCATTAATGAACTTGCCAGAGCGTCGGTCAGTACCGTACATCCATTCCCGGACCATCTGCATTATAGTAAAAGTATATCAAAAACCATTACACAACATGATAAAATTATTACAAGTTATATTGAGAGCTTCTAGAGCATTAATTTTAAATTTTAAAAAATTTACATGCACCAATTTGTGAATTGGAGAAAACAATCAACATGATAAATGTGGAGTTTTTTATTATTGTTCTATCAGTGAAAACTTCATTCCATTCTAAGCTCTAAAACTCTAAAATAACACATTTCAATTTTCAGTAACTATGTGCCTAATCAAAATTTGTTACACATATATATCAAAATCCTTCTAGCTACTTCTAGAGCATGCATGCATTTGATCCATATCTCTATACTTCTAGAGTATTATAGAGCTAAAGTAGCAATAAGAGATGAAAGATTGAAGTTCTAACCTTTTAAAGCTTTGGATTTAGGTGTTGCAAACCTAATCTTGACAAATCTTGAGAAAAAATGGCATGAACTCTCTTGCTTCTTTGAGAAAAATGGCCACCATATGCTTTAGGGCGCAGCTGGCCAGGAAGCTGTATATATACTGATGGACAACTAGTCCCGGGCCGTGATACGACCCGGGACTAATAGTCCCCGAAAAGAGATGTTGTCCCGCTCCAGCTTATTAGTCCCGGGCCGTATTACGGACCGGTACTAGAGCTCTGGTCCGACCCGGGACTAGTGTCTTTGGCCATTTCTAGCCGTTGGAGGCCTCACGGCCCGGGACTAGTGCTAGCACTAGTCGCGGTTCGTGACGGGCCGGGACTGGTGACGTTATTCAGATTGAACCGAAGGCCTGTTTTCCAGTAGTGGTTGGAAAAAGAGCTTCGGTGTGTAAGACCCCGCCTTTATAAGGTAAAGGTCCCTGTGATTGGAAGAAGAGCTTCGGTGTCGAGTCTTCGTGATCAAATGCTAGCATCCACAGTTTAAGATGAAGTTTCACAGATACAAAGGTCTTTATTACATCGTCATTCCAGAGATAAACATAGTCTTTTACAACTCCATAGCCATAGGCTAATACAAGAGTTCACATCATAAGTAAATAAAATAAAGTCTTCATCTTCATGTGCCACGGGCAAGCATGTTGAGTGTAGACTCATAACCCTAATCCTCATTAGAGTAACCGGCAACATCATAAGTTACAGCCACAGTGGGTCAATACATTTGGAATTGTATTGGCAAGTGATACTATAGTAGAATAGTAGTATCTAACATCTATATGAATTTGGCTAAGTGTAGCTTAGGCTTTCTTTCCTCAAAATAGGTTTTTCCTATCAGTTGAGAACACTAAGTTTTTGTTTGACAAAAACTCCCAAGGAACCACCAATAGACATTGTTGAACCTTTAATCCTTATTCAACCACATGTTTTAAGCTTAGAAATTGGGATGAGGAGAGCCTTGATAACTTCAATGTCTTGATGCTCAAATTGTTCGTTGCCGGGGACACGACTAAGTACTTAGGTTTTTCCTTCTCGAGAGGTGGTGCACTTTCCCCACAAGACTCGACATGCATCGAGACGAGATCTTTCATAAGCCTTCCCTTAGACCAAATGGACGCGTTCCATCCTATCACCCTACCACCATCTATCCATCTGGCTAAGTTATTGCAACCTATATGATCAAGGCAGAGCCCATATGCCATGTGGTTGCACTAGAAGCTTCTAAACACTAAGTATCTCAAATACCTTTATTCTTGGGTGGCTTTCCAGAAGTGGGATACACAAGGTAGACCATATACATGGGCCTTGTGTAACCACTCAACATAACCCAAATCATACCATTCCACCCAGGTGATTCATTCACTTAGTTGTTTTATTAAGCAAAAAGATAAGTCAAAGACTTAGCAAAATTTTCCATAGGATGAATATATTCCACCCTTGTTTGCTACTATCTGGGCTAAGCATGATAACATGGCAAGTATCTTAACTTAGAGAAATTCTACTAAGATTACATCTACTAGGATTTCCCAAGCATAGCATATTTATATACTTAGCAAAAATTACATGCAAGCCCAATTCAAAATATCACTAGTGCATAGTCAAAATAATAGGACAAAAACATGTAGCACCACTTGCCTTGGTAGTTGGGGGAGTAGCAACAATCTTCACAATCACAATCACCACTAGCACCGAAATCTACACATAAAATGCTAGCACCAAATTTACATTCAAATAATCAAACAAAAATATATGAATGCATGCAAATGCAATGAAATGAATTTTATACACTAAACTATTCAAACCAAACAGTACTGAACACAAAACTAACTATTTATAGTCAAAATAAACTTAAATTTACTTTAAAAACATTTTCTATATAATTTATATAGTCAAAATAAGCCTATATTTGTCTCTGCACAAAATTCCATTTTTCAGAAGGAAAATACAAATTCAAACCCACAATAGTGTAGGGCTCATTTTTCCGAATCCAATGATATCTTATTTGCATTTTTTGGATAAACGGAACTCAAGTTATGAATTTTATAAGTTTGAACCAAAATCTAGTTTTTAAATCAAAAATCGAGCCAGGCGGCATCGTCTGATTGGAAGATACCGCTTCGGGTGGATCGAGTTTCCACGCCGTTGGATCAAATCAGATCCAACGCGCCAGATCACAACTTACCCCTTCGCTAACGATCTAACCTAAACCGCTAGATCTAAATCCTACGGCTCAGATTTACGTGTACCCTTTCGCAACCAGTTCTAATCTTGACCGCTGGATCTAGATCCAGCGGATCTTATTGCTTTGACCAAACACGGGCGATGTAAATGGCCACTGCGGCGGCTGCGCGTCGGACGGCGATGTTCTGGCGAGGCCAGAGGGTAAGGGTGGGGGTACTGGGGCTTAACGAGGTCATGGAGATGCAGTGAAGCTCAACGTGCTCGCGGACGGGGCTGGGGCGCACGAACAAGGCGACGATTCCTCGTCGGAGTTGGCGACGGCGTCGGTCACGTTCAGGAGTTGTCGTTGGCGACGCTACAAGGCACGAGAAGACAGGCAAGAGGTGGGATTATACGCGCATGGACACGGCGAGTGCATGTGTGCGAACCAGAGAGAAGCGGGGCTAGGGTTTACCGAATTTGTTTGCCTAAGTTGTTCGGGACAGCGGCGATGCGAGCTTGCGTGTGGACTGCCTATCAGCGCTCAGAGGGTGGTGAGTCAGGGGAAAGGAGTGGAAGGAGGAGGGGGTTAAGTAGAGGGTGCTCGGGCGCGGGATTACTATGACGTTAACACGAATTGATTTGAGAATCAATCGGCCAGTAACGGGCAGAGACGACGAGTCTACGCGTTGATTGAGGAAGAAGAGGTGACGTGGATGCGGGGCCAGCATGTTAGTGAGGGGGTGCGTGGGTGCGGGGTGGGAAATAGAGGGGTGAGTTGGGGTTTTCCCGGGTGGGCTCTGTGTTGGGCCGTGGGGGTGGGCCGAGCCATTTGGCTGGTCTGCTCCTATTTTTTCTGTTCTTTTATTTTTCTTTTTCTCAATTGATTTTCTAAATAAGATTTGAATGCTCAAATCAACTCCAAATCAAATCAAACTTTCTCCAAAAATTTGTGAGACCATTCTAGTATCTAAGAGTGTGTAAAACACATAAATTTACTCAGAAACACTTTGTCCCTTTGAAAAATAAAACAAAACCATGCCTCATATGATTGATAAAATGGGCATAAAACTGGTTTTGTTTGAATTCAAACTTTGAAAATTCTTGTGCTAGCTCTAAATGCTTTGACAACATGAATGCAATGCAAGCCCTATTCAAAATTGTTGGAATTATTCCCTAGAGGCAATAATAAAGATGTTATTATTATAATTCTTGTTCATGATAATGTTTATATTCTATGCTAGAATTGTATTAAGCGGAAACTTTAATACTTGTGTGGTTTGTGAACAACACCGTGTCCCTAGTACGCCTCTATGGACTAGCTCATTGATTAATGATGGTTAAGGTTTCCTAACCATGGACATGAGTTGTCCACTAATAATGAGATCATATCATTGGGAGAATGATATGATGGACAGACCCAAACTAGGCGAAGCAATTAGATCGTGTCATCGTGTTCATCTTTGCGAAGCTTTTCTTATGTCAAATATTGTATTCCTTAGACCATGAGATAATACAACTCCCTGGTATCGGAAGAAAGCTTTGAGGTCATCAAACGTCATCCTATGAGAGGGTGATCATAAAGGTGTCTCTCAGGTGATCGGAAAGTACCTGTTGGGTTGTATGTATCGAGATGGGATTTGTCCCTCCCAAGTCGGAGAGATATACTTCGGTCCCACTCGGTAATCGATATCAACACCGCTTGCAAGCATGTGGTTAAGGAGTTAATCACAAAGTGATATCGGATTATGGAACGAGTAAAGTACTTGCTATGAACGAGATTGAACTAGGTATGACGGTACCGACGATCAAATCTCGGGCAAGTAAAATATCGCGAGACGAAGGGAATATATATATGGGATTGATTGAATCCTGGCATCGTGGTTCATCCGATATGATCATCGATAAATGTGTGGGAGTCAATATGGGTTTCCAGACCCCGCTATTGATTATTGATAGAAGATCATGTCTGCATGTTCTCGAACCCGAAGGGTCACACACTTAACGTGTCTCGACGCTAGGATAGATTGGATAATTGGTTTATGAGTTTTTGTTCGGAGTGTCGGATGGGATCCGGGATATCACGAGAGGTTCCGGAATGGTCCGGAGAATAACATTCATATAAGGCAATGCAGTTTTTGGAGTTCAGAATTGTTTCGGGTTAATCGGTATTGTACCGGAAGCTTCTAGAACCTTCCGGAGGGGGACCAACGTGGCCCCACCTTCCGGGAGGGTGCATGGGCCTATGAGGGAGTGCCCTGGCCGCATTGGACCAGGGGCACAAGGCCCCATAGGGCCTAGCCGGCCAAACAAGGGGAACCCCTAATTGGAGCTTCTAGAAGGAGGGAGAAACTTGCCCACCACTCTTCTCTCCTTGGCCGCCGGCCTAGGCTTGGGGGAGGGGCTAGGATTGCCGCCCACCCCTCTATATAAAGAGGGCTGGGGGCGCACCACCCCCACACACCTTCCCCTCAAGCCTAGCCGCCCTGCTGCCCTCCTCTCTCTCTCCCTCCCGACTGCGTGTAGGCGAAGCCCTGCTGCAGAAACTCTCCACCACTTGCACCGCGCCGTCGCGTTGTAGATCCAATACGTCTCTCCACCATACTTGCTGGACCGAGGAAGGATGAGACGTCGAGGTGCCGCACGTGTGCATCTCTCAGAGGCATTGCCACTTGCGGTGTTAGATCGGAGCGGATCGCGGGAAGGAGAAGCGAGTACGACTACATCACCCACATTCCGACAAACGTTCCGCTATGCGAATCTTCAAGGGTATGAAGATCTCATCTAATCTCTCTCGTTGTTTGCATCTCCTAGATTAGATCTTGGCTTTCCCGTTCGCATCCGTAGAAATTTTTTGATTTACTATGCTGTGAAACCCTTCAGTGGTATCAGAGCTAGATCTATGCGTAGATGTGTTTCACGAGTAGAACGCAACATGGTTGTTGCGGGCGTTGATGTTTTCTGTTGCAAGCCTCTTGTTTGTGTTCTTCTTATGACGCGGGATAGTGAGATTGAAGCGGTCCAGGCCAACCTTACGCGACGTCGTTCGCGAGACCGGCTCCGCACTTGACGTGTGGCTTGTTCCACACATGCGGCTGGTGGATGCCAGTTTCTCTCACTATAGTTGTCATGGGATTTACACCGGAGTTTGGCAACCATAATATCACCGTTGTGGATTTCCGTAGGTAAGAATCGTTCTTAGCATGCTACTCCCATCAGCCACATAAAACATGCAACAACAAAGTAGAGGCGTCTAACTTGTTTTTGCAGGGAGTGTTTTCTGTGATATGGTATGGCCCAAGATGTGATGTGTATATTGTATGCGATGATCATGTTTTGTAATGTTTCACGACTTGCATGTCGATGAGTACACAACCGGCAGGAGCCATATGGTTGTATTTATAATTGTGTATGACCTGTGTGTCAACTTCTTATATGCCATGTAATAGTTTCACTTTATCGCTAAGTAGTTAGCAATAGTTGTAGTTGCTATTCGTGGTGGAGGCAATCATGGTGGAGTGATGGAGATCATGCCGGCACGCACAAGATGGAGATTATTGCGCGAAGATTGGCTATACCATGTCACATAAAGTTATATGCATGTGATGTTTATCCTTTTATGTATCTTATTATGCTTAGATCGCGACGGTAGCATTATAAGATGATTCCTCACTTAAAGATCAAGATAAAACTGTGTTCTCCCCATGTATGCACCGTTGCGAAAGTTCGTCGTGTCCAAGCATCACGTGATGATCGGGTGCTATAGACTCTACGTTCACATACAACGGGTGCAAGCCAGTTTTGCACACGCGGAAATACTTGGGTGTGACTTGACGAGCCTAGCATGTACAGACATGGCCTCGGAACACATGAACCGAAAGGTTAAGCATGAGTCATATGAATGATATGATCGACACTTCGTTGTCCACCATTGAAGCCACATCTCTTCTCGTGAAGATCGGATTAGGTGTGGTGAATTTGGATCGTGTTCACTAAACAACTTGAGGGATGTTGAATTTAGTGGGAGTTCATCTAGTAATTTGATTAAAAGTTGAACTAGTTATCATGAACATAGTATAATTTGTACTTGCAAACATTGTAGATCAAATGGCTAAGTCCAACTTCAACTTCAACGTTTTTGCTGAGAAGGAAAAGCTTAGAAACAATGGGTCTAACTTCACCAACTGGTTCCGCAATCTGAGAATCATTCTCTCTGGCGGTCAAAAGGACTATGTCCTTGAAAATGCGCTAGGTGACGCCCCTGCTGCTACTGCGCCGGCTGATGAGAAAGCTGTCTATCAGTCGCGCAAAGATGATTATAGTGTGATTAAGAGCACCATGTTGTTTGCTATGGAATCGGACCTTCAAAATCGTTTTGAAGACTATCCCGGGCCCTTTGAGATTCTCGAGGAGCTGAAAACCATGTTTCAGACTCAGGCCCGTTCTGAGAGATATGAGATCTCTGAGAAGTTCTTTAACTGCAAGATGGAGGAAGGGAGTTCCGTTAGTGAGCATGCCATTAAGATGTCGGGCTACACTCAACGCCTTGAGCAACTGGACTGCAAGATTCCAGAGGAGCTCAAGATTGACAGGGTTCTGCAATCACTCCCTCCCAGCTACAAAAGTTTTGTAGTGACTCACAATCAGATTGGTTCCACTGATACGATCACCGAGCTCTTCGCAAAGCTGAAGGCTGCGGAGGTGGACATCAAAAAGGATAATCATGTGTTGATGGTCAACAAGCCCCCCACCTTCAAGAAAGGTAAGAGTGCAAAGAAGCCCTTCAAGAAAGGCGGCGGCAAGCGCGTTGCTCGTGCTGAGAAGAAGCTCAGGTCTGATCCTAAGCCGGACACTGAGTGCTTCTATTGCAAGGACAAGGGTCACTGGAAGCGCAACTGTCTGAAGTACTTAGCGGACAAGAAGGCTGGCACCATCAAAGGTATATTTGATATACATGTTATTGCTGTTTTCCTTACTAGCCCTCGTTGTAGTGCCTGGGTATTTGATACTGGTTCAGTTGCTAATATTTGTAACTCGAAACAGGAGCTACGGAATAGACGGCGGCTTGCGAGGGATGAGGTGACGATGCGTGTTGGCAACGGATCAAGAGTTGATTTAATGGTCGTCGGCACGCTCTCCTTAGTTTTACCTTCGGGATTAGTTTTAAACCTCAATAAATGTTATTATGTGCCTGTGTTAAGCATGAACATTATTTTATTCAGAATTTTGTCAATTACTTTAATGACAAACATTCACAAATAACCCCTTGCTAGAATTCCATTTCACATGCATAACCACTTTATGCAATTTCACCCAAAAACATGTTTCGGTATCTAGTGAAATAAATTCCTGCGCTTGTTTATTCTTTCGGAATGAAACTTTTGCTCCAGTTGGATGTTGGTGTCTCTTAAGTGTGTCACCCTACGGTTCGTGAATAATGCGGACATGATCGAGACCCTTCTCGGATCAATAATCAGAAGCGGGATCTAGAGACCCATACTGACTCCCACACATTCAACGATGACTTTCTTGTGATCGTCGGAACCTTTTACGCTAGTATCTTAATCCCTTTGTTTCACGATATATTACATGTCCGAGATTCGATCATCGGTATCTCCATACCTAGTTTGATCTCGTTACCGACATGCACTCTTTTCTCGTTCCCGTGATATAACATTCTAGTGATCAAATCACTTGCTTGCAAGCTAATCAATGTGATATCACCGAGAGGGCCCAGAGTATATCTATCCGTCATCGGGATGAACAAATTCCACTCTCGATCCATGAGCCTCAACATAACACTTTATTAGTTCCGAATCCATCTTTATAATCACCCTGTTACGGTGTGACGTTTGATGTTATCAAGAAACTCTTCCGGTATTAGTGATTGACATGATCTCATGGTCTAAGGATTAGGATCACTTCGTAAGTTGTTATAGCAATATAAACTCAATGAATTTGATCATAATGCTATACTTCAGATGAATGTTCATCACATCATTACATTAATGTTGTGATCCCGTTATTAACAACATCCAATGTCCATGATCAGGAAACCTTGATCATCTTGTTAATCAACGAGCTAGTTTATGAGAGAGGCATAACTAGGAACTTTCTGTTTGTTTATTAAACACACATGTATTAACGTTTTTGTATTAATACAATTATAGCATGCAAAATAAACATCTATCATATACTTGGAATACACATAATAAACACTTTATTATTGCCTCTCAGGGCATATTCCCTTCAATACACCCATTTACAGTCTATGAGGTTAATGCCTTGCTTATAGGGTACTAAATGCCATGTTTTATTTTCAACTAGAGCTTTATACTCATCATTCATAGCATTTTTCCAATGTTTATTTTCTAATGCTACTTGCAAATTTTCTGGTTCATCGGACGAACATGAGAGGCTGTAGCGTACTGTACCGTCCGTATATATCTTTTCTTTTCTTTTGCCAGTGGTTGACCGAGTGCGATGTGCAGGGGCTGTAGAATCAGCTGCCACAGAGGATCCTGCATCTTGTTGTGCACCGGATGAAGCAGGTGACGCAGAAGATCCGCTGCTCTGACGCTGTGCCTCGTTTTTATGAGCGTCCATACGCGCGCGCGGGAGCCGCGTCGATTGGTCCGCGGGGCTCGATAGTGACCTGCCGTCGCCATCTGGTCGGGAGTCCGCGTGTGGGCGCTGTGACGACAGCAGGTGGCCCACGTGGGCCTGCATGTCTGTGGCATCCCGCAAAACCACTACTAGAAAATCGCGTTGATTTTGTGCATTGCATCATCATGACCGCATGCTCATGTCATCATGCCACATTGCATTTGAGCATCGGCATCATCTTGCATGTGCTTGCGTAAAACTAATAGCGGAAAACCCTATTTGTTTTCCAAACGCCCCGTCTTAATTCAAACGCAAAACCCGGGACACCGGATTATTTTGTTTTGTTCGCTATCGGTTTGCAAAAGTCGGTTTGCAACAAATAAAACTTTGAATTATTTTTAGTGGGGCAGTCGAACGGGACGAATCGACCCGAACGACCACCCCCAGGAATTAAAAGGTCCACCTAAATCCCTAACCTACCAGTCCTAATCTACCCACACCCCCTCCACCTCACCCCAGCCACTCGCGGCTCGCCACCTCACCCCAACTCTCTCCCTCACCCAATCCCCATCTGCCACCTAATCCTACCCCTCTCCCCACCCCCTCTCTCTCCCCACAGCCCCTCTCAACTCACCGACGCCACCCACACACACACACAGCCCCCACACCTGCCCCTTCCACCCCGGGCCCACGCCCCTGGGCCCCACACACGCTCCCCACGCGTCCCCCACCCCGACCCCAGCCTTCCCCACGCGCTCCTCTTCCCACGCCCCGAAAACCACCCCTCCGTCGCGTCTCCTCCTTCCTCCGGCCACCTGCCTCCCGCCGCCATCAGCCCGTCCGCCAGCGCCGCCCCCTTCTTCCCCTACCCCCGCGAGCCTCCCTCGCCGCCTCTCTGGCCCGACCGCCCCCGCAGCCTCCTCCCTCCTCTCTCCCCATCGCCGCACCGTCCTCCCCAACCTCTCTGCCGCTCGCCCCGTGCGCCCTCTCTTCCTCCCCGGACCGCGCCGCCGGCCGCCTGCGGGACCACCGCCGCACCCCCAGTCGCGGCCCCGCTCGCCCCGTCTCCTCGCCGGCGATCCCGAGCCGCCCGCTCCTCTCTGCGCCTCCCTCCTCCGCTCGCCCCGCGACCCTCCGGCGACGCGCCCTCCAACCGCCGCCCTTCCCCCTCGCGAGTACCTCGCCGCGGCGCCGCCCGCATCTCCCCTCCGGCCCGGCCAGCCCCGGTCGCCACCTCGTCTGCCGCCCAAGCGCCGTCGCCTCTCCGGCCGCCCCCTCCTCCCTTCGAGCTCGCCTCCGGCCAAGGCCGCCGCCGCCGCTCGGCCCTCCCCGAGCCACCGCAACCCCGTCGCCCTCCCGCCGCCTCGAGCCGGCCGCGCGTCCTCGCCGGCCACCGCCTCACTTCACCTCCCGCCGCCTCCTCCCCTCGCACCGCCGCTCGCCCTAGGCCCCTCCCCGACCTCGCGCGCCACCGTCCGCCCCGCGCGCCGGCTCCGCCCACCCTCCTTCCGCCTCCGGCCGCCGCGCGCCGGCTCCACCGCGCCTCGCCTCCGGCCGCCCGGCCTCCACCCTCCGGCGCTGCGCCTCCCGCCACCGTCCCGGGCCTCCATGGCCACGCCTGGAGCTCCTCCTTGCACGCAGGTCTGAGCCTCTCTGGCCGCCTGTGTCGCCTCCGCGTCGACCTTCTCCGAGCCGCATCCCCGGGCGCGTCCTGTCTCGTGCCCCGCGTGCGTGAGGTGCTCACCTCGCCGTCCTCATCTGTCGTGCGCCCGACGCCGATCCTACACCGCCTCTGCGAGAGCCAGACGCGGGCAGTACCTGGCGGCCTTCAGTTCCCTACTCGTCTACTCCCAGCTACCAAGTACCAAGCTGCCACCACTGAGGCAACCTCCTGTGCGGCTTCACCATGCGTGCCAGTACCCGACGAAACATCGACAAGGTTACCGACAGGAACCTGAAGACCCCGAATCCGAAGGTCATCTACAAGGAACGCCAAGGTCTCCTCCCTGAAACCGCCATGACCGTCTACATGGAATCCGAAGGCCGCTGCCCTGAAGACCGATCTAGAGCGCCGAGGCCTTCGCATGGAATCGCCAAGATCCACCGGCGCCAAACCCAAGACCGACATCATCACCCGAGAACTCTGACAAGGACGCCACGCTCGTCGAGATCCCGGACGCCAAGTACTTCACCCCGGACACCGAGACCCTGAACGACAAGTTCTCCTTCCCGGAAGCATTGACGCCCGCGCGACAAGATCTTCTCCGTTGTCCGAGAACGCTTCCGCCGAGACCGAACCCTGAGACCCGACCCCGAACCCCTCGGAGCCAAGATCTGCCGAACCCTAATGTGTGAACCCCTTCCCGAAAACCCTATTTTATAATATAATCCAACTTGTTGCATATTAAATTGTCATACTTGCATGCATATTTGTGTGGTTTGGGGGCCTTATGCCGATTCACCTAATAATTAAATATGGGGCCCATATGCGGGCAAATCTAGCCTTATATTGGCCTCATTTAAAATTGTGTAGCGAACCAGTAACTCATCTTGCCATGTTAATACAACATTTAAAATGCAGGGTAGCTAAATAGCATGAACCACCTAAATAATTGTCGGGACCCCGGTTCCACTTAATATGACCTAATTGCATCGCATCCTTGCCATGTCATACATCATACATGCATCATGCCGATCTTTTGCCGTAGTATTAAATATTGCATCCGGTGTTTCTTCTAGTGTTTTGCTTCTTCGCGGATTGGGCCGTTGAGTTGATGCGAGTGTCGACCCGATCTTCGGTTGAACCTTCGACAATGTTTTCAGGCGAGCATCTCCCCCTTTCTACCTATCTTACTTTTATAGTATTCATTCCCTCCTGTTGATATATTGCTATATGTGTTGCGATGCTCTAGTTTTCGTACCCGTGATATCCCTTGCAGCCATATATTACCTTGGACACATCCTATTACCTGTTGTTTGGTAGATAGTTGGACTTGCGCGTCGTAGTCGCTTGCTCTAGTGCTGTCGCGTGTCGTCAAGTACCACAGTTGTTGGAGCATTGCCGCAGGTTGATGTTGGAGATGATCATGGTTTTACTTATCGGTCACTTTAATTCCTGTTTAACAACTAAAATTGAAGTAAGTAAGCAGAGGCATCGGTGGGTGATAGATAATATTTGGTTTCCGACCGCCCACTTGTGTCCCGTAGGACCCCGAGACTTGATACCTGTTCCTTGATTTATCGCGCTATCCACATCCGGGAGGCTTATGGGACCCCCCTTAGCCAGAGCTTGATTCAGTCTTATTTCTTGGGGCCACAAACTAGTTTGAGGTTTTATTTATGATCCTGTACTTATGCCATGCTTTACTGCTTTATTTACGATTGTGCGAGGAGCACACTGTACTGTTTAGGATCGTGGCACGATTCCGCGGTGTCGACAAGCCCAGTTTTGGGTTCCCAGTCGTTCACAGCCGTCCCCACAACCTTGAGTCCGTCTCGGAGCCGGCCGGCTTTGTTGCGGGTCTACTTTAAGGGGTGGCCCCCTGAAATATTTCTGAATCCTGTGATTGCTTTGTCGTGAAAGCCTCGTTGGGTTTTGATTTGGTTTTTCCGAGGTTGATCGAGTGTGTGTTGCTATTTGTGCACCCCGGCCGGGTTAAAACTTTCTGAAAGCTGTGTCCGCGGTTATGGACGACTTGGAGCATAGTATCTCGATCATAGACAACTATAACTAAAGTAGTGCTATAAATTTGACTAAGTAACTGACTAGTAATCAGCTTCACTATAATGGAATGGCTAAATAAAACTGCCAACAATTGCTTGTTTGGGTCGTCGCTTGCGACCATTGTACCTGACTAGTAAGTATTGCAACTACAACGGAATGGCTAAATAAAAGTACCAACAACTGCTGGGTTTTGGGATATCTCATGCTATTTGTATCTGACTAGTAAGTGTCGCAACTACAATGGAATGGTTAACTAAAAGTGCCCACTGCTTATTTTATCAGGATGACTATCTAAACCTGACTAGTAAATGATGCAACTATAACGGAATAAGTAAAACTGCCAACTGTGTGAGTTCCTCGGTTGACTTCCTCGTTTGGTCTCGAGGGGGGAAATACCAGGATGGGTTTGTTTGGAGTTAGATTCAGGTTGGTTCCGCATAGGACTTTCTTACCCCTCTCTGATTACCGCCAGTTATATCGAGTCTCTATAGGTTGTTTAGTGCATGCTGCCGCTGCCGCTTCAGTCCACCATACCTATGTAGGCGAGGACCGCCGAATTCTAGTCTCGCCGTGTACTGGCGTCAGTACTGACGCTCCTCTTTTTCCTTTGCCCTTTGTCGGCACCCCTTTTGTTTAAGCAGGTTTTGAGATCGACGTCGTTAGCAGGGTTACCCTTCCGGCTTGGCCTGGGCAGGGTTATGGACGCCATTGGTTATTCTTCAGGGCTCTTAGCCCCATTTGCATCTTGTCCGTAGTCGGACGTTGTATCATTTTTACAGGTGATTTGGATCTTTGTACCGTATATCTGTATTCTTGACTCATGGAGTCGTGTTGTATATATCTGTTCTGTGGGTCCCATCGAGGACTGTTGTGTAATGTTATTACTTCGTTTTCCACCCGCACGAAAGTGCCTGGTGGGCACCTTTGAATCGTTTCTATGCGGGTTTGGCGGGTTTCGCTAAAACTTGCATAGGTACGATTCTGAGGGTGTTACAGAGTGGTATCAGAGCTCAGCAGTTGCGATACCCCACAAGTCCAGCCTGTAGGATAACCTAGCTAACGGCCGAAGTAGAGTGTCAAAACTATTTTTGAAAAATCGGTTGGATAGTTCTGATTAGGTCTGATTTTACTCCTTACCCCTCTGCTATTCTCCTCTTACCTCTACGTGTTTTGAATCCGCTCTCTTCTCTCTCTTCGAGTCCAGGATTTCTCGTGGTTGGGTTTCCGTCGCACCTTCAGGGTTTCGCTTCCTCCTTCGGTAACGGTGTTGCTACATCTGGTCTTCATGCTATCCGAGGAATCCTTCGTCTGTGTTACCATTCTTTGTTCCTTGTTTGTGCCTTACAGTGTTTTCCGACGCGACGACATCATCTATGCCAGATCCGATGCAGAGTCTGCATCACTCCGTTGTTCCGAACCTCGCTTGTCGAGATCTTTAGTCTAATTCCGAGAGTTGGTTGCATAATCCGCCTATTCGTGTGCCGAGTAATGGTTTGGGTGCGCGATGGACTGATCACCATCCGACTACTCTTATCATTCGCTCTTGTACATCGAATCAGTGGATGCAGCAATTTTACTCCGTCCGCGGAAGCTAGAGGTGGCTTTATTTGTGGAGACCTCTACCTTCGACCTTTTGTCCCCGGAGTGTTCTCTCGACGATCACGGACAACGACCCTTGTTAGTGGTGTCGCGAAGATCTACACGAAGCGAGAAGATGCAGATCGCCGACCTTCCTTCCGGTACCATGAGGCGGATCTCGAGGGCGAGATCCCTTGTTAGTGGTGTCGAATTGTGGCATCCCGCAAAACCACTACTAGAAAATCGCGTTGATTTTGTGCATTGCATCATCATGACCGCATGCTCATGTCATCATGCCACATTGCATTTGAGCATCGGCATCATCTTGCATGTGCTTGCGTAAAACTAATAGCGGAAAAACCTAATTTGTTTTCCAAACGCCCCGTCTTAATTCAAACGCAAAACCCGGGACACCGGATTATTTTGTTTTGTTCGCTATCGGTTTGCAAAAGTCGGTTTGCAACAAATAAAACTTTGAATTATTTTTAGTGGGGCAGTCGAACGGGACGAATCGACCCGAACGACCACCCCCAGGAATTAAACGGTACACCTAAATCCCTAACCTACCAGTCCTAATCTACCCACACCCCCTCCACCTCACCCCAGCCACTCGCGGCTCGCCACCTCACCCCAACTCTCTCCCTCACCCAATCCCCATCTGCCACCTAATCCTACCCCTCTCCCCACCCCCTCTCTCTCCCCACAGCCCCTCTCAACTCACTGACGCCACCCACACACACACAGCCCCCACACCTGCCCCTTCCACCCCGGGCCCACGCCCCTGGGCCCCACACACGCTCCCCACGCGTCCCCCACCCCGACCCCAGCCTTCCCCACGCGCTCCTCTTCCCACGCCCCGACAACCACCCCTCCGTCGCGTCTCCTCCTTCCTCCGGCCACCTGCCTCCCGCCGCCATCAGCCCGTCCGCCAGCGCTGCCCCCTTCTTCCCCTACCCCCGCGAGCCTCCCTCGCCGCCTCTCTGGCCCGACCGCCCCCGCAGCCTCCTCCCTCCTCTCTCCCCGTCGCCGCACCGTCCTCCCCAACCTCTCTGTCGCTCGCCCCGTGCGCCCTCTCTTCCTCCCCGGACCGCGCCGCCGGCCGCCTGCGGGACCACCGCCGCACCCCCAGTCGCGGCCCCGCTCGCCCCGTCTCCTCGTCGGCGATCCTGAGCCGCCCGCTCCTCTCTGCGCCTCCCTCCTCCGCTCGCCCCGCGACCCTCCGGTGACGCGCCCTCCAACCGCCGCCCTTCCCCCTCGCGAGTACCTCGCCGCGGCGCCGCCCGCATCTCCCCTCCGGCCCGGCCAGCCCCGGTCGCCACCTCGTCTGCCGCCCAAGCGCCGTCGCCTCTCCGGCCGCCCCCTCCCCCCTTCGAGCTCGCCTCCGGCCAGGGCCGCCGCCGCCGCTCGGCCCTCCCCGAGCCACTGCAACCCCGTCGCCCTCCCGCCGCCTCGACCCGGCCGCTCGTCCTCGCCGGCCACCGCCTCACCTCACCTCCCGCCGCCTCCTCCCCTCGCAGCGCGTGCGCCGCCGCCGCAGGCCAGCACCGCCGCTCGCCCCAGGCCCCTCCCCGACCTCGCGCGCCACCGTCCGCCCCGCGCGCCGGCTCCGCCCACCCTCCTTCCGCCTCCGGCCGCCGCGCGCCGGCTCCGCCGCGCCTCGCCTCCGGCCGCCCGGCCTCAACCCTCCGGCGCTGCGCCTCCCGCCACCGTCCCGGGCCTCCATGGCCACGCCTGGAGCTCCTCCTTGCACGCAGGTCTGAGCCTCTCTGGCCGCCTGTGTCGCCTCTGCGTCGACCTTCTCCGAGCCGCATCCCCGGGCGCGTCCTGTCTCGTGCCCCGCGTGCGTGAGGTGCTCACCTCGCCGTCCTCATCTGTCGTGCGCCCGATGCCGATCCTACACCGCCTCTGCGAGAGCCAGACGCGGGCAGTACCTGGCGGCCTTCAGTTCCCTACTCGTCTACTCCCAGCTACCAAGTACCAAGCTGCCACCACTGAGGCAACCTCCTGTGCGGCTTCACCATGCGTGCCAGTACCCGACGAAACATCGACAAGGTTACCGACAGGAACCTGAAGACCCCGAATCCGAAGGTCATCTACAAGGAACGCCAAGGTCTCCTCCCTGAAACCGCCATGACCGTCTACATGGAATCCGAAGGCCGCTGCCCTGAAGACCGATCTAGAGCGCCGAGGCCTTCGCATGGAATCGCCAAGATCCACCGGCGCCAAACCCAAGACCGACATCATCACCCGAGAACTCTGACAAGGACGCCACGCTCGTCGAGATCCCGGACGCCAAGTACTTCACCCCGGACACCGAGACCCTGAACGACAAGTTCTCCTTCCCGGAAGCATTGACGCCCGCGCGACAAGATCTTCTCCGTTGTCCGAGAACGCTTCCGCCGAGACCGAACCCTGAGACCCGACCCCGAACCCCTCGGAGCCAAGATCTGCCGAACCCTAATGTGTGAACCCCTTCCCGAAAACCCTATTTTATAATATAATCCAACTTGTTGCATATTAAATTGTCATACTTGCATGCATATTTGTGTGGTTTAGGGGCCTTATGCCGATTCACTTAATAATTAAATATGGGGCCCATATGCGGGCAAATCTAGCCTTATATTGGCCTCATTTAAAATTGTGTAGCGAACCAGTAACTCATCTTGCCATGTTAATACAACATTTAAAATGCAGGGTAGCTAAATAGCATGAACCACCTAAATAATTGTCGGGACCCCGGTTCCACTTAATATGACCTAATTGCATCGCATCCTTGCCATGTCATACATCATACATGCATCATGCCGATCTTTTGCCGTAGTATTAAATATTGCATCCGGTGTTTCTTCTAGTGTTTTGCTTCTTCGCGGATTGGGCCGTTGAGTTGATGCGAGTGTCGACCCGATCTTCGGTTGAACCTTCGACAATGTTTTCAGGCGAGCATCTCCCCCTTTCTACCTATCTTACTTTTATAGTATTCATTCCCTCCTGTTGATCTATTGCTATCTGTGTTGCGATGCTCTAGTTTTCGTACCCGTGATATCCCTTGCAGCCATATATTACCTTGGACACATCCTATTACCTGTTGTTTGGTAGATAGTTGGACTTGCGCGTCGTAGTCGCTTGCTCTAGTGCTGTCGCGTGTCGTCAAGTACCACAGTTGTTGGAGCATTGCCGCAGGTTGATGTTGGAGATGATCATGGTTTTACTTATCGGTCACTTTAATTCCTGTTTAACAACTAAAATTGAAGTAAGTAAGCAGAGGCATCGGTGGGTGATAGATAATATTTGGTTTCCGACCGCCCACTTGTGTCCCGTAGGACCCCGAGTACTTGATACCTGTTCCTTGATTTATCGCGCTATCCACATCCGGGAGGCTTATGGGACCCCCCTTAGCCAGAGCTTGATTCAGTCTTATTTCTTGGGGCCACAAACTAGTTTGAGGTTTTATTTACGATCCTGTACTTATGCCATGCTTTACTGCTTTATTTACGATTGTGCGAGGAGCACACTGTACTGTTTAGGATCGTGGCACGATTCCGCGGTGTCGACAAGCCCAGTTTTGGGTTCCCAGTCGTTCACAGCCGTCCCCACAACCTTGAGTCCGTCTCGGAGCCGGCCGGCTTCGTTGCGGGTCTACTTTAAGGGGTGGCCCCCTGAAATATTTCTGAATCCTGTGATTGCTTTGTCGTGAAAGCCTCGTTGGGTTTTGATTTGGTTTTTCCGAGGTTGATCGAGTGTGTGTTTCTATTTGTGCACCCCGGCCGGGTTAAAACTTTCTGAAAGCCGTGTCCGCGGTTATGGACGACTTGGAGCACAGTATCTCGATCATAGACAACTATAACTAAACTAGTGCTATAAATTTGACTAAGTAACTGACTAGTAATCAGCTTCACTATAATGGAATGGCTAAATAAAACTGCCAACAATTGCTTGTTTGGGTCGTCGCTTGCGACCATTGTACCTGACTAGTAAGTATTGCAACTACAACGGAATGGCTAAATAAAAGTACCAACAACTGCTGAGTTTTGGGATATCTCATGCTATTTGTATCTGACTAGTAAGTGTCGCAACTACAATGGAATGGTTAACTAAAAGTGCCCACTGCTTATTTTATCAGGATGACTATCTAAACCTGACTAGTAAATGATGCAACTATAACGGAATAAGTAAAACTGCCAACTGTGTGAGTTCCTCGGTTGACTTCCTCGTTTGGTCTCGAGGGGGGAAATACCAGGATGGGTTTGTTTGGAGTTAGATTCAGGTTGGTTCCGCATAGGACTTTCTTACCCCTCTCTGATTACCGCCAGTTATATCGAGTCTCTATAGGTTGTTTAGTGCATGCTGCCGCTGCCGCTTCAGTCCACCATACCTATGTAGGCGAGGACCGCTGAATTCTAGTCTCGCCGTGTACTGGCGTCAGTACTGACGCTCCTCTTTTTCCTTTGCCCTTTGTCGGCACCCCTTTTGTTTAAGCAGGTTTTGAGATCGACGTCGTTAGCAGGGTTACCCTTCCGGCTTGGCCTGGGCAGGGTTATGGACGCCATTGGTTATTCTTCAGGGCTCTTAGCCCCATTTGCATCTTGTCCGTAGTCGGACGTTGTATCATTTTTACAGGTGATTTGGATCTTTGTACCGTATATCTGTATTCTTGACTCATGGAGTCGTGTTGTATATATCTGTTCTGTGGGTCCCATCGAGGACTGTTGTGTAATGTTATTACTTCGTTTTCCACCCGCACGAAAGTGCCTGGTGGGCACCTTTGAATCGTTTCTATGCGGGTTTGGCGGGTTTCGCTAAAACTTGCATAGGTACGATTCTGAGGGTGTTACAGAGTGGTATCAGAGCTCAGCAGTTGCGATACCCCACAAGTCCAGCCTGTAGGATAACCTAGCTAACGGCCGAAGTAGAGTGTCAAAACTATTTTTGAAAAATCGGTTGGATAGTTCTGATTAGGTCTGATTTTACTCCTTACCCCTCTGCTATTCTCCTCTTACCTCTACGTGTTTTGAATCCGCTCTCTTCTCTCTCTTCGAGTCCAGGATTTCTCGTGGTTGGGTTTCCGTCGCACCTTCAGGGTTTCGCTTCCTCCTTCGGTAATGGTGTTGCTACATCTGGTCTTCATGCTATCCGAGGAATCCTTCGTCTGTGTTACCATTCTTTGTTCCTTGTTTGTGCCTTACAGTGTTTTCCGACGCGACGACATCATCTATGCCAGATCCGATGCAGAGTCTGCATCACTCCGTTGTTCCGAACCTCGCTTGTCGAGATCTTTAGTCTAATTCCGAGAGTTGGTTGCATAATCCGCCTATTCGTGTGCCGAGTAATGGTTTGGGTGCGCGATGGACTGATCACCATCCGACTACTCTTATCATTCGCTCTTGTACATCGAATCAGTGGATGCAGCAATTTTACTCCGTCCGCGGAAGCTAGAGGTGGCTTTATTTGTGGAGACCTCTACCTTCGACCTTTTGTCCCCGGAGTGTTCTCTCGACGATCACGGACAACGACCCTTGTTAGTGGTGTCGCGAAGATCTACACGAAGCGAGAAGATGCAGATCGCCGACCTTCCTTCCGGTACCATGAGGCGGATCTCGAGGGCGAGATCCCTTGTTAGTGGTGTCGAATTGTGGCATCCCGCAAAACCACTACTAGAAAATCGCGTTGATTTTGTGCATTGCATCATCATGACCGCATGCTCATGTCATCATGCCACATTGCATTTGAGCATCGGCATCATCTTGCATGTGCTTGCGTAAAACTAATAGCGGAAAAACCTAATTTGTTTTCCAAACGCCCCGTCTTAATTCAAACGCAAAACCCGGGACACCGGATTATTTTGTTTTGTTCGCTATCGGTTTGCAAAAGTCGGTTTGCAACAAATAAAACTTTGAATTATTTTTAGTGGGGCAGTCGAACGGGACGAATCAACCCGAACGACCACCCCCAGGAATTAAACGGTACACCTAAATCCCTAACCTACCAGTCCTAATCTACCCACACCCCCTCCACCTCACCCCAGCCACTCGCGGCTCGCCACCTCACCCCAACTCTCTCCCTCACCCAATCCCCATCTGCCACCTAATCCTACCCCTCTCCCCACCCCCTCTCTCTCCCCACAGCCCCTCTCAACTCACTGACGCCACCCACACACACACAGCCCCCACACCTGCCCCTTCCACCCCGGGCCCACGCCCCTGGGCCCCACACACGCTCCCCACGCGTCCCCCACCCCGACCCCAGCCTTCCCCACGCGCTCCTCTTCCCACGCCCCGACAACCACCCCTCCGTCGCGTCTCCTCCTTCCTCCGGCCACCTGCCTCCCGCCGCCATCAGCCCGTCCGCCAGCGCTGCCCCCTTCTTCCCCTACCCCCGCGAGCCTCCCTCGCCGCCTCTCTGGCCCGACTGCCCCCGCAGCCTCCTCCCTCCTCTCTCCCCGTCGCCGCACCGTCCTCCCCAACCTCTCTGTCGCTCGCCCCGTGCGCCCTCTCTTCCTCCCCGGACCGCGCCGCCGGCCGCCTGCGGGACCACCGCCGCACCCCCAGTCGCGGCCCCGCTCGCCCCGTCTCCTCGTCGGCGATCCCGAGCCGCCCGCTCCTCTCTGCGCCTCCCTCCTCCGCTCGCCCCGCGACCCTCCGGTGACGCGCCCTCCAACCGCCGCCCTTCCCCCTCGCGAGTACCTCGCCGCGGCGCCGCCCGCATCTCCCCTCCGGCCCGGCCAGCCCCGGTCGCCACCTCGTCTGCCGCCCAAGCGCCGTCGCCTCTCCGGCCGCCCCCTCCCCCCTTCGAGCTCGCCTCCGGCCAGGGCCGCCGCCGCCGCTCGGCCCTCCCCGAGCCACCGCAACCCCGTCGCCCTCCCGCCGCCTCGACCCGGCCGCGCGTCCTCGCCGGCCACTGCCTCACCTCACCTCCCGCCGCCTCCTCCCCTCGCAGCGCGCGCGCCGCCGCCGCAGGCCAGCACCGTCGCTCGCCCCAGGCCCCTCCCCGACCTCGCGCGCCACCGTCCGCCCCGCGCGCCGGCTCCGCCCACCCTCCTTCCGCCTCCGGCCGCCGCGCGCCGGCTCCGCCGCGCCTCGCCTCCGGCCGCCCGGCCTCCACCCTCCGGCGCTGCGCCTTCCGCCACCGTCCCGGGCCTCCATGGCCACGCCTGGAGCTCCTCCTTGCACGCAGGTCTGAGCCTCTCTGGCCGCCTGTGTCGCCTCCGCGTCGACCTTCTCCGAGCCGCATCCCCGGGCGCGTCCTGTCTCGTGCCCCGCGTGCGTGAGGTGCTCACCTCGCCGTCCTCATCTGTCGTGCGCCCGACGCCGATCCTACACCGCCTCTGCGAGAGCCAGACGCGGGCAGTACCTGGCGGCCTTCAGTTCCCTACTCGTCTACTCCCAGCTACCAAGTACCAAGCTGCCACCACTGAGGCAACCTCCTGTGCGGCTTCACCATGCGTGCCAGTACCCGACGAAACATCGACAAGGTTACCGACAGGAACCTGAAGACCCCGAATCCGAAGGTCATCTACAAGGAACGCCAAGGTCTCCTCCCTGAAACCGCCATGACCGTCTACATGGAATCCGAAGGCCGCTGCCCTGAAGACCGATCTAGAGCGCCGAGGCCTTCGCATGGAATCGCCAAGATCCACTGGCGCCAAACCCAAGACCGACATCATCACCCGAGAACTCTGACAAGGACGCCACGCTCGTCGAGATCCCGGACGCCAAGTACTTCACCCCGGACACCGAGACCCTGAACGACAAGTTCTCCTTCCCGGAAGCATTGACGCCCGCGCGACAAGATCTTCTCCGTTGTCCGAGAACGCTTCCGCCGAGACCGAACCCTGAGACCCGACCCCGAACCCCTCGGAGCCAAGATCTTCCGAACCCTAATGTGTGAACCCCTTCCCGAAAACCCTATTTTATAATATAATCCAACTTGTTGCATATTAAATTGTCATACTTGCATGCATATTTGTGTGGTTTAGGGGCCTTATGCCGATTCACCTAATAATTAAATATGGGGCCCATATGCGGGCAAATCTAGCCTTATATTGGCCTCATTTAAAATTGTGTAGCGAACCAGTAACTCATCTTGCCATGTTAATACAACATTTAAAATGCAGGGTAGCTAAATAGCATGAACCACCTAAATAATTGTCGGGACCCCGGTTCCACTTAATATGACCTAATTGCATCGCATCCTTGCCATGTCATACATCATACATGCATCATGCCGATCTTTTGCCGTAGTATTAAATATTGCATCCGGTGTTTCTTCTAGTGTTTTGCTTCTTCGCGGATTGGGCCGTTGAGTTGATGCGAGTGTGGACCCGATCTTCGGTTGAACCTTCGACAATGTTTTCAGGCGAGCATCTCCCCCTTTCTACCTATCTTACTTTTATAGTATTCATTCCCTCCTGTTGATCTATTGCTATCTGTGTTGCGATGCTCTAGTTTTCGTACCCGTGATATCCCTTGCAGCCATATATTACCTTGTACACATCCTATTACCTGTTGTTTGGTAGATAGTTGGACTTGCGCGTCGTAGTCGCTTGCTCTAGTGCTGTCGCGTGTCGTCAAGTACCACAGTTGTTGGAGCATTGCCGCAGGTTGATGTTGGAGATGATCATGGTTTTACTTATCGGTCACTTTAATTCCTGTTTAACAACTAAAATTGAAGTAAGTAAGCAGAGGCATCGGTGGGTGATAGATAATATTTGGTTTCCGACCGCCCACTTGTGTCCCGTAGGACCCCGAGTACTTGATACCTGTTCCTTGATTTATCGCGCTATCCACATCCGGGAGGCTTATGGGACCCCCCTTAGCCAGAGCTTGATTCAGTCTTATTTCTTGGGGCCACAAACTAGTTTGAGGTTTTATTTACGATCCTGTACTTATGCCATGCTTTACTGCTTTATTTACGATTGTGCGAGGAGCACACTGTACTGTTTAGGATCGTGGCACGATTCCGCGGTGTCGACAAGCCCAGTTTTGGGTTCCCAGTCGTTCACAGCCGTCCCCACAACCTTGAGTCCGTCTCGGAGCCGGCCGGCTTCGTTGCGGGTCTACTTTAAGGGGTGGCCCCCTGAAATATTTCTGAATCCTGTGATTGCTTTGTCGTGAAAGCCTCGTTGGGTTTTGATTTGGTTTTTCCGAGGTTGATCGAGTGTGTGTTTCTATTTGTGCACCCCGGCCGGGTTAAAACTTTCTGAAAGCCGTGTCCGCGGTTATGGACGACTTGGAGCACAGTATCTCGATCATAGACAACTATAACTAAAGTAGTGCTATAAATTTGACTAAGTAACTGACTAGTAATCAGCTTCACTATAATGGAATGGCTAAATAAAACTGCCAACAATTGCTTGTTTGGGTCGTCGCTTGCGACCATTGTACCTGACTAGTAAGTATTGCAACTACAACGGAATGGCTAAATAAAAGTACCAACAACTGCTGAGTTTTGGGATATCTCATGCTATTTGTATCTGACTAGTAAGTGTCGCAACTACAATGGAATGGTTAACTAAAAGTGCCCACTGCTTATTTTATCAGGATGACTATCTAAACCTGACTAGTAAATGATGCAAATATAACGGAATAAGTAAAACTGCCAACTGTGTGAGTTCCTCGGTTGACTTCCTCGTTTGGTCTCGAGGGGGGAAATACCAGGATGGGTTTGTTTGGAGTTAGATTCAGGTTGGTTCCGCATAGGACTTTCTTACCCCTCTCTGATTACCGCCAGTTATATCGAGTCTCTATAGGTTGTTTAGTGCATGCTGCCGCTGCCGCTTCAGTCCACCATACCTATGTAGGCGAGGACCGCCGAATTCTAGTCTCGCCGTGTACTGGCGTCAGTACTGACGCTCCTCTTTTTCCTTTGCCCTTTGTCGGCACCCCTTTTGTTTAAGCAGGTTTTGAGATCGACGTCGTTAGCAGGGTTACCCTTCCGGCTTGGCCTGGGCAGGGTTATGGACGCCATTGGTTATTCTTCAGGGCTCTTAGCCCCATTTGCATCTTGTCCGTAGTCGGACGTTGTATCATTTTTACAGGTGATTTGGATCTTTGTACCGTATATCTGTATTCTTGACTCATGGAGTCGTGTTGTATATATCTGTTCTGTGGGTCCCATCGAGGACTGTTGTGTAATGTTATTACTTCGTTTTCCACCCGCACGAAAGTGCCTGGTGGGCACCTTTGAATCGTTTCTATGCGGGTTTGGCGGGTTTCGCTAAAACTTGCATAGGTACGATTCTGAGGGTGTTACAGAGTGGTATCAGAGCTCAGCAGTTGCGATACCCCACAAGTCCAGCCTGTAGGATAACCTAGCTAACGGCCGAAGTAGAGTGTCAAAACTATTTTTGAAAAATCGGTTGGATAGTTCTGATTAGGTCTGATTTTACTCCTTACCCCTCTGCTATTCTCCTCTTACCTCTACGTGTTTTGAATCCGCTCTCTTCTCTCTCTTCGAGTCCAGGATTTCTCGTGGTTGGGTTTCCGTCGCACCTTCAGGGTTTCGCTTCCTCCTTCGGTAACGGTGTTGCTACATCTGGTCTTCATGCTATCCGAGGAATCCTTCGTCTGTGTTACCATTCTTTGTTCCTTGTTTGTGCCTTACAGTGTTTTCCGACGCGACGACATCATCTATGCCAGATCCGATGCAGAGTCTGCATCACTCCGTTGTTCCGAACCTCGCTTGTCGAGATCTTTAGTCTAATTCCGAGAGTTGGTTGCATAATCCGCCTATTCGTGTGCCGAGTAATGGTTTGGGTGCGCGATGGACTGATCACCATCCGACTACTCTTATCATTCGCTCTTGTACATCGAATCAGTGGATGCAGCAATTTTACTCCGTCCGCGGAAGCTAGAGGTGGCTTTATTTGTGGAGACCTCTACCTTCGACCTTTTGTCCCCGGAGTGTTCTCTCGACGATCACGGACAACGACCCTTGTTAGTGGTGTCGCGAAGATCTACACGAAGCGAGAAGATGCAGATCGCCGACCTTCCTTCCGGTACCATGAGGCGGATCTCGAGGGCGAGATCCCTTGTTAGTGGTGTCGAATTGTGGCATCCCGCAAAACCACTACTAGAAAATCGCGTTGATTTTGTGCATTGCATCATCATGACCGCATGCTCATGTCATCATGCCACATTGCATTTGAGCATCGGCATCATCTTGCATGTGCTTGCGTAAAACTAATAGCGGAAAAACCTAATTTGTTTTCCAAACGCCCCGTCTTAATTCAAACGCAAAACCCGGGACACCGGATTATTTTGTTTTGTTCGCTATCGGTTTGCAAAAGTCGGTTTGCAACAAATAAAACTTTGAATTATTTTTAGTGGGGCAGTCGAACGGGACGAATCAACCCAAACGACCACCCCCAGGAATTAAACGGTCCACCTAAATCCCTAACCTACCAGTCCTAATCTACCCACACCCCCTCCACCTCACCCCAGCCACTCGCGGCTCGCCACCTCACCCCAACTCTCTCCCTCACCCAATCCCCATCTGCCACCTAATCCTACCCCTCTCCCCACCCCCTCTCTCTCCCCACAGCCCCTCTCAACTCACTGACGCCACCCACACACACACAGCCCCCACACCTGCCCCTTCCACCCCGGGCCCACGCCCCTGGGCCCCACACACGCTCCCCACGCGTCCCCCACCCCGACCCCAGCCTTCCCCACGCGCTCCTCTTCCCACGCCCCGACAACCACCCCTCCGTCGCGTCTCCTCCTTCCTCCGGCCACCTGCCTCCCGCCGCCATCAGCCCGTCCGCCAGCGCTGCCCCCTTCTTCCCCTACCCCCGCGAGCCTCCCTCGTCGCCTCTCTGGCCCGACCGCCCCCGCAGCCTCCTCCCTCCTCTCTCCCCGTCGCCGCACCGTCCTCCCCAACCTCTCTGTCGCTCGCCCCGTGCGCCCTCTCTTCCTCCCCGGACCGCGCCGCCGGCCGCCTGCGGGACCACCGCCGCACCCCCAGTCGCGGCCCCGCTCGCCCCGTCTCCTCGTCGGCGATCCCGAGCCGCCCGCTCCTCTCTGCGCCTCCCTCCTCCGCTCGCCCCGCGACCCTCCGGTGACGCGCCCTCCAACCGCCGCCCTTCCCCCTCGCGAGTACCTCGCCGCGGCGCCGCCCGCATCTCCCCTCCGGCCCGGCCAGCCCCGGTCGCCACCTCGTCTGCCGCCCAAGCACCGTCGCCTCTCCGGCCGCCCCCTCCCCCCTTCGAGCTCGCCTCCGGCCAGGGCCGCCGCCGCCGCTCAGCCCTCCCCGAGCCACCGCAACCCCGTCGCCCTCCCGCCGCCTCGACCCGGCCGCGCGTCCTCGCCGGCCACCGCCTCACCTCACCTCCTGCCGCCTCCTCCCCTCGCAGCGCGCGCGCCGCCGCCGCAGGCCAGCACCGCCGCTCGCCCCAGGCCCCTCCCCGACCTCGCGCGCCACCGTCCGCCCCGCGCGCCGGCTCCGCCCACCCTCCTTCCGCCTCCGGCCGCCGCGCGCCGGCTCCGCCGCGCCTCGCCTCCGGCCGCCCGGCCTCCACCCTCCGGCGCTGCGCCTCCCGCCACCGTCCCGGG
Source organism: Avena sativa (assembly GCA_916181665.1). NCBI lineage: Eukaryota > Viridiplantae > Streptophyta > Magnoliopsida > Poales > Poaceae > Avena > Avena sativa. Next base: position 19,882,845 of record OV702285.1, read on the forward strand.
CCTCCATGGCCACGCCTGGAGCTCCTCCTTGCGCGCAGGTCTGAGCCTCTCTGGCCGCCTGTGTCGCCTCCGCGTCGACCTTCTCCGAGCCGCATCCCCGGGCGCGTCCTGTCTCGTGCCCCGCGTGCGTGAGGTGCTCACATCGCCGTCCTCATCTGTCGTGCGCCCGACGCCGATCCTACACCGCCTCTGCGAGAGCCAGACGCGAGCAGTACCTGGCGGCCTTCAGTTCCCTACTCGTCTACTCCCAGCTACCAAGTACCAAGCTGCCACCACTGAGGCAACCTCCTGTGCGGCTTCACCATGCGTGCCAGTACCCGACGAAACATCGACAAGGTTACCGACAGGAACCTGAAAACCCCGAATCCGAAGGTCATCTACAAGGAACGCCAAGGTCTCCTCCCTGAAATCGCCATGACCGTCTACATGGAATCCGAAGGCCGCTGCCCTGAAGACCGATCTAGAGCGCCGAGGCCTTCGCATGGAATCGCCAAGATCCACCGGCGCCAAACCCAAGACCGACATCATCACCCGAGAGCTCTGACAAGGACGCCACGCTCGTCGAGATCCCGGACGCCAAGTACTTCACCCCGGACACCGAGACCCTGAACGACAAGTTCTCCTTCCCGGAAGCATTGACGCCCGCGCGACAAGATCTTCTCCGTTGTCCAAGAACGCTTCCGCCGAGACCGAACCCTGAGACCCGACCCCGAACCCCTCGGAGCCAAGATCTGCCGAACCCTAATGTGTGAACCCCTTCCCGAAAACCCTATTTTATAATATAATCCAACTTGTTGCATATTAAATTGTCATACTTGCATGCATATTTGTGTGGTTTGGGGGCCTTATGCCGATTCACCTAATAATTAAATATGGGGCCCATATGCGGGCAAATCTAGCCTTATATTGGCCTCATTTAAAATTGTGTAGCGAACCAGTAACTCATCTTGCCATGTTAATACAACATTTAAAATGCAGGGTAGCTAAATAGCATGAACCACCTAAATAATTGTCGGGACCCCGGTTCCACTTAATATGACCTAATTGCATCGCATCCTTGCCATGTCATACATCATACATGCATCATGCCGATCTTTTGCCGTAGTATTAAATATTGCATCCGGTGTTTCTTCTAGTGTTTTGCTTCTTCGCGGATTGGGCCGTTGAGTTGATGCGAGTGTCGACCCGATCTTCGGTTGAACCTTCGACAATGTTTTCAGGCAAGAATCTCCCCCTTTCTACCTATCTTACTTTTATAGTATTCATTCCCTCCTGTTGATCTATTGCTATCTGTGTTGCGATGCTCTAGTTTTCGTACCCGTGATATCCCTTGCAGCCATATATTACCTTGGACACATCCTATTACCTGTTGTTTGGTAGATAGTTGGACTTGCGCGTCGTAGTCGCTTGCTCTAGTGCTGTCGCGTGTCGTCAAGTACCACAGTTGTTGGAGCATTGCCGCAGGTTGATGTTGGAGATGATCATGGTTTTACTTATCGGTCACTTTAATTCCTGTTTAACAACTAAAATTGAAGTAAGTAAGCAGAGGCATCGGTGGGTGATAGATAATATTTGGTTTCCGACCGCCCACTTGTGTCCCGTAGGACCCCGAGACTTGATACCTGTTCCTTGATTTATCGCGCTATCCACATCCGGGAGGCTTATGGGACCCCCCTTAGCCAGAGCTTGATTCAGTCTTATTTCTTGGGGCCACAAACTAGTTTGAGGTTTTATTTAAGATCCTGTACTTATGCCATGCTTTACTGCTTTATTTACGATTGTGCGAGGAGCACACTGTACTGTTTAGGATCGTGGCACGATTCCGCGGTGTCGACAAGCCCAGTTTTGGGTTCCCAGTCGTTCACAGCCGTCCCCACAACCTTGAGTCCGTCTCGGAGCCGGCCGGCTTCGTTGCGGGTCTACTTTAAGGGGTGGCCCCCTGAAATATTTCTGAATCCTGTGATTGCTTTGTCGTGAAAGCCTCGTTGGGTTTTGATTTGGTTTTTCCGAGGTTGATCGAGTGTGTGTTGCTATTTGTGCACCCCGGCCGGGTTAAAACTTTCTAAAAGCCGTGTCCGCGGTTATGGACGACTTGGAGCACAGTATCTCGATCATAGACAACTATAACTAAAGTAGTGCTATAAATTTGACTAAGTAACTGACTAGTAATCAGCTTCACTATAATAGAATGGCTAAATAAAACTGCCAACAATTGCTTGTTTGGGTCGTCGCTTGCGACCATTGTACCTGACTAGTAAGTATTGCAACTACAACGGAATGGCTAAATAAAAGTACCAACAACTGCTGGGTTTTGGGATATCTCATGCTATTTGTATCTGACTAGTAAGTGTCGCAACTACAATGGAATGGTTAACTAAAAGTGCCCACTGCTTATTTTATCAGGATGACTATCTAAACCTGACTAGTAAATGATGCAACTATAACGGAATAAGTAAAACTGCCAACTGTGTGAGTTCCTCGGTTGACTTCCTCGTTTGGTCTCGAGGGGGGAAATACCAGGATGGGTTTGTTTGGAGTTAGATTCAGGTTGGTTCCGCATAGGACTTTCTTACCCCTCTCTGATTACCGCCAGTTATATCGAGTCTCTATAGGTTGTTTAGTGCATGCTGCCGCTGCCGCTTCAGTCCACCATACCTATGTAGGCGAGGACCGCCGAATTCTAGTCTCGCCGTGTACTGGCCTCAGTACTGACGCTCCTCTTTTTTCCTTTGCCCTTTGTCGGCACCCCTTTTGTTTAAGCAGGTTTTGAGATCGACGTCGTTAGCAGGGTTACCCTTCCGGCTTGGCCTGGGCAGGGTTATGGACGCCATTGGTTATTCTTCAGGGCTCTTAGCCCCATTTGCATCTTGTCCGTAGTCGGACGCTGTATCATTTTTACAGGTGATTTGGATCTTTGTACCGTATATCTGTATTCTTGACTCATGGAGTCGTGTTGTATATATCTGTTCTGTGGGTCCCATCGAGGACTGTTGTGTAATGTTATTACTTCGTTTTCCACCCGCACGAAAGTGCCTGGTGGGCACCTTTGAATCGTTTCTATGCGGGTTTGGCGGGTTTCGCTAAAACTTGCATAGGTCCGATTCTGAGGGTGTTACAATGTCCCCGCTGCACTTCTGAAGATTCGCCTGAAGCGGCAGTGTCGATGTCGTCTTGATGTGGCAGCGTGGGAGTCGTGGAGCGTGATGATTGCGGCGTGCTGGCGCTAGACTCTGGGTCGCTTGAGGAGAGCGACGTGCCGCCGGGCTCCACTCCTCCCGAGGTTGATTCGCTGACAAACTCCGATCCCGAGACCGATCCGACTGGGACATCAGGTGAATCTGCATTGCTTTCCGTGTCACGTGTATTTTCGTTTGCTTCAGAATTATTGTTTTGTACAAAGTTTTCTCCAGGCGCTGCTTCTGGCACCTGAGGAATAAGAAGAGGCACAAAACTAGTAGAATCATTAGATGTTAGATCAATGCATCCTGACCCCCCTTGATCGATAGGCAAGTTTTGAAGAGACTCTGGTAAAAGCAGAATTTCACGCCGGAGAAGGGCACCAGCATTTGGATGAAGGTTAGAAAAAGGAAACACAGATTCATCAAATACAACATCTCTAGATATATAAACTCGCCCGGATGCAACATCGAGACACTTGACACCCTTGTGCATGTTACTATAGCCAATGAACACACATTGCTTTGACCGAAAAGAAAGTTTCCGAGTGTTGTAAGGACGAAGATTTGGCCAACAGGCACAACCAAAAGTGCTAAGAGAGTTGTAGTCTGGTGTTTCTTTTAGAAGACGCTCCATAGGGGTGTCATTATCAATGACCTTAGAAGGAAGCATGTTAATAAGATGTGTGGCGGTCATGAAGGCTTCATCCCAAAATTTGAGTGGCATGGATGCATGTGCAAGAAGTGAGAGTCCTACTTCAACGATATGACGATGCTTACGCTCTGCCGAGCCATTTTGTTGATGAGCATGTGGACAGGACACATGATGTGAGATGCCCACTTTTTGGAAGAAAGGATTGAGTTTTTCATATTCTCCTCCCCAATCAGTTTGCATTGCAATGATTTTTCTATTAAATTTTCGCTCAACAAGGTTTTGAAAGTTTTGGAAGACTTGAAACACTTCAGATTTCTTTTTGAGAAGATAGATCCATACAAATTTGCTATAGTCATCAATGAAGCTTACATAGTATTGAAAACGACCAACAGAGGTAGGTGCCTTTCCCCACACATCGGAGAAGACAAGTTCTAGGGGGGCTGTTGACACGCTAGTGGATCTATTGTAAGGAAGTTGATGACTTTTTGCTCTTTGGCATGAATCACACACAGACTCAATTCTAGACTTACTGGAAAAAGGGAGCTCAAATTTGCTAACAACTTGTTGAACGATTTTAAAGGAAGGATGACCTAAACGATCATGCCACCGTGAAGCTGAAGGCTTAGTGGCGCTAAGAACTTGCTTATTTGTGCTTGATGACGTTGACACCAGCGGATAGAGACCTTGTATGCACCTACCCTTAAGAAGTACTTTCTTCATTGCCTGATCCTTCACATAGAAAAACCAAGGGTGAAATTCAACATAGACATTATTGTCAAGGGTGAAGCGATGGATAGAGACAAGACTTTTGGTGGCTGAAGGAACATGAAGGACTTTGTGAAGATGTAATTGTTTGGAAGGGGAGTCAATAAATGCATGACCAACATTACTAATGTTCATACCTGTCCCGTTTGCCGCATGAATCTTGTCGTGGCCATCATACTTCTCCTTCATAGTGAGCTTGTTCAGCTCACCCGTGAGATGGTTGGTGGCGCCGGTGTCACCATACCAATTGGTGTCGACACCGTAGGAGGCAGCGTTAGCCCCCTTTTCTTCTTCCTCTTCATCATCGGAGTAGCGGTGCCAACACATCCAGGCGCCATGCCCTGGCTTCTTGCATATTTGGCAGATGATGCGGTCGCGGTCGTTGCCGCCCTTGTTGCCGCCGCCGCCGCCACGACGTCCATTGCGACCACCTTGTTGGGGTCGTCCTTGACCACGACCGTAGCCGCGGCCTCCTCCACGTCCACGGTGAGCTCCACGTCCGCCACCGTCGCCTCGCCCACTGCGTCCACCATGCATGCGGGTAGCAGTGTTGGCAGAGGTTGTGCCGTTGATGTCGACGCCGATCATCTGCATGTGATTATCGTATGCAGTTACCTGGTCATAGAGATCCACCACGGTGAGCTTGTTGGTGGGGTTGGCCCCGATGGCAGCGAAGAGGGGGTTGTAGGGGTCGTCGAGCCCGGCGAGGAGGTACTCCACCAGTTCGTCCTCCTCAATCTTCCGGCCTGCGGCTGCTAGTTCGTCCATTGTGGCCTTCACCTCGGCGAAGTATTGTGGCGTGGTCTTCCCCTCCTTATTGGTGTTGGCGAGCTTGACGCGGAGGGTGGCGATGCGGGTGCGAGATTGGGCGGCGAACATCGAGGAGATGGCCAGCCAGACGGCAGCTGCCGTCCGCATCCCGACGCAGGAGACCAAGATCTCCTTTGACAGCGAATTCAGCAGGTAAGAGAGGACCTGCTGATCCGTTTCTACCCACGTTGCATAAGCGGGGTTGCTTTCCTGGTGGCTTCCCTTGCCGTCGCTGTTCTCGACGGTGATCTTCTCGGGCGGCGCCTTGTTGGTTCCATCGAGGAACCCCATCAGGCTGCGACCACGGATTGCGGGGAGTACTTGCGTCTCCCATAGAAGGAAGTTCTCCCTGGTGAGTTTTTCCGTCGTTCCTTGGCTCGGGAGAGGATTTGCCATGGCGGCTGAGGATGAGGATGGGTTCATGTAGATGTGTTTAGGAAGAGTGGCTCTAATACCATGTGATGTTTTGTGGAACGATACCCTTTGTCTCGGGCTCGTATGCGTGTTGATATAGGCCGAACCTCGGCAGGGGATCGATACAAGAGAGGGGTTACAACACACGCGCAAGTCACGGGGAAGATCGATCTGATAAGATCGATCGTTTACAACAACCCTTATCTCTATCTTGTCTATCTCTATCTAGAGTTTGAATCCTACACTCTAGGTAAAACATGACAACACGTTACATTGCATATGTACCGCTAACAAGGAGGAGAAACAGGTAGTGATATGATATGGAAGTCGATCGGAGAGGGAAGCTCTCAAGGTGTTCCAGGTCGGCCTGCTGTGCGCGCAGGCCACTGATAATAACAGAATATAGCTTCCGACACTGCGTACTTCCTGCTGCAGACATGGACGGCTGAGGCGAGATCATCCGCGCCATCGCCGCGTCGCACCTGGCTTTCCGATACGAGGAGCTGCGCAAGGCGACCGACGATTTCAATCAGATCCACAAGCTCGGCCAGGGCGGCTACGGTTCAGTATACAAGGTAATACATTGCCATGCCAATTCGAACACCACGATCATCTTCTTCAAATGTTTGCCTCGTCTGAATATTTGAACTCTGATGATGATGGCTGAACAGGGCGTGCTGCTGGATGGCCGGGAGATCGCCGTGAAGCGGCTCTTCCTCAACACGAGGCAGTGGACGGACCAGTTCTTCAACGAGGTGAAGCTGGTGAGCCAGGTGCAGCACAAGAACCTCGTCAAGCTCCTCGGGTACAGCGTCGAGGGCCCCGAGATCCTCCTCGTCTACGAGTACCTCTGCAACACCAGCCTCGACCACTACCTCTTCGCTAACAAATAATAGCAGCTCCTGCATCCTGAAAAATAATATTGGTACGGAGTACTTGACATTTTAGAACCTCATCTTGACATCTCACATGCTTGTTGGCGCCGCAGATGCGTTCAAGAAGAACGCGTTGGACTGGGAGCGGCGCGCGGAGATCATCCTGGGGACCGCGGAGGGTCTGTCGTACCTCCACAACGCCTCCGAGATCAGGATCATACACAGGGACATCAAGGCCAGCAACGTGCTGTTGGACGAGAGGTTCAGGCCTAAGATTGGAGATTTCGGCTTGGCCAGGAACTTCATGGCGGATCAGAGCCACCTTAGCACCGGCCTCGCCGGAACATTGTAAGATTCAGTCCAACTAAAAGTTGCATCCAATTCAATATGTCTGAAGAAACACCTCCTGACATTGCCAACATTTGTGCAGTGGATACATGGCCCCAGAGTACATCGTGCACGGGCAGCTCACGGAGAAGGCCGACATCTACAGCTACGGCGTGCTGGTCCTCGAGATCATCACCGGCCGGAAGAACCACAACTCGGTGGCGTCATCGGCCGAGGGACTCTCCCTCATGGCACTGGTACATACATTCCTCGCATTCCACTCTATTGTCAAGTACAGGTGCAACTGTGGCATTTCATACAAACCTGATGAGTCCCATCTTCAGGTATGGAAGCACTACAACGAGGGCACCATGATGGAGCTCCTGGACCCGAACCTCCGGGAGCGATGCTCGGAGAGGGAAGCTCTCAAGGTGTTCCAGGTCGGCCTGCTGTGCGCGCAGGCGTCGCCTAACCTGAGACCCCCGATGTGGAAGGTGGTGGAGATGCTGGGCAGAGCGGATAGGGCGCTGCCACGGCCTTCCGAGCCTCCCTTCATTAACATAAAGGGGTCGAATAGCGACGGCTCGGGGTCGTCGTATTCACTCAAGTCGAACTCCGACAAGTCGCCGTTCTCGACGAACCAGTTGTCAGTGAGCGGGGTGCAGGCCAGGTGATTCACACGGTGTGAAGGATCATCGTAACATTTTGTTCCATTGTTTACGGTAGGATGAGGTTGGAGTACTAGTACTAACTACCAGTGTTGTGTATCACACAATCCTGGTTGTGTAAGGATGATGTTGTAAGTAAGCATATAGAGAGATGCCATTTTTGTCAAATATTCAGAGAAATGCAGTCTTGAACTCCATACATTGGCTAATTATTAAGCGTAGCAGAAACCAAAATGCTCCCCAGAAACACAGGCATGTAATGTAACTCAATGTAAACTACCAAGATCACCTAAAAACATCTCTTATCCTTTTTCCGGATGGTCTCTTCACACGGGTTGAGGTTTAATCATCAATGCCCACCAGTACGTATCAGCTAAAAGCAGAGGAAAAAAGTCAGAGAATTCACCTAAAACACAACGAACGGGTGACTAGAAGACAGAGAACTCGCACAAAAACACAAGGAATAGGTGACAAAAAGTCAGAGAGTTCGTATGATTTTTGATCGGGATGGACCGATCGCTTCTAGAAATGAGATCAAGTTACCTTTTTAGAAAAGTAAAAACACGCGATGACATACCAGAGATGGACCGGCAAACGATTCTGAATTTCTGATCTTATCGTTGTCGATTTCGTTCGGGAAAGTCCAAACTTGCTGCTGAGAACGAGTGAAGCATGGATTAATTGACTCGGCCGTCCAAGATGGAGACGGTTCAACTACCAGCAACCATCATCTTTCTTTCTGTCAAAAAAAACCATCATCTCTCATTCCGCGACTTATATGCGGTATTTCGTTTAGGGATAGAAAAAACATGTGTGCAGTGAAATTCACATAGCAAATCCCTACAGATGTAAAGAGAAAAAAATATTACTCCCTCCGATCCATAATAAATGTCAGGGGGTTAGTTCATCTTCATCTAAATTTGAACTAAAACCCCAACACTTATTATGGATATGAAGGTAGTACGACAAAATCATAGGACCAAGAATCTGTAAAATAATAGTTTTAGGGCATCCTATAACATGTGAAAAAAAATCATGCAATAATATATAGTTATTTCCACCATGTACAAAAATGGCAATGCACATTTGTTTACATGACAGTCTTTTTGAAACGAGACAAGAGGGAACTCCGGCTTATTTTTATAGGAGAGAGAAACACGGTTGAAATATCCAGTTCCTAAGGATGGAACCCGACTGGCCTGGAATTTACATGATAGTCTCTTCAGGCATCGTTTGATTCGAAGAATTTTAAAAGCACAAGAATAGAAAAAACACAGGAACAACCTGTTATGGCATGTCAAATCCTACAGGAATAAAAACACATGAATTAATTGCAGAAGTTGTTTCATTGGATCATAGGAAAAACGCAGGAAATTTCTAGAGAGAATGAGTGTTTGATTCAAAGGAATCCCATAGGAATTTTGATCCTTAGGAATCTTTCCTACGTGCATCATTTGATTTGTAGGATTAGATATTTAGAAAATTTTCCCATAGGATTGCATTTCACTATGAATTTCCATCCACTTAAACCTTATGTTACAATTCCTTTGTTTTTCCTATATTTTAAAAACTACTTGAATTTTTTTTATGTAGGTTCCAAATCTTATAGAATTTAGTTGGACATGACACTCTAATCTTGCATTTTTCCTAATTCAACTAGGCACTGAGTACATGCCATAGTTTTCATACACATGTAAGACAATTTGCAAGAGGTCTAACCTCTTTGCTAGAAATTCCATGAAATTGTAGTATAGGAAAACAATCCATAGGAATTTTTGAGGGTTCAATCCTTTGAATCAAATGGACTCTATAGGAAAAAATCCTACAAAATCCCTTTGGAATTCCTTTCAATCAAACATGCACTATACTCTATGTACAAGTACAGTAATATGAAGAACATATACTCCCCTCCAGAATTAGATGTCACAAATTTGTCTAAATTCACATGTATTTAGACGTATTTTAGTGTATAGATACACGTGAATATACACAAATCTGTGACATCTCATTGGGGACAGAGGAAATGCATTTTTTAGGGGCATGAAGAACAAGTGTGGTGTTTTGGCTTTCATGTGCATATGAATTTATTATGAAAAATGCATACTTTTTTTTTTCAAAATGCCAAAAGATTTTGAAATAAAATTTTGCATCTACATCTGAGTATTATATGTTCGCAAACAAGTTTTCTGGAAAAAATAACATACTATGTGGCATGTGTGAAAAATACAAAAAAATATCTATAAATAATCATGTTGGAGCATTATTTTTCTTTTTTAACTAGGACAAAAAATGTTCCCAAATTAATGATGGAGGTTAGTGCATATGTTCTCTTTTTTGGCAAAGCTTGATGGGGGTTAATCGTACCTTCCAACAGTATGCCACTAGGAAAATTAATGATAGAGGGAAAACCTTGTTCTGGGAGGATACGTGGGTGAGGAATTCACCAAATTGCCTTACAATTCCCCAGTCTATATAGCCTGACCTTTACTAAGATGGTGACAGTCAAGAAAGTTAAAGTAGAAGGCCGGGTACCGATTAGATTTAGGAGGATGCTATTTGGTGAAACACTGGCCCAGTGGAATACCTTGAAAAGCCTGGTAGATGGGGTGCATCTAAATGATCACTTGACAGGGTTGGGTACGGTGGAAAATTGGAAAGACTGTTGATTTCGAAGTCAAAAACCTCTACTTGTAGCTGAGGTCCAATGGACTTTATCCTTTCAAATTCCTTTGGAAAGCCAAAATCCCTCTAAAAATTAATATCTTTATTTGGCTAGTGCGAAAAATAGAACTCTGACTAAAGATAACCTCTTGAAAAGAGGCTGGACTAGAAATGGACAATGTCACTTCTGCTGCCAGAATGAGACAGTTGGCCATGAGACAGTTGGTTGTGTCTGGTAAGTATACTATATCACCACTTTGCAAGTTATCCTTTGTGCCTTTGGCCTGGTAAGGCCACCTGACAGTGTCAATAACATGATGACTAGCTGGATTGGCTCCTTCCCAACTGGCCAGAGGGATCTGGTTCTGTGTGGTGGGGCTACTATTTGTTGGGCTCTTTGGAAGACACGAAATGGTGCATGTTTCAGTAGAAAGTTTCTTGATGATCCAGCTGGTGTGGTCTACAGACTTTGCAATATAATCTCTTCTTGGGCTGTGCTGCGGAAACAACAAGGCATAAGAAAACTTGAAGAAGGATCAGAGATGTTGAAGATGGTGATTCGGGAGGTCTATTCAAGATCGCATGGATGGGCACCCACTGTGCGGAAATTGCTTCCTGATCGTTGCTTCTGCTTCCCTCTAGGCTTACATATACATTGTGAAACTCTGGTGGTTTTTTTACCCGTTCGGTAAAAAAAAACTGGGACACTGTTGCGTAGATCAATGATGCTCGTGGTGCTCAGATAAAACCAGGTACGATCGTTCTTCAAGTTAATCTCTCATCAGCAAACGCAGTGAATTTATGCCAGGCGATGCACTTGTGAAGGTCACTCGCAATGGCGTCGACAGGCTTGCAAATGGCGCTTTGGAAGCTAGGATTACAGGGTACAGCGTGTTCCTCCTAACATCCAGGATCACATGGGCATGACTCAGCTCGTCCTCTTATCTACTGTCAGATTGAGGAACAAGGCTTGCCGAAATGTTGATTCAATCTGTTCTTTGAAATTCGTTCATATTTACTCCCTCCGTCTAGAAATAACTGACTTGAGTTTGTTCAGATTGTCTAGATACATTCGAATCTGAACAAACTCAAGTCAGTTATTTCTGGACGGAGGGAGTAGCAATTACTGTGCAGTGAAATTCACATCAACAGTTCCACACTAAAGCATATGAAGAAATATTGCAGCATAGGATTCCATGGAAGTTGGAACCACGACATGTACACCATATAGACCAGTAATAGAACAACTCTGAATATTCAAAGGTTCCCTAAATATATTGTAAAAAAAAAGGTTCCCTAAATAATTTTACATCTTAGACATTTTTCTATGCACTTGGATCAACACTCAGCCATTATCATCTCACCTAACTTAGTGTACAAACTAGTGTAGACTAAAAATTGCTCTAACATCACTCTAAATTGGCCAGTTTCAAAAGAGTAAGTTTACGCTTACTAATGTGCAATTTTAGGTGAGCAAGTATTTGTTAGTACTCCCCGGGATACGACAGTAAAACACTAAATGGGCAGATGAAAAGTCTTTTAAATGGAGTATCATAGAGGAGTAAGATTCATACACGATGATATATACTACTAGTAGTAATTAAATTCATTTAAAAAAAGTAGTAATTAAGTTTGCTTTAAGTAGTATTTAAACATGGTGACCCACTTGTCATAGCAAGATTCTCCATAAATTTCTCTCCTTTTCTTAGTTGCAACGCCACATCGTCCTTATGCTTAAAGGTAATAAAGTGGTTGTGTGATTGATGCAGATTGCTAGGGTTATGCTCCCCCTTTCGGAAAAAATGGACAATGCATCAACATTAAGGTAACATGTATGCTAATACTTGGTTGGATAACAACATTGGAGGAGGCCTAACAAAAAAACATGGTTGATCTGCAACAGCATTAAGGTAACATGTACTTTTGAAAGGAATGTAGATCTTATATATATATAGAACACAAAGAGTAAATGAGGCAATATAAATTCTACATTCAAGTGCAAAGGCTACACAAGAATATACACACCTTAACAAAATGCTCTGCATCTTTTCATAACCTTATCTTGAACGCAATCCACACAAGAGAAGAGAGAACGTCTCCATGACTGGAAAAGAACTAGGGATCCAAACCACAACCATAATCCAAGGGCAAGTCCAGCAATTATTGAGTAGTATAAATACAAGGTTTCAATTTCTTTGTCATGTTTCTGGCTCCTATCCGGTGTTTCCGCAGTACCCGAAGAACCATTGGAACATGCAGCCCTCAATGGAAACCCGCAAAGCCCAGAATTGTTGTTGTAAATTGAAGGGTCGTCCAGTGTTTGGAGCTGATTACCAGTTGGTATCTCGCCGGAGAGATGATTGTAAGACAAATTGAGCGAACTAAGAGACACTAGCTTTGACATGCTTGAAGGAATAGCACCAGATAACTCATTCCATGAGAAGTCAAGGGATTCCAACAGTTCCAGAATACCAATGTTTTCAGGAATACGGCCTGATAGATGGTTTCTTGACAGGTTTAGAAACCTGAGGCCTTGGATATTTTCTATCTCAGAAGGAATCTCACCGGAGAATGAATTTTCTGATAAGTCGATACCCATCATAAGTGCAATCGTCCCTTGAAACTGGTAACTCCCCTTCTTCCAGTTTATATCGATTCGGTCAAAATGTGTAAAGGTAGCATCATGGTGTAAAACTTCATGGTGAACTAATGAAGTCATATTAAATTCTGTTTGTGGTTTCATCATGGATGTCAAATTGGCAAGCAAACCATCTATGGGACCTGAAAAATGGTTTCTAGCTAGGTCGAGTAGTTGGAGATGGGAAAGCTGTGATAATTGCCAGGGAATACTGCCACTGAACAAGTTGAACGGCAGCCGGAGAATCCTTAGGGAAGGAAGACTTGGACCTATCCATGATGGAATTTGGCCGGAAAAGTAATTTTCGCCGATATCAAGGACAACTAGTTTCTTACAGTTCTTCAGTATAGTTGGAAACCCGCCTGTGAATTTGTTATTTGCCAAATGCAACGATTCCAGAAGTGATAAATTAGCGGACCCAGTTGACTGAACATTCCCGGAGAGAGCATTGCTTGACAAATCTAGGAATAGCAGATCCTTCAAGTCCCAGAGGCAGTCAGGGAGTTCACCAGACAGTTGGTTGCTAGATAAATCCAAGATTTCAAGCGAAGTGGTTTGGCAAAATGTCTGAGGGAAGCTTCCCGAGAAACTATTGTTACCAAAGGAAGCTGATAGCAATTTCCTACTGCCGATGCTTGGGATTGTACCGATGAACTTGTTGTTACTGAAGTCAAGATCATACAAATCCCTGAGCGATGAAATGGTTGCAGGGAGCTCGCCCTCCAAGTGGTTATCGTTGAGGTCAAGGCCTTGTAGTGATGACATACTGCCGACTTCAGAGGGCACCAAACCAGTGAGGTTATTGGAGTATAATATCATGACGACAAGTAGCTTCAGGTTTCCAAAAGACGGAGGAATCCGTCCAGATAGCGAGTTCTTCCCCAAATCCAGCATCTCAAGTCCCACCAAGCTGCCAATCTCCACTGGAATTACACCTGTAAGATTGTTACTTTGAAGCGACAAGTACCGCAGCTTGGTGGCTTTGCCGATCTCCCGTGGTATGCTCCCGCTGAAGGAATTATAGTGTAGGTAGAACAGAGTTACCTCAGGCCAATGGGTGAACAGGTCAGGTGGAATCAAACCAGAGAGCATGTTTCTTGACAAGTAGAACTCGCTCATCCTCCTCATCGCGGCAAGAGATGGTGGTAATCCACCGGAGAGGTTGTTCCTGGACAGGTCCAAGAAGGTGAGAGCTCCCAGGTGCCCCAGCTCTACTGGAATCGTATCGATGAGCTGCACAGCCTGCAAGTCTAACCGCTGCAGCGCACCGAGCCTGGCGAGAGACCCTGGGATTGGCCCACCCAGTGGGTTGTCGCGAAGAACAAGAATTCGGAGGCCATGCAGCGTCCCGAGCTCCGCCGGTATGCCACCGGTGAGGTTGTTGCTCGAAAGGTCGAGTGAGGTAAGAGAGATCAGGAGAGAGATGTTGGCAGGTATGGTGCCCATGAGATGGTTGCCGCTGAGGTTGAGGCTTGTGATGGCCGTGAAAGCGGCAAAATCAAAGGCGTCCAGCGTGCCTGTGATGCCGGCTCCAGGAACAGCAAGCTCTGCAATACGGCCAGCCATGTGGCACTTGATGCCAGACCAAGAACTGCAGGTGGAGCTGTCTGGTGACCATGACGAGAGCGGAGTAGAGCCGTTGGCGTCGGAGAACATCAAAGCAGACTTCCATGTCAAAAGCGCTTTGGCTTCAGCTTTAGCTTCGCTTCGTGGAGAGATAGCGCTGCTGCATGTGAATATCAGTAGCAAGAATAAGATCAGGAGACAAATTTTGGTGTTACTTACTCTGGATTCCATGACATCCGCTACAATTTGGGGAGCTATAAAAGCAACTTGAGGGGTGATTTGCTCCTTTTTAACTGCATCAAGTTCAGATGGATCGACCACGATCGTTACCAAGATAAGTGAATCCTTCATATGAGGGGAAATGGTCGAGCCACGTATGCGTGCAGTCTGGTCGTTGTCCATCTTGTTTTGGACAAGTCCAAACTTGCTGCTGAGAACGAGTGTCTAACAGTGGCTTAATTGACCCAGTCGTTCAAGATGGAGACGGTTCAACAACCAGCTGTAAACGTGGCACGGTGAGACCGGTAAGCATTTGTAGAGACAATTGACATACAGGCACAGAGGAACTCACAGATCTATCCTGATCGTGATGTGGTTCAATTTTATTGGACAAAGTGCTCCTAAAGTCGGTGCCTTCAACTTCACTATGATCCCTGTCAACAGATAACAGCACATCAAGTGCCTCACCATGCTGCGTGGTAGCAGCTGGTTGTGCCGTCTCAAACTCTTTTCGGCAAGAGCAAGCAATACTAGTGAATGCATTTATCCCAGTTTAAATTAGAGCAGAGATGAACAAGAAATCATTATTAAATGATCCTAGTTTCACAAAAGACCAATTGCCTTCATAGACATGTTAAAAAGAGAAGATCGTGCTCCTAGATATATTATTGAGGCCCTAGGCTAGAATATGAGCAAAGGCAACATAAACCACGAAATTCACAGGGAAGACTTCTGTTGAACAAATGGTATCACAAACACCCTCCTGTCCATGTTGGCTAATAAGCTGTCATGAATCCGAGCCGCAGACATGGACACAGCAAATTACATACAACTTTCTGCAAATCAAGGGAACTGAATGGCCTTTTTCTTTTTCTTTATTACCTCTGCACTCATGCTGAACAGAAGTAAAAAAGCAGTGGAGTCCATGGTAAAAACAAAGGCAGTGGAGTAAAAGAAGACTGCACTACAAAATCAAATTCCAGTTTTTGATATAAGCAGGTTTGCTAGCAGTGAGGTTAAATCGTGCAGAGCTAGAACTAAACTTGAGTCAGATAATTGATAGTACAAAAGTCTAGGAATATAGAGAAATGCCCAAAGATTTCTTAATCTGTAAAGTAGAAATGGTTAATTTTCGATAGACAAACTAATCCTGAAGTACCTATACTAACCTGAAGGATGCATCAACAGGGAAGGTATCTTGGCAGCATTTGCCCAGTCGCTACCAATCGAAGAATTTGCTTCCCCTATGAATGAGATTTGATACTATTTTATCAAATTTTGTGTATAACGTAATTAGAATTCATAAATATCATCTCCATCAACTAGATAAATGCTTTCAATGAAATAAAATTTTGTTTTGATCAACTGTAGAAATGCTTCAACAAACTAAAATTTTGCTTCCATTGACTAGAGAAAATAATTCTTGTTTTTTTCGCAGGTAATGATTCTTGTTTCTATCAACCAGAGAAATGCTTCCAACAAAATAATATCTGTTTTTTGTCAAATAAAATCTGTTTCAATCAATAGTAAAAAAAAAGAAATGCTTCTATGAAACTAGGGATTGGCTTCTGATGATTTTTTTTTTGCTCCCATCTCAAGAAGAAAACAGAGAATTTGCTTCCATGCATATACTTGCTTGAGTTTGCTAGTCATGTTTTGTTTTGATTGATCTTGCAATACCTGCTTCCCAGTTCCTAGACGCTTCCTACCATGCTGCCCTCGCAGATGTTCCTCGAGAGTCAAGATTAGAGCTGCCACGCCGCCACGGGCATGAGCCCAACGTCGGTACTATCGGAGCCTTAGCGATGTTCCTGCATGAAATACATTTGCTACACAACCACCGTCATGTTCTCCCTCAGACCAGCATGTCGGATGAAGACGGCTCCGCATTGCTCGTTGACGGGATCACCAGACGAGATTGTGCTTCAGCGGAGATGGTCGTCGACTGGGTGACAGGACGAGGTCACCGGAGTGTAGCTCATCTTGGAATCATCCGTAAGACAGGCTGCTCGGAGGAAGCACCCACCAAAACGCCTCGGGCACCTACTTCTGTCGGACGGCGGTCAGTTTGGCCCCACCGATGTCTCCTCTCGTCAGAACATTATCCATGCCGACGCTTGAGATGCTGAGGCATAGGATACGACTGGGAGAGAGCCGATACAAAGCAGGATAGCAGTATGCACGCGCGGCTGGTGGAGGAAGCAACAAGGCAGGGCTAGGGAGGGAAGGGGATGCGCATGAGACAAACCAGCTGCCGCCGCTGGTGCTCGACCGAGATTGAGCATCTTGGTTGAAGAATTGGAGCGACGGGAGGAGATTAGTTGTCGACGGGGAGCAAGACGACGGGGATGTGATGGTCAGTCGGCTTCCAGGATCGATCTCTACCGGCGTCAATATGGGAAGCATCAATTTGGGATGCGTCAATTTTGGAGGCGTTACCCTTACCCCAGCCAAACTAGCAATAACTCCTGCCATGATTCTAGGGATTTTGATCGGGTTTTAACTTACTACAGAAAAAACTCGAGCCATCTGATGGGCAACTGGATCGACGGCGCTGGAGTGGGCCGATGAATCGATTTCCATTGGACTCCGTTGTATAGTATTTACCTATCTTTTTTCTTTGCCACTTGTTTCGCATCCAATGGTCTGTATGATCCATGGGTAGACGAACCATCACCATCAACCCCTATGCTTATATTTTTTTAAGAACCCGCAATGAACGTGCGCGAGTACTAAGCTTGCAGCTTGCAGCTTGCAGAGGACGTCATAGAATGACTATAACATTACACATTTACACTCGCCTTTTCGGCATACAACACACCTACAATACCGACGACAAGCTTGCCTTACCCAACCTCTAGCCAAGAATGGTGAGAAGGCAGACACAGAACATCTATACTGTGTCACAACCAACACCACACACAAACAAGCACGATCGAAACTCCGAAGTTACCCAGACCAACGTACCACTACTCATATGAATAGAAGATTCGGATCGAAGCGAGCGAATGACAGGATCTGGCCAAACTTGGAAAGGAGTCAACTATAGAGAGGTGACGATGGCGTACATTGCGTCCCAGAGACTCACACCTTGAGAAGTAGCTGACACGGGCGGGACATCACTACCATGCCTCACAGGTGAGATAGGCGAGGCCACCATCTCCGACAACCACAAATCCCTCGCAACCTAGGCAGCGCTTTTAAGAAGGGGAGGACATCAAAGTGTTGTCGCTGCTCGATCGACAAAGCAGACCTAGGGTTTCTCCTAGGACCGAGGGGATGAACGGTTCGACCTATGTTATAGGAGAACAATATAATAATATGAAAAATGCAACTCAGCTTATGCTTCTATATGAAGGAAATATGCCCGAGAGGCAATAATAAAGTGGTTATTATCGTATTCCTTGTTTATGATAAATGTTTATTTTGCATGCTATAATTGTATTAATACGGAAACGTTAATACATGTGTGTTTAATAAACAAACAGAAAGTTCCTAGTTATGTCTCTCTTATAAACTAGCTTGTTGATTAACAAGATGATCAAGGTTTCCTGATCATGGACATTGGATGTTGTTAATAACGGGATCACAACATTAGTGTAGTGGTGTGATGAACATTCATCCGAAGTATAGCATTACGATCAAAGTCATTGAGTTTATATTGCTATAACAACTTACGAAGTGATCCTAATCCTTAGACCATGAGATCATGTCAATCACTAACATCGGAAGAGTTTCTTGATAACATCAAACATCACACCGTAACAGGGTGATTATAAAGATGGATTCAGAACTAATAAAGTGTTATGTTGAGGCCCATGGATCGAGAGTGGAATTTGTTCATCCCAATGACGGATAGATATGCTCTGGGCCCTCTCGGTGATATCACATTGATTAGCTTGCAAGCAAGTGATTTGATCACTAGAATGTTATATCACGGAAACGAGAAAAGAGTGCATGTCAGTAACGAGATCAAACTAGGTATGGAGATACCGATGATCGAATCTCGGACATGTAATATATCGTGAAACAAAGGGATTAAGATACTAGCGTAAAAGGTTCCGACGATCACAAGAAAGTCATCGCTGAATGTGTGGGAGTCAGTATGGGTCTCCAGATCCCACTTCTGATTATTGATCTGAGAGGGGTCTCGATCATGTCCGCATTATTCGCGAACCGTAGGGTGACACACTTAAGAGACACCGACATCCATTTGGAGCAAAAGTTTCATGCCGGAAAAAATAACAAGCGCAGGAATTTATTTCACTAGATACCGAAACGGGTTTTCGGGTGAAATTGCAGAAAGTGTTTCTGCATGTGAAATGAAATACTAGCAAGGGTTTATATGTGAATGTTTGTCATTAAAGTAATTGACAAAATTGTGAATAAATAAAAGGAGTTTTATTTAATGAGAGTTTGCATTAAATTTGGTGGAAATTTAATGGGAATTTGAGTGGGTTTTTGAGTGGAGGGAATTGAAAGGCATTTGAGTGAGTGGAGTGTCCATCCACATGAATGTGGAAGAGGTGGGGGCAGCCCCATGGCTGGGTGCATGGCCCCTTGGGTGCCCCCTCTCCCTATAAAAGGAGCCCCCCTCCCTCTCTCTCACTCACACCTCCTCGTGAAGGATCTCTCTCTCCCCTCTAGTATTTATCCCCCATGGTCTCGGACTAGCGAGATACATGTTCCCGGTGGCTTTTCGGCAAGAAAGAGTTGTGCTTCCGCTGCATCGCTGGAGCGAGGAGGCGGAGGTTGCTCGGTGCCTCGAACGTGTGTGCGAGCACGGATGCGCTGCTATTTTGCGGCGCTAGGATTTCCTCTCGATCTTGAGATCGGCAAGAGATCGTCTACATCAACCACGAGTTTGGACTCGTTAAGCTTTATCGGTCTTCAAGGGTATGTTCTCTATGGATATACATCCGCCCGTTGTTTGTATCTAGTAGATAGATCTTGGTACATAGTTTTTCCCATCGTAGGAAATTTTTTGTTTTCTATGTTGCGAACCCTACAGTGGTATCGGAGCCGGATCTATGCGTAGATACTTTGCACGGGTAGTACACATATGAGTATGTGGGCGATGATGATCATTTTATTTCTTCTTAGTTGTACTTTGGATATTGGTGGCATAGTGGGATGAAGCGGCCCGGACAAACTTTACATGTCCTCGCACATGAGACCTGTTCCACGCTTGACATGCAACTAGTTTTGCATAAGTGGCTAGCGGGTGCCTGTCTCTCCTACTATAGTCAATATCTAATTTGCAACGAGTTGTCAACAATTTGGTTATCCTCGTTGTGGTTCATGTTTGTAGGTAAGAACGGTTTTATCTTCGAAAGCCCTAAGCCACGTAAAACTTGCAATGGATAAATTAGAGGCGCCTAGTTTAGATTATTGCTGGGCTAGTGTTATGATATGGTGATGTTGTAAGTAGAAGTATGAGATGATACTTTTACAACACACATAGCGTGTAAGTTCCATAGACCTTGGCCTTACACATAAAGGTATGATAGAGATCATACCACGGTGCACATGATGAAGATCATATGCGGGAACCATATCATTTCACTAATAAACATGTGATGTTTTGATTGCATATTATATTGCTTGTTTGGCGTTTTATTAGCATAATAAGATGATCCCTCATTTAGATATCAAGATAAGAATGTGTTCTTCCTTAAGTATGCACCGACAATGTTTCGTCGCTTCAAGACATCACGTGATGATCGGGTGTACTTGAATCCATGAGCATATCTCGGGTGTAAGACAGTTACACACGCGAATACTAAGGTTCTTACTTGGCGAGCCTAGCATGTACAGACATGTCCTCGGAACACGGACCGAAAGGTTAAGCATGAGTCATATGTTTTTGATATGATGACCATATGGATGCTCGCCTTTGAAGCTACACCGACTCACGTGATGATCGGACTTGGTGTAGTGGATTTGGTTCATGTAATCACCAAATAGACACGAGGGATGTCGTTTTTGAGTGGGAGTTCATTTCTAATTTGGATTAGTAGAACTCAATTTATCATAGATTAAATCAAAGTGAATTTGCATAATTTGTTGTAGTCATTGGCATTCGTTTACCACCTTATGCATAGTTGTAATTGAGATAATAGAACTATAGAATTCTGGATTTATACTTTACGAACTGGTATCGTATTGAGTTGAGTGTCAATCTAAAGTTTAAAGTCCTATTGCAAACTTTCAGCAAACTCTATTACTCCGTGAAATTTAATAGTTTGTATTAAATCGAGAGTAACAATTCCAGTGTTAGTATCTTAAGTATCATATTTGCCTCCATGATTCTTGATTTAAATATCAAGATTATCTAGGAGCTGAAAGAATTGTTTCAGAAACCATCATGTGTGACAGATATAACGGTATCTGAAACAATGTTTTGGTTGCAATATGATAGAGTATAATATATGTTCTCATATTGGATGAGAATTTATGAAGGTTGGAGATGCTAGACATCCTAATCATCCAAAAGGGTTTTGGAAAGTAATGTTATACTCACGATTCGCCTTTATAAGCTACAGTAGCTTGATCATGAAAGTCGTCATGATAAGGATGAATAGAAGATGTATGTAAAGTGTTTACTACACTAAAAGATTACTAAAGAATGGATTTTGAATTAATACCGATCATTTTGATGATGGTGATCTACTTCAAAGTGCAAGTCCAAAGGCATTATTATTTGAATATACACGCTTTGGACTATGTGTCATGTATATGGCGCCACTTTTGATATTGATAGATTCTTTTAAAAAGGAAAAGGAAATGTTGAAAGAGAATCTATAAAATATACTTGGCAGAAAAGAAAAGATTGGAAATATCCAATTTAGGTATATATATGATATACATGTTATGGTTGTATTCTTTGCTTGTTAAACAATGTGGTTCTTGGGTATTGGATACCGAATTGGTTGGTATGAAATTTCATACGGAACAACGCAATTCATGAACCACAATGGCCTAAGTAACTAACAAGAGAATATGTGATGATGTTCATCGAAAACAAACAAACCGTTGTTTGTATTTCTCGTTGACATCAAAGCTTGACTTCAAGATTTGTTTTAATAATTGTTATTTAAATAAGGTATTATGAGAACAAAGGTTGTTCAAATAATTACCGTATTCCATATAAGATGGATGATTTACAAATCTAGTTGGAGAAATCACATCCATAAAACCTAATGCTAAAATGTCGCAAGACAAATGATTGAAAGATCACTTATGAAGTGACATCGCTGTTTAAATTATATTGGAAATAAAACATGAAGAATCTCCATATTCATGGATTTTTGGAGTCTTTGATTTGATCAAGTGACGCTTGTGAGACTTTCCACGTGATGATTAAAACTTCGTTCAAAGGCCAAAGAAGAACAAACGACTAAATTATTGGAATTTATACATATCGATGTATGTAGTCCATTATGTATAGTCGTAAGCGATGGATTTCAACTTCATATGCTTTCTCCAGAAATTTGAGTGAATGTTCACTTAATGAGAAAGAAGTATGAAATATTTTGAAAATGTTTCAAAGACTTTCAAGATGAAGTGCAAAATCATTGTAACAAGAAAATAAATGATTTATGATTTGATCATAAAGGGATTTATTTGAGTTACAAGTGTAACAAGAAAATAAATGAATTATGATTTTATCATAAAGGGATTTATTTGAGTTGAAAGTTTAGCAAAACACCTAGATTTACATATCCCGAAACACCATAGGAATATGGAATGTTTGAGATTTGTAATGAAACCTTGTTTGACATGGTTCGATCAAAGGTGTTATTTATAAAACTGCCATTATGTTTTAAAAGATTAAAGCTTTAGAGACTTCCGCTTTTACACTGAAAATAGCTCCATCTTGATCCGTTGAAATGACACCATGGAAGTTATGGTTTGGGGTAAAACCCAAGTTGTCATTTCTTAAATTTTGGTATGCTAAACATAAGTAAGATGTTTACAACCGAAGTCGGATGAGCATGTCTTTGTAGGTTATTTCGAATAACAATTGGTTATTCCTCCATAACACCAAGGACAAAAGGGTTTGTCGCTTGAAACGTGAAGTTTCTTGAAGAAGGAATTTTTCATAAATGTTAAGTGGGAGGACAATAGAACTTTGATAAGGTTAACGAACCTTAGCTATATGTGCTGAGTTGCGCAGCGCCGGAAAATGTTCCGGAGGCAGCCATAATGCTCATGGATTACGTGCCTCAAAGGTTGCGGTCACGGAGGTCTAAAGTTCCTATTGAACCAAGAAGGTCGGATAAACAATCAAATGATTAAGATTTGAGAGTAAATCATTATTGTTTGACAATGATGAACCGACTATATGCAAAGAAGCGATGATGGGCCCTGACTCCGTCAAATGGCTTGAAGCCATAAAATCTGTGATAGTTCCATACACGAGAAATCAAGTTTTTAACTTGGAAGACCCTCCGGAAAGGTGTAAAAACCTATCGGTCGTACTTGGATCTATAAAGAAACAGACATGGATGTCTCACATCTATGAAATATTCGACATGTCGTAAAGTATTTTATGACAATGTTCAAAGAGTTGACTATGACAAGATTTGATCTTTCATAGCGATATTTAGTCTGAACGGATTAAAGTAGCAACCACTACATATAATTTGGTATATGGTAGATGAATAAACAAAACAAAGTTCTTCTAATAGAATGGTTACCTAGGACGTGTACATGACAAGGTCCAAAGGGTTTTGTTAATTCAAAGGATGCTAAAAAGGGCATGCAAACTTCAACGGTTGAAGTAAGCATCGCGGAGTTGGAATCTTCACCGTGATGAAAAAGGAGTTTTCATCTGGAGACGATGAAGATGCTTGCATTTGCAAGAAATTAAGTGGGAGCGCTGAGACATATTTCTAATACATTATGTGAAGGACATCTTGTTGATTATAAATAATGTATCTTTTATTGACAAAGGTTAAGGATTTCATTTTGATGAAAGACTTAGGCAAAACCCGAATATTTAGCATGAATGTTTATAGTGGATAGACGGTGACGCTAATATGGTTGGGCCAAACGTACATATATGAGATATTGAAGGAGTTCAATATAGAAATGACAAGAAACGGTTCTTGTCGCATGGAAAGGAATTGAATCAAGATTCAAGTGTATCGACACTTGATAAGTGAAACAATATTCAAGTGCTTTGACACTTGATGAGTGAAATCACGAGAATGTTTTGATCAATCATACCATGATATGTACACATCCAGATATGTCCTATGCTCTAAGTGTTATGAGCATATACCAGAATGAATCATAAAATGATCATTGGACGATAGTGAGAATATTCTTATGATAAGAATATATTTGTGTAGAGGTGACAAACAATTACAAATAGTTTATTGTAAAGCGTTACATTGATACTAGTTTTGTCACAAGATACAAATTAAGTTTATCTCAATTTAAACTATGGGTGGCACAATGTAATGGAAAGGAGATTCCATGATGGATTTGGATGAATTCCAAAGTTAAGACATTGTGACGGATACTACAACAAAAGGCTAAGTATATAACTGCTATAGTAGCAGCAAAGGAGGGAATTTGTGTCAAGTAGTTTGTTATCAAACTAACGTGTGGTTCACAATGGGCTAACACTAAAGATATATTGTATGACAATAGTATCGACATGATTTAACCCCAAGGAACTAAAGGTCTCACCGAAAGACCAAATTTATACAATTCCATATCATTGGAGAATGAGTGATGCGTGAAGACGCAAAGACATGCAAATACACACGGACCTGAAGCGTTAGATCCGTAGATTATGTTAACCACTTGCAATTGCGTATATGGAACACCGGAAAGCCATAAGTGTTCAATACGCAAAGTTCTCAAACTAGATTATTGTCTCTAGTGCAAGTGGGAGACTGAAGGGAATATGCCCGAGAGGCAATAATAAAGTGGTTATTATCGTATTCCTTGTTTATGATAAATGTTTATTTTGCATGCTATAATTGTATTAATACGGAAACGTTAATACATGTCTGTAATAAACAAACAGAAAGTTCCTAGTTATGCCTCTCTTATAAACTAGCTCGTTGATTAACAAGATGATCAAGGTTTCCTGATCATGGACATTGGATGTTGTTAATAACGGGATCACAACATTAGTGTAATGGTGTGATGAACATTCATCCGAAGTATAGCATTACGATCAAATTCATTGAGTTTATATTGCTATAACAACTTACGAAGTGATCCTAATCCTTAGACCATGAGATCATGTCAATCACTAACACCGGAAGAGTTTCTTGATAACATCAAACGTCACACCGTAACAGGGTGATTATAAAGATGGATTCAGAACTAATAAAGTGTTATGTTGAGGCCCATGGATCGAGAGTGGAATTTGTTCATCCCGATAACGGATAGATATGCTCTAGGCCCTCTCGGTGATATCACATTGATTAGCTTGCAAGCAAGTGATTTGATCACTAGAATGTTATATCACGGAAACGAGAAAAGAGTGCATGTCAGTAACGAGATCAAACTAGGTATGGAGATACCGATGATCGAATCTCGGACATGTAATATATCGTGAAACAAAGGGATTAAGATACTAGCGTAAAAGGTTCCGACGATCACAAGAAAGTCATCGTTGAATGTGTGGGAGTCAGTATGGGTCTCCAGATCCCACTTCTGATTATTGATCTGAGAGGGGTCTCGATCATGTCCGCATTATTCGCGAACCGTAGGGTGACACACTTAAGAGACACCGACATCCATTTGGAGCAAAAGTTTCATGCCGGAAAAAATAACAAGCGCAGGAATTTATTTCACTAGATACCGAAACGGGTTTTCGGGTGAAATTGCAGAAAGTGTTTCTGCATGTGAAATGAAATACTAGCAAGGGGTTATATGTGAATGTTTGTCATTAAAGTAATTGACAAAATTCTGAATAAATAAAAGGAGTTTTATTTAATGAGAGTTTGCATTAAATTTGGTGGAAATTTAATGGGAATTTGAGTGGGTTTTTGAGTGGAGGGAATTGAAAGGCATTTGAGTGAGTGGAGTGTCCACACACATGAATGTGGAAGAGGTGGGGGCAGCCCCATGGCTGGGCGCATGGCCCCTTGGGTGCCCCCCCTCTCCCTATAAAAGGAGCCCCCCTCCCTCTCTCTCACTCACACCTCCTCGTGAAGGATCTCTCTCCCCTCTAGTATTTATCCCCCATGGTCTCGGACTAGCGAGATACATGTTCCCGGTGGATTTTAGGTAAGAAAGAGTTGTGCTTCCGCTGCATCGCTGGAGCGAGAAGACGGAGGTTGCTCGGTGCCTCGAACGTGTGTGCGAGCACGGATGCGCTGCTGTTTTGTGGCGCTAGGACTTCCTCTCGATCTTGAGATCGGCAAGAGATCGTCTACATCAACCACGAGTTTGGACTCGTTAAGCTTTGCCGGTCTTCAAGGGTATGTTCTCTACGGATATACATCCGCCCGTTGTTTGTATCTAGTAGATAGATCTTGGTACATAGTTGTTCCCATCGTAGGAAATTTTTTGTTTTCTATGCTGCGAACCCTACACTATATGCATTTATTTTATAAATGTAAAAAAGGAAAAAAATAAGCGTGTACATGTTCTTGTCTTGTCTGCAATATTTTATGAAAAAAACACAAATATCGTGGCCTATGTTAAATAGACAATTTGAGGGCCCGATTTGTTGAGATTTAGAGCACTGAATTTTGTATTTTTTATTAGAAAATCATACGTGCAAGTTTGCATGAACACATACCATAGCAACATAACCAATTACACAAAATTACATGTTTTTATTTCATTTTATATTTATTTCAAATTTACCGTTTGTCCTGGGAGCCAAAACTCCATGCCTAAAAAGTTTGTGCATGTATCTGAATAACAAGATGTACACAACAAAAAATGCACACAACATACATCTTCTTGTTGATCAAAATAGATTTATAGTCACTCATTTCATTCATCAATTTGTTGAGTTTTAGAGCACCAAACTTAGTCTTTTTATTAAATGATCATACATGCAAATTGCGCGAGCACAGACCATAGCAACATGCAGGGCCGGGCCGGCAAAATCCGGGGCCCTGTCCGAAAATCTAAAAGGGGCCCTATCTTATACAAAAATTTGAACAAATAAATATTTCTAATATATATGACATAATATTATGCGTAACAGTTGCATAAATTGATAATCATACCTATATAACTTGAAGTTGCATAATGTTTATTTGAACATCATCATTATTTTTGTGTTCTTCAAAATAAAATGTTTAATGATATCCTGATAATCAATTTTTTCCAACACTTCGCTCGCATTACTTTAAACTCTTTATTTTCTTAAGAATTTTGGCCTTAATAGCAGAAGCAAGCAAGTGTAGCAATTCATTCTGGATCTTATGATCAAGATAATGAGCACGAGTTTCTTCATTTGTAATACATTTCTGATACTTCTTTTATAATAAACTTGTCCATGACACCTTTATGAGATTTAATTAAATTTCGTTCCTTTTCTTTTCACTTACGTTTCTGAGAACCAGACTGATGTTTTCCTATGTTGAGTGTGTATTATTGAAATAGAAGATACAAGAGATAAAAAAAAAACTAAAATTATGAATATGATCAGAAATTAGAAGTACTTCCTCGATCTAAATTACTTGACTTAGATTTTTCTAGATTCAGATATATCTAAATATGTTTTAATACTAAATACATTCAAATCTAGACAAATATCAGTCAACTAATTGGAAGTATTTGTTTTTACGATCAGCCGATGATGATTAAGGAGACGAAGAGTTTGAGTCACATGCTACCTTGTCGCTCGTAGCCGGCTCACCGCGTCTGTTCCTCTTCGTCGCTCGTCGTTCTGTGCATGCGTCAGCAGGTCTGGAAACTGTGGAGGATTTGACGCGATCGATCGACCAGGACTCGTCCAGCAGAAGCACAGCCATGCAGCCCAGCAGCACAGCGATGCAGCCAGCCCGCGCCCGCGTGAGATACAGCCTAGCGCGCAGCAGCAGTGCGGTCTACGTATACATATACAAAATTTTGGGCCCTTCAAAATAATGGGCCCTGTGCTGCTGGCACAGTTGGTACCACTATGGGCCCGGGCCTGGCAACATGACCAATTACACAAAATTACATATCTTTTAATTTTTATTTCAAATTTACCATTTTTCCTGGGAGCAAAAACTCCATGCCCAAATAATATATTATAAGATAAAGGGACAAGACAATACAATCAAAATAGTTTGTACCCGTATCTGCATAACAAGATGTACACAACAAAAAATGCACACAACATACATCACCTTGTTGATCAAAATAGATTTATAATCACTCATTTCATTCGTCAAAATAGATTGGTAAAAGTAAGAGTACAGATAAGAAGATAGATAAACTATATTCCCGCATTCCGGGCTCAAACTATACTTAGTGGCAGTGGTGTTGATCCGCGGCTTCCGACTACTATGTCGTGTCTCTCCCTATGAGTATGCACACCCGTTTTGTTGATACAAATGGATTCCTAATCTAAGAAAAGGAATATAAACAAATTGCACCGCTTAGAGATGCAAGTGGACGTCCGCCACACGTGATTTTCTGTCCGTCTAATTATTTTTCACGTACAGATAATAGAGGACTAATTCGTTTCTAAGCACACATGCATCGTTTCTAAGCGTACATACACTCCGGCGGATTGTCCGTCTCGTCCGCCGGACAGTCCACTTGCATGCCTAGCACCGCTCCCGTCTGATTGGCATTCCCTTCCAACAGCTGCTACAAAGCATCGGGTCGCAATGCGTGTGTTGGTGTCAAACCTGTCCCGAGGAACTCATGCATGGCTCATGACTAATCCGTTGATTCCTTTTATTCTTATATTGACAATCAATGTACGTGAGAACCAACCCATGGTTGGATGATTAGGTGGGCAGTGGTACCTCCAACCCATCAGAGTTCAAACCCTAGGTTTGACGCTTTGGTGTCTCATTAAGACGGAATATTCTTTCAGTGGAAGGCGACGTTTCCGTCGATACCGAGACGTCTGTGGTGACTTCGTCAATCTCAAAACCCGCCAGTTCAGTCTCTCGGAGGTACTCATTGGGATAGGATGTGCGTGCGTGTGTTCATAGGGGTGAGTGTAGGTACGCATTGTGAGCGTCTGCATTTATACTATTTTTTTTAAAAAAATGAAGTGAACATCACAACACTCCTCCTCTCTTTGATTCTTCCAACCATCGATCAAGTTCGTCATTGTCGTTTCCTCCTTCGACCATCACTCAACTTCTTGTCCATATTCAATACACAAATTTCACACGTAAAATTATCACCGATGCATACACACATTCAAAACATACACAAGCTCATGACATATTTGAACCAAATTCCACAACCAATGGAGGAAAGAGAAAAAAAAGTCCACCTTGGGTTGCCTTCTTTGTGGTGGTAGGGGAGGGGTCTCGTCTTAGCCGTGTGGCGGAGGAAGGCAGGACGACAACTCGACCCTCCTAGATCCGGCATGGGAGGCCATAACGAGGTATCAACAAGGTCGGGAGACGTGACTCGTGAGAGGTGGCTAGGGAAGGAAAGGGCAGTCGATGGCAGAGTGGCATGGAAGGGGCCGCGAGAGAGGGCATCAGCGTTGGAAGAGATAGGGACAAATAGAAGGGGAAGGGGGAGATTATAACATGCTAAAAAAAGTCATGAAATACCTATAGAACACAAGAGGGAGAAATTAGGGGCCTCCTACTTTAAGGAGCTTATTGATTTGGTGAAGATGACCCTGAGACAATTCCCCTATTCTGTGTTTCCGTTACTGGTTTCCCCGAATTGAATTTTTCGTTTTCCCTCTCCGACGGAACCGTCCGACACAAAAGCTTTTAAAACCACCGTCCGTGCACCGGGTCCATACACCCCACCTCACAAACCGTCTCCTCCTCCCCACCTCGTACACCGCCGCCGCTTTTCCCCTCGCTACACCTCTGGGGTTCATCGACCACCAACGGCAGAACCCCCGCCCAAAATTTCAGCCCACCGGAAGGTCGCCGCCGTCGAACCGATCCGATGGAGGCGCCGCAGCTGACCTCGGGCGCGGCGAAGGAGATCGCGGAGCTCCCCAAAGGGCCGGGCACGATCCAGCCGGTGCTGCAGGTGGCGGACGTGCGGCCCGTCACCGCCAAGGGCGCGGCGGGGGCAGAGCGGTTCCGGATTCTGGTCTCCGACGGCGTCCACTCGCTGCAGTCCATGCTCGCCACCGACCTCAACCAACTCGTCAGGGACGGCGCCCTCCGCCCCGGCTCCGTCGTCCACCTCCTCGACATCATGTGCAGCGACATCCAAGGCCGCAGGTGCGCCCACATACATTCTCCAACCCCGACACCCCCACCCCCCCCCCCCCCCCCCCCCCCCCCCCCCCCCCCATGTCGATGTACTGCTCTGTTTCGGCTGGCTGGCTTGTTCCGTCAGAAAGATTGGATCTTTGTCTGCTCGGTTGTTCCTTGCTGTGCCTGGGGTAGTACCAGCATTTGCAGCCAAGGTGGGATCTTGGGTAGTCTCTTGAATTGTAATTATATGCGAATTAATGTAGGTGGCCATTTGCGCGAATTGGGATTTCAGCCTTCTCTGCCTTGCAGCATACTCCTATGAAACATGGCGCAGGAATTGCTGGATTATTATGTATCCACGCGTGCGTTCAGGCATTTTCTAGAGCAAGCCATTGTTTGCAGTTAGATAAATTTTGTCAGAGTCCACTTGATAATATTGTTGGGCTCCCATGGCACCATGTTTGTATGTTCGCTGCAGTGGAAAAAAAAGGGTGTCAAACTAATGAAACAATTTAAATATTTCACATGCTGTCAGTATCTGAGTTGTATGACTTTCCTAAGTGCTATAATTGAAAATGGACTGGTCATATACTTGAATACAGTTGAAAATGGACTGGTCATTATGGGCTTAGTTTATAGCTACAGTTGAAAACGGACTGTTGTTTTTGCTCATTTGTAGTTACCTGGAAAAGCGCCAGCTATAGCTACTTTCGTGCTAAAGGCTATTTGCTGCTATAGCCGTTTTAGCTAGAATAGTGGCATAAGGTGTCATTGCTTAGCTTCCAGACTCTAGAAAAGCTATAGCTCAGCTATGGCGTAGCAACAGCTAGCTATTTAAAACCTTGACCTTTGCATATGTTTCTAATTAGTTGAGCTGATAATTCTTCTCTGTTGCATTCAGGATTGTTATTGTTAGAAAACTTGATGTTCTGCTAAGTGAGTGCCCCATGATCGGGAAGCCAAAGATTTACGAGATGAAAAGCTTACTTGAAGGCTACGGGCCAATGCTGTTGCCTCAAGGGTGGAGCAGGTTGCTAACAATCTGTCAAATGGTGGATCCTACAATGGTGTCCACCGCACAGTGGACCCTTCTGTGAGTCAGACAACCATATCTGGACCTAACAATGTGTTTGCCGTTAGTTCTTATAGTACAATGTCAGCACAAAATACAATGCATACCAATGTTGTGCAGCCAAACCCTCAGCAGCCTTTACTGAACCCTTATCAAAACCAAAGGTTTGCAGTTCCTGGCACAGCTGGGGGCTTTGGCCCTCCTGACCAAAGTTATGGGCGTCCTGCACAGCCTTCGTATCAGCAGCCACCTGCAGCATATATAAATACTGGCCCAGTTGCTAAGAATGGAGCTCCCCCTCGTGTTATCCCGATTGCTGCATTGAATCCATTTCAAGGCACATGGAAAATAAAGGCTAGGGTGACTGCAAAGACTCATGTCAAGCACTACATCAATGGGCAAGGTCCAGGAAAACTCTTCACCTTTGATCTTCTTGATGCACATCGTGGAGAAATTCGTGCAAAATGTTTTAAAGAGGTGGTTGATCAGTTCTATGACCTAATTGAAGTTGGTAAGGTGTACTTGATATCATCTAGAGGGGGGTTGAAACCTGCACAGAAGCAGTATAATCCTTTGAATAATGACTACGAAATCAGTCTGGATGCTAGAACATGTGTAGAAGTTTGTTCAGATGATGACAGCAGTATCCCTAGGCAGCAGTTTAATTTCCGAAAAATCAGCGAACTAGCGAACATGGATAAAGGCGTGTTGATAGATTTGCTTGGCGTTGTTACTTCAGTTAGCCCTACTTTTACACTAATGAGGAAGAATGGTGTGGAAACCCAGAAAAGAGTCCTCGAACTGAAGGACATGTCTGGCTGCAGCGTGGAAACAACCTTTTGGGGTAACTTCTGTGATGCTGAAGGTCAGCAGCTGCAGTTGCTGTGTGATTCTGGTTCGAATCCTATACTTGTCCTGAAAAGTGGCCTTGTTGGTGATTTCAAAGGAAGATCCGTAAGCACAATCAACTCAAGCGTCTTACAAATAAATCTGGACTTACCTGAAGCAGAAAGTCTGAGACAATGGTACATAACTGAAGGGAAAGATGCTGCTTTCACTTCTTTATCTGTGGGAATGTCAAGCATGGGCCGGACTGATGTCCGGAAAACTGTTGCACAGATCAAGGACGAAGACTTGGGGAGATCAGAGAAGCCCGACTGGATCACTGTTATGGGTGCAATTTGGAGCATCAAGACTGAGACTTTTTGTTATCCAGCCTGCACCGCAGAGGTTAATGGTACGCGCTGCACTAAAAAGGTCATAAATAATGGTGATGGGATGTGGCAATGCGACAGCTGCGGACAGAGCTCTCAGAATTGTGAGTACAGGTACATGCTCCAGTGTCATATCCAGGATCACACCGGGATTATTACGTTTGCAACTGCATTCCAAGAGGCTGGCGAGGTGATAATTGGCCTCCCAGCGCAAGATCTTTTCAGGATAAAACATGAAGATCAAGATGAGATAAAATTTGCAGATATCATACAGCAGGCGCGTTACCAGCAATACTTATTCAAGCTTAGAGTCAAGGAAGAAACGTATAATGACGAAACGCGTGTGAAATGCAACATTGTTAAGGTACAAAAACTGGGACGACACGTCAAAAGAGAGTCGCTTTCTTCTGGGAGTAATTGATAGCCTTTTGGTGGAGGATGGCTCAGCCTCAACCCCTGCGGTGAATGGTGCCGCTGCTGTTAATGCTGGTTCCACATCCAACAATACCTATGTGAGTAATATGGGTGGCCCAAATCAGTTTGGGCTGCAAGCAAGCTTATCTGGCGGGATGCCTGCTACACTATCAGCAACAAGATATGCACAGAACTGCCCTGCAGCAGCCACGGATATGCAGCAACCAGCAGCTGGTGGGGGCTTCACGGCTAGTTCCTACGGCTCTTCGGCTGGCAACGCCAACTCAAGTCTGTGCTTCAAATGCAATCAGCCTGGTCACTTCGCCAGAGACTGTCCAGGCCAGGGAGCCTCCTACGGCCCTTCAGCTGGTGGCAACACCAGCGCTGGCCCGTGCTTCAAATGCAATCAGCCTGGGCACTTCTCTAGAGACTGTCCGGCACATGCTGCTGCGCCCCAGCCCCAGACTTACGGTAACGGTGCCGCATCAGGAGGATACAACAACAGGCAGTCCTATGTTGGTAGTTTCTGAAGTATTTTGGCCGATCCAATAGCATCTTGGTTCAGTTTTAGCTGCATGGCATGGCCGCACATTCTGTACAGTTGCTATCTCGGCCTGCTGTGCAGGTGTATGGCTTGTTCCAGTGTTCATTCACTGGGGTGCCTGGGTCTAGATCTTGTGTTACTACTACTTTCAAGTGTTTACAAAGAAGTGCTCACTGTATGATAAATGTTTCCTTTCCTTTCCGGGGTTTGTGCCAACTCCTGTTTTACGCTTGCTCAGTCCAGCGTTTGTAGTTATTCTTTCTTTGTATATCTCAAGTGGCAAGAAGTTGGCACTTTGGCAGCTCCAGTGTAGAGTAATGTGCTTGTTTGGTTGACTTATGTTCTGTTCTGATCTTTGGTATTGGTTGTAGTACTATATTCATGTATCTGCGCTACATTTTTTGAGATGGATTTTCTGTGGATTTGTAAGTCCAGGTAAGATCCAAGACCAAGGAGTTCAGAATACGACCAGGCGGCTTGGTCTTTTGTAGCATTTGAAACCAACTTGGCTGCTACTGCTAAGTTTGTTTGGCATTTGATTTGAGCACACACAAGCAAAATTGGGAGAAGGACCCAATCTCGTGCTCGAATATGGAACCCGGATGGTCTAGATGTTGATGATGGAGTTGGATACGCTAGTCGGAGAAGTTTTTTCGGAGATACCAAACTATGTGTCTAGCTTGCAAAGATCATAAAGGGCTCAAATTTGAAATGGTCAGATCATTTTCTTTGAGTCGAGGTCAAAGTATGTTTGCAGAATTAGGTCTGGACCGATGTTAGAGAGAATGATTTCATGATTTTTTATCAGGTATAGCTGATAAGAACATATCACATTTGACTGCTAGGTTACGTTATTTCCCATATATAAAATACGTGGCGCAGTCTTAAATTCATCACGGCCTGAGCTGTGGCGCAGTCTTAAATTCATCACGGCCTGAGCCTACGTCGTTGATGACTCCAACGGGGAGCTGTGGCGGCCGCACGGCAGGCAGCCCCCCTTCTACCAGAGAGGCCTGCGGCTAGTCGGCACGTGCAATGGCCTTCTCTGCCTGTGCGATAGCCAGGACGCCCATCACGGTGGTTAACCCGGCCACCGGTGAGATCCTGCCCGTGCCGCCGCTTGCACGCACCGGCCAGTGCGACTGCTACGACAAGGAGAGATGGCACAAGCCATATACACTAGTGGAAACGGTTCTAAGCGTCCCGATTTGTAAGAGGCTTTAGTATATGTGGCAATCGGAACTAAAGCCCTCACCCTTTAGTTTCGGTTCGGTCACGAATCAGGACAAAAGGTGCTCCACATGGCTACTGCTTCGCGCGAGGAGGGGAGAAGCATCCGTCCCAGTTCATGTGTAACCGCCATATAGCTTTGCGTACCATCCGATCATCGAGACGGTACAAGGTGGTGCATGTACCATGCAGACGCAACTTTCTC
The DNA here is from genome assembly GCA_916181665.1 of Avena sativa. Taxonomy (NCBI): domain Eukaryota; kingdom Viridiplantae; phylum Streptophyta; class Magnoliopsida; order Poales; family Poaceae; genus Avena; species Avena sativa. The sequence goes on from OV702285.1 coordinate 19,917,633, forward strand.
CGCAGCTTCAACACCATTCATGTGTTCACGCTGGGGGAGACGGTGTGGCGGAACATGCCGGTCGGCCCAGGCCATGCCAGGTGCAACTTGGCCACCGACATAGTCAGCGTCATAGTTAGCGTTGACGACACGACATATTCGGTCAGGGTCACACTAAGTGGTGTCGCGAAAGTCGTGTCGTTCGACCTGGAGGACAGGCGCCTCACATCCACCGTCATCACCATGTCGCCGCCCACTCCGCTGGCCAGAGGCGATAGCTACCACGTGACGGAGGTGCATGGGAGGGTAGGCTTCGTCAAAGGTGGCCACCGGACTGACGTGTGGGGCTTGGAGGAGGGGCGGCAGTGGAGCCGCCGGTACAACATCGGGCAGCGTGTCCCGCGGCCACAGTTCGCGTACGCTGGCCAGTGTGTTCTGACGGTGCATAGCAGGTCGTTGTTTCGCGCACACCTGTGGGAAGGCAAGCCGTTGTCACCTGTGGGAAGGCAAGCCGTTGTCACCGGCCGCGGCATGACGGCGACGGTCATGACCGTGCCCGGTGGTAATGGCGGCGGTTGGGTCCGGCGAGCCGGTGATTCGGTCTGGCCGGCACACGCCTCGGCTTGGCCTTGTAGGTGTGTGTCGGCAGGGCTGGCGCGACGACAACGGCGGCGCGACGAAGGCAGGGCGGGAGAGCTTGGCAGCAGCGACCGGACAGTCCGACATGATGTTCGGCAACTTGTCCGATGGCTCGCCGGATTGTCTAGCGACTTGTCCGATGACTTGTCCGGCGTCTTGTCCAGCTAGATGTTCCTAGCTAAGAAATATTAACATGAGCTCATGGGTTGTGAGATGGCCGGCAGCTCGTGACGATGGCCACCGGCAGGCCGGATCGTGTGCTCGCGGGAATGCCGTATATCTACGGGTCCGGATCCATATGCCTCTACAGGATAATACTCGGATGGGATACAGGTTTGGATGGACGTGTTTGTACGAGTTTAAGGGGAAGGGTAGTACTTGATCAAACCCATATCCCAAATTGTTTTCATTACGTTTTACATTAACTTATGAGTTGTTCAACCAGGTTATATTACTCAGTACTCACTCTATCGAGAAATAAGTGAATTGGATTTTTCTAGACTAGCATGTATCTATGTCTAGATAAATGCGAATTCAGACAAAATCCAAGTCACTTATTTCTAAATGAAGAGAGTAATAAATTTGTGGTGCATAGATGATACATGTATTTCTATTGCTCTAGTTGAGGTCTGTATCCACTCTTTATGCTATGTAAGCCGACACGGCGGTGTCAAACTTAATTTGGTGAGAAGACGCAACGCCTAGATAGATCGAGCCACTACAAGTTGATCAATAATGCAGATCGCTGAAGAAAATATCCAATCCTCGAAGCAAAGGGAATTCGGCTGGGTCATTATGTATGTTATTGATGAATCGAAAGAAAAGATAGAGGCAGGGTGGCAGAACATCTGATGTGAGACATGTCAGGCATGCTGAACTGACCAAGCATGGTTTTAGCCAAAATACAGTTTCATGATTCTGTTGCAAGCCCATCTCCCACTATTATATGTAAAAGGAGAGAACTAAATCGTAGTAAACAAAATCATTAAGGCTGCTCGCCACACCACAGACGCTATCTGTGGTCCGGCGGCCGTTCCAGCGAGCGGTACAGAGGGCTGCTGTGCTTGGGGGGATGCGGCGAAGAAGGAGGCTGACGTTGGCTCCAGGGAGCCTGTCGCCGGGGATGGCTCGTTCATCCTTCTTGCCGGCGTCTTCCACATCGGGATCACGGTTCCAATGCCTAGGATCTGAATCGGGTTCGGATGGGGAAGACGCGAGGACGGCTCGGGAGAACTTGGAATCGTTGGAAGATGTGGGTGGCGAATTGGGCTGGACGAATGCCTCTTGCCGCCGTCAGTTGTCGGAGGAGGAGCCGCGGCAGCAGTTTTGGGAGGACATCGGCTTTCCGACGCCGGCATCGCGGTTCTGGGAGAGGTCACCGGTGGTGTCTACGATGCCGCATCCTTCGACCTCACCAAGATGCTCGCCGAAGCTTTCCTGCAGGTCGTTGGTCAGATCGAGATCGCTGTCCCCTCCGGTGGTGGTTGCTCATTCGAAGATCAAACCCTGGAAAGGGCCCATCCCTCGGCGGAGATCGTCGGCGCCGATTCTTGGCCATTTCCTTGAGGCGGCAGAGCTGGCGCGATTCTCGGATCGGACTCCGAGTTCTTCGCGGATTGCTGCCAGGGTGGATGGAGCCAGCTCGAGGGTGAAGGCGGACTCGTTCGTCACGTCCGGGGACCAACCTGTTACGGTTCGTGCGACCGAGGACGTGGCTGGGTCGGGCTGCTCTTGGTCGGGCTTGGCTTGGCGTCTTCGGGCCTTGTGGACCTGGGGCAAAACAGATCGCACCTCTTGCTCGACGACGAACCCGTGCCTTCCTTCTCAGCCGTCGAGCCCGTGGTCTTCGCCGCTCTCGTCGTCTTCACCGCATCCAAGGTCTTCGCTGCTGTCGCCGATTTCGCCGAGCGCTTCCCCCTCTGCGGTGGTGCCCGGCCGCTCCTTCTCGGCCGTTGTTTCTTCACCTGGGATGGCTGGCCAGTTCTCTGGGGGAAACCCTAGGGCTTCGGTCGTTCAACCAGTACAGCGTGCGGGGACGCCGGTGCAGCAGCAGCTGGGGCATCCAGCCCAACCGGCTAATGCATAGGTGGTTGCTGCGGCGACCGGACCGCAGCCGAGGGCGCCTCCCAATCCTTCTGCTCCGATTTCAGCTGGGGGCATGCCGCAGCCGCCTCCGTTCGTTGGGTTCCCCCCAGGTGTCGTCTTCCGACCTCCGGCGACATACTATGCTGCCGCGCAAGGGAGCCAGATGCAGCCGCTTCAACCTCCGTATCGGGGTCTGACGCCGCAGTTTGCTAGTGGTCAAGGGACGGTGCCAGGTGGACATATGTTTGAGCCTACTTCCTTTGCTGCAGGGGCTGTTTCGTCGGGGGTGCCGGTGCCGAAGAGGAAGAAGAAGAAGAAGCTGGTGCAAGGTGTGGCGCAAACTCAGATTGCGCATGGAACAAATCTGCAGCAGCCTATGAATCTTCAGCATAATGCCATGGCTGGACAACAGCACTTTGGGTATTCACTTGGCTCGGCTGCTCTTGTCTCACCTTCGTTTCCACCTACTAGCCAGTTTCAAGGTAATTTCAATGATAATCAGATGCATTTTAATTCTGCTGTGGTGGATGCACCTGTTGCTGCGGAGATTGTGCCTGTATCAAAGAAGAATAAGAAACCAGTTAGATGTTGGAAGTGCGCTGTGGACACTCATGCTTCCAAGGATTGTAAAGCTATACATTATTGTTATATTTGTGATGTCAAGTCTCATCCAACCTTGAGGTGCCCTGTGTTGAAACAGCCGAGACCAAATGCTTTTATGACTGGGATTGGACATGACAAGACACTGTTTGCACAGATTCCTGATAGTGTGGTCCGTAAAAGTTTGGAGTCTACTCAGACACCTATTGCTTTGATCAAAGTTTCAGGAGATGCGGTCTCTACTGATGTGGTACAGCAACAGATTGCCAGAAGGTGTCCGTTACAATCACAGTGGAAGTGGGAAGCTCTATCTTATGGGAATAATGATTATTTGATAAGCTTTCCTTATTTTGAGGTACTCGACCGAGTGGATGGCAGCCAGTTCTCGATGCCCCTGGGTAAGACACAACTTGCTGTTTCGGTGTACAGGTCTCAAGAGGTTCCGCACAAGATAATCCTGGAACAAGTCTGGGTACATGTTGAGGGGGTTCCGCATTCTCTGCGAACTTTTCTTGGTCTTTGGGCTGTTGGTTCTCTTATGGGTACTACCTTGGATGTGGATCTTCTGAGCCTCCGTCGACGGGGTGTCGTTCGCATACTTGTTGCTATGTGTGATATTTCAGTTTTCCAGAAGAAGAAGGATGCTATAGGCTTCTTCTTATTATCTGATGTTATGGTGGATCTGAAAGGATATGAGTTTCGCTTCAGATTGGAAACTGCTGATTATGTGCCGGAACCTGACTCTTCACCGCTCCTTTGGAGGAAGAGTAAGGATGATTCTGAGGACGATGGATCTGGAAAGAATGGTGATGATGCCATGGATACTTCTGGACCAACGAATATCAATTCTTCTCATGCTCCGGTTGGACAGTCTGGTGGTCAGACTTCCGTGCAGGGGGCATCGTCTACTCATTCTCGTCAGGTCACGGGATCAGTTTATGCGGTGACTCCATTTAATGCTACTCCTACTACTTCGCGTGGAAAGGAACTTCTAGATTCTCTTCCATCGGATTCTCCTCTTCGCGGGAAGGCTTGTGGATCGCCTAGGGTCTCTCCTTCTCATCTTTCAGCTGCACTTCAGGTGGCGAACATGTCGGCTGGGAGAACTTCGCCTCTGGGGAGTTCCCTGCCTGATGTTTTGTCGCTGCCATGGCGGGCTGCTGGAGCATCGATGGCCCAGGAGGGGTCGTCGCCTGCTGTGGAGGGGCTGGGGCTGCCCACTGCCGCTGCCCATGGCGGGAGACCTGCTGCTTCTTCGTTCGAGGGCCCAACCGCCGCTGCTCAGGAGGGGTGGGGTGTCGAGGGCAAGGCTATGGAGAGGCCGTCCTCGGACATTGTTCCAGTGGCCCAGGCGGGGTCGCTGTCCGACGTGGCCCAGACCATGCAGGGGCCGGTGGGCCTCGGACCTGTGACCCAGGAGGGGCTGCGGGTGGGCGCCATTCCTGCCCAGGAGGGGCGATCATCTGGGGGAAACCTGGCCCAGGTGGGGTTGGGTGTTCCTCTATAGGTGGTCATGCAGGTTCCGGAGACACCGGCGAGGCGTAGTTCGCGCCATGGGATCGATGCTCTTGGGGCGACGGTAACGGATGAGGATTCGATGGTCAAGGCAATGCGTAGGAAGGCAGCAATAAAGCTTGATTCTGATGGTATGAAGTCTTCCAACTCATTTCTTTCTTTTTCCACACCTGTAATGACTAAAAAACTAGCAAACGTTGGTGTTAGTCTAGGTTCTTCGGTCAAACAGGTTAATTTATCTAGTAATGTACTTAGGCATATGGAGGTTGACCGTTTGACGGTTACTCCTAAGGCCTCTCTTATTCCTGATTCTTTATCAGCTGAGGAGGAGGAGTTGCATGCCACAATAGATGGTCAACTGCTCTCTCATTTAGTTGGTGAAGTATCAGAGGTTGGCTTTGATGAGACAGAGTTGGGTTCACTGTTTGAACTAAAAGCTTCTGGTCGTAAATCAAAGAGCCAAAGGTCCAAGAAAAGGACCCGTGTATCCAAAAGCATTATTGTTTCTCAATGAATGGAATGTTTTCAAACAGTAGAGGTCTTCGGGACTTGGCTAAACATCTATTCTTTGCCGATTGTGTAAGAGAACATAACTTGGACTTTTTGGGTATTTCTGAAACCGGTCGACGTGATTTCTCACAAGCTCTGCTCAATCGCCTATCTGGTGGAGTGGACTTCACGTGGGTATCACGTCCTCCACGTGGTAGATCCGGGGGGATCCTCTTAGGCGTCAGAGATGAGATTATGGAAGTCTTGGCCAGTTCGGTTGGAGATTTTTTTATTAAACTCCATATCCGGAACAAGGTTGACGATTTCACATGGTCTCTAGTCGCTGTCTACGGGACTGCCCAGGATGTTTACAAGGCTGACTTTTTACGTGAGATGGTAAATCTAGCTAAGGATAACCCTTATCCTATTCTTATAGGTGGGGACTTTAACCTGCTAAGATTCCCTCATGAGAAAAGTCGGGGCAGGTTTGATGAATATTGGCCTTTCTTATTCAATGCTGTCATAGATAGCCTGGATTTGAGAGAGGTTAATATGATTGGGAGACAGTTCACTTGGGCTAATAGTCTCCCAGAACCGACATACGAGAAATTAGATAGAGTACTTATGGATACACTGTGGGAGGACAAATTCCCATTAGTAACCGTTCGGGCTCTAGAGCGTATTGAGGCCTTATCGGATCATGCTCCTTTACTTTTATCTGTTGGAACACCATCACTAAGATCCAAACATAATTTCAAGTTTGAACTTGGATGGATTGAAAGAGATGTTTTTTTTGATTTAGTGAAAGACGTGTGGGAAAAACCGGTGGGTGGTCAAACGCCTATACAACGATGGAATAATAAAATGCGAGCCCTACGTAAATTCCTTCGTGGTTGGGCTAGACATACGACCGGTATCCTGAAAAAAGAGAAAATACGTCTTTCAACTATTATTAATGATTTGGAGGCTGCTGCGGAAATTAGGCTTTTAACTGCATCTGAGATTGAGCTTAAGAAGCAATCGAATGCAGAGATTGCCAGAATTTTACGCGAGGAAGAACTCAAGTGGTACCAACGCTCTAAAGCAAAATTCATCCTTGAAGGAGACATGAATACAAGATACTTCCATGCTATTACCAATGGCAAGCATAAGAAGAAACTTATTCACTCTTTGGTTCAGGATGAAGGTATCATTGAGGGACAGGAGCAGCTAAAATCTTATATTACAAAGTATTACAAATCATTGTTTGGGGCATCACCAGAGAACTCTATATCACTGGAGGAATCCCAAACAGATGATATTCCCCAGGTATCTGTTGATGAAAACAAGTTTCTAACTGCCCCGTATATGGAGGAAGAGGTTAAGAGAGCTGTTTTTCAAATGGAACATAATAAAGCACCAGGACCTGACGGCTTTCCAGCTGAATTTTATCAGAAATTCTAGGAAGTTATTAAGGAGGACTTGATGCACTTGTTTCATGTGTTGCACGAGGGTCAGCTTGATATTTTCAGACTGAACTTTGGCAACATTATTTTACTTCCTAAAGTTACTAATGCAGAACGTATACAACAATACCGCCCAATTTGCCTTCTTAATGTAAGTTTTAAAATCTTTACAAAGGTGGCAACGCTTAGGCTAAATTCAATAGCTGATAATGTAGTGCGCCCTTCTCAAACGACTTTTATGCAAGGAAGAAACATCTTAGACGGTGTAGTAATCCTGCATGAGACAATCCATGAACTACACTCAAAGAAATTGAATGGAGTTGTGTTCAAGATTGATTTTGAGAAAGCGTATGATAAAGTTAATTGGTCTTTCCTTCAGCAAACACTCCGTATGAAAGGTTTTTCTCAGGAGTGGTGCAATCTCATTCAGTCTTTTGTTTCTGGGGGTAGTGTTGCTATAAATGTCAATGATGACATAGGCAAATACTTCCGGACACACAAAGGTTTAAGACAGGGAGATCCACTTTCGCCTATATTATTTAATATTGTGGCGGATATGTTGGCTATTCTTATTGAGAGAGCTAAGGCTGATGGCCAAATTGAAGGATTAGTTCCACATCTGGTTGATGGTGGATTATCAATCCTTCAATATGCTGACGATACACTACTTTTTATGGAGCATGATCTTGAGAAGGCTAAGAATCTGAAGTTAATACTTTCAGCATTTGAGCAATTATCAGGACTAAAAATCAACTTCCATAAAAGTGACTTGTATTGCTTTGGCAAAGCTAAAAACGAGGCACATCTATATGCTGAGTTATTTGGTTGTGGCCATGGAATCTTTCCTATTAACTATCTGGGTATACCGATACATTATCGGCGTCTCACGATAGCTGAATGGAGAGGGATTGAGGAAAGACTGCAAAAACGTCTTAATAGCTGTAAAGGTAAACTATTATCTCTTGGTGGAAGACTTGTAATCAGTAATTCAGTACTGGCTAATATGGTACTTTATATGATTTCATTCTTTCAAATACCAAAAGGGGTCTTGAAGAAAGTGGACTATTTCCGCTCAAGATTCTTTTGGCAAGGGGATGAGGTGAAAAAGAAATATCGACTGGCCAAATGGACTGTGGTTTGCCGACCAAAGGAATATGGTGGACTTGGCATTCATGATTTGCAAGTCAAGAACACTACACTCCTTGGTAAATGGCTATTCAAACTTCTCTCAGAAGAAGGAGTCGGGCAAACCATTTTGTGGAGGAAATACATTGGATCCAAAGCTTTGTCCCAAGTAGTCTGGATGCCAGGCGACTCACACTTTTGGGCTGGGCTGATGGCAACCAAAAAACATTTTCTACGCTTTGGTTCTTTTAATATTAAGGATGGATCACAGATTAGGTTCTGGGAGGATAGATGGCTTGGCCAAATGCCCCTTAGAGAACAATATCCTGCTCTATATTTGATAGTTAGGCATAAAGGGGATACACTATCCAGGATAATGGAATCTAATCCTCCTAATGTCTCTTTCCGTAGAAGTCTTATAGGTCCTAGACTACTATCATGGAATAATCTCTTATTGATGTTGTCTACGATACAGTTGTCGGAAGGTGTGGACGAATTTAACTGGAAGTTGTTACATAATGGTAAATTTTCCGTTGATTCGTTTTATAGAGCTTTGATCCAACCAAATATTCCAGTTGATGATAATAGTAGAATTTAGAAAATGAAAATACCCCTGAAAACGAAAGTATTTGCTTGGTATCTTCTTAAAGGGGTAATTCTTACAAAAGATAATCTTGTTAAGAGGAATTGGCAAGGAAGTAAACAATGTGTCTTCTGTAATCATAATGACACAATTAGACACTTATTCTTCCAGTGTAAATTTGCTCGTTCTATATGGTCAATCACCCAAGTGGCATCTGGTTTATCTCCTCCTTCATCGGTTGCTAATGTTTTTGCAATTGGTTGAATGGGATTGATGATAAATATGGGACTGTTTTTAGGGTGGAAGCGCTTGCCATTATTTGGTCGCTATGGCTATGTAGGAATGACAAGATTTTTAATAATATGATGTCTTCTCCATTACAGGTTATCTTCTGAGCAACGACAATCCTACGTTCATGGACAATTCTTCAACGTATGAAGTTTCGAGACTTCTTTGCGGAAGGGTGTAGATGTTTGGACGCCGTGGCGCGGGACATTTTTTTTAGGCATGGATGGCAGCGTGACCTACGATTAGAGTTATCTTAGTCACAAACTTTTGTGCTATCTATGTGATTATGTTCTTATTTAATTATTTCTGGCTGTAACTTGAGAGGATTTTCGGCTGTGTGCATCCTAGTTATGCAGAGGCCGGGTGTAAACATTGCTTTAAGTAATGAAACGCCCATTTCCAAAAAAAAAGTAAACAAAATCATTATCCATCAAGAGAACTCAGTAGCAAATCAACAATAAAATAACTTAACATCGCAGTATATCCTCATAAGTCATCATCGATCAATTTGCTGCCGAGTTGTTTTCGTCTAAATATATTGAGTGGCTCTGTGGTACTGACAAACGCAAACGTTGGGTAGCAATAGTGCTCGCCTATCATCTTCTTGGCGACACCCCAACCACGGGCGCCCTGACCGACAAGCACCACTCTGCGCTTGCCCGATGATGGTAACATATTGCCTCCCCAACCGTGCAGATCAAACGACGTCGAATCGCGTGTAAGGACATTCGCCCCATATGCAAAGTGTGGCCGCGGGATGTCCTGCTTGAGGCAATACCAGCGGCTCCATGTCTCGTTATCAAGAACCCACACCTCCGTCTTCACCGAGCCGTCCCAGACGGCGACTCCCAACCTCCCGTGCACCTCCGTCAGGTGATACCGATCAACACGCTGTCATGGGCCCAAGAGCCCATGTACCTGAAGAGGGACCGGGCCAGCGACCACGGCGCAACCGACGGGAGAACGGGCGCTACCCGGCTGCAGCGTGGACCCGCTGAGGCTACAAGATGAGGACCGAGTCATGCGTATGAGGGGGAGAGAAAAGAAGAAACCGGAACACGGCTCTGCTACTTGCCCCTTTGCTGTATCCTCTCCCTTCCACCTTGGCTCTATTTCCCTCCCCAATTCCTGCTGAAATACTTGTATCAGACCCAAATTCCTGTGTGTGAATCAAATAGAGAGCGTGGTGCTGACATTCTGGTATCAGAGCCCGCGGTCCTGGCGCCACGTACACGCTCGGTGAAGGAAATCATGGCGGAGTTGGAGCTGAAGGACCAGGTGGCGGCGGTGTTGACCGCGATCCGCGAGCAATCGAACAAAATCGACCGTTTCTCTGGCCATCTGGAGGTGGTAGAGGCCAAGGTGGTCTCGCTGGAGGAGATCAAGCCGGCGCTTGTCGATCTGGCGCTTTGGAAGCCCAAGGTCGATCAGGCGGTGGGAACGCTGCAAGCGGACCTGGGAGATCTACGTCAACATATCGAGCGCCTCACCATCCATGCGGCCGCCCCGGCGACTGCGTTTCCACCGGCTACCTCCTCCTCGGAGCGGCGTCCATGTCTCCGTGTGGAGGTGGACCGATCCTCAACTGGTGACGAAGGGCGTCACGGGCCCGATGGCCACCGCGTCGACATCACAGCTCGGGGTTCGGTCATGGGGCCTATTCCTCACCCGACCCCGGCCAAGGGTATGTTCGGCTCCAATTTTCCTCCTGCTGATTCGTTGTTACCGTCACCGAGAGAGAACCGGGGCAAAACACCCCGTATGGATTGCCCTGGGTTCGATGGGAGGGACCAATGGAGTGGAAATTAAAATGTGAATCCTATTTTAGAGTGTGTCGCATTGATAGGGAAATTTGGGTGGATACTTCAGTAGTGTATTTCACGGGGGAGGCAGCGCTCTGGCTGCAGTGGACTAATGCCCATCTCTCTGCAGAGTCATGGGAGGATTTTGTGGCTATGGTGTGTGAGAAATTTGGTCGACGTGAGTTTGAGGTTCTGCTGAGACAGTTCGCTCGCCTCCGTCAGACAGGAACAGTAGCTCAGTATGCAGTTCAGTTTACGGCAGCTATGAATAATTTGATAGCTCATCATAATTCGTGGGATCCTTTATACTTTGTTACCAAATTTGTGGATGGCCTTCGTTCTGATATACGTGTAGTGGTAATGGTTCAGCAACCCAAAGAATTGGACACTGCCGTGTCTCTTGCCTTGTTGCAGGAAGAGGCGATGGAGCTCACTCGGGAGGCCGCGCGTGTGGGGTGTGGATCGGCCACCTACTCTCGGCCGCCACCACACACGGCACTTCCGTTGCCACTGCCGCCAGGAGGGCGGCCTCCGGGTCTGTCTGCATCACTCCCAGGCGCGCGCGCAGAAGACCGACGCGGCGCAGCAAGTGCGCAAACACCATCTACTGACGACAAGGTGCAGGCAATGCGAGCGTATCAGCACGCTCGTGGACTCTGCTACACCTGCGGCGAGAAATGGGCTCGTGACCACACATGTGGTCCGACAGTCCCATTACACGTGGTGGAGGAGCTCATGGCTTTACTGGCCAGTGAGACGGACCCGGATTCCTCACTGGATGATCAGCCCGCTGAGCTCTGTGTGATATCCGAGGCTGCTTTGCAAGGTGTGGAGCCACCGCACACCGTCAGGTTGAAGGGCACGGTGGCAGATCGCGAGGTGCTGATGCTAGTTGACTCAGGCAGCACCCACAGCTTCATCAGTGAAGCTATTGCAGCAGCCTGGCCAACAGTGAGGCGATGCCGCCCTATGCAGGTCAAGGTGGCCGATGGGGGAGTGCTCCGCTGTGACTTGGAAGTGCCAGATTGTGCTTGGCAAGCACAAGGGGTGGATTTCTCAACCACACTAAGGTTGTTTCCTTTGGGCTGCTATGACATTATCTTGGGCATGGATTGGCTGGAAAGTATTGGTTCTATGAAGGTTCATTGGGGCAGGAAACAATTGGCATTCGAGCAGCATGGGCATGCGGTACAGTTACAAGGTCTGGTCGCCAACACGACTACTTGCCCAGAAATTACTGCACACCAGTTGGAGGCATTGGATAAGATGGACTCTATCTGTCACTTGGTTCAGTTGAGAGAAGTCAAGGAACCAGATGAGCAAAATGATTGCCCCCTCTCCATTACTCAGTTGCTATCTGAATTTGATACTATCTTTGATGAGCCAAAGGGCCTGCCTCCGCCCCGTGAATTTGACCACGTTATCACTCTGTTGCCCAGGTCAAGACCTGTGAATCTGCGTCCATATCGTTACAACCCGGAGCAGAAGGATGAGATAGAGCGTCAGATAGCAGATATGCTCAAGCAAGGAACTATTCGCTTTAGCACTAGCCCCTTTGCCTCGCCAGTACTGCTGGTCCAGAAGAAGGATGGGACATGGCGTTTCTGTATCGATTTCCGATACCTCAATGCCCTAACTCTGAAGAATCGTTACCCTCTACCCGTCATTGACGAACTCTTGGATGAATTGGCGGGGGCATCGTGGTTCACCAGTCTGGATCTGCGAGCGGGGTATCATCAAATTCGCATGGCGCCGGGAGAGGAGCATAAGACAGCATTTCAGACACATCAGGGTCATTATGAGTTCATGGTGATGCCGTATGGTCTGACAGGTGCGCCAGCCATGTTTCAGAACGCTATGAACAAAATATTTGCCCCTCTCTTGCGCCGATGTGTTTTGGTCTTCATAGATGATATAATCATCTATAGTTCCACATTGGAAGAGCACCAAGCACATCTACGAGCTGTCTTTCAGCTTCTAGCCGAACATCATCTCAAGGTGAAGCGTTCCAAGTGCACTTTTGCTCAGCCACGGCTCAAATATCTGGGGCATATCATTTCGGCAGAGGGTGTCGCAACCGACCCCAAGAACATTGAGGCGGTTCGAACATGGCCAACACCTGTTAATGCCAAAGACGTGCGCAAATTCCTTGGTCTGGCCGGGTACTACCGTAAGTTTGTCTGAAATTTCGGTCTCATCAGTCGTTGCCTGACAGATTTGCTAAAGAAGAATGAAGTTTTTGTCTGGACAACGGACCATCAGGTGGCATTTGAATCTCTGAAACAAGCCTTACTGACTGCACCAGTGTTGACCTTGCCCAATTTCGAACGCCCATTCGTGGTGGAAAAAGATGCAAGTGATCGCGGCATTGGCGCTGTCTTAATGCAGGACAGTCACCCCCTGGCCTATCTGAGCAGGGCATTGGGCCCTCGACTGCGTCAGCTATCAACATATGAGAAGGAAAGTCTCGCAATTCTTCTAGCTATGGATCGTTGGCGCCCATACTTGCGCCAATCCCCATTTGTTATTCGAACGGATCAATGAGCTCTGTCTCACCTGGATGAACAGCGCTTAACAACTCCGTGGCAACAAAAAGCACTCACGAAATTGTTGGGACTGCAATACACCATTGAGTACAAGAAAGGCAGCACAAATCAAGTGGCTGATGCCTTATCTCGGCATCCTGCAATTTCTGAAGGGGAGATTCTAGCTATCACAGTGGGAACCCCTGACTGGCTTCAAGAAATTAGGGACGGTTACACTCGAGACATGGTGACACAGAAACTTCTACTCCAGATGGGAAAATCTGACAGTCCAGTGAAGCATCTAGCCTGGGATGGACCCCTACTCCGTTACAAGAAAAGAATTTGGGTGGGTGGTAATACTGCTATGCAACAAAAAATCTTGCAGTCCTTTCATGCGGGAGCAATTGGCGGGCATTCAGGGATCCATGCCACTCTGCAACGGGTGCGGCAGCTGTTTGCTTGGCCACACATAAAACCATCGGTGCAGCAGTTCATTGAAGCTTGCTCAGTATGCAAACAAGCAAAACTAGAGCATGTTCGCTACCCTAGACTTCTAAAACCCTTGTTTGTTCCCGATCAAGCATGGCAGGTGGTCTCGCTCGACTTCGTGGAGGGCTTACCTCGCTCGGCGGGTTTCAATTCTATCCTGGTGGTGGTGGACAAGATGACCAAGTACGCCCATTTCTTGCCTCTTGCGCATCCCTATACTGCAGCGCAGGTGGCACAGCTGTACATCGACCAAGTGTTCAAGTTGCACAGTATGCCGGAAGCTCTGATTTCTGACCGTGACAAGATTTTCACAAGTCAGCTGTGGCAATCACTGTTCAAACTATCAAGGACGGAGATGCGCATGAGCACAGCGTATCACCCGCAGACTGACGGGCAAACGGAACGAGTCAATCAGTGCCTGGAAACCTATTTACGATGCTTTATCAGTTCTTGCCCATCTAGATGGAGTAAATGGCTACTGTTGGCAGAGTTTTGGTACAACACTACATACCACTCGGCAATTAAGATGTCTCCGTTTATGTCTCTCTATGGTCACCCTCCACGGTACTTGGGAATTTCAGATACATCTATACCGGTCGTGACAGATTTGCATGATTGGCTCCAGGAACGACAATTGGTGACTGCCCTGCTTCGCCAGCACCTTCATCGCGCAAATACTCGCATGAAGCACTTCGCGGATCGCAAGAGGTTTGATCGATCCTTTCAAGTCGGCGATTGGGTTTATCTTCGATTGCAGCCATATGTGCAGACCTCGCTCGCCATGCGCGCCAACGCCAAGCTCGCCTTTCGCTTCTTTGGCCCCTTCCAGGTGGAACAGAAAGTTGGAGATCTCTCTTATCGTCTGAAGCTGCCAGAGACATCCAAGCTGCATCCTGTGTTTCACGTCTCGCAGCTGCGGGGCGGCGCACCACCGACGGTTGTTCATCCGGAGCTCCCAGCTGTGGATGATGCGGCCCCCATCACCATGTTCCGCTACGGGTGCTGGAAACTCGTCAAGTTCGCCGTCGCAAGAACGACCTCGAGCAAGCACGAATCCAGTGGTCAGGCCTACCGGCATCGCTGGCAACTTGGGAGAGCTTGTTGGAGTTGAAGACTCGCTTTCCACGTGCGCCGGCTTGGGGACAAGCCGCTGCTAAAGGAAGGGGGAATGTCATGGGCCCAAGAGCCCATGTACCTGAAGAGGGACCGGGCCAGCGACCACGACGCAACCGACGGGAGAACGGGCGCTACCCGGCTGCAGCGTGGACCCGCTGAGGCTACAAGATGAGGACCGAGTCATGCGTACGAGGGGGAGAGAAAAGAAGAAACCGGAACACGGCTCTGCTACTTGCCTCTTTGCTGTATCCTCTCCCTTCCACCTTGGCTCTATTTCCCTCCCCAATTCCTGCTGAAATACTTGTATCAGACCCAAATTCCTGTGTGTGAATCAAATAGAGAGCGTGGTGCTGACATTCTGGTATCAGAGCCGCGGTCCTGGCGCCACGTACACGCTCGGTGAAGGAAATCATGGCGGAGTTGGAGCTGAAGGACCAGGTGGCGGCGGTGTTGACCGCGATCCGCGAGCAATCGAACAAAATCGACGGTTTCTCTGGCCATCTGGAGGCGGTAGAGGCCAAGGTGGTCTCGCTGTAGGAGATCAAGCCAGCGCTTGTCGATCTGGCGCTTTGGAAGCCCAAGGTCGATCAGGCGGTGGGAACGCTGCAAGCGGACCTGGGAGATCTACGTCAACATATCGAGCGCCTCACCATCCATGCGGCCGCCCCGGCGACTGCGTTTCCACCGGCTACCTCCTCCTCGGAGCGGCGTCCATGTCTCCGTGTGGAGGTGGACCGATCCTCAACTGGTGACGAAGGGCGTCACGGGCCCGGTGGCCACCGCGTCGACATCACAGCTCGGGGTTCGGTCATGGGGCCTATTCCTCACCCGACCCCGGCCAAGGGTATGTTCGGCTCCAATTTTCCTCCTGCTGATTCGTTGTTACCGTCACCGAGAGAGAACCGGGGCAAAACACCCCGTATGGATTGCCCTGGGTTCGATGGGAGGGACCAATGGAGTGGAAATTAAAATGTGAATCCTATTTTAGAGTGTGTCGCATTGATAGGGAAATTTGGGTGGATACTTCAGTAGTGTATTTCACGGGGGAGGCAGCGCTCTGGCTGCAGGGGACTAATGCCCATCTCTCTGCAGAGTCATGGGAGGATTTTGTGGCTATGGTGTGTGAGAAATTTGGTCGACGTAAGTATGAGGTTCTGCTGAGACAGTTCGCTCGCCTCCGTCAGACAGGAACAGTAGCTCAGTATGCAGTTCAGTTTACGGCAGCTATGAATAATTTGATAGCTCATCATAATTCGTGGGATCCTTTATACTTTGTTACCAAATTTGTGGATGGCCTTCGTTCTGATATACGTGTAGTGGTAATGGTTCAGCAACCCAAAGAATTGGACACTGCCGTGTCTCTTGCCTTGT
This sequence comes from Avena sativa, assembly GCA_916181665.1. NCBI lineage: Eukaryota > Viridiplantae > Streptophyta > Magnoliopsida > Poales > Poaceae > Avena > Avena sativa. The sequence continues at coordinate 19,933,684 of OV702285.1, forward strand.
TGCAGGAAGAGGCGATGGAGCTCACTCGGGAGGCCGCGCGTGTGGGGTGTGGATCGGCCACCTACTCTCCGCTGCCACCACACACGGCACTTCCGTTGCCACTGCCGCCAGGAGGGCGGCCTCCGGGTCTGTCTGCATCACTCCCAGGCGCGCGCGCAGAAGACCGACGCGGCGCAGCAAGTGCGCAAACACCATCTACTGACGACAAGGTGCAGGCAATGCGAGCGTATCAGCACGCTCGTGGACTCTGCTACACCTGCGGCGAGAAATGGGCTCGTGACCACACATGTGGTCCGACAGTCCCATTACACGTGGTGGAGGAGCTCATGGCTTTACTGGCCAGTGAGACGGACCCGGATTCCTCACTGGATGATCAGCCCGCTGAGCTCTGTGTGATATCCGAGGCTGCTTTGCAAGGTGTGGAGCCACCGCACACCGTCAGGTTGAAGGGCACGGTGGCAGATCGCGAGGTGCTGATGCTAGTTGACTCAGGCAGCACCCACAGCTTCATCAGTGAAGCTATTGCAGCAGCCTGGCCAACAGTGAGGCGATGCCGCCCTATGCAGGTCAAGGTGGCCGATGGGGGAGTGCTCCGCTGTGACTTGGAAGTGCCAGATTGTGCTTGGCAAGCACAAGGGGTGGATTTCTCAACCACACTAAGGTTGTTTCCTTTGGGCTGCTATGACATTATCTTGGGCATGGATTGGCTGGAAAGTATTGGTTCTATGAAGGTTCATTGGGGCAGGAAACAATTGGCATTCGAGCAGCATGGGCATGCGGTACAGTTACAAGGTCTGGTCGCCAACACGACTACTTGCCCAGAAATTACTGCACACCAGTTGGAGGCATTGGATAAGATGGACTCTATCTGTCACTTGGTTCAGTTGAGAGAAGTCAAGGAACCAGATGAGCAAAATGATTGCCCCCTCTCCATTACTCAGTTGCTATCTGAATTTGATACTATCTTTGATGAGCCAAAGGGCCTGCCTCCGCCCCGTGAATTTGACCACGTTATCACTCTGTTGCCCAGGTCAAGACCTGTGAATCTGCGTCCATATCGTTACAACCCGGAGCAGAAGGATGAGATAGAGCGTCAGATAGCAGATATGCTCAAGCAAGGAACTATTCGCTTTAGCACTAGCCCCTTTGCCTCGCCAGTACTGCTGGTCCAGAAGAAGGATGGGACATGGCGTTTCTGTATCGATTTTCGATACCTCAATGCCCTAACTCTGAAGAATCGTTACACTCTACCCGTCATTGACGAACTCTTGGATGAATTGGCGGGGGCATCGTGGTTCACCAGTCTGGATCTGCGAGCGGGGTATCATCAAATTCGCATGGCGCCGGGAGAGGAGCATAAGACAACATTTCAGACACATCAGGGTCATTATGAGTTCATGGTGATGCCGTATGGTCTGACAGGTGCGCCAGCCACATTTCAGAACGCTATGAACAAAATATTTGCCCCTCTCTTGCGCCGATGTGTTTTGGTCTTCATAGATGATATAATCATCTATAGTTCCACACTGGAAGAGCACCAAGCACATCTACGAGCTGTCTTTCAGCTTCTAGCCGAACATCATCTCAAGGTGAAGCGTTCCAAGTGCACTTTTGCTCAGCCACGGCTCAAATATCTGGGGCATATCATTTCGGCAGAGGGTGTCTCAACCGACCCCAAGAACATTGAGGCGGTTCGAACATGGCCAACACCTGTTAATGCCAAAGACGTGCGCAAATTCCTTGGTCTGGCCGGGTACTACCATAAGTTTGTCAGAAATTTCGGTCACATCAGTCGTTGCCTGACAAATTTGCTAAAGAAGAATGAAGTTTTTGTCTGGACAACGGACCATCAGGTGGCATTTGAATCTCTGAAACAAGCCTTACTGACTGCACCAGTGTTGACCTTGCCCAATTTCGAACGCCATTCGTGGTGGAAAAAGATGCAAGTGATCGCGGCATTGGCGCTGTCTTAATGCAGGACAGTCACCCCCTGGCCTATCTGAGCAGGGCATTGGGCCCTCGACTGCGTCAGCTATCAACATATGAGAAGGAAAGTCTCGCAATTCTTCTAGCTATGGATCGTTGGCGCCCATACTTGCGCCAATCCCCATTTGTTATTCGAACGGATCAATGAGCTCTGTCTCACCTGGATGAACAGCGCTTAACAACTCCGTGGCAACAAAAAGCACTCACGAAATTGCTGGGACTGCAATACACCATTGAGTACAAGAAAGGCAGCACAAATCAAGTGGCTGATGCCTTATCTCGGCATCCTGCAATTTCTGAAGGGGAGATTCTAGCTATCACAGTGGGAACCCCTGGCTGGCTTCAAGAAATTAGGGACGGTTACACTCGAGACATGGTGACACAGAAACTTCTACTCCAGATGGGAAAATCTGACAGTCCAGTGAAGCATCTAGCCTGGGATGGACCCCTACTCCGTTACAAGAAAAGAATTTGGGTGGGTGGTAATACTGCTATGCAACAAAAAATCTTGCAGTCCTTTCATGCGGGAGCAATTGGCGGGCATTCAGGGATCCATGCCACTCTGCAACGGGTGCGGCAGCTGTTTGCTTGGCCACACATAAAACCATCGGTGCAGCAGTTCATTGAAGCTTGCTCAGTATGCAAACAAGCAAAACCAGAGCATGTTCGCTACCCTAGACTTCTAAAACCCTTGTTTGTTCCCGATCAAGCATGGCAGGTGGTCTCGCTCGACTTCGTGGAGGGCTTACCTCGCTCGACGGGTTTCAATTCTATCCTGGTGGTGGTGGACAAGATGACCAAGTACGCCCATTTCTTGCCTCTTGCGCATCCCTATACTGCAGCGCAGGTGGCACAGCTGTACATCGACCAAGTGTTCAAGTTGCACAGTATGCCGGAAGCTCTGATTTCTGACCGTGACAAGATTTTCACAAGTCAGCTGTGGCAATCACTGTTCAAACTATCAAGGACGGAGATGCGCATGAGCACAGCGTATCACCCGCAGACTGACGGGCAAACGGAACGAGTCAATCAGTGCCTGGAAACCTATTTACGATGCTTTATCAGTTCTTGCCCATCTAGATGGAGTAAATGGCTACCGTTGGCAGAGTTTTGGTACAACACTACATACCACTCGGCAATTAAGATGTCTCCGTTTATGTCTCTCTATGGTCACCCTCCACGGTACTTGGGAATTTCAGATACATCTGTACCGGTCGTGACAGATTTGCATGATTGGCTCCAGGAACGACAATTGGTGACTGCCCTGCTTCGCCAGCACCTTCATCGCGCAAATACTCGCATGAAGCACTTTGCGGATCGCAAGAGGTCTGATCGATCCTTTCAAGTCGGCGATTGGGTTTATCTTCGATTGCAGCCATATGTGCAGACCTCGCTCGCCATGCGCGCCAACGCCAAGCTCGCCTTTCGCTTCTTTGGCCCCTTCCAGGTGGAACAGAAAGTTGGAGATCTCTCTTATCGTCTGAAGCTGCCAGAGACATCCAAGCTGCATCCTGTGTTTCACGTCTCGCAGCTGCGGGGCGGCGCGCCACCGACGGTTGTTCATCCGGAGCTCCCAGCTGTGGATGATGCGGCCCCCATCACCATGTTCCGCTACGGGTGCTGGAAACTCGTCAAGTTCGCCGTCGCAAGAACGACCTCGAGCAAGCACGAATCCAGTGGTCAGGCCTACCGGCGTCGCTGGCAACTTGGGAGAACTTGTTGGAGTTGAAGACTCGCTTTCCACGTGCGCCGGCTTGGGGACAAGCCGCTGCTAAAGGAAGGGGGAATGTCATGGGCCCAAGAGCCCATGTACCTGAAGAGGGACCGGGCCAGCGACCACGGCGCAACCGACGGGAGAACGGGCGCTACCCGGCTGCAGCGTGGACCCGCTGAGGCTACAAGATGAGGACCGAGTCATGCGTACGAGGGGGAGAGAAAAGAAGAAACCGGAACACGGCTCTGCTACTTGCCCCTTTGCTGTATCCTCTCCCTTCCACCTTGGCTCTTTTTCCCTCCCCAATTCCTGCTGAAATACTTGTATCAGACCCAAATTCCTGTGTGTGAATCAAATAGAGAGCGTGGTGCTGACACACGCCCGGTCGACAGCGCAGGCAGCTGCGTCATGGGCTTGAAGCATTCGTCTTGGAGGTCAAAACATACGATTCTCGCGGAGCCGCCGCCTCCGGTGACCCAATGGGTCGCTCCATTGGTGCTTACGATGCCGGCGTCAAGATTGCACTTTGTGCCTCTGGGGACCACCGGCACCTTCCGCCACGCTGCCTCGCCCGGAGTGAGCACGTGCACCGCGTTGAACTCGCAGACGCGGTCGAAGCTGCACGGCACGTGCACCACCTTGTACTGCCCCGTGACCAGATGGTAGCCAAAGCTGTACGCCGTGTCCCATCCCACCGGTCGGCGTCGACTCCCGGTAAACAGACCGGCGCCCCACAACGGCGAGACACGCAGCTTCTGCCTCGTGGCGGGGTTAACCACCATGATGACGCCACCAGGCTTGTTGTTGCTGCACAGGCAGAGAAGGCCATTGGACGTGCCGACCAGCTGCACGCCTGCTCTAAAGAAATTGGTGGGATCCGCCATGCGCTCGCAGGCCCCAATCGATGGCCATGAGAGGTACACGATGTGAGCTTTAGCGGAGGAGGTGTCCCAGATGAAGGGTCTGGCGCGGCTTTGCATCTCCGTTGTGCGCTTGTCGACCAGGTCGCGCCAGTGCCGGCAGACGAGGCGGGCACGGCGGCGGGAGCTCGGCGGCAGCCGCTGCAGGATGTCCAGCAACACGTCCGTGGAGAAGTGTAGTTCCATGGCTGCGCGCGGATTTTCTGCTCGCTCTTCCTTCCAAAGGCCTGCTCGCGTGTTGGTTACCAAGGGTCATTGTTGCCTTGTTTAGTAGGGGAGGGACGTAAGTCTCTACTACTTATTAAAGGAGAAAACGACAATATGGTGGTACGTCGTTCTGAATTTGCCCCTCCACTTGAAACAATTTACATGTAGTGCCACCGCAGAGATCAAATAGCTGGCTACCCTCGTCCCCGTGCAGATTGGTTACCTAGCCACGTTCTCCTACCACCGAAGTGACCGAACCGCCCGTTAACAAGTAAAAAAAATCCTTTCATCCCCTTGCAACCGAACGGCAAAGCGGCGGCCCTCCCACTCGCCTCCTCTCCGACAGGCCCGACGCCGCATCTCTACCTTCCCACCTTCCTCACCCATGATCTTGTTCCCCGTCGCGACATTGATTTGTTTGTAATCTGCAGGTACAGAGCGCCCGGAATCTTGCAGAGGAGAGGGTAACGAGATGGAGACCACCCACCGTCTGGCGCGGGATTGCAGAGTGTGACGACCGTGATGGAGGTGACACAGAGACGGCGGCGGGGATGACTCCGAGCAGCCTGGGAGGACCGACTCCAGCGTCGCCCCTCCGAAAAAAGAGCCTCGAGTAAGTCAAGTGAGAGCCGACTCGCTCATCCCCGCTCCAATACACGTGCGCTTGATTCCTAACCGCCATCATCTACTCGATGTTCTCCCAGCTTCCCTCAAATTGACGAGCCTGTGTTGTTTCGGTAAATTTATGTATAGCCCGTATGAATCGGAGGCGGACATGTTGAGGATTTGAGGAGCGGGAGGCCACTGTAGGCGGAGCATGGCGCTGCATCGCTACTCCCATTAAGGGGATGTCGATGTACGAGGTACCTTGGCGTCGACTGATGGAACCACTCTCTGGATTGCAGGGGGAAATTGCAGGATCACCCTGTTATACGTGCAGGTGCAGCGGTGGCGCCACTGTTTGCCGACCACACGGTCGTCAGTCTCGGCCCCTCGGACTCCCAATCAAGGGCCACATGCCCGACCTTACTCAACATATCCTCAAGGTAAGCTCGAAGCCTTGGGTCTCTTCTCTCTGAATAATCAAATTTTGTGACGGCTTTTGTAATTCTGCAACTGTTATTTGGGTGCAGAGTTACCAGATGATAGTGAAACAGTGCAACCCTCGATAGAGAACAAACAAATGAGGGGCTTACCTTGTTCTACATGTTAGGAACACCACTTCATTTCTACTACTTGAAGTATGGAAGAGATACACAAGCTAGGAACACCAGCTCTTTCTGTTTCTTTAAATTCCCACTCCCAGAAACAAGCGACGGTGGTTTGTGTTGTTGTCATCAAGTAGTATGTAACATTAGATCGGAACAAATACTAAATGACAAATGTGTATTGCAGCCGAAGTGAAGAGATTATCCCGACTTAGAGGCATGTGTGGAGAAAGTACCTGATGTGCCGGACGAGCAGGTCATGATACAGAAAGTGTTCTTACTTTTCTGAATTTAGGGCTCTTCTACCATAAAAAAAACCTTTTAAGCAGATTGTGACCACACACAGGAAGCAGGCACTACAACGCTATTATATTTCACATTGATCTGGTATCAAGTTACTCACTTTTCTTGATTTACTTCCGGGCTGTCTTTCTGTACATTATCGTGTTTTTTTACATGTCCTTATACCTTAGTTTGCAGAGTTTGATTTTCTTCATTGTCACTGGAGCTCAGGTTAATTGTTGAACAGAACACGTCTATGCCGGCTATAATTTTGTGTAGTATTGAGTCGGCTATCGGAGGAAGAGGACAGTTGCAGTCCTTGGTACGGAGCTCCTCCACGGAAACTTGTAATATTTCCGAAGGACTCCCTGTTCAGGAGACCGTCCTGACAACTTCTCCCTTGCCAGCTGCGAGAACCTCTGCAAATACCTTCTCTCCCAGATCTTCTCCACCAGTATATGGGCATCTTCTTATTGCAATTCGTGAGTTCTAACAACGTAAGCACGGACTAACCAGTTCCGCATTTATCTGTCCACAACCAATTTAGCAATTCTTGGCGTGCTACCTTTTGCAGTCTTAGTTCCGAAAGAAGAGGTAAGAACTGAACCACTACATACACAACTATGAAAGGACCTAGCATGTGTTCTTAGCAAGAAGGCAATCAATCCAATGCTTCTACCATTTTTTTCCAGAAAAGTTGCATACGGAGACAACGTCACACATGGAGGAAGAATATGTTCTCTGCATTACATCATTATTTCCAGTTGGGGCACACCTGATAGCTGGGTCGAGGAAATGTTGTGCTTTGTCTCCATCCCATGGAGAAGCTACATAGGTGTTTCCTGCTAGGAGAACAATCATGTTGGTAGGTGCAATGAGCTGAATTATGAATTATTTCTTTGATCTGCATTTAACTTCCATAGAATTCCCACAAGTAACTTCTGCTTTCTTAATTATTGCACATTCTGCAAGTGGAATATAAAGGTGGATCAATTCTCTATTTTTATGTGTTTTTTCAGTGAAACCTTACCGTGAACTAGCTTAGTCGCCATACAGAATAGTATGCCATACAGAATAGTACAAGTTCCAGTCACACCTTCCCTTACTAGATTTTACGTTATGATACTCTATGTATGTTTTAGTAGAGAGGCAAACCAAAGGAGAGAAGTAAATGTCATGTGAAAACACAATACAGTTGTGAGTCTAAACCATCAGTGCATATGAACATTGGATATTTAGCTATTTCATAATGCTTTTTAATATATATATTTTTAAGGCTGAGATTTTGCAATTCTGTGAAGAACAACTGTCTAGAATAGAACAATATGAACCATTGTTTTTGGTTTACCCTAGAAGTAGTACCAAACTAGGAATAATTTGTAGTTCAAATAAATCATGGGAGTATATATTTGTGCATACATTCGATGGTGTTTGGCTAATTGTTTTTGTACAGTTCATAGATGCTTAATTCCCTTTCTTTATTCCTGGTTATAGACGCACAATATATTTGAGCACTTATCTGATGCTACATGGAATCTCCGTGAGATCAAATTACACAGGCTATTGAGACATCCGGATATAGTTGAGATCAGGCATATAATGTTTACCTCCGTCGAGGAGGGGCTTCAAGGATATTTATGTTCCTTTTGAGTTAATGGATGCAGACCTCCATAAAGTCATCAGGGTCAATAATTAATTAACCAAAGAGCACCATCTATTTTCTCTATCTGATGCTATGTGCACTGAAATTTATTCATACCGGTATGCTATTTTTTCAAATCGAAATCCGAGTTCTATTATTATGTTATCATATTTATTAAGTATCTAGGGGTAGTTCTTTTTATATCCACACTACAGTATTGATGCTTTGATATAGTCCATTAGGAGCATACATAATTTGGCGTAGTGCACTCGCGCACAAGTTTCACTGCAGTGTTAAAAGTTAACTGAATAACATTCGTGTAGAGCTATAGACCACATGGAACACCACAGTGAAACCTTGCGCATGTCGTGCATACATACTAGCAAGTTCCTTTTTCTATTTAGGATACATACGTATTCTCAAAAATGTGTTTTTCTGTACAATACTTCTTCAGCAAATCAATCCTCTAGAAGGGAACACCAAGCTTTGGGGATCGGAGCCGTTCCATCATCTCAGCGCTATTGAAATAAACCTTTTTTTATTCTTTTGTTGAATGGAATTTACACACAAAAAAATGACAGCCTATATGAAAAGTAGAGCAATAGGTATTAGTCAAGCACATTTGTTGTAGATTGCTTCCTTCTTACTGACATTGACAACTCTGTTTTCTCAAATATTTAATTATTTGTGTCATTTCCTGGTTCTATAAAATTATAATAATTTAGTTACCAGCTGTAAATAAATTATGATCTAATAGGTAGTTGTGCGCTTTTTAGGTAATATGCCATTTTCCCAGTTTTGGAGAGTGAAACAAGCTGAGACTGCACAAAAGCACAAAATGTTTAAGCTCAGAGCATACCAGAGGATGTATTTAGTCATGCTACAAGGAGCACCTTATTTTAGTTCTTCAGTCTATTTTCGGATTTTTGTTGATTTTTATATGTATATTTGAAATCATGAGCATACATCGTCTAATGGTAACTTTTAAGCCCCGAGTAGCATTCCAGCATATATATCTTTTATAGGATGGTAATCATGGTAAATTTATACCTGATGAGCTCTTACAGTGCTGCAACAATATCCAACCCGACATAGCACAACGGCAACTCTTATATCGTCGGTGTCACACCTAAGAAGGGGCGGGTCAAAGATTTTGAGAATGTTGGTGAGAAGGAACATGGATGCGGCCATACCTTTTATGTAGAGTCCACCGAATAATCATGGTTAACTTGTGACCACTGTGTTGACATAAGGGTTAAGTTTTCTTACTAACATTTGAGTTTCTGGCCAGTCAACGTTATGTGTGTAACGTTCAATTGTGTGCTAAATATAGTTGACCAATCTGGTTCCAATATCTTCCTCGAAGTTTTCTCTTGGGATGTCATCTTCATTTTTTTGACATGTCATCTTCATTGTTTTAATTTTGAGTTGATTACTAAATGGAAGATTAGCACACGAGTACCGCTTCTACTTGGGCATACACATATATATAGTGGCATGCGACTTGAGAACCTGCTGTACGTTGTTGTATAAGTTACTACAATCTCGTATTTTCATTGTTATCACTATATTTCTAAACAAAAAATCTCATAAGGCAATGGTTGATTCCACACGAGGTCTCAAGTGGCAAGTAAATCCAAATATTCAGTCGCTTGCAACGTTGTTCAATAGTTGGTCTGTGATAGACTAAAAAAACTCTGAACACAAATTGGTAAAGATAATTCACTTGTCCAATGTTGTCATGTCATTTGTGTTTCTAATGGTTGTTTCTTTGAAGGTTTTGCTCTCTTATGCTTCTATGGGCACTTTAACTTGTTCTCCATTGACACATGCCTCTTCAGTATCTATTTTGGACCCTCTTTCCGTGTCGCCATCGCTAGGGAGTAAACTCTTTGATCTCACAACATGCAATTCAAGTTACAAAGAATTGCATTCTACCTAAGAGACGCACTATCATTAGCACAACTTGGCTTGGATGCCGATATATTTTTCTGGCCACCTAGATTACGAGTTGGTATTCCAAAAAGTCTAGAGAATATCTCTAACATAAACTCAAATAGATTACTCCTTTTCTTTACTATTCAACATAATGATGAGGCAATCATCCACAGGAATGCATCTGGTTATTTTGATGTTTACTTTGATGTTTACGTTATGATCTCATGGAATTGCAAAGAATTGTTTCATCCACTGTGCGCGGTGGTTATTTTATGTTGGACCTTTTTAGTGTTTACGCATGAAATATACATGCTAATAACGTCGCATGGAGTGGTGAATGGTAACAAGTTATGAAAGAAGTTTTTGATACACTTACATACGTATTAGAGAATGAAAAATGAAACAGGAGACAATATCCGCGGCAATATCTAAGGAGCATAAGAGGAGTAGATATTAATTGATAAAAAATCAGTCAACTGTTTATTTCATATTCAAACGATGTATGTTATATCCTTGTCGAAATATACTTCAAACGAAGTAGGATTTTAGAGATTCTTAGATTATATGGTGCCCGTATTTATACACATAAAGTTTTGCATGTAGTGTACCAGATTCTAAAAAAAAGAACCGTAGCAACGCACGGGTATTCAACTAGTAACTGTTAATTGGGATAATTTGGTTGGAATTTGACAACGTGGTGGTGGATTCGATCCTGACTTAATATTTGGACCCGGCTTCTGTAAATATTGATTGATGCATCGACCCAGCCACAGTTTGTCTCGGTACTGCAATCAAACTTGACAGCTACGTTATGTTCCAAGTAAAAACGGAAACATCGACTCAGGATATATTCGGCTCGATCCTGTCCGTTTCAAGAGCACGCGAGAACGGCGCAGAAGGGCATTTGACGGATCGTGGTGGAAGGGAAAAGTGGCCATGGAACGGTGCGTCTCCACGGACGTGTTGGTGGAGATCCTGCAGCGCCTCCCCCCTTGCTCTCGGCGCCGTGCCCGCCTCGTCTGCCGGCGTTGGCATGACGTCGTCAACAACCGCACCACAGAGATGCAGAGCCGTCCAAAGCTCCTCATCTGGGACACCTACTGCCCCGTCGCCTACGTCGCCGACGACCTGTCATCATCATCCACGGCGAGCTACACCGAGCTATGGAGTCCCTCCCGGTATCGGGACTGGCAGCTGGTAGGCACCTACAACGGGCTGCTCTGCCTATGCGACAACAACAAGATCGTTGGCGGCGCCATCAACCTCTTGAACCCAGCCACGGGCGAGATGCTGCCGGTCCCGCCGCTGCCATGCGCCAGCCAGTTCATCGGGAGCTATTGCTGTAAGAAGTGGGGCGACGCGTCTAGCTTCGCGTACCACCCCACAACAGGACAATATAAGATTGTGCACGTCCCGTGTAGCTACGAACGGGTGTGCGACTTCCACGTTGTACATGTGCTCACGCTGGGGGAGGCCATGTGGCGGGAGGTGTCGGCCGGGCCTGGCGGTGCGATATGCAATCTTGATGCGGGTATCATGAGCGTCGATGGCATGACATACTAGCTGGGTTAGGGTGACGTGGGGCGGCGCAGCGAAGATCGTGTCGTTTGACCTCATGGACAAGCGTGTCACCTCCACCACCACACCCGTGCCAGTCCGACACGATATATACCACCTGACGGAGGTGCACGGAAGGTTGGGCTTTGTCGGCTCCCGTAAGGTGTGGGTTCTGGAAGAGGGGCAACGGTGGAGCCACAAGTACAGCTTCGAGTAAGGTATCCCCCGTCGGCACTTCGTGTATGGGGAGTGTGTCTTGACGTGCAAAGGGTTGTGTTTTTATGGCCACCATACAAAAGGAAAGCCGTCATCCAATGACGACGATGCCATGCTGGTCGGCCCCCATGATGAGGGGACACTGGTCGTGAAGATGACACGCAAAAAGGGCAGTATTTTCAACGGCTACTATGAGACTTTTGCCTACGTCGAGACCACGGAGCCACTCAAGGTTTATGCATCCTAAATAAATGCTTAATGATGTATATTTGTTGTTGTATGGTTGGCTGCCTTGCAATAGGGTTCATCTTAGCTAAACATCTTTTTATAGAAGGAAACTAGGAAAATAAACACTGGCAAGTGTCTCGACCAATGTGAGTTAAGTCTTAAATTTTTTAGGAGATGTGGAAGTCTTGATTTTTGTAGGAGACGTGGAAGTCAAGTCATTGATGCTACTGCATCATTGCATTGTGATGTTGTATTCATCCCGCCGCAATAAAACTAGAATCACGGAAACACTATTTGTGAACCCCAAATTAGTCCGGAAGTTGAACTTGGATTTTCAGATGACAAAAAACTACGGTAGCTATTAGCAAAAGTTACTCGAAACAGGCCTTTTCCCTGCTAGCAGCCACCCGATACAATGATACAAATGCCGGTATCTCAGCATAAGCAAGCCCAAACAAAAGAGAAAACAATGTCAAGAGCGACAGATCAACTAAACAAAGATGACTCGTAACCACTGCGTCCTCCGAAGATGACCCACCACACACCTAGACCTATGAAACATCGTGTAACAAGAAACATCTTCAACAAGGTAGCCGACGATGACGGTGTTGCCCGGGCTGACCTAAGGTTTCCTCAGTACGCAGAGGTAAGTGGAAAAGCGGTACACCTGACTCCATGCAAGTAGGAATGGCGACACCTGCATGCGTCACCCCGTCGGTGTCGGAAGACCAACAGGGATTTCTTCTGACCCCAAAAAAACCACTACCCCGAAGGTTCCGTAGTCTTCCACCCCATCGACGCCGCCCACCAACACGCGCCACCATGGTCTTGACGCCACCTTCGTCATCTCACTGTGAACCGAAGCAAGGCCTAGATGGAAAATAGAAACAACCATTTTGGGGATCAACAGTGTTGCAGCTGCCCGGTAGCCAATTGGACACGACAGTAGGAGCACACCAGGCGACCATTGGAACTGGAGGGCGGCAGTAGCACAACCACCTAGAGGGCGTCCTCCACCGCCAAAGACGGGTGCAGACCGGATGCAACAGCATGGACAAACCAGGCCAGGTAGGCCCTGCCGGACCTAGGATGGTTCGTAAAGTTCCTACCGCCACCCTGCATGGAGAGAGAGCGTGGTGATTTAATATCTTGTTCCTGAACATCATCTTTTACACAATCATTTGTGAGAAAGCAAAGATTATGTTTTTTTCATAGAAGACTTTAGGTGCTTTAGTCTATAGAAATTCAGAAAGAAATAGATACAGCTTGTTCAAAATTCAGAAGAACTAAGTGTTGTTTTCGTTTTGTATTTTTTTTAGATTGCATAGGTTTCTTTTTTGTCTGAAACATGGAGAGAGATAGAGAGAGAGGGCATGTATCAAGCAGCCTAGCCCACACGAAGAAACACAGCGGCTCGTATACATTGACACACACGGTGAAAAAAATGGAGGAACCGCAACTCCGTGTTTCTAGAGAGCTTAGAGCTCTTAAAAGATGGGCAACATCTAATACACGCCCGCACGCGTTGACTCGCCCACTCACGTCAAGACTGTGATGGCGGTGGAGAAGAAAATGTAAAGAAAATGTATGTCAAATAGTACAAAAGAGAGACGGGAGGGAAAACAAGAATGATTTTACACTCGTAATGGCTTTTTTTCGGGTATAGTATTTAACTAGTAGCTTATTTAGTCCCTCCGCAGCTTCTTGGCATCTCCTTCTGTCTCGTTGCTCTTGGCATTTCCAGACTCGGGACGCTTGTTCGACTGCTGACGCAGCAAGATAGAATATATATAGAGAGTTAGACAATAATCCACAAACTAAACATCAATCGAATCAAGAAAGAAAAAAGGAATAAGAGAAAGGCAGAGCATGAGAGCAGACCATGTGTGTCTTGTCCGCTGCGGCTGATGAGTAGTACTGCTGAGATGTTGCTTTAAATTTCGACTGCTGCGTTGCCGAAGCCGCGGCAGATGAAGATGATGTTGGTAGCTGAGATGATGTGGGTTGCTGCGGCAGATGCAGATTATGCGCGTTGCCGGCCTTGCTTGTGGCTGTCTCTGGGACGAAGAGCTGGCTCGATGCTTTTGAGGCAAGAGTCTTAGTGGCTGCTGCGGCCGATGAGATTCCGCCAACGAAAAATGAGGTGCTGGAAGCAAGTTATTCGCAAATGAGATGCGTGTTGTTGGCTTGGTGAGGATGAGGAGAAGAAACAGGTAGTGATATATATGTTCAAAACCTACTATATACTAAAACGTGTCTAGATACATCTTTTTTATAAACCTAAAACATCTTATATTTCTAAACGGAGGGAAGTATACGGAAGTCGATCGGAAATGAACCTTGCTGCGCCTGTAGTCTTCATCGTCGGCAGAATGGAGCTGACAAATGATGGTTGTTTCCTTTGGGCTGCTATGACATTATCTTGGGCATGGATTGGCTGGAAAGTATTGGTTCTATGAAGGTTCATTGGGGCAGGAAACAATTGGCATTCGAGCATCATGGGCATGCGGTACAGTTACAAGGTCTGGTCGCCAACACGACTACTTGCCCAGAAATTACTGCACACCAGTTGGAGGCATTGGATAAGATGGACTCTATCTGTCACTTGGTTCAGTTGAGAGAAGTCAAGGAACCAGATGAGCAAAATGATTGCCCCCTCTCCATTACTCAGTTGCTATCTGAATTTGATACTATCTTTGATGAGCCAAAGGGCCTGCCTCCGCCCCGTGAATTTGACCACGTTATCACTCTGTTGCCCAGGTCAAGACCTGTGAATCTGCGTCCATATCGTTACAACCCGGAGCAGAAGGATGAGATAGAGCGTCAGATAGCAGATATGCTCAAGCAAGGAACTATTCGCTTTAGCACTAGCCCCTTTGCCTCGCCAGTACTGCTGGTCCAGAAGAAGGATGGGACATGGCGTTTCTGTATCGATTTTCGATACCTCAATGCCCTAACTCTGAAGAATCGTTACACTCTACCCGTCATTGACGAACTCTTGGATGAATTGGCGGGGGCATCGTGGTTCACCAGTCTGGATCTGCGAGCGGGGTATCATCAAATTCGCATGGCGCCGGGAGAGGAGCATAAGACAACATTTCAGACACATCAGGGTCATTATGAGTTCATGGTGATGCCGTATGGTCTGACAGGTGCGCCAGCCACGTTTCAGAACGCTATGAACAAAATATTTGCCCCTCTCTTGCGCCGATGTGTTTTGGTCTTCATAGATGATATAATCATCTATAGTTCCACACTGGAAGAGCACCAAGCACATCTACGAGCTGTCTTTCAGCTTCTAGCCGAACATCATCTCAAGGTGAAGCGTTCCAAGTGCACTTTTGCTCAGCCACGGCTCAAATATCTGGGGCATATCATTTCGGCAGAGGGTGTCTCAACCGACCCGAAGAACATTGAGGCGGTTCGAACATGGCCAACACCTGTTAATGCCAAAGACGTGCGCAAATTCCTTGGTCTGGCCGGGTACTACCGTAAGTTTGTCAGAAATTTCGGTCACATCAGTCGTTGCCTGACAAATTTGCTAAAGAAGAATGAAGTTTTTGTCTGGACAACGGACCATCAGGTGGCATTTGAATCTCTGAAACAAGCCTTACTGACTGCACCAGTGTTGACCTTGCCCAATTTCGAACGCCATTCGTGGTGGAAAAAGATGCAAGTGATCGCGGCATTGGCGCTGTCTTAATGCAGGACAGTCACCCCCTGGCCTATCTGAGCAGGGCATTGGGCCCTCGACTGCGTCAGCTATCAACATATGAGAAGGAAAGTCTCGCAATTCTTCTAGCTATGGATCGTTGGCGCCCATACTTGCGCCAATCCCCATTTGTTATTCGAACGGATCAATGAGCTCTGTCTCACCTGGATGAACAGCGCTTAACAACTCCGTGGCAACAAAAAGCACTCACGAAATTGCTGGGACTGCAATACACCATTGAGTACAAGAAAGGCAGCACAAATCAAGTGGCTGATGCCTTATCTCGGCATCCTGCAATTTCTGAAGGGGAGATTCTAGCTATCACAGTGGGAACCCCTGACTGGCTTCAAGAAATTAGGGACGGTTACACTCGAGACATGGTGACACAGAAACTTCTACTCCAGATGGGAAAATCTGACAGTCCAGTGAAGCATCTAGCCTGGGATGGACCCCTACTCCGTTACAAGAAAAGAATTTGGGTGGGTGGTAATACTGCTATGCAACAAAAAATCTTGCAGTCCTTTCATGCGGGAGCAATTGGTGGGCATTCAGGGATCCATGCCACTCTGCAACGGGTGCGGCAGCTGTTTGCTTGGCCACACATAAAACCATCGGTGCAGCAGTTCATTGAAGCTTGCTTAGTATGCAAACAAGCAAAACCAGAGCATGTTCGCTACCCTAGACTTCTAAAACCCTTGTTTGTTCCCGATCAAGCATGGCAGGTGGTCTCGCTCGACTTCGTGGAGGGCTTACCTCGCTCGACGGGTTTCAATTCTATCCTGGTGGTGGTGGACAAGATGACCAAGTACGCCCATTTCTTGCCTCTTGCGCATCCCTATACTGCAGCGCAGGTGGCACAGCTGTACATCGACCAAGTGTTCAAGTTGCACAGTATGCCGGAAGCTCTGATTTCTGACCGTGACAAGATTTTCACAAGTCAGCTGTGGCAATCACTGTTCAAACTATCAAGGACGGAGATGCGCATGAGCACAGCGTATCACCCGCAGACTGACGGGCAAACGGAACGAGTCAATCAGTGCCTGGAAACCTATTTACGATGCTTTATCAGTTCTTGCCCATCTAGATGGAGTAAATGGCTACCGTTGGCAGAGTTTTGGTACAACACTACATACCACTCGGCAATTAAGATGTCTCCGTTTATGTCTCTCTATGGTCACCCTCCACGGTACTTGGGAATTTCAGATACATCTGTACCGGTCGTGACAGATTTGCATGATTGGCTCCAGGAACGACAATTGGTGACTGCCCTGCTTCGCCAGCACCTTCATCGCGCAAATACTCGCATGAAGCACTTTGCGGATCGCAAGAGGTCTGATCGATCCTTTCAAGTCGGCGATTGGGTTTATCTTCGATTGCAGCCATATGTGCAGACCTCGCTCGCCATGCGCGCCAACGCCAAGCTCGCCTTTCGCTTCTTTGGCCCCTTCCAGGTGGAACAGAAAGTTGGAGATCTCTCTTATCGTCTGAAGCTGCCAGAGACATCCAAGCTGCATCCTGTGTTTCACGTCTCGCAGCTGCGGGGCGGCGCGCCACCGACGGTTGTTCATCCGGAGCTCCCAGCTGTGGATGATGCGGCCCCCATCACCATGTTCCGCTACGGGTGCTGGAAACTCGTCAAGTTCGCCGTCGCAAGAACGACCTCGAGCAAGCACGAATCCAGTGGTCAGGCCTACCGGCGTCGCTGGCAACTTGGGAGAACTTGTTGGAGTTGAAGACTCGCTTTCCACGTGCGCCGGCTTGGGGACAAGCCGCTGCTAAAGGAAGGGGGAATGTCATGGGCCCAAGAGCCCATGTACCTGAAGAGGGACCGGGCCAGCGACCACGGCGCAACCGACGGGAGAACGGGCGCTACCCGGCTGCAGCGTGGACCCGCTGAGGCTACAAGATGAGGACCGAGTCATGCGTACGAGGGGGAGAGAAAAGAAGAAACCGGAACACGGCTCTGCTACTTGCCCCTTTGCTGTATCCTCTCCCTTCCACCTTGGCTCTTTTTCCCTCCCCAATTCCTGCTGAAATACTTGTATCAGACCCAAATTCCTGTGTGTGAATCAAATAGAGAGCGTGGTGCTGACACACGCCCGGTCGACAGCGCAGGCAGCTGCGTCATGGGCTTGAAGCATTCGTCTTGGAGGTCAAAACATACGATTCTCGCGGAGCCGCCGCCTCCGGTGACCCAATGGGTCGCTCCATTGGTGCTTACGATGCCGGCGTCAAGATTGCACTTTGTGCCTCTGGGGACCACCGGCACCTTCCGCCACGCTGCCTCGCCCGGAGTGAGCACGTGCACCGCGTTGAACTCGCAGACGCGGTCGAAGCTGCACGGCACGTGCACCACCTTGTACCGCCCCGTGACCAGATGGTAGCCAAAGCTGTACGCCGTGTCCCATCCCACCGGTCGGCGTCGACTCCCGGTAAACAGACCGGCGCCCCACAACGGCGAGACACGCAGCTTCTGCCTCGTGGCGGGGTTAACCACCATGATGACGCCACCAGGCTTGTTGTTGCTGCACAGGCAGAGAAGGCCATTGGACGTGCCGACCAGCAGCACGCCTGCTCTAAAGAAATTGGTGGGATCCGCCATGCGCTCGCAGGCCCCAATCGATGGCCATGAGAGGTACACGATGTGAGCTTCAGCGGAGGAGGTGTCCCAGATGAAGGGTCTGGCGCGGCTCTGCATCTCCGTTGTGCGCTTGTCGACCAGGTCGCGCCAGTGCCGGCAGACGAGGCGGGCACGGCGGCGGGAGCTCGGCGGCAGCCGCTGCAGGATGTCCAGCAACACGTCCGTGGAGAAGTGTAGTTCCATGGCCGCGCGCGGATTTTCTGCTCGCTCTTCCTTCCAAAGGCCTGCTCGCGTGTTGGTTACCAAGGGTCATTGTTGCCTTGTTTAGTAGGGGAGGGACGTAAGTCTACTACTTATTAAAGGAGAAAACGACAATATGGTGGTACGTCGTTCTGAATTTGCCCCTCCACTTGAAACAATTTACATGTAGTGCCACCGCAGAGATCAAATAGCTGGCTACCCTCGTCCCCGTGCAGATTGGTTACCTAGCCACGTTCTCCTACCACCGAAGTGACCGAACCGCCCGTTAACAAGTAAAAAAAATCCTTTCATCCCCTTGCAACCGAACGGCAAAGCGGCGGCCCTCCCACTCGCCTCCTCTCCGACAGGCCCGACGCCGCATCTCTACCTTCCCACCTTCCTCACCCATGATCTTGTTCCCCGTCGCGACATTGATTTGTTTGTAATCTGCAGGTACAGAGCGCCCGGAATCTTGCAGAGGAGAGGGTAACGAGATGGAGACCACCCACCGTCTGGCGCGGGATTGCAGAGTGTGACGACCGTGATGGAGGTGACACAGAGACGGCGGCGGGGATGACTCCGAGCAGCCTGGGAGGACCGACTCCAGCGTCGCCCCTCCGAAAAAAGAGCCTCGAGTAAGTCAAGTGAGAGCCGACTCGCTCATCCCCGCTCCAATACACGTGCGCTTGATTCCTAACCGCCATCATCTACTCGATGTTCTCCCAGCTTCCCTCAAATTGACGAGCCTGTGTTGTTTCGGTAAATTTATGTATAGCCCGTATGAATCGGAGGCGGACATGTTGAGGATTTGAGGAGCGGGAGGCCACTGTAGGCGGAGCATGGCGCTGCATCGCTACTCCCATTAAGGGGACGTCGATGTACGAGGTACCTTGGCGTCGACTGATGGAACCACTCTCTGGATTGCAGGGGGAAATTGCAGGATCACCCTGTTATACGTGCAGGTGCAGCGGTGGCGCCACTGTTTGCCGACCACACGGTCGTCAGTCTCGGCCCCTCGGACTCCCAATCAAGGGCCACATGCCCGACCTTACTCAACATATCCTCAAGGTAAGCTCGAAGCCTTGGGTCTCTTCTCTCTGAATAATCAAATTTTGTGACGGCTTTTGTAATTCTGCAACTGTTATTTGGGTGCAGAGTTACCAGATGATAGTGAAACAGTGCAACCCTCGATAGAGAACAAACAAATGAGGGGCTTACCTTGTTCTACATGTTAGGAACACCACTTCATTTCTACTACTTGAAGTATGGAAGAGATACACAAGCTAGGAACACCAGCTCTTTCTGTTTCTTTAAATTCCCACTCCCAGAAACAAGCGACGGTGGTTTGTGTTGTTGTCATCAAGTAGTATGTAACATTAGATCGGAACAAATACTAAATGACAAATGTGTATTGCAGCCGAAGTGAAGAGATTATCCCGACTTAGAGGCATGTGTGGAGAAAGTACCTGATGTGCCGGACGAGTAGGTCATGATACAGAAAGTGTTCTTACTTTTCTGAATTTAGGGCTCTTCTACCATAAAAAAACCTTTTAAGCAGATTGTGACCACACACAGGAAGCAGGCACTACAACGCTATTATATTTCACATTGATCTGGTATCAAATTACTCACTTTTCTTGATTTACTTCCGGGCTGTCTTTCTGTACATTATCGTGTTTTTTTACATGTCCTTATACCTTAGTTTGCAGAGTTTGATTTTCTTCATTGTCACTGGAGCTCAGGTTAATTGTTGAACAGAACACGTCTATGCCGGCTATAATTTTGTGTAGTATTGAGTCGGCTATCGGAGGAAGAGGACAGTTGCAGTCCTTGGTACGGAGCTCCTCCACGGAAACTTGTAATATTTCCGAAGGACTCCCTGTTCAGGAGACCGTCCTGACAACTTCTCCCTTGCCAGCTGCGAGGACCTCTGCAAATACCTTCTCTCCCAGATCTTCTCCACCAGTATATGGGCATCTTCTTATTGCAATTCGTGAGTTCTAACAACGTAAGCACGGACTAACCAGTTCCGCATTTATCTGTCCACAACCAATTTAGCAATTCTTGGCGTGCTACCTTTTGCAGTCTTAGTTCCGAAAGAAGAGGTAAGAACTGAACCACTACATACACAACTATGAAAGGACCTAGCATGTGTTCTTAGCAAGAAGGCAATCAATCCAATGCTTCTACCATTTTTTTCCAGAAAAGTTGCATACGGAGACAACGTCACACATGGAGGAAGAATATGTTCTCTGCATTACATCATTATTTCCAGTTGGGGCACACCTGATAGCTGGGTCGAGGAAATGTTGTGCTTTGTCTCCATCCCATGGAGAAGCTACATAGGTGTTTCCTGCTAGGAGAACAATCATGTTGGTAGGTGCAATGAGCTGAATTATGAATTATTTCTTTGATCTGCATTTAACTTCCATAGAATTCCCACAAGTAACTTCTGCTTTCTTAATTATTGCACATTCTGCAAGTGGAATATAAAGGTGGATCAATTCTCTATTTTTATGTGTTTTTTCAGTGAAACCTTACCGTGAACTAGCTTAGTCGCCATACAGAATAGTATGCCATACAGAATAGTACAAGTTCCAGTCACACCTTCCCTTACTAGATTTTACGTTATGATACTCTATGTATGTTTTAGTAGAGAGGCAAACCAAAGGAGAGAAGTAAATGTCATGTGAAAACACAATACAGTTGTGAGTCTAAACCATCAGTGCATATGAACATTGGATATTTAGCTATTTCATAATGCTTTTTAATATATATATTTTTAAGGCTGAGATTTTGCAATTCTGTGAAGAACAACTGTCTAGAATAGAACAATATGAACCATTGTTTTTGGTTTACCCTAGAAGTAGTACCAAACTAGGAATAATTTGTAGTTCAAATAAATCATGGGAGTATATATTTGTGCATACATTCGATGGTGTTTGGCTAATTGTTTTTGTACAGTTCATAGATGCTTAATTCCCTTTCTTTATTCCTGGTTATAGACGCACAATATATTTGAGCACTTATCTGATGCTACATGGAATCTCCGTGAGATCAAATTACACAGGCTATTGAGACATCCGGATATAGTTGAGATCAGGCATATAATGTTTACCTCCGTCGAGGAGGGGCTTCAAGGATATTTATGTTCCTTTTGAGTTAATGGATGCAGACCTCCATAAAGTCATCAGGGTCAATAATTAATTAACCAAAGAGCACCATCTATTTTCTCTATCTGATGCTATGTGCACTGAAATTTATTCATACCGGTATGCTATTTTTTCAAATCGAAATCCGAGTTCTATTATTATGTTATCATATTTATTAAGTATCTAGGGGTAGTTCTTTTTATATCCACACTACAGTATTGATGCTTTGATATAGTCCATTAGGAGCATACATAATTTGGCGTAGTGCACTCGCGCACAAGTTTCACTGCAGTGTTAAAAGTTAACTGAATAACATTCGTGTAGAGCTATAGACCACATGGAACACCACAGTGAAACCTTGCGCATGTCGTGCATACATACTAGCAAGTTCCTTTTTCTATTTAGGATACATACGTATTCTCAAAAATGTGTTTTTCTGTACAATACTTCTTCAGCAAATCAATCCTCTAGAAGGGAACACCAAGCTTTGGGGATCGGAGCCGTTCCATCATCTCAGCGCTATTGAAATAAACCTTTTTTTATTCTTTTGTTGAATGGAATTTACACACAAAAAAATGACAGCCTATATGAAAAGTAGAGCAATAGGTATTAGTCAAGCACATTTGTTGTAGATTGCTTCCTTCTTACTGACATTGACAACTCTGTTTTCTCAAATATTTAATTATTTGTGTCATTTCCTGGTTCTATAAAATTATAATAATTTAGTTACCAGCTGTAAATAAATTATGATCTAATAGGTAGTTGTGCGCTTTTTAGGTAATATGCCATTTTCCCAGTTTTGGAGAGTGAAACAAGCTGAGACTGCACAAAAGCACAAAATGTTTAAGCTCAGAGCATACCAGAGGATGTATTTAGTCATGCTACAAGGAGCACCTTATTTTAGTTCTTCAGTCTATTTTCGGATTTTTGTTGATTTTTATATGTATATTTGAAATCATGAGCATACATCGTCTAATGGTAACTTTTAAGCCCCGAGTAGCATTCCAGCATATATATCTTTTATAGGATGGTAATCATGGTAAATTTATACCTGATGAGCTCTTACAGTGCTGCAACAATATCCAACCCGACATAGCACAACGGCAACTCTTATATCGTCGGTGTCACACCTAAGAAGGGGCGGGTCAAAGATTTTGAGAATGTTGGTGAGAAGGAACATGGATGCGGCCATACCTTTTATGTAGAGTCCACCGAATAATCATGGTTAACTTGTGACCACTGTGTTTGTTGGAGATATGCTCTAGAGGTAATAATAAATGTAGTTATTATTATATATCTTTGTGTTTATGATAAATGTTTACATTCATGCTATAATAGTATTAACAAGGAAACCATTAATACTTGTGTGATTTGTAAACTTAATTTGAAGTCCCTAGTATGGCCTCTATACTTCACTAGCTTGTTGGTTGATTGATGATGTGGTTTCTTTGTCATGAACATTGAGATGTTATCAACAACAAGATCATATCGTTAGGAGAATGATATGATGGACATACTCCTATAGACAAGCGTAGCATAAAGATCAAGTCATTTCAATAGTTCAATTGCTATATGCTTTCTGATACATAGTAACCTAATTCCTTCGACCATGAGATCATGCATATTGCCTTTACTGGATGGATGCTTTGATGTCATCAAACACCACACCGTAACAGGGTGGCTATAAAAGTGGCATTGGGTGTTCGGAAAGTATTGGTTGAAACACATGGATCAAGAGTGGGATTTGTCCATCCACATGACGGATAGATATTCTCTGGGCCCTCTCGGTGAAATGTCATCCAATTAGCTTGCAAGCATGTGACTTGGTCACAAGGGATCACATATCACGGGAACGAGAAAAGAGTACTTATCAGTAACGAGGTTGAACTAGGTATGCAGAGATACCGACGATCATGACCTCGGATAAGTAACATATCGTGAGACAAAGGGAAATTGGTATCGTATGTAAGTGGTTCATTCGATCGCAAAGTAATCGTAGAAATATGTGGGAGCCATATGAATTTCCAGATTCCTCTATTGGTTATTGTTCGGAGAAGTGTCTCGATCATGTCCGCATAATTCACGAACCGTAGGGAGACACACTTAAGGATTCGACGTTGTTTGAGTAGTTATGGTATTATGAGAAAGAGACCGAATGTTGTTCGGAGTCTCGGATGGGATCCGGGATATCACGAGGTGATCCGGAATGGTCCGGAGAATAAGATTCATATAAGGAAAGTCCCGTTTCGGAGTTCGGGAATGATTCCGGTGTTTTCATCGGGAACATTCTAGAAGGTCCCGGAATGTCCGGCACTCCGGGGGGGAAGGGGTACATGAATGTGTCATTGCAAGATGGAATGATTGCATCATGTACTAAGTGTTCTCGCTGTCCAAAATAAAGGGTTTATTTAAATTCCTAAATTGGAAAAGTCAAACGGCTAATTTGAAAGTCAAACTGCCAATTTTGGGAAGTGGGAAAAGAGGAGGATTGGTGGAGGCCGAATTGGGGGAGGACTCCTCCCTTGGCCGGCGCCCCACCAAGCCGACTTGGGGAGGGACTCTCCTCCCCATGGCGCAGCCAGCCCTCCCACCTATAAAGGGAGGGGCAGGGCTCCCCTCCCAACACACACAAGTTCCTATCCTCTAAACTAGAAACTAGACCTAGACCCCGGTTTAGAGCTGTTTCGGTTTAGAGCCTTCTAATTGGTTTAGAGCCCTCTAATTGGTGTGTCTAATTACTAGACCACTAATAGCCTCTCTCATAAGCTCCACCATACTCGCACCGGCTTAAGGCGAAGCCCTGCGGGATCTCCCCTCTACCTCCGGTACCACGCCGTTGTGCTGCCGGAATCGCGAGGAGAGTGCTACAACCTCCGCTGCCTGCTGGAACAAGGGAGAGGAAGGTCTTCGTCGAGTACCGAACGTGTGACCGACTGCGGGAGCGCTGCGGGAACGCGGCGCCGGAAGGATCGTCTACGCGATCTTGAGATCGGAAAGAGTACGACTACATCACCCACGAGAATCTGCTCTCGTTAAACACTTTGGAATCTTCGAGGGTGAGTTATTCCATCGACTCGTTGCTACAATCTAGTAGATAGATCTTGGCTTGTTTGTTTGTATGCGATAGAAAATTTTTGTTTTCCATGCTACGAACCCCTACAGTGGTATCAGAGCCGTGTCTATATGTAGATCTGTTGCACGAGTAGAACACAATGGTCATTGTGGGCGTTGATGCTTTTATTGTAGATTGCTTTTTGTGTACTTTGCATCTTGCGGTATGTTGGGATGAAGCGGCCCGGGCTAACCTTACATGACATCGTTCATGAGACTTGCTCCACGCTTGACATGCAACTCGTTTTGCATAAGTGGCTTTGCGGGTGCCTGTTTCTCCTAGCATAGTAAAGATCCAATTTACAACGGGTGATCAACAATGCTAGTATCAATGTTGTGGTTCTTGTTCGTAAGTTAGAACGACACTTATGGAAAGCCCCAAACCACGTAAAATATGCAAAGAAAGTAGAAGCGTCTAACTTTGTTTTGCAGGGGTGTGCAGTGATGTGATATGGCCATGATTGTGATTATATTTGATGTATGCAATGTTCCTTATTGTAAGTTGGCAACCGGCAGGAGCCATATGGTTGTCTTTAATTTCTGTTAAGACCTGCGTGTCTATTCAAAATAGTTGTAATAGTTGAAGCTGGTGGACGACAACCATGAAGAAGCGTCATTGACCTTGATGCTATGCCGGTGATGATGGAGATCATATTCGTGCTTGAAGATGGAGATCGGAAGCACAAAGAAGAAAGGCCATATCATATCACATATTATGAATTGCATGTGATGTTAATCCTTTATGCATCTTGTATTGCTTAGTAGACGACGGTAGCATTATAAGATGATCCCTCATGCACATAAATTTCAAGTTCTAAAAGTGTTCACCCTTAGTATGCACCGTTGCCAAAGCTTGCTGCTTCGAAGCACCACGTGATGATCGGGTGTCTTTGATTCCGCGGGTGACTACAACGTAAGCAAGCCAGATTTGCTTATGCGGAAGCTAAGGTTTGATCTTGACGAGCCTAGCATGTACAGACATGGCCTCAGGAACACGGATCGCCGAAAGGCAAAGCATGAATCATATAGTAGATATGATGAACATGATGATTGTTCGCCATTAAAACTATATCAGCTCTCGTGATGATCGGTGTTGATGTAGTGGATTTGGTTCGTGTGATCACTAAAACAATGTGAGGGATGTTGTTTTGAGTGGGAGTTCACCTAGTTTAATTTCATTAATTAATTTGAACTCAATTTGTCATAAACTTAGTCTAAACTATTGCAAATATGTTGTAGATCAATGGCAGCCCCTACCATCAATTTTAATGCGTTCCTAGAGAAAGAAAAGTTGAAAAACAATGGAAGCAACTTCGCGGATTGGTTCCGCAATTTGAGGATTGTCCTCACAGCTGGTAATTTGACCTATGTGCTGGATGCACCGCTAGGTGACCCACCTGCAGCTGATGCTACCGATGAAGTAAAGAATGTTTACCTCGCTCGGAAGAATCAGTACTCCATAGTTCAGTGTGCTATCTTGTATGGTTTAGAATCGGAGCTTCAGAAAAGGTTTGAAGAGTCAGATCCATATGATATTGTCGAGGATCTCAAATTAATCTTTGAGACTCATGCGGCAATTGAAAGTTATGAAGCTTCTGAAAAGTTCTTTAACTGCAAGATGGAAGAGGGTAGCTCCGTCAGTGAGCATGTGCTTAAAATGTCTGGGCACGCAAATAAACTTCAAAGTTTGGGTATAGTGATTCCTAATACTTTGGGAGTTTACCGCATCCTCCAATCACTACCACCAAGTTACAAGAACTTTGTGATGAACTACAACATGCAGAACATGAACAAAGAGTTGCCAGAACTATTTGCTATGTTAAAATCTGCAGAAGTGGAGATCAAGAAAGAGCACCAAGTGTTGATGGTCAATAAGACCACCAAATTCAAGAAAGGCAAGTCTAAGCAGAAGGGACACTTCAAGAAGGGTGGTAAGAAAGTTACCACGCCGACGAAGAGGACCAAGGCTGGACCCAAGCCTGATACTGAGTGCTTTTACTGCAAGGGAGAAGGTCACTGGAAGCGGAATTGCCCAAGGTACTTGGCGGATTTGAAGAACGGCAACATCAAGAAGAAAGGTATATCTGATATACATGTTATTGATGTGTATCTCACTAGTACTCGTAGTAGTGCCTGGGTATTTGATACTGGTTCGGTTGCTCATATTTGTAACTCGAAACAGGAGCTGCAGAATAAACGGAAGCTAGTGAAGAACGAGGTGACGATGCGCGTGGGAAACGGATCAAAGGTTGATGTGATCGCGGTCGGCACACTACCTCTTCATCTACCATCGGGATTAGTTTTATACTTAAATAATTGTTATTTGGTGCCTGCGTTGAGCATGAACATTATATCGGGATCTTGTTTATTGCGAGACGGTTACTTGTTTAAATCCGAGAATAATGGTTGTTCGATTTATATGAGTAATATGTTTTATGCACATGCACCTTTGATAGATGGTCTATTCATATTGAATCTCGATAGTAGAAATACACATATTAATAACATTGAGGCTAAACGTTTGAAATCAAGCGATAATTTGACCTATATGTGGCACTGTCGTCTTGGTCACATTGGAGTGAAGCGTATGAAGAAACTCCATTCCGATGGACTTCTTGAATCACTTGATTTTGAATCACTTGAAAGATGCGAAGCATGTCTGATGGGTAAAATGACTAAGACTCCATTTTCTGGTATGATGGAGCGAGCTACAGACTTATTGGAAATCATACATACCGATGTGTGTGGTCCAATGAGTGTAGCATCGCGCAGTGGTTATCGTTATGTTCTTACCTTCACGGATGACTTGAGTAGATATGGGTATATCTATTTTATGAAACATAAGTCCGAAACTTTCGAGAAGTTTAAGGAGTTTCAAAGTGAGGTAGAGAATCAACGTAACAAGAAGATTAAATTTCTACGATCTGATCGTGGAGGTGAATATCTAAGTTACGAGTTTGGCGAGCATTTGAAGAAATGTGGAATACTTTCGCAGTTGACACCGCCGGGAACACCACAGCGTAATGGTGTGTCTGAACGTCGTAATCGAACTCTCTTAGATATGGTTCGTTCTATGATGTCACTTACAGATTTGCCACTATCATTTTGGGGTTATGCATTAGAAACAGCCGCATTCACTTTAAATAGGGCACCGTCTAAATCCGTTGAAACGACACCGTATGAATTATGGTTTGGGAAGAAACCTAAATTGTCGTTCCTTAAAGTTTGGGGATGCGAAGCCTATGTAAAGAAGTTACAGCCGGACAAGCTTGAACCCAAAGCGGAAAAATGCGTCTTCATAGGATACCCGAAGGAAACTGTTGGGTATACCTTCTATCATAGATCCGAAGGCAAAATCTTCGTTGCTAAGGATGGATCCTTTCTAGAGAAGGAATTTCTCTCGAAAGAAGTGACTGGAAGGAAAGTAGAACTCGACGAGGTTGTCGAACCTTCTCTCGAAATTGCGAGTAGCGCAGCACCGGAAGAAGTTCCTGTGGTGCCTGCACCAATAAGAGAGGAAGCTAATGATGGTGATCATGAAACTTCGGTTGAAGTTACTACAGAGCCTCGGAGGTCAACGAGAACTCGTACCACTCCAGATTGGTATGATTCCGTTATGAATGTCATGGTGGTGGACAACACCGATGACCCCGAGACATATGAGGAAGCGATGATGAGCCCAGATTCCAATAAATGGCAAGAAGCCATGAAATCCGAGATTGGATCCATGTACGAAAACCAAGTATGGACTTTGGTGGACTTACCGGATGGCCGGAAGGCTGTCGAGAACAAATGGATTTTCAAGAAGAAAACAGATGCTGATGGTAATGTTACTGTCTATAAAGCTCGACTTGTCGCAAAAGGGTTTCGACAAATTCAAGGAGTTGACTACGATGAGACTTTCTCACCGGTAGCGAAGCTAAAGTCTGTGAGGATTATGTTAGCAATCGCTGCATATTATGATTATGAGATATGGCAGATGGATGTCAAAACAGCATTCCTCAATGGAAACATTGATGAAGAGTTGTATATGATACAACCCAAAGGTTTTGTCGATCCTAAAGATGCTAACAAGGTATGCAAGCTTCAACGGTCCATCTATGGATTGAAGCAAGCATCCCGAAGTTGGAATCAACGTTTTGATAAGGTAATCAAAAGTTTTGGTTTTATACAAACTTATGGAGAAGCTTGTATTTACAAGAAAGTGAGTGGGAGCTCTGTAGCATTCTTAATACTGTATGTGGATGACATATTGTTGATTGGGAATGATGTAGACCTTCTTAATAGTGTCAAGGAATATTTGAATAATAGTTTTTCAATGAAGGATCTTGGCGAAGCAGCTTACATATTAGGCATAAAGATTTATAGAGATAGATCGAAACGCCAAATATCACTGTCACAAAGTACATATTTGGACAAAATTCTAAAGAGGTTTGGAATGGAAGATAGCAAGAAAGGGTTCTTGCCCATGTTGCCCAATACGACCTTGAGTAAAACTCAAAGTCCGACATCGGCAGAAGATAGAGAAAAGATGAGTAAGACTCCCTATGCCTCAGCCATAGGATCTCTAATGTATGCCATGCTATGTACTAGACCCGACATCGCATATGCTGTTAGTCTAACTAGCAGATATCAAAGTGATCCAGGAGTGGATCATTGGACAGCGGTCAAAAACATCCTTAAGTACTTGAGAAGAACTAAGGATATGGTTCTTTCTTATGGAGGTGATGAACAGCTCGTTGTTAATGGTTACACCGATGCTAGTTGGAACACCGATCCGGATGATTCTAAATCACAATCTGGATACGTATTTATTTTGAATGGTGCAGCAGTTAGCTGGAGGAGTGCAAAGCAAAGCGTTGTGGCGAGATCTTCAACTGAATCGGAATACATGGCTGCTTCGGAGGCTTCACAAGAAGCGATATGGATGAAAGAGTTCATTACAGAGCTGGGTGTGGTTCCAAGTGCGCTGGACCCAATGTCTATCTACTGTGATAACATGGGCGCCATAGCCAATGCGCAAGAACCAAGGTCACACAAGAAGCTGAAGCATATCAAGCTGCGTTTCCACGCTATTCGAGAACATATCCAGGATGGGGATATAAAGATTTGCAAAGTACACACAGATCTGAATGTGGCGGATCCGTTGACTAAACCTCTCCTGAGGGCAAAACATGACCAACACCAAACTGCCATGGGTGTTCGGTATATTACCATGTAATCTAGATTAGATGACTCTAGTGCAAGTGGGAGACTGTTGGAGATATGCTCTAGAGGTAATAATAAATGTAGTTATTATTATATATCTTTGTGTTTATGATAAATGTTTACATTCATGCTATAATAGTATTAACAAGGAAACCATTAATACTTGTGTGATTTGTAAACTTAATTTGAAGTCCCTAGTATGGCCTCTATACTTCACTAGCTTGTTGGTTGATTGATGATGTGGTTTCTTTGTCATGAACATTGAGATGTTATCAACAACAAGATCATATCGTTAGGAGAATGATATGATGGACATACTCCTATAGACAAGCGTAGCATAAAGATCAAGTCATTTCAATAGTTCAATTGCTATATGCTTTCTGATACATAGTAACCTAATTCCTTCGACCATGAGATCATGCATATTGCCTTTACTGGATGGATGCTTTGATGTCATCAAACACCACACCGTAACAGGGTGGCTATAAAAGTGGCATTGGGTGTTCGGAAAGTATTGGTTGAAACACATGGATCAAGAGTGGGATTTGTCCATCCACATGACGGATAGATATTCTCTGGGCCCTCTCGGTGAAATGTCATCCAATTAGCTTGCAAGCATGTGACTTGGTCACAAGGGATCACATATCACGGGAACGAGAAAAGAGTACTTATCAGTAACGAGGTTGAACTAGGTATGCAGAGATACCGACGATCATGACCTCGGATAAGTAACATATCGTGAGACAAAGGGAAATTGGTATCGTATGTAAGTGGTTCATTCGATCGCAAAGTAATCGTAGAAATATGTGGGAGCCATATGAATTTCCAGATTCCTCTATTGGTTATTGTTCGGAGAAGTGTCTCGATCATGTCCGCATAATTCACGAACCGTAGGGAGACACACTTAAGGATTCGACGTTGTTTGAGTAGTTATGGTATTATGAGAAAGAGACCGAATGTTGTTCGGAGTCTCGGATGGGATCCGGGATATCACGAGGTGATCCGGAATGGTCCGGAGAATAAGATTCATATAAGGAAAGTCCCGTTTCGGAGTTCGGGAATGATTCCGGTGTTTTCATCGGGAACATTCTAGAAGGTCCCGGAATGTCCGGCACTCCGGGGGGGAAGGGGTACATGAATGTGTCATTGCAAGATGGAATGATTGCATCATGTACTAAGTGTTCTCGCTGTCCAAAATAAAGGGTTTATTTAAATTCCTAAATTGGAAAAGTCAAACGGCTAATTTGAAAGTCAAACTGCCAATTTTGGGAAGTGGGAAAAGAGGAGGATTGGTGGAGGCCGAATTGGGGGAGGACTCCTCCCTTGGCCGGCGCCCCACCAAGCCGACTTGGGGAGGGACTCTCCTCCCCATGGCGCAGCCAGCCCTCCCACCTATAAAGGGAGGGGCAGGGCTCCCCTCCCAACACACACAAGTTCCTATCCTCTAAACTAGAAACTAGACCTAGACCCCGGTTTAGAGCTGTTTCGGTTTAGAGCCTTCTAATTGGTTTAGAGCCCTCTAATTGGTGTGTCTAATTACTAGACCACTAATAGCCTCTCTCATAAGCTCCACCATACTCGCACCGGCTTAAGGCGAAGCCCTGCGGGATCTCCCCTCTACCTCCGGTACCACGCCGTTGTGCTGCCGGAATCGCGAGGAGAGTGCTACAACCTCCGCTGCCTGCTGGAACAAGGGAGAGGAAGGTCTTCGTCGAGTACCGAACGTGTGACCGACTGCGGGAGCGCTGCGGGAACGCGGCGCCGGAAGGATCGTCTACGCGATCTTGAGATCGGAAAGAGTACGACTACATCACCCACGAGAATCTGCTCTCGTTAAACACTTTGGAATCTTCGAGGGTGAGTTATTCCATCGACTCGTTGCTACAATCTAGTAGATAGATCTTGGCTTGTTTGTTTGTATGCGATAGAAAATTTTTGTTTTCCATGCTACGAACCCCTACAGTGTTGACATAAGGGTTAAGTTTTCTTACTAACATTTGAGTTTCTGGCCAGTCAACGTTATGTGTGTAACGTTCAATTGTGTGCTAAATATAGTTGACCAATCTGGTTCCAATATCTTCCTCGAAGTTTTCTCTTGGGATGTCATCTTCATTTTTTTGACATGTCATCTTCATTGTTTTAATTTTGAGTTGATTACTAAATGGAAGATTAGCACACGAGTACCGCTTCTACTTGGGCATACACATATATATAGTGGCATGCGACTTGAGAACCTGCTGTACGTTGTTGTATAAGTTACTACAATCTCGTATTTTCATTGTTATCACTATATTTCTAAACAAAAAATCTCATAAGGCAATGGTTGATTCCACACGAGGTCTCAAGTGGCAAGTAAATCCAAATATTCAGTCGCTTGCAACGTTGTTCAATAGTTGGTCTGTGATAGACTAAAAAAACTCTGAACACAAATTGGTAAAGATAATTCACTTGTCCAATGTTGTCATGTCATTTGTGTTTCTAATGGTTGTTTCTTTGAAGGTTTTGCTCTCTTATGCTTCTATGGGCACTTTAACTTGTTCTCCATTGACACATGCCTCTTCAGTATCTATTTTGGACCCTCTTTCCGTGTCGCCATCGCTAGGGAGTAAACTCTTTGATCTCACAACATGCAATTCAAGTTACAAAGAATTGCATTCTACCTAAGAGACGCACTATCATTAGCACAACTTGGCTTGGATGCCGATATATTTTTCTGGCCACCTAGATTACGAGTTGGTATTCCAAAAAGTCTAGAGAATATCTCTAACATAAACTCAAATAGATTACTCCTTTTCTTTACTATTCAACATAATGATGAGGCAATCATCCACAGGAATGCATCTGGTTATTTTGATGTTTACGTTATGATCTCATGGAATTGCAAAGAATTGTTTCATCCACTGTGCGCGGTGGTTATTTTATGTTGGACCTTTTTAGTGTTTACGCATGAAATATACATGCTAATAACGTCGCATGGAGTGGTGAATGGTAACAAGTTATGGAAGAAGTTTTTGATACACTTACATACGTATTAGAGAATGAAAAATGAAACAGGAGACAATATCCGCGGCAATATCTAAGGAGCATAAGAGGAGTAGATATTAATTGATAAAAAATCAGTCAACTGTTTATTTCATATTCAAACGATGTATGTTATATCCTTGTCGAAATATACTTCAAACGAAGTAGGATTTTAGAGATTCTTAGATTATATGGTGCCCGTATTTATACACATAAATTTTTGCATGTAGTGTACCAGATTCTAAAAAAAAGAACCGTAGCAACGCACGGGTATTCAACTAGTAACTGTTAATTGGGATAATTTGGTTGGAATTTGACAACGTGGTGGTGGATTCGATCCCGACTTAATATTTGGACCCGGCTTCTGTAAATATTGATTGATGCATCGACCCAGCCACAGTTTGTCTCGGTACTGCAATCAAACTTGACAGCTACGTTATGTTCCAAGTAAAAACGGAAACATCGACTCAGGATATATTCGGCTCGATCCTGTCCGTTTCAAGAGCACGCGAGAACGGCGCAGAAGGGCATTTGACGGATCGTGGTGGAAGGGAAAAGTGGCCATGGAACGGTGCGTCTCCACGGACGTGTTGGTGGAGATCCTGCAGCGCCTCCCCCCTTGCTCTCGGCGCCGTGCCCGCCTCGTCTGCCGGCGTTGGCATGACGTCGTCAACAACCGCACCACAGAGATGCAGAGCCGTCCAAAGCTCCTCATCTGGGACACCTACTGCCCCGTCGCCTACGTCGCCGACGACCTGTCATCATCATCCACGGCGAGCTACACCGAGCTATGGAGTCCCTCCCGGTATCGGGACTGGCAGCTGGTAGGCACCTGCAACGGGCTGCTCTGCCTATGCGACAACAACAAGATCGTTGGCGGCGCCATCAACCTCTTGAACCCAGCCACAAGCGAGATGCTGCCGGTCCCGCCGCTGCCATGCGCCAGCCAGTTCATCGGGAGCTATTGCTGTAAGAAGTGGGGCGACGCGTATAGCTTCGTGTACCACCCCACAACAGGACAATATAAGATTGTGCACGTCCCGTGTAGCTACGAACGGGTGTGCGACTTCCACGTTGTACATGTGCTCACGCTGGGGGAGGCCATGTGGCGGGAGGTGTCGGCCGGGCCTGGCGGTGCGATATGCAATCTTGATGCGGGTATCGTGAGCGTCGATGGCATGACATACTAGCTGGGTTAGGGTGACGGGGGGCGGCGCAGCGAAGATCGTGTCGTTTGACCTCATGGACAAGCGTGTCACCTCCACCACCACACCCGTGCCAGTCCGACACGATATATACCACCTGACGGAGGTGCACGGAAGGTTGGGCTTTGTCGGCTCCCGTAAGGTGTGGGTTCTGGAAGAGGGGCAACGGTGGAGCCACAAGTACAGCTTCGAGTAAGGTATCCCCCGTCGGCACTTCGTGTATGGGGAGTATGTCTTGACGTGCAAAGGGTTGTGTTTTTATGGCCACCATACAAAAGGAAAGCCGTCATCCAATGACGACGATGCCATGCTGGTCGGCCCCCATGATGAGGGGACACTGGTCGTGAAGATGACACGCAAAAAGGGCAGTATTTTCAACGGCTACTATGAGACTTTTGCCTACGTCGAGACCACGGAGCCACTCAAGGTTTATGCATCCTAAATAAATGCTTAATGATGTATATTTGTTGTTGTATGGTTGGCTGCCTTGCAATAGGGTTCATCTTAGCTAAACATCTTTTTATAGAAGGAAACTAGGAAAATAAACACTGGCAAGTGTCTCGACCAATGTGAGTTAAGTCTTAAATTTTTTAGGAGATGTGGAAGTCTTGATTTTTGTAGGAGACGTGGAAGTCAAGTCATTGATGCTACTGCATCATTGCATTGTGATGTTGTATTCATCCCGCCGCAATAAAACTAGAATCACGGAAACACTATTTGTGAACCCCAAATTAGTCCGGAAGTTGAACTTGGATTTTCAGATGACAAAAAACTACGGTAGCTATTAGCAAAAGTTACTCGAAACAGGCTTTTTCCCTGCTAGCAGCCACCCGATACAATGATACAAATGCCGGTATCTCAGCATAAGCAAGCCCAAACAAAAGAGAAAACAATGTCAAGAGCGACAGATCAACTAAACAAAGATGACTCGTAACCACTGCGTCCTCCGAAGATGACCCACCACACACCTAGACCTATGAAACATCGTGTAACAAGAAACATCTTCAACAAGGTAGCCGACGATGACGGTGTTGCCCGGGCTGACCTAAGGTTTCCTCAGTACGCAGAGGTAAGTGGAAAAGCGGTACACCTGACTCCATGCAAGTAGGAATGGCGACACCTGCATGCGTCACCCCGTCGGTGTCGGAAGACCAACAGGGATTTCTTTTGACCCCAAAAAAACCACTACCCCGAAGGTTCCGTAGTCTTCCACCCCATCGACGCCGCCCACCAACACGCGCCACCATGGTCTTGACGCCACCTTCGTCATCTCACTGTGAACCGAAGCAAGGCCTAGATGGAAAATAGAAACAACCATTTTGGGGATCAACAGTGTTGCAGCTGCCCGGTAGCCAATTGGACACGACAGTAGGAGCACACCAGGCGACCATTGGAACTGGAGGGCGGCAGTAGCACAACCACCTAGAGGGCGTCCTCCACCGCCAAAGACGGGTGCAGACCGGATGCAACAGCATGGACAAACCAGGCCAGGTAGGCCCTGCCGGACCTAGGATGGTTCGTAAAGTTCCTACCGCCACCCTGCATGGAGAGAGAGCGTGGTGATTTAATATCTTGTTCCTGAACATCATCTTTTACACAATCATTTGTGAGAAAGCAAAGATTATGTTTTTTTCATAGAAGACTTTAGGTGCTTTAGTCTATAGAAATTCAGAAAGAAATAGATACAGCTTGTTCAAAATTCAGAAGAACTAAGTGTTGTTTTCGTTTTGTATTTTTTTTAGATTGCATAGGTTTCTTTTTTGTCTGAAACATGGAGAGAGATAGAGAGAGAGGGCATGTATCAAGCAGCCTAGCCCACACGAAGAAACACAGCGGCTCGTATACATTGACACACACGGTGAAAAAAATGGAGGAACCGCAACTCCGTGTTTCTAGAGAGCTTAGAGCTCTTAAAAGATGGGCAACATCTAATACACGCCCGCACGCGTTGACTCGCCCACTCACGTCAAGACTGTGATGGCGGTGGAGAAGAAAATGTAAAGAAAATGTATGTCAAATAGTACAAAAGAGAGACGGGAGGGAAAACAAGAATGATTTTACACTCGTAATGGCTTTTTTTCGGGTATAGTATTTAACTAGTAGCTTATTTAGTCCCTCCGCAGCTTCTTGGCATCTCCTTCTGTCTCGTTGCTCTTGGCATTTCCGGACTCGGGACGCTTGTTCGACTGCTGACGCAGCAAGATAGAATATATATAGAGAGTTAGACAATAATCCACAAACTAAACATCAATCGAATCAAGAAAGAAAAAAGGAATAAGAGAAAGGCAGAGCATGAGAGCAGACCATGTGTGTCTTGTCCGCTGCTGCTGATGAGTAGTACTGCTGAGATGTTGCTTTAAATTTCGACTGCTGCGTTGCCGAAGCCGCGGCAGATGAAGATGATGTTGGTAGCTGAGATGA
The DNA here is from genome assembly GCA_916181665.1 of Avena sativa. NCBI lineage: Eukaryota > Viridiplantae > Streptophyta > Magnoliopsida > Poales > Poaceae > Avena > Avena sativa. The sequence goes on from OV702285.1 coordinate 19,970,233, forward strand.
TGTGGGTTGCTGCGGCAGATGCAGATTATGCGCGTTGCCGGCCTTGCTTGTGGCTGTCTCTGGGACGAAGAGCTGGCTCGATGCTTTTGAGGCAAGAGTCTTAGTGGCTGCTGCGGCCGATGAGATTCCGCCAACGAAAAATGAGGTGCTGGAAGCAAGTTATTCGCAAATGAGATGCGTGTTGTTGGCTTGGTGAGGATGAGGAGGAGAAACAGGTAGTGATATATATGTTCAAAACCTACTATATACTAAAACGTGTCTAGATACATCTTTTTTATAAACCTAAAACATCTTATATTTCTAAACGGAGGGAAGTATACGGAAGTCGATCGGAAATGAACCTTGCTGCGCCTGTAGTCTTCATCGTCGGCAGAATGGAGCTGACAAATGATGGTTGTTTCCTTTGGGCTGCTATGACATTATCTTGGGCATGGATTGGCTGGAAAGTATTGGTTCTATGAAGGTTCATTGGGGCAGGAAACAATTGGCATTCGAGCATCATGGGCATGCGGTACAGTTACAAGGTCTGGTCGCCAACACGACTACTTGCCCAGAAATTACTGCACACCAGTTGGAGGCATTGGATAAGATGGACTCTATCTGTCACTTGGTTCAGTTGAGAGAAGTCAAGGAACCAGATGAGCAAAATGATTGCCCCCTCTCCATTACTCAGTTGCTATCTGAATTTGATACTATCTTTGATGAGCCAAAGGGCCTGCCTCCGCCCCGTGAATTTGACCACGTTATCACTCTATTGCCCAGGTCAAGACCTGTGAATCTGCGTCCATATCGTTACAACCCGGAGCAGAAGGATGAGATAGAGCATCAGATAGCAGATATGCTCAAGCAAGGAACTATTCGCTTTAGCACTAGCCCCTTTGCCTCGCCAGTACTGCTGGTCCAGAAGAAGGATGGGACATGGCGTTTCTGTATCGATTTCCGATACCTCAATGCCCTAACTCTGAAGAATCGTTACCCTCTACCCGTCATTGACGAACTCTTGGATGAATTGGCGGGGGCATCGTGGTTCACCAGTCTGGATCTGCGAGCGGGGTATCATCAAATTCGCATGGCGCCGGGAGAGGAGCATAAGACAACATTTCAGACACATCAGGGTCATTATGAGTTCATGGTGATGCCGTAGGTCTGACAGGTGCGCCAGCCATGTTTCAGAACGCTATGAACAAAATATTTGCCCCTCTCTTGCGCCGATGTGTTTTGGTCTTCATAGATGATATAATCATCTATAGTTCCACACTGGAAGAGCACCAAGCACATCTACGAGCTGTCTTTCAGCTTCTAGCCGAACATCATCTCAAGGTGAAGCGTTCCAAGTGCACTTTTGCTCAGCCACGGCTCAAATATCTGGGGCATATCATTTCGGCAGAGGGTGTCTCAACCGACCCCAAGAACATTGAGGCGGTTCGAACATGGCCAACACCTGTTAATGCCAAAGACGTGCGCAAATTCCTTGGTCTGGCCGGGTACTACCGTAAGTTTGTCAGAAATTTCGGTCTCATCAGTCGTTGCCTGACAGATTTGCTAAAGAAGAATGAAGTTTTTGTCTGGACAACGGACCATCAGGTGGCATTTGAATCTCTGAAACAAGCCTTACTGACTGCACCAGTGTTGACCTTGCCCAATTTCGAACGCCATTCGTGGTGGAAAAAGATGCAAGTGATCGCGTTATTGGCGCTGTCTTAATGCAGGACAGTCACCCCCTGGCCTATCTGAGCAGGGCATTGGGCCCTCGACTGCGTCAGCTATCAACATATGAGAAGGAAAGTCTCGCAATTCTTCTAGCTATGGATCGTTGGCGCCCATACTTGCGCCAATCCCCATTTGTTATTCGAACGGATCAATGAGCTCTGTCTCACCTGGATGAACAGCGCTTAACAACTCCGTGGCAACAAAAAGCACTCACGAAATTGCTGGGACTGCAATACACCATTGAGTACAAGAAAGGCAGCACAAATCAAGTGGCTGATGCCTTATCTCGGCATCCTGCAATTTATGAAGGGGAGATTCTAGCTATCACAGTGGGAACCCCTGACTGGCTTCAAGAAATTAGGGACGGTTACACTCGAGACATGGTGACACAGAAACTTCTACTCCAGATGGGAAAATCTGACAGTCCAGTGAAGCATCTAGCCTGGGATGGACCCCTACTCCGTTACAAGAAAAGAATTTGGGTGGGTGGTAATACTGCTATGCAACAAAAAATCTTGCAGTCCTTTCATGCGGGAGCAATTGGCGGGCATTCAGGGATCCATGCCACTCTGCAACGGGTGCGGCAGCTGTTTGCTTGGCCACACATAAAACCATCGGTGCAGCAGTTCATTGAAGCTTGCTCAGTATGCAAACAAGCAAAACCAGAGCATGTTCGCTACCCTAGACTTCTAAAACCCTTGTTTGTTCCCGATCAAGCATGGCAGGTGGTCTCGCTCGACTTCGTGGAGGGCTTACCTCGCTCGACGGGTTTCAATTCTATCCTGGTGGTGGTGGACAAGATGACCAAGTACGCCCATTTCTTGCCTCTTGCGCATCCCTATACTGCAGCGCAGGTGGCACAGCTGTACATCGACCAAGTGTTCAAGTTGCACAGTATGCCGGAAGCTCTGATTTCTGACCGTGACAAGATTTTCACAAGTCAGCTGTGGCAATCACTGTTCAAACTATCAAGGACGGAGATGCGCATGAGCACAGCGTATCACCCGCAGACTGACGGGCAAACGGAACGAGTCAATCAGTGCCTGGAAACCTATTTACGATGCTTTATCAGTTCTTGCCCATCTAGATGGAGTAAATGGCTACCGTTGGCAGAGTTTTGGTACAACACTACATACCACTCGGCAATTAAGATGTCTCCGTTTATGTCTCTCTATGGTCACCCTCCACGGTACTTGGGAATTTCAGATACATCTGTACCGGTCGTGACAGATTTGCATGATTGGCTCCAGGAACGACAATTGGTGACTGCCCTGCTTCGCCAGCACCTTCATCGCGCAAATACTCGCATGAAGCACTTCGCGGATCGCAAGAGGTCTGATCGATCCTTTCAAGTCGGCGATTGGGTTTATCTTCGATTGCAGCCATATGTGCAGACCTCGCTCGCCATGCGCGCCAACGCCAAGCTCGCCTTTCGCTTCTTTGGCCCCTTCCAGGTGGAACAGAAAGTTGGAGATCTCTCTTATCGTCTGAAGCTGCCAGAGACATCCAAGCTGCATCCTGTGTTTCACGTCTCGCAGCTGCGGGGCGGCGCGCCACCGACGGTTGTTCATCCGGAGCTCCCAGCTGTGGATGATGCGGCCCCCATCACCATGTTCCGCTACGGGTGCTGGAAACTCGTCAAGTTCGCCGTCGCAAGAACGACCTCGAGCAAGCACGAATCCAGTGGTCAGGCCTACCGGCGTCGCTGGCAACTTGGGAGAACTTGTTGGAGTTGAAGACTCGCTTTCCACGTGCGCCGGCTTGGGGACAAGCCGCTGCTAAAGGAAGGGGGAATGTCATGGGCCCAAGAGCCCATGTACCTGAAGAGGGACCGGGCCAGCGGCCACGGCGCAACCGACGGGAGAACGGGCGCTACCCGGCTGCAGCGTGGACCCGCTGAGGCTACAAGATGAGGACCGAGTCATGCGTACGAGGGGGAGAGAAAAGAAGAAACCGGAACACGGCTCTGCTACTTGCCCCTTTGCTGTATCCTCTCCCTTCCACCTTGGCTCTTTTTCCCTCCCCAATTCCTGCTGAAATACTTGTATCAGACCCAAATTCCTGTGTGTGAATCAAATAGAGAGCGTGGTGCTGACACACGCCCGGTCGACAGCGCAGGCAGCTGCGTCATGGGCTTGAAGCATTCGTCTTGGAGGTCAAAACATACGATTCTCGCGGAGCCGCCGCCTCCGGTGACCCAATGGGTCGCTCCATTGGTGCTTACGATGCCGGCGTCAAGATTGCACTTTGTGCCTCTGGGGACCACCGGCACCTTCCGCCACGCTGCCTCGCCCGGAGTGAGCACGTGCACCGCGTTGAACTCGCAGACGCGGTCGAAGCTGCACGGCACGTGCACCACCTTGTACTGCCCCGTGACCAGATGGTAGCCAAAGCTGTACGCCGTGTCCCATCCCACCGGTCGGCGTCGACTCCCGGTAAACAGACCGGCGCCCCACAACGGCGAGACACGCAGCTTCTGCCTCGTGGCGGGGTTAACCACCATGATGACGCCACCAGGCTTGTTGTTGCTGCACAGGCAGAGAAGGCCATTGGACGTGCCGACCAGCTGCACGCCTGCTCTAAAGAAATTGGTGGGATCCGCCATGCGCTCGCAGGCCCCAATCGATGGCCATGAGAGGTACACGATGTGAGCTTTAGCGGAGGAGGTGTCCCAGATGAAGGGTCTGGCGCGGCTTTGCATCTCCGTTGTGCGCTTGTCGACCAGGTCGCGCCAGTGCCGGCAGACGAGGCGGGCACGGCGGCGGGAGCTCGGCGGCAGCCGCTGCAGGATGTCCAGCAACACGTCCGTGGAGAAGTGTAGTTCCATGGCCGCGCGCGGATTTTCTGCTCGCTCTTCCTTCCAAAGGCCTGCTCGCGTGTTGGTTACCAAGGGTCATTGTTGCCTTGTTTAGTAGGGGAGGGACGTAAGTCTCTACTACTTATTAAAGGAGAAAACGACAATATGGTGGTACGTCGTTCTGAATTTGCCCCTCCACTTGAAACAATTTACATGTAGTGCCACCGCAGAGATCAAATAGCTGGCTACCCTCGTCCCCGTGCAGATTGGTTACCTAGCCACGTTCTCCTACCACCGAAGTGACCGAACCGCCCGTTAACAAGTAAAAAAAATCCTTTCATCCCCTTGCAACCGAACGGCAAAGCGGCGGCCCTCCCACTCGCCTCCTCTCCGACAGGCCCGACGCCGCATCTCTACCTTCCCACCTTCCTCACCCATGATCTTGTTCCCCGTCGCGACATTGATTTGTCTGTAATCTGCAGGTACAGAGCGCCCGGAATCTTGCAGAGGAGAGGGTAACGAGATGGAGACCACCCACCGTCTGGCGCGGGATTGCAGAGTGTGACGACCGTGATGGAGGTGACACAGAGACGGCGGCGGGGATGACTCCGAGCAGCCTGGGAGGACCGACTCCAGCGTCGCCCCTCCGAAAAAAGAGCCTCGAGTAAGTCAAGTGAGAGCCGACTCGCTCATCCCCGCTCCAATACACGTGCGCTTGATTCCTAACCGCCATCATCTACTCGATGTTCTCCCAGCTTCCCTCAAATTGACGAGCCTGTGTTGTTTCGGTAAATTTATGTATAGCCCGTATGAATCGGAGGCGGACATGTTGAGGATTTGAGGAGCGGGAGGCCACTGTAGGCGGAGCATGGCGCTGCATCGCTACTCCCATTAAGGGGACGTCGATGTACGAGGTACCTTGGCGTCGACTGATGGAACCAGTCTCTGGATTGCAGGGGGAAATTGCAGGATCACCCTGTTATACGTGCAGGTGCAGCGGTGGCGCCACTGTTTGCCGACCACACGGTCGTCAGTCTCGGCCCCTCGGACTCCCAATCAAGGGCCACATGCCCGACCTTACTCAACATATCCTCAAGGTAAGCTCGAAGCCTTGGGTCTCTTCTCTCTGAATAATCAAATTTTGTGACGGCTTTTGTAATTCTGCAACTGTTATTTGGGTGCAGAGTTACCAGATGATAGTGAAACAGTGCAACCCTCGATAGAGAACAAACAAATGAGGGGCTTACCTTGTTCTACATGTTAGGAACACCACTTCATTTCTACTACTTGAAGTATGGAAGAGATACACAAGCTAGGAACACCAGCTCTTTCTGTTTCTTTAAATTCCCACTCCCAGAAACAAGCGACGGTGGTTTGTGTTGTTGTCATCAAGTAGTATGTAACATTAGATCGGAACAAATACTAAATGACAAATGTGTATTGCAGCCGAAGTGAAGAGATTATCCCGACTTAGAGGCATGTGTGGAGAAAGTACCTGATGTGCCGGACGAGCAGGTCATGATACAGAATGTGTTCTTAGTTTTCTGAATTTAGGGCTCTTCTACCATAAAAAAACCTTTTAAGCAGATTGTGACCACACACAGGAAGCAGGCACTACAACGCTATTATATTTCACATTGATCTGGTATCAAGTTACTCACTTTTCTTGATTTACTTCCGGGCTGTCTTTCTGTACATTATCGTGTTTTTTTACATGTCCTTATACCTTAGTTTGCAGAGTTTGATTTTCTTCATTGTCACTGGAGCTCAGGTTAATTGTTGAACAGAACACGTCTATGCCGGCTATAATTTTGTGTAGTATTGAGTCGGCTATCGGAGGAAGAGGACAGTTGCAGTCCTTGGTACGGAGCTCCTCCACGGAAACTTGTAATTTTTCCGAAGGACTCCCTGTTCAGGAGACCGTCCTGACAACTTCTCCCTTGCCAGCTGCGAGGACCTCTGCAAATACCTTCTCTCCCAGATCTTCTCCACCAGTATATGGGCATCTTCTTATTGCAATTCGTGAGTTCTAACAACGTAAGCACGGACTAACCAGTTCCGCATTTATCTGTCCACAACCAATTTCGCAATTCTTGGCGTGCTACCTTTTGCAGTCTTAGTTCCGAAAGAAGAGGTAAGAACTGAACCACTACATACACAACTATGAAAGGACCTAGCATGTGTTCTTAGCAAGAAGGCAATCAATCCAATGCTTCTACCATTTTTTTCCAGAAAAGTTGCATGCGGAGACAACGTCACACATGGAGGAAGAATATGTTCTCTGCATTACATCATTATTTCCAGTTGGGGCACACCTGATAGCTGGGTCGAGGAAATGTTGTGCTTTGTCTCCATCCCATGGAGAAGCTACATAGGTGTTTCCTGCTAGGAGAACAATCATGTTGGTAGGTGCAATGAGCTGAATTATGAATTATTTCTTTGATCTGCATTTAACTTCCATAGAATTCCCACAAGTAACTTCTGCTTTCTTAATTATTGCACATTCTGCAAGTGGAATATAAAGGTGGATCAATTCTCTATTTTTATGTGTTTTTTCAGTGAAACCTTACCGTGAACTAGCTTAGTCGCCATACAGAATAGTATGCCATACAGAATAGTACAAGTTCCAGTCACACCTTCCCTTACTAGATTTTACGTTATGATACTCTATGTATGTTTTAGTAGAGAGGCAAACCAAAGGAGAGAAGTAAATGTCATGTGAAAACACAATACAGTTGTGAGTCTAAACCATCAGTGCATATGAACATTGGATATTTAGCTATTTCATAATGCTTTTTAATATATATATTTTTAAGGCTGAGATTTTGCAATTCTGTGAAGAACAACTGTCTAGAATAGAACAATATGAACCATTGTTTTTGGTTTACCCTAGAAGTAGTACCAAACTAGGAATAATTTGTAGTTCAAATAAATCATGGGAGTATATATTTGTGCATACATTCGATGGTGTTTGGCTAATTGTTTTTGTACAGTTCATAGATGCTTAATTCCCTTTCTTTATTCCTGGTTATAGACGCACAATATATTTGAGCACTTATCTGATGCTACATGGAATCTCCGTGAGATCAAATTACACAGGCTATTGAGACATCCGGATATAGTTGAGATCAGGCATATAATGTTTACCTCCGTCGAGGAGGGGCTTCAAGGATATTTATGTTCCTTTTGAGTTAATGGATGCAGACCTCCATAAAGTCATCAGGGTCAATAATTAATTAACCAAAGAGCACCATCTATTTTCTCTATCTGATGCTATGTGCACTGAAATTTATTCATACCGGTATGCTATTTTTTCAAATCGAAATCCGAGTTCTATTATTATGTTATCATATTTATTAAGTATCTAGGGGTAGTTCTTTTTATATCCACACTACAGTATTGATGCTTTGATATAGTCCATTAGGAGCATACATAATTTGGCGTAGTGCACTCGCGCACAAGTTTCACTGCAGTGTTAAAAGTTAACTGAATAACATTCGTGTAGAGCTATAGACCACATGGAACACCACAGTGAAACCTTGCGCATGTCGTGCATACATACTAGCAAGTTCCTTTTTCTATTTAGGATACATACGTATTCTCAAAAATGTGTTTTTCTGTACAATACTTCTTCAGCAAATCAATCCTCTAGAAGGGAACACCAAGCTTTGGGGATCGGAGCCGTTCCATCATCTCAGCGCTATTGAAATAAACCTTTTTTTATTCTTTTGTTGAATGGAATTTACACACAAAAAAATGACAGCCTATATGAAAAGTAGAGCAATAGGTATTAGTCAAGCACATTTGTTGTAGATTGCTTCCTTCTTACTGACATTGACAACTCTGTTTTCTCAAATATTTAATTATTTGTGTCATTTCCTGGTTCTATAAAATTATAATAATTTAGTTACCAGCTGTAAATAAATTATGATCTAATAGGTAGTTGTGCGCTTTTTAGGTAATATGCCATTTTCCCAGTTTTGGAGAGTGAAACAAGCTGAGACTGCACAAAAGCACAAAATGTTTAAGCTCAGAGCATACCAGAGGATGTATTTAGTCATGCTACAAGGAGCACCTTATTTTAGTTCTTCAGTCTATTTTCGGATTTTTGTTGATTTTTATATGTATATTTGAAATCATGAGCATACATCGTCTAATGGTAACTTTTAAGCCCCGAGTAGCATTCCAGCATATATATCTTTTATAGGATGGTAATCATGGTAAATTTATACCTGATGAGCTCTTACAGTGCTGCAACAATATCCAACCCGACATAGCACAACGGCAACTCTTATATCGTCGGTGTCACACCTAAGAAGGGGCGGGTCAAAGATTTTGAGAATGTTGGTGAGAAGGAACATGGATGCGGCCATACCTTTTATGTAGAGTCCACCGAATAATCATGGTTAACTTGTGACCACTGTGTTGACATAAGGGTTAAGTTTTCTTACTAACATTTGAGTTTCTGGCCAGTCAACGTTATGTGTGTAACGTTCAATTGTGTGCTAAATATAGTTGACCAATCTGGTTCCAATATCTTCCTCGAAGTTTTCTCTTGGGATGTCATCTTCATTTTTTTGACATGTCATCTTCATTGTTTTAATTTTGAGTTGATTACTAAATGGAAGATTAGCACACGAGTACCGCTTCTACTTGGGCATACACATATATATAGTGGCATGCGACTTGAGAACCTGCTGTACGTTGTTGTATAAGTTACTACAATCTCGTATTTTCATTGTTATCACTATATTTCTAAACAAAAAATCTCATAAGGCAATGGTTGATTCCACACGAGGTCTCAAGTGGCAAGTAAATCCAAATATTCAGTCGCTTGCAACGTTGTTCAATAGTTGGTCTGTGATAGACTAAAAAAACTCTGAACACAAATTGGTAAAGATAATTCACTTGTCCAATGTTGTCATGTCATTTGTGTTTCTAATGGTTGTTTCTTTGAAGGTTTTGCTCTCTTATGCTTCTATGGGCACTTTAACTTGTTCTCCATTGACACATGCCTCTTCAGTATCTATTTTGGACCCTCTTTCCGTGTCGCCATCGCTAGGGAGTAAACTCTTTGATCTCACAACATGCAATTCAAGTTACAAAGAATTGCATTCTACCTAAGAGACGCACTATCATTAGCACAACTTGGCTTGGATGCCGATATATTTTTCTGGCCACCTAGATTACGAGTTGGTATTCCAAAAAGTCTAGAGAATATCTCTAACATAAACTCAAATAGATTACTCCTTTTCTTTACTATTCAACATAATGATGAGGCAATCATCCACAGGAATGCATCTGGTTATTTTGATGTTTAGTTATGATCTCATGGAATTGCAAAGAATTGTTTCATCCACTGTGCGCGGTGGTTATTTTATGTTGGACCTTTTTAGTGTTTACGCATGAAATATACATGCTAATAACGTCGCATGGAGTGGTGAATGGTAACAAGTTATGGAAGAAGTTTTTGATACACTTACATACGTATTAGAGAATGAAAAATGAAACAGGAGACAATATCCGCGGCAATATCTAAGGAGCATAAGAGGAGTAGATATTAATTGATAAAAAATCAGTCAACTGTTTATTTCATATTCAAACGTGTATGTTATATCCTTGTCGAAATATACTTCAAACGAAGTAGGATTTTAGAGATTCTTAGATTATATGGTGCCCGTATTTATACACATAAATTTTTGCATGTAGTGTACCAGATTCTAAAAAAAAGAACCGTAGCAACGCACGGGTATTCAACTAGTAACTGTTAATTGGGATAATTTGGTTGGAATTTGACAACGTGGTGGTGGATTCGATCCTGACTTAATATTTGGACCCGGCTTCTGTAAATATTGATTGATGCATCGACCCAGCCACAGTTTGTCTCGGTACTGCAATCAAACTTGACAGCTACGTTATGTTCCAAGTAAAAACGGAAACATCGACTCAGGATATATTCGGCTCGATCCTGTCCGTTTCAAGAGCACGCGAGAACGGCGCAGAAGGGCATTTGACGGATCGTGGTGGAAGGGAAAAGTGGCCATGGAACGGTGCGTCTCCACGGACGTGTTGGTGGAGATCCTGCAGCGCCCCCCCCTTGCTCTCGGCGCCGTGCCCGCCTCGTCTGCCGGCGTTGGCATGACGTCGTCAACAACCGCACCACAGAGATGCAGAGCCGTCCAAAGCTCCTCATCTGGGACACCTACTGCCCCGTCGCCTACGTCGCCGACGACCTGTCATCATCATCCACGGCGAGCTACACCGAGCTATGGAGTCCCTCCCGGTATCGGGACTGGCAGCTGGTAGGCACCTGCAACGGGCTGCTCTGCCTATGCGACAACAACAAGATCGTTGGCGGCGCCATCAACCTCTTGAACCCAGCCACGGGCGAGATGCTGCCGGTCCCGCCGCTGCCATGCGCCAGCCAGTTCATCGGGAGCTATTGCTGTAAGAAGTGGGGCGACGCGTATAGCTTCGCGTACCACCCCACAACAGGACAATATAAGATTGTGCACGTCCCGTGTAGCTACGAACGGGTGTGCGACTTCCACGTTGTACATGTGCTCACGCTGGGGGAGGCCATGTGGCGGGAGGTGTCGGCCGGGCCTGGCGGTGCGATATGCAATCTTGATGCGGGTATCGTGAGCGTCGATGGCATGACATACTAGCTGGGTTAGGGTGACGTGGGGCGGCGCAGCGAAGATCGTGTCGTTTGACCTCATGGACAAGCGTGTCACCTCCACCACCACACCCGTGCCAGTCCGACACGATATATACCACCTGACGGAGGTGCACGGAAGGTTGGGCTTTGTCGGCTCCCGTAAGGTGTGGGTTCTGGAAGAGGGGCAACGGTGGAGCCACAAGTACAGCTTCGAGTAAGGTATCCCCCGTCGGCACTTCGTGTATGGGGAGTGTGTCTTGACGTGCAAAGGGTTGTGTTTTTATGGCCACCATACAAAAGGAAAGCCGTCATCCAATGACGACGATGCCATGCTGGTCGGCCCCCATGATGAGGGGACACTGGTCGTGAAGATGACACGCAAAAAGGGCAGTATTTTCAACGGCTACTATGAGACTTTTGCCTACGTCGAGACCACGGAGCCACTCAAGGTTTACGCATCCTAAATAAATGCTTAATGATGTATATTTGTTGTTGTATGGTTGGCTGCCTTGCAATAGGGTTCATCTTAGCTAAACATCTTTTTATAGAAGGAAACTAGGAAAATAAACACTGGCAAGTGTCTCGACCAATGTGAGTTAAGTCTTAAATTTTTTAGGAGATGTGGAAGTCTTGATTTTTGTAGGAGACGTGGAAGTCAAGTCATTGATGCTACTGCATCATTGCATTGTGATGTTGTATTCATCCCGCCGCAATAAAACTAGAATCACGGAAACACTATTTGTGAACCCCAAATTAGTCCGGAAGTTGAACTTGGATTTTCAGATGACAAAAAACTACGGTAGCTATTAGCAAAAGTTACTCGAAACAGGCTTTTTCCCTGCTAGCAGCCACCCGATACAATGATACAAATGCCGGTATCTCAGCATAAGCAAGCCCAAACAAAAGAGAAAACAATGTCAAGAGCGACAGATCAACTAAACAAAGATGACTCGTAACCACTGCGTCCTCCGAAGATGACCCACCACACACCTAGACCTATGAAACATCGTGTAACAAGAAACATCTTCAACAAGGTAGCCGACGATGACGGTGTTGCCCGGGCTGACCTAAGGTTTCCTCAGTACGCATAGGTAAGTGGAAAAGCGGTACACCTGACTCCATGCAAGTAGGAATGGCGACACCTGCATGCGTCACCCCGTCGGTGTCGGAAGACCAACAGGGATTTCTTCTGACCCCAAAAAAACCACTACCCCGAAGGTTCCGTAGTCTTCCACCCCATCGACGCCGCCCACCAACACGCGCCACCATGGTCTTGACGCCACCTTCGTCATCTCACTGTCAACCGAAGCAAGGCCTAGATGGAAAATAGAAACAACCATTTTGGGGATCAACAGTGTTGCAGCTGCCCGGTAGCCAATTGGACACGACAGTAGGAGCACACCAGGCGACCATTGGAACTGGAGGGCGGCAGTAGCACAACCACCTAGAGGGCGTCCTCCACCGCCAAAGACGGGTGCAGACCGGATGCAACAGCATGGACAAACCAGGCCAGGTAGGCCCTGCCGGACCTAGGATGGTTCGTAAAGTTCCTACCGCCACCCTGCATGGAGAGAGAGCGTGGTGATTTAATATCTTGTTCCTGAACATCATCTTTTACACAATCATTTGTGAGAAAGCAAAGATTATGTTTTTTCATAGAAGACTTTAGGTGCTTTAGTCTATAGAAATTCAGAAAGAAATAGATACAGCTTGTTCAAAATTCAGAAGAACTAAGTGTTGTTTTCGTTTTGTATTTTTTTTTAGATTGCATAGGTTTCTTTTTTGTCTGAAACATGGAGAGAGATAGAGAGAGAGGGCATGTATCAAGCAGCCTAGCCCACACGAAGAAACACAGCGCCTCGTATACATTGACACACACGGTGAAAAAAATGGAGGAACGGCAACTCCGTGTTTCTAGAGAGCTTAGAGCTCTTAAAAGATGGGCAACATCTAATACACGCCCGCACGCGTTGACTCGCCCACTCACGTCAAGACTGTGATGGCGGTGGAGAAGAAAATGTAAAGAAAATGTATGTCAAATAGTACAAAAGAGAGACGGGAGGGAAAACAAGAATGATTTTACACTCGTAATGGCTTTTTTTCGGGTATAGTATTTAACTAGTAGCTTATTTAGTCCCTCCGCAGCTTCTTGGCATCTCCTTCTGTCTCGTTGCTCTTGGCATTTCCGGACTCGGGACGCTTGTTCGACTGCTGACGCAGCAAGATAGAATATATATAGAGAGTTAGACAATAATCCACAAACTAAACATCAATCGAATCAAGAAAGAAAAAAGGAATAAGAGAAAGGCAGAGCATGAGAGCAGACCATGTGTGTCTTGTCCGCTGCTGCTGATGAGTAGTACTGCTGAGATGTTGCTTTAAATTTCGACTGCTGCGTTGCCGAAGCCGCGGCAGATGAAGATGATGTTGGTAGCTGAGATGATGTGGGTTGCTGCGGCAGATGCAGATTATGCGCGTTGCCGGCCTTGCTTGTGGCTGTATCTGGGACGAAGAGCTGGCTCGATGCTTTTGAGGCAAGAGTCTTAGTGGCTGCTGCGGCCGATGAGATTCCGCCAACGAAAAATGAGGTGCTGGAAGCAAGTTATTCGCAAATGAGATGCGTGTTGTTGGCTTGGTGAGGATGAGGAGGAGAAACAGGTAGTGATATATATGTTCAAAACCTACTATATACTAAAACGTGTCTAGATACATCTTTTTTATAAACCTAAAACATCTTATATTTCTAAACGGAGGGAAGTATACGGAAGTCGATCGGAAATGAACCTTGCTGCGCCTGTAGTCTTCATCGTCGGCTGAATGGAGCTGACAAATGATGGTTGTTTCCTTTGGGCTGCTATGACATTATCTTGGGCATGGATTGGCTGGAAAGTATTGGTTCTATGAAGGTTCATTGGGGCAGGAAACAATTGGCATTCGAGCATCATGGGCATGCGGTACAGTTACAAGGTCTGGTCGCCAACACGACTACTTGCCCAGAAATTACTGCACACCAGTTGGAGGCATTGGATAAGATGGACTCTATCTGTCACTTGGTTCAGTTGAGAGAAGTCAAGGAACCATATGAGCAAAATGATTGCCCCCTCTCCATTACTCAGTTGCTATCTGAATTTGATACTATCTTTGATGAGCCAAAGGGCCTGCCTCCGCCCCGTGAATTTGACCACGTTATCACTCTGTTGCCCAGGTCAAGACCTGTGAATCTGCGTCCATATCGTTACAACCCGGAGCAGAAGGATGAGATAGAGCGTCAGATAGCAGATATGCTCAAGCAAGGAACTATTCGCTTTAGCACTAGCCCCTTTGCCTCGCCAGTACTGCTGGTCCAGAAGAAGGATGGGACATGGCGTTTGTGTATCGATTTCCGATACCACAATGCCCTAACTCTGAAGAATCGTTACCCTCTACCCGTCATTGACGAACTCTTGGATGAATTGGCGGGGGCATCGTGGTTCACCAGTCTGGATCTGCGAGCGGGGTATCATCAAATTCGCATGGCGCCGGGAGAGGAGCATAAGACAACATTTCAGACACATCAGGGTCATTATGAGTTCATGGTGATGCCGTATGGTCTGACAGGTGCGCCAGCCACGTTTCAGAACGCTATGAACAAAATATTTGCCCCTCTCTTGCGCCGATGTGTTTTGGTCTTCATAGATGATATAATCATCTATAGTTCCACATTGGAAGAGCACCAAGCACATCTACGAGCTGTCTTTCAGCTTCTAGCCGAACATCATCTCAAGGTGAAGCGTTCCAAGTGCACTTTTGCTCAGCCACGACTCAAATATCTGGGGCATATCATTTCGGCAGAGGGTGTCTCAACCGACCCCAAGAACATTGAGGCGGTTCGAACATGGCCACCACCTGTTAATGCCAAAGACGTGCGCAAATTCCTTGGTCTGGCCGGGTACTACCGTAAGTTTGTCAGAAATTTCGGTCTCATCAGTCGTTGCCTGACAGATTTGCTAAAGAAGAATGAAGTTTTTGTCTGGACAACGGACCATCAGGTGGCATTTGAATCTCTGAAACAAGCCTTACTGACTGCACCAGTGTTGACCTTGCCCAATTTCGAACGCCCATTCGTGGTGGAAAAAGATGCAAGTGATCGCGGCATTGGCGCTGTCTTAATGCAGGACAGTCACCCCCTGGCCTATCTGAGCAGGGCATTGGGCCCTCGACTGCGTCAGCTATCAACATATGAGAAGGAAAGTCTCGCAATTCTTCTAGCTATGGATCGTTGGCGCCCATACTTGCGCCAATCCCCATTTGTTATTCGAACGGATCAATGAGCTCTGTCTCACCTAGATGAACAGCGCTTAACAACTCCGTGGAAACAAAAAGCACTCACGAAATTGCTGGGACTGCAATACACCATTGAGTACAAGAAAGGCAGCACAAATCAAGTGGCTGATGCCTTATCTCGGCATCCTGCAATTTCTGAAGGGGAGATTCTAGCTATCACAGTGGGAACCCCTGACTGGCTTCAAGAAATTAGGGACGGTTACACTCGAGACATGGTGACACAGAAACTTCTACTCCAGATGGGAAAATCTGACAGTCCAGTGAAGCATCTAGCCTGGGATGGACCCCTACTCCGTTACAAGAAAAGAATTTGGGTGGGTGGTAATACTGCTATGCAACAAAAAATCTTGCAGTCCTTTCATGCGGGAGCAATTGGCGGGCATTCAGGGATCCATGCCACTCTGCAACGGGTGCGGCAGCTGTTTGCTTGGCCACACATAAAACCATCGGTGCAGCAGTTCATTGAAGCTTGCTCAGTATGCAAACAAGCAAAACCAGAGCATGTTCGCTACCCTAGACTTCTAAAACCCTTGTTTGTTCCCGATCAAGCATGGCAGGTGGTCTCGCTCGACTTCGTGGAGGGCTTACCTCGCTCGACGGGTTTCAATTCTATCCTGGTGGTGGTGGACAAGATGACCAAGTACGCCCATTTCTTGCCTCTTGCGCATCCCTATACTGCAGCGCAGGTGGCACAGCTGTACATCGACCAAGTGTTCAAGTTGCACAGTATGCCGGAAGCTCTGATTTCTGACCGTGACAAGATTTTCACAAGTCAGCTGTGGCAATCACTGTTCAAACTATCAAGGACGGAGATGCGCATGAGCACAGCGTATCACCCGCAGACTGACGGGCAAACGGAACGAGTCAATCAGTGCCTGGAAACCTATTTACGATGCTTTATCAGTTCTTGCCCATCTAGATGGAGTAAATGGCTACCGTTGGCAGAGTTTTGGTACAACACTACATACCACTCGGCAATTAAGATGTCTCCGTTTATGTCTCTCTATGGTCACCCTCCACGGTACTTGGGAATTTCAGATACATTTGTACCGGTCGTGACAGATTTGCATGATTGGCTCCAGGAACGACAATTGGTGACTGCCCTGCTTCGCCAGCACCTTCATCGCGCAAATACTCGCATGAAGCACTTCGCGGATCGCAAGAGGTATGATCGATCCTTTCAAGTCGGCGATTGGGTTTATCTTCGATTGCAGCCATATGTGCAGACCTCGCTCGCCATGCGCGCCAACTCCAAGCTCGCCTTTCGCTTCTTTGGCCCCTTCCAGGTGGAACAGAAAGTTGGAGATCTCTCTTATCGTCTGAAGCTGTCAGAGACATCCAAGCTGCATCCTGTGTTTCACGTCTCGCAGCTGCGGGGCGGCGCGCCACCGACGGTTGTTCATCCGGAGCTCCCAGCTGTGGATGATGCGGCCCCCATCACCATGTTCCGCTACGGGTGCTGGAAACTCGTCAAGTTCGCCGTCGCAAGAACGACCTCGAGCAAGCACGAATCCAGTGGTCAGGCCTACCGGCGTCGCTGGCAACTTGGGAGAACTTGTTGGAGTTGAAGACTCGCTTTCCACGTGCGCCAGCTTGGGGACAAGCCGCTGCTAAAGGAAGGGGGAATGTCATGGGCCCAAGAGCCCATGTACCTGAAGAGGGACCGCCAGCGACCACGGCGCAACCGACGGGAGAACGGGCGCTACCCGGCTGCAGCGTGGACCCGCTGAGGCTACAAGATGAGGACCGAGTCATGCGTACGAGGGGGAGAGAAAAGAAGAAACCGGAACACGGCTCTGCTACTTGCCCCTTTGCTGTATCCTCTCCCTTCCACGTTGGCTCTTTTTCCCTCCCCAATTCCTGCTGAAATACTTGTATCAGACCCAAATTCCTGTGTGTGAATCAAATAGAGAGCGTGGTGCTGACACACGCCCGGTCGACAGCGCAGGCAGCTGCGTCATGGGCTTGAAGCATTCGTCTTGGAGGTCAAAACATACGATTCTCGCGGAGCCGCCGCCTCCGGTGACCCAATGGGTCGCTCCATTGGTGCTTACGATGCCGGCGTCAAGATTGCACTTTGTGCCTCTGGGGACCACCGGCACCTTCCGCCACGCTGCCTCGCCCGGAGTGAGCACGTGCACCGCGTTGAACTCGCAGACGCGGTCGAAGCTGCACGGCACGTGCACCACCTTGTACCGCCCCGTGACCAGATGGTAGCCAAAGCTGTACGCCGTGTCCCATCCCACCGGTCGGCGTCGACTCCCGGTAAACAGACCGGCGCCCCACAACGGCGAGACACGCAGCTTCTGCCTCGTGGCGGGGTTAACCACCATGATGACGCCACCAGGCTTGTTGTTGCTGCACAGGCAGAGAAGGCCATTGGACGTGCCGACCAGCTGCACGCCTGCTCTAAAGAAATTGGTGGGATCCGCCATGCGCTCGCAGGCCCCAATCGATGGCCATGAGAGGTACACGATGTGAGCTTCAGCGGAGGAGGTGTCCCAGATGAAGGGTCTGGCGCGGCTCTGCATCTCCGTTGTGCGCTTTTCGACCAGGTCGCGCCAGTACCGGCAGACGAGGCGGGCACGGCGGCGGGAGCTCGGCGGCAGCCGCTGCAGGATGTCCAGCAACACGTCCGTGGAGAAGTGTAGTTCCATGGCCGCGCGCGGATTTTCTGCTCGCTCTTCCTTCCAAAGGCCTGCTCGCGTGTTGGTTACCAAGGGTCATTGTTGCCTTGTTTAGTAGGGGAGGGACGTAAGTCTCTACTACTTATTAAAGGAGAAAACGACAATATGGTGGTACGTCGTTCTGAATTTGCCCCTCCACTTGAAACAATTTACATGTAGTGCCACCGCAGAGATCAAATAGCTGGCTACCCTCGTCCCCGTGCAGATTGGTTACCTAGCCACGTTCTCCTACCACCGAAGTGACCGAACCGCCCGTTAACAAGTAAAAAAAATCCTTTCATCCCCTTGCAACCGAACGGCAAAGCGGCGGCCCTCCCACTCGCCTCCTCTCCGACAGGCCCGACGCCGCATCTCTACCTTCCCACCTTCCTCACCCATGATCTTGTTCCCCGTCGCGACATTGATTTGTTTGTAATCTGCAGGTACAGAGCGCCCGGAATCTTGTAGAGGAGAGGGTAACGAGATGGAGACCACCCACCGTCTGGCGCGGGATTGCAGAGTGTGACGACCGTGATGGAGGTGACACAGAGACGGCGGCGGGGATGACTCCGAGCAGCCTGGGAGGACCGACTCCAGCGTCGCCCCTCCGAAAAAAGAGCCTCGAGTAAGTCAAGTGAGAGCCGACTCGCTCATCCCCGCTCCAATACACGTGCGCTTGATTCCTAACCGCCATCATCTACTCGATGTTCTCCCAGCTTCCCTCAAATTGACGAGCCTGTGTTGTTTCGGTAAATTTATGTATAGCCCGTATGAATCGGAGGCGGACATGTTGAGGATTTGAGGAGCGGGAGGCCACTGTAGGCGGAGCATGGCGCTGCATCGCTACTCCCATTAAGGGGACGTCGATGTACGAGGTACCTTGGCGTCGACTGATGGAACCACTCTCTGGATTGCAGGGGGAAATTGCAGGATCACCCTGTTATACGTGCAGGTGCAGCGGTGGCGCCACTGTTTGCCGACCACACGGTCGTCAGTCTCGGCCCCTCGGACTCCCAATCAAGGGCCACATGCCCGACCTTACTCAACATATCCTCAAGGTAAGCTCGAAGCCTTGGGTCTCTTCTCTCTGAATAATCAAATTTTGTGACGGCTTTTGTAATTCTGCAACTGTTATTTGGGTGCAGAGTTACCAGATGATAGTGAAACAGTGCAACCCTCGATAGAGAACAAACAAATGAGGGGCTTACCTTGTTCTACATGTTAGGAAAACCACTTCATTTCTACTACTTGAAGTATGGAAGAGATACACAAGCTAGGAACACCAGCTCTTTCTGTTTCTTTAAATTCCCACTCCCAGAAACAAGCGACGGTGGTTTGTGTTGTTGTCATCAAGTAGTATGTAACATTAGATCGGAACAAATACTAAATGACAAATGTGTATTGCAGCCGAAGTGAAGAGATTATCCCGACTTAGAGGCATGTGTGGAGAAAGTACCTGATGTGCCGGACGAGCAGGTCATGATACAGAAAGTGTTCTTACTTTTCTGAATTTAGGGCTCTTCTACCATAAAAAAACCTTTTAAGCAGATTGTGACCACACACAGGAAGCAGGCACTACAACGCTATTATATTTCACATTGATCTGGTATCAAGTTACTCACTTTTCTTGATTTACTTCCGGGATGTCTTTCTGTACATTATCGTGTTTTTTTACATGTCCTTATACCTTAGTTTGCAGAGTTTGATTTTCTTCATTGTCACTGGAGCTCAGGTTAATTGTTGAACAGAACACGTCTATGCCGGCTATAATTTTGTGTAGTATTGAGTCGGCTATCGGAGGAAGAGGACAGTTGCAGTCCTTGGTACGGAGCTCCTCCACGGAAACTTGTAATTTTTCCGAAGGACTCCCTGTTCAGGAGACCGTCCTGACAACTTCTCCCTTGCCAGCTGCGAGGACCTCTGCAAATACCTTCTCTCCCAGATCTTCTCCACCAGTATATGGGCATCTTCTTATTGCAATTCGTGAGTTCTAACAACGTAAGCACGGACTAACCAGTTCCGCATTTATCTGTCCACAACCAATTTAGCAATTCTTGGCGTGCTACCTTTTGCAGTCTTAGTTCAGAAAGAAGAGGTAAGAACTGAACCACTACATACACAACTATGAAAGGACCTAGCATGTGTTCTTAGCAAGAAGGCAATCAATCCAATGCTTCTACCATTTTTTTCCAGAAAAGTTGCATACGAAGACAACGTCACACATGGAGGAAGAATATGTTCTCTGCATTACATCATTATTTCCAGTTGGGGCACACCTGATAGCTGGGTCGAGGAAATGTTGTGCTTTGTCTCCATCCAATGGAGAAGCTACATAGGTGTTTCCTGCTAGGAGAACAATCATGTTGGTAGGTGCAATGAGCTGAATTATGAATTATTTCTTTGATCTGCATTTAACTTCCATAGAATTCCCACAAGTAACTTCTGCTTTCTTAATTATTGCACATTCTGCAAGTGGAATATAAAGGTGGATCAATTCTCTATTTTTATGTGTTTTTTCAGTGAAACCTTACCGTGAACTAGCTTAGTCGCCATACAGAATAGTATGCCATACAGAATAGTACAAGTTCCAGTCACACCTTCCCTTACTAGATTTTACGTTATGATACTCTATGTATGTTTTAGTAGAGAGGCAAACCAAAGGAGAGAAGTAAATGTCATGTGAAAACACAATACAGTTGTGAGTCTAAACCATCAGTGCATATGAACATTGGATATTTAGCTATTTCATAATGCTTTTTAATATATATATTTTTAAGGCTGAGATTTTGCAATTCTGTGAAGAACAACTGTCTAGAATAGAACAATATGAACCATTGTTTTTGGTTTACCCTAGAAGTAGTACCAAACTAGGAATAATTTGTAGTTCAAATAAATCATGGGAGTATATATTTGTGCATACATTCGATGGTGTTTGGCTAATTGTTTTTGTACAGTTCATAGATGCTTAATTCCCTTTCTTTATTCCTGGTTATAGACGCACAATATATTTGAGCACTTATCTGATGCTACATGGAATCTCCGTGAGATCAAATTACACAGGCTATTGAGACATCCGGATATAGTTGAGATCAGGCATATAATGTTTACCTCCGTCGAGGAGGGGCTTCAAGGATATTTATGTTCCTTTTGAGTTAATGGATGCAGACCTCCATAAAGTCATCAGGGTCAATAATTAATTAACCAAAGAGTACCATCTATTTTCTCTATCTGATGCTATGTGCACTGAAATTTATTCATACCGGTATGCTATTTTTTCAAATCGAAATCCGAGTTCAATTATTATGTTATCATATTTATTAAGTATCTAGGGGTAGTTCTTTTTATATCCACACTACAGTATTGATGCTTTGATATAGTCCATTAGGAGCATACATAATTTGGCGTAGTGCACTCGCGCACAAGTTTCACTGCAGTGTTAAAAGTTAACTGAATAACATTCGTGTAGAGCTATAGACCACATGGAACACCACAGTGAAACCTTGCGCATGTCGTGCATACATACTAGCAAGTTCCTTTTTCTATTTAGGATACATACGTATTCTCAAAAATGTGTTTTTCTGTACAATACTTCTTCAGCAAATCAATCCTCTAGAAGGGAACACCAAGCTTTGGGGATCGGAGCCGTTCCATCATCTCAGCGCTATTGAAATAAACCTTTTTTTATTCTTTTGTTGAATGGAATTTACACACAAAAAAATGACAGCCTATATGAAAAGTAGAGCAATAGGTATTAGTCAAGCACATTTGTTGTAGATTGCTTCCTTCTTACTGACATTGACAACTCTGTTTTCTCAAATATTTAATTATTTGTGTCATTTCCTGGTTCTATAAAATTATAATAATTTAGTTACCAGCTGTAAATAAATTATGATCTAATAGGTAGTTGTGCGCTTTTTAGGTAATATGCCATTTTCCCAGTTTTGGAGAGTGAAACAAGCTGAGACTGCACAAAAGCACAAAATGTTTAAGCTCAGAGCATACCAGAGGATGTATTTAGTCATGCTACAAGGAGCACCTTATTTTAGTTCTTCAGTCTATTTTCGGATTTTTGTTGATTTTTATATGTATATTTGAAATCATGAGCATACATCGTCTAATGGTAACTTTTAAGCCCCGAGTAGCATTCCAGCATATATATCTTTTATAGGATGGTAATCATGGTAAATTTATACCTGATGAGCTCTTACAGTGCTGCAACAATATCCAACCCGACATAGCACAACGGCAACTCTTATATCGTCGGTGTCACACCTAAGAAGGGGCGGGTCAAAGATTTTGAGAATGTTGGTGAGAAGGAACATGGATGCGGCCATACCTTTTATGTAGAGTCCACCGAATAATCATGGTTAACTTGTGACCACTGTGTTGACATAAGGGTTAAGTTTTCTTACTAACATTTGAGTTTCTGGCCAGTCAACGTTATGTGTGTAACGTTCAATTGTGTGCTAAATATAGTTGACCAATCTGGTTCCAATATCTTCCTCGAAGTTTTCTCTTGGGATGTCATCTTCATTTTTTTGACATGTCATCTTCATTGTTTTAATTTTGAGTTGATTACTAAATGGAAGATTAGCACACGAGTACCGCTTCTACTTGGGCATACACATATATATAGTGGCATGCGACTTGAGAACCTGCTGTACGTTGTTGTATAAGTTACTACAATCTCGTATTTTCATTGTTATCACTATATTTCTAAACAAAAAATCTCATAAGGCAATGGTTGATTCCACACGAGGTCTCAAGTGGCAAGTAAATCCAAATATTCAGTCGCTTGCAACGTTGTTCAATAGTTGGTCTGTGATAGACTAAAAAAACTCTGAACACAAATTGGTAAAGATAATTCACTTGTCCAATGTTGTCATGTCATTTGTGTTTCTAATGGTTGTTTCTTTGAAGGTTTTGCTCTCTTATGCTTCTATGGGCACTTTAACTTGTTCTCCATTGACACATGCCTCTTCAGTATCTATTTTGGACCCTCTTTCCGTGTCGCCATCGCTAGGGAGTAAACTCTTTGATCTCACAACATGCAATTCAAGTTACAAAGAATTGCATTCTACCTAAGAGACGCACTATCATTAGCACAACTTGGCTTGGATGCCGATATATTTTTCTGGCCACCTAGATTACGAGTTGGTATTCCAAAAAGTCTAGAGAATATCTCTAACATAAACTCAAATAGATTACTCCTTTTCTTTACTATTCAACATAATGATGAGGCAATCATCCACATGAATGCATCTGGTTATTTTGATGTTTACGTTATGATCTCATGGAATTGCAAAGAATTGTTTCATCCACTGTGCGCGGTGGTTATTTTATGTTGGACCTTTTTAGTGTTTACGCATGAAATATACATGCTAATAACGTCGCATGGAGTGGTGAATGGTAACAAGTTATGGAAGAAGTTTTTGATACACTTACATACGTATTAGAGAATGAAAAATGAAACAGGAGACAATATCCGCGGCAATATCTAAGGAGCATAAGAGGAGTAGATATTAATTGATAAAAAATCAGTCAACTGTTTATTTCATATTCAAACGATGTATGTTATATCCTTGTCGAAATATACTTCAAACGAAGTAGGATTTTAGAGATTCTTAGATTATATGGTGCCCGTATTTATACACATAAATTTTTGCATGTAGTGTACCAGATTCTAAAAAAAAGAACCGTAGCAACGCACGGGTATTCAACTAGTAACTGTTAATTGGGATAATTTGGTTGGAATTTGACAACGTGGTGGTGGATTCGATCCTGACTTAATATTTGGACCCGGCTTCTGTAAATATTGATTGATGCATCGACCCAGCCACAGTTTGTCTCGGTACTGCAATCAAACTTGACAGCTACGTTATGTTCCAAGTAAAAACGGAAACATCGACTCAGGATATATTCGGCTCGATCCTGTCCGTTTCAAGAGCACGCGAGAACGGCGCAGAAGGGCATTTGACGGGTCGTGGTGGAAGGGAAAAGTGGCCATGGAACGGTGCGTCTCCACGGACGTGTTGGTGGAGATCCTGCAGCGCCTCCCCCCTTGCTCTCGGCGCCGTGCCCGCCTCGTCTGCCGGCGTTGGCATGACGTCGTCAACAACCGCACCACAGAGATGCAGAGCCGTCCAAAGCTCCTCATCTGGGACACCTACTGCCCCGTCGCCTACGTCGCCGACGACCTGTCATCATCATCCACGTCGAGCTACACCGAGCTATGGAGTCCCTCCCGGTATCGGGACTGGCAGCTGGTAGGCACCTGCAACGGGCTGCTCTGCCTATGCGACAACAACAAGATCGTTGGCGGCGCCATCAACCTCTTGAACCCAGCCACGGGCGAGATGCTGCCGGTCCCGCCGCTGCCATGCGCCAGCCAGTTCATCGGGAGCTATTGCTGTAAGAAGTGGGGCGACGCGTATAGCTTCGCGTACCACCCCACAACAGGACAATATAAGATTGTGCACGTCCCGTGTAGCTACGAACGGGTGTGCGACTTCCACGTTGTACATGTGCTCACGCTGGGGGAGGCCATGTGGCGGGAGGTGTCGGCCGGGCCTGGCGGTGCGATATGCAATCTTGATGCGGGTATCGTGAGCGTCGATGGCATGACATACTAGCTGGGTTAGGGTGACGGGGGGCGGCGCAGCGAAGATCGTGTCGTTTGACCTCATGGACAAGCGTGTCACCTCCACCACCACACCCGTGCCAGTCCGACACGATATATACCACCTGACGGAGGTGCACGGAAGGTTGGGCTTTGTCGGCTCCCGTAAGGTGTGGGTTCTGGAAGAGGGGCAACGGTGGAGCCACAAGTACAGCTTCGAGTAAGGTATCCCCCGTCGGCACTTCGTGTATGGGGAGTGTGTCTTGACGTGCAAAGGGTTGTGTTTTTATGGCCACCATACAAAAGGAAAGCCGTCATCCAATGACGACGATGCCATGCTGGTCGGCCCCCATGATGAGGGGACACTGGTCGTGAAGATGACACGCAAAAAGGGCAGTATTTTCAACGGCTACTATGAGACTTTTGCCTACGTCGAGACCACGGAGCCACTCAAGGTTTACGCATCCTAAATAAATGCTTAATGATGTATATTTGTTGTTGTATGGTTGGCTGCCTTGCAATAGGGTTCATCTTAGCTAAACATCTTTTTACAGAAGGAAACTAGGAAAATAAACACTGGCAAGTGTCTCGACCAATGTGAGTTAAGTCTTAAATTTTTTAGGAGATGTGGAAGTCTTGATTTTTGTAGGAGACGTGGAAGTCAAGTCATTGATGCTACTGCATCATTGCATTGTGATGTTGTATTCATCCCGCCGCAATAAAACTAGAATCACGGAAACACTATTTGTGAACCCCAAATTAGTCCGGAAGTTGAACTTGGATTTTCAGATGACAAAAAACTACGGTAGCTATTAGCAAAAGTTACTCGAAACAGGCTTTTTCCCTGCTAGCAGCCACCCGATACAATGATACAAATGCCGGTATCTCAGCATAAGCAAGCCCAAACAAAAGAGAAAACAATGTCAAGAGCGACAGATCAACTAAACAAAGATGACTCGTAACCACTGCGTCCTCCGAAGATGACCCACCACACACCTAGACCTATGAAACATCGTGTAACAAGAAACATCTTCAACAAGGTAGCCGACGATGACGGTGTTGCCCGGGCTGACCTAAGGTTTCCTCAGTACGCAGAGGTAAGTGGAAAAGCGGTACACCTGACTCCATGCAAGTAGGAATGGCGACACCTGCATGCGTCACCCCGTCGGTGTCGGAAGACCAACAGGGATTTCTTCTGACCCCAAAAAAACCACTACCCCGAAGGTTCCGTAGTCTTCCACCCCATCGACGCCGCCCACCAACACGCGCCACCATGGTCTTGACGCCACCTTCGTCATCTCACTGTGAACCGAAGCAAGGCCTAGATGGAAAATAGAAACAACCATTTTGGGGATCAACAGTGTTGCAGCTGCCCGGTAGCCAATTGGACACGACAGTAGGAGCACACCGGGCGACCATTGGAACTGGAGGGCGGCAGTAGCACAACCACCTAGAGGGCGTCCTCCACCGCCAAAGACGGGTGCAGACCGGATGCAACAGCATGGACAAACCAGGCCAGGTAGGCCCTGCCGGACCTAGGATGGTTCGTAAAGTTCCTACCGCCACCCTGCATGGAGAGAGAGCGTGGTGATTTAATATCTTGTTCCTGAACATCATCTTTTACACAATCATTTGTGAGAAAGCAAAGATTATGTTTTTTTCATAGAAGACTTTAGGTGCTTTAGTCTATAGAAATTCAGAAAGAAATAGATACAGCTTGTTCAAAATTCAGAAGAACTAAGTGTTGTTTTCGTTTTGTATTTTTTTTTAGATTGCATAGGTTTCTTTTTTGTCTGAAACATGGAGAGAGATAGAGAGAGAGGGCATGTATCAAGCAGCCTAGCCCACACGAAGAAACACAGCGGCTCGTATACATTGACACACACGGTGAAAAAAATGGAGGAACCGCAACTCCGTGTTTCTAGAGAGCTTAGAGCTCTTAAAAGATGGGCAACATCTAATACACGCCCGCACGCGTTGACTCGCCCACTCACGTCAAGACTGTGATGGCGGTGGAGAAGAAAATGTAAAGAAAATGTATGTCAAATAGTACAAAAGAGAGACGGGAGGGAAAACAAGAATGATTTTACACTCGTAATGGCTTTTTTTCGGGTATAGTATTTAACTAGTAGCTTATTTAGTGCCTCCGCAGCTTCTTGGCATCTCCTTCTGTCTCGTTGCTCTTGGCATTTCCGGACTCGGGACGCTTGTTCGACTGCTGACGCAGCAAGATAGAATATATATAGAGAGTTAGACAATAATCCACAAACTAAACATCAATCGAATCAAGAAAGAAAAAAGGAATAAGAGAAAGGCAGAGCATGAGAGCAGACCATGTGTGTCTTGTCCGCTGCTGCTGATGAGTAGTACTGCTGAGATGTTGCTTTAAATTTCGACTGCTGCGTTGCCGAGGCCGCGGCAGATGAAGATGATGTTGGTAGCTGAGATGATGTGGGTTGCTGCGGCAGATGCAGATTATGCGCGTTGCCGGCCTTGCTTGTGGCTGTCTCTGGGACGAAGAGCTGGCTCGATGCTTTTGAGGCAAGAGTCTTAGTGGCTGCTGCGGCCGATGAGATTCCGCCAACGAAAAATGAGGTGCTGGAAGCAAGTTATTCGCAAATGAGATGCGTGTTGTTGGCTTGGTGAGGATGAGGAGGAGAAACAGGTAGTGATATATATGTTCAAAACCTACTATATACTAAAACGTGTCTAGATACATCTTTTTTATAAACCTAAAACATCTTATATTTCTAAACGGAGGGAAGTATACGGAAGTCGATCGGAAATGAACCTTGCTGCGCCTGTAGTCTTCATCGTCGGCAGAATGGAGCTGACAAATGATGGTTGTTTCCTTTGGGCTGCTATGACATTATCTTGGGCATGGATTGGCTGGAAAGTATTGGTTCTATGAAGGTTCATTGGGGCAGGAAACAATTGGCATTCGAGCATCATGGGCATGCGGTACAGTTACAAGGTCTGGTCGCCAACACGACTACTTGCCCAGAAATTACTGCACACCAGTTGGAGGCATTGGATAAGATGGACTCTATCTGTCACTTGGTTCAGTTGAGAGAAGTCAAGGAACCAGATGAGCAAAATGATTGCCCCCTCTCCATTACTCAGTTGCTATCTGAATTTGATACTATCTTTGATGAGCCAAAGGGCCTGCCTCCGCCCCGTGAATTTGACCACGTTATCACTCTGTTGCCCAGGTCAAGACCTGTGAATCTGCGTCCATATCGTTACAACCCGGAGCAGAAGGATGAGATAGAGCGTCAGATAGCAGATATGCTCAAGCAAGGAACTATTCGCTTTAGCACTAGCCCCTTTGCCTCGCCAGTACTGCTGGTCCAGAAGAAGGATGGGACATGGCGTTTCTGTATCGATTTCCGATACCTCAATGCCCTAACTCTGAAGAATCATTACCCTCTACCCGTCATTGACGAACTCTTGGATGAATTGGCGGGGGCATCGTGGTTCACCAGTCTGGATCTGCGAGCGGGGTATCATCAAATTCGCATGGCGCCGGGAGAGGAGCATAAGACAACATTTCAGACACATCAGGGTCATTATGAGTTCATGGTGATGCCGTATGGTCTGACAGGTGCGCCAGCCACGTTTCAGAACGCTATGAACAAAATATTTGCCCCTCTCTTGCGCCGATGTGTTTTGGTCTTCATAGATGATATAATCATCTATAGTTCCACATTGGAAGAGCACCAAGCACATCTACGAGCTGTCTTTCAGCTTCTAGCCGAACATCATCTCAAGGTGAAGCGTTCCAAGTGCACTTTTGCTCAGCCACGGCTCAAATATCTGGGGCATATCATTTCGGCAGAGGGTGTCTCAACCGACCCCAAGAACATTGAGGCGGTTCGAACATGGCCAACACCTGTTAATGCCAAAGGCGTGCGCAAATTCCTTGGTCTGGCCGGGTACTACCGTAAGTTTGTCAGAAATTTCGGTCTCATCAGTCGTTGCCTGACAGATTTGCTAAAGAAGAATGAAGTTTTTGTCTGGACAACGGACCATCAGGTGGCATTTGAATCTCTGAAACAAGCCTTACTGACTGCACCAGTGTTGACCTTGCCCAATTTCGAACGCCATTCGTGGTGGAAAAAGATGCAAGTGATCGCGGCATTGGCGCTGTCTTAATGCAGGACAGTCACCCCCTGGCCTATCTGAGCAGGGCATTGGGCCCTCGACTGCGTCAGCTATCAACATATGAGAAGGAAAGTCTCGCAATTCTTCTAGCTATGGATCGTTGGCGCCCATACTTGCGCCAATCCCCATTTGTTATTCGAACGGATCAATGAGCTCTGTCTCACCTGGATGAACAACGCTTAACAACTCCGTGGCAACAAAAAGCACTCACGAAATTGCTGGGACTGCAATACACCATTGAGTACAAGAAAGGCAGCACAAATCAAGTGGCTGATGCCTTATCTCGGCATCCTGCAATTTCTGAAGGGGAGATTCTAGCTATCACAGTGGGAACCCCTGACTGGCTTCAAGAAATTAGGGACGGTTACACTCGAGACATGGTGACACAGAAACTTCTACTCCAGATGGGAAAATCTGACAGTCCAGTGAAGCATCTAGCCTGGGATGGACCCCTACTCCGTTACAAGAAAAGAATTTGGGTGGGTGGTAATACTGCTATGCAACAAAAAATCTTGCAGTCCTTTCATGCGGGAGCAATTGGCGGGCATTCAAGGATCCATGCCACTCTGCAACGGGTGCGGCAGCTGTTTGCTTGGCCACACATAAAACCATCGGTGCAGCAGTTCATTGAAGCTTGCTCAGTATGCAAACAAGCAAAACCAGAGCATGTTCGCTACCCTAGACTTCTAAAACCCTTGTTTGTTCCCGATCAAGCATGGCAGGTGGTCTCGCTCGACTTCGTGGAGGGCTTACCTCGCTCGACGGGTTTCAATTCTATCCTGGTGGTGGTGGACAAGATGACCAAGTACGCCCATTTCTTGCCTCTTGCGCATCCCTATACTGCAGCGCAGGTGGCACAGCTGTACATCGACCAAGTGTTCAAGTTGCACAGTATGCCGGAAGCTCTGATTTCTGACCGTGACAAGATTTTCACAAGTCAGCTGTGGCAATCACTGTTCAAACTATCAAGGACGGAGATGCGCATGAGCACAGCGTATCACCCGCAGACTGACGGGCAAACGGAACGAGTCAATCAGTGCCTGGAAACCTATTTACGATGCTTTATCAGTTCTTGCCCATCTAGATGGAGTAAATGGCTACCGTTGGTAGAGTTTTGGTACAACACTACATACCACTCGGCAATTAAGATGTCTCCGTTTATGTCTCTCTATGGTCACCCTCCACGGTACTTGGGAATTTCAGATACATCTGTACCGGTCGTGACAGATTTGCATGATTGGCTCCAGGAACGACAATTGGTGACTGCCCTGCTTCGCCAGCACCTTCATCGTGCAAATACTCGCATGAAGCACTTCGTGGATCGCAAGAGGTCTGATCGATCCTTTCAAGTCGGCGATTGGGTTTATCTTCGATTGCAGCCATATGTGCAGACCTCGCTCGCCATGCGTGCCAACGCCAAGCTCGCCTTTCGCTTCTTTGGCCCCTTCCAGGTGGAACAGAAAGTTGGAGATCTCTCTTATCGTCTGAAGCTGCCAGAGACATCCAAGCTGCATCCTGTGTTTCACGTCTCGCAGCTGCGGGGCGGCGCGCCACCGACGGTTGTTCATCCGGAGCTCCCAGCTGTGGATGATGCGGCCCCCATCACCATGTTCCGCTACGGGTGCTGGAAACTCGTCAAGTTCGCCGTCGCAAGAACGACCTCGAGCAAGCACGAATCCAGTGGTCAGGCCTACCGGCGTCGCTGGCAACTTGGGAGAACTTGTTGGAGTTGAAGACTCGCTTTCCACGTGCGCCGGCTTGGGGACAAGCCGCTGCTAAAGGAAGGGGGAATGTCATGGGCCCAAGAGCCCATGTACCTGAAGAGGGACCGGGCCAGCGACCACGGCGCAACCGACGGGAGAACGGGCGCTACCCGGCTGCAGCGTGGACCCGCTGAGGCTACAAGATGAGGACCGAGTCATGCGTACGAGGGGGAGAGAAAAGAAGAAACCGGAACACGGCTCTGCTACTTGCCCCTTTGCTGTATCCTCTCCCTTCCACCTTGGCTCTTTTTCCCTCCCCAATTCCTGCTGAAATACTTGTATCAGACCCAAATTCCTGTGTGTGAATCAAATAGAGAGCGTGGTGCTGACACACGCCCGGTCGACAGCGCAGGCAGCTGCGTCATGGGCTTGAAGCATTCGTCTTGGAGGTCAAAACATACGATTCTCGCGGAGCCGCCGCCTCCGGTGACCCAATGGGTCGCTCCATTGGTGCTTACGATGCCGGCGTCAAGATTGCACTTTGTGCCTCTGGGGACCACCGGCACCTTCCGCCACGCTGCCTCGCCCGGAGTGAGCACGTGCACCGCGTTGAACTCGCAGACGCGGTCGAAGCTGCACGGCACGTGCACCACCTTGTACCGCCCCGTGACCAGATGGTAGCCAAAGTTGTACGCCGTGTCCCATCCCACCGGTCGGCGTCGACTCCCGGTAAACAGACCGGCGCCCCACAACGGCGAGACACGCAGCTTCTGCCTCGTGGCGGGGTTAACCACCATGATGACGCCACCAGGCTTGTTGTTGCTGCACAGGCAGAGAAGGCCATTGGACGTGCCGACCAGCTGCACGCCTGCTCTAAAGAAATTGGTGGGATCCGCCATGCGCTCGCAGGCCCCAATCGATGGCCATGAGAGGTACACGATGTGAGCTTCAGCGGAGGAGGTGTCCCAGATGAAGGGTCTGGCGCGGCTCTGCATCTCCGTTGTGCGCTTGTCGACCAGGTCGCGCCAGTGCCGGCAGACGAGGCGGGCACGGCGGCGGGAGCTCGGCGGCAGCCGCTGCAGGATGTCCAGCAACACGTCCGTGGAGAAGTGTAGTTCCATGGCCGCGCGCGGATTTTCTGCTCGCTCTTCCTTCCAAAGGCCTGCTCGCGTGTTGGTTACCAAGGGTCATTGTTGCCTTGTTTAGTAGGGGAGGGACGTAAGTCTCTACTACTTATTAAAGGAGAAAACGACAATATGGTGGTACGTCGTTCTGAATTTGCCCCTCCACTTGAAACAATTTACATGTAGTGCCACCGCAGAGATCAAATAGCTGGCTACCCTCGTCCCCGTGCAGATTGGTTACCTAGCCACGTTCTCCTACCACCGAAGTGACCGAACCGCCCGTTAACAAGTAAAAAAAATCCTTTCATCCCCTTGCAACCGAACGGCAAAGCGGCGGCCCTCCCACTCGCCTCCTCTCCGACAGGCCCGACGCCGCATCTCTACCTTCCCACCTTCCTCACCCATGATCTTGTTCCCCGTCGCGACATTGATTTGTCTGTAATCTGTAGGTACAGAGCGCCCGGAATCTTGCAGAGGAGAGGGTAACGAGATGGAGACCACCCACCGTCTGGCGCGGGATTGCAGAGTGTGACGACCGTGATGGAGGTGACACAGAGACGGTGGCGGGGATGACTCCGAGCAGCCTGGGAGGACCGACTCCAGCGTCGCCCCTCCGAAAAAAGAGCCTCGAGTAAGTCAAGTGAGAGCCGACTCGCTCATCCCCGCTCCAATACACGTGCGCTTGATTCCTAACCGCCATCATCTACTCGATGTTCTCCCAGCTTCCCTCAAATTGACGAGCCTGTGTTGTTTCGGTAAATTTATGTATAGCCCGTATGAATCGGAGGCGGACATGTTGAGGATTTGAGGAGCGGGAGGCCACTGTAGGCGGAGCATGGCGCTGCATCGCTACTCCCATTAAGGGGACGTCGATGTACGAGGTACCTTGGCGTCGACTGATGGAACCAGTCTCTGGATTGCAGGGGGAAATTGCAGGATCACCCTGTTATACGTGCAGGTGCAGCGGTGGCGCCACTGTTTGCCGACCACACGGTCGTCAGTCTCGGCCCCTCGGACTCCCAATCAAGGGCCACATGCCCGACCTTACTCAACATATCCTCAAGGTAAGCTCGAAGCCTTGGGTCTCTTCTCTCTGAATAATCAAATTTTGTGACGGCTTTTGTAATTCTGCAACTGTTATTTGGGTGCAGAGTTACCAGATGATAGTGAAACAGTGCAACCCTCGATAGAGAACAAACAAATGAGGGGCTTACCTTGTTCTACATGTTAGGAACACCACTTCATTTCTACTACTTGAAGTATGGAAGAGATACACAAGCTAGGAACACCAGCTCTTTCTGTTTCTTTAAATTCCCACTCCCAGAAACAAGCGACGGTGGTTTGTGTTGTTGTCATCAAGTAGTATGTAACATTAGATCGGAACAAATACTAAATGACAAATGTGTATTGCAGCCGAAGTGAAGAGATTATCCCGACTTAGAGGCATGTGTGGAGAAAGTACCTGATGTGCCGGACGAGCAGGTCATGATACAGAAAGTGTTCTTAGTTTTCTGGATTTAGGGCTCTTCTACCATAAAAAAACCTTTTAAGCAGATTGTGACCACACACAGGAAGCAGGCACTACAACGCTATTATATTTCACATTGATCTGGTATCAAGTTACTCACTTTTCTTGATTTACTTCCGGGCTGTCTTTCTGTACATTATCGTGTTTTTTTACATGTCCTTATACCTTAGTTTGCAGAGTTTGATTTTCTTCATTGTCACTGGAGCTCAGGTTAATTATTGAACAGAACACGTCTATGCCGGCTATAATTTTGTGTAGTATTGAGTCGGCTATCGGAGGAAGGGGACAGTTGCAGTCCTTGGTACGGAGCTCCTCCACGGAAACTTGTAATTTTTCCGAAGGACTCCCTGTTCAGGAGACCGTCCTGACAACTTCTCCCTTGCCAGCTGCGAGGACCTCTGCAAATATCTTCTCTCCCAGATCTTCTCCACCAGTATATGGGCATCTTCTTATTGCAATTCGTGAGTTCTAACAACGTAAGCACGGACTAACCAGTTCCGCATTTATCTGTCCACAACCAATTTAGCAATTCTTGGCGTGCTACCTTTTGCAGTCTTAGTTCCGAAAGAAGAGGTAAGAACTGAACCACTACATACACAACTATGAAAGGACCTAGCATGTGTTCTTAGCAAGAAGGCAATCAATCCAATGCTTCTACCATTTTTTTCCAGAAAAGTTGCATACGGAGACAACGTCACACATGGAGGAAGAATATGTTCTCTGCATTACATCATTATTTCCAGTTGGGGCACACCTGATAGCTGGGTCGAGGAAATGTTGTGCTTTGTCTCCATCCCATGGAGAAGCTACATAGGTGTTTCCTGCTAGGAGAACAATCATGTTGGTAGGTGCAATGAGCTGAATTATGAATTATTTCTTTGATCTGCATTTAACTTCCATAGAATTCCCACAAGTAACTTATGCTTTCTTAATTATTGCACATTCTGCAAGTGGAATATAAAGGTGGATCAATTCTCTATTTTTATGTGTTTTTTCAGTGAAACCTTACCGTGAACTAGCTTAGTCGCCATACAGAATAGTATGCCATACAGAATAGTACAAGTTCCAGTCACACCTTCCCTTACTAGATTTTACGTTATGATACTCTATGTATGTTTTAGTAGAGAGGCAAACCAAAGGAGAGAAGTAAATGTCATGTGAAAACACAATACAGTTGTGAGTCTAAACCATCAGTGCATATGAACATTGGATATTTAGCTATTTCATAATGCTTTTTAATATATATATTTTTAAGGCTGAGATTTTGCAATTCTGTGAAGAACAACTGTCTAGAATAGAACAATATGAACCATTGTTTTTGGTTTACCCTAGAAGTAGTACCAAACTAGGAATAATTTGTAGTTCAAATAAATCATGGGAGTATATATTTGTGCATACATTCGATGGTGTTTGGCTAATTGTTTTTGTACAGTTCATAGATGCTTAATTCCCTTTCTTTATTCCTGGTTATAGACGCACAATATATTTGAGCACTTATCTGATGCTACATGGAATCTCCGTGAGATCAAATTACACAGGCTATTGAGACATCCGGATATAGTTGAGATCAGGCATATAATGTTTACCTCCGTCGAGGAGGGGCTTCAAGGATATTTATGTTCCTTTTGAGTTAATGGATGCAGACCTCCATAAAGTCATCAGGGTCAATAATTAATTAACCAAAGAGCACCATCTATTTTCTCTATCTGATGCTATGTGCACTGAAATTTATTCATACCGGTATGCTATTTTTTCAAATCGAAATCCGAGTTCTATTATTATGTTATCATATTTATTAAGTATCTAGGGGTAGTTCTTTTTATATCCACACTACAGTATTGATGCTTTGATATAGTCCATTAGGAGCATACATAATTTGGCGTAGTGCACTCGCGCACAAGTTTCACTGCAGTGTTAAAAGTTAACTGAATAACATTCGTGTAGAGCTATAGACCACATGGAACACCACAGTGAAACCTTGCGCATGTCGTGCATACATACTAGCAAGTTCCTTTTTCTATTTAGGATACATACGTATTCTCAAAAATGTGTTTTTCTGTACAATACTTCTTCAGCAAATCAATCCTCTAGAAGGGAACACCAAGCTTTGGGGATCGGAGCCGTTCCATCATCTCAGCGCTATTGAAATAAACCTTTTTTTATTCTTTTGTTGAATGGAATTTACACACAAAAAAATGACAGCCTATATGAAAAGTAGAGCAATAGGTATTAGTCAAGCACATTTGTTGTAGATTGCTTCCTTCTTACTGACATTGACAACTCTGTTTTCTCAAATATTTAATTATTTGTGTCATTTCCTGGTTCTATAAAATTATAATAATTTAGTTACCAGCTGTAAATAAATTATGATCTAATAGGTAGTTGTGCGCTTTTTAGGTAATATGCCATTTTCCCAGTTTTGGAGAGTGAAACAAGCTGAGACTGCACAAAAGCACAAAATGTTTAAGCTCAGAGCATACCAGAGGATGTATTTAGTCATGCTACAAGGAGCACCTTATTTTAGTTCTTCAGTCTATTTTCGGATTTTTGTTGATTTTTATATGTATATTTGAAATCATGAGCATACATCGTCTAATGGTAACTTTTAAGCCCCGAGTAGCATTCCAGCATATATATCTTTTATAGGATGGTAATCATGGTAAATTTATACCTGATGAGCTCTTACAGTGCTGCAACAATATCCAACCCGACATAGCACAACGGCAACTCTTATATCGTCGGTGTCACACCTAAGAAGGGGCGGGTCAAAGATTTTGAGAATGTTGGTGAGAAGGAACATGGATGCGGCCATACCTTTTATGTAGAGTCCACCGAATAATCATGGTTAACTTGTGACCACTGTGTTGACATAAGGGTTAAGTTTTCTTACTAACATTTGAGTTTCTGGCCAGTCAACGTTATGTGTGTAACGTTCAATTGTGTGCTAAATATAGTTGACCAATCTGGTTCCAATATCTTCCTCGAAGTTTTCTCTTGGGATGTCATCTTCATTTTTTTGACATGTCATCTTCATTGTTTTAATTTTGAGTTGATTACTAAATGGAAGATTAGCACACGAGTACCGCTTCTACTTGGGCATACACATATATATAGTGGCATGCGACTTGAGAACCTGCTGTACGTTGTTGTATAAGTTACTACAATCTCGTATTTTCATTGTTATCACTATATTTCTAAACAAAAAATCTCATAAGGCAATGGTTGATTCCACACGAGGTCTCAAGTGGCAAGTAAATCCAAATATTCAGTCGCTTGCAACGTTGTTCAATAGTTGGTCTGTGATAGACTAAAAAAACTCTGAACACAAATTGGTAAAGATAATTCACTTGTCCAATGTTGTCATGTCATTTGTGTTTCTAATGGTTGTTTCTTTGAAGGTTTTGCTCTCTTATGCTTCTATGGGCACTTTAACTTGTTCTCCATTGACACATGCCTCTTCAGTATCTATTTTGGACCCTCTTTCCGTGTCGCCATCGCTAGGGAGTAAACTCTTTGATCTCACAACATGCAATTCAAGTTACAAAGAATTGCATTCTACCTAAGAGACGCACTATCATTAGCACAACTTGGCTTGGATGCCGATATATTTTTCTGGCCACCTAGATTACGAGTTGGTATTCCAAAAAGTCTAGAGAATATCTCTAACATAAACTCAAATAGATTACTCCTTTTCTTTACTATTCAACATAATGATGAGGCAATCATCCACAGGAATGCATCTGGTTATTTTGATGTTTACGTTATGATCTCATGGAATTGCAAAGAATTGTTTCATCCACTGTGCGCGGTGGTTATTTTATGTTGGACCTTTTTAGTGTTTACGCATGAAATATACATGCTAATAACGTCGCATGGAGTGGTGAATGGTAACAAGTTATGAAAGATGTTTTTGATACACTTACATACGTATTAGAGAATGAAAAATGAAACAGGAGACAATATCCGCGGCAATATCTAAGGAGCATAAGAGGAGTAGATATTAATTGATAAAAAATCAGTCAACTGTTTATTTCATATTCAAACGATGTATGTTATATCCTTGTCGAAATATACTTCAAACGAAGTAGGATTTTAGAGATTCTTAGATTATATGGTGCCCGTATTTATACACATAAATTTTTGCATGTAGTGTACCAGATTCTAAAAAAAAGAACCGTAGCAACGCACGGGTATTCAACTAGTAACTGTTAATTGGGATAATTTGGTTGGAATTTGACAACGTGGTGGTGGATTCGATCCTGACTTAATATTTGGACCCGGCTTCTGTAAATATTGATTGATGCATCGACCCAGCCACAGTTTGTCTCGGTACTGCAATCAAACTTGACAGCTACGTTATGTTCCAAGTAAAAACGGAAACATTGACTCAGGATATATTCGGCTCGATCCTGTCCGTTTCAAGAGCACGCGAGAACGGCGCAGAAGGGCATTTGACGGATCGTGGTGGAAGGGAAAAGTGGCCATGGAACGGTGCGTCTCCACGGACGTGTTGGTGGAGATCCTGCAGCGCCTCCCCCCTTGCTCTCGGCGCCGTGCCCGCCTCGTCTGCCGGCGTTGGCATGACGTCGTCAACAACCGCACCACAGAGATGCAGAGCCGTCCAAAGCTCCTCATCTGGGACACCTACTGCCCCGTCGCCTACGTCGCCGACGACCTGTCATCATCATCCACGGCGAGCTACACCGAGCTATGGAGTCCCTCCCGGTATCGGGACTGGCAGCTGGTAGGCACCTGCAACGGGCTGCTCTGCCTATGCGACAACAACAAGATCGTTGGCGGCGCCATCAACCTCTTGAACCCAGCCACGGGCGAGATGCTGCCGGTCCCGCCGCTGCCATGCGCCAGCCAGTTCATCGGGAGCTATTGCTGTAAGAAGTGGGGCGACGCGTATAGCTTCGCGTACCACCCCACAACAGGACAATATAAGATTGTGCACGTCCCGTGTAGCTACGAACGGGTGTGCGACTTCCACGTTGTACATGTGCTCACGATGGGGGAGGCCATGTGGCGGGAGGTGTCGGCCGGGCCTGGCGGTGCGATATGCAATCTTGATGCGGGTATCGTGAGCGTCGATGGCATGACATACTAGCTGGGTTAGGGTGACGGGGGGCGGCGCAGCGAAGATCGTGTCGTTTGACCTCATGGACAAGCGTGTCACCTCCACCACCACACCCGTGCCAGTCCGACACGATATATACCACCTGACGGAGGTGCACGGAAGGTTGGGCTTTGTCGGCTCCCGTAAGGTGTGGGTTCTGGAAGAGGGGCAACGGTGGAGCCACAAGTACAGCTTCGAGTAAGGTATCCCCCGTCGGCACTTCGTGTATGGGGAGTGTGTCTTGACGTGCAAAGGGTTGTGTTTTTATGGCCACCATACAAAAGGAAAGCCGTCATCCAATGACGACGATGCCATGCTGGTCGGCCCCCATGATGAGGGGACACTGGTCGTGAAGATGACACGCAAAAAGGGCAGTATTTTCAACGGCTACTATGAGACTTTTGCCTACGTCGAGACCACGGAGCCACTCAAGGTTTACGCATCCTAAATAAATGCTTAATGATGTATATTTGTTGTTGTATGGTTGGCTGCCTTGCAATAGGGTTCATCTTAGCTAAACATCTTTTTATAGAAGGAAACTAGGAAAATAAACACTGGCAAGTGTCTCGACCAATGTGAGTTAAGTCTTAAATTTTTTAGGAGATGTGGAAGTCTTGATTTTTGTAGGAGACGTGGAAGTCAAGTCATTGATGCTACTGCATCATTGCATTGTGATGTTGTATTCATCCCGCCGCAATAAAACTAGAATCACGGAAACACTATTTGTGAACCACAAATTAGTCCGGAAGTTGAACTTGGATTTTCAGATGACAAAAAACTACGGTAGCTATTAGCAAAAGTTACTCGAAACAGGCTTTTTCCCTGCTAGCAGCCACCCGATACAATGATACAAATGCCGGTATCTCAGCATAAGCAAGCCCAAACAAAAGAGAAAACAATGTCAAGAGCGACAGATCAACTAAACAAAGATGACTCGTAACCACTGCGTCCTCCGAAGATGACCCACCACACACCTAGACCTATGAAACATCGTGTAACAAGAAACATCTTCAACAAGGTAGCCGACGATGACGGTGTTGCCCGGGCTGACCTAAGGTTTCCTCAGTACGCAGAGGTAAGTGGAAAAGCGGTACACCTGACTCCATGCAAGTAGGAATGGTGACACCTGCATGCGTCACCCCGTCGGTGTCGGAAGACCAACAGGGATTTATTCTGACCCCAAAAAAACCACTACCCCGAAGGTTCCATAGTCTTCCACCCCATCGACGCCGCCCACCAACACGCGCCACCATGGTCTTGACGCCACCTTCGTCATCTCACTGTGAACCGAAGCAAGGCCTAGATGGAAAATAGAAACAACCATTTTGGGGATCAACAGTGTTGCAGCTGCCCGGTAGCCAATTGGACACGACAGTAGGAGCACACCAGGCGACCATTGGAACTGGAGGGCGGCAGTAGCACAACCACCTAGAGGGCGTCCTCCACCGCCAAAGACGGGTGCAGACCGGATGCAACAGCATAGACAAACCAGGCCAGGTAGGCCCTGCCGGACCTAGGATGGTTCGTAAAGTTCCTACCGCCACCCTGCATGGAGAGAGAGCGTGGTGATTTAATATCTTGTTCCTGAACATCATCTTTTACACAATCATTTGTGAGAAAGCAAAGATTATGTTTTTTTCATAGAAGACTTTAGGTGCTTTAGTCTATAGAAATTCAAAAAGAAATAGATACAGCTTGTTCAAAATTCAGAAGAACTAAGTGTTGTTTTCGTTTTGTATTTTTTTTTAGATTGCATAGGTTTCTTTTTTGTCTGAAACATGGAGAGAGATAGAGAGAGAGGGCATGTATCAAGCAGCCTAGCCCACACGAAGAAACACAGCGGCTCGTATACATTGACACACACGGTGAAAAAAATGGAGGAACCGCAACTCCGTGTTTCTAGAGAGCTTAGAGCTCTTAAAAGATGGGCAACATCTAATACACGCCCGCACGCGTTGACTCGCCCACTCACGTCAAGACTGTGATGGCCGTGGAGAAGAAAATGTAAAGAAAATGTATGTCAAATAGTACAAAAGAGAGACGGGAGGGAAAACAAGAATGATTTTACACTCGTAATGGCTTTTTTTCGGGTATAGTATTTAACTAGTAGCTTATTTAGTCCCTCCGCAGCTTCTTGGCATCTCCTTCTGTCTCGTTGCTCTTGGCATTTCCGGACTCGGGACGCTTGTTCGACTGCTGACGCAGCAAGATAGAATATATATAGAGAGTTAGACAATAATCCACAAACTAAACATCAATCGAATCAAGAAAGAAAAAAGGAATAAGAGAAAGGCAGAGCATGAGAGCAGACCATGTGTGTCTTGTCCGCTGCTGCTGATGAGTAGTACTGCTGAGATGTTGCTTTAAATTTCGACTGCTGCGTTGCCGAAGCCGCGGCAGATGAAGATGATGTTGGTAGCTGAGATGATGTGGGTTGCTGCGGCAGATGCAGATTATGCGCGTTGCCGGCCTTGCTTGTGGCTGTATCTGGGACGAAGAGCTGGCTCGATGCTTTTGAGGCAAGAGTCTTAGTGGCTGCTGCGGCCGATGAGATTCCGCCAACGAAAAATGAGGTGCTGGAAGCAAGTTATTCGCAAATGAGATGCGTGTTGTTGGCTTGGTGAGGATGAGGAGGAGAAACAGGTAGTGATATATATGTTCAAAACCTACTATATACTAAAACGTGTCTAGATACATCTTTTTTATAAACCTAAAACATCTTATATTTCTAAATGGAGGGAAGTATACGGAAGTCGATCGGAAATGAACCTTGCTGCGCCTGTAGTCTTCATCGTCGGCAGAATGGAGCTGACAAATGATGGTTGTTTCCTTTGGGCTGCTATGACATTATCTTGGGCATGGATTGGCTGGAAAGTATTGGTTCTATGAAGGTTCATTGGGGCAGGAAACAATTGGCATTCGAGCATCATGGGCATGCGGTACAGTTACAAGGTCTGGTCGCCAACACGACTACTTGCCCAGAAATTACTGCACACCAGTTGGAGGCATTGGATAAGATGGACTCTATTTGTCACTTGGTTCAGTTGAGAGAAGTCAAGGAACCAGATGAGCAAAATGATTGCCCCCTCTCCATTACTCAGTTGCTATCTGAATTTGATACTATCTTTGATGAGCCAAAGGGCCTGCCTCCGCCCCGTGAATTTGACCACGTTATCACTCTGTTGCCCAGGTCAAGACCTGTGAATCTGCGTCCATATCGTTACAACCCGGAGCAGAAGGATGAGATAGAGCGTCAGATAGCAGATATGCTCAAGCAAGGAACTATTCGCTTTAGCACTAGCCCCTTTGCCTCGCCAGTACTGCTGGTCCAGAAGAAGGATGGGACATGGCGTTTCTGTATCGATTTCCGATACCTCAACGCCCTAACTCTGAAGAATCGTTACCCTCTACCCGTCATTGACGAACTCTTGGATGAATTGGCGGGGGCATCGTGGTTCACCAGTCTGGATCTGCGAGCGGGGTATCATCAAATTCGCATGGCGCCGGGAGAGGAGCATAAGACAACATTTCAGACACATCAGGGTCATTATGAGTTCATGGTGATGCCGTATGGTCTGACAGGTGCGCCAGCCACGTTTCAGAACGCTATGAACAAAATATTTTCCCCTCTCTTGCGCCGATGTGTTTTGGTCTTCATAGATGATATAATCATCTATAGTTCCACATTGGAAGAGCACCAAGCACATCTACGAGCTGTCTTTCAGCTTCTAGCCGAACATCATCTCAAGGTGAAGCGTTCCAAGTGCACTTTTGCTCAGCCACGGCTCAAATATCTGGGGCATATCATTTCGGCAGAGGGTGTCTCAACCGACCCCAAGAACATTGAGGCGGTTCGAACATGGCCAACACCTGTTAATGCCAAAGACGTGCGCAAATTCCTTGGTCTGGCCGG
Source organism: Avena sativa (assembly GCA_916181665.1). Classification (NCBI taxonomy): domain Eukaryota; kingdom Viridiplantae; phylum Streptophyta; class Magnoliopsida; order Poales; family Poaceae; genus Avena; species Avena sativa. The sequence goes on from OV702285.1 coordinate 20,012,560, forward strand.
GTACTACCGTAAGTTTGTCAGAAATTTCGGTCTCATCAGTCGTTGCCTGACAGATTTGCTAAAGAAGAATGAAGTTTTTGTCTGGACAACGGACCATCAGGTGGCATTTGAATCTCTGAAACAAGCCTTACTGACTGCACCAGTGTTGACCTTGCCCAATTTCGAACGCCCATTCGTGGTGGAAAAAGATGCAAGTGATCGCGGCATTGGCGCTGTCTTAATGCAGGACAGTCACCCCCTGGCCTATCTGAGCAGGGCATTGGGCCCTCGACTGCGTCAGCTATCAACATATGAGAAGGAAAGTCTCGCAATTCTTCTAGCTATGGATCGTTGGCGCCCATACTTGCGCCAATCCCCATTTGTTATTCGAACGGATCAATGAGCTCTGTCTCACCTGGATGAACAGCGCTTAACAACTCCGTGGCAACAAAAAGCACTCACGAAATTGCTGGGACTGCAATACACCATTGAGTACAAGAAAGGCAGCACAAATCAAGTGGCTGATGCCTTATCTCGGCATCCTGCAATTTCTGAAGGGGAGATTCTAGCTATCATAGTGGGAACCCCTGACTGGCTTCAAGAAATTAGGGACGGTTACACTCGAGACATGGTGACACAGAAACTTCTACTCCAGATGGGAAAATCTGACAGTCCAGTGAAGCATCTAGCCTGGGATGGACCCCTACTCCGTTACAAGAAAAGAATTTGGGTGGGTGGTAATACTGCTATGCAACAAAAAATCTTGCAGTCCTTTCATGCGGGAGCAATTGGCGGGCATTCAAGGATCCATGCCACTCTGCAACGGGTGCGGCAGCTGTTTGCTTGGCCACACATAAAACCATCGGTGCATCAGTTCATTGAAGCTTGCTCAGTATGCAAACAAGCAAAACCAGAGCATGTTCGCTACCCTAGACTTCTAAAACCCTTGTTTGTTCCCGATCAAGCATGGCAGGTGGTCTCGCTCGACTTCGTGGAGGGCTTACCTCGCTCGACGGGTTTCAATTCTATCCTGGTGGTGGTGGACAAGATGACCAAGTACGCCCATTTCTTGCCTCTTGCGCATCCCTATACTGCAGCGCAGGTGGCACAGCTGTACATCGACCAAGTGTTCAAGTTGCACAGTATGCCGGAAGCTCTGATTTCTGACCGTGACAAGATTTTCACAAGTCAGCTGTGGCAATCACTGTTCAAACTATCAAGGACGGAGATGCGCATGAGCACAGCGTATCACCCGCAGACTGACGGGCAAACGGAACGAGTCAATCAGTGCCTAGAAACCTATTTACGATGCTTTATCAGTTCTTGCCCATCTAGATGGAGTAAATGGCTACCGTTGGCAGAGTTTTGGTACAACACTACATACCACTCGGCAATTAAGATGTCTCCGTTTATGTCTCTCTATGGTCACCCTCCACGGTACTTGGGAATTTCAGATACATCTGTACCGGTCGTGACAGATTTGCATGATTGGCTCCAGGAACGACAATTGGTGACTGCCCTGCTTCGCCAGCACCTTCATCGCGCAAATACTCGCATGAAGCACTTCGCGGATCGCAAGAGGTCTGATCGATCCTTTCAAGTCGACGATTGGGTTTATCTTCGATTGCAGCCATATGTGCAGACCTCGCTCGCCATGCGCGCCAACGCCAAGCTCGCCTTTCGCTTCTTTGGCCCCTTCCAGGTGGAACAGAAAGTTGGAGATCTCTCTTATCGTCTGAAGCTGCCAGAGACATCCAAGCTGCATCCTGTGTTTCACGTCTCGCAGCTGCGGGGCGGCGCGCCACCGACGGTTGTTCATCCGGAGCTCCCAGCTGTGGATGATGCGGCCCCCATCACCATGTTCCGCTACGGGTGCTGGAAACTCGTCAAGTTCGCCGTCGCAAGAACGACCTCGAGCAAGCACGAATCCAGTGGTCAGGCCTACCGGCGTCGCTGGCAACTTGGGAGAACTTGTTGGAGTTGAAGACTCGCTTTCCACGTGCGCCGGCTTGGGGACAAGCCGCTGCTAAAGGAAGGGGGAATGTCATGGGCCCAAGAGCCCATGTACCTGAAGAGGGACCGGGCCAGCGACCACGGCGCAACCGACGGGAGAACGGGCGCTACCCGGCTGCAGCGTGGACCCGCTGAGGCTACAAGATGAGGACCGAGTCATGCGTACGAGGGGGAGAGAAAAGAAGAAACCGGAACACGGCTCTGCTACTTGCCCCTTTGCTGTATCCTCTCCCTTCCACCTTGGCTCTTTTTCCCTCCCCAATTCCTGCTGAAATACTTGTATCAGACCCAAATTCCTGTGTGTGAATCAAATAGAGAGCGTGGTGCTGACACACGCCCGGTCGACAGCGCAGGCAGCTGCGTCATGGGCTTGAAGCATTCGTCTTGGAGGTCAAAACATACGATTCTCGCGGAGCCGCCGCCTCCGGTGACCCAATGGGTCGCTCCATTGGTGCTTACGATGCCGGCGTCAAGATTGCACTTTGTGCCTCTGGGGACCACCGGCACCTTCCGCCACGCTGCCTCGCCCGGAGTGAGCACGTGCACCGCGTTGAACTCGCAGACGCGGTCGAAGCTGCACGGCACGTGCACCACCTTGTACCGCCCCGTGACCAGATGGTAGCCAAAGTTGTACGCCGTGTCCCATCCCACCGGTCGGCGTCGACTCCCGGTAAACAGACCGGCGCCCCACAACGGCGAGACACGCAGCTTCTGCCTCGTGGCGGGGTTAACCACCATGATGACGCCACCAGGCTTGTTGTTGCTGCACAGGCAGAGAAGGCCATTGGACGTGCCGACCAGCTGCACGCCTGCTCTAAAGAAATTGGTGGGATCCGCCATGCGCTCGTAGGCCCCAATCGATGGCCATGAGAGGTACACGATGTGAGCTTCAGCGGAGGAGGTGTCCCAGATGAAGGGTCTGGCGCGGCTCTGCATCTCCGTTGTGCGCTTGTCGACCAGGTCGCGCCAGTGCCGGCAGACGAGGCGGGCACGGCGGCGGGAGCTCGGCGGCAGCCGCTGCAGGATGTCCAGCAACACGTCCGTGGAGAAGTGTAGTTCCATGGCCGCGCGCGGATTTTCTGCTCGCTCTTCCTTCCAAAGGCCTGCTCGCGTGTTGGTTACCAAGGGTCATTGTTGCCTTGTTTAGTAGGGGAGGGACGTAAGTCTCTACTACTTATTAAAGGAGAAAACGACAATATGGTGGTACGTCGTTCTGAATTTGCCCCTCCACTTGAAACAATTTACATGTAGTGCCACCGCAGAGATCAAATAGCTAGCTACCCTCGTCCCCGTGCAGATTGGTTACCTAGCCACGTTCTCCTACCACCGAAGTGACCGAACCGCCCGTTAACAAGTAAAAAAAATCCTTTCATCCCCTTGCAACCGAACGGCAAAGCGGCGGCCCTCCCACTCGCCTCCTCTCCGACAGGCCCGACGCCGCATCTCTACCTTCCCACCTTCCTCACCCATGATCTTGTTCCCCGTCGCGACATTGATTTGTCTGTAATCTGCAGGTACAGAGCGCCCGGAATCTTGCAGAGGAGAGGGTAACGAGATGGAGACCACCCACCGTCTGGCGCGGGATTGCAGAGTGTGACGACCGTGATGGAGGTGACACAGAGACGGCGGCGGGGATGACTCCGAGCAGCCTGGGAGGACCGACTCCAGCGTCGCCCCTCCGAAAAAAGAGCCTCGAGTAAGTCAAGTGAGAGCCGACTCGCTCATCCCCGCTCCAATACACGTGCGCTTGATTCCTAACCGCCATCATCTACTCGATGTTCTCCCAGCTTCCCTCAAATTGACGAGCCTATGTTGTTTCGGTAAATTTATGTATAGCCCGTATGAATCGGAGGCGGACATGTTGAGGATTTGAGGAGCGGGAGGCCACTGTAGGCGGAGCATGGCGCTGCATCGCTACTCCCATTAAGGGGACGTCGATGTACGAGGTACCTTGGCGTCGACTGATGGAACCAGTCTCTGGATTGCAGGGGGAAATTGCAGGATCACCCTGTTATACGTGCAGGTGCAGCGGTGGCGCCACTGTTTGCCGACCACACGGTCGTCAGTCTCGGCCCCTCGGACTCCCAATCAAGGGCCACATGCCCGACCTTACTCAACATATCCTCAAGGTAAGCTCGAAGCCTTGGGTCTCTTCTCTCTGAATAATCAAATTTTGTGACGGCTTTTGTAATTCTGCAACTGTTATTTGGGTGCAGAGTTACCAGATGATAGTGAAACAGTGCAACCCTCGATAGAGAACAAACAAATGAGGGGCTTACCTTGTTCTACATGTTAGGAACACCACTTCATTTCTACTACTTGAAGTATGGAAGAGATACACAAGCTAGGAACACCAGCTCTTTCTGTTTCTTTAAATTCCCACTCCCAGAAACAAGCGACGGTGGTTTGTGTTGTTGTCATCAAGTAGTATGTAACATTAGATCGGAACAAATACTAAATGACAAATGTGTATTGCAGCCGAAGTGAAGAGATTATCCCGACTTAGAGGCATGTGTGGAGAAAGTACCTGATGTGCCGGACGAGCAGGTCATGGTACAGAAAGTGTTCTTAGTTTTCTGAATTTAGGGCTCTTCTACCATAAAAAAACCTTTTAAGCAGATTGTGACCACACACAGGAAGCAGGCACTACAACGCTATTATATTTCACATTGATCTGGTATCAAGTTACTCACTTTTCTTGATTTACTTCCGGGCTGTCTTTCTGTACATTATCGTGTTTTTTTACATGTCCTTATACCTTAGTTTGCAGAGTTTGATTTTCTTCATTGTCACTGGAGCTCAGGTTAATTGTTGAACAGAACACGTCTATGCCGGCTATAATTTTGTGTAGTATTGAGTCGGCTATCGGAGGAAGGGGACAGTTGCAGTCCTTGGTACGGAGCTCCTCCACGGAAACTTGTAATTTTTCCGAAGGACTCCCTGTTCAGGAGACCGTCCTGACAACTTCTCCCTTGCCAGCTGCGAGGACCTCTGCAAATACTTTCTCTCCCAGATCTTCTCCACCAGTATATGGGCATCTTCTTATTGCAATTCGTGAGTTCTAACAACGTAAGCACGGACTAACCAGTTCCGCATTTATCTGTCCACAACCAATTTAGCAATTCTTGGCGTGCTACCTTTTGCAGTCTTAGTTCCGAAAGAAGAGGTAAGAACTGAACCACTACATACACAACTATGAAAGGACCTAGCATGTGTTCTTAGCAAGAAGGCAATCAATCCAATGCTTCTACCATTTTTTTCCAGAAAAGTTGCATACGGAGACAACGTCACACATGGAGGAAGAATATGTTCTCTGCATTACATCATTATTTCCAGTTGGGGCACACCTGATAGCTGGGTCGAGGAAATGTTATGCTTTGTCTCCATCCCATGGAGAAGCTACATAGGTGTTTCCTACTAGGAGAACAATCATGTTGGTAGGTGCAATGAGCTGAATTATGAATTATTTCTTTGATCTGCATTTAACTTCCATAGAATTCCCACAAGTAACTTCTGCTTTCTTAATTATTGCACATTCTGCAAGTGGAATATAAAGGTGGATCAATTCTCTATTTTTATGTGTTTTTTCAGTGAAACCTTACCGTGAACTAGCTTAGTCGCCATACAGAATAGTATGCCATACAGAATAGTACAAGTTCCAGTCACACCTTCCCTTACTAGATTTTACGTTATGATACTCTATGTATGTTTTAGTAGAGAGGCAAACCAAAGGAGAGAAGTAAATGTCATGTGAAAACACAATACAGTTGTGAGTCTAAACCATCAGTGCATATGAACATTGGATATTTAGCTATTTCATAATGCTTTTTAATATATATATTTTTAAGGCTGAGATTTTGCAATTCTGTGAAGAACAACTGTCTAGAATAGAACAATATGAACCATTGTTTTTGGTTTACCCTAGAAGTAGTACCAAACTAGGAATAATTTGTAGTTCAAATAAATCATGGGAGTATATATTTGTGCATACATTCGATGGTGTTTGGATAATTGTTTTTGTACAGTTCATAGATGCTTAATTCCCTTTCTTTATTCCTGGTTATAGACGCACAATATATTTGAGCACTTATCTGATGCTACATGGAATCTCCGTGAGATCAAATTACACAGGCTATTGAGACATCCGGATATAGTTGAGATCAGGCATATAATGTTTACCTCCGTCGAGGAGGGGCTTCAAGGATATTTATGTTCCTTTTGAGTTAATGGATGCAGACCTCCATAAAGTCATCAGGGTCAATAATTAATTAACCAAAGAGCACCATCTATTTTCTCTATCTGATGCTATGTGCACTGAAATTTATTCATACCGGTATGCTATTTTTTCAAATCGAAATCCGAGTTCTATTATTATGTTATCATATTTATTAAGTATCTAGGGGTAGTTCTTTTTATATCCACACTACAGTATTGATGCTTTGATATAGTCCATTAGGAGCATACATAATTTGGCGTAGTGCACTCGCGCACAAGTTTCACTGCAGTGTTAAAAGTTAACTGAATAACATTCGTGTAGAGCTATAGACCACATGGAACACCACAGTGAAACCTTGCGCATGTCGTGCATACATACTAGCAAGTTCCTTTTTCTATTTAGGATACATACGTATTCTCAAAAATGTGTTTTTCTGTACAATACTTCTTCAGCAAATCAATCCTCTAGAAGGGAACACCAAGCTTTGGGGATCGGAGCCGTTCCATCATCTCAGCGCTATTGAAATAAACCTTTTTTTATTCTTTTGTTGAATGGAATTTACACACAAAAAAATGACAGCCTATATGAAAAGTAGAGCAATAGGTATTAGTCAAGCACATTTGTTGTAGATTGCTTCCTTCTTACTGACATTGACAACTCTGTTTTCTCAAATATTTAATTATTTGTGTCATTTCCTGGTTCTATAAAATTATAATAATTTAGTTACCAGCTGTAAATAAATTATGATCTAATAGGTAGTTGTGCGCTTTTTAGGTAATATGCCATTTTCCCAGTTTTGGAGAGTGAAACAAGCTGAGACTGCACAAAAGCACAAAATGTTTAAGCTCAGAGCATACCAGAGGATGTATTTAGTCATGCTACAAGGAGCACCTTATTTTAGTTCTTCAGTCTATTTTCGGATTTTTGTTGATTTTTATATGTATATTTGAAATCATGAGCATACATCGTCTAATGGTAACTTTTAAGCCCCGAGTAGCATTCCAGCATATATATCTTTTATAGGATGGTAATCATGGTAAATTTATACCTGATGAGCTCTTACAGTGCTGCAACAATATCCAACCCGACATAGCACAACGGCAACTCTTATATCGTCGGTGTCACACCTAAGAAGGGGCGGGTCAAAGATTTTGAGAATGTTGGTGAGAAGGAACATGGATGCGGCCATACCTTTTATGTAGAGTCCACCGAATAATCATGGTTAACTTGTGACCACTGTGTTGACATAAGGGTTAAGTTTTCTTACTAACATTTGAGTTTCTGGCCAGTCAACGTTATGTGTGTAACGTTCAATTGTGTGCTAAATATAGTTGACCAATCTGGTTCCAATATCTTCCTCGAAGTTTTCTCTTGGGATGTCATCTTCATTTTTTTGACATGTCATCTTCATTGTTTTAATTTTGAGTTGATTACTAAATGGAAGATTAGCACACGAGTACCGCTTCTACTTGGGCATACACATATATAGTGGCATGCGACTTGAGAACCTGCTGTACGTTGTTGTATAAGTTACTACAATCTCGTATTTTCATTGTTATCACTATATTTCTAAACAAAAAATCTCATAAGGCAATGGTTGATTCCACACGAGGTCTCAAGTGGCAAGTAAATCCAAATATTCAGTCGCTTGCAACGTTGTTCAATAGTTGGTCTGTGATAGACTAAAAAAACTCTGAACACAAATTGGTAAAGATAATTCACTTGTCCAATGTTGTCATGTCATTTGTGTTTCTAATGGTTGTTTCTTTGAAGGTTTTGCTCTCTTATGCTTCTATGGGCACTTTAACTTGTTCTCCATTGACACATGCCTCTTCAGTATCTATTTTGGACCCTCTTTCCGTGTCGCCATCGCTAGGGAGTAAACTCTTTGATCTCACAACATGCAATTCAAGTTACAAAGAATTGCATTCTACCTAAGAGACGCACTATCATTAGCACAACTTGGCTTGGATGCCGATATATTTTTCTAGCCACCTAGATTACGAGTTGGTATTCCAAAAAGTCTAGAGAATATCTCTAACATAAACTCAAATAGATTACTCCTTTTCTTTACTATTCAACATAATGATGAGGCAATCATCCACAGGAATGCATCTGGTTATTTTGATGTTTACGTTATGATCTCATGGAATTGCAAAGAATTGTTTCATCCACTGTGCGCGGTGGTTATTTTATGTTGGACCTTTTTAGTGTTTACGCATGAAATATACATGCTAATAACATCGCATGGAGTGGTGAATGGTAACAAGTTATGGAAGAAGTTTTTGATACACTTACATACGTATTAGAGAATGAAAAATGAAACAGGAGACAATATCCGCGGCAATATCTAAGGAGCATAAGAGGAGTAGATATTAATTGATAAAAAATCAGTCAACTGTTTATTTCATATTCAAACGATGTATGTTATATCCTTGTCGAAATATACTTCAAACGAAGTAGGATTTTAGAGATTCTTAGATTATATGGTGCCCGTATTTATACACATAAATTTTTGCATGTAGTGTACCAGATTCTAAAAAAAAGAACCGTAGCAACGCACGGGTATTCAACTAGTAACTGTTAATTGGGATAATTTGGTTGGAATTTGACAACGTGGTGGTGGATTCGATCCTGACTTAATATTTGGACCCGGCTTCTGTAAATATTGATTGATGCATCGACCCAGCCACAGTTTGTCTCGGTACTGCAATCAAACTTGACAGCTACGTTATGTTCCAAGTAAAAACGGAAACATCGACTCAGGATATATTCGGCTCGATCCTGTCCGTTTCAAGAGCACGCGAGAACGGCGCAGAAGGGCATTTGACGGATCGTGGTGGAAGGGAAAAGTGGCCATGGAACGGTGCGTCTCCACGGACGTGTTGGTGGAGATCCTGCAGCGCCTCCCCCTTGCTCTCGGCGCCGTGCCCGCCTCGTCTGCCGGCGTTGGCATGACGTCGTCAACAACCGCACCACAGAGATGCAGAGCCGTCCAAAGCTCCTCATCTGGGACACCTACTGCCCCGTCGCCTACGTCGCCGACGAACTGTCATCATCATCCACGGCGAGCTACACCGAGCTATGGAGTCCCTCCCGGTATCGGGACTGGCAGCTGGTAGGCACCTGCAACGGGCTGCTCTGCCTATGCGACAAAAACAAGATCGTTGGCGGCGCCATCAACCTCTTGAACCCAGCCACGGGCGAGATGCTGCCGGTCCCGCCGCTGCCATGCGCCAGCCAGTTCATCGGGAGCTATTGTTGTAAGAAGTGGGGCGACGCGTATAGCTTCGCGTACCACCCCACAACAGGACAATATAAGATTGTGCACGTCCCGTGTAGCTACGAACGGGTGTGCGACTTCCACGTTGTACATGTGCTCACGCTGGGGGAGGCCATGTGGCGGGAGGTGTCGGCCGGGCCAGGCGGTGCGATATGCAATCTTGATGCGGGTATCGTGAGCGTCGATGGCATGACATACTAGCTGGGTTAGGGTGACGGGGGGCGGCGCAGCGAAGATCGTGTCGTTTGACCTCATGGACAAGCGTGTCACCTCCACCACCACACCCGTGCCAGTCCGACACGATATATACCACCTGACGGAGGTGCACGGAAGGTTGGGCTTTGTCGGCTCCCGTAAGGTGTGGGTTCTGGAAGAGGGGCAATGGTGGAGCCACAAGTACAGCTTCGAGTAAGGTATCCCCCGTCGGCACTTCGTGTATGGGGAGTGTGTCTTGACGCGCAAAGGGTTGTGTTTTTATGGCCACCATACAAAAGGAAAGCCGTCATCCAATGACGACGATGCCATGCTGGTCGGCCCCCATGATGAGGGGACACTGGTCGTGAAGATGACACGCAAAAAGGGCAGTATTTTCAACGGCTACTATGAGACTTTTGCCTACGTCGAGACCACGGAGCCACTCAAGGTTTACGCATCCTAAATAAATGCTTAATGATGTATATTTGTTGTTGTATGGTTGGCTGCCTTGCAATAGGGTTCATCTTAGCTAAACATCTTTTTATAGAAGGAAACTAGGAAAATAAACACCGGCAAGTGTCTCGACCAATGTGAGTTAAGTCTTAAATTTTTTAGGAGATGTGGAAGTCTTGATTTTTGTAGGAGACGTGGAAGTCAAGTCATTGATGCTACTGCATCATTGCATTGTGATGTTGTATTCATCCCGCCGCAATAAAACTAGAATCACGGAAACACTATTTGTGAACCCCAAATTAGTCCGGAAGTTGAACTTGGATTTTCAGATGACAAAAAACTACGGTAGCTATTAGCAAAAGTTACTCGAAACAGGCTTTTTCCCTGCTAGCAGCCACCCGATACAATGATACAAATGCCGGTATCTCAGCATAAGCAAGCCCAAACAAAAGAGAAAACAATGTCAAGAGCGACAGATCAACTAAACAAAGATGACTCGTAACCACTGCGTCCTCCGAAGATGACCCACCACACACCTAGACCTATGAAACATCATGTAACAAGAAACATCTTCAACAAGGTAGCCGACGATGACGGTGTTGCCCGGGCTGACCTAAGGTTTCCTCAGTACGCAGAGGTAAGTGGAAAAGCGGTACACCTGACTCCATGCAAGTAGGAATGGCGACACCTGCATGCGTCACCCCGTCGGTGTCGGAAGACCAACAGGGATTTCTTCTGACCCCAAAAAAACCACTACCCCGAAGGTTCCATAGTCTTCCACCCCATCGACGCCGCCCACCAACACGCGCCACCATGGTCTTGACGCCACCTTCGTCATCTCACTGTGAACCGAAGCAAGGCCTAGATGGAAAATAGAAACAACCATTTTGGGGATCAACAGTGTTGCAGCTGCCCGGTAGCCAATTGGACACGACAGTAGGAGCACACCAGGCGACCATTGGAACTGGAGGGCGGCAGTAGCACAACCACCTAGAGGGCGTCCTCCACCGCCAAAGACGGGTGCAGACCGGATGCAACAGCATGGACAAACCAGGCCAGGTAGGCCCTGCCGGACCTAGGATGGTTCGTAAAGTTCCTACCGCCACCCTGCATGGAGAGAGAGCGTGGTGATTTAATATCTTGTTCCTGAACATCATCTTTTACACAATCATTTGTGAGAAAGCAAAGATTATGTTTTTTTCATAGAAGACTTTAGGTGCTTTAGTCTATAGAAATTCAGAAAGAAATAGATACAGCTTGTTCAAAATTCAGAAGAACTAAGTGTTGTTTTCGTTTTGTATTTTTTTTTAGATTGCATAGGTTTCTTTTTTGTCTGAAACATGGAGAGAGATAGAGAGAGAGGGCATGTATCAAGCAGCCTAGCCCACACGAAGAAACACAGCGGCTCGTATACATTGACACACACGGTGAAAAAAATGGAGGAACCGCAACTCCGTGTTTCTAGAGAGCTTAGAGCTCTTAAAAGATGGGCAACATCTAATACACGCCCGCACGCGTTGACTCGCCCACTCACGTCAAGACTGTGATGGCGGTGGAGAAGAAAATGTAAAGAAAATGTATGTCAAATAGTACAAAAGAGAGACGGGAGGGAAAACAAGAATGATTTTACACTTGTAATGGCTTTTTTTCGGGTATAGTATTTAACTAGTAGCTTATTTAGTCCCTCCGCAGCTTCTTGGCATCTCCTTCTGTCTCGTTGCTCTTGGCATTTCCGGACTCGGGACGCTTGTTCGACTGCTGACGCAGCAAGATAGAATATATATAGAGAGTTAGACAATAATCCACAAACTAAACATCAATCGAATCAAGAAAGAAAAAAGGAATAAGAGAAAGGCAGAGCATGAGAGCAGACCATGTGTGTCTTGTCCGCTGCTGCTGATGAGTAGTACTGCTGAGATGTTGCTTTAAATTTCGACTGCTGCGTTGCCGAAGCCGCGGCAGATGAAGATGATGTTGGTAGCTGAGATGATGTGGGTTGCTGCGGCAGATGCAGATTATGCGCGTTGCCGGCCTTGCTTGTGGCTGTCTCTGGGACGAAGAGCTGGCTCGATGCTTTTGAGGCAAGAGTCTTAGTGGCTGCTGCGGCCGATGAGATTCCGCCAACGAAAAATGAGGTGCTGGAAGCAAGTTATTCGCAAATGAGATGCGTGTTGTTGGCTTGGTGAGGATGAGGAGGAGAAACAGGTAGTGATATATATGTTCAAAACCTACTATATACTAAAACGTATCTAGATACATCTTTTTTATAAACCTAAAACATCTTATATTTCTAAACGGAGGGAAGTATACGGAAGTCGATCGGAAATGAACCTTGCTGCGCCTGTAGTCTTCATCGTCGGCAGAATGGAGCTGACAAATGATGGTATCGTCGGTCCCTTGCCCCCTGCCCTGAGCGCGGCGACTCTGGCCCCTGCGCCTCCGTACCTTCCCTTACCACCGCCGGCGGCCTGCTGCTGCTTGTCTCCTCCTGCCATCGTAGTACCTAGGTGAGAGCTGTGGGTCAAGACTCGAGAGTAGTGTACGTGTTGAATTGAATGAGGAGTGAAGGGATGGACGACGTACGGCTTATTTATACAATGGAATTAGCGGAGCAGGTTCGTCGTCATTATTTTATGTAAGTATGCATTAGGGTGTAGTTGGTTTGGTTAGCCATGAGTGAACGAGATGACTAGAAGGAGTGTACATGATTAAGTATTGCCCGTGATTGATTACAATACTCCTCCCACAAGCCAAATCAATTAATTAAGAAGAAAGGTTAATCAAACCACACTAAATTAGTACTCCAGATAGGCAACAGGGGCGTGATGGTGTGAACGCGCGACGCCTTGACCCGAGGGAGACGCGGCAGCCACCCACCACCCTCCACCGAGCTCGGCGACTCCGCCTCCATTCAGTCGTCGGCCGATCGAGAGACGAGAGACCCACACGGTTTCCTCGTCAGCTCTAAAGGTGTTAGAACGTGTGCAGCGTATACAAAATGGGTGGCTAATAATACTTTTCAGTCCTTAGAACTATGTTTAAACGGTGGAGAAGATGAGTCTAAGAGTATCTCTGGCAACTTTTCGTAAGGCAGAGTTGGGTTTTTTGGCCACTTGGGTCCTTAAAGCGCCTGAAAACCGCGCCCAACCCACCCTCATAATTCTTTTTTGGCGCTGGCGCGTTTTGTTATCTAGCGTCCCCAGACCGAACACAACCCATAGGAAGTCTAGCGGGGACGCCAGATGAAGCTAAAAACGACACGAGCAGGCCCTGACAGTGAGATGCAATGAGATAGGTGCTTCGTTTCTAGCCCTAACGGGTCCCGTCGTCTGGCCACGCGGCGGTGCGCCTTGTTCCCGCCCTTTCCAACTCTTCTCGTCTAGGTTTCCCACCCTTTCCCGCTTTATCTAGGGTGCTCGCCATTGCAATCCATAGATCCACACTGCTCTCTCTCACCATGGACACCCGACACTGGGTCTATCTCACCCTCGAGGAGACGGAGGTGCTGTACTCCTCCAGCTACCCATGTCTGTCGGGCTACCAGCTGCCCCCCGACTGGATGCTGAGCGTCGGAGGGGTGCATGTCCTCCTATGCCTCGCGGTTTCGCCCATCGGGCGGCCATCACGAGCCATTACTACCTCGATCTCATGACGGAGTAGCGGATGAATCCCAATTGGTGCCCCGACAACAACGCGACCTGGACCGCCTTCTCCGCTAATCGGTGAGAAAGAGAGCTCGCTAGGTACGAGGGCAACAGCCCTCCTCCAGTGAACCACAACGAAGCCGGCCGGTGGCTGTGATGGGCGAACCGGACACTCGCGGGTGTGATACGCCACATCACCGAAGGAGATAACCCTCGCATGCGGTACCCGCACTTTCAGCCACCGCAGAGCCCAATCAAGGGTAGCAGCGGCCGCGGGCGCGACGCGTCGCCAAACGAGACACTCCACCTCCGGGCGTCCTGCCTTCGAGGCCGGAGTGGCGGGTGCCTCCGGAATACTCTATGGCCGCACGCCATCTTGGACGCACCGGCGATCGGGGGAGTTTCCGGGGCAGCGCGCGGCCATGCGTGCCTCTTTTTATTGCACAGAGGACGACACAGTGGCTTGCTGCAGCAGTTCAGCCGCCGGTCCCCGCAGCCTGCGTTGATCGACGGTCTCTGTTACGCGCATAAAACCGCGGAAGGGCAGTTACAGTCACGCACAACAAGTGGCAACGACGATGACCTCGAAGCAGTATACTACAGAACTAGACATGATTACGGCTAGTTTCATTTTCCGAGCATGTAATAAAAATCGCCAATTAAATAAATTTCAAGATTGTTATGGGCGTAAGGATGGGGCTACCCCTCCCCCCTTCCAAATCGTGAACTTATCTGACACCCCCCATACGGCCCAAACCAGGCCGCGCCGAACGTCGTAATATTCTTAGACTTGTGTCTAGTACAAGATCCAGGGTCTAGTTGATTAAAATATTTGGTATAATAGTTTGAGGTCTCTTCATTGGCCGGAACACTAGCAGTTTAAAGGAAAAAGAGGGAAAAACTACTACATGGGACCCATACACAAGGAGTCTAAACTGTGGAGCAGTTTTGATTCTTCTAGACTCATGTCTAGTTATTTTCCTAGCTCGTGTCCAAGTGTTAGCACACTGCACATGCCCAGTTTATGAACTGTTCATGGTTTCTAAGAGCATCTCCAATGCGCTGATAGTGGGCCTCCCAGTAAGCTTGTCAGCGGAGCGCACTAGATCGTATGGCAGTTCCAATAAGCTTCTGATTTAAGATGCCTTCTGCTAAAAGCAAATTGTAAGATGGCTATGTCTAATACTTTCTTCGTCTGAAAATAAGTGACTTTCATTTTTCTAGATTAAATGTATAGATACACGTAAATCTAGAAAACCCAAATCACTTATTTCTGAATAAAAGGAGTATTTTAGAGGGCGCAATGTGGAAGAATAGCTCTATTATTCGGGAGATCAAGACTAGAAATGCGATAATTGATGTGTGCATTTCTGTCCATGAGGGTAGAGCTTTTAATGTCGAAGCACACAACTTTGCTAAGCGGTCGATTTCATTAGATCAAGGGCGCCACATGTGGCTTGTCGTGCCAAATTCTGTAACATTTCCTATAAACATTTTGCATGATCAAGTTTTAGAGTGGTTGGAATTTTTAATTGTTGGGTTGTATCCCTCCACATGGAGGTATGTTGGCAACCCAACATCCTCCCGTGAAATTTCAACATGTTTTAACCATTGATCAACGTTCGTATCCAACGGCTGAGGTGCTCCTTGGGAGAGGAGTAAACAAGAAAACCCTAGCCACCCTTGGTGGCTGTGTGAGACATGTTATGAGAGTGTGTATGATCTGAGCAAACGAGAGGGTGAGAGAACACACAAGAACACCACAACCTAGTGAGAAGAGAGGAAGAAGAAGAAGAGGTGATTTTTATTAAGATTTTTGAGATCTGACCGGTCTGTCTTCAAGTTGGTCTTTGGAGGCTCAAACATGCTTGTATTGGCTTCAAACTTGGTGAGCTTGTTTCTTATTTTGAGTATTTCAATCTGGTTAGCTGGTTTGAGATTTGGGTCAGTGTAGCATCAGATTCGGAAGCGGTTAGTTTAGTTTGAACTTCTGTAGTTTCAGCATAGAGCATTTTTTATCGACGGACAGTTTGGACAGGCAAACAATGTCCGATTAGCCTAAAATTTGGCACATATATTGCATACTTGTATGCCAGATTGTATACCAAGTTTGGTGCTGATTGGATCTACGATTTAAGAGAAGTTTGCTGATTACCGAAGAGGATAGAAACTGAGATACTCTGCTTTGGTGTAATCTTTCTCTCAAGTGGTTGTTGTTGTTGTTGCCAGTTGGCAACGTGTTAAGTGTGTTGTATATCTCTAGATGTTCTAGAGAAGACTCTGTACCTAGGTTTCTCATAGTTAAGCTCGCGTGGACCGGTTGGTCCGCACCTATGGTTTTTTCCTCCTCACCTTGAGGAGGTTTTTCCATTTAAATCCTTGTGCCACCTGTGCATGTGCTCATTATTTTATTTCCACCGCATATCTCTTGATTGAAACTATCCTTGGGGTTCAGCGCAAGCAGCGGGGGTTGTGCATCCTTCCCCCAACAAAGTGGTATCAGAGTTGAGGTTCAGTTCGTAGTCAGTTTCAGAGCAAAGTTTGTTTTGGTCTAAGGCATTTGCTTGTGGTGAAAGATGGAAGTGCATACCAGCAGAATGATTTCTTTGAATGGTACAAATTATCAAGCATGGAAGAGTAAGATGAAGGACTTGTTATATGTGAAGGATTACTGGAAGCCGGTATTCTCCACTGAGATGTCTAGTGATATGCAAGAAGATCATTGGAAGGTACTTCATCTCCAAGCTTGTGGGTTCATCCGACAATGGGTGGATGATAATGTTTTGAACCATATAATTGATGAGTCACATGCACATACCTTATGTCATAAATTGGAGGAGTTATATGCCCGCAAATAAGGCACTAACAATATGTTCTTGATCAAGAAATTGATGTGTTTGAGGTACAAAGAGGGCACTCCAATTGCAGATAATGTGAATGAATTTTAGGTCATTATAAATCAGCTATCTTCAATGGTAATCACATTTGAAGATGAAGTGAGAGCCTTGCTGCTACTTGGCTCATTACCGGACACTTGGGAGACCTTTAAGGTCACCGTGTGAAATTCAGAACCTAATGGAATAGTCATTTGGAACGTTGCAGAGACCAAGTACTAAATTAAGAGTCCAGAAAAATTGCTGATAAGGATGGTTCTTCCTCACATTCTGAAATGTTATTGACCGAGTCACGAGGGAGAAGCAAGAGCAAAGGTCCGAGTAAGGGAGGAGAAAGAAGTAGAAGCAAATCAAGGGGAAAAGACAAGTATGTTGGTATTATATGTCATCACTGCCATGAGAAGGGCCACATCAAGTGGCATTGTTTACAATGGAAGAAAGACAAAAAGAAAAATAAGAAAGTTCAGAAATAAACCGGAAGTGATAGTGACAGTGAGGGAGGCCAGATTGCTGTGGTTGAGGAGATCATGTTTCTTGGGCATGAAGAATATGATGGCACCAGTGTTTCCACCATTGAGGAGAGGATCACTGTAGTTTCTGATGATACCATCAGCCTTGCAGATGGTGATGAGATGACTTGGATTCCGGATAGCGGTGCTAGCATATATGCTACATCTCGCAGAGTGCTCTTCACCAACTACACAACATGTGATTTTGGTGTTCTGAAGATGGAAAACAATGATAGAGAAAATATCACTGGAAGAGGAGATGTGCACTTGGAGACTGAAAAATGGTACGACACTAGTCCTCAAGTCGGTGAGGCATGTTGAGGCCCTTCGGCTCAACACTACTAGGAAAAGGCCTATCAGTGGCGCATCACTTTGGGACTTCTGTGGCGCATATGGGATACGCCACTGTTATCTCGCCACTAAAGTGTAGTTCTGTGGCGCATATTGAAATGCGCCATAGAAGTCTCAAAAAAATTTGTGGAGTCCCCAACCAGATCTTAAACTTCTGTGGCGCATATTGCCAATATGCGCCACTGATGTTTTTTCAAAATTCAAAAAAAAAACAGCCAGATCTGGCCGGAGGTGGGGGTCGTCGGTGGAGAAGAGGAGGAGGCCGTCGGTGGAGGAGGGGCTCGACGGAAGAGGGGCACGACAGAGAAGGAGGTGGAGGTCCCGATGGAGGAGAGGAGGAGGCCGTCGAAGGAGGAGGTCGCTGAAGGGAATATGCCCTGAGAGGCAATAATAAAATGTTTATTATGTGTATTCCAAGTATATGATAGATGTTTATTTTGCATGCTATAATTGTATTAATACGGAAACGTTAATACATGTGTGTTAAACAAACAGAAAGTTCCTAGTTATGCCTCTCTCATAAACTAGTTTGTTGATTAACAAGATGATCACGGTTTCCTGATCATAGACATTGGATGTTGTTAATAACGAGATCACAACATTAGTGTAATGGTGTGATGAACATTCATACGAAGTATAGCATTACGATCAAATTCATTGATTTTATATTTCTATAAAAAAACTACGAAGTAGTCCTAATCCTTAGACCATGAGATCATGCCAATCACTAACACCAGAAGAGTTTCTTATTGACATCAAACGTCACTCCGTAACTGGGTGATTATAAAGATGGCTTCAAAGCTACTAAAGTGTTATGTTGAGAATCATGGATCAAGAGTGGAATTTGTTCATCCCGATGACGGATAGATATGCTCTGGGCCCTCTCGGTGATATCACATTGGTTAGCTTGCAAGCAAGTGATTTGATCACTAGAATGTTATATCACGGGAACGAGAAAAGAGTGCATGTCAGTAACGAGATCAAACTAGGTATGGAGATACCGATGATCGAATCTCGGACATGTAATATATCGTGAAACAAAGGGATTAAGATACAAGCGTAAAAGGTTCCGACGATCACAGGAAAAGTCATCGTTGAATGTGTGGGAGTCAGTATGGATCTCCAGGTCCCGCTACTGATTATTGATCAGAGAAGGGTCTCGATCATGTCCGAATTATTCGCTAACCATAGGGTGACACACTTAAGGGACACTGGCATCCAGTTGGAGCAAATGTTTCATGCCGAAAGTATAAACAAGCGCAGGAATTTATTTCACTAGATATCGAAACAGGTTTTCGGGTGAAATTGCATAAAGTGGTTATGCATGTGAAATGGAATTCTAGCAAGGGGTTATTTGTGAATGTTTGTCATTAAAGTAATTGACAAAATTCTGAATAAAATAAAATAGTTTTATTTAATGAGAGTTTGCATTAAATTTAGTGGAAATTTAATGGGAATTTGAGTGGACTTTTGAGTGGAGGGAATTTAAAGGAATTTTGTGAGTGGAGTGTCCACCCACATGAAGAGGGGAGGGCAAGGGGGCAGCCCCCATGCGCCGGCCACCCCCTTGGGGTTCCCCCCCTCCTCCTATAAAAGGAGCCCCCCTCCTCACTTGTCTCTCACACCTCCTCGTGAAGGATCTCTCTCCCCCTCTAGAATTTATCCCCCATGGTCTCGGACTAGCGAGATACATGTTCCCGGTGGCTATTCGGTAAGAAAGGGTTGTGCTTCCGCTGCATCGCTGGAGCGAGGAGGCGGAGGTTGCCCGGTGTCTTGTACGTGTGTGCGAACACGGATGCGGTGCTAGGACTTCCTCTCGATCTTGAGATCGTCAAGAGATCGTATACATCAACCACGAGTTGAACTCGTTAAGCTTTGTCGGTCTTCAAGGGTATGTTCTCTACGGATATACATCCGCCCATTGTTTGTATCTAGTAGATAGATCTTGGTACATAGTTCCCATCGTAGGAAAATTTTTGTTTTCTATGCTGCGAACCCTACAGTGGTATCAGAGCCGGATCTATGCGTAGATACTTTACACGGGTAGTACACATATGAGTATGTGGGCGATGATGATCATGTTGTTGCTCCTTTGTTTTAATTTTGGATATTTGTGGCATAGTGGGATGAAGCGGCCCGGACAAACTTTACATGTCCTCGCACATGAGACCTGTTCCACGCTTGCCATGCAACTAGTTTGCATAAGTGGCTAGCGGGTGTCTGTCTCTCCTACTATAGACAATATCTATTTTGCAACGAATTGTCAACAATTTGGTTATCCTCGTTGTGGTTCATGTTCGTAGGTAAGAACGGTTCTATCTCGAAAGCCCTAAGCCACGTAAAACTTGCAATGGATAAATTAGAGGCGTCTAGTTTAGATTGTTGCTGGGCTAGTGTTATGATATGGTGATGTTGCAAGTAGAAGTATGAGATGATACTCTTACAACATACATAACGTGTAATCTCCATAGACCTTGGACTTACACATATAGGTATGATAGTGATCATACCACGGTGCACATGATAGAGATCATATGCGGGAACCATATCATTTCACTAATAAATATGTGATGTTTGATAGCATCTTATATTGCTTGTTTAGCGCTTTGTTAGCATAATAAGATGATCTGTCTTTTAGATATCAAGATAAGAATGTGTTCTTCCTTTAGTATGCACCGATTATGTTTTCGTCGCTCCAAGACATCACGTGATGATCGGGTGTTCTTGGATCCACGACCATATTTCGGGTGTAAAACAGTTACACACGCGAATACTAAGGTTCTAACTTGGCGAGCCTAGCATGTACAGACATGGCCTCGGAACACGGACCGAAAGGTTAAGCATGAGTCATATAGTAGATATGATGCCCATTTGATGCTCGCCTTTGAAGCTACACCAACTCACGTGATGATCGGACTTGGTGTAGTGGATTTGGTTCATGTAATCACCAAAAAGGCACGAGGGATGTCGTTTTTGAGTGGGAGTTCATTCGTAATATGGATTAGTTGAACTCAATCTATCATACACTTAGTCTAAACTTTACAAATTCTGTTGTAGATGGCACCACCTGCTTTTAATTTCAATGTGTTCATGGAGAAAGAGAAACTTGCAACGAATGGTAGCAACTTTACCGAATGGGCCATGAATTTGAGGATTCTTCTCTCTGCTGCACAAAAGAAATATGTGCTAGAAGCGCCGTTAGGCCCCCCACCTTTTTGATGATGCCCCTGACGAGGAGAAGAATGTCTATCAGACTCGTCAGGAGGACCACAACTTAGTTCATTGCGGCATATTGTATGGGCTAGAGCCGGAACTTCGAAAGCGTTTTGAAAATGGCAATGCTTTTGATACAATGGGTGAGTTGAAAATGATTTTCGACACACATGCTGCTGTAGAGAGCTACAACGCTTCAGAAAAGTTCTTTAGCTGCATGATGGAAGATCACAGCTCCGTTAGTGAGCATGTACTCAAGATGTCGGGTTACGCCGATAAGCTTGTGTCCTTGGGAATATCGATTCCCATTGACTTAGGCATCCATCGTGTTCTGCAGTCTCTGCCACCTAGCTATAAGAGCTTCGTGATGAACTATAATATGCAAGGCATGAAGAAGTCTCTCCCCGAGCTTCTGTCAATGCTTAAAACTGCAGAAGTGGAGATCAAAAAGGAACATCAAGTGTTGATGATCAATAGGAACACTGGTTTCAAGAAAGACAAGAAGGGAAAATGGAAGGGAAGTAAGGGCGGCAAGCCTGTTGCCGTGCCTGAAAAGAAACCCCGAGTTGGACCTAAGTCTAATACCGAGTGCTACTATTGTAAGGGGACTGGCCACTAGAAGCGCAACTGCCCCAAATATTTGGCAGACAAGAAAGCCGGCAAGGCAAACAAAGGTATATATGATATACATGTTATTGATGTGTACTTGACTAGTGCTCGCAGTAGCACCTGGGTATTTGATACCGGTTCAGTTGCTAATATTTGTAACTCGAATCAGGGGCTGCGGAACAAGCGACCGCTAGCAAGGGGTGAGGTCAAGATGCGTGTCGGCAATGGATCAAGCGTTGATGTGATCGCCGTCGGAACGCTACCTCTCCACTTGCCGTCGGGATTAGTTATAAACTTGAATAATTGTTATCTGGTGCCTGCACTAAGCATGAACATTGTATCTGGATCGTGTTTGATGCGAAGTGGTTATTCATTTAAATCCGAGAACAATGGTTGTTCCATTTATATGAATGAAATCTTTTATGGTCATGCACCGATGATGAATGGTTTATTTCTTTTGGATATCGATAATAATGTTACACGTATTCATAATGTTGATGCTAAAAGGATTAAACTAAATGATGATATATCCGCATATATGTGGCACTGCCGTCTAGGTCATATTGGCGTTAAACGCATGAAGAAGCTCCGTTCGGATGGACTTTTGGAATCACTTGATTATGAATCATTTGATACATGTGAGCCATGCCTTATGGGCAAGATGACTAGAACGCCGTTTTCCGGTTCAATGGAATGGACGACAGATTTATTGGAAATCATACATTCTGATGTATGTGGTCCAATGAGTGTGTCGGCGCGAGGTGGATATCGTTATTTTGTTACTTCACAGATGATTTGAGTAGATACGGTTATATCTACTTGATGAAACACAAGTCTGAAACCTTTAAAAAGTTCAAGGAATTTCAGAATGAAGTGGAAAATCATCGTAATAGAAAGATCAAATTTCTATGGTCTGACCGTGGAGGTGAGTATCTAAGTTACGAGTTTAGCACTCACATGAAAGAGTGTGGAATTGTTTCACAACTCACACCTGCCGGAACACCACAGCGAAATGGTGTGTCGGAACGTCGTAATCGTACTTTATTAGATATGGTTCGATCTATGATGTCTCTGACGGACTTGCCGTTGTCATTTTGGGGCTATGCACTAGAAACTGCTCCATCTAAATCCGTTGAAAAGACACCGTATGAATTGTGGTTTGGAAACAAGCCTAAGCTGTCATTTCTTAAAGTTTGGGGATGCGATGTTTATGTGAAGAAACTTCAACCGGATAACTTGAACCCAAAGCGGAAAAATGCGTCTTCATAGGATACCCTAAGAAAACTATTGGGTATTCCTTCTATCACAGATCTGAGGGCAAGGTTTTTGTTGCCAAGAATGGATCCTTTCTAGAGAAAGAGTTTCTCGCGAAAGGTGTGAGTAGTCGGAAGGTAGAACTCAAAGAGGTTATGGAACCTTCTCTTCAAAGTATGGCGAGTAGCGCAGCGCCGGAAGTTGTTCCGGAGTTGGCTCCACCTGTTGAAGAGGGAACTAATGATAATGATCATGAAACTCCGAAAGAGAGTATTACCGAACCTCGCAGGTCAAGCAGGACGCGTGCAGCTCCTGAGCTGTACGGAAATCCTGTCATGAATTTCATGGTTGATGAAAATGATGACCCTGCGACGTATGAAGAAGCGATGATGAGCCCGGATTCCAACAAATGGTTAGAAGCCATGAAATCCGAGATGGAATCCATGTATGAAAATCAAGTTTGGAACTTGGTGGACTTACCTCACGACCGAAAGGCCGTGGAGAACAAATGGATTTTCAAAAGGAAAACTGTTGCTGATGGTAATGTAACCGTCTATAAAGCTCGACTTGTCGCAAAGGGGTTTCGACAAATTCAAGGAGTTGACTACGATGAGACATTCTCTCCCGTAGCGATGCTAAAGTCAGTTAGGATTATGTTAGCAATTGCTGCATATTTCGATTATGAGATATGGCAGATGGATGTCAAAACCGCATTTCTCAATGGTAATATTGAAGAAGAGTTGTATATGATACAACCAAAGGGTTTTGTCGATCCTAAGGATGCTAACAAGGTGTGCAAGCTTCAGCGATCCATCTATAGATTGAAGCAAGCATCACGAAGTTGGAATCTCCGCTTTGATGAGGTGATCAAAGAGTTTGGATTTGTCCAAACTTATGGAGAAGCTTGTATTTACAAGAAAGTGAGTGGGAGCAATGTGGCATTTCTGATATTATATGTGGATGACATATTATTGATCGGAAATGATATAGATCTTTTCAACGGTGTTAAAAGTTATCTAAACAGCAAATTTTCAATGAAGGACCTAGGTGAAGCGTCATACATATTAGGCATAAAGATCTATAGAGATAGATCTAGGCGCCTAATAGGGCTATCGCAAAGTACATACCTTGATAAGATTTTAAAGAAGTTTAAAATGGAAGATAGTAAGAAGGGGTTCTTACCTATGACACAAGGCACGACATTGAGTAAGACTCAAAGTCCGGCTTCGGCGGAAGAAAGAGAGATAATGGACAAGGTCCCCTATGCTTCAGGCATAGGCTCTATAATGTACGCCATGCTATGTACAAGACCGGATGTGGAACATGCTATTAGTTTGACTAGTAGGTACCAATCGGATCCAGGTTCATAACACTGGAAAACGGTCAAGAATATCCTTAAGTACTTGCGAAGAACTAAGGATATGTTTCTTGTATACGAAGGTGAAGAAGAGCTCGTCGCTAAGTGTTATGTCGACGCTAGCTTTGACACCGATCCAGATGACTCTAAGTCTCAATCCGGATACGTATTTCTCATGAATGGCGGAGCGGTTAGTTGGAGGATCTCCAAACAACCTGTGGTGGCGGGATCAACAATGGAGGCCGAATATGTTGCTGCTTCAGAAGCGGCTCAGGAAGCAGTTTGGATGAAGGGGTTCATATCCGAACTAGGTGCGGTTGCAAACGCGTTGGACCCAATAGTGATCTATTGTGACAACAATGGTGCCATTGCCAATGCCAAAGAGCCAAGGTCTCACAAGCATTCCAAGCATATTAAGCGCCGGTTTCACTCCATCCGCGAGCATGTCAAGGATGGAGATATAAATATTTGTAAAATACATACGGATCTCAATGTAGCAGATCCGTTGACTAAAACTCTCCCTAGAGCAAAACATGATCTACACCAGAACTCCATGGGTGTTAGATACATCACAATGTAACTAGATTATTGTCTCTAGTGCAAGTGGGAGACTGAAGGGAATATGCCCTGAGAGGCAATAATAAAATGTTTAGTATGTGTATTCCAAGTATATGATAGATGTTTATTTTGCATGCTATAATTGTATTAATACGGAAACGTTCATACATGTGTGTTTGTTAAACAAACAGAAAGTTCCTAGTTATGCCTCTCTCATAAACTAGTTCGTTGATTAACAAGATGATCACGGTTTCCTGATCATAGACATTGGATGTTGTTAATAACGAGATCACAACATTAGTGTAATGGTGTGATGAACATTCATCCGAAGTATAACATTACGATCAAAGTCATTGAGTTTATATTGCTATAAACAAACTACGAAGTAGTCCTAATCCTTAGACCATGAGATCATGCCAATCACTAACACCAGAAGAGTTTCTTGTTGACATCAAACGTCACTCCGTAGCTGGGCGATTATAAAGATGGCTTCAAAGCTACTAAAGTGTTATGTTGAGAATCATGGATCAAGAGTGGAATTTGTTTATCCCGATGACGGATAGATATGCTCTGGGCCCTCTCGGTGATATCACATTGGTTAGCTTGCAAGCAAGTGATTTGATCACTAGAATGTTATATCACGGGAACGAGAAAAGAGTGCATGTCAGTAACGAGATCAAACTAGGTATGGAGATACCGATGATCGAATCTCGGACATGTAATATATCGTGAAACAAAGGGATTAAGATACAAGCGTAAAAGGTTTCGACGATCACAGGAAAAGTCATCGTTGAATGTGTGGGAGTCAGTATGGATCTCCAGGTCCCGCTACTGATTATTGATCGGAGAAGGGTCCCGATCATGTCCGCATTATTCGCGAACCGTAGGGTGACACACTTAAGGGACACTGGCATCCAGTTGGAGCAAATGTTTCATGCCGAAAGAATAAACAAGCGCAGGAATTTATTTCACTAGATACCGAAACAGGTTTTCGGGTGAAATTGCATAAAGTGGTTATGCATGTGAAATGGAATTCTAGCAAGGGATTATTTGTGAATGTTTGTCATTAAAGTAATTGACAAAATTCTGAATAAAATAAAAGAGTTTTATTTAATGAGAGTTTGCATTAAATTTAGTGGAAATTTAATGGGAATTTGAGTGGACTTTTGAGTGGAGGGAATTTAAAGGAATTTTGTGAGTGGAGTGTCCACCCACATGAAGAGGGGTGGGCAAGGGAGCAGCCCCCATGCGCCGGCCACCCCCTTGGGGTTCCCCCATCCTCCTATAAAAGGAGCCCCCCCTCCTCACTTGTCTCTCACACCTCCTCGTGAAGGATCTCTCTCCCCCTCTAGAATTTATCCCCCATGGTCTTGGACTAGCGAGATACATGTTCCCGGTGGCTATTCGGCAAGAAAGGGTTGTGCTTCCGCTGCATCGCTGGAGCGAGGAGGTGGAGGTTGCCCGGTGTCTTGTACGTGTGTGCGAGCACGGATGCGTTGCTGCTTTGCGGCGCTAGGACTTCCTCTCGATCTTGAGATCGGCAAGAGATCGTCTACATCAACCACGAGTTGAACTCATTAAGCTTTGTCGGTCTTCAAGGGTATGTTCTCTACGAATATACATCTGCCCGTTGTTTGTATCTAGTAGATAGATCTTGGTACATAGTTCCCATCGTAGGAAAAAATTTGTTTTCTATGCTGCGAACCCTACAGTTGCCGGGGGAGGAGCTCACCGGGGTGGTGGAGGAGGGAGATCGGAGGTGGGAGGAGGGAGGAGGAGGAGCTCATCGGGGTGGAGGTGGGAGGAGGAGCTCACCGGGGTGGAAGAGGGAGGAGGAGGAGCTCACCGGGGTGGAGGAGGAGGGAGGAGGAGCTCACCGTGGTGGAGGAGGGAGGAGGAGAAGGTGAAGGTGAGGAAGAAGGGGAGGAGGAGAATGGTGAAGGACGAGAAGGGTGGAGGAGTGGAAGAGGATAAGAGAGAGAGAAGGGGCAGCGGGATTCAAAATTCGAATCCTGCCCAAGACTTATGTGGCACATATGGGAGAAATGCGCCACAGGTGAGGAAATCGAGTAGGAAATTTCGAGACGATCATTTTTATATATTAAACTTTTTTTCCGACATCATATGCAAAAGTTATGGCCGTTTTAGTGTCCCATTACCTTTTTTGCAAAATGCATCGAAATTCATGGTTTTCAGTTTTCCCTACAACTATACCCCAAAATACAACTACATCTCAAAGGAATTATTTTTTTGATTTTTTTATCATTTTTGTTTATTTTTTACAAAAGTTAAAAGGCGTTACATGGGGGGATGGATCTGGTTTTCCATATTCGGTGGCGCATACCTATATATGCGCCACCGAAGTTGTAACTTCTGTGGTGCATATAGGTATGCGCCATAGAATATGGATCAACTGATGTTTTGTGGTGGGGACTACCCTCACTTTCTATGGCGCATATGTCTGTATGCGCCGCAAAAGTTGGAACTTCTGTGGCGCATTTGGACATATGCGCCACAGAAAGTGAGGGAGACCAACCCCAGTGGCGGCTCCACCAAACTTCTGTGGCGCATTGTTTCCCTATATGCGCCACAGAAGTGTGAAGACTTCTGTGGCGCATTGCCTGAAATGCGTCACTGGAGTTTATCTGTGGCGCATGGTCATACATATGCGCCACAGAAGATTTGTCTATCTATAGCTGGTTTCCTAGTAGTGCAACATTATCTTGGTTGGATTGCTTGATGGAGATGGGTACTTGAGCAGATTTGGAAATGCACAGTATAAGCTCACCAAAGGAAACCTGATTGTTGCAAAAGGTAACATGGTTTCAGTTGTGTATCATGTTCATGCTAATCTTTCTGCTTCTTGTGTCTATGCATTGCGGCAAGAGGATGCTGATACATCCATTTTACATCACTATACTATATCATAATTTCATGCTATTCTTTGATATATTTCATATTAAGAGGCGATACTTATGTTATTTCATCTGTTTTTGCATGTTGTATGATTCTTGAAGGATGAACTGCTGGAGTCAGGATCCTGATGGAAAAAAGCGGTGTTTTGATGCAATTTTCACGAAGATCAGAAAATACCAGAAAATATACAGAAAATTATATTTTTCCAGAAGACAAAAGATGCTAGAAGGGGAGGCGGAGTTGGGCCACAGGGGGCCCACACCCCCTAGGGACGGGCCACCCTGGGCCACGCCACCAGGGCCGTGGCCACCCTGGCCCACCTCCAGCTCTGCCCCTTCGCCTTTATCTTCTCCTCGAAACCCTAAAACACGGGGAGGGACCATAGAAAGATTCCGCCACCTCTGCGGGGCGAAAACTACAGAGAGAGAAAGAGCTCTCCGGCAAATAGATTTCTGCCAGGGAAATTCCTTCCCGGAGAGGGGAGATCATCGCCATCAACACCATCATCAAGATAGACTTCATCGGGATCATCGTCATCATCATCCACACCATCATATCCACCAGCACCATCATCACCACTCCATCTCGCCGTAACAATTGTGTTGAATCTTGCATAGTTCTTAGGGGAACTTTCCCGGTGTTGATTACTTTTGTAGTTGATGCTTGTGAGTGGAACCATTGAATTATTGTTTATGTTCAGATTGTTATTCATCATCATATCATATCTGATCTTTATCCATGTGATGTCTCGTGAGTAGTTCGTTTAGTTCTTGAGGACATGGGAGAAGCCATGTTGTTAGTAGTGGAATTGTGTTGAGGTATTATTCAATGGTTTGATATTTAAGTTATGGTTCTATTCTTCTAGTGGTGTCATGTGAACGTCGACTACATGATACTTCACCATTTATGGGCCTAGGGGAATGCATTGTGTATTTGGCTACTAATTGTGGGGTTGCCGGAGTGATAGAAACTGAACCCCCTTTAGGAAACCTTTGCACAAGGGAGTGTAGGATCTCTGAGTTTAAGGTTGTGGTTAGGTTTTTATCTTAATTGCTTTCTTGTAGTTGCGGATGCTTGCAAGGGGTTTAATCACAAGTGTGTATTAGTCCTAGTAAGGTCGGTACATTAGCACATGTTCACCCACACAACACTTAGCAAACCGGAGAAGATTAATCAGCTATATGAAACGAAAGCACTTGACAGTATTCCCATGTGTCCTTAAGAACGTTTGGTCCTCATAAGTAATATCACCTGCTTGTCCTTTGCTAAGAAAGGATTGGTCCACTTGTTGCAATTATTCGTTGTCTTTATTTACTTGCACTTTATTTCTTTGCTTTATCAAAAACAACCTAAAAATCCGTTTGCTAGTATTTACAGTGAACTCTTGATCAAGTACCACTAGTCAGCACCTTCTGCTCCTCGTTGGTATCGACACTCCTATTTATCGAAAGTACTACGATACACCCCCTATACTTGTGGGTCATTAGATCGTCAACACCCGGATTTTAATCCCACATGCGTGTTATGCCATACATCGCAATCCCAGAATTACCATTTTTGCGAGACATAACAGATTTGGATATCATAGTACATCATCCATTACAAACCATACATAAGGTCTTACACAAATAAGGATCTCATGATCCAGTTCTTAATACAACTCAAGCAGCGGAATAACGTAATAGTAATGATAGTGTAGGCGAAGCTCCATCTTCAGGGCCACAGGCAATGCTGACGATGGGAGATGATCCTAGTTGTCGTAACCTTCCTGCGGTCCGTCATCCTGATACTCTTCTTCATAGTCTGGCCACGGGAATAGCCAGGGACAAAGCCATGAGTACTCTTTAAGTACTCGCAAACTAATACTGACAAGTTAAGGGGGTTTTTGTAGTAGGATACTAGGCTCGAAGGTTGTTTTGCAGAAAGCCAGATTTACCTCTACTAAGTTCAGAAGCAAAGAAAAACTAGTTGAAAGTTTTATAACACCTAAGTGGGAATTTGAATTTCATATCACCACTCGGTTGTGGTCAAGTCAAAGTCATAATTCATTTCACAAGTCATTTTGAAAGCATCTAACGGGGGAACAGTATGGCCACTCCAACTGTCCATAACCGCGGACGCGGCTATTCGAATAGTTTGACACTCTGCAGAGATTGTACACTTTCACCACAATATTCGATACATCCGTCAGGAACAATCCTGAATTCACCATACTCAGTATGCGGATAATCAATCCTAACCTTTCAATTACACGCCCTAGTATAGGCACCTCTCCTGTGAGTTTGGCCTCCCAACCATGACCAACTGTCATCTTGGCTACTGCACAGGTGGACAATCTTCACAAGGTAGCCTCAGCTCAGACCTTGGCCGCGAGGGAACCCATACTAAGGTATATAAATTTCCAGTCAAGCCCTACCCAAATTTCGGTTATTGTGGTTGTACGGTAATATTGGAATGGTATCGCATCCAGACAACCATCAATTTTATAAAGGGCTAAGGCTCATGCATCAACATTTTCATCATCAAAATCATCTGGTGTTCAGAAACACATGTCAAAACATTTCAGTAGAATGAGTCATCATTCTAAGGTTTTCATAACCATGTTCACCAAGTATTCCCATCTAAAGTTGATCAAGTTTTATACTTAGCACTAGCATCTACAAGTGGTGGTAAATACTAATGAGGGGTGGTAAACAAGTGGGGATTTGCTAAGTTCAATCTCATGTCTTAGGATTGCATCAATATTACCTAACTTAGGCCAAATTTTATGCTCTTTATGCTACCTTTAGTTATCTTTCTAGAATTTACCAGTTACCATGTAAACTCTAAGAGAAAGCATTGAAAAAAAAGTACTTAAGCTTGCAAGTAAAACTAGGATTGGGTTATCAAGTGGGTGTAATCACATAGGCTTAAGGCATATAGTTGGAATAGTAACAAGCAAGTATTTGCTTGCACAATTTTCAAGGGTTAGCTTGCAAGGTTTCAAGTATTGGCTTTCATAGATATCAGTATAAGCTTGCCTTGAGAAGAGCAGTGGTTGAAGTTCTCCTCGGCTTCTTCCTCGTAGTATCCTCCTTCCTCCTCGTATCCTTGGTCGGTACTAGCGTCTATAAATAAGTACGAGGTACACAATCACCAAACAATACTTAACTATTTTTAATCATCACACAAAAGTCACACTAGATGATCTAGCATCATCACTATTATCACAAGGATTAAAGCACTTGTCTTATTTATTTTATTTGAGAAAAGTAAATTCTACTCATTGAAAAACTATTTCAGATTTAATACCCTCCAACTCAAACATGGGATCATGTTGACACATGTCATCACCACATATTTCAGTACATGAGAATATGATTTAAAGTGGTGTCAAATAAGGTTTAACATTTTTATTTTAAATAAATAAAGTGACTAGAAATGCCTATGTAGCATTCTTTTATTACTTGAACATTATTTCTGCAAACAAACCCGGATGTTTTTATATATTCTGAAAGGTATGATCAAATGTGATTTTTGAGAGTTGGAATCAACTCAAAAGCTCTTATGGTTGAATTTTGAAAAATGTTTGAATGCAGAAAAGCTTCTGCCTTGTTAATTTTACCATGGTTGATCTATGACTCCAAATGATTTGAATCCAACGGGCTTGGATTAAGCATTTCAGTATCTTTCTAACAAAATTGGTTTCATCCATTTTGGTTCAGTGAATCGAGCTGGATTGATTCTTGAATCTAGGTATAGAAGTATGTTTGAAATTAAATGAATAAAGCTTAATTTGAATTGTTGGGTCGCGCGGGATGTTTACTGGGCCGACCCACTACACATAGCGCGTACACGGGCTGGTTAAGTGGTTGTCCCCACGCGTCAGTGAGACGGGGAGGGGCGAAGCGGTACGGGGCAAAGTGAACCGCACGATCTAACTCTAATCGAACGGCTACGGTTCATCGTCCACATCGGGCAGCGCCGGCGAGACAGAACCCTAACACGGCAGGTGTGGGTCGTGGGAGGCTCACCGGGGCTCAAGCGAGGTTCGACGACGGGGGCGAACGACGAAGTCGACGACGGAGGTTCTCCTGGTACCTGCAGCTTCTCCTGGGGCGGCTCCAATCGATGGCTCCCTTCTTCTCCAGAAGCGGCGGGCTCCGGCCAAATTCCGGCGATGCGCTGCTCGCCTTGCTCCAGGAGTGAGGTGGGGTGGTTCTGGGTGAGAGGGGAGTGAACTGGTATGGTGAAAACAAGCGGTGGAGGCCTCTATTTATAGTGGCGGAAGGGGACCGACGGGCGTGGGCTAAGCTCGTCGTTGTCGACGGCACAGAGGGCTACTAGCATGGGCGACGGTAGGGGGCGGTGTTGTGCTCCCTGACGAAGCTCAACGGCACGGTGGCGAGGCGTGGGGCGGTGTTGATCGGTCGGAACATGCTGATGCTCTAGGCGGGTCCGACGGTGGTTTTAATGTCGCACAGCGCGCGTGGTCCGCGCGGCGGCGAACAGGCATGTCTGGCGGGGTGCTGGGGTGCTGGTGATCATCCCTGCAAGCGGTGAGGGCGGCACGTGGTCTGTGGGTGCTGGTCGAGCGTGGCGCACTGGCGCGCTCTCGGCATGGTCGCAGAGAGGTTTGGCATGGGTGTGTCGTGTGGTCCAGGGGCTGGCATTGCTCGGGGCTGGGATAGAGAGTGGCGATGGACGGTGCTGCATGTCACAGACAAGGTTGGCAAGGCTAGTGCAGCCTCTAGCTCGCTGGCGACAATGGGGTGGCAATGGTGCTCTCGGCATGCTTGACATTAATGGCTAGGCTTGCTCACAGTGGTGCTAAAGCTAGTTAGATTACTTTGATCATCTACTGGGAGTATAGAGTGAGCTATAGAGCGAACAAGTTAGGCCAATTTTACTGCACACTATAGTGTTTGATGTTTGTTTGATTTGTATCTGCAAGGTGTTTGATAAAATGGCCGCAAGAAATTCAAATTTGAATTTTTGGATTCAAACTTGGTGGGTTTGCTAGGCACATACTAGGGAGTGCCTGGTTAGTTGGATTAGTCAAGGGGCACTGGATTGGTTGGGTTTTGAAAATGTGTGATCTTCACATATGATAAAGATACAATTTTGAATTGTGATTTGAATGAGGTTTCCAAATGTTTCTGCAAGTTTGAAAGGTGGTATTTGATTTACTTTTACTTGTTCTAGCAAGGGGTGAAAAGAGTTGGAAAAGTTTCTGTTTGAAATCTTGAACTATAAACTCTCAAAGTGACCTAGTGAGCAGGATTGGCAAAAATGACCATTTGCTTTATTTTATTTGTTTTTGATTTTCTCTTGTTTTGTTTCTGCATGGAAATGTTTTATATGATGTTATTTTCATCTTTAAACCATTTCTTGCTATTTAGGTTAATCACACAAGTTCATTCATGCATTTATCAAATCATCTCATTCACACATGCATTCATATGATTTTAAATTAATCAAAGTTTTGTGTGAACCCTAATTTTAGTGATTAGAGTTTGATGATCCTTGTGTTATATTTTTGGGATGTTACAAACCTTCCCCCCTTTAACAAAATCTCGTCCCGAGATTTGAAAAAGGAAGAAAAAAGATTACCTAAGATTTAAAGAGATCGGAAAACTCCGTCCTGATGTGATCTTCGCGCTCCCAGGTAGCTTCTTCTTTAGTGTGGTTGCTCCACTGAATCTTGAGAAACTTGATGCTTTGGGTCCTGGTGGTTCTGAAAGCTTCTTCCAAAATACGGATGGGTACTTCGGGATAGGTCAGGTCATCGTTGATCTCTATGGTCCGGTGAACAATGTTCTTGAAAACTTCGGTATTCTCAGGAACTTCAAGGCATTTGCGAAGTAACGATATATGGAACACATTGTGCACTACTGAAATTTCTTCTGGCAGTTCCAATTGATATGATACCTCTCCTCGATGACTCAGAATCTTGAAGGGTCCGATATATCTAGGGGCTAACTTTCCTTTCAGCTGGAAACGCTGCATTCCTTTCAACGGCGACACTTTAAGGTACACAAAATCTCCGATATTAAAAGCGATGTCTCGACGTCTCTTGTCGGCGTAACTCTTTTGTCTTGACTGGGCGGTCTTGAGGTGCTCACGAATCTTGTGAACCTTCTCTTCTACTTCTCGTAGGATGTCGGGTCCAAAAATCTGACTCTCTCCTACTTCCGACCAATTCAAAGGGGTGCGACACTTCCTTCCATACATGAATTCAAATGGGGCCATTTGCAAACTAGCTTGGTAAATGTTGTTGTAAGAAAATTCTGCGAAAGGAATACAATGTTCCATTTAGATCCATACTCTAGCACACATGCTCTCAACATATCTTCGAGTATTTGATTTACTCGCTCTGTTTGTCCATCGGTCTGAGGGTGATAAGCTGTGCTGAAATCTAGTCGGGTTCCTAAACCTTCTTGGACTTTCTTCTAGAATCTCGAGGTAAACTGGGTTCCTCGATCCGATACAATGTTCTTGGGGACTCCATGCAAACTGACGATTCTAGCGTGTACTCCCTCTGTTTTAAAATATAAGATGTTTTAGCTTTGTGAAGCAAATGTATCTAGACTTGTTTTAATGTGTAGATTCACTCCAAACTTGAATGAACCTACACACTAAAACAAGTCTAAATACATTTTGTTCACAAAGCTAAAACATCTTATATTTTCAAACGGAGGGAGTATAACTCTGGTATGTGGTCTTAACTAGTAAGAAATGGGCGACTTTGGAAAATCGGTCTACTATGACCCAGATAGAGTCATTTCCCCTACTAGAAGTAGGCAATCCGGTGATAAAGTCCATTCCAACTAAATCCCATTTCCATTACGGAATCTGTAGAGGTTACAACAGTCCAACGGGTCTTTGATGTCCCGCCTTGACTCTCTGACATATATCACACTTGGCGATATAGCTTCCGATTTCTCTCTTCATCTTATGCCACCAGAATTGTTCCTTCAAATCCTGATACATCTTTATTCCTCCGGGGTGGATAGAATAAAGAGTATCATGGGCCTCTTTCAAAATCACTTCTTTCAATTCTGAATCTGCTGGTACACAAAGGCGTCCTTTGTACCACAAAACTCCTTCTTCATCTTCCGTGAATCCAGGTACTTTGCCTGTACCGATACGATGCTTGATTCCGTCGATACTAGCATTTCCTTTCTGTGCCTCTTTGATCTGACTGATCATAGTGGGTTGAAGTTCTATGTTAGCCAAAAATCCTTCACTTACCAATTCCATTCTTAAATCTTCCATCTCTTTGTGCAAACTTGGTTGCTCCTTTAGAATCATGGAGTTCAAGCGGCACGGCAATCTGCTAAGGGCATCTGCTACCACATTGGCTTTACCGGGGTGATAGTGAATGTCCAGATCATAGTCCTTGATTAGCTCTATCCATCTTCTCTGCCTCATATTCAGCTCCTTCTGAGTGAATATATACTTCAAGATCTTGTGATCCGAATAAATCTCACAACGGTTTCCCATAAGGTAATGCCTCCATGTCTTCAGGGCTAGAACTATGGCTGCTAGTTCAAGGTCATGGGTTGGATAGTTCTGTTCATGCTGCTTCAGTTGTCGGGATAGATAAGATATAACTTTGCCTTCTTGCATTAGCACACATCCGAGGCCGATCTTGGATGCGTCACAATACACGTCAAAGGGCTTCGTGATATCCGTCATGATCAAAATTGGGGCTGAAATCAATCTTCCCTTGAGCTCTTGAAAACTCGCTTCACATTTGTCCGTCCATTCAAACTTCTTGTCCTTCTTCAACAATTGAGTCATGGGTCTGGCAATACTCGAGAATCCTTCTACGAACGTGCGGTAGTATCCCGCTAATCCGAGAAACACACGAAATTGGGTTTGAGTGGTTGGGGCTTGCCAATCTTCAACATCCTTCACCTTCGCAGGGTCAACGGCAATTCATCCGGCTGATACGATATGTCAGAGGAATCCTACCTCCTGTAACCAGAATTCGCATTTGCTAAACTTGGCATACAACTGATGCTCTCTAAGGGTTCCAATAATGGTCCTTAGGTGTAGCTCATGTTCTTCTTCTGATTTGGAATAAATCAGAATGTCATCGATGAAAACAACGATAAACTTATCCAGGAAGTCCATAAAACTCTTATTCATGAGATTCATGAAATAAGAGGGGGCATTGGTCAATCCAAAAGACATGACGGTATACTCGTATAATCCATATCTGGTGGTAAAGGCAGTCTTTGAAATATCCTCTGCGCGAATATTGAGTTGATGATAGCCTGTTCTAAGATCAATCTTAGAAAACACTTTGGCACCGGTCAACTGATCAAACACATCTTCTATTTTGGGCAATGGGTACTTGTTCTTGATAGTGACATCATTCAACTTCCGATAATCCGTACACAAACGGTTACCTCCATCCTTCTTGTCCACGAACAAGACAGGTGATCTCCATGGTGACGCACTTGGTTGAATCAATCCAATTTCTAGCATGGCATCCAGTTGCTTCTTCAGTTCTGCTAGTTCAGACGGGTTCATACTATATGGTCTCTGGGCTATGGGTCCGGTTCCAGGGATTAGTTCAATGATAAACTCTATATCCCGATCTGGGGGCATTCCGGGAAAAACATCTAGAAATACATCGGGGTATTCACAGACTATCCAGCCTTGGTCAATTGTGGGCTGGGCTATACTCTTGTTGCACTTGAATTGACGAGGCAAGGTTTCAGATACATGCTCGACTGATATTTCGGCTACACTGGTCATGGTTATGGCTTTCTTAGCTCAGTCAATTAATCCTTTGCGCTTGGACATCCAATCCATTCCTAGTACTACTTCCAAACCTTTAGTTCAGAGTACTATTAGATTAGCATAAAAATCTATTCCATGGATTCGGATAGGGACGGCTTTGCAAATTTTTCTAGCTTTGGTGGTTGAACCGGGTATTTGAACAATCATAACATGCTTCAATTTGGTTGGTTGAATCTTACTAGTGCATGCAAATTTTTCAGTGACAAATGAGTGCGATGCTCCAGAATCAAACAACACTCTTGCAAGTACTGAGTTAACAGAAAACATACCCAGCACGACATCTGGCGCTTCCTGGGCTTCTTCAGCATGCATGAGAAAAAGACGGCCGTTGCGGTTGAGCGAATTCCCTAGGGCAAACCTTCTTCCGGGCTGAACACGACACTGCTGCTGAGCTGGGGTATTTGCATTGGGGGCTGTGGCAATCTTCTTGGGGCACTCATTGGAATAGTGACCCTTGGTTCAACATTCATAACAAATCCCTTGCGACTTGTCCTTTGCTGCAACAGGCACAACATTGCTTCCGGTCCTTGGGCCAGTGTTGGTGTTGGTGGCGGCATTGTTGTTGAACTTGGGTGGTGCACGGTTGAAATTGCTAGAGTTGCCGGGGTTGTTGTGGTTTCCTCCAGGCCTTGGGTTTCCACGGTTGAGATAGGTCGGACGGTTCATCGGGGGTCTGTTGGTTCTTGGGGAAAATACTGGAGATGGGTTGGGGCGATACTTCGGTGTCTGGTGGGTTCCTGGTTGATGCATCATGCGGCGCTTGTGGTTCTCATTGGCTTGGTTGGTCTTTCCTTCCATCTGAATGGCAGAGTCGACTAGGGCTTCAATATCAGCAAATGGGATATTGACTAACACCGTTTGCATCTCATCGTGTAGACCATTCAGGAATCTCTCTTTCTTCTTGGCTTCATTGTCGATCTCATCTGGGGCATACCTAGCTAATGACAAGAATTTGTCACGGTATTCCACTACTGTCATCCTTCCTTGCTTCAGTTCTTTGAATTCATCTCTCATCCTGTTGATCAAACCCGGTGGCACATGGGTTCTGCTGAACTTGACCTTGAATTCCTCCCAAGTCATCATCTGACCTGCGGTCATTGCACGAACGCTGTTCCACCATGCTCTTGCATCTCCGGCTAGATAGTGGGTGGCGAACAGAACTTTCTCGTTAGCTTCCGCTCCTGCAACTTCCAGATTGTTCTCCATTGTTTGCAGCCAATCATCTGCATCTAGGGTTTCTTCTGACTTAGTGAAAACAGGTGGATTGGTGTTCTGGAAATTCTTGAGCTTAGATCCATGGTTGTCCTGATTTCCATGGCCTTGATGGTTGTTGGCCATCTGAGCTATTTGTTGAAGGGTGGCTAGGTTGGCTTGACGTTCGACTCTTTTGGCTTTCTGAAACCATCATTTGCAAGAGTTGCAATATCGGGTCCGGGGCTGATTTGCTTCCTCCGCGAGGCATCTAAAGATTGAGATAGATTATGAGAAAAGAGGGAAATTTCTAAGGTTCAGGTTTTTTTTGTAAAGTTGTTAAAGTGTGACTCGGATTTTTCTAGCAACTTGCTTTTCATTCATTCATAGCACACAATACAACACACACCACAACACAGAAAAACAGATGGTTTTAAGAACCATTCTGTGAAGCTACGATACAGTGGGACCGAATACGATTCACTAACGCTAGTGCTCAAGTGCTACTACTCCTTGGAGTCAGTGTACTCATCATCCTCATCATCATGATCATCATCATCGATGAAGGCGAAGTCATCCTCATCGTTGAACAAGTCCATGGCCTTATTCTCCAGAAAGTCATCATCATCGCTGAGATAGGAGTAGGGGTCTCTACGAAGGTCTTCTCCGGCATTCTCCCTTTCCTCCAACTGCATGTCTCTCTCGTGGATGGTCTCCTCCAAGTCCGTGATCCGGTGGCTAAGATGGGCAATGATGCGCTCCTTCTTGTCGAGCTAACAGCGACGAGACTTGCGATCCTTCACTAGCATGGCGAGGGTCTTATCCTTCTTCTTGGCAATGGCGTACTTGTGGTTGGCGTATGCACGGGCATTGTCCAACTCCTTCTGACGGTCGTACATCATGAAGCTGAGGTGGTCCAATTGACTCTTCAACTCGGGTGGTATGAGGCCTCTAGTGGTTGTCCCATAACATCACGCCTTGGGTAGAACTCAAAATGGGTACCCTTGATCTAATTGATACTCTTCCCACATAGACGGGCAAGAGCTTCCTGTATTGCCCTGGCCAGTCAATCGAGTCAGTTGTTCTCTCTTAAGGTGAACTGAATTCCCTCTGCAGTGGGAGGTTCAATCTTTCCTCGGAGACTTGCAACAACTAGCCACTGCAGATCTTCTCATTCCTGATCATTGAGCTGAGCTCCAAAGAACTCGGGATGCGGACGCTCCAGAAGTTCTGAAAGCTGGTCCAAGTCACGCTCAAAGATGAGGTCT
This sequence comes from Avena sativa, assembly GCA_916181665.1. Lineage (NCBI taxonomy): Eukaryota > Viridiplantae > Streptophyta > Magnoliopsida > Poales > Poaceae > Avena > Avena sativa. The sequence continues at coordinate 20,051,259 of OV702285.1, forward strand.
CCTCCATTCCCCAACTGATAAAACTTGTTGTACTTCACGTCCATCTATAAGAATATAGGATGAGTAAGTTAGTAGAGTGATCAAGTGTGTCAAGTTTTATGTATTTTGTAAGAATTTTTGAGGAACATGAAATTTTGATGAAAGAATCCAAGTGATAAGAATAGGAATAAGTTTTTGGTAAATACTCACTTCCTTTGGTATTGAAACTAAGTTTTTGATTCAAACGTCCATTCTAACTAGGGCCTCCTATGGTCAGGATGGTTCTGATACCAACTTGTCAACACCTGGATTTTTAATCCCAGATGCCTGTTATGCCATACATCGCAATCCCAAGATTACCATTTTGTGAGACATAACAGATTTGGATATCACAGTACATCATCCATTACAAACCATACATAAGTTCTTACACAAATAAGGATCTCATGATCCAATTCTTAATACAACTCAAGCAGCGGAATAACGTAATAGTACTGATAGTGTAGGCGAAGCTCCATCTTCAGGGCCACCGGCAATGCTGACGATGGGAGATGATCCTAGTTGTCGTAACCTTCCTGCGGTCCGTCATCCTGATACTCTTCTTCATAGTCTGGCCACGGGAATAGCCAGGGACAAAGCCATGAGTACTCTTTAAGTACTCGCAAACTAATACTGACAAGTTAAGGGGGTTTTTATAGTAGGATACTAGGCTCGAAGGTTGTTTTGCAGAAAGCCAGATTTACCTCTACTAAGTTCAGAAGCAAAGAAAAACTAGTTGAAAGTTTTATAACACCTAAGTGGGAATTTGAATTTCATATCACCACTCGGTTGTGGTCAAGTCAAAGTCATAATTCATTTCACAAGTCATTTTGAAAGCATCTAACGGGGGAACAGTATGGCCACTCCAACTGTCCATAACCGCGGACGCGGCTATTCGAATAGTTTGACACTCTGCAGAGATTGTACACTTTCACCACAATATTCGATACATCCGTCAGGAACAATCCTGAATTCACCATACTCAGTATGCGGATAATCAATCCTAACCTTTCAATTACACGCCCTAGTATAGGCACCTCTCCTGTGAGTTTGGCCTCCCAACCATGACCAACTGTCATCTTGGCTACTGCACAGGTGGACAATCTTCACAAGGTAGCCTCAGCTCAGACCTTGGCCGCGAGGGAACCCATACTAAGGTATATAAATTTCCAGTCAAGCCCTACCCAAATTTCGGTTATTGTGGTTGTACGGTAATATTAGAATGGTATCGCATCCAGACAACCATCAATTTTATAAAGGGCTAAGGCTCATGCATCGACATTTTCATCATCAAAATCATCTGGTGTTCAGAAACACATGTCAAAACATTTCAGTAGAATGAGTCATCATTCTAAGGTTTTCATAACCATGTTCACCAAGTATTCCCATCTAAAGTTGATCAAGTTTTATACTTAGCACTAGCATCTACAAGTGGTGGCAAATACTAATGAGGGGTGGTAAACAAGTGGGGATTTGCTAAGTTCAATCTCATGTCTTAGGATTGCATCAATATTACCTAACTTAGGCCAAATTTTATGCTCTTTATGCTACCTTTAGTTATCTTTCTAGAATTTACCAGTTACCATGTAAACTCTAAGAGAAAGCATTGAAAAAAAGTACTTAAGCTTGCAAGTAAAACTAGGATTGGGTTATCAAGTGGGTGTAATCACATAGGCTTAAGGCATATAGTTGGCATGGTAACAAGCAAGTATTTGCTTGCACAATTTTCAAGGGTTAGCTTGCAAGGTTTCAAGTATTGGCTTTCATAGATATCAGTATAAGCTTGCCTTGAGAAGAGCAGTGGTTGAAGTTCTCCTCGGCTTCTTCCTCGTAGTATCCTCCTTCCTCCTCGTATCCTTGGTTGGTACTAGCGTCTATAAATAAGTACGAGGTACACAATCACCAAACAATACTTAACTATTTTTAATCATCACACAAAAGTCACACTAGATGATCTAGCATCATCACTATTATCACAAGGATTAAAGCACTTGTCTTATTTATTTTATTTGAGAAAAGTAATTTCTACTCATTGAAAAACTATTTAAGATTTAATATCCTCCAACTCAAACATGGGATCATGTTGACACATGTCATCACCACATATTTCAGTACATGAGAATATGATTTAAAGTGGTGTCACAATTTAATAAGGTTTAACATTTTTATTTTAAATAAATAAAGTGACTAGAAATGCCTATGTAGCATTCTTTTATTACTTGAACATTATTTCTGCAAACAAACCCGGATGTTTTTATATATTCTGAAAGGTATGATCAAATGTGATTTTTGAGAGTTGGAATCAACTCAAAAGCTCTTATGGTTGAATTTTGAAAAATGTTTGAATGCAGAAAAGCTTCTGCCTTGTTAATTTTACCATGGTTGATCTATGACTCCAAATGATTTGAATCGAACGGGATTGGATTAAGCATTTCAGTATCTTTCTAACAAAATTGGTTTCATGCATTTTGGTTTAGTGAATCAAGCTGGGTTGATTCTTGAATCTAGGTATAGAAGTATGTTTGAAATTAAATGAATAAAGCTTAATTTGAATTGTTGGGTCGCGCGGGATGTTTACTGGGCCGACCCACTGCACACAGCGCGTACACGGGTTGGTTAAGTGGTTGTCCCCACGCGTCAGTGAGACGGGGAGAGGCGAAGCGGTACGGGGCAAAGTGAACCGCACGATCTAACTCTAATCGAACGGCTACGGTTCATCGTCCACATCGGGCAGCGCCGGCGAGACAGAACCCTAACGCGGCAGGTGTGGGTCGTGGGAGGCTCACCGGGGCTCAGGCGAGGGTCGACGACGAGGGCGAACGACGAAGTCGACGACGGCGGTTCTCCTGGTACCGGCAGCTTCTCCTGGGGCGGCTCCAATCGATGGCTCCCTTCTTCTCCAGAAGCGGCGGGCTCCGGCCAAATTCCGGCGATGCGCTGCTCGCCTTGCTCCAGGAGTGAGGTGGGGTGGTTCTGGGTGAGAGGGGAGTGAACTGGTGTGGCGAAAACGAGCGGTGGAGGCCTCTATTTATAGTGGCGGAAGGGGACCGACGGGCGCGGGCTAAGCTCGTCGTGGTCGACGGCACAGAGGGCTACTAGCATGGGCGACGGTAGGGGGCGGTGTTGTGCTCCCTGACGAAGCTCAACGGCACGGTGGCGAGGCGTGGGGCGGTGTTGATCGGTCGGAACATGCTGATGCTCTAGGCGGGTCCGACGGTGGTTTTAATGTCGCACAGCGCGCGTGGTCCGCGCGGCGGCGAACGGGCATGTCTGGCGGGGTGCTGGGGTGCTGGTGATCATCCCTGCAAGCGGCGAGGGCGGCGCGTGGTCTGTGGGTGCTGGTCGAGCGTGGCGCACTGGCTCACTCTCGGCATGGTCGCAGAGAGGTTTGGCATGGGCGTGTCATGTGGTCCAGGGGCTAGCATTGCTCGGGGCTGGGATAGAGAGTGGCGATGGACGGTGTTGCATGTCACAGACAAGGTTGGCAAGGCTAGTGCGGCCTCTAGCTCGCTGGCGACAATGGGGTGGCAATGGTGCTCTCGGCATGCTTGACATTAATGGCTAGGCTTGCTCACAGTGGTGCTAAAGCTAGTTAGATTACTTTGATCATCTACTGGGAGTATAGATTGAGCTATAGAGCGAACAAGTTAGGCCAATTTTACTGCACACTATAGTGTTTGATGTTTGTTTGATTTGTATCTGCAAGGTGTTTGATAAAATGGCCGCAAGAAATTCAAATTTGAATTTTTGGATTCAAACTTGGTGGGTTTGCTAGGCACATACTAGGGAGTTTCTGGTTAGTTGGATTAGTCAAGGCGCACTGGATTGGTTGGGTTTTGAAAATGTGTGATCTTCACATATGATAAAGATTCAATTTTGAATTGTGATTTGAATGAGGTTGCCAAATGTTTCTGCAAGTTTGAAAGGTGGTGTTTGATTTACTTTTAATTGTTCTAGCAAGGGGTGAAAATAGTTTGAAAATTTTCTGTTTGAAATCTTGAACTAGAAACACTCAAAGTGACCTAGTGAGCAAGATTGGCAAAAATGACCATTTGCTTTTTTTTCTCTTGTTTTTGTTTCTGCATGGAAATGTTTTATATGATGTTATTTTCATCTTTAAACCATTTCTTGCTATTTAGATTAATCACACAAGTTCATTCATGCATTTATCAAATCATCTCATTCACACATGCATTCATATGATTTTAAATTAATCAAAGTTTTTGTGTTAACCCTAATTTTAGTGATTAGAGTTTGATGATCCTTGTGTTATATTTTTGGGATGTTACACAGATGCATGTGCCTTATGGCATAAGAGACTTGGGCACATGAGTGAGAAGGGGATGACGGTGCTAGTGAAGAAAAATCTACTGAAATGTTTGAAAGGTGTTCACATCAAGAAATGTTTAGATTGTCTAGCAGGGAATCAACACAGAGTTGCGTTCAAGAGTCAACCTCCTCACAAGAAGCCCGATGTTCTGGACTTGATACATTCTGATGTTTGCAAAATGTCGGTGAGGTCAATGGGTGGAGCAAATTACTTTGTCACATTTATTGATGACTTTTACAGGAAGGTTTGGGTCTATGTTTTGAAGAACAAACATCAAGTAATAAGTCTATTCAAGCAATTCCAAGTATAAGTTGAGAGAGAAACTGAGAAGAAGATCAAGTGCATTCTCCTTAATAATGGGGGAGAGTATATTGTCCCATTTGATGCCTATTGTAAGGAGCAGGGAATTAGGCACCAATTTACTCATTTGAAGACACAACAGCTGAATGGTCTTGCTGAGAGGATGAACAGGACAATTGTTGAGAGTTAGATGCTTGCTATCGAGTGTAAAGCTGCCTAAACATTATTGGGGTGAGGCTTTGTCGACAGCATTTTATCTTATTAATCTCTCACCAAGTTATCCATTGCAGGGAGATGTTCCAAACCGGGTCCTTTATGACAAGGACGTATCGTATGAGAACCTGAAGGTTTTTGGGTGCAAGGCCTTTGTTCATATCCCTCAAGATGAGAGGTCAAAGCTTGATCCAAAGACACGACAATATATATTTCTTGGCTATGGAGGTGATCAGTTCGGCTATAAGTTGTATGATCCAATATCAAGAAAAGTTGTGAGAAGCTGTGATGTTGTGTTTGTTGAAGACCAAACAATTGAGGATATTGTGAAGACAAAGGTGTAGGTTCCGAAGCAAGTTCTGGTACATGTTTCTCCTCGAAATCAGCAGTAAGCCAGATCTGATTCTGACCCAGTTCCTGCAGATTCAGCTCAACAAGAAGCTAAAGATGATGATGCAGAAGATGTGCAAGATGATGCACATAGTGGTATAGGTGAGGATTCTCCCTAGCAGCAAGAGTATGATGTTGAAGAACATGATCATGATCAGCAAGAACCAGAACCAGATAGTCCACCAGATGCTCCACTTAGATGGTCCAGCCGAGGCCATGTTCCTTCCACTAGGTAGGATTCAGACCAATATGTGGTGTTATTGTCTGATGGTTCAGAACCTGGGTGCTTTCAATATGCAATGAAAGATGAGAACAAGGAGTGGAATAAGGCCATGCAAGAAGAGATGGATTCATTGCATAAGAATCATACTTATGAGCTGGTGAAGTTTCCCAAGGGCAAGAAAGTTCTAAAGAACAAGTTGGTCTACAGAATCAAGCAAGAATAGAACACATCACATCCAAGGTACAAGGCCATGCTAGTTGTAAAAGGATTCAGCCAGAGAAAATGTATTGACTTTGATGAAATATTTTTTCCGGTGGAGAAGATGACATCAATCTGAATGATCCTTGGCATGGCAGAAAGTCTCAACTTGGAGGTTGAGAAAATGGATGTCAAGACAGCTTTCCTTCATGGAGAGTTGGATGAATAAATCTACATGGATCATCCTGAGGGGTTTCTTGTTAAAGGCAAAGAAGAATATATGTGCAAATTGAAGAAAAGTCTCTATGGCTTGAAACAAGCACCGAGACAATGGTACATGAAGTTTGAATCTGTCATGGGGAGCAAGGCTACAAGAGGTGTAGCTCAGACCATTGTGTGTTTATTTAGAGGTTCTCGGGTGGTCATTTTATAACGTTGTTGCTCTATGTTGATGATATATTGATTATTGGCAAGAATGTCTCTAGGATTGCTAGGCTAAAGAAAGAGTTGAAAAAAAGTTTTTCTATGAAAGATTTGGTCCAGCAAAGTGTATTCTCGGCATGAGAATTGAGAGAGATAGAAAATCCAACAAGTTATAATTGTCTCAAGAGAAATATATTGAGAAGGTACTTCGCAAGTTTAAGATGGACAAGGCAAGGGAAGTGAGGTGTCCACCCGCAGCTCATTTCAAGTTGAGTAAAAAGCAATATCCCTCCAGTGAAGAGATGGAAAAGGAAATGCAAAAAAGGCGTGAAGTGGATTTTTAGGTATCTCCGGGGCAGCACTAATATGAAGCTTTGCTTTGGTGGTAGTGAGCCGAGGCTGATTGCATATTCAGATTCAAACTTGACTGGAGATGTCGATGGAAGGAAGTTTATTTCAGGTTATTTGATTACCCATTCAGGGGAGCAGTGGCATGGAAAAGCATGTTGCAAGAGTGTGTGGCGCTGAACACAACTGAGGCCGAGTTCATCGCAGTAACTGAGGCGAGCAAGGACCTATTATGGCTGGAAAGATTGGCTTGTGAGCTTGGTTTTGAGCAAGACAAGTATGTGCTGTTTTGTGACAACCAAAATGTAATTCACCTGAGTAAAAATGCAAGTTTTCATTTAAGGTTGAAGCATATTGATATTCGCTATCATTGGATTCAAGATGTGCTGAATTCTAAGCAAATGCAAATTGAGAAGGTGCACACAGATGACAATGGGGCTGATATGTTAATCAAGGTGGTAATAAGAGAAAAACTCGAGGTATGTCATCCTCCGTCGGCATGACTGCCAGTTGGCAATGATACCCTCCATGATGTCGGGAGGGGGAGTTTGTTGGTCGTGTCCCTCCATATTGAGATGTGTTGGCAGTCCAACATTAGCTCGTGAAAAGCCCAACACGTTTGAACCGTTGATCGACGTTATCCAACGGCTGAGGTGCTCCTTGGGAAAGGAGTAGAAAAGAAAACTCTATTTTAGTATATAGGTTCATCTAAATTTTAATAAATCTAATACATATATTTTAAGATAGAGAGAGTAGTAAACATTAAATGCAAAAAACCACCCGCCAGCTATACATCAATTCAAAAGGAATACAAGAGCAATACTCATTGATTGGTCACCTGGACATGCCAGAACAGAATCAATAAACCGTTCACAATAGTTCTAATGAGTTTTTCTATTCCCTTTTCCTGCTCTTTACCGGCCATTAACACAACAGTTTTTTCATACCATCGATCAATTATGTAGAACATGAACTAATTTCTAATATAGGAAATTCGTACGTACGTAGAATAGAAATTTTACATATAATGTGGCATTCCTTACAAGATTTACAGATACAAATTGAGAAGTAGATACTCCCTCCGACCCATATTAATTAACTTGGATTGTCAAATTTTGGATGAATTTATATACTATTAATTGACTTCGATTTGTCAAAATTTGGATAAATCTAGACACTATTTAGTATATAAATTTATCTAAAATTTGACAATCCAAGTCAATTAATATGGGCCAGAGAGAGTATATTATTTAGAAAGCAATCCATTCATACAGTCGGCTTGGTGCATCTATTGTTGAGATTCAACCTGGTAACAATGCACTGATTTGTCCAACCAAAAACAAGCGGTGGATCAAGAAATTAACTGTGGTGACTGTTTGCTACAGGTGACATCACGTTCTGGGTCCTTTGTTTACTGAATACCCGCGGGATAGAATACGTGGCAATTAATACCTCTGCTACAAATAACGAACGGTGAGATTTCAGAGCTACTTGGCCAGCACAGCAATTATAAAAGACATATACAACCCAATAATAATAAGAACAAGTCATTCCAAAAGCCCGGCCTGAAAAGAGAAAAGAATTTATTCCTTATAAGTTGAGTGTGGCCTCTTCCCATAGACGAGGTGGTACTAAACTTCGTGTAGCCTCACCGGTCAACAGTAGTCTAACATCACATTCCCTGAGAATCTCCCACTAGTAAACACAGGGTCTTCGGTTCGGTCTAGAGTCTAACACTAGTCCCGATTTGTTACCGACCGAGACTAGTATGAGCACTAGTCTCGGTTTGTACCGTTTTTGGTGGCTATGAGCCTGAGAGAACTCTAGTCCCGGATTGTGATACGGCCCGGGACTAAATGGGTTTGGGCACGGGCAACGATATGGCCCGAGATTAAAGGGGTGCGGGTCGTGGTAGAAAAACTTAAAATGGCTATAAATTTTGCGTACAATGTCGAAAAAAAATGTACAACCTATCAAAATGTGCAGAAAAAATTGTGAGGTCAATTTCTACAGCCTTAGGCAGTTTTGGATTATTTTAGATTTTTAAAATTCTAAAAGGAAAAAAGTTATTTAAAAAAATATTTTTTTTTGCAATTTTATTTATTTCATATTTGGATTCCTCACATTTTTCTAATAATTATGGATATATTATTTGTCGAATTTTGATTTACAAATTTAAAGATATTATTTATGCCATATTAAATGAATAAATGGCAAAAAATGAATAAAATATTATTTTATTTAGCTTTTTACTTTCATTGGATTAAAATATTAATATTACTTATTTATTGTTGTTTACTAAAATAGTTGTTTGTAATTTCAAAAAATAAAGATGTATGGCATATTGATATGGGCTAATAGGATTGATATGGTAGTGTGGATAACAAGATACAAATGGGCTCGCACAAAGACATCCTCATGAAACAAAGAAGTTAAGCGTGTTGATGGTGGAGTAGTGCTACGATGGGTGACCGATCGGAAAGTTTGACCACAAGTATAATTTGATCTAAGATTAAATATACTTAGTGCTAAAAATGTTTCAAGCGAGTGGATTACGATCAAACAATTCAAAAGTTAAAAAAAATATTTAAAAACAAAATTCAAAAAATAAATTAAATATTTGAAAAAAAATCTTTAGTCCAGAGTCGTATTACGACCCGGGACTACAGGTCCTTCGTCCCCCCGCTGCAAAAAACAGCCATGTGGTGGCCTCTAGTCCCGAGTTGTAACAAACAGGGACTAGAGATAGGAGCCTTTAGTCGATTTCGCAATCCCGGATGCAAAATCAGGACTAAAGGCTCTTACAAACCGGGACTATATGCCCTTTTTCACTAGTGCCCTTAGAAAGTCATGCCGACCGCTAGTTCTAATACCAGATGTTAGCGTCCACTTGGTCAACTCAACACTTAGCCTACGTTCTGGAACGCGCATACAACCCAACAATAATAAAAGAGCCCACTCTATTCCAAAAAGCCGGACTAAAGGGAGGAAGGAATCTCTCGCGTATAAGCTGGGTGTGGCCTCCTCCCGTAGGCGAGGTGGGACTAAACTTCGTATAGCCTCATCGGTCAACAACAGCCTAACAAGTTCTCCACTGCATTTTCGCTTTTTAAGTAGAAAATCCTTAACTAAAGCGTATATATGCATTAGATATATATACCTTCTAAATTTGTCTAGCTCTCTATCTACTCTTTCCGTTGAGAAATAACTGATTCGAGTTTATCTACATTCGAATGTATCTATACATTAAAATATGTTACCTAAATCTAAACAAACTTAAGTCAATTATTTTAAAATGTAGAGTATTATATTCTTACAACATCAAAACTACCTCGATGGAGTTCATGTGCGCACCACGGCCGGCCGGCCGCGCGCGCATCATGACCGCAAAACACATGGCTCACAGAACTAGTTTCTCTATTATGAGTAATTAATTTGTTCTAGGTTTTCTATGAAGTCAAGATTTGTTCGATCTAAACCACCACCGTGTCGTGAAAGTAGCAGGCGGCGGCGACGTATGCACGGAGTTGTTGCAGGCTTAACGAGGCATTACCTTTCTAACGGGATTGGTTTCGTTCAGCTTTCTCACCTTGTCCACATGACTACTAATTTCGAGCCGGGCGCTAGTATACTTCTCACTTTTTAGATACTAATAATATAAATTAATACAGCCCGTAGGATCTATAGAAATAAACGGTCTATATTTAGTTTAGGTACTGTAAAAGTACTAAAAAGGAAACCTGCCCGACTCATATGGAGTAGTGTGGGACCCAGCCATAGCCAGCGGCCAAGAGGGTGCCTCCTCTCTCCCCTCATTCTTGCTAGTGGAGTTTGCACTTAAAAAATGAAGAGTCATTTTTTCTTCCACTAAATCTGCACTCAAAAATCAAGAGTCATTTCATTAAAATTACTTTTAATTCACTTGATTTAATTTCACTAATTGAATGAACATTTTATTTAATGAGTATTTCATTTAATGAATACTTTATTTAATAAAAACATTAACAATTCAACCCCTTGCAATATTTTGATACACCAAAAACTATTCTGGCAGATTCGTCATAACAATTCCTATGATGTTAGTATTTTTTCATGTGTTACTTATCCACTCAAATGCGTCGACTACCCTTAAGTGGGTCTCCCTACGGGTTTCATAATATGTGGACATGATCGAAACTTTCTCCGATCAATAATCATTAGCGGGACCTGGAGATCCATAATGACTTCCACTAGTTCAACGATAAACCAGTGATCGTGTGAACCTTTTTTTGCAGTAACCAATTTCTTTTATCTCGCGATATTTTACTTGTCTGTGATCCGATCATATGGTATCATTCATACCTAATTCGATCTCGTTATCGACAAGTACTTTTTTCTTATTCTCGTGATATAATATTCTTAGTGATCTTATCATTTGCTTGCAAGCTACGTTATGTGATATCACCGAGAGGGGGTCCCGAGTATATCTCTCCGTCATCAGGATGGAAAAATTCCACTCTTAATCCACGACCCTCAACTAACACTTTCTAAGTACCCGGCAACATTTTTATAATCACCTTACGGTGTAACATTAGATGGAATCAAAATACTTTTCTAGTGGTAGTGGTGGTAGTGATTAACGTGATCTAATAGTATAAGGAGTTGAGTTAGTTCAAATGAGAGAACGATATAAACTTGAGAACATAATCGTATTGCTAAATCTACCGTGGGTGAATGTTCATCATATCATTCTCTAATGACATGACTTTGGTATTAACAACATCCAATGTTCATGCTCAGGAAACCTTGATTATTAGTTAATCAACAAGCTAGTATGATGAGAGGCATTATTAGGAATCTTTTCTTTTGTTTATAAATCATACTGTTATTAATGTTTCCTATTAACACAATTATAGCATGAGAAATAAACAACTATTATAAACCTAGAATAATATAATAACCATTTATTATTGCCCCTCGGGCAATAGCTTTCAGCTCATGTGTGTAAAACCATAGGGCGTAGTCCGGATTGGCCTTGGTCATGGCGTTGGCCCATCTCCTTCGGTCATCGTGGCCGGTGGTGCTTTGCAGGAGCCGTCAAGAAAGCCATACCATCCCTGGCAAGCGATGTTGGGGATGACTTGCATCTTCCAGATGAGGAAGTTGGTGCGGTCGAGGCGAATCGTGATGGTGTTGGAGGTTTGTCCTGTGGGGGCGGAGATGATGGCGCCGACGGGGATGGAAGGGACGGAGGTCAAAGCCAACGTGCCGACGGTAAAGAGTTGCAACGCAGAAGAAGTCATCACGGGAGATCGCAGTGAGAGCACAGGACGTGGACGGCGGCGAAAGAAAGAGGTGAGCGAAACCCTAGGTGGATCGGCTCGCTATGATACAAGTCAAAAAGAATTGTTTGGCGTGGTTGCCCCAACCGGCTGGCATATGCTTTGTATTAGATGATCAACTTATCTGAAGGAGCCTATGGTGGAATATCCTTCAAATGATCACTGCTAGAACAATAATTAAAAACTCCACATTTTTTATGTTAATTGTTTTCTTCAATTAAAAAATTGGTGCATGTAAAATTTTCAAAATTAAGATTTAATGCTCTAAAAGTTCACATTATAACTTGTATTAAATTGGTCACTGTTATCTGTTCCTGATGATGTGTAATGGTTTTTGATATACTTTTACAATACTGCAGATGGTCCGGGAATGGATGTACGGTACTGACCGATGCTCTGGCGAGTTCATTAATGGCGTGTATGACCATGTAATTTTAAAACATTTCCTTTCTTTTGACATGCTCGTAATATTGTATATATATGCTCGCAAAAGATTAAATATTAATTATATATGTGCATCAACATGTACTGTGTATGTAGTAGCATAGAATAAGTGCACGAAAATATGTTTGAAATTATAATAAAACACAAATTTGAAAAAACAAAATAAAATCACAGAATCGTGTCGTGGCAGAGAAACTCACGAATCTCGGTCGCGGCAGGAACTCATTTAGTCCCGGGTGGTGTTACGGCCCGGAACTAGAGGTCCTACGTCCCCCCCCCCCCCCCCCCCCCCCCCCCCGCTCAGAAAAGTGGCCATGTGGTGGTCTCTAGTCCTGGGTCGTAACGAACCGAGACTAAAGGTAGCCCGATTTCGCAGTCCCAGATACGAAACCAGGTCTAATGGCCCCTCTGATTCGGGACTATTGGACTTTTTTCCACTAGTATCACATTTGTCTTTGCTAGAAGAAGCATCAGTTTTTTCCTTAAAAGAAGGGGACGACATCCCATGCCTCTATAAGTTTGAGACAAGAGAATGGCCATATCATCACTGTCATCATTGGTCAAGTCCTCATCAACTACCTTCCTTTTTCCTCTATTATCATCGGAGACTTGTTCAATCACAACTGGAGCACATAATTGCAATTGTTGCTGAACAGAAAGAGAGGCACACCATATCTTCTCCTTGCATCACCCACAAAGCCTCTAGGTGCAGATTGAGGACCTCCATTTCTAGCATTCTCAGTTATTTCCCTCATGGGAGTGTGTTGAATGTTGCTATTGCGAGGTGCATTTGGCCTATTCTGATCATTCTAGTCAATGTTTACTAGAATATTATCACTAGGTGTCCTGCCTCTAGGAATTTCTTTGGTAAATTCAATATCATAGAAGCTTAGTCCAATATTGACATTCGGTACAACAAGTGGGACCAGAGACACATCCACTTTCCCAATCTATATTCTCACATAGTCAACATTGTTCAAACTATGTGTATCAACTTCAAGTGTGCTCTCTACTGAACTGCCAGCATAGGCAGCATGCGGTGACCCAGCATACCACTGCATGATGTAGTACACTATAGTCGTTGACATAAGACCAATGAAACACCGTTTACAAGTATTACATCCCTGAGAGTGGTACAACAGAAACACAGCAGGCCCAAGACATAACTATAGGTTACAACTCAACTCTTTACACAAGATCCAGAGAACACTCTAGGTAGAGAGAAAGAAACTTCTTACAAAGAAGAATCAGAAATAAACAACTCAAAAACTATTATACTAATATAAGACTAGTATCTGAACTATTGGTTTGGCATTGCTGCTATTGCAATACACTACAGAAATAGGTTCTATGGCTAGAGATTATATTCCTATCTTATCAGTAACTTCGTCTTCACTTGAGTTGATGTATATGTTGACTTTGTTGACTTCATTGAAGAGCTTTAGCTTTTGATGATGATTCCTGGAGCATAACTTGATGTGGACATCGTCTGTACTGGCTTTAGAACCTAGCAAGGGTTAATAAGATACGTTGAGTACGAGCGTACTCAGCAAGTTCACTAGAAAAGGAGTGTTTGATGCACTATATCTACAGCCACAGACCATAGGTCGTAGGCAATGCAGGTTTTCGTAAACATTTCTTCAAAGGTTGCTTTTATTCTGAAAAGCTATCTCCGTCAGCCTTCACGGGTTTACCAGAACTTTCATGGAGTTCCTTTACCGCCGCATTCGCAGTTCCTTCCCGGAACAGGGAGTAACAAGTTACAGGTCTTACACTCTACAGAGGTGCGTCACTTTACCCATGAGAGATCTTAAGCTTTGTTGCACGTCCGTAAGTATGTCCCCGTTCAAACTTCCTTGGTTTGAGGCCCAACCTAAGATCCAAGCCAATCACTGCCCTCTCCGCGACCTCATATGTCTGCACGATCCTTCAGGGCCGCCTCACCTCCGTTAAGCCCTCTTTCGGGCAGGCTAAAACCCTGATGAGTTCCCGAAGACTCTATGACCTGGTGATGCCCAGACAAGTACCATATTAAATGGACTATACCCCTAAACACCATTCATAGATAATCTAGACACCAAAAGTGTGGGGCGTAAGGGTGCCCACCCATATGTTGGATCCGCACAAGGAATCACAACGTCATGTTAAGGTCGTCTTGCCTCCATATGAGAGGAAAAGGATACAGCTGACTTCTCCGTCCCATTCCAAATCTCATGGTTAACGCGTAATATACGACGCAAGAATCACTGGCGACATTGGTTGTTAAGTCCTAGATAATATGTTCCTTTACCACTGGAACTTTAATAGTAGGTTATTACCTCATGGTAAATAACCTATAATCATAGTATTATGAAAATAGTGTTTTCTGACCTTTTTCAAATGCAGGTGATGACAACACTGGATTTGCAAAATACTTTACAGAAAATAATCAAAGGACATGAGCAAGTGTGAACTTGCCTTTTGTGATTGCAAGATTATGCACTCACGGTCTTCAAGACAATATAAGATCCAATATATGAAATCAGCATCATTGGTCTGGTAAGGACTAATGTTTAAAGAAGCAAGATGCTATTATGCATAAGTAATGTAATGTACTTTATAAACGTGAATTCCGGGGATAACGTTGATCTAGGGTTTGGAAACTGAAAATGGTTCTTGTTAGAATGTGTTATCCTTTTTGATAAGTTTCATATTTGTGCTTCTTATTAAGGCTTGTGATTGTGTGTGAAACAACATGTAATTATAATATCATAAAACAATGAGATACACACAAATGTGAAATGCTACTCAAGATTGCTTATACTATAATGGTTTATCTTCAAACTTTTACTTTACAAGTAATGCCACTTATAAAGAACTTAAGTGTTATCAATCCTAAGTATACAAGTAAAGTATAAATTAATGTGATTATGATTAATTGTCATATGTTGACTGAAGTGGCAAAACGAATAACTTTAGAAGAATAGATTTCTTTATTAAGGTTTAAACAATTCTGATAATTTTTAGAATATAGTTGATAGAATGTGATTGATGTTGTTTATGCTTGCTTAAATAGTCTGGACTTGAGATTCTTTATAACTTAATTATAACAGACCAAAGTTAACTATAAAACACATAACAAAGTCTTTAGCATAGTATTTAACGTATTGTAGACTAAAGTTAACTTTAAAGACATATATGGACTTAAGGTATATTGCTTATGTTATTTGTACCTTGTTCACTTTATAATGTTTCCTTAAAGTTACTTAAGAATGGTTATACTTCTATTTGGTGTAGTGGTTTCTTGATTTTATAATGGAATAGAATCATTTATCTTCTTGTGAAGGAATGGTTATAATTTGTAATCAAGGAAGTAACAATACTTAACTACTTTGGATTCACTATAGTGTTTTTATTTGTTTATAAACTTGTGGTTGAATTAATGGAAAAGATTTTATTGAGTCACAAATTATTCTTGAAGATTTTATACTTGATAAAGACCTTTTTAGAAAATGAACTACACATATGGTTGAATGGTAATTCAATCAAATTGTATTTAAAATGTGTTGGACCATTTTCTTATATTATAGATATTTAAGACTAATACTATTTATTAGATTCAATTGGATAATTTTAGAAATATTAGCAATTTTTATTTAGCCTTATATGAATTATCAACTAAGGAAATAGATTTAAATTCAAGTTGTTAAAGTGTTTTAAATTTTTATTTACCTCAAAATGGAATATTATATTTTTAACATGTAAATATTATTTTTGTGATCATTTTGGTATATTACATTTATTTTTGTGATTTATAAATAATAAGATATGATTTTTATAAGATTTATTATTTTATAAATACTTAATAAATAATAAATATTTAATTAGGTGAAATAATAATACATGATTATATTTCTTATTTTTCTAAGATTTTTAGTATTTTATTTATATTTTTAACATTTATCAATATTGAAATATGAATTTTCAAAGTATTACAACTTATAAAATCTTTATTAAATAATAATTATATAAATTGTTGGCATAATAATGTTTGATAATGTTTTAATGTTATAGATTTTATTTTTCTGAAAAATTTCATATATTGAACATATTTTTCTAAATTATAAAACAAAAGATATTAAATTTATAAGATTTAATCACTTTATTTAATTTCTGGAATTTATTTGAGTTGGAATTTATATTGTTTATTTATTTTCTAAACAGACTTTAATCTTTTATACCGCACACATACCTAGCCCTAGTCACTAACCTGTGGGCCAGTGACCATGTCATCTTCCACGCGTGCAAAGACTAGGTCGAACCAACTGACTAGGCATGGGATGACGTGAGCATGACGTCGGGATGACGCATGTGGGCTGTTCTTCTCAGATCGGTGCTTGATCTTGTGATTTGGTAAGCGCGCGGGGCAGTGTCTATGCTTATCGGAAAGAGAGCACGATGGGGAACCTAACAGTGGCGGCGCCGCTAATTTTTGGTCACCGGAGCACTAGGTACGCAGTGGTCGACGGAGGAGCTTGCGGGCTAGTGCGGCGAGAAGCAACTAGGGCAAGAGAGAGCAAGGGAGATGGTCTACGGGGACGATGGACTCACCCTGGTGTGGTTGGTGGCGACGGTGAG
Organism: Avena sativa; assembly: GCA_916181665.1. Classification (NCBI taxonomy): domain Eukaryota; kingdom Viridiplantae; phylum Streptophyta; class Magnoliopsida; order Poales; family Poaceae; genus Avena; species Avena sativa. Next base: position 20,068,084 of record OV702285.1, read on the forward strand.
GTCGGAGGAAGTCTGTGGGGCCGACGATTGACGATGAACGGCGGTGACTGGCGGTGGAGATGAGGTGTCGGTTGGATCGATAGAGGGCTCCCCGGCTTCCGTGAGTAGGGGCAAACGTCGGAGAAGATCACGACGCGTCTGATAGTCACCTCCGCGGATCAAGGGGAGGTCGGAGATGGCGAGATGCTTCGACACCGGTGGCTAGGGTTTGCTGGCCGGAGCTCAAGAGGAAGAAAGAGAAGCGAAATGGCGTGCTAGGGTTTTCTCGGCGGCGTCCAAGGCTTATTTTAGACGACCGGGAGTGGTGGCGCGGATCTTGGCGCGGTCGGAGAGTGGGGTGGCCGTCAGCGAGCTGATTCATCGCATCGGGAGGTCGACATCGCGAGGAGGAAGACGACGAACAAACCTCGCGAAGGGGTATGGGCTGATCGTGGGCTATGCTTGGGCCAGGTGGGCTACGGTGTGGCGCGCGTGAGCGACAGAAAGCGAAGAGGAAAGATGGACCGTGGGCCAGATTGTATTGATGCCTCTTCTTCCTTTATTTTTTTCTGTTTTCTGTTTTGTATTTTACTTTCAGATTTTTATATTACTCATTTGTTTGAATATTTCCCATAGAAATTTATCTACTAAATAATTGAAGCTATAACAAGGTTATTTAGAATCAATTTGTGAACTTTTATTATATAATGTTATATTTATTTATTTTGTTTATATAAATCCTTCTAATATTTGGTAAGGGCCTTTGTTATTAATTTTCTTTCCATAATAAACCATGGATTTATTATATGATATTTCCTTATTTATTTATAAAACTTAGTTCTAGTTACTTATAGTTTGGAGGGATATATATATATATGGTGATCCCTTTCTTATTATATGATACATAAAGTTTTAGGGAATTAATATGATTAATATTATTCTCATGAGTTTTAGGAATAGTAATGTATATATTTTATTATAACTAACATAGAAGTTAGTGTTTGAATTGCAATTGCTTACCCTAGGGTTTATGGTTCTTAATATACTTATATTCTTTTGTTGATGTGAATAAAGATTAATGGCTAAATATATTGTCTTTATGTTTATGATCTTTAATGATACCACCCCTTAAAATAGAAAGTTATTATCTGGAATGTCTGATGGAAAAGAATTGATAAATATAACTCCTAAGCACATATGTTGGTGATAATTGTGAAGGACAGAGATGTGCTTAAGTGATTTGATATAGTGAAATATTCCTATAAACTACTATAGAACCAAGATGATTGATCCAACAGATGAAATAGATAATAAGTTTGATTTCAGATTTAAGGTTGAATGTTTTACCAAGAATTCCTATCTTCCATATTTCACAATTCTTGACTTCTACTTAAAGAATTCCTTTCCTAGATATACTACTTCTTCCTATCCATCATCATGTGTTAACATGATGAGCTTTACTTCACAAGAATATTCTTATCCACCTTTTATTCTTCTAAGTCCATTTATAAATCCAATGAGCTTGACACTAAAGCTTTTCATAATCTTCTCATATCCATACTTGGTTATATCGGCCACTCTACTGCTGATAACATCCAATTCAACAAGTGGTTACTTCTAACTATATTCATACTCTTCCTTAATCATCCACCACTAATATTACTCCAGTAGCTGTATATATCAAACTTTACTTCACCTCAAGTGTTAGTATTTCCCAAGAGGAAACTACTACTTCTATAATCCAATGTTTCTCTAGCATCATCTTAATCATACTATCTTGTCTCTACTTAACTCCAGTAACTAATACTCCAACCTCACATTATATTAATGTGACCTGTCATGGCTAACCTAGAATAACATATCTATACTAGGGTTCAATCATGTTCTATCCACCAATGTCACTTATACATGATATAAGCATTCAATCTTGGTGACTAAAGCATGATCATTATAATCCTTTGATCATTTATGGTTTAGGTTTCCAGTTGGCTAATCAAGGCTTCATTAATATAACATTACAGTTGTATGGTAATTATCTGCTCAGTACCTCTAACTAAATATAAGATATTACTTATTACCTAAGCCTACTGGATCCAATAGGATTACTCCTTGGTAACTATCTTCAGAATTCATCCTTATAATCCTCTTTGTTACCACATACAATTATGTCTTTCAGATAACTCTTCTATCCATTCAGGAGTGAGTTAACTCCATCATTTATCATAATGATTTCATTCTCTTCAAACTCTTCCATCCTATAGATGATATCTAAGACTAGCATTATCATATACCTTTTCTTACTTCATTCTCGAAAGGACTTAGAGCGATTGTTATGATAAGGACAAGAGTTGCTAGGTCAAGAATTGATAGGTTAAGAATTGGTGAATCAATAGTTGATTACTCAACATTGATAGACAACAGATATTAGAATAAGATTCAATAGAGATAATAAGGATTGATATGGGAAGAAAGATATATGGTGAATGATCTTGACTTGGTTTCTTTCCTACTCAATATCATTAAAGAGTTAAGGTTAGGTATTACCATGATCCACATGGTAGAATTGGATAAGAATAAAACAATTCAAGGGTTAGTTATTACATTCTTGTTACTTAGGTTATATATTCTTAACTTGGTATTCATGGGTTGTTGTAGTGAATACTATGATATGATCACCTAAGGATCAAATATAAATCATTAAGCAATGTATTAGGGTTTAATTTTATTACATTTGATCTACCCTTAGATCAAATCATGTTTACCCCAAAATAAGATTTTAGCAAAGGTCATATTGAAACTTATCGCAGTCAACTTGATGATCTACTTCAATTCCATCAAGTTGAGGGAAGCTTCAATCACTTTTCCACGTTTTTATTTAAAAGCGCGAAAATTATTCGGATTTTCTATGCATGAATGCAATGCACATATCTGGGTTCAACTTATTTCTAAGCTCTAATGCTGGGATGTTACACATCAGTTGGACAGTTTCTATTGTCCAAAGGAATACCTCTCACTTGAAACCAATCAATGTCCAACTCCCCTTTTGCACCATACCCAGGTACCAGTGGTCCACCTCGATAGTGACATTCCTCATAGTTTTCATCTTTGTTTTTCCAAAGTGAATCTAGGCATCAATATCTCTAGGGCTAGGAAACCTCATGAGGTACTTATTGGCATACATGGTTTTGCATACCACCTGCAAGTGCATCCAACTTCAGCCCATTTCCCAAATTCATTCTCTAGCAGAAACACTTCCCTCAACAACATGGATCATTGTTTGATATATTTCCTTATTAGGTGCAACATTCCTAATGTCAGGTATGACAAATAAGTCACTCCCTGGTACTCTACACCCACAAAGGGGGCTACAATTTATCAGAGTTGCTGCTCATGAAAAATGAATTTATCTACATGAACATCACCACAAAGACTACATAGATCCGAGGCTCAAGAATCTTATTCCAATTTTCCTTAATCTAAATATTTCTCCCAAGACCAGACTGATTCGTCTGCCTGACATCCACATTAGAAACTTCATTAAGCACACTCTTGATGGTGCAACAGAGGAGCACTAGCCTGAACATTATCCCTATGATTTAGTTAAATCGGTTTTGCTAAGTCACAGCTAGCTGTGTTTTAAATTAGGGCGCAGTCAAGTCGACGGCCGTCCGATCGCTTCACGCTTTATGATTCACGATGTTTAGTTGGTTTAGTTCTGTTCCGTCCGGTGGTTGATTTCATCGCCCGCGCGGCCTGCCCTCAGAACTAACAAACGACCCAAACCAGCTGACTTGGCCTTTTTTCCTCATGGGCTGTGATTTGTGGGTCGTGTCCGGTGCATATATTTTAGCAGTTGTATTTGTCGTGGGCTTTTTGTTTTATTTTTTTTCCTGGGAGTGGGGATAAGTACTTCCGTTAGTTTCCACGAGGACACCAAGGCTAGGTTTGAATTTGATTGCTTTGTTCTCTTTCTCTATGCTCCATTCGTTATTTTTCTTTATTTATCATTACTTTCTCTTATTTAAATTAATTGATTTATTTTTGTCTAGATTTGGATATATCTAGCACTAAAACATGTCTACATACATCTGAGTCAACTAATTTGAATATTATTATTTTTCCTATTTTTCCTCTTCTTTTGTACTCCTACGATCATTTCCAATCTTCTTTTATTTATATTTTATTTAACTTCTTTTCCTTTTTTATTTTGGCACGTTTCATTCCATCCTTTTCTTTCTATTTTATTTTTATTATTTTTGTTTTATTCCCACTTTTTTGCAGGTATTTTTTTATTCCCACTTGGCCTAGTTCCTTTGTGTACTCAAAATTTTGTTTTGTTCTAGCTAAATCTTTATTTCATGTGTTATATAGTTTGTTCCGCATGTATATTTTGTTCAAACTTTCTAAGTTTGTTCCACTTGATCTACAATAATGTTTCTCTTTATAGATGTGTTTTGTTTCTAGACCACTGAAGTTCTGTCTATGTATATGTGATTCATCCTCGGACGTTAAATTTTGTAGTCTTGATTTTTATTTCAATCCGTTGAAACTGTTCTTCCACTTGTACGTGATTTTCATTCCAAACACATTAAAATTTAGTTCCTCTAGTAAATATGACATGTTTCTAAAGTGCTACATTTTTTACTTTGGACCAACTATAGTCATGAATTTTTTTCTTGTTAGACAAAATAATAGGTCCTTGTGTCCATGCTTTTTATTCCATATGTAAACGAATTTGTTTCTGGAACATTATAGGTTTTGTCCCAATTTTTTTGATTTTTTGTTTCAATTAGTAAAAAAAGATGTTTCTCCTCGACGTGCTTTTTTATTCTGAACACGTGGAGGAGGGGAGTTCCAACTAGGATTACAACTAGATTTCTTATGGAGAGTTACAACTAGGGTTGCAACTGAGTGTTTGTCTCCGTGGTCCCTTCTTTTTATACGAGTTGTATCTAAACTTGCAACTGGCTTTTTCTCATGTGATTTTCAACTGGGGTTGAAACTAATGATTTTTTTTCATCACCCCTTCTTTTTTACTACGATTTGTAACTAGACTCGCAACTGCCTTTCTCATAGGGGGAGTTGCAACTAGGGTTGCAACTGGCTTCTCATGGGAAGAGTTCCAAATAGGGTTGCAACCGAGGATTGTTTTTATGATCCTTATTTTTTTTACTACGAGTTGCATCTGAACTTGCAATTGGGTTTTCTCGTGGGAGTTCCAACTGGGGTTGCAATAGAAGATTTTTTCGCCATCCCTTCTTTTTACTATGAGTTGCAAATGGGACTCGCAACTCATGAGGGAAGTCCCCGGTTGCAACTGAGGTTTTTTTTGTCGTCCCTTTTTTACTATGAGTTACAATTAGACTCACAACTACCTTTTCTCATTGGGGAGATCCAAGTGGGGTTACAACTGGCTTTCTCATGGAGATTTGCAGCTGCGGATTTTTCATGATCACTTCCTTTTACTACAAGTTGCATCTAAACTTGTAACTGAATTTTTCTCGTGGGAAGTCCAACTGGGGTTGTAATTGTGGATTGTTTTCATTGTCACTTCTTTTTACTACGAGTTTTAACTAGGGCAACTACCTTTCTCATTGAGGGAATTGCGACTAGGGTTGCAACTAAAGATTATTTTCGTCGTTGCTTTGTTTTACTACAAGTTGCAATTGGAATCACAATTGGCTTTTCTCAAGAAGGGGGGGTTGCATCTAGACTTACAACTGGATTTGTTGTAGGCGAGTTGCAATTGGAGTTGCAACCGAGGTTTGTTTTCACCATTCTTTCTTTTTTAGTACGAGTTGCATCCGGACTCACAACTAGCTTTTCTCACGGTAGAGAGTTTTGCACCTGGGGCTAGAAACTGGATTTTCTCGTGAATTGCAACTGTGGTTGCAACTAAAGATTGTTTTGCGGTTCCTTTTTTTACTATGAGTTGCATCTAGGACTTATAACTAAGTTTTTTTGTGGAAGTTGTAACTGGGGATTGTTTTTCGTCATCGCTCTTTTACTACGAATTGCAACTGGACTCACAACTGGATTTTATCGAGGAGGGGGGGGAGGAGTTGCATCTGGACTTAGAATCAGTTCATCGGCTCGAAAAGCATCCTCGTATACGATGGTGCTCTCTCAGATCTACACTACTGCAGAATATGCCATCAGTGACAGGCTCAAAAGGCTTATTAGTGACAGGCAAAGCGCCCGTCACTGATAACTAGTCACTGGTACAAGGATACTAGTGACAGGCGTTTACATGCCTATCACCGGTATGTGTGTACTAGTGACCGGCAAAAAAGATGCCTGTCACTGGTTGCGATCAGCAGCCACAAACCCTGGGGTTTTTAGTGACATGCCCATTATCCCGCCCGTCACTGGTTTGAATTGTGGTAATAAAAAAATTAAATTCATTTTCCATGAATATTCCAGATAGCATAATAAGATATTATAAAAATACATTTTCCACTGATATTTTAGATAGCACAATAAGATGTACCAATGATAAGTTTAGATAACCGAATATGACATAATATTTGCACTCTGCCAAGAAAAAGTAGGGTTGCCAATACATGCAAAGCCTAACTCTCATATCATGTAACCCCCCAAACGGCGAAAACATAGTCTGCCTACATTAAACATGACTGTCCCGACATGTAGAAGACAAACAAGTAGCTAGACCGATGTTGCGGTACATGGATCAAGCACCATGTTCACCATAAAGTATGCGTTCCATCTTCTCCTCGTTGAACATTCTAAGGGTCTTAAGACGAAAAACCTGCAAGTTGTTAAAATTTATCAGTACCGGCCCTCTCCCAAAAAGAGAATGAACTACATTTTAATCTAGTGAAAGTGAACATTCAACATTGGTCTTAATTACTTTGCAGACTACTTCATGTATGGGAATAGAAGATAATAAGACAGGATGCTAGTACTAAGGTTGTGGCATGAAGCTGCAACAGTATTAAGCTAAAGTAGCATATAAAATTGCACTAATTGTAAGGTACGGTTGTTCGCACCGATTGCACCACTTTCTTGTGATTATTATTACCTAAATTGCACTGATTGTAATATATGTTGTTCACACTGATTACACTACTTTCTTGTGATTACTATTACCATCTGTATTCATGTTTTTCTCATTTCAATTCTAGCATTTCAAATTTTCTTGCACTCTGTTCCTAAAAACTTGTTCCAAATGTTATTAAGTTCTCTCAAATTAGGACACTATCTCAGAAATCTGTTCCAAGAGAGAAAACAGAGACATCCATCATGGTTCTATAGGAAAAAACAAAATATATGTCAAGAAAAGACTAAACAGTATAAACTTTTGATGAGATAGATATATTGGTTTTTGATATGTGATGGTGTGCGGCATGGTAAAAATGGATTTGCATATCATTACGTCTATAACTAGACAGAATGCCTAGCATGATCATCTTTTTCTGACCAACCTGACATTATAATGGGCCGATGGACAAAGTTCCTTACTGTTGACGCTACTGAACTAAGGAAAATTCCCAACCCAACATGACAACAAAAATTAATCACATTGTATTCCAGCAAAAATTTCATTCCAACACTAGCTTCAGGGATATTTATTCTTCAAACCATGCATAAATAAACATCTTCAGCAGCAATAAACACACATAGTTAACAACACAGAAAAATGTAGCAGATTCAGTGAGGACAACATCTATTCAATGTAAAAATAAAAATGAAGATATCACCATAGGTTACATGCATCATTAACCGATCTACTGAAGCTAAAGAAACATTCTTTTTATTGTTCTTGTTGCACTGGACTTTCTAAGGGAAATAAGGATAAGTTCCCAATGTTTAGCATGGTTTCTCTGGTCCTTGTTTACTTGTTTTCTCGGGTACTCTCTATTTTTCAGCTCCTCATACTTTCTCATGCTGCTTCTAAATGATAAGAAACTTGAATGTACCCTCCTCTTGTTTTTTGTTTTTGTCACACAATTCTGTCCTACTAGGATACTAGATTTGTGTCAGGTTTTATGACTGCATGAGTGTTGGGATCATTACAATTTCTCTATGTTTGTGTGCTCGTGTTTAGTTTTATCTCATCACATTGGCATATATGTTATGCTAAATAAATTAATTTGCTATTTATTTCTACTAGCTAGTCAACACTAATATTCGTAAGTTGTAGCAGCAAGCAGCCATCAGTACCAGCGAACAGCCAGGGAGCAGCATATCAGCCAGCCAGCGAGTAGCATATCAGCATATCAGCCCAATAAAAACTCAGATTAACAATTTACAGAGACAAAGAATCAAAGAAAAAAAATAAACAGAATAAAATGCCTCATACCTCATTCTGGGATCATGCATGCTTGATCAATTGGGTTGCAGCCCACTTTGTGCTGAATCTTGAACCTCCGGCAAGTCATCACATCACCAGATTCCGAGGTGACTTCTGTGTTGATGATTTGTGCGAAAATGCATCGCGTTCACCACAAAGTATGCACTCCATCTCCTCGTTGAATATTCTAAGGGTCTTAAGACCCGAAACCTGCAACTTGTAGAAATTTATCAGTTCTGGCCATCTCCCGGAAAGGGGATGAACTACATTTGGATCTAGTGAAAGTGAACATTCAACATCAGTCTTAATTACTTTGCAGATCCGGGTGTAAGTGGACATGCCCATAGCTACCCACCTTCTGGCCACTTTGTGCCCATGTATGTTATACGGGATCCCCGCAAATGCCAACTTAGATTGCACAACCCCACTTAAAACCAGAATACATTAGCTAACATCAGACATACTTACTTCGGCTAAAAGCATAATACAAGAGTAACACAGAATACATGTACTCCATTTGAGTACTAACGGACCCAGGTGTTGCAAATTAGATTTGACCGTAGCTAATAATAGAACTATTTTCGACATAAACAAGAAATTTTGATAGTAAAGAATGCATAATGGGGCTTCATAAGCATTGCTAAGTTATCCGACTGAGCAAGATAAAACACTTATCTTGTTTGGTTGTTGACCCAATCTGAAATAATAGTTGATGATTGGTTAGACACATTAGATGATGGAAGCGCATTAAATCGTCAGACACCGGGGGATTTCCTCTGGACGTGGTGCTCGCCGCCAGTGCCATGGGGTCTCGATGAGGGGCAGGGGCCATGGATGTAGCAGTCGCTCCGCGGCTGTCCATAAAGAATTCAACCCTGCTTGTGAGTGTCCGCTTAGCATATTAAGTGTGATGGGCTTGGCGGTACCATGGGATGGGTGGCTAAGTCTGGACTTATTCATGGCTAGAATTAGAGAAAACTATATTGAAACTTCTAGACAATTCTACAGTTGAAATATAAGCCGAGTCTGGACTGGGTTGCATTTGAGTGTCCAAAGTCAAACCATGTGTAGAATAATAGCAGCTTTTTACACACACAAAAACGACCAGGTTTGTTCCATGAACAACCCTGCATTCATACATCCAAAACTAGTGTGCATAGAAACAAAGACTACCAGCCGGTGGTTCAGCTTGAAAAGTGTGTTTTCTTTTGTGGGGCCAAAGACCTTCATTTTTCCTTCTCTATTAAAAAAAAGATAATATTTATACAACAAGCAATCAGCACCGGTACCTGCAAAAAGTGATCACAATTATACAACAAGTTATTATACTGCCTTAATACACCAGAAATTTTAAGAACAAACTAAGCACTGAGTATTCCTTTTACAGTAAAAGGAAATGGATCAGGGAGCCAGTATTGCCTGTATGATTGAAATGAGCATATGAGACTAATTGTCTACTGGAATACTACAAGTAGAAGGAATAGTACTAATTGTATATTGGAATAGTACAAGTAGAAGAAACCGTAGTTCAATTATTCCATACAGAGTAAAACTGCACTAGCAAACAAGTGCTGCAATTAGAACTATTTCAGGATTCAGAGTTCAATGCAAACAGCTGAAATAAGAAAATTGAATGATCCAGAGTTCTACTGATACCAACAAGTGCAGGTTGTAGGGGAAACGGGAGGTTCGGGAATATGAACCTGGGATGCGTCGGCTGTGGGAGGCCTGGCAACGGCGGCGGGAGGACTAGGACGTGTCGACGGTGGGAGGCCTGGTGGGTTAGGGGAGGAAGCAGCGCAGCTCTAGGCAGCGCCGTCCACGCGTCGGGGAATGGGTGGCGGTGCATTGGGATGCAGGGCGGCGTTGTTGGAGGGTGGCGGCGTCAAGGAATGGCGTCTGCGCGTCACGGAAGTGCCACCTCGAGCGACGGCGTTGGAGGTATTGGCGGCGTTGGATGCGTAGCGGCGGTTATGTACTAGGAATCGGGGACGGGGACGGGGACGCGGACGGGGAGCAAGGGGCGGCGGTTGGGGACGGGGTCTCGTGTACTGATCCATCTAATCCTGCTATAGGACTCCTGCGTGTTTGACGCGGTGGCATGCTAGGCGCGATTGATGGTCGCCCTATCAATCTATTTTTTTACATGTCTATACTATTAAAAAGATTGGGACCGTTAGTCCGCACCTGATTTTTCCATCTGCCCTGAAAAGACGATTTTGCCCCTAGGACTTTGGGAAAACTACAGCGAATGCCACCACCAGTAATCCTCTCACCTCGAGCCCTCTGTTCTCTATTCTCCCTTCTGTGCCTCCTCCCCATCGATACCCATCCCAAACCGAGAGCGCCGCCTCCCTGCTCGCGAGCGTCTCCTCCCCAGCGCCTCACCCGTCCCCGCCGCCATCCTACCGGACGTGGAGCAACGTGGAAGAAAAACTGCCCGTTCCCTCGAAAAGTAAGGAAAGGAAAGAAAACTATCTCAAAAAAAAGGAAAGGAAAGAAAACTAAATCTCACGAGAGCAATTTCTGTTTAAATCCCCAATCCAATCTCCGAAGGCGATGGAATCGTTCTCATCGGCGAGGTCATCATCGCAGGGCGCAGACGGCGTCACAGGCACCCATAGCGAAACCTTATGCGCGGTGGACTATTCGGCTCGGGCGGGTCACGGCGAGCTCTTGGTCGCGGTAGTGTCGTGGCGAGCTGCTGGACGCAGGCGGCGCTGCGTTGTCCAGGCGGCGGCGGCGCAGCCATATTCTGCCATTGACGCGAGGCAAAGAAGTACTCGGTTTTCTGGCAAAGAACGAGAGCCACAAGCCCACAACGACGACGAGCACCAGCAGCCGCAGTGTTGTTGGGAGGGCGCGGCGTCCGTGCAGGCGGGCCACAGCGGCGGTACGGCCGCGGCGTAGACGCCTGACGGCTCGACGGAGCAAGCTGGCCGGCGGGGACGCCCGGCAGCGCTTTCCCTGCTGTAGAGTTGGCTACTCTTTTTTTTCCGGGGAAGAGTTGGCTACTCGACGACGGACGACCCCATGGGGTACGGTGAGCTCGGCGCGCGTACACGCGTGTGCCCTGTTCGCGCAACGTGATTCTCCACGTCGGTCTTCCACGTCAGTCCGTGGCGTTTTCCCGTATGTTCTTTCTGTAGGTGTAGCAAACCCAACCGCGCTACTCTGCTCCGCCTAGCTACAGAACGGCGGCGCTGGCTTACTATGGGCATCTAGACGACTTGTTGTCATGCTACCCATTGATCTTGCAGTATTTCTTAACACAGAGACGTGGCCAACGCTTACTACTGCATGACTATTGGTAGAGATATATACGATTAATATGCACCGTAAGTGTTTTTTTTACGAGATTTGTTTGGTTGTACTTTTCTGGTACCGTATCATGGAGGTGGTATTGTACTTTTCTAACGATTATCTATCTATATCTATATATACTATTAACACAAATATATACATCTAGGACAATGGGAACCAAAGCAAAAGATATACTATCATCTATATATTTATAACATAGCTGCGCAACGACAAGAACCAAAGCAAAAGATATACCGAAACCCTATGTTATCTATGTTATCATCTATTAACACAAATATATATATATCTATATATACTATCAAGTTTCAATGCGTGCCGTTGTTGTCATGAAGTTTTATTAGGTGGGGAGGTGGTAAGATTGGGAACGTTCGTCACCCCCCAAAATTTCCGTCTGCCCGGATTTGACGTTTTTGCCCCTGTCTCTCTGAAGTATTTACCACCCCTGCCACCGATAAGTGATATTTTCGATGAAAAGAAAAAAAATATTCAACCGCCGCCTCTCCACCTTTCCCCGACAGTGCTGCACTGTCAACCAGCTTCCCACGAACCGAGCACCAAACAACATCCCCAACTGGCCGCCGCCGCAGTCTCCCACACTCCTTAGGCCGCCGCTGGCGCCGTGAGAGCTTACGGTAGGGGATTGAGAGGACAGACGAAGTGAAGGGAAGCTGAATTGGAGCGCCGGCGAGATCTCGCGGCCGGCGATGGAGAGGCGGGGGTCGGCAAGCTGGAGGAAGAGGGTGGGCGGGGCGTAGGAGTGCGCGATGCAGAGACCATGGTTGTTCCCCTCTCTTGGGCTACTCCTCCTCGCTAACCCCACTCTGAGTCCAGCCGACGGCAAAGCTTCGTGGGCAGGAGACCATGGGCGCCTCCGCTGCTCCACCAGAGACGGCGCTCCCCGCGGCCGACGGCTCCGGAGACGAAGAGAGGGGAGGCGGAGCAGCGCACTGATAAGTGAGAGAAAATGGGAGGCGGAGCAGACCCCGGCTCCTCCACGAGGCCATCGCGGGGCACCTACGCCGCTTGCTCCGACCGCGCGTCCGACAAAACTCCGGCGCCCCTCTACGCCGCTTCGTCCTCTGTGGGTTCCATAACCGCCACACAGATCCTCATCTTCCGTGCTCCCGTCTGCCAGCCCGAGTCACGCATCCCTATTTTTCAGAGAGGAAGCGACGGGACAAATCAAGTCCCAGATCCAAATACTGATTCCGGCCGCCGTTGCGCTGGCGGGGAGAGATACAGGGAAGGGAGGAGGCGTAGGTGGAGTTTTGGTGGGGGAGATGCGAGTGCGTCGAGATTGGGTGAAAGAGGTGGGCTGTCGCGCGTCCCGGCCACGGCCACGCCGTCCCCAATCGAACTGAGAAGACTCGAGATATTGATCCTACTGAGAGGAAGCCTAGAATGGGTGCAGGACTACGACGCGGTGGTCAGATGAGATACGCGTAAGGAGAGATGTCTGGTGACAGTGGAGAACCAAGTTTCCGAGTCGCCTTAACATGTTGATTTGCAAGCCCAATTCGTCGGTGAACAGCCTGCGCGCCCCATCAGCGCCAGCCAGATTGAAGTCACGACGCGAAGAAAAGATTTTAGTGGGGCTTTATTCACGGAAGTACGGAACGCTGGGTCCTCATCTCTGGGGGAAGAACTGGAGCCGGGCAGAGAGATGGGAGTTTGCTAGGGATCAACCTATATACTGAAGATTGCTGTTGAATATTGACAGCTCAAATGGCACTTAGAGAAATTATTCTGCCGTCGCCTTCAAAAGAAAGGCTTCCCTTTAAGCTTGCAAATCCTTGCGATACTCTTGAATCCTAGGAGGATGAACTGTGGCTGGAACTTGCTTTGTACATTGCACAACATGAAAATCTGGGAGGGGCTACCGAAACAGTTCACATCAGGATTTCTGTTCAAGACATTGGTCTTATCGGACGAGCTGTACGATTTGCCTGCAAACTAGAGACAGTTCTTGTGAGATGTTCTGCTGAAGACCTTGCTATTCTCGGATGAGCTGTCAAAATTTCTTGCAAACTGGGGACAAGTATCATCAGAAGTTTTGTTCAACACCTAGCTCTTTTTGGATGGACTGTCCATTCTGGGTACGAGTTTTGCTCAAGACCTTGCTCTTTTTTGGTGGGTTGTCCATTCTTTTTTTTACAGGGATGATGGGTTGTCCATTCTAACTGCTAATTGAAGAGTGTTATCATCAGGTGTTTTCCATGCCACCTTGGTCTTCTCGGATAGGCTGTACCTTGTGCCTTGTGGCAGCAAATTGAAGAGTGTTGTTAACCGGATGCCTAATCATGATCTTGCTCTTAAGATAGGCTTTCTATTTTTCTTGCAAATTGACCACTGTTCTCATAAGTTGACCTCACAACATTGGTCTTCTCAGATAGGATGTCCCTTCCGACAGAAAATTGGGATTCCGTAGCGAACCACGAGCAATGTGCTACTCTATGTAATGTTTTAAATTGATGTTCTTTCATTTTTACTATTACATGGAACGGTAAATTAAGGCATCCATGTTATTTCTACTCCTTAAACACATGATCTAAACATATGAAAAGAGTTTATTTTATTTTATGTCGTGCCGTTGCAACGCACGGACTTTGTGCTAGTAATCTGTAATTTTCTTTGGGTTCTATTTTAGGTTGTCGTCTCGAAATAGGTTATCGTCTGAACACTCGGTATTTATGTGATGTTTTACCGATTCCAGATGATTGCTCTTTTCTCTGCGGAAGACCGAGGCGAGGCGCTCGCTTCAGTTCATGCCAATAAAATAATGCAATGGTGTGTCCCTGATCCGGCCAATAGCTAATAAAATACTACTCATAAAATTAGAATTAGCATAAGGTACAACAATACTTGTTCCTTTGATTTCTTCTGTGACCATTTGAATGCAGCCGCTTACACGTGTGCCTACGTAGAAAATACTAGCGACAGATACAATTTTATCATGTCACTATTTATAGGGTTTTTAGTGACAGACATTTATATACGTCTGTCATTAAATAATTTTTTTATTCGAGCAGACTCTAAAAGAAATGCTAGTGACAATCAAATTTGTCCGCCTGCCACTAGTGTTTATTACTAGTGACAGGAATAAGGCTTATTCCTGCCTGTCGCTAGCGATGTTCAGTAGTGACAGATATAGTTTTGCCTGTCACTGACCACCTGGAGGCTATAAGCCTTTCTGCAGTAGTGCTAGGTATGGTGGTTATTCGCCTCTTTTTTTGGCGTTGCCACGGTAGCGGCGGAGGACGATGTATGATTGTTTAACGAGGCACAAGTTTCTTGAAGGATGAAATTGTAGTTCTACTTCCAAGATTTTTTTTGTGCAAAATTGCTTGACAAACATGTTAGGTGTTGACCATATTTATAGTCTCCGGTTTATCTAATAAAATACTTCCCCGTCTTAAAATAAATATCGCAAATTTGTGTAAATTTAGATGTATCTAGACACTATTTAGTATATAGATACATCTATATTAGGAATTTTTTGACATCTATTTTAAGACGGAGAAAATATATCTAAAAAAAGTTGGGCCCCGTTTGGTACCTCTGTATTTTTGAAGTATTCTTAGAATACTGTAGTTTTTAGAAATACTGCAGTATAGAAAATCGTGAGCTGTTTGGCTCTAACAAAAACACCAGTTTTCAAAACCATAGTATTTCCAAAACTGTGGTTTTGTTGGAGTATTGAAAAAAGAGGTCCGGACCTCTTTTTCTAAAACGGAGAAACTAGAAAAACAACGCATCACACATCGTTCACTTCTCCACGGCGCCGTCACCATCCTATCTGCTCTAGGTCCTCGCTTGGCGGCCATGGAGACACACATATGCGGCAACAGCAACAAAAATGCGCTAGGCCACAACCAAGCCCGGGACTAGACGACATGGAACTGTCCTATACAATGGTCCATGGCAAGCCTCGAGAGCTCAGCAATACGCGCAAGAAGAAGGCGCGTGAGCGCCGGCGGACCTGCCCTTCAAGCTAAGGCGCCACTCCGCCGTGTCCTCGTCCTCGTCGTCGTGTACATGGAAGAAGCCAACGATGTACTCATGCAACAGCATTGCAGGCTTGCAGCTACACTATCAGGCAAAACTTGATTATCCATGCGTCAAAACTAGAGTAAAATAGCACTTGCCAAACGTCTCTGCGTGTTATCCAAAACTGCAAAAAACTGTGGTTTCAAGAAAACAAAGTATTCCTTTGCCCGGCATTGAAATACTCTGGTTTTGTAATACTTTGGTTTAGAAAAAAATGAGATGCCAAACGGAGCCTTGATGTGCTTTGTACCACCGGCAGCAAGTTGAAATAGCACACTTGATCTTTTTAGAGGTTGACACCAACGATTAGAAAGCGTTGTGGTTGTGTTGATATACGGGAGTTGATTCTGGAAGCTAGCTTTTCCTCGCTAGCTTACTTACCAGAACAAACTTGACATTTGGCTCTAAGTACGGAGACATGAGGAAGGTGCCGCTAGTCTCCCTCTGCGCATGAACTGG
Organism: Avena sativa; assembly: GCA_916181665.1. Taxonomy (NCBI): domain Eukaryota; kingdom Viridiplantae; phylum Streptophyta; class Magnoliopsida; order Poales; family Poaceae; genus Avena; species Avena sativa. Next base: position 20,084,207 of record OV702285.1, read on the forward strand.
GCCAGGCCCATGTACGAAAAACTGGAGCGAGGCTCTTGGCTGTGGGCGAGCGAGCCTAGCGCTGTCGTGAAGCTAGGCGTAGCGGCTCCACCGAAGAAACGATGATAACATCATTTGACTGCGGTATAGCGTTCGTTCTCAGTCGACTAGAACATAGGGACTCCCTAATTAAATTACTTGAATAACATAATGGTAAAAGTCAATTGGATTCATGTTTCCGATATTTGTATACTCGAAGATAATAGTATACACAATGGTAAGTGTCCATTGGATTCATTCGAAGATAAAAAGAAACTATCAAAGTACTCCTTTCCATGGTATTTTCAACAATAAAATCAAATTACAATTGATGTGTAGAAAATGCAAATTCCTTCACATGGTATATACACGAAGAAAAGAACAATTGACATGGGATCGCGGGCTACAATGGGCAAGGACACGGGCGGGGCCCAGACAAGACACAGACAGTCGGTCAATGGTACTTGACGGAGGTGTAGGTCTGAACCATGCTGGAGACAAATGTGACGACCGCGACGAACTCGACGACGACGGCCCACGGCAGCGTGAAGTAGTTCCGCTGCACGTCAGCCCACATGACATAGAGCGGGTGTCGGCTCCGCTCCCGCAGCTTCTCCAGCAGCCGCCCCAGGTAGCTCTTCTCCAGCAGCAGCTCGCCGCCCGCCGCCTCGCTGGCCGCGCCCATCTTCCTGAAGAACCTCGCCACCTCCTCCTTGCTCTCGTTGCCCGCGCCGCCCTGCTGCTGCACCACCTCCGCGGCCGATAGCACCCCGGCATCCTCCGCCGACTGCACCATCTTCGCCATGAACGACGCGTACGCCGACACGACCGTCTGCGCCTCCGTGGTGGTCGCCGTCGTCGAAGCCGACGATGAATACGACTGCTCGAATGCCATGAGGTTCAGCAGCAGCGGCGCCGTGCGGAACTCTATCCGGAGCTGGGGAAGATGCAGCCGGTCCTCGTGCTGCGTCAGCTTCACGGCGAACGGCACGGGGCCAAGCACTGACGCGATGCCGACCACCGGCTTGCTCCCGGACCCGCCGCGCGCCTTCTTGAACTGCACGCCCATCCGCTTCAGGTCGCTGGCCGACGGCACGTCCTCCTTCCCGTAGCTCGCGCTCCACTTCTTGTCCTCGGGGAGGATCGGGTACAGCAGCGGCACGAACAGCAGCAGCGGCACGCGGCGCAGCAGCCGCGCCACCTCCTGCGCCGTCTCCATCACCGCGCCATCCTGGATGGCACGCGGCGGCGGCTCCCACCGCGTCCTCGCGGCCGTGACCATCTCGTAGAGCAGGTGCAGGATGTGGGAGATGCCGTCCGCCGCGGGCAGGGCGTCCTCGCTCATGTCGCGGCCCTTCTCGCCGGCGAGGTAAAACAGCACAAGCTTCACGATTAGCACCGGCGGGGGGTATCCTGTGGCCTCGAACTCCGGCAGCCTGCTGGCGGCGATGAGGTCGACGAGGACGAAGAAGGGGATCTGGTTCTCGGCGAGGACGAGGTCCACGGAGAGCTGCGCGGGGCCGAACGGCGTCGCGTGAAGCGACGGCTCGTCCCGCCCGGTGGCGACGTTGATGAGGTGCTCGATGATGAAGCAGCCGTCGAGCACCATCATCTGGATGAAGTCGTCCGCGGAGATGTCGGCGAGCTCGTCGCTGACGTACATTGCCCGGGCCTCCTGCTCGCGGGCGGCGACGATGCGGACGTAGTCCTGGATGACGACGAGGTGGTGCGCCGGGTCCGGGTGGCCGCGGGAGATGAGGCCGTTGAGGTACGCCACTTTGAGCCGCTCGGCAGGGCGGAGGCGCCGGTCCTCGCGGTTGTGGAGCGGGCCGATGGCGACGAACCCTGGCGTGTAATCGTTGTAATTGTTGTCGCGAAGGTGGACGGGGACACGGGACAGCCGGTGGCTGCTCGCCGTGGCCCGGTGTTGCTCCTCCGCCGCCGCGCCCTCCTGCTTGCGCATCAGGCTGCGCGCCAGCAGCTCGACGTGCACCGTGATGTCGCCGCCGCCACCGCTCGCCATGCCTCGTTTCCTAGCCATTCGTGGACCGAAATCCATAATGGTGAACGACCGATCGAAGAGTGCACGTCCACGATCACCACCGTGAAATGCATGCACGGCTAGATATAGAGTGGCACAATGGAATCTAACCCCAAATGGCGAGCTAGCTTGGAGACGATGATGGAATGGACTTATGGACACGCAAGAATATATCTGACAGCACGAGCCCCTCCGGGTGTATATATGCTTATACATTTATATATACGTAGCTTCCGTCAGAGATAAAGATGAGCTGGAGAAAAGTGAACAGAACATCAGTGCCAATTCTTTGCTTTACTTGTGCAAGCAGATCATACCAGATTCATACACCGTCTTTTGTGCAAGCAGTGCCTATTTTGTTATTCTAATTAGGTTACTACACAACATACATAAATCGAAATTAACATTTGTATGCAGTATTTGCGAAAGAAGTGCTTGTACATAAGAGATCATACAAAGTTCAGTCTAGTATCTACCACCGTTGCTGAATCGTATATATCCAGTCACAAGAGGCAACCCAGACCCAGCAGTGCTTTCGCCGTTCGGAACATGCCAAGTACTCTCTCTTGGCATAGACGACGAAGATCTCCGGCGAGACACGCTTACCAAACTTCAGTTCGGACGCGATATGCACATACCGGCATACCACTGGCTGATGGATTCGGTTGATCCAACTAGTACTACCTCATTCCTTTCAAAAAAAAAAAACTAGTACTACCTCATGAACGCACACAAACAGAATTTGATTGCAAAAGGGCCGGCCTTGTCGATCGTGCCTTTTGGTTTGGAAAATGATACATCTCTCCCGGAGGATCGCATGCTTCCATCCACCCCCCAGCTAGTCGCGGTCCGTCGGATCCTTCAGGATCGAACCGTCGTGAGCGTGCCATGTCACCTTGAGTATAACGCCCCCCCCCCCCTCCTTGCTACATGACATTTGCTTCAAATCCAAATGTCTGTCGGTCGCGCATGGGAGTTCAGGGCGACAAAGGCGGAGAGGGAGACGACGGCTGAGTGACCTCCGCGCCGCCAGCGACTGCTTCTTCGGGAACGACGATGGCCACCGTCCTCGTTCCGATTTGTTTCTCACCCTCCTCCTTGTTAGATTGATCTCAACGTGACAGGGCCCAACGGCCCGTCACGCCCCTATCCGCGCCCTGATCGGGGGCGCCCAACCCTATCTGGTTGGTGAGCCCCTGTCGCCAGTGCTATATAAAGGAGGTGGGGGACCGACAGCACGCCTCACGAGGTTAGCCGTGTCCTAGCCGCCCCACCTACAAGCCCTACCGATCTAGGCTTAGCGCTGCGCCGACGGGAAGCACCACCGCCGCCACACTCTCGCACCCCTATTCCCCATGGACAATGACGGCGGCTCCAGCTCCGGAACCAGTTCCGGCATCCCCTCTGGCTCGTGCCTATCGAGTCAGGGAGCAGCTAGTTCATCTCCTCCCGGATCCATCTCTCTCCCTCTCTCACTTTCTAATCTAGATGGACAAGGTAAAGTGCTACTGATAGATCTAGACTAGTTTCATAGCAGAGCCATTTTAACATTGGTATCAGAGCCACTAGTTGCTAGATCTTTCGATGCAAAAGAAAAGAATCAACCTAGATCTAAAGTGCGCCCTGCCCTACGGCCGCGCCGTCCCCCTCGATCCCTATGCGCATCGGCAAGCCAAGGCATAGGGAAGAAGGACACACCCCTTCGGGGCAAATAAATCCCAAATCAAAACCCAAAAGGCAAACCCTAACCCTAACCCTCGATCGTCCTCGAGCATTTTTTTCCCATAGATCCCGCAAGAGAAAACACCGCAGATCCCACAAACAAATCCCCAAAGAAAAATCCCAAAGAAAAAAAGGGGGGGGGGAACCACCGGCCGCCGCCGGCAAAGTGGCACCGCCGCTGCGCCTCTTGACGGTCGTGCACCCACCCACGGGTGGACGCATCGCCGACAAGGGGGGCAGGGAGGCGCCGAATCTTCGGCCACCAATCCCTCTGTCTCCCAGCAAGGCGACGGGATCTTGGTTGGGACAGACGAAAAAAAGGGGGGCAGCAGCGAGAGAGAGAGAGGGAGGGGCTCGCCGCCGGCGCCGTCGCCGGCGGGGCGGCCACCTCGCCTCGCCCGCTCGCGCACGCGCCGCCAGAGATAGATAAGAAAGGGGAGGGATGGTGGCGCAGGAAAGGGAGGGGACCGTCGCCGGCGCAGTCGCCGGACGGACGGCCGCCTTGCCTCCCCAACGCCGCCAGAGAGGAAAGCTCGCCGCCGGCCACCGCTGCTCGCCGCGCGTGGGGCAGGCTGCCACCGCTGCCGCGGACTCGAGAGAGGGAGGCGTGGGAGGGAGGGGCTCGCCACCGGCAACGCTGTCGGGCGGCGCAGCCGCCTCGCCATCTCCCCACAACCACCGCCAGAGAGAGGAGCAGAGGGGTCGTGGGGTGGGCGGGCGCGGGGGGAAATGGGGCTAGGTTTCCAAGGGGCGCGTGGGGGGGGGGGGGTGGTTTTGTCCCCGCGAGGCGCGCGGGGAACCGTCCGATCTAGGGCGACGGTGATGAGCGGTCAGGATCGCGCCGCGCGCGTGGCTGCGGGCGGTAGCGGGCCAGGCGGGCCAAGCGCACTACTAGAGAAAAGGCTATAGGAGACATGCTTATGCGAGGCACATTTAGCATATGCGCCTCCTATAAAAATAGGCGAGACGCACTTTGCGATATGCGCCTCTAGTATAAAAATAGGCGAGGCGCATATGATAAGAATGTGCCTCCTATAATCCCTGTACGGACAGAATCTAGCAGCCCCATATTATGCGAGGCGCATTCTAGTCATATGCGCCTCCTATATATCAGAATCTAGAGGCTTTTCTCTAGTAGTGGCGGCGCTAGCGGGCTGCAGCTCGGCCGCTGGCAAGCGAGCCCGCGAGCGCTTTCTGTTGCGCGTGGGCGGCAGATAGCCTATGCGGGCTGTTGGGCTCATGCGGGCGGCAGCAAGGCGCTGGAGGAGCCAGGCCGGTTTTGGGCCGCTGCCCGCTGCCCACAGAAAAGGCCCAGTAGGGCTTAACAGCACAGTTTTTTTTCTATTTTAGTTTTTTCTATTTATAGAAACTATTTCTTTGATGTTTTTCATCAAGTTTTGGACAGTTTTTTACAGCTTTTCTAGTCTATTTATTTCAAGTGAATTTTTGACTATAAAATGAAATAAAGGTAGATTTTTTCTGCAAAGTTCAAAGTTTTATGAATAATGTATTAATTGTTTCCGCTGCAAATAGTTGTTTTAAATTGCTATAATGCAATAAAGTTTGTTTATTGTTTTAAAAGATGTGACAAAGTAATTAAAGATGATTGTGTCCCATGTTATTAATTGACCAACGTTATTAATAAGCATGATCATGATCTTTTTTCATTGAGTATTAAAGGTGCATTTAATTTTATTTTTACCCAATGGTAATGGCACAAACAATTGCATGCTTAATTTATACCAACGTTGGATTAATGCATACAGTTGTTTTTTTTGGTCATCTCACATCTTTTGTGGTTTTCAGGAGGTCTCAACCTCATGAGCTGCCTGAAGGATATCCCACTACTCAGGGGGGATAACTACTCCGAATGGAGGAAAAAGGTTGATCTGGCGTTTGTCTGCGCCGAGGTGGACTGGGTGGTTGACACCAAACAACCAGTCAAGCCAGAAGACCCTGTGACGGGCGATGCTGAGGAAAGTGCTGCATTTGAAAAGAGAAAGAGGGACCATGCTCCTTTGGAGCTGGCCTACTCAATAGACAATCAAAAGTGGGTGAACGCTAATAAGAAATGTTTGGCTTTTGTCAAGAACACAATTGAGAACGCTATAGTGGGCTCAATTGGAGAGTGTGCCTCTATTGGCGAATACCTTGCAAAGATAAAGAGCCAGTAAACTGGCTCTTCAAAGATGTATGCAACCCAGCTGCTAAAACAGCTGGTGACAGAAAAGTACACGGGAGGGCCACATGGCATTAGAGAGCACATCTTGAGGATGTCCAACATGGCGGCTAAGTTGAAGCCCATGGATGAGGACCTCGAGCTCAAGCCTGCTCTTCTGGTGCATCTTGTCATGGCCTCTCTTCCCCAACCATTCGAGAACTTCGTCATCAACTATAACATGTCCCCTGAAAAGTGGGACATTGAAAAGACCATAGGAATGTGTTCTCAAAAGGAAGAAAGGCTAAAGTCTCTTCACGGTGGTTCCTTGAACTACGTGAAGGACAATAGGAAGAGGAACTTCACTAACAGTAACCATGGTGGCTCACCTTCCAAGCCACATGGCAAGGGCCCACAACAGCACCAGCATCAGTACCAGCAGTCTACCCCTGGGGAAAAAGACCAGTGCCACCATTGCAAAAAGGTTGGCCACTACAAGAAGGATTGTCCAGTATGGCTGAAGTCCATAATGGCCAAAAACGGGGTTCCATTCGACAAGGATTTTGCTAAAAAGAGAAAGACTCATTGAAGTGGCGAATCGGGTTTGAAGCAGAAGTGGAGGCTGTTGGCGACATTCCTCTGGAGCTGGCTGATGGCTCTTCTCTTTTGCTTAAGGATGTTCTTTTTGTTCCTTCCATTCATAGAAATTTAATAAGTGTGCCGTGCTTGGACAAAGATTTGTATGAGTGCTATTTTGGACATGGCAAATGTGCCATTTGGTTGAAAGATACTTGTGTGGGTGTTGCTACACTACATGACAAGATTTATTTATTATCTTTGCATGAGAAAGTATTTTCTGTGTGTGATGTGAATGAACAAGTTCCCTTGTCAAACAAAGAACAAAAGAAAAGAAAGCGAACTCTTGACTCATCGAAGTTATGGCACTGCAGATTAGGCCATATTTCGAGGGGAAGAATAGAAAGCCTCGTTAAAAATGACATTCTTCCTCCGTTAGAGTTCTCAGACATAGAACAATGCATAGATTGCATTAAAGGAAAGTATGTAAAACAAATTAAAAAGGGTGCAAATCGAAGTATAGCTACACTAGAAATAATCCACACTGATATTTGTGGACCGTTTCTGGTGAAAAGTGTGGATGGCTATGATTCATTCATAACATTCACGGATGATCACTCCCGGTATGGTTATATTTATCCAATTAAAGAAAGATCTGAAGCATTGGATAAATTTAAAATTTTCAAAGCTGAAGTAGAAAATCAGCATGATAAAAGAATTAAGATAGTCTGGTCTGACCGTGGTGGGGAGTACTACGGTCGGCATACTCCATATGGTCAAGTACCAGGACCCTTTGCAAGGTTCCTGCAGGAAAATGGAATAGTCGCCTAGTATTCTATGCCGGGCGAACCTCAACAAAACGGAGTAGCTGAAAGGCGTAACCCTACCCTTATGGATATGGTGCGCAACATGATGAGCTATTCCACCCTCCCATTGGGATTGTGGATGGAGGCGCTTAAAACCGCCATTCACATTCTCAACAGAGTACCAAGTAAGTCGGTGCCCAAAACGCCGTATGAATTGTGGACAGGAAGAGTCCCCTCTCTGCACCACTTGAGGGTCTGGGGGAGCCCAGCTGAGGCAAAAGTTTTCAATCCAAACATTGCAAAGTTAGACCCCAAAACAGTATCTTGCCAATTCATTGGCTATCCAGATAAATCAAAAGGCTATCGTTTCTACTGTCCTGACAGATATACAAAGTTTGTAGAAACGATACATGCAGTCTTCTTGGAGGATGAATTGATGAGGGGGAGCACGGTAGCTCGGGAAATTGATCTTGAGGAGAAGAGGGTGCATGCACCTAATCCGATGACTCAGGAGCCTTTTTTCTCGCTACCTGTTGTGCCACCATCTACAACCCCTGAGGTTGTGGTGCCGGCACCTGTTGTGACTCCACACGTGACAATAATGGGCGAAAGTTCGGAACCAGTCCATCAGGAGCCACCTGAACCCACTGTTGAGCACGAAAGGGAGCCAGAACAACCACATACTGTAAATGTGCCTAAACCCGAGGCAAGAAATCAGCAAGAGTCTGATGAACTCAGAAGGTCTAAAAGAGAACGAAGACCAGCCATTTCCAAAGAAATCTACAAAGTCTACAACATAGTTCATATGGAGGGCGATCCTACCTCATATGAATAAGCCATGAGTAGCCCTCACTCAGCCAAGTGGGTGGAGGCAATGGAAGATGAAATGAAATCAATGAGTTCCAACAATGTTTGGGACTTAGAGGAAATTCCTAAAGGAGCCAAATTAGTAGGATGCAAATGGGTCTACAAAACAAAGTATGACTCCAATGGGAATGTAGAAAAGTACAAAGCTAGACTTGTGGCAAAAGGCTTTACGCAAAGAGAAGGCGTAGATTACAATGAGACTTTTCCCCGGTCTCATGTAAGGACTTCTTCAGAATCATCATGGCACTAGTTGCACATTTTGATTTAGAGTTGCATCAAATGGATGTTAAGACGACATTTCTAAATGGAGATTTAGAAGAAAATGTTTACATGAAACAACCCAAGGGTTTTTTCATGGAGGGGAAGGAACATATGGGATGCCGCCTAAAGAAATCCATTTATGGGTTAAAGCAAGCCTTTAGGCAGTGGTATTTAAAGTTTAATGATACAATTAAAAGATTTGGATTCAAGGAAAATGTCGAGGACAACTGCATTTATGCAAAGTTCAAAAGTGGGAAATATATTTTCCTAATTCTGTATGTGGATGACATCTTGCTTGCTAGCAGTGATGTTAGTCTACTACTAGAGACAAAGAAGTTCTTGTCATCAAATTTTGACATGAAAGACCTTGGTAAAGCTTCTTATGTTTTGGGCATAGAAATTCACTGAGATAGAAAGAATGGAGTATTAGGACTATCGCAGAAAGCGTATTGTGAAAAGATTTTAAAGAAATACAATATGCATGCGAGTAATGCAACACCTGCTCCCATAGTCAAGGGCGACAGTTTTGGGAAATCCCAATGTCCAAAGAATCAATATGAGATCGATCAAATGAAGTCAGTACCATATGCTTCGGCTGTTGGAAGCTTAAAGTATGCACAAGTGTGCACTCGCCCTGACTTAGCTTTTATCACCGGGGTACTCGGTAGATATCAAGAGAATCCAGGCATAGAGCACTATAAGATGGTAAAGAAAGCTTTGCGTTATGTGCAAGGCACAAAAGGCCTCATGCTAACATATAAGAGATCTGATTCCCTAGAGATAAAAGGGTATTCAGATGCGGATTTTGCGAGAGATAAAGATGACAGAAAGTCCACGACAGGATATGTCTTTACTCTCGCAGGAGGTGCTATTTCGTGGAGAAGCGCCAAACAGTCGATAGTTGCATCATCTACGATGTATGCAGAATTTATAGCATGTTATGAGGCCATGGGACAGGTGTTATGGTTAAAGAATTTTTTGCCCGACTTGAAAGTGGTTGACTGCATCAGCAGGCCACTAAAGATGTACTGTGACAACGAGCCCGCAGTATTCTATGCTCACAATAACAAGTCGAGTAATGCTACAAAGTCCATAGATATAAAGTATTATGTTGTGAAGGACAAAGTCCAGGATCAAACTATAAGACTCAAGCATATAAGGACAAAGGATATGCTTGCGGATCGGCTAACGAAAGGCTTACCACCCAATGTGTTCAAGGAACACATAGCCGGCATGGGTTTAATGGGAAGCCTATGATTCCTGGACTATAGAGGCCCAAAAGTAACAGGATTTGTTTCAAAACAGGAAGGCATATAGTGGCTGTCTGATTCTATCGGCAATTGAGCTGAGACGATGAAACATGCTCTATGTATTGATCTGTGATGAAATGATTAAAGTACAAAGTTAAAAGTAAATTCGAGATCAAGGGGGAGCATGTTAGATTGATCTCAACGTGACAGGGCCCAATGGCCCGTCACGCCCCTATCCGCGCCCTAATCGGGGGCGCCCAACCCTATCTGGTTGGTGGGCCCCTGTCGCCAGCGCTATATAAAGGAGGTGGGGGTCTAGCAGCACGCCTCACGAGGTTAGCCGTGCCCTAGCCGCCCCACCTACAAGCCCTACCGATCTAGGCTTAGCGTTGCGCCGACGGGAAGCACCACCGCCGCCACACTCTCGCACCCCTATTCCCCATGGCCAATGACGGCGGCTCCAGTTCCGGAACCAGTTCCGGCATCCCCTCTGGCTCGTGCCTATTGAGTTAGGGAGCAGGTAGTTCATCTCCTCTCCGATCCATCTCTCTCCCTCTCTCACTTTCTAATCTAGATGGACAAGGTAAAGTTCTACTGATAGATCTAGACTAGTTTCATAGCAGAGCCATTTTAACACTCCTTCCATCTGTACTCTCCCGCAAGCCCTGCGAGTGCACCTCGTGCCCGATTCGTTGCCTCTGTGTTGAAATCTGGAGGACGGACGCGTTGCCGACGGTCGTCGTGGAGGGAGGGACCATATCCGGCACCAAAAACTTAGCCGTGGGTTCAAATCCTTCACCGTTCACTTTGTTCCTCAACCTTCATGTCTCCATTTCGCTTTGATTTTAGGTTCCTAGCTAGTGTCCTGTTGGTATTTTTGGTTGCTAGATTTTGCTACCTTATGCTACACTAGTAGAAAACAGGCTATACGTCCGCGCCCCCTAACAGCATTAGTCCCGGTTGCGCCACGAACCAGGACTAATGCTGGCACGCGTCCCGGTTCGAGCGGGCACGGTGGCCGGAGGCATGCATCCCAGTTCGTAAGGGATCATGCGTCCCGGTTTGTAACACAAACCGGGACTAAAGGTTGGGCGTCAGTCACGTGGCGTGGCACATACCTTTAGTCCCGATTTGTGTTACAAACCAGGACATATGATCCCGCCCTCTATAAATACGACACCCCAGTCCTCTGCCTCCCCTCTATTTTTTCTTGGTGGAAGGTGTGAGAGGTGTGCTAGTTTTTTTTCCTATGCATGCATTCAAGGTGTTTGATGAAATGTTTGAGTGAGTGACCCCGTTTAATTTCTCACAGAACAAAAATATAGAAGGTGTCCGAGACGCACTTGAGCTTTCTCCTCTTTATTTCCCTCGATCGAGGTTAGTAATCTTATCTTTTCTCTGTCATTGTACAATGCATGTGTCGATGTGAATCGGTCATTTCACTATTTATGATGTCCCGTTTTTTATAAACTTACTTATATGATGCAGATGAACAGTCGGCAATGGATGTACGGTGACCGGCGTGTACCCGGGTACATTAAAGGCGTGGATAAATTTATCGATGTGGCTACGACAAACAAAGAGAATGGTTTTATACGTTATCCATGTGTTCAATGTCGGAACAACAAGGAGTACTCTTCCTCGAAAATCATTCGCGGCCACTTGGTTATGAAAGGTTTCATGCCCAACTATAATTGCTGGACCAAGCACGGGGAAAGAGGGGTTATGATGGAAGACGGTGAAGAAGAAGATGATGATAACAACTATCATCATATGTTTCCTAAATACAGTGATACTGCAATGGAAGACAATGAAGATGAAGGAGGTGAAGAACGGGCATCAGATGAGCCCGCTGATGAACTTGGTAGGGTCATTTCTGATGCAAAGCGAGACTGTGAAACAGAAAATGAGAAGTTGAAGTTAGAGGGCATGTTAGAAGATCACAAGAAATTGTTGTACCCAAATTATGAAGATGGCAACACAAAGCTCGGTACCACATTGGAATTACTGCGATGGAAGGCAGAGTGTGGTCTAACTGACTCCTCATTTGAAAAGATGCTGAAAATAATGAAGCCGAAGTTTCCAAAACATAACGAACTTTCCGAGAGTACCTACGAAGCAAAGAAGACTCTCTGTCCTCGAGGATTAGATGTGCAGAAGATACATGCATGCATTAATGACTGCATCCTCTACCGCGGTAAGGAGTATGAGAATTTAGATAAATGCCCGGTATGCAATGCATTGCGGTATAAGATCAGACGAGATGACCCTGGTGATGTTGAAGGAGAGCCCCCCCGGAAGAGGGTTCCTGCTAACGTTATGTGGTATGCTCCTATAATACCAAGGTTGAAACGCATGTTTAGAAACAAAGAGCATGCCAGGTTGTTGCGATGGCACAAAGAAGACCATAAGAAAGACAGGAAGTTGAGACACCCTGCTGATGGGTCACAGTGGAGAAAAATCGAGAGAGACTTCCCGGACTTTGCAGGTGGCGCAAGGAACTTATGGTTTGGTCTAAGTACGGATGACATGAATCCTTTTGGGGAGCAGAGCTGCAGTCACAGCACCTGGCCCGTGACTCTATATATCTACAACCTTCCTCCTTGGTTGTGTATGAAGCGTAAGTTCATTATGATGCCAGTGCTCATCCAAGGCCCGAAGCAACCGGGCAACAACATTGATGTGTACCTTAGGCCATTAGTTGAAGAACTCTTACAGCTGTGGGGCAAACCAGGTGTACATGCGTGGGATGAGAACAAACAGGAGCTATTTGACCTACGAGGGTTGCTTTTCGTAACCATCAATGATTGGCCTGCTCTTAGTAACCTTTCAGGACAGACAAACAAGGGATATAAGGCATGCACACACTGTTTAGATAAGACTGAAGGTACATATTTGCATAAATGCAAGAAGGTTGTGTACCTGGCGAATCGACGATTTCTTCCGACCAATCATCCCGTAAGAAAGAAAGGCAAGCATTTCAAAGGTGAGGCGGATCACCGGAAGAAGCCTGAAATCCCTGCTGGTGATGATGTATTTGGTATGGTCAAGGACATAGAAGTAATCTTTGGAAAGGGTCCCGACGGTTAATTAGTTATGAACGACGTCGCTACATGACACACACCCATGTGGAAGAAGAAATCTATATTTTGGGGGCTGCCATATTGGAAAGTCCTACGTGTCCGCTCTTCAATCGACGTGATGCACGTGACGAAGAATCTTTGCATGAACCTGCTAGGATTCCTAGGCGTGTATGGGAAGACAAAAGATACACCAAAAGCACGGGAGGACCAAAAAATTATGAAAGACCCAAAGAACATGCATACACAGAACAAGATGGATAAAGGGCGTCACTTAAGTCGTGCCAGCTATGCTCTTACCAAAGCAGAGAAGGAAATCTTTTTTGAAGTCCTTTACAGTATCAAGGTGACGTCTGGCTTTTCATCTAATATAAAGGGGATAATAAATATGGAAGAGAAAAAGTTTCAAAACCTGAAGTCTCATGACTGTCACGTGATTATGACGCAGTTGCTTCCGATTACATTGAGGGGGCTTCTACCGGAAAATGTTCGAGTACCCATTGTAAAGTTGTGTGCATTCCTCAATGCAATATCTCAGAAGGTAATCAATCCAGATATTTTGCCAAGGTTACAGAAGGATGTGGTACAATGTCTTGTTAGTTTTGAGTTGGTGTTCCCACCATCCTTCTTCAATATTATGATGCATCTCCTGGTTCACCTAGTGGAAGAGATTGCCATTCTTGGTCCTGTATTTCTGCATAATATGTTCCCCTTTGAGAGGTTCATGGGAGTCTTAAAAAATATGTTCATAACCGTGCTAGACCAGAAGGAAGCATCTCCAAGGGATATGGAACAGAGGAGGTCATTGAGTTTTGTGTTGACTTTATTCCTGACCTTAAGCCGATTGGTGTTTCTAACTTGCGGCATGAGGGAAGACTAAGTGGAAAAGGCACGCTGGGAAAGAAAGCAATGATATGTAGGGACGGGGATTCTTTCACTAAAGCACACTACACAGTTCTACATAATTTCACCTTGGCAGCTCCGTATATCGAGGAACACAAGAATATTGTACGCTCCAAAAACCCGGGGAAGCCTGAATCATGGATTACAGATGAACACATAAAGTCTTTCGGTGGTTGGATGCGGACACATCTCTTGAATGACACCACTGTTGGAGATCAGCTATACTTGTTGGCCGCGTCACCATCTTCTACTATATTGAATTTCCAAGGGTACAAAAAAAAAGGGGATACATTCTACACGATCGCCCAAGATAAAAAGAGCACCAACCAAAATAGTGGTGTCCGCTTTGATGCAACAGACGAGAATGGGCAAAAGGACACATACTATCGTTACGTAGAGGAGATATGGGAACTAGACTATGGAGTCTCTTTTAAGGTCCCTTTTTTTCGCTGCAAATGGGTCAACCTGAATGGAGAAGGGGTAAGATAGACCAGTTGTACGGAATGACAAAAGTGGATCTCAACAATCTTGGTTATAGAGATGAACCATTCGTCCTAGCCAATGATGTGTCTCAGGTTTTCTATGTGAAGGACATGTCCTCCAGACCGAAAAAAGAAAAAATATGCAAACGAATACATCATATGATGAGCCAAAGTGTCACGTAGTTCTTTCAGGGAAAAGAAACATCATGGGAATCGAGGACAAGACAGACATGTCAGAAGATTATAATAAGTTTGATGAAATTCCGCCCTTCACAGTGAAAACTGACCCAAGCATTCTGTTAAGTAAAGAAGATGCTCCATGGTTATGTCTGAAGTGATCATAAGGAAGGACATATGCCAAGAAGTTCATGCTCATATTGTGTAACTCTAATTCATGTCTAGCCGGGATATCTTATGATGTTTGCAATTTTCCAAGTTTAATAAATGTATTGAGTGTTAGTCCCGGTTTGTGGCTTGACCGGGACTATATATAGGGGGGCCTTTAGTCCCGGTTTTGTAGTCTCGATTTTTAATATTAATAAATGTCTTGAGTGTTAGTCCTGTTTTGTGGCTGTACTGGGACTAAAGGGGGCCTTTAGTCCCGATTCGTAGAACGACTTTCCCGAACTATGAAGAAGTTGTCCCGATTCGTACTTACCATTAAGATCTGATCTCCAAACGCGCATGGTCACATATTAGGGAGTGCCTCTATGACCAGTTTCTTGGAGATGCCGGAGGACTGGGATCCGGCGGCATCTCCCTGACACTGGTCGTAGTGGTGTCCCTGCTCTCGCACACCATCTTGCAGCTTGTAACTTCTCTAACTAGATCAATACACCTGGGATCTAACTAATTTCACATATTAGGGAGTGCCTCTATGACCAGTTTCTTGGAGATCCCGGAGGACTAGGATCCGGCGGCATCTCCCTGAAACTGGTCGTAGTGGTGTCCCTGCTCTCACACACCATCTTGCAGCTTGTAACTTCTCTAACTAGATCAATACACCTGGGAGCTAACTAATTTCACATATTAGGGAGTGCCTCTATGACCAGTTTCTTGGAGATGCCGGAGGACTGGTATCCAGCGGTATCTCCCTCAAACTGGTCGTAGTGGTGTCCCTGCTCTCGAAAACCATATTGGAGATGCCTCAATCTGGCTGGAGGACTGGACTCACAAGGATGCCTATTTATAGTACAAGCAGCTCGGCATAGTGTCGACACTTACGATATAATGTCGACACTCACCCCTATTATTAGTGTTGACTCGTGTTTTGTCCCGATTGGTGTCTCCAACCGGGACTAAAGGTTCATCTTTAGTCTCGGTTGGTGACACCATCCGGGACAAGGTACACGCCGCACGACATAATATCGACAATCACCCCTATCATTAGTGCTGACTGGCCCAGCCTGCCGAAATCCCTCCAACCGGGACTAAAGATGAACCTATCAATGTTGTTGTGCCCATATTATTCATGCATGTGGACACTAGTATGGAGAACAATGTTACAGGAGGAAGTTTTCCTTTTCGTCGCACGGAAAAGCCATTTTTCATTTTCCGAGCGCAAAAAACGGGTCGTTTTGTGAAGTAACCACCAAAATGTTGTTTCAGAATGCTACCGTCCCATTTTTCTAAAATACTAGACTACCTTACATGGACTATCTCCCTACCGGGACATCTCAAACCTTTTCTTCCATCCCGGGTAAAAAGGACAAATGTCTGCCGAATCGGTAGGAAGTGGGTCCGGTTTGTACTACAGGTACATGATCTAACGCCCGTGATTTTTTGAAAAAATTATTTTTAGACTCGCAATATGTGGTTTTTTCAGAGATACAATGCAAGTTCTAACGATGCTCGTCCCCTATCTTCATGCACGCCGGTTCGACCATAGTTAGAAATTCAAAAAATTCAAAACGGGCATAAGAAATTCAAAGAAAATCCGAACAATTAAATCCATCGCGTGGTGTCATATTATGTGACATAGTTGCAAGGAAAAATACCAGACTTGGTATATTGATCATGTCTCGAAAAAACCTTCACAAAATGACCTATCATGTTCGAGGTTTCATGGCTTTCGGTCCAAATGACCGATGTTATGTGCTGAATCACGGCATAGTTTGTGATGTTGTGCCCATATTATGCATGCATGTGTATATTGGTATGGAGAACAATGTTGCAGGAGGAAGTTTTCCTTTTCGTCGCACGAAAAAGCCATTTTCCATTTTCCGAGCGCAAAAAACGGGTCGTTTTGTGAAG
The DNA here is from genome assembly GCA_916181665.1 of Avena sativa. NCBI lineage: Eukaryota > Viridiplantae > Streptophyta > Magnoliopsida > Poales > Poaceae > Avena > Avena sativa. Next base: position 20,100,624 of record OV702285.1, read on the forward strand.
TAACCACCAAAATGCTGTTTCAGAATGCTACCGTCCCATTTTTATAAAATACTAGACCACCTTACATGGACTATCTCCCAACCGGGAAATCTCAAACCTTTTCATCTATCCTGGGTAAAAAGGACAAATGCCTGCCGAATCGGTAGGAAGTGGGTCCGGTTTGTACTACAGGTACATGATCTAACGCTCGTGTTTTTTTGAAAAAAATCAGTTTTAGACTCGCAATATGTGGTTTATTCAGAGATCCAATGCAAGTTCTAACGATGCTCGTCCCCTATCTTCATGCACGCCAGTTCGACCATAGTTAGAAATTCAAAAAAATCAAAACGGGCATAAGAAATTCAAAAAAAAATCCGAACAATGTAAATCCTTCGTGTGGTGTCATATTATGTGACATAGTTGCAAGGAAAAATACCATACTTGGTATATTGATCATGTCTCGAAAAAACCTTCACAAAATGACCTATCATGTTTGAGGTTTCATGGCTTTCGGTCCAAATGAACGATGTTATGTGCTGAATCACGGCATAGTTTGTGATTTTGTGCCCATATTATGCATGCATGTGGAAATTGGTATGGAGAACAATGTTGCAGGAGGAAGTTTTCCTTTTCGTCGCATGGAAAAGCCATTTTCCATTTTCCGAGCGCAAAAAACGGGTCGTTTTGTGAAGTAACCACCAAAATGCTGTTTTAGAATGCTACCGTCCCATTTTTATAAAATACTAGACCACCTTACATGGACTATCTCCCAACCGGGACATCTCAAACCTTTTCTTCCATCCCGGGTAAAAAGGACAAATGTCTGCCGAATCGGTAGGAAGTGGGTCCGGTTTGTACTACAGGTACATGATCTAATGCCCGTGATTTTTTTGAAAAAATGAGTTTTAGACTCGCAATATGTGGTTTCTTCAGACATCCAATGCAAGTTCTAACGATGCTCGAAAAAACCTTCACAAAACCCTAAACCCTAAACCCAAGTTTCTTCCCGCCATTTCTTCCCGCCATTTTTCTTCCCGCCATTTCTTTCCGCAATTTATTCCCGCAGTTTTTTTCCCGTCATTTCTTCCCACAGTTTTCTTCCCGCCATTTCTTAATACATATATGTAGGATTGGCCTCCATTGTCATTGCACATCTCTAGACTCATATCTGCAACCTCATCACTCTTTCCCATGGCTTCCACCATACGACTAACCTCCAGGGAGGCGGAGGCTCTTTGCGCCTCGAACTACCCCTACCCGCCGGGCTACTGCGTCCCTGTCAGTTGGATGCTGAGCGCCGGAGGCGTGCCGGTTCCTCCTGTCCCTCTAGGTGTGGTGCACCGGATGGCCATCACGAACCACTACTACTTCGAGCTCACGCCGGAGCAGTGGAGGAATCCCAACTGGCATCCCGAATATTTCCCAACTTGGGAAGCCTTCTTCGGGGATCGGCGTGAGAGGGCGCTCGCCAGGCATGAGGAGGATGGCCCACCTCCTCCGAACTTCAACGAGGCCGGCCGTCGGCTGTGGTGGCGCGACCAGACTCTCCAGAGCGTCATGGCCTACGACACGGCCGCCGACTCTAACCCTGCATGCGCTACCCACAAGTCCAGCCCACTCGTACTCAGCCTTCAAGGTTCAACTACGGCGACCCTGACGACGATGGCCGCGGCAAGTACGACGACTACAATGGCGAGTATTGCAGGTGTAGGCAGGAGCATGACTGAATCACTCCAACATTGCAAAACAAGTTCGGCCGATTGTGACTTAATCTGGCCATGTATCTTAATTTTCAGTTCTTCTATGTATCTTAATCTTCAGTCGTGCTTTATATAACTTAGTGTTAGTTGCGTTATGTACTTTAATTCCAGTTCTATCGTAATAAATTTTTCTTCCCGCACATTATTTTCCGTCCTTTTTCCCCTCCCATTAATATATAAAAAACATAAGTTAATTCAAATCAAAATAAAAAATATAAAATGGTTTTGAATTAGTTATTCAAATACAAACACTTTTTACGTTTAAAGTTTTCTAAATTCCAAATTAATATTCAAAAAATATAAGTTAATTAATTTTTAATTTTAAATGGTTACATTAATTATTTTTAAAAACAAAAAATGGTTTTGAATTAGTTATTCAAATCCAAACACTTTTTATGTTTAAAGTTTTTCTAAATTCCAAATTAATATTCAAAAAATATAAGTTAATTCATTTTTAATTTTAAATGGTTACATTAATTATTTTTAAAAACAGAAAATGGTTTTGAATTAGTTATTCAAATCCAAACACTTTTTATGTTTAAAGTTTTTCTAAATTCCAAATTAATATTAAAAAATATAAGTTAATTCATTTTTAATTTTAAATGGTTCATCGTTTAAATGGTTACATTAATTATTTTTAAAAACAAAAAATGGTTTTGAATTATTTATTCAAATTCAAACACTTTTTATGTTTAAAGTTTTTCTAAATTCCAAAGTAATTATCATTTAAAAAACATTACAAATTTAAACCCCAAATTAAAAAATAAGGCGGGAACAGAGAGAAAATTCCTGAATTTTTTTGAAAACAGGGTCATATGTCCCGGTTGGACCCACCAACCGGGACTAAAGACCCCTGCGCGTGCCCCTTGGGCTGATGAAAAAAAGGTGGAGTATACGTCCTGGTTGGTGGCTCCAACCGGGACGTATGACCCTTTAGTCCCAGTTGGTGCCAACAACCGAGACAAAAGGCCCTTCGTTTATAACTGCGCGTGTCGTGGTATTGCCGACGAGTACGCCATGGAGGGGTCCTCACAGTGCGTGTTTAGAGACGTGGGGTAAGGAAGACGGTTGACGGGTACGAGGTAACACAGCTTACCCAGGTTCAGATCCCACGACGGTGGCGGAATCCTACTCCTGCTATAAATCACTATAATGGCAATACGCCGAGTTACAGAGATAGGTTCGCTGTGCGAGGTTGTATGAGATTGTCTGAAGTTGTGCCCTAAAGGCTCCCATAGGTCCGACTTATATAGTCGTCAGATCCTAGGGTTACAGGGAAAAGTCCTAGCCGGACAGGTTACAGAGTCCTACACCGTCTATCACTAGTCTTGTGTATCTTGCACTCCAAGGCTCCGGGTACGCTGGTGACTCCACCGTAGCCTTCCTTTATCCTGCATGGGCCTCCCTTCTGGATCCACCTAACTGGGCCGCCCAGCAAGCCACAGGCCATGCTACCGACTATGGGCCACCCGGGTTAGTCGGATAAGAAACATGCTATGAGGATACCCATATAGCATATCCCCAACAGTAGCCCCCGGAGAACTCCGAGATCTTGCGCCGTCTTGCCTCTTCACATGGAATGCTCCGTCTAGATTGATGTCGGCAAATCGTCAAGCAACATCTTGTAGTCCTTCCAAAGAACCCTGCAAAGTTTTCTCCGTCTTCTATTAGTAAGTCGGAGAAATGCTGAATCTTCCATCGTACTCTTCCGCTAGTCGGATTAAATCCGTCCATGCCAGAATCTTCGATGCGACGGCTCATCTACCGTGTCAGTTATGACAGACGTAGGCTTAGGTCAGCGACGCCTCGTAACTCACACATGCAGAGAACGCAATCATATCCGATTTTCCTGTGCGAGCGATACGAACCGTTGGAGGCGGCGGTTGGAGACGTGGCGAAATTACCGCGTGATGGGGATATGCCTACCGGGGTATACCCAGCAGGACGTTTCCGACTGGCCCAGGAACTGGCGAGTGGGCCTGCAAGACGGCAACTGGATCAAGACCTGGCGTGGATCCAAGCGACTGGAAGCTGAAGGCCCAGGAGAGTAGATTGGCCCAGTCGGATTAGGTGAAATGAGTACCGAAACCTTAACTGATTCGGTTGAGATATGTAAACCCTAGGGGAGGGTGAGTCTATATAAACCTCCCTACAGGGCGTGTAGACGTACGTTCCATCATCCACCCAAGCGACTCTCCGCCTAGCCGTCGAGCTCGCCCCATTGTACCTCCATCATAATACAATCTAGAAGGAGTATGTCTTTACCCTCCAGGGGGCCGAACCTGGGTAAAACCCTATGTCTCCGCCCTCATCTCGCACCGAAGATGGCTGTCCGCCCTTGCCCTTCGTTCTACTACTCGCTGCCGATTGCAGCATCTGCCGTGGTCATTCCCACGACAGTGGCGCCCACCGTGGGGCCTGACCGGTGTTCTGCGGCGAGATCCAATCTGCCCATCAACGAGTCGGTCGCCACCGGCCGCATGATAGCGATCGGCGAGATGCTCCAGATCTTGCCGAGCAGCTACGTCCCGGTGGCGCGACCCGTCACGCACAGCATGATCTTGCCGGTTGGCACGATCAGCCTCTTCGTCAGCCTCACCGACGTCATCGTCTCGGAGGACTCGGCTCGCATCCGCGAGTCTCCGCCACGCGACCGGCTCTCCGAGAGCCAGGTCCGCACGATCCATCGCCTCGCCTCCGAGTACAACTTGGCCCACAGCAACGTGGCCGAAAACTCCGCGGCCATGGAAGACGCGACCCTCAACGATGACGCCGACTCGGCGACCCTGGCGTCACTCGCCGGATCCATCACCGCGGCTTCACCCGCAGACTCCATCACCCAGGTCTCCAACGTGGGAGACTTCGAGGATCCCTCCATCCTTGGGATCTTCGACTTAGACTCCGGGTCGGAAAATTCCGCCGACCTCCGCGATGGGACCGGTCGCCACGCCGCGACCTACATGGCGACTGGCACCGATCCGCCGGAGGATCCCTTCTCCACCCCGATCCCTCCTAATGCCACGGCAACGGAGGCCGAGGAACTCTGCCTGAAGCTGGCGGAGGCAGTCCGCAAGGAGCAAGCCGAGCGCGAAAAATTTCGCCTCGAGCAGGTGACGGCGCAGGAGCTGTCACGCTACCACCAGCAGCAAATCAGGCCGCGCTTGAACCCCACCGTCCAGGGGCGCGCCCTGAACTTCGACGACGAGAACGACCCGGCCCGCGTGGCCGAGCGCGCGATCTGCGAGAACGCGCCACCAGGAGGAAGCGCCCGGCCCCCACCATGGTCGACGGCGATGGGCGCCCCACCTCCACCGAACCGCACAACCCCAGGGATCAGCCGCGGATAGTTGTCTCCTCATGGGAGCGAGACGCGAACGGCCTACCACTGTTCTCCACCCCGATGGATAACCTCGTGGCAGGTCGAGCAGCAGCCGACAACATCACGGCCACCGGCGACGGTGCCCTACAGATCCAGTACGTCAGGGCCCTGCTCGCAAAGGTGGTCGAGCAGCAAAACGCAGACGCCGACTCGCAGGGCCGGGTGTACTCGCGTTCTTCGGGCAGCAGAGCGGCCTCAAGCGGCCGCCCATTGGCGGCAAACACCCTCAATTGCCTGCCACCCGAGCCACTGCAGCTCCAACACCGACCCACGAACGCGGCACTCTCCACCAACGACCCCAGGCCAGCGACCAACTTCGTCGCCGCCAACGGTCAGCCCGTCGACGCCCGCACCCACATCATCAACAACCAAAGCTGGCGCACACGCCAGCCCGATGACCTGCGACACACCCTAACCAATCGCCGTGACGGCGAGCCAATGGGGTCGCTAAGCCGACTCAGGCCCCGGTGCTTCGGACCGATGATCCGATGCGAAAATACCCGGCGAACTTCAAAGCGCCGAAGGAAATAGAGAAGTACGACCCCTCCGTGTGGCTGGACACCTACCTCATGGCGATGGGGATCGCTGGCCACACCGACCTGCTAGCCGCCTGTTACCTCCCCCTGATGATGGAGGGAACGTGCAGGCCGTGGATCAACACTCTTCCCCTGGATAACATTGACTCCTGGGAAGAAATGCGCGATGCCTTCGTCAGGCACTTCGAGTGCTCCTACACCCGCGCCACCACCATCGAGGACCTGGAACGATGCATCCAGGGACCCCGCGAGTCGAACCGCAGCTGGGTCCAGCGGTGGCAAGAACTATGGTACAACGCGGTCGGCATCCACGCGGACACCGCGATCCACTGCTTCAAGACCTCGTGCCGCTATGAGCCCCTGGTCGCCAAGCTCAAAGGACACTCCCGCACACTCGACAACATACCAGATCTCCTCGAGATCGCAAAGAGATACGCGGAAAAAGATCCAAACCAGGAAACCGACGACGAGTCGGGAGGCCAACGCCGCATGAGCAGCAACGACAACGGACGACGGTCCGACCTACGCTACAGCAACACTCGCCTCACCGGCAAGCGCCGCAGTGACGGGCGAGTCGACTTCGTCGCCAACGCCGGGCACGCGCAGCGCGAGCCCAAGAGCTTCCGCCGCGACGGAGGGCAACGCCGCGACGGCGGCAATTACAAGGTGAAACCAAGGTTCGACCCCGCGACCCTCCTTAACCAACCTTGTGCGTTTCACAGCAGGGAAGGGAAGCCCGCCACGCACACGACCGCCGACTGCCACTCTCTGAAGGAGATTGAGAAGGCACGGCGAGCGCGGGAGGACCCCGACAACAACCCTCCAAACAGCGGAAAATTCGGCAGTGTGGCCATCTCGCTCCAGACCTTCACAGGCTTCAACACGAAGCGCGAGAAGAAGGTCATCGCCCGCGCCGTCGCCGTCAACACGGTGGCCCAGGTGGACGTTCCCCAGTTCCTCAACTGGTCGGAGCAGCCCATCACCTGGAGCCGCTAGGACCACTCGCCACGCATCGAGTATCCAGGCCGAGTCGCCCTGGTGGTCAAGCCCAAGGTGGGAGACTACTGGCTCCTTAAGACATTGATGGACGGCGGCAGCTCCATCAACATCCTGTACCTGGACACCTTCAGGCGACTGCGGCTCCCGCAGTCGATGGTCGAAACGACCTACACCACGTTCCACGGCATCGTCCCCGGTCGGAAGGCGTACCCGATCGGCAAGGTCACGCTGCCAGTCACCTTCGGCACACCAGCAAACTTCCGCACCGAGCGGATCGTCTTCGAGCTGGTACCCTTCGACAGCCCCTACCACTGCGTCCTGGGGCGCCAGGCGTTCGCCAAGTTCATGGCAGCGCCCCACTACGCGTACAACGCGATGAAGCTCCCCGGGCCGCGCGGCGTCATCACCGTCAACGGCGACCCCGACATGGCTGCCGAGTGCGAGGCCAAAGGAGCCGAACTCGCCGACGCCGTCATCACGACAGAGACCAACCACGCCGACGAGCTCGCCAAATACGCGAGCGGGGTCAACAACAACGACCCCACCATTCTCAAGAAGCCCAATTCGGAGGGCGCCAACACCTCAGCCTTCGAGGCAACGACGCACAACCGCACCGTCGAGCTGGTCCTAGGCGACTCCAGCCAGACGGTGACGATCGAGACGGGCATGATCCCAGCATAGGAAGGCGCGCTCATCGAGTTTCTCTGTGAGAATAGGGACATCTTCGCATGGAAGCCTTCTGACATGCCTGGTGTCCCTAGGGAACTCGCTGAGCACAAACTCAACGCCGACCCCAAAGTGTGACCCGTCAAGGAGTCGCTGCGGCCCTTCAATGAAGAGCGCCGCCGAGCCATCGCCGAGGAGGTGCAACGCCTACTCGCTGTAGGCTTCATTCGGCCAATAAAATACTCCAAGTGGCTGGCAAACCCAGTCCTGGTCGAGAAGAAAAATGGGACCTGGAGGATGTGTATCGACTACACAAACTTAAATAGCGCCAGCCCGAAGGAGCAATTCGTCCTCCCGTGGATCGACCAAATAATCGACTCCACCGCGGGCTCGGAGTCGCTGTGTTTCCTTGACGCCTACTCTGGGTACAACTAGATCAAAATAGCTGTCGAGGACGAGGAAAAGACGGCGTTCATCACGCCATTCGGAGCCTTCTGCTACACCGCCATGACCTTCGGCCTCAAGAACGCCGGGGCGACATACCAGCGGTGCATGCATGAATGCCTTGCGAGCCAAATTGGCCGCAATATCCACGTCTACATCGACGACGTGGTAGTGAAGTCCGCTCGCCAGGGCGATCTACTCGCCGACCTGGCGGAAACATTCGCCAACCTGCGGAAATACAAGATAAAGCTAAACCCAGGCAAATGCACCTTCGGTGTACCAGCAGGGCAACTACTGGGGTACGTCGTCTCCAAGCGTGGGAACGAGGCGAACCCCACCAAGATCGACACAATCGCTCGACTCGGCAAACCGAGTGCCCGCGCGACATCCATAAGCTGGCCGGGCGAGTCGCGGCTCTCAGCCGCTTCATCCCCCGATTGGGCGAAAAGGCGATGCCCCTATACCGCCTGATGCGGAAGAACCCCACCTTCCAGTGGGACAAGGAGGCGGACGGCGCACTCCGCGACCTCAAGAAGGTGCTACTCGCAGCTCCGCTACTCGTCGCCCCCGTCGACAAAGAAACCATGGTGGTCTACGTCACGGCTTCCGAGCGCGTCGTCAGCGCCGTCATGGTCGTCGAGCGGCCAGAGGAAGGAAAGGAGCGCCCGGTACAACGACCGGTGTACTATACCAGCGAGGTCCTCATCGAGTCACGCCATCAGTACCCGCAGTACCAGAAACTGGTGTACGCAGTCTTTAGAGCACAACGACGACTGTCGCACTACTTCCAGGAGCACCCGATCACGGTCGTCTCCTCAGCACCGTTGCAGGACATCATCCGCAACCGTGAGGCGACCGGGCGAGTCGCCAAGTGGGCCGTCGAAATCGGCGTCCAGAACATCAAATACGAGCCACGAAAAGCGATCAAGTCGCAGGCTCTCGTGGACTTCATCTCCGACTGGGAAGAGGCCCAGCAGCCGGAAAAGCTGCCATACCTCCACTACTGGAGACTGCACTTCGACGGCTCCAAGAACGTGGACGGTGCAGGAGCAGGGATCGTGTTGACTTCACCAAAGGGCGACAAGCTCCGCTACGTCCTCTGCCTCGACTTCACCCCCTGCACCAACAACATGGCCGAGTACGAGGCACTACTCCACGGCATGCGAGCTGCCAAGGAGATGAACGTCAACCGCCTACGTTACTACGGAGACTCCGACCTCGTCGCTGGCACTTGCGACGCCGTCTCTCCCACCATGGCGACGTACCGCCAGGCAGTAGACAAGCTGGGCGGACACTTCGCAGGCTACTCCGTCGAGTGGATCGACAGGCGGAAGAACGAGGAGGCCGACACACTCTCTCGCATCGGGTCGGCTCGACTCGCACCACCCGTCGGCGTCTTCCTCGACACGATCACCAAGCCGTCCATCTCTCCCTCGAGGGAGATCGACATCGGAGTCCCGCTGCAACCAGAGGCAGCCCTGGTCGCACTCATCGCCGAGCCAGACGACTGGACCAAGCCGTACATCGCCTATCTGGAGGCTGGCACCTTGCCGGCAGACAAGACAGACGCCCGGATGGTTGCACGCCGATGCAAATCCTTCACCATCATCGACGGCGAGCTCCACAAACGCAGCGTGACCGGCGTGTTCCAACGTTGCGTCCAACCCGCCGAAGGACGCAAGATCCTCCACGACATCCACTCCGGCGACTGCGGCCACCACGCCAGAGCCCGCTCTTTGGTCGCAAAGGCTATGCGGCACGGCTTTTACTGGCCCACCGCACACGCCGATGCCGTCGACATTGTCCAGCGGTGCGCCGGGTGCCAGAAGTACGCCAACCAGACACACGTGCCGAGCTCAGCGCTCAAGACAATCCCCATCACCTGGCCAATCGCCGTATGGGGTATGGACATGGTAGGCCCTTTCAAAAAGGCCCCCTCTGGCTTCACCCACCTCCTGGTCGCGGTCGACAAATTCACAAAGTGGGTGGAGGCCAAGACAGTCCGGAAATGCGACGGGAAGACCGCCACCAAATTCCTACGCAAGCTCATATATCGCTACGGGTTCCCAAACATCATCATCACGGACAACGGCACCAACTTCGCCAAAGGAGCCATGGCTGAGTTCTGCGAGGAACACCACATCCGGCTCGACCTCACGTCAGTCGCCCACCCAAAGTCCAACCGCCAGGCGGAACGGGCCAACCAGAGCATCCTACACGGCCTGAAGCCGCGGCTCCAAGTACCACTCGAGCGCACCGCCGGGTGCTGGGTCGAGGAGCTGCCCTCCGTCATTTGGGGTATCCGCACCTCAGTCAACAGGTCGACAGGGTTCACCCCCTTCATGGTGTACGACGCCAAGGCAGTCATGCCCACCGACCTCGAGCACGACTCGCCAAGGGTCGTCCACTACACGGAGGCTGCGAACGAACTCGCACGACGGGACGGAGTCGATCAACTCGACGAGGCACGCGACCTAGCTCGCTCTCGCACTGCCATCTACCAGCAAGGACTCCGTCGCTACCATAGCCGGCGGGTGAAAACTCGCACCTTCCAGGAAGGCGACCTGGTGCTACGACTCATCCAGGACAAGAAGGGCATGCACAAGCTCTCCCCCCATGGGAGGGACCATTCGCCATCGGCCGAGTACTCGGCAACGACGCCTACTACCTCATCGACGTCCGCGGGGACGGCAAACTCGACGTCAAGCGACCATGGAATGTAAACCTCCTACGGAAGTTCTACTCCTAGAACTCCACATATGTATCCTCCAGTCTCTATGAAATAAAAATATTGGTTACGGCAAATTGCGTCTACTCTCCGTGTCTTGTGCCACTCGCACTCGTAGTAACAGCACCAAGCTAACTGCAGGAGTCAACCTCTGGTACAGCGATCGGCACGGCCAAGTAGTGCGCTACAAGGGCACTGGGTTACCCCAGGTCTTGTAACGTCCACAAAAAACGCCTACCCGGAGCCCCATTGGAGTCTCCTAGCTCGACTGGCTTAACGAGCCAAGACAACTGCCTTCGCTCCTCACAGCGACCATGATCCTCCGCATCCTCGACACAGCGACTCGAACGGCCAAGTACCACGCTTGGAGACTGACGACCAGTTCAGCACGAGCGGCTAGGGAAAACGCCAAGTATGAGAGCATGACCAGGACTCGCCACGCGACTGACCCGTCGGGCCAGGCAGGAGTGATACGCTTACTCTAACGCGATCAGTCCTCACCCACCCTAGAGTTGCGACTAGAACAACCAAGTACCACGCTCGGGGACTCGGCTACCCGACCTCGTTCGCGCAAGGGAAAACGGTGAAGTACAGAGCACTCACGGGAGACGCCTTGCGACTGGCTTTCCAAGCTCGGGCGAGTCGACCTCAATAACAAAACGTTCAAAACCACAAACACATAAACAAACGAGGTCAACCCCATAAAAAGGGCGGACGCGCTCGGGGACTCGTTCAACCCTCAATCTCAAATGCAAGTCAAATCACAAAACAACACGATATCTCATTATAGCATGTCACAATTGTCACAAAGTAAAAAGTATGCCCAACAGCAGAACTGCTACTAACGCCCTAGGGCACAATGTTTTACTCCGCAGGCTTCGACGTCGACTCGCCGCCACCCTTCCGATTGCGAATGAAGGGAGTGTACGGGTTTGACGGGTACGTCGTCAGCTCACCCGCCATCGCCGCACGGAAGGGCTGCTCGATCCTGAAGTCCCGGTGCTGTGGCTCAGGGTCGTTTGGTGCGACGATCGTCTCCTGATAAGGAAGGAGATCGCCCATCGCCTAGACGCGATCGGAGTATACCTCGGCGCGGTCCGTCAGCTTCAGCACCTCTGCGATCTCCACCGAGCCCGTCGACGATGGGTAGCCACTCGTCACGTCGTCCAGATCGAAATCTTCCGGGAAGTGGGCGAGCCCAAGGCTCAGCGTCGTCGCCGCCCCGCGCCGAAACACCGACCACGTCATGAACTCGACGACTGATGGCGCCTTCTCCAAGTACCACCACACTTCGACGAGGTCGCTGGGAATCACTTCCGTGGGCAACATCTCTTGAAGATACGCCCGAATACAAGTCGCGGACAGCGTGGTCGAGTCGACCAGAGTGGCCACACACTGCCGCGCATCGAATGACTGCGCTTCTTCCGTGCTGTCGATGATACGACCTGTGGACAGAGGGGGGTAGTGAGTACACCAAAGATCACACAATGAAAACATTACAGGCAGAGGCAGGCACACTTACCAATCAACGGACGTGAGAGATCCGTGATGAAGCTCTGAAGAGAGGAGTAATCGTCTTGAAGCCCAGCAACAAGGGCGTCAGAGACCTTACGCTCCTCAGCGGCGGCCGTAATAGCAGCCTTGGCTCGCTCATCCGCCGAGCTCGCCTCCTCCTTCACGCCCTTAAGCTCGCGCTCAAGGTCGGCGATCCGCTTCTCGGCCAAACTCAATGCAGACTGAGCCGCCGTCAGCTCACTCGCCGGGACAAGGCCCTGGTGAGCCTCCTCTGCCTTCGCAGCAATCGCCTCGAGTCCCTTGTTCGCCTCTTGAACGGCGACAAGTTCCTTCTTCGCGCGACACTTCGCAGCAAGCCGATCGGCTGACTCACGCTGCAAACCCTGTACAAAAGTCAAACAGTTAACAACACTGGAATCCTAAGTGCCCACCCGCTGCAATTCAGCGATTGGACACTCGGGGACTGGAGATCACAAAATCCTAAGTTCCCACCCGCTGCAATTCAGCGACTGGACACTCGGGGACTGGAGATCAAAAACTCTAAGTGCCCACCCGCTGAAATTCAGCGAATGCGCACTCAGGGACTGGGCGCGAGAAATAAAAGCAAAACACCAAAAGAATCTGACCACTGCAATTCAGTGGCCCGATCCTCGGGGACTGGACATACCTGGATGGCTGCGCCAAGCATGCCATGAAGTTGTAGTGCTTCCACGCATGCGATAAGAGCCGGAGTATGCCCGCGGCGCTGCTCGACCTCCGTCTCGGTGACCCCAGGTGCGCGGCTCGATGGCGTGGTACCATTCGTCGTAGCCGCTCTGGCCATGAAGCGGGGGAAGGTCGCGATGGATGCGCCGGCACCAAAAAAGGTCGGCTCGGCCATCCCAGGCGAGGAAGCACCCTCCTTGATCGCCGAGGCCGCCCCCGCCGCAGGATCACTCGGAGCCATCATCGTGTCGTCAGACACCGTGACGACTTCGTCGTTCTTGGCCTGCTTGGCGCTGTCTGTGGGGGCAGCGACTTCATCAGCCTTCCTCTTCCGAGAAGGGTCCTCCTCGGTGATGAATGGCGGCACCTTGGCCACGAACGGGTGGCCTATCTTTTTAACCCCAGTCTGCAAATCCATTACTTGAGCAAAGTGGTTCGAGTACAACGAAAAATAAAGCAGGTGAATAAAACTCACTTGGCGACTGGTATGAACCGCAGCCCCGTGCGGATGCTAGCCGGCTTCTCCAGTTCGGGGCCCAGCCGCCGACTGAGGCCCATCTCCAGGACATCATGCGCCCAAGACACAGACGGCCTCTTTGTGGACGAGGCCGCGACAGGAGCCTCCGCAACATTTTCGGCAGGAGCTCTCCTGGGAGGCGAAGCTGCCGCGGCTGGAGCGACCCCCGACCCAGAGACTGGGGCGAATGGGGGAGGCATTGAGGCCAGAGGCACCTCACTCAGGACGGCGGTGACATCCGGTGATGCTATCATCTGTGGCGCCTCATCCTTGGCCAGGCTGGTGCCGTCGGAGCTGCTCGCCGAATGAGGCGGAGATGCCTGCCTCGCCGGCTTCGTCTTCCTCTTCGGAGGAGCCTCCACCTCCTTCTTCTTCTTCTTCGACAGAGTGGCCTCGCGATGCGAGGTGTGTTCGGGAAGTTCGTCGTCTTCATCGTCGTGACGTTCGAGGCTTCTACTCGCCTTGAGTTCGCGCTGACGCTGCCCACGAGTTTTGCGAACCAGCGGGGCGACCTCTTCCTCGGACTCGTCGTCGTCGCTCATGTCGCTCTCGACGCCGCCTTTGGCAGGAGGCGACTCGCCCCCGTCCTGGACGGACGAGCTCGAATTCTCTTCGTCTGCGGGCGGAAGCCATCCTTCCACCACTTGAAATAACTGCAATAAGCATGAGACAGTATCAGTATAACCGCGACAGCATTAACTGCGACTGCGAATGATAGAAAGTGACTTACCGTTGGGGCTGGATGCTTCGCGGTGTAGGGGGCGACCCCGGCCTTCGCGTCCAGGTACACCGCCTGGGTGATATTCTTCAACGCCGGGATGTAGTCCTCGAGTTTCCACTCGGCGAGGCAGGATTTCGTCGAGTCCTCCCGTCCCGTGTACTTGTACATATAATGGTCACGGCGGGCCAGGGGAACAAGTCGCCGCCCGAGCCAGCAGTTGTACAAATTGATGGTCTGGAGACCTTTCTTCTTCAGGCCGTGGATGGTCTGAAGCATCTCATCCACAACCATCCGCTGGTCTGTTGGAAGCTTGCCGACTTGGAGTCGACGCGGTTCGGGCCGGTCGGCGGAATATCTTGGGATCGCCACCTCGCTGTTTGGAGTCACCTCGGTGACATAAAACCAAGACTTCTTCCACTCGCTCGCCGCCTTGGCAGGTAGCATCAGATCAAAAAAGGAAGCCTTCGACTTCAGTTGAAACGTCAAGCCACCCGCTGCAAGCATTGGGCCGCCTGCTTCTTCGCGACTGATCCTCCCGTGGAACAGATCTTGCCACAGGGGGAAGCAGGGCCTGCAGCCCATGTAGCACTCGCAGAACGCCACGAAAATGGCGAGCTGCTCGATGTTGTGCGGGCCCAGGTCCGATGGCTGGATCCCGTAGAAGGCGCAGAAGCGCCGGAAGAAAAGAGATGTGGGGAATCCCAGCCCCCGTTCCAGGTGGCTGGTGAAGCAGACGAATTCTCCCTCACACGGGTCCGGAGTCACCTCTCCGGCTGTGGGGATGCGCCACCTGCCGGCGCGAAGGATCCCGGCCTCCTCGAAGGATGCCAGTAGCGCTCTCGTACACTTGGACCTGCCCCATGGTTCGGTGGAGGGGGCCATTGGCGAAAGGGTTCCTGGAGGTCGGAGGATTTTGGTTCGGCTGGATCGCGATGCGGAGGAAAACGGAGGTGTGCGCAATCGGAGGAAATGACGAGGAGGTGGTTTCCCGATTGCCTACCATTCCCTTTATATAGCGGTTGTTACCCGCCAAATCAGGGAGCCGTTACTACGCGGTGATTACGCCAAAAGTTACCGTTGGATTATCCCAACGGCTAGTTTTGACTGTGTTTGACGGTCCAACTTCAGCCACTCGGCTCGCTGACCCGATCACTACAACAGTGACTAACTATTTCTCCGACCCGTTCGTCGAGCTGCGACCAGAATGATTAGTGACGTACCTGGACTTCGTGGATGGAGCCGCCGGTGAAGTCTCCACATGGAGATCCCATGCCTCCCTTCCCTCCGACCTCGACGCTTCTCGCGCAATAAGGTGGATCGAGTGGTTCGTAGAGACGGGTTTGACCGGCTTGGACCTAGCCATGTGCTGGTTCATCAGGCGAATCCAACCTCTACAGCACCTCCTGAAGTTCATGCACGAGTACACCGGCGATCGAAGGGATACCCTCCGGATCTCCGAGGATAACTTCTCGAGCGACTCCGTCAAGTTCCGCCTTAAGGACATCGTCAAGGTGAAGGATAAGAAGCGTGGCTTCACCCTTACCTACGACATGTTCGTAGACGGCAAGTGCCCAAAGGTAGATATTTATTCTTCGTGTATGACATTGCTCCAGTTATTCCGTCTTGCCAATACCATCTTGTCTAATACGATGATTTCTCACTTAACAGCTTAGCGATCTAGATGAGGGCAACCTGGCTGCCCAAATCTATGATCCAAGGATGAAGGACGTCACGGTCATATCCGACGACGATGTCCCATTGGCGCGAAAGCGGAAGAGCTCCACCTCTGACGCTGCCGACGGAGGCAAGAAAAATAAGACGGAGGGTGGAGCCTCCAAGAAGACTACTGCCGCCCTAGAGGCGGAAAAGAGAAAAGCCACCGAGATGTTTGCCAAAGCGCCCCCCTAGTGTTAGCCTTTCGCTCTCCGAAATTGTCTATTTATCTGTCTTGTTCCTGTACTTATGCATTTTGCACGTTTTAGGAAGAAAGCCACAACCAGCCTCAAGAAGTCCTCCAAGACTCTTGGGGCTTCTAGAAATATCAAAGATATGCTGCATCGCGACTCCTCCCCCGCCATTGCCCCTGCCACTCCTGCCGTCAAGCCCTCCTCTGCTCCGACAAGCTCTCAAGTCCAGGAGGCACCAGGCCCTTCCGCCATGGAAGTGGATTCTGGTGCCTCTACCGAGCTCGCTGTTGTCGGCGAGCAGGCGACGCAGCAGAGCGCTGCTCTTCAAATGGCTGAAGCTCCGGCTAAGGATGCCATCGGTAGTGGCAAGGCGGTGGTGGGAGCTGGTACCTCTGCCGAAGGTGGCGCACCTACTCCCCAGAAACCCTTCGAGTTCCCAAAGATAGTTTACCAAGCGCTTATGCCGAGTAACACTACTATGGTTGCTGGAGGAGTGCCGTCATCTCCGACGTGCGGTATCGAGGAGCTACTCCGGCAAGCGGACATCTTGCAAGGAAATAGCATTTCCTTCGGCAAGCTGCTAGCCGAGAGTGCTACAAACCTCAAGATTATTGCACTTGTAAGTTTTTACATTTCCTTTTGCATTTCATGCGAGTATCCCACTGTAGCCCCCGAGGATGTAGACGGAAAACCATAGGTTTTGCATCTATATGCTCTAAGAGTGACTAAGTTAGAAAAAACTCTCACTGTAGCCCCTAAGCATTTAGATGGAATGAATTATTCCGACTAGATGCTTTAAGAGTAGCACAAGCAGTGTTCATGATTTTTAATGCTGTAGCCCCCAAGCCTCTAGTTGTAACTAAATTAGTTCCAACTAGATGCTTTAAAGAAAAGCTAAGCATTTTCTGAGTTAAAAACTTTAACCCCCAAGCCTCTAATCGAGAACTGAATTAGCTCCGACTAGATGATTTAAAGAAAAGCTAAGCTTATTGCTAAGTTTAAAAATTCTTGCTGTAGCCCCCGAGCGTATAGGTGGAAAATCTCTGACTAGAAGCTCCAAGCAGAGCAAACAATGATTTAACTTTGTATTTGTTTCCATAGAACGAGAATGCTCGGAGGGACATGGCCAACGACAAGTACCAGAAGATGCGCGCAGATCTTGAAGCTGAAAAGGGTAAAACCGCCATCTTGAAGGAACAGATCATCAAAAGCAAGAGTCTGTTTTCTTATTACGCATTTCCGTCTTACTTCTGTGCCCACAATCTCCAAGTACTCACTGTGTGATTTGTTTTCTCCGACTTGCAGAACATGTTGCCAAGGCCAAGGACATTGTTGAGCAGTCCAAGCATATCCAGCAGCTGGACAGTGAGAACAAGATCCTGAAGGAGGAGAGGAAGAAGATGCTGAAGATGCACGAGGATTCCATGAAATCCCTGCAGGATTCCGCCTCCGCGGAGATCAATCGTTTGAAGGAGGAGCTTGCGATCCTAAAGGATCAGAAGCAAGCTGCCGATGAGCAAAACCTTCGCCATAGCGAGGCGTTTAAGCTCCTCCAACAAGAGAAGAAATCCTTGGCGGACATCCTTTGGCAGGCCAAGGCCAGCATCTTCAGTAAGTTTCCTCCGCCTTATGTTCCTGTAGTCCGGATACTTAGAGTTTATCGAACGCATACGCTCCTTGTCGGAATTTGCAGCTCCTATGGGTTTAACCCGCTCGCCTCCTTCGGACAAGGAATGTATGGTTCTGGCCGGAAACTTCATCAACACCGCCATTACCCAAGCTAAGGAGATTGCCAAGCCCCTCCAAATATATATCAAGGCATCGGACTCCGTGACGAAGTACTCGGAGATCCTGCGCCGAGCCCCCGAGCGTGTCATGAGCTGGAAAGCTTCATGTGCACGGGCTGGCGCAAGGATGGCGCTGTCTACAGTGAAGGCACATTATGAAGATACCGACATCGACACGGTAACCTCAGGTATCCCCGACGTGGATGCTGAAGGCAAGGAGATCGACCATGAAGCCATCCTGTCATCGCTTGCGGGGTATGATACCAGGGTTGCCGAGTTGGTGGACGTTGACGTCTTCGTGCCCAGGAACCTCATCGACAGCGTCAACCAAGATTCCTCCAAGTCTCATCACAGCGCCGACGCCGAGGGTGATTCTCCGGCTCGTGATGATGCGGCCTCCAAGTCTCCTGCGCCCAAAGAGTGAAAAACACTTTGTAATTCTTGTTTCACCTTTGACGTGTGCATGGAAAAAACTTGGTGATGTAATATTAAGGCGGAAAACCATGGTTGTCGTATCCTTCTACTTAAGAATTAATTCCCAGTATGTATATAGTTTTTAAGCAAGTGCTGGCTTATCCATTACTCTGGTTCTTATGCTTGACTTTTCGTGAGTTGGAAGACTCGTTGTCGGAACCATGCGCTTAGGTAATGATGCCTAATGGCACCATCAATAACCTGAGCACAAAATCGCCGACAATAAGTGCCGAAAGTCACTACTCCAGAATCCACATAAAAATGACAAAGAATGTGTAGACCAGAAAACTTAAGCTAACGCCCGTAGGCGAAATTTTCACAAGTGCAATCGCAGGACTTGTGCATAAAGGTTTTACATGATCCAAAAATGAACACTAAAGGAGGTAAAAGACTCAGAATATGAGTGAACCAAAGAGCTTTATTTCATTGATCATATAAGAGGTACACAATTAGATAAAATATGCTAAGTGTAGAAAGGACGTAGCTGTGCTATTTTCCATGGACGATCAAGCTCCGGGTAGTCATCATCCGGGTCACGTCGCTTACGGTTATGATCCTCGTTGGGTCTATCCTTGATTTCACGATTGTCGACAAGGTAGTAGGACCCATTGAGCAGCGCCTTGCTTATGATGAACGGTCCTTCCCATGGCGGGGATAATTTGTGTGACTTCTTCTGCTTAAGTCGGAGCACCAAATCCCCCTCTTTGAACGAGTGATGCCGAACGCAGCGACTATGGTAGCTGCGTAGCTTCTGCTGGTAGATGGCGGATCTTTGGCATGCCAAAACGCGCTCCTCCTCGAGAAGGTCCACATCTAGGCGTCTAGATTCTTCAGCGTCATCTTCGTCGTAGGCGGCAACTCTTGGTGCATCGTGGAGGATGTCGGAAGGTAGGATGGCTTCTGCTCCATATACCATGAAGTAAGGGGTGTAGCCGGTGGATCTGTGATGGGGATATGCTTACCGGGGTATACCCAGCAGGACGTTTCCGACTGGCCCAAGAGCTGGCTAGTGGGCCTGCAAGACGGCGACTGGATTGAAGCCCAGCAAGGAACCAAGCGACTGGAAGCAGAAGGCCCAGGCGAGTAGATAGGCCCAGTCAGATTAGGTTAAACGGGTACCGAAGCTTTAACTGAATCGGTTGAGATATGTAAACCCTAGGGGAGGTGAGCCTATATAAACCTCCCTATAGGGTGAGTAGAGATACGTTCCATCATACACCCAAGCGACTCGCCGCCTAGCCGCCGAGCTCGCCCATTGTACCACCTCCATAATACAATCTAGCAGGAGTAGGTCTTTACCCTCCGGGGGGCCGAACCTGGGTAAAACCCTGTGTCTTTGCCCTCATCTCGCACCGCAGATGGCTGGCCGCCCTTGCCCCTCGTTCTACTACTCGCTGCCGATTGCAGCATCTGCCGTGACCATTCCCACGACAGTGGCGCCCACCGTGGGGCCTGGCCGGTCTGGCCGGTGTTCTGCGGCGAGATCCAATCTTCCCATCAACGAGACGGTCGCCACCGGCCGCATGATAGCGATCGACGAGATGCTCCAAATCTTGCCGAGCAGCTATGTCCCGGCGGCGCGACCCGTCACGCACAGCGTGATCCTGCCGATTGGCACGATCAGCCTTTTCGTCGGCCTCACCGACGTCATCGTCTCGGAGGATTCGGCTCGCATCCGCGAGTCGCCGCCACGCGATCAGCTCTCCGAGAGCCAGATCCGCACGATCCACCGCCTTGCCTCCGAGTACAACTCGGCCCACAGCGACGTGGCCGAAAACTCAGCGGCCGCAGGAGACGCGGCCCTCGACGACGACGCCGACTCGGCGACCCCGGAATCACTCGCCGGGTCCATCACCGCGGCTTCACCCGCGGGCTCCATCACTCAGGTCTCCAATGTGGGAGACTTCGAGGACCCCTCCATCCTCGGGATCTTCGAATTCGAATCCGGGTCGGAGAATTCCGCTGACCTCCGCAACGGAACCGGTCGCCATGCCGCTACCTACATGGCGACCGGCACCGATCCGCCGGAGGATCCATTCTCCACCCCAATCCCTCCTAACGCCACGGCAACGGAGGTCGAGGAACTCCGCCTGAAACTGGCGGAGGCGGTGCGCAAGGAACAAGCCGAGCGTGAGAAATTCCGCCTCGAGCAGGTGACGGCGCAGGAGCTATCGCGCTACCACCAACAGCGGATTAGGTCGCGCCTGAACCCCACCGTCCAGGGGCACGCCCTGAACTTCGACGACGAAAACGACCCGGCCCGCGTGGCCGAGCGCGTGATCTGCGAGAATGCGCCACCGGGAGGAAGCGCCCGACCCCCGCCAGGATCGACGGCGATGGGTGCCCCGCCTCCACCCAACCGCACACCCCCCAGGGACCAGCCGCAAACGGCCTCCCACTGTTCTCCACCCCGATGGACAACCTCGTGGCAGGCCGAGCAGCAGCCGACAGCATCACGGCCACCGGTGACGGCGCCCTATAGATCCAATACGTCAAGGCCCTGCTCGCAAAGGCCGTCAAGCAGCAAAGAGCGGGCGCCGACTCGCAAGGTCGAGTATACTCGCGTTCCTCGGGAAGCAGGGCGGCCTCGAGCGGCCGCCCAATGGCGGCAAACACGCTCAACTGCCCACCACCGGAGCCACTGCAGCTCCAACACCGGCCCGCGAACGGGGCACTCTCCACCAACGACCCCAGGCCGGCGACCAACCTCGTCGCCGCCAATGGTCAACCCATCGACGCCCGCACCCACATCATCAACAACCAAAGCTGGCGCGCACGCCAGCCCGACGATCTGCGACACACCCTAACCAATCGCCGCGACGGCGAGCCCATGGGGTCGCTCAGTCGACTCGGCCCCAAGTGCTTTGGACCAATGATCCGAGGCGAGAAGTACCCACCAAACTTTAAGGCGCCGAAGGATATAGAAAAGTACGACCCCTCGTACGACCTTGCCGTCTGGCTTGACACATACCTCATGGCAATGGGGATCGCAGGCCACACCGACCTGCTAGCCGCCCGTTACCTCCCCCTGATGATGGAGAGGACGTGCAGGCAGTGGATCAACACCCTCCCTCAGGACAGTATAGACTCCTGGGAGGAGATGCGCAACGCTTTCGTCAGGCACTTCGAGTGCTCCTACACCCGCGCCACCAATATCGAGGACCTGGAGCGATGCGTCCAGGGACCCCGCGAGTCGACCCGCAACTGGGTCCAACGGTGGCAAGAACTCTGGTACAACGCGGTCGGCCTCCACCCGGACACCGCGATCCATTGCTTCAAGACCTTGTGCCGCTACGAGCCCCTGGTCGTCAAGCTCAAGCGACACTCTCGCACACTCCACAACATCCCCGACCTCCTCGAGATCGCCAAACGGTACGCGGAGGAAGATCCAAACCAGGAAACTGACGACGAGTCAGGAGGTCAATGCCGCACAAGTGGCAACGACAGTGGACGACGGTCCGACCTACGCTACAGCAACACTCGCCTCACCGGCAAGCGCCGCAGTGACGGGCGAGTCGACTTCGTCGCCAACGCCGGGCACGCGCAACGCGAGCCCAAAAGCTTCCGCCGCGACGGCGGACAACGCCGCGACGGCGGACAACGCCGCGACGGCGGAAACTACAAGGCCAAGCCAAGGTTCGACCCCGCGGCTCTCCTTAACCAACCATGTGCGTTTCATAGAAGGGAAGGAAAGCCCGCCACGCACACCACCGCCGACTGCCACACCCTCAGGGAAATCGAGAAGGCACGGCGAGCACGGGAGGACCCCGACAATGACCCGCCAAACGGCGGAAAATTCGGCAAAGTGGCCGGCTCGCTCCATACCTTCACAGGCTTCAACACGAAGCGCGAGAAGAAGGTCATCGCCCACTCCGTCGCCGTCAACGCGGTGGCCTAGGTGGACGTTCCCCAGTTCCTCCACTGGTCAGAGCAGCCCATCACCTGGAGCCGCCAAGACCACTCGCCACGCATCGAGTACCCAGGACGAGTCGCCCTGGTGGTCAAGCCTAAGGTCGGCGACTACTGGCTCCCCAAGACATTGATGGACGGCGGCAGCTCCATCAACATCATGTACCTCGACACCTTCAGGCGACTGCGGCTCCCGCAATCGATGATCGAGACGACTCACACCACGTTCCACGGCATCGTCCCCGGTCGGAAGGCGTACCCGATCGGCAAGGTCACGTTGCCAGTCACCTTTGGCACACCGGCAAACTTCCGCACCGAGCGGATCGTCTTCGAGCTGGTGCCCTTCGACAGCCCCTACCACTACGTCCTGGGGCGCCAGGCGTTCGCCAAGTTCATGGCAGCGCCCCACTATGCGTACAACGCGATGAAGCTCCCCGGGCCGTGCGGCGTCATCACCATCAACGGCGACCTTGACATGGCCGCCGAGTGCGAGGCCAAAGGAGCCGAGCTCGCCGACGCCGTCATCGCGGCGGAGACCAGCCACGCCGATGAGCTCGCCAAGTACGCGAGCGGGGTCAACAATGACGACCCCACCATACTCAAGAAGCCCAACTCGGAGGGCGCAAACACCTCAACCTTTGAGGCCACTACGCACACCCGCACCGTCGAGCTGGTCCCAGGCGACTCCAGCCAGACGGTGACGATCGGGACCGGCATGAGCCCAACATAGGAAGGCGCGCTCATCGAGTTCCTTCGTGAGAACAGGGACATCTTCGCATGGAAGCCCTCTGACATGCCTGGTGTCCCCAGGGAGCTCGCTGAGCACAAACTAAACGCCGACCCCAAAGTGCGACCCGTCAAGCAGTCGCTGCGGCCCTTCAATGAAGAGCGCCGCCGAGCAATCGCCGAGGAGGTGCAGCGTCTAATCGCTGCAGGCTTCATTCGGCCAATCAAATACTCCAAGTGGCTGGCAAACCCAGTCCTGGTCGAGAAGAAAAACGGGACCTGGAGGATGTGTATCGACTACACAAACCTGAACAGCGCCTGCCCAAAGGAGCAGTTCGTCCTCCCGCGGATCGACCAGATTATCGATTCCACCGCGGGCTCGGAATCGCTATGTTTCCTCGACGCCTACTCTGGGTACAACCAGATCAAAATGGTTGTCTAAGACGAGGAGAAGACGGCGTTCATCACACCATTCGGAGCCTTCTGCTACACCGCCATGACCTTCGGCCTCAAGAACGCCGGGGCGACCTACCAGCGGTGCATGCAAGAATGCCTCGCGAGCCAAATTGGCCGCAACATCCACGTCTACATCGACGACGTGGTCGTAAAGTCCGCTCTCCAGGGCGACCTACTCGCCGACCTGGCGGAAACATTCGCCAACCTGCGAAAATACAAGATAAAGCTCAACCCAGGCAAATGCACCTTCGGTGTACCAGCAGGACAACTACTGGGGTACGTCGTCTCCAAGCGAGGGATCGAGGCGAACCCCACGAAGATCGACACGATCGCCCGGGTCGGCAAACCCGAGTGCCTACGCGACGTCCAGAAGCTGGCCGGGCGAGTAGCGGCTCTCAGTCGCTTCATCCCCCGCCTGGGCGAAAAGGCGATGCCCCTATACCGCATGATGCGCAAGCACCCCACCTTCCAGTGGGACAAGGAGGCGGACGACGCGCTTCGCGACCTCAAGAAGGTGCTACTCGCCGCACCGCTACTCGCCACCCCCGCCGACAAAGAACCCATGCTGGTTTACGTCGCGGCTTCCGAACGCGTCGTCAGCGCCGTGATGGTCGTCGAGCGACCGGAGGAAGGAAAGGAGCGCCCAGTACAGCGGCCGGTGTACTACATCAGCGAGGTCCTCACCGAGTCGCGCCAGCGGTACCCACAGTACCAAAAGCTGGTATACGCGGTCTTCAGAGCTCAGCGGCGCCTGCCGCACTACTTCCAGGAGCACCCGATCACGGTCGTCTCCTCAGCACCACTGCAAGACATCATCCGCAACCGCGAGGCGACCGGGCGGGTCGCTAAGTGGGCCGTCGAGATCGGCGTCCACAACATCAAATACGAGCCGCGAAAAGCGATCAAGTCGCAGGCCCTAGCGGACTTCATCTCCGACTGGGAAGAGGCCCAGCAGCCAGAGAAGCTGCCATACCTCCATTACTGGAGCCTGCACTTCGACGGCTCCAAGAACGCGGACGGCGTAGGCGCAGGGATCGTGCTAACTTCACCAAAGGGCGACAAGCTCCGCTACGTCCTCCGCCTCGACTTCACACCCTGCACCAACAACATGGCCGAGTACGAGGCCTTACTACACGGCATGCGAGCGGCCAAGGAGATGAATGTCAACCGCCTACGCTGCTACGGCGATTCTGACCTCGTCGCAGGGCAAGTCGCTGGCACCTGTGACACCGTCTCCCCCACCATGGCGGCGTACCGCCAAGCAGTGGACAAGTTGGGCGGACACTTCACAGGCTACTCCGTCGAGTCGATCGACAGGCGGAAGAACGAGGAGGCCGACGCACTCTCTCGCATCGGATCGGCTCGACTCGCACCACCCGCCGGTGTCTTCCTCGACACAATCACCAAGCCATCAGTCTCTCCCCTGAAGGAGATCGACATAGGAGTCCCGCTCCAACCAGAGGCAGCCCTGGTCGCACTCGTCAACGAGCCAGACGACTGGACCAAGCCCTACATCGCCTACCTGGAAGCCGGCACCTTGCCGGCAGACGAGACGGATGCCCGAATGATCGCCCGCCGATGCAAGTCCTACACCATCATCGACGGCGAGCTCCATAAGCGCAGTGTCACCGGCGTGTTCCAACGCTACGTCCAACCCGCCGAAGGACGCAAGATCCTCCATGATATCCACTCCGGCGACTGTGGCCACCACGCCGGCGCCCGCTCTCTGGTCGCCAAGGCTATGCGACATGGCTTCTACTGGCCCACTGCACACGCCGATGCTGTGGACATTGTTCAGCGATGCGCCGGGTGCCAGAAGTACGCCAACCAGACGCACGTGCCGAGCTCAGCGCTCAAAACAATCCCCATCACCTGGCCATTCGCTGTGTGGGGCATGGACATGGTAGGCCCCTTCAAGAAGGACCCCTCCGGCTACACCCACCTGCTAGTCGCGGTCGACAAATTCACAAAGTGGGTGGAAGCCAAGCCAGTTCGGAAATGCGACGGGAAGACTGCCACCAAATTCCTACGCGAGCTCATATATCGCTACGGGTTCCCAAACAGCATCATCACAGACAACGACACTAACTTCGCCTAAGGAACCATGGCCGAATTCTGCGAAGAGCATCACATTCGGCTCGACCTCGCGTCAGCCGCCCACCCGGAGTCCAACGGCCAGGCGGAACGGGCCAACCAAAGCATCCTCCACGACCTGAAGCCGCGACTCCAAGTACCACTCGAGCGTACCGCCGGGTGCTGGGTCGAGGAGTTGCCCTCTGTCATGTGGGGGATCCGCACCTCAGTCAACAGGTCGACAGGGTTCACCCCCTTCTTCATGGTCTACGGCGCCGAGGCAGTCATGCCCACCGACCTCGAGCACGACTCGCTGCGGGTCGTCCACTACACGGAGGCAGCAAACGAGCTCGCCCGCCAAGACGGGGTCGATCAACTCGACGAAGCACGTGACCTCGCTCGGTCACGCACCTCTATCTACCAGCAGGGACTCCGCCGCTACCACAGCCGACGGGTGAAAACTCGCACCTTCCAAGAGGGCGACCTGGTGTTACGCCTCATCCAGGACAAGAAGGGCATGCACAAGCTCTCCCCTCCGTGGGAAGGGCCATTCACCATCGGGCGCGTACTCGGCAACGACGCCTACTACCTCATCGACGTCCGCGGGGACGGCGAACTCGACGTCAAGCGACCATGGAATGTAAACCTCTTACGGAAGTTCTACTCCTAGAACCCCACACATGTACTCTCTAGTCGCTATGAAATAAAAAGAGACGGTTACCGCAAAATTGCGCCTACTCTCCATGTCTTGTGCCACTCGCACTCGTAATAACAATGTTACGCTAACCGCAGAAGTCAACCTTTGGTACAGCGATCGGCACGGCTAAGTAGTGCGGTGCAAGAGCACTGAGTCACCTCAAGTCTTGCATCGTCCATGAAAAACGCCTACCCGGAGCCCCATTGGAGTCGCCTAGCTCGACTAGTTCTACGAACCAAGACAACTGCCTTCGCTTCTTACAGCGACCATGGTCCTCCGCATCCTTGGCATAGCGACTCGAACGGCTAAGTACCACGCTCGGGGACTGAAGACCAGTTCATCGCGAGCAGTCCGGGAAAACGCCAAGTAGGAGAGCATGCCCAAGACTCGCCACGCGACTGACCCCACGGGCCAGGCAGGAGTGACGCGCTCAAACTAACGCGCTAAGTCCTCAACCACCCTCGAGTCGCGCCTAGAACAACCAAGTACCACGCTCGGGGACTCGGCCACCCGACCTCATTCGCACAAGGGAAAACGGCAAAGTACAGAGCACTCAAGGGAGTCGCCTAGCGACTGGCTCTCCGAGCCCGGGCGAGTCGACCACAATGACAAAACACATAAAAACAACAAACATATCACATACGAGGTAAACCCCACAAAAGGGCGGACGCGCTCGGAGATCGTTCAAACATCAATCACAAACACATGACAAATACCAAAATAGACACGATGTCTCATTCGATTGCATGTCGCATTGTATCATGTTACAAAATATGCCCGCATGGCAGACCTGCTGCTAACGCCACAAGGCAACCTATCCTACTCTGCAGGCTTTGATGACGACTCGCCAACACCCCGACGATTGCGGATGAACAGCGTGTACGGGTTCGACGGGTTCATCGTCAGTTCACCCGTCATCGCCGCGTGAAAGGGTTGCTCGACCTTGAAATCACGATGCGGCGGCTCGGGGTCGTTCGACACGACGACCGTCTCCTGGTACGGAAGGAGGTCGCCCATTGCCCAGACACGCTCCGAGTATGCGGCGGCGCGATCCTGCAACTTGAGGACCTCGGAAAGCTCCACCGCACCAGTCGACGATGGGTAGCCACTCGTCACATCGTCGATGTCGAATTCCTCGGGGAAGTGGGCAAGCCCAAGACTAAGTGCCATCGCCGCTCCGCGCCGAAACGCTGACCGCGTCATGAACTCAACGACCGCGGGCGCCTTCTCCAAATACCTCCACACCTCAACGAGGTCGCTGGGAATCACTTCCGTGGGCGATATCTCTTGAAGATAGGCACGGATGCACGTCGCCGACAACGTTGCCGAGTCGACAAGCATGCTTACACACTGCCGCGCGTCGAACGAGCTCGCCTCTTCCGTGCTATCGATGATGAGACCTGCGAGTAGAAGACAATAATGAATACGATGGACACCACAAATGGTACAACTACTGGAAGAGGCAGACGCACTTACCAATCAACGGGCGGGCGAGTTCCGTGATGAAGCATTGAAGCGACGTATGGTCGTCCTGAAGCCCAGCAACAAGGGCATACGACACTTTGCGATCCTCTTCGACGGCTGCAATGGAGGCCTTGGCTCGCCCATCGGCCGAGCTCGCTTCTTCCTTCGCTTTCCGCAGCTCGCACTCGAGGTCGGCGATCCGCTGTTCAGCCGAACTCAAAGCCGATTGCGCCGCCGCCAATTCACCAGCGGGGACAAGCCCCTGGTGAGCTTCCTCTGCCTTCGCAGCAACAGCCTGAAGCCCTTTGTTCGCTTCCTAGACGATGGCCAGTTCCTTCTCCGCGCGCTGCTTCGCTGCCAATCGGTCAGCCGATTCAAGTTGCAGACCCTGCACAACACCAAAAAGGTTAATCCAAGCAAAATTCCTAAGTGCCCACCCGCTGAAATTCAGCGAGTGCGCACTCGGGGACTGGCAATCAAAAAATTCCTAAGTGCCCACCTGCTGAAATTCAGCGAGTGCGCACTCGGGGACTGGCAATCAAAAAATTCCTAAGTGCCCACCCGCTGAAATTCAGCGCGTGCGCACTCGGGGACTGGTACTCAAAGAAATTCCTAAGTGCCCACCCGCTGAAATTCAGCGCGTGCGCACTTGGGGACTGGAAGCGAAAAATAAAGATAAGACATTAAAAGAATCAGGCTGCTGCAAAGCACCGACCTGATCCTCGGGGACTGGATGTACTTGGATGGCCGCGCCAAGCATGCCGTGGAGTTGTGTCGCGTCCACGGACGCGAGGAGAGCCGGCATATGCCCACGACGTTGGTCGACTTCAGCATCGGTGGTCCCAGGAGCGTAGCTTGAGGGCGAAGTCCCACTCGCCGCGGCCGCCTTGGTTATGAAACGCGGGAAGGTGGCGATAGAGGCACCCGCCCCAAAGGAGGTTGGCTCGGCCGTTCCAGGAAAGGGAGCGCCCTCCTTCGTGGACGCGGCTGCCTCCGTTACGGGACCAGCTGGCGCGACCACCGTGTCGTCAGAAATCGTGACGACGTCGTCACCCTTGGCCTTCTTGCCGCCATCCGCAGAGACGACGACCTCGTCCGCCTTCCTCTTGCGGGAAGGATCCTCCTCGCTAACGACGGGTGGCACCTTAGCCACGGTTGGGTGGCCCATCCTCTTTACCCCGGTCCTGCTCAACAATCATGTAAGAAATATAATTCGGGCTGCTATGAAAGACAAAGGAGGGAGAGTGTACTCACTTGGCGTCTGGAATGAAGCGCAGCCCCGTACGGAGGCCGGCTGGCTTCTCTAGTTCGGGGCCCAGTCGGCGGCTGAGCCCCATTTCCAGAACGTCACGTGCCCAAGACACGGACGGTTTCTTCGTTGTTGAGGCTGCAACCGGAGCCTCTGGAACGTCTTCAGCAGGAGCTTCCTTGTGAGGCAAAGCCGCTGCGACCGAGGCGTCCCCCAGCCCAGAGACTGGGGCGAATGGTGGAGGTATCGATGCCAGGGGCACCTCGATGGTGGCCGTGTCCAACGCGGCTGTCGTTGGCGGCGCCTCGTCCTTGGCCGGGCTGGGGGCGTCACAACTGCTCGCTGAATGTGGCGGCAAGGCCGGCCTCGTCGGTTTGGTCTTCGTCTTCCTCGGAGGCGCCTTCACCTCCTTTTCCTTCTTCTTCTTTTTCGATGGAGTCGCCTGGCGGCGCGAGGTGGTTTCTGGGAGCTCGTCGTCATCTTCGTGACGCTCGAGGCTTTTACTTGCCTCAAGCTCGCGTTGACGCTGCCCACGGGTCTTGCGGAGCAGTGGGCGACTTCCTCTTCGGATTCGTCGTCGCTGTCGCCCTCGTCACTCCTGGCATCGCCCTTGGCGGGAGGCGACCCGCCCACGTCCTGAACGGACGAGCTCGAGTTCTCGTCGTCCAAAGGTGGGAGCCATCCTTCCACCACTTGGAATAGCTGCAATGAATACAAGATGGAATTAGAATTACCGCGACTGCATAAACTGCGACTGCGAGCGAAGTGAAGCGATTATCGTTGGGGCTGGACGCTTTGCGGTATAGGGGGCGACCCCAGCTTGTGCGTCCAGGTACACCGCCTGGGTGATTTTCTTCAGTGCTGGGATGTAGTCCTCCAGCTTCCACTCGTCGAGGCAGGCCTTCGTCGAGTCTTCCCGGCCCGTGTACTGGTACATGCAGTGCTCGCGCCGAGCGAGCGGGACGAGCCGCCGCCCGAGCCAGCAGTTGTACATGTTTATCGTCTGGAGGCCCTTCTTCTTCAGACCGCGGATGGTCTGGAGCATCTCGTCGATGACCATCCGCTGGTCGTTGGGGATCTTGCCGACTTGGAGACGGCGCGGCTCGGACCGATTGACGGAGTACCGCGGGATCGCCGCCTCGCCCTCCGGGGTCGCCTCGGCTACGTAAAACCACGATTTCTTCCAGTCGCTCGCTGCCTTGGCGGGCAACATCAGGTCGAAGAATGAAGCCTTCGACTTGAGCTGGAAGGTTAGGCCGCCCGCTTCCTCGCGGCTGATCCGTCCGTGGAACAGATCTTGCCACAAGGGGAAGTAGGGCCGGCAGCCCAAGTAGCATTCACAGAACGCCACAAAGATGGCAAGCTGCTCGATGCTGTGGGGACCCAGATCCGAAGGCTGGATCCCGTAGTAGGCGCAGAAGCGCCGGAAGAACAGGGACGTGGGGAACCCTAGCCCCCGTTCAAGGTGGCTGGTGAAGCAGATGAACTCCCTCTCTCGCGGATTCGGGGTCGTCTCTCCGGCTGCGGGAATGCGCCAACAGCCGGCTCGCAAGATCCCGGCCTCCTCGAAGGAAGCCAGTTGCACCCTCGTACACTTAGATCTACCCCACGGCTCGGTGGAAAGGGCCATGGCAGAGAGATTTGCTGGGGGTCGGGGGATTTCAGGTCGGCTGGATCGCGATGCGAAGGGAAGCGAAAGGTGCGCGCAGTCGGAGGAAATGGTGAGAAGTTGGTTCTCTGATCGCTTGCCATTCCTCTTATATAGCGGTTGTTACCCGCCAAATCAAGGAGCCGTTACTACACGGTGATTACGCCAAAAGTTACCGTTGGATTACCCCAACGGCTAGTTTGACCACGGTTAATGGTCCAACTTCGGCCACTCGACTCGCCGACCCTCTCACTATGACAGTGTTTTGCCGACTCGACACGCCAAAAGCTACGACCCGGATGATTGGTTTCTCCTCTTTACGGGAGCCCGCCGACGATTCGACTGGATGTCCGCTCTGAAGCCGTATACTCCGACTGCCAGCAGCCACCTACGCCTAATCGACGGCGGCCTCAGGGACTACTGATGGGGATATGCTTACCGAGGTATACCCAGCAGGACGTTTCCGATTGGCCCAAGAACTGGCGAGTGGGCCTGCAAGACGGCGACTGGATTGAAGCCCAGCAAGGAACCAAGCGACTGGAAGCAGAAGGCCCAGGCGAGTAGATAGGCCCAATCGGATTAGGTTAAATGGGTACCGAAGCTTTAACTGAATCAGTTGAGATATGTAAACCCTAGGGGAGGTGAGCCTATATAAACCTCCCTATAGGGCGAGTAGAGATACGTTCCATCATACACCCAAGCGACTCGCCGCCTAGCCGCCGAGCTCGCCCATTGTACCACCTCCATAATACAATCTAGCAGGAGTAGGTCTTTACCCTCCGGGGGGCCGAACCTGGGTAAAACCCTGTGTCTTTGCCCTCATCTTGCACCGCAGATGGCTGGCCGCCCTTGCCCCTCGTTCTACTACTCGCTGCCGATTGCAGCATCTGCCGTGACCATTCCCACGACAATCTGTTGGGTGTAGTTCGTAAACTCCACAGCACAGATGGTAATTCTTCCGCCCAGGCTCCAACTGCTCTGTGCAGCGGTGCCTCAAGACGTGGCTTGATCCCTTGCAGAATTAATCCATTGGCTCGCTCAACCTGACCATTGGATTGCGGGTGTGCCACAGATGCAAGGTCAAGTCGGATGCCTTTGTCCCAACAATAGGCCTCCACTTCTCTGAGTGATAAGTTGCTTCCGTTGTCGGTGATGATGCTATGTGGGAGACCAAATCTCACCACTAGATCCCGGACAAACCTGAGGGCAGTTGCCCCATCAAGCTTTCTAATGGGTTTAGCTTCTATCCATCTAGTGAATTTGTCAACTGCTACAAGAAGATGCGTAAATCCACATGGTGCCATCTGTAACGGCCCCACCATGTCTAGCCCCCAGACTGCAAACGGCCAAGTTATTGGTATTGTTCGCAATACTTCAGCAGGAACATGTGGTTGTCGGGCATAATACAGGCATCCTGTGCATGTCTCAACCAGTTTGTCGGCGTCCGCCTTCGCGGTCATCTAGTAGAATCCTTGCCGGAAGGCTTTCGCGACCAAAGATCGAGGAGAAGCGTGATGCCCGCAATCTCCGAGATGGATTTCACGTAGGATTTCCATACCTTCTAGCTGGGAAACGCACTTTAGGTATACACCAGTAGTGCTCCTCTTGTAGAGTTGCCCATTGATTATGGTATAACCCTTTGCTCGTCGTACTATTTGCCGTCTTTCGACTTTGTCGTTGGGCAAAGTTCCGTGCTCAAGATACTCCATGAACGACTTTGTCCAAGCCGGAGGGATCTTTGTCACCATGTTGACGAAAGAGTCTGTTCTATCCGGGTTGTTGATGTCGGCGCCCTTCACGGAAGGTGTGCGTAGATGCTCTAGGAAAACTCCTGGCGGAATTCGCTTGCGACCTGATCCAAGTTTAGACAGTAGATCAGCCATCTCGTTTTGTTCCCTAGGTACATACTTGACTTCGTAGCCCAAGAAGCTCTTGGCTATCTCGTCCAGTTCGTCTCGATATGCCGCCATCATAGGGTTCCGCGCATTCCAGGTGCCAGCCACCTGCTGGGCAACCAAGTCGGAATCTCCACAGCAAACTATGCGCTTGATGCCAATATCCTTGGCTACACGTAGTCCGTGAATGAGTGCTTCATACTCCGCCATGTTGTTTGTAGCCTCGAAGTGGATCTGAAGAACGCAGTGTAGCTTGTCTCCTTTTGGTGACTGTAGCAGTACACCAGCCCCCGAGCCATTGAGTAACTTTGATCCGTCAAAGTGCATCACCTAGTATTCTGGTTCTGGCAACGGAGTAGCATCTAGCATCTTCGTCCAATCTGCAATGCAATCCGCCAAGGCTTGTGACTTGATAGCGTCGCGTCTCTTGTAGGTGATCTCGAAGGCGAGAAGTTCAATGCCCCACTTCGCGACCCTTCCTGTAGCGTCGCTTTTATTGATAATGTCGGACAGTGGGGTCTTGCTCACCACTATGATTGGGTGCTTCTGAAAGTAATGCCTCAGCTTCCGAGAAGCAAGGAATACTCCATAAGCTATCTTTTGGTAGTGCGGGTAACGCTGCTTGGACTCCTTCAATACCTCCCTCACATAGTAAACTGGTCGTTGAACTCCGTGCTCATAGCCTGGTTCCTTCCACTCTACCACGACGACGATGCTGATAACCCGGTTGGTTGCCGCCATGTAAATTAACAGGGGCTCACCAGGCTCGGGTGCTGCGAGGATGGGTGCTGAGGAAAGAATCTCCTTGAGATGCTTCAATGCTGCATCTGCTTCGTCCGTCCACGTGAATTTGTCCGCCTTCTTCAGCAACTTGTACAGCGGCAAAGCCTTCTCTCCAAGTCGGCTGACGAACCGACTAACTGCTGCAACACAACTTGTTAGTCGTTGAATGTCCTTTAGGCATGTCGGATGGTTTATGTTTAAGATGGCCTTGATTTTCTCCGGTTTGACCTCGATTCCATGCTGGGAAACGATGAAGCCCAACAATTTTCCGGCTGGAACCCCGAAGACGCACTTCTTAGGGTTGAGCATCATGTTGTATTTATGGAGATTATCAAAGGTTTCTTTCAAGTCAGAGATTAGGTCGTTTGATTTTTTAGACATCACCGCGATATCGTCCACATAGGCGTGAACGTTCCGACCAATTTGGTCATGAAGGCAACGTTGCATTGTCCGCTGGTAGGTAGCACCTGCGTTTTTCATCCCAAAGGGCATCGTGACATAGCAAAAGGTGTCGTACGGGATAGTGAAAGAAGTGGCCAATTGGTCTGACTTCCTCATCTTGATCTGGTGGTATCCTGAGTATGCATCGAGAAAACACAAAAGTTCCGAGCCAGCCGTCGAGTCAATGACTTGGTCAATGTGAGGCAAAGCAAACGGATCTTTGGGACATGCTTTGTTCAAGCCGGTGTAATCAACGCACATTCTTAATTCATTGGTTCCCTTTTTGGGGACAAGTACAGGATTGGCCACCCATCGGGTGTGAAGGACTTCTCGGATAAACCCAGCCTTAAGTAACCTAGCTATCTCTTTGCCAATGGCGCGTCTCTTCTCATCTCCGAAGCGTCGTAGAGGCTGTTTTACTGGTTTACATTTTGGATCTATGTTTAAGCTGTGCTCGGCAAGTTCCCTAGGTACACCTTTCATGTCAGCAGGTTGCCAGGCAAAGATGTCCCTATTCTCACGGAGGAACTCGACGAGCGCGCTTTCCTATTTGGGATCTAGGTTCGTCCCAAGGGCGACGGTCTTGGAGGCATCGCCTACCACAAGTTCCACCGGTTTGGTCTCGATGGCGGCCTTGAACGCAGGAGCGGAGTCGGAGATCTACTTCTTCGACGCGGGCATCTCTGAGTCATTGACCTTGCTCTGGATCTCCTTGAATTCTTCGCTGTAGAGGACAGCTTCTGCAACGGCTGCTTCGTTGATCTCGCAGTCCCTTGCCTTGGTAAAGCTTCCGGATACGGTGATGACACCGTTTGGTCCGGGTATATTGAGCTT
Source organism: Avena sativa (assembly GCA_916181665.1). Taxonomy (NCBI): domain Eukaryota; kingdom Viridiplantae; phylum Streptophyta; class Magnoliopsida; order Poales; family Poaceae; genus Avena; species Avena sativa. The sequence continues at coordinate 20,134,916 of OV702285.1, forward strand.
GTTGTAGACGAAGCATGGCTTGGCCATGAACATGTGGAATATGTCGCGGCCGAATATGACGTGGTACACGCTCTTGAAGGGGACCACCTCGAAGGTCATGCGCTCTTGGCGGTAATTATTAACGTCGCCAAAGGCTACCTAAAGAGTAATGCACCCAAGGGACCGAGCCTCCCGACCAGGAACTATGCCATGGAAAACGGTGTTGGTCCGCCATAGGTTTGCCTCCGTCAAGTTAATCTTCTGCAGTGTATCCAGGTACATGATGTTGATGCTTCTTCCACTATCCACCATGCACTTCATGAACTCCACGCCGTCAATCAATGGGTTGATGACCATGGCGTACTGGTTCTCCGTGGGCACAAGGTCTGGGTGGTCCGTCTTGTCCCAAGTTATTGGAACCTCCGACCAGCGTAGGTACTAGGGAACTGGGGGGAGAGTGGCCATCAGGATCCTTAGAGAGGTCTTATGTTGTCGGACGGTGGGGGTGCCAAGGAAAGTGTGGTAGACTGGGGCCTTCTTTGCGAAGGGGTTCTTGCCCTTGTCGTCGCTTTTGGCTGCGTGCTTGGGGTCAACGTCCTCGTCCATGTCACTTGAATCATTGGAATCCTCCTCCTTCTTCTTCCCCTTGACCTTGCCTCGCGGTCTGTTCTTCCGACTTTGCTTGTAGCCGGGCTCCGGTTCTTCTTTGAGGTCGTTGACAAACTTGCAGTGTCGATTGGTATGGGTGGCCTTGCCGTTGGCGTTGAGGTGTACGAGGCACGGCATATCGCGGTACTCTTCGTAGGTTTGGGGAACGCGGAGCGGTGCCGAGGTGGTTTCACTTCCTCATTGCTGCCCGCGGCCCGCTCCCCTTCCTCGGCCATGTTGTCCGCCTTCTCCTCGTCCTACAAAAGTCATAGCGACCATGTCGGTAGATTTCTTTTCTTCTGGAGCGGTTTTCCGCTTTGTACTGTTGTTCCTCCGAGCTTGAGTTGGAACAGCCGTTGCCGGCAAAGAGCCATGAGCATCATCGTCGGCAGCTGCGAACTCACTAGCTAACTAAATCATCTGATTCAAGTCAAGCTGGTGATTGTCCTGCAAGCGCTTTAGCTTATGTCGGAGCAGCGTGCCCCTTTCCAACCCATCGATGAAGGCGTCCATGGCGGTCTGAGCGTGCACTCCTGCGCAGGAATTCTTCATATCCAACCAACGGGAGAGGTAGGCGCGAGATGTTTCGTATTTTTCTTGCACGCACCACTGTAGATCGCCCACAGTGCAGGGACGCTTGTATGTACCCTCAAATTTCTTGGTGAATGCTTCTTGCATATCCAGCTAGTTGTAGATAGATCTCTCCGGCAAGTCATCTATCCATTGATGGGCCGTGCCCACCAACATTAACGGGAGGTACTTGACAGCGACGTTGGGGTTGCCTCCGGCAATCTCCACCATGTTGTCATAGTCCTGCAACCATGTGGCGGGCTTGGCGGTGCCGTCATAGGGCTTTATGGTCTTGTCAATCCGGAAACCTTTGGGGTAAGTTTCGGACCGTATTGCAGGTCCAAAACAACATGGTCCCAAGTATGGTCCTTCCTGGGCCTCGTGGATCTTATCGATACGCGAACGTGCGTCGTACGGCTCCGAGTTCTTCTTCTTGTTGTCACGGTTGCTTGTCGGACGCGGAGGGTCGTGATGTGACCTGCTCTTGTGTCCTTGGTGGCGCTCTTCATCATGACTGGTCTGTGCCGCATTGTCACGGATGACGATGCCGCACTGCTTTGGTGGGGGCATATCCGTACGATGGTGAGCCTTGTAATCTTCCTGACGTCGGGGGGATCGGGGCGGTGGCAATGGGCGACGAGGTCGGACTTTCTCTCCATGGTCGGAGGATATGGGGATAGCATCCTTCCTGTTGCGCGCATCTCTCCGTATTTCTTCTGATGAACCCTTCTGTGATCCGATATCCTGAGGAGATATGTCCCTTGGCGGTTTGTACTGGCTAGATTGGCAAAGCGCTGGGTCAGACTCAAGCCTCTAAGAGGTGGCCTTTTCCTGCTTCTTTACCGCCTTGGCCACTAGGTCATAGACCTGTTCTACGGCCTCAGGCAATCTATCCTGCTCCATAAGGGTCTTGGCGACGGCGAGGTTAAGGAGTGGGGTGGGCATCACCTGCTTGCCTTCACTATCAATGTATGGCTTGGCCTATGCCGGCTTCGAGGGAGCCCATCCTAGGTTGCGCCGGACACCAGGATCGTTGATGACGCGAGCCGGAGCTTTCTTAGCCTTCTGCTGCTGTAGCTGAATCTTGTACTCAGCCTCCATTGCTCTAGCTTTCTCTATGGACTTCTGCGCGTTGACCAGATCTCGATCTAGCTTAGCGCCTTGCTCCGTGATGGCTTGCGCCTCCTCCAGCAGCTGCTGGCGCTTCTCGTCAAGATGTGTCACATTCCGGATATGAGCAACGGTTAGTGGCTCAACGAGGAGATTGTCGTACATCACTCTATCAGTTGGAGTAGCATGGGCTGCTGCCGACATGGATGCTGGAGGCGGCAAGTTTGCGGTGTTGTTGTTGCTCGGGCCGGTGCCGAGTTCCTGTGGCTGCTGCACTGGGTTAGGCGGAGGAGGCATGACCTTTGCGCGATCATCGTCAGCATTAATAAGTGGCCCCTTGCCCTTTTCCAGCGCGGTAGGCGGAGCTTGCCCGGTTTGATCTTCATCCATCGCTGTCCCAATGGTGACGAACACCCCTCGAGACATGACGGTGTTGTTAGCTTGCTCGTCGTGCGAGTACTCCTCCTCCATCTCCTGCATAGCGGAGTCTAGCTCCTCTGGACTGAAGTCTATCTCCTCTGAATCTGCACTAAAATCAGCATAAAGTGCGTCAATGACAGAGTCGGAGGGTGCCAGGATTTCCTCGATGACGGGCGATGGAGGTGCAACGGCCTCGACGATGACTGGAGGTGGTGGTGCTGCGACGATGACGGCAGGAGGCGGTGGAGGCGGCTACTGAACCGGGGGTTCTCCGTCTCTGAGCGCAAGCTCCATCTGGGCTGCCGCGTCAGTTGCCGCGTAACTGTTGACGGTGCTCACCATCTCTTCGAGGGTAAGGCGTCCTGTTGCCTGCTGCCGACGTAAAGAATGTAGGAGAAGCGTGCCATGGTCCAGTCCTTCCACGAAGTGATACAAAGCGTTATCATCGGGGTAATTGGCCAGGTCGGCCCGTATACGGAGCCATCTGGCGAGGTAGTCGCGGGGGTTTTCGCCCTCTCTCTGAACGCAGCGCGCTAGATCGAAGATGGTAACCACGCCGACGAACTTGGATCTCTGCTGTCAAGACGCGCGAACAAAGCCGGCGGATTTGCAGTGATCTTCCACCTTTATATCCTGCACAGGGGTGGTTTGGGTGGGCCCTGAATTTTTTCGATATTTGTGGGCAAGCTTCGGGGAGAGGCCCGACATCGATCCTTCCGCGAACGTATCATGCTCGTAGGCGGTCCGTGCGGGTCTTGATGCTTTCCGATCTTTGCCGGCAAACTCCGAAGAGAGATCCGACATCGATCCTTCCGCAAACGTATCCTGCCTGTAGGCGGTCCGTGCGGGTCTTGATGCTCCTCCGACTCCCAGGGAACTAGTGCCCGAGTCGGTTTCGCCGATGAAGAGGTGGATGTCTCTGATAGGAACGATCGAACACCGTGTAGGGTTCGTCTTCGCCGGGATCCAGAACTCGTCAGGGGGGACGATTGGAACGTTGCTGGAGAAGAGAACACGGCCGATGGCTACGGTTTCACCGATTCCCGCGAAGATCTTGGTCCTCGCCTGCTGAAGAGCCTGAAGCGCCTCTTTCCCCATGGTGGGCGCCAACTGTCGTGGTATTGATGATGAGTACGCCATGGAGGGGTCCTCACAGTGCGTGTTTAGAGACGTGGGGTAAGGCGGACGGTTGACGGGTACGAGGTAACACAGCTTACCCAGGTTCAGATCCCACGACGGTGGCGGAATCCTACTCCTGCTATAAATCACTATAATAGTAATACGCCGAGTTACAGAGATAGGTTCGCTGTGCGAGGTTGTATGAGATTGTCTGAAGTTGTGCCCTAAAGGCTCCCATAGGTCCGACTTATATAGTCGTCAGATCCTAGGGTTACAGGGAAAAGTCCTAGCCGGACAGGTTACAGAGTCCTACACCGTCTATCACTAGTCTTGTGTATCTTGCACTCCAAGGCTCCGGGTACGCTGGTGACTCCACCGTAGCCTTCCTTTATCCGGCATGGGCCTCCCTTCTGGATCCACCTAACTGGGCCGCCCAGCAGGCCACAGGCCATGCTACCGACTATGGGCCACTCGGGTTAGTCGGATAAGAAACATGCTATGAGGATACCCATATAGCATATCCCCAACAATGCGCCTCCTCTTCTTATTCCCCATCTCACTTCTCTGCTTCTCACCGACGCGCGCACAGGAACCACCCCTGACATCGGCAGGCTGCCCGAGCTCAGCGCCGCCACACCATCGCCTCCGTCCGCGCGCGCCCCGGCTGCCTTCGTCCGTGCAAGCAGAGGGATCGAGCATGCGCCGTTGTTGCCACGCCTCCGTTGCCGTTGCCGCCCAGGAGCCGCGTCGCCGTTGTCGTGCAAGTAGCAGAGGCCACCACCGCACCGTCGTTGTAGCCAACGCGCCCGGCCCGGTCGCCACTACCACCAAGGTGCGCCGCCGCCCCCTCGACAGTTTATTCTACAACCCCGACGAGGTTCGCCGCCGTCCATCAGCCCGATTCCGACCTTGCTGTGCTTCCCCGACCCCACCACCGCTCTCAGGGTGAGCCACCGGTCCTCTAGGACCCTTCCCTTCCTTTCCTACCTCTCTGGTTTGCTCTAGCCTCAAGCGCCGCCGTCGGCCACCGCCAGACCTCGCCGTAGACGTAGCTCCGGCTACCAAATAGGAGCGGCACCGCCTCTATATCGTTCGTCGTACTACGCTGGTTCGAACGCGCACAGCCCCGCAGTCCCGCGAGATCCCAGGGTCGCCGTCGACCACCGTCCGCCGCGCCGCCCGTCGTGGTGACGTGGTGCTCGCGTGGCTACCGCGTGGTGCCCGCGTGGCCCCTGTCCCACCTGCCAACTTCAAAGGCTAGGTGCAAATAGTTTAGGTTAGGGTCTGACCCCGTCAAGCCCTGGTCCAGGTCCCACCTGCCTGCTTGGAGGCTGAGGTGGCCACGGGCCCCTCTGTCAGCCACTGTAGCTAGCAGTGGCCTCAGTGTAAAAAGGTTTTCAGTTTTGTTTAAATTCAGAAATGGTTTAATTAAATCCAGAAATTGATATAATATTGTAAATTCAATAATTAATTATTTATAACTCAAACAAATACAAATAATATATCAAAATGTTCAGAAAAATGAGATCTAACTATTTAACCTATAATCATGCATTGTTCAACAACTTTCAAGACAAGTTTAAGTAGATAACAAAATCAACCCCTCTCATATACTCCGGAGTTTCGTCGAGTTAGGGTTTTCACCCCTCGGAACCCCGTTTAAATTGCCGAGCATGTCTTAGGATCACTTTTCAATACAAATTAACTTGTCATATAATCATCCTTGTTTGATCATTGCATCGATGCCATGTGTTGATTGTTCCCCTCTCTTTCTGGTGTTCGGTTCTTCGCGGTAGAATACGAGATCGAGATCAAATACCGAGCTCAACACAATCGAAGATCGAAGATTTCTTGATAGCCATCGTATTCTTGATGCTTAGCCATGATATTAGTTGTCATAGACCCCAGTTGAATCGATGTTGCACCTAGGGTTAGCCGGTGTGTCCTCGCGAGGGCATCCCGAACCCGAGGGTTGATTGATTGCCGCCTTTCTTTTTGGTATTGGTTCTTCGCGATAGGATCTGAGCTCGATGGTTTCTCCGAATTAGGGTTTCTGATATTGTAAATTCATTTTTATTATTGTGTATGTATATATTAGGGTTTCTCCGAATTAAGGTTTATATCTCTCAACACCGTACCTAACATTCTCCCTTAGCCGCTTTGACTTATCCGTTTTTCCACCTATGCCGAAAATATGGACCCACATGATAGAGACAACGAAAAGGAAGAGTTGATCCAAGGTGTGATCCGCGGGGAAGAAAATTTAGATGTATCGACGTTTCTGAATAACTCCGGTGAGGGTGATCCTCTTTTTGCCGGAAGAGACGACTTGTTTGAGGTTAAAGGTGATGCCTTCCGCGAGGGAGAAGGCGATGCCTTGTGTGATCGAGAAGACGACCGCTCCGGCGAGGTGCATGTAATATAATTAATTCATTAATTAATCATCTGCTATCTATATAGAAATAGTAACGATGATCTTTCTTCTTTTAGCCCTCCGGATCGAACAAATCTACTGAAAAGAGCGGACGAGGCCCAACCAAAAAGTTGGAAGACCAGGAGAGGTTCAGGATCGAAGATATCGGTGAAGACGGCAAACCGATTGCTCCCGAAGTTGGCGCAAACAAATTTGTGGCACAATGCGGAGTAATCGTTAGTAACTTCATCCCGATCACCATTCGAAATTGGAATAGGCCTGCTGATGCGGAAGAAGAGGGAACGTCTTTATTTATCCCTATCGTGGCCAAATATTTACTGTGTAAGAGGCTCATGGTTAATTTCAAACTACCGAAGATAGAGCTGGATCCAAATGCGGAGGATCTAGTTGAGGATGCCTTAGAACATGCGCGAGCCATGGAGATGAAGGTTAGGGAGTGGGCTATGAAGAAGATTGCCCAGTGTTTCACCAACTGGAAGAAAAGATTGCACCTTGACTATGTCGTGAAACAGAAGACTCCGGATTTTGAGAAGATTCAGTTTCAAAAGATAAAACCATTCTGGGATGATTTTGTGAATTACAAGACATCAGAAAAAGCTAAGAAAATGTCTGCAACGAATAAGCTGAATGCTGCTAACAAGAAGTATCACCATACTATGGGGCAAGGTGGCTACAGGGCTGGCATTCCTAAGTGGACGAAACTTGGGGATGAACTGCGTGCTAAAAATATCATCCCAGAGACAGACGATTGGATCGAACGTGCAAAGAATTGGTTTTAAGGGCATGGGGGCACGTTGGACTCGGAAGGGAAGTGTATATATAACATACAACATAAAGAAGACCCCTTGCCAATCGAGAAGATGAGAAAAGAAGTAAAGGCTGTTAAAGATGGGGACTTCATTCCCGATAGAGAGAATGATGAGCTCACACTCGCCCTTGGAAATAAGGAACATGATGGACGAACACGAGGCACAATAGGCTCCAAACCATGGAGCACTGGGTTTTCCGAAGAGAGGAAGAAATATCCTGATAGAAGCCGTAAGAGGAGAAAGGACAAGGCGGAAGTTGAAGAAGATATTCAGAAAGAGCGAATGCGTATAATTGAAGAACGAATACAGCAACAACAAGATCAAATTAACGCACTTAGCCAGCAAGGTACTACCGGCCCATCTCAATAGCACATGGTGGTAGAACCTGCATTCGATTCTACCGGCCTATCGAATAATCGAAAAAGCAGTGTGGCTTCCACCGAGGTCCCGGGCGATGACAATGACGATGACGATGGTGCATCGACGATGGCTCCTGTTGGCTACCCAGTGGATGATATCACACAGAAGACACACTGCGAGCTACATGTCAAAGTTGTGAACATATTAATGAAGGTGGCGATCGGCTATGCCTTACCAATTGGACCCACACCAACTTACCACTGTCGTTCGGTTCCACAGGGCTACGCTGTTGTCGGGGTGGATGAAATCATGCCCACCTTTGAAGCTTGACTACCCTGCAGGTGAAGGGGATGTGACTGAACTGGGAGAAGCAACAAACGTCACCATTCTATGGCCAAAGGAATGTATCGTTCTTCCAAATCACACGCCAAGGCCATCTTCGCCGCCGCCTCACCCGTCTCCAGCGAGGTTGTCGCCGCCGCGGCAGCCGTCTTCGTCGCCTCACCCGGCTCCGTCGCCTCACCCATCTCCATCGCCTCACCAATCTCCAGCGCAGCCATCGCCGGCGCCTCAGGATAAAAAGCGTAAGCGTACCACCGCTACTCTACGTATTGGTAAGCGATCGCCAAAACGTAAACAAGAGCCTCTTCCAAAAGTACCAAAGGTTCCTCCCAAGAGAGCTTATGACTGTACTGAAGAGGAGACTGCGGCTATCATTGATGCGGAAACGACAGCGTTTTTCGCTAAGCCGAGGCGGTCGAAAGAGCCAGAGTTCCCCAGCACCAAAGAAGAAAAAGCCCGAGTGTTCAAAATGCTAAAGACTCTTCATCAACCCGAGCCAAAGTTGTCATCAGACTATGAGCATTCTATTCTCAAGTCACATGCGGCAGAACAAGCCTCGAAGAGCAGTACTGATGCAAGCGAGAAATCTGTTGCCCAGCTCGGGGAACAAGCAAAACAGTCTTGCGCCCCTCTCAAGGTGATTTCCCATACCAATGTGGGGTCGAGCAAATATGCGGCCGAAGAGCAGTATGATCCAGATATAGTTGCATAATACGGATAAGCTGCCGCTTCTCAAGGTATGAGTATTGCCCAGTACTTATCCCAGTTACAGTACTTCCCCGTATGTGAAGTAGCATACAAATACTAGTACGGCAAACCTCTCGTCAAACCTGACGAGGTAAATAATCTTCCAACAAAAATGTGAAGATTGCATAACTGGTACATGCATGCCACAAAGGCCGGGGCTAACTGGATAATGATGAGGGTTACAAAAAATCATTATGGGAAAGAAATAGATGACATGATATCCATTGAATTTGATGAACTATTTCAATTATTCAATCAAGACACCTTGGACAAATCGATCATCAGTGCCTATTGTCTGTAAGTACTAATTCTGTAATTAATTTAGTCTCTAGATATCTCACCTCGTTTATTGCATGTATATAATCATACTATAATATGCAGAATGAAGATTCTTGAATGCAGCAGAGGACAAATCTATGACATTGAGTTCATTGACCCATATTGCATTCATCAAGCTAATCTCAAAACAACCCCAGGATACAGAGGATAATATCGTACACGCGTTAAGGTTTCAAGAAACCAGAAGGGAAATACTATTTCCTTACAACTTCGAGTGAGTGTTATTGTCTTGTATACACTTTCTATTCCCCTTACTCGATGTTAAGTATATAATAGATTAGTTATGCATGCGCAGCTTTCACTATATTCTGTTAATCATTTAACTTGACAAAGGGCGTGTACTAGTCATGGACTCGAAATATAAACCCCTTGAGACGTGGAAGTACATGCAGATGCTTCTCCAGCGGTAATTCTAATCATTAGGACACTATATCGGCAACATTCGTGAATTCTATGATATCAAGTAATTAATAACTTCTTTTATTCGTTTTCTTCGCCAGGCCGCGCTTGGAAATGGTTCACCAACAAGGCTAGGGGTGTTTGGAAGAGGAGCTTACATTTCAACCACTAGATGTAAGCACCACTAGCTATATCCGCGCATCTCTTTGATTCTAGTTTTGATATCGTTATTATCATGCTTGATTATTTTTTTGATTGAACTCTGTTCTTGTAAAGTGGCTGACGCAGGGACCAGGAAACAATTTATGTGGATACTATGTTTGCGAGTTCATCCGTCAGACGTTCCATGAGAATGGCAGAAATTTAGAGCAACTCCACGTACGTAAACAATTTCTATAGTTTTTAATTACCATCAAATTGTGTTTAGTTTCATTCATATAGGTTGACTCCTTTTTTAAATCAGATCGAACGTCTATAGGACGGTCTTCTGCCAAATGATCGCGTACGAGCAATTCAGGAGGAATTGGCGAGATTCTTGGATGTAGAAGTCTTAAACTATTTGGGTGTGTATAAACAATAGGGATTGTACAAAGAGCTTATTTTGTATGTAGTGCATGAACTCCGTGTATCCAATGTAATATGTTCGACACTTTGATCTATATTATCATGATGATCTTGTGTAATATAATGGTTCCTTCATTGATGAGTGCAAAACACTAAATAAAAAATAAAACACCATAAATGAATTCTTTGCCGCGGCACAAAAAGTGGCCAAAATGTTGTCGCAACAAAAAAGTTGCCAAAATAAATTCTCTGCCGCGGCTGAGAAATGTGTCAAATCTCTGCCACGGTAGAGGGTTAATTGTCCCGGTTCGTGTTACGAACCGGGACGGTTGCTCCTCCCCCTCGCCCTCTGCCGCGGTCACGTGTATGCCCTTTTGTCCCGGTTATTGAGGCAACCGGGACTAAAGGTTGGGGCTTTAGTCCCGATTGCCCCGTCCCGGTTGAGTAACCGAGACTAAATGCCCTTACCAACCGGGACACATGGACACATGGGGCGGTTTCCACTAGTGCTAGGATCTGCTACATTATGCTTGGTTTCACTAGATTTTGCTAGTTTTGTAGTTGCTAGATTTTTGCTACGATTTGATAGGTGTTCATTAGCTTTTTAAGGGCCATCTACCTTGTCACTAGGTTTTTTTAGTTTTCTCGGTGGATAGTTTTTTGCTACATGTGCTATATCATTAGGATTTTTTGCTACCTTTTGCTAGGATCTGATACAGTGTGGCGGGTATCACGTGCAGGATGTTCAGTTGTTCACTAGATTTTTTTAGTTTCAGGTGCTAGAACTTCCCTACATTTATGCTTTTTTCTATAGTACACTATTTCGAAGGTGAAGATGGTGATGATAGCTTATAAATTTTTTCTACAATGCAGTTGCTATAATGTTTATTTTTGTTATAGTGTTAAATTGTGTTTTCGTTTCATGTTTATTTTGATGTAGTTTTGAATTGCGTTTTCGTTTCCTAATGTTATGCATGAGCGGTTGCACTTGACGGAAATAACAAGGCTGCGCTTGATGGAAAGAAGAAGGTTTCGAAGAAGGGCATAAAGCTAGTGGGATGGAGAAGAGTGGTGGAGACAAGAGGCTCCATAATTAATGCTAATTAATTGGCTAGATCTAGGTAGTTTAGAGAGAGTGGAAGAACAATAGAGTGCAAGAATAAGAGAGAATGAGGAAAATGAGAATAAGGAGGGGGTGGGGAAGGTCACATGGCAAAAGTGGAAGGCAATGCCACTAGTGGCGTTCAACTGAACACCGCTACTACTTCATCCACCAGCCGCGATTAGTTATATTTTAATGTCACCATATTAAGATAAAAATGGACCCAACCTAAATTACCAGCACTACGGCACACTAGCCCTTTGTTGTGTGGGCAATAGGATACGACAAAGGCCAAACGAAACACGGCAAAGACTTTGCCATGTATATACACACGGCAAAAGTCACACAATAGCATTCGTCATGGCAAAACCCTTTTGCCGTGTCGCGTAGACACGGTAAAGTAAAGTGAAATGATGGTTTCCGTAGAGATGACGGTGTTCATTTTTTGTCATGTGTCTATTCTTTACCACTCGCTAATCTCATATAGAATATTTTTAACCCTAAGTATGTTTAATATTAAATTAAATTACACTTATGGTTAAACTTCTCTTTCAGTCACCCATCCTAACACTACTCGAGCTCTAGTACGCTTAACTTTTTTTTGTTCCTTCTGAATGAACTTCCGAGAAAGAAATCATACCTTGTCGATAATACTTTCATATCAATTCTATTAACTCTTGGACCGTGATGTCACACATTTCAGTCAGGACCGGCCCTACCGGCCCTGGGAGGACAAGCGGGCCAGCCGCCCTGGGCTCAAATAATATAGGGGCCCAAAAAAATATAGTTCTAATATATTTATATATAAAAAAAAATTATATTAGCTCACAAGGCCGGACCCAGGCCGGACTGGACGCCACCCTCAACTCGACAACAGGGCTCCCAGTCTGAGGCGGCATCGCGGCAGGCTCATATCGCGCATTGATCGACTCATCGACACCGCCTGGCCCCGCCAGTCGGTTCGCTTCTCTCGATCGAAGAGTCAAACACGTACTCGAAGAGCCGCCCGCATCTCATATGACTCGACGCGACGATCTCCGCGACGCCGCCCACTTCGACGGACGAGACGATCGCCCATGCGGCCACGCTACCGCCCACGTCCCAGGGACTGCGCGCCGCACGCGTCGACCTGGCCGCCAGGCCGTGACCGTGACGCTGACACTGCTCGGTTGCTTGGTGCTGTCCCTTTGTCCTGTACTGGATCGAATCGATGGATCAGTTAGCATTTCAGCAGGTTATTTTATTTTTAGTCGTTCACGGATCTGGTTGCGACTTGTTCTAATTTTTAGTCATAATTTTAATTACTACTCCCTCGTACCCAAATTAATTGACCCGGATTTGCCTAGATTCGGATGTATCTAGACATGTTTTAGTGCTAGACTAGATACATCCGAATTTAGACAAATTCAAGTCAATTAATTAGGATCGGAGGGAGTATAGTAGTTTAGTACCTGATTTTTATTATTGTTTGTAGCGCCCGACGTTATAGTAGTTTAGTACCTGATTTTTATTATTGTTTGTAGCGCCCGAGGTTAACTGATAATGACGCCTGAATCCGATGCTCAGAAAAGAAAAAGAAGAGAACAAGAGAAGAAATTAATTGAATCGCGAAGAGGATCTTTTCATAAATTTTTGAAGAGCAACACGAAACACTTCGAGGAGAGTTTGCTCTATTTCTTGTGGGGGAACAGACTAATGTTGATCCAGAAGACGATGTTCATATCAACACAGATGATGACAATATGACTAATCATGATGATAAATCTGCGAATGTTGATGATGAACCAGAACCAGAACCAGTTAGTGTGGATATTTATAATCCGACAAATTGGGGTACTCTTGATAACAAGACAAGGGACATATTAGTGGAAAAGGGTCCTATCAGAAAAGAAAATATCATTTTTCCTCTTACCGATAAAAGATATTTTTCATATTCTCATTACTCTAGACACATGAGCAATGAAGAGGCACGTGATCGAAAATGGCTAGTTTATTCAAGACATGTTGACAAAGTGTTCTAAGTTTCATGCAAGTTGTTTAACCCTATTAACTACAAGAGTTCCTTGGCACATGATGGGTTTAATGATTGGAAACATATCGCCGATAGGGTCAAAGAACATGAAGTTAGTGTCGAGCATATGACAAGCATAATCTCTTGGATCGAATTAAGAAATAGACTAAGCAAACATGAAACAATTGATAATTGATAAGGAGTTGGAACATGAGATCACAAAAGAGAAGGAGCGCCTTAGACAAGTTTTGCTAAGAATAGTTGTTGTTGTGAAATTTCTTGGTAAGCGCAGTTTGGCATTTAGAAGATCCAATGAGCAGCTTCACAATGATCATAATGGTAATTTCTTAGCTTGTGTTGAGATGATTGCAGAATTTGACATGATAATGCAAGACCACATTAGGCGGATTCAAAGCAATGAGATTCATTATCATTATCTTAGTCACAAAATTCAGAATGAGTTGATTTTACTAATGGCTTCTAGAATTAAAGACACTATTCCGAAGGTTGTTAAGAAGGCTAAATATTTCTCAATTATTCTTGATTGTACCCCAGATGTGAGTCACCAAGAGCAAATGAGTTTGTTGGTTCGTTGTGTTAATACCTCTGATGCATAGGTAAAAGTTGAGGAGTACTTTCTTGGTTTCTAGCTGGTGAAAGACACATCTGGTGAAGGGCTTTTCAAGGTATTGGTTGATTCGATCAACTAATATGGTCTTCTTATTGACGATATTAGGGGTCAAGCAAAGGAGTGCATAACAGGTTGATTAAGGTAAATCCAAGGCTTTGTATATGTCGTGTGCTTGCCACAGTCTTAATCTTACTCTTTGTGATATGGCTAAATATTGTGGTAAGCCTGTTTCTTTCTTTGGTATCGTGCAACGGATCTATGTTTTATTTTTGGGATCTACCAAAAGATGAAAAGTGTTGCTTAACCACGTGGAAGTTTTAACTGTGAAGTCTTTGTCTAATACTCATTGGGAGAGTCGGATCAAAAGTGTCAAAGCAATTAGATTTCAAGCTCCTCAGCTAAGGTCTACTCTTCTTGAGTTAAGTGTAGATGTTAATACTGAACCAAAGGATAGGAGTGATGCAAAAAAAATTATTTAAAGTGCTTGGTAGCTTTTAATCTATATTTGGTATGGTTATCTGGTATGGAATTTTATTTGCAGTAAACACAGTCAGCAAGAAGTTGCAATCAGCATCCATGTGCATTGATTCTACAATACAACTAATAAAAGGTGTGCGCACTTACTTTCAAACATATAGAAATGAAGGGTTTGCTGCTGGTTTGAGGAGTGCCAAGGATATTGCATCTGAGCTAGGTGTAGAGCAATCGTTCCATGTAAAGCATCATGCTTCTAGGACAAAGCAATTTGATGAAACTGAATGCGAGGAAGCAATCTTCCAAGCGGAGGAGGATTTTAAAGTGAACTACTTTTTGGTTATGGTCGATATGGCGACCACATCTTTGAAGAGCAGATTTGAAGAACTCCAGTCATTTAAAAGTATATTTGGGTTTTTAATGAGTTCGACATCCTTGAAGGCATTGGATGGTTCTCAACTGAAAGAACATTGCACTACATTTGCAAAAACTTTTACTCGGCCTGGTAAAGATGATGAACCTGATATATGTGATGTTGAGTTAAATGCACTTATTTCTGAGTTAAGCGTTATGAAGTTTACTTTGCCAAATACCTCAATGTCCGCTATGGAGCTTTTTGAGTTTGTCAGAGAAGCGGATTGTTATCCTCATATTTCTATCGCTTATCGGATCTTATTTACTATGACCGTGACTGTTGCATCAGCTGAAAGAAGCTTTTCAAAGTTGAAATTATTGAAGAACTATTTGAGATCTTCAATGTCTCAGGAGAGCTTAAATGGTTTGGCAAGTCTATGCATCGAGAAGAAGTTAGTGGACGAGATTGATATTGATTCCATCGTCACGGACTTTGCTTGTAGGAATTTTCGAAGGAAATTTTAAGGTAGCATGTAAACACTGTTATTTTTATATGAGTATTATAGTTGAAAGTGTACTTAAAATATTTATTTTTTATCATCTTATATATACATAAAAAAGTTATACCAAGGGGCCCAAAATTTTAGTTTCACCCCGGGCCCCCGAAATCTCAGGACCGGCCCTGATTTCAGTTTTAGATTCCAAACAATTATTTAAGTAGAAAACAATGAATAAGTAATAATAATCTTGAATCCAAATAAAAATAAAATTATTATTTTTTGCCTTTTTCTATTTAATATAGAATAATTCATATATTTAAATCCGTAAATCAAAATTTGACAAATAAAATATCTAAATCGGTCAGAAAAATGAGAGGAATCCAAATATGACATCCATATATACTCTTGTGAACCTAGAAATTACTGATGAACCTTGTCACATTGTTTCGATCTTTTTGGATTTTTTTATGCCCATTTCAAACTATGGTCAAAACAGCGGGCACGAAGATTCTTATCTCGGGGTTGACTCTCGCTAAAATTGCATTGGATCTCATATGAAATAGCATATTGTGAATCTAAAAAAAAAATTTAATAAATCATGAGCATAGATCATGTACCAGTAGTTCATATCTGACCCACTTCCTAGCGATTCGGCAGAAATTTGTCTTTTTCATCAGAGGTGGACGGAAAGGTTTAAGATCCCCCTATTGGGACATTGTCTATTTAAGGTGGTATAGTATTTTCGAAAAATAGGGTGGTAGCATTTTGAATTAGCCATTTGGTGGTTGCTTCACAAAATCCCCTTGTTTTGCGCTCGGAAAATGGCTTTTTGGTGCGACAAAAAGGAAAACTTCCTCCTTCAACATTTTTCGGCATCCCATGATGCACATGCATGCATAATATGGGCATATTATCACAAACTATGCCTTCATTCTAGCAATAATATTGGTCATTTGACCCGAAAGTCAGGAAATCTCGAATGAGATAGGTAATTTTATGAAGGTTTTTTTATACATAATCAGTATACCAAGTTTGACATTTTTCCTTCAAACTATGTCACATAATATGACACCACGTGAAGGTTTCACATTGTTTGGATCGTTTTTGAATTTCTTATGCCTATTTTAAACTATCGTCAAACTTTGCCCAACGACGGGTATGAAGATTCTTAGCTCACGGCTGAGCCTATCTAAACTTGCATGGATCTCTGATGAAATAGAATATTGTGAACCTAAAAATTATTTTTGTAAAAAATAATGAGCATCAGATCATGTACCTATAGTTCATATATGACCCACTTCCTACCGATTCGGCAGGAATTTATTTTTTTCGCCAGGCTGGACAGAAGGTTTGAGATCCCCCTATTGGGACATTGACCATATAAGGTGATATAGTGTTTTTTTAATGGGGTGGTAGCATTTTGAATTAGCCATTTGGTGGTTGCTTCACAAAATCCCCCGTTTTTCGCGCTCGGAAAATGAAAAATGGCTTTTTGGTGTGACGAAAAGGAAAACTTCTTCCTGCAACATTGTTCGCCATCGCATGATGCACATGCATACATAATATGGGCACATTATCATAAAATATTCCTTGATTCTAGCCATAACATTAGTCTTTGACCCGAAAGTTAGGAAACCTCGAATGAGATGGGTCATTTTGTGAAGGTTTTTTTGACTCATAATCAATATACCAAGTTTGATATTTTTCCTTCCAACTATGTCACATAATATGACACCACGCGAAGGGTTCGCATTGTATGGATCATTTTTGAATTTCTTATTTCTATTTTAAACTATCGTCAAACTTTAATTATCGAACGGCGATATGAAGATTCTTAACTCGGGGCTGAGCCTCTCTAAACTTGTATTGGATCTCTGATGAAATAGCATATTGTGAACCTAAAAATGATTTTTATAAAAAATCATAAGCATCAGATCATGTACCTGTAGTTCATATATGACCCACTTACTACCGATTCAGGAGGAATTTGTGTTTTCACTAGGGGTGGACCGAAAGGTTTTAGATCCCCTTGTTTGGACATTGTCCATGTAAAGTTGTCTAGTATTTTTTAAAAATGGGGTGATAGCATTTTGAATTAGAAATTTGGTAGTTGCTTCATAAAATCCCCCTTTTTACGCTCAGAAAATGGAAAATGGCTTTTTGGTGCGACGAAAAGGAAAACTCCCTCCTACAACATTGTTCGCCATCCCATGATGTACAGGCATGCACAATATAGGAATATTATCACAAACTATGTCTTGATTCTAGCCATAACATTGGCCATCTGACCCAAAAATCAGAAAATCTCGAATGAGATAGGTCATTTTGTGAAGGTTTTTTGACACATAATCAATATATCAAGTTTTTTCCTTCCAACTATGTCACATAATATGACACCACGTGAAAGTTTTGCATTGTTTGGATCGTTTTTGAATTTCTTATGCCTATTTTGAACTATCGTCAAACTTTGTCGAACGATGGGTATAAAGATTCTTAGATCGGGTCTGAGTCTCTCTAAACTTGTATTGGATCTCTGATGAAATAGAATATTGTGAACCTAAAAATGATATTTGTAAAAACTAATGAGCATCAGATCATGTACCTGTAGTTCATATCTGACCCACTTCCTACCGATTCAGCAGGAATTTGTCTTTTTCACCAGGGGTGGGCAGAAAGGTTTGAGATTCCCTATTGGGATATTGTCCATATAAGGTGGTCTAATATTTTTTTTTAAATGGGGTGGTAGCATTTTGAATTAGCCATTTGGTGGTTGCTTCACAAAATCCCCCGTTTTTTGTGCTCGGAAAATGGAAATGGCTTTTTGGTGCAACAAAAAGGAAAACTTCCTCCTACAACATTGCTCGCCATCCCATGATGCACATGCATGCATAATATCGGAACATTATTATAAACTATTCCTTGATTCTAGCCATAACATTGGTCATTTGACCCGAAAGTCGGGAAACCTCGAATGAGATGGGTCATTTTGTGAAGGTTTTTTTTGACTCATAATCAATATACCAAGTCTGGATAATCATCCAAGCAGTAAGTCCATGAGTAGGACAATTCTTAACCAAAGATTTCATTCTTTCCCAAGCTTGAGCAACATGTTCATTATAAAGTTGTTTAAATTTCATAATATCACTTCTCATAGATATAATATTAGCAGGAGGGTAGTACTTTCCAATAAAAGCATCCTTGCACTTAATCCAAGAATCAATACTATTTCTAGGCAAGGATAACAACCATTCTTTAGCTTTTCCTCTCAATGAGAAAGGAAACAGCTTGAGCTTAATAATATCTCCATCTACATCCTTATACTTTTGCATCTCACAAAGTTCAACAAAGCTATTGAGATGGGTAGCAGCATCATCAGAACTAGCACCAGAAAATTGCTCTCTCATCACAAGATTCAACAAAGCAGGCTTAATTTCATAAAAGGTAGCATCAGGAGTAGGTGGATCAATAGGAGTGCTAAGGAAATCATTGTTGTTTGTGCTAGTGAAGTCACACAACTTGGTGTTCTCAGCAGAGTTCATTTTGGCAAAAGTGGAGCAAGCCAAAAACAGCAGCAGCAGCTAGAGCAGGAACTATTTTTTTGTGTTTTTGATAGGAGAAAGCAAACTAAATTAAACTAATTTTTTGGAGTTTTTGATAAAAAGAAGCAAACAAAACCAAGCAAAAGAAACTAAGCAAACTAAAAACAAAGTAAAGAGAAAGGTTGAGGAGGACTCCCCTCGTGAAGAATGGTTGTAGATGGAGATATAATATTAGCAGGAGGGTAGTACTTTCCAATAAAAGCATCCTTGCACTTAATCCAAGAATCAATACTATTTCTAGGCAAGGATAACAACCATTCTTTAGCTTTTCCTCTCAATGAGAAAGGAAATAGCTTGATCTTAATAATATCTCCATCTACATCCTTATACTTTTTCATCTCACAAAGTTCAACAAAGCTATTGAGATGGGCAGCAACATCATCAGAACTAGCACCAGAAAATTGCTCTCTCATCACAAGATTCAACAAAGCAGTCTTAATTTCATAAAAGGTAGCATCAGGAGTAGGTGGATCAATAGGAGTGCTAAGGAAATCATTGTTGTTTGTGCTAGTGAAGTCACACAACTTGGTGTTCTCAGCAGAGTTCATTTTGGCAAAAGTGGAGCAAGCTAAAAACAGCAGCAGCAGCTAGAGCAGGAACTATTTTTTTTTGTGTTTTTGATAGGAGAAAGCAAACTAAATTAAACTAATTTTTTGGAGTTTTTGATTAAAAGAGGCAAACAAAACCAAGCAAAAGAAACTAAGCAAACTAAAAACAAAGTAAAGAGAAAGGTTGAGGAGGACTCCCCTCGTGAAGAATGGTTGTAGATGGAGATATAATATTAGCAGGAGGGTAGTACTTTCCAATAAAAGCATCCTTGCACTTAATCCAAGAATCAATACTATTTCTAGGCAAGCATAACAACCATTCTTTAGCTTTTCCTCTCAATGAGAAAGGAAACAACTTGAGCTTAATAATATCTCCATCTACATCCTTATACTTTTGCATCTCACAAAGTTCAACAAAGCTATTGAGATGGGCAGCAGCATCATCAGAACTAGCACCATAAAATTGCTCTCTCATCACAAGATTCAACAAAGCAGGCTTAATTTCATAAAAGGTAGCATCAGGAGTAGGTGGATCAATAGGAGTGCTAAGGAAATCATTGTTGTTTGTCTAGTGAAGTCACACAACTTGGTGTTCTCAGCAGAGTTCATTTTGGCAAAAGTGGAGCAAGCCAAAAACAGCAGGAGCAGCTAGAGCAGGAACTATTTTTTTGTGTTTTTGATAGGAGAAAGCAAACTAAATTAAACTAATTTTTTGGAGTTTTTGATAAAAAGAGGCAAACAAAACCAAGCAAAAGAAACTAAGCAAACTAAAAACAAAGTAAAGAGAAAGGTTGAGGAGGACTCCCCTCGTGAAGATGTCCTTAGCCTCCCGGCAACAGCGCCAAAAAAGTCTTGATGCGTGTTGAACGCCTCGTTGGGAAACCCCAAGAGAAAGGTATGATACAGCATAGTACAAAGTTTTCCCTCAGTAAGAAACCGAGGTTATCGAACCAGTAGGAGGAAGGAAATGTCTCAAAGGTGTTGCAAGCAAAGTGGAAACCTGCACAACACAAACACAAGACTTTGCCCCAACTAACAGTGAGGTTGTCAATCTCACCGGTTGCTGTAACAAAGCATTAACTGTATGGTGTGGAAGGTGATGATGGTTTGCCGCAAGTAAACAGTAACTGTGGAAGATGTATCAATGGTAAAGATTGGACCAGGGTCCATAGTTCACTAGAGGTTTTCTCCTTAGATAAACAAACATGGCATGCTAGGTAAACAAATTACAGCAGGGCAATTAACAGGACTGAGCAAGGCATAACAATGCAATACTAGACATAAAGATCCTATGAGATTTGATTGGGCAATACAACAAGACACATAGACCGCCATCCAACTGCATCTATGACTAGAAGTCCACCTTTGGGTTATCATCCGAACCCCCTCCGGTATTAAGTTGCAAGCAACAGACAACTGCTTTAAGCAAAGTGTGTCAGGTAAACAATCCACTTGTTCCATGAACAAGAGACCGTTGCTTTCTCCCTAGTGGCAACATAACATCTACAACCATAGATATTTCTGTCACTTCCCTTGATTAAGTAGAGGCATGAACCCACTATCATGCATAAATACCCCTCTTGGAGGCACTAGCAACTACTTGTCCAAGATAGCTACTAGCAACGGAGATCATGAAAGATCACAAACAACACAGACATGATAGAATCAATAAGACAAAACCATTAATCAATATGACATAGTAATCTCAATATCCATTGGATCCCCGCAAACACAACATGCATGATTACAAATAGATGAGATATTGATCATGAACGGAGCTCACAAGATCTAGAAATGAAAGCACAAGGAGGAGATACAACCATCTAGCTACCACATGGACCTGTAGTCCAAGGTGGAAATACCCATGCTTCATACCGGAGGATGGCATGATGAAAAAGAAGGCCTCCGGGATGATCTCCCCTCTGACAGGGTGCCGGGAAGAGCTTCAGATCCCCACCGATCTAGGGATGATGGTGGCGGCGGCTACAGATGGTTTCGTGGAATTTTGATCGTGTCCTTAGGGTTTAGGTGTCGGGGGCTTCTTATAGGCGAAGAGGCGAGGCATGGTGGCCACCAGGGCGGCTTGTTAGACCCCTCCTTTGTAAAGGAAAGGATCCCTGTGATTGCAATGCTAGTCCCTGGATCAATAGCTAGCATCCACAGTTAAGATGTAATATCAAGAAATAGAGGTCATATTATAACTTTATAACCAGGAATAACATAGTTTTATTACATCAAACATAGCTCACTTGGCTATTACATTACATTGCAGCGGAATAACTATAAGCATGGGTCCTTCATCTTCAAAGTGCCACAGGCAGATGTTGGTTGTAGACTTTGTAATCCTAAACAATTAATCTTCTCTAAAACAATCAAACCTGCAACATACAAGTTATAGCCACAAAGGGTCAATACATTTGAATTGTATTGGCAAGTGATACTATGGTGGTATAGTGGAGTCTATCATCTATATGCATTTGGCTAAGTGGAGTTTGAGGCTTGCATTGCTCAAAATAGATTTTTCTTTAACATTTGAAAATACTAAGTTTTTTTTTGCTTTGACAAAATCATTTTTCTCAATCAAAGATTGAAGATCCTTTACAAGGCATCTCTCAATCAAAGATTGAAGATTTCAAACAACCCTTGTTCAAACCACAAGTTTTAACTTAGAAATTTGAATGATGAGATTCTTGATTGCTTCCATGTCTTGATGCTCAAATTGTCCTTTACCAGGGACATGGCTAAGTACTTAGATTTTACACTCTGCAGAGGTGGTGCACTTTCCCCACAAGACTTGGTTTCCCAAGACAAGATCTTTCAGAAGCTTTCCCTTAGACCAAAATGGACGCGTTCCAACCTATCAAACACTACCACCCTCTGTCCATATGGCTAAGTTCTTGCAACCTATATGATCATGGAAGAGCCCATATTGCCAAGTGGTTGCACTTGAAGCTTCTCAACATTTGACATCTCAAATCTCTTTGTTCCTGGGTGGCATACCACAAGTGAGATACACAAGCCAACTCCATGGCCTTGTGTAACCACTCAACATAAACCAATCCTTCCATTCCACCCAGGGGATTCATTGACTTAGTGGTTTTATTAAACAAAAACATAAGTCCTCAGACTTAGAGATTTTTCCATAGTGTGAATATATTTTCCACCCATGTTTTCTATTAGCTAGGCTAAGCTTGATAGTAGTAGGAATCTTAACTTAGGAAAATCCTACTAAGGATTCATCTACTAGGTTTTCTTATAGCAAGGTCTATACTTAGCAAAATCCATGCAAGTTTTACTTAGAGAAAAATCACTAATGCATAGTGAAAGTAATGGGACAGAGTATGAAGCATCACTTGCCTTTTTGGTAGAGTATGGGTTCACTCCTTGTCCTGGCAACAATTACACTCTTCAAGTCACTACAAATCAATCAAGCAAGGCACAAACTCAATCTACCAATCAAGCAAAACAACACACATAAAATAACAAAGTCAAAGTAATGCATGCAAGCATGCCAAGCTTTGTTTTGTTTGAAAAAGTGGTTCCTAATGGGTCATAAACATTTGAAAACACCTAATGGTCATTTTGTCAAGTGGCAAAGTCATTAGCAAAAGGGTTTTGTCCATGAACCATTTTTAAAACAAAGTATCATTTTATGTGGTGAAAAACATTTTTCTCAATGTCATAACCTTAAGTGGTTTCACCTAATCAGTTGTTGTTTCTCAAAACTTGGTGTTTATGGTCAGTAGGTTTGGTCCAAAACATTTTCTCCAAAGTTTTTACTCAAAACCATTTTTTATAAACAAAACAATAGTTCTATTTAGCTAGAAATGGAATAAACCAATTAATCCATTCTAATTTTTTCCAAATCCATTTTCCAAATCATGGGTTGGTTCCTAGGGTCAGTAAGGTCACAACAAACCATTTTGCAAAAGTTTTAACCCTAAAATCATTTTTAAACAATTTTTCTAATCTTAACAAGCACACAAATGAATCTGCAAAAACAAGTAAATTAACAGATATTATTTACTAAACCAAGGGCATGGTTGGCTAGGGTTTGTTCTCCTGAATCCAACGACATAAAATTTGTAATTTTTGGACGTGTGGTTTGAAAGTTACAAAGGTTTCAAGTTTGCAATTAAATCTGATTCAAAAATCTGTTTTAACTCAAACCAGTGACACGCGTCGGACTCCTATTCGTCGAAAATGTTTCGCGTGGATCGACTGCTCTGGCGTGTTGGATCAAGTCAGATCGTGCGGTACTGAGCGCATACCCCTTCGCGGTTAAGTCATTCTATCCTATCCATCAGATCGGGATCGGACGGCTGTGGGGTGCTCGACCTTAAACGAGCGGCGCTGCGGCGGCTGCTGGCGGCGGAGCGACCAGACGGTGGCGGCGTCGGTGAAATAGGAAGCGAGGGAGGAGGGAAAGGTGCTCACCACGTTCGCAAAGACTTGAGGAAGCTCGACGTGTGGTCGTCGGGGAAAGGGGCGCACAGACGGGTCGGCAATCTCTCGCCGGAGTTGAGAACGGCGTCAGGTGGTCCGGGTTGTGGTCGGAGGCGACGCTACAGATCACGCGGAGGCAAGAAGAAGGCAAGGTTAGCTGCGCAAGGTCGAGGCGGTGACGCGTGCATGAAAGAGAAGGGGAGGGGCGGTCGGATACAACCTGTGGGCGTCGTCGGAGAAGAGCCAGACGGCGACGGTGCTGGAGGTTGTCGTTGTCGATGCTCAGGGGCGCGCGCGAGTGAGCTGCGACTGCAGAGAGGTCCGCTGGGGAATGCTGATCACAGCTGCGTGCTCGAGGAGGCAGGAGGGGGCGTGTGCTGGCCAGGATCAGCGAGGAGGGTCGTCGGAGACAGAGCTGCTCGGGGAGAAATTGGGGCGGCCTGGGGGCGTGCTTGGGAGAGGAGACAGAGGGAAACGGAGAGGATGTCAGGGTGATTAAATGGGCTTGATCACCGCGAGGAATAAACGCGGCATTATGATGAATTAAGCCGGAGAAATCAACGGCAGAACGAGGAAGAACTGGTCGCTGCGGTGAGGACGATGGCTAGCGAAGTGGGGTTGTTGCGTCAGTGGGAAAAAGAGTGAGGGGGAGGTCCACCGGTCAGTGACTTAGTGGGTTGCTTCTGCAGTGAAGAAAAACGGTTCGGGGAATAAGAGGAGGTGGGCTGCGAGTGGGCTTATTGGGCTGTCTCAGTTGGGTCAGGTCCATTTCATATTTTTTTTCTGTCTGTTTGATTTATCTTTTTCCATTTCTATTTACTGATTTGAATTTCAAACAAACAATCCAATCAACCAAATCAATTCAAACAAACACCACACTTCACAACTTTTGAACTTGGTTCTGTTCAGTAGCATAATCCAAAATTCCATAATAAAATAATATTTTTATTCATTTTAGGATCCATTCATTATTTAATAAAATGGACCTTTTGTTTATTTAATCAAAATAGGGTTTGATTTATTTAATAGAATCCTAATTTGAAATCCAAATATTTTCAAACCAAACCAGTAGGTTTCATTTCGAAATAAAGATATTTGGAAAACATGTTTAAAACAAAATAACATTTTTATTTATGGTCCATTAACAATTAAATAAATGGGCCTTAGTTATTAAATCAAATAGGATTTGTTTTATTTAAATATTTATTTTGAAATCTAAAATAAAACCAAAACACTTCAGTAGGTTTTAATTAAGAAAATAAAGTACTTAGAAAACTTATTTAAAATAAATAAATAAGTTTTAGTGTTTTATTTAAAATGGGCAAAGCTTTTACTTTAGTAAAATTGGATATTAAATCCTTTTATTTTATTTAAATAAACCCTTACTTACTTTTATCAAAACAAAACATTTTATTTCAAAAACTTGGCCAAGGTTTAATTTGGCTCTATAAACTAATCCTTATTTATAAATCTATCTTTTCCTTTGAAAACCAAATCCTTTTACTTAAAGATCCAAAATAGTAATTTTAAATATTTATTTTCCCTTATCAAATATTTATCTTTTTAAATTCCTTTAGGATTTTATTTGATCCAATTGGTTTGAAGGTTTCCAATTGGATTCAAAAGTTTCTTCTGGCCCTGAAAATGAACAAAGTTTTATTTTATTCATTTATTTTCACATTACAAGATTTGGAAAATCTTGGGATGTGACAGGCTACCACCCTTAAAATAAATCTCGTCCCGAGATTTGGGGAGGCTAGGGGTTACAAGTAGTCTCAAAACAACTAGGGTACTACCACCCTTAAAAAAATTTCAAACAAAAATTACATATTGTCCTTCTTGGGATCCTGGAAAAAATTTCTCTAAGCAAACTTTTGCATTGTGTCCTTTGATTCCATACTTGACTCATGGGCCAAGGTTGAGATCCTTCATAGACTTGTTTAACTTGTTCTTCATCTTTTCTGGACAATTGTTTACATAATGGCCTAGTTCCTTGCATTTGAAACACATCACTTGGCTGATATCTTTCTTTTCCTTGGGTAATAATTCTTCTTGTTTGTTTCCTTGGTTCTTCTTCTTCTCTGGGCATTCATTGGCATAGTGTCCCATCTCTTTGCAATTGTAACATTGCACTTGAGTAATATCCTTCTTGTTAGGGTTGGGGCATTTCTTCTTCTTCTTTTTGGGTCTCTCCAAAGCTAGGAGTTCTTCTAGTTCATGTTCTTCATAGGTGGGAGATCTTTCTCTCTTCTTGAGGCATTGATCTTCATGCTCCTTGGATGCATGATCCTTGTCTCTACAAATATTGCTGGCTTGGATTCCTTCTAAAATAGCATCTTTGTCATCCTTGTTGTCTTTAGCTCCTTGGGAAAAGTTTTCTCCCATGTTGATCATTTGAGTAACCAATCCTTGCAACATTTGGGATTGAAGTTTAAAAATCCTTTGTATGGCTGGATCTAGTCCATTATTGTTGGCTAAAAGCTGAGTTGTCTCTTGGCTCAACTGGTTTTGGGTTTCTATAAGTTCTCTCATGTTGTCCTCTTGGTTGTTGTTGTCATCAACCTTGGAGTCTTTTGGAGTAGTCATCTGTTTGGGTTGGGTAGAGATTAGAATAGGCAAGATATTTCTAAAGAAATAGTTCTAATCACACACATCACAATTCACACAGACAATGTGCAAGCAATCACAAACATACATTCCACTCAAACAACAAGTTTCAAGCATATTCTTAGGCAAACAAAAATATTTTTGTTACTCCACATAAGTTGGTGTGTTTAACTTAACTATATATGGTGGTCCATCTATATGGTTCACTTGTGATCTTTCCTTCCTTCTTGATTCTTCCTACTTGGGATCATGGTTTCCTTGGGAAAAACTCCTTGGTCACAAGACTTCAATGATGTAGGTTCCTTCTAACTTTTGCATTCCCTCAGTCTCTAAATCCTGAGCAAGATTTCCTTGTCTCACTTGTAGTCCTTAGTGATATCCAAGATTGAAGTCCTTGGTGAATATGCTGAAGATGTTGAAGTCATTAGAGTTGAAGAAGTCCTTGGCACATGGTGTTGTCTTTGGTCATGGGGTAGGTTTTTCCATCAAGTTGAAGTAGAAGAGATGTAGAGTTGAAACCAAAATGGTTGAGGAAAGAGTTTTACAAGTGTTTTTGTAAATAAGTTTTGGATCAAAATATAACTCCTATTCTTCTAAGGGTTTTTGTCCAATCCTAGGTTTACAAATCCTACAGGCAACACAATGCTCTGATACCATCTGTTAGACCCCTCCTTTGTAAAGGAAAGGATCCCTGTGATTGCAATGCTAGTCCCTGGATCAATAGCTAGCATCCACAGTTAAGATGTAATATCAAGAAATAGAGGTCATATTATAACTTTATAACCAGGAATAACATAGTTTTATTACATCAAACATAGCTCACTTGGCTATTACATTACATTGCAGCGGAATAACTATAAGCATGGGTCCTTCATCTTCAAAGTGCCACAGGCAGATGTTGGTTGTAGACTTTGTAATCCTAAACAATTAATCTTCTCTAAAACAATCAAACCTGCAACATACAAGTTACAGCCACAAAGGGTCAATACATTTGAATTGTATTGGCAAGTGATACTATGGTGGTATAGTGGAGTCTATCATCTATATGCATTTGGCTAAGTGGAGTTTGAGGCTTGCATTGCTCAAAATAGATTTTTCTTTAACATTTGAAAATACTAAGTTTTTTTTGCTTTGACAAAATCATTTTTCTCAATCAAAGATTGAAGATCCTTTACAAGGCATCTCTCAATCAAAGATTGAAGATTTCAAACAACCCTTGTTCAAACCACAAGTTTTAACTTAGAAATTTGAATGATGAGATTCTTGATTGCTTCCATGTCTTGATGCTCAAATTGTCCTTTACCAGGGACATGGCTAAGTACTTAGATTTTACACTCTGCAGAGGTGGTGCACTTTCCCCACAAGACTTGGTTTCCCAAGACAAGATCTTTCAGAAGCTTTCCCTTAGACCAAAATGGACGCGTTCCAACCTATCAAACACTACCACCCTCTGTCCATATGGCTAAGTTCTTGCAACCTATATGATCATGGCAGAGCCCATATTGCCAAGTGGTTGCACTTGAAGCTTCTCAACATTTGACATCTCAAATCTCTTTGTTCCTGGGTGGCATACCACAAGTGAGATACACAAGCCAACTCCATGGCCTTGTGTAACCACTCAACATAAACCAATCCTTCCATTCCACCCAGGGGATTCATTGACTTAGTGGTTTTATTAAACAAAAACATAAGTCCTCAGACTTAGAGATTTTTCCATAGTGTGAATATATTTTCCACCCATGTTTTCTATTAGCTAGGCTAAGCTTGATAGTAGTAGGAATCTTAACTTAGGAAAATCCTACTAAGGATTCATCTACTAGGTTTTCTTATAGCAAGGTCTATACTTAGCAAAATCCATGCAAGTTTTACTTAGAGAAAAATCACTAATGCATAGTGAAAGTAATGGGACAGAAGTATGAAGCATCACTTGCCTTTTTGGTAGAGTATGGGTTCACTCCTTGTCCTTGCAACAATTACACTCTTCAAGTCACTACAAATCAATCAAGCAAGGCACAAACTCAATCTACCAATCAAGCAAAACAACACACATAAAATAACAAAGTCAAAGTAATGCATGCAAGCATGCCAAGCTTTTTTTTGTTTGAAAAAGTGGTTCCTAATGGGTCATAAACATTTGAAAACACCTAATGGTCATTTTGTCAAGTGGCAAAGTCATTAGCAAAAGGGTTTTGTCCATGAACCATTTTTAAAACAAAGTATCATTTTATGTGGTGAAAAACATTTTTCTCAATGTCACAACCTTAAGTGGTTTCACCTAATAAGTTGTTGTTTCTCAAAACTTGGTGTTTATGGTCAGTAGGTTTGGTCCAAAACATTTTCTCCAAAGTTTTTACTCAAAACCATTTTTTATAAACAAAACAATAGTTCTATTTAGCTAGAAATGGAATAAACCAATTAATCCATTCTAATTTTTTCCAAATCCATTTTCCAAATCATGGGTTGGTTCCTAGGGTCAGTAAGGTCACAACAAACCATTTTGCAAAAGTTTTAACCCTAAAATCATTTTTAAACAATTTTTCTAATCTTAACAAGCACACAAATGAATCTGCAAAAACAAGTAAATTAACAGATATTATTTACTAAACCAAGGGCATGGTTGGCTAGGGTTTGTTCTCCTGAATCCAACGACATAAAATTTGTAATTTTTGGACGTGTGGTTTGAAAGTTACAAAGGTTTCAAGTTTGCAATTAAATCTGATTCAAAAATCTGTTTTAACTCAAACCAGTGACACGCGTCGGACTCCTATTCGTCGAAAATGTTTCGCGTGGATCGACTGCTCTGGCACGTTGGATCAAGTCAGATCGTGCGGTACTGAGCGCATACCCCTTCGCGGTTAAGTCATTCTATCCTATCCATCAGATCGGGATCGGACGGCTGTGGGGTGCTCGACCTTAAACGAGCGGCGCTGCGGCGGCTGCTGGCGGCGGAGCGACCAGACGGTGGCGGCGCCGGTGAAATAGGAAGCGAGGGAGGAGGGAAAGGTGCTCACCATGTTCGCAAATACTTGAGGAAGCTCGACGTGTGGTCGTCGGGGCAAGGGGCGCACAGACGGGTCGACAATCTCTCGCCGGAGTTGAGAACGGCGTCAGGTGGTCCGGGTTGTGGTCGGAGGCGACGCTACAGATCACGCGGAGGCAAGCAGAAGGCAAGGTTAGCTGCGCAAGGTCGAGGCGGTGACGCGTGCATGAAAGAGAAGGGGAGGGGCGGTCGGATACAACCTGTGGGCGTCGTCGGAGAAGAGCCAGACGGCGGCGGTGCTGGAGGTTGTCGTTGTCGATGCTCAGGGGCGCGCACGAGTGAGCTGCGACTGCAGAGAGGTCCGCTGGGGAATGCTGATCACAGCTGCGTGCTCGAGGAGGCAGGAGGGGGCGTGTGCTGGCCGGGATCAGCGAGGAGGGTCGTCGGAGACAGAGCTGCTCGGGGAGAAATTGGGGCGGCCTGGGGGCGTGCTTGGGCGAGGAGACAGAGGGGAAACAGAGAGGATGTCAGGGCGATTAAATGGGCTTGATCACCGTGAGGAATAAACGCGGCATTATGACGAATTAAGCCGGAGAAATCAACGGCAGAACGAGGAAGAACTGGTCGCTGCGGTGAGGACGATGGCTAGCGAAGTGGGGCCGTTGCGTCAGTGGGAAAAAGAGTGAGGGGGAGGTCCACCGGTCAGTGACTTAGTGGGTTGCTTCTGCAGTGAAGAAAAACGGTTCGGGGAATAAGAGGAGGTGGGCTGCGAGTGGGCTTATTGGGCTGTCTCAGTTGGGTCAGGTCCATTTCATATTTTTTTCTGTCTGTTTGATTTATCTTTTTCCATTTCTATTTACTGATTTGAATTTCAAACAAACAATCCAATCAACCAAATCAATTCAAACAAACACCACACTTCACAACTTTTGAACTTGGTTCTGTTCAGTAGCATAATCCAAAATTCCATAATAAAATAATATTTTTATTCATTTTAGGATCCATTCATTATTTAATAAAATGGACCTTTTGTTTATTTAATCAAAATAGGGTTTGATTTATTTAATAGAATCCTAATTTGAAATCCAAATATTTTCAAACCAAACCAGTAGGTTTCATTTCGAAATAAAGATATTTGGAAAACATGTTTAAAACAAAATAACATTTTTATTTATGGTCCATTAACAATTAAATAAATGGGCCTTAGTTATTAAATCAAATAGGATTTGTTTTATTTAAATATTTATTTTCAAATCTAAAATAAAACCAAAACACTTCAGTAGGTTTTAATTAAGAAAATAAAGTACTTAGAAAACTTATTTAAAATAAATAAATAAGTTTTAGTGTTTTATTTAAAATGGGCAAAGCTTTTACTTTAGTAAAATTGGATATTAAATCCTTTTATTTTATTTAAATAAACCCTTGCTTACTTTTATCAAAACAAAACATTTTATTTCAAAAACTTGGCCAAGGTTTAATTTGGCTCTATAAAATAATCCTTATTTATAAATCTATCTTTTCCTTTGAAAACCAAATCCTTTTACTTAAAGATCCAAAATAGTAATTTTAAATATTTATTTTCCCTTATCAAATATTTATCTTTTTAAATTCCTTTAGGATTTTATTTGATCCAATTGGTTTGAAGGTTTCCAATTGGATTCAAAAGTTTCTTCTGGCCCTGAAAATGAACAAAGTTTTATTTTATTCATTTATTTTCACATTACAAGATTTGGAAAATCTTGGGATGTGACACGGCTGCACCCCCCCAGGCGCGGGGTGGGCCCACCCACGTGGCCAGGGGGTGTGGCCCCCTGGTGGGTCTCCTCCGTCTCGTACTCTGGCTTCGTGTTCCCCATGACAAAATATTGACTTTGGCTTTTGTCCCGTCCAATTTCGAGAATATTGATTTTCTGCCTTTCTGGAACCAAAAACAGAAGAAAACGGGCAACTGACACTGTGGCATCTTGTTAATAGGTTAGTACCAGAAAACATATAAAAACACCTCAAAGTGTGGACAAACCAAAGCAAAGTAGATACTAAACAAGCATGGAAAATAAAAAATTATAGATACGTTTTCGACGTATCAAGCATCCCCAAGCTTAACTCCTGCTCGTCCTGGAGTAGGTAAGTGATAAAATAATAATTTTTGAGGTGACATGCACCATAAAAACCAAGATCAAACCAATTGAAAGCGTTGAAAGCTGGGACCAAAGAACTCTAAACATGTGCATGAAAGATGGAGTTCTAAGATTGAGACAAAGTAACTATGCATGCAACATAAAAGGCTACAAACAAAGATCATGAATAACATGCATTAAAAAACGTTTGTTTGTTTCACATACAGAAAACATGGCATAGTGGCAATCAGCTTGTCCCTCATAGAGTAGCAAATAGATGCATAGGACACCTTCAAAGTTCATAAGAGTGACTAGATACAAATAGCCAAGAACAAGCAATCAACAATATGCATCAATCAATAAGTTTTGGGACACTGCACATAGAACTAAGAATGTCAACTATGCTCTCTTACCTGGTGCCTAGAGGTAGAAGGTGGAGACTCAATATAATAGTGGAAGAAAGACCCTTCATAAAGGGAAGCTGGGATTTCAAGTTTCAAAAAGAGCTTCCAAAAATTAGGGTACTTGTTATCTTCCATCCCTCATTGCCCCTATCATAAGCATCTTGAAGTGATTAAGGTTAAAGTGAAGAAACTATGGAGTATATGCTTGACAAAGTATAAGTTGGCAATCTCATGTCCCTTGAATACGAGGGCCACACCTCATGCTACTCAATGATACATCCAAAATGTATCTACGTTATCTAACACTTTGATATTGTTTCTTCTCTAAACTTGTGTGATTTGGATACAACTAACACGGAGTGATGCTGTTTTCAGCAGAATTACCTTGGTGTCTTGTTTTTGTGCAGAAAATGAACTATCAGGAAAAATCCCGGAAAATATGCCAAAATTTATATTTCACCAGAAGATCCACGGAGCTAGAAGAAGAGACGGAGGGGAGTCCTGGGGGGGCCAGACCCACCCCAGGTGCGGGCCCACCTGACCCCACGCCTGGTGGGGGTGTGGCCACCCCAGGCAGCTCCTCGGCCTTCCTCTACGCCTATAAGTTGCCTTTCGACCTAAAAACCGAGGGGGGGGTCGATAGTTTACCAGAAGGAGTTCCGCTCCACCGCCGCCACCAAAAACCAAGATTCGGATCCAGAAACTCCGTTCTGGCACCCTGCCGAGACGGGGAATTTGGAGAGTATCATCGCCATCGTCATCACCAATGCATCTCCATCAACCACCGATGTTTCCCTCATCCATGAGTGAGTAATCCCCCGCTATAGGCTTGGGGATGGTAGGGATTGGATGAGTTCTATCATGTAATCGAATAAGATCTGTTAGGGCATAGTGCCTAGTTTCTCTTGCGCTATTTGACTTTGTTGCAACTTGTTATGCTTAATGCTTGTCACTAGGGCCCGAGTGTCATGATCTCAGATCTAAACTTATTATTGAATCATTATGATAGTATTGTTTGTGATCTTATCTGCAAGTTGTGTACACATATCATTGTCCGGATCCAAAGGCCCCAAAGTGACAATAATTGGGACAACCGGAGGGGATGGATGTGGTGTGAGGATCACATGTGTTCACGGAGTGTTAATGCTTTGCTCTGGTGCTCTATTAAAAGGAGCACCTTAATTTCCAGTAGTTCCCTAGAGGCCCCGCTGCCACGGGCTGGCTGGACAAAAGATGTTGTGCAAGTTCTCATTGCGAGCACATATGACTATATTTGGAGCATATGCCTAGGATTGTTTAGTACTTGGATGCTTGTTATTATTTATCTGCAATTCCCTAGATCTTGAAGTTACATGTTTAGACTCGTCCATGCAATGCCCATCCATCCATCCCTATGCCTACCGCACTCGAATCCTACTGTTACCGTTACTATTACTATTGCTCCTGTTTCACTATTGCTGTTGCTATTGCTTTGCTGTTGCTACTACAAACTGTTGCTACTGATAAACTTCTGTGAGCAAGAACTATTTCCAGGTGTAGCTGAACTGACAACTCAGTTGTTAAGGCTTGCAAGTATTATTTGGATCCCCTTGTGTCGAATCAATAAATTGGGTAATACTACCCGCGAAGACTATTGCGATCCCCTATACTTGTGGGTCATCAAGACTATTTTCTGGCGCCGTTGCCAGGGAGCATAGATTTATTTGTAAGTTCACTTGGATCTATTATTGTTCACTGCTACTCCTTTCATCATGGGGAAGTCTCGTGATGGAAAGTTCCCTATTTTACCATCCACTACAAGAAGAGGTACAGTCCTAAACACCTCTGTTGCTCTTGATTCACCGTCTGTTATAAGTAAGCTTGTCACACCACCACCACATACTCATGCTACACACACTGCTACTACTGCTGCTGAGTCTGAAACTGCTTTTGATGCTCATGATGTTACTTCTACTGTGCTTGATGCGAGTGGTTCATTAGGTCCTTTTCTAGATGCTACTATGGCTGGTCTAGGAGATACCGAAACTCCTAGTGAAGACACTGTTACACCTGTTAGCTCACCTGAGGCTAGTGAGAGTTATGATATTAATGATGGTTACATTGAGTTCACTGATAATTTTGTTGAAGAGTGCCGAAACACACATGGTACTAGTTCTATTAAGAGTGTCCTTGCTAGACGAACTATTATGCCTAATTTGTCCTCCGATCCTAAGTTTGCCACTTCTCCCATAGATATTAAAGATGAAGATTATGATTTCTCTCTTGATTTATCTTATTTAGATATTGTTGAGAAAGAACCTTTTTGTGGTACTGAAAATGAGAGTGCTGTGGCTCATATGAATGATCTTTCTACTATGAGTTCTTTGTTCTCTGATGATTTTAAGATGCGCAAGTACGGTGTTGCTAAGATCTTCCCTTTCTCACTAAAAGGAGAAGCTAGGGATTGGTTTAATAGATTACCTCCTAGTTCCATTGATAGCCCTGATTGCTTGCTTGCTTCTTTCTTCCAGAAATATTTTCCTCCCATTGCTAGACATGCTGCTTTGCAGATACTTTTTGATTTTAAACAGGGAGAAGAAGAGAAATTACCTGAGTCATGGACAAGGTTCTGTGCCTTGATTCATGCACATCCTAGATGTCCATTACCTAAGAATGAGCTTCTTGATATTTATTATAATGGACTAACTGATGATTCTAGGATCTACCTAGATAGCTTTGTTGATTGTGTTTTCAGGAAAAGGACTCCTATAGATGCTAAAGAATTAATGACCAAGATAATAAAGAATTATAATGATTGGACTTCAACTGAGTTGAATGCACCTGAGCCTATTACTCCTAAACCAGTTATGCCTGAACCAGTTCCAACACCAACACCAAAGAAGAGGGGAGTTATTGCATTAAATGATGAAGTGATGAAGGAAGCTAAGAAGTGTCTAAAGGAGAAAGGTATTAGAGCTGAAGATGTGAAGAATCTACCTCCTATAGAAGAATTATGTAAGCCAATTCCCCACTCATCTACTATTGAGGTACACTCTCTCCAACACTTTGATGAAGGTGATATTCCTTATGGTAAGCTTCCTCATCAATGTTTAGAGGAACTTGACACTTTTATTGTTAAACAAGGGTATTTTAATAAACAAGTTCAGAATCATTTATTGGAAAACTCTAGAGCTATCCATGAGTTGAAAGATATTGTGGAAAGAACTTCTAATGATATTAAAATGCTTTGTAAACACTTTCAAATGGTTCAAACTCAACTTGATCAACTTTCTAAGGTGCAAAAGGATATGCTAGTTAATGCTTTAGGAGATAAACATGCTTATGGAATTAGAACTAGGAGTGTTATAGCTAATCAAGATCCTTTATATCCTAAAGGACACCCTAAAATAATAGAGCAGGATTCCCAACAAGGTGGGGATAGTGGTAGTCCTCATAAGAGGAAGAAAAACAAACATAAGAAAGTTGAGGAACCACTTGAACCTGCTATAGATCCTAATAGTATATATATCTCTGATGCTAAAAATGAGAGTGGTAATGACAAAAATGAGTCTCCTGATAAGGAGGAAGGTGAGAAAGAACCTGAGAAGCACACTAAGAACACTAGGTACACAAAGGAAGATTTTATTACTAATAAACATGGTAAAGAGAGAGAACCTTGGGTGTAGAAACCTATGCCTTTTCCAGGTAAGAAACACAAGTCAAAGGAGGAGGAACACTACAACAAGTTTTGTGAGTGGATGAAACCTTTATTCTTGCAAATTCCTTTGATTGATGTTATTAAGTTGCCTCCTTATTCAAAGTATATGAAGGATATTGTCTCTAAATAGAGGAATATTCCTAATGAGGAGATTTCTACTCTACTTGCTAATTATTCCTTCAATGGTAAGGTTCCAAAGAAACTTGGTGATCCAGGTATACCAACTATTCTTTGCTCCATTAAGAATAATTATGTTAGAACTGCTTTATGTGATTTGGGAGCTGGAGTTAGTGTTATGCCTTTTTCTCTCTATAAGAGACTCCAGCTAGAAAAGTTGATACCAACTGATATTTCTTCGCAAATGGCTGATAAGTCAACTACTATTCCTGTTGGTATATGTGAGGATCTTCCTGTTCAAGTTGCTCATAATTACATGGTCTTAACTGATTTTGTTGTGCTTGAAATGCCTGAAGATGATAATATGTCTATTATTCTTGGGAGACCTTTTCTTAATACTGCAGGTGCTATCATCAATTGTAATCAAGGAAAAGTAACATTCCATATTAATGACAAAGAGCACACTGTCTATTTCCCCAAGAAGGTTGTTAAGAGCTATTGCCTGAATTCTATTGAAAATATTGAGGGCATCAAGGTTGGAGAAATATATTGTCCCATTCCACAAGAAAATTTTGAAACTATTATGATTGGGACAATTGCTATCAAATATGAGGTAACATAATCACCTTGTGGAATGCAAAGTTTTGTTTCATATAAGATTGTTTTGGTAACAAGACTTGATCAACCTTGTTAACAAAAGGATTTTAATGAACAAAATAATGTTTCCACTGTG
Source organism: Avena sativa (assembly GCA_916181665.1). Lineage (NCBI taxonomy): Eukaryota > Viridiplantae > Streptophyta > Magnoliopsida > Poales > Poaceae > Avena > Avena sativa. Next base: position 20,171,076 of record OV702285.1, read on the forward strand.
GTTATACTTGCTTTCTTTTTCCTTTCTCCTTCCTAGTCTTTGCTTTAGCTTTAGTTTTGCTAGTTGTTTGCTTGTTTGAGTTTCTTAGAGCTCCTGTAGTTTGGCTTTTGGTTTGCTTTTGCTTCTTCTGAAAAAACTGTTTCTACGAGAAAATCAATTTTCATACCCTAAAAATTGGCCAAAAATAAAGTTTCCCGAAAAATCCGAGAAAATTCAAAATAAATTTTTCCTTAAAAAAGGGGCAGAGTGGCACCTGAGATGACCCATGGGTCCACCCCAGGCCACCAGACCCCTGGTAGGCGCGGCCTACCAGGTGGCGGCGCCTGGGGGGTCTGGCCCACCTGGGCCCCTCTAGGCTGCCTCCTCAAAGCCACCTTTTTTCTCTCTCTCCCGAAAAACACCGGAAAACTTGCTCAAGCTCGAGTTCTTGCTGTTCTTGCTCGTGATTTTCGATCTCCTTGTTCAGCCCATCTCAAGTGCTGATTTTTGGAGGGATTGCTCCTTGGTATGTGCCTCCTCCACTTGTCCAATTAGATTTGTGATTGGTAGATTGTATCTTGAGTATTTTGCTGCTATAAGTGACAGGTTGTTTGAGCTTGCATGCTTGTACTTTGCTTAGAAAATTTGTTTTGATGCATGTTTAGTCCTCTAGCAAGTTCCTATAGTAGTTGATCATCATTTATCAACTTAGAAATCACTTGGTTTGATGGTTGTTTGAAATTTCAGAATAGGGAAGTCATGGACCACCACACCTTTGGTGACATATTTGAGAGTGATGTTGTAACACCCTCGGATCGGCCCTATGAAAGTTTTAGCGATTCCCGCCAAACCCGCATAGAAACGATTCAAAGGCGCCCGCCAGGCACTTGCATGCGGGTGGAAAACGAAGTAATATCATTACACAATAGTCCACGACGGAACCCACAGAACATATATATACAACAACGACTCCATGAGTCAAGAATACAGATATACAATACAAAAATCCAAATCACCTTGAAAACTATACAGTATCCGAGTACGGACAAGATGCAAATTGAGCTAAGAGCCCTGAAGAATAACCAGTGGCGTCCATAACCCTGCCCAGGCCAAGCCGGAAGGGTAACCCTGCTAACGATGTCGATCTCAAAACCTGCTTAAACAAAAGGGGTGCCGACAAAGGGCAAATGAAAAAGAGAGCGGTCAGTACTGAGGCCAGTACACGGCGAGACTAGAATTCGGTGGTCCACGCCTACATAGGTATGGTGGACAGAAGCGGCAGCGCAGCATGCACTGAACAACCTATAGAGACTCAATACAACTGGCCGCTATCAGAGAGGGATAAGAAAGACCTATTCGGATCCAACCTGAAACTATCACCAAGCATACCCATCCTGGTATTTCTCCCTCGAGACCAAACGAAGAAGTCAATCCGAGGAAACTCACACAGTTGGCAGTTTTATTCATTCCATTATAGTTGCAGCGATTACTAGTCAGATATAGATAGCATTAGTCATTCTGATATGATAAACAGTGGGCAGTTTTAGTTAACCATTCCGTTGTAGTTGCAATACTTACTAGTCAGATACATATAGCATGAGACATTCCAAACCCAACAGTTGTTGGTATTTTTATTTAGCCACTCCATTGTAGTGAAGATGATTACTAATCATTTCAAAGTCAAATTTATAGCACTACTTTAGTTATAGTTGTCTATGATTGAGATACTGTGCTCCAAGTCGTCCATAACCGCGGACACGGCTTTCAGAAAGTTTTACCCTGCAGGGGGGCACAAATAGCAACACACACACGATCAACCTGGGAAAAAACCAAATGAAAACCCAACGAGGCATCACGACAGAACATTCGCAAGATTCATATTTGATTTCAGGGGGCCACCCCACCAAGCTACCCGCGACGAAGTTGGCCGGCTCCGAGACGGACCCAGAGGTTTGTGCCAATGGCTGTAAACGTCTCGGAACCCGAAAGTGTGACTGGGCTTGTCGATACCGCAAAAACATTCCACATTTGTTCCTAAACAGTACAGGCGCTCCACGCGCAATCGTAAATAAAGAAGTAAAGCATGGCATAAGTACATGATAGTAATAAAGCCCCAAACTAGTTTGTGGCCCCAAGGAATTAAATATGACTCAAGCTAGGGTTAGGGGGATTCATGGTCCCACATGCGGATAGTGCGAATATTCAAAGAACAGGTATCAAGTACTCGGGGTCCTACGGGACACAAGTGGACGGTTAAAAACCAAATAACATCTATTGCCCACATGTGCCTATGCATTATTTACCTACTTCAACTTTAGTTATTAGACGGTAATTAAAGCCATGATCATCTCCAACGTAAAGCATATGGCAGTGTTCCAACAACTGTGGTACTTGGCGACCCGCAACAGCACTTGAGCAAACGACTACGACACACAAGTCCAACTATCTAACAAGCAACAGGTAATAGGATGTATCCAAGGCAGTATAAGGCTACAAGGGATATCACGGGTACGAAAACTAGAGCATCGCAACACAGATAGCAATAGATCAACAAGAGGAAATAAAGACTATAAAAGTAAAATAGGTATAAAGGAGGAGAATTCTCGCCTAAAAACATTGTCGAAGGTTCACCCGAAGATCGGGTCGACACTCGCATCGACTCATCGGCCTAATCCGTGAAGAAGCAAAGCACTAGAAGAAACACCGAATACACTATTTAATACTATGGCAGAAGACCGGGCATGATGCATGTATGATATATGACATGGCAAAGATGCGATGCGATTAGGCAAGATTAAGTGGAACCGGGGTCCTGACAATTAATTATTAAGTTCATGTTGTTTAGATACCCCACAATTTAAATGTTGTATTAATAAGGAAAAATTATATCATCGGTTCACTACACAAATTTAAATGGAGACAAACTAAGACTAGAATAGTCTGTATATGATCTCCATATTTAATTATGAGGTGAATCGGCATAATGCCCCCAAACCACATGATATGTGTGCAATCATGATAATTTATATGCACAAGATATATTATATGGAAATTTATAAAATAGGGCTCGAGAAGGGGGCACACATCTCGGTTCCGGAGATCTTGGGGCTCCGAGGGTTCGACGGGATCGGTTTTCGGGTTTCTGGGAACGGCCTTGTCGGTGTACTTGGAGCATCGTTGAACAAAGTCTTGGCAACGAGTCTATTCGGAGGATCTTGCTGATGGCAACAACATGAACACGATCATCGGTGGTTGTCGGTGCAGAACGCATCAACACACGGGAGGATGGAGATAGAATAGTCGTTCTGTAGCACCAGACATTCATTCAACATCTGCATCTTCACTGGTTGTCAGCTCTAACCGGAAATAGCCATCTATGATGGGGACACACTCGCCCCAGGCGCTGTAGGATGCAGCCAAAACAAAAACAAAAGAGGAGACACCATACTGTAGGCGTTCTGGTTCTCGCGGAAGGGATGCACGTGGTGCAGAGGGACCGGACCAGCAGCGGCTGCCGGGGAACGACGAAGGAGGCAGCAGGACGCTCGGCCTCATGAGCGCTGGCGATGACCGCACTTGGCCTGCAGAAGAATGAGCGGAGGAGCTCGGGGAGCACGGCGAGGAAGCGGGGGACACGATAGGGCATGGCGACGACCGGAACAACGGGCAGCGCTCCCGACGTAGGCCGCGGCAACGGGATAGGGTGACGTAGGTACCACTGGTCTCCGAGGCGGGGCCAGGAGGAGCCCGAGGCACGCGCGCAGCGGCGATCGAGGCGGTCGCTGATGAGGGGCTCGCGGGGAGCACCTAGGCTCACGACGGAGGGGATCCCGAGCAGCTTGGGAAGGAGGGCTTGCGGAGGCGGTGACGCGCAGAGGGGTGACGGTGGTCACTGGCCACAGTGAAGAGGAGGGGCGCTGGCGGCGACGAGGAGTTGGGCTCTAGAAGGAGATGCAGAGGGAGGGCGACACTGGTGGCGGCGGAGGTGAGGACGAGGGGAGCGGGGCGCGATGGGGATTGGTGGAGGGTTCGCGAGGTGGGAGTGGGACCCAGGCGGGGTGCGTGCGTGTCCGGTGTTGCATGGGTCGGATCGGTGTGGAGTGGGTGAACTGCAGGGTGGGGCTGGTTCCAGGGGGTGGAGTTGGTAGGTGGTGTGGCAGCTGGGTGGGGTTGTGCCTGGCGGCGGGGTGGTAGGATCAGGTGGTGGGATCTAGGGTTTGGGGTGGGTAGAATAGGTTTTAGGTCTAGATATTATTTGGGGTAGTAGGCTGCTGCCAGCTGGGCCTTTTGGGCCTGGCCGGTGGCGGCCTCTCTCGGAACAAAATAGATTTACTATTTATTATTTTTCTTTGTTTTAAAACAAAACATTTGTAAAAGGGTTTTAGACAAATAAAAGATCCGGACATATCTAGGGTTTGGATTTGAAAAAAGAGGGGAATATCTAGAAACAAAATAGGCTTTTAGAAAATAGTTTTAGGCAAACAGATGCATGCTGATGTCATGATGATGCACATAAAAAAACAGCGATTTTCTAGTAGTGGTTTACCCGAGGTTCTATAGATGCACCTAGAAGGGCAAGGCTTCCAAGGTCATCTACCAGTAATAGACCCTCATACAATGAGGATCTCATCACTCCGCGATTTGGTGACGAGGGAGATGAAAGGGGATGCGCACCCCTCCACCTTTCCTTGCCAAACTTTCTTGCAAGCTGCTGGCATTCTTAATGATTTTATGACTGTGGTGCAGAGGGATGGACTAACAAGTTACATGCAGGATGAGAGTGCACAATATTCTTTGCTTACTAAAACATTTGTGGAGAGTTTCTCCTTTACCAATAGTTTGTTCAATCCTTCTGTGTCTTTCAAAATTTATGGCAGGGCTCATTCTATGACATTGAAGAAATTTTGCAAGGCCCTAGGACTTAGTACATCTGGGTCATCAAAGAAGATTCAAGCTCTAACTGCTGATTTGTTAGAGCTTTACCGAGGAATAACCAATGATGATGACCGTAGAGCTCAGCGAGGGAAGATAAAGAACATTCAACTTCCAGCCATCAGGTATTTTGCCTACTATCTTGCCACTAGTGTTCTTAGTAGGGAGAACACTAGTAATATTTCCAACTATCAATTGGCCTTCTTAGCTGATGCGCTCAACAATGAGGACAAGTATAATCTTGGTTCTATCATTGCTCGTCGTCTAGCTGCTAAGGGACCCATTTATGGGGGAATTATTGCTACTCGTGTTGCTGCTGCCTTAGACATTGTTGTTGGTCCGCATGATACAGTTTTGGCTCCTTAGAGGCTTGATCTTGCTGCCATGAAGGCACACCACTTTGTCACCACTAGCTCTACTCTTGAGAACTTGGTTTATAGAATGTTGTTTATTGACGGGGAAGAGAGAGAGAGAGAGAGAGATCCCTCTACCCCAAACCACTTTGTTCAGTATTTCTCAGGGACCTTGGTCATGCTTGAAGGCAGAAATGTATGACAACCTGCGTTCTCTCAACTTCCATGGGCACTATCAGGAGGAAGCACCATCATACGACCCCCCTACGTATTACATAGGGGAGGCCTCGAGCTCATACCATGATGAGGGAGCTTCCTCGACATACTACGGAGGTGCATCTACTTGGGCACCATGGGATTGAGCCCCACTTAGGCCAAAATCCTAAGCTTGGGGGTGTAGGGGTTCGTAGCATGGAAAAAAATTCTACTGCATGAACACACAATCAAGATCTAATCTATGATCAAGCCAAGATCTATCTACTAGATTGTAGCAACGAGTCGATGGAATACTAACCCTCGAAGATCCAAAGCGGTTAACGAGAGCAGATTCTCGTGGGTGATGTAGTCGTACTCTTTCCGATCTCAAGATCGCGTAGACGATCCTTCCGGCGCTGCGTTCTGGCAGCGCTTCCGCAGTCGGTCACACGTTCGGTACTCGATGAAGACCTTCCTCTCCCTTGTTCCAGCAGGCAGCGGAGGTTGTAGTACTCTCCTCGCGATTCCGTTAGCACGACGGCGTGGTACCGGAGGTTGTTATGGAGGAACAGTTATTCGAAATAACATACAAAGATAGGTTCATCCGACTTTGGTTGCAAACATCTTTCTTATGCATAGCATACCAATGTTTAAGAAAGGACAACTTGGGTTTTATCCCAAACCATAACTTTATATGGTGTAAATTCAACGGATTATGATGGAGCTCTTTTTAGTGGAGAAACGGTAGTCTCTAAAGCTTTTAATCTTTAAAATATAATGACAGTTTTATGATTTACACCTTTGATCTTACCATGTCAAACAAGGTTTAATTACATATTTCGAACGCTCCATACTCTTATGGTGTTTCGGAAAATGCAAATCCATGGTACGATTCCTTAAATCTTAGGTATTATGCTAAACTTGTAACTCAAATATCTTCCTTTATGATCTTATCATAAACTATTTATATTTTTGTTACAATGATTTTGCACTTCATCTTGAAAATCTTTGAACTTTTCAATTGTTTCATACTTCATCCTTATTAAGTGAATATTCATATATTCACTCAAATTTTCGGATAAAGCATATGAAGTTGAAATCCATCGCTCTTGACTACACATAATGGACTTCATACAACAATATGTACAAGTTCCAATAAGCTAGTCATTCGTTCCCTTTTGGCCTATGAACAAAGTTTTAATTATCTCTAGGAAATTTTCACAAGCGTCATTTGATCAAAAATCAAAAGACTCCAAAATTCCATCCATATGGAGTTTCTCCATGTTTTCTTTCCAATGTAATTTAAACGGCGATGTCACTTCCTAAGTGATCTTTTAATTTTTCTTTCGACATTTTTAGCACTAGTTTTATGGATGTGATTTCTCCAACCAGATTTGTGAATCATCCATCTTTTATGGATTACGGCAATTATTTGAACAACCCTTTTGTTCTCATAATACCTGATAAAACAAATCTTGAAGGCAAGCTTTGATGTTTAATGAGCAGCACAATAACCCTTTATTTGTTCTCGATGAACATTATCACATATTCTTTTGCCAGTTACTTAGGCCATTGTAGTTCATGAATTGTGTTGTTTTGTATGACGATTCACACCAACAAATTCAGTATCAAATACTTAAGAACCACATTGTTTAACAAGCAAAGAATATAGCCATAACACGTATATCCTTTATATACCTAAACTGAACAATTCTAGTCTTTCTTTTCTGCCATATATTTATGAGATTCTCTTTCAGTATTTTTTTTTCTATTTGAAAGAATCTGTCAACATCAATAGTGGAGCCATACACATGACACATAGTCCAAAGCGTGTATAGTTAAATACCAATGTCTTTGGACTTGCACTTTGAAGTAATCTCTTGGTGTTCTTTCAAATTCCTTTCTTTAGTAATCTCTTGGTGTAGTAAACATTTTACCTACATCAAATATTCACCCTTCTCATGGAATTATTCATGATCAAGCTACTTTATCTTATAACAGTGAATCGCGAGTATAATGTTGCTCTCCAAAACCTTTTGGAGGATTAGGACAACTAGTGTCTCCAACCTTTTGAAAATTCTCATCAAATATGAGAACATGACTTTTGCCATATTATACTCTATCATGTTGCAACCAAAACTTCGTTTAAGATATCACAATATCTTCCACACATCATGGTTTCTGAAACAACTCTTTCAGATCCTAGATAACCTTGATATTAAGACAATTCTTTGAATATCAAGAATCATGGAGACAAACATGATACTCATACACTAACTCTTGGAATTGTCACTCTCGATTTAATACCAATTATTAAACTTCATGGAGTAACCGGAACTTACTGAAAGTTTGCAATAGGACTTTTAAACTTTAGATTAACACTTCAAAACAATACGATACCAGTTCGTAAAGTAACTAACCAGAATTCTACAGTTCTATCATCTCAATTATAACTAAGCGCAAGGTAGTAAACGGATGCCAATGACTACAACAACTATGCAAATTCACTTTGATTTAATTTATGATAAATAGTGTTCAACTTTTAATCATATTGTCGTTGAACTCCCACTCAAAACAATATCCCTCACATTGTTTTAGTGATCACACGAACCAAATCCACCACATCAAAACCGATCATCACGAGAGTTGATGTAGCTTCAATGGCGAACAATCAACATGTTCATCATATCTACTATATGACTCATGCTTTACCTTTCGGTGATCTGTGTTTCGAGACCATGTCTGTACATGCTAGGCTCGTCAAGATCAAACCTTAGCTTCCGCATGAGCAAATCTGGCTTGCTCACGTTGTATACACTTGCAGAATCTAACACACCCGATCGTCACGTGGTTCTTCGAAACAACGAGTTTTAGAAACGGTGCTTACTAAGGATGAACACTTTAAAACTTGAAATTGTGTGCGTGAGGGACCATCTTATAATGCTACCGTCGTTAACTAAGCAATACAAGATGCATAAAAGGATTAACATCACATGTAATTCATAATATGTGATATGATATGGCCTTTCTTCTTGTTCTTCCGATCTCCATCTTTAAGCACGAACATGATCTCCATCATCACCAGCATGGCGTCAAGGTCAATGGCGTCGTTTCATGGTTGTCGTCCACCAGCTTGAACTATTACAACTACTTTGAATAAACACGCGGATCTTAACAGAATTTAAAGACAACCATATGGCTCCTGCCTATTGTCAACTTACAATAAGGAACATTGCATACATCAAATATAATCACAATCATGGCCATATCACATCACAGCACACCCCTGCAAAACAAAGTTAGACGCCTCTAATTTTCTTTGCATGTTTTACGTGGTTTGGGGCTTTCAATAAGTGTCGTTCTAACTTACGAACAAGAACCACAACATTGATACTAGTATTGTCAATCACCCGTTGTAAATTGAATCTTAACTATGTTGGGAGAAACAGGCACCCGCAAAGCCACTTATGCAATACAAGTTGCATGTCAAGCATGGAGCAAGTCTCATGAACGATGTCATGTAAGGTTAGCCCGGGCCGCTTCATCCCACCATCCCGCAAGATGCAAAGTACACAAGAAGCAATCGACAACAAAAGCATCAACGCCCACAATGACCATTGTGTTCTACTCGTGCAACAGATCTACATATACACACGGCTCTGATACCACTGTAGGGGTTCGTAGCATGGAAAACAAAAAAATTCTACTGCATGAACACACAATCAAGATCTAATCTATGATCAAGCCAAGATCTATCTACTAGAGTGTAGCAACGAGTCGATGGAATACTAACCCTCGAAGATCCAAAGCGGTTAACGAGAGTAGATTCTCGTGGGTGATGTAGTCGTACTCTTTCCGGTCTCAAGATCGTGTAGACGATCCTTCCGGCGCTGCGTTCCGGCAGTGCTTCCGCAGTCGGTCACACGTTCGGTACTCGATGAAGACCTTCCTCTCCCTTGTTCCAGCAGGCAGCGGAGGTTGTAGTACTCTCCTCGCGATTCCGGCAGCACGACGGCGTGGTACCGAAAGTAGAGGGGAGATCTCGCAGGGCTTCGCCTTAAGCTGGAGCGAGTATGGTGGACTATGAGAGAGCCCTTGGCGATCTAGGGTTTAGAGGCACCAAGGAGAGAGGGCTAGGCCGGTGGTCTAGGGCAAGGGGAGAGCCCCAACTCGGTGGCTAGGCAAACCCTAGGGGCGGCGGCGACTTGGTGGAAGCTGGCGGCTAGGGCTAGGGTATAGAGGAGAGAGGTGTGTGTCTAGTGGGGCACCCCTGCCCCTCCTTTTATAGGTGGGAGGGAGCCGGCCATGGGAGGAGAGTCCTCCCCAAAGTCGGCCTCCTTGGCCGGCGGGTGGAGGGAGAGGAACTCCTCCCCAAGTAGGTTTCCTACTCTCCCTCCACCAAGCAAAACTGCCGTTTGACTTTTTCAAATTGGCGTTTGAATTTTCAAACTAGGATTTGATTTATACCTTTATTTTGCTCAGCGATCACACCTAGTACATGATGCAACCATTCCAACTGGTTATGACACATTCATGTACCCTTCCCCTCCGGAGAGTCGGACCTTCCGGAACCTTCTAGAACATTCCCGATGAAAACACCGGAATCATTCTCCAACTCCGAAACAGGACTTTCCTTATTTGAATCTTATTCTCCGGACCATTCCGGATCTCCTCGTGATATCCCGGATCCCATCCGAGACTCCGAACAACAATCGGTCTCTTACTCATCATTCCATAACTACTCAACAATATCGAATCCTTAAGTGTGTCTCCCTACGGTTCGTGAATTATGCGGACATGATCGAGACACTTCTCCGATCAATAACCAATAGAGGAATCTGGAAATTCATATGGATCCCACATATTTATACAATTACTTTGCGATCGAATGAACCACTTACATACGATACCAATTTCCCTTTGTCTCACGATAGTTTACTTATCCGAGGTTTTGATCGTCGGTATCTCTGCATACCTAGTTCAACCTCGTTACCGATAAGTACTCTTTTCTCGTTACCGTGGTATGTGATCCCTTGTGAGCCAGTCACATGCTTGCAAGCTAATTGGATGACATTCCACCGAGAGGGCCCAGAGTATATCTATCCGTCATATGGATGGACAAATCCCACTCTTGATCCATGTGTCTCAACCCATACTTTCCGAACACTCAATGCCATGTTTATAGCCACCCAGTTATGGTGTGGTGTTTGATGTCATCAAAGAATCCTTCCGGTGATGGTGATAAGCATGATCTCATGGTCGAAGGAATTAGGTTACTATGTATCAGAAAGCTTATAGCAAATGAACTATATTAAATGACTTGATCTTTATGCTACGCTTAACTATAGGAGTATGTCCATCACATCATTCTCCTAATGATATGACCCTGTTGTTAATAACATCTCTATGTTCATGATCAGGAAACCATGATCATATATTAACCAACAAGCTAGTTTAACAAGAGGCTTTACTAGGGACTCTTTTATGTTTACAAATCACACAAGTATTAATGTTTCTGGTTAATACAATTATAGCATGGTATGTAAACATTTATCATAAGTATGAAGATATGATAATAACCACTTTATTATTGCCTCTTGGGCATTCTCCAACAGGGGGGAGGTATACCGACATCACACTCATATATATATCATGTTCGGTCGGTTCTTTGTATATCCATTGTTTTTGTTTTCTTTTTGGTTTTTGTTGCTTCTTTCTAAAAAAACAAAAAATACCAAAAATATTTTCGTTGTTTCTCTTGGTTTGTTTCTTTGTTTCTTTGCTTTGGTTTGCCTTAAAAGAAAAATCCAAAAAGATTTTGCTTTGTTTGATTTGCTTTGTTTTTGTTTCGTTTTTCTTTGTTTGCTTGTTTCTAAAAAATCGAAAACACCAAAAATATTTGTTGTTCTTCTTTGGTTTTGTGAGTTCTTTACAGGGTTTAGCCGTCCTCAGTGGAGTTTGGTTTCATGTTATTATTCAAGTCACACAAGTGAAGGGCAATAATGAAGATTAAGACAAATTGAGGTGTGGTAAGAGGCTGGTAACGAACTCTATTTGTTTTATTTTTGTACATATACTCGTCATTGTGAGCATGCTTAGCCTGTTTGTGTAAGGTGTATGTCATTATGTATGCTTAGTAGTTCTTGCTTGTCTATGATTAGCTCCAGCTTGCTAATAGTTTGTAGCATGTCATATAAATGTTTGCTTGCATTGTTTTATTCATACTTTGGTATGATATTGTGGTATCCTCCTCTGACTGTTCATGTGAATCGACTTGGCACATGCTCATGCATGCATATGACTAATCAATAGTCAGTAAGCCTCGATGATTTATTTTGCCTCAGAGTTCTTATATCACTTTCATGCCATAGTTAGTCCTGTTTTGTTGCAAGCATGATTATGACAGTTATCGCTCTCTCGTTTGTCGCTCCCTCTCTATTGCTAGCCTTCACTTGCACTGAGTACGTGCTCTACCTGTGCTTCCAACTCCCCAAAACCAATATTGCCAGTTGTGTCCACCATACCTACCTATTAGCATCATTTGCTATTTCAGTGCATATTCTACATGCCATGTTTTTTTCCAAAATAAAATGTTTGTCTGTTTTGAGAAAGTTAGTTAGTAAAGCTCTCACGAACTTGATGACACACTTTATTCCTTGCACTTAATAATCCTGAAACATTGTGACTAGTCCACGAAAGTTACATTCTTGCTAATTATATACTGGGTGTCAGCAGAACCGTGTTGCCACGGGGAACGCTTTCAACACTTTTTGGATATCTCATCCAGTTGATTCCTTGCTCTTTTGTTTACGGATGTCGACGACGTGAAATAAAAGGGGAGGTTGTGAGTTCATGGAGTTTATACATTGTGTTAGATAAACGCCTGGGCCGCTAGCCTAAGCCATGCCTAATCATGGTGGAAACTTACAGCATCACTATAATGAGCATTTATGAAGCTCCTCAATAAAAAGCTATGCATATGGTAAATACAAATATTGCTGAGATTCTCATTTTTTTGCTTGCCTTGTCATTTTGGTTATGGGAAATCTCATGTACCATGTGCAAGGGGTACCCGTTGGCGGTTCTCGATGATATGCATGTATTTACAATGATAAGAACTTTCAGGTGACCAAAGTTGAGTAGCATGCGGAGCGACCCTCGTACCCAAGGGACTTGGGATTTCCAGTCTATGGTCTATCAAGCATATGATTCAGAGTGGACCTCACTTTCACCTTAACCACTTGAAGATGCCTATGATAGGGGCAATGAGAGCTCAAAGCTAATGAGTACCTTCCTTTCAGCATTGGGAAGCCTTTCAAACCTTCACAAAACCGTTTTCACAACTTTGTTGAGTCATCACTTATTATATGAGCACCTTCTTGAGAGCATAGTTGTCATTCTTGTGTTTGTTCCAAAACTTGGTTAATTATGTCCTGACTTTGATGCTTGTATATCTGATATCTTTATCTCTAGTCTTCATGTGAACTTCAGAGGTGCCTTGGAATTTATATTGTGCTCTTCAAACAAAGGCAAGCGAGATACCACTCTATCATACCTTATTATGAGCATTGGAATGTTGCTTATGTTTATGTTTCATGCTACTTATTATTATTGAGTTGGTTTCTCTTCATAGCTTGCATTGACTATTTAGTAGAATTAGTTGCATACTCCTTACTATGAATTGTCTAAGCATATACTCCTGTGTTGAGAATATTTACATTATATGAAGCAAAGTGTTCGTGAAAGTTCTTTTATCGCACTCAGTTTTCAACTAAATTGCTTGAGGACAAGCAATTTGCTAAGCTTGGGGGGATTTGATACGTCCAAAACGTATCTACTTTCTCGAACACTTTGCTATTGTTTCTTCTCTAAACTTGTGTGATTTGGATACAACTAACACAGACTGGCGCTGTTTTCAGCAGAATCACCTTGGTGTCTTGTTTTTGTGCAGAAAATGAACTATCAGGAAAAATCCCGGAAAATATGCCAAAAATTATATTTCACCAGAAGATCCACGGAGCCAGAAGAAGAGACGGAGGGGAGGCCTGGGGGGGCAGACTCACCCCAGGCGCGGGCCCACCTGACCCTGCGCCTGGGGAGGGTGTGGCCACCCCAGGCAGCTCCTCAGCCTCCCTCTGCGCCTATAAGTTGCCTTTCGACCTAAAAACCGAGGGAGGGTTCGATAGTTTTCCATAAGGAGTTCCGCTCCTCCGCCGCCACCATAAACCAAGATTCGGATCTAGAAACTACGTTCTGGCACCCTACCGGGACAGGGAATTTGGAGAGGATCATCGCCATCGTCATCACCAACGCATCTCCATCAACCACCGATGTTTCCCTCATCCATGAGTGAGTAATCCCCCGCTGTAGGCTTGGGGCTGGTAGGGATTGGATGAGTTCTATCATGTAATCGAATAAGATCTGTTGGGGCATAGTTCCTAGTTTATCTTGTGCTATTTGACTTTGTTGCAACTTTTTGTGATTAATGCTTGTCACTAGGGCCCGAGTGCCATGATCTCAGATCTGAACTTATAATTGAATCATTATTATAGTATTGTTTGTGATCTTATCTGCAAGTTGTGTACACATATCATTGTCCGGATCCAAAGGCCCCAAAGTGATAATAATTGGGACAACCGGAGGGGATGGCTATGGTGTGAGGATCACATGTGTTCACGGAGTGTTAATGCTTTGCTCCGGTGGTCTATTAAAAGGAGCACCTTAATTGCCAGTAGTTCCCTAGTGGCCCCGCTGCCACGGGCTGGCTGGACAGAAGATGTTGTCCAAGTTCTCATTGCGAGCACGTATGACTATGTTTGGAGCACATGCCTAGGATTGTTTAGTACTTGGATGCTTGTTATTATTTATCTGCAATGCCCTAGATCTTGAAGTTACATGTTTAGAATCGTCCATGCAACGCCCGTCCATCCATCCCTATGCCTACCACACTCGAATACTACTGTTACTATTGCTCCTGTTTCACTGTTGTTGTTGTTGTTGCTTTGCTGTTGCTACTACAAACTGTTGCTACTGATAAACTTCTGTGAGCAAGAACTATTTCCAGGTGCAGCTGAACTGACAACTAAGTTGTTAAGGCTTGCAAGTATTCTTTGGCTCCCCTTGTGTCGAATAAATAAATTGGGTAATACTACCCACGAAGACTGTTGCGATCCCCTATACTTGTGGGTCATCACTCAACTTTGGTCACATGTAAGTTCTTGTCATAGTAAGTATATGTGTATCATAGAGAACTGCCAACAGGGTACCCCTTGCACATGGTACAGGAGCTATCCCATAACCAAAATGACAAGGAAAGCACACAATGAGCATCTCAATGATCTTTTTATTTGCTATTTGCATAGGTTTTTATTGAGGATGCTTCACAGATTGCTCATTATAGTGATGCTGCAAGTTTCCACCATGATTAGGCATGGCTTAGGCTAGCGGCCCAGGCGTTTCTCTAACACAAAATACATAACTCCATGGACTTACAAGCTCCCTATTTATTTCACACCGGCGACATCCATAGACAAAAGAGCATGATATCAACTGTGTACAAAGTACAAGTGCAATGTTGAAAACGTTCCCCATGACAGCATGGTTCTGCTAATTCCAACGTGGAAGTGAAACATATACAACATAGATGACACAATGGTTCAAGTTTATTAGGGGCAAGGAATATAAAGTGTGCCATCAAGTTCTTGTCATAGTAAGTACTTGTTTATCATAGAGAACCGCCAACGGGGTACCCCTTGCACATGGTACATGAGCTATCCCATAACCAAAATGACAAGGCAAGCAGACAATGAGCATCTCAGCGATCTTTTTATTTACTATGTGCATAGATTTTTATTGAGGATGCTTCACAGAATTCTCATTATGGTGATACTGCAAGTTTCCACCATGATTAGGCATGGCTTAGGATAGCGGCACAGGCGATTCTCTAACACAAAATACATAACTCCATGGACTTACAAGCTTCCTCTTTATTTCACACCGGCGACATCCATAGACAAAAGAGCATGATATCAACTGTGTACAAAGTACAAGTGCAATGTTGAAAACGTTCCCCATGACAGCATGGTTCTGCTAATTCCAACGTATAAGTGCAAGCATATACAACATAGATGACACAATGGTTCAAGTTTATTAGGGGCAAGGAATATAAAGTGTGCCATCAAGTTTGTGAGGGCTTTATTCACTAAGTTTTCACATAACAAAATACTTTTTACTTAGAAGATAGCTGAAAACCAGAATATACTTGGAATGGTGTAACACACCATGCATAGGAGTTTATAGTGGACACTTTGGAATAACTTGGTTTCTTGGGAGTTGGAAGCATGAGTAGAGCTTACTCATACAAGTGGAGGCTAGCAAAAGACTAGGAGCGACCAACTAAGAGAGCAATGATGTCCATAATCATGCAGAGCGACAAAACATTATTAATGAAAGCATAGAGTGGTACTACAAGTCAAGGACTAAATGATCATAGAGTCTATGGTGACTTGTTCATAGTCATAACATGGTGTGAGAATGTGCGAAGTTAACCCAAACAACGCATCAAAGGAGAATACCACAATACTATGCTTTTGTATGCTAAAACAACGCATAATTCTTTCAAGGCACACTAAGCAATCCCAATTGTTTGGAACAAGTCATGCTACAGCAATAATCACTAAGCATAAGGTCAAAACAACACCTAGCATGACATGCTAAAGTCTAACTCACAGTCAATGCAAGCTCCTGTTGCACTTTCAAGCAAGAACTTTCTACTCCTTTCCAACACCAATCGACTTATTTGAAATAACACAGCGAGATCGGGGGTCCAAACTACTTTATTCAAGAAAACTAAACAAACTAAGCAAAGCAAACTAAAACTAAGACGCTCCAAGAACAACACAACAGTGCATAAAACAATAAAAATGAAGTGTCTAGAAAGAACTGAGCTTTTTATTGATGAAGAAGGGGATGCCTTGGGCATCCCCAAGCTTTGACGCTTGTTCCTCTTGGATATTTATTGAGGTGACACCGGGGTGGCATCCCCAAGCTTGAGATTTTGTCCATTCTTCATCTTATTGCATCATTCTCTCTCTACACCTAAAATTTTCCTTCATACAAAACTTTACACAATCTTCATTAGCAACATTAGTGTATTCAAAACATAAAAGACCTTTGGGTTTAGATTAGAATAGCAAAAAATTTCACTAAAAACACAAGCTTCTATTGCTCAAATAAAAGCTTAATTTCCCAAAAAGAACCCAAAAAGGAATCAATAAGAAGCAAATGCAAATAATGGTAGAAATCTATCAAAATAGACCAGCAGGTAGAAACCGATTTTTTAGAAGACCTTCTATTTCTCAAATAAAACGTGTTGAACTAACGAAAGTTATATAACATACTGGGGGATTTATTCGTAAATTTTCAGCTCAATCCGACTTACAGAGACTCCTCACGAATTTTTATGGTGGAGGACAGAAATCTGTTTCAGGACAGCAACACCCCAAATCTTACTTCCCTCTCATTAGAGGTCATTCTTGGGACAAAAAGCAAAAAAAAAGATAAGGAGAGGTCATTACTAAAGTAATAACTTCCAAGACTCAAGAAAACTCTTGGGTTATCTCTCAACAAGTATTTTTCTTTAACGCCTTTAAGTTAGGCACAAGAAGCAAGAAATCAAGTATTTTCAAATGAAGAAGCATTAACATCAAACCTTGCTTTCAAAGGAGGAGCAAAAAGCAACTTCTCTCTCCTCATAGAGAAGTGTTCAATATCTTTCTTGAATGGAAATTGATATTTAATGGTGTCTTCTTTCATATCAATGATGGCACCAACAGTTCTAAGAAAAGGTCTTCCCAAAGTAATAGTACAACAAGCATTGTATTCAACATCCAAAACATAGAAATCAACAGGGACATAAGCATTGCTAACCATAATGAGAACAACATTAACACTCCCCATGAGTTCCTTATTAGCATTATCATTAAGTGGGACATCCAAATAACAATCTTCCAAAGGTGGCAAATCAAGCATTTTATAAATCTTCCTAGGCATAATAGAGACACTAGAACCAAGATCACATGAAGCTTTGAGATCAAAGTCATTCACTTGCATATTAATAATGGGTTCCCAATTATCTTCTACTTTCCTAGGAATAGAAGCTTTGTGTTTTAACTTATCTTCCTTAATCTTAACAAGAGCATCTATAATGTGTTTGGTGAAAGAAGCATGCATATCACTAGTATCAGGACTTCTTTCAAGCTTTTGCAGGAACAGAATCACTTCAGAAATATTGCAACCATCAAGATCAAAATCAAACTTAGCATCACTAGTAGTAGACTCATTAGGCTTAGGCATTGTAGGAGGAGGAATAGGGACTTCTTGTGGTTTAGTGGTATTCATTTTAGTGATGGTGCACACACTATTGTTTCTATCAATTTCAGCTTCCCTTTCCCACTTAGCATGAAGTTGAGCTAAAAGTCTAACACTTTCATCAATAGTAACTTGTATGGCATGAGTAGCAGCAAAGGTACTTTCCATGGTTCCAGGTTTAGCAGCCATTTTATTAATCAAAGAGGACTGTGCTTCAGATAAAGAGGAAATATTTTTCTCAACATTTAAAAGCTTTTCCTCCATAGTCTTGTTGAAAATGGTTTGTTTACTAATAAAGTCTTTGAGCATGACTTAAAGTTCAGAGGGGGCACTTCTAGCATTGTTGTAGGAGTTTCCATAGGAATTGCCATTATTAGGAGGATAAGGCCTATAATTGTTGTTACTACCAAAATTATTCCTATAGGCATTGTTGTTGAAATTGTTGTTTCTAATGAAGTTCACATCAACTTGCTCTTCTTGCGCAACCAAAGAGGCTAAGGGAACATTATTTGGATCTAAAGTAGCTTTCCCATTAACAAGCATAGCCATAATAACATCAATCTTATCACTCAAAGAAGAGGTTTCTTCAACAGAATTTACCTTATTACCATGTGGAGCTCTCTCAGTGTGCCATTCAGAATAGTTAACCATCATATTATCAAGGAGTTTTGTTGCAGCACCCAAGGTGATGGTCATAAAGGTACCTCCAGCAGCTGAATCCAACAGGTTTCTTGAAGAGAAGTTCAAACCTGCATAAAAAGTTTGGATAATCATCCAAGCAGTAAGTCCATGAGTAGGACAATTCTTAACCAAAGATTTCATTCTTTCCCAAGCTTGAGCATCATGTTCATTATCAAGTTTTTTAAATTTCAATTTTTAATATCACTTCTCATAGATATAATATTAGCAGGAGGGTAGTACTTTTCAATAAAAGCATCCTTGCACTTAATCCAAGAATCAATACTATTTCTAGGCAAGGATAGCAACCATTCTTTAGCTTTTCCTCTCAATGAGAAAGGAAACAGCTTGAGCTTAATAATATCTCCATCTACATCCTTATACTTCTGCATCTCACAAAGTTCAACAAAGCTATTGACATGGGCAGCAGCATCATCAGAACTAGCACCAAAAAATTGCTCTCTCATCACAAGATTCAACAAAGCAGGCTTAATTTCATAAAAGGTAGCATCAGGAGTAGGTGGAGCAATAGGAGTGCTAAAGAAATCATTGTTGTTTGTGCTAGTGAAGTCACACAACTTGGTGTTCTCAGCAGAGTTCATTTTGGCAAAAGTGGAGCAAGCCAAAAACAGCAGCAGCTAGAGCAGGAACTATTTTTTTGTGTTTTTGATAGGAGAAAGCAAACTAAATTAAACTAATTTTTTGGAGTTTTTGATAAAAAGAGGCAAACAAAACAAAGCAAAAGAAACTAAGCAAACTAAAAACAAAGTAAAGAGAAAGGTTGAGGAGGACTCCCCTCGTGAAGATGTCCTTAGCCTCCCCGGCAACGGCGCCAGAAAAGTCTTAATGCGTGTTGAACGCCTCGTTGGGAAACCCCAAGCGCAAGGTATGATGCAGCACTAATAATGCAATACTAGACATAAAGATCCTATGAGATTCGATTGGGCAATACAACAAGACACATAGACCGCCATCCAACTGCATCTATGACTAGAAGTCCACCTTTGGGTTATCATCCGAACCCCCTCCAGTATTAAGTTGTAAGCAACAGACAACTGCTTTAAGCAAAGTGTGTAAGGTAAACAATCCACTTGTTCCATGAACAAGAGACCGTTGTTTTCTCCCTAGTGGAAACATAACATCTACAACCATAGAGATTTATGTCACTTCCCTTGATTAAGTATAGGCATGAACCCACTATGGAGCATAAATACCCCCTCTTGGAGTCACTAGCAACTACTTGGCCAAGATAACTACTAGCAACGGAGAGCATGCAAGATCACAAACAACACAAACATGATAGAATCAATAAGACAAAACCATTAATCAATCTGACATAGTAATCTCAATATCCATCGGATCCCCGCAAACACAACATGCATGATTACAAATAGATGAGATCTTGATCATGAACGGAGCTCACAAGATCTAGACATGAAAGCACAAGGAGGAGATACAACCATCTAGCTACTACATGGACCCGTAGTCCAAGGTGGAACTACTCACGCTTCATACCGGAGGCTGGCATGACGAAAAAGAAGGCCTCCGGGATGATCTCCCCTCTGGCAGGGTGCCGGTGAAGGGTTTCGCGGCATAGTAAATAAAAATTTTCTACGGAGCGAACAGAGGGAAAGCCAAGATCTAATCTAGGAGATGCAAACGACGAGAGAGATTGGATTAGATCTTCATACCCTTGAAGATTCGCACAGCGGAACGTTCGTCGGAACGTGGGTGATGTAGTCGTACTCGCTTCTCCTCCTCGCGATCCGATCCGATCTAGCACCACAAGTGGCGGTGCCTCCGTGAGATGCACACGCGCAGCACCTCGACGTCTCCTCCTTCCTCGGACCAGCAAGTATGGTGGAGAGATAGATTGGATCTACAACACGACGGCGTGGTGTATATGGTGGAGAATTTCTGCAGCAGGGCTTCGCCTACAAACAGTCGGGAGGGAGAGAGGAAGGGCAGCAGGGCAACTAGGGTTTGGAGGCAAGGTGTCGGGGGGAGGGGGTGCACCAGCCCTCTATATATAGAGGGGGGGCGGCCAGCCCTTGCCCCTCCTCCAAGCCTTGGGCCGGCGGCCAAGGGAGGGAGAAGTGGGGGGCAAGGACTCTCCCCCTTCTAGAAACCCTATCTCTAGTTTAAACGAGTTTAAACTCTCTAGGATCGGATGGGCCCTATGGGGCCTTGTGCCCCTGGACCAATGCGGCCAGGACACTCCCTCATAGGCCCATGCCCCCTTCCGGAAGGTGGGGCCACGTTGGTCCCCTTCCGGAAGGTTCTAGAAGCTTCCGGTACAATACCAATTAACCCGGAACAATTCCGAACCCCAAAAACTGCATTGCCTTATATGAATCTTATTCTTCGGACCATTCCGGAACCTCTCGTGATATCCCGGATCCCATCCGAGACTCCAAACAAAAATTCATAAACCAATTATCCAATCTATCCTAGCGTCGAGACACGTTAAGTGTGTGACCCTGCGGGTTCGAGAATATGCAGACATGATCTTATATCAATAATCAACAGCGGGGTCTAGGCACCCATATTGACTCCCACACATTCATCGATGATCATATCGGATGAACCACGATGTCAGGATTCAAACAATCCCATATATATATTCCCTTCGTCTCGCGATATTTTACTTGCCCGAGATTTGATCGTCGGTACCGTCATACCTAGTTCAATCTCGTTCACAGCAAGTACTTTACTCGTTCCGTAATCCGATATCACTTTGTGATTAACTCCTTAACCACATGCTTGCAAGCGGTGTTGATATCGATTACCGAGTGGGCCCGAAGTATATCTCTCCAACTTGGGAGGGAGAAATACCATCTCGATACATACAACCCAACAGATACTTTCCGATCACCTGAGAGACACCTTTATGATCACCCTCTCATAGGATGACGTTTGATGACCTCAAAGCTTTCTTCCGATACCAGGGAGTTGTATTATCTCATGGTCTAAGGAATACAATATTTGACATAAGAAAAGCTTCGCAAAGACGAACACGATGACACGATCTAATTGCTTCGCTTAGTTTGGGTCTGTCCATCATATCATTCTCCAATGATATGATCTCATTATCAATTGACAACTCATGTCTATGGTTAGGAAACCTTAACCATCATTGATCAATGAGCTAGTCCATAGAGGCGTACTAGGGACACGGTGTTGTTCACAAACCACACAAGTATTAAAGTTTCCGCTTAATACAATTCTAGCATGGAATATAAACTTTATCATGAACAAGAATTATAATAATAACATCTTTATTATTGCCTCTAGGGCATAATTCCAACAGTCTCCCACTTGCACTAGAGTCAATAATCTAGTTTACATCTGGCAACAATCTCACACCCATGGCACTGAGGTGTTGATCATGTTTTACACGTGGAAGAGGTTTAGTCAATGGATCTGCGACATTCAGATCTGTATGTACTTTGCTAATCTTCAGATCTCCATCTGCTATATAATCTCGGATTATATGAAACTTGCGGTTGATATGCTTGGTCTTTGGATGATATCTTGGTTCCTTAGCGAGTGTTATGGCGCCAGTGTTGTCACACAATATCTCCAGTGGGTCCAATGCACTTGGAACCACGCCAAGCTCAGTGATGAAGTTTCTGATCCAAACTCCTTCACTTGACGCTTCTGCAGCAGCCATGTATTCCGCTTCCACTGTACATCCCGCGATCACGCTTTGCTTGCAGCTTCTCCAGCTCACAGCTCCTCCATTCAAAATATAAACGTATCCTGTCTGAGATTTGGAATCATCCTTGTCGGTGTCAAAACTAGCGTCGACGTAACCTTTTACGACAAGCTGTTCATCACCCCCATAGACTAAGAACATTTCTTTAGTCCTATTTAGGTACTTTAGGATGTTCTTCACGGCTGTCCAGTGTTCCACTCCTGGATCACTTTGATATCTGCTCGTCAAACTAAGAGCATTGGACACATCCGGTCTAGTACACAGCATGTCATACATGATGGAACCTATGGCCGAGGCATAAGGCACCTTGCTCATAGCTTCCCTATCATTTACCGTAGCTGGACACTGAGCCTTGCTCAATATCTTACCTGACAACATAGGCACTGAACCTTTCTTTGCCTTATCCATTCTGAACCTTTTCAGAACTTTGTCTAGGTATGTACTCTGGCTTAAAGCTATCAGGCGTCTTTGTCTATCTCTATAGATTTTGATGCCCAATATATAAGCAGCTTCACCTAGGTCTTTCATTGAAAAACACTTGTTCAAATAACTCTTCACATCGTTAAGCATGTTGATGTCATTTCCAATAATCAATATGTCATCCACATATAGTACCAAAAACGTCACCGAGCTCCCACTCACTTTCTTGTAGATGCAAGCTTCGTAGCAATTTGGAACAAATCCAAAGCTCTTGATCACTTGATCAAGACGAAGGTTCCAACTCCGAGATGCTTGCTTCAGTCCATAAATGGAACGCTGAAGTTTGCATACTTTACTAGCATCCTTAGGATCGATAAAACCTTCGGGTTGCATCATATACAACTCTTCATCAATGTTGCCATTGAGGAACGCAGTCTTGACATCCATTTGCCATATTTCATAATCATGAAATGCAGCAATTGCTAATAAAATCCGAATGGACTTAAACATCGCTACGGGAGAGAAAGTCTCATCGTAGTCAACACCTTGAACTTGTCGAAAACCTTTCGCGACAAGTCGTGCTTTATAGACGGTGACATTACCATCCGCGTCCGTTTTCTTCTTGAAGATCCATTTGCACTCAACGGCCTTTCGGTCGCTAGGAGGGTCCACCAAAGTCCATACATGGTTTTCGCTCATGGATCCCAATTCGGATTTCATGGCTTCTAGCCATTTCTCAGAGTCTGGGCTCATCATCGATTCCTCATAGTTCGTAGGTTCACTGTCTTCTACTAACAAGACAGTCAAGACAGGGTTGCCGTACCACTCAGGAGGGGCACGCGACCTTGTCGACCTGCGACGTTCAGTAGCAGCATCGTCCGAAGCTTCATGATCCTTGTCATTAGCTTCCTCTATTGTTGGTGCAGGCGGCACTGGAACAATTTCAGGTGTTGCGCTACTCTCCAATTCAAGAGAAGGTTCAATAACCTCGTCTAGCTCTACTTTCCTCCCACTCACTTCTTTCGAGAGAAACTCCTTCTCAAGAAAGGAACCGTTCTTTGCGACAAACACTTTGCCTTCGGTTCTGTGATAGAAGGTATACCCAATAGTTTCCTTAGGGTATCCTATGAAGACGCATTTCTCCGCTTTGGGTTCGAGCTTGTCCGGCATCAACTTCTTGACGTAAGCTTCGCATCCCCCAACTTTAAGAAACGACAACTTAGGTTTAGCACCAAACCACAGTTCATACGGTGTCGTCTCAACGGATTTAGATGGAACCCTATTTAAAGTGAATGCATCGGTTTCTAATGCATAACCCCAAAATGATAACGGCAAATCAGTAAGAGACATCATTGATTGGACCATATCTAATAGGGTTCGATTCCGGCGTTCAGACACACCATTGCGCTGTGGTGTTCCGGGTGGCGTGAGTTGTGAAACGATTCCACTTGTTTTAAGATGCGTGAAAAAATCATAACTCAAATATTCACCTCCACGATCGGATCGTAGAAACTTAATCTTTCTGTTATGATGGTTCTCCACTTCATTCTGAAATTCCTTGAACTTTTCAAATGTTTCAGATTTATGTTTCATTAAATAGATATACCCATATCTACTTAAGTCATCGGTGAAAGTGAGGAAATAGCGATATCCACCGCGCGTCGAAACACTCATCGGTCCGCATACATCGGTATGTATGATTTCCAACAAGTCCGTTGCTCGCTCCATCATACCGGAGAACGGGGTTTTGATCATGTTGCCCATGAGGCATGGTTCGCATGTGTCAAATGATTCAAAATCAAGAGACTCCAAAAGTCCATCAGAATGGAGTTTCTTCATGCGCTTTACACCAATATGACCTAGACGACAGTGCCACAAATAAGTAGTATTATCACTATCTACTTTGCATCTCTTAGCCTCAATGTTATGGATGTGTGTTTCATCCCTTTCGAGATTTAGAAGAAATAAACCATTCACTAGAGGTGCATGACCATAAAAGATGTTACTCATATAAATAGAACAACCATTATTCTCCGATTTAAATGAATAACCGTCTTGCAATAAACACGATCCAGAAATAATGTTCATGCTCAACGCAGGCACATAATAACACTTATTAAGGTTTAAAACTAATCCCGAAGGTAAAACTAAGGAGAGCGTGCCGACGGCCATCACATCAACTCTTGATCCGTTGCCAACGCGCATCGTCACCTCATCCCTCGCAAGCCGCCGTCTATTCCGTAGCTCTTGTTTCGAGTTACAAATATTAGCAACTGAACCGGTATCAAATACCCAGGCACTACAACGAGGGCTAGTAAAGAAAACATCAATAACATGTATATCAAATATACCTTTGATGGTGCCAGCCTTCTTGTCCGCTAAGTACTTCGGACAGTTGCGCTTCCAGTGACCCTTGTCCTTGCAATAGAAGCACTCAGTGTCCGGCTTAGGACCAGACTTGAGCTTCTTCTCAGCAGGGGCAACGCGCTTGCCGCCACCTTTCTTGAAGGACTTCTTTGCACCCTTACCTTTCTTAAAGGAGGGTTTGTTGACCATCAACACATGATTATCCTTCTTGATGTCCACCTCCGCAGCCTTCAGCTTTGCGAAGAGCTCGGTGATCGTATCAGTGGAACCAATCTGATTATGAGTCACTACAAAACTTTTGTAGCTGGGAGGGAGTGATTGCAGAACCCTGTCAATCTTGAGCTCCTCTGGAATCGTGCATTCCAGTTTCTCAAGGCGTTGAGTGTAGCCCGTCATCTTTATGGCGTGCTCACTAACGGAACTCCCTTCCTCCATCTTGCAGTTAAAGAACTTCTCGGAGATCTCATATCTCTCAGAACGGGCCTGAGTCTGAAACATGGTTTTCAGCTCCTCGAGAATCTCGAAGGGCCCGGGATACTCTTCAAAACGATTTTGAAGCTCCGGTTCCATAGAAAACAACATGGTGCTCTTAATCACACCATAATCATCTTTACGCGACTGATAGACAGCTTTCTCATCAGCCGGCGCAGTTGCAGCAGGGGGGTCACCTAACGCCTTCCCAAGGACATAGTCCTTTTGTCCGCCAGACAGAATGATTCTTAGATTGCGGAACCAATTGGTGAAGTTAGACCCATTGTTTCTAAGCTTTTCCTTCTCAGCAAAAACATTGAAGTTGAAGTTGGACTTGGCCATGTGATCTACAGTATTGGCAAGTACAATTTAGACTATGTTCATGATAAATAGTTCAACTTAATCAAATTACTAGATGAACTCCCACTAAATTCAACATCCCTCAAGTTGTTTAGTGAACACGATCCAAATTCACCACACCTAATCCGATCATCACGAGAAGAGATGTGGTTTCAATGGTGGACAACAAAGTGTCGATCATATCATTCATATGACTCATGCTTAACCTTTTGGTTCTTGTGTTCCGAGGCCATGTCTGTACATGCTAGGCTCGTCAAGCTAGAACCAAGTATTTCTGCGTGTGCAAAACTGGCTTGCACCCGTTGTATGTGAGCGTAGAGTCTATAGCACCCGATCATCACGTGATGCTTGGACACGACGAACTTTTGCAACGGTGCATACTTGGGGAGAACACAGTTTTTATCTTGATCTTTAAGTGAGGAATCATCTTATAATGCTACCGTCGCGATCTAAGCATAATAAGATACATAAAGGGATAAACATCACATGCATATAACTTTATGTGACATGGTATAGCCAATCCTTGCGCAATGATCTCCATCTTGTGCGTTCCGGCATGATCTCCATCACTCCACCATGATTGCCTCCACCACGAATAGCAACTACAACTATTGCTAACTACTTAGCGATAACGTAAAGCTATTACATGGCGCATAAGAAGTTGACACACAGGTCATACACAATTATAAAGACAACCATATGGCTCCTGCCGGTTGTGTACTCATCGACATGCAAGTCGTGAAACATTACAAAACATGATCATCGCATACATTATACACATCACATCTTGGGCCATACCATATCACAGAAAACACTTCCTGCAAAAACAAGTTAGACGCCTCTACTTTGTTGTTGCATGTTTTACGTGGCTTATGGGAGTAGATGCTAAGAACGATTCTTACCTACGGAAAGCCACAACGGTGATATTATGGTTGCCAAACTCCGGTGTTAATCCCATGACAACTATAGTGAGAGAAACTGACATCCACCAGCCGCATGTGTGGAACAAGCCACACGTCAAGTGCGGAGCCGGTCTCGCGAACGACGTCGCGTAAGGTTGGCCTGGACCGCTTCAATCTCACTATCCCGCGTCATAAGAAGAACACAAACAATAGGCTTGCAACAGAAAACATCAACACCCGCAACAACCATGTTGCGTTCTACTCGTGAAACACATCTACGCATAGATCTAGCTCTAATACCACTGAAGGGTTTCGCGGCATAGTAAATCAAAATTTTCTACGGAGCGAACAGAGGAAAAGCCAAGATCTAATCTAGGAGATGCAAACAACGAGAGAGATTGGATGAGATCTTCATACCCTTAAAGATTCGCACAGCGGAACATTCGTCGGAACGTGGGTGATGTAGTCGTACTCGCTTCTCCTCCTCGCGATCCGATCCGATCTAGCACCACAAGTGGCGGTGCCTCCGTGAGATGCACACGTGCAGCACCTCGACGTCTCCTCCTTCCTCGGACCAGCAAGTATGGTGGAGAGATAGATTGGATCTACAACACGACGGCGTGGTGTATATGGTGGAGAATTTCTGCAGCAGGGCTTCGCCTACAAACAGTCGAGAGGGAGAGAGGAAGGGCAGCAGGACAACTAGGGTTTGGAGGCAAGGTGTCGGGGGGAGGGAGCACACCAGCCCTCTATATATAGAGGGGGGCGGCCAGCCCTTGCCCCTCCTCCAAGCCTTGGGCCGGCGGCCAAGGGAGGGAGAAGTGGGGGGCAAGGACTCTCCCCCTTCTAGAAACCCTATCTCTAGTTTAAACGAGTTTAAACTCTCTAGGATCGGCTGGGCCCTATGGGGCCTTGTGCCCCTGGCCCAATGCGGCCAGGACACTCCCTCATAGGCCCATGCCCCCTTCCGGAAGGTGGGGCCACGTTGGTCCCCTTCCGGAAGGTTCTAGAAGCTTCCGGTACAATACCGATTAACCCGGAACAATTCTGAACCCCAAAAACTGCATTGCCTTATATGAATCTTATTCTCCGGACCATTCCGGAACCTCTCGTGATATCCCGGATCCCATCCAAGACTCCGAAAAAAAATTCATAAACCAATTATCCAATCTATCCTAGCGTCGAGACACGTTAAGTGTGTGACCCTGCGGGTTCGAGAATATGCAGACATGATCTTCTATCAATAATCAACAGCGGGGTCTGGGCACCCATATTGACTCCCACACATTCATCGATGATCATATCGGATGAACCACGATGTCAGGATTCAAACAATCCCATATATATTCCCTTCGTCTCGCGATATTTTACTTGCCCGAGATTCGATCGTCGGTACCGTCATACCTAGTTCAATCTCGTTCACAGCAAGTACTTTACTCGTTCCGTAATCCGATATCACTTTGTGATTAACTCCTTAACCACATGCTTGCAAGCGGTGTTGATATCGATTACCGAGTGGGCCCGAAGTATATCTCTCCAACTTGGGAGGGACAAATCCCATCTCGATACATACAACCCAACAGATACTTTCCGATCACCTGAGAGACACCTTTATGATCACCCTCTCATAGGATGACGTTTGATGACCTCAAAGATTTCTTCGATACCAGGGAGTTGTATTATCTCATGGTCTAAGGAATACAATATTTGACATAAGAAAAGCTTCGCAAAGACGAACACGATGACACGATCTAATTGCTTCGCTTAGTTTGGGTCTGTCCATCATATCATTCTCCAATGATATGATCTCATTATCAATTGACAACTCATGTCTATGGTTAGGAAACCTTAACCATCATTGATCAATGAGCTAGTCCATATAGGCGTACTAGGGACACGGTGTTGTTCACAAACCACACAAGTATTAAAGTTTCCGCTTAATACAATTCTAGCATGGAATATAAACTTTATCATGAACAAGAATTATAATAATAACATCTTTATTATTGCCTCTAGGGCATAATTCCAACAGCCGGGAAGAGCTTCAGACCCTCCCCCGATCTAGGGACGATGATGGCGGCGAATACAAACGGTTTCGTGGAATTTTGATCGGGTCCTTAGGGTTTAGGCGTCGGGGGTTTCTTATAGGCGAAGAGGCAAGGCAGGGGCCACCAGGGCGGCTGCACCCTCCCCAGGCGCGGGGTGGGCCCACCCGTGTGGCCAGGGGGTGTGGCTCCCTAGTGGGTCTCCTCTGTCTCGTACTCCGGCTTCGTGTTCCCCACGGCAAAATATTGACTTTGGCTTTTGTCCCGTCCAATTCCGAGAATATTGATTTTCTGCCTTTGTGGAACCAAAAATAGAAAAAAAAAACAGGCAACTGGCACTATGGCATCTTGTTAATAGGTTAGTACCAGAAAACATATAAAAACACCTCAAAGTGTGGACAAAGCAAAGGAAAGTAGATACTAAACAAGCATGGAACATAAAAAATTATAGATACGTTTCCGACGTATCAATACCAAGTTTGATATTTTTCCTTCCAACTATGTCACATAATATGACACCACGCGGAGGGTTCGCATTGTTTGGATCGTTTTTGAATTTATTATTCTTGTTTTAAACTATCGTCAAACTTTAATTATCGAACGGCGATATGAAGATTCTTAACTCGGGGCTGAGCCTCTCTAAACTTGTATTGGATCTATGATGAAATAACATATTGTGAACCTAAAAATGATTTTTATAAAAAATCATAAGCATCAGATCATGTAACTGTAGTTCATATCTGACCCACCTACTACCGATTCAGGAGGAATTTATCTTTTTCACTAGGGGTGGACAGAATGGTTTGATATCCCCTTGTTTGGACATTTTCCATGTAAAGTTGTGTAGTATTTTTGAAAAAATGGACGGTAGCATTTTGAGTTAGACATTTGGTAGTTGCTTCACAAAATCCCCCTTTTTTTAGCTCGGAAATTGGAAAATGGCTTTTTGGTGTGACGAAAAGGAAAACTTCCTCCTGCAACATTTATTTGCCATCCCATGATGCACATGCATGCACAATATAGGAATATTATCACAAACTATGTCCTGATTCTAGCCATAACATTGGTCATTTGACCCAAAAGTCAAGAAACCTCGAATGAGATAGCTCATTTTGTGAAGGTTTTTTGACACATAATAAATATATCAAGTTTTATATTTTTCCTTCCAACAATGTCACATAATATGATACCATGTGAAGGTTTCGCATTGTTTGGATCATTTTTTAATTTATTATGCCTATTTTGAACTATCGTCAAACTTTGTCGAACGACGGGTATGAAGATTCTTAGCTAGGGTATGAGTCTCTCTAAACTTGTATTGGATATTTGATGAAATAGAATATTGTGAGCCTAAAAATGATATTTGTAAAAAATAATGAGCATCAGATCATGTACCTGTAGTTCATATCTGACCCACTTCCTACCGATTCGGAAGGGATTTTATCTTTTTCATCAGGCGTGGACAGAAAGGTTTGAGATTCCCTAATGGGATATTGTCCATATAAGGTGGTCTAGTATTTTGTAAAATGGGGTGGTAGCATTTTGAATTAGCCATTTGGTGGTTGCTTCACAAAATCCCCCGTTTTTTGCGCATGGAAAATGGAAAATGGCTTTTTGGTGCGACGAAAAGGAAAACTTCCTCCTGCAACATTGTTCGTCATCTCATGATACACATGCATGCATAATATGGGCACATTATCATAAACTATTCCTTTATTCTAGCCATAACATTGGTCATTTGACCCGAAAGTCAGGAAACCTCGAATGAGATGGGTCATTTTGTGAAGGTTTTTTGACTCGTAACCAATATACAAAGTTTGATATTTTTCCTTTCAACTATGTCACAAAATATGATACCACGCGAAGGTTTCGCATTGTTTGGATCATTTTTAAATTTCTTATTCCTGTTTTCAACTATCGTCAAACTTTATCGAACGACGGGTATGAAGATTCTTAGCTCGGGCCTGAGCCTCTCTAAACTTATATTGGATCTTTGATGAAATAGCATATTGTGAACCTAAAAATGATTGTTATAAAAAATCATAAGTATCAGATCATGTACCTGCAGTTCATATCTGACCCACTTACTACCAATTCAGGAAGAATTTGTCTTTTTCATTTGGGGTGTACGGAAAGGTTTGAGATCCCCTTGTTTCTACACTGTCTATGTAAAGTTGTCTAGTATTTTTTAGAAATGGGATGGTAGCATTTTGAATTATAGATTTGGTGGTTGCTCATAAAATCCCTATTTTGCGCTCGGAAAATAGAAAATGGCTTTTTGGTGCGACGAAAAGAAAAACTTTCTCCTGCAACATTGTTGGCCATCCCATGATGCACATGCATGAACAATATAGGAATATTATCACAAACTATGTCTTGACTCTTGCCATAACATTGGTCATTTGACCCGACAGTTACGAAACCTCGAATGAGATAGTTCATTTTGTGAAGGTTTTTTGACACATAATCAATATACCAAGTTTCATATTTTTCCTTCCAACTATTCCACATAATATGACACCACACAAAGGTTCCGCATTGTTTTGATCGTTTTTGAATTTCTTATGTATGTTTTAAACTATTATCAAACTTTTTCCAACGGCGGGTTTGAATATTCTTAGCTTGAGGTTGAGCCTCCTAAACTTGTATTAGATTCCTTATGAAATAGCATATTTTGAACCTAAAAATGACTTTTGTAAAAGATAATGAGCATCAGATCATGTACTTGTAGTTCATATCTGACCCACTTCCTACCGATTCGGCAGGAATTTGTCTTTTCCATCATGGGTGGACAAAAAGGTTTGAGATCCCCCCCGTTGGGACATTGTCCATATAAGGTGGTTTAGTATTTTTAAAATATGGGGTGGTAGCATTTTGAACTAGAAATTTGGTGGTTGCTTCACAAAATCTCATATTTTTTGCGCTAAAAAAATGGAAAATGGTTTTTTGGTGCGAAAAAAAGGAAAACTACCATCTGCAACATTGTTCGCCATCTCATGATGCACACGCATGCATAATATGGGCACATTATCACAAACTATGCCTTGATTCTAGCCATAACATTGGTCGTTTGATCCGAAAGTGAGGAAACCTCGAATGAGATAGGTCATTTTGTGAAGGTTATTTTTGACACATAATCAATATACCAAGTTTGATATTTTTCCTTCCAGCTATATCACATAATATAACACCACGCGAAGTTTTCGCGTTGTTTAGATCATTTTTGAATTTCTTATGTCTGTTTTAAACTATGGTCAAACTTTGTCAAACGGCGGGTATGAAGATTCTTAGCATGAGGCTGAGCCTCTCTAAACTTGCATTAGATCTCTGATGAAATAGCATATTGTGAACCTAAAAATGATTTTTATAAAAAATAATAACCATCAGATCATGTGCCTGTTGTTCATATCTGACCCACTTCCTACCGATTCGGTAGGAATTTGTCTTTTTCATCAGGGGTGAACGGAAAGGTTTAAGATCCCTTATTTGGACATTGTCTATGTAAGCTGGTCTAGTATTTTTGAAAAATAAGGTGGTAGCATTTTGAATTAGTTATTTGGTGGTTGTTTCACAAAATCCCCTGGTTTTTGCGCTCAGAAAATGGAAAATGGCTGGTGCGACAAAAAGGAAAACTTCCTCCTGCAACATTGTTCGCCGGCCCATGATGCACATGCATACACAATATGGGCACATTATCACAAATATGCCTTGATTCTAGCCATAACATTGGTCATTTTACCCGAAAGTCAGGAAACCTAGAATGAGATAGGTCATTTTGTGAAGGTTTTTTTGACACATAATCAATATACCAATTTTGATATTTTGCATTCCAACTGTCACATAATATGACATCACGCGAAGGTTTCACATTGTTTTGATCATTTTTGAATTTTTTATGCCTGTTTTAAACTATGGTCAAAACAGTGAGCATGAAGATTCTTATTCAACATGAATATCTAATATTTGAGTGTAGATAGATATATCTTGTCGTGGGAATGGTCACGGCAGTTGCTGCAATCGGCAATGAGTAGTAGAACGAGGGGCAAGGGCGGCCAGCCATCTGCGGTGCGAGATGAGGGCGGAGACACAAGGTTTTACCCAGGTTCGGCCCCCCGGAGGGTAAAGACCTACTCCTGCTAGATTGTATTATGATGGTGGTACAATGGGCGAGCTCGGTGGCTAGGCAGCGAGTCGCTTGGGTGTATGATGGAACGTATCTCTACACGCCCTATAGGGAGGTTTATATAGACTCACCTCCCCTAGGGTTTACATATCTCAACCGAAACAGTTAAGGCTCCGGTAATCGTTTGACCTAACCCGACTGGGCCTATCTAGTCGCCTGGGCCTTCAGCTTCCAATCGCTTGGATCTACACCGGGCCTTGATCCAGTCGCCGTCTTGCAGGCCCACTCGCCAGTTCCTGGGCCAGTCGGAAACGTCCTGCTAGGTATACCCCGGTAGGCATATCCCCATCAGTAGTCCCCAAGGCCGTCGTTGATTGGGCGCAGGTGGTTGCTGGCAGTCGGAGTATACGGCTTGAACGCAGACATCCAGTCGAATCGTCGGCGGGCTCCTGAATAAAGGAAAAACTAGTCATTCTGATCGCAGCTTTGGCGAGTCGAGTCGGCGAAATACTTAGTCACTGTTGTAGTGATCGGGTCGGCGAGCCGAGTGGCTGAAGTTGGACCGTTAAACGTTGTCAAACTAGCCGTTGGGGTAATCAAACGGTAACTTTCGGCGTAATCACCGCATAGTAACGGCTCCCTCATTTGGCGGGTAAAAACCGCTATATAAGGGGAATGGCAAGCGATCGGAGAACCACCTCCTCGTCATTTCCTCTGATTGCGCGCACTTTCTCCTTCCTCCGCATCGCGATCCAGCCGACCCGAAATCCTCCGACCCCCCACGAATCCTTCCGTCAATGGCTCCCTCCACCGAGCCTTGGGGTAGATCTAAGTGTACGAGGGCGCAACTGGCGTCCTTCGAGGAGGCCGGGATCCTGCGCGCCGGCAGGTGGCGCATCCCTGCGGCCGGAGAGGTGACCCTGAACCCGCGCGAGGGAGAGTTCATCTGCTTCACCAGCCACCTGGAGCGGGGGCTGGGATTCCCAACATCTCTCTTCTTCCGGCGCTTCTGCGCCTTCTACGGGATCCAACCGTCGGACCTGGGCCCGCACAGCATCGAGCAGCTCGCCATTTTCGTGGCGTTCTGCGAGTGCTACCTAGGCTGCAGGCCCTACTTCCCCCTGTGGCAAGATCTATTCCACGGGCGAATCAGTCGCGAGGAAGCGGGTGGCCCAATGCTTGTCGCGGGCGGCCTGACGTTCCAACTGAAATCGAAGGCTTCTTTCTTCGATCTGATGCTACCCGCCAAGGCGGCGAGCCAATGGAAGAACTCTTGGTTCTACGTCACCAAGGCGACCCCAGACGGCGAGGTGGTGATCCCAAGGTACTCTGCCGACCGGCCTGAACCACGCCGACTTCAAGTCGGCAAGCTTCCAACAGACCAGCGAATGGTCGTGGACGAAATGCTTCAGACCATTCGCGGCCTGAAGAAGAGGGGCCTCCTGCCCATCAATCTGTACAACTGCTGGCTCGGGCGGCAACTTGTCCCCCTGGCCCGCCGCGACCACTATATGTACGAGTACGCCGGCCGGGAGGACTCGACGAAGTCCTGCCTCGACGAGTGGCAACTCGAGGATTATCTCCTGTCTCTGAAGAAGATCACCCAGGCGACGTACCTCGACGCGAAGGTCGGGGTCGCCCCCTACACCGCGAAGCATCCAGCCCCAACGGTAAGTCATCCTTTCATCATTCGCAGTCGCAGTTAAATGCAGTCGCGGTCATACTGATGTTGTTTATGCCTGTTGCAGCTATTTCAAGTAGTTGAGGGGTGGCTTCCGCCCGCGGATGACGAGAATTCAAGCTCGTCCGTCCGGGAGGTGGGCGAATCGCCTCCAGCGAGGGGAGGCGTCGAGAGCGACGGGAGTGGCGACGACGACGAATCCGAAGAAGAGGTCGCCCCGCTGGTCCGGAAAACGCGCGGGCAGCGGCAGCGTGAGCTTGAGGCGAGCAGAAGCCTCGAGCGTCATGATGACGATGACGAGCTCCCCGAGCACACCTCGCGTCGTGAGGCTACTCCCTCGAAGAAGAAGAAGAAGAAGAAGAAGAAGAAGAAGAAGAAGAAGAAGAAGAAGAAGAAGAAGAAGAAGAAGAAGAAGAAGAAGAAGAAGAAGAAGAAGAAGAAGAAGAAGAACGAGAAGGAGGTTAAGGCCCCTCCGAAGAAGAAGACGAAGCCAGCAAAGCAGGCGTCTCCGTCTCACTCGCCAAGCAGCTCCGACGCCACCAGCCTGGCCGGGGGCGAAGCCCCACAGGAGGCGACGGCGCCGGGTATCGCCGCCATCCAGACCGAGGTGCCCCTAGCCTCGATGCCTCCGCCGTTCGCCCCAATCTCTGGGTCGAGGACTGCTCCAGTCGCGGTAGCTTCGCCGCCCAAGGGTGCTCCTGCCGAAGATGTTTCAGAGGCTCCAGCCGTAGCCTCAACAACGAAGAAACCGTCCGTGTCCTGGGCACGCGACGTCCTGGAGATGGGCCTCAGTCGCCGACTGGGCCCCAAACTAGAGAAGTCGGCCGGCATCCACACGGGGATACGCTTCATTCCAGTCGCCAAGTGAGTTTGCTCACCTACTTTTGTATTTCATTGTACTTGGATTATCTTGCTCACGTAACCAATTTGTAGGACCGGAGCGAAGAAGATAGGCCATCCGACCGTGGCTAAGGTGCCACCCGTCGTCAGCGAGGAAGATCCCTCCCGGAAGAGGAAGGCGGACGAAGTCGTCGTTCCTGCGGATAGTGCCAAGAAGGCCAAGGGCGACGAAGTTGTCACGGTCTCCGACAACACGGCGATCGCGCCGAGTGAACCCGTAATGGAGGCGGCCTTACCCACGAGGGAGGGTGGTCCCTCGCCTGGGGCGGCCGAGCCGGCCTCCTTTGGTGTCAGTGCCTCCATCGCAACGTTCCCGCGCTTCATGGCCAGAGCGGCTACAGCGAGTGGTACCTCGCCCTCGAGCCATGCGCCTAGGGTCGCCGATACGGAGGTCGAGCAGCGTCGCGGGCACACGCCGGCTCTCCTCGCGTACGTGGATGCGATACAACTTCATGGCATGCTTGGCACAGCCATCCAGGTATGTCCAGTCCCCGAGGATCAGGCTGGTGTGTTACAGCGGTCTGATTCTTTTAATGTCGTGTTTTTATTTGTCGCGTCCAGTCCCTGAGTGCGCGCTCGCTGAATTTCAATGGGTGGGCACTTAGGATTTTTTGATTGCCAGTCCCCGAGTGCGCCCTTGCTGAATTTCAGCGGGTGGGCACTTAGGATTATTTGATTGCCAGTCCCCGAGTGCGCACTCGCTGAATTTCAGCGGGTGGGCACTTAGGATTTTTTGATTGCTAGTCCCCGAGTGGGCACTCGCTGAATTTCAGTGGGTGGGCACTTAGGATTTTTTGATTGCCAGTCCCCGAGTGCGCACACGCTGAATTTCAGCGGGTGGGCACTTAGGATCTGCTTTGGTTAACTGTTTGAATTGTGTACAGGGTCTGCAACATGAGTTAGCTGACCGGCTTGCTGCGAAACACCGTGCGGAGAAGGAACTGGCCACCGCCCAAGAGGCTAATAAGGGGCTTCAGGAAGTTGCCGCGAAGGCAGAGGAGGCCCGCCAGGGACTTGTCCCAGCGAGTGAGTTGGCAGCGGCTCGATCGGCGTTGAGCTCGGCTGAAAAGCGGATCGCCGACCTCGAGCGCGAGCTGAGGGAGGCGAAAGAGGAAGCGAGTTCGGCGGATGGTCGAGCCAAGGCTGCCGTTACGGCCGCCGCGGAAGAGCGTAAAGTTTCTGATGCCCTTGTTGCTGGGCTTCAGGATGATTATACTTCGCTTCAGAGCTTCATCACGGATCTCTCCCGTCCCTTGATTGGTGAGTGTGTCTGCCCCTGCCTGTTGCATGTGCCTTTTTGTAATGTCCGATTTACTCATTGTTATCTTCTATCCGCAGGTCGTATCCTTGATATCCCGGAAGAGGCGAGCTCGTTCGACGTGCGGCAATGTGTGGCCACGCTCGTCGATTCGGTGACGTTGTCGGTGACCTGCATCCGGGCCTACCTCCAGGAGATGTCGCCCACGGAAGTAATTCCCAGCGACCTCGTCGAGGTGTGGTGGTACTTGGAGAAGGCGCTGGCGGGTGAGCTGACGACGTACCCGTCAAAACCGTACACGCCCTTCATTCGCAATCGCAAGGGTGCTGGCGAGTCGTCGTCGAAGCCTGCGGAGTAGAATAGTTTGCCATGGGGCGTTAGTAGCAGATCTGCCGTTTGGGCATATTTTGTAATTTGAGACGATTGTAACATGATATTAATGAGATATCGTGTTGTTTTGTGATTTGTCGTGTGTTTTTCTATTGAGGGTTGAACGAGTCCCCGAGCGCGTCCGCCCTTTTTATGGGGTTTACCTCGTTTGTTATGTGTTTGCGGGTTTTTTTTTTGAATGTTTTGTTATTGTGGTCGACTCGCCCGGACTCGGAGAGCCAGTCGCAAGGCGACTCCCTTGAGCGCTCTGTACTTCACCGTTTTCCCGAGCGCGAACGAGGTCGGGTGGCCGAGTCCCCGAGCGTGGTACTTGGTTGTTCTAGGCGCAACTCGAGGGTGGGTGAGGACTTGGCGCGTTAGTTTGAGCGCGTCACTCCTGCCTGGCCCGTTGGGTCAGTCGCATGGCGAGTCCTGGGCATGCTCTCATACTTGGCGTTTTCCCAAGCCGCTCGCGCTGAACTGGTCGCCAGTCCCCGAGCGTGGTACTTGGCCGTTCGAGTCGCTATGTCGAGGATGCGGAGGATCATGGTCGCTGTGAGAAGCGAATGCAGTTGTCTTGGCTCGTAGAGCAAGTCGGGCTAGGCGACTCCAATGGGGCTCCGGGTAGGCGTTTTTCGTGGACGTTGCAAGACCTGGGGTGACCCAGTGCCCTTGTAACGCACTACTTGGCCGTGCCGATTGTTGTACCAAAGGTTGACTTCTGCAATTAGCTTGACGCTGTTATTACGAGTGCGAGTGGCACAAGACACGGAGAGTAGGCGCAATTTGCGGTAACCAATTCTTTTTATTTCACAGCGACTGGAGGGTACATATGTGGGGTTCTAGGAGTAGAACTTCCGTAGGAGGTTTACATTCCACGGTCGCTTGACGTTGAGTTCGCCGTCCCTACGGACGTCGACGAGGTAGTAGGCTTTGTTGCCGAGTACTTGTCCGATGGCGAATGGTCCCTCCCACGGAGGGGAAAGCTTGTGCATGCCCTTCTTGTCCTGGATGAGGCGCAGCCCCAGGTCGCCTTCTTGGAAGGTGCGAGTTTTCACCCGTCAGCTGTGATAGCGGCGGAGTCCTTGTTGGTAGATGGCGGTGCGTGATCGAGCGAGGTCACGTGCCTCGTCAAGTTGATCGACTGCGTCCTGGCGGGCGAGTTCGTTCGCAGCCTCCGTGTAGTGGACGTCCCGTGGCGAGTCATGCTCGAGGTCGGTGGGCTTGACTGCCTCGGCGCCATACACCATGAAGAAGGGGGTGAACCCTGTTGACCTGTTGACCCAGGTGCGGGTGCCCCAGATGACGGAGGGTAGCTCCTCGACCCAGCACCCGGCGGTGCGCTCGAGTGGTACCTGGAGACGCGGCTTCAGGCCGTGGAGGATGCTCTGGTTGGCCCGTTCCGCCTAGCCGTTGGATTCCGGGTGGGCGACTGACGCGAGGTCGATCCGGATGTGGTGTTCCTCGCAGAACTCGGCCATGGCTCCTTTGGCGAAGTTGGTGCCGTTGTCCGTGATAATGCTGTTTGGGAACCCGTAGCGATATATGAGCTCGCGTAGGAATTTAGTGGTGGTCTTCCCGTCACATTTCCGGACTGGTTTGGCCTCCACCCACTTTGTGAATTTGTCGACCGCGACCAGGAGGTGGGTGTAGCCAGAGGGAGCCTTTTTGAAGGGGCCTACCATGTCCATACCCCACACGGAGAATGGCCAGGTGATGGGGATTGTCTTGAGAGCGGAGCTCGGCACATGCGTCTGGTTGGCGTACTTCTGGCAGCCGGCGCACCGCTGGACAATGTCGACGGCATCGGCGTGTGCGGTGGGCTAGTAGAAGCCATGCCGCATGGCCTTGGCGACCAGGGAGCGGGCGTCGGCGTGGTGGCCGCAGTCGCCGGAGTGGATGTCGTGGAGGATCTTGCGTCCTTCGGCGGGTTGGACGCAGCGTTGGAACACGCCGGTGACGCTGCGCTTGTGGAGCTCGCCGTCGATGATGGTGAAGGATTTGCATCAGCGTGCGATCATCCGGGCGACCGTCTTGTCTGCCGGCAGGGTGCCGACCTCCAGGTAGGCGACGTAGGGCTTGGTCCAGTCATCTGGCTCGGTGACGAGTGCGACCAGGGCTGCCTCTGGCTGCAGCGGGACTCCGATGTCGATCTCCCTTGGGGGAGAGACTGATGGCTTGGTGATCGTGTCGAGGAAGACGCCGGCGGGTGGTGCGAGTCGAGCCGACCCAATGCGAGAGAGTGTGTTGGCCTCCTCGTTCTTCCGCCTGTCAATCCACTCGACGGAGTAGCCTGCGAAGTGTCCGCCCAGCTTGTCCACTGCTTGGCGTTATGCCGCCATGGTGGGGGAGACGGCGTCGCAGGTGCCAGCGACTTGCCCAGCGACGAGGTCGGAGTCTCCGTAGCAGCGTAGGCAGTTGACGTTCATCTCCTTGGCAGCTCGCATGCCGTGGAGTAGGGACTCGTACTCGGCCATGTTGTTGGTGCAGGGGGTGAAGTCGAGGCAGAGGACGTAGCAGAGCTTGTCGCCCTTCGGTGAAGTCAGCACGATCCCTGCTCCTGCGCCGTTCGCGTTCTTCGAGCCGTCGAAGTGCAGGCTCCAGTAATGGAGGTATGGCAGCTTTTCTGGCTGCTGGGCCTCTTCCCAGTTGGCGATGAAGTCCGCTAGAGCCTGCGACTTGATCGCTTTTCGTGGCTCGTACTTGATATTATGGACGCCGATTTCGACGGCCCACTTAGCGACTCGCCCAGTCGCCTCACGGTGCTGAGAAGACGACCGTGATCAGGTGCTCCTGGAAGTAGTGCGGCAGGCGCCGCTGTGCTCTGAAGACCGCGTATACCAGTTTCTGGTACTGTGGGTATCGTTGGCGCGACTCAGTGAGGACCTCGCTGATGTAGTACACCGGTCGCTGTACTGGGCGCTCCTTTCCTTCCTCCGGCCGCTCGACGACCATGACGACGCTGACGACGCGCTCGGAAGCCGCGACATAGACCAGCATGGGTTCTTTGTCGGCGGGGGCGGCGAGTAGCGGTGCGGCGAGTAGCACCTTCTTGAGGTCGCGGAGTGCGTCGTCCGCCTCCTTGTCCTACTGGAAGGTGGGGTTTTTGCGCATCAGACGGTATAGGGGCATCGCCTTTTCGCCCAGGCGGGGGATGAAGCGACTGAGAGCCGCTACTCGCCTGGCCAGCTTCTGGACGTCGCGCAGGCACTCGGGTTTGCCGAGTCGGGCGATCGTGTCGATCTTGGTGGGGTTCGCCTCGATCCCTCGCTTGGAGACGACGTATCCCAGTAGTTTTCCTGCTGGTACACCGAAGGTGCATTTGCCTAGGTTAAGCTTTATCTTGTATTTTTGCAAGTTGGCGAATGTTTCCGCCAGGTCGGCGAGTAGATCACCCTGGCGAGCGGATTTGACGACCACGTCATCGATGTAGACGTGGATGTTGCGGCCAATTTGGCTCGCGAGGCACTCTTGCATGCACCGCTGGTAGGTCGCCCCGGTGTTCTTGAGGCCGAAGGTCATGGCGGTGTAGCAGAAGGCTCCGAATGGCGTGATGACGCCGTCTTCTCCTCGTCCTCGACAGCCATTTTAATCTGGTTGTATCCAAAGTAGGCGTCGAGGAAACATAGCGACTCCGAGCCCGCGGTGGAGTCGATTATTTGGTCGATCCGCGGGAGGACGAACTGCTCCTTCGGGCAGGCGCTGTTCAAGTTTGTGTAGTCGATACACATCCTCCAGGTCCCGTTCTTCTTCTCGACCAGGACTGGGTTTGCCAGCCACTTGGAGTACTTGATTGGCCGGATGAAGCCTGCAGCGAGTAGACGCTGCACCTCCTCGGCGATGGCTCGGCGGCGCTCTTCATTGAAGGGCCGCAGCGACTGTTTGACGGGTCGTACTTTGGGGTCGGCGTTTAGTTTGTGCTCAGCGAGCTCCCTAGGGACACCAGGCATGTCAGAGGGCTTCCATGCGAAGATGTCCCTGTTCTCACGGAGGAACTCGATGAGTGCGCCTTCCTAGGCTGGGCTCATTCCTGTTCCGATCGTCACCGTCTGGCTGGAGTCGCCTGGGACCAGCTCGACGGTGCGGGTGTGCGTCGTTGGCTGAGGTGTTTGCGCCCTCCGAATTGGTCTTCTTGAGTATGGTGGGGTCGTCATTGTTCACCCCGCTCGCGTACTTGGCGAGCTCATCAGCGTGGTTGGCCTTTGCCGCGATGACGGCGTCGGCGAGTTCGGCTCCTTTGGCCTCGCACTCGGCGGCCATGTCGGGGTCGCCGCTGATGGTGATGACGCCGCACGGCCCGGGGAGCTTCATCGCGTTGTACGCGTAGTGTGGCGCTGCCATGAACTTGGCGAACGCCTGGCGCCCCAGGACGCAGTGGTAGGGGCTGTCGAAGGGTACCAGCTCGTAGACGATCCGCTCGGTGCGGAAGTTTGCTGGTGTGCCGAAGGTGACTGGCAGCGTGATCTTGCCGATCGGGTACGCCTTCCGACCGGGGACGATGCCGTGGAACGTGGTGTGGGTTGTCTCGATCATCGACTGCGGGAGCCGCAGCCGCCTGAAGGTGTCCAGGTACAGGATGTTGATGGAGCTGCCGCCGTCCATCAATGTCTTGGGGAGCTAGTAGTCGCCCACCTTTGGCTTGACCACCAGGGCGACTCGACCTGGGTACTCGATGCGCGGCGAGTGGTCCTGGCGGCTCCAGGTGATGGGCTGCTCCGACCAGTTGAGGAACTGGGGAACGTCCACCTGGGCCACCGCGTTGACGGCAACGGCGCGGGTGATGACCTTCTTCTCGCGCTTCGTGTTGAAGCCTGTGAAGGTATGGAGCGAGCCGGCCATGTTGCCGAATTTTCCGCCATTTGGCGGGTTGTTGTCGGGGTCCTCCCGTGCTCGCCGTGCCTTCTCAATCTCCCTGAGGGTGTGGCAGTCGGCGGTCGTGTGTGTTGCGGGTTTGCTTTCCCTGCTATGAAACGCACAAGGTTGGTTAAGGAGGGCCGCGGGGTCAAACCTTGGCTTGGCCTTGTAGTTGCCGCAGTCGCGGCGTTGTCCTCCGTCGCGGCGGAAGCTTTTGGGCTCGCGTTGTGCGTGCCCGGCGTTGGCGACGAAGTCGACTCGCCCGTCACTGCGGCGCTTGCCAGTGAGGCGAGTGTTGCTATAGCGTAGGTCGGACCGTCGTCCGTTGTCGTTGCCGCTCGTGCGGCGTTGGCCTCCCAAATCGTCGTCGGTTTCCTAGTTTGGATCTTCCTCCGCGTACCGTGGCGATCTCGAGGAGGTCCGGTATGTTGTCGAGCGTGCGAGAATGTCGCTTGAGCTTGGCGACCAAGGGCTCGTAGCGGCACGAGGTCTTGAAGCAATGGATCGCGGTGTCCGGGTGGATGCCGACCGCGTTGTACCAGAGTTCTTGCCACCGCTGGACCCAGTTGCGGGTCGACTCGCGGGGTCCCTGGACGCATCGCTCCAGGTCCTCGATGGTGGTGGCGCGGGTGTAGGAGCACTCGAAGTGCCTGACGAAGGTGTCACGCATCTCCTCCCAGGAGTCGATACTATCCTGGGGGAGGGTGTTGATCCACTGCATGCACGTCCCCTC
Organism: Avena sativa; assembly: GCA_916181665.1. Taxonomy (NCBI): domain Eukaryota; kingdom Viridiplantae; phylum Streptophyta; class Magnoliopsida; order Poales; family Poaceae; genus Avena; species Avena sativa. The sequence goes on from OV702285.1 coordinate 20,213,783, forward strand.
CATCATGGGGGGAGGTAACGGGCGGCTAGCAGGTCGGTGTGGCATGCGATCCCCATCGCCATGAGGTATGTATCGAGCCACATGGAGGGGTCGTACTTTTCTATCTCCTTCGGCGCCTTGAAGTTCGGCAGGTACTACTCGCCCCGGATCATCGGTCCGAAGCACTTGGGGCCGAGTCGACTTAGCAACCCCATCGGCTCGCCGTCGCGGCGATTGGTTAGGGTGTGTCGCAGGTCATCGGGCTAGCGTGCGCGCCAGCTTTGGTTGTTGATGATGTGGGTGCGGGCGTCGATGGGTTGACCGTTGGCGGCGACGAAGTTGGTCGCTGGCTTGGGGTCGTTGGTGGAGAGTGCCGCGTTCGCGGGTCGGTGTTGGAGCTGCAATGGCTCTGGTGGCGGGCAGTTGAGGGTGTTTGCCGCCATTGGGTGGCCACTTGAGGGCGCTCTGCTTCCCGAAGAACGCGAGTACACTCGACCCTGCGAGTCGGCGCCTGCGTTTTGCTGCTCGACGGCCTTTGCGAGCAGGGCCCTGACATACTGGATCTGTAGGGCGCCGTCGCCGGTGGCCGTGATGTTGTCGGCTGCTGCTCGGCCCGCCACGAGGTTGTCCATCGGGGTGGAGAACAGTGGGAGGCCGTTCGCGTCTCTCTCCCGTGAGGAGACTACTATCCGCGGCTGATCCCTGGGGGGTGTGCGGTTGGGTGGAGGTGGGGCGCCCATCGCCGTCGACCCTGGCGGGGGCCGGGCGCTTCCTCCTAGTGGCGCGTTCTCGCAGATCGCGCGCTCGGCCGCGTGGGCTGGGTCGTTTTCGTCGTCGAAGTTCAGGGCGCGCCCCTGGACGGTGGGGTTCAGGCGCGTCCTGATTCGCTGGTGGTGGTAGCGCGACAGCTCCTGCGCCGTCACCTGCTCAAGGCGAAATTTTTCGCGCTCGGCTTGTTCCTTGCGGACTGCCTCCGCCAGCTTCAGGCAGAGTTCCTCGACCTCCGTTGCCGTGGCGTTAGGAGGGATCGGGGTGGAGAAGGGATCCTCCGGCGGATCGGTGCCGGTCGCCATGTAGGTCGCGGCGTGGCGACCGGTCCCGTCACGGAGGTCGGCGGAATTTTCCAACCCGGAGTCGAAGTCAAAGATCCCAAGGATGGAGGGATCCTCGAAGTCTCCCACGTTGGAGACCTGGGTGATGGAGCCCGCGGGTGAAGCCGCGGTGATGGATCTGGCGAGTGACGCCGGGGTCGCCGAGTCGGCGTCGTCGTTGAGGGCCGCGGAGTTTTCGGCCACGTTGCTGTGGGCCGAGTTGTACTCAGAGGCGAGGCGATGGATCGTACGGACCTGGCTCTCGAAGAGTCGATCGCGTGGCGGCGACTCGCGGATGCGAGCCGAATCCTCCGAGACGATGACGTCGGTGAGGCCGACGAAGAGGCTGATCGTGCCGACCGGCAGGATCACGCTGTGCGTGACAGGTCGTGCCGCCGGGACGTAGCTGCTCAGCAAGATCTGGAGCATCTCGCCGATCGCTATCATGCGGCCGGTGGCGACCGTCTCGTTGATGGGCAGATTGGATCTCGCCGCAGAACACCGGCCAGACCGGCCAGGCCCCATGGTGGGCGCCACTGTCGTGGGAATGGTCACGGCAGATGCTGCAATCGGCAGCGAGTAGTAGAACGAGGGGCAAGGGCGGCCAGCCATCTGCGGTGCGAGATGAGGGCGGAGACACAAGGTTTTACCCAGGTTCGGCCCCCCGGAGGGTAAAGACCTACTCCTGCTAGATTGTATTATGATGGTGGTACAATGGGCGAGCTCAGTGGCTAGGCGGCGAGTCGCTTGGGTGTATGATGGAACGTATCTCCACACGCCCTGTAGGGAGGTTTATATAGACTCACCTCCCCTAGGGTTTACATATCTCAACCGAATCAGTTAAGGCTCCGGTAATCGTTTAACCTAACCCGACTGGGTCTATCTAGTCGCCTGGGCCTTCAGCTTCCAATCGCTTGGATCCACACCGGGCCTTGATCCAGTCGCCGTCTTGCAGGCCCACTCGCCAGTTCCTGGGCCAGTCGAAAACGTCCTGCTGGGTATACCCCGGTAGGCATATCCCCATCATATCTTATTTTTCTGCAAATTTTTATATATTATTTGTATTTTTCTAAATTAGAATGATTTTTTTATGATTCTCCTAAAAGTAATGTGATAAAAAGGAAAAAAGAAAAAAAGGACTTTGCCGTGTTTACTGTGAAATACACACGGCAAAGGTCCTTTGTCATGTATACTGCAAAATACACATGGCAAAGGGCCGGCGAGGGCACACGGTAAAGAGGTCACCGTCTACAGCTGTTAGCTTCTCCCCGTCAAGTGGACATGTGGGATCATGGGTCCCATCTCGTTGCCGTGACGACACCTATGTTGTGTGCCGCTGTCGATTTTTGCGAGTGTGCTTACTTTGCCGTGTTCTTTTGTGGGTTTTGCCGTGTATATTTCTTTACCATGTTCGTTTTTAGAAATTTTCCGTGTTCACGTACTTTGCCGCGTGTTTTCTAATTACACACGGCACGGACAAAATTTACCGTATTCTGGTCCATTCACACGGCAAAGCTCATGACAGCGGCATATTTTCCCGTAGTGCAGCAGCATTTAACAAATGCTGAACGTCACCAATAGGGACGCTATTTGTGGTGTTTCATTTCATCAAACGCCACAACTACATTCGAGTTTCTCTAAACGCCACCATTTTGTTTTAGTGGTGGTGTTCGCTATTTTTCGAATGTCTTTAGCATTTCGTCTGACAGTAGTGACGTGTATTTTCTCACGCTATCTATTATATACTAAAAGCAATATAAGAGTGTTTTTCGAGGCACCACGTTGATCCACATCACCCAAATTATATTGACCTTTAGATCTAAAATCTATTATATACTAAAAGCAATATAAGAGTGTTTTTCGAGGCACCACGTTGATCCACATCACCCAAATTATATTGACCTTTAGATCTAAAATTTATGGTTGAGATTTAAAGATAAGAGAGTTACGTAAAAAGTGGTTGGTACAAACAATAGTGAATAATGTCACGTAAAAAGTGGTTGGTACAAACAACAATCAATAATGTCAATGTCACGTTTGAGTTGTTAATAAAAAGACACACGTTCAAACAGGCAACCATACGCACCCACACTCCAAACGGATTTGGCCGGCCTCACCGGAGATCTGGTGATCACGAACCAACAAACTGCAGGTCCAATTTATACGTGAAGCACTTACGGTAGAGTCCGGTTTAAAAAGGAAAAAAAAAACAAAAGAACTCAACGTGGGTAGCTAAGACTCTGTCAAGGACATGTTAAAAAGAAAAAAAAAACACTTTGTCAAGGATTGATTACTAGCGACCCAGAGGCAGTACACGCATGCAAATAATGTATGCTAATTAATAATAGAAAAATATTAAATAAAGCAATATCTAAGAGAAAATTAACTACTGCTTGAGAAAATTAAAACAACTCTGCCTCTAGGCCGAGGCATGACAAAATTCAGGACTAAATGAATACAAAATAGAGTGCGCGCCGTCGATTCAATTGTTAATATATTTTGTAAAGGGGGAGATGTGAGTCCTGGGTATTATTGATCATGGTGATACATGTGAGATATACTAGACCACTCGCATATCCCATGATTATGCCTCAAATATTGCACTAGAGTATGAAAAGAATCCAAACTATGTATCATATTAATACATCTACAAATCATTATATTATTAAAATTGCTAGACAATAAATTATCACATTTGTTCATCTCGGCTAAAAAATATATCGGATATATAAAACTTTGATAAGGTAGATGAATATTACAAGCCTGTCATACAAATCCATAGCTATATAACACTTAAGATTTCTTTTTGTCATTTTCTCTGTTAAATTAACAATAAGAAAATGAGAGCGAAATGTGATTTTTGTTTTCATAAGAACTCCATATCAAGTAATATGACATCGCTTTGTATATAATTTACCTATTAATATGCACATACAATTATGCTTTCTTACATGGACAAGTGTCATGGGAAATTTGGGTATGATGAGCATGAGCACATGGATTTGGAAAAAGTTGCGATAAATAAAAACTATAACATCAACGTGAATCATATTGAGGTGTTTTGTACAAGAAAACATGCAGAAGACACATGTACATGAGAACAATGTGTTCTAACTTAGTAATACATCATATCCAATAAGGGATATGTATGAATAGTTGAGTTATACATGCATGTAATTTAAGTGTGTAAGAACGAATGGGTTTAGTATACACAAGTTCGGGCGTACTATGATGAAGACAAGAAGAGGCATACATGAACGGGCTGGTCGCGTGCAATGATCACAATGGCTGAAACAAGCCAAGAAGTAGTTCATTAGAAACCGCGACTCTACTATAGATAGAGGCAATCCGCTATACATGCAAGCAAGAGTATCACACGAATAGATCAATAGGGTGGCATGAGTGCACCGGTAAAACATGACATCAATATACCCACATGACATTATTTCCTATCCCAAAATGCAAAATGTGAATATCCACAAAGTATAAAATTATTTCCGGGTATCAGAAAAATAAAGATATCTGCCCTCGCATTTGCGAGGGCCACTGTGCTAGTTAGCAAAATAACAGTTATAAGGGTTTTCCTATTAGTGCCAACACTTAAGATTTCGTGTTGTCGAGTTCAGGGCCCAGATTATCAATGATACTTGAAGGCTGCGTAGGTCTGTAATATGGTGGCGACACTGGAGACGAAGGTGACCAAGGCCAGGAGCTCGGCGAGAAAGGTGAAGTAGTTGCGCTCCACGTCGACCCAGCCACTGCTCCATTCCCTCAGTAGCTCCAGCGTCATGGTCAGGTAGCTCCTGAACAGCATGTGGGTGGCCTCGCTCCCGCTCGCCGCGCCCAACACCCGGAAGAAGCTTGCCACATCCTCCATGCTCTCGTTGCGGAGCTGCTGCACCACATCTGCCTCCACCAGCACACGTGCGTCCTCCGCCGACCGCACCAACTTAGCCATAAAGGCCACGTAGGCAGACACGTCATGTGCGACGACCCGAGACGACTGCTCGAACGCCATCAGGTTCAGCAGTAGCGGCGCCGTCCCGAACTCGAGCCGCAGCTGCGGCAGCTGCAACTTGTTGTTCTCGTTTACCGTCACGGCCTTCACGGCAAGAGGGACGGGTCCCGTCACCGACGCGATGCCAACCACCGGCATCCCCGGGCCGGCGCGCGCCTTCTTGAGCTGCACCCCCATCCGCTTCATGTCGCTTGCCGACGGCACGTAGTCATCCCCCGCACGCCTCCTCCTGGCACCCTCGGGGAGAATCAAGCGCAGCAGCGCCACCCAGAACAGGTACGGGAGACGGGGCAACAGCCGCATTGCCTCCTGCGCCCAGCCGCCTTGTAGAACGCGCGGCGGCGGCCGCCAGCAGGTCCGTGCCGTGGTGATCATGGCGTGGAGAAGGTGCAGGATGTGGTCCACCCCGTCAGCGTCCGGCAGAGCCTCGCTCATGTCACGGCCCTTCTCACCGGCAAGGTAGAACAGCACGAGTTTCACGAGAAGCACCGACGGGGTGTGACCACAACTGTCAAACACCGGCAGTTTGGTGCAGGCGATCAAGTCGACGAGGATGAAGAAAGGCATCTGGTTCTCAGCGAGAATGAGGTCGATGGAGAGCTGACTCGGGCCAAACGGCGTCGCGTGCAGCGACGGCTCTTCACGGCCCATGGCGACATTGACGAGGTGCTCGATGATGAAACATCCGTCGAGCACCATCATCTGGATAAAGTCATCAGACGTGATGCCGGCCACCTCTTCGCCGACATACATGGCCCTGGCCTCCTTCTCGTGGGCAGCGACCACACGGACGTAGTCCTCGATGACGGCGAGGTGCTGCGCCCGGTCCGGGTGGCCGCGGGAGACGAGGCTTTTGAGGTAGGTCACCTTGAGAGGCTCGGCGGCACGGAGGCGGACATCCTTGTGGAACGGGCCGATGGCGACGAACCCTGGCGTGTAATCCTTGGAGTTGTTGTCGCGGAGGTGCATGGGAACGCGGGAAAGACGGTGGATGCTCGTGGTGGCCTGGTACTGCTCCTCCGGCGGCATGCCCTCCTGCTTCTCCATGAGGGTGCGCGCCAAAGATTCGACGTGAACAATAATCTCGCCGTCCATGCCTCGATCTCGTGGTATATATATCGTCGTCAGTGTACGTCCTTTGATGTAAAAAACAGTGCATGGATGCCCCGGCTTCATATATAGAGAGAGTGGCAGAATGGAATCCGACGCAGAATGAAATGGACAAGCAAGAATATATCTAAGAATTCGGTCCCCTCCAGATGTATGCTTCCGTCGGCGGCAGAGCATAACTGCTAGCTAGCTAGTAATTCTTTGCTTTACTTGTGCGCGCGGTCTTTGTATATGCAATTATGCCATCTTTGAGGAAGAAGTTTTTATTTGTAGCCGTCCGCGAAGCAAAAGCGGGAGGTGTTCTTGGCTCGCCAGCTCTAGTGCTCTCTTCGTTTAAAAAAATAAATAAAATCATATTTATAATTTTTAAAATAAATTCTGGGCATAGTCAACGTTGTATGCTACAAGCATGAAAAGTCATAACCTGAAATTCTTTATATTATGAACTACACAAAAATAACAAAATCTGATAAAATTTAAAGATGTAAAACTATCGTATACTCAGAACTACATTTTTTCATTTCTATGTAGCTCGTAATACAAAGTATATATTATAATTTTGTATTTTGCATGTTTGTGGGATAAATCATATAGGCTACATCCCAGATTTTTTCATAATTTTCTAAAGCTCAAAAGTATGAATTTCACTTGTTTTAAAAAAGGATCACCGGTAGCCATGTGCACCAAATCTTCACTCCCCATGTTGCTCGTATACAAAGCTCATCCCAGTATCTCCTTTGCTTCACAAGAGGCGGATCATACTTGGGGACACAGACCATCGTCAGACCTGCCGTTGCTGCCGATCTCCCTGTGCCGCCTCGGGCTTGTGCATATCGTTAGGAATAAGCACTCCAGATGTCATGCACCGGCACGGCGTCACGTATACGACATACGTGCTACCGAGTACCTGCCTAGGTAAGACACGTGATAGTTCTCTAGTCGGTTTGGTCCATCAGTACTAGATGGACTCAGATAGTGTTAGATAGGGGCGGAGCCAGGATTTGACATTGAGGGGGGCAAAGATACCGATGATCATATATAAGATTTTTTTTCTCATGAAGATATCAACTACCTATCATTTTGTGTTGGAAGAACTGTTTGGATAAAAACATAATAGTATATCAAAGTATCGGCATAGAACTTATATTAATATGTAGCACTAAATCCTAGACAATACAAAACAAAAGATTAGTTTATATTGGATCAACTTTATCTCTACGAGTATAAAGCCTGATAATTCCATTGCAGCTGACCTTCCTATTATTATTTTCTAATTATTATGCAATAAGTTGTCGTCATCACCGAGCAAACATCAAACAAAAGACGCATATTTTTTTGTAAATTAATCAATTAGACTATAGGTTATGCAATCTATCAACAAAATACTAACGATTCGGTACCTTCAATCAGAGTGAGTAAGATTGGTTCCTATACTCGATGGCACAACATGCTCTTTGTTAGCGTTGCAGCATGATTAATAAAGGTAGAAACTGGCAAACAACATGGCGGGCTAGCATGGTGCCACGGCCGCGGCATCGCGTGGCATCTGACTACTGAGTAGGAGCGAGCGATGGTAACAGGCATCCAGTCAGTTGATCTGAACGATTGCATATGGTGCTAGCTATTAGGTCTAATTACACAATCGAAGAATGTTGGGACATGTTACTACGGTTGATTAATAAAACGAATTCATGGGCTACATTTGGCTTTCGGTACATGGAAGAATGACAAATCAATTAAATTTAGACTTAGTATTAATTAATCTTATGAGGTCATTAGTTTACTACTAAAATCTGCACCTATGTATTGAGGGGGGCCGATGGTTAGGGGGGTCTAGCGCCTGCTAGCCCCCCCCTGGCTCCGCCCCAGGTGTTAGACATAATATATATACATGGGCAAATAGCTCATGTGAGACGTTTTTCCCTGGAATGGACCGAAACACAACGACATTCGAAAGAATCGCTACACAACGACTCTTCTCGCGGAAAAAATAGCCCTTGTGCGACACAAGCCATAAATCAGTGCAATCTCTGTGTTGCGACATGTTTTAATGAACGGTGGGATTAGGATTAGGGTTAGATTCAGACAACGGTTTCATTTCAGCTCTAAAAAAGACAACCTTTTCGAGTGAGTCCCACTCAATGCCCGCCCCTGTGCTGACCGTCCCGACCGCCATCCTCCTCCATCTTCTCCGGCGGCGGCGCCATCAACTTCGTGTGCTCGGAAGCAGTGGCCCGTGTGATCTTAGGGGCAGCCCATCGGTGGTGTGTAATCTTGAAACCCTATCTCATTCCCTGCGCTTGGATTTGGATCTGACCCAATCGCTTCCCCTCTTATTTCTGATTTCTGAGCTAGATTGTCATGGGCGGGTTGGCTGAATCGGGGGCATCGAGATGGAGAGGCAAGAGAGCACTTCCAATAGGTCAATCTCACTATTTTTTGATTTGATTTGATCGTATTTGGATAATCACCAATTCCTCTAGCTCACTCTGCCCGCCTCTACTCAAACAGGGGTGATTATGAGGGGCAGACAAAAATTCCAATTCAATTTCAAGTTCTTCCCATTTAAAGCGAAACTAGGTGATAGTAGTGTACGTAACATCGAGAGAGGTACATCTATGGGTTGGGAGGTTGACTTTGCAGATATTGATCCCCAGCAACTGAAGCAAATGGAAGAATTGGCTGTGAAGAATTTGGTGGAGAAAATCAGGCAAAGTGTTCCTTGGGGTCCACGGCGGGAAGTTGCATTGTTATGGTTTGAAAATTGGAAGGAAGAATATTTGAGAATTGGGGATGGAGACGATTTAGTAGATGAAATTGATCGGCAAAATGGCTGGACAAACAAAGAGGTTACTTTTCATGCTGAGCTCATCGATCTGCAAGCAGATTCCAAGGTTTGATATGTGGCTTCAAATTTTGCTTCGCAAATGTCAGATGATGATTGGGCTTCACAGAGGCAGATGGTGCCCATACGAACTGAAGTGACAGTATTGTCAGACAGAAATGATGTTGATGCAGGGCATGGTGTTGATGCAGGGTCTAGTATGTATGTTGATTGGAATTAAGTGGAGTTAGATGAAACTACTGATTTAGTCATAGCACCAATGGCTGACACAGAAATGGCCAAAATATTTGGCATTCCAGTAGATGACAGAGATAAGGAAAAGGCTGATGAAAATAATTTGGCTGATGATGATGGTGGTAACAGAACATTTTATGAATATGTAGATAGATATTTGATGGAGAATGCTGTAGATGATGTAAATGATGCACATTATGATGAACTGGTTATTGTTTATGACAAGGAAAACCCTGTTATTGCAGTAGGGAAACAGTTTCCAAGCATAGGTGAGTTTAGGATGTGTTTCAAAACTTATGCAATCAGGAAGGAGTTTGATGTCAAGACTCAGTGGACTGATAAAAAGAAGTTATATGCTAGATGTAGAGGTTTTGATGGGGGCGCCAATCCTTGCAAATGGTACATTTCTGCTAGACGCCAACCAGATGGAAGCACCATTAGAGTTAATCAAATCCCTTTTGAACACACTTGCATTACTAGTTCACGGAGAGTATAAACAATGACATCACAAATTTGGGTTGCTGAAAAGATCACACCTATTTTAGCCAAGACACCAAACACTACTGCAAAGAGGCTAAAAACAGACTTGGAAAAGGACTACCCAATTAAGGTGAATTATAGCACTGCGTGGAAGGCAAAACAAAGGGTAATGAAAGAATTGTTTGGTGATTGGGCAAATACTTTTAGGATGTTGTATAACTTCAAAGCAGAGGTTGAGAAAAGGTCACCTGGCAGTGTTGTGGAGGTAGATACTGAGGTCAGTGATGATGGCAAGGTATTCTTCTCTAAGTTTTTTATGGCTTTAAAGCTTGCATCGATGGCTTCAAAGCAGGATGTCGTCCATATTTAAGCATAGACTCTTCATTTTTAACTGGAAAGTGGAATGGTCATCTAGCAGCATGCAATGCTCTGGATGGACATAATTGGATGTTCCCCATTGCCATTGGGTTGTTTCAATCAGAGACTAGGGCCTCATGGACATGGTTTATGATGCGGTTGAAAAGATGCTTAGGGCCAGTCTCATCTTTGGCAATTCATACAGATGCATGCAAAGGCCTAGAAAATGCAGTAAAGACTGTGTTTCCCCATTCTGAGCAAAGAGAGTGCTTTGGACATATGTGGATAAATTGGAGCAAAAAGTTCAGAGGAGAAGAATTTGGGCGCATGTGGCCTGCAGCAAGATCTTACACTACCCAGACACATTCATATCATCTTGGTAAGATAATGGCAGCATGTACTGAGAATGATTTTGGTACATGGATGCACACCTATCACTCTCTCTTATAGTATCGGTCAGGATTTAATACTGCCATCAAATGTGATCATATCAAAAACAACTTGGCAGAGAGTTTTAACAACAAGGTGAAGGATTTAAAGGACTTTCCTATAGATGACATGGTTGACCAAATTAGGATCATGATCATGCGCTTGTGGGAATTGAGAAGAAGAATTGGTGATGTCTTGCAAGGGGACAAGTTTCCTGCAGTGGTACAACAGGTTGTCAACAGGAGTAGAAATCTTGCACATTTGAAAGTTGAGAAATCTTCTTTGTGGGGTGTTGAAGTTAGAGACACCAAAACTAGAAGGAGACATGTTGTTGACACTGAAGTGCATGAATGCACTTGCCTGGAGTGGCAACACACTGGAAAGCCATGTGAGCATGCCCTACTTTTCTCGGCCTCCAAACCAAAGTTAAATATGCACCCATATTTGCATGAATATTATTCAGTAGAAAAGTTCAAAGCTGCATATGCAACTCCAATTCCAGCACTTACAGACCAGTCTCAATGGCCTGAAGTAGAATTTGAATTTTCTATGTGTCCTCCACTGACCAAAAGAAAAGTTGGCCGGCCTAAGCAAAGTAGATTCAAGGCATGGTTTGAGAAAGGTGGGAGTAGTAAGAAAGGGAAAAAGGATGATAAGCCAAAAAGACCTCAAAAAGGTAACAAAAACAGATGCAAGCTTTGCCAGGAACTTGGGCACCGAGCTGGGTCTTCCAAATGCCGTTACACTCCTGAAAAGCCAAAAAAGTATGCAATATTTTTTTGTTACTGTTACTGTTTTTTCTTCACTTTGTTTTGTTGCAAAATGACCTGTTATGTTTTCAAGAGAAAATGTCCAGTTCAACCCCTTGTTGTTGAAAAATGTTGGCCAACCGAAAAGGAAAGACTTGGTGGATTCAGAAAAAAGAGAAATGTGCAGATCATGTTTACTGATGATCAAACAAGGCAAAATGAGGCTATTGAGTTGCCACCTGTTGTGGATGTTGCAATGGAAGCAGATCATGTCCTTGATCATATTGTGCTGCAATCTATTGAGTTGCCACCTGTTCTGGATGATGTGCAAACCGAAGAGGCAACAAAAGAGTCTATTGAGGTGCCACCTGAACCTGTTCTGGAGGTTGTGCTAAACGACATCGCTGATTTGGCTGTTGAATTGCCACTAAAACCAGTTTAGGAGGTTTTGCTGCAAAATTTGTGGGGGGCAACTGTTGCTGGTAAGAAAACCAAGAGCATCAACAAATTATGTCATGTTGAACCAAGCAGTGAAAAAAGAACAAGAGATCGAGTGGAAAGAGGCAAACAAAATAGAGTGGGAACCATTGAAACATTATGTTTGTTGTACTTTGATGTGAAAACCTATATTTCATTGATATAATCTCGATTGTTGTATTGGTTTGTATACTTTGATGTGAAAACTTATGTGATGTGAATTTGAATTTGAACCGGAATTCAAATTTGGATTTGAATTGACATTCTAATTTTAACGAACATTCAATGTTTTTAGAGTTTATTGGTTTGTTCTATGATGTTTTAATGCTTTATGTACTATTATGCATGTTAGTTCATCAATCCTAGTCCTTTTGTGAAGTACATCTCATTGTCCCTAAAAATGGCCTCCAAAGCTAGGGGAAACGACCCCATTGCTAAGCATCTTATTTTTCGACCTTGTCCAAATTATTCAAATAAATGTCCTTAGCATCTATTCTACCTATATAGTATTAGTACGAAATCTCACTATTTTTTGAATTAATCTTCATATTATTAAATTATTTTTGAAAGTATATGCTATTATACAAAATGATTAATAAAACAACTTTCAAACATGATATTGCAAAACTAAATTCAAATCCTTCTTAGTCACTCCAAAATGAATCTAGGGTGGGGTTTTTGATATTTTGCATTTTCAAAACCCCAAACCCTCTACTCTCTCCTTTGAACTCTCTGCAACCTCGGTCGAGGTTGTTCGATTTATGAAGGATTTTTCATGCAAATTTCTTTTGATCATGTTTATGATTTTTCCTCTTAATTAGGTAACATAACATGACTATGTGCGAAGGTTTTGTATTTTTTGGATTTTTTTTGAATTAGTTATACATGGTCAAAGTTGTCAAAAACCCGTTGACTGAGCTCAAAACCCCTCAAAACCCCATTTGTTGACCAGGCTAACCCTGATGACCAACCTGGAGCGTCGATCTAACCCTAGCGCGCTACCTGGTCCGTTCGATCTGTTCTTCTAGAAGGATTCTGTGTGAGGGAAGCTAACCCTAACGACCAACCTCGACCGTTCATCTGACGATGTGTGCTAAACTCCCGCCATGTGATATGGTCTTCTAAGAGGAATCATGAGCGATCAGCAAGAGCCCAGTTTCTTCGACGTGATTGGCTGACGTTTTTTCTACCAGCGAGTCGCGTCTGGTTCCTCTAGGCCGTCCACGCATCGTCCAACGGGCATGTTTATGCTCGTGGCAGCCACGCCTCTGTGCCCACCGCCCGTCGCTGCCCTCTTTTCCAGCGCTTTTGCCATGCATGCGCCATGCAGCGTGCCCGTCGTAGCCTGGCTATTGAATGCAGTGTCACAGCCTGGCTATTGCGCGCATCGTGACAGCATTTTAGGCATCACATGCACGCGCTGATGCAACCTTATCGTCCCGCTGCTTGTATAACCCATCGATGCACGCGCAGATGGATGCTCTGCCCGCCGCTTGGATACCTCGTCCCACCGCTTTGAATGCTCTACGACGGCTTTGACTGCTTGACGGAGACCAAACGCCAACGCACACCTCTCACCCTCCTCTCTCTTCACACTAGGGTTTGCAACGGCCGCCCCTATATAATGGCACCATTTCTTCCCAATCTCCGCACACCTCTCACCCTCCTCTCCCTTCAGCCGCCAGCCTGCCACCGCATCTTCTTTAGCCGTCACCCGCTAGCCGCAACCATGCAATTTAACAGCCCCACCTTCCGTCGCCCACCCACCATGCCCGAACGGCAGTACGGTGGTGTCATCTTCGAGAATGAACTACGTGTGTGGGCGATCTCGAGGTGGAGGGGGCCGACGGAACTAGCGCATTTCTTCCTCTCTGCCGGCTACCGCCACCTCCCTAGGGGCTCGCCATGCATGTTTAGGCTCGAGAGATATTACGACGGCAACACCGACTTGGAGATCGGCTTGTACGTGCACTTCACCAACCCCTTCGACGCGTTCACGCTCCTCGGGCAGGTTTTCTGATGTGGATACGAATTCATCGCATTCACAACCTACAACATGTTCACCGACTTTTGTGCCATCTTCCCCTCCCCGGTCAACATGCACACCCTCCCCTACCGCATGCTAGAGGACGACAACGAGTGAGGGGCGAGCCCCTACCCCGCAAGGAGGAGCCAAGGAGGGAAGATGCAGCGCCCGGGAAGATGCCTCGTTGTTTTACTATTTTTTAGTTGTAAGTTAGTTTTTATTATCTAAGTTGTATGTGTTTTTATTGTGTGCCCATCAGTGGATGGGTTTATGTAAGGCTACTATAATATTATTTTTATCTATGTGTTATAGTTCGTGCAAACTAACTTAGCTACTTGAGATAACCTTATTTTCTTTAACACAAGAATAACAATTTAGCAAACTAACTTAGCTAGTTGATGCAATGATTGAGACAACTCATTTTCTTTAACACAAGAATAACAATTTAAAAAAAAGAGTGCTTGCCTGTGAATAACTAAGCTCAAAGTTATATGACAATGTATTTTTGTCCATACTATCTCTCAAGTTATAGGACAATGTCGATTGACTTAATTATGCTTCCTGTTTCTTCAAATGGAGGTAATGTTGTACACAAAACAAAAATTAGTTGTCATATATATTTTTTAACTATAAAAGGTGCAAGTTCCTTTCATGTAAAACATCAAAAAACATAAACTTTAGCCAAATTTGAGAGGGATTCGTTTTCTTCTTTTGACCTCAAACAACCGAAGCTTTATTGATCACTAGATAAAATGTTTACAAAAATTCTCAAATCAATTGGGGGAATGGAAAACCGGGCATACATGTCTACGGCCCAACTGACAACCCGATCTTAGGTGGGCTTTCTTTCTCGATGGGCCAAGGGCAATAATTACTTTTTTCTTTCTCAACATATTGCTTCATTGAGCGGTTCATCTGATCTTGGGCATAGCACCTGGACAAGAACAGGGGGAGTCTGAGTGCTATAATGAGTGGTGTAATGAGGCAATCGTCACAGCAGCGGAGTGGTGTAATGAGGCAATCGGCATAGCAGCAGATGGTTTATTCCAAGGAGCATCATCTGTGGTGATTAAGGGAATGATAGATCTGGAGACGTAAATCGCCCTAGCTTGCAGTGAGGGGCTATCGATTGCTACTGATCTCCTCCTGTAGCACTTCAGACTTGCAAGCGATTGCAGCAATGTTCTCTCAAAAAAACTGACAAAACTGAAGAAACTAAAATTTTGGTTGATGCCACATTTGATCCATTCCAGGAAAAAGCCAGCACCCGAGTCATGCATCTTATTGAGCATACATTCAAACACAAACATAACCAGTTGATCTAAAAGCACGGTCTAACGACTAATCAACTGAAGGTAAACAATTCCTAGAGAAATTACACAGAAATAAAATGATGCATTGATCACAACTGCCTGCTTCTTCAAACCAACAATCTGTCTTAGGTGCTTGTTCAGTTTCTTTAGTTCCCTAATCAGTTCCCCATCACCCGTGACAAATTTCTCCGCCGCTGGCGCTTGATTGATCTCCCGGGTTACGTGCCCCCTCAAATCAATGATTTCCTCTCCTTGAAGCCTCTCAATGTATTCATCAATCCACTCAAAATGGTTACATTTCTTCAGATTCTGAAAAAGAACACGTGAACCCTAATTCCCAAATCGGTGGAAAAGTCGAAAAAATGGCACAAATTACAGAAAATTAACTGATGGATAACTCAGATCTAACCTTTCCCGGCTCGTCCTTGCTCTCGCACTTCACAAATTCTTGCCCAAAGTTCCCATTGTCCTCCTTGATTGTGACCAATCGCTTCAATGGCGCGGCGTGTGGGCAGTCATGACATCTTGTCATGGGCACTGCTCCGTACTTAGGCCATGAGGGGCAGGAAGCTGAACTAGAGGTCGACATAAACCGTCAGGCAACCATAGTCGCGCGCCGTCACCGGAGAAGAAGACCCAAGAAAATGGGGGTGGCAGGGGGTCGGGCGGCGGCGGCGGGCAGGCACGGGCGAGCGGGGGTGAGAGATCTGAGGCTGAGCTGGGCGAGTTGTGGGTCCCACATCGAGGTGGATCGGCGCTGAGGTGGATAAGTTTTGGGTCCCGCTCAGCGCACATAATCCAAACTTCTAACGAGCTCTGCTAGCTCTTAAGGTTTGTGTCGCACAATTTTTCCCGTGAGAAGCGTTGTTGTGTAGCGATTCTTTCGAACGTCGTTGTGTTTCGGTCCATTCCAGGGAAAAACATCTCACAGGAGCTATTTGCCCATATATACACATGTAATAGCTAGGTTGTAACCATCGTGAATCAATACAAAGAAAAGACTTGGTGCGATATGCACCTGTTGCGATCAAATCGAGTTGCGTCCATGTAGTGCAGGCAGTATTAGCTCAAATCGATCGTACCTATCAGCCTAGCAGCTATACGTGAGCGTATCATGATTGGTTCTAGTTCTGCGCGTCTCGATGGAGTTGATTAAGTGAGTTTGCCGCTACGACGCGTCTGTCGTCGGAAAGTACTCGACGAACCGCGTCGCGGATCGGGCCAATTTTCAACAATTGGTATCAGAGCCTAAGGTTCTCCGTCCGTGATCTATGAAAAGTACGAGGAGGTCATGGCGTTGGTCAAGGCAGGCGAGAGCTCGACATCAGCACCAGCTTTTGAGACGGTGGGCACGGCTTTGTATCCGCGTCTGGATCGCAAGTACTATGAGCTATGGGCGTTTGTGATGCAGTGCGCCATGGAAGGTCAGGAGATTTCGGAGGCCATCAATCCCGGCGGCGATGAGTACGTCAAGGGAGGTGCGAAGTACCGAGAGGGTTGCCAAGCGTTGATGGCGCTCTACTCGGTTGTGCTAACGGACATGCTACAACACCTTGTTGGAAAAAAATCGGCGAAGGATGTGTGGGGAGCGATCAAGGTAGTATGTGCAGGTGTCGACGACACTAGTGTTCACTTGGGGCAACAAGATACTGTCTTGAGCGACAAGATGACATTGGTAGAACTGGAAGTGACCCCTGTTGGTTCGTCAAGTGTGGCGACGCCAAGTACGGCGACCAAGGTATTAAAATAAGTCGACGTGAACATGTCAAATTCTGAGAAGGAGGAGTTCACCTCAAGCGCGGAAGCGCAACCGGAGAGTACTCGGACTACCGACATCGCCGAACACGATGTCCAGGATCGGGAAGACGTGTCGTTGCATGACGAAGGAAATAGCACGACAGGATGGCCACCAGCAACAGTAGGCAGACATGTCGCGTGTGTTCTGATCGCCATCCTAGAAGGAGGTGTTCCACGTGTGAAGCCTGGGCTAGGGGAAGGTCTAGGGGCTGGAGACCTAGAAACGCCAGAAGGAGGCAGGCTAAAAGGAAAAGGCCTGCCTGAAGGAGATCTGTCGAAGAGGTCTAGGGGCGTCCATCCTAGAAGTTGGAGCAGAAAAACAAGTAGGCCAAACAGGGTGCGCGCTATAGCGCCAGAAGAAATTGACGGATCAAGAGAAGTAGGTCCAGTCAGACCAGTGCTAGTCTGCCCAGGAAACAGGCAAGAAGCAAATGGGCCAGAAACGGGTCCAAGAGGTGGCGTCTCTCTGCACGAGAGCCCCGAAGCAAAAGGAATTTCACACGCTCTGTTAGAAGACCCAGTCTGGTCTGGTGGCGCACACGCGCCCGACGGTGCTAGTCCAAGAGGGACTGTACCAGACAAGGCACAAGTGCTGGAAGCGAACGGTTTTAACATACCGGATGCATGCACCATCACTTGGAACCCCAGCAACATGGAGTTCAAGCTCGGAAGGCTTGTCTTGTGGTGGACACTTGTCCAGCCAAGTAAAGGGATTACATGGTTGTGATGCTACCCATGAGGCAATCAATACGGCTGTGTATTTGTTGAACATGGAATCAACTGAGAGTGGAGTTGGTATAACACCGTACGAAGCATGGTACGGATGGAAGCCCTCGGTTGATCATCTTCGCACTTTTGGGTGCGTGGCGCATGCGGCGGATCGGAGTACTCCAATGATCATAACAGGCTATGAAGGCTCAAAGACATACCGCTTGTGCAATACTTATACCATAAAGTGGTTGTCAGGGGAGACGTAATCTTTGAGGAAGGCAAGTCATCTAATTGGGGCTACAACGAAACGGGATATTCAACTTTTCACGTCACGTGGGATTTTGAGTATGAAGAAAATATGGATCAATCAATCTTACCCTTGTCAGCAAGTTCGGGTCCAGAAGACGTTGAAGGCCTAGTAGGTGCTTGAGGCGTGGACACCAGGCCAGAAACACAAGGGATTCTCCCAGAAGAAAATTCTAGTCCGTGGCCAAGACACGGATCTAGAAGGACGCGCATGTGCATCAGCGATACCTACACTTGTTTGCCATACAATTAGAGGAGGAGGGGGAGCTGAAGCAAGCCCAGCAAACAAGACATCAAGGCCAGAAGGAGATGGTCCAAGAGTGTGGACTGATGACCAGATAGATGGAGGAGGCCCAACAATAGGGGTGTAGATCCATCAAGAGGCTTTTCACGTGGTATATAGAGAAGCTAGAAGAAAACCAATTTGAGCTACCTCCTACATATTTTTTCTATTGCATCCAAGAGCACCAGCAAGTAGTAGATCAAATATGCGAGGCATCGATGAAAAAGTACTTCATCGAACCAAGTATAATGTCTCAAGACACAAACAAGGAGAAGGGCGCTGACAAAAAGGACTATCGGCATGAAGCCATGAAGAAGCTGGCAAGAGCAAAGGCGACGACATGGAAGCTAACTGGAGCAGTGAAAGCAATGTCGAGGATGACGCCCGCGAGGAGCAGCTGGCGCATTTGAGACCCAGGTCGAGGTGAAGCGCATGTCATGCTTAGGGGGTGATTTTTAGGAATAAGCACTCCGTATGTCCGGCACCGGCATGACGTCGCGTATATGAGTGGTATACATACATGCTACCGAATACCTGTCTAGGTAAGATGCGATGATAGTTCTCTAGTCGGTTTGGTCCATGAGTACTAGATGGACTCGGATAGTGTTAGGCCTAGTATATATACACATGTAATAGCTAGGTTGTAACTATCGTGAATCAATACAAAGAAAATACTAGGTGCGATATGCATCTGTTGCAATCAAATCGGGTTGCGTCCGTGTAGTGCAGGTAGTACTAGCTCAAATCGATCGTACCGATCAGGCTAGCAGCTATACGTGAGTGTTTCAGGATTGGTTTTAGTTCCGCACGTCTCGCCGGAGTTGATCAAGTGAGTTTGCCGCTACGCGTCGTCGCAGATCGGTTAATTCCAACACATATGTCCAAGCACCACTACGACACACTGCCCTTTGCCGTGGGGGCAACAGGACACGGCAAAGATCAACCGAAACACGGTAAAGGCTTTGCCATTTGTATACACACGGCAAAAGCCACACGACAGTGTTTGTCGTGTGTATTCTGCGGCTACACGACAAAGAAAAGGCACTTAACGGTTCCGTGTGGTTGATGGTGCTAGCGGGTCTTTGCCGTGTGTGCCCTTTGCCGTTTGTTTTCTTTTGCTGTGTGTTTTCTTGTCTTTAACATGTCCACTCCTTTGTCGTGTGCCCTGCTGTTGTCGTGTATATGCCCTTTGTCGTGTGTCCTCTGAGAAGGGTCACATGGCAACGTTTCCACCTTTGTCGTGCGTCACTGCTAAATATCACACGGCAAATGCCATGTGCCCCAGAGTCAGTGAGCACATGCTGCAGCCACGTGTCTTTTCCGTGTGTATACACACGACAAAGGCTCTAGTTTTTTTCATTTTTTCTGTTTTTCCTATATCCCTGCATTTTAAACAACAATTGATATATATGATCCATAATACCACTTCACTCACACAAATATGACATCAAAATGACTCAAACATGATACAAACATGCATACACTTGACAAATATGATCCAAACAAGCATAAAACTCACAAACATGATCCAAACAAGCATACACATTTCACAAACATCAAGCATACATTGTATCAAACATAGTGCCATTCAAGTGCATCATAAACTTGGTAACAAGATGGCCACAAATGGCGAAGATCGATGTCCTTAATGCACTCCATGGCCACCACATATCCACATCCTACACGGTCGAAATCAAAATAGTGAGATTTGCATGACAATTGTACTATGGTGAGATTGACATAACAAGCAAAATGGTGAGTTTCACATGACAATTTTTATGGCTAAATTTTGACAAGTGTATTAGTGGCAATGTAGCAACATAGAAACCTACAACTTGGCAATGGCATACAAAACTAGTATTGATCAAGTCTCATGGCAAGTAAAAACTGGAAATTACATGTGATTTTGACAAATCTCATGGCAAGTTGATGAAAATGACAAGTAAATTTTGACAATGGCATAGAATTTTCTACAAGTGTCATGGCATGGCTAAATTTTCTACAAGTGTCATGGCATGGCTAAATTTGACAAGTGTAGGAGAACTAACCGTGATGCACACATGATGGCCACAACCTCGAAACCCTCCTACAAGGTCAAAAGCACAATCATGAGACTCTCACAATCGATTTCCAAGTGTACTGAGTACCAACATCGAGTGATGGACAAGGTCAAGTGTAGGAGAACTAACCTGGAGGACTCTGATCCAGGCTCCGGACGACCGACAGATTGTTGACGGTGAAAGACGGCGGCGCCTGGTTGTTCGATCCACCCGCTGACCCACCAGGCGGCGGCATCGCATTGCCCATCTACAACATGGAAAATTGTGAGCATTAGACAATAAGACAAGATTTAAAATTGCGACATTGGACAATAAGACACTTGATCACTTACCCACGAGAAGGCAGAAGGAGGAGTAGGAAGAGTATTTGGTGGAGCAGTCATGAGCATTTGATGTGTGATCCACTGCATCATCCGCTCCTCCATCATCCCCTGCTGCTAGCTAAGATGCTCGGCCGCCTCTCTGCATGCCCTATCAGCGGCCACCTCCTCCTACGTCGTGTCGCCGCGATATCATGAACAAGGAAATGCTAAACATGTAGTAAAACATAGATGACCGAGGAAGAAGAACATATCTATAACTGGTCGAGAGCTAGAACCGAAGGCCGTGGGCGGGTCTCTACGGCAGGCTGGGAGCTCGTCCTGCCACGCCGAACCTGGCGCATAGATGGAACGGTCCTAGGGTCAACGGGCACATTAGCAATCCATAGGCGGCCATTCCTCAGACCTTGTCCCGCCAGCACGGCAACCTCAGGGTCGAAGGGGCCGGTGTCAGGGTTGGAATCTTCACCATGCACCTCCTTGTACTTTTCAGGGTACTTCGTACCCCGGAGCTTGGCATCTAGGAGGGTAGACTATCCGGGCTGCCCTCGTCAGAAGAACATCTAGGGGAATATACGATCCTGGCTAACCCCGTCAGAAGCATACGGTGGTGCTTCCGTGAGATTTTGTTTTGGCACTAATAAGTTGTGTGTTTCTGAAATTTCTTTTACCTGGCAGCTATAGTCTTCAAAATTTGGCTCCATATATACAAATTGATGCCCATGTGCGCTAATACAGAGTCACACTGTACAGCAGTTCTAGAGAGAGTCAACTTCGGTCTATTGCAGTTCAAGAGAGAGACAAGTTCGAGGAAGCATCGGGTACGGCGGGCTAAATTATTTTAAATAATACATTTTTTATTCATTTTCATGAATAATATAGAAAATTAATAATTTCTAAAAGTGGCGTGGCTTTGGTGGTGGCTGGTGCACCGACTCGTACCTGTCGGTGTACCGTGCCCCGACGGGCCTGTCGGCGGCACTGCCAGGAGTGCCAGGGGCATTCGGAGGCCGGCTCACCGAAAGGGCTAATCGGTGCTTTAGCTTAGAGCCCCCCGAAGCCTGCATTGATCATGCAACGTGGTAGCTTTGCCTAATCAAACTGTGATCAATTTATCCTAGTCTTTCCCCCACTTCCCTCTTGCCTATTATGCTTGCTATCCATTTCCACCATTTTTCTCCCTCCACCGGTTCCCGCTATTTTTTCAACCATTTCTCCTGCTTATTCTGTCTAGTGCATCTATAAATTCAGGCACCGATATGTTTTCTTCCACCAGTTCATATGTTCCTCCTATTTCTCTCATATTCTTCCTCCCCTTTCTCTCGCTAATCCTTCCTAGATTCCATCATGAGTGTGCCTTGTTCAGACCCAGATTATGGGCCTAGGAAGATGAAAGATGTCAGGTTGGCAGAGAGGGTAAAACAAGAGCGTTGTTGGTGCGGCCATCTCGCCAAGGTGAAGGAGTCGATAGATTTCTTCACTTGCATGGGCATGAAGTTTTTCATGTGTGCCAACTACGACGCAAGAGGCCTCCGGTATGTTCCCAAAGCATGATGAATATGAATGAATTACATTATTATGTGCTCTTTTATTCATGCCATTAATGTGCTTATAGTCTCATCCTCCTCTTTGCAAGTGGTATCATTGGATTGACACGGAGTAGCCAGCTTGGGAAGTGCAAGAGATTCATGATCTGGCATGCGTGGACTACCTTTCACGCCGAGGAACGTGCTGAAAGGATCGCCGGACATGAGAAGAAGGAACATAAGAGAGAACTAAAAAAAGAGAGGAGAAAGCTCGGAACCGTGAGATAAACACGAAGAGGATGGCGGAAGATGAAGAGCGCATATATGCAGAGGAACAAGTGCGCAAGGAGGCTCGTAAGGTGGAAATGAAGAGATTAAGAGAAAGGGCTACTCAGGCGCAGGCGGCATAGGAACGTGGGGACAAGACCGGAAAGTACATGCGCTGGACTCAGGAAAGGTAGATGTATGTCTCAGTAACAATGTATCTTCATTTTATTTGTAGTGTCGTGATGTATCTTTATTTCAGTTGTAGTGTCATGATGTATCATTATTTCAGTTGTAGTGTTGTTAAGTATCTTAATTTCCACATTACTTTGTAGTTGTCCATTAATTTCGGAGATAATGTATCTTAAGTTTTCCCGCCAAAATGTTCTTTCCGCCAATGAGTTCTCACCATTTCTTCTTTGTTTACTCTATAAAAACCCCTCCTCGCGAAGTTATGTAAGCACACCATTCGTGTTTTTAGCCACTATGTCAGTTTTTTCTTACGACCGTAGTTTTCACAAAAGGATGCCTGAAGACCTTTTAACTTTAGCTAGGACTTGTAGGATAGACAATAATCTAGTCCGATTGGAGGAACTCATTGATAGTTATGATCTTCTCACTAAGCTGGGTGAGGCATTACGTAGAAAATGATGGTCATCGAGGACCCCAGAGGAGATACAACAAGAGCTTCTAAGGATCAATGCAAGGTGGACCAAGCTTAAATTCAAGAGTGAAGCTTCAATGAAGAGGCAGGCCGAGAACCCTTGGTTGTGGATACAAGAGAGCGATGATGAAGATGGTATCTTCATGCCACTGATCGTTGGGACTATAGTGAGAGCTGAGTGGGACAAGGCGCATGCCAAGAAGAAGGCATCGTTGAAGGGTAAGGGCGAGAGATCGTTGAAGGGTAAGGGTGAGGCATCAGTGGACGATGACGATGATGACTTCATGCCGCCAATCATTGGGACCAGGGCAAGAGCTGAGTGGGAGAAGGCGGGGAGCATGGCTCGGAGGAAGAACTAGAGCAAGACATAGTCGTATGGAGAGAGAAAGCTCTTGTTTGTATCTTAATTACCTATCATAAGTTATGTTGAACTCTATTGCAAGTTATGTTCTAGTGTTTGTCAAATAAAAATGCAAAATAATAAAAAGGTGTGGCATAGAGACATAGATAGATATATATCTCACACATAGAAAGATATATGTCTCATATATAGATATATGTCTCGTACATAGGTATAACTATTGTCGGCCACGACAAGGTTACGGAGCCCTAGGTATAGTCCATCCGTACCTGTGGGACGCCCCCACGTTACGAGGAGGCAGCTATGACCCGTCACCTTGGGTTTGTGCATCCTATGTGGGGAACGGCAGTGGAGTCTACTGCGCCTGATACTAGCCGAACTAGTCAACCTGATCCTATTGTGTCTGCTGATCCTCCTCCTCATCAGTCCATACTGAGCCACTTTAGCCTGTAGCTCCCATGTCATATCAGCCTGCATTTTTATCGCAGATAAGTAAGCATTATATAGGCGAATATGTTCATTAGGCAAGAAAAGAGTATTTACCGCTGACACTCTGGACTCCAAAGTCGACTGGCTAGGCTACATCTCATTATCGTGCACGTGATGGATGGGACGCAATCGTGTCATGGTCATGTGCCTCTGTAAGTATGCGTGAAATAACTTCATATCAAACGGGCCATCATCTTGCCACACTTCAGTCGTTGCATCCTGACACTCCATAACATAACTCTAAACCCGATAAAGCCATTGACCTGCGCTTCTGTTATTACCCTTCCATTTGTACCTGCAATTACACTATGTTGGATCATCAGTAAAGAACGAAATGAAGTAAGACAATCTGAATGTGTATATATTAACTTACATGTGCACGGCATCTGGAAGGGGGATTTCCAGACGTGGAGGATCTACCAACTGGCAAAGACCGAATTGCCTCATGACCCTCTATTGAGACATCTTCTCGACTCGAAAGTCGAAGATGATCTTCGATTTAGTCAGCCAGTACGCCTGATCTCCGGGATATCTAGCGGCTCTCGCAAATGGCGTGTAAGACTTCCAAATGACCGCATCCGCTCTCAGCAAGTCAAACTGCTCGCTGAACGATGGGTAACAACTCTCTTTTTTTGACTTGATCTCCCGCGAAACGACAATGTAGGAAAACCAGTTGTTCAAGGAAAGTGCAGAAATAATCCTCAGTTCTGCTGAGATGACAGTGTATTGGTATGACGGTTGCCCAAAATGCAAACACAATGGGCGACACTACGCGTTCAACTCACAAAGGCAAGCTTCGTTCTGCATGCCTGACCCTCACGGTATGATCGATTCAAACTTCCTAGAACCATATATAATTGAATATATAATTCAATCATCCTGTTTTATTTGAAACAGAGTTCTAAGTTTATTAATTTACTAGCTCATTCTACAACCCCATGTGTTTGAATCTCCACGGGAGTTTCCGCTAATTAATTTTCTTTCATAATAGCACCAAAATCCTTTTAGTAGTCTTCTTGAGCAATCACATTGAACTAAGTAGCTTGCCCTCATAAAAAATCTGAGAAATTATCAAGAGAGAAAAAATATGTTTTGTTATCAAACAATGATCCTATAAAATTCGAAATTCTTCAGATATTATTTACTCTCCTTTTTGTATAGGACACTCAACTAATCATTTATTTACCTGAGAAATTAGCACCACCATATTGTATCTCCTCCTTAGCCTATTACTCCGGCAGAGATGTGCAGATACCACTTCTCTGCAAAAACAATGCGAAAGCATATGATTTCTAAATAACAAAAAATAGAAATGGATGTATAAATGACATTTTGTAAAATATAATAAACCTTGTTGCAGTAGGTAATTACCCATGGTCCACACTAACCCACCTGATAATCCCTAGTAAGCAAAGTGTTCTATCTTTGAAGCTTTCCATTAAGGTCACACCAAGCAAGAACCAACCCTTGCCGAGTTTCCCAAGAGGCACATGACTGACAGCCAGGCCGAAAGGAAGAAAACAAAACAAAAGACCATAGAAAGCATAATCTTCAGCCGGTACCACATCTTCTGCAACACAACCAAATACTAGAAAAAAAGAGATTAGACAACAAAAACACACACATAACAGTTGGTTGTTTGCTGCATAATCCCTGGTAAGTCAAGTTCTCTATCTACGAGCCACACATTCAGATCGCCGATCCAACCAAGAAACAGTCCTTGCCAATTTTTTAGGAAATGCATTTCACAGCCATACCAAAAGCAGGAAAACCAACAAAAGACCATTGAAAGCATAAACTTCCACTGTCGCCACATCCTATGCAACATAACACAAATGCCAGGAAAAAATATCAAACAAGAAACAAACACATATAGACCAGTTGGTTGTTGGCTGCATTCCATTATGTAATGGCATCTTGAATAACCTCCTTGTCTAAGTCAAGTGTAAAGCTTGGAAGTACCACAGTATGTTTTTATGAGCTTCTCTTTTTGATATATAAAGGCACATGGTTCTCCTGTGTTGTAAGAAAATGAAATATGGTTGGTCAGCTGTGAGTTGTGACAAGACTTTTCTCCCCCAAAAAGGCCTAAATTTTTTTTGCGTATTTGTCCTCAAGTACTATATACTACTCCCTCCGTTCCAAATTAAATGACACAGATTTTTCTAGATACGCATGTACCAAGACATGTTTTAGTGTGTAGATACATGCGAATCTAGACAAATCTGCATCAATTAATTTGAAATGGAGAGAGTATATCTTATTTATGCTAAGGCAATGTATGGTTGCGATGGTAGACAACACACTGATGACAATTTGTCGGTTCTGCAACTTTTTCTCAAGAAGTGAAATTCATTTTTGTTTATTAAACCATCAACAAGTCTCATTTCCTTCCTTGGTATTTGCAGGTATTGAAGTCATCATAGGTACTACGCTGAACTTCAAATACAAAGAAACAATTAAAAAAATCTAGTATGCCAATTCTAATGTTGGCTACTCTGATTTCTGAATCTTCACATCCTCTTATCCCCATAACAATATGCTGATGACCTATTGTCTGTTTGTTTCCAGCTACTTCATCGGTGGCCGTGTTTGTTGTTCTTTTGTTAACAACAGTGACTGTGCTTTATCTTTCACTCAGGACAAGATATAGTGAAGAGATACATTTCAAGGTCGAAATGTTTCTCCGAACATATGGAATATCGCAACCCACGAGGTACACTTTCTCTGAAGTTAAGAAGATAGCAAGACGATTTAAGGAAAAAATAGGGCAGGGAGGATATGGAAGTGTATATAGAGGCGAGCTACAAAATAGAGTGCCTGTGGCAGTCAAGATGCTAGAGAACTCTAGAGGAGAGGGGGAAGTATTCATCAATGAAGTAGCAACCATCGGACTAATCCACCATGCCAATATTGTCCGCCTTGTGGGATTTTGTTCCGAGGGAACAAGACGGGCTCTTATTTACGAATTCATGCCTAACGAGTCACTAGAGAAATACATATTCTCTCATAACCCTAATATTTTTCAGCATCTTCTAGTACCCCAAAAACTGCTAGATATTGCTTTAGGCATCGCCCGAGGAATGGAGTACTTACATCAAGGGTGCAACCAGCGCATTCTCCACTTTGACATCAAGCCTCACAATATCTTGCTGGACTACAACTTCAATCCAAAGATCTCAGACTTTGGACTTGCAAAGTTGTGTCCAAGGGACCAAAGCATCGTCACATTAACAGCAGCAAGAGGCACAATGGGCTACATTGCACCAGAGCTATATTCTCGGAACTTTGGAGAGATATCCTACAAGTCAGATGTGTACAGTTTTGGCATGCTGGTGCTAGAAATGGTGAGTGGAAGGAGGAATTCAGACCCAAGCATTGAGAGCCAAAACAAGGTTTACCTCCCAGAGTGGATCTACGAGAAAGTAATCAATGATCATGAGTTAGCGTTGCCTGCAGAAACAACTGAAGAAGAGAAAGAAAAGGTGAGGCAGCTGGCTATCGTGGCACTATGGAGAAACCGGCCCTCGATGACAAAAGTCGTTAACATGCTAACAGGGAGTTTGCAGAATCTGCAGATGCCACCAAAGCCTTATGTCACATCTGAAAATCAGCTCATGCCTTAAACTAAAACAAGGATCAGACACTACCATTGTTCAGTCAGCATTCAACATTTGAATTCGTCTACGCGGGCGTAGCGAGCAAGCTTCTTCGGTATTATTACTAGTCCATTAGTTCTGGAGATGTACGAGTAATTATTAGGCAACACCAGGTAATAGCACTATTAGTTGCCCGCAAAATAATAACAGTACTTATGCAGTAGTTACTTGCAAGATAAATGATTCACAACCGGAATTGATTTGTATTTGAACAGCTACTTCCACATTTATCTCCAAAAGTTGGTAAATATATTCATGTTATGTGCAATACAATAATCTGATGATTACCTTAATGAGTAGTTATCTCCAGAAGACAATCTTTGATGATACTTCCATTTATGTCGACCCCAATCATTCGCAAGCATGGGCAGGCAAGGCCCCATTATCCAAGTATTTTCTTCTTACCACATACGAACGTTTTTTCGATCACAAAGGTAATGATGCTCTAGGCATTTTACTTGTTGAGCGATCAGAGTGAAATCCGAATCTTCCTCTTCACAATTAGTACTATCTGCCTGAGACCATAGGCCTGACAGAGCGATGTCCGTGAACCTATATGAAATTCGATAAAAGTTCATCATTACACCAAACATCTGCATCGATTCCAGCTTCACTTATTAACATGTGGATACATACATACCCTAATTAACTGTTGCAGAGATGTGAATTACAGTGACCTAGCAAAACAAAATCGGCAACTATGAGAGGAATCGGACGTGCTGTGGTGTGGTAGTACCTCTTGGTCTTGGATTTAACCCAAGCGCGACTGTGGTTGCTGCAGCTGGGATGGTGACTAACTTGCACATTGCCGCCGTTGGGAGTGAACAGGGCGGCGGGCTGCCGGAGATCAGCTTCCGGCCGCCGCCGGCGGTGAGCAGCAGCGGTACACGGCTCGTAGAGTGTAGGCTTTGTGAGCAGCCCACCGTGGCACCAGCCTAGTACCAAAGCCTACTAGCAGAGCCCATCACGTTTCCCAGCCCATGAACAAAGGTTTTCTTGTGAGCGGGCCGTCTGTTTTCGTTCGTCCGTCAAGGTCGGTTCGTGGGAAGATAAAAGGATAGGACACTGTTCGCCTAAAAAAAAAAGGTCACTGTCAGGGCCGGACCCAGCGGCGTGTTCGTGGGAAGATAAAAAGGACACTGTCAGGGCCGGACAGTGTCCCCAGCGCAGCAGCGCAACCGATTTCGTCGCGGTTGTCAAAATGCTCTCTAAGTTATAATATACTAGCTGAATGCCCGTGCGTTACTATGGAAACCGAAAAGCTATCTAGTGAAAATGTATTCTTAGATGTAATAATCTATCGATCGTAAAAGGTTGAAAGTCTGAACTGTAAAATGAAAGTTACTAATTCTCCAACATCCGCTTCTCTAAATGAACCGCCCAAATATGATGAAAAGAGAAGTTAATGATGGCAATTTACATGTGTAATCTTCCTATTAATGCCCTTTAACAAACAAACAAAGAACTGTTTCTGAAGGTGTGAAAAAAGAAAGCAAATTCCCATTTCACAATGCCAGCTTTTAGAATGTTATAAACATAGAAAAAACCATACCATAAGCCGTATAACGAACAAACAAAGAATGATCACACGAGCTCTGTCTGAATCATTAACATTCACCATGGCCATCTGCTCGGCGACTCCACCGAAATTCCAAATTCAGGTTAAAATCAGCTAGCAAAACCACCAAATCAGAGATTATGAAGCCCAAATCCAACTTTGCTCTCCGTCAAAACAATCAACTAAGTGGACAGACTATGTACATGTACAGTTACCTGAACCTGAACATGCGCCACTTCCCTAGTACTACCTGAACATGCGCCTCTTTATTGTTGCCTGCCTGAGAAAGCTACATGCTCCTTCTGGAAAAAGCAGCATCGCAGGCGGCCCAAGCACCCATACGGCTTACTGTCTTGTAGTTGAGATCATACACCTGCTCATCCGATCCAGGAATAACAGGGGAGAATCCAAGGTCGGGGCAAATGCTCGGTTGTGCCGGCGGCCGGTCGTCGTGGTTGAGCTCCTGCAGCGGTCGTTCATTGTTGTGGTCCATCTCCTGCGGCGGTCGGGCCTATTGGAGGAATAGGACGATGGATGAAGGAAGATGGTAGAGAGGCAGAGTTGGTGGCGTGGACACTCGGTAGATAACCGTTAACCATGAAAATGACGGCGCAACGGTCGATCAGAAGCATCACCACGCCGCTCTTCAGTTTTCTTCGGTACCAGTGGCACGTGACAGACTTGTACGGGTACCTATTCCTTGGGAGGTTGACGGTGACACGAAAGCCTGGTGATCAAGATAATAAAATTATGAATCAAAGTAGCCTATTAATACAATTTGAGGCAACTATCTCGATCGGGACAATGTAATATCTAAATAAAATAAATTGGTAAGTAAGTGGAGATTTCACAAATAAATACATGCAAAATTGCTATCAACCTTGCACTGGTCTTAATGCCATCATTACTTCCCTTGTACTGGATGGTTCTGTTACAATCAACACAAGGTTGACTAAGCGTAAAAATACATACATGAGCTCACCGGCCAAAATAGGGAATCGGCGGCAGGATTTCTGGAAACATGAAACAATTATATTTGTCATTCTTGTAGAAAACAAATGTATCAGATATGACAAATAATAGCTCGATTTAGTCAAGTCAATGAGATATGCATAATCTTGTTATCTTGATAGACAAAATCATAATTAGGGTCAAATGAGCACACAACAATGCTAGTGATAGGTCGAAACATGAATGTATTAAGTATAAAACCGTGAGGATCGAATTGAAGACAAAATCTCGCATTTGCCCGTATAAAATATAAGGGGTATATGCACATGAAAAAGAAATACAATTACTCATGGCCCACCAAGCAAATGAAAACTGTAGTTGAACTCACGCTGATGTTTGGTTGCTTTGTTGTAGAGCCATGGAAATTTCTTGTGTTTCCTTGGGACATGCTACATTAGAGGCATGAATCTGTGCAGATTTCTTGGCAGGCTCTTTCCGCATCCTCTAAATATAACTGGTGGTACTCATAACACATCAGCTTGGCAAAATGGATTGGGAAAGAGTAAAATGCAAAACGGAATAACGAAAGCAAGTTATAGCATATAGTTGCAGCCTTTCATGTGGGATCTAAATGACCGATGGTAAGCTATTAGTTATGTAATCTAACATATTTAGCGTTTGGGATGCAGGCAACTTTCACATATCAGAATTTTATAATTAAGCTCTCAGCAGTTCTACGTGCACACAATAAAGACTACTAATTCTTGTACCCACTTTGGACCGCACTGAACCACACCTGCAATTTTGTAGGTGAACAACAAATCACTCTTAACATTTGACTGTTGACGGACGACGCAGCAGACCTTTAGTCTGCTTCAAAGACAAAGGGAAATCCCCGCTCTAAATTTTCCTCCGTACGACCATACCTATGTGCTATCTCTCCCCACTTTGGCAATAATCTAAAGCAGAAATACAAGAAGGGGTTCATAGCTGAATTGATTTCATACTTACGGGGTCAATTGCAGAAAATCATGATCTTGTTGCGTCGCGCGGATGGGGAACCGCAAAAGCCAAGCAACATCGAGGGGGCAGAGACTGGCAGAGCAAACAGGCAGCCCGACCAAAAAAGCGAACAGCAAGGTAGCGCCGTACGGCCCACATCCTTGTGGCGGCGCCAATGAATGCGATTCCTGGCATGGAGGTGTGACCTAGGGCGACGGCGTGCTGCAGGGACCGGCAGGCGGCTGGGGGCGAGCAGGTGCCAGCGCTGCGTGCGACAGATCCTTCCGGCGCAGCCTCCCGCATAGCGCAGAATCGCTCCGTACGTGTGCCCTCCCTCTAAATCGTCCTACTCTCCATGGATTATCAACCGGTGCTGCAGGGAAGGGAGGAGATTGGAGGCGCTCTTTCTGGCGCCCGGCGGCAAGGAGATGGAGGCGAGACGGCAACACCGCCGCTCCCCCATACGTAGCATCGTCGCTTTCTCCCATTGAGACAGGAAGAAGGGGATCACGCAGAGGTGAGTGGATAGGGAGGGGATCGCTCAGCCGGCATCAAACAATAGTTGACTTCTTTCTTTTGCGGTGGCATACCTTGCAATATGTCCACAAGGACAGGGGCAAAACCGTCTTTCACCGGCAGACGGAAATTTTTCTAGAAGTAACGAACGGTCTCAATCTTTTTAATAATATAGATTTTAACTTTATAAAAATATACGTCTTTTAGTATGTAGTTTTGAAGAGGCTAACTACGAATCTATTTCCTCCGTCCCGGTTTAAAGTACATAATTTGCAATTCTGTAGGTCGCAAACCGTTCACATTTGTTCACACATGCGCAAGCAAGTATTTTGTTGTTTTCACACGGGCGTAATTACAGAGATTAATAATTTTGTGTCTAAATATTTTGCGATTGCATAGTTTGTAAATTGTGTCCTTTAAATTGGGACAGAGAGAGTACACGTTAAAAGTTAACTAAATATATTATATTTACAAATCTAAAATATCTTATATTTTGAAACGAATGGAGTAGCCGTCGGCACCGTGCTACAGAGCGCGTTGGCAGCTCAAGACTAAATGTTGGGATCGTCTCCCCATAGCAGCCCGTCCAACACGGACGGCCCCAATACGCAAATTCAAACAAAAAAACATAAACATCAGCGAGAACTTGAAATTTGCACAAATTTTGCATAGTTTCCAAAAAATAGTTGCCCAAAAGGCTGGCACATCTAGTCTACCGCCCAAGATGAACCCTAACCCTAGTCTCCTGGTGATCGAAGACGCTAAAGTCAAGGTCGTCGCCGTCGTCGTCGCCCCACGCATCGTCGAAGTTGTCCTCCAGCTTCAGCACCACCGCTAGCAAGGGTGATGGTGGAGCTTTTGGCGCATATGGCGTATTGGCGAGGTCGATGATGGCGTCATTGTCCTCCACAGACCACCATTGCGCGAACGCGTCAGTGGCTGGCGGGACGGTGTTGTAGGAGGCCACCAGGAGCGCTGCTTCTCTTGATGCATTAGCGGGGTTCATGTGGGCCGCCTGGATCTCCAACTCCATCTCCCACCATGCCTTCTCCTTCTCCTTCTTCGACAACGATAGGCGGGCCTCATTCTTCGGCTGCTGGAGAAGAAGGTGGCCACGCGGCGGTGATAGCGGCTTCTCCTTCTTTAGGCGTCGAAGGCACGGTGGTCGCACGACATCGATGGCTGCTTCTCCGGCTTAGGGTGGAGCAGGAGGCGCCCCCGCGAACCCGGACCGCGAATGACGATGTCGCCGGCACGACGAGGAGGTAGGTATGGTGCCAAGAGTGGCGAAAACGGCCGCGAGGGCTCCACAGAGAAGAGAGACACACACAGAAGACGACACAGAAGAGGCGGGCTATAGCCGTGGTGGCTCAGCGTCTTGTCCATGTCGCGCCCGTGCCACCATGCGTGTCGCCCCACATAGTTGAACCAGCCAGAGTAGGGAGACAGAGTACCACATCGCCCAACGCCCAACCCTGCACTGCCTGCTGGGCCAGCGTCAGCGTCGTGCGGCGCTCGTTGATGTGGGTCCTCAACGCACTCCCCTCGGGGATAGAGGGTGGCATAGCCGGTGGCGGACAAGTTCCACCCGTGGGGCAGGTGATATTCCGGCGGCACAAGGAGGTCGTTACGGTACAACACCATCACATCCTCGAGGTTGAGGTTGAGCCTGTGGTCCTCTACAACAACCTCCTTGCCCTTGAGGGAGCCGCCAGCCTCGTTGTTGTGCGCCACTGCTGGTGAGGTACGGTGCTCTGACGAGAGTGGTGAAGGAGGCGGTGTGAACGACGATGTTGGGCGGTGTTGGTGGAGCGGCGGTGTGCGCGGGGTGGGTGTTATTGTCGACATGTGGTGAAGCTGGTACGTGTCAAAGCCGATCTGACAAGTCGGTGTTGTCACAGATTCCCAGCCATTAAGGGCATGGCCAACCGGTCGCCCTAGACTCGCTGCTCCATATGTCAACTAGGTTCGGATGCCAACCTGTTTAGCCCAACAGTAGCTCTGCAGGTCACAGGTGCTGCTTGCATAGGAGGCATGATCCCAAGCTAAAATGACATGAAAAAGTAAGGGAAAATGGGAAGAAGCAAGGGGCGAGTCTGACTTAGATGGGCCAAAGTATGTGTTATGCTCACGTCACAAGGCAACCATGCGTTGGAAGAGGCAAAATAAAACCATAGCCTCATGTGTTTGTGCTGATGTGAATTGCCCATGCGTATGCCTGCGCTAAGTTCATCGACTGTTGCTGACCACGCGACGTCTCGCTGACAACCAGGGCCCGGCTCCCTGCGTCTGATGTGGCAGGACGTGCCATCTCTCCCTTGCTGGCCCCTCTGGGTCGAGCCTGTTAAAACTAGAGATAGATAGCCCAACGAGAAACAAATGAATGAACAGTCTCATGTTTATTGATCAAGTGAATTCTTATATACAACTGGAACGGACGCTTGTCTAAGGACGCGTCGTTTCAGAAGGCGGTTTCCTAGAGGCGACGCTCCAGGACCGAATAACCGTATGACGGTTCCCACGTACGTGGGTTACAAGTCCGGGAATTATCTCCAGAATAAAAGGGAATTTTATTTCTAACACTCCCCCTAATTACCGCTTCACTACATAAGGATCCATCATCTTGATTTAAGTCTCCTCCAAAAACCCAATGTTTACCCTGTGAAAAAAATGTGAGGAGTATGGTAGGATATGCTGTTAAAACTCCTTCAAAAACCCTGTGGGAAAATAAGGAGAAAATGACACAGCATATAATGATTATCGCCTCTGTTAACTCAATATGAAATAAATCCATAGAATCTGGAGGTCAATAAATATGTTGTTTATACCATCTTAAAAACCCCGATGGGGAAAACGGATAGTATGACACATGATCTTATGTTGATATTACCTCATTAAAAACCTTAATGAGAACCTGTAAAGTAAACTCATTTAAGGAAAAAAGAGTGTAATATGATGCTTTGAACAGGAATAGTTCAGGAAGATACTCCCCCTGATTCTTGCAAATCTCGAAGCCGTCGCATACCGATTCCATGAATATATTTCTGGAATGTTGAAGTTGGTAGAGACTTCGTAAACAGGTCGGCGAGATTATCGCATGATTTGACTTGCAAGATGTTTATTTCCCCACTCTTTTAGAGTTCATGAGGATAAAACAACTTTGGGGCAATATGCTTAGTGATATTGCTCTTGATATATCCTGTTTGCATCTGTGCAACACAAGCCGCATTATCCTCATAGATAATGGTAGGTGATTCGATAGAACCAATTCCACATGACTGTTGTATGTGGTTTATCATTCTGCGAAGCCATACACATTCGCGTGATGCCTCATATAATGCAATTATTTCAGAATGATTGGTAGAAGTGGCAACCAGAGTCTGTTTCGAAGACTTCCATGATATAGCAGTTCCACCATGTAGGAACACAAAGCCGGTCTGTGATCTGGCATTATGGGGATCAGATAAGTAGCCAGCATCAGTGTATCCAATCATACTGGAGTCCAGATTTCTCTGAAACTAAAAGTATAGGCCAAGATCCTTTGTGCCTTGGAGATATCGAAAGACATTCTTGACTCCCGACCAATGGCGTTTGATGGGAGCTGCGCTGTGTCTAGCAAGTAGATTCACTGCAAATGCGAGGTCAGGTCTCGTACAATTTGCAAGATACATGAGCGCACCAATGGCACTGAGATATGGAACCTCGGGTCCCAACATCTCTTCTCCATCATCCCTTGGCCTGAACGGATCTTTCCCTACGTCTAGAGAACGAATCACCATGGGAGTTTTAGATGGATAGGATTTATCCATATTGAATTTCTCCAATATTTTCTGGATATAGGCAGCTTGGTGTACCATTATTCCTGAGGGAAGGTGCTCGAGTTGAAGACCCAAGCAAAATTTGGTTTGACCCAAATCCTTCATCTCAAATTCTGTCTTTAGATGATTGCGTGCTTCATCAATATCTTGTGCGTTGCCAATGATGTTGAGATCATCGACATACACTGAAATGATGCAAAATCCTGAAGAGGACTTCTTGATGAAGACACATGGACAGTCATCATTGTTGGAGTAACCCTTCTGAAGAAGGAACTCACTAAGTCGGTTGTACCACATCCGTCCCGACTGTTTCAAGCCGTATAAAGACTTGTTCAGTTTTACACAGTACATGTTGCGTTTAGCGCTTGCATTCGGGACATAGACTCCATCAGGAACCTTCATGTATATGTCCGAATCTAGTGACCCGTAAAGATATGCGGTCACGACATCCATCAACTGCATAGATAGACAATTTTGCACTGCCAAAGATATAAGATATCGGAAAGTGATACCACTCATTACTGGAGAATATGTCTCATTGAAATCAATGCCGGGTCTCTGCGTGAAACCCTGTGCTACGAGCCTCGCTTTGTATCTCACCACCTCATTGTTCTCATTCTGTTTCCGGAGGAAAACCCATTTGAATCCCACAGGGAAAACATTGGGAGGTGTTGGTATTGCTTCTGTGAATACCTTCCTTTTATTGAGCGAAGCAAGTTCTGCTTGTATTGCTTCCTTCCATTTAGGCCAGTCGGAGCGTTTCTCACACTCAACAATAGTCCTTGGATCATGATCATTGAGAAGGGTATCAGCAATTGTAGCAGAAAAATAAGTGTCGACAATCGTAGACTTACGGTTGAATGATTCTCCAGAATCGATATAGTTGGTGGATATCTCATGCACCCTTGATGACTCTTCGTGATTTCCCAATACGCGTGAGTCTAGGTGTCCCGATGTCCCAGCCAGTGTGTGCAAGCTGGAGCTGGGTTGTGGAGGTTGCCCTTCCACTGGGTGTATACTACCCATAAGGTGTTCGTCAACGTTGAGCTGACTTGCATTTACTGATTTGGAGGATTTTCTCCTCTCTCTCTCTCCTTTGTTGCTTGCGAGAAGCAGGTTCCGGGTCAGTGGCCGTACTACTCCCCCTCTTTTTAGGATCAGGGAGTTGAGTGGTTTTTGTTGGTACCTCCACTCTTTCGGGCGCATTTCTGGCCGGTTTCCAGGATTTAGTAACACCTTTTAGATCAGTAAATGAATCTGGCAGATTATTTGCAAGATGTTGCAAATTGATAATTTTCCGAACTTGGAGTTCGGTCTCTTGGGTACGTGGATCAGAGGTTGAAATGGCGATAGCATTCCAATCAATTTCCGGGCATTCTTTCTGGTACTTGAAATCTCCCCCTAATGCCGGAAAATGTTCCTCGTCAAATATGCAATCAGCGTGACGGGCTGTGAATAGATCCCCAGTAAGGGGTTCCAGGTACTTAATAATCGACGGCGATTTGTACCCCACATAGATCCCTAGTTTTCTGTGTGGGCCCATGGATGTCCGCTGTGGTGGTGAGATCGGGATGTATGTAGCACATCCGAACTTACGCAGATGGGAAATGCTGGGAGGATTTCCACGTACCAATTGCAGAGGGGAAATACTGTGATATGCAGTAGGTCGCAATTGGATTAGGTCAGCAACGTGTAAAACCGCGTGACCCCAACACGAAGTTGGCAAGCTGCAATTCATTAACAAAGGTCTTGCAATGAGTTTGATCCTCTTTATTAGGGACTCAGCCAAACCATTTTGAGTGTGGACATATGGAACAGAGTGCTGAACTTCAATCCCCAAGGCCATGCAATAGTCATTGAAGGCGCGTGAAGAGAATTCTGCAGCATTGTCCATGCGAATTGATTTAATTCGACTTTCTGGATAATGGGCCTGTAACTTAATTACTTCCCTCATTATCTTGGCAAATGTATGGTTTCGTGTGGAAAGAAGACACACATGTGACCATCGTGTAGATGCGTCAATCAAAACCATGAAATACCTAAATGGTCCAGATAATGGTTGGATAGGACCACAAATATCACCTTGAATTCGCTCAAGGAACTCAAGTGGTTCAACTTGTATTTTGGGGTGCGAAGGCCTCAAAATTAGCTTCTCTGTGGCACATGATGTACACACAAAGTCTGATGACTGAGGGAATTTGGACTCATGCAAATTATGACCAATGGAATTGCTAGTAATCTTCCTCATCATACCGATGCCGGGATGGCCTAGGCGATCATGCCAAGTTTGAAATGCGTCAACATTTTGGAAGATTACCTTGTAAGCAACATGTTCTACGGGCTTGATGTACGTATAGTACAGTCCGGACGACAGAGAAGGAATTTTTTCAAGTACTTGCTTGCCATATCCGTTATCTTTTGTGAAGAGCAGATACTCTTCTTTGTTGTCTTCATGGGTTTCAATATGAAAACCATTCTTACGGATATCTCGATAACTGATTAAGATACGTGACGAATCGGGATACAACAAGGCATCCTCAATTGTCACCTGTGTACCGTTTGGGAGGGTAAATATGGCACGTTCAGTGCCAACAATTACCGTATCGCGTCCAGCGATAGTCAAAATATCTCCATTCATCTTTTTCAGAGTCTGAAAATATTTCAACTCCCTCAGTATGAAGTTTGTGGTAGCACTGTCCACAAGGCATAATTCCTCTTCCATCGGATTGTCCCCGTAGAGAGCTATATATAAAAATGAAGAATTTTCAATAAGAAAACCTTATTTAGATACATAGAATACAATCTTTATTATATCAAAGTGCTGATACAATGACAACAATAATACTTATGTTCTTATTACAACATCACAAATGGACATAAAATAAAGTGATCACTAAGGAGATAGTGGGACTAGTCGAAGTCTCCAAACACGTCGTTTGAGGCGTACTCAATCATCATGTTCTCCGTGCTCATAGGATCCTCGGGCTGCTGGAGAGTCATGGTGTTGCTAGGTTCAGGAGGAGCATCTTGCGAACAACCAGCTCCATTGGTGCCATCTGGATGAAGGTTGAAGTTGGCTTCAAACCTTTTCCCTTGAGGTGCCTTGCGTCCTTGGGATTGCTGGTAGAGGATTGCGAGATGCTTTGGGGTCTTGCACTTGTTAGTAGGATGCGTGTAGCATCCACACTTGTCACAAAGCCTAGTCTTGTCATACTTTGGCTTTGCGGTGCCTTTCCCACGGTCCGAGTTTCGAGGCTTCCTGTTCCGGTTGCGCTTACGCTTACCCTTGAAGTTCGATTGGTTGCCGTTGAAGGAACCACCAAATTTTCTTCCGTTCGCGACATTCATATGAACTTCCGGCAAAGGTTGGGAACCAACCGGGCGTTGAGAGCCATTCTTAGCAAGAAGCTCATCATGCTTTTCAGCCTGAAGTAGGATATGAATAAGGTCTGAATAGACCTGGTAGTCGCGAGCGCGGTATTGCTGCTGGAGGAGCCTTTCAGATGGGAGCATAGTGGATAGAGTTTTTTCTATCTTTTCCGCATCTGTGGGTTCCTTCTCGCAAAAGCGCGGCTTGGAACTTATCTTATGAACCTCATGATTGTAATCCCCGACGGACTTAAAGTCCTGGAATCGAAGATGAGTCCAATCATGAAGTGCTTCGGGCAGGACAACTGCCTTCTGCTTTTCATACCTCGTCTTGAGGGCCTGAAACAAAGTAAATGGGGATTCCTCCTCCAAATACTCGGACTTAAGATCCGGGTGAATATGGTGCCTTATAATGTACAAGACAGCATATTTTTGCTCTTCTCTTAGCGGTACGGCTCCGGCCGGAAGGGGGTCGTCCGGGTTCTGGATGGCACGCACTATCCCACGGGACGCAAGAGCGATCTTGATGTCCATGGCCCATGTAGGGTAGTTGTGGCCATTAATCTTGAGTGAATCGAACTCTTTTCCAGCCATCGGTTACCTACATGGTAAACCAGAGAATATTAATCTACGTTTGGTAAA
Organism: Avena sativa; assembly: GCA_916181665.1. Classification (NCBI taxonomy): domain Eukaryota; kingdom Viridiplantae; phylum Streptophyta; class Magnoliopsida; order Poales; family Poaceae; genus Avena; species Avena sativa. Next base: position 20,253,187 of record OV702285.1, read on the forward strand.
TTAAAATCCATCATGGTCATGTTGTAATGAACTATGCAAAATTAAATGATGACTTCAAGAAGTGGGCTCGAAATCATTAGTGTGAACTTCAAATTGTTAAGTATGACACATTGTAGATAATCTCCGAAGAATATTCGGAGTCCGTCTCGCAGCACTAGAGAGTATAATCTGATGAAATCAGTAGATACTCATACTTCTAATGCCTTATGTCATATCTTAATAAAATGTTTGGGAGAGCACATTGTTAAGCAATCATAGTGTCAAATATGACAAAATGTAGGCTTTAAGCAGTAGTGATGATAATCTGTAAGAACAGTAGATCAACACACAACCTTGTGGTCCCAAAACATCAATTTGAAGAAATCACTTTGAATTTTGTGTTGATAACGTGTTAAAACTAGAGATAGATAGCCCAACGAGAAACAAATGAATGAACAGTCTCATGTTTATTGATCAAGTGAATCCTTATATACAACTGGAACGGACGCTTGTCTAAGGACGCGTCGTTTCAGAAGGCGGTTTCCTAGAGGCGACGTTCCAGGACCGAATAACCGTATGACGGTTCCCACGTACGTGGGTTACAAGTCCGGGAATTATCTCCAGAATAAAAGGGAATTTTATTTCTAACAGAGCCCAAAATGAGACTGGAGCTCGATAGGCTATTTGGTGTCGTATTGAGATCTGGTGGAGAAACTCGATAGCCTAATGCGAATTTCGTAGGAACCTGGCGATTCTGAAGAGCGGCTATGTACCAGAGTGCCACATCTTGCTCTGACGTATCCCATGTGGTGACAAAACAGAAAATTCTGTAAATGAAAAGTAGAACTCATGGACTTGTGATTTGTATATCTAATAAATGTTTCACAAGCTTTATTCATGTTTTAATCTTATTTTATAAAACCTTCAGTTATGTTTCATCAATTAGTAAGTTTACGTGTTATAAAAGGACAAACTGTCGCACCAATCTGAAAACAAAAATAGGTGATACTCCCTTCGTTTTAAAATATAAGATGTTCTAGATTTGTGAAGAAAATGTATCTAGACTTGTTTTAATGTATAGATTCACTACAAACATGAGTGAACCTATATACTAAAACTAGTCTAGATACATTTGCTTCACAAAGCTAAAACATCTTATATTTTGAAACGGAGAGAGTAGATGGGATACACGGGCAGGGTTCCGGTAGAAAAGAGTTTTCGGTATCCCACTTACTCTAGGTACAGGGGTTAATGTTTTGGTAACACGCGGCGGCGGGCGACCAAGCTAGATCGGTGAGGATCAGCTGACGCGACCAACATGACGACATTGCGGTATTCTTCAGTATAGGGAACATTTACTCTTGCACACGAACAACTTGACACGGAAACAAACCGAAACAAGAAGACCTGTTGCAGCTGCATTAAAGCAACTCTGAGGGAATCCTCAAGAAGGAAAAATAATAATTATTGAGCCCTCTTTATGTTATCTAAACGCACCCTAGTCGAACCTCTATACTCCCTCCGTTTTAAAATATAAGATGTTTTAGATTTATGAAGAAAATGAATCTAGACTTCTTTTAGTATATACTCCCTCCGTTTTAAAGTTGAGTGAACCTATATACTAAAACAAGTCTAGATTTATTTTCTTCACAAACCTAAAACATCTTATATTTTGAAACAGAGGGAGTACATGTTAGCGGATACAAAGAATTAGAAACCGGCGCCCACGGCTTCTATAAGGGCATCTTCACCGGGTCAACCTATTCTGTCCGAGATCTGCGCGGACGCGCACGGCGTCCCAGCGGGCCGATCCATCCGGACAAACGCGTCCAGCTCGATTCATCCATATATCTAATCTTGGGAACGGTTGCGTAGGCCCGTCGCCCGGGCCCTCTCGCCAGTGGCAGAACAGACGCTCTCCTCCCCAAACCCTCGCACTCCATATCCCGCGCCTCGAGTAGGCGCAATCTTTGCCATCGCCATTACCGCTTGCTGCCGCCGACCGACCCCCCCCCCCCTCCCCGATATCGAGCGCCACCGCGGGCCACACGCATTGCCGGAGTTGTTTGGACGCGTCGCAGGCAATCCCGTCGCCCTCGGCCTCCACCTGTGAACTAGATGTGCGACACCCTCTGCGTGGCGCACAATCTGCTTGATCATTTGCCCGAGGTAACTTCGCCAGTCCTTTCTAGGTTTTATCCGGCCCGCTGCGGGAGTTGGCGTCGCCATTGATGGACGCATACTTTGCAGATGAGCAGCAGCCAAAGGGCAATGGAGTTCTTCTACAAGAATTTCGTGGAGTCGGTCCGAGGAGGAGTCCGACGGTGAGACCGAGTTTCTGCTGGCGGCTGCATAGATCGTGCATGACCACTACCTCCTGCCGCCGCGCAGAGGTGGCTCGTCCAAGGGTCGCGAAGCCAACCAGGAGTGCGACCGAGAAGATGGCCACATACGCCTTTACAAGGACTACTTCCATCCAACTGATCTAGTCTTTAAAGAGAAGGCATTCCATCGACGCTATCGGATGTCAAGGGACCTGTTCTTGCAAATTCTCAATGGTGTAACGGAGTACGATAACTACTTCCTGCCAAGTACGATTGCACCGATAAGATTGGCTTCTCCTCTTACCAAAAATGTTCCGCTGCCATTCGGCATCTTGCATATGGAGTTCCCGGTGACCTCCTTGACGACTACATGCGCATGAGCGAGTTCACATGCCATGAGGCTATGTACCGGTTTTGCAGCGCGGTTATTGCGGTGTTTGCAAAGTTTATCTGAGAGAGTCAAACACAAAGACACTGCCCGTCTTTTGTCCATCAACGAGAGAAGGGATTTCCTGGTATGCTTGGCAGCATCGACTGCATGCATTGGTAGTGGAAGAATTGTCTCTTTGGTTGGCAAGGGCAGTTCAAAGGGCATGCAGAGGGGTGCACCATCATACTAGAGGTTGTTGCATCATAGGATCTCTGGATTTGGCACTCCTTTTTGGCATGGTTGGATCAAACAATGATATCAATGTGCTGCAGCGGTCTCCAGTGTTTGCAAGGCTGGCAGAAGGCAATGCCCTACAAATTTCTTATCAGATCAATGGCAATCCACATGATATGGGTTACTATCTTGCTGATGGTATCTACCCCTCCTAGGCCACCTTTATGAAGACAATCCGCAATTCTAGAGATGAGAAGTGCAAGAGGTTTGCGGAAGAGCAAGATGCCGCTAGGAAGGATGTGGAGCGAGCATTTGGTGTGCTTCGGTCAAGGTGGGCTACTGTTCGATACCCTTCTAGAAGCTGGAGCACAGAGAGGTTGTGGGATGTGATGACTGCTTGTGTCATCATGCACAACATGATCGTTGAGGACGAGCGTGATGATGGCATCTTGGACCAAGGCTGGAACTTTCAGGATCAGTTTGGTTGAGCCAAAGCCAGGTCTAGCGTCTTGAAAAGATTTCATGCAAGTGCATAAAAATTTATGTTACAGGCAAACCCATGAACGACTAAAACTGGATTTGGTTGAGCATATATGGGCTCGTGCAGGAAATTTCAATGTTTAATCCTTTATTTGTTTTGTCTAATTTTAATGACGGTTTAGTTGTTTTGTATCGAACTATGTGAGCCAAAACTATTTATATGTAAGCACTATTTCAATTTGATTACTAATCTAGTTTATTTGCATCCCAAAAATTAATTTTGTGATAAAATTTGCAAACATATGAAATCGCTGGCCAGCCCTAGCCAGCGTTCTCCAAACGCGGACAAATGGATCATGCCGTTGGGCGCGGTCGGCCGGACCATGGCCCAAATCGATTGCGGCCTGACCAAACGGATAGAAATGGACCGTTTGGGGGTGACCGAATGGATCGGCCCGATGGAGATGCCATAATAGCTTGGCCGCACCTGCGGCTCCTAAAAAATCCCCACCACCAAACGGCACACCGACACATCGTCGGCCGCTAGTTCTTCCTCCCTGCCGCCCATTTCTACCCAACCCTCCAAGCCGTCGAAAATGGCTAGGCCCGCTCGCTGTCGGTCTCGACACCCATCCACAGCGCCAATCCTGGCGGCCACGCGTGTCGGGTTCACGCCCGGGCGCCCGAGGATCTCCTGCCGCCAACGCCACCGCACGGCCATTACCGCGGCGTGCGGCAGCGGGGCATGTGGAGCGTCGAGACCTACGACATCAACATCGGCGAACGGCGGTGGCTTGGGACGTTCAAATCCGGAGAAGTGAGGCTCAAACTCAGGCTGCCTAGCACACCACCTCATGTGCTAGCCAGTAAGGCCCCAAGTCTTTCTCCCCACCGATATTTTATATTGTCATGTTGAATATGGTAGCACCACTAGAGACGAAGGTGACCATGGCCAGGAGCTCGGCGAGAAAGGTGAAGTGTCTTAGAGCATGTCTAACAGGCCCCTTAAATTTCTGCCCCGTAAAACTCGAGTACAGGGCCCTGTACTCGATTTTGCTCTGAAATTCCCCACTGATTTTATCGCCCGTCTAGCAGACCCCGTATCCGAGCCCCGTATATTTAAAATTTAAATTTCGCGCGAGATAAAAGCAGATTGTTCATAGATAGGCTTCGATTCATCATAGATATATGCAAAATTGCGCGATCTAGCGGTAGATCGCGACTTGTTAAGCTAACCCTAATCTAAAACTGCACAAAAGAACCTCGCCGGAGACCTCCTTGTCGGCGAGGTTGTCGCTGCCGCGGCGGCAGTACGCCTAGTCATCGGCGATGTTGAAGTAGCAGCCGCCGGGCGCGAAGTCGACGAGCGACCGCGGCATCGTCCCCGGCCACCCGACCCATTTCCATACGGCGCGGCGGCTGCCGGCCCAGGATAGCTTGCAGTAGAGGACCCACGCTTCCTCGAGCGTGAGCTCCTCGCGGCGGCGCTTGGCTGGGGAGGAGGAGCATGTGGCTTGGCGGCGGCAGCTCATGGTGGCGGCGGCGTGGATTCGTGAACGGAGCGGCTGGAATTGCTCGCCGGAGTTGGGCGGCGCGCGGCGGAGCTAGGGTTGCGAGTGAGGGGTTGGACCCTCACTCACACCCTCACCCTGTACTTATACGGGGCCGGGTGGATGATTTGCCCCGCCCCGTATCCGAGCGATACGGGCCGGCCTGTTTACGGGGCGTGCTAGGCGGGCCAAAACACCTGCACCCCGTATCTCGCCGGAAATTTATGGGGTGCCGGCTGTTTACGGGGCCTGTTAGACTTGCTCTTAGAATTCACGGTGACTGGAATTGTCGCAATAAAAATATTCTGCTGAATTACTTCATCGCTCCAATATGGATTCAGAATGTCTAGGACACTAGTGTGCTCCTATCAGATGGTGATGCATTCAGGCACCGCAGTATGGTAGGAGGGTCTCCAATATCTTACCTTTACTAGGCTGGATATTCCTTAGTCAGTGAACAAGGTAGATATTTCTTCTATGAGAAGCCGCCCTCCCTCAGCTTCTGGGAAAGCCGGTCTAAAAAAAATTTAAGGCTTCCAAAATAGTTAAGGTTAAACAAATTTAAAAGACTCGCAAATTTTTTGAACCAGCTTTCCTAGAAAACTGGGGATAGGGCGGCTTCTGGGAGAAGTCACCAAAAGAACTGGGCCTAAACCTACACATGCGCACTAGAAGGCACTCAAGTGGATATTGCGCTATGTAAAAGGAACAATTGAAGTTGCACTTCATCTCTGACAATCTGCATCCACACAACTCAATGTCTTTACAGATGTAGATTGGGCTAGATCCTCGGATGATATAATATCCACCAGAGGGTTTGTTGTTTACCTCGGATCAAATCTCATATCCTAGAGTTCTAAGAAGCAACCGATTGTCTCATGGTCGAGTACAGAAGGAGAGTATAAGGCCTTGGCTAATAGATCTTCGGAAGCTATGTGGGTTCAGTCAGTGTTAAAGGAGTTTGGAGTAGCTGAGCCGCATGCCCCAATACCTTGGTGTGGTAATCTTGGCGCAACTTATCTCTTGGCGAACCTACTATTTAGTGCTTGCACTAAGTACACTGGAATTAATTTTCATTTTGTGCATGAGCGTGTAGCCTCAGGATCTATGATAGTGTTTTTTTTAACAAGGGAGAGCCCCAAAGGGGCTGGAAGCCTTTCATTATATTAAGGCAGAGGAGTTACAAATTTTCACGCTAGACCCTAGAAAAACTAAAATTGCAACTAGATCCACACGCCTTACAAAAAGGACCCTAAACTTATCTAGGAGAAAGCCATCGGGTCCTTCTTCCAATCTGCCTCTGCAACTGTTGGGCCTCGCGATGGAGGTTGAAGAAGCTCCGGGATTCTTCGCCGGTGAGCTTGAAGGCCTCCATTTGGCCAAGATAATCGGGTGGCATCTTGCTTCCAATTTGGAACTGCAAAAGAAAGTGGCTCCACTACTCCTTGGTTCGATCGTCACCACCGCTCCTCGGATCTCTTCCCCTTCTAGTCACCACCTATGTGCTCAAGAAGACAAAATAAATCGAAGAACAACAACAACTCACCACCAGGATCCGTTGAATCTGCTCGAGGAAACCGAGCTCCTTCCTCAGAGCTCCTGCCCGAGATGAGGAACAGAAACTGAAGAAGATGCAGACGCAGCGAATCCAACAGCTAGTATAGTGCCAACTCCAATCAGCGGGAAGCGACTCCGCACCACGACCCTCCTCCTCGCCACCACGGCCGGCCAGGAAGGCCAGAGCAGAGTCTCGCATCCCGCCTCGAATCCTCTCCCCCTCGCCGCCACAGCCGGCCAGGACAGGAAGAACGAGGCGGAGCTCCCGCATCTAGAGATAGCACCTACACCCCACGACTTTATTGACAAAGAAGCTCTCCACATCACCCCCCGCAGCCACCGACTCCACCCACCGGAGCACCACCGCGAGAAGCCAAAGGAGAAGGCAGATCTAGATCCAGCCGATAGGACCTGGAAGCTTCTTCTTCAGGGCAAGACGCCCACACACGGCACGAGGCCGAACCCTACATCTACCACTACTACTAAAACCTAAATCTACGTCGGCGCCAACCTCCCGCCGCCACTCACCCGGCTAGTCCGGCGAGGGAGGCATGGGAGGGGCCCGATAAGGGAGGGGGGGGACTCTCAAGTGCCTCTCGATTCGTGCAGGTGTCGAAGCGGTCGGCCTGCTCCCAATAACTGGCTGCACATCGATACAACTCGGATCGATGATACTGAAGTTTGTCGCTTCAGGTGAACAACTAGCGGACATCTTTACACGAAGCCAGCAACAAGACAGATCCTAGAGAGATTTAGTGGTAATCTGAATCCTGTAGAGTACGGTCCAGATTAAGAGGGAGAGTTAAAGTTAGTTAAGCTCTCTAGTTAGACTTAACTGTCACGATATCTAATGTGACACAATTGTACACATATGTATTTGTAACTCTCTGCGTATATAAATACAACCAATATTGGCGGGCTCATTATGCCAATGTGTCATGAAGATACCGATAGATCAGTCATTATGGCCATCTGTCAGTAGATTAGAGAAATTACGAGAGCTTTTACTGGTTGTAGCTAATAATGTTGCCCATTTATTTAAGGTCCTGCTAGTATTTGAATTACGAACCATAGTAGCTTGGATACAAATTGGGATTCTAGTCTAGAGAGGAAGGGGATGAGATGCAGAAGCAAGGTTGAGGATAACGTCTTCAGTGGCATCTAGGATGGACCGACATACTTGGTATTGGGCCTGACAAAGCGACACATCCTATTGGGTGAATTCGTGCTCTCTACCTGGCTTCCTACGAATTCACCTTGTTGCAAAGCTTTGCCTTCTACTTTCCCCTGTCGTTAGCAGGGCTGCTGACACCCCTCCCTCCTTGAGAACGAGCTTACCCCCAAGCTAGGGCGTTAGGGAAATGGTTGTGTAGCTCCTCACGATCTTCCCATGTCGCAGTCGATGCCTCGCCCGAGCTCCATTGCACCAATACTTTCTCAACAATCGCATTGTCCTTATCGCGCCAACGATGATCCAGTACTTTTAAGAAATACCATATCATTGACATCAAACTAGCGAAAGGAACGATTCTAATCGGCACACTTCTTCATAAGTTGCTGTGCCCGCAATACATGTTGTTTCAATAAATCGTGCACCACTCCGCATTCAGATAGCCATACTTGCAGGTTTGAAATGGGAGAACTGCCAGGTGCCCCAGTCCCTACTCCCTAGTGTCTGGTTTCATGCCATAGAGCACAACAAATGGAGATGAATCCAGCACGGAGTCATGGCTGCTATTGCACCAATATTTTGTCAGTGATATGTAAGAACTCCAATTCTTGGGACAAGTATGAACAAATCACCTATGATATGTCTCCACACTGATTCAGACGTTAAGTGGAACCATAAGTTGCTGGATGATAAGCAGTACTAAGCTTCAATTTTGTACCAATTGATTTGAAGAGTTCTTTCCAAAAGTGACCTGTGACCACTGGGTCACGATCAGATACAATTGACTTGGAAAGAATGTGGAGTTTGTAAACATAATCCACAAATAGCGATGCCACTGTAGCAGCTGTATAAGGATGAGCTAGACGAATGAAATGACCATGCCTAGAAAATAGATCACCACTACCAGAAGACAGTTGTACTTTCCATAATGAGGCAATCCTTCTATGAAATCCATAGCTACATGCTTCCAAGGCCTTTTAGGTACCTTGAGTGGTTCAAGGAGGCCAGGATATTTGACCCTTTCTGGTTTTTCTTGTTGACATGTTTGGCATGATTGTACCCAGTCTTTAATTTTTTTTTCATTATTAGCCAAGAGAATAATTGCTTGTTTTGTTCGTAAAGCGATTGGTGCCCCAGAATGGCCACCCAGAGTGCTACTGTGGAATACCGCACAAAGATCTTGGATTGCAGTTCCAAATTATCACCAATCCAAATTCTATCATTATGTTTAATGAGTCCATTTTCCTGACTGGATAGGGGTCTTGCAAATTAGCTCATTCTCGATCCTAATGAATGAATCCACTAATCTTTTGGATAGATGAGATTCATGGGGATGCAGAGCCAAAGCAGCCAAAAGATTTAGGTTCAAGATATTTGGTGTAACCAGCTTGTACTTCTTCTAACCAAGTTTGGTTGAAAATTAGTGACCTAGATCAGTGTCATCAGGTGTTCATGAGGTTTCCTAGACAAAACAACTCCACGGTATTATGTCTACCCTGATGATGCACTATCTGATATTTCAACCCCAACAGCTTAGAGAAAGCTTTTTTTCTGCCAGAGTATTCAACGTTTGTTGCTCTGAGTGTACCAGGATGCGTTGATCAGGTGAATTATGAATTCAAAGTGCTACAAATAAGGATGCAAGTGCTCCACTGCCAACAATATTTCTAGATATTCTTTTTCATAGGTGGACAGGCCCATGTTCATAGGATCAAGAGGTTTACTCAAAAATGTAATTGGGTGTTATTGCTAATGCAACACAACCCCAATGCCCAAGTCACTAGCATCATGTAGAATTGCTTAGCGAAATCTGGTACTGCCAACACAGGGGTAGCAGGGGTAGTTAACAATGCTTTCTTAAGGGCCTGGAAGGCAGTCTCAGTCACACTAGACCATTTGAACATTTTATGATTTTTGAGTAATTGTGTCAAAGGTTTGGCTAAGATGCCAAAAATTCTAACAAACTTCCTGTAATAGATAGCAAGACCTAAAAACACTCTTAACTCTTTAACATTCTCTAGTATTTCCCAATTTACTATTTCTTGTACCTTTGAAGGACTAGTAGACACTCCTCCACTGATGATATGCCCCAAATAATGTTGGGGTTCGAGGGCAGAAAACAAAAAAAAAATCTACGATCGAAATCCTAATGCCAGGATCTATCTAATAGTTGTTCTTATGCTTCTCCATCAGTTTGGCTGTCAAACCAGAGATATTGATGGATCGAGTGAGAAGTCTAGAAATTACAATGGTGCTTTTGATTAATAATAGCTCTTCCTACTTTATTCTTGAGTTGTGAGTTGTTCTTGTACTTGCTCCTACACAATAATAACCATGCTCAACATATAATATGTTTCAACATTTAATTATCGGGGTATATGGGCCATGCACTCACGACTACGACCCCCAGGTAGGCAAGGCACTCACTGTGTAGTGCGTGTGTAGCTTCATTTTCGCATCTGTTTGCTCTCCTGATTACCGGAAATTCGCCCTCCACCACCATCCATGGCTTGGCAACATATATTTGATGAAATCTTGCAAAAATGAGAGGGTAGGCTCGAGCCTATCGAAACCTACCTGGTAAATTTGCCCCTGCCCACTGTAAGCGGCAGATTAAGTCCACCACCGACACCTAAGATTGTCGTCTACTCATCCATGCATGTTGCTTGTCTAATTCAGGGCCCAGATGATCAATGATACTTGAAGGCTGCGTAGGTCTGGAATATGGTAGCGACACCGGAGACGAAGGTGACGAAGGCCAAGAACACGGCTAGAAAGGTGAAATACTTGCGCTCCAGGTCGACCCAGCTGTCGCTCCGGCTCCTCAGCAGCTCCAGTGTCCTGCGCAGGTAGCTCCTCTCCAGCTCACCGGTCGCCTTGCTCGCCGCACCCACCACCCGGAAGAACCTCGGTATCTCCTCCATTGTCTCGTCGTCGAAGCCGCCAGCATGCTGCTGCAGCAACTTCGCATCCGCCAGCAAGCGCGCGTCCTCCGCCGACTGCACCAACTTCGCCATAAAGGCCACGTAGGAAGACACGTCCTGTGGCTGTGAGGGATAGAACCCCTGCGGCGAGGGCGACTGCTCGAACACCATCAGGTTCAACAGCAGCGGCGCCGTCCGGGACTCGAGCCTTAGCTGCGGCAGCTGCAGCTGCCTCTCGTGCAGCATCACGGCGAGCGGCACGGGGCCAAGCACCGACGCTATACCGACCATCGGCCCGGCAAAGCGGTGGCCGCCGCGCACCTTCTTGAACTGCACCCACATCTGCTTCATGTCGCTCGCTGACAGCACGTAGTCCTCCAACCGCGCCCGCCTCCTGGGGCCCTCCGGAAAAATCCGGTGCAGCAGCGGCACCGTGAACAGCGACTCGAGATGGCGCAACAGCCGCGCCTGTGTCCTGCCGAGCGACGACGACTCACACCACCATGTCCGTGCCTTGGTGATCATGGCGTGGAACAGGTGCAGGATGTGGGACACCCCGTCAGCGGCCGGCAGCAGTGCCTCGCTCGTGTCACGGGCATTCTCACCGGCGAGGTAGAACAGCACGAGCTTCACGAGAAGCACCGGCGAATCATAGCCGGTGGCCTCGAACTCGGGCAGCTTGGTGGCGGCGAACAGGTCGACGAGGATGAAGAAAGGCATCTGGTTCTCGGCGAGGATGAGGTCCACAGAGAGCTGCGAGGCGCTGGAGGGCGTGGCGTGCAGCAACACCTCCTCACGCGCCATGGCAACGTTGACGAGGTGCTCGATGATGAAGCAGCCGTCGAGGACCATCATCTCGATGAAGTCGTCGGCGTCGATGTCGGCGAGCTCCTCGTTGACGTACATTGCCCGGGCCTCCTGCTCGCGGGCAGCGACGATGAGGACGTAATGCTGGATGACAGCGAGGTGGTGCGCCGGGTCTGGGTAACCGCGGGAGATGAGCCCGTTGAGGTACACCTCTTTGAGCCGCTCGGCGGGGCGGAGCCGCAGGTCCTCGCGGTTGTGGAGTGGGCCGATGGCGATGAACCCCGGCATGTAATCCTTGTCGTTGTTTTCGCGGAGGTGGACCGGGACACGGGAAATCCGGTGGCTACTCACCCTGACCCGGTGCTGCTCCTCCGCCGCCAAGTCCACCCAGCCCCTCGTTCTTCCGCAACAGGGTGCGTGACTCGGTGCTGCTCCTCCTCCGCCGATTCCACCCAGCCCCTCCTGCTTCCGCAACAGGGTGCGTGCCAGATGTCCGATGTGCACCGTGTTGTCGCCTCTGCCAGCCATGCCTCGACCTGTCGTCCGTGGTGATGGTGGACGATGGAACAGTGCACGTGCTCATGAAACTAATCGATCTCTAGAGTGGGGGAATGGAATATGAGGCAGAATGAAATGGACAACCAAGAATATGACTTTGCCCCAAATCCAGCCGGCGAAATATGCACTCGTTCAGGATCACCAGGAAATAGCACTTGCCAGGCTACAAATAGAGCAGAAAGTGAATGGAATCTAACGCAGAATGAAATGGCCAAGCAAGAATATATACTGTATATGGCTTCTGAGAACACGATCCCTTACTGATGTAGCTTCTGTCAGCGATAAAGTGGGCAAAAGATCACTGCTACGCTAGCTAATTCTTTGCTTTACTTGTGGAGTCTTTCTATACACGATGCTATCTTTCTGAAACAAGTTTTTGTACAGATAAGGTCGTACTGTACTTATGATACCATTTTAATTACCCTGTGCATGTGTGCTATCAAGAGAGAGACAGATCACACCTGGGGACACAGACCATCAGGGCTGCTGTTGCTGCCCATCTCTCTGCGCCGCCTCGCGCTCGTGCATATGTCCAAGCAGGGTTCCTTCAGGGCCTTGTCCGTATCGAGAGGCGGGGGTGGCACTCCAAAGTTGAACTGAAACAAGCAACAACGTAAAATCAACCGTGTTTCTTTGCGGTGTTTGGTCGCAAGAAGGATGGGAATGGACAAAGCATATGGTGGCGTGTCCGTGAGAATTTGTTTTAGCGTAACATGTGAGTTCCTGAACTTCTGTTACCTGGCAGCTATAGTCTTCAAAATTCGGCTCCATATACAAATCGACACCCATGTGATCCTTGAAGAAGGTCTGAAAGAGAGAAACCACATTTTAGAAAGAGACACTAAGCACTAAATAAAATTCTCTTTTAGGTGAAGGAAGTAAAAAAATAAAATCGAAGCTACGTTCAGGATTTAAAGTTTTAAACCTAACCATTCCAAGAGCATTTCATGCGGGATCTGGTATATTTTTGGGTGACGAAAAGGTTTTCAAGATCTATTCACAAATATGTAACATCGATAGGGCTCATGCAGGTTTCACTAAGCAGATTATAAACTTTCAGTGTGATAGATTGATTTGACTATTTCTTTTAATAGAATGCAGAAAAAGGGACTAGGAAGAAGTGGAAATTTGGACAAAAATAAGGCATGAACACACCTGGGTTGGCAGTTTGCAGGTGTTGATACAAATACCAAGACATTTGCTCTCTTCCAAGTATTTGCACTTCTCGACGAACACCTGACGATTTCCGTAAGTGCATATCAATAATTCAGAACTGTAGTGAAGAAAATGAAAAGAGAAGACTGAACAAGATCAATACCCCGCTTGACAATGATTTCCCATCAGGAAGTGTCACAGAATTCACTGAACATGTGCCCATCAGCCATTGGCATGAAAGCGATGTGGCTCTAGCTTCACGATTCACATGGATAACAAGTAAGAAAGAGAAGACCACCGGATCACGCTAAGTTAGAGTAAGTTAAGCATGCAGTTCATCTCTACATGGGGAATTTAGTCCTGAAAATATTACTGGGAATGCCGCCTAAAATTTCTGAGATGCGGTGAACTCACCGACCATCAAGGAAGCAAGTTTGCCATTAGCAATTGGTGCTAAAAGAGCTTTGAACAGGACTAGCAAGAGAGGCGGGAACAGTGCCTGGAGTACTCGGACCTGAAATTTGCAAGCATCAGGGATACAGAGATGGTTAATTGACTCTAGCTCTCAAGTTATGTAAATGTGGCAGGAGAGGTATTAGAGATGAACAAGGGAAGTGTCATACAGCTGACTGCTCAGTTTCCAACGCACTCTTCCCCTTGTTCATGAGGCGGTTCGCAACTTCGATCAGCCCAGCATATCCAGGCTTCTGAGAATCCCATCCAACCTCCTACAGCTTTGTGTGCAGAGAATGAGAGCAATTAACAAATGTATCAACCACACAGCAATGAAAAGGGCGGGGTTCAGTCCTAGACTCCTAGTTTATCATTTCATCACGGTCTATCCAGATACCAGCAGAAACTGAAACATATTGCATCGGAGTCGAAAATTGAGATTCATACTGCTAGTTTATCCACCATATATGGCATTGCCAAATCTGTAACATATCATATCATTATTTCTTCTGTCAACGGAGAACCATTTCATACAGGCGCAGTGTACGAAAAATCACTTGCGCGATGGGGAGGGGATAAATAGTTAGGAAGAAAAGAGAAGGGGGGGGGGGGGAGGGGGGATCGACGGAGCTCACCTCCACCATCTTGGCCCGGAAGAAGGAGAGGAGGAGATCGTCGGCGAAAGAGGGCCGGTACTCGCCGCCCGTCCCCGGCGGCGGCGCTTCCACCTGCAACAGAAACACGAATCAAGAAACTGTGGCGCCCCGGTCAGGACATGGAGGCAATAACACATAATTGCGTACCGGCTGCAAGGAGCAGCGGAGCCGGGAGGTAGGCCGGCGGCTGGGTCCCAGCTGGGCTGGGGAGCGCGGGGAGGAGTAGGAGGCGCGAGGCGGGCGAGATGGAAGGGCGGGGAGGAGGTGGCGGTGGAGGCGGCTGGTAGTCGGAGTCGCCATGGGCGTGGTGGACGGACGACAAGCGCCGGCGAGCTCGCTCCGGCTGCGGCAAACCGAAGGAATCAACTACCAGTGCGTGGTGGATAGCCGGCGGAACCCCACACGTCAGCGACCTCAATTGATTCCGTTAATTTCTTTTCGAGAACACGCTGATTCCATTTTGTTTTTGCTTTTCTTTTGTAGTGTATGGTTCTTATTTTACTCTCCGGGCGGCAGCGCCGCCGGCCTACTGATCAAAAACAATTGTCCAAAAACAACCACATTTATAAATTCCTCCCCGTGAAAAAATTACTTATAGTTACTAGTTAAGCATTGCAACGGAAACAACATTCTACGTATGCGAGTTGACGTGGAATGAGGAAAACAAGCTCAATAGATAGGACTGGTGTCTTTCTAATTGTTATAATATTTCTAGTTACATAATTTACCTCCATTCCTACTCTCGATGTACTCTGTGTTTATCCGATCTACGCTGCAGCTGGTAGGGAAAACACATATCATTTTTAACCGATCACATAAAAATTAATGCACGCTTGGCCTCGTTTCATTTTGCTATTTACATGTCAAAAATGAGATATAAAATTATCATGGAGATTTTAAGCCCCCGTACAATGGCAACATAAGACATCTATTATCTATTCGTTCTTTTGAAAATACACGATGATCAAAATAGAAAAAAATCCAGTTGGAAACAACATTTCTATTTCTAGTGAATTGGTATTAGTCATGTGAAACATATACATTTAGAATCACACTTATATTTATTCCTTTACACACGATCTCCGCCTTCTTAATCCAAGCAAGACGTCATCGTCAATGGCACAACCGACTCACAATCACACATGCAAGTTGTGTTAACATAAGACATATTCACATTGACTAAGTGACACAAGATTGCAACAAAGAAAACAAATAATCGGCATAGCATGTATATAGCAGGCGAAGATGCCAATGAACAACATAATACATGAAGCATAAGCTTCTTTGAACTAAAGCTAAATAGCGCAATAACTCTTTTTTCTGCATTTTCAAGAACAAGCCTTTTAACTTAGAGACGTGTGGTAATATCTAATAGAATATCTGATTAGAGTGTGTAGCATTTACATGCAACTACTCAGCCTTCAGGATAAGACTTATGTAAAGAATCAAGCAGACAATTCTCTCCAAGTTTGTACAGGAGTCTTTCCGAGTACAATCTATAGTTATAATAAAACCGTTAACTGGGAGTTACAATAAAACCACTGGTTACAAAAAAAAATAACGAACTCTAGTGACCCTAATTAGACAACATGAATGACAACAATGCACAACTCTGACGCCTAGACGACATTATCCATGTGTCTCTCTTCAACTTTGTTTCTCCTGGTATCACACTTGGATACTTTATATCGCAAGCAACTATCACCAGTGAGGCCTTATATTACACGGAGATGGAGAAGCTGGACTCACACCTCCAAAGTCTGGTGTCTCTCTTCCCTTAGTCATCCCTCACCACTTGGGTTGGCCGGTGGCCTACATCTGCTGATGACGTGCTGGTTCACGTTGTCCCATCATCCTTCATGCTGGCAAGGAGTTCTTCTCTCCACCTTACTTCCCTCATGACAGGATGCTGCAGACCTCTAGCTCGAAGAAATTCTTCAGCCGTCAAGTGTAGAACTCCACCTTTCTTCCCCATGACAGGCTGTTGCAACCCTATAGTTTGAATAAATTCTTTAGCCGTCAAGTGTCCTACTCCTTAACCACTGCTCATTTTTATTGCATGCTCAATTGATCCATAGACTATTTGAAATAAGTGAATAACAATATGTAATTTCTTATTGCTTTAAATATTTAAACCTGAGACATTCGGCAATTTCCAAAAGTAGATTAATTTAGGCATAAGCTACTTCGGTCACATGACTTAAGGTTTTAGATTTATATCCTTAGGCAAATAAAAAAATGATATGAGTATAACATACATACGACTGGTCTTAGTTATTGCACTATTTGCATCTTTCGAAAATCCTATGGAAATTGCAGTATGGCAACCTTGGCATGACGAATTATTATAAATGTGTAGATGTGATTATTTTTGATTCAATATAACTTTAATTTCTATAAGGCTCGATAACCAATTGGGTTGTAGCAAAACTATTTCAAATGGCAAGCATGATTTATAGGTACAGAAGTATTACTGACCAGCAAATGAAAGGTAAAATAGAATAACACGAGCCATGCCTAGGTTCTCTACAAACTTGTAGAGTTACCACATAAGTACAGAAGTGCCAGTGGAATTCTACATGTCAAAATTAGTCTAGCTACATCAGACGCGATGCATAACCCGAATCGCATCTATGCACGGCTTCGAATACCTTGCCTAGGGAGACCTTGCAAATGTAGCAACGAATACCTTGTCAGGGGTATGTTCTTGGAGGAGGGCACAAATATTTTAATGGTCTCGGACAAATCTGCATCAAACATATATTTTAAGGGCAGTACTACGCGTCCCCCGGGGGATAAAAATTTCTGATCCCCCGGGTCCTCGTGCTGACACGTGTCCACCTAAATCCCGTTTTTGCTACACTCAGACCCGCTTTTGCTACATACGCCCCGTTTTTGCTATACTGTAGCAGAAAACAGTTCGGCCCAGAAATAGAAAAACAGATTGGACCTCGTCGGGGAGTTCGCCGGAGACCTCGCTGGAGACCATGTAGCAAAAAAATTAACTAATGTAGCAAAATCGACTTCGCCGGAGAATCGCCAGTAGATCTCGCCGGAGACCTCGCCGGATACCTCGTAGCAAGAAGTTTGTGCTATTGTAGCAAAATCATAAAACATATGTGTAGGGTTTCGTAGCATGGAAAACAAAAAATTTCTATCGCATACAAACAAACAAGCCAAGATATATCTACTAGATTGTAGCAACGAGTCGATGGAATAACTTACCCTCGAAGATTCCAAAGTGTTTAATGAGAGCGGATTCTCGTGGGTGATGTAGTCGTACTCTTCCCGATCTCAAGATCGCGTAGACGATCCTTCCGGCGCTGCGTTCCGGCAGCGCTCCCGCAGTCGGTCACACGTTCGGTACTCGACGAAGACCTTCCTCTCCCTTGTTCCAGCAGGCAGCGGAGGATGTAGCACTCTCCTCGCGATTCCGGCAGCACAACGGCGTGGTACCGGAAGTATAGGGGAGATCTCGCAGGGCTTCGCCTTAAGCCGGAGCGAGTATGGTGGAGTATGAGAGAGCTCCTCGGCGATCTAGGTTTTAGACACACCAAGGAGGAGGTGCTAGAGCCGGCGGCTAGGGTTCCGGGGACCCCCAAGTCGGCGGCTAGGGCAAAACCCTAGGGGGCGGCGGCGGCTATGGTGGGCTGCGGCTTCTAGGGTTTGAGGTGAGGGACTTGTGCGTCCTAGGAGGGAGCCCTGCCCCTCCTTATATAGGTGGAGGGGCCGGCGGCCAAGGGGAGGGAGGGGAGTCCCTCCCCAACTCGGCTTGGAGGGGGCGCCGCCGGTTGGAGGAGGGATTCCCTCCCCAACTCGGTTTCCCTCTTCCTCCTCTTTTCCACTTTCCAATTTTAGCCGTTTGACTTTTCAAACTAGCTATTTGACTTTTCAAACTAGGATTCGATTAATCCTTTATTTGGAACAGCGATGACACTTAGTACATGACGCAATCATACCAATTTTGATACAACACATTCATGTACCCTTCCCCTCCGGAGTGCCGGACATTCCGGAACATTCTAGAACATTCCCGATGAAAACACCGGAACCATTCCCGAACTCCGAAACGGGACTTTCCTTATATGAATCTTATTCTCCGGACCATTCCGGATCTCCTCGTGATATCCTGGATCCCATCCTAGACTCCGAACAACATTCGGTCTCTTTCTCATAATACCATAACTACTCAAACAACGTCGAATCCTTAAGTGTGTCTCCCTACGGTTCGTGAATTATGCGGACATGATCGAGACACTTCTCCGAACAATAACCAATAGAGGAATCTGGAAATTCATATGGCTCCCACATATTTCTACGATTACTTTGCGATCGAATGAACCACTTACATACGATACCAATTTCCCTTTGTCTCACGATAGTTTACTTATCCGAGGTTATGATCGTCGGTATCTCTGCATACCTAGTTCAACCTCGTTACCGATAAGTACTCTTTTCTCGTTCCCGTGATATGTGATCCCTTGTGAGCCAGTCACATGCTTGCAAGCTAATTGGATGACATTCCACCGAGAGGGCCCAGAGTATATCTATCCGTCATATGGATGGACAAATCCCACTCTTGATCCATGTGTCTCAACCAATACTTTCCGAACACTCAATGCCACCTTTATAGCCACCCAGTTACGGTGTGGTGTTTGATGTCATCAAAGCATCCATCCGGTAAAGGTGATATGCATGATCTCATGGTCGAAGGAATTAGGTTACTATGTATCAGAAAGCATATAGCAATTGAACTATTGAAATGACTTGATCTTTATGCTACGCTTATCTATAGGAGTATGTCCATCATATCATTCTCCTAACGATATGATCTTGTTGTTGATAACATCTCAATGTTCATGATAGGGAAACCACAATCATTTATCAACCAACAAGCTAGTGATGTATAGAGGCTATACTAGGGACTTCAAATTAAGTTTACAAATCACACAAGTATCAATGTTTCCTTGTTAATACTATTATAGCATGAATGTAAACATTTATCATAAACACAAAGATATAATAATAACCACATTTATTATTGCCTCTAGGGCATATCTCCAACAGTCTCCCACTTGCACTAGAGTCATCTAATCTAGATTACATGGTAATATACCGAACACCCATGGCAGTTTGGTGTTGGTCATGTTTTGCCCTCGGGAGAGGTTTAGTCAACGGATCCGCCACATTCATATCTGTGTGTACTTTGCAAATCTTTATATCCCCATCTTGGATATGTTCTCGAATAGCGTGAAAACGTAGCTTGATGTGCTTCAGCTTCTTGTGTGACCTTGGTTCTTGCGCATTGGCTATGGCGCCCATGTTATCACAGTAGATAGACATTGGGTCCAGCGCACTAGGAACCACACCCAGCTCTGTAATGAACTCTTTCATCCATATCGCTTCTTGTGAAGCCGCTGAAGCAGCCATGTATTCCGATTCAGTTGAAGATCTCGCCACAACGCTTTGCTTTGCACTCCTCCAGCTAACTGTTGCACCATTCAAAATAAATACGTATCCAGATTGTGATTTAGAATCATCCGGATCGGTGTTCCAACTAGCATCGGTGTAACCATTAACAACGAGTTGTTCATCACCTCCATAAGAAAGAACCATATCCTTAGTTCTTCTCAAGTACTTAAGGATGTTTTTGACCGTTGTCCAATGATCCACTCCTGGATCACTTTGATATCTGCTAGTCAAACTAACAGCATATGCAATGTCGGGTCTAGTATATAGCATGGCATACATTAGAGATCCTATGGCTGAGGCATAGGGAGTCTTACTCATCCTTTCTCTATCTTCTGCCGATGTCGGACTTTGAGTTTTACTCAAGGTCGTATTGGGCAACATGGGCAAGAACCCTTTCTTGCTATCTTCCATTCCAAACCTCTTTAGAACTTTGTCCAAATATGTACTCTGTGACAATGATATTTGGCGTTTCGATCTATCTCTATAAATATTTATGCCTAATATGTAAGCTGCTTCGCCAAGATCCTTCATTGAAAAACTATTATTCAAATATTCCTTGACACTATTAAGAAGGTCTACATCATTCGCAATCAACAATATGTCATCCACATATAGTATTAAGAATTCTACAGAGCTCCCACTCACTTTCTTGTAAATACAAGCTTCTCCATAAGTTTGTATAAAACCAAACTTTTGATCACCTTATCAAAACGTTGATTCCAACTTCGGGATGCTTGCTTCAATCCATAGATGGACCGTTGAAGTTTGCATACCTTGTTAGCATCTTTAGGATCGACAAAACCTTTGGGTTGCATCATATACAACTCTTCATCAATGTCTCCATTGAGGAATGTTGTTTTGACATCCATCTGCCATATCTCATAATCATAATATGCAGCGATTGCTAACATAATCCTCACAGACTTTAGCTTCGCTACTGGTGAGAAAGTCTCATCGTAGTCAACTCCTTGAATTTGCCGAAACCCTTTTGCGACAAGTCGAGCTTTATAGACAGTAACATTACCATCAGCATCTGTTTTCTTCTTGAAGATCCATTTGTTCTCGACAGCCTTCCGGCCATCCCGTAAGTCCACCAAAGTCCATACTTGGTTTTCGTACATGGATCCAATCTCGGATTTCATGGCTTCTTGCCATTTATTGGAATCTGGGCTCATCATCGCTTCCTCATATGTCTCGGGGTCATCGGTGTTATCCACCAACATGACACTCATAACGGGATTATACCAATCTGGAGTGGTACGAGTTCTCGTTGACCTCCGAGGCTCTGTAGCAACTTCAACCGAAGTTTCATGATCACCATCATTAGCTTCCTCTCTTATTGGTGCAGACACCACAGGAACTTCTTCCGGTGCTGCGCTACTCGCAATTTCGAGAGAAGGTTCAACAACCTCGTCGAGTTCTACTTTCCTTCCAGTCACTTCTTTCGAGAGAAATTCCTTCTCTAGAAAGGATCCATTCTTGGCAACGAAGATTTTGCCTTCGGATCTATGATAGAAGGTATACCCAATAGTTTCCTTTTGGGTATCCTATGAAGACGCATTTTTCCGCTTTGGGTTCAAGCTTGTCCGGCTGTAACTTCTTTACATAGGCTTCGCATCCCCAAACTTTAAGGAACGACAATCTAGGTTTCTTCCCAAACCATAATTCATACGGTGTCGTTTCAACGGATTTAGACGGTGCCCTATTTAAAGTGAATGCGGCTGTTTCTAATGCATAACCCCAAAATGATAGCGGTAAATCTGTAAGTGACATCATAGAACAAACCATATCTAAGAGAGTTCGATTACGACGTTTGGACACACCATTACGCTGTGGTGTTCCCGGCGGTGTCAATTGTGAAAGTATTCCGCATTTCTTCAAATGCTCGCCAAACTCGTAACTTAGATATTCACCTCCACGATCAGAACGCAGAAATTTAATCTTTTTGTTATGTTGATTCTCTACCTCACTTTGAAACTCCTTAAACTTCTCGAAAGTTTCGGACTTATGTTTCATGAAATAGATATACCCATATCTACTCAAGTCATCCGTGAAGGTAAGAACATAACGATAACCACCGCGCGATGCTACACTCATTGGACCACACACATCGGTATGTATGATTTCCAATAAGTCCGTAGCTCGCTCCATCATACCAGAAAATGGAGTCTTAGTCATTTTTCCCATCAGACATGCTTCGCATCTTTCAAGTGATTCGAAATCAAGTGATTCAAGAAGTCCATCGGAATGGAGTTTCTTCATACGCTTCACTCCAATGTGACCAAGACGACAGTGCCACATATAGGTCGAGTTATCGTTCGATTTCAAACGTTTAGCCTCAATGTTGTTGATATGTGTATTTCCACTATCGAGATTCAATAAGAATAGACCATCTATCAAAGGTGCATGTGCATAAAACATTTTACTCATATAAATCGAACAACCATTATTCTCGGATTTAAACAAGTAACCGTCTCGCAATAAACAAGATCCCGATATAATGTTCATGCTCAACGCAGGCACCAAATAACAATTATTTAAGTATAAAACTAATCCCGATGGTAGATGAAGGGGTAGCGTGCCGACCGCGATCACATCAACCTTTGATCCGTTTCCCACGCGCATCGTCACCTCGTTCTTCGCTAGCTTCCGTTTATTCTGCAACACCTGTTTCGAGTTACAAATATGAGCAACCGAACCAGTATCAAATACCCAGGCACTACTACGAATACTAGTGAGATACACATCAATAACATGTATATCAGATATACCTTTCTTCTTGATGTTGTCGTTCTTCAAATCCGCCAAGTACTTTGGGCAATTCCGCTTCCAGTGACCTACTCCCTTGCAGTAAAAGCACTCAGTTTCAGGCTTTGGTCCAGCCTTGGTTTTCTTTGTCGGCGTGGTAACTTTCTTACCACCCTTCTTGAAGTGTCCCTTTTGCTTAGACTTGCCCTTCTTGAATTTGGTGGTCTTATTGACCATCAACACTTGGTGCTCTTTCTTGATCTCCACTTCTGCAGATTTTAACATAGCAAATAGTTCTGGCAACTCTTTGTTCATGTTCTGCATGTTGTAGTTCATCACAAAGTTCCTGTAACTTGGTGGCAATGACTGGAGGACGCGGTAAACCCCCAAAGCATTAGGAATCACTATACCCAAGCTTTGAAGTTTGTTTGCGTGCCCAGACATCTTAAGCACATGCTCACTGACGGAGCTGCCCTCTTCCATCTTGCAGTTAAAGAACTTTTCAGAAGCCTCATAACTTTCAATTGCCGCATAAGTCTCAAAGATCAATTTGAGATCCTCGACAAATATCATATGGGTCTGAATTCTCAAACCTTTTCTGAAGCTATGATTCCAAACCATACAAGATAGCACACTGAACTATGGAGTACTGATTCTTACGAGCGAGGTAAACATTCTTTACTTCATCGGAGGCATCAGCTGCAGGTGGGTCACCCAGCGGTGCATCCAGCACATAGGTCAAATTACCAGCTGTGAGGACAATCCTCAAATTGCGGAACCAATCCGCGAAGTTGCTTCCATTGTTTTTCAACTTTTCTTTCTCTAGGAACGCATTAAAATTGATGGTAGGGGCTGCCATTGATCTACAACATATTTGCAATAGTTTAGACTAAGTTTATGACAAATTGAGTTCAAATTAATAATAAAGTTAATCTAGGTGAACTCCCACTCAAAACAACATCCCTCACATTGTTTTAGTGATCACACGAACCAAATCCACCACATCAACACCGATCATCACGAGAGTTGATATAGTTTCAATGGCGAACAATCGTCATGTTCATCATATCTACTATATGATTCATGCTTTACCTTTCGGTGATCCGTGTTCCGAGACCATGTCTGTACATGCTAGGCTCGTCAAGATCAAACCTTAGTTTCCGCATGAGCAAATCTGGCTTGCTCACGTTGTATACACTTACAGAATCTAACACACCCGATCATCATGTGGTGCTTCGAAACAACAAGCTTTAGCAACGGTGCTAACTAAGGGTGAACACTTTATGACTTGAAATTCATGTGCATGAGGGATCATCTTATAATGCTACCGTCGTCTACTAAGCAATACAAGATGCATAAAGGATTAACATCACATGCAATTCAAAATATGTGATATGATATGGCCTTTCTTCTTTGTGCTTCCGATCTCCATCTTCAAGCACGAACATGATCTCCATCATCACCGGCATTGCATCAAGGTCAATGACGCTTCTCCATGGTTGTCATCCACCGGCTTCAACTATTACAACTACTTTGAATAGACACGCGGGTCTTAACATAAATTAAAGACAACCATATGGCTCCTGCCGGTTGCCAACTTACAATAAGGAACATTGCATACATCAAATATAATCACAATCATGGCCATATCACATCACTGCACACCCCTGCAAAACAAAGTTAGACGCCTCTACTTTCTTTGCATATTTTACATGGTTTTGGGGCTTTCGATAAGTGTCGTTCTAACTTACGAACATGAACCACAACATTGATACTAGTATTGTTAATCACCCGTTGTAAATTGGATCTTAACTATGCTAGGAGAAACAGGCACCCGCAAAGCCACTTATGCAATACAAGTTGCATGTCAAGCGTGGAGCAAGTCTCATGAACGATGTCATGTAAGGTTAGCCCGGGCCGCTTCATCCCAACATACCGCAAGATGCAAAGTACACAAGAAGCAATCGACAATAAAAGCATCAACGCCCACAATGACCATTGTGTTCTACTCGTGCAATAGATCTACATATAGACACGGCTCTGATACCACTGTAGGGTTTCGTAGCATGGAAAACAAAATTTTTCTATCGCATACAAACAAACAAGCCAAGATCTATCTACTAGATTGTAGCAACGAGTCGATGGAATCACTTACCCTCGAAGATTCCAAAGTGTTTAACGAGAGCGGATTCTCGTGGGTGATGTAGTCGTACTCTTCCCGATCTCAAGATCGCGTAGACGATCCTTCCGGCGCTGCGTTCCGGCAGCGCTCCCGCAGTCGGTCACACGTTCGGTACTCGACGAAGACCTTCCTCTCCCTTGTTCGAGCAGGCAGCGGAGGATGTAGCACTCTCCTCGCGATTCCGGCAGCACAACAGCGTGGTACCGGAAGTAGAGGGGAGATCTCGCAGGGCTTCGCCTTAAGCCGGAGCGAGTATGGTGGAGTATGAGAGAGCTCCTCGGCGATCTAGGTTTTAGACACACCAAGGAGGAGGTGCTAGAGCCGGCGGCTAGGGTTCCGGGGACCCCCAAGTCGGCGGCTAGGGCAAAACCCTAGGGGGCGGCGGCGGCTATGGTGGGCTGCGGCTTCTAGGGTTTGAGGTGAGGGACTTGTGCGTCCTAGGAGGGAGCCCTGCCCCTCCTTATATAGGTGGAGGGGCCGGCGGCCAAGGGGAGGGAGGGGAGTCCCTCCCCAACTCGGCTTGGAGGGGGCGCCGCCGGTTGGAGGAGGGATTCCCTCCCCAACTCGGTTTCCCTCTTCCTCCTCTTTTCCACTTTCCAATTTTAGCCGTTTGACTTTTCAAACTAGCTATTTGACTTTTCAAACTAGGATTCGATTAATCCTTTATTTGGAACAGCGATGACACTTAGTACATGACGCAATCATACCAAGTTTGATACAACACATTCATGTACCCTTCCCCTCCAGAGTGCCGGACATTCCGGAACATTCTAGAACATTCCCGATGAAAACACCGGAATCATTCCCGAACTCCGAAACGGGACTTTCCTTATATGAATCTTATTCTCCGGACCATTCCGGATCTCCTCGTGATATCCTGGATCCCATCCGAGACTCCGAACAACATTTGGTCTCTTTCTCATAATACCATAACTACTCAAACAACGTCGAATCCTTAAGTGTGTCTCCCTACGGTTCGTGAATTATGCGGACATGATCGAGACACTTCTCCGAACAATAACCAATAGAGGAATCTGGAAATTCATATGGCTCCCACATATTTCTACGATTACTTTGTGATCGAATGAACCGCTTACATACGATACCAATTTCCCTTTTGTCTCACGATAGTTTACTTATCCGAGGTTATGATCGTCGGTATCTCTGCATACCTAGTTCAACCTCGTTACCGATAAGTACTCTTTTCTCGTTCCCGTGATATGTGATCCCTTGTGAGCCAGTCACATGCTTGCAAGCTAATTGGATGACATTCCACCGAGAGGGCCCAGAGTATATCTATCCGTCATATGGATGGACAAATCCCACTCTTGATCCATGTGTCTCAACCAATACTTTCCGAACACTCAATGCCACCTTTATAGCCACCCAGTTACGGTGTGGTGTTTGATGTCATCAAAGCATCCATCCGGTAAAGGTGATATGCATGATCTCATGGTCGAAGGAATTAGGTTACTATGTATCAGAAAGCATATAGCAATTGAACTATTGAAATGACTTGATCTTTATGCTACGCTTATCTATAGGAGTATGTCCATCATATCATTCTCCTAACGATATGATCTTGTTGTTGATAACATCTCAATGTTCATGATAGGGAAACCACAATCATTTATCAACCAACAAGCTAGTGATGTATAGAGGCTATACTAGGGACTTCAAATTAAGTTTACAAATCACACAAGTATCAATGTTTCCTTGTTAATACTATTATAGCATGAATGTAAACATTTATCATAAACACAAAGATATAATAATAACCACATTTATTATTGCCTCTAGGGCATATCTCCAACAATATGTAGCAATATAATTATGCTAATGTAGCAAAAGTCGACTTCGCCGGAGCAAAAGCTTGTAAGAAAAAAATTCAATGTAGCAGCGCCGCTCGCCGCAGGTAGCAACACCAGAACCCGTATGTAGCAGGACCGGTCACCATGTGTAGCAGAGCCTCTCGCCGAAGGTAGCACCACCGCTCACCGCCGCATGGTAGCAACGACTGTCGCCATATGTAGCAACACCAGAAGTCGTATGTAGCATATTTGGTCATGGTGTGTAGCATCGCCACGGGGACAGCTCATTTGGTCATGGCGGGGCTAGCCATGGCGGAGCAGCGTGAGAGAAGAGCTCCGTCTCTGTCTCCGGTGACGACGACGGGCGGCCACTGGTGTGGGATGCGGAGGCGGAGCAGCGGGCGGCGGCCATGGCGTCCGGGCGTCAGGCGAGGCCCAACCAGAGGCGAGGGCCTGCGGGGGACGCGAGCGGCGGGAGCGGGGCGGCGGGGCCTGCGGGAGAGCGCGGCGGCTAGGCGTCAGGCCAGGCCCAACCGGAGGCGAGGGCCTGCGGGGGACGTGAGCCGCGGGAACGGGGCGACAGGGCCTGCGGGAGAGCGCGGAGGCGGCCATGGGATGTATACGAGGAAGAAGAAAGAGAGTCCGCGTCGCTCGCACGCGAGAGGCCACCCGGGGGATCGCAACGCACTATCCCCGGGGGAATCGTATCATTTTCCATATTTTAATGGGGTCACACATAAGCTAGTTAGTAGTTAGCACTAAAATGTACAAACTAATTTGGTTCTACTAAAGTAATTCACGAGATATGCAAATTTCAAAAACATGCGTAAAAGAAAATTCAGCATTCAGTATTACATACTTTGGCTTCTCTGCATGCTCTACAACTTTGCTTTTACCGCTGCATCAGATAATCAACTCCTTCCTCTTTCTTCTGTTTCTTCCCCTTATTGCTAGCGCATCGCACATCACCAACATATGCTCCTATGATTTCTCAGTCCTCAATTTTTCTCTCCTTGACGTTGAACTTCAGCACACGGGGCGTCCTGAAAATGGACATGGCAAGCGTCTCGACGCCTAAGCCTCGAGGATTTAGCCACATCCATCTTCCATCTTCCTAAAATTTGTAACACCCAGATGAGTGCCACGTACCTATGAGCAATAGAGAACTCTAGTTTCAAACTTTTGATCTGCACAAAGTGAAACTGGAACACGTCATAAACCATGCGCACCAATTTCCAAACTGAGAAATACCAACTAAGTAGGTGCAGCGTGAACTTTAATAATAAAACACAATTGCGAAATACAAAATTACTCAATGCCTGTACAACATAACGGCACAATAACAGTTCTTTACAACAATTGCCTTGATTAAGAGTTTACATTCACCTCTAAGAAGCCAATCGGTACAGAACCACCTACCTTGTTATTCAGAAAATCATCAGAACAGAAGGAACCAGGCCTGACATGACTTTCAATAGTGAAACTCATTGCAAAATATGAAAATACTTAACGCTTGTACCGCATAGCTAATACAGCAACTGCTTTACAACAACCATCTATATTATGAGCTCACATTCACTTCTATAAAGCCAATCAGCAGCCAAGGCACATTCAGACAAACAAACATAGCACACGAAATACATGATTCTCCAAGCCTCCAATCCTTTCGTTAACATCAGATTCAGGCATAATTTCTAGTCTATTTAAAAATCACAAGAGCACTGTACTTGCAGGATGAAAATACCTTGGATAGGATCGGGGATTTGCGTTGACATCAGATTCAGGCATAATAGCTAGTCTATTAAAAAATCACACCAGCATTGAAGTTGCAGGCTAAAAATACCTTGGACAGGATCAGGGATAGGCAGGCGAAGGCATCTGATGAAGGTGTCAGCTTGAATGCCAGGAAGCCCACGACTTCGCGGGTCGGCGGTGCACCTCCGTTGGGGCTCTCCCCTGTAAATCAGGATAATGGGGCGCGTCGGCGAGGTGTGATGGGGCTCAAGTTGCGTGCGCTCGTCCTCGTCTTGGAGCTGAGCGGGGGAGTAGAGGAGGTCAATTGCGGGGCTTTGCCGATCGACCGCGATGGGAATTGGGAAATTAATACCGACGGGACGTGATTAGTGGAAACGGCAAAAGCGCGTCGGAGATTGGCGTCGGACAAAGACGTCTGACGTATTGGCGGAGACGGAACATGACTTCTTTTTTAGGTAGTAGAGAATCTGCATTCCATGTACTGTACAAGACACACACAAAGGTTTGCATTAAAATGGGGCCAAGAAATACAAGTTTCAACCATCATATCTGTACAGATTTGGGTAAAGTCTTAATTTTTTTTTTTGAAACCTTTTCTACTGCAGGAGAGACCTCCACAGCCCTTTATTAAAATAAATAAACAGAACACAGTCCTAGTTTAGTTACAACATATGTACAAAAGAGCTACAACTAAAAGTAAGAAAGCAAAATTAGGATAGATTGTCAAGCCATGATGACACCAAATTCTTATATTTATCCTTCAACCTATGAACCAGCAAGGTAACATCATAGATGAAACCTGCCCTCCATCCTCTGAAAGTTGGTTTTATTTTCTCGAATATCCAATCATTCCTCTGCTTCCAAATATTCCAGCACGCTAAAATCGCAATCTCCAAAAAACATGGCCCGGGAAAAGACTCGAAAGCATGATTAAAACTACTATCAGATATCGATTACGAAAAAAGTCTTAATTTTGAGGGAGCAAGTGTGTACATGAAGCGGAGAGGCATAAGCAGCACACATCAATGTGAGGCTGGCAGTAACATCTCACTGCGAGATCACGATTCCAGCAATGGTATATCGAGAAATGGAGGACCAAAGAAACAAACAGAGATGGTAAAGGTCACAGCGGTGGAGAATACACCCCAAGTGTACAAGAGCAAGAATTCCTAGTCAAGCGTATGCTTTGGTTCCTTGGCCTCTGTAACTACCTCGGTGAATTACGCTCGTAGTTACAAGCCTGGATGAGCGGAAATGGTTGAAATAGTACGGTGAGGCCCAAATGCCACTCATAGGTAGACCTTTCGGCCGTCCCAACCATTTCCAAACATCGGGACAAGAACGGGCGGCGTAATCGGCAGGCGAAGGGATCAACTACATACACAAATGAGTATGTATGCAAGCCACCATACAACAGTACATCAGAGCCATTCCATCTAAAAGAAATAGAAATATTGCAACGCCATACGGCAAGATCCAAATATCCTAGATAGATGTAATAGTTTAGGATATCTCCTCATACATCAAACATCAGAGTATCAGGCGGAAGCGGCAACAAGATCCGAGTACGGATAAGAAGCAAATTGGCATAAGATGCCCCACAAAATAAACACATCCCGCCCACAGATCTCACGGATCCCCGTTCCCGGAATCTCTACACCGAATGATCGTTGCCCACATCGTCCGTCTCCTCCACCCAGTATCCCTCTTGTGAGTGTACCTGTCCATCTGAATCAAACAATTTATCGTGTGAGACCCTAGGGGTACTCAGCAAGTCTTTATGCCTCTAAAGGGGACACAACCTGGGGTGACGCAATTGCAGCAAAAGATAAACCCTAACAATTCTATAGATACTCGCTAACCATCCGCCTAACCACAGATAGACGGATGTCCGTGAATTAATGACAACAGTTATAACAGTAATATCAACAGATCCATCCTCCTCCTCGCTTACCAACGAGGAAGCGGACGAACAACCCCCATTCGTTGACAGTTTTATTATCCATTCCATGAGTGTTGCACTATTTACTAGTCAGTTACTTAGTCAAATTTAAAAGCGGTACTTTAGTTATGCTTGTCTATGATCGAGAAACTGTGCTCCAAGTCGTCCATAACCGCGGACACGGCTTTCAGAAAGTTTTACCCTGCAGGGGTGCACAAATAGCAACACACACTCGATCAACCTCGGAAAAACCAAATCAAAACCCAACGAGGCATTCACGACAAAGCAATCACCAGATTCAGAAATATTTCAGGGGGCCACCCCATTAAGCTACCCGCAACGAAGTTAGCTGACTCCGAGACGGACTCAAGGTATGGGTGGACGGCTGTAAACGACTGGGAACCCGAAAGTGTGACTGGGCTTGTCAATACCGCGAAAACGTGTCCCGATCCTAAACAGTACAGTGTGCAGTACCTCGCACAATTTAAATAAAGCAGTAAAGCATGGCATAAGTACAGGTTAGTAAATAAAACCTCAAACTAGTTTGTGGCCCCAAGAAATAAGAATGAATCAAGCTCTGGCTCAGGGGGTCCCATAAGCCTCCGGGATGTGGATAGCGCGAATATTCAAGGAACAGGAATCAAGTACTCGGGGTCCTACGGGACACAAGTGAGCATGAAAAACCAAATAGCAGATATTGCTCACCGGTGCCACTTCCATTAGTTATCCCATTACTACTCAGGTTAAGTTGTTTAGGTACCTCGTTATCCATCAGACACTCACATACCCTACACATGCTGTTCTACGACTCACATGGCTCAAATAACTCCTGTAGTAATGGCTCATGGGATGGAGGAACAAGCTTCGGTGGGGTTTAAAAGTAAAGGCTATGCAGTACTTGGGATTCAGTTTAATGCAATCGCGACTCGATGATGCAAGAATAAGATAGAGGCAATAGGTACTGTATGTATGCAAGCATGTGGTAGTGATTGCCTGGCAGCTCAGTTGAAGCGAGAGAAGGATCTGGGTAGTGCTCCTGGGTTTCTTGATATATCCCCTGCTCAGCGTCTATTCGAAGAAGAACCAAACAAACAAGGGCCAACATAAATACAGTGCACAAGCATATAAATAAAATGCGACAAGCAAACAATCATGCCATGATGAATGATGCACAAGTTGCATGGCAATAATGTAGCATGGCAAGGGTGAGATGTAGGATACAAGAAATAAACATTTTATTGAGTTTTGGCCACATTTTATCCTCATATTAGTTGCTGTATACATTATATTTATATGATGCATGCTGCAAAACATAACATGGAATGCATAAACAGAAAGGTCTCGTCAAGCTAATCATTTTAGACATATCATTTGTCAAATTTGGAGTTATAAATCGAAAGTTATTAATTAATTAAGAAAAGGGCATTTTATTGTAATTTTTGTCAACTTGAAAATTAAAGTGTCCAAAATATATTTTGGATGGCATATTTGAAATCCTCACATTTTTCTGATTTGAAAACATATATTATTTGTATTATTTGGATTTATGAATTTAAATTTATTTTTTTAAGTCAAAATTAGTCAACTAGGGTCAAAGTCAAAGGTTTGACTATTTTAAATCAATTCTGAAAATATTTGACTAAAGATTTGAATTAACATTCAAAAACAAAACATATTTCATATAGAGTTTGAATTCAAATTCGAAGTATTTAAATAGTTATGAATTTATTTGATATTAATCATTTACTGAAATTTTAATTGATTTAAGAAATAGCTGAAGGTTTTTCTTACTCGGTCTAGAGCTACCCAAAGCCGCTGACCAGTGGGGTCATAGGCGGCATGGCCCACTGCGCGAGTGGACGCAACGGGGGCGTGCCACGTGGGCAGCAGCGGGGGCTGCGGGTTGGAAGCAAAAAAGGGGGAGGGGCTTTTTGCAAAAATCTCTTGGACCCGACAGGAACCTAACGAACTGAAGAAAGGGTGCGCGAAGATTGCCAGCTGATTCGATCTTGCAACGAAGATGGCGACTTAACCGCTACGAATCTTACGATGATGCAAAAAGAAAAGTTGGAGAGAAAACCTAGATCTACAAGTTTCATTTTGGGGTTTTCACAAAAGGAGGGCTGTAGCGGGCGGAAACCAGCTAGGAACAGAGGAAGAAACATAAGCGTTTAACTGACAATCTGGACAGAAATCTGCTGCGAGGTCTTCCCGATTTGGGAGGATGATGTCGAGAGATGTAGGCGATGATTTTGGGCAACATTTGATCTGAGGTGAAGAGGGGATCTAGGAGGACAAACTAGAGCACATAACTTCGCCGGAGGAGTACTGTGCTGGTCGGAAGCTTCCGCTGAACAGCGGCAAAAAACACAGTTCCCGGACTGTTTAGCAGATTGCAGTGTTTGGGGTGATCTTCAGCGGAAGAAAACGAGAGCTACACGCGATGGAGTGGGGAATCTCAAGATGTTTCGGAACGCGGTGATAATCCTCTACGCGTACGTATGCGGTTTGGCGCTGGAGGAGTACTGAGAACGTCGGGAAACAAGGAGAACAGAGGCGGCTGGGAGAGACAGGTGAATAAGGGACTGCAACACTGCTGTTGCTGTTGTACTGTCTTCGCGTGTGAAGTGCGGCAGGGACGAATTCAGGTGATGGTGGCGAGCTACAGGACGACGAGATGGATGCTGGAAGGAGGGGAATGGAGAGGGGGGCTTACCACGAGGCCGGAGGTGACCTCGGCGGGCTCGGGGGTGGTCGGAGACACCGGCACGGTGAGGACGAATATGGTACTCAGGTTCGACCGAGACGATGAAGGGGACAGCGTACAGATGCGCCTAGCTTCCCCTCGTCCTGCATCTTGACGCGGTTGACGATGTAGTACGCCCTCCCATGCTCACCGGCTATAGAAGAAGATCATGGCGACGACACGATGACACTCTCCTTGCTGTTGCTCTCGGGCAGGGTGAATATAGATGGGAGCAGAGGTAGGGGATGGCGGCGGAGAGGAGGGGAAGAGGGAGTAGCTAGGGTTCAAGGAGGTCTCCGCGGCTTGGGGGATAAGAAGAGGAGGGAGTGGTGGTGGATGGTGACGGGGAAGACGGAAAAAGGGTCGGCCACCTGCTCCGTTTGGAGATCGACAGAGAGAGGACGCTAGCGGAGAAGAAGAACAGAGGACGGAGCCGTGTTCTCTTAACCGAAATGGTATGGCCGGAAGGAAGCAAACTGGGCCGGCCCAGGAGAGGGTAGGCTCGGGCCAGGGGGAGATAGCTGCGGCTGCTGCGGCTGGGCCCAAGGTGGGCTGCTGCCAGGTATGAACCTCTCTCTTATATCTTCTTCTTTTTATTTTTATTTGTTTTGTTTGTTTCAAATCCAAACAAGTTACACATTCAAAACCTTTTTGGACTTTGTAGGAGCATATGAGTAGGGAATTGTGGCATGCAAATAGAAATAGAGAGGAAAAGGCACAAAGGGAAGGAGATGCCCACATACATGTTCCTTGGGCATTAAGGAATAAGGATTAGGGTTTAGCTTAGGTGAGAGATTCGAGAAAGATAGAGAGATGGGGTCTTAGGGTTTAGAGGGAGAGATTAGGTGGAGGGTTCTCTTTTGACAAGACCAAGCAAAATCAAGCCAAGCTCAAACAAGATCTAGTCAAAAAAGAGGATGGGATAAAAGGTGGTGAGGTTTGTGGGAGTAGCTCATGGTGGTGGTTTTTTTAGCAAGACCAACTAGATCAAGCCAAAGGAGGAAGAGAGAGACGAGAGATGATCCACTCCAGAAAAGAACCAAATAAAATCCAAAAGACTAGAATGTGGTGGTTCTTGCATGGGCCATGCATAAATAATAAATGCCTCCTCTAGTAGTGAAAACCACTAGATTATCTCATGGCATTTGTATAAGCAAGCTTCCCAAATTTTGGAATAAGGCCCAACAAAAGAAAAGAGAGCTTGTTTACCACATGGATTAAATAAAAGATCATGCATGAATATAAGGTGGCCAAGCTTGTGTGTATGTGCCACTAGCCAACATGACCCCAATGGTATTCCTACATGAGCTTATATTCATATTTAAACCATATGAAAGCTTGACAAGGGGTTCCACTCGCATAGCATGCAAAGGTGTCCATGTGGCTCTCATATACCAATAATGTGAAAACAACATGGTGCATACATGGGAGCATGTGGAGCTAGAATTGGATCCACCCCAACCCACATGAGCTAGATGTAAAACCAAATAAGTTGCAATGCTCATATATGGTGGAATGGTGGAATGATGGGGTGATGACAAGAAAGGTGGTGGAGTTGAATAAAAGATATGCCCCCAACTCAACTTGTGCATTTAACAATATATCAACAACCAAATACAATATCAAGAGGCAAATACAATTAACAATGCATATGAGAGAAGAACCAAAACAAAAAGGGTTTTATATGATGCTCAAATGCAAGGTGGCATGATGACATGAGCATGATACAATGATGATGCAACAATTGTACATATGAAGTAGCCATTATATTACTAGACCAAGTAGCATTACAGTTGTTAGACAAATGGGATGCTACAACTCTCCCCCACTAACAGGAATCTCGCCCCGAGATTCTAGGAAGAAGAAGAAGACACAAAGAGGGTAGGATAGTTGGCACGGAGCTCATCTTCACGCTCCCAAGTGGCTTCATCAACGGAATGGTGCGACCACTGCACCTTGCAGAACTTGATGGACTTGTTGCGAGTCCTTCTTTCTACGATCTCAAGGATTTTTGTGGGGTGTTCTTGATAAGACAGGTCTTCTTGGAGATTGATTAGCTCATGATCCACGGTCCTGCCGGGATCCTTGAAGCACTTCTTGAGTTGAGAGATGTAGAAAACATCATGGACCTTGAGTTTTTCCGGGAGCTCAAGAGCATAAGCAACTTCTCCTCTTCTTCCACGAATTTTGAAAGGACCGATGTATCTAGGAGCCAGCTTTCCTTTGATACCAAAACGGTGCGTGCCTTTCATGGGAGTAACACGAAGGTAAACGAGATCACCAGGGACATACACCATGTCCGTGTGCTTTCTGTCATAATTGCTCTTCTGGCGACTTTGAGCAATCTTCAGATTTTCAAGAATGATGTGCACCTTCTCCTCCGCTTGAGTTACAATGTCAGGGCCAAACCATATTCTTTCTCCTGCACCCGACCAACCAATCGGAGTTCTGCATTTGCGGCCATAGAGAGCCTCAAATGGTGCCATCTTTAGACTTTTCTGGAAGCTGTTGTTGTAAGAGAATTCAGCATAAGGAAGACATTCCTCCCACTTCATGCCAAAAGAGATGACGCAAGCACGAAGCATATCCTCCAGAATCTGATTGATCATTTCAACTTGTCCTTGCGACTGAGGGTGGTAAGCTGTGCTGAAGTTCAATTTTGTTCCCAAAGCATTTTGGAAACTTTCCCAGAACTTGGAAGTGAAGATGCTCCCACGGTCTGAACTGATCTCAAGCGGAACCCCATACAGAGAGACAATTCTGTTGATATAGAGCTCAGCCAACTGAATTCCAGAAATTGTTTCCTTGACGGGGAAGAAGTGAGCCACTTTAGAAAGCCTGTCAATGACAACAAATATTGCATTGTTGCCCTTCTGCGACCTTGGAAAACCAGTGATGAAGTCCATCTCTACTTTCTCCCATTTCCATTCCGGGGGTTTCAATGGCTGTAGTAGACCGTAAGGTTTCTGATGGACAGCTTTCACTCTGCGGCAGACATCACACTCCGAGACATACTTGGCACAATATGGTTTCAAACCCGGCCACCAATATTGTGTTTTCAAGTCCATGTACATCTTTGTGCTGCCAGGGTGGATAGAAAGAACAGAATCATGCGCCTCCTTGAGAACTTGCTCTCTCAAACCCGGGTAGTTCGGAACAAACATCCGGTGTTCAAAGAAAAGCGTGCCTTGATCATCGACGTGGAAGGACTCATACTTCGGAAGCTGAAGTTTGGAGATGATCTTTTTGGTGTGCGGATCACCAAGCTGACG
Organism: Avena sativa; assembly: GCA_916181665.1. Lineage (NCBI taxonomy): Eukaryota > Viridiplantae > Streptophyta > Magnoliopsida > Poales > Poaceae > Avena > Avena sativa. The sequence goes on from OV702285.1 coordinate 20,289,333, forward strand.
AGAGCGAACCTTTTCTTCCAAGAGAGGGGTTGCTAGAAGGTTCAGGAGATACCCTTGTTCCACAATTTCAAGGTTGAGCTGACGGAATTCCTCTCACAAGGGAGGCTGTTGTTCTTCCATCATGAGGTTATTGACATAAGCTTTGCGGCTGAGAGCATCGGCCATGACATTAGCTTTGCCCGGAGTGTAGTTGATGGTCAAATCAAAATCATTGATTGCTTCAATCCATCTCCTCTGCCGAAGGTTGAGATCAGGCTGAGTGAAGATATACTTCAGACTCTTGTGATCAGAAAAGATTTCACAACGGTTGCCAAGCAAGTAGTGCCTCCATAGTTTCAAAGCAAAGACAACTGCTGCGAGCTCGAGGTCATGTGTAGGATAGTTGATCTCATGCGTCTTCAACTGTCGAGAGGCATAAGCAACAACTTGTTTTTCTTGCATAAGGACCGCACCCAATCCTTGCAAAGAGGCGTCACAGAATATCTGGAAAGGTTTAGATGTGTCCGGAGGAACCAAGACTGGTGTGGAAGTGAGCTTCTCTTTGAGTGTCTCAAAGCTTGCTTGACATGCAGGAGTCCAAAGGTATTTCTTGCCTTTCTTGAGGAGATCGGTAAGAGGCTTCGCTATCTTCGAAAAGTTCTGAACGAAGCGACGGCAATAACTAGCCAAACCAAGGAAACTCCGCACTTCTTTGACATTTACAGGAGGAAGCCATTCAACAATTGTCTTTACAGTTTCCGGGTTGACTGCAATGCCCTTGGCAGAGATGACGTGACCAAGATAGGTTACTTGAGGCAGCCAAAACTCACACTTGGAGAACTTTGCATACAAGCGGTTCTCACGAAGCTTGTTTAGGACACACCGAAGGTGTTCTTCATGTTCTTCCTTTGACTTAGAATAGACTAGGATGTCATCCAGATAGACCACAACGAACTTATCAAGATACTCCATGAAAACCGAGTTCATGAGCCTCGAGAAGGTGGCAGGTGCGTTGGTGAGACCGAAAGACATGACCGTGTACTCATACAGGCCATAGCGGGTGGTGAAAGCTGTTTTAGGAACATCTTCCTTGCGAATCTTGATTTGGTGATAACCACTTCTCAAGTCAAGCTTAGAGAATACCACAGCTCCAGCTAGCTGATCGAAGAGAACATTAATCCGCGGAAGGGGATATTTATTCTTGATGGTTTTAGCATTAAGAGCCCGATAGTCAACACAAAGTCTATCAGTCCTGTCTCGCTTCTTCACAAAGATTGTTGGGCTACCCCAAGAAGAAGTACTGTGTTGAATGAAACCCAACTTCTCTTGTTCATCAAGCTATCGTTTGAGTTCAGCCAACTCAGCAGGACCCATTTTATAAGGCCGCTTGGAGATAGGAGCCGTTCCAGGTTCAAGCTCAATTACAAACTCAACCTCACGATCCGGAGGCATACCCGGCAACTCTTCAGGAAAGACATCTGGGAACTCACAGACCACTGGAACACTCTGAATAGCTTCCATAGCATCATCATTCAGAGCCGCCAAAGAGAAAAGCTGGATAGCAGGAGTCAGACTTGGAGAAAAGACTATATGGCCTTCAGGAATCTTCAGAGAAACCGAGCGTTCAGCACAATCAATCACAGCTGCATTTGCTGTCAACCAATCCATGCCCAAGATGACATCAATGTCAGAATTGCCCAGAACAATTAAGGACGCCGAGAACGAAGAGCCACCAATCTCAATTTTATTGCCATGGCTGATATGAACTGCCCTCATGTTTGAACCAGGAGATTGTACCACCAGACGACGTGATAAGGGAACCATATGCAGATCATGCTCATGCGCAAACTTATGTGAAACAAAAGAATGCGAAGCACCAGAATCAAACAAAACTCGTGCATGGACTGAGTTAACGGGAAGCATACCCATCACAACTCCAGGTGTATGCTCAGCTTGAGCGGCGTTGATACAGTTGGCACGAGCAACAGTAGACCCAGGCTTGGTGTTGATGTTGAGAGCCCGCGGTGGTGGTGCACGAACCAAAGGAGAGCTTGCCGCAGATCTTGGAGGTGGTGGAGGAAGAGCTTTGTTTTTCATCGGACAGTTCCAGTACTGATGCCCAGTGTCTCCGCAAGTGAAACAAGCACCAGGTGGACGTGGAGCAACGTAGCCAGGGACTCCGCCAGGCGCTCCAGGGTAGTGGTGGTTGTAGCCCCTGGGAGCAGCAGTGAGGAAGTTTGGTGGCCTTGCCGCGTAGCTTGCAGGTCTTGGTGGAGCCGGGAGCGACGGTGGGGTGTTAGGAACCCAGACACGACGCTTAGAAGGAGTTGACATAGCTGAAGAGCTTGCTGCCTCGCGGTTGTGTTTCTTTGACTCCTCAAACACTTGCCTACTTGCTTCCTCCTGCAGAGCTGTATGCTGAAGTTCCAGAAAAGACGCCGGCCTTGCATGTGTGATTGCATATTTAATCGATGCATTGAGCCCTTGCCGAAACCTCTTTTGCTTCTTCTTGTCATCAGAGATCTCATCGCCACCATAACGAGAAAGGTTCATGAAGTTCCTGATGTAGGTATTGACATTATCATTGCCCTGCTTGAGGTCGAGAAACACTTCCTTCATCCTCTCCATGACAATTTCTGACAGATACTGCTCTTTGAAGGCTCCAGTGAACTGTTCCCAAGTAGGCTGAAAACCCATGCAGTTTGCCTTCAGGTAATTCTCCCACCAGAGAGCTGCATCTCCCTTCAGAAGGTGAGTAGCACATTTTACCCATTCTTGCTCAGGAACATCAGCAGTCTCCAGTAGCCTTGACATCTCACGCAACCAATCATCAGCATCAAGTGGTTGATCGGACACATCAAATTGGCGTGGGTTGAACTTCAGGAAGATTTTGATGTCTCCTCGCTTGGGAGGTGGAGGTAGCGGAGCAAACTCATTCCTCCTGACACTCTCTTCAAAACGCTGCTGGTTCTGCTGCATTGCTGCCAAGGCATTGGCGATGTTTGACAACGCGGACCCCAGTTCAGGTGGTATGTCCTCATCAGAACGGCGTGGTGGTGCCATCCTGTGATTGATATAAAACACAAGTCAGTACTATAATGGAGAATAATAATAATCCAAAATAGTACCAAGATGGAATTAACCAAGATTAAAGGATACAATTTACTAAGATGATATTAAAATATCAACAAAGTTCAAAGCACCTAGAAGATATTAAGCATATCGCACACGACTGAAAAGGAGTGTGGTACACAGATATATCAAAGAAAAATTTTCTGCAAATTTCGGCATTAAAATACCAGTAGCTGCGCAAAATCACTTAACGAATCAAGATTAGTGACTCTACCAATTCAATATACAAGAGCGAATGATAAGAGTAGTGGTATGGTCGCGACTCCACCCCGCACTCAAAGCATTACTCCGCACATGAATAAGTAGAACACATATCCTAACCCCTTCTTTTCACGATGAACCTAAAGATTAGTAACTACGGAAACGAACATCCCAAACAAGATAACGTCGGATAACAAAGGGTAAGACAGATCGCGGCGGTATACAACGAATCAGATAGATCGCGTCGGTTTGCAAAAGCCTGTCGGTATGGAATGTACCAACAGTTGATAACCAAAAGGCCGATTGTGATAACAATTTGGATGCAACAGATAGACAAGGAATTACACACACACACACAAAACCTATGGTACTACGGAAACCCAGAACACATGAATCCTAGTTTGAACTTTTAAGAAGAGGATTGAAAACGTTACACTTCCTTACCAGAAAAGGGTGGGTGGGTGGGTAAGAAGAAAAGTGTAAGCAGTCCTACTCTCACGTTTTGTTTTTCCCTAGTATACATAACTACCAAAAATATTTGCTAGACTGACAACGACCATTTGGCTGAGACCCTGAAGGGCGGGATGGCTCTGATACCAATTGTAACTACCTCGGTGAATTACGCTCCTAGTTACAAGCCTGGATGAGCGGAAATGGTTGAAATAGTACGGTGGGGCCCAAATGCCACTCACAGGTAGACCTTTCGGCCGTCCCAACCATTTCCAAACATCGGGACAAGAACGGGCGGCGTAATCGGCAGGCGAAGGGATCAACTACATACACAAATGAGTATGTATGCAAGCCACCATACAACAGTACATCAGAGCCATTCCATCTAAAAGAAATAGAAATATTGCAACGCCATACGGCAAGATCCAAATATCCTAGATAGATGTAATAGTTTAGGATATCTCCTCATACATCAAACATCAGAGTATCAGGCGGAAGCGGCAACAAGATCCGAGTACGGATAAGAAGCAAATTGGCATAAGATGCCCCACAAAATAAACACATCCCGCCCACAGATCTCACGGATCCCCGTTCCCGGAATCTCTACACCGAATGATCGTTGCCCACATCGTCCGTCTCCTCCACCCAGTATCCCTCTTGTGAGTGTACCTGTCCATCTGAATCAAACAATTTATCGTGTGAGACCCTAGGGGTACTCAACAAGTCTTTATGCCTCTAAAGGGGACACAACCTGGGGTGACGCAATTGCAGCAAAAGATAAACCCTAACAATTCTATAGATACTCGCTAACCATCCGCCTAACCACAGATAGACGGATGTCCGTGAATTAATGACAACAGTTATAACAGTAATATCAACAGATCCATCCTCCTCCTCGCTTACCAACGAGGAAGCGGACGAACAACCCCCATTCGTTGACAGTTTTATTATCCATTCCATGAGTGTTGCACTATTTACTAGTCAGTTACTTAGTCAAATTTAAAAGCGGTACTTTAGTTATGCTTGTCTATGATCGAGAAACTGTGCTCCAAGTCGTCCATAACCGCGGACACGGCTTTCAAAAAGTTTTACCCTGCAGGGGTGCACAAATAGCAACACACACTCGATCAACCTCGGAAAAACCAAATCAAAACCCAACGAGGCATTCACGACAAAGCAATCACCAGATTCAGAAATATTTCAGGGGGCCACCCCATTAAGCTACCCGCAACGAAGTTAGCTGACTCCGAGACGGACTCAAGGTTTGGGTGGACGGCTGTAAACGACTGGGAACCCGAAAGTGTGACTGGGCTTGTCGATACCGCGAAAACGTGTCCCGATCCTAAACAGTACAGTGTGCAGTACCTCGCACAATTTAAATAAAGCAGTAAAGCATGGCATAAGTACAAGATAGTAAATAAAACCTCAAACTAGTCTGTGGCCCCAAGAAATAAGAATGAATCAAGCTCTGGCTCAGGGGGGTCCCATAAGCCTCCCGGATATGGATAGCGCGAATATTCAAGGAACAGGAATCAAGTACTCGGGGTCCTACGGGACACAAGTGAGCATGAAAAACCAAATAGCAGATATTGCTCACCGATGCCACTTCCATTAGTTATCCCATTACTACTCAGGTTAAGTTGTTTAGGTACCTCGTTATCCATCAGACACTCACATACCCTACACATGCTATTCTACGACTCGCATGGCTCAAACAACTCCTGTAGTAATGGCTCATGGGATGGAGGAACAAGTTTCGGTGGGGTTTAAAAGTAAAGGGTATGCAGTACTTGGGATTCAGTTTAATGCAATCGCGACTCGATGATGCAAGAATAAGATAGAGGCAATAGGTACTGTATGTATGCAAGCATGTGGTAGTGCTTGCCTGGCAGCTCAGTTGAAGCGAGAGAAGGATCTGGGTAGTGCTCCTGGGTTTCTTGATATATCCCCTGCTCAGCGTCTATTCGAAGAAGAACCAAACAAACAAGGGCCAACATAAATACAGTGCACAAGCATATGAATAAAATGCGACAAGCAAACAATCATGCCATGATGAATGATGCACAAGTTGCATGGCAATAATGTAGCATGGCATGGGTGAGGTGTAGGATACAAGAAATAAACATTTTATTGAGTTTTGGCCACATTTTATCCTCATATTAGTTGCTGTTTACATTATATTTATATGATGCATGCTGCAAAACAGAACATTTAATGCATAAACAGAAAGGTCTCGTCGAGCTAATCATTTTAGACATATCATTTGTCAAATTTGGAGTTATAAATCAAAAGTTATTAATTAATTAAGAAAAGGGCATTTTATTGTAATTTTTGTCAACTTGAAAATTAAAGTGTCCAAAATATATTTTGGATGGCATATTTGAAATCCTCACATTTTTCTGATTTGAAAACATATATTATTTGTATTATTTGGATTTATGAATTTAAATTTATTTTTTTAAGTCAAAATTAGTCAACCGGGGTCAAAGTCAAAGGTTTGACTATTTTAAATCAATTCTGAAAATATTTGACTAAAGATTTGAATTAACATTCAAAAACAAAACATATTTCATATAGAGTTTGAATTCAAATTCGAAGTATTTAAATAGTTATGAATTTATTTGATATTAATCATTTACTGAAATTTTAATTGATTTAAGAAATAGCTGAAGGTTTTTCTTACTCGGTCTAGAGCTACCCAAAGCCGCTGACCAGTGGGGTCACAGGCGGCATGGCCCACTGCGCGAGTGGACGCAATGGGGGCGTGCCATGTGGGCAGCAGCGGGGGCTGCGGGTTGGAAGCAAAAAAGGGGGAGGGGCTTTTTGCAAAAATCTCTTGGACCCGGCTGGAACCTGACGAACTGAAGAAAGGGTGCGCGAAGATTGCCAGCTGATTCGATCTTGCAACGAAGATGGCGACTTAACCGCTACGAATCTTACGATGATGCAAAAAGAAAAGTTGGAGAGAAAACCTAGATCTACAAGTTTCATTTTGGGATTTTCAGAAAAGGAGGGCTGTAGCGAGCGGAAACCAGCGAGGACAGAGGAAGAAACATAAGCGTTTAACTGACAATCTGGACAGAAATCTGCTGCGAGGTCTTCCCGATTTGGGAGGATGATGTCGAGAGATGTAGGCGATGATTTTGGGCAACATTTGATCTGAGGTGAAGAGGGGATCTAGGAGGACAAACTAGAGCACATAACTTCGCCGGAGGAGTACTGTGCTGGTCGAAAGCTTCCGCTGAACAGCGGCGAAAAACATAGTTCCCGGACTGTTTAGCAGATTGCAGTGTTTGGGGTGATCTTCAGCGGAAGAAAACGAGAGCTACACGCGATGGAGTGGGGAATCTCAAGATGTTTCGGAACGCGGTGATAATCCTCTACGCGTACGTATGCGGTTTGGCGTTGGAGGAGTACTGAGAACGTCGGGAAACAAGGAGAACAGAGGCGGCTGGGAGAGACAGGTGAATAAGGGACTGCAACACTGCTGTTGCTGTTGTACTGTCTTCGCGTGTGAAGTGCGGCAGGGACGAATTCAGGTGATGGTGGCGAGCTACAGGACGACGAGATGGATGCTGGAAGGAGGGGAATGGAGAGGGGGGCTTACCACGAGGCCGGAGGTGACCTCGGCGGGCTCGGGGGTGGTCGGAGACACCGGCACGGTGAGGACGAATATGGCACTCAGGTTCGACCGAGACGATGAAGGGGACAGCGTACAGATGCGCCTAGCTTCCCCTCGTCCTGCATCTTGACGCGATTGACGACGTAGTCCGCCCTCCCATGCTCACCGGCTATAGAAGAAGATCATGGCGACGACACGATGACACTCTCCTTGCTGTTGCTCTCGGGCAGGGTGAATATAGATGGGAGCAGAGGTAGGGGATGGCGGCGGAGAGGAGGGGAAGAGGGAGTAGCTAGGGTTCAAGGAGGTCTCCGCGGCTTGGGGGATAAGAAGAGGAGGGAGTGGTGGTGGATGGTGACGGGGAAGACGGAAAAAGGGTCGGCCACCTGCTCCGTTTGGAGATCGACAGAGAGAGGACGCTAGCGGAGAAGAAGAACAGAGGACGGCGCCGTGTTCTCTTAACCGAAACGGTATGGCCGGAAGGAAGCAAACTGGGCCGGCCTAGGAGAGGGTAGGCTCGGGCCAGGGGGAGATAGCTGCGGCTGATGCGGCTGGGCCCAAGGTGGACTGCTGCCAGGTATGAACCTCTCTCTTATATCTTCTTCTTTTTAATTTTATTTGTTTTGTTTGTTTCAAATCCAAACAAGTTACACATTCAAAACCTTTTTGGACTTTGTAGGAGCATATGAGTAGGGAATTGTGGCATGCAAATAGAAATAGAGAGGAAAAGGCACAAAGGGAAGGAGATGCCCACATACATGTTCCTTGGGCATTAAGGAATAAGGATTAGGGTTTAGCTTAGGTGAGAGATTCGAGAAAGATAGAGAGATGGGGTCTTAGGGTTTAGAGGGAGAGATTAGGTGGAGGGTTCTCTTTTGACAAGACCAAGCAAAATCAAGCCAAGCTCAAACAAGATCTAGTCAAAAAAGAGGATGGGATAAAAGGTGGTGAGGTTTGTGGGAGTAGCTCATGGTGGTGGTTTTTTTTAGCAAGACCAACTAGATCAAGCCAAAGGAGGAAGAGAGAGACGAGAGATGATCCACTCCAGAAAAGAACCAAATAAAATCCAAAAGACTAGAATGTGGTGGTTCTTGCATGGGCCATGCATAAATAATAAATGCCTCCTATAGTAGTGAAAACCACTAGATTATCTCATGGCATTTGTATAAGCAAGCTTCCCAAATTTTGGAATAAGGCCCAACAAAAGAAAAGAGAGCTTGTTTACCACATGGATTAAATAAAAGATCATGCATGAATATAAGGTGGCCAAGCTTGTGTGTATGTGCCACTAGCCAACATGACCCCAATGGTATTCCTACATGAGCTTATATTCATATTTAAACCATATGAAAGCTTGACAAGGGGTTCCACTCACATAGCATGCAAAGGTGGCCATGTGGCTCTCATATACCAATAATGTGAAAACAACATGGTGCATACATGGGAGCATGTGGAGCTAGAATTGGATCCACCCCAACCCACATGAGCTAGATGTAAAACCAAATAAGTTGCAATGCTCATATATGGTGGAATGGTGGAATGATGGGGTGATGACAAGAAAGGTGGTGGAGTTGAATAAAAGATATGCCCCCAACTCAACTTGGGCATTTAACAATATATCAACAACCAAATACAATATCAAGAGGCAAATACAATTAACAATGCATATGAGAGAAGAACCAAAACAAAAAGGGTTTTATATGATGCTCAAATGCAAGGTGGCATGATGACATGAGCATGATACAATGATGATGCAACAATTGTATATATGAAGTAGCCATTATATTACTAGACCAAGTAGCATTACAGTTGTTAGACAAATGAGATGTTAGAGAATATTGTATCGTATTAGCATTCACTATGCTTTTTGTGGAAACACCACATATCTATACCTTCCCTGTTCACAATAAGCCATTATCACTATAAAAGCAAACAGTTCTGCTAGATGACTTGGTCCACCTTTCCTCAGTCAACGAAGATTAAAAGAGACACATATATGAACTGAATGAAAGAATGAAGGAACAGTTTTTTACAAGCAAGTATTTTGCACTTGTTAATTATTATACCAGCAAGAGGGCAAGGGGGTAAGCAAATAATCAACTGTAACTTCGGAGTTATACTCATACAATGTACCAACTACTCAACTGTGGCTGACTCCACCGTAAAATGGATACCTTGTAGTGAGCGATTTTACTTAGTCCCGATGTTTGCCTTCCCATGAAAATAGAGACATCATTGACAAACTAGTCGAAGTGTCAAGTGACAATTCCAGCGTTGACGATCTCACCTTTTTCCAACAACACTCTGATGATATCATTTAACAGAACAGAGCTCGGAGCACAACCACTCTTCTCCATTGATGAAAGCATATGATCTGCTTCTTCGTTCGATTGTTATAGTTGCTCCGTAAGTAGAAGCATTAGGTACCAATCCGTTGGAAGAAATCGCAGCAAACAAATATTTGCTTCTTCTCTTCTCCGAGCCTTGTACATTGCACTAACCATTGTATAGAATATTGTAGTACTGGATTTCACATCTACTGCACCCAATGTCTGGAACAGGACGATTTCTTTATCAGTGCAATTATCTCTACAAAGTCTTCCACTTTCAATCATCTCATGGAAAAATTCTGCAGCTTCTTCGCTACTTACATTCTTACACAGGCATCAATGATGCGTGAGTAACAATATCTGCTATAATACCCTGGCTTGTCATTTCTTTGAACATTTTAACTGCCTCTTTCGACAAGCCCAAAGTGGAATATCCACGGATCATGCTATTATATGTCACTATATCCGGCCGAACACCATTATCAACCATCTGTCGAAGGAACCACTCTGCCTTGTCCACTGCCCCGGCCTTACACAGTGCATCAATAATCGAGTTATATGTCACCACATCAGGCACAGACCCTTGCCGCACTATTTCACAGAATAGATCGCATGCCTTGCTTACTTCCCCTTCAGTAGCATACCCGTGAAGGAGAATATTGTACGAGAAGATATCAGGTTTGTGGCCCTTGGCTGTCATGGAATAAAAAATATCTTCAGCTTCTTTGCTTCTGCCATGCTTGCAAAGGGAGGCCATCAACGTATTCCAAGTAACTATATTTGGTACATGACCCAGGCTTGTCATTTCGCTCAACATTTTTGTTGTCTCATTCCACTCGCCCAAAGTGGAATATCCACGGATCATGCTACTATATGTGACTGTATCTGGGCGAACACCATTATCAACCATCTTCCGAAGGAACAACTCTGCCTTGTCCATTGCCCTGGCCTTGCACAGTGCATCAATAACCGCGTTATATGTCACCACATCAGGCACAATCCCTTGCGGCATCATTTCACGGAATAGATCGCATGCCTTGCTTGCTTCCCCTTCAGTAGCATATCCGTGGAGGAGAATATTGTACGAGAAGACATCAGGTTTGTGGCCCATGGCTATCATGGAATCAAAAATACCTGCAGCTTCTTTGCTTCTGCCATACTTGCAAAGGGAGGCCATGAGCGTGTTCCAAGTAACAATATTCGGTACATGACCCTGGGTTATCATCTTACCCACCATTTTTTTGTCTCATTCCACTTGCCCAAAGTGGAATATCCATGGATCATGCTACTATATGTCACTATATCCGGCCGAACACCGTTATCAACCATCTGCCGAAGGAACAACTTTGCTCTGTCCATTGCCCCGGCCTTGCACAATCTATCAATAACCAAGCTATATGTCACCACATCAGGAACAACCCCTTGCGACATCATATCATGGACCAGATTGCATGCCTTGCTTACTTCCCCTTCCTTAAAGAAGCCGTGGATGACGGTGCTATAAGCCACCACGCCGGGGGAGCAGCCGCCTCCTTCTTTCCTCGCCATCTGGAGCAGACTGAGCGCTTGCTGGCTCCTGCTATCGTCACATAAGCTCCTAAGTACTATAGAGTATGAGATGGCATTAGGCACACACCCGAGCTCAGACATCCTATGAAGCAGCACGTTGACAGCCTCATCTGTCTGCTTTGCGTGGCAGAGGCACTTGAGGAGGTTGTTGTTGGCGACAATGTCATCTGTCTTGAGGCCCGTCTTGAGGATGCGGGCGAGGAAGGCGGGTCCAAGGTTGGGGCGCCGCGCGCGGCAGCAGCAGTCCATGAGGATGCCGTAGGTGCAGATCGTGGGCACAGCCACCTGCAGGACAGCTTCTTCTCGGCAGAGACGGTTGAAGAGGGTGATGACAAGAGCGGGTCCATCCCTGAGAGCGGCGGAGGACGGAGCACGGGCGAGCGCGGCGAGGAAATTGTTGAGGGAGAGCTCGGGGACGGGGTCGGCTTGCCGTATCAATTCGTCGAACAGGTTGTGTGCGTCCTCCGGGCGGAGCGTCCCGGCGCGTACGCGCTCCGTGGCCGCGGCAAAGGCACCGCGGGGAGACCAGCCGCGTGAGGAGCGAAAGGTGGAAGAGGAGGAGGAGGATAGGCCGCGGCCGAGGCGGAGGTGGGAGATCGGCGTGGTTTTTTTTTTCGATAAAGGATGCTTTTATTACTTAAAAGGTTTAAGTATTACATCCGGTCTCTGCATACTGAGATGCACACAGCCACCATAGTTTAGAAGTTCAAACAGAAAAATAAATAAGCGAATTACATATCAGAAAAATTGTAAGACGCCTAAAATGTAGAGGGAGATCGGCGTGGTGGAGCAGAGGCGGGACATCAGGCATGGCATTCTGGTATCTGGTTCGCCCAGGTGGTGTGTGCTGTACCAGTGTGCTCAGCAGCTCGGAGCCCAGCTCGGTGTCTTTTTTTTAACACAGCGGGCAACACAGCGGGCTTCGTTTCCGCCATTAGCCACGATCCCAAGCAACGACTCCAATCCAGATTCTTCAGGCTCGGCAGAACAGGGAAGTCTATAACATTTTCAGAGTTTCAGACAGCTAGTAGCAGAAAACTGAACCAATTCAGTACACAGTACAGACTGTTAGTAACAGATTTTTAGTACGTACTCTAGATTGTCAGTACACACTAAAAGTGTTTAGATAAATACGTATCTAGATAAATCTGCGTCAACTAATTTGAAACGGAGGAAGTAGTAGAAAAAGAATTTGAAATTTCAACTCATTACAAGGACAAATTATACACGAAATTTTTTGAACAAATTAAATTTTTAGTAGCATAAAACTGAACACATTACAAGGAAAGATTACACTTTACATGGACAGATTACAGAAGCAAAATCTGGACAACTGAATTTTGCAAGGAAAAATGTAAGCAAAAGCTGAACCGCTAGGAAAAATTGTAATAAAAACTTAAACACATTACATGGACAGGTTACACAAGCGAAAACTGGACATGGACATTTAGAAAATATTTTCAGAAAATTAAGTTCACTCTCTACATGAGCACGTTCTGTATAATGAACAAATAGCCAATCAGACCACGGAAATGAAAAGCACACTTCATGCTTTACTTAAGCCGATCTCGTGAGAGACATATGTAGTTCAATTTTTCTTTCCCCCATCATTTATCTCACTGTTGTAAATTGTACAGCTTGTACTGTTAATTTGGAACATGATTTGGAGAGCAGAAAAACAAGTCTGAACCTTGACTCTACACATATATGCAAATTGCAGAGCACAAATCGGCCCTGTCCGCACCTGATCTCAGAGTATCTATAGCAGATACCGCGTATCGCAGTATTGCAAATTGCAAATGGCGGATGCGGTAAATCGGAAACCTGCTTTATGGTGCGAGATAGCGTGTGACAGATCAGATGCCGCATATTGAAACGTAAAACAGAATATTCCGTTTTATGGTTCAGATATGATGCATCTCTTCCGCCCGTCTCTCGTACTGCAAAATAACGCATACTACAAATCAGATTTTGCAAACTATTAGTTCAAACCAATACAATTTTTTTTAAGTTTTTACAACAACACGCCGTTAAACAACGCGAACAAACGGAAAATAAACATGCTAGGCTTCCTGATGATTGGCTTCATCATTCGTAGCAACACTTGCAGCAGCTCTATGAGCTTTGCGCGTCTCAAGGATCTCCCTCCTTCGATCTTTCCACAACTCTTTTGTGATCGGATCCATCTTCTCGGGGCCCATCATGTCAGCGAACAAACACGGAACCGACAGAGGATCCCTCACTACGGTTACCCAAAATTAGCGATTTTGATGCAATCAAATTCTATGTGAGGTGTGCGACAAATTAGGGAGGAATTCGACTGCAATCAGATCAGCACATGATCATACCTTCCAGGAACAGGGGCGAATTCGGTGGGCGGACGCAGGGGAGCCGCCGGACGGGGGAGCCGCCGTCACCGGCGTGCATGCAGAGAGGGGTTTCCGACTGACGGGTTTCTTGGACTTTGGGATGGAGGACATGTTCGATCCGCTGATTTTCTTCTGACTGTCGAAGGGCCGCAGGCCAGTCGAACCACCGGCTACGCGGGGAAGCACTCCTAGTCGCTTCATCGCCGGTTTCGCCACCGGCGCAAGCGCAAGACTGTCATCGACGACATTCGTGATCGGAGGGGATGCGGGCAGAGATTCCGTCATGGAATCGGTCGGCTGAGGTTGGGGAGTCTCCATGACGGTGGTGGTGGGCGGCGGCGCGGCGGGGAGAGGCTACATACGTGAGGTCGACGAGATCGGAAAATGGCGGCGGCGACGGCGGGAGCGAAAATGTCCCTTGTGCCAAGCGAAAGTAAGGATGCGGGTTACCGCATCCGGAACCCTCGGTACGGGAAATATGAGGCACCGAAGCAACGATATGTGGGAAAACTAAAAATTATTCGGATGCGGTACGGTTTAGGGTATGTGTAATGGCCACTTTTTCCGCCTCGTATCACAAACCGACGGTTATTTTACGGTACCGAGGGGATGCGATATCTGCTTGAGATGCTCTCGGTCCATCCGAAATGGGCTTCGCGTGATTGGAATCGGGCAATAGGACCCTAGTCCCTAGACTTGAGTCGATCAGCGGAAATATTTGTTCAACTGGATCATTAGGATTTTTTTTAGAAACAGCTCGAGCTATACCCATTTTACATGTAGTTAAGCTTTGTGTCAAGCTTTTTTGGGTCTTCGCACATATGTACATGATTATTTAAGCTTGTAACAACTGTCATGAGTTTCAGGGAGCTCGGTTTTCGAAGAAAAATGAAAATTGGCATTTAAAAGTTTTTTTTTAAATCCAAAACCAAATTTAGGTCCGGTCAGTGTGGGAGGTGATGAGGCTTCTGGAAGTTTGGAAAACGGCAAGGTTTGGTGTTCTAGATGTCGGCTTGCATCACATATGATCAATGAATGCATTGTTCAACACTACTCATGTATTTGTGACAAGCATAATCACTCCACATGGTGTTGCCAAGTGCTGAAACAGCCAAAACCAGTAATCACAATGATGGGTTCAGGTCATGCTAATACACTGTTCTAAAGCTTACCAAATTCCCTGTTCAGAGATAACCTAGCACAAGGTCCTTCGACAATTGCACTGATTTCTGTCACAGGTGAGGGGACAATTTTTGCAGCCAAAGTCCGGGATCAAATTGCCATGCTATGTCCAGCTCAGAAACAATGGACTTTGGAGGCAGTACCCAATGGGGATAAAGCCTTCAAGGTCTCTATACCGTCTCAGGAGGATATGGACCATATCGATGGCATGGAATTCATGGTAAGGATGAACAAGGTTATGTAGTCTATCAGTACCTGGAGGATGGATCATATCGACCTGGCTTTTGAGTTGCAGCGGGTTTCGGTGCATGTCACCGATGTCCCCCATGAGCTCCGTCGCTTCCTGGGCCTATGGGGAGTGGGCTCACTCATTGGTCAGACACTAGATATTGATGTGTTCAGCTTGAGGCGCGGGGCGAAGGTTCGTATTCTAGTGGGCATGATAGACACTTCACTTTTTTTTTGAACGTTGATGCAAAGCACCCGACATATATTGCTGCATAATAGTCCCTGGAGCACAAAAAGGCCAGAAAAATAAAAATTACACAGAGGCCCAGGAAATTGCATTGAGGACCCTAAAAGAAACTTGAAAAAGCAATCAAGTCCTTCTTCCTCATCCTCCTCCAGATCGACGAAGCTCCGGCGCCGGCGAGCATCCTTGCCACAGGAAGCAATCGACGAGAGGAGCAGAGCAGCAGAGGAGCGGCAGCCCTACTGCCATTGAGTCCGGCGAGCTGGCGAGACCCGCCGCTAGGGAAACGCCGGAGAGAAGCTCCAGAGGATTTCTCCTCCCTAGGACGCCGCAGACACCGTCGCCTGCAAAAGAGCCGCCATGGCTCCCTGAAGCAGACGATACGCCGCCAAGGCACCCAGGCCAGAGAAGCCGACGAACCGTCCTCGCACCGCTGAAGAAGAAGCAAGTCTCCATATCTCCTCCTCGCCACCACGGCCGGCCAGGAGAGACGAAGACACCGCTCACCGTCCAGAACACCGCACCTCCTCGCCACCTCGGCCGGCCAGGCACGAAAGAAATAGGGCCATGGAACCTCAGCGGTGAAGGACCACCCAACCTTATTAGCGGAGACGGCGACCCGAACCACCACAAGCAACTCCGACCAGAGGAGGAAACCGGCGGTGGCGGAACCCTAAGATCCAGATCTGGCCAAGATCCGAATCTCGCTCCAAACTACGGGCATAAAGCCCAAAAACAACCCTAAACTACTTCCGGCGCCTCTCCTCCGCCATCTCCGGCCGGCAAAGCCGCCGGAGAGGCTCATGATCGGCCCAGTTCGGCGCGGGGAAACCCTAGCTACTGTAGCAAAGAGAGAGAAGGTGAGGGGGGAAATGTGAGGATCGACACTTCACCTTTCTTGGATGACTCTAGCGAGTACTCTTCGTTTGCATCGAATCTTGTTGTCAAACTAAAGGGGTGTGAATTCCGATATGAATTAGAGCCACAGGACTATGTGCCAGAAGCAGGCTTTAAGCCGTTCATGTGGAGGAAGCCCGAAGATGATGCTGATGACCGGGGAAATAAAGATGTTGGTGGAGATGAATTGGTCTTCGCAGCAACAACAACACCAGGGAGGGTCGGTGCCAATGATGAATGCATCATTGGTGTCTCAAGAAGCACCAACAACACTTGCACCGAGGGTTACTTCGACGGGTATTCATACCCGTGCTACTGACGGGATACTGGGCAAAGGCCTAGCTTACAGCTCTCCATTGCGGCCAGGCGGGCCGCATCTGCAGTGAGATGCTGGTAGGTGGTCTGCATCACTGGGCTGGAGATGCTGGTATACTCTAGGCGGGCTGCTGCCGCGGGTGGTGAGCAACGCCGAACGTCCCATCAGGCGTCGGGGTAGGCTGCTGCTCAGCGGGCTAGGAACCGGGGGAAGGGCACACCGCCGTCGGGCCTCCTAGACACCTTGCCTAGGTCTACCAGTGACCGGCCTGCTACTGCCAAGCAGGCAGAGATGACCCAACGGTCGATTGTACTGGTGCTGCTGCGCCCGGTCACCTGTTCGTGCAGCCCAGGACGCACATGTCGCCACCTCGGTGGGCGGAGCAGGGGAAGGTCTACGATGGCTCCCAAGTGCAGGAGATCAATTGTAGTACTTTTCAATAAGAAAGGTTGTCAAACCCACGAGGAGCTGAAGGTAGTACGTTTGACAAGTGAAATAATAAAACAGTGCAGTGGTTTTGGTGTTTTGGGGTTTTGTAATTTGAAGTGAAATAAAGTACTAAAAGTAAATAGCAACAATTAAATGCTTTCAATGAGAGAAAGCCCAATCCTCTATGCAGCAAGAGGATAAGCTCAAGTGTGTGTGAACTTATATGTGACAAGCGTTCCTGAGGGCGGCTTGGATTTACTTAGCATTCATATTTCTATATAACATGGTGAGCATCTTGTCAAGTTTCATTCCTTTAGGGCGGACTCTAAATTAGGTGCAACCATAGATATGAGCAAGTACAACCCTTATGATGGGTCCTAGAGCCATTTTTGTGAGCAAGTATAGGAATCATTAAGACATAAATGTCCCATCATAGCAGTTAGTTCATCGGCCCCCGACATAAATCCCTCTAATGCAACTCAAAGTATTGGAAAACGGTTTCTGTCATTCTGTCCCTTCCAACCCTCACCATTTTATTAAAGTGTAGCCCTATGAGCCCATGTAGCTGAAGTAATGTGCAGTCGACGTTCGCATAAAACCATCATAGAACCACATAAAGATAACAACTTCACCAAATACTCATTTCATATTATATTAAAATCATAGCCAATTGATCCTATGTCC
Organism: Avena sativa; assembly: GCA_916181665.1. Taxonomy (NCBI): domain Eukaryota; kingdom Viridiplantae; phylum Streptophyta; class Magnoliopsida; order Poales; family Poaceae; genus Avena; species Avena sativa. The sequence continues at coordinate 20,306,965 of OV702285.1, forward strand.
TCGGGAACATGGAGATCTACTCACATGTGGCAAACGTGATATGGATCAGTGGCATATGGATTACAACACAATTTGAAAATATAACATCTCCACCAAATAAAGACAAGTTGCCAATCACAAATGAAAGTGCAATGGACGTCGCCTAGAGGGGGTGAATCGTATTTTAAAGTTATTACGGTTGAGGCTCTAATAAATGCGGAATAAAAACTAACATTTAATTTATAGAACACAAAACCTAACCACTAGGTTCACCTAAGTGCACCAACAACCTATGCTAAGCAATACAAGCAACAAGGTGATAGCAAGATGAAATACTTCAAGCACGAAGGCTATCACAAAGTAAAATGCATAAGTAAAGGGATCGGTTGAGAGATAACCGATGGACGCGGAGACGCAGATTTTTATCCCGAAGTTCACTTCCAAATAAGCTACGACTCTGTTGGAGAGGTGCGATGGCGCAAAGCTCTCTGAACGCCACAAATGGCTCATCTCGTGGTGTGGTGGCTTGATGCTCACCCAATGCCACACAAGGCCTCACCCCGGATGCGAAGGCATTCAACTCACCGATGCCACAAAGGCTCACCCTATTCTCCCGATTGCGCACCACAAAAGGAGGGCACTCGCTCCACTATGGGACACTTGAGGGCGGTCACCGAACCCGTACAATATTGGGGCAATGTCCACAACTCAATTGGAGGTTCCCAACAAAAAAGACACAAAAGGTAACAAAACCACAACAAGACACAAGCTTGAGGCCACTCCACAATGCAGGACTCAAGAAGACAACTTAACAACCACAACAGTCTAGGGTTACAAGAACCCAAGAGAAACAAGCCCACAAGCTTATACTCGCTGAATATCTATGGAGAACTCAAACCTATGCAACAAATGCAAGGGAAGTACTTCACTCCCAAATCCCAACAAAGCTACAAAAGCTATTGGGGGAATAAGGGAGGAAGAACACAAGAGGAGAACAAAAAACTCTCCAAGATCTAGATCCCAATGATTCCTTCACAAATAAGGGATTTTGTTTAGGGGGATTGTAGATCTAGATCTCCTCTCTCAAATCCCTCAAAAAGATGCAAGAATCATAAGGGGAAAGGGAGAGGTCAAGCTCTTCAAGGTCAACAATGGAGGGGAGAGAGAAAGCCAAGAACCAAGAAAAAGAGCTTGAACCCCTAAGGGGAAGAGGTGACCCTTTTAAAGGGCTCTCAGACCAGACCGTTTGGGCATTTACGACCCTGGCCGGAACTTCCGGTGGCACCTAGCCAACGGTCATAAAAACAGCGATGCAAGAGATGAAAAAACAAGCCTCGCCAAAACTTCTGACGATCCACCGGAACTTCTGCTGAGAACAGTACTACTGCCAGAAATTCCGACCAAAGTTCCGACAAGTAGAGCATACCGAACAGAGAAGATACTAAGGCTGAGCGGTAGTAGAGCCGGAATTTTCACCCAGTACTACCGGCGACAATTATGCCCGAGCGGTATTTCCGGTGCCTGGACGGAACTTCTAGTGGGAATGGAACTATCGCCTTAACTTCCGACCAAGATTCCGCCAAATAAAACACACCCCAGACAGAGAGTTCACTGAACGCATCCCAGGGGCATCGGAACTTCCGCTGGAACTACCGGCGGAAAAATTCCCTAGTGGTAGTACCGGTGATGGGCCAGAACTTCCGCCCAAGGAAGTTTCTGAAACCAAAACTTCAATAACTTTCACATCCGAACACCAAACGAGATGAAACCAATTTGGTTGGAAATATTGGGTATCACCTAGGGAGAAATACCATGAATATATATGTGAGATATATCTCGAGGGGTAGAGCCGGGAAACTCGCAAGATCAAAAGCTGCAATAAGATATGAAAGGGAAAACCTTATGTGATGAACTAGAGCTTTTTATGATGATGACCACAAGCTCTAGATTCTCCCATGGACAAGAACCAAATAACAACCAAGAAAGATGATGCTATGTATGCAAAGGTTTTGAGCTCTCACGGAAATATGCGATCGAGTCACCTGCTTGGGAACCCCTATTGATAGTACGGCTATCTATCCTACACTCGATCTCCCAACTAATAACACGATACCGGCAAAAGAAAAACCATATCAAGATCATACCTTTGCCTTGAGCATTCCACTTGATCCTGATGTAGACCCTCTTGTCCTTCTCAAGATGGAACACCTTCTTGGTTGCTTGAAGACTTCCAAATTGCTCCCCATACTCCATGGGGAAACCTCTTCATTGAACTTGTCTTCATCATTCCGTGAACACCGAGGATGGGAAGCTTCAAGCATGAGATCTTTTAGAGATGGTGCATTTTGAGCTTGCCCTTCTTCATCCCTTATTGAGTGTTGATCCATCAAGATTCAACTCTTTGCACTAGTCTTGATCAACCTTCAAGCTCATTCTTTCTTCCTGACTCCAATGGGCACAAAGCCCTTGGACTTTTTTTTCTTCTCCTTCTTCATTTCTTCATCTTTCAACTTCGAGACCAACACATGGCCCAAGCGATACCAGTGGACAAACCTACAAGTGAAACCCAATTTACACATTAGTCCATAGAGATTTTCATTAATTACCAATACCACACATGGGGGCATACATGCCCTTTCAACAAGCATGCAAATAACACTCAAACAATATCAGGGGGTTCAATCAATCACAAATATGAGGGGAACGAGGTGGATCTTGGAGATGGATATGGTGATGATGATGGTGTTGATGGAGCTGTTGATGGAGAGGCCTCTCCTATGACAAGGAAGAGTGGTGATGATGATGGCGTCTATTTACCCCTCACCGAAGGCTTCGGTGTTGCAAGATCTGCCCTCTCCCAGAGTAGGAGAGGACTTTCGCCTCCGATGCCGCCTCAGTAAAATCGTGGGAAAATATGGCATAGTTTTTCTAACGAGACAGAGGCATCTGTAAAAAGTAGGAGACGAGATAACGCTCGAGGCCAAAACGGGCCTGGGTGGTGTGCCTAGCAAGGGAGGTGCACCATCTAGCCTCTTTCGGGCCTCGTGGCTCCCCTTTTGTGCTTCTTTCACTCACGATCCTTCTCCATGTGAAAAACTGATCAAGTAATTTTCCTTTGAGTTTTAGATGTCCAGAAGGTCCCTGAAAAAAAATACGAAAAAGGAGGTTTTCTGCCTCCCACAAATTAAATATCAATGAAAGGGACTTTGTAGGAAAGTCCCATAAATCAACTAAAAAGGCATAACTAATGATAGATCATGGCAAATATCATTCAAAACAAATCATATAAGTCACTATTTTGATGATGTAAAATGCACATATCAACTCCCCCAAGCTTAAACCTTTGCTCGTCCTCGAGCAAATAAGCGAATAGATCATATCATGTAGCAATGAGCTTATGACTGATAATAAAATACGAGCATTGCATCATCAAATTATGCATATTCACTTGTCTTAAAAGATCTATAGACTAACAATCATAGAAATGTGTCCTACATAGATAGGAGCTCTAGCAACTACCCCTTGCTTTTGAACAAAACTAACTATTGTATGTTGGATAATTGATAAAGTCTCCCATTTTCTTTTCTTATTTGCAAATATTAGCTCACATGGTTTTTTACCTCGCATAGATAAAACTCACAAAGATAAAACTCTCATAGAACAATGGAGATAAAACTCACATAGAACTCACATTGTATATTTGATTCACTCTTGTCTTTGCAATGTAGATAAAACTCTCATAGAACAATGATGACTGCAAGTGAACAAATCAATTGTAGCTAGTTTCGAAGTAAAGATATCAAACCCACAAAGAGCTATTGGTAAAGGTCTTAATGCCCCTCGTCACTATCTACCAAAGGATACTTATAATCTGCATTTGATCTCAAGTAAAGTGTTTGAAAGGTTTTTGGTTGTTTGTAGAAAAGTAATTAAAACGAGTAAAAGAAAGCAAGTATCAAGGTTGTGTGAAAGTGTGGTTGAACTCAATAGGGCTAAAACGTTCTCAGGGATGTAGGATACACCTCTAGCATGGTATTGTTATTATGAATAATTAAGATAACATACTTCTTGTGTCATGAGATGTGTGGAGAGAGATCTATAATAAGATGTTCACTACAAGGCTCGTAGGAGGCAACTTTATTGAGCCAAGAGGGAGGTCACCTATAAATAACCACCATGATTTCTGAGAGCAGTCACCCATACAAACCACCGCAATTAAGGGTTTCCCCGTGGATATAGTAATTAGCTTAGGGAGTCCCTCTTTATTCGTCCTTTGACTGTGTAGGTCACGAGCCGGCGCCAATCTGTCACGAGGCCATTCCGGGTACGATCCCAAAACACGTCCAGAGGATTTCTTCTTCCCTTTAGTCCCAAGGGCAAATGATATGTGGCCGACTATACATACCATCTAAAGGGAGAGAGAGAGAGAGATCAAACACAAATCATAAATCTCTCATAGTCCAGCAAGTCGTATGGACATAGAATAGATCATCTTTATTATAAATTCATAATAGTGCTAGGATTTCTCCATCTCCCCAGGAACAAAGGAACTACTCACACATGGAAGCAATCAACAACATCATCATAATCAAATAGATGGATAAAAGTACGGAAAGAGATCTAATGCAAACTAGAATTACAAGGAGATCTAATAGATGAGAGATGGGGGTAATGGTGGTGATGTAGATGAAGTGGTTGATGACGAAGTCGACGATGAGTTGTCCTCTAATGATCCGTGAAGCAGCTGGGATTTTACCCCAGCCAAGTTCATACTTCAGATCCCTTTTAGATGTGGTTTTTCGTGGTTTCTGGTGGCTCTGAATGTCGGATCTCCCTATCATCTTCGCCAAGAGAAAATATTTGACATGGCGAATGTGATGACACCTAGTACGGGTGAACGGTATGGGCGGGCTCCTACCGTACCACTAGTCGTTATTGGTACTAATCGATCCTCCTCATTTGGTATTCTACTAGGTGTGAAGGTAAATCCATAAAATGACTTTTATCACTTAAAAATATCATAGTATAGCATAATATGACAGTTCTAATTGATATGTTCATATAAGACTTAATGATTCGGGATCCTGTTGAAACAAGGATAAAAAGGTGCAGGCAAACACTGTGAAATACAAAGATGCCTACTCTATTTATGCAAAAAATGTAAATACGCTTCAATTTTGGTCTCATCAACTCCCCTCCCCCAAGCTAGGCTCTTGCTCGTCCTGAGCAAGAAGGTAGCTTATGGACAAGATCATCATGTTCATGAGGCATGAGTCGTTACAATAAATGAGGTAGAAATTGAAATAGAATTGCAACATCGAATGTAGAGATACTTTGGGGGTATTACCATACCCTTACACATTATATGACTCAGATGTTTCCACACCTTTTCTAGTATTAATGAAATTATAAGAAGCTTCTAGTGATTTAACATATCATATAATCATAAAGTTTAGAGGTGTCGAGCACTTAGTTTAGTAATAAAGATTCATGATCATTCTTTTTCTTCTACACTTGACTCTTTTCATAGCTGTTCTCTCTTATTTTTTCCTTTCTTATATTTTATCTTTCTACATATATATATATTATTACTCCTTCTTTCTCTCTTCCTTTATACTTAACTATTTGATCATGCTCACTACTCTAATGGCTTCAAAAACTCTTAATTATGATATGCTATCAGAACTCTTCTTCTTATAGGCTAATTAATACATTTATTGGTGTGAAAGTCCCTAAAATCATGATAGTTGTACAAGTATCATAACACTCAACCTAGTTCAATCATCTAATATAATAATCATGAATCTAAACACAACTTCAAATATCATAAAGTCTCGCAACACAATGGATATAAATCATCTCTTGAACAAAGGGAGCGCGAAGTTGATGCAACTAATGCAAATTCTGAAATTAAAGTCTAACAAGCGTGCAAGAAAGTAAACATGCTAAAAATTATAAAATATATTACAAGGCTCTCACAGATCCCCCAAAGCTTGGAATCAAACCGGATGGATCAAATAATTCCTTGCATTTATTTGATACAGTCGCGCTCCCTTTGGTCTGTAGAGGGGTAAACCCTTGAATCACGAAGGCTTGATCGAAGCATCTTGTTTGATGCTTCCAAGATCAAGATTTGGATTCGGCCCTGCTCGTTAACTTTCTCCAACTACTCCACAAGAGCTTTGTACATCTGTATTGTTTGCTTCTGTGTGTTGATGGACTGAAGGCTGATGTTGAGGTTTGCTTCAGCCCTTTCATTATCTTCAGATCCATCTGGTCTAGATAACGATGCAACGGTTCAATATGCTTAGAAGATCCTAACGATTTTACCTCAATCTTCTTAATGCGGCGGTCAAGTGCATCCAATGAGGCTTGAATCTTCTCTCCTTTTTTCCTTTGCCCTCTTCTAGTAGAACTCCCCATCTTATTCTAGATCAAGTTGAACCTCATCAGAGTTACCTTCTTTACCAACACCGTACTGAGGTGTAACACCCTCAGAATCGGCCCGATGCAAGTTTTAGCGAAACCCGCCAAACCCGCATAGAAACGATTCGAAGGTGCCCACCAGGCACTTGCGTGCGGGTGGAAAACGAAGTAATAACATTACACAACAGTCCTCGATGGGACCCACAGAACAGATATATATACAACACGACTCCATGAGTCAAGAATACAAATATATACGGTACAAAGATCCAAATCACCTCGAAAACGATGGAGCGTCCGACTACGGACAAGATGCAAATGGGGCTAAGAGCCCTGAAGAATAACCAATGGCGTCCATAACCCTGCCCAGGCCAAGCCGGAAGGGTAACCCTGCTAACGACGTCGATCTCAAAACCTGCTTAAACAAAAGGGGTGCCGACAAAGGGCAAAGGAAAAAGAGGAGCGTCAGTACTGAGGCCAGTACACGGCGAGACTAGAATTCGGCGGTCCTCGCCTACATAGGTATGGTGGACTGAAGCGGCAGCGGCAGCAAGCACTAAACAACCTATAGAGACTCGATACTACTGGCGGCTATCAGAGAGGGGTGAGGAAGACCTATTCGGATCCCACCTGATACTATCATCAAACAAACCCATCCTGGCGTTTCCCCCTCGAGACCAAACGAGGAAGTCAACCGAGGAACTCACACAGTTGGCAGTTTTACTTATTCGGTTATAGTTGCGGCACTTTACTAGTCAGGTTTAGATAATCATCCTGATAAAGTAAGCAGTGGGTACTTTTAGTTAACCATTCCGTTATAGTGGCAACACTTACTAGTCATATACAATTAGCATGAGATGACCCCAAAACCCAGCAGTGGTTGGTACTTTTACTTAGCCATTCCGTTGTAGTGAAGCTGATTACTAGTCATATCGGATACAAGTCAATTTATAACAATAAACTTTAGTTATAGTTGTCTATGATCAAGCACTGTGCTCCAAGTCATCCATAACCGCGGACACGGCTTCTCGAAAAGATTTAACCCTGCAGGGGTGCACCAAAGTATCCACAGGCACTTCGACCCTTTTTGCCAGATCAGTTAACATACACCCATCGGTATGTCGGCGGGGCCTAAGTCACGACGTTTCCAGACCCAAAGCAAGTACATGGGGGCCACCCCACCAAGTCGACACCCGCAACGAAGTCGGCCGGTCTCCGAGACAGACTTAGGGTTTGCGACAGTGACTGTAAACGACAGCAAATCCCCAAACGGGGACTGTCGATACAGCGAAAACACTCCGCTTCCAAAACAGTACAGCGTGCTCCTCACACAATCGTAAATAAAGCAGTAAAGCATGGCATAGGTACAGGATAGTAAATAAATCCTCAAACTAGTTGTGGCCCCCAGTACAATACTTTGAAATCAGGTACTAATCAATGGGGGGCCCATATCTCCCCACCTGTGGTTAGCGCGCTCGATCTCGGAATAGGTGTCAAGAACTCGGGGTCCTACGGGACACAAGTGGGCGGTCGGAAACCAAATATTATCTATCACCCACCGATGCCTCTGCTTACTTCAATTTTAGTTGTTAAGCAGTAATTAAAGTGAACAATAAGTAAAACCATGATCATCTTCAACAATAAACATGCGGCACTTCTCCAACAACTATGGTACTTGACGACACGCAACAACACTTGAGCAAGCGACTACGACGCGTGGGTCCAACTATCTACCAAACAACAGGTAATAGGATGTGTCCAAGGCTATATATGGCTGCAAGGGATATCACGGGAACGAAAACTAGAGCATCGCCAACACAGATAGCAAAGATCAACAGGAGGGAATAAATACTATAAAAGTAAGATAGGTAGAAAGGGGGAGATGCTCGCCTGAAAACATTGTCGAAGGGTTCAACCGAAGATCGGGGCGAAGCTCACATCAACTCATCGGCCTTATCCGCGAAGAAGCAAAACGCTAGAATAAACACCGGATGCAATATTTAATACAACGGCAGAAGATCGGCATGATGCATGTATGATGTATGACATGGCAAGGTGCGATGCGATTGGGTCATATTAAGCGGAACCGGGGTCCCGACAATTAATTAAACGGTTCAAGTGAATTAGCTACCCTGCCATTTAAATGTTGTTTGAACATGGCAAAATAAGTTACCGGTTCGCTACACAAATTTAAATGAGGCCAATATGAGACTAGATTTGCCCGCATATGGGCCCCATATTAAATTATTAGGTGAATCGGCATAAGGCCCCCAAACCAATGATATGCATGCGAGAATGACAATTAAATATGCAACAATTCATATAGTTGACCATTTATAAAAATAGGGTTCTCGGAAAAGGGTTCACACATTGAGGGGTCTCGACGGTCTTGGGGTTCCGGGGTTCGGGGTCGGTCTCGGGGTTCGACAGGGGCTTAGGGTTCGACGGAACGTTCTCGGCAACTGAGGTAGATCTTGGCGTTCCGGAAGCAGGACTTGGTTCGGCGCCGAGGCGCATCGGACTCGTCCTGTTCGCTGTCGTTCTTGTCGCATTCGCGGTCTTCTGGTCATGTTGTCGGTCATGGCGTTCGGGACGGGGTACTTGTCGTATCGGTGGCGGTCTTGGCGTTCCGGGGATCTTCGAGTCGGGGATCTTGGATCGTGTCGGCCTTCTCCAGATCATGCATCGCCGCTCCGTGTGGAAGGCCTCGAGGGTCCGGTGACGGAGATCTTGACGGCCCGAGAGGAGAACTTGGTGCCCGTTCAAAGGTCGAGGAGGATCTTGTCGGTTCCCTGTCGGAGGCCTGCGGGGTTCGACGGTGTCTTGGCGTCCCCTGAGGAAGATCATGTCGAGCCATCGGGTTTGGCCTTCGGGGTTTTGGACTCCGGTAGAAGTTCTCGTCGTTCCCTGTCGAAGATCTTGGTATGTCATCTCGGTCATCGGTGGCCGGCATCGGGTTGGCCCTGTTCGTGCGGAGATCTTGGCGACGAAAACGGAGAACTTGTTCCGGCGTCCTGGCAGAGGTAACTTGTCATTGTTACTGTTCTCAGCGGTGTTCTTCTGGTGGCTTCACACCACTCCATCAACCACCAAAACACGATGACGCGCAGAGCTTGCAGACAGCTGCGGATGGAAGACGGTGCAGATCGGGTCGATGACGGACTGCTGCGGGTCGGAGACCGCCTGCTCTGGATGCAGGGGCGAGGCCGATGCGGCCGCAGGGAGGCGCAGGCAGCCGGCGGGGTAGACGGGGTCTGGGGCGCGGCGAGGCCGGTGACGGGGACGATGGCGACGGCTTGGCGGTGGCAGAGCTCGGGCGGGGTCTTCCGTGGAGGAGGGCAGTGAGGCCCGGAGGTTGGGGACGGGGCCTGGGGAGGAGCAGGGGCGGCGGGGCGTCGGCCCAGGGCGGCGGACGGCGAACAGCGGGGGAGGGCCGGCGACGAGGGAGACGGCCTAGGCCGGAGGGTGGCGCGGCGGAGCCGGATGGGGCGCGGCGACCCGCGCGGCACGGCGGCGCTAGAGGGGGCCAGAGGCGAGCCAGGAGGGGCGAGCGGAGGCTAGGGAAGGGGCCGGCCGGAGCCCGCAGCGGCAGAGGGCGAGGAGCAGGCGGCGCGGCCGGAGGCGGCGCAGCGGGACCACGCGGCGGAGGAGGGGTTCCTGCGGCGGCGGCGGCTGCCCTGGCGGAAGGAGGAGGGCTGTGAGGCGCGGGCGGAGCGGAGGAGCGGCGAGGTGCGGGAGAAGGGCCAGGGGCGGAGCGGCGCTGCGCCGGTGAGAGGCGGCCTCGGCCACGGGGAGGTGCGGGGCGCGCTAGGGGAGAGAGAGGACTGCGTCGGGGAAGAGAGGGAGGTGGGAGCGAGCGGGGTCAGGGGGTCAGGGTGGGACCGGGGGCCAGCGGGGGGCAGATGGGTGGGGATCGGTGTGGTGAGCGTGTGTGTGGCCTGGGTGTGTGGGGTGTGGGTTTAGAGGGAGAGGGAGAGGGAGAGGGTCTAGGTGGAGGGCTAGGATTGGTGAGAGGAGAGAGGGTAGCTGAGGTGGCGAGAGGCTATTGGAGGGAGTGATGTGGCTGGGGGTGGGTAGAAATAGGATGGGTAGGAAAAGAAAACGGGGTGGACCGATCTGTTTGTACGGGTGTGGTCGTTCGGGTCGATTTGGCCCGTTCGACTGCCCCACTAAAATAATTTAAATGCTTTATTTATTTAAAACAGGGCCTTGACAACCCGATAACAGGCAAAACAAAATAATCCGGGGAACCGGGGTTTGCATTTTGAAAACAAGACGGGCGTTTAGAAAATAAAGACAGGTTTTTCTGCAAATGGTTTGATGCAAGCAAATGCAAGATGATGACGATGCTCAAATGCAATGTGGCATGATGACATGAGCATGCGGTCATGATGATGCAATGCACAAAAACGACGCGATTTTCTAGTAGTGGTTTTGCGGGATGCCACAATTCGACACCACTAACAATGGATCTCGCCCTCGAGATCCGCCTCATGGTACCGGAAAGAAGGTAGGTGATCTGCATCTTCTCGCACTTCGTGTAGGTCCTCGCGACACCACTAACAAGAGGTCGTTGTCCGTGATCGTCGAGAGAGCACTCCGGAAACAAAAGGTCGAAGGTAGAGGTATCGCAAATAAAGCCACCCCTAACTTCCGTGGACGGAGTAAAACTGCTGGATCCACTGATTCGACGTACAAGAGCGAATGATAAGAGTAGTGGTATGGTAGCTACTCCATCCCGCACTCAAACCATTACTCTGCACACGAATAAGCGGATTATGCAACCAACTCTCGGAATTAGACTGAAGATCTCGACAATCGAGGTTCGGAACAAAGGAGTGATGCAGACTCTGCATCGGAACTGGCGTAGATGATGTCGTCGCGTCGGAAAACACCGGAAGGGACGAGAAGGAACAAAGAGAAGCCCATCAGACGGAGGGTTCCTCGGATAGCACGTCGACCAGATGTAGCAACACCGTTACCAAAGGAGGAAGCGAAGCCCTGAAGGTACGACAGAAACCCAACCACGAGAAATCCTGGACTCGAAGAGAGAGAAGAGAGCGGATTCAAAACATGTCGAGATAAGAGGAGAATAGCAAAGGGGTAAGAAGTAAAATCAGACCTAATCAGAACTATCCAATCGATTTTGCAAAATAGTTTTGGACACTCTACTTCGGCCGTTAGCTAGGTTATCCTACAGGCTGGACTTGTGGGGTATCGCAACTGCTGAGCTCTGATACCACTCTGTAACACCCTCAGAATCGGCCCGATGCAAGTTTTAGCGAAACCCGCCAAACCCGCATAGAAACGATTCGAAGGTGCCCACCAGGCACTTGCGTGCGGGTGGAAAACGAAGTAATAACATTACACAACAGTCCTCGATGGGACCCATAGAACAGATATATATACAACACGACTCCATGAGTCAAGAATACAAATATATACGGTACAAAGATCCAAATCACCTCGAAAACGATGAAGCGTCCGACTACGGACAAGATGCAAATGGGGCTAAGAGCCCTGAAGAATAACCAATGGCGTCCATAACCCTGCCTAGGCCAAGCCGGAAGGGTAACCCTGCTAACGACGTCGATCTCAAAACCTGCTTAAACAAAAGGGGTGCCGACAAAGGGCAAAGGAAAAAAGAGGAGCGTCAGTACTGAGGCCAGTACACGACGAGACTAGAATTCGGCGGTCCTCGCCTACATAGGTATGGTGGACTGAAGCGGTAGCGGCAGCAAGCACTAAACAACCTATAGAGACTCGATACTACTGGCGGCTATCAGAGAGGGGTGAGGAAGACCTATTCGGATCCCACCTGATACTATCATCAAACAAACCCATCCTGGCGTTTCCCCCTCGAGACCAAACGAGGAAGTCAACCGAGGAACTCACACAGTTGGCAGTTTTACTTATTCGGTTATAGTTGCGGCACTTTACTAGTCAGGTTTAGATAATCATCCTGATAAAGTAAGCAGTGGGTACTTTTAGTTAACCATTCCGTTATAGTGGCAACACTTACTAGTCATATACAATTAGCATGAGATGACCCCAAAACCCAACAGTGGTTGGTACTTTTACTTAGCCATTCCGTTGTAGTGAAGCTGATTACTAGTCATATCGGATACAAGTCAATTTATAACAATAAACTTTAGTTATAGTTGTCTATGATCAAGCACTGTGCTCCAAGTCATCCATAACCGCGGACACGGCTTCTCGAAAAGATTTAACCCTGCAGGGGTGCACCAAAGTATCCACAGGCACTTCGACCCTTTTTGCCAGATCAGTTAACATACACCCATCGGTATGTCGGCGGGGCCTAAGTCACGACGTTCCCAGACCCAAAGCAAGTACATGGGGGCCACCCCACCAAGTCGACACCCGCAACGAAGTCGGCCGGTCTCCGAGACAGACTTAGGGTTTGCGACAGTGACTGTAAACGACAGCAAATCCCCAAACGGGGACTGTCGATACAGCGAAAACACTCCGCTTCCAAAACAGTACAGCGTGCTCCTCACACAATCGTAAATAAAGCAGTAAAGCATGGCATAGGTACAGGATAGTAAATAAATCCTCAAACTAGTTGTGGCCCCCAGTACAATACTTTGAAATCAGGTACTAATCAATGGGGGGCCCATATCTCCCCACCTGTGGTTAGCGCGCTCGATCTCGGAACAGGTGTCAAGAACTCGGGGTCCTACGGGACACAAGTGGGCGGTCGGAAACCAAATATTATCTATCACCCACCGATGCCTCTGCTTACTTCAATTTTAGTTGTTAAGCAGTAATTAAAGTGAACAATAAGTAAAACCATGATCATCTTCAACAATAAACATGCGGCACTTCTCCAACAACTATGGTACTTGACGACACGCAACAACACTTGAGCAAGCGACTACGACGCGTGGGTCCAACTATCTACCAAACAACAGGTAATAGGATGTGTCCAAGGCTATATATGGCTGCAAGGGATATCACGGGAACGAAAACTAGAGCATCGCCAACACAGATAGCAAAGATCAACAGGAGGGAATAAATACTATAAAAGTAAGATAGGTAGAAAGGGGGAGATGCTCGCCTGAAAACATTGTCGAAGGGTTCAACCGAAGATCGGGGCGAAGCTCACATCAACTCATCGGCCTTATCCGCGAAGAAGAAAAACGCTAGAATAAACACCGGATGCAATATTTAATACAACGGCAGAAGATCGGCATGATGCATGTATGATGTATGACATGGCAAGGTGCGATGCGATTGGGTCATATTAAGCGGAACCGGGGTCCCGACAATTAATTAAACGGTTCAAGTGAATTAGCTACCCTGCCATTTAAATGTTGTTTGAACATGGCAAAATAAGTTACCGGTTCGCTACACAAATTTAAATGAGGCCAATATGAGACTAGATTTGCCCGCATATGGGCCCCATATTAAATTATTAGGTGAATCGGCATAAGGCCCCCAAACCAATGATATGCATGCGAGAATGACAATTAAATATGCAACAATTCATATAGTTGACCATTTATAAAAATAGGGTTCTCGGAAAAGGGTTCACACATTGAGGGGTCTCGACGGTCTTGGGGTTCCGGGGTTCGGGGTCGGTCTCGGGGTTCGACAGGGGCTTAGGGTTCGACGGAACGTTCTCGGCAACTGAGGTAGATCTTGGCGTTCCGGAAGCAGGACTTGGTTCGGCGCCGAGGCGCATCGGACTCGTCCTGTTCGCTGTCGTTCTTGTCGCATTCGCGGTCTTCTGGTCATGTTGTCGGTCATGGCGTTCGGGACAGGGTACTTGTCGTATCGGTGGCGGTCTTGGCGTTCCGGGGATCTTCGAGTCGGGGATCTTGGATCGTGTCGGCCTTCTCCAGATCATGCATCGCCGCTCCGTGTGGAAGGCCTCGAGGGTCCGGTGACGGAGATCTTGACGGCCCGAGAGGAGAACTTGGTGCCCGTTCAAAGGTCGAGGAGGATCTTGTCGGTTCCCTGTCGGAGGCCTGCGGGGTTCGACGGTGTCTTGGCGTCCCCTGAGGAAGATCATGTCGAGCCATCGGGTTTGGCCTTCGGGGTTTTGGACTCCGGTAGAAGTTCTCGTCATTCCCTGTCGAAGATCTTGGTATGTCATCTCGGTCATCGGTGGCCGGCATCGGGTTGGCCCTGTTCGTGCGGAGATCTTGGCGACGAAAACGGAGAACTTGTTCCGGCGTCCTGGCAGAGGTAAGTTGTCATTGTTACTGTTCTCAGCGGTGTTCTTCTGGTGGCTTCACACCACTCCATCAACCACCAAAACACGATGACGCGCAGAGCTTGCAGACAGCTGCGGATGGAAGACGGTGCAGATCGGGTCGATGACGGACTGCTGCGGGTCGGAGACCGCCTGCTCTGGATGCAGGGGCGAGGCCGATGCGGCCGCAGGGAGGCGCAGGCGGCTGACGGGGTAGACGGGGTCTGGGGCGCGGCGAGGCCGGCGACGGGGACGATGGCGACGGCTTGGCGGTGGCAGAGCTCGGCCGACAGGCGCAGGAGGGCAGTGAGGCCCGGAGGTTGGGGACGGGGCCTGGGGAGGAGCAGGGGCGGCGGGGCGTCGGCCCAGGGCGGCGGACGGCGAACAGCGGGGGAGGGCCGGCGACGAGGGAGACGACCTAGGCCGAAGGGTGGCGCGGCGGAGCCGGATGGGGCGCGGCGACCCGCGCGGCACGGCGACCCGCGCGGCACGGCGGCGCTAGAGGGGGCCGGAGGCGAGCCAGGAGGGGCGAGCGGAGGCTAGGGAAGGGGCCGGCCGGAGCCCGCAGCGGCGGAGGGCGAGGAGTAGGCGGCGCGGCCGGAGGCGGCGCAGCGGGACCACGCGGCGGAGGAGGGGTTCCTGCGGCGGCGGCGGCTGCCCTGGCGGAAGGAGGAGGGCTGTGAGGCGCGGGCGGAGCGGAGGAGCGGCGAGGTGCGGGAGAAGGGCCAGGGGCGGAGCGGCGCTGCGCCGGTGAGAGGCGGCCTCGGCCACGGGGAGGTGCGGGGCGCGCTAGGGGAGAGAGAGGACTGCGTCGGGGAAGAGAGGGAGGTGGGAGCGAGCGGGGTCAGGGGGTCAGGGTGGGACCGGGGGCCAGCGGGGGGCAGATGGGTGGGGATCGGTGTGGTGAGCGTGTGTGTGGCCTGGGTGTGTGGGATGTGGGTTTAGAGGGAGAGGGAGAGGGAGAGGGTCTAGGTGGAGGGCTAGGATTGGTTAGAGGAGAGAGGGTAGCTGAGGTGGCGAGAGGCTATTGGAGGGAGTGATGTGGCTGGGGGTGGGTAGAAATAGGATGGGTAGGAAAAGAAAACGGGGTGGACCGATCTGTTTGTACGGGGGTGGTCATTCGGGTCGATTTGGCCCGTTCGACTGCCCCACTAAAATAATTTAAATGCTTTATTTATTTAAAACAGGGCCTTGACAACCCGATAACAGGCAAAACAAAATAATCCGGGGAACCGGGGTTTGCATTTTGAAAACAAGACGGGCGTTTAGAAAATAAAGACAGGTTTTTCTGCAAATGGTTTGATGCAAGCAAATGCAAGATGATGACGATGCTCAAATGCAATGTGGCATGATGACATGAGCATGCGGTCATGATGATGCAATGCACAAAAACGACGCGATTTTCTAGTAGTGGTTTTGCGGGATGCCACATGAGGCTGGACACTTTACGTCCATATTTTATTATTTCTATTAGTTTGACTTCCAACTCCTTTTCCTTTGGTGCAGAATCCTTGACTTCCTCCGTGACCCTCGAGGATGATCCATGGACATCCTCCTTGTCATGAACAATAACTCATGAATATGACATGATTCCAAGGTTCTCAGAAAGAAAAAGGCGACGTAGAGAAGATCATTTTTGTCAATAGAAGTATAGAAGCCCTCAAAAAGGATTATAATAGGTTAGAAGTAAGGGAAAATTTCGTACTGAAAGGAAAATGGTTGGCCAAGAAAAGAATTTCAACATATATGGAAAGAAATAAGCGAACAAGGAAGAAATCGGGATCGTAACGACCACCTAGTATGGGCGTACGCCCGTACGACGCGCCCGTACCGGGTCGTTTCCAAAAATCCTAGCGTGCGGGCGTCGGTAACTTGTCAACCGACTAAGTAGTATGGGTGGGTCCCGCTTGTACTGCCCATCCATACTGACTTTACCGACTTTATTTTTTTAACACAACAAACCAAGAACAAATGGGATGATACCGTATTGGTGACAACCAACCGTACGGGCGGATACGCGCATACTACACGGTCGTACCAAAATGCAAAAACGAAACGAGGGATACCGCCTGCTTAACGATCAGTGGTACAGACGGATCCGGTCATACCGCCCACCCGTACTGACCTCACAAGACCGGCTGTAGACTCAGAAAAACGAAGGGAATACAAAAATGCAAAAGGAAACAACAAAAAAACGTCCAGAACACAGGTATGTTCAAATTTCACATACCTGGATCATTTTGAGAAAACGAGTTCATTTGGGTACCTTCTCCTTTTTGGATCATCTTTTCTCTTTTCCTTCGAACAAAGTTGGTTGCAGAAAATCACCAAAACCATTGCAAGGAGAGATCAAGAATTTTCTTTTCGGCAGCGAGGTTCCCACAGGTATGTAAATGGATGACACCTCTTTAGGTGGTGCAATTTCTTGAATGTCCATGGATGTATCCTCTATCTCCTCTTTTCTTTGTAGAATCTGTAAATCAAATTCTTGCAAAAGTAAAGTCCAATGGATCATCCTTGTCTTAACGTCAGTCCTCTCTAGGATTTCCTTAGGCCAATACGATCAGTATGCACCCTTACTTTTGAGTTATTGATATAGGATCTAAATTTATCACATGAGAAAACCACAGCAAAAAAATATTTTTCTACCATAGGGTAATTCTTTTGGGACCCGTTTAAGATGCGGATAGCATGATGAATAATATTAAGATCATCACCATCATAATGGCAAAGAATTTCTCCGAAATCTTCATGACTAGCCTCACAAAATAGATCAAAAGGTTTCCTCTAATTAGGTGGTTTTATAGTGGGAGCTTCAAGGAGAGCTTGTTTTAATACGTTGAAAGCGGTTAGACATTTTTCATCAAAATTTAAGACAACTCCCTTTTGAAGAAGATTAGTTAAAGGCCTAGCAGTCTTTGAAAAGTTTTTAATGAACCTTCTATAAAATCCAGCATGGCCTAGGAAGCTCCTTATACCTTTCACATCTCGAGGAGGGGGAAGGCTCTCTATAGCTTCAATCTTTGCTTTATCGACTTCTATACCCTTACCTGAGATTTTGTGACCAAGAATTATACCTTCTTGAACCATGGAGTGACATTTCTCCCAGTTCAATGCGAGGTTAGTGTCTTCATATCTCTGCAAAACTTTATGAAGATTATGGAGACAATGATTAAAGGAAGTTCCATAAATAGAGAAGTCAGCCATGAAAACTTCTATAATACTTTCAACATAATCGACAAATATAGCAGTCATACATCTATGGAAAGTAGCAGGAGCATTGCAGAGACCAAAAGGCATACGACGATAGGCATAAAGACCATAGGGACAAATAAAAGTAGTCTTAAGTTGATCATCAGGATGAACAGCAATTTGAGAAAAACCAGAATAGCCATCTAAGTAACAAAAATGAGAATGCATAGCAAGCCTTTCTAAAGTTTGGCCTATAAATGGTAAAGGATAATGATCATTTCTGGTTACTTTATAAGTTTTCTATAGTCAATGCACATCGATCCTGTGTCCAACAACAATTCTTGTAGGTATCACCTCATTATGTTTATTTTCAATGACGGCAAATCCACCTTTCTTAGTAACAGAATGAACAGGACTTAGCCATTCACTCTCTTCTACATGAAAGATGATTCCTGCATCTAACAAACGTATTATTTCCTTTCTTACCTCCTCTTTCATGTGAGGTTTGAGTCGTCGCTGAAAATCTACGACCTGCTGAGCTCTTTCTTCCATGAATATTTATGGGTGGCTATTGAAGGACTGATCCCCTTAAAGTCATTCATCGAATACCCAAGAGAATTTAGATGCATCTGAAGAACCTTCATCAAATTCCCCTCCTCTTTTCTGCAAGGTTAGAACTTATAATAACAAGAAATTTATTTGTCTCATCAAGAAAACTATCCTTTGGTAAAGTTTTGAGGATAGGAGGGGGAGGAGCCTCATGTCCCTTTATTATGGGTTCTTCATATTTTTGATTAATCTCGGCATCCACATCGGGTGTGGAGTCAAGATAATCATCCATTTCAGTATTTTTTTTATGTTTTGGAGGATATTATTATTATTATTATTGACTAAGATTCTTGCTAAATCATCATCAGGAGTCTCAATTACTAATGAGGCTAAATTAACAATATTACCTTCTTCCTCACGTTCGTACTCATCATCGTCTAGTCATTCAATAGATGCCTTATGGTCAAATTTGGAGAAATGAAAATCCATTTTCTCTCCACCAAACCTGAGAGACACACTTTGTCTCTTGCATTCTATATTTGCTCTTGTGGTATTTAGAAAATTTCTTCCAAAAATGATGGGGCAATAAACATTAGTGGGCATATCAATAAGCAAAAAATCAATGGGGGTATTTGTATGGTACAACACAAATTGGAACATCTCTAATTATTCCCATGGGGACTCTGAGTGTTTTATATGCAAGCATTATAGTCATGCATGTATCCTCTAGTTCGGCTGGTGTTAGTTCGTTTTAAATTTTTAAATAAAAGTTAAAAGGCATCACGTTAACAGCTTTCCCGATGTCATAGAAGTCATAATAGGAAGTTCCTTCGAAGGTACATGGGAGAATAGGCTTACCAACTTCTTTAGCTTTTACCTTTCCTTCGACGAATTTCTAAGTTTCGGTATCTAGCTCAATCACGTTGCAGTGTGCAAACATGGTTAAAATATCTTCCTATGTTGATTCCCCTGCCTCTTGTACACTTACTTCTTTAGTTTTCCTTATTTGTGCCTCCTCTTCTAGCTTCTTGAGGAATAGCTTTTCTTCTTCACGTTGATCCTCTACCTACTGAGCCATCATATGTTTCCTTGGTGTCCTTGGGAAAAGAAGGGGTTCAACATATTTGGATACTTCCCTTAATGGTTCAATAGGGGTTGTGATTATTGGATCATCTTCTACAGCTGGCTTGGGTGGCAGAGTGTAATGAAGCCAATCCTTCTTGGGGGCCTCAATGTGTTCTGTAAAAGACTGAAGGATTTGCAAAATAATATCATCATCAATTTGAAGTTTATCAACAGTTTCTTTCACTTTACCAGACTCTTTATACGAAATGATACAATCATATTCAATAACTATACCTCCTTCGCCGCCTAAATCAAATCACCATGTTTATCTATGACAGCGAATTCGTTCTAAAAGTTTCCATGGTTTAACTATAGTTAACTCCATGAAGGAGCCTCTATAGTTGGTACCAAGCTCATGTTTAATTTCTTGATTAAGTCCTCCATAGAAAATGTGTAAAACGTACCATTCATTTAAATCATGATGAGGATATTTATGAAGTAGATACTTATACCTTTTGAAGGACCTTACCAAGCCTTCACCTGGGCGGTTATTAAAGTTTGTAATTTCCCGTCTTACTTTAGTAGTTTTTACCTTGGAAAAGAATCGAAACACAAATTCTCCTTTAAGTTTTTACCCGGAGACCCGAGATCAAATTCCTTTCACTGTAGTAACTCGACACCATTTTTTCTCTCGCCATCCTGGTCCGCCAGTGGGGCGACCCATCATGCCACCAGCCAGTACGACGCTCTGCATGGCATGTTGTTTTCCTCTACCAAATTCGGCATAGTGATCGTTCTATCTATTTCAATTCCTTTTCTTTTTGCAGTTTCTAATTACATTCATATCTTGTGTTAATATTAATTCAAATACAACAAACTATATGTCTATCAGAAAATGCACTGAACATGTTTATGCCATCCATATGCACTTTTGTCATGTTCATCTTGCATGTTGGTTTAATAACACATAATCACCTCTTATGGAATCAATGGGATTAATTTAAATAACATCCCTATTTCATTTGCATTTGTGTAGATCATCTATGCTCTATTTTACCATGTTAATAAATATTTAAATTTGAGGGATAGACAAACAACTTGAACGCTAATTAATTGTCAGGATCCCGATTCCGCTTAATATTGCCTAGTTGCATAGCATCTTTTCCATAAAATGCTTAATATCATAAACATGCCAGATCTTCTGCCGTAGTATTAAATAGTGCATCTCGTGTTTCTTTTAGTGCTTTTCTTCTTCACGGATTAGGCAGTTGAGTTGATGCGAGTATCGACAAGTCCTTCGGATATGTATCTTCGGCAATGTTTACCAGGCGAGCATTCTTACCCTTTCTACCTATTTTGTATTTATAGTCTTTACTTTCTCCTGTTGATCTATTTATATCCGTGTTGTGATGCTTTAGTTTTTGCACCATTTATATTCCTTGTAGCCTCTATATTGCCTTGGATACCTCTTATTTCCTGTTGTTCGGTAGATAGTTGGCCTGGCGAGTCGCACTTGCTTGCTCAGGTGTTTCTTAGCATCGTCGAGGGTTGGCACACATTCTTAATGATGGAGATAATCATGGTTCTACTTAGAGCTTGTTAACTTAAATGTTGGTGGTAGATATAACTAATGCAGAGGCACGGGTGAGTAATGGTTGATATTTGGTTTTTAACCACCCACTTATTTCCACCTAGGACCGGAGTTCTTGACACATGTTCTGAGACCAAGAATGCTAACCACATGTGGGGTGTGTGGGCACCCATATCGGCTTACTACCTGATTTTAAAGTACTATACCGGGGGCCACAAACTAGTTTGGGGTATTATTATTCTGTATTTATGACATGCTTTACTGCTTTATTTACTACTATTGCTCGAGGAGCGTTTACTTACTGTACTGTTTAGGAACCAATGCGGAATGTTTATGTGGTATTGACATGCCCAATCACACTTTCAGGTTCCTATTCATTTACAACCACTGTCCCGAACCCTGGGTCCATCGCGGAACTAGCCTACTTCGTTACGGGTAGCTTAGTGGGGTGGCCCCCATGTACTTACTTTGGGCCTAGGAAACGTCATGTCTGAAGCCCCGCCGACATACGGTTGGGTGTACGTTTCATAATCTTGCACCTACCTGATCTGCGAACAAGGGTGGAAGTGCGTGTGGAAACATTGGTGCACCCCTGCAGGGATAACTATTTTCGAAAATCCATGTCCGCGGTTATAGACGACTTGGAGCACCGTTTTTCGATCATAGACAACTTACACTAAATAATTACTATTATAATTTGACTTGTATATGACATGACTAGTAAGTTGGATAACCACCATGGAATGAATCAATAAAACTGCCAACTATGTGAGTTTCCTCGGAAGGACTTCCTTGTTTGGTTTTAAGGGGGAAATACCAGGATAGGTATGTTTGGTGTTAGTATCAGGTTGGTTCCGAATAGGTCTTTCTTATCCCTCTCTAATAGCTGATAGTTGTATTGAGACTCTATAGGTTGTTTAGTGCATGCTTCGCTGCCGCTTCAGACCACCATACCTATGTAGGCGAGAGACGCCGAATTCTAAGACTCGCCATGTACTGGCCTCGGTACTGACCACTCCCCTTCTATTTTCCCTTTGTCGGCACCCCTTTTTGTTTTGATAGGTTTGAGTTTGGCGACGTTAGCAAGGTTACCCTTCCGGCTTGGCCTGGGCAGGGTTATGGACACCATTGGTTATTCTTCAGGACTCTTAGTCCAATTTTCTTCTCATCCATACTCGGATGTTCTATCATTTTCAAGGTGTTTTGGATCTTTTTACTATATATCTATATTCTTAACTCATTGAGTCGTTGATATATATATATATATGTTCTGTGGGTTCCATCGTGAACTACTGTGTAATGATATTACTTCATCTTCCATCTGCACGCAAGTGCCTGATGGGCATCATCGAATCGTTTCTATGCGGGTTTGGCGAGAATTGCTAAAATCTTCATAGGATCGATTCAAGGGTGTTACACCTTGCCACCTTGATGCTAACTTCCCTACAGAGAACTTGAAACGAGAGTTGAACAATAATACTTGATCCCCTACTTTAAATTCCTTTCTCTTTATTCTTCTATCATGCCAAATCTTCACTTTTTCTTGAAACAACCCATCATTTTCATAAGCTTCATTCCTCCATTCATCTAACAAGTTTAGGTCTAGAATTCTTTTCTCTCCAGCAGTTTTGAAGTCAAAGTTGATTTGTTTAGCATCCCATCTAGCTTTATGTTCTAATTCTACGGGTAGGTGACATGCTTTACCATAAACAATTTTATAAGGATACATATCCATAGGATTTTAAAAAGCAGTTCTATAAGCCCACAAAGCATCATTGATTTTGGTAGGCCAATCAGACCTAGCTCTATTGACTGTCTTTTCTAAAATGAGTTTGATTTCCCTATTACTTAGTTCAATTTGACCACTAGTTTGAGGGTGATATGGGGGTGCTACTTTATGATTGACAACATACTTAGCTAAAAAGTTTTTCTAAAGACTCCATGTATAAAGTGAGAACCACCATCAGTAATTAAAAATCTAGGTACTGCAAACCTGGGAAAGATGATGTCCTTAAGCATTTTCATTGTTGTAGCATGATCTTCACTTTTTGTTGGAATTTTTTCAACCCACTTTGTAACATAGTCCATTGCAACCAAGATGTGAGTGTGTTTTGTTGATGACTGATGGCTGTGAAATATAGCCATCCACACCCACATTTAAACTGGATATTATTTATATTTTTGATGAAATATCTCTCTAAACCCTGCCACTAATGATCAAAGGGGTATGCAATCCTTTCTTTCTATTTTTACCTACGCAGATAATGACGTCTGATGATGGGAATTACAACATTAAAGTCAAAGATACGAGATTTCCAACAAACCAAAGAAACCAGGAGTCGTGGAAAGGAGGCATAAGCTTTAACGACCAACTATACGACATGAATAAAATTCCGGACCTATAGTTCTGGACGTATAGTTGCCACCGACACCGCTAGGTCAAACAGAACAACTTTCACGAAGGGACCCCTATATTAAGAGGCCTCGGGCGACGAGAAAAATGCCCCTGCGCCCCACAGAACACGACACCGAAGAGCCGCCGGAGGAATAGATCTATATCTAATCTCCAAACCCTTCTCCTCCACCATAGCCATATTCCACCACTTGTAATAGTAGATCTCATCTCTAATTGGCGACATTGTAAGACTATTACTATCAATCTCATGATTTCCATTGCAATGTTTATGATTGTTGATTTCATCTTTATGTGTGAGTAATTCTCCTTGGGCTAAGGGTTTCGGCCTAGCCATGTAGCTTTGTGCATGTTATTTATCATAGATGGTATCATGTATTAGTTTGTATGACATGATGATTATTGTACCCTCTCTTGCTTCAATCTAAGGACTTGCCAGGTACCCAAGACCCCAAGGATTGATCCAGGTATAGGGAGTGTGAGTAATGACTAATCTGTAGGATGTGAACCCCAGTGACAGAAAGGGTAGTATGACTGTATGTGAGGGATTTATTTGGGATTCACGGTGATGTCACTATGCATATCATTAGTTCTCTTTCTTCTATGGATGAGACTAGTAGGTTATTGCTATAAGCGGTTGCGGAGGAAATAGCAATTATGGATGCACTTCCCACATATAATTATCTTGCTCTAACAATTACATGCATACTTTATTATTATATTTTATTCCCATCAGATGTTTTGCACAGCTACAGGTGAACTCGAAAGCCCCAGCCCTCTCTCTCCATCATCGGCAACAAACTCTTGGTCCAGTAAAACACAAAAATAATTCTAAAACTCCCAAAGGTCCGTTAAAGTAACTTTACTACGCTTTCTGCTTCCCGAGGATTCGATAACCTAGGTCTACTAGGGAAAAAGAGCTATACTACATCCGTAATCCGGATTGAAGGTATCAACCCCTTTTTCTGGCGTCGTTGACAGGGAAGCAATAGCTACCCTGGTAAGGTTAGTAGGAACCCTGCTAGTTTTAATTCTTGTTTTTAATTTGTTAGTTTGTTTTTGGTCTTTATTTGAAAAACCAAAAAAATAGATAGTCTTTAATTCTTGTTTTTATTATTTTAAGTCTTTGTTTAAGAAAATCCAAAAACATAGGAAATATGGCTGAAAAGAAGGTTGGGGAGTTAGTAACTCCCAACAATGATTATTTGGGTACTCCTATTACCCAGCCAACAATTACTCTTGAGGACTATGAAATTAAGCCCCACTATTTAAGTTTGATTCAACAAAATCAATTTGGAGGCTCTGCTGTTGAGGACGCAGGTGTGCAGTTGAATACTTTCACTGAAATATGTGATATGATGCGCATTAAAGATGTTGAACCTGATGCGGTCAAGTTGCGCTTATTTCCTTTCTCTCTTAGAGGAAGAGCAAAATAATGGTTGCTATCTTTGCCTAGAACTACTATTGCATCATGGGTGGAGTGTACTTCTTTTATTTATGACTAAATTTTCCCCACCTGCAAATACTATGCAACTACGATCTAATATTACTGGTTTTAGACATGAA
Organism: Avena sativa; assembly: GCA_916181665.1. Lineage (NCBI taxonomy): Eukaryota > Viridiplantae > Streptophyta > Magnoliopsida > Poales > Poaceae > Avena > Avena sativa. The sequence goes on from OV702285.1 coordinate 20,331,964, forward strand.
GAGTGTGAGCCACTAGCGCTTGCATGGTAGAGAATGAAAGAATGCATGAGGAACTGTCCCAGCCATGAGATGGAAGATTGGTTAATTCTCCATTTATTTTGTAATGCTCTTAACCCTGTTTCTAAGTCTATGCTTGATACTGCAGCTGGAGGAACATTTGTCGGCAAACAAATTACTGAAGCAAAGCAGCTGCTAGACAATATGCAAGACAACCATGCCCAATGCCATGTGGATAGATCAAACACAAAGAAGGTGAAATCCGTCGCATCTCAGGAAAATGAAGAACTAAATGCTAAGCTGGACGAGCTGATATTAGCCGTCAAAGGTAAGGAAACCCAGATAAGAGCTATCCCATAATCAAATATTAAAGAAATAGACTTCATAGCTCGTAATGATTATAACCATGCCTGAAAGAAGAACTATAATCCTAATTTCTGGAGACATTATTATATTCCTGCAAGTAACTCTAATAATAATATAGGATCAAGTAATGGTAGTCTCCAAGAAACACTTAAGTCCTTTATGAACTCACAAAATGAGAAAAACAATATCCTAGTTAAGATAACGGAGAACCATGATACTATGCTTGGTAAATTATCTAACCAAGATATGAGTTTGAGGAATGATTTGCAGGCCCTCCAAGAAAAAACAAGGATTGTTGAGGCACAACTAGGTAAGATAACCGAGAGTCAAACTCTCATTCTAGCTAAATTTGCAGGTAAGGCTGAGCCCAATCCAGTTAAATACCTCAAGATGATAAGAATTCAAAGGGAGAAGCCTGAAGAACTTGACTATGGCAATGCTCCTTCACCAAATTACACATTTGAAGATCTTGTGAAAAGGATCAATATCAAGATTCCAGTAAGTGAAGGAAATGAGGAAGCTATGTATCAACACTTCGTTAATCAGGTAGCAATAAAGGTACGTGAGCTTGAGGAAGAATATAAGAAAATCGCTGAAAATTTACCTGTTAAGCTTGATGATATATTTGAGCCTACTATTAAAATTAAAATTAGTACTAATGAGATAGCTATACTTTGTGATTTAGGTGCAAGTGTTTTAACAATTCCAAAAAGTCTTTTTAATAAGTTAAAACTTGGCTCTTTTGAAATCACTGAGTTAAAATTACATCTAGCAGATTCTACCTATAAACAAGCTATAGGAATTAAGGAGAATACTTTAGTGTACATTAAAGGTTGTCCTGCTCTTACTGATTTTTTTATTGTTGACATGCCTGAAGATGCTATCGCTCCTATCATATTAGGCCGTCCATTCATAAGAACTATTAAGGCTTTGATTAATCTGCATGAATGAAACGTGAAGCTTCAATTTCCTTCGCGGGATCCTTTTGTTATTCATTTCCCCAGGAAGAAGAAAGCCAAGCATGATGAGAAGGAGGCCGTCACTTTGAAGGCCAACTATTTTGGAGTGGGTGTTCCACTCATTTGGCCTAAGTGAGCAACATCAAGGTCAAGCTATTAACCATAAAAGAGCGCTTCATGGTAGGTAAACCATGTGATGTAAAGGTTTGAGTAAAGTTTTTAAATTTTAGTTTAAGTTTTATGTTGAATAAAGAGTGCTAGAAAACTCCAGTTCAGGTGAAGAAGTTCGGTGGTACTAAAAATCCTGTTTTATACATGCTAATGTTGGTCGTGTTGCCTGCCAAAACCCACCGGCGAGCAGCGACGGGCAACACGGAGAGCCGGGAGGCTCCCAGGACTGCTGGTGGGCCCTGGTCCCTCGGGCAACGGCCCGCAAAACTCCGGCACACGTCCTGGCTGGTTCGAGGGCGTGCCACCTGACCTATACCTGATCAGGAAGGTGAAAGATTGCTTCGATTGGTTTCCTGCATGGCAAACAAACATACGTAAAATTCAAGCCGTGACCGGCTTTCAGGTTTCCCTGTGAATCGGCTCTTGGAGCCGATTATCCCATGGTTCTGCATTAGATCTATGATAACATGGGGTTTTGCTTTATCAATACAAGCTAAATCGATCTACGACAGTTTAATGTTTTCACCACGTAATTGGAACATCCTACACGTAATTGAGCCTGGTAAATACAAAAGAGGATAGAAAACTAACCCTAGAGAAGGCCTAACAATCGACGTAAAGTCAATTCCCGGAACAACTCCTCTCGAATTAGCAAACCATATCTTTTCGTATTACTGGATCGTTCAACCCGTTTGCAAGGCCTGACTACGTGGATATCAAACTAAACCTTGGAAAGCAAGGCAAAACTATAACGGATCAAATCGACTGAATAAAGATCAAGCAAGATGCTACCCTTATACCCAAAAAGGTGTAAAGGCAGCGAGATAAGCAAAGGCGGCATAGCTAAGCAATCATAGCAGAAAGTACCGATGCTAGCCTAAACAAATCTATGATAAAAGTATTACTCGCCATCAACAAGGCTTCAGCACGAGTAACACCAAATAACGCATAAGTAGATACTGCCTAGATCGCAAGATGCGATCTAGGCAGCATGACACTTACCCGAAAGAAACCCTAGAAACAAGGGGTGGCGATGCGCCGAGATTGTGTTTGTTGTGAACGTGATCGTCCTCCTTTTCTCAATAACCTTAGGTACATATTTATAGTCCGGAGACTTCCTATCTTTGGAATAAACCTAGCAATCCTATCTCTTTACTTAAACCGAAACGTAACCTACTACAACATAAGATACACGGGCAATTTAGCCCAATTCCACGCACAAGGCCGATTCAACAACACGTTGCATATATGTATCTTCCAAGCCCATCTTGATTACGGCCCATCTCCTCCTTTGGCCAAAATATGGCGATAACACATGCCCCCCTGGTTTTGGCAATAATAATTCCAAAACCACTCTGTTGATGTTTTTCTTCTTCCCTTCTTCCTCTTTTTTTTTGTATCGGGTTACGCGTTGTAGAGCAGAATCGTCACGCCACCCCCTCATCATGATGCCCTGTCTTCTCAACTCCTCCGCAGTGTATGATTTGACCGTTTTGGCACCACATTATGGAAACTGCTATGGCATTGAACCGTCTTCCACTATTCCCCTTATTTAAATTCATCTAAGCAGTTTGCAGCCCCCATCTTCCTCCCTTAGCCAAAAAACCCTCTTCCTCCGCCGAAAAAACCCTCTTCCTCCGCCATGGCCTCCTCTTCTTCCGCCCTTTCCTCCCAGTCTTCCAACACCATTAGCGACCGGGAGCCGACGCCGGAGCACCCGCCCACGGCAGCGTACGAGACTCTCGCCCCACAATGGTGGGACGAGAGGGATTGGGATTTCGCCGCTTGGTCGGAGGACGACGCGTCCCTGACTGACGGCGAGGAGGGCCTGCAGTTCCTCATCGACGAGGAACTGGAGGCGGAGAGCAGCGACGACGCCTGGTCCTGGGACGGCGTCGAATCCTCCGACGAGGAGGAGGAGTCGGAGGAGGACACCTCCTCCGATGAGTATCCACCGGTGAAGCGCTTCCGCGCCGGGTCCAGCGAGGACACCGAAGACGACGACGAGGACGAGGAGGCCCCCGCTGGCATCTTCAGCAGCAGCAGCGAAGACGACGCCGGCAGCAGCGCTGATGACAGCGAACAAGGCGACGGCGAAGACAGCTGCGACGACCTCGGCCTCTAGATTAGGAACTAGTAGTAGTAGTAGTAGATTTCCTTTTGTAAGCAATCAGCTCCACTGTAAATAATCGTCTTTTGAATGAACGAAGATTGCTTTTCCAACTCGAAGATTGCTTTTTTCGACCCAATTTCGCCGATAGTCAAAATAGGACGATGCTCCAGAAGCCGATAATACTGTATCGGCTTTCACCACACTGCACTCATACAGCCAACCAAGTCAAAGCTCAAAGAGCCGATGACAACACATCGGCTTTCCCAAAAACGTTGACAAGGTCAAAACTTGGTCGCATACTTAGACAAATCTGAGCGGCCACTTTCCAGTTTCAAACGGTAAACTGCGACCTTCTTCAAAAAAGGGCGACCCAGATCTCCAACTTCCCACCGACCAGATCGAGCTCACAGCAACAAGAACCCTCGATCCCCAACTGCATAGATCCATCTCCGCCGGCAAACCAGATGGCGGAATCGTCCAACACCAACCCAGAGGTCTCCGGTCTGAAGGTACGTCTACTCCTCGCAGTCTGAACGCGATGCTAGGATTAATGGCGAACACCTGAATTAATGCCTTATTCCACCATTAAATTTTTTAGGTTTCAGACATCCTGCTGCCGCATCCTTCTCTCCCAAATTCTCTCTGTCTTGGCCCTCGCACAGAATCTAGTCCTTCCCATCTGATCTCTTGCGAAGCAAACAGAATCCCCTTCGTAAGCCAAGACCTAGATTTAAACTCTTGGGCCGACTGCTTGCGAGCCTGGCCTAATCCCCCTGAACATTGGGTCTCTTGGTTCAGCAGGGTAGCTAGAGCTTACCAATCCCAATGGGAAACCACGGGAATAGCCGATGCCTTGCATTTGTCATTGTCTCCCCTTGAGAAACATGAGAATCTTCTAAAGACCATCGGCTACTTCTAGTCTGACGCTCTGAACTGCTTCATGTTCGGTCATGGCCCCATGTCACCAACCCTGTTAGACGTGGTGATGATTACTGGTCTGGATGTTACATCACCCAGCCCCTCTGCTTTTAAACTGACCAAAGTCCCCTACAAACTGTCTTCTAAAACAGACTGCACGAACTGGGGTGCCTACCTCCAACGCCATATGAAAACAAAGGGCCCTGTCACAGAGAAAGAACACACGGCCTTTCTCAACTTCTGGCTGGAACATTTCATATTCTGTGGCCCTTCCCTGGCTCCAACCAAGAATTATCTCTCCTTAGCCCACGAACTGGCCAAAGGCACTCAACTTGGCATCGACAAACTGTTCCTTGGAGAAGTCTATCGATATCTCCAGTTGATGTTTGTCAAATTATTCTCTGGCCTAGCAGTCAAAACAGGAGGTCCTTGGTGGTTCATTCAGCTATGGGCCCAGCTGTATTTTCAAAACCATGTCCCAAACTTCCCCCTTTTGGCGAGTTGCACCTTTCCAGATGTCAAAGGGAAGCAGATCCGATGCACCAGCTATGGCCAAGCTTTGTATAGACTGCCAGGTAGTAAACTGACCCCTCAGGAAGCATCTAAATGGTTCAGCATTTTCTTTCAAGGCCTGGACAATCCTATCTTTTTTCCCTACATGGAAGAATCGGAACACTTCGAAAATCCAATCTCCTTCAGGCTAGACAATTTTGCCGATGACACCAGCACTCGGCAGCTCTTTTCCACTGTGATCCGTCCCTGTTTCCTTCCAGTTGGCATGAGTACATCCAACAGAATAATCAAGCCTGGGTATGAATTCTACCAGCCGGTCGTAATGGCTCGGCAATTTGGCCTTGGACAAGTACCTCCCCATTTCTTTCTCCACCACCTTACAGAGAGCAGAGCCGACCTGCCTGATCCTCTCACCAGCCAAAGGTGTTATTCCTTCTTTGATGCTCTGACCATCCCTATTCCTAATGACCTCACCTTTGCCTCATCAACTGATGGCTTTGAAGACTGGTGGTCGATGTGGAAGACTCATGCCTTCAGGAGAGCTCTGGGACCGTTGCTGAAGCAGCTCGACGCTGACTATGACATCCCCGTGGAACAGGTACCACTACTTGTAAATTTTCTTGATGCAGCTCACAAATGATTCTTCTACTAACCCACTCTTTCTCTTTGCAGCAACAAGATGGCCCTGAACCTACACACAGTGATGGCTCCCCCTTCGAGTTCTTTCCGCCAGCTCCTGTGGTTCTTTTCTGCAAAAACTCGCCACCTTTGAAAAAGGTCATGATGCAGAACCAGCCGATAACACCACAATCGGCTTCCAAGAACCAAGCAACTCCTAAGTCAGCTGCCCCTCGAGTTCCAACTAAGACAAGAACGATGGTGAGGAAGGTAGCTGCCAGGAAGACCTTGAGGCGCCGGAGCCCTTCTCCAGAAAGCTCGCATGTAGGCTGATCCATGTCTTGGTCGATCCTTCTCATTCTTCCATTCTTGCAGACATGCTCGTGCTTACTGGTTCTCCTTTTTTACAGGCTTCCGTCGAAGACACCTCTAGCGAGGACACTCAGACCAATCGAGGAGAACTAGGCCCCACAGATTCTGAGAGGACCATCACACCGAGCCAGCCAGATTCACCACCATCGGCTTCCAGGAAAAGGTCGGTTCCTGAACCTACTGCCCCCCGAGCACCAGTCGAGGCGGGGCCAGCTGTGGGTCCCAAGAGAGCTCGCAAAGGACTGCAAGCTTCTTCGTCGAGCCAGGAGGTTTCGAAAATCATCACCCTTCATGCTCTTACCACTTACTTCTTTTTATCTGCCGATTCATCATCATTTACATCGGCTAAACACCTTCAATGCAGACGACTGACGTTTCTAGTGGGAAAGCTGGGGCAGTGCCGATGCCTTTAGCCAAGCCGGATCCAGCAATCCCCGAAGGTGCAGATGAAACGGCTACCACTTTGGCCAAGCCCCCAGCAACAACACACAAGCCGATGGTTTCGTCATCTGCTATTCCCTTGACCTTAGGAGAGGTACGTTCGCTTCGTTCGGCTCTTCCTTCCGTGTTGGACGCATACTGACGCCATTTCGGCCTGCCAGGGTTGTGATATCTCAGGTCTGCTAACGTTCAACCCTGAAACCATCGAACCAGCTCTCCCTGCTACTGACGATGAACCACGAGCAAAGGCTGTTCTACCTCAATTCCAGCGTCTCAAAGCCTTGCTGTCCTCCCCGATCGAGAAGTTGATCGAGGGCTCTGAAGAGGTGCAGAGTGTTCTTGCTGAAATCAAGGACCAACTTCCAGTAGCACTGCAGGTGAAGCTTTGGCCAGTTGTAACTCTGTCTTTCTACGGGTCAAGGGTGAAGTTGGCTCGCGAGAGGATTAATCTGCGCCGCGCCCAACTCCCACTGAAGGCCAACATTGCAGACAAATGTCAGCAGCTCAACGAGAAAAAGGCGTCTCTAGACGCCAAAACTGACACCTCTGTCAGCACCGCCGAGCTCGCATCCTTGAAAAAGGAACTGGGAGATCTTGAAGAGAAGGTCCGGGCGACTAAACAGCTCATCCGTGACAAAGAAGCATTCATCGCCCGCTCCCAAGACGAAGTAGAAGATCTCAAAGCTCAGCTGAAGACTGATCTGGCGGAAATACGTGCCCTGAACAAGCAACTAGTGACGGGCAAGGACGAAGACAACGAAGCCGAGATCGCCGAGGTGGATCGTGTCCGTGCTGACGCCCTCCACGCCTTCGAGGCATTCCTTCAGTAGCTTCTTCACGTAAACTGGCACCTGCTCGTAGCAGTTTGAACCTCTAGAGTCGATGGCTGTGCATCGGCTGTATGTTTTATTATTGGCCGATTTCATGTATCGGCCCCCATATTTCAGTGTCCATCATCCCACATGCTTGGGAAATATTTCTTGAGGTGTTGCCCGTTGACAGCCACTGGGAATTTTACGCCATCCAGTTCCTCAAGCATGTATGTGTTTCCCCTTAAAACTTGATCGACCCTGTATGGTCCGTGCCAATTTGGAGACCATTTACCATATGCTGCATCCTTAGTTCCCAATGGCAATACAGCTTCCCATACCAGATCGCCAACGTGGAACTCCTTCGGTCTCACCTTCTTATTATATGCACGAGCTACCTTGGCCTTGTTCTCTTTGATTTTCTCAAGCGACCACAGCCTAAGCTCAGTTAAATCCTCAACACTGTCACTCATCAGGGCCGTATATTCTTCAGTCGTTAGATCGTTCTGAAAGGTGACACGCCTCGATCCAGCCGTAATTTCCCAGGGCAATACGGCTTCTTGTCCATAGACTAGATGGTATGGCGAGGTTTTTATCGCTCCATGACATGACATGCGATAAGCCCATAAAGCCTCTGACAAAACCTCGTGCCAACGCCTAGGGTGCTCATCGATCTTCCTCTTGATCAGCTTGATAAGGCTCTGGTTGGACGCTTCAGCTTGCCCATTTGCTTGAGCATAGTACGGAGATGATCGGATCAGCTTAATTCCCGTGTCCTCACAGAACTCTCTAAACTCGTAAGAAGTAAAGACCGAACCTCCATCGGTCGTGATCGTTTGGGGGATCCCGAATCTATGAATAACATGTTCTTTCACAAAATCGATAACATCCTTTGAGCTCACTGATTTCATAGGGATGACTTCAACCCATTTAGTGAAATAATCCGTAATGGCCAAAATCCACATGTGGCCTTTGCTTGATGGAGGATTGATCTTGCCAATCATATCCATGCCCCAACCTCGGAATGGCCAAGGTTTGATGATGGGGTTCATTGCTGACGCGGGCACCATCTGAATTTTTCCAAATTTCTGACATGCTTGACACCCTTTGTAGTACTTAAAACAGTCCTCAAGCATGGTGGGCCAATAAAACCCTGATCGCCTGATCAACCATTTCATCTTGTGAGCCGATTGGTGAGTTCCACAGGCGCCTTCGTGTACCTCGTGCAGGAGCCGATTGGCCTCGGTTGGCCCTAGACATTTGAGCAACAACCCTTCCAGGGTCCTGTAGAACATGTCGTCCCCGATAAGCACGTACTTTATGGCCTTGTACCTTATCCGTTTAGGTGCCCCCCGAGCCGAATCTTTCAAGTAATTGAAGATATCGGCTCTCCAGTCATCCGTCTCCAGGAACTGAACTTGAACATCAGTTCCCTCTGCTACGTCCTTGTAGCCTGAAGCCATTTGTGCGAGATCATTTGCCTCTGTATTCTGCGATCGCGGGATCCAGTTAAAGTTTATGTACCAGAACTGTGCCATGAGCTCACGGCATTGCAACCATAATGGGAAGAGCGACTCGCTCTCACACTTGTATTCCTCCGTGAGCTGGGAAATCACCAACTTGGAGTCTCCAAAAATTTCCACTGCCTCTGCCCCAGCTTCTATGAGCAACTCCATTCCCTTGCGTATCGCCTCATACTCGGCGACGTTGTTGGTGCACGGGGTAGCTAGCCTGATGGAGAAGGAATATGTTGCCCCCCGGGGCGACACGAGTAGAATGCCAATGTCGCAACCATCATCACAAACCGATCCATCGAAAAACACAGCCCACGCTCGTATAGACAGTGCTGCTATATCAGTGTTGATCCTTTCAGCAATAAGGTCGGCTAATGCCTGACCCTTAACCGCTTTCGCAGGTTGGTACCGGATGACAAATTCCGATAATGCAAACATCCATTTGCCGAGTCGGCCTTTCAACATAGGAGCCGACAGCATGTGCTTTATGACATCTGATTTGCATATAATGATAATCTCTGCCGAGAGCAAGATGTGGCGCAGCTTGGTGCAGGTGAAAAACAGGCAGAGGCACAACTTATCGATCTCAGGGTACCTTGTCTCTGCGTCGAGCATCCTTCTGCTGATGTAAAACACAACTCGTTCCAGACCATCATAAACCTGCACCACCACCGAGGCGATGGACGTGTCAGCTACTGATAAGTAAATGTAGAACGGCCTATCCGGCTGGGGCGGAACCAATACTGGCGGCTTCGTTAGATATTCTTTGATTTCGTCGAAGGCTCGTTGTTGCTCTGTCCCCCAGCGGAATTCTTCATCAGATTTAATTTTCACCAGTCCCATGAACGGCTCTATTCTTCCTGACAGATTGGAGATGAATCTTCTGACGAAGTTGATCTTGCCGATGAGAGACTGCAGTTCTTTCTTCGTGGTAGGTGGCTTCATTGTTCGCACTGCCTCCTGACTTTTCAGGCCGATCTCAATTCCTCGTTCATGGACCAAGAAACCCAAGAACTGACCGGCCGTCACACCGAAGGCACACTTCTTTGGATTCATCCGCAGCCCGAATTTCCTTGTTCGGTCCAGGACGCGTCGCAGATCGTCCAAATGTCCTTGTACTGAAGCTGACTTGACCACCACGTCATCGATATAAATTTCCACCAGCTTGCCAATCAGATCATGGAAGATGTAATTCATGGCTCTTTGGTATGTGGCGCCGGCATTCTTTAGTCCAAACGTCATGACTACATATTCAAACAACCCCACCGAACCTGGGACTCTGAATGCAGTCTTGTGTATATCTTCCGGAGCCATAAAAATTTGGTTGTAACCGGCATTGCCATCCATGAAGCTCAAGATTTTATGACCAGCAGCTGCGTTGATTAACGTCTCTACTACCGGCATCGGATATTCATCCTTCGGAGTGGCTCTATTGAGATCCCGAAAATCTATGGCGACCCGCCAGCGGCCATCCTTCTTCTCTACAGGTACGATACTAGAAATCCACTCAGCATACCTGCATGGCCTGATTAACTTGGCTGTCAACATTTTCTCGATCTCCTTCTTGACTTCTTTCAAAATTTCGGCCTTCATCTGTCGCGCTCGCTGCTGGAACGGCCGAAACCCTTTTTTAAGCGGGAGTCGATGCTCGATGATGCTCCTGTCTAACCCGGGCATCTCTGTATAGTCCCAGGCAAAGCAATCTGGGTATTCTTTCAACAAAGCTATCATCGTACCCCGCACATTCGGATCTAACTTCTTGCTGATAAATGTTGGTCTTGGCTTATCCCCAGGACCGATGTCAATCTCCTCTAGCTCATCAGCGGATGTAAATCCATACCCTAGCTTTCCGTCACCTGTTAAATCGATGCTAAACACGGGGCAAACAGCTGGTGAGGATAACGAAGATAGTTTGGGCCGATTGCCGGAATCGGCCCCCTTTTTTATTGCATTAGTCAAGGAAGGTTTACAACTTATCTGTGCTCTACAATGGCGGGGAACCTCCCTGCTACGACTGCATGACCTGCTTGTCGTAAGATTGCTGCTTTTTATTTTTTGTGGCCGATCGCAGGGATCGGCCTTACCACGTACGATCGTGGACTTTGCTACTCTGTCAGACCAGTGGATAAGACCAGCCTCACCCCGTTTTTTGTAGCTTCAATGCGCTCACAGCCGTCTAGACTGACTCCAGAGATCGGCTCTTGGTCTCCTGCCTCCCAGATGTTCATGCCAGCTATGGAGATCTCGATCGAATCATCTGCACGAATGACCTCCACTTCATCTCCATCCCACTGTATCAGGCACTGGTGCATCGTGGATGGAATGCAGCAGTTGGCGTGAATCCAATCCCTCCCTAGTAAGACAACATAGGTGCTTTTGCTGTCAACGATGAAGAATGAAGTAGGGATGGTTTTTCTGCCCACGGTCAGATCCACATTCAGAACGCCTTGCGTCTCTGAAGTTTGGCCGTTGAAGTCGCTTAACGTTACGTTGGTTTTGATCAGATCTGCAGTGGAGCGTCCCAAACGCCGTAGCATGGAGTATGGCATTATATTCACTGCTGCTCCGGTGTCAACCAACATCTTGCGGACAGGCTGCCCATTGATATAACCTCGCAGGTACAGAGCTTTCAGATGTTTGTAGCCCTTCTCTTGTGGCTTTTCAAAGATAACCGGTCGTGGGCCGCAGTCAAGCTGTGCTACTGGTAGTTCTTTGGCTCTCGGAGCACAGAACTCTGACAGAAGTGTGAACACCATGTTTGTGCCAGCTGAAGTCTTCGCATCGGCTTTTACTGGTTTGGGGCGCCATTCTTTTCTTGTCGGACGAGCCTCCGTCTCCAAGGTTTGCTGCACTTTCGCGGCCAGATCGGGCCGTGCCTTCCTTAAAGCGTGGAGGTACTGCGCTTCGGCTTCCTCCAAGTTACGCAGCCGCTGAACTCGACGCTTTTGGGTGTGCCTGAGTCCATCGGGGCACCACCTTGGCCGGTGATATCTGTCTTCTTCTTTTCCACCCATTGGCTCCTCGAGGTCTTTTGCTCGAGGGGGAAGAGGCCCTAGGCGCTTGAACACCGAGACTGGACCCGTGTCATCCTTCTGCTGTCCACATTCTGGGCAGTTGTCGATTGTAGGCAATCGGCTCATTCCCGCGTCCCAGCAATACTTGAAGAAAGGACAATCCCAATGTTTGTCCACGCCTTCTTTTTCCTTTGGCTTTTTACTAGCAAGGTGCTCATATCCTTCATCATCTCTATCGTGCCGGCGACGTCGGTCATACTGATGCTCATACTTGTTAAGGAGATGTGTGGAGTGTGGCTTCTGATATCGCACGCTTCTCACTTGCTCCTCGGTCAAATACCGCCTGTCATCATAACGGGGCCGGTCACGTGGACCGGCCTCCTCTCTTTCTCTGCCCCGAGAGCGACCGTCTTCCTCCTTATATGTGCCATGGTGGTACATAGGTCCTGCCATATTAACATCGAACGAGAAATCCAACTGACGCCTCGTGGAGTGGCTGTGTTCTACCATGTTGACGCCGGGAAATGGGTTTGTGTCTACTTTCATGGCGAATTGCCCAAGGATCAGACGGCCCTGTTCTATCGCCGTTTGGATCTGGCGACGTAGCTCTTTGCAGTCATTGGTGGTGTGGGTGAAGGAGTGATGCCACTTGCAGTAAGGTCTCCCGTTCATCTCTTGAGCCGTAGGGATTTTGTGGCCTTCGGGTAACTTCAGCTGCTTTTCTTTCAGCAGCAAATCGAATATCTGCTCAGCTTTGCTTACGTCGAAGTCGAACCCTTTTGGAGGCCCTTGCTATTTTACCCATTTGCAGGACACAGGATCTGCCCCCCGAGCCCATTCAGCCACGGCCACCTCCTGGTCTTGCGTAGGATCCTCTTCTTCTGTATCGACCAGGCCTATCGGACGTTTGAACTTGTCTTGGTACAACTCAGGGTGGCGCTGTTCATACATTGTCAGCTTCTGGGCCATGTGCGCCAATGAATTGTACTCTACTTGGAAAGCCAGATCTTTGATAGGTGCCGAGAGACCCAACGCTGCCAGCTCGACTGCTTCTTTCTCAGTTAAACGAGCCGAATAACATCGGTTCTTGATAGTCCTAAAACGTTGAATGTACTCAGCTACCGTTTCTCCCCGCTTTTGCCGCACCTGCGCCAGATCTGCAATGCCAGCCTCGGTAGCTTCTGAATGATACTGAATGTGGAACTGTTCTTCCAGTTGCTTCCAGGTCTGGATCGAATCCGGTGGCAACGAGGTGTACCACCCAAAAGCTGGTCCTGTCAGAGACTGCGCAAAGAACCTTACGCGTAACTGATCCGATGCCGAAATCATGCCTAACTGTGCCAGGTATCGGCTCACATGCTCGATCGAGCTCGACCCTTCTGATCCGCTAAACCTTGAGAACTCAGGGAGCCGATACTTGGGTGGCAGCGGAATCAGATCAAACTCGTTGGGGTACGGCTTGGAGTAGCCGATTGTCCTTCTCTTCGGCACGAAGCCGAACTGGTCTCTCAAGATGGTACGAATTTGCTCCACCGTTTGAGCTGCAGGGGCTAAATTCTCAGAACTCGCTCCGGTGGCGTACTTGGCTAGCCATGCCTGTTTATCAGCGTCCATCCCAGACATCCCTGCTCCGGAAATACCTGCTCCCGAAGCCCCTGCTCCAGAAACTCCTGTTCCAGAAATCCCTGCAGTTGCCACCTGGTTCGTGCGCGTCAGGTTATTGCAGTCCGGCACGTAGGTGCACACATATCCATGTGGGATCTCTTTAGGTGGTTCAAACAGGAATTGGTAATCGCCAGGGTCACCTCCAACCTTGTAGACGACGTACGCCGGTGCCCCTGGTGGCTCCGGAGCTGCAAGCGTGAATGGCAGCTGCGGCCTAGTCTGGAGCGGTCTTTGTCCCTGGTGAGTCCCTAGAGTAGGCCCCGACGGAGAGTACTGATGTTTCATGATCTCCTGAACTACGCGAACCGCGACGCGCTCGAAAGCGTTCACTAGGCTCTCAGAATGACGGTGAAGAGAATGAGCTACCATGTAATTGACTTCCTGTCGCAGAGCTCTGGTGCGCTCTTCTGAAGGAACAGACAGATCCACCTCGTCAAGAGCACCTTCGGGTGAGAACCCTTTCCATCTGATGCCATGCTTACGGGTCCTCTCAAAAGAGCCGATGAGATCGGCTTCGAAGAGAGCTTTGATATCATCATACTTCGCCTTGTTCTCCTCAGGCAGATCGTCGTACGTGACCGGTCTGTTCTCCATCACAGCGTCGGATGTTGATGTAGACGTTGTTGAAGGTCCCACCGTGCGTGCCAGAATGTGTTGCCTGCCAAAACCCACCGGCGAGCAGCGACGGGCAACACGGAGAGCCGGGAGGCTCCCAGGACTGCTGGTGGGCCCTGGTCCCTCGGGCAACGGCCCGCAAAACTCCGGCACACGTCCTGGCTGGTTCGAGGGCGTGCCACCTGACCTATACCTGATCAGGAAGGTGAAAGATTGCTTCGATTGGTTTCCTGCATGGCAAACAAACATACGTAAAATTCAAGCCGTGACCGGCTTTCAGGTTTCCCTGTGAATCGGCTCTTGGAGCCGATTATCCCATGGTTCTGCATTAGATCTATGATAACATGGGGTTTTGCTTTATCAATACAAGCTAAATCGATCTACGACAGGTTAATGTTTTCACCACGTAATTGGAACATCCTACACGTAATTGAGCCTGGTAAATACAAAAGAGGATAGAAAACTAACCCTAGAGAAGGCCTAACAACCGACGTAAAGTCAATTCCCGGAACAACTCCTCTCGAATTAGCAAACCATATCTTTTCGTATTACTGGATCGTTCAACCCGTTTGCAAGGCCTGACTACGTGGATATCAAACTAAACCTTGGAAAGCAAGGCAAAACTATAACGGATCAAATCGACTGAATAAAGATCAAGCAAGATGCTACCCTTATACCCAAAAAGGTGTAAAGGCAGCGAGATAAGCAAATGCGTCATAGCTAAGCAATCATAGCAGAAAGTACCGATGCTAGCCTAAACAAATCTATGATAAAAGTATTACTCGCCATCAACAAGGCTTCAGCACGAGTAACACCAAATAACGCATAAGTAGATACTGCCTAGATCGCAAGATGCGATCTAGGCAGCATGACACTTACCCGAAAGAAACCCTAGAAACAAGGGGTGGCGATGCGCCGAGATTGTGTTTGTTGTGAACGTGATCGTCCTCCTTTTCTCAATAACCTTAGGTACATATTTATAGTCCGGAGACTTCCTATCTTTGGAATAAACCTAGCAATCCTATCATTTACTTAAACCGAAACGTAACCTACTACAACATAAGATACACGGGCAATTTAGCCCAATTCCACGCACAAGGCCGATTCAACAACACGTTGCATATATGTATCTTCCAAGCCCATCTTGATTACAGCCCATCTCCTCCTTTGGCCAAAATATGGCGATAACAGGTCGACAATTTAGAATGTCATTTTTTTGTCAAAATATGGTGTTTCGCTAAGTTTCATGTTAGAAAGAATTCTCAAAGAAACAGAATTTTTTTGGCGAGTACAGTAGGTTCAACGACCAACTATACGACGGGAATAAAAATTCCAGCCGTATAGTTCCGTCCGTATAGTTATCGATGCCATCGTCAAATTTTGTTCCCCAGGTACAGAAGGTTTAACGACCCACTATACGGTAGGGATAAAAATCTCGGTCGTATAGTTCCGGCCGTATAGATATCGCCGCCACGAAGAAATCCTAAATTTTGTCGCCAGACCAACTATACGGCGGGAACAAATTGTTCCGTTCGTATAGTTTCGTCCAACCACAAAAACGCCACGGGAAAGGTACCCAACACCAAAAATTCAATCCCTTTTCTCTCTTCTACCTCCAAACTCTCTCAAAACCTCAAGGGATCATCATCTCTACTCAATTTCGTTCAATTTCCTCTCACACAGGTGATCTACGGTATGTTTCTCCTCTGATCCTCCAATTACTTTTTGCAAAGTCATCTCCGATATGTTGTCATTGTCAATCTAGGGTGAGACCTACTATGAACTAATTGCCATGTTTCTCTTGCCTAGATTATTATTTTGAGGAGATTCTTTAGTGTGCTATGATGAGGAATATGTTATGCTTATTACTGTTGGATCAAAAAGTTTTATTTTTGTCTCTCTTATTATTTTAGAAGGTGAACACAAGGAGCCAAACTCGTGCTCTTGCCGGTGCGAGTTCTTAGTCCGCCGCTGCAGCTCAGGACCGCATGGGGATACAGTTTAATGAGCTCCAACGTGATTGCTTCAATAAGATAAAAAACCAAGAAGTGAAGACAACCAAGTGGGCGTGTCCCGTTATATTGAATCAACTCGGTATTTCTGATGACTTCAATTTACTTTGCAATAGAGTTGGCCTGCAAAATTTTGTATCCCATGCGCCTACTTATCACCGGTTAACTCTTAAATTTTTAAGTTCTTTGCAAAGCACCATTAAAACATGGCACTGAGAGGACATGATTTCTTTTCGACTTATGAACAAAAATTATACATTGTTACTTGATGAATTGTGCAATTTTCATAGTTTACCAAATAATGATGTTAATGCTTTACGTGCATCTTTTACCGACATGCACCCTTCCCGGACCACTATTATAATGGAATGAGTTTCACTTCTAGAGTCAACAAGGGGAAGAATATGCAACATCCTACTATTCGCTGTTTGTTCTATGTTATTGCTAACACCTTGCAGGCAAGAAATGAGTTTACAAGACTCAACGAGGAGGACATTTTGGTCCTTGCAAAAGATGCTTTCAACAACATCGACTTGTCACTCAACTTGGGCACAATTCTTGTGCTCTACTTGGAGCACCAGTCCTCCCAAATCCAAGGACCGATCATAGGTGGAGGCGTCATCACCGTGCTTGTCATCTCCTTGGGCATAGACCTAGGTGAGTTGTAACCATTGCTAGGTGAGCGACGTGTTGGTTTCTCTACTTTAAAAGCTTCTGGAATGTTCACTAGGAGAGGTGGTGGTTATTACTTGCATATTGGAGGAGTTGGGCGTCTCTCCTTTGCCTAATGGTCTTTTCTCTATCGAGGAAGGACGTTTGCTATATGATGTGCATGTTGAACAACACCTAGCCGAGGAGGAGATTCCGAATGAGGATGAGGACCAAGAGGAGCAAGAAGTTCCTGATGAGGAGGAGCAACCACCAAACCGGTTCGCTACATATCAAGACTTCCAAAAACTTGGAGGAACTGTGGAGGGGATGCATAATCTTGCTCTAAACCTCTGAGAAACCACTAGTAACTTATCAACTCAATTGGCGAACTGGAGTTACAACTTTTCCCGCCACCACAATGATTTGAAGGGCTTGCAAAAGCCTAAGCTTAGGGAAGTTTCCTCATTATCTTTATTTGGTGTTCATTTGTTTTTATTTATTTTGAGTTTATTCTTTTAATTTGAGTTTATAAGCACTCGTGTTGGTTTCCCCAACACTTTATCTTTAGTTATTTTCATTTTGTTTTCAATATTTTCAAAGCCGAGCTCTGCCGCCAATTTTCTATTCTTCAATTCCCTCTCTTAAAAACAACAAAAAGATTTGTCCATTTATATTTATTTTCCCTCTTACTTCTTTCTATTCTCCTTGTGGATTTCACATATTTGCAGAAGATTGATCGACTTCGAGATTCCAAGAAACGAATCAAAAGGGAAGAGAGAAGTGGAACCAATCATGAGAGGTATGCCTTATGACTCCCCACTTTTGAAGTTTGAGAAACCCATGCTAGTTAGTAGTAAATGTTAAGATATTATATTGGTGGAGTGAGTCTTTATATTGGAGTAAAATTTTGTTAGCATGGGTATTTAGTTGTAGGGGCGGAGCTGGAGCTCGAGTCACCCTGATGCACCACTTACTATGGCACAAAATTTTCAAGAAACAATTTACTATATAAAAGTATGATTGATATTTTCTTAACATAGATATATGACATAATAAGAGACAACGTACACATATAAAAAAGAAACTGATGAAAAATCAAAATGACTACTATATTGATGAAATAGAGGGCAACGTTACTTGAAAAATATGTCTTGCATATTCAAATTCCAAATATACCATCAAACACCAAGAAACAATAACCTGCAAAATAAGAAGTAGATTTAGTTTTCAAGTGGAATATATTAGAATGATCAAAATTGTAGTAAGCAAGTAGCTTAAATTTTCACATTACCTTTTACTGTTTTATTAGTACATTCGATTCTTCAAAGCCATGAAATACTTAACCACTTGATCATTGGTGACTTTCTTCATTTCCTCTTTCTCCACATAACAAATAACATCATCACTCAAGCTATCATCATTGAGGCGATTGCGCAAAAATGTTTTCACTAGTTTCATAGCTGAAAAACACCTCTCAACTGTAGCAGTGGCAATAGGCAACACAATCACTAGTTTCAACAACCGATAGAACAAAGGATACATGATATGCCTCCGTGTCTCCACCATTTTTCTAGAAAGCTCAGTGATTGTTGCTATGTTTGAAAAGCTATCATCCGTACGGACATCGGCAATATAGAGGCGTAGATCTTTATCAAGATCCCTTAGTTCTCCAGAATCAAAATCTTGAGGATATAGTTTAGCCAAGTTTATCAAACTCTCCAAATTAAAATCATGAAATGAGTCTCTTGGACTCAAAGCCGCTGACCAAACAAGCAAGTTGGAGGATGTCTCACTGAACCGACCATCAAGCTCTTGAACTAGCCAATCAAAAACATCATTAAAGCAATCAACTTGAAAATGATGTTTGTTGGTAATTCCAGTTACCTGTCTTCTCTTTTTTGGATTAACATAGGCTTCTTCCATGTCTAACTCCTCAATATCATATTTCTCACAGAAACCATGAACTTCAACTAGAAGAGATTCCCATCCATGTTCTCTAAGCTCATTCAAAACAGTTCTAGTTGACTTCACACATTTCATGGCATTTACTATGTCTTGATCCTTCCGCTGCAATGCTAATGACAATGTGTTTGTAGTTGTAAGAATTGTCAACATGAGATATAAATAGAAGACAAAATCAAAAGACTGGAAGTACACTAGAAGACCATTTGCTTGGTCTCTATTTGTTCTGTCAGTGTCTTCTTCTCCCACAAATTCTAAAACTTTAATAACTACACAAAACAAGGCAACCAAACTTTTTAGTGTTTTTGCGTTAGAACCCCAACGAGTGTCGCCGGGTCTTTGAAGGCATTGCTCTTGATTTAGTCCTGTACCCGTTGTAAGCTGCCCACACCCTAAAGCTTTGCTCATTTCTTCAAGATTGATATCTCTAATCATGTCCCTTCTCTTCGCAGATCCACCCACCACATTTAACAAGGTAGTAATCATACTAAAGAAGTTACTAACTTCTTTATGCTTTCTTACCACAGCCACAACAACTAACTGTAGTTGGTGAGCAAAACAATGGACATAATAAGCTGTGCTATTTTCTCTCATTATTAGTGATTTGAGGCCATTGAACTGACCTCGCATATTGCTAGCACCATCATATCCTTGTCCTCTTACTTGATTGTAACTTAGCTTGTATTTTGCAAATAGAGAATCAATTGCAGACTTGAGGTACGAAGAAGTTGTTTCTTTCACATGAACAAGACCAACAAAACTTTCTTTAGAATCTCCAGAACTATCAACGTACCGTAAGGACACTGCCATCTACTCTTTGCAAGAAACATCCCTAGATTCATCAACAAGCAAACAAAACACATTATTTCCAACTTCTTTGAGAATAGATTGGACTATCACATGCGCAAGACCTTCAGCAATATCTTTCTGGACCTCCGGAGCCCCCATCATAGCATTCTTTGCAGCATCTTTTCCCATAGCCTTGCCTATAATTGGATCATGCTCAGCTAAAAAGTCACGGACTTCCAAGAAATTACCTTTATTGTGGGAGTTTTTTGACTCATCATGACCTCGAAAAGGCAATCCTTGCTTGAGAAGCAATCTAGCTGTGTCAATTGATGCATTTAGTCGAGTAAAATAAGCTTTCTTGGCTGCTTCACTTTGAATGTTAATAGCAACATCAATGTGTTGATCTCTCTTTAGCAAATCAACACATTTTTTCATTGCTTGATTATGGACACTATCCACATCACCAACATGATCTTTTAGCCTCACCTTCATGTGCCAGCTGTCCCAACCATTCACAACAAATGCCTCATACCCAGCTTCCTTCTTACTGCAACGGTCCCTAAACAAGAAACAACAAAAACAATATGCTTTGTCCTTCTGTTCACTATATTCAAGCCAACTTTCAAATTCATCAAACCAATCAGGATTGAACCTTCTCTTTTTTTCTCCAAATGATGAATACGTAAAAGCTATGTCTCTTGGCTGGCAAGGTCCATTAACCAAGTACTTTTTTCTTACTTCTTTCAAATTGGGATGATAATGTTCTATCAATTTTCTCTTGCCGGGATTATATTGAATCTCCTCTTTCCAATTCATTTCTTTCGGGACATCTTGTGATGAGCGTTTTCTCTTAATAACAAACCTGTCCATTACGTACCTATGTTTGATAAACGAATATTTTCAGATCAGACATGAGAATTTAGCAAATTACTCGTACGTATACCCTACACAAATTCTAACCACAAGGATATAACTTTTTGAAATTCATCTACTAGTCAAAATCCTCTCAAAATATGACTATAATAAGGAGGGTTTCAGAGAAATTACAAATGGAAATAGACTAACGAATACCGATCAGAAGACTACGGGCTACACACCTGATTGGATGAACGATGAGAGGAGCCAGGGGGCTAGCACTTGCCGGTGGCCGGCCGGCCGGGATTGCCTAATCTTTCTAAGCTGCGCGCCTTGCGTCGGCGCGCGTTGGGCTGGCGTCGCCGCCGTCGCCTATTCGGCTGATCGCATCACGCCTCGGTCTCGCAATCAGAGGCGACCGTTCGTTCTTTGCCTTTTTTTTCTCTTTTGATCAATCGAGCAAACCACTAGACAGTACGCATAGGCACACGTATTGACCTATCGTATACCCATAAGAGAAGACATCGTAGCTATGCAGGACGCAGGCCTGGGCGTGCGTGGACCTTGCGGCCTGCCTAAATAAAGTCGTCTTGGGCCAACCTGATGCACATATCCCGGCCGAACCTGATGCACTGGTCTATTTTAGATGGCAGGTACTAGTGAAAAAAATTTGGACCCGTATTCCTGTGCATCAGGGTGGGCCTATTGGGCTCCGCCCCTGTTTAGTTGAGTACATTTTGTTCCATCTCTTGTAGCTAACCAAGTCTTGCGTAAAAAATTGCTAAACACTTGTCATAAGAAAAAGTCTCACAATGGAAGGCTTGGGTGTTGTAGTGTTGTCTTGAAAGCTTATTTCTAGATACACTCAACACCACAGAAAATAATGATTGACTTGATAACTCTCTTTGAAAAGATTTTTTAATTGAATTAATGTTTGGCGGTTTTTGTGAGCATTGTTCGCACACGAACACGTCACCGTGTACCCTCGGCGCCGAGCGCGATGCGCGGCAGCGCGCGCCGAGGGAGGCTCGCCGGAAGCGCGATACGCAAGACAGTCCGGCGGGCGCTTTTAAGACCCGAAACCCCGCTCGCCCGGGAGGGACCCCGTCAGGGCGGCGCGGCGGCTATGGGCTGCCCTAGATCGGCCTGACCGCCCCTAGAGCCTCGTGGATTCGCAGCCTCCAATCTTGAAGAACGACGAAGAACGAGAAGAAAGATACAAGGGAGAGGGATAAAGAGTAGATGAACACAGAAAAGTAGTAGATTTGTTTGTTCGATTGGTGTTGGTTCAATCGGCCGTCACCCCCCGTGTATATAAGGAGCGGCTGGACTTTCCGTGCAAGAAATAAGGCTGGATCCACGTCCAAAACCCTAGTTGGGGTCCAACTCGAACAAGTAAACTCGAAATTTGCGTAACTGTTCGGTTAAAAAATTGCCTGTACCTTCTGGACCACTTTCGAGATAGTAAACGAGCTCAGATCAAAATGTCATAAAAAGCAAAGTTGTTCGTCCCGAAAATACGAAGAACTTTTATGTTTTGCACTTTTTCATATGACCTGATCTTTATTGCCTTCTCCTCTTGTTTTCGTATCAAAGTCAAATTGCGACCGAACGAATTTAACTCAATTCGGCTGTATTTTGAATATGGAGGTATACTTGCTTGGATAAAGATGATTCCAAAAGCAAAGTTGTTCGTCTCGAAAAACTGAACAACTTTCATGTTTATGACTTTTTCATCCGAGTTGATCTTGACCGCTCAATATTGTTCGTAAGCAGATGCGTTAGTCTAGCGGTTTTCGGACGAATTTTGCACTTTCGTCCACGCCAAAGGTGAGACAAAGTCTGTGGTCCGGCGACCACCGGTTCTGTCCGTGCCGATTTGGCCTTTGGAAGTATTTTGACTCTAACTTTCAGATACTGACTCGGATTGAGATGATTCAAAAAGCAAAGTTGATTGTTTCGACGAGGCGCACAATTTTCGTGTTCTAAACTTTTCCATTTGAGGTCATCTTGAATAAGCCATAGTTGAAGCCTCCATATATCAGTCTCTGAATCTTCTCTGAACACTAGCATAATCGGCTATTAAGCCTGACCATCGCTTGACTTGATATGATACCTCTTTGATGATGATTTAATATTTCTTGTAGTGGACTTTTCCGAGTGTGTGTCTCTCGTCATTTTCCTTGATTAGCTACGAGCCTAAAACGAGTGCCAACACATGCCCCCCTATTTTCTGGCAGAGCTTGCGTGTCAGAAAATAACTTGCTTCACTTTTAGTCTAAGGACAATGTCAACACTCCATCAGCCACTGGTTGTCTTATGGTGATAACTCCATATCGGCCATTTTCTGTCTAGATTTGTTGCCACTTGGGTAAAACATCTTCAAATGATTTGCATTGAGAACAACCACTTCATCTTGAATATCACAATTGTCTTTGAACAACTCCCACAATGATCCTCGTCTGGTCTTCATCCAAGTGCTCAAGAAGAATATCACCAACCGTTAGGAAATAAAGATCATTACCTTAAAGAGTATTTGAACACATGAACTGTCATGTTCACCCTTTAGTTCAGATTTTCATGTAATAGACACTGGATTTCCTTTGTTGTTCTCCTTCACCTGCACTAGATTTTGCATTAGCGGCCAAAATTGTGGTCTCCAATCTGGCCTTATCTATGTTGGCAAAACAAAGCATCGGCTCTTATGGAATATGGAATATATTATGAATAATATGATAGCCGAATGTTTAGTTGAGCCAACTCATTTGCACTTCAGTTTTCATGTCTAGATATATGAGCAATGATAAATCAATCCAAGATGAAATTCACATCTAGACATGTATCAAGATAAATAACAAGTGATTCGTCGAAACCTTGGTAAACGATGGACATTGTTGCACTACTCACAACGAATCACTAGAAGTCTCAATATTTGTAGCACCTATAGCAATAAAAAGTTCTAGCACGAATATCAAAATTGCAAATTCGGCATGACTTTTTGTGCAAGATATTCTAAGCAGGATGAGACTTCATAGAACAGTACCATAAGGACATAAATAAACAATACCAACACATTGACTATTGCTTTTAAAACTGAAGAGTCAAAATGTAATTCCCATGGTACTATAGAGACAAGATCAATATCAATATCATGCTCAGCATATACGCCAATAATGAAATTAAAGACAATTTGGCCTTTTATATATTTTAAAGGTTTATAAGCCAAATTATGAACACATAATCATAAGCATAGTTGCTAATGAATGAATACCCTGTCTCAGTCTCAGTAACACTAAGGACGATGTTAGAACACCACATCGGCCATAACTGGATAATGATCTAAGGGCGATATAATAAATACCGGCCATATATCTTTGCCCCAATGGACATGTATAACCCATCCACCAAAGTATGTAAAGCCGAAGTAAACAAAAGAACAAATCTGATTATGTAATTCAAGTGTTCGGCCTCTTGGATTAGCAAAAAATTGCAACTAATCAAATGAATAATGATTTGGTAATACCCTTTCATGATGTATAAAATTATGATGCAACCAAGGATCAAAATAGAACCATGGTGGGTAACCAATCATACCTGGGGATGAATTCCATGGCATAGGAATTAAAGGAGAAGTAGAATAATATGGATGATGTGCTCGCCAAAGTTTTTGATAGTGATACCGAATTCTTTGGCCCGATCGCTTGTTGAATTTATTCTTTTTGCTCTTTGCTTTTGCTGCCCTTCTTATGATAGGATTTCGCACATCTTCCTTGCCTTGAGGGTTTACTTTGAGAACCCATGGCATGTTTCTTTTCTTCAGCTCCCCGGCTCTAAGCCGATATAGCTTCCTCTCCTGCCAATGTGATAAGCCGAGTGGGCATCTCGGCTCTGGTTTTCTTTCACACAATGGCATGACTTTATTAATCTTGGACACTTTCGACTTGGATTGTTTGGAATCGACGATTGGGACATTGAAAGTTACTCGCTTCACTTCCTTTCCCTTAGTAGCCAATGTCAATCCCGCTGGCTTTTCATTATTTGGAGTCAAGTCTGAAACAACACACTTGCGTCCATCTTTTTTGATTCGGTATACCTGCTTGACCACATCCTTCTTTACCCATGAACTCCGGACCGATTCTTTTCTATTAAAATGGTCTTTGACATGTGACTGCTGATCAATTGACCTTCTTGGAGCTACATAATTTGGGTGAGATGATCTAGAATTAGAAGGATAACGTGCCCATGAATCATACCTTTCCCATGATGGATATGAATAAAAAATAGCATATGGAGGTATCCATGACATTGGCATTGGTGGCCCAAAATTAGGAGACAAATTTGTTGCATTGAATTTCCCCTTTCGCCAATCCCTGTCTTTAGAACTTTGCCTTGGGGGTGATCTTGATGCTTTTGCACTACTTGGCCAATAAGAACTTTTTGCTTCACTCTCTTTTTTATATTTTTCCAGCAGCTGTGCGAAAGTGACTTTTGGTTTGCTACCATTGTTCTTATTGCGGCCTTTGTATTTTTGAGCTTTGCACGCATCGATCTTCGAATTTTGTTGTTGCCCCTAGTGCTTGATGTCTTCATTGTAGCTTCATTGGAACTCCCGCCTTCAAGAACATTTGCAATATGCTCTTCAATAATATCTTTGCTTGAAAGCTTGATCCCATCATCCTTGGTGTGTACCTGATCCTCATCGTATGAATCGGCTATAGGCAGCCGATGCAATGTCGTTTGGCCATCAAGACCAATCAAAATAGATTCCTCATCAATTTGTGTTTCAACAAATTTCAATCGTCCTTTATTAACAGCCGATTGTACTATTTGATGAAACGTGGTGCAACTCTCTATACTATGATCGAACGAATCATGCAACTTGCAATACATTCGTCCTTGTAATAATGGCTCAGTATTATGATCAAGAATTCTAACATAATCGATTTTCAATACCATATCAAAGATATGATCACACATACTCAAACTGTGGGTACACCTTTTATCTTCTAACCGATCTTGTTGCGAGAACGGCTTTGGAATTGAGCAACCGCATTGTTCAGATTTCACATCATCTGATTCGGTTATGCATTGTTTTCTGTTCTTATCTTCCGATGTATTCGAATACAAAGTTACACTAGCATCGGCTTTTTCAAGAGACAATAACCTTGGCTTTAAATTTCTGAAACCAAAATAGTTAAAACACATATGTCTCACTTGAGACCAAATGTTAGCCAAGTATGAAATAAACAAAGCTACCCATGTAAATATAAAATGCATATAAAACACTAGGGATAACTTATAATGTGATAATTTGTTACTATCGGTCTCTGTAAAGGGTACAACATGTTGACCGATAAGTTCTGTGAAAATTATATTTCTAACAAATAAATTACCTCTCTCGATTGATCTTTCATAGCTCATGAGAATTTTGCTAAGAGATGTATCAATATTAAAGTCTTGACCAAATCGGAAGCGTATGATGGCCGGATGTCCTGAACAATATCTTGCTCAGCCTCTAGATAATTCTCCAACGCCTCGTCCTCTTTGTTTTCTGGATTTTGTGCCTCTTCACTTTGATGCTCTTCATCAACCGAACATTGTTCGGCTATATCTTGTTGTTGTTGATGTTCACAAATTTCTTTGGCACATGTAACTACCTCGGTGAATTACGCTCCTAGTTACAAGCCTGGACGAGCGGAAATGGTTAAAATAGTACGATGGGGCCCAAATGCCACTCACAGGTAGACCTTTCGGCCGTCCTAACCATTTCCAAACATCGGGACAAGAACGGGCGGCGTAATCGGCAGGCGAAGGGATCAACTACATACACAAATGAGTATGTATGCAAGCCACCATACAACAGTCCTCAGAGCCATTCCATCTAAAAGAAATAGAAATATTGCAACGCCATACGGCAAGATCCAAATGTCCTAGATAGATATAATAGTTTAGGATATCTCCTCATACATCAAACACCAGAGTATCAGGCGGAAGCGGCAAACAAGATCCGAGTACGGATAAGAAGCAAATCGGCATAAGATGCCCCATAATAAACACATCCCGCCCACAGATCTCACGGATCCCCGTTCCCGGAATCTCTACACCGAATGATCGTTGCCCACATCGTCCGTCTCCTCCACCCAGTATCCATCTTGTGAGTGTACCTGTTCATCTGAATCAAATAATTTATCGTGTGCGACCCTAGGGGTACTCAGCAAGTCTTTATGCCTCTAAAGGGTACACAACCTGGGTGACGCAATTGCAGCAAAAGATAATACCTAACAATTCTATAGATACTCGCTAACCATCCGCCTAACCAAAGATAGACGGACGTCCGTGAATTAATAACAACAGTTATAACAGTAATATTAACAGATCCATCCTCCTCCTCGCTTACCAACGAGGAAGCGGACGAACACCCCCCATCCGTTGGCAGTTTTATTATCCATTCCATGAGTGTTGCACTATTTACTAGTCAGTTACTTAGTCAAATTAAAAGCGGTACTTTAGTTATACTTGTCTATGATCGAGAAACTGTGCTCCAAGTCGTCCATAACCGCGGACACGGCTTTCAGAAAGTTTTACCCTGCAGGGGTGCACAAATAGCAACACACACTCGATCAACCTCGGAAAAACCAAATCAAAACCCAATGAGGCATTCACGACAAAGCGATCACAGGATTCAGAAATATTTCAGGGGGCCACCCCATTAAGCTACCCGCAACGAAGTTGGCCGGCTCCGAGACGGACTCAAGGTTTGTGTGGACGGTTGTAAACGACTGGGAACCCGAAAGTGTGACTGGGCTTGTCGATACAGCGAAAACGTGTCACGATCCTAAACAGTACAGGTGCTCCTCGCACAATCGTAAATAAAGCAGTAAAGCATGGCATAAGTACAGGATAGTAATAAAGCCCCAAACTACTTTGTGGCCCCAAGAAATAAGAATGAATCAAGCTCTGGCTCAGGGGGGGTCCATAAGCCTCCCGGATGTGGATAGCGCGAATATTCAAGGAACAGGAATCAAGTACTCGGGGTCCTACGGGACACAAGTGAGCATGAAAAACCAAATAGCAGATACTGCTCACCGGTGCCACTTTCATTAGTTATCCCATTACTACTCATGTTAAGTTGTATAGGTACCTCGTTATCCATCAGACACTCACATACCCTACACATGCTGTTCTACGACCCGCATGGCTCAAACAACTCCTGCAGTAATGGCTCATGGGATGGAGGAACAAGCTTCGGTGGGGTTTAAAAGTAAAGGCTATGCAGTACTTGGGATTCAGTTTAATGCGATCGCGACTCAATGATGCAAGAATAAGATAGAGGCAATAGGTACTATATGTATACAAGCATGTGGTAGTGCTTGCCTGGCAGCTCAGTTGAAGCGAGAGAAGGATCGGGGTAGTGCTCATGGGTTTCTTGATATATCCCCTGCTCAGCGTCTATTCGAAGAAGAACCAAACAAACAAGGGCCAACATAAATAAAGTGCCCAAGCATATGAATAAAATGCGACAAGCAAACAATCATGCCATGATGAATGATGCACAATTTGCATGGAAATAAAGTAGCATGGCATGGGTGTGGTGTGGAATACAAGAAATAAGCATTTTATTGAGTTTTGGTCACAGTGTTTATACTCCAAAAAGTTGCTGTATACTTTATATTTAAATGATGCATGCTGCAATACAGAACATGGAATGCATAAACAGAAAGGTCTCGTCGAGCTGATCATTTTAGACATATCATTTGTCAAATTTGGAGTTATAAAACAAAAGTTATTAATTAATTAAGGCAAAAGGGCATTTTAGTGTAATTTTAATCAACTTGAAATTTAAAGAGTTAAAAATATATTTTGAAGGGCATATTTGAATTCCTCAAAAATTTTCTGATTCCAAAACATATATCATTTGTAAAATTTGGAATTACCAAAATAAAGATATTATTTTCTGGATATTAAAACATATTAAACAATTTCTAGATAAACATTTTCATTAAACAGATAAAACGCGCAGTCTTTTTATACCCAGAGGAACCTAGCCCGAGTCACAGCCAGGTGGGACCAATGCTAACAGACGCTGCACTGGCAAAAGAATACAGCGGCAGCTTTTCTCACCGCGGCCGGAGCTAGCCACTGAGACAGACGAGTGGGGCCAGCGTAGCGCGGGACCACCGCGCGTCTGCGCCAGCAGGGGCTGGACACGTGGGCGAGCCGGGTCAAAGCGGAGGGAAAAACGGCAGAGTTCGGGTGCCTTTTTGTAAAACGGTGCGACGGCTGACCGGTGGGGCTCAGAGGTCCGCGGGTGGAGGCGGGAAAAAGCATAGGGGCTTAAACGCAAAACTGACCGCGCAGATCTGATGAACTGAAAACCCGTTTTTCCTAAAACTGCAGCTGGCTCGATTTTCCGAGGACGATAGCGAGAGATCTAAAGGGAATTTAGCATCACCGCAAAAATCAAAGATGAAGAGGGATTCATAGGCTACAACTTTCGTTCAGGTGGCATCGCCGGAGGAGGTCTACATCGCACGAAACACAGCAAGGAACAGAGGCGGGTCAGATGCTGCTGCTACTGTTGCAGACGCAACAGCCAGCGCAGCGGCGGCGCACAGAGGCCGCTCGACGGAGTGCAACGGCGATCCGGCGAACTAGGGGGAACAAGAGGTTGTCTGGGAGGGAGGAGGTGCTCACGAGAGTGCGCCCGCGAAGCCGTGGAAGCAGGGTTGGCGGGGTACTGTCGCAGCGCTGGCGCTCTGCTTTTTCGGCCACCTCATGGACACGGCGGCGACGGCGAGACTCCGACGAACTCCGGTTGCTGCTCCGCCTACAGGGCGTCGAAGAGGAAGCAAATGGGCTCCTGGTACACTTCGCGCGGTCCTGACGTCCACCAGAGCTCGACGAACTCGGGGGAGGGTATGGCTAGCTAGGGTTTTGGGCCATGGCCAAGGGAGGCTGCAAGGAGAGGAAGAAAAGGGAGGGAGAGAGGGACCTGGGCGCCTCCTGGATAGGATCTAAGGTGGGGGTAGATGAGGGAGGAGGGGAGAGCACATGGGGGGGTGGTCTCTTTTGTAAAAGGTGAGGAGG
The DNA here is from genome assembly GCA_916181665.1 of Avena sativa. Classification (NCBI taxonomy): domain Eukaryota; kingdom Viridiplantae; phylum Streptophyta; class Magnoliopsida; order Poales; family Poaceae; genus Avena; species Avena sativa. The sequence goes on from OV702285.1 coordinate 20,361,405, forward strand.
GGTGATCGGGCTAGGTCTCTCCCTCCTTCTTCTCCTTGTCTTGAAGCCAAAGAAGGAAGTGGGGCAGATAAGGGGTGTGACGTGGTGGGCCTGCCTGGTAGGGAGAGAGGGGGAAGCCGAGAGAGAGGGGGAGGGAAGGGGTAGCTCGGGTTAGGTAGGGCTAGGGTTAGGAGAGGCTCGGGTTAGCTAGGTCTAGAGAGAGGAGAGGTGGTCTCGGGTTAGGTTAAAGGGGGCTAGGGTTTAGGAGAGATGATAAAGAGAGAGGGTGAGATGAGAGAGAGATGAGGTAGGGTGCTTAGGGTTTAGAGATAGAAAAAGGAGAGAGGGGTTTAGGGTAGGGCTAAAAGCAAGATCAACAAGATCAAGCAAAAGGAGGGAGAGAGAGATAGAGGATGATCCACTCAAGAATTCTAAATAAAATCCGAAAGACTAGAATGTGGTGGTACTTGCATGGCCCATGCAGAATAATTAAGGCCATGCTTATTCTTGTGAAAACAATATTATTAACATGGCATTGTTCTGATGCATTCCCAAAAGTGGAATAACGCCAAGCAAAAGAATTTAAGGAAAGTTCCAGATGGAGTAGATGGAGATGATCACATTGAATTATAATTGGGACTTGCTAGTGTGTATATTCCACTAGATGTTTAATGGTCCCAAAAATATCCCAACATGAGCATAAATCCATAATAATCCATATGAAAGCTAGGAAAAAGGGGCACTACTCATAATGCATGCAAAGGTGGCTCCACATATCACTAATGTGAAAACAACATGATGCATATATGGGAGCATGTGGAAATAGAATTGGATCCATCCCAACCCACATGAGCTAGAGGTAAAACCCAATAAAGTGCAAAGCTCATATTTAGTTGGATGGTGGAATTATAGGGTGGTGTCAAAGAAAGGTGATGGAGTTGAATAAAAGATATGCCCCCAACTCAACTTGGGCATTAAACAATATATCAATAACCAAATACAATATCAAGAGGCAAATACAATTTACAATGCATATGAGGGAAGATCCAAAACAAAAAGGGTTTTATATGATGCTCAAATGCAAGGTGGCATGATGGCATGAGCATGATATAATTATGATGCAACAATTATATATATTAAGTAGCCATTTATGTAGACTAGGCTAGTAGCATTGCAATTGTTAGACAATTGGGATGCTACAACTCTCCCCCACTAAACAAGAATCTCGCCCCGAGATTCCCAGGAAAAAGAAAACAACACAAGGAGAGGCGGGTGTTCGAACGAAGGTGACCCTCACGTTCCCAAGTTGATGAACAACGGAATGGTGCGTCCACTACACCTTGCAAACTTGCTAGACTTGTTGCGAGTCTTGCGTTTTGCTTGAGAAACAACGGTTAGAAGAGTTGAAGGATTGTCGTGAGACAAGAAGGATAGGATGAGCATAGCTTCGGTTTTCTCAAGAAAAATGATAAAAGATGATGTATCATGGATAAAGAAAGACACACCGTTAAGATTAAAGATTTACCGATACTAGAGAGGATGAATCTTTGTCTCGCCGGAAGAAAAAGAGCTGGATTGGAGAGGTTCTGAATCACTATGACAATAGCATCATATCTTCTCTCAGATTTGAGAAATGAAGTACGGAAACAATATTGCCTCCAAACAATAGGGTCCCTTGATATCAACAGAAAGATTTAGTTAGACATCGTCGGATTAGATCCTTTTTGCGCCGGTAAGAACCAAAGGATCACGCAATTGAGGTGCGCGGATATAACTTCTAGAGACGGATGTGAAGCCAGATCATGGTGGAATCCCGAGAAGCAAAGAATATGGAGGATCTGGAGTTTATTGTAGAGATACTTATTGCTTTCTTTAGCCTTGAGGCTAACGCAATAGATTTGCGGCTGATGGCATCAACCATAATTGGCTTTACCACAGAAAAAGAATTGATGAAACAAAGAGAGAGATAGTTTCCTTTAATCTTGTTTGGGGATATCGAGCATCGGTAGAAAGACGAGGATAGAAAAAGGTTTGCGTTTGTTTCCACCAGATAATTGAGGATTTTGCTCCGTGTAGAAAGGGTGAGATCACCAACAAGAGATTATTGATTACTTTCTTCGAAAGAGCACTCCGGAAAAACAAGGACGGAAGTAAAAGTATCAAGGGATAAAGGCCACTTCTAACTTCCGTGGAATGAGTGAAATCACATAAATTCACCAATTCAATGTACAAGAGCGAATGATAAGAGTAGTGGTATGGTAGCTACTCCATCCCGCACTCAAAGCATTACTCCGCACATGAATAAGAAAACCATGCAACCCAACTACCGAAACAGACTGAAGGTATTGACAAGAAGAGCTCGTGGAACTCCGTAAGAAAACAAAGATTGATGCAAACGATTCACCGGATCCAAGATAGATAAGGGTGATGATGTTGTCGTCATATCATAAGTAACCAGCCACCGGAAAGATATGAAGGAAGATTACGGAGACAACTGCAAGGTTCCACAGACAAAGAAAAAGATAGCACCACTTGAACCAAAGGAATACAAGATCTGGAAGGTCTTCATGGCCTCCAGTGGATTGAGCATAGATGATAGAACGAGAGGGTTTCAAGAGATTACTTAACGAGATGGAGGTGAAAGATCTCCATGTTCTTCTTGAAATGATTGAGAGAGATTTAGCAGCCTTGAGGAAATCTTCAGCGGAACGACGATGATAACTTGCCAACAAGGAACAACTCTGGATTGGTTGAAGATGGAGGATGGAATTAACAATGGACTTGCTGATTCCAGAGTTGAAGTAATGTATTTAGCAGAAGGACGTGGTCGAGATATGTGACTTCAAAAAGTCAGAATTCTCACTTTGAGACTTTGCACACAGGCAGTGCTCACGAAGCTCGAGAGAAAGAGACACAGATGATCTTCCATGTCCTTCCATAGATATCGAATAGGCAAGCATATTATCAACATATACCACCATGGATTAACAAGATATTCCCAGAATACCAAGTTCAAGAGGCGGGAGAACGAACAAATGCTCGAAACACTTTCTGAGCTCAACGCTCTTTGAAAGATCAACGTTATGAGTAAGGATTCCTGTTGAAGAAGATGCGCTGACAGAATAGGTTAACTGGTCCTTCGGAAGAAAAAGAGATGTCACCTGGTTCACATTGTCGATCGGATCACCGGTTACAAAGATAAAGAGATCTTGGATAAGAACCGATGATAGCTCATACCTTAAGCAAAGCTATCAGAGACGAAAAGATGCAATTCCCTCGTATCCAGGAGAATTGTGCAGATATGGGGTTCAAAAGGATGTGCAGCATGATGGACAGATGATAGACCGCCGTAGTGCTTGGAGAAACTCTGGATTGCCAAAGATGCTTGAATATGCATAGATATGATCGCGGTGTACTCAAAATCACATGAGATAACCGTCACCATTTGGAGGATAGTGGTGATTGCATTTTCCATATTCCACTCAAGATAAGTGTCATATAGCTATGCCGAGAACCAAATTACAATCACCAGCATCGGATCGACACATGTTATGTAATTAGCCCAAGAGAATTGGAGATGAAATGAAACTCTAGGATTAAGCGCCGGTGACAAAAGAATGAGTTAGCATGGACATGCTGATAAAAGGGAGATAGATAACGTTTCACACACGACTGAAAAGGAGTGTGGAAGCACAGATGTATCAAAGAAATTTTTTCCGCATTTTTCGGCATTAAAATACCAATAGATGCGCAAAAACACTTATCAGGTAGCGATTAGCAACTGATGGTTTCACAGAATGTGGAGTTGCTAGAAGGAAGGACACCCTTAAGAAGATGGCACCGGTTAACAAGGAGTCAGATAGATCGCGCCGGTATTCAAAAGCCTGTCAGTATGGAATGTACCAACAGTTGATAACCAAAGGGAGATAAAGATAACATGTTGGATACAACAGATAGACAAGGAATTACACACACACACACACACTCAACCTATGGTACTACGGAAACCCAGAACACGTGAATCCTAGTTTGAATTTAAGAAGAGGATAGAAAACGTTACACTTCCTTACCAGAAAAGGGTGGGTGGGTGGGTAAGAAGAAAAGTGGAAGCAGTCCCACTCTCGCGTTTTGTTTTTCCCTAGTATACATAGCTACCAAAAATATTTGCTAGACTGACAACAACCATTTGGCTGAGACCCTGAAGGGCGGGACGGCTCTGATACCAATTGTAACTACCTCGGTGAATTACGCTCCTAGTTACAAGCCTGGACGAGCGGAAATGGTTAAAATAGTACGGTGGGGCCCAAATGCCACTCACAGGTAGACCTTTCGGCCGTCCTAACCATTTCCAAACATCGGGACAAGAACGGGCGGCGTAATCGGCAGGCGAAGGGATCAACTACATACACAAATGAGTATGTATGCAAGCCACCATACAACAGTCCTCAGAGCCATTCCATCTAAAAGAAATAGAAATATTGCAACGCCATACGGCAAGATCCAAATGTCCTAGATAGATATAATAGTTTAGGATATCTCCTCATACATCAAACACCAGAGTATCAGGCGGAAGCGGCAAACAAGATCCGAGTACGGATAAGAAGCAAATCGGCATAAGATGCCCCATAATAAACACATCCCGCCCACAGATCTCACGGATCCCCGTTCCCGGAATCTCTACACCGAATGATCGTTTCCCACATCGTCCGTCTCCTCCACCCAGTATCCATCTTGTGAGTGTACCTGTTCATCTGAATCAAATAATTTATCGTGTGAGACCCTAGGGGTACTCAGCAAGTCTTTATGCCTCTAAAGGGGACACAACCTGGGTGACGCAATTGCAGCAAAAGATAATACCTAACAATTCTATAGATACTCGCTAACCATCCGCCTAACCAAAGATAGACGGACGTCCGTGAATTAATAACAACAGTTATAACAGTAATATTAACAGATCCATCCTCCTCCTCGCTTACCAACGAGGAAGCGGACGAACACCCCCCATCCGTTGGCAGTTTTATTATCCATTCCATGAGTGTTGCACTATTTACTAGTCAGTTACTTAGTCAAATTAAAAGCGGTACTTTAGTTATACTTGTCTATGATCGAGAAACTGTGCTCCAAGTCGTCCATAACCGCGGACACGGCTTTCAGAAAGTTTTACCCTGCAGGGGTGCACAAATAGCAACACACACTCGATCAACCTCGGAAAAACCAAATCAAAACCCAACGAGGCATTCACGACAAAGCGATCACAGGATTCAGAAATATTTCAGGGGGCCACCCCATTAAGCTACCCGCAACGAAGTTGGCCGGCTCCGAGACGGACTCAAGGTTTGTGTGGACGGCTGTAAACGACTGGGAACCCGAAAGTGTGACTGGGCTTGTCGATACAGCGAAAACGTGTCACGATCCTAAACAGTACAGGTGCTCCTCGCACAATCGTAAATAAAGCAGTAAAGCATGGCATAAGTACAGGATAGTAATAAAGCCCCAAACTACTTTGTGGCCCCAAGAAATAAGAATGAATCAAGCTCTGGCTCAGGGGGGTCCATAAGCCTCCCGGATGTGGATAGCGCGAATATTCAAGGAACAGGAATCAAGTACTCGGGGTCCTACGGGACACAAGTGAGCATGAAAAACCAAATAGCAGATACTGCTCACCGGTGCCACTTTCATTAGTTATCCCATTACTACTCAGGTTAAGTTGTATAGGTACCTCGTTATCCATCATACACTCACATACCCTACACATGCTGTTCTACGACCCGCATGGCTCAAACAACTCCTGCAGTAATGGCTCATGGGATGGAGGAACAAGCTTCGGTGGGGTTTAAAAGTAAAGGCTATGCAGTACTTGGGATTCAGTTTAATGCGATCGCGACTCAATGATGCAAGAATAAGATAGAGGCAATAGGTACTATATGTATGCAAGCATGTGGTAGTGCTTGCCTGGCAGCTCAGTTGAAGCGAGAGAAGGATCGGGGTAGTGCTCCTGGGTTTCTTGATATATCCCCTGCTCAGCGTCTATTCGAAGAAGAACCAAACAACAAGGGCCAACATAAATAAAGTGCCCAAGCATATGAATAAAATACGACAAGCAAACAATCATGCCATGATGAATGATGCACAATTTGCATGGCAATAAAGTAGCATGGCATGGGTGTGGTGTGGAATACAAGAAATAAGCATTTTATTGAGTTTTGGTCACATTTTATACTCCAAAAAGTTGTTGTATACTTTATATTTAAATGATGCATGCTGCAATACAGAACATGGAATGCATAAACAGAAAGGTCTCGTCAAGCTGATCATTTTAGACATATCATTTGTCAAATTTGGAGTTATAAAACAAAAGTTATTAATTAATTAAGGCAAAAGGGCATTTTAGTGTAATTTTAATCAACTTGAAATTTAAAGAGTTAAAAATATATTTTGAAGGGCATATTTGAATTCCTCAAATTTTTTCTGATTTCAAAACATATATCATTTGTAAAATTTGGAATTACCAAAATAAAGATATTATTTTCTGGATATTAAAACATATTAAACAATTTCTAGATAAACATTTTCATTAAACAGATAAAACGCGCAGTCTTTTTATACCCAGAGGAACCTAGCCCGAGTCACAGCCAGGTGGGACCAATGCTAACAGACGCTGCACTGGCAAAAGAATACAGCGGCAGCTTTTCTCACCGCGGCCAGAGCTAGCCACTGAGACAGACGAGTGGGGCCAGCGTAGCGCGGGACCACCGCGCGTCTACGCCAGCAGGGGCTGGACACGTGGGCGAGCCGGGTCAAAGCGGAGGGAAAAACGGCAGAGTTCGGGTGCCTTTTTGTAAAACGGTGCGACGGCTGACCGGTGGGGCTCAGAGGTCCGCGGGTGGAGGCGGGAAAAATCATAGGGGCTTAAACGCAAAACTGACCGCACAGATCTGATGAACTGAAAACCCGTTTTTCCTAAAACTGCAGCTGGCTCGATTTTCCGAGGACGATAGCGAGAGATCTAAAGGGAATTTAGCATCACCGCAAAAATCAAAGATGAAGAGGGATTCATAGGCTACAACTTTCGTTCAGGTGGCATCGCCGGAGGAGGTCTACATCGCACGAAACACAGCAAGGAACAGAGGCGGGTCAGATGCTGCTGCTACTGTTGCAGACGCAACAGCCAGCGCAGCGGCGGCGCACAGAGGCCGCTCGACGGAGTGCAACGGCGATCCGGCGAACTAGGGGGAACAAGAGGTTGTCTGGGAGGGAGGAGGTGCTCACGAGTGTGCGCCCGCGAAGCCGTGGAAGCAGGGTTGGCGGGGTACTGTCGCAGCGCTGGCGCTCTGCTTTTTCGGCCACCTCACGGACACGGTGGCGACGGCGAGACTCCGGCGAACTCCGGTTGCTGCTCCGCCTACAGGGCGTCGAAGAGGAAGCAGATGGGCTCCTGGTACACTTCGCGCGGTCCTGACGTCCACCAGAGCTCGACGAACTCGGGGGAGGGTATGGCTAGCTAGGGTTTTGGGCCATGGCCAAGGGAGGCTGCAAGGAGAGGAAGAAAAGGGAGGGAGAGAGGGACCTGGGCGCCTCCTGGATAGGATCTGAGGTGGGGGTAGATGAGGGAGGAGGGGAGAGCACATGGGGGGTGGTCTCTTTTGTAAAAGGTGAGGAGGGGTGATCGGGCTAGGTCTCTCCCTCCTTCTTCTCCTTGTCTTAAGCCAAAGAAGGAAGTGGGGCAGATAAGGGGTGTGACGTGGTGGGCCTGCCTGGTAGGGAGAGAGGGGGAAGCCGAGAGAGAGGGGGAGGGGAGGGGTAGCTCGGGTTAGGTAGGGCTAGGGTTAGGAGAGGCTCGGGTTAGCTAGGTCTAGAGAGAGGAGAGGTGGTCTCGGGTTAGGTTAAAGGGGGCTAGGGTTTAGGAGAGAGGATAAAGAGAGAGGGTGAGATGAGAGAGAGATGAGGTAGGGTTCTTAGGGTTTAGAGATAGAAAAAGGAGAGAGGGGTTTAGGGTAGGGCTAAAAGCAAGATCAACAAGATCAAGCAAAAGGAGGGAGAGAGAGATAGAGGATGATCCACTCAAGAATTCCAAATAAAATCCGAAAGACTAGAATGTGGTGGTACTTGCATGGCCCATGCAGAATAATTAAGGCCATGCTTATTCTTGTGAAAACAATATTATTAACATGGCATTGTTCTGATGCATTCCCAAAAGTGGAATAACGCCAAGCAAAAGAATTTAAGGAAAGTTCCAGATGGAGTAGATGGAGATGATCACATTGAATTATAATTGGGACTTGCTAGTGTGTATATTCCACTAGATGTTTAATGGTCCCAAAAATATCCCAACATGAGCATAAATCCATAATAATCCATATGAAAGCTAGGAAAAAGAGGCACTACTCATAATGCATGCAAAGGTGGCTCCACATATCACTAATGTGAAAACAACATGATGCATATATGGGAGCATGTGGAAATAGAATTGGATCCATCCCAACCCACATGAGCTAGAGGTAAAACCCAATAAAGTGCAAAGCTCATATTTAGTTGGATGGTGGAATTATAGGGTGGTGTCAAAGAAAGGTGATGGAGTTGAATAAAAGATATGCCCCCAACTCAACTTGGGCATTAAACAATATATCAATAACCAAATACAATATCAAGAGGCAAATACAATTTACAATGCATATGAGGGAAGATCCAAAACAAAAAGGGTTTTATATGATGCTCAAATGCAAGGTGGCATGATGGCATGAGCATGATATAATTATGATGCAAAAATTATATATATTAAGTAGCCATTTATGTAGACTAGGCTAGTAGCATTGCAATTGTTAGACAATTGGGATGCTACAGCACAACACTCATAGGGCAACACGTAAGCTTCCTTACATCTAGAAAAATCAAGCATAGTAGTTTTGCTAACCTTGCCATGCTCTTGATCAATGAAGCTTGCTTCTTCTGATTCGATAGATTCAACATATGTATTTTCTGATTCGGCTTTTTCAATAACCGAATTAACCATCCTAGTTGAACCATTGATGTTTTCTTCATGAATTTCACTAGAGAGCAAAGCTTCTTCTTTTTGTCTCAATGTAGCAGAGGTTTCAACTTGATTGCTGCATGGATGAGATGAGTTGATTCCTTCAACTTGAGTATTATTGTCCTTATGGTCCTTTCCAAGACTTGCAAGAAACTGCTGCAGTTCTTCCTCTTCAAGTTTTTTCTTATATGCTTCATGATCCTCTTTCAGCTTCTTTTCAAGTGCTTCAAACTCCTCATCACACTTCTTCTTGAGTGTCTCAAATAACTGGAGATGTTCCTCCGATAAATCATTAAACGTAATGACCTTATCGGCGTTAACCTCAGTAACACATGATTGCCCCCCAATGCTTTTAGTTTCTTTCGGCAATGTAGTGTTGCCGAAACTTAGCAATTGAGAAGGGGAAAACCTGATATTGTTTTGTTTGCGCTCCTCTTCACGCTTCTTGTTGTATGCCTCATAAGATTGTATTGTAGCAAGATCATGGGGCCTCTCTTCTAGTTCTCGGTGAAGATAATTGAGCTTTTTGAACTCAGCTGCAAGTTTTTCCTTCCAGTCATTTGTTCCTGCATAATAATGCCCCCCAATACTTTTTGTATCTTTTGGCAATGAGGTGTCACCGAAACTTTGCAATTGTGTGAGGGAAATATCATACGCTACAGTGCTAGATAAAGACACATTAGCTCCTACTGATTTTCCACTTATTCGGCTATAACCATTGTAAATGTGGGGAGCCGAACTATGAATATCACTAGTTGCATATGGTGCTGAAACATTACTAACATAAGGTGTAGAATATGATGATTGTGAGTAATTGGACAAATAACTAATTGTAGCATGTCCAATTTCCCTATCCATCAGCATGTTTAAAGGTAAACCTAGTGATTGCAAGTTATTTGCCGATGAATATAAAGATGAAACACTTGGTTGCATGCCATTAAAATTTCTAAAATCACGTGTTTCATGCGGATTAATAGAATTCGTCATGTTGTTCATCGGCACATGAATTTTTGGGGTTGCCGATGCATGAGAATTCGAATTTACATGTTGCAAGTTACTAAGATGAGTTGAAGCATGTAGGTTATTTTGCATCGGCTTTTGCACATAGTAAAAACTAGGGCTAGCCGATACAGTACACATATCAAAAGATCTAGCAACATCAACATAAGAGTAATCTGCATCTACGTAGGAAGATTGAGGATTCATGATACCGTTGTAGATTGCAGCCTATTGATGAACCTCTCTTCGTAGCAAGAACGGGCTAGAGACCGTTCGAAGCTTCAGTCCCCAGCGGAGTCGCCAAAAAAGTGTGTTTGCACACGAACACGTCACCGTGTACCCTCGGCGCCGAGCGCGATGCGCGGCAGCGCGCGCCGAGGGAGGCTCGCCGGAAGCGCGATACGCAAGACAGTCCGGCGGGCGCTTTTAAGACCCGAAACCCCGCTCGCCCGGGAGGGACCCCGTCAGGGCGGCGCGGCGGCTATGGGCTGCCCTAGATCGTCCTGACCGCCCCTAGAGCCTCGTGGATTCGCAGCCTCCAATCTTGAAGAACGACGAAGAACGAGAAGAAAGATACAAGGGAGAGGGATAAAGAGTAGATGAACACAGAAAAGTAGTAGATTTGTTTGTTCGATTGGTGTTGGTTCAATCGGCCGTCACCCCCCGTGTATATAAGGAGCGGCTGGACTTTCCGTGCAAGAAATAAGGCTGGATCCACGTCCAAAACCCTAGTTGGGGTCCAACTCGAACAAGTAAACTCGAAATTTGCGTAACTGTTCGGTTAAAAATTTGCCTGTACCTTCTGGACCACTTTCAAGATAGTAAACGAGCTTAGATCAAAATGTCATAAAAAGCAAAGTTGTTCGTCCCGAAAATACGAAGAACTTTTATATTTTGCACTTTTTCATATGACCTGATCTTCATTGCCTTATCCTCTTGTTTTCGTATTAAAGACAAATTGCGACCGAACGAATTTAACTCAATTCGGCTGTATTTTGAATATGGAGGTCGTATACTTGCTTGGATGAAGATGATTCCAAAAGCAAAGTTGTTCGTCTCGAAAAACTGAACAACTTTCATGTTTATGACTTTTTCATCCGAGTTGATCTTGACCGCTCAATATTGTTCGTAAGCAGATGCGTTAGTCTAGCGGTTTTCAGACGAATTTTGCACTTTCGTCCACGCCAAAGGTGAGACAAAGTCTGTGGTCCGGCGACCACCGGTTCTATCCGTGCCGATTTGGCCTTTGGAAGTATTTTGACTCTAACTTTCAGATACTGACTCGGATTGAGATGATTCAAAAAGCAAAGTTGATTGTTTCGACGAGGCGCACAATTTTCGTGTTCTAAACTTTTCCATTTGAGGTCATCTTGAATAAGCCATAGTTGAAGCCTCCATATATCAGTCTCTGAATCTTCTCTGAACACTAGCATAATCGGCTATTAAGCCTGACCATCGCTTGACTTGATATGGTACCTCTTTGATGATGATTTAATATTCCTTGTAGTGGACTTTTCCGAGTGTGTGTCTCTCGCCATTTTCCTTGATTAGCTACGAGCCTAAAACGAGTGCCAACAAGCATGCCAAAGTTTGTCTTGTAAATCATAAGATTGATATAGCTTTATGCGTGTCAAACTTCATGGGATGCCAACAACTCCGCTAGCCTACGAACGATCTGTAGGGATTCGTAGCATGGAAAAAAAATCTATCGCATGAACACACACAAGACAATATCTAATCTATGAGATCGGTGCAACGAGTTTGTAGAGTAGTAACCCTCATAGATCCAAAGCGTTTAACGAGATCGGATTCTCGTGGTTGATGTAGTTGTTCACTTGCCGATCTCAAGATCATGTAGACGATCCTTCAGGCACCACGTTCCGGCAGCGCTTCCGCAGTCAGTAACACATACGTACTCGATGAAAACCTTCTTATCCCTTTTTCTAGCAGGCAGCAGAGGTTCTAGATCTCTCCTCGCGATTCCAACAACATAACGGTGTGGTGGTGGAGGTGGAGGAGTATATCCCGCAGGGCTTCGCCTAAGCCGGAGCGGGTATGGTGGATTAGAGAGGACCTCGGTGGCTAGGGTTTGGACACTAAGGGGAGGAGGGCAGCCAACAGCTAGTGTTTAGAATACACGGTGTTGGCGATTTAGAGGCTAGGGGGCCGATGACCTGGGAGGGGGCGGCAGCCTAGGGTTTGGGGGTGAAGCCAAGGGGGTGCCCCACCCCCTCCTTTTATAGGTGGGAGGGACATATAGGGGAGGGAAGTCCTCCCCCAACTCCTCTTGCTTGGCCGGCGGCAAGGGAGGGAGGGGAAACCTTTCCCTTATAGGTTTCCTATCCTCCCTCCACTAGGCTTTCAATATTGGGATTTGACTTTTCAAATTAGAGTTTGACTATTCAAACTAGAGTTTGATTTCTCTCTTCTCATTGCCCAACCAAGTGACCTAGGGTATGATTCAATCATTTCACATTGTCATGGCACATTCCAAGTACCCATCCCCCTAGGTGGTGGACCTTCTAGAACCTTCTAGAAACTTCCGGTGAAAACACCAAAAACATTTCCGAACACCCGAATTGGACTTTCCTTATATGAATCTTATTCTCCGGACCATTCCAGATCTCCTCGTGATATCCCGGATCCAATCCAAGAATCCAAACAACATTCGATCTCCAACTCACATTCCATATCTACTAAACAACATCGAATCCTTAAGTGTGTCTCCCTATGGTTCGTGAATTATGCAGACATGACCGAGACACTTATACAATCAATAACCAATAGAGGAATTTGGAAATTCATATGGCTCCCACATATTTCTATGATGAATTCGTGATTGAATGAACCATTTACATACGATACCAATTTCCTTTTGTGTCGCGATACTTTACTTATCCGAGGTTTGTTTGTCGGTATCTCTGCATACCTAGTTCAACCTTGTTATCGATAAGTACTCTTTACTAGCCACATGCTTGCAAGCTAATTGGATGACATTCCACCTAGAGGGCCCAAAGTATATCTATCCGTCATATGGATGGAAAAATCCCACTCTTGATCCATGTGCCTCAACATATACTTTCAGAATACTCAATGCCACCTTTATAACCACCCAGTTACGAAGTGGTTTTTGATGTCATCAAAGTACCCATCCAGTGATGGTGATTAACATGATCTCATGGTCGAAGGATTTAGGTTACTATGTATTTGAAAGCTTATAGTAAACGAACTTTTAAATGACTTGATCTTATGCTACGCTTAACTATAGGAGTGTATCCATCACATCATTCTTCTAATGATATGATCTTGTTATTAATAACATCCAATGTCCATGATCAGGAAACCATGATCATCTATTAATCAACAAGCTAGTTTAACAAGAGGCTTACTAGGGACTCTTTTATGTTTACAAAACACATAAGTATTAATGTTTCCTGTTAATACAATTATAGCATGGGATGTAAACATTTATCATAAACATAAAGATATGATAATAATCACTTTATTATTTCCTCTTGGGCATATCTCCAATACGATCTTCATGGAGGAAACTCCTAGATTTCGGATATGAGTTGATTAAACATATGTAGCAGTAATGATATAGTGGGTAAGATTCTTGGCATTCTCGTGTATTTGTGTTCATGATGGAATCACTCCTCTGGCTAATATGACTAATCATTATGCAAAAGGAACAAAAACCTTGGTGATGCCACGAGTGTCCATCACAGCCCGATAAACTAATTAATTTTTTTGGCATGCTCTCAATTACTTAAGAACTAAAATTCTTCAAGGACAATGAATAGAAAAGTAGTGCTTGAAAAGTCTTGACTTATTGATGTGGGAGAATTGAGATACTTTAGTGTATATGCTTTTCATGACAAACTCTTACACTCTCAATTTTACATGATTATACTTTATTGTTCAAAGGCAAGCCTATGAATTGATTACATGACATGGAATAGAGTTTTATCATTTGAATCATCCATGCTAACAATAATATTGCTGCGCTATAAGGATTCATTAAAACCCATATGATATGCTTGCCATTACTCTATCTATGCCGAAGTTTCTCAGGTTAATTAAGTGGAGGAAACATGAGACTACCAATCATGAGTAAGATCATAATCTCATTATTTCAGTTTAAATGTTGAGTTCCTTTTGAATTTTGGTTTTCTTGCTCGAGGAAAATCAAGTTTAAGCTTGGGGAGGTTGGATATTATTCATATTTTTGATGAAATCTCTCTCTAAAACCTACCACTAATGCCTAATGATCAAAGGGGTATGCTGATGGTTGTGATAATTCAACACTTTCATATCATGCTCCATCTAACTATTGCTATGCTTGATATGCATGATTACTTGTTTTCATTACATTCAATATGAGCTTTGCACATTTAGTAGTTTAGGTAGAATTTTATCCCTCTTCCTTTTCATTGACATGTGTGTAGGTGTTGATGATGATTATGGATAAAACAAAGGCAAAAGGAACAAAGATAGCATAGTATGGAGGAGCTGCAGGGACCAGACTTAGCCATTTGAGAGGTTGCAAAAGTGAAATTTTCCAACTTCTCAAAATAAATATCCAAGACCATGGGGTTGTATCCCTCGTCGATACAAATGCAACGAGCCCAAGAACATCCAAAACAGAGTTCGTATGAAGAAATGGCGACCAAACTACGCAAGACACCCGAAGGTTTAACGACCAACTATACGACGGGAGCAAAAATTTCGGCTGTATAGCTCCCGCCGTATAGTTGCCAAAAAGGTAGCAAATGACGGGATTTCGGTCCCAGAAGCTCCAGAACCTTCCCTAAGTAATATGTCGGTATTGGGGGGGGGGACCCTAGGGCACCTCCAAGGCCTATATAAAGGATGGAGGAGTCAAGGGAGAGAGGAGGAAGCCATCACCAACCATATACAAGATCTAGATCCCATCTACCGCCTCCATGGCGACGCCTTGCCACTGTGCCGCCTCCATAGCCTCTATATCTCCACCAAGATCAAGATCTTTATCAACACCATCAAGACATCCAAGCAAGAAGAGGGGGATAAGGAGGACGCCGCCATCACCACCCCAACACCACCATCACCGCGCCGTCATCACCATCTCCATCGCCGCTACTCCATCCTTCCCCATCATGGTCTCCGTGATGGGTTATAACATGGCTTGAACTCCCTTTTATTAATTTTATGATGATTTGAGTAATTGAAGTGTGGTGTGTTCTTGTTAATTAATATGTTTGTTCTTTCTCTTTACATTGTTCTATTCATGATATTATTGTAGTGATTGGAGACGTCCAATCCATTGTTGAGGAATTTACTAGGGATTCATGGAGCGTCACAAAACTTATCATTAGTCTATGCTCTTCCACGGGTAGAACTAATAGGATATTTGCTATAAGTGATTTGCGGAGGCAATAGCAGCTTAGGATGCATCGCCCAGAGTTTCCCAAGATCACTCATGATATAGATAGGTATAATGTTGCGAATTACTTATTGACCCCAAAGTGACAGATGGGATATCTTGTGACTAGCACACTACTTGCTTAGGAGTACGGTTGTACATATAACTTAATGCCTTTGATATGGTTTACCTTGATTGGTCTTGTTACCTTAATACACTATTCTCTTATGAGATGACCCATGTCCGAAGAGGGTATGGACAATTGAGTTGTGTAGTTGCCACTTACCAATGGTGGGAGACAACAGTATTTGACAGATCACCACAAGTACAGTTTATAGCTATTCCATAAACACTTATCATGCACACCGATATACACAACATTACTCGAGGAATCATAACATTAATATTTCATCTCATTGCATTCACCTATTTTTAGTTTTACTTTTGTTCTAGTTTTCTTCCAGTCCTAGTAGTATTTGTTACAATCATCTTAAATTCATTTATCCTAGCAACATATAGAGTAGACTATTTTCAAACCACTGTTTGGGTGCGAACATGGCCGCATTGACAACGTGGCTGCGGGGTCGTGTTCGCCGAGCTCCCATTGGGCAAACTCTTTAAATATTTGCTGCTACAAGTACTGCAATAACCCTATTATTGGTGCAAGAACCCAATCATCAAATTGGTGCCATTGCCAGGGAGCAAAGCGTTCGGTTATCTGCTTGCACATAGTTTATTTCCGTCTGTTGCTATTATCTTACTGCTTTCTTTTATACTGAAAATAATAAAAAAATTACTAAACCAAAAATTTATAAAAACTGGTGCTACTAATCATGTCTTCCGAGATAAATTCTGTTCAACAGATAATACAAGCATTGGAGGAGATAAAGGGTTCAGGTTTATCAAGCCTGGTTGCTAGACATGAGCTAATAAAGAAATTGCTAGACCAATTGGAAAGGCATTCATTATGGTTGCATGCTAATTATGGATCTTATTGCACAATTTGTATAACAAATGACCACCTTAATTTTCAATGTAAGTGTTCCAACAATCCTACTCTAGCAAATTATAATAGAGATAAATCCTATGCTAGTTCGGAAGTATCCGAATATGTTCTTTTCAAAGGTGCATCTGAAATGGTATTTAGACTAGGAATCATTGATGTTCAATGTGAAGCACTTGATGGAGTTTTTAATTTAGTATACCTGATATTACTCTTTTGCGAAAATAATTTAAGTAATAATACATTGGTATTATATTATTTGAAGCGGTCTAAAACCGTCATGGAGAAAGATAACCTTTTGCAGGACTCACTAAAGAGCGGAGAGGAAAAGGAGCACAAGAAAGATGAGGAAGAACGGATTAATCACCCTCTCACACCTTCAACTCCTACTTTTGATTCTATCATTGCTATTAAAACACTAGTCGATGAAAAGGAGGAACAAAAAGGTGAGGTTGACAAAGAGATTCACACTACAACTTTTGTTTGTGATGCCTCTCACTCTAGTAGTGATTTTTATGATGCTAAAACTGTTGATAATTGTTCTGCGGAGGCTTTGTGCCTAGACACTCATATGGAGAGCATTAATAATAATGAACTAGAGATAGAACCTTGCTACACTAACATGCAGGTGTAGGGGTTCGTAGCATGGAAAACAAAAATTTTCTATCGCATACAAAAAAACAAGCCAAGATCTATCTACTAGATTGTAGCAACGAGTCGATGGAATAACTTACCCTCGAAGATTCCAAAGCGTTTAACGAGAGCGGATTCTCGTGGGTGATGTAGTCGTACTCTTTCCGATCTCAAGATCGTGTAGACGATCCTTCCGGCGCCACGTTCCGGCAGCGCTCCCGCAGTCGGTCACATGTTCGGTACTCGCCGAAGACCTTCCTCTCCCTTGTTCCAGCAGGCAGCGGAGGTTGTAGCACTCTCCTCGTGATTCCGGCAGCACAACGGCGTGGTACCGGAAGTAGAGGGGAAATCCCGCAGGGCTTCGCCTTAAGCCGGTGCGAGTATGGTGGAGCTTATGAGAGAGGATATTAGTGGTCTAGTAATTAGACACACCAATTAGAAGGCTCTAAACCAATTAGAAGGCTCTAAACCGCTGGCTAAAGCAATTAGAAGCTCTAAACCAAAACGGCTCTAAACCTGAGATTTAGAGGTGGAAACTTGTGTGTTCTAGGAGGGAGCCCTGCCCCTCCTTTTATAGGTGGGGAGGCGCGGCCAGGGGAGGGGAGTCCCTCCCCAAGTCGGCCTTGGGCTGGGCGCCGGCTTGGAGGAGTGGGACTCCTCCTCCAAGTTGGTTCCAACTCCTCTTGCTTGTTTCCCACAGTTTCCTGTTTCCCACAGTTTCCTGTTTTAGCCGTTTGACTTTCAAACTGGCAATTTGACTTTCATGTTTTTGGAACAGCAAGAACACTTAGTACATGATGCAATCATTCAATGACACACTCATGTACCCTCCCCCCCCGGAGTGCCGGACAATCCGGAACCTTCTAGAACATTCCCGATGAAAACATCGGAATCATTCCCGAACTCCGAAACGGGACTTTCCTTATATGAATCTTATTCTCCGGACCATTCCGGATCACCTCGTGATATCCCGGATCCCATCCGAGACTCCGAACAACATTCGGTCTCTTTCTTATAATACCATAACTACTCAAACAACGTCGAATCCTTAAGTGTGTCTCCCTACGGTTCGTGAATTATGCGGACATGATCGAGACATTTCTCCGAACAATAACCAATAGAGGAATCTGGAAATTCATATGTCTCCCACATATTTCTACGATTACTTTGTGATCGAATGAACCACTTACATACGATACCAATTTCCCTTTGTCTCACGATATGTTACTTATCCGAGGTTATGATCGTCGGTATCTCTGCATACCTAGTTCAACCTCGTTACTGATAAGTACTCTTTTCTCGTTCCCGTGATATGTGATCCCTTGTGACCAAGTCACATGCTTGCAAGCCAATTGGATGACATTCCACCGAGAGGGCCCAGAGTATATCTATCCGTCATGTGGATGGACAAATCCCACTCTTGATCCATGTGTTTCAACCAATACTTTCCGAACACTTAATGCCACCTTTATAGCCACCCAGTTACGGTGTGGTGTTTGATGTCATCAAAGCATCCATCCGGTAAAGGTGATATGCATGATCTCATGGTCGAAGGAATTAGGTTACTATGTATCAGAAAGCATATAGCAATTGAACTATTGAAATGACTTGATCTTTATGCTACGCTTATCAATAGGAGTATGTCCACCATATCATTCTCCTAACGATATGATCTTGTTGTTGATAACATCTCAATGTTCATGATATGGAAACCACAATCATTTAATCAACCAACAAGCTAGTGAAGTATAGAGGCTATACTAGGGACTTCAATTTAAGTTTACAATTCACACAAGTATTAATGTTTCCTTGTTAATACTATTATAGCATGAATATAAACATTTATCATAAACACAAAGATATAATAATAACTATATTTATTATTGCCTCTAGGGCATATCTCCAACAGTCTCCCACTTGCACTAGATTCATCTAATCTAGATTACATGGTAATATACCGAACACCCATGGCAGTTTGGTGTTGGTCATGTTTTGCCCTCGGGAGAGGTTTAGTCAACGGATCCGCCACATTCAGATCTGTGTGTACTTTGCAAATCTTTATATCCCCATCCTGGATATGTTCTCGAATAGCGTGAAAACGCAGCTTGATATGTTTCAGCTTCTTGTGTGACCTTGGTTCTTGCGCATTGGCTATGGCGCCCATGTTATCACAGTAGATAGACATTGGGTCCAGCGCACTTGGAACCACACCCAGCTCTGTAATGAACTCTTTCATCCATATCGCTTCTTGTGAAGCCTCCGAAGCAGCCATGTATTCCGATTCAGTTGAAGATCTCGCCACAACGCTTTGCTTTGCACTCCTCCAGCTAACTGCTGCACCATTCAAAATAAATACGTATCCGGATTGTGATTTAGAATCATCTGGATCGGTGTTCCAACTAGCATCGGTGTAACCATTAACAACGAGCTGTTCATCACCTCCATAAGAAAGAACCATATCCTTAGTTCTTCTCAAGTACTTAAGGATGTTTTTGACCGCTGTCCAATGATCCACTCCTGGATCACTTTGATATCTTCTAGTTAAACTAACAGCATATGCAATGTCGGGTCTAGTACATAGCATGGCATACATTAGAGATCCTATGGCTGAGGCATAGGGAGTCTTACTCATCCTTTCTCTATCTTCTGCCGATGTTGGACTTTGAGTTTTACTCAAGGTCGTATTGGGCAACATGGGCAAGAACCCTTTCTTGCTTTCTTCCATTCCAAACTTCTTTAGAACTTTGTCCAAATATGTACTCTGTGACAATGATATATGGCGTTTCGATCTATCTCTATAAATCTTTATGCCTAATATGTAAGCTGCTTCGCCAAGATCCTTCATTGAAAAACTATTATTCAAATATTCCTTGACACTATTAAGAAGGTCTACATCATTCCCAATCAACAATATGTCATCCACATACAGTATTAAGAATGCTACAGAGCTCCCACTCACTTTCTTGTAAATACAAGCTTCTCCATAAGTTTGTATAAAACCAAAACTTTTGATTACCTTATCAAAACGTTGATTCCAACTTCGGGATGCTTGCTTCAATCCATAGATGGACCGTTGAAGCTTGCATACCTTGTTAGCATCTTTAGGATCGACAAAACCTTTGGGTTGCATCATATACAACTCTTCATCAATGTCTCCATTGAGGAATGCTGTTTTGACATCCATCTGCCATATCTCATAATCATAATATGCAGCGATTGCTAACATAATCCTCACAGACTTTAGCTTCGCTACCGGTGAGAAAGTCTCATCGTAGTCAACTCCTTGAATTTGTCGAAACCCTTTTGCGACAAGTCGAGCTTTATAGACAGTAACATTACCATCAGCATCTGTTTTCTTCTTGAAAATCCATTTGTTCTCGACAGCCTTCCGGCCATCCGGTAAGTCCACCAAAGTCCATACTTGGTTTTCGTACATGGATCCAATCTCGGATTTCATGGCTTCTTGCCATTTATTGGAATCTGGGCTCATCATCGCTTCCTCATATGTCTCGGGGTCATCGGTATTGTCCACCACCATGACATTCATAACGGAATCATACCAATCTGGAGTGGTACGAGTTCTCGTTGACCTCCGAGGCTCTGTAGTAACTTCAACCGAAGTTTCATGATCACCATCATTAGCTTCCTCTCTTATTGGTGCAGGCATCACAGGAACTTCTTCCGGTGCTGCGCTACTCGCAATTTCGAGAGAAGGTTCGACAACCTCGTCGAGTTCTACTTTCCTTCCAGTCACTTCTTTCGAGAGAAATTCCTTCTCTAGAAAGGATCCATTCTTGGCAACGAAGATTTTGCCTTCGGATCTATGATAGAAGGTATACCCAATAGTTTCCTTCGGGTATCCTATGAAGACGCATTTTTCTGCTTTGGGTTCGAGCTTGTCCGGCTGTAACTTCTTTACATAGGCTTCGCATCCCCAAACTTTAAGGAATGACAATTTAGGTTTCTTCCCAAACCATAATTCATACGGTGTCATTTCAACGGATTTAGACGGTGCCCTATTTAAAGTGAATGCGGCTGTTTCTAATGCATAACCCCAAAATGACAGCGGTAAATCTGTAAGTGACATCATAGAACGAACCATATCTAAGAGAGTTCGATTACGACGTTCGGACACACCATTACGCTGTGGTGTTCCCGGCGGTGTCAATTGTGAAAGTATTCCGCACTTCTTTAAATGCTCGCCAAACTCGTAACTTAGATATTCACCTCCACGATCAGAACGTAGAAATTTGATCTTCTTGTTACGTTGATTCTCTACCTCACTTTGAAACTCCTTAAACTTGTCGAAAGTTTCGGACTTATGTTTCATGAAATAGATATACCCATATCTACTCAAGTCATCCGTGAAGGTAAGAACATAACGATAACCACCGCACGATGCTACACTCATTGGACCACACACATCGGTATGTATGATTTCCAATAAGTCCGTAGCTCGCTCCATCATACCAGAAAATGGAGTCTTAGTCATTTTACCCATCAGACATGCTTCGCATCTTTCAAGTGATTCAAAATCAAGTGATTCAAGAAGTCCATCGAAATGGAGTTTCTTCATACGTTTCACTCCGATGTGACCAAGACGACAGTGCCACATATAGGCCGAATTATCGCTTGATTTCAAACGTTTAGCCTCAATGTTGTTGATATGTGTATTTCCACTATCGAGATTCAATAAGAATAGACCATCTATCAAAGGTGCATGTGCATAAAACATATTACTCATATAAATAGAACAACCATTATTCTCAGAATTAAACAAGTAACCGTCTCGCAATAAACAAGATCCCGATATAATGTTCATGCTCAACGCAGGCACTAAATAACAATTATTTAAGTATAAAACTAATCCCGATGGTAGATGAAGAGGTAGCGTGCCGACTGCGATCACATCAACCTTTGATCCGTTTCCCACGCGCATCGTCACCTCGTTCTTCACTAGCTTCCGTTTATTCTGCAGCACCTGTTTCGAGTTACAAATATGAGCAACCGAACCAGTATCAAATACCCAGGCACTACTACGAATACTAGTGAGATACACATCAATAACATGTATATCAGATATACCTTTCTTCTTGATGTTGCCGTTCTTCAAATCCGCCAAGTACTTTGGGCAATTCCGCTTCCAGTGACCTACTCCCTTGCAGTAAAAGCACTCAGTTTCAGGCTTTGGTCCAGCCTTGGTTTTCTTCGTCGGCGTGGTAACTTTCTTACCACCCTTCTTGAAGTGTCCCTTTTGCTTAGACTTGCCCTTCTTGAATTTGGTGGTCTTATTGACCATCAACACTTGGTGCTCTTTCTTGATCTCCACTTCTGCAGATTTTAACATAGCAAATAGTTCTGGCAACTCTTTGTTCATGTTCTGCATGTTGTAGTTCATCACAAAGTTCCTGTAACTTGGTGGCAATGACTGGAGGACGCGGTAAACCCCCAAAGCATTAGGAATCACTATACCCAAGCTTTGAAGTTTGTTTGCGTGCCCAGACATCTTAAGCACATGCTCACTGACGGAGCTGCCCTCTTCCATCTTGCAGTTAAAGAACTTTTCAGAAGCTTCATAA
Source organism: Avena sativa (assembly GCA_916181665.1). Taxonomy (NCBI): domain Eukaryota; kingdom Viridiplantae; phylum Streptophyta; class Magnoliopsida; order Poales; family Poaceae; genus Avena; species Avena sativa. The sequence continues at coordinate 20,384,030 of OV702285.1, forward strand.
CTTTCAATTGCCGCATGAGTCTCAAAAATTAATTTGAGATCCTCGACAATATCATATGGGTCTGACTCTTCAAACCTTTTCTGAAGCTCCGATTCTAAACCATACAAGATAGCACACTGAACTATGGAGTACTGATTCTTCCGAGCGAGGTAAACATTCTTTACTTCATCGGGAGCATCAGCTGCAGGTGGGTCACCCAGCGGTGCATCCAGCACATAGGTCAAACTACCAGCTGTGAGGACAATCCTCAAATTGCGGAACCAATCCGCGAAGTTGCTTCCATTGTTTTTCAACTTTTCTTTCTCTAGGAACGCATTAAAATTGATGGTAGGGGCTGCCATTGATCTACAACATATTTGCAATAGTTTAGACTAAGTTTATGACAAATTGAGTTCAGATTAATTAATGAAATTAAACTAGGTGAACTCCCACTCAAAACAACATCCCTCACATTGTTTTAGTGATCACACGAACCAAATCCACTACATCAACACCGATCATCACGAGAGTTGATATAGTTTCAATGGCGAACAATCATCATGTTCATCATATCTACTATATGATTCATGCTTTACCTTTCGGTAATCCGTGTTCATGAGACCATGTCTGTACATGCTAGGCTCGTCAAGATCAAACCTTAGCCACCGCATAAGCAAATCTGGCTTGCTTACGTTGTATACACTTGCGGAATCTAACACACCCGATCATCACGTGGTGCTTCGAAACAACAAGCTTTAGCAACGGTGCTAACTAAGGGCGAACACTTTATGATTTGAAATTCATGTGCATGAGGGATCATCTTATAATGCTACCGTCGTCTACTAAGCAATACAAGATGCATAAAGGATTAACATCACATGCAATTCATAATATGTGATATGATATGGCCTTTCTTCTTTGTGCTTCCGATCTCCATCTTCAAACACGAACATGATCTCCATCATCACCGGCATTGCATCAAGGTCAATGACGCTTCACCATGGTTGTCGTCCACCGGCTTCAACTATTACAACTACTTTGAATAGACACGCGGGTCTTAACATAAATTAAAGACAACCATATGGCTCCTGCCGGTTGCCAACTTACAATAAGGAACATTGCATACATCAAATATAATCACAATCATGGCCATATCACATCACTGCACACCCCTGCAAAACAAAGTTAGACGCTTCTACTTTCTTTGCATATTTTACGTGGTTTGGGGCTTTCGATAAGTGTCGTTCTAACTTACGAACAAGAACCACAACATTGATACTAGCATTGTTGATTACCCGTTGTAAATTGGATCTTAACTATGCTAGGAGAAACAGGCACCCGCAAAGCCACTTATGCAATACAAGTTGCATGTCAAGCGTGGAGCAAGTCTCATGAACGATGTCATGTAAGGTTAGCCCGGGCCGCTTCATCCCAACATACCGCAAGATGCAAAGTACACAAAAAGCAATCTACAATAAAAGCATCAACGCCCACAATGACCATTGTGTTCTACTCGTGCAACAGATCTACATATAGACACGGCTCTGATACCACTGTAGGGGTTCGTAGCATGGAAAACAAAAAATTTCTATCGCATACAAACAAACAAGCCAAGATCTATCTACTAGATTGTAGCAACGAGTCGATGGAATAACTTACCCTCGAAGATTCCAAAGCGTTTAACGAGAGCGGATTCTCGTGGGTGATGTAGTCGTACTCTTTCCGATCTCAAGATCGTGTAGACGATCCTTCCGGCGCCACGTTCCGGCAGCGCTCCCGCAGTCGGTCACATGTTTGGTACTCGACGAAGACCTTCCTCTCCCTTGTTCCAGCAGGCAGCGGAGGTTGTAGCACTCTCCTCGCGATTCCGGCAGCACAACGGCGTGGTACCGGAAGTAGAGGGGAAATCCCGCAGGGCTTCGCCTTAAGCCGGTGCGAGTATGGTGGAGCTTATGAGGGAGGCTATTAGTGGTCTAGTAATTAGACACACCAATTAGAAGGCTCAAAACCAATTAGAAGGCTCTAAACCGCTGGCTAAAGCAATTAGAAGCTCTAAACCAAAACGGCTCTAAACCTGAGATTTAGAGGTGGAAACTTGTGTGTTCTAGGAGGGAGCCCTGCCCCTCCTTTTATAGGTGGGGAGGCGCGGCCAGGGGAGGGGAGTCCCTCCCCAAGTCGGCCTTGGGCTGGGCGCTGGCTTGGAGGAGTGGGACTCCTCCTCCAAGTTGGTTCCAACTCCTCTTGCTTGTTTCCCACAGTTTCCTGTTTCCCACAGTTTCCTGTTTTAGCCGTTTGACTTTCAAACTGGCAATTTGACTTTCATGTTTTTGGAACAGCAAGAACACTTAGTACATGATGCAATCATTCAATGACACACTCATGTACCCTCCCCCCCCGGAGTGCCGGACAATCCGGAACCTTCTAGAACATTCCCGATGAAAACATCGGAATCATTCCCGAACTCCGAAACGGGACTTTCCTTATATGAATCTTATTCTCCGGACCATTCCGGATCACCTCGTGATATCCCGGATCCCATCTGAGACTCCGAACAACATTCGGTCTCTTTCTTATAATACCATAACTACTCAAACAACGTCGAATCCTTAAGTGTGTCTCCCTACGGTTCGTGAATTATGCGGACATGATCGAGACATTTCTCCGAACAATAACCAATAGAGGAATCTGGAAATTCATATGGCTCCCACATATTTCTACGATTACTTTGCGATCGAATGAACCACTTACATACGATACCAATTTCCCTTTGTCTCACGATATGTTACTTATCCGAGGTTATGATCGTCGGTATCTCTGCATACCTAGTTCAACCTCGTTACTGATAAGTACTCTTTTCTCGTTCCCGTGATATGTGATCCCTTGTGACCAAGTCACATGCTTGCAAGCCAATTGGATGACATTCCACCGAGAGGGCCCAGAGTATATCTATCCGTCATGTGGATGGACAAATCCCACTCTTGATCCATGTGTTTCAACCAATACTTTCCGAACACTTAATGCCACCTTTATAGCCACCCAGTTACGGTGTGGTGTTTGATGTCATCAAAGCATCCATCCGGTAAAGGTGATATGCATGATCTCATGGTCGAAGGAATTAGGTTACTATGTATCAGAAAGCATATAGCAATTGAACTATTGAAATGACTTGATCTTTATGCTACGCTTATCAATAGGAGTATGTCCACCATATCATTCTCCTAACGATATGATCTTGTTGTTGATAACATCTCAATGTTCATGATATGGAAACCACAATCATTTAATCAACCAACAAGCTAGTGAAGTATAGAGGCTATACTAGGGACTTCAATTTAAGTTTACAATTCACACAAGTATTAATGTTTCCTTGTTAATACTATTATAGCATGAATATAAACATTTATCATAAACACAAAGATATAATAATAACTATATTTATTATTGCCTCTAGGGCATATCTCCAATAGCAGGGTCCTGAACTCCCTGCTATAAAGGAAGAGTAATATGAAGTGTTTCCCTACAAAGGTAACCAAGGTAAAAATTTAAGAATTATAGATGAATCTTAAATCCTCTCATTGCAGCTATACACAGAGGCATTTTCACCAAGCTTGGTGCACCAACACTCGCTTGAAAGCGAGAACTTGTTCATCTACACGATGCCGATACACCATAAGCGGGTACGACTCCGACCGAACTCTACTCCAAGATGCTCCAAACTGGTATGTATAACCTCACCTCGAGTCGATATCCCTTGGGATCCAGGTGGGTAATGTATGGAGCATCCTATTCTGGCTTTATGGCTTTAAAGAGAGCGCTTCCCGGGAGGCAACCCGGAAGTCATTAGGCGTCTTTCTTAGTTTTGTGTTTTGAGTTTAGTTGTATTCATGTTGCATTGGAACTTTTATTCTTTGCATGTATTTCTATTAGAGCAATCTTGTGGTAGTTTTCAAAAGGTAGAATTTATTATCACTATATTATGTGTTACATAACTCGGTTGTACTTAAATCCCGTTTTATACGTGCTAATGTTGGTCAAAAAATAAAGTTGTCATTTTTCTGTAAAAACATGGTGTTTCTCTAAGTTTCAGGTTAATAAATAATTCTCGAAGAAAAAGGTAAATTTTGGCGACTCCAGAAGGTTTAACGACCAACTATACGGCAGGAATAAAAATTGTGGCCGTATAGTTGTGGTCATATAGTTATCGAGGCCTTCGTCAAATTTATTTTCCAGGACACAGAAGGTTTAGCGACCAACTATACGGCGGGACCTTTTTGGTCCGGCCATATAGTTGCCACCGTATAAAAATCGACACCTTCTTAGAATTCTTTTTTCAGAATACTGCACGTCTGGCGACCAACTATACGGCGGGAAATATTTTTCCGATCATATAGTTCTGGTCGTATAGTTGGTGTGACCACAAAATTACTATGGAAAGGTAACCCAAGTATCAAAATTTCGATATACTTTCTCCCTACTTCCTCTAAAACCCCGAAACTCCACATGGGATCTTCTCCCTTGATCGAGGGGAAGCCGGATATCTGTAAGCAATAAGAGTTCTACCGTAGAAACTTCCTAGACTGTAATTCTCTATAGAAGTTCATGTTTTCTTTTGTACTTTTCTTTTATCGGTGGGGTAAATGAACTATGTTCGTATACCAAACCGATGTATTTTTGTGTGTGTTATTTTCGCAAGGACTTGAACCTTGTGTGACGACGTGTATGGTAGTGCCAACCGTGCAAATACTCGCATGAGCCACTTGGTTGCTTCAATTCAATATGCCTACCTATTAATGTCTGGTAAAACTTTCCAACTCGAACCTCTTTTAATAAGCACATAGGGGCTGCACACTCGTGTCTCATATCCTGTTTCACTTATACCTCATCACAATCTAGGAGAGGCATCTTCTAGAACTAGTTTGTTGACTTAAGCATGGTATTTAGGTTGATGAACCTACTTAGTGGGACTTGTATTTTTATCACTTATGAGCTAAACCCGTGTCTTCAAAAACACAAAAATATTTCATTTTCTTTTTAGTTTCTGAGCAGGTTCTCAAGGAAGGCACACCGGACCATATCAAGAAACACATGTTGAAGCAAATGTTGTTTGTCCATCGAAAGAGAGGTTACCTTATCTTATGGTAAAAAGTGTCACCCTTGCTTTAACTTAAGCTTGGGGAGGTAACCACTCTCTTTTGATAACTGTAGTTTCTCTTTTGTTTTCATGATCTTCTCAAGTCGGTATTTGAAAAGTTCTTAGATTGGGGAGGTTATCTTGCATGCATAAAGTCGTGTGCAATGTTCTTTATCTTAAAAAGTTTTCATGCAATTGTGTATCCCTCTGTTTTTGAATGCTTGCTTAGGTGAGTTTTTGTTCATATTTATATAAGGGATATACTTGCTCATGTTAGGCCCCATAGGAGACAAGCGATAGCTTTGATGCACCTTGTTCAACTTTTATCTAGCTTGTGAAAAATATTATGATCCTCTAAATATACATTGCCATGTTATCTACATTTTGAAAAAATAAATAATAAATAAGTTCTTTGGAACTTGCTAGTTTTCACTGTTCAGAATTGTCTTAAGTGAATGGTTATGGAGTAGCACAACCCCATAGTGTTGGAAATGATGGTCTTAATATATGCTTACTAAGTGAGTTTTCAAATAAGAAATGATGTTTCAAAGTTTCGAGATTACGTATGCCAAAATTTTGTCTTGGAAATCAAAGTGAGATATTGCTTTATGCGTGTCTTGTGTCACTATCGCACTACATGGGATGCTAATAAATCTACTAGACTTTCTACAATCCAAAAAGAGGAAACTCTTGGGGTTTGGCTATGAGTTGCCCAACATATGTAGCGAAAATGCTATATTTGGGTATGCATTGGTATTCTCATGGACCTGCGTTAAAATAAAAAGTTGGAATACTCCTCTGACCGTTATGAGAAATCATCATACCGAAAAAGGAAACCTTGGTAATGGTCACGAGTGTTCTTCCTAGCCTACACAGTCTCGATTGAACATATACCAATCTTTTGGCATGGTCTCGTTACTAAGAAATAGATTTTCTATGAGCTCAACAATCGAAGTTTGCACTTGAGAAACTTTAATAGATGGCATGAGTGGGCAGCATTGGAAAACTCTATCTCTATTTATGATTGACAACTAACCGTGTTCTGCTTTGTCTTATACAAATAAAAATTCAAAAATATAATAAAGTGCGTATAGAAGGATCACAAGTTTACTTGCAAGCTAGATTTAACTTTGTCATGTGGCACAAAAGTTTTTGACTAATCTCTAGTGGTTTGGAATAATATAACTGATCTTATATTGCCTTGTATGATTATGTGCACTCTTGCTTTGAGCTTGTAGGAAAAACAAGGATACAGTGCATTAATTTTCAATGAAAAGCAAGATCACATCCATTAAGTTATCGATACCTTTTGCTCGAGGACGAGCAAGATCTAGCTTGGGGAAGTTTATGGTTGTGATAATTCAGCACTTTTTAGCTATATAAATTGTGTCATTTGCCTATCATATCATGCTCCATCTAACTATTGCTATGCGTGATATGTATGATTACTTGTTTTCCTTACATTCAATATGAGCTTTGCACATTTAGTAGTTTAGGTAGAATTTTATCCCTCTTCCTTGTCTTTGACATGTGTGTAGGTGTTGATGATTATTATGGATAAAACAAAGGAAAAAGGAACAAAGAGAGCATAGTATGGAGGAGTTGCAGGGACCAGACTTAGCCATTTGAGAGGTTGGAAAAGTGAAATTTTCCAACTTATCAAAATAAATATACAAGATAATGGGGTTTTAGCCCTCATCGAGACGAATCCAACGAGCCCAAGAACACAAAAGCGGAGTTCGTATGAAGAAATGACGACGAAAATACGGAAGACACCCAAAGGTTTAACGACCAACTATACGGCGGGAGCAAAAATTCCGGCCTTATAGCTCTCGCCGTATAGTTGCCAAAAAGGTCGCAAACTAAAGGATTTCGCTCCCCGGAAGCTCCAGAACCTTCCCTAAGTCATATGTCGGTATCGGGGGAACCCTAGGGCACCCCAAGGCCAATATAAAGGAGGGAGTGGTCAAGGGGGATAGGAGAAAGCCAACACCAACCATATACAAGATCTAGATCCCGTCTACTGCCTCCATGACGGCGCCCTGCCGCCGTGCCGCCTCCATAGCCTCTATAGCTCCACCAAGTTCAAGATCTCCATCAAAACCATCAAGCCATCCAAGCAAGAAGAGGAGGATAAAGAGGGCGTCGCCATCACCATGCCGATGCCACCATCACCGCACCGTCATCACCATCTCCATCACCGCTACTCCTTCATCCTTCCCCATCATGGTCTCCGTTATGGGTTGTAACATGGCTTGAACCCCCCTTTATTAATGTTATGATGATTTGAGTAATTGAAGTGTGGTGTGTTCTTGTTAATTAATATGTTATCATGATATTATTCTAGTGATTAGAGATGTCCAATCTATTGTTGAGGAATTTACTACGGATTCACGGAGTGTCACAAAACTTATCATTAGTCTCTGCTCTTCCATGGGTAGAACCAATAGGCTATTTGCTATAAGTGATTTGTGGAGGCAATAACAGCTTAGGATGCATCACCCAGAGTTCCCCAAGATCACTCATGATATAGATAGGTATAGTGTTGCGAATTGCTTGTTGACCCCAAAGTGACAGCCGAGATATCTTGTGACTAGCACACTACTTGCTTAGGAATACGGTTGTCCATATAACTTAATGCCTTTGCTCTGGTTTACCTTGATTGGTCTTGTTACCTTAATACACTATTCTCTTACGAGATGAACCATGTCCGAAGGGGGTGTGGATAATTGAGTTGTCTACCACTTACCAACGGTGGGAGACAACATTATTTGAGGGACCGCCACAAGTACAGTTTATAGATATTCCATAAGCACTTATCATGCACACCGGTATACACAACATTACTCGAGGAATCATAGCATTAATATTTCATCTCATTGCATTCACCTCTTTTAGTTTTACTTTTGTTCTAGTTTTCTTCTAGTCCTAGTAGTAGTTGTTCCAATCATCTTAAATTCATTTATCCTAGCAACCTATAGAGTAGACTATTTCCAAACCACTATTTGGGTGCGATCGTGTCCGCATTGTCAACATGGCCGCGGGGTCGCGTTTGCCGATATCCCATCGGGACAAACTCTTTAAATATTTGCGGCTACAAGTACTGCAATATCCCTGTTATTGGTGCAGGAACCCAGTCATCATATGCAATCCTTTCTTTCTATTTTTCCTGCATAGATAATGATGTTTGATTATGGGAATCACAACATTAAAGTCAAAGATACGAGATTTCCAACAACCCAAAGAAATCAGGAGTCGTGGAAAGGAGGCAGAAGCTTTAACGACCAACTATACGACGGGAATAAAATTCGGGCCATATAGTTCTGGCCGTATAGTTGCCACTGACACCGCTAGGTCAAACAAAACAACTTTCATGAAGGGACCCCTATATAAAGAGGCCTCAGGCGACGAGAAAAACGCCCCTGAGCCCCACAGAACACAACACCGAAGAGCCACCAGAGGAATAGATCTAGATCTAATCTCCAAACCCTTCTCCTCCACCATAGCCATATTCCACCACTTGTAATAGCAGATATCATCTCGCGTTGGTGACATTGTAAGACTATTACTATCAATCTCATGATTTCCATTACAATGTTTATGATTGTTTATTTCATCTCTCTGTGTGATTAATTCTCCTTCGGCTAAGGGCTTCGGCCTAGCCATATAACTTTGTGCATGTTATTTGTCATAGATGGGATCATGTATTAGTTTCTATGACATAATGATTATTGTACCCTCTCTTGCCTCAATCTAAGGACTTGCCAGGTACCCAAGACCCCAAGGATTGATCCAGGTATAGGGAGTGTATGTAATGACTAATCTGCAAGATGAGAACCCAAATGACAGAAAGGGTAGTCCAACTGTATGTGAGGGCTTTACTTGGGATTCACGGTGACGTCACTATGCATGTAATTAGTTCTCTTTCTTATATGGATGAGACTATTAGGTTATTGCTATAAGCGGTTGCATAGGCAATAGCAATTATGGATGCACTGCCCACATATAATTATCTTGCTCTAACAATTATATGCACACTTTATTATTATCTTTTATTACCATCAGATGTTTTGCATAGCTATAGGTGAAATCGAAAGCCCCTGGCCCTCTCTCTCCATCATCGACAATAATAAAGGACAGCAAATTCCTGGTCCGGTAAAACACAAAAAGAGTTCTAAAACTCCCGAAGGTCCATTAAAGTAACTTTACTACGCTTTCTGCTTCCTGAAGATTCGATCTAGTAGGGAAAAAAGAGCTATACTACATCCGTAATCCAGATCGAAGGTATCAATGACGACGAGAATGGTCCCATCAAGTCAAATACCCATACATCAAATGGTTCAAGAGGTAGTGAATAGTTCATAGGCATTTCATTTCTCTTACGAATGTTTCCAACACGTTGACATTTGTCACAAGCTTTAACATAGTTAGCACACTCTTTAAATAAAGTAGGACAATAAAAACTAGATTGTAATTCCTTTGCAGCGGTGCGGTCTCCTGCATGATGTCCTTTATAAGGACTGTCATGACAATCTCTTATGATATCCTACTACTCAAATTCAGGCAAACAACATATAATAATACCATTTACACTTCTTATAAAGGAATGGATCATCCCAAATTAATGCCTAAGATCATAAAAGAATATCTTTCTTTGTTGGGAAGTGAAGTGTGGTGGCATAATTTTCCCAACAATAAAGTTAGCATAATCAGCAAACCACGGGGAGGCTACTCTATCACTAGATACATTAATGTTTGCTAGTTTTTATCAACAATATGTAAGTCAAATTCTTGTATAAAAATAACCCATCTAAACAGATCATAAAAGTTCGGTAGAAAGATCATTCAAGTACTTCAACAATAATTGTAACTGTTTTCGTTCTTCAGAAGCACAATAGTTTATGAATATATTAAGAGCACATTCGACATCATCATTCTCGGATATAGAACCTCTAAAAACTCCCTTAATACTTTAGCATGCATAATAAATAAAAGACACACTATTTATTTTGGATTTTTGATATACGAAAATTAAAGAAAAGTGCAAAACTGAAAATAAATTTGTAAATATAAAAGAGCTATACAAGCAATAAAAATAAATGAAGGAAACGAAAGACAAAAACAAGAGAACCGAAAATGCTTTGAATATCTCACATAGGTGCACCTCCCCAATCTTTGATTGTTGCACAACTTGAAAAATTGTGTTGTTACTATCTCCCAAGAAATACTCTTGCATACATGGGAGATGGACTATCCTTCAAGCTTGTGCAGATGTTACTTCTATCTCCCTAAAAACGACATAAAAAAATACTCCTAATGACATCAATCTATGTGGATACCGATTCGTTGAGACTCCAAACACAAGTGATGTAGTAAGGGTGTTTTATCCACAAGGGTGACTCAATGTTAAATAGGAAGTAAAATGTCTACTTATCCTTTTCCAGCAACCTGCAGAACACGATTGAGTTGCATTGTGTCCCCAACTCCACCAAGTTCTTTTCAAGCACAAGGTTTCACATTGGAATAAAAAACAAACTAGTAAAACTAAATAAACTAAATGCAATGAAAAAACTGAAAGTAATATGCAAGATAAACAATAACTAAACTAGATACAATGCAGAGGTAAAGCGTAAGTGTGATGATAGTAATGCAAACTATATGCAAAAGTAGTAGATGTTTTTGTATTTGTGGAATAAATAAGTGCTGAAAATATAAGTGCTTGTAAATTCAAGTAAAAAAAGTGTTTCTTATGATTAAAAAAGGACCGGGTTTTATAGTTTCACTTGTCTACTCTCTCATAAACATGATGAACTCAAAACAGTCTCAAAGGAAACATAAATATTGATGTAAATTTATAATGTGTCTAATACGCATTATATATGAGTATCATCATGTCCTATGATTGATATGGTGAAACACAACCCACTAATACTAGTTTCTCTAGTAAGAAAAAACTCCGCAAAGTAGATTTAATATACACATAGTATTTCCTATAGGATCAATGTCATGAGTCAAACTGCTCTTCTATCATATGGAAATTATAGAACCCCAATAATTTTCTGTGTATTGATCTGACTCTCGTGGGGTATATATAGAGGTACAAGAAGGGAGATATACTTGGAGTACAACAAGGTCTAGCAATCCTAGTCTATTTCTAGATTGACACCTAAATATATTCTAACAGAGGCAACCTCGAGATGTGAAGAGCCCGACGACAAAAGGGGAGACCTCGTAGGAACCAAATCATGACGACAATGTGAGGTGAAGTATGGCGGGGCATCGACACGGGGTGAAGGCCATCGGTTCCCCAAGGCAGGACGGCTCATGGTGCATCCCACCAGGGCCGAGCTATGTGACACGAGGTGAAAGCCACCATGCCCTCGAGCTGGACAACACAAGATGAAGGACGTCGGACCCTGTTCAAGGGAAGCATGGGGGTGAATGGGAGGGAAGGGTGATGCCTGAGAGAAAAATGAATGGGACAGGAGGACATCGTCTTGGAACAAAACATGGATGTGAAGCCAAGGCAGCGAGTAAGAACTTGGGCAGAGCCGCTGGTGGAAGTCGTGGTGCACCTCGAAAGTTCTCTCGGAGGGGAGGACGAAGGGAACAATATACATAGGGTGGGTGAGACGGTTTGTCGGTTTGAACGCCAAAAGTGTTGGTTTTTTGGCTAGGGGTTTGAAATAGCTATATTCAAGTAAATTTCAATTGGGTAGCAACACATGGACATATGTGCTATTTATTACTAATTTATATCGACATAGGCAACATATCAGAGTAACATTATTATTTTCACACAAAAAAGGAAACATGGTAGGCTAGAAAGGCGAAGTGCTGCAAAATATAACTAGCACTCTAGCAGATTAGCACAATGAACTCTAGAGGTTCAACACGTGCATACTTAACACATCAAATGTTCCGTGCAATCGATCTCGCCTATGGATAGAGCTGAGTGATTGAAGTAAACCCCATAACAGGCCTTGTCTCGTAGTTGCTAAACCCTGCATCCATGAATATCTTGCGCCATTGTTGCTCATCGCGCTCTTTGCCTGATGTCACTGCCATCATGAGCAGATCGAACTGGAGCTGGACTTGGAGCATGTCTTTGGAAGGCGACGACCCGACGAGCATGTCCACGATGATCACTTTCCCGCCTGTATGGATCGCCTTCTTGCACCGCGTCAGGATCTTCACGCAGTCTTCGTCGTCCCAGTCATGCAGCACATGCTGTGATCGAAACCATGGACGCGGCTCAGTCTGTTGAATATATCTCCGGAAAATCAAGAAATAAAACGATGGAGTAGATTACGTGCCTTGAGCAGCACAGCATCGGCGGACGGGACGGATTTCATCATGTCGCCGGCGATGTAGTCGACGGCACCATCCGCGTCGGCCGGGATGGACTCGATGACGTTGGGAAGGTCCAGCACAGAGCACTTGACATGCGGGAAGGCCCCGGCGATGGTCCTCGCCACCGTGCCAGTACCGCCGCCGACGTCGACCAGCGAGCTCAACCCCTCGAAAACGTCTCGCTCGCATACGACGAAGTCCATCATGAACCGGCTGTAGGACGCCATGCCGGCGTTGAAGAGCCGGTTCATCATCTCCGCATCATCACCGCAGCCCATGATGCCCCACAGGTCTGCGCCATGGGCCATCCTGAATGGCGTCTCCGCCGCGGGGTCGTCGCTCTCGAACCAGTCTGGGAGGTGCAGGGCCGCTCCGGCGAGGTGCTTGCCGGTGTGGGTGAGCACGAACGGAGCGAGGCTACTGTCGTCGTCCACGAGGAGGCGAGAGACCGGCGTGAGGCGGTAGATGCCCTCCTCCCCTGCGGCGGCAACATCAAGATCAACGCTAAAGATACCTGATGCGGCGAGGAACCTCATGAGGCGAGGCAGGTAAGGCCTTCTGCTCTCGGGCATTGGGACGGTGGCCAGAATGTCGGCGAGGGAGGCGCCTCCGCCGCAGAGATGGATGGCTTTGGGGATCCCGAGCTTGATGGCGCAGTCAAGGGCCATGGATTTGAGGTAGCCGAAGGTGATGTTGCAGAGCTCGGCATATGCTTCTATGTTGGATGCCATGGCCACGAATGACTCGCGGGCGCTTGCCTTGACCCTTGAGCAGGCTAGTCGGGTACTCGGGTTCCCTGATGTATTTATACTAGACAATGGCGCGTACAAGTTAAGTTTATAGAGAAAACTAATTGTATTTCCAAGCACGTCAATTTTTGTGCTGGTATTGTGATTCGAATATACTCCCTCCGTTTTAAAACATAAGACGTTTTAGCTTTATAAAGCAAATGTATCTAGACTTGTTTTAGTATGTAGGTTCACTCAACTCTAGGAGAATCTACATGCTAAAAGAAGTCTAAATTCATTTTCTTCACAAACCTAAAACATCTTATATTTTAAAACGGAGGGAGTAATATCTTTGCTAATACTCCCTCCTTTTCAGAAATATAAGACATTATAGCGTTGTGAATCGAAGGGAGTACTAGCTTAATGTTGGTGTCCGCACGAGTTGTTGCTTGCTTGCTTGCTTGTGTTCTCCATGCATGTGACCAGATGACTAGAGGACCCTCCTTTTCAGAAATATAAGACATTTTAGCGTTGTGAACCGAAAGGAGTACTAGCTTAATGGTGGTGTCCGCACTAGTTGCTGCTTGCTTGCTTGTGTTCTCCATGTGACCAGATGACTAGAGGAACGTTTAATCGCCTGATTGGGCAATCCGTCAAGTTATCTTCATCGAGTTTTGGATAATCCTGCAAACGGGTGGACAGGCCTGGTCAAGAGGGTAACCTGTGGTAATACAGTTGAACATTAGCACAATCTATTAAGGTATATGAAAGTGTGAAATTGATATTTCCATGCACAACATCTTTTGTGATGAAATTATATGAGGTGTGATTTGGTTATCTTTAGGAGTTGTCCCTGGATAAGGAACAACATCTATCTATCTATTTATTCTTTATTATATACTAAAAGCAATATAAGAATGTTTTTCAAGACGCATCATCCAAAAATTAACTTAATAATTACTACAAAATATCTACAAAATATCATTAGATAGATAATGAAATATATTTTCTTATGATGTCTACAAAATATCATATTTATTGATAGTTTTTTCTAAAAATTTGGTCAAAGTTCAGTTGGTTTGACTTTTCAAAAAAAATATAGACCTTAAGCCTTGAAATAGAGGGAGTAGATCTAAAATTTGTGGTTAGGATTTATCAAAAGCAAATAGTCACCCACAACTGTGTATGTACTCGGTTTGATGTGGATTTGACACACTCTATTGTCGTACTACATAAAACGTGAAATGCAAAACCGGTCTATGCTAAGACACGTGTTTTCATAGGACTGTAGTTTTTTTTGAACGGATATAGGAGTGTAGTTTTAACTTCTTTAAACTAGTACTCGTAACATATATCTTGTTCTATTAATTTTTGTGTGGCGCGCCTCCTCTATGGCCGTACCAGATAAAACGTGTACCCTCTTCAAATTAACATGTCGCGTTGCACTGTAACATATTTTCGTGCGTGCTATACGCCTACACCAGGAAACGCACGCATGTGCATGTGAACGGGAGTTCTTAAAAAAAAACATGTAGGAATACATGACATGTGTAAAACATGCACTTACGTAAAGACTTGCACGATACAAAACATTGGCAAGCAGGCCAAACCACAAACTTGGTAGCTAAGCCCTAATCGCGTCACCGCTGCGAAAGAACGACACCACTAACCTGAACAGTGCCCACGCATCATGAAAGTTCCGAACGCCACCAAATTTTTTTCAAAAAATAAATAAAATTATTGCTCTGGTTTTTCAATTTAATAGCAATGTTACATCAGGAGCTACATATTCATACACAGAAACAGCAAGACAGAGATAACGTCATCAAGACTCAAGAGGCATCTATTACTGAATTTAAGTTCATCTAGAGCTCAATATTCGACTAGATAGCACCATCTATCTGGAGGGGTGACATCTCTAAATTCAATTGACTAGTACTAATCATTATAATAGATAGGAGATGTGAGATCACTATAGTGCAATTTGATCCTTTTAAGAGTATTTTCCTAAATACTCATCCACTACGCTTCCACCAACGTGAAACCGCACACTTGTGCAAGTTCTACCCAAGCAGGGGCAGCCGTAGAAGCTTATGCCCACTTCATTTGTGTTATGAACACTATAGACTTGCCGCTCACTATGATTATGTTGGCCATTCCTACGACGTCCTCATCTTCGCCAATGTTGATCTTTTCCAAAATTTCACGACTAGCATAACATAGGATATATTGTGCAAAATTTAAGAAACAACGGTTAGATAATAAAACTTAACTGCAACTGTTACAATTGCGACAAGAAGATAACAAAGAACGAAAACGAAAAACACAGCAAGGGGGACACAGATTTAACGTGGAAAAACCTCTCCAACAAAGAGAAGAAAAAACCACGGGCGTCAGCCAGCGAAACTTCACTATATCGAGGAGTGTTTACAAACGCCGGGGATTTCACAGATGCAACTCATCCCAACCGGCGGCTTACAAGGGGTTTATATATCGGTGGAAACCTAGGTCTTCGACGATCCGTACCGTACCGCGGGGGGCTGTCGCCCCCCGCACCCCCCACAGGCGTCCCCGTTGGGCAGGGTGTGGGCCAACTTCAAACTCGTTACACTCGGCCCAAGCCTCCCGCGACGGGTCTCGCTCCACTCGTCAGAAGTTGGCCTATACTTTGTAGAATTTAGATCAACATATAACAGCAACAATATAAATGAACAACTTAGGCACTTAGCAAACAACATGTTCGATTAAAGCATACCATCATAGCTAGAAAGTTCTCAACAAGAACCATATAGAAGGTTCTGCATCTCCCACTTAGTAGTGTAAGCCGGCCTTCCGAACCACTTGATGCCACGCGTGACGCCTCCAGTCGCCACACTTAGCGCACACACACACACACGATCCATTTGCTACATATATGTAGCCGTTATAAAGTTTAGAATACTATTTTAATAACAATAATCAACCGCGGGAACAAGGGTGGCTAGACGACTGTATATGGCTAACATTTTAAAATACTAACAAATGCATCAAAATCCAACTACAATAATCTTGCTATCTTATCATCTAACTATACTAACAACAATATCTAAAATCCACCTAAAATACTTTTAAATATATCCAAATCCACCTAAAATGCTAACAAATTCACCTAAAATACACAATTTCTTAAAAAATCGAAAGGGGGTGTGGGTGTCTCACTGGGGGCGGGGAGGGGGCGGCGAGGAGGGTCCGGAGGCGGGCGGAGAAGGGACGGGGTGGCGGTTGCCACAACTTGTGTATGGGGAAGCGGCGGCGTCTCGGGTGGCGGATCGACGACGAGCGGGCGGCCGGTGCAAGCGGCGGGTAGTGGTGCAAACGGAGGGGCGGACGGGAGGTGCAAGCGGAGGCCGGTGGTGCGAACGGAGGGCAGGCGGGTGGTGCGAGTGCTGGATGCAAGTGTGAGTGAGAGAGAGGGGGGAAAAGAAGCGAACACAGCTGAAGGGCAATAAGTTATTTTTTAGTTGTTTGCGTTTGATTCCTTCAACGCCGTCAGTACCACAATAGTGGTGGCGTTTAATTACATGGGAAAAAGCCACCACTAAATTTGCCCGTGATGGACCTGTTGGGTCTCATTTAGTGGCGGTGTGTAGTTGCTGAATGCCACCGGTCTGTTCTAAGCAACGTAAAACGTTGTCGCAACGCTAGATAGTGGCCAGACGTGTCTCATCGCTAAATTTCATCTCTAAGTCGCTATGAGGACGCCACTATAAAACGTCTTAGGAGCGTCTTCTTATGCACCGTCTCAAATGTTATAAAGACGTATTGTGAGCGTTTCAAAAATAAAATGAGACGTTTTCAAAAGCGTGTTTATGCTAGTGGAGGCGCTTTGAAGATGCAGAACTTATCGTCTCTACCAACATTGAGTCGCTTTATTGAATCCATGAATGGAGCTTATTTTGTATTATAGAAATATTATTTTGTTCTTCAAATATTTGCAATTTGTACCAATATACGTCATGACTAAAATAAAATTCCATCCATCAAAGAACAAAAAATATCACAAAAATACAGTGCACTGCATAGAAATATGTATTTTATTATTTGACAACAACTGTACTTTACAAGTGGAAGGTACATCCTTCCAAAGAATTACATACATGAGTGAATAATAGATGGAATCTCCGTATGTAATTTCTTAACTAAAGATAATCAATCTACTAGATCTTGAAATCATCTGCTGTTGAGTTTACTGCTTCTGCAGACTTTCTTTGCTGTCTACACTATGTCGCATAAAAAATCTTCAGAAGAACTATCCTGCAGAGGGACAACCGAACGAGCAAAAATCAATATTTAGACTATAAGCAATTTGACAGCAACTTATATATAATATGCTTATGGTCTCTGGTTAAATACCGTGTGCAGCAGAAATATTTTATCCTGAAGTTACAGTCTTGTAGAATACATACACACAGATCTGTACTAAATGAGTCCAGCAAAGCCTAATCCTGTTTGCAGTTCAAAAGACCAAGCATCAGTTCTTATACATAATTTGAACTTAGCTGCATTTAAAATAGTTATAGAAATTAAAAGTTACATTGTGCTAGTCAATGCACTTGGTGACCTCCGCTTTGCATGGCACCTCCAAATGTTGCCTCGTTTATTACCTCATGTGCAAATTTTTGATCAATATCCGTTACCAGCAGACGAACACAAGGATGACCACTAATCTGCACCATACAAGTGAAGGTAGGGAGATCTTAGAGGGGAGAGATTGAAGAGGTACCGAATCATGGAGAGTAATTAGGAAAGGGCAATCTTGATTTTGTACTTGACTAAAATAACAACTCTTTAGAAGATTACATGTATGCTTACACTGGTACATAGATCAGACTTCAAAATATTAGATAATCGCCTTGGCATTGTGTTCAGAAGATTAAGCGTATGCTTGCACTGTCTATACTTCGAAGTTAGAAAAAAAAGGAATATTACCTTGGCATTGCTTGTACGACTGCAGTATGTTGAAGGACAAATTCTTGATGCCACGATATTTATGAGTCACCCACAGCAAAATTAAAGTGAAATTGTCCTGAAAAAAATGAAAAGAAGCAAAATATGTAATATTTACTCAAATCTCACTGAATCACTTATTAGCAAGAAAAGAAAATATGAACACAATGCATGTGTTTGTTTTCATCCAACTTCGAGAAGTAATTATCCAAACAAAAATGCTAGTCTTAGGAAGAGCAGGTGAACTCATGTTACAAGGACGTGAAGTGCCAAACACTTTTTCACTTCGTCGTTGTATTTGCGCTAAATTTCAGGATTGCCGCCTCCTACATTGCTTGCAGACGATACCTAAATACATGTGTCCAACAGCCAGTCCTCCAAACAAGATGCATCCCACCACGATTGAAATTTCGTACACCACACAGATCTGACATCCGCACAATATAAAAGGAAGGAAATCACAGATCTAAGACCGTGAGGGAAGAAGGAGCCTACCGGGTACCAGCAGTTGCTCACCTCGATCGGGTTTCAGAATCGTGTGCCTCCTGGGGCTTACTTCCTTCCGGTGAATGGAAGTTGGCGATAGAAGGAGACCAGGGCGATTTCACCAGCGAAGATTGCCCGGACGGCAACAAGGCGGCGGCAACCTCCTCTGATTTGTGCTAGGGCTGGCGTTCTTTGGAAGGGGCTCGTTTTTTTCCTGTGTGGGGTAGGCCGTAGGTGGGCACTCGAGTGGGGAGATTAGCATGGGCTATAGGCCCAACTTAATGTGTAGGATCCGAGATTAGAGACGACATATATAATGTCTCACTAAACGTCTCTAGGTGTCGTACCCATTTTCATGTTGAGACGAATTTAAAAACGTCATATCAGAGACGTCTTTACATGATATATTTGTTGTAGTGAGAAGCTTCTCGATGCCTGGGCGAACATGTCTAAAACGCCATTTTCTGAAATAAAATCAGTGTGGAAAATCAGAAAATATAAGACATCGCACATCGGCAAGCCTGGACGATTGCCTGGATTGGAGGGATAGTGGATCCGCCCTTAAGGACGAGCTCCATGGAGGACGTTTTTCGATCTTTTTAAAAATCGACATTTTAAAGTTTCTAGAAAAAAACCTTAGATGTATATAACGATGACTTCTAGCTGTGTGCAAAAATCTACTGTGAAATATTCCATATTTTGGGCTGTATAAAAATGACAAATTGTTAGATCTAAGGCAATAATCAGTGTAAAAATTCAACAATCTTCAGATTTGTCAGAATTTGTTATTTTTGTGTAGGCCGCATAAAAACTATTTCAAGCTAAAATATTGCAGGAATGTAGAATAAGTCATCGTCAACATCTAGAATTTTATTTCGGAGTTTTCAAACACTTGAAAATGCTGATTTAAAAAAAAATGGGCTCCATGGAGCGCTTTGAAGCCATTTTTCAACCCAAACCCCTACTTCCAAGCCTGCTACCTATATAATATAAGAAATCCTTGTGCACACAACCTAATTCACATATGCCACTGCACTCTCCCTTAGCCACTCCCGGTAGCAAAAGCCAAATCCTATATCTGAGCTTCACCGGCCTCAAAAGAATAACTAGCTTTCATCGACTCCCGTCTCTGCTACTATACACCCTCCCCACTCTAGTCACACCAAGGCGATGGTGAGCAAGCTTTTTTTTTACAATCAATACCATATATATTTATACTGAAAATAGTACATAGTAGAGATACACAAGCCGACTTCAGCGTTTATAAAATAAAGTCTAAAAGAAAATAAACAACTCTTCGAGGTCTTCAAATTCTTCTTCTTCCATGACACGATCTTGTATTTTCCTGAAGGTAGCCGAAGGAACATGAACAGACATGTAAATATCAACGATGGTTCTTTCATAATTTTAATTTAAGCCGCAGTGCCAAGGCACACACACAACCATTAAAGTAATCAACCAATATCGGCAAGAGTACCAACACGAGTATTCAGGGAAAATAAACCGAAAAGCCCGGTCGATGTTGCCGGGAAGCCGAGAGTACAAATCACCATTGTCGAAGACGTAGCAGCCGGGGCAAATATTGTGAGGATAATCATCCTCGCGACAACCTTGAGAAAAGCTCCAAAACCGATCTGGCGTTGTTATTGGAGTGGAGGACTACTGGTGTTATTCTGATGGTGTCAGTATCGTTGCTTTGAGGATTAGTTCTCTCTAGCGGGACTTTTTTTTAATTCTTCTTTCTTTTTTCTAGGCTGTGTGCATCCGTAGAGCCGCTAGGGCATGCGTTGTTGCAGAGGCTGAGTGTAATTGGTATCCCTGTGATATTAATATATACTCTTTTTCAAAAAAAAAGATCCGAAAGACCGTACCTATAGAACTTGAATCTTATAGCACCATCATTGACGCCGGGAAAAAGATCTCGTCATCGCAGGAAGGGCCGGAGATCTCTTATTATGAACGATGCCATCTCCATTGACATAGATCCAACAAGAAGATGACTATTAAACCATAATCAAATCTTCAAAAAACACTACTTTTATTGAAAACTCCACCCATAGATCGGGTTCCCCACCCCTCCTATCGGCTAGGCCGGACGGAGGACGGGAGGAGGAGGAACCGATCTATGAAGGAGGCGGAGGTGGAGACGACGGCTAGGGCAGAGAGGCCACACGTACGGGAGGAGAAAAACCGCGATGGCGAGCAAGCTGAAGACATGCAGGTTGTCAACATAGAGTATTATCCCCCGACACAGGCTCTTAGGCCGCGCTCGAGTCCTCCAACAGCATTCCCCAATGCGCATGTGTGTTTTCATCTCATCTACACATCGTGTTTCATCTTGTTCTTTCTATAATCGATCTGATTGTGATCTGATGTCTTTTATAACCACGTTGAGGTTGTAAGCATCGGCCGCATGGAGGAAAGTAGGATCTGTGGCGATCTTAGAGCATGTGCAGCGTTACAATTTTCCTGAGTCTAAACACTGGACCAGCTGAGTCTAAGCAAAAGATTCCCTATGCTGAGTCTTGCTCTAGACACACCCCAAAGTTGCCATAACTGATTAGAATATTGTTTTTCTCCCAACCGTTTGGGCTGGCAGTTGCCGGCCGTTGTGCAATTCAATTTACTTCTCCACTAGCCGTTATACATTACAAGGACACACAACTTTCAAATATGGATCCATCTAGGCCACCAAGTTATACAAGCATGCTCACCTCCTCTATAGGAGAGTCTGAGAACCAGAACAACCAATACTACCAGCAGTTTCAAGCTTCTAACCTTGCCATGATAGACAACTCAACGGAGGCAGCCTAGTACAACTTTTCTTCCTGAGTGTGGCTCCTCACATGATGTTGTTGTGATATCCAAGTAGTTACGAACTCATGAAAGGTAAACTTTTCCTCTCTTATGATATAGGTCATGACGATGTCTATGTAGCCGGGAGGAAGTGAGGGCAACACGTACCTCATCTATTGCAAATCTATATGTCATCCAATAGTCTACATCGCTTGCAAGGCATTCATGCAGCTCATGCATGACAGTTACGTGACCCTCCAAGCAACCATCTTCTCTCATTTTGGTTAAAAGAAACTTGTCAAAAAGCTCATACTTCATAAGCCTGACTTGCGATGCGAAGATGCCCTGATAGAAGATGAAGTTATGCTCATATTTTTCGAAATGCGCGAACAAGGACGAGTCTTGATATAGTCACCTAATCCACTTGACTAACTGTAGTTTGTATAATGGGTAGGTGATGACCCACAAGTATAGGGGGTGTATCGCAATACTTTTGATAAATAGAGTGTCGATCCCAATGAGGAGCAGAATGTGTTGACTAGTGGTATGGAGCAGGAACTCTCTGTAAATACTTAGTAAACGGATTTTTAGTGGTTTTTTGATAAAGCAACAAAACAAAGTGTAAGAAAGAAAGACAACATGCAACTGGCCCAATCCTTTCTTAACAAAGGACAAGCCGGTGGAAATACTTATAAGGACCAAACGTTCTTGAGGACACATGGAAATTTTGTCAAGTGCTTTCGCTTCAAATAGCTGAGTACTCTTCTCTGGTGTTGTAAGTGTTGTGTGGGTGCACATGTGCTAACATACAGACCTTACTTGGACTAATACATAATTGTGATTAAACCCCCTGCAAGCATCCGCAACTATAGGAAAGTGATTAAGATATAAAATCTAACCACAGCCTTAAACTCTGAGATCCTACGCTCCCTTGTGCAAAGGTGTCCTAACGGGGGTTCAAGTTTCTGTCACTCCGGCAACCCCACAATTAGTAGCCAAATACATAATGCATTCCCCTAGGCCCATAAATGGTGAAGTATCATATAGTCAACGTTCACATGACACCACTAGAAGAATAGCACCACAACTTAAATACTAAACCATTGAATAATAACTCAACTCAAATCCACTACTAACAACATGACTTCTTGATGTCTACGCACTTCTATTCTTGTAGACAGTTGTTGGGCCTCCAAGTGCAGAGGTTTGTAGAACAGCAGCAAGTTTCCCTTAAGTGGATACCCAAGGTTTATCGAACTCAGGGAAGAAGTGGTCAAAGGTATTCCCTCTCAAGCAACCCTGCAATCAAGATACAAGAAGTCTCGTGTGTCCCCAACACACCCAATACACTTGTCAGGTGTATAGGTGCACTAGTTCAGCGAAGAGATAGTGAAATACAAGTGGTAACGGTGCCAGAAAATAGTTTCTGACTTGTTGTTGACGTGGGGTAACGGTGCCAGAAAAGACTTTGATGGAGCTTGACGTGGAGGTAAAGAATAAAGCAAGCAAACATGCAACAGATCTAGTAGCAAACGGTGTTTCAATGTTTAGAAACGAGGCCTAGGGATCATAATTTCACTAGTGAACACTCTCATATAAATATCCTCTCTTCATGATACTACTCTTAACTACTCTCCGGTTGGACACTCTAATCCAAGGTAGGGCTATAACAGCACACCTCAAAGTCCGCCTTCCCCAATCTATATAACCCCACACTGTCACCTTGAGCACTAGATGGTTCCAATAAAAACCACAATTTCATAGAGACATCCAACTCCAAATATAACTCATAACAAATATTCAATCTAGCCAAAGTGCCATACACGGTATGCACGCTGTCACTTTCACACACGTGGGGAAAAGCATAGATCTATTAAAGCACAAAGAGTATTTATATAGACTCAAGCCTAAGTGCCACCATGGTGTGCACGCTATCACTTTTACACACATGGGGAGAGCAGAGATCTAATGAAGCACTTGAGTAGCAAGGTAGATCTACTTGATTACAAAGCTCATGACCACAACAAGATCATGCATAGAGAGAGAGATGAACACATAGCTACCGGTAGAGCCCTTAGCCTCGAGGAAGAACTACTCCCTCCTCATCATGGGAATCAGCAACGGTGGTGGAGATTGATGGAGATGGCTCCGGGGGCACTTCCCCGTCCTGGAAGCGTGCCGGAATAGAGACTTTCTGTCCCCCGAATCTCCCCTTCGGTGGCGGCGGCGCTGCGGATGTTTTCATGGATGTTTCTGGGATGACTTAGGGTTTTTGGGTCGGAGGCATCTTATAGGCGAAGGGGGAGGCCGAGGAGGTGTCCAGAGGGCCCACACCCTCCCCAGGCGCGGGGCCAGGCTTGGCCGTCCCAGGGGGGTCTGGCCACCCTCTGGTGCCTCTATGTCCCTCCTTCTGGATTCGTGTCCCTCACAGAAAGTTATTGACTTTGGCTTTTGTCCCGTCCAATTCCAATAATATTGATTTTCTTCCTTTCTGGAACCAAAAACAGAAGAAAACAGGCAACTGGCACTGTGGCAAATTGTTAATAGGTTAGTTCCAGAAAAGATATAAAAATACCTCAAAGAAAGACAAAGCAAAACACCTCTTTTTCCATCAGAATCCAGACTCCGGCAGTTCATCCTCCAAGAATCATCCAACATGCATAAACAGATGAAAAGACATAAGTAATACCTCATAATAAGACATATATCAATGAATAGAGGCAAATTATGATATAGAATGGTTATGCAAATTGGACGTATCAGTAGGATGGTTGGTGCTATGAAAAACTCAATAATATGACTTCTATGGGAGCACAACTGAACCCAATAGTTTATCATTCCCTAAATCAGGATTTTGGTATGAAGTATTTTAAGGAACCTCCAAATTGCTATGAGCCTGTTGATGGCGCCTAGAAGCGCTTCGTCGGGAAACCCCAAGAGCAAGGTATGGAGCAGCACAGCAACAAGTCTTCCCTCAGTAAGAAACCGAGGTTATCAAACCAGTAGAAGGAAGGAAACGTCACACAGGTGTTGCAAGCAACGTGGAAACCTGCACAACACAAACTCAAGACTTTGCCCCAACGAACAGTGAGGTTGTCAATCTCACCGGTTGCTGTAACAAAGGATTAACTATATGGTGTGGAAGGTGATAATGGTTTGCAACAAGTAAACAGTAACAGTGGAAGATGTATCAATGGTAAAGATTGGACCGGGGTCCATAGTTCACTAGAGGTGCTCTCCTTAGATAAACAACATGGCATGAAGGGTAAACAAATTACAGCAAGACAATTGACAGGAACTGAGCAAGGCATAACAATGCAATACTAGACAAAAAGATCCTATGAGATTCGATTGGGCAATACAACAATATACATAGACCGCCATCCAACTTCATCTATGACTAGAAGTCCACCTTCAGGTTATCATCTGAACCCCCTCGAGTATTAAGTTGCAAGCAATAGACAACTGCTTTAAGCAAAGTGTGTAAGGTAAACAATCCACTTGTTCCATGAACAAGAGACCGTTGTTTTCTCCCTAGTAGAAACAAAACATCTACCATCGAAGAGATTTATACCACTTCCCTTGAAAAGTAGAGGCATGAACCCACTATCGAGCATAAATACCCCCTCTTGGAGTCACTAGCAACTACTTGGCCAAGATAACTACTAACAATGGAGAGCATGCAAGATCACAAATAACACATACATGATAGAATCAAATAGACAAAACCATTAATCAATTTGACATAGTAATCTCAATATCCATCGGATCCCTGCAAACACAACATGCATGATTACAAATAGATTAGATCTTGATCATGAACGGAGCTCACAAGATCTATACATGAAAGCACAAGGAGGAGATACAACCATCTAGCTACTACATGGACCCGTAGTCCAAGGTGGAACTACTCACGCTTCATACGGGAGAAGAAGGCCTCCGGGATGATCTCCCCTCTGGCAGGGTGCCGGGAAGAACTTCAGATCCCCCCGATCTAGGGACGATGGTGGCGGCGGCTATAGACGTTTTTTTGGAATATTGATCGGGTGTTTAGGGTTTTGCCATCGGGGGGACTTTATAGGCGAAGAGGCGAGGAAGGGGGGCCACTAGGGTAGCTGCACCCCCCCTCCCCAGGTGCGGCCAGCCTTAGGGCGCGCCGCCAGGGGGTGTGGCCCCCTGGTGAGCCTCCTCCGTCTCGTATTCTGGCTTCGTGTTGCCCACGGTAAAATATTTACTTTGGCTTTTGTCCCGTCCAATTCCAAGAATATTGATTTTCTGCCTTTATGGAACCAAAAATAGAAGAAAATAGGCAACTGACACTGTGGCAACTTGTTAATAGGTTAGTTCCAGAAAACATATAAAAACACCTTAAAGTATAGACAAAGCAAAGCAAAGTGGATACTAAACAAGCATGGAACATCAAAAATTATAGATACGTTTCCGATGTATCAGAGCCATCCATGTTACTGGATTCGAAGGACCATATCATCCCATACTAGTGATAAAATTGAGAGTAGTAAAAAGAAGTAGTAATGCTTTGAGGGCAAGATTCCCACCACAACTCCTGCACGTGTAACTGTGTAAGTGTACTCTTGGAAAAAAAGACAACTCAACAGAGGAAACCTAGTACAACTTTTCTTCTTTAGTGTGTCTCCTCACATGGTGATGTTGTGATATCCCAGGAGTTACGAACTCATGAAAGGTAAACTTTTCCTCTCTTATGATATAGGCCATGACAATGTCTTTGTAGCCGGGAGGAAGCAAGCGCAACACCTCATCTATCGCAAATCTATATGTCATCCAATAGTCTACATTGCTTGCAAGGCATTCATGCAGCTCATGCATGACAGTTAAGTGACTCTCCATGCAACCATCTTCTCTCATTTTGGTTAAAAGAAACTTGTCAAAAAGCTCATACTTCATAAGACTAACTTGCGGTGCGAAGAGAGTTTTCAACTTATCAACCATCTCATATGCATCGGTGTTGAAGAAGCGCACTCGCGGCTCAATCTCCATCGAATGGAGCATGGCACATTAGATAACAATGGAGGTGTCACGTCGAGCATGATAATATTTATTCTCTTGATCACTTGTTGAGTCATCGAGATAATCTCCTAGTGGTTCTTATATCATGTAGAGCAGGTCATTTATGTCGAGGGTATCCCTGAGACGTTCGTACCATTCTATAAAGTTTGACCCATCTACTTTAAGTTCCACATCATGCAAGGACTCATAGTCGAAAAACTTATTGGCCATGATCTAGATTATTTTTGAAGAATTTAGACTAAGTTTATAATACGAGTTCAAATTTATAATCAAATTATCAATTGATCTTACACCAAACCTATCATCCCTAATATGGTTTTAGTGATCACACGATCTCAATTCACTAGACCACCCCTGATTGTCATGGACGGTGATATAGTTGCAAAGGTGGACAATGCAGTATTGATCACATCATTCATGTGACTCATACTCGACCTTTCGATCTCTTATGTTCCGAGCCCATGCCTGTACATGTTAGGATTGCCAATTCAATCTTAGTATATTGCAATGCATACATAGCTTACACCCATCGAATGCGAACGCGAATGTTGATATGCACTTGATCATCATGTCTTGCTCGATAACAATGTACTTTCTTGGTTTAGGGATCATCTTATATAATGCTAATGTCGTGTATCTAATACTCCCTCCGATCCTAAATAAGTGTCACAGTTTTAAACTAGAGTTAGTTCAAAACCGCGACACTTATTTAGGATTAGAGGGAGTACTAGAAATCAATAAGATGCACAAGGTATCAACATCACTTGTAGTTTTAGTGATATGATATGGTCCTTCTTCACCGCCTTGATATCCATCGAGCATTGTGGCATGATCTCCAACTTGCCCACCGATATGGCGCCAAGTCCACGATGCCACTAGTTGGTCGTTCATCGAAGCGATGACTATTACTATACAACTTAGTAACTAAAAAGTAAACTACTTTAACTTATACACAACCATGACCATATCAAATCGTATGCCCCCTGCAAAATAAAGTTAGACTCCTCTACTTTATCTTTTGAAAGTTTTACGGGGCTATTAAGGTTTTCACGATAGAACCGTTCCTACCTACGAACTTTCAACCACAACATTGATCAAATAGTTGTCTCTACGACACCCCTCTCGGGGCCCTCCATTGTAAATGCTATATCAACTAATGTAAGAGAGACAGACACCCGCTAGCCACTTATATGGTACATTCGAAAACTTAAGAAGATTCTGAATGAAACTTAACCCGGAAATGTACATTTGGTGTCCCGGCGAGGAAATTACTCGTTTTACTTGTTTCCAACCGAGGAATAGAGGCAAATCCAACGAATATAAGGGCGATAGAAAGAATGGAACTACCAAAGAGCCTTAATGATGTTTAGAAGTTTACTGGTTGTCTGGCATCATTAAGTCGCTTTGTTAGTAGGCTAGGAGAGAAAGTAGTGCCTTTATATCAATTGATGAAAAAATGTAATAGGTTCATCTAGACACAGAAAGCTGATGATGCTTTCCATGAACTTAAAAAGATGTTGGCCACAACACCAATACTAGCCTCACCATTGTCCAAAGAGCCGATGTTGCTATATATTGCAGCAACTAACCGAGTAGTCAGTGCTGTAGTAGTGGTTGAGCGTGAGGAAGAAGGAAAATCTGTGCAAAGGCCGGTGTATTATTTGATTGAAGTGCTCTCAACATCAAAACAAAACTATCCCCATTACTAGAAAATGACCTATGGTGTTTATATGGCAGCCAAGAAACTAAAACATTACTACCAAGAACACCAAATCCGAGTAATATGTGAGACACCTATCTCTGATATTCTGGGTACTAAGGATGCAAGTGGTAGAGTGGAAAAATGGGCCATAGAGTTGGCTCCATATACCCCACAATATGATAGACGAGATGCAGTTAAATCCCGACATTAGCTGACTTTTTCATTGATTAGGAAGAGATGCAATACGAAACGCCATTGCCTGACTCGAACTATTGAAGGATGCACTTTGATGGGTCAAAAAATGAAAACGGGTCTAGGTGTCGGCATAGTCCTCACCTCGCCCAAGAAGGATCAATTGAGATATGTGTTGCAGATCCATTTTACAACATCCAACAATGTTGCTGAGTATGATGCACTTGTTCATGGGATAAAAGTGGCAAAAGAGATTGGCACCAAGAGAATTTAGTGCTTTCATGACTCGGATCTAGTGATTCAGTAGGTGTCTCTTCATTGGGATATTTTAGATGCAAACATGGCATTATATTGTTTCCATGTCCAGCAAATTTTGGGATACTTTGACGGGTGTGAATTCCATTGATACGTCGTAAACATATCTATAATTTTTGATGCTCCATGTTTGTTTTATATCATTTGTCTTATATTTGTCTACACTTTGAGGTATTTTTATACACTTTCTAGAACTAACCTATTGACGAGATGCCACAGTGCCAGTTGCCTGTTTTCTGTTATTTTTGGCTTCAGAAAAGCTAAAAAATGAATATTCTTGGAATTGGACGGGACAAAATCCAAACTTCACATTTTCCCCGGAGTGATACGAAAAATCAAAGAAGATACGGAGTAGGGCACCAGGGTGGCCACACCCTAGGGTGGCACGGGCCCACCCTAGGAGCGCCACCAGGGGTGTGGGTCCCCTAGGGCCTCCACCGACCTTGCCTCCTTCGCCTATAAGAAGCCCCTGACTCAGAAACCCTAAATAATCGACCAGAAAGCCACGAAAAGTTCCGCAGCGCCGCCGCCACCGAAGGGGATATTCGGGGGACAAAAAGTCTCTGTTCCGGCACCCTGTCGGGACAGGGAAGTGCCCCCGGATCCATCTCCATCGATCTCCACCACCATATTCAACGTCGTTGCTGATTCCCATGATGAGGAGGGAGTAGTTCTTCCTCGAGGCTAAGGGCTCTACCGGTAGCTATGTGTTCATCTCTCTCTCTCTATGCGTGATCATGTTGTGGTCATCAGCTTTGTAATCAAGTAGATCTACTCTATTACTCAAGTGCTTTAATAGATCTATGCTTTTCCCCACGTGTGTGGAAGTGATAGCGTGCATACCGTGGTGGCACTTAGGCTAGAGTTCGTAAATCCTTATTATGAGTTATATTTGGAGTTGGATGTCTCTATGAAGTTGTGGTGTTTGTTGGAACCATCTAGCGCTCAAGGTGACAGTGTGGGGTTATCTAGATGGGGAAAGCAACCTTTAAGGAGTGCTTTTGTAGCCCTACCATGGATTAGAGTGTCCAATCGGAGAGTAGTTCAGGGTAGTATCATGAAGAGAATATATTTATTGAGAGTGTTCACTAGTGAAAGTATGATCCCTAGGCCTTGTTTCTAAACATTGAAACATCGTTTACGACTAGATCTGTTGCATGTTTGCTTGCTTTCATCTTTATTTCAGTTTGCCTTTAGTTTCTCCCACGTCAACAACAAGTCAGAAGCTCTTTTCTGGCACCGTTACCACTTGTATTTCACTATTTCTTCACCGAACTAGTGCACCTATACACCTAAAAAGTGTATTGGGTGTGTTGGGGACACAAGAGACTTGTTTTATCTTGATTGCAGGGTTGCTTGAGAGGGAATACCTTTGACCACTTCCTCCCTGAGTTCGATAAACCTTGGGTGATCCACTTAAGGGAAACTTGCTGCTGTTCTACAAACCTCTGCACTTGGAGGCACAACAACTGTCTACAAGAATAGAAGTGCGTAGACATCAAGCTATTTTCCGGCGCCGTTGTCGGGGAGATTTTGGGCCTTTTACCTTTCCTCCACGTCGCTCCATCAAAGCTATTTTCTGGCGCCATTGCCGGTGAGGTAACGTAAAAGGTACTCACATCCTTCGGTGTGAGTGCTCGAATTTATTTCCTTTAGATTCTGCAATTTTGTCATTTTGTTTCTTGTTTTCACTAGTTAGGCTTAATGGAAAACAACAACAAAATTATAGAGCTTTATAGTATTTATCTTGAGTTTGGACATGAAGTGTTTGAAGAGAAAATTAAAAAACCTATGGAACTTTATTTGCATGATAATAGCAATGTTATTAGTATGAATTCTTTAGACACCATTATTGCTAATGCTATGGAAAAGTCTAAGCTTGGGGAAGCTGGTTTTGATGAGCATGATATTTTTAGTCCCCCAAGTATGGAGGAGAAAATTTACTTTGATGATACTTTACCTCCAATATATGATGATTACAATGATGAATATGATATTTTCAGTCCACCAACTATTGAGGAGAAAATTAATTATGATTACAATATGCCTCCTATATTTGATGATTGTGGTGATGAGAATAATAATGATAGCTATTTTGTTGAATTTTCTCCCACTACAATTAACAAGAATGACTATGCTTATGTGGACAGTAATAATTATTATGTGCATGTGGCTCATGATGAGAATGTTTTATGTGATAGTTATATTGTTAATTTCATTCAGGATGCTAATAAAAATTATTATGAGAGAGGTAAACATGGTTTTATGCATCTCAATAATATTAAGTTTCCCCTCTTTATGTTGAAAATCTTGAAGTTGCCCTTGTTTTGATTTCCTATGCTTGTTGCTTTGTGCTTTCATGGCATGTTTATTTACAAGATTATTTTTCACAGGAAGTGGGTTAGACTTAAATGTGTTTTGAATTTGCTTCTTAATGCTCTCTTTTGCTTCAATTCATATTTCTGATGTGAGCATCTTCTCAAACTATTATACCTAACTTAAAGGCGTTAAAGAAAAGTACTTATTGGGAGATAATCCAAAAGTTTTAGTTGAGTCTTGGAAGTTATTACCTCTGTAATAACTTCTCCTTATCTTTTTTGTTTGCTTTTTGTGCCAAGAATAACCTCTAATGAGAGGGAAGTAAGATTTGGGGAAGTTGTTGTCCTGAAATAGATTTTCATGCTTCACTGTAAAAATTCTTGAGAACTCTTTGTAAGTAGTATTGAGCTGTAATTTTCTGAATAAATCCCCTAGGTTATTAGCTAACTTTCGTTAGTTCAATACTTTTTTATTTTAGCGACAGAAGGTCTTCGAAAAAATTGGTTTTTACCTGCTGGTCTGTTTTTACAGATTTCTGCCATTATTTGCATTTGCTTCTTATTGACTTCTTTTTGGGGAACTGGGATTTTTAAGGGAATTGCTTCAGTAGCTTGTGTTCTTAATGGAAGTTTTGCCGTGTTGAACTAAACCCAAAAGGTTTATTACTTTTGAATGCACTAATGTTGCTAATGAAGATTGTGTGAAGTTTTGTATGAAGGAAATTTTCAAGTGTAGGGGAAGAATGATGTAATGAGATGAAGAATGGACAAAAGCTCAATCTTGGAGATGCCACTCCATGTCACCCCAAGAAATATTCAAGAGGTACAAGCGTCAAAGCTTGGGGATTGCGGTGACCCAGCATACCACTACATGATGTAGTACACTATAGTCGTTGACATAACACCAATGAAACACCGTTCACTAGTATTACATCCCTCAGAGTAGTACAACAGAAACATAGCAGGTCCAAGACATGACTATAGGTTACAACTCAACTCTTTACACAAGATCCATAGAACACTCTAGGTTAAAGAGAGAGAAAGAAACTTCTTATGAAGAAGAATCAAGAATAAATAACTCATAGCTACCATACTTATAAAACTAGTAGCTGAACTACTGGCTTGCATTGCTGCTATTGCAATACTCTACAGAAGTAGGTTCTATGGTTAGAAATTCTATTCTTATCTAATCAGCAACTTCGTCTTCACTTGAGTTGATGTATATGTTGACTTTCTTGACTTCCTTGAAAAGCTCTAGCTTTTGATGATGATTCCTAGAGCATACTTGATGTAGACATCGTCTGTACTAGCTTTAGAACCTAGCAAGGGTTAAGAAGACACTTTGAGTATGAGCGTACTCAGCAAGTCCACTAGAAAAGGAGTGTTTGATGCACTATAACTACAACCACAGACCATGGGTCATAGGCAATGCAAGTTTTCGTAAACATTTCTTCAAAGGTTGCTTTTATTCTAAAAAGCTATGTCCGTCAGCCTTCACGGGTTTACTAGAACCTTCATGGGGTTCCTTTCCTGCCACGTTCGCAGCTCCTTCCCGGAACATGGAGTAACAAGTTACGGTTCTTATACTCTGCAGAGGTGCGTTACTTTTCCCATGAGAGAACTTAGCCTTGTTGCACAACCAAGTCATGACCTTGTCCATACTTCCTTGGTATGGGGCCCAGTCTAAGATCCAAGCCAATCACTGCCCCCTTCGTGACCCCGCATGCCTCCTTGGTGTACACCATGCCCACATATTGAATTACGGCAATGGTTTGTACAGACCGTTAGATGCCAGAACTATCGTGGGACGTTGAGGGTTCCCACCCATATGCTTCATATCCTCTACGAATTACCAATTAATATACACGCTACGAGTGATAATAGCCACGACCTGCACATCCGGCTACATGCGAGAGGAAGAAGATACAGCTGACTTCTCCGTCCCATTCCAAATCTCATGGTTAACGCGTGATATATGGCGCAAGAATCACTGGCTACATTGGTTGTTAAGTCCTAGGTAATATGTTCCTTTACCACCAGAATTTTCATAGTAGGTTATTACCTCATGGTAAATAACCGATAATCATATTATTATGAAAATAGTGTTTTCGGATCTTTTTCAAATGCAGGTGATGACAACACTGCATTTGTAAAATACTTTACAGAAAATAATCAAAGGACATGAGAAAGTGTGAACTTGCCTTTTGTGATTGCAAGATTATGCACTCACGGTCTTCAAGGCAATATAAAATATCCAATATCTGAAATCAGCATCATTGGTCCGGTAAGGACTAATGTTTAAAGAAGCAATATGCTTTTATGCATAAGTAATGTAATGCAAGTTGATAAACACGAATCCCGAGAATAATGTTGTTTTAGGGTTTGGATACTGGAAAGGTTTCCTTGGAATGTGTTGCCTTTTTAGATTAAGTTTCATACATGTGCTTCTTATTAAGGCTTGTGAGTGTGTGGAAAACAACATGTATTTATACAACAATAAAATACACACATATGGAATGCTACATAAGGTTGCTTACCTCTTAATTGTTTATCTTCAAGTTTTACTTCATAAGTAATGTCACTTATAAAGAATTTAAGTATTAACAATTTTATTATACAAGTAAAGTATAAAGTAAAGTGTTTACTATTAATTGTCATATGTTGATTGAAGTGGCAAATGAATAACTTTTGAAAAAATCTTACTCAATTAAGTAAAAGCATTTAAGCCTTTAGGTTAACTTTATGAGGTGTTCTGTCTAGTTATCGTCTTTAAGTCAGAAGGAATTTCCTTTATTGGAATAATTAAATTAGTAGTATTTGAGACTTATCTATCTTGGTTTTTAACTGGTTTGGTTTTGTATTAACATTCTTTACAATTTAATTATAATAGACCAAATTTAACCATAAAGTATATAATAAAGTTTTTAGTATTATATTTTAAAGTTTGGTAGACTATAGTTAACTTTAAAATATATATGGAATTTAGATGTAATGTTTGTTATACATATGTCTTGTTCACCTTATAATGTTTCTTTAAAGTTACTTAAGAATGGCATTATTTTTAGTTGGTAATTGCTTCTTAACATTATAATTATATAAAGGGATTTATCTTCTTATAAGGGTGTGGTTAAGGTTTATGAATAAGCAAACAATAGTATTCACTACTTATGAATTTACTATAGTGCTTTGATTTGTTTATACACTTGTGATTAAAATAAAGTAATAGGTTTTATTTCATTATCAATTATTCTTGGAGATTTTATATTAAATAAGAATCCTCTTATAAAATAATTTGCACTTTATATTTGAAAGATTATTTAATAAAATTGTATTTAAAATGTGTTGAACCATTTTGACTTCATAATATTAGTATTTAAGTCTAATACTATTTATTAGATTTAATTGGTTAATTTAAGAAATTTAACAAATTTTATTTGACATTATATGAATTATTAACTAAAGAAATAGGTTTAAATTCAAGTTATAAAAGTGTTTAACTTTCTATTTTACTCAAATGTGGAATATCACATTTTTAACATGTAGGTATTATTTTTGTGATCATTTTGGTATATAACATTTATTTTTGTGATTTAAAAATAATAAGACATGATTTTAATAAGGTTTATTACTTTATAAATACTTAATAAATAATAAATATTTAATTAAGAGGAATAATAATGCATAATTATAATGTTAAAGTATAATTCTTATTTTTCTAAGATTTTTGGTATTTTATTTAGATTTTTAACATTTACCATTATTAAATATTAATTATCAAAGTATTAAAACTTTATAAAGTATTTATTAAATGATATATATTTAAATAATTATCATAATAATATTTAATAATAGTTTTAAGTTGTAGATTTTATTTTTCTAATCATTTCCATATATTATATGTATTTTTCTGATTTATAAAACTAAAGATATCAATTTTACAAGATTTAATCATTTTATTACAATGTTTATATTTGAATTAATATTGTTTTGTCTATTTATTAAACAGAGAAAATCTTTTGGTACCAAGACAGAACCTACCCAAGGTCACTGACCAGTGGGGTCGACTACACCTCAGCTGCCACATAGGCACAGACCAAGTCAAATGTGTTGACTGGGCTGAGGGTGACATCAGCATGCTGTCATGCTGACCTCATCCACGGATGATCCTCTCAGATCAATCAACGATTGGTTGATTGTGTGCACGCGCGCGGTCGATACTAGGCTTGCTGGAAAGAGGGCATCGCGGTGGACCTTATAGTGGCGGCGCCGCTCGATTTAGGTCGCCGGAGGTATGGTGGCGACGGTGGCTAACGGCGGTGACGGCAGATGCTCGTCGGTGAAACGATTTGGGATGAGAGCAAGCAAATTAAATGGTGCCCGAGCATCGCAAGCTCACCAGGATTGCAGCGAAGTGGTTGATGATGATAGGCGTGGTCGGAGGTGATCTAATCGACAGGATTTCCGACGAACCACGGCGGAGGGAAATGGCAAATTATATCGTCTCCGAGCCCCCCTTGGTGCTGTGTTATTCACAGAGGATTTATGCTCGCTGGCGCTCCTCCTCGACCACACCACGGCCTCCGGGGTGAACCTTGCTGACGATGGCGGTAGCTAGGGTTTTGGGTCAAAGAAGAAATTGAGAGGAGGAAAGGGGATTAGGGTTCTTCTGCAGCGGCGCTGGGGTTAAATAGACAACGCAGAGCGGTGGCGCACATCTTGGCGCGCGGCGCGCATCGCAGCACCGGCGAACGGCGGACGACGTGCCAGGCAGCAGCTTGCATCGATGTTGTTTTCTGTCGGGAGGAAGAAGAAAGGGAAAAGAAACGAAGGGGTATGTGGGCCGATCATGGGCCGACGTGGGCTGCAGCCAAGGGAGCGGAAGAGGAAGGTGTTGCGGCTGGGCGGTGAATAGGTGGAGAGAGAAATGGGCCGTGGGCCAGATTTGTTGTTTATTCTGTTTTTTCCTGATTCTATTTCTTTTTACTTTTCTGTTTTGTTTTTAACTTTGAATTTAAGCAATACTTTGATTTATCTTTATGGAATTTTATTTGCTGAATACTTGCAGCAACAATAAAGTTATTAAAAATTTATTTGTGAACTTTTATTATGTATTGTGATATTTTCTTTATTTCCCTTGTATATATTCTTTTCTATAACATTGTTTTCACTTGTGTTTGGAATAATTAAGTTTTAAAATGTTTAACAATATTCATAGAGTTTATTTATATGTATTTAATCACATGGTATAGGGTAGGATGATTTATAATATTAGATCCCCACTTATCCCATGCTCATATGGGATGAGTGGTCAGAGAAATGAATTAAAGACCTTGTCTTATGATTATAGATAAAAATATTTATGAGATGTTGATAAGAAAACTTATTAATAAGTTTAGAGTTTTGAATTGTAATTACTCACCCTAGGGTTTAAGGTACTTACTATACTTCTTTTCTTTTGTTGATGTGAATAAAGGTTAATGGCTAAATATATTGTCTTTATGTTTGAGATTAGAATGATGTTATCTGGAATGCCTCATGCAAAGGATTGGGTAAAAATAACTCCTAAGCACATATGATTATGATAATTAGAAATGAAAAAGATGTGCTTAAGTGTTTTGATATAGGAAATTATTCCTATAAAGCATTGTGGAAACAAGATGATAGATCAATTAGATGAAATGGATAATAGGTTTGGTTATAGAATTAGGTGTTAGTGTTTACCAAGAATTTCCTATCTTCCATAATTCACAATTCTGGACTTCTAATTAAGGAATTCCTTTCCTAGATATATTACTTCTCCCCATCCATAATCATGTGCTAACATGATGAGCTTTACCTCACATGAGTATTCTTATCCACCTTTTATTCTTCTAACACATCTGGTAATTCCAATGAGCTGGATTCTAAAGCAATTCTTAATCTTTTCATATCTATACCTGGGTATATCAACTACTCTATTGCTGATAATCCTCAATCCAACAAGTGGTTACATCTAACTCCAATTATACTCTTCCTTAATCATCCTTCACTAATATCACTTCAATAGATGTATACATCAAATCCTACTTCACCCCAAGTGCTTAGTATTTCCAAAGAGGAAAATACTACTCCTAAAATCTAATGTTATTTTAGCATCATCTTATCCATACTACCTTGTCTCTTCTTAACTCCAATATCTAACATTTCAACCTCACATTATATTAATGTGACTTGTAATGACTATTCTAAGATAATAAACCTATACTATGGTTCAATCATGTTTTATCCACCAATGTCACTTATACTTGGTATAAGCATTCAATATTGGTGAGTAAGGCATGATCATTATGATCCTTTGACCCTTTATGGTTCAGGTTTCCAGTTGGCTGAGCAAGACTTCATCAATACAACCCTACATTTGTATTCTAATTATCTTTTGTTTAGTTCTATTGTATTAAGAGATATAATTCATTGAATATACCTACTTGATCCAATAGGACTACTCCTGGTAACTATCTTCATACTTCATTCTTGTAATCTTCTTTGTTACCATATTGATTTGATTTCCTTCAATCACTTCCATCCTATAGATGATATCTAAAACTAGCATTACCATCTACCTGTTCTTACTTCATTCCCTAAGGACTTAGAGTGATTGTTATGATAAAGATAATAGTTGATAAATCAAGAATTAGTGAATCAATAGTTGATTTCTCAATATTGATGAACAACAAATATAAGGATAGGATTCAAGAGAGATGATAAGGATTGATATGGAAATAAAGATATATGGTGAATGATCTTGACTTGGTTTCTTTCCTACTCAACCTCACTAAAGAGTTAAAGTTTAGTATTACCATGAGATTCATGGTA
Source organism: Avena sativa (assembly GCA_916181665.1). Taxonomy (NCBI): domain Eukaryota; kingdom Viridiplantae; phylum Streptophyta; class Magnoliopsida; order Poales; family Poaceae; genus Avena; species Avena sativa. Next base: position 20,421,914 of record OV702285.1, read on the forward strand.
TAAGTAAATGAGATTAAGATTAATCAAGATTTAGTTGTTACATTCCTATTATTTGTGTTATATTTATAATTTGGTATTCATGAGTGATTATAATGAATACCATGATATGATCACCTAAGGATCAAATAAAAATCATTAAGTAATGTATTAGGGTTTAATTTTATTACATTTGATCTACCCGTAGATCAAATCATGTTTACCCAAAATATGTTTTTAGCAAAGGTCATATTGAAACTTATCGCAGTCAACTTGATGATCTACTTCAATTCCATCAAGTTAAGAGAAACTTCAATCACTCTGACAAGTTTTTATTTAAAAGCGCGAAAATTATTCAGATTTTCTATGCATGAATGCAATGCACACATCTGTGTTCAGCTTATTTCTAAGCTCTAATGCTAGGATGTTACAGACTCTCCCCCTTAAAATAAACTTCGTCCTCGAAGTTCGCACTCTCATGTTTTGGAGTAAGGAATTGTCTTGCAATGATTACGATATGTCTCAGCTCCATGGTAACCTCAATGGGAATAATTGTAATATCACATATCCAGATTCTTTCCCTGAATCCACATCATACTTGGCAATTTTTTTAACTGGGTGTCTCCAATACTCCAAAGTTCCTTTTACTTTACTCCCTTAGGAATATGTCCTTGTAAGATCCTTAAATTGAGGTCTCTGCTTTAGTTTATTATTCTTATTAGATATTCTAATCCAACTCCTTAACTTGATCATCAATCTTCCTTATTATACTATATAAGGTCTAGGAAGTCTCACTAAAACAGGTTTTAAATTTCTGTTAGCCAATAGTTATAGTCAAAAGATTAATCTTTGTTTTACCATTGTATGAGTTGGACTGGTCATTCTTCCAACTATTGATTTTGAACACATTTAGTCCATACCCATTGGAATTTCTTGTTCTCTACAAATGCCCAAATGGATGCATTTAATTTCCTCTTAAGGATCACTTAAGAGTTGTCTCTTCTAGAATTAGTCCGTTAGGATTAGTCTTTTCTCACCTTCAAGCTTTACCTTATGAAGCTTTAGATAATCATTTGTTATTCCCTATAGTACTTCTTCAACTTTCATTTATAATGTTTACTCTCCCCCTTAGGGTTTACTAATGGCATCTAAACTGCGTATTTAATATTTATTAGCTTTATAATTAGAATGTGGAGTTTTGTCTAACTTATACTTTACCTAATTTATTCTTATGAAAGACTGTACGGTGTATCCACACAATTGTGGATCTCCGAAGTGAATCTTTCAGCATTATTTGTCTTACTTACTTATTCGGATATTTTCGCTTTGATGCACCTGACTTCACGAAGAGTATCGAAAGACGGTCGCTTTCAATTTTTATACTCCTTGGTGTCCTACTTTTCTTAGGCCAAATTTTATGCTCTTTATGCAACTTTTAAGATGATCTGGTCAACTATGTCAACCAACACCAGCTACGGACAAGATACCATCTGTGGATCAAATACTAGCTATGGATCAAATACCAGCTGCGGATAATCTTAGGGTGTATGTATTATCCTATGGTTTCCCACATACTTATAGCATTCTCTCTGAATTGTCAGAGCTTGAATAGCATTTTGGTTCCAAAACTTCTTCTTTACTTATTCATGATACTTCCATGAACTTGGTATAACTACTTCATTACTGCCTTAGCAACACTACCTACTTTGATTGAACTTTAAGTTCACCACCTCTTGTTGCTCCATATATTTCTATACTAATTTTCCTTCTTATTGTTGTTTAGTAATATCTAAACTTGATCCATCCTTGAAATTGAGTTGATAATCCTTACACTTGGCTTCATTCTTCATGTAAGTCTTCATTTTTGTCTTTGAACTTCGTTACTCCCTTACACGAATTCCCTTACTCTATCTAGGTCTATAACATCAAGTAGTAGCTGGATGTTGCAACATGCATTTGCACACCAGTCAAACTTCATGTACAGACCTAGTCAATCAAGAAGATCCAAGAAAAACAAATAGATCCAAATGTGGTACATATAACACACAATATTCTAAGCCCAGAATATAGTAGTTGAGTATAATATCTCTAGAATTCAGGCTTAGTTGTGTAGTATATGACACCTCCTCATATAGGTTTACATTATGATACTTAGCACATAGAGTCAAACTATTCTTTATCTCAATATTTACCCAAATTTCTCAATTGCAATAGGATAATCTTAAGCAAAGTGGTCTCAAATTTGGTTTTGACTAAATTTTTGTCTCACCTTTGGAATGACTAGATATAACCAACCTTCCTTTATTAGTAAACTATCCTCACATGATTTATCTAGATAACTAATAAGATTCTTTTGAACCCCTAAGATTGAAGGTTATCACTATTTTATGACACCTTTGTCTTCAATCATGATTCTTCCAAGTTATCTTCTTACTCTATCTAAAGATAATTTATTAATTACTAATCATATTTATACTCTCATCATGGTTTCGGAGCTAATCTCACCATGATCTTGTTATGTTTACCTATACATCATGATTTTAAGAGTTAATCTAGCCATGATGACTTTACTTCACATAACTCGATTATTAAGTCTTAGCGTAAGATCACTTCATCATGTAGGATTCCCAAGTGAATACCACATGATTACTACTCATTACATCAACATTGATCCTAATGATATTCGTCATGTTGTCTTTGGTTATCAATTGACACTAAGATTTTACCATTCATACTTAATTTCTAGGATTAGGCTACACCATTAAAACTACTTCAATTGATGTCTTACCCTTTCCTACAGTATCTTGGTGGTTTATGTCTCCCTCGGAAGACACTAAAGAGCACTATACTTGAGAAAAGATAAATAATTACTCCTAAGAAAGAATGGCTTAAACATATGACTTAGGTCTGACAAGGTTATCCTCAAGTGGATACTCATCACAAGTCATACGAATATTTGGTTTAGATAAGATGGATCCTATAGTCACTATCCAACCTACAGATCTTCCTAAAAGAGTTTTAATCCTAAGGTCAAAGCATATGCTCTGATACCAACTGTGGTGACCCAGCATACCACTGCATGACTGCATGATGTAGTACACTATAGTCGTTGACATAACACCAATGAAACACCGTTCACTAGTATTACATCCCTCAGAGTAGTACAACGGAAACATAGCAGGTCCAAGACATGACTATAGGTTACAACTCAACTCTTTACACAAGATCAAGAGAACACTCCAGGTTAAAGAGAGAGAAAGAAACTTCTTATGAAGAAGAATAAAGAATAAATAACTCATAGCTACCATACTTATAAAACTAGTAGCTGAACTACTGGATTGCATTGCTGCTATTGCAATACTCTACAGAAGTAGGTTCTATGGTTAGAAATTCTATTCTTATCTAATCAGCAACTTCGTCTTCACTTGAGTTGATGTATATGTTGACTTTCTTGACTTCCTTGAAGAGCTCTAGCTTTTGATGATGATTCCTGGAGCATACTTGATGTAGACATCGTCTGTACTTGCTTTAGAACCTAGCAGGAGTTAATAAGATACTTTGAGTACGAGCGTACTCAGCAAGTCCACTAGAAAAGGAGTGTTTGATGCACTATAACTACAGCCACAGACCATGGGTCGTAGGCAATGCAAGTTTTCGTAAACATTTCTTCAAAGGTTGCTTTTATTCTGAAAAGCTATGTCCTTCAGCCTTCACGGGTTTACTAGAACCTCATGGGGTTCCTTTCCCGCCGCGTTCGCAGCTCCTTCCCGGAACATGGAGTAACAAGTTACGGTTCTTACACTCTGCAGAGGTGCGTTACTTTTCCCATGAGAGACCTTAGCCTTGTTGCACAACCAAGTCATGACCTTGTCCATACTTCCTTGGTATGGGGCCCAGTCTAAGATCCAAGCCAATCACTGCCCCCTTCGCAACCCCGCATGCCTCCTTGGTGTACACCATGCCCACATATTAAATTATGGCAATGGTTTGTACAGACCATTAGATGCCAGAACTATCATGGGACGTTGAGGGTTCCCACCCATATGCTGCATATCCTCTATGAATTACCAATTAATATGCACGCTACGAGTGATAACAGCCACGACCTGCACATCCGGCTACATGCGAGAGGAAGAAGATACAGCTGACTTCTCCGTCCCATTCCAAATCTCATGGTTAACGCGTGATATACGGCGCAAGAATCACTGGCGACATTGGTTGTTAAGTCCTAGGTAATATGTTCCTTTACCACGGAACTTTCATAGTAGGTTATTACCTCATGGTAAATAACTGATAATCATATTATTATGAAAATAGTGCTTTCGGACCTTTTTCAAATGCAGGTGATGACAGCACTGGATTTGTAAAATACTTTACATGAGCAAGTGTGAACTTGCCTTTTGTGATTGCAAGATTATGCACTCACGGTCTTCAAGGCAATATAAAAGATCCAATATCTGAAATCAACATCATTGGTCTGGTAAGGACTAATGTTTAAAGAAGCAAGATGCTTTTATGCATAAGTAATGTAATGCAAGTTGATAAACACGAATCCCGAGAATAATGTTGTTTTAGGGTTTGGATACTATAAAGGTTTCCTTGGAATGTGTTGCCTTTTTAGATTAAGTTTCATACATGTGGTTCTTATTATGGCTTGTGAGTGTGTGGAAAACAACATGTATTTATACAAAAATAAAATACACACATATGGAATGCTACATAAGGTTGCTTACCTCTTAATTGTTTATCTTCAAGTTTTACTTCATAAGTAATGTCACTTATAAAGAATTTAAGTATTAACAATTTTATTATACAAGTAAAGTATAAACTAAAGTGTTTACTATTAATTGTCATATGTTGATTGAAGTGGGAAATGAATAACTTTTGAAGAAAATCTTACTCAATTAATTAAAAGCATTTAAGCCTTTAGGTTAACTTTATGAGGTGTTCTGTCTAGTTATCGTCTTTAAGTTAGAAGGAATTGCCTTTATTGGAATAATGAAATTAGTAGTATTTGAGACTTATCTATCTTGGTTTTTAACTGGTTTGGTTTTCTATTAATATGGTTTACAATTTAATTATAATAGACCAAATTTAACCATAAAGTTTTAGTATTACATTTTAAAGTTTGGTAGACTATAGGTAACTTTAAAATATAGATGGAATTTAGATGTAATGTTTGTTATACCTATGTCTTGTTCACCTTATAATGTTTCTTTAAAGTTACTTAAGAATGGCATTATTTTTAGTTAGTAATTATTTATTAACATTATAATTGTATAAAGGGATTTATCTTCTTATAAGGGTGTGGTTAAGGTTTATGAATAAGCAAACAATAGTATTCACTACTTATGAATTTACTATAGTGCTTTGATTTGTTTATACACTTGTGATTAAAATAAAGGAATAGGTTTTATTTCATTATCAATTATTCTTGGAGATTTTATATTAAATAAGAATCCTCTTATAAAATAATTTGCACTTTATAGTTGAAAGATTATTTAATAAAATTGTATTTAAAATGTGTTGAACCATTTTGACTTCATAATATTAGTATTTAAGTCTAATACTATTTATTAGATTTAATTGGTTAATTTGAGAAATTTAACAAATTTTATTTGACATTATATGAATTATTAACTAAAGAAATAGGTTTAAATTCAAGTTATAAAAGTGTTTAACTTTTTATTTTACTCAAAAGTGGAATATCACATTTTTAACATGTAGGTATTATTTTTGTGATCATTTTGGTATATAACATTTATTTTTGTGATTTAAAAATAATAAGACATGATTTTAATAAGGTTTATTACTTTATAAATACTTAATAAATAATAAATATTTAATTAAGAGGAATAATAATGCATAATTATAATGTTAAAGTATAATTCTTATTTTTCTAAGATTTTTGGTATTTTATTTAGATTTTTAACATTTACCATTATTAAATATTAATTATCAAAGTATTAAAACTTTATAAAGTATTTATTAAATTATATATATTTAAATAATTATCATAATAATATTTAATAATAGTTTTAAGTTGTAGATTTTATTTTCTAATCATTTCCATATATTATATGTATTTTTCTGATTTATAAAACTAAAGATATCAATTTTACAAGATTTAATCATTTTATTACAATATTTATATTTGAATTAATATTGTTTTGTCTATTTATTAAACATAGAAAATCTTTTGGTACCAAGACATAACCTACCCAAGGTCACTGACCAGTGGGGTCGAGTACACCTCAGCTGCAGCTGCCACATATGCACAGACCAAGTCAAATGTGTTGACTGGGCTGAGGGTGACATCAGCATGCTGTCATGCTGACCTCATCCACGGATGATCCTCTCAGATCAATCAATGATCGGTTGATTGCATGCACGCGCGCGGCCGAGACTAGGCTTGCTGGAAAGAGGGCATCACGGTGGACCTTATAGTGGCGGCGCCGCTCGATTTAGGTCGCCGGAGCTATGGTGGCGATGGTGGCTAACGGCAGTGACGGCAGATGCTCGTCGGTGAAACGATTTGGGATGAGAGCAAGCAAATTAAACGGTGCCCGAGCATCGCAAGCTCACCGGGATTGCAGCGAAGTGGTTGATGATGATAGGCGTGGTCGGAGGTGATCTAATCGACAGGATTTCCGACGAACCACGGCGGAGGAAATGGCAAATTCGATCGTCTCTGTCACATCCCAAAAATTTCCAAATTTTGTAATGTTAAAAATAAATAAATAAAATAAATAATTATTGAAATTTAGGGTGAAAAGAAACTTTTGCTTCTAGATGGAAACTTAAAATCCCATCTTGCACAAACATTGAATAATGTTTGCATCCAACTAAATTCAAATCAAGTGGATTTCATTCTTCATAAATGCATCTGGAAATTTAAACACTTGAGAAATAAACCAAAACCCTAAAACCCTAATGGAATAAAATCATTTCCAAGATATCTCTAAGACTATGGATTTGATCCATATAAAATAAATTGTCAACAAACATTTACAAATGATCAAGAATGACAAATAGAAATATTATAAAACCATAGAAATTGGTTTCACTTAAGCCATAAATAAAATCTTATGAATTTAATAAGATAAGGGAATTGAATTTCCAAAGCTAATAAAGCACCTATCTAAAAATCCATACCAAATGGTGAGCAAATAATCCTAAAGATATTGAAAAGGATAAATAAATATTAAATAAGATTTTATAAATTGGAATCACCAAGTTTGGATCTTTAAATAAAAAGATATGGATTTTATAAGATAAAGAAAGAAATATTTAATGAGGAATATTTAAAGGCCAAATCAAATCTTGACCTAATCCATAAGCAAATGGAATAAATATAATCCAAATCCAAATAAAATAAAAGGATAAAGAATTTTCCAAATAAAATTAAATGGCATTAACCAAATTCTATTTCTATTTGAATAAAGACAAAATCCCTAATGGAGGAGATAAATTAAATCAGGGGAAATAATTTGAATTTACCCAAGTGGAATAAAAGTTGTTTAATTGACTTAAATGAAATAAAAGAACCATTTAAATAAATTTATATGGAATTAAAACCATATTTGAATATCTTTGGAATAAAAACAATAGCCCAAATTAAAATGATTGATAATCACATTAAAATACTATAAATAATTCAAAGTGAATTATTTAGCATTCCATTAAATACATAAACCTACTGAAAATGTTTTATAAGAATATTGGATTTTAAATAAGGTTTGAAAATATATCTTATTTGATTTAACACAAGGACCTATTTTAAATAATTATTATACCCTAAAAAGAATAAAATTGTTATTCTTAATTGACTTCAAAATATGTTAATAAACAGTATTTGAATACACACAAATTTTGGTTGACGTTTGAAATCAAATTATTGTTTGAAAAGTTTAAACAAAATCAAAACAGAAAAAGAAATCAAGAAAAAGAAAATGGAAACAGATCAAAAAAAGGGAAAGACCCAGCCCAACCCAACCTGGCCCACTAAGCCCATCATCAGCCCATCCCTCTAACCCCGAGAGAATCGTTTTTACACCCAGACTCCCACCCACAGTGTCAATGATTACTGGACCCACTGCCCCTCTTCCTCTCTCGCCGACGAAATGGTCCCGCCTGCCAGTTCTCGTCTCCACCCGCTGCGACCCCTTCTTCCTTCCCTCCTTGCCGTTTTCTGTTGTAAATTCGCGGGCTTATTTCGCCTTAACGCCGCGGTTACTCCTCGCTGTGACCACGCCCCCTTAAACGCCCACGACCCCTCTCCATTTGCCATGTCCCGCCCTTCCCATTCTGTCGTCAGGCCGTCCCAATTCATCTTCACACCGCCACTGCCCCCGACGCCTTCCGGTGATAATTCTGGCCAGCCGTCGTCGCCCCTCGCCCCCTCGAACACACGAGCACGCTCCCCATTGTCTCACGAACCTCCCAGTACCATTTGTTTAGCCACGCGCGCCTCAGACGCTCGGCAACAACGACGACCTCTCGCCACCGTCCACTGCCTCTACTCCGGCGAGTGCCCCAGGTAGTATCTGACCACCCCCTTTCCTCTTGTTGATGCACACATGACCACCGACCGCGTGCGCAGCTAACGCAGCTCCTAACTTGTCTTAGCGTGGTCCTAAACATCGCCAACAACAACAACCCGAGAGCACCGCCGCACGAAGCTTCTCCGGCGAGCGATTGACAGCAACCCCGTGCGCCCCTCGAGTAGCTGACCCCACCTCGAGCTTCAGCAAGTCTCTGCGAGCCTGGTAAGCCTCGCCATCCTCTCCCTCGCTTCCTACTTCAGTGGCGACACCACTGACAGACCGCGCGCCGCCACTCGCCGCCGCCAGCGCCGCCACTCGATGGTCGTTTGATCGTCAACCGTAGGATTTAGATCCAATGCACACGATAGAACATAAACAAAGGGGTATAGACATATATATGTCGTGCGATTAAGTTAGATCCTGCGGCCTGTATCTGTTGATCCACGCGAACCGTTTTTGCCCAATAGGAAGCAGCCACGTGGCTAGCCTTTTCTTTTAAAAACAGAAACTATTCTATTAGATACTCAAACTTGCAAAATTCATAACTTTCAAACCACATGTCCAAATTTTGCAAATTTTATATCAATGGAATAAGCAAGACAAACCCTATCCAACCATGCACTTTGTTTAGTAAATTGCTTCTGTTAGATTGGGTGTTTTTGCAGAAACTTGTGTAGGCATATTTTGAATATAAAATTCATTCTAAAATTATTTTTGTGATAGAACCTTTGGGAAATTGGATTGTTTGAACCTACTGACCATCTAAACCAACTTGTGGTTTCAAAAACATATCTTGTGAAGCAAGATAATAAATCTTTGAAATAAAGCATTTCTAGTCAAATAAAAATGTTGTTTATATGTTAAAAACACTTTTTGGAGAAAAACCTTTGGGAAATGATTTGGATTAAACTCTCTGACCCCAAACACCAAGTTTTATAATTAAAAATGTATTTGGTGAACCCTATAAATATTATTGCTTAGCTAAAGGCATTTTCAACCACATAAAATATGGATTTGGTTTAAAAATGATTTATAAGTAAAATCTTTTGCAAATGATTTTGCCACTTATATAAAATAACCAATAGGTGTTTTAGAATGTTTATAACCTATTAGAATCCACTTTTACAAATAAAACAATCTTTAGCATGCTTGCATGCATTACTTTGTTTCTATTATTTTATGTGACGTTTTGCTTGAATGGTAGATTGAATTTGTGCTTGCTTGATTGAATTGTAGTGGAATTTGAAGAGTGTGAATATTGCAAGATCAAGGAGTGAATTTATACTCTCTACCAAAAAGGCAAGTGATGCTTCATACTTTTGTCCCATTATTTTCACTATGCATTAGTGATATTTCTAAGTAGGACTTGCATGGAATTTTTGCTAAGTATAAACTATGCCATGGGAAATCCTAGTAGATGAAACCTTAGTAGAAATTTCCTAAGTTAAGATTCCTACTACTATCATGCTTAGCTTAGCTAGTAGAAAACAAGGGTGGATTATATTCATGCTATGGAATATTTCTAAGTCAAGGACTTGTGTTTTGTTTAATAAAACAACTAAGTGAATGAATCACCTGGGTGGAATGGAAAGAATGGTTTGTGTTGAGTGGTTATGCAAGTCCAGTATGCTGGGGAAAACTTGGGCACCACCAAGTCCAGTATACTGGGGAAAACTTGGTATCTCACTTGTGGAATGCCACCCAGGAACAAAGAGATTTGAGATGTCAAATGTTGAGAAGCTTCAAGTGCAGCCACTTGGCATTATGGGCTCTGCCTGGATCATATAGGTTGCAATAACTTAGCCAAATGTATAGTTGGTGGTAGGGGTTTGTTAGGTTGGAACGCGTCCATTCTGCTCTAAGGGAAGGCTTCTGAAAGATCTTGTCTTGGTGAAATCAAGTCTTGTGGGGAAAGTGCACCACCTCTGCAGAGTGTAAAATCTAAGTACTTAGCCATGTCCCTGGTAAAGGACAATTTGAGCATCAAGACATGGAAGCTATCAAGAATCTCCACATCCAAATTTGTAAGTTAAAAACTTGTGGTTGAACAAGGGTTGAAGGATCACCAATTTCTATTGGGAGATGCCTTGGGTGATTTTGTCAAGCAAAAAATTAGTGTTTTCAAATGATAAGGAAAATCTATTTTGAGAAAATCAAGCCTAAGATCCACTTAGCCAAATGCATATAGATGATAGACTCCACTATACTACCATAGTATCACTTGCCAATACAATTCAAATGTATTGACCCTTGTGGCTGTAACTTATTATGTTGCAGGTTTGCTTGGTGTTAGTGAAGTGTGTTGATTAGGATTACAAGTCTACAACCAACATGTTTGCCTGTGGCAATTTGAAGATGAAGGACTCCATGCTATAGTTATTTCTGATGCATTGTAATGAGATAGCCATATGAGCTATGTAAGATGTAAAGAATTATTTTATTCCTGGTTAGAAAGTTGTATTATGACCTTTGTTTCTTGATATTACATCTTAACTGTGGATGCTAGCTATTGATCCAGGGACTAGCATTGTAAACACATGGATCTCTACCTTATTAAAGGTTGGGACCTCTACAGTCTCCGAGCCCCCTTGATGTTGTGTTATTAACAGAGGATCTATGCTCGCTGGCGCTCCTCCTCGACCACACCACGGCCTCCGGGGTGAACCTTGCTGATGACGTCGGTAGCTAGGGTTTCGGGTCAGAGAAGAAATTGAGAGGAGGAAAGGGGATTAGGGTTCTTCTGCAGCGGCGCTGGGGTTAAATAGACAACGCAGAGCGGTGACACACATCTTGGCGTGCGGCGCGCATCGCATCGCAACGGCGCACAACGGACGACGTGCCAGGCAGCAGCTTGCATTGGCATTTTTTTCTGTCGGGAGGAAGAAGAAAGGGAAAAGAAATGAAGGGGTATGTGGGCCGATCGTGGGCCGACGTGGGCTGCAGCCAAGGGAGCGAAAGAGGAAGGGTGCTGCGGCTGGGTGGTGAATAGGTGGAGAGAGAAATGGGCCGTGGGCCAGATTTGTTGTTTATTCTGTTTTTCCCTGATTCTATTTCTTTTTACTTTTCTGTTTTGTTTTTAACTTTGAATTTAAGCAATACTTTGATTTATCTTATGGAATTTTATTTGCTGAATACTTGCAGTAACAATAAAGTTATTAAAAATTTATTTGTGAACTTTTATTATGTATTGTGATATTTTCTTTATTTCCCTTGTATATATTCTTTTCTATAACATTGTTTTCACTTGTCTTTGGAGTAATTAAGTTTTAAAATGTTTAACAATATTCATAGAGTTCATTTATATGTATTTAATCACATAGTATAGGGTAGGATGATTTATAATATTAGATCCCCACTTATCCCATGCTCATATGGGATGAGTGGTTAGAGAAATGAATTAAAGACCTTTTCTTATGATTATAGATATAAATATTTATGAGATGTTGATAAGAAAACTTATTAATAAGTTTAGAGTTTTGAATTGTAATTACTCACCCTAGGGTTTAAGGTACTTACTATACTTCTTTTCTTTTGTTGATGTGAATAAAGGTTAATGGCTAAATATATTGTCTTTATGTTTGAGATTAGAATGATGTTATCTGGAATGCCTCATGCAAAGGATTGGGTAAAGATAACTCCTAAGCACATATGATTATGATAATTAGAAATGACAAAGATGTGCTTAAGTGTTTTGATATAGGAAAGTATTCCTATAAAGCATTGTGGAAACAAGATGACAGATCAATTAGATGAAATAGATAATAGGTTTGGTTATAGAATTAGGTGTTAGTGTTTACCAAGAATTTCCTATCTTCCATAATTCACAATTCTGGACTTCTAATTAAGGAATTCCTTTCCTAGATATATTACTTCTCCCCATCCATAATCATGTGCTAACATGATGAGCTTTACCTCACATGAGTATTCTTATCCACCTTTTATTCATCTAACACATCTGGTAATTCCAATGAGCTGGATTCTAAAGCAATTCTTAATCTTTTCATATCTATACCTGGGTATATCAACTACTCTATTGCTGATAATCCTCAATCCAACAAGTGGTTACATCTAACTCCAATTATACTCTTCCTTAATCATCCTTCACTAATATCACTTCAATAGATGTATACATCAAATCCTACTTCACCCCAAGTGCTTAGTATTTCCAAAGAGGAAAATACTACTCCTAAAATCTAATGTTATTTTAGCATCATCTTATCCATACTACCTTGTCTCTTCTTAACTCCAATATCTAACATTTCAACCTCACATTATATTAATGTGACTTGTAATGACTATTCTAAGATAATAAACCTATACTATGGTTCAATCATGTTTTATCCACCAATGTCACTTATACTTGGTATAAGCATTCAATATTGGTGAGTAAGGCATGATCATTATGATCCTTTGACCCTTTATGGTTCAGGTTTCCAGTTGGCTGAGCAAGACTTCATCAATACAACCCTACAGTTGTATTCTAATTATCTTTTGTTTAGTTCTATTGGATTAAGAGATATAATTCATTGACTATACCTACTTGATCCAATAGGACTACTCCTGGTAACTATCTTCAGACTTCATTCTTGTAATCTTCTTTGTTACCATATTGATTTGATTTCCTTCAATCACTTCCATCCTATAGATGATATCTAAAACTAGCATTACCATCTACATGTTCTTACTTCATTCCCTAAGGACTTAGAGTGATTGTTATGATAAAGATAAGAGTTGATAAATCAAGAATTAGTGAATCAATAGTTGATTTCTCAATATTGATGAACAACAAATATAAGGATAGGATTCAAGAGAGATGATAAGGATTGATATGGATAGAAAGATATATGGTGAATGATCTTGACTTGGTTTCTTTCCTACTCAACCTCACTAAAGAGTTAAAGTTTAGTATTACCATGAGATTCATGGTATAAGTAAATGAGATTAAGATTAATCAAGATTTAGTTGTTACATTCCTATTAGTTGTGTTATATTTATAATTTGGTATTCATGAGTGATTATAATGAATACCATGATATGATCACCTAAGGATCAAATAAAAATCATTAAGTAATGTATTAGGGTTTAATTTTATTACATTTGATCTACCCGTAGATCAAATCATGTTTACCCAAAATAAGTTTTTAGCAAAGGTCATATTGAAACTTATCGCAGTCAACTTGATGATCTACTTCAATTCCATCAAGTTAAGAGAAGCTTCAATCACTCTGACAAGTTTTTATTTAAAAGCGCGAAAATTATTTAGATTTTCTATGCATGAATGCAATGCACACATCTATGTTCAGCTTATTTCTAAGCTCTAATGCTGGGATGTTACAGGGATGCCCAAGGCATCCCCCTTCTTCATTAATAAAAATCTCAGGTCTCTTTCTAGACACTTCGTTTTTATTGTTTCATGCACTGTTGTGTTTCTATTGGAGCGTCTTTGTTTTCGTTTTTGGTTTTCGTTTGCTTGGTTTGCTGCAATAAGTTGGTTGTACCCCAACACATTTATTTTGGAGACACACACACTCTGTTTTCACTGCCTAGAACACTAGTTTTCATTCTTATTGTCTTGTGAGTGTTCTCTTTTGCTAGCACTGTGTTTAGCCTAGGTTTTCTTGTGCTTTCAGCTTAGAACTTTTTAGTTCTTCTTTGTGGATTTGTGAGACAAGCTCACTGATATTTATTGATTATTATCTTTCTAAGTTGTTTCAAATAAGTTGATTGGTGTTGGAGAAGGAATAGAAACTTTCATGCTTATAGTGGTACAAAAGTGAGCTTGCTTTGACTGTGGCTTAGACTTTACCATGTCATGCTATATGATGTTTTGACCTTATGCTTAGTGATTATTGTTGTAGCATGACTTGTTCCAAACAATTGAGATTGCTTAGTGTGCCTTGAAAGAATCATGCATTATTTTAGCATACAAAAGCATAGTATTGTGGTATTCTCCTTTGATGCTTTGTTTGGGCTGACTTGGCACATGCTCACACCATGTTATGACTATGAACCAGTCACCTTAGCCTCTATGATCTGTTTTTGACTTGTGATACCACTTTATATTTTAGTTGATAATGTTTTGTCGCTCTGCATGATTATGGTCATTATTGCTCTTTTAGTTGGTCGCTCCCAGTCTTTTGCTAGCCTCCACTTGTATTGAGTAAGCTCTACTCATGCATCCAACTCCCAATAAACCAAGTTATTACAAAGTGTCCACTATAAATACCTATGCATGGTGTGTTACACCATTCCAAGTATATTCTTGTTTTCATCTTCCTTCCAATTAAAAAGTATTTTGTTATGTGAAAAATTAGTGATTAAAGCTCTCACAAACTTGATGGCACACTTTATTTTGCTTGCCCCTAATAAACTTGAACCATTGTGTCATCTATGTTGTATATGCTTGTACTTATATGTTGGAATTAGCAAAACCATGTTGTCATTGGGAACGCTTTTAACATCGCACTTGTACATTGTACACAGTTGATATCATGCTCTTTTGTTTATGGATGTCGTCGGTGTGAAATAAAAGGGGGGCGTGTAAGTCCATGGAGTTATGTATATTGTGTTAGAGAAACGCCTGGGCCGCTAGCCTATGCCATGCCTAATCATGGTGGAAACTTGTAGCATCACCATAATAAGCAATCTATGAAGCTTTTTTCTTATATAAAAAAAGAGACATATTGAAAATAGGAAAGAGAGAAAAAAGCACAATATTCCCATGGTAAATAAAAGATTGCTGAGATGCTCATTGTCTGCTTGCCTTGTCATTTTGATTATGGGATAGCTCATGTATCATGTGCAAGGGGTACCCCATTGGCGGTTCTCTATGATACGCATGTACTTAATATGACAAGAACTTGCAAGTAACTAAAGTTGAGTAGCATGAGGAGCGGCCCTCGTATTCAAGGGACATGAGATTGCCAACTTATACTTTGTCAAGCATATACTCCATAGTTTGTTCACTTTAACCTTAATCACTTCAAGATGCTTATGATAGGGGAAATGAGAGTTGAAAGCTAACAAGTACCATAATTTTTGGAAGCTCTTTTTGAAACTTGAAATCCCCGCTTCCCTTTTATGAAGGGACTTTCTTCCACTATTTTATTGAGTCTCCACCTTCTAACTTTAGGCACCAATTATGAGAGCATAGTTTCCATTTTTAGTTCTATGTGCATTATCCTAAAACTTACTGATTGATTCATATTGTTGATATTACTTGTTCTTGTGCTATTTGTATCTAGTCACTCCTATGAACTTTGAAGATGTACTATGCATATATTTGCTACTCCATGAGGGACAAGCTGAATGCCACTATGGTATGTTTTCTATATGTGAAACAAACAAACGTATTTCAATGCATTGTTATTCATGATCTTTGTTTGTATCCTTTCATGTTGCAACATAGTTGCTATGTCTTATTGTTAGAACTATATCTTTGATGCTTGAAAATGCTTGGGGATGCTTGATACTTCATAAACGCATCTATAATTTTTGATGCTCCATGTTTGTTTTATATCATTTGTCTTATGTTTTGTCTACACTTTGAGGTATTTTTATACACTTTCTGGAACTAACCTATTGACAAGATGTCATAGTGCCAGTTGCCTGTTTTCTGCTGTTTATGGTTTCAGAAAAGCTAAAAAATGAATATTCTTGGAATTGGACGGGACAAAAGCCAAACTTCATATTTTTCCCGGAGCGATACGGAAAATCAAAGAAGAGACGGAGTAGGGCACCAGGGTGGCCACACCCTAGGGGGGCGCGGGCACACCCTGGGCGCGCCACGAGGGGGTGTGGGCCGCCTGGGACTCCACAGACCTTGTGTCCTTTGCCTATAAGAAGCCCCCGACTCAGAAACCCTAAATCATCGACTAGAAAGCCATGAAAAGTTCCGCAGCATCGCCGACACCGAAGGGGAGATTCGGGGGACAAAAAGTCTCTGTTCCGGCACCCTGCCAGGACGAGGAAGTGCCTGCGGATCCATATCCATCGATCTCGACCACCAGCTTCATCGTCGCTGCTGATTCCCATGACGAGGAGGGAGTAGTTCTTCCTCGAGGCTAAGGGCTCTACTGGTAGCTATGTGTTCATCTCTCTCTATGCATGATCATGTTGTGGTCATGAGCTTTGTAATCAAGTAGATCTACTCTGTTACTCAAGTGCTTTAATAGATCTATGCTTTTCCCCACGTGTGTGAAAGTGATAGCGTGCATACCGTGGTGGCACTTAGGCTAAGGTTTGCATAAATACTCAAGTGCTTCAATAGATCTCTGCTCTCCCCATGTGCATGAAAGTGACAGCGTGCATGCCTTGGTGGCACTTAGGCTAGAGTTCATAAATCCTTATTATGAGTTATATTTGGAGTTTGATGTCTCTATGAAATTGTGGTGTTTGTTGGAACCATCTAGCACTCACGGTGATATTGTAGGGTTATCTAGATGGGGAAAGCAACCTTTAAGGAGTGCTTTTGTAGCCCTACCATGGATTAGAGTGTCTAACCGAAGAATAGTTCAGGGTAGTATCATGAAGAGAATATATTTATTGAGAGTGTTCACTAGTGAAAGTATGATCCCTAGGCCTTGTTTCTAAAAATTGAAACACCGTTTACAACTAGATCTGTTGCATGTTTGCTTGTTTCCATCTTTATTTTAGTTTGCCTTTAGTCTCTCCCACGTCAACAACAAGTCAGAAGCTCTTTTATGGCACTGTTACCCACTTGTTTTTCACTATCTCTTCGTTGAACTAGTGCACTTATACACCTGACAAGTGTATTGGGTGTGTTGGAGACTCAAGAGACTTCTTGTATCTTGATTGCAGGGTTGCATGAGAGGGATACTTTTGACCATTTCCTCCCCGAGTTCGATAAACCTTAGGTAATCCACTTAAGGGAAACTTGCTGATGTTCTGCAAACCTCTGCACTTGGAGGCCCAACAACTGTCTAGAAGAATACAAGTGCGTAGACATCATCCATCATATACCTCAGACGGAAAATAAAGCAGCTAACATTTTGTCAAAGCTAGGCTCATCCCGACAAGCAATCCCACCTCGGCAAGCATCAGTCGCTCAGCCAGCTCTGGGATACTCTTTGGAGTTTTCTGCTTGGGCCATAATGTGTTGAAAACACGGATGTCGGCTTTGAGAAGATAAACACCTAAAGATTTTATTGACTTGGTATGAGCGGCAAGGGTGAATAGATGCTCATCTATGGTAAACTCGGTTGAGGAAGAAACAAATTTGCCCGCCTTTGATCTTGCCTTATCAACAACTTTAACCGCAAACAGGGTATCCTCCGAGAAATTTTCTGAGGAAATATAACAGGAAGTGTTAGGTGGAAATTGAGTAATGAAGGAATGTCGAAAAGCAAAATAAAAAGCAAGAATCACTACTGAGATAGGCGTTGGTTCGGCCAAGCTCCGACTGCGAGCTCTTGGAATTATTTTGAAGGGTGTCATGGTCTTGTTGAGCCAAACTCAATAGAGACTCGGCAGCTTGGAGAAATTCTTCACCCTTCTGGATTTTTCCCTCAAACTGGCTCTTTCCTTAGCGAAGTCCTGGCGAACACCCTCAATCTCAGCCTCATGCTTCTTCTGCATATCATCAATTTGCTTCTAAAGCCGAGATATCTCGTCTCGCTCCTTCTTGAGCTCGAGTTGGTGTTGCCCTGCTTGTTCCAAAAAATGATCCATTAATTCCGGCATAGACACACACTCTTGAAGTTTTTCTGCAAGTAGGGATTTCTCTGCTGCACCGAGATATAGAACTATAGATAAATGGGTTCAAGCGGTGTAAAGGTAAAATCACAAAGAAAGGGGAATACCTTCCACATCAGAGAGTTTTTTATGAAGCTACTCCATAGTGGCTTGATACGTCGAAAACGTATCTATAATTTTTTATGCTCCATGCTTGTTTAGTATCTAATATGCTTTGTTTTGTCTTTATTTTGAGGTGTTTTTATATGTTTTTTGGACTAACCTATTAACAAGTTGCCACAGTGCCAGTTGCCTGTTTTCTTCTATTTTTGGTTTCAGAAAAGGCAGAAAATCAATATTCTCGGAATTGGATGGGACAAAAGCCAAAGTCAATATTTTACCATGGGGAACACGGAGCCTGAATACGAGACGGAGGGGAGCCACCAAGGGGCGACACCCCCTAGCCACGCAGGCTGGGCCTAGTCGCGCCTGGGGGGTGCAGCCACCCCGGGGGCCCCTTGCCTCATCTCCTTCGCCTATAAGAAGTCCACAACTCAGAAACCCTAAATCATCCCAGAAACATCCACAAAAACCTCCACAGCGCCACCGCCACTGAAGGGGAGATTCGAGGGACAGAAAGTCTCTGTTCCGGCACCCTGTCGGGATGGGAAAGTGCCCCCGGAGCCATCTCCATCGATCTCCACCACCATCTCCATCGTCGTTTCCGATTCCCATGATGAGGAGGGAGTAGTTCTTCCTCGAGGCTAAGGGCTCTACCAGTAGCTATGTGTTCATCTCTCTCTCTCTATGCGTGATCATGTTGTGGTCATGAGTTTTGTAATCAAGTAGATCTACTCTGTTACTCAAGTGCTTAAACCAATATCTGCTCTCCCCACGTGTGTGAAAGTGATAGAGTGTGCACCGTGGTGGCACTTAGGCTAGAGGTTGCATAAATACTCAATTGCTTTAATAGGTCTATGCTTTTCCCCATGTGTGTGAAAGTGACAGCATGCACGCCGTGTGTGGCACTTAAGCTAGGTTACATATATATATTTATCATGAGTTATATTTGGAGTTGGATGTCTTTATGAAATTGTGGTGTTTGTTGGAACCATCTAGCGCTCAAGGTGACAGTGTGGGGTTATCTAGATGGGGAAGGCGGACTTTGAGGAGTGCTGTTATAGCCCTACCATGGATTAGAGTGTCCAACCGGAGAGTAGTTCAGGGTAGTATCATGAAGAGAATATATTTATTGAGAGTGTTCACTAGTGAAAGTATGATCCCTAGGCCTTGTTTCTAAGCATTGAAACACCATTTGCATCTAGATCTGTTGCATGTTTGCTTGCTTCCATCTTTATTTCAGTTTTCCTTTAGTCTCTTCCACGTCAACAACAAGTCAGAAGCTATTTTCTGGCACTGTTACCACTTGTATTTCACTATCTCTTCGCCAAACTAGTGCACCTATACACCTGACAAGTGTATTGGGTGTGTTGGGGACAGAAGAGACTTCTTGTATCTTGATTGCAGGGTTGCTTGAGAGGGATACCTTTGAACACTTCCTCCCTGAGTTCGATAAACCTTGGGTAATCCACTTAAGGGAAACTTGCTGTTGTCCTACAAACCTTTGCACTTGGAGGCCCAACAACTGTCTACACGAATAGAAGTGCGTAGACATCATGGCTTAAGATGTTGACATGGTTATACCCTACGGGTACACGACATCAGCATACCTGGTCCAGCCCAAGGAAGGTCCACGAGAATATACGCGGCCCATGGAGATTTTTGGGTGGACCAAGCCCATGACGTCTTCGGATCCTTGGAGAGCAAGACTAGATTAGATAGAATATTCAAGGGGCAAACCCTAAAACCTGTAACCGACTCGATATGTGCCCGAGACCTGCCTAACTCTATATAAAGGCTAGGAGGGCACGACGAGGAGGGCACCTCTCATATCACCGCATACACACCTCCACGCCAGATTGCATCTACGCACCCCTGTAACTTTCGGTTCCGCCGTAATCAAGAGCAGACAAGCAGGAGTAGGGTTTTCCCTCCGGGGGCCTGAACCTGGGTAAATCTCATGTCCCCTGGTTGCTTGTCTGTTAACCGTTTCGCGATCTCTAGCACCCCCATCTTCTCCAAAACCCAAGCTCATAACAATGGGCATTGACGAGATCGAACCTCGCCAGATGTTGCTAAAGTTAAAGAAGATAAAAGGGGTTAACCCGGCAAAGCGGAAGAAATTGAGAAGCAGATCACACATAGGGATATACCTTTGCCCTTCATCTCGGATTTTAGATCCCTATGCTCAGTAGAAAGCTGTCTATATTTGAGAAGCAAGGTTTGGAAAGTCTTGGTGCGAGCATTGGAGGAGGCCTGCAAAGAATAAGAAGAAATGAGGATTTGATTCTGTGAGGTATACTATGTGAACAAGGAAAATATGGTTACAGTGGAAACCGAGTAAGTTAAGATTCGTTCTGTGAACTTACGACTGATTAAATACTTCACTCAGCCGTAACCGCGGGGACTAGGAGATATATATAAATATTTGCAGCGTAAAAAGAGTAAAGGTGATGTACCTCATTAACCTTGTCGACATTTTTCAAAGCAATGAAAGTTGTGTTCATAAACTCGACCACAGTCTGAGGGTCGAGTGTAGTTGATACGTCGTAAAAGTATCCATAATTTTTTATGCTCCATGCTTGTTTTATATCATTTGGCTTATGTTTTGTCTACACTTTGAGGTACTTTTATACACTTTCTAGAACTAACCTATTGACAAGTTGCCGCAGTGCCAGCTGCCCGTTTTCTGCTGTTTTTGGTTTCAGAAAAGCTAAAAAATGAATATTTCTTGGAATTGGATGGCACAAAAGCCAATCTGCCTATTTTTCCCGGAGCAATACGGAAACGCGAAACAAAGACGGAGGAGGGCACCAGGGCGGCCACACCCTATGGTGGCGCGGGTAGCCCCTGGTGGCACCACTAGGGTGTGTGGCCCCTGGCCCTCCACAGACCTTGCCCTTCCGCCTATATAAAGCCCCTGATGAGAAAACCCTAGATGAATCGACATCCATCCACAAAAACATCCGCAGCGCCGCCGCCACCGAAGGGGAGATTCGAGGGACAGAAGTATTTGTTCCAGCACCCTGCTGGGACGGGGAGTTGCCCTCAGAGCCATCTCCATCGATCTCCACCACCATATCCATCGCCGTTGCTGATTCCCATGATGAGGACGGAGTAGTTCTTCCTCGAGGCTAAGGGCTCTACTGGTAACTATGTGTTCATCTCTATCTCTATGCATGATCATATTGTGATCATGAGCTTTGTAATCAAGTAGATATACTCTGCTACTCAAGTGCTTTAATAGATATCCGGCTCTCCCCACGTGTGTGAAAGTGACAGTGTGCACACCGTGTGGCACTTAGGCTATAGATTACATAAATACTTGTCATGAGTTATGTTTTGAGTTGGTTGTCTCTATGAAATTGTGGTGTTTGAAGGAACCATCTAGCTCTCAAGATGACAGTGTGGGGTTATCTAGATGGGGATTGTGAACTTTAAGGAGTACTTTTGTAGCCCTACCATGGATTAGAGTTGTCCAACCGGAGAGTAGTTTAGAGTAGAATCATGAAGAGAAGATATTTATATGAGAGTGTTCACTAGTGAAAGTATGATCCTAGGCCTTGTTTCTAAGTATTGAAACACCATTTGCAACTAGATGTGTTACATGTTTGCTTGCTTCCATCTTTATTTCAGATTGCCTTTAGTATCTTCCACGACATCAAAGTCTTTTCTGGCACTGTTATCTTATAATCATCCATACCACTTGTATTTCACTATCTCTTCGCCGAACTAGTGCACCTATACACCTGACAAGTGTATTGGGTGTGTTGGGGACACAAGAGACTTCTTGTATCTTGATTACATAGTTGCTTGAGAGGGATACCTTGACCACTTCCTCACTGAGTTCGATAAACCTTGGGTAATCCACTTAAGGGAAACTTGTTGCTGTTCTACAAACCTCTACACTTGGAGGCCCAACAATTGTCTATAAGAATAGAAGTGCGTAGACATCAAGCTCTTTTCTGGCACCGTTGCCGGGGATATACATGACAGCTTCGACCTTTTCCTCCCCATCAAAAGCTTTTTTCTGGCGCCGTTGCCGGGGAGGTAAGGTAAAAGGTACTCACATCCTCTGGCTACTAAGTTATCTTCTAGTAATGTTGCTAGTGTGTGAGTGCTCGAAGTTATTTCCTTTAGATTCTACAATTATATATTTTTGTTTCTTGTTTTTATTTTCACTCATTAGGATTAATGGAAAACAACAAAAATAGAGAGCTTTATAGTATTTATCTTGAGTTAGGACATCAAGTGTTTGAAGAGAAAATTAAAAAACCTATGTAACTTTATTTGCATGCTAATAGCAATGTTATTAGTATGAATCCTTTGAAGGCCATTATTGCTAATGCTATGGAAACGTCTAAGCTTGGGGAAGATGGTTTTGATGAGCATGATATTTTTAGTCCCCTGATATGTCGAAAACGTATCTATAATTTTTTATGTTCCATGCTTGTTTAGTATCTACTTTGCTTTGCTTTGTCTTTACTTTGAGGTGTTTTTATATGTTTTTCTGGACTAACCTATTAACAAGATGTCATAGTGCCAGTTGCCTATTTTCTTCTGTTTTTGGTTCCAGAAAAGGCAGAAAATCAATATTCTCGAAATTGGACGGGACAAAAGCCAAATTCAATATTTTACCGTGGGGAACACGGAGCCAGAAGACGAGACAGAGAAGAGCCACCAGGGGGCCACACCCCTTGCCGCGCGGCTGGGCCCAGCCTGCGCCTGGGGGTGCGGCCACCCTGGCTGCCCCCCTGCCTCGCCTCTTCGCCTATAAGAAGCCCCCGATACCTAAATCCTAAGTACCCGATCAATCTTCCACAAAACAGTCTGTAACCACCGCCAGCATCGTTCCTAGATCGGGGGGATCTGAAGCTCTTCCCGGCACCCTGCCGAAGGGGAGATCATCCCGGAGGCCTTCTTCATCACCATGCCAGCCTCCGGTATGATGCGTGAGTAGTTCCACCTTGGACTACGGGTCCATGTAGTAGCTAGATGGTTGTGTCTCCTCCTTTGTGCTACCATGTCTAGATCTTGTGAGCTCCGTTCATGATCAAGATCATCTATTTGTATTCATGCATGTTGTGTTTGCGAGGATCCGATGGATATTGAGATGACTATGTCAGATTGATTAATGGTTTTGTCTTATTGATTCTACCATGTCTGTGTTGTTTGTGATCTTGCATGCTCTCCGTTTCTAGTAGCTATCTTGGCCGAGTAGATGCTAGTGACTCCAAGAAGGAGTATTTATGCTCGATAGTGGGTTCATGCCTCTATTTAATCTAAGGGAAGTGACAGAAATATCTAAGGTTGTAGATGTGTTGTTGCTACTAGGGGGGAAACAACGGTCTCTTGTTCATGGAACAAGTGGATTGTTTACCTTACACACTTTGCTTAAAACAGTTATCCGTTGCTTGCAACTTAATACCAGAGGGGGTTCGGATGATAACCTGAAGGTGGATTACTAGTCATAGATGCAGTTGGATGGCGGTCTACGTATCTTGTTGTATTTCCCAATTGAATCTCATATGATCATGAATGTCTAGTATTGCATTGTTATGCCTTGCTCAGTCCTGTCAATTTCCCTAATGTAATTTGTTTACCCAGCATGCCATGTTTGTTTATCTAAGGATAACACCTCAAGTGAACTATGGACTCCGGTCCAATCTTTACTATTGATACATCTTCCACTGTTAATGTTTACTTTCTGCCAACCACTATTACCTTCCACACCATACAGTTAACCCTTTGTTTTCAGCAAACCGGTGAGATTGACAACCTTACTGTTTGTTGGGGCAAAGTCTTGAGTTTGTGTTGTGCAGGTTTCCAAGTTGCTAGAAACACCTTTGGGTCGATTCCTTCCTCCTACTGGTTTGATAACCCCGGTTTCTTACTAAGGGAAAACTTGCTGCTATGCGCATCATACCTTCCGCTTGGGGTCTTCCAACGAAGCTCAACAATTGACTGAGCCATCATCAATGCTTTTTCTAGCGCCGTTGCCGGGGAGGCTAAGGACGGCTTCACAAGGGGAGTCCTTCACAACCTTACTCTTTACTTTGTTTTTGTTTTTCTTAGTTTCTTTTGCATGGTTTTGTTTGCCTCTTTTTATCAAAAACTCCAAAAAAAATAGTTTAGTTTGGTTTGCTTTCTCTTATAAAAAACACAAAAAATTAGTTCTTGCTCTAGTTGCTGCTGCTGTTGGCTTGCTCCACTTTTGCCAAAATGAACTCTGATGACAACACCAAGTTGTGTGACTTCACTAGCACAAACAACAATGATTTCCTAAGTACACCTATTGCTCCATCTGCTCCTGATGCTACCTTTTATGAAATTAAGCCTGCTTTGTTGAATCTTGTTATGAGAGAGCATTTTTCTAGTGCTAGTTCTGATGATGTTGCTGCCCACCTAAATAACTTTGTTGAACTTTGTGAGATGCAAAAATATAAGGATGTAGATGGAGATATTATTAAGCTCAAGTTGTTTCCTTTCTCCTTGAGAGGCAAAGCTAAAGAATGGTTGCTATCCTTGCCTAGAAAGATTTATGAAATGCTTGATTTGC
This sequence comes from Avena sativa, assembly GCA_916181665.1. Taxonomy (NCBI): domain Eukaryota; kingdom Viridiplantae; phylum Streptophyta; class Magnoliopsida; order Poales; family Poaceae; genus Avena; species Avena sativa. The sequence continues at coordinate 20,446,808 of OV702285.1, forward strand.
CACCTTTGGAAGATTGTTATTTGGATGTCCCACTTAATGATAATGCTAAAAATAAACGCATGGGGAGTGTTAATGATGTTCTTATTATGGTTAACAATTCTTATGTCCCTATTGATTTCTATGTTTTGGATGTTGAATACAATGCTTCTTGTCCTATTACTTTGGAAAGACTTTTTCTTAGAACTGTTGGTGCCATCATTGATATGAAAGAAGGCACCATTAAATACCAATTTCCATTCAAGAAGAGTATTGAACACTTCCCTATGAGGACAGAGAATTTGCTTTTGCTCTTCCTTTGAAAGCAAGGTTTGATGTTAATGCTTCTTCATATGAAAATACTTGATTCTTGCTTCTTGTGCCTAACTTAAAGGTGTTAAATAAAAGTACTTATTGAGAGATAACCCAAAAAAAATCTTGAGTCTTGGAAGTTATTACCTTTGTAATAACCTCTCCTTATCCTTTTTATTTTTGTTTTTATGCCAATAATAACCTCTAATGAGAGGGAAGAAAGATTTGGGGAAGTTGCTATCCTGAAACAAATTTTTGTGCTCCACCGTAAATATTCATGTAAAATCTCTATAAGTCGGGTTGAGCTGTAATTTTCTAAATAAATCCCCCAGGTTGTTCGCTAACTTTCGTTAGTTCAAAACTTTTTGATTTGAGCAACATAAGGTCTTCGAAAATTCGGTTTCTACCTGCTGGTCTGTTTTGACAAATTTCTGCCATTATTTGCATTTGCTTCTTATTGATTCCTTTTGGGGTTGTTTGTGGGAAATTGAGCTTTTTGAGGGAATTGATACAGTAGCTTGTCTCTTTAGTGGAAGTTTTTGCTGTTTTAAAACTAAACCCCAAGGTCTATTATCTTTTGAATATACTAATGTTGCTAATGAAGATTGTGTGAAGTTTTGTATGAAGGAAAAATTTCAGGTGGAGAGAAAGAATGATGTAATGAGATGAAGAATGGACGAAAGCTCAAGCTTGGGGATGCCACCCAGTGTCACCCCAAGAAATATTCAATAAGTCCAAGCGTCAAAGCTTGGGTATGCCCAAGGAATCCCCTTCTTCATCAATAAAAATCTCAGGTCTTTCTAGACACTTCGTTTTTATTGTTTCATGCACTGTTGTGTTGTTCTTGGAGTGTCTTAATTTTAGTTTTTGGTTTTTGTTTTCTTAGTTTGCTTGAATAAAGTAGTTTGGATCCTTGTTCTCGTTGTGTTGTTGCAAATAAGTTGATTGGTGTTGGAGAGGACTAGAAAGTTCTTGCTTGAATAGTACAAGAGGAGCTTGCTTTGACTGTGACATAGACTTTATCATGTCATGCTAGGTGTTGTTTTGACCTTATGCTTAGTGATTATTTCTGTAGCATGACTTGTTACAAACAATTGGGATTGCTTAATGTGCCTTGAAGGAATCATGCGTTGTTTTAGCATACAAAAGCATAGTATTGTGGTATTCTCCTTTGATGCTTTCTTTGGGTTGACTTGGTGCATGCTCACACCATGTTATGACTATGAACAAGTCACCATAGCCTCTATGATCATTTAGTCCTTGACTTGTAGTACCACTTTATGCTTTTATTAGTAATGTTTTGTCGCTCTACATGATTATGACCATTATTGCTCTCTTAGTTGGTCGCCCCCAGTCTTGTGCTAGCCTCCACTTGTATGAGTAAGCTCTACTCATGCATCCAACTCCTAAGAAACCAAGTTATTACAAAGTGTCCACTATAAATTCCTATGCATGGTGTGTTACACCATTCCAAGTATATTCTTGTTTTCATCTACCTTCCAATTAAAAAGTATTTTGTTATGTGAAAAAATAGTGATTAAAGATCTCACAAACTTGATGGCACACTTTATTTTTCTTGCCCCTAATAAATTTGAACCATTGTGTCATCTATGTTGTATATGCTTGCACTTATATGTTGGAATTAGTAGAACCATGCTGTCATGGGGAACGCTTTTAACATTACACTTGTACATTGTACACAGTTGATATCACGCTCTTTTGTTTATGGATGTCATCGGTGCGAAATGAAAGAAGAGCTTGTAAGTCCATGGAGTTATGTATGTGTGTTAGTGAAACTCCTGGGTCGCTAGCCTAAGCCATGCCTAATCATGGTGGAAACTTGCAGCATCACCATAGTGAGCAATCTGTGAAGCATTCTTCTTATAAAAAAAGAGATGAGAAAAGAGGAAAGAGAGAAAAAAGCACCATTTTCCCATGGTAAATAAGAAGATTGTTGAGATGCTCATTTTCTGCTTGCCTTGTCATTTTTTTATGGGATAGGTATTGTATCATGTGCAAGGGGTACCCCATTGGCGGTTCTCTCTGATACACATGTACTTACTATGATAAGAATTTACCGGTAACTAAACTTGAGTAGCATGAGGAGCGGCCCTCGTATTCAAGGGACATGAGATTGCCAACTTATACTTTGTCAAGCATATACTCCATAGTTTGTTCACTTTAACCTTAATCACTTCAAGATGCTTATGATAGGGGCAATGAGAGCTGAAAGCTAACAAGTACCATAATTTTTGGAAGCTCTTTTTGAAACTTGAAATCCCTGCTTCCCTTTTATGAAGGGCCTTTCTTCCACCTTTATATTGAGTCTCCACCTTCTATCCTTAGGCACCAATTAAGAGATCATAGTTGCCATTCTTAGTTCTATGTGCATTGTCCCAAAACTTATTGATTGAATCATATTGTTGATATTGCTTGCTCATGAACTATTTGTATCTAGTCACTCTTATGAACTTTGAAGGTGTCCTATGCATCTATTTGCTAGTCCATGAGGGACAAGCTAAATGTCACTATGCTATGTTTTCTATATGTGAAACAAACAATCGTTTTTCAATGCATGTTATTCATGATCTTTGTTTATATCCTTTCATGTTGCAACAATAGTTGCTATGTCTTATTGTTAGAACTCCGTATTTCATGCTCATGTTTAGAGTACTTCGATCCCAGATTTCAGTGCTTTACAAATAACTTGATCAAGATTTTGATGGTGCATGTCACCTCAAAAATTATTATTTTTATCACTTAGCTACTTGAGGACGAGCAGGAGTTAAGCTTGGGGATGCTTGATACGTCGAAAACGTATCTATAATGTTTGATGTTCCATGCTTGTTTAGTATCTACTTTGCTTTGCTTTGTCTTTACTTTGAGGTGTTTTTATATGTTTTTCTGGACTAACCTATTAACAAGATGCCACAGTGCCAGTTGCATGTTTTCTTCTATTTTTGGTTCCAGAAAAGGCAGAAAATCAATATTCTTGGAATTGTGCGGGACAAAAGCCAAAGTCAATATTTTACCGTGGGGAACACGAAGCCAGAAGATAAGATGGAGAAGAGCCACCAGGGGGCCACACCCCTGGCCGCATGGCTGGGCCCAGCCCGCGTCCACCCTTGGTGCCCCTGCCTCTCCTCTTCGTCTATAAGAAGCCCCTGATACCAAAACCCTAAGTACCCGATCAATCTTCCACGAAACAGTCCATAGCCATCACCACTATCGTCCCTAGGTCGGGGGATCTAAAGCTCTTCCCGGCACCCTGCTGGAGGGGAGTCATCCCGGAGGCCTTCTTCATCACCATGCCGGCCTCCGGTATGATGCGTGAGTAGTTCCACCTTGGACTACGGGTCCACGTAGTAGCTAGATGGTTGAATATCCTTCTTTGTGCTACCATGTTTAGATCGTGTGAGCTCCGTTCATGATCAATATCATCTATTTGTATTCATGCATGTTGTGTTTGCGGGGATCCGATGGATATTGAGATTAATATGTCAGATTGATTAATGGTTTTGTCTTATTGATTCTATGTTGTCTGTGTTGTTTGTGATCTTGCATGCTCTCTGTTTCTAGTAGCTATCTTGGACGAGTAGATTCTAGTGACTCCAAGAGGGAGTATTTATGCTCGATAGTGGGTTCATGCCTCTATTTAATCTAAGGGAAGTGACAAAAATCTCTAAGGTTGTAGATGTGTTGTTGCTACTAGGGGGAAAACAATGGTCTCTTGTTCATGGAACAAGTGGATTGTTTACCTTACACACTTTGCTTAAAGCAGTAATCTGTTGCTTGCAACTTAATACTTGAGGGGATTCGGATGATAACCTGAAGGTGGATTACTAGTCATAGATGTAGTTGGATGGAGGTCTATGTATCTTGTTGTATTGCCCAATCGAATCTCATAGGATCATGAATGTCTAGTATTGCATTGTTATGCCTTGCTCAGTCCTGTCAATTGCCCTGCTGGAATTTGTTTACCCAGCATGTCATGTTTGTTTATCTTAAGGAGAGCACCTCTAGTGAACTATGGACCCCGGTCCAATCTTTACCATTGATACATCTTCCACTATTACTGTTTCCTTTCTGCAAACCACTATTACCTTCCACACCATACAGTTAACCCTTTGTTTTCAGCAAACCGGTGAGATTGACAACCTCACTATTCGTTGGGGAAAAGTCTTGAGTTTGTGTTGTGCAGGTTTTCAAGTTGCTAGCAACACCTTTGGGTCGATTCCTTCCTCCTACTAGTTCGAGAACCTCGGTTTCTTACTGAGGGAAAAATTTCTGCTGTGCTCATCATACCTTCCGCTTGGGGTCTTCCAACGAAGCTCAACAATTGACTGAGCCATCATCATCCCCCAAGCACGGAGGAGAAAATTTACTTTGATGATACTATACCTCCAATATATGATGATTACAATGATGAATATGATATTTTCAGTCCACCTACTATTGAGGAGAAAATTAATAGTGATTACAATATGCCTCCTATATTTGATGACTATGGTGATGAGAATAATAATGATAGCTATTTTGTTGAATTTGCTCCCACTACAATTAATAAGAATGACTATGCTTATGTGGAGCGTAATAATCATTTTATGCATGTGGCTCATGATAATAATGTTTTATGTAATATTTATATTGTTACTTTTATTCATGTTGCTACTGAAATTTATTATGAGAGAGGGAAACATGGTCTTATGTATCTCAAAAATATTAAGTTTCCCCTCTTTATGTTGAAAATCTTGAAGTTGCACTTGTTTTGCTTTCATATGCTTGTTGCTTTGTGCTTTCATGACTTGTTTCTTTCCAAGATTCCTATGCATAGGAAGTGGGTTAGACTTAAATGTGTTTTGAATTTTCTTCTTGATGCTCTCTTTTACTTCTATTCATATTTCTTATGTGAGCATCTTGTCAAACTATCAAGCCTAACTTAAAGGCGTTAAATAAAAATACTTCTTGGGAGATAACCCAATAGTTTTATTGAGTCTTGGAAGTTATTACTTCTGTAATAACCTCTCCTTATCCTTTTTGTGTTGTTTTTGTGCCAAGAATAACCTCTAATGAGAGAGAAGTAAGATTTCGGGAAGTTGCTGTCCCGAAACAGATTTCTGTGCTTCACTGTAAAAAATTCGTGAAAAATCCTAGTATGACGGATTGAGCTGTAATTTTCTGAATAAATCCCCCAAGTTGTTAGCTAACTTTCATTAGTTCAACACTTTTTTATTTGAGAAACATAAGGTCTTAGGAAAAATCGGTTTTTACCTATTGTGTGTTTTGACATATTTCTGCCATTAATTGCATTTGCCTCTTATCGATTAGTTTTTTAGTTCTTTTTGGTGAATTGAGATTTTTGAGGGAATTGCTACAGTAGCTTGTGTTTTTAATGAAAGTTTTGTTGTTCTGAAACTAAACCCAAAGGTTTATTACTCTTGAATGCACTAATGTTGCTAATGAAGATTGTGTGAAGTTGTGTATGAAGGAAAATTTTCAGGTGTAAGAGGAAGAATGATGTGATGATATGAAGAATGGACAAAAGCTCAACCTTGGGGATGCCACCCCGTGTCACCCCAAGAAATATTCAAGAGTTATAAGCATCAAAGCTTGGGGATGCCCAAGGAATCCCCTTCTTCATCAATAAAAATCTCAGGTCTCTTTCTAGACACTTCATTTTTTTTGTTCCATGCACCTTTGTGTTGTTCTTGGAGCATCTTTGTTTTTGTTTTTAGTTTTACTTTGCTTTGTTTGCTGCAATAAGTTGGTTGGATCCCAGCACACTTATTTTGGAGAGAGACACACTCTATTTTCATTTCCTAGAACACTCTAGTTTTTATTCTTATTGTTTTGTGAGTGTTCTCTTTTGCTAGCATTGTGTTTAGCCTTAGTTTTCTTATGCTTTATGCTTAGAACTTTTTAGTTCTTATTTGTGGATTTGTGAGACAATCTCACTGATCTTTATTGATTATTATCTTTGTGAGTTGTTTCAAATAAGTTTATTGGTGTTGGAAAAGAGTAGGAAGCTTCAAGCTTAGGTGGTACAAAAAGGAGCTTGTTTTGACTGTGACTTGGACTTTATCATGTCATGTTAGATGTTGTTTTGACCATATGCTTAGTGATTATTGTTGTATCATGACTTGTTCCAAACAATTAGGATTGCTTAATGTTCCTTGAAAGAATCATGCGTTGTTTTAGCATACAAAAGCATAATATTGTAGTATTCACCTTTGATGATTTATTTGGGTTGAATTGGCACATGCTCACACCATGTTATGACTATGAACCAGTCACCTTATCCTCTATGATCATTTCGTTTTTGACTTGTGGCACCACTTTATGCTTTATTTAATAATGTTTTGTCGCTTTGCATGATTATGACCATTATTGCTCTCTTAGTTGGTCGCTCCTAGTCTTTTGCTAGCCTCCACTTGTATTCAGTAAGCTCTACTCATGCATCCAACTCCCAATAAACCAAGTTATTCCAAAGTGTCCACTATAAATTCCTATGCATGGTGTGTTACACCATTCCAAGTATATTCTTGTTTTGTCTATCTTCCAAATTAAACTTGTTATGTGAAAATTAGTGATTAAAGCTCTCACAAACTTGATGGCAAACTTTATTTTTCTTGCCCCTAATAAACTTGAACCATTGTGTCATATATGGTGTATATGCTTGCACTTATAAGTTGGGAATTAGCAGAATCGTGCTGTCACGGGGAACGCTTTCAACACCTGTAAATATCTACCCAGTTGATATCATGCTCTTTTGTTTATGGATGTCGGCGGTGTGAAATAAAAGGGGAGCTTGTAAGTCCATGGAGTTATGCATATGTGTTAGAGAAACGCCTGGGATGCTAGCTTAAGCCATGCCTAATCATGGTGGAAACTTGCAGCATCCCCATAGTGAGCAATCTATGAAGCATTCTTCTTATAAAAAAAGAGAGATAGAAAAAAAATAGAAAAAGACAAAAAAGAGGAAAGAAGAGAAAAAAGCACCATTTTCCCGTGGTAAATAAGAAGATTGCTGAGATGATCATTCTTTGTTGCCTTGTCATTTTGATATGGGATAGCTCATGTATCATGGGGCAAGAGGTACCCCGTTGGCGGTTCTCTATGACACACATATACTTACAATGACAAGAACTTACCGGTAACTAAAGTTGAGTAGCATGAGGACCGGCCCTCGTACTCAAGGGACATAAGATTGCCAACTTATACTTTGTCAAGCATACACTCCATACTTTGTTCACTTTAACCTTAATCACTTCAAGATGCTTATGATAGGGGCAATGAGAGCTGAAAGCTAACAAGTACCATAATTTTTGGAAACTCTTTATGAAACTTGAAATCCCTGCTTCCCTTTGAAGGGCCTTTCTTACACTTTTATATTGAGTCTCCACCTTCTATCTTTAGGCACCAATTAAGAGAGCATAGTTGTTATTCTTAGTTCTATGTGCATTGTCCCAAAACTTATTGGTTGATTCATAATGTTGATATTGCTTGTTCTTGAACTATTTGTATCTTGTCACCCTTATGAACTTTGAAGGTGTCCTATGCATTTATGTTTTGCTACTCCATGAGGGACAAGCTGAATACCACTATGCTATGTTTTCTATATGTGAAACAAACAAATGTCTTTCAATGCATTGTTATTCATGATCTTTGTTTGTATCCTTTCATGTTGCAACATAGTTACTATGTCTTATTGTTAGAACTTCATCTTTTATGCTCATGTTTAGAGTACTTTGATCCCAGCTTTCAATGCTTTACAATAGTTTGATAAAGATTGTGATAGTGCATGTCACCTCAAAAATTATTCTTTATATCACTTACCTACTCGAGGACGAGCAGGAGTTAAGCTTGAGGATGCTTGATACGTCGTAAACGTATCCATAATTTTTGATGCTACATGCTTGTTTTATATCATTTATCTTATTTTTTGTCTACACTTTGATGTATTTTTATAAACTTTCTGGAACTAACCTATTGACAAGATGTCGCAGTGCCAGTTGCCTGTTTTCTACTGTTTTTGGTTTCAGAAAAGCTAAAAATGAATATTCTCGGAATTGGACGGGACAAAAGCCAATCTGCCTATTTTTCCTGGAGCAGTACGGAAACGTGAAGCAGAGACGGAGGAGGGCACCAGGTCGGCCACACCCTATGGTGGCGCGGGTAGCCCCTGGTGGCGCTGTTGTGGATATACCAAATGGGTATACCTACGGCATAGTCTCATACCGGCAAGCCCGGGTGGCACATAGTTGGTGGTTAGGCCTATGGCTTAACCGGGCGGCCCAGTTGCTGATAGACAAGTCGGAGGTCCAGCAGGGATGAAGGAAGGCGACGTGCCACCGCCATAGATGGAAGCCGGAGCCTTGGAGGACACGAGGACTAGTTAGTGTTAGTCTAGTACTCTGTAACCGTATCCGGCTGGGACTCTCCATGTAACCCTGGGTCCTGGCGCTCATATAAGCCGGCCTACGGGAGCCTTTAGGGCAGATAGACCAAGTGCATAGCACTATCCGCACACAGCGAACCCCCAATCCTATAACTCGGCGTATTGCCATTATAGTGATTTATAGCAGGAGTAGGATCACGCCACTGTCGTGAGATCTGAACCTGGGTAAACTGTGTCACGCAGACCCGGACGCTCTCCGTCTTCCCCCACACGTCTCTAAACTCGCCGTTGGGATACCCCTATGGCGTACGTGTCGACAAAACCACGACAGTTGGCGCTCACCATGGGGCAAGAGGCGCTTACAACATGGATCCGGGCGGGATCCTTCACCGTCTTTGAAGACGGACAAATCTCATCTCCATCGATACTCCGGCTTAGTCATCGCTTTTGAGAGTATGAAGATCTCGAGCATGTGACCAAGTCGACGGTGTCATGGATCTCTCATCAAGTTTTATTTGCCAGATTGCATCTGATCGGCTCATCAGCCTCGACGCATCCGGCTTTACATCGCCGGCAAGATCGTTCTCGTAAACCAGCAGGCTTTGCCACGGACCGATTGATCTCTACCATGGTTATCTTCTCATCACACCACGTTGCGTTATTAGCTGCTAATCATGACTCCGGCCAGTTAATTGGTCTGGTCCGGACTATGTTGTGCATTGCTTTCCGTACGTGTTTGACCATGCATTGGTGCGCTCGAGCAGCCAATTAATTCTATCACGGCGGCTCGCAGGAACCAGCACTCAACAAACAAGGAAACAAATCCATCGTACGGATCTATTCCCAAGAAATCAACTACTCATCACGTGATGGTTAAAAAATCTTCGTGCTTGAATTTTTGGTTTGAAGAGGCACGTTTCCGATACAGAAATTAAGCGCCATCATAGGTTTTTCCCGACTTCGACGACGGACAACTTTGCCGTGTTGACGTGAACAACACCGACTCCGCTCAAACAGCTAAGTCTCTATTTATTTTATAATATTTTTTATTTATGATTATAAGATTAAGATTGGTTCACTCATTTTCTGAGTCTTTTACCGCTTTCGTTTTGGTCATACCTTTTTCACGATTTGCCTTGCGCTCGTGAGTATAAACTTTTTACTGGCTTGCCGTTTAAAGGCGCCAGTACCATGCAAAAAACCCGCATTCAGGCGTTAGCTTAAGTTTTCTGGATACACGTTTTCTGTCATTTTTATGTGGATTTCGGAGTAGTGACTTTTCGGCACTCAAAGCCAGCGTTTTGACCTTGGGTTCTGGACGGTACCATTAGGCATCATCGCCCAAGGACATGGTTCTGTGCTACGAGTCTTCCGTCTCACGAAAGGTCAAGCATAAAAAATTGATAGGCCAGCACTTGCTTAAACAAAAATTTACATAAACTGTTCAAATTAGTTGGGTTTTTTCCTCCTAAACAGTTTTATGTGTTCAATGGCTGCATTGTTTCAGCTTTAAAAGCATTTGTTTAAAGGCTATGTTTGTTCCGCCTTACATTTGTTTGTTGGACACGATTAAAGGAACAATTTAATACATTTGTATTTTTATGTTTATGTTTCAGGTACGTAACGCTTGGACATTGCCGCGTTCCTTGGATTAAAGTGTTTTAAGCCGGATTTTCACTAGGCTTGACACCTCGGGGGCTGCAATTGCAATTGTTGACCAAGACTTGAGCCGCCTTTGAGGATGTTGGATCGATGCTTGTGGGCTTGACATCTCTAATTTAAAAGCTTTGTCCCGCCTTGCGTCTAAGCCGGAACAAACCTCAGGAGCTACAGTACGATGATCTCCAAGACATGGTTTAGTTCTCTTTGAGCATCAAGCCGGAAAATTCATGTGAATTCCACCTTGACGCTCGGGGGCTACACCGATGCTGAATTTTTGTGAAGTTCTCTCTAGAGCATCAAGCCAAAATAATTCCGACTTGACGCTCGGGGGCTATACTATTCACATTTTCTCTAAAGCTACTCTGAGAGCACCAAGACGAATTTTTTTAAAAACTCCAACTTGGCGCTCGGAGGCTACAACCGTTTGATGTACAATTATGCATGTCCTTTTGAGCATCAAGCCGCCTTCGACGAAGCCGACTTAATGCTCGGGGGCTACATATGGTTATGTCAAGAAACTTTCAACACGGTGAAGAATCCGGCTAGCGAAACTTGGGGGCTCGACATCAACTTTGCCTTCACGGAAGTTTCACTGGGTTACACGGCTCGATGGCCTAAACGTCCGTGATATGAGAGGATCTAAGACATTAATTCGGCAAGCTCTTTTGTCTGTGACTTTGCTGGCTCTAAGTCGGCAGTTTGGCAGCCTTTACGATCGTGTCCCGGTAGACGTGATTTTTTCTGGCTTACGTACCATCTGCATGGATGATGATATTGAAGCGTTCCTAGAGCATGGCAGAATCTCTAACGATTCGTTAGAGAGTTCTCCGCCTTGGATTTGTTTGCAGAAACATACAAGCAACTCTCTGGCTAGGCTTAGTCGAATGAGAATATGATATGGGAGGTCTCCAAGATTCTTCACGAAGCACGCCTACTAATTGAAGACGATGTGATACTTACGCTCAAAGCTAGACGGAGGAACGCGAGAATCTTGAAGAACTCCGGGGGCTACTATTGTGGATATACCAAATGGGTATACCTACGGCATAGTCTCATACCGGCAAGCCCGGGTGGCCCATAGTTGGTGGTTAGGCCTATGGCATAACCGGGAGGCCCAGTTGCTGATAGACAAGACGGAGGTCCAGCAGGGATGAAGGAAGGCGACGTGCCACCACCATAGATGGAAGCCGGAGCCTTGGAGGACACGAGGACTAGTTAGTGTTAGTCTAGGACTCTCTAACCGTATCCGGCTAGGACTCTCCATGTAACCCTGGGTCCTAGCGCTCATATAAGCCGGCCTACGGGAGCCTTTAGGGCAGATAGACCAAGTGCATAGCACTACCCGCACACAGCGAACCCCCAATCATGTAACTCGGTGTATTGCCATTATAGTGATTTATAGCAGGAGCAGGATCTCGCCACCGTCGTGAGATCTCAACCTGGGTAAACTGTGTCACGCCGACCCGGACGATCTCCGTCTTCCCCACACGTCTCTAAACTCGCCGTTGGGATACCCCTATGGCGTATGTGTCGACAAAACCACGACAGGCGCCACCATGGGGTGTGGCCCCCTGGACCTCCACTGACCTTGCCCTTCCGCCTATCTAAAGCCCGCGATGATAAAAACCTAGATGAATCGGACTCCATCTAGAAAAACTTCCGTAGCGCCGCCGCCACCGAAGGGGAGATTTGGGGGACAGAAGTCTTTGTTCCGGCACCCTGCTGGGACGAGGAATTGCCCCCGGAGCCATCTCCATTGATATCCACCACCATCTCCATCGTCGTTGCTGATTCCCATGATAAGGAGGGAGTAGTTCTTCCTCGAGGCTAAGGGCTCTACCGGTAGAAATGTGTTTATCTCTCTCTCTCTCTCTCTCTCTATGCATGATCATATTGTGATCATGAGCTTTGTAATCAAGTAGATCTACTCTTCTACCACGTGTGTGAAAGTGACAGTGTGCACACCGTGTGTCCCTTAGGCTATAGATTAAATAAATGCTTGTCATGAGTTATATTTTGAGTTGGTTGTCTCTATGAAATTGTGGTGTTTGAAGGAACCATCTAGCGCTCAAGGTGACAGTGTGGGGTTATCTAGATGGGGATTGCGAACTTTAAGGAGTGCTTTTGTAGCCCTATCGTGGATTAGAGTTGTCCAACCGGAGAGTAGTTCAGAGTAGAATCATGAAGAGAACATATTTATATGAGAGTGTTCACTAGTGAAAGCATGATCCCTAGGCCTTGTTTCTAAGCATTGAAACACCGTTTGCAACTAGATATGTTACATGTTTGCTTGCTTCCATCTTTATTTCAGATTGCCATTAGTCTCTTCCACACCATCAAAGTCTTTTCTGGCACCGTTATCTTATAATCATCCATACCACTTGTATTTCACTATCTCTTCGCCGAACTAGTGCACCCATACACCTGACAAGTCTATTGGGTGTGTTGGCGACACAAGAGACTTCTTGTATCTTGATTGTAGAGTTGCTTGAGAGGGATACCTTTGACCACTTCCTCTCTGAGTTCGATAAACCTTGGGTAATCCACTTAAGGGAAACTTGTTGTTGTTCTACAAACCTTTGCACTTGGAGGCCCAACAACTGTCTACAAGAATAGAAGTGCGTAGACATCAGTAGTCTCTAGTGCGGATGAGGATGAGGATTGCCAGAAGTCACTTCATAAGCATTGGCACTATTCCAGTCCATAGCATATTGTTCAGCATAGCCAAGGCTTTGACCACTCAACGTATGAGTCAGAACAAGACTCTTGGTAGACCCAGTATTGCCGCTTTTAGCTGCAGCTGGGCTCACGCGCAGAGAGAGCCTTGTATCAGTAGATGACCCAGCGGCGCCCGCAACCTTCCCCAGCTTATCCGCAGTGGACCTGGGTTTGGGCACAACTACAGATGTCTTTGTTGTTGTTGGCTGCTCTGGCTGCGATTGAGACGACGTCTTACTAAAAGTAAGCTTCTGCTGTCTTTGTGTTGCGGGATGCGGCTGAGCCAAGTGAGACTATTTCTTTCCCGGCTGCCTTGTGGTGGAGTTGGCTGTTTCTGCTACTGAACTGGTGGAGCCGATTGACTTGGTTGTTTCTGCTGTGGCGGAATTGGCTGTGCTGGTTGAGGCGGTTTCTTCTTCTTCTGTTGCTGTTGTGGCTGAGTCACTAAAGTATAAACATCAATTGATCCAGTGCCGACGCTGCTGGCGCCGAGTATCTTCTCTTTCTCGGGGGCCAGGGTTTTCTCTCTCGGCTGCTCTCTCTAAGCTCTGGGACTCTCTACAGGCTGAGATACAGTAATATCCGGGCAGAAGGAGTGACCCGGCCCAGACTCGGAACACGAGTGTCGGCCGGACGTGGAGAATGAGTAGGAGAAATCTCAGATGCGATGCACGTTTCTGATTGAGGGGCAACAATAGCAGATCTGCGAGACCGAAGAAATACATGTATATCAAGCAAGAGAAAAAGAAGGAGAGAAACAAGAAATATAAAAAACAGAATATTGGCACAACAAAAGTTATCCGGCAAAGATGGGCTTGAGATAAGCCCTCTTGGAAACTTTGTGCTTCTTGTTGGTTGGAGCTATCTCAACCACGGTTGCCCCGGATGCACCGTGCTTCTTCCCCTTGACCTGACCTCCCACAGCGAGAGGCGCGTCCTCATGCACCTGATCGGCTACATCGGCAGGTGCAAAATCGAGAGGATAAGCAAATGATATTGGCATGGGATCAAGTACCTCCATAATTTGGCACTCATCATCGTCATATTTTGGCCACTCCCTCAAAGGTTTGCAAGTAGGAGTCTTACCCGGATATGGCCCGACGCCGGCGTGAGGGATGGGCATGAACTCCTCCGAGTCAAACTCCTCAGTATCCGAGTTTTCCTGGTAATATTCCCAAGCAAGGGTCGGGTCGGCATTGTCATCTTCCCGGTGAGTAAATTTCTGCAAAGAGCGGATCATCCGAGTCAAATAAAATGGAAACCGACTCAAGAAAATTGACCGAGTATATGATTCGGAAGGTTACCCATGGCGCGGGGTTGGCGCGGGCAAAGGGAGCTTTGCCCATTCCCAGTCAGATGAAATGGTCAACTTGAAAATGGAGTTTACCCGCTTGGCATTTTCCCCTTGTCAAGATCATAAGTTGAGTGGCGGTTCAGGTCAAAACGACCTCTCATGAAGCATATCTTATGAGAGGGAAGCTGGAGGGGCTGACTCGGTGACTCGTAAATGTATGCATAAGGTCTTCCGCCGTCGGTCTATCCTCCGAGTTCTCACTCACCAGCTACTACAGGATATCCTGAGCCTCATTGAAGGCCGAGTAATTCCTTTTCGGGTCAAACTTCCAGTTGAACTTGTTAAGCACGCCTCCATTGAAAGGAGGAAGTCAAATCAAGTCGTGCTCACCCGAATTCTTGACATAGAAAAATGTCCGCTGCCATTTCTTGCAAGAGTCTAGGCCCTAGACTCGGGGGAAAATGGATTTTTTCCTAGGGGTGATGCTGGAAGGACCACATTGAGTCGGCCTCTTTTCACCGAAAGGAACACCCGGCTCAGGGATATCCTAGATCCTAAACTAGAAGTATTTGGCCTAGAGGAGGATGGTAGGACAGAGGTCGAGGTATCCCTCAATGCAAGAGTCGAATGTAGAGAGGGAGCCAATGGCATTGGCAGGGAGATGATGCGGTTGCAGATGGAAATTATCAAAGAAATGTTTCCCGAAATTTCTCAAATGAAGAGCAAAGCCAGGATCAAAGTGGGACATGAAAACCATAGACTCACCGGGGAGAGGATTTGGGGCGAGATCGCCGACGGGGCGACGACATTCAAACCCCTGCGAAATCCGTCGAGTGGAACGGAGCCACTCTAGCTCCTCTATGGAAACCTTAGAGCCCTCCTAGGAGCCGCGCTCGCTGGTGGCCTCGTCCAATTCCTCATCCTCTACAACGACGACATCACGAGAATCCATTGGCTCCTCTAGTTCTTCGACCTCCTCCTCCTCTATAAGAGGCAAAGATTGTCGCGTCCCCATCGTAGCGACGCAAAGGCTCGCATAGGAAGAACCGGCAATTGATGTCTACGCAGTTCTATTCTTGTAGACAGTTGTTGGGCCTCCAAGTGCGAAGGTTTGTAGAGCAGCAGCAAGTTTCCCTTAAGTGGATCACCCAAGGTTTATCGAACTCAGGGAGGAAGTGGTCAAAGGTATTCCCTCTCAAGCAACCCTGCATCAAGATACAATAATTCTCTTGTGTCCCCAACACACCCAATATAGGTGCACTAGTTCGGCGAAGAGATAGTAAAATACAAGTGGTAACGGTGCCAGAAAATATCTTCTGACGGTGAGGTAAAGACTAAAGGCAAACTGATGGAAGAAAGCAAACATGCAACAGATCTAGTATCAAACAGTGTTTCAATGCTTAGAAACAAGGCCTAGGGATCATACTTTCACTAGTGAACACTCTCTCATATAAATATCCTCTCTTCATGATACTACTCTTAACTACTCTCCGGTTGGACACTCTAATCCATGGTAGGGCTATAACAGCACTCCTCAAAGGTTGCCTTCCCCAATCTAGATAACCCCACACTGTCACCTTGAGCGCTAGATGGTTCCAAAAAACACCACAATTTCATAGAGACATCCAACTCCAAATATAACTCATAACAAATATTCAATCTAGCCAAAGTTCCACACACGGTATGCATGTTGTCACTTTCACACACGTGGGGAAAAGCATAGATCTATTAAAGCACAAAGAGTATTTATGTAGACTCAAGCCTAAGTGCCATGCCATCATGGTGTGCACGCTGTCACTTTCACACACATGGGGAGAGCAGAGATCTATTGAAGCACTTGAGTAGCAAGGTAGATATACTTGATTACAAAGCTAATGACCACAAGATCATGCATATAGAGAGAGATGAACACATAGCTACCGGTAGAGCCCTTAGCCCTGAGGAAGAACTACTCCCTCCTCATCATGGGAATCAGCAATGGTGATGAAGATGGCAATGGAGATCGATGGAGATGGCTCCGGGGGCACTTCCCCGTCCCGGCAGGGTGTCGGAACAGAGACTTTTTGTCCCCCGAATCTCCCCTTCGGTGGCGGCGGCGCAACAGAGGTTTTCGTGGATTTCTTCTGGATATTTAGGGTTTTCTCATCGAGGGCTCTTATAGGCGCAGGAGGTAAGGTCAGTGGGGATCCAGGGGGCCGACACCCCCTATGGGTGCCCCAAGGGCTTGCCCGTGCCTGGGGTGCGGCCACCCTGTGCCCCCTCCCCCCTCCGGCTCTGCTTCATGGTTCCGTGTTGCTCCGGGAAAATAATGACTTTGGCTTTTGTCCCGTCCAATTCCGAGAATATTGATTTTCTGCCTTTCTGGAACCAAAAGCAGAAGAAAACAGGCAACTAGCACTATGGCAACTTGTTAATAGGTTAGTTCCAGAAAAGATATAAAAACACCTCAAAGTGTAGACAAAGCAAAGCAAAGTAGATACTAAACAAGCATGGAACATCAAAAATTATAGTTATGTTTCCGACGTGTCAAGCATCCCCAAGCTTAACTCATGCTCGCCCTCGAGTAGGTAAGTGATAAAAGAATAATTTTTGAGGTGACATGCACCATCACAATAAAGATCAAACCATTTGCAAGCATTGAAATCTGGGATCAAAGAACTCTAAACATGTGCATGAAATATGGAGTTCTAACAATAGGACATAGTAACTATGCATGCAACATAAAAGGCTACAAACAAAGATCATGAATAACATGCATTGAAAAACGTTTGTTTGTTTCACATTAAGAAAACATAGCATAGTGGCAATCAGCTTGTACCTCATAGAGTAGCAATATAGATGCATAGGACACCTATGCTCTCTTAATGGTGACTAGAAACAAATAGCACAAGAACAAGTAATATCACAATATGCATCAATCAATAAGCTTTGGAACACTGCACACAGAATGACAACTATGCTCTCTTAATGGTGCCTAAAGGTAGAAGGTGGAGACTCAATAATGGTGGAAGAAAGGCCTTTTTTATAAAGGAAGAAGGGATTACAAGTTTCAAAAAGATCTTCCAAAAATTATGGTACTTGTTAGCTTTCAGCCCTCATTGCCCCTATCATAAGCATCTTGAAGTGGTTAAGTTTAAAGTGGCAAAGATGGAGTATATGCTTGACAAAGTATAAATTGGCAATCTCAAGTCCCTTGAACACGAGGGCCACACCTC
The DNA here is from genome assembly GCA_916181665.1 of Avena sativa. Taxonomy (NCBI): domain Eukaryota; kingdom Viridiplantae; phylum Streptophyta; class Magnoliopsida; order Poales; family Poaceae; genus Avena; species Avena sativa. The sequence goes on from OV702285.1 coordinate 20,464,383, forward strand.
ATGCATACTCGACTTTGGGCCCAGGTAAGTTCTTGTCATTGTAAGTATTTGCATATCATTGAGAACCGCCAATGGGGTACCCCTTGCACATGGTACAGGAGCTTTCCCATAACCAAAATGACAAGGCAAGCAGACAATGAGCATCTCATTAATCTTTTTATTTTCCATATGCATAGCTTTTTATTGAGGATGCTTCATAGATAGCTCATTATGGTGATGCTGCAAGTTTCCACCATGATTAGGCATGGCATAGGCTAGCGGCCCAGGCGTTTCTCTAACACAGAATACAAACTCCATGGACTTACAAGTTCCCTCTTTATTCCACATCGGTGACATCCATATACAAAATAGCATGATATCAACTGAGTACAAAGTACAAGTGCAATGTTGAAAACGTTCCCCGTGACAGCACGGTTCTTCTAATTCCAACTTATAAGTGCAAGCATATACAACAAAGTTGTCACAATGGTTCAAGTTTAATAGGGGAAAAGAATATAAAATGTGCCATCAAGTTCGTGAGGCTTTAATCACTAATTTTTCACATAACAAAATAGTTTTTAATTGGAAGATAGATGAAAACAAGAATATACTTGGAATGGTGTAACACACCATGCATCGGAGTTTATAGTGGACACTTTGGAAAAACTTGGTTTCTTGGGAGTTGTAAGCATGAGTAGAAATTACTCATACAAGTGGAGGCTAGCAAAAGACTGGGAGCAACCAACTAAGAGAGCAATAATGGCCATAATCATGCAGAGCAATAAAACAATACTAATCAAAGAATAAAGTGGTACTACAAGTCTAGGACTAAATGATCATAGAGGCTATGGTGACTTGTTCATAGTCATAACATGGCGTGAGCATGTGCCTAGTCAACCCAAACAAAGCATCAAAGGAGAATACCACAATACTATGATTTTGTATGCTAAAACAACGCATGATTCCTTCAAGGCACATTAAGAAATCCTAATTGTTTGGAACAAGTCATGCTACAGTAATAATCACTAAGAATAAGGTCAAAACAACACCTAGCATGTCATGCTAAATTCTAAGCCACAATCAAAGCAAGCTCACTTTTGTACCACTATAAGCAAGAAGCTTCCTACTCTTTTTCCAACACCAATCAACTTATTTGAAACAACTCACAAAGATAATAAGCAAAAAAGATCAGTGATCTTGTTTCACAAATCCACAAAGAATAACTAAAAAGTATCACAAGAAAACTAAGGCTGAACGCAGTTCTAGAAGAAGTGAAAACACACAAAACAATAAGAGTGAAAACTAGAGTGTTCTAGGCAATGGAAATAGAGTGTGTATCTCTCCAAAAGAAGTGTATTGAGATCCAACCAACTTACTCAAGCAAACTAAGAAAACGAAAACCAAAAACAAAAACTAAGACGCTCCAAGAACAACACAACTGTGCATGAAACAATAAAAACGAAGTGTCTAGAAAGACCTGAGCTTTTTATTGATGAAGAAGGGGATGCCTTGGGCATCCCAAAGCTTTGACGCTTGTACCTCTTGGATATTTATTGGGGTGACACCATGGTGGCATCCCCAAGCTTGAGCTTTTGTCCATTCTTCATTGCATCATTCTTTCTCTACACCTGAAAATTTTCCTTCATACAAAACTTCACACAATCTTCATTAGCAACATTAGTGTATTCAAAAGATAATAGACCCTTGGGTATAGTTTCAAAACAGCAAGACTTTTCACTAAAAACACAAGCTACTGTAGCAACTCCTTTAAAAAGCTTAATTCCCAAAAAGAACCCAAAAAGGAATCAATAAGAAGCAAATGCAAATAATGGCAGAAATCTGTCAAAACAAACTAGCAGGTAGAAACCGATTTTTTCGAAGATCTTTTGTTTCTCAAATCAAAAAGTGCTAAACTAACGAAATTTAGCTAACATACTGGGGGCTTTATTCGTACATTTTCAGATCAATCCGGCTTATAGAGACTACTCTCAAAATTTTATGGTGGAGGACAGAAATCTGTTTCGGGACAGCAACTCCCCAAATCTTCCTTCCCTCTCATTAGAGGTCATTCTTGGCACAAAAAGCAAAAAAAAAAGGATAAGGAGAGGTCATTACTGAAGTAATAACTTCCAAGACTCAAGGAAACTCTTGGGTTATCTCCCAGCAAGTACTTTTCTTTAATGCCTTTAAGTTAAGCGTGATAGTTTGAGAAGATGCTCACATAAGAAATATGAATTGAAGTAAAAGAGAGAATCAACAAGCAAATTAAAAACACACTTAAGTCTAACCCACTTCCTATGCATAGTAATCTTGTAAAGAAACAAGTCATGAAAGCACAAAGCAACAATCATAGGAAAGCAAAACAAGTTCAACTTCAAAACTTTCAACATAAAGAGGGGAAACTTAATATTGTTGAGATGCATAAAACCATGTTTCCCTCTCTCATAATAACTTTCAGTAGCATCATGAACAAAATTAACAATATAACTATCACATAAAACATTCTTATCATGATCCAAATTATTACTCTCCACATAAGAATAGTCATTCTTATTAATTGTAGTGGGAGAAAATTCAACAACATAGCTATCACTATTCTCATCACCATAATCATCAAATATAGGAGGCATATTTTAATCACAATTAACTTTCTCCTCGATAGTAGGTGGACTGAAAATATCATACTCATCATTGTAATCATCATAAATAGGAGGTAAACTATCATCAAAGAAAATTTTATCCTCTATGCTTGGGGGACTAAAAAATATCATGCTCGTCAAAACTATCCTCCCTAAGATTAGATGTTTATATAGCATTAGCAACAATGATGTCCAAACAATTCATACTAATAACATTGCTATTAGCATGCAAATAAAGCTCCATAGGTTTTTTTAATTTTCTCTTCAAACAGTTCATGTCCTAACTCAAGATAGATACTATAAAGCTCTCTAATTTTTTTTGCTTTCCATTAAGCCTAACTAGTGAAAACAAGAAACAAAAAGACAAAATTGCAGAATATAAAGGAAATAACTTCGAGCACTCACACCGGAGGATGTGAGTACTTTTACCTTACCTCCTGCGGTGACCCAGTATACCACTGCATGTGTATTACACTATAGTCTTTGACATGACATCCACAGAACACCGTTCCGTAAATATCACATCCCTCAGAGAGGTACAGCAGAAACATTGCGGGTCCATATTACAAAAGTACACATTATTATTATTATTACAATACCGGAAGTTCAAGACTTCCAAAAGATCCAACTTACAAACCAAAATATAAAGTGTTCAGCGGAAATTTAAAAGTAGCAACTCCGACTAGGAGTGGGGCTCAACAGCTTATTCTATAGAGTTTATGCTGCTCGGCTCCGTTAGTTACTACTAACTAGACCCTTAAGTGGACTCGTTCTCATCAACATCGTAGCGGATCTCGTAGTCCACGCCTTCAACTCCTCCGGATAGATCAGGTTCCTCGTAGAACACGTCTTCTTGGCATTCAGCTGCATACATTGGCACGTCTTCGGGATCCTTAGAGTCTAAGCAAGGGATCAAAGGAAAGGATGAGTAACAGCGTTACCCAACAAGTTCAGTATATGCAAGGTGGGAAGTTTGATGCTCTAACTACCACCTCGGATTATAAATCCTTGGCACTATGAAGTTTTTGTAAATCTTTCTTCAAAGGTTGATTTTATTCTGAAAAACTATGACAATCAGCCTTCACAGGTTGACCAGAACTTTCATGGAGTTTCTTTCCTGCCGCGTTCGTAGCTCCTTCCCAGAACAGGGAGTAACAAGTTACAGTTCTTAAACTCTGTAGAGGTGCGTTACTTTACCCATGAGAGATCAACTCCTTGCTGCACAACCGGGCATACTTTCCCGTCCATAATTCCATGATGTGGGGCCCAGTAGTTGGTCCAAGCCAATCACTGCCCCCTTCGCGACCCCGCATGCCTCCTTGGTGTACACCATGCCCACATAATGAATTACGGCAATGGTTTGTACAAACCGTTAGATGCCAGAACTATCGTGGGACGTTGAGGGTTCCCACCCATATGCTGCATATCCTCTACGAATTACCAATTAGTATGCACGCTATGAGGATAACAGCCACGACCTGCACATCCGGCTTCATGCGAGAGGAAGAAGATACAGCTGACTTCTCTGTCCCATTCCAAATCTCATGGCTAACACGTAATATACGGCGCTAGAATCACTGATGTCAGGGGTTATTAAGTCCCTACTTGATCATCATTATTGCAATTAGAACGCTAAGTTATATTGCTCCATTATATCACCACTTAGGATGATATCTATGATTTCTGTGTTTATGAAAATAATATTTTCTTTCTTTTATAGCGTATATGATAACACACAATTTGCAAATACTTTGATAAAGACTCTTCAAAGGACATGAGCAAGTGATGAACTTGCCTTGTGATCGCAAGGTAGTGAAGTTTGATGCTTGCACTGGACCTTGAGCTTCTAGTTCTACAAAAACATCATTATTGCCTAGTAAGGACAATATTTAAAGAAGCAAAATGATTATGCAAGTAATGTAATGCATTATTTAATTCTATATGCATTTTCCCTATATAAGGTGCCTTTTAATAAAGCATTTATAAATATTAGCTTTTTATATTTATTTCATATATTGAATTATTTTATTTTATTTCCCTTTTATTTGAATTTTATTGATTTAATAATTCTTTTAGGAATTATTAATTATACATTAATTTTATTACTAAATATTTATTTAGTATTTTTAAAAATACTATAATATTAATAAATAATTAAAGTGATTTTTATTTATTTTTATCACCTTTCAATAATTTTGTAAAATTCCATAAGGAATATTTAAATTACAAAATTCTTATAAAAATTTGAATGTCCAAAATTTGATATCTTATTTTATTTGGACAGAGTGGATTATTGTGAATCCAAAAATATTTTATTTATAATTTTTGGACTATTATTTTATTTTCTATAATTTTATTGAGGTCAGGGGCATTTGGGTCTTTTCCAATTGATCAAAAAGATATATTAAGCAACTTGGGCTGGCCCCTTGGGCTTATTGGGCCAGGGTGGCCCAATAGGGTAGGGTCAAAAGATAACCCCGATGGGTTTTGGCCCACCCAGCCCACTCTGCCTCCCTTCTCTCCCTCGACCTTATCTCCTCCTCCTCTAACTCGCCCCCGTGGCCGGCGATGCTGCCACCATCGATTCTCGCCGTCGTCGGCCGTTCTGGCCGCCTCCATGGTGCGAGTTGGGGTTGTCGACGATTCTCGTTCATTCTATCCACTTGGATTTGACCTTGGGGCTTCCCCGTGGTCAGTTCCACCCCATTCCCGAACCCTAGGGTTCGGAAAAGATGCTGTCGCCGCCGCTGCGATCCCGCCTGCGGTGTTGTGCTGGTCTCGTGCGCTGCTGTGGCTGCCGCCGTCACAGGTGCAGGTTGCAGCGCCCCTCTGGGTGCTCCCTGTGCTACCGCGGTTCGTCGGCCCCTCTGCTTCCTCTTCGATTCGTCGGTGAGGACCTTGGGTAACTTGTCGTGGTGGTGTTTGTCCCTGCTGCTGCCATGATTCTCCCTGTGTATTTAGTGGCTTTCATGTTGAGTGACTATGTGCTGGTTGAGTTCATCTCTAGACTAGAGTTCTTGCTTTGATTAGGATTCACAATCCCCTGTTGATCATATCTATGATGCTTTAGATCTAGTGTTGATCATATTTGATCATGGGAAAAGATTGTTTGCTGTGATTGATGATTAATGGTAGCTTTGTTGCTGCTAATTGCCTGTCATATTAATTCTAGTGGTTATCCACCATGATCCATGCTAGTGTATCAATGAAATCCTTGATTGGATTATGTTGTTGATCTAAGAGTTTACTCTACTGTCAGATTGCTTATACTGACAGTAGTTGCTTACTGCAATTATACTATTGGCTTGTCTGAGATTATACTCACTGAATCAAATCATTGCTTGCAATGATTTTTGTGGATGTATGAATTTAAGATTGATTCTGGCACTTGGCTTCAGGAAAATGATATGTAATGGTTTGTCCCTTTTCCTGTGGGAACTAAGCAAAGATGATTTTAGCTCATTAAGAACTTGTCCTTGTGATACCATTGTATTCTGGCACACAAGTGATTGGGTTTTTCTTTCTGGCTTAGCTTGATCATGCTTGTGATTTAAACTGATAAGATGATATGAATCTTGCCTGCCTATGATGTTGGTCTGAGGCTCTAGGATTTAATTCGTAGTTAGTTGGGCAATAATTTATTTGAAACTTATAGGATTAGAGGTGTTACTCTCTCTTCTGAGAGATGTGCCCTGATCTGTTAAGATCAAATGAAAATGATCTAAGTTGCAAAAATAATACTGAACCCAGTGATGCTGGTCTGAGGGTTTAGTGTTTGTGGTTGAGCTTGATTTCTTATCCTTATACTTGAAATCTCTAGGATAGATTCACCCCTTTTGGGTGCATACTGAGAGATCATTACATAAAGCAACACATGCTTTTGTTTAGATATTCTGATGAAAGCATGTGATGGTTTTGTGAGGCTCACCATAGATTCTGATGTGGATGTAGTAGATTGATGATCTTGATCTTGATCTGGATCTTGATCTGGATCTTGATCTACTTTTGTTGAGCTCCTGAGCTTGCTCTTGAGCTTTCCTGCTCCTCCTAGCTCCTGGGCTTGACCTTGCTGTCCACCAGATCCATCCCCCTCCTTATGTCACCATCCTGGTGATGTTTGGGTTGATCTGGGTGGTTGGTTTTGGCTGCTGTTCTTGGTTTGCTTGCTGTTCACCCTGGTTTTGATGTGGTGTGGTGTAGTGGAGTGATGCACTGAGGTGCTTCTCCACGGCTGTGTTGTGGTTTTGTGATCCTGGTTGTGCTTGTGTGGTCGACAGCACACCATCTGCATGCTTGTGTGTGTGCAGTCTGTGTGCCCGCTATGCACATATGGATAGGTTCAGAAAGTTTAAACTTACTATTACCAATCTACTTTTATAGGCTGGTGAATTGGTCCCTTTCGGCTGTCATTTGCATTCTGGCTTGAATTTATTCATCTTTCATATTGGTGAAACTTGCCCCTTTTTAACATTTCTCAATGATGAGTTTGTCAAGTGCACCTCACTGACATATCTGAGAGAAATATACTAACACTAATCATGTTTTGTTTTCTTATTTATTCTCTGTTTTGCAGGTACAAAGATAAAGATGAAGATTTAGTGTAGTTTTAAATATAGGATAGTTAGTAGATATATAAATGTAATTTTCTTAATCTTTTGTAATTTTTCTTTTATAATACTTGTAATCTTTATTTGGTTCATTTGTAATAAAGATTATATATTTATTAATAAAGAATATATTGTTTATCCTTTTTGTAAATTGTGAAGTTTTGAATAACTTTAGTAAGTTCATTCTTTGTAACTTATTTATGTATATAAAATGAATTTCATATACAATATTGTTTTTAGATAAGATTTAAGTTGTAATATCTTTTTCTTAATTAATTTAAGATTCAAATCTTATATCCAAATCATTTAAATTATAAAACACTTAAGTTTTACAAATCCAAACTCATTTCAAAACACACATAATTCCTTTAAGATTATATCAAAGTTTATAGCAATCCTCCTTTAAGACTAAACCTACTCTCAAAGTAAGAAAGAAACATTGATCACTCAAGGTTTTTATTTGGCGAAAATTTTACCCACATTTTCTCAAATGAATGCATGCAACAATACATATTCATAAATCTACCCTTCGTTAGATCCTATATGCTGGGATGTTACACCTCCCCGGCAACGGCGCCAGAAAAGAGCTTTCTGGCTTACTGTTGCCATGGGGTAAGGTGTGTGAGTGCTTTTTCCCTTTCCTCCCTGACAACGGCGCCAAAAAAGAGCTTGATGTCTACGCACTTCTATTCTTGTAGACAGTTGTTGGGCCTCCAAGTGAAGAGGTTTGTAGAACAGCAGCAAGTTTCCTTTAAGTGGATCACCCAAGGTTTATCAAACTTAGGGAGGAAGTGGTCAAAGGTATTCCCTCTCAAGCAACCCTGCAATCAAGATACAAGAATTCTCTTGTGTCCCCAACACACCCAATACAGGTGCACTAGTATGGCGAAGAGATAGTGAAATACAAGTGGTAACGGTGCCAAAAAATATCTTATGACAGTGAGGTAAAGACTAAAGGCAAACTGATGGAAGCAAGCAAACATGCAACAGATCTAGTAGCAAATGGTGTTTCAATGCTTAGAAACAAGGCCTAGGGATCATACTTTCACTAGTGAACACTCTCTCATATAAATATCCTCTCTTCATGATACTAATCTTAACTACTCTCCGGTTGGACACTCTAATCCATGGTAGGGCTATAACAGCACTCCTCAAAGGTTGCCTTCCCCAATCTAGATAGCCCCACACTGTCACCTTGAGCACTAGATGGTTCCAACAAACACCACAATTTCATAGAGACATCGAACTCCAAATATAACTCATAACAAATATTCAATATAGCCAAAGTGCCACACACGGTATGCACGTTGTCACTTTCACACACGTGGGGAAAAGCATAGATCTATTAAAGCGCAAAGAGTATTTATGTAGACTCAAGCCTAAGTGCCATCATGGCGTGCACATTGTCACTTTCACACACATGGGGAGAGCAGAGATCTATTGAAGCACTTGAGTAGCAAGGTAGATCTACTTGATTACAAAGCTCATGACCACAAGATCATGCATAGAGAGATATGAACACATATCTACCGGTAGAGCCCTTAGCCCTGAGGAAGAACTACTCCCTCATCATCATGGGAATCAACAATGGTGATGAAGATGGCGATGGAGATTGATGGAGATGGCTCTGGGGGCACTTTCCTGTCCCGGCAGGGTGTTGGAACAGAGACTTTGTGTCCCCCGAATCTCCCCTTTGGCGGCGGCGGCGCAGCAGAGGTTTTCGTGGATTTCTTCTGGATATTTAGGGTTTTCTCATCGGGGGGCTCTTATAGGCGTAGGAGGTAAGGTTAGTGGGGAGCCAGGGGGCCCACACCCCCTATGGGCGCCCTAGGGCTTGCCCGCGCCTGGGGGAGCGGCCACCTTGTGGCCCCCTCCAGCTCTGCTTCGTGGTTCCGTGTTGCTCCGGGAAAAATAATGACTTTGGCTTTTGTCCCGTCCAATTCCGAGAATATTGATTTTCTACCTTTCTGGAACCAAAAACAGAAGAAAACAGGCAACTGGCATTGTGGCAACTTGTTAATAGGTTAGTTCCAGAAAAGATATAAAAACACATCAAAGTGTAGACAAAGCAAAGCAAAGTAGATACTAAACAAGCATGGAACATCAAAAATTATAGATACGTTTCCGACGTATCAGCAATCGCCAAAGAAGGAGATTGGTGGTAGCGGAGGAAACTGGGGGCGGCGGATAAGCACAAGAGCAAGAGTACAGAGCAGCGGCGTAAGGAAGATGATGGGGAAATGAAGATGAATATGGGGTCCCCCCACTTCCCTACTTAAGGGTGAAGTGAAAACCGCCGGTAGTGGGATTGTCTATGTCCTCAGGCCATACTGTGGGCATGTACTGAATAACTGCCCCCACAGACTGCACCAGGTACACAGGAATCGCTCACCATGTTGCAGCAGATCGGTCAAAGCAGTAACCGAGGCATCACGTGATGTGACCGCTATAGTGGTAACTGACACCGCGCTGCAGAAACAATGCAGCGTGTCAGGATTTAGAGCAAAAATGAGGCAAAGTGTGATGATTACGTGCCGCCTAGACTAAAATAATATAAAGCCGAGGGAGTCTCGAAAATGTCGGAGACCCCGAGGAAAATAACAAAGTGTTGAAATGAGATATAAAAACTGAGATAAGAGTTGGCACAAGAAGACAGAATGTCACTCGGAGAGATGTTGGCAATTGCTAATGTCGAGTCAAAACATTTGGGCCGGCATAAGTTATGCCATATATATAAGGAATGTTCCAGATTCGATAAAGGAACCTGCTAAGGCCTATCAGTTAAAAATGCTAGACTTTGACATTTTCAGGGACTAATGTCGGGGGATGACCCCCGTAGGGTCAAGAGAGGTTAAAATACAAGGTTGACTCAGACTCATCTTGTTCGAGTTGGGCCAACATAGGCCGAATAACCAAACCGAGTGATAACGACAGGATAAAGCCTACATATAATGTATGCCGACACAAACATCTGAATGATTCTTACTTACAGGTACATTGAGGTTGAGTTATCGAGGCTGGAACCGAATCATGGAGAGGTGACGCTTCTTGATGAGCATGCCTCTAGCTCCAAGCATCACCAGACAGGCTAGCGCACCGCACTAACAACACTATAAGATAACTGTACCAAGTGGGCCAAAGCTGAACGCTGAGGGAAGCATTGTCGGCTGACATCTAAAGTGTCGGGTGATGCCTGTAGGACTAGCGCATGTGCACTGTAGCACCGCTGGCTTGTACCACATTGCTGACTAGTCCTTGTCTAGAGGACATGACCTCGGCCCGTAGGGCAAACCCAAAGCCCATTCTGTAAACCCTAAAACCCACGTTGTAACCTAGCCCCTCCCATCCATTATAAAAGGAGGGGTAGAGCTAGGGTAAGAGGGGTTGGTCACTTCTTCTTCCTCTAGTCCATAGTAGCAACTAGGGAAACAGATCAAGGAGCATTTGTAGCCACAATAAATAGAGGAATAAGAGATCTAGCTAGAAGGAGAACGGGTTTTCTCTTATCAGGAGAGCCATGAACCTTGGCACATTGATTGTCACTATGTTTATTCATTGTTATACGTGTGCAGATCTACTGCGCTCTCCCTCCCTGGATTCCTCATGCGTTTATACGGCCCCAACTTAAGCCTACTATAACTACCTCGGTGAATTACGCTCCTAGTTACAAGCCCGGATGAGCGGAAATGGTTGAAATAGTACGGTGGGGCCCAAATGCCACTCACAGGTAGACCTTTCGGCCGTCCCAACCATTTCCAAACATCGGGACAAGAACGGGCGGCGTAATCGGCAGGCGAAGGGATCAACTACATACACAAATGAGTATGTATGCAAGCCACCATACAATAGTACATCAGAGCCATTCCATCTAAAAGAAATAGAAATATTGCAACGCCATACGGCAAGATCCAAATATCCTAGATAGATATAATAGTTTAGGATAGCTCCTCATACATCAAACATCAGAGTATCAGGCGGAAGCGGCAAACAAGATCTGAGTACGGATAAGAAGCAAATCGGCATAAGATGCCCCATAAATAAACACATCCCGCCCACAGATCTCACGGATCCCCATTCCCGGAATCTCTACACCGAATGACCGTTGCCCACATCGTCCGTCTCCTCCACCCAGTATCCATCTTGTGAGTGTACCTGTTCATCTGAATCAAATAATTTATCGTGTGAGACCCTAGGGGTACTCAGCAAGTCTTTATGCCTCTAAAGGGGACACAACCTGGGGTGACGCAATTGCAGCAAAAGATAAACCCTAACAATTCTATAGATACTCGCTAACCATCCGCCTAACCAAAGATAGACGGATGTCCGTGAATTAATGACAACAGTTATAACAGTAATATCAACAGATCCATCCTCCTCCTCGCTTACCAACGAGGAAGCGGACGAACACCCCCATCCGTTGGCAGTTTTATTATCCATTCCATGAGTGTTGCACTATTTACTAGTCAGTTACTTAGTCAAATTAAAGCGGTACTTTAGTTATGCTTGTCTATGATCGAGAAACTGTGCTCCAAGTCGTCCATAACCGCGGACACGGCTTTCAGAAAGTTTTACCCTGCAGGGGTGCACAAATAGCAACACACACTCGATCAACCTCGGAAAAACCAAATCAAAACCCAACGAGGCTTTCACGACAAAGCAATCACAGTATTCAGAAATATTTCAGGGGGCCACCCCATTAAGCTACCCGCAACGAAGTTAGCTGACTCCGAAACGGACTCAAGGTTTGGGTGGACGGATGTAAACGACTGGGAACCCGAAAGTGTGACTGGGCTTGTCGATACCGCGAAATCGTGTCCCGATCCTAAACAGTACAGGTGCAGTACATCGCACAATTTAAATAAAGCAGTAAAACATGGCATAAGTACAGGATAGTAAATAAAACCTCAAACTAGTTTGTGGCCCCAAGAAATAAGAATGAATCAAGCTCTGGCTCAGGGGGGTCCCATAAGCCTCCCGGATGTGGATAGCGCGAATATTCAAGGAACAGGAATCAAGTACTCGGGGTCCTACGGGACACAAGTGAGCAGGAAAAACCAAATAGCAGATATTGCTCACCGGTGCCACTTTCATTAGTTATCCCATACTACTCAGGTTAAGTTGTTTAGGTACCTCGTTATCCATCAGACACTCACATACCCTACACATGCTGTTCTACGACTCGCATGGCTCAAACAACTCCTGTAGTAATGGCTCATGGGATGGAGGAACAAGCTTCGGTGGGGTTTAAAAGTAAAGGCTATGCAATACTTGGGATTCAGTTTAATGCAATCGCGACTCAGTGATGCAAGAATAAGATAGAGGCAATAGGTACTATATGTATGCAAGCATGTGGTAGTGCTTGCCTGGCAGCTCAGTTGAAGCGAGAGAAGGATCTGGGTAGTGCTCCTGGGTTGCTTGATATATCCCCTGCTCAGCGTCTATTCGAAGAAGAACCAAACAAACAAGGGCCAATATAAATAAAGTGCTCAAGCATAGGAATTAAATGCGACAAGCAAACAATCGTGCCATGATGAATGATGCACAATTTGCATGGCAATAGAGTAGCATGGCATGGGTGAGGTGTAGAATACAAGAAATAAACATTTTATTGAGTCTTAATCATATTTTATACTCAAATAAGTTGCTGTTTACATTATATTTATATGATGCATGCTGCAATTCAGAACATGGAATGCATAAACAGAAAGGTCTCGTCGAGCTAATCATTTTAGACATATCATTTGTTAAATTCGGGGTTATAAAACAAAAGTTATTAATTAATTAAGGCAAAAGGGCATTTTATTGTAATTTTAATCAACTTGGAAATTTAAAGTGTTCAAAATGTATTTTGCATAGCATATTTGAATTCCTCACCTTTTTCTGATTTGAAAACATATATTATTTGTAATATTTGGAATTATGAATTTAAATTTATTTTAAAGGCAAAATTAGTCAAATGGAGTCAAAGTCAAAGGTTTGACTAGATAGAGTCAACTCTGGTTAAATTTGAAAACATGGTTGAGTTTATAATTGAAAAACATTCATATTTCATTTTATAATTTTTTTTCCAAATTCAAAACATTTCAAAAGATATGAATCATTTAAGTTATAAACATTTCCTAAATTTATTTGATTTCAGAAAAACTCTGGCGATTTTCCTCACTCAGGGACATACTACCCACCATCAATGACATGTGGGGCAGAGGACAAAAGGGGGCCACGGCAGCGCTGGGCGACGTGGTAGTGACAAGTGGCGAAGGGGAGGACGGCGGGTTGATGTTCTCAAAAGGGGAGGGGCTTATTTGCAAAACCTTCTGGAGGATGCTGTCGATACTGAAGATTGAATCGAATGAATCTGCTAGCTGACTCGATCTTCGGAAGACGATGGCGAAGATTCCATCGAGAATTCCGGCATTCCACAAAAACAAAAGACGGAGAGGGTTCAACGAACTACAAGTTTCCTACAGGGAGAACTCGACGAAGATCAACAGGGCGCCGGTAAAATTGACGCGAACAGGGTGGCGGTGGGGTGTGGGGGCTTAACCTGTCGGCCGAATCTCTCTGATCCTACGAACACCTGCGCGCACGGCGGAAAATTGGCGACGAGGCGAGCTACTGGCTAGCAGGGAGGACAAAGGAAGGAGGGGAAACGGAACAGAGAGCTCACCGAGAGTGCGTGGGCGCTCAGCGCAGCCGGAGGGGAAGTAGAGGTGCTGGAATTTGACGGGGACGGCGGTCGGAGAGGAGGAAGTCGACCTTGCTGTCAACGCTCTGAGGTGCGCGGGGAGAATTGGGGTTGCAGACAGGCTCACCGGGACGCAGCGCTCCTTCCAGGAGCTTCACCGCTTCCAGGGACGACGCGCAGCGACGGCGGCATGGCGGTGCTGCAAGGGGAAGGCGGCGGCGCTACCGTGAAGAGGAAGGAGAGGAGCTAGGGCTCGAAGGCCACTCGGGGGGATAAGAAGGAGGCGTGGCTCGGTGGTGGTGGTGGAAGGTGACGAGGACAACGGCGGGTAGACGCCTACCTGCTCCTCCGTTTACCTGCAGAGAGAAGGGGGGTCGAGAGGAAGACGGTGAACAGGACGGCGTGAAGAGGGACTGGGCCAAGGGTGGGCTGCTGCCAGGTGGTTCTTAGCTTTCCTTTTATTTATTTTCTATATTTTTTTTCTTGTTAGTTCAATTGTTTTGTTTTATGTTTATATTTAGCCATTTTTAAGAAAGCAACTTATTCAAACTATTTTGAATCTTTGCGGGGATTTTTGAACAAAGGTGTCTAGGCAACAAAATAGACTAGAGGGAAAATAGCATATGGGAAAGAGAGGATGCCCACATACATAATGTGTATGTGTCAATTTGGGCACTTTAGTAGATTAGAGGATGTAGCGGTTTAGAAAAAAATAAAAGCATTTGATAAAATATGGAACCCTAGCAATGGGTTCCCACATTATAGAATAAAAAAATAGAGATACCAAAAAGGGAGAGGGAGGTATGGGAGATGATCCACTCAAGAATTCAAATAAAATCCAAATGACTAGAATGTGGTGGTTCTTGCATGGCCCATGCAAAACAATTAATGCCATGCTTATTCTTGTGAAAACAATAATATTTACATGGCATTATTCCTATGCATTCCCAGAAGTGGAATAAAGCCAAGCAAAAGAATTTAAAGGAAAGTTCCAGATGGAGTAGATGGATATGATCACATTTGATTAAAATTGGGACTTGCTAGTGTGTATATTCCACTAGATGTTTAATAGTCCCAAAAATATCCCAACATGAGCATAAACCCATGATAATCCATATGAAAGCTAGGAAAAAGGAGCACTACTCATAATGCATGCAAAGGTGGCTCCACGTATCAATAATGTGAAAACAACATGATGCTAAGATGAGAGCATGTGGAAATAGAATTGGATCCATCCCAACCCACATGAGCTAGATGTAAAACCAAATAAGTTGCAATGCTCATATATGGTGGAATGGTGGAATGATGGGGTGATGACAAGAAAGGTGGTGGAGTTGAATAAAAGATATGCCCCCAACTCAACTTGGGCATTTAAACAATATATCAAGAACCAAGTACAATATAAAGAGGCAAATACAATTAACAATGCATATGAGAGAAGAACCAAACCAAAGAGGGTTTTTATATGATGCTCAAATGCAAGGTGGCATGATGACATGAGCATGATATAATGATGATGCAACAATTATATATAGGAAGTAGCATTTATATAGACTAGGCTAGTAGCATTGCAATTGTTAGACAATTGGGATGCTACAACTCTCCCCCACTAAACAAGAATCTCGCCCCGAGATTCCTAGGAAAAAGAAAACAACACTAGGAGAGGCGGGTGTTCGAACGAAGGTGACCCTCACGTTCCCAAGTTGATGAACAACGGAATGGTGCGACCACTACACCTTGCAAAACTTGCTAGACTTGTTGCGAGTCTTGCGTTTTGCTTGAGAAACAACGGTTAGAAGAGTTGAAGGATTGTCGTGAGACAAGAAGGATAGGATGGGCATAGCTCCGGTTTTCTCAAGAACCATGATAAAAGAATATAACCACTTGTGAAAGAATAGGAGAAGATGATGTATCATGGATACAGAAAGACACACCGTTAAGATTAAAGATTTACCGATACGAGAGAGGATGAATCTTTGTCTCGCCGGAAGAAAGGAGCTAGATTGGAGAGTTTTGAACCACTATTACAATAGCATCGTATATTCTCTCGGATTTGAGAAAAGAAGTTCGGAAACAATATTGCCTTCAAACAATAGAGTCCCTTGATAACAACAGAAAGATTTAGTTAGACATCGTCGGATTAGATTCTTGTTGCGCCGGTAAGAACCAAGGATCACGCTATTGAGGTGCGCGGATATAACTTCCAGAGATGGATGTGAAGCCAGATCATGGTGGAATCCCGAGAAGCAAAGAATATGGAGGATCTGGAGTTTATTGTAGAGATACTTATTGCTTTCTTTAGCCTTGAGGCTAACGCAATAGATTTGCGGCTGATGGCATCAACCATAATTGGCTTTACCACAGAAAAAGGATTGATTAAACAAAAAGAGAGATAGTTTCCTTTCATCTTGTTTGGGGATATCGAGCATCGGTAGAAATACGAGGATAGAAAAAGGTTTGCGTTTTTTTCCACCAGATAATTGAGGATTTTGCTCCGTGTAGAAAGGGTGAGATCACCAACAAGAGATTATTGATTACTTTCTTCGAAAGAGCACTCCGGAAAAACAAGGACGGAAGTAAAAGTATCAAGGGATAAAGGCCACTTATAACTTCCGTGGAATGAGTGAAATCACATTAATTCACCAATTCAATGTACAAGAGCGAATGATAAGAGTAGTGGTATGGTAGCTACTCCATCCCGCACTCAAAGCATTACTCCGCACATGAATAAGAAAATCATGCAACCCAACTACCGAAACAGACTGAAGGTGTTGACAAGAACTCATAGAACTCCGTTAGAAAACAAGGATAGATGCAAACGATTCGCCGGATTCCTAGATAGATAAAGATGATGATGTTGTCGTCATGTCGGAAGTACCAAGCCACCGAAAGATATAAAGGAAGATCACGGAGACAACTGCAAAATTTCACAGATATAGAAAAAGATAGCACCACTTGAACAGAAGGAATACAAGATCTGGAAGGTCTTCATGGCCTCCGGTGGATTGAGCATAGACGATAGAGCGAGAGGGTTTCAAGAGATTACTTAACGAGATTGAGGTGAAAGAACTCCATGTTCTTCTTGAAATGATTGAGAGAGATTTAGCAGCCTTGAGGAAATCTTCAGCGGAACGACGATGATAACTTGCCAACAAGGAACAACTCCGGATTGGTTGAAGATGGAGGATGGAATTAACAATGGACTTGCTGATTCCAGAGTTGTAGCGATCTATTTAGCAGAAGGACGTGGTCGAGATATGTGACTTCAAAAAGTCAGAATTCTCACTTTGAGACTTTGCACACAGGCAGTGCTCACGAAGCTCGAGAGAAAGAGACACAGATGATCTTCCATGTCCTTCCATAGATATCGAATAGGCAAGCATATTATCAACATATACCACCATGGATTAACAAGATATTCCCAGAATACCAAGTTCAAGAGGCGGGAGAACGAACAAATGCTCGAAACACTTTCTGAGCTCAACGCTCTTTGAAAGATCAACGTTACGAGTAAGGATTCCTGTTGAAGAATATGCGCTGACAGAATAGGTTAACTGGTCCTTCGGAAGAAAAAGAGATGTCATCTGGTTCACATTGTCGATCGGACCACCGGTTACAAAGATAAAGAGATCTTGGATAAGAACCGATGATAGCTCATACCTCAAGCAAAGCTATCAGAGGCGAAAAAGATGCAATTCCCTCGTATCCAGGAGAATTGTGCAGATATGGGGTTCAAAAGGATGTGCAGCATGATGGACAGATGATAGTCCGCCGTAGTGCTTGGAAAAACTCTGGATTGCCAAAGATGCTTGAATATGCATAGATATGATCACGGTGTACTCAAAATCACAGGAGATAACCGTCACCATTTGGAGGATAGAGTTGATAGCATTTTCCATATTCCACTCCATCATCCAGACCGATATGACACTTATCATGAGTGGAATATAGCTATGCCGAGAACCAAATTACAATCATCAGCATCGGATCGACACATGTTATGTAATTAGCCCAAGAGAATTGGAGATGAAAAGAACCTCTAGGATTAAGCGCCGGTGACAAAAGAATGAGTTAGCATGGACATGCTGATAAAAGGGAGATGGATAATGTTTCACACACGACTGAAAAGGAGTGTGGAAACACAGATGTATCAAAGAAATTTTTTTCGCATTTTTCGGCATTAAAATACCAATAGATGCGCAAAAATCGCTTATCAGGTAGAGATTAGCAAAAGATGCTTACACAGAATGTGGAGTTGCTAGAAGGAAGGACACCCTTAAGAAGATGGCACCGGTTAACAAGGAGTCAGATAGATCGCGCCGATATTCAAAAGCCTGTCAGTATGGAATGTACCAACAGTTGATAACCAAAAGGCCGATAAAGATAACATGTTGGATGCAACAGATAGACAAGGAATTACACACACACACACACACTTTCTATGGTACTACAGAAACCCAGAACACGTGAATCCTAGTTTGAACTTTTAAGAAGAGGATTGAAAACGTTACACTTCCTTACCAGAAAAAGGTGGGTGGGTGGGTAAGAAGAAAAGTGGAAGCAGTCCTACTCTCGCGTTTTGTTTTTCCCTAGTATACATAACTACCAAAAATATTTGCTAGACTGACAACGACCATTTGGCTGAGACCCTGAAGGTCGGGATGGCTCTGATACCAATTGTAACTACCTCGGTGAATTACGCTCCTAGTTACAAGCCCGGATGAGCGGAAATGGTTGAAATAGTACGGTGGGGCCCAAATGCCACTCACAGGTAGACCTTTCGGCCGTCCCAACCATTTCCAAACATCGGGACAAGAACGGGCAGCGTAATCGGCAGGCGAAGGGATCAACTACATACACAAATGAGTATGTATGCAAGCCACCATACAACAGTACATCAGAGCCATTCCATCTAAAAGAAATAGAAATATTGCAACGCCATACGGCAAGATCCAAATATCCTAGATAGATATAATAGTTTAGGATAGCTCCTCATACATCAAACATCAGAGTATCAGGCGGAAGCAGCAAACAAGATCCGAGTACGGATAAGAAGCAAATCGGCATAAGATGCCCCATAAATAAACACATCCCGCCCACAGATCTCATGGATCCCCGTTCCCGGAATCTCTACACCGAATGACCGTTGCCCACATCGTCCGTCTCCTCCACCCAGTATCCATCTTGTGAGTGTACCTGTTCATCTGAATCAAATAATTTATCGTGTGAGACCCTAGGGGTACTCAGCAAGTCTTTATGCCTCTAAAGGGGACACAACCTGGGGTGACGCAATTGCAGCAAAAGATAAACCCTAACAATTCTATAGATACTCGCTAACCATCCGCCTAACCAAAGATAGACGGATGTCCGTTAATTAATGACAACAGTTATAACAGTAATATCAACAGATCCATCCTCCTCCTCGCTTACCAACGAGGAAGCGGACGAACACCCCCATCCGTTGGCAGTTTTATTATCCATTCCATGAGTGTTGCACTATTTACTAGTCAGTTACTTAGTCAAATTAAAGCGGTACTTTAGTTATGCTTGTCTATGATCGAGAAACTGTGCTCCAAGTCGTCCATAACCGCGGACACGGCTTTCAGAACGTTTTACCCTGCAGGGGTGCACAAATAGAAACACACACTCGATCAACCTTGGAAAAACCAAATCAAAACCCAACGAGGCTTTCACGACAAAGCAATCACAGGATTCAGAAATATTTCAGGGGGCCACCCCATTAAGCTACCCGCAACGAAGTTAGCTGACTCCGAAACGGACTCAAGGTTTGGGTGGACGGCTGTAAACGACTAGGAACCCGAAAGTGTGACTGGGCTTGTCGATACCGCGAAATCGTGTCCCGGTCCTAAACAGTACAGGTGCAGTACATCGCACAATTTAAATAAAGCAGTAAAACATGGCATAAGTACAGGATAGTAAATAAAACCTCAAACAAGTTTGTGGCCCCAAGAAATAAGAATGAATCAATCTCTGGCTCAGGGGGGTCCCATAAGCCTCCCGGATGTGGATAGCGCGAATATTCAAGGAACAGGAATCAAGTACTCGGGGTCCTACGGGACACAAGTGAGCAGGAAAAACCAAATAGCAGATATTGCTCACCGGTGCCACTTTCATTAGGTATCCCATACTACTCAGGTTAAGTTTTTTAGGTACCTCGTTATCCATCAGACACTCACATACCCTACACATGTTGTTCTACGACTCGCATGGCTCAAACAACTCCTGTAGTAATGGCTCATGGGATGGAGGAACAAGCTTCGGTGGGGTTTAAAAGTAAAGGCTATGCAATACTTGGGATTCAGTTTAATGCAATCGCGACTCAGTGATGCAAGAATAAGATAGAGGCAATAGGTACTATATGTATGCAAGCATGTGGTAGTTCTTGCCTGGCAGCTCAGTTGAAGCGAGAGAAGGATCTGGGTAGTGCTCCTGGGTTGCTTGATATATCCCCTGCTCAGCGTCTATTCGAAGAAGAACCAAACAAACAAGGGCCAATATAAATAAAGTGCTCAAGCATAGGAATTAAATGCGACCAGCAAACAATCGTGCCATGATGAATGATGCACAATTTGCATGGCAATAGAGTAGCATGGCATGGATGAGGTGTAGAATACAAGAAATAAACATTTTATTGAGTCTTAATCATATTTTATACTCAAATAAGTTGCTGTTTACATTATATTTATATGATGCATGCTGCAATTCAGAACATGGAATGCATAAACAGAAAGGTCTCGTCGAGCTGATCATTTTAGACATATCATTTGTTAAATTCGGGGTTATAAAACAAAAGTTATTAATTAATTAAGGCAAAAGGGCATTTTATTGTAATTTTAATCAACTTGGAAATTTAAAGTGTTCAAAATGTATTTTGCATAGCATATTTGAATTCCTCACCTTTTTCTGATTTGAAAACATATATTATTTGTAATATTTGGAATTATGAATTTAAATTTATTTTAAAGGCAAAATTAGTCAAATGGAGTCAAAGTCAAAGGTTTGACTAGATAGAGTCAACTCTGGTTAAATTTGAAAACATGGTTGAGTTTATAATTGAAAAACATTCATATTTCATTTTATAAAAAATTTCCAAATTCAAAACATTTCAAAAGATATGAATCATTTAAGTTATAAACATTTCCTAAATTTATTTGATTTCAGAAAAACTCTGGCGATTTTCCTCACTCAGGGACATACTACCCACCATCAATGACATGTGGGGCAGAGGACAAAAGGGGGCCACGGCAGCGCTGGGCGACGTGGTAGTGACAAGTGGCGAAGGGGAGGACGGCGGGTTGATGTTCTCAAAAGGGGAGGGGCTTATTTGCAAAACCTTCTGGAGGATGCTGTCGATACTGAAGATTGAATCGAATGAATCTGCTAGCTGACTCGATCTTCGGAAGACGATGGCGACGATTCCATCAAGAATTCCGGCATTCCACAAAAACAAAAGACGGAGAGGGTTCAACGAACTACAAGTTTCCTACAGGGAGAACTCGACGAAGATCAACAGGGCGCCGGTAAAATTGACGCGAACAGGGTGGCGGTGGGGTGTGGGGGCTTAACCTGTCGGCCGACTCTCTCTGATCCTACGAACACCTGCGCGCACGGCGGAAAATTGGCGACGAGGCGAGCTACTGGCTAGCAGGGAGGACAAAGGAAGGAGGGGAAACGGAACAGAGGGCTCACCGAGAGTGCGTGGGCGCGCTTGGCGCAGCCGGAGGGGAAGTAGAGGTGCTGGAATTTGACGGGGACGACGGTCGGAGAGGAGGAAGTCGACCTTGCTGTCAACGCTCTGAGGTGCAAGGGGAAGGCGGCGGCGCTGCCGTGAAGAGGAAGGAGAGGAGCTAGGGCTCGAAGGCCGCTCGGGGGGATAAGAAGGAGGCGTGGCTCGGTGGTGGTGGTGGAAGGTGACGAGGACAACGGCGGGTGGACGCCTACCTGCTCCTCCGTTTACCTGCAGAGAGAAGGGGGGTCGAGAGGAAGACGGTGAACAGGACGGCGTGAAGAGGGACTGGGCCAAGGGTGGGTTGCTGCCAGGTGGTTCTTAGCTTTCCTTTTATTTATTTTCTATATTTTTTTTTCTTGTTAGTTCAATTGTTTTGTTTTATGTTTATATTTAGCCATTTTTAAGAAAGCAACTTATTCAAACTATTTTGAATCTTTGCAGGGATTTTTGAACAAAGGTGTCTAGGCAACAAAATAGACTAGAGGGAAAATAGCATATGGGAAAGAGAGGATGCCCACATACATAATGTGTATGTGTCAATTTGGGCACTTTAGTAGATTAGAGGATGTAGCGGTTTAGAAAAAAAATAAAAGCATTTGATAAAATATGGAACCCTAGCAATGGGTTCCCACATTATAGAATAAAAAAATAGAGATACCAAAAAGGGAGAGGGAGGTATGGGAGATGATCCACTCAAGAATTCAAATAAAATCCAAATGACGAGAATGTGGTGGTTCTTGCATGGCCCATGCAAAACAATTAATGCCATGCTTATTCTTGTGAAAACAATAATATTTACATGGCATTATCCCTATGCATTCCCAGAAGTGGAATAAAGCCAAGCAAAAGAATTTAAAGGAAAGTTCCAGATGGAGTAGATGGATATGATCACATTTGATTAAAATTGGGACTTGCTAGTGTGTATATTCCACTAGATGTTTAATAGTCCCAAAAATATCCCAAGATGAGCATAAACCCATGATAATCCATATGAAATCTAGGAAAAAGGAGCACTACTCATAATGCATGCAAAGGTGGCTCCACATATCAATAATGTGAAAACAACATGATGCTAAGATGAGAGCATGTGGAAATAGAATTGGATCCATCCCAACCCACATGAGCTAGATGTAAAACCAAATAAGTTGCAATGCTCATATATGGTGGAATGGTGGAATGATGGGGTGATGACAAGAAAGGTGGTGGATTTGAATAAAAGATATGCCCCCAACTCAACTTGGGCATTTAAACAATATATCAAGAACCAAGTACAATATCAAGAGGCAAATACAATTAACAATGCATATGAGAGAAGAACCAAACCAAAGAGGGTTTTTATATGATGCTCAAATGCAAGGTGGCATGATGACATGAGCATGATATAATGATGATGCAACAATTATATATAGGAAGTAGCATTTATATAGACTAGGCTAGTAGCATTGCAATTGTTAGACAATTGGGATGCTACAACTACTGACGAGGTTTGATCTCGTCAATGCCCATTGTTATGAGCTTGGGTTTTGGAGAAGATGGGGATGCTGGAGATCGCAGAATGGTTAGCAAACAAGCAACACGGGGACACGAGGTCTACGATTCAACCGAAAATATACACGGCCCATGAAGACTTTCGGGTGGCCCAAGCCCATGACGTCTTCAGATCCTTGGAGAGCAAGCCACCCGAAAGTCTTCATGGGCTTGATATCGTGCACCCGTAGAGTATAACCATGTCAGTATCCCCCGAGTGTTCAGTTGAATCGTAGATTCGGCTGAGGACTCTTCAATCTTTCGGGTGTATCTGTTTTCTGTTCATTAGAGAATGATCTTAGTGTGTAGGGATTGTTGATGCGTGTGCCTGACTCTCCCGACGGATCAGGGATAGTTAACTATCTTAGGACAAAACAACACGATCTTCTTCAGATTCGAGTCCCTCGACTCGAACCCGGAACAAATGCTGGCGTAATTCAACTCAGGCCGTTGAGGACTAACAGGAGTAGAATTCCAGTAATTTTCGAATGATGTACCCAACGCGTCTGTCGGGATTTTCATTGCGCTTGCTAGCACGTATTATTACTAGCAGAGCGTAGTCGTGTGCATTGCCAGGCCATCAGATGGTATATGTAGGTCTTATCTTTACGTCGCAGACACAACATCCGAAATTTTATCACCACGGAGGTGTTTCGGGTGGCCAAGGAGGATGTTTACTCACTTAGCGTTGGCTGGGGCAGAGTTGCCGAAAAGATTTTGCATGCTGATCCGAAGGATCGCAGTCGAAGAATTCATAGGGTGCGCGACCAGCGCTCCCTATGGGAGTAGCCCCCAAGTGTCTGTTCGAGTCGTAGACTCGAGCAGAGACTTTAATTCAGTCGTTGTTGACTTTAGGTCCGTTGATGGGGATATGCCTACCGTGGTATACCCGGCAGGACGTTTCCGACTGGCCCAGGCACCTGTGAGTGGGCCCACAGTAACGGCGACTGGATCAAGACCTGGCGTGGACTCAAGCGACTGGAAGCTGAAGGCCCAGGAGCGTAGATATGCCCAGTCGGATTAGGTTAAACGATTGCTAAAACCTTAACTGATTCGGTTGAGATCTGTAAACCCTAGGGGGTGAGTCTATATAAACCTCCCTAGAGGGCGAGTAGAGGATACGTTCCATCATACACCCAAGCGACTCGCTGCCTAGCCGCCGCCGAGCTCGCCCCATTGTACTTCCACCATAATACAATCTAGCAGGAGTAGGTCTTTACCCTCCGGGGGGCCGAACCTGGGTAAATCCTTGTGTCTCCGCCCTCATCTCGCACCGCAGATGGCTGGCCGCCCTTGCCCCATGTTCTACTACTCGCTGTCGATTGCAGCATCTGTCGTGGTCATTCCCACGACAGTGGCGCCCACCGTGGGGCCTGGCCGGTCTGGCCGGTGTTCTGCGGCGAGATCCAATCTGCCCATCAACGAGTCGATCAGCACCGGCCGCATGATAGCAATCGGCGAGATGCTCCAAATCTTGCCGAGCAGCTACGTCCCAGCGGCGCGACCCATCACGCATAGCATGATCCTGCCGGTTGGCACGATCAGTCTCTTTGTCGGCCTCACCGACGTCATCATATCGGAGGACTCGGCTTGCATCCGCGAGTCGCCGCCACGCGACCGGCTCTCTGAGAGTCAGGTCCGCACGATCCACCGCCTCGCCTCTGAGTACGATTCAGCCCACAGCGATGTGGCTGAAACCAACGCGGCCGCGGAAGACGCGGCCCTCAACGACGACACCGACTCGGCGACCCCGGCGTCACTCTCCGGATCCATCGTCACCGCGTCGCCCGCGGGCTCCATCACCCAGGTCTCCAACGTCGGGGACTTCGAGGATCCCTCCATCCTTGGGATCTTCGACTTCGACTCCGGGTTGGAGAATTCCGCCGATCTCCGCGACGGAACCGGCCGTCATGCCGTGACCTACATGGCGACTGGCGTCGACCCGCCGGAGGATCCATTCAAGGAGCAAGCCGAGGTCGAGGAACTCCACCTAAAGCTGGCGGAAGCAGTCCGCAAGGAGCAAGCCGAGCGCGAAAAATTTCGCCTCGAGCAGGTGACGGCGTAGGAGCTGTCACGCTACCACCAGCAACGAATCAGGTTGCGCCTGAACCCCACCGTCCAGGGGCGCGCCCTGAATTTCGACGACGAGAGCGACCCGGCCCGCGCGGCCGAGCGCGCGATCTGCGAAAATGCGCCACCAGGAGGAAGCGCCCGGCCCCCACCAGGGTCGACGGCGAATGGCGCCCCACCACCACCCAACCGCGCACCCCCCAGGGACCAGCCGCGGATCGTGGTCTCCTCACGGGAGCGAGACGCGAACGGCCTACCACTGTTCTCCACCCCGATGGACAACCTCGTCGCGGGCCGAGCAGCAGCCGACAACATTGCGGCCACCGGTGACGGCGCCCTACAGATCCAGTACGTCAAGGCCTTGCTCGCAAAGACGGTCGAGCAAAAAAACGCAGGCGTCGACTCACAGGGTCGGATGTACTCGCGTTCATCGGGCAGCAGAGCGGCCTCAAGCGGCCGCCCCTTGGCGGCAAACTCCCTCAACTGCCCGCCACCCGAACCACTGCAGCTCCAACACCGACCCGCGAACGCGGCACTCTCCACCAACGACCCCCGGCCGGCAACCAACTTCGTCGCCGCCAACGGTTAGCCCGTCGATGCCCGCACCCACATCATCAACAACCAGAGCTGGCGTGCACGCCAGCTCGACGACTTGCAGCACACCCTAACCAACCGCCGCGACAGCGAGCCGAGGGGGTCGCTAAGCTGACTCGGGCCTCGGTGCTTCGGACCGATGATCTGAGGCGAAAGATACCCGGCGAACTTCAAAGCGCTGAAGGAAATAGAGAAGTACGACCCCTCGTACGATCCCTCCATGTGGCTGGATACTTACCTCATGGCAATGGGGATCGCCGGCCACACCGATCTACTCGCCGCCCGCTACCTCCCCCTGATGACGGAGGGGGCGTGCAGGCAGTGGATCAACACTCTCCCCGCGGAAAGCATCGACTTCTGGGAAGAGATGCGCGACGCCTTTGTCAGGCACTTCGAGGGTTCGTACACCCGCGCCACCACCATCGAGGACCTGGAACGATGCGTTCAGGGACCTCGCGAGTCGACCCGCAGCTGGGTCCAACGGTGGCAAGAACTGTGGTACAACGCGGTCGGTATCCACCCAGACACCGCAATCCACTTCTTCAAGACCTCGTGCCACTACGAGCCCCTGGTCGCCAAGCTCAAACGATCATACCGCACACTCGACAACATACCGGACCTCCTAGAGATCTCCAAAAGATACGCGGAGGAAGACCCAAACCAAGAAATCGACGACGAGTCGGGAGGACAACGCCGCATGAGCGGCAACGACAACGGATGACGATACGATCTATGCTACAGCAACACTCGCCTCACTGGCAAGCGCCGCAGTGACGGGCGAGTCGACTTCGTCGCCAACGCTGGGTACGCGCAGCGCGAGCCCAAGAGCTTCCGCCGTGACGGGGGGCAACGCCGCGACGGCGGCAACTACAAGGCGAAACCAAGGTTCGACCCCGCGGCCCTCCTTAACCAACCTTGTGCATTTCACAGCAGGGAAGGAAAGCCCGCCACGCACACGACCGCTGACTGCCACTCTCTCAAGGAGATCGAGAAGGCACGGCGAGCGCGGGAAGACCCCGACAACAACCCGAAAAACGGCGGAAAATTCGGCAGCGTGGCTAGCTCGCTCCACACCTTCACAGGCTTCAACAGGAAGCGCGAGAAGAAGGTCATCGCCCGCGCTGTCGCCGTCAATGCGGTGGCCCAGGTGGACGTTCCCCAGTTCCTCAACTGGTCGGAGCAACAAATCACTTGGAGGCGCCAGGACCACTCGCCACGCATCGAGTACCCAGGCCGAGTCGCCCTGGTGGTCAAGCCCAAGGTGGGAGACTACTGGCTCCCCAAGACATTGATGGACGGCGGCAGCTCCATCAACATCCTGTACCTTGACACCTTCAGGCGACTACGGCTCCCGCAGTCGATGGTCGAGACGACCTACACCACGTTCCACGGTATCGTCCCCGGTCGGAAGGCGTACCCGATCGGCAAGGTCATGCTGCCAGTCACCTTCGGCACACCGGCAAACTTCCGCACCGAGCGGATCGTCTTCGAGCTGGTGCCCTTCGATAGCCCCTACCACTGCGTTCTGGGGCGCCAGGCGTTCGCCAAATTCATGGCGGCGCCCCATTACGCGTACAACGCGATGAAGCTCCCCGGACCGCGTGGCGTCATCACCATCCACGGCGACCCCGACATGGCCGCCGAGTGCGAGGCCAAAGGAGTCGAACTCGTCGACGCCGTCATCGCGGCCGAGGCCAACCACGCCGACGAGCTCGCCAAATACGCGAGCGGGGTCAACAACGATGACCCCACTATACTCAAGAAGCCCAACTCGGAGGGCGGCAACACCTCAGCCTTCGAGGCAACGACGCATACCCGCACCGTCGAGCTGGTCCCAGGCGACTCCAGCTAGATAGTGACGATCAGGACGGGCATGAGCCTAGCATAGGAAGGCGCGCTCATCGAGTTCCTCCGTGAGAACAGGGACATCTTCGCATGGAAGCCCTCTAACATGCCTGGTGTCCCTAGGGAACTCGCTGATCACAAACTCAACGCCGAACCGAAAGTGCGACCTGTCAAGCAGTCGCTGTGGCCCTTCAATGAAGAACGCCGCCGAGCAATCACCAAGGAGGTGCAGCGTCTACTCGCTGCAGGCTTCATCCGGCCAATCAAATACTCCAAGTGGCTGGCAAACCCACTCCTGGTCGAGAAGAAAAATGGGACCTGGAGGATGTGTATCGATTACACAAACTTAAACAGCGCCTGCCCGAAGGAGCAATTCGTCCTCCCGCGGATCGACCAAATAATCGATTCCACTGCGGGCTCGGAGTCGCTATGCTTCCTCGATGCCTACTCTGGATACAACCAGATTAAAATGGTCGTTGAGGACGAAGAGAAGACGGTGTTCATCACGCCATTCGGAGCCTTCTGCTACACTGCCATGACCATCGGCCTCAAGAACACCGGGGCGACCTACCAGCGGTGTATGCAGGAGTGCCTTGCGAGCCAAATTGGCCGCAACATCCATGTCTACATAGACGACGTGGTAGTGAAGTCCGCTCGCCAGGGCGACCTACTCGCCGACCTGGCGGAAACATTCGACAACCTGAGGAAATACAAGATAAAGCTAAACCCAGGCAAGTGCACCTTCGGTGTACCAGCAGGGCAGCTACTGGGATACGTCGTCTCCAAGAGTGGGATCGAGGCGAATCCCACCAAGATCGACACGATCGCTCGACTCGGCAAACCCGAGTGCCTGCGCGACGTCCAGAAGCTGGCCGGGCGAGTCGCGGCTCTCAGTCGCTTCATCCCCCGATTGGGCGAAAAGGCGATGCCCCTATACCTCCTGATGCGCAAGAACCCCACCTTCCAGTGGGACAAGGAGGCGGACGATGCGCTCCGCCACCTCAAGAAGGTGCTACTCGCAGCACCGCTACTCGCCGCCCCCGTCGACAAGGAACCCATGTTGGTCTACGTCGCGGCTTCCGAGCGCGTCGTCAGCGTCGTCATGGTCGTCGAGCGACCAGAGGAAGGAAAGGAGCGACCAGTGTACTATATCAGCGAGGTCCTCACCGAGTCGCGCCAGCGCTACCCGCAATACCAAAAACTGGTATACGCGGTCTTCAGAGCACAGCGCCGACTGCCACACTACTTCCAGGAGCACGCGATAACGGTCGTCTCCTCAGCACCGTTGCAGGACATCATCCGCAACCGTGAGGTGACCGGGCGAGTCGCCAAGTGGGCCGTCGAGATCGGCATCCACAACATCAAGTACGAGCCGCGCAAAGCAATCAAGTCGCAGGCTCTCGCGGACTTCATCGCCGACTGGAAGGAGGCCCAGCAGCCAGAAAAGCTGCCATACCTCCACTACTGGAGTTTACACTTTGACGGCTCCAAGAATGCGGACGGCGCAGGAGCAGGGATTGTGCTAACCTCTTCGAAGGGCGACAAGCTACGCTACGTCCTCTGCGTCGACTTCACCCCCTGAACCAACAACATGGCTGAATATGAGGCACTACTCAACGGCATGCGAGTTGCCAAGGAAATGAATGTCAACCGCCTACGCTGCTACGGAGACTCTGACCTCGTCGTTGGACAAGTCGCCGGCACCTGCGACGTCGTCTCCCCCACCATGGTGGCATACCGCCAAGCAGTGGACAAGCTGGGCGGACACTTCGCAGGTTACTCCGTCGAGTGGATCGACAGGCGGAAGAACGAGGAGGCCGATGCACTCTCTCGTATCGGCTCGGCTCGACTCGCACCACCCGTCGGCGTCTTCCTCGACACCATCACCAAGCCGTCCGTCTCTCCCCCAAGGGAGATCGACATTGGAGTCCCGCTGCAACCAGAGGCAGCCCTGGTCACACTCATCGCCGAGCCAGAGGACTAGACTACACCGTACATCGCCTACCTGGAGGGAGGCACCTTGCCAGCAAACGAAACAGAAGCCAGGATCATTGCACGCCGATGCAAGTCCTTCGTCATCACCGACGGCGAGCTCCACAAGCGCAGCGTGACCGGCGTGTTCCAACGCTGTGTCCAACCCGCTGAAGGACGCAAAATCCTCCACGACATCCACTCCGGCGACTGCGGCCACCATGTCGGCGCCCACTCTCTGGTCGCAAAGGCTATGCGACATGGCTTCTACTGGCCCACCGCACACGCAGACGCTGTCGACATTGTCTAGCGGTGTGCCGGGTGCCAGAAGTACGCCAACCAGACCCACGTGCCGAGCTCGGCGCTCAAGACAATCCCTATCACCTGGCCGTTCGTCGTGTGGGGCATGGACATGGTAGGCCCTTTCAAGAAGGCCCCCTCCGGCTTCACCCACCTCCTGGTCGTAGTCAACAAATTCACCAAATGGGTGGAGGCCAAGCCAGTCCGGAAATGCGACGGGAAGACCGCCACCAAGTTCCTACGCGAGCTCATATATCGCTACGGGTTCCCAAACAGCATCATCACGGACAACGGCACCAACATCGCCAAAGGAGCCATGGCCGAATTCTGCGAGGAACATCACATCCGACTCGACCTCGCCTCAGTCGCTCACCCGGAGTCCAACGGCCAGGCGGAACGAGCCAACCAGAGCATCCTCCATGGCCTGAAGCCACGGCTCCAAGTACCACTCGAGCGCACCGCCGGGTGCTGGGTCGAGGAGCTACCCTCCGTCATCTGGGACATCCGCACCTCCGTCAATAGGTCGACAGGGTTCACCATCTTCTTCATGGTGTATGGCGCCGAGGTAGTCATGCCCACCGACCTAGAGCACAACTCGCCCAGGGTGGTCAACTACACGGAGGTCGCAAACGAGCTCGCACGCCAGGATGGAGTCGACCAACTCGACGAAGCACGCGACCTAGCTCGCTCCCGCACAGCCATCTACCAACAAGGGCTCCGCCGCTACCATAGCAGGCGAGTAAGGACTCGCACTTTCCAGGAAGGTGATCTGGTGCTACGCCTCATCCAGGACAAGAAGGGCATGCACAAGCTCTCCCCCCCTTGGGAGGGACCATTCGCCATCGAGCGAATCCTCGGCAACGACGCCTACTACCTCATCAACGTCCGAGGAGACGGGAAACTCGACGTCAAGCGACCGTGGAATGTAAACCTACTACGGAAGTTCTACTCCTAGAACTCCATACATGTACTCTCCACCTGCTATGAAATAAAATAGATTGGTTACCGCAAATTGCGTCTACTCTCCGTGTCTTGTGCCACTCGCACTCGTAATAACAGTGTCAAGCTAACCGCAGAAGTCAACCTCTGGTACAGCGACCGGCACGACCAAGTAATGCGTTCCGAGGGCACTGGGTTACCCTAGGACTCGTAACGCCCACGAAAAACACCAACCCGGAGCCCCATTGGAGTCGTCTAGCTCGACTGGCTTAACGAGCCAAGACAACTTCCCTCGTTCCTCACAGCGGCCAAGGTCCTCCGCATCCTCGGCACAGCGACTCGAACGGCCAAGTACCACGCTCGGGGACTGACGACCAGTCGAGCACGAGCGACTAGGAAAAACGCCAAGTATGAGAGCGTGCCGAGGACTCGCCACGCGACTGATCCTTCGGGTCAGGCAGGAGTGACGCGCTTACTCTAACGCGCTCAGTCCTCACCCACCCTGGAGCTGCGACTAGAACCACCAAGTACCACGCTCGGGGACTCGGCCACCCGACCTCGTTCGTGCAAGGGAAAACGGTCAAGTAAAGAGCACTCACGGGAGTCGCCCTGCGACTGGCTCTCCGAGCTCGGGCGAGTCGACCTCAGTACCAAAACATTCAAAATCACAAACACATAACAAACAAGGTAAACCCCATAAAATGGGCGGATGCGCTCGGGGAATCGTCCAATCAGCAATCAAAATCACGAAACAATTCACAAAATAATATGAAGTTTCATTATAGCAGAACAAAGTCGTTCCAAAATACAAGTTGAGTCCAACGGCCAATTGCTACTAACGCCCCAGGGCACAATGTTTCTACTCTGCAGGTTTCGACGGCGATTCGCCGCTACCCCTGCGGTTGCGAATGAAGGGCGTGTACGGGTTCGACGGGTACGTCGTCAATTCACCCGCCATCGCCACAAGGAATGGCTGCTCGACCTTGAAGTCCCGATGCGGCGGCTCAGGATCATTGAGGGCGACAGTCGTCTCCTGATAGGGGAGGAGGTCGCCCATCGCCCAGACGCGAGCGGAGTACACCGCGGCCCGGTCCGTCAGCTTCAGCACCTCAGCGATCTCCACCGAGCCCGTCGACGAGGGGTAGCCACTCATCACGTCGTCAAGATCGAAGTCCTCCGGGAAGTGGGCAAGCCCAAGGCTGAGAGCCGTCGCCGCCCCGCGCCGGAATGCCAACCGTGTCATGAACTCGACGACTGACGGCGCCTTCTCCAGATACCACCATACTTCGACGAGGTCGCTGGGAATCACTTCCATGGGCGATATCTCCTGAAGATATGCTCGAATGCAAGCCGCGGACAACGTGGCCGAGTCGACCAGAGTGGTCACACACTGCCGCGCATCGTACGACTGCGGCTCCTCTGAGCTATCGATAATCTGACCTGTGGACAGAGGTCGGCAATGAGTACAACAACGATTTCATAATGCAGCTACTGCAGGCAGAGGCAGAAAGTTTACCAATTAAAGGACGGTAGAGGCCCGTGATGAAGCTTTGAAGCAAGGAGAAGTCGTTCTGCAGTCTAACAACGAGGGCGTCAGAGACCTTTCGCTCTTTAGTGGCAGCCATAACAGCAGCTTTTGCTCGCCCATCCGTTGAGCTCGCCTCCACCTTCGCTTCCTTGAGCTCGCGCTCCAGATCAGCGATCCGCTTCTCAGCCGTACTCAAAGCAGATTGAGCCGCCGTCAGCTCACCCGCCGAGACAAGGCCCTGGCGGACCTCCTCTGCCTTGGCAGCGATTGCTTGGAGTCCCTTGTTTGTTTCTTGGACGACAACAAGTTCCTTCTCCACGCGACACTTTGTAGCAAGCCGATCGGCCGATTCACGCTGCAAGCCCTGCACACAAATCAAACTGTCAACAACAATAGAATCCTCAGTGCCCACCCGCTGAAAGTCAGCGACTAGGCACTCGGGGACTAGAGGTCAAAAATCCTAAGTGCCCACCTGCTAAAATTCAGCGACTAGGCACTCGGGGACTGGAGGTCAAAAATTCTAAGCGCCCACCCGCTAAAATTCAGCGACTAGGCACTCAGGGACTGGAGGCTACAAAAACACTAAAAGAATCCGACCACTGAAATTCAGTGGCCCGATCCTCGGGGACTGGACATACCTGGATGGCTGCGCCCAGCATGCCGTGGAGCTGTAGCGCGTCCACAGACGCAAGCAGAGCTGGAGTGTGTCCACGACGCTGCTCGACCTCCGTCTCGATGACCCCAGGCATTTGGCTCGTTGGCAGTGCGCCACTCGCTGTGGCCGCTTTGGCCATGAAACGGGGGAAGGTCGCAGCGGATGCCCCAGCGCCACTACGAGTCGGCTCGGTCACCCCGGGCGAGGAAACAGCTTCCTTGTTCTTCGAAGCCACCTCCGCCGCAGTCGGAGGATCGCTCAGAGCAACTACTGTGTCGTCAGAGACCGTGACGACATCGTCGCCCTTCGCCCTCTTAGCGTTGTCTGCGGGAGCGGCGACTTCATCAACTTTTCTCTTCCGCGAGGGGTCCTCCTCGGCGACGATTGGCGGAACCTTGGCCACGGAAGGGTGGCCGATCTTTTTAACTCCAGTCCTGTGAAATAACGATATGAGCAAAATTGTCCGATTACAACGGAAGGCAAGCAGACGAACAAGACTTACTTGGCGACTGGTATGAACCTCAGTCCCATGCGGATGCTGGCCGGCTTCTCCAGCTCGGGGCCCAGTTTCCGACTGAGGCCCATCTCGAACACATCATGTGCCCAAGACATGGAGGGCCTCTTCGAAAACGAGGCCGCGACAGGAGCCTCCGTGATGACGTCTGTAGGAGCTCCCCTGGGAGGCGAAGCTGCTGCGGCTGGAGTAGCCCCCAACCCAGAGACTGGGGCGAATGGGGGTGGAAGCGAGGACAGAGGTACCTCATCCAGGAGGGCGGCAGCGTCCGGTGCTGCTGTCGTGTGCGTCGCTTCGCCCTTAGCCGAGCTGGTGGCGTCGGAACTACTCGACGAACGAGGCGGAGACGCCTGCTTCGCCGGCTTCGTCTTCCTCCTTGGCGGAGCCTTCACTTCCTTCTTCTTCTTCTTCGACGGTGTAGCCTCACGATGCGAGGTGTGCTCGGGGAGCTCGTCGTCATCGTCATCGTGACGATCGAGGCTCCTACTCGCCTCGAGCTCGCGCTGATGTTGCCCGCGAGTTTTGTGAACCATCACGGCGGCATCTTCCACGGGTTCCTCGTCATCATCGTCGTCATCACCCACGTCGCTCCTGACGTCGCCTTTGGCAGGTGGCGACTCGCTCCCGTCCTGAACGGACGAGCTCGAATTTTCATCGTCTGCGGGTGGGAGCCATCCTTCCACCAATTGGAACAGCTACAATAAAAATGAAACAACGTCAGCATAACCGCGACTGCATTATCTGCGATCGCGAATGGTGATGAAAATGGCGACTTACCGTCGGAGTTGGGTGCCTTGCGGTATAAGGGGCGACCCCGGCCTTCACGTCCAGGTACGCCGCCTGGTGATCTTCTTCAGAGCTAGGATGTAGTCCTCGAGCTTCCACTCGACGAGGCAGGATTTTGTCGGGTCGTCCCTACCCGCGTACTCGTACATATAATGGTCGCGACGGGCCAAAGGCACAAGCCGCTGTCCGAGCCAGCAGTTGTAAAGATTGATGGTTTGGAGGCCCTTCTTCTTTAGGCCGCGGATGGTTTGCAACATTTCGTCGACAACCATCCGCTGGTCCAGCGGGAGCTTGCCGACCTGGAGCCGACGCGGTTCGGGTCGGTTGGCGGAGTACCTTGGAAGTTCCACCTCGCCATCCGGAGTCGCCTCGGTGACGTAGAACCAGGATTTCTTCCACTCGTTTGCCGCCTTGGCCGGCAGCATCAGGTCGAAGAACAACGCCTTCGACTTCAGCTGAAACGTCAGGCCACCCGCAGCCAGCATCGGGCCGCCTGATTCTTCACGACTAATCCTCCCACGGAATAGATCTTGCCACAGGGGGAAGTAGGGCCTGCAGCCCAGATATCACTCGCAGAACGCCACGAAAATGGCGAGCTGCTTGATGCTATGCGGGCCCAGGTCCGACGGCTGGATCCCGTAGAAGGCGCAGAAGCGCCGGAAGAAGAGAGAAGTGGGAAACCCCAGCCCCCACTTCAGGTGGCTGGGGAAGCAAACGAATTCTCCCTCGCGCGGGTCCGGAGTCACCTCTCCGGCCGTGGTGATGCGCCATCTGCCGGCGCGCAGGATCCCGGCCTCCTCGAACAACGCCAGTAGTGCTCTGGTGCATTTGGATCGGCCCCATGGTTCGGTGGAGGGGGCCATTGGTTGGAAGATTTGTGGAGGTCGGGGCTCTCTAGATCGGTTGGATCGCTATGCGGAGTGGAAACGGAGATGGGCGAGATTGGAGGAAAGATGAGGGAGTGTTTCTCCGCTCGCATGTCATTCTCCTTATATAGCGGTTGTTACCCGCCAATTTCGGGAGCCGTTACTGCGCGGTGATTACGCCAAAAGTTACCGTTGGATTACCCCAACGGCTAGTTTTGACCCCACCTGACGGTCCAACTTCATCCACTCGACTCGTCGCTCCGCGTGACTTGCTTATTCGCCGACCCGATCACAACAACAGTGACTGAATATTCGCCGACCCGTTCGCCGAGCTACGACCCAATCGGTCGCCGTTAGTGCGACTAGAGTAACTGGTGTTTCCTTTATTCAGGAGTCCACCGCCGATTCGACTGGGCGTCCGCATTGGAGCCGTATACACCGACTGCCAGCGACCACCTGCGACCAATCAACGACGGCCTCGGGGACTACTGATGGGGATATGCCTACCGGGGTATACCCGGCAGGACGTTTCCGACTGGCCCAGGCACCTGCGAGTGGGCCCGCGATAACGGCGACTGGATCAAGACCTGGCGTGGACTCAAGCGACTGGAAGCTGAAGGCCTAGGAGCATAGATAGGCCTAGTCGGATTAGGTTAAACGATTGCTGAAACCTTAACTGATTCGGTTGAGATCTGTAAACCCTAGGGGGTGAGTCTATATAAACCTCCCTAGAGGGCGAGTAGAGGATACGTTCCATCATACACCCAAGCGACTCGCTGCCTAGCCGCCGAGCTCGCCCCATTGTACTTCCACCATAATACAATCTAGCAGGAGTAGGTCTTTACCCTCCGGGGGGCGAACCTGGATAAATCCTTGTGTCTCCGCCCTCATCTCGCACCGCAGATGGCTGGCCGCCCTTGCCCCATGTTCTACTACTCGCTGCCGATTGCAGCATCTGCCGTGGTCATTCCCACGACATCCGTAGGACACAAATTTTTCGGATACTTGAATCCATCCTCCCTATGGGAGTAGCCCCCGAGTCCGTAGTGGAGTCGTAGACTCGACGTAGGACTCGAAGAATATTTCAGCGGTGTAGTACCTTAGTCATACTTCGGGTGCGCAGCCAGCGCTCCTGATAGGAGTAGCCCCCGAGTAGTTACTCGAATCTACGATTTGAGTGAGTACTTTAGTTGTGTAGTTGAAGATTTGTAACCGTGCTAGTATAACTTTGATGATGTTAGTGCTGACGATCGGTGACCTCAAGCGTCTGCGGCGCCAGAGGTGACGTGACTGGGCGAACGTGGGTCCCACCTTCTAACTTTGAATTGACTGGTCACGCGCGACGTGGAGATAATTACGGTGTCGCCTCGGTTTCCATGCGTAGTGGACGGCGTGCGAGCGACGGTTCGCTGCTGTGCTGACATGTGGACGGTTGGATTTTGATGTTGGCTCTAGGGCTTCCCGATGAACGGTCCTTGTTTATCGTCTTCGTCCTTATAATCTGTGGGGAAAATTTTGTTTGTTTTCACCGTAGCCATTCACGTTTCACTGCTTCCACTTTCTTGAGATTTTCTCGCCGCGAGCTGGAAGTTCTTCGATCCTTACCATCTTCTTTTCTGCGCTCACGCCGCCGCCGTCGTCATACTGCAATGGGGAAACCGAAGAAGGCCTCCGCCGCAGTGGGCACTAGCGCTGCTGCCGGCAGCAAGAAGGGTACCGCCGCCACTCGCGCCACCGATGGTGGCTGGCGACGGTCGGAGACGCGTGAGGGCGAACTGCGCAAGCTTCGTGAGCGGGGTCTGATACCGAAGGACAAGGAGGCCGTCAAGATTCCCGGCGACGAGGTAATTCCCCGTCCACCCGCTGAGTTTCAGGTCATGTTTGTTGCTTTTGTCCTTCGGGGCCTCTTTGTCCCAGTCCACGATTTTCTCCGTGGATTGCTTTTCTTCTATGGCATCCAACTCCATCATCTTTCGCCAAATTCCCTTCTCCACATCGCCTGTTTCATCACCTTCTGCGAGTGCTGGCTCGGTATCGAGCCGCACTTTGGCCTTTTCTAGAAGCTCTACTCCGTGAAGAGGCAATCTGGCTCTGATGGCGTTTATCCCATTGGTGGCTGCATCATTTTCCTTAAATCCAATTTTCTCTTCTTCTCTTTTTCTATGTCTAGGTCTTTCCAATACTGGCAGAGGCGTTGGTTTTACATCCGCGACTCCACAGTGGACGGGCAAAATTTTGGCCTTGCTCCTTTTGATTCCACCCAGATAATCCAGCCGAAGAGGTCCTGGAAGAACCATATCTTGGATGGTGAGGTGGCGGAGATAGAGGAGCTCTACTGTCGGGTGGAGGACCTCCAGGTTATTCCGGAGCAAGAGGTTAACATTGTGGTTATCATCCGCACCTTCCTCAAACGTCGAGTGCAGCCGCTCCAGGCTAGGGCGCAGCCGATGTTCCTTTACTTTGGTCGCCATGACCCAACGAGAGTTGCGACTGAAGAGCTCTCCAGGGGGGATCTCGACAGAATCCTTTAGCCGCTGCTGAAATTCAAAGCTGAAGAGGACCTTCCGGGGAAGTCGCTGACCCCTCCGTTCACCGTCTCTCGTCCGGTTCCGCAGGTGTAGATCTAGGGCATGCGCGTAGCGCTATTTTCGAGTTTGTTTTTCTTTTACTTGCTTGTTCTTAAAGTTTGCTTTCTTTGTGCAGGAATTCAAGGTACCGGGCATGGTGCCTCCACTACCCGAACATTTTCCGGATGCGCCGGACAATGAGGTAGTGGACTCCATGTCTGAGCGTCCCTCGGCCCGGTCACCGGCTGAAGAGACCTTTGAGTCGAGCGAGGAGCAGACTCAAAAGCGGACATGGAGCTCGAGAGAGTCGTCGGATGCTTCGACTCCGCCAACGCCTAGGAACCCGCCATGCCTTGTGCGTCACAGTGGAGATGATGGTGGATCTTCCTATCCTATTCTGGTTGTGCTTGTGCGGGCTGTAGTGCCGCAGCCGCCGGCAAAGCGGAAGAAGGAAGAGAAGAAGGAAGAGAAGAAGGGCAAGAAGACCTTGCCTGTCTTCAACTTGAGCGATATGGACTCGTGAGTACCTTCGGTTTCCTTTTGCTATCTTTCATTGTTGCTTGCTTGTATTTGACTAATGTTTTCTTTTGTAGCCACCCCTCTGATGGCTCGTAGCGATGGCACTCAGGAGATGGTGGGGGAGTCGAAGATTGCACCTCCTCCTTCTCAGACGGGGGCCGCCTCTGGGGGCATTGCTTCGAACCCCTCTCCGCAGGAGGCTCGGGTGATCGTCTCCCAGAAGACTACAGCCGGACCTTCGGAGTCTCCGTCTGATCATGTAAGTGTTTTTGTTCTGTCCGTGGGGAGAGCCCCCAAGCGCTTTTCGTATGATCTGCTGATCATTGCTTCTGTTTTGTGTGTGTCTCGGGGGGATCCCCCGAGCGCTTTTTGTGTGCTTGATTTTGTTTTGCTCGTTTCTTGGGCGCAGCCCCCGAGCCTTTTTCCTGATAAGCTGCATCTTCTCGCAGCCTTTTGTGCAAGGCGCCAACCAGCTGGTGAAGCAGCATCTGGCATTGGAGGCCAGCCTCCAGCGGCTTCAAGGTACATCTGTAACTAGGTCTTCTACTTCTTCGTCTTCTTGCTAGCTTATAAAACTCACACATGTTCTTGTTGCTTTTTGCAAATGAGAATAATACGGCCCTCCACGATCTTGATGCTCTCAAAAAGAGCCTCGGGCGAGCAGAGAAAAAAGCTGAGGACGCCGTTCGCGCTAAGGAGCGCCTCGAGCAGGAGCTAGCCGATGCAGCTGCGGCCAAGGAGCGCCTGCAGCAAGAGGCCACAGACCGCGAGGAGCAGCTCACCACGGCTGCGGCCTCGCGCGAGAAGGAGGTAGCCGACAAGTTGATGGCTGCTGCCAAGGCTATTTCGGGTGAGTAGTTTCATCTTTTACTTGTTCCTTTTTTGCTTCCTTGTCTCTCTGGTTTTGTTTGATTCTCACTTTGCCTTTTCCGTTTATCTAGATGTCGCGGGCATTGAGTTTGACTGCAATGCTCTGGAGCACGGAAGTGCTTTGGATGATGCTACTGCGGCGGTCGAAGACTGTTGTAGCACTGTGGTTGGCTCTCTTGCCAAAGCCAAGGAGGTTCTCGGGCGCTTTTATAAGGAGCTCGTCCCCAAGGGCGTCCCCCTCGAGGATGTCGACTTGTTGGCGGATGCGCTGTCAACCGAGGCGCCTCCGGCGTACAAGCGCAAGCAGAAAGGCATCGACGCGTCCATGGGGCTGGGAATGGCCATGGTGTCTGGAGCGGAGCTGGATCTTCATCATTTCACCTCCCAGATGCGAACGGCTCCCGACGGATCCGAGGTAGCCTTTGCCCTCTATGCTACCCGCTGTAAACCCTATGGGCCGAAGCTGATTGACCTGCTGGCGGAGTACGCGGTGAGGCAGTAGGGGGAGGCCAAGAGCAGGCAATCCGGCTCCGAGGCCACTCAGGATGCAGCTGCTTAGGCCTTGTAGTTGTAGGATAGCTTTCGTCTGCTTTTGTTGTAATATATTTACAAACACTGCTTGTGCCATGCAATGGCTTTTGTTGTATATAATGAATCTTCGAGCTATTGCCCGTTCGTGTGTTTGTTCATGTCCTTGCTTCTTTTCCTCTAGGGACCTTCGGGTGATGATCCCGTCGATACTTCGTCTGTGCCGCAGCTGCGGCCATCCTTGGATGATGCGTCGCAGCTTGTATTTCTTCGTGACCGCGTCCGTAGTCTTGAGAAGGAGTTGCTTGGCATCCGAGGCCACGCGGATGTTTGGAAGTCGAAGGCGGATCGAGGCGCCGCCAGAGAGGAGTATCTGATGGGGGAGTTGTGGCGTTTGGCCGAACAACTTTAGTGTAAGTTTTTTCGAGCTGCTGCTTATTTTCGGATGCGCCTGTTGGCTTGTCATCTTACTTTGTAGGTGTTGAAGGTGCTAACCTTGTTCCTAGGGAGGAAAAGGAGCGCGTTTCTGTTCGGATCAATTGCTTAACGCAGCAAGATATGGAAGCTGGTGGATTTTTCTGGATGGACCGTGATCGTGCCATGGTCCTTGCGACTATGCAGGATCGTGTTCACCAGGTGTCGTGGGTGCTGCGGCAAGTGAAGACTTCCTTGGCGTCAATTCTGCCGTAATGTTTCCCCTGGATGAGGCACCATCGACTCTCTGGGGCTTGCCGGCAAAGTTTTGAGATGTGCATCATGTCAGGGAGCTGGTGCGGCATCA
Organism: Avena sativa; assembly: GCA_916181665.1. NCBI lineage: Eukaryota > Viridiplantae > Streptophyta > Magnoliopsida > Poales > Poaceae > Avena > Avena sativa. The sequence goes on from OV702285.1 coordinate 20,504,903, forward strand.
GTTGGTTGCGGGGGTGAAGGCTGCGCTTTCCCTCATGCGGTTGCATCGCCCTGATGTAGATCTTGCTGCTGTTGCGGCTGGGCCGCCTCTTCGGCCAGATGGTGGCATGTGGGACATGCGTCCGCACTATGCGGCTGTAAGGCAGTATGCCGAACAAGTTGTAGATCTCTTTGAGCATCGTGCGCAGGTGATTCTTCAGAATAGGTAGGACCTGTAAAAAAAGATAGATGTAAAACTTGTATGTGTTCGACTGGGCGTGTTATGCCCCTTGTTGTAAAGGTTGATTGTTTTTAGCACGTGGCGCTTTGTTTGTATGCATGTCCTTTTCGTTAGCCTGACGTGATTAGCTACTCAGGTATACACGCGTTATCCTCAGCCGATGAAGTTATGAGGTGAGGGGAGCCCCCGAGTGTGTTGTAACATGAAGAAAATGCGAATAAGAGATAAATTTTTGGGGCGAGACACTTAGCTTTATTCATATCGTAATGAGGAGGTACATTGTTCGGCTGAGTAGCCTTGGCTGAATAGCCTTATTGAAAGTAAAAGGAGGGGGTAGCTAGGGGTAGAAGCGTCTCAGTTGTGCGACGTTCCATGGGTTGGAGTATGCGACTCCAGACTCCACGTGCTTGAGGCGATAGGCGCCACCTGGGATAACTTCGGTGATGATGTAGGGCCCTTCCCAGGGTGACTCGAGCTTCTTCGGTCGCTCTTGCTTGAGTTTTCAGACTAGGTCTCCTTCGACGAAGGACCTTGGGCGCAGCAGACGGCTGTGATAGTTGCGGAGGCTCTGTTGATAGACCGTCGATCGAGCCGCAGCTATGTCGCGTGCCTCGTCGAGTGTGTCAACGGCGTCTTCGAGTGCGCCCGTCGATTCGGCTTCGCTATAGGCGATGACCCGTGGGGCCTTGTGGCGTACTTCTGCAGGAAACACGGCTTCGGCTCCGTGCACCATGAAGAAAGGCGTGTAGCCGGTTGAGCTATTTGGCGTTGTGCGTAGGCTCCAAAGGACGGAGGGTAGCTCTTCTGGCCAGGCTCCCGCAAGTCGCTGAAGTGGGCTCATCAGGCGTTTCTTGATGCTGTCGTCGACGAGGCCGTTGGCCTTTTCGACCTGCCTGTTCGTTTGTGGGTGCGCCACTGAGGCGTATGTTATGTTGATCCCGAGGCCTTCGCAGAAGTCCTGGAATTCTTTGGAGATGAAGTTCGACCCGTTGTTGCTGATGATGCTGTGCGGTACGCCAAACCTGTAGACTATGGACTCGAAGAATTTCACGGCTGTTTTACCCTTTTGATTAGTAACGGGCATGGCCTTGATCCACTTGGTGAATTTGTCGACTGGGACTAGGAGGTAGACGTGGCCTCCTTTCGAGGACTTGGGCAGTTTGTCGATCATGTCGAGGCCCCATTGGGCGAAGGGCCAAGCCAGGGGTATGGGCCTAAGCTCCAATCCTGGTGTGTGCGATTTGTCTGCGAACCTCTGGCATCTGTTACACTTTCGGACGATGTCCTTGGCGTTGTTCATGGCCGTTGGCCAGTAAAACCAAGCTCGCAGAGCTTTGGCGACGAGGGCGCGGCTACCTGCATGATGGCCGCAGATGCCCTCGTGGATGTCTTGGAGAATAGTTTTGCCGTCACCGATGGTGACGCACATTTGGAGTACACCCAAAATGCTGCGCTTGTACAGCTTGCCATAGATGATGGTGAAGGCCTTGGACCGGCGAGATATGTGTCGGGCATCTGTCGGGTTATCAGGAAGATCCCTGTCTATCAGGTATCGAAGGTATGGCTGTGTCCATGTTTCTTCGACTCCCATGACCTGCATCAGGTTGACCACTGCGACCTCTGTGTCAAGTTTTTCTGGTCCTTCCTATCCTTTGGGTAGCGCAGCCCCCGAGTGTTCTGCTTCTTTAGGTGATCCCTTGGGGAATTTCCTTTTGATGGATGGCACGCAGATCTATTCGAGGAACACACCTGGTGGCACCCGCGCGCAGGTGGAGCCGATGTTGGCGAGTCTGTCGGCCTCTTCGTTGCTTTCCCTTCCAACGTGCCGAAGCTTGCAGCCGTCAAAGTCTCCTTCGAGTGAGTTATATAGTGCGCGGTATGCAATCATGTTGGCGGCGTGCGCGTCGCACTCGTTCATCATCTGCTGGACGACGAGATTTGAGTCGCCGTAGATGACTAGGCGCGTTGCGCCGCAGATCTTGGCCATCCTCATGCCGTGGATGAGGGCCTCGTATTCGTCTTCGTTATTGGAAGCTCGAAATTTCATCCGGAGGACGTACTTCATCGTATCTCCCTACGGGGATGTTAGTATGACCATGGCTCCTGCTCCTTCCTCGCGCTTGGAGCCGTCGAAGTGCATCGTCCATGACTGTGTCATGTCCGGGGTATCCGGCAGCTGCAGTTCCATCCAGTGGACGAGGAAGTCTGGAAGGACTTGGGATTTGATCGCATGGAGCTTCTCATAGACTATGTCTAGAGGTGACAGCTCGATGCCCCACAGGGCCAAACGTCCTGTGGCCTCCGGGTTGTTCAGCATGCGGTTCAGGGGTGCTTCGTTGACGACCATCACCTAATGCTCCTGGAAGTAGTGGCTCAGCCGACGAGCCGTCATGAACACACCGTAGGCGAGTTTCTGGTAGTGAAGATACCTCTGGTTTGTCAGCGTCAATACCTCGCTGAGGTAGTAGATTGGACTCCCCCCCCCCCCCGCGTTCCCCTCTCTCTAAGCCTTGAGAGTCGCCGCGTGTTCTCGAGCCCTCCTCTGTACTCGCTCCGGCGGTGCTGCCGCCCAGAGTCGGGGAGGAGGAGGTGCTCGGCATGTAGGAAGTAGTAGTAGGTGTAGGGTTGTGGGCCTTGTGCCTGTAGTTTGGAGCTGGGTGAAGGATCTGTGCGACGGGATCTGGATCCACTTAGGGTTCTTCTTCTTTATCTTCCTCTGATCTCTGGCCGGCCATGGTGGCGAGGGGAGAGCAGGGCTGAAGACGCCGGAGAAGACCACCGTCTCCGTTAATAAGCAAGTCGCCTTTGTCCATCTCTCGTGGTGGTGCAGTGGTGTGCTGCAGGGTGCTCCGACCGGCCGTGGAGGCGAGGGGAGTGTCTTCTGCGGGGCGTCGTTGGCTCCCCCTCGTGGTGGGGAGATCTCCTGCTGCCGATTTGAGCTAATCACATGGCGGCCGTCGTCGTCGCCATGATCTGGGGCCAGAAGGGCGGCCTGATTCGACGCCATGGATGCGTCTCTTCAACCTCCAGAGCGGAGGCCCTCTCTGGAACCTTGGGCCAGAGTTTCCCGCCGTCTCCCCGCCAAGTGGTGCGTCCCCGGCGGTGTCATGGCAGCCAAGGTTCATCATCGGTGGAGAAGATAAAGGATCTGATTGCTTTTTTTGTTTTAGTTTCAGGGTCCTCTTTGCTTATTTGCAGGACTTTAGTGTAATTTTCTTTTCTTCTTGTCCTGTTGTATTTTATACCCACCGAGTAATATAAGCTGGCAGCCTCGAGGTCCTTCGAGACCCCTCTCACGTTCAAAAAAAAAGGTAGTAGATTGGGCGTTGGACCCCATGGGTCTTGCCATATTCGGGTCGTTCGACCACGAGCACGGTGCTTACCACCTGGTGTGTAGCTGCTATGTATAGCAGTAGAGGCTCGCGCTCCTTTGGTGTGACCAAGACGGGCGAGGTGGAGAGCAGCCGCTTCAGATCTTCGAATGCGTCATCCGCTTCGGGCGTCCACTCGAATTTGTCTGCCTTGCGTAGCAGTTGATAGAAAGGCAGGGCTTTTTTGCCCATGCGGCTGATGAACCTGCTCAACGCCGCGATTCGCCCAGCGAGCTGCTGGATGCCTTTGAGGTTCTTCGGCTTTTCCATGGCCATTATGGCTTGGATTTTCTTCGGGTTCGCCTCGATCCCTCACTGGGAGATGAAGTAGCCGAGCAGTTGACCAGATGGGACACTGAAGGCGCACTTTTCTGGGTTTAGCTTGATCTTGTATCGATCAAGGTTGTCGAACGTCTCGCGGAGATCATCGATCAGTGTCTTGGCCTCCCTTGTTTTGATTACTATGTCGTTGACATAGACTTGTATGTTGCGGCCGATCTGGTTCTTTAAGCATGCCTGCATGCACTGCTGGTACGTGGCACCTGCGTTCTTCAGCCCGAAGGGCATTGTGTTGTAGCAGAACACTCCGAACGGCGTGATGAACGCCGTTTTCTCCTGATCTTCGACCTTCAGCCGAATCTGATTGTAGCCTGAGTAGGCATCGAGGAAGGAGAGTTTCTCGCATCCTGCAGTCGAATCGATGATCTAATCGATCCGAGGAAGAGGGAAGTGATCCTTCGGGCAGTGCTTGTTCAGCGATGTGAAGTCCACGCACATTCGTAGGATGTCCGTGCCCTTTTTAGGGACCATCACAATGTTGGCCAGCCACTCGCTCTCCTTGATCTCTCTAATGAAGTTAGCGTCGAGCAGTCTGTTGACCTCGACTCCGATGGCTTCAGCCCGTGGCTCGGACAGTCGTCGGATGGACTGTTTGACGGGCTTGGCGTCTGGAAATACGTTAAGTGCGTGCTCGTGAATTCCCTGGGAACTCCTGGCATGTCTGCAGGACACCAGGCGAAGGTTTCCCAGCACTCACAAAGGAATTCGACGAGTGCGCTTTCCTATGCGGGTCTGAGGTCGTTGGCGATCAGCGCCGTCTTGGAGGCGTCTTTCGGGTGGACCTGCACCTTCTTTGTATTGACTGTGGAGTCGAAGGACATGTCAGGTGCGTTCTGCCTTGAGACTGGGGGTGCCCCGTTGTCTGTCACCTCTCGGGGCCTTATGAGCTCCTCATGCATGCCGAATGACTGGGAGATTCTGTTGAAGTCCCTGTCGCATTGATCTGATCGGGTGAAGCTTCCTTGGACCGTGATGACGCCCCTAGGTCTTGGCATCTTGAGTAGCAGGTACGCGTAGTGCGATACTGCCAGGAACCATGCGAATGCCATGCGTCCGAGGATGGCGTGGTATTGTGATGGATAGTCCACCACTTCGAACTCGAGTCGCTCGCACCAAAAGTTATCGGGCTTGTCGAAGATGACGTCGAGCCATATCTTTCCTAGGGAGAATATGCCCTTCCCTGGAACGTTGTGTCGAATTGTTCTAGGCTGCACAGCGGGATCTGCATTGCTGCTAAGGTGCTAGCGAACATTAGGGATGGCGGGTGGAGCAGTCACAGCCAAACTGACCTAACGGTGATTTTATTTTGCACCCTGTTTGTTGGGCGCCCTTTTTGGATCATCAGTGACCCTTTCGGCACGGGGTACCCGTTTCCGCCGTTGTTCTGCGCAGGTGCGATTGGGTGATTTGAAGGTCCCACGAGTGGTAGTGGAGGAGCTTCGTGGGCGATGTCACCTGGTGCGGGTGCGTTCCCATACCCAGGGTTCGGGGCTTGTGTAACACCCTCAGAATCGACCCTATGCAAGTTTCAGCGATTCCCGCCAAACCCGAATAGAAACGATTCAAAGGTGCCCACCAGGCACTTTCGTGCGGGTGGAGAACGGAGTAATAACATTACACAACAGTCCTCGATGGGACCCACAGAACAGATATATATACAACACGACTCCATGAGTCAAGAATACAGATATAATATACAAAGATCCAAATCACCTTGAAAATGATAGAGCGTCCGACTACGGACAAGATGCAAATGGGGCTAAGAGCCCTGAAGAATAACCAATGGCGTCCATAACCCTGCCCAGGCCAAGCCGGCAGGGTAACCCTACTAACGACGTCGATCTCAAAACCTGCTTAAACAAAAGGGGTGCCGACAAAGGGCAAAGGAAAAAGAGAGAGCGGTCAGTACTGAGGCCAGTACACGGCGAGGCTAGAATTCGGCGGTCCTCACCTACATAGGTATGGTGGACTGAAGCGGCAGCGCAGCATGCACTAAACAACCTATAGAGACTCGATATAACTGTCGGCTATCAGAGAGGGGTAAGAAAGACCTATCCGGAACCAACCTGATACTACCACCAAACAAACCCATCCTGGTGTTTCCCCCTCGAGACCAAACGAGGAAGTCAACCGAGGAACTCACACCGTTGGCAGTTTTATTTATTCGGTTATCGTTGCAGCAATTACTAGTCAGGTATAGATAATCATTCTGATAAAATAAGCAGTGGGCCGTTTTAGTTAATCATTCCGTTGTAGTTGCAACACTTACTAGTCAGATACAATTAGCATGAGATATCCCAAAACCCAGCAGTTGTTGGTACTTTTATTTAGCCATTCCGTTGTAGTTGCAATACTTACTAGTCAGATACAATGGTCGCAAGCGACAACCCAAACAAGCAATTGTTGGCAGTTTTATTTATCCATTCCATTATAGTGAAGCTGATTACTAGTCATTATAAAGTCAAATTTATAGCACTACTTTAGTTATAGTTGTCTATGATCGAGATACTGTGCTCCAAGTCGTCCATAACCGCGGACACGGCTTTCAGAAAGTTTTACCCTGCAGGGGTGCACAAATAGCAACACACACTCGATCAACCTCGGAAAAACCAAATCAAAACCCAACGAGGCTTTCACGACAAAGCAATCACAGGATTCAGAAATATTTCAGGGGGCCACCCCATTGAGTACACCCGCAATGAAGTTAGCTGACTTCGAGACGGACTCAAGGTTTGCGTCAATGGCTGTAAACGACTGGAAACCCAAAACTGGGCTTGTCGATACCGCGAAAACACTCCGCTTACCTAAACAGTACAGGTGCTCCTCACACAATCGTAAATAAAGCAGTAAAGCATGGCATAAGTACAGGATAGTAAATAAAACCTCAAACTAGTTTGTGGCCCCAAGAAATAAGAATGAATCAAGCTCTGGCTCAGGGGGGTCCCATAATCCTCCCGGATGTGGATAGCGCGAATATTCAAGGAACAGGTATCAAGTACTCGGGGTCCTACGGGACACAAGTGGACGGTTAACAACCAAATAACATCTATTGCCCACCTGTGCCTCTGCATTTACCTACTTCAATTTTAGTTGTTAAACAGTAAGTAAAGTCTTGATCATCTCCAACAATAAACACACGGCAGTACTCCAACAACTGTGGTACTGGACGGCACGCAACAGCACTTGAGCAAGCGACTACGACGCGCAAGTCCAACTATCTACCAAACAACAGGTAATAGGATGTGTCCAAGGCAATATAAGGCTGCAAGGAATATCACGGGTACGAAAACTAGAGCAACGCAACACAGATAGAAATAGATCAACGGGAGGGAATAAATACTATAAAAATAAGATAGGTAGAAAGGGGGAGATGCTCGCCTGAAAACATTGCCGAAGGTTCAACCGAAGATCGGGTCGACACTCGTATCAACTCAACGGCCTTATCCGCGAAGAAGCAAAACACTAGAAGAAACACCGGATGCACTATTTAATACTACGGCAAAAGATCGGGCATGATGCATGTATGATGTATGACATGGCAAGGTGCGATGCAATTAGATCATATTAACAGGACAAAACATGGCATCGGTTCGCTACACCAATTTAAATGAAGTCCGAAATAAGACAAAGATATCCCGCATATAGACTCCATATTTAACTTAGGTGAATCGGCATAACGCCCCCAAACCCACATGAATATGCATGCAAGCATGAACAAGTTAATATGCAACAATTGATAATGTCATATTATAAAATAATGGGGTCTCGGATAGGGAATCACATAGGGTTCGGAAAACTTGGGCTCCGAGGGGTTCGGGGTTGGTCTCAGGGTTTGACGGGAGCGGTCTCGGCAGAAACATTCTCGGACAACGGAGTAGATCTTGTCGCATCCCGGGAAGAAGGACTTGGCGGTCTTCGGATCCGGGGCTCGCATCCGGGAAGGAGAACTTGTCGCATCCGTGGTCTTCGGGTCCGAGAAGATCTTGTCGCACGGTGTCCGGTAGGCGAACTTGTCGGTTCCGCGGTCGGTTACTTGAAGGAGCATTGGTGTTCCGTGATGGAGTTCTTGTCGAAAGGTGTAGACCGAAGATCTTGGCGGTGGTCGTTGCCCAACTTGTCGCACTTGTTCCTCGGAAGGCCTCGATCGACAAAATAATATCAATCGGGCAACACTTGTAGAGTCCACTCACACCAGAGGTACTCAATACGCCAACATCTACACATTTGTCCTTGTCATTACAGTCATCCACAAAGGATGACTATTTCCAGAAAAACTCGACGGCCGTAACTTCACATCGCCACCGCAGGAAGCAGAGGACACGGTGTGGTGGGGCTTGAGCCTGGTTGCAACCATGGACAGTGAAGACGTCGGGGACCTGGCCGGGAGGTGGCGATGCAGAGGGGCACCGCCGAGGGGAGGACGCCAGACGGGGAGCGGCGCAGGGACGGAGCCAGGTGGGGGCGACCTTGACGGCGGCAGGCGTGGCCGGCGCGCAGGTGGTGGTCGACGGCGGCGCTCGGGATGGGGAGCTCGCTGGCGGGAGCGGCGCGAGGCAGGGGGCGCCGGAGGAGCTCGGCGGCGAGGGAGATAGGGAGAGGGAGGGGAGGAGGAAGACGTGAGCGGGGCGGTGGTTGGCGAGGGAGGCGCGGAGAGCGCCGCGGCGGCCTGTGGTGGTGAGCGGGGCCGACGGGGAGAAGAGGGCGGCCTCGGCGGGATCTGCGAGGGGGAGGAGAGAGGAGGCGGTGGCGGACGGCGGGGCGAGCCCGAGCGGCGGGAGGAGGAGGAGGCCGGCGGCCGAGAGGAAGCAGAGGCGCACTGGTGGCGGCAGAGGTGAGGCGACGGGAGCGGGGCGCGGTGTGGATGGGGAATCCAGCGGCGGCGACGCGCGCCTGGGAGGGAGGGGGTCAACGCGAGGGAGAGGTTCGGTCTCGCAGGCGGGTGGGCACTGCCGTGCGACGCGGGGCGGAGTGGGCCAGGCGGGAGTGGGGATCGGGCTGGCAGGTGTGGTTTGCGCGGGTGGGGCCAGGGACGTGAGTGGGGGCGAGGGCGCGTCGCTGTGTGCGTGCGTTGTGTCTGCCGCTGGGTGGGTCTGGCGGCGCGCGGGTGGAGTGGAGTAGGGTAGGGCTGATGGGGATTTAGGGTTAGGGTTTGGTTAGATGTGTGGCTAGGATTAGGTCTAGGTTTTATATGGGGTAGTAGGTGGACTCGGGTTGGGCCGATTGGGCCTGACTAGTGTCTGCCTTCCCCGGGGATAAAATAGGTCTGAATTATACTATATTTATTTTATTTTGTTTAGAACAGATCAGTTGCAAATGTGTTTAGACAAATAAAGATCCAAACAGACCAGGGTTTGAATTTTGAAATAGAAAAGGGGAATATTTAGAAAACAAAATATGGCTTTTCAGAAATAGTTTCAGACAAACAAATGCATGATGATGACGATGCTCAAATACAATGTGGCATGATGACATGAGCATGCGGTCATGATGATGCAAAAAACAACGCGATTTTCTAGTAGTGGTTTTAGCGGGATGCCACAATTCGACACCACTAACAATGGATCTCGCCCTCGAGATCCGCCTCATGGTACCGGAAGGAAGGTCGGCGATCTGCGTCTTCTCGCTTCGGGTAGATCACCGCGACACCACTAACAAGAGGTCGTTGTCCGTGACCGTCGAGAGAACACTCCGGGAGCAAAAGGTCGAAGGTAGAGGTATCAACAAATAAAGCCCCCTCTAGCTTCCGTGGACGGAGTAAAATTGCTGGATCCACTGATTCGATGTACAAGAGCGAATGATAAGAGTAGTCGGATGGTGATCAGTCCATCGCACACCCAAACCATTACTCTGCACACGAATAGGCGGATTATGCAACCAACTCTCGGAATTCAGACTGAAGATCTCGACAAACGAGGTTCAGAAACAAAGGAGTGATGCAGACTCTGCATCGGATCTGGCGTAGAGGATGTCGTCGCGTCGGAAAACACCGGAAGGCACGAGAAGGAACAAAGGGAAGTCCATCAGACGAAGGGTTCCTCGGATAGCATGAAGACCAGATGTAGCAACACCGTTACCGAAGGAGGAAGCGAAACCCTGAAGGTGCGACGGAAACCCAACCACGAGAAATCCTGGACTAGAAGAAGTTAAGAGAGCAGATTTCAAAACACGCAAAGATGAGAGGAGAGCAGCAGAGGGTAAGGAGTAAAATCAGACCTAATCAGAACTATCCAACCGAGTTTGCAAAAATAGTTTTGACACTCTACTTCGGCCGTTAGCTAGGTTATCCTATAGGCTGGACTTGTGGGGTATCGCAACTGCTGAGCTCTGATACCACTCTGTAACACCCTCAGAGTCGACCCTATGCAAGTTTCAGTGACTCCCGCCAAACCCGCATAGAAACGATTCAAAGGTGCCCACCAGGCACTTTCGTGCGGGTGGAGAACGGAGTAATAACATTACACAACAGTCCTCGATGGGACCCACATAACAGATATATATACAACACGACTCCATGAGTCAAGAATACAGATATAATATACAAAGATCCAAATCACCTTGAAAATGATAGAGCGTCCGACTACGGACAAGATGCAAATGGTGCTAAGAGCCCTGAAGAATAACCAATGGCGTCCATAATCCTGCCCAGGCCAAGCCGGAAGGGTAACCCTGCTAACGACGTCGATCTCAAAACCTGCTTAAACAAAAGGGGTGCCGACAAAGGGCAAAGGAAAAAGAGAGAGCGGTCAGTACTGAGGCCAGTACACGACGAGGCTAGAATTCGGCGGTCCTCGCCTACATAGGTATGGTAGACTGAAGCGGCAGCGCAGCATGCACTAAACAACCTATAGAGACTCGATATAACTGTCGGCTATCAGAGAGGGGTAAGAAAGACCTATCCGGAACCAACCTGATACTACCACCAAACAAACCCATCCTGGTGTTTCCCCCTCGAGACCAAACGAGGAAGTCAACCGAGGAACTCACACCGTTGGCAGTTTTATTTATTCGGTTATCGTTGCAGCAATTACTAGTCAGGTATAGATAATCATTCTGATAAAATAAGCAGTGGGCCGTTTTAGTTAATCATTCCGTTGTAGTTGCAACACTTACTAGTCAGATACAATTAGCATGAGATATCCCAAAACCCAGCAGTTGTTGGTACTTTTATTTAGCCATTCCGTTGTAGTTGCAATACTTACTAGTCAGATACAATGGTCGCAAGCGACAACCCAAACAAGCAATTGTTGGCAGTTTTATTTAGCCATTCCATTATAGTGAAGCTGATTACTAGTCATTATAAAGTCAAATTTATAGCACTACTTTAGTTATAGTTGTCTATGATCGAGATACTGTGCTCCAAGTTGTCCATAACCGCGGACACGGCTTTCAGAAAGTTTTACCCTGCAGGGGTGCACAAATAGCAACACACACTCGATCAACCTCGGAAAAACCAAATCAAAACCCAACGAGGCTTTCACGACAAAGCAATCACAGGATTCAGAAATATTTCAGGGGGCCACCCCATTGAGTACACCCGCAATGAAGTTAGCTGACTCCGAGACGGACTCAAGGTTTGCGTCAATGGCTGTAAACGACTGGAAACCCAAAACTGGGCTTGTCGATACCGCGAAAACACTCCGCTTACCTAAACAGTACAGGTGCTCCTCGCACAATCGTAAATAAAGCAGTAAAGCATGGCATAAGTACAGGATAGTAAATAAAACCTCAAACTAGTTTGTGGCCCCAAGAAATAAGAATGAATCAAGCTCTAGCTCAGGGGGGTCCCATAATCCTCCCGGATGTGGATAGCGCGAATATTCAAGGAACAGGTATCAAGTACTCGGGGTCCTACGGGACACAAGTGGACGGTTAACAACCAAATAACATCTATTGCCCACCTGTGCCTCTGCATTTACCTACTTCAATTTTAGTTGTTAAACAGTAAGTAAAGTCTTGATCATCTCCAACAATAAACACACGGCAGTACTCCAACAACTGTGGTACTGGACGACACGCAACAGCACTTGAGCAAGCGACTACGACGCGCAAGTCCAACTATCTACCAAACAACAGGTAATAGGATGTGTCCAAGGCAATATAAGGCTGCAAGGAATATCACGGGTACGAAAACTAGAGCAACGCAACACAGATAGCAATAGATCAACAGGAGGGAATAAATACTATAAAAGTAAGTTAGGTAGAAAGGGGGAGATGCTCGCCTGAAAACATTGCCGAAGGTTCAACCGAAGATCGGGTCGACACTCGTATCAACTCAACGGCCTTATCCGCGAAGAAGCAAAACACTAGAAGAAACACCGGATGCACTATTTAATACTACGGAAAAGATCGGGCATGATGCATGTATGATGTATGACATGGCCAGGTGCGATGCAATTAGATCATATTAAGCGGAACCGGGGGTCCCGACAATTAAATATATGGTTCTAGTTGTTTAGATACCCGCCATTTAATTGTTGTCTCAACAGGACAAAACATGGCATCGGTTCGCTACACCAATTTAAATGAAGTCCGGAATAAGACAAAGATATCCCGCATATAGACTCCATATTTAACTTAGGTGAATCGGCATAACGCCCCCAAAACCACATGAATATGCATGCAAGCATGAACAAGTTAATATGCAACAATTGATAATGTCATATTATAAAATAATGGGGTCTCGGATAGGGAATCACATAGGGTTCGGCGAACTTGGGCTCCGAGGGGTTCGGGGTTGGTCTCAGGGTTTGACGGGAGCGGTCTCAGCAGAAACATTCTCGGACAACGGAGTAGATCTTGTCGCATCCCGGGAAGAAGGACTTGGCGGTCTTCGGATCCGGGGCTCGCATCCGGGAAGGAGAACTTGTCGCATCCGTGGTCTTCGGGTCCGAGAAGATCTTGTCGCACGGTGTCCAGTAGGCGAACTTGTCGGTTCCGCGGTCGGTTACTTGAAGGAGCATTGGTGTTCCGTGATGGAGTTCTTGTCGAAAGGTGTAGACCGAAGATCTTGGCGGTGGTCGTTGCCCAACTTGTCGCACTTGTTCCTCGGAAGGCCTCGATCGACAAAATAATATCAATCGGGCAACACTTGTAGAGTCCACTCACACCAGAGGTACTCAATACGCCACCATCCAACATCTACACATTTATCCTTGTCATTACAGTCATCCACAAAGGACGACTATTTCCAGAAAAACTCGACGGCCGTAACTTCACATCGCCACCGCAGGAAGCAGAGGACACGGTGTGGTGGGGCTTGAGCCTGGTTGCAACCATGGACAGTGAAGACGTCGGGGACCTGGCCGGGAGGTGGCGATGCAGAGGGGCACCGCCGAGGGGAGGACGCCAGACGGGGAGCGGCGCAGGGACGGAGCCAGGTGGGGGCGACCTTGATGGCGGCAGGCGTGGCCGGCGCGCAGGTGGTGGTCGACGGCGGCGCTCGGGATGGGGAGCTCGCTGGCGGGAGCGGCGTGAGGCAGGGGGCGCCGGAGGAGCTCGGCGGCGAGGGAGATAGGGAGAGGGAGGGGAGGAGGAAGACGTGAGCGGGGCGGTGGTTGGCGAGGGAGGCGCGGAGAGCGCCGCGGCGGCCTGTGGTGGTGAGCGGGGCCGACGGGGAGAAGAGGGCGGCCTCGGCGGGATCTGCGAGGGGGAGGAGAGAGGAGGCGGTGGCGGACGGCGGGGCGAGCCCGAGCGGCAGGAGGAGGAGGAGGCCGGCGGCCGAGAGGAAGCAGAGGCGCACTGGTGGCGGCAGAGGTGAGGCGACGGGAGCGGGGCGCGGTGTGGATGGGGAATCCGGCGGCGGCGACGCGCGCCTGGGAGGGAGGGGGTCAACGCGAGGGAGAGGTTCGGTCTCGCAGGCGGGTGGGCACTGCCGTGCGACGTGGGGCGGAGTGGGCCAGGCGGGAGTGGGGATCGGGCTGGCAGGTGTGGTTTGCGCGGGTGGGGCCAGGGACGTGAGTGGGGGCGAGGGCGCGTCGCTGTGTGCGTGCGTTGCGTGTGCCGCTGGGTGGGTCTGGCGGCGCGCGGGTGGAGTGGAGTAGGGTAGGGCTGATGGGGATTTAGGGTTAGGGTTTGGTTAGATGTGTGGCTAGGATTAGGTCTAGGTTTTATATGGGGTAGTAGGTGGACTCGGGTTGGGCCGATTGGGCCTGACCAGTGTCTGCCTTCCCCGGGGATAAAATAGGTCTGAATTATACTATATTTATTTTATTTTGTTTAGAATAGATCAGTTGCAAATGTGTTTAGACAAATAAAGATCCGAACAGACCGGGGTTTGAATTTTGAAATAGAAAAGGGGAATATTTAGAAAACAAAATATGGCTTTTCAGAAATAGTTTCAGACAAACAAATGCATGATGATGACGATGCTCAAATGCAATGTGGCATGATGACATGAGCATGCGGTCATGATGATGCAATGCACAAAAAACAACGCGATTTTCTAGTAGTGGTTTTAGCGGGATGCCACAGCTTGCTGCCTCATCTGGGACATGCTCTCGCTGAGTTTCTGGAACTCGCGGCAGTCTTTGAGCATATGTCTTGCCTTATTTTTACCATCCTGCTTGTCGATGTAGAAGTGGATGGTGCATGGGCCCGACAACTTGTCGTATGGCGAGGGTCCGTCGTCGCGGCCGCGGCGTTGCCATGACTGCGCTGGGCGTCCTCCATCGCGGAAGTTGTTTCCACGGTATCCACCGCTGCTGCGGTTGCCTTCACTGCGGCCGTCGGCGTAGCCAGCCACGACCATGTCGGGTCCGTCGCGATCGTCGTAGACGCGCGATCTTCGCTTGCTACGGCGTTCACGTCGACGGCCGTAGTCATCTTCCTCCTCCGAGTGTGCTTGGTGGACGGAGTCCTCACCATCTGCCCACCTGTTAGCGATGTCCATGAGGTGGTCGAGTGTCTTGGGCTTGACGCGCCCAAGTTCTTTCTTGAAGTCTTGGCGTTTGACGCCGTCCTTGAAGGCGTCGATTGCTCTCTCCTCAGAGATGTGCGCCGCGGAGTTCTTGGTGTTGGACCAGCATAGTATATACGAGCGAATGGATTCGCCCGTTCGCTGGGTACAGGCCCTCAGCTCTTCGATCGAGCCTGGCCTCTTGCTGGTGCCCTTGAAGTTTCGGATAAAACTGTACGCCAGTTCCTCCCAGCTTCGGATGGATCCCGAGGATAGGCTATTGAGCCAGATCCGGGCTGCGCCTGTCAGCTGCAGCTGAAGGCATTGCAGGGCGGTGTTTTTGTTTCCGCCGTGTATCTTGACGGACGACAGGTGGTCGCTGAGCCACGCCTTAGGGTCCTGCGTGCCATCAAACTTCGGAGTGTCTGAAGGAAGCTTGAAGTTCCGCGGCATCCGCGTCCACCCGTAGGGTATAACCATGTCACCTACCTCAGGCATCTGTCGTAACACCACCACGACAGATAGTGATGAGGGGCATAAATACCTTAACCAAATAGCTCTCTATGGATTAACTAGCTACAATTGATATGTGCACTTACAGTTATCATTGAGCAAGGCCAAGCCAGGAGCAGATCAAGGGGGAGAAGGCCAGGCTCATTCCAGGGAGGATTTGGACTAAATCCTATTTAAGTAAAAGGGTCAGTTCAGCCATCACATCATCATCAAGCTATCTTGAGCAACTACAACAACACAGGCTGTTATTCAAAACCCGGCGATACTGTGAGAGACTACCGTGTAGACCAATCTGGCATGTGGGATTGATGCAAAGATGACGCAGACGATGAGAAAAAAATCGACCATAGGTCATGACGAAATCCATAATGAATGAAGCAGGAGACGAAATGGCGATCTGGGCTTCAGGGCTCGGGACGAAAACTGCGACCAAATATGCCGCGAAAAACCAAGGAACGTCATGGAAAACTAGGATGGAGGGCCTTCGAGGGAGTTGTGAAAAAATGGGCAAGAACGTTAGGCATCCGCGACCTTTTACTGCGCGTCATAAAAAACATCATGGGCCGCCCAGATTCTTGTAGTGTATGCCCCAAACTCCAAAGGAACATACTGATTTTACTAGGGGTATTCAGGCTCCAGATCATTTTCCATTTGCTTAATGCGTCTGTTGTCGGATTTGCTACAGGGGACGAGGAAGTTTCGCAGCAACAACGTCCTGCTACTTTAGCCTGAGCTTGTATGCTGACTTGACAAAGAAAACACCTTTTGGGTCAGGGTGCCAAGATAGAAAATCATCAAATTCTTCTTGAATTAGGATGGTGATGACCCATTCAACTTTATTGTCGTGGTATGGAACACGTCAGTACCATCAAGGATGACTTAGAAGGGAGTAATAGGAGCAAGCAGAGGCTTCCGTAGGCGGGATTGAGCACAAGCACCGCTAACACAACAACGTACCCATGTTTCTAGGAGAGACTGTATTAAATTAAGCACAAGTATAGGAGTCAGGCCAAACCTGGCCATCGATCCGGGCTTTGGAGGGCTAGCATGGGACCCGCGAGAAAAGCACGAAACAGGCCCGGCTCGGCCCGTGGCATGTCATGCTGCAAAAAGGAGCGCAAGAGGGGTTGAACTCGCGACCTGCTGGTCTTCCGCGCTACACTTGACCACTAGGCCACCAAATCGTATCTGACATATAACATATTCGACCGATATTGAAGGAATATTTCCACGGACCAGTGAAAAATAACAACATGCCGGCGTGCTTCACGTGCCATGGGCCGCCCCGTCAAGCTTCTGTGTCGTGCCTAGGCCGCAAGGCGAGGCACTCGTGCCGGCACGGTCCGGCCCGCGAGCTTGATGGGCCGCCACGTGCCGTATCGAGCCAGGCACGTCAAGCCTGTGTCGGACCGGTGTCGGGCCATGCCAGCCCATTGTCCAGGTATGACTCAGACTGTATTTAACTCCTTCGTAAATAAGGCTAGTCATAGTGGAAGTAACTTAGCTAGTAATATGCATGTACAAGGCAAATTGATGACATGGCATGATAATTAATGAAGAAAGAGAGGGAGGTAGTAACTTAGCTAGTTACCATAACATCACATGTACCAAGATCATATGAGTCTACAACCTAATTAATTAGGTCTTGCATGACACCATACACATGTTAGAGCAAGAGCAATAGTATAGCCAACTGTTGGCTATAAGCCATATCCATATCATCTAGAGTCAATTCAGTAGCCAATATATATAATAGCTAGAGGTAAAAATATACAACTTTATTAATATATGACACATTTTACACTCTCACATAGTGTCTAGGAGCACGTGCTACGGCTGACTCTTAACTAAGAGCATACTCCTCTTCTCTCTCCTCTTCTCTCTTATCCAACTAAGCACAAATATATTATTTTAAGTCTTATAGCCTGCTAGTCTTAATTACTTTTAGGGAAGCCCTACCGTCCCCCCGGGGATATTTCCCTCGGATCCCCGCCCTTCCCCTGCTGACACGTGTCCCATAAAAAACCTTTAAATCCCGCTTTTGCTCAAATGTACCCATATTTGCTACAAATAGTCCCGCTTTTGCTACATGTAGCAGAAAACGATTGGGTCTAGAAAAAAGAACTAACATAATAGATCTCACCGGAGAGTTTGCCGAAAACCTCGCCGACGACCTTGTAGCAAAAAAAATATCCTAATGTAGCAAAACCGACTCCGCCGGAAACATCGTCGGCGACTCTCGCCGGAAAAAATGTCGTCGGCGACCTCGTAGCAGAAAATTTATGCTATTATAGCAAAACCACAAAACAGGTGTAGCAAAATATTTTTTCCAATGTAGCAAGGAAGACATCACCGAAGACATCGCCTGAGACTCCCCGACGGAGATCTCATAGCACAACTCTAGAAATTGGTTGTAGCAAAAAAGTTGTGTGAAAGTAGCAAAACAAATATGAATTTATAGCAAAACAATTATACTAAAGTAGCAAAACACTCATGGAAAAAACATACATAGGACAACTAAAGTAGCAAACGCTAAGTGTGCTAGTAACACATGACGTCGTATGTAGCAGACACTTTGACCGCTCGTAGCAGAGCGTCGTCGCCCTTGTAGCAGATGTCGTCACCACTAGTAGTAGAGTGTCGCCGCCCTTGTAGCAGAGCAGGGCTGGCCTTGTAGCAGAGCGCCACAGCTGTTGTAGCGGATGCTGTGGCCACTTGTAGCAGAGCGCCGCTGCCCTTGTAGGAAGACCATGGCGACGACACCCGTGAGAGAAGGCCATGGCGACGCAGGGGCCGGTGTGTAGAGCGCCCGCATGAAGAAGGCCATGGTGATGGCGGAGCCGGTGGCAGAGCGCCTGTGCGAGTAAGGCCATGCCGGCGGCGGATCCTGTGGTGGAGCAAGCCAGATTGGTTGAGCCACCACTAGCTTCCCAGCTCCGTGTTGAGCCGATGTTGACTGCAAGTTGTGGCTGGAGCAGAGGATGTGCCGATGCAGGAGATAGGGGCGGGACAGCGCGCGGCTGCACATGTAGATGGATGTGAGTGCTCCGGTTGAAGCCTTGGTGGAGCGGGAAACTTGACTCGGCCGACAGCGGGAGGAACTAGGCGTGTCCGCCAGTAGGTGAACTTGGAGTAGCTGCAATAGGGGAGATCGGTGGGGGAAGATTGGGATACACAAGAGCAGCCATGGCCATGATTTTTTCCCGTGGGAAGAGATAAGATCTATATGGAGAGGAGAAGGTGCGGAAGACTTGGTGGGACCAGGACACGCGTCCATCGTTCGACCCGGGAGACGCGTCGCGTGCGAGATCCCTCGAGGCAGTTGTATCATTTTCCTTACTTTTACCACTATGACCAGACTAATAAAAAAAATCACCCACATAAATACCCTTGCGCTGTCGCACAGACACCAGACTACCAGAGCTCCTCCACTACATGCCCTTGCCCGATGCATCGCCTCAACCCCGCGACGACGCCGATGTACTCCCGCCTTCTCCTCCACCGCTCCTCCACCACCACCTCCACCTCGCGGCCTTCACGCCTCTGGGATCCCGACGCCGCCCTTGCCGCGGCCACCGAGCGCGTCCGCGCCGGGACGCTCAGCCCGGAAGACGCGCACCACCTGTTCGACGAATTGCTGCAGCAGGGCGCCCCTGCCCACGCGCCCGCTCTGGACGGCTTCTTCGCCGCCCTTGCCCGCGCGCCGGAATCCTCCGCCTGCAGAGGCGGCCGCGCGCTCTCTGTGGCCCTCTTCAACCGCTTGTGCCGAGAAGAAGCTGGCAGGCGGGTGGCGCCTCTCACAGCCCGCGCCTACGGCATCCTCATGGACTGCTGCTGCCGCGCGGGTCGCCCGGACCTGGGGCTCGCCTTCTTCGGCCGCCTCCTCAGGACGGGCCTCAGGACAAACGACATGGAGGCCTACACCCTCGTCAAGTGCCTCTGCGGCGCGAAACGGACAGATGAGGCCGTCGAGGTGCTGCTTCATAGGATGCCTGAGCTCGGGTGTGCGCCTGATGTCTTGTCATACTCCCTCGTTCTGAAAATTCTGTGTGACGATAGCAAGAGCCAGCGAGCGCTGGACCTGCTCCAGATGATGGCGAAACAAGGAGGTCGCTGCTCCCCCAACGTGGTAGCATATAGCACGGTCATCCATGGCTTCTGTAAAGAAGGCAAAGTAAGCGAGGCATATGATCTATTCAGTGAAATGAAGCGGCAACGGGTTGAGCCTAATGTGGTCACATATACCTCGGTTATTGGTGCGTTGTGCAAGGCCAGCACAATGGACAAGGCAGAGTTGTTACTTCGGCAGATGGTCGATGATGGTGTTCGACCCAACAACGTGACATATAGTTACATGGTCCATGGATATTCCTCTTTAGGCTTGTGGGAAGCGGCAGTTAAATTATTCAGAGAAATGACAAGCAAGGGCGATATACCAAACATTGGTTCTCGCACCTCATTCATTGTATCACTTTGCAAGCATGGTAGAAGCAAAGAAGCTGCGGAAATTGCCCTTGCGATGATCGAAAGTGGAACGGCAGTGAGCCCTTCCACATACGGTATGATGCTTGCAGGACTTTGTAGAGATAATTGCACAGATGAAGCAATTGTCCTGTTCCGGAAATTGGGTGCAATGAGTGTGAAGTTCAACATTACAACATTCAATACCATGATTAATGTGATGTACAGGGCTCGGAGAAGAGAAGAAGCTAAAGATTTGTTTGCCGCGATATCTGCCAACGGATTGGTACCTGATGCTTCTACTTACGAAATAATGATAACAAATCTTCTGAAAGAAGGATCGGTGGAAGAAGCTGATCAGATGTTTTCATCAATGGAGAGGAGTGGCTGCGCTCTGAGCTCTCGTCTGATAAATGATATCATCAGAATGCTTTTGGAAAAAGGTGAGATCGTCAAGGCCGGAAATTATTTGGCTAAAGTTGACGGGAAGAGCATCTCACTTGAATCTTCAACTAGTTTGTTGATGATGTCTCTATTTTCATGGAATGGCAAATATCGGGAGCAAGTAAAATCACTACCTGCAAGGTATCAGTTTTATGGTGGAGTCACCACAGTTGAGTAGTTGATACATTGCATATGGGTATAACTCCTCGGAACTTACAGTTGATTAGTTTGATGACCATCTGGTCCTATTTCTGTTATGATCTTGGACTGTGGCTGCATATCGTGTAAGTGAGGTCTGCTTCCAGGTTTTTATTTGGATCCGTTTGTAGTCTCATGGTTTCCGATATTCTGATTAAGTTCTGGTTAAGTTGCCTGGTTGGCTTGAATAGAAAAACATGTTAGTTTATCAGTAATAAATGTTAGTCCTAAGAGTGATTAAAACTTGTAAATTCACAATGTCCTCTTTGTCCAACGAGCAGCAAAAGACTACTGTAGCAAATTGTCTGATGCAAAATGACTGAAGAACCACCGGCGGATATCTTCCTGTTCATTTTATTTTATCTATGATGGTTAGGCCAAAACAAGCGGCAGATAGGTAGATCAACAGTGGGTGATGCTGCAAGATCACGAAAAAAGCTTCTCCTGTTTCATGCAAAGGTAATGAGCTTGCTTGATTTTCTCTTCCTCTAAAACAGGATTTGCAGTTATGAAGATTTTTATTATTCTAAAAGCTGGAACCTTTGTATTGCACTTGGTGTATATGTCAATATCAATATAGGTTTTGCTTTATCATGTTAGCTGTTGTAAATTTACTTATGGCAGTGAAGTCAAGAGACCATTAGGCCTGATCTTTGTACGCTCCAGAAATCAGAATTTTTTTTGAACATGGGAAGAGATCATGTTCCATCTTTTCCTGCAACTGTATATGACCGCTGGACGCCAGCCACACTGATTTCATGTCGGCTATTTTTTGTTACCAAAATACTAGATTGTGTAAATAAAGTAAAGTATCTTATCTGAAGAAACCTTATTAACTCCCTAATAATTTTGTAATAAGTGATTGATAGGCACAGAGGTTTTGTTGCATATCAGCCTTAAAATTCATTCATCTAAGCTTTTGCTGCTAGGTAGGTGATACAAAGTGTTCTGCAATATGGAGCAGAGATGCTCGTCTAGATCTTCTGATGATGACTTGTTCTCTAATCCAAGTACCCAACGAATAACACCTGAGAGATTATTAGATGTTTTTTTATGGTAAAATGAAAAATATCATGCTGGCCAGCTCAAATGGCATTTGGAAATTGTTTGCTGAGATAATTATAAGAATGGCGTTCAGTTGAACCAGTGAAATGCTACAGATTTGCTAAATGAGTCTCATGTCCTCTTTTGTGAAATTATTGGCTTCACAATGACAGAATTTTGTCATCTCTTCATGCTTCGCAGTTTTATTCACTAAATTTTCCTTCACACTACTTACCAGCTGTAGACTTGTAGTGCACTTATGTTTGTTTGAGCAGACCTTTTTATTGTTTAGTGTTTACACTTCTTATACTACAGCAGGTATAGTATTTATGTTTTTACATACTTGTGATGCATATGGTGAAATGTGCATTGCATTGTACAGTTGTGCCGTGTGCGCAGTAACTAGTATACTGTAAAATCTTATTTGATTTACCATTGCAAAAAGGGGAGCTGTATAAAGCTTTGGATGATGATGTTGCTACGTACTGATCTGTCTCAGCCTCTTAGAGCTTTAGTTGTTCCCGATCTACTCTAATGACTTAAGTAGCCCCGATCTTACCAAGTACCAACAATATTTTTGTAGCTACTTATAGTTGAGCATCTCGGATGAAGTCTCGCCTGACTATATTCTATTTAGAACCAGATGCAGATCAGTGAAGACCTTTGCTACTCATAAGCCTCGCCATTAAAAGTTGCTTACTCCTTACATTAATGGTACTTCACTCAACTCAAGTTTCACACCCATTCTGGTATGTTCTGATTAATTTTCATGCATGAAATTGTGGTGAGGAATGAACATCATCTAAATACACTCGTGAATGGAACAACAACAAGCAGTATTATGCAGACAAGAATTATGTTTGTCTTTTATTCCCAAGTTTGGACTAGTACTGGCCGGTGGTGATACACGTTAATGCATGGCACTTTATTTGTCACTGTTATATCAGTTCATCCATCACCTAAACACTGATGGTTCATCTATCTCATACTAGAGCTGTTGTAGTCTTCTCAAAAGTCACCGCCGCCGCCGAATGGGGCACTGGAGTAGTACAGCGGGACCTGCACATTGCACATTGCCGGCAGGGTCGAACAAACATCCTTTTTTTCGGGAAAACACAATGACATTGCGTTTCTTTTCATTGCAAAGAAGAGTTATGGGGTACAATCCACCGAGCAGGTGGGATTACATAGCTTAAAGAAGCTCTCTTATTGCAAAAAGGGAAAAAGATCGGTGGACATCCCAATCTGTGGGGATGATGACCCGAAGGCCGAGCGCTCCAGCCCTTGCCCACAGCGCCGCTTCGGCTCGGATTCTTGCAGTGAGTTGAGGGACTGAAGGGCGCTCCTTGTCGAACAAACATCCTCATCACCTAGAACTGAGCTACCTGCTGAGTTTAGATGAAGCCCTTGCTCACCTGTTGTGGCTGAGGCTCGGGGATCTGCGGCAGCTGCAAGCTGCATTATTGCTGCATCACCTGGCAGCTGCTCTGTCGAAACATCTGTGACCGGAGGAACGACACCATCGCCACCAGGCTGCACTGGTGCACAGGGAACTCCTGACATGGGTTCAACTGTTGTTGAAAAAATGGCTGGAAAACGGTTGTTATTGCTGCATAAATGGTTATTGTTGCCTGGGAAATTGTTGTTCTTGTGGAAATGGCCGATGTTGCGGAAATGGCTGTTGCGGCTGATATTGCCCTCTAGGGTCAAACTGCACATTGGCGGTGGCCATGGTCACCGCCACGACAAGGAGGGCAAGGATGAGGAAGGTCTTCATGGTGGATTTGAGTTTACTAGGTGTGTGAAGGATGAAGGAGGATCTTCATGGTGCGGGCCTATTTATAGCTGCTATGGCATGGTTTCTTTTTAGCTTTCATTTCCTTAGCTTAAAAGTGCTTGGATTCTTAACTAACTGATCATTTGGTATGTTGTGTTTGGTGGCACTACATACTAAAGAAGTTTTTGGATTGATCATCAAAGTTGCTTTGCCCTTGCACGTATCATCTGTTGAACGAATTAAGCTTGTACGGATTGTCCAGAAACTGTTCAGATAGTCTCTAGGTTTTCTTTTGCTGATTTTATTCAAAAATATGAAATAAATCACATGCGTACATGAGAAGATGAAATATAAACCTGTAAAATTTGTAGCCTGTGCAGAGGAAAAAAACAATGGAATGAGACCAATATAAACATCTGGCCATATCTTTTGATGAAATTTCACAAGTGCACAGGAAGTAGCATAACCTAATGTCTACAAAAAACATTTTTCTTAAACTTCAAAAGAGATGCATGCAACATGATTGCATTATAGTTTGGATGTTTTATCATCTAATGTTTGAGTTGGACCAAATCCAGATGTGCATGAGTAAATCTTCTGGTCTGGTAATATCAATCACTCAGCTTGTGTGAGTGATTGATGGGTTTGAAAAGGCAAGATGCCTGAAGTTGCAGCTTGGCAACTGTACATCCAGGCCCACCACCTCAAGAAGATGGCCAGAGAGGGAGAGTGAGAGTGAGCAGTCAATTAATGCTGAACTCACCCTATATTAAGCTGCCAGGCAGGGCTCAGTTCAGTTCACCTCTTGCGCATAGACTACTACTATTGCAAGGTAGCTAGCTAGCTGGTGTGCCACCATGGAAGGCTTCTCAACCCAGCACCACTCCTACTGGCACACTCATCATGAGCCTCTCCTACCAGGCTTCCCTGCCTTCTACAACCTTGAGGCAGCAGCAGCCATGGCCTATGAGTGCAGCACCAGCTCACCTCCATTGTCAATGGCGATGCAGCAGCTGCAGGAGAGCTTCCCTCCCTCCTTTGGAGCTGAAGCTGCTGCTGGTGGTGGTGGTGCTGGTGACAAGGGAAGAAGGATGGTTTCTGTTGAAGCTTCACTGGGCTCAGCTCAGGAAATGGTAAGCATCTTAGTTTGCTTGGCCTCTGCAGTTTTTTCTATCCCCTTATACATTTTTGGCATGTTCTCGCATTTGAAAGAGATGTTCAGCTCAGTTCTTCCTCATATACCATTATTATATTTTTCCCAAACTTGGTTATGGAATGAGAAAAATAAATCTGTCATTTGTTTTCTATAAAGTTTAATTGTGTCCATCCAGGGTTAATTAATTAAGTCAGTCTCTGTGCAAATTATCTGGGAGGTATATTTCAAATATACACACACCACAAGTAGAAACCTACCAAGTCCTGAAAGTACAAAACACATTTATGTGCTAGTGACATTTCCCCCCATGGAAGCATCTGCCTCCTCTTCACAAGTGTCCATGCGTGTTGGCCCCCCATGCATCTCATTGGCTGCCCTTTGATGCATGTTTGTACTCTACTGCATTTGTAGCATGCAGCTAGTATATCCTTATCTTGGAGGTCTGTTTTTACCATTTAGGATGGAAGTGGGGGCAAGATGATTAGTAGAAAGAAGAGGAGCAATGCCAATGTGGCTGGTGTGAAGGAGGAAAGGGAAAGCAGGGGGCATGGTGGTGTGGATGATGCCAAGGTGGAGGAGGAGGCAGCTGGGTACGTCCATGTGAGGGCTAGGAGGGGCCAAGCCACAGACAGCCACAGCGTTGCAGAGAGGGTATGTGTGTGCTTGTCTGTTCTCTTGCCTAATCTGAATGTACTATAGTTAATAATCGTGCTCAACCAAAAAAAAACTAGCTGAGAAGGGAGAGGATCAGTGAGAAGATGAAGATGCTACAGAGCCTGGTTCCTGGTTGTGACAAGGTAACCAGTTGATTAAACATGCCCCTGTTTGTTTGGCTAGAGTTAGGTTCCCAGTTACTCGTAGCTAACCGGTCCATGATTAAATTGTGTGCATGTGTAGCTTACAGGTAAAGTTCTGCTGGACGAGATCATCAGCTACGTGCAATCGCTGCAGAGTCATGTCGAGGTAAACAAGAAATTTATATTGCATACAGCGACCGATTCTGCAGTGACGTTTCAAAGCTATGATCTGAAGTTTAAACTGTTTGAATTCAGTTTCTGTCCATGAGGCTCGCCACTCTGAACCCAACGATGGTGTATGAGCTCGGACTGGACATGGGCATCATGTGCCACCCAGGTGCTCCACAGCCACAGGTAACTAAAACACGACTTGACATTTGATTCTGAAGCAGGCATCTATCTAGACCTGAAGAATCTTTGCCTTTCTGTTTTGGCTAAATTAGCTATGTGCAGAGCTATTAATTAACGGCGGTGTTTGTTTTGGAGATTCAGGTGGTGAAAATGGCAGAGACATCCCCACATGAGTTCGTGCAGTGGATGGGCCAACCTACTGCCACCGCTTCACTTGCTGAGGCTCAAGGCGTACCCACAGCAGCCACAGGGCTTGCTCAGGTCAAAGATCGTATCCATTTGTGTCATGGACCCCATACTATATGATGTGTCGAAAGTTGTAGCCACCCAACAATTAATCTGGTTTCCTCTTCTTCTTTTTTGGCAGGATGGCAGCAGTAGCAGCCGTGTGAATAACTGCATGAGCTTCTTCCAGCAGCGTGACTAGGACGAGCCCTCGTTTGGTAAGCTGCTGTTGTATCTGGCTACTTGTACCAGATTAGCCTGCACATTAATCACACTCTAATCCATTCATTCATCTGCTCATTGAGGTTTTTTTTGTCAATTATTTATTTGCAGCATTCGACGTGTGTACAGAGGTGTCAACTGCTAGCATGCTTAATTAGTAGTGGTAGTATTTAAGTTAGAGATGGCGTCAACAAGTGGTGTAAGGTGAGAAGTGACCCAAGGTTGAGCAAGAAGAAGCTGAGCTGAGGCTGACACACTTTGGACCAGAAGGAGATGTCTTCTTGGTCGTCGGTCCATCTGTACCGTCTACATCAGCCCCAGGCAGTACCACTACCACTAGCACCTGCCAAGGCGCCATTAATTTCTTGCCCAGGTTGCAGCATGGCTATGCCCTAGGGAGATAGATAGAGATCAGTGAGGAGCAGGTACAGTGGTAAGACGAGGACATGTACTGTGGCCCTTTCTGCTTACAATGCAATTGTATCAGCAGCAGCAGCAGCAGCTCCTCCTAGATCCTATGTATGAATCTGTACTCGTAGATATGCATGTGTCATGCCTGCCTTGGCTTGGCTTGGCTTGCAATGTGTGTGTACTTGCTTGCTGCAGCCTGCCTTGTCCCAGATGACATGACTTGACTTGCTGCCCCTCTCTCTCTCTCTCTCTCTCTCTCTCTCTCTCCCTTGAAAAGCCTGATGGAGCTTTTGTGTGGGCAGGTGAGAGAATTGGAATCTTTGTTGGGTTGCTTCTTTGAAAATCTACCTTTTGACCGTAGTAGTGGCTGATGGGAGGTGATGGCTTGTTGCCATCCCAAAGCACCTGTCAGATGGCTATTGGCTAGGGTAGATGCTTGTCACTTTTGAGTCTTGACCAAGTAAGTTGCTGCTTGGAGCAACCCTAGCATATACTGCAGGAGAGAGGATTTGTGCCTCCCGAGCTCACTGGAGCTCGGTATTTGAAAATTTCGAAATTTTTACTTTTTTGTTTAAAAAAATCAAAATTAATTTTGGGAATACATATTTGTGGGCTGAATGACCATGGCAAGTTTGGGTAAAAAACTGTTTTGTTTTGGGATATAGAAAAAAAAAATCCTACTGTATATAGTATACAACTGTTATGTTTTGGGATATAGAAAAAAACAAATTTCCCGTTGTATATAGTATAAAAATGCACGTATTTTTGTTAGAGATTTGTCTTTTTTGTATTTTTCAAAATAAAATGTATTTTTTTTTAAATTCTCGCGCCCCTTCGGGAATGTTTAAATGTTTGTGCGTAATTGTTTTCATAATTTTTGGAGTCTCAATTTTTTTTTTCAAAAAAGAGCTCCCGTGAGCTTGGTTTTCGCATACTCGGAAGCTATTTTCCCTCTTTTGTCACATCTCTTTGCATATGAACCATACTATAACCAATTTGACGTCAATATGATATAAATTTATCATCATTACTCATGATCACATAATTCAAACATAAACATTTCAAACACATAATTCAAACCTTACATGTCAAACACATAACTATAATAGCTGGGACGAGGATGGGCGGTGGTGGGCTCCTGGACGAGAACATTGGTGGCGCAAGGACGCGGGAGACGACGAGAGTGGTGCTGCGAGCAACGGTGGTGACTGAGGAAGGTGTCACTACAACAACAGCTCACACATTCGCCATGGGTTATAAACACTGAGCCGCATCATGTCATGTGTTCGTGCTTATAATAAAATAGCCAGGGATGGAGAAAATGAATATGCTGGGATTTTTTACTCCTGACACATAATCATCCGCCGTGGGATTTTTTTTCTGCGGCCTGCGCACTATGTGCCTCGATAGATTAATACCCGGCTTTTAAGTGAGTGTCGTGGACAGATAGGATACGGGCACATTATTTTATCGTGTTAAGTAGATATCTTCAGGAAAAAACGATCCCGGGTCCTGCGCTCGCCCCGTGAGCGACGCAGGGCCACCCTAGCCGCCGCCTCTTCCCGTCCTCTCCTCCCGCCTCTCCCCGCCGCCGGCGAGCGCCGCCGGTTGAAGCCCGCGCGGTGTCAGCGGCGGCGAGAGCTTCTCTCCCCGCTCGTGTGGCTGGGCCTGCGCGGGGCGGATGGCCGGTGGCGGTGCTCTTCGGCGGTCCAGGCTCGACGTTAGCGGCGACGGGCGGTCTTGGCGGCAGCGTGCGCGGGCGGTGCCCTGTAGGCGGCAGCGTGCGCGGGCGGTGCCCTGTAGGCGCAGCGCGTGCAGGCTGCGCGGCGGCGGGTGGTGGCCGCGGTGCGACCGGGAGCTGGCCTGCGCGCCTCGCTCGGGGCTGGGCGGCGCGCGACCTTGGCCAGTGTAGCATCCCATTTGTCTAACAATTGTAATGCTACTTGGTCTAGTAATATAATGGTTACTTCATATATATAATTGTTGCATCATCATTATATCATGCTCATGTCATCATGCCACCTTGCATTTGAGCATCATATAAAACCCTTTTTTGTTTGGTTCTTCTCTCATATGCATTGTAAATTGTATTTGCCTCTTAATATTGTATTTGGTTCTTGATATATTGTTTAAATGCCCAAGTTGAGTTGGGGGCATATCTTTTATTCAACTCCATCACTTTTCTCTGTCACCACCTTTCTTTGGCTTCACCTAATTCCACCATCCAACTAGATATGAGCATTGCAACTTATTTGGTTTTACCTCTAGCTCATGTGGGTTGGGATGGATCCAATTCTATCTCCACATGCTCTCATATATGCACCATAGTGTTTCCACATTATTGGTTTATGAGAGTCACATGGCCATGCATGCCTTGTGAGTGGAACCTTTCCCTAGCTTCCATATGGATTGTTTTGGGGTTATTATCATGTGGGGATATTTTTGGGACTATTAAACATCTAGTGGAATATACACACTAGCAAGTCCCAATTATAATCAAATGTGGTCATCTCCACCTCCTCCACATGGGGCATCCTTTTAATTCTTTTGCTTGGCTTTTATTCCAATTTTGGGAATGCCTAATAATAATGCCATGTTAATATTATTGTTCTCATAAAAATAAGCATGGCGGCAATTATTGGCATGGGTCATGCAACCTTCTCCATCTTTGGTCCTCCTTTGGTTTTAATTGTTTTGAGTGGATCATCTTCTCATCTCTATCCTTCTCTCAATCTTTTCCATCTTGCTATGCTTCCTTGCCATGTGCATCAGGAACCTCACCCTCTCTCCTTCACTCATGCATGATCATGTGAGGTCATATCCTTAAAAACCCCATCTTATCTCTCCTTATCCATCACCATGTGTCCAACAAACACTCCCCTCTCCATCTCTTTTCACCATCATGCTTGATCTTGTAGGTTATCTAAAACCCTAAGCCTCATCTCTCCTCTCCCTAACCCGAGCCACCACCTCATGATCTACCCCTCTCTTCTAAACCCTAGCACCCCATCTAACCCTAATCCGAGCCCCCTCTAGCTAACCCTAGTTCCCACCCTCTCTCTCTCGGCCTCCCTCCTCTCTCTACCATGCATGCCCCACATGGCTACCCTCTCCCTGGCCCCACACCCCATCTACTCCCTCTCTCTCTCCACCCAACCCTAAGACAAACCCTAGCCCGAGCCTAGCTCCAACCCTAACCCGAGCCTCCCTCTCCCTCTCTCCCTGTCGTGCGACCCCACCAGCCGAGCCTGCTGCCTTGCCTCCCCTGGCCCACCTGCATGCTCCCGTGCTTGCCCCTGCCCTGGCCCCAGCTCGATCACGTGAAGGAGGAGGAGGGAAAAGGTGGTCGAAGCCACCTTTATCTCCAACCCACCTCCCCACGGCACCTCCCCTCTTCCGTCCCTATCTACTCCCTCACACGCCTCCTCTGGCCTCTCCCAGATCCGCCCCAGGGCCTTGCCCTCCTCCCTCTCTTCTCCACCGCCACCATCTACCCCATCGCCGGCCATCGCCAGTAGCTCGTCGCCTTCGTCGATCCAAGAGGCGCAGGCGAGCAGGAGGTGGTCGAGGAGGCCAAGGACGCTCCCCTGCATCGCCCTGTACACGCCGTCGCGGAGGAGAAGGACCAGGAGCCCCAGGACCAGCGCCGCCCGAGCCAAACCCTAGCTCCGCCCGGCCTCTGCCTCGACGGCGATCGTCTGCTCCTCTGCTCGATCCGTCCACACCGACCTAACCGCGGTGAGCCAACCTCCCTCCTAGACATCCTTGCAGTCACCGTCGCTTCCTGGTCGCGACGTACGTTCCGTCGAGCACCCTCTGTGCACCGGCGAGCGCGCGCGTCTGCTCGCTCCCACGTCGCGCAAAGCCCTATCTAGCCGCCCATCCCCTCCCTAGCAACCTCCCCTCACCTACCGCACTGGCTCGCGCCCCGCAGCGCGCACGCCAGGTCCCTAGTTCGAGCCCCGCGCGCCGCGCTCTGCCGCTGTCGCGCACCGTTCTGTCGTCAGTAAGTTCAGAGGAGATCTACAGGGGCCTGTGGTAACTTTGCATATAGCCCCCCTTTTTATTTTCGCCTCAACCCGCGCTCCTAGAGGACCCACTAGTCAGCCTCCGTGGCCACCTTCCAGAAAACCCCCTGGCTCTTTTAATCTCAACCCGCAGTCCCCCGCTGAGCCGCGTGGCAGCCTCGCACCCGCCCACTGGCGTGTGGGTCCGCAGAGCATAGGAGCCCACCTGTCATCCTCTGCGGCTGGGCATGCTCGCGGTGACAGAACCTTTTACTGCGCGCTGCGCCCCACCTGCTGCTGAGTCAGCGCAAGGCCCACCCGCCAGTGTCTGTGGCTAGATTTGCCTGAGTAATAAAAAGTTTTCTGCATTCCTGTTTTTAATTCAAACTTTTCCAAATTAATTCAAATTCAAATTTCAAATCAGTAATTAAATAACTTTTAAAATACAAATCCGAATTAAACAAATAATATATGTTTTGAGATCAGAAAAATGTGAGGATTTCAAATATGCCATCCAAAATATATTTTGAACACTTTAAATTTCAAGTTGATTAAAATTACAATAAAATACCCTTTTCTTAATTAATTAATAACTTTTGATTTATAACTCCAAATTTAACAAATGATAGGTCTAAAAGGATTAGCTCGACGAGACCTTTCTGTTTATGCATTCCATGATATGAATTGAGGCATGCATCATATAAGTATTGAATAATCAGAACTGTTTATGGGAGTAAAACATGCCTAAATACTTTAACCAAGTGTTTTATTATTGTTTTCTCACCTCACCCATGCCATGCTACTTTAATGCCATGCAAATTGTGCATCATTCATCATGGCATGATTGTTTGCTTGTCGCATTTAATTCATATGCTAGTGCACTTTATTTATGTTGGCCCTTGTTTGTTTGGTTCTTCTTCGAATAGACGCTGAGCAGGGGATATATCAAGAAACCCAGGAGCACTACCCAGATCCTTCTCTCGCTTCAACTGAGCTGCCAGGCAAGCACTACCACATGCTTGCATACATATAGTACCTATTGCCTCTATCTTATTCTTGCATCATTGAGTCGCGATTGCATTAAACTGA
Organism: Avena sativa; assembly: GCA_916181665.1. Classification (NCBI taxonomy): domain Eukaryota; kingdom Viridiplantae; phylum Streptophyta; class Magnoliopsida; order Poales; family Poaceae; genus Avena; species Avena sativa. The sequence continues at coordinate 20,536,421 of OV702285.1, forward strand.
ATCCCAAGTATTGCATAGCCTTTACTTTTAAACCCCACCAAAGCTTGTTCCTCCATCCCATGAGCCATTACTACAGGAGTTGTTTGAGCCATGCGAGTCGTAGAACAGCATGTGTAGGGTATGTGAGTGTCTGATGGATAACGAGGTACCTAAACAACTTAACCTGAGTAGTGATGGGATAACTAATGAAAGTGGCACCGGTGAGCAATATCTGTTATTTGGTTTTTCATGCTCACTTGTGTCCCGTAGGACCCCGAGTACTTGATTCCTGTTCCTTGAATATTCGCGCTATCCACATCCGGGAGGATTATGGGACCCCCCTGAGCCAGAGCTTGATTCATTCTTATTTCTTGGGGCCACAAACTAGTTTGAGGTTTTATTTACTATCCTGTACTTATGCCATGCTTTACTGTTTTATTTAAATTGTGCGAGGAACTGCACCTGTACTGTTTAGGGAAGCGGAGTGTTTTCGCGGTATCGACAAGCCCAGTCACATTTTCGGGTTCCCAGTCGTTTACAGCCATTGACGCAAACCTTGAGTCCGTCTCGAAGTCGGCTAACTTCGTTGCGGGTAGCTTAATGGGGTGGCCCCCTGAAATATTTCTGAATCCTGTGATTGCTTTGTCGTGAATGCCTCGTTGGGTTTTGATTTGATTTTTCCGAGGTTGATCGAGTGTGTGTTGCTATTTGTGCACCCCTGCAGGGTAAAACTTTCTGAAAGCCGTGTCCGCGGTTATGGACGACTTGGAGCACAGTTTCTCGATCATAGACAAGCATAACTAAAGTACCGCTTTAATTTGACTAAGTAACTGACTAGTAAATAGTGCAACACTAGTATCGGCTTCTTTGCAGCAATATATGTCGGGTGCTTTGCACCCGTTCAATGTTCAAAAAAAAAATGCGAGTAAAGCATTACTACTCCTTTTTACTACTCTCAATTTTTATCACTAGTATGGGATGATATGGTCCTTTGCATCCAGTAAAATGGATGGCTCATAGCAATTTGGAGGTTCCTTAAAAATACTTCATACCAAAATCCTGATTTAGGGAATGATAAACTATTGGGTTCGGTTGTGCTCCCATAAAAGTCATATTATTGAGTTTTTCATAGCACCAACCATCCTACCCATTGTACAAACTGCATCTGGTCAAGTGGATTAGGTGACTATATCAGGACTCCTCCTTGTTCCCGCATTTCAGAAAATATGAGCATAACTTCATCCATTATTCCACATTTAGCATATCCATCAATTAATATGTTGAAACGGCTGGCTACAATACCTTTGCGTGGCACTGGATTAAAGAGATTAATCACATCAGCAAATCATCCTTGAGCTTGTCACGCTTGGCAGTCATGGAATAAAAAATTCTTGCAGCTTCATGGCATCTTCCATGCTTGCAAAGGCAAGTAATTAACGAGTTGAAGTAGAGATATTTGGTATAAGACCACGGCTTCTCATTTCACCTGCCTCTTTCCACCGGCCCAAAGAAGAATATCCATGGATCATGGTATTATATGTCACTTCATCCGGTTGAACACCATTATCAACCATCTGGCTAAGGACCAACTGAGCCTTGTCCATTGCTCTGGCCTTGCACAGTGCATCAATAATCGAGGTATATGTCACCACATCAGGCACAATCCCTTGCCGCACCATTTCATGGAATAGATTGCATGCCTTGCTTACTTTGCCTTCCGTACAGAAGCCGTGGATGACCGTGCTATATGCCACTAAGTTGGAGGAGCAGCCAAGCTGGGGCATCCTATGAAGCAGCACGTCGAGAGCCTCATCTGTCTGTGATGCACAGCAGAGGCATTTGAGGAAGGTGATGCCTGTGATCTTGTCTATCTTCAGACCGATCCTGAGGAGTTGGCCAAAGATGGCAAGCCCTAGGTCCGGGCGACGGGCGCGACAACAGCAGTCCATAAGGATACTGTAGGTGTGGACCGAGAAAGGCGCCACCCGAGTGCTGCCTTCTTCTCGGCGGACGCGGTTGAACAGAGCCACTGCGAGTGCGGGGCCATCTCTGCAAGCGGCGGAGGCAGGTGCACGGGCGAGAGCGGCAAAGAAGGTGTTCAGGATGCGGAGCGGGGCTGGGTTGGCCTGGCGCAGCAATTCGTCGAACAGGTGGTGTGCGTCTTCAGGGCCGAGCGTCCCGGCTCTCAGGCGCTCCGTGGCCGCGGGAAAAGCGACGATGGGGGACCAGAAGGGTGACGGCGGAGAGGTGGAGGGGGAGGAGCGGGGGCGGAGGCGGTGGAGGAGGAGCAGGGACAGCGGCCCGGTGGAGTCGATGCGAGGCATCAGGCATGGATGCCTCTCGTCTTCTGCTAGTGGAGTACAGGCGTGGTTCGTGCCTGTGGAGTGGTAGCCCATCTTCTCTTTTCTTTTCGAGCTGCGTTTGGCAATGCGGCAGTAAGCTTTAGCTGAGTTGTTTTTTTCCTGATTTCCAATTTTTGACCCCAAGTTATGTATTTGTGTCACAAATTAAAGTGAAAATGCGTTTATATTATTCTTTTTAGAAGCTTCAGCCCTTGTTCTCCGGTGCATGTCTATGAGGGCATCTCCAGCGCCATATGACCCATTTAGGACGCTTAAATAGTTCGATTCGGTCTGTGGTCGATTTGGTCTATTTGGATCGTTCCGCAAACAGGAAATGGGCTGTGGTTTGGCATGTTTGGCTAGTGCGTCTGACCCATTTGGTATGAGATGGCCGTTCCAGCCCTCGTTTTCCGGGGCTTTCGGCGATTTCCCATTATTTCTGGACGGTTCTGGCAGCTAGCTATTAATAGGACATGCTAGTCATGGGGGAATGAATGCACACGCAACGCTCACCATGCCCGGCGGCCATCTGCCCATCACCCACGCACGCAACCCAGGCGGAGGAGAGCCGGAGACACCTCTCCACGCTGCCGCCAAAGCTAACGCCCATCGCGCCATCGCCGAGGAGGAGGAAGACGGCGAGGAGGAGGAGGATGTCTCTGACTTCGACGAGACGGCATGAGCGCCAATCAACCAGCGGGTGATCCTTGCCTCCATTCAATCGGCGCACAAGTGGGTGCACGGGACCTCTCAAAGGTTGGAGGAGGGTCCCTCGCAGAGGCTGGCATGGCCGTATCAAGGGCTAGTGAACCGAACTATTGGCCAACGTTTTGGGTAAGACCGCCCTCAACAATGTCACATTGCTGTAGCACCTCCGGCGACAAGAACTCACCGATTCTTGCTTGAACTGCCTCGACGCGGTGCGTGCCAACCCTGATGATGTGGTCACGCGTGCCCTCCTCGACCAAGCTCGGGAGGAGCTCGACATGCAGAGACCAATCTACTGCTCTCTCGAACAGGAGTGGGGCCTCGTTCGCCCGTCGCGACCGAATATTGAGGAAAAATCCCGCTCCCGTGGCCGATGAGGGCCATAGCCGGCAGCGTCTCTCATTTAGTTTGTTCGATTCCATTCAAACACTTGTAAAAAATGCCTAAATATGAATGGAATTTTCATTGCAAAGGAGTCCTACATAGAGGATTACATACTTAGTACATAACAAGTTACTTAAAACCCTAGCTTCACCTAGTTCTCGTTGCAATCCGCATCGTCGTTCTGGTAGTAGCGGTGACACATGGTGTGGTCGAAAACCTTGACGGTGGTGAGCATGACGTAGCCATAAAATTTGAAGAGAAGGAAGTGGCTGACGTACAGGGCGTGCGCACGGGGGAAATCCGTCCATGCATGGTGGAGGTATATCTGGCCTAGGAGGTCGAAAAACACGTCCAAGGACCAGACACCGATCATGTTGCTGGCCTCCCGCGACTTGATTTCGATGGGGTCTTTCCCATCGATCATGGACGCGAACTTGGTAGGGGAGTTGTATCCTCTCCTATGACTCGCCCACGAGGATGGTGACACCAAACTCGAATTCGGAGAAGTCGACGACGAAGTCCTCGGGCAAGGACGGTGGTGACAGGGACAGTGGTGGAGAAACGTGATGGTCGTGCATTGCCTCCTCCTCTCTGGCCTCGGCCACGCCTCGGGCCTGGGGACGGCCAAGTTTCCCACCTCTCATTCCGATGATGCCGGCCATGGATACCAAACTTGGTTGTGGTGTGGGGAAGTAGGAGCGGCAGTGGAAGAAGGTGGCGAGTGGAAGAAGATGGCCTTGAATGCACCGCTTAAAAAGGCCAACGAGCCTAGGCATTTGATGTCGGCGCGGAGGCCGAACTAATGACATTGAAGGACAGTAGCTAGCGCAGGCGTCGGGCGGTAAGGCTGGCACACGCGTCAGGCGGCGCGGCTAGCATAGGAGTCAGCCTATCTCCATTGATGGCTAGGGGTAGGAGCCCGTTGGGTCGCTGCCACGAGAGCCCGGTGCGAGGGAGGGAGGATATCGCGTGGTCCGCGACGTGTCCGCCTCGATGCAACCGTGTCCCATATTTGATAGACGGATGGGTCACGCGGGACGTGTCAGTCTGTTTGGGTCACCCCGCTAGAGCATGGGCGGTATGTCCTCTTGTACGCATAGACGATTAGGACTGGCTCAGACTGTTTGGGCTGTGCCGCTAGAGATGTCGTTAGGCAACGCATACGGATCATACCCGTCCGAAGTTTCCACGCGAACAGAGGACGAGGCCTAATGCTGCCCCACAAATGGACCGGGGTGCGCGGACCGGTTCATTCTCTGGTTCATTCTACCACATCCTCATCCTAAATTTCGGTTGGCTTTGAAATGGTGTGGACAGGTCACACGTCCACGCTTGTCCTCTCTTGGTCCAATGCGAGCATGATAGGGCCCACACGTCAGCGAGACGACATGTCCTTCTTAAGCACCACATCACCCCCATCGCTTTTTGAAAGGATCGTATGGGCACCTAGAGGGGGGGTGAATAGGTGCTACTTCAAATTTTCTTCTTTTTCAAATTAAGGTTTGACAATAAGGTAAATTCTCTAGATAATGCAACTATGGTGAATTTACCTATATGACAATTATGCAAGAGCTACAACAGCACAAAGTAGTAACAAGTAAGTAAGGTGCGGTAAAGGATAGAAGTAACCGAAAAGTGGACGCGGAGACACAAGTATTTTGTTTCCCGTAATTCCTTCCTTTTGAGGGGAAGTACGTCTACGTTTGGAGAGGGGGTGGTTTCAAACCACCAACGCCACGAGAGGCCTCCCTTGTTCTCCGATGAATCTCACCCCAACGGGATCGATTCACCTTCCACTATATCGGCAACCTTCAAGGTGGAAGCCGGCACCGTTACAAGTTTGGGCACACATCCACAACTTAATCGGAGGCTCCCAAATACAAGCAAGCTGTCAAAGCAATCAAAGACAAGCTTGTAAGAACAAAAACAAGAACTAGGGTTTCCAACAAAACACTAGAGCAAAGGGGCCCTCAATGAAATGAGGGGGAAATGAAGATCTCTTTTGGTGAAGTAGTAGATCAGGGCCTCCTCCTTTGATTCCCCAAAGATCAAGGACTTTGGGTGGTTGGATGAGGAGATCTTGAAGATTTGAGTGGCTCCAATGGTGGGCAATGACTTTAATGTGCTGAGCAATTTGTCCCAAGGTAGGTGGAGGGGTATTTATACCCCTCCACGAAATATATGGCCGTTGGAGCATTTAATGTACCGGTAGTACCGGTACCCAAGCGGTACTACCGGTCCAGTACCGGACCAGGTACCGGAGGCGCCTCAGTTCTTCAGTGTTCTTCAGCTTTGGGCGGTATCGCCCTTGCGGTACTACCCCCAAGCGGTAGTACCGGAGGTAGGAAGCGGTACTACCGGTTCGGGCGGTAGTAGCGGTCCCAAGTACCGCTTGGTACTGACCAAAGTGGAGAGGGGTGGGTGCTAGTCAGTATGCCACGGTACTGACGAAGCGGTACTACCGGTTGGGCCGGTAGTGCCGCTTCGTGGTACCGGTGGGTACTGACTAGCACGCACCCTTATCACTTTTGATCAGTGCCAACCGGTACTGGAACCGGTAGTACCAGTGTCAAGCGGTAGTACCGGTTGTAGGTCCGGTACTACCGGTTGACACAGAGGTTTTTGCAAGGGGAATTGATATGCCATAAATTGTGCCTCCTTTTATCAATCCTGTGATAAACTTAGTACACAGTTAAATCGATAAGTGTATTGTTATCAAACATCAAAATCAGAGGGATAGGAAAATGCTCTTTCAATCTCCCCCTTTTTGGTGTTTGATGACAATACACTTTTGCAGGATGATTTTAACAATAAGCATATGATATTTGTAAAATAGAGAAGAGACTCCCCCTAGATGTGTAGAAACAAACCTCCCCCTCTATTTTACAAACCCAACATGGGTACACAAGTATGGATACTAGCGTTTGAAAACATACCTTTGCACAAAACATGTGATGAGGAATATATAGACAATAGATACTGCATAACATCACAAGATGGATCCAATGAAATAAACCACATAGTCTCATAAGATGGATCCAACCACATAGTCTCACACGACATAAACCACATAGTCTCACACGACATAAACACATAAAATAGAGAGAAATCGAAGTTCACAAGCAATAAAAGGATCAAAGAGAAGAACGAGCTTGTGACTTCTCATGCAACACCCGTGCCTAAAGTGCAACTTCTCCCCCTTTGGCATCAAGACGCCAAAAAGGGACAAGGGCAACGCTACCGTCCCAAAGGTCAATCATCATCATCCTCCTCCTCCTCCTCATCCTCAAGGTCCTCCTCATCCTCATACGTGGGTGGGGAGCGGTGCGAGGAAGAGACATCATCGTCCCAACGACTGTGCTAAGAAATCCACTGATCTTCTGGAGTGATGTTGTTCTCGGATCCCTCGGAGATGGTCAGACCTTGAGCAGACATCATTTCCTTCTGCCGAGCATAGGCTTTCTTTGCATACACGTGCGCCTCATACATGCGCTTCTGGTTGTCAACCTGGAAGCAGAAGATCTTCTTGAGCTTGACCTCCATCCTTTTGGCCCAACAGGGCTTGGCATTCTTGCGGCGAGAGACAACATAGTCAGTGTCATGACCACTGTCAGCATGCTCAGAGTCATCCTCATCCTCATCCTCCTCACCTGCCTCAACGCGAGGTTTAACATGTGTCTTGATCTTGAGTGTCTTTGGCTTGTGCACAATGAGAGAGCGAGTGGAGAGCGTCCTAGCAATGATGGGGCACTTGGACACAATGCGGGCCATAATGTAAGGAGCAAATGGTGGAACCCTCCGAGTGTGTGCGGCAGCAACCATTTCATTCCAAATGAAGTCTGTCACATCAAGAGGTTGGCCTGATTCTCTATTGAGGAAGGTGTTGAACAGCAAGTCAACGGAGAACCCATGTATCTCGTCCTTGTTGCCCGCACGAGGAGCAAAAGTCTCACGGAAAATGCGATGGAGAATGTCATATGTGGGGAGAAGATCCTTGATCTTGCCAGCAACCCCACGGCCTCGAATATACAAAGGTATAAGAACATCCTTTTTGGAGGGATGCTCCCGCATGTGACAGCGGAAACCACAAGGAACGTCCCGGCCGCGGTCCTCATACCCCAAGATGGCAGCAAACTCCGCAAGTGTAGCTTCCTTGACAGCACCTTGAGTCATCCAGGTAATCTTCCGATTGCGGCCATTGTGGAAATGTGCAGTGGCATAAAACTGGCAGATAAGGAGGGGATCATAGTCATACTAAAACTCCATAATGGGGAACATGCCAAGGTTTGAGCAGATTTCCTTAGCTTCAGCAAAGTAGTCAGGGTTCTTGTCAATGTGTCCCATGTCAAGCCACTGCTGAGGCACCACCAGCTGGGTGTTGGTTAAAAGAACCTCATGATACACACGCTCTTGGAAATCATCATAGAAAAGACTGTCTGCCCTTGACTCGCTCCGGTTGCGGAGTATGCATTGTCCATCCGGAGAGCCCTAAAGTCTGACTCAGAGATGTCTGAAAGTTTCTTTGGCCCAGATGGCCCAGAGCTGAGACACTTGGTACGCCCAGTGGAAGGGGGGCGAGAGGGAGGGGCGCTGCCACGCCCAGCTGAGCGCTTGGTAACCCCTTCACGACCCCCACGACCACCTCGATTGGCAGGCAGCTTGGAATGGTGTCTTGGCTGTGGCATAACCTCTTCCTCAGACTCAGTCTCTTCCTCAACAATCTCACGGTCAGACTTGGAGCGCTTGCGTGCACCCCGAGAACCACCTGCATCTGTGAAAGCACGAGGGAGGATAGCAAGGATATAAGGGCACAAGAATCAATAAGGCAAAAACGAGAGAATCTACAATTTGGGCAGAACAATGTGGTCAGAGTGGACCGGTACTACCGGACCTGACGACCGGTAGTACCGCTTGCAAGCGGTAGTACCGGAAAAAGCTCTGGTACTACCGGTTGAGCGGCACACAAGTGTCAGATCTGATGGGAACGGCCCAAATTGACGGCATAAAACTGCTAAATAGAAGATTCTACTCGGTAACAAGGAATAATATGGCAGTACAACCTTGCAAGTAGTCAATTTCTCCACAAATCTAAGCCAAAACCTAGATCTAATGGGGAAATCAAACAAGAAGAGAAGGGGCGGTTGTACCGGGATCCATGGCGGTGGAAAGGAGTGGGAGCCCGCCAAGAGGCCGAATCCAGGGTGAATCCGGAGAGAGGAGGGCGCGGCAGGGCTCCGGTGGCTTCAAGAACTCCGGTGGCGGCACAGGTCTGAGTGGAGGACGTGGGAAATGATGAGGCACTGAGGGGTGCCTCTCCCCATGCGTCCAATATATACTTGGAAACCGTCAACCGGTAGTACCGGTTGTTGGAGCGGTACTACCGCTTGTAAGCGGTAGTACCGGTTCTACGACCGGTAGTACCGGTGACCGGTAGGACCGGACATGTGGGAGGTAGTACCGTTCCTGGAGCAGTTCTTATAGGAGACGATCTGGGAACTTCCCAGGTCCGGTAGTACCGCTCGCCCATCCGGTAGTACCGGTCCCATCTGAGTCCAAAGCCAGGGATCAAGGATGATTCTTGTGCGGATAGAGAGAGGGTTTTCGTGAGGGAGTACGGAGGCTTGGGTTAAGACAAGTGAGCTGAGAAGCACATGCACTCTAAAAACAATTGAAGAAACAAATAAATGCCAAACTAGAGTGCATGAGACTAAGAATGATGATGACAATTCAAATAGATGACAATCATGAGTGAAAACCAATTCAACTAGGTGACAAACACGAGTAAGCACATCAACCTCTCTATTGAGAGGGGGCGGTGGCCTAGGCCACCATATTTGAGTATAATCGGCTTGGCACCACGAAGATATATCTTGGGTCCATTACCGAAACTCATCATTGAGCTCACATATCACAAAATGATATTAAGAGGAATGATTTTGTTTACTTTGCGCATAATGGAGGGAGGGATAGTCCAATCAATTAGGACCGCACTACCCCTATGTCCATGCCTACACCTAAACCAAAGATGAGTCGAGTATTAGGTGAGAGTGCAAGATAATCAAGTCAAACTCCTAGAATCTACGATATTTAGTTCATTCCTCAAGTAGCAAAACCTTGCTTCATCAAGTGGCTTCGTGAAGATATCGGCAAGTTGATCTTTGGTTGATACATAGGATAGATCAATATCACCTCTAGCAACATGATCTCTAATGAAGTGATGTCGAATCTCAATATGCTTTGTCCTTGTGTGATCCACCGGGTTGTATGCAATCTTGATGGCACTTTCATTGTCACATAGAAGAGGCACTTTGTCACAATGGACACCGTATTCCTTTAAAGTTTGCCTTATCCATAGCAATTGGGTGCAAGCACTAGCAGCAGCAACATACTCGGATTCGGCGGTGGAGAGAGATATACAATTTTGCTTCTTAGAAGACCAACATACCAAGGACCTACCAAGGAATTGGCAAGCCCCGGATGTTGATTTTCTATCATCCTTGTCTCCCGCCCAATCCAAGTCCGTGTATCCACAAAGAGCGAATGTTGAGCCTTGAGGGTACCAAAGACCATAAAATGGGGTATGAACTAAATATCGAAAGATTCTCTTGACCGCCATTAAATGGCTTTCCTTAGGAGCCGCTTGATATCTTGCACACACACCTACACTCAACACAATATCGGGTCTAGATGCACAAAGGTAAAGCAAAGAACCAATCATAGAACGATATACCTTTTGATCCACATCTTTACCATTTGGATTTTGTTCTAGATGAGTTTTTCTTGCCATGGGAGTTGGGGCTCCATTCAAATCTTGCATTTTGAATCTCTTGAGAATATCTTGAGTATACATGGCTTGATTGAAGAATGTTCCTCCTCTAACTTGCTTGATCTCAAAGCCAAGAAATACTTTCAACTCCCCCATCAAGGACATCCGAAACCTACTAGTCATAAGCTTTGAGAATTCATCATTAAAAGCTTTGTTAGATGAGCCAAAGATAATATCATCAACATATATTTGGCATACAAAAAGCTCCCCATTGACCCTCTTAGTAAAAAGAGTGGGATCGATTTTTCCAACCTCAAAGCCATGGTCAAACAATAACTCTCTAAGGTGCTCATACCACGTGCGTGGGGCTTGCTTGAGCCCATAGAGCGCCTTATCAAGTTTGTAGACATGGTTTGGGAAGTTGGGGTCCTCAAATCCCGGGGGTTGCTTAACATATACCAATTCATTTAAAGGACCATAAAGGAATGCACTTTTTACATCCATTTGTTGCAACTTAAAGTTATGATGTGCCGCATAAGCAAGAAGGATACGGATGGACTCAAGGCGAGCCACGGGTGCATAAGTCTCTCCATAATCAATGCCTTCAATTTGGGAATAACCTTGTGCAACCAATCTAGCCTTGTTCCTTACAATAATCCCATGCTCATCTTGCTTGTTCTTGAATATCCACTTTGTTCCAATAACATTGCGGCAATCCTTTGGCTTCTCAACTAACTTCCACACTTTGTTTCTCTCAAAGTTGTTGAGCTCTTTGTGCATAGCTTCTAACCAATCCGAATCTTCAAGAGCTTCCCACACTTTATTTGGTTCAATCATGGAAATGTGAGCTTGATGTTCACTGAACCTCTTCAATTGTGCTCTTGTGGAAATTCCTTTCCTTAGATCTCCAAAAACATTTTGGAGGGTGTGGTCTCTTATTTCCAACATTCTTTCCTTTCTAGCTTCGCGACGAGAGTGGATCTCCTCATTGTTTCTTGGAGGACCCTCTTCATCATTTTGATCCTCGTCTTGACCATCAACTTGACCTTGATCATCATTGGATTCATCCTCTACATTGGGAGGCAAGGATTGAACTTGGTCTTGATCAAGTGCTCTTCTAGCCTCAATTTGAGCACGTCTCAAAACAGCTTGAATGGATCTTCCTTGGCAAATTGACTTGGCACCACTTGACACCCCATCGAATGGACCAAGCTCCCTTTGACTAGAGTTCACACATTGATCACTATGTTGAGGGTCCACATCTTGTCTTTGGCTTGAGTCAATGTCCTCTTCGGTAGATGGAGCATGTTGAGGTTGTGAAGGTGAGGGCTCCACTCGAGTGGAGCATAGTTCTTCTCGATCCGCCATAAGGGGTTCCTCAACGGGGCGGATATAGCCCACACCCATTCTTCCTATGGCATCCTGAGGCATTTCATCATCTGCATCACAAGCATCAACACGCCCCCCTTGGGGACCATCATATTCTTCGAAGGTCACACTACAAGATTCTATGACGGCTCCGGAGAGCTTGTCATAGATTCTATAAGTGTGAGATTCGAGACCATAGCCAACAAATATACCCTCTAATGCTTTAGACTCGAACTTAGACAAACGAACACCTTTGATGAGATAGAAACACTTACAACCGAACACCCGGAAATAAGATATGTTGGGCTTGTTACCGGTAAGTATCTCATATGGAGTCTTGTTGATTTTCTTGTGGAGGTAGAGCCGGTTTGAAGCATGGAAAGCGGTGGAGACGGCTTCGGCCCAGAAGTTGTATGGAGATTTAAACTCCGCCAACATGGTCCTAGCCATCTCAATAAGGGTCCGATTCTTTCTTTCTGCCACACCATTTTGTTGAGGGGTGTATGCAGCGGAATATTGATGTTTAATCCCCTCATCACTAAGAAAATCATTCAAGGTGTAGTTCTTGAACTCGGTGCTGTTGTCACTTCTTATAATCAACACAGGAACATTGTGTTGCCGTTGAACCAAGTTGATGAAGTCGATAAAAGTCCTTTGAGTTTCACTCTTCAACTTGAAGAATTAAACCCAAGAGTATCTTGAAAAGTCGTCAACAATCACCAAACAATATTTCTTCCCTCCAAGACTTGCATAAGATGGAGGACCAAATAGGTCCACATGGAGGAGTTCCAAGATCTTGTTAGACTTGATTTGGTTCGTGGGATTGTGAGGAGCGTCATGCATCTTCCCTAGAACACATGCCCTGCAAACACGATCTTTGGCAAAGGAAACATTTTCTTTTAGTCCAACAATATGGCCCTCTTTATGGAGACTTTGCAAAGTTCTCATATTGACATGGGCTAGTCGGCGGTGCCATAGCCAACCCACATCGGCCTTCCCGTATAAGCACATCGGACCTGCAGTGGCTTGCCCCGAAAAGTCCACCACATACAAGTCATTTTCGACGTACCCAACGAAAGCGACCTTGAGAGACTTGCTCCACATGAGGACCACAATATCATTATCAATAAAGACGGCAAAGCCCATCTTTCCAAGAGCACGGACAGAAAGTAAATTGTATCCAAGGGTTTTAACAAGCATGACGTTCACGAGTGTAATATCGTGAGCCACCACTACCTTGCAGAAACCCAATACCGTAGATTTTGACTTGTCGGCATATGTGACGGTGATTTGATCTTCATTTGACACCAATTCCTTGACCATAGAAGAGCTTCCGGTCATATGATTTGTGCAACTACTATCGATCACCCATTTTGACCCTCCGGAAGCATAAGTCTACAAAAGATCAAGCTAGTTTTTAGGTACCCATTTTTCAATGGGTCCTCTTTTGTTAGAAACAAGGGTCTTGGGAACCCAAATAGACCAAGCAACATAACCATCATAAGGGCCAACGTATTGTGCATACACACCACCATAATGATCACGCATTAGAACATAGTGAGGGTTAGCACTACCCGCAAAGTCATCATGAGACATGGTTTTACCACTTGTGGTCTTACTCTCCACAAAGGTCTTGTTGGTCTCTTGTGTGGGCATGTCCTTCTTCTTCTTGTTGTTCTTCTTCTTTGTTTTAGAGACAAAACCAATGCCCCCTTTATCACCACTACGCCTTTGCTTGCTCAAAATATCATCAATAGACTTGTTGCCTTGTGGAAATGTGGCCTTAGAAAGCTCCCCCTTCAACCTAGCATTCTATTCAAGAATAGTTGTGCTACTAGATGGAATGAAGTTACTAGGTGAAGGAATATTGGCCAATTGAGTTTGAAGTGTTTCATGGGACTTTGTGAGTGACAAGAGTTCACTCTCCAAGGCCTTGTGGGCCTTGTTGAGCAAGCTAAAGTCCTTGGCAAGTTTTTCATGAACCACACCAAACTCAATCTTGTCCTTTTTAGCCCGTTTGTATTTAGCAATAGCATGATCACGCTCTTTGATGAGTTTGTTAACAATGATGTCATTGGCCTCATCAAGCCCTTGAAGTTTTGACTAAAGGGACAACCTAGTCTCTTGTTCTTCTTCAAGAGCATTGCTTAAAGCCTCTAGTTCAATCATATGTTCATGTCCAAGTTTACATCTAACATCTAAAAGCTCTTGAGTATGGGAGAGTTGATTTAAGATGTTCCCAAAATGTAGTTTAGCATCACCTTCTAGGTTAGTCATGAACTCATCAAAGGCAATTAATTCCTTTTTAACATCAAGAGACATTTCATCATCAAATTCATCATTATCTAATTGAGTAGAGTGGGATGATGAGGATACCTCCGTTCCTCTTGCCATAAGGCAAGTGACGTTCTTGGTGGAAGAGTTCTCATTTGGAGAATCGAAGAGTGAGAGTGTCGGAGTAGAGGTGGTAGCTAGAGCAGCCACACCATGCGAAGTTTCATCTTCCTCATCTTCATCATCTTCATTGTCGGAGGAGTATTCTTCATGAGTGATCAAGACAATTTCTCCCGACTTCTTGTTGACGGGATTCCTCTTGATGAAGGGTTTCTTGTAAGGTGCCTTGAGAGTCTTCTTCAACACAAGCTTACCACCGTTATCTTCTCTCTTCTCATAGGGGCAGCTTGCCACAAAGTGATAGCGGTCACCACAATTGAAGCAAGTTCTCAACCTAGTGGTATTCTCTCTTTTCCCATTTGGATTGCTTCTTCGTTGCATTTCCATCTTGGCCTTGGCGGGGTTCTTCCAAAAGTTCTTTGCATAGAAAGCCATATATTGACTATGAGCAATCTTGACGTCATCGGGATGGTCCAAGGAGAGGCCTTCATCACTATCATCTTCATCTTCAAAGTCCGCAACTTTGGCCTCAAAGCAACATTGACCACATTGCTCATACCGAGGGCACGAGCACGGGCATCTTTGGCATTCTTGGCGGCGACCTTGAAAGTGGCCATCTCTTGCATAACTTCATTTGAGGTCATGAGATGATAGTTGTGTCTTCCCTGTAAGCTCTTCAAGTCGGTGGGCTCAAAAGGCATGAGTGCACTCACATATTTCCTTTTTATCCATGCATCATCCACATGTGAGGCACCCACATTTCTAAAAGCGGTGGCGATGGTCTTGAGCCTTCGATACATGTCTTCGTGATCTTCACCTTCTTTCATGTAGAAGCCTTCGGCTTCATTGCTTAGAGCATCATATATGTTCCTCCTCATACTCTCATTTCCAACAAACAACACAGTGAGAGCATCCCAAGCTTCCTTGGCAATGCTAAAGTGCTCAATGTGTGGGTAATCCTTTGTTCCCAATCCTTGTTGAATCATATGCAAAGCAGTGGCATTGAGTTGACTATTGACAACCTCTCTTCTTGTCAAGTTGTCTGGATCCCCAATAAAGATTCCATGCTCGATGATGTTCCATAGTTCAATGCAAGAGCTACGCATATGAGTTCTCATTAGTGATTGCCATTGAGCAAAAGTAGCAGACTCTTCTAGCTTAGGTGGGTCACCTCTATTGTACACATGAGGGTGAGGGATGGGAGGATCGGGAGAGTACCAAGAATCACGGTGCTCACCCTTCCCCCCATCAGGTCGTGTGGAGGAATTAGCATTGTCTAGTTTGTCCCCTACCACCATACCCTCGGGGGATACCGGAGTATTCCCTTTAGGTACAACGGATGGTAGTTCCTCTTGAGGAGATGGGGTGATGAGACATCTTTGTCTTTAAGAAGTTTCTCAAGCATCTTCTTGACTTCGTTGACCAAGGAAGAGCTCAATCTTGTTTCCAAGTTTCTGAGATCTTCCATGGTCACCGGGGTCGACTCACTACCACCATCCCCTTCTTGGCTACCCATATTCTCTTAGGCGGTAAAGCCCGAATAAAGAGCCGAGGCTATGATACCAATTGAAAGGATCGTATGGGCACCTAGAGGGGGGTGAATAGGTGCTACTTCAAATTTTCTTCTTTTTCAAATTAAGGTTTGACAATAAGGTAAATTCTCTAGATAATGCAACTATGGTGAATTTACCTATATGACAATTATGCAAGAGCTACAACAACACAAAGTAGTAACAAGTAAGTAAGGTGCGGTAAAGGATAGAAGTAACCGAAAAGTGGACGCGGAGACACAAGGATTTGTTTCCCGTAGTTCCTTCCTTTTGAGGGGAAGTACGTCTACGTTTGGAGAGGGGGTGGTTTCAAACCACCAACGCCACGAGAGGCCTCCCTTGTTCTCCGATGAATCTCACCCCAACGGGATCGATTCACCTTCCACTATATCGGCAACCTTCAAGGTGGAAGCCGGCACCGTTACAAGTTTGGGGCACACATCCACAACTTAATCGAAGGCTCCCAAATACAAGCAAGCTGTCAAAGCAATCAAAGACAAGCTTGTAAGAACAAAAACAAGAACTAGGGTTTCCAACAAAACACTAGAGCAAAGGGGCCCTCAATGAAATGAGGGGGAAATGAAGATCTCTTTTGGTGAAGTAGTAGATCAGGGCCTCCTCCTTCGATTCCCCAAAGATCAAGGACTTTGGGTGGTTGGATGAGGAGATCTTGAAGATTTGAGTGGCTCCAATGGACTCCAATGGTGGGCAATGACTTTAATGTGCTGAGCAATTTGTCCCAAGGTAGGTGGAGGGGTATTTATACCCCTCCACGAAATATATGGCCGTTGGAGCATTTAATGTACCGGTAGTACCGGTACCTAAGAGCGGTACTACCGGTCCAGTACCGGACCAGGTACTGGAGGCGCCTCAGTTCTTCAGTGTTCTTCAGCTTTGGGCGGTATCGCCCTTGCGGTACTACCCCCAAGCGGTAGTACCGGAGGTAGGAGACGGTAGTACCGGTTCGGGCGGTAGTACCGGTCCCAAGTACCGCTTGGTACTGACCAAAGTGGAGAGTGGTGGGTGCTAGTCAGTATGCCACGGTACTGACGAGCGGTACGACCGCCTCAAGCGGTAGTACCGCTTGTACCAAGCGGTACTACCGGTTGGGCCGGTAGTGCCGCTTCGTGGTACCTGTGGGTACTGACTAGCACGCACCCTTATCACTTTTGATCAGTGCCAACCGGTACTGGAACCGGTAGTACCGGTGTCAAGCGGTAGTACCGGTTGTAGGTCCGGTACTACCGGTTGACACAGAGGTTTTTGCAAGGGTAATTGATATGCCATAAATTGTGCCTCCTTTTATCAATCCCGTGATAAATTTAGTACACAGTTAAATCGATAAGTGTATTGTTATCAAACATCAAAATCAGAGGGATAGGAAAATGCTCTTTCACTTTCCCCTCCCCTACTCTCACCAAGCAACCACCCCCGTGCACACCATGTTGTCCCTAGATCTATGGACGCTACGCCGCCTCCGACACCGACCTACGTTGTGCCCACCGCCAACGCTGGCGCCGCACCGCGTGCAGCTCCCGCGACGTGGAGGCCAGGTGCTTCGTCCCAAAACAGCAGCAAGGACCAGTCTCCCGGACCACTGGTCACCCCTTCGGTTGGGACATCCTTGGTG
The DNA here is from genome assembly GCA_916181665.1 of Avena sativa. Taxonomy (NCBI): domain Eukaryota; kingdom Viridiplantae; phylum Streptophyta; class Magnoliopsida; order Poales; family Poaceae; genus Avena; species Avena sativa. The sequence goes on from OV702285.1 coordinate 20,553,542, forward strand.
AAGTCTTCATGTCGTAGATGAAGCAATTGGGAGCCCTGAGGTTCACTTGGAGCGCCTCCGTGAGGTGCACGCAAACCTAGACGACGCGGCCGCTCGTGGTTGCGAGCCCTTAGGTTCACTTGGAGTGCCTCTGCCGATGCACGCAAACCCAGACAACGTGGCCACCCGTGGCCGCCTCGAAGAAGCTCGGGTGGAGCTCGACAGGCAGAAAGCGGCCTATCGCTCTCTATAGGAGGATTGGGGCCTCGTTCGAGCGGTTGCTCCCCCGCATGACGAGGTCATCTTCTGTGACCTAGACATCTATGAGCCTACACTCCAGCGACAATGAATATCACTACCTTGGATGACCTCGGCATCTAAGGGCATGCGCTTCGGCATCGATGAATAACACCGTTGATCTAGACTAGGTAGAACTAGTATTGCTATTTTATTTTTATAAAACAAGGTTAAAAATTGCCGTACAAATAGGGGATTGCGTTGGGTGCGGTGGCCTGTCCGAAGGCCACCGCAAACGGACCGGATCGGACACTTTTGGTGTCCGACATGAGGGACGCCGGTGTGCGAAATGAGGGATGCCGTTGAAGTTGCCCTAACGTGTGAGATGATGACCTAGGTTTAACATATCAAGATAATGGCAAAGAATGGAACATATGGATATGAAAAATGTGGACATGATTGTCGATGAAGCCCTTCGATCTTTATACATTTTATCGCGCCACATCAACATAACATGCCGGTCTTATATCTAACAAAAACAAGCAAAGTGCTGGACTAGGGAACCATGTTCAAAATCTGAAATATTTTGGTAGTTCCACTATCTGGGTAATATGAGTAAAAAAATTCACAACTTCAAGGTAAAATGTGGAATTCACTTGTTTTTTCCGATGGCCTGATTTTCAAAAATATTTTTCTATTCCAGATTTTTGGTACGCAAAATTGGATGACCATGTCCTGCAATGCACTATCCTAAAAACAGGACTGCAGTGTACACTTTTATACGGCAAGAACACGCTGTATTCGGCAGAAATCATACCTATATTATGCTAATTTTCATGTCCAGCCAAGTGTATGAAATTTCTAAGCATGTACTCCCATCCGTTCCGATATATAAGACGTTTAAAAGTGGTATAAACTCCCTCCCTCCGTTACTAATAGCTTGTACATCCAAACCTAGTAACTGCAGTAAAGTGCAGTAGATAATTTGCTTAGACGTTTACAAGTACTTGCCGTTAAAATTGACGGTACTTCCTCAAAACGTAAACTGACCTTACTGAGGCCGAAACGGTTTCTGTACTATGAACAATGCTCCCTCTGACATAGCGACGACCTCCAAATTTCATAAAATTTGAGGCCAGTCTATTAGTTTCATTCTTTTCATATAGCCTTGTTTCATATAGTCCATGCATCAAGGTTTAATCAATTTAATTACCTGCACACCTTAAACTTTTTTCAGGTAACACTCTCGCTGGAGAGTGCAGCGTGATGAAGGACACTTCTTTTGGTTAATTAGGGCTTGGCCTTTGATACGCCAGATACCACTCCAAACAAGAGAGAGGGGTTTACATTAGTTCATGTCAAACAAGAGAAATGATCTAGTACCGACACAGCTGCAATAACATATTGATCTGGCATGTCACCAATTGTTGCAGGGCCGGAGGAAAATCACAGTGAAGCGCAAGTTCTCAGCTAGGTGTCTTTTCCCGCCGCCACCGCCGCCCATTCCCCGCAGCTATCGTGGGGCTCTAGGCGATCAACCTAGCGGCGAGTTAAAGATCTTGATCTCCTTGCGATCTTTTGCTGGGTTGCGGCCAGCGATCTTCCGCATGGTCGGGGTCGGCGATCTGCTGTCGGGTAGGGCAGCGAGGAAGAAGCAGGGAGCAGTTGGGCGAGGTACAGGTGACGATGGCGATCAAGGGAGGTGCCCCCAAGGCTAGAGCACTCTCGCAGGCCTTCTCGCGTGGCTGGCGCCCTGCTCTTGTTGGGTGGGGGTGAGCGGCCAGCGAGCTACCGACGATCGATTCCAGGGGCATCGATTCTTACCCACTACTGTCGATGATCGATGCCGGCGAGTTGGGAAACGCGTGAGAATCCCAGGCGGATCAATTCTGTTGAGCACGAGGACTTGGGGCCACGCGCGCTCGATTGCGGCTGGCCACACGGGGATCTGGGCGAGACGCCCGCGGGGGCGTGAGTTGTGGATCGCTGGTTCAGACAGTTTGGGGGGGGGGGGGGGCAGTTTTGTACTTTGCTGCCGTTTTGTGTGCTGTCGAAAAATCCTAAAACGTTTTAGAAACGAATGTACTAAAACATCTTATATTATGAAACGGAGGGAGTACATAGTAAACGTTAATGAAAAAACATTATGATGAAAAAACATTATGGCAAAGAGAAAATCTACAACTCTGTCATGAACTCTATTTCTTGAGTACTCACTTTGGGTCATGAACTCTATTTCTTGTTTGTGTGCAGTGCCAAGTTTCGGGATATCCATGAGGTTAGACTAACTTTGGTAAGAAGGTTACTCATGCATATATTACAGGATTATGCATGGTGGCCGTGTTGATACATATCAATTTGATATAATGGAAACTTGTTTTTTTTACTGAAGATGAAAACACCTAACTAGTGCAAGTCAGTATGGTATTTGCATTTCTAGGCTATTCTACTCCCTCCGTCTCAAAATAGATGTCACATGTTTGTTAACATCTAGATGAATCGATATACTAAATAGTGTCTAAATTCATCAAATTTTGATAAAACTGCGACATCTAATTTGAGAAGCGGGGGGAGTATATGGTTTAAGCAAATGCTAACATGCACTGCGTCCCCACCTTTCCAGTCAAAAAAAAGAAAGTTTCTTTTAGACATTAGGCGCACAGCTAGCCACTCTGAACGGCACTGCAAAAGCTCAGATGAATGAATTTTAAGGCTGATATGCAACAAAACATCTGTGCCTATCAATCACTTATTACAAAATTATTAGGGAGTTAATAAGGTTTCTTCAGATAAGATACTATACTTTATCTACACAATCTAGTATTTTGGTAACAAAAAGTCGACATGAAATCAGTGTGGCTAGCGTCCAGCGGTCATATACAGTTGCAGGAAGAGATGGGACATGATATCTTCCCATGTTCAATTTTTTTCTTCTGAATTCTGAAGCTTACAAAGATCAGGCCTAGTGGTCTCTTGACTTCACTGCAATAAGTATGTTAACAACAGCTAACATGATAAAACAACACCTATAGTGATATTGAGATATACACCAAGTGCAATACAAAAGATTCCAGCTTTTAGAATAACAAAAATCTTCATAACTGCAAATCCTGTTTTAGAGGAATAGAAAATCAAGCAAGCTCATCACCTTTGCATGAAACAGGAACAGCTTTTTTCGTGATCTTGCAGCATCACCCACGGTTGATCTGCCTATCTGCAAAACCTCATCATCCTCCAATGGTTTTTTGGTCATTCTGCATCAGACAATTTGCTACAGTAGTCTTTTAATCACTCTTAGGAGTACCATTTATTACTGATAAACTACATGTTTTTCTACTCGAGCCAACCAGGCAACTTAACCAGAACTTAATCAGAATATCAGAAACCATGAGAATACAAACGGATCCAAATAAAAACCTGGAAGCAGACCTCACTTACACGAAGATGCAGCCACAGTCCACTATAGATCATAACAGCAGGAGGACCAGATGGTCGTTAAACTAATCAACTGTAACTTCCGAGGAGTTAATACCCATATGCAATGTATCAACTACTCAACTGTGGTGACTCCATAAAACCGATACCTTGCAGGGAGCGATTTTATTTGCTCCCGAAATTTGCCATCCCGTGAAAATAGAGACATCATCAACGAACTAGTTGAAGATTCAAGTGAGATGCTCTTCCCATCAACTTTAGCTAAATACTTTCCGGCCTTGAGGATCTCACCCTTTTCCAAAAGCATTCTGATGATATCATTTATCAGACGAGAACTCGGAGTGCAACCACTCCTCTCCATTGATGAAAACATCTGATCAGCTTCTTCCATCGATCCTTCTTTCAGAAGATTTGTTATCATTATTTCGTAAGTAGAAGCATCAGGTACCAATCCGTTGGCAGATATTGCAGCAAACAAATTGTTAGCTTCTTCTCTTCTCCGCACCCTGAACATCACATTAATCATGGTATTGAACGTTGTAATATCGAACTTCACATTCATTGCACCCAATTTCCGGAACAGGACAATTGCTTTGTCTGTACAATTATCTCTACAAAGTCCTGCAAGCATTACACCATATGTGGAAGGGCTCACTTTCGTTCCACTTTTGATCATTGCAAGGGCAATTTCCGCAGCTTCTTTGCTTCTACCATGCTTGCAAAGTGATACGATGAATGAAGTAGTGCGAGAAACAATATTTGGTATATCACCCTCGCTTGTCATTTCTCTGAATAATTGAACTACCACTTCCCACAAGCCTAAAGAGGAATATCCATGGACCAAGTGACTATACGTCATGTTGTTGGGTCGAAAACCATCATCGACCATCTGCCGAAGTAACAACTCTGCCTTGTCCATTGCTCTGGCCTTACACAATGCACCGATAACCGGGGTATATGTGACCACATCAGGCTCAACCCCCTGCTGCTTCATTTCACTGAACAGATCGCATGCCTCGCTTACTTTGCCTTCTTTACAGAAGCCGTGGATGACCGTGCTATATGCTACCACGTTGGGGGAGCAGCGACCTCCTTGTTTCGCCATCATCTGGAGCAGGTCGAGTGCTCTCTGGCTCTTGCTATCATCACACAGGATTTTCAGAACGAGGGAGTATGACAAGACATCAGGCGCACACCCGAGCTCAGGCATCCTATGAAGCAGCACCTCGACGGCCTCATCTGTCCGTTTCTCGCCGCAGAGGCACTTGACGAGGGTGTAGGCCTCCATGTCGTTTGTCCTGAGGCCCGTCTTGAGGAGGCGGCCGAAGAAGGCGAGCCCCAGGTCCGGGCGACCCAAGCGGCAGCAGCAGTCCATGAGGATGCCGTAGGCGCGGGCCGTGAGAGGCGCCACCCGCCTGCCAGCTTCTTCTCGGCACGCGCGGTTGAACAGGGCCACGGCGAGAGCGCGGCCGTCTCTGCGGGCGGAGGGTTCCGGCGCGCGGGCAAGGGCGGCGAAGAAGCCGTCCAGGGCGGGCGCCTGTGCAGGGGCGTCCTGCTGCAGCAATTCGTCGAACAGGTGGTGCGCGTCTTCCGGGCTGAGCGTCCCGGCGCGGACGCGCTCCGTGGCCACGGCAAGGGCGGCGTCGGGATCCCAGAGGAGAGAAGGCGGCGAGGTGGAGGTGGTGGTGGTGGTGGAGGAGCGGCGGAGGAGAATGCGGGAGTACATCGGCGTCGTCGCGGAGTTGAGGCGATGCATCAGGCATGTAGTGGAGGGAGCTCTGATAGTCTTGTGTCCGTGCGACAGGGCGAGGGTAGGTAGGCGGGTGATTCCTTTTTTTTTCTCTTTATTTACGCGTTGAGTTTCTGGGGCTGCGGAGTTAAGGCTATTTCCACCAGCCTGTTTCGGTTTGTTTTTTATGGGATAGCGGTCGATTTGGAGTCGTGGTGCGGTCTATCTGGCTGACCGGTCTGACCTATCTGTCTGTCTTTCTCCCGCTGACATCTCTGCGAGTGGATGTTAATGGCGATGAGACGTCGGTTTCCCTCGTGGCCGGCATTTCCCGCCATCGTTTCCCGCGCACCTTGCTTCCCGCGGCCAGAAAACTTTCTGCGTCTCCCCGGCCATTTCCCGCCTTCATCGCGCTATTTCTCTATAAAAGACGGCCACCGGCGTGGCGGAGACAACAGACCCAAAGCAAGATCAAATCAGCAGCCAAAAAAGCTCCAGCCACCAGCAGCATGCCTCGCCGCAAGATCGCCACCTGGGCCAAAATCCAGGAGATGTGTCGCACCCGCTTCCTGGAGCTGGAGGTCGACGAGGTCCACCTCGAGGCCACGTTGTTGGCCAGGCACATGAGCGAGCGTAGGTCTTGCCCTTCGAGAAGGCACTGGAGCGGGTGGTGGACGCGGCCACCACGGTGACCGCCCAATGGGCGGTGCGCGACATACACCACGTTGCCGCCAAGGCGGTGGTGAAGGCGGTGGCCTTGGAGGCCGCATCAACGCCTCTCCGCGAGATTCGCCACGAGGCGGCCATCACCATGCTGGAGGAAGTGGCCAAGGAGGCCGCCAAGATCGCCATCCGCGAGCTTCGCCACGCCACCAAAGCGCACACCGACGTGAAAGAGACGCGACGCGAGCACGTCCCGACTCGGCGGCGGAGGAGGAGCGCATGGGCTCTCATTGAGGGCGACAAGACGGAGGTGGCGGAGGACGACGACAAGGAGGGGGAGGTGGACCAGTTGGAGGAGGGGAAGGCGGCGATCGCCGTCCCCGTGCAGATCGCGCAGATGCTGGGCTTCGGCCCCAATGGAGCTCTGATTCCGGCTCCGGCTCTAGCTTCGGCTCCTTCTTCGACGGAGTTGCTCACGGCTGAGGCAGCGAAGGAGCTCGCCGACCAGGAGGCGAGGGACCACTGGGCCGCCGAGATGGACAAGGCCCTGGCGTACCGGGCGACGGAGGACCTCAGGAAGGCGGCGGGCAAAACGGTGCCTCGCGTCCTGGCGCGCGATCGTAACCGCGAACACGTCCAGCAGCGGACCATCTGGTCCGCTAGGGCGGTGATCGACGGGGTCGGCGGCAGCGGCCACGATGGCCACAACAATGGTGGTCGCGGCAACGGTGGCCAAGGAAATGGCGGCGGGTAGCCGCCGCGACGTCCTCCTCCAGCAGCAGTAGCAGTAGCAGCAGTAGTAGCATCCCCTCCCCCCTATTTTGTTCAAACGGTCTTTTTGTAACTGGTAGGGCTTAATCTAATGAATAGCTATCGTTAACTACTAATGTTTCACTTACATATGGACCCCGAGTGGCCGACGGGCAGGACACCCGCGGCTGTCCGCGCACATCCGGGCCGATGCAAGCGTTGCCAGATTAGGACATCTCCACCGGACCGACCCATCTGGTCGCCCCAAACGGTACATTTATGTCCGTTTGGGTCGGGGCGCGGTCGATTTGGGGTCGTGGTCCGACCTGTCCGGCCAACCGCGCCCAGCGGCGCGACCCATCTGTCCGGCCTGGGCAAGATATTTTTTTTTGCAGATTCAAACATAAACAGTTCACGCTAAAAACTGACAAAGTTTATACTTAATCTAAATTCAAAATAGAAAAATAGAATTTAAACTACTCCTAACCCTATCTACCGATCATCGCATGCCGGTGTCGTCTCGTCCATCTACGGGTTGAGGTCGATGTACTCCGGCGACGTTTAGAGGTTGGGCGGTGGCAGGGCTGGAGTGGGAGCGGGCGCAGATGGATTGATCAACTGCCTAGGACATGGCGTCCAACCGTGCTCGAGGTGCACAAGCTCTATCCCCATCTCTGGAGATCGGTGGCGCCCATCCCGGCAACGAAGGCGGTGGAGGTAGCTGGGTGTTTGCCTGCGCCACTAGGCCGGTGAGTTGGACGACTTCCTCAAAGCCGACCCACTGGGCTTCCTCCTCCCGCGCGCTGGCCGCAATGGCCTGCTTGGTGAAAGTGTCCTGACAAGTGGGCCAGTGGCACGCGCGGGCAGGACACCCGTGATGTCCGTACACGTCCGGGCGGACGCAATCGTTGCCCAGATTAGATGCACGGATGGGTCGAGCTGTACGTGTTTGTCCGAATGGGTCGGGCGACTGGGGCGCCGCACACGTCCTGCGAGTCCGTGTGGACGATTTCGAACGCGCTCGGACGGGATGGGTCGAGCCGGTAGAGATGCCCTTAGATGCACGAATGGGTCAAGCCGGACAGGTTTGTCCGGATGGATCAGGCCGCTAGGGCGCCGCGCACATCCCGCGCGGCCGCATGTTCGAACAGACGATTTTGGACACGTTTAGATGGGTTGGGTCGACCCGGTAAAGATGCTCTTATAGTAGCATTTTGGTACCACGTCGATAGAGAAATGGAAAAGGATATAACACCCCCCCCCCTCCCCGGGGGGGATCACGCGGAACGTTCCCCAGCCTCCTGTGTGCGCCACGCGTCCGTCGCATGCGAGGCAGCCAGCGTGTGGGGCCCACCATAGAGCCTTATCTCTTCACAAATGTCCTTCTCCACTGCTACTTGCCTTTTATATCGATCGTTGACCCGGTCGCATCCTCTTGCCCCCTCCGTCTCCGTGCGCCGATCACCCATCTCATGGCTCCACCATGACCTCCCGTGACCCCGCGAGCCTGACGGTGCTGGAGCGCCACCGCCCGGTCGTCGAGCGCCGATGTTCCTCCTCTCCCGGAGCGTCCCATGTTCCTCCTCGTGCTCCTCCTACCCAAACGGCTGCCGTGTCGCCTCCCCAGCGATGTGTTGCCTCTCCACCATCAATGCGCCGCCGCGCCGCCTCTCTCCCTACCTCTATTAATCTCTTCCTCCGCCACCCCCTCCTCCTCCTACCCGCGCATGTGGCAGTGCTGCCCCACGCAGCCGCCGGCCCTGCTACACGCGGTCGCCGGCCCTGCTACAGACGGTCGCCGACCCTGCTACATATGGGTCGTCGGGGCTGCTACAAGTGGTTGTTGTCCCTACAGGCGGCCGCCGGTGTTGCTACAGACTGATGACGGCCCTGCTACAGATGTCCGTTTACACTGCTACAATGACCGTCGTACGCTGCTACAAGAGACGGCTCAGACTGTTACCACATGCATGCAGTATTGCTACGGAAGGCCTGAGCCGGCGCTACGAGCAGTCGCGCCGGGTGCTACCTTGGGCGAAGCGGGGACTTGTTTTGCTACATGCTTGTTTTTGTTCTTTTATGTACTCGTTTCACTTTTGCTACATTGGTGTTCTCTATATGCTACAATATTTTCTGTACAAATTTTGGGCTATGAATTCCGGCGATGTCTCCTGCGAGGTCGTCTTTGCTACAACATGATAATTTTTTTGCTACAACCATTTTATAGTTTTGCTACAATCGCGTAAAACTTTTCCTGTATCAGGACTTTTTTTTGCTACAAGTCTTCGGCGAGGTTTAGTCATTTTTCTATTTTCTGGGTCGAACCAGTTTTTATTGCATATAGCAAAATCGAGATTTTTTATAGCAAATATGGGTATGTTTGTATAAAAACGAGATTTGAATGTTTTAAAAAAAGGGACATGTTTTAGTAGGGGAATCGGGGATCCGAGGGAAATATCATTGGAAACGCCTTGCACTCTCCTAGAGAAATTTAGGGTTTTATACTAATCCCTCCGTTTTATAATATAAGATATTTTAGCTTTGTGAAGAAAATATATCTAGACTATTTTTAGTGCGTAGGTTCGGAGTGATTCTCTATAAACCTACACTAAAATTAGTCTAGATACATTTCTTTTACAAAACTAAAACATCTTATATTTTAAAATGGAGGAAGTACTTTGTATCCGGGAACCAAAATCTACCAAGTTTTTTGCCAATCACGCAAATGACTGCAAACTGACATGAAGGCCCACATATCAGGATGACATGGCACTATGGAAATAAACATGCCTGCATATGTGAGATGGTTGTATATTCTACTTTCTTCGTCCATAAATAATTGAGTTAGCTTTGTCTAAATTTAAATTTATCTATATGCGTTTAGTATATAGATATATTTATATTTAGACAAAATTAAATCAGTCATTTCTAAATCGGAGGGGTATGTTTTTTAAAAAACTTTCAGGACCACGTGTCAGTTCATATATCTCTCTTCTTCATTCACAAACTGGGGAAAGCACCCCTGCCTGGAGCCCCGCACCACCACCGGTTCCGCTGCTCCCCTGCTCTACAGACTCCGCCGTCGGCTGGTTCGCCAGCCGTTCGGACGCCGGCCATTGCGCGCCCCAGATCCTGTGGCCCACATCCGCACGTATGTCCTCGAGTCATTCTGGCAGCCGACACCATGGACGATAAGGCAACCCGTTGTATGCTTGTTTGCGGCCAAACTTCTCCATCGCCGCGCGCCACCGCGCGCTCCCCTGCTCGTGGCCGAGGAACGCCGCCACACCCTCCTCTTAGCGGCCACGCTAACGGGGCTGGGGAGGATTTCTTTAACGCCCTGGGATGATTTCTTTGACCTTTTCAATTTTCTTATGCTTAGATTTTTTTAGAGCCATGGAGAAATTAATAAAAGGTCCAAATTTGAAATATGTGAGCCCCGTCATCATACTGACACGTAGGCCCAACTGTCATTTTGTTGTCAATTGGCTCTGAGACGGTCATTTGCGCGAATTGCAAAAACATGCAATAAGATGATAGATTTTGGTCGCCAAAACACAATGGTACTAAACGGTAAATTTCGCCGCCAAAGCTGTGATTTCTGAGACTCAAAAAAAAAAAAATTGTTGTGATTTCTTTTGGCCGGTGGAGGACTCGGCTTCACTGAAACAGTTGCCTATTTTAGCGTGTAACTGCAGTAAGGGCTGGGTTGACGAGGGCCTGCACGATTTGTACAGCTTTTGTACAAATTTATGAAGATAGCCCTGCTCTAACAAGAAGATGCAAAAGCTGGATGTGATTGCTGGGACAAAGTCAAGGTCATTCCATGTTTCCGAATGTCATCCTTTGCCTCTTCTCCACTAAGCAAGTCCACACTTCACCAACATACCATGACAGTGTTTATCTGATTGTTTGTCGTACTCCTGCACTAGTTACAACAATGATAACTCTAGTCTCTCTCACATGCTATTCCTCTGAAATTCAAGTTCAGGGTGGCATTCGTAGGGCATTAGCAAGGGACCTCATTCAGTCATTCAGCTTAAGCGTCTTGTGCCAACCTATACATACCTTAGGGAGGCTTAGCCTGCGAAAGAACGGCATTTGGTCAAACAGACAACAGACCATCAAGACAGGCGAGAAGGAACAAGAATCTTGGAATGCAGCGGGAATTATCGACTCAATTTCTTCGGTGTGGATAGAAGAGTGTCGTCAGGAGGGTTGCTGAGCAGATCTTACACATGCACCCTTTCTGGCAAGACATGAAGCTGCTGGCCAAAGACGCTGTTTCGTTCTTCTTCTTTTATGTTCTGGAGCTTCTTATTTTTGATTCTGAAAGTTACTTGGCCAATCTAGCTTGTAACTTGTTTTTCGTTTACGGTGGTGCCTTGTGCATCCTGTGAGGTGGTGTCAAGCTGGGTTTCAGAACTCCTGAATGTGAATGCCACTTTGTGCTCTAGTTGAGAAACTGACCTCTTTGATTTCTGAGAATGGAGTCGCACCCCACCTGCTAGCTGCACATGCTGTAATTTCTGCATATGTTCATGGACCCAACATATTTTTCATGTATGCTTCCAATGCAAATAGCCACACACAACCTGGTGCGCAAAATCTGTTGTCCAAAGCGTCTACTGATCATCTATCTATAAATGCAGTTGAAGAAAATACATTTGCTTGCTCATTATCTAAGAGGCACCGGTTCGTACCTATCTCAAAGAATTCAGGAGAACTTTGTCCCTCTTGTTACATTTTTTTTTGTCTGAGTTAAGCTGCCTGGTACATTAAACTGGAGGTTCCCTTCCTTCATGGGCATCTGCAGGAAGAGCATTGCTTTGACTTCACAAAAGATGCTGTAACCAGGTACCTCCTTCGTAACAACGTTCCAATTTGCCTGTGTAAACGTCCTTGCGTTTGAATTGTGAAGTTGTTTCCAAGAAGGCGATCAGGAAAAGCATGTGAACTATAGGTTCAACCTTTTTGTTCCGATTGAATGGCATTTCTTCAGGTGTGCATCTATGATCTGTACCAACAACATTTTGATTCAGGCAATGGTTCTGGATGAACATCTCAGGAATAACTCACATATACACAAAGTACTTCCTTTCATTGACTTCACCTCCAGTAGTGTTATGAACAGAGAAATTCGGGAACTACCAAATGGTTCTCTTGAGGCAATGCCAGCTGCTTGAAGAAGACTTCCTCCTCTGTGAGGATAACAAGTTGGCAACTACCAAATGGTTCTCTTGAGTCTTCACAGGTCTGTTAAATGAGCACAGCTGCAGGCAAATGGATATAGCAGTTACGTCAGTACAATCTATTAGCACATAAGAGATGGAGTGAGGGACAATAACTCAGAAAGCGGAAGAAAAAGAACCATATCAGGTTTAAAACGAAAACATGGCAATCTCAGATATTTTTGTAAAACAACTCAGATGAAAAAGGTAAAAATAAAAACTCATATGAAAAGCAGAACAACACCAGGTTTACTCTCAGATCTTCAAAATGCTAACATGATATTCTTAGATCTTTTCGTAAAAAGAAATTCTCAGATCTCAGATGAAAAAAATAACCAAAATTTTTACCCAAATAATACATCAAGTGATATTACACGAAATTGAAACGAGTACCAGAAACTAGTCAAATAAAGTATACTAGTAGCTAAATTATTAAAAGGTCCTCCAGATCTAGTGACGTTGCAAATAATGGAATGTGAGCATCAAATTATACCAACTGGAGAAATTAATTTGATAAACTAATAAGATGATAATAAGGTACAAGGGTTAGCTTCTGAACCTGGGGCATGCCACTGGGATACTGATATACATTTTGGTGAAAGTGTTATCATTCCACGCTTCCTTGTTTTGACGTACACTTTTTCACCACCAACCTGGTCAGGCACGGAGCTTCATTTGGATCAAGGAGGGCATCAATGAACTGAAGTTATGATTTTATGATTTGGTTGATAACAACTCATGTTAGACTACTTGGTCTCCCACTCCTCAATGTCGAAGATCACAAGATTCGACGATATTTCAAATTCTTGTGATTTCTCATACTGGCAGCAGGGCCTTCTGACTCTGAAGTGTTAAGCTCATATGTTATGAATCATAAACTACTCAACTGAATCCATTGAGAAAAAATGGAACTTTTCAGGGAGCAATTTTATATCTTCCCGATACTTCCCTTCCTTTGAAAAGAGAGACATCATCAACGAAGTAGTTGAAGCTTCAAGTGAGATGCTCTTCCCATCAACTTTAGACAAATACTTTCCAGCCTTGAGGACCTCACCTTTTAGCAATAACTTTCTGATGATGTCATTTAAGAGAACAGAGCTGGGAACACAACCACTCTTCTCCATTGATGAAAACATATGATCAGCTTCTTCCATTGATCCTTCTTTCAGAAGATTTCCTATCATTACTCCATAAGTAGAAGCATTAGGTACCAATCCATTGGATGGTATTGCAGCAAACAATTCTTGAGCTTCTTCTCTTCTATGAACATTGTACATTGCATCAATCATGGTGTTGAATATTGTAATATTGAACTTCACACTCATTGCACTTAATTTATGGAACAGGACGATTGCTTCGTCAGTGCGATTATTTCTACAAAGTCCTCTAAGAATTATAGCGTATGTACAGATGCTTACTGTTGTTCCACTTTCGATCATGTCATGGAACGTATTCATAGCAGCAGCAGTTTTCCCGGCATGAAATAACCCATCCAATATGACGCTATATGTCTTAGTTGTAGGTTTAACTCTCTTACATGACATTTCTTTGAATAGAGTCAAACCATCATCAATCTTTCCATTTCTAGAATATCCACCAATAATTGTATTATAAGTAGCAGCATCAGGCTCAATGCCAAACAATACCATAGCATCAAGTACTCCAAATGCCTTCTCCATCTCCCCAACTAGGCAATATCCGTCAATTAGTGAATTAAACGTGATAACATCAGGCCTCTCACCTATGTCTATAACAAAGTCCAAAATATTGTGTGCATCCACGACCCTTCCTTCTTTGCACAGACTGTTCATTATTGAACTGAAGAAAACAATGTTAGGACAAGGGATACCTTTGTTCATCATTTTTGAAACCAGCTCCTTCGCTTTCCCCAAATCACCATGTGTACAGAAACCCTGAATTAGGATGCGATAAACAGTTGCATCTGGTTGTACTCCCATAGCAATCATCTCATTTAGTTTGTCCATAGCATCACCCAGCCTAGCAATTTTGCAAAGTGCAGCTATTACAGTTGAATAGCTGACTACATCAGGACTGGCTCCCTTTTCCCGCATTTCGGTAAGTATGGTCATAGCTTCATCCACCATTCCATGTTTAGCATATGCATCAATTAATATGTTGAAAACACGGCAGTTAGCTCCAATACCATTGCTTGCCATTGCATAAAAGAGGTTCATCATATCAGCAAAGCATCCTTCAGTAGCATACCCGTGAAGCAGAATAGAGTAGGAGAAGATATCAGGTTTGTGGCCCTTGGCTATCATGGAATGAAAAATATCCGCAGCTTCTTTGCTTCTGCCATGCTTGCAAAGGGAGGCCATGAACGCGTTCCAAGTAAAAACATCTGGCATGAGACCCTGGCCTGTCATTTCTCTGAACATTTTTGCTGTCTCTTTCCACTGGCCTAAAGTGGAATATCCATGTATCATGCTAGTATACGTAACTTTATTTGGTCGAACACCGCTATCAACCATCTGCCGGAGGAACAACTCTGCCTTGTCCATTGCTCTGGCCTTGCACAATGCATCAATAACCGAGCTATACGTCACCACATCAGGAACAATCCCTTGCGGCATCATTTCATGGAATAGATCGCATGCCTTGCCTATTTCCCCTTCTTTAAAGAGGCCATAGATGACTGTGTTATATGCCACCACGTTGAGAGAGCAACCACCTCCTTCTTTTCCCACCATCTGGAGCAGGTCGACCGCTTGCTGGCTCCTGCTATCATCACATAAGCTCTTCAGCACTATGGAGTATGAGATAGCATCAGGCACACAGCCAAGGTCAGACATCCTATGAAGCAGCACGTTGACAGCCTCATCCGTCTGTTTTGCATGGCAGAGGCACTTGAGGAGGTTATTGGTGGCGGCCATGTCATCTGTCTTCAGGCCCGTCTTGAGGATGCGGGCGAAGAAGGCAGGCCCAAGGTCGGGGCGACGTGCGCGGCAGCAGCAGTCCATGAGGATGCCGTAGGTGCAGATCGTGGGCTCCACCGCCTGCAGGCCAGCGTCTTCTCGGCAGACGCGGTTGAAGAGGGCGATGGCGAGGGCGGGTCCGTCCCTGAGAGCTGCGGAGGACGGAGCGCGGCCGAGCGCGGCGAGGAAATTGTTGAGGGGGCGCTCGGGGACGGGGTTGGCCTGCTGCAGCAATTCGTCGAACAGGTGGTGTGCGTCCTCCTGGCCGAGCGTCCCGGCGCGGAGGCGCTCCGTGGCGGCGGCAAAGGCGGTGCGGGGATCCCAGCAGCGCGAGGGGCGCGAGGTAGAGGAGGAGGAGAGACGGCGCCGGAGGCGGTGGCGGGGCAACGGGGTGGTGGAGCGGAGGCGGGACATGAGGAATGGCATTCGTGTTCGCCCTGGTGGTGTGGTTTGGATACTAGTACCTCGAGATATTTGGTTGACTGGAACGGTTTGCTGCATTCAACAGCTTAAGATTCATTAATCTCTTCCGAGAAAAAACTCTATGCTCGCGCTGTTTCTTTTTTTTTCACTAGAGAAAATGTGGAATTCTTATCACTAAATTATTATTTGTTTCCGTACTACAATAATTATTGGAAAATGATACATCCTCTAGGATCGAACGAAATGATCCCGGGGTCTTCGCGTTCACCTACACGGTAAGTACGACGTGAGGGCCCACCGACGAGGACGGCCAGGACTCTCCTTTCCGGTTCTCCACCTTCATTATCTCTTCCCAACTCTTTTTATCTATGAGCAGCGGTTGTCGCCTCTGCGAAAATTGCCGACGCGGTTTCGCCTCGCAGCGTCGGCCGCGCGCTGCCGCGCTTCTCACCATGGGCCGCCCGCGTGTCTCACCATGCGCCGCATGTGTGTCGCCGTTGCGGCCATGACACATATTTTTGTCGGTTTCTTGTCGGGAGCAGAACCTCGCCTCGCCGCAGCCTCGCCTCACTGCCTCGCTGTAGCCACGTCGCCGCAGCCACGGTGCTCAACCACGAGTTGGAGGAGTTGGCTCTCGACGACTCCAGCTTTCCCTATCTACACACGTACTCCGCCATGGGCACGAGCTTTGGCCGCCGACGAGCTGTGCTGCCCGAGCTGGTGGTGGCACTTCCCGTGCCGGTGGTGGCTTTGCGCCGGTTCCGGTGGCAGGTGCTGCTGGAGCCGGTGGTGGTGCTACTCCTTCCTGTTCGACACGGTGCTACACAGGTCGATGATGCTACTAGAGGTGGTCGTCATTGCTATAAACGAAGGGTCGTGATGTTACCGTCCAATAGATGCGTCTCGAGATTTTGCTACATGGCGATGCTACAATAGTAGCAATATTTTGCTATTTCTGTTCTATATTTTTGCTATAATAGCACAAAGTATTTGCCATGATATTTTCGACGAAAGTGCTCATCAAAATCGGTTTTGCTACAGCACCCACCGCTGATATCTCCGGGAAAGTCGTTCCTTTTGTTATATTAGCATATATTTTTTGCTATCACCGTTTTGTGATTTTGCAACATTAGCACAAAGTTTTTGCTACAAGGTCTCCGGCGAAAGTCTCCGGTGAGGTCTCTAGCGAGTCTCTGATGAGGTCGGGTTTACTACATTAGCACAATTTTTTTGCTACATGGTCGCCGACGTGGGCTTCGGCAAAATCTCCGGTGAGGCCAGTCTGTTTTTCTATTTTCAGAGACGAACCGTTTTTACTATATATAGCAAAAGCGGGTTATTTTATAGCAAAATCGGGTGTTTTATAGCAAAAGCAGGTTTAAGTCATAAAAGAATGAACATGTGGTTGGCTCGGGACCGGAGGATAAAAAAGTTCGATCCCCAGGAGACGTGTAGGGGTGTCCAATAATTATTTGTTGCACAATAGAAACATCTTGGGAATGATGTTTCCTACAGTAACAAAAGGTTATTCCCTCTATCCCAGAATATATAGTTTTTGGTTAAAGTTATACTTCTTAAAATTTGACCACTATATAGAAAAATATGTTGATATTTATAATCTCTAATCGGTATTGTTAGAGCTATTATGGAATATATTTTCATATGGTGTGCATTATATATTGTAGATGTTGATAATTTTTTTCTATATGTTGATCAAATTTTGAATTTGTTGATTTTGATAAAAATTATATGCGTCTTAATTTAGAATAGAGGGAGTATGGTAGAAAGAAGTCATAGTTTGATTTTTATGCTCTGAACCCTATGGTAAGTAATTTCTTCTCAGTTTTATATTGTTGCTGACGTCTTAGAACAACTTCTGAAAGCTTCTCTGGGAGGACTCCTCCACCTTCTTGTTGACGACCTCCTATGCCCTATTCTTCAGTACGCCCGTGATACTCTCAAAATTGATTCCTTAGCATGTAGCTAGCCTCAAAAATCTTCTTGATAATTTCAAACTAACCTCAAAATATTCTTGATGATTTTTTGATAGCCACTAGCCTCGCCATTAACTTCCACAAAAATACTTTTGTTCCCATCAAAATGGAGATTGCTATCTCTTTTCAGATGGCAGCCACCTTCGGTTGTGTTGTTTCTTCCTTCTTTCAAACCTACATGGGTCTCCCTCTCTCGAAGGGAGAGGGAAAGAGGGAGAGAGGAAAAAAAGTTCTGACAACGATAAAGAGAGAGAGAGTAGAGCGAAGGAAGATGGCGATTTTGAATTTCGATGATGCACCCTCCCCGTCGCCCGGTCACGCCGGCCGGTGACCCGGCCCGACCCTCTCCCGCCGGCGGCCTCACGCGTGCCACACCTTCCCGCCCCTTCCTTCCTCCATGGCGTCGTGAGCGCATCGAGACTGGTCGCCGCCACTTCGGTGGCAGGCGTCCGCTGTCTCCTCCCTCCCGGGCGGCAAGCATGGGCCTTTCTAGGCCACCGTCCTACTACGGCTGGCGGCGCGACGACTCGTTCTTCTAGACAAGGCGTGGACGGTCGTGGACACAAGGGAGCTTCCCCACGGCAAGTTCATCCGCGAAGGATCATCCGTCTACTTCCCAGCGCATCTCGCGAAGGTAGTGCCCCAGGTGTGTCCTCCTCCTCCCCGTGTTTCCCTTCGCAGGTCGCCTCGGTCCTAGAGCCCGCCATTGCCGCCAGAGCCGCAGCCAGAGCTCCCTCTTCCCATGCCGGAGGAGGTGGCGTCCATGGGAGATCTACAGGGACGGCAGCAGGGGAAGTTTCGGACGAGGCGGAGGATGTCCCGGCCTACCGATAAACAGTATTACCTCGATCAATCTTTGTTTTTGAGAAACACATTACAATCGTAGACGCTCACCACACGTACATGCACTCACCTTATAAACACGCGCGCACACACACTACCCCTATGAGCACCTCTAATAGACTAAGCCGGTGGATTGGGTCTTGAGATTGATGAAGTCACCACGGGCACCTCGCTGTCAACGAAAAGGTCGCCTCCTATTGAAAGAATATTCCATATTTTATACAACACACAATATCAAACCTGGGGTTTAAACTCTGGTGCCTACATGACGGAATCTACATGGACAAAGAAACACAAGTGTTATAGTATCGTATATCTCGATCTTCCACTTGGACTAGCAATCCTCCCTAACAAACTTATTTTTTTACTAAAATAATTTTCGTATTCTCTCCTATCCAAATTAATAAACCCAGATTTATCTAAATTTGGATGTATCTAGATATGTTTTAGTGCTAGATAAATGTGAATCTAGACAAAGCTAAGTCCATTAATTGGAGAAGTAATTTTGGACAGTAATTTTTCTAAAAAAGGGTTGTTTTTTCGAGGATAGGAACTTATAGAGATTTTTTCCCATGAATATTTCCTAGATATATTTATGAAACTTAGTAGTATCGGCTCAACGATCTTCATAACTAAACAACCTTTGGTACAAATAAAATCTTATATTATTGAAACTAAGATGATATCATAATCCTTTTTATTTAATCTCTATATCTGATTAAACATTGCAGATTGAACAAGAACATTGTGGCCTCCACTCAAAAAAAAGGAAGGCCTCCACCTCACAAAAAAGGAATGACAATTATTTCGTAATCAAAAGGCATGAAGACCTTGTGCTCTCATTTAGAACTGTAATTGGTGGCACCCAGCCGGATCCCCATCGATTAGCCATTCTGGGTCGTTAGATTAATCTCCCAAGGTGAATCTAGACCATAAATTCCCATTTGGTCTTATTTGTCCTTGTTGGTTGGTCTTCTGTGGGCACTTCTAGATACACACGGATGCGCTTGCCTCCACGCTAATATTGTGCTAATTATTCTAGGTCCGCTTGTTAGCATGTATTTTTTTTTTTTGAGGATTTAGTTGGGGACTGATGAGATCGACAGGGGCAGCGAATCCCTGTGTGTGAAAAAATAAACCCTAACCCATAATCGCCCCGGCCGCTCATACTCTCCTAGCCTCGCACGCCTCCTCTTCCCCTTCCCACGCCGCCACTCTCTCGCCTCCGTTGCCGTCGCCAGAAGTAGCGTTGGCCGCTTCTTCGTTGCAGACAAGATGGCTTGCCCCTCCTCAGCCGTTTCCTCCCATCTCAACCCCAGCTCTTCTGCAGGTATGTTGACCGCCGGGATGGTGGAAGCGGGCCAGAACACGGTCGACCAGCGGCGGTCGGGGAAGGCAAGAGAACTGCAGCAACCTTGAGATGGTGGCGAGATGGAGCAGCATGCCTGCCTGGGGAGACCTTCAGGGGCACGCATGCGGAGGGCCAGTATAGGCACGCACGATCCGACGAGGTGCTAGGGCTATCGACCTGAACCGAACCTCCACCCTCTAGCAACCTCCCTCCACCCTCTTGTGGGTAACAGAGATTCCTCTCCCCTGTTGATTTGATTCCTCTCATCTCTCTTCCACTCTCTTTCTATTTAATCTCCACAACTTCTCATCTTTGTTGGTACATATGTGTTTCTATATATGCTTGCAAGCTGTTAGATATAAATCCAGGCATACTTTTGGCCTTTGTGACGCTTGAGTTACTTCAGTCCAAGGCTAGATGTTGACGGCCGTTAAGTTTGAGAGATCCATGGTGCTGCAGGTTGCTGTTAAGTCTGAGTTACTCCTGCCAAATGATCATTATTAGTTCTTTGTATATTTTTCTTCTAACCTTAAACTTATGCAGTTATGCTTTTTGCTTAAGATATTTTTAGTTGTTTACTTGGTTAACCAATGGATATAATATTAAGAGCACATGTATTGAATCTTGTGTAGTCTTTGTTGAATATTCATATGGTTATACGTTAATGTTTCTTTGAATGACATGGTAAGTTAGTTATGACTTGTTACAAGAAATAATTGGATATGAGAAGTTCTTTTTCATTTATAGTTAAGTCGTTTATCCTGTAGCGTGTAATATTTAGTGAAAATTAACATGTATTTGGACTCAACTATCAAAGTTCCTTACATACTATAATTCAAACAATAGTACGTGATAACCCCAGCCAGCTCTCCATCGATTAGCCATTCTGGGCCGTTAGATTGAGATCCCAAGGTGAATCTGGACCATAAATTTCCATTTGGTCTTATTTGTCCTTGTTGGTTGGTCTTTTACATGCACTCCTAGATGCACACGGATGCACTTGCTTGCTTGCACGCTGATATTGTGCTAATTGTTCCATATCAGCTTGTTAGCGTGTATATCATTTTTTGAGGATTTAGTTGGGGACTGATGAGATCGACATGGGCAGCGAATCCATGTGCGGGAAAAAATAAACCCTGACCCCTAATCGCTGCGGCCGCTTGTACTCTCCTAGCCTCACACGCCTCCTCTTCCCATTCCCACGCTGCCACTCTCTTGCCTACGCTGCCGTCGCCGGAAGTAGCGTTGGCCACTTCTTCACCGCCGACAAGATGGCTTGCCCTTCCTCAGCCGCTTCCTCCCATCCCATCCCCAACTCTTCTGTAGGTATGTTGATCGCCGGGATGGTGGAAGCGAGCCAGAACACGATCGACCAGCGACAGAGATCGGGTCAGCGGCGATTAGGGAAGGCAAGAGAACTACAACAAGATCAAGATGGTGGTGAGGTGGAGCAGCATGCCTGCCTGGGGATACCTTCGGGGGCACGCATGCGGAGGGCCAGTGTAGGCACGCACGAGTCGACGAGGTGCTAGGGCTCTCGACCTAAACCGAACCTCCACACTCTAGCAACCTCCCTCCACCCTCTTGCGGGTAACAGAGATTCCTCTCCCCTGTTGATTTGATTTCTCTCATCTCTCTTCCACTCTCTTTCTATTTAATCTCCACAACTTAGCAACTTTATTAGTACGGATGTGTTTTTATATATGCCTGCAAGCTTTTAGATATAAATCCAGGCATGCTTTTGGCCCTTTGTGACGCTTGAGTTACTTCATTTCAGGGCTGGATGTTGACGGCTGTTAAGTTTGAGAGATCCATGGTGCTTCAGGTTTGCTATTAAGTCTGAGTTGCTCCTGTCAAATGATCATTATTAGTTTTTTGTGTATTTTTTCTTCTGACCTTAATCTTATGTAGTTATGCTTTTTGCTTAAGATATTTTTAGTGAACAAATGTAACATGCAATCAGTAGTTTAGCGGCTTGGCTTTATTACCCGTTGCTGCTACCGCAGTATACAAGTGACGAAGCCTCGAAGGATGTTAGGATAACGAGTCTTTATTGCTCGTCGATGCTAACACACGCGTTGACTGCAACAAAGTTTTGATGCCTTAACAACTAGACTATCGCATTCAAATTAAAGTAGTTCGTAGTTCACATATAATTAACTAAACTAAAATATATGGGCAACCGAGATTTTATGATGCAAAATAAAACTATAAAAGTTATCCACATGAAAAATACGAGAGCACCTCGATCCAACTCATTTATACGATAGATAACTTATATGTTATAGGGTGGGAACTTACATATTATGACATGGATAACTTACGTGTTAGGGGTTGATAATTTTTTTGTTCGATTTTTTTTTTCAAGATATCAACATGGAATCTAGTTTTAAAGAACTCGTTGCAACTAGCTTAATGGTGAAAACAGATCGTAAATAGAACAAATGGGGAATTCTCAACGGAAGGTTTCTCAAAAAGTATTTTTGCTAAAAGATTTGCCTCTTCCGTTGCCTTTTTTTTCGTTTTTTAATGGGGAATTCTTCGATCGGCTCGGATCCATGATGCATCCTCTTTTGCATAACATGGATATTCATTTTCCCCAACAACAACAAAAAATGGCTTTCTCTCATCATACCACGCTGGTGATAGAAGAACTCTCTACCCTAGGATTTATCGGAGGGTGGCACAATGTGTCAAATTGCAGGTGGAGCGGCTCTCACACCCACTAAGCACGACACGTACCAGGTGTATGTTTCCGGAGGCAGCGGAGAAGATTCTTGGGCACTTCAACGTACCGAGGCTCCACGCCCCTCATGCTTTCAGGCGGGCCACACGCTCACAGGGACTCACGCCCCAGGGAAGACCATAGGAAAAGATCATGAAAAGGCTGCCCGATTCGGTGCGTAGCCGCATGACAACTCTGGGGCGTGGCGTTAAAAGCTCCAGATAAAGTGCCAGAGGGTGACGTAGTCCACCAAGGTGAATGGTTGCCTTCCAAGTTCTCGAGGAGGTCCGCAAGCAAGCAAGCAAGAAATCCAAAGGAAGTTCAAGCAAAAAAATCACAAGTTCAAGAAATCAATGAAGTCCAGACCATCCAAGTGGTCCATTCAAGTAATCCTCTCAAGAGGGAGAATATCCAGAAGTTCAAGAATCAAGTCCAATGGTTCTGAATATCAAGCAAATCAGGGAAAGAAGGCGGAAGGCAGTTGTTCACCACCCCTCAAGAAGGCATGGAAAACCTCAAATTTTCATCCCAAAACCCATTTACCATCATCCACCGTTCCCAAGTCTCTGCGTTCGTGGGGCGTCGCGCCGGGGGCATGGTTGAGCTGGGGGGTTCCTCGGTACCGCGATGGGCTAAGGCATGACTATCCGCTGCCTCTCGGGAGCATCTCCGAAGACGGCGTCTCCACACACACACACACACACACACACACACACACGGAAGGACAAGTTATGATCGTCATGGTCTTGCGACGATTCCAAATGACAAGTCCTTTGGCGGCTTTTCGGATATCACACATATAGCTAGTGTATAACGGGAAAGCCAACATTTAAAAAAAACACAAACTCAAAACCATGTTTTGTCGATGTTGTCCCTTGCTTCTTTTATTTTGCCTTGGTTGCTTTGTTCATAAAAGCTTGAGCAGGTACATCATCGAGAGGTCCAATGCCGCCCTACATCAACAATATTGGTGGTGTTTCTTGACCTCGGTGACAGACACCTCGTCATCAATGGAGACACACCAGACATCGCTCTCTTCACCTTAGGTGTGGAGTCTCCACGCCACGATGTTCACGCCGACGGCTTACCGGCGCCCCATCTACATCAACATGTCAAGATATGGGAGCAGTGCAGCGCGCCAGTGCGGCTAGCGTGAATCTGTGAAACCCTTTGGTCTAGTCGGCTGGCACCACATTGGTTAGGTGGTCGCGACTAGATTGATAAACTTTTTTCAGGACATGGCACGGTCTTTCGCCACGGAACAAAGACGAAGAAGGATTAGCCGGTTGACTGGCACCATATATGGTCTCAACTAGCTTTCTTTGAAGTACATGTGCAGATGGTACATACCTGCACCAATCTACACCAACACTCAACATTGGGCTGCGACATGGTTAATGCGCCGAATCAATTTTTTTTTAAAGACTTTTCACCGACTTAAGTTCGATCAGCTTCGCGCTCGAACTTTAGTCGGTGAGGGGGCATTTGTTCGATGGGATTTTGTACCAAATAATGACCGATTTAAACACCTGTGTGTGCATGGTATTAAAAAAAGACAAAGGTAAACATGGTTACAATTAGTACTTATATAGATGTGCATGTACGTGTCTTTGCTTTGCTATACGTACAGGTACATGGACTAGTGCAACCATGCACCATCCGACAGGCTCCAAAGAGCGAAATAGCTACCACGCACGAGCCTGATTAGCTTGGGTCGAGCCATGCATGCAGCGGCCAGCTGGTTGTAAGCGCACGTACAAAATCAGCTAGCCAGTAAAACTCAAGAGTACAAGAGCTATACGTTTAAATGGTTTCGGCTCTCCTGGACCATCACGCGTCGGCCAGCCAGAGGGCAGGCCCACATGCAGCCATACAACAAGGTACGTATGATATGGTTATTAGTTCTTTGTGCAGGCGTGTGAGCCAAGAAGATCGAAGGAAGAGATAAGCAGTCGTACGTTCATATCTATCTCTAACTGTCCAAGAAAATCGATAGCAGTTTAAGGGCCGAAGCTACCCGTAGGTCTAGCAGCCGCCTATATATATACTCAGGCACGCCAGGGGCAGAAAGAGGAGGGGAGAGGCCGGCGGCCGGAGGAGGAGATCCGATCGCAAGAGCGAGAGAGAGGCAGAAGCTCACGGCTGGAGAGGGACCAGATCGAGACGTACAGCTGAGACGACACGGCCGCAGACTTTGGAGATCGCATCACGAAAAGAACCATGGTTGATTTTATCTCTTCCACCCTCTCCAACAACCGCAGATCATGCCGGAGATGACAAAACCAAGGCGCTGCCAGCGAGCAGAGCCCGCGGATGTGAAGCGAAGACGATGGAGCTGGCAGGGCTGCGGGCGTGCAGCACCACACCACGACCGTCTCCGTGAACCGAGTCGCCGAGCGCGACGACGTCAGAGCTGCCGACCCGGTGCCCTCTACACCATCTCCATGCCGGCAAGCCACACCGACTAAGGACGGGCGCGGGCGACGCCAAGGCGCTGCAGGTAAGCAGCCCATCACAACAGGCTTCATCGGAGCCTTCGAGGCAGTCGCAGCCATGGTGTTTATCGTGGCGCTGCCGGCAAGGACCAAGGAGGCCAGCGGAGCTGCCAGCGCACAGCCCGCCATCATCAGCACGGAGTCATCAGGGACCGAGGAGCATCTCCGCGGTCGGCAGGCGACGGCCACACATAGGCTCTTCTCAGGCGCATAGGTGAAGCGCTCCACGTACGGGCGGACGATGCACAGCTCGACCCCTGGCGTGAACATCACCGGTGTACAGGTTTGGTGTGGTCGTACATCCCGACGATTCTGCCTGCAGGTTACATTCGGCGGATACGTGTCTTCCCGAATAGATGTGAGTAACCTCGCGCTTGACGGATAGCAGCAAGATTGGATACAAGAAGAGTAGAAGATACAAGTCTGAAGCATCCATGCATGGACCAACTAGATGTCTACGTGACCACATCAAACACGTGATGTGCATGTCCCATGGACACAAGGACACAGTGTGTGCTACGGATGGACAAGACGACGGCACCGGTGGTTACTGGCGGGCACCCGGGCAACTCCTCCACCGATCCAGACAGCGACGCCCCGACTGCCAGCTTGCAAGCCGAAGTCATCTCCATGCGCCGAAGGCGCCGGTATCAAGCTGTCGGCATGCATCCGGACGCTCTCACTCTCTCTATGATGCCCAGGACCACGGCATCGGGGCTGCTGGCGTGCAGCCCGGCCTCCTCTCCACCTCCCTCTAACGGCAGCAAGACGGCAAGGCTGCTGATGTGCAGCCCAGCGTTCGCGCCACTTCACCCCCGAGCAGCGTCAAGGATCCCGAAGGACAGCCCGACGCCAAGACGGCGGCCTCAAAGACGAATGGTATTCGTCTTCTTCATCTCGATGGCGCCATCTCCATCAAATGCTAGCCATGCTGGGGGCAACGGCGGGGCTGTCGACATACAGGCTGGCGCCATCTCCACTCTGGCGGGCCGTATTGACGGACGACGGCAGGGCTGCCGCTTCAAGTCCGGTGCCTTCTTCACCACCACGAGACGCACCCAAGTCGACAGCCTCAAAGGCGCTCGGCGGCCGGTGCAACACATCGCCTTCCCCACCTCTAAGACACATAGATAGCGGCAAGACAACCGGCGCATGACGACACCATATCCTCTCCCACAGAGTCGCCGGCGCGCAAGACGGTGCCATATCCACCTCTACGACCCATAGGCGATGGCGGCGAGACAGCTGGCACGCAGCGTCCATCTCCACATCAAAGAAGGCGTCATCTCGGAAAGTTACTCTCAAGACAAGAGACGCGGGCTGCGGACGTGCTGCTCGGTGCCATATCCATCCCCGTGAACCGCAGCCGAGGTCCAGGGACTACCGGCGTGCAGCCGCTATCTTCTCTTCACATACAGCCTGGCGTACAAGTTTATCTCCATGGGTACTCTTCTCCGGCGGATGGGTGCAGCTCGACACCGGCCTACATACATACAGGTTGTTCCCCCACGCTCATCTCGGCGCACAGGAGCACCTCCCTCCGACGTGCGACTTTCATTCCATGAACAAGTGAAGACTGGCGCACAAGGGAAGCCGGGTAAACGCCGTAGTCGTCACTTCGGCTGCCGCCGTCGTTATCAACACCCACTGCCAATCGCGAGCGACGTGTGGCCAAGCTGTGCATGGCGAGGCAGAGCACCGGGATGATTCGATGGTGCACACCAAGAAGGGCATGACACGGGCCTAGCTGGTTGGCCAATGTTGCTATGTACATTCATGTGCAGCAATTGGCTACTAGCTATGTTCGTGCATGGTTGGCCAAAGTTGCATACGTGGTGCACTAGACCATGCACGTACCTGGAGCCGAGGTGGCGCAGCCATAGCTCGGTGTCGGGCGTACAGGTTCAACGCATCAAGCCGGCGTACAGGTGCGGGAGCCGGTGTACAGGTTCGGGCTGGCCCTCAACGTGCAAGGTTCAATCAAACATCTGATGTACAGGAGTAGCTCCGACCACAGATGTTGCGACCGAAGTACAAGTCGGACACTAGACCTCCGAGTCGGATCGACACTACCACTCCGTGATCCTGTGAGACGGTGCCTTTAGTCACGTCGGCTGTCGTAGACTCGGCGCCGTTCCGAGACGAAGGGACCGACCACGCCGGTCATGCCGATATGAGCGATATCGGTCTCCTTATAAAATACTCTCGCGAGGCATACCCCTTGCACATTCCGATGAAGCCGCTAAGTCATCAAGAAGTCCTAGCCGATCGGACTGCATCCATCTACATCAACAACTCTTCATCGCCGTTCAAGACCGACGAGGCGCAACGGCGAGGGCGGGCGAGGCCGGAGCAAAGGCCACGCTTTCAGCGGCGCGTGTACCGACGAGGACACGGGCTCTGCCGCTGCCCACACACACACACCATCACCACCACCATATATGCAGGACGTGAAGCGAAGACGACAAAGACGACCACGCGGCTTAATCGGAGGTGTCTCGCGGCGTAACCCGCGGGAGTAATTAACCGGGAGCCTTCCGAGGCCCCGGGAACCAGGAGATCGCACGATCGCCATTGTCAGGCTGGCCGCGCTAGTAGGCCACGGAGCGCAATATGTGGGAATTGTATTTATGATCTCTAAGATTAATAAAATATTGTTCCCTCCTCTTTGTTTTATTTATGTATTTACAATACACTGGCACGCCCGCACTTTTCCTTTATCTTACCGTACCTCGGTGCGCATGAGAGAAACTACCGCTCCCGCACATACTCGCGGAGGCGTCCTAGTACGTTTTTCTCGTGTCAAACAATTATTCATGGATATAAACAACGGGTATTTATGATATTGTACAATAATTATCCACTAGTTACACTAGAGTTATCCATGCTTCAACACGTAAGTTACCCACCCAATAATATAATATAAGTTATCCACCAAAAAAACATTAACTACATATAGAATACAAAAGTTATTTTAGCGGCTTGGCTTCATTACCGATCGTCACGAGCGGCGTACGGGCAACTCAACCTTAAAAGGGTATCGGCGTAGTAACCCAAATCAGTAGTCTAGCGGCTCGACTTTATCGCCCGTCGTCGCTATCGCAGCATACGAGCGACAAAGTCTTGAAGGTTGTTAGAATAGCGAGCATTCATTGCTCGTTGATGCTAACGGTGGCAAAGTCTCGGTGCCCTAACATTTATGCTACCGTGTACCAATTAAACTAGTTCGTAACTCATATTTAATTAATTGAACTAACTTATGTGTTAGGGGTGGATAACTTTTTGGTCCGATTTTTTTATCGAAACATATTAACATAGGATCTAGTTTCGAAAATCTCGTTGCGAGTAGCTCAACGGTGAGAATGGATGATAAATCTAAATGGTTTGATCTATAAAACATTTTGAATTTTCAATTTATAGGTGACTTTGATTTGTTTTCTTATTTAGTGGCATGCGTACCGGACAATGCAGTATACGCGCGTCACGGATTTAAAATTCTTAGACTGGTCGCTACCTAGATTTTTCGTAATTTTTAGATGATTCTAATTCGCGCGTTCACATTTAATGTTTTATATCGTTCCATTCAATCAACGGCAAAAAAAAAAAAATAGCCCGCCCGGTTTTACAACCACCGACCGGTCTGAATATTGTCCCGTCGCTATACCCGCGAAAGAAACCGCCCAAAGGCTGAAACCGAAAGGCGAAAGCACACTCCCCTGTCTCACCTCGCTGCCTCCGTCCTCGACCTGACTCGTCCCCGCCGCGCCGCCGCGGACGACTGGCCGGGCCCCTTCATCGGATCTCCTCGGCCGTCGGGATCGACCTCGTGCGCATCTCAGATGAGGTTCTTCTGAACTTCCCTGCGTTTTTTTTGTCGGGATTATCCGCGACAGGTTCGTGGGGTTCCATTCCGAGATTGTCGTGACTCTCTTAACCTCGAGGCTTGAAGTGATTTTGTTTTGATCAGCGATTGCTTTTGGTTTGGACATGTAAGGTTTCAGAACATTTTTTGGCAACGCGGGTTGAGGTTCGTTGTGGGGAATTTCGTGGTTTCGGGCGCTACGAGAGATCGGTAGTTTTCAGGGTTCACGAACCCTTGACTGTTCAATTCAATTGGTTTCGGATTTATGCTGATATTCTGTTCATTAATTTGTTGGCGGTGGGGATGTATTCCGTGTAATCAAGAGGGTATATGGCGTGTCCGGTCTTCAGATCAGTTAGATTCTATCTACGAATGTCTAGTTCGCTCTAACTAGTATTTCCAGTTATCTGACTTGAGAGGGAGTTTGTAGCTTGACGAGGGCTCTACTGGTGAGTTAGAAACCGGCAAACATCCTCTATTGTTCCCCTTTTCCCACCTGAAGATAATATTGTATGCCTTCCCTTTGATCAATCTGTCAAAAGTCTGGAAGTCTTCGCCCTGGATAACACTAATGTTAAGTACTGATCATGCCCAATTGAATTTTCTCTCAGCAAGGCTTTCATCGGGCCCAGCTTGTGGGTCTGAAAACCGGTACGGAATGGACAGGCAACAGAACCTTCCTCCTGGTTCAGTGCAGCCAAACGTTGCCTCTGCCTTCTATGCTGGCAAACCAGAGATCGCCGCAACAGCGGCAGAGCTCTCCCATGCACTTGGGCCACCCAGGACTGCTCCCCATGGTCAGCTCACGCCACTGTGGCCTCCAGTGCTATGGCCTACAGCAAAGCACCATATGCAGTTTCCTACTCCACCTCCAGCTAAGAAACTTCAGGTGCGGCGACGTTCATCTGTGCTGCCGCGAGATTTGCAATTGCCGGTTGCAGAGTCGCGGTCACCGTTGGTACAAGTGCAGCTCCCGTTACAACCAGTACCCCCAGTTCTGAAACAAGTGTTGCCGAAGATGGAAGTGCCGGTACTGTTGCCAATGCCTGCAACCTCTCTAGGCGGGTGAGCTCTCTCTCCCTGCTGTGTAATTTTAATGTTTATGTATGGTCCCAAGGCATATAATGAGATGGAATATTTTGTTGAAGAAATTGATATTGTAACTTACTATTTCTTCTGCATTGAATTTATTTCTTCTCATGTGAAGAATACTTACAGCTGGTATCATGTGTTTGGAAATTAATTGAAAATCATGTCCAAGTGTCCCCCCGTTTTTCCTCTGAAAGCAGGGAAGAGTTTGCTGGAAACTTATCTAAAAGTGTAGAAACTATTTAAGATCATGGGAAATATACCTTCTATGTGAAACTTAGTTGATTGCTCAAATCTTATTTCTTCAGGATATGGAATTCTTGCTATTCCTGGAGTGAAACATCATCTGAATCAAAATACAGTGCATCAAGGAGTAAAAGCTGCAACTGCAAGAACTCGAAATGTCTGAAGATGTAGGTTCCCTTAATTTTCTTCAGACAATGTGCAGCATAAGGATTGCGTTACTATGGAAGTTGTATTTTTGGTTACTCTTTTTATGACGTGGCCATTTTATCACCCATTAATATTAATGCTCATTTAATGTATGGTCTTTGTTGTGAAAATCTCATTGTGGTTGTACGTGCATCATGTGTGCGTCTGCCAATGCAAGACCCCAGCAATCTTCGATTATTTGTTCTATTTACTTGCATATTTTCTGTTCTAATTACTCTGAAGTTGGAGCCCGGCAAAGAACTGTTTAAGCATAAAGTATGGAACAGGAACTCTTGTTTGATAGGATCTCTAGATTTACTCTCATTGAAGAGAGGTGATGACACTAGGAGTTGGGGCAATTTTCTGGTTTTATTTCTCGCACAAACTCACACACAAATGTCATGCCAACCACAGGGGTTGGGGATACATATTTATAGGCTGCTAGCCAGCCAAGAATATGCTAAATGCTAGTCCAAGATGCTAGTCTAAGATGCTGCCTAAAAGCAGTCAAGGATGCTTGGTCCTTGCTGCTCCTACTGCCCGTCCTTGCTGCTAAAGCAGTCAAGGATGCTTGGTCCTTGCTGCTCCTAACTACCCGTCCTTGCTACAAGGACCATGTGTGTTACAGCCCCACAAAGACCAACAGTACAGAGACTTATTCATCATTCTCCCCCTAAGTCTTGTGCGTTGTCTTGTGGGAAGGCTGGACCATCCCAATCCTGGAGCAGAGTCCAAGGAACGTGATCCGCCCAAGAGGCTTGGTGAGCAGGTCTGCAAGCTGATCCTTGGTGTTGATGTAGCTCGCAGTGATGCTCCCTTCATCCAAACAGCGTCGGATGAAGTGGTACCTCAC
The DNA here is from genome assembly GCA_916181665.1 of Avena sativa. Lineage (NCBI taxonomy): Eukaryota > Viridiplantae > Streptophyta > Magnoliopsida > Poales > Poaceae > Avena > Avena sativa. The sequence goes on from OV702285.1 coordinate 20,584,569, forward strand.
TCGGATGTGCTTGCTCCGTTCGTGGAACACGGGGTTCTTCGCCAGGGCCAGAGCGGACTTGCTGTCCACCATGAGTTGCACTGCGCTGGTGTCTCGACCGAGGAGATCACCAAGCAGTCGAGCAAGCCAGAGGGCCTGAGTGCAGGCAGTGGAGGCCGCTATGTACTCGGCCTCGCAGCTGGACATGGCCATCACCTGCTGCTTGACTGACTGCCAGCTCACAAGGCACTTGCCGAGGAAGAAGAGGATCCCGCTTGTGCTCTTGCTGGTGTCGATGTCGCCGGCGTGGTCGCTGTCGCTGTACCCGACGAAGTGTGCCGCCCCAGGGCACCGAGGGTAGTAGAGGCCGTGGTCGAGAGTCCCCGCAACGTAGCGGACGATCCTCTTCACAGCCTGCTGGTGTTCCGTCGTTGGTCGCTGCATGAACCGACTAACGTAGCCGACAGAGAATGCCAAGTCCGGCCGTGTGTGGGCGAGATAGCGAAGGCTCCCCACAAGACGCCGGTACTGTGTAGCGTCCACCTCCTCCGCCGTGCTGTCGCGGCTCAGTTTCAGCCTCTCCTCCATCGGGGTGAGAGCTGGGTTGCAATCGGTGAGCCCGGCGAGCTCAACGACGCGCTTGGCGTAGGCGGTCTGTCGAAGCGTGATCCCGGAGTGGTCCTGGTGCACCTCCATCCCCAGGTAGAAGGAGAGGAGCCCCAGATCACTCATCTGGAAGGCGGCCTTCATTTCTTCCTTGAACGCCTCCACCTCTGCATCCTTGGTGCCGGTGATGACCAAGTCATCGACGTAGACACCTACCAACAGGGCATTTCCTCCATTGCCCCGTCGGTAGACGGCCGCCTCGTGCGGGCTTTGCCTGAAGCCCATCGTCTTGAGCGTGGAGTCCAGCTTGGCGTTCCATGCCCTTGGTGCCTGCCGCAAACCATAGAGAGCCTTGCATAGACGAAGTACCTTGCCCTCCTGGCCAGGAATCGCAAATCCCGGCGGCTGTTGCACGTAGACCTCCTCCTTCAAGTCGCCGTTGAGGAAGGCAGACTTGACATCCATGTGATGGACGCGCCAGCCCTCCTGAGCGGCTAGCGCAAGGAGGAGTCGCACGGACTCCATCCGTGCCACAGGAGCGAAGGCGTCGTCGAAGTCGACCCCCTCCTGCTGCAAGAAACCTCGGGCCACCAAGCGAGCCTTGTGCTTGACGATGGCGCCGGATTCATCCCTCTTCAGCTTGAACACCCACTTAAGGGTGATCGTCTGGTGACCTCGAGGGAGGTCAGCGAGCTCCCAGGTGCGGTTCTTCTCAACCGCATCCATCTCCAACTGCATCGCGGCTCGCCATGCCGCGTCTTGCTCCGCTTCTGCAAAAGACCGAGGCTCACCGTCGTCACATGCAAGTTGCAGTTGCGCCTCCAGGTTGCGTGGCTCCAGTCCCGGCACCGGCTGGTCGCCGAGAAGACCCTCCATCGTACGGTACCGCAACGGCTCGCCGTTGTAATACGCGTCGATGCGCTCCTCATCGTGAGCGAGCGGGGAGGCGAACTCCACCGGGCTGCGCTCAACGCGAGCTGGTGTTGGTGTAGACGCGCCCGGAGGTGTGACTGCTGGTGCTGGAGCACGTGGTGTCGGTGGCGTCGGCAGCTGTGGTGCCGTCGGTGTGACAGCCACCGGGACAGATGGAGACTTGGGAACTGAGGTAGGCGCGCTCGGCGAGGAGCTGCCTGCTCCCCCGGCTCCCTCGAAGTGGACGTACTCGACAATGAAGTCTTCATACGTCGGAGTCGAGCCATCATCCACCGCCTTGTCCCACGTCCACCCTCGCCCTTCGTTGAACACAACATCTCGCGCCGTGCGCACACGCTGTGTCTTCGGGTCGAGGATGCGGTAGGCCTTCGAGCCCTCCGCGTAGCCGATGAACACTCCAGGAGTGCTCCTGTCGTCGAGCTTGCCGATGTGGCCGAGCTCCTTGGCGAACGCGAGGCAGCCGAAGACCCGTAAGTGGGAGACCGCCGGCTTGCGCCCATGCCAAGCCTCGTACGGCGTCTTGCCGTCAAGTGCCTTCGTAGGTGAGCGGTTGAGGATGTAGACGGCTGTCAGCACCGCCTCCCCCCAGAAGACAGCCGGCATCCCTCTCTGCTTGAGGAGGGCCCGGGCCATCCCCACAACCGTCTGGTTGCGCCGCTCGACGACGCCGTTCTGCTGCGGGCTGTAAGGGGCGGAGTAGTGGCGCTGAATGCCCTCATCAGCGCAGTACGACGCGAATTCAGTTGCTGTGAATTCGCCGCCGTTGTCGGTGCGCAGCACGCGCAGCTTGTAGCCGCACTCCGCCTCTGCAGCAACCTGCGTACGCCTGATGGCGTCCGCTGCTTCTCCCTTGCTGCTGAGAAGCACCACCCGCATGTAGCGGGAGAAGTCATCGACGAGCAACAGGAAGTAGCGTCGTCCTCCCGGTGTGGCTGGAGTCACCGGTCCACACAAGTCCCCGTGCACGAGCTCGAGCTTCTCCGTAGCTCTGAAGCTCGCCTGCTGGGGGAAGGGGAGTCGCCTCTGCTTCGTCACCACGCAGACGTCGCAGAACTGCTCCACGTGTTCGAGGCACGACATGCCTCGCACCATCTCCTTGCTGCTGAGCCGCTTCAGAGCCTCGAAGTGAAGGTGCCCGAAGCGCTCGTGCCACTGCCACGCCTCGTCGTCCCGACGGGCGGCGAGGCAGAGGGGCTGTGCCACCTGCACATCAAGGACATAGAGCCGATTTGCGCCTCTAGTTACCTTGGCAAGAAGGCGACGATGGCGATCCCAGATGCGCAGGATCCCGTGCTCGATCAGCACGCGCGAGCCGTTCTCATCCAGCTGTCCCAAGCTGATGATGGAGTTCCTCAACGCAGGGATGTAGTAGACACCGGTGAGCATCCCGTGCTCTCCGGTCTTGGCGGCGAAGATGACGGAGCCGACACCCTGAATCTCCACGGCGGAGGCATCTCCAAACTTGACGGAGCCTCGCACGTCGGAGTCGAGCTCGGCGAAGAACTCCCGTCGACCAGTCATGTGGTGGGTGGCGCCGGTGTCAAGGCACCACCCGCCAGTCTTGTCGCTGCCGGAGCCATCGCCGAGAAGGGCGTGTGCCTTTGGCTCGTCGAGGTGGAGGGGAGCCGCTGCAGTCGGTGCCGCAGGGCGTAGCTCGATGCTCGCATGAGCCATGAACAAAGCCGGCTCCTCCTCTCCTGCCTGTGCGACGTGGGCCTGGCCGCGTCGTGGCTGTCGACACTCCTTGGCCCAATGGCCAAGCCGGCCACAGTTGTGGCAGGCGTCATCCTGGGCCAACTTGGGCCTGCCGGCGGCGCCTCCCCGGGCACCTCCGCGGGCGCCACCTTGCACCCTGACCTGGCCGTCTTTGCCCCCCTTGCGCGGTTTGCCGCGCCTGCGGCCACCTGATGCGGAAGAGGACTCCCCCTTCTTCCTGTCACCGTGGCCGGCATCCCACCGCTCCCGAGTGAGGAGCAGCTTCCCAGCAGTGGTGATGGACCCCGAGGGAAGCTCTGGCTCGTCGAAGTCGACGACCTTGAGGCGACCGATTGCCTCCTCGATCGACATCGTGCTGAGGTCCAGCAAGGATTCGATCGAGCGAGCTATCTGCCTGTACTTCGTGGGGACGCAGCGAAAAAGCTTCTCGACAGCTTTTTCCTCGTTGTAGGTGGCGTCGCCGAACCGCTCCATCTTCTGCAGCAAAGTGTTGAGACGGAGAGCAAAGTCGTCGATGTCCTCACCTGGCTTGAAAGCCAGGTCATCCCACTCCTTGCGGAGGGCCTGCAGAGCGGCCTTGTGAGCACGGTCGCTGCCGATGCGCGACACAGCGATGGCCTCCCAGGCCTCCTTGGCAGTCCGCTTGTTGGAAAGCGAGAACTGCATCTCGGGCGGGACAGCGGCGAGGAGGGCGTCCAGCGCCCGTCGATCGTCATGGTGGTCGACGTTGGCATCCTGGACTGCCTCCCACATGTGTCGCACCTGGAGCCGGACCTTCATGACCGCGGCCCACTCGACGTAGTTGGTTTTGGTGAGGGTAGGCCACCCAGCACCGGGACCAACGTCCCTGACCACAGCCCGGACCTCGTAGAGGCCACGGTCTTGGTCGTTTCGGCCGCCGCCGCCGTGCGCGCCTCCTCCTGGAGCTTCACCGCCGTGCGCGCCTCCTCCTGGAGCGCCACCGCAGTGCGCGCCTCCTCCTGGAGCGCCACCGCCGTGCGCGCCTCCTCCTGGAGCGCCACCGCAGTGCTCACCTCCTCCTGGAGCGCCACCGTCGTGCTCACCTCCTCCTGGAGCGCCACCGCCGTGCGCGCCTCCTCCGGGAGCGTCACCGCAGTGCTCACCTCCTCCTGGAGCGACACCGCCGTGTGCTTGGGCATGCTCGGATGCCCACCGCGCCGTCCGCTCGTGGGCTGTGTCGACGCTGCTTCCGCCTGAAATGGAGCCGCTGATGCTGCCGCGCAGAGCCTGGGCCTCTGCCGCTGCTGTACGTGATGCCTCCACCGCTGCCGCTGCTTCTGCCTCCGCTCTGGCTGCTGCCAGTTCCACCGCTGCCAGTTCCACCGCTGCCAGCCTTGAAGCCCTGGCTGTCGCCACAACGGCTGCTGCTGCCGCTCGCTCACGCTCCTCTGCCGCGGCGAGCTCGGCCTCCTGCCGACGCCGCACGCTCGAGGTAGCCGAGTGCTGAGAGCGACCTTGGGACATGGCTGGCCGCTGGGGGGCTGTTGCGTGGAGGGAGAGCTGCTGCTAACGAGCTGCTGCTCGAATGCGCGGAAGGGGAGAGGCCACCAGGGACAGCTTGAGCTGCTGCACTTGCCCGCTGGGGCTGCTGCACACCCGGTGAAGGGGATGAGCAGGAAACACTCAACCTACAAGACAACCTGGCTCTGATACCACTTGATAGGATCTCTAGATTTACTCTCATTGAAGAGAGGGGATGACACTAGGAGTTGGGGCAATTTTCTGGTTTTATTTCTCGCACAAACTCACACACAAATGTCATGCCAACCACAGGGGTTGGGGATACATATTTATAGGCTGCTAGCCAGCCAAGAATATGCTAAATGCTAGTCCAAGATGCTAGTCTAAGATGCTGCCTAAAAGCAGTCAAGGATGCTTGGTCCTTGCTGCTCCTACTGCCCGTCCTTGCTGCTAAAGCAGTCAAGGATGCTTGGTCCTTGCTGCTCCTAACTACCCGTCCTTGCTACAAGGACCATGTGTGTTACAGCCCCACAAAGACCAACAGTACAGAGACTTATTCATCATTGTTTGGCGCATGCCCCTTTAATTTCGTGAATGGGTTCTTAGAATTATTACAGTAACGGGATACTGCATTGTTTGTGAGGACTTACATTACTAATGAACTCCTTTCATCCTCTCAAGTCAGTTGATGGCCCCTTACTTTTTTAATAGATATGAAATGACTTGGATCACTTTTAAGTCACAATTATACTTATTGGTCTTTTGATTGAATGCATTTGTAGGTATTGTGAGTGTTTTGCTTCAGGCAGATACTGCAATGATTGCAACTGCAAAAAATGTTCTAACAGTATTAGTCATGAGGCTGCCAGGCAGGATGCTATCAATGTTGTAATGGAAAGGAATCCTGTGGCCTTTATGCCCAAAATTGGGAATATTCCTCCACATACATCCCAGAACCGTGAGGTAAAGCACAATGTATCTTTTTCGAAGAATAATTTGTGTTTTTCTCTAGTTCTGTAGTTGCTGAAGAGCTTGGCTATCTGTCTCATTTTTTAAACTAATTTTCTTGCTTTTTCTAATTTTTTTTCTTGTCTGCATGCAAAACTTTGAACACAATGGAGGAAAAACATGAAGAGGCCTTATGAATAACATTGCAAATAGTGTGCTGTGGCAGAAACTCATATGTCATTAGAGAGTCACATTTTTATTTTTACATGTACTATATATTTTTGTGAGTTTTATGCAGCAACAATGACAGAAAACACAGCCCCTTTTTGATCATATAGAACTTGTCACTATTAGCAAGTAATGAATGAATTTCTATTACACTTCTTCTGGGGTACATTGCTTAAAACTGACACTTCTTTTTGGGTACATTGCTTAAAACTGACAAATTATAGCGTGGTTTTCTGCTAGCAATCAATAATCATTGACTCTAAGCTTATATCATGAGACAGTAGTCATATGTGAAACAAGCCAAGTGCTGAGTTGCATACCGATATGTTTGCATTATCATGTCATGTAAGAAATCCATTCTCTATTTACATCCCAGTATAAAGCAGCGGAAGGCCCTCACGTGGGTAAGCACATGAAGGGGTGCCACTGCAAGAAATCAGAGTGCCTGAAGAAATATTGTGAGTGCTTTCAATCCAATGTTATCTGTGCAGAGAACTGCAAATGTCTGGATTGCAAGAACTATGAGAGCAGTGAAGATAGGAAAGCAATACGCCGTATTACACAGCAGCATGCTGTCTATGTACAGCAGGGGCAGAAACTTTCTATGAAGGGAATTATTGGACCATCTGCAGTTCTTTCTCATGCAAAAGAAAAGTTCCCCACTCTCTCAATGGCTCCATTGGGCAGAGATCAGGCCATTAGCAACAATGATTGTTCACAAGTAATTCCTTTACAGCATGCTTATTTTTCATGACTTGCCCTTTCGCCATATGACTTACAAAGCTATTTAAGATAGCAGCCAAGAACATGGTGTCTTGTGGATAGGCAACTGAATATTACTATCACTAAGTTAAATGCTAAAACATATCTTTTGGATAAAATAAAAGGTAAACAAGAAGTTAAAAATCTGGTTTAACATACACTTGGTTTTGCCCCCATTTCAGGTGATTTCCCCTTCGCTCACTTCCGTTCCTATAGGAGGCACTAAAATTCCTGTCAAATTAGGATTGCACGGAGTTACTTACAGGTGACATTCTGCCATGATTAGAGCCGATTTCTCATTTGCACTCCTTTCTCTTTATTGTCTAATACATTGTTCTTATCTTCCTCAAGGCCACTTTTAGCTGATATTATCCAGATAGAGAATGTCAGTGAGCTCTGTAAAGTTTTGATTCAAGTATCAAATCAAGCTGCCGGAGCATTCTTAGGTATTGATTTCTCCAAAATAGTAAACATACCATTGATCCTGTTATGTGGTTCATTAGACAAACATTACTGAACTGTGTTATGCTTGCTAGAACATACTATTCTTCTATGGCCATGCCAATCATCTTGTGGCCATATTTTACTAAATGACTTTTTTTTTTGAGGAAATACTGAATGACTTCTTGATTTACCATCAAATAGTGGGAAACAGACCTTTTCACATACAGTTCAGGGGATTTGCTTTGGTTCTCCATGTAAAGTCGTAAAATAAATTTTGTACATACCTTAAAAGTAGAAGTGGCTATCTGACACTGTGGGCAAATCTTCTCGATTAGTACCAAGTGCTCGTAAGATGCTAGCGAGGAACTTTGGATGTTTGCTTCTGTGTTTGGATGAGAACCAGCACATATATAACTTTTGTTGCTAGTGATATACTTCACTGAAGGATTTAGTGGTGATAAATGCCAATTTGTATTTACTTCTTATCAGGATATATTTTCTCAACATCTCATTACTATTTCAGATTCAGGTTGTAAGGAGAATACTAACAGAAGAAAGTTAGATCGAGCACAGAGTTGCCTTTCCTCTACAAACCATGACCCGGAAGCAGTTCAGAAACAACATGATGAACACGTGTGCTCAACAGAAAACAGTTTAATTGCGGTTCCTGTTACTGAAGAAAGGTCAGGAATCTCAAGTTCAGACCCTTCTAATACATGGAAGGATAACAGGAGACCTGTGTCCCCTGGAACCCAGGCACTGATGTGTAATGAGCAAGATGAGCTTTTCTGGACATCAAGTGTTGCAGCTGCAATCCCCTCGTCCACCAAAGAGAAATTGCCAGACATTTACAAAGAGCAAGAGAAGCTTATCCTGACAAACTTGCTTCACTATCTTCGTGATCTTTCAAACTGCGGAAGACTTCAAGGTGAGTGCTGGCAGCGGCACGACGTTACATCGAGTTCTGTAGATACAATAGTTGCCATTATCCAAATATGAGATGCTGAAAGCATCTAAACCTCTAGTTATTACTATTTGACACCTTTTTTGGTAATCAGCACTATGCCAAATAAGTATCCAGCATATTTAACTGCCTTTTGTTTCTGCAGAAGAGAAACTCCCTTTGATGTCATTAAAGTGCCATGAGCAGACTTCTGTGGGCAGCATCTACAATTCGTCCATAACAAGGGTCGGATAGGTTGCTAGGGTCGGACAAACAATATGGTAGCCTCTCCATTCTCCAGCAAGTATCAAGTCAGCAGATCTCTACTAAATGGGAACGTGTCAATCGAAGAACTAGAGATCAGCAACTTAGTTCATTTCCTGCACAAAAAGGCACCGACGTGGCATGGCGAACCTTACACTTCCCTGACAGAACCTGATCGATGTACTCTATTTGATTTGAGGTTGACTCACTTCATAGATGCCTAACCCTTCTATTATTAGCCTTCATTTCATTTACAGTCTTGAATTATCTGCTTACCAAATATAGTCTCACCATCTTGGACATGAGCAACTATATCGAATGTGTGCAACGATTGTACATCAATATTTCTTGCCAAACTTTTGAAGCCGCCCTGTTTATGCTTGCTTCCTGGTGTTTCATCTTTTGGTTGGAGGAACTTCTGTTGTTTTCCTCCAAAGGCAAAGGAATTGCGTGGCAACTAGCCAGCTTGGCTCTGTAATTCGACAGAATAAGAGGAGGAAAGAACAAATAATGACATGAAAACCCGACCTTAGCTCAGTTGGTAGAGCGGAGGACTGTAGTTGTTGCAGATAAAATCCTTAGGTCACTGGTTCGAATCCGGTAGGTCGGATATTTATTTTATCATTTTGAATTTCTTACAAATTGAATTTTCAGAAACACAAGAGGCGAGAGACATGTCGTTGGACATTCTTTTTTTTTGACAATCAATATCACGATAGAAACTAATTTTACGGATAATTTTGAAAACTTAATTTTGCCACGGATAATTTTGAAAACTTAATTTTGAATTCAAATTTTCAGGTATCTCGTGATTTCGGTAATCGCTTGGTATCTAGAGAAATACCCAATATTCACCACGTCGAGGGAGCTGCAGGCGCCTCCTTGTTTCGCCGCCGTCTGCAGGAGGAGGCCGAGCGCCTGCCGGCTCCTGCCGACGTCACATAGGCCCTTCAAAACAAAGGAGTACGAGAAGGCGTCGGGCGCGCAGCCAAGCTCGGACATCCTGTGAAGCAGCGTGCTCACGGCCTCGTCGGTGCGTTTTGCGTAGCAGAGGCACTTGAGGAAGGCGTTGGCGGTGATCTGGTCTGTCTTGAGACCTGTTCTGAGGAGGCGGCCGAAGATGGCGAGCCCTAGGTCCGGGTGACGGGCGCGGCAGCAGCAGTCCATTATGGTGTTGTAGGTGTGGACTGAGAGAGGTGCGACGTCCTCTCGATGCACGCGGTTGAAGAGCGCCACGGCGAGCGCGGGGCCTTCTCTGCCGGCCGGCACGCGTGCGAGCGCTGCAAGGAAGGCGTTCAGGGAGCGGGTTTGGACTGGGTTGGACTGCCGTAGCAGTTCGTCGAACAGGTGGTGTGCGTCTTCTGAGCTGAGCTTTCCTGCTCGGGCACGCTCCGTGGCCGCGGAAAACGCGGCGACGGGAGACCAAGATGCCGAGGGTGGCGAGGTGGAGGAGACTAGGGGGAGGCAGCGGCGCAGGGTGCTGGCGACAAGCTCGTCTGACGAGGTCTTCAAGCCCGCCCTGAGAAAGCGGCCGGAGAAGGCTAGCGCCAGGTCCGCGCGACGCGCCCGGCAGCAGCATTCGATGAATAGACAGTAGGCGTGGTCCGTGAAAGCCGCCACTTGCCGGCCGGCGTGGACGCGGCTGAAGAGGGCGCCGTCTGTGCAGGCGTCGGAGGCCGGTGCGCGGGCGAGCGCGGCAAGGAACCCGCGCATGGAGCGCTCGGGGAGCGGGGTGGCATCATGGCGTAGCAATTCGTCGAACAGGTGGTGCGCGTCTTCCGGTCTGAGCGTCCCGGCGCGGGCGCGCTTGGTTGCCAAGGCAAAGGCGGCGACGAGGGAGGAGCGGGGGCGGTGGCGGTGGAGCAGGGACGTGGGCTCGGCGGTGGAGTGGAGACGAGCCATCGCATCAGGTTGGCTTGGAGGATCTCGTGTCCGTGCTGGACAGAGGTCGCGGTTCGTGCGTGCGTGCGTATTGGATGGACTTGAACGACTTGGGACTTCGGAGGGAGGGAGTGTGCTGTTATTATTTTGCAACACGGCCTTAAAAAGGTCAGCTGTCGTCCAGGAAGAGATCATGCAGTACGCACTGTCCAACTTGCGCATTACTCCCTCTGTTTCAAATTACTCCGCCGGCGCGCTTATGTAGGTGAACTAGTACTCCCTCATTTTTTATTCAAAAAAATTCTCGAATTTTTAAAATAGATAGTATAAAATATGTATTACGTATACCAAAAATTCTAAGAATTTTTTGATGAAAAATGAGAGAATACTAGGCCACCTAGGTAAACGTGCGCGCGGAGTAATTTGAAACAGAGGGAGTACTATTATTGAGAAAAAAAAACGGCGCTGCTATACGTACGACACATTTGCTTCCGATTTTCGTCCGATGCTACTTGGGAGACGCGCGGGATGCTTTGCTCCGAGTCACACCGATTCTTTTGGGTTTGGGCCGGGTCTAGGCACCAGCACTGCTGTTGGTTGGCCTCACCTCTTAAATTACATTTTTTTTTCTTCCTTATCCCCTCTTCTGGTACTTGTACGAACTGTTCTAGGATGGATGTTTGAGATAAGATTCAGCAGCAAAGTCGTCCTCGATTGGCACCACGCCGCGCAAGCATCGCCGTTTCTCGCCGTCCCGGCTCCATGCTGCTCCTTCCGTCAAGGCATAGAGGCAAGCTCATACCGAGAGAGGCTGCAGTGTAGAGGCGAGTAATGGCTAGGCGCATGACTGCAGGGAGAAGGGCGTTGTTTGATGGCTTGATGATGGGAGACAGATGCAAGCTTCAATGGCATATGTGAGTTGCAGTTCATTTCATTTTCACTGAATTTTTTTTCTTTGGCTGGATTTTCCAAGAAATTTGACTAGCAAAATGCGGTGAATGAAGTTGTCCCTGTACTCTACTTTCAGAAATTTGACTAGCAAAATACATAGATGTTTTCAGTTTTAGCCAAAAGAACATCTCCATGTCATAATATTAAACAGAACAACATAGTACTTTGAACTAAATGAAGAAGGGTAGATCAAGATTCTTTCTCCCAAGGAATATAACATAGTACATTGACAGCAGCTAGCAGATATTATGACATCTGGTGCTACTAGAAGATTGTTCAATCCTTTCAAAAGTGTTCCATAGCGTGTCCCTTTCATTCATTCAGATCAGCAGCTAGCAGATCCATGACATTTTCCATTCCCTTCAAAATTTAAAGAACCCAGTTAGCCGTAGACAAATACTTTCTACCAAAAAAGAGTTAATAGTTAAGTGTAGAACCTGGAGAATATCAACGTCGAACATTGTATGAGCTGCTGGAGCATGTGTATTTGTTTGCAGTTCCTAGAACAAGTAACAATGCCTGAGTGTCATATGCATTAGCATATTTACTGTAAAATTTCCAATGCTCAAAGTAAGTACCTGAAACTCATTTGGAAATAAACAGGAACTTCCAGCCTCATATCCTTCGCAACGAGTATTTCCCTAAAGAAAAGAGCTTGCATTAAGGGGAATGCGCTAAAAAAAATAGAGTACCTGTAGCTGAAAGAAGGATTACCGATGTTTGTTGCCAACTCCAGAGACTAGTGTCTTGCCCATTTTTGATTTGCTGTTTTGTTTCTGCTATAAGACAGTTCGTACACTTTAGCAAGTTATAACATAAAGAAATAATATAGCTATGGATTGAGATACCTTTTTCTCTTTTTGACTTGGCACTTCATTTGTACTTTTTGGTACTTTTTGCTTCTTCGCTCTTAATCTTTTGACCACTTGATCTACTTTTGATATCTTTCTCTTTGAAGGAGGGCGGCCAACACTACGAACAGGAATTGGGCTCAGTACAAGTTTTTCTTTGTTTAATGTCACATCATCATGCTTTGATGTTGAATCCTCCTCCTGAACTTCCTGGTTAGTACGGTACATGTCAATCTTTCTTTGTAGCTCATTAAGGCCATCCATCACCAAGGCATATAGTACATCAGACTCAGCCCCATTTTCTGCCACTTCACGAGAACGTTTGCACAAATTATCATAACGTTGCACAACTGGAGTGTTCAACATATCATCATATGAACATTTAATGATGGTGTGTTTGCGCTTGAAATCCTTTCTCCATCGCTGCAATATATACCTAGAAGGTACTTCTGTAATCTCCATAAGCGCAAGCACAGAAATGATGTGGCTACACAAGATGCCTCGAAATTCAAATAGCCTACAAAGACAGTGCACATCACATTCCCCTTGGTCGAACAAGACAGTGAATTCTAAAGTAACCTTTTTCTCTTTAATCTCGCCATCCTCTCCTTCAAAAAAAATCTTCCGGTCCTCTCTGACTCTAAATGTAAATATGGTGTTTTCTTTGTTCAGCCGAGTTGGGTAGCAATAGATTTTACCTCTTAATTTCTCTTGAAACTCTTTAAATTTTGCATTTGTGTATGTGACCTGAAATTGCCTCTCGAAGTCATAGTGAGTAATGCATGGAATTACCTCTTGGAACGACTTAGAATCAGCCTTGTTTTCTTTCTCTACCTTATCTCGTAATGCATTTTCATATTGCTCCACAAATTGCTTCAAACTCGTTCTAGCATGAACGTAACCATCAAAGAAAGAATTCACACTCTCACTCCTTTGTGTTGAAGACATTCCTGCCCAAAAAGTATCTTTTACATATGCTGGTGCCCATCGATTTTTGTTATCATACAATCCAACAAGACATTCATTGTCCTGAAGATCATATTTCTCGATCATCTTTAGCCAAGCTGTGTCAAAATCATGTTTGGTCAAAGGAATTATACACCACATTAGACAATGTATATTTGATATTCTCAAACTTTTCATACCCACTCAGCTTTTCGGGGATCTTCTTCATGATATGACATATACACCATCTATGACGAGCCAGCGGGAAAACTTCTTCAATTGCATTCTGCATTGCTTTGCACCGGTCGGTGATTATAGCATTTGGTGGGTTGTTTGACATACAACATAGCCAAGATTTAAATAACCAGACAAAAGTCTCAGTGTCTTCATTAGACAAAAGACCACAACCTAGCAAAACTGATTCACCATGGTGATTTACGCCAACAAAAGGAGCAAACGGCATCTTGTACTTGTTTGTCAAATATGTAGTGTCAAATGTGATGACATCACAATAGGATTCATATGTGGCCCTACTTCTTGCATCTGCCCAAAATACATTTCTTAGTCGTCCATCCTCATCCACATCCATAACATGAAAAATATATGGATCTTTTGACTGCATACGGAGAAAATATTGATAAACAGCATGTGCATCTCCGGCACCAAGCTTCAGCCTTCTTGTCTCTTGCAAATAATTCCTACACTCCTTTTCACCAAACTCAAGCTTGTCATAGCCACCGGCTTGCATAACAAGTGAACCAAAATTCTTGTTGATACGGATTCCAGCTTGATCATTCAATTCAAGCATTCTCTTGGCATGCAAGTCCAATTTCTTGTGACTTCTTAGAAATCTGGCTTTGCTTGGACTTATAGGATGATTGTGGTCTAGTGTAACAGAAGTAATGCAAAACTTTTCTCCACGGCGAGAGAAATTACTCTTAGCTGGACATTGTATCCTTGTCGATGGATTAGGTTTGAATGAGTTTTTTGATGAGTATTGAGCCTTCCCTTGTCTATTACATGCAAGAGTAAAATAATTAAGCCTGTTGTCCTCACCATTTCTAGTGGTTCTTCTTACTACACCAAAGCCCTTCTTTTTTGCATAACCTTTGTAGAACCTAACAGCATCATCCTCACTATCAAACATGATCCCCTTCTTAGGTTCCAACATCATCATCGGCTCTACTTGTTTGCCATTTGAAGAATCCTCAATCTCCTCCACGATGAAGACATCTTCATCATCTTCATCAAATACCAAGTTATGTTGATCTATTACTTCATCTGAAGTAAAAATTGGCTCCATCAACTACCTAAAATTGCAAATCGAACTCGATTTAGATGTGGATGATACTAACTTGTGCAAGCCCTCATAGATTGCAGCAGCGCCATAATTTTTATGGAACAGATCTGATTCAAACAATGCAAAAGATACATACCTCGTATTGTTTGGAGGCCCTTATTATATGCCCCTCTAATCAATCTTCTTTGTGCTGGTGCAGATTAGATGTGGATGAGACTGATTCGCATATCAACAAGGAAGAGATCGTGAAGAAGATGAGCCGTCGTGTTTTGGAGGGAAGAGGAGGAGGCGTGAAAAGTAAGAGAGGGAAGAGGAGTAGTCGTGGGCAGGATTTGGTGGGGTTAGGGTAGAGTATTAATGGTTGGGTTTGGGTTTGGGCTGGACTTTGGGCACGAGGTAGGAATAAATTATTCGTATCGTAAAGTTATCGGACGCAAACGTTCGTACGTGAAGCAGTTTCGGAGAAAAAAAAGCCTGCACTACTCGGAGTCCAGGGCTCGGGGATCAAATTTCATAGCAGGCACAGTACGTGGTGTACTCGAAAGAGGTCCAATGGGGATTTGTTGGAGCAGCACGCCAAGGTCTGGCTAGACTGACGGTCCAAAGAAGTGATGAATCGCTACGTGCGCTAGCCTGTTTATTGTTCCGAGTCATGTCTTCATCAAGCTGGAGGAGTTAGCTAGAGATCAGGATGTTGCCAGAAACCAGTCTGGGTTTCACTTCGCAAGATCGACTGACAGCCGATATCGCCGCAGAAGAGGATATATATACCAACAGTCATCAGGTATTATAAGTCTGATGATCAATCAAAGCCTCAAGGAGCTAGATGACCTTGTTTCATCTGATCTTTCAAGCCAATATAGAAAGCCAGGAAACATGACCATATACACACATGCGGAGCAATTGGCCGCTCTGCCTGTTCTCTATGGCTCCTGGAGCTTCAGGAATGCAGTAATGTCGGGAGGAAAGGAGCAGGAGGCAGCATGCTGGAAGCTTGGATCGGCACGCTACTCTTATCTCATTTGGCCAAACACGCCTCAAGGATGCCTGCGTGTGGCCTCTTATTCGCGTCGCCATCGTCATGTTTATAGTACTAGTAGACAGAGGCCAGGGGGTCAGCTGCTAATCCACCTCAACACCATCATTACCTTTCATATTTTTAAACTTAATAATAATCTATTCCTCTCTGAAGCAAAGGAAATAACTGATGATAAGTATTTAGATCAACCTTGTGCAACCAGTCATTACAAGCATGCTGTTTCCAGTTCAGTTATGTTGACCCTCAAGCCCTTACAAACGTCTTTCTTGCAACATAGAGCTTAGTGTCTTTCCTGGTCCTAAAACATGTACCAAGAGTATAGAGGCAACATCCATCTAGACCTCCAACACCACACATCAAACATTTGTGAGCACGAAGCATAAGACCTTCTATCAGGGCCCGTCATCTATTCTGGAAACGATATAATACCCTTTCATGATGGTATTACCCAAAATAAAAATACTCCAAGCAAGTAAAATCTTGCACACCTTAGGCATTATGCAAACAGAAGTACTCTACAGAAGTAGGAAATTACAGCATTAGTCTGGAGGAGTCTTCAGAAATCTACTATCTGACTGAACTGTGTTGGCTTATGTCCAGTATTTTATTTCAGATGCAAATCGTTTCTGCCCATCCTAGCATACGACAAAACAATAACAGTGAATATGCATTGTACCTGACTACATCATAAAATCCATATTTTGCAGGAGCAATTTTATGTTCTCGCAATATTTGCGTTCCCTTGAAAGGAGAGACATCAGCAATAAAGAAGTTAAATCTTTTATGCAAACATTTCTTTGAATGGAGCCAAATCATCATTGATCCTTCCATTTCTAGAATATCCATCAACATGTGTTCTATACGGAACATGATTAGGCTCAGTCTGACAATGTCAACTGATACCATGGCATTATGTAATCCAGATGCTTTTTCTGTATTACCGACCATGTCTATGCAGTACGCGTTAATCAGTGAATTAGCTGAATAACATCAGGCCTCTCGCATATGGGTATAACCAAGTCAAATATATCGTGTGCATCCACAACCTTTCCTTCTTTCCATAGATTATTTATTTATTACGAAAAGCAGAATGCACCTTAAGGGCAATGAATGCATCAGTACATTATTTGGAAAAATTATGAACAGATGCATACTCCCCAGAGCAAACATCTGACTGAACTTGTCCACAGAACCAGCCAGCTACCATTCTGTTAGGTATTACAATAGAATTGTGGAATACATCAGGGCCTACTTCGTGCTCCCCCATTTCAGTAAATATGAGCATAGCTTCTTCCATTGTACCACATTTATAATATGCATCAATTAGTATGTCAAGAACATGGCAATTGGCTAATTGAAGAGATTAATCATATCAACAAAGCATCCTTTTAGTGGCATACCCGCGCAGCAGAATAGAGTATGTGAAGACATCAGGTTTGTGGCGCATGGCACTTGGCAGTCATGGAATCAAAAACTCCTGCAGCTTCATGGTGCCTTCCATGCTTGTGAAGGGGGGTAATTAACGATCTCCAAGTAATGATATCTGGTCTAAGACCCTGGCTTTTCATTTCTCTAAACATTTTACTTGCCTCTTTCCACTGGCCCAAAGTGGAATATCCATGTATCATGCTATTATATGTCACTACATCTGGTTGAACACCATTATCAATCATCTGCCGGAGGAACAACTCTGCCTTGTCCATTGCTCTGGCCTTGCACGACGCATCAATAACCGAGGTATATGTCACCACATTAGGCATAAACCCTTGCTTCTTCATTTCATGGAATAGATGGAACGCCTTGCTTACTTCGCCTTCCTTAAAGAAGCCGTCGATCACCGTGTTATATATCACCACACTGAGTGAGCAGGTACCTCCTTCTTTCACCGCCATTTGGAGAAGGTCAAGGGCCTGCTGGCTCCTGCCATCATCACATAAGCCCTTTGCAACAATGGAATATGAGAAGGCACTAGGCGCACAACCTAGCTCAGGCATCCTATGGAATAGATTGCAAGCCTTGCTTACTTCGCCTTCCTTAAAGAAGCTTTTGATGACCATGTTATATTGCACCACACTGAGTGAGCAGGTAACTCCTTCTTTCACCACCAATTGGAGAAGGTCAAGCGCCTGTTGGCTCCTGCCATTATCACATAAGCCCTTCACAACAATGGAGTATGACAAGTAATTAGGTGCACAGCCAAGCTCGGACATCCTGTGAAGCAGCACGTTTACAGCCTCATCTGTCGATTTTGTGTAGCAGAGGAAGTTGAGGACGTTGTTGGCTATAATCTGGACTGTCTTCAGACCCATCCTGAGGAGGCGGCCAAAGATGGCAAGCCCTAGGTCTGGGCGACGGGAGTGACGACAGCAGTCCATAACGATACTGTAGGTGTAGACTGAGAGAGGCGCCACCTGCAGGCCTTTTTCTCGGTACACGCGGTTGAAGAGAGCCACGGCGAGAGCGGGGCCATCTCTGCAGGCGTCGGAGGATGGAGCATGGGAGAGCGCCGCAAGGAAGGCGTCCAGTATGCGCTGCGGGACAGGGTTGGCCTGCCTCAGCAATTTGTCGAACATGTGGTGCGCGTCTTCTGGGCTGAGCATCCCAGCTTGAACACGCTCTGTAGCCACAGAAAACGCGGCGATGGGAGACCAGAATTCTTTTTTTCTTTTTTTTTGAGGGTGGGACCAGAATTCTGATGGTGGCGAGGTGGAGGAAAGGGGGAGGCAGCGGCGGAGGGTGTTGGGGACAAGATTGTCTGAGTTATTCAAGCCTGTCTTGAGAAAGCGGCCGAAGAATGCTAGCGCCAGGTCCGGGCGAATCGCTCGGCGGCAGCATTCGATGAGGATGCCGTAGGTGTGTTCCGTGAAAGGCGCCGCCTGCGGACCGGCGGCTTCTTCTCGGTAGACGCGGTCGAAGAGGGCGATGGCGAGGGCGGGGCCATCTCTGCAGGCGTCGGAGGCCGGTGCACAGGCGAGGGCGGCCAGGAAGTTGTTCAGGGAGTGCTTGGGGACCGGGGTGGCCTGGTGTAGCAATTCGTCGAGCAGGTGGTGTGCGTCTTCGGGACAGAGCGTCCCGGCGCGGATGCGCTTCGTTGCCGCGGCAAAGGCGTCGACGAGGGAGGAGAGGGGGCGGTCACGGTAGAGGTGGTGGAGGAGGACCAAGGACAACGGCGCGGTGGATCTGGTGAGGGGCATCGGGCATGGCTCTCGTGCTCGTTCTGGAGCTGAACTGCCGGTGGAGTGGTGGAGTGGTGGAGTGCAGGCGTGGTTCGTGCCTGTGGAGTGTGGAGTGGTCGCCCAGCTCCAGTTTTCGTTTTCATTTTCTTTTTGAGCTATCCGTGATCAAGTTCCTGTAATTTGCAACACGGCCCTACACTGAGCTGATTTGGCAGATTAAAAATTGTCTTTCTCGTTTTTCTTCCTTTCTTTGAGGACAACTTTGAGCTATTTGATCCGGCACCATCGCAACTTTCACAATGGTGTCTCTCTTACTCCCTCCTGTTTATATCAACGGTCACAATTTTATCTAAATTCATACGTATCTAGCTAATATTTGGTGGACATGTTTATATCAATGGTCACCTTCGACCCCTTTAATCCACCAAGAGGTGGTAGAGGAGGTAACAATCGGGGAGGTCGCACTGATCGTGGTAGAGGTAGAGGTCGGAATTCTGGTGACACATATGCTGAATTTAAAAACATGGACCGGGACAATAATAATCAGAAGACTAGTGGAGCAAGAAAGAGGCTAAACTATGGAGCTGGTATGTCTATTGTTTCTCCTAGTTCAGGGGTCAAAGGTGTTTCAGTGGCCAATACGGTCCTCATGTTGGAGAATGCGAATAAGGTGGTTGACAAGACCCTTATGAGCATGCCATATAAAATTCAAGACCCAAAGAGGAGAAGAAGGAATGGTATTGATGGGCATGATTCATCTGATATTTTCGGATCGGCGGCATCCTCCGAGGAGGACCTCCAGGATCAATGATCGCTTCAGGATGGAAATGCTAGGGGATGAAAACATCCCAGCAATTCGCTCGCTTATGGATGTCTATAGGCAAATAAAACCAGATGTGATGTTTCTGTTTGAATCACACCTGGACAAAGCTAAGGCAGAAAAATTGATGCGTAAGTTGAATTTTGACAAGTGTCTTGTGCATGAGAGCGATGGGCGAAGTGGTGGCCCGATTATTATGTGGAAGAAGGAAGTAAAAATTGTTTGTAGGAGGACTGAAAAGAAATTCATTGACATTTTAGTGAAAGGGGAGCAGGATTGGCGACTCACTGGCTTTTACGGTCAGCCGAGCTGGAAGAATAAATACAAGTCTTGGGAATACATCAGAGAATTACACACCGAAGAAGATTTACCATGGCTAATTATTGGTGATTTTAACGAGATCCACTTCTCGTGGGAGAAGGAAGGTGGTGTTCCACGTGCCACCCGTTATATAAAGGCTTTCCAAGACTGCCTATTTTCACTTGGAGAAGGGGAGGTTTGAGGGAGCGGCTAAACCGTGGTGTAGCCAATGCAGTGTGGAATAATCTGTTCCCACGTGGCAAAGCTATTAATGGAGAAAACACAAAGAGTGATCACAGATCAGTTACAATGAATATAGAATATTTGCCAGCGGTGCATGTTCCAGGTAACTTGCCAAAGAGATTTGAGGCGAGATGGCTATAGGAGGACACGGTCGATTTGATAGTTTAAAACGCCTGGAATAGAGCATCGGCGAGGGGGCTGGGACCCACGTTCATGCAGAAATCGGCGGAGGTGCATGCTGAACTACACGCTTGGGACAAGAGGAAGCTGAAGGGTTCTATAAGACGCATTGATTAAATCAAGCGTAAGGCGCATTATTCCATGTTGCATTGGAGACAAGGCGCATTGATCTAGCACCTCTGATGAATCAATGGCAAAACAAAAGGAAATCCTCCTAAAAAATGAGCTTCTATTGAAGCAGGAGGAATTACATTGGGTTCAACGTGGAAGAGCTAACTGGTTGAGACATGGTGACATTAATTAAAAAAATCCAAAATTTTGCAACCGCAAGAAAGAAGAGGAATACTATCAAATGTCTTATAGATGAGGCTGGACAAAAATGGGAGGATCTGTAGGGGATGAGTAGTCTCATAAAATTCAACTTTCAGAACCTATTCACTTCAGAGGTACTAGAACCTACTGAAAGGGTCCTAAATACAGTATCAAAACGGGTTACGACTGAGATGTATAATAGTCTTTGTCGTGTATTTTCAGAATAAGAAGTGAGAAAGGCCCTCTTCCAAATTGGTGACCTGAAAGCACCTGGACCAGATGGGTTGCATGCTGTTTTTTGCAAGCGATATTAGTCAATTATTGGATATGATCTGACAAAGAAGGTGTTGCAGGCTGTAAACTCGGGCGTGATCCCAGAGGGATGGAATGACACTGTGGTGATACTTATACCGAAGGTGGAGAACACAGAAAATATCTCTCAGTATCGCCCGATCAATTTATGCAATGTTGTGCACAAGGTGATTTCGAAATTACTGGCTAATAGACCGAAACTAATTACTAAGGAGAGAGTCCGAGTTTGTCAGGAATTGGATGTCTGGACTGAAGCGCTAAGTGATTGTTATCTCGAACTTCCAACAATGGTGGGAGCAGATCAATCGGAAAATTTCACATATCTTATTGAGAGAGTTCAAGCTTTGATTAGTGGGTGGAAAGAAAAAATGTTGTCCATTGGGGGAAAGGATATGCTTATTAAGGCGATTGCTCAAACCATACCGGTGTTTACGATGAATGTACTTAATATTCCAAAGAAATTTTGCAAAAGAATTAAGGATGCTATTTCACAACTATGGTGGGGTGATGATTGATACGTCGGAAACGTATCTATAATTTTTGATGCTCCATGCTTGTTTTGTATCTACTTTGCTTTACTTGTCTACACTTTGAGGTGATTTTTACATGTTTTCTGGTACTAACCTATTAACAAGTTGCAACAGTGCCAGATGCATGTTTTCTGTTGTTTTTGGTTTCAAAAAAGTTAGTAAAGAAATATTCTCGAAATTGGACGGGACAAACAACAAAGTCAATTACTTTCTGTGGGGAACAATAAGTCCAGAGGGGAGCCAGGGAGGCGATATAGAGGGGCACCCCCCCAGGCGCGGCCACCGCGCCTGGCTAGGGTTTGGTGCCCCTGGTCGGCTCCTCGACCCCCCCTTCTCCTATAAGAAGCCCCCGATGCAGAAACTCGGAGTACCCGATCAGAAATCCACGAAACCGTTTGTAGCCGCCGCCACCATCGTCCCTAGATCCGGGGGAACTAAAGCTCTTCCCGGCACCCTGCCGGAGGGGAGATCATCCCGGAGGCCTTCTCTCTGGTATGATTCGTGAGTAGTTCCACCTTGGACTATGGGTCCATGTAGTAGCTAGATGGTTGTATCTCCTCCTTTGTGCTTTCATGTATAGATCTTGTGAGATCCGTTCATGATCAAGATCTAATCTATTTGTAATCATGCATGTTGTGTTTGCGGGGATCCGATGGATATTGAGATTATTATGTTGGTTTGATTAATGGTTTTATCTTTATGATTCTATCATGTCTGTGTTGTTTGTGATCTTGCATGCTCTCCGTTTCTAGTGGTTATCTTGGACAAGTAGTTGCTAGTGACTCCAAGTGGGAGTATTTATGCTCGATAGTGGGTTCATGCCTCTAGTTTCCAAGGGAAGTGACAATAATATCTTCGGTTGTAGATGTGATGTTGCTACTAGGGAGAAAACAACGGTCTCTTGTTCATGGAACATGCGAACTGTTTACCTTACACACTTTGCTTAAAACAGTTGTCTGTTGCTTGCAACTTAATACTAGAGGGAGGTCGGATGATAACCTGAAGGTGGACTTCTAGTCATAGATGCAGTTGGATGGCGGTCTATGTATCTTATTGTATTGCCCAATCGAATCTCATAGGATCTTTCTGACTAGTAATTGCATTGTTATGCCTTCCTCAGTTCCTGTCAATTGCCCTGCTATAATTTGTTTACCCTTCATGCCATGTTGTTTATCTAAGGAGAGCACCTCTAGTGAACTATGGACCCCGGTCCAATATTTACCATCAATACATCTTCCACTGTTGATTGTTTACTTGCTGCAAATCATTACCTTCCACACCATGTGTTTAATTCTTTGCTACAGCAAACCGGTGAGCTTGACAACCTTATTGATTCATTGGGGCAAAGTCTTGAGTTTGTGTTGTGCAGGTCTCCACGTTTCCAGCAATACCTGTGTGACGTTTCCTTCCTCCTACTGGTTCGATAACCTCGGTTTCTTACTGAGGGAAACTTGCTGCTGTGCTGCTTCATACCTTGCTCTTGGGGTTTCCAACGAAGCGTCCCACGACAAGTGGTGGGCGCCATCAAGCTATTTTCTGGCACCGATGCCGGGGAGGCTAAGGACGTCTTCACAAGGGGAGTCCTTCACTTCCTTTCTCTTTACTTTGTTTTTAGTTTGCTTTCTTTCTTTTGCTTGGTTTTGTTTGCCTCTTTCCAAAAACCCCAAAAAAAATAGTCTAGTTTGGTTTGCTTTCTTTATTCAAAAACAAAAAAAAATTAGTTCCTGCTCTAGTTGCTACCATGTCTGGTTTTGGATCAACCTCTATTTATCCTATGATAGAAATCTCCACTTTTAAGCAAGAAAGTGAATAAAGTTTTAAGGAGGTTTGGTCTAGAATCTCTACTTTCTAGAGGGAAAATGAGCCTGAGGCAAGCCTTAGCTTGGTTATCGATAGTTTCTACCGCGGTATTGCTTTTCGTTATAGATATGCTTTAGATGCTGTGGCTGAGAAAGATTTTTTGCTATGTACTAAGGATGAAGCTTATGATGCTATAAGGAAATTAATCATGATCTATGGTACACCTGGAAAGTCTGATTCCTCTTTCACAAGTATTTTTGCTAGGTTGAACAAACTTGAAACCGGTATTGCTGCTATGAATAGTTGTTATCACACGCTTAGGGCTTATCATGATTATGTTACCATAAATTCTGAGCCTTCAAAATGGTTTCCCACAATCAAAGTCTCAATAAACACTACACTCTTTGATGCTCGCTGTGATATCATGTCTGAATTTTGTCTCATGCCTAAAGATATATGATTCCTTAAGTCTTTGGGGGCTTATTGAAGGAGGAGAGGAAATATCTCTTACCAACAATACCACTATATCACCCATTGGAATAGCTGAAGGTGTGCTTACCAAAATCTCAGGAAAAATGGTGACTACTGATTATCTTGTTATTGAATGTGTAGGCAAGGGACAAATCACACTTGGAAGGTCTCTACCGAAACACCTCGGGGCAGTGATAGATGTGGTATCATGCATTTTGCTCCTCCGGCAAGCAATCATATCTTCCCTAAAGAAAATAAGAAAGGAAAGAGAGGTAAGAACAAGAAGAATGCTTCCTCGTTTGAAAATACTTGATTCTTCTTGCTTCTTGTGCCTAACTTAAAGACGTTAAAGAAAAGTACTTGTTGGGAGATAACCCAAGAGTTTACTTGAGTCTTGGAAGTTATTACTTCAGTAATAACCTCTCGTTATCCTTTTTGTTTGTTTTTGGTTCCAAGAATGACCTCTAATGAGAGGAAAGTGAGATTTGGGGAGTTGCTGTCCCGAAACAGATTTCTGACCTCCACCAAAAAAAATCGTGAGGAGTCTCTGTTGTTGGAGATATACCCAAGAGGCAATAATAAAATGGTTATTATCATATCTTCACACTTATGATAAATGTTTACATACCATGCTATAATTGTATTAACCGGAAACATTAATACTTGTGTGATTTGTAAACATAAAAGAGTCCCTAGTAAAGCCTCTTGTTAAACTAGCTTGTTGGTTAATATATGATCATGGTTTCCTGATCATGAACATAGAGATGTTATTAACAACAGGGTCATATCATTAGGAGAATGATGTGATGGACATACTTCTATAGTTAAAGCGTAGCATAAAGATCAAGTCATTTAATATAGTTCATTTGCTATAAGCTTTCTGATACATAGTAACCTAATTCCTTCGACCATGAGATCATGTTAATCACCATCACCGGAAGGATGCTTTGATGACATCAAACACCACACCGTAACTGGGTGGCTATAAAGGTGGCATTGAGTGTTTGGAAAGTATGGGTTGAGGCACATGGATCAAGAGTGGGATTTGTCCATCCATATGACGGATAGATATACTCTGGGCCCTCTCGGTGGAATGTCATCCAATTAGCTTGAAAGCATGTGACTGTCTCACAAGGGATCACATATCACGGGAACGAGAAAAGAGTACTTATCGGTGACGAGGTTAAACTAGGTATGTAGAGATACCGACGATCAAAACCTCGGATAAGTAAACTATCGTGAGACAAAGGGAAATTGGTATCGTATGTAAGTGGTTCATTAGATCGCAAAGTAATCGTAGAAATATGTGGGAGCCATATGAATTTCCAGATTCCTCTATTGGTTATTGATCGGAGAAGTGTCTCGATCATGTCCGCATAATTCACGAACCGTAGGGAGACACACTTAAGGATTCGATGTTGTTGAGTAGTTATGGAATGATGAGTAAGAGACCGAATGTTGTTCGGAGTCTCGGATGGGATCCGGGATATCACGAGGAGATCCAGAATGGTCCGGAGAATATGATTCATATAAGGAAAGTTTTGTTTCGGGGTTGGAGAATGGTTCCGGTGTTTTCATCGGGAATGTTCTAAAAGGTTCCGGAATGTCCGGCACTCCGGAGGGGAAGGGTACATGAATGTGTCATATCAAGTTGGAATGATTGCATCATGTACTAGGTGTCATCGCTGAACAAAATAAAGGGTTTAATCAAATCCTAGTTTGAAAAGTCAAACGCCAATTTGAAAAGTCAAACGGCTATTTTGGAAGGTGGAGGGGAAGTAGGAAACCAACTTGGGGAGGAGTTCCCTCCCTCCACCGCCGACCCAAGTGGGATCCGAGTTGGGAAGGGAGTACCCTCCCCTAGCGCGCCCCCTCCACCTATATAAGGAGGGGCAGGGCTGCCCCTCCAAGACCTACACCAAGCACCCCGCAAACCCTAGCTCCTAGTCGCCGGCGCCGCCACCTCCTGCTGCCGCCGCCGCCTAGGGAAACCCTAGCCGCCGACTTGGGCTGCTCCAAGCCCTAGCCGCCGGCTCTAGATCCTCCTCCTTGGTGTGTCTAAACCCTAGATCACCGAGGCTCTCTCATAGTCCACCATACTCGCTCCGGTTTAAGGCGAAGCCCTGCGAGATCCCCCCTCTACTTCCGGTACCACGTCGTCATGCTGCCGGAATCGCGAGGAGAGTGCTACAACCTCCGCTCCATGCTGGAACAAGGGAGAGGAAGGTCTTCATCGAGTACCGAACGTGTGACCGACTGCGGAAGCGCTGCCGGAACGCAGAGCCGGAAGGATCGTCTACGCGATCTTGAGATCGGGAGTGTACGACTACATCATCCACGAGAATCTGCTCTCGTTAACCGCTTTGGATCTTCGAGGGTTAGTACTCTGTTGACTCGTTGCTACAATCTAGTAGATAGATCTTGGCTTGATCGTAGATTAGATCTTGATTGTGTGTTCATGCGGTAGAATTTTTTTTGTTTTCCATGCTACGAACCCCTACAGTGGTATCAGAGCCGTGTCTATATGTAGATCTGTTGCACGAGTAGAACACAATGGTTATTGTGGGTGTTGATGCTTTTGTTGTCGATTGCTTCTTGTGTACTTTGCATCTTGCGAGATGGTGGGATGAAGCGGCCCGGGCTAACCTTACATGACATCGTTCATGAGACTTGCTCCACGCTTGACATGCAACTTGTATTGCATAAGTGGCTTTGCGGGTGCCTGTTTCTCCCAACATAGTTAAGATTCAATTTACAACGGGTGATTGACAATACTAGTATCAATGTTGTGGTTCTTGTTCGTAAGTTAGAACGACACTTATTGAAAGCCCCAAACCACGTAAAACATGCAAAGAAAATTAGAGGCGTCTAACTTTGTTTTGCAGGGGTGTGCTATGATGTGATATGGCCATGATTGTGATTATATATGATGTATGCAATGTTCCTTATAGTAAGTTGGCAACCGGCAGGAGCCATATGGTTGTCTTTAAATTCTGTTAAGACCCGCGTGTCTATTCAAAGTAGTTGTAATAGTTGATGCTGGTGGAAGACAACCATGAAGCGGCGCCATTTACCTTGACGCCACACCGGTGATGATGGAGATCATGTTCGTGATTGAAGATGGAGATCGGAAGCACAAGAAGAAAGGCCATATCATATCACATATTATGAATTGCATGTGATGTTAATCCTTTTATGCATCTTGTATTGCTTAGTTCATGATGGTAGCATTATAAGATGATCCCTCAAGCACACAATTTCAAGTTTTAAAGTGTTCATCCTTAGTAAGCACCGTTGCTAAAGCTCGTTGTTTCGAAGCACCACGTGATGATCGGGTGTGTTAGATTCTGCGAGTGTATACAACGTGAGCAAGCCAGATTTGCTCATGCGGAAGTTAAGGTTTGATCTTGACGAGCCTAGCATGTACAAACATGGTCTCGGAACACGGATCACCGAAAGGTAAAGCATGAGTCATATAGTAGATATGATGAACATGTTGATTGTTCGCCATTGAAGCTACATCAACTCTCGTGATGATCGGTTTTGATGTGGTGGATTTGGTTCGTGTGATCACTAAAACAATGTGAGGGATATTGTTTTGAGTGGGAGTTCAACGGCAATATGATTAAAAGTTGAACACTATTTATCATAAATTAAATCAAAGTGAATTTGCATAATTGTTGTAGTCATTGGCATCCGTTTACCACCTTGCGCTTAGTTTTAATTGAGATGATAGAACTATAGAATTCTGGTTAGTTACTTTACGAACTGGTATCGTATTGTTTTGAAGTGTTAATCTAAAGTTTAAAAGTCCTATTGCAAACTTTCAGTAAGTTCTGGTTACTCCATGAAGTTTAATAATTGGTATTAAAACAAGAGTGACAATTCCAAGAGTTAGTGTATGAGTATCATGTTTTTCTCCATGATTCTTGATATTCAAAGGATTGTCTTAATATCAAGGTTATCTTGGATCTGAAAGAGTTATTTCAGAAACCATGATGTGTGGAAGATATTGTGATATCTGAAACAAAGTTTTGGTTACAACATGATAGAGTATAATATGGCAAAAGTCATGTTCTCATATTTGAAGAGAATTTGCAAAAAGTTGGAGACACAAGTTGTCCTAATCCTCCAAAAGGTTTTGGAGAGCAACATTATACTCGCAATTCATCTTTATAAGCTAAAAGTAGCTTGATCATGAATATTTCCATGATAAGGGTGAATATTTGATGTGGGTAAAATATTTACCACACCAAGAGATTACTAAAGAATGGAATTTGAAAGCACACCAAACATTTGATCATGGTTATCTACTTCAAAGTGCAAGTCCAAAGACATTGGTATTTAATTATACACGCTTTGGACTATGTGTCATATGTATGACTCCACTATTGATGTTGATAGATTCTTTCAAACAGAAAAGGAAATACTGAAAGAGAATCTCATAAATATATGGCAGAAAAGAAAAGACTAGAATTGTTCAGTTTAAGTATATAGATGATATACATGTTATGGCTATATTCTTTGCTTATTAAACAATGTGGTTCTTAAGTATTTGATACTGAATTTGTTGGTGTGAATCGTCATACGAAACAACACAATTCATGAACTACAATGGCCTAAGTAACTAGCAAAAGAATATGTGATGATGTTCATCGAGAACAAATAAAGGGTTATTGTGTTGCTCGTTAAACATCAAAGCATACCTTCAAGATTTGTTTTATCAGGTATTATGAGAACAAAAGGGTTGTTCAAATGATTGCCGTAATCCATAAAAGATGGATGATTCACAAATCTCGTTGGAGAAATCACATCCATAAAACTAGTGCTAAAAATGTCGAAAGACAAATTGATTGAAAGATCGCTTGGGAAGTGACATTGCCGTTTAAATTATATTGGAAAGAAAACATGAAGAAACTCCATGTGGATGGAATTTTGGAGTCCTTCTGATTTTTGATCAAATGACGCTTGTGAAACTTTCCTAGAGATAATTAAAACTTCGTTCATAGGCCAAATGGGAACGAATGACTAGCTTATTGGAACTTGTACATATTGTTGTATGAAGTCTATTATGTGTAGTCAAGAGCGATGGATTTCAACTTCATATGTTTTCTCCAAAAATTTGAGTGAATATATGAATATTTACTTAATAAGGATGAAGTATGAAACATTTGAAAAGTTCAAAGACTTTCAAGATGAAGTACAAAATCATTGTAACAAGAATATAAATAGTTTATGATAAGATCATAAAGGAAGATATTTGAGTTACAAGTTTAGCATAATACCTAAGATTTAAGGAATCGTTCCGTGGATTTGCATTTCCCAAAACACCATAAGAGTATGGAGCGTTCGAGATATGTGATTAAACCTTGTTTGACATGGTAAGATCAAAGGTGTAATTCATAAAACTGTCATTATATTTTAAAAATTAAAAGCTTTAGAGACTACCGTTTTTCCACTGAAAAGAGCTCCATCATAATCCGTTGAAATGACACCATATAAAGTTATGGTTTGGGATAAAACCCAAGTTGTCCTTTCTTAAACATTGGTATGCTATGAATAAGAAAGATGTTTGCAACCAAAGTCGGATGAACCCGCCTTTGTATGTTATTTCGAATAACTGTTAAGTAATCCTCCATAACATCGGAGACAAAAGTGTTTGTCACTTAGAATGTCAAGTTTCTTTGAGAAGGAATTTTTTGTGAAAAGATAAGTGGGAGGACAATAGAACTTTGATAAGGTTAAAAGAACCTTAGCTATATGTGCAAAGTTGCGCAACGCCGAAAAGTGTTCCGGAGGCAGCAACAATGCTCATGGCTCACGTACCTCAAAGGTTATGGTTACGGAGGTCAAAGTTTCTATTGAACCAAGTAGGTCGAGTAAACAATCAAATACCAAGATTTGAGGGTTGAATTATTATTTGAGAATAATAAACAGACTACATGCAAAGAAGCGATGATGGGCCCTGACTCCGTCAAATGGCTTGAAGCCATAAAATCCGTGATAGTTCCATACACGAGAAATCAAGTTTTGAACTTGAAGGACCCTCGAAAAAGGTGTAAGACCTTACAGCTGTGTTTGGATCTATAAAGAAATAGACATGGATGTTGCACATCTATGAAATGGTCGACATGTTGGGAAAGAGTTCACAACAATGTTCAAAGGTTGACTATGGCAAGATTTGATCTTTCATAGCGATTTAGTCTAGACGGATTAATGTAACAACCATGACATATAATTTTGTTATGTGTTGGATAAACAAAACAAGTTCTTCTAATAGAAGGGTTACCTAGGACGTGTGCATGACATGGTCCAAAGGGTTTTGTTAATTCAAAGGATGCTAAATGCATATGCAAACTTCAATGGTTGAAGTAAGCATTGCGGAGTTGGAATCTTCACTATGATGAAACTGTTAAAGGAGTTTAAATTCGTCGGAGACGATGAAGATGCTTGCATTTGCAAGAAATTAAGTGGGAGCGCTAAGACATGTTTCTAATACATTATGTGGAAGACATATTGTTGATTGGAAATTATGTATCTTTTATTAACACATATTAAGAATTTCATCCCGATGAAAGACTTAGGCAAAACCCAAATATTTGGCATCAATAGACGCTAATATGGTTGTGCCGAAAGTACATAGATGATGTATTGAATGAGTTCAATATAGAAACTACAAGAAAGGTTCTTGTCACACAGAAAAGATTGAATGAGTTCAATATTGATGATATATTCAAGTGTATTGACACTGGGTAAGTGAAACAAAGATTCAAGTATAGATTGATACTTGATGTATGAAATCACAAAGAGTATTTATATCAATCATACTGTGATATGTACAAATCCAGATATGTCCTATACTCTAAATGTTATGAGCATATACCAGAATGATTCATAAGTTGATCATTGGACAATAGTAAGGATATTCTTATGATCTTTTGGAAGAACTAAGAGTATATTATTTGTAGAAGTGACAAATAGATGGTTAGTTCATTGTAAAAGTACTACATTGATACTAGTTTTGTCACAAAGTACAAATTAAGTTTATCTCAATCTAAACTAAGGGTGGCACAATATAATGGAAAGTACGTTCCATAATGGATTTGGATGAGTTCCAAAGTTAAGACATTGTGACAGATACTACAACAAAAGGCTAAGTATATGACTGCTATTATAGCAGCTAAAGAGGGCATTTGTGTCAAGTAGTTTGTTATCAAACTAGGTGTAGTTCACAGCGGGATAATACTATGAAGATATATTGTACGACAATATTATCAACATGTTTTAACTCCAAAGAACTAAAGGTCTCACCAAAGTACCAAATTTATACAAAGCCATCTCATTAGAGAATGAGTGATGCGTAGAGACGCAAAGACATGCAATTACACACGAACCTGGAAGTGTCAGATCCGAAGATCAGTTGACCACTAGCAAACGTGTACTTACAACACCGGAAAGCCATAAGTGTTGAATACACAAAGGTTTGAAACTAGATTATTGACTCTAGTGCAAGTGGGAGACTGTTGGAGATATACCCAAGAGGCAATAATAAAATGGTTATTATCATATCTTCACACTTATGATAAATGTTTACATACCATGCTATAATTGTATTAACCGGAAACATTAATACTTGTGTGATTTGTAAACATAAAAGAGTCCCTAGTAAAGCCTCTTGTTAAACTAGCTTGTTGGTTAATATATGATCATGGTTTCCTGATCATGAACATAGAGATGTTATTAACAACATGGTCATATCATTAGGAGAATGATGTGATGGACATACTCCTATAGTTAAGCATAGCATAAAGATCAAGTCATTTAATATAGTTTATTTGCTATAAGCTTTCTGATACATAGTAACCTAATTCCTTCGACCATGAGATCATGTTAATCACCATCACCAGAAGGATGCTTTGATGACATCAAACACCACACCGTAACTGGGTGGCTATAAAGGTGGCATTGAGTGTTCGGAAAGTATGGGTTGAGGCACATGGATCAAGAGTGGGATTTGTCCATCCATATGACGGATAGATATACTCTGGGCCCTCTCGGTGGAATGTCATCCAATTAGCTTGCAAGCATGTGACTGGCTCACAAGGGATCACATATCACGGGAACGAGAAAAGAGTACTTATCGGTAACGAGGTTGAACTAGGTATGCAGAGATACCAACGATCATAACCTTGGATAAGTAAACTATCGTGAGACAAAGGGAAATTCGTATCGTATGTTAGTGGTTCATTCGATCGCAAAGTAATCGTAGAAATATGTGGGAGCCATATGAATTTCTAGATTCCTCTATTGGTTATTGATCGGAGAAGTGTCTCGATCATGTCCGCATAATTCACGAACCGTAGGGAGACACACTTAAGGATTCGATGTTGTTGAGTAGTTATGGAATGATGAGTAAGAGACCGAATGTTGTTCGGAGTCTCGTATGGGATCCGGGATATCACGAGGAGATCCGGAATGGTCCGGAGAATAAGATTCATATAAGGAAAGTCCTGTTTCGGGGTTGGAGAATGGTTCCGGTGTTTTCATCGGGAATGTTCTAGAAGGTTCCAGAATGTCCGGCACTCCGGAGGGGAAGGGTACATGAATGTGTCATATCAAGTTGGAATGATTGCATCATGTACTAGGTGCCATCGCTGAACAAAATAAAGGGTTTAATCAAATCCTAGTTTGAAAAGTCAAACGCCAATTTGAAAAGTCAAACGGCTATTTTGGAAGGTGGAGGGGAAGTAGGAAACCTACTTGGGGAGGAGTTCCCTCCCTCCACCGCCGGCCCAAGTGGGATCCGAGTTGGGGAGGGACTCCCCTCCCCTGGCGCGCCCCCTCCACCTATATAAGGAGGGGCAGGGCTGCCCCTCCAAGACCTACACCAAGCACCCCGCAAACCCTAGCTCCTAGTCGCCGGCGCCGCCGCCTAGGGAAACCCTAGCCGCCGACTTGGGCTTCTCCAAGCCCTAGCCGCCGGCTCTATATCCTCCTCCTTGGTGTGTCTAAACCCTAGATCACCGAGGCTCTCTCATAGTCCACCATACTCGCTCCGGCTTAAGGCGAAGCCCTGCGAGATCTCCCCTCTACTTCCGGTACCACGTCGTCGTGCTGTCGGAATCGCGAGGAGAGTGCTACAACCTCCGCTGCCTGCTGGAACAAGGGAGAGTAAGGTCTTCATCGAGTACCGAACGTGTGACCGACTGCGGAAGCGCTGCCGGAACGCAGCGCCGGAAGGATCGTCTACGCGATCTTGAGATCGGAAGTGTACGACTACATCATCCACGAGAATCTGCTCTCGTTAACTGCTTTGTATCTTCGAGGGTTAGTACTCTGTTGACTCGTTGCTACAATCTAGTAGATAGATCTTGGCTTGATCATAGATTAGATCTTGATTGTGTGTTCATGCGGTAGAATTTTTTTTGTTTTCCATGTTACGAACCCCTACATCTGTAACTCAGATTGATCTAAAAATTTACGAATAAATCCCCCAGTATGTTAGATAACTTTCGTTAGTTCAACACTTTTTTATTTAAGCAACAAAAGATGGTCGAAAAAATCGGTTTCTACCTGCTGGTCTGTTTTGACAGATTTCTGCCATTATTTGCATTTGCTTCTTATTGATTCCTTTTTGAGTTCGCTTTAGGTAAATTGAACTTTTTGAAGTATTTGCTACAGTAGCTTGTGTTTTTAGTGAAAAGTATTGTTGTTCCAAAGCTTTACCAAGCGGTCTAATATCTTTTGAATACACTAATGTTGCTAATGAAGATTTTGTGATGTTTTGTATGAAGGAAAAATTTCAGGTGTAGAGAGAGAATGATGTAATGAGATGAAGAATGGACAAAAGCTCAAGCTTGGGGATGCCACCATGGTGTCACCCCAAGAAATATCCAAGAGGTACAAGCGTCAAAGCTTGGGGATGCCTAATGCATCCCCTTCTTCATCAATAAAAAGCTCAGGTCTGTCTAGACACTTCACTTTTATTGTTTCATGCACAGTTGTGTTGTTCTTGGAGCGTCTTAGTTTTAGTTTGCTTTTCTTAGGTTGTTTAGTTTGCTTGAATAAAGTAAGTTTGGACCCCCGTTCTCGCTGTGTTGTTTTGCAAATAAGTTTCCTTCGTGTTTGAAAGGAGTAGTAAGTTCTTGCGTGATGTGCAAGAGGAGCTTGCATTGACTGTGACTTAGACTTTAGCATGACATGTTAGGTGTTGTTTTAGCATTATGCTTAGTGATTATTGATGTAGCATGTCTTGTTCCAAACAATTGGGAATTCTTAGTGTGCCTTGAATAAATTATGCGTTGTTTTAGCATGCAAAAGCATAGTATTATGGTATTCTTGTTTGATGCTTTGCTTGGGTTGACTTGGCACATGATTACACCATGTTATGACTATGACAAGTCACCATTAGCCTCTATTATAATTTAGTCCTTGACTTGTAGTACCACTCTTTGCTTTGATTAGTATGCTTTGTTGCATTGCATGATTATGGCCATTATGCTCTCTTAGTTGGTTGCTCCCAGTCTTTTGCTAGCCTCCACTTGTATGAGTAAGTTCTACTCATGCTTACAACTCCCAAGAAACCAAGTTATTCCAAAGTGTCCACTATAAACTTCTATGCATGGTGTGTTACATCATTCCAAGTATATTCTTGTTTTCAACTATCTTCCAATTAAAAACTATTTTGTTATGTGAAAAATTAGTGATTAAAGCCCTCACGAACTTGATGGCACATTTTATTCTTTGCCCCTAATAAACTTGAACCATTGAGACAACTTTGTTGTATATGCTTGCACTTATAAGTTGGGATTAGCAGAATCGTGCTGTCACGGGGAACGTTTTCAACGTTGCACTTGTACTTTTGTACTCCGTTGATATCATGCTCTTTTGTCTATGGATGTTACCGGTGTGAAATGAAGTGGGAACTTGTAAGTCCATGGAGTTTGTATTCCGTGTTAGAGAAACTTCTGGGCCGCTAGCCTAAGCCATGCCTAATCATAGTGAAACTTGTAGCATCACCATAGTGAGCTATCTATGAAGCATCCTCAATAAAAAGCTATGCATATGGTAAATAAAAATATTGTTGAGATGCTCATTGTCTGCTTGCCTTGTCATTTTGGTTATGGGAAAGCTCATGTACCATGTGCAAGGGGTACCCCGTTGGCGGTTCTCAATTATATGCAAATACTTACAGTGACAAGAACTTGCATGGGACCTAAGTTGAGTATCCATGAGGTGTAGCCCTCATATTCAAGGGACTTGAGATTGCCAACTTATACTTCGTCAAGCATATACTCCAGCTTTTCCACTTTAACCTTAACCACTTCAAGATGCTTATGATAGGGGCAATGAGGGATGAAAGCTAACAAGTACCATAATTTTGGAAGCTCTTTTTGAAACTTGTAATCCCTACTTCCTTTATAAAAAGGTCTTTCTTCCACCATTATTTGAGTCTCCACCTTCTACCTTTAGGCACCATTAAGAGAGCATAGTTGTCATTCTGTGTGCAGTGTTCCAAAGCTTATTAATTGATGCATATTGTGATATTACTTGTTCTTGTGCTACTTGTTTCTAGTCACCCTTGTGAACTTTGAAGGTGTCCTATGCATCTATAATGCTACTCTATGAGGGACAAGCTGATTGCCACTATGCTATGTTTTCTGTATGTGAAACAAACAAATGTTTTTCAATGCATGTTATTCATGATCTTTGTTTGTAGCTTGCCATGTTGCATGCATAGTTACTATGTCCTATTGTTAGAACTCCATTCTTTCATGCACATGTTTAGAGTTCTTTGATCCCAGTTTTCAATGCTTGCAAATGGTTGGATCTTTATTGAGAGGGTGCATGTTCACCTAAAAAATTATTATGTTTATCACTTACCTACTCGAGGACGAGCAGGAGTTAAGCTTGGGGATGTTGATACGTCGGAAACGTATCTATAATTTTTGATGCTCCATGCTTGTTTTGTATCTACTTTGCTTTACTTGTCTACACTTTGAGGTGATTTTTACATGTTTTCTGGTACTAACCTATTAACAAGTTGCAACAGTGCCAGATGCCTGTTTTCTGCTGTTTTTGGTTTCAAAAAAGTTAGTAAAGAAATATTCTCGGAATTGGACGGGACAAACGACAAAGTCAATTACTTTCCGTGGGGAACAAGAAGTCTAGAGGGGAGCCGGGAGATGAGCCAGAGGGGTCAAACCCTCCCCAGGCACGGCCACAGGTGGGCCCGCACCTGGCTAGGGTTTGGTGCCCTTGGCCGGCTCCTCGACCTCCCCCTTCGCCTATAAGAAGCCCCCAATGCAGAAACTCTGAGTACTCGATCAGAAATCCACGAAACCGTTTGTAGCCGCCGCCACCATCGTCCCTAGATCCGGGGGATCTGAAGCTCTTCCCGGCACCCTGCCGGAGGGGAGATCATCCCAGAGGCCTTCTCTCTGGTATGATTCGTGAGTAGTTCCACCTTGGACTATGGGTCCATGTAGTAGCTAGATGGTTGTATCTCCTCCTTTGTGCTTTCATGTATAGATCTTGTGAGCTCCGTTCATGATCAAAATCTAATCTATTTGTAATCATGCATGTTGTGTTTGCGGGGATCCGATGGATATTGAGATTATTATGTTAGTTTGATTAATGGTTTTATCTTTATGATTCTATCATGTCTGTGTTGTTTGTGATCTTGCATGCTCTCCGTTGCTAGTGGTTATCTTGGCCAAGTAGTTGTTAGTGACTCCAAGAGGGAGTATTTATGCTCGATAGTGGGTTCATGCCTCTAGTTTCCAAGATAAGTGACAATAATATCTTCGGTTGTAGATGTGTTGTTGCTACTAGCGAGAAAATAACGGTCTCTTGTTTATGGAACATGTGGACTGTTTACCTTACACACTTTGCTTAAAGCAGTTGTCTGTTGCTTGCAACTTAATACTGGAGGGGGTTCAGATGATAACTTGAAGGTGTACTTCTAGTCATAGATGCAGTTGGATGGCGGTCTATGTATCTTGTTGTATTTCCCAATCGAATCTCATAGGATCTTTGTGACTAGTAATTGCATTGTTATGCCTTGCTCAGTTCCTGTCAATTGCCCTGCTGTAATTTGTTTATCCTTCATGCCATGTTGTTTATCTAAGGAGAGCACCTCTAGTGAACTATGGATGTAACATCCCAGCATTTAGGAACCAACGAAGGGTAGATTTAGGAATTTTTGCAATTGCATGCATTCATCTGTAAAAATGTGGGTAAATTTTTCGCCAAATAAAAACCTAAAGTGATCAAAGTTTCTTTCACTCTTTAAGTTTAGGAATAGCCTTGGAGAATGATCGTTATAAACTTTGACATGATCTTTATGGATTAGGTGTTTTGGGGAAAGGAATTTGAATTCAAACTTGAGATTTTTATTTTTATTTTCAAAAGGATTAGAATTATGTGTGAGAATATTAATTAATCAAGAAACAATATTTAGAAACTCAAACTATAAATAATATAACAAAATTGAGTAAATGAATATTTATTTTATATATTTATTCAATAAATAAGTTACAAAATATAACTTATGAAGATAATAAAGAAACAATACATAAGTAACAAGAAACTTTATATCAGATTGACAATTACATAAATGAGTATACATTTCATTTATTCATCAATAACTTACAAAATGAAAATTACAAAACTAATAAAGTATTTTTACAAGAGTAGAATTACATCTCTATTTATCTAGTACATTTTATTTACAAAAGAATAAAATAAATATTACAAGTGTACTATTCTATCAAAAAGAAAACCTATTCTAATCTTGAATCATTAAGTCTTGTACCTGCAAAACAAAGAATAAACAGAAAAGAAAGAAAATAAAAGATTAAGATATTTCTTTTACTCTCAGTAGTGATAGTGAGGTGGATTGTTCAACTTTACATCATTGAATAAATCTTAGGGGCAAGTTTCACCAAGCAGTTAAGTGGCGAACAGATAAAAAGGTAACTTTCTTTCCAAAGCATATCCACAAGGGTGTAGCTGACATGCAGGCAGCTTACACACCTAAATGCATGGTGTGTGCTGTCAGCACAGTACAACAGGCCACAGAAGCAAAACCACATCACACAGTCGTGGGCAAGTACCACCACATCATTTCATTGATCATACACATTAAGCACCAGCAGCCTAGCCACAGCCAAACCAGCCAAACTAAACCACAAACCAGATCATCTCAGAACTCACCAAGATGGTGACATAAGTAGGGGGTGGATCAGGTGGATATCAAGGTCAAGACCAAGCTACCAGGAACCAGAAGGTGGATAGAAAGATCAAGGAAAAGTTCCAAAAGCTGTAAGCAGTAGGAACAACAACAGGAGAAGGACCAGATCAAGCCAGCAAGATCAGGCCATCAGATCAACAAGTTACAAGCACAACAACAACCCACTGTTGTGGTGACTTATACAAAACCATCACATGATCTGTTTATCATATCAATATAATAGATTCATGTGTTGTTCTATATCTAAACTTCTCATTATTCATCCAAGTGGGATGAATCCATCCTAGAAGATTTTGAAAATTAAAGTCATAACCACAGGATAACCATACAAGTATAACCAGGATCTCAGACCAACATCATTGATCTTGGTTACAAAAGCGAAATCTTATATTTCAATATAGCCAAAAGCAAGATTATGAAATCTGGGCACATCTCTTAAAAAGAGTAGCACCTCAGAATCCATAAATCTTATGGATCCAGGCAAAACCATTAGCACACCCATTATTTTCTCAACTATGACACAAGAATTAGCAGCTGGTATTCCTACCAGAACATTTCTATCAGGGACAATCATTAGGAAAATAGTTCCTATGCCTCAGACCAACATCATAGGCAGAGAGAAATAAAAGAAGCTTTCATCTTATCTTTGCCAGTACTAATTTCAAGCACTGACAGAGCTAAGCTCAGTAATAGGACCCAACTACTTGTGTGCCATTTTATGATGGTATCACAAGGACAAGTCCTAATAAGCCAACCACAATCATTACTTAGCTTTCACAAATAAGAAAGGGGCAAGCCACTAAATATCATTTTCCTCGAATCAAAGACCAGGAATCAACATCAAGCTCATTTATACATCTACAGAACATCACTAATCTGTAATGATTAAATTCAGTCTGTATCTTAGCATACAAGCCAACAATTACAGATACAAAAAATAATCACTGACAGAAATACTATCAATGCTAACATTTTGACAGTAGAAAGCTCCCAGGTCAACAACATTCACAAGTAATGATTCCATAGAAGCATTATCATTTGAATCATATCAAAATACCACTGGAATAAGTCTGATAAGCCACTAGCATCACCAAAGCCAACTATAAGCAATAATCCACAACAAACAGTCATTCATCATGCTCAAGGATTATCACCACTAGATCCAAATCATCATATATATGATCAATAGAGGGATATGAACCCTAATCAGTACATAGGCACTAGGCAGGGGTAGCCACTAGATACACACAGAGGGATTCATGGTGATAGGATGAACTAGGATCCACAGAGGCGCAACTTATCTGGGGTCCTCGCTGACGTATTGAAGAGGAAGCAGAATGCCCAACGTGCTCATGGCGGCACGGGGAGCACCCAGAGGGCGCCACAACCCGCACCAGCCACGGCGGCGGCCACAACAGCACACGAGCACCGCACATCACCACGGGAGGATCAGCGGCAGCGGTAGCAGCACCATCCCCAAACCTAGGGTTCGGGTAGGGGGCTAGCCTGGCCATGGAAGGGCCCCAAGATCAAATCGAACTGGACCAGACGGACGAGCATGGTCGACAACCTTGCCCTACACCACGGCAGTAGCCAGGGAAGGCCACGGCGGCGGGCATCGCTAGCACCCCACGGGGTTGAGGGAGAGGGGAGATGGGAACGAGAGAGAGACAGAGGGAGTGGGATGAGAGGTCCAGGACCCCTTTAGGGAGCCCTTTTGGTCATAACCACTTGGGCCAAAACAGCCCAATAAGCCCAACACAACCGGCCCAATCAATCACAGAAAGTTTTAATAATTCAGAAAAGACCAAAATGCCCCTGAAATTAAATAAATTCTAGAAAATAAAATAAAAATCTAAAAATTATAAATAAAATATTTTTGGATTCACAATAATCCAATCTATCTAAATAAATTAAGAAATAAAATTTTAGGCATATAATTTTTATCAAGAATTTTATAATATATATTCCTTATGGAATTTTATAAAATTAAAGAAAGATGATAAAAATAAATAAAAATTACTTTTATTATATATCAATATTTTAGTGTTTTAGAAAAATACTAAATAAATAATATCATTCTTGTATTTAAATGATAATTCTTAAAGGAACTATTAAATAAATAAAAATTCAAATAAGTAAAATAAATAAAATTACAATCATCAATTAATATTACTAATTGATAATTATAAATCCTGTACTATTTAAAGGAAATTTTGTAACTAAAATGATGGGTAGAACACACAAAAATAAATAATGCATTACATTACTATGCATAATCATTTTTGCTTCTTTAAATTTTGTCCTTACCGGGCAATAATGATGTTTTGTAGACATAGAAGCTCAAGGTCCAGTGCAAGCATCCGACTTCACTACCTTGCAATCACAAGGCAAGTTCATCACTTGCTCATGTCCTTTGAAGAGTCTTTAATCGAAGTATTTGCAAATTGTGTGTTATCATCTATTTCAACAAAAGAAAATATTATTTTCCTAAATAATAAATCTTAGG
Organism: Avena sativa; assembly: GCA_916181665.1. Lineage (NCBI taxonomy): Eukaryota > Viridiplantae > Streptophyta > Magnoliopsida > Poales > Poaceae > Avena > Avena sativa. The sequence continues at coordinate 20,624,748 of OV702285.1, forward strand.
TATCATCCTAAGTGATGATATAATGTAAGCAATAGAACTTAGGTTTCTATTTGCAGCAATGATGATCAATTTGGGACTTAATAACCCATGACATCAGTGATTCTAGCGTCGTATATCACGCGTTAACCATGAGATCTGGAATGGGACGGAGTAGCCAGCTATATCTTCTTCCTCTCGCATGTAGCCGGATGTGCAGGTCGTGGTTGTTATCACTCGTAGCGTGCATATTAATTGGTAATTCATAGAGGATATGCAACATATGGGTGGGAACCCTCAACGTCCCACGATAGTTCTGGCATCTAACAGTCTGTACAAACCATTGTCGTAATTCAATGTGTGGGCATGGTGTACACTAAGGAGGCATGCGAGGTCGCGAAGGGGGCAGTGATTGGCTTGGATCACCTACTGGGCCGCACATCATGGAATTGTGGACGGGAAAGTACGCCCGGTTGAGCAACAAGGAGTTGATCTCTCATGGGTAAAGTAACGCACCTATGCAGAGTGTAAGAACTGTAACTTGTTACTAACTGTTCCGGGAAGGAGCTACGAACACGGCAGGAAAGGAACTCCATGAAAGTTCTGGTCAACCTGTGAAGGCTGATGGTCATAGATTTTCATAATAAAATCAATCTTTGAAGAAAGATTTACAAAAATTGCATAGTGCCAAGGACTTATAGTCCGAGGTGGTAGATAGAGCATCAAACTTCCCACCTTGCATATAATGAACTTGCTGGGTAACGCTATTACTCACCCTTTCCTTTGATCCCTTTCTTAGACTCTGAAGATACCGAAGACACACCTATGTATGCAGCCGGATGCCAAGAAGATGTGTACTACGAGGAACCTGATCTGTCAGGAGGTGTTGAAGGAGTGGATTACGAAATCCGCTATGGTGTAGATGGCAATGAGTTAAACTAGTACCCTAGTTAGTAGTAACCAACGAAGCCGAGCAGCATGAACCATATACAATAAGCTGCTGATCTCAACTCTTAGTTGGAGTTGTTACTTTTAAATTCCACTGAAACACTTTATATTTTGGTTTGTAAGTTGAATCTTTTCGAAGTCTTGAACTTCTAGTATTGTAATAATAATAATGTGTGTATGTCTATAATATGGACCCGCAATGTTTCTGTTGTACCACTGTGAGGGATGTGATATTTACAAAACATTGTTTTGTGAACGTCATGTCAACGACTATTGTTTTGTGAACCATGATCATATATTAACCAACAAGCTAGTTTAACAAGAGGCTTTACTAGGGACTCTTTTATGTTCAAAAATCATACAAGTATTAATGTTTCCGGTTAATACAATTATAGCATGGTATGTAAACATTTATCATAAGCGTGAAGATATGATAATAACCACTTTATTATTGCCTCTTGGGCATATCTCCAACAGTCTCCCACTTGCACTAGAGTCAATAATCTAGTTTCAAACCTTTGTGCATTCAACACCTATGGCTTTCCGGTGTTGTATTTACACGATCGCTAGTGGTCAACTAATCTCCGGATCCGACACTTTCAGGTCCATGTGTAATTGCATGTCTTTGCGTCTCTACGCATCACTCATTCTCTAATGAGATGGCTTTGTATAAATTTGGTCCTTCGGTGAGAACTTTAGTTCCTTGGGGTTAAAACATGTTGATAATATTGTCGTACAATATATCTTAATAGTACTATCCCGCTGTGAACTACACCTAGTTTGATAACAAACTACTTGACACAAATGCCCTCTTTTGCTGCTATAATAGCAGTCATATACTTAGCCTTTTGTTGTAGTATCTGTCATAATGTCTTAACTTTGGAACTCATCCAAATCCATTATGGAACTTACTTTCCATCATATTGTGCCACCCTTAGTTTAGATTGAGATAAACTTAATTTGTACTTCGTGACAAAACTAGTATCAATGTAATACTTTTACAATGAACTAACCATCTATTTGTCACTTCTACAAAATAATATATTCTTAGTTCTTCTAAAAGATCATAAGAATATCTTTACTATCGTCCAATAATCATCTTATGAATCATTATGGTATACGCTCATAACATTTAGAGCATAGGAAATATCTGGATTTGTACACATCACAACATGATTGATAAAATACTCTTTGTGATTTTATCAAGTATCAAAAATACTTAAATCTTTATTCAATCCTTCCTATGCAACAAGAACCTTTCTTGTAGTTTCTATATTGAACTCATTCAATATCTCATCTACGTACTTTTGGCACAACCATATTGGCGTCACAATTTATCCTTATAGACATTGATGCCAAATATTCGGGTTCTGCCTAAGCCTTTCATCGTGAAGAAATTCTTAACCTGTGTCAATAAAAAGATACATTATTTCCAATCAACAATATGTCTTCCACATAATATATTAGAAACATGTCTTAGCGCTCCCACTTAATTTCTTGCAAATGCAAGCATCTTCATCGTCGCTGATGAATTTAAACTCTTTTAACAGTTTCATCATAGTGAAGATTCCAACTCCGCGATGCTTACTTCATCCATTGAAGTTTGCATATGCTTTTAGCATCCTTTGAATTAACAAAACCCTTTGGACCTTGTCATGCACACGTCCTAGTTAACCATTCTATTAGAAGAACTTGTTTTGTTTATTCAACTACCACATAATAAAATTATATGTAGTGGTTGCTACATTAATCCGTCTAGACTAAATATCGCTTAATGAAAGATCAGATCTTGTCATAGTCAAATCCTTGAACATTGTCGTGAACTCTTTCGCGACATGTCGATAATTTCATAGATGTGAAACATCCATGTCTATTTCTTTATAGATCCAAACACGACTATAAGGTCTTACACCTTTTCAGAGGGTCTCTCAAGTTCAAAGCTTGATCTCTCGTATATGGAACTATCATGGATTTTATGGCTTCAAACCATTTGACAGAGTCAGGGCCCATCATCACTTATTTGCATGTAGTCGGATCATTATTGTAAAATAATGATTTAACTCTCAAATCTTGGTATTTGATAGTTTACCCGACCTACTTGGTTCAACAGGAACTTAGACCTCCGTGACCACAACCTTTGAGGCACGTGAGCCATGAGCATTGTTGCTGCCTCCGGAACACTTTTCGGCGCTGCGCAACTTTGCACATATAGCTAAGGTTCTTTTAACCTTATCAAAGTTCTATTGTCCTCCCACTTAACTTTTCATAGAAAATTCCTTTCTTAAAGAAACTTGACGTTCTAAGCGACAAACATTTTTGTCTTTGGTGTTATGGAGGAATACTCAACGATTATTCAAAATAACATGCAAAGATATGTTCATCCGATTTTGGTTGCAAACACCTTTCTTATGCATAGCATACCAATGTTGAAGAAAGGACAACTTGGGTTTTATCCCAAACCATAACTTTATATGGTGTCATTTCAAGGGATTACGATAGAGCTCTTTTTAGTGGAAAAACGGTATTTTCGAAAGCTTTAATCTTTAAAATATAATGGCAGTTTTATCAATTACACCCTTGATCTTACCTTGTCAAACAAGGTTTCATTGCATATCTCGATTATTCCATACTCATATGGTGTTTCGGGAAACGCAAATCCATGGAACGATTCCTCAAATCATAGGTGTTATGCTAAACTTTATAACTCAAATATCTTCCTTTATGATCCTATCATAAATTCTTTATTTTCTTGTTACATTGATTTTGCACTTCATCTTGAAAGTCTTCGAACTTTTTCAAATGTTTCATACTTCATCCTCATTAAGTAAATATTCATATATTCACTCAAATTTTCGGAGAAAGCATATGAAGTTGAAATCTATCGCTCTTGACTTCGCATAATGGACTTCATACAACAATATGTACAAGTTCCAATAAGCTAGTCATCCGTTCCCTTTGGCCTATGAGCGGAGTTTTAATTATCTCTAGGTAAATTTCACAAGCGTCATTTAATCAAAATCAAAAGACTCCAAAATTCCATCCACATGGAGTTTCTTCATGTTTTCTTTCCAATATAATTTAAACCGCAATGTCACTTCCTAAGTGATCTTTATTATCAATTGTCTTTCGACATTTTTAGCAATATTTTTATTGATGTGATTTATCCAACGAGATTTGTAAATCATCCATCTTTTATGGATTACGGCAATTATTTGAACAACCCTTTTGTTCTCATAGTACCTAATAAAACAAATCTTGAAGGCAAGCTTTGATGTTAACGAGCAACACAACAACCCTTTATTTGTTCTCGATGAACATCATCACATATTCTTTTGCTAGTTACTTAGGCCATTGTAGTTCATGAATTGTATTGTTTTGTATGACGATTCACACCAAAAAATTCAGTATGCAATACTTAAGAACCACATTGTTTAATAAGCAAAGAATATAGCCATAACATGTATATCCTCTATATACCTAAGCTGAACAATTCTAGTCTTTTATTTTCTGCCATATATTTCTGAGATTCTCTTTCAGTATTTCCTTTTCTGTTCGAAAGAATATATCAACATCAATAGTGGATCCATACACATGACACATAGTCCAAAGCATGTATAGTTAAATACCAATGTCTTTGGACTTGCACTTTGAAGTAGATCACCATCATCAAATACTTGGTGTTCTTTCAAATTCCATTCTTTAGTAATCTTTTAGTGTAGTAAACATTTTATCAAATATTCACCCTTATCATGGAACTATTCATGATCAAGCTACTTTTGGCTTATAACGGTGAATCGCGAGTATAATGTTGCTCTCCAAAACCTTTTGGAGGATTAAGATGACCAGCGTCTCCAACCTTTTGCAAATTCTCATCAAATATGAGAACACGACTTTTGCCATATTATACTCTATCATGTTGCAACCAAAACTTCATTTCAGATATCGCAATATCTTCCACACATCATGGTTTCTGAAACAACTCTTTCAGATCCTTGATAACCTTGATATTAAAACAATGTTTTGAATATCAAGAATCATGGAGACAAACATGATACTTATATACTAACACTGGAATTGTTACTCTTGATTTAATACCAATTATTAAACTTCACGGAGTAACCAGAACTAACTGAAAGTTTGCAATAGGACTTTTAAACTTTAGATTAAGACATCAAAACAATATGATACCAGTTCGTAAAGTAACTATCCAGAATTCTATAGTTCTATTATCTCAATTATAACTAAGCGCAAGGTGGTAAACTGATGCCAGTGACTACAACAACTATGCAAATTCACTTTGATTTAAATTATGATAAATAGTGTTCAACTTTTAATCATATTGCTATTGAACTCCCACTCAAAACAATATCCCTCACATTGTTTTAGTGATCACACGAACCAAATTCACTACACCAAGTCCGATCATCATGTGACATGATATAGTTTCAAAGGCGAACAATCATCATGTTCATCATATCATCTATATGACTCATTCTTTACCTTTTGGTTTTCTGTGCTCCGAGACCATGTCTGTACATGCTAGGCTCGTCAAGATCAAACCTTAGCTTCCGCATGAGCAAATCTGGCTTGCTCCCATTGTATACACTCACAGAATCTAACATACCCGATCATCACGTGGTGCTTCAAAACAACGAGCTTTAGCAACAGTGCTTACTAAGGATGAACACTTTATAACTTGAAATTTTTGTGCTAGAGGGATCATCTTATAATGCTATAGTCGCGAACTAAGCAATAAAAGATGCATAAAAGGATTAACATCACATGCAATTCATAATATGTGATATGATATGGCCTTTCTTCTTATGCTTCCGATCTCCATCTTCAAGCACGAACATGATCTCCATCATCACCGGTATGGCGTCAAGGTCAATGGTGCCACTTCATGGTTGTCATCCACCAGCATCAACTATTACAACTACTTTGAATAGACACGCAGGTCTTAACGGAATTTAAAAGACAACCATATGGCTCCTGCCGGTTGCAAACTTACAATAAGTAACATTGCATACATCATATATAATCACAATCATGTCCATATCACATCACAACACACCCCTGCAAAACAAAGTTATACGCTTCTAATTTTCTTTGCATGTTTTACGTGGTTTGGGGCTTTCAATAAGTGTCGTTCTAACTTACGAACAAGAACCACAACGTTGATGCTTAAACTATCAAGTGCCCGTTGTAAATTCAATCTTTATTATGATGGGAGAGACAGACACCCGCAAAGCCACTTATGCAATACAAGTTGCATGTCAAGCGTGGAGCAAGTCTCATGAACGATGTCATGTAAGGTTAGCCCGGGCCGCTTCATCCCACCATACCGCAAGATGCAAAGTACACAAGAAGCAATTGATAATAAAAGCACCACCGCCCACAATGACCATTGTGTTCTACTCGTGCAACAGATCTACATATAGACACGGATCTGATACCACTGTAGGGGTTCGTAGCATGGAAAACAAAAAATTTCTACCGCATGCACACAAACAAGCCAAGATCTATCTACTAGATTGTAGCAACGAGTCGATAGAAACGCTCACCCTCGAAGATTTCAAAGCGGGTTAACAAGAGCAGATTCTCATGGGTGATGTAGTCGTACACTTGCCGATCTCAAGATCGCGTAGACGATCCTTCCGGCTGCGTTCCGGCAGCGCTTCCACAGTCGGTCACACGTACGGTACTTGATGAAGACCTTCCTCTCCCTTGTTCCAGCAGGCAGCGGAGATTGTAGTTATCCCCTCGCGATTCCGGAAGCACGACGGCGTGGTGTCGGAAGTAGAGGGAAGATCCCACAGGGCTTCGCCTAAGCCGGTGCGAGTTATGGTTGATTAGGGTTTCCCGGAGATCTAGGGTTTAGATGACCGGGAGGAGGAGGAGGTGTCGACGGCGGCTAGTGCGGAGACGATCCAGTGGAGACGCGAGGCGGCGGCGGCACGGCGGCGCGCGGGCGGCGGCGGCGGAGAGCAACGACGGCACGGCGGTGGGGCTGCGGCGGCGTCGGCGGAGCGTGCAGGGAGAGGGACTAGGGCTTGTGTGTGTTGGGGCAGCCCTCGCCCTCTATTTATGAGAGGGTGGGCAGCCTTGGCAGGGGTGGGTTTGAATCCAAACCCAAACCTAAGTTGGATTGAGAGAAGGACTTGTTTCTTCTCCCACTAGGAAACATTGTTCCAGTTTGACTTTTCAAACTCCCGTTTGACTTTCAATTTAGAGCTTTAATTCTCTCTTGCAAATGCACATACCAAGTGACCTAGGATATGATCCAATCATTCCACTTATCCATGACACATTCATGGACCATTCTCCTTCCGGACCGGTGAACCTTCTAGACCCTTCTAGAACCTCTGTGATGAAAACATCGGAAACTTTCCCGAACTCCGGAATCGGACTTTCCTTATATGAATCTTATTCTCCGGACCATTCCGGATCTCCTCGTGATATACCGGATCCCATCCGAGACTCCGAACAACATTCGGTATCCCTTATTTGTAGGGTTCGCAGCATAGAAAACAAAAAATTTCCTACGATGGGAACATCTATGTACCAAGATCTATATACTAGATACAAGCAACGGGTGGATATGCATCCATAGAATGCATACCCTCGAAGACCGAATAGCGTTAACGAGGTTGTACTCGTGGATGATTTAGACGAACGCTTGCCGATCTCAAGATCGTGATGAAGTCCATCTGGTCCAGCCGGTCCAGCATGATCAAGTCCAACACCTCAAAGCAGTGGTGCATCCGTGATCGAACACACGTACGGGTACCCCGACAAACTCCGCGCCCTCGCTCTAGCGAAGCAGCGGAAGCAACAAATCCTTCCAGAAAAAGCCACCGGGAACATGTATCTCGCTGATCCGAGACCATGGGGAAATTCTAAAGGAGGGAGAGAGATCCTTCGCGAGCAGGTGTGCTTTGAGAGGAGGAGGGGGGGCCTTTTATAGGGGAGAGGGGGGCACCCAAGGGGCATGGCGCCCAGCCATGGGGGCTGCCCCCACCTATTCCACATTCATGTGGGTGGAGCTCCCACTCAAAATGAAAAGCCTCCACTCCCATTAAAAAGCCTCCACTCAAAAATCCACTCACATGCATTAAATTTCCACCAAATTTAATGCAAGCTCCCATTTAAATAAAACTCTTTTATTTATTTATTCAAAAAAAAATTACTTTAATTAGCAAAAATTCACATAAAACCCCTTACAACATTTCAATTTCACATGCAGAACCAGTTTCAGCAATTTCAACCGAAACAGTTCCGGTGTCTAGTGAAATAAATTCCCGCGCTTTCCTTTTTATTTCTCTGGCATATCATTTGCTCCGAATGGTGTCGGTATCCCTTAAGTGTGTCACCCTACGGTTCGTGAATAATGCATACATGATCGAGACCCTTCTCTGATCAATAATCAGTAGCGGGACCTGGAGATCCATACTGACTCCCACACATTCAACGATGACTTCTGGGACCGTGTGAACCTTTTACGCTAGTATCTTAATCCCTTTGTTTCACGATATATTACATGTCCGAGATTCGATCATCGGTATCTCCATACCTAGTTTGATCTCGTTACCGACATGCACTCTTTTCTCGTTCCCGTGATATAACATTCTAGTGATCAAATCACTTGCTTGCAAGCTAATCAATGTGATACCACCGAGAGGGCCCAGAGCATATCTATCCATCATCGGGATGAACAAATTCCACTCTCAATCCATGGGTCTCAACATAACACTTTAGTAGTTCTGAAGCCATCTTTATAATCACCAAGTTACGGTGTGACGTTTGATGTCATCGAGAAACTCTTCCGGTGTTAGTGATTGACATGATCTCATGGTTTAAGGATTAGGATCACTTCGTAAGTTGTTATAGAAATATAAACTCAATGACTTTGATCGTAATGCTATACTTCGGATGAATGTTCATCACATCATTACACTAATGTTGTGACCTCGTTATTAACAACATCCAATGTCCATGATCAGGAAACTTTGTGAAGGGTTTCGCGGCATAGTAAATCAAAATTTTCTACGGATGCGAACAGAGGGAAATCCAAGATCTAATCTAGGAGATGCAAACAACGAGAGATATTGGATTAGATCTTCATACCCTTGAAGATTCGCACAGCGGAACGTTCGTCGGAACGTGGGTGATGTAGTCGTACTCGCTTCTCCTCCTCGCGATCCGATCCGATCTAGCACCACAAGTGGCGGTGCCTCCGTGAGATGCACACGTGCAGCACCTCGACGTCTCCTCCTTCCTCAGACCAGCAAGTATGGTGGAGAGACGGATTGGATCTACAACACGACGGCGTGGTGTATATGGTGGAGAATTTCTGCAGCAGGGCTTCGCCTACAAACAGTCGGGAGGGAGAGAGGAGGGCAGCAGGGCGAATAGGGTTGGAGGGGAAGGTGTGGGGGGTTGGTGTGCCCCCAGACCTCTATATATAGAGGGGTGGGCGCAGCCCTAGCCCCTCCCCCAAGCCCAAACCGGCGGCCCCAAGGAGAAGGAGTGGGGGGCAAGGAAACCCCCCCTTCTAGAAGCTCTATCTCGAGTTTAAAACCCTCTTGGCCGGATGGGCCCTATGGGGCCTTGCGCCCCTGGCCCAATGCGGCCAGGGCACTCCCTCATAGGCCCATGCCCCCTCTCGGAAGGTGTGGCCACGTTGGTCCCCTTCCGGAAGGTTCTAGAAGCTTCCGGTACAATACCGATTAACCCGGAACAATTCCGAACTCCAAAAACTGCACTGCCTTATATGAATCTTATTCTCCGGACCACTCCGGAACCTCTCGTGATGTCCCGGATCCCATCCGAGACTCCGAACAAAAACTCATAAACCAATTATCCAATCTATCCTAGCGTCGAGACACGTTAAGTGTGTGACCCTGCGGGTTCGAGAATATGCAGACATGATCTTCTATCAATAATCAACAGCGGGGTCTGGAAACCCATATTGACTCCCACACATTCATCGATGATCATATCGGATGAACCACGATGCCAGGATTCAATCAATCCCATATATATATTCCCTTCGTCTCGCGATATTTTACTTGCCCGAGATTCGATCGTCGGTACCGTCATACCTAGTTCAATCTCGTTCACAGCAAGTACTTTACTCGTTCCGTAATCCGATATCACTTTGTGATTAACTCCTTAACCACATGCTTGCAAGCGGTGTTGATATCGATTACCGAGTGGGCCCGAAGTATATCTCTCCGACTTGGGAGGGACAAATCCCATCTCGATACATACAACCCAACAGATACTTTCCGATCACCTGAGAGACACCTTTATGATCACCCTCTCATAGGATGACGTTTGATGACCTCAAAGATTTCTTCCGGTACCAGGGAGTTGCATTATCTCATGGTCTAAGGAATACAATATTTGACATAAGAAAAGCTTCACAAAGACGAACACGATGACACGATCTAATTGCTTCGCTTAGTTTGGGTATGTCCACCATATCATTATCCCAATGATATGATCTCATTATCAATTGACAACTCATGCCTATGGTTAGGAAACCTTAACCATCATTGATCAATGAGCTAGTCCATAGAGGCGTACTAGGGACACGGTGTTGTTCACAAACCACACAAGTATTAAAGTTTCCGCTTAATACAATTCTAGCATGGAATATAAACATTATCATGAACAAGAATTATAATAATAACATCTTTATTATTGCCTCTAGGGCATAATTCCAACAGTCTCCCACTTGCACTAGAGTCAATAATCTAGTTTACATCCGGCAACAATCTCACACCCATGGCCTTGAGGTGCTGATCATGTTTTACACGTGGAAGAGGTTTAGTCAATGGATCTGCGACATTAAGATCTGTATGTACTTTGCTAATCTTCAGATCTCCATCTGCTATATAATCTCGGATTATATGAAATTTGCGGTTGATATGCTTGGTCTTTGGATGATATCTTGGTTCCTTAGCGAGTGCTATGGCGCCAGTGTTGTCACATAATATCTCTAGTGGGTCCAATGCACTTGGAACCACGCCAAGCTCAGTAATGAAGTTTTTGATCCAAACTCCTTCACTTGACGCTTCTGCAGCAGCCATGTATTCCGCTTCTACTGTAGATCCCGCGATCACGCTTTGCTTGCAGCTTCTCCAGCTCACAGCTCCTCCATTCAAAATATACACGTATCCTGTCTGAGATTTAGAATCATCCTTGTCGGTGTCGAAACTAGCATCGATGTAACCTTTTACGACGAGTTGTTCATCACCCTCATAGACTAAGAACATTTCTTTAGTCCTATTTAGGTACTTTAGGATGTTCTTCACGGTTGTCCAGTGTTCCACTCCTGGATCACTTTGATACCTGCTCGTAAAACTAAGAGCATTGGACACATCCGGTCTAGTACACAGCATGGCATACATGATCGAACCTATGGCCGAGGCATAAGGCACTTTGCTCATAGCTTCCCTATCATTTACCGTAGCCGGACACTGAGCCTTGCTCAATATCTTACCTGACAACATAGGCACTGAACCTTTCTTTGCCTTATCCATTCTGAACCTTTTCAGAACTTTGTCTAGGTATGTACTCTGGCTTAAAGCTATCAGGCGTCTTTGTCTATCTCTATAGATTTTGATGTCCAATATATAAGAAGCTTCACCTAGGTCTTTCATTGAAAAACACTTGTTCAAATAACTCTTCACATTGTTAAGCATGTTGATGTCATTTCCGATAATCAATATGTCATCCACATATAGTACCAGAAATGTCACCGAGCTCCCACTCACTTTCTTGTAGATACAAGCTTCGTAGCTATTTGGAACAAATCCAAAGCTCTTGATCACTTGATCAAAACGAAGGTTCCAACTCCGAGATGCTTGCTTCAGTCCATAAATGGAACGCTGAAGTTTGCATACTTTATCAGCATCCTTAGGATCGACAAAACCTTCGGGTTGCATCATATACAACTCTTCATCAATGTTGCCATTGAGGAAAGCAGTCTTGACATCCATCCGCCATATTTCATAATCATGAAACGCAGCAATTACTAATAAAATCCGAATGGACTTAAACATCGCTACGGGAGAGAAAGTCTCATCGTAGTCAACACCTTGAACTTGTCGAAAACCTTTTGCAACAAGCCGTGCTTTATAGACGGTAACAGTACCATTCGCGTCCGTTTTCTTCTTGAAGATCCATTTGCACTCAACGGCCTTTCGGTCGCTAGGAGGGTCCACCAAAGTCCATACTGGTTTTCGTTCATGGATCCCAATTCGGATTTCATGGCTTCTACCCATTTCTCAGAGTCTGGGCTCATCATCGCTTCCTCATAGTTCGTAGGTTCACTGTCTTCTACTAACAAGACAGTCAAGATAGGGTTGCCGTACCACTCAGGAGGGGCACGCGACCTTGTCGACCTGCGACGTTCAGTAGCAGCATCGTTCGAAGCTTCATGATCCTTGTCATTAGCTTCCTCTATTGTTGGTGCAGGCGGCACTGGAACCATTTCAGGTGCTGTGCTACTCTCCAATTCAAGAGAAGGTTCAATAACCTCGTCTAGCTCTACTTTCCTCCCACTCACTTCTTTCGAGAGAAACTCCTTCTCAAGAAAGGAACTGTTCTTTGCGACAAACACTTTGCCTTCGGTTCTGTGATAGAAGGTATACCCAATAGTTTCCTTAGGGTATCCTATGAAGACGCATTTCTCCGCTTTGGGTTCGAGCTTGTCCGGCATCAACTTCTTGACGTAAGCTTCACATACCCAAACTTTAAGAAACGACAACTTAGGTTTAGCACCAAACCACAGTTCATACGGTGTCGTCTCAACGGATTTAGATGGTGCCCTATTTAAAGTGAATGCAGCGGTTTCTAATGCATAACCCCAAAATGATAACGGCAAATCAGTAAGAGACATCATTGATCGGACCATATCTAATAAGGTTCGATTCCGGCGTTCAGACACACCATTGCGCTGTGGTGTTCCGGGTGGCGTGAGTTGCGAAACAATTCCGCTTGCTTTAAGATGCGTGAGAAAATCATAACTCAAATATTCGCCCCCACGATCGGATCGTAGAAACTTAATCTTTCTGTTACGATGGTTCTCCACTTCATTCTGAAATTCCTTGAACTTTTCAAACGTTTCAGATTTATGTTTCATTAAATAGATATACCCATATCTACTTAAGTCATCGGTAAAAGTGAGAAAATAGCGATATCCACCGCGCTTCGAAACACTCATCGGTCCACATACATCAATATGTATGATTTCCAACAAGTCCGTTGCTCGCTCCATCATACCGGGAACGGGGTTTTGATCATCTTACCCATGAGGCATGGTTCGCATGTGTCAAATGATTCAAAATCAAGAGACTCCAAAAGTCCATCAGAATGGAGTTTCTTCATGCACTTTACACCAATATGACCTAGACGACAGTGCCACAAATAAGTAGTATTATCACTATTTACTTTGCATCTCTTAGCCTCAATGTTATGGATGTGTGTTTCACCCTTTTCGAGATTTAGAAGAAATAAACCATTCACAATAGGTGCATGGCCATAAAAGATGTTACTCATATAAATAGAACAACCATTATTCTCCGATTTAAATGAATAACCGTCTTGCAATAAACACGATCCAGAAATAATGTTCATGCTCAACGCAGGCACATAATAACATTTATTAAGGTTTAAAACTAATCCCGAAGGTAAAACTAAGGAGAGTGTGCCGACGGCCATCACATCAACTCTTGATCCGTTGCCAACGCGCATCGTCACCTCATCCCTCGCAAGCCGTCGTCTATTCCGTAGCTCCTGTTTCGAGTTACAAATATTAGCAACTGAACCGGTATCAAATACCCAGGCACTACAACGAGGGCTAGTAAGGAAAACATCAATAACATGTATATCAAATATACCTTTAATGGTGCCAGCCTTCTTGTCCGCTAAGTACTTCGGACAGTTGCGCTTCCAGTGACCCTTGTCCTTGCAATAGAAGCACTCAGTGTCCGGCTTAGGACCAGACTTGAGCTTCTTCTCAGCAGGAGCAACGCGCTTGCCGCCGCCCTTCTTGAAGGGCTTCTTTGCACCCTTACCTTTCTTAAAGGTGGGCTTGTTGACCATCAACACATGATTATCCTTTTTGATGTCCACTTCCGCGGCCTTCAGCTTTGCGAAGAGCTCGGTGATCGTATCAGTGGAACCAATCTGATTGTGAGTCACTACAAAACTTTTGTAGCTGGGAGGGAGTGATTGTAGAACCCTGTCAATCTTGAGCTCCTCTGGAACCGTGCATTCCAGTTGCTCAAGGCGTTGAGTGTAGCCCGTCATCTTAATGGCGTGCTCACTAACGGAACTCCCTTCCTCCATCTTGCAGTTAAAGAACTTCTCAGAGATCTCTATCTCTCAGAACGGGCCTGAGTCTGAAACATGGTTTTCAGCTCTTCGAGAATCTCAAAGGGCCCGGGATAGTCTTCAAAACGATTTTGAAGTTCCGGTTCCATAGCAAACAACATGGTGCTCTTAATCACACCATAATCATCTTTGCGCGAACGATAGACAGCTTTCTCATCAGCCGGCGCAGTTGCAGCAGGGGGGTCACCTAACGCTTTCCCAAGGACATAGTCCTTTTGACCGCCAGAGAGAATGATTCTTAGATTGCGGAACCAATTGGTGAAGTTAGACCCATTGTTTCTAAGCTTTTCCTTCTCAGCAAAAACGTTGAAGTTGAAGTTGGACTTGGCCATGTGATCTACAGTATTTGCAAGTACAACTTAGACTATGTTCATGATAAATAGTTCAACTTAATCAAATTACTAGATGAACTCCCACTAAATTCAACATCCCTTAAGTTGTTTAGTGAACATGATCCAAATTCACCACACCTAATCCGATCATCACGAGAAGAGATGTGGCTTCAATGGTGGACAACGAAGTGTCGATCATATCATTCATATGACTCATGCTTAACCTTTCGGTTCATGTGTTCCGAGGCCATGTCTGTACATGCTAGGCTCGTCAAGTTAGACCCAAGTATTTCCGCGTGTGCAAAACTGGCTTGCACCCGTTGTATGTGAGCGTAGAGTCTATAGCACCCGATCATCACGTGATGCTTGGACACGACGAACTTTCGCAACGGTGCATACTTGGGGAGAACACAGTTTTTATCTTGATCTTTAATTGAGGAATCATCTTATAATGCTACCATCGCGATCTAAGCATAATAAGATACATAAAAGGATAAACATCACATGCATATAACTTTATGTGACATGGTATAGCCAATCTTCGCGCAATGATCTCCATCTTGTGCGTTCCGGCATGATCTCCATCACTCCACCATGATTGCCTCCACCACGAATAGCAACTACAACTATTGCTAACTACTTAGCGATAAAGTGAAACTATTACATGGCGTATAAGAAGTTGACACGCAGGTCATACACAATTATGAAGACAACCATATGGCTCTTGTCGGTTGTGTACTCATCGACATGCAAGTCGTGAAATATTACAAAACATGATCATCACATACATTATACACATCACATCTTGGGCCATACCATATCACAGAAAACACTCCCTGCAAAAACAAGTTAGACGCCTCTACTTTGTTGTTGCATGTTTTACGTGGCTTATGGGAGTAGATGCTAAGAACGATTCTTACCTACGGAAAGCCACAACGGTGATATTATGGTTGCCAAACTCCGGTGTTAATCCCATGACAACTATAGTGAGAGAAACTGACATCCACCAGCCGCATGTGTGGAACAAGCCACACGTCAAGTGCGGAGCCGGTCTCGCGAACGACGTCGCGTAAGGTTGGCCTGGACCGCTTCAATCTCACTATCCCGCGTCATAAGAAGAATACAAACAAGAGGCTTGCAACAGAAAACATCAACGCCCGCAACAACCATGTTGCGTTCTACTCGTGAAACACATCTACGCATAGATCTAGCTCTGATACCACTAAAGGGTTTCACGGCATAGTAAATCAAAATTTTCTACGGATGCGAACAGAGGGAAAGCCAAGATCTAATCTAGGAGATGCAAACAACGATAGAGATTGGATTAGATCTTCATACCCTTGAAGATTCGCACAGCGGAACGTTCGTCGGAACGTGGGTGATGTAGTCGTACTCGCTTCTCCTCCTCGCGATCCGATCCGATCTAGCACCACAAGTGGCGGTGCCTCCGTGAGATGCACACGTGCAGCACCTCGACGTCTCCTCCTTCCTCGGACCAGCAAGTATGGTGGAGAGACGGATTGGATCTATAACACGACGGCGTGGTGTATATGGTGGAGAATTTCTGCAGCAGGGCTTCGCCTACAAACAGTCGGGAGGGAGAGAGGAGGGCAGCAGGGCGGCTAGGGTTGGAGGGGAAGGTGTGGGGGGTTGGTGCGCCCCCAGCCCTCTATATATAGAGGGGTGGGCGCAGCCCTAGCCCCTCCCCCAAGCCCAAACCGGCGGCCCCAAGGAGAAGGAGTGGGGGGCAAGGAAACCCCCCTTCTAGAAGCTCTATCTCGAGTTTAAAACCCTCTTGGCCGGATGGGCCCTATGGGGCCTTGTGCCCCTGGCCCAATGCGGCCAGGGCACTCCCTCATAGGCCCATGCCCCCTCCTGGAAGGTGTGGCCACGTTGGTCCCCTTCCGGAAGGTTCTAGAAGCTTCCGGTACAATACCGATTAACCCGGAACAATTCCGAACTCCAAAAACTGCACTGCCTTATATGAATCTTATTCTCCGGACCACTCTGGAACCTCTCGTGATGTCCCGGATCCCATCCGAGACTCCGAACAAAAACTCATAAACCAATTATCCAATCTATCCTAGCGTCGAGACACGTTAAGTGTGTGACCCTGCGGGTTCGAGAATATGCAGACATGATCTTCTGTCAATAATCAACAGCGGGGTCTGGAAACCCATATTGACTCCCACACATTCATCGATGATCATATCGGATGAACCACGATGCCAGGATTCAATCAATCCCATATATATATTCCCTTCGTCTCGCGATATTTTACTTGCCCGAGATTCGATCGTCGGTACCGTCATACCTAGTTAAATCCGTTCACAGCAAGTACTTTACTCGTTCCGTAATCCGATATCACTTTGTGATTAACTCCTTAACCACATGCTTGCAAGCGATGTTGATATCGATTACCTAGTAGGCCCGAAGTATATCTCTCCGACTTGGGAGGGACAAATCCCATCTCGATACATACAACCCAACAGATACTTTCCGATCACCTGAGAGACACCTTTATGATCACCCTCTCATAGGATGACGTTTGATGACCTCAAAGCTTTCTTCCGGTACCAGGGAGTTGCATTATCTCATGGTCTAAGGAATACAATATTTGACATAAGAAAAGCTTCGCAAAGACGAACACGATGACACGATCTAATTGCTTCTCTTAGTTTGGGTCTGTCCACCATATCATTCTCCCAATGATATGATCTCATTATCAATTGACAACTCATGTCTATGGTTAGGAAACCTTAACCATCATTGATCAATGAGCTAGTCCATAGAGGCGTACTAGGGACACGGTGTTGTTCACAAACCACACAAGTATTAAAGTTTTCGCTTAATACAATTCTAGCATGGAATATAAACATTATCATGAACAAGAATTATAATAATAACATCTTTATTATTTCCTCTAGGGCATAATTCCAACACTTTGATCATCATGTTAATCAACGAGCTAGTTTATAAGATAGGCATAACTAGGAACTTCCTTTTTGTTTATTAAACACACATGTATTAACGTTTCCGTATTAATACAATTATAGCATGCAAAATAAACATTTATCATAAATAAGGAATACGATAATAACCACTTTATTATTGCCTCTCGGGCATATTCCCTTCAGTCTCCCACTTGCACTAGAGACAATAATCTAGTTTGAAAACTTTGCGTATTGAACACATATGGCTTTCTGGTGTTCCATATACGCAACTGCGAGTGGTTAACATAATCTACGGATCTGACGCTTTTAGGTCCGTGTGTATTTGCATGTCTTTGCATCTTCACGCATCACTCATTCTCCAATGAGATGGCATTGTATAAATTTGGTCTTTCGGTGAGACCTTTAGTTCCTTGGGTTTAAATCACGTCGATACTATTGTCGTACAATATACCGTCAGTGTTAGCCCGTTGTGAACCACACATTAGTTTGATAACAAACTACTTGACACAAATTCCCTCCTTTGCTGCTACTATAGCAGTCATATACTTAGTCTTTTTGTTGTAGTATTCGTCACAATGTCTTAACTATGGATTTCATCCAAATCCATCATGGAATCTCCTTTACATTACATTGTGCCACCCATAGTTTAAATTGAGATAAACTTAATTTGTATCTTGTGACAAAACTAGTATCAATGTAACGCTTTACAATGAACTATTTGTAATTGTTTGTCACCTCTACACAAATATATTCTTAGTTCTTCCAAAATACCATAAGAATATTCTCACTATCGTCCAATGATCATTTTATGATTCATTCTGGTATATGCTCATAACACTTAGAGCATAGGACATATCTGGATGTGTACATATCATGGTATGATTGATCAAAACATTCTCGTGATTTCACTCATCAAGTGTCAAAGCACTTGAATCTTGTTTCACTTATCAAGTGTCGATGCACTTGAATCTTGATTCAATTTCTTTCCATGCGACAAGAACCGTTTCTAGTCGTTTCTATATTGAACTCCTTCAATATCTCATATATGTACGTTTGGCACAACCATATTAGCGTCACAGTATATCCACTATAGACATTTATGCTAAATATTCGGGTTTTGCCTAAGTCTTTCATCGAAATGAAATTCTTAACCTTTGTCAATAAAAGATACATCATTTCTAATCAACAAGATGTCCTTCACATAATGTATTAGAAATATGTCATGGCGCTCCCACTTAATTTCTTGCAAATGCAAGCATCTTCATCGTCTCCTGATGAAAAACTCCTTTTTCATTATGGTGAAGATTCCAACTCCGCGATGCTTACTTCAACCTTTGAAGTTCGCACGCCCTTTTAGCATCCTTTGAATTTAACAAAACCCTTTGGACCGTGTCATGTACACGTCCTAGGTAACCATTCTATTAGAAGAACTTTGTTTTGTTTATTCATCTACCATATACCAAATTATATGTAGTGGTTGCTACTTTAATCCGTCCAGACTAATTATCGCTATGAAAGATCAAATCTTGTCATAGTCAACTCCTTGAACATTGTCATAAAATACTTTACGACATGTCGACTATTTCATAGATGTGAAACATCCATGTCTGTTTCTTTATAGATCCAAATACGACCGATAGGTTTTTACACCTTTCCGGAGGGTCTTCCAAGTTCAAAACTTGATTTATCGTGTATGGACTTATCACGGATTTTATGTCTTTAAGCCATTTGACGGAGTCAGGGCCCATCATCGCTTCTTTGTATGTATTCGGTTCATCATTGTCAAACAATAATGATTTACTCTCAAATCTTAGCATTTGATTGTTTAACCGACCTACTTGGTTCAATAGGAACTTAGATCTCCGTGACCACAACCTTTGAGGCACATAAGCTATGAGCATTATGGCAGCCTTCAGAACGATTTCCGGCGCTGCGCAACTCAGCACATATAGTTAAGGTTCGTTAACCTTATCAAAGTTCTATTGTCCTCCCACTTAACTTTTACGAAAAATTCCTTCTCCAAGAAACTTCACGTTTCAAGCGACAAACCCTTTTGTCCTTGGTGTTATGAAGGAATAACCAATTGTTATTCGAAATAACAAACAAAGACATGCTCATCCGACTTCGGTTGTAAACATCTTACTTATGTTTAGCATACCAAAATTTAAGAAATGACAACTTGGGTTTTACCCCAAACCATAACTTCCATGGTGTCATTTCAACGGATCAAGATGGAGCTATTTTCAGTGTAAAAGCGGTAGTCTCTAAAGCTTTAATCTTTTAAAACATAATGGCAGTTTTATAAATAACACCTTTGATCCAACCATGTCAAACAAGGTTTCATTACAAATCTCAAACACTCCATATTCCTATGATGTTTCGGGATATGTAATCTAGGTGTTTTGCTAAACTTGCAACTCAAATAAATCCCTTTATGATAAAATCATAATTCATTTATTTTCTTGTTACACTTGTAACTCAAACAAATCCCTTATGATAAAATCATAAACCCTTTATTTTCTTGTTACAATGATTTTCCACTTCATCTTGAAAGTCTTTGAAACATTTTCAAATATTTCATACTTCATTCTCATTAAGTGAACATTCACTCAAATTTCCGGAGAAAGTATATGAAGTTGAAACCCATCGCTTACGACTACAAATAATGGACTACATACATCGATATGTATAAATTCCAATATTTTAGTCGTTCGTTCTTCTTTGGCCTTTGAGCGAAGTTTTTATTTAATTATCCCGAGGAAAGTCTCACAAGCGTCACTTGATCAAATCAAAGACTCCAAAAATCCATGAATATGGAGATTCTTCATGTTTTCTTTCCAATATAATTTAAACGGCGATGTCACTTCGTAGGTGATCTTTCAATCATTTGTCTTGCGACATTTTAGCATTAGGTTTTATGGATGTGATCTCTCCAACTAGATTTGTAAATCATCCATCTAATATGGAATATAGTAATTATTTGAACAACCTTTGTTCTCATAATACCTGATTTAAATAACAATTATTAAAACAAATCTTGAAGTCAAGCTTTGATGTCAACGAGAAACACAAACAACGGTTTGTTTGTTTTCGATGAACATCATCACATATTCTCTTGCTAGTTACTTAGGCCATTGTGGTTCATGAATTGCGTCGTTCCGTATGAAATTTCATACCAACCAATTCGGTATCCAATACCCAAGAACCACATTGTTTAACAAGCAAAGAATACAACCATAACCTGTATATCATCTATATACCTAAATTGGATATTTCCAATCTTTTCTTTTCTGTCAAATATATTTTATAGATTCTCTTTCAGCATTTCCTTTTCCTTTTTAAAAGAATCTATCAACATCAAAAGTGGCGCCATATACATGACACATAGTCCAAAGCGTGTATATTCAAATAATAATACCTTTGGACTTGCACTTTGAAGTAGATCACCATCATTAAATGATTGGCGTTCTTTCAAAATCCATTCTTTAGTAATCTTTTAGTATAGTAAACACTTTACATACATCTTCTATTCATCCTTATCATGACGACTTTCATGATCAAGCTACTGTAGCTTATAAAGGTGAATTGTGAGTATAATGTTGCTTTCCAAAACCCTTTTGGATGATTAGGATGTCAAGCATCTCCAACCTTTGTAAATTCTCATTCTATATGAGAACACATATTATACTATATCATATTGCAACCAAAACATTGTTTCAGATATCGTTATATCTGCCACACATGATGGTTTCTGAAACAATTCTTTCAGCTCCTAGATAAACTTGATATTAAAATAATCAAGAATCATGGAGGCAAACATGATACTTAAGATACTAACACTGGAATTGTTACTCTCGATTTAATACCAATTATTAAATTTCACGGAGTAAATAGAATTTTGTTGAAAGTTTGCAATAGGACTTTAAACTTTAGATTGACACTCAACACAATACGATACCAGTTCGTAAAGTATATATCCAGAATTCTATAGTTCTATTATCTCAATTACAACTATGCATAAGGTGGTGAACGAATGCCAATGACTACAACAAATTATGAAAATTCACTTTGATTTAATTTATGATAAATTGAATTCTACTAATCCAAATTAGAAATAAACTCCCACTCAAAAACAACATCCCTCGTGTCTTTTTGGTGATTACATGAACCAAATCCACTACACCAAGTCCGATCATCACGTGAGTCGGTGTAGCTTCAAAAGCGAGCATCAAATGGGCATCATATCTACTATATGACTCATGCTTAACCTTTCGGTCCGTGTTCCGAGGCCATGTCTGTACATGATAGGCTCGCCAAGTAAGAACCTTAGTATTCGCGTGTGTAACTGTCTTACACCCGAGATGTGCTCGTGGATTCAAGTACACCCGATCATCACGTGATGTCTTGAAGCGACGA
This sequence comes from Avena sativa, assembly GCA_916181665.1. NCBI lineage: Eukaryota > Viridiplantae > Streptophyta > Magnoliopsida > Poales > Poaceae > Avena > Avena sativa. The sequence continues at coordinate 20,646,781 of OV702285.1, forward strand.
AACATTGTCGGTGCATACTTAAGGAAGAACACATTTTTATCTTGATATCTAAATGAGGGATTATCTTATTATGCTAATAAAACGCCAAACAAGCAATATAAGATGCTATCAAACATCACATGTTTATTAGTGGAATGATATGGTTCCCGCATATGATCTCTATCATGTGCATCGTGGTATGGTCACTATCATACTTTTATGTGTAAATCCAAGGTCTATGGAGTTTACACGTTATGTATGTTGTAAGAGTATCATCTCATACTTCTACTTACAACATCACCATATCATAACACTAGCCCAGCAACAATCTAAACTAGACGCCTCTAATTTATCCATTGCAAGTTTTACGTGGCTTAGGGCTTTCGAAGATAGAACCGTTCTTACCTACGAACATGAACCACAACGAGGATAACCAAATTGTTGACAACTCGTTGCAAATTAGATATTTACTATAGTAGGAGAGACAGACACCCGCTAGCCACTTATGCAAAACTAGTTGCATGTCAAGCGTGGAACAAGTCTCATGTGCGAGGACATGTAAAGTTTGTCCGGGCCGCTTCATCCCACTATGCTACCAATATCCAAAGTACAACTAAGAAGCAATAAAATGATCATCATCGCCCACATACTCATATGTGTACTACCCGTGCAAAGTATCTACGCATAGATCCGGCTCTGATACCACTGTAGGGTTCGCAGCATAGAAAACAAAAAATTTCCTACGATGGGAACATCTATGTACCAATATCTATCTACTAGATACAAGCAACGGGTGGATATACATCCATAGAATACATACCCTCGAAGACCGAATAGCGTTAACAAGGTTGTACTCGTGGATGATGTAGATGAACGCTTGCCGATCTCAAGATCGTGATGAAGTCCATCTGGTCCAGCCGGTCCAGCATGATCAAGTCCAGCACCTCAAAGAAGTGGTGCATCCGTGATCGCACACACGTACGGGTACCCCGACAACCTCCGCGCCCTCGCTCCAGCGAAGCAGCGGAAGCAACAAATCCTTCTAGAAAAAGCCACCGGGAACATGTATCTCACTGATCCGAGACCATAGGGAAATTCTAAAGGAGGGAGAGAGATCCTTCGCGAGGAGGTGTGCTTTGAGAGGAGGAGGGGGGGCCTTTTATAGGGGAGAGGGGGGCACCCAAGGGGCATGGCGCCCAGCCATGGGGGCTGCCCCCACCTCTTCCACATTCATGTGGGTGGAGCTCCCACTCAAAATGAAAAGCCTCCACTCCCATTAAAAAGCCTCCACTCAAAAATCCACTCACATGCATTAAATTTCCACCAAATTTAATGCAAGCTCTCATTTAAATAAAACTCTTTTATTTATTTATTCAGAATTTTTTTAATTACTTTAATTAACAAACATTCACATAAAACCCCTTACAACATTTCAATTTCACATGCAGAACCAGTTTCAGCAATTTCAACCGAAACAGTTCCGGTGTCTAGTGAAATAAATTCCTGCGCTTTCCTTTTTCTTTCTCTGGCATATCATTTGCTCTGAATGGTGTCAGTATCCCTTAAGTGTGTCACCCTACGGTTCGCGAATAATGCATACATGATCGAGACCCTTCTCCGATCAATAATCAGTAGCGGGACCTGGAGATCCATACTGACTCCCACACATTCAACGATGACTTCTGTGATCGTGTGAACCTTTTACGCTAGTATCTTAATCCCTTGTTTCACGATATATTACTGTAGGGGTTCGTAGCATGGAAAACAAAAATTTTCTATCGCATACAAACAAACAAGCCAAGATCTATCTACTAGATTGTAGCAACGAGTCGATGGAATAACTCACCCTCGAAGATTCCAAAGTGTTTAACGAGAGCAGATTCTCGTGGGTGATGTAGTCGTACTCTTTCCGATCTCAAGATCGCGTAGACGATCCTTCCGGCGCCGCGTTCCCGCAGCGCTCCCGCAGTCGGTCACACGTTCGGTACTCGACGAAGACCTTCCTCTCCCTTGTTCCAGCAGGCAGCGGAGGTTGTAGCACTCTCCTCGCGATTCCGGCAGCACAACGGCGTGGTACCGGAGGTAGAGGGGAAATCCCGCAGGGCTTCGCCTTAAGCCGGTGCGAGTATGGTGGAGCTTATGAGAGAGGCTATTAGTGGTCTAGTAATTAGACACACCAATTAGAAGGCTCTAAACCAATTAGAAGGCTCTAAACCGAATAGCTCTAAACCGGGGTCTAGATCTAGGGTTTAGTTTAGAGGATAGGAAACTTGTGTGTCTAGGAGGGGAGCCCTGCCCCTCCTTATATAGGTGGGAGGGGTGGGCGCGCCAGGGGAGGGAGGGAGTCCCTCCCCAACTCGGCCTAGGGCTGGCCGCCGGCTTGGAGGAGAGAAACTCCTCCTCCAAGTCGACTCCAACTCCTCTTGCTTGTTTCCCACAGTTTCTTGTTTTTGGCAGTTTGACTTTCAAACTGGACATTTGACTTTTCTGTTTTAGGATTCAATTTAATCCTATATTTGGGACAGCAAGAACACTTAGTACATGATGCAATCATTCCAATATGTAATGACACATTCATGTACCCCTCCCCCCCCGGAGTGCCGGACAATCCGGAACCTTCTAGAATATCCCCGATGAAAACACCGGAATCATTCCCGAACTCCGAAACGGGTCTTTCCTTATATGAATCTTATTCTCCGGACCATTCCGGATCACCTCGTGATATCCCGGATCCCATCCGAGACTCCGAACAACATTCGGTCTCTTTCTCATAATACCATAACTACTCAAACAACGTCGAATCCTTAAGTGTGTCTCCCTACGGTTCGTGAATTATGCGGACATGATCGAGACACTTCTTCGAACAATAACCAATAGAGGAATCTGGAAATTCATATGGCTCCCACATATTTCTACGATTACTTTGCGATCGAATGAACCACTTACATACGATACCAATTTCCCTTTGTCTCACGATATGTTACTTATCCGAGGTTATGATCGTCGGTATCTCTGCATACCTAGTTCATCCTCGTTACTGATAAGTACTCTTTTCTCGTTCCCGTGATATGTGATCCCTTGTGACCAAGTCACATGCTTGCAAGCTAATTGAATGACATTTCACCGAGAGGGCCCAGAGTATATCTATCCGTCATGTGGATGGACAAATCCCACTCTTGATCCATGTGTTTCAACCAATACTTTCCGAACACTCAATGCCACCTTTATAGCCACCCTGTTACGGTGTGGTGTTTGATGACATCAAAGCATCCATCCAGCAAAGGTGATATGCATGATCTCATGGTCGAAGGAATTAGGTTACTATGTATCAGAAAGCATATAGCAATTGAACTATTGAAATGACTTGATCTTTATGCTACGCTTGTCTATAGGAGTATGTCCACCATATCATTCTCCTAACGATATGATCTTGTTGTTGATAACATCTCAATGTTCATGACAAAGAAACCACATCATCAATCAACCAACAAGCTAGTGAAGTATAGAGGCTATACTAGGGACTTCAAATTAAGTTTACAAATCACACAAGTATTAATGGTTTCCTTGTTAATACTATTATAGCATGAATGCAAACATTTATCATAAACACAAAGATATATAATAATAACTATATTTATTATTGCCTCTAGGGCATATCTCCAACAGTCTCCCACTTGCACTAGAGTCATCTAATCTAGATTACATGGTAATATACCGAACACCCATGGCAGTTTGGTGTTGGTCATGTTTTGCCCTCGGGAGAGGTTTAGTCAACGGATCCGCCACATTCAGATCTGTGTGTACTTTGCAAATCTTTATATCCCCATCCTGGATATGTTCTCGAATAGCGTGAAAACGTAGCTTGATATGCTTCAGCTTCTTGTGTGACCTTGGTTCTTGCGCATTGGCTATGGCGCCCATGTTATCACAGTAGATAGACATTGGGTCCAGCGCACTAGGAACCACACCCAGCTCTGTAATGAACTCTTTCATCCATATCGCTTCTTGTGAAGCCTCCGAAGCAGCCATGTATTCCGATTCAGTTGAAGATCTCGCCACAACGCTTTGCTTTGCACTCCTCCAGCTAACTGCTGCACCATTCAAAATAAATACGTATCCAGATTGTGATTTAGAATCATCTGGATCGGTGTTCCAACTAGCATCGGTGTAACCATTAACAACGAGCTGTTCATCACCTCCATAAGAAAGAACCATATCCTTAGTTCTTCTCAAGTACTTAAGGATGTTTTTGACCGCTGTCCAATGATCCACTCCTGGATCACTTTGATATCTGCTAGTTAAACTAACAGCATATGCGATGTCGGGTCTAGTACATAGCATGGCATACATTAGAGATCCTATGGCTGAGGCATAGGGAGTCTTACTCATTCTTTCTCTATCTTCTGCCGATGTCGGACTTTGAGTTTTACTCAAGGTCGTATTGGGCAACATGGGCAAGAACCCTTTCTTGCTTTCTTCCATTCCAAACCTCTTTAGAACTTTGTCCAAATATGTACTTTGTGACAATGATATTTGGCGTTTCGATCTATCTCTATAAATCTTTATGCCTAATATGTAAGCTGCTTCGCCAAGATCCTTCATTGAAAAACTATTATTCAAATACTCTTTGACACTATTAAGAAGGTCTACATCATTCCCAATCAACAATATGTCATCCACATACAGTATTAAGAATGCTACAGAGCTCCCACTCACTTTCTTGTAAATACAAGCTTCTCCATAAGTTTGTATAAAACCAAAACTTTTGATTACCTTATCAAAACGTTGATTCCAACTTCGGGATGCTTGCTTCAATCCATAGATGGACCGTTGAAGCTTGCATACCTTGTTAGCATCTTTAGGATCGACAAAACCTTTGGGTTGTATCATATACAACTCTTCATCAATGTCTCCATTGAGGAATGCTGTTTTGACATCCATCTGCCATATCTCATAATCATAATATGCAGCGATTGCTAACATAATCCTCACAGACTTTAGCTTCGCTACCGGTGAGAAAGTCTCATCGTAGTCAACTCCTTGAATTTGTCGAAACCCTTTTGCGACAAGTCGAGCTTTATAGACAGTAACATTACCATCAGCATCTGTTTTCTTCTTGAAAATCCATTTGTTCTCGACAGCCTTCCGGCCATCCGGTAAGTCCACCAAAGTCCATACTTGGTTTTCGTACATGGATCCAATCTCGGATTTCATGGCTTCTTGCCATTTATTGGAATCTGGGCTCATCATCGCTTCCTCATATGTCTCGGGGTCATCGGTGTTGTCCACCAACACGACATTCATAACGGAATCATACCAATCTGGAGTGGTACGAGTTCTCGTTGACCTCCGAGGCTCTGTAGCAACTTCAACCGAAGTTTCATGATCACTATCATTAGCTTCCTCTCTTATTGGTGCAGGCACCACAGGAACTTCTTCCGGTGCTGCGCTACTCGCAATTTCGAGAAAAGGTTCGACAACCTCGTTGAGTTCTACTTTCCTTCCAGTCACTTCTTTCGAGAGAAATTCCTTCTCTAGAAAGGATCCATTCTTGGCAACAAAGATTTTGCCTTCGGATCTATGATAGAAGGTATACCCAATAGTTTCCTTCGGGTATCCTATGAAGACGCATTTTTCCGCTTTGGGTTCAAGCTTGTCCGGCTGTAACTTCTTTACATAGGCTTCGCATCCCCAAACTTTAAGGAACGACAATTTAGGTTTCTTCCCAAACCATAATTCATACGGTGTCGTTTCAACGGATTTAGATGGTGCCCTATTTAAAGTGAATGCGGCTGTTTCTAATGCATAACCCCAAAATGATAGCGGTAAATCTGTAAGTGACATCATAGAACGAACCATATCTAAGAGAGTTCGATTACGACGTTCAGACACACCATTACGCTGTGGTGTTCCCGGCGGTGTCAATTGTGAAAGTATTCCGCACTTCTTTAAATGCTCGCCAAACTCGTAACTTAGATATTCACCTCCACGATCAGAACGTAGAAATTTAATCTTCTTGTTACGTTGATTCTCTACCTCACTTTGAAACTCCTTAAACTTCTCGAAAGTTTCGGACTTATGTTTCATGAAATAGATATACCCATATCTACTCAAGTCATCCGTGAAGGTAAGAACATAACGATAACCACTGCGCGATGCTACACTCATTGGACCACACACATCGGTATGTATGATTTCCAGTAAGTCCGTAGCTCGCTCCATTATACCAGAAAATGGAGTCTTAGTCATTTTACCCATCAGACATGCTTCGCATCTTTCAAGTGATTCAAAATCAAGTGATTCAAGAAGTCCATCGGAATGGAGTTTCTTCATACGCTTCACTCCAATGTGACCAAGACGACAGTGCCACATATAGGTCAAATTATCGCTTGATTTCAAACGTTTAGCCTCAATGTTATTAATATGTGTATTTCTACTATCGAGATTCAATATGAATAGACCATCTATCAAAGGTGCATGTGCATAAAACACATTACTCATATAAATCGAACAACCATTATTCTCGGATTTAAACAAGTAACTGTCTCGCAATAAACAAGATCCTGATATAATGTTCATGCTTAATGCAGGCACCAAATAACAATTATTTAAGTATAAAACTAATCCCGATGGTAGATGAAGAGGTAGCGTGCCGACCGCGATCACATCAACCTTTGATCCGTTTCCTACGCGCATCGTCACCTCGTTCTTCACTAGCTTCCGTTTATTCTGCAGCTCCTGTTTCGAGTTACAAATATGAGCAACCGAACCAGTATCAAATACCCAGGCACTACTACGAGTACTAGTGAGATACACATCAATAACATGTATATCAGATATACCTTTCTTCTTGATGTTGCCGTTCTTCAAATCCGCCAAGTACCTTGGGCAATTCCGCTTCCAGTGACCTTCTCCCTTGCAGTAAAAGCACTCAGTTTCAGGTTTAGGTCCAGCCTTGGTCTTCTTCGTCGGCGTGGTAACTTTCTTACCACCCTTCTTGAAGTGTCCCTTTTGCTTAGACTTGCCTTTCTTGAATTTGGTGGTCTTATTGACCATCAACACTTGGTGCTCTTTCTTGATCTCCACTTCTGCAGATTTTAACATAGCAAATAGTTCTGGCAACTCTTTGTTCATGTTCTGCATGTTATAGTTCATCACAAAGTTCTTGTAACTTGGTGGTAGTGATTGGAGGATGCGGTAAACTCCCAAAGTATTAGGAATCACTATACCCAAACTTTGAAGTTTATTTGCGTGCCCAGACATCTTAAGCACATGCTCACTGACGGAGCTACCCTCTTCCATCTTGCAGTTAAAGAACTTTTCAGAAGCTTCATAACTTTCAATTGCCGCATGAGTCTCAAAGATTAATTTGAGATCCTCGACAATATCATATGGATCTGACTCTTCAAACCTTTTCTGAAGCTCCGATTCTAAACCATACAAGATAGCACACTGAACTATGGAGTACTGATTCTTCCGAGCAAGGTAAACATTCTTTACTTCATCGGTAGCATCAGCTGCAGGTGGGTCACCTAGCGGTGCATCCAGCACATAGGTCAAATTACCAGCTGTGAGGACAATCCTCAAATTGCGGAACCAATCCGCGAAGTTGCTTCCATTGTTTTTCAACTTTTCTTTCTCTAGGAACGCATTAAAATTGATGGTAGGGGCTGCCATTGATCTACAACATATTTGCAATAGTTTAGACTAAGTTTATGACAAATTGAGTTCAAATTAATTAATGAAATTAAACTAGGTGAACTCCCACTCAAAACAACATCCCTCACATTGTTTTAGTGATCACACGAACCAAATCCACTACATCAACACCGATCATCACGAGAGCTGATATAGTTTTAATGGCGAACAATCATCATGTTCATCATATCTACTATATGATTCATGCTTTGCCTTTCGGCGATCCGTGTTCCTGAGGCCATGTCTGTACATGCTAGGCTCGTCAAGATCAAACCTTAGCTTCCGCATAAGCAAATCTGGCTTGCTTACGTTGTATTCACCCGCGGAATCAAAGACACCCGATCATCACGTGGTGCTTCGAAGCAGCAAGCTTTGGCAACGGTGCATACTAAGGGTGAACACTTTAGAACTTGAAATTTATGTGCATGAGGGATCATCTTATAATGCTACCGTCGTCTACTAAGCAATACAAGATGCATAAAGGATTAACATCACATGCAATTCATAATATGTGATATGATATGGCCTTTCTTCTTTGTGCTTCCGATCTCCATCTTCAAGCACGAATATGATCTCCATCATCACCGGCATAGCATCAAGGTCAATGACGCTTCTCCATGGTCGTCGTCCACCAGCTTCAACTATTACAACTATTTTGAATAGACACGCAGGTCTTTAACAGAAATTAAAGACAACCATATGGCTCCTGCCGGTTGCCAACTTACAATAAGGAACATTGCATACATCAAATATAATCACAATCATGGCCATATCACATCACTGCACACCCCTGCAAAACAAAGTTAGACGCTTCTACTTTCTTTGCATATTTTACGTGGTTTGGGGCTTTCCATAAGTGTCGTTCTAACTTACGAACAAGAACCACAACATTGATACTAGCATTGTTGATTACCCGTTGTAAATTGGATCTTAACTATGCTAGGAGAAACAGGCACCCGCAAAGCCACTTATGCAATACAAGTTGCATGTCAAACGTGGAGCAAGTCTCATGAACGATGTCATGTAAGGTTAGCCCGGGCCGCTTCATCCCAACATACCGCAAGATGCAAAGTACACAAAAAGCAATCTACAATAAAAGCATCAACGCCCACAATGACCATTGTGTTCTACTCGTGCAACAGATCTACATATAGACACGGCTCTGATACCACTGTAGGGGTTCGTAGCATGGAAAACAAAAATTTTCTATCGCATACAAACAAACAAGCCAAGATCTATCTACTAGATTGTAGCAACGAGTCGATGGAATAACTCACCCTCGAAGATTCCAAAGTGTTTAACGAGAGCAGATTCTCGTGGGTGATGTAGTCGTACTCTTTCCGATCTCAAGATCGCGTAGACGATCCTTCCGGCGCCGCGTTCCCGCAGCGCTCCCGCAGTCGGTCACACGTTCGGTACTCGACGAAGACCTTCCTCTCCCTTGTTCCAGCAGGCAGCGGAGGTTGTAGCACTCTCCTCGCGATTCCGGCAGCACAACGGCGTGGTACCGGAGGTAGAGGGGAAATCCCGCAGGGCTTCGCCTTAAGCCGGTGCGAGTATGGTGGAGCTTATGAGAGAGGCTATTAGTGGTCTAGTAATTAGACACACCAATTAGAAGGCTCTAAACCAATTAGAAGGCTCTAAACCGAATAGCTCTAAACCGGGGTCTAGATCTAGGGTTTAGTTTAGAGGATAGGAAACTTGTGTGTCTAGGAGGGGAGCCCTGCCCCTCCTTATATAGGTGGGAGGGGTGGGCGCGCCAGGGGAGGGAGGGAGTCCCTCCCCAACTCGGCCTAGGGCTGGCCACCGGCTTGGAGGAGAGAAACTCCTCCTCCAAGTCGACTCCAACTCCTCTTGCTTGTTTCCCACAGTTTCTTGTTTTTGGCAGTTTGACTTTCAAACTGGACATTTGACTTTTCTGTTTTAGGATTCAATTTAATCCTATATTTGGGACAGCAAGAACACTTAGTACATGATGCAATCATTCCAATATGTAATGACACATTCATGTACCCCTCCCCCCCCGGAGTGCCGGACAATCCGGAACCTTCTAGAATATCCCCGATGAAAACACCGGAATCATTCCCGAACTCCGAAACGGGTCTTTCCTTATATGAATCTTATTCTCCGGACCATTCCGGATCACCTCGTGATATCCCGGATCCCATCCGAGACTCCGAACAACATTCGGTCTCTTTCTCATAATACCATAACTACTCAAACAACGTCGAATCCTTAAGTGTGTCTCCCTACGGTTCGTGAATTATGCGGACATGATCGAGACACTTCTTCGAACAATAACCAATAGAGGAATCTGGAAATTCATATGGCTCCCACATATTTCTACGATTACTTTGCGATCGAATGAACCACTTACATACGATACCAATTTCCCTTTGTCTCACGATATGTTACTTATCCGAGGTTATGATCGTCGGTATCTCTGCATACCTAGTTCATCCTCGTTACTGATAAGTACTCTTTTCTCGTTCCCGTGATATGTGATCCCTTGTGACCAAGTCACATGCTTGCAAGCTAATTGAATGACATTTCACCGAGAGGGCCCAGAGTATATCTATCCGTCATGTGGATGGACAAATCCCACTCTTGATCCATGTGTTTCAACCAATACTTTCCGAACACTCAATGCCACCTTTATAGCCACCCTGTTACGGTGTGGTGTTTGATGACATCAAAGCATCCATCCAGCAAAGGTGATATGCATGATCTCATGGTCGAAGGAATTAGGTTACTATGTATCAGAAAGCATATAGCAATTGAACTATTGAAATGACTTGATCTTTATGCTACGCTTGTCTATAGGAGTATGTCCACCATATCATTCTCCTAACGATATGATCTTGTTGTTGATAACATCTCAATGTTCATGACAAAGAAACCACATCATCAATCAACCAACAAGCTAGTGAAGTATAGAGGCTATACTAGGGACTTCAAATTAAGTTTACAAATCACACAAGTATTAATGGTTTCCTTGTTAATACTATTATAGCATGAATGCAAACATTTATCATAAACACAAAGATATATAATAATAACTATATTTATTATTGCCTCTAGGGCATATCTCCAACAATTACATGTCCGAAATTTGATCATCGGTATCTCCATACCTAGTTTGATCTCGTTACCGACATGCACTCTTTTCTCGTTCCCGTGATATAACATTTGAAAGAACATGTTGGGCCCCCATGTGTGGTTTTGGTAATTAATGACAATCTTTATGGACTAATGTGTGTATTAAGTTATATTTGTAGGATTTGTCCATTGGCATCGCTTGGAGCATGTGTTGGCTTCAAGGTCAATGAAATGCAAAGAAGATTTGTTGGGCAAGCTCAATATGCGAGGTCGATGATGAGGAATTAAGGAAGGCGTTCCATCTTGAGAAGGGCAAGATCATCTACATCGAGTTCAAGTGGAATGCTCAAGGCAAAGGTATAATATTGATAGGTTTTCCCTTTTGCCGGTCTCACGTTGTGTGTGTGAGACCGGGTTTAGGATAGATAACCGTACTATCAAGAGGGGCTCTCGTATGAGCAATTCGGTCACATCGTTTGGAGAGAGCTCAAACCTTTACATACTTGCATCATCATATTTGGTTGTTATTTGGTCTTATCCATGTGAGGTTATAGAGCTTGTGGTAATCTCCATAACAAGCTCTTGTTCATAAAAATCGGATCTCCCATTTGTATCTTGTTGTGATTTTGATTTATGCGGCTTTTCGGTTTCTCACCAAGTGAGGTATATCACATTATTCTACTTGATACTTTCTCACTTGGTGATAATCAATATTTCTAGTTTTTATTGGGAAGCCCTTATCGCCCTCTATCCAACGCAATTTGAATCGGGTCAATCGGAACTTCCAGTCAAAAGTTATTGCCGTTTGAATATTTGCCTCTTAGGCTGTTTTCTGGGCCAAGCGGTAGTACCGCCCGGACGGGCCGGTACTACCGCCCGGGCCTAAAAACGGCCCGATTTCTTTCTGCCTCGCTAGGTACCTAAATCCGGTATTACCGGCCGGCCCGGTAGTACCGCCCGGTGGGCCGGTAGTACCGTTCGGTCCAGATAATTTTTCCCAGTTTCTGTTCCCAGTTTCGCTCAGATCCAGATCCAGTTTTCGCGTCCCCCGCATCACCGCTTCTCTCACTTCTCGCGCGCGCTGCCGCCGCCGGTTTTCCCGCCTGCTCGCTGTGGCCCCGTTGGCGCTGGGTCCCGCGCTCACGCGCGCGCTGCTCGCCGCATCCCGCGAGCGTTGACTCATGCGCGTGTCGCTCGATCGCTGGCCCCGCTGTGGCCCCGCTTCCCCCGTGCTCCTGCCTAGCCTCGCGTGCGCTCCCGCTCGCGCCGCGCGCTCGCTTTGCTGGGCCCGCCTGCTGCACTGCGCGCGCTGCTGCGCATGCACTGTTGCTGCTGCGCGCCTGCTCGCTCTGCTGCCCGCCGCTTGGCTTGCTGCGCGTGCGCGTGCCTGCCTGCTGCTGCTGCCGACAGCAGCAGCTGCCGCCGCTGGCCCCGCATCCCGCATGCATGCGCGCGCGCTGGCTTGCTGTTTGCTGCTGCCGTGCGCGCCCAGCGTTGCCTCCATTTTTTCTTTGCTCGCTGACATGATTTCTTCGCTGGGGCCTGGGACTCGTGCGGTACTACCGGTAAATTCCGGTAGTACCGGGCCGTTCAGGAAAATAGCCCTAACGGGCAGATTTTGCCCGCCCCTTTAAATAGACCTTGTCCATTATTGTTTAGGGTTACTTCTTCCTCCTTTTCTTGTCCAAGCTTTGCCCTCATTTGCTCTACTCTTTAAGCTTGATTTTTACACACCCCTCCATTGATTCTTGCAAATATTTGAGGGGTTGTTGGAGGAGATCTAGCCCCACGTTTTGACCTAACCGATTCATCTCTTTGTGAGTGCATCTTTGGAGATCTAGATTTTGGGGGATTTTGTGTCTCTCTTTGATTTCTCCTCTCTTGTTCCCCCAATAGCTTTGGTAGCTTTGTTGGAACTTGAGAGTGAGGGATTTGAGCATCTTTGTGTTGTTCTTGCCATTTGCATTTGTTGCATCGGTTTGGGTTCTCCTCGGAGGATTTGGTTTGAATTGCTCATTGGAGCTTGTCCCTCTTGGGTTCTTGGAACCCTAGACGGTTTTGTGGCCTTGGTGGCATTGTAGCCTTGGTGGCATGTGTTGAGGCCTTTTGTGGCGTTTGTTGGGAGCCTCCAATTAAGTTGTGGAGTTGTGCCCCAACCTTGTGAGAGGTTCCGGTTGCCACCGACAAGTGCACCGATAGTGGAAGCGTGGATCGATCCCATTGGGGTGAGATTCACCGGAGAATAAGGGAGGCCTTTTGTGGCGTTGGTGGTTTGATACCACCCCCTCTCCAAACGAGACGTACTCCATGTTGGGAGGAACTCGGTAAAATATTGGTGTCCCCGCGTGCCTCGGTTATCTTTATACCCGAGCTCTTTACTTATGCACTTTACATTGTGATAGCCTTCGTGCTTGACGTAATATATATCTTGCTATCACTTTGTTGCTTGTATTGCTTAGCATAAGTTGTTGGCGCACATAGGTAAATCTTAGTTGTTTCTAGGTTGTGCTTTACAAAGTAAACACTAGTTTTATTCCGCCTTTGTTGAGCCACTCTAGGAAAAGTTTTAATCGCCTATTCACCCCCCCTCTAGGCTACATCCGTATCCTTTCAACATTCTAGTGATCAAATCACTTGCTTGCAAGCTAATCAATGTGATATCACCGAGAGGGCCCAGAGCATATCTATCCATCATCGGGATGAACAAATTCCACTCTCGATCCATGGGTCTCAACATAACACTTTAGTAGTTCTGAAGCCATCTTTATAATCACCCAGTTACGGTGTGACGTTTGATGTCATCGAGAAACTCTTCCGGTGTTAGTGATTGACATGATCTCATGGTATAAGGATTAGGATCACTTCGTAAGTTGTTATAGCAATATAAACTCAATGAATTTGATCGTAATGCTATACTTCGGATGAATGTTCATCACATCATTACACTAATGTTGTGACCTCGTTATTAACAACATCCAATGTCCATGATCAGGAAACTTTGATCATCATGTTAATCAACGAGCTAGTTTATAAGAGAGGCATAACTAGGAACTTCCTTTTTGTTTATTAAACACACATGTATTAACGTTTCCGTATTAATACAATTATAGCATGCAAAATAAACATTTATCATAAATAAGGAATACGATAATAACCACTTTATTATTGCCTCTCGGGCATATTCCCTTCATTATTAACATTCCATATCTACTAAACAACATCGAATCCTTAAGTGTGTCTCCCTATGGTTCGCGAATTATGCGGACATGATCGAGACACTTCTTCGATCAATAACCAATAGAGGAATCTGGAAATTCATATGGCTCCCACATATTTCTAGATTACTTCATGATCGAATGAACCATTTACATACGATACCAATTTCCCTTTGTCTCGCGATACTTTACTTATCCGAGGTTTGATCGTCGGTATCTTTGCATACCTAGTTCAACCTTGTTACCGATAAGTACTCTTTTCTTGTTCCCGTGATATGTGATCCCTTGTGAGCCAGTCACATGCTTGCAAGCCAATTGGATGACATTCCACCGAGACGGCTCAGAGTATATCTATCCGTCATATGGATGGACAAATCCCACTCTTGATCCATGTGCCTCAACACATACTTTCCGAACACTCAATGCCACCTTTATAGCCACCCAGTTATGGTGTGGTGTTTGATGTCATCAAAGCATCCTTCCGGTGATGGTGATTAGCATGATCTCATGGTCGAAGGAATTAGGTTACTATGTATCAGAAAGCTTATAGCAAGTGAACTATTTGAATAACTTGATCTTATGCTACGCTTAACTATAGGAGTATGTCCATCACATCATTCTCCTAATGATATGACCCTGTTGTTAATAACATCTCTATGTTCATGATTAGGAAACCATGATCATATATTAACCAACAAGCTAGTTTAACACGAGGCTTTACTGGGGACTCTTTTATGTTTACAAATCACACAAGTATTAATGTTTACGGTTAATACAATTATAGCATGGTATGTAAACATTTATCATAAGCGTGAAGATATGATAATAACCACTTTATTATTGCCTCTTGGGCATATCTCCAACAGAAAGTGTATACCCCAAAAGGTTCGATTATTCTTGGTAAAGTGTCAGACTTGATTAACCCAGCAACCGGGTATTGGGATGAAGATTTAATACGAGATATATTCTAGAGTGTCGATGCTACCAGAATTCTGGAGATCCCCATTGCCCCATCTGGTATGGAAGACTTTGTATGTTAGCACTTCACCAAAACAGGTATTTTTTCAGTCAGACCAGCCTATCACGCTGAATGGGACTACCAATTTGGTAGGCATAATCATAATGCAATGGATATTGGGGACTCACAAATCAACAAAATCTGGAGGCGACTTTGGAGTTTAAATGTTCCTGTCAAGATCAAGATTTTTGGTTGGAGAATATTGCATGGATTTATACCATGTCTGGGAGTTCTTGCAAATAGACATATTGCTCAATCTAGCCAGTGTCCAATATGTGACATTGGATGTGAAGACATTCTGCATACTTTGTTTACATGCCCACGAGCGAAGCAAATTTGGGAGAAGCTAGGTATTAATCAGTCAATCACGACTACCCTTAAGCTTGATATGTCGGGTCCTTTGCTAGTGCAGCAATTGATCCTAAACTAGGGTTGTCTGAAACAATCCTAACTGGTGCATGGTATTTATGATGGGAAAGACGTCAATTTACTCATGGTGAGAGCCTACAACCAGTTCATAGAAGTGCAATGTCAATTGGAGTACTTGCAACAAATTACCGGAGAGCAAAAAAGAAGATCATATAGAGTAAGAAGGACGTGTGGTCATGTCCAAAGGAAGGTTCTATAAAAATTAATGTGGACACCGCTTATGATGTTGATTTGGGTAAGGAGGTATGGGGGCTATAGCCAGAGACCGTAAAAGAAAATTCATGGCTGCAAGTTACAAAGAGATTCACTTTGTGGAAGATCCTGTCATGGCCGAGGCATACACGTTACGTGATGGTCTTAGTCTAGCACAATTTTGGGAGGTAACAAGATAATCATTCAATCGGACAATATGCATGTCATTGAGACACTGGTGAATGGGTGCTTCTCGACCACATCTTCTTCAGACATCTTCGATGATTGTAGGAATTTATCTACTGGTTACAGTGAAATTTTGTTTAAGCATTGTAAGAGGGAGGCCAATCAGGTTGCTCATGAGCTAGCTAGGCATAGTTTTATCAATCATGTTGATGATTTTTGGGATAATGATCCCCTAGTTTTATTATGCCAGCAATGCTGAATGATGTAACCGTTCTTTGAACTCGGGGCAGCAAGTTTGTTTACGCACTCTTTTCCTTACCGACGTACCAAAGGGGGCTAGAAGGTTTTTAATGAGACGGTTTGCTTGCTTGTTATAATATAATACTTACCGACGTATCGAAGGGGGCTAGAATGTTGTAATAATTTGGTCTACATGTATTCGTATCTAAATAAAATTAAGATCATTAATATAAACTAGAGAAAGTAATAAAATGCTAAGATTTTTTTAAAGATCCACCAATATATTATTGATAATCATCCATAGTACTAAAAACATAAAAATAACAAAAATTATAAATAGACTAAAACCTCGACTGCGATCCTCTTGCTCCTCCTCTTCTATGGTACACTATTTTTTTTGAACTTCTTCTCTGGTACACTAGGTAAGTGTCCGTTTGTTGATGTGAATAGGTACATGCCTGTTGTTAGGAGAAAACAATGCTATAATTTAGTATAACAAAACAATAAAAAATTGTTGTCATGTCGTTCTCTCTACTGTATTACTCTAAACTGTGTGTACTCTTAGGACATGTATAATACAGTGATGTCAGACTTTCCTTATGTTTGTCACGTTGAATTTTTATTTAGTTGGAGGAGAGAGAAGATTGTCTTCTCTTAGCTAAGGGTTGATCTCTTAAAAATAAGAGAAGACTATTTTCTCCATTATAACATATGCCTTCCCTTAGCCAACCATTTTTTTACTAAAAATAGTTAATTCTCACTAATTGCTAGAGATAGAAATAACAAATAATACATTATATAAGTTATATATTGTGTCTTCTCTAAATGACATGGAGAGTTAAGATAAGACATGCCTTCCCTACCATTGTTTATGCCCTTATAGCCTTCTCTAGGCAGGTTTATCAAGGAAGTGACATCTTTTCTTTCTATCTCACTTATTTGTCTATCATCTTTCACTATAAAAAGTACCCTTTGTGCCTGCCACTTTTTTTGGGAGCGGCATAAGTAAAAAGTACCCGCAAAATTTTGTTAACTAGCTAATGAGCAATCGCGGCGGCTAGTCATATGCCGTGGCCAACACGGCATCGACGCATATTAATGTCATCATATGTGCTCGGGGAAGCCGGCGTATTTAATGTCATAGTAGGTGGATGAAGGCATATACTAGTCGTCATGCATTGTACGAGATATTTACAACGTATCCCATGCTGGAGACTGGTCAAGCACATCGTGTTGGCTATTCAGTCTTGTCTCGCTGACTTGTATGACCCACCAACGAGGCTAGCTTTTATATCTTCTTCTACACCTTCGTCAATGTAATCTCAATCTCGATATGTCTCTTACTACCCCGAATCTCGTAGTACTCTTACCAAAACTCCTTCCTAGAATCTTTAGTGGCGGCAACACCCGAGCCGATGGCGCACCAACTAGGTTTCTTTAATCTAGTTTGTACTTTTTTGGTAGTTCTTATCAGTCTCTCTATCGATCAGGAAAAATAATTTGAGGATATTTATTTATGTAGAATCATTTGGATTGGAGTGGCTTTTGTCGATAACTCCATTTGGGTTGCATGTGCGGCTATAGATTGCAGCCACGTCGCCTCCTTGCCATCAGTGGCGATGACACTGGCCGCAGGTTCCTTGGGTGCCACCACACACCGCCGATGTGCAACTTTTGTATTTGGAACGATCCTCCGAACATGCCGGACATACAACTTCCCTTAAATAAGGTATAGGAAGCAGGGGCGATGACAAGGACAAGGACACCACCGGGTACAATATGAAACTTCCACCGTGGTGAAAGGGAGAAATCCCATGACCTGGTGGCGCTAGAGGACATTCCATTGTTGTACTTATATGTAATTTTATACTACATTGTTCGATAAATATACGTGAGCACTATGTTATCGAATCTTGTTGTTTTGTTATAGAATTGTCTATGTTGTAATACAAGAAGGTGACCACAGAATTAGAACACTATGGCCTATGGGATTTTTCAAAAGTTAGGCTCATAGGATAATCCCTAGATCTATGTTACAGTATATAATACAGGAAACACTTAGAGTATCTTCTATCCACGCAATCACACTCCACTCTCTCCACTCCTAACCTCTTGGATGCCCTCGACCTTGGCCGTGTCCGTGTGCACCTCTCTAACGCTCTCGACCGTCGGACAACACAGTCCTTCCTGGTACCTAGTTTTTGTCTGCAATTTATCCCAACAAATTATTTTATTTGTTAACCAATGATTAAATCTCGTTGATCTGAATGGGATCTGTATGTTAGGAATTTTGATCTAGAGATCCTAAGGAAAAATCGTTGAACTCTGCATGTTAGTAATGTCTATTGGATAAGAATCCTGACAAGTGTTCATTTGTATGCAAGGTAAAGTGATGATGCTTCATCCAGCCTTCAATAACATGTATGCATTTATGTCAAATAATAATAAATTTATTCTAGAATCATATGCCCGATCCATAGACCAGTACGACATATGTTATAGGTTTGGCGCGGGTTCCATAATGACTAGATCAAAAAGGATAAACCCGTGGAGGATAGTCATAAGATACAAGCCAACGATCCCTTACTACATTTTCATAATAAACAAGAACAACATCTCCAAAAGAATTATGGTAGCTTTCTTACCAAAACCAGTAATGTATCTCTCTTTTCTACTATGATGTTCGTACTTACCATAATCAGTAATTGTTTCTTTCTTTTCTATTATTGATGTGCATTCCCTGCCCATTTTTGGGCGAGGAATGGGTCGGTTCGTTCGTGCGGACCAATTAAGACAACCTATAGTCAAATGGGTAGACCCGGTGGAGGTACCCTTAACCAGTAGGGTTGCAAGCGTCAATCTCGAAAGCAAAATATAGTTTAAACTAAACTAATTTTATTACTCCCATTGGTCCATATCGATGTTCTCAACTTTCGGTAGAAAGTAAAAAAGTTCACATAGACCGACAAATTTTGCCCGCGGGACGGAATCGGGTGTTTTTTTTTAACCAAAAGATTTTATTTATTTAAGAACATTTTACAGAAAGTAGCGTGAATGGAGTGACACCTAGATACAGAGAGAATATCCCTGCTTGGACATTGTCCTGAGTCAAGCTTAAGCAACGAACAGCTAATGAAGAATTCCGAATTCTCAACGCCAAACGAGCCTGATGATGGGCTTTGAAATTTCTGCTCTGTTGATGTGAGAAATGTTGTTGTACTGAAAAGAAGTAGAGGCTTGTATTGCTGCTAGTCGTGGCCTGATCTCCCAATACCCTTGAGCTTCAAACACCGTTTTTTGCTGTAACTGCCGAAGCCAATATTGAGCAATCAGTGTAGGGTGTTGTTGCAACCGTATTAACCAGCCATCCGTGTTCTTTATTTGCTTCTGCCAGTTGTAGTTGGAACAGCAAACATGCAAGGCGTACGTGGAGGTTAGAGGAAATCCGAGATTAGACGGTGAGCCGCTTTGCTTGTCGAATGTCGATAGTGGTGGACACTGGACAGGCTAAACGTGGGGATTAGACCAGAGCTTTTTTTTTTTTTTTTTTAGAAATAGGGGATTAGACCAGAGATACTACCCTGTCGGTGGGTGCTGGCCTGCTGGGCTTGTTAAGTGGGGTTACTGTGTGTACAAGCTGTTGGCCCGTTAGTTGACCTCACAATTCTTTTACGGACTACGTTATGTGTCATAAAAGTGTGCCCACAGTTTTGATCTCACACCAACCATTGTACGCGCATCATTATGTGCACGCAATTATGGTAAGTTTTTATAGCAAGTTAACTCATCCATAGGTTTGCAACCAACCAAATGGACCCCTTCGTCCTCGTGTCGCCTCCCTGAGTGAGAGGGCTCTCTCCCCGTCCTCCTCAAACCCCTTCCTCCCTCCTCAGCCTCCTCTCACCGCGACTGGCTGACGCCTCCGGGCGTGCGGTGCCAGCGGCGGCGGCGGCCCAGCTCTTTCCCGCACGCGCGGAGCTCCAACTCGGGCGGGAACGGCCGTGCAACTCGATTTGCAGCAGTCCGGTGGTGGCGCGATGGGCCTCGGATGGACGTTGTGCGAAGGCGCCGTCTCTTTGGTGGGGAAATCTATTAAGGATGGATTTCAAGATTGTCCGTGTTCATGGAGAGGCGATGAGGAGGATCTCAAGACTGTGGTGGCGCATGCTAGCGGGTAACAAGATGGGTGGAGCGTTAAGGTCGTCTGGGTTGTGGATTTTTGGGCTTGGGAGAAATCCTTGTTGGCTTGTCCGGCACCGACGCGGCGACGCGTGTGGGTGTCGTTCGTGCTTTTTAAAGGGCATCAGGTGTACCTCTTCCCTACTCTCCATTGCGTACCTAAGGAAACCCTAGAACAAGTCCGGACAACAGTGTCGTCGTCGTCGCTTTCCTTCTTACAGGTGTTGCTTAGTCCGCGACGATTCGGAATGCTAGGATCATGGTGGGAATTCTCTAGAGGGAGCAGCGGTTTCGAGTCTTCTTCGTTCTAGTCGATCCGTTGGTGTCCGCATTGTTTTTTCTTCTTTTTTCTTTCTTGTTCTTTTGGGCTCAATTGTGTTGTTTGGCCTTGCAATAGCAAGTTGTACCGTGTAATTGCTATATTAATATAGCAGGACGAAAGCCTATTTTGAGAAGTTTTGCAGCCAAATTTTATTACAAAGTCATAGTGAATGCCTCTCAAGACAAAAGAAATAGTCATCCTCGATAGAAGAACCCTAGCCGATAGACGAGTCACTTAAAACACTTTCTTATTATTCACACAACCAAAAAGTAGTAGGCACGAAAAATATCAACCAAGAGGAGGACACAATTAATAGAACATTCCTCAAAATTCAAATGGATATGACTTTGAATTTCAAACTTCAAAATTTTATAAAACATTACCGTTCTAGCATATTTATTTTTCTTAGATTTATTTTTAAATAATAAACATGATTTATGTGGAGATCTTAATATAGCTTGGTTTCTAGATATATTCTCAAATTTATTGGGGTGGAGAAATAAAGTAAGAAAGAGGGACAAGAGGAAGGGAAGTTACAAGCGAGCGAGATTAGCGTAAAGTAAACACAGATATTAGAGATTCCGGATGGCAATGGGTACCCGAAACCCGTAAACCCGACGGGTACCCATGCTAAATGGGTAGGGTTTGGTAAAGAAAAAAATCCATGAAGCTGCTTAGCGGTAACATATTAGACCCGTCTGGTCTAACAGAGGCGGGTATGGGGGTGTCAAACCCGTACCCGCAGACCCGCATACCCGGCTATAAAATAAAGACCCCACATGCCATTGAACTATTGTGCCATTTACCCCTGCACAACTCAGCAACTCACGCACGCACGCTCAGAAAAAAACCACGCACGCACTACTCAATACTCACGCGGTTGACTCATCCCACACTGGTGCCCCACATAGCCACGACTCCACCTCTGGGCCGCTTCCTTCCCTTATCCCCTCCACATCGCTTCCTTGACCGCGCTGCCTCTCACGCACGGACGCAGGTCCTTGCCGCCACTCATGCGCAGGTCCGCAGCGCCTTGCGCAGGTCCTTGCCGCCACTCGTCCTCATCACCTCGCCCCTGCTAGGGATGTAAACGGATCGGATCGGATCGGATCGGATATTGCTATTACCATATCCTTTACCATATTTTTTTGGCGGATTCGGATCGGAGCGGAAAATAGCCGGATGCGGATTCGAATGCGGATTATATCGGATTGCGGATATGGAGCGGATTCGGAGCGGATTCGGATCGGAATAGGATAATCGAAAAAATACAAGTAGAAAAATAAAAATTTATTTAGTTTATACAAAATAAATGACAAAAAAACGTGCAACACTAGATAGCAGTAGTATAAAAGTGCAAGATTGGTAATAGCATATATAACATGCATATGTAGCATGCATAACTAGCTGATACCACTAACTAGATTGTCCTGATATTGAGGTTGTGCTAATTTTATCGGATTATCCTATTTGAGTACCTCGGATAATCCGCATAAAATGTCGGATTATCCTTATCCGTCGGATATCATCAATACCATATCCGCTACCATATTCGTCGGATATCCGCTCGACAAATATCCGCATCCGCATCCATATCCGTCGGATATCTAAAAATGCATACCATATCCTTAAAAACGGACGCGGATGCGGATTCAGAGCGGAAATTATCCGTACCATTTACATCCCTAGCCCCTGCTCCCCTCTTGCGCCGCCGTCGTCCAACGTCGAGGTCCGCGCCACCGCTCGTCCTCGTCCCTTCTCTCCTCTTGCGCCGCCACCGGCCAGCGTCGAGGTCCGCGCCGCCGCTCATCCCTCCCCTCTCCCCTCTTGCGCTAGGGGAGATGCCCAGAGCCCTAGTTCGACCCGATTTCGCGGGTACCCGTCGGGTCCCCCGAACCCGGCCGGGTGGCGGGTATGGTGGAGAGTTGTACCCGCCGGCGGGTACGGGGCCGGGTCGCGGGGGCGGGGAGGAGGGTCGGGTGCGGGTATGGGGGGCCCTGACCCGGCCCCAAACCCGGCAGGTGCCATCCGGATTAGAGATCTATGGGTGTGGTGCTCGCAGTTTGCCCCTTCTGATTTTAATACGATGGCAGAAATCTCAATGCAAAGGAAACAATCAATTTGGGTTGGACGTGGCCGGGGCTAGAAGGCGACAACATCTACGGTTTGGCCCACCCTCCCAGCATGTCAAACAACGGGAACTTTCTGACGTTGAAGCAAACACTATTTTAAGAACGATGACCGTCTCTTCCTTGCCCCCCTTCTCCTCCTCCCTAGTTGAGAGTCTCCTGTGAGCGGCCCGGCCGACCTCGAGCCTTCTCTGGCGGCATGGCCGGCCAAAGATGGCGAGGGGAAGGCGCCGGAGTGGATGGTAGGTTTAGGTTTAGGTTTTGCAGCTAGATTGGAGTAGGGCACGAGGTCTTCTGGTCCAGATCTTGTGCATCCTGCTGGTGGTCTCTTCTAGTCGTGCTCCGACGGTCGGAGGCAGCGAGCGACATCACTCTAGGGATCTCCGTCAATAAGGCCCAGGGTTTGTCGGCCTGCTCTTTGATCTATGCGGTGGTGTTGTGTCTTCCTCCTCTGGCCGGCTTTGGTGGCAAGGGGAAGAGGAAGGAATGCGCTGTTCCGAAGAGATCTGGAAGCAGGCGGAGATTTTGCCCCTTCCTAGCGCGTCGGCGCGGCGCCAGGTTGTCTTTGCTGGCTGGTTTTTCTCTGCTCCTGAGGTGGGAGTTGGTCAAACCCGCCTCAGAGAAAATCCCCTTCTTCAATAAGTGTCGGTGCTGCTCGTGCTGCAGTGGACAAGCTCGACTACAGCCCCTTTCGGCCGGCCTCGGTGGCAAGGGAAAGGTGGCTGCTGGTGGTGCTTTGTTGATCAAGGCGGAGTGGCGTTCGAGGCCTCAAGAACATGCGGCCTTTGCAGCAGATCCCGAGCGACGGCGTATGGTGGCCGCCGCTATCTCCGGCCAAAGGGTTGGTCCTGCTGCGCTCGACCTGGATCTTGGTCTGAGCTGTTTATTCCTCCTTCGCTGGAGGATCTCCCCCGACTCCGGCGCGGCGGCGATCGGTGCTTCTCCACCAAGTGGTTTCGTCCCCGCTGGTGCTAGCGATGGCCGCGTCTGGGAGTCAACGACCATCGGCGTTCATCTTAGACTTGATCGTGTTTCCGCGCGTCTCTGTGGGGTGTTTTCTACAAAACTTGAGGACCTGGTTCTGATTTTTATCTATGTTAGGGTCCTTTATGTACTTGTACTCCCACCGCCGATCTAATGCATGCTCTAGGGACCTGTCTCGTTCAAAAAAAAAGAACAATGATGAACAATTATGTCATCGTCGGTGCAAACACTGTGTGCCTTATGGGCCATCTTCATGCCTCCATCAATATAGATAGTCGTTAGATAAACAAATCATGTTACTCCAGTGAACTTGCAATTATTTCCACTATACTTGTGCCTTTTCCATTGTTACATTTTTTTAAATAACATAGACCGACAGGTTTATGATCAAAACAATAAGGTACTCCGTATTAGCAAGCGGCACCGGAAGTGTTTGGCTAGAATACACATACCACATAACCACTTCCGGTGTCATTTCAAATAGTAATACACATACCATGCTACTATGCTAGGTTGAGATTTAGACCTAGCATCGTGCCTAGAATATATGGTTATGGTTATAACTGATATATGATGTTAATTGTAGGCATAAGTTCTATGATTGAAGAAATAAGTTTTGAAATGGTCCACTAAATGGCATATATGCATTGTCGACATATAGGCCATACAGATTTTGAGAATTCCTGCTCAATGGAGTAATTGGAACTATGACAAATACGCAGAGAAGTAGTAAAAATGTACCTCACTTTTGCCCAAGAGTATTTGTGTAGTTCTCACATGATTGTCGTGTCAACTTGCCACGAGAGGGAAGTGACACCGTTAGACTAGGGGAAAAGAAAGCACGTAGACGCTCAGGCACGTGGAAACCGTGCACGGGAAACTAAAATATAAATGAGACACCGAGCATCAAATCTTGAACTCAGGATATGTCTAACTTCATATACACATGTTTGACCCACGATGTGTTGGGGGAAAGGATCCACCCTCTTAATCATCTAACCACGTGTTGGTTTCGAAAATACCAAAGCATCCAGACCCGAATCTTAGGCAATCTTTGTGGCACCATATACTCCGCCGTTTCACCATGTAATAATATGTCTTAACTATTCATGCAAAAAAAATAGCTTGCCAAAACGCACTGGTACATTAACTATTCAATTTTGTAATTGGATGTTTTGTACGAGCATATTCACTTGTATACGAAAAAAAACTTTCCGGAGTGGAGTGAGCATGATTTCCTTTTACCAAAGAATAGTGTAACCGATCTCGCCGGTGCACTGGCTAACTAAGCAGTAATAAAAAGTGAAACAATCCACCATTGGTAAGAGAACATTTCACCGTTTCTTGCACGATATGCTTGCATAGGAAAGTGGCACCAAGGAAAAAAAAGAGAAATGGCGTCGACCCAACCGAGGCATTGACCTGCCTGAAACCATGGACGCGTCAACGCGTGGGTCTCGCAAACAATACTCCTACTACCAAAGTCGTATGGACGAGAAACTAAAAATACTCCCTTCGATTCATATTAGCTGATTTAAATTTATTTAGATTTAATAAATCCATATCAATTAATATGGTAGGAAGGGAGTACTAATCTGAAGAAAGCACATCCAGCAAAAATATCTTTGGATACCTGATATGTTAACACTGGCTCTATCTCTTAGGGTGTGTTCGGTTCTGGAATTTGGTGGAACGGAACCGGTCCGTTCCGCGCCTAGCACCCATTCCTGCGTTCGGTTTGATGCGAGGAACGGAATCGAGTAGTTCCTAGGAACGGAATATACCCCTAATATGCTGAACCGACCCGTGCGGCCAAATCGGCCGGACGGCGAGGAACGCCTCGCTAACTACCGGCGCAACGTACAGAAAAGGGAAAAAAAGCCTATAATCCCATCGTGTGAAATTAGGCACGCGGCAGCCGGAAATTAGGCGGGCGGACGGGCGGCCAGGCAGGCGGCAGCGCACGCACGCGCTGCGGTGGCGGGCAAGCACGCGCGGCGCAGCGGTGGCTGGCCGGCACGCGCAGCAGACTCCCGATTTGTCTCCGATTTTGACTCGCGGCGGCGATTGATTCCGATCTAGCACAAGCAGGGCGGCGGAAATTGATCTGCTATTTTGGCGAATATTGATCTGTAATTTTGATTCCGATTTGCTCTGATTTTGACATGCAATTTTGGCTCAGATTAATTATATTTGGAGAGAGGATTAAGTTTAGGCTCATATCAATAGAATATTTAGCAGTTTTTTTTGTCTGTGTTCTGCTCTTCGGTTCCACCAACCAAACAAGAAATAGTACCATCCCGTTCCCCGATTATTTCTAAACCGAACAGGGGGTCGGAACCGTCCCATGATGTCGGAACGGAACCATTCCGTTCCGTCCCCTCCGGTTCCAGAACCGAACACACCCTTATCCATATTTTGTGGTCGACCAAAGTGGAGCTCCGTTCCTCCGTCGACTGCTCAGCACGTACTAGCAGATGACTGACACCCGCTAGAAAAAAAAAGCAGATGACTGACGCGTCACACATCGACGCGCGTAGCACTCACGGTCGAGTCTAGATATTTCCTTTGTTTTAACCCAACCGAGGCATTGACCCGCGTGTGAAGTCATTCGACGTGTGGGTCTCGCAAACAATACTCGTGCCTACTACTACTACCAAAGTCGTATGGACAAGAAACCAAAAAATACTAATCTGGATAAAGCCCAGCCAGCTAAAATATTTTTGAACAGTAGTATACTGATATGTTCCATTTTGAAACACTGGTTCTTTCTCTTATCCTTTTATATATTTCGTGGTCGAACAAAGGGGAGCTCAAACACTGGTTCTTTCTCTTATCCTTCTAGATATTTTGTGGTCGAACAAAGTGGAGCTCAAACACTGGTTCTTTCAGAAAAGAAAAAGTTGGAGCTCTGCGTCGACTACTGCTCAGCACGTACAGTACTAGCTAGCAGATGGGTACACGTCACACGTGGACGCGCGTAGCACTCACGCGCGCGGTCGCGGTCGCCGTAGCTTTTGGTCCAGCTGGTAACCGGGCGGACATGTCGACCTTGACCGACCTTCTCCTTTCCATTTGTCCTCACAGGGCAGGACCCGATCGACATTACTACCCCTTCTCCGACGGCAACGTGATATGCATGACAGCTTTCGGCCTTCTCATCTTCGAAACTAAAGAAGGGATATGATTAAGTGTTAAATACAATAATAGTCCCTATAATTGTCAGGCTGGCTGCATATTTAAAATTTGTTGAATTTTGTCTCTGTATTTGTGAATTGGGTTTTGATGTTTTCCATCGAATTTGAACTGACGTGGACTAGAATCTTGCAAGAATACCCTCCAGTATCTCAGAAAAATGCAAAAAACTACCATAATTGAGGCTAGATAAAATAGCAGCCCCTATACTCGTCTGGTTGGCTCGATTTAGTCCGGATGCTCGTAATTTGCATAATTTAATCTGTGTACTCGTCAACTGAACTCGATTTAGTCCAAAATCATGTTTGTCATCGAATTTGAGCTGACGTGGACGACACATGGACGCGGGTCCCACTTGCTGGAGAGCGACTGGCGTGAAAACTTGTAGGACTCCCCTCCCGCATCTAGAACATACATTTCCGTGGCAGTCGGTGTCGCTTCGACATCATCTCCCCTTTATGGACAAACGTTACACGTTGCGGTCTAGTGATCATCGCCATCGTCACCTTCGTCTCCACCGACTCTCTCATTTTTCCTCTCTCTCAAATAGAACGGTCTTGAATTGAAGGGTACTATAACATCGTGGAGTGCTGGCTTAATAATTATATGGGGAGTGGGTGCAAATTTTATAGTCTCCTGTAAGAGGGACCTGTGTCCACGTGTCGTTCGCATCAGCTTAAATTCGACAACAAACATGCGTTTGTGATAAATCGAGTCTAATTGACAAGTACACGGGTTAAATTGTGCAACTTCCAAGTACCAGGACTAAACCGAGCTATTCGGACAAGTATAGGGACTAATGTTATATTTTGCAACATCTATGGTTGTTTTTTTGTAATTTTCTCAGATACGGGAGGGTGTTCTTGTAAGATTTCAGTCCACGTGTCATCTATGTCAGCTTAAATCTGACGGCAAACATTGAATTGGACTAAATCGAATATAATTCACAAGTATACGAATAATATTCAGCAAATTTCGAGTACAAGGACTAAATCGAACAAGCCCAACAAGTAGAATGACTGTTTATGTATTTAACTCTATGATTAACCATACCCAGCCATGCGTGTTCTTTATCTGCTTCCGCTCAGTTGTAGTTGGAACAACTGGCAGGCAGGCAAGGGCGTACGTGGAGGTTAGAGCAAATCCGAGGTTAGATGGTGCTTGTCGATAGTGGTGGAACTCTAGCTGGACAGTGTAAACGTGGGGATTGATCAGACGAGAGCTAGCTGCTACCCTGTCGGTGGGTGCTGGGTTTTGTTTTGTAAGTGGGGTTACCATGGGCACTGGCTGTGGGCCGGTTAGTTGACCTCACAATTGCCGATGGCTGTTTGGACTTAGCTACAACAAGCTTTATTACGATAAGTTTTGTCGGGCTTCGGTGTTAAAAGGGCGAGAACGACGGTGCGTCTTCGTCTTGCGCTACTGTTTGTAGTCACCGTTAGGTAGTCTTTTGACTTATTTATATTTTTTATTACGTTAGCGTTTTTTGTATCACTGTTAATAATTATTAATAGATCAGTGAAATTTCATAAAATAATAATAATAAGGTACTCAGTATTAGTAAGCGGCACCACCGGAATCCTTTGGCTAGAATACACATACCACGTGGCCACTTTCGGTGCAATTTCGATTAGTAATACAAATACCATGTTGCCATTTTGATGTCCCTAGAATGGTTATAACTAATATATGATGATCACTGAAGGTACAAATTTTGAAATGGTTCAGTAAATGATATATATGTATTTTCCACATATACACCATTTGGATTTTGAGAATCTTCGTTCAATGGTATAATTGGTAGAAGGAATGCACAAATGACCAGTAAAAATTGAGTGGGGCCAAGGCTCCCACTCAAGACTACTTCGGTCCGCCCCTGTGTCAACTTGCCATGGATTTTTTGTATATTTGCCACACTTTTCTCTGAAATTTGCTTTGCCACATGACCACCATATGCCAGTGACACACCAAATGGCAAGTATAAAAGTAACAAAATAAAACATGGCAAATATAAAAATCCCCCTTGCCATGATAGAAAATTGAAACCATTAGACAAGTTGTAAAGGAAGCACATCAGTGCAATCGAGGTATTTGACTTGTATGAAATTAGGCATGCGAAAGTCCTGCGAGAGAAAACTAAAATATAAACTGAGACACCGAGCATCAAATCTTGAACTAAGGATACGCCTAACTTCATGCACACATGTTTGATTCACCATGTGTTGGGGAGATGACCACCCTCTTAATCATCTAACCACGTGTTGGTTCTGAAAATAAATATCCATACCCGAATCTTAGTCAATCCTTGTGGTACTATATACTCCTCCGTTCCATCATGCAGTGTGATTTGGTAAGCTAATTTTATGCAAAAAAATAGTACTTCCTTCAATCCAAATTAGTTGATTTACATTTGTCTAAATTTGACCGTATCTAGACATGATTCAATATCTAAATTTGTCCAAACTATGCATGAAGTACATCCTTAACAAATTTGAGTCACCTAATTTGGGTTACTCCCTTCCTCCGGTCCATATTAATGGCCTCAATTTTATATGCATACAAATGTAGCTAATCTAAATATGTAAGTAGATACACACGAATGAGAGATAAAGTTGGGACTATTATTAAGAACCGGAAGAAGTACTATATTCACTTAGACACAAAAAAAAATTCGGAGTGGAGTAAGCATGATTTCCTTTTACCCAAAAATAGGGTACCAGATCCGGCCGGGGCACGGCTAATTAAGCAGTAATAATAATTATAAGAGGTGAAACAATCCACACCACTGTTGCAAGGATCCGCTTGCCACGACATATAGGAAAGTGGCAGCAAGGAAAAAAATAAATGGCGTCAACCCAACCGAGGCATTGACCTGCCCTGAAGTCATGGACGTGGGTCTGGCAAACAATACTCCTACAAAGTCGTGCGCGGGAAACTGAAAAAATATACTGTACTAATCTGGAGAAAGTCCAGCCAGCCAAAATATTTTGAATTCTGGAGATGTTCGTTTTGAAACACTTGTTGTGTCCCGTTCCTGGGTCGACTGCTCAGCACGTACTAGCAGATGACTCATGAGTCATGACTGACGCCCGCTAAAAAAAAGCAGATGACTGACGCGTCACACGTCGACCGACGCGCGTAGCACTCACGGTAGCTTTTGGTCCGATCCAGCTGGTATGGTAAACCGGGCGGACCTGTCGACGGACCTTGACCGGCCCTTCTCCTCCTTTCCATTTGTCCCCACTCCACAGTCCACAGGACCCGATCGATACGATACAAACCCATTCTCGGACGGCAACACGAGAAGATGCATCACAGCTTGAGGAGCTTTTGGTTCTTTATTTGCTTCTACCAGTTGTAGTTGGAAGAACAACAGGCAGGCAAGGCAAGGGCGTACGTGGAGGTTATTAGAGGAAATCCGAGGTTATTAGATTAGATGGGGCTTGTCGTCGATAGCGGTGGAGCTCTAGCTGGACAGCCTAAAACGTACTAGTACGTGGGGATTGATCAGACGAGAGCTACTAGCTGCTACCCTGTCGGTGGGTGCTGGGCATTGTTTTGTAAGTGAGCTGGGGTTACCGTGGGTACAAGCCGTGGGCCGGTTAGTTAGACCTCACAATTTTTTTTTTACAGACTGGTACCTACGTGTCATAAAAAGTGCGCCCACAGTTTTGATCTCCCGCCACCAATTCATTGTGTAAGTTTTGGTAGTACCAAGTTAACGCACCATCTCATTATTCGGAAAATGATAAGATTGACGATAGCCGATAGACCGAAAAAGAGGCACGGAAAAAGATTCACGACAAAGAAGAGGAGGACACGATCTAGCCGGATATTCCTCTCCAACAACAAAATCCCCTTTGCGCTCCCCACTGTCCTCGGCCGTCCTAAATTTAGCCCTTCCCCACAAAAACAGACAAACCACTCTCTCTCTCTTTTTTTCCATCCGCCCTCCCCACCGCTGACACGCGATCCGACCCGTCCGTCCTCGGATCCGACGGCCCGTGTCCCGTCCCCACCAAAAAATGGTCCATATAAATTTTGAAATGGTCCAACAAATGATATATATGTATTGTCCACATATACACCGTTTGGATTTTGAGAATTTTCGTTCAATGGAGTAATTGGTAGAATGAATGCACAAATAACCAGTAAAATTGAACTCCATATATAGCGGTCCAAGAGAGTATTTGTGTGGTTCTTACACGACTGTCGTGCAGGGGCGGACCCAGAGAAACTTATGAGTGGGGGCAAATCGAGTGTGTGTGTGTGGGGGGGTGGGGGGGGGGATTTTGTTGTTTTGTTATCAAATATGAATAAATAGCATATAAATTCAAAATTTTGAGTGAGGACCAAGGCTCCCACTCAGCACTACTTCGGTCCGCCCTTGTTGTCAACTTTCCATGATAGGGAATCAAAACCATTAGACAAGTGGCAAAGGAAGCACATCGGTGCAATCGAGGTACTTGACCTCTATGAAATTAGGCATGCAAAAGTCATGCGAGAGAAAACTAAAATATAAATGAGACACCGAGCATCAAATCTTGAACTCAGGATATGCCTAACTTCATGCCCACATGTTTGATTCACCATGTGTTGGGGAGAGGATCACCCTCTTAATCATCTAACCACACGTGTTGGCTATGAAAATACCCAAGTATTTAGACCCGAATCTCAGTCAACCCTTTGTGGTACTATATACTCCTCCATTCCATCATGCAATATGTTTTGGCAAGCTAATTTGATGCAAAATAGCTTGCCAAAACATAGTATCCAAATTAGTTAGCTTAGATTTGTCTAAATTTGATTGTATCTAGATATAATTTAGTATTTAAATTTGTCCAAACTATGCATGAAGTATATCCTTATCTTGACAAATTTGAGTCACATAATTTGGGTCGGTGAGAGTAGTACTAATCCCTCTGGTCCATATTGTATACAATGTAGCTAATCTAAATATTTAACTAGATACTCTCTCCGTTTCAAAATATAAGATGATTTATGTTTATGAAGAAAATATAACTAGACTTGTTTAGTGTGTAGATTCACTCCAAACCTAAGTGAACCTACATACTAAAAAAGTTTAGATAAATTTGCTTTACTAAACTAAAACATTTTATATTTTGAAACATGAGTACAACAAAGGGAAATAAAGTTGAGACTATTATTATGAACATAAAGGAGTACTATATTCACTTACATAGAAAATTCGTGGTGGAGTGAGCATGATTTCCTTTTACCAAAAAATTGCATAACTGATATGGCCGAGGCACGGGTAATTAAGCAATAATAATTATAAGAGGTGAAAAAATCCACTATTGTTGCAGGATCTGCTTGTCAGGTTAGAGCAACTTCAGTAGTCGTTATATATTTTGGCGCGCGAAAACGCGTATTCAGCGCACGTGATCAGGATATAGGCAGAGGCATTAAAGGTGCATGCTAAATTTGTAGCACGAGACTCTCCAACAGGCACGCTAAATTGGAGCACACGCAAACAAGATTTTAGAACAAATATAACAAAAAATAAATCTAAAATTAAAGAGATAATATATTACATAGAACATGAAAAAGAATTTACATAGATCATGGTGCAAGAAAAATGCTAGAAATTAGTTCTACTACTAGAATGTACTACTACGGAAAATTACTAGAAACTACTAGATCTAATCCGACGAGGAGATCGAGATGCAGTCATCGTCGGCAGGGAAGCGGTAGGGAGGGGAAGTGTTTGCGCACGCGCTGAAGTGTCGGTGGTTTGGTTTCACGCGCGGCACGCCATTTAGCGAGCGCGCGGAACAATGCACGTGAAGATACATCAAATGTTAGAGGACGCGGTGCAGGTTCTCGCACAGGAAAATATCAGTTTTTAGCGCGTGCAGGTTTACAACGACTGCTAAAGTTGCTCTTAGAAAAGTTGCAGCACATAAAAAATAAAGAGCTGTAATCTAGTACTAGCTCTCTCCGCTATGATGTCAAACACAAGAACGGCTCAGATCGTTCGATGCCTTTCATAAGTAGTATATACTCATATATGTAACCCTATACAAAACTACATATAGTTTAACTAAATGGTATGTTTTTCTAGCAGTACATATACTAGTACGAGCTCTACGCAAAGGAAAAAAAGTATGGTTGTAGGCTGGATCATCGGCGGCAACGGCCGTGTTCGCGTGCGGTGTTAATGATGGCGGTTGGATCCGGCGAGCGGGTGACTCGGCCTGGGCAGCGCACGCCTTGGTTTGACCTCGTGGGTGTGTGTCGGCAGGGCTGGCATGGCGGCAGTCACGACACGCAGAGGCGACGGCGCGGGAGAGCTTGGCGGCGGCGTCTAGACTGTTAGCTAGCTCGTGGAACTGTCCAACAACTTGTCTGACGACTTATCCGACTTCTCGTCGGACTGTCCGGTGGTTCGCCGAACTGTCTGACGGAGGAGGCGTAGGAGAGCTTAGCAGCGGCGGTCACGACGATGGCCAACAGCGGGGCAAGCCGGATCATTTGCGGGCAGGAATTGCGTATAACTACATATCCCAATATGTATGCCTCTAAGGGGTAATACTCTATTCTGATATGAGTTTAATATATGAGTGTGTCTAGATCTCAAGCGCCTAAGAACTTCTTATGTCTAAGTCGCTGATGTCACCTTAATATTTCTGCTAATTCTCCGTTGCAACCCATAAAATTGTACTAATTCTCAGTTGTAACCTAGTTGCAAATCATTAAATTCTCAGTTACACCCTAGTTGGAACTCATGTGTAACTTTCACTTTGCACGAATCACGAGATAAATCGAACGGTGAAAATGATGCCTAAGACCTGAAAACTAGCAAAACCGAATTAATATATTTGTATGATTTTAGTGGGGATGGGTAGTACCGGATCAAACCCTAGAAAGAAATGCTATCAACCAAACCGAGGCATTGACCTGCCTGAAGTCATGGGCGTGGGTCTGGCAAACAATACTCCTACAAAAGTCTACTAATCTGGAGAAAGTCCAGCCAGCCAAAATGTTTTGAATTCTGGAGATGTTCGTTTTTGAAACACTGGTACGGTTGTGTCCTTATCCTTATTTAGTGGTTTTTGTCCCGTTCCCTGGGTCGACTGCTCGGCATGTACTAGCAGATGATAACTCGTGAGTCATCGACGCGCGTAGCACTCACGGTCGCCGTCGCGATCGCGGTCGCGGCGTAGCTTTTGGTCCGATCCAGCAGGTGGGCGGACCGGTCGACGGACCTTGACCAACCCTTCTCCTCCTTTCCATTTGTCCCCACACCACAGTCCACAAGACCCGATCGATACAAACCCCTTCTCGGACGGCAAACGCCGCGCGATATGCATGACACCTTTGGGTCCTCAAATCACACCTTTGGTTCTTACAGCATGTCCACTCGCCTACCGGGACGCCGATCCGAACGTCGAATTTCGATCCGGATACTGAAAATCGGTCTAATCGAGTATCCAGGGACCTGTTTTCGTCCGAATTTGGCGTGTTTTGGTCCAGTCTACCCAGGCCGTACCCAGGATCCCGGGTACGCCCTGGGACGCCGGACTCAGCGAAAACGGGTGTGGGCCAGCTCTGTCGGCGAGAGAAGGCGCCACTCCCGCCACTTCGCCGAGCTCCCGCCCTTTTCTTCCTCCCTCCCGCCTTTCTTCCCCATTCCCCCACCCCGCCACTCCTCTGAACTCCCCGCGCGTCATGCCGCCCAAGAGCTTCGTCCAACCCAGGTCGACCCTCGGCGAGGGTCCGGCGGTGAAGAAGGCGAGGAAGCCGAGAGCGCCGCCAGAAGACCTGAGCTCGGCCAGAAGAAGGCGAAGATGCTCAAGGCCGCCGGACCTCCCGTCGAGCGTCTCCAGGCTTCGAGAAATGCCCCGCGACACGAGGACGCAGGCCGAGAAGAGGGCTGAGAAGAGCGAGAAGCACTGGAAGAAGCTGATCGAGACACAAGGGGAAAATGTGGCCCTCATCAAGGCCAACCTCGTCGAGAAAAAAGCCAACCTCGCCGAGAAGAAGGCTAACTACGCCGCCAAGAAGCGCAACACGGACCTCAAGTTCCTCATGGCGGCGAGGACACGTCGAAGATGAGCTCGCCGGTTAAGGCCTGATACATGGCGCAACGTCAGGCCATCCTGCAGGGCATGATCTTGGCTTCCCCTTCCTCTGCCGAACGCTCCCACGCCGAGCTTTGCTTCGACTCCTCCAACTCGGGGGCCTTCACCGGCGAAATGGACGACAACGCCGCGTGGGCCACGCCGCAGGAGCCCATCCCCATCGACGACTGAGAGTTGTTTCCTCTGTTATGTAATAAAAATCTGTCGCCGAACTTGTGGGTGTACCTTTCGAACACCTTGTGGCCGAGCACTCGCCGACGGGAACGATAAAGATTCAAATATATAGCCGTTTTGTGTTCGTCTGGGTACTTGGCCTAGGTACGCGAGTGAGAAACTGAGCGTACTCTGGCCGAAAACTTACGCCGTCCAACTGGAAAAAAGTCCGGATTTCGGATTTTTTTTACTTTCTATGAGTATTTGACCAAGAAAGTGTTAACCAACCAGCCATCCGTGTTCTATATTTGCTTCTACCAGCTGTAGTTGGAACAACAACAGGCAGGCAAGGGCGTACGTGGAGGTTATTAGAGCAAATCCGAGGTTAATTTAGACTTGCTCGTCGTCGATAGCGGTGGAGCTCATAGCTGGACAGCATAAAACGTACTTCCTCCGTCCGCAAACAAGTGTACGTCTAGAAAATACTAGACAAATAGTTCTCATTTTTATGAGGCTTTATTAATTATCAAGAAAAGAGAAGAACGAGGATTGATGGATAATATGAAGGAGAAGAATAGAGATTGAAGGATGAGGTCGGGAAGTGATTACGAGAAACTAATTGCATTTATTTAGTGTCTTGATATTGTAGATGTATATTTTTTTTAATACAAATTTTAAATGTTAGATATACACTTAATTACGAACAAAGGGAGTAGTAGGTAGGGGATTGATCAGACGAGAGCTAGCTGCTACCCTGTCGGTGGGTGCTCGGCTTTGTTTTGTACTCCTAAGTGGGGTTACCGTGCGCACAAGCTGTGGGCCGGTTAGTTGACCTCACAATTTTTTTTTACAGACTATAATAGTACGTGTCATAAAAGTGTGCCCACAGTTTTGATCTCGCGCCACCAATTCATTGTGTGCACGAAATTATGGTTAAGTTTTGGTGGTACCAAGTTAACACACGCACGTAAGTCATGGTCAATAGAAGAAGAACCCAAATCCGGTAGACCGGTCGTTTAAAACACCATCTTATTATTATTCGCACCACCGGAAAATAGGCACGGAAAAAAGATGGACGACAAAGAGGAGGAGGACACGATCAAGCCGAATATTCCGCTCCAACAACAAAATCCCCTTTCTGCTCCCCACTGTCCTCGGCCCTCCTAAATTTAGCGCTTCCCCACAAAAACAGACAAACCACACTCACCAGTTTCTCTTTTCCATCCGTCGTCCCCACCGCTGACACGAAATCCAACCCGTCCGTCCTTAGATCCGAC
The DNA here is from genome assembly GCA_916181665.1 of Avena sativa. NCBI lineage: Eukaryota > Viridiplantae > Streptophyta > Magnoliopsida > Poales > Poaceae > Avena > Avena sativa. Next base: position 20,683,181 of record OV702285.1, read on the forward strand.
GGCCCGTGTCTCGTCCCTACCAACCATACCACTCCCCCCGAAAGAAAGAAACAGAGGAAAAGCTTTGGAGATAGTAATAATTAATCAATTAATTAACAGCGTAGAGCAAATCTGAGAGGGGAAAATCCAATAATAAGAGGGCGAAAGGGGCGCGTGATATCCGAGGCAAATCCGGACGCTTCCAAGCTCCAACCCACACCATACCTCCGCCCCCGGGGACCCCCCTCCCTCCCACCACCACCACCACCACTGCCCCCTCCTCGATCCCTCGGCCAGGTCGCCTCTTTCTCCGCCTCCCCTCCCTCGCTGCCTCCGCGTGGCTTCGCGAGCTGGGCCTCTGGATTGGCGCTCTGCGGAGTTCCCGATTCGCTAGCGGGGAGAGATCGACCGCCGCCGCCGCGAGCGCCAGACCGACAGACAGGCAGGAGGTCGCCATTGGCCGGCGCGGAATAACAGGTGCGTTCGCTGCTGCTACTGCGTTTTCTTCTCCCTCCCTCTGATGATGTTACCGTTGCGGGTTTCTTGATGCGGGAGGGGTGAAACGAGGCTGCGATTCTTGATGGATTTCTCCTCGGCCATGAGTTTGGGCGACAGAGATTGGGGGTCGTTCTTCTGCGCCACGGCGGGTTTGATTTTTTTTTAATTGGATTGGATTCTAGCGCCGGTGTTCCAGGATTAGGGATTTTGCCTCCCTTCGCCGCAGTTCCTCCCCTCGATTTTTGCTCGGGCTGTTCATGTTCGTGCGTTCCGTCTCTTGCCCCTTTGTCCCTTCCCCCGTCCGATTTGCTCGGCGGGGCGGCATTTCCTTGGATCGTTGCGGAGCTTGTTCGCTTCTGCGCCTCTGTAGTCTGTTCCCCTCGTCATTTCCGCCTATGTCCGGCGGTTGGCATAAGGTGTGCTCTACCAAAAATCGAAGTGGTTTCACCGTATCTTTTGTTCGTTTGCTGGGCTGTTTAGGCGCCGAATTAATTAATTAATCTCCGGCTTTCTGACGCCTTTCGGCCGACGAATTTGCGGCCCCGATTCGGGCGGAAATCAATGGTTCCGCCGCACCGATTTGTGCGGATGCTTAACTGGTTTCTTTCTTTTTTTTGGTTCCCCCATGTAGAGTTAGCTTCAAATGCGGATGCCTTCTCATCAGATTCCTGTTTTGGGGAAAGCTAAAGCCTAAAAGTAGCCATCGCTCTCGTCCCAACACATGGCAGCCAGTTCTTGACCAGCAATCTCTTTGTTTTTCGCCTCCTCCTCCTCCTCCTCCTCCTCCTCCTCCTCCTCCGCTCCCCCTACAACCAAAGCAACAGATGGCAACAGAAGGAATCGTGCGTCCACCATGTGTGAGCGATGCGATTCTTTGTTTGATTTTGAAGGTGCGTGTGAAAGGGGGTAGTCTGGCGCCGGCGTCCCTGCATTTAGCGTTTAAGCAGGATAATGATCTTGGTACCCTTGCGTGTTCCTCTCCCTTGACTCTGCTTGCTTCGGGTATGCGTTGTTTCCTTTGCCCCCCTTTGGACCAGCTGTTCTCGGAATGCAAAGGAGTTTTCTTCCCTCCTCTATTTTCCACCTCCCTTTGGGTGGTGTCTCCTAGCAATCTAGCATTGCTATCCTTGTATGTGTTAGTTACACGAGATTAGGCCCATCTGTTTGTTGGTTTGGTAATTCAGGCGGCCAAAGGCTAGGATTTCCTTTCCTTTTGTTGATTATCGGTGGCTACCACTGTCTGGAATGTGGACTTTTAACTAACTGGCCTAACTTGTTGCCAAACTTATCTGTGCAGGCAGGCAGGCAGTTTTCCAGAGCCTTTTTCTTGTGATTCAGGGAGGAGGGCAACGTTTTGTCTCTTGATGCTTTAGAGGCATTCTTCTTCTTCTTCCAGTTCTGATGGAGGCTAAGGGCACGAGTGACCGGGATGGTCTGATTGATTTGGAGAGTGGGAACAACCTTGTTATTAGCGAGTATAGCCATGGGATGGATGCTAATTTTGGAGTAGGCTTAGCAAGAACAGCATCGAATGGTGCGTCAAATGGTGCCATATGTACCAAGGATGACGGTAACGAGCACATGGATTGCTCCCAGTCCCCCATGGAAGCTGCTGCCAAGAATGGAGAAGACAGGAAATCTGAAGGAGAGGAGAAACTGGGCCTTGTGGATGGGTCTGGAGGCGAGAAGGCAAAGAAGAAGCGGTCGAAGAAACCACCACGGCCACCAAGGCCGCCGACTTATTTGCCGCTGGATGCTTCTGACGAGAAGCTCCTCAATGAGCTCAACGAGCTTGCTTTGTTGAAGCGGGCGAGGATCGAGCGGATGAAGGCTTTGAAGAAGATGAAGAATGCCAAACATTCCTCAACTAGCAATTTTTGTCCCATGATCGTCACCGTTATCTTCTGCCTCGTCATACTCTGGCAAGGTATACCTTACTAACACAAGTAGGAACAATGGTTATCTCATATTATTAGTCTTTGTATGGAACAATGAAAATATGTTCACCAATGAAGTAAAACCTTCCTTGGTCCCGTGACTAAAGTTTCTTGGTACTGATATCTGCCAATGCAAGTTAACTTTATCTACTTACAGTTACTCTTATGGAATCTTCTGAACATAGTTTTGCCATGGAGTTAGATCATTATTCCTTCATTAGGATTCTTTTAGCATTCTGATTTTTAATTGAGTAATCAACTTGCTTATATTATAGCTTCTTACCATGTCCTTGTAGAATTACTGGAACTTGTCAAATAGTTTCTCCATGGTATTTATGCTCGAATAAATATTTAATTTAGACGTAGCTGGAGATGACATGTTTCTACCATGGGCAATGCAAATATCTATTAGTGTGGTATACGTATCAAGTCAAGTATTAATTTTTTTTAAGTCATGTGATTGGAAACATATTTGTCCTTAGAAATACTATACACAGCGTGCTGTAAAATCACTGGAGTTCTTCAACAGGTCTTGATAAAACAGTTGGGGTCCTAAACTTAACTCATTTTTTTACACTACAGGATTTTTCTCTAGGCAAGCGTCGGGAGTAAGCTTCCATGGATCACCTGAATCTTCAGTTAGAGCACATAACAGTCTGATCTCGATTCGGTTCTACAAGAACCGTTCTAGCATCAGACCTCACAGTTCGACCTCTGCCGCTCCTAAGTATGGAAACTTTGTTTTTTTTTTTTAAATTGTCTTTATACTTGAATAAAAACCTGAAGATCTGGAGCTTCTTTTAACAAGCTATACTGTATCATGCATGATGTGCTGCTCATATCCTTTACTTCTGTCTGCCTCTGCAGCAACCTAGAAATGCGCCACCGAGGATGGAGATCCGTAGCAAAGGAAGAGATGCTGCGGCATGAACGCGCCGGCCGAGCATGACCACAGGCTGGCCTGGCGCCGAGATAGCTGTCGCCATTTTGAAGCTCACCGCGACCGACCGACAGACGGGCCGATGTAAATCTACTGTCTGACAGACGACGCCCCGCGAGGTGGCTCGCTGTAAATGAACCTTCTAGTGTGTGTGTTGTGCGTGCGTGCGTGTTCCCCCGGGTTCCATGCTGCTAACCAGACCAGTGGACTTTCCTGTGGGTCGTGGCACCTGGTAAGTTCGCTCCAGAGCAAGCTGTATGATGATGATGATTACAATAATAAGGCTTGCTGAGTAATAATATAGTCTAATCTGATCTGGTCCTGATCTGAATCAATTGTGGGTGCACGATGCTGGCCGTCCTCGGCTCAGAGTGTTCATTTCACACTGTCGGCTGTTGAGAGTTGACACTGTCACTTGCTCTGGACGGTGGTGTTCTTAGATCTGCACACAGCTGTATGTACAGCATGGCGATTGCATTTGCTATGTCTGTACAATAATGTACTCTAGTATGACCAAGCAATTAGATATGATTCAGATCCTTCTTGTTTTTTTTTTTCTTGGTTTCTTCTCTTTCCATGTGCTTCTTGCATGGTAAACGCTGCCATGGCATTGCTTAATGAGCAGCCAAGCTAATCTTTGGAACTGGCCATTAAGTACACCTACACGGCTACACTTGATATGAGATGGCTTGGTACCTTGTCGCCATGCATCTTTGCAGTCACATTAATGGGACCTCGAGATCAAAAGTTGACTACTAATTAGACTACTTTAATCATGAAAATGAAGTTAGTATTGTGAATGTTCTTTATGGAAAGTATGTACGAGCCCACCCCTTGCGCTCCTCCCCCTCCCATGGAGTGCCGCCCCACCCCTTCGGCTAAACCTCCCCCTTCTCCTTTCCCAATTGTCATGCTTTTTCCCGTGCTTGAAGGTTGGGTCGAAGCCTTCTCCCTCCCAGCAGCAGCGCAAACAGGGATTCGGCGATTCGGCTCTTGGCTGGGTGGTGATGGCGTGGAAGGACAACATGTTGCTCTATGGCGGCGCCGGTTCTACCCTCACGGCCGAGTATCGAGGAAACCCTAGGACCAGTGCGCTGGTCCAGGCAGCATGATCATCGATATCACATTCCTTCTTACAGGTGTTGCTTGATAGTCAGCGCTTCAAAGTGCTAGGAGAGTGGTGGGACAACTTCGGAGGGTGCATCGGTTGCGGGTTACCTTTGTTTCCTTGATCTGCCATTGTCTTCATTTGTTTCTATTTTCTTTTTCTCTTTTCGCGTGTTTGTGCTGCCGCCCTAGCATTCTTGTTGGTTTGACATCCTCTATCTTGTGGTTGTTTTGTTTATAAAGCGGGCGAGAGCCTTATTTCGAGAAAAATATATGATCAGGGTTTCGTGTTGTAAGTTACAAGGGGCCAAAAATCAGTTATGGAGTATTATTAAATTTTAAAGGAAAAATTATCGAAGTCCAGGAGAAATGAGATAAAATACCAAATATCAATTGCTTTTTGATAATAAAGGGACAAAAATGACAAGTTTCCACGAAGAAGGCCTTTTGGACATCTCTGTCCGTACTGATGTTCGTTTCAGTTAGGGCCGCCTCTGCTGGGCTTCGAAACCAGGCCCCAAATTGGATCTCCAAAAGAGCATCCGGTCCATGTTGCGCGGCGTAGGCCGCAGAAGAAAGGAAGGGGCTATTTTTGTAAATAAACCCGTCGCTCGCAAAATCGGCGACCACCGGATCGTTATTTGCGGCCTTGTGGGCTACTCTCTCCGAACTGCAAGGTTGATTGCGCGCCATGTGTTCGAGCAAATGCCGCCTCCTCCTCAGGCGGCTCCACCGCCGCCACTTCTGCACCGCGCCGGCATCTAACCGCCGTAAGAGCAGCCCGCAAATTAACATCCGTTGGCCGGAGCAATCCAGACCCTCTCCCCAACCAGGAGACACGGCGATGGCCCATGAGGCCACCGTCAGGAGGCTCGCGGCGGCGGGGGACATTGACGGCGTCCAGTACGCGCTGCAGGAGATGCGGCTGCGCGGGGTGTCGTGCCCCGAGGGAGCCCTCGTCGCCGCCATCTGCGCCTTCGCCCGCGCCGGCGCGCCCGACCGCGCGCTCAAGACGTTCTACCGCGCGCATGACCTGGGTTGCGCAGCGCCCACCGTGCGGGTGTACAACCACCTGCTCGACGCGCTGCTCCAGGAGAACCTGGTCGGGGCGGTGGTGCCGGTGTACGAGAACATGAGGAAGGCCGGCGTGGAGCCCAACGTGTACACCTACAACCTGCTCATCAAGGCGCTGTGCCAGAACGACCGGGTCGACGCCGCGCGCAAGATGCTCGACGAAATGTCCAGGAAGGAGTGCCACCCGGACGAGGTGAGCCACACGACGATTGTTTCCGCACTGTGCAAGCTGGGCAGGGCGGACGAGGCCCGGGGTGTCCTGGCAGAGACCACGCCTGTGTGCACCTCGTATGATGCCGTGGTTCACGCGCTCTGTGGAGAGTCTAGGATGCGGGAGGTGTTCTTGGTTGTCGACGAGATGGTGCAAAGGGGATTGCAGCCAGGTCCCGTCACCTACACATGCATAGTCCGTGCGTTCTGCAAGGCTGGGGAGCTGAGAATGGCTGGCGCCATTTTGGCCAGGATGGTGATCAAAGGTTGTGCTCCAAATGTTCATACATTCACTGTGTTGACCCAAGGGTTCTTCGATGATGGAAAGGTGCGTGATGCGCTTGGCATGTGGAATTGGATGGTGGCTGAAGGATTGACGCCGTCTGTAATCTCTTATAATGTTCTCATCCGTGGCCTTTGTCAGAATGGTGATCTAAAGAGGGCATTATCTGTTTTCAGTAGCATGGGACAAAACAGATGCTTTCCTGGCATGACGACCTACTCTATTCTCATTGATGGATTGTCCAAAGCAGGGGACCTAGATGGTGCCATGTCAATATGGAATGACATGACAAATGCTGGCTGCAAACCGAATGTTGTTGTCTATACGAATGTGGTGGATGTACTGTGCAAGAAGTTGATGTTTGATCAGGCAGAAAATCTCATCGACAAGATGGCATCGGAAAATTGTCCTCCAAACACATTGACATTCAACATCTTGATCAGAAGTCTGTGTGACTGCGGAAGAGTGGAGAGAGCTCTGAGTGTTCTCCGTGGGATGGAAAGATATGGATGTCCTCCTAATGTCAGGACATACAATGAGTTGCTTCATGGTTTTTTTAGGGTAGGAAACCGTGAAGATGCCCTTCAAATTTTGGTTGAAATGCTAAACAATGGGATTGAGTTGAGTTTAATATCTTACAACACTATGATTAGTGGCCTCTGTCAGATGGGAAGGAACAAAGAAGCTATGATTCTTCTGGGGAAGATGATTATCCAACGAATTCAGCCTGATGCATTCACTTTCAACGCAATAATTCATGCTTATTGCAAGGAAGGGAATGTCAGAGCTGCTGCTTGGATGTTAGGTCAAATGGATGCAGTTAACTGTCCACGCAACATAGTTGCATACACAAGTCTGATGTCGGGGCTTTGCAATCAGCATAGGCTGGATGATGCCATGGTTTACCTCTTGAAGATGTTATATGAAGGTATCTCTCCAAATGACGCGACATGGAATGTGTTGGTCCGTGGATTATCTACGCTCCTGGGCACCATCGGACCAATGCACTTGATTGATCATATCGTTGAAGATTTGTAACCATAAGCCTAGGGAACTTTTACAAACCTGGGCGCCATCAAACCAGTTTAGTTAATTGAGCATATCGTTGACGATTTATAAGCATAAACTTGAAGTCCAGTGGTGCTACCATTTGAACTTGTTTGTGAAGGGCAAAGCTAACAAGCAGGATTCTCTCTGGTAATTATTTCTTCATCAAGTAATTTAGGAAGTTTATGCTATTTTATGATAATACTAATGTTGTTTCGATATTAGAAATTATAAAGTTTTCATTGTATGTGTTTTACAACAAAAGTGAAAACATCACAAACTGGTGCATCTTCTGTTTGGTCAGTACATAATTTGTGCAATATTAATATTTTAAGGACACGTCGTTATCTAGTTCGAGTCATTTGTGCCATGTATTCTGCCTGACCAAATCATTTGAACGCCTACAATTGAACTTATATGTGAAAGCTGATTTTGTGAATATAAGCTCACATGAATGATGAACTCCTTCATGAGTTTGTATTTTTCAGAAAAAATATAGTACTACAAAGTGTTGAGCTAGGCACATGTATAAAAGTTCATGAAAAATGAAATCATGTGTACGGTACAAAAAAAGAGATGCTAAGTTATATGGAAAAGAGATGTTCTAGCTGCTGTCAGAAAAGAGAGACACTCTTAACTTTTGTGCTGTATAGTACGCATATGATCATTGTTTTCCTAAATATTTTGTATGGAGTACATTATTCTCGAATTTGTATGTCTTTAAATTTACATTATGTAATATGTGTGAGAAGTTTTAAAAATATTTGTTTGTACAAACTCGTGAAGCGGTGCAAATGGACATGGGTTCAGATTAGACTTCCCAAACTTTCCACTACTAGTTTTGCACTTTAGCCTCCCTTCTCTATAGATAGAAAAACTGTTACTTGGTTGAAATACGTGTAGCAGAAACATCCGTTGTGTCTGCGCCACACATGTAACTTCAGAGAGAGAGGATACATACACCATGCACCGATATGCATTTAAGCATTTTATTGCTTTTATGTAATGTTCACACCAAAGTTCACTAGGAAATTTACAATGGTATTTTGATCTTCCGGCATATGACCAAAGTACCAAACAGAACACATATCTTCACTTCGCTTTGTTGGCAGCCCTCTGATCCTCCAATTTCTTGTATGCTTTGTCAACCTCTGGCTGCACATGAAGGGGAATGAATTAGAATTACTCAAAAGAAGCAAGAGAGGACAATTATGGCCCAAGGTAGAATAAAGATCATATGAGTCAGCTTTATAGCATTAGGGTTCACCAGGTCAGCTTTACTACGCTATGAGTTAGCTCTTCAATAGAACCCAATGCTAATGGCTTTGATCACGACAATTAGTACAAACAACAAATATGACACTTCGGCAGTCCAAAAAATATTACCTGGTAATATTTTAGCATGTAGTTTCTTCTCTTCTTCATCGTTGCAGTGACCAAATCTCTTTCAATATCAAAAGGTACAGGATCCAATATTACGCCTTTGATGTACTCGAAACCCCGTAGCTGATTTTTGACATGCAAAGAGGGTTACCATATACGATGCTTAGAGATGCAGTGAAGAGTAAACATCAAGGAGTCCATACTCTACAGGAACTTCTCAGTTCCTTTTAATTCCAATGCAAAATGCACTGGAAACTATGCTGACCATAATGTTAGGATATTTGTTGAGTGACATGATGAACCATGTGATATTTGGAAGTGAATAAATGACCTCACCTTATTCTTCTGTGCAGCAGTTGCAAGCTCTTTAAGGATATATTCTTTAAGGCTTTCCAATTTGCATATTTCATCAAAAGAACCTTTGTATCCATTTGATGCTGCCCACTTCATGGTGCTTTCTTCATGTGGATTAACTACTGCAACTAATGTTGATCTGTAGCTGTCCCCATACACCCAGATCTACAAAAAGTGACAGTATTACATTAATGCAGGGCCATGCATTCTCTTAATGTAAGCATATGATTTCACAGGAGTTTTTCCTTACATCTTCAATAATTTGAGGGAAGACGTATACTTTCTCCAGATACTCAACTGCCACATACTCCCCTTGTGACAACTTAAATATGTTCTTCTTTCGGTCAATTACCTTCAGGATTCCATCTGGGGTCATCTCTCCAATGTCTCCTGAGAACAACATTGTGTTAGAACATGCTATGTGAATCTTTATCATGATCTTCTATCTAAATTAAAATGTGCTTCTTCACCTGTATGAAACCATCCATCAACTATGACCTCGTTTGTGAGCTCAGGATTTTTGTAGTACCCAGTGAAGATTGTGTTCCCTCGGATGAGGATTTCACCACGAGAAGGAACACCAAGTGGATCATAACCCATCTCAGGTACTTCTTCCAACCGCAGTTCAGTGTAGGTGGCAGCGACACCGACAGTTCCAACCAGGGACATGTCGTCAGGGTAACCAACTGTGCTAGGTCCCAACGTTTCTGTTAAACCTGAGCAAAGGCCACAAAATCTAACATTATACTTGTTCCTTTTAATGGACAAAGGGATTGATAACTAAGCCATGCATTATTGGAATTTCATACAGAGAAATAAATTTATGTGGTTTCTCAGTATCTTTGTGAAATAAGAAAAATAGATGTCCCAAATCATTTACTTGTTGTAAAAAAAGTAATGTGCAATAAAGTTAAATAGTTTGATACAATAAGTTGGCTGGAAATACTCTTAAAATTAGTATTTGCAGTGAAAATAATTCCGGGCATAGGATAGACTATAGAGCAAGGTAAACATGGACCCAACCTACTTAAGGAACCAGCTATTCAGTTCTCTTAGGACTATTGCTAAAATAGGTAAATTAATAACAGTTCCAAATAGAACTAGACCTCATGCTTGAACTAAAATTACACACACCAAGTTTGGTGGTATATTTTGTATATGATTTGTTTGCCTTGGCAACTACTTGTTGATGCTTTGGAGTCCTTTACTTCTGTGATGATAGCAGTCTACAGGAAGAAATTTGAGGAAAGGGTCTACATGAATTACCATAGCCTTGGATAAAGTATGCACAACTGGTCACTCTCAAGAACTCTTCAATTTCAGTACTTAATGGTGCACCACCAGAGATTAGTAGGCGGAGACGACCACCGAGCCTTGCCTTGACCTTGAGCAAGCAAATGCAACAAACAAAGCACATAAGAAGTCGTGACTTGTAAGTACAATCCCAATCGATTTTTACTTATTTTTATGAAATTAATTCATCTCCAGGGATTCTTTCTTAGTTATGAACACAATACCTTGCGAAAAGCCAGCATGTCCGCAAAAGGTGAAGCAGTTTTATGGGTGTAGCCTGCTTTCATGCTTCCTAATTTGCTGGATTGCAAAAGCTATGGTGAGCTGACATGATTTCTGTGCTGCAAAAAATAATTCATGATGCTAAGCAACTTACCGGTTGTACAAGGCATTAAAAATCACTCTCCTAAGGGGTCTGAGATCTGCTAAGGCCTTTAGAATACCTAAAGACAATCATAAAAAGTTGTCTGAGTTAGCAGATACGAATGCATAATTACTATCAGTATTTTCATTTTACTACCTTCGTAAATCTTTTCATACACTCTGGGCACCCCGACCAGCAGAGTTGGCTTTAACTCCATGAGATCATCTCTCAAAGCATTCAAATCCTGAAAAAATAGAACATTGAGGTCATATTAATTAAAGAAAGAATGAACACAATTCGCCTGTGAGATTAAGCCTAATATGTGGATTTGCTCACTCCATGGTAATAGCCAACTGAGGCTCCTTTGTGAAAGAAATACTCTTCAATCATGCGGTCCAGAATGTGAGCAAGTGGGAGAAAAGAAAGGAACACATCCTCTGTTGACATCTGCATGCCAAAAACAAGAGAACTTGCTTAGATTATGATTAAACAGAACCATCTATTCAATCGAAGTTAGGCTTATTCACATCATTATATCTGATAGAAAGGAGTAACCTTATCATCAAACTGGTCCATGAAGAGGTCCACCCCTTTTACATACATTCCATGGCTCTCATGGCTCAGCATAACACCTTTGGGCTGCCCACTTGTTCCACTTGTGTACATTATGGTGCATGTATCATTTGGTTGTGGAGGACAAGGTTGAGCTGGTTTATCCTTTCCCTGAAATGCAATTCCAGAATTGATGTTTTGATCAACACATACATGACATCGCAAAAGTTGCTACCAATCTTTGCAGTCTGAATGGTGAATGAACATTATAAATTCTCTTTACCCACCAGTTTTAAGAAATCATTCCAGGAGTACACTTTCATCCCAATTTGCTCGGCGTCTTTGATCTGTTCGTTATTTGCCGAAGTGAATGCCACCAATGCTGCAAGCATGTTTGGAAAATATATTTTTGAACTAGGTAATCATTCTAAACAAAAAACCCTAATGACTTTGCAATGCTTACCTTTTAGCCTTGTCGCAGATTTGCAATTTGGGGACAGTATCTGCAAATAAGAAATACTATCAAATCCAAATTCAGACGAGATTCAAAATGTTCTCAACTAAACTAATAGATTTAGTTGTACTTCTTTTATTTTCTTGTCTTGAATGAAGACAACATCAATCTCAGCATGGTCAATAATGTAATCAACAGCTCCTGCACCTGCAATCTCATGGAATAGTTATTGATTGTAATGGGTACATAATTATTTTTTTCTGATGAAAATCCTAATGCTGTGTTTCAAATGTTTGTTGATCTGAAACATTTTCTGATGAGAATGTATTATTTATCATTGTCCTGCTTACCTAAAGTATCGTATAGTGGGACACATATTAGGCTGTAACCATTGCAAGCCTGCAAAGTTAATTGTGGGATTATCATTCTTTATCCTGGCCAAGGGAGATTAAGGAAATTATCATTTAGATGGCTTTCCAGTGGTTACCTGCATTGCTACCACCCACTGAGGACAGTTTGCTCCATAAATTCCAATTGTGGAACCCTGACATAGATCAAGCATATGAGCATCATTGTCTCTAACAAATGTGAACTTTACAAGCGGTCTTGAAAATACAAAGATGCCAATAACCATGATTTGGGAGTTTTGAGAGATTCCAAGTTTCTGTGCCTACCGGTTGCACCCCCAGTTGCTGCAGCGCAGAGCCAATTTGCAGGACTTCCTCATAGACCTCCTTGTATGATTTCCATAAATAGGGCCCTGGCTAGAAGATGAAAATGGAGAAGGTTCCCATCAAGAATGAACTAATAGATGATATACATCTAGCAGATACATAAGCTTCATTATCCTTTGGGTTAGTTGTATTCGCACATACCACTCCATCTTTAAATGGACGCCATCCAAGCATCCTGTTGTCTGGATACTTGCCTGCTGCTGTTCTGCAGGGACGTGAGCGACAGAGATCAAAACCATGATTTGGGAGTTTTGAGAGATTCTTTTTGTATTAGGATATTTTGCATGCGGCTGGTTTTCCACTTTGTTGTTAAAACGGCAGATCTAACGTTTAAACATGGAATCTAAAGAGTAAAAGGTTTATCATGCACTGTATGTTGAATAACACCCCTAGATGAAAGTCTCAACTATCTTATATCTTATGTTCTCTCTTTACAGGGCTCTTCATGAGAAGCTGCAACTCATGTACTCTCTGAAGATCAATGGTATGAAACAGCATTGACACCGTGTGCGGTACGTCCTTAAGTTCTGCTTCCAGCCATGTGCTACTTGGATCCAACTACTCTGTCTTTCAAAAAAACTTTTAAGAAGATAACTTTGAGAGAGAAAAAAAGAGGGTTCAAGAAAAGATCTTTAGAGTACACATTCAACATAAACTTTCAGACAGTTAGTAGTTGAGCATACAGTTATTAGTGCAAAACAAAACATGACATGTGCATGTCCTTTTTCTGTTGGAAAAAATCACATGTCTGTACTTACATGAAGATCCAGAAAGTCAGTTCTGGTAAAATCAGAAATGATGCTCTCTACCCCATACCATGTGTTTTTCTTTGTTTTTGGCAAACACTCCGTAACACTCACATACCATAAGTATATTCAAACTAACAAAGCATGACATGTGCATGTTCTTTTTCTGTTGGGAAAAATCACATGTCTGTCCTTACATGAAGATCCAGAAAGTTAGTTTTGGTAAAATCAGAAACGGGGATCTACCCCATACCATTTTTTTTTGGCAAACACTCGATAACACCCCATATATGAGTTTTTTTTTTCCGAGGAAAAAACCTCATGTAGGGTAGTACCAAGAAGATGAATTCGTCTGACATGGAGCAGACGTCTCATTACTTTCTATAGTGCACACTAGCTACCAGTTCACTCTGTCTTTCTTTATGGTCCACATACACACACAAAAACATAATAGGTACAACAACAGTGGAGGCTACTTACACTATCTAGCAAAAACTATTTCCCGAGACAAATCTAGCGAAAACTTCAAGAGGAAAGGAGGGAAGAGATGAAATTTGTTTTTTACCTGAACACGTCCCATGAGGTTCTCATGTCAGGGTCAACCGGCGGGTACCCATCCTTGGCCAGTATGCTCTTGAACACGGGCCCTAGCGCCGGCCGGCCATCCTTCCCGGGCTTCCCGTCCTCCACCTGAATCGTGAACACCTGCTTCTTTGCCCCGTCCATAGATCCTCCCCCAGCTTTCTGATCCCTCGTATCAGAGAGCAATGTTAGCAGCACTAATTCTGTCAGGAGCTCACACTCCCTCTTCCAGAACAAAAAAGAAAAGTTTACACTCTATTCCTTCCTGCACTGAATAGATCAATACCATTTGACTGAAATAAATAAAGTATATCTGGAGTCTATAGTCCAAAAGAAGAGAAATGAAAAACAGGAACTGGTAGAGTAGTTCCTTCTCTGCCAAGAAAAACAGAAGTTTCTACCCCCCCAAAGTAGGTGGACAATGAGGAGCGCGACTCGGCGCCGCTCTCTGGTTGCAGTCAGAGAGAAGTGTTTTCTCTCACTATCTCTTATTTATTTTCTGAAAGAGACGACCTCCTCTGAGTTTTTCAAGATCTGTTGCAGTCAGAAAACAAGACTCGTTCCAGCGACATGGAAAAACAACATTATGTATCTGCTTTGGTCAAGAAAAGTTCTTGCTTGGTGCGTGCGTGCGTGTGTGTGTGAGAGAGAAAGCAGAGCTTGAAGAGAGAAACTTGGGGAGAGAGAGGGAGAGGGTACAGAAAACAGAGCTTGAAGAAGAGGAACTTGGAGAGAGGAAGAGAGAGAAGGCATGGAGGAGGAGCTTACAGAAGAAGAAGCGAGGCTTGGAGAAGGCAGAGAAGTCTCCTCAGGATCGAGCGGAGACGATGGCTCAAGGAGCATGCAGTAGCGAACTCCCGCCGCTGCTGATGGTTGGGGAAGAGGAGGAGGAGAGAGAGCTTCTTCCTATATACGCCAGGGCAGGGCAGGGGGGAAGATGGCCGATGAAGGCTGAATCTTGTGTGCGTGCAAGGAAGGAGAACCGGCGTCAAGTGGGGCCCACCTGGTTGTTATATGAGGTGCTAAAACCGCTTAGCCTCCCGGTTTAGGGACAGAGACCCCGTGAAGGAACACCTTCCTTCCTTCCAGAAATTAAGCGCGGTGTGCTGAGCGCGTGATCGGGTCTCACACTAAGGTGATGATGTGGCGCCAAAATATGTGCGGATCTTCAAGGGGTCGTTGGTTGGCCCACATGATCTGTGAATCATAAACGAAGGCATAGTCATTCGGGCATAATCTTATCGTCATCTGTTCAGGAACAATGTTTTTCTTACTGTTGCAATTATTATTCGTTCTAGATGCTAGTAATTCTTGCGTTTTTAAAAGGGTTTAGCCCGCTGTTTGCTGATCCTCTACGGTATCTGCACCCATCTATCTATCTAGTAAATTCTTTGTTGATTCAGAAGGCATGGAGCGCCTCGGTCTGCCAGAAACTTCCAAGGCTCGTGTATAGAACAGTAGCTCGGATGAATATAGCATCAGTCAGTCTCTGCAAAAAAAAAAATGAATGATGTGATTGCAACATTGTACTAGTAGTACTACTAGTACTCGTATAGTACAAAACTTGGACGGAAAACTCTCACTGTCAAAAAGGTAATTATGTTTTCTCTCAAGGTTCAGCCGTTGTTTGCTGATTACCGTCCGTTTTTGCATGTGGTATATCTGTCCCTGTTGTAAGGTTTTACGGTTGTCCAACAACGTCCTAATCCTCGGTAGACAGATTATTACCGCCTTTGTTAGTACTCATTGAGATAGTCTCTTATTGTTTTCGTGCAATAAGCTTAGGAATAAGTTTTAAGTGCTAATATGATGGCCGGTCATAGTTTAGTCAAGATTTTAAGGGGGTTTGCTTGGACTGTGCTATTTCTGAATAACAGTTTCTATTTCGTAGGAAATCTTGGTCTCTTATTCAAAGGCATGGGGTGCCTTCGGTCGGCCGAGATCATGGTTGCAATAAACTCAATAGAAGAAGCACAGGAAATCCGATAAGTTGCCGGTACAAAACAAAACAGGGTGGTGTTGCAAAACAAAGAAAATCTCCAAAAGTAATCGTACCCTATGCTCTGTCGTACAGGATTATATATGCACCAAAAGTTTGTTTGATTTCATCACATAAAAAACGAAGGATTTTTTTTTTTTGAAAAAGAAGAGTTTGACTGGACGTTGGGTTTCCCATGAAATCTAGTACTCCTACAAAAGGGTTTCTTAGGGGGGGGAATCTCATGTGGTTCAATCCTACATAAATCAAACAACCACCATATGAAGAATTCTTGAATATTGAACTCTCCAAAAAAATTCTATGCAAATCCTTTCGATCAAAGGGCACCAGACCGGAGGGGGCGAAGCTTCCAAGAGACTCATAAATGAGCAGCATTGCGCCATTGCCAATATATCGCTAGTAAGCAGAAACATCTTATCACAATATAGATATATCGCTAGTAAGCAGAAACATCTTATCACAATATAGATATTGTATTATGTCTACACAACATTTGCGACTAAATATACATATCTTTACCAGACGCAACTGCAATAATACAATCTTCCGCAGTAGTAATACAAGATGGAGATGCAGCGGCCATCCATCAGCTACCATGGATGGGGAGAGCTCTCAGCGTCAGATAGGCCCTTTTAGTTGGCTGGAAGGTAGCACCATTAATTTCTCCCTTTTTAGGATAATTAGATTGCCGCTACCTGATCCTTTTCAGGAAGCCCTCCGTCACTATCCAGGGAAGTTTTCCGTCGGTTATCACTCTGAGTCTCTGATCGTTATCTCAGCCACTATTGTACACTTACTACTGTTAGAGCACGACTAACAGTCTCTATAAAAATGGTCAAATCCGTAAAAAAAAATAGATCTTTTACAGTCTCAGATAAAAACTCGATGCAGATCGGTGACTATAAATCTCTTCAAACTGTAAAACTTTTTACACGCTAGCCTGTGTTTTACGGGCCGACATATACTCGGTCAACGTTTTTAGGCCAAATGTCTAGGAGGTGTGTCGTACTCGCTGGAAACCGGCGAAATTCATCGAATTCAGGCCTCTTCTGCCATCTCTAACCACACACGTATACCTTCCGTGAGCTCTCGACCCAATTCCCCTACTTTTTCCTCTCGATTTTTGTACCGCAGCCGTCCTTGGGGCCCTCCTCCATCGTCTCCATTACAGTCCATGTCGAGCTCACGTGCGGGGCAAAGAGCAGCGGCGTTGGGCGCGACCTCGGGTGGCCTTGGGCGGGAGCGGTGGCGCGGCCTCTGGCAGGGAGCGGCGGCGTGGCCTCGACGGGAGTGGCGGTGCTAGCGAGCGGTGCGGTCGGGTAGGTGAGGATATGAAGAAGATGACTGGAAGAAAAAAGTTTGTTTTATGGGTTGAGTTTACGGGAACTGTTATACGCTAGGACTCTTCAATCCGTAAAACGAGAATACCATGCCCCTTACTCATGTTTTAAGGCCGGAATTTTAAGGGGACTGTTAGTCATGCTCTTAGTCTTTCGGTAGTAACAACCCAACGAATCTCCTTGTATTGAACGGAGTACCCTTTCGAGGGTAAAGTCTAGACCTTAGAGCATCTCCACTCGTTCTCCTTTTAGGGCCCCTAAGCGAGATATGGGGGCGTCGGCGTAGAAAAAACCCGCCCAGTCCTCTCTCCCAAAATGGATTTGGCGTCGATGTGGCTCAAAAAATGATTCGACACCCCCAAGACAAACCCAACCTAAGGGGACTAGCGGGGACGTCGGGTGGCGCTAAAAAAAGTGTGGACCATCCTTATCAAATTACCTTCCCTCCTTAGTTTCCCTCCACATCAAACCCTTTCCTCCCCTCCTCGCCGCCCACTCCCACCATTTCCCCCAGTAGGCGAGATCCACCGCCACCATGTCGTCGAAGAGGTACCAAGCTCCCTGTGCGTCGGCGGCCACGTCGCCACCAGCGAGGAACGGAAAGGCTGAGAAGGAGCGACCGGAGGGGATGTCCAATGCTGAGTGGGCTTTCAACATCCAGCACCGGAAGGTGGAGAACACCGGCCGCCGAGGGAGAGAACTGAAGGCAAAGGTGCGGAAGGCAGTGTAGGCTCATGCTCATGCGGCGGCTACTGTGTAGGCGCGGGCTCATGCGGCAGCTCTAGTGGCGCATTGGGCCGTTTCCATGTCGGGGATGGCGGTGCCTTCTCCTAGTGTTGGCCAGTACATGGCCGGTGTGTGGGTGAGCCAAAGTAGCGTCTCGTCATCATCGCCGTAAAGCGCGTCGCCAGCCTCCCTAGCACGAAAGCCAGGGGAACATGACGTCGCAAGTCTCACGTTTCTCGTCGGGCTACAACGACTTCGATCCTCTCGGCGGTTTCAACCCCAACACCTTCAGTGTCGACGCCTCCACATCTCCTAGACACCGCCGCCCTTGATGATGCTCGACGTGGCACTTCGTTGGTAACCCCAAGCGCAAGGTGTGTGAAGAGCAAGCAACAAGTTTTCCCTCAGTTGAGACCGAGGTTATCGAACCAGAAGGAGGAATGAAACGTCACACAGGTGTTGCAAACAACGTGGAGACCTGCACAACACAAACTCAAGACTTTGCCCCAACGAATCAGTGAGGTTGTCAAGCTCACCGGTTTGCTGTAACAAAGGATTAAACGTATGGTGTGGAAGGTAATTGTTTGCAGCAAGTAAATAAGTAACAGTGGAAGATGTATCAATGGTAAAGATTGGACCTGGGTCCATAGTTCACTAGAGGTGCTCTCCTTAGATAGACAACATGGCATGAAGGGTAAACAAATTACAGCGGGACAATTGACAGGAACTGAGCAAGGCATAACAATACAATTACTAGCCAAAAATATCCTATGAGGTTGATTGGGCAATACAACAATATACATAGACCGTCATCCAACTTCATCTATGACTAGAAGTCCACCTTCAGGTTATCATCCGAACCCCCTCCAGTATTAAGTTGCAAGCAACAGACAACTGCTTTAAGAAAAGTGTGTAAGGTAAACAGTCCATATGTTTCATGAACAAAAGACCGTTGTTTTATCCCTAGTAGCAACAACACATCTACAACCGAAGAGAATATTGTCACTTCCCTTGGAAACTAGAGGCATGAACCCACTATCGAGCATAAATACTCCCTCTTGGAGTCACTAGCAACTACTTGGTCAAGATAACCACTAGCAACGGAGAGCATGCAAGATCACAAACAACACAGACATGATAGAATCATAAAGATAAAACCATTAATCAAACCAACATAATAATCTCAATATCCATCGGATCGCCGCAAACACAACATGCATGATTACAAATAGATTAGATCTTGATCATGAATGGAGCTCACAAGATCTATACATGAAAGCACAAAGGAGGAGATACAACCATCTAGCTACTACATGGACCCATAGTCCAAGGTGGAACTACTCACGAATCATACCGGAGAGAAGGCCTCCGGGATGATCTCCCCTCCGGCAGGGTGCCGAGAAGAACTTTTGATCCCCTCTCCCCCGATCTAGGGACGATGGTGGCGGCGGCTACAGACGGTTTCATGGATTTTTGATCGGGTACTCAGGGTTTCTGTATAGGGGCTTCTTATAGGCGAAGGGGCGAGACCGGGAGGCGGCCAGAGTGCCCAAACCCTAGCCAGGCGCAGGGCTGGGCCCACCCGCGCCTATGGTGGGTCTGGCCCCCCTGACTGGCCTTTCGGGCTCCCCTCTGGACTTCTTCTTCCCCACGGAAAGTTATTGACTTTGTCCTTCATCCCGTACAATTCCGAGAATATTTCTTTACTAACTTTTTTGAAACCAAAAACAGTAGAAAACAGGCATCTGGCACTGTTGCAACTTGTTAATAGGTTAGTACCAGAAAACATGTAAAAAACACCTCAAAGTGTGGACAAGTAAAGAAAAGTAAATACTAAGCAAGCATTGAGCATAAAAAATTATAGATATGTTTCCAACGTATCAGCCCTATCTTCAACGGTGGCGTGGCTCCACCGTAGTTCGGATCCCACCAGTCCGCCGCAGGAGCCAGCAACAGCCAGGCTTGCCCAAGGCCTTTTTGGCGGTACGTGCAATGGCGACTCCATCATGGCCGACATCATCGCCGGTGGCTCCAACCATGCCTACACAAAAGAAGAAGCCAAAGCCTACGATGAAAAAGAGGTAACCGGGGAAGAGCCTTGGGAAGACGAGGCCTACGCCTACGCCGAGGACGAGGAGGAGGTATCGGTGCCGCCCGTCATGGCCGACCCGAAAGGGAAAAAGGTGGCTGCCTCCGTGGAGAAGAATAAGAAAGGCGGTGGTGGCCATGGACCCAAGTGGAGTTTGAGGGAGAAGAATGCCTCTCCGAAGCATGGAAATCGGTGGTTGACCATTTCACAGGCGCTAACCAAAACTAGGACTGCTATTGGAAGAGGGTGAAGGCGGCGTTCGACGAGCGGTAGCTCTTGGATCTGTCAACACCCGGATTTTTAATCCTAGATGCCTATTATGCCATACATCGCAATCCTAGGATTACCATTTTTGCGAGATATAACAGATTTGATATCACAGTACATCATCCATTACAAGCCATGCATAAGGTCTTACACAAATAAGGATCCCATGATGTAGTTCTTAGTACAATTCAAGCAGCGGAATAGCGTAATAGTAACGATAGCATAGGCGAAGCTCCATCTTCAGGGTCACAGGCAATGCTGACGATGGGAGATTGTAACATCCCAAAAATATAAACAAGGATCATCAAAATCTAATCACTAAAATTAGGGTTAACAAAAACTTTGATTAATTTAACTCATATGAATGCATGTGTGTATGTGATGATTTGATTAATGCATGAATGATCTTGTGTGATTAACCTAAATAGCAAGAAATGGTTTAAAGACAAATATAACATCATCTAGAACATTTCCAAATAGAAACCAATAAAGAGAAAATCAAAAACAAATCGGATAAAGAAAATGGTCATTTTGGCCAATCTTGTTCACTAGGTCACTTTGAGTGTTTCTAGTCCAAGATTTCAAACAGAAACTTTTCCAATTCTTTTCACCCCTTGCTAGACCTAGTAAAAGTGAATCAAAGCCCACCTTTCAAACTTATAGAAACATTTGACAACCTCATTCAAATCACAATTCAAAATTGAATCTTTATCATATGTGAAGATCACACATTTTCAAAACCCAACCAAACCGGTGCCCCTTGACTAATCCAACTAACTAGACACTCCCTAGTATGTGCCTAGCAAACCCACCAAGTTTGAATCCAAAATTCAAATTCAAAGTTCTTGCGGCCATTTTATCAAACACCTTGCAGATACAAATCAAACAAACATCTAAAACTTTTTGTAGCAGTAAAATTGGCCAACCTTGTTCCCTCTCTGGTTGCAGCAAGCATTTAGTAGATCATCTAGCTTAGTTATTAACCTCTAGCACCACTGTGAGCTTGCCATTGCCAACAATGGTGAGCAGGCCGAGCCTCACCTTGCCACCCCATTGTCGACAGCAAGCTAGGAGCAACACCAAGCCTAGCAAGCATGTCTAGCAGGCACTCCACCGTCCACCACCACTCCCTGTCCCAGCCCCGAGCACTGCCAGCTCCTGGACCACATGACACGACCATGCCAAACCTCTCTGCGTGCGAGCCGAGAGCGCACAGTGCGCCACCCTCGACCAGCGCCCACAGACCACGCGCCGCCCTCGCCGCTTGCAGGGATGATCACCAGCACCCCGCTGGACATGCTCGTTCGCTGCCGCGTGGATCACGCGCGCTGTGCGACATTAAAATCGCCGTTGGAACCGCCCAGAGAGTCGACGCATTCCGACCGATCAGCACCGCCCCACGCCTCGCCACCACACCGTTGAGCTTCGCCAGAGAGCACAGCACCGCCCCCTACCATTGCCCATGCCAGTAGCCCTCTGTGCCATCGACCACGACGAGCTCAGCCCGCGCCCGTCGGTCCCCTTCAGCCACTATAAATAGAGGCCTCCACCGCTTGTTTTCTTCACACCAGTTCACTCCCCTCTTCCTCAGAACCACCCCACCTCACTCCCGGAGCAAGGCGAGCAGCGCATCGCCGGAATTTGGCCGGAGCCCGCCGCTGCTAGAGGAGAAGGGAGCCGTCGATTAGAGCCGCCCCAGGAGAAGCTACCGGTACCAGGAGAACCGCCGTCGTCGACTTCGTCATTCGCCCTTGTCGCCGACCATCGCCTGAGCCCCGGTGAGCCTCCCATGACCCCCACATGCCGCGCTAGGGTTCTGTCTCGCCGGCGCTGCCCGACGTGGACGATGAACCAGAGTCGTTCGATTAGAACTAGATCCCACGGTCCACATTGCCCCGTACTGCTTCGCCCCTCCCCGTCTCACTACGCGTGGGGACAGCCACTTAACCAGCCCGCACATGCACTGTGCATAGTGGGCCGGCCCAGTTCACCCTCCCGCGCGACCCAACAATTCAAATTTACTTTTATTCATTTATTTTCAAACACAGTTCTGTACCTAGATTCAAAAATCAACCCAACTCGATTCACTGAACAAAAATGCATGAAACTAATTTTGTTAGAAAGGTACTGAAATGCTTAATCCAATCCCGTTGGATTCAAACCATTTGGATGTATAGATCAACCATGGTAAAAATAACAAGGTAGAAGCTTTTCTGCATTCAAACATTTTTCAAAATTCAACCATAAGAGTTTTTGAGTTCATTCCAACTCTCAAAAATCACATTTGATCATACCTTTCAGAATATATAAAAACATATGGGTTTACTTGCAGAGATAATGTTCAAGTAATAAAGGAATGCCCCATAGGCATTTCTAGTCACTTTATTTAATTAAAATAAAAAAGTTAAACCTTATTAAATTGTGACACCACTTTAAATCAAATTCCCATGTACTGAAATATATGGTGATGACATGTGTCAACATGATCCCATGTTTGAGTTGGAGAATATTAAATCTTAAGTAGTTTTTCAATGAGTAGAAATTACTTTTCTCAAATAAAATAAATAAGACAAGTGTTTTAATCCTTATGATAATAGTGATGATGCTAGATCATCTAGTGTGAACTTTTGTGTGATGATTAAAAATAGTTTGGTGATTGTGTACCTCATATTTAATTATAGACACTAGTACCGACCAAGGATACGAGGAGGAAGATGGATACTACGAGGACGAAGCCGAGGAGAACTTCAACCACTGCTCTGCACAAGGCAAGCCTAATGCTACTAGTTGAATTTAGCAAGCTTATACTTGCAATTATGCAAGCTTATACTTGCAATTATGCAAGCTTATACTTGCAATTATGCAAGCTACTACTTGCTTGTTACTATGCCAACTATATGCCTTAAGCATATGTGATCATACCCACTTGATGACCCAATCCTAGCTTTACTTGCAAGCTTAATACTTTATTTTCTTTATCAAAGCTTTTTCTTAGAGTTTACTTAAGTGACTTGTAGATTCTAGAAAGATAAATTTAAAGTAGCATAAAGAGCATAAAATTTGGCCTAAGTTAGATAATCTTGATGTCACCCTAGGGCATGAGATTGAACTTAGCTAATCCCCACTTATTTACTACCCCTCATTAGTCTTTACCCCCACTTGTAGATGCTAGTGCTAAGCATAAAACTTGATCAACTTTAGATGGGAATACTTGATGAAAATGGTTATGAAAACCTTAGAATGATGAGTCATTCTACTGAAATGTTTTGACATGTGTTCTTGAACACCAGATGATTTTGATGATGAAAATGTTGAGGCATGAGCCTTAGCCCTTTACAAAACTGATGTCTGGATGCGATACCATTCCAATTTTACCGTACATCCACAATACCCGAAAATTGGCTAGGGCTTGACTGGAAGTTTATATACTTTAGTATGGGTTCCCTCACGGCCAAGGTCTGAGCTGAGGCTACCTTGTGAAGATTGTCCACCTGTGCAGTACCCAAGATGACAGTTGGTCATGGTTGGAAGGCCAAACTCACAGGATAGGTGCTTATACTAGGGCGTGTAATTGAAAGGTTAGGATTAATTATCCGCATACTGAGTATGGTGAATTCAGGATTGTTCCTGACGGATGTATCAAATATTGTGGTGAAAGTGTACAATCTCTGCAGAGTGTCAAACTATTATAATAGCCGCATCCGCGGTTATGGACAGTTGGAGTGGCCATACTGTTCCCCCATCAGATGTTTTCCAAAATGACTTATGAAATGATTTGTGACTTTGACTTTACCACAACAGAGTTGTGACAGGAAATGCAAGTTCCCACTTAGGTGTTATAAAACTTTCAACTAGCTTTCTTTGCTTTTGAACTTAGTAGAGGTAAATCTGGCTTTTTGCAAAACAACCCTAGAGCTTAGTATCCTACTACAAAAAACCCATTAACTTATTAGTATTAGTTTGCCAGTACTTAAAGAGTACTCATTGCTTTGTCCTTGGCTATTTCCGTGGCCAGACTATGAAGAGGAGTACAAGGATGACGGACCGTATGAAGGTTACGACAACTAGGATCATCTCCCATCGTCAGCATTGCCTGTGACCCTGAAGATGGAGCTTCGCCCAAGCTATCATTACTATTACGTTATTCCACTGCTTGAATTGTATTAAGAACTGGATCATGAGATTCTTATTTGTGTAAGACCTTATGTATGGTTTGTAATGGATGATGTACTATGATATTCAAATCGGTTATGTCTCGCAAAAATGGTAATCCTGGATTGCGATGTATGGCATAACAGGCATCTGGGATTAAAAATCTGGGTGTTAACAAGTTGGTATCAGAGCCATCCTAACGATAGGAGACCCTAGTTAGAATGGACGTTTGAATCAAAAACTTAGTTTCAAAAACCAAAGGAAGTGAGTATTTACAAAAAACTTATTCTTATTCTTATCACTTGGATTCTTTCATGAAAATTCATGTTCCTCAAAAATTCTTGCAAACTTACATAGAATTTGACACACTTGATCACTCTACTAACTTACTCATCATATATTCTTATAGATGGACGTGAAGTACAACAAGTTTTATCAGTTGGGGAATGGAGGAGACCTCATATTTGAGCGTGACTTGGACCATCTATCGGAGATGCTGGAGCGTCCGCACCCCGAGTTCTTCGGAGCTCAGCTCAATGATCAGGAAGGAGAAGATTTGTAGTGGCTTGTTTTTGCAAGTCTCCGAGGAAAGATTGAACCTCCCACTACAGAGGGAATTCAGATCACCTTAAGAGAGAACAACTGGCTCGATGGACTTGCCAGGGCCATCCAGAAAGCTCTTGCCCGTCTGTGTGGACAGAGTATCAATCAGATCAAGGGTACCCATTTTGAGTTCTACCCAAGGCGTGATGTTATGGGACAGCCACTGGAGGCCCCATACCACCACGAGCTGAAGAGTCAATTGGACCACCTCAGCTTCATGATGTACGACCGTCAGAAGGAGTTGGACAATGCCCGTTCCTACGCCAACCACAAGTACGCCATAGACAAGAAGAAGGATCAGACCCTCGCCATGCTAGTGAAGGATCGCAAGTCTCGTCGCCTCAGCTCGACAAGAAGGAGCGCATCATTTCCCATCTTCGCCACCGGATCACGGATTTGGAGGAGACCATCCACGAGAGATACATGCAGTTGGAGGAGAGGGAGAATGCAGGGGAAGACCTTCGTGGAGACCCCTACTCCTATCTCAGCGATGATGATGACTTTCTGGAGGATCAATCTATGGACTTCTTCACTGATGAGGATGATTTCGCCTTCATCGATGATGATGATGAGGATGATGAGGACACTGACTCCGAGGAGTAGTAGCACTTGAGCACTAGCGTTAGTGAGTTGTATTCGGTCCCACTGTATCGTAGTTTCACAGAATGGTTCTTAAAACCATCTGTTCTTCTTTGTTGTGGTGTGTGTTTATATTGTGTGCTATGAAGGAATGAAAAGCAAGTCGCTAGAAAAATCTGAGTCAAACTTTAAAAACTTTTCAACAACCTCTGAACCTTAGAAATTTCCCTCTTTTCTCATGATCTATCTCAATCTTCAGATGCCTCGCGGAGGAAGCAACTCAGCCCCGAACCTGATGTTGCCTCTTGCAAATGTTGGTTTCTAATCGCGAAGCCAAAAGAGTCGAACGTCAAGCCAACCTACCCACCCTTCAACAGATCGCTCAGATGGCCAACAATAATCAAGGCCATGGAAATCAGGACAACCATGGATCTAAGCTCAAGAATTTTCAGAACACCAATCCACCTATTTTCACTAAGTCAGAAGAGCCCCTAGATGCAGATGATTGGCTGCAAACCATGGAGAACAATCTAGAAGTCGCAGGAGTGGAAGCTAACGAGAAAGTTCTATTCTCCACCCACTATCTGGCCAGAGATGCAAGAGCATGGTGGAACAGCGTTCGTGCAATGACCGGAGGTCAGCTGATGACTTGGGAAGAGTTCAAAGTCAAGTTCAGCAGAACCCATGTGCCACCGGGTTTGATCAAGAGGATGAGAGATGAATTCAGAGAACTGAAGCAAGGAAGGATGACAGTAGTGGAATACCGTGACAAAGTCTTGTCATTAGCTAGGTATGCCCCGGATGAGATCGACACTGAAGCCAAGAAGAAAGAGAGATTCCTGGATGGTCTGCACGATGAGATGCAGACGGTATTAGTCAATATCCCCTTTGCAGATATTGAAGCCTTAGTTGACTCTGCCATTCAAATGGATGGAAAGACCAACCAAGCCAATGAGAACCGCAAGCGTCCCATGATGCATCAACCAGGAACCCATCATACACCAAAGTATCGCCCCAACCCATCTCCAGGATTTGCCCCAAGAAACAACAGAACCCCGATGAACCGTCCTACCTATCCCAACCGTGGATACCCAAGGCCTGGAGGAAACCACAACAACCCTGGAAACTCTAGCAATTTCAACCGTGCCCCACCTAAGTTCAACAACAACAATGCCGCCACCAACACCAACACTGCCCCAAGGACTGGAAGCAATGTTGTGCCTGTTGCAGCAAAGGACAAGTCGCAAGTGACTTGTTATGAATGTGGAACCAATGGTCACTATTCCAATGAGTGTCCCAAGAAGATTGTCGCAGCCCCCAATGCAAATGCCCCAGCTCAGTAGTAGCGTCATGTTTAGCCTGGAAGAAGGTTTGCCCTAGGGAACTCGCTCAACTGCAACGGCCATCTCTTTCTCATGCATGCTGAAGAAGCCCAGGAAGCGCCAGATGTCGTGCTGGGTATGTTTTCTGTTAACTCAGTACTTGCAAGAGTATTGTTTGACTCTGGAGCATCGCACTCATTTGTTACTGAAGAATTTGCATGCACTAGTAAGATTCAACCAACCAAATTGAAGCATGTTATGATTGTTCAAATACCTGGTTCAACCACCAAAGCTAGGCAAATTTGCAAAGCCGTCCCTATCCGAATCCATGGCATATATTTTTATGCTAATCTAATAGTACTCGGAACTAAAGGTTTGGAAGTAGTACTAGGAATGGATTGGATGTCCAAACACAAAGGATTAATTGACTGTCAATAAAGCCATAACCATGACCAGTATAGCTGGAATATCAGTCGAGCATGTATCTGAAACCTTGCCCCGTCAATTCAAGTGCAACAAGAGTATAGCCCAGCCAACCATTGACCAAGTCCGGATAGCCTGTGAATACCCCGATGTTTTGTCCGGAATGCCCCCAGATCGGGATATCGAGTTTATCATTGAACTAATCCCTGGAACCGGACCCATAGCCCAGAGACCATATAGTATGAACCTGTCAGAACTAGCAGAACTAAAGAAGCAACTGGATGCCATGCTGGAAATTGGATTGATTCAACCAAGTGCGTCACCATGGAGATCACCTGTTTTGTTCGTGGACAAGAAAGATGGAGGTAACCGTTTGTGTACGGATTATCGGAAGTTGAATGATGTTACCATCAAGAACAAGTACCCATTGCCAAAGATATCAGACCTGTTTGACCAGTTGACTGGTGCCAAGGTGTTGTCTAAGATTGATCTTAGAACTGTCTATCATCAACTCAAGATTCGCGCAGAGGATATTCCAAAGACTGCCTTTACCACCAGATATGGATTATACGAGTATACGGTCGTGTCTTTTGGATTAACCAATGCCCCCGCTTATTTCATGAACCTCGTGAATAAGATTTTTATGGACTTCCTGGATAAGTTTGTCGTTGTTTTCATCGATGACATTCTGATTTATTCCAAATCGGAAGAAGAACATGAGCTACACCTAAGGACCATTCTTGGAACCCTTAGAGAGCATCAACTATATGCCAAGTTTAGCAAGTGTGAATTCCGGTTACAGGAGGTAGGATTCCTCAGACATATTGTATCAGCCGGAGGAATTGCTGTTGACCCTGCGAAGGTGAAGGATGTCGAAGATTAGCAAGCCCCAGCCACTCAAACCCAAGTTCGTGCATTTCTCGGATTAGCGGGATACTACCGCAAGTTCGTAGAAGGATTCTCGAGTATCGCCAGACCCATGACCCAATTGCTGAAGGACAAGAAGTTTGAATGGACGGACAAATGTGAAGTGAGTTTTCAAGAACTCAAGAGAAGATTGATTTCAGCCCCAATCTTGATCATGCCGGATATCACGAAGCCCTTCGATGTGTATTGTAATGCATCCAAGATCGGTCTCGGATGTGTGCTAATGCAAGAAGGCAAAGTTATATCTTATCTATCTCGACAACTGAAGCAGCATGAACAGAATTATCCAACCCATGACCTTGAACTAGCAGCCGTAGTTCTAGCCCTGAAGACATGGAGGCATTACCTGATGGGAAACCGTTGTGAGATTTATTCGTACCACAAGAGCTTGAAGTATATATTCACCCAGAAGGAGCTGAATATGAGATAGAGAAGATGGATTGAGCTAATCAAGGACTATGATCTGGACATTCACTATCACCCCGGTAAAGCCAATGTGGTAGCAGATGCCCTTAGCATATTGCCGTGTCGCTTGAACTCCATGATTTTGAAGGAGCAACCAAGTTTGCACAAAGAGATGGAAGATTTTCGAATGGAATTAGTGAGTGGAGGATTTTTGGCTAGCATAGAACTTCAACCCACTTTGATCAGTCAGATCAAGGAGGCGCAGAAAGGAAATGCTAGTATCGACGGAATCAAACGTCGTATCGGTACAGGCAAAGTACCCGGATTCACGGAAGATGAAGAAGGAGTTATGTGGTACAAAGGACATCTTTGTGTACCAGCAGATTCGGAATTGAAAGAAGTGATTTTGAAAGAGGCCCATGATACTCTATATTCTATCCACCCCGGAGGAACGAAGATGTATCAGGATTTGAAGGAGCAATTTTGGTGGCATAATATGAAGAGATAAATCGTAAGCTATATCGCCAAGTGTGATATATGTCCGAGAGTCAAGGCGGGACATCAAAGACCCGCAGGACTGTTGCAACCGTTACAGATTCCGGAATGGAAATGGGATTCAGTTGGAATGGACTTTATCACCGGATTGCCTACTTCTAGTAGGGGAAATGACTCTATCTGGGTCATAGTTGACAGATTGTCCAAAGTCACCCATTTCTTACCAGTCAAGACCAGATACCAGAGTTTGAAGCTAGCGGAATTATACATCACTAGAATCGTCAGTTTGCACGGAGTCCCCAAGAACATTGTATCGGATCGAGGAACTCAGTTTACCTCGAGATTCTGGAAGAAAGTCCAAGAAGGTTTAGGAACCCGACTACATTTCAGCACAGCGTATCACCCTCAGACCGATGTACAAACGGAGCGAGTAAATCAAATACTCGAAGATATGTTGAGAGCATGTGTGCTAGAGTATGGATCTAAATGGGAAGATTGTCTGACTTTCGCAGAATTTTCATACAACAACAGTTACCAAGCTAGTTTGCAAATGGCCCCATTTGAATTCATGTATGGAAGGAAGTGTCGCACCCCTTTGAATTGGTCGGAAGTAGGAGAGAGTCAGATTTTTGGATCCGACATCCTACGAGAAGCAGAAGAGAAAGTTCACAAGATTCGTGAGCACCTCAAGACCGCCCAGTCAAGACAGAAGAGTTACGCCAACAAGATACGTCGATACCTTGCTTTCAATATCGGAGATTTTGTGTACCTTAAAGTGTCGCCCTTGAAAGGAATGCAACATTTCCAGCTCAAAGGAAAGTTAGCCCCCAGATATATCGGACCTTTCAAGATTCTGAATCATCAAGGAGAAGTATCATATCAATTGGAACTGCCCGAGGAGATATCAGCAGTGCACAATGTGTTCCATATATCGTTACTTCGCAAATGTCTTGAAGTTCTGGAGAAGACTGAAGTTTTCAAGAACATTGATCACCGGACCATAGAGATCAACGAGGACCTGACGTATCCCGAAGTACCCATCCGTATTTTGGAAGAAGCTTTTAGAACCACCAGGACCCGAAGCATCAAGTTTCTCAAGATTCAGTGGAGCAACCACACTGAAGAAGAAGCTACCTGGGAGCGCGAAGATCACATCAGGACGGAGTTTCCCGATCTCTTTAAATCCTAGGTAATCTTTTCTCTTCCTTTTTCAAATCTCGGGACGAGATTTTGTTTAAGGGGGGAAGGTTTGTAACATCCCAAAAATATAAAACAAGGATCATCAAACTCTAATCACTAAAATTAGGGTTAACAAAAACTTTGATTAATTTAACTCATATGAATGCATGTGTGTATGTGATGATTTGTTTAATGCATGAATGATCTTGTGTGATTATCCTAAATAGCAAGAAATGGTTTAAAGACAAATATAACATCATCTAGAACATTTCCAAACAGAAACCAATAAAGAGAAAATCAAAAACAAATCAAATAAAGAAAATGGCCATTTTGGCCAATCTTGTTCACTAGGTCACTTTGAGTGTTTCTAGTACAAGATTTCAAACAGAAACTTTTCCAATTCTTTTCACCCCTTGCTAGACCTAGTAAAAGTGAATCAAAGCCCACCTTTCAAACTTACAGAAACATTTGACAACCTCATTCAAATCACAATTCAAAATTGAATCTTTATCATATGTGAAGATCACACATTTTCAAAACCCAACCAAACCAGTGCCCCTTGACTAATCCAACTAAATAGAAACTCCCTAGTATGTGCCTAGAAAACCCACCAAGTTTGAATCCAAAATTCAAATTCAAAGTTCTTGCGGCCATTTTATCAAACACCTTGTAGATACAAATCAAACAAGCATCTAACACTATTTGTAGCAGTAAAATTGGCCAACCTTATTCCCTCTCTGGTTGCAGCAAGCATTTAGTAGATCATCTAGCTGAGTTATTAACCTCTAGCACCACTGTGAGCTTGCCATTGCCATCAATGGTGAGCAGGCCGAGCCTCACCTTGCCACCCCATTGTCGACAGCAAGCTAGGAGCAACACCAAGCCTAGCAAGCATGTTTAGCGGTCACTCCACCGTCCACCGCCACTCCCTGTCCTAGCCCCGAGCACTGCCAGCCCTTGGACCACACGACACGACCATGCCAAACCTCTCTGCGTGCGAGCCGAGAGAGCACCAGTGCGCCACCCTCGACCAGCGCCCACAGACCGCGCGCCGCCCTCGCCGCTTGCAGGGATGATCACCAGCACCCCGCCAGACATGCCCGTTCTCCGCCGCGTGGACCACGCGCGCTGTGCGACATTAAAATCGTTGTCGGACCCACCCAGAGCATCGACGCGTTTTGACCGATCAGCACCGCCCCACGCCGTTGAGCTTCGACGGGGAGCACAGCACCGCCCCCTACCGTCGCCCATGCCAGTAGCCCTTTGTGCCGTCGACTACGACGAGCTCAGCCCATGCCCGTCGATCCCCTTCAGCCACTATAAATAGAGGCCTTCGCCGCTCGTTTTCTTCACACCAGTCCACTCCCCTCTTCCTCAGAACCACCCCATGTAGGGGTTCGTAGCATGGAAAACAAAAAAATTCTACCGCATACAAACAAACAAGCCAAGATCTATCTACTCGATTGTAGCAACGAGTCGATAGAATAACTCACCCACAAAGATTCCAAAGTGTTTAACGAGAGCGGATTCTCGTGGGTGATGTAGTCGTACTCTTGCCGATCTCAAGATCGTGTAGACGATCCTTCCGGCGCTGCGTTCCGACAGCGCTTCCGTAGTCGGTCACACGTTCGGTACTCGATGAAGACCTTCCTCTCCCTTGTTCCAGCAGGCAGCGGAGGTTGTAGCACTCTCCTCGCGATTCCGGCAGCACGACGGCGTGGTACCGGAAGTAGAGGGGAGATCTCGCAGGGCTTCGCCTTAAGCCGGAGCGAGTATGGTGGACTATGAGAGAGGCCTTGGTGATCTAGGGTTTAGAGGCACCAAGGAGAGAGGGCTAGGCTGGAGGCTAGGGCAAGGGGAGAGCCCCAAGTCGGCGGCTATGGCAAACCCTAGGGCGGCGGCGGCTGCAGGAGGGCCGGCGGCTAGGATTAGGGTTTTGGTGGAGCAAGGTGTGTGTCTGGAGGGGCACCCCTGCCCCTCCTTTTATAGGTGGGAGGGCGCGGCCAAGGGGGAGGGAGTCCTCCCCCAAGTCGGCCTCCTTAGCCGGCGGTGGAGGGAGGAGGACTTCCTCCCCAAGTAGGTTTCCTACTCTCCCTCCACCAAGCAAACTTGTCGTTTGACTTTTCAAATTGGCGTTTGACTTTTCAAACTAGGATTTTATTTAGCCCTTTATTTTGCTCAGTGATGACACCTAGTACATGATGCAACCATTCCAACTTGTTATGACACATTCATGTACCCTTCCCCTTCGGAGTGCCGGACCTTCCGGACCCTTCTAGAACATTCCCGATGAAAACACCGAAATCATTCTCCAACTCCGAAACATGACTTTCCTTATATGAATCTTATTCTCCGGACCATTCCGGATCTCCTCGTGATATCCCGGATCCCATACGAGACTCCGAACAACATTCGGTCTCTTACTCATCATTCCATAACTACTCAACAACATCGAATCCTTAAGTGTGTCTCCCTACGGTTCGTGAATTATGCGGACATGATCGAGACACTTCTCCAAACAATAACCAATAGAGGAATCTGGAAATTCATATGGATCCCACATATTTCTACGATTACTTTGCGATCGAATGAACCACTTACATACGATACCAATTTCCCTTTGTCTCATGATAGTTTACTTATCCGAGGTTTTGATCGTCGGTATCTCTGCATACCTAGTTCAACCTCGTTACTGATAAGTACTCTTTTCTAGTTCCCGTGATATGTGATCCCTTGTGATCTAGTCACATGCTTGCAAGCCAATTGGATGACATTCCACCGAGAGGGCCCAGAGTTTATCTATCCGTCATATGGATGGACAAATCCCACTCTTGATCCATGTATCTCAACCCATACTTTCCGAACACTCAATGCCACCTTTATAACCACCCAGTTACGGTGTGGTGTTTGATGTCATCAAAGCATCCTTCCGGTGATGGTGATAAGCAAGATCTCATGGTCGAAGGAATTAGGTTACTATGTATCAGAAAGCATATAGCAATTGAACTATTAAAATGACTTGATCTGTATGCTACGCTTATCTATAGGAGTATTCCATCGTACCATTCTCCTAACGATATGATATTGTTGTTAATAACATCTCAATGTTCATGATAGGGAAACCACAATCATTTATTAACCAACAAGCTAGTATTATGAAGAGGGTTTACTAGGGACTCTAATTTAGTTTACAAATCACACAAGTATTAATGTTTCCTTGTTAATACTTGTTATAGCATGAATAACATTTATCATAAAAACAAAGATATAATAATAAATACATTTATTATTGCCTCTAGGGCATATCTCCAACACCCCACCTCACTCCCGGAGCAAGGCGAGCAGCGCATCGCCGGAATTTGCCTGGAGCCCGCCGCTGCTGGAGGAGAAGGGAGCCATCGATTTTAGCCGCCCCAGGAGAAGCTGTCGGTACCAGGAGAACCGCCATCGTCGACTTCGTCATTCGCCCCCATCACCGACCATCGCCTGAGCCCCGGTGAGCCTCCCACGACCCCCACCTACCGTGCTAGCGTTCTGTCTCGCCGGCGCTACCCGACATGGACGATGAACCAGAGCCGTTCGATTAGAACTAGATCCCACGGTCCACATTGCCCCGTACCGCTTCGCCCCTCCCCGTCTCACTGACGCGTGGGGACAGCCACTTAACCATCCCGCGCGTGCGCTGTGCGTAGTGGCCGGCCCAGTTAACCCTCCCACGTGACCCAACAATTCATATTTGCTTTTGAACTTAGTAGAGGTAAATCTGGAATTGTTTTGCAAAAAGCCAGATTTACCTCTACTAAGTTGAGAAGCAAAGAAAGCTAGTTGAAAGTTTTATAACACCTAAGTGGGAACTTGCATTTAATGTCACAACTCTGTTGTGGTCAAGTTAAAGTCATAAATCATTTCATAAGTCATTTTGAAAACATATGACGATAGAACAGTATGGCAACTCCAACTGTCCATAACCGCAGACGCGGTTATTAGAATAGTTTGACACTATGCAGATATTGTACACTTTTACCACAACATTTGATACATCCGTCAGGAATAATCCTAAATTCACCATACTCAGTATGCGGATAATCAATCATAACCTTTCAATTACACGCCCTAGTATAGGCACCTCTCCTATGAGTTTGGCCTCCCAACCATGACCAACTGCCATCTTGGGAACTGCACAGGTGGACAATCTTCACAAGATAGCCTCAGCTCAGACCTTGTCCGCAAGGGAACCCATACTAAGGTATATAAATTTCCAGTCAAGCCCTATCCAAATTTCAGATATTGTGGTTATACGGTAAAATTGGAATGATATCGCATCCAGACAACCATCAGTTTTATAAAGGGCTAAGGCTCATGCCTTAACATTTTCATCATCAAAATCATCTGGTGTTCGAGAACACATGTCAAAACATTTCAGTAGAATGACTCATCATTCTAAGGTTTTTATAACTATTTTCACCAAGTGTTCCCATCTAAAGTTTTTCAAGTTTTATGCTTAGCACTATCATCTACAGGTGGGGGTAAATACTAATGATGGGTAATAAACTAGTGGGGATTTACTAAGTCCAATCTCATGCCTTAGGATGACATCAAGATTATCTACTTAGGCCAAATTTTATGCTCTTTATGCTACCTTCAGTTATCTTTCTAGAATCTACAAGTCACTAAGTAAACTCTAAGAGAAAGCTTTGATAAAGAAAATAAAGTATTAAGTTTGCAAGTAAAACTAGGATTGGGTATCAAGTGGTGTAAGCTTGCTAAGTTTCAAGTGTTAGTTTGCTCAGTTAATAGCTTGCTAATTCAACTAGTAGTATTAGGCTTGCCTTGTGCAGAGCAGTGGTTGAAGTTCTCCTAGGCTTCTTCCTCGTAGTATCGTCCTTCCTCCTCGTATCCTTGGTCGGTACTAGCGTCTATAAATAAATATGAGGTACACAATCACCAAACAATACTTAACTTATTTCTAATCATCACACAAAGGTTCACACTAGATGATCTAGCATCATCACTAATATTACAAGGATTAACACACTTTTCTCATTTATTTTATTTTGAGAAAAGTAATTTCTACTCATTGAAAAACTACTTAAGATTTAATATTATCCAACTTAAACATGGGATCATGTTGACACATGTCATCACCACATATTTCAGTACATGGGAATGTGATTTAAAGTGGTGTCACAATTTAAAAAGGTTTAACCTTTTTATTTTATTTTATTAAAGTGACTAGAAATGCTTATGTGGCATTCTTTTATTACTTGATCATTATTTCTATAAGTAAACCTATATATTTTTATATATTCTGAAAGGTATGGTAAAATGTGATTTTTGAGAGTTGGAATCAACTCAAAAGCTCTTATGGTTGAATTTTGAAAAATGTTTGAATACAGAAAAGCCTCTGCCTTGTTATTTTTACCATGGGTGATCTACAAATCTAAATGATTTGAATCCAACGGTCTTGGATTAAGCATTCCAGTACCTTTCTAACAAAATTGGTTTCATGCATTTTTGTTCAGTGAATCGAGCTGGGTTGATTTTTGAATCTAGGTATAAAACTATGTTTGAAATTAAATGAATAAACTTAAGTTTGAATTGTTGGGTTGCGTGGGAGGTTTAACTGGGCTGGCCCACTACGCACAGCGCACGCGCGGGCGGGTTAAGTGGTTGTCCTCACTCGTCAGTGAGACAGTGAGTGGCGAAGCGGTACGGGGTGATCTAGGCCGCACGATTTAACTCTAATCGAACGGCTCTAGTTCATCGTCCACGTCAGGCAGCGCCGGCGAGACAGAACCCTAGCGTGGCAGGTGGGGGTCGTGGGAGGCTCACCGGGGCTCAAGCGATGGTCGGCGACGGGGGCTAACGACGAAGTCGACGACGGCGATTATCCTGGTACCGGCAGCTTCTCCTGGGGCGGCTCCAATCGATAGCGCCTCTCCTCCTCTGTAGCGGCGAACTCCGATGAAATTCCGGCCACCTGGTACTCGCCTTTCTCTGGGAGTGAGTGGGTGTGATCAGTGAGAGGTGGGAGTGAACTGGTGTGAAGAAAACGAGCGGGGGAGGCCTCCTTTTATAATGGCTGAAGGGGACCGACGGGCACGGGCTGAGCTCGTCATGGTCGACGGTACAGAGGGCTAAAGGCATGGGAGACGGTAGGGGTGGTGTTGTGCTCCCTGGCGAAGCTCAACGGCGTGGTCTTGCAGCGTGGGACGATGCTGAACGGTCGGAACACGTCGATGCTCTGAGCGGGTCCGACGACAATTTTAATGGCGCATAGGTGCTCCTGGTCATGCGGCGGCAAACGGGCAGGTCCGTGGGGTTGCTAGGGTGCTGGCGATCACGCACACAAGCGGCGAGGGCGGCGCGCGGTCTGTGGGCGTGTGTTGCGGTTGGCGCACCGGTGCGCTCTCGGCTCGCTCGCAGAGAGACTTGGCATGCTCGGGCAGTGTGGTCCAAGGGCTGGCAGTGCTCGAGGCTTGGACAGAGAGTGGCGGTGGACGGTGGTCAGTGCTCCAGACATGGTTTCTAGGCTTGGTGCTCCTCCTAGCTTGTTGTCGACATGAGGGTGGCAAGTTAGGCTCGGCATGGTCACCATTAATGGCTATGCCAAGCTCACAGTGGTGCTAAGGCTTGTTAATTGGGCTAGATCATCTACTAAGAGTATAGAGTGAGCTAGAGAGGGAACAAGGTTGGCTAAAATCACTGCTCACTATAGTGTTTGTTGTTTGTTTGTTTGATGCCATCAAGGTGTTTGATAAAATGGCCAAAAGAAATTTGAATTTGAATTTTGAATTCAAACTTGGTGGGTTTGCTAGGCACATACTAGGGAGTCTCTGGTTAGTTGGATTAGTCAAGGGGCACTGGTTTGGTTGGGTTTTGAAAATGTGTGATCTTCACATATGATGGAGATTCAATTTTTACTTGTGATTTGAATGAGGTTGCCAAATGTTTCTGCAAGTTTGAAATGTGGGCTTTGCTTCACTTTTACTTGGTCTTGCAAGGGGTGAAAATAATTGGAAAAGTTTCTGTTTGAAATCTTGGACTAGAAACACTCAAAGTGACCTAGTGGGCAGGATTGGCAAAAATGACCATTTGCTTTAATTGATTTTTTTTCCTTTATTTGTTTCTGCTTGGAAATGTTTTAGATGATATTATTTTCATCTTTAAACCATTCCTTACTATTTAATTGAGCCACACAAGTCCATTCATGCATTTATCAAATCATCACAAACACACATGCATTCATGTGATTAACAAAAGTTTTTGTTGACCCTAATTTTAGTGATTAGAGCTTGATGATCATTGTTTCATATTTTTGGGATGTTACAGGATCCTTACTTCAATAGCTTGTGCCATGACCACTACTCCACCGGCGACCTTCTACCACGGTCGTTTGCGATGATGTTGTCGCTGTTTGAGGCCGGCATGTGTCCCCTTTTTGTTCAGTAGACTTGATTTGCAGCGACCTGCGATAAACATGATCGTCAAGACTGTGTGATCGGTTTGTAGGCGTCAAAACTATGTGATAAGCGATATTTACCATGTTTGAATTTTGTCATCGATTTGGGGGGCGTTTGGGGGCTGTGGCTGGGAAGCGGTACCCGCTGGATAGGGGTTAGCTACGCCGACATCCCCCCGTAAGACGCCGTCGCGTCTTGAGGCACGAGTGTAAATGCTCTTACCGAGTTTTAGTACCAACGGATGTCTGCAGCTCGGCTTCTTTTGCCTCACCGGCTTACCCGTTCTGCCTCGACAGGGATAGGTAACCCATCCACTGCAGCAGCTGACAGTGTCCACATTTGATGTTCCAGGCAGGCAGCAGCCGCCCATTGATCACACTTACCTACCGCTTATAATTTGGTGTCTACTGGTGCCCATTACTATCATCATGAATAGTCATTTCTGGGCCCGTAAAAATGCCGATAGTTAACGAGTAATAAAACAAAACAATTGGTTTGTGTACAGTGTCACTGGACGGATAATTCGGCTGTGGGCCCGTGGTCACTGTAGAAGGATCGTGCCGTTGGTAGTAGAAAAGTATGTTCTTGGCTCCTACTGCTAGCTAGTGTTCCGAAGATGAGGAAAGGGTGGTTGAGTTGACTGACAGAGTCCATGCCACCGAATCCTGATACCGTCCCCGTCAACCAACTTGACCCGATCAGCGTTGACACTCTCCTATCAGGCGGCTAGGCCATAAACTCTGGCTTGACTAATGCATCGACCACTTGCTCTTCAATCATATTCCTGCGTTTTAAAATATAAGATGTTTTAGTTTTTGCGAAACAATGTATATATTTTTTAGTGTGTAGTTTCGGGACGAATAGTCATCGCACGAATAAACCAATAGACATATATAAGAAGATAAAAAAAACATTACTAGATACATTCTCTGAACTTGACAGTGTCCATGCCCATTGCTGCATACGATAACGATGAGAGAGGATGTCGGTGCAACTGGTGGCCAGTTCGATCGAGCTTGCAGCTCGGGGGACGCCATTGATGGCGGTATGGGCTGTTACCTAGTGTTCCTGCGTGTCCTCGTTCATGTGCAGACCGTAGCTCCTCGGCAGCAATGGCACGTCGAACATTTGCATGTGTGATCATTTATATTTGGTCCTTCACCGTACTTGGATGTAAAGGATGCATGTGGGTTTCATAGTATAGCATGAGTCCATTGAATCCGGTAATAATAAATTTAGGACCAGCAGGCTCGCTCAGATCGGCCCACAGACCATTCCTTTATACCGGTCGGTCGTTACAGTACACGCGCCAAGCTACCTTCCCGACTTGATTCTTCCTGCACCAGCAGCACCAGCCAGGGACCAGTTATTGTTCTTGCCTTCACTAAGAAAGGGAATTCTTGTTCTTACTTTTTTTTGCACAATATTATTATTATTGGGATAATTGATAAAATACCCCCCTCATTGTTTTGCTTTTGGATAAAATAAAATGACCCACATTAAAATTGAAGAAATTAGCACCGAGTAAAATAACAAAAAACAATTGGCTCGTGGTGTCCATTCCAAAACTGTGAGAACTCAAAATTTAGCTAAAAGTTGGAAATTATCTAGAAAATTCTCATACAATTACATAAATTATTGTAATGGAATCAGTTTATTATTAATTTCTAACAGAATGTAGGAAAGTATCAAAGAGAAAATGACATTTGGAGTTGCTCAGATAATTCTTATCTAAAATTTCGCAAGTTATCTATAACTTAAAGTGTTCTAAAAATTGAATAAAAATACACGGAAATTAATACTAATACACAAAATGGGTCATGTGTTTGTTGTTCAACAAGAATTCATTCTAGCTGAAACCTTGAGTGCACAAAACATTTTGAAAATATTATATAAAACAACAGATGATTCTACATAAATCTATAGCTCAATATGAGATACTACTTTAGTTTTGAGCGGGATTACCCCTAGTTAATTGACGTGAGAACAGAGAGGTTTGCATTATATTAGGAATCATAATTAATCCCTTAAACATATTTTCGGTCTAGTGGTGCCCTATGTTCCAGATTTTTCCTCAAAACATATACGCCCTATATCAAGGAAAGAAGGGAGTATTGTTGAAGGATATTTCATTTGAAGCTGTTGTCCAACAATTTTAACACTAAATGTTTTAGCAATTTTCGTCCAAATTAAACAAGACAATCATGTTTTTGAATTTTAGTCGGAGATACTTTCATCATCACTTTTTCTATAATCAAGTAAAGAAAAATGGTCGATCTGAAACATAATTAATCCACTAAAAATAGAAGATGGGGCATGATATGTATTTCCATACACCCCAAGGTTTTGAGAAAACTTAGACCCCCAAAAGTTTGCGAACTAGCAGGAACAAAAAATAGTGGTTGTCACAATCATCTGGTTAGCAATCAGCTACGGAGTTGGCCATTCACAAGCCAACAAGTCAACCCCTGCCATAACTTAACAGAATATCGAGCAATGACATTGAGTCTAAAATAGATGTTGAAGTACAACTACCACCAAATAGTTTCATGCATGCCGATTTGGACGCCGGAGTCACCGCAGTGCTGTATTTTACCAAGGCTTGGAAAAATATGCAACATTTTATGAACTAGCCCTATTTGTTACCAATTAATTGTTAATGTGTTCTAACAAAATAAGTTTAGTACTTTTTCCCATAAAAAGGGAGTCTTTACTAGCATAAGAGTTAAACCGAACATCTCCCATAAGCGAGAAAGTTAAAGTCCAATCAAGCTCTTCTTAGGCTACTCGTAGTGGGAGTAACTTAGCTAGTAACATGCATGTTCATGCCATGCGCAAATTGGTGACATGGCGTGATAATAAATGAAGAAAGAGAGAAATGTAGTAACTTAACTAGTTACCATAACATTACACATATCAAAACCATATGAGTCTAGAACCTTATTAATTAGGCCTCGCATGACACCATACATATGTTACTAGGCTGGTCATAGTGGTATTATCATACTACTAGTATCATGCATATGATACTACTCCCTCCGTCTCGGTTTATAAGACCTACGCGTATTTCTAGGTCGATAAATTAACCAACTTCGTATGAGGTACATAAGATAAAATTATACTATTAGAAACTTCAAATGTTATATTTTCTAATGATATGATTTTTATATTATATAATTAATATTATATAGCTCATGCGGACGACCTAGATATACGCGTAAGTCTTATAAACTGGGATAGAGGTAGTACTGTATGATATTATCTTCATAGTGCATGATATTATATGGTAGTACTCCCTCTGTTTGGGATTATAGGTCGTGCACGGTTAACTAGGTTATCAATTTAACCAACAAAATATAAATAGAATAACACAAAAATTATACCATTAGAAACTTTAGATGCTATATTTTCGAATGATATAATTTTTATGCTATATAACTTATATTTTATTACTCAAATTAACGACCTAGGTATACGCGTAGGACCTATAATCCCAAACGGTTGAAGTATATATCATACTAGTACTATATTTAATGATTTATAGAATCTCAATATAAAATCGTGTATAAGATAGGATTTTCTAGTTTTACGTGTTATGATATGGTATCTACTTATGATACTCTAACCAACTATTTTTTCATTAATTATTATGCCACATTAGATTTTTGCCAACATGGCATGCATGATACTAGCTATGATAAAAGCCCCGAGGGGCCAAGAAGTTTTATTGAATCAGCCGCAGCGGGTACAAATTTTCATACATGCCCTTTACAACACTCGTACACCACAATATTTGAAGATAAGGCATGCAAAAGAACAAAAAGGACCCTAGCAGAGAGATAAAAAACAATCAAGTGCTTGGTGTCCTCCTCCGCCGCAAACCGCTGGCGACCTCGAGGCATCTGCCGCAACACCATTGACGCAGCCGACGCTGAGATCCAAAGCGCTCCGCTGAACGCTCGATGCGAAGCCTTCTCCGACAAGGAACCAAAGCCACAGGCCAGAACCACGGCCCCGGGGACGAACCACTTGGGAACATGGAGTGGTCGAGCTCCCGCAGCAAGATTCAGCAAGGGCCTCCACACAGGAGGTTGAGAAAGGGCCGCCCTTCCGGCCAATGAGCACGGCGGTGAACTTTGCCACCATGGATTCCGCTCGAGGGAGCAAAAGCTTTAGAAGCTCCCGAAAGCCTCCAACCAGACCAGCAGCCAGCTGTCTGCTCAGCACCACCTCCTCGCCGCCACGGCCAGCCAGGTGGACAAGAGCAGTAGGGGGACTAGCAAGTGGAAGGAGGCCGCGCTTGATGAAGAGAGAGCTTGCAGATCGCCGCAGCATCCCCTCCTCAATCCTCTCACCACCACGGCCGGACAAAAGAGGATGGAAGGATGAAGCAGACGAAACCAACAGCCGCTCGGCGTCGTGCACAAGCACCAGAACGGCGACACTCCCGCTGCATCCAGAAGACCTCCCCTGTGCGCCAACCATCTCCATCCCCTCGCAACCACTGCCGATCGGAGGGAGATGGGAGAACGCAGCAATAACGAGGAATAGGAAGCGGTCTGCGACTGATTTATTTGTTGATGTGGTGGCCGTCGTCGCCGACAGAACCTCCGGCCAGAGGACATTGAGCACGCCGAGAACGAACCCTAGAGCCAAGATCTGTCCGCGTCGATCCAGAGCTCCACATCCAGGCATCAAGCCCACTACCAGCAAAAAGCCAAAGAAACTAAACCTAACTACTCCGGTGCCTCCCCCGTCCAACCCCAGCCAACTATTCCAGCGGAAAGGACCGGGAGGTTCGGGAGAGAGGTTGGGGAAAGAGGGGTCGCTTTTGAGGGAGTACCGAGCTATGATACTTCCACTAGGACCAGTCTAAAGGTAGTAACATGAACTAGTAACACGTGCACGTTATTAGTCTAAGTTACTTAGCACTATGATCGGGCGTGGAAATAAAGTGGGGAAGTGATGATTAAACTACTAGCTCAATACACTGGAAACGAACATGATTATGAAAATAGTAGTAAGTGGGAGCGGCGACCAATTAAGTTCAGTAAATGAACCCTTGGGCAGTTCAAATACGGCTTACTGTTGCTCTCGTACGAAGACTGACAAACAGGTAAGCAAGCAAGTACGTACGAGCAGCCGGTCCGATCGATCGACGTACCGCCGCTCGTACTCCGCTGGCCTGTAAAGATATCCTACCCCTTTCCCAAGTTCACGTGACGAAGAAGCGTACGCACTCGTGCCACGGCCGACGTTAACTCTGACGCTGCTTGTCTTTATCAACCCACTCGTCATCGGACTGCACTCTGCGCGCACACACACGCGGTGACGGACAGGGCCATTTATGCCGCTGCGGCCGCAGACCCACCGCGCCTCATTCATTGATGGAGTTCAATGGAGTGGGTGTCCCTCCCAGGTCCCATTGGCAAGGACATGACGGGGTCTCGCAGAGGGAGACGAGGGATTCAATGGAGGAGAGGAGATAGATGCCATTGGCACGCACTGTAGTTCGACTTGTAGCTGTATCTGTAGGGTGCTGCTGTTAGCCGGAGTTAATTCTGACTGGCCGCATCCGCATCCAACCATCCCATCCCATAAATAAAAAGGGCAAGCAAGCCAGCCCTGCATCTGGCCTCGTCTCGTCGT
Source organism: Avena sativa (assembly GCA_916181665.1). NCBI lineage: Eukaryota > Viridiplantae > Streptophyta > Magnoliopsida > Poales > Poaceae > Avena > Avena sativa. The sequence goes on from OV702285.1 coordinate 20,726,336, forward strand.
GGTTTCTTCCACTTCCATCTTCACCCGAAAGGTGGTGGCTCTTTTTCTTTCTCTATCTATAGGTGGAACCGTGGAAGTAGTAGAAAAGTTCATGGCCAATACTCCAGTCACACGGATATTATGGACTCCGATTCCTCGGATGTCTAGTTTGGCAATGATCTTCCGGACTCAACAAATAGTAACACTCAGACTCCGAATGCCGTCCGTATACACATGGGTTGCTCCGTCCCTGTTATCGCGACATCAAATCTGAAAATATATCCGGTTTTGTAGTTGTTATTATTAAGCCTGGAATATAAGATATTCTGGGTTGAGATTTATATGTTGGTGGTAGAGTACGCCATTATCTACATCTAGAAAGAAAAAAATAGATTTTTCTTTTTGAAACTTTGAAATGTCGTTTCGAATTCAATGTAGCTCGAGCTCTAAAGCGAGTTTCTACCACTATATACTATTATGGTGGAATTCATGTAGCACTATACAACAACAGTTACAAGATGATAGGCCAAATAAATGAGAGTAATCGATTCCATCCACATGTTTAACCTTTTTTTCTTCTATTCATTCTTGGTTTTGTCTGAATCTTTTATGCAGGAAGAAGTGGTTCACCACCCGCTACATCCACGGACTCCACAAAACCTAGCTGCTGCTCACTCACTGGCCTTCTTTAATACTTCTGGAGTACTCGCTCTGTTAGGGATTATAAGGCCTATGGACCACTTTGATAGGATTAAAAAAATCAATAATTCACCCTCTTAATTACTACATACACCAATAGTTATACATGCATAAGAGAAGAGAAAGCAAAAGAAGACCATGCATTGGATGGGAGATGGTAATAAATGAGAAAGGACTTGTAATTCCTAACATTTTAAAAAATCTCTTAGGCCTTATAATCCCTAACCGAGGGAGTAAGATAATGGCTCGGATTTGTATTCTTATTCTTATATTCTCTTTAATGATAAAAATAATCCGTTATTGAATTTGACCCACCGGACACTCATGGCATGTGTCAACTATAGAAGACAGTTATTTCACGTGGAATACTCCCACTCCCGCTCCCTCCATCTTGGATAGGACGTCGAACAATCTAAAAGAAAGGAGTAATCGTACAAAGCCTCTCCTACTGTTAGCGACTAATAAGATCCATCGTACACCAATGGAAACAGCTGCCGCCGGAAAAAAAAGTCAGCCACCTCTCACCTCCGCCTCCTTTGTAGATCGGTTCTCCCTTCTCCGGCCGGCCACGCCGGTGTCGGGAGGGATGGAGAACCCGATTTATGAGTGGAGCTTCTCGTAATAGTACCGATTTTGTGAGATTAGGTTTAGGGTTTTGCTAGTCATCTTCGTTCCAATGGAGATGGCATTATCTACAATAAGCAATCTTCGGTCATTCGTTCGACAACGAGATCTCTTTCACGATGTCAATGGTAGTGTTGGAAGATTAAAGTTCTCTAGGTATGAGTCTTCATATCTTGCTTCGCCAGATCTATTATGGATTTTTTTCTCATGGTTGCAGCGAGATTTGTCCTCGCAATATTTGTCCCGACGGCTACGTTCTCGACAATGATGATTCCTACTAATGGTTTATCAGCGACGTCGATCAGACTGTTCGGTTATTATTCCCTGAAATATTGGTGTTGGTACTCTTGTCGTGTTGGTTGATTACTTTAATGGTTGTGCGCGTACACGCAGCCTTGGCATTGCTACGCAAATTAAAATTATGGGAGAACCAATGTTAGTATTTACAGGTCTCTGATTTAGTTTCTATGTCAGTTTAATTCGGCTGCCTTGAGGAAAGTGCAAGATTGTGTCATGAAAGAAGAAAGAGTATAAAGACCTCAAAGATTTGTTAAATTTTTTAGACTTTATTTTGTAATTGTTGAAGTCAGCTCATGTATCTCTACCATATACTATTTCTACCATATACTATTGATTGTCAAAAAACTAAAAGAAAGGAGTAATCGTCATTTTTAACTTGTAATCTGGACAATCTGACACGATTGTCATGCACATTTTTAGAAAAAAATGTACTAGTAATTACCAATCCGATACAGTAGAACGTTGTAGGGGCAAAACTAATTTGGACCAGCCATTAGTCAACCTTGCACTGCTAAAAGAAATTTTATAAGAACCAAAAAGGGCCTTATAATTAACAGTATGCATGCATGCTGTAAACTCGTACTTGCATCCAGTTTCGTGTTGGAGACACGATTTAGTGCACATGCAAGCAAGATTGTTACCAAAGCATCTTGTCAATGGCTTTGCATAGCTAGATGCAATTAATGTAAAAGCATTTCTGCCTGTGCTTGTTGGACTAGTACCAGCAGGATAAGGCTCAGCTACTGGCGCTTGCTGTGGTATGCAATAGATGCAATGCAACAACTGTGTACTGCATGGTCCGCTGGAAATTAAGCACTGCCGGCCATGCCCCGCCCTGTTGTGTTTGAGCTACTACACTGTATATTTGTTTTCTTTTTGAGTTTGTGGTTTTAAGAGAGAAATATTTCTACCAACAAGATAACTTAGTTTTAGAGAAAATGGTTGCCTAAGTTTCAAAAAAAAGAAATGGTTGTGAATGTACTTATGTCTTAATAATGTCTACCAACAAGATAACTCAATTTTTAGAGTAAGAGCTTGTTTGCTTTCGAACCATACAAACCAACAAGTTACATAAGAAAAAAAATTAAAACTAGTACTAAAATCCCATTACTATGAAAAGAAACCAAGGTACAATGGGTAACAAATGGTTTCCATGGGGGAAAATGAAATGAGGAGAGAGAAGTAGAGAATTTAAACCAAAGAGGTACAACGGGCAAGCAAACATGTGCATGGGTGGATTTGATGGACGGCATGGACCGGTGATATCAGTAAATAGGGCAGATACGGCCAACGGCCGCACTAATATGCCATAGTACGGTCAGCTTTGAGCAGTCACATCGCATGAGCAATTAAATTCATGTGCCACGCCAACAAAAAAAAGTACTTAGTGATTTGACACAAGGATTGCGTCTCGAATTTTTTTTTTTGAGAGAGATCTAGTATTAGCAAACCAAAACATACTTTCTCCGTCCGTTCAAAAATAACTGACTTAAACTTGTCTAAATTTACATTTACATATACACTAAAACATGATACATATGAATTTAGACAAGTCACTTATTTCTTCTTAACGGGGGTAATACAAAAAAATTGCGAATTCGCTTATATATTTTCTTATTATATGTGTTGCATCATATTTGTCATGACACAACTCTTGAGTATCAATGGCAATCGATAGAGAAAGAAAGATAAGCTAAGCAATGAGATTTGGATGACCCATTCTGTTCAGTCACGCTTCCAAGCACACAGGTTGCACATGGACACACGACACGAACACACAGGCATAAATCGCTATTAGCATGATTGCATCCAATAAACTCGTGTCCTAGTTCCTAAGCTCTAGCCCGGTCCAAAGCTGAAGAGTTGGTAATGAATTGTTGCAATCAGAGAGGAGAGAAAAATCCCCATCTCACGCAAGGTAATCAATCGGCCATGTTCTCTCCTCAAGCCACATTGAATCCATCAATTCGACGGCAATTAGGCGGGTCCAGAAGCTAATGAAATGTGCAGTTAAACTGGGGCATAGTACAATTTTCAGCGAGGACGAACAGTTGGCGGTTACACTGAAAGGTCATCTAGTACAAATCATAAATAGCATTAGTACCACCAACACGAGGTTTTCTAGATTACTAGCGACGGCGATGGTCTCCGATCGACAGACATTCAGACGGAAGCGCTGTTGGAGCGGCAATCACAGAACGGTCATTCTACCAATTTGCTGACCATTCTATGCTCGCAAGACAACTTCGGTTCAGTAAGCATGATAATGGGTGAAGCCATTTCTTGTAGGTTGTTCAATTACCCCAGGCCCCGGTACAAAAAGATCCCGCGCATCTCTCCAGCCTTCACATCTCCAATGCCTGCCAGGGATTGTAGATCATCAATTAAAACTTTGCATTTCACAGACACCTCTAGTTTGATAGCTAGAAAGGGCAACAATAACCGGTCCTAAGGAAACGAGGAGCAACCCAGCTATACTAGCAGTTATGAGTAAATTGCTTGTGATAATTTCAGCATCAGCTGTAAATCGTAGATGCAGAGAAAAATGGGTAGGTGGTAGAGAGAGTACCGGGGAAGTCCGCATCCACCTTCCCCCCAGCCAATCGCAGTGAAGCCTTAGCTGTTCGATCCCAAATTCGTTCTGCTCATTGTAGGCCTTGAAGTAAACCATGCACCTCTGATCGCTAATGACCTCGGAAACCATGCCAACCCACCATCCATCGTTGGTGAAGGCGTCCACTTCATCAAGCAACTTGAAACCATTGGTGACAGGGAAAACTGGAGGAGGGGGCCTGATGTGTTCCTCGCCTATCACTTCTGTCAAAGGCGTGGTTTCATCGTCCGCCTTCAGTGTGTCGTACTCCACAAGGAACTTGTGCCCAACAGGTTTAAGGATAGTCCCCTGGAACCAAGCTCCACAAAAACCTTCGTCATTGCTGGTGACTTCAACCCTCTTGCCTTCCGTAAACTTTATTCGCGGCAAATCCTGAAAGATAGCCAAAGGGCATAGAAAAGGCACCATTCGTTAGCTACAATAGCAATTTAAAGTCTTTCAAACTTGTAGTACCTATAGTCCTATAAAAAAACATCATCGGTGTGTATTTGCTACTGACCATACAATTTCAGGATTCAACAGAAAACACAGATGTATTCTAGCTTTGACAAATTTGAGAAGAACTACCTGTGATATCTCGCAATTCATCTGGTTTATTGGATGAGAGAGCATTAATACTACCAAAGTAGCTCAGAAGTCCCTTGAATTTTCAGAAGTTGATACTACCATCTTATAATTTTCAGGATTCAACAGAAAGCGCAGATTTTTTTCTAACTTCGACAAACTTGAGAAGAACTACCTGTAATGTCTCTCGATTAAGTTGGTTTACTGGATGAGAGAGCATTGGTACTACCAGAGTAGTCCAGAAGTCCGTTGATTTTCCCAAAAAATTATAAATCACACATTTTTTTATTGCTCAAGTGATTGTCTGAGTGATGTACCTGCCATGGATGTGGCTCATATCATATTTGAAATTTTTATCTTTTTTTTTCATACGCCTCCAAACATGGATCCGGGTTCCATTTATCACAGGATAACAGAACAGAATCCAAATACAAAACAAAACTGAAAAAGAAAAACAAGATCATACCACTGCAGCGATATGTTCCAGACATCATAGCGACTCCCTAAACGAAACTAGAGCAAGTTTAACCAGAAACAAACTAAACCACTTCTCCTCAAAAGCCAACCAGGTAACCCAAACCTACCCAAAAACGAAACGATGAAACTAAGAAATATAACCACTATTAGTACGATCCGTCAATGAGACCCGAGTGAACATGATTGTATAACTTCTCGAGAAAATAACATGTGTGCATTAACGTTACAAGGAAGCTGTCTGCTAATGAAACTGAAGCTTCATCTAATCTGGTAAAACACACAAACAAACAAAAAAACTTGAAGTAAATCAAATTCGCTATACAGAATATGACAACAAAGAAGACATTGTAATGTGTCATACAGCAGAGACATTATAAGGTCTTATATTTGGTTATCCAAACTACAGAAATTGTGATGTTCCTTAATGTGAAGTACAGAGCCAACTCTTCCTCAATAACAGAAAATATTTCATTCTTTTTACTGTTGTTTTACTATATTCCTATGTGTGTATCTGCACTGCAAGAGGGTGTTGAAATTCTTAGGCTAACTCCTGGTAAAGGAGGCCAAGTATGTATGGTTTATCCCTTGATAGAGAAAAATAATAACAAGAGGGGGCAACAGTTCTCTTTAGTACAAAATGGCACACATTATGATGCGTGTTCGAGAGAGAAACAAGAGGGAAAAAGCGAACTACGTATTGCACCACTGGAGCAGATATTGCAGCCACGTGAAATTTAAAAATTAGAGACTGAAAACCACTTCTTCGGTTCTTCATTCCCGTATGTCTGGCATATTAGGTTATGTTAAGACAATGTTTGTTCAAAAAATCGGCCGATATGCCGATTAATCGTCCGATTTATCGCTACTTAAAGGTGGCCAATATGCCAATTTTCTGATTTATCGTCCGATTTTCTGATTTATCGCCCGATAAATCGGCCGATACGCTGAAAAATCGCCAATTTTCAGCCGGCCGATAAATTACCGATTAGCGATATCCTTAACATTTGACCAAGAATTACTCCACCGATATGGGGTTTATAAAATACAAAATCACAATTATCAGCAGATACTTCTGAAAAGGAATCTAGTGATACCAGCTTTCTGTCATATAAACAACATATTAACAAAGTAATTCTTCGTCAAAGTCTTGTCTTAAGGAAACTTAATACACCATACGTACAGGAAAGAAGGGAGAAATAAATTAGCTAGTTTAACGCAAAAAAATATGACCTAAAGAAATGTTATAAATATATCTAATATAAATGTCCCAGTTCCTCACACACAGATGTTATAGTTGAAAGGGAACAAATGTCGCTATCAAACACAGCTCATGTGCAAAGTAAAAATTTAAGACTCTAAAACAGGAAATGAAATCAAAGGAATACAAATCATGAGCTGTTTTATTGCACCACAGGAAAAAGAAGGGGATTTTCTTTACATCCAGAATGTATGCCCTAGTTCCCATAGACAAAGGAAAAAAATTCAAGAGGTATGACCTTCTGCTAAACATCATATGGAATCAGGGGCATAGGAAAGTGTTCCAGAAGAATTGGTTGCCTATCTCTGTGATCCAAAGGGCCCCGTGTGGCAAAAATCCTATGGATGGAAAACGTCCATTCCAAAGAGTATCGATTCATAAGTAAAACGAGGTTTCGCTACAATGAAAGCAGGTTTACGAATGCTCACCTTTTTACAAATGAATGGCTTATAGCAGTAAGAATATAAAGCAACCCAGAAAGCATCCACATAAAGTGCAAAACTTCAAGCTTAAGAAACATTTCAAAGAAATATAGGTTCTTGATGATTAGGTACACACCTGAGCAGCTTGCTTCCATTGTCCATCAGTCCAGTCACACCGAAGCCTCAGTGCCTTCTGGTCCAACTGAACCTCCTTTCCTGAATTTGCTATCTTACATGTATAAAATAATTTGGGACGGATCTCAGTAATCCTCCCTGGCCACCAGCCATCGCCTTGGAAGCCTTCAACATCATCATCGATGCAGAAACTGATAACTGATGCACGTGGTGGGCAAGGTCTGATGTGCTTCATATCGACAATCTCCTTGCACAGTTGACTACCATCGCCCTTCCCAAAAGTGTACTCCACTAAGAGGCTATTCTTCCAGATTGTCTTTGCAACAACTGCAGGGAACCAAGCTACAACAGAGTCATCTTCAAACTTGGCAACTTCTACTTGTGTTCCTTTAGTATATGGCGTTCTCTTAAATGACTCCTGGCAGGCATGTGGTGAGTAGTGACTTAGCAACCAATGAATAAAACAACTTGACAAAACTACACAAGTAAAAAAACTTGATAATAAGAAACTCTAAACTAAACAACCATGGTCTACACGACTGAGGGCAACATATAGACCTCTGAAGGCTAAATTATATAATTCAATGTTAGCAATGAAAGAACGAATCCAAAATTTTGCAGATGTTCTAATATCACCAATGATGATATGCATGCCACCTAAGGCGCAGCTAGAAACTAAAACACAAACTATATCTCATCATATGTAGTATCCAGAAGAAATCAGAAAACTCTAATTCAGGACTGGTACTTCCACAACAATCTTGGCACATTAACTTGTATCGAGCTATAACAAAAACATGTTAAGAGAAGTGAGAACATCAGCAATATCGACTATCAACTAAGCTGTAGAACAGCAACTAGACTCGCTTTATTATTTCAGTATGACCCATGTCCGATCAAACACATTCTAACAACTATAAGCCACCATTTGCTAACTAAGAGATTGCAGCCCTACAGCAGCCCAGAGCAATTTATTCGGCGAATTCGTTTTAATGGCAATCTTTCAGGCAGAGCGACAGAGCACTATATCTATAAAGTTGCACTGCATCAGATACTGCATTCATCCTTCAGAATTCAGAAGGCAGAAACTACACTGAACAACAATGCACAAGCAACAGCACTCACGCCCAATTTGCAGTGCTAATGCAGAATTTTTTTGCAAACTTGCAAGATCAGGCATCAGCTTGTTCTAAGTTCTAACCCTAACCAGAGAACAAAATGGGCTCCCCCATTCCTTAACCCTAACCACCAAATCACATGGAGATAGATTGATACTGCATTCAACAGCAATCAGATTGAAACCCTGCAAAATGTTCATCAGATTCTAACCCTAACTATGGAACAAAAAACCCCAATTTGAATGTAGATAAAATGGTCTACAAAGACGACATTTTGCAGGATGTGTTGGAACTCTTACCATGTCCTCGGGGGAGCACCACTTGCCGGCGACCCACTCGAGGTGGGGCCGGACGTCCCCGGCGTCGAACTCTAGCACCTCCCTCGTCTCCGGGAAGCAGACCTTGGCTCTCCCGTCCGCCAGGTCCCCGCCGAGGAGGGCTACGCCGAGCCACCACGCGCCGTCCCGGAGCGCGTCCACGGCGGCGTGCTCAGCGGGGGGCGAGGGCTGCGCCGGCGACCGTGGCGGCGGGCGCGGGCGGACCTGCGACGCGGGCACGACCTTGGGGAGCGGGTGGCCGGAGGCTCCCGAGACAGCGAGGGTACCGTATTCGACCGCGTAGCTGCGGAGGTCCGGGTCGAAGCTCGCGACGACGGCGGTCACGTAGGCCCCGCGGTAGCCTTGCTCGTCGAGGAGCACCTCCACCACCTCGCCGACGGGTAACACCTCGGCGGGCTCCGGCGGATCCGGCGCCTGCGATGGTGCCGGCGGCGGCTGGCGGCGGAATCGCGGCGACCGCATTGGGTTGCGGTGGTGGCGGTACACTGTGGGCTGGGTTGGCAAGTAGTGTGGACTGTGGAGTAGAGAGAGTACAGAGCAGGCGGCGAACAAAAGGAAACGGCGTGGGTTGGTGTTTAAAGCATCGATCAAGGGTGTGTCTAACTGTCCTACCAAATTTCTAGCTAACCAAAATTTTAATTGAGCCTAAGCTGATCAACATTAGCTAAAATAAATAACTAGAGTTGATAGTGAAGCATTGGTACCTAAAAGATTAACAACAGTTCAATCGAACCGGTAGAGGCAAGCGGGGGACTAGAAGGCGGCGTAGAAGCCATCTAGGGTTTGGTACTCTCGTCGGTGGTGTCGGCGGTCTGGTCCGTCTTTGGTGGCCTCGGGGGTGTGGCTCCGGGAGGCACCCTTCGGGTGGGGTCGGGTACCGCCCTTCCATACCTGCCCCATTTAATTTGGTGGGTCTAATTTTTTAATCAGACCCGCGACCCGGCCGGGTTCGGGGTCCCAACGGGTACCCGGCAACACACGAGTGAAGGGGTAGGTGACGATGGGGTTCGTGCGTGCATGTGTCGCCGCATCGGTCAGGTGTGTGTGTTGTGTCAGGTCAGAGTGGTGTCACGTGAGTGTGTTGGTCCCGACAGGTTCGAGGGGCATACCCGCCTCATATAATTTGGCGGGTCAAACTTTTTACTAGACCCGTCCCATTTAAGGTGGGTACCCGTCGAGTTTGCGGGTTTCAGGGCTCATTGTCATCCCTAGGTGTGGCAGATCACGGCTCCTCGTCGGTGGGAGGTTTCTCATTGTTTGTTTAGGTCTTTTTCAATGTCTTTTTGGGATGCTGAGGTTGTGGTTATATCTTGAAATCAGAATAAGGTCCTCCCCATCCTATCCTCGCTCCGGTGGTACATCTAGCGCCAATGGCTGGTGCGTGGAGTCGTATGTCCAACGAATCTCATAGGATCTGGTCCATATTTGTGTTTTTTTGGTGTGGGTTCAGCTCGGTTTCTTCCCGGTTTACAGATGTCATTATTAGCGACAATTGCTGCTCTAGTGAGCTGGTCCTTTGGGACCTTAGCACGACGACTTTCCATTTTTTACTACAACAATCTCTACTATGACAAGCTTTGCTCGGCTCCGGTGATGAAGGAGCGAGGAAGGCAGCGCGGCTTCGGCTTGTATTACTGATTTTAGTCATCACTAGGTAGTCAATGGACCTATTTGTAATGTTTATTACTTTTAAAATTCTTTGTATTACTATTGATGATTATTAATAAGCCGGTAGAATTTTGGAAAAAAAAACAAGAGCCGTTCTTTTGGTCATGACCAAAATATTGGTAGGGTACACCCTGCCCACAATCCAACCATACCCCAAATAAAATAGGGCATGCTTAAAAACGTTTTTTAGGATAAGGCGCCCCCGCATATGCCTTATCTCTATCATGTGCCTAATAATTTAGAGCATATCAAAAAAAATTACTCGATGGTACATCACGCGACAGGGCAATCATGATCTGTGTCGCATTCCAACCACTATGTGGAAACTTCCCCGCCTCTCTTTCGTGTCTCCCCCGCCGCACGCGACTATCGATTCCCGCCGCCATAGCCCCGTTGATTCATGATTCTCTCGACGATCAAACCTAACTCCAAGAGGTGGTTGGATCTCGTCAACATGTGGGACTCAACCCCAAGTAAGTTAGCATTCCTTCCTTACCCCTGGCCTTTTTCTTCGCGTCCAACATTACCTCGTCAATATGGTCTGTCTACGGGATCTCCATGATACCGCACCACCTCCAAGGGTAAACACATACCCGCTCGTGGCATAGAGTTCATCAACGTCAGAGATCCAGTTTGAATCACTATATCCTTCAACGCAGCAGGTATATCCTTCAACACAGCAGGGTGCCCTGAACAGTGAATCACATAGCTCATTATACCACATAGATAGTGCATGACCCTTTCAAGTGCATGCCAATGATCAATACCCGGGTTAGATATGAACCTACTCAACTTGCTCACAGCAAAAGAGATATCAGGTCTTGTAGAGCTTGCTAAGTACATGAGAGAACCAACAGCTTGTGAATATTTCAGCTGATCCGTTGGTTCCTTCTTAATCTTCTGTAATGTCAAACTGAGATCATAAGGTGTTGGAGAAGGCTTGCCATCATTAAAGCCAAATCGGCTCAAGACCTTCTCAACATAATGAGATGCGTTAAAGTAATCCCATTCTCGTTCTTAATAAGCTTGATGTTTAGTATCACATCAGCCTCTCCCAGATCTTTCATATCAAAACTCTTTGACAGGAAAGACTTGACTTAGTTTATCACTTTCATGTTTGTACCAAAGATAAGAATGTCATCCACGTACAAACATAATATAACACTATCGCCCCCACCATGGCGATAGTAAACACACCTATCAGCCTCATTAATGACAAAGCCAACAGAAAGTATAGTTCTGTCAAACTTCTCATGCCATTGCTTAGGTGCTTGTTTCAATCCATATAAAGATTTTAATAACTTACACACCTTTGTCTCTTCACCTTTTACCACAAACCCATCCGGATGATCCATATAGATCTCCTCTTCCAACTCTCCATTAAGGAAAGGTGTCTTCACGTCCATTTGATGAACGAGAAGATCATAAGAGGTAGTCAGGGACAGTAGTACTCGAATGGTGGTCAGTCTAGCGACGGGTGAATATGTGTCAAAGTAATCTTCACCTTATTTCTGTGTGTAGACCTTAGCTACAAGTCGCACCTTGTACTTCTCAATAGTACCATCGGGCCTTAGCTTCTTCTTAAACACCCACTTATAGCCCACAGGTTTGCAACCATAGGGTCATTTTGATAATTCTCAAGTTCTATTAGAAAGAATCGAGTCCGTCTCATTTTGGAAAGCTTCTTTCCAATCATCTGCATCAGGAGATGCATATGCCTTTGTAATGGATCTGGGAGTATCGTCCACAAGGTACACGATGAAATCATTATCAAAGGATTTTGCAATCCTCTGTCCCTTACTCCTCGTGGGAGGTTCATCGTCATCATTCTCAAGGACTTCCTCATGTGGTTATTCAGAATTCTCAACAGATGCACTAGATTCAGGAAGTATTTCAGAAGAAATGCTACCAATGTTATGCATATCTTTCATAGGAAAAATATTCTCAAAGAATGTTCCATCATGAGATTCCATTATAGTATCAACATGCATATCAGGTACCTCAGATTTAACCACTAGAAATCTATAGCCTACACTCCGTGGAGCATATCCTAGAAAGATATAATCCACTGTCTTAGGTCCGAGCTTGTGTTTCTTGGGAATCAGTATGTTGACCTTTGCCAAACACCCCCAAGTGCGCAGATACGAAAGTGATGGTTTTCTCCCAGCCCACTCCTCATAAGGGGTCTTTTCTTTATTCTTGTTAGGAACTCTATCCAGTACATGACATGAAGTCAACAAAGCCTCCCCAACCATGCCTTTGATAAACCAGCAGTGGCTAACATGGAATTCACCAAGTCAGTCAGCGTGCGGTTTTCCTCTCGGCAACCCCGTTTGATTGGGGCGAGTAGGAAGGCGTCCTCTCATGAATAATTCCATGTTCCTGACATAATTCGTCAAATATTTTGGGAAAATACTCACCACCATGATCCGACCTAAGACGCTTGATCTTCCTCTCTAGTTGATTTTCAACTTCGGCCTTATAAATTTTAAAGTAGTCTAAAGCCTCATCTTTAGTTTGCAACAAGTAAACATAGCAGAATTTAGTAGCATCATCTATCAACGTCATGAAATATCTCTTTTCACCTTTTGTCAACACACCATTCATCTTGCATAGATCAGAAAGTATGAGTTCTAGAGGTGTCAAGTTTCTCTCCTCGGCAGCCTTGTGAGGCTTTCGAGGTTGCTTAGATTGCACACAACTATGGCGCTTAGAACCTTTGGCAATAGTGAAATTTGGAATTAAACTCATACTGGACATCCGAGACATCAAACCAAAATTAATGTGACATAAACGAGAATGCCAAACACTGGTATCATCATTAACATCACCACAAATATGATTCACGAATTTATTACAAAATTCTGAAAGTGAAAATCGTAACAAGCCTCCGAACTCATAACCTTTACCAATAAATTGTCCATGTTTCGAAACAACGACTTTATTCGACTCTAACACAACCTTAAACCCATCTCTACACATAAGGGAGCCACTAACAGGATTCTTGTTTATAGTAGGGACATGTTGCACGTTCCTCAGCTGCACGATCTTTTCGGAAGTAAACTTCAGACCCGCCGTGCCAACACCACGAACAGAAGCATGTGATCCATTCCCCATTAGGACAGATGAATCCCGAGCGACCTGATAAGAAGTGAACGTAGAGATGTCAGCACACACATGAAAATTAGCACCTGTATCAATCAACCAACATGGTGATTGAAATACTGAAAGAACAAAAAATAAATTACCGTACCCATTAGTGTTGCTAGCGGTCACGATGTTGACAGTCTTCCCACCTTTTTCTCTGCGATCTGCACGATCTGGGCAGTCCTTGGAAAAGTGGTTGAGCTCTCCACATGAGTAACAATATAGCTCGGCCTTGTTCGGCTTCTTCTTCTTCTTGAAGGTTGTAGTCTTTTCAGGCTTGTTGGACGAGGGATTGTAGTTCCCTTTGTTCTTGCCGAAGGATTTGCCTTTCTGCACATAGTTAGCAGTAGCATGACCCTCTCCTTTCTCAGTAGCGTCCTTAGCCCGAGCCTTCTCCTCAACATCAAGAGACGCTATCAGGTTTTCAACTGATATCTCCCGTCTCTTGTGTTTGAGAGTTGTGGCAAAGTTCCTCCATGAAGAAGGCAACTTTGGAATAATGCACCCAACCACAAACTTGTCGGGTAAAACACACTTGAGAATTTCAAGCTCCTTGGCGAAGCACTGTATCTCATGAGCTTGCTCAACTATAGTACGATTGTTAACCATCCTGTAATCATGAAAGTTCTCCATGATGTACAGCTCACTGCCAGCATCTGCTACACCGAACTTGGTGTTCAGTGCCTCCCAGAGCTCTTTTCCATCTTTGATGTGCATGTACACATCAAACAGCTTGTTATCAAGAACACTCAGAACGCATCCCACAAAGGCAAAATTGGTTTCCTTGAACTTGTTCTAAACCTCGTCAGATGTAGTTCCTTCACGTAAACCCTCACTAGCCTCGAATACTTTCAGAGCTTGCAGCCACAAAGTGGTCTTATACTACCACCTCTTAAAATGAATGTCGGTAAACTTTTCCGGCTTCATAACATCGGCCAGGTGTCTCATGTTTAATTCAGGAAATTGCCTATAATAAGGTTTTTGGATTGTTGGAATATAAGGCATAATTTCCACGATTAATTCTAGAATATAAATCATGACAATAGCAGCTACAATCACATGAACCTCTAACATACTAGATGTATTGATCAACATGAACAGTAGCAGATTATACGCACTAACAGCCATAGTAAAACAACAGATCTGATGACAGTGTAAGTATTGATCGATTATCGATGTAGTTGTCGTTCGTGAAGTAGCCCGTCGAAGAAGTCGGCGTTGAAGACGACGTGCACGAGGTCCGGCTTGACGACCGGAAGACGCGCCGTGATGACGAACTTGAGCAGTCGCACGGAGCGCTTCCCAAAAACCTTATTCGCCCTCTCCCGTACAGGATCACAAAGGCGAGTGGTTCCGGAGACCTGCTCTCCTGACCGTCGGTGCACGTCGGCAAGCGGTATTGAGTAGACTACGGTGGCAGCGCAAGAAGAGAGGATGGCAAAACCCTAGATTGGTTTGGTGTCCTGCGTTGTTGATGACCGACAAGTATAGGGGATCGCAACAGTCTTCACGGATAGTATTATCCAATTTATTGATTCGACACAAGGGGAGCCAAAGAAAACTTGCAAGCCTTAACAACTGAGTTGTCAGTTCAGCTGCACCTGGAAATAGTTCTTACTCACAGAAGTTTATCAGTAGCAACAGTTTGGTAGTAGCAACAGCAAAGCAGCAGCAACAGTAACAACAATAGTGAAACAGGAGCAATAGTAACAGTAACGGTAACAGTAGCATTCGAGTGCGGTAGGCATAGGGATGGATGGACGGGCGTTGCATGGAAGAGTCTAACATGTAACTTCAAGATATAGTGTCGTGGTATTGCCGACGAGTACGCCATGGAGGGGTCCTCACAGTGCGTGTTTAGAGACGTGGGGTAAGGCGGACGGTTGACGGGTACAAGGTAACACAGCTTACCCAGGTTCATATTCCACAACGGTGGCGAAATCCTACTCCTTCTATAAATCACTATAATGGCAATACGCCAAGTTACAGAGATTAGGTTTGCTGTGCGAGGTGACTAGAAAGTCTAAGTTATCATGCCCTAAAGGCTCCCATAGGCCCGACTTATATAGTCGTCAGATCCTAGGGTTACAGGGAAAAGTCCTAGCCGGACAGGTTACAGAGTTCTACACCGTCTATTACTAGTCTTGTGTATCTTGCACTCCAAGGCTCCGGGTACGCTGGTGACTCCACCGTAGCCTTCCTTTATCCGGCATGGGCCTCCCTTTTGGATCCACCTAACTGGGCCGCCCAGCAGGTCATAGGCCATGCTACCGACTATGGGCCACCCGGGTTAGTCGGATAAGAGACATGCTATGAGGATACCCATATAGCATATCCCCAACATCTAGGGCATTGCAGATAAATAATAACAAGCATCCAAGTACTAAACAATCCTAGCCATGTGTCCAAATATAGTCATACGTGCTCACAATGAGAACTTGCACAACATCTTCTGTCCAGCCAGCCCGTGGCAGCGGGTCCTCTAGGGAACTACTAGCAATTAAGGTGCTCCTTTTAATAGAGCACCAGAGCAAAGCATTAACACTCCATGAACACATGTGATCCTCACACCACAACCATCCCCTCCGGTTGTCCTAATTATTGTCACTTTGGGGACTTTGGATCCGGACAATGATATGTGTACACAACTTGCAGATAAGATCACAAACAATACTATCATAATGATTCAATAATAAGTTTAGATCTGAGATTATGGCACTCGGGCCCTACTGACAAGCATTAAGTACAACAAGTTGCAACAAAGTCAAATAGCACAAGAGATACTAGGCACTATGCCCTAACAATCTTATTCGATTACATGATAGAACTCATCCAATCCCTACCATCCCCAAGCCTACAGCAGGAGATTACTCACTCATGGATGAGGGAAGCATCGGTGGTTGATGGAGATGCGTTGGTTATGACGATGGCGATGATCCTCTCCAATTCCCCGTCCCGGCAGGGTGCTAGAACAGAGTTTCTGGATCCGAATCTTGGTTTCTGGTGGCGGCGGCGGAGCGGAACTCTTTTTGGAAAACTATCGACCCCCCCTGAGTTTTTAGGTCAGAAGGCAACTTATAGGCACGGAGGGAGGCCGAGGAGCTACCTGGGGTGGCCAGACCTCCCCCAGGCGCGGGGTCAGGTGGGCCCGCACCTGGGATGGGTCTGGCCCCCCAGGCCTCCTCTCTGTCTCCCCTTCTGGCTCCGTGGATCTTCTGGTGAGAAATAGTTTTCAGCATATTTTCCGAGATTTTCCTGATAGTTCATTTTATGCACAAAAACAAGACACCAAGGTAATTATGCCTAAAACAACGTCAGTCTGTGTTAGTTGTATCAAAATCACACAAGTTTAGAGGAAACAACAATAGCAAAGTGTTCGAGAAAGTAGATACGTTTTGGACGTATCAACTCCCCCAAGCTTAGCTTATTGCTTGTCCTCAAGCAATTCAGTTGAAAACTGAGTGCGATAAAAGAACTTTCACGAACACTTTGCTTCATATGATATAAATATTCTCAGCACAGGAGTAGATGCTTAGACAATTCATAATAAGGAGTATGCAACTAAGTCTACTCAATAGTCATTGCAAGCTATGAAGATAAACCAACTCAATAATAATAAGTAACATTAAACATAAACATAAGCAACATTGCAATGCTCATAATAAGGTATGATAGAGTGGTATCTCACTTGCCTTTGTTTGAAGAACACAATATAAATGTCAAGGCACCTCTGAAGTTCACATGAAGACTAGAAGTAAAGATATCAGAGATATAAGCATCAAAGTCATGACATAATTAACCAAGTTTTGGAACAGACACAAGAATGACAACTATGCTCTCAAGAAGGTGCTCATATAATAAGTGGTGACTCAACAAGTTTGTGAAAACGGTTTTGAAAGGTTTGAAAGGCTTCCCAATGCTGAAAGGAAGGTACTCATTAGCTTTGAGCTCTCGTTGCCCCTATCATAGGCATCTTCATGTGGTTAAGGTGAAAGTGAGGTCCACTCTGAATCATATGATTGACAGACCATAGACTGGAAATCCCAAGTCCCTTGAGTACGAGGGTCGCTCTGCATGCTACTCAACTTTGGTCACCTGAAAGTTCTTGTCATTGTAAATACATGCATATCATTGAGAACCGCCAACGGGGTACCCCTTGCACATGGTACAAGAGCTTTTTCCATAACCAAAATGACAAGGCAAACAGACAATGAGCATCTCAGCAATCTTTTTATTTACCATATGCATGGCTTTTTATTGAGGACGCTTCATAGATGCTCATTATAGTGATGCTGCAAGTTTCCACCATGATTAAGCATGGCTTAGGCTAGCGGTCCAGTTGTTTCTCTAACACAATGTATAAACTCCATGAACTAACAACTTCTCCTTTTATTTTACATTGTCGACATCCATCAACAAAAGTGTAAGGAATCAACTAGATGAAATATCCAAAAAGCGTTGAAAGCGTTCCCCGTGATAGCACGGTTCTGCTGACTCCCAGTATATAATTAGCAGGCATATAACTTTCATGGACTAGTCACAATGGTTCAGGATTATTAAGCGCAAGGAATAAAGTGTGCCATCAAGTTCGTGA
This sequence comes from Avena sativa, assembly GCA_916181665.1. Lineage (NCBI taxonomy): Eukaryota > Viridiplantae > Streptophyta > Magnoliopsida > Poales > Poaceae > Avena > Avena sativa. The sequence continues at coordinate 20,744,273 of OV702285.1, forward strand.
GAGCTTTACTAACTAACTTTCTCAAAATAAACAGACATTTTATTTTAGAAGAAAACACGGCATATATAAAATATGCACTGTAATAGCAAATGATGCTAATAGATAGGTATGGTGGACACAACTGGCAATATTGGTTTTGGGAATTTGGAAGCACAGGTAGAGCACGTACTCAGTGCAAGTGAAGGCTAGCAAAAGAGAGGAAGCGACAAACGAGAGAGCAATAGCTGTCATAATCATGCTTGCAACAAAACAGGACTAATTATGGCATGAAAGTGATACAAGAACTCTAAGGCAAAATAAATCATCGAGGCTTACTGACTATTGATTAGTCATATGCATGTTTGAGCATGTGCCAAGTCGATTCACATGAACAGTCAGAGGAGGATACCATAATATTATACCAAAGTATGAATAAAACAATGCAAGCAAATATTTATATGACATGCTACAAACTATTAGCAAGCTGGAGCTAATCCTAGACAAGCAAGAACTACTAAGCATCCATAATGACATACACCTTACACAAACAGGCTAAGCATGGTCATAATGATGAGTATATGTACAAAAATGAAACAAATAGAGTTCGTTACCAGCCTCTTACCACACCTCAAGTTGTCTTAATCTTCATTATTGCCCTTCACTTGTGTGACTTAAATAATTAACATGAAACCACAAACCACTGAGGACGGCTGAACCCTGCAAAGAGCTCACAAAACCAAAGAAGAACAACAAATATTTTTGGTGTTTTTGAATTTTTAGAAACAAGCAAACAAAGAAAAAAACAAACAAACCAAACAAACGAAACAAGGCAAAATCTTTTTGGATTTTTCTTTTAAGGTAAACCAAAGCAAAGAAACAAACCAAGAGAAACAACGAAAATATTTTTGGTATTTTTGGGGTTTTAGAAAGAAGCAAAAATGAACCAAAAGAAAGCAAAACAATGGATATACAAAGAACCGACCGAACATGATATAAAGATGAGTGTGATGTTGGTATACCCCCCCCCCCTAGCTTAGGCTTTTGGCCTAAGTGGGGCTCAATCCCATGGTGTCCAAGCAGATGCATCTCCGTAGTACGTCGAGGAAGCTCCCTCGTACTGGTACGAGCTCGAGGCCTCCCCTGTGTAATACACAGGGTCATATGAGGGCGCTTCCCCCTGATAGTGCCTGTGGAAGTTGAGAGAACGCAGGTTGTCATCCATCTCTGCCTTCGAGCGTGACCAAGGTTCCTGAGAAATATTGAACATAGTGGTTTGGGGTAAAGGGATCTCTCTCTCTTCCCCGTCAGTAAACAACATTCTATAAACCAAGTTCTCAAGAGTAGAGCTAGTGGTGACAAAGTGTGCGCCTTCATGACAGCAAGATCAAGCCTCAGAGGAGCCAAAACTGTATCATGTGGATCAACATCAATGTCCAAGGTAGCAGCAATACGAGTAGAAATAATTCCCCCATAAATGGGTCCCTTAGCAGCTAAACGACGAGCATTGAGGGAACCAAGATTATACTTATCCTCACCGTAGAGTGCATCAGCTAAGAAGGACAATTGATAGTTGGAGATATTACTAGTGTTCTCCCTACCAAGAACACTCGTGATAAGATAATAGGCAAAATACCTGATGGCTGGAAGTTGAATGTTCTTTATCTTTCCTCGCTGAGCTCTACGGTCATCATCATTGGTTATTCCTCGGTAAAGCTCTAGCAAATCAGTAGGTAGAGCTGTAACCTTCTTTGACGATCCATTTGTACCCATTCCCAAGGCTTTGAAAAATTGCTTCAAAGTCATAGAATGAGCCCTGCCATAGATTTTGAAAGACACAGTAGGCTTGAACAAACTATTAGCAAAGGAGAAACTCTCCACAAATGTTTTAGTAAGCAAAGCATATTGTGCACCCTCATCCTGCATGAAACTTGTTAGACCAACCCTCTCAATCAAATCCATGAAATCGTTAAGAATCCCAGCAGCTCACAAGAAAGTTTGACAAGGGAAGGTGGAGGGGTGCACATCCCCTTCATCTCCCTCGTCACCAGACCGCAGAGTGATGAGATCCTCATTGTATGAGGGTCTAGAACTAGTGTATGACCTTGGAAGCCTTGCCCTTCTAGGTGCATCACTCTAAAAAAAATCACCAAAGGTGTGGTGGTCCATGACTTCCCTATTCTGATTTTTTAAAAAACAACCATCAAACCAAGTGATTTCTAAGTTGATAAATGATAAGCAACTACTATAGGAACTTGCTAGAGGACTACACATGCATCAAAACTAAGTTTCTAAGCAAATAACAAGCATAAAGCTCAAACAACCTGTCACCTATAGCAGCAAAATACTCAAGATACAATCTACCAATCACAAATCTAATTGGACAAGTGGAGGAGGCACATACCAAGGATCAAACCCTCCAAAAATCAGCACTTGAGATGGGCTGAACAAGGAGATCGAAAAATCACGAGCAAGAACATCAAGAACTCGAGCTTGAGCAAGTTTTTCGGTGTTTTTCGAGAGAGAGGAAGAAGGTGGCTTTGAGGAGGCAACCTGGAGGGGCCCAGGTGGGCCAAACCCCCCCTAGGCGCCACCCCTAGGTAGGCCCGCCTACCCTAAGTGTGGTGGCCTGGGGTGGCCCCCTGGGTCACCTCTGGTACCTCTCTGCCCCTTTTTTCCAGGAAAAAATTATTTTGAATTTTCTGGGATTTTTCGGGAAACTTTTTTTTGGCCAATTTTCAGGGTATGAAAATTGATTTTCTCGTAGAAACAGTTTTTTCAGAATAAGCAAGAGCAAACCAAAATCCAAACTACAGGAGCTCTAAGAAACTCAAACAAGCAAACAACTAGCAAAACTAGAGCTAAAGAAAAGACTAGGAAGGAGAAAGGAAAAAGAAAGCAAGTATAACCATAGTGGAAACATTATTTTGTTCATTAAAATCCTTTTGTTAACAAGGTTGATCAAGTCTTGTTACCAAAACAATCTTATATGAAACAAAACTTTGCATTCCACAAGGTGATTATGTTACCTCATACTTCATAGCAATGGTCCAAATCATAATAGTTTCAAAATTTTCTTGTGGAATGGGACAATATATTTATCCAACCTTGATGCCCTCAATATTTTCAATGGAATTCAGGCAATAGCTCTTAACAACCTTCTTGGGGACATAGACAGTGTGCTCTTTGTCATTAATATTGAATGTTACTTTTCCTTGATTGCAATTGATGACAACACATGTAGTATTAAGAAAAGGTCTTCCAAGAATAATAGACATATTATCATCTTCAGGCATTTCAAGCACAACAAAATCAGTTAAAACCATGCAATTATGAGCAACTTGAACAGGAACATCCTCACATATACCAACATGAATAGTAGTTGATTTATCAGCCATTTGCAAAGAAATATCGGCTGGTATCAACTTTTCTAGCTAGAGTCTCTTGTAGAGAGAAAAAGGCATAACACTAACTCCAGCTTCCAAATCACATAAAGCAGTTCTAACATAATTATTCCTAATAGAGCAAGGAATAGTTGGTATACCTGGATCACCAAGTTTCTTTGGAACCTTACCATTGAAGGAATAATTAGCAAGTAGAGTAGAAATCTCCTCATTAGGAATCTTCCTTTTATTAGAGACAATATCCTTCATATACTTTGAATAAGGAGGCAATTTAATAGCATCAGTCAAAGGAATTTGCAAGAATAAAGGTTTCATCCACTCACAAAACTTGTTGTAGTGTTCTTCCTCCTTTGACTTGTGTTTCTTACCTGGAAAAGGCATAGGTTTCTACACCCAAGGTTCTCTCTCTTTACCATGTTATTAGCAATAAAATATTCCTTGGTGTACCTAGTGTTCTTAATGTGCTTATCAGGTTCTTACTCACCTTCCTCCTTATCAGAAGATTCATTATTATTATTACCACTCTCAGTTTCAGCATGAGAGACAGATATACTATTAGGATCTACAGCAGGTTCAAGTGATTCCTCAACTATCTTATGTTTTTTTTCTCTTTCTCTTACGAGGACTACCACTATCTACTTGTTGGGAATCCTGCTAAATTATTTTAGGGTGTCCTTCAGGATATAAAGGATCTTAAGTAGCCATACCACTCCTAGTTTTAATTCCATAAGCATGTTTATCTCCTGAAGCATTAACTAGCATATCCTTTTGTACCTTAGCAAGTTGATCAAGTTGGGTTTGAACCATTTAAAAGTGTTTACAAAGAATTTTAATATCATTAGAAGTTCTTTCCATAATATCTTTCAACTCATGGATAGCCCTAGAGTTTTCCAATAAATGATTCTGAACTTGTTTATTAAAGTGACCTTGTTTGACAATAAAAATGTCAAGTTCCTCTAAGCATTGATCAGGAGGCTTACCATAAGGAATATCACCTTCATCAGAGTGTTGGAGAGAGTGTACCTCAATAGTAGATGAGTGGGGAATTGGCTTACATAATTCTTCTATAGGAGGTAGATTCTTCACATCTTCACCTCTAATACCTTTCTCCTTTAGACACTTCTTAGCTTCCTTCATCACTTCATCATTTAATGCAATAACTCCCCTCTTCTTTGTTGTTGGTGTTGGAAATGGTTCAGGAACAGCTGGTTCAGGAGTAATAGGCTCAGGTGTATTTAGCTCAGTTGAAGTCCAATCATCATAATTCTTGCTTATCTTAGTCATTAATTCTTCAGCATCTGTAGGGGTCCTTTTCCTGAAAACACAATCAACAAAGCTATCTAGGTAGGTCCTGGAATCATCAGTTAGTCCATTATAATAAAGATCAAGAAGCTCATTTTTAGGTAATGGACATCCAGGATGTGCATGAATCAAGGCACAGTCTTTTCCATGACTCAGGCAATTTATCTTCTTCTCCCTGTTTAAAATCAAAAAGTCTCTGCAAAGCAGCATGTATAGCACTGGGAGGAAAATATTTATGAAAGAAAGAAGCAATCAAGCAACCAGGGCTATCAATGGAACTAGGAGGTAATCTATTAAACCAAGCCCTAGCTTCTCCTTTTAGTGAAAAAGGGAAAATCTTAGCAACAAAGTACTTACGCATCTTAAAATCGTCAGAGAATAAAGCACTCATAGTAGAAAGCTCATTCATATGAGCCACATCACTCTCATTTTAGTCCCACAAAAAGGTTCTTTCTCAACAATATCTAAATAAGACAAATCAAGAGAGAAATCATAACCTTTATCTTTAATGTCTATGGGAGAAGTGACAAACTTAGGATCAGAGGACATCTTAGGCATAATAGTACGTCTAGCAAGGAGACTCTTCATAGCACTAGTACCATGTGTGTTTCGGCACTCCTCAACAAAATCATCAGTGAACTCAATGTAACCATCATTAGTATCGTAACTCTCACTCGCCTCAGGTGAGCTAACAGGTGTAACAGTGTCTTCACTAGGAGTTTTGGTATTTCCTAGACTAGCCATAGTAGCATTTAGAAAAGGACCTAATGAACCACTCGCATCAAGCACAATAGAAGTAACATCATGAGTATCAAAAGCAGTTTCAGACTCAGCAGTAGTATCAGTGTGTGTAGCATGTGTATGTGGTGGTGGTGTAACAAGCTTACTTATAACAGACGGTGAATCAAGAGCAGCAAAGGTGTTTAGGAATGTACCTCTTCTTGTAGTGGATGGTAAAATAGGGAACTTTCCATCACGAGACTTTCCCATGATGAAAGGAGTAGCATCGAACAATAATAGATCCAAGTGAACTTAAAAATAAAGCTATGCTCCTGACAATGGCGCCAGAAAATAGTCTTGATGACCCACAAGTATAGGAGATCGCAACAGTCTTCGCGGGTAGTATTATCCAATTTATTGATTCGACACAAGGGGGCCAAAGAATACTTGCAAGCCTTAACAACTAAGTTATTAGTTCAGCTGCACCTGGAAATAGTTCTTGCTCACAGAAGTTTATCAGTAGCAACAACAAAGCAGCAACAACAGTAACAACAACAGCGAAACAGGACCTATAGTAACAGTAATGGTAACAGTAGCATTCGAGTGCGATAGGCATAGGGATGGATGGACAAGCGTTGCATGGACGAGTCTAAACATGTAACTTCAAGATCTAGGGCATTGCAGATAAATAATTACAAGCATCCAAGTAATAAACAATCCTAGGCATGTGCTCCAAATATAGTCATACGTGCTCGTAATGAGAACTTGCACAACATCTTCTGTCCAGCCAGCCCGTGGCAGCGGGGCCTCTAGGGAACTACTGGCAATTAAGGTGCTCCTTTTAATAGAGCACCGGAGCAAGCATTAACACTCCGTGAACACATGTGATCCTCGCACCACAGCCATCCCCTCCGGTTGTTCCAATTATTGTCACTTTGGGGCCTTGGGATCCGGACAATGATATGTGTACACAACTTGCAGATAAGATCACAAGCAATACTATCATAATGATTCAATAATAAGTTCAGATATGAGATCATGGCACTCGGGCCCTAGTGACAAGCATTAAGCACAACAAGTTGCAATAAAGTTAAATAGCACAAGATATACTAGGCACTATGCCCTAACAATCTTATTCGATTACATGATAGAACTCATCCAATCCCTACCATCCCCAAGCCTACAGCGGGGTATTACTCACTCATGGATGAGGGAAACATCGGTGGTTGACGAAGATGCGTTGGTGATGACGATGGTGATGATCCTCTCCAAATTCCCCGTCCCGACAGGGTGCCAGAACGGAGTTTCTGGATCCGAATCTTGGTTTCTGGTGGCGGCGGCGGAGCGGAACTCTTTCTGGAAAACTATTGACCCCCCTGAGTTTTTAGGTCAGAAGGCAACTTATAGGCGCGGAGGGAGGCCGAGGAGCTGCCTGGGGGTGGCCAGACCTCCCCCAGGCACGGGGTCAGGTGGGCCCGTGCCCGGGATGGGTCTGGCCCCCCATGCCTCCTCTCTGTCTCCCCTTCTAGCTACGTGGATCTTCTGGTGAGAAATAGTTTTTGGCATATTTTCTAGGATTTTTCCTGATAGTTCATTTTCTGCACAAAAACAAGACACCAAGGTAATTCTGCTGAAAACAACATCAGTCTGTGTTAGTTGTATCCAAATCACACAAGTTTATAGGAAAAAACAATAGCAAAGTGGTGTTCGAGAAAGTAGATACGTTTTGGACGTATTAGTTGTGGAAGACGCACATGCGTTTATATAGAGAGGCTCGGAAATCCCGTACAAGACACGAAGTGGACCAAGCCCACGTCACGCACGTTCGGGTCGGTTATAGATAGCCCACGAACCGGAAGCGACCCGAATCCACTAACTGTTGACACGCCTGTCTAACCGCACACATTTTCCTGAGCAGCAAAATAAAGCTCGGCTCGGCGAGATTCCCGCAACCCGCAACCCGCACCCCGCGGCGCCCGCGCGTCGTGACGAGACGAGACGAGGCGAGCGTGCGTGCGAGCGTCGTCATCGAAGGAGGAGCGCGCGTGTAGCTCTCTTATTGTCACCCACTTACAAAGTGGTGCAGCACTCCACCTTATAAGGTGGTGCAACTCTCCTTCAACTTCCCATGTGGGACTAAACTTTAGCTCCCACAGCTCTTGCCACACACATGTGAGCTGCCACCAACTTGGGCCAAATCACATATGCGCTTCCACATACATGGGCTTTGAGATTTAGGGAAAATCTAAAATCACACATGGGTCTAATGATTTAGCCCATTATTTATAACAAGGATAAGGTAGGTGGAAAAGGGGGATACATGAGTTGTGGACCAACTCTTAGGCACGCAAGCCCTGATGGTTCCAGTGGTACCGGAAGAGCGGAACGGCACCAAGAAACGGTAGTGTCAAGCTCAAGGTGGCGTGGCAGGTTGAGTACCATCCCTATGGAGCAGTAGTACTAGTGTCACGATAGCACGGAGTGGAAGTACCAAGCTTCTGGTACCGCGGTGCCCAGGATCTCTGGCGGGGGTGCATCTCCAGCTCAAGGAAGTCCAGCCCGGGAGTACCAAGATGCTTTCTAGATAGTACCAGTAGCTTCGGTAGCGCCATTGGTTGGCAGCGGCAGTACTGATCATATTGGTTTCTTCCTCCTTCTCTTCCAAGCCACCATCAGGCCTTAACTTCTTCTTAAACACCCACTTACAGCCCACAGGTTTGCAACCATAGGGTCGTTTTGATAATTCCCAAGTTCTATTAGAAAGAATCGAGTCCATCTCATTTTGGAAAGCTTCTTTCCAATCATCTGCATCAGGAGATGCATATGCCTCTGTAATGGATCTGGGAGTATCGTCCACAAGGTACACGATGAAATCATTATCAAAGGATTTTGCAATCCTCTGCCCCTTACTCCTCATGGTAGGTTCATCGTCATCCTTCTCAAGGACTTCCTCATGTGGTTATTCAGAATTCTCAACAGATGCACTAGATTCAGGAAGTATTTCAGAAGAAATGCTACCAATGTTATGCATATCTTTCATAGGAAAAATATTCTCAAAGAATGTTCCATCACGAGATTCCATTATAGTATCAACATGCATATCAGGTACCTCAGATTTAACCACTAGAAATATATAGCCTACACTCCGTGGAGCATATCCTAGAAAGATATAATCCACTGTCTTAGGTCCGAGCTTGTGTTTCTTGGGAATCAGTATGTTGACCTTTGCCAAACACCCCCAAGTGCGCAGATACAAAAGTGATGGTTTTCTCCCAGCCCACTCCTCTTAAGGGGTATTTTCTTTATTCTTGTTAGGAACTCTATCCAGTACATGATATGAAGTCAACAAAGCCTCCCCCACCATGCCTTTGATAAACCAGCAGTGTCTAACATGGAATTCACCAAGTCAGTCAGCGTGCGGTTTTTCCTCTCGGCAACCCCGTTTGTTTGGGGCGAGTAGGGAGGCGTCCTCTCATGAATAATTTCGTGTTCCTGACATAATTCTTCAAATATTTTGGGAAAATACTCACCACCATGATCCGACCTAAGACGCTTTATCTTCCTCTCTAGTTTATTTTCAACTTCGGCCTTATAAATTTTAAAGTAGTCTAAAGCCTCATCTTTAGTTTGCAACAAGTAAACATAGCAGAATTTAGTAGCATCATCTATCAACGTCATGAAATATCTCGTTTCACCTTTTGTCAACACACCATTCATCTCGCATAGATCAGAACGTATGAGTTCTAGAGGTGCCAAGTTTCTCTCCTCGGCAGCCTTGTGAGGCTTTCGAGGTTGCTTAGATTGCACACAACTATGGCACTTAGAACCTTTGGCAATAGTGAAATTTGAAATTAAACTCATACTGGACATCCGAGACATCAAACCAAAATTAATGTGACATAAACGAGAATGCCAAACACTGGTATCATCATTAACATCACCACAAATATGATTCACGGATATATTACAAAACTCTGAAAGTGAAAATCGTAACAAGCCTCCGAACTCATAACCTTTACCAATAAATTGTCCATGTTTCGAAACAACGACTTTATTCGGCTCTAACACAACTTTAAACCCATCTCTGCGCAGAAGGGAGCCACTAACGAGATTCTTGTTTATAGTAGGGACATGCTCCACGTTCCTCAGCTGCACGATCTTTCCGGAAGTAAACTTTAGACCCACCCTGCCAACACCACGAACAGAAGCATGTGATCCATTCCCCATTAGGACGGATGAATCCCGAGCGACCTGATAAGAAGTGAACATAGAGATGTCAGCACACACATGAAAATTAGCACCTGTATCAATCAACCAACATGGCGATTGAAATACTGAAAGAACAGTATATAAATTACCGTACCCATTAGTGTTGCTAGCGGTCACGACGTTGACCGTCTTCCCACCTTTTTCCCTGCGATCTGCACGATCTGGGCAGTCCTTGGAAAAGTGGCTGAGCTCTCCACATGAGTAGCAATATAGCTCGGCCTTGTTCGGCTTTTTCTTCTTGAAGGTTATAGTATTTTCAGGCTTGTTGAACGAGGGCTTATAGTTCCCTTTGTTCTTGCCGAAGGATTTGCATGTCTGCACATAGTTAGCAGTAGCATGACCCTCTCCTTTCTCAGTAGCGTCCTTAGCCCGAGCTTTCTCCTCAACATCAAGAGACGCTATCAGGTTTTCAACCGATATCTCCCGTCTCTTGTGTTTGAGAGTTGTGGCAAAGTTCCTCCATGAAGAAGGAAAATTTGGAATAATGCACCCAACCACAAACTTGTCGGGTAAAACACATTTGAGAATTTCAAGCTCCTTGGCGAAGCACTGTATCTCATGAGCTTGCTCAACTACAGTACGATTGTTAACCATCATGTAATCATGAAAGTTCTCCATGCTGTACAGCTCACTGCCAGCATCTGCTACACCGAACTTGGTGTTCAGTGCCTCCGAGAGCTCTTTTCCATCTTTGATGTGCATGTACACATCAAACAGCTTGTTATCAAGAACACTCAGAACGCATCCCACAAAGGCAAGATTGGTTTCCTTGAACTTGTTCTAAACCTCGTCAGATGTAGTTCCTTCAGGTAAACCCTCACTACTCAAATACTTTCAGAGCTTGCAGCCACAAAGTGGTCTTATACTACCACCTCTTAAAATGAATGCCGGTAAACTTTTCCGGCTTCATAACATCGGCCAGGTGTCCCATGTTTAATTCAGGAAATTGCCTATAATAAGGTTTTTGGATTGTTGGAATATAAGACATAATTTCCATGATTAATTCCAGAATATAAATCATGACAATAGCAGCTACAATCACGTGAACCTCTAACATACTAGATGTATTGATTAACACGAACAGTAGCAAATTATACGCACTAAAAGCCATAGTAAAACAACAGATCTGATGACAGTGTAAGTATTGATCGGTTGTCGATGTAGTTGTCGTTCGTGAAGTAGCCCCTCGAAGAAGTCGGCGTTGAAGACGACGCGCATGAGGTCTGGCTTGACGACCGGGAAGACGCGCCGTGATGACGAACTTGAGCAGTCGCGCGGAGCGCTTCCCAAAAAACTTATTCGCCCTCTCCCGTACAGGATCACAAAGGCGAGTGGTTCCGGAGACCTGCTCTCCCGATCGCCGGTGCACGCCGGCAAGCGGGATTGAGTAGACTACGGTGGCGGCGCAAGCAGAGACGATGACAAAACCCTAGATTGTTTTGGTGTCATGCGTTGTTGATGACCGACAAGTATAGGGGATCGCAACAGTCTTCGCGGGTAGTATTATCCAATTTATTGATTCGACACAAGGGGAGCCAAAGAATACTTGCAAGCCTTAACTACTGAGTTGTCAGTTCAGTTGCACCTATAAATAGTTCTTGCTCACAGAAGTTTATCAGTAGCAATAGTTTGGTAGTAGCAAAAACAAAGCAGCAGCAACAGTAACAGCAATAGTGAAACAGGAGCAATAGTAACAGTAACGATAACAGTAGCATTCGAGTGCGGTAGGCATAGGGATGGATGGACGGGCGTTGCATGGACGAGTCTAAACATGTAACTTCAAGATCTAGGGCATTGCAAATAAATAATAACAAGCATCCAAGTACTAAACAATCCTAGCCATGTGCTCCAAATATAGTCATACGTGCTCGCAATGAGAACTTGCACAACATCTTCTGTCCAGCCAGCCCGTGGCAGCGGGTCCTCTAGGGAACTACTGGTAATTAAGGTGCTCCTTTTAATAGAGCACCATAGCAAAGCATTAACACTCCATGAACACATGTGATCCTCACACCACAGCCATCCCCTCCGGTTGTCCTAATTATTGTCACTTTGGGGACTTTGGATCCGGACAATGATATGTGTACACAACTTGCAGATAAGATCACAAACAATACTATCATAATGATTCAATAATAAGTTTAGATCTGAGATTATGGCACTCGGGCCCTAGTGACAAGCATTAAGTACAACAAGTTGCAACAAAGTCAAATAGCACAAGAGATACTAGGCACTATGCCCTAACAATCTTATTCGATTACATGATAGAACTCATCCAATCCCTACCATCCCCAAGCCTACATCAGGATATTACTCACTCATGGATGAGGGAAGCATCGGTGGTTGATGGAGATGCGTTGGTTATGACGATGGCGATGATCCTCTCCAATTCCCCGTCCCGGCAGGGTGCTAGAACAGAGTTTCTGGATCCGAATCTTGGTTTCTGGTGGCGACGGCAGAGCAGAACTCTTTCTGGAAAACTATCGACCCCCCCTGAGTTTTTAGGTCAGAAGGCAACTTATAGGCACGGAGGGAGGCCGAGGAGCTGCCTGGGGTGGCCAGACCTCCCAAGGCGCGGGGTCAGGTGGGCCCGCACCTGGGATGGGTCTGGCCCCCAGGCCTCCTCTCTGTCTCCCCTTCTGGCTCCGTGGATCTTCTGGTGAGAAATAGTTTTCGGCATATTTTCCGGGATTTTCCTGATACTTCATTTTCTACACAAAAACAAGACACCAAGGTAATTCTGCTGAAAACAGCGTCAGTCTGTGTTAGTTGTATCCAAATCACACAATTTTAGAGGAAAAAACAATAGCAAAGTGTTCGAGAAAGTAGATACGTTTTGGACGTATCAACTCCCCCAAGCTTAGCTTATTGCTTGTCCTCAAGCAATTAAGTTGAAAACTGAGTGCGATAAAAGAACTTTCACGAACACTTTGCTTCATATGATATAAATATTCTCAGCACAGGAGTAGATGCTTAGACAATTCATAATAAGAAGTATGCAACTAAGTCTACTCAATAGTCATTGCAAGCTATGAAGATAAAGCAACTCAATAATAATAAGTAGCATTAAACATAAACATAAGAAACATTGAAATGCTCATAATAAGGTATGATAGAGTGGTATCTCACTTGCCTTTGTTTGAAGAACACAATATAAATGTCAAGGCACCTCTGAAGTTCACATGAAGACTAGAAGTAAAGATATCAGAGATATAAGCATCAAAGTCATGACATAATTAACCAAGTTTTGGAACAGACACAAGAATGACAACTATGCTCTCAAGAAGGTGCTCATAGAATAAGTGGTGACTCAACAAGTTTGTGAAAACGGTTTTGAAAGGTTTGAAAGGCTTCCCAATGCTAAAAGGAAGGTACTCATTAGCTTTGAGCTCTGATTGCCCCTATCATAGGCATCTTCATGTGGTTAAGGTGAAAGTGAGGTCCACTCTGAATCATATGATTGACAGACCATAGACTGGAAATCCCAAGTCCCTTGAGTACGAGGGTCGCTCTGCATGCTACTCAACTTTGGTCACCTGAAAGTTCTTGTCATTGTAAATACATGCATATCATCGAGAACCGCCAACGGGGTACCCCTTGCACATGGTACATGAGCTTTTCCCATAACCAAAATGACAAGGCAAATAGACAATGAGCATCTCAGCAATCTTTTTATTTACCATATGCATGGCTTTTTATTGAGGACGCTTCATAGATGCTCATTATAGTGATGCTGCAAGTTTCCACCATGATTAAGCATGGCTTAGGCTAGGGCCCAGGTGTTTCTCTAACACAATGTATAAACTATTAGCAAAGGAGAAACTCCAGTTGTACCCAGTCCCAAGGCTTTGCAAAATTGCTTCAATGTCATAGAATGAGCCCTGCCATAGATTTTGAAAGACATAGTAGGCTTGAACAAACTATTAGCAAAGGAGAAACTCTCCACAAATGTTTTAGTAAGCAAAGCATATTGTGCGCTCTCATCCTGCATGAAACTTGTAGACCAACCCTCTCAATCAAAGCCATGAAATCGTTAAGAATCCCAGCAGCTCACAAGAAAGTTTGACAAGGAAAGGTGGAGGGGTGCACATCCCCTTCACCTCCCTCGTCACCAGACCACGGAGTGATGATATCCTCATTGTATGAGGGTCTAGAACTAGTGTATGACCTTGGAAGCCTTGCCCTTCTAGCTGCATCACTCTAAAAAATTTCACCAAAGGTGTGGTGGTCCATGACTTCCCTATTCTGATTTTTTTTAAAACAACCATCAAACCAAGTGATTTCTAAGTTGATAAATGATAAGCAACTACTATAGGAACTTGCTAGAGGACTACACATGCATCAAAACTAAGTTTCTAAGCAAAGAACAAGCATACAAGCTCAAACAACCTGTCACCTATAGCAGCAAAATACTCAAGATACAATCTACCAATCAAAAATCTAATTGGAAAAGTGGAGGAGGCACATACCAAGGAGCAAACCCTCCAAAAATCAGCACTTGAGATGGGCTGAACAAGGAGATCGAAAATCGCGAGCAAGAACAACAAGAACTCAAGATTGAGCAAGTTTTCCGGTGTTTTTCGAGAGAGAGAAAGAAGGTCGCTTTGAGGAGGCAACCTGGAGGGGCCCAGGTGGGCCAAACCCCCCTAGGCGCCACCCCTAGGTAGGCCGCGCCTACCCTAGGTGTGGTGGCCTGGGGTGGCCCCCTGGGTCACCTCTGGTACCTCTCTGCCCCTTTTTTCCAGGAAAAATTTATTTTGAATTTTCTGGGATTTTTCGGGAAACTTTGTTTTGGCCAATTTTCAGGGTATGAAAATTGATTTTCTCGCAGAAACGGTTTTTTCAGAATAAGCAAGAGCAAACCAAAAGCCAAACTACAGGAGCTCTAAGAAACTCAAACAAGCAAACAACTAGCAAAACTAGAGCTAAAGAAAAGACTAGGAAGGAGAAAGGAAAAGGAAAGCAAGTATAACCATAGTGGAAACATTATTTTGTTCATTAAAATCCTTTTGTTAACAAGGTTGATCAAGTCTTGTTACCAAAACAATCTTATATGAAACAAAACTTTGCATTCCACAAGGTGATTATGTTACCTCATACTTCATAGCAATGGTCCAAATCATAATAGTTTCAAAATTTTCTTGTGGAATGGGACAATATATTTATCCAACCTTGATGCCCTCAATATTTTCAATGGAATTCAGGCAATAGCTCTTAACAACCTTCTTGGGGACATAGACAGTGTGCTCTTTGTCATTAATATTGAATGTTACTTTTCCTTGATTGCAATTGATGACAACACATGTAGTATTAAGAAAAGGTCTTCCAAGAATAATAGACATATTATCATCTTCAGGCATTTCAAGCACAACAAAATCAGTTAAAACCATGCAATTATGAGCAACTTGAACAGGAACATCCTCACATATACCAACAGGAATAGTAGTTGATTTATCAGCCATTTGCAAAAAAATATCGGCTGGTATCAACTTTTCTAGCTGGAGTCTCTTGTAGAGAGAAAAAGGCATAACACTAACTCCAGCTTCCAAATCACATAAAGCAGTTCTAACATAATTATTCCTAATAGAGCAAGGAATAGTTGGTATACCTGGATCACCAAGTTTCTTTGGAACCTTACCATTGAAGGAATAATTAGCAAGTAGAGTAGAAATCTCCTCATTAGGAATCTTCCTTTTATTAGAGACAATATCCTTCATATACTTTGAATAAGGAGGCAATTTAATAGCATCAGTCAAAGGAATTTGCAAGAATAAAGGTTTCATCCACTCACAAAACTTGTTGTAGTGTTCTTCCTCCTTTGACTTGTGTTTCTTACCTGGAAAAGGCATAGGTTTCTACACCCAAGGTTCTCTCTCTTTACCATGTTATTAGCAATAAAATATTCCTTGGTGTACCTAGTGTTCTTAATGTGCTTATCAGGTTCTTACTCACCTTCCTCCTTATCAGAAGATTCATTATTATTATTACCACTCTCAGTTTCAGCATGAGAGACAGATATACTATTAGGATCTACAGCAGGTTCAAGTGATTCCTCAACTATCTTATGTTTTTTTTCTCTTTCTCTTACGAGGACTACCACTATCTACTTGTTGGGAATCCTGCTAAATTATTTTAGGGTGTCCTTCAGGATATAAAGGATCTTAAGTAGCCATACCACTCCTAGTTTTAATTCCATAAGCATGTTTATCTCCTGAAGCATTAACTAGCATATCCTTTTGTACCTTAGCAAGTTGATCAAGTTGGGTTTGAACCATTTAAAAGTGTTTACAAAGAATTTTAATATCATTAGAAGTTCTTTCCACAATATCTTTCAACTCATGGATAGCCCTAGAGTTTTCCAATAAATGATTCTGAACTTGTTTATTAAAGTGACCTTGTTTGACAATAAAAATGTCAAGTTCCTCTAAGCATTGATCAGGAGGCTTACCATAAGGAATATCACCTTCATCAGAGTGTTGGAGAGAGTGTACCTCAATAGTAGATGAGTGGGGAATTGGCTTACATAATTCTTCTATAGGAGGTAGATTCTTCACATCTTCACCTCTAATACCTTTCTCCTTTAGACACTTCTTAGCTTCCTTCATCACTTCATCATTTAATGCAATAACTCCCCTCTTCTTTGTTGTTGGTGTTGGAAATGGTTCAGGAACAGCTGGTTCAGGAGTAATAGGCTCAGGTGTATTTAGCTCAGTTGAAGTCCAATCATCATAATTCTTGCTTATCTTAGTCATTAATTCTTCAGCATCTGTAGGGGTCCTTTTCCTGAAAACACAATCAACAAAGCTATCTAGGTAGGTCCTGGAATCATCAGTTAGTCCATTATAATAAAGATCAAGAAGCTCATTTTTAGGTAATGGACATCCAGGATGTGCATGAATCAAGGCACAGTCTTTTCCATGACTCAGGCAATTTATCTTCTTCTCCCTGTTTAAAATCAAAAAGTCTCTGCAAAGCAGCATGTATAGCACTGGGAGGAAAATATTTATGAAAGAAAGAAGCAATCAAGCAACCAGGGCTATCAATGGAACTAGGAGGTAATCTATTAAACCAAGCCCTAGCTTCTCCTTTTAGTGAAAAAGGGAAAATCTTAGCAACAAAGTACTTACGCATCTTAAAATCGTCAGAGAATAAAGCACTCATAGTAGAAAGCTCATTC
The DNA here is from genome assembly GCA_916181665.1 of Avena sativa. NCBI lineage: Eukaryota > Viridiplantae > Streptophyta > Magnoliopsida > Poales > Poaceae > Avena > Avena sativa. Next base: position 20,761,121 of record OV702285.1, read on the forward strand.
ATATGAGCCACATCACTCTCATTTTAGTCCCACAAAAAGGTTCTTTCTCAACAATATCTAAATAAGACAAATCAAGAGAGAAATCATAACCTTTATCTTTAATGTCTATGGGAGAAGTGACAAACTTAGGATCAGAGGACATCTTAGGCATAATAGTACGTCTAGCAAGGAGACTCTTCATAGCACTAGTACCATGTGTGTTTCGGCACTCCTCAACAAAATCATCAGTGAACTCAATGTAACCATCATTAGTATCGTAACTCTCACTCGCCTCAGGTGAGCTAACAGGTGTAACAGTGTCTTCACTAGGAGTTTTGGTATTTCCTAGACTAGCCATAGTAGCATTTAGAAAAGGACCTAATGAACCACTCGCATCAAGCACAATAGAAGTAACATCATGAGTATCAAAAGCAGTTTCAGACTCAGCAGTAGTATCAGTGTGTGTAGCATGTGTATGTCCAGCCAGCCTGTGGCAGCGGGGCCTCTAGGGAACTACTGGCAATTAAGGTGCTCCTTTTAATAGAGCACCGGAGCAAAACATTAACACTCCGTGAACACATGTGATCCTCGCACCACAGCCATCCCCTCCGGTTGTCCCAATTATTGTCACTTTGGGGCCTTTGGATCCGGACAATGATATGTGTACACAACTTGCAGCTAAGATCACAAGCAATACTATCATAATGATTCAATAATAAGTTCAGATCTGAGATCATGGCACTCGGGCCCTAGTGACAAGCATTAAGCACAACAAGTTGCAATAAAGTCAAATAGCACAAGATATACTAGGCACTATGCCCTAACAATCGTATTCGATTACATGATAGAACTCATCCAATCCCTACCATCCCCAAGCCTACAGTGGGGGATTACTCACTCGTGAATGAGGGAAACATAGGTGGTTGACGAAGATGCGTTGGTGATGACGATGGTGATGATCCTCTCCAAATTCCCCGTCCCGGCAGGGTGAACGGAGTTTCTGGATCCGAATCTTGGTTTCTGGTGGCGGCGGTGGAGCGGAACTCTTTCTGGAAAACTATCGACCCCCCTGAGTTTTTAGGTCAGAAGGCAACTTATAGGCGCGGAGGGAGGCCGAGGAGCTGCCTGGGGGTGGCCAGACCTCCCCCAGGCGCGGGGTCAGGTGGGCCCGTTCCCTGGATGGGTCTGGCCCCCCATGCCTCCTCTCTGTCTCCCCTTCTAGCTACGTGGATCTTCTGGTGAGAAATAGTTTTTGGCATATTTTCTAGGATTTTTCCTGATAGTTCATTTTCTGCACAAAAACAAGACACCAAGGTAATTCTGCTGAAAACAACGTCAGTCCGTGTTAGTTGTATCCAAATCACACAAGTTTAGAGGAAAAACAATAGCAAAGTGGTGTTTGAGAAAGTAGATACGTTTTGGACGTATTAGTTGTGGAAGACGCACATGCGTTTATATAGAGAGGCTCGGAAATCCCTACAAGACACGAAGTGGACCAAGCCCACGTCACGCACGTTCGGGTCGGTTACAGATAGCCCACGATCCGGGAGCGACCCGAATCCACTAACTGTTGACACGCCTGTCTGACCGCACATATTTTCCTGAGCAGCAAAATAAAGCTCGGCTCGGCGAGATTCCCGCAACCCGCAACCCGCACCCCGCACCCCGCACCCCGCGGCGCGCGCGCGTGGTGACGAGACGAGACGAGGCGAGCGTGCGTGCGAGCGTCGTCATCGAAGGAGGAGCGCGCGTGTAGCTCTCTTATTGTCACCCACTTACAAAGTGGTGCAGCACTCCACCTTATAAGGTGGTGCAACTCTCCTTCAACTTCCCATGTGGGACTAAACTTTAGCTCCCACAGCTCTTGCCACACACATGTGAGCTGCCACCAACTTGGGCCAAATCACATATGCGCTTCCACATACATGGGCTTTGAGATTTAGGGAAAATCTGAAATCACACATGGGTCTAATGATTTAGCCCATTATTTCTAACAAGGATAAGGTAGGTGGAAAAGGGGGATACATGAGTTGTGGACCAACTCTTAGGCACGCAAGCCCTGATGGTTCCGGTGGTACCGGAAGAGCGGCAACGGCACCAAGGAACGGTAGTGTCAAGCTCAAGGTGGCGTGGCAGCTTGAGTACCATCCCTATGGAGCGGTAGTACTAGCGTCACGATAGCACGGAGTGGAAGTACCAAGCTTCTGGTACCGCGGTGCCCAGGATCTCTGGCGGGGGTGCATCTCCAGCTCAAGGAAGTCCGGCCCAGGAGTACCGATATGCTTTCTAGATAGTACCAGTAGCTTCGGTAGCGCCATTGGTTGGCAGCGGCAGTACTGATCATATTGGTTTCTTCCTCCTCCTCTTCCAAGCCACCAATTTGTCGGTCTTGAGCCTTCGAGCATCCTCCCTTGTTTCCATACTTATCGATGCGAACCTAGCATGGTCATAGGAAGTAGTATACCATTCAATAGTACAGGAAGTGGACTCTCATATAATATATGATTCACCTTTAAAGTTCACGACGACTTGGTATAAGTTGAAGTGGTTGAATGCCCCATTGAATGTAGGACAGGTTGTATTAGTATATATAGGCAAGATGATGCCCCTGGGGCATGCCGTGTCCGGCGGCAACCTCCCCGCTATTAGGTTCTTTATTGACCACACAACGTCAATCTCCGTTAGGGAAAAAAAGAGGCCGCCACTGTTTTGCATCAGGCTGCAATGAAAGGTATGGTACTACAACAAGCTACACACATTACATACCTCTACACATATTTGTTGTCTTTTTTGGAGCCATGGATCATGTGTTCATGTCCTTAGGATTTTCCTTTTTCATGGTCATAACTTGCTACGAATATCAAACTGGCATTACACTCTATTTACAATCCATTAGCATCTTCACATTAGGTACTTGGAAGTTTTTGTGGGCCACTGTCATGACACTGTTAACCTTGTGCAATTTTATTATAGCCATGCTGCAACTTATTTGGCTATTGATATTCTAGCATCTAGAACTTGTTCTTCCAACACATGTTACCTTGTGTGCTACTAATCTATAGTAGTTAAAACTTATATCTTCATCATAAAATGTTATGCTACTTGTAGCCCCTATATAATTTAAGTTTTAAAATGTGAAAGCATTCATTGTTTTGCTCTAGCCGCTCAAAACTTTGTTGCTCAAAGTTGTCTTGCTTGTGTAGTTATTATGATCTTCGGCTTTCCATCTACTTCTTCAGGGAAGTGTGAGATAGTAAACCTGTTGCTTTTTTAGAGGAATCGGCGTCAAATCAGAACAAGGGATACATTGAATTTTGCTCCTCTTCAAGGATATGAGAGTACTGTGGAGATTTTGTTGGAGTACCATGCAGATGTACTATGCTTAGACCATCTTCTAAAACTTGTGCGCCCTCTCAAGAACCTGCCACTATGGCACGAAAGTCTATATAGTCTCTTTGTCTCTTATAGGTCAACAAGCTTTGTTCCTTCTTGTCTAGCAACACCTCTAGAGGGTGCAATATTTTTTTGCTTTCGCGCCTCGTGTCAAGCTATTGATTCAGGTATATATGTAGTCATTATCTAATTAATATGATTTCCCTTACATGAGAAGCTCTCTCCAATTATCTTGTCTCGTACATGCATATTTAGTAGGCTAGAGCTAACCGGGCCCGGGCCCACAGGAGTACGACCCGTGCGTCCGCACATGGCCCCAAATTTCTGGGCCCAAAATTTTCATGTTTGAGTTATATAGAGTATGCATCAATAAATAACAAGAAATTATCTCAGCCCAATTTATACCGGGCTTCTATGTGGTAGTTTGCTTTAGGTGGAGGTCGCATGTTTTAGTCCTGAATGCAACATCTAGTTATCTCGTTTACTTTATTTGTTCTGAATTTTTGCTAACCGGATTATGCCTATGATGCAAACACTTTCTTTTAGGGAATGATGCAAATATTTGATTATGCATTTGATAAATTCGAGACATCATGAAGTCGTTCTCCATGTATCAAACACACAATACCTACTCTTGAATTTTTTTCGGTCTCCAAGAACATGTGAGAAAAACTGCATTGAAATATCATGACTTTTGAGATCTAAAACAAATAACTAATCACTACGGTTTTAGTTTGTAAATTTGATATAGTGTTACTGTATTTCTCTCGTGGTGATAGTTCTTATAGCGAGCTTATATGTTTGTACATGTATAAAATGCGATAGTTTTACATATTATAAGCCTATAAGATCGTGAAAGTATATTATCTATGTACGTGTATCCCACTTTGAGAGTAGTTTTTAGTTCATAAAAAATAAATTGTTTATTATTTCTATTTTTATAGTGACACATGGCCTATTTTAGAGATTCACACATAGTTCTAGATTTTGTCACGGCCAGCCAATGGGAACGAATGTTTTTAATAGTTCCTTGGCAAGAGCTGCAAGCGAAGGTTTAACTGAAGTTGCTAAGTGCTTATTGGAGGCTGGTGCAGACCAAAAATCGTCCCAATGAACCAAAAACCTCTCTTTTTCATGATGTCATAGTGAGATGCTTAACTTTGTAGTGTCACAAGTTCTAGACTTCTAGCACCCGCAAAATCTACATATGTGACACTTTGCACAATTATATAACGTGAGATCCTGACACATACCTTAATAGGATTGATAAGATATTTATATTAACAAGTTATAACTTTTTTCAGAGCTCATCTTCAATAAAACTGCAAATTAAGCATGCTTGGGCAGGAGCAATTTAAGGATGGGTGACCAACCGGAAAGTTGTTTTCGGTGCGCAGAAAAGACTAATATTGGTAGGTAGAGCTAGTTTAGAAATTCTAAAGAACTGCCAGGGATAACAACCCCGGACCCGTGGTGGCTAGGGCGTCACAAGTGGTATCAAAGATAATCCTCGCCGTTACACGGGTGTGTGCGGGTCAGGAGCATGGACATGTGTTGCATGGTGCGTGTGGCCCGTAGTGGCATACGACATGACACATGTGTCGGCACTGTACGTGCATACGTGTTTCAAGAGGGAACGTTCCTGGATCGGGGTTAATTGACAAGGACTCGATCTTCTAAAGGTGGGTGTATGTGAGATACTGACACGTGGCTTAATAGGATTAATAGGACAACCATACAAATAAGTTGCAACTTCTTTTTTGAGACTTATTTTTAAAAAAACTCTAGGTTAAACCTGTTTGACCTAGAGCAATTTGAAGATGAGTGACCGGCCGAGAAGTTTTTGTTCCCGAGAGCGTATAAGTAAGGATAAAGTGTGTAGAAACGATTGGTATTGATAAGTGGGGCTAGTCTAAAATCATAGAAAGTTGCAGTCGCTAGACCCGTGGTGGTCGGGGCATTACATATAACATAATGTCATGTAGTGTCTAGAAAATATGGCACTATACCAAGTCTATATGTGAAGGGAAAGTCTATACGTCTAGTCTTGGCCAAAGTAGTGCTTGAGTCTTAGATCATTTGCGCATCAGTTGAACATGCTTATTTTCACACTAAGATAAATATGTTTGACACTGCTTTATGTTATGAGTAGCTTGATTACTATCAGTTGCCTCTATAATTTTTATGTTTCTCTTCAATTTTTTTGTCATCTATTTTATTTTCATGGCCAACAAGTATGTATAGAAAATTATAGGATTATATCTAGGCCTCTTAATTAATGATACGGAATTAATAGTACCAATTGCATTCTGGACCACTTGCTCTGTTACACATTTGTTTTGGTGGTGTTGCATCATTTTTGTGTTATCCATAGTGCATTCTCCTTCTTTTGGTAAACCTTCTACTTTTGCTTGACAATGTGGTAGAATGCTAATAGAGTTAGTTATTGTGTAGTGTATGATACAAGGGAAGACGCCGGGCTTCTATTTCCTTTCACTTCACCAACCCCAATTGTGGCAGACTTGAGCAATGATGGGATAAACAATCATGCTAAAATGGAGAGCATGTAGCTAATGACATGTTGTTGCGGCAAAAATAAATTGCTCACTCCCTAGAAATTCTAATTCATCATGTATTTTTTGTAGCAACTATGTTAATAGAAAATAATTTTCCACCATTGTCTTTGACTTTATCCCAAATCCTAAATCAGTTATTTTATTGTTGTCACCTATTGGGATTTCGAATGTATGAGTAAGTTAATGCATGTTTCACATGATGATGATATGGTTATCAAGAAAAAGTCTGAGCTGAAATAACAAGGGAATGAAGTATTTGAGAAGCATGACTACACAAATGCATCAATGCCCTACACGAAGGTGCGTTATTGTCTAACATTTTAAAGTTTATATGTGGAATGGTTTGCTAGTATCATCTCCAAACATATAGCTTGACGTGTTAAGTAAAAAATGTCAGGAAGTTCCTGCACTCTTTCATAAGCCTTAGATAGGTGTAGCCATGTAACATCACACCACCTTTGTTGAGCAGCCATTTGATGATTCCGCACATTTTATTAATATGGGATGATGTCTCCTCCAATTCTTTTTTTCCTTTGAAGCAATTGAATTCTGGATGCTATGAGAAATGAAATCTAAAATTGTTTCCTAGAAAATTGGAAGTTTCTAATTTGGATTGCTCTGATGTGATCGAAGCAATGAAAAATGGTGGAAACTCTTTAGGTCACGCGACCTCGATTTACGAGGAGTGCACTATGTTTTGTTGAAGTTTTACAGATGTTTTATTCTCTCATTGCCCTAGGGAAGCCAACATGGCAGCACATGTTTTACTAGTCATTTTGAAGGGCCCTAGTTGATTGTCTAGACTGGGAAGCCTCCCGATTTTATCAAAAGTGTAACAGTGGATGATGTATTGTTGATGACAAATTAATGAAGGAAAACTCTCGATCTTGACGTTGGCTAGTGCGAAGGTGCTGGAGTTTCTTTTACATGAATGTTTACTTGTTCTGTAGTGACCCAAAGAGATATTTGCTGGGAGGGAAGTGGTCTAAACTTTGAAAGTCAGAAGAAATACGGTATGAATCTACACGAAATCGTGACGCTCCAGTGACTGAACCTTTTGATGTTTGTTAGCAATCGGTCGGCACACATTGTTATACTCGTTGGAAGTTTGGAGCACCACATATTTGTTTATCACCGGTCATGTAAGATCATAACTATGACTGGATTTTGAATATTTTTTAACCGTGCTACGGATCTCGACTGACTGCAGCGGAAAGAATAAACAAATTCATGTATATAAGCTACAAAAATGCAAAAATCTCTCCCTAAATCCAGTCATAAAAAAAACGCAACTTTTTTTTTTTGAGATAAAAAAAAATGCAACTGCAAATCTACAGTAAACCACGACAGCAAAAAGGTCCGATTGGCCGGAAAGTTTCCGCGAAAGGAAAATCTAGAAGCCGAAACCATCTCAAGGCCCATCCATGCATCCAAAGGCCCACGCCCCAAAATTCCGGCGCACCCATCACTCGGTAGCGAGAGGACTGGGACTGGGAGTCTGGGAGCCAGCCCTAACAACCGAACACGCCGCCGCCGCAAGTCTTGACTTGTTCCTCCCAGCGAGCAACGGCGAGCGGCCGCCGCCCACCATCGCCGACGACTCCCAGTACGTCTCAGTCGGCCAACCATTTCATCTCTCAAGCTTACATGCTAGATTTGTCCTTTGGTTGCATTCGTCCCGAGATCCATCCATCCATCTCTCGCCGGCTCGCCGCTAGCAGTTGTGTTCAATTGGGTCGCCGGCGTTAGCGTTGCAAACTGTAATTTATGCCGAACGAGTTTTGGCCATGCGCATCTTTGTTGCTCGGTTGGAAATCAGTATGGGTCTTGTTGTGTCAGCTCAAACAGCATGGCTTCTGAATGAGTAATCTTTCTTGATGTTTGAGTTTGTATTTTAATTTTTTTAATGAAAATAGACAGTATCAGATGAAGAATCGAGATGATGCATAAGTATATTTGCTGCGATCCCTTGTGTTGGCATAAGTTAATAATTTTGGAAATATCATATTGTCCCTTATTATTATGAGTTCATGTTTGAAGCCAAACTTGGGGTCTATTTATGAATTCATGCCAAAATGGTAGACAAACATGATATTGAAATCATTTCACTTGATAAACCTATGTGGTAGCCAAACATGATTTTTCAGCTGGGAATTCAATTTGGCCAAATGAAATGATATCCCAAAAGTGCTTTCATTCCATTTTACGCCAAATGAAATGAAATGAGGGGTGCCAAACGAGCCCTTAGTGCTCCTGTGAACTGTTCATACCATCAAATCTACCATGCTGTTGAACTCTGCAAGAAAACCACTGATTAGGTTTTCAATCTTCTGATTCCTACTTTCAGCTTTACCGGAATTGTAGGATAAAGTGTTCACCAAGTATTGTCGGGTTGAGCTGATTGAACAAAATTACATCTCACTAACACTTCCATCATCTTAGGACTGCATATCATGTTACTCTGTTCTGTGATTATGTCTCCTCTCGTGCTTCAGCCAGTTCAGTGCTTTTTAATTGTTTCAGTTGCTGAAATGATTTCATCGCAGCCACGGTGATTTCCGTTTTTGGTAGTTCAGGATCCAGATGCTACTGGCAGAGGTGCTCAGAGCAGGAGCATACGTCGCTAGGGTTTCTCGACACAAATGCCCAGTATATACACTATACCACTAGCAAAATTCATCTTTACCGGTAGCACTTTACTTGTGAAATGCATGTCCTTTAAGATGATTTTTTGCTTGAGAGGTTGTGTAGATAGTTAGTACTCCCTCAGTTCCAAATTGTAAGATGTTTTAGGCTTTTTCTAAAACGCATGTATCTTTTAATGTGTAGGATCGGAGCAAAATGAGTGAACCTACACACTAAAAGGCGTCTAGATACATGTGTTACAGAAAAAGAACATCTTATATTTTGAAACGGAAGGAGTATTTGATTGGCTGCTGTGTGGGCACTTCCATTTGTCCTGTGATGGCCCATGCCCTTCATTTCTTTTAACTTTCGTACGGTTCTCTGCCATATATCTTCGTACAGTTGACTAAACTGCGAGCTTATAAGTTATAATATCTTGCTTCAGATTCAGGCTGCAAGGTTTTTCTGCATTACTTCTACTCCTGTTCCTCGGTTCGGAAAACGCCAATATCTGGACAACATCAGCAGCCTAAGATCTTGCCACTTCAATCAATCTCGGTGGATAGCCATGGCAACCGCCCTCGCCAATGGCGATTCGCAGAACAGCCTTCAGAGGAACTACCAGGTTGTCGTTGCTGCTACGCGTGACATGGGCATTGGGAAGGATGGGGACTTGCCGTGGACGCTTCCTATCGACCTTAAATTCTTCAAGAATGTTACACTGACTACGTCCGACCCTGTGAAGAAGAATGCAGTTATAATGGGGCGGAAATCCTGGGACAGCTTACCACTTAAAGCAAGGCCGTTACGTGGTCGTTTGAATGTCATATTGACTCGATCTGGTAGTTTTGATTTTGCAACGGCCGAGAATGTTGTTATCTGTGGAAGCATGAACTCTGCCCTAGAACTTCTAGCATCCACTCCATATTGCTTGTCAATCGAGAAGGTTTTTGTGATAGGGGGTGGGCAGATACTGATGTGAGTTATCGCCTTTTCCAGGAACCTACTGTAACTGTGCCATGTTCCATGTATTCAACTGCATTGCAGTGCTATTGACCCTTTCTGCAAAATCGTTCTGCAGGGAATGGCTGAATGCACCTGCATGTGAGGCCATCCATATAACTGACATCGAGTCAAACATTGAATGCGACACTTTCATTCCCCCAATTGACTTCTCGGTGTTCCAGCCATGGTGTTCATCTTTGCCAGTGGTTGAGAACAACATTAGGCATGCTTTTGTGACCTTTGTCCGTGTGAGAAGATCAGTTTCCGAATCTCATGACTCGAATGGCAAGGCGTCAACTGAACATGATACCAAGAGTAACAAGTTTGAAATCGATAACTTCTCTTTTCTCCCTAAGATGATATTCGATCGCCATGAAGAGTATTACTACCTCAACCTTGTTGATGATATTATAAGGTGTGGTGCTCAGAAAGGTGACAGGACTGGGACAGGGATATTATCTAAATTTGGTTGCCAGGTATTTCTCTATTTTTCCTTAATATTTAGTTTGGTAAAAACATAGAATGAACTTTGTCTTTCTTTTTCCTATTAATTAGATGCGGTTCAACCTAAGGAAGAGCTTCCCCTTGCTGACAACAAAGGTATGCATCTATTGCACTGAACTGTCATTTCGAGAATTGGCTGTTTTTTACTAAAGAAATGGACATAACAAAAAAAGAAACAAGGCAAAGGAGTGATTAGAAAATTGCAACTGTTTCCCCAGTTTTCCTATCTTCCTAGTTATTCAAACCTAGTGTCAATGCATGCCACCTAAGTTGCTGCCGCTTTCTCTATTTTGCGATGTTTACTTGTATATCGAATTGAATATGATGCTGCTGTACTTTCAATCTAATTATAATTGCATAGGCTCAATCGACAGAACTTGTGCAGCGTTTGTACTTAGTAATTAAGTGGAATTTTTTTGCATTATATGATTTGTACAGTAATCATCTAGAAACAGCTACATCTCTCACTAAGGAAAAATAAGCTTGTATGATGTATTAAGTTGCCACTTCTGACCCTTCACTATAGGAATATGCTTATCCTTTCATTATTTCAGTAGTGATGATGGTGACTGCTGATACCGTGATACTTGGGCACTGCTGCACAACACTGTTAATGCCCTTACACTATCTTGTCACGCCTTGAACTGTGAATTGAGAGCTTTGGTATTCCCCTTTTGTTTTAATGAATAATATAATAGCATCTTCTCTTTACCAGAGGGTGTTTTGGCGTGGTGTTCTTGAAGAACTGCTGTGGTTCATCAGTGGCTCGACTAATGCAAAGGTACTTCTTAAATATTCTGTTGGTTCTGCTCCTATCATTTTTTATTATCTTACACTCAATACTTTGGTCACATATATCATGTTTATGCCCCAGGCTGTATCCACAGACAAGAACACACCGTAAAAAAACTTGTGCTCACCCTGTGCCCAAACTGTCCATGACTAACAATTCCCATGGATTTACATTATTTGCAAGAATGGGATCATTGTGTCTGTCAACTTTATATAACCTGTACACTTGCAAGCTTGGGTGCATGATCTCTTGCCTTGAATGACTTTTTATGAATCTTTGTTTCATTAGTTGCTTTCCATGGCTAGTTGGGAACTTCAGATTGCTGCATTGAGATGTTAGGGAATATGTTATGACCGGTTTGCACTATACCCGGAAGAGGCCCAATAGTGGGCCGGTTTAGGGGCTTGGCCCAACTTATCTAGGATTTTGATTAGCTAGACTATTATATAAACACATGTAATCCCTACGTATCAAACAAGCAATAAACATATTTGTTGCCGACTCCCTCAGGAGTCGGAGTTCCTAAACCCTAGCCGCCTCCCTGCGCCACCGCCGCCTCCTCCCTCCTTGCGCGGCCACGGCGCCCAGCCGCCGCCGTCCGTGCCAAGCTCCTCGCCACCCTTCCTTCCACCCCTACAACCTGCGCCCTAGGCCTGGTAGGACCGTAGCTCCTATCAATTTGGTATCAGATTGCTCAGGATCGATGAAGTCTTCTGGCCTTCCCATCACCTCCGTCGCCGCCACCACCGGCGCGCCAACAACCATCACGGGGGCGCTGCCGATCACCTCGGGACCGGCCGCCTCCATCACCTCGGCGCCGGCACTCGAATCGGCCCCCGTCCTCTCTCTGGCGGAGATGTTGACGGCTATCCGCGATCTGTCCCTGGCGGTCTCGAACCTCCGGGCCTTCCTCCAGGGACCCTACATGCCGCCACCGTCGAGCTCGTCATCACCACCGCCGGCCGCGGCCTTCGCACCGTCCCCGCCGGCCACCGCCTCTCACTAGGGGATCCCGATCACTTAGATCCGGTTCCCGCCCTCACCGTCCCCGCTACCGGCGTGGCTCGACGCGCCCGTCTTCACGACGGCGCGCACCCAGCCGACGTTGCTGCAGCCGTCCGCATCGCCTTCGACCGTCGCCGTCGGTGGACTCGGCGGGTACGCCGACCCTTACGCCAGGGGGTCCCTGGTGCCACACAACTCACCCCCCGCCGTGATGGGCCATCACGAGGGAGCCTACACCGCCGCTCCGCACGTCCAGCAGCTGCCCCGCTTCACCAAGCTAGAGTTCGCCACCTACGATGGCACCGTCGACCCCCTGAACTTGCTCAACCAGTGCGAACAGTTTTTCAGGGGGCAGCGGACACTGCCATCCGACCGCACGTGGATCGCCTCCTACCACCTTCGCGGCACCGCCCAGACATGGTACTACGCCCTCGAGCAGGACGAGGGCGGGATGCCTCCGTGGGAGCGCTTCTGCGACCTTTGCCTCCTTTGGTTCGGCCCTCCGATACGCGGGAGCCGGCTGGCTGAGCTCGGTCGCCTCCCTTCACCTCCTCGGTGCAGGACTTCGCCGACCGCTTCCAGACGTTAGCGTGCCATGCGCCGGGCGTCACGGCTCGTCAGCGCGCCGAGCTCTTCGTCGGCGGCCTGCCCGACCACATCCGCGTCGACGTGGAGATGCGCGACCTACCTTTTACATTCTATGAAAATATCGTGCGAATTCTCATGTTGTGTCTGCAAGTCTTGGAGAATGTTCGTTCAGTTAAGCTCTCAAGAGAATTACATTAATTTTACTCGCTGATTCACACAAATAGCACAAAGCTTCCAAGCTTTTGAAAATCCCAGAGAAATGTTATGTGCTCCCCGGATATGCATGTAGAGTTGTTCTTAGAGACCTCTAATTGATAATTTTGAATTTTCTCTCTGCTTTCTAACCGAAGTAATAGGTTTCTTTGTGTTGCTCGTTTGTGAATGTGGTGTATGCTAGTTAATATGTTGGGTGCATGCTTTGTTAACACTTCCATTTATTGATCATATCTGCAAATCTAGTTTCTGTATCCTTTGAGACCCTGGGTTAAAAAGTTGATACCCCCCCCCTCTCCCCCAACGCACATAGGGTCCAGTGTGTCCTATCTTAATCGAGACAAGTCTTATCCCTCATATCCTGAAAGAAAGTTAATGGTACTAGTTCTGCCAGGTGTATTTGTTAACATTACCAGCACTTCAGACAGAAATATATGTTAGTAGTTCTTAATTTCTTCACATGATGTATTACTTTTCTATTTGTAGGTTTTGCAGGAAAAGGGTATTCATATATGGGATGGCAATGCGTCAAGAGAATATCTTGATAGGTCTATCTCTTGGATATTACCTACTAAAAAACAATGGCCACTACTATTTCTGAGGTCTGATCTACCTGGCAATATTTTGTAGTGTCGACCTAGCAAATAGGGAGGAAGGTGATTTAGGCCCGGTTTATGGATTCCAATGGCGACACTTTGGCGCTGAGTAAGTTTGCATGGCTCCCCCTACATCCTGCACTCTCTCCCATCCTCCCTTGCTACTTCTGTCCCTCTATTCTAAGCAATGCCGATATATACAGATACACAGACATGCATGCTGACTATACTGGAAAAGGTTTTGATCAGCTAATGGATGTGATTGACAAGATCAAGAATAATCCCGACGATCGGCGGATCATCCTGTCTGCATGGAATCCTTCAGATCTAAAAAAGATGGCCCTTCCTCCCTGCCACATGTTTGCACAAGTTAGTATATTTTGTTTTTGCTTTGGTAAAATCTGAGTCTATTTTATTTTGTAAAATCTTAATGGATGTGACCATTAAGATCTTTTTTACTTAATGTCTGGTCATTATGATGTTAAGCCTGGTGAGTGTTATATTCTCCCCTCCGAGTCTATCCTTTTCACAAGTTAATTGGAATGCTGTTGATATGCTTCAATTGTGAATGCTATTGCTTGTGATTCTTGCATGCTACCGATAGATCCTCTAGAGTCTAGATGTTCTTCTGCCTTATAATTTAATATGGTAGGACAATAGTCATTTCTTCTGGTAATTTTAGAGCGTTGGTCATTGCTTGCTTATGTAAAATTATGTCTTGCAGTTTTATGTTGAGAATGGGGAGCTATCGTGCCAGATGTACCAACGCTCTGCAGACATGGGACTTGGTGTTCCATTCAACATTGCATCATATTCCCTTCTGACATGCATGATTGCTCAAGTTTGTGGTATGTTCTTACTCTGGTTAACCGCAAAAGCTAGAACTTAATGTTCAGGCTAAACAATGTTTACTGTTAATAACTTAGTGCCTGGCTATACTGCATGACACTATGCTAATTTTGATTTATGTTGGGAGTAAGTGCCAGGGAAACATTTTGAGGACTTCTCAAACTCAAATACCTTTTTTGCAGTCCGTTGCAATTATTTGTGAATCAGTGTTAGACTGTTTTTTAAGGAAAGAAATAATCAAATGCCACTTATACAAGATATGCCATTAATTTTTATAAGGAAATACCTATTCATATGAATGGGTTTTTAGATATGCCATTAATTTTGTTGCGATTGGTAAGATGCCACACATTCCAGTGTATAACCCATAGAATGCCATTTTGGCCCCTTTAATCCCCAGAGTCTTGGTTGATAGCTAGCCAGGTTATGTAGGTATTTTCTACCCCTTTAATTGTCCCTTTGTCCTCTTGGGTGATAGCTTACCAGGATCTGTGAGTAACAAATGACCAGAATGCCATTTATTTTAGGTGGCTCCTACTCCTGTGAGTGCCATTTCATTAATCTCCCTTCTGCTACACCGTAAACAATTGGTTGCCTCTGTATTATGAATGTTGTTGCAACACATTTTGAGAAAGCGTTTAATTGATGAAATAACAGAGTGTGTGGCTATTCGGCTCACAGGTGCATTTGCACCCATTGTGAGAAAACATGTTTCGAAATGTCAAAAAAATTGAAAAAAAATGTCTACACATACATTCGAACATTTTATGTTCGTTCACAAGTTTTTGGGATGAAAGAACTTTCTACGTGTCCCGTGCAAAAAATACAAAAATGTCCTGTGAATAGTCCTATTCACGTAACATTTTTTGTCTTTTTTATACATGACACATAAAATGTTCTTTTGTCCCGAAAGCTTGTGAACGAACATAAAATATTCGAATGTAGATGTAGATATATTTTTTCGAATATTTTGACATTTCAAAATATGTTTTCACAATGGGTGCAAATACACCCGTGAGCCAAAAGGGATTTCCGAGTATGTCCTCCTGTACGTTGCTTTTTTCCGCCTATTTCTTGCAATTGGTAGGCAGTAGTAATTAGGAAAATATTCACCCATTCTGTGAACTGTACCCTGTCTCTAATGTTTAAGATGCTTAACATCCTTGTTCTATTAACCTGTATTAACGTATCGTGTGTGTATATTTGTGTGGAGGTCTCTCCCCTGGAGATTTCATCCATGTCATAGGGGACGCCCACGTTTACAGAACGCACATTCGAGCTTTAGAGGAGCAGATCCAGAAGCAGCCCAAACCGTTCCCAGTAAGCAGATTTCAATAATCTATTACATTCAGGACCACAAGATTTTCCTGCCTTTTGGTGCTCATGTAGTAAATCTATATGGTCCTTGCGTGCAGATTCTGAAGATAAACCCTTCGAAGAAGGATATTGATTCTTTTGTGGCATCGGACTTCAAGCTAGACAGCTACGACCCGCACAAGAAGATTGAGATGGAGATGGCGATATAGTGGTACCATTTCTTTCTACTTGTAAATGATCCCTTGTTTTTTGTTTTATTTTCTAAGTTTTTTTCCTGTCTATGCACACGCCTGGCACTCATTCGGCTCATGTTTCTTATTTTGCAGGTGGCTTTAGCACCCTTGGTCCGAGTTTGGAAACATTAATCCAACTGCTATAGTATCAGAATATCGCACCGGCTTCTTGTTGGGAGGTGCTGAAAGTTCATTCTGAGGTGTAATTGTACTCGAGTTAGACCGTGTATCCTTACTCTAGAAAACTATGTGTCCCCTTTTATTTGGAGCATAGTGGTGACTCAAAACGTGGGGAGCTGTTTGAGTGTTGAAAGGGCCAACTGGTTTGTGCCTCGCGATGTGATCGATATACTGTATACCCATTAGACCTGAACTTGTAGGAGATCCGCATCAAGAATTTTTTTCAGGAACACATTGAAAAAGACTTTTGCTATGTCTGGGCCACCATGAAGTGATTTTTCTGCAGTAGCCCTTATGGCTTCTGGGCCTAGCTGGGCTATTCTATCCCACGCCCACCACCGCGACAGAGCTCTTCCTTTTCTCATATATTTGCTCATATATTTTCTGTTCAGCGATTCTGTGTGGACTCTATTGTTTAGTCATGTAGATGTTTTATTATGTCCTGGTTAGCAAGCGATTGTTAGATCTTCCACAATTTCTTCAATTATTTCCCTTCTCCCATTGACGCCGACCCAGTTGGCCGATCATCTAGCCAGTCCTCTCTTTGCTTTTTTGTTTGAACATTAAGATGGGAAACATATTCCATGGACAGTATACCATTCCTCTTGTCACTGGCGAAGGACGAAAAAAATCTAAGGTCTGGTGAACTCTAATGCATTAAAAAAAGTTGATGAAAAAAACAAAAATTTCTCGACATAATGATTATAAACAGTTAATACAATGGTAACAAAAACATATTTAAATCGAATTAGAACATATAAACGTATTAATAAAGAAGCTCTACCTTCCTTTTGAAAACCTTTTTTCATCCTTATACCATTTAGGTAGAAAGGATGTCTTGTCTCTATTTAGCGGGAAATTATGCCGAGTTGGTTGTGTTGGAACATTCTTTAAGTAAGCAAATCTAATATCTTATCTAACATTGGGAGCAAATTCATCAACTTCAACACAAAGCCTTGGATCAAGTTTTATATACTCTATGTTATCAGTTATACCTCTAGCTTCTAGAATCACAATATTCTCTTTCACTTGGCTTCAGTGGAGTCTACCACTTGTTCCGTGTCGTGGCCATAGAATTTCTTATCCTTCTTTCCACTTCTTGCTCTTCTTCTTGGCCAACATTTACACTTTCATGAGTGCTTGATTTAGATCTCTTGATCTGTCTGTTCCATAACTATTGTAAATCTACAACTGAATTATAGAAAACAAAATCAAATTTTCTTCAATATTTCAATCCTAATTGAGTTCAATTGACCACAAAATAATAAAAAATTATACCCTCCCCCTTTATAGCTGCAGATTGCTTCTCCTTCTTGTCCATCTAAGAGTGTGAGACCTGCGACGGGCGGACCATGATGAGATCTGAGAAACCATGATGAAAATTTACAATTTTAGGTGTTGTCCGGGTGTACCTGCGGCGGCGGGTCAGTCCTGCGTCCGGCCGAAGGAGGAGTCACAAGACAAAGAAGGGAGCCGCCGCTCACCCGATCGGGAGGACAGACTGCATCACAACTATCCCGCCTAGGCGCGTCCCGTACTCCCGTTCGTCTTTCGTCGCGGTCGCGGTTGCGTGGTTTGATCGGGGCCAGGATCGATCAACGATCGATCAGGATCGGGACTGAACCGTTCAGTCTGAACGTGAACAACAGGTCGGGAGACGGTCCAACTTGTGGTCTTTTCCTTTTGTGCGGCCCAGCTAAGGCCTAGGATGCCTGAAATCCATCTAGTGCGGCCCATTGTATCAGATTTCTTTGTTTTTCTTCAGATCGTATAATATTTGCTGAAAAATGTATGTATAACGGACATAGGCATATATATATACGTGATTTTTTTGTAGAAAATCAAGGTAGGGCAGATGCCATACCTTGCCCAAAGGGAAGCTTCGTCCCTGCCTCTCGTAGTGCCACACCCAGCTATCTTACATCCTTCTCATACTGAGTGGTATAGATCATACGATATCAACATCCATTTGAAGGAGGTCTCGCTTCCATGTCATAGAAGTGTTGGGTCACAACTTGCACCTGAAGAATACACCCGCCGGTGACATTGTCAACTAGGATCTGAATCGGATGATTTGCAACTATTGGTGGGGTTCGAAGGAAGGAAAACGAAGAACGCATTGGAAATCCTGGGAAGCTCTAACGCATCCGAAAAACAAGGGGCCCTAGGGTTTAAGGACTTTCGGTTGTTTAACCAGGCTCTCCTTGCCCGCCAAGCCTGGAGATTGCTAACAAAGTCGGAGAGCATGTGTGCTACAATTCTTAAAGCACGACATTACCCTAATGGTCGTCTGGAGGACACTGTTTTTGCAGGTAATGCATCGTCGACTTAGCAGGCGATCCACCATGGGCTGCAGCTACTCAAGAAAGGGCTCATCTGGAGGGTTGGCAACGACGACCAGATAAGAATCTGGCGAGACCCGTGGCTGCCGAGACCGGATTCATACCGGCCGATCACAGCGCGTGGGAACTGCAGATTGAGGAAGGTGGCCGAACTGCTCTCGACAACCGGAGAATGGAAGCTGGAACTACTGCACAAATTCTTCTCGCCGATCGATAATGCAGTGATTACCAAGATTAAAGCTTCTCCACACTGGGAAGGTGATGTGCTGGAGGTATGTTCATGGTCAAGAGCGCCTACAAGCTTGCCTGGGATGATCTTCATCGCACATCTACGTGCGCCACGAGCAGGGCACCGGACGGCAACCGCGCCGTCTGGGACACGGTGTGGGGGTGCCCTGCTCCCCCAAAGGTACGCGTGTTTGCTTGGAGGCTGGTTACAAATTCCCTAGTGACAATGGAAAATAAAAAGAGGAGGAACATGGAGATCTCTGACATATGTACTCTATGTGGCATGGAATGTGAGGACACATACCACACATTTTGCAGGTGCCCCATGGCGCGAGCTCTCTAGGAGGCGATGCGGGAGACCTGGCCACTACCAGAGTTCATACCTAATACTGGCAAAGAGTGGTTGTTTCAAGACCTAGACAAAGCATCGATGCAAGAGAGGCTGATGATGTTGATGACGTTCTGGCGCATATGGCATGTGCGAAATGAGATAACCCATGCGAAGAAGGCGCCGCCAATAGAAGCATCTCGGTTTTTCCTCTGTGGCTACGTGAACTCGCTCCTAGTAATCAACCAAGACCCTATGGCCGACCACACAAAGGGAAAGACGGCCATCGAGCACATGGGAATGGAGCCCAAGAGAAGAAGGAAACCACAGGTGGGGGTGTCACAAGTTAACACGGAGAGGAAGTGGACTAAACCCCCACCGGGATGGGTGAAGTTGAACATTGATGGATCCTGGAAGGAAGGTGAACGCAAGGGTGGAACATGCATGATCCTCAGGGATGCGGGCGGTGGCATCATCTTTGCCGCATGTCGGTACCTTTTGTCATGCGATAACCCTCTTGAGGCGGAGTTCCTAGCTTGCAGGGAGGGCCTAGCGCTGGCACTGGAGTTTTCAGATCAATCCATCATTGTGGAGAGTGATTTCCTGGAGGCGGTAAACATGATTAATGATAGCTCCTGTAATCGCTCGGAGGCTGCAGTCTTGGTGAATAACATCAAAGGCTTGTGCAAGGCTGGGAGAGTGTGTCATGTTCGGCACATTAGGAGAGAGTTGAACGAGGTGAGCCATTCTCTATCCAAGTGGGGATATACTTCCTAGAGCACCAAAGTCTGGCTTCGCCATGGTCCAGATATTATTAGAATGGCTTGTAATCAGGATGATACTCCCTTTCCTTGATTAATAAATATCCCTATTCGCAAAAAAAAACTAGGATCGTTAGATACCGCTCCGCTTGCATCTAACGGCTATAACTTAATTCTTGTTTCAATTTAAGCTTGCTGAGTTTCATCAAGTTGTAATATTTGAACTTGTTGCATCGCGACTCTCCTAGGTACTCTATATAACCGTGGAGAGTGGCTGGATGGGTGGTGCGATATAAGAAACCCTAACTTTTCTTGTATTACTTTCACGTTCTTCCTTTCCAAGTTATTTTCTTTATTTGCATCTACACAATTTCCAGTTTTGTTCTTCCAATTATTACCACTTATTGAGCTCCCGTGCCTCAATTCCATGTTTTGGACCTGTTTCCGATCAAACGCCATCTTCTCATATGGTTTCTTCTCCTCCGTTGTTGTATGATTCTCCACCTTTAGCATCGATATATTCCCCATCTTCTACACCTCCGATGATTTATTCCCGCCCCCTTTTCCTTTTCACTATGCTTGTCATCCATGTGTTGTGGATGACTCTACTAGCGTGCATTCTACTTCGGGTGTGTAGTCTTAGTCGGCTTATGTTCTTCGTCCTCGACTTTGCCCTCTACTATTCCCCTGGCCTCTCTAGTATTTCTATTGTCCTTGAGCCGACTTCTTATCGAGATGTTGTTTCTCACCCTAAATGGCAGAGTAGATTGTTGCACTTGAGCGTGCTAACATATGGGATCTGGTTCCATTTCCTCCATGTTTTCATCCCATCACATGTAAGTGGGTGTATAAGATTAATACTCTATCTGATAGTTCTCTTGAGCATTACAGAGCTCGTGTTGTGTCTCGTGGCTTTAGCAGAAGCATAGTCGTGATTATGATCAGTATTTTGCTCATGTGGCCCATATGATCACTATTCGCAGACTCCTTGCCGTGGAATCTATTCGCCATTCGTATGTATGTATCAGCTTGATGTTAAGAATGCCTTTCTTAATGGTGACTTGTTTGAGGATGTTTATATGCAACCACCACCTGGGTATTCGGTTACTCATGGAATATCTGTTGTCTTCACTTCTTTCTCCATGGCCTTAAGCAAAGCCCCCTCCTCCTAGTTTGAGCTCTTTGCCTTTGTGGTATCTGCTGCTGTTTTTTCGCCTAGTGCTCATGATCCAGCGTTGTTCGTCCACCTTTCTTCTCATGGTCGAACTCCTTTTCTTCTTTATGTTTATGACATGATCATCACTAGTGACGACTTTGAGTACATTGCCTTTTTCAAGGGTCGTCTTAGTGAGCAATTTCTTATGTCTGATCTTGGTTCTCTTTGCTACTTTCTTGGGATTGAGGTTTCTTCTATCTCTGATGCCTTTTTTATTTCCCAAGAAAAGTATATTCAAGATCTTATTTCTCGTGTTACGCTTCGTTGATGAGCGTGTTGTTGAGACTCCTATGGAGCTCAATGTTCACCTCTATGATTCTGATGGTGATCCCTTGTCCGACCCTACATGTTATCATCATCTTGTTGAGAGTCTTGTCTATCTAACTGTCAATCGTCTGAATATTTCATATCTTGTCCACATTCTAAGTCAGTATTTTTCTACTCCAACTTTGATCCACTATAGTCACCTTATGCATGTTCTAAGATGTCTTCATGGAACGATATCTCACCATCTTTTCTTCCCCTGTTCTTGGTCGTTACATCTCCAGGCCTATCCAGATGCTATGTGGGCTAGTGATCCTTCATATCGCCGCTCATTTTCTTCTTACTGTTTTGTTGATGGTTCTATTGTTGCTTGGAAGACGAAGAAACAAACTGGAGTTTCCCTTTCGAGTGCAAAGACTGAGCTAGGAGGTATGACTCTCTTGACGGAGTGCGGTGACCCAGCATACCACTGCATGTGTAGTACACTATAGTCGTTGACATGACATCCACAGAATACCGTTGAAAGAACATGTGGGCCCCCATGTGTGGTTTTGGTAATTAATGACAATCTTTATGGACTAATGTGTGTATTAAGTTATACTTGTAGGATTTGTCCATTAGCATCGCTTGGAGCATGTGTTGGCTTCAAGGTCGATGAAATGAGAAGAAGATGTGTTGTGCAAGCTCAAAATGCACCATCTATAGAAGATCTCATGTTTGATGCTTGCCATTCTCGGTGATCATGGATCGATGATGAGGAATTAAGAAATGCGTTACATCTTGAGAAGGGCAAGATCGTCTACATCAAGCTCAAGTGGAATGCTCAAGGCAAAGGTATAATCTTGATAGGTTTTCCCTTTTGCCGGTCTCATATTGTTAGTAGGAGACTGGGTTTAGGATAGATAGCCGTACTATCAATAGGGGCTCTCGAATGAGTAACTCGTTCACTTTGTTCGGAGAGAGCTCAAACCTTTGCATATTTGCATCATCATATTTGGTTGTTATTTGGTCTTATCCATGTGAGGATATAGAGCTTGTGGTAATCTCCATAACAAGCTCTTGTTCATCAAAATCGGATCTTCCGTTTGTATCTTGTTGCGATTTTGATCTTGGAAGCTTTTCAGTTTCTCACCAAGTGAGGTATCTCACATTATTATGCATGATACATTCTCACTTGGTGATAACCAATATTTTCACCTTTCATAGGGTAGCTCATGTCGTCATTTTCCAACGCAGTTGGAATCGGGTCAATCGGAGTTACCAATCAAAAGTTATAGAGGTTTGAATTTTCCTAGGTACCAAAATGCGGTAGTACCGCATTTTAGTACCTGGCGCGGCAGTAGGTTTTGGAAAGTTGCCAAATGCCACTGCCCTCCTAGGTACCAAAATGCGGTAGTAGTACCGCATTTTAGTACCTAGCACGGCAGAAGGTTTTTTACTTAGTCATTTTGATCTATCCTCCCTTGCTGGACTATGATGTTTCTTTGCATGATATTGTAGAGGTTGTTTTCCTCTTCGAAACGAGCCCAAGATCATCAAAATCGGAGTCCGAATGCAAAAGTTATGGCTGTTTTCGTTCTGTGATGACCGGTAGTACCGGACCAGGATCCGGTAGTACCGTATTTTGGTACCGGGGAGCGCAGAGAAAAATGAGTTTGGAGCCCCAGGAACCCCAGGAGCCCCAGGAAATGTCCGGTAGTGCCGGGAAAGTCCGGTAGTACCGGGAAAAAGTCTGGTAGTACCGGGAATCGCGTTTTTGGGCTGCAACGGTTGGATTTTGGAGGGACCTATATAAGGGGCCTTCTTCCCCATATGGTTCCTTAACCATTCTTGCAAGTTTTCCCCTCCATTGTTGACCTTCTTGAGCTTGCTTTCTCTCAATCCCTCCGATGATTCTTGCATAGTCTTGAGGGATTTGAAAGAGGAGATCTAGATCTACAATCCCACCAATCAATCTCTCCTCTAAGTGAGGGGAACATATTGGGATCTAGATCTTGGAGTCTTTTGTGGATTTCCTCCATTGTTCTTCCTCTCTTATTCCCCCATAAGCTTTTGTAGCTTTGGTGGAATTTGGGAGAGAAGGATTTGAACACCTTTGTGGTGTTCTTGCCATTTGCATTTGGTGCATCGGTTTGTGTTCTCCTCGGAGGATTTGGTTTGAGTTACTCATTGGAGCTTGTCCCTCTTGGGTTCTTGGAACCCTAGACGGTTTTGTGGCCTTGGTGGCATTGTGGCCTTTTCTGGCATTTGTTGGTATCCTCCAATTAAGTTGTGGAGAAGTTCCCCAACCTTGTGAGAGGTTCCGGTTGCCACCGACAAGTGCACCGATAGTGGAAGCGTGGATCGATCCCGTTGGGGTGAGATTCACCGGAGAATAAGGGAGGCCTTTTGTGGCGTTGGTGGTTTGATACCACCCCCTCTCCAAACGAGACGTACTCCATGTTGGGAGGAACTCGGTAAAATATCGGTGTCCCCGCGTGCCTCGGTTATCTCTATACCCGAGCTCTTTACTTATGCACTTTACATTGTGATAGTCTTCGCGCTTGAAGTAATATATATCTTGCTATCACTTTGTTGCTTGTATTGCTTAGCATAAGTTGTTGGTGCACATAGGTGAACTTTAGTTGTTCTAGGTTGTGCTTAACAAAGTAAACACTAGTTTTATTCCGCCTTTGTTGAGCCACTCTAGGAAAAGTTTTAATCTCCTATTCACCCCCCCTCTAGGCGACATCCGTATCCTTTCAATTGGTATCAGAGCCCGGTCTCTCATTTTAGGCTTCACCGCCTTGAGAGTAAAGATGTCGGCTAGAGGATTAGTGCACAATGACATGTTCATATTCGATGGCACAAATTATGATATATGGAAAAATCGTATGCTTATTCATTTTCGGGACATGGACCCAAATTTGGAGCGTATTGTAGATATAGGTTTTTCTCCTCCTATGGATTTAAAAAATCTATCTTGTGAGGACGAGAAAAACTTATATCTCGATGCTCAAGCTTCTAATGTGCTTGTTAATGCTTTGAGCTATGTAGTTACCTCCTCAATCATTCCTTTTTGGAGCGCTCATGAGTTATGGACAAAACTTCAAGATAAATATGTTGTGTCCAACATTATTGAGGATGATTGTGTTGCTTCCACTTCCGGTCGAGATGAGTTCTCATCCTCTACCACTTCACCAACATGTGACTTTTCACAAGGTAATGATATGGTGAGTGGTGATAGAAATTGCAATTTGGATAGTGTGCTTACTATTTGTAATCCATCATCTCTATCTAGTTGCAATGATCTATCTTTGGACTTTAACACTTCTAGCACTACAAACTCCTTACATGCTTGGGTTAATAGTCCTTGCATATCATGTAGAAATGACTTGAATAAATCTCATGATGATATGCTCATGTTGTCTTGTTGCCATGATAAACATGCTTCTATTTCCTCTAGTGCTTGTGTTGCTAACCATGTAGAGGAAAATGAAGATTCTATGGGCCAAGACAAGGTCTTGAAGAGAGCTACAAGTGCAATCTCATCATCACCTTCCTCCGGTTCTCACATATGCCTTATGGATAAGGGAACAAAGTTAACCTCTTTGAATCCCATTATATCTCATGATGATGATGATGAGGTTGAGAATGATAATGATGATTATAGAGGTAAGTATGATATTACCTCTATTAAGAAAATGGGAGAGGTTGTCTATAGCGCTCTCTTCAAAAATAAAATTGCTTCCTCCAACTTTCTTGAAATCTTGAATTGTGCCATAGAAGGCAATGATCTTATTGAGGAGCAAGAAAACTTAACTGATGAAAAGTTTGCACTTGAGCGTGAGTATTCTAATGAAGTTGCACAACTAAAGGACTCCCTTTAAGAAGAACAAACCACCAAAGAATCTCTTGAGGAGACTTTTACTCTAGAATTATCTAGAGTAAAGGAATACCATGATAGAGAACTTGCGGTGGCAAACTCCTTCAAGATTAAAAATGATGAACTTGAAGGTGCTTATGCTAAACTCCTTGAGGATTTTGAGCACCTCAAAAATGGCTCTAGGGTCATAAAGGGTGAGCTCATCAAACTCACCGAGTCACATGAGCAACTTAAAGCTTCATATTCTAAAGAGCTTGCCAAGTTGCCCTCACCTCTTGCTAATAATGATGATGCTTGTGCTACTAACTCTATGTCTTGTGAAGCATCTATTTTAAAGGAGAATGTTGAGCTAAAGGCTCAACTTGCTTTGCTAACTAGCAACTATGGGAAGTTAGAAGAAAGCCATGGTAAGATCTCAAGCTCACATGAGGATCTCTTAGTTTCCCATGGTAGGCTAAAGTTGGCTCATGAGGCCATCATGTCAATGGTAACATCTAGTGGGCCTCATGTGGACATTAGCACTATATCTACTCCAAATGTTATATTGCCATGTGCTAGTCCTTGTAATTCATCCCCTCATAACCATGCTATATCTCGTGATGAATTACATTCCTTGCCTTGTTGCTCTAATAATGTAGCATCTACTTCCTCTAGTACTTTTGTTGAAACTAACCATGTAGAGGAAATCAAAGAGCTCAAGGCTCAAGTCACTTCTTTGAAGAATGACTTGAAAAAGGGTCATCAAGGGAAGGTCGCACTCAACAAAATCTTGAGTGTGCAAAAATCCCCTAATGACAAGAGTGGGCTTGGATTAAACTCCAATGTCAAGAACAAGTTCACTATCAAGTTGAAGCACAAGGACAACAAGAATAATGGCCAAGATCAAGTCAAGAATCCGGCCAACATTGTTTGCTTCAAGTGTAAGGAAGAAGGGCACCATGTTAGATCTTGCCCATTGAAGAAAAAGCCTCTTAGTGTGAAGCAACAAGGGAAGCGGCCTCAAGCTCCACCTCAAGTCATTAATGGGCCTCTTCCTAAGAGGACTACTCGAGCACTTCCTCGAGTTGTGGCTTCACCTAAGAAGAAATATGGCAAGAGTAGAACTTGCTACATATGCCATGAGAAGGGGCACATTTCTTCCGCATGCACTATTGGTAACTCCTCATCCCATCCTATCTTGATTGATGATTCTTATTCTCTTTGTAAGGATGAGGTTGGCAATGTGTTTGCCAAATTTGTTGGTGCTCAATGTGGTGTCAAGAAAAGAACCATTTGGGTTGACAAGCCTATTGTGACTAACCTCTTAGGACCCAACTTGGTTGGGGACCAACAAGCCAAAACTTGATCAATAGGAGTGTTTGTTGGAGGGCATTGGAGTCTTGGCTACATTATGAGGAATTGAGGGATCTTCATCAATTATTATTGTTGTCAAGCCAAGCCATTTGGATTATCATGATTATATTATATTTCCAATGTTCCTCCTTGCGGTAACATATGCTAAACTCTTTACATTTGAAAGTTACTTGCCCCTTGTGCATGTGTTGGTTTTGTATCTTCCATGCTTTTGTACATGTTGTGCTATCCACTTAATTATCTTGAAGTATCAAGCATATTTGTGTGTGATTAGGTGGCACACCATGTATGTGTGTTTCTTATGTTTGAGCCTTTCTTGGTTATATTTGGTATCTTATTTGGCTCTTGTGAGAAATTAATGGATTATCCCATTTTGGGGGGAGTGTTATGCTTGGGCATTCCACAATCCTAAAATTGTGTGTGCATGAGGAATACCACCTAGTATTTATATTGGATTATTGTCTAGTATCTATGTGGTATAATTCTCATGGGAAATTTTAGTTTTATAATGTCCATTAATTATATCTATTTGTATTATTTTGCCTCGCGTTGGTTTTAGAGTAGTATCACATTATGGGGGAGTCATATGCTTAGTGCATATTACAATCCTAGAAAATGTGAATATTCGAGGTTGTGTCACTTAGAATTGATATTGATAATTATCTAGCGCCTATGTGACACATTTTCTCATACAAGTTCCAATTTGCTTGAATGCCTTTATTGATCATATTTTGGACCTTGTATATGAGAGTGGTTCTTGGTATGTGTTTCCTCGTATTTAGATATATACATCATCATGGAAACCATTTGCTTCAAGTTACTCTAATCACTAGTGATTGTGCAACTATTGGAAGCTACCAAGAATCTTGTTCGAAGTATCATGCTTAATTCTTATATTTAGTTATATGCTTCTTATTGTGACTATGATCTTGGATATCCATGCAAGCTACCTTGGGAAAATTATTCCCAATATTTCTCGTCCTTTGACAATGAGTACTAAATTATGGTAGAATTTATTGATCATATTCACTTTGGCCTTTGCTTAATATTATTCTATCTTTGGCCAAGTAAATGTATTGTGTGCTCCCATGTATTCCTTACTACTTTTGGATCCTTTTATTTTTATTGGTATCCTCTTGTGTTTTATTTAATGTAGGTAGTAGTGATGATCTCATTTGTGTGCATTTTGCATTCAAAACCAAAAATTCTATATAATGTACTACTTATGGGTGAGCTCTTCTATATTATCTAGAACAATCCTTTTATGCTTCTTTGTTTGATCCATATTGAGTTTTATGTGCTTGGATGCTCAATCTTTTCGTTTTGGTATTTTGTGCCATCATGAAAAGCTTGGGGAGTTTGGTTTCTTGTTGGAACCTTGCTCTTTTTGGGAGTTGGTTTTGTCTCATTCCTTGTTTCATGTTTTGTCCAATTTTAGAATGAGATAAATCCCTGAGCATTTGTGTTTTCATATATCTTTTGCTCTTTGGCTTTTGCCTAGTTCATTTGTTGAACTTGTGATCTTTCATGTGTTGAATTGGTTCTTTGATACAATTTGGACATCGTTTGTCATGTCACACTCTTATGTGTGCAATCTCGATTTACTTGGTATTTTTGTTCAAATTGTATCTCCTTTTTGGTTCTTGAAATCTTTATGCATGCATATTTACTATATGTTTATATTATGGCATGCTTGCTTACTTTGATCCAATATATAAGGGAAACTCCACCAATTCCCTTCGTCTAAGTTGTGTATGAAATTCAATTTCATATTAATATGCACATATTTATGTGGAGTCTCTCCTATGTATTGTAGTTGCACTAACTACTTTGGACCCAATAAGGTTGGGGACCATTTTGTACTTAAATGTGTTTTAGGTACATTGGAGATATATTGGATGCTTTTCTCTCAAATCTTGAAAAAGTGGTGCATTAATGAAAATTGGAGGCAAGCTATAGGATGATCAATGAATTCATATCCTCTACATCCTACCAATTATATCTCGGTAACAAGTATCTCTTTCTCATGCATATTTATCTTGCTTCCAACCTTTTGTAGGTTGCATCTTGGCATGAATTGTTGTAGTTGTATTTGTGTGGTTCTAGCCTTGGTTTTAAGATAACTCTCTATTGTAAATGTGTATAAGTTGAGATGAGTGCATTTATTTGGGACTATACAAAATCATGCATATGATCCACCAATCCCAAATATGTCAATCTATCAATTTTATTGCCCATCCTTTCCTCAACTTCTCTCATGTGCAATAGTGAGATTTTGCTAGTTTTAGTGATACTTGTTGCCTTTCTCCATATATTCCAACTTTCTCCTTTTTCCCTTGGTGATAGTTGTAATATATGTAGTGTGTTGGTGTTTGAAGTTCATTAATGTACAATAAGATATATTTGAGCCTTTGGCCATGCTTTGAAGCAAAAATCTTATTGGTATATATTATGACTTCATTTTTGCTTTTCATATGCCTTCTTGTATATCTTCTTTATGTGTGCATATTTCTTTGTTGGCATATGTCTCTGTGATGTTTTCCACTTATAGACATATACACATATGAGAAGATAATTTTTTGTTGATTTTTTATCCTTGGAGACTACCTTTCTATTCCTTTTGATTCTCCAGTGGCTTCCAAATTTAATTTCCTATGAGTGTTAGTTCCTCTTGTTTTCATATTTGGGCACTCATATTTGTTCTCTCATGCCTTGCATTGTTAAATAAACTTGGATGAGTGAGGATTACATGATTATGCACCTTGTTCCCAAATACAGTTATCATAATTGGTGCATTATCTTTGGGGAGCTCATCTAATTCATTTAATAATGCTCATTTGTCTTATTTCTCATTTATTGCGCCTTAAATGTTTATGGAGAAGTGAGGATTCCATATTTGTGCATTTTTGTATTGAAATACAACGATTCTAAAGTGTGCACAAATCTTGGGGAACTTCTCTATTTTATTTAAGCATTTATTTGATCTTTCATTTGATGTGTTTTAAATGCTTATGGGGGAGCGAGGATTCCTTATTTTTGCAATTTGTATTGAAATGCAACTATTTTAAAGTCTGCACAAATCTTGGGGGCTTCTCAATTTGTTATTTAAAACACTCATCTACTCGTATCATAATATCTTGTTGTTTCCATTTGGACTCATTTGTTGTTTTCAAATTGGTTTGTCGGATCTTGTGATTGCTTGCGTCATTTGTGATGCGTCGTTTTATTTTATTCCTTTGGCAATCTTAGGGTCCTCGATATAGTTCTACTCCCTCCCAAGTATTCATCATTGGATATGTGCGAATGCACATCTTTGGAGGAAATATTACTATATTTGCCTTCTACAACTTGTCACCCATTTCGGCAATCGATGCCAATGGGGAGAAGTTTTATAGGGTTTAGGGGAAATGGTTTATGCTCTGAGTTTGTTTCTAAGCATTTGCCTTTCATGCTCTTGCATCTTTGTTGTTGCTTAGCATGTGGTATATATAGAGGAAACTCCACCAATACTAATGATTGGCAATATATGCAATGAAATTCAAGTTCATCACACATGCATAGATTGTGGGGGGAGTTTGCTCTATATATGGTGGTGGTACCAATATAACATACTTATGTAGTATTGGATATTGGTGTTACCATTTTGTTCATTAAGATTCCTTATATAAACCCTCTTAAAGGGATTGTCATCAATTACCAAAATGGGGGAGATTGAAAGAACATGTGGACCCCCATGTGTGGTTTTGGTAATTAATGACAATCTTTATGGACTAATGTGTGTATTAAGTTATACTTGTAGGATTTGTCCATTAGCATCACTTGGAGCATGTGTTGGCTTCAAGGTCGATGAAATGAGAACAAGATGTGTTGTGCAAGCTCAAAATGCACCATCTATAGAAGATCTCATGTTTGATGCTTGCCATTCTCGGTGATCATGGATCGATGATGAGGAATTAAGAAATGCGTTACATCTTGAGAAGGTCAAGATCGTCTACATCAATATCAAGTGGAATGATCAAGGCAAAGGTATAATCTTGATAGGTTTTCCCTTTTGCCGGTCTCATATTGTTAGTAGGATACCGAGTTTAGGATAGATAGCCGTACTATCAAGAGGGGCTCTCGAATGAGTAACTCGTTCACTTCGTTCGGAGAGAGCTCAAACCTTTGCATATTTGCATCATCATATTTGGTTGTTATTTGGTCTTATCCATGCGAGGATATAGAGCTTGTGGTAATCTCCATAACAAGCTCTTGTTCATCAAAATCGGATCTTCCATTTGTATCTTGTTGCGATTTTGATCTTGGCGGCTTTTCGGTTTCTCACCAAGTGAGGTATCTCACATTATTATAGATGATACATTCTCACTTGGTGATAACCAATAATTTCACCTTTCTTAGGGTAGCTCATGTCGTCCATTTTCCAACGCAATTGGAATCGGGTCGATCGGAGTTACCAATCAAAAGTTATAGAGGTTTGAATTTTCCTAGGTACCAAAATGCGGTAGTACCGCATTTTAGTACCTGGCGTGGCAGTAGGTTTTGGAAAGTTGCCAAATGCCACTGCCCTCCTAGGTACCAAAATGCGGTAGTACCGCATTTTAGTACCTAGCACGGCAGAAGGTTTTTTACTTCGTCATTTTGATCTATCCTCCCTTTCTGGACTATGATGTTCCTTTGCATGATATTGTAGAGGTTGTTTTCCTCTTCGAAACGAGCCCAAGATCATCGAAATCGGAGTCCGGATGCAAAAGTTATGGCTGTTTTCGTTCTGTGATGACCGGTAGTACCAGACCAGGATCCGGTAGTACCGGGGTCCGGTAGTACCGTATTTTGGTACCAGGGAGAGCAGAGAAAAATGAGTTTGGAGCCCCAGGAACCCCAGGAAATGTCCGGTAGTGCCGGGAAAGTCCGGTAGTTTCGGGAAAAGTCCGGTAGTACCGGGAATCGCGTTTTTGGGCTGCAACAGTTGGATTTTGGAGGGATCTATATAAGGGGCCTTCTTCCCCAATGGTTCCTCAACCATTCTTGCAAGTTTTCCCCTCCATTGTTGACCTTCTTGGGCTTGCTTTCTCTCAATCCCTTCGATGATTCTTGCATATTCTTGAGGGATTTGAAAGAGGAGATCTAGATCTACAATCCCACCAATCAATCTCTCCTCTAAGTGAGGGGAACATATTGGGATCTAGATCTTGGAGTCTTTTGTGGATTTCCTCCATTTTTCTTCCTCTCTTATTCCCCCATAAGCTTTTATAGCTTTGGTGGAATTTGGGAGAGAAATATTTGAACACCTTTGTGGTGTTCTTGCCATTTGCATTTGGTGCATTGGTTTGTGTTCTCCTCGGAGGATTTGGTTTGAGTTACTCATTGGAGCTTGTCCCTCTTGGGTTCTTGGAACCCTAGACGGTTTTGTGGCCTTGGTGGCATTGTGGCCTTTTGTGGCATTTGTTGGTAGCCTCCAATTAAGTTGTGGAGAAGTGCCCCAACCTTGTGAGAGGTTCTGGTTGCCACCGACAAGTGCACTGATAGTGGAAGCGTGGATCGATCCCGTTGGGGTGAGATTCACCGGAGAATAAGGGAGGCCTTTTGTGGCGTTGGTGGTTTGATACCACCCCCTCTCCAAACGAGACGTACTCCATGTTGGGAGGAACTCGGTAAAATATCGGTGTCCCCGCGTTCCTCGGTTATCTCTATACCCGAGCTCTTTACTTATGCACTTTACATTGTGATAGTCTTCGCGCTTGAAGTAATATATATCTTGCTATCACTTTGTTGCTTGTATTGCTTAGCATAAGTTGTTGGTGCACATAGGTGAACTTTAGTTGTTCTAGGTTGTGCTTAACAAAGTAAACACTAGTTTTATTCCGCCTTTGTTGAGCCACTCTAGGAAAAGTTTTAATCGCCTATTCACCCCCCCTCTAGGCGACATCCTTATCCTTTCAACCGTTCCATAAATATCACATCCCTGAGAGTGGTACAATAGAAACAATGCGCGTCCATATTACAAATATACACACTTCATTATTGTTACAATACCGGAAGTTCGAGACTTCAAGTGATTCAAACTTACAAACCAAACTTGAGTAGTTTCAGCGGAAGATTAAAGTTTCAAACTCATACTCAAAATTGAGCTCAACAACTCATTATATAAAGTTTATGCTGCTCGGCTCAATTGGTTTACTAATAACTAAGGTAACTACTCGGACTCGTTGCCCTCCACTCCATAGCGTATCTCATAGTCCACCTCTTCCACTCCTCCGGACAGGTCTGGTTCCTCATAGTAGCCATCCTCTTGTCCTTCAGCTGCATACATCAGAGTGTCTTCTGGCTCCTCAAAGTCTAAGTAGGGGACCAAAGGAAAGAGTGAGTAACAACGTTACTCAGCAAGTTCATTATATGCAAGCTGGAAAGTTTGGTGCTCTAACTACCACCTCGGAGTATTAGTCCTTGGCACTATGTAGTTTTTGTAAACATTTCTTTAAATATTGATTTTATTTCCTAAAACTATGCCCATCAGTCTTCATAGGTTGACCAAAACTTCATGGAGTTTCTTTCCTGCCGCATTCGTAGTTCCTTCCCGAAATAGGGAGTAACAAGTTACAGTTCTTACACTTTGCAGAGGTGCGTTGCTTTACCCATGATAGATCAACTCCTTATTGCACAACCGGGCATACTTTCCTGTCCACAATTCCTTGGTGTGGGGCCCAGTAGGTGATCCAAGCCATTCACAGCCCCTTCACGACCCCGCATGTCTCCTTGGTGTACTCTATGCCCACATATTGAATGATGACAATGGTGAGTACAGATCGTTCAGATGTCAGAACTATCATGGCACATTGAGGGTTCCCACCCATATGTTGCATATCCTCTACGAATTACCAATTAATGCACGCTACAAGGATAACAGCCACGACCTGTGCATCCAGCTGTATGCGAGAGAAATAAGATACATCTGACTTCTCCGTCCCATTCCAAATCTCATGGTTAACGCATAATATACGGCGCTAGAATCACTGATATCATGGGTTGTTAAGTCCTAAGTGATTAATCTAATTGCAAATGGAAACCTAAGTTCCATTGCCCACCTTATCCATATCACCACTTAGGATGGTATCAACAATTTATTTGTTTTGAGAAAATACTATTTTCTTTCTCCGAAACATAGATGATAACACACAATTTTACAATTACTTTGATAAAAACTCATCAAAGGACATGAGCAAGTGATGAACTTGCCTTATGATTGCAAGGTAGTGAAGTCGGATGCTTGCACTCGACCTTGAGCTTCTATTTCTATAGAACACCATTATTGCCCGATAAGGACAATATTTAAAGAAGCAATAATGAATATGCATATTAATGCAATGTATTATTTATTTATTATCTTATTTGTGTGTTTTACCCACCTTATTAAATTCTTATATTCCTTTATTTAAATAAAGGAATTGGTAATGGTTAATCCCAAAGATTTTATAAATATTATATTTACTATTTTTAGTGTAATGTAATAATAAAGAGTTTAAAACTTATTTTTATTTAATTTTAACTCTTATGATTATTTTCTTAATATTCTTCTAAGATTAAAATTTTAAATTTCTAAGATTTTATTTTCACTAATCTAAATAGCAATTTAGTTTTTTATTATATACTATACTTATTTAGAATGATAAAAATAAATTTTATTTATTTTTAGGTATTTTATTTATTTTTATAAAAATTCCTTAAGGAATATAAATTATAAAAATAATTAACCTAAATTAATTCTATTATAAATAGAATTCTTAATTTTTATTGGGTAGCTTATATTTTTATGAATTCATAGATATATTAGTTGTATTTTTTAGGATTTTTATTTTATTTATTAGGACTTATTAAGTCCTAGGGGTATTTTGGTCTTTTACTAAATTATTTAGATTTTCTATTTAAAAATCTGGACCTAGCCCATTGGGCTGGCCCAGCCCTAACCCGGCCCACCTGGGCTGGTCAAACCCACTGGTATGGAATGGTACTGGCCCAATACACTTGTTCCCTTCATCGCTCCCATGCGTTCTCCCTTCTCTCTCGCCCCCGCTATGGTGTTGTGTTGCCGACGCCATCACCGCGTGATTCCGGCCTCTTCGACCGCCGCCGTGGTGCATGACGAGGTAGACGACGCTGCTCCACTAATTGGTCCTGCTTGATTTGTTGCTAGGCCCTTCTTCTGGCCAGGCCGTCTCCACCTCGAACCCTAGGGTTTGGTGGTTGTCAGCGATGTGGTTTTCCGCCATCCCTATGGTGTCGTGCCGTGACTCTGGTGTCCTTGTGGTGCCGCCGTTGCTGCTCATGTAGTTGTGGCCGCCGTCCCATGGCTTGGTGCGGGTTGCAGCACCCTCGGGTGCTCCCCGTGCCGCCGTGTGTGCTCGTCGGCGATTCTGCTTCCTCTTCTAACTACAACGAGGACCTCGGGTAAGTTCCTCTCTCTCTCCCTCTCTTGTTCTCTGTCCTGCCCTACTAGCTCTAGTGTGCTTGCAGCATGTGAGCCCCAATTGTGATTATTCACTACTTTAGGGTTCATCCCACTATGTTAGGGTTCCTCCCTTAATAAAATGTTGTTTTGAGATGGTTACTAATTGATCCTGGTAGTGTGTATTTCACTACTGCTTAGTGTTCTTAGTACTAACAGTGGCTCTGTTAGTGGTTGTTAACTGAACCTTTATACACCGGCCTGTATTGATATGTTTAGATTGGATTTGATTTTATACTCCTATGTTTCTCTGATAATCTTGAATGATAGAATGTTCATATGTAAAAATGATTCCTGATTATTTGTTCCAGAAAGATGATTGAGTAAGGAAATTAATTTATGTATCTTGTTTGCTTGGATTGCTTATCAAACAGATTGTTGTGATACCATCCTGGGATTGGTACACACTTCATGTTTTTGAATAGGCTTTTCATGAGCTTTGCTAATAATTGGCTTAGTTGTAAGCTAGGAAAGATGTTTGTTATCTTAAACTATATTGAATAAATGGATTGGTCCATGATGTTGGTCTGGGACAAAGCCATATAAAAACAGATGTTTTTACCTGCTGCCTTCCTTCTCAGGTGTGCCTTGATAATCAGTTTAAAACAATGATTCTTATAGATCTTAAGAAAATGATTTAACATACCATACTGTTTAATAAGGATCCTTAAGATGCAATAATTTCTGAGGTGCTACTATTATAATATATGTGCCCAGAAATATTCACTTAAGGCTGCTAGTATATCTGGTTATAGAAATATGGATTGTTATCCAAGATCAGTGATGCATAGGTTGAGATCTTGGCGTGGTTTACAAATATTGTTTGTTGGCTTTGTTTATTTCCTTCTGTGATGGATACACCCCACTTGGATGTTTCTCTAAGAAGATTTCATATGAAACAACACATGATTTGATAAATTAGATAAGATTTATCATGTGATGGTTTTGTATGGACTCACCACACAACTTGATTGTTGGTGATGTTATTGTGTTGGTTGAACTTGGTGGCTTGATCACCCCCTGGAGCTTGTTTTACATCCCCTAGTACTGATCCTGCTCCTCCTAGCTCCTGTGATCTGGTACAGTCCTGCTCCTCCTTGCTCCTGTTATCTTGTACTTGTACTTGCTATCCTCCTTTACCACCCCCTCCTTATGCACCATCCTGTGGATGATTTAATGGTTTGTTGTGTGTATTGGCTGGTGGATTTGTTGGGAATTTGGCAAGCTCAATGTGTTCTTGGCTGTGTGCTTGAGAATGTGGGGATAGAATGAGATCACTAGCAGCCGTGCTACAGCAGAGTGTTCCCTTTTGACTGCTTGGGCTGCTGCTATGTCGACAACACATTGCATGCATTTTGGTGATTGAGCTGCTTTACTGTTTGGGCCTATTTGGATCAGATCAAGTGAATTGGTTTTCACTACTTATCCTTTTACTAGTTACTGTCCTAGTGAAACTTGACCCTTTCTACTTGGCTTATGATGTGGTACTGAAGCATTTCTGATTTGAAAGAACATATACTATACATTGGTGAAATTTGCCTCTTTTACTTACTCAATGATGTAATAAGAACAGTACACTACACTGTTCTCTACTGAGAGTAAAACTGACAATTTAACATATTGTTTCCATTTTAGTTTCTTTTATTTTGCAGGAACAAAGATCTGAAGCTCAAGATTTAGTATAGGAGTAAATAGGTAGTCTAGGTTTTATGGTAATCTTCTTCTTATTCTTTTGTAAAGAATCTTGTAAATATATTCTTATAATTTAATAAAGTTTTATTTCATTGTAATTTATTTCCTATAATATTCTTATTTGATGGATTTATCTCACTTTGTATTATTATTATGGAATAAAGAAAAGAAATAAGAATTCATTTCTTATTTGAGTTTCCTTGTCTTAAGTTCTTATCATTGTTTAATATATCTTTAGTATAATCAAATAATATTACTACATCATTTTGTAAAACAATGTAATATTACTAACTTCTACCTTTCAGATATTTTCCAAATGATTTAAATTTCAAATTTGAATTCAAATTATTTCCCCCAAAACTCATTAATTCCTAAAGGTCATGTTAAAGTTTATATCAATCACTAGAAATAGATTTTGGTGTTTTTGTTACTATACACCTACTACCCTCTTGTAACACAGCTTACCCAGGTTTAGATCCCACGACGGTGGCGGAATCCTACTCCTGCTATAAATCACTATAATGGCAATACGCCGAGTTATAGAGATAGGTTCGCTGTGCGAGGTGACTAGAGAGTCTAAGTTATCGTCTGAGATTGTGTCCTAAAGGCTCCCATAGGTCCGACTTATATAGTCGTCAGATCCCAGGGTTACAGGGAAAAGTCCTAGCCGGACAGGTTACAGAGTCCTACACCGTCTATCACTAGTCTTGTGTATCTTGTACTCCAAGGCTTCGGATATGCTGGTGACTTCACCGTAGCCTTCCTTTATCCGGCATGAGCCTCCCTTCTGGATCCACCTAACTGGGCCGCCTAGCAGGCCATAGGCCATGCTACCGACTATGGGCCACCCGGGTTAGTCGGATAAGAGACATGCTATGAGGATACCCATATAGCATATCCCCAACAGTAGCCCCCGGAGAATTCCGAGATCTTGCGCCGTCTTGCCTCTTCACATGGAATGCTCCGTCTAGATGGATGTCGGCAAATCGTCAAGCAATATCTTGTAGTCCTCCCAAAGAACCCTGCAAAGCTTTCTCCGTTTTCAATTAGTAAGTCGGAGAAATGCTAAATCTTCCATCGTGCGTTTCCGTTAGTCGGATTGAATCTATCCACGCCGGAATCTTCGATGTGACGGCTCATCTACCATGTCAGTTATGACGACGTAGGCCTAGGTCAGCGACGCCTCGTAACTCACACATGCAGAGAACGTAATCATAGCCGATTTTCCCGCGCAAGTAATACGAACCGTTGGCGGCGACCGTTTGGAGACGTGCCGAAATTACCGCACACGTTCTCGACCACGTCGTCTACGCGGCAACCGTCCGATTAACTGCACGAATCTTGACGCAGAGTAGGATAAATAGTAATCGTGGGACACTTGTTACTTTTTCACCCCATTCTCACGCGTCATCGTCTTCTTCCTCCAGCCGCGCGCCTCCTCGAGCTCTCCGCGAAAACCTCGAGAAACCCTAGCCCTGCTCTCTGCACCAGTCTCGCTTTCTCCCTCCTCCATGGCCAGCAGCAGCTCATCCCCTTCAATGGCGGCGTCAAGCGAAACCGCGGCGAAGCCGGCGAGCTCCGTCGTCGTGCCCCCAGAGGGCTTGGTTATCCCCGCATCGGCGGTGATAGAAACCACCGGCGGCGACCATAATCTGGCGGCGCTGGAGCCCCTGGAAGAGGAGCCTGACTCGCATAAAGGCGATTGGCGCGGCTCGGACATCACCGGCCGCGACATCCAAGAGATGGTCGCAGAGGGCTATCTTACTGCGACGGAGGGGCTCGCCTGGCGGGCGGCGCCGGCCGGCGAGGTGACTCCTTCTCCCCAAGCCGGAGAGAAGGTGTACCTCAAGGCGCAATTGGTACGCGGCGTTTCTCTGCCCATCTCCCACTTCTTTCTGTCCGTCTTGAATCACTTCCATGTCCAACCCCACAACCTCTCACCCAATAGCATCTTAGTGCTTAGCAACTACGCGACACTTTGTGAGGGTTACCATGGGATTAGACCTAGGTTAGATTTGTTTGTATACTTCTTCACCGTCAAGCGCGAAGCCGGACACAGTAGGGAGGAGCTTAGAAACTGCGGCACCATAAGCTTCAAGATCCGTCCTGGCCGGCGGTTCCCCGACATTGTCGGCCACGAATCGTGCAAGAACTGGCAATAGACGTACTTCAACGGCCCCGACATTCCTTTGTCGGGCCGAGAAGTAATGTACCCGGATTTCGTGGATGGAGCTGCCGCCAAAGTCTCCACGTGGCGGTCTCATGCCTCCCTTCCCTCCGACCTCGACGCTTCCCGCGCAATAAGGCGGATCGAGTGGTTTGTAGAGACGGGTCTGACTGGCTTGGACCTAGCCATGTGCTGGTTCATCAGGCGGATCCAACCTCTGCAGCACCGCGTGAAGCTCATGCGCGAGTATACCGGCGACCGAAGGGATACCCTCCGGATCTCCGAGGACAACTTCTCGAGCGACTCCGTCAAGTTCCGCCTCAAGGACATCGTCAAGGTGAAGGATAAGAAGCGCGGCTTCACCCTCACCTACGACATGTTCGTAGAGGGAAAGTGCCCAAAGGTAGACATTTATTTTCCGTGTATGATATTACTCCAGTTTTTCCGTCTTGCTAATACCATCTTGTCTAACACAATGACTTCTTACTTTAACAGCTTAGCGATCTAGAGGAGGGCAACCTGGCTGCCCAAATCTACGATCCGAAGATGAAGGACGTCACGGTCGTGTCCGACGACGATGACCCGTTGGCGCATAAGCGGAAGGGCTCCACCTCTGACGCTGCCGACGGAGGCAAGAAAAAGAAGACGGAGGGTGGAGCCTCCAAAAAGAGTACTGCCGCCCTGGAGGCGGAAAAGAGAAAAGCTACCGGGTTGTTTGCCAAAGCGCCTCCCCTAGTGTAAGCATCTCATTCTCCGACATTGTCTCATTTATCTGTCTTATTCCCTGTACTTATGCATTTCGCACGTTTCAGGAAGAAAGACACAACCAGCCTCAAGAAGTCCTCCAAGACTCTTGGGGCTTCTAGAAATATTAAAGAGATGCCGCATCGCGACTCTTCCCCCGCCATCGCCCCTGCCACTCCTGCCGTCAAGCCCTCCTCCGCTCCGACAAGCTCCCAAGTCCAGGAGGCACCAGGCCCTTCCGTCATGGAAGTGGACTCTGGTGCTTCAACCGAGCTTGCTGTTATCGGCGAGCAGGCAACGCAGGAGAGCACTGCTCTTCAAATGGCTGAAGCTTCGGCTAAGGATGCCATCGGTAGCGGCAAGGCGGTGGTGGGAACTGGTACCTCTGCCGAAGGCGGCGCCTCTACTCCTCAAAAATCATTTGAGTTTCCCAAGATAGTTTACCCGTCGCTTCTGCCGAGTAACACTACTATGGTTGCAGGAGGAGTGCCATCATCTCTGACGTGCGGTCTGGAGGAGCTACTCCGACAAGCAGATATCTTGCGAGGAAACAGTATTTCCTTTGGCAAGATGCTAGCCGAGAGTGCTACAAACCTCAAGATCATCGCACTTGTAAGTTTTACTTTGCCTTATATATTTCATATGAGTATCCCACTGTAGCCCCCGAGGATGTAGACGGAAAACCATAGGTTTTGCATCTATATGCTCTAAGAGTGACTAAGTTAGAAAAAACTCTCACTGCAGCCCCCAAGCCTTTAGATGGAATGAAATATTCCAACTAGATGCTTTAAGAGTATCCTAACAGTGTTCATAATTTTCAATGCTGTAGCCCCCAAGCCTCTAGCTGTAAC
This sequence comes from Avena sativa, assembly GCA_916181665.1. Taxonomy (NCBI): domain Eukaryota; kingdom Viridiplantae; phylum Streptophyta; class Magnoliopsida; order Poales; family Poaceae; genus Avena; species Avena sativa. Next base: position 20,801,288 of record OV702285.1, read on the forward strand.
TGAATTAGTTCCGACTAGATGCTTAAAGAAAAGCTAAGCTTTTTTCCGAGTTAAAACTTTATACTGTAGCCCCCAAGCCTTTAGTTGAGAACTGATCAAGTTCCGACTAGATGCTTAAAGAAAAGCTAAGCATATTGCTAAGTTAAAAACTCTCGCTGTAGCCCCCGAGCGTCTAGATGGAAAATCTCCGACTAGAATCTCCAAGCAGACTAAACAACGACCTGACTTTGTATTTTGTTTCCACAGAACGAGAATGCTCGGAGAGGCATGGCCAACGATAAGTACCATAAGATGCGAGCGGATCTTGAAGCCGAAAAGGGTAAAACCGCCTTCTTGAAGGAACAAATCATCAAAAATAAGAGTCTATTTTCTTATTACGCATTTCCGTCTTCATGTTGTATCCTCAATCTCCGAGTACTTACTAAGTACTGTGCTTTCTCCGACTTGCAAAACATGTTGCCAAGGCCAAGGATATTGTCGAGCAGTCCAAGCACATACAACAGCTGGACAGCGAGAACAAAATCCTTAAGAAGGAGAGGGAAGAAATGCTGAAAATGCACGAGGACTCCATGAAAGCCCTGCAGGACTCCGCCTCCGCTGAGATCAATCGCTTGAATGAGGAGCTTGCGATCCTAAAGGATCAGAAGCGAGCTGCCGATGAGCAAAACCTTCGCCATAACGAGGCGTTTAGGCTCCTCCAGCAAGAGAAGGAATCCTTGGCGGACGTCGTCTGGCAGGCTAAGGCCAGCATCTTCAGTAAGTCTTCTCCGCCTTGTAGTTCTGTAGTTTGGATACTTAGAATTTTTGAACTCATGCAATCGTTGTCGGAATTTTCAGCGCCCATGGGCTTAACCCGCTCGCCTCCTTCGGACAAGGAATGCATGGTTCTTGCCGGCAACTTTATCAACACCGCCATTGCCCAAGCCAAGGAGATCGCCAAGCCCCTGCAGATTTATATCAAGGCCTCGGATTCCGTGGCGAAGTACTCGGAGATTCTGCGCCGAGCCCCCGAGCGTGTCATGAGCTAGAAAGCTTCTTGTGCACGGGCTGGCACAAGGATAACGCTGTCGATGGTGAAGGCGCACTATGATTTGGGCAAACGGTGTTCCGGCGGAAATCAGTAGGGCGGTCCACGGAGATAACTCACGCGCAACACACCACGGAGAGCTCCTGCCGTGTGGTGCATGCAAGGTGTTGGGCCTGAACATGCATGCAAAGAAGGGTACTACTCCAGGTTGGTGATTGGAATTGATTTGGCTAGCTCCCAATGTGCGGCGACCTTCTGCTGCGCGCACAACTACGCCAGGCCGCCGACGGCCACGGTTGCGGACGCAGTCTAAATCGACCCAGGACATATGTGCACATGCGACCGCCGTGATCTTCTTCAAGCCAACTCCATCGATCTCTCGCACATGTCGGCGTCTACATCAAGTTGTACAAGTCTGCACTGTTTCGAGACACGACTACACCGACATCAAAATCTGCACTGCATCAAACCGGACTACATCAACACGAACATCTATATCAAGCTGTACGACTACATCATGCTACAAACCAAAATCTTCGTTGAGCACATCCATGGAGAAGCGACATCGACATCATCCACACGCCAGGCCGGTGTGGAACACTACTATGCCGATTTATCCGACATCAAGGCTTTGACATCATCGCCGCCACAAGGGACGCATTCGAGCGACGATCATCGCCGACACGCCTACTCCATCATCGCCGACACATCATCGCCAAGGTCTACATCAACATGGTCTTCATCAACATCTTCTTCGACACACCGCCGCCGCTGCTATACCCGTCCACACGATGGACATACAACTACGACGCCCTGTGACAGTACAACTGCAAGGCATGACGACGACATCGTCGCGTCCACGACCCCGATGACTGCAACAACAAACCGGCATCGCAATTGTGACGCCCCTATGACCGCGCATATGGTTCTGGCAAAATCTTGTGTTCTTGGTGGGTTCCTCCGGTCCTGGCAAAACCGATGGTCTCACTTATGACCGCGTCCAAGAGACGCCCCGACGATACCTCTATAAGGTGCAAAATGTCCACAACTGCAGCTTCGTCAACAACAACAAAAAACGCACAATTTTTTGCGCCTTCGGCAATGGAGGCCACACAACATACGACGACTACGACATCGACAACACCCACCTCGACCATGGCTACATAACGACCGGCTACCTCGACATCGACATCAAGAACAACGTGTACAACAACTGAAGAACTCCAGTCAACAACGTCCGTGTCGTCACTTGCGTCCACGCCACTCCTGCTATGACTGCGGGAGGGAAGAGATGCACTAGAAGGGACGCAATCACCGCCCCTATGTGCCATCCATGATCATGTCCACGTAGGTTATGATGACAAGGAGGTGAACACGACGGAAGCGCAAGACTTCAAATCCAGTCGCAAGCGCCCGCTTCACTCCCACTCCGACTGAGGGGGGTGTTAGAGTACATATACGTATAGGCTAGAGATAGACTAGGACTCTACATATTGTACTCCAAGTCTCCACGTACCCCCGTGTAACTCTATATAAAGCCCCAAAAGGGTCAGATCAATACAACACAATATTTTAGGGATTCAATATTTTCCATAGTGCTGACACAGGAGCTGCAAACAGGTATAGATGATGCTACGAGCAGCTAGGGATGGAATTCGAGCCGAGCCGAGCCAACTCGGCTCGACTCGCTAAAGCTCGTTCAACTAACGAGTTAGCTCAACTCAGCTCGTTTACATAACAAGCTCATATTTGAAACTTGGCTCGACTCGGTAAACTCACGAGTAGCTCGTTTAGCTTGTTATAAGTTACGAACAGGAGCACATATAAGACAAACTAGTAATTATCCTACTAATTTGGAACTAGAACACCAAACGGTACTTCCATAATAATACGAAGGAAGGTTAGTGAAAAATATAGTATCTCTACACCATTATAGGTTCAAGAAACATTCATAGTATGGCATTCATCCGTGAAAATTTTCAAACTCTATATTTAAACGAGTTTAACAAGCTAAATGATTAGCTCGCGGGTAGCTCATTTAAGTTGGATGAACAAACAAGCTTAAATTAAAAACTTGGCTCAACTCGTTAGACATCGAGTTCGAGCCGAGTCAAGCCGAGTTAAGAGTTACTCATTTATCTTGCGAGTTTCGAGTTATAATTCCAGCCCTACGAGCAGCCGGCGAAGCTGCTACAAGCGGGGGATCACTCACACATGGATGAGGGAAACACCGGTGGTTGATGGAGATGCGTTGGTGATGACGATGATCCTCTCCAAATTCCCCGTCCCAGCAGGGTGCTAGAACGAAGTTTCTAGATCCGAATCTTGGTTTCTGGTGGTGGCGACGTGGCGGAACTCTTTCTAAAAAACTATCGAACCCCCTTGTTTTTTAGGTCGAAAGACAACTTATAGGCGCAGAGGGAGGTCGAGGTGGTGCCTGGGGTGGCTGCACCCCCTATAGGCGCGGCCAGTGGTGGGCCCGCGCCTGGGGTGGGTGTGCCCCCAGGCCTCCTCTCCGTCTCGTCGTCTGACTCCGCGGATCTTCTGGTGAAATATAATTTTTGGCATATTTTTCGGGATTTTTCCTGATAGTTCATTTTCTGCAAAAAAACAAGACACCAAGATAATTCTGCTGAAAACAGCGTCAGTCCGTGTTAGTTGTATCCAAATCACACAAGTTCAGAGGAGAAACAATAGCAAAGTGTTCAAAAAAGTAGATACGTTTTGGACGTATCAACGGGCCACCGATCTTCGATGCCAAAGGAAGGCATCTGCTGACTCCATGGGTGCGTCTTATTTACCTCCAACAAAGGAGGCCCCTTCTCGATGGTGCGACGGAGGCACTCTCCGCCCTCTTCTTCGCAAGTGGCGATGTCCCCGGTGAGGAAGACGACGGCCGACGGTGACATCCATCTCAAATCTTGGGTGGTGAGGCACAAGGACTTGATGGCGTTTTCAAAAATCTTTCTAGGGTCTCCTGTGTGTGTTTGAAGGGCCTGTTTTTAATTTTTACTTCTCCAAAGATCCCTCCTATAATTTGTACCACTGCCCTGAATTAATGCAGCAATCCAGGTCCTTCGGGACCTTTACCCGTTAAAAAAAAGTACGACAGGGAGCACGAACCTGCTCTGAGATTGAGTGATTGATACTATGAGGGCATCAACTAGATGGATGGCCTCTCCAGTAATCCCATGATATGGACCAATGGGTTTTATTTCACCATTATTTGTTGATCTTTGTCGAAAATCCAAACTTCATTAATCCTATAAAAATAACTATTTCAAAATGCTACCATCACATTTTTCCAAAATACTATACCACCTTACATGGACAATGTCCTAACAGGGGATCTCAAACTTTCTGTCTATCCCTGATGAAAAAGACAGATTCCTGCTGAATCGGTAGGAAGTGGGTCAGATCTGAACTACATATACGTGATCTGATGCTTATGATTTTTTACAAAAATCATTTTTAGGTTCACAATATGCTATTTCATCAAATATCCACTCCAAGTTTATCAAGGCTCATCCCCGAGTTAAGAATCTTCATGCCCGTCGTTCGACAAAGTTTGACGATAGTTTAAAACAGGCATATGAAATTCAAAGACGATCCAAATAATGCGAAACCTTCGCGTGGTGTCATATTATGTAACACAGTTACAAGGAAAAATATCAAACTTGGTATATTGATTATGTCTAAAATACCTTCACAATATCGCATTCGAGGTTTCTTGGCTTTCGGGTCAAATGACCAATGTTATGTCTAGAATCAAGACATAGTTTGTGATAATGTGCCCATATTGTGCATATATGTGCATCATGGGATGTCGAACAATGTTGCAGGAGGAAGTTTTCCTTTTCGTTGCACCAAAAAGCCAATTTCTATTTTCCGAGTGCAAAAAACGAACGGTTTTATGAAGCAACCACCAAATGTCTATTTCAAAATACTACCATCACATTTTTTTAAAATACTATACCACCTTACATGGACAATATACTAACAGGGGATCTCAAACTTTGTCGTCTATCACTGGTGAAAAAGGACAAATTCTTGTCGAATCGGCACAAAGTGGGTCATATATGAACTATAGGTACATGATCTGATGCTCATGATTTAAAAAAAATATTTTTAGGTTCACAATATGCTATTTCATCAGAGATCTACTTCAAGTTTATCGAGGCTCATCTCCGAGCTAAGAATCTTCATACCCGCCGTTCGACAAAGTTTGACGATAGTTTAAAACAGGCATAATAAATTCAAAAACGATCCAAACAATGCGAAACCTTTGCATGGTGTCATATTATGTGACATAGTTATAAGGAAAAATATCAAACTTGGTATATTGATTATGTCTGAAAAAACTTCACAAAATGACCTATCTCATTCGAGGTTGCCAAAAAGCCATTGTCCATTTTAAATGAGCAAATAAAATTATGGCTAGAATCACTGCATAGTTTGTGATAAGTTGATATTGATATCATATTTGGATTCCTCTCATTTTTCTGAGCAATTCAGACATATTATTTGTCGAATTCCGATTGACGGATTTAAAGATATTAATTATTCCATATTAAGTAGAAAAATACAAAAAAACATTATATTTTTATTTGAGTTCAATAATATTTTTACTTATTCATTATTGTTTACTTATATAATTGTTTGTAATTTCAAAAAATACAAACATGTGATATGATGATATAATAGTTAATAGGATTGATATCATAGTATTGACAACAATGTATGAATTGCTTTGCGGAACAGATTTTGAAGGAACGAGAAAGTTAAGCGTGCTAGAGCTGGAGTAGTGAATATGGGTGATCGACCGGAAAGTTTGACGAAGACTGTAATTTAATCAAATATTAAGTATAATTAATGTTAAAAATATTCAAAGTGGGAGATTAACGAGTCAAACAATTCAAAAATTAAAAAAAATTAAAAAACAATTAAAAATAAAATAAAAATATGGGCGACTCCTAGTCTATGGGCGACTCGTCTTCAATGCCAACTTTTTCGACAAGCTACAGAAACCACTGCACCACTGGCGACTTCATCGGCAATCGATCAGTTCGTATACCGTGATTCGATCTGTTGCTACACTATGACTGTTATTGTGTGTGTACTGCTTATGTTCATGTTGATTAATACATCTAGTATGTTAGAGTTTCACGTGATTTTAGTTGTTGGTGTCATGATTTATATTCTATAATTAATTATGGAAATTATGCCTAATAATCCAACAATTAAAAAACTTTATTATAGGAAATTACCTAAGTTAAACATGGGACACTTCGCTGATGCAATGAAGCCAGAAAAGTTTATAGGTGTTCATTTTAAGAGTGGCAGTATAAGTCCACTATGTGGCTGCAAGCTTTAAAAGTATTTGAGGCTAGTGAGGGTTTACCTAAAGGAACTATATCTGGCGAGGTTCAGAACAAGTTTAAGGAAATCAATCTTGCCTTTGTAGGATGCGTTATGAGTGTTCTTGATAATAAGCTGTTTGATGATGGAAAAGAGATCTGAGAGGCATTGAACTAAGTAGGTACACATATCGATTTAATCTTTCAAGAATTCCCTATAGGACGACATCTTTGCTACTTCCCCATTTCAAAGTATAAGATATTTTAGTTTTGTGAAGCTAATGTATATAGACCCCTTTTAGTATATAGGTTTGGAGATGTTCGGAGTGAACCTACACACTAAAAGTGGTCTAGATTTATTAGCTTCAGAGAGCTAAAACATCTTATATTTTGAAATGAATGGAGTAGCAAAAATGCTGTCTTACATGGCATTCTTGAAAGATTACACCGATATGAGCTCAACTGTAAACTTCGTGGTCTATGAGACTTGGGTGATCTCTATTAAACTCATGAAGAGACCAGAGAGTATAACACATATGCTCCAACCCGCGGGGTAGACTACTGGAAGCTAGGAACTAGTTATGATTTTGCGTAAAATCTATTGGCACCAAACTTGCAATTCAAGGTTCGTCAATTGTTCAAGTTGCTCACAGACGTAGCTCAAAATTCTAGGCGGAAGTTCAACTTAACAATCTCTATTAAAACACTGGTATATAAACAAGTAGCGATGATTGAAAAATTTCAAATGGGCATTTGAGATCTGGTTGGGGATTGTTAAAAATAATTGGGCTAAATACTTTTGGCCCATGCAGATTTCAGATTTTTCCTAAATCTCAAAGCCCATGTGTGTGAAAGCCCATATGTGATTTGGCCCAAGTTGGTGGCAGCTCACATGTGTGTGTGGCAAGAATAGTGGGAGCTATAAGTTAGTTCCACATGGGAAATTGAATGAGAGTTGCGCCACCTTATAAGATGGAGTGTTGCACCACTTTCTAAGTGAGTGAAAATAAGAGAGCTACACGCGCGCTCCTCCTTCTCCGACGCTGCTGGCTCGCCTGCTCGTCTCGTCACGTCACGTCATGACGCTTGCCCGCGGGTTGACAGTTAGTGGGTTTGGGTCGCTCTCGGACCGTGGACTACTGTAATCGACCCGCACTTGTGCGCGACATGGCCTTATCCCACGTTTTGCCCTGTACGGAATTTTCCGAGGTGCTCTATATAAGCCTATGCGCCTTCCACCACGCTTGCAGAAAACCAATCTAGGGTTTTTCCTCCTCTCTGCTTACGCCGCAACCATAATCTACTCCATCCCGTGAGCTGGCGTGCACCGACAAACGGGAGAGCAATTCTCCGGAACCACATGCCTTTGCGATCCTGTACGAGAGAGGACGATTAAGGTTTTTGGGAAGTGCTCTGCACGAGTGCTCAAATTCGTCCTAACGACGCGTCATCTCCTGGTCTACGGGCGACTAGTCTTCGGCACCAACTTCTTCGACAGCCTACGATAACCTCTGCACCAACGGCGACTTCATCGGCAACTGATCAATACGTATACCGTAGTCCGATCTGTTGCTACACTATGGTTGTTATTGCATACACTAGTAGGTAAAACCTTATAGCCGAATTCTTTACCACCGGCAAAGTGGGGCTGGGGTCGCCGGCAGTAAGGCCTTCCAGGCCTTCCTCATGTTACCGCCGGTGAATGCATACCATGTTCGCCGGGGCTAGCCCATATACCACCGGCAAACAGGCCTCGCGCGCGCCGGGGCTGTGGTGGGCCACGTGCCCCCGGATGGTCTGCCCTTTAGCGCCGGCGAAATATAGCCCCGTTCATCGGGGCTAGGGACCATTACCACTGGTGAATAGAATCCAAAGGCGCCGGGGGTAATTGCTGCGGGACCCACTTGTCAGGTCCCCTGCCTCACCTGTAAGTGGGTGCTCAGCGGGTCCCACCTATTAGGGCCCCTGTCTCACCTATAAGCGGGTCCCACCTATAAGTGGGTGCTTAGTTGTCGCCAGCGAATGCGCCCATTCGCCGGGGGTAAGTGATGCGGGTCCTACCTGTCAGGGCCCATGTCTCACCCTCCTAAAATTCCCAATCCCCAATCCCCTCCCGACACAACCCTAGTGTCGCCTCGCATCGCTGCAAAAATCCCCAAATCCCCTCCTTCTCCCCTCGCAACCCTTCCTCCGTCGTCGTTGTCCCGCGTCCCCCTCGCTATCGTCATCCCGCCTCCGCCGAGGAGCAGCTCGTGGAGGACCACCCCGTGGAGGAGCAAGCCGTACGTGGACGAGGCCTTGGAGCAGCAGCATGTGGAGGATCTCGTCTTCGTCCGCCCGTTGTCATTTCCGCGCGCTCGTCGTCGTCCTCGTCTCAGTGGTGAGCCCCCTCTCTTCTTCGCGACCATGGTGATTGGGCCCTTTCCTCTCTTATACACCCCCCCGTACGCCTACCCCGATGTTGCAGTTGTTGGACGCCATCCCGGCCGCTCTAAATCGCGAGCGCTGCAAGTCCCAACACTACTGGTACGCTGGCGCCGATGCTGCTAGAACATGGACTGGCTGCTATGAGTTCATTTATATGATTTAGCAAATCTTGCTCCAATTCAGTTGTTCAATTAGATGATTTAGCAAATCTCTGTAGGATATAGTATAGAGGATCCCTTGTGGTGATGATTATAATTCTTTTTACCCAACATAACTTATAGTATATAGATCCCTTGTTCAATTAGATGATTTTAGCAAATCTTTGATGGCTTAGTTGATGTAGAGCCTGTTGGGACCCAAGAGCAAGGTATGATGAGCACAACAAGTTTTTCCTCAATTATGGAACCAAGGTTATCGAACCAGTAGGAGAAAGAAACCATTTCCGAAGGTGTTTCTAGCAACGTGGAACCTGCACACAATACAACCAAAATACTTTGCCCCAACTTATCAGTGATGTCTTCAAGCTCACTAGTTTTGCTGAAAACAAAGGATTAAACGTATAGTGTGGAAGAAAGTAAATGATTGTAGTAATTGCAGAAAGTAAACAATAGATGGAATATCAGTGGAAAGGAATGGGCCAGGGTCCACAGTTCACTAGAGGCGTTTCTCCATAATATAAATAACATGCTGCGTGAATAAATTACAGCTGGGCAATTGACAAATAGAGAATGCATAACAATGCATGTACATGATATGATGATCACTGTGATATTTACTTGGACATTACAACATGATATATAGATCGTAATCCAACTATATCTATGACTAATAATACACCTCCGGGATATCATCCGAACAACCCTCGGGTATTAGGTTGCAAGCAACAGATAATCGCATTAAGCAAAGTGTGTAATATAAACAATACAATTTCCCTCGGACAAAGGATTGTTGTTTTCTCCCTAGTAGTAACAACACATCTACAATCTTAGAAGTTTCTGTCACTCTTCCAAATTACTAGAGGCATGAACCTACTATCGAGCATAAATACTCTCTCTTGGAGTCACAAGCAAATACTTGTCAGATTAACTACTAGCAACAGAGAGCATGCAAGATCACAAATAACATACACATGATAAAACAATAATCAATCTGACATAATACTCAATATTACTCGGATCCAGCAAACACAACATGTAGAGTTATAATAAGATGATCTCGATCATGATAGACAACTCACAAGATCTAAATATGACGACACAAATAGGAGAAACAACCATCTAGATACTACTATATACTCGTATTACAAGGATGAACTACTCACACATCGCTCCGGAGGCAGGCATGGTGATGAAGAAGACCTCCGGGATGATCTCCCCTCTCCGACAGGGTGCCGGGAAGAGCTTCAGATCCCTCCCGATCTAGGGATGGCGATGGCGGCGGCTACAAAAATTTTCGTGGGATTTTGATCGGGTGCTTAGGCTTTTCATCTCGGGAGGATTATATAGGCGGAGAGGCGAGGTCGGTGGAGTCGCGAGGGGGCCACACCATAGCCAGGCGCCCGCGCGCCCCCTGGTGTGGCTGCCTCGCGGCGCCTCTTCGTCTCTCCTTCAGACTCCGTGTCGTGTCAGGAAAAATAGGAACTTCGGCTTTTGTTTCGTCCAATTCCGAGAATATTTCTTTACTAGTTTTTATGAAACAAAAAACAGCAGAAAACAGGAAACTAGCTCTGTGGCACTTGTCAATATGTTAGTTCCAGAAAATTCATAAAAATGCCACAAAGTGTAGAAAAAAATATAATTGGTGCAAAACAAGTATGGAGCATCAAAAATTATAGATACGTTTGGTCTTGTGCTTATTGTAGTGATAACCAGGTATTGGGGCATGGTTATTCCCTAAGTAATTTTCTGATCTGGTCCATGTAAGTGGTAGTGGAGGGTTATCCTTTGTAGGATTCTTGAGATATACATACTATAAAAATATAGATATGTAACCTTGTTGTAATTTAGTTTAAATGGTGTGTTTTTGAGTTGATAATGATCACCTGACCACTTAGGTTTACTTAATATGGTAGAGGAAAATCTTCTATTGTTGTTCTGAGCTTGAGCTCCTTTTTCCATGTCTTTTGCATATTCCACTGCCTCATACAAATTTTGTGGATTTAGTGGTTTCAAGAAATGTACTTTACTTACTCGTTTGAGGCTTCTTTAACATATATAGCAGGCATATCCCCTTGGGTGTTGCATCGCTGAAAGGTAACCCTGCTATGCTCTACACTAGTAGCTTTGGTTATGAAGATTCGTCTTACTTGTTTTAAAAGTGGTATGTTTGCAAATGTAGGTGGTTTATAAGATTGTTTTTGTTTGTAGTATATTAAAATTTCTGATTCTACGAAATAGGTTAAGTAAAGAAGCTATATTTGGATAGTGAATAATTTCTAGGAGTTTTATGGAGACATTTTTAGTTTATGCTATTCATGTAGACACGGTTGATTCTTTCACTAGATGGTGCAGTTATCACCCTTTGTTATATGTCTAATGATTATTGTCTTTTTAAGTAGTATGGCGAAGGGGGAGCCGATGTACCGCGATGTGTATAAGAAGCCGACAAGGATCCCGACTTGGGAGGCTAAGATCACCGTCAATGGGAGGAGGCACCACCTTGGGACATGGCGGTCCCCCGAGGAGGTGGCACGTGCCTACGACTGCATGACAGTCCAGCACTTCGGGGCGAAGGCGATCCTAAACTTCCCCGAGCATTGAGCTAGGGCCATTCAAAATAGGCCCGTGGATATGAGGGTCGCCACGATGGCGGAGGAGCGGGGGCACTGACTGGTCCAGAGACAACTTCTTAAGCCCTTGGTCCAAACACTCCGCGAGGATCCTACGGTGATGGTGCAGCAGTACGAGGTCTTGGCAACCATTCAGCGCCAGCAACCCATCCAGGAGGCGGGTCCCTCTAGGTACGACGACGCGGGCTCCTCCACCATGCGCCCTCAGGGCCCGTACTACGGGTTCAGCCCCGACAACTTTACCGTCACACCCATGTTGTCTGCTGACCTGTCTTCCTTAGGTTTTTCCGACGATGACAACGCCTGATCTAGCTAGGACATAGACGTGGATCTGCTACTTGTCATATATTACTTATCCTGCTAGACTCTGATGTTTTTTTTAGAGGAAACCACACTATATTAAGCAAAGCAAGCCCGCCTTATTAAAAACCTTCCAGTCCCCTTAGGTACCCTGGAAGGAAAAGAGTGCGTCTGAAAACTTGCCCGCTGATCAGTACAGAGTGTGGTTACACATTACAATCGTGGACAACAGTGTCCGATAAGCAGCTCGGCGTTGCACCACATAAGATACCAGAAGCGCCTGACTTTCCTAATTGGGCTAGACTGTGCGCAGCGAGATTTCTACTACAGGGAACCTTAACTACAGAAATTTGAGTGAAAATCTTCAGGAGTTCTCTAGCTTCCTCATACAGACACCAAAACCCTGATCTGTTCGCCTCCTGACTGGAGAGAACCTGAACCACACGAAGACAGTCAGACTCAATGATCGTCGGCCAACAGTTCAGGTGGATGAGGTGCTTCAGGCCCACAATGACGGCATGGATCTCCGCTTCTTCAACACACATACAGCTGTGGATGGGTTTCCATTCTGAGAGGATAACAGTCCCTTCATGGTCACGAATAATAACACCAATTCCAGTCTTCCTTGAGAGGGCGTCCCAGCCAGCATCAACACTAGCCTTAACATCGCCCAACCGAGGGGCCACCCATGAGCTAGGGCCCGATGAGTCTGGTTGTACTATGGCATTGTCAGGGAGAATCGGGGTCTTCCCCTTGTTGTCCGCCTTTGGGTCAGCTACAAAATTAAAAGAGTTGAGCTAATTCACCAAATAAGGAACAGAAGCAAAAACCGAAGCTTTTCCATCACCGTGCACAATATTATTCCTGTGGTGCCACACACGCCAGAATAGGAAGATTAACTTAGCTCTCATATCAGTAGGCAGCTTGTGAAGGAGGACTAGAAGCCACTCCGGACCCGCGTCAGAGAATACCTCCTCCGAAGGAAGGGCCCAGGAGCTTCTTAGCTCCGCCCTGAGGGCTCTAGCAATGGTGCAACGGACCAGCGCATGGTGCTCATCCTCAATATCTCTTCCACATATCGAGCAGAAGGGGTCCACATTTGGAATACGGTGGTGCAAGTTTAGTTTAACAGCAAGCGTAGATGTAGCAGCCTTCCAAGCAAAGATTTTTAACTTCTGGGGTACCTTAGCCTTCCAGATCACATTCCAAATGCCTCTATCCCCTGAAGGCTCTGAGCTAGATTGGCCACCACTAAGTCTAGCGTAAGATGGTTCCATGCCAAGACGATATGCAGACCGAACCGAAAAAAGGCCATTGCTCTTCGGGAGCCACGCAATGAAGTCGTCACATTGTCTTGCGGGAAGCTTTATGGAGAGGATCAACTCAGCATCCGACGGGGGAATGCAGGACCGAACAAGGTTCGCGTCCCAGGTCCGAGTGGTCTGATCAATGAGCTCGGACACCCAGCGCCTACGGCAGTTCCCCAACTTCTTTGGGGTAGTAGGGGCATCAGCGCGGGGTAGCCAATTATCCCTGAAATTTTTTACTTGAATGCCAGAGCCGATCCTCCAGATCACCCCCTTTTTAAGAAGGTCGAGGCCGTGCAAAACCCCCTGCCATGACTGAGATGTGTTTTGGACAAAAGCAGTGTCAAGGAGGTTTCCCGAAGGGTAGTATTTAGCTTTGAGGACCCTTGCACAGAAACTGTCGGGGAAATGGATCAATCTCCAAGCTTGTCGAGTGAGCAAAGCTTGATTGAATATACGAAGGTCTCTAAAACCCATGCCACCTTGGCTTTTCGGCCTTGTCATTTTTTCCCATGAAAGCCAATGCATGCGACGGCGATTCTCCTCATCGCCCCACCAGAAATCACGAGCAATTTTGGAGAGGTCCTCAGTCAGACCTACAGGAAACTTAAACACCCCCGTTGCATACGTTGAGAGAGATTACAACACTGCCTTTATGAGGATTTCTTTAGCCGCACTAGACATATACTTCTCGGCCCAGTCATTAGCTTTCTTCGAGAATCTTTCCTTCGTTTTTTGGAGCTTGCCCTTTTTCAACCTCCCCTCTGGAATAGGAAGACCAAGATATTTTTCTTCAAAGAATAAGGTCTCATAACGCAATATACCTTTGATTTCTTCCTGGGTATTAGAGGACACGTTGTCACCATAAAGAATGGAGCATTTGCCCAAGCTAACAAGCTGTCCAGTGCTCTTTTCATATCTGTCAAGGATAGCTTTAATAACCGAGGCTTGGCTGGCTGATCCCTGAAAAAATAAAAGGCTATCGTCTGCGAACAGCAGGTGGGACACACCCGTCCCCCTTCTACTCAGCTGAAGCTCCTTAAGCGCGCCGTCAGAAATTTCCTTCTGGATTAGACGAGACAGACCATCAGCAACAAACAAGAACAAGTACGGAGAGAGAGGATCACCTTGGCGAAGTCCGCGTGTAGGAGTAAAAGGGTCCAACGTATTTCCGTTAAAGCGAATAGAATAGCGAACAGTGGTGACACAGTCCATCACCCACCGAATCCATCGACTTTGAAAGCCCAGCTTCGCTAAAACCCCTTCCAAAAACCTCCAGTCCACGCGATCATAGGCCTTGGCCATATCCAACTTGTACGCACAGAAGTTCTTGCGAGCAGCAGAACCCGTCTGGATAGTATGAATGCACTCGAAGGCAACCAAAGCATTGTCAGTAATAAGTCTTCCCGGGATAAACGCACTTTGAGTTGGCGAGATGATGTCCTGCAAAATTGGACGTAGGCGATTCACAAGACACTTGGAGACTACTTTGAAGATCACATTGCACAGACTGATAGGTCTAAAATCCTTAATCTCCTCCGGATTGTCCTTCTTAGGGATCAGAACAATGGCAGTATCATTTACCTCCTCTGGCATGACTCCATTAGAGAAGAACTTCTGCATAGCAAGAACCACATCATCCCGAAGAATATCCCAGTTACGTTGAAGGAATCTGGCTGGAAAACCGTCCAGTCCAGGTGCTTTAATTGGCCCAATCTGAAACAACGCATCGCTGATCTCCTTTTCTGAAAAGGGGGCGCGCAGCCTCTCGTTCATCTCAGTATCAATACATTCGTGAAGAACATCAGTGGCAATGGTAGGATCAATAGTATCTTCCCGCGTGTAGAGTCCCTGGAAAAACTCCCTAGTGATATCCTCCATCTCCGAGGTGTCAGAAGTCCAGGACCCGTCCGCTCGCTTTAGCTTGCTAATGCGATTTTTCTTCCTCCTGTTAGAATCCCTCCCGTGGAAGTATTTTGTATTGCGGTCTCCTTCGCGTAGCCATGTTACTCGGGAACGTTGCATCCACATGATTTCTTCTCGATAGAGGAGTTCATCCATCTCCTTGGAAATCTTAGCTCTCTCGTCCAAACTTTCAGCATCATTGAGAAAAGCTAGCTTCTCAATCCTTTTCCTCTTCCGTTCTAGATCTTTTTTAAAAGCGCTGAAATGATCCACTTTCCAGGAGTACAGGTTGTTCATGACAGACTTCATCGAGGAGTAGATATCACCCAAATCATGCGTTGGCACTCTACGAGACCACGCCTCTTTCACAGTTGGAGCCAGAGACGGCTCACGCTCCCATACTATTTTGTAACGCCGAATGGCCTGGTTCGGCCTTTTCTCAACGATAGGGTCCATGGAGAGAAGTAGCGGACGGTGATCAGACCAGGGGGAGGTAAGGTGCCGCAACCGAGCATCAGGGAACAAGGCTGATCAAGCCGGCGAAGCGACGGCGCGATCAAGCCGTACCTTCACATTGCGAACTCCTCTTTGCTTATTATCCCTAGTCCAGGGGGTGCCCAAGAAACCAATATCATGTAGGTCACAATGGGAAAGGACCTCCCTAAAATCGAGCATCAGTCTCTCCGATCTTCGGGAATTCGAGAAATGCTCTTCCTGCCACATAGCTTCGTTGAAATCGCCAATCATTAACCAAGGCTCAGTTGAGTGTTGTTTAATCACTCGAAGTTTGTCCCACATAAAATGACGATCGCTAGCTTTCGGCTCCCCGTAAACAAAAGTACCACGCCATTTGGATTCATATGGGCCTCCACTAATATAAGCATCAATGTGTCTCTTACTAAACGAAAGAACTTCTACTTCAATGCCATCCAGAGAGTAAAGAGCAATGCCTCCACCAGAGCCCTCTCCTTTGACATGGAAACAGTTTCGCATGCCTATACAAAAACGAAGATTTTTTACACGATCCTCCGATTGTCTGGTCTCACAAAGAAAAACCAGACTGGGCTTATAAGTCTGGACAAGAATGACCAGTTCCTGAACAGTCGCGGGTGCCCCTCCCCGGCTGTTCCACTCTAGAAAACTCATTGGGCCCGACGGTCATCCTCGAAGGATGCCGCCGATGTTGCCATAAGATCATGTTGGTTTTCCACTGGGCCAGTCTTCCTCATCTTAGCATTGTCCTTTGACTTGACATACGTGGGTGGATGGGGGGATTTGGTCATCGCCACAGAAAAGTTCAGTCTCCATGGGGGTTTTACTGCCTTCCTCAATCATGACAAGCTGTTTCCTTGCATCTGAATCATTCCTGGTTTCACCCCCCACTAGAAGTGTAGGGTCCCCAGGTTTAACCGGGCTGCTAGCAGTGTCTTTTAGTTCTTCATCGCCTTCCAATTCAGCATCCTCGGATGACCACTTCCTTGGCCCCCCATTGAACTGAGGGTTGCTGCCGCCAAAACCTCCACGCATAGGAGCACGAGGGGTAAAGCGACGAGGTGCAGGTGCGGGTTGGTTTGCCCTTCGAGTAGCAAGCATCCATGAACCATACTGCAGCTGCTGTTCCGTCCAAACACCATCACCACACTCCTCATGGTCGTGACCAAGAAGGCCACATCGTTTACATAAAAAGGGGATTTTCTCATACTTGACTGCTAATCTCCGCTTTCCTTCAGGGAGCGTTAAAGACACAAAACGCATAAGTGGTCTGGAAATCTCAATCCTAGCACGCACACGGACATAGTTCCCCTCGAAGAAGAGCTTTGGGGCCATCTGGACTTCCCTGACAATGCCAATTCGCCGAGCTAGCTCATCCAGCACCTCCTGTTTCCGGTACAGCTCCGGCACACCATGGATTTGCGCCCAGACGTGTAAGCCACTGAAGACAACGCTTTCTGGATCGCATAGGCCATCATAATCTTCGATGAGAACACCCCATCCCCGGAAGGTCCAGGGGCCTTGGTGAACCACCTTTTTCCAATCCCCCAGGCAGTACATCTGGAAGATGAAGAGGTTCTCGCCCGCTTCACGGAAGGTTGGTTCGCGGGAGAGATTCCAAATAACCTTCATCTTCTCGAAGAAGGCATCGGCACTGAACGAACGCGTTGTGTGGACCTTGCCGATCGCCAGCCACCGGGCTGCCTGTTGATACTCTCTAGCATCGTCAACACCAATTACCACATCATCTAGCTCGTCCTCGTTCAGCTCCAGGTGGCTGAACAAATCATCAATTTTCTCCTCTGGATTGCTGCTGGCCGGCGCCGAAGCACCCAAGACAGCCGCTGCTGGAACGCCCAGCTTTGGGTCGCCCTTCTTTCCAGAACCCAACTTGGTACCGGCAGTCGCTTCCATGAGATCCACAAGTCACCAAACCCTAGCGGAGACGGGTGGAAAAACTATCGGGGGGAGACCAACGCGCACCACACGGAGGCGATGGGGGGACAGGCGGAAGAGCAGGACAAGACACTAGGGGGCGGAGACCGACCCGATCTCACGGTGGCGCAGGGGCGCCGCCGGAGCAGGAAAACCCTAAACGAGAGGGTAGACTCTGTGATGTTTTATTTGTGCTACGTACTTACTTTATAACTATTTTTGTGCTAATTACTTCATAACTATGTTTACTTACTTTGGCATTGCATGGACAAGAAGATTACCATACTGGCCCTGCGAACTTTGGTGTTAGCCATTTAAAGTGACTCGCACAAGTCTTTTCTTTTGAATGCTAATTGTTGTGTCCTATGATTTTACTCAGTCAATCCCTTGCGGTAATGACAGCAAAATACATATTAACACAGGATAAGATGTATGCCGGCGAAAGGATGGATGCCG
This sequence comes from Avena sativa, assembly GCA_916181665.1. Taxonomy (NCBI): domain Eukaryota; kingdom Viridiplantae; phylum Streptophyta; class Magnoliopsida; order Poales; family Poaceae; genus Avena; species Avena sativa. The sequence goes on from OV702285.1 coordinate 20,819,282, forward strand.
ATGGTAAGGACACTACCCCCGGTGAATCTTCGGCGCAGAAGAAGATCCTGCAGACTGCAATGCTAACCTGACCGCGACCGAGCCGTGTTTGTGGCGGACGATGGGATGGACACACGACGTGCTTCCTCTCATTGAGGAGGAGAGTCCAACTTTTCTTCTCTCGAGAAACTCCAAAAGGATGAGCAAGTCTCCCTCAGCGACTTCCTGGGCTCCTGTCGTTGACGGGCATCGTGAAGTATTCTAGCCGCACATCTTGCCCAACTGGATCGCCATTGTCAGCCACAAGCGTGTAGTACATTTTAGTCGACGAGAGTCATGCTGAATCACACCGTCTGAGTACTGAATTTCATCCATTCGTCCCCTGAAGGACAGAGGCCATTGCCATGGCATCTCCTGGCGGCTCCGATGAAGCACCCAAGGGCCAAGACCCTCAGCCCTCCAGCTCAAGCCCAAGCTCCAGCTCTAGCTCTATCTCCAGGTTAGTACATGCTGTGCTAGAACGTTGTTCTCTGCATAAGTCTGGCCAGCTACTTCCCAGACAGGGATGCCGATTAATACATCTGATCTTCTTCCCAGACACATCTGATATTGTTCGGTCTAGCTTTTTCTAGCACTTTCAGGTTCAGAACACAGCAAGCAAGTTTTATCCTCAATATGATGTCATTTAGCAAAATTACCCCTGGTTGAAATCTTGTTATGTTGGAACAGCCAATAGACTATCTCAAGCCTGGGGGTATGTTCAACTTCCAACAGCCTGCTTCACAGGCACACGGTAGAACACCCCTACAGTTGACCTTTAAAGACTGCACCGAATAAAGCACAGAAGAGTGGAACTCCCACACATAAGAATCATCTTCCTCGGAGAAAAAGACACTAGTTTTAGCAATGATCACATACTCCCTCCGGTTCATATTAATTGACTTTGATTTATTAAAAATTGGATGAACCTATATAATAACTAGTGTCTAGATTCATTCAAATCTAGACAAATTTGAGTCAATTAATATGGGCCAGAGGGAGTACCATGATTGCATTAAATTAGGACCAAAACTTCACCTAAAAGTTCATTTAAGACTCCTACGACCCCAAGCATCATCAATACTACAGATGTAGGCTTCATTCAGAAATTCATTGAAAATATAAGCTAGAATTTCCAAATCAAGAATCCTCCCATAATCAAATAGATCTCACATTACACAATTTCCAAGAATAACCAATCTTTGCTGCTTGAACACCCATAGTATCCCTTTCTAGAAAAGAGAACCTTCATCTGAGAAACAAAAGATATTTGAATTTTTAATTTCATATTTGAAATTAATCACCCCTTTTCAAAAATTTCCATTATCTATACAGTTTAAAACAAAAGTCCGTACTATAGATTTTGTATCAAGAAGCCAACAAGTACAAATTCAACTCTTTCAAATTACGTACTCTAAGGTCTCCAAATTCATACCAAGAAGACAATGAGCATAAGCACATATTGCTCCTTGTGTAGAACATGTAAACAATCTCTAACCTGTAGTTTTCCCTGGATATGTGAAAAGTATAATATTACCGAAAGTATTTAACATGCCAAATTTAATGATATTATATTAAGAATCTATGAAATCTTTCAAATCTATTTCTGATCGGGCGTAGTATTTCATCATATTTGCTCATCCATAAGGGTTTTCATTTTTTTTTACCTGCAGAGATAGTAACATGGCTAGCAAGCTGCAAAAGGCAGCAAGTCTAACCATCCAACTATTACAAGAAATTACAGATAATTTCTCTGAGATGCGAAAAATTGGTCAAGGTGCATATGGAACGGTTTACAAGGTAAAAAAATTATACTTGGTTTTCAATGATATTTTACTAATGTGTTAAGCAACATATATACTCCTTAATATAAATTGCAATTTTACACGAGTACTTTCTTAATTGCACAACCATTTCAATTGATATTAAGGAGTATACATGAGTACTTTGAACTAAAATGTGACTTTAAAAGCAAACCTAACCTTATACTTACATGTTTCTGCTTTTCAAATGATATTGGGTGCTGATAATAGATCTTGAGTAGGGGGTGCACGACAATGGAGAAGAGATTGCTGTGAAGTTACTTCATAATAGCATACAAGGAACTGATGATGAGCAATTCAAACGTGAGTTTGAAAACCTTATGAGGCTCGAGCATCACAACATTGTACGGCTAGTTGGCTACTGCTACGAAACACATCACAAACCTATGATGTACAAGGGTGAAACTATTTATGCTGAAGAAACAAACAGAGCGCTCTGCTTTGAGTACATGCGAAATGGGAGCCTTCAAATGCATATTTCTGGTACGAGGCATCTCCACTCCAAGTATGCTATATCAAATATTTAGCATGTGAGGAAAATGAGGTTTCTCTACATTAGTGTTTCATTGACAATCTTTCTTCATTTGCAGAGGAATGTGATGGACTTGACTGGCATACACGTTACAAAATTATCAAAGGGACTTGCGAGGGTTTAAAATATCTTCATGAAGGATTCAACGAACCAATTTACCATATGGACCTAAAACCTGGAAATATACTTCTAGATGAGAATATGATACCAAAACTTGCAGATTTTGGTTTGTCCAAGCTCTACGATGGAGAACAAACAATGATCACACAAACTCTGATGGGAACAATGTAAGTGAAAGTCTCCTGAAAATAAGTTACATATTTTGTATTGAAACAGAATATACTTCTTGTATACTTTATATCTGTCATACTTATGCTTCCATGCACAGAGGATACCTACCACCGGAATATTTATTTGAACACCTAGTCTCGAAGAAGTTGGACATATTCAGTCTAGGTGTTGTAATGACAAAGATAATTGCAGGACCTAGGGGCCCCACCAGAAGGGCTGATATGACTTACCAAGAGTTTATTGATCAAGTGAGTAATGCCATTTTCACTACAAAACTGATTGATTGTCATTTTGTACCAACATTGTGATAGTCTTACATCAGTTCACTAGTCTTGCCTTATCAGTGTACTTGTAGTTCATAAAAATATACTCATTTCTTGTTGCCATGCACAGTGGATATCTGTGACCTAGTAAATATCCAATTTTTCTGGTCGTTATCTCTGACTCTGATATGCACTTTTGACCAATACTTTTTCTTGCTACCTGTCAGTAGAACTTCTTAAGGATGCAATGCATGAGAATATCATTGTGGCTAATCTAGTGAATTCATTTGCCAATGTCAACTCCAAATTATTGTGCATATTAAGGGGTCAAAGCTATACACTATTGACTACATGCATTCTAAAATGACAATAAAAGGTTACACTTTTTGGTAGGTACATGAAAACCAAAACACAATGCTTTTTATAACTTCAGAGGGAGGATTTATCATCCTAGCCTTATGTTTTGGTTAGGTACATGAAAACTGGAGGAAGAGGTTGCAAGAATCATGGCTTGCTTCCCAGCCACTAGAAGCATACTGCCAACAAGTGAATATATGCACTGAAATAGCACTGGGCTGCATGGAGAATGATAGGAACAAAAGGCCCAGTATAGTGGAGATCATCAATGACCTAAACGAGACTGAAACTGCGATCGGTAATGAGTTAAAAAATGACCAGGGTCACAGATGGAGAAGGTAATGAATATTCTTACATATGCAATTTCTGAACTGCTGCTTACTTTCATCTATTTGCACATAACGGAAAACTTTATGTTCTTGAACGCCAGGCTGGATCTGGCCCACACTGAAGCACCAAGGTAAGGCGTGCCATTCTTTTCAATGATTCAATCTTTTGGTGTGTTCTTCAAATTGTACAGACAGAGATAGGCGTCTAGCTGGTTGTTTTACCGGGTCTGTTTTTTCTTCTTTTGTAGCAACCAAATTACCAAGCGTGTTGCTGTAGCGCAAGGAACAGAGCGTGCTTCTCGTGCTACACGCTTTAACTGGGAGTACACCTTGGCGCAGCTGGCGGCGGCGACCAATGGCTTTGCCCTGGAGGCTAAGATCGGCCAAGGAAGCTTTGGCACGGTGTACCGCGGCAAGCTCCTCGACGGGCGCGAGGTTGCAATCAAGCGTGGCGAGTCATCGGGACCGATGGCGCGCAGGTTCCAGCACAACGAGAATGCGTTCTGGTCGGAGGTGGACTTCCTCTCCCGTCTCCACCACAAGCACCTGGTCGGCCTCGTGGGCTACTGCATGGAGAACGACGAGCGGCTGCTGGTGTACGACTACATGAAGAACGGCGCGCTCTACGACCACCTCCACCCCAAATCGGTCATCTTCGATGATTCGTCGTCGTCGCCAATGCTCTTGTCGTGGAAGATACGCATCAAGATCTTGCTTGACGCGTCGCGCGGTATCGAGTACCTGCACACGTACGCCGTGCCAACCATCATCCACCGCGACATCAAGTCGTCCAACATCCTGCTGGACGGCAGTTGGGTGGCACGCGTGTCGGACTTCGGGCTGTCGCTGATGGGGCCGCCGGAGTCAGACGACTCATCGGGGGCGGGGGCGGCAGTGCAGCAGCACCTGTCCATGAAGGTCGCCGGCACGGTGGGATACATGGACCCGGAGTACTACGGTCTGCACCACCTGACGGTGAAGAGCGACGTGTATGGTTTTGGCGTGGTAATGCTAGAGGTGCTCACCGGGAAGCGCGCCATATTCAAGGAGGCCCAAGGAGGGAAACCCATGAGTGTGGTGGACTACGCGCAGCCGAGCATCGTCGCCGGGGAGCTAGGCAAGGTGCTGGACGGGCGTGCGCCCGAGCCGACGACGGACGAGGCCGAGGCCGTCGAGTTGGTGGCGTACACGGCCGTGCACTGCGTGCGGCTGGAGGGGAAGGATCGCCCGGTCATGGCAGACATCGTCGCGAACCTTGAGGCAGCGTTCGCATTGTGCAACGGCTGTAAATGATTTGTGCTGGATTAATCTTTCTTTCTCCGGGAAGGGAACATGAGAAGAATTCTAAATTAGAGATAATCATGTGCTTGCACCTCAATGGGGAAGCCCCAGCCTCTGCATCTTCTGTGAAGCATTTATTTTCCATGTTTTGTACTAATGAGTGAAGAATTATTATTTGCGGTAAGTTTACTGGGAAGTTACATGTCTCTTCACATCGTTTTTAAAATGAAAATATTGTTTTAGTTGAAAATGCTCAGGTTCTGGACAATCATAGGGTTTCAAGTATGGGACACCGTTATTTTCCGCCCTTTGCTGAAACACACGGCAGGAATGCGACTTTATGCTGTACCATTACAATTCCGTATGCAAATTCATCGTGTGTATAGCAGTTCTCTTTGGCATAACACACCGTGTCTGACTAAAATAAAAAGTTTGACATGTTTTGCTTGGGATGACCATTCTACGTCTGGCTTTGAAACTTCTTTGCGCCTATTCAGATTTTGCCTCTGTAGGCTGCATACTGCTCCTGTGAGACTGCGAGAACTATGAGATCTTCGAGACAGAGATCAGGCCCAAGTTTCCGGTGCACACCTTTGGTTTGGGTGTTGACCACAACCCCAAGGTCATGAAGTACATCGACGACATGACATCCGGCACCTACTCCTTCGTCGACCAAGGCATCAATAGGATCAAGGACGCCTTTGTGCTATTCATCACCAGCCTTACATCGGTTGTTGTGATGTCCATCAAGATCAACCTCACCACCAACGAGGGTATCACCATATCGTCTATTGAGTGCGGCGGCTATGTCAACCATGTGAAATCCAACGATCGGTCTGGCATGATATACATCCATGACGTCTACACTTGCGAGTGGAAAGACTTCATCGTCTATCTGAGAGTGGGAGAGGGTAAGAAGGAGCTGATGACCATCGGCGGACAGTACCTGAGTGAGAACGCGGTAAAGCACCTGGCCAACACGGATGTGCACGTCCTGCGACCACACCATGACTGTGTGCAAGGCGAGCTGACCATCCACCGTGACGTGGCAGCAGGGCTCGTGCGGATCAGGCTGGAGGAGGGCATCTCTACTATGCTGGAGCAGGGCCCAAGCAGAATTAGGTTGCAACAGCTATGGGACGGGATCATACACTCTGAAGAGGGTCGTGGCGCACCCGAGGACACCTTGTCGGCCCTCAGCATGGACGTCACTGAAATGATGAGAGACATTCAGAACCCCAAGGAGTATAGAAAATCAGGGCTGCCTTACACACTGTCATGGTTGAGTAGCCACAAGTGGCAGCGTGCAACAGTCAAGGGCACACCCTGAAGCTCCGGTGTGACTCAAACCACACGGGAGATGGGACAACAACTCTGTCCCACTAACTAAAGTAAAGCAACAATATATATCGGTCAGTAAAATCAGCTAATTCTGCTACCATGTGCACAATCGTATTTTCCAAGCATCATCAGATTTAGTGCCAGATAAAGCTGAGTATTATAGGTATGCAAAGATAATTTGTAGAAACAATAAAGGTCGGCCACATTTTGTTTTGGTTTATTGTATGAAGTTGTTTTCTGCTACTTGCAGATACAAACATTATGTGCCAACAGACTTGCATAATTTTTATAGTGCACCATATTCAAAGGGCTCTTTTCACGAATAATGGATGCAAACTTCCAGAGTTTATCAGAGTTTTTTGATAATTTCCTTTTTCTACCAAAAGTTGTCCCTTCTTTTAACCACTTTCGTACCAATGTGTGATCTGAGCAAGGACAGATCGAAACTAACACAGTTGCAGCTATCTTATATCTTTAAAAAAAATCTATGTATTAATAAATGATTTATTTAACAGTTGTGTGGTAGATTTAGAAGTTGAGAATTTGAGGATGATAGACCTCTCATACTCAAATGATGTGTAGCTCAAGAAGAAGAAGCGGCCAGGCCAGTTAATTTGTGCGATGTATGTCAAAGAGCAGCCTACTGATCTCTTCCCTGTGGACACGCGTCGGTGACGAGCCACTCCAAAGCCTCGCTTTCAGAGTTTATCAAAGAGTTTTTGATGATTTTCCTTTTTTTTTTCTCAAAGGTTGTCCCCTCATTTAAACACTTCACACCAATATATGATCTGAGCAAGGTCAGATCGAGACTAGCGCAGTTGCAGCTATTAATATCAATGTATTCATCAGTGATTTATTTAGCAGTTGTGTGCTGTATCTCGAAATTGCGTAATTGAGGACTTGAGGATGATAGACCAGTTAAGTTGTGCGTTGTATGCCAAAGAGCAGCCTACTGATCTCTTCTCCGGTTGCTGCCTTCCCCCAGTTTGCCTGGTGCTGCTGCAAGGGAGGGGCGACTGGAACTGGGATCGGTCAGTTTGCCTGGCTCTACTCAAGAGACTTTCTGACGCAAAATTGTCGGTAGAGTTCGAAGGATTTGCAGATTAATCAACACGCGAGGGACGGTGAGTTCGCGAATCGAACATTGAACTCAATTGATTCGACACGTATTTGAATGAGTGAAACAAGAATTCCTAACCCAATTGTACCACAACTCAAACGCAGAGCACTGACATCGTAAGCAAAGGGGGGAGCAAGCTATTTACCTCGCAGGAAGCCAGCCGAAGTGCATATGCCTCTAGACGGACGCATGCGCGTGGCCTCGCTTTGGCAACAAGCCGTTCGAACGCATCGCCGGCAGGCCTCCACCGCGCTCTCAAGTCCGAACCGCCGCCGACATCGGCGAACTCTGCGGCCCACTCCCCCTGCCGTCCCATCATGGCGACGCGGCCGACGCTCAGCTGGCGACTCGGACGCCCCAGCCAAGTAAAGTCAAACCGCGCAGCGGCGACTCCATGGCTTCTCGCGGCCACGACGGTGGCCTACCGGCTCGTCCGCCCGCCGCCGAGGGAGATGCTGTACACCGACCAGTCTCACGCCGCACACCCTGTTGGCCCGGCCCGCACTGGTCTTCTCTTTCTTTCTTTTTTCTTTTTCGTTTTCTTTTTTGGGTATTATTTCTCTTCATTTCTTTTCTTTTTCAAAATCTAAAAAACGAAATCATTTTACAAACGAGATTTTTCGAAAATTTGATTTTTTTTAGAAATGAACAAATTCAAATTCTGAACAGTTTTCAGTTTTTTTCAAAATCTGTTTTTTTCGAACTATGAACATTTTTTAGTTTTTGAACAAATTTCAAATTTGAACGGATTTTTGAATTTGAACAATTTTGGATCTGAACAGCTTTCATATTAAACATTTCCAAATATATTTATAAAAAGTAAATATAAAAGGAAAAAATCAAATAGTAAGAAGTAACACTAAAAGGGAACATAAAAAAGCAAAAGCAAAAAGCAAAAAAAAAATGTGAAGGAGAACGGCCGAATGGGCCGGCCCCGCGCGGTATGTGCCGACCTGCTTGGCATATAGGATTTTCCCACCACCGATGCCAAGTATGGCGGCGGAGGAATGGAACTAGATGGGCCCCGATCATCGTTTTGAGTTGTTTGCTTATTGGGTTATATAAGAGTGGGCGAGAGAGGAGGAGAACCAAACGGTACTCCATACTATAGGACCCATTGTGAACGCAATCGCTCCTCTATCAGGTGTTGTGTACACACTTTCGAAATAGGCTTTCGCCCCGCTTTATAAATAAAGCAACCGTCCAACATAAATATCACAGTACAAAGACACACACACACCACATGCTGGGGCCACAGCACAAGACGGCCCAACTCGGACACCACCCAACGAAGAAAAGGAAGAACGCCTCGCCATGGGAGAGGACGCCGAGGGCACTAAGGCGAGCTACGAGGGAGCCGCTGAGCCGCCTCCAAGAGACGGTGAAGGGTCGCGTCCAACCTCGTCTTGTCCCGCTGTCTACACAACGGGTACCAGAGCTGCAGGAAAGCCAGAAAGTGAAACACCGAGTCAGACGAACGCCTAGGGAGAATCTTCTCAATAACCATCTTATTCCTGATCATCCAGAGGGACCACGACATGGCCGCGAACACAAGCCAGAAGAGTCGACGACCCTTTCTAGCCCGGTTAGCTTGGGTTTCTAGGAATTCACTGAGATCTTGTGTACACACTGCACATAGACGAGAATGGAGAGGTTGGACCTAGGGCTTCTCTAGGGTAAGGCGACTTCGGCGACGATCTTCTCCGTCGCAGGTTTTCCCACTGTCCTTCTCCACCACCTCGATCTCTACCTCGTGAGTCGACTCGGGATGATCCAGGGGCTTGACTTGTATGGCTACCCTTGGTAGATTGATTTGTCGGCTAGGGTTCGGGTGTTGAGGACGGTAATCGAGATCACCATGGAGACTGAGAGTTCCACTGTGAGGAACGGGAAGACGAAGGAGTTTGATGTTCAAGAGCTGTTGAAGAACTTGAACTTGCACGAGTTGAAATCAATGATGCGGCTCTCAGCAAGGAAGAGATCAGGAGCTGCCTGAAGGTGAAGTGGCTAGATGCAGCAAGGGTAGTGATGGGAAAATCGTTCAGCATGGAGTCCGTGAAGAAGATAATGTACTCGGCTTGGACACCGGCAATGGATATTTCCTTCCATGTCATTGGAACTAACCTATCCGTGATGCAGGGAATCTCGTCTAGGGGATTGCAAGAGGATCATGGAAGATGGTCTGGCCATTGATGTTCCGTGGGTGTGCTCTCATGGTGGAACTGTTTGACGATGCAACAATGATCCCCATGGTTATTTCTAGCAGAGTTCAGGCATGGGTGCAAATTCATAAGATCCCTCCATTGTTCCATAATAAAGAGTTGATAACCTAGCTTGCAAGTAGGGTGGGAGAGGTGATCTTTGTCGATCTTATGCCTGTTCAAACAAGGTTGGGAGATTTTCACGAGGCTCGGGTGAAGCTCAATTCAACATAGCCACTCTCTCAATTTGTACCACTCTCTTTGGAGGATGTTCTCTTTAAATCAAATATGAGAAGTTGCTAAAGTTCTGTGTGCATTGTGGCTTTATGGGACACACAGATTTGGAGTGTGGCAGTGTCACGGATCGTGTGGGCGATTGTACTAGGTCGCATGGGCCCATGCGAGAAGAGAGGAAGAGGCCCAAGGCATGAGGGAAGAGGGACGCATACATGCTATACTAAAGGGGATCCAGATCAAATGGGGAGGGTCGAAAAACTGGAACTTTTTTTGAGCAAGGGGAAGGGACCTGAAGGTCCCAAAACTGGCATTAATTTAACAAAAGTGATACAATGCTGCAGAAAAGATCTAAAGGAAAGTTAAAATTACAACCGTGTTCTTCCAGATTGCAAAAAGGACCCCCCAAAAAGATGCAAAAAAGCAATTGGGTCATAGTGCCATCTTCGACCTCGCTGGCGATGCAATTGCCACCATCGCCAGCCGCGTCCTTGCTTCCAAGCAAGGTAGAAGGGTCTCCCGCCGGAGGTTAAAGAAGTGGGGGCGTCAAAATTTCTGGCAAAGACACACAAAGGACGGAGTACCACCGAAGCCACCCACGAGCATGCGGGAGAATCAAGTTTGAAGGGGCCGAAGCTTCAGGAGCAAAAGGAGGTCGATGCAGCAGCAGAAGATGAACGCGATCGCCTTTGCCGGTTTCCTGCAACCTCTCAGGCCTCCCACGAACAACAACATCGATATTCTCTCTCTCTCTCTCCGCATATCACCGACAGAGAGAGCAGAGCAGCGCGACAAGCTGCAGCAACAGGTGCCCAAGACATCACAAAAGGACTTCAACAGAGGAGCTATGGCAAAACTTGTCGTCGAGGATGGCTTCCTCAGCAACTTGCTAAATTTTTTTAAATAATACTTTTTTTTATTCATTTTCACAAATAATACGCAAATTTGGCAAATTTCAAATCTGTCGGTCCGTCGTCCGTTCAACGGACGACAGAGTGCTTTCGTCGCTTGAGGGGACGACCAACATGTCGTCTTTTGTTGAAAAGACGACCAAGTTGTCTTCTTTTCTTCAAAAGACGACCAACGTGTCGGGTGGCAGGGGTCGGCCTCGTCGGCGGTTCAACGGACGACGCGCGCTGTCGGGGTGACAGGGGTCAGCCGCGTCGGCTGTTCAAGGGACGACGCCCGTTTCGTCTGTTGAAGGGACGACGCGCCCCAGCTATATTAGCTCGCCCGCCCGTGCCCGTCGTCTGCTTGCTCTCATTTCCAGCTCGCGCGTCTGCTAGCTCCTCTCTAGATCTTCTTCCTCTCTCGCTTGCTCTCATTTCTTCAGCCGTTGCACCGATTTGTAGCCTAGATTTCTATCCAAAATCGCTGCTCTGACACATTAGCAAGCTAGTAGAGTCCCGATCTACTAATGGAATAGCCTGGTGTAGTGACTTGAGGCGTTTTGGTGGAGGGATCTGGTGGTGTTCTTAGCTTCTTGTTGAGCAATGGCCATGGTGGAGGCTGGTGCTGGGACTTGAGGAAGGTGCATGGTGGAGGTGCTGATCCGTTGACCTGAGGCAGCTGCACGGCAGGACTTCGCACGCTTCAAGGGTAAACCCTAATTTCTTGCTTATTGCAGTCATGTGTGTATGTTCATAGGTAGCGTTTGATGGGGTCTGTTAGATGCAAGATATTTGTAGAGTATTATGTGTCAATGTACCTGTTTTTGACTATTTTTGGTATTTTTTAGGTCGAAAATCATGTCAAATAATGTAGTGTTTAGGTTCTTGTATGGTCCTGGTTCCGTCAGAATAAACCAGCACGGAGTTGATTTGAGCGAGTTTAGATTTATGGATGAAGTGCTTCAGAATCCTGAAACAGTGCCCGTTACTCAGTTGAAGGATTGGTTATGTGTTCGTTTAGGGCTCCCTCCTACCCATACTGTCGGTGTGCATGCTTTATGGACTAAGTCAAGGCAAACCCCTAATTTTTATTTAAGGCCAATAGAAGCGCAACAGAAATGGGTCAAATTTGTGCAAGCTTGCCAGAAAAGAGAAGTTAACCCCAGTCTCTTAGTGTTACCTGTGGTGAAAGAGGCTGGGTATGAACATGACCATAGTAGTCAGACCGGTCATGCTGGAGGTAGTTATGATCATGGCCAGAGTAGTCAGACCGGTTATGCTGGAGGTAGTTATGATCATGGCCAGAGTAGTCAGACCGGTCATGCTGGAGGTAGTTATGATCATAGCCAGAGTAGTCAGGGCCAAGAGGGTGGCGGCGGATATGAATCAGGTCACAGTAGCTATGCACACACCGGGGTGATGGTTATGTATCAGAGGACGGTGGTGAAGGATTAGGGGAAGACATATTCAGTGGCGAAGCTGACGAGGACAAGATATATGATGGTTTGTTGCAACATCAAATGGAAGCCGAAGACTCAGAAGGCAACAGTGATACGGCTGATGATTCTGGCGAGTCTGATCAAGAAGAGATCGGCCAACCTATTCCGGCATCATGGAATAATGACAACACAGCAGCAATGACTGTGAACGATGGGCATGATTCGGCGTGGCATTATCACGCGAACAGCATCTCTCTGGGTGCATTATATCCTAGCAAGAGACATCTGCAGGAAGCAATTGTTGAGTGGTCAATGTCCATGCAACGGGTCATGAAAACGAAGGTGTCATCACAACAATATTTGACATTGGTTTGCGAGGAAGCTGGATGTCCTGCAAGGGTGCATGCCCATGTCCCTAGGTATGACACAAACTGGAAGGTCACCGATGTTGTGATGCACACATGCACACTTGAAAGTGTCCTTCAGGACCATCGTAACCTCACGTCAACCCTCCTGGCTAGACTGTTGTACACAGAGATAGTGGAGGGCAAAGCCATGGGGGTGAAAGCTATCATTAACAAAGTTTCTGTCAGATTCCGCTACAATATTTCATACGGGAAGGCTTGGAGGACTAAGCAAAGGGCACTGGAGGCAAGGTTTGGTTCGTTTCGAGACGGGTATGACTGTGTTGTTAGGATGCTCCAGACACTGCAAGCTAGGAATCCAGGCACCTACGTGGACATCCAACACTTTACATTGCCACATGAACCTAATTTGAGGGTACTTCATCAAGTGTTCTTCTCATTTGCTATATGCATAGAAGCTTTCACTCACTGTCGACCAGTCATCTGTGTGGATGGTACATTTCTCACTGGCAAGTATAGGGGTCAGATATTGACTGCCATAGGCCAAGATGGAAACAATCAAGTGGTTCCACTTGCTTTTGCTTTCGTGGAGAGCGAGAACACCGAGAGTTGGGTATGGTTTTTCAGGCAGCTGAAGATAGCAATTGTGAGAGATACACCGAATGTATGCGTGCTTCATGATAGGCATCCAGGTATACTAAGCGCGATAAAGAAGCTCACACAGCCCACTCCTGATGAAGTAACTCCATGGCTGGACATGCAGAGTCGTTGGTGCATGCGGCATCTAGGGGCCAATTTTTTCTCACAGTTCAGGAACAAAGCTCTTATGAACCTATTCAAGAAGCTTTGCAAGCAGAACCAAGAGTGGAAGTATATCAAGTGTCGTGGCTATCTTGATGACTTCACTAAAAAACATGTGACTCAGAGGAGAGCAGCTAGAGCAGCAGCGGTCGCGGATCATGCAGCGGCGTTAGCTGCACAGGCAACAACAGGAGCAGCACCACCGGAGGAAGAACCCATTGCCCTTTGTGACTTGCCAGGATTTGACCAACCCGGTACTAGGAGAAGGCCTGGCAGAAGGATTAAAAATTTTCAGGAATGGATACAACACGAGCCTATAGAGAGGTGGTCTCTGCTGCATGACACTCATGGTGCTAGGTTTGGCGTCATGACTACAAATCTGGCTGAAACTTACAACTTTGTCTTGAGAGGAAGTAGGGCTCTACCATTAATAGCCATTGTGGAGTGTATTTTCACCGGAACTCTGAAGTATTTCAGAGACAGACTCCAGATGGCTCAGATGCATATCATGAACAACCCAAACACGAGGTATTGTTCAAAGATCATGCATTACATGGATGCCAAGATGGAGAAGGCTCGGTCCATGCATGTCATCGCCATCGGTAATCAGGAAAGAAGGTTCGAGGTACGCCTCCCTTCCAACCGGATTGGAACAGGAGATGTGGTAAAGACACAGGAGGTGAGGATAGGCAACGAAGCCTGGCCAACGTGTGAGTGCACGTGCAATAAACCCAAGCTGTTGCATCTGCCTTGCTCTCATGTACTAGCTGCATGCGGGCTGATGGGTATGGATGCGATCTCGTTTGTGTCTCCTTATTTCCTTAAGGACGCGGTGGTCAATACGTGGACAGGCGAGATGATGGGATATAGGGCATGGGGAAATTTCAATAAAGTAAATCCAGGTGAAAGGGTTTACATCCCAGATCCTGTACTGATGAGGACAGGAAGAGGAAGGCGACAATGTGTCCGCATCCGTAATGATATGGATGAATCTGAAGCCGGAGGCCCTACTAGGCAATGTTTTCTGTGTAATCAATTTGGTCATATAGACACCAGTTGCCACATCTTCGGGACTGGTGGAGCTGCTCCTCGTGGACGTGGCAGCCGAGGAAGAAGAGGCAGAGGAAGAAACTAGACGTGTGGAACTATGTCTTAAATTTGTAATATGTGTGGAACTATGTCTTAAATTTGTAATATGTGTGGAACTATGTCTTAAATTTGTAATATGTGTGGAACTATGTCTTAAATTTGTAATATGTGTGGAACTATGTCTTAAATTTGTAATATGTGTGGAACTATGTCTTAAATTTGTAATATGTGTGGAACTATGTCTTAAATTTGTAATATGTGTGGAACTATGTCTTAAATTTGTAATATGTGTGGAACTATGTCTTAAATTTGTAATATGTGTGGAACTATGTCTTAAATTTGTAATATGTGTGGAACTATGTCTTAAATTTGTAATATGTGTGGAACTATGTCTTAAATTTGCAAAATGTGTGGAACTAATGTGCAGATGGCGGGATCTTTGCTGAATGCTGACATAGATAGAAAGCACCGATCGACGGTACTGGATGCTAACCCGGGGTCCTTGAAGCACCTAGTGACTCGCACTCCCATTTCGAACTGGTGCATACATCCTGATTGGCTTCAGAGGCATGTGACATTTATTTCTCTTGCTGTTGGGATATTTATGGGCCAATATGACTAAACTATTCTGCTTTCTTCTTATGTAGATTGAAGTGGGCTGGGCTCTTACCATTCGTTCGTTTGGTTGAGGCCACTCGTATGGAGGAGATAGAAGGGCGACAACTTGGGTTCCAGACTAGTCGCTTACAGTACGACTCGTCTTTGCTCACGTGCTTGGTGGATCGATGGAGGCCCGAGACTCACACTTTCCATTTTCGATGGGGAGAGATGGCTCCTACCCTTCAGGACGTCTCGTACTTGCTGGGACTTCCGTTGGCTGGCGTGCCCATAGGCCCAGTGGATCCACCGGCAAATTGGGCCCAAGACATGGCCCGACGATTCTTTGGCATCCGTGATGGAGCTCTGGCCTTTGGCCATGACAATCATGGGCCAAAATTTGGATGGTTGGAGAAGTATCAGGTGTGTTTCATTTATTTGTTCTATTTTGTTGGAGAAGTATCATGTACTGAAAATTGTTCTATTTGCCAATGCAGATACAGAGGTTTGGGTTCCCGGCCACTCCGATGACTGCCCCACAGATTACACGCAGCCTGAAGGCATACCTTATGTGGCTGCTCGGGAAGGTGATGTTCACTGAGAACCACGTGTCGACCATTAGTGCGCGATACATCCATTTTGCTAGAGGGATCGCGGAGGCGACGTGCCAGGAAGAATGCACACAGTGGAGTTGGGGTTCAGCTGTCTTAGCAGCTACGTACCGAGGTATGTGCAATGCTTGCCAGTTAACCAAGGACAGTTCTGCCTTGCTAGGATGCCCATTGTTGCTGCAACTGTGGTCGTGGGAGAGGTTCCCTATCGGCCGTGCAGATGTAAGTGTCAACCAAATAGTCGGCAACCAGGAACATGAAACAATTGTCTACCACTCTGACCTGCTGTTCGACGAAGAGCAAATTGATTTGCCTACATTTGGCACTCACTGGACCCGTCGCAAGGTCAGTATAATGTCTTAATAAATTGCACTTCTGGTACTACAATATGAAAGTTACTAACAACTATTTTGTCATGCAGTGTCGTTTCGCGGGAGAGCAAGTCGTTAGATGCTATCCATCGTTCAGCGAGCAGTTCGACACACTGAAAGAGGATGTCGTGATTTGGGAGCCGTACACCCTGCAGATACGACACACACGATATCCCGACGGGATATCTATTATGTGCACTAGAGATCGAGAGTACTGGCTGACTACATCGAAGATCATCTTTGATTGCCAAGTTGAGGAGATGTCTCAACAGAGGGTAGATCCCCCACGTCCGGAGGTTCCCCTTCCAGATGCCGTGCACGCGTAAGTAAATATATGTACATAAGGAATGCATCTTATACTTCATCTATGTTCTTTAATGATGGTCTAACAAATTCTAATGACAGGTACTCTCGGAGAAGTAGCAAGACCGCCACTCAATGGCTCCAACGGGTGGGGATTTACGTCAACGAGTGGCAGAATGCACCAACACAAGTGTGACACGCTGGCCCGTTTGATATGGAGCTATTCCACGGATACCTACAGAGGTACATGTCGATTACACGGCTACGTCCCATTCCACACGCACATGACGATGAGATATACCCTAGCCAGTCAACACTGGAGTCCAGACAGTCAGCGGTAAGTACTTTATTTAGAGCATAATCAACATGAGTGCCTATGTAGTGCATACCTAACTATGAGACAAATGCAGGCCGATATGACGTGGGAGCTACAGACTGAGGTGGCTCAGTACAGACGATCGCTTTCGAACGTTCCTCTTGTGCCCCGTCAGCAGGCTCAGTCCTTTGCCCGGCGGGTCGGGGAGAAGCTGCGGCGTATCTACGCGTCCATCACGTGCACTAGTGTCTCAGACGTCGTTCAACACCGAGAAGCACAACGCCCACCGCGTCACTCGGTGGAGGAGCGCGCCCCACGTCGATCCACGCAGCAGCGCCAACCGCGTCACTCGGTGGAGGAGCGCGCCCCACGTCGATCCATGGAGCAGCCACCTTCTCCAGACCATGCTGGAGGCTCGGGACGACACGAGGAGCATATTTCTCCACCACTCCGCCACGGGCCTCGTCCACGACTCTCACAGCAGGCCGCCGAGAGCACCACCTCCAAACCAGGCTGGAGGCTCGGGGTGGCAGCAATCACAGTTTACTTCTGACCCGTGGCAGCAATCGAAGTTCAATATCGACCAGTTGCACCAGAACCAGATTACTTTCGAACAATGGCAGCATCAGCAGCCGATCCCCTACATGGACTTTGCTTATCGACCACAATCTCATCCTCATGGTAAGCGTGTCCCTTCCTACTATTATTAGATGCAGTATGCCATTGTTCAGTACTTAATTTCTTGTACACTAGCAGGAGACTCCGTTACATGGGACAGTACTGACGACCGTCATCAGCAGACACAGCACGAGCAGGTAGACTGGTTTAGTCAGTATCAGCCAGGTACTCCGCCACCTATCCCCACACAGAATACACAGGATCAAGGTGAAGGGTCAACTGCACCTCGCCGTGATGTGATGCCACCCCACAGATATGGATGGAGTACACCGAGGCCTCCGCCACCTCGTCGTCGACACCAGTGATATCTACTTATGTATCAGTCTTTTACCTATCTATGTATGAGACATCATTCTATTATTTCATGATTTTATTCGACAAACTACTCAACATAACTTGCAACATAGTTCAACATAACTTGCGGTACATAAATAAGAGTCCTATCTATCCCTAGCATGATGCCTTTCCCTTTCCCTTCGATGATGCCTCGCCCTTCCCTTGGACGATCCCTCGCACTTGCTCTTCTTGGCCTGCGATTTCTTCTTCTCCTGCCTCTTGTCCCACTCAGATCTTGCCTTGCTTCCAACGGGTGGCGGCATGAAGATATCATCCTCATCTTCGCTCTCTTCTATCCAGGCCCTACGTGCCACAACCTGCTCCGTCATGTCAGCTTGACTCTTCTTGGCCTGCTCTTTCTTCTTCTCCTGTCTATTGTCCCACTCAGCTCTTGCCTTGCTTCCAACCGGTGGCGGCATGAAGATATCATCCTCATCTTCGCTATCTTCTATCCAGGACCAAGGTGTATTAGCCACCTCCATCATGCGAGCTTCACTCTTGAAGGTGAGATTGTCCCACCTTGCCTTGATCCTGAGAAGCTCTGCTCGTACCTGATTTGGGGTCTTCAGTTTCCACCCTCTTCGATGAAGTGACTTACCAAGTATAACGAGAGCATTATGGTTCGATACCAACGTATCCCAGTCGGCTGGTTTATCGCCTATCTCAACAGTTCTGGCTATGAAGAAAAGCCCAATGGACATATCTACAGGCCAGGGAGACACGTCGGTCATAGTGGAGAGGAGTGGAGGAAAATGCGAGAGGAAAAGGAGAGAGGGAAATGAGAGAGTAAGAGGAGGAAGAGATGAACTGGGTTAAAGGATACATCCCGTTGTCCGGATTTATAGAGGCACCGAACCGAATAGGCGGGAAAAAAAGGGCGGGAAGTCGTGGCGGGAAAAAGAGGGCGGGAAGTCGTGGCGGGAACAAAGGGCGGGGATTACTGGCGTGAAAAATTTGCGAGCAGTAACGGCGGGAAAAAATGGCGGGGAGTACCGGCGGGAAAAATCGGCGCGAAGGATTGCCGAGCGGACGATTATTTAGCGAAGATTATTTAGCGGCGGGAGCACTGGGGCGTCGGCTTCTCAAAGGACGACAGATCCTGTCGTCTGTTCAAGGGACGACCGACCTGTATCGTCTGCTCAAAGGACGAAACCTTGTGTCGTCCGCGCAACCAACGACGGAGCTCTGTCGTCCGTTGAACGGACGACGGACCGACAGATTTGAAATTTGCCAAATTTGCGTATTATTTGTGAAAATGAATAAAAAAATGTATTATTTAAAAAAAATAGCCAGCAACTTCTATTTCTTAAAAGGATTCTTGAAACCGTCCCACAATCCATGGGACAGAGGGTAAATTTTTCCAAGCCCTATCTTCTTTCCATTAATCTTCCTAATGAGAAAGCGACTCGCATGGCTGGTCTTCCATCATCGTTGTTTCTGGATTTCCGGTCTAGTCTCAATGTTCGTCCTTTTCCCATTGTGACTGCGGGGGAATGTTAGACTAATATGACACTTAATCCCGTAAATCGTGGAGTTGTTATTAGCATGATCTGCCATTTATGGTTAAGATTGTTTTGTAAACTGTCTATATATAAGTCTATATATACGTGGAATGGAAAAGGCCCAAGTGTGGTCAATCTTCTCACAAAGTACAACAAATTCAAGTCTAGCAAGGTTTAACATCAACGATATCATACATGCACTTCATCCAACATCCACATTCACACATGCACTTAATCCATATTTAGAAGACAAGTTTCAAGTCTGAAAACATGGAAAATTCAGCAAAAAGAACCGGCCCTTCGTAGCTCCATGGCCGAGAATGACCATGGCATTGGCGCCAAAACTTGTCAACTGTTACCTGTATCACAAAAGAGCAATGAAAAATAACAGCCAGCTAATTGAGTCATTATATAGTAATAATTTAAATAGAAAGGCAGATGTATGAAAGCTGGTTTAAGTTCATGTGAATTGCAACAGATGTTAACACCTATTCAAGTACAGATACGGACAACTCCCAGTTTCTAGTGCAAATCTAGTTAGCACATTAGCATTGATGGGATCCTTGAAGGAATATCTACTGTCCTAGTAAAATTGAATATACTCATAACTCTGAAGATAGTCAGATCCATATCTACTATCTATAATAAAACTCCAAATCCATATTACAATAAAAATCACTTGATGGATTGGCCACTCCTGGAGCTGGTGTACTTATTAACTAATACCTTGCCACTTGTAGGCTTCTTATAAAATATATCTACTGAAGAATGGAAATATAGCCTCTTTTTAAGACGAGGCCGTATATGAAGAATATGAGGTCAATTAACATCTTCAGGAACATGGGGTAAGTTAATTAACATAATTCCTTGTATCCTATGAAGGTGCGCTCCTGCTCAAGAAAAAGAGGCCATTTACATGAGGTGGTCGTCGGTGTCGGGAAGGCCCATTAGCTTCACCGGAGGCCGCAATCACTGGTGCTGTCCAAGATCCGTCAGGAGGGAATTGAGGTTGGATAAGGGGTGAAGGAGCACGGGGACGCCGGCACTACCGCCAGCCGGTGAACTCGTAGTTAGGTAGGCCGTCGGCGAGTCATCACAAGAAAGGAGATTGGATCAATACATCAGGGGAAGGGAGGGAGGGCGGGCGGGCGACGCTCGGGAGGCACAAGGTGCAACGATAGCGCTTGGGAGGCACAAGGTTGGACGCGACGGCAGCGCTGGGTGTCTTGACGCATAGGTGATGGATAACCTTTGGTTTATTTGGGCCGAATCTAAATGACCTAATGGGTTTTGAGGTTAACCATCTAGCCCATCGGGCTATATTTTAGGCTAGGTTAACCTAACCGTTGGTTAAATCGGGAACCTAAGTCCCAATTTACCCAAGAGTTAGGAGAATCATGATCAGAGTAAACTTTCAATATTTGATGTAGAGGTACTTAGGAGAATTTGCTGTCATGTAATTGAACCATGAATTGTGAAATTTATCGTAGCTTCTTTCATGGAAACAACCCATCCTATACATTGGTCTAACATAATTTAGGAATTTTCAAATTGGGTGGATCCTCCACCCGTTTAGCTAAGAAAGAATAGATACAGAGGTGGATAATAGATCGATATGAAGATCATGAGCTGCCCCATAATGAAACCGCCAGTAGTCGCGAATATCTCCTTCTTCCCTAATCCAAGATTGGAGAAAGAAGATCTAAGAGGGACCTATGGAGAATGTGGTCAGAAATCCATAATAGAGTCCGACCACAACGACCGAATTAATTATCCTCCTCGAGAAACTTAGACTACTAAATAGAAAAGATTTGAAAATCTTGGCATGGGTCTCCTTTTTTTCTTTCTTTAGAGTTTTCTATATGCACAATTTCTCGATGTTTCGATGAGAATTTCTTGTGTTTTCTGGTTTGTGTTTCTTGGCAGCGATCTGGCATTAGGTATATTGGGACCTAGAAATATTCTCTGATGAGCGGACGGGAAAACCCTCTTTAGATTTGCCCAAGATCTTTGGAATTCATTTATTTCTTGCAGGGGTGGCTTGCTTTGGCTTTGGCGCATTTCATGTAACGGGTTTGTATGGTCCTGAGATATGGGTATCCGATCCTTATGGGCTAACTGGAAAAGTACAAGCTGTAAATCCAGCGTGGGGTGCAGAAGGTTTTGATCCTTTTGTTCCGGGGGGAATAGCTTCTCATCATATTGCTGCGGGTACGTTGGGTATATTAGCGGGTTTATTCCATCTTAGTGTCCGTCCGCCTCAACGTCTATACAAAGGATTACGTATGGGCAATATTGAAACTGTACTTTTCAGTAGTATCGCTGCTGTTTTTTTTGCAGCTTTCGTAGTTGCTGGAACTATGTGGGGGATTATACCTGTTGGTACTGGATTCCTAAAATTTGTGCATCGTTCCCCACAAGACAAGAACCTTTATTTCGAAATTCAAAAACAAAATATATGATTTGGAATTATGGCCATCAGGCGTGGACTTTCTTTATCACTGGAATATCACAACCCTTGCTCCTACAAGTCCGCGGAGTTCAAAGCTGGTGTAGGGACAAGCTCATAAAGCTGCGTGTTAAGAGTATGATGACCAAGCTCATCGTCTTGGGATTGATCATTTTTGTCGTGAATAGGTGGAGAACATGACCACCATCGACATGATGGTTGCAAAGAGAAGCGGCAACACATATGGGTCACTAGAGGTGTGTGAAGATTTGTTTCTCCGTTGCAACAAACGGACACATTTCCTAGTTGATAGTAATAAAGATAAATTTCCCCCCTCTGCGGCCCCTTTAGTTTATGTATATTTGGTTTCTCTGTTTGATTACGCTCAGGGCAAAGGTCGCCGAACATATTTTACGGTTGGGTTTGGCAAGTCTGAAAAGGATCCATCCAGTCATCCACCAACCCAACTTGACAAAAGAAAAACTTAACAAAGCTGCCGTTCTCACCTCCACTGATTGCCCGATTTGGATCGTCATTCCCAGTTGGAGTAGATACGAATACTTAATGTGGAGTGTTAATTAAAGAAGCAAATTAAGCTGCATCACATCGTCTTTGTTTCTCCCATCCGGGTTATCCTCCGTCAACGCGCGGCCATGGAAATGGCATCTCCTAGCTCCGATGGTGACCTGCAGCCAGACCTTCATCCCTCCGGCTCCAGCTCCATCTCCATCTCCAACCGCATCTTCGGGTTAGTGCACTACGTTCTTCACTGCGATTGATATTGCTTAATCCCCTGACTAGCCAGCTTCCAGATCCTTATGCCGCTCAATCCTCTTTTCCGGTTCAATCTACTAGCTTATTTGCCTATTAATCATATCATCATCAGGGTATGCTACTCTCTAATTATGTCTACTGACTAGCTCCGATATAGATCCTTTATTTTCCAGAGAAAATTTACCAGATCCTTTACATGAAAACCTGATATTAACCCCCCTGTTCTAGGAGTATAAGTTCCTCCTTTTCAGGGTGGTTTACGGTTCCTCCGTTTGTTTTATCACTACACTTCCTCCTTTTGTGAAGTGCATATCGCTCCTTTTGGATATGCACACCGTCTCTAGCATGTGATTTTGATTATTATTTTCCCTATGAAGATGTTAAGTAAAACATATTGTGAAATTATTCTTAGCTGGTAAATAAAACTATAGTATTTTCATGTGATAAGTATGTCAATAATTTTCATATACTGAAACCAGATATGTCAGAATGCACTCTTTCAAGAACCATATCTATTCTGATCTTGTGTAATTTTTTCTCTAATTTCCTCATCCTTAGAGACAGTAACATGGCTACAAAGCTACAAAATGCACCAAGTCTAACTGTCCAAGTATTACAAGAAATCACAGATAATTTCTCTGAGGAGCGAAAAATTGGTCAAGGCGCATATGGAACGGTTTATAAGGTAAGATTTTACGTTTGGTTTCTACCTATGAATACGCGCATACATCGGTACATGTGACCAAAACATACTAGCGCATCAAGCGTATGTTTTCTGCATGTACTAAAATGTGACAGCAAATCAAAATAAACCTAATGCTTTTTTCTGCCTGACAAAATGATATGGTGTGTTGATAATTGATCTTGAGTAGGGGATGCATCCCAATGGCGAAGAGATGGCTGTGAAGCTGCTCCATAATAACATACAGGGAACTGAGGATGGGCAATTCAAACGCGAGTTTGAAAACCTTATGAGGCTTGAACATCACAACATTGTCCGGATAGTTGGTTATTGCTACGAAACACAACATAAACCTATGTTGCACAAGGGAGAAACAATTTTTGCTGAGGAGATAAAGAGAGCACTCTGTTTTGAGTATATGCAAAATGGGAGCCTTCAAAAGCATATTTCAGGTACAAGGATTTTCCACTTCAAATGTGATTCATGGATTATTTGCCGTATGAAGAAAATAAGGCATGTATGTATTTCTATTTCATCGACACTCTACCTGTTTAAATATGCAGAGGAACACAATGGACTTGACTGGCACATGCGTTACAAAATTATCAAAGGGACTTGTGAAGGTTTAAAGTACCTTCATGAAGGATTCAGCAAACCAATTTACCATATGGACCTAAAACCTGACAATATACTTCTAGATGAGAATATGATGCCAAAACTTGCAGACTTCGGTTTGTCCAAGCTCTACGATGGAGAGAAAAGCATGGTCACAAAAGATCTTATGGGCACAATGTAAGTTAATGTCTCCTGCAAATGAGTCCGTTCCTAATCAAGCAGGATATGCTTATTACATATGCATTTTATGTTATATTTATGTTTTGATGTACAGTGGATACTTGCCACCGGAATACTTGTTTGAACACATAGTCTCGAAGAAGTTGGATATATTCAGTCTGGGTGTTGTAATGACAAAGATAATTACAGGACCTAGAGGCCCCTCCAGAAGGGCTGAAATGACTTATGAAGAGTTTATTGATCAAGTAAGAAATGTTATTTGACTTCACAATAGATATCAACTGTAGATTTTAACAAATAATATGATATTATTATTTACATCGTATAGTACACTTTCTTTTCATATTGGTGAATCTCTTGCTAACAAAAATACAACGTACCTGATATCCTAATGCGAAACAAGTTTGTTGTTTCCTCCGTCCACCTAATTAGTAAATACTATCCAACTTCATTTTCTTCTAATTCTGTATTTTTTGCTTGTAGTTAATTATTGTATCTTCCCGTCTCAACTCTAAACCACGTGTGCATATTAATTGTCTAACTTATACGTGATTGACTGCAAGAAATGTAAAAAACGAATGGAGATGTGTGTATCACATATGTAGGATTATAAGACTTAGAGAATGGATTATGGGTATTGCAGATATTTTAAGTACCTTGATAGTATCTGTTTTAAAAAATATTTCTTGTAATTTAAAATGGAGGATTGAGCATCTTATCATCACACTTTGATTTCATAGATCGATGCAAACTGGAGGAAAAGGTTGCATGAAACATGGCGTGTATCCGAATCACTAGAAACATACTGCGGGCAAGTGAATAGATGCATTGAAATGGCACTGCGCTGCATGGATACCGATCGGCACAAAAGGCCCAATATAGTGGAGATCATCAATGACCTAAACGAGACTGAAACTGCGATTAGTAATGAGTTAAAAAATTACCAGGGTCACAGGTGGAGAAGGTAATGAATATTCTTACATATGCAATTTCTGAACTGCTGCTTACTTCCATCTATTTGCACATAACGGAAAACTCTATGTTCTTGAACGTACGCCAGGCTGGATCTGGCCCACATTGAAGCACCAAGGTAAGGCGTGCCATTCATTTCAATGATTCAATCTTTTGGTGTGTTCTTCAAATTGTACAGACAGAGATAGGCGTCTAGCTGGTTGTTTTACCGGGTCTGTTTTTTCTTCTTTTGTAGCAACCAAATTACCAAGCGTGTTGCTGTAGCGCAAGGAACAGAGCGTGCCTCTCGTGCTACACGCTTTAACTGGGAGTACACCTTGGCGCAGCTGGCGGCGGCGACCAAGGGCTTCTCCCCGGAGGCTAAGATCGGCGAAGGCAGCTTTGGCATGGTGTACCGGGGCAAACTTCTCGACGGCCGCGAGGTTGCAATCAAGCGTGGCGAGTCGTCGGGACTGATGGCACGCGAGTTCCAGCAGAACGAGAATGAGTTGCGGTCGGAGGTGGACTTCCTCTCCCGTCTCCACCACAAGCACCTGGTCGGCCTCGTGGGCTACTGCAAGGAGAACGACGAGCGGTTGCTGGTGTACGAATACATGAAGAACGGCGCGCTCTACGACCACCTCCACCCCAAATCTGGGAACATTGATGATTCTTCGTCGTTGCCGGTGCTCTCATCGTGGAAGCTGCGCATCCAGATCCTGCTGGACGCGTCGCGCGGCATCGAGCACCTGCACACCTACTCCGTGCCAACCATCATCCACCGCGACATCAAGTCGTCCAACATCCTGCTGGACGGCAGCTGGATGGCGCGTGTGTCGGACTTCGGGTTGTCGCTGTTGGCTCCACCAGAGACAGAGGAGCTGGCGGCGGCAGGGGCGCAAGTGCAGCACCTGCGCAGCAAGATAGCCGGCATGGTTGGATACATGGACCCGGAGTACTACCGCCTGAACCACCTCACCGCGAAGAGCGACGTGTACGCTTTCGGCGTGGTAATGCTAGAGGCGCTCACCGGCAAGCACGCCATATTCAAGGAGGCCAAGAGCGGGGAACCCATGAGCGTGGTAGACTACGCGCAGCCGAGCATCATTGCCGGGGAGTTCGTCAAGGTGCTGGACAGTCGAGCGCCCGAACTGACGGCGAAGGAGGCTGAGGCCGTGGAGCTGGTGGCGTACATGGCCGTGCACTGCGTGCGGCTGGAGGGCAAGTACCGGCCGGCCATGTCGGACATCGTCGTCAACCTCGAGATGGCGTACGCATTCTGCAACGCCCGATGGTATCACTCCCTTTAGATCGAGAGTTTTGGCGCTGGGTTTTAGCAAAATTCGTTTTGGAAAGAATTTTCTGAAAACCAGTGTTGCTAACAATTCTGTTGAGAATACGTATATGAAAAACCATGTTTGGTTTGGACTACAGAAATCCTAAACCAATTTGGGCTCTGATCCTGAACCATGTTTACAATACCCTATTTGGTCCGCTTTCTTCTTCTGCCCTGTTTGCACGGCGGGGCAGACGTCAACATGGCAGCGGGAGTCGCGAGCCGACTGTCCCAACACAGCCCAGGCCCCGACGCGGTGAGATGGAGAAGGATCACGTTCTCTGCCGCATCCAACTCCGCGCGCTCCCTGTTCTGCAGCGGCAGGACACTGTGCCGGAGCCGCCGGACGGCGAGAGGCCGGCCTAGCTTGACAAGCCTTTCTCGTTGTTGTAGCCGCCGAAACGGTACCCCTGACCTTCTCGCCGCCGTAGCCACTCAGAAACAGTACCCCTGACATTCTCGCTGCCGTAGCCGCGGAGACAGTCTCCCTGGTCCCTACCTTCTCGTCCCCATACGCCATAGCCATGGAAAGTGTTTGACGTAGACGGCCGTGACGATCGACGTACCTATGTGCTGCGTACTGACCGCCATGAGAGCCTGGCTACGATCGTCCCCACCAACGACTCAGTATGAGCATGGTTGTATCAGCTGCCTTGGCAGATAGATAGGGTTTGATTCAGTACTACCCCTTCTCTCTAAACTCATATAAATACGTCCACATATATATATATTAAAACCCGTATCCAAACTGGATATTACTGTTGTAGAGGCATCCGGATCAGGATCTATAGATATACGACATTTCCACACGGACACGATCCGGTCTGTCCACCACCGTCCCGCACCTTGACCACCGCCGCCGTCGCCGGCATCGTCATGACCGCCGACGCCAAGCTCTCCCTCGCTGCCCTGCTGGACATTCCGACGAGCCGCCGGACAAGCCGCCGAACAAGTCGCCGGACAGTCTAGCCGCTGCCGCCAAGCTCTGCCGCCGCGCCAGCCCTGCCAACGCACACCTACAAGGCCAAGCCGAGGCGTGCGCCAGCCAGTCAGAATCACCGGCTCGCCGGATCCATCGTACATCCACCATGTGAAAGCTGATAAAATGTCTGGCACAATAAACCTCAGCCACATTTATGCTGGTGAGCAGAAGGACTTCATTGTCAACCTGGTTGTAGGGAATGGCAGAAAAGAGCTTGTGACCATCGGCGGTCAGTACCAGAGGCTCAACGGGAGCAAGTCCCTACCTCAAACAGACTTATCTGTGCTAAGTCCTTGTTCTACATGCTCGCTGGATAAGTTGGCCATCCACCAAGACTTATCCATGGCATGCACCCAGAGATGCTTATTAGATTTCTTAGAATAATCTTTATGACCTGTTTTGCTATTTTAATATTCTCATTTTTAGATTCTGTGGTGGCGTGGAGAAGGGAGCAGCCAGTGTAGGGTGCATGATGCTCCTATCGGACGGCGAGTACCCAGATATATTCCAGACGGAGCTGAACCCCGAGTTCCCCGTGCACACTTTCGGTTTAGGCACTGACCACAACCCGAGCGTCATGAAATATATCGCCGACATGACTTCCGGCGCCTACTCCTTCATCAACCAGGGCATCAACAGGTTCAAGGATGCCCTCATACTATTCATCACAGGCCTCACATCTGTCGCTGCTATGTCCATCAAGATTACCCTCAGGACTGGCGAAGGCATCACCATATCGTCAATCGAGTCTGGCGGCTACATCAACCATGTGAAATCCGACAATCGGTCTGGCACGATTTGTTAGGAATAATAATCCCGATAGGACACGGAACGGTGTCGCGTGTGTGTTCCGTATACTGATCGAGTATGACTAGTAGTCCAACGCCTATTCGTATTGACGCTGCGTCGTCTTGCCGGATATATATACACACATGTAGTAGCCTTGTAAGACAACCGTGAGATTTAATACAAACAGCAGGACCAAGAGGGCCTGTAGCCATATATTGTTTTTCCCCGTACGTACTCGTGTGAGTTGAGAGTTTGACCAGCTAGCTAGCTTAAAGTGCTAGGCTGATCGTCCCGTATGTGCGCGAACTCGCCGGATCATCGTTGTCGTCACGCCGGACTACACTCGGCGATCGGGGCTGGACCAACAATTGGTATCAGAGCCTCGCGGAGAATCTCCTAGTAACGGGAGGTCATGACGGGCAAGGAGTAAGGCGAGTACTCCGGTGCGAATGCGGGTGCATCGGTGTCGTCGCAGTACCCGCGGTATGATTCGCGGCAACTACATGACGTGGGAGAAACGGATGGAGTGGGCCATGGAGGGCAACGACATCTGGGAGGCTGTCGATCCCGGCGGCAACGAGTTCAAGAAGGGCGCGTCGAAGTACCGCAAGGACCGACAGGCACTCACGGCCATCGGCTCCGTGGTGCCGGCGGACGTGATGCAGCACCTGATCTCGAAGGATTCTGCAAAGGCGGCGTGGGAGACACTCAAGACGTTGAATCTTGGGCACGAGCGCGTCCGCAGGGCGACCCTACAAACCTTGCAGAAGAAATACGAGAACCTGGAGATGGAAGGAGATGAGACGCTGGACGCTTTTGCCTCGAGGGTAGCCACAATTGTCAACGGGATTCGCGTGCAAGGTGAGAAGCTGGAAGATATCTCAGTCGTAATACGTTTTCTTCGCGCGGCGCCGCCGCGGTACATATCTGTGGTGTCGGCAATCGAGCAATGCGTTGATCTCACCACCCTCACGATGGATGACCTGGTTGGACGGTTCAAGGCGCATGACGAGAGGATGAAGATCACCTACGGCGACGCGAATCAAGATGAGCACCTCATGCTTACACGTGCCCAGTGGCAGGCAATGGTCGCCAAGGAGAGGAGCGATAAATCATCTGGCAGTGGCGATGGTTCGGTCCCGGCGAAGAAGTCGGACAGCAAGCCGAAGAAGCCAAAGAAGAAATTCGACAAGAAGAATCCTCGCTGCCATAAGTGCAATCAGCTCGGGCACTTCAAATCGGAGTGTCCCAACCGTTCAAAGGAGAAGGCTCTCATGGCGAAGGAAGGAGATGATGGACCGATGATGCTCAAGCTCGAAGCTTGCGAGTTAATGACCACCAAGGAATCAACTCCTCAGGAGTCCGCTACGGAGATCGTCACGCTTGTGGAAGAGAAGGTCTTCCCGCGGAGGATGCAGACGGCTCACGACGTTTGGTACCTCGACACAGGCGCTAGCAACCACATGACCGGCGACAAGGCCTAGTTTTCTGAGTTGAACCTCATGGTTGGAGGCTCCGTCCGATTCGGCGATGGGTCGAAGGTGGAGATTGCAGGACGAGGCTGACATGGTTATACGCTACGGGTACGTAGCTTCAGCATACCTGGTCCAGCCCAAGGAAGGCCCACAGCAGATATACGCTGGCCCATGAAGATTTTCGGGTGGCCAAGGCCCATGACGCCTTCGGATCCTTGGAGAGCAAGACTAGCATAGATAGGAAATTCAAAGGGGTAAAACCCTAGAACCTGTAACCAACTAGGACTATGCCCGGGACCTTCCTAAGTATATATAAAGGCCAGGAGGGCACGTCCTAGATATCTCGACTCATACTTTCGCACACACCTCCACGCCAGATTGAATCTGCGCACCCTGTAACCTTCGGTTCCGCCGTAATCAAGAGCAGACAAGCAGGAGTAGGGTTTTCCCTCCAGGGGCCTGAACCTGGGTAAATCTCGTGTCCCCTGGTTGCTTGTCTGTTAACCGTGCCACGATCTCCAGCATCCCCATCTTCTCCAAAACCCAAGTCCATAACAATGGGCATTGACGAGATCCAACCTCGTCAATTGGCGCCGTCTGTGGGAATCGGGGCTGCTGATTGTGCGATCGTGACGGTTCCGACCCGACCGATCTACAACTCCGCGGTGACGGAGAATCACCTCCTCTTCGGCACTTTCGACTTCACCGCCCACTCGCCGGCCACCATGAAAGATTTCGAGACCGTAGGCGACGGACTCGAAATTTTGTTCGGGAGCTTCTGCTTCCAGGTGGGACAAACTGGCACCCTCCGCCTTCCTGAGCAGGTGCCCGTGCCATCAATCAGGCCCGCCTCGTGGGCTCCACACCCCGCGCTACGCACGTCACCATCGACAGACGAGTTCTACAATAGCAGCAGCTGCAACTCCGATCTGTGCGATCCACCTTCGAATGAAGGGACCTACGGTTCCGGATCTGAAAGCTGCGGCAGCAGCGAACCGATCTACGAGTGCTATCTATGCGCCGCGGTCATCCAGGATTCATCAAACGCCTAACCCTCCGCCCAACACGAACCCCAACCCGCAGGATGGAAACGGCGGAAACGGCGGGAACAGAAGAAGCCAGTCCCCCCCCCACCCGAAGGAGAAAACAACGGCCACGTCATCCAACTTAGCAAAGAAGGATGGGTCCAGGCACGTCGTGCCGTCGCAGGCGACATAGTCCTGCCTGTGGATTCACCACGTGACCTACTGATGGCGTACCACTACCTCCTCATCGAGGAGCACAAGAAGCAAGTCAAGATGCAGGAGACGCTCGATAAACGCAAGCAAGCAGCCTCTGAGTCCAGCGCGCGACGAGCTGCGCTCTCCGCCATGGCACCCGGCTCTACACGAATGGTAATCAGGGAAACAAGCATCGCTCACGGGTGGAGAACATGGATCCCAAGGAACGCCGTGATGTGACCCGAACTCTCCACACGTCGTTCATGGATATGGATGCCGAAGGCAACATCATCCCGAAGACACCACAAGCTGCGATCCTGGCAGCCACTGCGTATCTCGCGGCCCACCAACCTCCGGAAGGAGACCCGAAAAGAGCCATGCATAAATCCGCACTCACCGGACTCGGAATCGTCGGAGCTGCGCTCCACGAAGACGCTCCTGCGGAGCCGAAGAAGAAAGCTCCGGTCAGGCGCGACCGTAGCCCCACCCCTTCATCCGAAGAGGAGGAGGAGCACGACCTTCCTCGAAGGAAGAAGAGCTCGCATCGCCATAAACACGACTACGACGCCAGAGACGCGCTTACACAGCGCAAAATCGACAAAGCGCGAGCCAAACGCGCATGCTCGTTCGAGTCCGAGATGGATGAAGATGAAGGAGAACTCTGTGGAGCTCGATGCTTCAGCAGATCTGTTCGGCGAACAAAGATGCCACACAATTTCAAGCTTCCTTCGGATACTCCGAAGTTCAACGGCACGCAAGATCCAAAATCTTGGCTCAGTGATCATCTGTCATCCGTCAAGCTGCACGGCGGTAACAAAGAAACCGCCATGCAATGCCTCCAGCTACAGCTGACAGGCGCGGAGCGGGTCTGGCTCAGCAGCCTATCATCAGGATCCATCCGAAGTTGGGAGGAGCTAGCTTACAGCTTCATCCGAAATTTCAAGGGCACCAGCAAGAGGCCCGCCTCAATCGAAGAGTTGCGAGCCTGCACTCAGAGAACAGGGGAATCTATTCGCTCGTACATATTACGCTGGTCTACCACCAAGAACTCCGCAGCGCATATCTCCGAGGAGAGGGCCATCGACGCCTTCAGAGACGGCGTCAAACGCCAAGATTTCAAGGAAGAACTTGGGCGTGTCAAGCCCAAGACACTCGACCACCTCATGGAAATTGCCAACAGTTGGGCAGACGGCGAAGATTGCATCCAGCGAGCGCAATCAGATGAAGAGGACGACTATGGCCGAAGGCGAGAACGCCGCAGCAAGAGGAGACCGCGTGTCTACGAAGACCGCGACGGACCCGACATGGTCGCGGCTGGCTACGCCGACCGCCGCAACGACAACAACCGCAACAGCGGAGGATACCGCGGAGGAAATCTCCGTGACAACGGACGATCAGCACAGTCGTGGCAACGCCGCGACCGCGACAATGGACCCTCAGCATTCGACAAACTTTCGGGTCCATGCACCATCCACTTCTACATCGACAAACAAGATGGCAAAAAGAAAGCCAGTCACATGCTCAAGGACTGCCGCGAGTTCCAGAAACTCAGCGAAAGCATGGTGCAGATGAGGCAACAAGCCCCAATCCCTGCGTTCGGAAACACACCCGCGCCAGGAGAAATAGCACACGGAGCTCCTCCACCGCCACCTATTGGAGGCCCAAACCAACCAGTCGCACCAGCGCAAAACAACGCCGGGGTCGGATACCCCCCACCAAAGGGAGCACTAAATATGATCCAGAAGGGACGCCCCACAAACAGGGTGCAGAAGAAAATCACCCGACAAATCAACTTGGCCGTGGCAACTACGCCTGCAATCCCTGAGTACCTCAGCGGATCGGAGTCCTGCATCACGTTCACTCGCGCAGATCACCCTTGCCAGATCCCTCGCCCAGGTCATGCTGCCCTGGTGCTGGAGGCGCAGATCGGAGGCTTCGAGATGAGTCGCGTCTTCATGGACGGTGGCAGCGGCATCAACCTAATGTTCGCAAGCACCCTAGCAGCTATGCGGATCCCGCAATGCAGCCTGGAACAATCAGACACAACGTTCCACGGCATTGTCCCAGGAAAGGGCATATTTCCCCTGGGCAAAATAGGGCTCGACGTCATCTTCGGAAAGCCGGACAACTTTCGGCAGGAGCGACTCGAATTCGAAGTGGTGGACTGGCCGTCACAATACCACGCCATCCTGGGGCGTGTAGCATTCGCAAGGTTCCTGGCCGTCCCACACTATGCATACCTACTACTCAAGATGCCAGGACCAAGGGGCGTCATCACAGTCCATGGGAGCTTCACCCGATCGGACCAATGCGACAGGGATTTCAACAAAATCTCCCAGTCTTTCGGCATGCAAGACGAGCTTGTAAGGCTCCGCGAGGTGACGGACAATGGGCTACCCCCAGTCACAAGGCAGAACGCACCTGACATGTCCTTCGACTCCACCGTAAACACCAAGAAAGTACAGGTCCATCCGACGGATACCTCCAAGACGGCCTTGATCGCCAATGACCTCAACACCGCATAGGAAGGCGCGCTCGTCGAATTCCTCCGTGAGCACTGGGAAATCTTCGCCTGGTGTCCTGCGGACATGCCAGGAGTTCCCAGGGAATTCGTCGAGCACGCACTCAATGTCTTTCCAGACACCAAGCCAGTCAAGCAGTCCATCCGAAGACTGTCGGAGCCACGAGCCGAAGCTATCGGCAAGGAAATCAATAGACTACTCGCTGCAGACTTCATCAGGGAAATCAAAGAAAGCGAGTGGCTTGCAAACACGGTGATGGTCCCGAAGAAGGACACGGACATCCTGCGGATGTGTGTGGACTTCACGTCACTAAATAAGCATTGACCAAAGGACCACTTCCCTCTTCCACGGATCGACCAGATTATCGATTCGACTGCAGGTTGCGAGAAACTCTCCTTCCTTGACGCCTACTCAGGCTATAACCAGATTCGGCTCAAGGTCGAAGATCAGGAGAAAACGGCGTTCATTACACCGTTCGGAGTATTCTGTTACAACACAATGCCCTTCGGGCTAAAGAACGTGGGTGCCACATACCAGCAATGCATGCAGGCCTGCCTCAAGGACCAGATTAGTCACAACGTCCAAGTTTATGTCGACGACATAGTAATAAAAACCAGGGAGGCAAGGACACTTATCGACGATCTCCGCGAGACGTTCGACAACCTTGATCGCTATAGGATCAAGCTCAATCCCGAAAAGTGCGCCTTCGGCGTCCCATCAGGTCAGCTGCTCGGGTACTTCATCTCTCAACGAGGGATCGAGGCGAACCCAAAGAAAATCAAAGCCATCATGACGATGGAGAAGCCGAAAAACCTCAAGGGCGTCCAGCAGCTCGCAGGACGAGTAGCGGCGCTAAGCAGGTTCATCAACCGTATGGGCGAGAAGGCCCTACCATTCTACCAGCTGCTGCGTAAAGCAGACAAGTTCGAGTGGACACCAGAAGCCAACGACGCATTCGAAAGCCTCAAGCGGCTCCTCTCCACCTCGCCCGTTTTGGTCACGCCAAAGGAGCGCGAGCCCCTGCTGCTGTACATAGAAGCCACACATCAGGTGGTCAGCACCGTACTCGTGGTCGAACGACCCGAAGAAGGAAAGACCCACGGGGTCCAGCGCCCAATTTACTACCTCAGCGAGGTACTGACACCAACAAAGCAGAGGTACCCTCACTACCAGAAGCTAGCCTACGGCGTATTCATGACGGCTCGACGGCTGAGCCATTACTTCCAGGAGCACCAAGTGATGGTCGTCAACGAAGCACCCCTGAACAGCATCCTGAATAATCCAGAGGCCACAGGACGGGTGGCCCTGTGGGGGCATCGAACTATCACCTTTGGACATCGTCTACGAAAAGCGACACGCAATCAAATCTCAAGTCCTTCCGGACTTCCTGGTACACTGGATGGAGCTGCAGCTGCCAGACACCCCAGACATGTCGCAGTCCTGGACAATGCATTTCGACGGCTCCAAACGCGAAGCCGGAGCAGGGGCAGGGGTCATACTGACCTCCCCGGAAGGTGACAAGATGAAGTACGTTCTTCGGATGAAATTCAGAGCCTCCAACAACGAAGCCGAATACGAAGCCCTCATCCATGGCATGAGGATGGCAAAAATATGCGGTGCAACGCGCCTGGTCATCTACAGTGACTCCAACCTCGTCGTCCAGCAGACGATGAATGAGTGCGACGCACACGCTGAAAACATGATCGCATACCGCGCGCTCTACAACGCACTCGAAGGAGAATTCGACGGCTGCGAACTTCGGCACGTGGGAAGAGAGAGCAACGAGGAAGCCGATAGACTCGCCAACATCGGCTCCACTTGCGCAAAGGTGCCACCAGGTGTATTCCTCGAACAAATCTGCGTGCCATCCATCAAGCGGAAATTCCCCAAGGGATCACCTGAAGAAGCAGAGCACTCGGGAGCTACGCTACCCGAAGGACACGAAGGACCCGAAAAGCTGGACATAGAGGTAGCCATGGTCAACCTAATGCAGGTCATGGCAGTCGAAGAAACTTGGACACGACCATACCTCCAGTTCTTGATAACCGGAGAATTGCCTGACAGCCCAACAGACGCCCGACGCATATCTCGCCGGTCAAAAGCCTTCACCATCATCAACGGCGAGCTGTACAAGCGCAGCATCACGGGTGTACTTCAACGGTGCGTCACCATCAACGACGGCAAGGCCATACTCCAATACATCCATGAAGGCATCTGCGGCCACCACGCAGGCAGCCACTCCCTTGTCGCTAAAGCTCTACGAGCAGGATTCTACTGGCCAACGGCCATGAGCGACGCAAAGGACATCGTCCGAAGATGCAACGGATGCCAACGGTTCGCCGACAAACCGCACGCACCTGGGTCCGAGCCCAAGCCCATACCTATAGCTTGGCCTTTCGCTCAATGGGGCCTCGACATGATCGGCAAACTGCCAAAATCCTCGAAAGGAGGACACGTCTTCCTCCTGGTTGCAGTCGACAAATTCACCAAATGGATCGAGGCCATGCCGGTCACCAACCAGAAAGGCAAAAATGCCGTCAATTTCTTCGAGTCCATTGTCTACAGGTTCGGCGTACCACACAGCATCATCACTGACAACGGATCGAACTTCATCTCCGAAGAATTCCAGGACTTCTGCGAAGGCCTTGGGATCAACATCACATATGCCTCAGTGGCACACCCGCAAACGAACGGGCAAGTGGAAAAGGCCAACGGCCTAATCGGCGCCGGCATCAAGAAGCGCCTCATGAGCTCACTCGAACAAAAAGCTGGAAACTGGACAAAGGAGCTACCCTCCATCCTGTGGAGCTTACGAACTACGCCAAATAGCTCCACCGGCTACACACCGTTCTTCATGGTACACGGAGCCGAAGCCGTGCTACCAGCCGAAGTACGCCACCAGGCCCCACGGGTCGTCGCCTACAGTGAAGCCGAATCCACGGCTGCACTCGAAGATGCTGTCGATACACTCAACGAAGCACGGGATATAGCAGCAGCTCGATCAGCGGTGTACCAGCAGAGTCTCCGCAACTACCACAGCCGACGGCAGCGCCCTAGGTCCTTCGTCGAAGGAGACCTCGTCTTGCGACTCAAGCAAAAGCGACCGAATAAATTCGAGTCGCCATGGGAAGGACCCTACGTCATCACTGAAGTCATCCCAGGTGGCGCCTATCGCCTCAAGCACGTGGAGTATGGAGTCGCATACTCCAACCCATGGAATATCTCGCACCTGCGACGATTCTATCCGTAGCAACCTACCCCCTTTTTTTACTTTCAATAAGGCTTCCAGCCAAGGCTACTCAGCCGAACAATGTACCTCCTCCATTACGATATAAATAAAGCTAAGTGTCTCGCCCCAAAACTTCGATTCACTATTTTATGCAACTGTACTATATGCTACAAACGCACTCGGGGGCTCCCCCACCTCACGATTTCATCGACTGAGGACCAAACGTGTACACCTGAGTAGCTGACAATGTCAGGCAAACGAAAAGGGCACGTACCAAATTAAAGCACTGCGTGCTCACAAACAAACAAACCTTTACAACAAAGGGCACAACACGCCCAGCCGAAATATACAAATTTTACATCTCTCTCTTTTTCCAGGTACTACCTATGTTGAAGAATAATCTGGGCACGCTGCTCAAACAAATCTACAATCTGTTCGGCATACTGCCTTACAACCGCGTAATGCGGACGCATGTCCCACTCGCCACCATCAGGGCGAAGAGGTGGCCCAGCAGCCACAGCAGCCAAATCCACGTCAGACCGGTGCAGCCTCACAAGAGACAACGCAGCTTTCACTCCTGCGACAAGCTGCTGCCGCACCAACTCCTTGACATTGCTTACGTTCCGAAATTTTGACAGAAGACCCGCAAGACTTGTTGGCACGGCATCCAAAGGGAACATGACGTGTAGCACCGAGGAAAGCGATGTCTGCACTTGGCGGAGCACCCGCGAAACTTGATGAACACGATCCTGCACCGTCGCCAGGGCTATGGCGCGATCACGATCCATCCAGAAGAAGCCGTCGGCCTCCATGTCTTGTTGAGTCAAGCAATTGACCCGAACAGCGACACGCTCTTTTTCTTCCCTCGGAGCAAGATTTGCACCTGCAGCAATCGGACAAAATAAGAGTAAGGCCAGCAGGCTCATCCAAAGAACAGAGCTACAGCTCGACCAAAGAACAACTTACATTGCAGCTGCTCGGACAGCCGGACCAGCTCCGCCATCAAGTACTCCTCTCTGGCTGCACCACGATCCGCCTTGGCCTTCCAAACGTCGGCATGACCGCGTAGCCCGAGCAACTCCCTCTCCAGACTGCGCACACGATCCCGAAGGAAAGTGAGCTGCGAGGAATCATCCAAGGATGGACGCAACGGCGTTGCGGATGGGGCATCAACAGGGTCAGCACCCGAAGGAACCTAGAGCGGCAGCAAAAGAAAGGAACACAAACATTCAGCCAACGATAGAGCACAACTCAGAGGAATTCATTAAATATATAAGGCCACTACGTGGCACAAGGATGGTGTTCTTCAAAATATTTACAACAAAAACAGACTACAAACTATCCTATGTCTACTACGCCTAAGATGCAGGGCCCTGAGTCGCCTCGGAGCCAGACTGCCTAGCTTTGGCCTCGCCCTGCTGCCGCAGTGCATACTCGGACAGCAAATCAATGAGCTTGGGCCCATATCGCTTGCAGTGAGAAAAATAGGCAGCAAAGGCTACCTCGGATCCATCCGCAGCCGTCGGCATCCGAGAAGTGATCTGGGGCAGATCCAGCTCCGCTCCAGCCCCCATGTCCATTGCCAGCCCGACGGACGCGCCGATGCCCTTCTGCTTGCGTTTGTACGCCGCAGGCGCTTCGGCTGACAGAGCCTCCGCCAGAGCATCCACATCGTCAAGTGCTGCGCCCTTCGGGACAAGCTCCTTGTAGAAATGACCAAGGACTTCTTTCGCCTTGGCGAGGGAGTTGACGACGATGCTGCAGCGGTCTTCGACCGCCACAGTGGCATCATCTAGAGCACTCCCGTGCTCCAGAGCACCGCGGTCGAATTCGATGCCTGCGGCATCTGAGACAAAAGAAGAAAAGCATGAAGAAAAGCCGCATAGAAGAAGACCCGAAGAAAAAGAAACAAGTACAAAACTAGCACTCATCCGAAATAGCCTTGGCAGCAACCATGAGCTTCGCCGCCACCTCTTTTTCGCGAGCAGCCGCAACCGTGGCCAGCTGCTCCTCACGATCTGCGGCTTCCTGCTGCAGACGCTCCTTCGCTTCGGCTGCCTTAGTCAGCTCTAGCTCAAGGCGTTCTTTCGCGCCAACGGCGGCTCCGGCCTTCTGCTCCGATTGACCAAGGCTCTTCTTGAGAGCGTCAACCTCACGGAGAGACTTGTTATGCTCCTCTGCATTCAAAACAAACAAATATCAAAGAACTGAACCAGGATAAATAAGAGAAGCGCTAAAAGGCAGATAGATACCTTGAAGCTGCCGAAGGTTTGCCTCCAGCGCCAGTCGCTCCTGCACCAGCCGCTTGGCCTCCTGCACAAAAGGCTGAAGAAAAAGATAGCAGTAAGAAAAGGACTTGGGGGCTACGCCCAACACAAAGGAGTAAAAACAAAATTCGCACACGAAGATACTCGGGGGCTCCCCCCATGATATGAAGCAGAAAAACTTACATGCTCTGCTGGTGACTCCGAAGGACCGCCTGCAAAATTCTGAGGCGCAACCACCTGCACCTCCTGCAACGGAGGATCCGGAGGCGCGCCACCCGAAGTCGCCACCGTTTGAGGAGGAGGAGACGCAATCTTCGACTCCTCCATCATCACCCGCACACCATCACTGGAGGAATCATGGGAGGAATGCCTGCACACGAACCAATCAGCACAAGCACAACAATCATGAAGGAAAAAGGACAATAGTACAGCAAGAAACTTACGAGCCCAGTGAGCTCAGGTCAAAGACAGGAGGAGACCTTCGGGCTCTCTTCTCCTTTTTCTTCTCTTCCTTCTTCTCCTCCTTCTTTTCTTCCTTCTTCCGCTTCGCTGGCGGGTGCGGCGCTACAGCCCGCACATGAATGGCAGGAATGGGAGAGGAAGAGCCTCCATGACCATCATCATGACGCTCAAGGCCCAGAGGGTTTCTGGGAGTCGGAGGAGTCGAGGCATCCGAAGACTCGCTGGAGCTCCGTGACCGTTTTCGCGTATGGTCCTCACTCGACTCGTCGGCACCCTCCACTGGAGATCGCGCTGACGGTAGCTCGGATACGGAATCAACCACTTCATTATCCGGAGCATTCGGATACCTTTCGGGCAACGGTGGTACCATGCCCGGCACTTTGAAGCTCTGCAAGATCAGAAGGAACTTTGTTAGCAAACAAAGGAAACAAATACACAGCCGACAAAAAAAAGGGAGCACTACGTGCACAGATCTACACCTTCGGTACGACCAACGTCGAAGAAAAGGGAGGAGTCAGCGACTTCCCCGGGATTTCTTCTCCGGCCTTGAACTTCAGCAGCGCGCGAAGGGCCCTGTCAAGATCCCCCTCGGAGATTTTCTCACTCGAAACCCTCGTCGGATCACGGCGCCCAGAATAAAGAAACATCGGGTGCGCCCTCGCTTGGAGAGGCTGCACCCGACGCTCAAGAAACGTCCGGATGATGTCCACGCCGTTCACCTCCTTCTCCGGAATTAGTTGGAGATCCTCCACCCGACGGTAAAGGGCCTCTATCTCCGCCACCTCACCGTCCAAGATTTGGTTTTTCCAAGACCTTTTCTTCTCAATCATTTGGGAGGGGTCAAAGGGAACAAGACCAAAATCTTGTCCGGGCACTACGGAGTCGCGGATATAAAACCATCACCTCCGCCAGTACTGGACAGATTCGGACATGGAAAAAGAAAAGAAGAGAAGATTGGGACTAAGAGAGATGATGCAACCCCCAATGGGATACACACCATCCAAACCAGACTGCCTCTTCATGGAATAGAGCTTCCGGAAGAGGCCAAAGTGCGACTCAATGCCAAGCCAGCACTCGCAAAAAGTGATAAAACACGCAATGTGGAGAAGAGAATTGGGAGACAGATGATGAAGCTGAATCCCATAGAAGAAGAGTAGTCCACGAAGGAAGTCATGGACTGGAAAAGAAAAGCCACGCAAAACGAAGGCGAGAAACATAACCCGGTACCCAGATGGGGGACGGGGAATTACCTCATTGCCAGGGAGTTTGACGGCCTCCCTATCTTGCGGGATCAAGCCCCGCTCGCGCAGCTTGCGGAGATCGCTCTCCCGCGCCTCTGATCGCCGCCAGCCACCATCGGTGACGCGAGTAGCGGCGGTGCCCTTCTTTCCTCCGGCAGCGCTGGTCCCAACCGCTGACGAAGATTTCTTTGGTTTCCCCATCACGCTACGGCGGCGCCGGCGGTGACAACGTAGAAAGAACGACGAAAATGTGGAAGGAAATCCCAGCGCGAAGCAAGAATCGCTCGAGCGCAAGGAGGCAGTGAACACAAGAACTGGTGCGGTGAAAACAAACCACGGTTTCCCTCAATGATTATAACAGCGAAGACGACGCACGGCAACCGTTCATCCAGAAGACCTAACGCCAACGGCAGATCTGGCCGTACACGTGTCAACATCACAACAAACCGTCGTTACCACGCCGTCCACTACGCGCGGAAATCGAGGAGATGCCGTAATTATCTCCACGCCGCGCGTGACCGGTCAATTCAAAGTCAGCAAGTGGGACCCACGTTCGTCCAGTCAAGTCACCTCTGGCACAGCAGACGCTTGAGGTCATCGATCGTCAGCACTGATGTCATCAAAAGCTATACTAGCACCAACTACAATTCGTCGGCTCCACAGCTAAGAGTACTCACTCGAATCTTCAATTCGACTAAGGCCCAGTTCTTTTGGCGGCTTCTCCGAGAAGCCGCCCTACCCCCAGCTTCCTGGGAAAGCCGGTTCCAAAATTTTGTGAGGCTTCCAAGTTAGTTTAGCCTTAACCACTTTGGAAGCCTTCTAATTTTTTTGAACCGGCTTCCCCAGGAAGCTGGGGGTAGGGCGGCTTCTCTGAGAAGCCGCCAAAAGAACTGGGCCTAAATACTCGGGGGCTACTCCTATCAGGAGCGCTGGCCGCGCACCCGGAATATGAATAACGACAAAGTATTTCTTCGAGTCCTACGTCGAGTCTACTGACATGGTTATACCCTACAGATACGTAGCTTCAGCATACCTGGTCCAGCCCAAGGAAGGCCCACAGCAGATATACGCTGGCCCATGAAGATTTTCGGGTGGCCAAGGCCCATGTCGCCTTCGGATCCTTGGAGAGCAAGACTAGCATAGATAGGAAATTCAAAGGGGTAAAACCCTAAAACCTGTAACCAACTAGGACTATGCCCGTGACCTGCCTAAGTCTATATAAAGGCCAGGAGGGCACGTCCTAGATCTCTCGACTCATACTTTCGCACACACCTCCATGCCAGATTGAATCTGTGCACCCTGTAACCTTCGGTTCCGCCGTAATCAAGAGCAGACAAGCAGGAGTAGGGTTTTCCCTCCGGGGGCCTGAACTTGGGTAAATCTCGTGTCCCCTGGTTGCTTGTCTGTTAACCGTGCCACGATCTCCAGCATCCCCATCTTCTCCAAAACCCAAGTCCATAACAATGGGCATTGACGAGATCCAACCTCGTCAGAGGCACTGTCCTGTTTGAGTTGAAGGATGGAGGTCACAAGGTACTCACTGACGTGTACTATATTCCCAAGCTTAAGACCAACATCATCAGTCTTGGTCAGCTCGCGGAGCGTGGATGCAAGATCGTGTTGGAGGACGAGTTCCTATGGGGATATGACCGCCAAAGGCAGCTCATCATGAAGGTGGAGCGGTCGAAGAATAGACTCTACATCCTCAA
The DNA here is from genome assembly GCA_916181665.1 of Avena sativa. Classification (NCBI taxonomy): domain Eukaryota; kingdom Viridiplantae; phylum Streptophyta; class Magnoliopsida; order Poales; family Poaceae; genus Avena; species Avena sativa. The sequence continues at coordinate 20,861,253 of OV702285.1, forward strand.
TCTCAACCGGGCGGATCCAGTATGTTTGATGACAAGCATGGAAGACTCGGCGTGGAAGTGGCATGCACGCTACGGACATCTAAATTTCCAATCTCTACGACAACTTGGACAGAAGGAGATGGTACGTGGATTACCGTGTGTTGATCATGTTGAGCAGGTGTGCAATGGTTGTCTCATTGGGAAGCAAAGGCGAGCCCCATTTCCAAGGGAGGGACAATATCGAGCAAGTAAGGTTCTTGAGTTGGTGCATGGAGACTTATGCGGACCAATCACGCCGGCAACCCCCGCCGGGAACAAGTACTTTTTGCTCATCATCGACGACTTTAGTAGATACATGTGGGTTGTGTTGCTGAAGAGTAAGGATCAAGCTTTGCAAGCGTTCAGGATTGTGAAGATGGCAGCCGAGGTGGAGTCCGAGGCAAAGTTGAAGGCCCTCCGTACCAATCGGGGTGGGGAGTTCAAATCCAATGAATTCAATGCGTTTTGTGAAGCTCATGGGATCCGGCGGTATCTCACCGCACCATATTCACCGCAGCAAAAAGGTGTTGTGGAAAGAAGGAACCAAACCGTGGTGTCCATGGCACGCAACATGATGAAGAGCAAAGGCATGCCAGGCAGGTTTTGGGGTGAGGCAGTTAGTACAGCTGTCTATTTGCTGAACAGGGCGCCAACTAAGAGTGTAGTTGGTATGACGCCGTACGAAGCATGGTACGGGCGCAAGCCCTCGGTTGATCATCTTCGCACTTTCGGGTGCGTGGCGCATGTGAAGACGGTGACCGGGCATACTAGCAAGTTGGCGGATCGAAGTACTCCAATGGTCATGATCGGCTATGAATACGGTTCGAAGGCGTATCGCGCGTATAATCCACTGAAAAAACAGTTGGTGGTGACACGCGACGTCGTCTTCGAAACCATGGAATTGGGGCTCTACGGAACCGGTACAATCAATTTCTAATGAAATATTTACTGTAGTCTACAGTGATTCGCATGTAGATGATCAAGAAACAGCGTCCCGTGGCGTTACGGATTTAGGCACTGGTTCAGAAGATGGAGGTCCGGAAGCAAGCAGCAGCAGCAGCGCTACGCCTCGAGACGTCTCTCCACGTGGGAGTCCCGGCATGAGCAGAAGCTCAGGCACTGCACCTGGAGGCTTGGCATCGCCATCCAGTCCACGCGCGGACGAGAGCCCTGGTGCAAGTGGCCCATCAGCTGCACACTCCCGTCCAGGAGGGACTAGCGGTAGTCCAGAAGTGGACGCGGGCGACGATGTCACGTCGCCAACATGTAGTACACCGACAGAAATTGCAGGAAATTCAGTAGACGCTGAAACAAGTACTACGTCAGCTTCCACGTCTCCTCCAAGTGCATAGGAAGAAAGGAGACGGCCTCCTACTCCAGAAAAATTCTGAAGTGTACTGGAATTGTATCCGCTGAAGACCCTTCGTACAACGCGTGCGCGAGGGAGAGGACAAGGTCGGTGTTTACTCACCGAGGAGCCGACGAAATTCGAGGACGCTAATACGGAGGAGTGTTGGCGTCATGCTATGGATGAGGAGTTGGGATCGAACAAAGACAACAATACATGGGAGCTTGTCGATCTACCCAACAATCACAAGGCCATAGGGCTCAAGTGGGTGTACAAGATCAAGAAGGATGCCGAAGGGAAGTTGGTGAAACACAAAGCTCGGCTAGTGGCCAAGGGATATGTGCAAGATCAAGGTGTGGATTTCGAAGAAGTGTTCGCTCCCGTTGCAAGGATGGAATCGGTGAGATTACTTATCGCTCTCGCAGCTCAAGAATCTTGGAAATTGCATCACATGGATGTGAAATCCGCATTTTTGAATGGGGAGTTAGAAGAAGTTTATGTGAAACAACCACCGGGATACATCAAAGAGGGAGAAGAACACAAGGTTTTGAAGCTACACAAGGCGTTGTACGGGCTACGGCAAGCCCCTCGGGCGTGGAACATCAAGCTTGATCGTACATTGATCTCTCTCGGATTCGAGAAGAGCCCACTAGAGCATGCGATGTATAAGCGAGGTAAAGGAAGGGATCATCTACTAGTTGGCATCTATGTTGATGATCTATTGATAACAGGAGCGGATGAGAAGGAGATTGCAAAGTTCAAGCTACAGATGAAGGAGTTATTCAAGATGAGTGATCTAGGCTTGTTGAGCTACTACCTTGGGATCGAGGTACATCAAAAGCTGGGTGAGATCATGCTATGCCAAGAGGCATATGCAAAGAAGATACTCGATAAGTGTGGCATGGAAGAATGCAATCCAACTCATGTTCCGATGGAACCTCGTCTTAAACTGAGAAAAAGGAGTGAAGCACCTGCGGTTGATGCAACGGAGTATAGGAGCGTTGTTGGAAGTTTGAGGTATCTCATTAACACAAGACCCGACTTGGCCTATTATGTTGGCTATGTGAGTCGCTTCATGGAAGCACCCACAATGGAGCATTGGACAGCCGTGAAACATATACTCAGGTATATCAAAGGTACTACAAACTTTGGTATTGTCTACTCGAAAGAGAAGGAGAAGGTGAAGCTACTTGGCTACAGTGATAGCGACATGGCAGGAGATATTGATGACCGTAAGAGTACCTCGGGCGTGGCATATTTCTTGGGAAGAACCATAGTAAGTTGGCTATCACAAAAGCAAAAAGTGGTGGCACAGTCATCCTGTGAAGCTGAGTATATTGCGGCTGCAACTGCGGCGTGTCAAGGTGTGTGGCTAAGGAGTCTACTTGGTGATCTCACCAATCGAGAGGCGGAACAAGTGGTGCTCAATATTGACAACAAGTCTGCAATTTTATTGTGCAAGAATCCGGTGCATCATGACAGGAGTAAGCACATTGATACGAAGTATCACTACATACGGCAGTGTGTAGAGGATAGCAAGATTGAAGTCAACTATGTTTGCACCAATGATCAGCTTGCGGATATCCTAACTAAATCTTTGGGACGAGTGAAGTTTGCGGAGATGCGAGGAAGGAACGGCGTTCAAGCTGTGAAGATGGGCACATCGTGCTTAGGAGGGTGATTGTTAGGAATAATAATCCCGATAGGACACGGAACGGTGTCGTGTGCATGTGTGTGTTCCGTATACTGACCGAGTAGGACTAGTAGTCCAACACCTATTCGTATTGACGTTGCGTCGTCTTGCCGGGTATATATACACCCATGTAGTAGCCTTATAAGACAACCGTGAGATTCAATACAAACAGCAGGACCGAGAGGGCCCTGTAGCCATATATTGTTTTCCCCCGTACGTACTCGTGTGAGTTGAGAGTTTGATCAGCTAGCTAGCTCAAAGTGCTAGGCTGATCGTACCGTACGTGCGCGAACTCGCCGGATCATCGTTGTCGTCACGCCGGACTGCACTCGGCGATCGGGGCTGGGCCAACACGATTGACATCTACAACATCTACGCTAGCGAGCGGAAGGACTTCATTGTCTACCTGACAGTGGCAGAGGGAAAGAAGGAGCTCATGACCATCGACGGTCGATACCTGAGCCACGACACGGTAAAGCACCTAGCTTATACAGACGTCTATGTGCAGCGACCACACCAGGAATGCCTTCTGGGCGACTTGGTTATCCAGCCTCACGTGGCGGCAGAGCTTGTGCGGATCCGGCTGAAGAAGGGCATCTCTGCCATGCTGGAGCAGGGCCCCAACAATATAGAGCTGCAACAACTATGGGACGGGATCATGGACTCCGACGAGGGTCATGGTGCTCCAGAGGAAACTTTGTCCCGCCTCAGCACGGACCTCGCTGAAATGAAGAGAAGCATTGAACACTTAGAGGACACTAGTGGAAACGAGGCCTTTTGTTGATCCTGGAAATGGGCTTTAACACCGGTTCTTCTACGAACCGGTGTTAAAGGGGGGGCCCGTACCAGCGTGGCCCGTGCAGCAAAAAGGAGCCCCCCTTTAACACCGGTTCGTGGCACGAACCGGTGTTAAAGGACCCTGCACCAGTGGCCCACGCATCCCCCCCTTTAACACCGGTTCATGGCTTGAACCGGTGTTAAAGGGGGGGCTATATAAGACACCGCAGCCCACATCCCACTCTTTCATTTTTTCACTATCTCATTTTGGATACTAGCAAGAGGGTGTGAAGTGTGCTAGTTTGTGTTTTTTTCATATGCACAAGAGGTGTTCGGTGAAATGCCCGAGAGCTCAAAATAAGTTTTCTCGTTGCTCTTTCCTTCTCAGTCGAGGTCGGCAACTATCCTTTCATGTGTCATTGATGTACTATATATATAAATGGTCATCTCCCTATTAATTTTTGATATATACTATATATTAATGCAGATGAACCGGCAAAGCTGCCATCAGCCTTTATTGTGTGTAAGTACTATTTCTGTAATTTCTATCTCATCTCATTCACTTCATTAATTGCAAGTATATATATATGCTCACCATATATGTATATACTATTATGCAGGAAAAAGGTTATGGAATGCATGAAAGGAGGCCCTTTTGACATTGGGTTCGTTGACCCAAATAGAGTTCATGAAGAAGTGGTAAGAACCAAACCCGGGCAAACAGAAGATTACTTGCTAAGGTCTTTACTGAGACAACAAACCAAAAGGAAAATACTATTGCCTTACAACTTCTCGTGAGTACTGTTACCCTCTCTTGTACACATTTTGTTTCGGCTTACTCGATGTTAAGTGTAACTGATGATGAGTTATGCGCGTAGGTTCCACTTTATTCTGCTAGTCATTCAACCCGACTCAGGAAAAGTCCTTGTCATGGACTCGTTACGAAAAGAAAAAGAGCTATGGGCAGACTTTAGAGAGATGCTCCAGAGGTAATTTCAATCATATTATCGCACTAGATCAACAACTTTCATGACAACAAGTAATTAAATTACTCCTTTATCCATTTTCTTTGCCGGACAGGGTTTGGAAAAGGTTCACGGGCAGTGTAGGGGTTCGTAGCATGGAAAACAAAAAATTTCTATCGCATACAAACAAACAAGCCAAGATCTATCTACTAGATTGTAGCAACGAGTCGATGGAATAACTTACCCTCGAAGATTCCAAAGCGGTTAACGAGAGCAGATTCTCGTGGGTGATGTAGTCGTACTTTTCCCGATCTCAAGATCGCGTAGACGATCCTTCCGGCGCTGCGTTCCGGCAGCGCTTCCGCAGTCGGTCACACGTTCGGTACTCGACGAAGACCTTCCTCTCCCTTGTTCCAGCAGGCAGCGGAGGTTGTAGCACTCTCCTCGCGATTCCGGCAGCACAACGGCGTGGTACCGGAAGTAGAGGGGAAATCCCGCAGGGCTTCGCCTTAAGCCGGAGCGAGTATGGTGGATTATGAGAGAGGGCTATTAGTGGTATAGAGATTAGACACACCAATTAGAAGGCTCTAAACCGCAGGCTAAAGCAATTAGAAGCTCTAAACCAAACGGCTCTAAACCGGAGATTAGAGGTAGAAACTTGTGTGTCTCAAGGAGGAGCCCTGCCCCTCCTTTTATAGGTGGAGGGACTAGGCGTGCCAGGGAGGGAGGGAGTCCCTCCCCAACTCGGCCTAGGGCTGGGCGCCGGCCAAGGAGGAGAGGAACTCCTCCTCCAAGTTGGTTTCAACCTCCTCTTGCTTGTTTCCCACAGTTTCCTGTTTCCCACAGTTTCCTGTTTTCCACAGTTTCCTGTTTTAGCCGTTTGACTTTCAAACTGGCAATTTGACTTTCATGTTTTTGGAACAGCAAGAACACTTAGTACATGATGCAATCATTCAATGACACACTCATGTACCCTCCCCCCCCCCCGGAGTGCCGGACAATCCGGACCCTTCTAGAACATTCCCGATGAAAACACCGGAATCATTCCCGAACTCCGAAACGGGACTTTCCTTATATGAATCTTATTCTCCGGACCATTCCGGATCACCTCGTGATATCCCGGATCCCATCCGAGACTCCGAACAACATTCGGTCTCTTTCTCATAATACCATAACTACTCAAAACAACGTCGAATCCTTAAGTGTGTCTCCCTACGGTTCGTGAATTATGCGGACATGATCGAGACACTTCTCCGAACAATAACCAATAGAGGAATCTGGAAATTCATATGGCTCCCACATATTTCTACGATTACTTTGCGATCGAATGAACCACTTACATACGATACCAATTTCCCTTTGTCTCACGATAGTTTACTTATCCGAGGTTATGATCGTCGGTATCTCTGCATACCTAGTTCAACCTCGTTACCGATAAGTACTCTTTTCTCGTTCCCGTGATATGTGATCCCTTGTGAGCCAGTCACATGCTTGCAAGCCAATTGGATGACATTCCACCGAGAGGGCCCAGAGTATATCTATCCGTCATATGGATGGACAAATCCCACTCTTGATCCATGTGTTTCAACCAATACTTTCTGAACACTCAATGCCACCTTTATAGCCACCCAGTTACGGTGTGGTGTTTGATGTCACCAAAGCATCCATCCGGTAAAGGTGATATGCATGATCTCATGGTCGAAGGAATTAGGTTACTATGTATCAGAAAGCATATAGCAATTGAACTATTTAAATGACTTGATCTTTATGCTACGCTTATCTATAGGAGTATGTCCATCACATCATTCTCCTAATGATATGATCATGTTGTTAATAACATCTCTATGTTCATGATCAGGAAACCATGATCATATATTAACCAACAAGCTAGTTTAACAAGAGGCTTTACTAGGGACTCTTATTTTAGTTTACAAATCACACAAGTATTAATGTTTCCGGTTAATACAATTATAGCATGGTATGTAAACATTTATCATAAGTGTGAAGATATGATAATAACCACTTTATTATTGCCTCTTGGGCATATCTCCAACAGTCTCCCACTTGCACTAGAGTCAATAATCTAGTTTCAAACCTTTGTGTATTCAACACCTATGGCTTTCCGGTGTTGTATGTACACGATTGCTAGTGGTCAACTGATCTCCGGATCTGACACATCTAGGTCCGTGTGTAATTGCATGTCTTTGCGTCTCTACGCATCACTCATTCTCTAATGAGATGGCTTTGTATAAATTTGGTCTTTCGGTGTGACCTTTAGCTCTTTGGGGTTAAAACATGTTGATAATATTGTCGCACAATATATCTTCATAGTATTATCCCACTGTGAACTACACCTAGTTTGATAACAAACTACTTGACACAAATGCCCTCTTTTGCTGCTAAAATAGCAGTCATATACTTAGCCTTTTGTTGTAGTATCTGTCACAATGTCTTAACTTTGGAACTCATCCAAATCCATTATGGAACTCACTTTCCATTATATTGTGCCACCCTTAGTTTAGATTGAGATAAACTTAATTTGTACTTTGTGACAAAACTAGTATCAATGTAGTACTTTTACAATGAACTAACCATCTATTTGTCACTTCTACAAATATTATACTCTTAGTTCTTCCAAAAGATCATAAGAATATTCTTACTATTGTCCAATGATCATCTTACGAATCATTCTGGTATATGCTCACAACATTTAGAGCATAGGACATATCTGGATTTGTACATATCACAGTATGATTGATATAAATACTCTTTGTGATTTCATACATCAAGTATCAATCTATACTTGATTATTTGTTTCACTTTACCAAATGTCAATACACTTGAATATATCATCAACATTGAACTTATTCAATCCTTTCTGTGTGACAAGAACCTCTCTTGTAGTTTCTATATTGAACTCATTCAATATCTTGTCTATGTACTTCTGGCACAAACATATTAGCGTCTATTGATGCCAAATATTTGGGTTTTGCCTAAGTCTTTCATCGGGATGAAAATCTTAATATGTGTTAATAAAAGATACATTATTTCCAATCAACAATATGTCTTCCACATAATGTATTAGATGTTGGAGATATGCCCTAGAGGCAATAATAAATATAGTTATTATTATATATCTTTGTGTTTATGATAAATGTTTGCATTCATGCTATAATAGTATTAACAAGGAAACCATTAATACTTGTGTGATTTGTAAACTTAATTTGAAGTCCCTAGTATAGCCTCTATACTTCACTAGCTTGTTGGTTGATTGATGATGTGGTTTCTTTGTCATGAACATTGAGATGTTATCAACAACAAGATCATATCGTTAGGAGAATGATATGGTGGACATACTCCTATAGACAAGCGTAGCATAAAGATCAAGTCATTTCAATAGTTCAATTGCTATATGCTTTCTGATACATAGTAACCTAATTCCTTCGACCATGAGATCATGCATATCACCTTTACTGGATGGATGCTTTGATGTCATCAAACACCACACCGTAACAGGGTGGCTATAAAGGTGGCATTGAGTGTTCGGAAAGTATTGGTTGAAACACATGGATCAAGAGTGGGATTTGTCCATCCACATGACGGATAGATATACTCTGGGCCCTCTCGGTGAAATGTCATCCAATTAGCTTGCAAGCATGTGACATGGTCACAAGGGATCACATATCACGGGAACGAGAAAAGAGTACTTATCAGTAACGAGGATGAACTAGGTATGCAGAGATACCGACGATCATAACCTCGGATAAGTAACATATCGTGAGACAAAGGGAAATTGGTATCGTATGTAAGTGGTTCATTCGATCGCAAAGTAATCGTAGAAATATGTGGGAGCCATATGAATTTCCAGATTCCTCTATTGGTTATTGTTCGGAGAAGTGTCTCGATCATGTCCGCATAATTCACGAACCGTAGGGAGACACACTTAAGGATTCGACGTTGTTTGAGTAGTTATGGTATTATGAGAAAGAGACCGAATGTTGTTCGGAGTCTCGGATGAGATCCGGGATATCACGAGGTGATCCGGAATGGTCCGGAGAATAAGATTCATATAAGGAAAGTCCCGTTTCGGAGTTCGGGAATGATTCCGGTGTTTTCATCGGGGATATTCTAGAAGGTTCCGGATTGTCCGGCACTCCGGGGGGGGAAGGGGTACATGAATGTGTCATTACATATTGGAATGATTGCATCATGTACTAAGTGTTCTTGCTGTCCCAAATATAGGATTAAATTGAATCCTAAAACAGAAAAGTCAAATGTCCAGTTTGAAAGTCAAACTGCCAAAACAAGAAACTGTGGGAAACAAGCAAGAGGAGTTGGAACCAACCTGGAGGAGGAGTTGGACTCCTCCAGGCCGGCGCCCAGCCCTAGGCCGAGTTGGGGAGGGACTCCCTCCCTCCCCTGGCGCGCCCACACCCTCCCACCTATATAAGGAGGGGCAGGGCTCCCCTCCTAGACACACAAGTTTCCTATCCTCTAAACTAAACCCTAGATCTAGACCCCGGTTTAGAGCTATTCGGTTTAGAGCCTTCTAATTGGTTTAGAGCCCTCTAATTGGTGTGTCTAATTACTAGACCACTAATAGCCTCTCTCATAAGCTCCACCATACTCGCACCGGCTTAAGGCGAAGCCCTGCGGGATTTCCCCTCTACCTCCGGTACCACGCCGTTGTGCTGCCGGAATCGCGAGGAGAGTGCTACAACCTCCGCTGCCTGCTGGAACAAGGGAGAGGAAGGTCTTCGTCGAGTACCGAACGTGTGACCGACTGCGGGAGCGCTGCGGGAACGCGGCGCCGGAAGGATCGTCTACGCGATCTTGAGATCGGAAAGAGTACGACTACATCACCCACGAGAATCTGCTCTCGTTAAACACTTTGGAATCTTCGAGGGTGAGTTATTCCATCGACTCGTTGCTACAATCTAGTAGATAGATCTTGGCTTGTTTGTTTGTATGCGATAGAAAATTTTTGTTTTCCATGCTACGAACCCCTACAGTGGTATCAGAGCCGTGTCTATATGTAGATCTGTTGCACGAGTAGAACACAATGGTCATTGTGGGCGTTGATGCTTTTATTGTAGATTGCTTTTTGTGTACTTTGCATCTTGCGGTATGTTGGGATGAAGCGGCCCGGGCTAACCTTACATGACATCGTTCATGAGACTTGCTCCACGCTTGACATGCAACTCGTTTTGCATAAGTGGCTTTGCGGGTGCCTGTTTCTCCTAGCATAGTTAAGATCCAATTTACAACGGGTGATCAACAATGCTAGTATCAATGTTGTGGTTCTTGTTCGTAAGTTAGAACGACACTTATGGAAAGCCCCAAACCACGTAAAATATGCAAAGAAAGTAGAAGCGTCTAACTTTGTTTTGCAGGGGTGTGCAGTGATGTGATATGGCCATGATTGTGATTATATTTGATGTATGCAATGTTCCTTATTGTAAGTTGGCAACCGGCAGGAGCCATATGGTTGTCTTTAATTTCTGTTAAGACCTGCGTGTCTATTCAAAATAGTTGTAATAGTTGAAGCTGGTGGACGACAACCATGGAGAAGCGTCATTGACCTTGATGCCATGCCGGTGATGATGGAGATCATATTCGTGCTTGAAGATGGAGATCGGAAGCACAAAGAAGAAAGGCCATATCATATCACATATTATGAATTGCATGTGATGTTAATCCTTTATGCATCTTGTATTGCTTAGTAGACGACGGTAGCATTATAAGATGATCCCTCATGCACATAAATTTCAAGTTCTAGAGTGTTCACCCTTAGTATGCACCGTTGCCAAAGCTTGCTGCTTCGAAGCACCACGTGATGATCGGGTGTCTTTGATTCCGCGGGTGAATACAACGTAAGCAAGCCAGATTTGCTTATGCGGAAGCTAAGGTTTGATCTTGACGAGCCTAGCATGTACAGACATGGCCTCAGGAACACGGATCGCCGAAAGGCAAAGCATGAATCATATAGTAGATATGATGAACATGATGATTGTTCGCCATTAAAACTATATCAGCTCTCGTGATGATCGGTGTTGATGTAGTGGATTTGGTTCGTGTGATCACTAAAACAATGTGAGGGATGTTGTTTTGAGTGGGAGTTCACCTAGTTTAATTTCATTAATTAATTTGAACTCAATTTGTCATAAACTTAGTCTAAACTATTGCAAATATGTTGTAGATCAATGGCAGCCCCTACTATCAATTTTAATGCGTTCCTAGAGAAAGAAAAGTTGAAAAACAATGGAAGCAACTTCGCGGATTGGTTCCGCAATTTGAGGATTGTCCTCACAGCTGGTAATTTGACCTATGTGCTGGATGCACCGCTAGGTGACCCACCTGCAGCTGATGCTACCGATGAAGTAAAGAATGTTTACCTTGCTCGGAAGAATCAGTACTCCATAGTTCAGTGTGCTATCTTGTATGGTTTAGAATCGGAGCTTCAGAAAAGGTTTGAAGAGTCAGATCCATATGATATTGTCGAGGATCTCAAATTAATCTTTGAGACTCATGCGGCAATTGAAAGTTATGAAGCTTCTGAAAAGTTCTTTAACTGCAAGATGGAAGAGGGTAGCTCCGTCAGTGAGCATGTGCTTAAGATGTCTGGGCACGCAAATAAACTTCAAAGTTTGGGTATAGTGATTCCTAATACTTTGGGAGTTTACCGCATCCTCCAATCACTACCACCAAGTTACAAGAACTTTGTGATGAACTACAACATGCAGAACATGAACAAAGAGTTGCCAGAACTATTTGCTATGTTAAAATCTGCAGAAGTGGAGATCAAGAAAGAGCACCAAGTGTTGATGGTCAATAAGACCACCAAATTCAAGAAAGGCAAGTCTAAGCAAAAGGGACACTTCAAGAAGGGTGGTAAGAAAGTTACCACGCCGACGAAGAAGACCAAGGCTGGACCTAAACCTGAAACTGAGTGCTTTTACTGCAAGGGAGAAGGTCACTGGAAGCGGAATTGCCCAAGGTACTTGGCGGATTTGAAGAACGGCAACATCAAGAAGAAAGGTATATCTGATATACATGTTATTGATGTGTATCTCACTAGTACTCGTAGTAGTGCCTGGGTATTTGATACTGGTTCGGTTGCTCATATTTGTAACTCGAAACAGGAGCTGCAGAATAAACGGAAGCTAGTGAAGAACGAGGTGACGATGCGCGTAGGAAACGGATCAAAGGTTGATGTGATCGCGGTCGGCACGCTACCTCTTCATCTACCATCGGGATTAGTTTTATACTTAAATAATTGTTATTTGGTGCCTGCATTAAGCATGAACATTATATCAGGATCTTGTTTATTGCGAGACAGTTACTTGTTTAAATCCGAGAATAATGGTTGTTCGATTTATATGAGTAATGTGTTTTATGCACATGCACCTTTGATAGATGGTCTATTCATATTGAATCTCGATAGTAGAAATACACATATTAATAACATTGAGGCTAAACGTTTGAAATCAAGCGATAATTTGACCTATATGTGGCACTGTCGTCTTGGTCACATTGGAGTGAAACGTATGAAGAAACTCCATTCCGATGGACTTCTTGAATCACTTGATTTTGAATCACTTGAAAGATGCGAAGCATGTCTGATGGGTAAAATGACTAAGACTCCATTTTCTGGTATGATGGAGCGAGCTACGGACTTATTGGAAATCATACATACCGATGTGTGTGGTCCAATGAGTGTAGCATCGCGCAGTGGTTATCGTTATGTTCTTACCTTCACGGATGACTTGAGTAGATATGGGTATATCTATTTCATGAAACATAAGTCTGAAACTTTCGAGAAGTTTAAGGAGTTTCAAAGTGAGGTAGAGAATCAACGTAACAAGAAGATTAAATTTCTACGTTCTGATCGTGGAGGTGAATATCTAAGTTACGAGTTTGGCGAGCATTTAAGGAAATGTGGAATACTTTCACAATTGACACCGCCGGGAACACCACAGCGTAATGGTGTGTCTGAACGTCGTAATCGAACTCTCTTAGATATGGTTCGTTCTATGATGTCACTTACAGATTTACCGCTAACATTTTGGGGTTATGCATTAGAAACAGCCGCATTCACTTTAAATAGGGCACCATCTAAATCCGTTGAAACGACACCGTATGAATTATGGTTTGGGAAGAAACCTAAATTGTCGTTCCTTAAAGTTTGGGGATGTGAAGCCTATGTAAAGAAGTTACAGCCGGACAAGCTTGAACCCAAAGCGGAAAAATGCGTCTTCATAGGATACCCGAAGGAAACTATTGGGTATACCTTCTATCATAGATCCGAAGGCAAAATCTTTGTTGCCAAGAATGGATCCTTTCTAGAGAAGGAATTTCTCTCGAAAGAAGTGACTGGAAGGAAAGTAGAACTCGACGAGGTTGTCGAACCTTCTCTCGAAATTGCGAGTAGCGCAGCACCGGAAGAAGTTCCTGTGGTGCCTGCACCAATAAGAGAGGAAGCTAATGATAGTGATCATGAAACTTCGGTTGAAGTTGCTACAGAGCCTCGGAGGTCAACGAGAACTCGTACCACTCCAGATTGGTATGATTCCGTTATGAATGTCATGTTGGTGGACAACACCGATGACCCCGAGACATATGAGGAAGCGATGATGAGCCCAGATTCCAATAAATGGCAAGAAGCCATGAAATCCGAGATTGGATCCATGTACGAAAACCAAGTATGGACTTTGGTGGACTTACCGGATGGCCGGAAGGCTGTCGAGAACAAATGGATTTTCAAGAAGAAAACAGATGCTGATGGTAATGTTACTGTCTATAAAGCTCGACTTGTCGCAAAAGGGTTTCGACAAATTCAAGGAGTTGACTACGATGAGACTTTCTCACCGGTAGCGAAGCTAAAGTCTGTGAGGATTATGTTAGCAATCGCTGCATATTATGATTATGAGATATGGCAGATGGATGTCAAAACAGCATTCCTCAATGGAGACATTGATGAAGAGTTGTATATGATACAACCCAAAGGTTTTGTCGATCCTAAAGATGCTAACAAGGTATGCAAGCTTCAACGGTCCATCTATGGATTGAAGCAAGCATCCCGAAGTTGGAATCAACGTTTTGATAAGGTAATCAAAAGTTTTGGTTTTATACAAACTTATGGAGAAGCTTGTATTTACAAGAAAGTGAGTGGGAGCTCTGTAGCATTCTTAATACTGTATGTGGATGACATATTGTTGATTGGGAATGATGTAGACCTTCTTAATAGTGTCAAGGAATATTTGAATAATAGTTTTTCAATGAAGGATCTTGGCGAAGCAGCTTACATATTAGGCATAAAGATTTATAGAGATAGATCGAAACGCCAAATATCATTGTCACAAAGTACATATTTGGACAAAGTTCTAAAGAGGTTTGGAATGGAAGATAGCAAGAAAGGGTTCTTGCCCATGTTGCCCAATACGACCTTGAGTAAAACTCAAAGTCCGACATCGGCAGAAGATAGAGAAAGGATGAGTAAGACTCCCTATGCCTCAGCCATAGGATCTCTAATGTATGCCATGCTATGTACTAGACCCGACATCGCATATGCTGTTAGTTTAACTAGCAGATATCAAAGTGATCCAGGAGTGGATCATTGGACAGCGGTCAAAAACATCCTTAAGTACTTGAGAAGAACTAAGGATATGGTTCTTTCTTATGGAGGTGATGAACAGCTCGTTGTTAATGGTTACACCGATGCTAGTTGGAACACCGATCCAGATGATTCTAAATCACAATCTGGATACGTATTTATTTTGAATGGTGCAGCAGTTAGCTGGAGGAGTGCAAAGCAAAGCGTTGTGGCGAGATCTTCAACTGAATCGGAATACATGGCTGCTTCGGAGGCTTCACAAGAAGCGATATGGATGAAAGAGTTCATTACAGAGCTGGGTGTGGTTCCTAGTGCGCTGGACCCAATGTCTATCTACTGTGATAACATGGGCGCCATAGCCAATGCGCAAGAACCAAGGTCACACAAGAAGCTGAAGCATATCAAGCTACGTTTTCACGCTATTCGAGAACATATCCAGGATGGGGATATAAAGATTTGCAAAGTACACACAGATCTGAATGTGGCGGATCCGTTGACTAAACCTCTCCCGAGGGCAAAACATGACCAACACCAAACTGCCATGGGTGTTCGGTATATTACCATGTAATCTAGATTAGATGACTCTAGTGCAAGTGGGAGACTGTTGGAGATATGCCCTAGAGGCAATAATAAATATAGTTATTATTATATATCTTTGTGTTTATGATAAATGTTTGCATTCATGCTATAATAGTATTAACAAGGAAACCATTAATACTTGTGTGATTTGTAAACTTAATTTGAAGTCCCTAGTATAGCCTCTATACTTCACTAGCTTGTTGGTTGATTGATGATGTGGTTTCTTTGTCATGAACATTGAGATGTTATCAACAACAAGATCATATCGTTAGGAGAATGATATGGTGGACATACTCCTATAGACAAGCGTAGCATAAAGATCAAGTCATTTCAATAGTTCAATTGCTATATGCTTTCTGATACATAGTAACCTAATTCCTTCGACCATGAGATCATGCATATCACCTTTACTGGATGGATGCTTTGATGTCATCAAACACCACACCGTAACAGGGTGGCTATAAAGGTGGCATTGAGTGTTCGGAAAGTATTGGTTGAAACACATGGATCAAGAGTGGGATTTGTCCATCCACATGACGGATAGATATACTCTGGGCCCTCTCGGTGAAATGTCATCCAATTAGCTTGCAAGCATGTGACATGGTCACAAGGGATCACATATCACGGGAACGAGAAAAGAGTACTTATCAGTAACGAGGATGAACTAGGTATGCAGAGATACCGACGATCATAACCTCGGATAAGTAACATATCGTGAGACAAAGGGAAATTGGTATCGTATGTAAGTGGTTCATTCGATCGCAAAGTAATCGTAGAAATATGTGGGAGCCATATGAATTTCCAGATTCCTCTATTGGTTATTGTTCGGAGAAGTGTCTCGATCATGTCCGCATAATTCACGAACCGTAGGGAGACACACTTAAGGATTCGACGTTGTTTGAGTAGTTATGGTATTATGAGAAAGAGACCGAATGTTGTTCGGAGTCTCGGATGAGATCCGGGATATCACGAGGTGATCCGGAATGGTCCGGAGAATAAGATTCATATAAGGAAAGTCCCGTTTCGGAGTTCGGGAATGATTCCGGTGTTTTCATCGGGGATATTCTAGAAGGTTCCGGATTGTCCGGCACTCCGGGGGGGGGGAAGGGGTACATGAATGTGTCATTACATATTGGAATGATTGCATCATGTACTAAGTGTTCTTGCTGTCCCAAATATAGGATTAAATTGAATCCTAAAACAGAAAAGTCAAATGTCCAGTTTGAAAGTCAAACTGCCAAAACAAGAAACTGTGGGAAACAAGCAAGAGGAGTTGGAACCAACCTGGAGGAGGAGTTGGACTCCTCCAGGCCGGCGCCCAGCCCTAGGCCGAGTTGGGGAGGGACTCCCTCCCTCCCCTGGCGCGCCCACACCCTCCCACCTATATAAGGAGGGGCAGGGCTCCCCTCCTAGACACACAAGTTTCCTATCCTCTAAACTAAACCCTAGATCTAGACCCCGGTTTAGAGCTATTCGGTTTAGAGCCTTCTAATTGGTTTAGAGCCCTCTAATTGGTGTGTCTAATTACTAGACCACTAATAGCCTCTCTCATAAGCTCCACCATACTCGCACCGGCTTAAGGCGAAGCCCTGCGGGATTTCCCCTCTACCTCCGGTACCACGCCGTTGTGCTGCCGGAATCGCGAGGAGAGTGCTACAACCTCCGCTGCCTGCTGGAACAAGGGAGAGGAAGGTCTTCGTCGAGTACCGAACGTGTGACCGACTGCGGGAGCGCTGCGGGAACGCGGCGCCGGAAGGATCGTCTACGCGATCTTGAGATCGGAAAGAGTACGACTACATCACCCACGAGAATCTGCTCTCGTTAAACACTTTGGAATCTTCGAGGGTGAGTTATTCCATCGACTCGTTGCTACAATCTAGTAGATAGATCTTGGCTTGTTTGTTTGTATGCGATAGAAAATTTTTGTTTTCCATGCTACGAACCCCTACATTAGAAACATGTCTTAGCGCTCCCACTTAATTTCTTGCAAATGCAAGCATCTTCATCGTCTCTAATGAACTTTTAAACTCCTTTAACAGTTTCATCACAGTGAAGATTCCAACTCCGCGATACTAACTTTAACCATTGAAGTTTGCATATGCTTTTAGCATCCTTTGAATTAACAAAACCCTATGGACCGTGTTATGCACATGTCCTAGGTAACGATTCTATTAGAAGAACTTGTTTTGTTTATTCAACTACCATATAACAAATTATATGTAGTGGTTGCTACATTAATCCGTCTAGACTAAATATCACTATGAAAGATCAAATCTTGTCATAGTCAACCTTTGAACATTTTGTGAACTCTTTCCCAACATGTCGACTATGTCATAGATGTAAAACATCCATGTCTATTTCTTTATAGATCCAGACACAACTGTAAGGTCTTACACCTTTCTCGAGGGTCCTTCAAGTTCAAAACTTGATTTTTCGTGTATGGAACTATCACGGATTTTATGGCTTCAAGCCATTTGACGGAGTCAGGGCTCATCATCGCTTCTTTGCATGTAGTCGGTTCATTATTCTCAAATAATGATTCAACCCTCAAATCTTGGTATTTGATTGTTTATCCGACCTACTTGTTTCAATAGGAACTTGGATCTCCGTGACCACAACCTTTGAGGCACGTGAGCCATGAGCTTTGTTGCTGCCTCCGGAACACTTTTCGGTGCTGCGCAACTCTGCATATACAGCTAAGGTTCTTTTAACCTTATCAAAGTTCTATTGTCCTCCCACTTAACTTTTCACGAAAAATTCCTTCTCAAAGAAACTTGACGTTTTAAGTGACAAACACTTTTGTCTCCGGTGTTATGGAGGAATATTTAACAAAGACAGGTTCATCCGACTTTGGTTGCAAACATCTTTCTTATGCATAGCATACCAATGTTTAAGAAAGGACAACTTGGGTTTTATCCCAAACCATAACATATGGTGTCATTTCAACGGATTATGATGGAGCTCTTTTCAGTGGAAAAACGGTAATCTCTAAAGCTTCTAATCTTTAAAATATAATGGCATTTTTTATGAATTATACCTTTGATCTTACCATGTCAAACAAGGTTTAATTACATATCTCGAACGCTCCATACTCTTATGGTGTTTCGGGAAATGCAAATCCACGGAACGATTCCTTAAATCTTAGGTATTATGCTAAACTTGTAACTCAAATATCTTCTTTAATGATCTTATCATAAACTATTTATATTCTTGTTACAATGATTTTGCACTTCATCTTGAAAGTCTTTGAACTCTTCAAATGTTTCATACTTTATCCTTATTAAGTAAATATTCATATATTCACTCAAATTTTTGGAGAAAGCATATGAAGTTGAAATCCATCGCTCTTGACTACACATAATGGATTTCATACAACAATATGTACAAGTTCCAATAAGCTAGTCATTCATTCCCTTTTGGCCTATGAACGAAGTTTTAATTATCTCTAGGAAAGTTTCACAAGCGTCATTTGATCAAAAATCAAAAGACTCCAAATTCCATCCACATGGAGTTTCTTCATGTTTTCTTTCCAATATAATTTAAACGGCGATATCACTTCCTAAGTGATATTTCAATCAATTTGTCTTTCGACATTTTTAGCACTAGTTTTATGGATGTGATTTCTCCAACGAGATTTGTGAATCATCCATCTTTTATGGATTACGGCAATTATTTGAACAACCCTTTTGTTCTCATAATACCTGATAAAACAAATCTTGAAGGTAAGCTTTGATGTTAAACGAGCAACACAATAACCCTTTATTTGTTCTCAATGAACATCATCACATATTCTTTTGCTAGTTACTTAGGCCATTGTAGTTCATGAATTGTGTTGTTTCGTATGACGATTCACACCAACAAATTCAGTATCAAATACTTGAGAACCACATTGTTTAATAAGCAAAGAATATAGCCATAACATGTATATCATCTATATACTTAAGCTGAACAATTCTAGTCTTTTCCTTTCTGCCATATACTTATGAGATTTTCTTTCAATATTTCCTTTTCTGTTTGAAAGAATCTATCAACATCAATAGTGGAGTCATACATATGACATATAGTCCAAAGCGTGTATAGTTAAATACCAATGTCTTTGGACTTGCACTTTGAAGTAGATCACCATTATCAAATGTTTGGTGTTCTTTCAAATTCCTTTCTTTAGTAATCTCTTGGTGTAGTAAACATTTTACCTACATCAAATATTCACCCTCATCATGGATTTATCCATGATCAAGCTACTTTATAACGGTGAATCATGAGTATAATGTTGCTCTCCAAATCCTTTTGGACGATTAGGACAACTAGTGTCTCCAACCTTTTGCAAATTCTCATCAAATATGAGAACATGACTTTAGCCATATTATACTCTATCATGTTGTAACCAAAACTTCGTTTCAGATATCACAATATCTTCCACACATCATGGTTTCTGAAACAACTCTTTCAGATCCTAGATAACCTTGATATTAAGACAATCCTTTGAATATCAAGAATCATGGAAACAAACATGATACTAACACTTGGAATTGTTACTCTTGATTTAATACTAATTATTAAACTTCATGGAGTAACCGGAACTTACTGAAAGTTTGCAATAGGACTTTTAAACTTTAGATTAACACTTCAAAACAATACGATACCAGTTCGTAAAGTAACTAACCAGAATTCTATAGTTCTATCATCTCAATTATAACTAAGTGCAAGGTGGTAAACGGATGCCAATGACTACAACAACTATGCAATTTCACTTTGATTTAGTTTATGATAAATTGAGTTCTAATTAATAATTAAATTAATCTAGGTGAACTCCCACTCAAAACAATATCCCTCACATTGTTTTAGTGATCACACAAACCAAATCCACCACATCAAAACCGATCATCACGAGAGTTGATATAGCTTCAATGGCGAACAATCAACATGTTCATCATATCTACTATATGACTCATGCTCTACCTTTCGGTAATCCGTGTTCCTGAGGCCATGTCTGTACATGCTAGGCTCGTCAAGATCAAACCTTAGTTTCTGCATGAGCAAATCTGGCTTGCTCACGTTGTATACACTTGCAGAATCTAACACACCCGATCATCACGTGGTGCTTCGAAACAACAAGCTTTAGCAACGGTGCTAACTAAGGGTGAACACTTTATGACTTGAAATTCATGTGCATGAGGGATCATCTTATAATGCTACCGTCGTCTACTAAGCAATACAAGATGCATAAAGGATTAACATCACATGCAATTCAATAATATGTGATATGATATGGCCTTTCTTCTTTGTGCTTCCGATCTCCATCTTCTAGCACGAACATGATCTCCATCATCACCGGCATTGCATCAAGGTCAATGACGCTTCTCCATGGTTGTCGTCCACCGGCTTCAACTATTACAACTACTTTGAATAGACACGCGGGTCTTAACATAAATTAAAGACAACCATATGGCTCCTGCCGGTTGCCAACTTACAATAAGGAACATTGCATACATCATATATAATCACAATCATGGCCATATCACATCACAGCACACCCCTGCAAAACAAAGTTAGACGCCTCTACTTTCTTTGCATATTTTACGTGGTTTGGGGCTTTCAATAAGTGTCGTTCTAACTTACGAACAAGAACCACAACATTGATACTAGTATTGTTAATCACCCGTTGTAAATTGGATCTTAACTATGCTAGGAGAAACAGGCACCCGCAAAGCCACTTATGCAATACAAGTTGCATGTCAAGCGTGGAGCAAGTCTCATGAACGATGTCATGTAAGGTTAGCCCGGGCCGCTTCATCCCAACATACCGCAAGATACAAAGTACACAAGAAGCAATCGACAATAAAAGCATCAACGCCCACAATGATCATTGTGTTCTACTCGTGCAACAGATCTACATATAGACACGGCTCTGATACCACTGTAGGGGTTCGTAGCATGGAAAACAAAAATTTTCTATCGCATACAAACAAACAAGCCAAGATCTATCTACTAGATTGTAGCAACGAGTCGATGGAATAACTTACCCTCGAAGATTCCAAAGCGGTTAACGAGAGCAGATTCTCGTGGGTGATGTAGTCGTACTTTTCCCGATCTCAAGATCGCGTAGACGATCCTTCCGGCGCTGCGTTCCGGCAGCGCTTCCGCAGTCGGTCACACGTTCGGTACTCGACGAAGACCTTCCTCTCCCTTGTTCCAGCAGGCAGCGGAGGTTGTAGCACTCTCCTCGCGATTCCGGCAGCACAACGGCGTGGTACCGGAAGTAGAGGGGAAATCCCGCAGGACTTCGCCTTAAGCCGGAGCGAGTATGGTGGATTATGAGAGAGGGCTATTAGTGGTCTAGATATTAGACACACCAATTAGAAGGCTCTAAACCGCAGGCTAAAGCAATTAGAAGCTCTAAACCAAACGGCTCTAAACCGGAGATTAGAGGTAGAAACTTGTGTGTCTCAAGGAGGAGCCCTGCCCCTCCTTTTATAGGTGGAGGGACTAGGCGTGCCAGGGAGGGAGGGAGTCCCTCCCCAACTCGGCCTAGGGCTGGGCGCCGGCCAAGGAGGAGAGGAACTCCTCCTCCAAGTTGGTTTCAACCTCCTCTTGCTTGTTTCCCACAGTTTCCTGTTTTCCACAGTTTCCTGTTTTAGCCGTTTGACTTTCAAACTGGCAATTTGACTTTCATGTTTTTGGAACAGCAAGAACACTTAGTACATGATGCAATCATTCAATGACACACTCATGTACCCTCCCCCCCGGAGTGCCGGACAATCCGGACCCTTCTAGAACATTCCCGATGAAAACACCGGAATCATTCCCGAACTCCGAAACGGGACTTTCCTTATATGAATCTTATTCTCCGGACCATTCCGGATCACCTCCTGATATCCCGTATCCCATCCGAGACTCCGAACAACATTCGGTCTCTTTCTCATAATACCATAACTACTCAAAACAACGTCGAATCCTTAAGTGTGTCTCCCTACGGTTCGTGAATTATGCGGACATGATCGAGACACTTCTCCGAACAATAACCAATAGAGGAATCTGGAAATTCATATGGCTCCCACATATTTCTACGATTACTTTGCGATCGAATGAACCACTTACATACGATACCAATTTCCCTTTGTCTCACGATAGTTTACTTATCCGAGGTTATGATCGTCGGTATCTCTGCATACCTAGTTCAACCTCGTTACCGATAAGTACTCTTTTCTCGTTCCCGTGATATGTGATCCCTTGTGAGCCAGTCACATGCTTGCAAGCCAATTGGATGACATTCCACCGAGAGGGCCCAGAGTATATCTATCCGTCATATGGATGGACAAATCCCACTCTTGATCCATGTGTTTCAACCAATACTTTCTGAACACTCAATGCCACCTTTATAGCCACCCAGTTACGGTGTGGTGTTTGATGTCACCAAAGCATCCATCCGGTAAAGGTGATATGCATGATCTCATGGTCGAAGGAATTAGGTTACTATGTATCAGAAAGCATATAGCAATTGAACTATTTAAATGACTTGATCTTTATGCTACGCTTATCTATAGGAGTATGTCCATCACATCATTCTCCTAATGATATGATCCTGTTGTTAATAACATCTCTATGTTCATGATCAGGAAACCATGATCATATATTAACCAACAAGCTAGTTTAACAAGAGGCTTTACTAGGGACTCTTATTTTAGTTTACAAATCACACAAGTATTAATGTTTCCGGTTAATACAATTATAGCATGGTATGTAAACATTTATCATAAGTGTGAAGATATGATAATAACCACTTTATTATTGCCTCTTGGGCATATCTCCAACAGGCAGGGCCGTGGGTGAATGGTCAGAAGAACTAAAATTTGTAGACCAAAATGTAAGTAATACTAGCTAGCTAGGTCTGCGTATCTCTTTGATTCTGCTTCCAATTCCATTATATCATGCTTTATTGATTATTATTTTGATTGAACTCTCTATTCTCGTAAAGTGGGCGCATCAGGGACACGACAATAACTTATGTGGGTACTATGTTTGCGAGTTCATTCGCAACACGATATGTGCGACGGGCCAAGCCGCACTAGAACAGCTTAGAGTAAGTAAACAAAGTACACAACATTATTTTATTACCATCAATTGTGTTGAGTTTTATTCTTATATATATATTGACCCCATTCTTCATATATATTCAGATCGAACGGATGCGGGACCAACTCCTATCATTTGACCGCATACGAGCCATTCAAGAGGAATTGGCGGGGTTCATACTTGATGAGGTCGTCACGCCTAGCGGAGAACTCTTTAGATATCCAAAAACGCCTAGCGGGGTTCATGCTTGAACATGTTTGTCTTGTACTTGATGCTTCAACGTTTACGGAGAATACCACACAGTGGCGATGTTTGTGTATAATAATAGTTGCTTAATTATTCATGTACTCGTATGTACCGACGACGATGTATGTGTATATACCGCTCCCGATCGATTCCCCCCTCCCCCTCCCCATCCCCGCCGTGCCGCAGAAATACGCCCAGAACGGGGCGGCGGCAGAACTCTGCCGTGGCAGAAGATTTAGGCCGTTTTTCTGCCGCGGCAGCGATTTAGGCCGTTTTCCTGCCGCGGCAGAGATTTATCTCTTTTTTCTGCCGCGGAGCATCTAGCAATTGATACCCTTTCGCAAATAATTGAAATGCAATTTCGTGATCTGGGTCTTTAATTGTTGGAAACTTGTCAAGTTCTTCTGCCAAGGCTTGATTAATGAACCTACAAAATCCCTCGAATTGGATCTGACTAAATCCGGGTATTGTGGACATTCCCTCGTTTCCATTCCGGAGCATCTTAATCTTAAGTTTCCTGTTAAAGGGGGGGGGGGGCCTGAGCGCTGCGGCAGCCCCACGTGCGCCACCCTTTAACACCGGTTCGTATAAGAACCGGTGTTAAAGGGGGCCCCTCTAACACCGAACCCTCAACAGCGGTTCTACAACCGCTATTAGAGGGCCCTCCAAACCGGTGTTAGAGTGGGGGATGCACTAGTGGGAGCACTATAAATCAGGCCTGCCTTACACACTGTCATGGCTGAGTAGCCACAACTGGCAGCGTGCAACTATCAAGGGTGAACCCTCCAGCTCTGGTTCTTTCCAAACCATAGGGCAGGATGCATATGAGAGGACAACTCTGTTGCACCAACCAAAGTAAGGCGGCAATATTTACGGGTCAGTAAATCAGATATTGATTGTATGTACCACATGTGTAATTCTATAGTGCAGAGAACATCAGATTTTTAGCACCCAATCGGTAAATGTTAAAGGATGAAAGAATAAGTTCTAGAAAGTACAAATGTTGAACCACACTTTGATGAGATGTATTAGAAAGTACAAATTCTAGTTGCAAATATCAACATTATGTACCAAAAGATTAATCCCTAATTTGTAGAGGGCACGAGATTAACTCATAATTTTTTAAATATTGCATGCGGTTTAATGAACTTCCATAACTTCACAAATAATTGTTTTCTCAGAAGGTGTCCCACTTCTTAGCAATATATAACGTGAGCAAGGCCAGATCGAGGATAGAGCTGTTGCAGTTGTATTTATTGATGATTGCTCTAAACAACACTAAAGTTGTATTTGTTGATGATTGCTTAGTTTAGGCAGTTGTGGTGTGCATCTGGAAATTTAGAAAGTTGGGACTTGATGAGAATGACAGTGGTACTGAAGAAAATTGCTAAAGGCCAGCTATGTAGCTCAAGAAGAAGCCTACCGAAGAAAATTGCTAAAGGCCATCAAAATACCAGGACGCCGATCCGAACGCCGAAAATCGGCTCGGTCACGTACCAAGGAACTTGTTTTCGTCCGGAATTGAGCTAACTTTGGTCCGGACTACCCAGGCCGAACCCAGGATCCCGGGTACGCCTTGGGGACGTCGGACGCATCGAACTCGGCGGGAAACAAACGAAGCGGCGCGTGGACCCGTCGAGTCAGCGATGAAAGCCGAGTCATTGTCATCCTCGGAACCACGCGTCGACCGCCGGACATTAACTACCCGTCGCGTCGGCCGCGCGTTGCCGAATTGCCGCTCCACCGCCGCTGCCTCGGCTCCCGGGACGGACTGGCGGGCACTAACTTCCCGCCGTCTCCACTTTTCCCGCTCTCGCCGCTACACCCCTCCCGCCCTCGCCAGCCACCTCGGTCTTTATAAGCCGTACCCCTCGCCGGAGTTCTTCACACTCTCTCACAGCTCCCCCAGCCCACCAGCCCGAAACTCCGCCGAACACTCTCACTCTCTCCATCCCCCAGCCATGGCCGGGCGATACCCCGGCGACGGTGCGGCAGCGAACGGCTTCTGCCGGCGCACCCTCTAGGCTTGTAGAATGGCGCCTGCTCTACGAGGCCGGCTATATGGTGTCGCCGGACACGCGGAACCCTCCGGGGTGGAAGCTAAGCGTCGGCGGCATCCCTATCCCGTCGGCGCTGACACTGGAAGAACTGCCGTACGAGATCCAGGAGTTCATCGGCGCCATGGATGACCCCTCCACCACCGAGAGCCCCGACAACCTCCTGTACTGGGAGCAGTTCTTCGCCGATCGCCGCGCCCAGGAGCTCGCCCGCCACGAAGGGCCCCCGAACGAGTCTTCGCCGCGGCGCAACAACGCGGCCGGTCGTCGGCGTTTCTGGAGCGCGCCATGCCGGATGCTCAAGGCGGTGCTGGAGCACATCAATGCCGGGAACACGCCGCGCCTCGGCTTCCCGCGCACACCCACGCCCGCGGCCAGGTCGGGGCGGCGCCCGCCGGTGAACTGGATGCCGAGGAGGATGGCTAGCATGATCTCCTCCTCCTCTGCCTCGGCCTCCCACTCCTTGGGCTCCACGCCGCTTCGTACGCTGAATGGGCCTTCGTCGGGGCTGCGCCCAGTCAAGCGCGAGGCGATCTCGCCTGTGCGCTCGCCGCCGCAGACACACTCGCACGACATCGTCATCGGCGAGCCACGCGTGTCGGCGTCGCCAACTGGCCACCTTCGCCTTCGCCGCCCGAAGACTGAAGGCTCGGCGCCGTCCGAAAACAACGCCTACAGGATGGCACTGGATCAGTCGCTTTGCAACTCGGCGCCGCAGCCGCCGTTGGTGGAGCCCTCCTCGCCGGACATCCTGGAATGGTCCAGGAAGGACTGGGAGGAGGCGGAGCAGCAGCGTGTCCACCGCCTGCAGTAGCAGGCCGAGGAGCAGGCGGCCCGGAGACGGGTGATGTCCGGGGGCGCGCTCGCCTACCAGGGCGCCCCGCTCTTCGTCCTCGACGACGACGAGGAGGACGACCCTTCTTACCAGCCATGGAGGTGCGGCGACCCCGGCCAGGGGAGCTCCCGCCAGCCCCAGCCGCCGAGCGACGATGACGGCGGCGAGGATGATGGCAGGGCCGATCCCGGCTACACGGTGTTCTACAGCAACTTCGGCATGTAGAATGGCGCCGGAGTCAGCGAAGGCCACAACGGCGGCCTTTTAAATGTGTTTTTAATTTACTATGTACTACTTTAGTTTAAATTTGATGTAATCCGCCTATATTCGCCCATCTTTAATGAAATTTAGCCGAACGTGGAAACTCGGCATGGGTACGCGAATGGGAAACTCGACGTACCCAGACCGAAAACGTGTTTCGTCCGGCCGAAAATAGTACGGTTTTTGACCTGGGTTCGTTCAACGAGTGGAGATGCTCTTAAACTTAAGACATCCTTCACGGGGCTTTTGCCAGCAGTTTGCACTAGCACGTTCCTTACTGTCCAAGTAAACAGTGGCACAAATTGAGTTAGTATCATGTAAAAGCAAACTATCAGTAGTACCTTTGCTAGTAGTGGAGAGGGTCTGCAGGTCTCGGTCATAGTTAAGTAAGAAATAAGAAGATCTGAAAATGGTCGCTTCCCCTTTCCCGTGAGTAGCGTCACAGCGCAGGTGCCATGATCTCCACAGGGTCATGAGAATTCTGCTTCTTTGAACATTGTCACGGATAGCCAAGAGATGTTGGAGCCAATCTAGGCCAGTGTGTGTGAAGAAATGTTATAGAGATCAATTGACTCTTTGTTACTCTGCCATGTAGGATAAATTTTGCTTATGTAGAGAGGTGAAGAGTTCTGGATTAGAGAACCAAATTCTCCCTTCAATTATGAAGGGTTTAATGTGGTAATCGAGTATGCAAAGGATTTGTTATAGGAAATTAATCAAATACTTTGTTATAGAGATGAATAGATTTGTGTGATGTAGTCAAAATGACATTCTGAACATGGACAATTTTCAAAAGGAGGAAAGAGTCGATTCTATTGAAAAACCTTCTGTGTTAGCCTATTGCCGAATCATTAGAAAACTCTTGGGTGCATGCATGTAAAAGCGAATTACAAAATATTCTTTCTTTTAGAATAAAAAATATTCTTAGCATCTCTATACCTATGGCTGGTTATCTGATTGTCGTGTCTATCCAGATTATTGATGGTTATCTGATTTTGATTGTCGTGTCTATCCAGATTATCGATGGTTACTCCCTCCGTTCGCAAATAAGTGTACATCTAAATTTTGCCTAAGTCAAAAATAATTAAATTTAACCAACTTTATAGAGAAATATAAAAACATATATTATATCAAATTGACGTATTACGAAACTAGATTAAAAATAAATCTAATAGCATCAATTTAGTGTCATAAATATTGGTACGTTGTCCTAAAAAGTTAGTTAAACATAGTAAAGTTTGACTTAAGACAAGACTAAAAGTACACTTATTTGCGGACGGAGGGAGTATCTGATTCTGATTGTCGTGTCTATCCAGATTATTGCTCATGACTGCAACATCTTCTGACTTGCTTTTTTAATGTGACCATGAATATCCATGATAGTGATTGTAGGATGAGAAGGGCGCTGGCAAGGATGAGAAGAGCTCGACGAGATATGAACTATGGGGAAGGATATACAACACACTTTTTTTCTTCAGAAATCGATGCATGGACAACTTTACATGCATGTCTCGTGGGATAGTCAAGCTAAATCTCAGCACTTTCTTTTCGTGTCCGACCTGTTATTATATCAACTAGCAAGGTGGCCCTCGCAAATGCGAGAACGTCATCTTTATTTCCTTAAAAGTGTTTCTTATGCGGGGATATTTCTTTGAAATCATTTTGAAATATAGTTTCATAGATATACATGTTATGAGATTGGAAGTAAATTTTGCAACTTCAAAATATCGTAAGGAATGATACATCTCTAATTTATGATTTAATGATTGTTATGTCATTTATAGAAGTACAATTTGAATGCTTTACTATATAGTCATTTTCACATGTCATTATATATAAAAACAATAATTCTATGGTAATTTTATTCTTGTTGTATCATAACACCCATTGATTTGAAAAGAGTAATTTCCTACCATTGGATTTCCTTAACAAATTCA
The DNA here is from genome assembly GCA_916181665.1 of Avena sativa. NCBI lineage: Eukaryota > Viridiplantae > Streptophyta > Magnoliopsida > Poales > Poaceae > Avena > Avena sativa. The sequence continues at coordinate 20,889,655 of OV702285.1, forward strand.
AAGTGGCAATCAGTATTTTTTGGTTGTGCAATAGAGATTCATCCATCATATTTTCTAAAATATCTCTTCATGGAGTGATGTTTCTTTTCTAGCCACTAAACAATTCAAGTATCTCAAATTGATGTTAACAAATATATTAAAATTTTAATATTTTAGAATAATTTACATTGCTTACTCGAGCGAAGGGACTCAATCTCATGAATGTTTAAACACTCCATGCTCCAAGTTGTTGTCTTTTAGTACTTGCTCTTTTTGCATTAGGTAAGTAGGAGATCATCATCTCCACAGAAACATATTCACACATAAATACGATTTGTTGATCATTTTTTTGCATATATGGATGAACTTCATAAATGACCATACTCTTTATCAAAATTTACCCTACTCTCTAAGGTATCATTTCAGAAAATTTGAAATAGTATTTTAAAATATTGGATATTTGTGCATCTATTTTCTTTATTATTATATAAATATGGACTTTGAGTATAGATGCCATAATCCCACTTTGAAGGTCTTAAGTGTACAAAAGGTGTCCTCTATAATTCGTAACAAATAGGCACACATATATGCATGTGTAACATCTTCATCGTGAATATATTTTTAATTGAATTTCTAGTGACATGTAAAACATAAATATTTTCTAATCCATCTGTTCTAAACTATATGGCGTTTTTACTTTAAATTTGAAACTTGCTTGTGACTATGTTATAATATATTTTAATTATATGTGGTAGGGGATGCTGCTACGATTTTTGTTTTTTAAATATTAAGAACCCAAATTCGTGTAAGGCGTAACACCACTCCCCTAACCAATTTTCCATGCTTGCATCTTTAATACAATCAAAGTAACGTGTTTTTTAAATACAAATGCAACCATTTTTTATTTGTAGCATAAACCATATAGTATTTGACAAATCATTATCCATGAAAAGCACACTATATATTGGGAAATGGAGGAGATATTTTTAAGGCTCATGCCTATTTTTTTAAGTTTGCATATGTTAGTTTAATCGTGGAAGTAATATTTGCATTTTGTTACACAACATAATGTCATATTTATGTTAAAGACCACACAGTTTTATCAAAACATTATTTTAGCCCAACCTGGTTAAACATTGGCAATGGAAAAAATAACTCATGCATACTACCTCCATTCCAAAGCTTAAGGCTTATATTTTTTTTAAAAAGTCAAGCTACGAAAAGTCTGATCAAACTTTTTAAAAAATATATAAAGAACTATGATATTATATAGATACCATGTGAAACTATGTTTCATGATATATCAAACGGTATGGATTTCAAGTTATAAATATTAATATATTTTTCTAAAAACATGGTCAAACTTTACATAGTTTGACTTTTGAAAAAAAATAAGCCTTAAGCTTTGGGACGGAAGGAGTACTAATGATTGAGAATCGAGAGGCAATCATATGGAATACACTATATTATTGGATTTATAATAAGGTTAATCTTCCGGAGAAGCACACAACTTTTATTGTTGAGTGGTTGACACTCAAACTACATGTAATATTCTCCCTACACCTCCTTTCCCTGGGAACTACTGAATAATCCTCTCACTTATGATTCCATCTTTGCTTAATTAGATGAATTGTAAAATATCTTGGCATGATATATGAGGTTGCATTTTAGCATGTCAAAATCAACATGAAAAGTTTAACAAATTATATTACTCTCTATGTTCATTAATATAAGATGTTTTTGCACACTAAATAAGTTGCTAGAACATCTAATATTAGTGAATGATGGAAGTAGTAGTTTATTTCTATTGTAAATGTGTTGGAGAAATACCTTCGTAAGATCTAGGAGTACGTCTCCCTAGATCGGTTAACCGTGGAAGTAGTACTCCTTCCGTTTAGAAATATAAGATGTTTTAGGTTTGTGAAGTTGACGTATCTAGACACGTTTTAGCGTATAGGTTCAAGCGAATCTAGACACTAAAAGATACATCTCATTCACAAACCTAAAACATCTTATATTTTTAAACGGAGGAGGGAGTACATTTCTATCATGAAGTTGTCAGACTGGTACCCGTCAATGATTTCTGGCGTCCGGTCCGGCATAGAGGTCGAAAGCTGCGGCTCGAGGAGTATGTCGGAGAAGAGCCGGCAACCGGTACTTGTCGTGCTATCTCACGCCGCGCGAGGAGCGAAAACTCAACTCTACATATACGTTGGGGTGCCGGGCTTATCCTGGTCGTCCGCACGAGCACGTTCAATTCTTCTTGCACATAGCACAAAACACCCTAAGTTATATCTATTTTGTGTCAGCAAGCCCCTCTCCTTTTACATAGCAGATCCCACATTCTTTCAATATTACATAAGACCACCCATGGATACAAATAGATTTTTTTGGCATCTGACCAAGAACACCTGCATTTGACCGTATCATATTTCCTCCCCAATCCACATGGTTCAACAAAAATGATCACAAACAGGGGAAAAAATCAGGATTCCAGCTTGCTAATTAATGGATTCACAAAAAATTGGTTACGAACTCGGGCAGTATGAAGAAATCGAAGAGAACAAAAATCACTACGTATTTCAGATCAGGACATGAGCCAAAAAAACATGAATAAATTACATCCTTGGTTGTAGTTGGTCACTGGACAGAGGCTAGAAGAGGGAGGAGAGGAGCAGAAAGGATCCTCCCGTGTGTCGTCGCCGCAGACACCATTGACGCATGGCTTGTCGCCGTCGATATGTTGGATCCGGAGGCGGTGGAGTTCTGTAGGGGCAGCCTACCGGAGATGGAGGCAGCTCCTTCCTTGGAGGCCCGGATGGATGGAGGAGCAGGGGAGTCGGCTGCTTACGGGAGGAGGGGATGGAGCAGGCCGGGATGGAGAGGAGGCGGCGCGGTCGGGGACCAGATGAGACAGACGGGAGAGAGAGTGGGGCACTAGGCAGCATCAAGATGTACGTGTCCACTTCTGTTCCTATAGAGGTGCCAGGTTGTACTGTGTACAGGACGAAACTGCAAAATTCGCTTGCACAGATCTTGAAGCATCGCAGACCATCAGATACGACGGGAACACCCACTTACTGGTAGAAAAACTGCGTTCCGCGAGGAGGCCCAAAGTAGCTGCTGGAGGAGCTAGCACGTTGGAAGAAGATCCGGCAGCCGCCTCGTGTGCGCTTCTTCCTGCGACCAATGGGGGCTGTACGTAGTGCCCTTCTATAGATGATGCCATCTTGGATCGCCTCTGCAAAGAATAGCTGGTTTCGGGAGGTATAGACTGTGAAATATTTGTCAAGGTGTTCTTGTAAACACGACATATAACTTTTCAGTGAAAAAAACTTTTCAGCTGATATACGTGTCCACATGGGGATTCCGGCTACTCCTTTTTCTGTTTTATGGTTACATGTACGCTACGTGACAGTAGTTATAAAGGTCCACTTCATTAATTAATGAAACGTGTCAAACCCATATCACGTTGTTACGTAACAATTAAACTTATGTTAAATCCCAACCACGAATCTTAGATCCGACTATCAAAAATAATTTAGGTGATGTGGATCAACCTAATGTCTCGAAACACATTCTTATATTGCTTTTAGTATATAATAGATAGATAGATCTCTCATCCGTACGTGTGTAACCTACCATGTCCATATAAATAGAAAACTTGTACATGTACCACGGGTAGACGTCTCATCTTTCTATTTGCGTGACGCACATACACTTTATTTTGTGTCCATTTAGTATGGTCACTTTTTGCGCATATGTGATAGGCTGTACATGATTGTAGATTACGTAACCCTTTCTATCTTTAAATCTGAACCATTAGAGAATTAAGATGGACGAATTAAATAATTTAAGTACATGTGGATCAACCTGGTTTCTCAGAAAAACACCATTATATTAATTTTAGTATATAATAGAATAGATAATGCAATAAACATCGAGATTTTAGGCTCCGTTTGGTATCAAATTATTTTTAAAGTATTAAGAGAATACTTTGGTTTTTGAAAAAACTGAAGTATTAAATACTTTGAGGTGTTTGGATACAACAAATAATATAGTTTTAAAACTAAAGTATCCTCCAAAACTATGGTTTTATTGAAGTATTTGAGAAAGAGGTTAGACCCTCTTTTCTCTAAAATTGAGAAAAAAGAAAAACTGAAGTATTGGTTTGCTAAGCACTAAAATACTATAGTATTGATATACTTCAGTTTTAGAAAACTTTGTGTTGCCAAACTAGTTCTTACTCAAATCCTCAGTCCTAAACCACACCGAGCAGCTCTGGCTTTAGGAGGAAGGCCCTGAACTTTAAGTGGTGGATTCCCACATACCCCTTGTCCAAACACAATAAACTATATGAGGACAGATTAGACGATCGGCTAGAAGCATCGCTGGCATGCACTTCTTGACGATATCGACAGAAGTGTTGGTACCGCGCCGTCCACGATGTTCTCATGAACCCACGCAAATCCTACCAAAAGGTACTTTGATTCAAGGGGTAGAAAAACCAAAGGAAAAGGAATTGGATTCGATTGCAGTGCCCTGTCCAAGTTGATCCTACGGACACATGATTGTAATGAAGGAATTTTTCCTGAGGTCAGACTTCATGTGTTTTTTCCTGCGAAATTGTACTACCGAGTTTCTACGGGATTAATTCCTATAGGATTTCTTCCCTTGAATCAAACAGCTCCAAAAGGAGAAGACCCACAGGGTCCAATCCTATAGAAATTCTGAGCAAATCCTATGAATCAAAGGAGGCCCAAATTAGTTGTAACCCCAAATCAATCACCTGAATGTCTTAGAGACGAGAAAGCTAATTTATGTTTGAGGCCTGTCGCCCAAATGAGCGTTGTTGCCGGCGGCTCCTCCAAATCTACATCAATCAAGTTTCCTGCCTAGCGGAGTGTGAGACCAAACAAAGCATGGGCCAAAATGGCTATAAGGCAGCGGTACAACCCATCTCAACTTCTATAGTCTGGGTCAAATGAAGAAAACTGGGCCAACAAGTGCTACATATATGGGTATTTAACCTGTAGTTTATGTTTTGCATTCAGAAAAAACTGGGCCAGAGCCCTATATGGCCTCCAAGATGCTCTGCCTTTACCATTGATATTTTTTTTTGAATCATTGCAATCTATTTGATATAAAGTGAAGGATGCGAGAGAAACAATAGTCAAGCGCCCAAACCTCCTTGGTAACGATGCAATGCAAGTGTGACACAGTGACGGCCTGTCGCCAAGCACGCCTCCAGTCCTGCCAAGGAAAGCCCATTTATTCCGTTCACGGGATCCTGATTTGTTCGAGTGGGATTACAGCTAACATCCCACTAATCCCACCTATAGCCACCAGCGTACCCATACTATCCCCGAAACATCTCGTCCGTGCAGACGAAGGCGTTAATTGTGCAGCTGTTGGACTCGAGAACGCTCCGCCTAAGTCGTATTAATGGAGTAATTTGATGGATCAGCAGGACCCATGTGCCCTGTTTTCTCAAATCCCTCAAATCCCCCTATGGACGCGGGCTATCCGGTACCCGTCCCGTTTGCATCGTTAGAGCATCTCCACGATCCGAACGGTGAAAATATGTCCGGATGCCAAAATTTGATCTGGTCGTGTTCTGAGAAACCTCTTTTGTCTGGATTCAGACGAACTTTGGTCCGAACTTACCAGGACATTCCCAGGATCCCGGAAACGCCGGACGAAGCGAAAACAGGCGCGGGTCAGCTCTGTCGGCGAGACAGTATCATTCCTCCCCATTACACTCGTCTAGACTGCGGTGAAGAGCTTCCAGCGCCTTTGTCGCCATGACTTCGTCGACGAAGCTCCTCCACGCCGAGACATGCTCACGTCTCTAGATATGCTCGCCGTAGTCGCCGCCCTTTCCGCCACCCATTCCGCCGCCCGAACTTCGCCATAGCTCGGCTTCGCTGCGAGCTCCCACCATCACGCCCACCAAGTGTTTGGCATTTGGTCCGTTCGGCCATGGACTCCGACGGCGAGCAGATACTCGTCGTATTGCTGGAGGAGGAGAACGCCGAGGTCGCCGAAGATGCAGAGCACATGGAGATCTCGTCTCCCTCGCCCAACTGTACCTGCAGATGGCGAAGCCGAAGCGCGGTGGTTCGGCGCCGGATCACCGGAAGTGCAAGGCGAGGCAAAGGATAGAGGGTTACTGCTTGTTGTATGCCGACTACTTCGTGGACAAGCCGCTCCACGGAGAGGCCGTGTTTCGGCGCCGTTTCAGGATGAGCCGGAAGCTCTACCTCAAGATCGTGCATGCCATCCGGGAGTTTGACCCCTATTTCGTTTGCAAGAAGGACTGCACCGGCATGGTTGGGTTTTCCTCACTGCAGAAGTGCACATTGGCGATGAGGTTGCTTGCATATGGAGCGTCTGATGACTATCTCCGCATGACCCAGTCCACCGCCATTGATTGCTTGTACAGGTTCTACATGGCAGTGATTGCAGTGTTCGGGGAACAGTACTTGAGATCACCCACTGCTGAAGACACTTCTCGAATCCTCGTAGTCAATGAAAGTAGAGGATTTCCTAGTATGCTTGGAAGCATAGACTGCATGCATTGGCAGTGAAAGAACTGTCCATTTGCATGACAAAGAATGTACAAATGCCACAAAGGAGGTTGTACTGTGATACTCGAGACAGTTGCTACACATGATCTTTTGATCTGGCACTTCTTCTTTGGCATGGCAGGATTGAACAACGACATCAATGTCCTCAACTTTTCAAATGTCTTTGCCAATCTTGTTGAGGGTCATGCTCCTCCTGTGAAATTTGAGATCAGCGGGCACCACTACAACAAAACAAGAGATACTATCTAGCAGATGGCATCTATCCAAGATGGCCAACATTTGTGAAGATCTCAAGTCCAATGGTCCCCAAGCATTCTCAGTTTGCCAAGGAACAGAAAGCTTGTAGGAAGGACGTGAAGCGGGCATTTGGTGTGCTCCAGCAGAGGTTTGCAGTTGTCCGGTTCCCTGCTATGATATGGTCGAAAGATCAGATATGGAAAGTGATGAACTGTTTTGTGGTCTTGTACAACATGATCATTGAGGATAAGAGGAAGGATCCAGTGAGTTTGCTCGAGCAGAACGAGCCATACTTATAGACAGAGACCTCCTGCCAAGCCTGATCATCATGTGCCTCCAACCTGGGCTGCCTTCATCGCCATGCGTCAGGAGATCCGAGATCCGGTGGTGCATCAACAGTTGTAGGACGATCTTGTTGATCACCTATGAATACGCAGGGGCAACACATAGATGCCGAGCATGAACTGGCCGAACTAGGCCGAAATATGTTGTATTTTCACTGTAGGCCGAACTATGTTTACATTTATGCCGAACTATGTTTAAAATTTCACCGAACTATGATCGAATGTATGCCGAACAATGTTCTGTATTCATATTATGCTGAACTATGCTGAAATCTAGACGAATTTAAGCCGAATTTGGGCAAAAAGGAGCGTCCCAGGAACTCGACCTGGAAACGCGAGCGAGGAACTCGACGTTCCCAGGCCGAAAATGTGTTTCGTCTGATCAAAGTTTAGTCGAATTTCGCCCTGAAAACTCCCAACAAGTGGGGACGCTCTTACTCCTTGGATTCGGAGTCGCACGACTGTTTTTCCTAAACGATTTTTATTTAGCAGTGGGAAGGACCATGGGTGGGTGCGTAGGTAGCCTGGGGCAACCCAGAAAATCTTACCTCATCCCACGTTTAGCTGTTTGATAGATCGGATGGGCTACTTTCGGCACTGCCCACCTCATGCAAAAACAGCCCCTCGGCCCTGCCCAGTTGTGAAGCTCAAATCGAGCTTCACAACTCGGCAGTGCTAAGTCCATCCGAAAAAATGGTCCAACCCGCTAGGGGTCACCGGCCCGCACGCCTCCATCGTTTTCATTCCCCACTGCAGCCCCGTCTCGCAAAATCTCTCCCCCGTCAACTCCCTGGCCACCGCCCCAGGCCCGACCTCCTCGTCTCCCGCCGGCGCCTCCCACTCTCCCGTTGGCTGTCCTCCTCCTCCTGTCCCGCCCGACCACTTTTCTCTTCCCCCGCCGGCCGTCCTGCTCCCATGCGACCTCCCACCGGCGCGAGCTCCCGTAGGCGCGAGCTCCCGGCAGCGTGCTCCCAGCGGCGTGAGCTTCCGGCGACGGTCCTACTCCCTTGCGACCTCCCACCGGCGCGAGCTCCTGGCCGTCCTCCTCCCTTGCGACCTCCTCCCGCGCGAGCTCCTGGCAGCGTGCTCCCAGCGACGTGAGCTTCCGACGACGGTCCTCCTCTTCTCACGTCGGTTGTCCTCCTCCTCTCCCAGAGGGCGCCCTCCTCCGGCATGAGCTCCCACCGGCGCGACCTCCCGCCGACGCGAGGCCTAACGGCAGAGCACCAGCGAGGACCCGATTGCTTTTTTATTTTTCTTTCTAAGGACCAGATTGCTTTTTTCTCGGTCTGAACTCACACAAGCACCAAACAACATCTCAGTCCAGCTTGTTCTAACAAACCCGGGCTACCAAACACACGAGGAAATTTGAGCTGATCTTGTCTAAAGACAGCATGTATGAGTGGAGATAGGAATTTTGAGTTGACACAGGCTACCAAACACACCCTACATGTATGGCATCCGATTTTCTTGCCCTATTTTTTTACGGGACAGAAGGAGCGCCTAGGACCCGGTTTTCTAGCGATTCGGCAGAGGCACACTTATGCCCACCTCTAATTCAAAGTACCACTACTCCAAGTACAACTCGAAGTGTCGTCGAAGATAGTCAAATCTAGTACTCCTCCGATCCATATTAATTGACTTGGATTTGTCAAAATTTGGATGAATCTAGACACTATTTAGTATATAGGTTCATCTAAAAATTAACAAATCCAAGTCAATTAATATGGGTCGGAGGGAGTACTATATCCAACCGTCGCACTCCGAGCGATGTAGATGAAAGAACATGGCCGTGTCCGGTCGACTACCGCCGTCGGCGGTGGAGGAAGTTCCCTCCCGCGCGGCCGTGGTACTGTGGGCCCTGTTTCAATTCTACCTGGGTCACGATGTTGCAGCCCTCGCGATGGCTTGCTCGGTGAGGCGATGTTGACAAAGTCGGAACCGGAGTGACGCATGTTCGTGGGCGGCGAGTTTGGGTGGTGGCGAGGCTTCGCCCTCGCGGGTCTCCTGTGCAATGGCTCGTCCAGGGGTTGGGGATAGGGCCCTCGGGAGAAATCCTTGTCAGCTTGACTGACACCGACGCGGTGCCGCCTGCGGGTGGCATCTTCCTTCCTGAAGGGCGTCGTGGCTTCCCTTCTTCCATTCCCCTCTGCGTGCCGGGGGAAATCCTAGGGCCAGTCTCTGGTCCGGGCAGCAGCGGTCGCTTTCCCTCTTGAGGGTGCTGCTTGGCACTTGACGAGTCGGGGCTAGGAGCGTGGTGGACATTCTTCAGTGGGCGTTGCGGTTGTGGTCTTCCTCATCTAGTCGATCCGTCTCCGTCTCATCTCCTTTGTGTTTTTCTTTGTTTTTCGTTCGGGCGTGTGTGTGTTGCTGCCCCAGCATCGTGTATCGTGTTGTCTCTTGTTTTGGGCGATGTGCTGTCTGGCCCAGCTGCGGTCTCACTTATGTGCTTTATTTATAAAGCGGGGCGAAAGCCTATTTCGAGAGAACTCTTCGTCAGAACTCAGAACCTCCCTCCCGCTGTTGATGCGCTTGCAACCAGCGATGTCTGTTTTAAAGAAGTACCATGATCTGAAGGCATGTGGACTTGCAATCGATCAGACAATGCATGTGCCAGATATGTTATCCTAGAGAAGAAATCAGAAGAAGATCAGCGAGGGTATACGCTCTTGAGCACAAGAAACTAAAAAATTTGCCAAGTTGCCGGCGACTTCCTCAGCTGTATTTGTTTACGCATACTTGATGCAGCTGTATGATCCCACCTCACCTTTTAGTTAAGTTAAGCTGGATCGCAGAGATTTTTTTTAAAGTGCGCCGGAGACGTGCATACTATTTTATTCATTTAACAATTATTAATCTACTATGAGGATGTGTCCTACCAGCAAGTTTGGCCCCTCTACTAGGAGGGGTTGGTTGACCGCGTACTGGTGGACGACCGCGTGTCACTGGTTAGGGAGGACCTAGAGATGCATCTGGACGGGTGCCCCCCTATGGTGGGTCTTGAGGCTTCGTTGGTCGATGGGGGTGATTGGATCCAGGAGGGGTATGGGTTGCCTATGTCTCCATCTCGGGCTTCTTCTCGGGGTACTGCTTCGCCCAGGGGAGTGGTACTCCCTCCAGGCGAAGCGCGCGCCATGGAGTCGATGCCTCTAGGGCGTCGGCTACGGATGAGGACTCCATGGTCAAGACCATGCGTTGTAAGGCGGAGAAGAACTTAGATTCGTCAGGTATCATGTGTTCTTCGAAATATTTTTTGTCTTTTTCTACTCTTGTTATTTCTTCTAAACTGGCCAATGTTGGCATTAGTTTGGGGAGTTCTGTACAAGATGTACTTTTTTCTTCTAATGTGTTGCGACACATGGAGGTTGACCGTTTAACGGTTACTCCTAAGGTCGGCGTTGTTCCTGATGCTTCACTAACCGAGGAGGAGGAGGAGTTGCATGCCACAGTAGATGGTCAACTCCTTTCTCACTTAGTTGGTAAAGTGTCAGAGGTGAACTTTGATGAGACTGAGCTTGCCTCTGTGTATGATTTAAAAGCTTCTGGTCGGAAATCAAAGAGCCAGCGGTCGCGCAAGAGATCACGTGTATCCAAATCTCCTATAATTTCTCAATGAATGGAATGTTTTCAAATAGCAGAGGTATTCAGGACTTGGCTAAACACTTATTCTTTGCTGATTGTGTGAGAGATCATAATTTGGATTTTCTGGGTATCTCTGAGACTGGCAGACGTGATTTTTCACAAGCCCTGATCAATCGCCTTTCTGGTGGAGTGGACTTTACGTGGATATCACGTCCGCCGCATGGTCGTTCGGGGGGCCTCCTGTTAGGCGTTCGAGATGAGACTATGAAAGTTTTAGCTAGTTCACATGGTCTCTAGTCGCTGTTTATGGGGCTGCCCAGGATTTTTATATGGCGGATTTTTTACGTGATCTTATGAATCTGGCAAAGGACAATCCATACCCTATTCTTATAGGAAGGGATTTTAATTTGCTGAGATTCCCTCATGATAAAAGTCGGGGTAGGTTCGATGAACATTTGTCATTTTTGTTCAATACTATTATTGATAGTCTGGACTTGAAGGAAGTTACAATGTTAGGAAGACAATTTACCTGGGCTAATAGTCTTCCGGAGCCAACATACGAGAAACTAGATAGAGTGCTTATGGATACCGACTAGGAACATAAGTTCCCTATGGTTACTGTTCGCGCTCTAGAGCGTATCGAGGTTTTATCGGATCATGCACCTTTACTTTTGTCTTTTGGATCGCCACCACGGAAGTCCATGAATGAGTTTAAATTTGAACTCGGATGGATGATCCGTGATGGTTTCTATGAGATGGTTAAGGCTATTTGGGTGAAACCGGTTGGTGGCCAAAACGCCTATACTACGATGGAATAACAAAATGCGTGTTTTACGCAAATTCCTTCGTGGTTGGGCTAGGAATACAACTAGAATTCTCAACAACAAAAAAATACGCCTAACTTCTATTATTGATGATTTAGAGGCTTCCGCGAAAGTCAGGCCGTTAATTGCACAAGAAATTGAGCTTAAAAGCCAATCGAATGCAGAGATAGCCCGACTTCTTCGAATGCAGAGATAGCCCGACTTCTTCGCGAAGAGGAACTTAAATGGTACCAACGCTCTAAGGCGAAGTTTATTCTGGAAGGAGATGCGAATACTAGATACTTCCATGTTGTTGCCAATGGCAAGCATAAGAAGAAACTTATTCACTCTTTGATCCAGGATGAAGGTATGATTGAGGGACAGGAGCAACTAAAGTCATATATTATAGCGTATTATAAATCCTTGTTTGGGGACCTAGTGGAAAGTTCTTTCTCTCTGGATGAGTCTCAAACGGCGGACATTCCCTAGTTTATGAGGAGGAGAACAACTTTCTAACTGCCTCGTATACCGAGGAAGAAGTCAAGACAACGGTTTTACAAATGGAACATAATAAAGCGCCAGGGCCCGATGGCTTTCCAGCGGAGTTTTATCAAAAAAATTGGGACGTTATTAAGGACGATCTGATGAATTTGTTTGAATTCCTACAAGTCGGCCAATTGGATCTTTTTCGTATAAATTTTGGTAACATAATGTTACTGCCTAAGGTTAACACTGCAGAACGTATACAACAGTATCACCCAATCTGCTTGCTTAACATTAGCTTTAAGATTTTTACTAAATTTACCACGATTAGACTTAACACAGTTGCTGATCATGTTGTTAGCCCTTCTCAAACTGCATTCATACAAGGAAGAAACATCCTTGATGGTGTAGTAATTCTGCATGAAACAATCCATGAACTACACTCAAAAAATTAAATGGTGTACTATTCAAGATTGATTTTGAGAAGGCATATGACAAAGTTAGTTGGTCTTTTCTTCAGCAAACACTTCGCACGAAAGGTTTTTTTGAGGAGTGACGTGCTCTTATTCAGTCTTTTTTGTCTAGGGGTAGTGTTTCCATTAAAGTAAATGAGGGCACTAACAAATACTTCCAGACAAAGAAAGGTCTAATACAAGGTGATCCATTATCGCCTTTACTATTTAATATAGTGGCTGATATGTTGGCAATCCTTATTGAGAGAGCAAAGGTTGATGGTCAGATTGAAGGTTTAGTTCCTCATCTTATTGACGGTGGTCTTTCTATTCTTCAATACGTCGATGATACAATTCTTTTTATGGAACACGATCTGGAAAAGGCTAAGAATCTAAAATTAATCTTATCAGCATTCGAAGTGCTATCTGTACTTAAAATTAACTTCCATAAGAGTGATTTGTATTGTTTTGGAGAGGCCCAACAAGAGGCCCATCTTTATGCTGAACTTTTCGGCTGTGGCCAGGGGCAATTTCCAATCAACTATCTGGAAATACCGATTCATTATCGGCGGCTCACGATAAATGAATGGAAACTTGTTGAGGAAAGGCTACAAAAGCGTCTGAATAGTTGGAAGGGCAAATTGTTATCCCTTGGTGGAAGACTAGTACTCATAAATTCAGTAATTACTAACATGGTACTGTATATGATCTCGTTTTTTCTATTACCAAAAGGTGTCTTGAACAAAGTGGAATATTTCCGATCAAGATTTTTTTGGCAAGGGGATAGTGAGAAAAAGAAGTATCGACTGGCCAGATGGAAAGTGGTTTGCCGCTCGAAGGAGTTTGGTGGACTAGGCATACATGATTTGCAAGTCAAAAACACCGCGGTCCTGGGCAAATGGCTTTTTAAACTACTTACTGAAGATGGCGTTTGGCAAACCATGCTATGGAGGAAATATGTGGGGTCTAAAGCAGTATCTCAAGTGGTTTGGAAACCCGGGGATTCACACTTTTGGGCAGGACTCGTGGCCACCAAACAACATTTCTTTCTTTTTGGTGCTTTCGAGATTAAGGATGGATCACAGATTAGGTTTTGGAAAGATAAGTGGCTTGGCCAAACTACTCTTCACGAACAATATCCGGCTCTATATTCTATTGTTAGACACAAAGGAGATACTATTGCCACTGTGTTGGAGAACAATTCTCCTAATGTGTCTTTCAGAAGAACCCTTATTAGTCCTAGACTTGTATCTTGGAATAATCTTCTTTTACGATTATCCACGATACAACTGCCGGATGGTGTGGACGTGTTCAAATGGAAATTACTAGAAAGTGGTAAATTTTCTGTTGGCTCACTTTATAGAGCTTTGGTCCAACCGGATATCCCGGTCGATGACAATAGTAAGATTTGGAAAATGAAAATACCTCTTAAGACGATTTTTTTTGCATGGTATTTACGTAAAGGTGTAATTCTGACAAAAGATAATCTTGCAAAGAGAAATTGGCATGGAAGTCCACAGTGCGTTTTTTGTCATCACAATGAGACAATTCGCCATTTATTCTTCCAGTGTAAATTTGCTCTTTCTATATGGTCATTCATCCAAATAGCTTCTGATTTATCTCCTCCAAGTTCAGTAATCAATATTTTCGGTAATTGGTTGCATGAAATTGTTGATAAGTACAAAATTTTATTTAGGGTGGGAGCGCTTGCCATTATATGGTCGCTATGGCTGGGTACAGATGACAAGATTTTTAATAATATTATGTCTTCACCTCTGCAGGTTATTTACAGAGCAACGGCTTTTCTTTGATCATGGACTATTCTCCAACGTACGGAGTTTCGCGATTTATTTATGGAGGAATGTACGCGATTGGAGGATACGGCGAGGGATATTTTCTTCCGACATAGCTGGTCGCGTGACTTGAGGATTAATCTGCCTTAGATTATGGACTTTATTTTTATTAGCCGCTTTGTGTAATGCATGTCTACTCTTTTTTCTCTAGCTCTGTCGTTTGTGTGGCTGTGTGCATCCTAGTTATGCAGAGGCCGGGTGTAAACATTAAACGTTTTGGTTAATATATGCGCCCATTTCCAAAAAACAACATGGGCAGAGGGACAGAAATATTTTTATAATCCGGAAATACAAAATAATTTATCTATTAAAACGGTAACCTAATGTTGATTCATATCTTCTCAAATAGTTTCGTTTCGAGGAGAGCACTATAAGATTCAACCTTAATATGTTTAAACACAAATAAAAGTTGTTTTATTATTATGTTATAGCTATTATATTACTAGTTAACAGTTACCATCCAAATAATATATGGCTACAGATAATTTTACATACTTACTCCGTCCGAAAAAGGATGTCACGCATATTGTAGATTTGCATGTATCTATCTATACATTAAAAATTCTTATCTTCTCAAATCGTTTCGTTTCAAGGAGAGCACTGTAAGATTCAATCTTAATATGTTTAAACACAAATAAAAGTTGTCTTGTTATTATGCTATAGCTACTATATTACTAGTTAACATTTACCATCCAAATAATATAGGATAATTTTACATACTTAGTCTGTCCGAAAAAGGATATCGCGCATATTATAGATTTGCATGTATCTATCTATACATTAAAATATATCTAGATACATGTGAATCTAGACAAATCTATCAACATCTTTTCCCAAAGGAAGGGAGTATTTTTTCATATCAATGATCAACGTGTCTAGAAAGTGAGTTTGATGCACTCTACATACGTAAAATATTGTAGTATCATCATCCAAGGTTTTACATTAATTGGTAAAAGGGTAATGATAAAAAACCTTATAACCATTTGATTTTAACATGCTAACTAACTACTCTATCTGGTGATCAAGTGACCTTGATCTAGCAACTAGAGCAAAAAAGAAGTTGTCAAAACATATCAATGAATCTAGTTTTGAATACTTGTTGACAAAGGAATATATCGTCAGGACAAAATCAACCATGAAAATAGATTTGAATTTCAACATGCAGTTTAGAATATAAAACATTCTGAAATTTAAAAACTTAAAGGTATTCACGTGGCTGCATGCATGCATGGCTCAGTTGCCATATTTTGGTCATGCTCATAAGAAACTAATCTAAGACGTGCCCTTATTAGCATAATCTGTTTGGTATAGGCTCACTTACAATGAACTCACAACTAGATGTCTTTAGAAGAGTTATTTGCACATTTTGTAAAGATGAGCCTAGTTCCATGGTGCCGTGTTCATCTATGTCGTGGTGGTATCACGACATATGTCATGGATAGACTAAAGTTGGAGCCGATGGACGTGGAGAAATCCGGGAAGGGATGATTCAGTGAAGACCGCACTCGTAAGAACAGAGAGAAACACGATGTACCCAGGTTCGAGGCTCTCCTAGTGAGATAACACATCAACTCCCGCATCTAATCTCATATAATCTTGACATACTTGTGACTACAATGGTGCTTCTTGAGCTGTATTTCCTATGCCTCTAGTAGCTTTCTCTGTGAGAGTAGAGGAGGAAGAAGATGAGCTCCTAGCGAGCAGAGAGGAGAGGAGCCCTTCGGGGGCCTTCCTCGTATCGATCTCCCTGGTGCTCCTTATAAAGGGGAGCCCAGGTACAAGTCTTGGCTCACAAGCTTGGTCCTAGTCAGACTAGTTTGTCTTGTAGTTCTTATCATCGGTATCTCTTCAGCATATTCCTAGCATCTTCCTAAGATGCCCCAGCATATGCCTTGGCATCTTTGGAGATGTCTGGCATATTCCCTAGCATCTTAGGAGATGCCAAGGGCATATTCCAAACTTCATGTGCCAGTCTGAGCCAGGGGCGTCCCAAGACTGGCACATGACTAAAGGAGTTGACATGGCTTGAAGGTATGTCGATGTAGATGTTGAGGTACCGTCTGGGAATGAATAAGAGGGCATGTAAGACATTATTACTCAGCCCATGCGTCCCAAATAAAGAGGAAATTCGGTCCTGACAACATTTGACTCGGCTTGGAGGGATCTAATCCGGCATGCAGGTGAGTATGGGCCCAGCCGAGGTCTTCTTCACTTGGCCCAGGTGGAACAGTGAAGAAAAGTGCCCAGGCGGTCTCTTCTTACTTGGCCCAGGTGGGTTCTGAGTTGACAGGTATTAGCTAGCCCGGGGTGGGCCGAACTAAGCTTCTGTCGGCCCACCCGGGTGAAGGTGTGGTGGCGCGCCGTGGTCTGGCCCGTGGTGGGCCGAGTTAACTGGATTCGTCCCACCCGGGGAATTGACGAGGTGGCGGTAGTTTGGCGGGAGTCTGCGCCTTGGTGGGTGGTGTCGAGGTGAATTGGTGGCGATGGGGCGACGTCTGCCCGCGGTGGGATGGCCGGGTTGGGGAAGTCATTGATACATCGTAAACGTATCTATAATTTTTTATGTTTCATGCTTGTTTAGTATCAACTTTGCTATGTTTTGTCTATACTTTGAGGCATTTTTATACATTTTTTGGGACTAACCTATTAACAAGATGCCGCAGTGCGAGTTGCCTGTTTTCTGTTGTTTTTGGTTTAAAAAAAAGCTAGTAAGGAAAAAATTTCGGAATTGGACGGGACAAAAGCCAAAGTCAATATTTTACCAAAGAGAACACAGAGCCCGAAGGGCAGCCGAAGGGGGGCCACGAGTGTAGGGGTTCGTAGCATGGAAAAAAAATTCTACCGCATACACACAAACAAGCCAAGATCTATCTACTAGATTGTAACAACGAGTCGATAGAGGAACTCACCCTCGAAGATTCCAAAGCGGTTAACGAGAGCAGATTCTCGTGGGTGATGTAGTCGTACACTTGCCGATCTCAAGATCGCGTAGACGATCCTTCCGGCGCTGCGTTTCGGTAGCGCTTCCGCAGTCGGTCACACTTTCGGTACTCGATGAAGACCTTCCTCTCCCTTGTTCCAGCAGGCAGCGGAGGTTGTAGCACTCTCCTCGCGATTCCGGCAGCACGACGACGTGGTACTGGAAGTAGAGGGGAGATCTCGCAGGGCTTCGCCTTAAGACGAAGCGAGTATGTTGGATTAGGGTTTCCCGAAAAACTAGGGTTTAGAGATCCGGGAGGAGGAGGAAGTGTCGGCGGCGGCTAAGGCGGCGGAGACGGACCGGCGGCGGCGGCTCGTGGAGAGGGCTTGGAACTTGTGTTGTTTGGGGCAGCCCTCCCCCTCTATTTATGAGAGGGAGGGGCAGCCTTGGGAGGGGTGGGTTTGAATCCAAATCCAAACCCAAGTTCGATTGAGAGAAGGACTTGTTTCTTCTCCCACTAGGAAACCATTGTTCCAGTTTGACTTTTCAAACTTCCCGTTTGACTTTCAATTTAGAGTTTTATTTCTCTCTTGCATATGCCAACACCAAGTGACCTTGGACATGATCCAATCATTCCACTTACCCATGACACATTCATGGACCATTCTCCTTTCGGACCGGTGAACCTTCTAGACCCTTCTAGAACCTCTCCGATGAAATCATCGGAAACTTTCCCGAACTCTGAAATAGGACTTTCCTTATATGAATCTTATTCTCCGGACCATTCCGGATCTCCTCGTGATATCCCGGATCTCATCCGAGACTCCAAACAACATTCGGTCTCTTACTAATCATTCCATAACTACTCAACAACATCGAATCCTTAAGTGTGTCTCCCTACGGTTCGTGAATTATGCGGACATGACCGAGACACTTCTTCGATCAATAACCAATAGAGGAATCTGGAAATTCATATGGCTCCCACATATTTCTACGATTACTTTGTGATCGAATGAACCTCTTACATACGATACCAATTTCCCTTTGTCTCACGATAGTTTACTTATCCGAGGTTTTGATCGTCGGTATCTCTGCATACCTAGTTCAACCTCGTTACCGATAAGTATTCTTTTATCGTTCCCGTGATATGTGATCCCTTGTGAGCCAGTCACATGCTTGCAAGCTAATTGGATGGCATTCCACCGAGAGGGCCCAAAGTATATCTATCCGTCATATGGATGGACAAATCCCACTCTTGATCCATGTGCCTCAACCCATACTTTCCAAACACTCAATGCCACCTTTATAGCCACCCAGTTACGGTGTGGTGTTTGATGTCATCAAAGCATCCTTCCGGTGATGGTGATTAACATGATCTCATGGTCGAAGGAATTAGGTTACTATGTATCAGAAAGCTTATAGCAAATGAACTATATTAAATGACTTGATCTTTATGCTACGCTTAACTATAGGAGTATGTCCATCACATCATTCTCCTAATGATATGACCCTGTTGTTAATAACATCTCTATGTTCATGATCAGGAAACCATGATCGTATATTAACCAACAAGCTAGTTTAACAAGAGGCTTTACTAGGGACTCTTTTATGTTTACAAATCACACAAGTATTAATGTTTCCGGTTAATACAATTATAGCATGGTATGTAAAAATTTATCATAAGTATGAAGATATGATAATAACCACTTTATTATTGCCTCTTGGGCATATCTCCAATAGTCTCCCACTTGCACTAGAGTCAATAATCTAGTTTCAAACCTTTGTGTATTCAACACCTATGGCTTTCTGGTGTCGTATGTACACGATTGCTAGTGGTCAACTGATCTCCGGATCTGACACTTCCAGGTCCGTGTGTAATTGCATGTCTTTGCGTCTCTACGCATCACTCATTCTCTAATGAGATGGCTTCGTACAAATTTGGTCCTTTGGTGTGACCTTTAGTTCTTTGGGGTTAAAACATGTTGATAATATTGTCGTACAATATATCTTCATAGTACTATCTCACTGTGAACTACACCTAGTTTGATAACAAACTACTTGACACAAATGCCCTGTTTTGCTGCTATAATAGCAGTCATATACTTAGCCTTTTGTTGTAGTATCTGTCACAATGTCGTAACTTTGGAATTCATCCAAATTCATTATGGAACTTACTTTCCATCATAATGTGCCACCGTTAGTTTAGATTGAGATAAACTTAATTTGTACTTTGTGACA
This sequence comes from Avena sativa, assembly GCA_916181665.1. Classification (NCBI taxonomy): domain Eukaryota; kingdom Viridiplantae; phylum Streptophyta; class Magnoliopsida; order Poales; family Poaceae; genus Avena; species Avena sativa. The sequence goes on from OV702285.1 coordinate 20,909,136, forward strand.
AAACTAGTATCAATGTAATTCATTTACAATGAACTAACCATCTATTTGTCATTTCTACAAAATAATATATTCTTAGTTCTTTTACAAGATCATAAGAATATCTTTACTATCGTCCGATGATTATCTTATGAATCATTCTGATATATGCTCATAACATTTAGAGCATAGGACATATCTGGATTTGTACATATCACAGTATGATTGATATAAATACTCTTTGTGATTTCATACATCAAGTATCAATCTATACTTGAATCTTTGTTTCACTTACCAAGTGTCAATACACTTGAATATATCATCAATATTGAACTCATTCAATCCTTTATGTGCGACAAGAACCTTTCTTGTAGTTTCTATATTGAACTTATTCAATACATCATCTATGTACTTTCGGCACAACCATATTAGCGTCTATTGATGCCAAATATTTGGGTTTTGCCTAAGTCTTTCATCGGGATGAAATTCTTAATATGTGTTAATAAAAGATACATCATTTTTAATAAACAATATGTCTTCCACATAATGTATTAGAAACATGTCTTAGCGCTCCCACTTAATTTCTTGCAAATGCAAGCATCTTCATTGTCTCTGATGAAATTAAAAAAAATTTAACAGTTTCATCATAGTGAAGATTCCAACTCCGCGATGCTCACTTCAACCATTGAAGTTTGCATATGCTTTTAGCATCCTTTGAATTAACAAAACCCTATGGACCGTGTTATGCACATGTCCTAGGTAACAATTCTATTAGAAGAACTTGTTTTGTTTATTCAACTACCACATAACAAAATTATATGTAGTGGTTGCTACATTAATCCGTCTAGACTAAATATCGCTATGAAAGATCAAATCTTGTCATAGTCAACCTTTGAACATTGTTGTGAACTCTTTCCCAACATGTCGACCATTTCATAGATGCGAAACATCCATGTCTATTTCTTTATATATCCAAACACAACTGTAAGGTCTTACACCTTTCTCGAGGGTCCTTCAAGTTCAAAACTTGATTTCTCGTGTATGGAACTATCACGGATTTTATGGCTTCAAGCCATTTGACGGAGTCAGGGCTCATCATCGCTTCTTTGCATGTAGTCGGATCATTATTGTCAAATAATGATTTAACTCTCAAATCTTGGTATTTGATTGTTTACCCGACCTACTTGTTTCAATAGGAACTTAGACCTCTATGACCGCAACCTTTGAGGCACGTGAGCCATGAGCATTGTTGCTGCCTCCAGAACACTTTCCGGCGCTGCGCAACTTTGCACATATAGCTAAGGTTCTTTTAACCTTATCAAAGTTCTATTGTCCTCCTACTTATCTTTTCACGAAAAATTTCTTCTCAAAGAAACTTCACGTTCTAAGCGACAAACACTTTTGTCTCCGGTGTTTATGGAGGAATACTTAACAGTTATACAAAAACAGGTTCATCCGACTTTGGTTGCAAACATCTTTCTTATGCATAGCATACCAATGTTTAAGAAAGGACTACTTGGGTTTTATCCCAAACCATAACTTTATATGGTGTCATTTCAACGGATTATGATGAAGCTCTTTTCAGTGGAAAAACAGTAGTCTCTCAAGCTTTTTTTAAGCTTTAAAATATAATGGCAGTTTTATGAATTACACCTTTGATCTTACCATGTCAAACAAGGTTTAATTACATATCTCGAACGCTCCATACTCTTATGGTGTTTCAGGAAATGTAAATCCACGGAACGATTCCTTAAATCTTAGGTATTATGCTAAACTTGTAACTCAAATATCTTCCTTTATGATCTTATCATAAACTATTTATATTCTTGTTTCAATGATTTTGCACTTCATCTTGAAAATCTTTGAACTTTTCAAATGTTTCATACTTCATCCTTATTAAGTAAATATTCATATATTCACTCAAATTTTCGGAGAAAGCATATGAAGTTGAAATCCATCACTCTTGACTACACATAATGGACTTCATACAACAATATGTACAAGTTCCAATAAGCTAGTCATTCATTCCCTTTTGGCCTATGAACGAAGTTTTAGTTATCTCTAGGAAAATTTCACAAGCGTCATTTGATCAAAAATCAAAAGACTCTAAAATTCCATCCACATGGAGTTTGTTCATGTTTTCTTTCCAATATAATTTAAACAGCGATGTCACTTCCTAAGTGATCTTTCAATCAATTTGTCTTTCGACATTTTTAGCACTAGTTTTATGGATGTGATTTCTCCAACGAGATTTGTATATCATCCATCTTTTATGGATTACGTCAATTATTTGAACAACCCTTTTTGTTCTCATAATGCCCGATAAAACAAATCTTGAAGGCAAGCTTTGATGTTTAACAAGCAGCACAACAACCCTTTATTTGTTCTCGATGAACATCATCACATATTCTTTTGCTAGTTACTTAGGCCATTGTAGTTCATGAATTGTGTTGTTTCGTATGACGATTCACACCAACAAATTCAGTATCAAATACTTAAAAACCACATTGTTTAATAAGCAAAGAATATATCCATAACATGTATATCATCTATATACTTAAGCTGAACAATTCTAGTCTTTTCTTTTCTGCCATATACTTATGAGATTCTCTTTCAGTATTTCCTTTTCTGTTTGAAAGAATCTATCAATATCAATAGTGAAGCCATATACATGACACATAGTCCAAAGCATATATAGTAAAATACCAATGTCTTTGGACTTGCACTTTGAAGTAGATCACCATCATCAAATGTTTGGTGTTCTTTCAAATTCCTTTCTTTAGTAATATCTTGGTGTAGTAAACATTTTACCTACATTAAATATTCACCCTTATCATGGAATTATCCATGATCAAGCTACTTTTAGCTTGTAACGGTGAATCGCGAGTATAATGTTGCTCTCCAAAACCTTTTGGAGGATTAGGACAACTAGTGTCTCCAACCTTTTGCAAATTCTCATCAAATATGAGATCATGACTTTTGCCATATTATACTCTATCATGTTGTAACCAGAACTTCGTATCAGATATCACAATATCTTCCACACATCATGGTTTCTGAAACAACTCTTTTAGATCCTAGATAACCTTGATATTAAGACAATCCTTTGAATATCAAGAATCATGGAGACAAACATGATACTCATACACTAACACTTGGAATTGTCACTCTTGTTTTAATACCAACTATTAAACTTCATGGAGTAACCGGAACTTTACTGAAAGTTTGCAATAGGACTTTTAAACTTTATATTAACACTTCAAAACAATACGATACCAGTTCGTAAAGTAACTAACCAGAATTCTATAGTTCTATCATCTCAATTAAAACTAAGCGCAAGGTGGTAAACAGATGCCAATGACTACAACAACTATGCAAATTCACTTTGATTTAATTTATGATAAATAGACTTTTAATCATATTGCCGTTGAACTCCCACTCAAAACAATATCCCTCACATTGTTTTAGTGATCACACGAACCAAATCCACCACATCAAAACTTATCATCACGAGAGTTGATGTAGCTTCAATGGCGAACAATCAACATGTTCATCATATCTACTATATGACTCATGCTTTACCTTTCGATGATCCGTGTTCCGAGACCATGTCTGTACATGCTAGGCTCGTCAAGATCAAACCTTAGCTTCCGCATGAGCAAATCTGGCTTGCTCATGTTGTATACACTCGCAGAATCTAACACACCCGATCATCACGTGGTGCTTCGAAACAACGAGCTTTAGCAACAGTGCTTACTAAGGATGAACACTTTAAAACTTGAAATTGTGTGCTTGAGGGATCATCTTATAATGCTACCATCGTAAACTAAGCAATACAATATGCATAAAAGGATTAACATCACATGAAATTCATAATATGTGATATGATATGTCCTTTCTTCTTTGTGCTTCGGATCTCCATCTTCAAGCACGAACATGATCTCCATCATCACCGGCATTGCATCAAGGTCAATGATGCCGCTCCATGGTTGTCTTCCACCAGCATCAACTATTACAACTACTTTGAATAGACACGCGGGTCTTAACAGAATTTAAAGGCAACCATATGGCTCCTGCCGGTTGCCAACTTACAATAAGGAACATTGCATACATCAAATATAATCACAATCATGGCCATATCACATCACAGCACACCCCTGCAAAACAAAGTTAGACGCCTCTAATTTTGTTTGCATATTTTACGTGGTTTGGGGCTTTCAATAAGTGTCGTTCTAACTTACGAACAAGAACCACAACATTGATACTAGTATTGTCAATCACCCGTTGTAAATTGAATCTTAACTATGTTGGGAGAAACAGGCACCCGCAAAGCCACTTATGCAATACAAGTTGTATGTCAAGCGTGGAGCAAGTCTCATGAACGATGTCATGTAAGGTTAGCCCGGGCCGCTTCATCCCACCATCCCGCAAGATGCAAAGTACACAAGAAGCAATTGACAACAAAAACATCAACGCCCACAATGACCATTGTGTTCTACTCGTGCAACAGATCTACATATAGACACGGCTCTGATACCACTGTAGGGGTTCGTAGCATGGAAAACAAAAATTTCTACCGCATGCACACAAACAAGCCAAGATCTATCTACTAGATTGTAACAACGAGTCGATAGAGGAACTCACCCTCGAAGATTCCAAAGCGGTTAACGAGAGCAGATTCTCGTGGGTGATGTAGTCGTACACTTGCCGATCTCAAGATCGCGTAGACGATCCTTTCGGCGCTGCGTTCCGGCAGCGCTTCCGCAGTCGGTCACACGTTCGGTACTCGATGAAGACCTTCCTCTCCCTTGTTCCAGCAGGCAGCGGAGGTTGTAGCACTCTCCTCGCGATTCCGGCAGCACGACGACGTGGTACTGGAAGTAGAGGGGAGATCTCGCAGGGATTCACCTTAAGTCGAAGCGAGTATGTTGGATTAGGGTTTCCCAGAAAACTAGGGTTTAGAGGTCCGGGAGGAGGAGAAAGTGTCGGCGGCGGCTAAGGCGGCGGCGACGGACCGGCGGCGGCGAGCGACGGCGCTGGAGGCGGCGGCGGCTCGTGGAGAGGGCTTGGAACTTGTGTTGTATGGGGCAGCCCTCCCCCTCTATTTATGAGAGGGAGGGGCATCCTTGGGAGGGGTGGGTTTGAATCCAAACCCAAGTTGGATTGAGAGAAGGACTTGTTTCTTCTCCCACTAGGAAACCATTGTTCCAGTTTGACTTTTCAAACTTCCCGTTTGACTTTCAATTTAGAGTTTTATTTCTCTCTTGCATATGCCAACACCAAGTGACCTTGGACATGATCCAATCATTCCACTTACCCATGACACATTCATGGACCATTCTCCTTTCGGACCGGTGAACCTTCTAGACCCTTCTAGAACCTCTCCGATGAAATCATCGGAAACTTTCCCGAACTCTGAAATAGGACTTTCCTTATATGAATCTTATTCTCCGGACCATTCCGAATCTCCTCGTGATATCCCGGATCCCATCCGAGACTCCGAACAACATTCGATCTCTTACTAATCATTCCATAACTACTCAACAACATCTAATCCTTAAGTGTGTCTCCCTAGGGTTCGTGAATTATGCGGACATGACCGAGACACTTCTCCGATCAATAACCAATAGAGGAATCTGGAAATTCATATGGCTCCCACATATTTCCACAATTACTTTGCGATCGAATGAACCTCTTACATACGATACCAATTTCCCTTTGTCTCACGATAGTTTACTTACCCGAGGTTTTGATCGTCGGTATCTCTGCATACCTAGTTCAACCTCGTTACCGATAAGTACTCTTTTCTCGTTCCCGTGATATGTGATCCCTTGTGAGCCAGTCACATGCTTGCAAGCTAATTGGATGACATTCCACCGAGAGGGCCCAGAGTATATCTATCCGTCATATGGATGGACAAATCCCACTCTTGATCCATGTGCCTCAACCCATACTTTCCAAACACTCAATGCCACCTTTATAGCCACCCAGTTACGGTGTGGTGTTTGATGTCATCAAAGCATCCTTCCGGTGATGGTGATTAACATGATCTCATGGTCGAAGGAATTAGGTTACTATGTATCAGAAAGCTTATAGCAAATGAACTATATTAAATGACTTGATCTTTATGCTACGCTTAACTATAGGAGTATGTCCATCACATCATTCTCCTAATGATATGACCCTGTTGTTAATAACATCTCTATGTTCATGATCAGGAAACCATGATTGTATATTAACCAACAAGCTAGTTTAACAAGAGGCTTTACTAGGGACTCTTTTATGTTTACAAATCACACAAGTATTAATGTTTCCGGTTAATACAATTATAGCATGGTATGTAAACATTTATCATAAGTATGAAGATATGATAATAACCACTTTATTATTGCCTCTTGGGCATATCTCCAACAACGAGGTGGCCACACCTAGGGCCACGCGGCCCAGGGGGGCGCGCCGCCACCTGGTGTGGGCCCCTCGAGCGGCCCCTCGCCCCGCCTCTTCACCTATAAATTCACCCCGATGCAGAAACCCTAAAAACCCGATCAGATCTCCACGAAACAGTCTGTAGCCACCGCCACCATCGTCCCTATATTGGGGGGATCCGAAGCTCTTCCTGGCACCCTGCCGGAGGGGAAAGATCATCCCGGAGGCCTTCTTCATCATCATGCCAGACTCTTCTATGATGCGTGAGTAGTTTACCCTTGGACTATGGGTCCATACAGTAGCTAGATGGTTGTTTCTCCTCCTTTGTGCTATCATGTTTAGATATTGTGAGCTCCGTTCATGATCAAGATCATCTATTTGTAATCATCCATGTTCTATTTGCGGGGATCCGACGGATATTGAGATACTATGTCAGATTGATTATTGATTCTATCATGTCTGTGTTATTTGTGATCTTGCATGCTCTCCGTTGCTAGTAGCTATCTTGGCCAAGTAGATGCTTGTGACTTCAAGAGGGAGTATTTATGCTCGATAGTAGGTTCATGCCTCTAGTAATCTGGGGAAGTGACAGAAATCTCTAAGGTTGTAGATGTGTTGTTGCTAATAGGGAGAAAACAACAATCTTTTGTTCATGGAACAATTGTATTGTTTACTTTACACATATTGCTTAATGCAATTATCCGTTGCTTGCAACTTAATAGTGGAAGGGGTTCGGATGATAACCTGAAGGTGGATTATTAGTCATAGATGCAGTTGGATTGCAGTCTATGTATATTGTTGTAATGTCCAATCAAATGTCATAGGAGTCATGATGTATAGTATATGCATTGTTATGTTTTCTCAACCTGTCAATTGCCCCGCTGTAATTTGTTCACCCAACATGTTATCTATCTTAAGGAGAACACCTCTAGTGAACTGTGGACCCTGGTCCAATCTTTATCATTGATACATAATCTACTGTTATCGTTTACCTTCTACAAGCAACTATTATCTTCCACGCTATACGTTTAATCCTTTGTTTTCAGCAAACCAGTGAGATTGGCAACCTCACTGTAAGTTGGGACAAAGTCTTGAGTTTGTGTTGTGCAGGATTCCAAGATGTTAGCAACACCTTGGAGTTGTTTCCTTCCTCCTACTGGTTCGATAACCTTGGTTTCATAACTGAGGGAAAACTTACAACTGTGCTCATCATACCTTCCTCTTGGGTTCCCAATGAAGCTCTGCAGTTGACTGAGCTCATCAAGACGTTTTTTGGCTCCATTGCCGGGGAGTTAAGGACAACTTTGCAAGGGGAGTCTCTCACAACCATTCTCTTTACTTTGTTTTTTGTTTTGCTTAGTTTCTTTTGCTTTGTTTTGCTTGCTTCTTTTTTACCAAAAATACAAAAAATAGTTTTGTTTGGTTTGCTTTTTTTTATCAAAACACACACCAAAATTAGTTCCCACTTCGAGTTGCTTCCATGTCTATTGTTGCTCCAATTACTTTGTCACATGTGGAAATGATATTTACTTTCAAACAAGGAAGTGAAGAGAGTTTCAAAGAAGCTTGGTCTAGAATTTCTGATTCACATGAAAAAACTGAGCCTAAAATGACTCTAGGCTTGGTTCTTAGCAGTTTCTACTATGTTCTTGCTCTTTGTTATAGATATTTTTTGGATGCTGTAGTAGGAGGAGATTTTCTACAGTGTAATGAGGACAAAGCTTTGAATGCCATAAATAATTTGATTACAATATATAATTTGCCTAGCAAATCTGATTCTTCCTTTATAAATATATATATGCTAGGTTAAACACTCTTGGGACCAGTACCGCTAGTTTAAAAGATTGCTATAACATGCTTAGTGAGCATCATGATTATGTTCTAATAAATTCCGAGCCTTCAAAATGGTTTCGTACAATAAAAGTTGTTACAAACAATGAAACTTTTGATGATCGTTGTGATATCATGTCTGAATTTTGTCTTATGCCTAAATATATTTATGAATCTTTGAATCTTTGGGGAGTTTCTGAAGAAGGAGAATAAATATCTCTTACCAACAATGCAACTATATTACCCATTGGAATTGCTGAAGGAGTGTTTACAAAGATCTTAGGGAAAGTGGTGTCTACTGATTGTCTTGTTATTGAATGTGTAGGAAAATGACAAATTACACTTGGAAGATCCCTACTGAAACTCCTTGAAGCAATAATATATGTGGGAAAAGGCATTATGCATTTTGATTCTCCAACAAGAAATCATACGTTCCCTAAAGATAAGAGTAAAGCTAAGAAAGGTAGGGGCAAGAAATTTGATGTTAATGTTTCTTCATTTGAAAATACTTGATTCTTGCTTCCTACGCCTAACTTAAAGGAGTTAAAGAAAAATACTTCTTGGGAGATAACCCAATAGTTTTATTGAGTCTTGGAAGTTATTACTTCTGTAATAACCTCTCCTTATCCTTTTTGTGTGTTTTTATGCCAAGAATAACCTCTAATGAGAGAGAAGTAAGATTTGGGGAAGTTGCTGTCCTGAAACAGATTTTTGTGCTTCACTATACAAATTCGTGAAAAATCTCTGTATGTCGGATTGAGCTGTAATTTTCTGAGTATATGCCCCAGGTTCTTATCTAACTTTCTTTAGTACAACACTTTTATATTTGATCCATATAAGGTCTTCGAAAAAATTGGTTTTTACCTGTTGGTCTGTTTTAACAGATTTTTGCCATTATTTGTGTTTGCCTCTTTATCAGTTTCTTTTTGAGTTCTTCTTGATCACTTGAGATTTTTAAAAGAACTACTACATTATCTTGTGTTTTAATGAAAGTTTTACTTGTGTTGAAACGAAACCCAAAGGCCTATTCTTCTTAATCCACTAATGTTGCTAATGAAGATTGTGTGAAGTTTTGTATGAAGGAAATTTTCAAGTGTAAGGGAAGAATGATGTGATGAGATGAAGAATGGACAAAAGCGCAATCTTGGGGATGCCACCCCGTGTCACCCCAAGGCATCCCCTTCTTCATCAATAAAAATCTCAGGTCTCTTTCTAGACACTTTGTTTTTATTGTTTCATGCACTGTTGTGTTGTTCTTGGAGTGTCTTAGTTTTCGTTTTTGATTTTCGTTTGCTTAGTTTGCTTGAATAAATTAGTTGGACCCCCGCATTCACTCTTTTGTTTTAAATAAGTTGATTGGTGTTGGAAAAGAGTAGGAAGTTTCATGCTTATAGTGGTACAAAAGGGAGCTTGTTTTGACTGTGGCTTAGACTTTATCATGTCATGCTAGATGTTGCTTTGACCTTATGCTTAGTGATTATTACTGCAGCATGACTTGTTCCAAACAATTAAGATTGCTTAATGTGCCTTGAAAGAACCATGCGTTGTTTTAGCCTACAAAAGCATAATATTATGGTATTCTCCTTTGATGTTTTATTTCAGTTGACTTGGAACATGCTCACACCATGTTATGACTATGAACCATTCACCTTAGCCTCTATGATCATTTAGTTTTTGACTTGTGATACCACTTTATGCCTTGATTGATAATGTTTTGTTGCTCTACATGATTATGCCCATTATTGCTCTCTTAGTTGGTCGCTCCCAGTATTTTGCTAGCCTCCACTTGTACTGAGTAAGCTCTACTCATGCATCCAACTTCCAAGAAACCAAGTTATTCCAAAGAGTCCACTATAAATTCCTATGTATGGTGTTTACACCATTCCAAGTATATTCTTGTTTTATGTATCTTCCAAATTAAACTTGTTATGTGAAAAATTAGTGATTAAAGCTCTCACAAACTTGATGGCACACTTTACTTTATTGCTCCTATAAACTTGAACCATTGTGTCATCTATGTTGTATATGCTTGCACTTATAAGTTGGGAATTAGCAGAACCATGCGGTCATGGGGAACGCTTTCAACACTTGTACATATTACCCAGTTGATATCATGATCTTTTGTTTATGGATGTCGGCGGTGTGAAATAAAAGGAGAGCTTGTAAGTCCATCAAGTTATGTATATGTGTTAGAGAAACGCCTGGGCGGATAGCCTAAGCCATGCCTAATCATGGTTGAAACTTGCAGCATCACCATAGTGAGCAATCTATGAAGCATCCTAAATAAATAGAAAAAAAGAGAAGAGAAAAAATATATGCACCATGCTCATGGTAAATAAAAGGATCGCTGAGATGCTCACTTTCTGTTGCCTTATCATTTTGATATGGGATAGATCATGTGTCATGGGGGGGTACCCCGTTGGCGGTTCTTTATGATACGCATATACTTACAATGACAAGAACTTGCTTGTGACTAAAGTTGAGTAGCATGAGGAACGACCCTCATACTCAAGGGACATGAGATTGCCAACTTATGATTTGTCAAGCATATACTCCATATTTGTTTCACTTTAACCTTAATCACTTCAAGATGCTTATGATAGGGGCAATGAAAGCTGAAAGCTAATAAGTACCATAATTTTTGGAAGCTCTTTATGAAACTTGAAATCCCTGCTTCCCTTTATGAAGGGGCTTTCTTCCTAATTTTATATTGAGTCTCCACCTTCTATCTTTACGCACCAATTAAGAGAGCATAGTTGTCAATCTTAGTTTTATGTGCATTGTCCCAAAACTTATTGATTGATTCATAATGTTTATATTGCTTGTTCTTGAACTATTTGTATCTAGTTACCCTTATGAACTTTGAAGGTGTCCTATGCATTTATGTTTTGCTACTCCATGAGGGACAAGCTGAATACCACTATGCAATGTTTTCTATATGTGAAACAAACAAACGTCTTTCAATGCACTGTTATTCATGATATTTCTTTGTATCCTTTCATGTTGCTATGTCTTATTGTTAGAACTACATCTTTCATGCTTATGTTTAGAGTACTTTGATCCCAGCTGTCAATGCTTTGCAAATGGTTTGATCAAGATTGTGATGGTGCATGACACCTCAAAAATTATTCTTTTTATCACTTACCTACTCGAGGACGAGCAGGAGTTAAGCTTGGGGATGCTTGATACGTCGTAAACGTATCTATAATTTTTATATTCCATGCTTGTTTAGTATCAACTTTGATATGTTTTGTCCACACTTTGAGGTATTCTTATACATTTCCTGGGACTAACCTATTAACAAGATGCCGTAGTGCCAGTTGCCTGTTTTCTGCTGTTTTTGGTTTCAGAAAATCTAGTAAGGAAATATTCTCGGAATTGGACAAGACAAAAGTTGAAGTCAATATTTTACCGGAGAGAACAAAGAGACTGAAGGGCAGCCGAAGGGGGGCCACGAGGTGGCCACAACCTAGGGCCGCACGGCCCAGGGGGGCGTGGCCCTATGGTGTGGGCCCCTCGGGCGCCCTCCTACCTTGCCTCTTTGCCTATAACCTCACCCCAATGCAGAAACCCTAAACACCCGATCGGATCTCCACGAAACAGTCTGTAGCCACCGCCACCATCGTCCCTAGATCGGGGGGATCTGAAGATCTTCCCGGCACCCTACCGGAGGGGAGAGATCATCTCGGAGGTCTTCATCATCACCATGCCAGCCTCCGGTATTGATGTGTGAGTAGTTCACCCTTGGACTATGGGTCCATACAGTAACTAGATGGTTGTTTCTCCTCCTTTGTGCTATCATGTTTAGATCTTATGAGCTCCGTTCATGATCAAGATCATCTATTTGTAATCATACATGTTGTGTTTGCGGGGATCCGATGGATATTGAGATACTATGTCAGATTGATTATTGATAAACAACATGGCATGAAGGGTAAACAAATTACAGCGGGGCAATTGACAGGAACTGAGCAAGGCATAACAATGCAACTACTAGTCAGAAAGATCCTATGAGGTTGATTGGGCAATACAACAAGATACATAGACCGCCATCCAACTGCATCTATGACTACAAGTCCACCTTTAGGTTATCATCCGAACCCCCTCTAGTATTAAGTTGCAAGCAATAGACAACTGCTTTAAGCAAAGTGTGTAAGGTAAACAGTCCACATGTTCCATGAACAAGAGACCGTTGTTTTCTCACTAGTAGCAATAATACATCTACAACCGAAGAGATTATTGTCACTTCCCTTGGAAACTAGAGGCATGAACCCACTGTCGAGCATAAATACCCCCTCTTGGAGTCACTAGCAACTACTTGGCCAAGATAACCACTAGCAACGGAGAGCATGCAAGATCACAAACAACATAGACATGATAGAATCATCAAGACAAAACCATTAATCAAACCAACATAATAATCTCAATATCCATCGGATCCCCACAAACACAACATGCATGATTACAAATAGATTAGATCTTGATCATGAACGGAGCTCACAAGATCTATACATGAAAGCACAAAGGAGGAGATACAACCATCTAGCTACTACATGGACCCATAGTCCAAGGTGGAACTACTCACGCAGCATACCGGAGAGAAGGCCTCTGGGATGATCTCCCCTCCGGCAGGGTGCCAGGAAGAACTTCAGATCCCCCCGATCTAGGGACGATGGTGGTGGCGGCTACATACGGTTTCGTGGATTTCTGATCGGGTACTCAGGGTTTCTGCATCGGGGGCTTCTTATAGGTGAAGGGGGAGGCCGAGGAGGCGGCCAGGGCCACCAAACCCTAGCCAGACACGGGCCCACCTGTGGCCATGCCTGGGAGGGGGGTTGGCCCCTCTGGCTGGCCCCTCCGGCTCTCCTCTGGACTTCTTGTTCCCCATGGAAAGTAATTGACTTTGTCCTTTGTCCCATCCAATTCCGAGAATATTTCTTTACTAACTTTCTGAAATCAAAAACAGCAGAAAACAGGCATCTGGTACTGTTGCAACTTGTTAATAGGTTAGTACCAGAAAACATGTAAAAAGCACCTCAAAGTGTGGACAAGTAAAGCAGAGTAGATACTAAACAAGCATGGAGCATCAAAATTATAGATACGTTTCCAACGTATCAACATCCCCAAGCTTAACTCCTGCTCGTCCTCGAGTAGGTAAGTGATAAACAGAATAATTTTTGACGTGACATGCACCCTCACAATAAAGATCCAACCATTTGCAAGCATTGAAATCTGGGATCAAAGAACTCTAAACATGTGCATGAAAGATGGAGTTCTAACAATAGGACATAGTAACTATGCATGCAACATGACAAGCTACAAACAAAGATCATGAATAACATGCATTGAAAAATGTTTGTTTGTTTGACATGTAGAAAACATAGCATAGTGGCAATCAGCTTGTCCCTCATAGAGTAGCAATTATATGCATAGGACACCTGCAAAGTTCACAAGGGTGACTAGAAACAAATAGCACAAGAACAAGTAATAACACAATATGCATCAATTAATAAGCTTTGGAACACTGCACACAGAATGACAACTATGCTCTCTTAATGGTGCCTAAAGGTAGAAGGTGGAGACTCAATAATGGTGGAAGAAAGGCCTTTTGTAAAGGAAGCATGGATTATAAGTTTCAAAAAGAGCTTCCAAAAATTATGGTACTTGTTACCTTTCAGCACTCATTGCCCCTATCATAAGCATCTTGAAGTTGTTAAGGTTAAAGTGGCAAAGCTGGAGTATATGCTTGACAAAGTATAAGTTGGCAATCTCAAGTCCCTTGAATACGAGGGCCACACCTCATGCATACTCAACTTTGGGTCCAGGTAAGTTCTTGTCATTGTAAGTATTTGCATATCATTGAGAACCGCCAACGGGGTACCCCTTGCACATGGTACAAGAGCTTTCCCATAACCAAAATGACAAGGCAAGCAGACAATGAGCATCTCAACAATCTTTTTATTTACCATATTAATAGCTTTTTATTGAGGATGCTTCATAGATAGCTCATTATGGCGATGCTGCAAGTTTCCACCATGATTAGGCATGGCTTAGGCTAGCGGCCCAGGCGTTTATCTAGCACAGAATACAAACTCTATGGACTTACAAGTTCCCTATTTATTTCACACCGGTGACATCCATAGACAAAATAACATGATATCAACTGAGTACAACAAGGTACAAGTGCAATGTTGAAAACATTCCCCGTGACAACACGGTTCTGCTAATTCCAACTTATAAGTGCAAGCATATACAACAAAGTTGTCACAATGGTTCAAGTTTATTAGGGGCAAATAATAAAATGTGCCATCAAGTTTGTGAGGGCTTTAATCACTAAATTTTCACATAACAAAATAGTTTTTAATTGGAAGATAGCTGAAAACAAGAATATACTTGGAATGGTGTAACACACCATGCATAAGAGTTTACAGTGGACACTTTGGAATAACTTGGTTTCTTGGGAGTTGGAAGCATGAGTAGAGCTTACTCATACAAGTGGAGGCTATCAAAAGACTGGGAACAACCAACTAAGAGAGCAATAATGGCCAAAATCATGCAGTGCAACAAAGCATACTAATCAAAGCAAAGAATGGTACTACAAGTCAAGGACTAAATGATCATAGAGGCTAATGGTGACTTGTGAGAGTCATAACATGGTGTGAGATGTGCCAAGTCGACCCAAGCAAAACATCAAAGGAGAATACCACAATACTATGATTTTGCATGCTAAAACAACGCATAATTTCTTCAAGGCACACTAAGCAATCCCAATTGTTTGGAACAAGAGATGCTACAGAAATAATCACTAAGCATAATGCTAAAACAACACCTAGCATGTCATGCTAAAGTCTAATTCATAGTCAATGCAAGCTCCTCTTGCACTTCAAGCAAGAACTTACTACTCCTTTCCAAACACCAGGCAACCTTATTTGCAAAAAAACATAGCAAGAATGGGGGTCCAAACTACTAAAGCAAACTAAATGTCACATCCCAACATTAGAGCTTAGAAATAAGTTGAACCCAGATGTGTGCATTGCATTCATGCATAGAAAATCCGAATAATTTTCGTGTTTTTTAACAAAACTTATCAAAGTGATTGAAGCTTCTCTCAACTTGATGGAATTGAAGTTGATCATCAAGTTGACTGTGATAAGTTTCAATATGACCTTTGTTAAACCTTATTTGGGTAAATATGATTTGATCTAAGGGTAGATTAGATATAATAAAATGTTACTCATAATACATTGTTTAAATGATTAATATCTGATCCTTAAGGGATCATACCATAATATTCAACACAACAACTCATGAATGCCAAGTTAAGATTAGAACTTAAGTAGTAAGAATGTAACAACTATGTCTTAATCTCATCTGCTTATACCATGAGTATCATGGTAATACCTAACTTTAACACTTTAATGAGTTTGAGTTGGAAAGAGACTAAGGCAAGATCATTCACTATATATCTTTCTTTCCATATCAATCCTTATCATCTCTATTGAGTTATATTCCAATATCTGTTGTTCATCAATGTTGAGGAATCAACTGTTGATTCACCAATTCTCAATCTATCAACTCTTGACCAGAACATAGTTTACATTTAAGTGTCTTTAAAGAAACAACTAAGAAGATAATTCTAATACAATTGTAAGGTTGTATTGATAAATCCTTGCTTAGCCAACTAAGAACTTAAGCTATAAATAATGAAAGGATTTAAAAGATCATACCTTGCTCACCAATATTGAATACTTATAGCAAGTATAGGTGATATTGGTGTGTAGAACATGATTAAAACCCTAGTATAGATAAGTTATCCTAGAGTAGTCATTACATGCCACATTAATATAATGTGAGGTTGGAGTGTGATTTGTTAGAGTAAAGTAAATGTAGGTGATATGATTAAATCAAAGCTAGTATAGCATCGAGTTATGGAAGTAGTGTTATTCATCCAAAAGGATAGTAAGCCTTAGAGAAAGGTAGTTGGATACAAACATCTGATGGAGGAATATTAGTGATGGATGATTAAGGAAGATTATGAGTGGAGTTTGAAGGAACTACTTGTTGGATGCAAGGTTATCAACAGTAGAGTAGTGGATATAACCCAGAATGGATATGAGGAAATTATAAAAGCTTCAATGTCAAGCTCATTGGATCTATCAATTAGTTTAGAAGAATAATAGGTGAATAAGTGAAGGGTTTTGCAGCATAGTAAATCAAAAAAAATCTACGGATGCGAACAAGAAAGCCAAGATCTAATCTAGGAGATGCAATCAACAAGAGAGATATATGAGATCTTCATACCCTTGAAGAAATCGCACAGCGGAAACTTTCAATAGAACATGGTTGATGTAGTCGTACTCGCCGTCTCCTCCTCGCGATCCGATCCGATCCTATGTCGCAAGTGGTAGCGCCTCCAAGAGATGCGCATGTACGGTGAAGCAACGTCTCCTCCTTCCTTGGTCCAGCAAGTATGGTGGAGAGATAGATTGGATCTGCAGCACGACGACGTGGTGCTTATGGTGGAAAGTTTCTGCGGCAGGTCTTCACCTACGCGCAGTCGGGAGAGACAGACAGAGAGAGAGAGAGAGAGAGAGAGAGAGAGGGAGAGAGAGAGAGGAAGGGCAGCAATTGGCGGCTAGGGTTGTAGGAGTAGGGGTGGCTGCGCCCGTGCCCTCCTTATATAGGGGGCTGGCCGGCCCCCCTTGGCCCCTCCTCCAAGTCCTAGGGCGGCGGCCCAAGGGGTGGAGTGGGGGGCAAGTCTTCCCCCCCTTCTAGAAGGGTTTCCCCTAGGGCTGGCCGGCTGGGCCTTAGGGGCCTTGTGCCCCTGGCCCAAAGTGGCCAGGGCCCTCCCCCTTAGGCCCACGCAGGCCTCCGACAAGTGGGCCCACGTTGGTCCCACTCCGGAAGCTTCTAGAACCTTCCGGTACAATACCGATAAACTCCGAAATAATTCCAAAATCCAAAAACTGCTTTCCTTTATATGAATCTTATTCTTCGGACCATTCTGGAACCTCTCGTGATGTCCTGGGTCTCATCCGAGACTCCGAACAAAAGCTCATAAACCAATTATCCATTCTATCCTAGCGTCGATGCACGTTAAGTGTGTGACCCTACGGGTTCGAGAATATGTAGACATGCTCTTCTATCAATAATCAACAGCGGGATCTGGAAACCCGTATTGACTC
Source organism: Avena sativa (assembly GCA_916181665.1). Classification (NCBI taxonomy): domain Eukaryota; kingdom Viridiplantae; phylum Streptophyta; class Magnoliopsida; order Poales; family Poaceae; genus Avena; species Avena sativa. Next base: position 20,926,553 of record OV702285.1, read on the forward strand.
CCACATATTCATCGATGATCATATCGGATGAACCACGATGCCAGGATTAAATTAATCCCATATATGTATTCCCTTCGTCACGCGATATTTTACTTGCCCGAGATTCGATCGTTGGTATCGGCATACCTAGTTCAATCTCGTTCACAACAAGTACTTTACTCGTTCTGTAATCCGATATCACTTTGTGATTAACTCCTTAACCACATGCTTACAAGCGGTGTTGGTATCGATTACCGAGTGGGCCCGAAGTATATCTCTCCGACTCGGGAGGGACGAATTCCATCTCGATACATACAACCCAACAAGTACTTTCCGATCACCTGAGAGACACCTTTATTATCACCCTCACATAGGATGACGTTTGATGACCTCAAAGCTTTCTTCCGATACCAGGGAGTTGTATTATCTCATGGTCTAAGGAATACAATACTTGACATAGGAAAAATCTTTGCAAAGATGGACACGATGACATGATCTAATTGTTCTGCTTAATTTGGGTCTGTCCATCATATCATTCTCCTAATGACATGATCTCATTATTAATCGACAACTCATGTCTATGGTTAGGAAACCCTTAACCATCATTAATCAATGAGCTATTCCATAGAGGCGTACTAGGGACACGGTGTTATTCATAAACCACACAAGTATCAAAGTTTCCGCTTAATACAATTCTAGCATGGAATATAAACTTTATCATGAACAAGAATTATAATAATAACATCTTTATTATTGCCTCTAGGGCATAATTCCAACAGTCTCCCACTTGCACTAGAGTCAATAATCTAGTTTACATCTGGCAACAATCTAACACCCATGGCATTAAGGTGCTGATCATGTTTTGCTCGTGGAAGAGGTTTAGTCAACGGATCCGCGACATTCATCTCCGTATGTACTTTGCTAATCTTCAGATCCCCATCTACTATATAATCTCGAATTATATGAAAACGGCGGTTGATCTGCTTGGTCTTTGGATGATATCTTGGTTCCTTAGCCAGTGCTATGGCGCCAGTGTTGTCGCACAATATCTCCAGTGGGTCCAAGGCACTTGGAACCACACCAAGCTCAGTGATGAAGTTCCTGATCCAAACTCCTTCACTTGACGCTTCTAAAGCAGCCATGTATTCCGCTTCTATTGTATATCCCGCGATCACGCTTTGCTTGTAGCTTCTCCATCTCACAGCTCCTCCATTCAAAATATAAACATATCCAGTCTGAGATTTAGAATCATCCGGGTCGGTGTCGAAACTAGCGTCGACGTAACCTTTTACGACGAGCTGCTCATCACCTCCATAGACCAAGAACATTTCTTTAGTCATGTTTAAATACTTTAGGATGTTCTTTACGGCTGTCCAGTGTTCCACTCCTGGATCACTTTGGTATCTGCTCGTCAAACTAAGAGCATTGGACACATCCAGTCTAGTACATAGCATGGCATACATGATAGAACCTATGGCCGAGGCATATGGAACTTTGCTCATAGTATCTCTATCGTTTACCGTAGCTGGACACTGAGCCTTGCTCAATATCTTACCTGACAACATGGGCAATGAACCTTTCTTTGCTTTATCCATTCTGAACCTTTTCAGAACTTTGTCTAGATATGTACTTTGGCTTAAAGCTATTAGGCGTCTTTGTCTATCTCTATAGATTTTGATGCCTAATATATAAGCAGCTTCTCCTAGGTCTTTCATTGAAAAAACCTTTATTCAAATAACTCTTCACATCGTTAAGCATACCAATGTCATTTCCAATAATCAATATGTCATCCACATATAGTACTAAAAATGTCACCGAGCTCCCACTCACTTTATTGTAGATACAAGCTTCATAGCAATTTGGAACAAATCCAAAACTCTTGATCACTTGATCAAAACGAAGGTTCCAACTCCGAGATGCTTGATTCAGTCCATAAATGGAACGCTGAAGTTTGCACACCTTATTAGCATCCTTAGGATCGACAAAACCTTCGGGCTGCATCATATACAACTCTTCATCAATGTTGCCATTGAGGAACGCAGTCTTGACATCCATCTGCCATATTTCATTATCATGAAATGCACAAATTGCTAATAAAATCCGAATGGACTTAAACATTGCTACAGGAGAGAAAGTCTCATCGTAGTCAACACCTTGAACTTGCCAAAACCCTTTTGTGACAAGCCGAGCTTTATAGATAGTAACATTACCATCCGCGTCCGTTTTACAGTCGCTAGGAGGGTCCACCAAAGTCCATACTTGGTTTTCGCTCATGGATCCCAATTCGGATTTCATGGCCTCTAGCCATTTCTCAGAGTCTGGGCTCATCATTGCTTCCTCATAGTTCGCAGGTTCATTGTTGTCTAACAACAAGACGGTTGAGACAGGGTTGCCGTACCATTCAGGAGTGGCACGTGACCTTGTCGACCTGCGAAGTTCAGTAGTAGCATCGTTCAAAGTTTCATGATCCTCGTCATTAGCTTCCTCTCTTGTTGGTGCAGACGGCACTGGAACAATTTCAGGTGCTGCGCTACTCTCCAACTCGAGAGAAGGTTCAATAACCTCGTCTAGCTCTACCTTCCTCCCACTCACTTCTTTCGAGAGAAACTCCTTCTCAAGAAAGGATACGTTCTTTGCAAGAAACACTTTGCCTTCGGATCTGTGGTAGAAGGTATACCCAATCGTTTCCTTAGGGTATCCTATGAAGACGCATTTCTCCGCTTTGGGTTTGAGCTTGTCCGGCATCAACTTCTTGACGTAAGATTCGCATCCCCAAACTTTAAGAAACGACAACTTAGGTTTAGCACCAAACCATAGTTCATACGGTGTCGTCTCAACGGATTTAGATGGTGCCCTATTTAAAGTGAATGCAGCGGTTTCTAATGCATAACCCCAAAATGATAACGGCAAATCTGTAAGAGACATCATTGATCGCACCATATCTAATAGAGTTCGATTTCGGCGTTTAGACACACCATTGCGCTGTGGTGTTCCGGGTGGCGTGAGTTGCGAAACAATTCCGCTTGCTTTAAGATGCGTGATAAAATCATAACTCAAATATTCACCTCCACGATCGGATCGTAGAAATTTAATTTTCCTGTTACGATGGTTTTCCACTTTGTTCTTAAACTTTTCAAACGTTTCGGATTTATGTTTCATTAAATAGATATACCCACTTAAGTCATCAGTAAAAGTGAGAAAATAGCGATATCCACCACGCGTCGAAACACTCATTGGTCCGCATACATCGGTATGTATGATTTCCAATAAGTTAGTTGCTCGCTCCATTATTCCAGAGAACGGGGTTTTGATCATCTTGCCCATGAGGCACGGCTCGCACGTGTCAAATGATTCAAAATCAAGAGACTCCAAAAGTCCATCAGAATGGAGTTTCTTCATGCGTTTTACACAAATATGACCTAGACGGCAGTGCCACAAATAAGTTGGATTATCACTATCTACTTTGCATCTCTTAGCCTCAATGTTATGGATGTGCGTTTCATTGCTTTCGAGATTCAGAAGAAATAAACCATTCACAACAGGTGCATGACCATAAAAGATGTTATTCATATAAATAGAACAACCATTATTCTCCGATTTAAATGAATAACCGTCTTGCAATAAACACGATCTAGATATAATGTTCATGCTCAACGCAGGCACATAATAACACTTATTAAGGTTTAAAACTAATCCCAAAGGTAAAACTAAGGAGAGCGTGCCGACGACCATCACATCAACTTTTGATCCATTTCCAACGTGCATCGTCACCTCATCCCTTGCTAGCCGTCGTCTATTCCGTAGCTCCTGTTTCGAGTTACAAATATTAGCAACTGAACCAGTATCATATACCCAGGCACTACAACAAGCGCTAGTAAGGTAAACATCAATAACATGTATATCAAATATACCTTTAATGGTGCCAGCCTTCTTGTCCGCTAAGTACTTCGGACAGCTGCGCTTCCAATGACCCTTGTCCTTGCAATAGAAGCACTCAGTGTCCGGCTTAGGTCCGGACTTGAGCTTCTTCTCAGCAGGGGCAACGCGCTTTCCGCTGCCTTTCTTGAAGGATTTCTTTGCACCCTTACCTTTCTTAAAGCTAGGGGTCTTGTTGACCATCAACACATGATTATCTTTCTTGATGTCCACCTCCGCAGCTTTCAGCTTAGCGAAGAGCTCAGTGATCGTATCAGTGGAACCAATTTGATTGTGAGTAACTACAAAACCTTTGTAGCTAGGAGGGAGTGATTGCAGAACTCTGTCAATCTTGAGCTCTTCTGGAATCTTGCGGTCCAGTTGCTCAAGACGTTAAGTGTAGCACGACATCTTAATGGCGTGCTCACTAACGGAACTCCCTTCCTCCATCTTGCAGTTAAAGAACTTCTCAGAGATCTCATATCTCTCAGAACGGGCCTGATTCTGAAACATGGTTTTCAGTTCCTCAAGTATCTCAAAGGGCCCGGCGAACTCCTCAAAACGATTTTGAAGGTCCGGTTCCATAGCAAACAACCTGGTACTCTTAATCACTCCATAATCATCTTTGTGTGACTGATAAACAGCTTTTTCATCAGCCGGCGCATCAGTAGCAGGGGCGTCACCTAGCGCTTTCTCAAGTACATAGTCCTTTTGTCCGCTAGCGAGAATGATTCTCAGATTGCGGAACCAGTTGGTGAAGTTAGACCCATTGTTCTTAAGCTTTTCTTTCTCAGCAAACACGTTGAAGTTGAAGTTGGACTTAGCCATTTGATCTACAAAATTTGCAAATACAATTTAGACTATGTTCATGATAAATAGTTCAACTTAATCAAATTACTAGATGAACTCCAACTAAATTCAACATCCCTCAAATTGTTTAGTGAAAACGATCCAAATTCACCACACCTAATCCGATCTTCACGAGAAGAGATGTGGTTTCAATGGTGGACAACAAAGTGTCGATCATATCATTCATATGACTCATGTTTAACCTGTCGGTTTGTGTGTTCTGAGGCCATGTCTGTACATGCTAGGCTCGTCAAGTCAAACCCAAGTATTTCCGCGTGTGCAAAACTGGCTTGCACCCGTTGTATGTGAACGTAGAGTTTATAGCACCCGATCATCACGAGGTGCTTGAACACGACGAACTTTCGCAACGGTTCATACATGGGGAGAACACAATTTTATCTTGATCTTTAAGTGAGGAATCATCTTATAATGTTACCGTCGCGATCTAAGCATAATAAGATACATAAAAGGATAAACATCACATGCATATAATTTTATGTGACATGGTATAGCCAATCTCTGCGCAATGATCTCCATCTTGTGCACGCCAGCATGATCTCCATCACTCCACCATGATTGACTCCACCATGAATAGCAACTACAACTATTGCTAACTACTTCGCGACAAAGTAAAGCTATTACATGGCGTATAAGAAGTTGACATGCATGTCATACACAATTATAAAGACAACCATAGGTCTCCTGCCGGTTGTGAACTCATCGACATGCAAGTCGTGAAATATTACAAAACATGATCATTGCATACATATCATGTCTTGGGCCATGCCATATCACAAAACACTCCCTGCAAAAATAATTTAGACGCCTCTACTTTGTTGTTGCATGTTTTACGTGGATTATGGGAGTAACAAGCTAAGAACGATTCTTACCTACGGAAATCCACAATGGTGATATTATGGTTGCTAACATCCGTTGTAAATCCCATGACTACTATAGTGAGAGAAACTGGCATCCACTAGCCGCATGTGTGGAACAAGCCACACGTCAAGTGCGGAGCCGGTCTCACGAACGAGGTCGCGTAAAGTTGGCCTGGACAGCTTCGATCTCACTATGCCGCGCCATAAGAAATACACAACAAGAGGTTTGCAACAGAAAACATCAACGCTCGCAACAAGCATGTTGAGTTTTACTCGTGAAACACATCTACGCATAGATCTAGCACTGATACCACTGAAGGGTTTTGCAGCATAGTAAATCAAAAAAAAATCTATGGATGCGAACAAGAAAGCCAAGATCTAATCTAGGAGATGCAATCAACGAGATAGATAGATGATATCTTCATACCCTTGAAGAAATCGCACAGCGGAAACATTCAACAGAACGTGGTTGATGTAGTCGTACTCGCCGTCTCCTCCACGCGATCCGATCCGATCCGATCCTACGCTGCAAGTGGCGACGCCTCCGAGAGATGCACACGTACGGTGAAGAGACGTCTCCTCCTTCCTTGGTCCAGCAAGTATGGTGGAGAGATAGATTGGATCTGCAGCACGACGGCGTGGTGCTTATGGTGGAGAGTTTCTGCGGCAGGGCTTCGCCTACGCGCAGTCGGGAGAGAGAGAGAGAGAGAGAGAGAGAGAGAGAGAGAGAGAGAGAGAGAGAGAGAGAGAGAGAGAGAGAGAGAGAGAGAGAGAGAGAGAGAGAGAGAGAGGAAGGGCAGCAATTGGCGGCTAGGGTTGGAGGAGTAGGGGAGGCTATGCCCCTGCCCTCCTTATATTGGGGGATTGCCGGCCCCCCTTGTCCCCTCCTCCAAGCCCTAGGGCGGCCCAAGGGGTGGAGTGGGGGGCAAGTCTTCCCCCCCTTCTAGAAGGGTTCCCTGGGTTTCCCCTAGGGCTGGCCGGCTGGGCCTTAGGGGCCTTGTTCCCCTGGCCCAAAGTGGCCAGGGCACTCCCCCTTAGGACCACGTAGGCCTCCGACAAGTGGGTCCATGTTGGTCCCACTCCGGAAGCTTCTAGAACCTTCCGGTACAATACCGATAAACTCCGAAACAATTCCGAAATCCAAAAACTGCTTTCCTTTATATGAATCTTATTCTCCGGACCATTTCGGAACCTCTCGTGATGTCCTTGGTCTCATCCGAGACTCCAAACAAAAACTCATAAACCAATTATCCATTCTATCCTAGCGTCGATGCACGTTAAGTGTGTGACCCTACGGGTTCGAGAATATGCAGACATGATCTTCTATCAATAATCAACAGCGGGATCTGGAAACCCATATTGACTCCCACATATTCTTCGATGATCATATCGGATGAACCACGATGCTAGGATTCAATTAATCCCATATATGTATTCCCTTCGTCACGCGATATTTTACTTGCCCGAGATTCGATCGTTGCCATCGGCATACCTAGTTCAATCTCGTTCACAGCAAGTACTTTACTCGTTCCGTAATCCGATATCACTTTGTGATTAACTCCTTAACCACGTGCTTGCAAGCGGTGTTGATATCGATTACCGAGTGGGCCCGAAGTATATCTCTCCGACTCGGGAGGGACAAATTCCATCTCGATACATACAACCCAACAAGTACTTTCCAATCACCTGAGAGACACCTTTATGATCACCCTCACATAGGATGACGTTTGATGACCTCAAAGCTTTCTTCTGATACCAGGGAGTTGTATTATCTCATGGTCTAAGGAATATAATACTTGACATAGGAAAAAGCTTCGCAAATATCAACACGATGACACGATCTAATTGCTCTGCTTAATTTGGGTCTGTCCATCATATCATTATCCTAATGACATGATCTCATTATTAATCGACAACTCATGTCTATGGTTAGGAAACCTTAACCATCATTAATCAATGAGCTATTCCATAGAGGCGTACTAGGGACACGGTGTTGTTCATAAACCACACAAGTATCAAAGTTTCTGGTTAATACAATTCTAGCATGGAATATAAACTTTATCATGAACAAGAATTATAATAATAACATCTTTATTATTGCCTCTAGGGCATAATTACAACAGTCTCCCACTTGCACTAGAGTCAATAATCTAGTTTACATCTGGCAACAATCTAACACCCATGGCATTAAGGTGTTGATCATGTTTTTCTCGTGGAAGAGGTTTAGTCAGCGGATCCGCGACATTCAGATCCGTATGTACTTTGCTAATCTTCAGATCTCCATCTACTATATAATCTCGAATTATATGAAAACGACGGTTGATGTTCTTGGTCTTTGGATGATATCTTGGTTCCTTAGCCAGTGCTATGGCGCTAGTGTTGTCGCACAATATCTCCAGTGGGTCCAAGGCACTTGGAACCACACCAAGCTCAGTGATGAATTTCCTGATCCAAACTCCTTCACTTGACGCTTCTAAAGCAGCCATGTATTCCGCTTCTGTTGTAGATCCCGTGATCACGCTTTGCTTGTAGATTATCCATCTCCTAGCTCCTCCATTCAAAATATAAACGTCTCCTGTCTGAGATTTAGAATCATCCGGGTCGGTGTCGAAACTAGCGTCGACGTAACCTTTTACGACGAGCTGTTCATCACCTCCATAGACCAAGAACATTTCTTTAGTCCTATTTAAATACTTTAGGATGTTCTTTACGGCTGTCCAGTGTTCCACTCCTGGATCGAGCATCGGACACATCCGGTCTAGTACATAGCATGGCATACATGATAGAACCTATGGCCGAGGCATATGGCACATTGCTCATAGTATCTCTATCGTTTACCGTAGCTGGACACTGAGCCTTGCTCAATATCTTACCTGACAACATGGGCAATGAACCTTTCTTTGCTTTATCCATTCTGAACCTTTTCAGAACTTTGTCTAGATATGTACTTTGGCTTAAAGCTATTAGGCGTCTTTGTCTATCTCTATAGATTTTGATGCCTAATATATAAGCAGCTTCTCCTAGGTCTTTCATTGAAAAAACCTTTATTCAAATAACTCTTCACATTGTTAAGCATACCAATGTCATTTCCAATAATCAATATGTCATCCACATATAGTACTAAAAATGTCACCGAGCTCCCACTCACTTTCTTGTAGATACAAGCTTCATAGCAATTTGGAACAAATCCAAAACTCTTGATCACTTGATCAAAACGAAGGTTCCAACTCCGAGATGCTTGATTCAGTCCATAAATGGAACGCTGAAGTTTGCACACCTTATTAGCATTCTTAGGATCGACAAAACCTTCGGGCTGCATCATATACAACTCTTCATCAATGTTGCCATTGAGGAACGCAGTCTTGACATCCATCTGCCATATTTCATTATCATGAAATGCAGCAATTGCTAATAAAATCCGAATGGACTTAAACATTGCTACAGGAGAGAAAGTCTCATCGTAGTCAACACCTTGAACTTGCCAAAACCCTTTTGTGACAAGCCGAGCTTTATAGATAGTAACATTACCATCCGCGTCCATTTTATAGTCGCTAGGAGGGTCCACCAAAGTCCATACTTGGTTTTCGCTCATGGATCCCAATTCGGATTTCATGGCCTCTAGCCATTTCTCAGAGTCTGGGCTCATCATTGCTTCCTCATAGTTCGCAGGTTCATTGTTGTCTAACAACAAGACGGTTGAGACAGGGTTGCCGTACCATTCAGGAGTGGCACGTGACCTTGTCGACCTGCGAAGTTCAGTAGTAGCATCGTTCAAAGTTTCATGATCCTCGTCATTAGCTTCCTCTCTTGTTGGTGCAGACGGCACTGGAACAATTTCAGGTGCTGCGCTACTCTCCAACTCGAGAGAAGGTTCAATAACCTCGTCTAGCTCTACCTTCCTCCCACTCACTTCTTTCGAGAGAAACTCCTTCTCAAGAAAGGATACGTTCTTTGCAAGAAACACTTTGCCTTCGGATCTGTGGTAGAAGGTATACCCAATCGTTTCCTTAGGGTATCCTATGAAGACGCATTTCTCCGCTTTGGGTTCGAGCTTGTCCGGCATCAACTTCTTGACGTAAGCTTCGCATCCCCAAACTTTAAGAAACGACAACTTAGGTTTAGCACCAAACCATAGTTCATACGGTGTCGTTTCAACGGATTTATATGGTGCCCTATTTAAAGTGAATGCAGCGGTTTCTAATGCATAACCCCAAAATGATAACGGCAAATCTATAAGAGACATCATTGATCGCACCATATCTAATAGAGTTCGATTTCGGCGTTCAGACACACCATTTCGCTGTGGTGTTCCGGGTGGCGTGAGTTGCGAAACGATTCCGCTTGCTTTAATATGCGTGATAAAATCATAACTCAAATATTCACCTCCACGATCGGATCGTAGAAATTTAATTTTCCTGTTACGATGGTTTTCCACTTCGTTCTGAAATTCTTTGAACTTTTCAAATGTTTCAGATTTATGTTTCATTAAATAGATATACCCACTTAAGTCATCAGTAAAAGTGAGAAAATAGCGATATCCACCGCGCGCGAAACACTCATTGGTCCGCATACATCGGTATGTATGATTTCCAATAAGTCCGTTGCTCGCTCCATTATTCCGGGGAACGGGGTTTTGATCATCTTGCCCATGATGCACGGCTCGCACGTGTCAAATGATTCAAAATCAAGAAACTCCAAAAGTCCATCAGAATGGAGTTTCTTCATGCGTTTTACACCAATATGACCTAGACGGCAGTGCCACAAATAAGTTGGATTATCACTATCTACTTTGCATCTCTTAGCCTCAATGTTATGGATGTGCGTTTCATTGTTTTCGAGATTCAGAAGAAATAAACCATTCACAACAGGTGCATGACCATAAAAGATGTTATTCATATAAATAGAACAACCATTATTCTCCGATTTAAATGAATAACCGTCTTGCAATAAACACGATCTAGATATAATGTTCATGCTCAATGCAGGCACATAATAACACTTATTAAGGTTTAAAACTAATCCCGAAGGTAAAACTAAGGAGAGCGTGCTGACGGCCATCACATCAACTTTTGATCCATTTCCAACGCGCATCGTCACCTCATCCCTTGCTAGCCGCCGTCTATTCCGTCGCTCCTGTTTCGAGTTACAAATATTAGCAACTGAACCAGTATCATATACCCAGGCACTACAACGAGCGCTAGTAAGGTAAACATCAATAACATGTATATCAAATATACATTTAATGGTGACAGCCTTCTTGTCCGCTAAGTACTTCGGACAGTTGTGCTTCCAGTGACCCTTGTCCTTGCAATAGAAGCACTCAGTGTCCGGCTTAGGTCCGGACTTGAGCTTCTTCTCAGCAGGGGCAACGCGCTTGACGCTGCCTTTCTTGAAGGATTTCTTTGCACCCTTACCTTTCTTAAAGCTAGGGGTCTTGTTGACCATCAACACATGATTATCTTTCTTGATGTCCACCTCCGCAGCTTTGAGCTTAGCGAAGAGCTTAGTGATCGTATCAGTGGAACCAATTTGATTGTGAGTAACTATAAAACCTTTGTAGCTAGGAGAGAGTGATTGCAGAACTCTGTCAATCTTGAGCTCTTCTGGAATCTTGCCGTCCAGTTGCTCAAGACGTTGAGTGTAGCACGACATCTTAATGGCGTGCTCACTAACGGAACTCCTTTCCTCCACCTTGCAGTTAAAGAACTTCTCAGAGATCTCATATCTCTCAGAACGGGCCTGAGTCTGAAACATGGTTTTCAGTTCCTCAAGTATCTCAAAGGGCCCGACGAACTCCTCAAAACGATTTTGAAGGTCCGGTTCCATAGCAAACAACATGGTACTCTTAATCACTCCATAATCATCTTTGTGTGACTGATAAACAGCTTTTCATCAGCCGGTGCATCAGTAGCAGGGGCGTCACCTAGCGCTTTCTCAAGTACATAGTCCTTTTGTCCGCCAGCGAGAATGATTCTCAGATTGCGGAACCAGTTGGTGAAGTTAGACCCATTGTTCTTAAGCTTTTCTTTCTCAGCAAACACGTTGAAGTTGAAGTTGGACTTAGCCATTTGATCTACAAAATTTGCAAATACAATTTAGACTATGTTCATGATAACTAGTTCAACTTAATCAAATTACTAGATGAACTCCCACTAAATTCAACATCCCTCAAGTTGTTTAGTGAACACGATCCAAATTCACCACACCTAATCCGATCTTCACGAGAAGAGATGTGGTTTCAATGGTGGATAACAAAGTGTCGATCATATCATTCATATGACTCATGTTTAACCTTTCGGTTCGTGTGTTCCGAGGCCATGTCTGTACATGCTAGGCTCGTCAAGTCAAACCCAAGTATTTCCGCGTGTACAAAACTGGCTTGCACCCGTTGTATGTGAACGTAGAGTTTATAGCACCCGATCATCACGAGGTGCTTGAACACGACGAACTTTCGCAACGGTTCATACATGGGGAGAACACAATTTTATCTTGATCTTTAAGTAAGGAATCATCTTATAATGTTACCGTCGCGATCTAAGCATAATAAGATACATAAAAGGATAAACATCACATGCATATAATTTTATGTGACATGGTATAGCCAATCTCTGCGCAATGATCTCCATCTTGTGCGCGCCAGCATGATCTCCATCACTCCACCATGATTGACTCCACCATGAATAGCAACTACAACTATTGCTAACTACTTCGCGACAAAGTAAAGCTATTACATGGCGTATAAGAAGTTGACACGCAGGTCATACACAATTATAAAGACAACCATACGTCTCCCGCCGGTTGTGAACTCATCGACATGCAAGTCGTGAAATATTACAAAACATGATCATTGCATACATATCATGTCTTGGGCCATGCCATATCACAAAACACTCCCTGCAAAAACAAGTTAGACGCCTCTACTTTGTTGTTGCATGTTTTACGTGGCTTATGGGAGTAACAAGCTAAGAATGATTCTTACCTACGGAAAGCCACAACGGTGATATTATGGTTGCTAACATCCGTTGTAAATCACATGACTACTATAGTGAGATAAACTGGCATCCACCAGCCGCATGTGTGGAACAAGCCACACGTCAAGTGCGGAGCCGGTCTCGCGAACGAGGTCGCATAAAGTTGGCCTGGACAGCTTCGATCTCACTATGCCGCGCCATAAGAAATACACAACAAGAGGTTTTCAACAGAAAACATCAACACCCGCAACAAGCATGTTGCGTTCTACTCGTGAAACACATCTACGCATTGATCTAGCTCTGATACCACTGAAGGGTTTCGCAGCATAGTAAATCAAAAAAAATTCTATGGATGCGAACACGAAAGCCAAGATCTAATCTAGGAGATGCAATCAACGAGATAGATAGATGAGATCTTCATACCCTTGAAGAAATCGCACAGCGGAAACGTTCAACAGAACGTGGTTGATGTAGTCGTACTCGCCATCTCCTCCTCGCGATCCGATCTGATCCTCCGCCGCAAGTGGCAGCGCCTCCGAGCGATGCACACGTACGGTGAAGCAACGTCTCCTCCTTCCTTGGTCCAGCAAGTTTGATGGAGAGATGGATTGGATCTGCAGCACGACTGCGTGGTGCTTATGGTGGATAGTTTCTGCGGCAGGGCTTCGCCTACGCGCAGTCGGGAGAGAGAGAGAGAGGAAGGGCAACAATTGGCGGCTAGGGTTGGAGGAGTAGGGGGTAGCTTGTGCCCCTGCCCTCCTTATATAGGGGGCTGGCCGGCCCCCCTTGGCCCCTCCTCCAAGCCCTAGGGCGGCGGCCCAAGGGGTGGAGTGGGGGCAAGTCTTCCCCCCTTCTAGAAGGGTTCCCTGGGTTTCCCCTAGGGCTGGCCGGCTGGGCCTTAGGGGCCTTGTGCCCCTGGCCCAAAGTGGCCAGGGCACTCCCCCTTAGGCCCACGCAGGCCTCCGACAAGTGGGCCCACGTTGGTCCCACTCTGGAAGCTTCTAGAACCTTCCGGTACAATACCGATAAACTCCAAAACAATTCCGAAATCCAAAAACTGCTTTCCTTTATATGAATCTTATTCTCCGGACCATTCCGGAACCTCTCGTGATGTCCTGGGTCTCATCCAAGACTCCGAACAAAAACTCATAAACCAATTATCCATTCTATCCTAGCGTCGATGCACGTTAAGTGTGTGACCCTACGGGTTCGAGAATATGCAGACATGATCTTCCATCAATAATCAACAGCGGGATCTGGAAACCCATATTGACTCCCACATATTATTCGATGATCATATCGGATGAACCACGATGCCAGGATTCAATTAATCCCATATATGTATTCCCTTCGTCACGCGATATTTTACTTGCCCGAGATTCGATCGTTGCCATCGGCATACCTAGTTAAATCTCGTTCACAGCAAGTACTTTACTCGTTTTGTAATCCGTTATCACTTTGTGATTAACTCCTTAACCACGTGCTTGCAAGCGGTGTTGATGTCGATTACCGAGTGGGCCTGAAGTATATCTCTCCGACTCGGGAGGGACAAATTCCATCTCGATACATACATCCCAACAAGTACTTTCCGATCACCTGAGAGACACCTTTATGATCACCCTCACATAGGATGACGTTTGATGACCTCAAAGCTTTCTTCCGATACCACGAAGTCGTATTATCTCATGGTCTAAGGAATACAATACTTGACATAGGAAAAAGCTTCGCAAAGATGAACACGATGACACGATCTAATTGCTCTGCTTAATTTGGGTCTGTCCATCATATCATTCTCCTAATGACATGATCTCATTATTAATCGACAACTCATGTCTATGGTTAGGAAACCTTAACCATCATTAATCAATGAGCTAGTCCATAGAGTCGTACTAGGGACACAATGTTGTTCATAAACCACACAAGTATCAAATTTTCCACTTAATACAATCTAGCATGGAATATAAACTTTATCATGAATAAGAATTATAATAATAACATCTTTATTGTTGCCTCTAGTGCATAATTCCAACAATAAGAATATTTTTGTGAAGTAAAGCTCATCATGTTAACCATGATGATAGATAGGAAGAAATAGTATATCTAGGAAAGGAATTCCTTATTTAGAAGTCTAGAATGATGAATTATGGAAGATAGACATTCTTGGTAAACAACCAACTCTAAATCTCAAACCAAACATAATATCCATTTCATGTTATTGATCCATTATCTTATATCCATATCACTCTATAGGAATATTTTCCTATAGCAAATCAAATAAGCACATCTTTGTTTATTCCAATTATCATAATTATATGTGCTTAGGAGTATCTTTATCAATTCCTTTCTATAAAACATTCTAGATATAACTTTCTATTATAAAAGGTGATGTCATAAAATATCACAAACAGAAGACAATATGCTTAGTTATTAAATCTTTTCTCACATCAACAAAGAATTATAAGTGAATTAAGAACCCTAAACTTCTATGTTTAACATAATGGATTATATACATTAACATTTTATAAGTTAATGGAAGTAGTAATAACCATATTAATTTCTTTTGTATTTCATGCATCAAATAATGATATAGGATCATTATACATATAAAAATTTCTATTCAAACTATGAGCCAACTAGAGTTAAGTTTTATAAACAAATAAGGAAATATCATATAATAAAGCCATGATTTAATGTAGAAAGAAAAATTAATAGTAAGGGCTTCTACATAATAAAAAAAGGGTTATGACAGAAAACAAATAAAGAAAAAATACCATTATATGACAAACTCGTAAAAGAACCGTAATATACTTTATTAATACTGCAATCACTCAGCAAATTAATTCTATAAGGAGAATTCAAATCAAATAAGAAAAATTCAAATCTGAAAGTAAAACAGAAAATAGAAAAAAGGAAAACAAATAAAAAACAAATCCTGGCCGTGGCCCAACTTCTCTCTGCTTACCTGTTGCCCAGGTGCATCCCACAAAAGCCCAACAACCAGCCCAAATCATTCTCTTCTGTGACTGACAGGTGGGACCAGGGAAGGATCGCGGGTTGAGAGGAAAGAAGTGCCAGGGGGTGTTCTGCAAAACCATCATCGTCGTCTTCCTCCAGCTAGAAGCAGCTCGGTGGCGAGGCCGAGGCCGTCCGCCGTTGTCCTTGCGCCAAGATCCATGTCGTCGTTGCCAGAAGAGGATAAGGAGGCCACCGCGACGCCTTTTCTCATCCTCATTCCCATTTCCCCCCTCTAAAACCCTCTCTACCTCGTTTTCCTTTTCTTCACCGAGAACCCTAGCTCGAAGGTGAGCCGGAGACAGCGATTCCGTGCTCGCCTCGGCCAGATAAGACCACGGTGGAGACCGTCGTGCTCTTCTCGTTCGATTGCCCCAACTTGCACCCGCGGAGGAGACGTAAATCAATCCAATCGCACCTTCGATTCCCGGCGCTGGTCGTTGACCTCACCGTCGTCTCCGACCGCGCCTCGTCGAATCAATCACACCATCGCGTTCCTGGTGAGTCACTGAGTCTCCTCGCATGCGCTGATGCCTTGTTTGCTTCCTAAATCCACGCCACCGTAATCACCCGCAAGCACCGCCGCATAAGCTCGTCGTCGGTTGCCCTCCAATGACGAAATACCAGCGGCGCCACCACTATCCTACTCGCCTTGTTGTTCTGGTTCGAACAAGCCCCTGCACACCCGCTAGCTCGCACGCTACTGCCCTCCTCGCCGTCGTCTGCCATGCCACCGGCGAGGTGACGTCAGGGTGAGATCACCCCTGGCCACGTCAACGTGTTTGACCAGTCTTTGTCTCGTGTGGCTGATGACATGGCCTTGGGCCCATATGTTAGTGTCTAGGAGTAGAGACAGGGTTGGTAACAAATACATTTCCTAACCTGAGAGCTGAGGTGGACATAGGCCCACTGGTCAGTGACTAGGGCTAGGTGTGGGGTGCAGTGTAAAACGTTAATTCCTGTTTAAAAAATAAGTAAAATGTTATAAACTCAATTATTCATATTCTAGAAATCAAATAAATGATTAAATCTTGTTTAATTAATAACTTTTGATTTATAATTCAGAAAAATGGGTGTACTATATGAAAATTTGTAAAAAAATAAAATCTACAACTTAAAATTATTATCAAATATTATTATAATGATTATTTAAATAAATATTATTTAATAAAGGTTTTATAAGTAATAAAACTTTAATAAATCAAATTTTAATAATGGTAAATGTTAAAAATATAAATAAAATACCAAAAATCTTAGAAAAATAAGAATTATAATTTAAAATTATAATCATGCATTTAAATTCAACTTAATTAAGTATTTGTTATTTAATAAGTATTTATAAAGTAATAAATCTTATAAAAATCATATCTTGTTATTTATAAAGAATAAAAGTAAATATAATATACCAAAATGATCACAAAAATAATATCTACATGTTAAAAATATAATATTCCACTTTTGAGTAAATAAAATTCAAATATTTCAATAACTCAAATTTAAATTTATTTATTTAATTGATAATTCATATAAAGGTAAATAAAAAATGCTAATATCTCTAGAAATTAACCAATTGAGTCTAATAAATAGTATTAGTCTTCAACATTAATAATATGAAGTCCAGATAAGTTTAACACATTTTAATTACAATCTTATTGAATTCTCCTCAACCATAGGTGTGTAATAATTTCTAAAGAGAATCCTTATCAAATATAAAATCATCAAGAATAACTTGTAGTTAAATAAAAACTTATTTCCTTTGCTTTACTCACAAGTTTATCAACATACTAAAACACTTTAATGAACTCAGAAGCAATCAAGTAACATCACTCCATGATTTACAAACTATGACCACTCATCGATAAAAGGGGTAAGTGATACTAATCCATTATAAAGTCAAGAAAACCACCACATCAAAGAAGAATATAACCATTCTTAAGTAACCTTAAGGCAACATTACCAAGTACACCAAGTACAAATGTTATAAACATTATAATTTCACACTATCTATGTTTTAAATCTAACTTTAGTCTACAAGACTCTAAATAGAATACTATAAACATGGTTAGACGTTTTATAGTTAACTTTGGTCAGAAATAGTTAAGTTATAATGCATCTCAAGTCCAAACTAATCAAGTAAGCACAAATAACATCGACCACCACTAACTAACCACAAAGATTGTTTAAACCTTAGAAAAGGAATCTTTTCTTCAAAAGTTATTCATTTTGCCACTTCAAACAATATATGACAAATAATCAAGATCACATTACTTCATACTTCACTTGTATACTTTTCTCTCTCGAAATAGGCTTACGCCCCGCTATATTAATATAGCAAACCACCGATACAAGAAGGATACCACCGCTGGGGAAAAATAGCACAACCCGAGCCCAAAAGAAACAAAAAGAAAAGAAAGAGAAAACAATGCCTAAAACGGTGGATCGACGAAAACGGAGATGACCCTCCACCACTGCGCCCTCTGACAAGTTTCCACCACACTGCTATCGCTCCGAAGCACCGTGCACCAAGCAACACCTCCAAGAAGGGAAGTGACGATGACGACGCTGCTGCTCGGGTCGTTTCGAGGTTAAACCCCGAAACACATCCTAGGGTTTCCCCCGGTCCACAACGGAGGGAGGGGAAGAGGTCCCCTGACGCCCTTCATGAAGGAAGGTGACACCCGTAGGCGTCACCGTGCCAGTACCGAGATGGCAGGGATTTCTACCGACCTCCAAAAAACCACGCCTCCGGGCACTCCGGATCGCTCCACCCAACATCCCACCCACCAGCACGCGCCACCACGGTTTTTCAATCACCTCCGCCATCTCCCCGTGGTCCACATCACGAGACCGGTAAATCGGAGAAGCAAGGGACCTTGGCGAGGGTTAGTGGTATAGCGGCACTCGGGAGTGAACGACCTTCACCGCCGGGAGGCGGTAGCCGACCGGGTGTAGAAGCAGGACAAACCAGGCCCGCTGGCCCGGCCGAGCCCGAGGGGGATCGTAAAGTCCCACCGCCACACTGTAGCAGGAGCACCGCCATAGCCTCCAACACCCAACCAGTTCCTGCAGACTCGTCCACCGGGAGGACCCGTCTAGTGCCGTACGCGGCCCGCCCATGCCCAGATGGGGGCCCTTTGGGCCCAGATCCGGAAAGGAAGGGCGCCGCCGGCCACCCTCCGGCGACCAGCCAGCCGCGCAGGCGCCAGTAGGTCCCCGGCAGCCAACGGCCGCCCCGTCGTGCCGCCCACCACCCGGTCGCAGAAGCCACGCCGCCGAGCCGGGCCGCCATCAGCCGAATCGCTCTGCTGCCGTCGGGAGGCCCCGCCCTCCAAAACCGCACGCGAGAAGAGGCCGCCAGCCTCGCATAGAGAGAACCGGCGGACCACGCCGGCGGCGGCGGTAGGAAAGAGGAGAGGGGAGGGAGAGGGAGGGGTAAGGGCGCGGGGTTCGCCCGTCGCCCACGGGGGGGCGAGCGAGCGAACGGTTTTTTCGCGTCGAGCCCAAAAATGTTAGTCTGGGACTCTGGGCCAGTGCACTTCACTTGTATACTTAGGATCAATAACACTTAAACTCTTTATAAGTGACTTCACTTATAAAGTAAATTTTGAAGATAAACAATTAAAGTATGAAAAATCTTGAATAGCATCGCATAGGTTTATATTTTATTGTTGCATAAATATGTGTTGTTCACACACACTCACAAGCCCTAATAAGAAGCACAAGTGTGAAACTTATCTAAAAGGACAACACATTCTAAAGTAACCATTTCCAGTATCCAAACCCTAGAACAACGTTATCCCCAAGATTTGCGTTTATAAAAGTGCATCACATTACTTATGCATAGAGCATATTGCTTCTTTAAACATTAGTCCTTACCAGACCAATGATGCTGATTTTAGATATTGGATCTTATATTATCTTGAAGACCGTGAGTGCATAATCTTGCAATCACAAAAGGCAAGTTCACACTTGCTCATGTCCTTTGTTTATTTTCTGTAGAGTATTTTACAAATCCAGTGTTGTCGTCACCTGCATTTGAAAAAGGTCAGAAAACACTATTTTCAATAATAATGTGAGATATTGATTACTGATCAAGGGTGATCAGCTAATCTAGTAAATCTGACAGTTGGGATACCACTGTTCAGAACTATATCACCTAGGACTTAACAACCAATGTCGCCAGTGATTCTTGCGCCGTATATTACGCGTTGACCATGAGATTTGGAATGGGATGGAGAAGTCAGCTGTATCTTCTTCCTCTCACATGAAGCCGGATGTGCAGGTCGTGGCTGTTATCCTCGTAGCATGCATATTAATTGGTAATTCGTAGAGGATATGCAGCATATGGGTGGGAACCCTCAACGTCCCACGATAGTTTTGGCATCTAACGGTTTGTACAAACCATTGCCGTAATCCAATATGTGGGCATGGTGTACACCAAGGAGGCATGCGAGGTCACGAAGGGGGCAGTGATTGGCTTGGATCATCTTCTGGGCCCCACATCATGGAATTGTGGATGGGAATAAGTTGCCCGGTTGTGCAACAAAGAGTTGATATCTCATGGGTAAAGTGACGCACCTCTGCAGAGTGTAAGAACTGTAACTTGTTAATCCATGTTCCGGGAAGGAGCTACGAACACGGCGGGAAAGGAACTCCATGAAAGTTCTGGTAAACCCGTGAAGGCTGACGGACATAGATTTTCAGAATAAAAGCAAACATTTGAAGAAATGTATATAAAAACTTGCATTGCCTACGACCTACGGTTTGTGGCTGTAGTTATAGTGCATCAAAGACTCATTTTCTAGTGAATTTGCTAAGTACGCTCGTACTCAACGTATCTTCTTAACCCTTGCTAGATTCTGAAGCCGGTACAGACAACATCTACATCAAGTTATGCTCCAGGACTCATCATCCAAAGCTAAAGCTCTTCAATGAAGTCAAGGAAGTCAACATATACATCAACTCAAGTGAAGACAAAGTTACTGATTAAGTAGGAATATAATCTCTAGCCAAAGAACCTAATTCTGTAGTGTATTGCAATAGCAGCAATGCTAATCCCTTAGTTAAAATACTAGTCTTAATAGTATAATAGCTCTTGCGTTGTTTATCTTTGATTCTTCTCCATGAGAAGTTCTTTCTATCTCTTTAACCTAGAGTGTTCTCTGGATCTTGTGTAAAGAGTGAGTTGTAACCTTTAGCCATGTATTGGACCCGCTGTGTTTCTGTTGTGCCATTCTGAGGGATGTAATACTAGTGAACGGTGTTTCATTGGTGTTATGTCAATGACTATAGTATACTACATCATGCAGTGGTATGCTGGGTCACCGCACTAAACAAACTAAGCAAAGCAAACAAAAACTAAGACACTCCAAGAACAACACAACTGTGCATGAAACAATAAAAATGAAGTGTCTAGACAAACCTGAGCTTTTTATTGATGAAGAAGGGGATGCCTAAGCCCAAGATTTGACGCTTGTACCTCTTGGATATTTCTTGGGGTGACACCGTGGTGGCATCCCCAAGCTTGAGATTTTGTCCATTCTTCATCTCATTGCATCATTCTCTCTCTACTCCTAAAATATTTCCTTCATACAAAACTTCACACAATCTTCATTAGCAACATTAGTGTATTCAAAAGATATTAGACTACTGGCAAAGCTTTGTAACAGCAAGGATTTTTACTAAAAACACAAGCTACTGTAGTAACTCCTTAAAAAACTCAATTTACCTGAAGAGTGCTAAAAAAGGAATCAATAAGAAGCAAATGCAAATAATGGCAGAAATCTGTCAAAACAGACCAGCAGGTAGAAACCAATTTTTTAGAACATCTTCTGTTGCTCAAATCAAAAAGTCTTGAACAAACGAAAGTTATCTAACATTCTGGGGGATTTATTCGTAAATTTTGAGCTCAATCCGAGTTACAGAGCCTCCTCACGATTTTTTTTGGTGGAGGATAGAAATCTGTTTCGGGACAGCAACTCCCCAAGTCTTACTTCCCTCTCATTAGGGGTCATTCTTGGCACAAAAAATAAACAAAAAGGATAATGAGAGGTCATTACTGAAGTAATAACTTCCAATACTCAAGGAAACTCTTGGGTTATCTTCCAACAAGTAATTTTCTTTAACGCCTTTAAGTTAGGCACAAGAAGCAAGAGGAATCAAGTATTTTCAAATGAAGAATTTTCCCTCTTGTTCTTTCCTTTCTTACCTTTCTTTTTCTCTTTAGGAAAGATATGATTGCTTACCGGAGGAGAAAAGTGCATGATACCTTTCCCCACATCTATCACTGCCCCAAGGTGTTTAAGTAGAAACCTTCCAAGTGTGATATGTCCCTTGCCTACACATTCAATAACAAGATAATCAGTAGTCACCATTTTTCCTGAGATTTTTGTAAACACACCTTCAGTTATTCCAATGGGTGATATAGCTGTATTGTTGGTAAGAGATATTTCCTCTACTCCTTCAATAAGCCCCCAAAGACTCAAGGAATCAAAAATATCTTTAGGCATGAGACAAAATTCAGACATGATATCACAGCGAGCATCAAAAAGTGTAGTGTTTATTGAGACTTTGATTGTGGGAAACCATTTTGAAGGCTCGGAATTTATGGGAACATAATCATGGTAATCCCTAACAGTGTGATAGCAACTATTCATGGCGGCAATACTGGTCTCAAGATGGTTCAACCTAGCAAAAATACTTGTGAAAGAGGAATCAGACTTGCAAGGTGTACCATAGATCATGATTAATTTCCTTATGGCATCATAAGATTCATCCTCAGTACAAAGTAAAAAATCTTTCTCAGCCACATCATTCAAAGCATATCTATAACGAAGATCAATACCACGGTAGAAACTATCAATAACCAAGCTGAGGCTTACCTCAGGCTCGGTTTCCCTCTAGAAAGCAGAGATTCTAGACCAAGCTTCCTTAAAACTTTCTTCACCTTTCTGCTTAAAAGTGGAGATTTCTACCATGGGGTAAATAAAGGTAGACCCCGACATGGCAGCAACTAGAGCAAGAACTAATTTTTTTGTTTTTTTTTAATAAAGCAAGCAAACCAAACTAGACTAATTTTTTTGGGTTTTTTGAAAAGAGGCAAACAAAACCAAACAAAAGAAACAAAGAAAACTAAAAACAAAGTAAAGAGAAAGGAATTGAAGGACTCCCCTAGTGAAGACGTCCTTAGCCTCCCCGGCAACAGCGCCAGAAAACTTGTTGATGCGCCTATGTGGAGCACTTCATTGCCCCAAGAGAAAGGTGTGAAGCAGCAAGTCTTCCCTCAGTAGAGACCGAGGTTATCGAACCAGAAGGAGGAAGGAAACATCACAGAGGTGTTGCAAGCAACACGGAGACCTGCACAACACAAACTCAAGACTTTGTCCCAACGAAACAGTGAGGTTGTCAAGCTCACCAATTTGTTGTAACAAAGGATTAAACGTATGGTGTGGAAGGTAATGGTTTGCAGCAAGTAAACAAGTAACAGTGGAAGATGTATCAACGGTAAAGATTGGACCGGGGTCCATAGTTCACTAGAGGTGCTCTCCTTAAATAAACAACATGGCATGAAGGGTAAACAAATTACAGCGGGGCAATTGACAGGAACTGAGCAAGGCATAACAATGAAATTACTAGTTAGAAAGATCCTATAAGGTTGATTGGGCAATACAACAAGATACATAGACCGCCATCCAACTGCATCTATGACTAGAAGTCCACCTTCAGGTTATCATCCGAACCCCCTCTAGTATTAAGTTGCAAGCAACAGACAACTGCTTTAAGCAAAGTGTGTAAGGTAAACAGTCCACATGTTCCATGAACAAGACACCGTTGTTTTCTCCCTAGTAGCAACAACACATCTACAACCGAAGAGATTATTGTCACTTCCCTTGGAAACTAGAGGCATGAACCCACTATCGAGCATAAATACCCCCTCTTTGAGTCACTAACAACTACTTGGCCAAGATAACCACTATCAACGGAGAGCATGCAAGATCACAAACAACACAGACATGATAGAATCATAAAGACAAAACTATTAATCAAACCAACATAATAATCTCAATATCCATCGGATCCCCGCAAACACAACATGCATGATTACAAATAGATTAGATCTTGATCATGAATGGAGCTCACAAGATCTATACATGAAAGCACAAAGGAGGAGATACAACCATCTAGCTACTACATGGACCCATAGTCCAAGGTGTAACTACTCACGCATCATACCGGAGAGAAGGCCTTCGGGATGATCTCCCCTCCGGCAGGGTGCCGGGAAGAACTTCAGATCCCCCGATCTAGGGACAATGGTGGCGGCGGCTACAGACGGTTTCGTGGATTTCTGATCGGGTACTCGGGGTTTCTACATTGGGGGCTTCTTATAGGCGAAGGGGGAGGCCGAGGAGGCGGACAGGGCCACCAAACCCTATCCAGGCGCGGGCCCACCTGTGGCCACGCCTGGGGGGGTTTGGCCCCTCTGGCCGGCCCCTCTGGCTCTCCTCTGGACTTCTTGTTCCCCATGGAAAGTAATTGACTTTGTCCTTCGTCCCGTCCAATTTCGAGAATATTTCTTTACTAACTTTTCTGAAACCAAAAACAGCAGAAAATAGGCATCTGGCACTGTTGTAACTTGTTAATAGGTTAGTACCAGAAAACATGTAAAAAGCACCTCAAAGTGTGGACAAGTAAAGCAAAGTAGATACTAAACAAGCATAGAGCATCAAAAATTATAGGTACGTTTCCAACGTACCAGTTATCTATCTTAAGGAGAACACCTCTAGTGAACTGTGGACCCTGGTCCATTCCTTTATCATTGATACATCATGTACTGTTACGTTTACTTACTACACGCAACTATTACCTTCCACACTACATGTTTGATCCTTTGTTTTCAGCAAACCAGTGAGATTGACAACCTCACTGTAAGTTGGGGCAAAGGCTTGAGTTTGTGTTGTGCAGTATTCCAAGTTGTTAGCAACACCTTGGAGTTTTTTCTTCCTCCTACTAGTTCGATAACCTTGTTTTCATAACTGAGGAAAGACTTACTGTTGTGCTCATCATACCTTCCTCTTGGGGTTTCCCAACGAAGCTCTGCACTTGACTGGGCTCATCATAGCGCAGCGTAGGAAGTTGTTCCGGAGTTGACTTCACCAAATGAAGAGAGAACTAATGATTAAGATCATGAAGCTCCAAAAGAGAATACTACCGAACCTCGCAGGTCTAGCAGGATGCGTGCAGCTCCAGAACTGTACGGAAATCCTGTTATGAATTTCATGGTAGATGAAATAGATGACCCTGCGATGTATGAAGAAGCGATGATGCGCCCTGATTCCAACAAATGGCTAGAATCCATGAAATCCGAGATGGAATCCATGTACGAAAACCAGGTTTGGACCTTGGTGGACTTACCTCATGGTCGATAGGTCATGGAGAATAAATGGATTTTCAAAAGAAAAAATGATGCTGATGGTAACGTAACCGTCTATAAAGCTCGACTTGTCGCAAAAGGGTTTCAACAAATTCAAGGAGTTGACTTGTCGCAAAAGGGTTTCGACAAAAGGGTTTCGCTCTTTTGTTTCAAATAAGTTGATTGGTGTTGGAAAAGAGTAGAGAGTTTCATGGTTAGAGTGATACAAAAGGGAGCTTGTTTTGACTGTGACTTAGACTTTATCATGTCATGCTAAATGTTGCTTTGACCTTATGCTTAGTGATTATTGTTGTAGCATGACTTGTTCCAAACAGTTGAGATCGATTAATGTGCCTTGAAAGAATCATGCGCTGTTTTAGCATACAAAAGAATTATGGTATTCTCCTTTGATGTTTTGTTTGGGTTGATTTGGCACATGCTCACACCATGTTATGACTATGAACCAGTCACCTTGGCCTCTATGATCATTTAGTTTTTGACTTGTGGTACCACTTTATGATTTGATTGATAATGTTTTGTCGCTCTGCATGATTATGTCCATTATTGCTCTCTTAGTTGGTCGCTCCTAGTCTTTTGCTAGCCTCCACTTGTATTGAGTAAGCTCTACTCATGCATCCAACTCCCAAAAACCAAGTTATTCAAAAGAGTCCACTATAAATTCCTATTCATGGTGTGTTACACAATTCCAAGTATATTCTTGTTTTATCTATCTTCCTAATTAAACTTGTTATGAGAAAATTAGTGATTAAAGCTCTCACAAACTTGATGGCACACTTTACTTTCTTGCTCCTAATAAACTTGAACCATTGTGTCATCTATGTTGTATATGCTTGCACTTATAAGTTGCGAATTAGCAGAACCATGCTGTCATGGGGAACGCTTTCAACACTTGTACATATTACCCAGTTGATATCATGGTATTTTATTTATGGATGTCGGCGGTGTGAAATAAAAGGGGAGCTTGTAAGTCCATGGAGTTATGTATATGTGTTAGGGAAACGCCTGGTCGACTAGCCTAAGCCATGCCTAATCATGGTGGAAACTTGCAACATCACCATAGTGAGCAATCTATGAAGCATCCCAGCAAAAGAAATATAGAAAAAAAGAGAAGAGAAAAAAAGATATATGCACCATGCTCATGGTAAATAAAAGGATCGCTGAGATGCTCATTGTCTGTTGCCTTGTCATTTTGATATGGGATAGCTCATGTATCATGGGGTAAGGGGTACCCCATTGGCGGTTCTCTATGATACACATATACTTACAATGACAAGAACTTGCTTGTGACTAAAGTTGAGTAGCATGAGGAACGACCCTCGTACTCAAGGGACATGAGGTTGCCAACTTAAGATTTGTTAAGCATATACTCCATATTTGTTTCACTTTAACCTTAATCACTTCAAGATGCTCATGATAGGGGCAATGAGAGCTGAAAGCTAATAAGTACCATAATTGTTGGTAGCTCTTCATGAAACTTGAAATCCTTGCTTCCCTTTATGAAGGGCATTTGTTCCTACTTTTATGTTGAGTCTCCACCTTCTATCTTTATGCACCAATTAAGATAACATAGTTTTCATTCTTTGTTTAATATGCATTATCCCAAAACTTATTGATTGATTCATAATGTTGATATTGCTTGTCCTTGAACTATTTGTATCTAGTTACCCTTATGAACTTTGAAGGTGTCCTATGCATTTATGTTTTGCTACTCCATGAGGGACAAGCTGCATACCACTATGCAATGTTTTTCTATATGTGAAACAAACAAACGTCTTTCAATGCACTGTTATTCATGATCTTTCTTTGTATCCTTTCATGTTGCAACTTAGTTGATATGTCTTATTGTTAGAACTACATCTTTCATGCTCATGTTTAGAGTAATTTGATCCCAGAAATCAATGCTTTGCAAAATGGTTTGATCAAGATTGTGATGGTGCATGTCACCTCAAAAATTATTCTTTTTATCACTTACCTACTCGAGGACGAGCAGGAATTAAGCTTGGGGATGCTTGATACGTCGTAAACGTATCTATAATTTTTTATGTTCCATGCTTGTTTAGTATCAACTTTGATATGTTTTGTCTACACTTTGAGGAATTCTTATACATTTCCTGGGACTAACCTATTAACAAGATGCCGCAGTGTCAGTTGCCTGTTTTCTGCTGTTTTTGGTTTCAGAAAATCTAGTAAGGAAATATTCTCAGAATTGTACGAGACAAAAGCCGAAGTCAATATTTTACCGGAGAGAACAAAGAGACTAAAGGGCAGCCAAAGGGGGGCC
This sequence comes from Avena sativa, assembly GCA_916181665.1. NCBI lineage: Eukaryota > Viridiplantae > Streptophyta > Magnoliopsida > Poales > Poaceae > Avena > Avena sativa. The sequence goes on from OV702285.1 coordinate 20,953,868, forward strand.
ACAACCTAGGGCCGCGCGGCCCGGGGGCATCGCCCTATGGTGTGGTCCCCTCGGGCGCCCTCCTGCCTTGCCTCTTCGCCTATAAACTCACCCTGATGCAGAAACCCTAAACACCCAATCAGATCTCCACGAAACAGTCCGTAGCCGCCGCCACCATCATCCCTAGACCGGGGGGATCTGAAGCTCTTCCCGACACCCTGCCGCAGGGGAGAGATCATCTCGTAGGCCTTCATCATCACCATGCCAGCCTCCGGTATGATGTGTGAGTAGTTCACCCTTGGACTATGGGTTCATACAGTAGCTAGATGGTTGTTTCTCCTCCTTTGTGCTATCATGTTTAGATCTTGTGAGCTCCGTTCATGATCAAGATCATCTATTTGTAATCATACATGTTATGTTTGCAGGGATCCGATGGATATTGAGATATTATGTCAGATTGATTATTGATTCTATCATGTCTGTGTTATTTGTGATCTTACATGCTCTCCATTGCTAGTAGCTATATTGGCCAAGTAGATGCTTGTGACTCCAAGAGGGAGTATTTATGCTCGATAGTAGGTTCATGCCTCTAGTAATCTGGGGAAGTGACAGAAATCTCTAAGGTTGTAGATGTGCTATTGCTACTAGGGAGAAAACAACAATCTTTTGTTCATGGAACAATTGTATTGTTTACTTTACACACATTGCTTAATACAATTATCCTTTGCTTACAACTTAATACTAGAAGGGGTTCGGATGATAACTTGAAGGTGGATTATTAGTCATAGATGCAGTTGGATTACGGTCTATGTATATTGTTGTAATGCCCAATCAAATCTCATAGGGAGTCATGATGTATAGTATATGCATTGTTATGATTTCTCAACCTGTCAATTTCCCCGCTATAATTTGTTCACCCAGCATGTTATCTATCTTAAGGAGAACACCTCTAGTGAACTGTGGACCCCGGTCCAATATTTATCATTGATACATCATGTACTGTTACCGTTTACCTTATACAAGCAACTATTATCTTCCACACTATACGTTTAATCCTTTGTTTTCAGCAAACCAGTGAGATTGACAACCTCACTGTAAGTTGGGGCAAGTCTTGAGTTTGTGTTGTGTAGGATTCCAAGTTGTTAGCAACACCTTGGAGTTCCTTCCTTCCTCCTACTGGTTCGATAACCTTGGTTTCATAACTAAGGGAAAACTTACTGCTATGCTCATTATACCTTCCTCTTGGGGTTTCCCAACGAAGCTCTGTAGTTGACTAAGCTCATGAGTCAATGGCCCACCCGGGTGAGGGAGAGGGTGCTTGGCGAACGGCGAGGTGGCACAGCCCCGCGATGGGATGGATCGCTCCTTACCATCCCACCTGGGGAAAGTCGGCGGTGGCGAGGCGTTACGTTGAGCACGAGAGAGGATGAATGCGAGGTTGGCTGGGTGATTCGGTTCCTCGCGGAGCTGATGAGGTTGGCGGGAGTTGCTGGTGGTTTGGTGGGCCGGCATATATTGATTCAGCCCAAGACATTTTCCTGGAGATGAAGATGATTTGGCAAGGATGAGAGAAACCAGGCCCAGCTGGCATTGTGCTGCTCTTTACCCTGAATCTGCTTGGGTGAACTTTGCTTGGGCCGAGTTTAGTGTAACTCGGCCCAGGTTAGGGTTTTTTCCCTTCCTTTCTTTATTTTATTTCTTTTATGCCTCATATCTCTTTAGATATGTCTTTTCTCTCCATAGGTCTTTCATTGAATTATTAACTCCTTAATTAAGTCTCTTTATACCTCAACTCTGGGGTAGCTGGGGTCATATCCCCAATATTAGTCCCCGAGGCTATGTGGGACTCGTGGAGTCGTGCATAGGCTCCACATTAAAATGTTTCTAGAGTTGTTTACCGACATATAGTCCCCTTGTCATATATTTCTTTGTCATATTCTCCTTTTGGGTAAAATTTGACATATATCCTTCACAGGATTTGATCATATAACCTTTTTGGGTAAGTCTTGATATCCGGGTTTCATGGGCACTGGTCTTCTAACCCTTTTAGGAAAGTTATGACTTCTGGCCTTCTTGGGCACTGGTCTTATAACCCCTTTTGGTAAGTTACGACTTCTGTCCTTCTTGGGCACTGGTCTTATAACCATTTTGGGTAAGTTATGACTTATGGCCTTCTTGGGCACTCGTCTTATAACACTTTTGGGTAAGTTATGACTTCTGACCTTCTTGGGCACTGATCTTTTAACCATTTTAGGGAAGTTATGACTTCTAGCCTTCTTGGGCACTAGTCTTTTAACCCCTTTGGGCAAGTTATGACTTCTGGCTTTCTTGGGCACTGGTCTTTTAACTCTTTTGGATAAGTTATGACTTCTGGCCTTCTTGGGCACTGGTCTTTTAACCCCTTTGGACAAGTTATAACTTTCGGCCTTCTTGGGCACTGGTTTTTTAACCCTTTTGGGTAAGTTATGACTTCTAACCTTCTTGGTCACTGGTCTTTTAACCATTTTGGGTAAGTTATGACTTCTGTCCTTCTTGGGCACTGGTCTTTTAACCCTTTTGGGTAAGTTATGACTTCTGGCCTTCTTGGGCACTGGTCTTTTAACCCTTTGGGTAAGTTCTAATCCGAGTTATCTCATCCGAGTTTACATGACTCAAATCTAACATATGTCCGTTATCCGATTTATCTGACTAAAAGTCTGAGTTATATAACTCAAATCCGAGTTATCTGACTCGGAATCTGAGTTATCTAACTCAAATTTGACTTATGTCCCCCATCTGACTCAAAATCCGAGTTATATGACTCAAATTCGAGTTATCTGACTCAAATCTGTCTTATGCTCCCAATCTAAGTTATCTAACTCAAAATCCGAGTTATATGACTCCAATCTGAGTTATACAACTCAAAGTCTGAGGTATATGACTTAAATCTAACTTATGCTCCAAATCTAGGTCTTTCATTGAATTATTAACTCCTTACTTAAGTTTCTTTATACCTCAACTCTGGAGTACCTGGGGTAATATCCCCGACAATCTATGCGATGATGAGTCAAGCTCTGCTTCATCTGGTGGGATGACTCCACTTCTGTCCTATAAAGGCGAATGTGCCGGTGACGACAACTCCTCGGCAGCGGAAACTAGCTATGGCGGAAGAGGGCGAGACGACTCCAACTTTTCTTTTCTGAGTGTTGTGGTTCCCCTTTTCTCTCATGTGCAGTACGACTTCTCTTCCATGGATTTACTCCTCCATCTTAAAAAAATGGGTCGTACTACGCGTCCCCCGGGGGATAATTTCCCCAAATCCCCCGGGTCCTCCTGCGGACACGTGTCCCTTAAAAAACCCCCAATCCCACTTTTGCTACAAACATACTCGCTTTTGCTACAAATAGTCCTATTTTTGCTACATGTAGCAGAAAACGGTTCGGCTCAAAAATAGAAAAACTGACTGGACCTCGTCGGAGATTTCGCCGGAGACCTCGCCGGTGACCGTGTAGCAAAAGAGTTGTGCTAACATAGCATATCTGACCTCGCCGGAGACTCACCGGAGGTTTTCGCCGGTATACCTTACCGGAGACCATGTAGCAAAAACTTTACGCTATTGTAGCAAAACCGCAAAACGGTGGTAGCAAAAAAAATATGCCATTGTAGCAAAAAAACGATCTCACTGGAGACATCGCCGGTGGCTATCGTAGCAAAACCAATTTTGCTGAGCACTTTCGTCGAAAATATCGTAGCAAATACTTTGTGCTATTATATCAACAATATAGAACAAAAATAGCAAAAAATTGCTACTATTGTAGCATCGCCCTGTAGCAAAATCTTAAGACGCATTCATTGGTCGATAGCATCGCGACCCTTCATCTGTAGCAACGACGACCACCTCTGGTAGTATCTCGTCCTGTCTATGTAGCACAGTGCCTGTAGCAAAATTCGCCGGCGAGATTGTAGCATCCTAGACAAAATAGCAAAACAAATACGACTATGTAGCCAAAAGAATATACAAATGTAGCAGAAAAATAAGAATACAAGTCTACAACCTAGGCAGGCGGAGAGGGCAGAACCACCACCACCCCAGGGCAGCACCACCACCGGCGCCAGCAGCGCCTGCCGCCGCAACCACTAGCGCGGGCAGCGCCACCACCGGCACGGGCTTGGCGACGGATAGACCTCGCCCGACGATGCTCGTTGCAGGGGTAGCGTCACACCAATAGAATGCACGGCAGCACTTGCTGCAGGGTCACGTACTCGCGTCACAGCGGGTAGGGAGCACAGCGGTGCTTGCTGCAGGGGCGCGATAGCGCTGCGAGGGAGCGGCGACGCTCTGCAGGTAGTGCAGGCGAGGGGCGCGGTGTGGCGGCGTGGTCGGCGCGGGGCACAACTGCGCGCACAGGTAAGGAGGCGCGGTGGCTCGGCTACCATGCGTTGCGCGGGGACCCCTGCAGCGGCGGCGCTACGCGGGGCGTCAAGGATGAGGGCGGCGGTTGAGGATACGTGCAGCAGGCTCAACGTCGATGGGGATTAGATGTTGGTAGGATAAGGATGGGCCCACCCTAAAGGAGCGAGGAGAGGGAGTCGCATGGAAGGAGCAACCCGCGGGATCGAACGATCTGATCCCGGGGGAGTAGTATCATTTTTCTAAAAAAATAGGACATTGCTATATAGTAACCGGTCTCATGAAGTAAAAACCCGACGGGTATTTGGATAAAAAATGGTCTAGTAATTGTATATACAGTACATTTCTAAACACCAAAAGACAAGATTTTTAATTAGTCGGCTCAATTCAAATACAAAAATTTTAAATATTTTCTAGGTCGAACGTTTTTCTGAATTAAGATCCGTTTTCACCGTTAGACTACTCGTGACGAGATCTTCGAAACTAGATCCCATATTGGTATATTCTGACAACATTTTTCTTGGACCAAAAGAACTGTAACACACGAGTTATCCGGACTTCAACATGTAAGTTATCCACCTTATAACATGTAAGTTATCCACTACTAATTTTTTATCTAAATATCATGTATTAGAGATAGGTAACTTTTTTGTTTACCAACAAGTTATCCATCAGTAGCACGAGAGTTATCCAGACTTTAACATGTAAGTTATCCATCAAATAACATGTAAGTTATCCACCACTACAAAAATTTATCCATAGATAGAGTATAAAAAGTTTTCTAACGACACGGCATCGTCGTCTGTCGCTTTCTCGCAGCGTATAGACTACTAAACCTCGAAAGGCTACCATGTCAAACATCAAACATAATTTTTTTAAAGAAACTAAATCTAAGCTTCTTCTGCATAGCTCACCCACCATGCACAACCTGTAACGACTTGACTTCGTCGACGTCCGTCGCCACTACCGTAGTGGACGAGTGACGAGGCCTCGAAGGGTTTTAAGATACCGAGTCTTAATCGCTCGTCGATGCTAACACGTTTTTGGCAATAAAATATTAGTATCCTAACATATTAGTATCCTAACAACTAGTCTATCGCGTTTCAGTTAAACTTACTCAACACATATGTGATAACGCTTTTATCCAATATATTTATATGATGGATAACTTATGTGTTACTAGGTGGATAACTTATATATTATGACATGGACAACTTTCGTGTTTAAGGTGGATAACCTTTTGGTCTGAATTTTTTTTCTCGAAATGTATCAACATGGGATCTAGTTTTAAAGATCTTGTCACGACTAGTGCAACGGTGAAAACGGATCTTAAATCAGATAAACGGTTTGATCTACCTGACATTTTAAATTTTCAATATGATGCCTTCACACCTCCTGCCAAGTTTTGCAAACCAACGAACGGAGAATAGAATTCCGAAAAAATATATACTAATAGATATGTCTAAATTTGCATGCATCTTATATATCAAAATGTATCTAGATCTAGATAAATCTGTAATATCATGTTAAAGAATACATGATTTTCGTGTGTTTTTCTCCAATTAATCGGACAACTCTTTTCTTCTCCACGGAAGGGCCCCGTTTGAAGAAAAAAAGTAATCCACTTTAAACACAGGTTTGAAGTCAACTTTCTTCTCTGACTACCACACCGACCGGAACGTGTCTCTGAATTTATACAGCTAGCACGAAGTGTATACAGCTATGCTGTTCTCCCCAGGTTGTTGCCCTCCCTCTCTGCGACGACCTGAACCGACGGGATCCCCAATCCCCTCCCCTCCCTTCTCCCACCGATCGCCGGACGGGTGCGCGCATGGTAACCGCCCCGTGATCCCCGATTCCATCCCTTGTTTCCCACGATTCTGGTGGCACAGCATGGCGTCGACATTCCTGCGCAAGTCCCCCGACAGGCTCCGCGAGATCAGTGAGCGGGTCTACGGTGCGTTTTCTCTCGACATTCACCCCCATTCCTTAATCACTCTGTTCAGGATAGGCGTTGCATTTCTTCAGTAATGGAGCATCGCTTTATGGTTTGCTTGGGTTGGGCGATTCCCCAGTTTCAGTTTCAGAGAGAGATGGACGTTTTTATTTTGATGAAAAAAAGAGGGGCTTCTGAGTTTCCCTTCGATTTCTAAAGCGGGACGGAAGACTGTTTTCGAGTAGTTTGCCTCCGATTTCTATAAATAGGGAAAACACCAACAGATAGAGATAGACATATGTAAAGCATCGGAATGTGTCGTTTTCTTTCGCTTTTTTTTTTCGAAATGGGGTAATACTCCCCGGCCTCTGCATCAATTGATACACACGACCTTTATTAAAGATATAAGTCAAGTACTCCCTCCGTTCTAAAATAGATGTCTCAAATTTATCAAAATTCAGATGAATCTAGACACTGTTTAGCATATAGATTCATCTAAAATTTGAAAAATCCAAGACATCTATTCTTGGACAGAGGGAGTATAAAGTTTAAAATTCAAGAGTTGGCCAAAGTTGTCACAAAGATCTACCAACGGAATAAGGTAAACATATAACAACTAAACATTATGTAGTCGTCTAGTATGCTGCCAAGTAGCCTGGTTGTAGAACTCTTGAGCGACAGTCAACAACCATTCGCATCCGGACAACATGGCATCTCGGTTCCCAGGTGGTAATAGGTACGCCCACAGCTGCACCCAATGCGCCATCTGATACAATTGCGACAAGAAGATAACGAAGAACGAAGAACGAAAAACACAGCAAGGGGACACATATTTAACGTGGAAAAACCTCTCCAACAAAGAGAGGAAAAAACCACGGGCGCCAGCCAGCGAAACTTCACTATATCGAGGAGTGTTTACAAACGCCGGGGATTTCACAGATGCAACTCTTTCAACTGGCGGCTTACAAGGGGTTTATATATCGGTGGAAACCTAGGTCTTCAACGATCCGTACCGTACCAAGCCTCCGGCGACGGGGCTCGCTCCACTCGTCAGAAGTTGGCCTATACTTTGTAGAATTTGGATCAACATATAACACCATCAAATGAATAACCTGCATATAATTGAAAGTTTTCTTCGTGTTAAAAACAATATCATTACGACATCTCCATATGGACCAACATAAAGCCGATACACCAGTGCAAATCATGGCTTTTGTCCTACTATCCATATGATCCAACCATGAACCAAACATATGATCCACACTAGTTGGAGAAGCCAAGTGAAAAGTCACAGCGAGTGCATGCCAAAGGAGACGAGCAAAAGGACAAGTAATAAAAAGGTGGTCATTAGATTCAGGTTCGCCACAAAAACAACATTTTGTACACCCAGACTCATCTTCTTTTAACCAAATTATCCTTTGTAAGCAACACATTTTTATGTAAGAACCACATAAAAATCTTAATCTTGAGAGGTATCTTAAGTTTTCGTAAATATTTGCTAAGAAAAGGCGTATGACCATTCATAAGATCCTCATACATGGATTTTACGGAGAAAATACCTGAGGTAGTTAATCCCCACACAAATTTATCCGACTCATGTGACAATTGTATCATCATTAACCGTTGACATAAATGTAACCATTGTTCCCATTTATTGCCAGTAAGTGGTCTTCTGAATTCAATATTCAGCGGTACATTAGCCATAACATCGGCAACCAAAATTTTTTTACGTTGCACAATATTATATAATGATGGATATTGTTGTTGAAAAGATAACTCCCCTAACACGGATTATGAGTCGCTGAGTCGCAACTTGTCGCTGGGGTACCGACTCACGGGCTAGTCGTAACTAGTTTCGACTAGTGATAGACTTGTCGACATGTAGTTGAGTTGTAACTACCAAAAAAATACTAAGTAAACAGGCTAGTAATAGTAGGTATCTGGTGGTGACTGTTGGGAAATCTTTGGTGGTGACATGGTGATATGCTGCAGCAAACAAGACAGGGTAAAAGGAAACTGCTGCAGAGGAGAATACATGAGATCAAGAGCAAGAGCAAGAGTATGGGAGAACAATTATTAAAGAAAACTGCTGCAGAGGACAGTATAGGAGGACAGTTCAGGAAACTGCTGCAGGGAAGGATTTTATTTCCCAACCCAGAACTAGTCGCTCGACTCAAAAACATAGACAAGTCGTGATTTTTCATTGACAAGTCAACTTGTCGATCGACAAGTTCAACTTGTCGTGTCGCTCCAGGTTATCGTCAACGATATTGTGACAGGCCGACAAGTCGCGCGACAAGCCACGACTTGTTGAGCGACTCATAATCTTCCCCTAACCATCTATATTCCCAAACAAGTAGCAGCCCCATCACCTACTTTGAAACAACCTCTACTAAAGAACTCGTCCTTAACTCCCATAAGCCCCGAGAGTAAGTGGGTTTCACTTGAACCTCAGAAAGAGTCTTGTGTTTGAGGTATTTGTTTTATAGTAGCTACTGCCACAAACCCTCCTCATTAAGAAGTTTGAACAACCACTTACTCAACAAACATCTATTTTTTAACTCAAGAACTTTAATACCAAGGCCTCCTTGGTCCTTTGGTCTACATATTATTTTCCACCTTGTTAACCTATATTTCCTTTTGTTCTCATTAAGAGGAATGTGTTGTTTCCTTTTGCTGTTTTGCAGTATTCGATTCGTGCTTAAAGACAGATGTCTTGGATGATGTCGAGTACCGGTACTACATCGAGGACATCGTCACGCAGCTCCAGGACTACTACCCCGACGCATCCTTCATGGCCTTCAACTTCCAGGAGGGTGGGCGGAGCCAGAGCCTGCTGGCCGACTTGCTGTCCAGACACGACATAACGGTGCTGGCCTACCCATGGCAATACGAGGGGTGCCCTCTCCTCCCCATGGAGATGATCAGCCATGCTTTAAGGTTGGGGCAGAGCTGGCTCAGTGTTAAGGGCCAGCATAATATCCTGCTGATGCACTGCGAGCGAGGTGGTTGGGCTGTGCTAGCATTCATTTGTGCAGCACTGCTTCTATATCAGAGAACCTTCACTGGTGAGCAGAGGACACTAGAGATGGTCTACAAGGAAGCCCCTCGTGAGCTCATCCAGTTGCTCTCGCCGCTAAATCCAATGCCGTCACAAATGAGATACCTGCGTTATATATCTCGGAGGGATGTGAGCTCAGAGTGGCCACCAGGTGCTCGACCATTTGTCTTAGACTGCGTCGTACTGAAAAGAATAGCAGGCTTTAAAGGGGAGGATGGATGTAGACTATTATTCCGTGTTCATGGGAAGGATCCTCTGCTTGTTGGAAATGATATTCCCAAGGTCTTTTCTTCAACACCAAAGGAGATTCACAAGGAGGTGAGTCTTCGACTACTTCCTGTGTGGACATACTGCACACATTCATCACGTTTCCATATTAATGTACCTAACTTTGTCTAGATATAAATGGATATAGTCTAAATATTTAAATAGGTACATACCAATCTAGGCAAAGTTGAGTTCATTAATATGGCCAGGAGGGAGTAGTAACATGGTATTCTCATTTATTTGTTATGTTACTCAGGAAGACTGTGAATTGATTAAGATCAACATTGACTGCCGTATTCAAGGAGATGTTGTCCTTGAATGCGTTAGCACGGATGCTGTTGAAGTACGAGAAGAGATCCTGTTCAGAGTCATGTTCAATACAGCATTTATCAGATCTAACATTCTGGTGCTAAATCGATACGATATTGACAAAAAGTGGAATGATCCTTATTTTTATCCACAAGGATTATGGAATAATGCTAAAGATCGTTTCCCAAAGAAATTCAGAGCCGAGGTATGTAATTCTTATTGTGTAATTTATTCTTTGTATATTGTGCAGAAACTAAAAGCGGTTTTTGTCGAACGTGATTAAAGGTTATTGTCTCGGAGGTGGAGGTGATGTTTGGGTCAAAAAAATCGTCTCAATCGTCTCAAAAGCCTTTAGGTTCAGATGCAATGCACCTAAATATATTTTAGTTTTGTGGATTGTATGTTACTAACTAAAGTTCTTTCTCTGTTGCAGGTCTTTCATTTCTTGGCTCATCAATTCCGCCTCCACCTCCACTGCCACCTGGATACGCTCGTAGGTTTTCTCCTGTTATGTCTTCTGCAAAGCCCTGGCATCCACCTCCACTGCCACCTGGATACACTCGTAGGTTTTCTCCTGTTATGTCTTCTGCAAAGCCCTGGCATCCACCTCCACCTCCGGCTCCAGCCGCTGGATATTGCTCCGGGTTAGATTTAAGAAGCAAGTTTTTGTCCATGATATTGCTAAATCCGCTGGCTAACTACCTTGCTGATCTTGCTGGCCGCCCAATACACTTGACTCTATCCTTTTATTCTTATGATTTCATCATCTTATGATGCATTATACATGTAGTATAGGCAATGCCTCTCTAGTCTCATCTTGGTGTGGTATAGATATATGTGAACCTACCATTAATAATCATAATAAACTTGCTGCTAGTTCTCATCCTGTTTATATGGTCATCTATTTTCTCATGCTTAAGGATTTCATGGCAGCATGGCGCTCTTTCGCAGGTTCTACTGCAAGCCGCCCGATGGGCTCCTCGAGATCAGTGATCGGGTCTTCGGTGCGTTTGCTCTCGACATTCACCCCCTTCCTCAATCACTCTGTTCGGTATAGGCGTTGCATTTCTTCAGTAATGGAGCATCGCTGCATGGTTTGCTTGGGTTCGGTGACTCTCGAGTTTCAGATAGAGATAGTCGTTTTTATTTTGGGAAAAAAATGGGGGGGGGGGGGGGGGGGGGTCCCCTCCGATTTCTATCAGTAGAAAACCATCAACAGATGGAGGTAGACGTGTATAAATCGCTTAATTCCTTTTGCAGTATTCAATTCGTGCTTCTCGACCAATGCCTTTGACGACGACACGCACCGGCAATACTTCGAGGACATCCTCACGCAGCTCCACGACTACTACCCCGACGCCTCCTTCATGGTCTTCAACTTTCAGGACGGAGAGGAGTGGAGCCTGTTTTCCGACATGCTGTCCACATACGACATCACGGTGATGGACTACCCGAGAGAATACGAGGGGTGCCCACTCCTAACCATGGAGACGATCAGCCATGCTCTCAGGTCGGGGGAGCACTGGCTCAATAGCCGTACTAACATCCTGCTACTGCATTGCGAGCAAGGTGGCTGGCCCGTACTCGCGTTTATGACTGCAGCACTGCTTCTGTATCGGAAAATTTTCGTTGGTGAGGACAATACACTTGATATGGTCTACAAGCAAGCCCCTCGCGATCTTGCCCGGTTGCCCCTCTCACCGCTCAACTCCATACCTTCTCAGAGAAGATACCTGCATCATATATCTCAGAGGAATGTGAGTTCAGAGTGGCCACCAGTTGATCGACTAGTTAACTTCGACTGTGTGATTCTAAGAAGCATATCAGGCTTTAATGGGGAGGATGGATGTAGACTCGTATTCCGTATTCATGGGAAGGATCCTCTACTGGTTAGAAATTACACTCCAAAGGTGTTTTTCTCAACACCAAAGAAGTATTACAAGCGGGTGAGTTTTGGACTACTTTCTGTTCGGAGAACTGGCACATTCATCCCCTCACTACTTGTGTACACATGTCTTCGCTCTTAAACATGGTGTTTCTTTTCATGTTACTCAGGCAGACTATGAATTCATTAAGATCAACATCGACTGCCAGATTCAAGGAGATGTTGTCCTTGAATGCATTAGTGTGGGTGCTGATCAAGTACGAGAAGAGATGATGTTCAGAGTCATGTTCAGTACAGCATTTATCAAATCTAACATTATGGTGCTAAATCGTGATGAAATCGACATGATGTGGGATGCCAAAAATCGATTTCAAAAGGAATTCAGAGCCGAGGTATGTAATCCTCATTGTAGTCAGCTTGTTCTTTAATCTTTATATACATGGTGCCGAATCTAAAGTCTTCTTCGTCCTTTGTGGTTAAAGATTATCTTTTCAGAAATAGACACCGCAGATAGATTAGATCCCATCGAAGATCCCAAGTCAAAAAACTTGTCTCCGTCTGCCCAGAAGCATTCAGGTTCAGATGAAATGCATGTAAATGTATTCTACTCCCTCTGTCGAGAAATAAGTGACTTTATCTAGATTCAGATGTTTAGATACATCCGAATCTAGACAATGACAAGTCATTTATTTCTAAACGGAGGGAGTAGTTTTGTTGATTTTCTATTACAGTACTAACTAAAGTTTTTTTCGTGTTACAGGTCTTTCACCATTGCTCCACTCATCTCCTGCTCCGCCTCCATCCGTTCCTGGGTTTTCTCCTGTTATATCTTCCGTACAGACCTCGCCTACACCTCCACTTAGGGCTCCTGCCGCTGGAAATTGCTCCAGGTTAGTATTTTTGTATGTGATATTGCTCAATCCACTCGCTAACTACCTTGCAGATCTTGCTGGCCGCCTAGTATATATAATTCTATCCTTTTATGGCTGATGATTTAATCATTTTATGCCAGCGCTATATACGTATAAGTATAAACAATGCCTCTCGAGTCACATTTGCTCGTCCTCATCTTGCTTTAATGCATTTCTAGTAGATACCCATCACGCGGTACCGCAAAACACGGATATATGATATACTGCAAAACACTTTTTTTATTTAAAAAATACCGGCGTGGAACAAATATCCGCATATGTATATCATAAAACAGAATATATGCATGAATATTCTATCGTCCTTTTCGTAGACACGTGGATCTGAATCTAAGGCACTCACATGGCAGGCCTGACGTGTGCCCCGCTGCTCCGACTCCTAGCTGATCATGCCCCTGGTTCAATAGCGTCGCTGTAGCCCAGCTAGCTAGCAAGCTAAACCAGTAGCTAGTAAATAAGCATGACAATCGATTCAAGCGCCGGTTAGCTAGCTAGCCAAAGCAAGCGGCTGGCTGGGCAACGCAAAGGCGCATGGCTGCACGCGCAAGCTGCCGGCTAGGCACATGCGCGGGGTCGGGCGCATAGCTGCATGCGGGCTAGCTAAGCATTACCGACTCTTCTCATCAACTTGCAGTCGTCCCTCTTGTTTTGGGGAGCCTAGGATTTGAGAAGTGGTATTTAGGTTTGTAAGTCAATATGGATTTGAACAACTGAATATACTAGTTAAGTGTCCGTGCATTGTTACGGATCAACGATACAATACACGAGGGCATCCATAAGGATTTGTTATAATTTTCTAACATGATACATACATTTATTTTTCAGAAATGGGCGCTTTATTACTTAAAGTAATGTTTACACCTAGCCCTCCATAACCAAGATACACACGGCCGAACATGATACATACATGTGCGTTAAATACCAAAGTCTTTTTATCTGGTGACTACCATTCTCTCCTCTAGTACCTCCTTACCATACATGTTCGGATAATACCAACATGAGAAGAGGTAACACAGTCTTTCTCCTCCATATTTCTTTGCATGTCCTCCTCGATGGTACCTTTGGTTTCCACAATACTACTTTATCTTCCCGGTCCATCTCAAGTCACTTTAAAACTCATTTTTTCAGAACAATATGGATGCTAACTTTATGAATGTGTGCGGCTAGGGAGACATGCTCTTGATAGGGTTTGTCCCAATTGTGTGTGTGTGTCCTCCCCCTCTTCTCTGACTTCATTTTCATTGTTGACATGACTTTTCCGCTCTCTATATGTTCTACCATACCACAATATTTTATATTAGTTATACCTAACATATACCACTAAAAACTATATATGGTTGGAACTATGGTAGCTTCCTAGGCTCCTATCAATAATCGATATAAATAAAGGTCCTCCATGCCTGTGTGGAAACCGAGTATTTCTTTATCTCTAATTCAGTTTATGGTTGTAGTCATCTTATCTATACTTGATTCTCCTCAAACATGCATGGATTTTAACACCGAGGCATTTTAGTGGTATATGTTAATTAGACAGATTTTCCAAGGAGTAAGTCGATGAACATGACCTTATTTTTCTTATAAATAAAGGAGACAAAAAATTTGAGATTCGGGTATATCTAAGTCCATCTCCTTTTCTAGATTTTTTGAAAACCCTAGGCCAGTTAGAGTTGAGCCCTTAGATATACCCGAATATCTAAAATCTACATGTTCCACATGTGGCTCAACTCTAAAATATACATGTTCCAATTTAACCATGCAGATTTTAGAGTTGATCCCTATACACCAGAAGGGAGGGAGTAGTAAAGACGAATTAGCATTGATAGGAGTGATTCATTAGGGTCTAATCCCTCCTTCTGTGGGATTTCTTTTGTTGTCGGACGGATGGCCATTGCATGCAATTGCAACTATCAATTTGCTTGATTGACCAATGCATGCATGCTTAGATCGAGATTTATTTGGAAATTTTGGGAAGCCTATTAATGTGAATCAAGGTTGGTCTGCCCGAATAAATAGCCCCAATTCAAGGATGAGCAATCTGGTAACTATGGTTCTCCCAATGTTTGATGTTTGTGTTTAATGGTCTAAATACTTCCAATGTTTGATGGGCAAAGTGAACCACCAACTCCCATTTAATAGTAAAGATAAAGATTGAAAGTACAACAAAACAATATAGATACTTCACCATGCAAGGTGCACCGATGAATCCAAACATAGTACCTACAAAATGACAAACAGAAAAATTCAGCGAGCAAATGATAAATAGAATGATAGAATCTTGAAATAAAACACTTTATTGGTAACTCTACAATGAACAATTCTTGATATCTCTCACTTCTCCCTCTTAACCTAAAAATACCATAATCCTTCAAAATTTTAGGGATGTATTTAGATAAAACCATATGGATGTATCACCAGGTAATTGGTAGGCGCAATAATGGCGGTTGGTGGTCCACGTGGAGGCCAGGTGAGTGGGAAGTGAAGGGTGCCTCCCTGCGCGGAGAATGGGAGGCGGCGGTGGCGCATTTGAAGGAGAATAGGTGGAGGCGTAAAAACATGAAGGACCGACGATTTTCTATGGTGTATGTAGGAGAGAAGAGGTGCAAGAGGAATTAGTAGAGACATGCATTAGTGCTAGATTAGCACATGTTGAGGAGAGTGCTACATCATACAACATTTGAGTGATCTTCTCTGATGAGTTTACTTGGGTGGACGTTCTAGGTTGCTCGAATCTGTCACTCTAGGTCTTTTATATTTAGTAATTAGAATATTAGATAGGTATAGATGTTTTTGTTCAGCTGCTCAGTCCCAAGTGTTCTAAACTATCTTATTTGCCCTGCCTTCAAACTTTACCGTGGAAATCAAAACACGAAAACACCTAATGGAAACAGAGAAAAAACAGTCATCTTACATGTGGGCACACCATGTAGCAGCCTCCGGGTTGCCCCCACGCGTCACATGCATCACATGATCCCCTACCCTCACGGGGAGGGCTCCTTCCGGCCTGTTCACTAGCTTGGAGGGACAACGTGAATCACTGAGGCGTTTATCATCTTTGGTGTAAATATTCTCTCCGGCTCATTAAATGGTCACTTTACGCATTACCACGATTCTCGATACAGTACAAATACTTCTCTTTATTTTTTAATATAGAAAACCCAAGAGTTATAGCCTAATAATTTAAAAATGGGCAAATACCTACTCTTTAGACACCATAAACTCAAGCACCCACCCTATGCATATTTGCTTTTTGCCAAAATTAGACGTTCGATTTTCAACTTTGTAATCAAAGTATTTAAGAATTAAGATATGCGTATGTGGCAAAACTTTTGGAAGTTGAATTTGTATGGACAGAAATAGTTCAGAGCCTGACAGAATTATCTTCTGTAAGTAGCTCATGCTTGAAAGTTCTAATTTTTACCAACAGAGTTAGTCCCATGGGCAGCAATAGAAGTACGGAACCAGCAAGTCTTACAATAGGTGAATTACGGAAAATGACGGATAATTTCTCCAAGGAGCGGGTACTTGGTCAAGGAGCATATGGAAAAGTTTTCAAGGTAAGATTCAGGTTAGATATTCTCTGTGAAAAAAAACTACTACTTGCTTAACTGCGACATTGGTTAATAGCCCAGGCCACACACTTTTTCCTGTATTAACTAAATGTTACAATAAATCAAACAGAGCCTTTCTAATTGTCAAATGATATTTGTTGGGTATTGAAATAATCGGTCTTGAATAGGGTGTGCATGCCAATGGAGAAGAAATTGCTGTGAAACTGCTTCACAATAACATACAAGGAATTGATGATGGTCAATTCAAGCAAGAGTTTCATAACCTCATGATGCTCAACCATCATAATATTGTACGGTTAGTTGGCTACTGCTTTGAAACACAACACCAACATATGGTACATGAAGGGGAAATAATTTTTTGCGAAATGACATACAAAGCTCTTTGCTTCGAGTACATGCAAAGGGGAAGCCTTCAAAAGCATATACATGGTATGAGGCTACTCCACTTAGATTGGGATATAAGTTCAGAATTTGAACAATAAATGTTGTGTTATGGTTCCATTTCATAAACACCTTCACACTTTTTCAAATTTTGTAGATGAAGCACATGAACTTGATTGGGACACATGTTACAAAATTATAAAAGGGATTTGCGATGGTCTGTACTACCTTCATGAAGGATGTGAAAAGCCAATTTACCATTTGGATCTAAAACCTAACAACATACTGCTGAATGAGCACATGTTGCCGAAACTTGCAGATTTTGGTTTGTCTAAGTTTTTCGGTGAAGAACAAACTAGAGTCACACAATTTCCACTAGGAACACTGTAAGTGAATGAGTTTTCCATTGTACTTAATATGATTTATCCATTGTACTTAATATGTTTGTGTTGCCATGAACAGTGGATACATGCCGCCGGAATACTTATTTCAAAACATAGTCTCAAAGAAGGTGGACATATTCAGCTTGGGCGTTGTAATGATAAAAATAATTGCAGGGCCTAAAGGCCACTCCAGAAGTGCGGAAATGCCTCGCAAAGAGTTTCTTGATCTAGTAAGTAACACTATCTCTTCACTCCAATAAAAACATCAATAGGCATATTTACATTTAGAGTCTATGCTATGTTTTACAATTGTACAATTCCATTTTGGCTTTACATTCTGACTATGCAGGTACAAGAAAACTGGAGAAACAGGCTGCAGACAACATCGACTCCTTCCCAGCCATTAGAAGCGTTGTGTCAGAAAGTGAATATATGCACCAAAATAGCACTACGCTGCATGGATACTGATAGGCATAAAAGGCCCACTATAGTTCATATCATAGATAAACTGAATGGAACTGAAACTGTGATTGACAAGGTAAACCTTTTATTCAGTTAAATGTGTGAAGCGATAATTTCCGTGGATAAAATCAAGTAACTGCTCCCTCAATCGGTTTCATCATGTGTATACTCACCTCGGAAAGATCCAAAACAACTATTTATTGAAGAAACCAAGATTGTAGCTAGATCAGCATAAATTGGTGGAGAATGGTCATGCTTAATGTTTGTTTCTTGTCATTCATATGGGGTATACATGTTCTTTTCTCAATACATAGTTTTTCTTAGATCTATTTAGCACTTCAATCAGCATACTTATAGTGATCAAACTGAGTATGTGCTTATTTCATACTTCATCCATTTATCTATAGAAAGACCACCTCCTAACTTTTTGGTGACAGTAGTAGTTGGGATTCAGATTCTTTGGTCATTAGCTCAATAGCTACGATGCTTGGGCTCAAGCAACTGCTAGAGACAGCAAAGTAGAAAAGGATGAAACTAGCGTGTTTAACACCTTACTAGATATTGACCCATGAAGGAGTAGGGATAATCTAGTAGCCCAACCATGAATGCCAGGTTACTTGCGCTTACTATTGGAATTAAATGTTTGCAGGCTTTGTCATGATCGGAGAGTATGCGTTCATGTATGCGGGGAGACTTGGTAAGTTTTCAGCCTATGGAGTCCAGATTCCAAATGGTGTTTGAATTTGGTTAACCTTGACTTGATCTCCATGGATGAAATATTCAGGTGAAGTTAGAAGCCATAGCAAAAAGCCATTGAAAGAATCAAGATTGAAGCGAAGCAGTGGAAGATGGCGAACCTCTCTTACGTGGCGATGGCATGTTTGCCGACATGGCCGGAGGGCCAAAGAGGTTTCTACAGGACAATTAGTATTTTCGTCTTGTGGAGCCTAGGTGTGGGAGGAGAGAGATAAGAAGTGCATGCGACGTGTCATTTTCTCTATGGCGTTTGCCTGTAGGTGTCGTTGTATATACTAGATGGATAGGCGCCCTTCGCTGCGCCGCCTGTCTCATGTTGTTGTATAGGTGATACAAGGATGAAAATTTGCATACTTATGCAAGAAGGATGGACAGTTTTCACACAAAGCGAGACATGTTTGTGTTTCTACTGCTATCGCACTGTGGTGGTCTTACTTTGTAGTGAGTTTGGAATGGGCCACTAAAGAACATACACTTGTCGTCTTAGTGGAATGACGTTCTTGGCAAAAAAAAAGTATGGACACAGGAACAAAATAACAAAGAGGAAAAATCAGAAAACTCATTGATTAGCAGAAATAAGACTCAAAAGTATGATACTTTAGCTGAACACTCTTCGCATATATTCTTCACTAAAATCCTGCGTGGTACTCTGCCGGAATTTTCTTTATCTTTTTTCTGCAAGGAATCATGGTTCTTTCAGATTTTTTTGGATGGAATAAGAAAAAATGCAATGGAATACTCACCAAGATGTTGGAAAATGAAGAACGCGAGCACATGACAGGGACACTTTTCATGGGTATAAACCCAGACTAACACCTCTATCAGCCATCAGGGACCATGGTTGAATGCAAGGTTGGCTTACAGTGTTTCAGATCTGACCAGTGAGAAACTGAGAATACATTTACGCACAGGCATATACAAATTGTATGACCTGCTTATCAAGATATACTATCACTAACATTCGAACATTACTGACATTTCAGTTCTCACAGAAAAGTGACTTATATTCAATTAGATCCAAAACAACTATTTATTGAAGAAACCAAGATTGTACCTAGATCAGCATAAACTAGTGGAGAATGGTCATGCTTAATGTTTGTTGCATGTCATTCATGTTGGCGCTTACTGTTGGAATTAATGTTTGCAGGCTTTGTCATGATAGGAGAGTATGCGTTCATGGATGCGGGGAGACTTGGTAAGTTTTCAGCCTATAGATTCCATATTCCAAACGGAGTTTGAATTTGGTTAACCTTGACTTGATCTCCATGGATGAAATATTCAGGTAAAGTTAGAAGCCGTAGCAAAAAGCCATCGAAAGGATCAAGACTAAAGCGAAGCAGTGGAGGCTGGTGAACCTCTCTTACGTGGTGATGACATGTTTGCTGACATGGCCGGTGGGCCGAAGAGGTTGCTACAGGTCGATTAGTGGGAGCCTAGGTGGGAGGAGAGAGATAAGAAGTGCATGCGAGAACATGTCATTTTCTCGGTGGCGTTTTCCTATAGGCATCGTTGTATATACTAGATGAATAGGCGCCCTTCGTTGCGTGTCCTGTCTCACATTGTTGCATAGGTGATGCAAGGATGAACAATTTGCGTACTTATGCAAGAAGGATAGACAGTTTTCACACGGAGCGGGCCACGATTGTGTTTCTACTGCTATCGCACTGTGGTGGTCTTACTCTGTAGTGAGTTTGGAATGGGCCACTAAAGAACATACACTTGTCGTCTTAGTGGAATGAAGTTCTTGGCAAAAAAAAAGTAGGGACACAGGAACAAAATAACAAAGAGGAAAAATCAGAAAACTCATCGATTAGCAGAAATAAGACTCAAAAGTATGATACTTTAGCTGAACACTCTTCGCATATATTCTTCACTAAAATCCTGTGTGGTAATCTGCCGGAATCTTCTTTATCTTTTTTCTATAAGGAATCATGGTTCTTTCAGATTTTTTTTGGATGAAATAAGGAAAATTGCAATGGAATGCTCACCAAGATGTTGGAAAAGAAAGAACGCGAGCACATGATGTTGGAATTATGCCCTAGAGGCAATAATAAAGATGTTATTATTATAATTCTTGTTCATGATAATGTTTATATTCCATGCTAGAATTGTATTAAGCGGAAACTTTAATACTTGTGTGGTTTGTGAACAACACCGTGTCCCTAGTACGCCTCTATGGACTAGCTCATTGATCAATGATGGTTAAGGTTTTCTAACCATAGACATGAGTTGTCAATTGATAATGAGATCATATCATTGGAGAATGATATGATGGACAGACCCAAACTAAGCGAAGCAATTAGATCATATCATCGTGTTCATCTTTGCGAAGCTTTTCCTATGTCAAATATTGTATTCCTTAGACCATGAGATAATACAACTCCCTGGTATCGGAAGAAAGCTTTGAGGTCATCAAACGTCATCCTATGAGAGGGTGATCATAAAGGTGTCTCTCAGGTGATCGGAAAGTATCTGTTGGGTTGTATGTATCGAGATGGAATTTGTCCCTCCCAAGTCGGAGAGATATACTTCGGGCCCACTCGGTAATCGAGATCAACACCGCTTGCAAGCATGTGGTTAAGGAGTTAATCACAAAGTGATATCGGATTACGGAACGAGTAAAGTACTTGCTGTGAACGAGATTGAACTAGGTATGACGGTACCGACGATCGAATCTCGAGCAAGTAAAATATCGCGAGACGAAGGGAATATATATATGGGATTGTTTGAATCCTGACATCGTGGTTCATCCGATATGATCATCGATGAATGTGTGGGAGTCAATATGGGTGCCCAGACCCCGCTGTTGATTATTGATAGAAGATCATGTCTGCATATTCTCGAACCCGCAGGGTCACACACTTAACGTGTCTCGACGCTAGGATAGATTGGATAATTGGTTTATAAATTTTTGTTCGGAGTCTCGGATGGGATCCGGGATATCACGAGAGGTTCCGGAATGGTCCGGAGAATAAGATTCATATAAGGCAATGCAGTTTTTGGAGTTCGGAATTGTTCCGGGTTAATCGGTATTGTACCGGAAGCTTCTAGAACCTTCCGGAAGGGGGCCAACGTGGCCCCACCTTCCGGGAGGGGGCATGGGCCTATGAGGGAGTGTCCTGGCCGCATTGGGCCAGGGGCACAAGGCCCCATAGGGCCCAGCCAATCCTAGAGAGTTTAAATTGTTTAAACTAGAGATAGGGTTTCTAGAAGAGGGGAGAGTCCATGCCCCCCACTCCTTATCCTTTGGGCTTGGGGGAGGGGCTAGGGCTGCGCCCCCCCCCTCTATATAAAGAGGGGTGGGGGCACACCAACCCCCTACACCTCTCCTCCAAACCCTAGCCGCCTTGCTAGCTTTCCTCTCTCCCTCCCGACTGTTTGTAGGCGAAGCCCTGCTGCAGAAATTCTCCACCATATACACCACGCCGTCGTGTTGTAGATCCAATCTATCTCTCCACCATACTTGCTGGTCCGAGGAAGGAGGAGACGTCGAGGTGCTGCACGTGTGCATCTCACGGAGGCACCGCCACTTGTGGTGCTAGATCGGATCGGATCGCGAGGAGGAGAAGCGAGTACGACTACATCACCCACGTTCCGACGAACGTTCCGCTGTGCGAATCTTCAAGGGTATGAAGATCTAATCCAATCTCTCTCGTTGTTTGCATCTCCTAGATTAGATCTTGGCTTTCCCTCTGTTCGCTCCGTAGAAAATTTTGATTTACTATGCCGCGAAACCCTTCACATGACAGGGACACTTTCCATATAAACCCAGACTAACACCTCTAACAGAGACCATGGTTGAATGCAAGGTTGGCTTACACTGTTTCAGATTTGACCGGTGAGAAACTGAGAATACATTTACGCACAGGCATATAAAAATTGTATGACCTGCTTATCAAGGTGTACTATCACTAACATTCCAACATTACTAACATTTCAGTTCTCACAGAAAGTGACTTATATTCAATTAGATCCTATATATACTAACAACTTTAGAAATCCATTAAACAAATACAAAATATCAGTTCATCACTCAATTGTATTGAGCAAAAGAAGAATTACTTAATTTGTGCAATGGCAGGGGATAATAAGGAAATTAATAGGGCTCCTCCGGTTTTACGATTAGTCAGAAGTCACCAGAACAGTGAGTATAGAAAGGAAGAAAGGGCTTCGCACTTGATAGTTTCGCCCATAATCCACATTGAATCCCATATTTTTCTCTTCCAATTATCCACCTTCATTTGATACAAAATAAGACCACTATATCTATTTTAGCTTTGTAGAAGGAACTATAAACCAAACTAACTATATATAAAATAACGTGGATTTGCTATAACCAGTGCTACCACTGCATGCATGGGCTGTCGTTGGATATGGGGAGTTGTTCTAGTAGCTGTCTAGATGAAAGGGAGCAAGAATCATGCGTGTACTTCATGGTGTCATCTCCGTTTATTCACTAATCAGCGAGACATGCATTCCATTCAGCATACTAACCAGCATTGTTGTGTGCAGAAATTCCTTTTTTTTTTTGAAACAACACCTGCTGTGATTTTTATTAATTAAATCACACTTACATCATCAATTAATAAAGGAAAAATAAAACTTGGAGGATCCTCAAACCACACACTAGACTGAGGTCCACACTCTTTAGCTAAAACATGGGCAACCCAGTTTACATTTCTAGGAATATAATAAAATTCTACTTTGGTAAAAGACGTCGCCGGAATGCATATATCTAGGATAATTGGAGCTGAGGCAGTCGCCGAATATCCACCATCATTCACCATATTTATAACTTCCAGACAATCAGATTGCACCATCAGCTTGTTGCAACCTAGCTGATTTGCCAAGTATAGACCAAATCTGATTGCTAAAGCCTCATTCGTTGCAGCATCAATTGCAAACTGTTGGAATTTTGGCCCAAATAGTCTAGCCCATTTTCCATTTCAATAATTCCTAAAAATCCTAGAGGCCCATGTGGCCCATTCATGCAAGGCAAGAGCTGGGACAAATGTTTAGTCCCACATTGCTAGTTGAGTGGAAGTTGGACCAGCTTATAAGGTGATCTCTCCTACCACTTGGTAAAAGGATGAGAAGGAGAAGGAGAGAGTTCCACACGCGCGCTCCTCCTCCTCGCTCGCCTCGCCACGCCACGCCTCGCCTCGCCTCGCCTCGTCACGTCACGACTGCTCAGGAAGAGGCGTTCCAAAAACTTGATACCACTTTCAAGGCTGTCTTGATCAGCATCCTTGGCGACAATATTGTCGATTCATATCTGTCATTTAGCAATGGCAAAGATATGTGGGATGCGCTCGAGAGAAAATTTGGAGTCTCTGATGCTGGCAGTGAACTGTATGTCATGGAACAATTCTATGACTATAAGATGATTGATGACCGCTCCATTGTGGAGCAGGCTCATGAGATACAGTCACTTGCCAGGGAACTTGAGCACTTCACTTGTGTGTTACTGGACAAGTTTGTTGCCGGAGGCATCATTGCCAAACTTCCCCAGTCATGGAGGAATTTTGCTACTTCTCTGAAGCACAAGAGACAAGAGTTCTCCGTGACAGATCTCATTGGGACTCTTGATGTGGAAGAGAAGGCGAGAGCAAAAGACACACGTGCTCGAGGTACCGAGGGAGGTTCTAATGCCAACCTGGTACAGAAAAGGAACTTCCAGCCTCACAAGTTCAAGAACAAAGGCAAGTTTGATGACAAAGGAAAGTTCGATGGAAAGAACAAGGCCTCACAATCCACCAGCTTCAAGAAGAAGACTGATAAGAGGAAAGGTGCTTGTCATGTGTGCGGTGATCCTAATCATTGGGCTCCTGCTTGTCCCAACCGCTTTGACAAGCGCCAGCATGGGAAGAGCAGCAAGACTGCTAATGTTGTCATGGGCGACGTTGAGATGAAAGATGTTGGGTATGGTATATTACCTACTATTCTTTCATTATGTCATTCTCCTGATTGGTGGATTGACACGGGCGCTAATGTACATGTCTGTTCTGATATTTCCATGTTCTCTTCATATCAGGTCAGAGGGACTCAAACCGTGCTGATGGGGAACGGCTCGCATGCTTCTGTTCATGGTGTTGGTACGGTCGATCTGAAGTTCACTTCGGGAAAGACTGTGCGCCTGAAGAACGTGCATCATGTTCCCTCAATAAATAAAAATCTTGTTAGCGGATCTCTTCTGTGTCGAGATGGCTACAAGATTGTATTCGAGTCCAATAAATTTGTAATTTTGAAGTATGGAACCTTTATTGGTAAAGGCTATGAATGCGGAGGCTTGTTCCGCTTATCTCTGTCAGACATTTGTAATAAAGTTGTTAATTATATTTACACAAATTTTGAATCAAATGTCTGGCACTCTCGTCTTTGTCATATTAATTTTGGTTGTATGACGCGGCTAGCCAAAATAAATTTAATCCCTGATTTCTCAACTGTTAAGGGATCTAAGTGCCAAGTCTGCGTGCAAGCTAAACAACCTCGCAAGTCACATACGACTGCAGAAGTGAGAAATTTAACACCACTAGAGCTTATACATTCTGATCTTTGTGAGATGAATGGTGTGTTGACAAAAGGTGGAAAGAAATATTTCATGACTTTGATCGATGACTCTACGAGATATTGTCATGTGTATCTTCTGAAATCAAAAGATGAGGCTTTGAGTTTCTTCAAAATATATAAAGCTGAGGCAGAAAATCAACTTGATCGAAAGATTAAGAGGCTTAGGTCTGATCGTGGTGGAGAGTATTTTTCCAACAAGTTTGATTTCTTTTGTGCGGAACATGGCATAATTCA
Source organism: Avena sativa (assembly GCA_916181665.1). Classification (NCBI taxonomy): domain Eukaryota; kingdom Viridiplantae; phylum Streptophyta; class Magnoliopsida; order Poales; family Poaceae; genus Avena; species Avena sativa. The sequence continues at coordinate 20,978,979 of OV702285.1, forward strand.
TGAGAGGACGCCTCCCTACTCACCCCAGTCAAATGGAGTAGCCGAAAGAAAGAACCGTACTCTAACAGATTTGGTTAACGCCATGTTAGACACATCGGGTCTTTCTAAGGAATGGTGGGGGGAGGCATTATTGACCGCGTGTCATGTCCTAAACCGAGTTCCCACAAAGAACAAAGAAATTACTCCATTCGAAGAATGGGAGAAGAAAAGATTAAAACTCTCTTACTTACGTACTTGGGGTTGTTTGGCAAAGGTTAATGTACCAATCCCCAAGAAGCGCAAGCTTGGACCAAAAACCATTGATTGTGTTTTTCTGGGCTATGCTTTTCATAGCATTGGTTATAGATTCTTGATAGTAAAATCTGAAGTACCTGACATTCATGTCGGTACAATCATGGAGTCGACTGATGCGACTTTCTTTGAGGATATCTTTCCAATGAAGGATAAACCTAACTCATCAAATCCGTAGATACCTAGTTCATCTAATCAGGAATTTGCTATATTCTCTGAACCTACCATTCCGATTGAACACTCTAAAAGTCCTAAGGAGGATGATAATGAAATTCCTAAAAGGATCAAGAGACAAAGGACTGCAAAGTCTTTTGGTGATGATTTCATTGTGTACCTTGTGGATGACACTCCCACTTCCATTTCAGAAGCTTATGCATCTCCTGATGCTGACTACTGGAAGGAAGCTGTTCATAGTGAGATGAATTCCATCTTAGCTAATGAAACATGGGAGATCACTGATCGTCCTTATGGGTGCAAACCTGTAGGATGTAAATGGGTGTTTAAGAAGAAACTAAGGCCTGATGGTACTATTGAGAAGTACAAGGCAAGGCTTGTGGCCAAGGGTTATACCCAAAAGGAAGGTGAAGACTTCTTTGACACTTACTCACCTGTAGCAAGGTTGACCACTATTCGAGTACTACTTTCTCTGGCTGCCTCACACGGTCTTCTCGTTCATCAAATGGACGTTAAGACGGCTTTCCTAAATGGAGAGTTGGATGAGGAAATTTATATGGATCAACCAGATGGTTTTGTAGTAAATGGTCAAGAAAGAAAAGTGTGCAAGCTACTGAAGTCTTTGTATGGTCTTAAACAAGCACCTAAGCAGTGGCACGAAAAATTTGATAAAACCTTAACCGCTGCAGGCTTTGTTGTAAACGAAGCTGACAAGTGCGTATACTATCGCCATGGTGGGGGTGAGGGAGTCATCCTTTGTTTGTATGTTGATGACATACTGATTTTCGGAACCAACCTTAATGCAATTAAGGAGGTCAAAGATTTCTTATCTCGTTCCTTTGAGATGAAGGATCTGGGAGTAGCTGATGTCATCCTGAACATCAAGCTATTGAGAGATGATGATGGTGGGATTACATTGCTTCAGTCCCACTATGTGGAAAAGATCTTGAGTCGTTTCGGGTATAGCGACGTCAATTTTTCTCCTACATTGTATGATCCTAGTGTGTTGCTTCGAAAGAATCGAGGAAATGCTAGAGACCAACTAAGATACTCTCAAATCATTGGCTCGCTTATGTATTTAGCTAGTGCCACGAGACCTGACATCGCCTTTGCTGTAAGCAAACTCAGTCGATTTGTCTCAAATCCAGGAGATGATCACTGGCATGCTCTTGAGAGAGTTATGCGATATCTAAAAGGCACTGCGAGCTATGGCATACACTATACCGGGTATCCAAGGGTACTAGAGGGTTATAGTGATTCAAATTGGATATCTGATGCTGACGAGATAAAGGCCATGAGTGGATATGTTTTCACACTTGGTGGTGGCGCTGTTTCTTGGAAGTCTTGCAAGCAGACCATCTTAACGAGGTCAACTATGGAAGCAGAACTCACAGCACTAGACACGGCCACTGTTGAAGCAGAGTGGCTTCGTGAACTCTTGATGGACTTACCTGTGATTAAAAAACCTATACCCGCAATTCCAATGAACTGTGATAATCAAACTGTGATTATTAAGGTGAACAGTTCTAAGGATAATATGAAGTCCTCAAGACATGTGAAGAGGAGACTGAAATCTGTCAGGAAAATGAGAAACTCCGGAGTTATTGCATTGGATTATATCCAAACATCTAAAAACTTGGCAGATCCCTTCACAAAGGGTCTATCACGCAACGTGATAGAAAATGCATCGAAGGAGATGGGTATGAGACCCACAATTTGAGCTTTCCACAGTGGTAAACCACTCTATGTGATCGGAGATCCCGTGAATTAGAATTGGGAAACAAGCTGTTGGTTAGCTGAGAGGAAAGTATCCCTACTTTAATAAACACCACTCCATATAGATGCAATACTTTCCTATTCTGCATGGCAGGTTGATTTATTATCTTAATGTGTTCTAAGTGGCTTATCCTAAGCAAAGATGTTGTCCTGCAGAACATCTTTTGAAGAACACACCTATATGAGTCTGACTGTTAAAACGTCGCAGTCTATGAGAGTAGGGTGCTCTCTAATAAACTCATGAAAGGTCATGGAGTATGACGTATAAGCTCCACCCGCGGGAAAGTCCCACGGTAGCCCAGTATCGGTCAAGACTTCGTGTGAAGCTAGATTGCAGCAAACTTGCAGTTCAAGGCATAGTCCACTGTACAAGTTGCAACCTAGTGTAGCATAGAATTCTAGGTGGAAGTTCAACTTAACAGTCTCCACTATAGTACCGGTATATAAACAGTGTTTTGGAACCAAAGGCAGATTACATGTGCCTCTGGGATCTGGTGGAGGATTGTTGGAATTTTGGCCCAAATAGTCTAGCCCATTTTCCATTTCAATAATTTCTGAAAATCCTAGAGGCCCATGTGGCCCATTCATGCAAGGCAAGAGCTGGGACAAATGTTTAGTCCCACATTGCTAGTTGAGTGGAAGTTGGACCAGCTTATAAGGTGAGCTCTCCTACCACTTGGTAAAAGGATGAGAAGGAGAAGGAGAGAGTTCCACACGCGCGCTCCTTCTCCTCGCTCGCCTCGCCACGCCACGCCTCGCCTCGCCTCGTCACGACGCGCGCGCGCCGCGGGTTGCGGGAATCGGCCCCGAGCCGAGCTTTATTTTGCCACGCATGAATGGTATATGAACAGATGTACAGAAGCTAAAACGTTTGCTTTGAATGGACTTTTAATACGAGTTAAATGAATACGAATTGAGTGGAGGCTGTCCGGTGGGCTGCCGCCTGTTCGCTTCATCTTCCGTCTGTCTGCCTTCCCCTCTGCGCCTATAAGAGAGAGAGGTCGCGCCTCCTCTCAGTTACACTGCCACACATCCCTGCGCCTCCAGTTCCAGAGCACTGCGCTACCTCCATCTTCCCCATCCCGTCTTGCAGCGTGCACCGCGATCCGGGACAGTAGGCCTCCGAGACCCCGCTGCTTCGAGTCCTGCACGGGAGAAGGGCGATAAGGTTTTTGGGGAGCGCTATCAGCGCGACTACTGGCTTCGTCACGGACTTCCTCACCAGATAGCGACGTCTTCCCCGACATCAGCACCCTCTTCCTCGACGACATGGCCAACGATGGTTCCAACGCCAGCGGTTCCACTTCTGCTACTGCCGTGTACATCTTCTGTCTCAATCTTGTTCTGATCCTATCCAAAGTTTTATGTCTTGCAGTTTGTTTGACTATATGCCTTAATATGTATTCGCTATTTAACATGATTAGTATATTGCTTAATATTCTAGTCATGTTTTATCTAGCGTTTATTATAAATAATTCGCTTGGTAAATTGCTCTATTTCTCAACACAAACTCAATATTGTTATTGCTTGCCGCCAAAAAAATACCCTTGTCATCATGAATAATGGCACCCGTTGCACCTCTCCTTTGATCAGCATGGAAGCTAGCATCGATATTTACAGTGACAAAATCCTCCTTTGCTTTTGCCCAGGTGCTTTCCTTCCCTTTATATTTTGTATCAGTAGCTCGAACAAAGTTGTCCGTTAAGACTTGAATAGACAGGACCGCTTGAGCTAAACTCTGAACTGGTTCACCGTGGACCTTTTGGCGTCGGATCCACCAAATGTACCACGCTGTGGTAATCAATAATTCTCTCATATTGGCATGCATATTATCTGTGGGGTTAATGAACTGTGTGCAGAAATTCCTACTTGGTCTACCCGTCCATGGGAGTTGCATCCTATGTAGACAGAAAATGAAGCGTCCAACCGGGCAACATGTTCAACTTTTATCATACATTTGTTTCATCCAACCAGCCATGCGAGTGGACCAGGTGGGCAAGCATGTTATGCTGCAATCACAATGAAAATAAGATTGGACTAGTTGGCTAACTGTAGTTGTAAGTTAAATTATTTTACATCTCAAAGAAAAAGTTAAATATTTTGTTGCCTTGAGACGGCAGATGATGAAATTGTCTTCCACCTGTATCAAATGTGGTTTTGACTATTTGACAGCCTCTTTACATTTTCATGAGATACTGTGGAAGACTTCATGCTAATTTAGGAAACTAATTTTGGCATTCAGCCTGTTATACAGCGACTATTTAGGTGTACATGCATAGTGGTTTCTCTGTTGTTACTTTGTTAGTATTATTACACTATTACTATTATTGTATCAATGGCACCTGCTTGCGTGACTGCTGATTTATGCCTTTTTTTTTATGTTTTGTGCAGGTTTTTGCCGGAGCGCTTGTTGGTTGTACTAGCATATTTAAGGGAAAATCTGTACTCCTGATATGAGGAATAGTTGCCATCCGCCTTGTACTCGGATTATACTACTTACTTGTATAAGGGACCTTTTTGTGTGCAAAGTATCTTTCGTATGGCCGTGTCAATATCCTTTGCTGGTTATAGCTTTTCCTGTGCCAGTTATAGATGATGGTCTCTAAAAGAGTCATTACCAGGCGTAACATAAATCCATCAGCTCTGGTCTCTGGATGCAATATAGTGTGTATAAAAACTGCACATTCATACTGCTGTAGCAGGTAAAATAGTGAGAAATTAGTGCATACCCAGAAGCATACATTTTTCCCTTGCAGAAATAAAGTTGAAGCCTGAATGCAACTCTGAACAACTATTCTTTTCTTTACGGGCTGAAGAACAAATCTAGTTAGCTAAAGTGACATGGCAAAATCATTACAGTGCAATATAATGATTTTACCTCCTAGTAGAGTGTTTAACTCTGTTTGGCTGAACTTTTAAATAAAAATGAGTTGAGAAAATGAGCCGAACATGTCAACTCGACAACTCATATAGGAGCTTAATCTCATCAAACGCACGTAGCAAGGCCAAGGGACAGGAACGCAGCGATTCCACATAGTCGTGGGGGTTCCCGTCTTATCCCACGGACTCTGTTGTTCCGAGATTCGTGTTGGTTGTTTTTGCAAATACAACATGTACCATGTACGCAATCTTATCCCTATGGGCCCGAAGGTGTACATGTCCACTTCGATCATGTCCCGCACAGCGCCACATCGCACCTCCTCCCGCACCACCGCGTCCCACCCTCTCCCTCCCGATTCGTCCCCTCCTTCCGTCAAACCGCCCAAGCCGCCGGACCCTTCCCCTCTGACGGGATGGAGGTCTGGTGGTGGTGGTGTGGTGTAGGGTGGGGGGGAGACACCGCCAGATCCATTTCCCCCGTCCCCAATTGCTGCCGGATCCGGCCATACCACACCATCCCCGTCCCCTACCGCTGCCGGAGCCGGCGCCATCTTCATGGACTGTTAAGGCCCTGCTCGACCGGGCGGCTGCAAATGTTTTCGATGATTTGTTCTTCAAAAAAGCATCATGCTACAAATTACTTTGTTTCTTGGATTTGTTTCTTCAAAAATTTGTTGTATGATATCAAATATGGAACTTCTACATATTTTGTGGGCGTCAATTTCTGGGGATTGGCTCAGCCAGGGTCCATGGATGGAGATGAATGAGATTGTGTGGAATTAATTATTTTCCTGGAAAGAAATACTAACATAATCAATTATCTTGGTTTTTTTCGTGGGTTTGTTCTTAAAGAAACTGTTTTCATGCAGATCTCGTGTATCATATGTTGAAAAGATAATGTTTGGTCCATATCTCATGTCGTATATGGTGAAAAAATTATTATATTTGCACTAATAATTGCTAACATGTAGTAATTAGTACTGTACTAATTCCTGAAGTGTACAGTTTAAGACTACTGTACAGAATGGGGGCATACTATGTAAAACAGAGAAGGACTTGGTGACAAGAAATAGAAACAGCTTAGGGTGGTTGTTATAAAACAGTTGCACGAATCTCAAAGCAAAACAGAGGAAATGGATGGTTGTTGATAAGCCGGGGACACCCTCATATATGTAGACTTGCATTGCAGCGATTCCACATAGTCGTGGGGGTTCCCGTATTATCTCACGGGCTCTGTTGTTCCGAGATTCGTGTTGGTTGTTTTTGCAAATACAACATGTACCATGTACACAATCTTACCCCTATGGGCCCGAAGGTGGACATGTCCACTTCGATCATGTCCTGCACAGCGCCACACCGCACCTCCTCCCGCACCACCGCGTCCCACCCTGGACAGCCACCCTTCAGCATCCATCCACACTCCGCTCTCCACCATCTTCTCCAAGACGAAGCACGCTTCGTCCACCTTGTTGTCGTCACCTAGCCCTTTCACAAGGTGCCTGATGGTGTGCCCCAGAGGCCTATGCCCGCTCGCCAACATGGAGTTGAGGAACCGTATACCCAGACCGAAGTATCCGTCTCTGCAACACACATCCGCGAGGACGTGGTACGTGGCCGCGGTTAGCACGGCGCTGTCTTTCAGCTGCATCTCCACCAGCTCCTTGTGTGCCTCAGCCACCTTGCCGCCATGATCGCACATGCACTTGATCAGGACATTGTAGCTCGCGTCCTCGGGCTTGAGCCTGCTCCTGCGCATGTCGGAGAGAAGCCCCCTGACGGTGTCGACATCGCCTTTCTCAGCATATGCTTTCATCAGCACGCTGTAGTTGGCCACCTCGGTCTGGCACCCTTGTTACTCCATGTCAAACATCATCTTCCTGGCAGCATCGAGCCGTCCGATATCACAGAGGCCCCGCATCAGCAGGGCGTACTTCACCGCATTTGGCGCCACGCCCCGGCGCATCATCTCGTCCTTGAGCCGCCACGCCCACGCCCCCTTTCAGGCATGCAGCGCCCACTAGCGTGTTGAAGGTGACCACCGTGGGCCAGACGCCGCCGCCGCGACCGAGCATTTCATCGAGCACGACGCGGGCTCCCGCGGAGCCTCCTTGGCACAGACGCCCTTGAGGATGATGTTGTAGGACACCGCGATGGGGCGGATGCCAAGCTTGGCGGCCTGGGCTGGGGAAGGACGAACCAGGCGACGTCCACACGGCTGTTGCAAACGAGGCAGTGGAGCAGCGCATGGAAGGTGGTGTTGGAGTGGGAGCGAAAAGCTGTTATATGTTGATCAGTAAAGGTCAACTTCTGACAATCAGCGCAAGGCCCGTCGCTGGAGGCTTGGACCGAGTGGATCGTCGAAAACCTAGGTTTTCACCAATATATAAACCTTTTGTAAGCCGTCGGCTGAAATAAGTTGCATCTCTAAAAATCTCCGGCGTTGTGTAAACACTCCCTGATATAGTGAAGTTTCGTCGGCGGGCGTCCGTGGTTTTTTTCCTCTTTTTATTGGAAATGTTTTTTCGCGTTAAATCTATATTCTTTTTACTGTAATTTTGTTTTCATTCTTCGTTATTTACTTGTCACGATTATAACAAAAGTCGTGATGACGCGAAAGAAGACGAGTAGCACGGCGTCGGTGCGAGATGCGGCGCCCAGGCGGTCGATGAACGCCGCGAAAAACCGGGCGCGGCGGATGTGGAGCGTGGAGAGGAGCGGGAAAAGGCGCGCAGGGGGCAGGCAGTAGAGGACACAAGAGGCGAATGGGTGGTCGTGGAGGCGGCGCGGCACGGAGAGGAGCACGGCGGCCGCGGCAACTGGAGACGGGAGCGACTTGAGGTGGAGCAGGAATGCGTGCGGGTCCTGTGGGGGACGAGGCTTGTACAGAAGCTTGTTCGGTCCCGACGCTGGTAACGGAAAATCCTTGGACAGTGAACTGTGCTTGAATTTTGCTTGGTTGGATGGTCCGGCTAGTGTGGTGTGGTTGTCGATCTTGCTAAAATAACTGTAAATTATTCAATGGGTGGTGAATGAGGTGGAATTTTTGCTGGGTTGGATGGGATAGTTGGTGTGGTCTGTGATTGTGCTAAAAAAAACTGCAAATTTCTTGGACAATGAAATATGCAAATAATTGTGCGGTAATGTGGTGTGGTGGTTGGCAAGAATATGCTCTCGATTAGACGGTGGTGGAATTTTCCATCAGAAACGTTTGTGCTCCTGATGCTCTAATTCGTGCTCTCTATAGGAGATCAAATGGATGGATTGGTATGCATAGTTAGCCTCTATGGTATCCCACTATTTTGCATATATGAAAAACAAAATCATTTTAAAGCCATTCCATCCATATTTTTGGAAAGCATATTTACCTAGACAGTTTGTTGCAACATTATTATTTAATATTTGCATCTCAATTTATCTAGAAAATGGATGATAATTTGGCCGTTTGAGATATACAATGAGCAGTTGAAATGTGTGAATAGATGTCTATACTACTTTCATGAAAGATGCTCAATTTATATCATTGTTTTGTCCCAAAATCAAAAGAAAATAACTGACCTTTTTATTCTCGTCAATGTTACTTTCTCCGAGCACATTATATCTAGTTGCATGCACAAATACCTTTACATAAGGAACTGCAAAATCTTTGGGACATCGTATAAACACTTAATAACAACCATTATGGTGTAGGTATAAACTTCCAATTGATCTAAGAATAGGATTACCATTCTGATTTGCTTGAATGGCGGCAAGATGAATCGTTGTATTTTAATCTTAATACAACAATGCTATTACATGAGAGATAAACTCTCTGATACTGATGAACCACGATGAACAATTATAATTAAGATAGTGTTATATATATCGAGGTAGCCAGGTAGGGCATCTAAAATGATTTGTTTAACACACCTCCTAGAATGTCAGAATGATAAGACGACTTAACTTATTTGCTGAACTCCTTTAACTTACAAACTGTTCACAACACTAACTAATTTCTCGTACATACTAAATGGAGAAAAGATTCCAAATATATCAACCGAAGCACTAACATATGTATATCAGCATCACCTGCAGTGCTTGAAATTTCATCTTCTTCTCCATAAACATTGTAAACCTTCACATAGTGAACTACAATAACATAGACCATTCAAGTTAAATCAAGCTTAAGCCTAAACAAGGTTTAGGTTTATCATGAAACACCGCACCCCATTTGTAGTGCAGATTGTACAGAACCCTTCTATGAGTAAAGGCGCTCACATGGACCGCCCTCTCAGCATACAAAAAGAAAGCACTGGTACGTCCAAAACGTATCTACTTTTCCGAACACTTTTGCTATTGTTTCTCCTCTAATTTGTGTGATTTGGATACAACTAACTCGGACTGACGCTGTTTTCAGCAGAATTGCTTTGGTGTCTATTTTTTGTGCAGGAAATCAACTTTCAGGAAAAATCCCGGAAAATGTCGCAAAACTCCTATTTTACCAGAAGACTCACGGAGCCAGAAGATGAGACGGAGAAGGGCCATGAGGGGCTCATACCACCTGGTGGCGCGGGCCAGGCCAGGCCGCGCCAGGGGGTGGTGTGGCCACCTCGGGCACCCCCTCGACCTCTCCTTACTCCTACATAAGCCCTCTGACCTAAAAACACAGGGGAGTTCAACGTTTTTTCAGATAGAGTTCCGATGCGCTGCCACCACCAGAAACCGCGATTCGGAACCAGAAACTCCGTTCTGGCACCCTGCTGGGACAGGGAATTAGAGGAGATCATCGCCATCATCATCACCGAAGCCTCTCCATCAACCATCCATGTTTCCCACATCCATGAGTGAGTAATCCCCCGATGTAGGCTATGGGGATGGTAGAGATTGGATGAGACCTATCATGTAATTGCATCAGATTGTTAGGGCTTGGTGCCTAGTATCTTTGTTAGTGCTTTTTGACATTGTTGCAACTTGTTATGCTTAATGCTTGTCACTAGGGCCCGAGTTCCATAATCTCAGATCTGAACATGTTATTGATTCATGATGATAGTATTGTTTATGATCTTACCTGCAAGTTGTTTACACATATTATTGTCCGGAACCAAAGTCCCAAAATGACAGAAATTGGGATAACCGGAGGGGATGGCTGTGATATGAGGATCACGTATGTTCACGGAGTGTTAATGCTTTGCTCTGGTACTCTATTAAAAGGAGTACCTTAATTGCCAGTAGATTCCCTTGAGGCCCCGCTGCAATGGGCTGGCAGGACAAAAGATGTTGTGCAAGTTCTCATTGCGAGCACATATGACTATATATAGAATACATGCCTATGATTATTTAGTGCTTGGATGATTTACCTTATTTATCTGCAAATGCCCTAAATCTTGATATTACATGAATAGTCTTGTCCATGCAACGCCCGTCCATCCATCGCTATGCCTACCGCACTCAAATCCTGCTATTTGCTACTATTGTTACTACTGTCTTTATTGTACTACTGTTGTTACTTTGCTATTGCTACTACAAAACTGTTGCTACTGATAAACTGTTGTGAGCAAGACTATTTCCAGGTGCAGCTGAATTGACAACTTAGTTATTAAGGCTTATAAATATTCTTTGGCCCCTGTAACATCCCAGCATTTAGGAACCTAACGAAGGGTAGATTTAGGATTATGTATTGTTGCATGCATCTATTTGTGAAAAGGTAGGTAAAATTTTCGCCAAATAAAATCTTAAGTGATCAATGTTTCTTTCTTACTTTAAGATTAGGTTTAGACTTAAAGGAGGATTGTTATAAACTTTGATGTGATCTTAAAAGAATTATGTGTGTTTTGAAATGGGTTTAAATTTAAAGAAACTTAAGTGTTTGAATAATAATTTGAATGATTTTTATATAAGATTTGAATCTTAAATTAATTAAGATATAGGTAGTATAACTTAAATCTTAAAACAATAGAAATTACGAAATTTATTTTCATATTATAAAGACATAAACAAGTTACAACAGAATAAAGAATAAGAATATTCTTTATTAATAATAATATAATCTTTATTACAATTGAATAAAATAAAGATTACAAGAACTATAAAAGAAAAATTACAAAGGATTAAGAAAATTACATCTACTAATTATCCTATATCTAAAACCTAAATTAAATCTTCATCTTATCTTTGAACCTGCAAAACAAAGATTAAACAGAAATAAAACAAGATTAGTGTTAGTATATATTTCTCTCAGATATGTCAGTGAGGTGCACTTGACAATCTCATCATTGAGAAATGTTAAAGAGGGGCAAGTTTCACCAAATATTAAAGATTTCATCATTCATAAATTCACAGCCAGAATGAAAATGACAGCCAAAAAGGGACCAATTCACCAGCCAAGGTAAAAGTAGATTGGTAATAGTAAGTTCAAATTTTCTGAACCTATCCATATGAGCATAGCAGGCACACAGGCTGCACACACACAACATGCAAAAGGGTGAGCTGTCGACCTCACAAGCACAGCCAGCACAACAAAACCACAACACAGCTGTGGGGAAGCACCTCAGTGCCTCACTACACCACACCACAGCACAGCCAGGGTGAACAACAAGTAAACCAATAACAACAGCCAAACCAACCACCCAGATTAACCCAAACATCACCAGGATGGTGACATAAGAAGAGGGATGAATCTGGTGGAAAGCAAGGTCAAGCCTAGGAGCTAGGAGGAGCAGGAAAGCTCCAGATCAAGCACAGGATTCCAGCAAAACCAGATCAAGATCATCACCAACTTACTCCACAAATATTAGTTTTTGTGGTGAGTTTCATAAAACCTTCACATGATCTAATCATCTTATTCAGAGAAAGCATGTGTTTTTTTATAAAACAAACCCTCAGAAAGCACCCAAGTGGGGTGAATCCATCATAGGGATTTCTGAAACTCTAAAGGCAAACAACAAAGTACCAAAGATCCAACCAGAGCTCAGAGTAACATCCTTGCTCTGGTTGTCAAACCATATTCTACAATTCAATCATACGTATACCTATGATCTATTTCTAAGCACATCCCTAAAGGAAGGGTAGCACCTTAGAAACAAATATTTGGGATCCATAGATTGATCAAGCTCACTACCATTTTTTCCAAGCTTTGATTCAATAAAGAATAGTTGGTACCACTACCAGGACTATCTAGATGAACCAACTAGATAAGATTTGAATCCCTAAGCCTCAGACCAACATCATTGTTCATAGGGAATTCAGATAAGAGCATCTCTATTTATCTTTCAAAGCCAAGATTGTCTCAAGCATAAACTAACCAAATCCATGGTTTAGAATTAAACTTGTGTGCCATACATGATGGTGTCATAAGAACAATCCAATATGAATCAGGAAAAGCAGTAAATCATCATAGATTCAGAAAATCAACTAACTAATCATTTTCCTGTTAAAAACAGGAATCATAACTAGAATATTCCTATAATACACTTCACTATTTGAGATCATGCCACATGTTAATTTCCAACCTAACAGCACTAAGACAGTAGCTGTATCTTATCATAATCATGACCATGAATCAAATAAACAGTGGAAAGCTATCAAATCATTGGCTTTACCAAGCATGTTTCCCAAACAACAATATCATCTGAATCAGATGCAATCTAAGCATCAATTCATCTAGTAAGCCACCAGAAACATCATATATCATTTTAAGCAACAAGCCTCAGGCCAATAAGCATTCAACATGTGTATAGACCATCCAAACATGAATCAATTCATCTAGTACATGAACAAGCACACCACAGGAACCCTAAAGGGATAATCATCCTAATCTGAATCAGACAGTAGCCAGAGAGGACACTGCTAACATCTAGCATCGAATCAGCAAGCACAGAGAGCACCATGAGAGAAGAATCAAACTCACCATAGGTCCTCGCTGAAGGATAGAAGAGGAAGCAGGGGCCGACGACCATGGCGGCACGGGGAGCACCCCAGAGGGGGCGCTGCAACCCACACAGCGCCACGGCAACGACCCTGATCACGCCTGGAGTAGCAGAGCATCACCTCGACGCACGATGACCACGACAGCACTTGAATCCATGCCAACCCCCAAACCCTAGGGTTCGGGACGGCATCGATCCATCGCAGGAGAGCCCTAGGCTCGAATCCAATTGGATAGAACGAGCGGGCGTCGTCGACAACCCCCTAATGCACCACGGCGGCGACCAGAACGGCCGACGGCGGCGGGAATCATCGGTGGCGGCATCGTCGGCCACAGGGTCGAGGTCAGAGGAGGAGAAGATGAACTCGCGCGAGAGAGAGAGAGGCAGTGAGGAGTGGGCCGAGCTGGGCCAGACCCTTCGGGGTGGCTCTTTTGTCTAGTACTAGTGGGCCAACAGGGCCCAATAAGAATAACCAGCCCAGAAACAATTTCAGGCCTGTTTTAATAAAAAGAAAAAGACCAAAATACCCCTGGACTTAATAAAATTCTTGAAAATAAAATAAAAGTCCAAAAATTATAAGTAAAATATTTTTGGATTCACAAAAATCCAAACTACCCAATAAATTAAAAATATAAAATTTTAAACATTTAAATTTTTATTAGGAATTTTGTAAATTATATATTCCTTATGGAATTTTCAAAAAATATTGAAAGGTGATAAAATTAATTAAAATTCACTTTCATTATGTATTAATATGGTAGTATTTTAGAAAAATAATAAATAAATATTTAATCACCATTCTTAATGTATAATTGATAATTCCTAAAAGGATTATTAAATCAATAAAAATCAAATAAAAGTGAAATAAAATAAAATAATTCAATATATGTTATAAAATATTAAAAAGTAATATTTATAAATCCTTTATTACTAAAAAGGAACTTTTTGGGGTAAGTGCATATAAAATTAAACAATGCATTACATTACTTGCATGATCATTTTGCTTCTTTAAATATTGTCCTTACCGGGCAATAATGATGTTTTTGTAGAACTAGAAGCTCAAGGTCCAGTGCAAGCATCAGACTTCACTACCTTGCCATCACAAGGCAAGTTCACACTTGCTCATGTCCTTTGAAGAGTCTTTATCAAAGTATTTGCAAATTGTGTGTTATCATATATATTATAAAAGAAAGAAAATATTATTTTTCCAAATAAAGAAATTAGAGATATCATCCTAAGTGGTGATATGATGGAGCAATAGAACTTAGAGTTCTACTTGCAACAATGATGATCAAGTAGGGACTTAATAACCCCTGACATCAGTGATTCTAGGGCCGTATATTACGCGTTAGCCATGAGATTTGGAATGGGACAGAGAAGTCAGCTGTATCTTGTACCTCTCGCATGAAGCCGGATATGCAGGTCGTGGCTGTTATCCTCGTAGCGTGCATATGAATTGGTAATTCGTAAAGGATATGCAGCATATGGGTGGGAACCCTCAACGTCCCACGATAGTTCTGGCATCTAACGGTTTGTACAAACCATTGTCGTAATTCATTATGTGGGCATGGTGTACACCAAGGAGGCATGCGGGGTCACGAAGGGGGCAGTGATTGGCTTGGACCAACTACTGGGCCCCACATCATGGAATTGTGGACGGGAAAGTACGCCCGGTTGTGCAACAAGGAGTTGATCTCTCATGGGTAAAGTAACGCACCTCTGCAGAGTGTAAGAACTATAACTTGTTACTCCCTGTTCCGGGAAGGAGCTAAGAACGCAGCAGGAAAGGAACTCCATGAAAGTTCTAGTCAACCTGTGAAGGCTGATTGTCATAGTTTTTCAGAATAAAATCAATCTTTGAAGAAAGATTTACAAAAACTGCATAGTGCCAAGGATTTATAATCCGAGGTGGTAGTTAGAGCATCAAACTTCCCACCTTGCATATACTGAACTTGTTGGTTTACGTTGTTACTCATTCTTTCCTTTGATCCCTTGCTTAGAATTCGAGGATTCCGAAGACGTGCCAATGTATGCAGCCGAATGCCAAGAAGACGTGTTCTACAAGGAACCCGATCTATCCGGAGGAGTTGAAGGCGTGGACTACGAGATCCGTTACGGTGTCGATGAGAACGAGTCCACTTAAGGGTCTAGTTAGTAGTAACCAACGGAGCCGAGCAACATGAACTCTATAAAATAAGCTGTTGAGCCCCACTCCTAGTCGGAGTTGTTACTTTTAACTTTCCGCTGAACATCTTATATTTTGGTTTGTAAGTTAGATCTTTTGGAAGTCTTGAACTTCCGGTATTGTAATAATAATAATGTGTGTACCTTTGTAATATGGACCCGCAATGTTTCTGTTGTACCAGTCTGAGGGATGTGATATTTACGGAACGGTGTTCTGTGGATGTCATGTCAACGACTATAGTGTACTACACATGCAGTGGTATGCTGAGTCACCGCAGTTGGTATCAGAGCAAATTGCTTTGACCTTAGGTTGGAAACCTAGTTAAGGGTATTACATGTAGGAGATTTGGCAACGATAAAGAATTCTCTAAAAGTAATATAATGGGTATTCAAATGAGATTATTCTGTTATATATTTTAGTGCGATAATTCTTTATTATGATGCAATATATTATTGGATACTAATTAAAATTATTTTTCCGATATACAGAGATATGGCACCAAAGTTTCCAAAACAGACTTTGGTAAGGAAAGAGGAGACTCTTGATGATTATCAAGGATCATTTACAGACCAACTTCGTCAACTTTTAAAGCTTTTTAATTGTCCAACTAGAATCCCAGTGAACACCATCACTTATCTTGATGGCCGGATGTTATCCAAGTATCGTGTGAGTATCCAACTTCCAGAGAAGCTTGGATTGTACCACGATCTACCCATAGGAAGGTAGGAGTCATGTAGCAGCCTATCATGTTGCTGTTGTGGAGGCAATAGCTAATATCCGGGAGCAGAAAACCAAGGAGCTAGAAGGTAGCACATTTTCTGTGATACCTCATGATTCTATAGACTCGGAGCCTATACCGGATCATCTTAATTTGGTTAAGAAGTATCCTAAGTTAGCTTCCAAGTTTATGGACAGATACCGGACACTCGTTGCATCTTTTTATAAGACTCATCAAGTGATTGTTGAAGACAAAATTGACATGTTAGAGGATCTAACTGATCTGGAAAGGAGGAAGCAGTTAGCATTCCAGTTAGAGAAAGAAGCAAGTAGTAGTGCAACACCTATCTTTAAGGATATACATATAGATCCGGAATCTTTTGCACCACATCCTTACTCACCAAGACCTGAACCTACATATGATCCTACTATAGATATGCGGTATGCAGTACCACAGGGCTCAGAGGATGGTTCTGAATCAGAACTTCCTATTGAGAACTCGGATGGATGGAGAATGGGATCATATAATGGATCTCATGAACACCAGATCTCCACGGATGGTTCTGACAGAAATGTTGGACAATCTAGTTGGATGGGTGCAAGAATGAATCCTAATAACAGAAGTAGAAATACCATGTCAATAGATGATCAGGATGAAGAAGAAGATCCTGAGGAAAGAGTGTTTGAATCATCAACATCTTCTCAAAGCCCAGGGAATATACATTATCCAGTATTCAATTATCTTGTCCACGAGAGCACCTGGGGAGCAGCAGGATCTGCGTATCCTGGTGACAACTCTAGAGATGAAGCTCAGGAGATGCAGGCTGGAGATAATGTTGAATATGTTTCTGAAGACTTTTCAGCTGAGCTGGAGGGAGTCAATGTGCTCAGGTTGAGTAATGACTCAGGTCCTGACACTTCAGATACAGAGTATGTTCCTTCTGGAAGGCCATTTGTTCCACAAACTGTGCGACGAACAACACGTCATCACAGTTGGACATCAGGCATGTACGATGAGCGTAGTTACTATTAGAAAGAGACAACTAGACAGTAGTATCAAGCACTGTGTATTGTACTCTAGAAATAAGGTAGTTTTGTAAAATACCAATATGGTATATGTTGTAATGACTTTGTATCATTATGATATTATGTAAATATGTAAAATGCATATTTGGATTTTCTTTGGATCTTCATTGTGTGACTAGTTCTATGCGTAAAGTCGAGCTCAGAACACATGTGCATGATGTAATTATGAGTATTCGCTTTATGTTGCAAGACTAGGGGGCCATGGATACAGGTGTAGAAATGGAAACTGAGCAGCAGCGGATGGATCGTGAGGCCAAGGAAAATGCCGATGCTGATACAGCAAATCAAGGAGCATTACCACCACCACCAATGAGACCGTTAATGGAGCAGAACTTTATGCAATACATGCAAATGATGCAAGAGAACTAGAACAAGTTTATGGAGGAGTTGCTAGGGCGAGCAAATCAGAGGGCACCTGAAGGTGGAGGAGTGAGTTTATCTGATTTCCAGAATGCAAGACCGTTACCTTTTGCATCAGCTCCTGAACCAATGGATGCAGAAGACTGGCTAGAAGATACTGAAAGGAAGCTGAAAACTGTAGGTTGCAATGATGAGGAAAAATTGAGGTATGCAACTCATCTGCTGACTGGACCTGCAACATCTTGGTGGGAAAATCATTTAGCCATGCAACAACCAGGAAGGGAGTTTACCTGGGAGGAGTTCAAGTAGAGATTCCATGAATATCATGTTCCGGAAAGTGTTATGGAGTTGAAGCAGAGAGAATTTGAGGAGCTTCAGCAAGGATATACTAGTGTCATGAAGTACATCCGGGAGTTTAGCGAACTATCTCGTTATGCTGAGGAGGATGTTAACACTGAAGAGAAGAGGAAGAAACGTTTCTTGCGTGGATTAAATCCGTTTGTAAGGATGCAGCTAAGGTTATCCAATAAGCAAACTTATCAGCAGTTGTTGGATGCAGCCATTACTTTTGAAGATGATTACAAGAATGTCCAAGAGGATCGGAGGAAGAGAGCCAAGAAGGAAACCAAGAGAATTTAGGCAAGCAAACCTAAACCTAACCTGGAGTTCAAACCCCGGAATAGGAATTATGGCAACAACAACAATAACAATTACAAGGGCAGTGGTGGAAATCAATCTAATCCGAGAAGGAATGTTATCTATAACAACTGTGGAATTCCAGGGCATTTCCATAGGGAGTGCAAAACGCCTATAGATCTGTTACGGTTGTGGTCAGAAGGGGCATATCAAGCCGGATTGTCCGAGCAAACCACCGGGTGGATGGCCTACCAAGGGAGGAGGAGAAGCCAGTGGAGGAAATGGACAGCCCAATAAAGGAGGAAACAATGGCAAGAACAATAATGGCAAGAGAAACCGACCTACCGGAAAACTGAACTGTGCAACCCTCGAGGAGGTGGATAAATTCGGAGCATGCAGTGATAGGTACGCTCAATATCCTTACCAATCCCGACAAAGTTCTATTTGATACTGGTGCAACTACTTCATTCATTTCTAAAGAATTCTGTGATAGGTTCGGGATTAGAAGGGCAACGTTAGAACGTCCTATGACCGTAGTTACGGCAGGAGGGAATGTGATTGTACGCCACATAAAAAAAGATCAGGTTATCTCGATCTGTGGTTGTACATATTTCGCAGACCTTTATGTGATTCCTTTGAAGGGAATTGCAGTAGTGCTGGGGATGGATTGGATGATGGAACACGGAGCTCGGATTAATTGTGAGGAGAAAACTGTCTCAATCAAAACTCCAAGTGGAGCAAGGATAGTTTACCAGGCAGATAAACACAGTCATATCATGGTGGATCTGCAGTTGAATTCAATGAAGGAAGTTAAATTAGAAGAAATTCCTGTAGTTAATGAATTCCAAGATGTTTTCCCAACGGAATTACCAGGAATGCCACCAGACCGGGAGATAGATTTCACCATTGACCTAATACCTGGTACAGCACCAATAGCTCAGGCACCATATAAAATGGGACCCAATGAGTTGAAAGAACTCAAGGAGCAAATTGATGAGTTAGCAAGAAAAGGATTTATTCAGGAAAGTATATCTCCATGGGGAACACCAGTAATCTTTGTGGATAAGAGAGATGGCGGAAGACGGATGTGTGGTGATCATAGAAATCTGAACAACGTGACGATCAAGAACAGGTATCCTTTACCAAGAATTCAAGATTTGTTTGATCAAGTGAAAGGAGCTGGAGTATTTTCAAATATCGATTTAAGATCTGGATACCATCAAATAAAAATCAAGCCGGAAGATGTTCCAAAAAACAACATTTGTCTCAAGATATGGACAACATGAGTATCTGGTGGTACCATTTGGTTTGACCAATGCATCGGCAATATTCATGAATCTGATGAACAAGATCTTCATGCCATATTTGGATAAGTTTATCATCGTCTTTATTGATGATATTCTGATATATTCCAAGGATAAGGAAGAGCATGCTGAACATTTGAGAATAGCATTGCAGACTTTAAGAGAACATAAGCTTTATTCTAAGTTCAGTAAGTGTGAGTTCTGGTTAGATGAGGTAGAATTCCTCGGTCATGTGATCAGTAAAGATGGGATTGCTGTGAATCCATCTAAAGTCTAGTCGGTACTAGAGTGGACTGCACCAACCAATGTGAAACAAATTCGAGGTTTCCTAGGAATGGCTGGTTATTATCGGAGATTCATTGAAGGTTTCTCCAAAATAGCTGGACCAATGACCAAATTATTAAGGAAGAATACACCATTTAAGTGGGATGAGAAGTGTGAAGCAAGTTTCCAAGAGTTGAAAACGAGATTAACCACAACTCCAATCTTAGCAGTTCCTGAAACAGGGAAGGATTTCACAGTATACTGTGATGCATCTAAAGAAGGTTTGGGTTGTGTATTAATGCAAGATCAGAAAGTAATTGCTTATGGTTCAAGACAATTGAAACCACATGAAGTCAACTATCCAACTCATGATTTAGAGTTAGCAGCAGTAGTTTTTGCACTGAAAGGATGGAGGCATTTTCTTTATGGAGCCAGATGTGAGTTATACACTGACCATAAAAGTCTCAAATATTTCTTCACTCAAAAGGAATTGAACATGAGACAAAAGCGTTGGTTGGAATTAATCAAGGATTATGATCTAACAATCAATTACACCCTAGGAAGAGCAAATGTTGTAGCAGATGCTTTAAGCAGAAAGAGTGCAGATATTCATCCTAGCAACAGAGAGTTACCAAAAGAGTTACAAATGGACTTGGAAAGATTAGAACTTCAATTCATCAGGACAGAGGTTCTTGGAGGATTAGCGACTATGCAGGTAGTTGCAGAACAAGACAGTGATCTTAAGCAATAAATTTTTAGACGTCAAGAAGAAGACCCTTTTATTGCAGAGGAAATTCGGAGGATATCTCAAGGGCAAAAAATCAATTTTTCGCCTTGGAGATTATGGATCTTTATGGTTCCAAGATCGTTTATGTGTTCCAGATGTGACCGAGATCAGAAATGTCATACTCAAAGAAGCACATGCTACCCCATATTCTATACATCCAGGGAGTACTAAGATGTATATGGGTTTAAAGGAACTATTCTGGTGGAATAACATGAAAAGAGATATTGCTAAATATGTATCTGAATGCCATACTTGTCAAAGGGTGAAAGCTGAACATCAAAATCCAGCAGGACCATTACAACCCCTAAAAATTCCTGAATGGAAATGGCAGGAAATAGGCATGTATTTTATCATAGGATTACCTATGACACCAAAAAAGAAGGATATGATATGGGTAATAGTGGACAGACTCACTAAGAGTGCACATTTTATTCCAGTGAATCAAAAAGATAATGCCGAGAAGTTAGTTGAAGTATATGTCAAAGAGATAGTAAGAAAGCATGGAGTACCCAAGAAGATAGTAACTGATAGGGGATCAGTGTTTACTTCAGCATTTTGGAAGCAATTGCATGAGGCACTTGGTTCAAAGTTAGATTTTAGCACGGCATATCATCCTGAGACAGGAGGTCAAACTGAAAGAACAAATCAAATACTAGAAGACATGTTGAGGGCTTGTGCACTAGATTTTGGAGGAACATGGGAGGATCACCTACCATTGGCAGAATTTTCTTATAACAATAGCTATCAGAGTAGTCTAAAGGCAGCTCCATATGAGGTTCTATATGGAAGGAAGTGTAGATCACCAATATGTTGGTATGAACCTGGAAGCAACAAAGAATTTGCGCCAGACTATATCAAGGAGAGACAAGACATCATTGATAAGGTCAGGGATAGACTGAAAATAGCCCAGAGCAGGCAGAAAAGTTATGCGGATCAAAGCTGAAGATCATGGCATCCAGAAGTAGGAGATATGGTCTATTTGAAAGTAAGTCCAATGAAAGGAGTAAAAAGGTTCGGAGTTAAAGGGAAATTAAGTCCAAGATATATCGGACCATTCAAGATACTGAGCCCAAACAGAACTATAGCTTATGCTTTAGAGTTACCATCAAGACTGGCTCAAGTGCATAATGTTTTTCATGTGTCACAACTTCGCAAATGTTTGAAAGTTCCAGAGGATGCAATAACACATCAAGAGATAGAACTACAAGCATACCTGACTTACATTGAAAAGCCCTGCAAGATTCTGGAAGAGAATTGGAAAAGATTGAGGAATAGGGCAATCAAATATTGCAAGATACAATGGGAACATCACCCTGAAAGGGAAGCCACATGGGAGAAGGAAGATGATTTAAGAAAAACTTATCCAGAACTATTCAGGTACATCTCCAACAAACTTCGGGACGAAGTTTAATTTAAGGGGGGAAGTCTGTAACATCCCAGCATTTAGGAACCTAACGAAGGGTAGATTTAGGATTATGTATTGTTGCATGCATCTATTTGTGAAAAGGTGGGTAAAATTTACGCCAAATAAAATCTTAAGTGATCAATGTTTCTTTCTTACTTTAAGATTAGGTTTAGACTTAAAGGAGGATTGTTATAAACTTTGATGTGATCTTAAAAGAATTATGTGTGTTTTGAAATGGGTTTGAATTTAAAGAAACTTAAGTGTTAGAATAATAATTTGAATGATTTTGATATAAGATTTGAATCTTAAATTAATTAAGATATAGGTAGTATAACTTAAATCTTAAAACAATAGAAATTATGAAATTCATTTTCACATTATAAAGACATAAACAAGTTACAACAGAATAAAGAATAAGAATATTCTTTATTAATAATAATATAATCTTTATTACAATTGAATAAAATAAAGAATACAAGAACTATAAAAGAAAAATTACAAAGGATTAAGAAAATTACATCGACTAACTATCCTATATCTAAAACCTAAATTAAATCTTCATCTTATCATTGAACCTGCAAAACAAAGATTAAATATAAATAAAACAAGATTAGTGTTAGTATATATTTCTCTCAGATATGTCAACGAGGTGCACTTGACAATCTCATCATTGAGAAATGTTAAAGAGGGGCAAGTTTCACCAAATATGAAAGATTTCATCTTTCATAAATTCACAGCCAGAATAAAAATGACAGCCAAAAAGGGACCAATTCACCAGCCAAGGTAAAAGTAGATTGGTAATAGTAAGTTCAAATTTTCTGAACCTATCCATATGAGCATAGCAGGCACACAGGCTGCACACACACACAACATGCAAAAGGGTGAGCTGTCGACCTCACAAGCATAGCCAGCATAACAAAACCACAACACAACCGTGGGGAAGCACCTCGGTGCATCACTACACCACACCACACTACACCACACCACAGCACTGCCAGGGTGAACAACAAGTAAACCAAGAACAGCAGCCAAACCAACCACCCAGATTAACCCAAACATCACCAGGATGGTGACATAAGGAGAGGGATGAATCTGGTGGACAGCAAGGTCAAGCCTAGGAGCTAGGAGGAGCAGGCAAGCTCCAGATCAAGCACAGGAGTCCAGCAAAACCAGATCAAGATCATCACCAACTTACTCCGCAAATATCAGTTTTTGTGGCGAGTTTCATAAAACATTCACATGATTTAATCATCTTATTCAGAGAAAGCATGTGTTGTTTTATAAAACAAACCCTCAGAAAGCACCCAAGTGGGGTGAATCCATCATAGGGATTTCTGAAACTCTAAAGGCAAACAACAAAGTACCAAAGATCCAACCAGAGCTCAGAGCAACATCCTTGCTCTGGTTGTCAAACCATATTCTACAATTCAATCATACATATACCTATGATCTATTTCTAGGCACATCCCTAAAGGAAGGGTAGCACCTTAGAAACAAATCTTTGGGATCCATAGATTGATCAAGCTCACTACCATTTTTTCCAAGCTTTGATTCAATAAAGAATAGCTGGTACCACTACCCGGACTATCTAGATGAACCAACTAGATAGATTTGAATCCCTAAGCCTCAGACCAACATCATTTGTCATAGGGAATTCAGATAAGAGCATCTCTATTTATCTTTCAAAGCCAAGATTGTCTCAAGCATAAACTAACCAAATCCATGGTTTAGAATTAAACTTGTGTGCCATACATGATGGTGTCACAAGAACAATCCAATATGAATCAGGAAAAGCAGTAAATCATCATAGATTCGGAAAATCAACTAAATTCGTAGAGGATATGCAGCATATGGGTGGGAACCCTCAACGTCCCACGATAGTTCTGGCATCTAACGGTTTGTACAAACCATTGCCGTAATTCATTATGTGGGCATGGTGTACACCAAGGAGGCATGCGGGGTCGCGAAGGGGGTAGTGATTGGCTTGGACCAACTATTGGGCCCCACATCATGGAATTGTGGATGGGAAAGTACGCCCGGTTGTGCAACAAGGAGTTGATCTCTCATGGGTAAAGTAGCGCACCTCTGCAGAGTGTAAGAACTATAACTTGTTACTCCTTGTTCCGGGAAGGAGCTACGAACGCAGCAGGAAAGGAATTCCATGAAAGTTCTAGTCAACCTGTGAAGGCTGATTGTCATAGTTTTTCAGAATAAAATCAATCTTTGAAGAAAGATTTACAAAAATTGTATAGTGCCAAGGATTTATAATCCGAGGTGGTAGTTAGATCATCAAACTTCCCACCTTGCATATAATGAACTTGTTGGGTAACGCTGTTACTCATTCTTTCCTTTGATCCCTTGCTTAGAATCTGAGGATTCCGAAGACGTGCCAATGTATGCAGCTGAATGCCAAGAAGACGTGTTCTACGAGGAACCTGATCTATCTGGAGGAGTTGAAGGCGTGGACTACGAGATCCGTTATGGTGTCGATGAGAACGAGTCCACTTAAGGGTCTAGTTAGTAGTAACCAACGGAGCCGAGCAACATGAACTCTATAAAATAAGCTGTTGAGCCCCACTCCTAGTCGGAGTTGTTACTTTTAACTTTCCGCTGAACATCTTATATTTTGGTTTGTAAGTTGGATCTTTTGGAAGTCTTGAACTTCCGGTATTGTAATAATAATAATGTGTGTACCTTTGTAATATGGACCCGCAATGTTTCTGTTGTACCACTCTGAGGGATGTGATATTTACGGAACGGTGTTCTGTGGATGTCATGTCAACGACTATAGTGTACTACACATGCAGTGGTATGCTGGGTCACCGTAGTTATTGCCATAAGCGGTTGCGGAGGTGATAAAATTTATGGATGCACTGCCCACATATAATTATTTTTCTCTAACAATTACATGAGTACTTTATTACTATCTATTATTTACATTAGATGTTTTGCAGAGCTACTGGTGAAAACCGAAGACCCTAGGCCCTCTCTCTCTCCATCGACAACAACAACAAGATCACAAACTCCTGGTCCGGTGAAAACGCAATAGGAATTCTAAAACTCTCGAAGGTCCGTTAAGGTAATCTCACTTTGCTTTCTGCTTCCCGAGGATTCGATAAACCTAGGTCTACTAGGGAAAAAGAGCCATACTACATCCGTAATCCGGATCGAAGGTATCAGTGGCTTCTGATCATCAGATATGTCTCCCTATCGAGGTTGTCAAGGGCCAAAAGAAGGGTGGGTGGGTGTGGAAGAAGATCGATGGAGTCGAAACGGATCTGACCGCTCCCGGCCATTTAGTTGCTGCTTGGTGATGAAGGATCCGCCAAATTCATGATTCCAACACCCAAGTTTCCCATAGACGGCGTCAATTGACGAGGATAACCTCGTCAATACCCATTGTTATGGACTTAGGGTTTCGGGGAAAGAGGAGCGTTGGTGATTTCATTGGCTGATCATACAAACGAGGGAGTCGATAAATGTCTGATTATTGTCAAAGATGATTACATAGTTGCCGATTCATTGGATGCAATCTAACTCATGGCAGGTTGTGGTTTGCTGAAAGCTATGGTGCCCCTCCCTCGGCTCGTCCCGGCCTTTATATGAGAGGCTAGGTCCCAGAGCTAAGTTCTGGTCGGTTACAAGTTGGAATCATGACTCCACTACTATGTCGGTTTATACATATACCTTGATCTCCATGTCCGGTTCTTGGGCTTCAGATGCTTATAGGACTCGTGGTTTCTTGTAGGCTTCATGGGCCATAACTTAGGTAAGTACCAGGTATACCAATCACGGGAACCCAATAAGTCATACCCATGTCAGTAGTGTCTCCAAGAGGGCGAGCGATGATGGTGAGGGTAGTGCCTCCAAGAGTCTCAGGTAAGGGCTTTGAAGGTTGGGCACTTCCATAATCAAGTTGGTCCAACCCATTTCGATCTTGGCACCTGGGTTGGACTTGCTCCCTTTACATATGGCTTCAAGCCTTTCCTTGGCACTGTCCCGAGGACGACTGTGATGAAGACCAACACTGGATGCAACTGGATGGTGAATCTCAGGGATGTTAGCGGCAAGGTTTTCCTTGACCAGGGGTGTCCTAGCTTCATCATTGCCCACCAGATTAAGATCGGGTACTTTCTGGCCTTTAAGATGATGAAGGGTACCAGAACAAGTCACCATCTTTGACTACAACATGTGCAAAGTGATCAAGAAGTGTCTTGAGCATGATCCAGCTCTTGACATGATAGATGAGTAGAATGTTCTCACTATAGTGTAATAAGTTTGTGTTTGCTGTGAACTATTATGGTGACCCAGCATACCACTGCATGTTGTAGTATACTATAGTCGTGGACATAACACTCACGGAACACCATTCCGCAAATATTACATCCTCAGAGTGGTACAACAAAAACAAAGTGGGTCCACAAGCATACATTATTATTATTACATCCAAAACTTACACAACGACTTCGAGACCCTCTTAGGTCCATAGAGGTATCCCGATGACTCAGGGCTAAACTATAATAACTCTGAGAACAAGATAAAGAAGCAAACTAAACTTTAAGGTTTATACGAGATTTAATATAGATAGAGGATAGAGTTCTATGCTACTAGACTTGATCACTATATATGATACATCTACACTTCAAATACTTCGTTCTCCATCCCATAGATGCTTTCGTAATTGCCCCCTTCGACACTTCCAGATACTTTTGGTTCTTCATAGAGGAATTCTTCTTGGTCTTCAATTGGATATAGTATTTCCTCTTCCTGACCTTTAATGTCTTCAGAATCTAGCAAGGGTTAATAAGATACGTTTAGCACGAGCGTACTCAGCAAGTTCACTAAAAAGTAGTGTTTGATGCACTAGAACTACAGCCACAAACCATAGGTCGTAGGCAATGTAGGTTTTCGAAAACATTTCTTCAAAGGTTGCTTTTATTCTGAAAAGCTATGTCCGTCAGCCTTCACAGGTTTACCAGAACTTTCGTGGAGTTCCTTTCCTGCCGTGTTCGCAGCTCCTTCCAAGAACAAGGAGTAACAAGTTACAGTTCTTACACTCTACAGATGTGCGTTACTTTACCCATGAGAGATCTTAGCTTTGTTGCACATCCGGGTGCGTATTCCCATTCATACTTCCTTGGTATGAGGCCCAGACTAAGATCCAAGCCAATCACTGTCCTTCTCCGTGACCCCGCATACAGCACAACTGTTGTATGCCTAGAGTCAAGGTAGACTTTTCCTCGTATAATACGGCTATACCTTAGTCTGATACACACAACAACCCTTAACACTATAAATCTGTCTTTTGTAAACCCAGATCCACGGTAGACTTTTCCTCGTATAAAACGGCTATACCCACGATCTGCAACTTACAAAACGCCCAGAACAGTGTCTGATGCATGCAAAAGGGAGCCAATCCAGCTGACTTCTCCCTCCTATTCCAAATCTCATGGTTAACGCGTAATATACGACACAAGAATCACTGGCGACATTGGTTGTTAAATTCTAGATAATATGTTCCTTTACCACCGGAACTTTTATAGTAGGTTATTACCTCATGGTAAATAACCTATAATCATATTATTAAGAAAATAGTGTTTTCTGACCTTCTTGAAATGTAGGTGATGACAACACTGGATTTGTAAAATACTTTACATAAAATAATCAAAGGACATGAGCAAGTGTAAACTTGCCTTGATATAGCGAAGTATTGTAGTCAAATGTATCGACTTGACCCTGGACCTCGGGTTCTACAAAAATATCATCATTGCCCGGTAAGGACAATGTTTAAAGAAGCGACATGCTGTTACATAAGTAATGAGGTGCATAATGTAAAGTCCCAAGTAATTCCCCAATCATTACAAGTGAGATGGACTTAGATGATTCATTTTAAGGTTTGGATTATCTTCAAGTTTACTTCACAAAAGAGTGTGGTTGCAAGGATTTTAAGATAAACATATAAGTCATGAACGTAAGGTACAATCATAATACAGTTCTAAGGTTCAATGATATTATGTAATTATTATAAAGTTTATGTTTTAAGTTTTTATGGCTTAAATGAAATGGTATGATGTTTCTTTTGAAGTGGTAAAAATAATAACATTTGAAGAAAATACTATTTATGTTAAGTTAATTAACTATGAAGATTAGTAAGATTGAAGCTATGGTTTTGTAATAGGGTTTAAATGGTCTTGAGTCATTATACATCTAGCTTAGGGTATATCAGACTGAAGTAGATTATAAAAATGTAATTGGACTTGAGATATAGCATGTGTAGCATTATGAACTATTAGGGTTTTTCCTAAGAATAATCAAAGATGAAACTTTTATAATTAAGAAACTTTGTTTTGAAGATTTAAATCTAGCATGTGTAAATTTTGTATAGATTATACTATAAGACTTTTCTATATAAGAAAAATAGGTGAATTATTTTATAATTTATTTAGTGAATACCAAGTTTGCTAAATATGATAATATATGAATTGAGATCACTTAATTCTAATATAAGTTAATGATTTGCAAAAACCAAATTTGTAAATCTTGGACTTTTATTAGTTAAAGATTTTAAAGGAATATTATAAAATTGATTGTTTACATTTGGATAGTATCCTAAATTATAATTATGGGTTTAGACTATTTAGAGTTAAAAGATTGTGTTTTGAAGATGATTATTTCTTACTTAGGAAATAATGTTAAATAATTAACAAAACAACTATCTCATTTCAATAACTTAAATAATTGAAGATATATGATCTAAGAATTTTAAAATGTTTTTGGAATAATATATTTAGTATTATCCTAGTAAGTATTCTTACTTCAAATCTTAAAATTGAATTTTATTTATTTTTAGGTATTATCTTGATTTTTTTATAAAATTTCTCAATTATTGAATGTCTTTAAGTATTTGTTTTAAGTTTTATTTGTAAAATTTTAAGTTAGTATTTTTATTAGATAAGAGATTTCTTTTTATGCATGAAAGTGATTTTTTTCGTTTGAAATTTTCTAAATTTATTAAATTTCATTTATATATTTAAGGGTGTTAATGTTTATTTGTATTTTATTAAACTTACATAAGTAAAATTATATTTTTATTAGTTAGAGATTATTTTTGTGATTATTCTGATATATTATATTTATTTTTAGAATTGTTTTACATTTTCTAGGGCTTAAATATTTATAGGGGTATTTTGGTCATTACTTTATTAGAGATTTTGCTTATACCTCTTATGATCTGACCTGTTTGGTTGGTAACATGACCGGCCTGGCCCAGCCAGGTTCGTCTCGGGGTCAACACGACCCAGGCCCCTTCACCCCTCTCACATCCCTCTCCTGGAAACAATCCCGAGCTCTCCCCTGGTAGCGCTCTCTGCCGCCGCTTGTAAAATTCCGACGAACACCGGTTGCTGCGTGTTGGAGATATTCCCAAGAGGCAATAATAAAGTGGTTATTATCATATCTTCATACTTATGATAAATGTTTACATACCATGCTATAATTGTATTAACCGGAAACATTAATACTTGTGTGATTTGTAAACATAAAAGAGTCCCTAGTAAAGCCTCTTGTTAAACTAGCTTTTTGGTTAATATATGATCATGGTTTCCTGATAATGAACATAGAGATGTTATTAACAACAGGGTCATGTCATTAGGAGAATGATGTGATGGACATACTCCTATAGTTAAAGCGTAGCATAAAGATCAAGTCATTTAATATAGTTCATTTGCTATAAGCTTTCTGATACATAGTAACCTCATTCCTTCGACCATGAGATCATGTTAATCACCATCACCGGAAGGATGCTTTGATGACATCAAACACCACACCGTAACTGGGTGGCATTGAGTGTTCGGAAAGTATGGGTTGAGGCACATGGATCAAGAGTGGGATTTGTCCATCCATATGACGGATAGATATACTCTGGGTCCTCTCGGTGGAATGTCATCCAATTAGCTTGCAAGCATGTGACTGGCTCACAAGGGATCACATATCACGGGAACGAGAAAAGAGTACTTATCGGTAACGAGGTTGAACTAGGTATGCAGAGATACCGACGATCAAAACCTCGGATAAGTAAACTATCGTGAGACAAAGGGAAATCGATATCGTATGTAAGCGGTTCATTGGATCGCAAAGTAATCGTAGAAATATGTGGGAGCCATATGAATTTCCAGATTCCTCTATTGGTTATTGATCGGAGAAGTGTCTCGGTCATGTCCGCATAATTCACGGACCGTAGGGAGACACACTTAAGGATTCAATGTTGTTGAGTAGTTATGGAATGATGAGTAAGAGACCGAATGTTGTTCGGAGTCTCGGATGGGATCTGGGATATCACGAGGAGATCCGGAATGGTCTGGAGAATAAGATTCCTATAAGGAAAGTCATGTTTCGAAGTTGGGGAATGATTCCGGTGTTTTCACCGGGAATGTTCTAGAAGGGTCCGGAAGGTCCGGCAATCCGGAGGGGAAGGGTACATGAATGTGTCATGACAATATGGAATGGTTGCATCATGTACTAGGTCACTTGGCTGGGCAAAATAAAGGGAGAAATCAAATCCTAGTTTGAAAGTCAAATGCCAATTTGAAAAGGTCAAACGACAAGTTTGCTTGGTGGAGGGAGAGTAGGAAACCTACTTGGGGAGGAGTTCCCCTCCCTCCACCCGCCGGCCAAGGAGGCCGAGTTGGGGGAGGACTCCCTCCTCCCAACCGGCCACCCTCCACCTATATAAGGAGGGGTAGGACGCCCCTACCCCTCACACCCAAAACCCTAGCCCTAGCCGGCCTCCTCCAAGTCGCCGCCGCCACCTAGGGTTTCTCCAACTCGCCGAGTTGGGGCTTCCCCAAGCCCTAGCCGCCGGCCAAGCTCCCTCCCTTGGTGCCCTATAAACCCTAGATCACCAAGGCCTCTCTCATACTCCACCATACTCGCTGTGGCTTAAGGCGAAGCCCTACGAGATCTTCCCTCTTCTTCCGGTACCACGCCGTCGTGCTGCCGGAATCACGAGGAGAGTACTACAACCTCCGCTTCCTGCTGGAACAAGGGAGAGGAAGGTCTACATCGAGTACCGAACATGTGACCGACTGCGGGAGCGCTGCCGGAACGCAGCGCCGGAAGGATCGTCTACGCGATCTTGAGATAGGCAAGTGTACGACTATATCACCCACGAGAATCTGCTCTCGTTAACCGCTTTGGATCTTCGAGGGTTAGTATTCTATCGACTCGTTGCTACAGTCTAGTAGATAGATCTTGGCTTGATCATAGATTAGATCTTGATTGTGTGTTCATGCGGTAGAATTTTTTTGTTTTCCATGCTACGAACCCCTACAGTGGTATCAGAGTCGTGTCTATATGTAGATCTGTTGCACGAGTGGAACACAATAGTCATTGTGGGTGTTGATGCTTTTGTTATCGATTGCTTCTTGTGTACTTTGCATCTTGCGGGCGTGTGAGATGAAGCGGCCCGGGCTAACCTTACATGACATCGTTCATGAGACTTGCTCCACGCTTGACATGCAACTTGTATTGCATAAGTGGCTTTGCGGGTACCTGTTTCTCCCAACATAGTTAAGATTCAATTTACAACGGGTGATTGACAATTCTAGTATCAATGTTGTGGTTCTTGTTCGTAAGTTAGAACAACACTTATTGAAAGCCCCAAACCACGTAAAACATGCAAAGAAAATTAGAGGCGTCTAACTTTGTTTTGCAGGGGTGTGTTGTGATGTGATATGGCCATGATTGTGATTATATATGATGTATGCAATGTCCCTTATTGTAAGTTGGCAACCGGCAGGAGCCATATGGTTGTCTTTTAAATTCCGTTAAGACCTGCATGTCTATTCAAAGAAGTTGTAATAGTTGATGCTAGTGGACGACAACCATGAAGCGGCGCCATTGACCTTGACGCCACACCAGTGATGATGGAGATCATGTTCGTGCTTAAAGATGGAGATCGGAAGCACAAGAAGAAAGGCCATATCATATCACATATTATGAATTGCATGTGATGTTAATCCTTTTATGAATCTTGTATTGCTTAGTTCACGACGGTATCATTATAAGATGATCCCTCAAGCACACAATTTCAAGTTTTAAAGTGTTCATCCTTAGTAAGCATCGTTGTTAAAGCTCGTTGTTTCGAAGCACCACGTGATGATCGGGTGTGTTAGATTCTACGAGTGTATACAACGTGAGCAAGGCAGATTTGCTCATGCGAAAGCTAAGGTTTGATCTTGACGAGCCTAGCATGTACAAACATGGTCTCGGAACACGAATCACCGAAAGGTAAAGCATGAGTCATATAGTAGATATGATGAACATGTTGATTGTTCGCCATTGAAGCTACATCAACTCTCGTGATGATCGGTTTTGATGTGGTGGATTTGGTTCATGTGATCACTAAAACAATGTGAGGGATATTGTTTTGAGTGGGAGTTCAATGGCAATATGATTAAAAGTTGAATACTATTTATCATAAATTAAATCAAAGTGAATTTGCATAATTGTTGTAGTCATTGGCATCCGTTTACCACCTTGCGCTTAGTTATAATTGAGATGATAAAACTATAGAATTCTGTTTAGTTACTTTACGAACCGGTATCGTATTGTTTTGAAGTGTTAATCTAAAGTTTAAAAGTCCTATTGCAAACTTTCAGTAAGTTCCGGTTACTCCATGAAGTTTAATAATTGGTATTAAATCAAGAGTGACAATTCCAAGTGTTAGTATATGAGTATCATGTTTGTCTCCATGATTCTTGATATTCAAAGGATTGTCTTAATATCAAGGTTATCTAGGATCTGAAAGAGTTGTTTCAGAAACCATGATTTGTGGAAGATATTGTGATATCTGAAACGAAGTTTTGGTTGCAGCATGATAGAGTATAATATGGCAAAATTCATGTTCTCGTATTTGATGAGAATTTGCAAAAGGTTGGAGACACTAGTTGTCCTAATCCTCCAAAAGGTTTTGGAGAGCGACATTATACTCGCGATTCACCGTTATAAGCTAAAAGTAGCTTGATCATGGATAATTCCATGATAAGGGTGAATATTTGATGTAGGTAAAATGTTTACTACACCAAGATATTACTAAAGAAAGGAATTTGAAAGAACACCAAACATTTGATGATGGTGATCTACTTCAAAGTGCAAGTCCAAAGACATTGGTATTTTACTATACATGCTTTGGACTATGTGTCATGAATATGGCTCCACTATTGATGTTGATAGATTCTTTCAAACAGAAAAGAAAATACTGAAAGAGAATCTCATAAATATATGGCAGAAAAGAAAAGACTAGAATTGTTCAGCTTAAGTATATAAATGATATACATGTTATGGCTATATTCTTTGCTTATTAAATAATGTGGTTCTTAAGTATTTGATACTGAATTTGTTGGTGTGAATCGTCATACGAAACAACACAATTCATGAACTACAATGGCCTAAGTAACTAGCAAAAGAATATGTGATGATGTTCATCGAGAACAAATAAAGGGTTATTATGCTGCTTGTTAAACATCAAAGCTTGCCTTCAAGATTTGTTTTATCAGGCATTATAAGAACAAAAGGGTTGTTCAAATAATTGCCGTAATCCATAAAAGACGGATGATTCACAAATCTCGTTGGATAAATCACATCCATAAAACTAGTGCTAAAAATGTCGAAAGACAAATTGATTGAAAGATCACTTAGGAAGTGACATCGCCGTTTAAATTATATTGGAAAGAAAACTTGAAGAAACTCCATGTGGATGGAATTTTGGAGTCTTTTTGATTTTTGATCAAATGACGCTTGTGAAACTTTCCTAGAGATAATTAAAACTTCGTTCATAGGCCAAACGGGAACGAATGACTAGCTTATTGGAACTTGTACATATTGTTGTATGAAGTCCATTATGTGTAGTTAAGAGCGATGGATTTCAACTTCATATGCTTTCTCCGAAAATTTGAGTGAATATATGAATATTTACTTAATAAGGATGAAATATGAAACATTTGAAAAGTTCAAAGATTTTCAAGATGAAGTGCAAAATCATTGTAACAAGAATATAAATAGTTTATGATAAGATCATAAAGGAAGATATTTGAGTTACAAGTTTAGCATAATACATAAGATTTAAGGATTCCTTCCGTGGATTTGCATTTCCCGAAACACCATAAGAGTATGGAGTATTCAAGATATGTAATTAAACCTTGTTTGACATGGTAAGATCAAAGGTGTAATTCATAAAACTGCCATTATATTTTAAAGATTAAAAGCTTTAGTGACTACCGTTTTTCCACTGAAAAGATCTCCATCACAATCCGTTGAATTGACACCATAAGTTATGGTTTGGGATAAAACCCAAGTTGTCCTTTCTTAAAAATTGGTATGCTATGCATAAGAAAGATGTTTGCAACCAAAATCGGATAAATATATCTTTGTTTGTTATTTTGAATAATAGTTGAGTATTCCTCCATAACACCGAAGAAAAAGGTGTTTGTCACTTAGAACGTTAAGTTTCTTTGAGAAGGAATTTTTCGTGAAAAGTTAAGTGGGAGGACAATAGAACTTTGATAAGGTTAAAAGAACCTTAGGTATATGTGCAAAGTTGCGCAGTGCCGAAAAGTGTTTCGGAGGCAGCAACAAAGCTCATGGCTCACGTGCCTCAAAGGTTATGGTCACGGAGATCTAAGTTCCTATTGAAACAAGTAGGTAGGGTAAACAATCAAATACCAAGATTTGAGAATAATGATTCGACTATATGCAAAGAAGCGATGATGGGTCCTGACTCCGTCAAATGGCTTGAAGCCATAAAATCCGTGATAGTTCCATATACAAGAAATCAAGCTTTGAGCTTGAAAGACCCTCTGGAAAGGTACAAGACCTTACAGTTGTATTTGGATCTATAAAGAAATAGACATGGATGTTTCACATCTATGAAATTATCGACATGTCAGGAAAGAGTTCACGACAATTTTCAAAGAATTGACTATGACAAGATCTGATCTTTCATTAAGCGATATTTAGTCTAGACGGATTAATGTAGCAACCACTACATATAATTTTGTTATGTGATAGTTGAATAAACAAAACAAGTTCTTCTAAAAGAATGGTTACCTAAGACGTGTGCATGACACGGTCCAAAGGGTTTTGTTAATTCAAAGGATGCTAAAAGCATATGCAAACTTCAATGGTTGAAGTAAGCATCGCAGAGTTGGAATCTTCACTATGATGAAACTGTTAAAAGAGTTTAATTTCATCGGAGA
Source organism: Avena sativa (assembly GCA_916181665.1). Classification (NCBI taxonomy): domain Eukaryota; kingdom Viridiplantae; phylum Streptophyta; class Magnoliopsida; order Poales; family Poaceae; genus Avena; species Avena sativa. The sequence goes on from OV702285.1 coordinate 21,013,998, forward strand.
CGATGAAGATGCTTGCATTTGCAAGAAATTAAGTGGGAGCACTAAGACATGTTTCTAATACATTATGTGGAAGACATATTGTTGATTGGAAATGATGTATTTTTTTATTAACATGGGATAAGAATTTCATCTCGATAAAAGGCTTAGGCAGAACCCGAATATTTGGCATCAATGTCTATATGGATAAATTGTGACGCCAATATGGTTGTGCCAGAAGTACATAGATGAGATATTGAATGAGTTCAATATAGAAACTACAAGAAAAGTTCTTGTTGCACAGGAAGGATTGAATAAAGATTTAAGTATTTTTGATACTTGATAGATACAATCACAAAGAGTATTTTATCAATCATGCTGTGATGTGTACAAATCTAGATATGTCCTATGCTCTAAATGTTATGAGCATATACCAAAATGATTCATAAGATGATTATTGGACGATAGTAAAGATATTCTTATGATCTTGTAAAAGAACTAAGAATATATTATTTTATAGAAGTGACAAATAGATGGTTAGTTCATTGTAAATCAATTACATTGATACTAGTTTTGTCACAAATTACAAATTAAGTTTATCTCAATCTAAACTAAGGGTGGCACAATATGATGGAATGTGAGTTCCATAATGAATTTGGATGAGTTCCAAAGTTAAGACATTGTGATAGATACTACAACAAAAGGCTAAGTATATGACTGCTATTATAGCAGCAAAAGAGGGCATTTGTGTCAAGTAGTTTGTTATCAAACTAGGTGTAGTTCACAGCAGGGATAATACTATGAAGATATATTGTACGGCAATATTATCAACATGTTTTAACCCCAAAGAACTAAATGTCACACCAAAGGACCAAATTTGTACAAAGCCATCTCATTAGAGAATGAGTGATGCGTAGAGATGCCAAGACATGCAATTACACACGGACCTGGAAGTGTCAGATCCGGAGATCAGTTGACCAATAGAAATTGTGTAAATACAGCACCAGAAAGCCATATGTTGTTGAGTAGTTATGGAATGATGAGTAAGATATTGAATGTTGTTCGGAGTCTCGGATGGGATCTGTGATATCACGAGGAGATCCGGAATGGTCCGGAGAATAAGATTCATATAAGTAAAGTCCTGTTTCGAAGTTGGGGAATGATTCCGGTGTTTTCACCGGGAATGTTCTAGAAGGGTCCGGAAGGTCCGGCACTCCGGAGGGGAAGGGTACATGAATGTGTCATGACAATATGGAATGGTTGCATCATGTACTAGGTCACTTGGCTGGGCAAAATAAAGGGAGAAATCAAATCCTAGTTTGAAAGTCAAATGCCAATTTGAAAAAGTCAAACGACAAGTTTGCTTGGTGGAGGGAGAGTAGGAAACCTACTTGGGGAGGAGTTCCTCTCCCTCCACCCGCCGGCCAAGGAGACCGAGTTGGGGGAGGACTCCCTCCTCCCAACCGGCCACCGTCCACCTATATAAGGAGGGGTAGGGCGCCCCTACCCCTCACACCCAAAACCCTAGCCCTAGCCGGCCTCCTCCAAGTCGCCGCCGCCACCTAGGGTTTCTCCAACTCGCCGAGTTGGGGCTTCCCCAAGCCCTAGCCGCCGGCCAAGCTTCCTCCCTTGGTGCCCTCTAAACCCTAGATCACCAAGGCCTCTCTCATACTCCACCATACTCGCTCCGGCTTAAGGCGAAGCCCTGCGAGATCTTCCCTCTTCTTCCGGTACCACGCCGTCGTGCTGCCGGAATCACGAGGAGAGTACTACAACCTTCGCTTCCTGCTGGAACAAGGGAGAGGAAGGTCTTCATCGAGTACCGAACATGTGACCGACTGCGGGAGCGCTGCTGGAACGCAGCGCCGGAAGGATCGTCTACGCGATCTTGAGATCGGCAAGTGTACGACTACATCACCCACGAGAATCTGCTCTCGTTAGCCGCTTTGGATCTTCGAGGGTTAGTATTCTATCGACTCGTTGCTACAATCTAGTAGATAGATCTTGGCTTGATCATAGATTAGATCTTGATTGTGTGTTCATGCGGTAGGATTTTTTTGTTTTCCATGCTACGAACCCCTACACTGCGGCCACCGCCGCCAGCCACCATAGATCTGCCAACTTCAAACCTACTCTTCCATCCAATTCGATTTGCAAATGGTGCCATATTGAACTCGCCCCCCTTCGATTATCTGGTTCTAGGGATCTTGCAGCCCATGGCTTTAGAGGTTGATGGCGACCTCGTTGTTTTGTGGTGGTGACCTCGTGATGCGGAGAGGTTCTGGTGGCGCGTTATGGTGATCGTTGGCCACTACTGCTTGCGGTGATAAGCCGGTGGCGCTGATTGCCGCAGGTTGCAGCTCAGCGCGGGGTTAGCACTCGGTGCTCCCTGTGCTGCTGCTCGATTTAGGGTTACCTTTGCCTCCTCTTCGATGAGCAGTAGCTTGCCAAAGGTAGGTGATCCTTTACTCACCCCTCCCTCATAGTTTTACTCCTCCTACTTTATCTGTGTCAAACCCCAACTAGGGTTCCTCTCTCTCGTTCCTATGCATATTACAGTAGCTTTGCTACTGAACCTGCCTAGCAAGTTTGATCTTAAAATTTACTTATCTGGATTGAGTTAGTGGATGATATTGGACTGTGATCACATCATGATGATGACAACTACGTAATGATGTAGTTAAAAGCACAATTGGAGCTAGTGCTTCTAAGTTGAATTGCTACCTAATTTCAGTAGAGGAACTATTGTTGTTGGAGACATGCCCAAGAGGCAATAATAAAGTGGTTATTATCATATCTTCATACTTATGATAAATGTTTACATACCATGCTATAATTTTATTAAAAGGAAACATTAATACTTGTGTGATTTGTAAACATAAAAGAGTCCCTAGTAAAGCCTCTTGTTAAACTAGCTTGTTGGCTAATATATGATCATGGTTTCCAGATCATGAACATAGAGATGTTATTAACAACAGGGTCATATCATTAGGAGAATGATGTGATGGACATACTCCTATAGTTAAGCATAGCATAAAGATCAAGTCATTTAATATAGTTCATTTGCTATAAGCTTTCTGATACATAGTAACCTAATTCCTTCGACCATGAGATCATGTTAATCACCATCACCGGAAGGATGCTTTTATGACATCAAACACCACACCGTAACTGGGTGGATATAAAGGTGGCATTGAGTGTTTGGAAAGTATGTGTTGAGGCACATGGATCAAAAGTGGGATTTGTCCATCCATATGACGGATAGATATACTCTGGGCCCTCTCGGTGGAATGTCATCCAATTAGCTTGCAAGCATGTGACTGGCTCATAAGGGATCACATATCATGGGAACGAGAAAAGAGTACTTATCAGTAACGAGGTTGAACTAGGTATGCAGAGATACCGACGATCATAACCTCGGATAAGTAAACTATCGTGAGACAAAGGGAAATTGGTATCGTATGTAAGTGGTTCATTCGATCGCAAAGTAATCGTAGAAATATGTGGGAGCCATATGAATTTCCAGATTCCTCTATTGGTTATTGTTCGGAGAAGTGTCTCGATCATGTCCGCATAATTCACGAACCGTAGGGAGACACACTTAAGGATTCGACGTTGTTTGAGTAGTTATGGAATGATGAGTAAGAGACCGAATGTTGTTCGGAGTCTCGGATGAGATCCGGGATATCACAAGGAGATCCGGAATGGTCCGGAGAATAAGATTCATATAAGGAAAGTCCTGTTTCGGGGTTGGAGAATGGTTCCGGTGTTTTCATCGGAAATGTTCTAGAAGGCTCCGGAATGTCTGGCACTCCGAAGGGGAAGGGTACATGAATGTGTCATACCAAGTTGGAATGATTTCATCATGTACTAGGTGTCATCGCTAAACAAAATAAAGGGTTTAATCAAATCCTAGTTTGAAAAGTCAAACGCCAATTTGAAAAGTCAAACAACTATTTTGGAAAGTGGAGGGGAAGTGGGAAACCGAGTTGGGGAGGAGTTCCTCCTCCACCGCCAGCCCACTTGGGATCCGAGTTGGGGAGGGACTACCCTCCCCTTGGCCGGCGCCTCCCACCTATAAAGGGAGGGGCAGGGCCGCCCCTCCAAGTACACAAGATCTCCACCCAAAACCCTAGCCCGGCGCCGCCACCTCCTGTTGCCGCCGCCTAGGGCTCCCCTAGCCGCCGACTTGGTCAAGCCCCAAACCCTAGCCACCGGCCCTAGAATCTCCTCCTTGGTGTGTCTAAACCCTAGATCGCCGAGGAGCTCTCTCATAGTCCACCATACTCGCTCCGGCTTAAGGCGAAGCCCTGCGAGATCTCCCCTCTACTTCCAGTACCACGCCGTTGTGCTGCCGGAATCGCGAGGAGAGTGCTACAACCTCCGCTGCCTGCTAGAACAAGGGAGAGGAAGGTCTTCGTCGGGTACCGAACGTGTGACCGACTGCGGGAGCGCTGCCGGAACGCAGCGCCGGAAGGATCGTCTACGCGATCTTGAGATCGGCAAGTGTACGACTACATCACCCACGAGAATCTGCTCTCGTTAACCGCTTTGGAATCTTCGAGGGTAAGTTCCTCTATCGACTCGTTGCTACAATCTAGTAGATAGATCTTGGCTTGTTTGTGTGCATGCGGTAGAAAATTTTTGTTTTCCATGCTACGAACCCCTACAGTGGTATCAGAGCCGTGTCTATATGTAGATCTGTTGCACGAGTAGAACACAATGGTCATTGTGGGCGTTGATGCTTTTGTTGTCGATTGCTTCTTGTGTACTTTGCATCTTGCGGGATGGTGGGATGAAGCGGCCCGGGCTAACCTTACATGACATCGTTCATGAGAATTGCTCCACGCTTGACATGCAACTTGTATTGCATAAGTGGCTTTGCGGGTGACTGTTTCTCCCAACATAGTTAAGATTCAATTTACAACGGGTGATTGACAATACTAGTATCAATGTTGTGGTTCTTGTTCGTAAGTTAGAACGACACTTAATGAAAGCCCCAAACCACGTAAAACATGCAAAGAAAATTAGAGGCGTCTAACTTTGTTTTGCAGGGGTGTGCTGTGATGTGATATGGCCATGATTGTGACTATATTTGATGTATGCAATGTTCCTTATTGTAAGTTGGCAACCGGCAGGAGCCATATGGTTGTCTTTAAATTCTGTTTAGACCCGCGTGTCTATTCAAAGTAGTTGTAATAGTTGAAGCCGGTGGACGACAACCATGGAGCGGCGTCATTGACCTTGATGCAATGCCGGTGATGATGGAGATCATGTTCGTGCTTGAAGGTGGAGATCAGAAGCACAAGAAGAAAGGCCATATCATATCACATATTATGAATTGCATGTGATGTTAATCCTTTTATGCATCTTGTATTGCTTAGTTCACGACGGTAGCATTATAAGATGATCCCTCAAGCACACAAATTTCAAGTTTTAAAGTGTTCATCCTTAGTAAGCACCGTTGCTAAAGCTCGTTGTTTCGAAGCACCACGTGATGATCGGGTGTGTTAGATTCTGCGAGTGTATACAACGTGAGCAAGCCAGATTTGCTCATGCGGAAGCTAAGGTTTAATCTTGACGAGCCTAGCATGTACAGACATGGTCTCGGAACACGGATCACCGAAAGGTAAAGCATGAGTCATATAGTAGATATGATGAACATGATGATTGTTCGCCATTGAAGCTACATCAACTCTCGTGATGATCGGTTTTGATGTGGTGTATTTGGTTCGTGTGATCACTAAAACAATGTGAGGGATATTGTTTCGAGTGGGAGTTCAACGGCAATATGATTAAAAGTTGAACACTATTTATCATAAATTAAATCAAAGTGAATTTGCATAGTTGTTGTAGTCATTGGCATCCGTTTACCACCTTGCGCTTAGTTTTAATTGAGATGATAGAACTATAGAATTCTGGTTAGTTACTTTACGAACCGGTATCGTATTGTTTTGAAGTGTTAATCTAAAGTTTAAAAGTCCTATTGCAAACTTTCAGTAAGTTCCGGTTACTCCATGAAGTTTAATAATTGGTATTAAAACAAGAGTGACAATTCCAAGAGTTAGTGTATGAGTATCATGTTTGTCTCCATGATTCTTGATATTCAAAGAATTGTCTTAATATCAAGGTTATCTAGGATCTGAAAGAAGTTGTTTCAGAAACCATGATGTGTGGAAGATATTGTGATATCTGAAACAAAGTTTTGGTTGCAACATGATAGAGTATAATATGGCAAAAGTCATGTTCTCATATTTGATGAGAATTTGCAAAAGGTTGGAGACAATGGTTTTCTTAATTCTCCAAAAGGTTTTGGAGAGCAACATTATACTCGCGATTCACCGCAATAAGCTAAAGTAGCTTGATCATGAATAATTCCATGATAAGGGTGAATATTTGATGTAGGTAAAATATTTACTACACCAAGAGATTACTAAAGAATGGAATTTGAAAACACACCAAACATTTGATGATGGTGATCTACTTCAAAGTGCAAGTCCAAAGACATTGGTATTTAACTATACACGCTTTGGACTATGTGTCATGTATATGGCTCCACTATTGATGTTGATAGATTCTTTCAAACAGAAAAGGAAATACTGAAAGAGAATCTCATAAATATATGGCAGAAAAGAAAAGACTAGAATTGTTCAGTTTAAGTATATAGATGATATACATGTTATGGCTATATTCTTTGCTTATTAAACAATGTGGTTCTTAAGTATTTGATACTAAATTTGTTGGTGTGAATCGTCATACGAAACAACACAATTCATGAACTACAATGGCCTAAGTAACTAGCAAAAGAATATGTGATGATGTTCATCGAGAACAAATTAAGGGTTATTGTGTTGCTCGTTAAACATCAAAGCTTGCCTTCAAGATTTGTTTTATCAGGTATTATGAGAACAAAAGGGTTGTTCAAATAATTGTCGTAATCCATAAAAGACGGATGATTCACAAATCTCGTTGGATAAATCACATCCATAAAACTAGTGCTAAAAATGTCGAAAGACAAATTGATTGAAAGATCGCTTAGGAAGTGACATCGCCGTTTAAATTATATTGGAAAGAAAACATGAAGAAACTCCATGTGGATGGAATTTTGGAGTCTTTTTGATTTTGATCAAATGACGCTTGTGAAACTTTCCTAGAGATAATTAAAACTTCGTTCATAGGCCAAAAAGGAACGAATGACTAGCTTATTGGAACTTGTACATATTGTTGTACGAAGTCCATTATGTGTAGTCAAGAGCGATGGATTTCAACTTCATATGCTTTCTCCGAAAATTTGAGTGAATATATGAATATTTACTTAATAAGTATGAAGTATGAAACATTTGAAAAGTTCAAAGACTTTCAAGATGAAGTGCAAAATCATTGTAACAAGAATATAAATAGTTTATGATAAGATCATAAAGGAAGATATTTGAGTTACAAGTTTAGCATAATACCTAAGATTTAAGGAATTGTTCCGTGGATTTGCATTTTTCGAAACACCATAAGAGTATGGAGCGTTCGAGATATGTAATTAAACCTTGTTTGACATGGTAAGATCGAAGGTGTAAATCATAAAACTGCCGTTATATTTTAAAGATTAAAAGCTATAGAGACTACCGTTTTTCCACTGAAAAGAGCTCCATCATAATCCGTTGAAATGACACCATATAAAGTTATGATTTGGGATAAAACCCAAGTTGTCCTTTCTTAAACATTGGTATGCTATGCATAAGAAAGATGTTTGCAACCAAAGTCGGATGAACCTGTCTTTGTATGTTATTTCGAATAATTGTTAAGTATTCCTCCATAACACTGGAGACAAAAGTGTTTATTGCTTAGAACGTGAAGTTTCTTTGAGAAGGAATTTTTCGTGAAAAGTTAAGTGGGAGGACAATAGAACTTTGATAAGGTTAAAAGAACCTTAGCTATATGTGCAAAGTTGCGCAGCGCCGAAAAGTGTTCCGGAGGCAGCAACAATGCTCATGGCTCACGTGCCTCAAAGGTTGTGGTTACGGAGGTCAAAGTTTCTATTGAACCAAGTAGGTCGAGTAAACAATCAAATACCAAGATTTGATGGTTGAATCATTATTTGAGAATAATAAACAGACTACATGCAAAAAAGCGATGATGGGCCCTGACTCCATAAAATGGCTTGAAGCCATAAAATCCGTGATAGTTCCATACACGAGAAATCAAGTTTTGAACTTGAAGGACCCTCGAGAAAGGTGTAAGACCTTACAGTTGTGTTTGGATCTGTAAAATAGACATGGATGTTTCACATCTATGAAATAGTCGACATGTTGGGAAAGAGTTCACAACAATGTTCAAAGGTTGACTATGACAAGATTTGATCTTTCATAGCGATATTTAGTCTAGACGGATTAATGTAGCAACCACTACATATAATTTTGTTATGTGGTAGTTGAATAAACAAAACAAGTTCTTCTAATAGAATTGTTACCTAGGACATGTGCATAACACGGTCCATAGGGTTTTGTTAATTCAAAGGATGCTAAAAGCATATGCAAACTTCAATGGTTGAAGTAAGCATTGCGGAGTTGGAATCTTCACTATGATGAAACTGTTAAAGGAGTTTAAATTCGTCGGAGACAATGAAGATGCTTGCATTTGCAAGAAATTAAGTGGGAGCGCTAAGACATGTTTCTAATACATTTTGTGGAAGACATATTGTTGATTGGAAATGATGTATCTTTCATTAACACATATTAAGAATTTCATCCCGATGAAAGACTTAGGCAAAACCCAAATATTTGGCTTTGATAGACGCTAATATGGTTGTGCCGAAAGTACATAGATGATGTATTGAATGAGTTCAATATAGAAACTACAAGAAAGGTTCTTGTCGCACAGAAAGGATTGAATGAGTTCAATATTGATGATATATTCAAGTGTATTGACACTTGGTAAGTGAAACAAAGATTCAAGTATAGATTGATACTTGATGTATGAAATCACAAAGAGTATTTATATCAATCATACTGTGATATGTACAAATCCAGATATGTCCTATGCTTTAAATGTTATGAGCATATACCAGAATGATTCATAAGATGATCATTGGACAATAGTAAGGATATTCTTATGATCTTTTGGAAGAACTAAGAGTATATTATTTGTAGAAGTGACAAATAGATGGTTAGTTCATTGTAAAAGTACTACATTGATACTAGTTTTGTCACAAAGTACAAATTAAGTTTATCTCAATCTAAACTAAGGGTGGCACAATATAATGGAAAGTAAGTTCCATAATGGATTTGGATGAGTTCCAAAGTTAAGACATTGTGACAGATACTACAACAAAAGGGCTAAGTATATGACTGCTACTATATCAGCTAAATAGGGCATTTGTGTCAAGTAGTTTGTTATCAAACTAGGTGTAGTTCACAGCGGGATAATACTATGAAGATATATTGTACGACAATATTATCAACATGTTTTAACCCCAAAGAACTAAAGGTCTCACCAAAGGACCAAATTTATACAAAGCCATCTCATTAGAGAATGAGTGATGCGTAGAGACGCAAAGACATGCAATTACACACGGACCTGGAAGTGTCAGATCCGGAGATCAGTTGACCACTAGCAATCGTGTACATACAACACCGAAAAGCCATAGGTGTTGAATACACAAAGGTTTGAAACTAGATTATTGACTCTAGTGCAAGTGGGAGACTGTTGGAGATATGCCCAAGAGGCAATAATAAAGTGGTTATTATCATATATTCATACTTATGATAAATGTTTACATACCATACTATAATTGTATTAAAAGGAAACATTAATACTTGTGTGATTTGTAAACATAAAAGAGTCCCTAGTAAAGCCTCTTGTTAAACTAGCTTGTTGGTTAATATATGATCATGGTTTCCTGATCATGAACATAGAGATGTTATTAACAACAGGGTCATATCATTAGGAGAATGATGTGATGGACATACTCCTATAGTTAAGGTAGCATAAAGATCAAGTCATTTAATATAGTTCATTTGCTATAAGCTTTCTGATACATAGTAACCTAATTCCTTCGACCATGAGATCATGTTAATCACCATCACCGGAAGGATGCTTTGATGACATCAAACACCACACCGTAACTGGGTGGCTATAAAGGTGGCATTGAGTGTTCGGAAAGTACGTGTTGAGGCACATGGATCAAGAGTGGGATTTGTCCATCCATATGACGGATAGATATACTCTGGGCCCTCTCGGTGGAATGTCATCCAATTAGCTTGCAAGCATGTGACTGGCTCACAAGGGATCACATATCACGGGAACGAGAAAAGAGTACTTATCAGTAACGAGGTTGAACTAGGTATGCAGAGATACCGACGATCATAACCTCGGATAAGTAAACTATCGTGAGACAAAGGGAAATTGGTATCGTATGTAAGTGGTTCATTCGATCGCAAAGTAATCGTAGAAATATGTGGGAGCCATATGAATTTCCAGATTCCTCTATTGGTTATTGTTCGGAGAAGTGTCTCGATCATGTCCGCATAATTCACGAACCGTAGGGAGACACACTTAAGGATTCGACGTTGTTTGAGTAGTTATGGAATGATGAGTAAGAGACCGAATGTTGTTCGGAGTCTCGGATGAGATCCGGGATATCACAAGGAGATCCGGAATGGTCCGGAGAATAAGATTCATATAAGGAAAGTCCTGTTTCGGGGTTGGAGAATGGTTCCGGTGTTTTCATCGGAAATGTTCTAGAAGGTTCCGGAATGTCCGGCACTCCGAAGGGGAAGGGTACATGAATGTGTCATACCAAGTTGGAATGATTTCATCATGTACTAGGTGTCATCGCTGAACAAAATAAAGGGTTTAATCAAATCCTAGTTTGAAAAGTCAAACGCCAATTTGAAAAGTCAAACGACTATTTTGGAAAGTGGAGGGGAAGTGGGAAACCGAGTTGGGGAGGAGTTCCTCCTCCACCGCCGGCCCACTTGGGATCCGAGTTGGGGAGGGACTCCCCTCCCCTTGGCCGGCGCCTCCCACCTATAAAGGGAGGGGCAGGGCTGCCCCTCCAAGTACACAAGATCTCCACCCAAAACCCTAGCCCGGCGCCGCCACCTCCTGTTGCCGCCGCCTAGGGCTCCCCTAGCCGCCGACTTGGTCAAGCCCCAAACCCTAGCCGCCGGCCCTAGCATCTCCTCCTTGGTGTGTCTAAACCCTAGATCGCCGAGGAGCTCTCTCATAGTCCACCATACTCGCTCCGGATTAAGGCGAAGCCCTGCGAGATCTCCCCTCTACTTCTGGTACCACGCCGTTGTGCTGCCGGAATCGCGAGGAGAGTGCTACAACCTCCGCTGCCTGCTAGAACAAGGGAGAGGAAGGTCTTCGTCGAGTACCAAACGTGTGACCGACTGCGGGAGCGCTGCCGGAACGCAGCGCTGGAAGGATCGTCTACGCGATCTTGAGATCGGCAAGTGTACTACTACATCACCCACGAGAATCTGCTCTCGTTAACCGCTTTGGAATCTTCGAGGGTAAGTTCCTCTATCGACTCGTTGCTACAATCTAGTAGATAGATCTTGGCTTGTTTGTGTGCATGCGGTAGAAATTTTTTGTTTTCCATGCTACGAACCCCTACAATTGTAACTATTGCTATCATCCTTGATAGTAGATATATAAGATATGCTGCTCCACTATGAAGGGATGTCTCTGTTTGGATGAATTTCTCATCCAGAAATGTGTGGTTTGTTGTGGTATTTTCTTTGATCAAGGTATATCCTTATTATGTTAACAGGCATAACCTAGTGATGGATCCAATGGTTGATGCTTTAATTAGAGATAGTGGCCTTGGCTATATTGATCATATTAAACTGATGGAACAACCTGATACTTAAATGCATGATTTCTAGATAACTTTATAGGAAGATGATTATTTGGTTCTAACCTTTGGCTTGACTTGGGTGTAGTAGCATACCAAAATTTGGTATGATTTTCCTGAATTTTATTCAGTTCTAATGTCTGAAACCTGATTCCAGTGATGATTCTAAACATGTACTAGCAGTTAGTCTGCTAGAATTAATATATTCCTAGAAGAAAGATTCTAGGAAAATGATTTGCTTAAAAAAATTATGGTGGCTTTCATATTATGTGGAAATATTATATTAAGTGGAGAATGATTTGCTAGATCAAGTAGTGACTTCTATAGATGATTTGGCTACCGTGGTACCTCCTTGGAGGATGCACAGTAGCATGGATCATTTACATGATCAGTTACTCAACTTGGCTGGCTAAAATTGTTGGGTTAGTCTCCGTGGTGCCTCCCCTAGGTTTGTGCCCAATAGTGGTTCATATTCATGATCTACTACTGTAGTAGCTGACTAAGGATTGATATTTGACTGTCAGGGATGTAAAGGCTGAGACTCCAGTTTTTTAAAACTAAGAACATATGTAATACTTGATTTTCTGATGTTCACCACTTAGTAGATTCCGCTGCCCTTATATCTGCTACTGTGGCGCCTCCCTTGTGGAGTGTGCACAGTAATGGATCAACAAGATCTGCAGCTAATTATCCTTGCCTATGATGCAGAAGGCTGAGGCTCTAGTTTTAAGAATAAGATTAGATTCTATTATTATTGTTGGGATCTGCTGCCCTTGCTGCTGCTGTGGTGTCTCCATACCTGGAGTGTGCACAACAGTGGCTAGGTAGCATGATTGGTTTCCTTGAGATTTTGTCCAAGCCAAGGATGCAACAGGCTCAGGCCAAATCTTTTCTAAGATAAGAATAGATACTTTGTTGGCTTTTACCAGCTCTATGATGAACTAGTGTAACACTTCTACACTATACTGAAAGCTCCCTCTCACCCAAAACCATTTTGGGAAAAAAGTAGGAGAAGAATTGATATTAAATACTCAGACTGGCTTAGAGATGAATAGCAACCTGATGTTGAGCAATATATGCTGATGCTTGGTGTGTCTTGAGTTGATCTTGAGTAGCTTTTCCTGATGCTTTGATTTTGATCTAGTTGACCTTATCCTCCCTGATCTGCTACTGGCCTCCTTCTTGATTAGATAACCATAGTAGTTGTGATTTATGGTGGTTTGCTGGTGACTGCAATCTCAAGCAATGTTCTGGTATATGTGGGGAAAATGGATAATATAGTGGTCTTCTTATGTGCTCTTGAGAGAGAATTGATGCTGGTTCTGTGAGTTGTGACTATACTCTGATGGGTTTCTGGAATAGAGAAAGAAGAAGCAAGGAGGTGCTTTGCTACGGCTGCTTCCTATTCTTATCTACTTCCTAGTTCTCCTGGTGTGTTGACAACACACATGTCTGCATGTGTTAGTAAGCTACTTACTTGTGGGTCCTATAGGTTCAAGTTTCAAGGGTTGTGGAAATATCTGTTATGGATGAGCTCAAGTTGAGAAGTAAATTTTCTGGTTTTTTACTATCCCTCTTTCTTTGTAGTTGGATCTCTAAATGGTGAAACTTGCCCCTGATTGCCTATGATGTGGAACTGAGACCAGATTTGCAATAAGAACATATACTACTCTATTTAACCCTTATTTACTCTGCTCAATGATGTGAATAGCAATGCGTTTCATTGCCAAACTAAGAGCAAACTAATCAACACTAACCCCTTTCTTTTTGTCTTCTAGCATTTGTTTGCAGGTACCAGGAAAGAATACAGGTGATCAAGTAGATAGGGATTCTAGCTTAGGTTTTTAGCTACTATAATCTTCTTATTTTATCATAATAACAATGTAATTCTTATAAATTTCATTGAAGCTTTTATTTTTCTCTATTTGTAATTATTCATCTATGTAATGACTTTTAATTTACTTGTATTCATTAAATCTTTTTATTATTAAATAAGTATTTCTTCTTATTTGTATTTGTTTGAATTGCATTAATGTATGTGATTTCTTTAATTAAATTACTTAATTGTAATTTACTTTTATTCTTTTATTGTAAAAGAATAATGTAATACTTCATGTATTCTTTTTAATAAAAAATTCTTTTATATCATTATTATAATCATTTCTTTTTGCATAATGATAGTTATTATTCTTGAATTTCTAAATTAAAATTTGAATTGAATTTGGAAAATTCAAAGTAGAGTTCAAATTCTACCCCTCCACAAACACAAATAATACCTAAAGGTCATGTCAAAATCTATCGCACTCACTGAGATGGCTAATTTCTAATCCATCAAAGAAAGAGAGATTCTGATCACTTCAGGGTTTTAGTTTGCGAAAAATTTACCCGGATTTTCAGATACATGCATGCAGATGCACAAAATTCTAAATCTACCATTCATTTAGTCCTAAATGCCGGGATGTTACAACTATGTCCTACTATTGTGCTTAACTTGCTACAATATTCTGCCATGCTGTTATATATATTGCAATGTTATAAACTATGTTGTGGTTGTCAATGTGTGTTCGTGTTTTAAGTTTGTTGGGGTTTTAGGCTTGATGTCTGGTAAGATCACCGTATTGGGAAGAGGTTATCATACCACGTGACCGGGATGAAACCAAACACACGTTTTTGTTCTCCCAGACCGCCAAACGACGAGTCTTATTTCTGTCCAACTCCTGAATAGTATCCATGCCGGCAAGCAAATAACTGTGAGATTTTGGCATAGAATCTGATTCGCGCATGAAGTCTTCGCGCGTGCAAGTTTGGTATCACTAATAAAAGACCGACCTTCGTAAAGGTCTGCTCGTGAGCCTAAAGTTGCTCCACGTCTGACACGTGGCGTGCTGGTCATGCCCCAAAGAGAATGAAGTAGGAAATGATGTAAGTATAATTGTACTTACAGACTAAGTACACAAAAGTACAACTGTACTTAGAGCCCAAGTACACAAAAGTACAATCATACTAGGAGTCGAAGTACACAAAAATATTACCGTACTTAGAGCCAAATACACGAAAATATTACTGTACTAAGAGCTGAAGTATAGAAAAGTACAAGTGTACTTACCACCAAAGTTGTACATGAAAGTATAACTGTATTTATATACTTTTATATACTAAGTATACAAAAGTGAACTGTACTTAGAGCCGAATTACATGAAAGTATAACCATACTAGAAGTTAAAATACACGAAAGTATAACAATACTTAGAACCAAGTACACAACTACACTAGTAGAAAAAGGCATAATGGCGGCATTCGGAAAAGGGGGTTCGTGGTTTAAGCGGCACGCCACTAACCTCACTTCACTGGTAGGTTGTAGTGGTGGCGTCCTGTCCGAACGCCACCAGTAAGATTTCTAGTGATGGCGTTTAGTTTGAACACCACAAGTAGAAGTTCACAGCGGTGACGTTTACCATAAGTGCCACCATTACATATTCTAATTGGGCGTTCGTTTTATTTTGAGTGCCACAAGTGAGTTTTTAAAAATTAAAAAACCTGGTGCATCCAAATGAATATTTTCAGCACAACAAGATATATTCATAAAAATGGTAGCACATCGTTACAGTTAACTATATATAGTAGAGCTAGCTAGTTAATTAACTAAAGTATGCATAGTGTATATAACACTAACTACTAGTCCTCAATAGGATTATCGACCACAACCGTTCCATACCTAATGGCAGTGACATGAATCTTGTTATCATCCGAAGAAGCGTCAGAGTTTGTCGATGCTCCGGTGCCTCAGTAGTCGAAGTATGCAGAGCCCTATTAGAAGGACCGTGCAAACGAGAAGACGACACTTGACGCGGTGACACCGCGCATAAAGGACCTTTGAGAAGGTCAAACATTTTTTAGGATTTTCGGTGCAGGTTGCATCGGTCGAAAAAAAGACTCCTCCTCCTCCGTTCAAAATATAAGATGTTTTAACTATAAAACAAGTGTATCTACACTTCTTTTAGTACGTAGGTTTACTAAGGTTTAAAAAATAAATCTACACACAAAAAAGTCTGAATATTTTTTTTATAAACCAAAATATCTTATATTTTAAAAAAAGAGTACAAGCAAACGCACCCTGTGTATACTTGTGGACCGTAGCTTTGCTAATCGCGTGGGCTGCACGTGCTCGCTGTCCGAGGTAGCTAACCGGGGGAAGTCTTTTGTTAAACGAACCGAAGTAACGTCCAGTACTCGAGTGGTACCGCACGACCACCGACCCGAACGTGCACTCTGACCCGACCGACCAAGCGACCACACACAACAACACTTGCACATACATCTTCTCCGCCACCTTCTTCTCTCCCTCCCCACCCTACAACCCAACCCAGCCCGACCGATCTCCCCCTTCTTCTCCTCCCCCATCACCGGCCGCCGCCCCTCGAGCTGCCGCCGCCACCGCCACCGCCGCCTTATCGGCCGCAAACCCTAGCGCGCATTGCACCCCCAAGCCGCCCCCCACTCACGGATCTGGAACGGAGGAGGCGGCGGCCGCATGTCGCTCTTCCGCAAGTTCTTCTACCGCAAGCCCCCCGACGGGCTCCTCGAGATTAGCGAGCGCGTCTACGGTGCGTCGCCATTCCCCCTTCCCCAATCTCTCCCCCTCAGGATAGCCATTTCATCTCCCTCCCTTTCCATTTTCCCTTTCGGCACCGGCAGGGTTTCAGATATTCGTATACGGAAAGCTCGAAACGCCTCGCCAATGACTTCCCGTTTTTTTTCTCTCCCCTCTCGCAGTATTCGATTCGTGCTTCTCCACCGATGTCTTCGACGACGAGAAGTACCGGCTCTACATCGGGGGCATCGTCTCGCAGCTCCGGAGCCACTTCGCGGACGCCAGCTTCATGGTCTTCAACTTCCGGGAGGAGGACGGGCTGGGGCAGCAGAGCCTGCTGGGCAGCATCCTCTCCACCTACGACATGGTGGTCATGGACTACCCGCGCCAGTACGAGGGCTGCCCGCTCCTCACCATGGAGATGGTGCACCATTTCCTTTGCTCAGGGGAGAGCTGGCTCTCCCTCGGCCTGCACAACGTCCTCATAATGCACTGCGAGCGCGGCGGCTGGCCCGTGCTCGCGTTCATGCTCGCCGGCTTGCTGCTCTACCGCAAGCAGTTTACCGGCGAGCAGAGGACGCTGGAGATGGTATACAAGCAGGCTCCAAGGGAGCTCGTCCAGCTGCTCACGCCGCTAAATCCCATGCCTTCTCAGATAAGGTACCTACATTATATATCCTGGAGGAACGTGAGCTCGGAGTGGCCGCCGGGTGACCGGCCGCTTACGTTAGACTGCGTGATACTAAGGAATGTCCCGGGCTCTAATGGGGAGGATGGATGTAGACCCATATTCCGTATCTATGGCCAGGATCCTCTATTTAGCACGGATAACAACCCCATGGTGCTTTTCTCAACACCAAAGAGGAGTAAATACATTCGCCATTACAAGCGGGTGAGTTTTTTTGTGCACAACTTTCTGTTTGGAGAACTGCCTAATTCATGACATTTCGCATCACTACTTTCGCTACTCTTTATTGAAAAAAAACTTCCGCTACTAAAATGTCCAGAGGCCAGAAATGGTATATTTGGTTAGCTGTTAATTTGTCATTCTCATTTATTTTCATGTTATACTCAGGCAGACTGTGAATTGATTAAGATCGACATCCACTGCCATATTCAAGGAGATGTTGTCCTTGAGTGCATTAGCACGGATGCTTCTCAAGAACGAGAAGAGATGATGTTCAGAGTTATGTTCAATTCAGCGTTTATCAGATCTAACATTCTCATGCTAAACCGTGATGAAATTGACTTAATGTGGGATGCCAAAGATCGATTTGCAAAGGAATTCAGAGCCGAGGTATGTAACATCATCCTAGTCAACTTATATCTTTACGCATTGTTGTGCAGAATCTCAAGTCTTATTCTCCTTTCGTGGTTAAAGATTCTCTTTTCAGAAATGGACACGGCAGATGAATTGGATATCATGGAGGTGGCAGGTATAGGGGAAAAGGAGGGCCTACCAATTGAAGCATTTGCAAAGGTTCAAGAGATGTTCAGCATTGTGGACTGGTTAGATCCAAAAGGGGATGCTGCAGTCCAGTTTTTCCAGCGTCTAACTACATACGAAAATATACAGATGAGAAAGGGATTGGTCTCTCCAAGCAAGCAAGGTTCATTCATTAGAAAAGAAATTGGGAAATTGGAGCTTGGTTCTCCAACAAAAAATGAATATGACAATGCTCGAAACAAACCAAGCAACACCCAACACTCAGCAGTCTACATGAACAAACATGATTGTGATGCCATACACAATTTGGCCTCGTTGGAGCCTGCTAGTTTTTCTCAAGGAAAATTAGGAAAATCTGTGGTTCATGAAAAGATAAGTTCTCAAGCTCATAAGGAAATAATACATGTATTTGACATAAATACCACACGATCGTCTTCACTCGAAAAGCCCGATGAGGAATGTGGTCCAGCACAGTGCTCTTCACCCACTATGATTATGTCACAGCGATTTCCATCTTCTAGATCAAGTTGTGCTCTTTCTAGCAACTTATCTCCTAGATCACTTTCAGCTTTCCCAAGATTTCATAGCGTACCTTCAGCCCTAGGAATTACAGCTTTGTTGGAAGACCATGCTGCATTTGGTGGTTCCGAAAATTGCACTTCAACCTTAGTTGCACCCACAGTATCAAGTTTCTCAAGTGCCACCGTCAAAGTTCCATCAAAACCATCATCAGGACAGCATCCAACAAAAGGTTTTTCTCAAAAATATTCTTGCGTTATACATGTTGCCTGCAAATTTAACTTTTGATGATGTGGCAGGTACTCTGATCGTAACAAAGGGTACACCTCCACCATCTCATCACCCATCAGAGCCGGTGTTTTCGGTGGCATCTGATGCTATTATGATGTCTGACGAAGAAGACTTCCCTGAACCGTCTCAGAAGCATTCAGGTTCAGCTGAAATCTCATACACTAACTGGAAGCTCCATTCAGGCCACCACATTAATTTTAGAGAAAAAATAATCGTCGCAGTTGATTTTGACTGTACGGCTACGATTCAAGTCGTCATCCACGTGGATGCATCGTGTAGGCGTAAGATTCTTAATTAGCCTTGTACAATACTTCCAGCTGGCAATTCCCCATGTCTCGGTGCATGGACCGCACACGAGATCTCCCTGTACACGATCGGATTTGCACAAGGCAGGCTGTATGTACATCAGTGACAAATTAATGGAAGTCATTGGGTTACATGAGGGCAAGGCACTTGGTGTAGTTACACATGCTCCACGCCCACCTAATAAAAAATAGCATGCTGGAATTCTCACCTTCATCAGTACAAGAGAAAAAAAATCCTAGACTTTTAGCTTGATTATAGTGTGGTTTGGATTTTACACGCGATTCATATGCCGCAGACCTTATATACGTGTACCTAAGAAATAACATGTTTACTGCAGGTTCCCAGATTAACAAAAACAAAATAAAGAAAGCTCCATGTAAAACAATCCTACTCATTTATACAGATTATGTATGGCTGGTTATTATTTGCATATGCATATCATGGAGCTAGACATCCTTTCTGCGAAAAAAAATGAGAGTGAACACCCTTCCATTTATACTGCAAAAAAGCTACTCTTATGTAAGAAAAATTTGAACACATTAGCAAAATTGCGAATAAATACATCATAAGTATCTGTTTTTAGGCATAACACATTCTTACTATATTACTCTTAAGACTGTAATCAAGTGGTAATGTATAGAATATTTACCCTTTCCAATATCGGTAACTATCTAATAATATTATTAAATTTTGACCATAATTTACACAAGAATACTATTAAGTTTACATATACGTTTTGTCAACATAAATGATATCTATTATCTAATTTCGTGTTCTCATAATGCTAATAACTAGTTCTTGTAATTTTGCACATACTATTTTAGTTCTGTTGATTCCCTTTTGTAACTAAAGCTTTTCCCCCCTTTGCAGGTCCATCATTGTTGCCCCACCCATGTCAGCCACATGAAAATTCTACATTACCATTAGCTGGAAGTACTACTCTGCCCACATACCATCAGCGGTCCTCGAGTAACAGCGTAAAAGAATCGTCACCAACTTCATCCAGACCTCCAGCACAACAATCAACTCCACTTCCAACCACTGCAGGGAAGTGGTTTTCTACTGTTGGATCTCCTGCACCGCCCCCGCCAACACCTCCAGCCTCTGCTCCTACATCACCTAAGTCCTCTTTCAGTAGACCTCCTGCACCCCCTCCACCTCCGCCAGTTGCTTCTACTTCGTTTGTTGTTCGATCTGCTGCGCCAGCTCCGCCTCCACTTCCCCCACTTGCTTCTATTTCACCTCATGTTCGACCTGCTGCACCACCTCCACCTCCACCACTTTCTTCTACTTCGTCGGCTGTTCGACCTCCTGCACCACCGCCACCACCACCACTTTCTACTTCGTCGGCTGTTCGACCTCCTGCGCCACCTCCACCTCCACAACTAGCTTCTACTTCATCCACTGTTCGACCTGCTGGACCACCTCCACCTCCAACTCCACCACTTGCTTCTACTTCATCTACTATTCTGCCTCCCGCACCACCTTCCCCAACATCATCCGCCATTAGATCTTCAGCACCACCTCCGCCTCCAGGAATTACTTCTATGCCTCCGCCACCACTGCCACCCTATCATTCATCAAAAGAATCATCCAGTTCTATGGGCATGTCATTGCCATGTCCTGCTCCACCACCACCTAATGCTCCAAGTTTCTCAAAGGATGCCAACAATCCTACTCCACCAGCACCTCCTGGTGTTAATGCTAATCTTTTTGGTGCGAAGGGTCGTGGACCTGCACCTCCTTCGGGTCCAATGTCTAAGAGCCTTCAATATGGTCAAGCTATGTCCAGAAGGTCCAATTTGAAACCACTACACTGGGTGAAAGTAACAAGAGCGATGCAGGGCAGTCTCTGGGCCGAGGGACAAAAAGCTGATGAAGTTTCGAAGTACCTCTCTAACATCTTGACTATACTGATGGATGGCCATATGTTTGCGATTTTCTATGCTAACTAATCTTTTGCATGACTTGTCCAGAGCCCCAGTGTTTGACATGTCAGAACTAGAAAATCTTTTCTCAGCTGCTCTACCAAAAGATACTAGGGGTTCAGATAAGTCAGGAAGTCGTGGATCTGGGGCAAAACCTGAGAAAATTCATCTAGTGAGTTGTTTTTAGCAAATAAAGTTGCATATGCTTTGCCCTCAAATTGTTCTGTTTAGTCTGTATATTGTAATCTTCATTGATTCCGTGCTTATTTCATTCTCGACTCTCCGGTAGTCTATGTCATATGGTATGTATGAGTCTCGTGAGTTATGCTTCAAGTTATCTTAGTTACATATGGAGTTATGGACATCATTTCTCTCTTTTCGGCACCTCCATGCATTACTAGCAACTGTGTACATACAATGCCGTTTTTTTGCAATGTATATTGCAGGGAAGATACAGACATATGCCAGAAAACCATATCTAAAATTAAAATGTATTCAACATTAAACCTTGTTTCTTTTCTCACAAATCACTTTATGTAAAAAGAAACACCGGCATCAAGAAAAGGCTAATTCAAAACCAAAAATTAGCAACTAAGAGATAATTCATATGGGTTGATTTGAAATTAATTGTCTCATAAGTGTGCGATGAAAAGGTAATGTAAGGATCCAACTTAAATCATCTGTTTGATTAGATCTGTGGATGGCTGTGATCAGTAAACAGTATATCTGATCCAACCAGTCTTTTTTACATTGGTATATATTTCACAACATAACCAGTTCATTTCTTGATAAGTACTCCTAGCAGCTGCATCTTAGAATGTATTCAATTGATCATACTTAAAGTTCTCTATGTTTGTTTCCTCGATGGCATGTGGCATCTTGGTTAGTTTTGCATATGTCACTGTGGATGTTTTAGTTACTCGCTCCTTCCATTCCAAATTAGTTGTCGTAGCTTTTTTCCAAAATGAGCCAACCTGCACACTGAAACGCGCCTAGATACATGCGTATCTACACCAAATGTGAGCAAACCTGCGACAACAAATTTAGATCTGTGGACTTTCGTTTCTCTAACTTAAGTTGCTCGCTAACACAGATCGATCTTCGCCGAGCTAATAATTGTGGAATCATGCTTACACAAGTCAAAATGCCCCTTCCGGAACTAATGGTAAGCTGATGGCCAATTGATCTTTGGCATGTTCCAAAAAAAAGAAAATTATTATCTGAACATATTGCTGTTGCTAGTCATACGGCAGTGCCATATATGTACTTGTTATATTATAATCTTCTTTATATAGTCTGTTAGATGATGGGGAGAGAGTGTTTGTAGGGAAATGATGGTAAGAGAGTGGAATACTGATTCATCATTTCTTACCTAACCTTCAAATACCTATGTTCATTAATTTCTCATTGAAATAACTTAAAATTAATTAAGAAATGTATGCAAATTGAGAAGGGCATATCTTTACTTTATATCTTGGTTAATAATACCTATCAAATTGTTTTTGAGCACAGAGTGCTATTCTTGCTCTGGATGATGCTATCCTAGACGCTGATCAGGTGGACAACCTAATTAAGTTCACTCCAACTAAAGAGGAAATAGAACTTCTGAAGGTAATTGTGGTGCTCATTTTTTAGCTGTTTACAAGATTCATCAAGTTATCAGTTTTCATTATGCATTCTTGTCATTACTACAGGGTTACAAAGGAGATAAGCAAGTACTAGGTGAATGCGAACAGGTGACATGTTCTTCAGTTTAATTTACAACTTTGTTACATCTTAACTGAAAACCATGGTGTTATATCTATCCTCTTTGATCGGATGGTATTCCAAGATGTCCATGGTTGACAACTGTGAAACAGACTTCTGAATGGTGTATTGGTTTATTTTATCTGAGTTGCAGTTTTCTTCTTGTTCTGCAGTTCTTCATGGAGCTTATGAAAGTACCTCGTGTGGACTCTAAGCTGAGAGTTTTCTCATTTAGGATTCAATTTCGTTCTCAAGTGAGACAACTGGTTTTTTTCTTGCTACTGGGAACTTTATTGTTCACTTGGCCTTTTTGGTATTTGTATTTTATAACTATTAGTGTTTTTCAGGTTTCTGACCTTAAGCGGAACCTGAACATTGTTAACTCGTCTGCTGAAGAGGTGAGTGGCTGAGTGCTGTTAATTTTAAATTTCATATTATGGGATTAACACCATACATTTCATATTTTTGTTGTTAATGTTCACAGATAAGGGGTTCAGCAAAGTTGAAAAGGATTATGCAGACGATCCTTTCTTTGGGAAATGCATTGAATCAAGGCACTGCTAGAGGTAATTAAAAAATGTAACGTGATAGACATTTAGTGAACTATAATTTCTGAATTATGTGAAGTGCTGCGAAGTTGGTTCATTTGTAATTTATATTATGTAAAGTGCAGCTACTCATTGAATGTTGGAATACAATTATATATTTTTTCTGAAGGTTGTACTGTTTGAACTACTCCCTCCGTTTCAAAATATAAGATGTTTTAGCTTTGTGAAGGAAATGTATCTAGACTTGTTTTAGTGTATAGGTTCATTCAAGTTTGGAGTGAACCTACACACTAAAATAAGTCTAGATACATTTCCTTCATAAAGCTAAAACATCTTATATTTTGAAACAGAGGGAGTATATGATAATTATTTTGATGTTTCATTAATTTAACATGGGTATGTGTACTGTAAGGTATATAGCACCTCGTGCAAGGTCTAGTTCATATAAGCAAGAGCACTAGATGCCATTTTTAGAGCTCTGGCTATATGAGTACTAGTAATATAGCAACATGCACCAATTTGGCCAAAGTTTGGAGTGTATAATGTGCATAAAGTATGTAAGGCCTTGTTTGCTTCTAATTGAAAAAGAAAGCACAGACAAATGTATTTTAGACAGGTGTGGTGCCAAAATGTTCCTAAGTAATTCTTACAAGTTATTTGACACGACAGTGGTGTATCATTAATCATTTTCGTACTTACTCTGTTTTAGTTTCTGTATTTTTTGGCTTATACTATCATCTAACCCAGAACATTAAAATACAATACTTCGATATGATGTCAGGATTTTGGTGCTAACCATCTTGTCTGAACTCTGTTAGCTTGTTAGTGTAATAGTTTTAAATTTCTTCTGATCATTGGTTTCTTTATTTTATTTGCACTGCCTCGACTATAGTTCATTTTGTTTGTTGTAGGTTCTGCTGTTGGGTTCAGGTTGGATAGCTTACTCAAATTAAGTGATACCCGTGCACGAAACAATAAGATGACCTTAATGCATTATTTATCCAAGGTATGCATCTGTTCATATATATAAGTAGAAAATTGAATACTATTTGTTATTCTCTTGTCAGAGAACCTTTTTAGGTGTAGAACTGTAGACCATATAATACAAAAATAAATAGGGAATGCTTTTCTGCTCTAGAATTCAAGTTCAAATCATATCTGATAACTAGTTATATCTTGTCTAGGTAATTTACCAAACAATTAAAATGGATAAAGTAATAGACCTTCTCAGTTGAGTTAGTCCTTGCCTAGCCTTGGATGTCCTGTGTATAGCAAACTTGCATGGCATATTATACTAGAGCTTGTGCTTTGACGAGAACTGAGAATGGAAAAGCTAGTAACTGTACATGAACCTCATTTGAAGTTATCTGTTCTCACTTCTCAGATTTAAATTATCTTGATGGACCATTTTCCCAGTTGTTTTTCTTATTATTCAACTGCTGCAATTTGTTAACCCCAACATACTCAATCATATCCCACAACTAGCTTTACCGGTGCACATCTAATCTTGTGTGCCTTCATGGACTACTTTTGTGCTGAGGAAAGACCAAACATATCCTAGAACTAGCTTCATTATGCAATGTCAAACTTGTCATCCTTAATTTCTCAGCCGTGCTGGGTTGCAAGCCTGTATTCTCTTTCCTTTATTTTTACCGCCTTTTCCAAGCGGCTTGAAACTTAAACCTTAGCTTTTCTGAGGAAATTATCTTTATGAGCTCATAATTTTGAAGTGAATCTGAGTGCTCTCTAATACTTGTCATTGGGTTAAAAAGCTTTTTGGCTTATAAATTTGGTTAGGTTCTCTTCGTAGAAAGTCCAAACTGCAGTTGATTTACTAAATATGTGAATGTGAGTGCAGGTGCTTTCTGAGAAACTTCCAGAACTTCTTGACTTCCCTAAAGATTTGGCTAGCTTGGAGCTGGCATCAAAGGTATTAGATTTAACGCAGTTTGGCAACTTTGGATATTGACAATCTATGATACACCAATTGATTTCCAAGAGAACCATCGGACTGGATGCAGCTACAGTTGAAGTCTTTAGCAGAGGAAATGCAGGCCATAAACAAAGGACTCGAGAAAGTGGAGCAAGAACTAACTATATCTGAAAATGATGGTCCTGTGTCGGAGACCTTTCGCAAGGTATCTACAACTGTTGTCTTTTTCTTTTTTTTGAGAATATGCTTTAGTACGTGTGTATTGCCTAGATACCAGCATGCTACTTAGCATACACGTTTTTTTTCTGTAGCACTACCACCATCATGATGCCACTAAGCTAAGTGTCTTTCTTGCAGACATTGAAGGACTTTCTCAGTGGTGCTGAAGCTGAAGTTAGAGCCTTGACTTCACTTTATGCTAATGTGGTATGTGTATCTCTTTGAGAAAGAGTCATTTGCATGCACACTGGCCTATTTGGTGAAATTTGCTGAACATGGAGAGTTTAGATAAACAGTATGGATCTAAGCCAAACTAGTGCTGATATATTGTATTAGTCCACACAAAGTTTCTAGATCAGGTATTCAGGTAGTCTGGGTTTAGAAAAGATAACAGTCGTCACTGAGATCTCCGAAAACATGAAATGTGATTCGATAGCTGCAGCATGGAATCTAAACAGATTGGAGTTTTTTTCGAGAAATGCAGGAGAGCTGCATGTAAATGCATTATATTGTAAAAAGGAATATACAGGGTTAGACATATGGGCATCCACCAAAAGTTAACTCAGAAGCATGGTTTTAAAGGCGTCGCCTAGGCATCAAGGCGCCCCCCTCCGCCTTGGAAAATTGACCGCTTTAGGCACCTAGGCATCCAAAGCGCCCGCCTAGGCGCCTGAAAAGACATTGGCTCGAGCCTTGCTCCAAGAATTGATTCAATTGTGGAGAGAAAATCCGACTAAGGGACGCAGAAACATTTTGAAATACCCTGTTGTTTATTTCCTTCTGCATGTGCTTTCCGACCAAAATCGATAGGCTGTCAAAAGCCTCTTTCAGTACCCCCCTGAAGTTTATGCCTGATCCTGGCCGCCATTTGCTGAACTGAGCATTGAGGGAGGTCGGATTTCCTTGATCTTGGCCCAGTCCAGGATCGTGCCGCATAAGATTCCAGTGATACTTTATGTCTTCATTGCCATTGGAAGAAGACGCAAGTTTATGAGGAAGGCCATGTTTAGCATGCCCACTAGCCAATATTGGAGTTAAGGGTGAAAATTAGACTCCAGAGGTTGCTGAAGAACCAAAGCGGACCTTTTCCTCATCAAGATAGGTGAACAAAGTTGTTTCATAAGCCTCAAAACATCAAAATTCTAAATGTTAAGAAGAAATACAAGTATAGAGAATTATTAAATAGACAAGTAACCAAAGGTTAGGAAGTAAGGTAAAAAAGGACTTAAAATACTCGAAGCGTTCAGTGCTGTATTCTTATTTTATACTTGTTATTTTTTTCAATTTTATGCTGAATTTCTTGGATATCATTTTTTTTCCATTATCTCGGTGCTAAAAGATTTTGTGCCTTCTATCAATTCAATTTGTGACTGGCTTCGGTGGTTGCAGGCTAAATCTAGGGATCGTTTTGTATTTCTCGATCTCTTAGGTTTTTATCTGCAAAGTTATCAGGATAATCATTTTATCCTGGTCAGTCTTTTAGTGTCCACATGTGTTGCTTCATGTAACTTGATTTTCAATTAATGAAATATGTGGTTGCTCTAAAAAAAATAGTGTATGCAACATTTTTTATTTTTTTATTTTCTATATGGATTATTCACCATCACCGGTATGCAGTAGACCTTAAAATTGTGTGTTATCTTTGGCTCTTTGAGCTTTTGATTATGTCACTACTTCATTATACCTTTTAAATTTGTCGTGCTTTATTTTTCTTTGTTGTTAAATGTTTGATAATTATTTTTGTTTCATGTATGCTGATTGCGGTTCTTTAGGCCTTTTTTGGATTCAGACTTCTCGTAGTTACTGTAGAAATCGAGCAATTTCCTTCGGAAATCGAATGAAATTTCATGTGTTCCAAATGTGCCCTTTTTTCTGTTATTAATTTGAATTATTTTGCTTTGCAAAAATTTGACCAGAGTACCTATTTTTTTTTAAATGTATGGAATTGTTATGGTTGGTTGAGTGATGATTCTCGCTGCAACTTTTAATAAATATGTAACTTCATTAATTGATCAGCATTATTAGACCTGGATGTCACTTAACAAATTTGGACAGGATTGCATTCTGGTGCTACAAGGGACCAATGATGCATTATAATCACGATGAATGATAATTTTGATATCCAGTCATCTATATGCCTTTTGATCTTTCTCTTGCTTATAATAAATTAACTGCAACTACGAACCCTGCAGGGCAGGAATGCAGATGCATTAGCACTTTATTTTGGAGAAGATCCGGCACGTTGTCCATTTGAACAAGGTGAAATTTGCATGTTATTCCAGTTTCCTTAAGCAGTTCTGGAAATTGGTTTATATTTGTTACAACTTTGGGAGAAAGTACCAGCATGATCTTTTAATCTTAATAAGTCCTTAAGGAAATTCTCGTGTGTCTCTGCAGTGGTGACAACGCTCCAAAACTTCGTGAGATTGTTCACACGCTCCCATGAAGAGAATTGCAAGCTATTGGATCTTGAAAAGAAGAAAACCCAGAAGGAAGCAGAAACGGAGCCAAAGAGGGAATCGGAAAATGAGAAAACAAAGCTCAGCCATTCAATCAAAGAGCTAGACATCCCACTTCAATCACAAGCTCAAACTGCTAGTGCCAAATGATGAACCAATCTTTTTTACCCGATGAACCTGGTCTTCCCGTGGCAGATGCTTGCTGGATATATATGTTTCCCTGGTATTAGTTATCAGGGATGCAAGTAAACCTGCCACAACAAGAAGGCCATTGATGCATCGGTAAACACACTTTATTTGTACAAGCTGAAGAATTACTCTTTTACACTATGTTCACTTCACTTGGGGGTACATTATTTTCATTGTCGGTATCTCATTCGAAGTTGTGTGTCCTCAGGTATACTTCTAACACAGAGATTACCGGAGGAATGTCATCCCTGCGACAAAGCTGTATAGTGCTGACAAAATGATAGTTTTGCTTTTGGGTCCTAGTAGTGCTGGCCAGCACTATATTAGAAAATAAAGTAGCTAATGTTCAGCAAAATAGAAAATAAAGTTTTGGCCAATAGAAAGGGTTGTCTTCTCTGGTGATAAGTAGAAATGGTTGTTGATGTAAACTTAGGCGATAGAGCTTGTATATCATTTTCTTTTAGTCAGTTTGGCATGCGTCTTGTACAAACTTTTCAAATTTTGGATATTTTATGCCAACTGTAATTGCCTCATCTGGAGTCTCCTTTTGTTGTTTGCGTGTGTTATGTGCTGAGTTCTGTTATAAAATAGTGAAACGGAGAATACTTTGTTCTTTTATGCATACTTTAATGTTTTATCCTGACATGTAGGTCTAAAATAACTGAATACTTATTTTAAAGTTTGAGTCCTAAAATTAGGACAGAACTTTTTTTGAAAGGGATGTGGTATGGGAAGGCCCTAAGGCGGATTTTTGTTTTTTAAAATAATAAGAACTCAAAGCTACGTCTTTAAGGACTTGAATTTGGGTGGCTGGATTATACTCCAAACGGAGGGAGTACATCCACTTCCCGAGCTAGGTTTAGCAAGAGTGAAACATTAAATAGCTAGGCTTAGCAAGAGTGAGACATTAGCTCCTGTATTGCAGCAGTGGACTAGCATCGCCGCATTGTCATTGTTGCTACCTCCTTTGTCCTGAATTCATTGTTGCTACTTCCTTTATCCTAAATTAGAGCTACTTCCTTTGTCCTGAATTCATTGTCGCTACTTTCTTTGTCCTGGATTAGAGGTCACGTAATTGTCTAGATTCAAGTGCATTTATATACTAAAATATTTCTAGATAAATATGTGACAAGTAATTCAAGAGCAGAGGCGGGCCCAAGATTTTTGGTGCGTGTATTCAGAAAATTCAAAGGGTCATTTTTTTTTTGTTTTTGGCAGTCCAAACTCTAGTTTTTGGGCATGCATAATTGATTATAGGAGCACCATATAGTACTAACTACACAATATAAAACAGATACAACACATTTTGACCATCATATAACAGATTCACACGAGGTCATCTATCTACAACTACTTATAAAGGCACGAAGTGCCATGGGAAAATCGAATCCTGGCCCTTCATCTCAGACAATCAAATGGCCACGATTTCTTTGTTCTCCCCTCACCCCCCACGTTTCACGCTCTCCTTCCATCCTAAATCTTGCTGTCAACGCATAATCCCCTCCGGCTGTAAAAAAAAGGCCTAATTCCCTCCTAATCCTCTCTATCCCAGAAAGAAACCACCGCACGTTCATCTATTCGCCGCCGTGATGCAGGACGACGGCCATGATTGCGGCCCCGACTCGGCCGCCGCAGCCCGCAGCGGGTGCCAATCCACGCCTGAACTGCTACTCGACGCCTGCAATGGTCGCGTGGCGGCGCTCCGTGAAGCGGAAGCTTGACGGGGAGAAAGGGGGCGTGGATGGGGACGAAGGTCGACTGGGAAGGTCGACTGGGATGGAATAGTGGAGGTTGAGGAGGCGACTGGGATACTGCGCGAGGCTGTGGTGGCGACGTAGGACACCACTGTGGCCGTGCATGGTGAGGTGGAAGGGAAGAGTGAACGACGAGGTCTAGATCGAGCTCCGGCAGTTTCGCCACTTGGACGATGAGAAGATGTCTTTTGATGCCGCTGAGATCGACCATCTCCACGCACTAATCGTCTGCCGCGTGCGGCAGCTCGCGCGTGTCCACTCCAGGCACTAGAGGCCGATCGAGAATCAACAAGGCGCGCACAGTGTGAAGTCTCAACTAAGGGTAGGGTCCTACCGTTCTACACATCGATCATCTACATCTCAGGTACTAGGCAAAAGATGGAAAGAGCTGCGCCGGCTATGGCAGAGCAAGCAGCGTGCAAGGATCAATGGCAAGTATTCATATAAGACTACCCCTTCCTATCATTTTTTTCCTTCTCTAATTTCTCTATTGGAAAGAGATCGCTGTGAGAAAGGAGATTATTCAGTTGGGACGGGGGTCGAGCTCACCTTATGTTGTCTTTGCATTCAGGAGGGTAATCATGTGCATTCAGCAAAGTGTTCGGAATTTTCTTGTACAATTCAATATTCTGAAATTAAAAATGGCAATCATGCTCGTCTAAAGTTTCAAATTTTGCATATTGCTAGATGATTTGCTAATTTGTTTTAGTTGAAAACTCGTGCATTGCACGTACATGACTACTAGTAACTTCAAATTATAGAACATAAGCAATTATTCAACATATAAAAGGGGCAACATCTTAAATATCTCGATGACAGAAATAGCAAAATGATAGGAGAGCTTACATATAACTTTCTGTTGCTTCAAAAATTGGAAACCATCAGCTAAAAAAAAAAAGAATTGAAAACCATTGATGATGTCCTCTTCCTTGACTTGCAAGAAGAAATCCAATTCAATGAATGCGACATGGCTATTCTTTCTCTTCATGTTTCAGGCCAAATGAAACTTATGCAGTCTGAAAAAGCAAAACTAAAAATAATATTTTAGTCTTCTTAATTTCGGACAGGTTAAATCTGATTTCTTATGAATTTCTAAAACGCCTCAAGTCTCTGCGATTGGAACGGTTCCGAGAAGCTAGAGCAGGGAGTCCGTCGGTAGTAGCCGCCCAGTAGACAGAAACTGCGGAAGGGAGGAGCAGCGGCGATCGGCGGAGCTCCGACTGGCGAGGCAACGACGCAGATGATCCAGTGCGGCAATGCAGCTGCTGATGTTCTGGTCACGGAGCAGGGAGACAGAGACGAGCAGACTCAAAGCCGAGGAGGTTTAGACAAGTGTCGCATGTCGCTGTGTCCCGTCGACACCGGGAGTCCGCCGTCGTGTCTCGCTGTCGCCCGTCTAGTTCAGTCCACGGTCCGTCGACTACTTCAGTTTGGGGCATTTGCAAAATTGAGGGCTTTCCGATCGTGATCTCGCGAGGAGCGACGCGATATGGGAGACGCCTTCTATCGCTCTTCGTCCATCGGCCAAGCTAATGAATTAATTTGTTGGGCCAGCTAGGATGTTGGGCCTCATAGAGGAGGGACGAGGGATAGACGGAGTAGGAAGGTGGGATTCCGTGTGCTTAATACTAGTCTGTCTCTCGTATTTTCCTGGTTTTTCCATTTACATACCAGCTATATACTATGTATGACCAGTTTTTTGTCAATTTTTTGGGTATTCACTTGAATACCTTTGAATTGAAGCGGGCCCGCCCCTGTTCAAGAGTGAGTATTATCTTTGACCAAAACCTAAGGGAGAACTACACTATCCCAGAGTGGATTTTTTTATGGTGCGCTGGACCAGAACATGGTGTTTTGGCCCCACGGGCCTAAATGCACATGCTCCCTCTATCCCGGTTTAAAGGACACATATAGTAAATCTTTTGGCTCAGGGTTTTCTTTAATTGGGGCTAATTTGCCTCTTACTAATCCTCTTATGGGCTTTTTTTTAAATTAAATGCTTATGTGCAAGGAGGTGGGGGTATTTTGGGATTACATGATTTCCAATGTGTCCTTTAAACCGGGATTGAGGAAGTATTATAAAAAAAATGCAATTTAAAATGTTAAAAAATTGTGAAAAAAATCAGTACAGCTGGACATTTCTCACACATTTTTTTTTGGCAAAAGTCATTTTTGGTTGCATGTGTAAAAAGAAAAAAGATGACATAAAAAGCTATCTTGAAGCACCGAAAATTGTCTTTTTTTACACAAACCACAAATAGAATGTCTGCATGTACACAATTTTTTTTTTGGAATTTTCAAACCTTTTCAAACATGTTTTTTGGCCAGTGGGTGCATTACAAAATAGATTCCCCATAAGCCCACGTGATGAATTTTGTTATACAATAGAAACATTTGTTTCATTCAAATTGAACGACTCATTGGTACTAGGCATGCAAGTGGACGGTCAGGCGGACAGTCCACCGGAGTGCATGCAAACCTAGAAAGCGAATTAGTTTAGTATCAGTGATTAAGTGGAAAATATTTACTAGCAGACATGCATGGTGTGGCGGATTTCCGCCTGCATCCCTAATTGGTATTGATAAGTAGTTGACAGTGGAAAACGTGCGTACATAATTTACAATTTACAAAGCGCAATAATCAACCGTCATCATGATTTAGCAACCAGAATTTTTACCTTTTGTTCCGTTGACTGTGACCGCCAACCAAACGCAAGGCAATGCAGGCCACACGAAAAAAGACTTGTACTACACAGAAAAACGTTGATTTCCCTCGCAATGCTTAGCGAACATACTCACCAAAAATTTAATGTATCCTTCCCTGTTGTTAATAGACATTTCTACAGAAACAATTTCTTCCGGTCCCACCCGCAAAAATGTGAAAGAGAAAGGAATACAGAGAGAAAAGAACCTAAGTGTTAGTTTCTGTGTCGAGGTCGTATACCAAAGGTAATCCAGGCAAGCACCCAGAGTCGATGTGAGTCCCATGACTGGACGCTTTAAGATGTGTTGGTGTAAACGAATGCCCACCAGCCCAGTAGATCCTTGAGATGTATGCTGCCCTCGCTCGAGAAATCTGGAGCTGGTAGTTGCTCAAGTTATCTGGAGCTCATAGCGGATAATGGGTGAATTCCACACTCCACATCATTTCAATCATCGGGATCCATCTCCTCGTCTTGCTCAGAGGATTTGTTACTATCTCTTCTATCAGATTCCTGTTGTGTGTCTTGGCTAGAGTCATCTTCGGGCAACTCACCCTCGTAATCCTCACTTTGAGGTTCATTACTCCTCGTGGAAACCATTGCCAGGCTGCGGACCATCCAATCAGGGCACTCTTCGCCCCCCAAAAGGAGCTCGCCATGCTTATCTTTCACCGGTTGAATGGCAGGTGACTTTGCTGTTCTGCAAGTGCATTCCGGTAACGGGTGCGCAAGAAAAGAAGCAGGTTTTGACATCATAGCTGACATTTTGATGCCTTCTATGCCCGCACTGTTATTGAGATGCTGACGTGCAGCCATTGTCCAATTCCGTGGTGGATGATACAGATGATCGCTGACATTTTCGAACAGTGTAGCAACAGTCTTTCTGTTCATATGAAAATGGAGGAAACAGTCATCATGTGAAATTACATAAAATTAAGCAATCCACATTGTCAAAAGATGCTCTTGAACCCTACATACAGTACACTACTAAATTCTGAGTGGTGGCTAGATGGAATTACTGTACATAGCTATTGCATGGAGCAAAACTTTATGGGTGTTTATCCACCTGCGGCATGAAAACTTTTGGCCCGCCGAATCATCTTATATTGCAGGACGGTGGGAGTCTTTAATAGTGCATGTGCCAGTTATTATTATAATTTTTCAAAGAGGTTCTGAATGACTTTTTAGAAAGAAAAATATTTTAAGCTATAAGAAAACTGTAATAAACCACTAGTGCTGATAATAATGGTGTTATACCTGTCAGGTCTATAGGTTATACCATATGGAGTTTGGTATAACCGGTGCCCCATGATCAAACTCGAGTAGTCTGGCCAACCACTCCCATCATTGTGAAACCCAGGGAAGAAGGCATCAGCTTGAACAGAAACAAAATAATCGAGCGCGTCCCAGAGCAACCGGTGAGCTTGCCTCCTAAATTCAATGGGCGACGGATCAGGTTCTGTGTCATTTTCACCAATCCACCCATACCACCCTTCCTTCTCATGGGCATAAAATGGTCTTGCAGGAGGTGGAGGTAGCGGCCTCGGACGAGGCCCTGCTTTCTTCCATTCCTCAATGAGTTCCTTCTCGCTCTTGGAAGGTGGAGGATGTGGCATATCTGAGGAGAGAGGAGCCTCTGGACCAACTAAATCAGATAGCTCCCTCTGACTACATAAGGAAGTGCGATCAACTAAGTTGGCATACATAGCTCGTAGAGGAATAAGCACTCTTTGCCCACCAAAGGTCTCAGAACCAGCCAAGTATATTATTGTAGTTGATGGATAACCTAATGCTTGGAGCAGAAGTCCAACCTGTAAGTACAAATTGAATGGACCATAACATTGGCAGTAAGCATCTATTACGAGTTAAACACAATAATAAGCAAACTGCATTACCCGAACTAAAGATCCCGGTAAAAAAATATGGAAGAGTAATGAGACGCAGATGCAGTGCTAATTGTGTTTCTTGAAAAGAACAAGATATTATGTTCGAATACCACTTTGAACAGGAAATTGGTATGCCCAAAAGTATAATGCAAGGCATGGCCAAGGGACAGAAAACCTGGTCAAGTCTAAGAAGTCTATTAATTTATGATAAATATTGTATGTTTTCATTTTGTGCACATGCATGTACCTTGTTGCACGGTTAGAAACTGCTGAGACCATTTTTCTGCATACCCCAAATGCATATGAGAGTAAGGCTTATAGTATCTCATTTTCCTGAGCTGAAGCTTAATTCATTGAACCTTACAGTTCTCACACGAGGTTTAAACAACCAAGTGTACATAAAACCACCCTACTTTCTCCAAGTTAAAGGTTCCCCATGGGGAAGAAACCCAACAATTAACAATAATAACTATCTCATTATGTTGGTCTTGTTTTGGCACCCTCAGATTTATTTGACGGATGGTACGTTTCGCAAGTTAAATAGGAAGGCCTGAAGCACTATTAATTTCTGTTAAGAGCAAAAATTTACACAAATTTCTGCATCAGGAGAATAGTTCCATCCCAGAAACAAAATTGTCTTCAACAAACCATTATAAGCAACCTCACCTCTTCTGGCATGAGTGGACATGAACCATTCATCTTTACAGACACTGAATCAACTGACAGCTGTTCCTTTACAGTTCCTCGTTTGATCATCTGACTCCTTCTATACTGAATAAGTTCTGTATGGATGTCCTAGAAAAAATCAAGTAACGACCAGTCAAAGGAAATTTTGTAGATAGATAACGGAAGTTCATCCACTCCTTCACATTAGAAGGTAATCTTCTAACTCTACCAACCTGGAAAAGTTCAGCGCAACCATGAAAAGCTAGAGTATCTCTTAGCAATCCTGGGTGATATGCTAGATAAGGACGACCAGATGCTCGCAACCTATATGGATACACAAGAACTATGAGAACAGGAAAAGAATATCCAAATACAAGATTCATATCCTCTAGCTGGAGAAGTTTCGAAAGGTAATATTTCCAGTTTTACGTAATTACAATGTACACCTTACATGTAGAGTGACAAACCCAAAACTCCTAAGTACAAGGAAACAACTCAGGGTGTGTTTGGTTGAGCTGTAGATTCCTGAAAATCAGCTACGGGAAATCTGCTGTGGAAAATCAGCTGTGAGCTGAAAACTGTGAAAAAGCTGGAAGTTGTTTGGTTGTGGCAACTGTCAACTGTAGATTCTATAGGAACTGTTTGTAATGTCCCTAAAGCTTCGAGATTATGCTAAAACAATGATTTGTACACGGGTTGACATACAAATAACCATTTGGAAAAGAGTTCTTTATTTCTTATATTCTATATTCTATACATATATCAGAACAGAAATTATTTCAGCTAACAAAACATTTGTTGTCACAAATTATTTTATCTAATAAATGATACACAATAAGCAACAATCGTTCTTTCTATATATCATACACAAGCAACCGTTTTTTAGTTCACAAAACATGCTAGATGTGATGAACACCAACTAATCGGTGAAATTAATTAGGCACGGGAGGAAAATGGAAGGAGGGACAGGAGGGAGTAGAGTGGGTGCAGGCGTATGAGTTATCTGGCCAGTCGTCGGTTGCCGTCCTTCCGGCGGCATGCGATGGACGGACGCACGATGGCAGGGGCGAGCTTGGTGATCTGGACGGGCCGATCTATGGCGGCTGCAGCAGTTGACGAGGGGGAAAGGAGCGGCAGGCTGCGGGGATTCGATTTATCGCCGCGGCGCTGCCGGAGACCGCCGGAGTAAGGCGGCGGCGCCGGAACGGTGGCCTAACCCCGCGTCTGGTTGGGGATGGCTGTTCGAGAGTGGAGGGAGAGAAGGGCCGGGGGGGAGAAAAAGAAAAAGGAACCGGTCAGTTGACTTGCTAATGGCATGGTGGGTAATTTTAGATCGGTTTGGTTGGCCGCGACGCTGGAAAATCTGGGGGTACCGGTGATTCTAGTTTACACTTCGAAAATCTTGTGCGTTCTGAAATCTATCGAGGCTGCAGCACCTCTTTGGTTTAGATTTTACCGTTTTGGCAGTGAATCTGGGTTAGGAAGCTAAACCAAACACAGCCTCAGAATGCAGAAAGCAATATCTCATTTTATTAGTTACAGCGAATGCAAGCACAGATATGTTGGCTCAGACTACTAGCGACTACAGATAAAATTAAGAGCACGAAGAGTGATCCATCACATGTACGAATGTGACAAATACAGACAGGATCACCTTCCGACTATTTGGCTCCCGAGGGACCGAATTTCTGGACGGAACTTGAGAGCATGGAAAGCTACCCTGCACCTAAGTCTCTGAAGTTCGTCCAAGCTTGCAGGAAGAATTGACTGCAGAAAGTGCATGCAAAGGCTCTCTAAATCCACAATGTAACAGAAACCAATACAAAAGTAAAGTTAGTGGGACCTGGAGGATACCTGGAGACATTTACCTCCATTAACAATTATCCCAATGACTCTTGATTTGACAAGTCTGGGCAAGACATCTGTGGTGTAAAATTCTGAAGTGGCAGTATTCCTAGGAGATACCGTGGGGAATTTTATAGTTTTCCTAGCCTCTCTAAGATCCTTTGGCAAACCCCGCACAATAGTGACATCACTGGAAAGTGCAGCAATGAAGTGGTCTTCATCATAGAGATATGAAAAACTTTTGAAATTTGAACTGCAGGATCAAAACAAGGAAAGGAGAGCTCTATTTAGTGGTCAAGATAAGACAGTACAAGTAATAGACAAACTAGCCAACTGAATATCAAAAAGCGGAAGGGGGCAGTGACCTTATGCCTTTTGCACGAGTTGTCGCTTGTATTTCAGGAATAACAAGAGTAGCATTTAAGAGCCTGGCAACGGCGACAAGATCACAGATCTAACAAACAAAAATATGTCATGACCCTACGACATAATGACATCAGAAGTGGTAATTTACACAAGGAAACTTACTGAAGACTGTATCTTCTCAAAGCCACCATAAATCTTTGCATAAATAAAACCATTATGCTGAGCTGGAGCTGTAACATGGTGTATCAAACAAATCAGACCATGGTTTAAGAATGGTTTAAATTGAAAAAAACTAATATGACATATTAGATTTACTGAATATACAAATAACACCAGTTATTAACCAAATACTTCCTGAGATGGTGTAAGTTCTGCAGTAATTAAAGATGTAGTGTCAAATTTGCGAACTTAAATAATTCAAAATAAATAAGTACACAAGTCTAAGATCAATTTCACCGTACTGGTTTTCACTGGTGATTACAAAGCTGCCAGAAAACAGGGGAGGGGATGGCTTAACAAATCTCAATCAATCCACAGACAAAACGATATATTGTGTGAAATAAAAGGATCAAGCGTTTCAACATCTGAAAAAGGTAGGTTTCTTGGTGTTGCTTAACAAACTGAATAATTTAGGAAAGAGAAGTTGAGAGCCAAATTACCAGGGTAGTTTTGTCTAGGTTTTGCATAGGGGTGTAGGTGATCAAGTGCAGTCAGCGGACCCCACAATCTACGGGGTCGAGGCTTCTGCCAAAAATGACAAAGGACGAGAGCAAAAATATATTAGGTCATAAACAACTCCTGCATTACACTATGATGAAACTAAATGTCTATCCAATTTGCAAATTCCTTGCGAGAGTCAAATCTGACAGGCTGACACCTTGACTTGCCCGTAACTCCACTGACTTACCGATCCAAACGGAAGGACATCATCCATATGCAGGCTGTACTTTGCAATCCCCCCGGAAGAATAGTTTGCGAGGAAAAGGTGCACCAGCAGCGACAGCACCGACAAGACGATGCCGATGGCCGTGGCCAGCTTGAATTTGCTTTTGAGGAGCATCTTATTGTTTCATTACTCTCAGCTCCAGATCCTGAAGAATCGGATTCAAGGTCAGCATTTCAGTCAGATACACAGGCCTATCTCAGACACCGCAAGCGCAACAAACAAGCAGAGACCACAATGGCAAGGCACATATTTGGAGCATTTCAACCTATGTGTGTTCGGTTAAACATTCATCTGGGAGAGCGGGGCGGATCCTACCGAACGCACCCTATGCCTACATTTGAACAATATAATTAGGTTTTTCGTCGTAAACGGAAACCTCTAATCGATCAAACCCCGCACCCCCAGCTCCCCAGGCGCGTCTCCCATCTACATAGCCCGCGCACATCAGGGCAGGCGCTTCCCCTCACCGGGAGGGGGGCCGCGGGGATCCATCGCGAGCGGCCACGGCTGGCGAGCCCGGATCCAGATCCCCAGGCGCGGCACGCGTGCACAGATACAGACATACAGTACGGATGGAGGGGAAAGGGAGGCCGTACGTACGTACCTACCTGCCTGACTGCGGCGGCGCACCCCCGGCGGATGGACGGCGGCGGGGGAAGATAGGGTTCGGGGAGAAGCGGCAGCCGGCGGGGAGGGAGGGCTCCGATTCGGAGGAGCAACTCGGCGCGGCGACCTGCGGAGTGGAGGAGTGAAGTGGAGCGTTCTCCTCTCTCTCTCGACTCGCTCTGCCTCCCTCCCGTCTCTCTCTCTCCTCGGCGAGGTGGCGACCTGCGTGGTCTGGTCGGGCTGGAGCACGTGGAGGGTGGTTGGCTCGGTGGGGCCCGTGCATCAGTGGGTCGAACGATTGGGCAGCGCCCCTGGTGTGGTGTCTCATCTGATCGATCGTCTTTCTCTTTCCTCTGCTAAAGTTGCAACGACAGCAACACACACACATTGTAAGATTATTACGCTAATAATCTTGCTTGCCAGTTTTTCTTCTCCTTTTTTTTGTCTCCTACATGATTAAGCATAAATCACTCTTCATATTCTAGAACCAAAAACCACACTTCATACTCGTAAGTTCGGATGCTATCGCATCTGGTTCTCGGACACCTGACCATCATGATCGGTGGCGAACCTAGGAATTTTAGTTGTATTTTATCCCTTTATTATGTGACCATTTCAAGTGGATCGGAGAACGCATCAATCCGGGTGAAACTATCATCACCGCATCTCGCATTCTCCTTTTTTGTTTCTAGAGCTGTGTTTTAAATTTATAAGTTTCAACTTTTGAGACATGCATGATTTACACAACTTCGTATCATTACTATTATTATTATTATCTGAGAAATGTCGAAGAATTTTAGAGTGAGGATTATTTGAGACTTGAAAATACTCCATGCTAGTTGGATGAAAATGCAACTCGATTTTATAAAGAACGTCACAAATTCAACACATAAGTTCAAAATTTATCAAAACTACAGTACAACCAAAGGTCCTTAATGACATTTATAAACCCTCGCAAATAGATCCGAACCTTGAGCGTTTAGGCTGTTAAACCATCCTTCTCTTTTCCTAGATTTGGGACACGTTGGGCCCAAGGGCGACGAATGTCATGATCTGCATCATTGGACGTTGAAATGCACCATCATCTGTGAAATGACACGCCAGACAGCAGT
The DNA here is from genome assembly GCA_916181665.1 of Avena sativa. Classification (NCBI taxonomy): domain Eukaryota; kingdom Viridiplantae; phylum Streptophyta; class Magnoliopsida; order Poales; family Poaceae; genus Avena; species Avena sativa. The sequence goes on from OV702285.1 coordinate 21,053,886, forward strand.
GGCAGAGAGATTCAGAAGACATGGGGCGACAAGTAGAGAAATGGGAAGGCTAGAGCACAAACTTTTCCATCCGTTCACGTGATGTTCTAGATTACATTTTTTCCGAAAGATCCAGTGACTACTGGCTTTTGGTTTTATTACTGGCTTTTGGTTTTATTAGTAGATAGAACATGTACATGCTCGCATGATAGTCCTACACCTATGGAATTTGTCTTACGGAAAAGGCTTATGGACTGACGTGGAGCCTTCTCTTTGGGCTGAATTTTTTCCCTTCCTTAAACTGTGGTGCACGTACCCATCTTCTCTGTCTTTAGTTGGTTGTTTGTAAGATTTTTTTGTATAACCCATCTGTAGATGTAGCATTACTCATGGTCGCACTAGGCGAAAAGAAAGAAAAAGAAAAGAAAGAAAAGGTTGACAAACCAGCCACCCTAGTGGCATTAGTTCGGCACCCCAACGATTTCGAGAAGGCTAATGAAAAGTTAAATGGTCCTTCTTACAACAAACCCTTCACATAAAATAATTTGTGTCAGAGTGGTGTAAGTTGATTGACTAGTTTGTTCAGGGTGGTAACGTGGGAATAAAGATGAATAATGATATTGGTCATTATTTCCAAAAACAAAAGGACTTTAGACAAGGTGATCCGTTGTCACCGATGCTTTATTGCGGACATGTTGGCCATCTTAATTGCTGAAGCAAAAGAAGATAGCCAAGTTAGAGAACTTAATCCCCATCTTGTTGAGGGAGGGATTTCAATTCTGCAATATGTTGATGACACATTTTTTTATTTATGGAATGATTTATAAAAGATTTTGATATGAAGCTAATTATGTATATCTTTGAATAACTATCTGGTTTTATGATTAACTTTCACAAAAGCGAGATTTTCAATTTGAAAAAGCTAAGGAGGAGGAGGAACAATACAGACAAGTGTTTGGTTATGAGTTCGAATCTCTTCCTTGTAGGTACTTGGGAGTACCAATACATTACAGAAAACTAAAGAACTTTGATTGGTATCTAGTTGAAAGCCGCTTTAAAGGAAAGCTTGGTTGTTGGGCAGGCAATATGCTATCATACGGAGATCGTCTTATTCTAATCAATTCAGTTTTAACCAGTTTACTTGTGTTCATGTTATTTTTCTTGAAAACACCTAAAGGGGTACGGAAGCATCTTGACTTTACGGATCACTTTTTTTTTTGGCAAAGTGAGGATGGTAAATGTAAATATCAATGAACTAAGTAGAACATTATTTGTCGACTAAAATATCAAAGAGGTTTGGGTATTGAAGTACTAGACATTAAAAACAAATATCTTCTTAGAAATGGTTGTTTAAATTGCTTAATGAAGAGGGTGTGTGTGGCATGTCCGCAGGACACCAGGCGAAAATTTCCCCACGTACACGGAGGAATTTGACGAGCGCGCTTTCCTATGCGGGACTGAGATCGTTGGCGATCAATGCCGTCTTGGAGGCGTCCGTCAGATGGACTTGCACCCTCTTCGTGTTGAATGTGGAGTCAAATGACATATCAGGTGCGTTTTGTCTGGTGATTGGGGGTGCCCCATTGTCTGTCACCTCTCTAAGCCTTGTGAGTTCCTCCTGCATGCCGAACGACTAGGAGATTCTATTGAAGTCTCTGTCGCAGTGGTCGGATCGGGTGAAGCTTCCTTGGACAGTGATGATGCCTCTAGGTCCTGGCATCTTCAGTAGCAGGTACGTATAGTGCGGTGCTGCCAAGAATCGTGTGAACGCCACGCGCCCGATGATGGCGTGGTACTGTGATGGCCAGTCCACCACTTTGAACTCTATTCGCTCGCGCCTGAAGTTTTCGGGCTGGCCGAAGATGACATCGAGCCATATCTTGCCCAGGGGGTATATGCCCTTCCCTGGGACTATGCCTTGGAACGTCGTGTCTCATTGCTCTAGGCTACACAGCGGGATCCACATTGCTGCGAGTGTGCTGGCGAACATCAGACTGATGCCGCTACCGCTGTCCATGAAGACGCGGCTCATCTCGAATCCTCTGATCTGGGCCTCGAGCACCAGGGCAGCATGTCCTGGGCGAGGGATCTGGCGTGGGTGATCCGAACGATCGAACGTGATGCAGGACTCTGAGCCACTGAGGTACTCAGGTATGGCTGGTGGACAGGTCACGGCCAGGCTGACTTGAGGGGTGATCTTCTTCTGCACCTTGTTAGTTGGGCGCCCCTTCTGGATCATCAGGGACCCTTTTGGTGGCGGGTACCCTCCCGCACCGTTATTTGGTGATGGTGCGATCGCTGGCTGCGACGGTCTGACGGGTGGTGGTGGAGCATGGGCGATGTCACCTGGTACGGGTGCGGGCCCAAATCCAGGGTTCACGGTCTGGCGCCGCATTTTAGTGAGACCCTCGCTGAGCTTCTGGAACTCGCGCAGTCCTTGAGCATGTGGTTGGCCTTCTTCTTACCATCTTGTTTGTCGATGTAGAAGTGGATGGTGCAGGGACCAGACAGCTTGTCGTATACCGAAGGCTCGTCGGCGCGGCTGCGACGTTGCGACGTTTGTGTGGGTCGCCGCCGTTGTGGTAGTTGCTTCCACGGTATCCGCTGTTGCGGTTGCCGTCGTTGCGTTGATCGGCGTATCCAGCCGCGACCATGTTGACTCCGTCGCCATCGTCGTAGACGCGCGATCTTCTTTTGCTGCGGCGCTCGCGTCTACGGTCGTAGTCGTCTTCGTCATCTGAATGTGCTCAGGTGACGGAATCCTCGCCATCTGCCCACCGGTTGGCGATGTCCATGAGGTGGTCGAGCGTCTTGGGCTTGACACGCCCAAGCTCCTCCTTGAAATCTGGGCGCCTGGCACCGTCCTTGAAGGCGTCGATTGCCCGTTCTTCAGAGATGTGCGCAGTGGAGTTCTTGATGTGGGACCAGCGGAGTATGTACGAGCGGATGGAATCGTTGGACCGTTGGGTGCAAGCCCGTAGCTCTTCGATCAAGGTTGGCCTCTTGCTGGTGCCCTTGAAGTTGCGGATGAAGCTATATGCTAGCTCTTCCCAACTTCGGATGGAGCCGGAGGATAGGCTGTTGAGCCAGACCCTGGCCGCGTCTGTCAGCTGCAGCTAAAGGCATTATAAGGCGGTGTTCTTGTTTCTGCCATGAAGCTTCACCGACGATAGGTGATCAACCAGGACTTTGGCTCTTGCGTGCCCTTGAACTTCGGGTTGTCCAAAGGGAGCTTGAAATTTTTTGGCATCCGCGTTCGCCGAACGGATCTACTGAAGCATCTGGCTCCGCACAGCTCTCCGTCGTCTTCCTTGTCGGAATTAGTTGAGCACGCGTGTTTGGCACGTGCCTTGTCGATCTTGCGCTGGGTGAGCTCATTGCGGGTGCCGTAGTTGGTCCTATGGCGTCGTGGGCTCTTGCAGCGTCGGGGCAGGTCGTGCTCGTCGTCCTCGGATGAGGGTGTAGGGCTTCGGGTGAACTTGACCACAGCTTTTTTTTTGGCTCCGTAGGAGCATCATTGTGGAGTGCAGCTCCGACAAGTCCGAGGCCAGCTAGCGCGGACTTGTGCATGGCGCTCTTCGGGTCGCCCACCGGAGGTAGATGGGACGCGAGATATGTAGTGGCCACCATGATCGCAGCCTGCAGCGTTTTCGGCATGACGTTGTCGTGCGAGTCCATCGTCATGAAGGACGGGTTGAGGGCCCTGGTGACCTCGCGTCGCGCGGCGGGATCCATGTGCTCCGTGCGAGAGCGGTATTTGTTGGCGTTGTTACCATGAAAACTGGAGCCACCAGCGGCGGAGAGCTCCGTGCTCCGTGCGCGCTGGATTCATGTGCTCCGTGTGATCCATGTGCTCTGTGTGATCCATGTGCTTCGTGCTTCGTGCGCGCTAGATTCTGCAGCTGCCTTCTTACGTTTGTCGAGCTCCTCCATTAGCTTTACCTGTCGTTTATGCCCGTCGATGAGGAAGAGGTAGTAGGCCATCAGTAGATCCCGTGAAGCATTCACGGGTAGGATTCTGTTGCCTGCCACGGCCTCGCGTGATTGGCGCCAGCCTTCCTCGTTGAGGTTGATCTGGTTGTAGGCGTGAGCGTCGCCTTTGTTGGGCCTGTTAGGCGGATCTCCCCTGTTTCCTCCATTCCCAGTTTGCAGGTTGGGAGGGGGATTGGGTGTTTGCTGCGCACTTGAACCCGGCGGCGGGTCCATTACGCTGTTGATGACGATGGCGCATAGGTAGCACCCGCGGATTGGATCGCTGCTGCCGTAGCTTTCGGATCCGGAACCGTAGGTTCCTTCATTTGAGGGAGGACTGCACAGATCTGAGTTGCAGCTGTTGCTTGATGACCCACAAGTATAGGGGGTGTATCGTAGTACTTTCGATAAACAAGAGTGTCGATACCAACGAGGAGCAGAAGGTGTTGACTAGTGGTAAGGAGCAGAAAATCTCTATAAATACTTAGCAAACAGATTTTTAGGGGTTTTCTGATAAAGCAACAAAACAAAGTGCAAGTAATAAAGACAACGAAGAACTGCAGCAAGTGGCCTAATCCTTTCTTAGCAAAGAACAAGCTGGTGTAAATACTTGGACCAAACGTTCTCGAGGACACATGGAAATTCTGTCAAGTGCTTTCGCTTCAAATAGCTAAGTACTCTTCTTTGGTGTTGTAAGTGTTGTGTGAGTGAACCTGTGGTAATGTACCGACCTTACTTGGACTAATACATACTTGTGATTAAACCCCCCTGCAAGCATCCACAACTACAGGAAAGTAATTAAGATATAAACCTAAACGCATCCTTAAACTCTGAGATCCTACGCTCCCTTGTGCAATGGTGTCCTAACGGGGGCTCAGGTTTCTGTCACTCCGGCAACCCCACAATTAGTAGCCAAATACACAATGCATTCCCCTAGGCCCATAAATGGTGAAGTATCATGTAGTCGACGTTCACATGACACCACTAGAAGAATAGCACCACAACTTAAATACTAAACCATTGAATAATATCTCAACACAAATCCATTACTAACAACATGACTTCTCCCATGTCCTCAATAACTAAACGAACTACTCACGAGACATCATATGGATCAAGATCAAAGATGATATGGTGATGGATAACAATCTAAACATAAACAATAATCCAATGGTTCCACTCACAAGCATCAACTACAATAGTAATTAACACCGGGAAAGTTTCCCCTAAGATCTATGCAAGTATTCAACACAATTGTTAAAGCGGGATGGAGTGGTGATGATGGTGCTGGTGGAGATGATGGTGTGGATGATGATGATCCCGATGAAGTCTAGCTTGATGACGGTGTTGATGGCGATGATCTCCCCTCTCTGGGAAGGAATTTCCCCGGCAGAAATCTGTCTGCCGGAGAGCTCTTTCTCTCTCGGTGTTTTTCGCCCCGCAGAGGCGGCGAAAATCTTTCAGTGGTCGCCCCCTGGTATTAGGGTTCCATGAGAAAGATATAGGCGAGAGGGCGGAGTCAGGAGCCGGCCAGGTGGGCCACACCTTCCCTATGTGCGGGGCAAGGTGGGCCCGCGCCTAGGGGTGTGGGCCCCCTGTGGCCCGGCTACGCCTCCCCTTCTGGCTTCCTTCTTCTTCTGGGAAAATATAATTTTCCAATATTTTTCTGGTGCTTTTCTGATCTTCGCGAAATTGCATCAAACACCTCTTTTTCTATCAGAAACCTGACTCCGGCAGTCCATCCTTCAAGAATCATCCAACATGCAAAAACAGAGGAAAAGACATAAGTAACACCTCATAATAAGACATATATCAATGAATAGAGGCAAATTATGATACAAAATGGTGATGCAAATTGGACGTATCAACTCCCCCCAAGCTTAGACCTTCGCTTGTCCCCAAGCGAAAACTGAGCTCAGTAAACATGTCCACAGGTTTATGTAGTGAAGTGTCTATAAAAGAATACGGACAAGAAGCATCACACTTACCATTACACAACTCATAGAAGAAAGCAACTCACCATTATATAACTTAGATTGCAACAAGTACAGGAGTCACAATAGAGATGCATAAAGATAAATCACAATTGGAATTGGTTAGAGAACAACTGGCAAACAGTTTCATAAAAAGCTTTTTGTAGAAGTTTTATAACAGGAGCACTCTTTGCTCAAAAAGGTTTTTCACAATGAAGGCTTTCAAAATAATACTCAATAAATAAGAGTCTTGTGCAAACAAGGAAGATAAAGAACATGATTGAATAAATCACCATATGAATGATTGTAACACAACAACTCAAATGCTTGATGGAGATAGAGAGGAAGTAGGTTTACTGACTTAACTCAAAAAATAGGAGAAAGGTCCCTTCATAGAGGGCAGCAGGGATTTCAAGTCATAAAGAGCTTTTCAAAATATTATGGTACTTACTAGCTTTGAGCCATCATTGCCCCTATCATAGGCATATTGAGATGATTAAGGTTAAAGTGCACAAAGACGGAGTATATGCTTGACGAAATATAGGTTGGCAATCTCATGTCCCTTGAGTATTAGGGCCACTCCTCATGCTACTCACCTTTAGTTACCGGTAAGTTCTTGTCATTGGAAGTACATGTGTATCATAAAGAACCGCAAACGGGGTACCCCTTGCACATGGTACGGGAGCTATCCCATAACCAAAATGACAAGGCAAGCAGACAATGAGCATCTCAGTGATCTTTTTATTTACTATGTGCATAGCTTTTTATTGAGAATGCTTCACAGAATGCTCATTATGGTGATGCTGCAAGTTTCCACCATGATTAGGCATGACTTAGGCTAGCAGCCCAGGTGTTTCTCTAACACACATACATCACTCCATGGACTTACAAGTTCCCTCTTTATTTTACACCGTCGACATCCGCAAACGAAAGAGCATGATATCAACTGTGTACAACGTACATGTGCAATGTTGAAAGCGTTCCCCGTGACAGCACAATTCTGCTAATCCCAACGTATATATGCAAGCATATACAACTTAAATGTCACAATGGTTCAAGTCTATTAGGGGCAAGAAAATAAGGTCTGCCATCAAGTTCGTGAGAGCTTTACTAACTAGTTTTCACATAATAAAATAGTTTTAAATTCGAAAGATATATGAAACTTGAGAATTTGCTTGGAATAGTAATAGTGCTAATAGGTAGATATGGTGGACACAAATGACACAAGTTTTGGTTCAAAGGGATTGGAAACATGAGAAGTAGGCCTTCTCAAAACAGGTTTTTGGCTAGCAAGGCTGGGTAGCAAGCAAAAGAGTTGAAGGAAACAATCAAACCTACAAGTGATAAATCCAAACATGCAATCTTCCTTGAAGACACAAAAGATCTTAAATAAAGAATACTAAGCTTATGAGCCAATCAATAAAGAAAACAAAATGATACAAAATACCTGTAAGCTTTTTCTCTTTTCCTTTCAAACCTCAACAAGTGTTGCTAATGACCAGAACTTGCTTTCCCAAAACCAATTTAGATTTACTTGATGCTCCCAAAGTGATGCCAATACTTATCAACAAGATCCATCATATAATAGAGATTGCAAACTAAAATAAGGAGTGCAAAAAGTAAAAGATGAAACTTCTCATTAATATTCCATAAAGGCACTCACACCAAGGGATACATAGATAATCAACTAAAGGAGAGATAAATCCACATGCAAACCAACCTATAAGATAACTTCTCTACCAAAGATATGAATCTAGAAAAAGGTAAAAGATAAAAGATAATGGTGTGATACCACGACACTCCCCCAAGCTTCGAACAAGCCAAGGGGATGCCAAACCTGATGACGAATTTGTTGGAGATATGCCCTAGAGGCAATAATAAATGTAGTTATTATTATATCTTTGTGTTTATGATAAATGTTTACATTCATGCTATAACAGTATTAACAAGGAAACATTAATACTTGTGTGATTTGTAAACTAAATTAGAGTCCCTAGTAAAGCCTCTTTATAATACTAGCTTGTTGGTTAATAAATGATTGTGGTTTCCCTATCATGAACATTGAGATGTTATTAACAACAACATCATATCGTTAGGAGAATGTTATGATGGATATACTCCTATAGATAAGCGTAGCATAAAGATCAAGTCATTTTAATAGTTCAATTGCTATATGCTTTCTGATACATAGTAACCTAATTCCTTCGACCATGAGATCATGCTTATCACCATCACCGGAAGGATGCTTTGATGACATCAAACACCACACCGTAACTAGGTGGCTATAAAGGTGGCATTGAGTGTTCAGAAAGTATGGGTTGAGACACATGGATCAAGAGTGGGATTTGTCCATCCATATGACAGATAGATATACTCTGGGCCCTCTCGGTGGAATGTCATCCAATTGGCTTGCAAGCATGTGACTGGTTCACAAGGGATCACATATCACGGGAATGAGAAAAGAGTACTTATCAGTAACGAGGTTGAACTAGGTATGCAGAGATACCGACGATCAAAACCTCGGATAAGTAAACTATCGTGAGACAAAGGGAAATTGGTATCGTATGTAAGTGGTTCATTCGATCGCAAAGTAATCATAGAAATATGTGGGAGCCATATTAATTTCCAGATTCCTCTATTGGTTATTGTTCGGAGAAGTGTCTCGATCATGTCCGCATAATTCACGAACCGTAGGGAGACACACTTAGGGATTCGATGTTGTTGAGTAGTTATGGAATGATGAGTAAGAGACCGAATGTTGTTCGGAGTCTCGGATGGGATCCGGGATATCACGAGGAGATCCGGAATGGTCCGGAGAATAAGATTCATATAAGGAAAGTCCTGTTTCGGGGTTGGAGAATGGTTCCGGTGTTTTCCTCGGGAATGTTCTAGAAGGTTCCGGAAGGTCCGGCACTTCGGAGGGGAAGGGTACATGAATGTGTCATAACAAGTTGGAATGGTTGCATCATGTACTAGGTGTTATCTCTGAGCAAAATAAAGGGATAAATCAAATCCTAGTTTGAAAAGTCAAACGCCAATTTGAAAAGTCAAACGACAAGTTTGCTTGGTGGAGGGAGAGTAGGAAACCTACTTGGGGAGGAGTTCCTCTCCCTCCACCCGCTGGCCTTGGAGGCCGAGTTGGGGGAGGACTCCCTCCCCCTTGGCCGGCGCCCTCCACCTATAAAAGGAGAGGCAGGGCTGCCCCTCTAGACCTACACCTCCACCACCCAAAACCCTAGCCCTAGCCGCCGGCCCTCCTGCAGCCGCCGCCGCCCTAGGGAAAACCCTAGCCGCCGACTTGGGGCAATCCCCTTGCCCTAGCCGCCGGCCTAGCTCCCTCTCCTTGGTGCCTCTAAACCCTAGATCGCCAAGGCCTCTCTCATAGTCCACCATACTCGCTCCGGCTTAAGGCGAAGCCCTGCGAGATCTCCCCTCTACTTCTGGTACCACACCGTCGTGCTGCCGGAATCGCGAGGAGAGTGCTACAACCTCCGCTGCCTGCTGGAACAAGGGAGAGGAAGGTCTTCATCGAGTACCGAACGTGTGACCGACTGCGGGAGCGCTGCCGGAACGCAGCGCCGGAAGGATCGTCTACACGATCTTGAGATCGGCAAGAGTACGACTACATCACCCATGAGAATCCGCTCTCGTTAAACACTTTGGAATCTTCGAGGGTGAGTTATTCTATCGACTCGTTGCTACAATCTAGTAGATAGATCTTGGCTTGTTTGTTTGTATGCGGTAGAAATTTTTTTGTTTTCCATGCTACGAACCCCTACAGTGGTATCAGAGTCGTGTCTATATGTAGATCTGTTGCACGAGTAGAACACAATGGTCATTGTGGGCGGTGGTGCTTTTATTATCAATTGCTTCTTGTGTACTTTGCATCTTGCGGTATGATGGGATGAAGCGGCCCGGGCTAACCTTACATGACATCGTTCAAGAGACTTGCTCCACACTCAACATGCAACTTGTATTGCATAAGTGGCTTTGCGGGTGTCTGTCTCTCCCATTATAGTATAGATCCAATTTACAACTGGCACTTGATAGTTCAAACATCAACATTGTGGTTCTTGTTCGTAAGTCAGATCGACACTTATTGAAAGCCCCAAACCACATAAAATATGCAAAGAAAATTAGAGGCGTCTAACTTTGTTTTGCAGGGGTGTGCTGTGATGTGATATGGCCATGATTGTGATTATATTTGATGTATGAAATGTTCCTTATTGTAAGTTGGCAACCGGCAGAAGCCATATGGTTGTCTTTAATTTCTGTTAAGACCCGCGTGTCTATTCAAAGTAGTTGTAATAGTTGAAGCTGGTGGACGACAATCATGGAGCAACGTCATTGACCTTGATGCAATGCCGGTGATGATGGAGATCATGTTCGTGCTTGAAGATGGAGATCGGAAGCACAAAGAAGAAAGGCCATATCATATCACATATTATGAATTGCATGTGATGTTAATCCTTTATGCATCTTGTATTGCTTAGTTAACGACGGTAGCATTATAATATGATCCCTCATGCACATAAATTTCAAGTTCTAAAGTGTTCATCCTTATTAAGCACTGTTGCTAAAGCTTGTTGTTTCGAAGCACCACGTGATGATCGGGTGTGTTAGATTTTGCAAGTGTATACAACATGAGCAAGCCAGATTTGCTCATGCGGAAGCTAAGGTTTGATCTTGACGAGCCTAGCATGTACAGACATGGTCTTGGAACACGGATCACCGAAAGGTAAAGCATGAATCATCTAGTAGATATGATGAACATGTCGATTGTTCGCCATGGAAGCTACATCAACTCTCGTGATGATCGGTTTTGATGTGGTGGATTTGGTTCATGTGATCACTAAAACAATGTGAGGGATATTGTTTTGAGTGGGAGTTCACCTAGATTAATTTAACCATTAATTAGAACTCAGTTTGTCATAAACTTAGTCTAAACTATTGCAAATATGTTATAGATCAATGGCGGCCCCTACCATCAACTTTAATGCGTTCCTAGAGAAATAAAAGTTGAAAAACAATGGAAGCAACTTCGCGGATTGGTTCCGCAATTTGAGGATTGTCCTCAATGCTGGTAATTTGACCTATGTGCTGGATGCACCGCTGGGTGACCCGCCTGCAGCTACTGCTACCGATGAAGTAAAGAATGTTTACCTTCCTAGGAAGACTCAGTACTCCACAGTTCAGTGTGCTATCTTGTATGGTTTGGAATCGGAGCTTCAGAAAAGGTTTGAGAATTCAGACCCACATGATATTGTCCGTGAACTCAAATTGATATTTGAGACTCACGCGGCAGTTGAGAGCTATGAGGCTTCTGAAAAGTTCTTTAACTGCAAGATAGAAGAGGGCAGCTCCGTCAGTGAGCATGTGCTTAAGATGTCTGGGCACGCAAACAAACTCCAAAGCTTGTTATAGTGATTCCTAATGCTTTGGGGATTTACCGTGTCCTCCAATCACTACCACCAAGTTACAAGAACTTTGTGATGAACTACAATATGCAAAGCATGAACAAGCAGTTGCCAGAACTCTTCTCCATGTTAAAATCTGCAGAAGTGGAGATCAAGAAAGAGCACCAAGTGTTGATGGTCAATAAGACCACCAAATTCAAGAAAGGCAAGTCTAAGCAAAAGGGACACTTCAAGAAGGGTGGTAAGAAAGTTAACACACCGACGAAGAAGACCCAGGCTGGACCTAAGCCTGATACTGAGTGCTTTTACTACAAGGGAGAAGTTCACTGGAAGCGGAATTGCCCAAAGTACTTGGCGGATTTTAAGAACGGCAACATCAAGAATAAAGGTATATCCGATATACATGTTATTGATGTGTATCTCACTAGTACTCGTAGTAGTGCCTGGGTATTTGATACTGGTTCGGTTGCTCACATTTGTAACTCGAAATAGGTGCTGCAGAATAAACGGAAGCTAGCGAAGAATGAGGTGACGATGCGCGTAGGAAATGGATCAAAGGTTGATGTGATCGCGGTCGGCACACTACCTCTTCATCTACCATCGGGATTAGTTTTATACTTAAATAATTGTTATTTGGTGCCTGCGTTAAGCATGAACATTATATCAGGATCTTGTTTATTGCGAGACGGTTACTTGTTTAAGTCCGAGAATAATGGTTGTTCGATTTATATGAGTAATATGTTTTATGCACCTGCACCTTTGATAGATGGTCTATTCTTATTGAATCGCGATAGTGGAAATACACATATTAATAACATTGAAGCTAAACGTTTGAAATTGAGCGATAACTCGACCTATATGTGGCACTGTCGTCTTGGTCACATTGGAGTGAAGCGTATGAAGAAACTCCATTCCGATGGACTTCTTGAATCACTTGATTTCGAATCACTTGAAAGATGCGAAGCATGTCTGATGGGTAAAATGACTAAGACTCCATTTTCTCGTATGATGGAGCGAGCTACTGACTTATTGGAAATCATACATACCGATGTGTGTGGTCCAATGAGTGTAGCATCGCGCGGTGGTTATCGTTATGTTCTTACCTTCACGGATGACTTGAGTAGATATGGGTATATCTATTTCATGAAACATAAGTCCAAAACTTTCGAGAAGTTTAAGGAATTTCAAAGTGAGGTGGAGAATCAACGTAACAAGAAGATTAAATTTCTAGTTCTGATCGTGGAGGTGAATATCTAAGTTACGAGTTTGGCGAGCATTTGAAGAAATACAGAATACTTTCACAATTAACACCGCCGGGAACACCACAGTGTAATGGTGTGTCCGAATGTCGTAATCGAATTCTCTTAGGTATGGTTCGTTCTATGATGTCACTTACAGATTTACCGCTATCATTTTGGGGTTATGCATTAGAAACAGCCGCATTCACTTTAAATAGGGCACCATCTAAATCCGTTGAAACGACACCGTATGAATTATGGTTTGGGAAGAAACCTAAATTGTCGTTCCTTAAAGTTTGGGGTTGCGAAGCCTATGTAAAGAAGTTACAGCCGGACAAGCTTGAACCCAAAGCAGAAAAATGTGTCTTCATAGGATACCCAAAGGAAACTATTGGGTATACCTTCTATCATAGATCCGAAGGCAAAATCTTTGTTGCCAAGAATGGATCCTTTCTAGAGAAGGAATTTCTCTCGAAAGAAGTGACTGGAAGGAAAGTAGAACTCGACGAGATTGTCGAACCTTCTCGAGAACTTGCGAGTAGTGCATCACCAGAAGAATTTCCCGTGGTGCCTGCACCAATAAGAGAGGAAGCTAATGATGATGATCATGAAACTTCGGTTGTAGTTGCTACAGAACCTCGCAGGTCAACGAGAACTCGTACCACTCCTGATTGGTATGATCCTGTTATGAGTGTCATGTTGGTGGACAACACTGATGACCCTGCGACATATGAGGAAGCGATGATGAGCCCAGATTCCAATAAATGGCAAGAAGCCATGAAATCCGAGATTGGATCCATGTACGAAAACCAAGTATGGACTTTGGTGGACTTACCGGATGGCCGGAAGGCTGTCGAGAACAAATGGATTTTCAAGAAGAAAACAGATGCTGATGGTAATGCTACTGTCTATAAAGCTCGACTTATCGCAAAAGGGTTTCGAAAAATTCAAGGAGTTGACTACGATGAGACTTTCTCACCAGTAGCGAAGCTAAAGTCTGTGAGGATTTTGTTAGCAATCGCTGCATATTACGATTATGAGATATGGCAGATGGATGTCAAAACAGCATTCCTCAATGGAGACATTGAGTAAGAGTTGTATATGATGCAACCCAAAGGTTTTATCGATCCTAAAGATGCTAACAAGGTATGCAAACTTCAACGGTCCATATATGGATTGAAGCAAGCATCCCGAAGTTGGAATCAACGTTTTGATAAGGTGATCAAAAGTTTTGGTTTTATACAAACTTATGGAGAAGCTTGTATTTACAAGAAAGTGAGTGGGAGCTCTGTAGCATTCTTAATACTATATGTAGATGACATATTGTTGATTGGGAATGATGTAGATCTTCTTAATAGTGTCAAGGAATATTTGAATAATAGTTTTTCAATGAAAGATCTTGGCGAAGCAGCTTACATATTAGGCATAAAGATTTATAGAGATAGATCGAGACGCCTAATATCATTGTCACAAAGTACATATTTGGACAAAGTTCTAAAGAGGTTTGGAATGGAAGATAGCAAGAAAGGGTTCTTGCCCATGTTTCCCAATACGACCTTGAGTAAAACTCAAAGTCCAGCAACAACAGAAGATAGAGAAAGGATGAGTAAGACTTCCTATGCCTCAGCCATAGGATCTCTAATGTATGCCATGTTGTGTACTAGACCCGACATTGCATATGTTGTTAGTTTGACTAGTAGATATCAAAGTGATCCAGGAGTGGATCATTGGACAGCGGTCAAAAACATCCTTAAGTACTTGAGAAGAACTAAGGATATGGTTCTTTCTTATGGAGGTGATGAACATCTCGTTGTTAATAGTTACACCGATGCTAGTTGGAACACCGATCCGGATGATTCTAAATCTCAATCTGGATACGTATTTACTTTGAATGGTGCAGCAGTTAGCTGGAGAGTGCAAAGCAAAGCGTTGTGGTGAGATCTTGAACTGAATCGGAATACATAGCTGCTTCGGAGGCTTCACAAGAAGCGATATGGATGAAGGAGTTCATTATAGAGCTCGGTGTGGTTCCAAGTGCGCTGGACCCAATGTCTATCTACTGTGATAACATGGGCGCCATAGCCAATGCGCAAGAACCAAGGTCACACAAGAAGCTGAGGCACATCAAGCTACGTTTTCACGCTATTCGAAAACATGTCCAAGATGGTGACATAAAGATTTGCAAAGTACACACAGATCTAAATGTGGCAGATCCGTTGACTAAACCTCTCCCGAGGGAAAAACATGACCAACACCAAACTGCCATGGGTGTTCGGTATATTACCATGTAATCTAGATTAGTTGACTCTAGTGCAAGTGGGAGACTGTTGGAGATATGCCCTATAGGCAATAATAAATGTAGTTATTATTATATCTTTGTGTTTATGATAAATGTTTACATTCATGCTATAACAGTATTAACAAGGAAACATTAATACTTGTGTGATTTGTAAACTAAATTAGAGTCCCTAGTAAAGCCTCTTTATAATACTAGCTTGTTGGTTAATAAATGATTGTGGTTTCCCTATCATGAACATTGAGATGTTATTAACAACAACATCATATCGTTAGGAGAATGGTATGATGGACATACTCCTATAGATAAGCGTAGCATAAAGATCAAGTCATTTTAATAGTTCAATTGCTATATGCTTTCTGATACATAGTAACCTAATTCCTTCGACCATGAGATCATGCTTATCACCATCACCGGAAGGATGATTTGATGACATCAAACACCACACCGTAACTGGGTGGCTATAAAGGTGGCATTGAGTATTCGGAAAGTATGGGTTGAGACACATGGATCAAGAGTGGGATTTGTCCATCCATATGACAGATAGATATACTCTGGGCCCTCTCGGTGGAATGTCATCCAATTGGCTTGCAAGCATGTGACTGGTTCACAAGGGATCACATATCACGGGAACGACAAAAGAGTACTTATCAGTAACAAGGTTGAACTAGGTATGCAGAGATACCGACGATCAAAACCTCGGATAAGTAAACTATCGTGAGACAAAGGGAAATTGGTATCGTATGTAAGTGGTTCATTCGATCGTAAAGTAATCGTAGAAATATGTGGGAGCCATATGAATTTCCAGATTCCTCTATTGGTTATTGTTCGGAGAAGTGTCTCGATCATGTTCGCATAATTCACGAACCGTAGGGAGACACACTTAAGGATTCGATGTTGTTGAGTAGTTATGGAATGATGAGTAAGAGATCGAATGTTGTTCGGAGTCTCGGATGGGATACGGTATAACACGAGGAGATCCGGAATGGTCCGGAGAATAAGATTCATATAAGGAAAGTCCTGTTTCAGGGTTGGAGAATGGTTCCGGTGTTTTCACCGGGAATGTTCTAGAAGGTTCCGGAAGGTCCGGAACTCTGGAGGGGAAGGGTACATGAATGTGTCATAACAAGTTGGAATGGTTGCATCATGTACTAGGTGTTATCACTGAGCAAAATAAAGGGATAAATCAAATCCTAGTTTGAAAAGTCAAACGGCAAGTTTGCTTGGTGGAGGGAGAGTAGGAAACCTACTTGGGGAGGAGTTCCTCTCCCTCCACCCGCCGGCCTTGGAGGCCGAGTTGGGGGAGGACTCCCTCCCCCTTGGACGGCGCCCTCCACCTATAAAAGGAGGGGCAGGGCTGCCCCTCTAGACTTACACCTCCACCACTCAAAACCCTAGCCCTAGCCGCCGGCCCTCCTGCAGCCGCCGCCGCCCTAAGGCAAACCCTAGCCGCCGACTTGGGGCAATCCCCTTTCCCTAGCCGCCGGACTAGCTCCCTCTCCTTGGTGCCTCTAAACCCTAGATCGCCAAGGCCTCTCTCATAGTCCACCATACTCGCTTCGGCTTAAGGCGAAGCCCTGCGAGATCTCCCCTCTACTTCCGGTACCACACCGTCATGCTGCCGGAATCGCGAGGAGAGTGCTACAACCTCCGCTGCCTGCTGAAACAAGGGAGAGGAAGGTCTTCATCGAGTACCGAACGTGTGACCGACTGCGGGAGCGCTGCCGGAACGCAGCGCCAGAAGGATCATCTACACGATCTTGAGATCGGCAAGAGTACGAATACATCACCCACGAGAATCCGCTCTCGTTAAACACTTTGGAATCTTCGAGGGTGAGTTATTCTATCGACTCGTTGCTACAATCTAGTAGATAGATCTTGGCTTGTTTGTTTGTATGCGGTAGAAATTTTTTGTTTTCCATGCTACGAACCCCTACAGAATTACTCCTTCGGTGGTGGTGTTCTCTTGATAAGCTCCTCAATCAGCTTCCTCAAATCCTCAATCTCAAAGGTCAGAGTGCGAATCAACTCCGAATTTTGCTCAATGCGGTTCATGATCATATCGGACTGAGAGCCCCAGTCCTTACTATTCTTTCCCTACTCTTCCTTCTTAGTGTGTTCCTCCCCTGCATGGTTAGAACGGGGCATATCCCACATCAAGGGCAAGTTCCCTTTCGGTACATGTTGGTATTGATGCTCATGTATAAGAGTATGGAAGGGTCTCTTGGCACGTGGAAGAGATGACCATGGAGAGAGGATATGACACGAGGTTTTCCCTCCTGTAGACATCCGTGCTATCCTATTAAGCTTGATGGGTTTTGCCACCACTCCAATGCCGACGACGGTAGCGCGGGTGTCCGGATGCTTTTCCTCCTCCATGTCTTCTTCATCCCCAACCAAAATCTCCTCCTCCTTGGGATTTCGAGGATCATCTTCCTCGGGCTTCTTGCCTTTGTTGTTGGCGGAGACCATGGTGCTCTAAACTTGAGAAGATTTCCTGACAGAAACAGACCAAAACGAAAACACAACAAGAACACGATGCACGAACCTCTGGGGGTCCGGGGGGGTATATATTACGAAGTTTCAATGCATAAGGAAGGTACTTGTACGAAAACGAGGCGGAGACGGAGCTCAGGGTGCTCACACCCCCTCCAGGCGCGGCCAGCTGGGGCCCGCGCCTGGGGTGGGTCTAGCCACCTCGGCCTCCATTTCCTCCTCTGTTCCGTCTCGTAACTTTCCTTATGTAATAAAAACATCAAAAATATAAAAAGATTAGGCTTTCACGAACCTTCTGTTTTCACCACTTTTACCTATTCAAAGACGAACTCTGCAGACTCCTTTTCCCCTTCTCCTGGAAATTCCTTTTCTCACAAGGCAATACACAAACTTCAAGGGCAACATTAGTGTAAGCAAAAACAATAAACCTTTAGGTTCACAATTCAACTAAAATCCATCAAAACAAAGGCTTCTGTGAGAGGCAATGCAAATGATAACAGAAATCTGTCAAAACAGACAAGCAGGTAAAGATTGATTTTTCCGAAAACCTTCTGTTGCTCAAATCAAAAAGTGCAAAACTAATGAAAGTTGGGTAACAATCTGGATAACAAGATCAGAAAAATATAGCTCCATCCAACGTACTGAGCTCCTTCACGAATTTTTATAATGCAGCACAAAAATTTGTCCTAGGACAGCCACTTTTCACAACTCCTCCACTTCTCAAATGTAATAACTTCCAAGACTCAACCAGATTGTTACCCAAATTCAAAATACATCTTGGTTGAGTCTTGGAAGTTATTACTTCAGTAATAACCACATCAATGTCCTCAATCTCACAAGGACCAATTTCATGCATAATTTCCCTGTAAAGCTCATAAGGAATAACACTAGAACTAGCACCAATATCACATAAACCATAATAGCAATGATCACCGATTTTAAAAGAAAGCAGAGGGACACTAGCTTTTCTAGCTTTACTAGGATGAGAGACAATATTAGAAGCGTCTTCACAGAATACAATGTGCTCATCCTCTATATTTCTAGCGTCAAGATCTTTCACAATAGCTACCACAGGTTCAATATTATTTTGCTCATCGGGTTCCACAGTTTTCCTAGTACCTTTATTATTCGCACTAATTATCAT
The DNA here is from genome assembly GCA_916181665.1 of Avena sativa. Classification (NCBI taxonomy): domain Eukaryota; kingdom Viridiplantae; phylum Streptophyta; class Magnoliopsida; order Poales; family Poaceae; genus Avena; species Avena sativa. Next base: position 21,072,401 of record OV702285.1, read on the forward strand.
AGAGTACTCCTTTACCTTAGCTGGGAAATGTATTTTCTCAACATAAGGTTCAGGCACAATATGATTAGTAGTACAAACTTCAGTGCTTCTAACAGGAACATGACTAACAACATCTTTATAAGGTGCATGGTACCTATTCCACTTCTTTTTGGGAATTTCTATGTAAGAGGCAAAGGCTTTAAAACAATTGGCAATACTTTGGGAGTCAGGACCAAACTCATTGCTAATATCACGGAAGTCATCAGTTCCCATAAAAGATTTAATGCATTCATAATCATAGTTTATACCTGACTTTCTTCCTTTGTCATTCTCTCAAGCTTCAGTGTTTTATTTAATACGGTCTAGGAGATCCCATTTAGCTTCTTCCTTCATATGTGTGAATGATCCAGCACAAGAAGCATCTAGTAAAACTTTATCATGAAGAGAAAGACTAGAATAAAAGTTATTGATAATAATATTGTTAGGGAGTTCATGAATAGGCCATTTAAGCATTAGTAACTTAAATCTCCCCCAAGCTTGAGTTGTACTCTCTCCATCACGAGGCCAAAAGTTATATATCAGATTCCTATCCTTATGAATCTCACTGGGAGGATGATACGTCGGAAACGTATCTATAATTTTTGATGCTCCATGCTTGTTTAGTATCTACTTTGCTTTGCTTTGTCTACACTTTGAGGTGCTTTTTACATGTTTTCTGGTACTAACCTATTAACAAGTTGCCACAGTGCCAGTTGACTGTTTTTTGCTGTTTTTGGTTCCAGAAAAGTTAGTAAAGACATATTCTCAGAATTGGACGGGACAAACGTCAAAGTCAATAACTTTCCTAGGTCCAGAGGGGTGACAAAGAGGCGTGCTAGGGAGCCTGCACCCCCTAGGCGCGGGTGGGCCCTGCCCCGCGCCTAGGCAGGGTGTGGGTCCCTGGCCACCGCCTCGGCCTCCCCCTTCGCCTATAAGAAGCCCCCGATGCAGAAACCCTAAGTACCCGATCAAATGTCCACGAAACCTTCTGTAGCCGCCGCCACCATCGTCCCTAGATCAAGGGGATCTGAAGTTCATCCCGGCACCCTACCGGAGGGGAGATCATCTCGGAGGCCTTCTCTCTAGTATGATGCGTGAGTAGTTCCACCTTGGACTATGGGTCCATGTAGTAGCTAGATGGTTGTATCTCCTCCTTTGTGCTTTCATGTATAGATCTTGTGAGCTTCGTTCATGATCAAGGTCTAATCTATTTGTAATCATGCATGTTGTGTTTGTGGGGATCCGATGGATATTGAGATTATTATGTTGGTTTGATTAATGGTTTTGTCTTTATGATTCTATCATGTCTGTGTTGTTTGTGATCTTGCATGCTCTCCGTTGTTAGTAGCTATCTTGGCCAAGTAGTTGCTAGTGACTCCAAGAGGGGGTATTTATGCTCGATAGTGGGTTCATGCCTCTAGTTTCCAAGGGAAGTGACAATAATCTCTTCGGTTGTAGATGTATTGTTGCTACTAGGGAGAAAACAACGGTCTCTTGTACATGGAACATGTGGACTGTTTACCTTACACACTTTGCTTAAAGCAGTTGTCTGTTGCTTGCAACTTAATACTGGAGGGGGGTCGGATGATAACCTAAAGGTGGACTTCTAGTCATAGATGCAGTTGGATGGCGGTATATGTATATTGTTGTATTGCCCAATCAAATCTCATAGGATTCTTCTGACTAGTAATTGCATTGTTATGCCTTGCTCAGTTCCTGTCAATTGCCCTGCTGTAATTTGTTTACCATTCATGCCATGATGTTTATCTAAGGAGAGCACCTCTAGTGACTATGGACCACGGTCCAATCTTTACCATTGATACACCTCCCACTATTACTTGTTTACTTTTTGCAAACCACCGTTACCTTCCACACCATATGTGTAATCATTTGTTACAGCAAACCGGTGATCTTGACAACCTCACCGATTCGTTGGGGCAAAGTCTTGAGTTTGTGTTGTGTAGGTCTCCGCGTTGCTTGCAACACCTGTGTGACATTTTTTTCTCCTTGTAGTTCGATAACCTCGGTCTCTACTGAGGGAAGACTTGCTGCTGTGCTCATCACACCTTGCTCTTGGGGTTTCCAACGAAGTGCTCCACGTCAAGCACCATCAACAAGTTTTCTGGCGCCGTTGCCGGGGAGGCTAAGGACGTCTTCACAAGGGAAGTCCTTTCCTTCCTTTCTCTTTACTTTGTTTTTAGTTTGCTTTGTTTCTTTTGCTTGGTTTTGTTTGAATCTTTCAAAAAAAAAATTAGTCTAGTTTGGTTTGCTTGCTTTATTCAAAAACACAAAAAAATAGTTCCTGCTCTAGTTGCCACCATGTCTGGTTTTGGACCAATATTTATTTCACCTATGGAAGAGATCTCTACTGTTAAGAAAAAAAGTGAAGAGAGTTTTAAAGAAGCTTGGTCTAGAATCTCCGCTTTACAGAGGGAAACCGAGCCTAAGATGAGTCTTGGCTTTGTTATTGATAGTTTTTACCGCAGTATTGCTCTTCGTTATAGATATGCTTTGGATGCTATGGCTGAGAAAGATATTTTGCTATGTATTAAGGATGAAGCTTTTGATGCCATAAAAAAACTGATTATAATCTATGGTACACCTGGCAAGTCTGATTCCTCTTTCACAAATATTTTTGCTAGGTTGAACACTCTTGAGACCAGTATTTCTGCTATGAACAGTTGCTATCACACACTTAGGGCTTACCATGATTATGTTCCCATAAATTCTGAGCCTTCAAAGTGGTTTCCCACAATCAAAGTCTCTATAAATACTACACTTTTTGATGCTCGCTGTGATATCATGTCTGAATTTTGTCTCATGCCTAAAGATATTTATAATTCTTTGAGTCTTTGGGGGATTTCTGAAGGAGGAGAGGAAATATCTCTTACTAATAATGCCACATTATTGCCCATTGGAATAGCTGAAGGTGTGTTTACAAAAATCTCAGGGAAAATGGTGTCTACTGATTATCTTGTTATTGAATGTGTAGGCAAAGGACAGATTACACTTGGAAGATCCCTACTGAAACATCTTGGAGCGATAATAGATGTGGAAAAAGGCATTATGCACTTTGCTCCTCCGTAAGCAATCATATCTTCCCTAAATAGAAGAAGAAAGGTAAGAAAGTAAAGAACAAGAGGGGTAATTGTTCATTTGAAAACACTTGATTATTCTTGCTTCTTGTGTCTAACTTAAAGGCGTTAAAGAAAAGTACTTGTTGGAAGATAACCCAAGAGTTTCCTTGAGTCTTGGAAGTTATTACTTCATTAATGACCTCTCCTTATCCTTTTTGTTTGCCTTTTGTGCCAAGAATGACCTCTAATGAGAGGGAAGTAAGATTTGGGGAGTTGTTGTCCCGAAATAGATTTCTGTCCTCTACCAAAAAAAATCGTGAGGAGTCTATTTAACTCGGATTGAGCTGAAAACTTAAGAATAAATCCGCCAGTATGTTAGATAACTTTAGTTAGTTCAACACTTTTTGATTTGAGCAATAGAAGATGTTCGAAAAAATCGGTTTCTACCTGCTGGTCTGTTTTGACAGATTTCTGCTATTATTTGCATTTGCTTCTTATTGATTCCTTTTTGAGTTCTCTTTAGGTGAATTGAGATTTTTTTAAGGAGTTACTACAATAGCTTTTGTTTTTAGTGAAAAGCATTGTTGTTCCAAAGCTTTGCCAAAGCTTATGAAGATTGTGTGAAGTTTTGTATGAAGGAAAAAATTCAAGTGTAGAGAGAGAATGATGCAATGAGATGAAGAATGAACAAAAGCTAAAGCTTGGGGATGCCACCATGGTGTCATCCCAAGAAATATCCAAGAGGTACAAGCGTCAAAGCTTGGGGATGCCCAAGGCATCCCTTTCTTCATCAATAAAAAGCTCAGGTTTGTTTAGACACTTCGTTTTTATTGTTTCATGCACAATTGTGTTGTTCTTGGAGCGTCTTAGTTTTCGTTTGCTTTGCTTAGGTTGTTTAGTTTGCTTGAATAAAGTAGTTTGGACCCCCGTTCTCGCTGTGTTGTTTGGCAAATAAGTTGCTTGGTGTTGGAAAGGAGTAGTAAGTTCTTGCTTGTAAGTGCAAGAGGAGCTCGCATTGACTGTGACTTAGACTTTAGCATGACATGCTAGGTGTTGTTTTGACCTTATGCTTAGTGATTATTGCTGTAGCATGTATTGTTCCAAACAATTGGGATTGCTTAGTGTGCCTTGAAGAAATTATGCGTTGTTTTAGCATGCAAAAGCATAGTATAGTGGTATTCTCCTTTGATGTTTTGCTTGGGTTGACTTGGAACATGCTCACACCATGTTATGACTATGAACAAGTCACCATAGCCTCTATGATCATTTAGTCCTTGACTTGTAGTACCACTCTTTGCTTTGATTAGTAATGCTTTATTGCACTGCATGATTATGGCCATTATTGCTCTCTTATTTGGTTGCTCTCAGTCCTTTGCTAGCCTCCACTTGTGTGAGTAAGCTATACTCATGCTTCCAACTCCCAAGAAACCAAGTTATTCCAAAGTGTCCACTATAAACTCCTATGCATGGTGTGTGACACCATTCCAAGTATATTCTTGTTTTCAGCTATCTTCCAATTAAAAACTATTTTGTTATGTGAAAACTTAGTGATTAAAGCCCTCACAAACTTGATGGCACACTTTATATTCTTTGACCCTAATAAACTTGAACCATTGTGTCTTCTATGTTGTATATTCTTGCACTTATACGTTGGAATTAGCAGAACCGTGCTGCCACGGGGAACATTTTCAACATTGCACTTGTACTTTGTACTCAGTTGATATCATGCTCTTTTGTCTATGGATGTCACTGGTGTGAAATAAAGAGGGAACTTGTAAGTCCATGGAGTTTGTATCCTGTGTTAGAGAAATGCCTGGGCCGCTAGCCTAAGCCATGCCTAATCATGGTGCAAACTTGCAGCATCACCATAGTGACGTCTATGAAGCACTCTTCTTATAAAAAAAGATACACATTGAGAAAAGAGGAAAGAGAGAAAAGGCACCATATTCCCATGGTAAATAAGAAGATTGCTGAGATGCTCATTGTCTGCTTGCCTTGTCATTTTGGTTATGGGAAAGCTCCTGTACCATGTGCAAGGGGTACCCCGTTGGCGATTCTCTATGATATGCAAATACTTACAATGACAAGAACTTACAGGTGACTAAAGTTGAGTAGCATGAGGTGTGTGATGTCTATGCACTTATATTCTTGTAGACAGCTGTTGGGCCTCCAAGTGCAGAGGTTTGTAGAACAGCAGCAAGTTTCCCTTAAGTGGATTACCCAAGGTTTATCGAACTCAGGGAGGAAGTGGTCAAAGGTATTCCCTCTCAAGCAATCCTGCAATCAAGATACAAGAAGTCTCTTGTGTCCCCAACACACCCAATACACTTGTCAGGTGTATAGGTGCACTAGTTCGGCACAGAGATAGTGAAATACAAGTGGTAACAGTGCAAGAAAAGAGCTGATGGCGTGGAGGAAAAGTAAAATCCCAAAACCTCCGCGGCAAACGGAACAAAGATGGAAGCAAGCAAACATGCAACAGATCTAGTAGAAAACGGTGTTTCAATGCTTAGAGACAAGGCCTAGGGATCATACTTTCACTAGTGAACACTCTCTCATATAAATATCCTCTCTTCATGATACTACTCTTAACTACTCTCCGGTTGGACACTCTAATCATCGGTAGGGCTATAACAGCACACCTCAAAGTCCGCCTTCCCTAATCTAGATAACCTCACACTGTTACCTTGAGCGCTAGATGGTTCCAACAAACACCACAATTTCATAGAGACAACCAACTCCAAATATAACTCATAACAAATATTCAATCTAGCCAAAGTGCCACACACGGTATGCCCACTGTCACTTTCACACACGTGGGGAAAAGCATAGATCTATTAAAGCACAAAGAGTATTTATGTAGACTCAAGCCTAAGTGCCACCATGCCGTGCACGCTGTCACATTCACACACATGGGGAGAGCAGAGATCTATTGAAGCACTTGAGTAGCAAGGTAGATCTACTTGATTACAAAGCTCATGACCACAACAAGGTCATGCATAGAGAGAGAGATGAACACATAGCTACCGGTAGAGCCCTTAGCCTCGAGGAAGAACTACTCCCTCCTCATCATGGGAATCAACAACAGTGATGGAGATGGTGGTGGAGATCGATGGAGATGGCTCCGAGGGCACTTCCCCGTCCCGGCAGGATGCCAGAACAGAGACTTTCTGTCCCCCGAATCTCCCCTTCGGTGGCGGTGGCGCTACAGAGGTTTTCGTGGATTTCTTCTGGATGACCTAGGGTTTTGGGGTCGGAGGCTTCTTATAGGCGTAGGAGGCAAGGTCGGTGGGGAGACAGGGGGCCCACACCCCCTATGGGCGCCTCCAGGGCTTGCCCGCGCATAGGGGGTGCGGCCACCCTGTGCCCCCCTCCGACTCTGCTTCGTGGTTCCGTGTTGCTCCGGGAAAATAATGACTTTGGCTTTTGTCCTGTCCAATTCCGAGAATATTGATTTTCTGCCTTTCTGGAATCAAAAACAGAAGAAAACAGGCAACTGGCACTGTGGCAACTTGTTAATAGGTTAGTTCCAGAAAAGATATAAAAACACCTCAAAGTGTATACAAAACATAAGACAAATGATATAAAACAAGCATGGAGCATCAAAAATTATAGATACGTTTTCGACGTATCAGTGTGGCCCTCGTATTCAAGGGACTTGAGATTGCCAACTTATACTTCCTCCAGCATATACTCCATCTTTGTTCACTTTAACCTTAATCACTTTAAGATGCTTATGATAGGGGCAATGAGGGTTGAAAGCTAACAAGTACCATAATTTTTGGAAGCTCTTTTTGAAACTTGAAATCCCTGCTTCCTTTATAAAATGCTTTTCTTCCACCATTATTTGAGTCTCCACCTTCTATCTTCAGGCACCATTAAGAGAGCATAGTTGTCATTCTGTGTGCAGTGTTCCAAAGCTTATTAATTGATGCATATTGTGATATTACTTGTTCTTGTGCTACTTGTTTCTAGTCACCTTTGTGAACTTTGAAGGTGTCCTATGCATATATTTGCTACTCTATGAGGGACAAGCTGATTACCTCTATGCTATGTTTTCTTTATGTGAAACAAACAAACGTTTTTCAATGCATGTTATTCATGATCTTTGTCTGTAGCTTGTCATGTTGCATGCATAGTTACTATGTCCTATTGTTAGAACTCCTTTTTTCATGCACATGTTTAGAGTTCTTTGATCCCAGCTTTCAATGCTTCCAAATGGTTAGATCTTCATTGTGAAGGTGCATGTCACCTCAGAAATTATTCTTTTTATCACTTACCTACTCGAGGATGAGCAGTAGTTAAGCTTGGGGATGCTTGATACGTCGAAAAAGTATCTATAATTTTTGATGCTCCATGCTTGTTTAGTATCTACTTTTCTTTGCTTTGTCTACACTTTGAGGTGCTTTTTACATGTTTTCTGTTACTAACCTATTAACAAGTTGCCACAGTGCCAGTTGCCTGTTTTCTGCTGTTTTTGGTTCGAGAAAAGTTAGTAAAGAAATATTCTCGGAATTGGATGGGACAAACGTCAAAGTCAATTACTTTCCGTGGGGAACAAGAAGTCCAGAGGGGAGATGTAGAGGCGTGCTAGGGTGCCCGCACCCCCCTAGGCGTGGGTGGGCCCTGTCCCGCGCCTAGGCAGGGTGTGGGGCCCCTAGCCACCGCCTCGGCCTCCCCCTTCGCCTATAAGAAGCCCCTGATGCAGAAACCCTAGGTACCCGATCAAATCTCCACGAAAACTTCTGTAGCCGCCGCCACCGTCGTCCCTAGATCGGGGGGATCTGAAGTTCTTCCTGGCAACCTGCCGGAGGGGAGATCATCCCGGAGGCCTTCTCTCCGGTATGATTCATGAGTAGTTCCACCTTGGCCTATGGGTCCATGTAGTAGCTAGATGGTTGTATCTCCTCCTTTGTGCTTTCATGTATAGATCTTATGAGCTCCGTTCATGATCAAGATCTAATCTATTTGTAATCATGCATGTTGTGTTTGCGGGGATCCGATGGATATTGAGATTATTATGTTGGTTTGATTAATGGTTTTGTCTTTATGATTCTATCATGTCTGTGTTGTTTGTGATCTTGCATGCTCTCCGTTGTTAGTAGCTATCTTGGCCAAGTAGTTTCTAGTGACTCCAAGAGGGCGTATTTATGCTCGATAGTGGGTTCATGCCTCTAGTTTCCAAGGGAAGTGACAATAATCTCTTCGGTTGTAGATGTGTTGTTGCTACTAGGGAGAAAACAACGGTCTCTTGTTCATGGAACATGTGGACTGTTTACCTTACACACTTTGCTTAAAGCAGTTGTCTGTTGCTTGCAACTTAATACTGGAGGGGGTTCGGATGATAACCTGAAGGTGGACTTCTAGTCATAGATGTAGTTGGATGGCGGTCTATGTATCTTGTTGTATTGCCCAATCGAATCTCATAGGATCTTTCTAACTAGTAATTGCATTGTTATGCCTTGCTCAGTTCCTGTCAATTGCCATGCTGTAATTTGTTTACCCTTCATGCCATGTTGTTTATCTAAGGAGAGCACCTCTAGTGAACTATGGACCCCGGTCCAATATTTACCATTGATACACCTTCCACTGTTACTTGTTTACTTGCTGCAAACCACCATTACCTTCCACACCATACGTTTAATCCTTTGTTACAGCGAACCGGTGAGCTTGACAACCTCACTGATTCGTTGGGGCAAACTTTTGAGTTTATGTTGTGCAGGTCTCCGCGTTGCTTGCAACACCTGTGTGACGTTTCCTTCCTCCTTCTGGTTCGATAACCTCGGTCTCTACTAAGGAAAGACTTGCTGCTGTGATCATCACACCTTGCTCTTGGGATTTCCAACGAAGTGCTCCACGTCAAGCACCATCAGAGGATAGAATTTAGAATAAAAGAGAGATGCCATTTCCTCCCATTCCATGGATTGTCCATTCTTCAGCAGCTTATACCATTCTTCAGGTCTCCCTTTCAAGGATATAAAGAGTAACCTCTTCTTCACCTGTTCAGTTGTGATACCTGCACACTTAAACAACCCGCATAATTCATGGATGAAAAGCAAGTGATCACCAGGATGGACAGTTCCATCCCCAAAATAATAATTATCCATAACACGATCAACAATACTTGTAGGTATCTTAAAAGGATCTATCTGAACAGGCGGTGGTTCATCTACTACCATAACAGTGGTAGTAGTTTTCCCAAACATAAAACCAAGTGGGTTATCCATATTGGAAACAAAGTAACAAACAAAAACAAAAATAAATACTCACAGTAGAAGTTTCCTTTACCAGTTCCACTCTTCAATAGCGCTTCACTCCCCGGCAACGGCGCCAGAAAATAGTCTTGATGACCCACACGTATAGGGGGTGTATCGTAGTACTTTCGATAAATAGGAGTGTCGATCCCAACGAGGAGCAAAAGGTGTTGACTAGTGGTAAGGAGAAGGAAATCTCTGTAAATACTTAGCAAACAGATTTTTAGGGGTTTTCTGATAAAGTAACAAAACAAAGTGCATGTAATAAAGACAACGAACAACTGCAGCAAGTGGCCCAATCCTTTCTTAGCAAAGGACAAGCCGGTGTAAATACTTATAAGGACCAAACGTTCTCGAGGACACATGGTAATTCTGTCAAGTGCTTTCGCTTCAAATAGCTAAGTACTCTTCTTTGGTGTTGTAAGTGTTGTGTGAGTGAACCTGTGGTAATGTACCGACCTTACTTGGACTAATACATACTTGTGATTAAACCCCCCTGCAAGCATCCACAACTACAGGAAAGTAATTAAGATATAAACCTAAACGCATCCTTAAACTCTGAGATCCTACGCTCCCTTGTGCAATGGTGTCCTAACGGGGGCTCAGGTTTCTGTCACTCCGGCAACCCCACAATTAGTAGCCAAATACACAATGCATTCTCCTAGGCCCATAAATGGTGAAGTATTAGTCGACGTTCACATGACACCACTAGAAGAATAGCACCACAACTTAAATACTAAACCATTGAATAATATCTCAACACAAATCCATTACTAACAACATGACTTCTCCCATGTCCTCAATAACTAAACGAACTACTCACGAGACATCATATGGATCAAGATCAAAGATGATATGGTGATGGATAACAATCTAAACATAAACAATAATCCAATGGTTCCACTCACAAGCATCAACTACAATAGTAATTAACACCGGGAAAGTTTCCCCTAAGATCTATGCAAGTATTCAACACAATTGTTAAAGCGGGATGGAGTGGTGATGATGGTGCTGGTGGAGATGATGGTGTGGATGATGATGATCCCGATGAAGTCTAGCTTGATGACGGTGTTGATGGCGACGATCTCCCCTATCCGGGAAGGAATTTCCCCGGCAGAAATCTGTCTGCCGGAGAGCTCTTTCTCTCTCGGTATTTTTTCCCCTCAGAGGCGGCGAAAATCTTTCTGTGGTTGCCCCCCTGGTATTAGGGTTCCGTGAGGAAGATATAGGCGATAGGGCGGAGTTGGGAGCCAGCCAGGTGGGCCACACCTGCCCTAGGCGCGGGGCAAGGTGGGCCCACGCCTAGGGGGGTGTGGGCCTCCTGTGGCCCAGCTACGCCTCCCCTTCTGGATTCCTTCGTCTTCTGGGAAAATATAATTTTCCAATATTTTTCTGGTATTTTTTCTGAAATTGCATCAAAACACCTCTTTTTCCATCAAAAACCTGACTCCGGCAGTCCATCCTCCAAGAATCATCCAACATGCAAAAACAGAGGAAAAGACATAAGTAACACCTCATAATAAGACATATATCAATGAATAGAGGCAAATTATGATATAGAATGGTGATGCAAATTAGACGTATCACTGCTGTCATCTGAATCATCTGTCAGCATCGACGCGTGTAACACTCCGAGGGGTGGGACCCACAAAGCGGGCCTGATGGATGGTGGTGGCACCCGCTCTGGGAGGCGGAGGGTGCTGGTCTGCCCCACCTAGAAGCAGAAGCTCCCGAACAGCATCTCGAGCCCATCGCCGACGGACTGGAAATCCCTTAGGGTGGTCGGCGAGTGGGCGGTGAAGTCGAAGGTGCTAAAGAGGAGGTGACTCTCCGTTGCCGATGAGTTGTAGATCGCTCCGGATGGAACTGTCACGACCGCACGATCAGCGTCCCCGCTTTCCACGGACGGCGCCAATTGACGAGGGTTGATTTCGTCAATTCCCATTGTTATGGACTTGGGTTTTGGAGAAGATGGGGATGCTAGAAGTCGCGAAACGGTTAACAGAAAAGCAGCACGGGACACGATATTTACCCAGGTTCAGCCCCCCGGAGGGAAACCCTACTCCTGCTTGTCTGCTCTTGATTACGACGGAACCGAAAGTTATAGGGGTACGCAGATGCAATCTGGCGTGAGGTGTGTATGTGATGTCTACGCACTTATATTCTTGTAGACAGTTGTTGGGCCTCCAAGTGCAGAGGTTTATAGAACAACAACAAGTTTCCTAAAGTGGAGTACCCAAGGTTTATCGAACTCAGGGAGGAAGTGGTCAAAGGTATTCCCTCTCAAGCAACCCTGCAATCAAGATACAAGAAGTCTCTTGTGTCCCCAACACACCCAATACACTTGCCAGGTGTATAGGTGCACTAGTTCGGCGAAGAGATAGTGAAATACAAGTGGTAACGGTGCCAGAAAAGAGCTTCTGACTTATTGTTGACGTGGGGTAACGGTGCCAGAAAATACTTTGATGGAGCTTAACGTGGAGGTAAAGACTAAAGCAAGCAAACATGCAACAGATCTAGTAGCAAACGGTGTTTCAATGCTTAGAAACAAGGCCTAGGGATCATACTTTCACTAGTGAACACTCTCTCATATAAATATCCTCTTTTCATGATACTACTCTTAACTACTCTTCGGTTGGACACTCTAATCCATGGTAGGGCTATAACAGCACACCTCAAAGTCCGCCTTCCCCAATCTAGATAACCCCACACTGTCACCTTGAGCGCTAGTTGGTTCCAACAAACACCACAATTTCATAGAGACATCCAACTCCAAATATAACTCATAACAAATATTTAATCTAGCCAAAGTGCCACACACGGTACGCACACTGTCACTTTCACACACGTGGGGAAAAACATAGATCTATTAAAGCACAAAGAGTATTTATGTAGACTCAAACCTAAGTGCCACCATGGCGTGCACGCTGTCACTTTCACACACATGGGGAGAGCAGAGATCTAATGAAGCACTTGAGTAGCAAGGTAGATCTACTTGATTACAAAGCTCATGACCACAACAAGATCATGCATAGAGAGAGAGATGAACACATAGCTACCGGTAGATCCCTTAGCCTCGAGGAAGAACTACTCCCTCCTCATCATGGGAATCAGCAACGGTGATGAAGATGACGATGGAGATGGCTCCGGGGGCACTTCCTCGTCCCGGCAGGATGCCGGAACAGAGACTTTCTGTCCCCTGAATCTCCCCTTCGGTGGCAGCGGCGCATCGAAACTTTTTCTAGATGTATGATTGACGATCTAGGGTTTTCTTATCGGGGGCTTCTTATAGGTGAAGGGGGAGGCCGAGGAGGCGGCCAGAGGGCCCACACCCTCCCCAGGTGCGGGCTAGGCTTGTCCGCGCCTAGGGGGGTCTGGCCACCCTCTCGTGCCTCTCCGTCCCTCCTTCTGGATTCGTGTCCCTCACGGAAAGTTATTGACTTTGGCTTTTGTCCTGTCCAATTCCAAGAATATTGATTTTCTGCCTTTCTGGAAATAAAAACAGAAGAAAACATGCAACTGGCACTATGGCAACTTGTTTATAGGTTAGTTCCAGAAAAGATATAAAAACACTTGTAGACAAAGCAAAGCAAAATAGATACAAAACAAGCATGGAGCATCAAAAATTATAGATACGTTTCCGACGTATCAGTAGGCGATGGTGGAAGAGGATCCTTCTTGCCGTACCCTCCTGGCCTTTATATAGATAGGCAGGTCCCGGGCTTAGGTCGAGTCGGTTATAGATTAGGGTTGGTACCCTTTGAAATTTTATCTAATCTAGACTTGTCCTCCAAGGAGTTGAAAACTTCATGGGCTTGGCCACCCGAAGTCTTCATGGACCGCGTGTCTTGACGTGGGCCTTCCTTGGACTGAACCAGGTATACCAATGTCGTGTACCCGAGGGGTATATCCATGTCAACAAGTAAGCCGACGGATTCACCGTTCTAGAAGGAATGAGTTAAAGAAGATTTCTTTAACAAAGGACTTTTTAAAATTGGTAAAGGCACTATGGTTAGATTTTGGAAAGATACTGAGTTAGGTTTAACGATGTTAGTTCAACTATACCCCTCCTTATATAATATTATGCAACATCAACATGTTAATATTGCAAAGCTTTTTTCAACGCCCCCCTTAAACATTGATTTTAGGAGCCAACTAACAGAGAATAAGTGGAATTCCTAGATTCACCTGTGCCAAAGATTGATGGGGTATATTTAAATAATAAACCGGATGAATTTATTTGGAAAATAATAGTTGAGGGATTTTTTAATTAAGACCGTGCATGCAGATCTCATTAATGGACACACAAGCTTCCTTTGAAAATATTTGCGAAAGTTGAAAATCCCACTAAAAATTAAAGTTCTTATGTGGTACCTAAGAAAAAAGGTCTTGCTTACTACAAATAATCTGGCTAAAAGGAATTGGTAGGGGAGTAAGAAATATTGCTTCTATGATGCTGAGGAAATAGTGGAGCACTTGTTTATCTCATGCCATTTTGCTAGAATAATTTCCAGACACCACCAACTAATATCACCAATTTGCTTAGGAATTGGTTGAATGTCATTGATAAGAAAACTAAAGTAAGAATGCATATAGGCTCCTTTCAGCATTAGTTTGGTTAAATATGAAATTGTAGAAATAATATTATGTTTATTAGAAAGGATTCTACTAACTTCTTGCAAGTTATCCATATAGTTGTTCACTAGATTCAGTTATGACGTTTCCTTCTCCTAGAGGATCAACATAAGTGCATGGTGGCTGTAACCAACTGCTGATGGTTGCACATGATATCTTTTAACGGGTTACTTGGAAGCCTATTAATCAATTACACAATGTTTAGTAACAGTATTTGGCTATTTTTTCGATGGTTGATATTTATACCGACACTCTCCGATCCATGATTTGTAAACTTTAGAGTGCCGAAACTCCTTTAATAAAAGGAGTTGTGTGCATCTATTTATGCAGGGGCCGGGGTTTAACTCCCCATTTCGAAAAAACATCTCGCGTGTTATTGGAAAACAAAAATTCCACGTGAGTTAGAGCGGGAATCTGCTCGATTTCATAAGTAAATGAGTATAACACACATGAAATGTGAAGTTGTCTAACATGTATATGCAGAATTTTATTGACCTTAGATTGATGATACATGTGAATTAGTTAAAGTAAAATATAAGATAAAATCAACTGGTTGAAAACTGAAGACGTGGATAGCTTGCATGAAGAGATTGACTCATAGTGCTACCTACGAGTTAATTGCCAAAAAAACCACCACATATGCGCGACAAGTTTAAAAAACCACCGGGTTACACGAATTTTGCAAAAATCCATCGAAATTGCGCTGATTCGTTGCAACGTGCACTGACTCGGGTTTTTAGTCATAATAACCACGATCCTTATGGAATGGGTTTAGGGGTTCGTAGCATGAAAAACAAAAAAAATCTACTGCATGCACACAAACAAGGTAAGATCTATCTACTAGATTGTAGCAATGAGTCGATTAGAGTACTAACCCTCGAAGATTCCAAAGCGGTAACGAGAGCAGATTCTCGTGGGTGATGTAGTCGTACACTTGCCGATCTCAAGATCGCGTAGACGATCCTTTCGGCGCTGCGTTCCGGCAGCGCTTCCGCTGTCGGTCACACGTTTGGTACTCGATGAAGACCTTCATCTCCCTTGTTCCAGCAGGCAGCGGAGGTTGTAGTTCTCCCATCGCGATTTCGGCAGCACGACAACGTGGTGTCGGAAGTAGAGGGAAGATCCCGCATCGCCTAAGCCGATGCGAGTTATGGTGGATCTAGGGTTTCCGACGATCTAGGTTTAGAGGGCTGGAGAGGAGGAGGTGTCAGCGGCGTCTAGGGCCACGGCGACGGGCCGGCGGTCGCGCGAGGCGGCGGCGACGACAAGCAGCGGTGGCGGCTTGGGCGGCGGCGACGATGACGCAAGGTGGGGAGGGCTGGTTGTGGTGCTTTGGGGCAGCCCCTCCCCTCTATTTATGAGAGGGAGGGCAGCTTGGGAGAGGGGAGTTTGAATCCTTCCCCAAACCCAAGTTGGAGAGAAAAAAGACTCTTTCCTTCTTCCACTAGAAAACTATTGTTCTAATTTGACTTTTCAAACCTCCCTTTTGACTTTTAATTTAGAGTTTTATTTCTCTCTCGCAAATGACCAACCAAGTGACCAAGGACATGATCCAATCATTCCACTTAACCATGACACATTCATGAACCATTTCCCTTCCGGTACGGTGAACCTTCTAGACCCTTCTAGAACCTCTCCGATGAAAACATCGAAATCGTTCCCGAACTCCGGAATCGGACTTTTCTTATATGAATCTTATTCTCCAGACCATTCCGGATCTCCTCGTGATATCCCCCATCCGAGACTCCGAACAACATTCGGTTTCCCTACTTATAATCCATATCTACTAAACAACATTGAATCCTTAAGTGTGTCTCCCTACGGTTCGTGAATTATGCGGACATGATCGAGACACTTCTCCAATCAATAAGCAATAGAGGAATTTGGAAATTCATATGGCTCCCACATATTTCTACGATTACTTTGCGATTGAATGAACCACTTACATACGATACCAATTTCCCTTTGTATCGCGATAGTTTACTTATCCGAGGTCTGACCATCAGTATCTCTGCATACCTAGTTCAACCTCGTTAGCGATAAATACTCTTTTCTCGTTCCCATGATATGTGATCCCTTGTGAGCCAGTCATATGCTTGCAAGCTAATTGGATGACATTCCACCGAGAGGGCCCAGAGTATATCTATCCGTCATATGGATGGACAAATCCCACTCTTGATCCATGTGTCTCAACACCTACTTTCTGAACACTCAATGCCACCTTTATAGCCACCCAGTTACGGTGTGGTGTTTGATGTCATCAAAGTATCCTTCCGGTGATGGTGATTAGCATGATCTCATGGTCGAAGGAATTAGGTTACTATGTATTAGAAAACTTATAGCAAACGAACTATTGAAATGACTTGATCTTTATGCTACGCTTATCTATAGGAGTATGTCCATCATACCATTCTCCTAATGATATGATCTTGTTGTTAATAACATCTCAATGTTCAACTTATTAACCAACAAGCTAGTATTACAAAGAGGCATTACCAGGGACTCTAATTTAGTTTACAAATCAGACAAGTATTAATGTTTCCGGTTAATACTATTATAGCATAAATGTAAACATTTATCGTAAACACAAAGATATAATAATAACCATTTTTATTATTGCCTTTAGGGCATATCTCCAACAAGGGGCCCACTATCAGGGGATGCCATGGAAAGTGGAGACGGCCAGGAAGGAGAAACAATAGATAGATATGCCTTTTGGGGCTTTTGTGAAAAAAATTGCAGACCCACTTGTCAGCTCCTCTCTCCTATCCCCATTCTCTCTCCTTTGTCCCTCCTAAAATCCACCATCGACACCAGGCATGGGGAGCTCCGGCGACGAGGTTTCGCAGCCGGCCACCCGACGACCTAGGTCCCCCGCCGGCGTCCTCGCCCACCCCGGAGCTTGCCAGCCGCGTGCCGCCCCGCACTAGAACTCGTTGCCCCCTATCGGAGCTCGCCTGCCTGCCCCCGGAGCTGCGCGCCGCCAAGCGCCCGATGTCGCCCGCTACACACCGCCCCATGCCAGAGCTCACCACTCCTCGTCGGAGATCACCTATCCCGCCCCACGCCAGCCATTCCGACGACCTAGGTCCCCACGACCATACTCACGTTTAGACACTTTGTAGATATGTGGGCGATGTGTTAGCAAAATAGTATATGTCTATAGTTAGCTATTGTATTTGTTGGCTATAATATAGGCTACATTTGACATGACATTGCCTTCACAACGCGCTATACTGTTAAACTTGCTCTAAGTGAACGATCTATAATCAATCAAGTGAAAGCAGGAGGTGTGCAGCGCCAGCTGCAAGGCTGCAGCATGTCTCACTCCTGCCTCCATGAATGGTGTCTCGAAGACCCCACATGCCATATATGATCTCCCGTTCCCCATGAGCAGCAAGCCAGAGACTCCTGCGTCTGCATAGGGACTTGGCACGAAGACGCCTCGTAGCTCCTCTTCCATACCTCGCTCTAAACTACGCGCTCCTCCACGTGCACGCCACGAGATGGCTCCAGAGTTTGGAGCACTCTCAGTTCGTGCAATATACTGAGCGCCTCTGAGTTTGAGCAATACAGTAGCCCTGTCCTAATTATGGGAGTTGGTGAGGCAGCTAGCTAGCAGTGCACCTTAACTCGAAGAGAAACTAAGTGAAGAAAAAAGATCGTCTAATTGAGAGCTAGCTAGCCCTGTCCTAATTATGGGAGCTTCTCTTTATTTTCAATCAAAAAACAAAAAAGATAAACTTACTTATAAAAATAAGAGTCCGTTTAATTGTAGCTAGAAAGTACTAAAAAAAGGATACCGACGAATCAAAAGTATAAAAAACAGTATGGTGAGATTTCAGCCCCTTAAAAACAATCTTGTAGAGTGTTGCTTGTTTTTTTTTTGTATACTGTACCACTTTGCAACAGATCCCAGAGGAAAATGTCCATGCATGACCAGTGTTAACTCCTGTAATCAGCTCTCTACAGAGTACTATGACACTATCCAAGAGCTCTTTTCAGCAATTAACAAGACGACTTCTAGTGTTTCTCTCAAAAGATGATTAAAAAGGCATGCACCTTAAAATACAAACCTACTTGCAGCATGCTTGTGTTTCTCCAACTAATCAACAGACAGGAAATCAAACCCCAAACTTCTAGGTATCACAGTTGCGTAAACATCCGTAGCCAGCTGATCCAATTAAGCTATAATAATGTATATTCTAAGCACAATCAAGACAGATATAGATCGGGAGAAGAGAAAAAAAAAAGACATACTAGATTCCTTTCCTCGAAGCCAGGCTAAAAGGGAGCCACCTGTCCTACCTCCAGTTCAATGGAGGCCCTCTATACCAATCCATTAGATATCCCACTACCCTTTGTTTCCTAGTATAAATCTGCACCCAGGTGAGTGGCAGCACCAGCAGCAAGGAGATGAGCCTTCTCTGCCGCTAGTACTGCATATCTGAAGAATCTGCAAAGATTTCTTTTTCCCCAGGCCCAGCGGCAGGTGAGATCCAATGAACTCTCCATCCCTTTCTTGCTCAAGGTTCTCATGTTCATCCTGATGAAGCCTAGTTTTTTACTGCATGTACTTATCTAGCTAGCTAGGTTGCTGATCTGCCTTGTAATTATCTATCTAGCTGGTTTATTGGCTATTTTTTGTCTATGGGTGGCTTTTTTTCCATCCGCTTGTTCTTCAAGTTTTAACATCTTTGTCCTCTCACCACAATCATGTAATTTCGTTGAAGAGATATCTTCCAGCTATTTGTTGCCTTCAGATATTCTTAATGCATGTGTTGTCTTCCAAGTTTCCAACATCTATGTCTTCTTGTTTTTCCAGGACTAGATTGTTCTGTATATCTCCCCTTCTATTTGTCTTCCTTCATCCTATTTTTTTCGAACTTAGCTGATTCGAGTTCATCGATGACCATGATGCGAGATGTGCATTTTTCCCTGCCTTCCTGCAGTGTTTGTTTCCAAGATGGCCAACGATGAGGATCCGCTTGATGATGAAAACCCTAGATCTTGGACAGGTAGCAACATCATTGTAAGTTACTGGGTTCTATCTTAATTTACTTTCAGGGAGCAAATAATTAATGTATTCTCATGCAACACTATCATCTCATTATGCTTCACTACCCCTACCCAGATCAACGAAAGGAAGGAAGATGAAGCATCCAACATGTCCTTGGTTCATGATCATCACCAACAAGGAGCAGGCGTCAACTTCTTAAAGGAAGAAAATGACACCAAACTGTCGTTTGCGGCGCTGTGGCAAGTTCAAGCTAGTAGTGCCTCATAGCCCTAAGACGGTGTTATCCCCACTGAGCTTTCTATTATTATCCCTAAAACTCCGCCCATATTCTTCGACCATTTTCTGGTTACCCCTCCTGCCAGAATTAACGTTCTTGACCTTGTAAGGCCTCTTCTTGACCTTGTAAGGCCCTTTCTCTATGTTTCTCTCATCGCCGGGTGTCTCCAACCCCACTCTTCCTCCTCCCTTCTATCCCTCCTGAGCTATCTCCATGCATGTTTTGTCTGACAAGCTAGATGAGAGATGATGTTGGAATAAAAATCGGCAATGTTAAGTACTCTTTATTTCAATGAGAAAGCTATTAATTTTATATATACTAACCACAAAAAATATGTAAGCCATATTGTCAATCTGCTCTCATTTGAACACGATTGTTTGGTACGGTGGTAGTATCACTTTGCCATGGTATTCCTATATATTTTGGTCTTGCAACTTGCGTAAACAAATAGCTTGGCATGCCTATAGCTACTGAGAGCATCTCTAATGAGCATCTCTAGCGGACACCGTAAAAGGACGAACCATAAAACGCGTTTTTAGGTCGCGTTTCATGGCTTTTTTCAGGTCGCGAACGGCGGGGCGGAATAGAAATCAGAAACCAAAACCAGAAAAAAGAATATTCTCTTTTCCCAGGTTCGCGCATACGGGGTCTGTTCCATCACAACAAGGGTCAAACCCGTAAATTGAATTATTTTCTATCAATTTCACCCAAACAGAAATATAATACCAACGTAAATTAAAATCCTGAAATTATTAATTATATATTACAACAATTGTCCAAACAAAATTGAATAAACAATAATCCGGGCCATCCTCTTCTCTCATTCATCGCCATCAACCTAATTGTGTCCTGCTCATTCGGTGCTCGCAGATACACCGGGCAAAAAAATGCGAATAATCGCCTTGGCAAATCTACGAACACTCTCCATAGTCGTGTCTTCGCGATGCGAAGATACTCGTCGGCATAATCGGCCGGGATCTCATATGCGAGCACTCTCATGGTCGCAGAGATTTTTTGGTACATGCTGAATCCAAGTAGCCCCGCGACATTTCTTGGACGCTTGAAGTACCGCGTCTTGGCCTTGCAAGCTTCCACTATATTCACGAACAACGAGCGACGTGTTCGATAGCGAAAGAGGTGAGGCAGGTATGTGGGTACCTCGGCAAAATAATCTCGCATGAGAATGTCGTTGCCCAACTTGCGGTTGCGAGGGATGAAAAGGCGACCGACCGTGGAGCCTCGCCGCCTCTTCATCCTGTCGTCGTCCTCCTTGAGGGCGAGAACGGCCACCACCATGTGTTGACGGTGGTTCCCGAGCAGCGTCTCCACATCTGAGTCGTCGGAGGAGGACAAGTCGTCCAACAAAAAATGCTCACAAGGGTCCAAGTCCATCTACAAATTGCGAACGATATTTAGAGCTTGCGGAGAGGAGATCTACGAGCTCGAACTCGAGCGGCGGCGGATTTTACCTTTGACGGGCGGCAGGAGGACGGCGGCGGTGGGGCACGACCGGATCTGCGTAGGGAGGAGTTTTCCGACCCACATCGGCTGGAGAACAGGGTCGGCGGGCTCTGACGGCCTTGTGCACGCGAGAAATCGAGCGGGAGGGTCCTAAATCTACGGCGGCGGTCGACGACGGGCGGCGGCTGTGCGGGCAGAAGGGAGGGAAATGAGCTGAAAATTTCCTCTCACCAACGGAAACGGAGGATATGGTTCGCGTCTAGGTCGGGCTCGAAACCTGGGTTTTTCTGGTTCCGCGGGGGTGTTTTCTCGGGATCCTAATTTTTTTTGGTTCAGTCCATTTTGATGCGTCTGTTCTGTTAACTTTTATCACGCGAAATCGAAAATTCTTATGGTTCCGACCTTTTACGCTATCCGCTGAGCGTTTAATTTATAGTCGATGATGTATGAGTTTGTATATATCATCCGGAGTATAAGCATGCATGCATGAATGAGAGGAGACAAAGAGTGCAGGTTATCTTTTGTCTTGTTATCAGAGCCAACATCTTTGCAGGCTTTCTAATCTTCTTCGGCGAAATCATTTCATTGCATTACACCTGCATATATGCAGTCTTTTCTGAGACAGACCTTTTGTCTCCCCACATGTGCTCGTGTGGTGTGACACCACCCACTGATAATGTGATCTTTCCCGCCAAAAGAAAAAAAAAATCTGATCACATGATTGGTATTCTTCATTTCAAAAGTATTACACGCGTTTCACTTTTATTGCAGAATATTCGAGTTTCAGTATTATACTACTCCTACATATGATTGGTATTCTTCATTTCAAAAGTACCGCGTGTGTTGCTCTGCAGATAGCCATCAAACTTTCTAAACGTGAACTATGCACTATATAAATTAACAGTAAAAACGTTTAAGCCAATTTTGCTGGCCAGCACCGTGTACATGTTGATCTTTCGCCTAGCAATTTTGATAGAATCAGAAACTTAGGCTATGCTGGATACAAACGACAATGTTTTGTTGTGTGTTTGTCTCATATTCGATTCGTTGAATGTGAAATTCCTAACACTTCATTTTGCTTTGATGAACTGAATTCAATCACTCAACTAGATTCCGAACCCAATCCTGTCAGGTTTCTGTATGATTCTAAAACATTCCAATTCCAACATTTATGTTTGGATGTCAATGTAAAGTATTATTTTGATAGACTCAGAAACTTAGGCTATTTTAATAAAAAAATTGCCCCCGTGACAGGTCGAATTCTATGAGAAGTGAAGTAAATAAATGAGGGATAAAATATGTTTTGGCCACAAAAGTAAAAATACCGGGTTTTTTTGGAAAACATTATGTTTTTGTCATAGTCATAACACAGTGATTCTTTTCCGTGCGAAGAAAAAAATGAGGTTGGACAAAGTGATTTTTTTTCCGTAGAACTGGATATTGCGTAATATTTGAAGAATTTTTAATTGTAGTTTTAAATTTTATAAATTGAACAAGCTACAAAAGAAACAACTCTTAATCATGAGATATAATCATCCGAAAGTTCACTAAGCCTGCACTAAGGCAAAAATAAGGTGCTTGTATTGTCCGTGCGACCTCTCCCTCTCCTCTCTCCCACGCACAGACGGCTAGGGTTCCTCCGCCTCCCACCGGCACCGCCCTCGATCTGCCTTGTTTCTGTGGCCTTTAGGCCATGAAGGCATGGTGGATCTTGGTCCCCGTCGGCAACAGGGTTCTGTTTTTTTTGGGTTTAGGGTTAAGGTTTGGTGGGGCAGTGCTCAGGTGGTGGCAGCGGCGCCTTGTCCGATAAAGCCTCCACGGCTTTGGCCCCGTCTCGGCGGTGACGTCGAGAAGCTCGTGAGAGTAGTGTGGTTCTCAAGTACTTTTTCTAGACGTGGCGATCTCTGGGTCGTCAAGGAGATTCATCAACGGTTCTTCCTTCTTCTATTGTTCGGAAAGAATGTGTTCTCCTTGACCCGCTCGGCGACTTTCCGTCTGTAACCAGCAAAGTCAGACTGACCCAGAGAGGATTTCATTGACACGGTCGGTCGACTCAAGGATTTTCAGTCTAATAGAGAAAGACCCTCCGAGAAATACACCCTTTCCACTGAGTACAGGTCTACCTGATACTACGTTTTATGTAGAGAGAAGGAATACCTGGCATTTGAATGCGCACAGCTCGCGCACGCTCACAATCACAGCTAGTACTGCTACTACGTGACAGCACCGGCGCACACGCACCCTACCTCGAAGTGACGGTGCCACTGTTTCACCTACTAGCAAGTTTGGTGCGTGTGTGCGTGCATGATCCATCGATCCAGCCGTGCGCCGTCTGGTATATAGCAACTGATGGATGGATGGACCGACGGACGGACGGGTCGGGGATGATGATAGATTCCCTCCCTCCCTCCCCTGCAGCAGCAGCTGCCATGGCGCCGTCGCCATGCCGAGTTACAGTGTACTTGCATCATGCAGCCCGTGCTCGCTCGCTCGCTCGTGTATGTACGCACAGTGCGTGCGTGCACGCATCCGTCTTTTCACACATGTGCGTGGCATGGCATGGCATGGAGCTAGGACGTACTGTACATGTCACGCACGCACGATGCATGGTGTGTCCCTACTGTTTGTCCACCGTCGTTGCCAAAAGTACGCGTACCGGCTAGCAGCTAGCCATGCTTTTCCGTGCGTGCATTCTCGTGCATGCGTGCACTCGAGTTCCTTTGTCACTCTTAGTGTCAAGAGACCAAGCGCAGCCGACGGATTAGGGGATTATCTGGCATAATTTTTACAATTAATTCTATAATATAAATCATGACAATAACAGTTTCAATCACGTGAAACTTTAATACACTAGATATATTAATCAACATAAACAGTAGCAGTACATACGCAATAACTGTCATAGTATAGCAACAGATCGGATCACGGTATAAGTACTGATCGGTTGCCGATGTATTCGTTGTTGGTGCGAAGGTTGCCACAGCCTGTCGAAGAAGTTGTCGGTGAAGACGAGTCGCCCGTGGAACAGGAGATCGCCTAGGAAGACACGCAGAGATAAAGAACTTGAACAGTCGCGTGGAGCGCTTCCCAAAGATCTTATTCGCCTACTCCCGTACATGACCGCAATGGCGATTGGTTCCAGAGAGCTGCTCTCCCGTCCGTCGGTACACGCCGGTGCGCGGGGTCGAGTAGAATACGATGGCGACGCAAATAGAGAGGCTGGCAAAACCCTAGATTCATTTCGGTGTAAGCATGGTAAAATACGCACAGGCTTATAAAGAGCAGTTCGGAAAATTCAGTACAAGGCACAACTTGTACAACGTGAGACCAGGCCATGTCACGCACGAGTGTAGGCCGGTTACAGTAGCCGATCCGGGAGCGACCTGAATCCACTAATTGTGGACATGTTTGTCTAATCACATATATTTTCTTTAGCGGCAAAATTAGCTCGTCGTGGCGGGATTCCCGCAACCCGCAACGCGAGCGTCGAAGGAGCATGCGTGTAGATTTCTTACTATCACTCACTTACAAAGTGGTACATCACTCTACCTTATAAGGTAGTGCGTAACTCTATTTCAACTTCTCATGTGAGACTAAACTATAGCTCCCACTATTTTGTCACACACATGTGAGCTGCCATCAATTTGAGCCAAATCATATATGATTTTCCACACATGGGTTTTAAGATTTAGAAAAATCTCTAAAATTACATACGGGTCTAATGTTTTAGCCCGTTATTTCTAACAACTTTAAGGCAGGTGGACGCTCATTAATGACGACGCGGAATTTCGATCTAGAACGCAGTAATCGTGATTTACTCCCTCTGTCCCAAAATATACTAACATTTTAGCTTTTGTGAATGTTCAGACTCAATGGCGCTTGTTGGCATTTTTGTTCGACAGGACAAGTCACTTGGGAAAACAAATCGCCTAGAAATAGGATACATGCGGACTAATTTCTGATCCATTCTCTCCACTCAAGCGTCTAAACAAGCGCCCGCCATTGGACATGTTCGGCGCTTATCCCATACGCTTAGAGAGAAAAAGAAACACCAACAAATCTAAAAAAAAAAGACCGTCTGTGTGTCGGGCATATATAGCAAGGAAGAAGAGCAAAGCTTCCGACATTTTCATGTTTTTAAGGAAAACTAAAGTTCTTTTTTGTAGAACGGGCAGGTGCAGGCCCCTCTAAATCTTGGACCTATTTCAGTTTGTGGCCCACCACTCTAACAGTAGGTAATTGAATTGGGCCATTAAGTTTTCTTCAGTTGGTGGCCAACCATACTAACAGCGCATAGCCCAATACGTGATTCTACTCAAAAAAAGAAGAAGCCCAATACGTGATTTGAGTAGAGTCCCCTAAAAAAGAGTGAATTGAGGAGAGTGAGAGATTGATGGCTCGTCACCGAGTCACGCAGGGTCGTGAGATTTAGGAAACAAAATGGAAAAAATTTAAAATAAACCTTGATGTCGTAGACAAAAGCTAAATCGAACCTCAAACTTGCAATCCCCAAAATTGGCACACTAAAGTCTTTGATCCTAGTCTATTTTGAACCTTAGAAAGCTATAGCTGAGATTTGCTGATGTGGCAAGTGAAATTACTTTTATATCTGTTTTATTTATTTTTTCTCGTGTGGAAGTGGACCGCCCGAGGAATAGAAGAAGACCGACCCCTCTTCAATACCGGCGACCTTCGGGACGACAGGAACCAGCCAGAGGGGCGATGCCTCCTTCGAGCGGGAGTGGCGCAAGGTGCAGTGGAGGCCGTTGAAGCATGGCGGCGGTAGTGGAACAACAACATAGAGATCTAGGAGTTTAGAAGGACACGGAGGAGGGCTGCGGACCGATGATCTTCAAAAAGAAGATGAGTAGATCAGCTAGTTTCTCACTAGTACGGACCGAGGATCTTCACAAAGAAGACGAGTAGATCAGCTAGTTTCTCACTAGTACTTGCCAAAACAATATCCATCAGGCATGGTAGCAAGACCATCTAGTTATCCTAATTTGAGGGATCAAATCAATCGGGAAAACTCAATATCGAGCTGAATCAGTGCGCACGGGTGGATGTTGTCCCTAGCTCCTACTCCAATTCCAAGTTACTCCTTCCAATTTATATTGATTGAATTAAATTTATTTTGATATAGATGTATTTAGCACTAAAATTTTATTAGATACATCCGTATATAAAAGAATATAAGTCAAATAATACGGATAGTGTAACATCCCAAAAATATAAAACAATGATCATCAAACTCTAATTACTAAAATTAGGGTTAACAAAAACTTTGATTAATTAAAATCATATGAATGCATGTGTGAATGTGATGATTTGATAAATGCATGAATGAACTTGTGGGATTAACCTAAATAGTAAAAAATAGTTTAAAGGTAAAAACAACATCATATAAAACATTTTGAAACAGAAACAAATAAAGAGAAAATAAAAAACAAATCAATTAAGGCAAATGGTCAATTTTGCCAATCTTGCTCACTAGGTTACTTTCAGTGTTTCTAGTCCAAGATTTCAAACAGAAACTTTCCCAATTCTTTTCAGCCCTTGCTAGACCAAGTAAAAGTGAATCAAATCCCACCTTTAAACTTGCAGAAACAATTGGCAACCTCATTCAAATCACAATTCAAAATTGAATCTTTATCATATGTGAAGATCACACATTTTCAAAACCAAACCAAACCAGTGCCCCTTGACTAATACAACTAACCAGAGACTCCCTACTATGTGCCTAGCAAACCCACCAAGTTTGAATCTAAAATTAAAATTTGAATTTCTTTCGGCCATTTCATCAAACACCTTATTTGCAGCAAACAAACAAACACAAAACACTATAGTATGCAGTAATTTTGGCTAAACTTGTTCCCTCTCTAGCTCTCTACACTCTCAGTAGATGATCAAAGTAATCTAATTAGCTTTAGCACCACTGTAAGCTTGGCATAGCCATTAATGGTGACCATGCCGAGCCTAACTTGCCACCCACATGTCGACAACAGGATAGGAGGCACACCAAGCCTAGCAAGCATGTCTAGCAGGCACTGCACCGTCCATCGCCACTCCATGTCCAAGCCTCGAGCACTGCCAGCCCCTGGACCACACTGCCCGAGCTCGCACAATCTCTCTGCGTGCGAGCCGAGAACGCGCCAGTGCGCCACCCTCGACCAGCACCCACAGACCGCGCGCCGCCCTCGCCGCTTGCGTGCATAGTCACCAACACTCCAGCACCCCGCATATGCTCGTTCGCCGCCGCGCGACCAGGAGCACCCGTGCGCCATTAAAATTGCCGTCGGACCCGCCCAGAGCATCGACGCGTTCCGACCGATCAGCACCGCCCCGCGCCTCGCCACCACGCCGTTGAGCTTCGCCAGGGAGCACATGACTGCCCCCTACTGTCGCCCATGCAAGTAGCACTTTGTGCCTTCGACCATGACGAGCTCAGCCCACGCCCGTCGGTCTCCTTCAGCCACTATAAAAGGAGGCCACCCCCGCTCGTTTTCTTCACACCAGTTCACTCCCCACCTGTCACTGATCACACCCACTCACTCCCGGAGCAAGGCGAGCAGCGCATCGCCGTAATTTCACCGGAGTTCGCCGCTGCAAAGGAGGAGAGGCGCCGTTGACATGGATATGCCCTACGGGTACCCGATGTTAGTATACCTGGTCCAGCCCGACGGAAGGCCCACTCGACGACCTGCCAGGGTCCATGACGCCTATGACGTTTCGGCTGCTATGAAGCCCATATGGACACGGACTCCCAAGCGCACAAGACAAGGAAACCTCAAGACTAGAGTTTGAATACAACTTGTAACCTACTCGTATTGGCACCCGAGACCTAGCCTCCCCATATATAAAGGCTAGGAGGATCCAACGAGGAGGAAACGACCTACACACGCCATAAGCCCCCGATAGACTAGACCACAACAGATCTACAGATATAGAGCTCTCGACTCATACTTTCGCACATACCTCCACGCCAGACCGAATCTGCGCACCCTGTAACCTTCGGTTCCGCCGTAATCAAGAGCAGACAAGCAGGAGTAGGGTTTTCCCTCCGGGGGCCTGAACCTGGGTAAATCTCGTGTCCCCTGGTTGCTTGTCTGTTAACCGTGCCACGATCTCCAGCATCCCCATCTTCTCCAAAACCCAAGTCCATAACAATGGGCATTGACGAGATCAAACCTCGTCAATTGGCGTCGTCTGTAGGAATCGGGGGCGCTGATTGTGCGGTCGTGACGGTCCTATCACCCGACGATCTACGATTTGTCGACATCCAAGAAGTAGATCCACCTTGAAGTCACGATTCAGATGCGATCACTCAAATTCGTCATCAACATCTACTACAGCGGTGACTAGGCAATTCAGATGCCTAGATCTATTTATCAGGTGTCACTTTTCAACCTTCACTGTTTTCTACACGTCGAAGTGCCAGGCTCCAAGCAAAGGAGAAGTGATGATCGTCCCGTCTACCTCACATGGCCCAAGTTTCAAGGAGAGCTTCTGATCAACAGGCAACACGTGCTACAATCAAACCAAGTGAATCAGTCACAATGAAAGTAGGAGTGTGCAAATTGCATGCATAAGTACCAGTCAATCAACTGCCACTTCACGTGAAGATGCAAAGAAAAAAAAATCAAAAATAAAGAAAAGAAGGAAATCAGCGATCGTTTTGGAAAGATACACGAGAAAGCAGGAATCAATTTGAGGTTCTTCCATCTACCAAGCTACACGACCAAGTGAATCCAAAGAAAAGAAAAAAGGATAGTTGGAACCTTCCAACGATTGCGTGCTTGTATGCGTGTGTGCAGACATCAACACTGCGCGTCTCCGAGGGTTAACCCTGTGTTCGCCGCGCGATTCCGTCGACCTTGACCACAGGTCCACCCTGACGACTCCATCAATCATACTGGATCTACACCCGAGGGCTCCTTCGAATCCGTCACGTGACCCGTCGAGTCTTTGACACTGGCGACCCGCCACAGTTTTCGACTCTAGCGCTCCGCGGAATCTTCGGCTGCGGCAACCTGCTGCGACCTTCGGCTGCGGTGATCTGCTGCATCTTTTCGGATGCGGCGACCCGACGCGATCTTCGATTGCGGCAACTGCCCGCATCGGCTTCAGCGACCACGACTTGGGGCTCCTTCGACTCCCGTGACCGCGACCCGTAGGTCGTATTGGCTCTCGCGACCCGTTCACCTCGTCGACAACAAACAAAGCTAAGTTCACTATTCAGAGTTGATTTTCTTTCTTACTTTAAATCGCACTCGAAACACTCGGGGGCTGCGCCCTCTTCGAGTAACCTAATATGCCATCGGCTCCACGCACTCGAGCACCTCGAACGCGACAGCCCGAGTAGCTGATTCTGCCTGACCGTCGAATCCTTGAACTCCGAGTGCCTCGGCAAGGTACTAAGACTAAGGGTAATCAGGCTAACGAAAAGGCCTAGCATACAGTGCAAAAGTGTCGACTCGATCGGCACCAGAATCTTACTATACAAGCCGACAGGCAAATATTTCTTACAAGATACAAGTACTTCATAATTCTTTATGTTTTATGCAGCTTACAAAGACGTCGACTGCGTCGAGCTATTCTATCGGGTCCTCCAACAGGAGTCGACAAAACAACTGGCTACGCCATAAGCTCAAGACCCGAGTCGAGTCACTCCTCGGATGGTTGCATGTCTTGATGCTACAAAGACGCGACGTTGGCCACGTACCCGACAGACGCGACGTTGGTCGTGCACCCGACAAAAGAAACGGCGTCGACTTCATCCACAACGTCGAGTCCTTCCGGCTAAAATGCCGCATCACTCCGCTACGTTGACTCCTGGCTCCTTATGCGTGAGACGCTGACTCGATGCACTTTCGGATCACTGGTTTCTCCTCGCATGAGTCTCCACTCGAGTCTGAGACTCGACTAGACACTCGGGGGCTACTCCTATCAGGAGCGCTAGTCGCGTACCCGATGTACTTCCGGGTCAGCGGTACGCTCACGAGATTTTTGGCTACAACTGCACGATACAAGACTCGAGTCTCTGCCTGAGTCTACGACTCCGCCAGACACTCGGGGGCTACTCCAAACTGGAGCGCTGGTCGCGCACACACAAGATCTTCGAGTCCTACACCGAGTCTACGACTCCACTACGGACTCGGGGGCTACTCCCATAGGGAGGATTGATTCAAGCATCCGAAAAAAATTGTGTCCTACGGACCTGAAGCAAACAATGGCTGAATTAAAGTCTCTGCTCGAGTCTACGACTCGAACAGACACTCGGGGGCTACTCCCATAGGGAGCGCTGGTCGCGCACCCTATAGTCCATTGTGTTGACTACGTCCACGATGTCGATTCCTTTACAACAGCCGAACAAATTTAGCTAACCCGATGAACTTCCGGGTGAAGTGCTTCGCACTCGACACAACTTTCGACTCCGACATCCAAATACAAGGTTCAAGACAACTAAGTCTACACCCGAATCTACGTTTCGGATGGAGACTCGGGGGCTACTGACATGGATATGCCCTACGGGTACCCGATGTTAGTATACCTGGTCCAGCCTGACGGAAGGCCCACTCGACGACCTGCCAGGGTCCATGACGCCTATGACGTTCCGGCTGCTATGAAGCCCATATGGACACGGACTCCCAAGCGCACAAGACAAGGAAACCTCAAGACTAGAGTTTGAATACAACTTGTAACCTACTCGTATTGGCACCCGAGACCTAGCCTCCCCATATATAAAGGCTAGGAGGGTCCAACGAGGAGGACACGACCTACACACGCCATAACCCCCCGATAGACTAGACCACAACAGATCTATAGATCTAGAGCCCTCGACTCATACTTTCGCACACACCTCCACGCTAGATCGAATCTGCGCACCCTATAACCTTCGGTTCCGCCGTAATCAAGAGCAGACAAGCAGGAGTAGGGTTTTCCCTCCGGGGGCCTGAACCTGGGTAAATCTCGTGTCCCCTGGTTGCTTGTCTGTTAACCGTGCCACGATCTCCAGCATCCCCATCTTCTCCAAAACCCAAGTCCATAACAATGGGCATTGACGAGATCAAACCTCGTCAGCCGTCGATTGGAGTCGTCCCAGGAGAAGCTGCCGGTATCAGGAGACTCGCCGTCGTCGACTTCGTCGTTCGCCCCTATCGTCGACCCTCGCCTGAGCCCCGGTGAGCCTCCCACGACCCCCACCTGCCGCGCTAGGGTTCTGTCTTGCCGGCGCTGCCCGACGTGGACGATGAACCAGAGCCGTTCGATTAGAGTTAGATCGTGCGGCCTAGATCACCCCATACCGCTTCGCCCCTCACTGTTTCACTGACGCGTGGCGACAGCCACTAAACCAGCCCGCGCGTGCGCTGTGCGTAGTGGGTCGGCCCAGTTAAACCTCCCACGCGACCCAACAATTCAAATTTAGTTTTATTCATTTAATTTCAAACCCAGTTCTGTACCTAGATTCAAAAATCAACCTAGCTCGATTCACTGAACCAAAATGCATGAAACCAATTT
The DNA here is from genome assembly GCA_916181665.1 of Avena sativa. Classification (NCBI taxonomy): domain Eukaryota; kingdom Viridiplantae; phylum Streptophyta; class Magnoliopsida; order Poales; family Poaceae; genus Avena; species Avena sativa. The sequence continues at coordinate 21,103,661 of OV702285.1, forward strand.
TGTTAGAAAGGTACTGGAAGGATTAATCCAAGCCCATTGGATTCAAACCATTTGGACTTGTGGATCAACCATGGTAAAAATAAAAAGGCAGAAGCATTTCTGCATTCAAACATTTTTCAAAATTCAACCATAAGAGCCTTTGAGTTAATTCCAACTCCCAAAAATCACATTTAACTATACCTTTTAGAATATATAAAAATATATAGGTTTACTTACAGAGATAATGATCAAGTACTAAAAGAATGACACATAGACATTTCTAGTCACTTTAATTAATTAAAATAAAAAGGTTAAACCTTATTAAATTGTGACACCGCTTTGAATCACATTCCCATATACTGAAATATGTGGTGATGACATGTGTCAACATGATCCCATGTTTGAGTGGAGAATATTAAATAGTAAGTAGTTTTTCAATGAGTAGAAATTACTTTTCTAAAATAAAATAAATAAGACAAGTGCCTTAATCTTTGTAATGTTAGTGATGATACTAGATCATCTAGTGTGAGCCTTTGTGTGATGTTTAGAAATAGTTAAGTATTGTTTGGTGATTATGTACCTCGTATTTATTTATAGACGCTAGTACCGACCAAGGATACGAGGAGGAAGGAGAATACTACGAGGAGGAAGCCGAGGAGAACGTCAACCACTGCTTTGCACAAGGCAAGCTAATACTTGGAACTTAGCAAGCTTATACTGATATCTTAGCAAGCTACAACTTGCTTGTTACTATGCCAACTATATGCCTTAAGCATATGTGATTATACCCACTTGATACCCAATCCTAGTTTTACTTACAAGATTAATACTTTAATTTCATTATCAAAGCTTTCTCTTATAGTTTACTTAGTGACTTGTAAGTTCTAGAAAGATAATTGAAGGTAGCATAAAGAGCATAAAATTTGGCCTAAGTTAGATAATCTTGATGTCATCCTAAGGCATGAGATTGAACTTAGCTAATCCCCACTTGTTTACCACCCCTCATGAGTCTTTACCCCCACCTATAGATGCTAGTGCTAAGCATAAAACTTGATCAACTTTAGATGAGAATACTTGGTGAAAATGGTTATGAAAACCCTAGAATGATGAGTCATTCTACTGAAATGTTTTGACATGTGTTTCTGAACACCAGATGATTTTGATGATGAAAATGTTAAGGCATGAGCCTTAGCCCTTTATAAAACGGATGGTTGTCTGGATGAGATACCATTCCAATTTTACCGTACAACCACAATACCCGAAATTTGGGTAGGGCTTGACTGGAAATTTATATACCTTAGTATAGGTTCCCTCGCGGCCAAGGTCTAAGCTGAGGCTACCTTGTGAAGATTGTCCACCTGTGCAGTACCCAAGATGACAGTTGGTCATAGTTGGGAGGCCAAACTCACAGGAGAGGTGCCTATACTAGGGCATGTAACTCAAATGTTAGGATTGATTATCCGCATACTGAGTATGGTGAATTCAGGATTTGTTCCTGACGGATGTATCGAATGTTGTGGTGAAAGTGTTTAATCTCTGTAGAGTGTCAAACTATTCGAATAGCCGCGTCCGCGGTTATGGACAGTTGGAGTGGCCATACTGTTCTATCGTCAGATGTTTTCAAAATGACTTGTGAAATGATTCATGACTTTGACTTGACCACAACAGAGTTGTGATATGAAATTCAAGTTCCCACTTAGGTGTATAAAACTGTCAACTAGTTTTCTTTGCTTATGAACTTAGTAGAGGTAAATCTGGCTTTTTGCAAAACAACCCTAGATCTTAGTATATCCTATTAAAAACCACTTCACTTGTTAGTATTAGTTTGCGAGTACTTAAAGAGTACTCATGGCTTTGTCCCTGGATATTCCCGTGGCCAGACTAGGAAGAGGAGTATCAGGATGACGGACCGCAGGAAGGTTATGACAACTAGGATCATCTCCCATCGTCAGCATTGCCTGTGATCCTGAAGATGGAGCTTCGCCTACGCTATCGTTATCTTTACGTTATTCTACTGCTTGAATTGTATTAAGAACTGGATCATGAGATCCTTATTTGTGTAAGACCTTATGTATGGTGTGTAATGGATGATGTACTGTGATATCCAAATCTGTTATGTCTCGCAAAAATGGTAATCCTGGGATTGCGATGTATGGCATAACAGGCATCTGGGATTAAAAATCCGGGTGTTGAAAAGTTGGTATCAGAGCCATCCTGGCCATAGGAGACCCTAATTAGAATGGATGTTTGAATCAAAAACTTAGTTTCAAAACCAAAAGAAGTAAGTATTTACAAAAAACTTATTCTCATTCTTATCACTTGGATTCTTTCATGAAAATACATGTCCTCAAAAATTCTTGCAAACTTACATAAAATTTGACACACTTGATCACTCTACTAACTTACTCATCCTATATTATTATAGATGGATGTGAAGTACAATAAGTTTTATCAGTTGGGGAATGGAGGAGAACTCATCTTTGAGCGTGACTTGGACCAGCTGTCGGAAATGCTGGAGCGTCCACACCCCGAGTTCTTCGGAGCTCAGCTCAATGATCAGGAAGGAGAAGATTTACAGTGGCTAGTTGTTGCAAGTCTTCGAGGAAAGATTGAACCTCCCACTACGGAGGGAATTCAGTTCACCTTAAGAGAGAACAACTGGCTTGATGGACTTGCCAGGGCCATGCAGGAAGCTCTTGCCCTTCTATATGGGCAGAGTATCAATCAAATCAAGGGTACCCGTTTTGAGTTCTACCCAAGGTGTGATGCTATGGGACAGCCACTGGAGACCCCACATCACCTTGAGCTGAAGACTCAGTTGGACCACCTCAGCTTTATGATGTATGATCGTCAGAAGGAGTTGGACAATGCTCGCTCCTACGCCAACCACAAGTACGCCATCACCGCCAAGAAGGATCAGACCATCGCCATGCTAGTGAAGGATCACAAGTCTCGTCGCCGCCAGCTCGACAAGGAGCGCATCATTGCCCGTCTTCGCCACCGGATCACGGATTTGGAGGAGACCATCCACGAGAGAGACATGCAGTTGGAGGAGAGGGAGAATGCATGGGAAGACCTTCGTGGAGACCCCTACTCCTATCTCAGCGATGATGATGACTTTCTGGAGGATCAGGCCATGGACTTCTTCACCGATGAGGATGACTTTGCCTTCATCGATGATGAGGATGATGAGGACACTGACTTAGAGGATTAGTAGCACTTGAGCACTAGCGTTAGTGAGTTGTATACGGTCCCACTGTATCCTAGTTTCCCAGAATGGTTCTTAAAACCATCTGGTTTCCTTTGTTGTGGTGTGTGTTTGTATTGTGTGCTATGAATTAATGAATGAATGAATGAAAAGCAAGTTGCTAGAGAAATCTGAGTCAAACTTTAAAAACTTTTCAAACCCAAAAACCCTTAACCTTAGAATTTCCCTCTTTTCTCATGATCGATCTCAATCTTCAGATGCCACGCGGAGGAAGCAGTTCATCCCCGGACCCAATGTTGCAGATCTTGCAAATGTTGGTTTCTGACCGCGAAGCTGAAAGAGCCGAACGTCGAGCCAACTTAGCCACCCTTCAACACATCGCCCAGATGGCCAACAACAATCAAGGCCATGGAAATCAGGACAACCATGGATCTAAGCTCAAGAATTTCCACAACACCAATCCACCTGTTTTCACTAAGTCCGAAGATCCCCTAGATGCAGATGATTGGTTGCAAACCATGGAGAACAACCTGGAAGTTGCAGGAGTAGAAGCTAACGAGAAAGTGTTGTTTGCCATCCACTCTCTGGCAGGAGATGCAAGAGCATGGTGGAACAGTGTTCGCGCAATGACAGGAGGTCAGATGATGACTTGGGAAGAGTTCAAAGTCAAGTTCAGCAGAACCCATGTGCCACTAGGTTTAATCAAGAGGATGAGAGATGAATTCAGGTAACTGAAGCAAGGAAGGATGACAGTGGTGGAATACCGTGACAAATTTTTGTCATTGGCTAGGTATGCACAAGATGAGATCGACACCGAAGCCAAGAACAAAGAGAGATTCCTGAACGGTCTGCACGATGAGATGCAGACAATGTTAGTCAATATCCCCTTTGCTAATATTGAAGCTCTAGTGGACTCTGCCATTCAGATGGAAGGAAAGATCAACCAAGCCAATGAGAACCGCAAGCGTCGCATGATGCATCAGCTAGGAACCCACCATACACCAAAGTATCGCCCAACCCATCTCCAGGATTTGCCCCAAGAAACAACAGACCCCCGATGAACCGTCCGACCTATTCCAACCGTGGAAACCCAAGGCCCGGAGGAAACCACAACAACCCCGACAATCCCAGCAATTTCAACCGTGCACCCCCAAGTTCAACAACAACAATGCCGCCACCAACACCAACACTGCCAAGAGGACTGGAAGCAATGTTGTGCCTGTTGCAGCGAATGACAAGTCGCAGGTGACTTGTTATGAATGTGGAACCAAGGGTCACTATTCCAATGAGTGCCCCAAGAATATTTCTGCAGCCCCTAATGCAAATGCCCCAGCCCAGCAACAGCGTCGTGTTCATCCGGAAGGAGGTTTGCCACAGGGAATTCGCTCAACCGCAACGGCCGCCTCTTTATCATGCATGCTGAAGAAGCCGAGGAAGCACCAGATGTCGTGCTGGCTATGTTTTCTGTTAACTCAGTACTTGCAAGAGTGTTGTTTGATTTTGGAGCATCGCACTCATTTTTTACTGAAGAATTTGCATGCACTAGTAAGATTCAACCAACCAAATTGAAGCATGTTATGATTGTTCAAATACCTGGTTCGACCACCAAAGCTAGACAAATTTGCAAAGTCATCCCTATCTGAATCCATGGCATAGATTTTTATGCTAATCTAATAGTACTCAGAACTAAAGGTTTGGAAGTAGTACTAGGAATGCATTGGATGTCCAAACATAAAGGATTAATTGACTGTGCCAAGAAAGCCATAACCATGACCAGTACAGCCGGAATATCAGTACAGCATGTATCTGAAACCTTGCCCCGTCAATTCAAGTGCAACAAGAGTATAACCCAGCCAACCATTGATCAAGTTCGGATAGTCTATGAATACCCTGATGTATTTCTAGATGTTTTACCCGGTATGCCCCCAGATCGAGATATCGAGTTTATCATTGAACTAATACCTGGAACCAGACCCATAGCCCAGAGACCATATAGTATGAACCCGTCTGAGCTAGCAGAACTGAAGAAACAATTGGATGCTATGCTGGAAATTGGACTGATTCAACCAAGTGCGTCACCTTGGAGATCACCTGTGTTGTTTGTTGTAACACCCTCAGAATCGACCCTATGCAAGTTTCAGCGCTTCCCGCCAAAACCCGCATAGAAACGATTCAAAGGTGCCCACCAGGCACTTTCGTGCGGGTGGAAAACGAAGTAATAACATTACACAACAGTCCTCGATGGGACCCACAGAACAGATATATATACAACAGCGACTCAATGAGTCAAGAATACAGATATACAGAACAAAGATCCAAATCACCTTGAACATGATACAGCGTCCGACTACGGACAAGATGCAAATGGGGCTAAGAGCCCTGAAGAATAACCGATGGCGTCCATAACCCTGCCCAGGCCGAGCCGGAAGGGTAACCCTGCTAACGTCGTCGATCTCAAAACCTGCTTAAACAAAAAGGGGGTGCCGACAAAAGGGCAAAGGAAAAAGAGGAGCGTCAGTACTGAGGCCAGTACACGGCGAGACTAGAATTCGGCGGTCCTCGCCTACATAGGTATGGTGGGCTGAGCGGCAGCGGCAGCATGCACTAAACAGCTTATGGAGACTTGATACAACTGGCGGCTATCAGAGAGGGATAAGAAAGACCTATTCGGAACCAACCTGATGCTACCATCAAACAAACCCATCCTGGTGTTTCCCCCTCGAGACCAAACGAGGAAGTCAACCGAGGAACTCACACAGTTGGCAGTTTTATTTATTCAGTTATCGTTGCAGCAATTACTAGTCAAATATAGATAGTCATCCTGATAAAATAAGCAGTGGGCAATTTTAGTTAACCATTCCGTTATAGTTGCAACACTTACTAATCAGATACAAATAGCATGAGTTAACCCAAAAACCCAGCAGTTGTTGGTACTTTTATTAAGCCATTCCGTTGTAGTTGTAATACTTACTAGTCAGATACAATGGTCGCAAGCGACAACCCAAACAAGCAATTGTGGGCAGTTTTATGTAGCCATTCCATTATAGTGAAGCTGATTACTAGTCATTATAAAGTCAAATTTATAGCACTACTTTAGTTATAGTTGTCTATGATCAAGATACTGTGCTCCAAGTCGTCCATAACCGCGGACACGGCTTTCAGAAAGTTTTACCCTGCAGGGGTGCACAAATAGCAACACACACTCGATCAACCTCGGAAAAACCAAATCAAAACCCAACGAGGCCTTCACGACAAAGCAATCACAGGATTCAGAAATATTTCAGGGGGCCGCCCCATTGAGTACACCCGCAACGAAGCTAGCTGACTCCGAGACGGACTCAAGGTTTGTGTCAATGGCTGTAAACGACTGGGAACCCAAAACTGGGCTTGTCGATACCGCGAAAACACTCCGCTTTCCTAAACAGTACAGTGTGCTATCCATCGCACAATCGTAATAAAGCAATAAAGCATGGCATAAGTACAGGATAGTAAATAAAACCTCAAACTAGTTTGTGGCCCCAAGAAATAAGAATGAATCAAGCTCTGGCTCAGGGGGGTCCCATAATTCCCCGTATGTGGATAGCGCGAATATTCAAGGAACAGGTATCAAGTACTCGGGGTCCTACGGGACACAAGTGGACGGTTAACAACCAAATAACATCTATTGCCCACCTGTGCCTCTGCTTACCTACTTCAATTTTAGTTGTTAAACAGTAATTAAAGTGAACAATATTTAAAGCCATGATCATCTCCAACATTAAACATGCGGCAATGCTCCAACAACTGTGGTACTTGACGACACGCAACAACACTTGAGCAAGCGACTACGACGCGCAGGTCCAACTATCTACCAAACAACAGGTAATAGGAGGTGTCCAAGGCAATATAAGGCTGCAAGGGATATCACGGGTACGAAAACTAGAGCATCGCAACACAGATAGCAATAGATCAACAGGAGGGAAATAAATACTATAAAAGTAAGATAGGTAGAAAGGGGGAGATGCTCGCCTGGAAAACATTGCCGAAGGTTCAACTGAAGATCGGGGCGAAGCTCACATCAACTCAACGGCCTTATCCGCGAAGAAGCAAAACACTAGAAGAAACACCGGATGCACTATTTAAGGTTATGGCAGAAGACCGGGCATGATGCAAGTATGATGTATGACATGGCAAAGATGCGATGCAATTAGGTCATATTAAGCGGAACCGGGGGTCCCAACAATTAATTAAACGGTTCAAGTTGTTTAGATACCCCGCAATTTAAATGTTGTTTTAACAAGGCAAAATATATCACCGGTTCGCTACACAAATTTAAATGAGGCCAATATAAGGCTAGATTTGCCCGCATATGGGCCCCATATTTAATTATATGGTGAATCGGCATAAGGCCCCCAAACCACATGACAATATGCATGCGAAATGAATGATTTAATGCAACAATTTATATAGTTGACAATTTATAAAATAGGGTTCTCGGATAAGGGTCACACATTAGGGTTCGACGATCTTGGTTCGGGGGTTCGGGGTCGTTCTCGGGGTTCAGGGTTCGACGGGATCGTTCTCGGATAACGGAGGTAGGTCTTGTCGCATTCGTGGTCTTCGGGTCATGTCGACGGTCATGGCGTTCGGGATGAAGTACTTGTCGCATCGGGGTCTCGGTGTCCTCGGATCCGAGTAAAGATCTCGGTGTTCGACAAACTTCGAAGTAGACCTTGGAGTTCCGCGATGACCTTGTCGATTCCCTGTCGAAGGCCTTGGCGCTTCGGATCGGTCTTCGGTTCGGGGCCTCAGGGTCTTGGGGTTCGCGTCTGTGTGGCGATCTTGTCGTTCCGTGTAGGCGTCCTCGGTGTCGGGGAAGATCTTGGGGTATCTTCCTGATCATCGGTGGCGAACTTGGGGCTCGACACCGGGGTCTTCCGGTTTCGGGAGGAAGAGCTTGACGTCCGAGAGGTTCGGCCCGACCACGGCCATCGGGGTCCATGACGAAGATCTTGACAAACCAAGGCGTTCCGGTGTAGATGATCTTTCAGCTTTCCATGTACGCGGTTATCAACAGCTCCAAGAAGGTTCCTTCATCTGCTGGCTTGCACCCGTGCGCACACGCGGGGTGGTTCTGGTACCGTCTCGTACAGCCGCAGAGCACCAAAGGACGGAGAGGACATGGCTCGCAGGAGGCCCGACACGGAGCAGAACCGAGGACGACGGGAGGTTAGCGAGCGACGTGGTCGGGGCCGGGGAAGTGGGGGCCGCGCGACAGCGGGTGGAGAGGTGGCCGGCGACGGCGGCTCGCGCGGCCTAGGGCCCACCAGGGACAGGGCAGAAGGAGCCGGCTTGGCAGCGGGGCAGAGGGCCTGGCGGCGGTGTCTACGGAGGAGGGGGTGCCAGCTGCTGCGGTGCCACGCCGGGCAGGAAGGGAAGGCCGACGCGGCGACGGACGGTGGCGAATGAGGTCGACGACGGCGGGACCTCGCGGGCCAGAGGAGGCGGCCGGCGGCGAGGAGGAAAACGGAGGCGAGCGCAGCGGCCGGAGAAGCTCCGGCGAGGGAGGGAAGATGGGGAGGAAGCGCCGGGGGAGACCGGGGCACGCCGGCGGCGGGGAGCCGAGCGGCGGCGGAGGTTGTGGAGGCGGCAGGTGGGAGAGGACGGGGTCGGGTGAGCGCGGGTCCGGGCGACGGAGGGGAAACGGAGGCGGTCGGCGGCGCGGCCGGAGGAGCGCCGGGCAGGAAGGAGAGGGAGGAGAGAAGCGGGGCGAGCAGGGTCGGGGCGAGGGCGGCGCCTGGGTGCGGGAGGAAGAGAGGTTGGGGAGGGATCGAGGGAGACGGGGCCGGGGTAGGATTCGGTGTGGGTGGCGGCGTGCGTGGCGTCGCGTGTGTGGTGTGGCGTGGGTGTGTGCTGGTTGGTGGGGTGGGGGAGAGAGGGAGTGAGGCTGACGGGTGGGACCATGCGGCAGGGCTGGGGTTTGACCGGGCAGGTGGGGTGTGTGGGTGTGTTGGGTGGGGACGCGCCCAGGAGGTTGTGTGGGACCAGGCGCGGTTAGGGCCCAGAGACAGGGAGAGGGAGAGAGAGAGGGGTAGATGGGGCTGGGGTGAGAGAAGGAGTGGAGGGAAAAGAAGAGGATTGGTGAGGTGGCGGGGTGGGTAGGGATTGGGGCCAGGGGTGAGGTGGCGAGCTAGGATAGGTGGGTAGGATAGGTTTGGATAGTTTTAGGATTCGGGTGGGCTGGTTTAGGTGGACCGATTTTATTCCGGGGGTGGTCGACTGGGTCGAATCGGCCCGTTCGACTGCCCCACTAAAATAATTAAATGTTTTATTTATTTCAAACAGGGCTTTTGCAAACCGATAGCAGACAAAACAAAATAATCCGGAGACCCGGGTTTTGCGTTTGAATTAAGACGGGGCGTTTAGAAAACAAATTATGTTTTCCCGAAAATAGTTTTATGCGAACAAATGCAAGATGATGACGATGCTCAAATGCAATGTGGCATGATGACATGAGCATGCGGTCATGATGATGCAATGCACAAAAACAACGCGATTTTCTAGTAGTGGTTTTGCGGGGTGCCACAATTCGACACCACTAACAATGGATCTCGCCCTCGAGATCCGCCTCATGGTACCGGAAGGAAGGTCGGCGAACTGCGTCTTCTCGCTTCGTGTAGATCCTCGCGACACCACTAACAAGAGGTCGTTGTCCGTGATCGTCGAGAGAACACTCCGGGAACAAAAGGTCGAAGGTAGAGGTATCAACAAATAAAGCCACCCCTAACTTCCGTGGACGGAGTAAAACTGCTGGATCCACTGATTCGATGTACAAGAGCGAATGATAAGAGTAGTCGGATGGTGATCAGTCCATCGTGCACCCAAACCATTACTCTGCACACGAATAGGCGGATTATGCAACCAACTCTCGGAATCAGACTGAAGATCTCGACAAACGAGGTTCGGAAACAAAGGAGTGATGCAGACCTCTGCATCGGATCTAGCGTAGATGATGTCGTCGCGTCGGAAAACACCGGAAGGCACAAACAAGGAACAAAGAATGGTACCACCGTAGACGGATTCCTCAGGCAGCTTGAACACCGGATGGTAGAACACCGTTACCAAAGAAGGAAGCGAAACCCTGAAGGTACGACGGAACCCAACCACGAGAAATCCTGGACTCGAAGAGGGAGAAGAGAGCGGATTCAAAACACGCAGAGGTGAGAGGAGAGCAGCAGAGGGGTAAGGAGTAAAATTAGACCTAATCAGAACTATCCAACCGATTTTGCAAAAAATAGTTTTGACACTCTACTTCGGCCGTTAGCGAGGTTATCCTACAGGCTGGACTTGTGGGGTATCGCAACTGCTGAGCTCTGATACCACTCTGTAACACCCTCAGAATCGACCCTATGCAAGTTTCAGCGCTTCCCGCCAAAACCCGCATAGAAACGATTCAAAGGTGCCCACCAGGCACTTTCGTGCGGGTGGAAAAGGAAGTAATAACATTACACAACAGTCCTCGATGGGACCCACAGAACAGATATATATACAACAACGACTCAATGAGTCAAGAATACAGATATACAGAACAAAGATCCAAATCACCTTGAACATGATACAGCGTCCGACTACGGACAAGATGCAAATGGTGCTAAGAGCCCTGAAGAATAACCGATGGCGTCCATAACCCTGCCCAGGCCGAGCCGGAAGGGTAACCCTGCTAACGTCGTCGATCTCAAAACCTGCTTAAACAAAAAGGGGGTGCCGACAAAAGGGCAAAGGAAAAAGAGGAGCGTCAGTACTGAGGCCAGTACACGGCGAGATTAGAATTCGGCGGTCCTCGCCTACATAGGTATGGTGGGCTGAGCGGCAGCGGCAGCATGCACTAAACAGCTTATGGAGACTCGATACAACTGGCGGCTATCAGAGAGGGATAAGAAAGACCTATTCGAAACCAACCTGATGCTACCATCAAACAAACCCATCCTGGTGTTTCCCCCTCGAGACCAAACGAGGAAGTCAACCGAGGAACTCACACAGTTGGCAGTTTTATTTATTCAGTTATCGTTGCAGCAATTACTAGTCAAATATAGATAGTCATCCTGATAAAATAAGCAGTGGGCAATTTTAGTTAACCATTCCGTTATAGTTGCAACACTTACTAATCAGATACAAATAGCATGAGTTAACCCAAAAACCCAGCAGTTGTTGGTACTTTTATTAAGCCATTCCGTTGTAGTTGTAATACTTACTAGTCAGATACAATGGTCGCAAGCGACAACCCAAACAAGCAATTGTGGGCAGTTTTATGTAGCCATTCCATTATAGTTAAGCTGATTACTAGTCATTATAAAGTCAAATTTATAGCACTACTTTAGTTATAGTTGTCTATGATCGAGATACTGTGCTCCAAGTCGTCCATAACCGCGGACACGGCTTTCAGAAAGTTTTACCCTGCAGGGGTGCACAAATAGCAACACACACTCGATCAACCTCGGAAAAACCAAATCAAAACCCAACGAGGCCTTCACGACAAAGCAATCACAGGATTCAGAAATATTTCAGGGGGCCGCCCCATTGAGTACACCCGCAACGAAGCTAGCTGACTCCGAGACGGACTCAAGGTTTGCGTCAATGGCTGTAAACGACTGGGAACCCAAAACTGGGCTTGTCGATACCGCGAAAACACTCCGCTTTCCTAAACAGTACAGTGTGCTATCCATCGCACAATCGTAATAAAGCAGTAAAGCATGGCATAAGTACAGGATAGTAAATAAAACCTCAAACTAGTTTGTGGCCCCAAGAAATAAGAATGAATCAAGCTCTAGCTCAGGGGGGTCCCATAATTCCCCGTATGTGGATAGCGCGAATATTCAAGGAACAGGTATCAAGTACTCGGGGTCCTACGGGACACAAGTGGACGGTTAACAACCAAATAACATCTATTGCCCACCTGTGCCTCTGCTTACCTACTTCAATTTTAGTTGTTAAACAGTAATTAAAGTGAACAATATTTAAAGCCATGATCATCTCCAACATTAAACATGCGGCAATGCTCCAACAACTGTGGTACTTGACGACACGCAACAGCACTTGAGCAAGCGACTACGACGCGCAGGTCCAACTATCTACCAAAAAACAGGTAATAGGAGGTGTCCAAGGCAATATAAGGCTGCAAGGGATATCACGGGTACGAAAACTAGAGCATCGCAACACAGATAGCAATAGATCAACAGGAGGGAAATAAATACTATAAAAGTAAGATAGGTAGAAAGGGGGAGATGCTCGCCTGAAAAACATTGCCGAAGGTTCAACTAAAGATCGGGGCGAAGCTCACATCAACTCAACGGCCTTATCCACGAAGAAGCAAAATACTAGAAGAAACACTGGATGCACTATTTAAGGTTACGGCAGAAGACCGGGCATGATGCAAGTATGATGTATGACATGGCAAAGATGCGATGCAATTAGGTCATATTAAGCGGAAGCGGGGGTTACGACAATTAATTAAACGGTTCAAGTTGTTTAGGTACCCCGCAATTTAAATGTTGTTTTAACAAGGCAAAATATATCACCGGTTCGCTACACAAATTTAAATGAGGCCAATATAAGGCTAGATTTGCCCGCATATGGGCCCCATATTTAATTATATGGTGAATCGGCATAAGGCCCCCAAACCACATGACAATATGCATGCGAAATGAATGATTTAATGCAACAATTTATATAGTTGACAATTTATAAAATAGGGTTCTCGGATAAGGGTCACACATTAGGGTTCGACGATCTTGGTCCGGGGGTTCGGGGTCGGTCTCGGGGTTCAGGGTTCGACGGGATCGTTCTCGGATAACGGAGGTAGGTCTTGTCGCATTCGTGGTCTTCGGGTCATGTCGACGGTCATGGCGTTCGGGATGAAGTACTTGTCGCATCGGGGTCTCGGTGTCCTCGGATCCGAGTAAAGATCTCGGCATTCGACAAACTTCGAAGTAGACCTTGGAGTTCCGCGATGACCTTGTCGATTCCCTGTCGAAGGCCTTGGCGCTTCGGATCGGTCTTCGGTTCGGGGCCTCAGGGTCTTGGGGTTCGCGTCCGTGTGGCGATCTTGTCGTTCCGTGTAGGCGTCCTCGGTGTCGGGGAAGATCTTGGGGTATCTTCCTGATCATCGGTGGCGAACTTGGGGCTCGACACCGGGGTCTTCCGGTTCCGGGAGGAAGATCTTGACGTCCGAGAGGTTCGGCCCGACCACGGCCATCGGGGTCCATGACGAAGATCTTGACAAACCAAGGCGTTCCGGTGTAGATGATCTTTCAGCTTTCCATGTAGACGGTTATCAACAGCTCCAAGAAGGTTCCTTCATCTGCTGGCTTGCACCCGTGCGCACACGCGGGGTGGTTCTGGTACCGTCTCGTATAGCCGCAGAGCACCAAAGGTCGGTGAGGACATGGCTCGCAGGAGGCCCGACCCGGAGCAGAACCGAGGACGACGGGAGGTTAGCGAGCGACGTGGTCGGGGTCGGGGAAGTGGGGGCCGCGCGACAGCGGGTGGAGAGGTGGCCGGCGACGGCGGCTCGCGCGGCCTAGGGCCCACCAGGGACAGGGCAGAAGGAGGCCGGGTTGGCAGCGGGGCAGAGGGCCTGGCGGCGGTGTCTACGGAGGAGGGGGTGCCAGCTGCTGCGGTGCCACGCCGGGCAGGAAGGGAAGGCCGACGCGGCGACGGACGGTGGCGAAGGAGGTTGACGACGGCGGGACCTCGCGGGCCAGAGGAGGCGGCCGGCGGCGAGGAGGAAAACGGAGGCGAGCGCAGCGGCAGGAGAAGCTCCGGCGAGGGAGGGAAGATGGGGAGGAAGCGCCGGGGGAGACCGAGGTGCGCCGGCGGCGGGGAGCCGAGCGGCGACGGAGGTTGTGGAGGCGGCAGGTGGGAGAGGACGGGGTCGGGTGAGCGCGGGTCCGGGCGACGGAGGGAAAACGGAGGCGGTCGGCGGCGCGGCCGGAGGAGCGCCGGGCAGGAAGGAGAGGGAGGAGAGAAGTGGGGCGAGCAGGGTCGGGGCGAGGGCGGCGCCTGGGTGCGGGAGGAAGAGAGGTTGGGGAGGGATCGAGGGAGACGGGGCCGGGTTGGGATTCGGTGTGGGTGGCGGCGTGCGTGGCGTCGCGTGTGTGGTGTGGCGTGGGTGTGTGCTGGTTGGTGGGGTGGGGGAGAGAGGGAGTGAGGCTGACGGGTGGGACCATGCGGCGGGGCTGGGGTTTGACCGGGCAGGTGGGGTGTGTTGGGTGGGGACGCGCCCAGGAGGTTGTGTGGGACCAGGCGCGGTTAGGGCCCAGAGACAGGGAGAGGGAGAGAGAGAGGGGTAGATGGGGCTGGGGTGAGAGAAGGAGTGGAGGGAAAAAAAGAGGATTGGTGAGGTGGCGGGGTGGGTAGGGATTGGGGCCAGGGGTGAGGTGGCGAGCTAGGATAGGTGGGTAGGATAGGTTTGGGTAGTTATAGGATTCGGGTGGGCTGGTTTAGGTGGACCGATTTTATTCCGGGGGTGGTCGACTGGGTCGAATCGGCCCGTTCAACTGCCCCACTAAATAATTAAATGTTTTATTTATTTCAAACAGGGCTTTTGCAAACCGATAGCAGACAAAACAAAATAATCCGGAGACCCGGGTTTTGCGTTTGAATTAAGACGGGGCGTTTAGAAAACAAATTAGGTTTTCCCGAAAATAGTTTTATGCGAACAAATGCAAGATGATGACGATGCTCAAATGCAATGTGGCATGATGACATGAGCATGCGGTCATGATGATGCAATGCACAAAAACAACGCGATTTTCTAGTAGTGGTTTTGCGGGATGCCACATTTGTGGACAAGAAAGATGGAGGTAACCGTCTGTGCTCGGACTATCGAAAGCTGAACGATGTCACCATCAAGAACAAGTACCCGCTGCGGAATATAGAAGACCAGTTTGACCAGTTGACTGGTGCCAAAGTGTTTTCTAAGATTGATCTTAGAACTAGCTATCATCAACTCAAGATTCGCGTATAGGATATTCCAAAGACTGCTTTACCACCAGATATGGATTATATGAGTATACGGTCATGTCTTTTGGATTAACCAATGCCCCCGCTTATTTCATGAACCTCATGAATAAGATTTTTATGGACTTCCTGGATAAGTTTGTCGTTGTTTTCATCGATGACATTCTGATTTATTCCAAATCAAAAGAAGAACATGAGCTACACCTAAGGACCATTCTTGGAACCCTTAGAGAGCATAAGCTATATGCCAAGTTTAGCAAATGTGAATTCTGGTTACAGGAGTTAGGATTCCTCGGACATATTGTATCCTCCGGAGGAATTTCCGTTGACCCTGCGAAGGTGAAGGATGTCGAAGATTGGCAAGACCCAACCACTCAAACCCAAGTCCGTGCATTTCTCGGATTAGCGGGATACTACCGCAAGTTTGTAGAAGGATTCTTGAGTATTACCAGACCCAAGACCCAATTGCTGAAGAAGGACAAGAAGTTTGAATGGACGGACAAATGTGAAGCGAGTTTTCAAGAACTCAAGAGAAGGTTGATTTCAGCCCCAATCTTGATCATGCCGGATATCACAAAGCCCTTTGATGTGTATTGTGACGCATCCAAGATCGGTCTCGGATGTGTGCTAATGCAAGAAGGCAAAGTTATATCTTATCTATCCCGACAACTGAAGCAGCATGAACAGAATTATCCAACCCATGACCTTGAACTCGCAGCCGTAGTTCTAGCCCTGAAGACATGGAGGCATTATCTGATGGGAAACCGTTGTGAGATTTATTCGGATCACAAGAGCCTGAAGTATATATTCACTCAGAAGGAGCTGAATATGAGGCAGAGAAGATGGATTGAGCTAATCAAGGATTATGATCTGGACATTCACTATCACCCCGGTAAAGCCAATGTGGTAGTAGATGCCCTTAGCAAATTGTCGTGCCGCTTGAACTCCATGATTTTGAAGGAGCAACCAAGCTTGCACAAAGAGATGGAAGATTTCCGAATTGAATTAGTGAGTGAAGGATTTTTGGCTAGCATAGAACTTCAACCCACTTTGATCAGTCAGATCAAGGAGGCGCAGAAAGGAAATGCTAGTATCGACAAAATCAAACGTCGTATCGGTACATGCAAAGTACCTGGATTCACCGAAGACGAAGAAGGAGTTCTGTGGTACAAAGGACGCCTTTGTGTACCAGCAGATTCAGAATTGAAAGAAGTGATTTTGAAAGAGGCCATGATACTCTTTATTCTATCCACCCCGGAGGAACGAAGATGTATCATGATTTGAATGAACAATTTTGGTGGCATAAGATGAAGAGAGAAATCGGAAGCTATATCGCCAAGTGTGATATATGTCAGAGAGTCAAGGCAGGACATCAAATACCCGCGGGAGTGTTGCAACCTTTACAGATTCCGGAATGGAAATGGGATTCAATTGGAATGGACTTTATCACGGGATTGCCTACTTCTAGTAGGGGAAATGACTCTATCTGGGACATAGTTGACAAATTGTCCAAAGTGGCCCATTTCTTACCAGTCAAGACCACATACCAGAGTTCGAAGCTAGCAGAGTTATACATCGCTAGAATCGTCAGTTTGCACGGAGTCTCTAAGAACATCGTATCGGATCGAGGAACTCAGTTTACCTCGAGATTCTAGAAGAAAGTCTAAGAAGGTTTAGAAACCAGACTGGATTTCAGCACAGCGTATCACCCTCAGACCGACGGACAAACAGAGCGAGTAAATCAAATACTCAAAGATATGTTGAGAGCATGTGTGCTAGAGTATGGATCTAAATGGGAAGACTGTCTGCCTTTCGCAGAATTTTCATACAACAACAATTACCAGGCTAGTCTGCAAATGGCCCCATTGGAATTCATGTATGTAAGGAAGTGTCGCACCCCTTTAAATTGGTCGGAAGTGTGAGAGAGTCAGATTTTTGGACCCGACATCCTACGAGAAGCTGAAGAGAAAGTTCACAAGATTCGTGAGCACCTCAAGACCGCCCAGTCAAGACAGAAGAGTTACGCTGACAAGAGACATCGAGACCTCACTTTCAATATCGGAGATTTTGTGTATCTCAAAGTATCGCCTTTGAAGGGAATGCAGCGTTTCCAGCTCAAAGGAAAGTTAGCCCCCAGATATATCGGACCCTTCAAGATTCTGAATCGTCGAGGAGAAGTATCATATCAATTGGAACTACCAGAGGAAATGTCAGCAGTGCACAATGTGTTCCATATATCATTACTTCGCAAATGCCTTGAAGTTTCGGAGAAGACTGAAGTTTTCAAGAACATTGATCATCAGACCATAGAGATCAACGATGACCTGACGTATTCCGAAGTACCCATCCGTATTTTGGAAGAAGCTTTCAGAACCACCCGAACCCGGAGCATCAAGTTTCTCAAGATTCAGTGGAGCAACCACACCAAAGAAGAAGCTACCTCGGAGCGACAAGATCACATCAGGACGGAGTTTCCCGATCTCTTTAAATCCTAGGTAATCTTTTTCCTTCTTTTTCAAATCTCGGGACGACATTTTGTTTAAGGGGGGAAGGTTTGTAACATCCCAAAAATATAAAACAATGATCATCAAACTCTAATCACTAGAATTAGGGTTAACAAAAACTTTGATTAATTAAAATCATATGAATGCATGTGTGAATGTGATGATTTGATAAATGCATGAATGAACTTGTGGGATTAACCTAAATAGCAAGAAATAGTTTAAAGGTGAAAACAACATCATATAAAACATTTCCAAACAGAAACAAATAAAGAGAAAATAAAAAACAAATCAATTAAGGCAAATGGTCATTTTTTGCCAATCTTGCTCACTAGGTCACATTGAGTGTTTCTAGTCCAAGATTTCAAACAGAAACTTTCCAAATTCTTTTCACCCCTTGCTGGACCAAGTAAAGGTGAATCAAACCCACCTTTCAAACTTGCAAAAACAATTGGAAACCTCATTCAAATCACAATTCAAAATTGAATCTTTATCATATGTGAAGATCATACATTTTCAAAACCCAACCAAACCAGTGCCCCTTGACTAATCCAACTAACCAGAGACTCCCTAGTATGTGCCTAGCAAACCCACCAAGTTTGAATCCAAAATTAAAATTTGAATTTATTTCGGCCATTTCATCAAACACCTTGTTTGCAGCAAATAAACAAACACAAAACACTATAATGTGCAGTAACTTTGGCCAACCTTGTTCCCTCTCTAGATCTCACTACACTCTCAGTAGATGATCAAAGTAATCTAACTTGCTTTAGCACCACCGTGAGCTTGGCATAGCCATTAATGGTGACCATGTCGAGCCTAACTTGCCACCCACATGTCGATAGCAGGATAGGAGGCACACCAAGCCTAGCAAGCATGTCTAGCGGGCACTCCACCGTCCACCGCCACTCCCTGTCCAAGCCTCGAGCACTGCCATCCCCTGGACCACACTGCCCGAGCTCGCCCAATCTCTCTGCGTGCGAGCCGAGAGAGCGCCAGTGCGGCACCCTCGACCAGCACCCACAGACCGCGCGCCGCCCTCGCCGCTTGCATGCGTGATCACCAACACTCTAGCACCCCGCCAGACATGCTCGTTCGCCGCTGCAGAGGAGGAGAGGCGCCGTCGATTGGAGCCGCCCCAGGAGAAGCTGCTGGTACCAGGAGACTCATCGTCATCGACTTCATCGTTCGCCCCTGTCGCCGGCCCTCGCCTGAGCCCCGGTAAGCCTCCCACGACCCCCACCTGCCGCGCTAGGGTTCTGTCTCGTCGGCGCTGCCCGACGTGGATGATGAACCAGAGCCGTTCGATTAGAGTTAGATCGTGCGACCTAGATCACCCCGTACCGCTTCGCCCCTCACTGTCTCACTGACACGTGGGGACAACTACTAAACCAGCCCGCGCATGTGCTGTGCGTAGTGGGCCGGCCCAGTTAAACCTCCCGCGCGACCCAACAATTCAAATTTAGTTTTATTCATTTAATTTCAAACCCAGTTCTATACCTAGATTCAAAAATCAACCTAGCTCGATTCACTGAACCAAAATGCATAAAACCAATTTTGTTAGAAAGGTACTGAAAGGCTTATTCCAAGCCCATTGGATTCAAACCATTTGGACTTGTGGATCAACCATGGTAAAAATAAAAAGGCAGAAGCATTTCTGCATTCAAACATTTTTCAAAATTCAACCATAAGAGTTTTTGAGTTAATTTCAACTCCCAGAAATCACATTTAACTATACCTTTCAGAATATATAAAAATATATAGGTTTACTTACAGAGATAATGATCAAGTACTAAAAGAATGACACATAGGCATTTCTAGTCACTTTAATTAATTAAAATAAAAGGTTAAACCTTATTAAATTGTGACACCACTTTAAATCACATTCCCATGTACTGAAATATGTGGTGATGACATGTGTCAACATGATCCCATGTTTGAGTGGAGAATATTAAATCTTAAGTAGGTTTTCAATGAGTAGAAATTACTTTTCTAAAATAAAATAAATAAGACAAGTGCCTTAATCTTTGTAATGTTAGTGATGATACTAGATCATCTAGTGTGAACCTTCGTGTGATGTTTAGAAATAGTTAAGTATTGTTTGATGATTGTGTACCTCGTATTTATTTATAGACGCTAGTACCGACCAAGGATACGAGGAGAAAGGAGAATACTACGAGGAGGAAGCCGAGGAGAACTTCAACTGCTGCTCTGTACAAGGCAAGCTAACACTTGCAACTTAGCAAGCTTATACTGATATCTTAGCAAGCTACAACTTGCTTGTTACTATGCCAACTATATGCCTTAAGCATATGTGATTATACTCACTTGATACCCAATCCTAGTTTTACTTACAAGATTAATACTTTAATTTATTTATCAAAGCTTTCTCTTATAGTTTACTTAGTGATTTGTAAGTTCTAGAAAGATAATTGAAGGTAGCATAAAGAGCATAAAATTTGGCCTAACTTAGATAATCTTGATGTCATCCTAAGGCATGAGATTGAACTTAGCTAATCCCCACTTGTTTACCACCCCTCATGAGTCTTTACCCCCACCTGTAGATGCTAGTGCTAAGCATAAAACTTGATCAACTTTAGATGAGAATACTTGGTGAAAATGGTTATGAAAACCCTAGAATGATGAGTCATTCTAATGAAATATTTTGACATGTGTTTCTGAACACCAGATGATTTTGATGAATAAAATATTAAGGCATGAGCCTTAGCCCTTTATAAAACTGATGGTTGTCTGGATGCGATACAATTTTAATTCTACCGTACAACCACAATCCCCAAAATTTGGGTAGGGCTTGACTGGAAATTTATATACCTTAGTATGGGTTTCCTCGCGGCCAAGGTCTGAGATGAGGCTATCTTGTGAAGATTGTCCACCTGTGCAGTACCCAAGATGACAGTTGGTCATGTTTGGGAGGCCAAACTCACAGGAGAGGTGCCTATACTAGGGCGTGTAACTGAAAGGTTAGGATTGATTATCCGCATACTGAGTATGGTGAATTCAGGATTTGTTCCCGAAGGATGTATCGAATGTTGTGGTGAAACTGTACAATCTCTGCAGAGTGTCAAACTATTCAAATAGCCGCATCCGCGGTTATGGACAGTTGGAGTGGCCATATTGTTCTATCGTCAGATGTTTTCAAAATGACTTGTGAAATGATTCATGACTTTGACTTAACCACAACAGAGTTATGATATGAAATTCAAGTTCCCACTTAGGTGTATAAAACTATCAACTAGTTTTCTTTGCTTCTGAACTTAGTAGAGGTAAATCTGGCTTTTTTCAAAACAACCCTAGAGCTTAGTATATCCTATTCAAAACCACTTCACTTGTTAGTATTAGTTTGCGAGTACTTAAAGAGTACTCATGGCTTTATTTCTGGCTATTCCCGTGGCCAGACTATGAAGAGGAGTATCAGGATGACGGACTGCAGGAAGATTATGACAACTAGGATCATCTCCCATCGTCAGCATTGCCTGTGACCCTGAAGATGGAGCTTCGCCTACGCTATCGTTATCTTTACGTTATTCCACTGCTTGAATTGTATTAAGAACTGGACCATGAGATCTTTATTTGTGTAAGACCTAATGTATGGTTTGTAAATGATGATGTACTGTGATATCCAAATATGTTATGTCTCGCAAAAATGGTAATACTGAAATTGCGATGTATGGCATAACAGGCATCTGGGATTAAAATTCTGGGTGTTAATAGATAGGAGGAATAATAAAATTACTTTAGAAAAAAAGATATGGAAATAAAGAGACCTTTGATTGCAGACAAGCAAAGGTTCTCAAAACAATTTCAGCAAAATCAGATTTCAAAAGGAGCTCCGGGTAGGGATGTAAACGGCACATCGTTTAATCCCGGCATAATACCATTTATCAATACTCTAGTTTAATAAAAAATGTTTTTTTTCGAAGAAATAAACTAGCGAGTTGAATAAACGGGACTTGCTCGGCTGCCGTTTAGCTGCCATTTTGATCCCTAGCTCCAGGTCTCCGTGCAATGCAATGCGTGACGTTTACGTCGGCGGTTCATCAGCACCTAGCATGCATGCGTACATGCATATGCATGGTGTGTGCACGTGATAGACGGGACGTACGGGCTGACTTTGTTTACGTGTGTTTGCGGTGTAGGAGTTGACAGCGCCGGCCGAAAGCGGCCTCCACCACGGCCGATGTGTCTTGTCTCGATCTATCGGGTCATCAAACCTTGCACGCACGTAACAGTACAACCGCACCGCACGATATGAAAACGATCTCGCCTACACACACACACGTGCATATACACACATATGTCCTGATACTGTATAGGTTGGTGGTGCCTCCGGTTGGGGTGCAAAGTTCTGAACTCACTTCCCGGCCCAAATTAAGGAGAAATGATTGTTTTACACTGTCTCCGAAGGAACAAGTGTATGCCAATATGGGAAAGCCAACTTGACCAAAAAATGCCAATACGGGAAAAAATAACTCTAGCACACACCCTATATCACACCTAGTATCAATATTTTTTCGGGTCCCGAGTCACCCTAAAAACACTTGCACCTTGCCCTAAATTTAGGGTAGACGCCATAAAATTCTCCCTCCATTGGCGGGAGAGGCATTTCACAGTCAATCCTCGCCCGCTCCTCCTAGTTCGCTACCGCTGCCGAACATCCTCCACAGTCAGGGGCCTCCCGAGCACCTCTCCCAGTCAATCAACCTCGCCTATCGTTGCTCCATGCCGCCTTGACCCTGCTTATGCCCTCCTTCTTACCTAAGGATCCTTCCTTGTCATTTCCATGTCATGGCCTGAGATCTGTTACCCTCCTAGAACTAGCATCCGTCC
Organism: Avena sativa; assembly: GCA_916181665.1. Taxonomy (NCBI): domain Eukaryota; kingdom Viridiplantae; phylum Streptophyta; class Magnoliopsida; order Poales; family Poaceae; genus Avena; species Avena sativa. Next base: position 21,126,194 of record OV702285.1, read on the forward strand.
TACTCCTTCGTGCATCCATATTTCCCACGACATGCAGGAGGTGCGTGGAGCATGCTCTGCCACTGAGATCTCCCGAGCAGTGGCTTGAGGTCCAACAAGCCACTTCTTACTCATGTTCCCATGCGAACTTCCTCCGGTGACCGCTACCATCCACAACGCCAACTCGGAGCATGACACCCCTAACGTATGAGATTGAAAAAAAAAGAATCTTTTGGGCCGCTAAAGGTGGGCTATACGTGGCTGTGTATGCATAAAAACTATAGAAAATATGTTGACGCAGAGCACCCTAAGCAGCAACTAAAATATACTCAAAGGATCCGTATTCTCAAAGAATCTGCTATAGTTGCTCTAATATCATGAAATATGTCGAGCGAATTCTTATGTCTTATCTCTAGCTATTACTAATCATTTTTTCATGAGTAAACAATGCTAAAGCCTAGCTACTAGGATCAGCTGGCCCTAGTGCACGCCGTAGACCCAACTCCGTCCCTGGTCACTCGACACTGTGGATCGATGCATCACTCTGTCACACAAATGCAAACCAATCATATGTTCCATCCCAAAAGAGAGAAGTTAGTGGAGGAACATGTCACGGCTGATGCGAAACACTCCCCACTCGTTTGAAGTTTCTAGCCTAGCTAGACAGCGAGCGACAAAGCCAAAGGCAAATTCTTCATCCTGTGCATGCGATCAACCGATTGGACGGCGTAGATTTATCCTACGGGCCGGCGCGACCGATCGCGGCCGGTCGTTCGGTCCTGCATAAAGCTAAAAATAAAATATGTACGGAATCCGCACGAGTGGGCCTGGCCTGCCTTATCCGGTCGCGGACGTCACCGCGCTGACCACAGAGGGGCGACGCCATGTTGACCCGACGACCGGCGCAGCTGGAGACCGGAGACCACCGCAGCTTGGACCTGCCAGCTGGCGCCCAGGACCATGACATGCACACGTGACGGCCGCACTTGGGCGGCCGGTCGATTGCTGGCAGGCCAGCGGCATAGTTCCGTTGCACGTTTATAGTGAGATTTTTTACACCTTCATTGCATCATGTCTTACGTATACTTTTATTTCTCCTGTTAATTTTTACTACTCCGTTTATTAATGTAAGATATTCTAGTATATTTTTATACAACGTATGTATATAGACATGTTTTAGTATGTAAGTCTCTTATTTTAAAATATTTTGAGTTGCCCAAAAATAGAAACAAAAATTCTGTAAGTACATCTCCACATTCTATCTACACATATAAAGTTTCACAAAAAAATGATATTTTTTGTAGCTTGTGTAAAAAGACAAAGAAAATGTCTCCCGGAGAGTTTTTTACACCCCAGCCAAAACAAAAGTCGTTCTCGTGGAACGGCCTTGTGACATATACTTTTGCTTCGGTGTTCTTCCTTCTTTTTAAATTTTGACAATAAAAAGTCGATACCAATTCGTTTCGAAGACCATATGAACCCATCCGAAGGCTGTATGGTCCTTTTAAGACTGTATGGCCGGCCGACACAAACTATTTTGATTAAAATTTGACCTAAAATTATGTGTTTGGCCTTCATATTTGCAGTTAATTTGCCTGGGTTTCAAAATAATCTTGGGTCCGCTATTATATCATGTGGAGGTAAACGCACGAAAAAAATCCAATAATTTTATAACATTTCAAATCACACTTAAATTTAATTTAAAATAAAAGGGAGCATATGCTCCTAGGTACCAAAACGCCCAGAAGTATCAGAGTTGCTATGTGTTGTACAATTTAAAGCCACGTTCGTTTAACAATGTTTATTACCTTAGTTCTCCCTCTGTTACAAAATATAAAACATTTTACCAAAGCTAAAACCGGTTGCAACGAAAACTTTGAAATTTGGTCCCATTCAGTATATACTCGTTGGATAAATAATTCCATTGTTGTAAAGATTTCCAGGATCCTAGTTGGTTTCGAATATCATGGTGCGATGCATGCGTGCTGCACACACGAATCGGCAGTCTATGCAGAAAACCATTAGCTAGCTAGCTCTGTCTCCTTTTACATAAAAGAAAAGGTGCATGCAGATGCAAGTGTATCAACCTGAGTTTTACTATTGCAGCCTGCTTTAGCTATGGATAAGCTAGCCAAGTTTGCGTTTTATTCGTACACATCAAGAAACTACAATTAACTACGAAGACCAGCCGTGTCATCTCGATCGAGCAAGTCTTGGCTTTGGTCAAAGCTCCAAATTGGAGTAGTAAGTGGTGGAATCTCTCCAATTCACCGACCCCCTATCATATCAAGATTGACGGTGAAATCTTTTCTTTTCCCCTTCTCAGTGCAATGAAACCATTGGAGCAATCCCTTTTTGTTCTAAAAGAAGAAAAAGAACGAACATTCTTAAGGCATTTTGGGGAGGAATTACCTAGACAGGTGTTGGAACCCAATTCATGGGGTAAAAATCATGTCTCCTGAATATGCCATCATATTGCCAATACTGATTATTAACTTCCGTTTATGTAACGTTCTAATTTTTTCGAATGTCCCTAATAATGGACATTAGTTCATTATACTCCAAGGGTGGGTGGGGAGACTACGATACTTGCAGTCTGGATGTTTACTATCACCACTCAAGTTAAGTCCTCGACCATTGAATTTCGACACTTTAAAAATATATTAAACTGGCATGTTACTACCACTACAGGAAAACTCAAAGGCACCGACGGTCGGCGGCGGCCAAATGTCGGGGCCATCGGCGTAGCGGTCTCCCGCGGCCAGCCACCCAGCCATGTCGTCAGCGTAGAAAGGGTCGTCGACGTAGACGCAGGTGCCGACGTTAGCCCTCGGCATAGATCGACCGTTTCATATGTTATCATTGAAACATTGAAATTCGCCGATTCATAATATTTTTTACATTACCTTGATCTTAGCTATCTTCTTCAATATGATCTATCCTCACTTATGCCATTTGCTTTGATAAATATTAGAAATCAGAAACAATGTCATGTTTAAAAATAAATGTTAATTAGTTTTTCATGTAACATCAACTTAAGTATATTGTATGCACAAGCAAAGGCGCAGGATGCCACAATCGACAAACATAATTGATTGTGAAAAATTGTAGTCTTCTTGACTTACAATTCTTTTTTTCTTAAGATAATTGCACATTTGTTGTATGAAAACATGCAACTAGGAGAACTATCTAATTAAGGGTACTACTCCCTCTGTTTCAAATTAACTAAAATGTTGTCTATTGAAGATATGTCTAGGTTCAACGAATCCGCGTCAATTAATTAAGTTAGTGTGCATTTGATCATAGAATTTGTTGTTAAATTAAAACTAAGGTTAGAAAGTTTTGAATTTCATGCACATCTCAGGAGCAAGGACATTAACATATTTGTATTATTAAAAAATATCACGCAAAAATCATTTTTGGAAGCATGCAAAATAGAATTTTTTATATATTTAAATAGTAGCAAATATCGAGAAAACGGAGTAGTACATTTTACTAACATCGATCAAGAAAGTACAATAACGTTGTTATACGTATATGGATGGTTAAGAGAGTTTAAACCATTCTTTCACGAGCATAGATTAGTACTTATGGAATTAAATTAAATGGTTTGGACGTCTTAGACCAAAATTATCTCAATCTACTATTGACAAGCCAAAACACAATTATTTTCAGCTGAAAATGGAGAGTAATATATTGGGTCATCAAGTACATACATATATTTTTACAGTTTGGGACACGGGAAATTAACAAGAAATGAAAAATGAAAAGTACTCCCCTCCTACTCGAAATAAATGTCAGAGATTTGTCTAAATTCGTATACCTATACTACAAATCTCTCCGACATCTATTTCGAGATGGAGAGAGTAGCAAACTTATAAACCTAGAACAAGTTAACACTCAAAATCTTGTACTACTACATGTTTCGAATTTCGCATGCTATATATGTCACACTACGTGTATGGACAATTGTTTCCTGTCAAATTCCCTCCTTATGCACAATCAGTTGTGCGTTTCCCTACTACACATGTTTGATTTTGGCTCTTACTTCTTCTTTTGGATCGTCCATGTCTCGATCAGCAGCTCTGCTGCAAGTAAACGTCCTCTAGGCTCCACAAGTTGTCGTCGAGGTCACCGAGCTCGAAGTCCGGGAGATTGGTGGCCGCGAGGAGCTCCGACCAGCTCCCGCTGAGATCGTCACCCTGGATCACGTGATCGTGCCCGTCCATTGCCAGAAACCCGCTGCCGGCACACTCCACCGGCGGCGTGCCGTTGACGTTGGCCGCGGCAGCTCCCCACGTCGAGAGATGCGTTCCGTCCACCGTCGACAAGGAAGACCGGGGCGTGGTGGACGCGTCGGGGCTCACGTTCGCCGCCACCGACCAGCTCGGCTCAGCGCCGCTCGCGTGATCGACGACGTTGCGGTACCGTGACGCACCAGCGGGGGAGCTCATCGTCCTCGCCGGCGCCGTCGCCACCGGCACGTCCGCACCGGCGCCGGCGCAGGCGTCGGCCTGCATGCGCTCGACGAGGCGGGGCATCCAGACGCGCCTGACGACGTCGCGGAAGCGGTCGCTGTTGACGTCGCAGCGGAGCTGCTTGGCGTGCTTCTGCACCCTGGTCCGCCAGTAGTTCTTGATCTCGTTGTCCGTCCTCCCCGGGAGCAGCTGCGCGATCTTGGACCACCGGTTGCCCCACCGCGAGTGCAGCTCCAGGATGAGCAGCTGCTCCTCCGGCGTGATGTTGCCGCGCCGCACGTCGGGCCGGAGGTAGTTCAGCCACCGGAGCCGGCAGCTCTTCCCGGTGCGCCTCAGACCTACACCGCAGCCGGCAGCGAATAATGAGCTACAAGTGATCAGTGCCCGTAGCTTAGCTTAGCTACACGCTAGGAGCGCTAGCTCATCATCTTATCTCTTGCGATGTGATCGATCAGAAAGAACTGCTTAAAAGCAGATGTGACATGCATGATCTTGGTGGTAGCTAGCTAGCTACCTAGATTAGGTACAAATAAATTCGCAAAAAAATTGGATGATTTAGTAGTACCTGCGCATCGAGCGAGGGAGTTCCAGCGCCCTTCGCCGTGCTTGGAGATGTAGTCGACGAGCAGCATGTCCTCCTGCGCCGTCCACGGGCCCCTCCTCAGGTCGCCCTCGTCCTCGCTCACCGTCGCCGTCGCCATGGCCGCCACGGCCGACGAGCCGGCAGGGCTCATCGCCGGCGCCGCCACCATGCCCATGCCAGCGGCCATGTAATACTCCTTGTCCATGTCCATGAGGTCCAGCTCGATCAAGCTTGAAGACATACTGAGTGGTGTCAGTAGCAAGGTAGGTAGTAGTGATTGACCAGCTGCTGTGGATCGATGGGTGTAGCTTGAGGAGAGTGGGACAGGGAGGTGGATGGGGCTTATATAGGGATCGATCGATCAGAGGAGACCACTGTGGTGGCTGTGGCCGCAAAATAGCTTGAGGATTTGGACTAGTAGTAAAGCCGAAAGTGGAGGAGGGCCTCCACCGCGCGCGCGTGCGTGTCGCCCGATTAAACAACTCTGACGGGTTAAGAAAACAGCGTGTCCGATTCCGCCCCGTCCCGGTCCACCTTTGACCGTTGACGAGGCCACGTACGGCAGGGCTAGCTGGCTGGCCAAGTTATTCTTCCTTGTACTACTGGGAGTGAGCTTTGGCCGAAGGCAAACCTTATTATTATTTCTAGAACTTCTACCATCATTCTTCGGAACAGCCGTTTTACCAACGCAGCCAACACGATATTGTTTACTTCCAGCCACATAATTATTTTGTTTATACAAACACTAATATATGAATAATGGTCGAGTGTGTTAAGCTTAATTCATGGTCATCCGGTTTTCGTCCGATCATTAAGATTGTTATGAACTCGATAAGCAAATCACAAAAAACGAAACAAATTCAGAGCAGGGGACACATGATTTAACATGAAAAACCTATCCAATAAACAAAGAGAGAAATCATGGACGCCAACCAACGAAACTTTACTATACGAGAAGTGTTTTACAAAACGCCGGGGATTATCACAGATACAACTTATCCTAGTTGACGGCTTATCAGGGGTATATATAACTTTGAAAACATAGGTCTTCAACAATCCATACCCCGGGGAGGGCTTCACTCCGCTTCTTAGAAGTTAGCCTTCTTAATGAAATTGGATCAAACTTCAACAGAGAGGAGGCAGGCGTGAGAAGGAGGAGGAGGGATATGGTCGACCGATGGCTAGAAGGTGTCCGACCAGAACGAGCACCAACTCGCAATGTAGACCTGAGCGTAAGAGGGTCGGATGATAGGGACGAGGTTTGACCGGTCATATCTAGTCTAGTTCAACTTTATTTACTGTGAAATGACATGCAAATTTCTCATTGGACTAGACTAACCCTTTCTTCATGGACTAGTAGGCCAAATGCTGCTCCAAGGAGGTGGCTCGGTGGAACTGGACCACTGCCGTCCCGCCACCTCTCAACTCCTCTAGAGGAGACCTACGGGAAAAACCCTCGGGGACGAATAATGGCTAGGTCACCCATTAGCTTGGTGGAGTGGAGGATAGTGCAACTTCGATTGTCACGCCACCGTGGCTGTTAGCGACCGGTGGGCAAGATTGTATGTTTGGAATGGAGAAGATGGGTACAGGTCCAATGAGAGCTTCTAGGTGGTCATTCCTCATAGACCATATGGTTCGCACATTTGGTGGTCTACTATACGAGGTTGTGGTGTCAAGTGCGCCCTACTAGTGTCTCCTACATGGGGGTTATGGGTGAGAGAGCGGGACTGAGACAATCGTTATGGGGTGTATGCCATGGATAGGGTTGGAACTTCTGGATCTTGGTCCATGACGATTTCTAACACAGATATTGTTCGTGAGGCCTATGGCTTTATTGTTGTTATTAGCCCCTTATCGGTTTATGCACATGGTCCGTATTCCACGTTTTTATATGCGGTAGATGTGTTGTGCCGGCTTAGCAATTAAGGGGGACAATATTAGGATGAAAATTATAGTTGTGACCCTCAATGGTTGTACAGAAATATTGTCCAGAAGTTGTTCGGACTTGCTCTTGGGGGAAAGCCCATGATCTAGCCTTGAGTTAATATATTACTCTTTATTAGTGAAGGAGTACTAGCAAGAAATAGGAGAATAATATCACTAGCATATACTTAGTATATTTGAGAATTATTCCTCATGTAAAGTGATAGCACTTTTCCGGATTTCGGTGCTCCTGACTGTTTAGCATCTAATTATACTACCGAAAGAGTAGGGCTGAGCAGCTAAGGTCGAACTGATCCGGATTGTTATTATAGTTAATTGAAATCCTAGGCATCTTTGAACAACAAAAGGAACTTCATGGGCATATTCAAAAGTCTAATATAACTATTTACATACATGTAAACCGTTTCTTTCTCCTGTTCAGAAGCAAAAATTGTGTGGTTGTCATTAATTCAAGTATAGCTCCAAAGAAAAATCACATTAAATGCTGCAATTTTAGCTAGGGCGATTAGTGGGGCAATTTAATTCTTCCTACTTAAATTACACTTAAGATATACCTCCCCTCCCGGCAATATGACAGTACGGCAATTTAGTTTTGGGATATTTTTTTTGGGATATACACTTAAGATTTTTTTTTGGGCGCATATGATTAAAATATGTTCATCAGGAATATACTACGCCTCCAATATTTACTAATTTTCCAAATCTAAAGAGACCCTTAACCTCCTCAGACATGTATGCATGCATGTCTCACTAATGAGTGAAGGATTATCTTCAGGTTTGCTAGCTGGTTCGATCCGTGTGGAGGCGCCCAAACAGCCTCTTTTTTGGGCGCATGGGTACTTAATTCGTTGATGTTTTGTTTGTGATCTATGCGCTGATGGAGAGGTGTTGGCTTCTCTACTTAATTGTCTGCTCATAACCTACTTGCCATTTCATACGAGTCCGCTCTTGGTGTGCATACTTTAGTGGGAAACCAGACAAGTCAAAAGAAAACAAAGCAAGTAAAAGAGATTTGGACCCAAACTAACCAGCTAGTTTGATTTATGCGCCAAGAGTGCTGACTTGAGTTCATACTCAATAATGGTTAAACTCATATCAAGCTACTCACACACCTCTTCTAGAATCTTCTTAGAACATTGACTAGGGGGGAAACGGCGTTGACAAATGATGAAATACTCAAGTACTCATTTTTCTTTCTTTTCCTTTCTTTTCTTTTCTTTTCTTTTCTTTTCTTTTCTTTTCTTTTCTTTTCTTTTCTTTGTATGTCAAAAAAGAAGAAAGGTGGGCATCATCCGGTCCCTTGCTATCGTTTCTAGGCTTCTTTAAGAAAAATTCTATGGGGTGCTGCAAAAGGAGCTGTATTTTTTTGTTGGATGCCTTGGAGAGTATCCAAATTATCATTTTAATTTGACTTGTGCACGATGCATCATGAAACCCCACAAAAAAATTACAAACAAATAATTCAGGTGGCCCATGTGTCTGCAACAAAGCATGAACTAAAAAGCAAATGTTGTCAAAAAACTTTTGTCCTGTCTTGGTGACAACTTGATCCAACCCCCAGACATTAACACTACTACTTAATTTAGTTGCTTAGCGCATCAACTCGTGGGTCAATTGGGATCTAATGTTCCAAATGATTAAGCACGTGACCAGCAGCCTCTTTGACTTGGCCAAAAGGCCTCTGTTTAGTTGTTTAACCATCCACTTAATTAGCTCCTCTTAACCTCTGTCTTACTAGGAGTACGAATTTTGACCAGCGTTGTGCAATGGATTCAACTACTTAGCTGTATATTCCACCTTCAAGCCAGGAATATAACCCGTTTACTAATGTCGGATGGTGGGATCCAATTAGCGTCTTCAACTAGAGTAATGCTTAAGTCTACCTTCAAAAAAAAGAGTAATGCTTAAGTCAATTTGCCGTTGACTTAGTGAAAATTAATTAATGTATTATACTAATCAGACAGATGCTCATAGTCCTGTTAAAAGTCAACTGGTTTACTAATGTCGGAATATTATAATATGGTTGACCAGAGCTCCTGCTAAGAATCTTATTAGACTTTGTAGCGCTTAGCTACAGGAGAAGTATGACCTTGGTTTCGCCTCTCTCGGATGGTATAACGGCACGTGAATTAGGCGACACGCATTATGCAGTGCCATACTTTGCCAAACGTTACTGTTCAAGAATACATTACTTCACAGATCGATGTTGCTTCGGTGGCTGCGTAGCTTAGGCCTTCATGTCCTGTTGCATGCCTAAGAGCTATACTTGCTCTTGTAAAACAAATCAATAGAAGATATGAACTACTAACTCGGTTCTAAAATATAAAATATGTTTTGGTGGTGGACTGTTTTAGCATACCAAAACATTTTACATTTTAAAACATATGTAATATACCCCCTCTGTCTTAAAAGAGATGTCACACAGGTTTTCAAAATTTAAACGAATCTATATACTAAAATAGTGTTTAGATTGATCCAAATTTTAACAAACCTAGTTCGCAAAAAAAAATTAACAAACCTATGACATCTATTTTAATACGAAGGGAGTAACTTTGATCTTCGTTATCTGAAGTAAAAATTACATACTTTGTAAATACTTGTAGTGACAAAAAGTAGAAATATAATACTAAAATTAAGAGAATTTTATGGCTGGCTGCCACTTGCACAATTAATTTGGAGAAAACATGCACAGTAGTACCGTCGGGTGTGTTATTCTAACCTGAAGCAGGTAGCTAGCTGCCACGCGATGACATCAAGCATTGAAATGTTCTCCACATTGCATCACTTGTGGAAACGGGGCTATAGGTCCCGGTTGGTACGCGCTTTAGTCCCGGTTGCCCAACCGGGACGGGGCAATCGGGACTAAAGCTCTAACCTTTAGTCCCGGTTGCCCCACTAACCGGGACTAAAGGGTACACACGTGGCAGTGGCAGAGGGCGAGGGGGGGTGGAGCATTAGTCCCGGTTCGTAACAGGAACCGGGACTAATAACTTTCTGCCGCGGCAGAGAATTCATTTTGGCACATTTTGTTGCCGCGGCAATATTTTCGCCACTTTTTGTGCCGCGGCAGAGAATTCATTTAGGTTGTTTTATTGTTTATTTAGTTATTTGCACTTCTCAATGAAGGAACCTTATATTATATCATGAATATCATGGCAGTATTACATTCAATACACGGATCGAGTTCATGCACTACATACAAAAGTTGCTATTCGATGCTACCGGCCAATTCCTTCAAAGTTGCTATTTTTACAATTCGTATTGTCTATACACAGCCGAGTAGTATTCCCCTTTTGGGTTTAGGACTTCTGCATCCAAGAATCCCGCCAATTCCTCCTGAATTGCTCGTACGCGATCCTTTGGCAGAAGACCGTCCCGTAGACGTTCGATCTGATTTAAAAAATGAGTCAGCCTATATGAATGAAACTAAACACAATTTGATTGTAATTAAAAACTATAGAAATTGTTTACGTACGTGGAGTTGCTCTAAATTTCTGCCCTTCTCATTGCACGTCTGCCGGATGAACTCGCAAACATAGTATCCACATAGATTGTTACCTGGTCCCTACGTCAGGCACTTTACGAGAACAGAGTTCAATCAAAATAATAATCAAGCATGATAATAACTGTATCAAAACTAGAATCAAAGAGATGCGCGGATATAGCTAGTGGTGCTTACATCTAGTGGTTGAAATGTAACCTCCTCTTTCCAAACACCCCTAGCCTTGTTGGTGAACCGTTTCCAAGCGCTGCCCGGCGTAGAAAACGAATAAAATAAGTTATTAAGTACTTGATATCATAAAATTCACGAACGTTGCCGATATAGTGTCGTAATGATTAGAATTACCGCTGGAGAAGTATCTGCATGTCCTTCCACGTCTCAAGGGGTTTATGTTTCGAGTCCATGACTAGTACACGCTCTTTGTCAAGTTGAATGATTAACAAAATATAGTGGAAGCTGCAAATGCATAACTAATCAATTATATACTTAACATCGAGTAAGCGAAATAGAAAGTGTATACAAGACAATAACACTCACTCGAAGTTGTAAGGAAATAGTATTTCCCTTTTGGTTTCTTGAACCTTAACGCGTGTACTATATTATCCTCCGTATCCTGGGGGCTTATTTTGAGATTAGCTTCATGAACCTAATATGGGTCAATGAAGCCAATGTCATAGATTTGTCCTCTGCTGCATTCGAGAATCTTCATTCTGCATATTACAGTATGATTATATACATGCAATAAACAAAATAATATAGCTGAAGACTAAATTAATTAAAGAATTAGTACTTACTGACAATAGGCACTGATGATCGATTTGTCCAAGGCGTCTTGATTGAATAATTGAAATAGTTCATCAAATTCAATGGATATCATGTCATCCTTTTCTTTCCCATGATGCTTTTTTGTAACCCTCAGCACTATCTAGTTAGCCCCGGCCCTTGTGGCATGCATGTACCAGTTATGCAATCTTCGCATTTTTGTTGGAAGATTGTTTACCTCCTCAGGTTTGACGAGAGGTTTGTCGTACTGGTATCTGTATGCTACTTCACTCACGGGGAAGAACTCTAACTGGGATAAGTACTGGGCAATACTCATACCTTGAGCAGCGGCAGCTTCTCCGTATTGTGCAACTACCTCTGGATCATACTGCTCTTCGGCCCCATATTTGCTCGACCCCACATTGGTTTGAGAAATTACCTTGAGAGGGGCGCAAGTCTGTTTTGCTTGTTCTCCGAGCTGGGCAACAGATTTCTCGCTTGCATCAGTACTGCTCTTCGAGGCTTTTTGTACCGCATGTGACTTGAGAATAGAACGCTCATAGTCTGATGACAGCTTTGGCTCGGGTTGATGAAGATTCTTTAGAATTTTCAACACTTTGGATTTTTCTTCTTTGGTGCTGGGGAACTCTGACTCTTTCGGCCGCCTCAGCTTAGCGAAAAACACTGTCGTTTCCGCATCAACGATCGCCGCAGTCTCCTCTTCAGTACAGTCATAAGCTCTCTTGGGAGGAACCTTTGGTACTTTTAGAAGAGGCTCTTGTTTACGTTTCGGCGATCGCTTACCACGAGGCACAGTAGCGGTACGCTTACGCTTTTGACCCTTAGGAGCCGGCGATGGCTCCCGCGGCGATGGCTGCGCCGGAGATTGGTGAGGCGACGGAGCCGGGTGAGGCGACGAAGACGGCTGCCGCGGCGGCGACGACCTCGCTGGAGACGGGTGAGGCGGCGGCGAAGATGGCCTTGGCATGTGATTTCGAAGCACGATACATTCCTTCGGCCATAGAATGGTGACGTTTTTTGCTTCTCCCAGCACAGTCATATCCCCTTCACCTGCAGGGTAGCGAAGATCCAAAACTTCAAAGGTGGGCATGATTTCATCCACACCGACAACAGCGTAGCCCTCTGGAACCGGACGACAATGGTAAGTTGGTGTGGGTCCAATTGGTAAGGCATAGCCGACCGCCACCTTTATTGATATGTTCACAACTTTGACATGTAGCTCGCAGTGTGTCATCTCTGTGATATCATCCACTGGGTAGCCAACAGGAGCCATCGTCGGTGCATCATCGTCATCGCCATTGTCATCACCCGGGACCTCGCTGGAAGCCACACTGCTTTTTCGATTATTCGATAGGCCGGTAGCATCGAATGCAGTGTGATGCTGAGATGGTCCGGTAGTACTTTGCTCTTTAAGTGCGTTAATTTCATCTTGTTGTTGCTTTAATCGTTCTTCAATTAAACGCATTCGCTCTTTCTGACTATTTGCTTCAACTTCCACCCTGTTCTTTCTCCTCTGACGGCTTCTATCAGGATATTTCTTCCTCTCTTCGGGAAACCCAGTCCTCCATGGTTGGGAGCCTCTTGTGCCTCGTGTTCGTCCATCATGTTCCTTATTTCCAAGGGCGAGTGTGAGCTCATCATTCTCTCTATCGGGAATGAAGTCCCCATCTTTAACAGCCTTTACTGCTTTTCTCATCCTCTCGATTGGCAAGGGGTCTTCTTTATGTCGTATGTTATATATACACCTCCCTTCCGAGTCCAATGTGCCCCCATGCCCGTAAAACCAATTCCTTGCACGTTCTACCCAATCGTCTGTCTCTGGGGTGATCTTTTTAGCACGCAGTTCATTCTCAAGTTTCTCCCACTTAGGAATGCCAGCCCTGTAGGCACCTTGCCCCATAGTATGGTGATACTTCTTGTTAGCAGCATTCAGCTTATTCGTTTCAGACATTTTCTTAGCTTTTTCTAATTTCTTGTATTCCACAAACTCAGCCCAGAATGGTTTTATCTTCTCAAACTGAATATTCTTGAAATCGGGAGTCTTCCTTTTCACGACATAGTCAAGGTGCAATCTTTTCTTCCAGTTGGTGAAACACTGGGCCATCTTCTTCAAAGCCCACTCCCTGACCTTAGCCTCCATGGCTCTCCCATGTTGTAAGGCGTCCTCAACTGGATCCTCCGCATTTGGATCCAGCTCTATCTTCGGTAGTTTGAAATTAACCGTGAGCCTCTTCCTGAAGGGAATATGCCCGAGAGGCAATAACAAAGTGGTTATTATCGTATTCCTTATTTATGATAAATGTTTATTGTACATGCTATAATTGTATTAATACGGAAACGTTAATACATGTGTGTTTAATAAACAAACAGAAAGTTCCTAGTTATGCCTCTCTCATAAACTAGCTCGTTGATTAACAAGATGATCAAGGTTTCCTGATCATGGACATTGGATGTTGTTAATAACGGGATCACAACATTAGTGTAATGATGTGATGAACATTCATCCGAAGTATAGCATTACGATCAAATTCATTGAGTTTATATTGCTATAACAACTTACGAAGTGATCCTAATCCTTAGACCATGAGATCATGTCAATCACTAACACCGGAAGAGTTTCTTGATAACATCAAACGTCACACCGTAACAGGGTGATTATAAAGATGGATTCAGAACTAATAAAGTGTTATGTTGAGGCCCATGGATCGAGAGTGGAATTTGTTCATCCCGATGACGGATATATATGCTCTGGGCCCTCTCGGTGATATCACATTGATTAGCTTGCAAGCAAGTGATTTGATCACTAGAATGTTATATCACGGGAACGAGAAAAGAGTACATGTCGGTAACGAGATCAAACTAGGTATGGAGATACCGATGATCGAATCTCGGACATGTAATATATCGCGAAACAAAAGGATTAAGATACTAGCATAAAAGGTTCCGACGATCACAAGAAAGTCATCGTTGAATGTGTGGGAGTCAGTATGGGTCTCCAGATCCCGCTTATGATTATTGATCCGAGAGGGGTCTCGATCATGTCCGCATTATTCACGAACCGTAGGGTGACACACTTAAGAGACACCGACATCCAATTGGAGCAAAAGTTTCATGCCGAAAGAATAAACAAGCGCAGGAATTTATTTCACTAGATACCGAAACAGGTTTTCGGGTGAAATTGCATGAAGTGGTTATGCATGTGAAATGGAATTCTAGCAAGGGGTTATTTGTGAATGTTTGTCATTAAAGTAATTGACAAAATTCTGAATAAAATAAAAGAGTTTTATTTAATGAGAGTTTGCATTAAATTTGGTGGAAATTTAATGGGAATTTGAGTGGACTTTTGAGTGGGGGGAATTTAAAGGGCATTTTGTGAGTGGAGTGTCCACCCACATGAATGAAGGAGGGGAGGGGGCAGCCCCCATGGCCGGCGGCCACCCCTTGGGTGCCCCCCTCCTCCTATAAAAGGAGCCCCCCTCCTCACTTGTCTCACACACCTCCTCGTGAAGGATCTCTCTCGCCCTCTAGAATTTATCCCCCATGGTCTCGGACTAGCGAGATACATGTTCCCGGTGGCTTTTCGGCAAGAAAGAGTTGTGCTTCCGCTGCATCGCTGGAGCGAGGAGGCGGAGGTTGCTCGGTGCCTCGAACATGTGTGCGAGCACGGATGCGCTGCTGTTTTGCGGCGCTAGGACTTCCTCTCGATCTTGAGATCGGCAAGAGATCGTCTACATCAACCACGAGTTTGGACTCGTTAAGCTTTGTCGGTCTTCAAGGGTATGTTCTCTACGGATATACATTCGCCCGTTGTTTGTATCTAGTAGATAGATCTTGGTACATAGTTGTTCCCATCGTAGGAAAATTTTTGTTTTCTATGCTGCGAACCCTACACTTCCACAGTAAATCTTTGGCGTGGTTAGGGACAAATAAACATGTTCCCTCTTCATCCGCATTAGAAGGCCTATTCCAATTTCTAATGGTGATCGGGATTAAGTCCCTAACGATTACTCCGCATTGTGCCACAAATTTGGTTGCGACAACTTCGGGAGCTGTCGGTTTGCCGTCTTCAGCGACATCTTCGATCCTGAACCTCTCATGGTCTTGCAACTTTTTGGTTGGGCCTCGTCTGCTCTTTTCAGTAGATTCCTTCGATCCGGAGGGCTAAAAGAAGAAAGATCGTCGTTACTATTTCTATATAGATAGCAGATGATTAATTAATGAATTGATTCATATTACATGCACCTCGCCGGAGCGGTCGTCTTCTCGATTACACAAGGCATCGCCTTCTCTCTCGCGGAAGGCAACACCTTCAACCTCAAACAAGTTGTCTATTCCGGTAAAAAGAGGATCACCCTCACCGGAGTTGTTCAGAAACGTTGATACGTCTAAATTATCTTCCCCACGGATCACACCTTGGATCAACTCTTCCTTTTCTTCGTCTCTGACGTGTGGGTCCATATTTTCTGCATAGGTGGAAAAACGAATAAGTCAAAGCGGCTAAAGGAGAAAGTTAAGGAGAAACCCTAATAAATACATACACAATAATAAAAATGAAGAGAAACCCTAAACCCTAAACCTAGCTACAAAAAGGAAACCGTGTAGTAGATAGGTAACTCTAGCTAAAATCAACTAAAATCAATATTCTGGAGTTCCGAGGGGTGTAATACCTAGTTCGGAGAAACCTCGGATGCATATGAGAAGGGAACATGAGTATAAGGCTATAAAAGGGAAACAGTCCAGCAGATAGGTAACACTAGATACTAACAAAATACCATATTGGAATCGATTTAAGAGGGTTCGGAATGCCCTGGCGAAGGCACATCGTCGAACCCACATGCACCTAAGGGGCATGCAATTTCATGGGAAGATTTACGCGCGACCGAGCCAGACCGAGCTTTCCTACGTCGAACACAATGGTTTTGACCGCGCGACCCCTTCGCCCATGTCTCGCCCACACGTGAGAGAACAGGGGAACTCCCATCGGCGCCGCCTCCTCCCCCCTCTCCTCACCTTCCCCGAGCAAACAGAGCTTCTGCATCTCTCTTGCCACAATACACCCGCCCCACGCGTCCCTGCATGCCTCCCATGTCCTGCGGAACCGGCCACCGACATCCCCTTTTCTCGAGCCTTACAAACCCGACATGAGGGAGTATAAATCTATCATTGAGTAAATGTGATACTCCTATAGCAAACGAGGATAGTCCGATGATAAGGATGCGATTAGGGATGGCAATGGGGCCCCGAAACCCACAAACCCGATGGATACCCGCCTTAAATGGGGAGGGTTTGGTAAAAAGTTAGACCCTCCAAGTTTAATGGGGCGGGTATGGGGGTGGCAAACCCATACCCGCAGACCCGATCTAAGCCTTAATCCTATCCCTAAGAGCATGTTTAACGCAGACGTTTAAATAAAGCAGACGCTAGCTAGGCTGATTTTACTTGCGGTTAGGCCTCCATCCCTGCGGCCAGTTTCAGGGACACCACTGCGGGCAGTTTTAGGGAGATGCCGACGGAGCCCAGTCCTCCAGCATCTCTGAGAAACTGGTCATAGAGGCACTCCCTAATATGTGAAATTAGTTAGCTCCCAGGCGTATTGATCTAGTTAGAGAAGTTACAAGCTGCAAGATGGTTTTCGAGAGCAGGGACACCACTACGACCAGTTTCAGGGAGATGCCGCCGGATCCCAGTCCTCCGGCATCTCCAAGAAACTGGTCATAGAGGCACTCCCGGTCCAGCCACAAAACGGGACTAACACTCAAGACATTTATTAATATTAAAATCTGAGACTACAAAATCGGGACTAAAGGCCACAAACCGCGAAAGATATTACATAATATGAGCATGAACTTCTTGGCATATGTCATTCCTTATGACCGCTTCAGACGTAACCATGGAGCATCTTCTTTACTTAATGGAATGCTTGGGTCAGTTTTCACTGTGAAGGGCGGAATTTCATCAAACTTATTATAATCTTCTGACACGTCTGTCTTGTCCTTGATTCCCACGATGTTTCTTTTCCCTGAAAGAACTATGTGACGCTTTGGCTCATCATATGATGTATTCGTTTGCATATTTTTTCTTTTTTTCGGTCTGGAGGACATGTCCTTCACATAGAAAACCTGAGACACATGGTTTTTCCCCTTAGGTGCATGTGGCTAGGACGAATGGTTCATCTCTATAACCAAGATTGTTGAGATTCACTGTTGTCATTCCGTACAACTGGTCTATCTTTACCCCTTCCCCATTCAGGTTGACCCATTTGCAGCGAAACAAAGGGACCTTAAAAGAGACTCCATAGTCTAGTTCCCATATCTCCTCTATGTAACCATAATATGTGTCCTTTTGTCCATTCTCGTCTATTGCATCAAAGCGGACACCACTATTTTGGTTGGTGCTCTTTTTATCTTGGGCGATCGTGTAGAATGTATTCCCATTTATTTCGTACCCTTGGAAATTCAATACAGTAGAAGATGGTGACGCGGCCAACAAGTATAGCTGATCTCCAACAGTGGTGTCATTCAAGAGATGTGTCCGCATCCAACCACAGAAAGACTTCATGTGTTCATCTGTAATCCATGATTCAGGCTTCCCCGGGTTTTTGGAGCGTACAATATTCTTGTGTTCCTCGATATACGGAGCTGCCAAGGTGGAATTATGTAGAACTGTGTAGTGTGCTTTAGTGAAAGAATCCCCGTCCCTACATATCATTGCTTTCTTTCCCAGCGTGCCTTTTCCACTTAGTCTTCCCTCATGCCGCGAGTCAGAAACACCAATCGGCTTAAGGTCAGGAATAAAGTCAACAAAAAACTCAATGACCTCCTCTGTTCCATATCCCTTGGAGATGCTTCCTTCTGGTCTAGCACGGTTATGAACATATTTCTTTAAGACTCCCATGAACCTCTCAAAGGGGAACATATTGTACAGAAATACCGGACCGAGAATGGCAATCTCTTCCACTAGATGAACCAGGAGATGCGTCATAATATTGAAGAAGGATGGTGGGAACACCAATTCAAAACTAACAAGACATTGTACCACATCCTTCTGTAACCTTGGCAGAATATCTGGATTGATTATCTTCTGAGATATTGCATTGAGGAATGAACACAGCTTCACAATGGGTACTCGAACATTTTCCGGTAGAATCCCCCTCAATGCAATCGGAAGCAACTGCGTCATAATCACGTGACAGTCATGAGACTTCAGGTTTTGGAACTTTTTCTCTGCCATATTTATTATCCCCTTTATATTAGATGAGAAGCCCGACGACACCTTGATACTGTAAAGGACTTCAAAAAAGATTTCCTTCTCTGCTTTGGTAAGAGCATAGCTGGCACGACTTAAGTGACGCCCTTTATCCGTCTTGTTATGTGTATGCATGTTCTTTGGGTCTTTCATAATTTGTTGGTCTTCCCGTGCTTCAGGTGTATCTTTTGTCTTCCCATACACGCCTAGGAATCCTAGCAGGTTCACGCAGAGATTCTTCGTCACGTGCATCACGTCGATTGAAGAGCGGACACGCAGGACTTTCCAATATGGCAGCTCCCAAAATATAGATTTCTTCTTCCACATGGGTGCGTGTCCTGTAGCGACGTCGTTCGGAACTGATTGACCGCCGGGACCCTTTCCAAATATTACTTCTATGTCCTTGACCATACCAAATACATCATCACCAGCAGGGAGTTCAGGCTTCTTCCGGTGATCTGCCTCACCTTTGAAATGCTTGCCTTTCTTTCTTACGGGATGATTGGTCGGAAGAAATCGTCGATTCGCCAGGTACACAACCTTCTTGCATTTATGCAAATATGTACCTTCGGTCTTATCTAAACAGTGGGTGCATGCCTTATATCCCTTGTTTGTCTGTCCTGAAAGGTTACTAAGAGCAGGCCAATCATTGATGGTTACGAATAACAACCCTCGTAGATCAAATGGCTCCTGTTTGTTCTCATCCCACGCACGTACACCTGGTTTTCCCCACAACTGTAAGAGTTCTTCAACTAATGGCCTAAGGTACACATCAATGTCGTTGCCCGGTTGCTTCGGGCCTTGGATGAGCACTGGCATCATAATGAACTTACGCTTCATGCACAACCAAGGAGGCAGGTTGTAGATACATAGAGTCACGGGCCAGGTGCTGTGACTGCAGCTCTGCTCCCCAAAAGGATTCATGCCATCCGTACTTAGACCAAATCATAAGTTCCTTGCGTCACCTGCAAAGTCTGGGAAGTCTCTCTCGATTTTTCTCCACTGTGACCCATCAGCAGGGTGTCTCAACTTCCCGTCTTTCTTACGGTCTTCTTTGTGCCATCGCAACAACCTGGCATGCTCTTTGTTTCTGAACATGCGTTTCAACCTTGGTATTATAGGAGCATACCACATAACCTTAGCAGGAACCCTCTTCCGGAGGGGCTCTCCCTCAACATCACCAGGGTCATCTCGTCTGATCTTATACCGCAACGCATTGCATACCGGGCATTTATCTAAATTCTCATACTCCTTACCGCGGTAGAGGATGCAGTCATTAATGCATGCATGTATCTTTTGCACATCTAATCCGAGAGGACAGCGAGTCTTCTTTGCTTCGTAGGTACTCTCGGGAAGTTCGTTATGTTTTGGAAACTTCGGCTTCATTATTTTCAGCATCTTTTCAAATGAGGAGTCAGTTAGACCACACTCTGCCTTCCATCGCAACAATTCCAGTGTGGTACCGAGCTTTGTGCTGCCATCTTCACAATTTGGGTACAACAATTTCTTGTGATCTTCTAACATGCCCTCTAACTTCAACTTCTCATTTTCTGTTTCACAGTCTCGCTTTGCATCAGAAATGACCCTACCAAGTTCATCAGCCGGCTCATCTGATGCCCGTTCTTCACCTCTTTCCTCTCCATTGTCTTCCATTGCAGTATCACTGTATTCAGGAAACATATGATGATAGTTGTTATCATCATCTTCTTCTTCACCATCTTCCATCATAACCCCTCTTTCCCCGTGCTTGGTCCAGCAATTATAGTTGGGCATGAAACCTTTCATAATCAGGTGGCCGCGAATGATTTTCGAGGAAGAGTACTCCTTGTTGTTCCGACATTGAACACATGGACAACGTATAAATCCATTCTCTTTGTTTGCCGTAGCCACATCGATAAATTTATCCACGCCTTTGATATACCCGGCTACGCGCCGGTCACCGTACATCCATTCCCGTGTAGGGGTTCGTAGCATGGAAAACAAAAATTTTCTATCGCATACAAACAAACAAGCCAAGATCTATCTACTAGATTGTAGCAACGAGTCGATGGAATAACTCACCCTCGAAGATTCCAAAGTGTTTAACGAGAGCAGATTCTCGTGGGTGATGTAGTCGTACTCTTTCCGATCTCAAGATCGCGTAGACGATCCTTCCGGCGCCGCGTTCCCGCAGCGCTCCCGCAGTCGGTCACACGTTCGGTACTCGACGAAGACCTTCCTCTCCCTTGTTCCAGCAGGCAGCGGAGGTTGTAGCACTCTCCTCGCGATTCCGGCAGCACAACGGCGTGGTACCGGAGGTAGAGGGGAGATCCCGCAGGGCTTCGCCTTAAGCCGGTGCGAGTATGGTGGAGCTTATGAGAGAGGCTATTAGTGGTCTAGTAATTAGACACACCAATTAGAGGGCTCTAAACCAATTAGAAGGCTCTAAACCGGGGTCTAGGTCTAGTTTCTAGTTTAGAGGATAGGAACTTGTGTGTGTTGGGAGGGGAGCCCTGCCCCTCCCTTTATAGGTGGGAGGGCTGGCTGCGCCATGGGGAGGAGAGTCCCTCCCCAAGTCGGCTTGGTGGGGCGCCGGCCAAGGGAGGAGTCCTCCCCCAATTCGGCCTCCACCAATCCTCCTCTTTTCCCACTTCCCAAAATTGGCAGTTTGACTTTCAAATTAGCCGTTTGACTTTTCCAATTTAGGAATTTAAATAAACCCTTTATTTTGGACAGCGAGAACACTTAGTACATGATGCAATCATTCCATCTTGCAATGACACATTCATGTACCCCTTCCCCCCCGGAGTGCCGGACATTCCGGGACCTTCTAGAATGTTCCCGATGAAAACACCGGAATCATTCCCGAACTCCGAAACGGGACTTTCCTTATATGAATCTTATTCTCCGGACCATTCCGGATCACCTCGTGATATCCCGGATCCCATCCGAGACTCCGAACAACATTCGGTCTCTTTCTCATAATACCATAACTACTCAAACAACGTCGAATCCTTAAGTGTGTCTCCCTACGGTTCGTGAATTATGCGGACATGATCGAGACACTTCTCCGAACAATAACCAATAGAGGAATCTGGAAATTCATATGGCTCCCACATATTTCTACGATTACTTTGCGATCGAATGAACCACTTACATACGATACCAATTTCCCTTTGTCTCACGATATGTTACTTATCCGAGGTCATGATCGTCGGTATCTCTGCATACCTAGTTCAACCTCGTTACTGATAAGTACTCTTTTCTCGTTCCCGTGATATGTGATCCCTTGTGACCAAGTCACATGCTTGCAAGCTAATTGGATGACATTTCACCGAGAGGGCCCAGAGAATATCTATCCGTCATGTGGATGGACAAATCCCACTCTTGATCCATGTGTTTCAACCAATACTTTCCGAACACCCAATGCCACTTTTATAGCCACCCTGTTACGGTGTGGTGTTTGATGACATCAAAGCATCCATCCAGTAAAGGCAATATGCATGATCTCATGGTCGAAGGAATTAGGTTACTATGTATCAGAAAGCATATAGCAATTGAACTATTGAAATGACTTGATCTTTATGCTACGCTTGTCTATAGGAGTATGTCCATCATATCATTCTCCTAACGATATGATCTTGTTGTTGATAACATCTCAATGTTCATGACAAAGAAACCACATCATCAATCAACCAACAAGCTAGTGAAGTATAGAGGCCATACTAGGGACTTCAAATTAAGTTTACAAATCACACAAGTATTAATGGTTTCCTTGTTAATACTATTATAGCATGAATGTAAACATTTATCATAAACACAAAGATATATAATAATAACTACATTTATTATTACCTCTAGGGCATATCTCCAACAGTCTCCCACTTGCACTAGAGTCATCTAATCTAGATTACATGGTAATATACCGAACACCCATGGCAGTTTGGTGTTGGTCATGTTTTGCCCTCGGGAGAGGTTTAGTCAACGGATCCGCCACATTCAGATCTGTGTGTACTTTGCAAATCTTTATATCCCCATCCTGGATATGTTCTCGAATAGCGTGGAAACGCAGCTTGATATGCTTCAGCTTCTTGTGTGACCTTGGTTCTTGCGCATTGGCTATGGCGCCCATGTTATCACAGTAGATAGACATTGGGTCCAGCGCACTTGGAACCACACCCAGCTCTGTAATGAACTCTTTCATCCATATCGCTTCTTGTGAAGCCTCCGAAGCAGCCATGTATTCCGATTCAGTTGAAGATCTCGCCACAACGCTTTGCTTTGCACTCCTCCAGCTAACTGCTGCACCATTCAAAATAAATACGTATCCAGATTGTGATTTAGAATCATCCGGATCGGTGTTCCAACTAGCATCGGTGTAACCATTAACAACGAGCTGTTCATCACCTCCATAAGAAAGAACCATATCCTTAGTTCTTCTCAAGTACTTAAGGATGTTTTTGACCGCTGTCCAATGATCCACTCCTGGATCACTTTGATATCTGCTAGTTAGACTAACAGCATATGCGATGTCGGGTCTAGTACATAGCATGGCATACATTAGAGATCCTATGGCTGAGGCATAGGGAGTCTTACTCATCTTTTCTCTATCTTCTGCCGATGTCGGATTTTGAGTTTTACTCAAGGTCGTATTGGGCAACATGGGCAAGAACCCTTTCTTGCTATCTTCCATTCCAAACCTCTTTAGAATTTTGTCCAAATATGTACTTTGTGACAGTGATATTTGGCGTTTCGATCTATCTCTATAAATCTTTATGCCTAATATGTAAGCTGCTTCGCCAAGATCCTTCATTGAAAAACTATTATTCAAATATTCCTTGACACTATTAAGAAGGTCTACATCATTCCCAATCAACAATATGTCATCCACATACAGTATTAAGAATGCTACAGAGCTCCCACTCACTTTCTTGTAAATACAAGCTTCTCCATAAGTTTGTATAAAACCAAAACTTTTGATTACCTTATCAAAACGTTGATTCCAACTTCGGGATGCTTGCTTCAATCCATAGATGGACCGTTGAAGCTTGCATACCTTGTTAGCATCTTTAGGATCGACAAAACCTTTGGGTTGTATCATATACAACTCTTCATCAATGTTTCCATTGAGGAATGCTGTTTTGACATCCATCTGCCATATCTCATAATCATAATATGCAGCGATTGCTAACATAATCCTCACAGACTTTAGCTTCGCTACCGGTGAGAAAGTCTCATCGTAGTCAACTCCTTGAATTTGTCGAAACCCTTTTGCGACAAGTCGAGCTTTATAGACAGTAACATTACCATCAGCATCTGTTTTCTTCTTGAAAATCCATTTGTTCTCGACAGCCTTCCGGCCATCCGGTAAGTCCACCAAAGTCCATACTTGGTTTTCGTACATGGATCCAATCTCGGATTTCATGGCTTCTTGCCATTTATTGGAATCTGGGCTCATCATCGCTTCCTCATATGTCTCGGGGTCATCGGTGTTGTCCACCACCATGACATTCATAACGGAATCATACCAATCTGGAGTGGTACGAGTTCTCGTTGACCTCCGAGGCTCTGTAGTAACTTCAACCGAAGTTTCATGATCACCATCATTAGCTTCCTCTCTTATTGGTGCAGGCACCACAGGAACTTCTTCCGGTGCTGCGCTACTCGCAATTTCGAGAGAAGGTTCGACAACCTCGTCGAGTTCTACTTTCCTTCCAGTCACTTCTTTCGAGAGAAATTCCTTCTCTAGAAAGGATCCATCCTTAGCAACGAAGATTTTGCCTTCGGATCTATGATAGAAGGTATACCCAACAGTTTCCTTCGGGTATCCTATGAAGACGCATTTTTCCGCTTTGGGTTCAAGCTTGTCCGGCTGTAACTTCTTTACATAGGCTTCGCATCCCCAAACTTTAAGGAACGACAATTTAGGTTTCTTCCCAAACCATAATTCATACGGTGTCGTTTCAACGGATTTAGACGGTGCCCTATTTAAAGTGAATGCGGCTGTTTCTAATGCATAACCCCAAAATGATAGTGGCAAATCTGTAAGTGACATCATAGAACGAACCATATCTAAGAGAGTTCGATTACGACGTTCAGACACACCATTACGCTGTGGTGTTCCCGGCGGTGTCAACTGCGAAAGTATTCCACATTTCTTCAAATGCTCGCCAAACTCGTAACTTAGATATTCACCTCCACGATCAGATCGTAGAAATTTAATCTTCTTGTTACGTTGATTCTCTACCTCACTTTGAAACTCCTTAAACTTCTCGAAAGTTTCGGACTTATGTTTCATAAAATAGATATACCCATATCTACTCAAGTCATCCGTGAAGGTAAGAACATAACGATAACCACTGCGCGATGCTACACTCATTGGACCACACACATCGGTATGTATGATTTCCAATAAGTCTGTAGCTCGCTCCATCATACCAGAAAATGGAGTCTTAGTCATTTTACCCATCAGACATGCTTCGCATCTTTCAAGTGATTCAAAATCAAGTGATTCAAGAAGTCCATCGGAATGGAGTTTCTTCATACGCTTCACTCCAATGTGACCAAGACGACAGTGCCACATATAGGTCAAATTATCGCTTGATTTCAAACGTTTAGCCTCAATGTTATTAATATGTGTATTTCTACTATCGAGATTCAATATGAATAGACCATCTATCAAAGGTGCATGTGCATAAAACATATTACTCATATAAATCGAACAACCATTATTCTCGGATTTAAACAAGTAACCGTCTCGCAATAAACAAGATCCCGATATAATGTTCATGCTCAACGCAGGCACCAAATAACAATTATTTAAGTATAAAACTAATCCCGATGGTAGATGAAGAGGTAGTGTGCCGACCGCGATCACATCAACCTTTGATCCGTTTCCCACGCGCATCGTCACCTCGTTCTTCACTAGCTTCCGTTTATTCTGCAGCTCCTGTTTCGAGTTACAAATATGAGCAACCGAACCAGTATCAAATACCCAGGCACTACTACGAGTACTAGTGAGATACACATCAATAACATGTATATCAGATATACCTTTCTTCTTGATGTTGCCGTTCTTCAAATCCGCCAAGTACCTTGGGCAATTCCGCTTCCAGTGACCTTCTCCCTTGCAGTAAAAGCACTCAGTATCAGGCTTGGGTCCAGCCTTGGTCCTCTTCGTCGGCGTGGTAACTTTCTTACCACCCTTCTTGAAGTGTCCCTTCTGCTTAGACTTGCCTTTCTTGAATTTGGTGGTCTTATTGACCATCAACACTTGGTGCTCTTTCTTGATCTCCACTTCTGCAGATTTTAACATAGCAAATAGTTCTGGCAACTCTTTGTTCATGTTCTGCATGTTGTAGTTCATCACAAAGTTCTTGTAACTTGGTGGTAGTGATTGGAGGATGCGGTAAACTCCCAAAGTATTAGGAATCACTATACCCAAACTTTGAAGTTTATTTGCGTGCCCAGACATTTTAAGCACATGCTCACTGACGGAGCTACCCTCTTCCATCTTGCAGTTAAAGAACTTTTCAGAAGCTTCATAACTTTCAATTGCCGCATGAGTCTCAAAGATTAATTTGAGATCCTCGACAATATCATATGGATCTGACTCTTCAAACCTTTTCTGAAGCTCCGATTCTAAACCATACAAGATAGCACACTGAACTATGGAGTACTGATTCTTCCGAGCGAGGTAAACATTCTTTACTTCATCGGTAGCATCAGCTGCAGGTGGGTCACCTAGCGGTGCATCCAGCACATAGGTCAAATTACCAGCTGTGAGGACAATCCTCAAATTGCGGAACCAATCCGCGAAGTTGCTTCCATTGTTTTTCAACTTTTCTTTCTCTAGGAACGCATTAAAATTGATGGTAGGGGCTGCCATTGATCTACAACATATTTGCAATAGTTTAGACTAAGTTTATGACAAATTGAGTTCAAATTAATTAATGAAATTAAACTAGGTGAACTCCCACTCAAAACAACATCCCTCACATTGTTTTAGTGATCACACGAACCAAATCCACTACATCAACACCGATCATCACGAGAGCTGATATAGTTTTAATGGCGAACAATCATCATGTTCATCATATCTACTATATGATTCATGCTTTGCCTTTCGGCGATCCGTGTTCCTGAGGCCATGTCTGTACATGCTAGGCTCGTCAAGATCAAACCTTAGCTTCCGCATAAGCAAATCTGGCTTGCTTACGTTGTAGTCACCCGCGGAATCAAAGACACCCGATCATCACGTGGTGCTTCGAAGCAGCAAGCTTTGGCAACGGTGCATACTAAGGGTGAACACTTTTAGAACTTGAAATTTATGTGCATGAGGGATCATCTTATAATGCTACCGTCGTCTACTAAGCAATACAAGATGCATAAAGGATTAACATCACATGCAATTCATAATATGTGATATGATATGGCCTTTCTTCTTTGTGCTTCCGATCTCCATCTTCAAGCACGAATATGATCTCCATCATCACCGGCATAGCATCAAGGTCAATGACGCTTCTTCATGGTTGTCGTCCACCAGCTTCAACTATTACAACTATTTTGAATAGACACGCAGGTCTTAACAGAAATTAAAGACAACCATATGGCTCCTGCCGGTTGCCAACTTACAATAAGGAACATTGCATACATCAAATATAATCACAATCATGGCCATATCACATCACTGCACACCCCTGCAAAACAAAGTTAGACGCTTCTACTTTCTTTGCATATTTTACGTGGTTTGGGGCTTTCCATAAGTGTCGTTCTAACTTACGAACAAGAACCACAACATTGATACTAGCATTGTTGATCACCCGTTGTAAATTGGATCTTTACTATGCTAGGAGAAACAGGCACCCGCAAAGCCACTTATGCAAAACGAGTTGCATGTCAAGCGTGGAGCAAGTCTCATGAACGATGTCATGTAAGGTTAGCCCGGGCCGCTTCATCCCAACATACCGCAAGATGCAAAGTACACAAAAAGCAATCTACAATAAAAGCATCAACGCCCACAATGACCATTGTGTTCTACTCGTGCAACAGATCTACATATAGACCTGGCTCTGATACCACTGTAGGGGTTCGTAGCATGGAAAACAAAAATTTTCTATCGCATACAAACAAACAAGCCAAGATCTATCTACTAGATTGTAGCAACGAGTCGATGGAATAACTCACCCTCGAAGATTCCAAAGTGTTTAACGAGAGCAGATTCTCGTGGGTGATGTAGTCGTACTCTTTCCGATCTCAAGATCGCGTAGACGATCCTTCCGGCGCCGCGTTCCCGCAGCGCTCCCGCAGTCGGTCACACGTTCGGTACTCGACGAAGACCTTCCTCTCCCTTGTTCCAGCAGGCAGCGGAGGTTGTAGCACTCTCCTCGCGATTCCGGCAGCACAACGGCGTGGTACCGGAGGTAGAGGGGAGATCCCGCAGGGCTTCGCCTTAAGCCGGTGCGAGTATGGTGGAGCTTATGAGAGAGGCTATTAGTGGTCTAGTAATTAGACACACCAATTAGAGGGCTCTAAACCAATTAGAAGGCTCTAAACCGGGGTCTAGGTCTAGTTTCTAGTTTAGAGGATAGGAACTTGTGTGTGTTGGGAGGGGAGCCCTGCCCCTCCCTTTATAGGTGGGAGGGCTGGCTGCGCCATGGGGAGGAGAGTCCCTCCCCAAGTCGGCTTGGTGGGGCGCCGGCCAAGGGAGGAGTCCTCCCCCAATTCGGCCTCCACCAATCCTCCTCTTTTCCCACTTCCCAAAATTGGCAGTTTGACTTTCAAATTAGCCGTTTGACTTTTCCAATTTAGGAATTTAAATAAACCCTTTATTTTGGACAGCGAGAACACTTAGTACATGATGCAATCATTCCATCTTGCAATGACACATTCATGTACCCCTTCCCCCCCGGAGTGCCGGACATTCCGGGACCTTCTAGAATGTTCCCGATGAAAACACCGGAATCATTCCCGAACTCCGAAACGGGACTTTCCTTATATGAATCTTATTCTCCGGACCATTCCGGATCACCTCGTGATATCCCGGATCCCATCCGAGACTCCGAACAACATTCGGTCTCTTTCTCATAATACCATAACTACTCAAACAACGTCGAATCCTTAAGTGTGTCTCCCTACGGTTCGTGAATTATGCGGACATGATCGAGACACTTCTCCGAACAATAACCAATAGAGGAATCTGGAAATTCATATGGCTCCCACATATTTCTACGATTACTTTGCGATCGAATGAACCACTTACATACGATACCAATTTCCCTTTGTCTCACGATATGTTACTTATCCGAGGTCATGATCGTCGGTATCTCTGCATACCTAGTTCAACCTCGTTACTGATAAGTACTCTTTTCTCGTTCCCGTGATATGTGATCCCTTGTGACCAAGTCACATGCTTGCAAGCTAATTGGATGACATTTCACCGAGAGGGCCCAGAGAATATCTATCCGTCATGTGGATGGACAAATCCCACTCTTGATCCATGTGTTTCAACCAATACTTTCCGAACACCCAATGCCACTTTTATAGCCACCCTGTTACGGTGTGGTGTTTGATGACATCAAAGCATCCATCCAGTAAAGGCAATATGCATGATCTCATGGTCGAAGGAATTAGGTTACTATGTATCAGAAAGCATATAGCAATTGAACTATTGAAATGACTTGATCTTTATGCTACGCTTGTCTATAGGAGTATGTCCATCATATCATTCTCCTAACGATATGATCTTGTTGTTGATAACATCTCAATGTTCATGACAAAGAAACCACATCATCAATCAACCAACAAGCTAGTGAAGTATAGAGGCCATACTAGGGACTTCAAATTAAGTTTACAAATCACACAAGTATTAATGGTTTCCTTGTTAATACTATTATAGCATGAATGTAAACATTTATCATAAACACAAAGATATATAATAATAACTACATTTATTATTACCTCTAGGGCATATCTCCAACATCCCGACCGTTCATCTGCATCATATAAGTAAGTTTATCAAAAAACAGGACATCATAAATAGTGAAATAACCAATTCACACCGACACATGAATTGTATCAATGACCTAGAAAAGATAAGATTGCTAACCTCGATCGAGGGAAATAAAGAGGAGAAAGCTCAAGTGCGTCTCGGACACCTTCTATATTTTTGTTCTATGAGAAATTCAACGGGATTATTCACTCAAACATTTCAACAAACACCTTCAATGCATGCATGAGAAAAAACTAGCACACCCCCTCACACCTTCCACCATTCGAAAAAACAGAGTGGAGGCAGAGGGGGCTGGGGCGTTGCATTTATAAAGGGCAGGGGGTCTTTAGTCCCGGTTGGAGCCAGCAACCGGGACTAAAGGTGCGTGCCACGCCACGTGGTTGTGGCCAAACCTTTAGTCCCGGTTGGTGGCTCCAACCGGGACGTATTCCCCCTTACCAACCGGGACGCATGCCCCCTAGCCCCGTGCCCGCTCCAACCGGAACGCGTGCCAGCATTAGTCCCGGTTGGTGGCGAAACCGGGACAAATGTTGTGAGGGGTCGCGAACGGATAGCCCTTTTTCCACTAGTGCATTGTCAACAATGATATTGTCAAAGCGGTGGCTGCTGCTAATGCAACATGCATGCATGGATGGGTCAAAGGCTCAAAGCTTTGGCCTAGTGACACAAAGTAATACAAAGGGAATTACTAGTTTAGAGTAGCATGTTGGTGACATGTAGTTTGATTTTTATGCTTCTAGAGTGCCTAGGTCGAAGGATCTTTCCAGGGCATCCGTATATATGCACCCGTGATGCCAGACTTAGTTCAAACTCTGCACATGCATAGGATTGGCCAAAAAGGAAAAATACAGAAAAAAACTGATGTTCTAACAAAGTCAGCCGAACCATGTCTGACCTCACAGATTCATTGAACTTGCTCAGAAGCCCGTTCACACACATACTGGTATAATTAAGTTTAACGCATGATCTAGTTGCATGCAAATTGGTAATTGTAACACCAGTTAGGTCTTATACCGCGAGTATACCTACCGCTAGGATAAGCTTGTGGCACGCGATGATCCATGCTACCCAACGGCCGCCCAAAAGGACATCTGTTCGGTGATTATTCTCATAGTGTGCTGGTTGTGGAAGCGGCGTTTTACACTGTCATTTTGACGTCGGGCGGCCCGATCTCGATGGCTTGCTCATAGTGTGTTGTTTGTGAAAGATGGCATACGCGGGGAACCACTGTTTCACAAAAGAGAGAAAATCCAAGAAAGAAATGTTGTATAGACTACAGAAATAGATGAATACGCCGACGGCCGGTCGTTACGTCGACGGCCAAACGTCGAGGCCGTCGGCGTAGACCGTGACCAGGCCCGTCCCGCCCGTCGGCGTAGAATTGCCTTTAGCATCCTAGCTTTTTTTTCTTTTTTTCTCATTAAACTTTGAAAAATCATAACTAAATTATTTTAATTTAAAAAAATACAAATAATATATCAAAATTTGCAGAAAAATAAGATCTATCTATTTAAACTTAAATATTACACATTTGTAAATAAAAATTAAGTGAAACATAAAACATTATATATAGTTTAAAATAGGCACAAGAAATTTAAAAACGGTCCAAACAATGCGAAACCTTCGCGTGGTGTCATAATATATAACATAGTTAGAAGGAAAAATATCAAACTTGGTATATTGATTATGTCTCGAAAAAAACCTTCACAAAATGACCTATCTCATTCAAGGTTTTTTGGTTCTCGGTCAAATGACCAATGTTATGGCTAGAATCAAGGCATAATTTGTGATAATATGCCTATATTGTGCATACATGTGTAGCATGGGATGACGAACAATGTTGCAGGAGAAAGTTTTCTTTTTCGTCGCACCAAAAAGCCATTTTCTATTTTCCGAGTACAAAAAACGGATGGTTTTGTGAAGCAACCACCAAATGACTAATTCAAAATGCTACCACCACATTTTTACAAAATACTATACCACCTTATATGGACAATGTTCTAACAGGGGCATCTCAAACCTTTCCGTCTATCCCTGGTGAAGAAGACAAATTCCCGCTGAATCGGTAGGAAGTGGGTCAGATATGAACTATAGGTACATGATATGATGCTTATGATTTTTTACAAAAATCATTTTTTGGTTCAAAATATGATATTTTATCATAGATCCAATGCAATTTTAGTGAGGCTCGGCCCCGAGCTAAGAATCTTCATGCCCGTCATTCGACAAAGTTTGACGATAGTTTAAAACGGGCATAAAAAATTCAAAAACGATCGAAACAATGCAAAACCTTTGCATGGTATCGTATTATGTGACGTAGTTGGAAGGAAAAATATCAAACTTTCTATATTGATTATGTCTCAAAAAAACCTTCACAAAATGACCTATCTCAATCGAGGTTTTTTGGCTTTCGGGTCAAATGACCAATGTTATGGCTAGAATCAAGGCATAGTTTGTGATAATGTGCCCATATTATACATACATATGTATCATGGGATGTCAAACAATATTGTAGATGGAAGTTTTCCTTTTCCTCTACCAAAAAGCCATTTTCTATTTTCCAAGCGCAAAAAAGAGGGATTTTGTGAAGCAACTCTCAAATAGCTAATTCAAAAATGGGGGGTTTGTGATAACTTGATATGGATATGATATTTAGATTCCTTTAATTTTTCTAATCAATTTAGACATATTATTTATCGAATTCCGATTTACGGATTTAAAGATATTAATTATTCCATATTAAATAGAAAAATACAAAAAAGTAAAATTATTATATTTTTATTTGAATTCAATAGTATTTTTATTTGAATCGGTAATATTTTTACTTATTCATTATTGTGTACTTAAATAAGTGTTTGTAGTTTTAAAAACTAAAAACACGTGACATAATGATATAAGAGTTAATAGGATTAATATCATAGTATTGACCTAGGTACAAATTGCTTCGCGAAAACTGATTCGGAAGGAACTGAGAAGTTAAGCGTGCTGGAGCTGGAATAGTATTATGATGGTTGACCGAACGGGAAGTTTGATAAAGACTGCAATTTAATTAAAGATTAAATATAGTTAGGGTTAAAAATGTTCAAGTGAGAGATTAAGATTCAAACAATTGAAAGATTTAAAAAAGTAAAAAAAATAAAAAAAAATGAATTTTTTACAACCTGCCGTTATTATGCCGACGGGGCTATGCCGAGGGCAAAGCCATCAGCGTGACAAAAGGCTACGCCGAAGGCAGCCGTCGGCATAGCATACGCCAAGGGCATTTTGGCCTACGCTGACGGCTTTTAGCCCTCAGCATAGCGCGCGTCCTTTAGTGCCGCCAATGCGGGTGATGGCTGTTGCCCGTCAAAGATCCTTCTCGCTTATGAAGTTTGAAGTAACCAGGAGGGTTGATCCCTATTTGAAAAAAAATTCTTATCATAGAGAACTAATAATCTGCGGTTGCATGGTTAGGAGGGTGATTATATCTTGAGTCCACAAGGAATCAAACTCTGGGTTTGACTATGATGCACGGGTCCGCATAAAATATCCAAAATTTTAGAAAAATTAAAGCCAACTTTCAGACAGCCTATCCCAACTTCCATTTTTGGTATTTTTTAGAAGATTCAAAGCCAACTTTCATAAACCCTATCCCAACTTCCATATATTCGTTGGAAATTCCAAAAAAAATTGATAGAATCCAAAGTTTTCAAAAAATTGAATTTTCAAAAAAAAGTTTGAGGTCTTCAACTTCTATTTTTTGGGAATTTTCAAAAAAAAATCATAATCTCATATTTTAGGGATTTTGGAGCGTTCTAAATCAAATTTATTAGGAGAGGGAGAAAGCTAAGAGAGATGAGATAAGCAGGACTGCGCTGCTTCACAAAAGTGGGAAGATCCAAGAAAGAAAAGCCAATGGGTGGAGAGCATTCTCGCTTAAGAAGTTTGAAGTAACTTGAAGAATTACTCCATATTGGAAAATTTACTTTTACCTTAGAGAACCAATCTACAGGTTGGATGGTTAGGAGGGTGATTGTATCACGAGCCCATTGTGGATCAAACTGCGGGTTTGACGGTGGTGCGCGTCTGCATGTCAGTGAAAGAAGCCCAAGGTGGTGCCCTTGCTACAAGAAAAGAAGCCGTTAGCTATTCCTACACGAAATCAGACTAATCAACTTTGCTGGTTAAATCGCCCTGTGCTTTCAAAAGGCTAGCTAGGTTGGTCAATTCAAAGGCTTTTGAACTGAGCCCTCAAGATATGAAACTGCTTCACTAGTGGCGTAATGCCGTTAAAAGACCGGCTTAATCATTATTTGTAGTTGGCAAGATGGACAAGGATACGACTTTTGGCTAAGAAAGGCAAGGGGAAGGAGGAGAGGCCTAAATTAAAAAAAAAAGGTAAAGCTAATTAGAGGAGTGGCACGTCAATCTCTCTCACGCCCCACTAGCAAACAGTTTGGGATCTGATTGGAGTGAAAACACGACAAGGAAACACTGAAAATGAAGACGAGAAGGTGTTTGTTTTGTCTGCATAATAAGTCACAAATAATTAACTATTCGAATATCAGTAGGAACCATATTTATTTGTCTAGATCTGTATGTATTTAGACATGTTTAGTGTGGAGAAATATGCGGATGTAGCAAATCTGCGACATCTTTTTCAGGGTATAGGTAATTATTTTGGCTTTATGAATTTTTTCCATAATTTGTATGAGCTTTAGGTAAAAAAAAGTTTGTTCAACCATATCAGCAACGTCTCCGTTCCCCTCCCATTCCATGATCAAACTTGCATTCTCTTGAACTATGAAAACGATACCCATCCATCTGTATCAGTGTGGATATGGGAGATAAGTTTCGAGCGGAGCCTCCCGTGTCGCTCCCACGAGCGGCCGGAAAAAAAAACCCTAGCACCGCTCCAGGCCGCCGCCTCCCCCTCTCCTCCCCTTGCCGCCGCCGGGGCGCGCTGGCGGGCGAAGCCCGGCCGGCGTTGGCGTCGGCGAGGCATCTTCTCCCTTCCCAAGGTGGCGGTCCGCGCGGGCGGGCGACTATGAGCGGGGCGGCGCGCTGGTGCAGGGCGCGGTGGCGTGGGGGCGGGCATCGGCGGCGGAGGTCGCAGCGGCTCGGCTCGGCGCGGAGGGCTGCAAGGCGGCGAGGTCTGGCGTGCGTCAGGAGGCGGCGGCGTGGTGCCCTCGCGCGGGGCTGGCGCTTCCAGAGGGCGGCGGCGGTGTCTGGGCTTCGAGCGGCGCGACGTCGATCTCCGGTGCCGTGGCGGGGGGCCTGTGGCTCGGCACCAGGGGGCCTGTGGTGGCGCGCGGGGTCGCGGGCTGGTGCCAGCGGGATGGAGCCGTGAAGGTTGCCCTTGGGAAGTTTTGGCTTTCCCAGATCTGGACCCTTTTGGGCCCGATCTGGGCCTGGGACGGGCCCTTCGTGTTGCTGGCATCCTCTGGAGGCAGGGCGGTGGTTTGGGGCGTGTAGGACGGTGGTAGCGGTTGTGGCTGCGTTGTAGCAGCGTGGCGGTAGAGACTTTACGGGCCCTTGTTTGGGCCCGGCTGGGCCTGAGACCTGGTGTGTCTCTGCTGCCGCGTCCGGACAGCAATCGCCATTGGTGGTGGAGGTTGATCTCCTCCGCGTGGATGTGCCGCGCCACCATCCTATATCAACCTGTTCTACCCCCACCTTATAGGCCACGCTACGAACCTGGCACGGGGGATGCGAGTCCGGCTCGGTGGACGCCGGGGCGGCGGCCTCGGAAGGTGGACGTCGATGACTTCCCTTCGTCGGAGGTGGTTCCGGGAGGTGACGTGAGATCCCCAGACCGATGGCGGTCCGGCAGGCCCGGGGGAGCCCGGTGGTGTTGGTGCTGCTGCTTGGCAGCCGAGATTTGCCTTTGTGGCGGATCCCTCGGTGGAAGGTGGTGTAGGGCCTGGGGTGGCGGTTGAAGTGTTCGGTGGCACCCTTGCTGCAGTGTGGTGGTGGGACTTCACGAGCCTCCACGGGCTCGGCCGGGCTAGAGGGTCTGGTTTGTCTTGCCGCTACATCCGGCCGGCTATCACCTGCGGGTGGTGGAGGTAGTTCCCTCCCGCGTGCTATTGACAGGCTGACCCTCGCCGAAGGCTCTACTACCTCGGCCTACCGGCTTCACTTCGTGGCTCTCGGTGTGACGGCGGTGGCGACTTTAAGACCGGTATGGCGCGTGCTCGTGGGGGATGTGACTGGTGGAGCTTTACAAAGTGCTCAGGTGGGTGGTTCTG
This sequence comes from Avena sativa, assembly GCA_916181665.1. Classification (NCBI taxonomy): domain Eukaryota; kingdom Viridiplantae; phylum Streptophyta; class Magnoliopsida; order Poales; family Poaceae; genus Avena; species Avena sativa. The sequence goes on from OV702285.1 coordinate 21,161,931, forward strand.
GAGGGATCGGGAGAAATCCTTGTCTGTTGACACTGGCATGGTGACGCCCGAGGGTATCACCTTCCTTCCTGAAGGGTGTCGAGGGCTTCCCTCCCTCACCCCCCCGCTGCATATCGGGGGAAAACCTAGGTCCCGGCCGGATAGCAGTGTCGTCATCGTCACTCCCCTTCTTGGAGGTGTTGTTTTGGTACGCAGGCGCTTTGGACTTCGGGTGGTGTGGTGGTACTTTTCTGGAGGGCGCACCGGTTGCGAGCCGTTTTCGTTTTTTGGCACACCGCCGTTCTCGGCTTTCTTTTCTTTTTGCTTTTGGTGTTGGGCTTGGGTTCTCCCCAGCTCATTGTATCGAGTGGTGTACCTTTCTTTGGGCGTTATGCTGTCTGGCCCAGCTGCGGTCTCACATATGTGCTTTATTTATAAAGTGGGGTGAAAGCCTATTTCAAAAGATCAACGCGGATATGTTGTTTACCAACATAAAATAACTTTGTGCCAGTTTGATCCGGTGTCAACTATGAGAAGTCAATCCACAGTGGCAGATACAAAGGCTAAAAAGGGATTTTAAATACTATAAAAAAAACACGACAACGTGTTCTTGTCATTAGCAAGCATGGACGTATTTATTTATAGTAATCGGTTCTGCACATAGAGAGCCAACCCTACGCGGGCACTGCCGCTTAATTCAACCAGATCCCGTTCGTTCTCATAGTAGTAGTAGATGATGATTAGTTAATTGATTGAGTTGGACGAAGGACGCGTATAGGATCTCGCCCGCCTTATCCATCCGTCGCCTATGGATGGACGAGCTTCAGAGCTTGATTTGACTCTGCAAGAAAATTAGGAAGGCGATCGATCTGATCGTGAGTGTTAGGACAGAGATTGCTCTCTCGCTTGGGAGCGCTAGCCGACGTGCAGTTTTGCTGAATTGCGAAACGTGTGTTTTAGTAATTGTCAACGGAGAGGTAGCACGCTCGGGTACACGTACGTAGGCATGCATGCAGACTCACACGCCGGCGATCGACGTTGACAATAGTATAAAGAGGACCAAGAATAAAATAAATTACAAATAGATAATTGGACCACCTAACGACGACTACAAACAATAGGATTATAGGAGAAAATTTTGAACGAGACCATTTTACACACACAACACTCAGATTTTAATGAAAGATGACACACTCTAGAATTCAAATTTGATTGAATCGATCGGTTGCTAGGTCTTGCAGCTCCGATCGATCTCCAGGTCCGGTAGCTCCTGTATCGGGCCGTCGGCGTAGCTTTCCATTCCTGTAGTGCTGACGACAACTGGGTGGCGGTCTACTTGTATGGTACGCCACGCTTCTCTTTTGAGGCGCCGAGACGAGAGACGATCGATCGACGCATCGCGAGGCTTCAACTGTATGGACGCCCGAGGCCATGTCCACGGTTACCAAAAGTTCAATATAAAGTGATAAAAACACGTGTGTGTTTTTTTACGAAAATCTGTCAATCTATTAATAATCGTAAACAATAGTATAAAAAGGACCAAGAGTAAATTAAATTACAAATAGATCATTGGACCACCTAGCGACGACTACAAACACTAGATTTTTTTTTGAACGAGACCATTTTACACACACACACGCACTCAGAGTTTAATGAAAGATGACACACTCTAGAATTCAAATTTGATTGAATCGATCGGTTGCTAGGTCTTGCAGCTCCGATCGATCTCCAGTCCGGTAGCTCCTGATCCACCTTCGCCTTATGGTCGCCTGCATCACCACCATCTCCGGCTCCCTGCTTGATCGATCACCATGATCGATCGATCACCAGCACCTCCGCCTTCCTGCTCCTATTGCCAGTGCCTCCACCTCCCTCCTCGTTGCAAGCACATGGCACACACACCTGCGGCATACCCGACAGCTTCGGCAAGCATGCAAGCACATCCATCTCCTCTATGCTGAGGCCATGTCCGACTCTCCGCGTCGGGCAAGTGTTCTTTGTCGGTGCCCTCTCTGCGTCGGGCTGGTGAGGTGCACAGTCTGTCGGCTCCCTCTCCGCTCCGGGCTGGTGAGGTGCGCGGTTTGTGATCGCCCACTCCGTATCGGGCTGATCAGGTGCACGCTCTGACGACATCCTCTCCACATCGGGCTGGTCAGGACCTAGTTTACATGTCATGAATATGTATTTGTATTTTTAAGGGTTCATCTATTAAGAACTTGACCCTTTTCAAAAAAAATTTAAGAACTTGACTGATTTTGTCACACTTTCAAAAAATGTAACTTTGAAAAAACACGTAGCCGACTTTTAGAAAAGAAACTTTTGGAGATTTAAACTTCTTGTAAATTTAAAAAAAAATGAAATTTTGGAGAAAAAAATTGAACATTCAAACTTTCAGATAACAATGGGGATTTCAAAAAAAATCATGATTTCAAAACTTCAAAAAAAAAATTCAAACTTCTGAGCAGACAGAGAAAGTTATTAAGAGAGAGATCCTATGTAGGCCCACGATTTCACAAAACAGAGTGAATTTTGAGAAAGAAAAGCCACATGGATGGCCAGCGCTACTTTTGGTTGCATCTGCATGGAGTGCAATATTGCGCGAGAGTGGGTGTCTGGGGTAGCTCGCCATAGAGGGTGTGTTCAGTTCGGAAACAAAGTGGAATGAAATGTTATTGTTTCATTCCACTAGAATGAGTTGGTTTCATTTTTGTGTTTGGTTGGGATAAAAAAAGTGTAATGAAACGGTCCCGTTTTGTGTTCGGTTGAGGCCAAAAACTGAAATGGAATGGCTAGTATTTGGTTCAGCTCACCTCTTTGCTATGCAAGGTGTGCTTACCACAATTTATTTTCCTCACAAATTGATAGAAGAAATTGATGTAAATATTGCACAGATCTCAGCAAAAATTGATCTCACAAGTGGCTAGTATTTGGTTCAGATCACCTCTTTGCTATGCAAGGTGTGCTTACCACAATTTATTTTCCTCACAAATTGATAGAAGAAATTGATGTAAATATTGCACAGATCTCACAAGTGGAGGAGATTGAATTTTGTAAAATGTGTGGTGCAGAGAAGGAGACTATTACCAACGTTTATTCAGTGTATATGGGCTAAGTGGTTCTGGCAAGAATTGTGGAATGTCACTTCGATCAAGGTTCCTACGTTACATTCGGATTCATGGGCTAGGGACTTGATTGAAGGCGCGGTGGTGTCTAAAATGGACACTTGTGTTATTCTATGTGGATGCTGGTCAATATGGTCGGAGAGGAATGATCTCTGGCACGGGGGAGGAGGGGGGGGGGGGGGGGGTGGAAATTCTGTGTCAGAATCAGTCAGATGGGTTTTGGATACGACGTTTGATCTCGCTCAACTTGAAAAGAAAAAGGAGCCAAATCCTATCAAGACAAAACCATAGTGGTCAAAACGCTAGGAGGGAACTCTGAAGATTAATGTGGATGCATGCTACCTAGCAGAGTCTAGTCATGGAGCTACGGGCTTGGCAGTCAGAGACCACGAGGGACGCATGACCCATGGACAAGCATCGTGGTATAATAATGCTGCAAATTCCTTAATTATGGAGGCGCAAACTGTTTTTGATGGTGTTAGGTTTGCACAAGAGAGGCATTATCCATTGGTGGAGATACAGACTGATGCTATTCAGGTGATCAACCTGATGTAAGTTCCTGGTGGTGGCAGATCTGAAATTGTCAGCATTTGCCAGGAAATCAAGGAGCTTAGTGGTTTATTTGCTAGCATAAAATTTTCGTTTGTTCCTAGACTTGCTAATGAGGTAGCCCATGCTTGTGCTAAGATGGCTAGTTATGATAAAAGTAGGTGGTTGTGGGTTTACTACATACCGCAGTTCCTAGGATCCATCTTAGCTAGAGATTGTAATCCCACTGGTTGATGAAATGAAGCTCCTTAATTCGCAAAAAAAGTAACTAGGAGGACTGCTTCATATTTGGAAAAAAACTTATCTTAGAGAACCAATAATCCGTGGTTACATGGTTAGGAGAGTGATTGTATCTCGATCCCACAAGGGATCAAACTCCGGGTTTGACGGCGGTGCGCGGGTCTGCATGAGAGATCCAAAGTTTTAGAAAAGTTAAAGCCAAGTGTCAAACAGCCTATCCCAACTTCCATTTTTTTGTAATTTTTTGAAAATTCAAAGCCAACTTTCAGAAAGCCTATCTCAACTTTCATATATTCACACCCTTGGAAATTCCAAACTTTTTGGTAGAATCCAAAGTTTTCAAAAATTTGAATTTTCGAAAATATAAACTTTGAGATCTTCAAACTTCCACTTTTTAGGAATTTTCAAAAAATCGTAATCTCATATTATAAGGATTTCATATTTATTAGGAGAAAGAGAATGCTAAGGGAGATGGCATATACAGGGCCACGTTGCTTCACAAAAGAGGGAGGATCCAAGAAATAAAAGCCACACGTGTGGAGCCCACCACTCCGAGTGACGGTGGTCGAACCTTTTCGCTTAAGAAGTTTGAATTAACTAGGAGAATTATTCCATATATATTTGAAATTTCTTCTTATCTTAGACAATCAATCTACGGTTTGATGGTTAGGAGGATGATTGTATCTCGAGCCCACTAGGAATCAAACTGCGGGTTTGACGGTGGTGCGCGTGTCTGCATGTGCGTCCACGTTGTACTTGACGTTTGTCAAAAAAAGCCCGTGGTGGTTCCCTTGTTAAAAGAAAATTGTTACACGAAATCAAACTAATCAGCTTTGCTGGTTAAAATCGCCCCGCGCTTTCAAAAGGCTAGCTAGGTTGGTCAATTCAAAGGCTTTCGAACTGAGCCCCGAAGATATGAAACTGCTTCACTAGTGGCGTAATGCCGTTAAAAGACCGGCTTAATCATTATTTGTAGTTGGCAAGATGGACTAGGATACGACTTTTTGGCTAAGAAAGGCAAGGCGAGGCCTGAATAAAAAAAGGTAGAGCTAATTAGAGGAGTGGCACGTCAATCTCTCTCACGCCCCACTAGTAAACAGTTTGGGATTTGATTGGAGTTGGAGTGAAAACACGACGACAAGGAAACACTGAAAATGAAGATGATAAGGTGTTTCTTTGTTTTGTGTGCATAAGTCACGAATAATTAACTGTTCGAATATCCGCAGGAAACATATTTATTTGTTTAGATCTGTATCAGCGCGCGGATATGCTGTTAACCCGAACATAAAATAACTTTGCGCGGATATGTTGATCCGGTGTCAACTGTGAGAAGTCAATCCACAGTGGCAGATACAAAGGCTAAAAAGGGATTTTAAATATATATAAAAAACACGACAACGATTCCGTGTTCTTGTCATTAGCAAGATCAAACGCATTTATAGTAATCTATTCTGCACATAGAGAGCCAACCCCTACGTTAATTCAACTAGATCCCGTTCGTTGTCAGAGTAGTAGAAGTAGATTAGTAGTATATTGATTGAGTTGGACGAAGGACGCGTATAGGATCTCGCCCGTCTTATCCATCCATCGCCTATGGTTGAACGAGCTTGAGAAGAACTTGATTTGATTGATGACTCTGGAAGAAAATTAGGAAGGCGAGATCTGAGTGTTGAACAGGGTGATTGCTGGCTTGGGTGATTTGACTTGGTGCTCAATTATACGAACCTGAGCCTCTGCTCTCTGCTGCGAAACGTGTGTGTTTTAGTATCTGTCAACGCAGGGGTAGCACGCTCGGGTACACGTGGGACGTTGCCGCGTACGGCCCGCCCGCCGGCGTACCTACACACACTCGGGCTGACCACTGACGTACGCCGCCGCACCTGCCACCATAAGTGTTGGCGGTCTACTTGTATGGTACGTCACGCTAGCTTCTCTTTTGCCTGCGGCGCGCCGGCGCGGAGAAGAGAGAGAGATAGATAGATGATGATCAATCGAGTGACGCATCGCGAGGCATCTACTGTAGTATAGGCCAAGTCCCCCCGGTTACCACAGGATCGATGAAGTGGTAAACTACAGGGAGAAATATTTTTGAACTGAGTCCGTTTTACATACTCATCCATCCGAGATTCGGAAATTTTTCTCGAAACCGGCTTTCACTCGATTAATATAGCAACCACACGATATAACTCTGAGACTTCGCTGGGGCAAAATAAAGCAGCACAAAAAAAAAAGCTAAAAAAAGAAAAAGAGAGAAAAATAACACGAAACAATGCCGACACTAGCGGATCGACTAAAATGAGGATGATACGCAACAGTTGCGGCCTCCGGAGTATTCCCCACCACGATTGTAACATTCCGAATCGCCGTGCACCTCCAAAGGAAAGTGAATCTCCTGCCCGGACTTGTCCTTAGATTCCCCCATACGCTAGGAGAGTCGGAAGGAGGTACACCCGAGGCTCTTCAGGAAGGAACGGAGACACTCGCAAGCGTGCCGCGTCGGTGCCAAGACGGCAAGGATTTCTCCCGACCCCAATAAACCACATCTCTGTATGATCTGTAGTGCTCCACCAATCTTGCCACCCGCCAACATATGTCACCATGGTTTAGCCATCACCCCTGTCGTCTCACCGTGGCACATGTTTGTGAGGCCGACAAGACCGAGAAGGAAGAATCCCTATGAGGGACAGTAGAACGGTAGCATGCTGGAGGGAACGGCCTCATCCGCCTGGGCGGTAGCCGACTACGTATAGCACCAGGAACAAACCAGACTCACCTAGGCCCGACCCCGCTCGGAAATAGGCCTGACTGCAGCTGGCACGCCCCTGTCGTCGCCATTCCAACACGAACAACCCGCTCATCTATCCGCCGAAGGAATCATCACCGCGTCTAAGGCCCGCCCTGACCCAGATTGGGCCAACCGGCCCAGACGCCGCTGGCCGCACACCAGGCAGCCTCGCGGGATCCCTTGGACTACCATGCATGACCCATGCCGCCAAGGGGCAGATCCCACGCCACCGTGGTCACACCTCATTGTTATTTACAGGCTATGATTTCGTATATGTTAGTTTTTGGCTGTCTTCAGAAAAATACAAGATTATGTCTTGCAAGAAGAAAGAGTTTAAAGACCTCAAAGATATGCAGGTTTCTTTGAGAGTTTTGTGATTGTTGGAGTCGTCTTGTGTATTCCTACAATATACTATTTACTACTATGAATATATCATGGAATTAATTGTAAAAATAAACAGTTTGGGATTCGATCTGAGTGAAAACACGACAGGAAAATAAAAGGTGTTTTTCTCTGCGTAAGTCACAACATCTACGGATCGATATGTCGTACTACGGTAGCATTTAGCTTTGTGATTTTTCTTTCCATGATTTGGATGAGTTTTAGGTTTTTTTTTTCTTTAGCCATACTGGCTCCCCTCCCATGCCTGATAACTTGCATTTTCTTGAATATAATGAAAATGATACCCCACCGATCTGTTAACTGGTGTGCATGGAATTTGTGTAATTCTGATATCTTAGGCTGGTCATGGTGGGGAGTAACTTAGAGTAGTAACATGCATATGTTACTAGTCTAAATTACTATTTTCATAGTGCAAAATAACATAGATATGGTATCACGCAATATCTTATTTATTACAATGTAGACTCATTTTGTCTTGAAATGTGTGATGTTATGGTAACATAGCTTGTTACCACTAGATTCTCTTTCATCATTTAATTACATGTCATGTCATCTAAATGTCTAGTTGGAAGACATGTAAAAGACTATGTTAATACTACTCCGTTTCGGTTTACAAGTCCTACGCGTATATCTAGGTTATCAATTTGACCTATATAATTTAAATTATATAATATAAAAATTATATCATTAGAAAATACAAAGTCTAAAGTTTTCGGTGATATATTTTTTGTAATATATACATCATACTAAGTTGCTCAATTTGACAACATAGAACTACGTGCAGGACTTGTAAACCGAAACGGAGGGAGTACCTAAGTTACTTTCACTATAAATAGCCTTACGCTCGCTTTAGACATCTTTTTAAAGAAAATATATTTAGACATCTTTTAGTGGTAGATTTGAAGTGAATTTTTTCAAATCTATACACTAAAATGGATCTAAATGCATTATCTAAAACATCTTATATTACGAAACGGAGAACGAGTAGTAGTTAACCACATATAATATACGGAGAATTGCTAGCTTGTAGAGATAGCCAACCCCCTACGGTCGCGCGCACTGCTGCTTTAGTTAGATCCCATCATCAGAATATACTACTAGTAATCAAATTGAGTTGGACGCGTACGTACAGGATCTTGCCCGCCTCGTCGATCCATATCCATCGCGCACGTCGAGACTGCGACGGACGCTTTTGCTTCCATCGAACGTCAGAGCGAGCTCTTGTTTTGACTCTGAGAAAAAAGAGTAAGCTGATCCGAGAGTGTTCAACAAAGATCGCACGCTTGCGAACTGATCATGAAGTGCTGTTTTGCTGAATCGCTTTGACTGCAACTCCTGCGCGCGGGGAGTCTCCGCGTAGATCGGCGCGGAGCCACTCCTGCCCTGCCCTGCACTGCCTCCCTGGGTTTGCATGATTGCTGCGTCATCCATGACTGATTGGGTGATTTGACTTCGTGCTTAATTAATTAGATGAACCTCTGCGCTGCTATCCTCCGAAGAGGCAGGCAAAGGTCATCGCTACCGGTAGCCTTTGCTGCTGACTCCGGGTGTTCCATCCTTGCGAAACGTGTGAGGTGTGACCTCTGTGTCAACGCAGAGGCCGCACGCTCGAGCACACGTGGGCATGCAGCCCCCTGAGGCGCCGGCGCAGTTGCCGCGTACGGCCGGCCGGCGTGCCTGCACTTGGGCTGACGCGCACGCTTCCCTTTTGCGGCGCCAAGACGTACGGGGAGATCCATCGACGCACCGCGATCGATCGAGGCTTCAGCTCTATGCACGGACGACCGGGCCATGTCATCGGCTAACACGGGAGGATAAACCCATCGGTTTTCTGGTTTATGTAATTTTCTCGCGGACAGTGCTAGGCGTCTCCGGGATGGAAATGCCCGGCCCCAGCCGTATGATCATGACAGATTGACGGTGAGATCTGATTTTCGTTATTTTATCATGTGTTTAACGGTCTCGTTTTTGCTAGTATAAATAGTCTCGATCGGTTTGGTTCAGAAAAAATATAAAAATAGATTAGACCTCGCCGAAAATCTCGCCGGCGACCGTGTACCAAAAAAATTGAGCTAATGTAGCAAAATCGACGTCGTCGGAGACTTTCGCAGGAGACTTCGCCGGAAAACTTGTAACAAAATCTTTACATATAGCAGCACCCTCCATCTTCTGCACCCGACTGCAAGAGAAGGGGAGGGGAAAGACGGCGGCACCATGGCAGCTTGACTAGGAGAGATGGCATGGTGACTCGGGGGAGAGCCATGGCGTCGCCCACCATCACGGGGAAGTTGCGGACGAGGAGACGGCGGTGTCTCTGCCTGTCCCCGTCAGGATGAGTAACGGCTCCCGCTGTGTCAGGAGATCGAATAGATAAGGAGAAGAAAAGGTTTGGGGCGCGACCTGATGACGCTTAGTTGATGTAGGAACGCTTCGTTGGAAACCCCAAGAGCAAGGTATGAAACAGCACAGCAACAAGTTTTCCCTCAGTGAAAAACCGAGGTTATCGAACCAGTAGGAGAAAGGAAACGTCGCACGGATGTTGCAAGAAACGCGGAGACCTGCATAACACAAACTCAAGACTTTGCCCCAACGAATCAGTGAGGTTGTCAAACTCACCAGTTTGCTGTAACAAAGGATTAAACATATAATGTGGAAGGTAATGGTTTGCAGCAAGTAAACAAGTAACAGTGAAAGATGTATCAGTGGTAAAGATTGGACCGGGGTCCATAGTTCACTAGAGGTGCTCTCCTTAGATAAACAACATGGCATGAAGGGTAAAAAAAATTACAGCAGGGCAATTGACAGAAACTGAGCAAGGCATAACAATGCAATACTAGACAAAGAGATCCTATGAGATCGACTGGGCAATACAACAAGATACATAGACCACAATCTAACTGCATCTATGACTAGAAGTCCACCTTCAGGTTACCATTCGAACCCCCTCCAGTATTAAGTTACAAGCGACAGACAACTGCTTTAAGCAAAGTGTGTAAGGTAAACAATCCACTTGTTTTATGAACAAGAGACCGGTGTTTTCTCCCTAGTAGCAACAACACATCTACAACCGAAGAGATTTCTGTCACTTCCCTTGGAAACTAGAGGCATGAAACCACCATCGAGCATAAAACCCCCTCTTGGAGTCACTAGCAACTACTTGACCAAGATAGCTACTAACAACGGACAATACAGACATGATAGAATCTTAAAGACAAAACCATTAATCAATCTGACAGAGTAATCTCAATATCCATCGGATCCCTGCAAACACAACATGCATGATTACAAATAGATTAGATCTTGATCATGAACGGAGCTCACAAGGTCTATACATGAAAGCACAAGGAGGAGATACAACCATATAGATACTACATGGACCCATAGTCCAAGGTGGAACTACTCACGCATCATACTGGAGAGAAGGCCTCCAGAATGATCTCCCCTCCGGCAGGATGCCAGAAAGAACTTCAGATCCCCCCGATCTAGGGACGATGGTGGTGGCGGCTATAGAAGGTTTCGTGGAGTTTTGATCGGGTACTTAGGGTTTATGCATCGGGGGCTTCTTATAGGCGAAGAGGCGAGGCCGGGATGCGACCAGGGGGGCCACACCCTGCCCAGGCGCGGGGCAGGGCCCACCCGCACCTAGGGGGGTTGGCCACTGTAACACCCTCAGAATCGACCCTATGCAAGTTTTAGCGGAACTCGCCAAACCCGCATAGAAACGATTCAAAGGTGCCCACCAGGCACTTTCGTGCGGATGGAAAACGAAGTAATAACATTACACAACAGTCCTCGATGGGACCCACAGCACAGATATATATAACAGCGACTCAATGAGTCAAGAATACAGATATAATATACAAAGATCCAAATCACCTTGAAAATGACAGGGCGTCCGACTACGGACAAGATGCAAATGGGGCTAAGAGCCCTAAAGAATAACCAATGGCGTCCATAACCCTGCCCAGGCCAAGCCGGAAGGGTAACCCTGCTAACGACGTCGATCTCAAAACCTGCTCAAACAAAAGGGGTGCCGACGAAGGGCAAGGAAAAAGAGGAGCGTCAGTACTGAGGCCAGTACACGGCGAGTCTAGAATTCGGCGGTCCTCGCCTACAAAGGGATGGTGGACTGAAGCGGCAGCGGCAGCATGCACTAACAACCTATAGAGACTCGATACAACTGGCGGCAATCAGAGAGGGGTGAGAAAGACCTATTCGGAACCAACCTGATACTACCACCAATCAAACCCATCCTGGCGTTTCCCCCTCGACACCGATCGAGGAAGTCAACCGAGGAACTCACACAGTTGACAGTTTTATTTATTCAGTTATCGTTGCAGCAATTACTAGTCAGGTATAGATAATCATCCTGATAAAATAAGCAGTAGGCACTTTTAGTTAATCATTCCGTTATAGTGGCAGCAATTACTGATCAGATACAGATAACATGAGATAACCCAAAACCCAGCAGTTGTTGGTACTTTTATTCAGCCATTCCGTTGTAGTTGCAATACTTACTAGTTAGGTACAATGGTCGCAAGCGACACTCCAAACAAGCAATGGTGGGCAGTATTATTTAGCCATTCCATTATAGTGAAGCTGTTTACTAGTCATTATAAAGTCAAATTTATAGCAATAAACTTTAGTTATGCTTGTCTATGGTCGAGAAACTGTGCTCCAAGTCGTCCATATCCGCGGACACGGCTTTCAGAAAGTTTTACCCGGCCGGGGTGCACCAATAGCAACACACGCTCGATCAACCTCGGAAAAACCAAATCAAAACCCAACGAGGCTTTCACGACTGAACAATCACAGGATTCAGAAATATTTCAGGGGGCCACCCCATTGAGTAGACCCGCAACGAAGTAAGCAAGCTTCGAGACGGACTCAAGGTTAGCGCCAATGGCTGTAAGCGACTGGGAACCCGAAAACTCGGGGTGTCGATACCGCGTAATCACTCCGCTTACCTAAACAGTACAGTGTGCTATCTGTCGCACAATTTAAATACATAAGTAGCATGGCATAAGTACAGGATCGTAAATAAAACCTCAAACTAGTTGTGGCCCCAAGAAATAAGACTGAATCAAGCTCTGGCTCAGGGGGGTCCCATATACCTCCCGGATGTGGATAGCGCGATAAATCAAGGAACAGGTTTCAAGTACTCGGGGTCCTACGGGACACAAGTGGGCGTTCGGAAACCAAATATTTTCTATCACCCACCGATGCCTCTGCTTATTTCAATTTTAGTTGTTAAACAGGAATTAAAGTGAACGATAAGTAAAACTATGATCATCTCCAACAACAACATGCGACAATACGTCAACAACTGTGGCATATGACGACGCACAACAGCACTTGAGCAAGCGACTACGACACGCAAGTCCCACTATCTACCAAACAACAGGTAATAGGATGTGTCCAAGGCAATATAGGGCTGCACGGTATATCACAGGTACGGAAACTAAAGCATCGCAACACAGATAGCAATAGATCAACAGGAGGGAATAAATACTATAAAAGTAAGATAGGTAGAAAGGGGGAGATGCTCGCCTGAAAAACATTGCCGGAGTTTTATCTGAAGATCGGGTCGACACTCGCATCAACTCAACGGCCTTATCCGCGAAGAAGCAAAACACTAGAATAAACACCGGATGCACTATTTAATATAACGGCAGAAGATCGGGCATGATGCATGTATGATGTATGACATGGCAAGATGCGATGCAATTGGGCAATATCAAGTGGAATCGGGGTCCCGACAATTAATTAGGTGGTTCATGTTGTTTAGCTACCCCGTAATTTAAATGTTGTCTTAACATGGCAGAAGATAGAACCGGGTTCGCTACACAAATTTAAATGAGGCCAATATGAGACTAGATTTGCCCGCATATGGCCCCATATTTAATTATTAGGTGAATCGGCATAAGGCCCCCAAACCACACAAATATGCATGCAAGTATGACAATTAATATGCATCAAGTTGTTATTACTTTTATAAAATAGGGCTCGAGAAAAGGGGTCACCCATTAGAGGGTCTCGACGAACTTGGGGTTCCGGGGTTCGGGGTCCGGTCTCGGGGCTCGATGGATCTGGGGTTCGGGGTTCGACGGAAGCGTTCTCGGATGTCGGAGGTAGGTCTGGGCGTATCCGGGGTCTTCGGGTCATGTTGTCGGTCATGGCGTTCGGGACGAAGCACTTGTCGCGTCGGGGTCTCGGTGTCCGGGGTGAAGAACTTGGCGTTCCGATAGCAGATCTTGGCGTTCGGGTAGACGAACTTGGCGTCCGCGAGGAAGTACTTGGCGTCCGAGGGTTCGGTCTCGATGGGGTCGGTCTTCGGACACGAGGCTTCAGGGTTCGAACATCGGGTCCATGTCGGCGATCTTGTGGTTTCATGACGGAGACCTCCGGGTTTGGTTCGCGGTTCCTCGTCGACGGTTCGGGGTCATGGTACCCGGAGAAGATCTTGTCGATGAGACGACCTTGGCACTCGGGTTCCGTCTTCGGTTCCGCTAAGAAGATCTTGTCGGTGAGGGAGTTCTTGTGGGGTTCCGGTTTCTTCGGACAACGACGCGGACTCGGGTACCTTGTGACCACCTACAAGCTTATCAACACCTGATGCAACACATGAACAAAGGCGTGGACAAACAGCCACTGTGCACGCGCGCTTGAACAGAAGAGGCAGGCACTGGCGAGCTTGCACGGGGATCCACGGAGAGCCAAACAGAGGGGGGCGCGCTGTCCCTGCAGAGGAAGGCCGGCAGGGTCGCAGGAGGGCACGAGGGTGCTGGTGGCCGGAGGGTGCTGGCGGGGACCCTGGCGACAGCGAGGCGAGGAGGGAGCCGGGGCCGGGGGAGAAGGGGCGGCGGCGCGCGCGCCGGAGGCCAGGACGTCGCTGGGGGGCGGGGCCTGCTGGGGAGGCGGCGGTGGAGCTGCGGTGAAGAGGGGGAGGAGGCGAGGCCGCGGAGGGGGTCGGGAGGAGGCCGTCGCGCGCGGAGGAGAGGCGGGCTCGGCGGAGCCTGGCGGTGGGTGCGCGCGGGGGTCGTCGGGGCGGGGCCGGCGACGGGCTAGGGGAGGGGAGAGGGAGCGCGTGAGCGGGGAGGGCGCGACGGCGCGGGTGGAGGCGAGCGCCGGCGCGGCGGCGAGGGCGGGGCAGAGCGGGGTCGGGCCAGGAGGGGGTGAAGGAGGAAGAAGGCGCGGGGAGGGAGGAAGATGGTGGTGGTGGGCCACGGTGTGGGCCAGACGCGGGTAGAGAGGAATTTGCTGGCAGGAGGTGGGCGCGGGCCCAGGGTGGCAGAGAGAGGGTAGGGAGAGGTGCAAGGTGGAAGTTGGGGTGGGGCTGTGTGGTGGGGAGGGTGTGCGTGGCGTGTGTGCTGTGTGTTGGTGAGGGAGAGTGGTGTGGGTGGGGAGGTGGGATGATGTGGCGGAGCGTGAGAGGTGGGGGGAGAGAGGAGGGGTGAGGTGGCGCGAGGCTATTGGGGGGAGTGAGGTGGAGGGTTGGGCTGGGTAGGTAGTTTGGTGAACTTAGGATTTAGAGGGGCGGTTAGGTGGACCGATTTATAATTCCGGGGGTGGTCGTTCGGGTCAATCGGCCCGTTCGACTGCCCCCACTAAAATAATTAATTCTTTTATTTATTCCAACAAGCCTTTTGCAAACTAATAGCAGACAAAGTAAAATATTCCGGCGACCCGGTTTTGATATTTGAATAAAGATGGGGCGTTTTAGAAAACAAAACGGGCTTTGCGAAAATAGTTTTTGACAAACAATGCATGATGATGATGATGCAATGTACAAATTCAACGCGATTTTCTAGTAGTGGTTTTGCGGGATGCCACAATTCGACACCACTAACAAGGGAGCTCGCCCTCGAGATCCGCCTCATGGTACCGGAAGGAAGGGTCGGCGATCTGCGTCTTCTCGCTTCGGGTAGATCCTCGCGACACCACTAACAAGAGGTCGTTGTCCGTGATCGTCGAGAGAACACTCCGGGAACAAAAGGGCGTAGGTAGAGGTATCACAAATAAAGCCACCCCTAACTTCCGCGGACGGAGTAAAACTGCTGGATCCACTGATTCAATGTACAAGAGCGAATGATAAGAGTAGTGGTATGGTAGCTACTCCATCCCGCACTCGAACCATTACTCTGCACACAAATAGGCGGATTATTCAACCAACTCTCGGAATTAGACTGAAGATCTCGACAAGCGAGGGTCGGAACAAGGAAGTGATGCAGACTCTGCATCGGATCTAGCGTAGATGATGTCGTCGCGTCGGAAAACACCGGAAGGCACAAACAAGGAACAAAGAATGGTACCACAGCAGACGGATTCCTCAGGCAGCTTGAACACCGGATGGTAGAACGCCGTTATCAAAGGAGGAAGCGAAACCCTAAAGGTGCGACGGAAACCCAACCACGAGAATTCCTGGACTCAAAGAAATAGACGAGAGCGGATTCAAAACACGTCGAGATAAGAGGAGAACAGCAGAGGGGTAAGGAGTAAAACCAGACCTAATCAGATCTATCCAACCGATTTTGCAAAAATAGTTTTGACACTCTACTTCGGCCGTTAGCTAGGTTATCCTACAGGCTGGACTTGTGGGGTATCGCAACTGCTGAGCTCTGATACCACTCTGTAACACCCTCAGAATCGACCCTATGCAAGTTTTAGCGGAACTCGCCAAACCCGCATAGAAACGATTCAAAGGTGCCCACCAGGCACTTTCGTGCGGGTGGAAAACGAAGTAATAACATTACACAACAGTCCTCGATGGGACCCATAGCACAGATATATATAACAGCGACTCAATGAGTCAAGAATACAGATATAATATACAAAGATCCAAATCACCTTGAAAATGACAGGGCGTCCGACTACGGACAAGATGCAAATGGGGCTAAGAGCCCTAAAGAATAACCAATGGCGTCCATAACCCTGCCCAGGCCAAGCCGGAAGGGTAACCCTGCTAACGACGTCGATCTCAAAACCTGCTCAAACAAAAGGGGTGCCGACGAAGGGCAAAGGAAAAAGAGGAGCGTCAGTACTGAGGCCAGTACACGGCGAGTCTAGAATTCGGCGGTCCTCGCCTACAAAGGGATGGTGGACTGAAGCGGCAGCGGCAGCATGCACTAACAACCTATAGAGACTCGATACAACTGGCGGCAATCAGAGAGGGGTGAGAAAGACCTATTCGGAACCAACCTGATACTACCACCAATCAAACCCATCCTGGCGTTTCCCCCTCGACACCGATCGAGGAAGTCAACCGAGGAACTCACACAGTTGGCAGTTTTATTTATTCAGTTATCGTTGCAGCAATTACTAGTCAGGTATAGATAATCATCCTGATAAAATAAGCAGTAGGCACTTTTAGTTAATCATTCCGTTATAGTGGCAGCAATTACTGATCAGATACAGATAACATGAGATAACCCAAAACCCAGCAGTTGTTGGTACTTTTATTCAGCCATTCCGTTGTAGTTGCAATACTTACTAGTCAGGTACAATGGTCGCAAGCGACACTCCAAACAAGCAATGGTGGGCAGTATTATTTAGCCATTCCATTATAGTGAAGCTGTTTACTAGTCATTATAAAGTCAAATTTATAGCAATAAACTTTAGTTATGCTTGTCTATGGTCGAGAAACTGTGCTCCAAGTCGTCCATATCCGCGGACACGGCTTTCAGAAAGTTTTACCCGGCCGGGGTGCACCAATAGCAACACACGCTCGATCAACCTCGGAAAAACCAAATCAAAACCCAACGAGGCTTTCACGACTGAACAATCACAGGATTCAGAAATATTTCAGGGGGCCACCCCATTGAGTAGACCCACAACGAAGTAAGCAAGCTTCGAGACGGACTCAAGGTTAGCGCCAATGGCTGTAAGCGACTGGGAACCCGAAAACTCGGGGTGTCGATACCGCGTAATCACTCCGCTTACCTAAACAGTACAGTGTGCTATCTGTCGCACAATTTAAATACATAAGTAGCATGACATAAGTACAGGATCGTAAATAAAACCTCAAACTAGTTGTGGCCCCAAGAAATAAGACTGAATCAAGCTCTGGCTCAGGGGGGTCCCATATACCTCCCGGATGTGGATAGCGCGATAAATCAAGGAACAGGTTTCAAGTACTCGGGGTCCTACGGGACACAAGTGGGCGTTCGGAAACCAAATATTTTCTATCACCCACCGATGCCTCTGCTTATTTCAATTTTAGTTGTTAAACAGGAATTAAAGTGAACGATAAGTAAAACTATGATCATCTCCAACAACAACATGCGGCAATACGTCAACAACTGTGGCATATGACGACGCACAACAGCACTTGAGCAAGCGACTACGACACGCAAGTCCCACTATCTACCAAACAACAGGTAATAGGATGTGTCCAAGGCAATATAGGGCTGCACGGTATATCACAGGTACGGAAACTAAAGCATCGCAACATAGATAGCAATAGATCAACAGGAGGGAATAAATACTATAAAAGTAAGATAGGTAGAAAGGGGAGATGCTCGCCTGAAAAACATTGCCGAAGTTTTATCCGAAGATCGGGTCGACACTCGCATCAACTCAACGGCCTTATCCGCGAAGAAGCAAAACACTAGAATAAACACCGGATGCACTATTTAATATAACGGCAGAAGATCGGGCATGATGCATGTATGATGTATGACATGGCAAGATGCGATGCAATTGGGCAATATCAAGTGGAATCGGGGTCCCGACAATTAATTAGGTGGTTCATGTTGTTTAGCTACCCCGCAATTTAAATGTTGTCTTAACATGGCAGAAGATAGAACCGGGTTCGCTACACAAATTTAAATGAGGCCAATATGAGACTAGATTTGCCCGCATATGGCCCCATATTTAATTATTAGGTGAATCGGCATAAGGCCCCCAAACCACACAAATATGCATGCAAGTATGGCAATTAATATGCATCAAGTTGTTATTACTTTTATAAAATAGGGCTCCAATTGGATGTCGGTGTCTCTTAAGTGTGTCACCCTACGGTTCATGAATAATGCGGACATGATCGAGACCCCTCTCGGATCAATAATCAGAAGCGGGATCTGGAGACCCATACTGACTCCCACACATTCAACGATGACTTTCTTGTGATCGTCGGAACCTTTTACGCTAGTATCTTAATCCCTTTGTTTCGCGATATATTACATGTCCGAGATTCGATCATCGGTATCTCCATACCTAGTTTGATCTCGTTACTGACATGCACTCTTTTCTCGTTCCCGTGATATAACATTCTAGTGATCAAATCACTTGCTTGCAAGCTAATCAATGTGATATCACCGAGAGGGCCCAGAGTATATCTATCCGTCATCGGGATGAACAAATTCCACTCTCGATCCATGAGCCTCAACATAACACTTTATTAGTTCTGAATCCATCTTTATAATCACCCTATTACGTGTGACGTTTGATGTTATCAAGAAACTCTTCCGGTGTTAGTGATTGACATGATCTCATGGTCTAAGGATTAGGATCACTTCGTAAGTTGTTATAGCAATATAAACTCAATAACTTTGATCGTAATGCTATACTTCGGATGAATTTTCATCACACCATTACACTAATGTTGTGACCCCGTTATTAACAACATCCAATGTCCATGATCAGGAAACCTTGATCATCTTGTTAATCAACGAGCTAGTTTATGAGAGAGGCATGACTAGGAACTTTCTGTTTGTTTATTAAACACACATGTATTAACGTTTCCGTATTAATACAATTATAGCATGCAAAATAAACATTTATCATAAACAAGGAATACGATAATAACCACTTTATTATTGCCTCTCGGGCATATTCCCTTCAGTCTCCCACTTGCACTAGAGACAATAATCTAGTTTGAAAACTCTGCGTATTGAACACCTATGGCTTTCTGGTGTTCCATATATGCAATTGCAAGTGGTTAACATAATCTACGGATCTGACGCTTCAGGTCCGCGTGTATTTGCATGTCTTTGCGTCTTCACGCATCACTCATTCTCCAATGAGATGGCATTGTATAAATTTGGTCTTTCGGTGAGACCTTTAGTTCCTTGGGGTTAAATCATGTCGATACTATTGTCATACAATATATCTTTAGTGTTAGCCCGTTGCGAACCACATCTTAGTTTGATAACAAACTTCTTGACACAAATTCTCTCCTTTGCTGCTACTATAGCAGTCATATACTTAGCCTTTTTTTTGTAGTATTCGTCACAATGTCTCAACTATGGATTTCATCCAAATCCATCATGGAATCTCCTTTCCATTACATTGTGCCACCCATAGTTTAAATTGAGATAAACTTAATTTGTATATTGTGACAAAACTACTATCAATGTAACGTCTTACAATGAACTATTTGTAATTGTTTGTCACCTCTACACAAATATATTCTTAGTTCTTCCAAAATATCATAAGAATATCCTCACTATCGTCCAATGATCATTTTATGATTCATTCTGGTATATGCTCATAACACTTAGAGCATAGGACATATCTGGATGTGTACATATAATGGTATGATTGATCAAGACATTCTTGTGATTTTACTCATCAAGTGTCAAAGCACTTGAATCTTGTTTCACTTATCAAGTGTCGATACACTTGAATCTTGATTCAATTCCTTTCCATGCGACAAGAACCGTTTCTTGTTGATTCTATATTGAACTCCTTCAATATGTCATATATGTACGTTTGGAACAACCATATTGGCGTTACAGTCTATCCACTATAGACATTCACGCTAAATATTCGGGTTTTGCCTAAGTATTTCATCGAAATGAAATTCTTAACCTTTGTCAATAAAATATACATCATTTCTAATCAACAAGATGTCCTCCACATAATGTATTAGAAATATGTCTTAGCGCTCCCACTTAATTTCTTGCAAATGCAAGCATCTTCATCGTCTCCTGATGAAAACTCTTTTTCATCACGGTGAAGATTCCAACTCCGCGATGCTTACTTCAACCATTGAAGTTTGCATGCCCTTTTTAGCATCCTTTGAATTAACAAAACCCTTTGGATCGTGTCATGTACACGTCTTAGGTAACCATTCTATTAGAAGAACTTTGTTTTGTTTATTCATCTACCATATACCAAATTATACGTAGTGGTTGCTACTTTAATCCGTCCAGACTAAATATCGCTATGAAAGATCAATCTTGTCATAGTCAACTCCTTGAATATTATCGTAAAATATTTTACGACATGTCGACTATTTCATAGATGTGAAACATCCATGTCTGTTACTTTATAGATCCAAATACGACCGATAGGTTTTTACACCTTTCCGGAGGGTCTTCCAAGTTCAAAACTTGATTTCTCGTGTATGGAACTATCACGGATTTTATGGCTTCAAGCCATTTGACGGAGTCAGGGCCCATCATCGCTTCTTTGCATATAGTCGGTTCATCATTGTCAAACAATAATGATTTACTCTCAAATCTTAGTATTTGATTGTTTATTCGACCGACTTGGTTCAATAGGAACTTAGATCTCCGTGACCGCAACATTTGAGGCACGTAATCCATGAGCATTCTGGCTGCCTCCGGAACATTTTCCGGCGCTGCGCAACTCAGCATATTTAAGGTTCGTTAACCTTATCAAAGTTCTATTGTCCTCCCACTTAACTTTTACGAAAAAATTCCTTTTTCAAGAAACTTCACGTTTCAAGCGACAAACCCTTTTGTCCTTGGTGTTATGGAGGAATAACCAATTGTTATTCGAAATAACCTACAAAGACATGCTCATCCGACTTTGGTTGTAAACATCTTACTTATGTTTAGCATACCAAAATTTAAGAAATGAGAACTTGGGTTTTACCCCAAACCATAACTTCCATGGTGTCATTTCACCGGATCAAGATGGAGCTCTTTTCAGTGTAAAAGCGGTAGTCTCTAAAGCTTTAATCTTTTAAAACATAATGGCAGTTTTATAAATAACACCTTTGATCCAACCATGTCAAACAAGGTTTCCTTACAAATCTCAAAACATTCCATATTCCTATGGTGTTTCAGGAGATGTAAATCTAGGTGTTTTGCTAAAATTGTAACTCAAATAAATCCCTTTTATGATAAAATCATAATTCATTTATTTTTTTTGTTACACTTGTAACTCAAATAAATCCCTTTATGATCAAATCATAATTCATTTATTTTTCTTGTCACAATGATTTTCACTTCATCTTGAAAGTCTTTGAACATTTTCAAATATTTCACACTTCTTTCTCATTAAGTGAATTATTCACTCAATTTCCGGAGAAAGTATATGAAGTTGAAACCCATCGCTTACGACTACACATAATGGACTACATACATCGATATGTATAAATTCCAATATTTTAGTCGTTCGTTCTTCTTTGGCCTTTGAACGAAGTTTTAATTATCCCGAGGAAAGTCTCACAAGCGTCACTTGATCAAATCAAAGACTCCAAAAATCCATGAAAATGGAGATTCTTCATGTTTCTTTCCAATATAATTTAAATGGCGATGTCACTTCGTAAGTCATCTTTCAATCATTTGTCTTGCGACATTTTAGCATTAGGTTTTATGGATGTGATTTCTCCAACTAGATTTGTAAATCATCCATCTTATATGGAATAGGTAATTATTTGAACAACCTTTGTTCTTATAATACCTGATTCAAATAACAATTATTAAAACAAATCTTGAAGTCAAGCTTTGATGTCAACGAGAAATACAAACAACTGTTTGTTTGTTTGTTTTCGATGAACATCATCACATATTCTCTTGCTAGTTACTTAGGCCATTGTGGTTCATGAATTGCATCATTCCGTATGAAATTTCATACCAACCAATTCGGTATCCAATACCCAAGAACCACATTGTTTAACAAGCAAAGAATACAACCATAACATGTATATCATCCATATACCTAAATTAGATATTTCCAATCTTTTCTTTTCTGCCAAATATATTTTATAGATTCTCTTTCAGCATTTCCTTTTCCTTTTAAAAGAATCTATCAACATCAAAAGTGGCGCTATATACATGACACATAGTCCAAAGCGTGTATATTCAAATAATAATACCTTTGGACTTGCACTTTGAAGTAGATCACCATCATCAAAATGATCGGTATTCTTTCAAAATCCATTCTTTAGTAATCTTTTAGTGTAGTAAACACTTTACATACATCTTCTATGCATCCTTATCATGACGACTTTTATGATCAAGCCAATTTAGCTTATAAAGGAGAATCGTGAGTATAAAATTACTTTCCAAAACCCTTTTGGATGATTAGGATGTCTAGCAACTCCAACCTTCGTAAATTCTCATCCAATATGAGAACATATATTATACTCTATCATATTGCAACCAAAACATTGTTTCAGATATCGTTATATCTGCCACACATGATGGTTTCTGAAACAATTCTTTCAGCTCCTAGATAAACTTGATATTAAAACAATCAAGAATCGTGGAGGCAAACATGATACTTAAGATACTAACACTGGAATTTTTACTCTTGATTTAATACCAATTATTAAATTTTACGGAGTAAATAGAGTTTGCTGAAAGTTTGCAATAGGACTTTAAACTTTGATTGACACTCAACACAATACGATACCAGTTCGTAAAGTAAATATCCAGAATTCTATAGTTCTATTATCTCAATTACAACTATGCATAAGGTGGTGAACGAATGCCAATGACTACAACAAATTATGCAAATTCACTTTGATTTAATTTATGATAAATTGAGTTCTACTAATCCAAATTAGAAATGAACTCCCACTCAAAAACGACATCCCTCGTGTCTTTTTGGTGATTACATGAACCAAATCCACTACACCAAGTCCGATCATCACGTGAGTCGGCGTAGCTTCAAAGGCGAGCATCCATATGGTCATTATATCAAAACATATGACTCATGCTTAACCTTTCGGTCCGTGTTCCGAGGCCATGTGTGTACATGCTAGGCTCGCCAAGTTAGAACCTTAGTATTCGCGTGTGTAACTGTCTTACACCCGAGATATGCTCGTGGATTCAAGTACACCCGATCATCACGTGATGTCTTGAAGCGACGAAACATTGTCGGTGCATACTTAAGGAAGAACACATTTTTATCTTGATATCTAAATGAGGGATCATCTTATTATGCTAATAAAACGCCAAACAAGCAATATAAGATGCTATCAAACATCACATGTTTATTAGTGGAATGATATGGTTCTCGCATATGATCTCTATCATGTGCACCGTGGTATGATCACTATCATACCTTTATGTGTAAATCCAAGGTCTATGGAGTTTACACGTTATGTATGTTGTAAGAGTATCATCTCATACTTCTACTTACAACATCACCATATCATAACACTAGCCCAGCAACAATCTAAACTAGACGCCTCTAATTTATCCATTGCAAATTTTTCGTGGCTTTGGGCTTTCGAAGATAGAACCGTTCTTACCTACGAACATGAACCACAACAAGGATAACCAAATTGTTGACAACTCGTTGCAAATTAGATATTGACTATAGTAGGAGACAGAGACACCCGCTAGCCACTTATGCAAAACTAGTTGCATGTCAAGCGTGGAACAGGTCTCATGTGCGAGGACATGTAAAGTTTGTCCGCGCCACTTCATCCCACTATGCCACCAATATCCAAAGTACAACTAAGAAGCAATAAAATGATCATCATCTCCCACATACTCATATGTGTACTACCCGTGCAAAGCATCTACGCATAGATTCGGCTCTGATACCACTGTAGGGTTCGCAGCATAGAAAACAAAAATTTTCCTACGATGGGAACAACTATGTACCAAGATCTATCTACTAGATACAAACAACGGGCGGATGTATATCCGTAGAGAACATACCCTTGAAGATCGACAAAGCTTAACGAGTCCAAACTCGTGGTTGATGTAGACGATCTCTTGCCGATCTCAAGATCGAGAGGAAGTCCTAGCGCCGCAAAACAGCAGCGCATCCGTGCTCGCACACACGTTCGAGGCACCGAGCAACCTCCGCCTCCTCGCTCCAGCGATGCAGTGGAAGCACAACTCTTTCTTGCCGAATAGCCACCGGGAACATGTATCTCGCTAGTCCGAGACCATGGGGGATAAATTCTAGAGGGGGAGAGAGATCCTTCACGAGGAGTTGTGAGTGAGAGAGAGGGAGGGGGGCTCCTTTTATAGGGAGAGGGGGGCACACAAGGGGCCATGCGCCCAGCCATGGGGCTGCCCCCTCCCCTCCTTTCATTCATGTGGGTGGACACTCCACTCACACAAAAGCCTTTCAATTCCCTCCACTCAAAAACCCACTCAAATTCCCATTAAATTTCCACCAAATTTAATGCAAACTCTCATTAAATAAAACTCCTTTTATTTATTCAGAATTTTGTCAATTACTTTAATGACAAACATTCACATATAACCCCTTGCTAGTATTTCATTTCACATGCAGAAACACTTTCTGCAATTTCACCCGAAAACCCGTTTCGGTATCTAGTGAAATAAATTCCTGCGCTTGTTATTCTTTTCGGCATGAAACTTTTGCTCCAAATGGATGTCGGTGTCTCTTAAGTGTGTCACCCTACGGTTCGCGAATAATGCGGACATGATCGAGACCCCTCTCGGATCAATAATCAGAAGCGGGATCTGGAGACCCATACTGACTCCCACACATTCAACGATGACTTTCTTGTGATCGTCGGAACCTTTTACGATAGTATCTTAATCCCTTTGTTTCGCGATATATTACATGTCCGAGATTCGATCATCGGTATCTCCATACCTAGTTTGATCTCGTTACTGACATGCACTCTTTTCTCGTTCCCGTGATATAACATTCTAGTGATCAAATCACTTGCTTGCAAGCTAATCAATGTGATATCACCGAGAGGGCCCAGAGTATATCTATCTGTCATCGGGATGAACAAATTCCACTCTCGATCCATGAGCCTCAACATAACACTTTATTAGTTCTGAATCCATCTTTATAATCACCCTGTTACGGTGTGACGTTTGATGTTATCAAGAAACTCTTCCGGTGTTAGTGATTGACATGATCTCATGGTCTAAGGATTAGGATCACTTCGTAAGTTGTTATAGCAATATAAACTCAATGACTTTGATCGTAATGCTATACTTCGGATGAATGTTCATCACACCATTACACTAATGTTGTGACCCCGTTATTAACAACATCCAATGTCCATGATCAGGAAACCTTGATCATCTTGTTAATCAACGAGCTAGTTTATGAGAGAGGCATGACTAGGAACTTTCTGTTTGTTTATTAAACACACATGTATTAACGTTTCCATATTAATACAATTATAGCATGCAAAATAAACATTTATCATAAACAAGGAATACGATAATAACCACTTTATTATTGCCTCTCGGGCATATTCCCTTCAGTGGAGGCTAGCAAAAGACTGGGAGCAACCAACTAAGAGAGCAATAATGGACACAATCATGCAGAGCAACAAAACATTACTAATCAAATCATAGAGTGGTACTACAAGTCAAGGACTAAATGATCATATAGGCTATGGTGAATTTTTCATAGTCATAACATGGTGTGAGCATGTGCCAAGTCAACCCAAGCAAGCATCAAAGGAGAATACCATAATACTATCCTTTTGCACGCTAAAACAACGCATAATTTCTTCAAGGCACACTAAGAAAACCCAATTGTTTGGAACAAGACATGCTACAGCAGTAATCACTAAGCATAAGGTCAAAACAACACCTAACATGTCATGATAAAGTCTAAGTCACAGTCAATGCAAGCTCCTCTTGCAGTTACAAGCAAGAACTTACTACTCCTTTCCAACACCAAACAACAAATTTTCTAGAAGCAATTTACTAAACAAAGGGCATGGTTGGATAGAATTCTTTTTCATGATTCCATTGATATAAAATTTGCAAAATTTGGACATGTAGATTAAAATTTATGAATTTTGCAAGTTTAAACATCTAATAGAAATGTTTCTGTTTTTAAAATCAAAACTCTGGCCACGTGGAGCAATCTTATTGGACGATAACGGTTCGTGCGGATAGTGTGCTGTGGATCGTTAGATCTAACTAGATCTGTGCGGCCCAGATCAATCAAAAACGATTCGATAAGTCATCTATCCTAACCGCTGGATTGGGATCTGACGGTCCTCATCGCACTGACCATGAACTGGTGGCGCTGCGGCGGTGGCTGGCGGCGGAGCGGTCTGGCAGTGGCATCGCAGGCGATGCAGGAAGAGAGAGAAGGAGGGAAGAAGCTCACCGAGTTCGCCGTGGCATGGGGATGGTCGAGGTGGTCGTCGCATGGCAGGGGGCGCACGGTCGCGTCGGCAATTGTTCGCCGGAGATGCTACTGACGACGGGCACGCACGGTAGTCAACGTTGGCGAGGCTACAGACCACGCCAAAGCAAGAAAATGGTGGCGTTAGATGCGCACGGGGACGGTGACTGTAGGAGTATCATTCAGAGAGAAGGGGGCGGTCGGGGCTTACAGGGAGAACTCGCCGGAGTTGTGGCAGGAGGCGGTGGCGGGTAGACGTTGTCCTTGCCGACGTTCTGAAGCACGCGCGGGCTAGATGAGGTTGCTGGAAGGTGCGCGAGGTACTGGCGAGTAAGCTAGCGTGCACTAGGGGCCGGGGAGGGTCTGGCTTCGCCGGAATTCGTACGGAAGCTCGTCGGAGGCAGTGGCGGAGCGAGGGGGAATTCGTGCAACCTAGGGGCTCCTTAGGCGTGGTGACTGAGGGAAAAGAAGGAGAGGAGGGAGGCGATTTAGTACGCGTGGTCGGGGAAGGAATTACTAGCGGCATTAACACGTATTGACGGGGATTGATCATCGGCAGAAATGGCTAGGAGGGGATGGGGGCGGGGTCAGCGCGCTGGAGAAGATGATGACGTGGTCGTGGGGTCACGCGGTCAGAGAGAGGGGGTGGGGTGAACGCGAGTGAGAAAGATTTGCGGGGAGGGGAGAGAGTGGCCCGGGTGGGCTGCTGGGCTGTTAGTTGGGCCTGGTTAGTGGGTTGGGTCTGTTTCATTTTTTTCCTCTTTTGAATTCTTTTTCTTTTTTCTGTTTCATTTTCTGTTTTGAATTTATTCAAATGATTTCATACCCTTTTTCATTTCAAACTTTTCAGTAGTTTCTATTCTATTTTAAAGACCATTTTTAATAATTTTCTTTTTTTCTTCTATGATTTATTAATTATTCAAACTAGCCACTTGTCTTTATCCAAATAAGGTTTTATTATAATTTAAATTCTTATTTTCTCCAAACCTTTTCAGTAGGCTTTGTTTAGTGCAAAATAATTCACTTTGAATTATTTAAAATATTTTAACATGATTTATTAATCATTTAAATTGGGCAATTGTCTTTATTCCAATAAAATCAAATATGGTTTTGATTCCATATAAATTTTATGTAAATGATTCTTTTATTCCATTTAAATTAAATAACTTTTATATCCACCTTGGGAAAATCCACTTTATTAATTTCCCATGATTTAATTAATCATTTCTATTAGGGATTTTGTCTTCCATTTAAATGAGATAGAATTTGGTTAATGCCATATTATTTTATGTGAATATTCTTTATCCCATTATTTTAATTGGAATATATTTATTTCACTTGCTTATGGATTTGGCCAAGATTTAATTTGGTTTTCAAATATTCCTTATTTATTTATTTCTTTCTTTGCCTTATAAAATCCATATCTTTTTATTTATAGATCCAAAACTGATGATTCCAATTTATAAAAATTTATTTAATATTTGTTTATTCTTTGAAATCTCATTAGGATTATTTTGCTCACAATTTGGTTTAGATAGGAGCTTTATTAGCTTTGGAAATTATTTCCTTTTATCTTAATATCTTCATAAGTTTTTATCTATGGTTCCAAATTGAATGAAATTAATTTCTATGGTTTATAATATTTTTATTCATCATTTTTGATCATCTATAAATGTTTGTTGCTAAATTTTTATATGGATCAAATCCATAGTCTTAGAGATATCTTAGAGATGATTTTCTTCCATTAGGGTTTTGGGTTTAACTTTCCAAGTGTTCAAATTTCAAGATTCATTCATTGATGAATGCATTTCCCTTTTATTCAAAGTTTGTTCAAGATGGGTTTTGATGTTTCCATTTAGAAATAAAAAGTTTCTTTTCACCCTAAATTTCAACAATTATTTATCTTGTTTATTTATTTATTTTTCATTTCAAAATTTGGAAAATTTTGGGATATGACAATTGATTTTCTGCCTTTCTGGAACCAAAAAACAGAAGAAAACAGGCAACTGGCACTGTGGCAACTTGTTAATAGGTTAGTTCCAAAAAAGATATAAAAACTTCTCAAAGTGTAGACAAAACAAAGCAAAGTAGATACTAAACAAGCATGGAACATCAAAAATTATAGATACGTTTTCTGACGTATCACGACACATAGCAGGACAGGCAGCCGGACGTCCCACGCACGCGCGCTCGACCCGGGGGATGGAGTTGCGCGATCCCCTGGGGGAAATCATTTACCTTTTCTCGCCATGTTTGCGCATGTTGGACGACTGAAATGGCCAGTCTTTTCACGGCCGAGCATTGGCGTGAGGAGCGCCACTGTCAGAAAGAACGTTGTCAAGCGGGCTAGACGTAATATACGCACCTCTCTGTGAGTGATGTCGTCGCATTGATGACAAGTATGCTAATAGGGGGTCATGAAGGCGTTGAGAATATATGGTGTGAGTCGTATGTTGTTTCTGAAGGGGTTCGCAACAGAAAAACAAAAAAAATCCCAATACGAACACGATCACCAAGATATATACTATGTAGATATAAGTAACAGAGATAAAGAACGGAGTTCATACCCTTAAAGACTATGGCACGCCTTATGCAGGTAGGCGTATAGTGATGAAGACAGCACTCCAAGTGTTGCGCCTCGAAGCTCTACACATGTACGGTGTAGGAACGTCTCCCGGGATCCGATCCACGGACGACGGTAGTGCGGAGGTGGAGAACTAAACCAAGAGGCTAGATCCAATCTAATGAAGAGAGCTCTAGGGTTTAGGGGAGAGAGAAGAGAACTTGTTGTTGGGTGCAAATAGAGGGGAGGGGCTCCTCTATTTATAGTAGGGAGGGGGAGGGAAAACCCTAGGGCTTGGTGGGTGGGAACCCCAAAGCCACCGCCGCCAGCCCTGGGCCCCACCCCGCGGGTTCCAAAATGTTGCTATTTTTTTGGTCCTTTAAGTTTCGGGGGAAAGGTTTCGGCGGCCACCGTTTAGAGGAGAAGAAAGTTTTCATTTATTATAGAAAGGCTTTTAGTATTCTAAGTTTCTTGGGATGGGTTAGAGATGCTCTTAGTTAGTGACACAAGTCTCAACTTGTACCATTGTTAAAATGAAGAAGTCGACGTTGGCTTTTGCTACACTAAAACAAGCTTAATTAACTTTGCTTGGTGACATAAACGATCGGTGGTTTCAAAAGGCTAGGTTGGTCAATTCAAATGCTTTTTAACTGGGTCCAAAGATATCAAATTGATTCACTACATTAAAAGACAGGGTTAATTTTTTGACGGGGAACAGCAGGCGTTCTGCTTTTGCATTATAGAAGGGGGAAAGCACCCCATAAAGTTACAAGAGTGTGAAAAATAAAAAGAATAGAGGGGTATAACCCACAATAGCAAACTTGTGGAAAAAAAATCAAAAAATCAATGCCAGACCCAGCTAGGTCGCACTCTGTCTTCGGGCTAGCTTAAACAGCTCGACGTCTGCCCTGATCAACTGTGCCACTACAGGGGCGGGAAGATTTTTGTCCTCAAAAATGCGTCGTCCTCTTTCCTTCCACAAGTGCCAGATGATGTAGATGGAGACCATGATATCAACCTTCTTCTGATCAGTCCACTTGCCTCTACGTATTTTCGTCCACCAACCGTTTACAGTGGTAGAAGATTGAGCAACACTAACTGCTCTTGGGTGTGAGTGCTGAAACAGTTCCCAGACCTCCATGGAGAAAGGGCAATTCAGGGCAAGGTGGGCAGCGGTCTCAAATTGTTGATCGCATAGACAGCAACAGTCATCATGAGGTAGACCGCGTGCTCGTAGTCTCTCCGCTGTCTAGTTTCTGTTTCTCAACAGAAGCCAGAAAAAGAATTTAACTTTTCCTTCTGCAATTATTTTCCAAACTTGTTCGAGTTGTGGTTGCAGGATGCGTCCATGGAACTGTGCTTGATATGCCGATCTGGCAGTGTACTGGCCGTCTGTAGTCAGATTCCATTTGATAATGTCACGGTTAGCCGTCAGGGCAATATGCTGAATCAAATTCCAAAGTTGCACAAACTGATCAATATGCTCCGTAGAGCTCGGTCGTTGCAGACCCTTCATCCATCGTCCATTTGTGAGGGCCTCTTTTACGGTCAGTTTCTTGCGGGCTGCCATAGAGAAGAAGAGCGGCGCGATCTGCTTAGGAGAAGTTCCATCCAGCCATTGATCATCCCAAAACAGAGTTGTCTCTCCGTTGCCAATGGAGATGGAGGTGCAGGCCGCAAACAGGTCGCGGTCAGCATCGTCGC
Organism: Avena sativa; assembly: GCA_916181665.1. Taxonomy (NCBI): domain Eukaryota; kingdom Viridiplantae; phylum Streptophyta; class Magnoliopsida; order Poales; family Poaceae; genus Avena; species Avena sativa. Next base: position 21,192,568 of record OV702285.1, read on the forward strand.
ATGGTGTTTCCATCCCTTTCCACGGCCTAGTCGTAGCATCCCATTTGAACCACTCCCATCTCAGGCGTAATGCTCTGCTGTAAGCCTCAATATCCTTGATGCCAAGACCACCATATTTCGTGGGTGCACAAATCGTCTTCCAACTGACGAGGCATTTGCCTCCAATTGCATCCTCATCTGGTGACCATAGAAAACTGCGTCGAATCTTGTCAAGTTCTTTGGTCATCCATTTTTCAGGTTTGAACACGGTGAGGAAGTAGGTTAAGACAGGGTTAATCAAATGGTTGCTAAATTTATATAGCTGGCACGATGGAAAAGGATACAACTTTGGAATTTGATTAAGCCGGTCTTTTAAGGAAGGCAAGGGGAGCAAGAAGGAGACTTGGATAAAAATAAGGTATAGCTATGTGGCAAAAAAAAAAGGCTCGCCAATCTCTCTCACGCCCCCACTACCAACAGGAAAAATAACATGTGTTTTTCCTCTATACATAAGTCACAAATAATCTATCTGCAGGCACATATTTCATATATGTTGTATAGTACTAGCTCTGTGATATTTTCATGATTTGGACTCCCTCCAATTCAAATTAATTGACCCAAATTTGTCTAGATTCGTATATATATCTGTCTATATTCAAATCTAGACAAAATTCGATTCGATTAATTTGGATATGAGGAAGTACTATTATTTCTCGCTCCCCTCCCATGCATGATCTAACTTGCATTTTCTTGAATAATGGAAAATATCTTACTCTTCCAGCGTCAACTGTGATAAGTCAATCCACAGTGGCAGATAGAAAGGTAATCCAAGAAAACACCGTGCCACTGAACCCGTGTTCTTGTCATTAACAAGCCTGCTCGAACATATAATAATACTAGTTAACCACATACATAGACATAGTAGTATACACAGAATTGCTAGCTAGCTTCGTGCTGCTGCTCTAGTTAGATCCCATTACCAGAATATGCTAATCAGTTGAGTTGGACGCGTACAGTATCCTGCCTGCCTGCTCCATCGAACGTACGCCCGATCGAGCTCTTATTTTGACTCTGATAGAAAGAAAAAGATGGTGATCCGGGTGTTGGACAGAGATCGCACGCACGCACGCTTGAGAACTGATGAGGGTGCTGTTTTGCTGGATCGCTTTGACTGCAACGTACGCGATGCAGCCTTTTCGGATTGGGTTTGACACCTGCGCGCCAGGAGTAGGGAGGGGTGTGAAAAAACACAAACCGCTGAAACCGGCTGCTTGGAGTTTTGCACTGTTTGGAGCCACTCCTGTCCTGCCTGGGTTTGCATGATTGCAGCGTCATTATCTACGATTGATTGGGTGATTTGACTTGGTACGTGTTTAATTAATTAGATGAACCTCTGCTCTGTTACTGTTATCTATCCTCCCAAGAGGATCGCTACCGGTAGCCTTGCTGCTGACTGCGGGCGTTTCCGCTCCTTGCGAAACGTGTGACCTCTGTGTCAACGCAGAGGTAGCACGCTCGGGTACACGTGGGCTTGCAGCCTCACGTCACACGCCGGCGACGTTGCCGCGTACGGCCGCCGTGCATGCACTTGGGCTGACGCGCACGCTTCTCTTTTGCGGCGCCAAGACGGACGCATCGCGATCGAGGCTTCAGCTGTATGCATGGACATCCGGGTCATGTCATCGGCTAATATCGGGTCGAGCCAAACGGTTTGTGTGTGTGTTTAAAACTGTTCGTCCGTCATCCGACGAAACGCGTTCGGTCCGATCCATTCATAAATTTAATCTGGAGCTTGATTGCCTCCGCTCGGATGCGCGTTTGTCCGAGCGCGTCCTCTTTTTATCATTGGCGGTTCCTCCCGTCAATGGCACAGAAACCACGCCACTTCTCCTTAAAAAAACTTCTCCCAAATTTTTCACTCACGGGAGCGGAAGGGAAGGCGATGGATCCCGCCGCCATGGTTGATGTTGAGCCCTCCGCCGCCAAAAAGCGCGGCCAGCCGAGAAAACCCATAAAGGACAAGACGTCGGAGGAGCGGAAGATCGAGTCGGAGAAGCGCAAGGGCCGGCGGGTGAAGACGAGAGATCGACGCACCGCTGCTAGGCTCGAGAGGGAGCGTCGGGACAAGGAGGAGCGCCTCCTCGTCAGCAAGAACAGGGTCGACACCAACGAGGTGGCAGTGAATGCCGCCAAGCACGTCGTCAACTTGATCAAGCAGGAGGTGTTCGTCACCATTTTCGCCGGTGCCGTCTCTCTTCCCGGCCTGGCCACGGCCGACACGTCCTCTACCAGCTCCATCACTTCCACACCTACAGGCCGGCCACCAGCTCAGCTCAGGCAACAGGACCGCGCACGCCCTCGCTTGGAGGCCACCAGCTGTCCCGGTTCAACCATCCCCGCGCGGCGTCGTCGAAGGCAGGAGAGCCCGCCATCGACCTGAATCGCACTCCAACCACCACGGACGCAACCCCGGAGGCATCGATGGAACGACGGACCATCTCTGTCGCGAACATGCCGACGCCAGTCAACCTATTCGGCGGAATGCTGGCCGCCGACGCCACGGTATGATTGCCACATTTCTTCGCCATTGCCAGCGCACTGCGCCTCTTTATGATGGACAATTGGCGTGTAGGATTTCGTTGGAAACGATGGCGAGGATGTCATGAACGACATGATCAACGAGGGTGACCACGACTATGCCGAAGGCGGCGAGGCCGAGATGGAGACGCAGTAAGAGACCCAGCAAGATGCATGCAACATTGCGGGCGAGGCATTGTTCGAGGGCATCACGGCCGCGTCGTTGGCCGCTTCACTTGCAACCTCAATTGTCGACGACAAGAAGGTGAGCCAACGAGGCGGGGGCTACACCCCCGCCGAGGACAAGCTCCTATGCAAGGCATGGATAGAGATTTCACAAGATCCACTATGTGGCGCCGAGCAAAAGGGCTTTGCCTATTGGAAGAAGATGGACAAGTTCTTCCATGAGCATAGGAAATTTGGAAAGGACGCCTTTCTTAGCGATCGAAATGATCTCTTCCTCTCCAAGCGTTGGGGCACTATCCATGCCAAGTGTAGCAAGTTCCAAGGCTCCTACGAGACGGTGACGAAAGGAAAATAAGCGGCTTGCAGCCGCTTGACATGGTAAAACCTCTTCCCCTCTTTGTTGATGTCTTGCATCTGCATTTTCCGGTTGAGCCATTGTTGGCATCCATGTGTGTAGATCATGAAAGGAATGAAGCATTTCAAGACGGTGAACGATAACAAGGCTTTCTCGTTGTGCCATTGTTGGACGGTGCTCAAGGACACGAAAAAATGGGAGACTAGCATTGCCCTTTGGAGATAAGTGAACAAAAATAAGGGCAAGGGCAATGCTTCGACGAGCGGCGTTGCCGACCTAGACGCCGACAATGACGAAGGCTTCGTCCCATCTGCAAGCGATGGGACTGCCGGCCGTGCCCACCGCCCCGGTGGCCACAAGGCCATGAAGGCCGACCTTGTAGGAGTTCGTAGCATGGAAAACAAAAAATTTCTATCACATGAACACACACAAGTCAAGAACTATCTACTAGATTGCAGCAACGAGTCGATAGAGTACTAACCCTCGAAGATCCAAAGCGGTTAACGAGAGCAGATTCTCGTGGATGATGTAGTCGTACACTTCCGATCTCAAGATCACGTAGACGATCCTTCCGGCCCTGCGTTCCGGCAGCGCTTCCGCAGTCGGTCACACGTTCGGTACTCGATGAAGACCTTCCTCTCCCTTGTTCCAGCAGGCAGCGGAGGTTGTAGCACTCTCCACATGATTCCAGCAGCACGACGGCGTGGTGTCGGAAGTAGAGGGGAGATCCCGCAGGGCTTCGCCTTAAGCCGGAGCGAGTATGGTGGAGTATGAGAGAGGGCCTTGGCGATCTAGGGTTTAGAGGCACCAAGGGTTGGGCTTGGCTGGGGGCTAGGGTTTGGGGAAACCCCAACTCTCCGAGTTGGAGGAGCCCTAGGCGGCGGCAGCACAAGGAGGTGGTGGCGTCGGCGACTTGGGGCTAGGGTTTGAGGTGTGTTGGGAGGGGCGCCCTGCCCCTCCTTATATAGGTGGGAGGGAGGCGGTTTGGAGGAGGGAGTCCTCCTCCAACTCCTCCTCCTTGGCCGGCGGGTGGAGGGAGGGGACTTCCTCCCCAAGTAGGTTTCCTACTCTCCCTCCACCAAGCAAACTTGAGATTTGACTTTTTCAAATTCGTGTTTGACTTTCAAACTAGGATTTGATTTATCTCTTTATTTTGCCTAGCCAAGTGACCTAGTACATGATGCAACCATTCCATATTGCCATGAAACATCCATGTACCCTTCCCCCTCCGGAGTGCCGGACCTTCCAGACCCTTCTAGAACATTCCTCATGAAAACACTGGAATCATTTCCGAACACCAAAACAGGACTTTCTTTATATAAATCTTATTCTTCGGACCATTCCGGATCTCCTCGTGATATCCCGGATCCCATCCGAGACTCCGAACAACATTCGGCCTCTTACTCATCATTCCATAACTACTCAACAACATCGAATCCTTAAGTGTGTCTCCCTACGGTTCGTGAATTATGCGGACATGACCGAGACACTTCTCCGATCAATAACCAATAGAGGAATATGGAAATTCATATGGATCCCACATATTTCTACGATTACTTTGCGATCGAATGAACCACTTACATACGATACCAATTTCTCTTTGTCTCACGATAGTTTACTTATCCGAGGTTTTGATCGTCGGTATCTCTGCATACCTAGTTCAACCTCGTTACTGATAAGTACTCTTTTCTCGTTTCCGTGATATGTGATCCCTTGTGAGCCAGTCACATGCTTGCAAGCTAATTGGATGACATTCCACCGAGAGGGCCCAGAGTATATCTATCCGTCATATGGATGGACAAATACCACTCTTGATCCATGTGCCTCAACACATACTTTCCGAACACTCAATGCCACCTTTATAGCCACCCAGTTACGGTGTGGTGTTTGATGTCATCAAATCATCCTTCCGGTGATGGTGATTAGCATGATCTCATGGTCGAAGGAATTAGGTTACTATGTATCAGAAAGCATATAGCAAATAAACTATACTAAATGACTTGATCTTTATGCTACGCTTAACTATAGGAGTATGTCCATCACATCATTCTCCTAATGATATGACCCTGTTGTTAATAACATCTTCTATGTTCATGATCAGGAAACCATGATCATATATTAACCAACAAGCTAGTTTAACAAGAGGCTTTACTAGGGACTCTTTTATGTTTACAAATCACACAAGTATTAATGTTTCCGTTTAATACAATTATAGCATGGTATGTAAACATTTATCATAAGCATGAAGATATGATAATAACCACTTTATTATTGCCTCTTGGGCATATCTCCAACAGTCTCCCACTTGCACTAGAGTCAATAATCTAGTTTCAAACCTTTGTGTATTCAACACCTATGGCTTTCCGGTGTTGCATGTACACGATTGCTAGTGGTCAACTGATCTCTGGATCTGACACTTCCAGGTCCGTGTGTAATTGCATGTCTTTGCGTCTCTACGCATCACTCATTCTCTAATGAGATGGCTTTGTATAAATTTGGTCCTTTGGTGAGACCTTTAGTTCTTTGGAGTTAAAACATGTTGATAATATTGTCGTACAATATATCTTCATAGTATTATCCCGCTGTGAACTACACCTAGTTTGATAACAAACTACTTGACACAAATGCCCTCTTTAGCTGCTATAATAGCAGTCATATACTTAGCCTTTTGTTGTAGTATCTGTCACAATGTCTTAACTTTGGAACTCATCCAAATCCATTCTGGAACTTACTTTCCATTATATTATGCCACCCTTAGTTTAGATTGAGATAAACTTAATTTGTACTTTGTGACAAAAACTAGTATCAATGTAGTACTTTTACAATGAACTAACCATCTATTTGTCACTTCTACAAAACAATATATTCTTAGTTCTTCCAAAAAGATCATAAGAATATCCTTACTATCGTCCAATGATCATCTTATGAATCATTCTGGTATATGCTCATAACATTTAGAGCATAGGACATATCTGGATTTGTACATATCACAGTATGATTGATATAAATACTCTTTGTGATTTCATACATCAAGTATCAATCTATACTTGAATCTTTGTTTCACTTACCAAGTGTCAATACACTTGAATATATCATCAATATTGAACTCATTCAATCCTTTATGTGCGACAAGATTTTTTCTTGTAGTTTCCATATTGAACTCATTCAATATATCATCTATGTACTTTTGGCACAACCATATTAGTGTCTCAATCTATCTATATAGATATTGATGCCAAATATTTGGGTTTTGCCTAAATCTTTCATCGGGATGAAATTCTTAATATGTGTTAATAAAAGATACATCATTTCCAATCAACAATATGTCTTCCACATAATGTATTAGAAATATGTCTTAGCGCTCCCACTTAATTTCTTGCAAATGCAAGCATCTTCATTGTCTCCGATGAAATTAAACTCTTTTAACAGTTTCAACATAGTGAAGATTCCAACTCCGTGATGCTCACTTTAACCATTGAAGTTTGCATATGCTTTTAGCATCCTTTGAAATAACAAAACCCTTTGGACCGTGTTATGTACACGTCCTAGGTAGCAATTCTATTAGAAAAACTTGTTTTGTTTATTCAGCTACCACATAACAAAAATTATATGTAGTGGTTGCTACATTAATCCGTCTAGACTAAATATCGCTATGAAAGATCAAATCTTTCCATAATCAACCTTTGAACATTGTTGTGAACTCTTTCCCAACATGTGGACTATTTCATAGATGTGAAAACATCAATGTCAATTTCTTTATAGATCCAAAAACGACTGTAAGGTCGCACACCTTTTCAGAGGGTTTTTCAAGTTCGAAGCTTGATTTCTCGTGTATGGAACTATCACGGATTTTATGGCTTCAGGCCATTTTATGGAGTCAGGGCCCATCATCGCTTCTTTGCATGTAGTCCGTTCATTATTCTCAAATAATGATTCAACCCTCAAATCTTGGTATTTGATTGTTTACCCGACCTACTTGGTTCAATAGAAACTTTGACCTCCGTAACCACAACCTTTGAGGCACGTGAGCCATGAGCATTGTTGCTGCCTCCGAAACACTTTTCGGCGCTGCGCAACTTTGCACATATAGCTAAGGTTCTTTTAACCTTATCAAAGTTCTATTGTCCTCCCACTTATCTTTTCACGAAAAATTCCTTCTCAAAGAAACTTGACGTTCTAAGCGACAAAGACTTTTGTCTCCGATTTTATGGAGGATTACTTAACAGTTATTCGAAATAACATACAAAGACAGGTTCATCCGACTTTGGTTGCAAAAATCTTTCTTATGCATAGCATACCAATGTTTAAGAAAGGACAACTTGGGTTTTATCCCAAACCATAACTTTATATGGTGTCATTTCAACGAATTATGATGGATCTCTTTTCAGTGGAAAAATGGTAGTCTCAAAAGCTTTTAATCTTTAAAATATAATGACAGTTTTATGAATTACACCTTTGATCTTACCATGTCAAACAAGGTTTAATTATATATCTTGAACTCTCCATACTCTTATGGTGTTTCGGGAAATGCAAATCCACGGAACAATTCCTTAAATCTTAGGTATTATGCTAAACTTGTAACTCAAATATATTCCTTTATGATCTTATCATAAACTATTTATATTCTTGTTGAAATGATTTTGCACTTTATCTTGAATAGTCTTTGAACTTTTCAAATGTTTCATACTTCATCCTTATTAAGTAAATATTCATATATTCACTCAAATTTTCGGAGAAAGTTTATGAAGTTGAAATTCATCGCTCTTGACTGCACATAATGGACTTCATACAACAATATGTACAAGTTCCAATAAGCTACTCATCCGTTCCCTTTTGGCCTATGAACGAAGTTTTAATTATCTCTAGGAAAGTTTCACAAGCGTCATTTGATCAAAATCAAAAGACTCCAAAATTCCATCCACATGGAGTTTCTTCATGTTTTCTTTCCAATATAATTTAAACGGCGATGTCACTTCCTAAGTGATCTTTCAATCAATTTGTCTTTCGACATTTTTAGCACTAGTTTTATGGATGTGATTTCTCAAACGAGATTTGTAAATCATCCATCTTTTATGGACTATGGCAATTATTTGAACAATACTTTTGTTCTCATAATACCTGATAAAACAAATCTTGAAGGCAAGCTTTGATGTTTAACGAGCAACACAATAACCCTTTATTTGTTCTCGATGAACATCATCACATATTCATTTGCTAGTTACTTAGGCCATTGTAGTTCATGAATTGTGTTGTTTAGTATGACGATTCATACCAACAAATTCAGTATCCAATACTCAAGAACTACATTTTTTAACAAGCAAAGAATACAACCATAACATGTATATCCTCTATATACCTAAGCTGAAAAATTCTAGTCTTTTCTTTTCTGCCATATATTTATGAGATTCTCTTTCAGTATTTCCTTTTCTGTTTGAAAGAATCTATCAACATCAATAGTGGAGCCATATATATGACACATAGTCCAAAGCATGTATAGTAAAATACCAATGTCTTTGGACTTGCACTTTGAAGTAGATCACCATCATCAAATGTTTGGTGTTCTTTCAAATTCCTTTCTTTAGTAATCTCTTGGTGTAGTAAACATTTTACCTACATCAAATATCCACCCTTATCATGGAATTATTCATGATCAAGCTACTTTTAGCTTATAACGGTGAATCGCGAGTATAATGTTGCTCTCTAAAACCTTAGGATTAGGACAACTAGTGTCTCCAACCTTTTGTAAATTCTCATCAAATATGAGAACATAAACTTTTCCATATTATACTCTATCATGTTCTAAACAAAATATTGTTTCAGATATCACAATATCTTCCACATATGATGGTTTCTGAAACAATTCTTTCAGCTCCTAGATAACCTTGATATTAAAACAACCTTTTGAATATCAAGAATCATGGAGATAAACATGATACTCATATACCAACACTATAATTTATTACTCTTGATTTAATACCAATTATTAAACTTCACGGAGTAACCACTGAAAGTTTGCAATGGGACTTTTAAACTTTAGATTAACACTTCAAAATAATACGATACCAGTTCGTAAAGTAACTAACCAGAATTCTATAGTTCTATCATCTCAATTATAACTAAGCATAAGGTGGTAAACGGATGCCAATGACTACAACAACTATGCAAATTCACTTTGATTTAATTTATGATAAATAGTGTTCAACTTTTAATCATATTGCTATTGAACTCCCACTCAAAACAATATCGTTCACATTGTTTTAGTGATCACACGAACCAAATCCACCACATCAAAACCGATCATCACGAGAGTTGATGTAGCTTCAATGGCAAACAATCAACATGTTCATCATATCTACTATATGACTCATGCTTTACCTTTCAGGATCCGTGTTCCGAGACCATGTCTGTACATGCTAGGCTCGTCAAGATCAAACCTTAGCTTCCGCATGAGCAAATCTGGCTTGCTCACGTTATATACACTCGCAGAATCTAACACACCCGATCATCACGTGATGCTTCGAAACAACGAGCTTTGCTTACTAAGGATGAAAACTTTAAAACTTGAAATTGTGTGCTTGAGGGATCATCTTATAATGCTACCGTCGTGAACTAAGCAATACAAGATGCATAAAAGGATTAACATCACATGCAATTCATAATATGTGATATGATATGGCCTTTCTTCTTGTGCTTCCGATCTCCATCTTCAAGCACGAACATGATCTCCATCATCACCGGTGTGGCATCAAGGTCAATGGCGCCGCTTCATGGTTGTCTTCCACCAGTATCGACTATTACAACTACTTTGAATAATAGACACGCGGGACTTCACGGAATTAAAAGACAACCATATGGCTCATGCCGGTTGCCGACTTACAATAAGGAACATTGCATACATCATATATAATCACAATCATGGTCATATCACATCACAGCATACCCCTGCAAAACAAAGTTAGACGCCTCTAATTTTCTTTGCATGTTTTACGTGGTTTGGGGCTTTCAATAAGTGTCGTTCTAACTTACGAACAAGAACCACAACATTGATACTAGTATTGTCAATCACCCGTTGTAAATTGAATCTTAACTATGTTGGGAGAAACAGGCACCCGCAAAGCCACTTATGCAATACAAGTTGCATGTCAAGCGTGGAGCAAGTCTCATGAACGATGTCATGTAAGGTTATCCCGGGCCGCTTCATCCCACCATCCCGCAAGATGCAAAGTACACAAGAAGCAATTGAAAACAAAAGCATCAACGCCCACAATGACCATTGTGTTCTACTCGTGCAACAGATCTACATATAGACACGGCTCTGATACCACTTTAGGGGTTCGTAGCATGGAAAACAAAAAATTTCTATCGCATGAACACACACAAGCCAAGAACTATCTACTAGATTGCAGCAACGAGTCGATAGAGTACTAACCCTCGAAGATCCAAAGCGGTTAACGAGAGCAGATTCTCGTGGATGATGTAGTCGTACACTTCCGATCTCAAGATCGCGTAGACGATCCTTCCGGCCCTGCGTTCCGGCAGCGCTTTCGCAGTCGGTCACACGTTCGGTACTCGATGAAGACCTTACTCTCCCTTGTTCCAGCAGGCAGCAGAGGTTGTAGCACTCTCCTCGTGATTCCAGCAGCACGACGGCGTGGTGTCGGAAGTAGAGGGGAGATCCCGTAGGGCTTCGCCTTAAGCCGGAGCGAGTATGGTGGAGTATGAGAGAAGGCCTTGGCGATCTAGGGTTTATAGGCACCAAGGGTTGGGCTTGACCGGCGGCTAGGGTTTGGGTAAACCCCAACTCGCCGAGTTGGAGGAGCCCTAGGCGGCGGCAGCACAAGGAGGTGGTGGTGCCGGCGACTTGGGGCTAGGGTTTGAGGTGTGTTGGGAGGGGCGCCCTACCCCTCCTTATATAGGTGGGAGGGAGGCGGTTTGGAGGAGGGAGTCCTCCTCCAACTCCTCCTCCTTGGCCGGCGGGTGGAGGGAGGGGACTTCCTCCCCAAGTAGGTTTCCTACTCTCCCTCCACCAAGCAAACTTGAGATTTGACTTTTTCAAATTGGCGTTTGACTTTCAAACTAGGATTTGATTTCTCTCTTTATTTTGCCCAGCCAAGTGACCTAGTACATGATGCAACCATTCCATATTGTAATGAAACATCCATGTACCCTTCCCCCTCCGGAGTGCCGGACCTTCCAGACCCTTCTAGAGCATTCCTGGTGAAAACACCGGAATCATTTCCGAACTCTGAAACAGAACTTTATTTATATGAATCTTATTCTCCGGACCATTACGGATCTCCTCGTGATATCCCGGATCCCATCCGAGACTCTGAACAACATTCGGCCTCTTACTCATCATTCCATAACTACTCAACAACATCGAGTCCTTAAGTGTGTCTCCCTACGGTTCGTGAATTATGCGGACATGACCGAGACACTTCTCCGATGAATAACCAATAGAGGAATCTGGAAAATCATATGGATCCCACATATTTCTACGATTACTTTGCGATTGAATGAACCACTTACATACGATACCAATTTCCCTTTGTCTCACGATAGTTTACTTATCCGAGGTTTTGATCGTCGGTATCTGCATACCTAGTTTAACCTCGTTACTGATAAGTACTCTTTTCTCGTTCCCGTGATATGTGATCCCTTGTGAGCCAGTCACATGCTTGCAAGCTAATTGGATGATATTCCACCGAGATGGCCCAGAGTATATCTATCCGTCATATGGATGGACAAATCCCACTCTTGATCCATGTGCCTCAACACATACTTTCCGAACACTCAATGCCACCTTTATAGCCACCCAGTTATGGTGTGGTGTTTGATGTCATCAAAGCATCCTTCTGGTGATGGTGATTAGCATGATCTCATGGTCGAAGGAATTAGGTTACTATGTATCAGAAAGCATATAGCAAATGAACTATATTAAATGACTTGATCTTTATGCTACGCTTAACTATAGGAGTATGTCCATCACATCATTCTCCTAATGATATGACCCTGTTGTTAATAACATCTTCTATGTTTATGATCAGGAAACCATGAACATATATTAACCAACAAGCTAGTTTAATAAGAGGCTTTACTAGGGACTCTTTTATGTTTACAAATCACACAAGTATTAATGTTTCCGTTTAATACAATTATAGCATGGTATGTAAACATTTATCATAAGCATGAAGATATGACAATAACCACTTTATTATTGCCTCTTGGGCATATCTCCAACAGACCTCGCCCGCCAGGCTGGTTCCTTAGCGTTCCAGGAGACCTTGAAGCAGATCCTGGAGAAGAAGGAAGAGGCCATCGCCGAGAGGGAGGAGAGGCGGCACAAAGAGAAAGAGGTCGCCGCCAAGGCCTTCGTCGACCTGCAGACGAGGTCCATTGAGGTGAAAGAGGCCAACACCAAGGACAGGCTGCTGGAGATCAAGGCCAAGGCGAAGTTGACGGAGGCCGAAGCCAATGCCAAGGAGGCTGAGGCCAGGTCTAGGGCGCTGGAGGCCAAAGCCAAAGCCAAGGAGGCCGAAGCCAAGATCATGGCCGAGGAGAACGTCGTCATGTTCACCGACCTAGATAGCATTGCCGACCCCGATTGTAGGGCTTGGGTTGCGAAGAGGCAACAGGCCATCAAGGCTCGCGATGACTGAAGACGGCAGTTGCAACTTTTTGGGCAGAGAAGCTGCCATCTTTTGAACATTGTGTATGATATTGCCCCCTTTTGCACATTTTATATCCATTGGCCACTTGTTGGCGATGCCTAAAGGGCAATGGCGCACCTTGTCATTGATCTGTGTGTGTCTTTGGCTAGCGATGACATCAACTGATTTGTATCCCTGTCCAGCGATGGCGCCAATGTCCGTCCTGCACGGACAAATGGATCGCGCCGCTATGCGTGGCTGGCCGGACAGGCCGGACCACATACTCATACTAACCACTGCCCGACTCAAACGAACATAAACAGACCGTTAGGGTTGACCGTATGAGTCGGCCTGATGGAGATGTCCTAACCTACGAGGATAAACAGCCGTTCTTCTGTAATTTCCTCGTCCGGATGGGATGCACACGCTGGACGTCTGAAATGGCCAGTCTTTTCGCGGCCGAGCATTGGCGTGAGGAGCCCCAACGTCAGAACGCCGTCAAGCCGGCTATACGTAACATACGCACCTCTCTGCGAGTGACTACCCGCATTTTTTTGTGGTTTTACGTAGCAAACCCGAATAGCGGTTTTTTTGTTGGATAATAACTCGCCCGATTTCATTAGTGTGTGTCTAATTCTCAGTCGCTTAATGCTCAAGTCATGTGATGCCACTCAATGTCAGTTGCAAGTCCCCTTGTTGCAACCGGAAGCATCTCCGTTACAAACCCCCCATTTATAGCTGAAAAATATTCGGTTGTAACCCCCCATTTACAACTACTGAAAAAGTTTCATTTGCAACCTAACAACTCACAGAATACGCGACGACGACGCAAATCGAATAGAGTAGGACCTGACCGAGCTCTAACTTAATTCAGCCCACTATGAATTAGCAGAACTCATTTTATTAACCATAGGCCAAACAAGGAACACGGGACTCACTAAGCCAGCGCGTGGCGACCATGGTCTAAACACAAAGCATGGCGAGCTAAGTTATAGGATTTCGGTACATAAACGTCCTCCTGCTCCGCTAGCTAGGTCAGTCCTCGAAACACCCCCTCACTTTATAAATAAAAGCCACGACGGCCAATCCGATACGTGTTGAAGAGGGAAACCTCTTAAGAAAGCAAATCAAAGATAAGAAAACGAGAAGAGCATATTGAGGCTCAACAATGACGCCCCCGAGAGGGTAAGGACGATGACGTTGCCATCATCGAGATCAAGAGGTCAAGGGTTTTCACCCGGAGCCCAAGTGTGGACGAGGTGACCACAACACCACCCTCAAGACTTCGGCGCCGGGCCATGGCTGACGCGGAGGGCCGCTCTCCTGCCTCTTCAGTCTCCATGGATCTCATCGGACAAGATGGAGACAGTCAGAGAAGGGAACGGATGGGGGCTATGGTGGAATGGAGCTGCCGCGACGAGGGAGTTGGCATGGGGACGCCGCCCACCACCATCGCCATAGAGAGAGGTCTCGATGCGGCGGCGAGGCGGCGGTAGCGGGCGCGTCGCGAGAGTCCACGAGTTTTTTGCAGTTGCCCGTGGGTGTCCACTAAAGGAATTAAATGGTAATGGCTGGCGGCGCCGTGGACAGTCCGTGCCCACTTACAGGCCTAGTTGGACGAGCTTCAGACCTCGATTTGACTCTGAAAGAAAATTAGGAGCGTTGGACAGAGATTGCTCGCTTGGGAGCCGGAGTGCAGTTTTGCTGAATTGCGAAACGTGTGTTTTAATTGTCAATGGAGAGGTACCACGCTCGGGTACACGTCGGCATGCATGCAGACCGACGTTGCCGCGTACGGCTGGCCGGCGTACCTACACTTGGGCGCGCAGCTGACGTACGCGCACCTGACCTGACGACAACTGGTGGCGGTCTACTTGTCTGGTACGCCACGCTTCTCTTTTGCGGCGCCGAGACGAGAGATGATCAATCGACGCATCTCGAGGCTTCAACTGTATGGACGCCCGAGCCATGTCCTCGGTTACCAAAAGTTCGATACAAGACTAGTTTCAATAGGGTATCATAGGTGGTACTCTCTTTATAATGGTTTAAAAGGCCGTCATGGAAGCTTAAAAAAAGTTTGATTATATATTTATCCAATAAAATATGAATTGTATGTCATAAAAATTATATCATTGAAAAGATGTTTTGAATATAAATTCAATGGTATAATTTTTGAAATTTATAATCCATATTTTGTTGATCAAACTTGTTACCAATTTTTTTATTGGACTACGTGCTAACCCTTTAAGGCTAGTCATAGTGGGAGCAACTTGAGTAGTAACATAGTCTTACATGTATTATCAACTAAGCATTTAGATGATGTGGCATGCAATTAAATGATGAGTGAGAGGCTTGTGGTAACTAGCTATGTTACCATAACATCACATATTTCAAGATAAAATGAGCCTACATTGCAATAAATAAGTCTTTGCATGACACCACACATATGTTATTTTTCACTATAGAGGTAACATATGCATCTTACTACTCTAAGTTACTCTCCACTATGACCAGCCTAAACCGGTATGATGGGAGTATCATGCATTACATGTATGCAAATGATTATGTGTCACTATAATTAATGATAAATAAAATTGTGTTGATTCATATGTAGATACAGTATCATAGCACGTAGAATTAAAAAAACTAATATTAAATAAATTTTATACACAATTTTACATTGGGATTCTATAAAATAATAAATATACTAAGACTATGATACTACTATATGATACTCGTTCCATTTGAGATTATAAGTCCCACGTGGATAACTAGGTTACCACTTTGAACAATAAAATATAAATAGTATAGCATATAAATTATACCATTAGAAACTTTAGAGGTTATATTTTCTAATAATATAATTTTTGTGATATATAAGTTATATTTTGTTGGTCAAATTAACAACCTAGGTATGCGCGTAGGACCTATAATCTCGAACAGAGAAAGTACTATACATTGTGAAAATAGTATCATATATTAGTATAATATACAAACTGACGCATTTATAGTAATCTATTTTGCACATAGAGAGCCAACCCTACTCGGGCACTGCCGCTTAATTCAACTAGATCCCATATTCATTCTCAGAGTAGTAGATTAATACTATTCCCTCCGATGTATATAACTTGCTATTAAAATGGATGTATCTAACGTAAAACACGTCTAGATATATCTATTTTAATAATAAATAATATGGATTAAAGAAAGTAATTGATTGAGTTGGACGGACGACGCGTATAGTATAGGATCTCGCCCGCCTTATCCATCCATCGCCTATGGTTGGACGAGCTTGAGAAGAACTTGATTTGATTTGATTGACTCTGGAAGAAAATTAGGAAGGCGATGAAATCTGAGTGTTGAACAGGGTGATTGCTGGCTTGGGTGATTTGACTTGGTGCTCAATTACATGAACCTGAACCTCTTCTCTGCTGAGAAGAGGCAAGGCCACCACTACTTGGTGTGTTTCCCTTGCGAAACGTGTGTTTTATCCGTCAACGCAGAGGTAGCACGCTCGGGTACACGTAGGCATGCATGCTGCCTCACATCACGAGCCAGCGTACCTACGCTCGGGCTGACCACTGACGTACGCCGCACCGGCCACCACAAGTGTCGGCGGTCTATTTGTATGGTAGTACTAATCTAATCCAGTGCATACGAGATTCACGGGGACAAATATTTTGAACTGAGTCCATTTTACATACACATTCATCCGAGATTTGGAATTTATTTCGAAACAGATTTTTGTCCCGCTATATTAATACAGACACGATCTCGGTGGGGCAAGCAACACAACAAAAAAACAAAAGAAAAAAAACAATGCCGACACCAGCGGATCGACGAAGAGGAGGATGATACGCAGCTGCTGCGCCTTATGGAGTGTTCCCACCACGATCGCAACACTTTGAATCGTTGTGTACAAAACAACACCTCCAAGAAGAAAAACGACGATGACGACGCTGCTGCCCGAACTTGTCCTAGGGTTTCGCCGAAACGCTGCGGGGAGTGGTAAAGAGGTAAACCCGACGTCCTTCAGAAAGGAACGGCGACACTCACAAGCGTCGTTGTGTCGGTGCCAAGACGGCAAGGATTTCTCCCGACCCCCAAAAAACCACATCTCCGGAAGATCCATAGTGCTCCACAAATCTTGCCACCCACCAACATACGCCACCATGGTCTTGCCGTCACCCCCGTCATCTCACAGTCGCCCATGTTGTGAGGCCGACAAGACCGAGAAGCAAGAATTCTGGCGAGGGGCAGCAACACAGTAGCATACGGAGAGAACGGCCTCATCCGCCTTGGCGGTAGCCGGTCGGGTATAGCAGGAGGAACAAACTAGACTCACCTAGGCCCGACCCGGCTTGGAAACATGCCCGTAAAGTCCCGCCACCCTACTACAGCTGGCACGCCACCGCTGCTGCCATCCCAACACGAACAACCCGCTCATTTGTCCGCTAGAGGAACCATCACCCTGTCTGAGGCCCACGATGACCCAAATGGGGCCCAAAGGGCCCAGGTCTAGGTCAGGGGAGGCGCCGCCGATCGCACAACAGGCAGCCCCGCAGGGATCCCTCAGACAACCATTGCCCCCACCACCAAGGGGCAGTTCCCACACCACCGTGGCCGCCTCATCGATATTTATAAGGTTTTGTATCTGTCAATTTTTGGCTGTCTTCAGAAAAGTACAGAATTGAGTTTTGCAAAAAAAAAAAAAGAGTTTAAAGACCTCAAACATTTGCAAGTTTCTTTTAGGCGGTATTTTGTAATCGTTGGAGTCGGCTTGTGTATTTCTACCATGTACTATTTGTTACTATAAATATACCATGATATTGATTGTAAAAAAACAGTTTGGGATTCGATGTGAGTGAAAACAAGACAGGAAAATAGAAGGTGTTTTTCTCTGCATAAGTCACATCTAATCTACGGATCGATATGTTGTACTGTAGTATTTAGCTTTGTGATTTTTTCCGCACGATTTGGATGAGTTTTAGGTTTTTTTTTTCCTTGAACCATATTAGCAACATCTGGCTCGGTTCCCCTACCATGCCTGATAACTTGTATTTTCTTGAATATAATTTCAACCATAGTTTTAAAAACCAAACCAATCACTGGTTAAATTGAAAAAAAAAAAACGGGAGTCAATCCTAAGACCTCCAACTCATGGCTAGAAAACTCGATTGTTGGGCCAAGATTTGTGTATGACATATATAGTACTTCACGCATGGATTAAATACATCTTATTTTCCTTACCAAAATCATACATTCTCCCTGTTACTTTATCTTTAATAAATCAGCAAATGAACCGGTTTAAACCAGCAGTCCAACCAGTGAACCATGAACCGAGAACCTCACCGGGTTCGTTCACCGGCCCTGAATTTTTAAACTATGGTTTCAACTCGAGTGCATGGAAGTTGAGTTATTCCGATATCTTGTGCTCGCTTCATCCAGCGCGTCAACTGCGAAAAGTCAATCCGCGATGGCAGATAGAAAGGTAATAATCCAAGAAATAATCTGTCACTGAACCCGTCATTAACCACATACTCCGTAGTAGTATAATATACGGAGAATTGCTAGCTTGTAGAGATAGCGAGCCTACCCCCTACGGTCGCGCGCACTGCTGCTTTAGTTAGACCCCATTATCAGAATCAATTGAGTTGGACGCGTACAGGATCTTATTTGGACTCTGAAAGAAAGAAAAAGATGGTGATCCGGGTCTTGGACAGAGATCGCACGCTTGCGAACTGATGATGAGGTGCTGTTTTGCTGAATCGCTTTGCCTTTTCTGGTTTGGGTTTGACGCCTGTGGGCGCCGGGGGAGTCTCCGCGTAGATCGGCGCGGAGCCACTTATTATATTGTCCTGCCTGCCTGAGTTTGCATGGTTGCAGCGTCATCATCTACGATTGATTGGGTGAGATTTGACATGGTTCGTGTTTAATTAATTATATGAACCTCTGCCCTGCTCGCTGCTCCGAAGAGGCAGGCAAAGGTCGTCACTACCGGTAGCCTTGCTGCTGACTCCGGGCGTTTCCTCTCCGCCTTGCGAAACGTGTGATCTATCTCTGTGTCAATGTCAAAGCAGAGGGTAGCACGCTCGGGGTACATACACGTCCTGCATGAGCATTGGCGTACGCGGGCGACCTTGGTGCGTCTAAACACAAAGCTATGTTATGCGACTCAGTGCATAAATTAACGTCCTCCTGTCCTGTCCGCTAGCTAGCTACCTAGCTAGCTCATCAATGTTTGCAATCACTAGCAACACACAATAATCCGCCGAGAGCCACGTAACAGCTGCCAGTGAAAGTGCTTCTCGTCGGCACTTGTGTTTAGACCCCAGAAAGCTGCAGATCGAAACAAGTGGGTATAAAACATCATTACTTATTTATGCAAGGAGGCCCCAAGCTCTCGGCACCCTAGCAAAACTAGAGAAAACAAATAAAGGCCTCTAAAATACAAAAGGCACCCTCAAGTCCCTGGACGCCTCCGCCACCAAACTCCGGCGACATCCAGCCGAGAAAAAACGGCGAGATCAAGGAGGACTCTTGCTCGTGACGCCCCACGATCCGGAGAAGAAACAAAGCCACCGGCCGTCTTGCCATCAACGGGGGCGAACCACTTGTCAATGCCGAGACGTCGAGCTCCGGCGCCGTGCTTCGGATAAGGGCCTCCAGTGGAGGTTTGAACCTTGGGCCGCCTTTCGGCCAGAACTGGCAGAAGCCCGGCAGCATCGCCGCTACATGAGGACCACTGCGAAGAAGGGCTTGTGGGCGCAGCTTCAATCAGCCTCTGCAACATCTTCGGCATCAACCTTTTCCCCCCTCCGTCCCTCGCCACCACGGCCGGCCAAGGGAAAGGCAAAGAAGAATTCGCCGTAGATGAAGCAGAAGCACACACGAGCTTTATGACCGAACCTCCGAGTCCACCCCTCTCCTCGCAAACTTCGCCCACTAAAGCATGAAGAGAGGGATAGATCAGAGACCTCCCGACGCCGCTCACACGCGCCGCGGAGTAACTCGAAGTTGTGCCCTCCTGCAAACAAGGACCAAGCTCCGCCTTACTCTCCCTGCCACCACGGCCGGCCAGAGAAAAGCTCCAATCTTGGCGCCGCTACAGAACCGCAACAACCCTAGCAGTTTTACGCAAGGAAGCGGTGTTCGCCATCGTCGTCGCCAATCCACCAAAGATTAGGGAAGCGCCGATGAAGAAACCTAGAAATCGCCGGATCTCACTTCGAGAGACGCCAGCGCCGCCACCATCTATGGGCATATAGCCCACTACATGCACAGGGCCTCTACTCCTATCTAACCTAACTACTTCGTTACCACCCCCCCCCCCCTCCCCCCCTTCACCCCTCCACCGGCGGCGCCGGCGGAGAGAGCTCCGGGAGGGCCCGGTTTCTCGGGCGAAAAGGTCAAGGACGAGAGGCGCCCTGACCCCGTAATATCTTTTGTACAACAACCATATAAAAACATTATAAAGGCCGACCAATCGGAATTGAGAGAGAGGATAGGTGGGGTTTTTTTTGCACACCCCCTCCTCCCATATAAAATCCCAATAACTACTGATGAGACCTACCCCATCTACACCCACACAAGTACCAGTTTAGCCGAAAGAATTGCACCGGGAAACTATCCGGTCCCGGCGATTTTATAGCCAACATCTGGAACAAGGACTGTTTGATCTCCGCAGCGGGCCACCAACATGTTGTTCATTTCAGCTGGGACCTGACCTTACATAGAACCGTATCAAGCACATCTTGCATGTTCGAGGTACCTTCAGACGTGTGCAATTTCCTGTAAAATTCGGTGGTTAAGCCTCATTAGCTTCTTGATGATACGATTTTTCCTTTTCCTCACACCCGAATAGCAGGTGTCTGCAAAAATAGAAAACATCACCAAGGTTGTGATTTTTGCAATTTCCTCTCAGTTAACATATGGGACATCACCAAGAACAAGAGTGGGCTGCAAAAGAGGGGGTTGCCAGAACCAAGCCCATCTTCAGAGTTAAGACTCAAGACAGACAGAGACCATAACATGTACTCCCTCCGTTTGAAAATAAGTATTGCAGATGCGCACACTTATTTTTGAATGGATAAAGTACTACGCTGTTCTAATATAAACACCCGGTACACACGCAGAGAGAACAAGGAAAAATAAGCAACAGGCATATCAAAATGAGACTGAACTTCACAGATCCCAACCAGATTTTATTTTTCTCACCACCAGGGTGTTTCCATCAACCACATCCAGCACGCGCACCACAAGTAGGCCATCACACGAAGTTAACAGATTATTATTCCCGGAAGGCCACACCACATACACACACGACCAGATTTAACCAACCGAGAGATGGCGCGTGCAGGCAGCAAAAGGACATGCGAAAATGCTACTCATCATGAGATAGTTATCACTGGGGAGAGCCTGTCCGACAAGCCGCCGGTCATCCTCTCGGCTTGCTCTCCGCGCTCGCCGGTGCGTATCCTCACGACATCCGAGACGGGTATCACTGGGAAAAACGAAAACAACAGGTGAGGCCTAGTGATAGAGATCATGATTCCTGGATTTCATAAGAATGTTTGCTGCGACAGCTCTGTTTGGTCTTGCTATTAGCTTTGTACTATTGTTGTTAGGTTCCAGCAGACTGAACTAACAAGTCCCACTCAATGCCAGCAGCGATGGCACGTGAATAAACGAAACCTGACGGCGTGACTGAAAACTAAAGAATGGTCACCAAGAACACTTACAGAATATCTTTCCGTCGCCAATTTCTCCTGTTCTTGCCTTCTCAATTATTTTATCAATTACTGGCTCGACCTGGACAATCCAAAAACACATTAATATAATGCAAGACAAAGAGAATCACACATGTTGGATAGCACGTATCAGCAATACTTTAGAAGTGAACACGAAAACCAAATTGTAGCATATGGAAAGAGGGAACAATTAGCATCTTCAGTTTCGATACTACGATCAGCTGTCTCAAATAGAGGGTATGGAAGAACTCAAGTGCAACTTCTCAGAATTAATGAACAGCTAAACAAGATTATACCTGCTCTTTGCACACAACTATTTCCATCTTGACTTTTTTAATAAATGTATCTTCTGAAAATTCTGACCCTGAAAACCAACAATGAGGAAGCATAAGCATAGAACCTTTTAGCTGCAAAACTAAACTAGTTTCCAAATAGCCTTAGAGTTGCCATGCTTTATCAACTGGGCCAAAACCCAGGCAATCCAATATGTAACATGTCATTATTGTTATAATGATAAAATCATAAAAAATCCATGCATCTTTATCCTGATGATGTTTTTCCTATTCCCAGCCTTTCCCTCATTTAAATGTTCAATGTTTTTGTGATTCTTGTCAATTGCATTTTCTGATCATGTTTTGCTCACACGAGTTTTCCACGTAATAGAAAGTACCACATCCTTCCCGAGCAAACATGATAAACTGAAGATAACTGAATCCATATTTTATAACATAATTGACTTGAGCTAAGAGTCTGTCCAATTCAAGTTTCTGCACATACAGACCCTACTCTCATATTATTTTTGGTGTATACCAACAGCAGTTGAACACATACAAGATTATGAGGAACTTATTTAATAAAAATGGAAGAAATATTTCCATTCCATATTTGGCAGACTTTAGACCCATTGAGGACATGTGGACTGAACAGTAAGTTCAGAGAGCAAGGTGTTAATGAGAGACATCAATATAACTAGTCAAAGCTTGTGCTGTTTTTAATTTCTGCTATCAAGTTGGGAGTGATTCGACCTCACTCTAGTTCTTGCATTTGGCTTGTACTCATCAACTGCTGAAATGTTGTGATAATGTTATCAGCAACTGAACTGGGCTAAGAGCAGCATTTTTAACAATCATGGGTTGCTTTGAGTTCCTGAAGGCTCATCAGCTATCTGAAGCTCATTTTGAATGAAAAAAGATAAAATCATGCAAGGGGTTGTTTTAATTGTTGTAGGAGCCTTCCTGGGCACATGACAATCAATAGCAATGAAGTCCGGCAATCCATATTCCGACTTTTTTCCAAATGGGGGATTTCCCACATTACACGTGGCGAGAATGATTTGCTAATTATGCTAATGAAAACCGATGAATTAATTATTCTCAGCATCCATCCCTATCACACTTCAAAGCCACCCAAACTCTACCAAACACATATGGCTACAAATTTAAGGATCACAACTGAAGGGGTGAAGAGACTAAACTCTGCAAACAACAAACATTGATTCTGTGCTTAGCACTAATGTAGGCGCCACAACCACGGGCCAAGCTAATACCTTCATACCGCTCCGTCGACCCGCCCTGCGCCCCGAAACCCCGCACATCGGACACCGTGACGCCTCTGATCCCCATTTGCAGCAAACCCTGCAGAGAATTCCACAAACTCATTTCACCAAACACACGTTCTACGGGGAAGAACTCCGACCGGCATGCAACACTAGCCTGCACTGACTCACCGACGACACATGCGACACCCTCCATGGTCTGCACCAATTCGGCACCATGAACGAAAGAATTCACATTGCATCAGCCAAATGTACCATGAAACTAGGAACATTCCGAAACATAACTCCGGTGGTGTGTACTCACCTAAGGATGGCCTCGATCTTGTAGAACTCCGAGTCTGGCAGGTACCCTGCAAGAAACCGACGGATGGGAATCCAACAAGGCAAGCTCGACCAAGTAACCGAGCGGAGGGGTAAACATCGCATCCGGTGAGGGAGGGAGAGGGGCTCCTGAGTGCTGACCTGGGGCGGGAGCACTCTGGGCGCGCGGGGCCAGGGCGTGGCGGCGACGAGGGGAGGAGTTGATCTGTACGAGCGGCCTAGGCCCGCGCGAGGGGAGGAGGCGGGCGGCGGGGGAGGGTCGCCGGAAAGAAGCGGAGGTGTGGAGGAGGCCGCCGGCCATGGACGCAGCGGCGGTGGTTGTCGCCGGCGACATGACGAACGCAGTTGTTGGCGATTGAGGCGGCCGGGGATAGCTGATGATTCGGTGACTCGGTGTCGTCTGCTCAGTGCTGACCGATGACTGCCGTTTCTTCGATCAGTCAGAAGCTCAGACGCGAAGGCGGATAAACTGAAAGTACGTGAACGGAAGTTGAAGACAGAAACACAGTATCTCCGTCAAGTTAGCATACAAGATGCAATTTGAGGGCATCATCTCCACCACCCTGGGGTGCCTCCAAAATGCAAAATGCAAAATAGGATGTGGCAAAACTGATTACAAAACCGAGAGTGGCAAAAGTGAAATTGCTCACTTTGTAGCCAAATTCAAGAAACCTAGGATACCTCCTCTACAAGTGTCACTTCGCCACGAGGATTTGGAAGGAAATCCTCAATTGGTGTGGTTGTCATGACATCGACCTGGCCCTATGGGAAAATGAGATATCCGTCAATGGAAAAAAAATCTTATGAGACCCGAGATAAACCAACCCGGTGCATAACCGCTAGAAAAAAAAGTTAATTAACAGACAAAAAAATCTAGAAAACTGAAAAGATGGACAAGTGTCAGACATTGGAGAGGGTTTATCAATAGATCCGGACTTATAAGATTTATTTCCTCACTCAACAAGGTGGACAATCTTGTGTTTAACCATTGGAAACCAAGAAGGCTTTGTCCTCACTTTTCATGTTAATGTCATGGGAAATTTGAAAAGAACGTGATGCACGGGTGTTCCGGCATCATGCATTCTTGTCAAATGTGGTAATTGTTAGTGTAAAAGATGAGGAAAAAGCACGTGGTGTTTGGTCGGGGCCAAGTTTTTGAGCAATGTGATCCTCGAATGGTAATTTCTTGTAAGCTAAGGCCTAGAAAAACTAAGTACAATAAACTTCGTCGCTATGAATGAAAATAGCAAACATTTTGCCTTATTTGAGAAAAAATGCCCAACGTCGCATCTTATACGCTAATCTAATAGCATACAAACATTTTTTTTATACAACCGGGACCAGGTGTCATCACATCTTTGTCTTCGTATAGTACAAATTGCATCACATCTTTGTCTTTTTTTTAGAAATGGGCGTTTTATTACTCAAAGCAATGTTTACATCCGACCTCTGCATAACTAGGATGCACACAGCCGAAGATCTTCACAACTTACAACCATTAGGAAAAGTATAAAAGGTACAAAACTTGTAGATAACACAATGGACTGTGACTATGATATTTCTATTCGTAGGTCACGCTGCCATCCATGTCTAGAGAAAATATCTCGCGCTGCGGCCTCCAAACGCATAAACCCTTCCGCAAATAAGTCGTGAAACTCCATACGTTGAAGAGTTGTCCATGATCGTAGGATCGTCGTGGCTCGGAAGATAACCTGCAAAGGAGAAGACACCATATTGTTAAAAATCTTGTCATTCCTACATAGCCATAGCGACCAAATAATGGCAAGCGCTCCCACCCTAAACGCAGTCCCATATTTATCATCAATCCCATTCAACCAATTGACAAAAACATTAGCAACCGATGAAGGGAGAGATAAACCAGAGGCCACTTGGATGATTGACCATATAGCACGAGAAAATTTACACTGGAAGAATAAATGTCTAATTGTCTCGTTATGATGACAGAAGACACATTGTTTACTTCCATGCCAATTCCTCTTAACAAGATTATCTTTTGTAAGAATTACCCTTTTTCGAAGATACCAAGCAAATACTTGCGTTTTCAGGGGTATTTTCATTTTCCAAATTCTACTATTATCATCAACTGGAATATTTGGTTGGATCAAAGCTTTATAAAAAGAATCAACAGAAAATTTACCATTCTGTAATAGTTTCCAGTTAAATTCGTCCACACCCTCGACAACTGTATCGTAGATAGTCTCAATAATAGATTATTCCAGGTTAGTAGTCTAGGACCTATGAGACTTCTTCGGAAAGAGACATTGGGGGGAGTAGATTCTATTACTCTGGAAAGTGTATCCCCTTTATGTCTAACTATCGAATATAGAGATGGATATTGTTCTCTAAGGGACATTTGGCCAAGCCATCTATCTTTCCAGAACCTAATCTGTGATCCATCCTTAATATTAAAAGAACCAAAGCGTAGAAAATGTTTTTTGGATGCCATTAGCCCAGCCCAAAAGTGTGAATCACCTGGCTTCCAGGCCACTTGAGACAGAGCTTTGGATCCAATATACTTTCTCCATAAAATGGTTTGCCAGACTCTTTCTTCTGAGAGAAGTTTAAACAGCCATTTACCTAGGAGTGTAGTGTTCTTGACTTGCAAATCATGTATGCCAAGTCCACCATATTCCTTTGGTCGGCAAACCACATTCCATTTGGCCAGTCGATATTTCTTTTTCACCTCATCTCCTTGCCAAAAGAATCTTGAGCGGAAATAATCCACTTTCTTCAAGACCCCTTTCGATATTTGAAAGAATGAGATCATATACAGTACCATATTAGTAAGTACTGAATTAATGATTACAAGTCTTCCACCAAGAGATAAAAGTTTTCCTTTCCAACTATTAAGACGTTTTTGAAACCTTTCCTCAACCACTTTCCATTCAGCTATCGTGAGACATCGATAATGTATCGGTATTCCCAGATAGTTAATAGGAAAGAGCCCATGGCCACAGCCAAATAACTCAGCATATAGATGTGCCTCGTTTTTATCCTCGCCAAAGCAATACAAATCACTTTTATGGAAGTTAATTTTCAATCCTGATAATTGCTCAAAAGCTAAAAGTATTAACTTCAGATTCTTAGCCTTCTCAAGATCATGCTCCATAAATAATATTTGTATCGTCCACATATTGAAGGATTGATAGTCCACCATCTACCAGATGTGAAACTAATCCTTCAATTTGGCCATCATCCTTAGCCCTCTCAATAAGGATTGCCAACATATCCGCCACTATATTAAATAATACGGGCAAAAGTGGATCCCCTTGTCTTAATCCTTTGTTTGTCCGAAAGTATTTGTCTATGTCATCATTGACATTTATAGCAACACTACCTCCAGAAACAAAAGACTGAATGAGAGCACGCCACTCCTCAGAAAAACCTTTCATACGGAGTGTTTGCTGAAGGAAAGACCAATTTACTTTATCATACGCCTTCTCAAAGTCAATCTTGAACAATACTCCATTCAATTTCTTTGAGTGTAGTTCATGGATTGTCTCATGCAGGATTACTACACCATCTAAGATGTTTCTTCCTTGCATAAAAGCGGTTTGAGAAGGCCGCACAACATTATCAGCTATTGAGTTTAGCCTAATCGTAGCCACCTTTGTAAAGATTTTAAAACTTACATTAAGAAGGCAGATTGGGCGGTATTGTTGTATTCGCTCTGCATTAATAACTTTAGGTAGTAAAATAATATTGCCAAAGTTCATCCTAAAAATATCAACCTGACCTTCGTGCAAATCATGAAACAAATGCATCAGATCATCCTTAATAACTTCCCAGAATTTCTGATAAAATTCAGCTGGAAAGCCGTCAGGTCCTGGTGCTTTATTGTGTTCCATTTGAAAAACAGCTTTCTTGACCTCTTCCTCTGTATAAGGGACGGTTAGAAAGTTGTTTTCATCAGAAGAAACCTGGGGAATATCATCCGTTTGGGATTCATCCATTGATATGGAATTTTCTGGTGGTGTCCCAAACAATGATTTGTAATACTTTGTAATGTAAGATTTTAGTTGCTCCTATCCCTCAATCATACCTTCATCCTGAATTAAAGAGTGAATAAGTTTCTTCTTATGCTTGCCATTGGCAATAACATGGAAGTATCTTGTATTCGCATCTCCTTCAAGGATGATTTTGCTTTAGAGCGTTGGTACCACTTGAGTTCTTCCTCGCGAAGAATTCTGGCAATTTCTGCATTCGATTGCTTCTTAAGCTCAATCTCAGATGCAGTTAAAAGCCTTATTTCCGCAGAAGCCTCCAAATCATCAATAATAGATGAAAAACGTATTTTTTTTCTTTTTTCAGGATACCGGCAGTATGTCTGGCCCAACCATGAAGGAATTTACGAAGAGCTCGCATTTTATTATTCCACCGCTTTATAGGCGTTTGACCAGCCACCGGTTTTTCCCACACGCCTTTCACTAAATCAAAAAACCATCTATTTCAATCCATCCAAGTTCAAACTTGAAGCTATGTTTGGATCTTTGTGATGGTGTTCCAACAGATAAAAGTATTGGAGCATGGTCCGATAAAGCCTCAATACGCTCTAGAGCCTGAACAGTTACCAATGGGAATTTATCTTCCCATAATGTATCCATAAGTACTCTATCTAATTTCTCATAAGTCGGCTCTGGGAGACTATTAACCCAAGTGAACTGTCTCCAACCATAGTAACCTCCCTTAAATCCAAGCTATCTATGACAGCATTGAATAAGAAAGGCCAATGTTCATCGAACCTGCCCCGACTTTTCTCATGAGGGAATCTTAGCAAGTTAAAATCCCCACCTATAAGAATAGGGTAAGGGTTATCCTTAGCCAGATTTACCAACTCACGCAGAAAGTCAGCCTTATAAACATCCTGGACAGCCCCGTAGACAGCGACTAGAGACCATGTGTAATCATCGGTCTTGTTGCGGATATGGAGTTTAATAAAAAAATCTCCAACCGAACTGGCCAAGACTTCCATAGTCTCATCCCTGACGCCTAATAGGATCCCCCCGGATCTACTACGTGGAGGACGTGACACCCACGTAAAGTCCACTCCATCAGAAAGACGATTGAGCAAAGCTTGTGAGAAATCACGTCTACCAGTTTCAGAAATACCCAAAAAATCCAAGTTAAGTTCTCTCACACAATTGGCAAAGAATAAATGTTTAGCCAAGTCACGGAGACCTCTGCTATTTGAAAACATTCCATTCATTGAGAAACAATAATG
Source organism: Avena sativa (assembly GCA_916181665.1). NCBI lineage: Eukaryota > Viridiplantae > Streptophyta > Magnoliopsida > Poales > Poaceae > Avena > Avena sativa. The sequence continues at coordinate 21,221,183 of OV702285.1, forward strand.
CTTTTGGATACACGGGTTATTTTCCGAGACCTTTGGCTCTTTAATTTACGACCGGAAGCTTTTAGTTCAAACAGTGAACCCAGCTCCATCTCATCAAAGCCCACCTCTGATACTTCACCAACTAAGTGAGAGAGCAGTTGACCATCTATTGTGGCATGCAACTCCTCCTCCTCAGATGATAAAGACTCAGGAATAAAAGAGGCCTTAGGAGTAACCGTCAAACGGTCAACCTCCATACGCCTAAGTACATTACTAGATAAATTAACCTGTTTGACAGAATAACCCAAACTAACACCAACGTTTGCTAGTTTTTTAGTCATTGCAGGTGTAGAAAAAGAAAGAAACGATTTCGAAGACTTCATACCATCGGAATCAAGATTTATTTCCGCCTTCCTGCGCATTGCTTTGACCATCGAGTCCTCATCTATAGCCGTCGCCCCAAGAGCATCGACCCTGTGGCGCGAACTACGTCGCGTCGGTGCCTCCTGAACCATTGCGATCAACTCCAGAGGAACACCCAGCCCCGCCTGGGCTAGATTTCCCCCAAATGGTCGCCCCTCCTGGGTTGAAGCAGCACCCTCCCGCAGCCCCTCCTGGGCCACGGGTCCAAGGCCATCGTCCAGCCCCTCCTGGGCTTGGGCTTTAGAGGACACCCGCAGCCCCGCCTGGGCCACGGAATCATCACCAGAGGGCAGACCCTCCAAGGCCTTACCAACTGCCGACCACCCCACCTGGGCAGCATCGGATGGCCCCTCCAGGACCGCAGCAGTGGGCAGCCCGTCGTGGGCCGCAGTAGTGGGTCACGCGTCCTGAGTCGAGGCAGTGGGCAGCCCCTCCTGGGCCGCAGTAGATGACATCCCCTCCTGGGCCATCGCCGCTCCGACAGGCAGCCACGCCATCGCCGAGGCATCAATCGTCGACCCCCCCTGGGCCACCACATCACCCGGCCGCTCCACCTGTGGCACTGAGCGAACCGACGGTGACACCGTCCCAACAGAACACGAAGACCGACCAGCAGATTTACTCGCTGCCTGAAGCGCATCCAGTAACTGAGAAAGAGAAACCCTGGGTGAGCCACCAGTCGCCCCACGAAGTGGAGAATCCCTTGGAAGTGCGTCCAACAACTTTCTGCCTCGCGGAGTAGTAGGGGTAGCATTAAAGGGGGTCACCGCATAAACCGAAACCGGAACCTGGCGAGTATAGGTAGATGGTGCACCCTGCTCAGTGGCCTGACTACCAGACGACCCAGCCGAAGCGAGAGCAACAGTGTCATCTGCTGGTCCAGAAGTCTCCATGACATCATCTCTATTCTTCCCGGAGCCATTGTCCTCAGAATCATCCTTATTCTTTCTCCACAGGAGCGGCGAAAAATCAGGTTCAGGCACAAAATCAGCGGGTTCCAAACTGAAGCGCAACTCATATCCTTTCAGATCAACCACAACGTCAGAGGTTAGGAAGAAACCTAAAGCATCCTTCTTCTTTTGGAAAACAGAAATATCACACATAGCAACGAAGATACGGACTACGCCTCGCCGACGGAGGCTCAGAAGATCCACATCCAGTGTAGTACCCATAAGAGAACCAATAGCCCAAAGCCTAAGAAAAGTCCGCAGAGAATGCGGAACCCCCTCAACATGCACCCAGACTTGTTCAAGGATTAGCTTATGCGGAACCTCCTGAGTCTTGTAAACAAAAACGGCAAGCTGTGTCTTACCCAAGGGCATCGAGAACTGGCTGCCATCCACTCTGTCCAGCACCTCAAACGAAGGAAAGCTTACCAGGTAATCATTATTTCCATAAGATAATGCTTCCCACTTCCACGGTGATTGTAACGGACACCTTCTCGCAATCTGCTGTTGTACCACTTCTGCTGGGACTGTATCTCCTGTAACCTTGACCAAAGCAATAGGCGTCTGAGCAGTTTCCAAATTCCTACGAACCACACTGTCAGGAATCTGAGCAAACAGTCCAATCCCAGTCATAAAAGCATTCGGTCTCGGCTGCTTCAACACATGGCACCTCAAAGTTGGGTGAGAAGAGACATCACAAATATAACAGTAATGAGCAGCTTTGCAACGCACTTCCAACACCTAACCGGTTTCTTATTTTTCTTTGGTACAGGCACAACATCCGCAGCAGCAGGTGCTTCGAGCACAGCAGAATTATATTGCATCTGATTACCAGGCATATTACCTTGAAACTGACTCGCAGGGGGAAAATATGGTGAAACGAAACCGGACGAACCATGCGGGTACCCGAATTGCTGCTGTCCAGCCATCGTAGGCTGCTGAAAATTTAGAGGCTTTTGAAGATTAGTTCCAGGCGCAAACTAAGATCGCGACACACCTTGCACCGGCTTCTTCTTCCTTTTCCTCTTTGGCGCCGGCACCGCCAACGAAACAACCCCTGCAACAAAAGAATTTGGCTAAAAGTTTCCCTGCACGTGTCCACTAGGCGCCGACCCTTGACTGCCAGCAAACTGCGGCATCGGTCCCCGATACGGAGGTTGAAGCGGTTGCGGTTGGCTCCCTTGTGCGGCGGCATAGTACGTCGTCGGAGGCCTGAAGACAATGCCTGGCGGAAACCCAGCAAACGGCGGCGGCTGCGGCATACCACCAGCAGTAATCATCGGAGCAGATTGTTGAGGAGCCCTTGGCTGCGGCCCGATCGAAGAGGCCACCATCTGGGCAGTAGTAGCCTGAGCCGATAGTCCCAGCGATGGTTGCATGGGTGACGTAGATCGCTGCACCGGTTGAGCAGAAGACGCCCTAGGGTTTCCCCCGGATGCTGGCCGGCCATTCTTGGCGAAGAACCAACGACGGCCTTGAACGAACGCCCGGGAACCACCGCCGAGGGAGAAGGGCGCGACGAAGGCGGCGATTGCAGCGGAGATCGAGGACTCGGCGGCTCAGGAGAAGGGCACAGGTTCGGCGGCGAAGAAAACGAGGCTTCCTGATGACCGACCGCGCCCCAGCTCCACAAAGCCTTTAGACGCGTAGCCAGGCCAGCCCAGGAGTAGACCGGCACGGACTGGTTCACGATCGCGTGACCCGACACGGACTGATCCTCGATCGCATCGACCAGGCCCTCCTCCACGTCCAGGCTGGCGCCCGCACCCTCCACCGTGGCACCAATCCGCGAGGAACCCGGAGTCCGATCCGGATTAAGCGCCAGGATCGCCGCCTCAACCAAAGTACCTAAAACCGGCGGGGCCGACGATCTCCGGCGAGGGATTGGCCCCTTCCAGGGTTTGACATGCCTCGGCGAGGCAACCATCGCCCGCCGAACGGGAGGGGACAACGATCTCGACCTGACCAAAGCCTTATAGGTGATCTTCGATGAGCATCTAGGCGGAGAGGAAAGATGCGGCGATGGAGACACCGCCGGCGACCTTTCCCAGAAGCACGACGCCGGCGTCGGGAAACCTATGTCCTCCCAGAACTGTTGCCGAAGCTCCTCTTCCGACAGCTGACGGCAACGCGAGACGTTCATCCAGCCCAGCTCGCCACCATCATCATCCGGCGACTCCAAAACCTCCCGCGCCGCTCTCGCATTCTCGCCATCCGACCCCGACTCAGAGCCTAGGCATTGGAACCTCGATCCAGATGTAGAGGACGCCCGCAAGGAGAAGTTAGCCGGTGTCGGAGTCAGGTTCCCGGGGGCCAGCGTCAGCCGCCGGCGATGCCGCATTTTCTCATGCTTCTTTCCACGAGATGTAAAAATCTGCTCAAAAAATGTGACTACAGAATGTGACTACCAAAATAACTGAACTTGTCTCTAAGCTACCAATTGGTACTAGACTACTAGTAGTATAGTTTTTTTTAACACCTAGCTCTAACTAGTAAAAAAAACAATTGCAAAGTCGTAGCCAGATCACATGCAAGCTCACGTTCTTCGTTTAGGACAAAGCCATGATCTCAGATCCCCAATACTCGGCTGCATCGGCATATAAAATTACGCTTCAAGTCAAGTCTTTTGCTTAATCGGCAGGCTGTTGCCCTTCGGTATGTCAACTCGTTTGTCAATACTACCTCCGTTTTCAGGGCTTCAAGGCACACGCGTTTTCTAAAGCAAAAGTTTGACCGAAAGAATTGAATAACAAAATCTTAATTATATTGTATATAATTAGTATCGTTGGATTCGTATTGAAAAATATTTTTCAGTGGTACTAGTTTTATACCAAAACTCTTTATGTATTTAGAGTAATTCTTGATCAAAGAAAAAAAACACAAAATGAGAACGCCTTAGGCCCTGAAACGGAGGGAGTAATTATTAAAACTGGTGTCTCAATGTTTCTATCTCTCGGGATAATAATCTCTTATGCTGACTGATAAAAACAACACCCTGTCCAACCAGAAATACACACTCTATCCACACCAGGTTTCAAACTAAATATTCGCACAAAATCTAATGAAAAATTAAGTTAATTGGGAAACTTCACTAGTAGAAAAAGAGGCTTCGATTCAATCTAGAGTCCGACACTAGTCCCGATTTATTACGGGCCGGGACTAGTATAAGCACTAGTCCCGGTTTGTACCGTTTTCAGTGACCAGGAGCCCGAGAAAACTCTAGTCCCGGGTCATTTCGAACCTTTAGTCCCGAATTGTGATACGGCTCGGGACTAATGATGTGTGCAGGCGCGGACAACACCCTTTAGTCCCGGGCCATGATACAGCCCGGGACTAAAGGGCGTGATACGGTCCTGAACTAAAAGGGTGCGAACGCGGACAACTTAAAATTACGATATTTAAAAAATGTACAACCTATCCAAATGTGTAGAAAAAAAATTGAGTTTGATTTTAACAGCCTTATTTGGATTCCTCACATTTTTAGATTTTTAAAATTATAAATAATGGATTCCTCACATTTTTCTAATTCTTTTACATTTTTAAAATTTGAAAACGGAAAAAAGTTATTTAAAAAAAATATTTAGCAATTTTTTATTCCATATTTTGATTCCTCACATTTTTCTGATAATAATGAATATATTATTTGTCGAATTTCGATTTACAGATTTAAAGATATTATTTATGCCATATTAAATGAATAATGGCAAAAATGAATAAAATATTATTTTATTTAGTTTTTTACTTTCATATTATTATTACTTATTTATTGTTGTTTACTAAAATAGTTGTTTGTTGTTTTAATAAATAAAGATGTATGGCATATTGATATGGGCTAATAGGATTGATATGATAGTGTTAACAACAAGGTACAAAAGGGCTTCGTGCAAGGACATCCGGATGGAACAGAGAAGTTAAGCGTGCTGAGGATGGAGTAGTGCTAGGATGGTAACCGAACGGAAAGTTTGACCACAAGTATAATTTGACCTAAGATTAAATATACTTAGTGCTAAAAATGTTCCAAGTGAGAGGATTACGAGTCAAACAATTCAAAAGTTCAAGAAAAAATCGAAAAAAAAAATCGAAAAAAAAATCTTTAGTCCAGAGCCGTATTACGACCCGAGACTAAAGGTCCTTCACCCCCGTAGCAAAAAGGTCCATGCGGTGGCCCTTTAGTCCCGGTTTCCCGGGTTGTAACAAATCGGGACTAGAAATAGGGGCCTTTAGTCCCGATTTCGCAGTGCCGGTTGCAAAACCGGGACTATATGCCATTTTTCCACTAGTGTTGAATATTGATAAAATTATCGCAAGCCGTCCTTTTTTAGTTAAGAGGCATCATTACCTATCCAACTTTATTAGATCAACATCGATAAAACAACGATGAGCATAGTGGCGACGACCTCTACTAAACCACACAAGTATCTTTGTTTCGAAAACAAATGATGCATAGTATATAACTCGGTCGTCTATAAACAGTTTTCTCTCATAGAATGTGCATGGCCTTCCGATTATCACCCATCCATCTGTACTTGCACGAAACACGGAAAATCGCAAATTAGAAGAACGAATAATGTTGAATATTCCTAAGCCAGTTGTTTGGGTTGAACCTTAGGGCACGTACATCGCGGACGTTTACATGCGGCGCTAGCCGATATTTCGTTCCCGTATCGGCAGTTGTCGGATTGATCTATAGGCACTTCGCAGCGTCAACGGAAAGTGGAGCGTCGGTAGCTAATTTTTTTTTTTTCGCACGACCTGGAGACAACAAGCGGCGGGACGCTAGCGATAGAAGCTTGAAAATAAAACAGTTCGGCATCCGTACGACTCATTCCTGAACTGTTCAGCGTCAGCCAAAAACGCCTATGGTTGGAAGAGTCCGGACGCTTGCATCGTCCTTCTTCTTTTTCTTGTTTGGCTAAGCGACCGAATTAGCACTCTCCATTACAAGGCCAGCCGCTTAGGTATTAAATGGATTTTGGGGCATATTTTTTGGCTCGCTTAAGCGTCCATCTAAGAGGCTTCCATTAAACATGCCCTTATGAGATTTTTTCTGTAAGAATTGTTTTGTACTTCCTCCGATTCATATTAGTTGACTCAAATTTGTCTAGATTTAATGAATGTAGACACTATTTAATACAGGTTTATCCAAATTTTAACAAATCTAAATCAACTAATATAGATCAAAAGGAGTATTAAATTTTAGGAATTTTCGCATCCATTCAAACCTCTTAAATATCTTTGTTTCTCTGCGGTGCAATCAAATACAATAACCTGTAGAACTAAAACGGAAACGATATTGCAATCATGTGTTTTTCTTTTGTTATTCATGTACGTATTAGAATTATGCGCAACAAAGAGGCCTTTAAGATAGATGAATATTCCTCCTAACTCAGTGGTAAGCTCGTTACTGATTTGTAACGTCAAATTAGCAGTCGAAGTATTTCAGTTTTGATCTTTGCTTTTAGAAAAGAAAAATCACAGGTGCAGTGGTCGTTCTTGATTGCAGCAGAGCGCGTTGAGCTTGGTGCGCGGCTCGGAGAAGTCGCCGGAGAGTATCTTGGAGGCGACGATGGCGTTGGCGTCCTCGGTATAGTGCACGCCGTCCCAGCTGACGTGCCTATCTCCCTCCGGGCACGCCGTCGCCGTCGGCTGCCCGCACGTCTTGAGGTTCACGTAGTTGTACGGCGGCCCGCCGGCGCCGCAGCACGCCATCAGCGGCCGCTCGAAACCGTGCCGCGCGTGGTTAGCGAACAGGTCGTACTTGATGGCGTACATGTCGGTGCACACCACGGTGGCGCGGTCCTCCCGCTTGCCGCTCCCGTACTCGTCCGCGAGCCGGCGGCACGCGGCCGCGAGACCGGCGTTGAGCGCCCGCGCGGCGACGTTGTAGGCGGCGAGGCAGCCGACGGGGTCGAGCTCGTCGCCGGGCCTCTGCCGCAGCGCCAGCGTCTGCGGCAGGCACCCCAGGGGCCCCGTGTTGTACACCCAGAACTTGCGCGCGCCGCTCCCGTAGAGCGCCCGGACGGCGTCCTCGACCTTGGCGGCGGCGGCGGCGAGCGGGCCGCCGTCGGCGACGATCTCCGTCAGCGTGAGGTTGGCGAGGAAGGCGAGCGTGATGTCGTTCTGGCCGACGTCGATGGAGTACACGGCTCGCAGGAAGTCCTCCTCCAGGAGCATGGAGCCCAGCTCCAGCGGCCGGAGATCCCGGGTCTGGTTCTTGAAGTGCAGGAACTGGTTCACCTGCGTGGCAATGGGGAACGGGATGGCGCTCTTGTTGCTCGCCGCCGCCGCTCCGGCCACCGCGAAGTTCACGCCGTCGGTGAAGTTGGAGCCCGACGACTCCAGGTACGGGCTCAGGTACCTGATCCCGAGGCTCTCGGCTGCACAAACACGCGATCGATCGACGGCACGTCGTCAGAGTTGAGCTCTGCTCATCTTTGCATGGAATGGAACGAGTGATGATGATTTGGGCTGGAGGTCGGTACGTACCGATGAAGTCAATGTAGAGGCGGCCGTCGGACCAGCGGCCGGTGGTCCGGTGGAAGAAGCGGCGGCCGGCGGGCGGGCCGAGGTAGAAGCCATAGGCGGCCGGGAGGGAGCCCGTGTCGGAGTTGGAGTCACCGAAGTTGAACAGGACGCACCTGCCGTCCGTCCTGCGCGGGACTTCACAGCACTGCAGCACGACAACGCCGACGACGAGGATCACAAGCCCTCGAAGCATTCTTACCATATTCCCTCGATTAATTATGTAATGCCCCGGCTGATTCCTCTATCGATTCAAGCTCAAATCTACTGGTGAAATCTGGGTACAGGTAAGGTGAGAGAGAGGAGAGTTTCAGAGGTAAGGTTCAGAGAGAGAAGGGATAGGCAGGGTCGTGACAAATTAGCTTCGATCTCTCAAGTTCTCGACTGCTAGCTTGCTCCATCGCTTCTCTTATACTCCTCTCAAGTTGACTAATTAGGGCAGGTGTCACGGTCGACTGTTTTTTTTTCAGTCTAACCCCTTCATCGAGAACTTGAATATAGATCCATGTAACCATCCATGGATCTTTTTCATAAGTCTTCTTTCTCAATGCCCCTAAACAAACTAGTGGATGCTCATCTATATTCAAAGTCCTCAAATTCTGTGATTTGCTCTCCTAGTAGACACTACTTTTTAAGAACATGTTCTATAGTATAGTCAGCTGATGGCTATACGAATTTGCCATGTTACTTATAGCCACCATCTAACTTCACGTACATAATAGCGTTGGCTATTAGTTTCTTATTTTATTTAATCTTTTCTCTATCTATTTCTTTGTATTTACTAGGCTCTTGTATTAGATCTCATTCCTCTCAATTTTTTATGTCCCTCCTACACATAGCAAAAATGCCACGTAGACAACCTATAAACCCCTTACTGTACCTTCTCTAACCCCCATTTCACCTATAACATGTTGGACCCGCTTGGTGGCAGAATAGTTTTCTCTTCCATCTTCTCCATGTCCGTGGGTCGTAGCTTCGGACCTACCTCCATTTCTATCACATAACCACATGCATCCTGGTGCTAGTTCAAAATATGAGCAATTTATCATATGGTTTAATCAATAAAAACCGTAGATAAAACATGACTAATATCCTAGGAATAAAACTAGTCATCCAATTAATCCATTATTTGAAACATGATCTGGAAAATATGAAAGAGGATCGCACATGGTGCAACGGAAGAGGAACCGTTCGTGTTGGAGTTGACGTTGATGTTGATGTCAGCCATGTCGTCAAACATCCTAGGAATAAAATTAGTCATCCAATTAGTCATCGTCCAGGATCACACCCAAAAACCTTATCACCCTTCACACGTACAAGATCCGAGCGTTTCAAAGGCCTACTGTCCTGATGTATAGTGCACGCACAAATCGGGATGAGGAAGGCATAATGATTGCGTGGGGCTCTAGAACTGAAGGCGTTGTGTTATGGTGTGTCTCTTTGGAGAGGAGTGACCTATTTTTATAGGCACGGTAGGGAAAGGCGAACATGCAGCACCAAAGGCGAAACAAGTAGTCGGCTCAAGAAAAAAGTTGCTATCTGCAACCATTTGGTATGTGGAGCGTCGTAGAAGGTCCGTCTTCTCCCACAATTTTGTTTTTTCCTTGTGGTTGATGGAATCGCTCTTTTTCCCATTTTTATGGTCCTCTTTTGCCACAAAATAGTAAAAAACATGATAGAATCTCGGTTGGCGCGTTGTAAATGTCAGATTTTTGGTTTCTATGCGATTTTGACTCTGATCGATGACAAAATGGTCTTTTGAAGCTTGTGGGTTGCGATGTTAGTGTCTCTAGAAGACATTTTTGCGGTCGCGCTTCCCTATTTTAAACTTGATAACGTTTTTTTTTATATAGCAATCATTTAATCTATTTGTTGGGTCTTGGATGTTATCTTCTATTTAAATAAAATATGTGTATAATGGATTTTTTTTAGTCGTATCTCCCAGTTTTTAAACTTGATAACATTACTCGATGTAGCAGTCCTTCAATATAGTTGTTTGGTCCTTGATATCGGCCTATATATACAAAAAAGTGTGTATGGTGGACTTTTTTGGGCCGCGTCTACCTGTGTATGGTGTACTTTATATATTGTTCGATGCAACAGTCAATTAGTATAGTTGTTGGGTCCCTGATGTCAACCTATTTAAAAAAATTGTGTATAATGGATATTTTGGGCTACGCCCGCTATTTTGTATTTGAAAATGTTGTTCGATGCAGCATTCATTTAGTCTAGTTGTTGGGTATCCGATGTCAGCCTCTTTTTAAAATAAACATGTGTGCGATAGAATTTTTTGCTTGCGACAACTGTTTTGATCTTGATAACGTTGCTCGATGCAGCAACTGTGCAATCTAGTTGTTGGGTCCATTATGTTAGCCTCTCTGTAGTGTATGTTGGACTTTTTTCTCAGTCGCGGTCGTTGTTTTGACCTTGATAACGCTTCTCAATATAGTAGTCGTGTATGGAATTGCTGATGGTACCGATGCAAGCCTCTATATACAATAGACGTGGGTCTTTTTTTTGCGTTCAAATCTCAGAGCTTTATTCAGCGATCACAGCTCCAGCACAATCAGCTTGAATGCTGACGACCAGAAAATTCGGAACTACATCGATCCAACTCTCAGTAACCATCAGTGTGCTAGCACGTTTCGCACAAAGATGAGCCGAGCAGTTGGCCGATCTGGGCACATGCTGAATTACAAAAGAAACAAAAGACAAAGCTAGCTCTTCGATTTCATCTAAAATAGGTGCTACGGCCGACCCCTTAGGAGAGCAAAGAGAACCCCATCACGCACTGAGAGAGATTCAGCGACCAGCGGGTCCATGATCCCAGGGTATGGCTTACTCCAAGCTCCTAGGAAGGCTTGATGCTATCGCGCAACACCACCAGCACCCCCTGGCTAGATTCCATCGAGAGACCAGCGTCTGTATTGATCTTTACCACATCAGTCTCCGGAGGGCGCCATCCATGGCCTGGAAGAACAGCAGTGCAAGTTCCAGGCAGCTCCAGAACAGCTAGAGCATCTTTAGCCATCTTCAAAGCTTGGGCCGGATCGAAACTCCCCCGATCATGCGTCCAGCTATTCCATGAAGTCCAGATCGCCCACATAGTTGTGATTATTTTAGCTCTGTCTGACATAGAAAATCTGGGATCACAGAGAATATCTCTTGACCATGTACTTGGATGCAATCTGGGTAACGAGATACCCAGCCATAATTGAGCTTCTTCCCAAAACTTCTTTGCATGCACACGGTAAATCAAGGCATGCATGATATCTTCCTCGGTAGCCAAACATATTTTGCATCTACTAAGCTGAGCAATGTGTCGATGCTTCAGGATACTTTCCACCGATAGAATACCACGAAGTACACGCCACCAGAATATCCGTACTTTTGGCATCACCTTAAGTTTCCAGAGAGAATTCCACATCTGTCGTTCACTCATTGAAGTTTCAGTGATTGTCCCTTCCTCTAGAGCAAAGTGCTCGTTTCGATTCATAAGAGCTCGATACGCCGATTTGACAGAATAGATTCCTGATCTCTCCAGAGACCAGGCCCAGAAATCTTCTCCTCCCCCCTCCCCCCGCCTCAACGGTATGTTCAGAATTGCATCTGCCTATGGAGCAGTAAAATTCGACCTGACAAGATCAATTTCCCATTATCCAATGTCATGATCAATAAGATCTTCCACCCTATTTATATCGTCCTCTCCCGTGTGCACCGACGGCCTCATTGTTCTTATACCATCAATCCAACTGTCATTCCACACATCCACCGATTGGCCACTCCCTATACGCTTGATCAGCCCAAGATTCAGAGCATCCCTGCCAGCAATAATGGCTCTCCATGTAGAAGAAGAGGTTGACGGTGTGGTAGCTTGCAGAAAGTCACAGTTAGGGAAGTAGCGTCCTTTCAGAACCCTAGCGCACAATGAATTAGGGTCGGTCATGAGTCTCCACCCATGCTTCCCCAGTAGCGCTAGGTTAACAGTTCGAGATCGCGGAAACCCATTCCACCCTTCACCTTTGGTTTCGTCAGCTCATTCCAGGAGATTCAGTGTAAAGATCGTCTATCCAGTGAACTGCTCCACCAATACTTCCCAGTACTAGACATCAAGTTTTTACACACTTTCTTTGTCAATCTAAAACAGCTCATGCTATAAATAGGCAGGGCTTGAATAACTGTTTTCAGAAAGACTTCTTTTCCAGCGCATGAAAGCATTCTCTCACATCCTTGGACTTTGCTCCTAACACGCTCCGCAATATGATCGAAAGATCCACTTGTTAGTCTCCCCACAGTAGTAGGTAACCCCAATTAGCGCTCACTGAATGCCTCCACCGCAATACCCATCACTTGCTTCAAGCCACAGCGAACATTAACAGGAGTGTGTAGGGTTCGCAGCATAGAAAACAAAAAAAAATCCTACGATGTGAACTATATACCAAGATCTATGTACTAGATACAAACAACGGGCGGATGTATATCCGTAGAGAACATACCCTTGAAGACCGACAAAGCTTAACGAGTTCAACTCGTGGTTGATGTAGACGATCTCTTGCCGATCTCAAGATCGAGAGGAAGTCCTAGCGCCGCAAATCAGCAGCGCATCCGTGCTCGCACACACGTTCGAGGCACCGAGCAACCTCCGCCTCCTCGCTCCAGCGATGTAGCGGAAGCACAAATCTTTCTTGCCGAATAGCCACCGGGAACATGTATCTCGCTAGTCCAAGACCATGGGGGATAAATTCTAGAGGGGGAGAGAGATCCTTCACGAGGAGGTGTGAGAGACAAGTGAGGAGGGGGGCTCCTTTTATCGGAGGAGGGGGGGAACCCAAGGGGGTGGCCGGCGCATGGGGCTGCCCCCTTGCCCTCCCCTCTTCATGTGGGTGGACACTCCACTCACAAATCTCCTTTAAATTCCCTCCACTCAAAAGTCCACTCAAATTCCCATTAAATTTCCACCAAATTTAATGCAAACTCTCATTAAATAAAACTCTTTTATTTTATTCAGAATTTTGTCAATTACTTTAATGACAAACATTCACAAATAACCCCTTGCTAGAATTCTATTTCACATGCATAACCACTTTATGCAATTTCACCCGAAAACCTGTTTCGGTATCTAGTGAAATAAATTCCTGCGCTTGTTCATTCTTTCGGCATGAAACATTTGCTCCAATTGGATGTCGGTGTCTCTTAAGTGTGTCACCCTACGGTTCGTGAATAATGCGGACATGATCGAGACCCCTCTCGGATCAATAATCAGAAGCGGGATCTGGAGACCCATACTGACTCCCACACATTCAACGATGACTTTCTTGTGATCGTCGGAACCTTTTACGCTAGTATCTTAATCCCTTTGTTTCACGATATATTACATGTCCGAGATTCGATCATCGGTATCTCCATACCTAGTTTGATCTCGTTACCGACATGCACTCTTTTCTCGTTCCTGTGATATAACATTCTAGTGATCAAATCACTTGCTTGCAAGCTAATCAATGTGATATCACCGAGAGGGCCCAGAGTATATCTATCCGTCATCGGGATGAACAAATTCCACTCTCGATCCATGAGCCTCAACATAACACTTTATTAGTTCTGAATCCATCTTTATAATCACCCTGTTACGGTGTGACGTTTGATGTTATCAAGAAACTCTTCCGGTGTTAGTGATTGACATGATCTCATGGTCTAAGGATTAGGATCACTTCGTAAGTTGTTATAGCAATATAAACTCAATGACTTTGATCGTAATGCTATACTTCGGATGAATGTTCATCACACCATTACACTAATGTTGTGATCCCGTTATTAACAACATCCAATGTCCATGATCAGGAAACCTTGATCATCTTGTTAATCAACGAGCTAGTTTATGAGAGAGGCATAACTAGGAACTTTCTGTTTGTTTATTAAACACACATGTATTAACGTTTCCGTATTAATACAATTATAGCATGCAAAATAAACATCTATCATATACTTGGAATACACATAATAAACACTTTATTATTGCCTCTCAGGGCATATTCCCTTCAGTCTCCCACTTGCACTAGAGACAATAATCTAGTTACATAGTGATAAATCTAACACCCATTGAGTTCTGGTGTTGATCATGTTTTTCTCTAGGGAGAGTTTTAGTCAACGGATCTGCTACATTGAGATCCGTATGTACTTTACAAATCTTTATATCTGCATCCTTGACATGCTCGCGGATGGAGTGAAACCGACGCTTAATATGCTTGGAATGCTTGTGAGACCTTGGCTCTTTGGCATTGGCAATGGCACCATTGTTGTCACAATAGATCACCATTGGGTCCAACGCGTTTGCCACCACTCCTAGTTCGGATATGAACTCCTTCATCCAAACTGCTTCCTGAGCCGCTTCTGAAGCAGCAACATATTCGGCCTCCGTTGTTGATCCCGCTACCACAGGTTGTTTGGAGCTCCTCCAACTAACCGCTCCGCCATTCATGAGAAATACGTATCCGGATTGAGACTTAGAGTCATCCGGATCGGTGTCAAAGCTAGCGTCGACATAACACTTAGCGACGAGCTCTTCTTCACCTCCGTATACAAGAAACATATCCTTAGTTCTTCGTAAGTACTTAAGGATATTCTTGACCGCTATCCAGTGTTCCGAACCTGGATCCGATTGGTACCTACTAGTCAAACGAATAGAAATGTGTAGGGGTTCATAGCATGGAAAACAAAAAATTTCTATCGCATACAAACAAACAAGCCAAGATCTATCTACTAGATTGTAGCAACGAGTCGATGGAATAACTTACCCTCGAAGATTCCAAAGTGTTTAACGAGAGCGGATTCTCGTGGGTGATGTAGTCGTACTCTTCCCGATCTCAAGATCGCGTAGATGATCCTTCCGGCGCTGCGTTCCGGCAGCGCTCCCGAAGTCGGTCACACGTTCGGTACTCGACGAAGACCTTCCTCTCCCTTGTTCCAGCAGGCAGCGGAGGTTGTAGCACTCTCCTCGCGATTCCGGCAGCACAACGGCGTGGTACCGGAAGTAGAGGGGAGATCCCGCAGGGCTTCGCCTTAAGCCGAAGCGAGTATGGTGGATTATGAGAGAGGGCTATTAGTGGTCTAGAGATTAGACTCACCAATTAGAAGGCTCTAAACCGTAGGCTAAAGCAATTAGAAGCTCTAAACCAAAACGGCTCTAAACCGGAGATTAGAGGTGGAAACTTGTGTGTCTCAAGGAGGAGCCCTGCCCCTCCTTTTATAGGTGGAGGGGCTAGGCGCGCCAGGGGAGGGAGGGAGTCCCTCCCCAACTCGGCCTAGGGCTGGGCGCCGGCCTGGAGGAGTTGGACTCCTCCTCCAAGTTGGTTCCAACTCCTCTTGCTTGTTTCCCACAGTTTCCTGTTTCCCACAGTTTCCTGTTTTAGCCGTTTGACTTTCAAACTGGCAATTTGACTTTCATGTTTTTGGAACAGCAAGAACACTTAGTACATGATGCAATCATTCAATGACACACTCATGTACCCTCCCCCCCGGAGTGCCGGACAATCCGGAACCTTCTAGAACATTCCCGATGAAAACACCGGAATCATTCCCGAACTCCGAAACGGGACTTTCCTTATATGAATCTTATTCTCCGGACCATTCCGGATCACCTCGTGATATCCCGGGTCCCATCCGAGACTCCGAACAACATTTGGTCTCTTTCTCATAATACCATAACTACTCAAAACAACGTCGAATCCTTAAGTGTGTCTCCCTACGGTTCGTGAATTATGCGGACATGATCGAGACACTTCTCCGAACAATAACCAATAGAGGAATCTGGAAATTCATATGGCTCCCACATATTTCTACGATTACTTTGCGATCGAATGAACCACTTACATACGATACCAATTTCCCTTTGTCTCACGATATGTTACTTATCCGAGGTTATGATCGTCGGTATCTCTGCATACCTAGTTCAACCTCGTTACTGATAGGTACTCTTTTCTCGTTCCCGTGATATGTGATCCCTTGTGAGCCAGTCACATGCTTGCAAGCTAATTGGATGACATTTCACCGAGAGGGCCCAGAGAATATCTATCCGTCATATGGATGGACAAATCCCACTCTTGATCCATGTGTCTCAACCAATACTTTCCGAACACTCAATGCCATCTTTATAGCCACCCAGTTACGGTGTGGTGTTTGATGTCATCAAAGCATCCATCCGGTAAAGGTGATATGCATGATCTCATGGTCGAAGGAATTAGGTTACTATGTATCAGAAAGCATATAGCAATTGAACTATTGAAATGACTTGATCTTTATGCTACGCTTATCTATAGGAGTATGTCCACCATATCATTCTCCTAACGATATGATCTTGTTGTTGATAACATCTCAATGTTCATGATAGGGAAACCACAATCATTTATCAACCAACAAGCTAGTGAAGTATAGAGGCTATACTAGGGACTTCAAATTAAGTTTACAAATCACACAAGTATCAATGTTTCCCTGTTAATACTATTATAGCATGAATGTAAACATTTATCATAAACACAAAGATATAATAATAACTACATTTATTATTGCCTCTAGGGCATATCTCCAACAGTCTCCCACTTGCACTAGAGTCATCTAATCTAGATTACATGGTAATATACCGAACACCCATCGCAGTTTGGTGTTGGTCATGTTTTGCCCTCGGGAGAGGTTTAGTCAACGGATCCGCCACATTTAGATCTGTGTGTACTTTGCAAATCTTTATATCCCCATCCTGGATATGTTCTCGAATAGCGTGAAAACGTAGCTTGATATGCTTCAGCTTCTTGTGTGACCTTGGTTCTTGCGCATTGGCTATGGCTCCCATGTTATCACAGTAGATAGACATTGGGTCCAGCGCACTAGGAACCACACCCAGCTCTGTAATGAACTCTTTCATCCATATCGCTTCTTGTGAAGCCTCCGAAGCAGCCATGTATTCCGATTCAGTTGAAGATCTCGCCACAACGCTTTGCTTTGCACTCCTCCAGCTAACTGCTGCACCATTCAAAATAAATACGTATCCAGATTGTGATTTAGAATCATCCGGATCGGTGTTCCAACTAGCATCGGTGTAACCATTAACAACGAGCTGTTCATCACCTCCATAAGAAAGAACCATATCCTTAGTTCTTCTCAAGTACTTAAGGATGTTTTTGACTGCTGTCCAATGATCCACTCCTGGATCACTTTGATATCTGCTAGTTAAACTAACAGCATATGCAATGTCGGGTCTAGTACATAGCATGGCATACATTAGAGATCCTATGGCTGAGGCATAGGGAGTCTTACTCATCCTTTCTCTATCTTCTGCCGATGTCGGACTTTGAGTTTTACTCAAGGTCGTATTGGGCAACATGGGTAAGAACCCTTTCTTGCTTTCTTCCATTCCAAACCTCTTTAGAACTTTGTCCAAATATGTACTCTGTGACAATGATATTTGGCGTTTCGATCTATCTCTATAAATCTTTATGCCTAATATGTAAGCTGCTTCGCCAAGATCCTTCATTGAAAAACTATTATTCAAATATTCTTTGACACTACTAAGAAGGTCTACATCATTCCCAATCAACAATATGTCATCCACATATAGTATTAAGAATGCTACAGAGCTCCCACTCACTTTCTTGTAAATACAGGCTTCTCCATAAGTTTGTACAAAACCAAAACTTTTGATTACCTTATCAAAACGTTGATTCCAACTTCGGGATGCTTGCTTCAATCCATAGATGGACCGTTGAAGTTTGCATACCTTGTTAGCATCTTTAGGATCGACAAAACCTTTGGGCTGCATCATATACAACTCTTCATCAATATCTCCATTGAGGAATGTTGTTTTGACATCCATCTGCCATATCTCATAATCATAATATGCAGCGATTGCTAACATAATCCTCACAGATTTTAGCTTCGCTACTGGTGAGAAAGTCTCATCGTAGTCAACTCCTTGAATTTGTCGAAACCCTTTTGCGACAAGTCGAGCTTTATAGACAGTCACATTACCATCAGCATCTGTTTTCTTCTTGAAAATCCATTTGTTCTCGACAGCCTTTCGGCCATCCGGTAAGTCCACCAAAGTCCATACTTGGTTTTCGTACATGGATCCAATCTCGAATTTCATGGCTTCTTGCCATTTATTGGAATCTGGGCTCATCATCGCTTCCTCATATGTCTCGGGGTCATCGGTGTTGTCCACCAACATGACACTCATAACGGGATCATACCAATCTGGAGTGGTACGAGTTCTCGTTGACCTCCGAGGCTCTGTAGCAACTTCAACCGAAGTTTCTTGATCACCATCATTAGCTCCCTCTCTTATTGGTGCAGGCACCACAGGAACTTCTTCCGGTGCTGCGCTACTCGCAATTTCGAGAGAAGGTTCGACAACCTCGTCGAGTTCTACTTTCCTTCCAGTCACTTCTTTCGAGAGAAATTCCTTCTCTAGAAAGGATCCATTCTTGGCAACGAAGGTTTTGCCTTCGGATCTATGATAGAAGGTATACCCAATAGTTTCCTTTGGGTATCCTATGAAGACGCATTTTTCCGCTTTGGGTTCTAGCTTGTCCGGCTGTAACTTCTTTACATAGGCTTCGCATCCCCAAACTTTAAGGAACGACAATTTAGGTTTCTTCCCAAACCATAATTCATACGGTGTCGTTTCAACGGATTTAGACGGTGCCCTATTTAAAGTGAATGCGGCTGTTTCTAATGCATAACCCCAAAATGATAGCGGTAAATCTGTAAGTGACATCATAGAACGAACCATATCTAAGAGAGTTCGATTACGACGTTCGGACACACCATTACGCTGTGGTGTTCCCGGCGGTGTCAATTGTGAAAGTATTCCGCACTTCTTTAAATGCTCGCCAAACTCGTAACTTAGATATTCACCTCCACGATCAGAACGTAGAAACTTAATCTTCTTGTTACGTTGATTCTCTACCTCACTTTGAAACTCCTTAAACTTCTCAAAAGTTTCAGACTTATGTTTCATGAAATAGATATACCCATATCTACTCAAATCATCCGTGAAGGTAAGAACATAACGATAACCACCGCGTGATGCTACACTCATTGGACCACACACATCGGTATGTATAATTTCCAATAAGTCCGTAGCTCGCTCCATCATACCAGAAAATGGAGTCTTAGTCATTTTTCCCATCAGACATGCTTCGCATCTATCAAGTGATTCAAAATCAAGTGATTCAAGAAGTCCATCGGAATGGAGTTTCTTCATACGTTTCACTCCGATGTGACCAAGACGACAGTGCCACATATAGGTCGAATTATCGCTTGATTTCAAACGTTTAGCCTCAATATTGTTGATATGTGTATTTCCACTATCGAGATTCAATAAGAATAGACCATCTATCAAAGGTGCATGTGCATAAAACATATTACTCATATAAATCGAACAACCATTATTCTCGGACTTAAACAAGTAACCGTCTCGCAATAAACAAGATCCCGATATAATGTTCATGCTCAACGCAGGCACCAAATAACAATTATTTAAGTATAAAACTAATCCCGATGGTAGATGAAGAGGTAGCGTGCCGACCGCGATCACATTAACCTTTGATCCGTTTCCCACGCGCATCGTCACCTCATTCTTCGCTAGCTTCCGTTTATTCTGCAGCACCTGTTTCGAGTTACAAATATGAGCAACCGAACCAGTATCAAATACCCAGGCACTACTACGAATACTAGTGAGATACACATCAATAACATGTATATCAGATATACCTTTCTTCTTGATGTTGCCGTTCTTCAAATCCGCCAAGTACTTTGGGCAATTCCGCTTCCAGTGACCTTCTCCCTTGCAGTAAAAGCACTCAGTATCAGGCTTAGGTCCAGCCTTGGTCTTCTTCGCCGGTGTGGTAACTTTCTTACCACCCTTCTTGAAGTGTCCCTTTTGCTTAGACTTGCCTTTCTTGAATTTGGTGGTCTTATTGACCAACAACACTTGGTGCTCTTTCTTGATCTCCACTTCTGCAGATTTCAACATGGCAAAGAGTTCTGGCAACGTCTTGTTCATGTTCTGCATGTTGTAGTTCATCACAAAGTTCTTGTAACTTGGTGGTAGTGATTGGAGGACACGGTAAATCCCCAAAGCATTAGGAATCACTATACCCAAGCTTTGAAGTTTGTTTGCGTGCCCAGACATCTTAAGCACATGCTCACTGACGGAGCTGCCTTCTTCCATCTTGCAGTTAAAGAACTTTTCAGAAGCCTCATAACTTTCAATTGCCGCATGAGTCTCAAAAATCAATTTGAGATCCTCGACAATATCATATGGGTCTGAATCCTCAAACCTTTTCTGAAGCTCCGATTCCAAACCATACAAGATAGCACACTGAACTATGGAGTACTGATTCTTCCGAGCGAGGTAAACATTCTTTACTTCATCGGGAGCATCAGCTGCAGGTGGGTCACCCAGCGGTGCATCCAGCACATAGGTCAAATTACCAGATGTGAGGACAATCCTCAAATTGCGGAACCAATCCGCGAAGTTGCTTCCATTGTTTTTCAACTTTTATTTCTCTAGGAACGCATTAAAATTGATGGTAGGGGCTGCCATTGATCTACAACATATTTGCAATAGTTTAGACTAAGTTTATGACAAATTGAGTTCAAATTAATAAAGAAATTAAACTAGGTGAACTCCCACTCAAAACAATATCCCTCACATTGTTTTAGTGATCACACGAACCAAATCCACTATATCAACACCGATCATCACGAGAGTTGATATAGTTTAAATGGCGAACAATCGTCATGTTCATCATATCTACTATATGATTCATGCTTTACCTTTCGGTGATTCGTGTTCCTGAGACCATGTCTGTACATGCTAGGCTCGTCAAGATCAAACCTTAGCTACCGCATAAGCAAATCTGGCTTGCTTACGTTGTATACACTTGCGGAATCTAACACACCCGATCATCACGTGGTGCTTCGAAACAACAAGCATTAGCAACGGTGCATACTAAGGGTGAACACTTTCGAACTTGAAATTCATGTGCATGAGGGATCATCTTATAATGCTACTGTCGTCTACTAAGCAATACAAGATGCATAAAGGATTAGCATCACATGCAATTCATAATATGTGATATGATATGGCCTTTCTTCTTTGTGCTTTTGATCTCCATCTTCAAGCACGAACATGATCTCCATCATCACCGGCATTGCATCAAGGTCAATGACGCTTCTCCATGGTTGTCGTCCACCAGCTTCAACTATTACAACTACTTTGAATAGACACGCGGGTCTTAACATAAATTAAAGACAACCATATGGCTCCTGCCGGTTGCCAACTTACAATAAGGAACATTGCATACATCAAATATAATCACAATCATGGCCATATCACATCACTGCACACCCCTGCAAAACAAAGTTAGACGCCTCTACTTTCTTTGCATATTTTACGTGGTTTGGGGCTTTCAATAAGTGTCGTTCTAACTTACGAACAAGAACCACAACATTGATACTGTCATTGTTGATCACCTGTTGTAAATTGGATCTTAACTATGCTAGGAGAAACAGGCACCCGCAAAGCCACTTATGCAATACAAGTTGCATGTCAAGCGTGGAGCAAGTCTCATGAACGATGTCATGTAAGGTTAGCCCGGGCCGCTTCATCCCAACATACCGCAAGATGCAAAGTACACAAGAAGCAATCGACAATAAAAGCATCAACGCCCACAATGACCATTGTGTTCTACTCGTGCAACAGATCTACATATAGACACGGCTCTGATACCACTGTAGGGGTTCGTAGCTGTAGGGGTTCGTAGCATGGAAAACAAAATTTTTCTATCGCATACAAACAAACAAGCCAAGATCTATCTACTAGATTGTAGCAACGAGTCGATAGAGGAACTCACCCTCGAAGATTCCAAAGCGGTTAACGAGAGCAGATTCTCGTGGGTGATGTAGTCGTACTCTTTCCGATCTCAAGATCGTGTAGACGATCCTTCCGGCGCCACGTTCCAGCAGCGCTCCCGCAGTCGGTCACACGTTCGGTACTCGACGAAGACCTTCCTCTCCCTTGTTCCAGCAGGCAGCGGAGGTTGTAGCACTCTCCTCGCGATTCCGGCAGCACAACGGCGTGGTACCGGAAGTAGAGGGGAAATCCCGCAGGGCTTCGCCTTAAGCCGGTGCGAGTATGGTGGAGCTTATGAGAGAGGCTATTAGTGGTCTAGTAATTAGACACACCAATTAGAAGGCTCTAAACCAATTAGAAGGCTCTAAACCAAATAGCTCTAAACCGGGGTCTAGATCTAGGGTTTAGTTTAGAGGATAGGAAACTTGTGTGTGTAAGGAGGGGAGCCCTGCCCCTCCTTATATAGGTGGGAGGGGGCTGGCGCGCCAGGGAGAGGGAGTGGAGTCCCTCCCCAACTCGGCATTGGAGTTGGCCGCCGGTTGGAGGAGGTCTCCCTCTCCAACTCGGTTTCCCTCTTCTCCTCCTCTTTCCACTTTCCAAAAACTTGCCGTTTGACTTTCAAACTAGCCGTTTGACTTTTCAATTTAGGATTTAAATAAACCCTTTATTTTGGACAGCGAGAACACTTAGTACATGATGCAATCATTCCAACTTACAATGACACATTCATGTACCCTTCCCCTTCCGGAGTGCCGGACATTCCGGGACCTTCTAGAACATTCCCGATGAAAACACCGGAACCATTCCCCAACTCCAAAATGGGACTTTCCTTATATGAATCTTATTCTCCGGACCATTCCGGATCACCTTGTGATATCCCGGATCCCATCCGAGACTCCGAACAACATTCGGTCTCTTTCTCATAATACCATAACTACTCAAACAACGTCGAATCCTTAAGTGTGTCTCCCTACGGTTCGTGAATTATGCAGACATGATCGAAACACTTCTCCGATCAATAACCAATAGAGGAATCTGGAAATTCATATGGCTCCCACATATTTCTACGATTACTTTGCGATCGAATGAACCACTTACATACGATACCAATTTCCCTTTGTCTCACGATAGTTTACTTATCCGAAGTTTATGATCGTCGGTATCTCTGCATACCTAGTTCAACCTCGTTACTGATAAGTACTCTTTTCTCGTTCCCGTGATATGTGATCCCTTGTGACCAAGTCACATGCTTGCAAGCTAATTGGATGACATTTCACCGAGAGGGCCCAGAGTATATCTATCCGTCATATGGATGGACAAATCCCACTCTTGATCCATGTGTTTCAACCAATACTTTCCGAACACTCAATGCCACCTTTATAGCCACCCTGTTACGGTGTGGTGTTTGATGTCATCAAAGCATCCATCCGGTAAAGGTGATATGCATGATCTCATGGTCGAAGGAATTAGGTTACTATGTATCAGAAAGCATATAGCAATTGAACTATTGAAATGACTTGATCTTTATGCTACGCTTATCTATAGGAGTATGTCCATCACATCATTCTCCTAATAATATGATCCTGTTGTTAATAACATCTCTATGTTCATGATCAGGAAACCATGATCATATATTAACCAACAAGCTAGTTTAACAAGAGGCTTTACTAGGGACTCTTATTTTAGTTTACAAATCACACAAGTATTAATGTTTCCGGTTAATACAATTATAGCATGGTATGTAAACATTTATCATAAGTGTGAAGACATGATAATAACCACTTTATTATTGCCTCTTGGGCATATCTCCAACAGTCTCCCACTTGCACTAGAGTCAATAATCTAGTTTCGAACCTTTGTGTATATAACACCTATGGCTTTCCAGTGTTGTATGTACACGATTGCTAGTGGTCAACTGATCTCCGGATCTGACACTTCCAGGTCCGTGTGTAATTGCATGTCTTTGCGTCTCTACGCATCACTCATTCTCTAATGAGATGGCTTTGTATAAATTTGGTCTTTCGGTGTGACCTTTAGTTCTTTGGGGTTAAAACATGTTGACAATATTGTCGTACAATATATCTTCATAGTATTATCCCGCTGTGAACTACACCTAGTTTGATAACAAACTACTTGACACAAATGCCCTCTTATGCTGCTAAAATAGCAGTCATATACTTAGCCTTTTGTTGTAGTATCTGTCACAATGTCTTAATTTTGGAAATCATCCAAATCCATTATGGAACTCACTTTCCATTATATTGTGCCACCCTTAGTTTAGATTGAGATAAACTTAATTTGTACTTTGTGACAAAGCTAGTATCAATGTAGTACTAACCATCTATTTGTCACTTCTACAAATATTATACTCTTAGTTCTTTCAGAAGATCATAAGAATATCCTTACTATTGTCCAATGATCATCTTACGAATCATTCTGGTATATGCTCACAACATTTAGAGCATAGGACATATCTGGATTTGTACATATCACAGTACGATTGATATAAATACTCTTTGTGATTTCATACATCAAGTATCAATCTATACTTGATTATTTGTGTCACTTTACCAAATGTCAATACACTTGAATATATCACCAACATTGAACTCATTCAATCCTTTCTGTGCGACAAGAACCTTTTCTTGTAGTTTCTATATTGAACTCATTCAATATCTTGTCTATGTACTTCTGGCACAACCATATTAGCGTCTATTGATGCCAAATATTTGGGTTTTGCCTAAGTCTTTCATCGGGATGAAATTCTTAATATGTGTTAATAAAAGATACATTATTTCCAATCAACAATATGTCTTCCACATAATGTATTAGAAACATGTCTTAGCGCTCCCACTTAATTTCTTGCAAACGCAAGCATCTTCATTGTCTCTGATGAAATTAAACTCTTTTAACAGTTTCATCATAGTGAAGATTCCAACTCCGCTATGCTCACTCTAACCATTGAAGTTTGCATATGCTTTTAGCATCCTTTGAATTAACAAAACCCTATGGACCGTGTTATGCACATGTCCTAGGTAACGATTCTATTAGAAGAACTTGTTTTGTTTATTCAACTACCATATAACAAATTATATGTAGTGGTTGCTACATTAATCCGTCTAGACTAAATATCACTATGAAAGATCAAAATCTTGTCATAGTCAACCTTTGAGCATTGTTGTGAACTCTTTCCCAACATGTCGACTAGATGTGAAACATCCATGTCTATTTCTTTATAGATCCAGACACAACTATAAGGTCTTACACCTTTCTCGAGGGTCCTTCAAGTTCAAAACTTGATTTCTCGTGTATGGAACTATCACGGATTTTATGGCTTCAAGCCATTTTACGGAGTCAGGGCCCATCATCGCTTCTCTGCATGTAGTCGGTTCATTATTCTCAAATAATGATTCAACCCTCAAATCTTGGTATTTGATTGTTCATCCAACCTACTTGTTTCAATAGGAACTTGGATCTCCGTGACCACAACCTTTGAGGTACGTGAACCATGAGCATTGTTGCTGCCTCCGAAACACTTTTCGGCGCTGCGCAACTCTGCACATATAGCTAAGGTTCTTTTAACCTTATCAAAGTTTCTATTGTCCTCCCACTTAACTTTTCACGAAAAATTCCTTCTCAAAGAAACTTGACGTTTTAAGTGACAAACACTTTTGTCTCCAATGTTATGGAGGAGTACTTAACAGTTATTCGAAATAACATACAGAGACAGGTTCATCTGACTTTGGTTGCAAACATCTTTCTTATGCATAGCATACCAATGTTTAAGAAAGGACAACTTGGGTTTTATCCCAAACCATAACCTTATATGGTGTCATTTCAACGGATTATGATGGAGCTCTTTTCAGTGGAAAAACGGTAATCTCTAAAGCTTTTAATCTTTAAAATATAATGGCAGTTTTATGAATTATACCTTTGATCTTACCATGTCAAACAAGGTTTAATTACATATCTCGAATCCTCCATACTCTTATGGTGTTTCGGGAAAATGCAAATCCACGGAACGATTCCTTAAATCTTAGGTATTATGCTAAACTTGTAACTCAAATATCTTCCTTTATGATCTTTATCATAAACTGTTTATATTCTTGTTACAATGATTTTGCACTTCATCTTGAAAGTCTTTGAACTTTTCAAATGTTTCATACTTCATCCTTATTAAGTAAATATTCATATATTCACTCAAATTTTCGGAGAAAGCATATGAAGTTGAAATCCATCGCTCTTGACTATACATAATGGATTTCATACAACAATATGTACAAGTTCCAATAAGCTAGTCATTCATTCCCTTTTGGCCTATGAATGAAGTTTTAATTATCTCTAGGAAAGTTTCACAAGCGTTATTTGATCAAAATCAAAAGACTCCAAAATTCCATCCACATGGAGTTTCTTCATGTTATCTTTCCAATATAATTCAAACAGCGATGTCACTTCCTAAGTGATCTTTCAATCAATTTGTCTTTCGACATTTTAGCACTAGTTTTATGGATGTGATTTCTCCAACGAGATTTGTGAATCATCCATCTTTTATGGATTACGGCAATTATTTGAACAACCCTTTTGTTCTCATAATACCTGATAAAACAAATCTTTGAAGGCAAGCTTTGATGTTTAACGAGCAACGCAATAACCCTTTATTTGTTCTCGATGAACATCATCACATATTCTTTTGCTTGTTACTTAGGCCATTGTAGTTCATGAATTGTGTTGTTTCGTATGACGATTCACACCAACAAATTCAGTATCAAATACTTGAGAACCACATTGTTTAATAAGCAAAGAATATAGCCATAACATGTATATCATCTATATACTTAAACTGAACAATTCTAGTCTTTTCTCTTCTGCCATATATTTATGAGATTCTCTTTCAATATTTCCTTTTTTATTTGAAAGAATCTATCAATATCAATAGTGGAGTCATACATATGACATATAGTCCAAAGCGTGTATAATTAAATACCAATGTCTTTGGACTTGCACTTTGAAGTAGATCACCATCATCAAATATTTGGTGTTCTTTCAAATTCCTTACTTTAGTAATCTCTTGGTGTAGTAAACATTTTACCTACATCAAATATTCACCCTTATCATGGAATCGTCCATGATCAAGCTACTTTTAGCTTATAACGATGAATTATGAGTATAATGTTGCTATCCAAAACCTTTTGGAGGATTAGGACAACAAGTGTCTCCAACCTTTTTGCAAATTCTCATCAAATATGAGAACATGACTTTTGCCATATTATACTCTATCATGTTGCAACCAAAACTTCGTTTCAGATATCACAATATCTTCCACACATCATGGTTTCTGAAACAACTCTTTCAGATCCTAGATAACCTTGATATTAAGGGAATCCTTTGAATATCAAGAATCATGGATACAAACATGATACTTATATACTAACACTTGGAATTGTTACTCTTGATTTAATACTAATTATTAAACTTCATGGAGTAACCGGAACTTACTGAAAGTTTGCAATAGGACTTTTAAACTTTAGATTAACACTTAAAACAATACGATACCAGTTCGTAAAGTATCTAACCAGAATTCTATAGTTCTATCATCTCAATTATAACTAAGCGCAAGGTGGTAAACGGATGCCAATGACTACAACAACTATGCAAATTCACTTTGATTTAGTTTATGATAAATTGAGTTCTAATTAATAATTAAATTAATCTAGGTGAACTCCCACTCAAAACAATATCCCTCACATTGTTTTAGTGATCACACGAACCAAATCCACCACATCAAAACCGATCATCACGAGAGTTGATATAGCTTCAATGGCGAACAATCAACATGTTCATCATATCTACTATATGACTCATGCTCTACCTTTCGGTAATCCGTGTTCCTGAGGCCATGTCTGTACATGCTAGGCTCGTCAAGATCAAACCTTAGCTACCGCATAAGCAAATCTGGCTTGCTTACGTTGTATTCACCCGCGGAATCAAAGACACCCGATCATCACGTGGTGCTTCGAAGCAGCAAGCTTTGGCAACGGTGCATACTAAGGGTGAACACTTTAGAACTTGAAATTTATGTGCATGAGGGATCATCTTATAATGCTACCGTCGTCTACAAAGCAATACAAGATGCATAAAGGATTAACATCACATGCAATTCATAATATGTGATATGATATGGCCTTTCTTCTTTGTGCTTCTGATCTCCATCTTCAAGCACGAACATGATCTCCATCATTACCGGCATAGCATCAAGGTCAATGACGCTTCTTCATGGTTGTCGTCCACCAGCTTCAACTATTACAACTATTTTGAATAGACACGCAGGTCTTAACAGAAATTAAAGACAACCATATGGCTCCTGCCGGTTGCCAACTTACAATAAGGAACATTGCATACATCAAATATAATCACAATCATGGCCATATCACATCACTGCACACCCCTGCAAAACAAAGTTAGACGCCTCTACTTTCTTTGCATATTTTACGTGGCTTGGGGCTTTCAATAAGTGTCGTTCTAACTTACGAACAAGAACCACAACATTGATACTAGCATTGTTGATTACCCGTTGTAAATTGGATCTTAACTATGCTAGGAGAAACAGGCACCCGCAAAGCCACTTATGCAATACAAGTTGCATGTCGAGCGTGGAGCAAGTCTCATGAACGATGTCATGTAAGGTTAGCCCGGGCCGCTTCATCCCAACATACCGCAAGATGCAAAGTACACAAAAAGCAATCTACAATAAAAGCATCAACGCCCACAATGACCATTGTGTTCTACTCGTGCAACAGATCTACATATAGACACGGCTCTGATACCACTGTAGGGGTTCGTAGCATGGAAAACAAAATTTTTCTATCGCATACAAACAAACAAGCCAAGATCTATCTACTAGATTGTAGCAACGAGTCGATAGAGGAACTCACCCTCGAAGATTCCAAAGCGGTTAACGAGAGCAGATTCTCGTGGGTGATGTAGTCGTACTCTTTCCGATCTCAAGATCGTGTAGACGATCCTTCCGGCGCCACGTTCCAGCAGCGCTCCCGCAGTCGGTCACACGTTCGGTACTCGACGAAGACCTTCCTCTCCCTTGTTCCAGCAGGCAGCGGAGGTTGTAGCACTCTCCTCGCGATTCCGGCAGCACAACGGCGTGGTACCGGAAGTAGAGGGGAAATCCCGCAGGGCTTCGCCTTAAGCCGGTGCGAGTATGGTGGAGCTTATGAGAGAGGCTATTAGTGGTCTAGTAATTAGACACACCAATTAGAAGGCTCTAAACCAATTAGAAGGCTCTAAACCAAATAGCTCTAAACCGGGGTCTAGATCTAGGGTTTAGTTTAGAGGATAGGAAACTTGTGTGTGTAAGGAGGGGAGCCCTGCCCCTCCTTATATAGGTGGGAGGGGGCTGGCGCGCCAGGGAGAGGGAGTGGAGTCCCTCCCCAACTCGGCATTGGAGTTGGCCGCCGGTTGGAGGAGGTCTCCCTCTCCAACTCGGTTTCCCTCTTCTCCTCCTCTTTCCACTTTCCAAAAACTTGCCGTTTGACTTTCAAACTAGCCGTTTGACTTTTCAATTTAGGATTTAAATAAACCCTTTATTTTGGACAGCGAGAACACTTAGTACATGATGCAATCATTCCAACTTACAATGACACATTCATGTACCCTTCCCCTTCCGGAGTGCCGGACATTCCGGGACCTTCTAGAACATTCCCGATGAAAACACCGGAACCATTCCCCAACTCCAAAATGGGACTTTCCTTATATGAATCTTATTCTCCGGACCATTCCGGATCACCTTGTGATATCCCGGATCCCATCCGAGACTCCGAACAACATTCGGTCTCTTTCTCATAATACCATAACTACTCAAACAACGTCGAATCCTTAAGTGTGTCTCCCTACGGTTCGTGAATTATGCAGACATGATCGAAACACTTCTCCGATCAATAACCAATAGAGGAATCTGGAAATTCATATGGCTCCCACATATTTCTACGATTACTTTGCGATCGAATGAACCACTTACATACGATACCAATTTCCCTTTGTCTCACGATAGTTTACTTATCCGAAGTTTATGATCGTCGGTATCTCTGCATACCTAGTTCAACCTCGTTACTGATAAGTACTCTTTTCTCGTTCCCGTGATATGTGATCCCTTGTGACCAAGTCACATGCTTGCAAGCTAATTGGATGACATTTCACCGAGAGGGCCCAGAGTATATCTATCCGTCATATGGATGGACAAATCCCACTCTTGATCCATGTGTTTCAACCAATACTTTCCGAACACTCAATGCCACCTTTATAGCCACCCTGTTACGGTGTGGTGTTTGATGTCATCAAAGCATCCATCCGGTAAAGGTGATATGCATGATCTCATGGTCGAAGGAATTAGGTTACTATGTATCAGAAAGCATATAGCAATTGAACTATTGAAATGACTTGATCTTTATGCTACGCTTATCTATAGGAGTATGTCCATCACATCATTCTCCTAATAATATGATCCTGTTGTTAATAACATCTCTATGTTCATGATCAGGAAACCATGATCATATATTAACCAACAAGCTAGTTTAACAAGAGGCTTTACTAGGGACTCTTATTTTAGTTTACAAATCACACAAGTATTAATGTTTCCGGTTAATACAATTATAGCATGGTATGTAAACATTTATCATAAGTGTGAAGACATGATAATAACCACTTTATTATTGCCTCTTGGGCATATCTCCAACAGTAGCATGGAAAACAAAAATTTTCTATCGCATACAAACAAACAAGCCAAGATCTATCTACTAGATTGTAGCAACGAGTCGATGGAATAACTTACCCTCGAAGATTCCAAAGTGTTTAACGAGAGCGGATTCTCGTGGGTGATGTAGTCGTACTCTTCCCGATCTCAAGATCGCGTAGACGATCCTTCCGGCGCTGCGTTCCGGCAGCGCTCCCGCAGTCGGTCACACGTTCGGTACTCGACGAAGACCTTCCTCTCCCTTGTTCCAGCAGGCAGCGGAGGTTGTAGCACTCTCCTCGCGATTCCGGCAGCACAATGGCGTGGTACCGGAAGTAGAGGGGAGATCCCGCAGGGCTTCGCCTTAAGCCGGAGCGAGTATGGTGGATTATGAGAGAGGGCTATTAGTGGTCTAGAGATTAGACTCACCAATTAGAAGGCTCTAAACCGCAGGCTAAAGCAATTAGAAGCTCTAAACCAAAATGGCTCTAAACCGGAGATTAGAGGTGGAAACTTGTGTGTCTCAAGGAGGAGCCCTGCCCCTCCTTTTATAGGTGGAGGGGCTAGGCGCGCCAGGGGAGGGAGGGAGTCCCTCCCCAACTCGGCCTAGGGCTGGGCGCCGGCCTGGAGGAGTTGGACTCCTCCTCCAAGTTGGTTCCAACTCCTCTTGCTTGTTTCCCACAGTTTCCTGTTTCCCACAGTTTCCTGTTTTAGCCGTTTGACTTTCAAACTGGCAATTTGACTTTCATGTTTTTGGAACAGCAAGAACACTTAGTACATGATGCAATCATTCAATGACACACTCATGTACCCTCCCCCCGGAGTGCCGGACAATCCGGAACCTTCTAGAACATTCCCGATGAAAACACCGGAATCATTCCTGAACTCCGAAACGGGACTTTCCTTATATGAATCTTATTCTCCGGACCATTCCGGATCACCTCGTGATATCCCGGATCCCATACGAGACTCCGAACAACATTCGGTCTCTTTCTCATAATACCATAACTACTCAAAACAACGTCGAATCCTTAAGTGTGTCTCCCTACGGTTCGTGAATTATGCGGACATGATCGAGACACTTCTCCGAACAATAACCAATAGAGGAATCTGGAAATTCATATGGCTCCCACATATTTCTACGATTACTTTGCGATCGAATGAACCACTTACATACGATACCAATTTCCCTTTGTCTCACGATATGTTACTTATCCGAGGTTATGATCGTCGGTATCTCTGCATACCTAGTTCAACCTCGTTACTGATAGGTACTCTTTTCTCGTTCCCGTGATATGTGATCCCTTGTGAGCCAGTCACATGCTTGCAAGCTAATTGGATGACATTTCACCGAGAGGGCCTAGAGAATATCTATCCGTCATATGGATGGACAAATCCCACTCTTGATCCATGTGTCTCAACCAATACTTTCCGAACACTCAATGCCATCTTCATAGCCACCCAGTTACGGTGTGGTGTTTGATGTCATCAAAGCATCCATCCGGTAAAGGTGATATGCATGATCTCATGGTCGAAGGAATTAGGTTACTATGTATCAGAAAGCATATAGCAATTGAACTATTGAAATGACTTGATCTTTATGCTACGCTTATCTATAGGAGTATGTCCACCATATCATTCTCCTAACGATATGATCTTGTTGTTGATAACATCTCAATGTTCATGATAGGGAAACCACAATCATTTATCAACCAACAAGCTAGTGAAGTATAGAGGCTATACTAGGGACTTCAAATTAAGTTTACAAATCACACAAGTATCAATGTTTCCCTGTTAATACTATTATAGCATGAATGTAAACATTTATCATAAACACAAAGATATAATAATAACTACATTTATTATTGCCTCTAGGGCATATCTCCAACAAAATGTGCCACATCCGGTCTTGTACATAGCATGGCGTACATTATAGAGCCTATGACTGAAGCATAGGGGACTTTGTCCATTATCTCTCTTTCTTCCGCCGAAGCCGGACTTTGAGTCTTACTCAATGTCTTGCCTTGCAACATAGGTAAGAACCCCTTATTACTTCCGTCCATTTTAAACTTCTTTAAAATCTTATCAAGGTATGTACTTTGCGATAGCCCTATTAGGCGCCTAGATCTATCTCTATAGATCTTTATGCCTAATATGTATGACGCTTCACCTAGGTCCTTCATTGAAAATTTGCTGTTTAGATAACTTTTAACACTGTTTAAAAGATCTATATCATTTCCGATCAATAATATGTCATCCACATATAATATCAGAAATGCCACATTGCTCCCACTCACTTTCTTGTAAGTACAAGCTTCTCCATAAGTTTGGACAAATCCAAACTCTTTGATCACCTCATCAAAGCGGAGATTCCAACTTCGTGATGCTTGCTTTAATCCATAGATGGATCGCTGAAGCTTGCACACCTTGTTAGCATCCTTAGGATCGACAAAACCCTTTGGTTGTATCATATACAACTCTTCTTCAATATTACCATTGAGAAACGCGGTTTTGACATCCATCTGCCATATCTCATAATCGAAATATGCAGCAATTGCTAACATAATCCTAACCGACTTTAGCATCGCTACGGGAGAGAAAGTCTCATCGTAGTCAACTCCTTGAATTTGTTGAAACCCCTTTGCGACAAGTCGAGCTTTATAGACGGTCACATTACCATCAGCATCAGTTTTCCTTTTGAAAATCCATTTGTTCTCCACGGCCTTTCGGTCGTGAGCTAATTCCACCAAGTTCCAAACTTGATTTTCATACATGGATTCCATCTCGGATTTCATGGCTTCTAACCATTTGTTGGAATCCGGGCTCATCATCGCTTCTTCATACGTCGCAGGGTCATCATTTTCGCCAACCATGAAATTCATGACAGGATTTCCGTATAGGTCAGGAGCTGCACGCGTCCTGTTTGACTTGCGAGGTTCGGTAGTACTCTCTTTCAGAGTTTCATGATCATTATCATTAGTTCCCTCTTCAACAGGTGGAGCCAACTCCGGAACAACTTCCGGCGCTGCGCTACTCGCCATACTTTGAAGAGAAGGTTCCACAACCTCTTCGAGTTCTACCTTCCGACTACTCACACCTTTCGCGAGAAACTCTTTCTCTAGAAAGGATCCATTCTTGGCAACAAAAACCTTGCCCTCGGATCTGTGATAGAAGTAATACCCAATAGTTTCTTTAGGGTATCCTATGAAGATGCATTTTTCCGCTTTGGGTTCGAGTTTATCCGGTTGAAGTTTCTGTAGGGTTCGCAACATAGAAAACAAAAATTTTCCTACGATGTGAACTATATACCAAGATCTATCTACTAGATACAAACAACGGGCGGATGTATATCCGTAGAGAACATACCCTTGAAGACCGACAAAGCTTAACGAGTTCAACTCGTGGTTGATGTAGACGATCTCTTGCCGATCTCAAGATCGAGAGGAAGTCCTAGCGCCGCAAATCAGCAGCGCATCCGTGCTCGCACACACGTTCGAGGCACCGAGCAACCTCCGCCTCCTCGCTCCAGCGATGCAGCGGAAGCACAACTATTTCTTGCCGAATAGCCACCGGGAACATGTATCTCGCTAGTCCGAGACCATGGGAATAAATTCTAGAGGGGGAGAGAGATCCTTCACGAGGAGGTGTGAGAGACAAGTGAGGAGGGGGGCTCCTTTTATAGGAGGAGGGGGGATACCCAAGGGGGTGGCCGGCGCATGGGGCTGCCCCCTTGCCCTCCCCTCTTCATGTGGGTGGACACTCCACTCACAAATCTCCTTTAAATTCCCTCCACTCAAAAGTCCACTCAAATTCCCATTAAATTTCCACCAAATTTAATACAAACTCTCATTAAATAAAACTCTTTTATTTTATTCAGAATTTTGTCAATTACTTTAATGACAAACATTCACAAATAACCCCTTGCTAGAATTCTATTTCACATGCATAACCACTTTATGCAATTTCACCCGAAAACCTGTTTCGGTATCTAGTGAAATAAATTCCTGCGCTTGTTCATTCTTTCGGCATGAAACATTTGCTCCAATTGGATGTCGGTGTCTCTTAAGTGTGTCACCCTACGGTTCGTGAATAATGCGGACATGATCGAGACCCCTCTCGGATCAATAATCAGAAGCGGGATCTGGAGACCCATACTGACTCCCACACATTCAACGATGACTTTCTTGTGATCGTCGGAACCTTTTACGCTAGTATCTTAATCCCTTTGTTTCACGATATATTACATGTCCGAGATTCGATCATCGGTATCTCCATACCTAGTTTGATCTCGTTACCGACATGCACTCTTTTCTCGTTCCTGTGATATAACATTCTAGTGATCAAATCACTTGCTTGCAAGCTAATCAATGTGATATCACCGAGAGGGCCCAGAGTATATCTAACCGTCATCGGGATGAACAAATTACACTCTCGATCCATGAGCCTCAACATAACACTTTATTAGTTCTAAATCCATCTTTATAATCACCCTGTTACGGTGTGACGTTTGATGTTATCAAGAAACTCTTCCGGTGTTAGTGATTGACATGATCTCATGGTCTAAGGATTAGGATCACTTCGTAAGTTGTTATAGCAATATAAACTCAATGACTTTGATCGTAATGCTATACTTCGGATGAATGTTCATCACACCATTACACTAATGTTGTGATCCCGTTATTAACAACATCCAATGTCCATGATCAGGAAACCTTGATCATCTTGTTAATCAACGAGCTAGTTTATGAGAGAGGCATAACTAGGAACTTTCTGTTTGTTTATTAAACACACATGTATTAACGTTTCCGTATTAATAAAATTATAGCATGCAAAATAAACATCTATCATATACTTGGAATACACATAATAAACACTTTATTATTGCCTCTCAGGGCATATTCCCTTCAGTCTCCCACTTGCACTAGAGACAATAATCTAGTTACATAGTGATAAATCTAACACCCATTGAGTTCTGGTGTTGATCATGTTTTGCTCTAGGGAGAGTTTTAGTCAACGGATCTCCTACATTGAGATCCGTATGTACTTTACAAATCTTTATATCTCCATCCTTGACATGCTCGCGGATGGAGTGAAACCGGTGCTTAATATGCTTGGAATGATTGTGAGACCTTGGCTCTTTGGCATTGGCAATGGCACCATTGTTGTCACAATAGATCACCATTGGGTCCAACGCGTTTGCCACCACTCCCAGTTCGGATATGAACTCCTTCATCCAAACTGCTTCCTGAGCCGCTTCTGAAGCAGCAACATATTCGGCCTCCGTTGTTGATCCCGCTACCACAGGTTGTTTGGAGCTCCTCCAACTAACCGCTCCGTCATTCATGAGAAATACGTATCCGGATTGAGACTTAGAGTCATCCGGATCGGTGTCAAAGCTAGCGTCGACATAACACTTAGCGACGAGCTCTTCTTCACCTCCGTATACAAGAAACATATCCTTAGTTCTTCGTAAGTACTTAAGGATATTCTTGACCGCTATCCAGTGTTCCGAACCTGGATCCGATTGGTACCTACTAGTCAAACTAATAGCATGTGCCACATCCGGTCTTGTACATAGCATGGCGTACATTATAGATCCTATGGCTGAAGCATAGGGGACTTTGTCCATTATCTCTCTTTCTTCCGCCGAAGCTGGACTTTGAGTCTTACTCAATGTCTTGCCTTGCAACATAGGTAAGAACCCCTTCTTACTTCCGTCCATTTTAAACTTCTTTAAAATCTTATCAAGGTATGTACTTTGCGATAGCCCTATTAGGCGCCTAGATCTATCTCTATAGATCTTTATGCCTAATATGTATGACGCTTCACCTAGGTCCTTCATTGAAAATTTGTTGTTTAGATAACTTTTAACACTGTTTAAAAGATCTATATCATTTCCGATCAATAATATGTCATCCACATATAATATCAGAAATGCCACATTGCTCCCACTCACTTTCTTGTAAATACAAGCTTCTCCATAAGTTTGGACAAATCCAAACTCTTTGATCACCTCATCAAAGCGGAGATTCCAACTTCGTGATGCTTGCTTCAATCCATAGATGGATCGCTGAAGCTTGCACACCTTGTTAGCATCCTTAGGATCGACAAAACCCTTTGGTTGTATCATATACAACTCTTCTTCAATATTACCAATGAGAAACGCGGTTTTGACATCCATCTGCCATATCTCATAATCGAAATATGCAGCAATTGCTAACATAACCCTAACTGACTTTAGCATCGCTACGGGAGAGAAAGTCTCATCGTAGTCAACTCCTTGAATTTGTCGAAACCCCTTTGCGACAAGTCGAGCTTTATAGATGGTCACATTACCATCAGCATCAGTTTTCCTTTTGAAAATCCATTTGTTCTCCACGGCCTTTCGGTCGTGAGGTAATTCCACCAAGTTCCAAACTTGATTTTCATACATGGATTCCATCTCGGATTTCATGGCTTCTAACCGTTTGTTGGAATCCGGGCTCATCATCGCTTCTTCATACGTCGCAGGGTCATCATTTTCATCAACCATGAAATTCATGACAGGATTTCCGTACAGCTCGGGAGCTGCACGCGTCCTGTTGGACCTGCGAGGTTCGGTAGTACTCTCTTTCAGAGTTTCATGATCATTATCATTAGTTCCCTCTTCAACAGGTGGAGCCAACTCCGGAACAACTTCTGGCGCTGCGCTACTCGCCATACTTTGAAGAGAAGGTTCCACAACCTCTTCGAGTTCTACCTTCCGACTACTCACACCTTTCGCGAGAAACTCTTTCTCTAGAAAGGATCCATTCTTGGCAACAAAAACCTTGCCCTCGGATCTGTGATAGAAGGAATACCCAATAGTTTCTTTAGGGTATCCTATGAAGACGCATTTTTCCGCTTTGAGTTCGAGTTTATCCGGTTGAAGTTTCTTCACATAAACATCGCATCCCCAAACTTTAAGAAATGACAGCTTAGGTTTGTTTCTAAACCACAATTCATACGGTGTCTTTTCAACGGATTTACATGGTGCCCGATTTAAAGTGAATGCAGCAGTTTCTAGTGCATAACCCCAAAATGACAACGGCAAGTCCGTCAGAGACATCATAGATCGAACCATATCTAATAAAGTACGATTACGACGTTCCGACACACCATTTCGCTGTGGTGTTCCGGCAGGTGTGAGTTGTGAAACAATTCCACACTCTTTCATGTGAGTGCTAAACTCGTAACTTAGATACTCACCTCCACGGTCGGACCGTAGAAATTTGATCTTTCTATTACGTTGATTTTCCACTTCATTCTGAAATTCCTTGAACTTTTCAAAGGTTTCAGACTTGTGTTTCATCAAGTAGATATAACCGTATCTACTCAAATCATCCGTGAAAGTAACAAAATAACGATATCCACCTCGCGCCGACACACTCATTGGACCACATACATCAGAATGTATGATTTCCAATAAATCTGTCGCCCGTTCCATTGAACCAGAAAACGGCGTTCTAGTCATCTTGCCCATAAGGCATGGCTCACATGTATCAAATGATTCATAATCAAGTGATTCCAAAAGTCCATCCGAATGGAGCTTCTTCATGCGTTTAACGCCAATATGACCTAGACGGCAGTGCCACATATATGCGGATATATCATCATTAAGTTTAATCCTTTTAGCATCAACATTATGAATATGTGTAACATTATCATCGAGATCTAATAGAAATAAACCATTCATCATCGGTGCATGACCATAAAAGATTTCATTCATATAAATGGAACAACCATTGTTCTCAGATTTAAATGAATAACCACTTCGCATCAAACACGATCCAGATACAATGTTCATGCTCAGTGCAGGCACCAGATAACATTTATTCAAGTTTATAACTAATCCCGATGGCAAGTGGAGAGGCAGCGTTCCGACGGCGATCACATCAACCCTTGATCCATTGCTGACACGTATCTTGACCTCACCCCTTGCTAGCGGTCGCTTGTTCCGCAGCCCCTGATTCGAGTTACAAATATTAGCAACTGAACCGGTATCAAATACCCAGGTGCTACTGCGAGCACTAGTCAAGTACACATCAATAACATGTATATCATATATACCTTTGTTTGCCTTGCCGGCCTTCTTGTCTGCCAGATACTTGGGGCAGTTGCGCTTCCAGTGGCCAGTCCCCTTACAATAGTAGCACTCGGAATCAGACTTAGGTCCAACTCGGGGTTTCTTTTCAGGCGCGGCAACCGGCTTGCCGCCCTTACTTCCCTTCCGTTTTCCCTTCTTGTCTTTCTTGAAACCAGTGTTCCTATTGATCATCAACACTTGATGTTTCTTTTTGATCTCCACTTCTGCAGTTTTAAGCATTGATAGAAGCTCGGGGAGAGACTTCTTCATGCCTTGCATATTATAGTTCATCACGAAGCTCTTATAGCTAGGTGGCAGAGACTGCAGAACACGATGGATGCCTAAGTCAATGGGAATCGATATTCCCAAGGACACAAGCTTATCGGCGTAACCCGACATCTTGAGTACATGCTCACTAATGGAGCTGTGCTCTTCCATCATGCAGCTAAAGAACTTTTCTGAAGCGTTGTAGCTCTCTACAGCAGCATGTGTGTCGGAAATCATTTTCAACTCACCCATTGTATCAAATGCATTGCCGTTTTCGAAACGCTTTCGAAGTTCCGGCTCTAGCCCATACAATATGCCGCAATGAACTAAGTTGTGGTCCTCCTGACGAGTCTGATAGACATTCTTCTCCTCGTCAGGGGCATCATCTAAAGGTGGGGGGCCTAACGGCGCTTCTAGCACATATTGCTTTTGTGCAGCAGAGAGGAGAATCCTCAAATTCATGGCCCATTCGGTAAAGTTGCTACCGTTCGTTGCTAGTTTCTCTTTCTCCATGAATACATTGAAATTAAAAGCAGGTGGTGCCATCTACAACAGAATTTGTAAAGTTTATACTAAGTGTATGATAGATTGAGTTCAACTAATCTATATTACTAATTAACTCCCACTCAAAAACGACATCCCTCGTGCCTTTTTGGTGATTACATGAACCAAATCCACTACACCAAGTCCGATCATCACGTGAGTCGGTATAGCTTCAAAGGCGAGCATCAAATGGGCATCATATCAACTATATGACTCATGCTTAACCTTTCGGTCCGTGTTCCAAGGCCATGTCTGTACATGCTAGGCTCGCCAAGTTAGAACCTTAGTATTCGCGTGTGTAACTGTTTTACACCCGAAATATGGTCGCGGATCCAAGAACACCCGATCATCACGTGATGTCTTGGAGCGACGAAAACATAATCGGTGCATACTAAAGGAAGAACACATTCTTATCTTGATATTTAAATGAGGGATCATCTTATTATGCTAACAAAGCGCTAAACAAGCAATATAAGATGCTATCAAACATCATATGTTTATTAGTGAAATTATATGGTTCCCGCGGATGATCTCTATCATGTGCATCGTGGTATGATCACTATCATACCTATATGTGTAAATCCAAGGTCTATGGATTTTACACGCTATGTGTGTTGTAAGAGTATCATCTCATACTTCTACTTACAACACTACCATATCATAACACTAGCCCAGCAACAATCTAAACTAGACGCCTCTAATTTATCCATTGCAAGTTTTACGTGGCTTAGGGCTTTCGAGATAGAACCGTTCTTACCTACGAACATGAACCACAACGAGGATAATCAAATTGTTGACAACTCGCTTGCAAAATAGATATTGACTATAGTAGGAGAGACAGACACCCGCTAGCCACTTATGCAAACTAGTT
Organism: Avena sativa; assembly: GCA_916181665.1. NCBI lineage: Eukaryota > Viridiplantae > Streptophyta > Magnoliopsida > Poales > Poaceae > Avena > Avena sativa. The sequence goes on from OV702285.1 coordinate 21,261,485, forward strand.
GCATGTCAAGCATGGAACAGGTCTCATGTGCGAGGACATGTAAAGTTTGTCCGGGCCGCTTCATCCCACTATGCCACCAATATCCAAAATTACAACAAAGGAGCAACAACATGATCATCATCGCCCACATACTCATATGTGTACTCCCCGTGTAAAGTATCTACGCATAAATCCGGCTCTGATACCACTGTAGGGTTCGCAGCATAGAAAACAAAAAATTTCCTACGGTGTGAACTATATACCAAGATCTATCTACTAGATACAAACAACGAGCGGATGTATATCCGTAGAGAACATACCCTTGAAGACCGACAAAGCTTAACGAGTTCAACTCGTGGTTTATGTAGACGATCTCTTGCTGATCTCAAGATCGAGAGGAAGTCCTAGCGCCGCAAATCAGCAGCGCATCCGTGCTCGCACACACGTTCGAGGCACCGAGCAACCTCTGCCTCCTCGCTCCAGCGATGCAGCGGAAGCACAACTCTTTCTTGCCGAATAGCCACCGGTAACATGTATCTCGCTAGTCCGAGACCATGGGAATAAATTCTAGAGGGGGAGAGAGATCCTTCACGAGGAGGTGTGAGAGACAAGTGAGGAGGGGGGCTCCTTTTATAGGAGGAGGGGGGAACCCCAAGGGGGTGGCCGGCGCATGGGGCTGCCCCCTTGCCCTCCCCTCTTCATGTGGGTGGACACTCCACTCACAAATGTCCTTTAAATTCCCTCCACTCAAAAGTCCACTCAAATTCCCATTAAATTTCCACCAAATTTAATGCAAACTCTCATTAAATAAAACTCTTTTATTTTATTCAGAATTTTGTCAATTACTTTAATGACAAACATTCACAAATAACCCCTTGCTAGAATTCTATTTCACATGCATAACCACTTTATGCAATTTCACCCGAAAACCTGTTTTGGTATCTAGTGAAATAAATTCCTGCGCTTGTTCATTCTTTCGGCATGAAACATTTGCTCCAATTGGATGTCGGTGTCTCTTAAGTGTGTCACCCTACGGTTCGTGAATAATGCGGACATGATCGAGACCCCTCTCGGATCAATAATCAGAAGCGGGATCTGGAGACCCATACCGACTCCCACACATTCAACGATGACTTTCTTGTGATCGTCGGAACCTTTTACGCTAGTATCTTAATCCCTTTGTTTCATGACATATTACATGTCCGAGATTCGATCATCGGTATCTCCATACCTAGTTTGATCTCGTTACCGACATGCACTCTTTTCTTGTTCCTGTGATATAACATTCTAGTGATCAAATCACTTGCTTGCAAGATAATCAATGTGATATCACCGAGAGGGCCCAAAGTATATCTATCCGTCATCGGGATGAACAAATTCCACTCTCGATCCATGAGCCTCAACATAACACTTTATTAGTTCTGAATCCATCTTTATAATCACCCTGTTACGGTGTGACGTTTGATGTTATCAAGAAACTCTTTCGGTGTTAGTGATTGACATGATCTCATGGTCTAAGGATTAGTATCACTTCGTAAGTTGTTATAGCAATATAAACTCAATGACTTTGATCATAATGATATACTTCGGATGAATGTTCATCACACCATTACACTAATGTTGTGATCCCGTTATTAACAACATCCAATGTCCATGATCAGGAAACCTTGATCATCTTGTTAATCAACGAGCTAGTTTATGAGAGAGGCATAACTAGGAACTTTCTGTTTGTTTATTAAACACACATGTATTAACGTTTCCGTATTAATACAATTATAGCATGCAAAATAAACATCTATCATATACTTGGAATACACATAATAAACACTTTATTATTGCCTCTCAGGGCATATTCCCTTCAGTTTCTTCACATAAACATCGCATCCCCAAACTTTAAGAAATGACAGCTTAGGTTTGTTTCCAAACCACAATTCATATGGTGTCTTTTGAACGGATTTAGATGGTGCCCGATTTAAAGTGAATGCAGCAGTTTCTAGTGCATAACCCCAAAATGACAACGGCAAGTCCGTCAGAGACATCATAGATCGAACCATATCTAATAAAGTACGATTACGACGTTCCGACACACCATTTCGCTGTGGTGTTCCGGCAGGTGTGAGTTGTGAAACAATTCCACACTCTTTCATGTGAGTGCTAAACTCGTAACTTAGATACTCACCTCCACGGTCGGACCGTAGAAATTTGATCTTTCTATTACGATGATTTTCCACTTCATTCTGAAATTCCTTGAACTTTTCAAAGGTTTCAGACTTGTGTTTCATCAAGTAGATATAACCGTATCTACTCAAATCATCCGTGAAAGTAACAAAATAACGATATCCACCTCGCGCCGACACACTCATTGGACCACACACATCAGAATGTATGATTTCCAATAAATCTGTCGCCCGTTCCATTGAACCGGAAAACGGCGTTCTAGTCATCTTGCCCATAAGGCATGGCTCACATGTATCAAATGATTCATATTCAAGTGATTCCAAAAGTCTACCCGAATGGAGCTTCTTCATGCGTTTAACGCTAATATGACCTAGACGGCAGTGCCACATATATGCGGATATATCATCATTAAGTTTAATCCTTTTAGCATCAACATTATGAATATGTGTAACATTATCATCGAGATATAATAGAAATAAACCATTCATCATCGGTGCATGACCATAAAAGATTTCATTCATATAAATGGAACAACCATTGTTCTCAGATTTAAATGAATAACCACTTCGCATCAAACACGATCCAGATACAATGTTCATGCTCAGTGCAGGCACCAGATAACATTTATTCAAGTTTATAACTAATCCCGATGGCAAGTGGAGAGGCAGCGTTCCGACGGCGATCACATCAACCCTTGATCCATTGCTGACACGTATCTTGACCTCACCCCTTGCTAGCGGTCGCTTGTTCCGCAGCCCCTGATTCGAGTTACAAATATTAGCAACTGAACCGGTATCAAATACCCAGGTGCTACTGCGAGCACTAGTCAAGTACACATCAATAACATGTATATCATATATACCTTTGTTTGCCTTGCCGGCCTTCTTGTCTGCCAGATACTTGGGGCAGTTGCGCTTCCAGTGGCCAGTCCCCTTACAATAGTAGCACTCGGAATCAGACTTAGGTCCAACTCGGGGTTTCTTTTCAGGCGCGGCAACCGGCTTGCCGCCCTTACTTCCCTTCCGTTTTCCCTTCTTGTCTTTCTTGAAACCAGTGTTCCTATTGATCATCAACACTTGATGTTTCTTTTTGATCTCCACTTCTGCAGTTTTAAGCATTGATAGAAGCTCGGGGAGAGACTTCTTCATGCCTTGCATATTATAGTTCATCACGAAGCTCTTATAGCTAGGTGGCAGAGACTGCAGAACACGATGGATGCCTAAGTCAATGGGAATCGATATTCCCAAGGACACAAGCTTATCGGCGTAACCCGACATCTTGAGTACATGCTCACTAATGGAGCTGTGCTCTTCCATCATGCAGCTAAAGAACTTTTCTGAAGCGTTGTAGCTCTCTACAGCAGCATGTGTGTCGGAAATCATTTTCAACTCACCCATTGTATCAAATGCGTTGTCGTTTTCGAAACGCTTTCGAAGTTCCGGCTCTAGCCCATACAATATGCCGCAATGAACTAAGTTGTGGTCCTCCTGACGAGTCTGATAGACATTCTTCTCCTCGTCAGGGGCATCATCTAAAGGTGGGGGGCCTAACGGCGCTTCTAGCACATATTGCTTTTGCGCAGCAGAGAGGAGAATCCTCAAATTCATGGCTCATTCGGTAAAGTTGCTACCGTTCGTTGCTAGTTTCTCTTTCTCCATGAACACATTGAAATTAAAAGCAGGTGGTGCCATCTACAACAGAATTTGTAAAGTTTAGACTAAGTGTATGATAGATTGAGTTCAACTAATCTATATTACGAATGAACTCCCACTCAAAAACGACATCCCTCGTGCCTTTTTGGTGATTACATGAACCAAATCCACTACACCAAGTCCGATCATCACGTGAGTCGGTATAGCTTCAAAGGCGAGCATCAAATGGGCATCATATCAACTATATGACTCATGCTTAACCTTTCGGTCCGTGTTCCGAGGCCATGTCTGTACATGCTAGGCTCGCCAAGTTAGAACCTTAGTATTCGCGTGTGTAACTGTTTTACACCCGAAATATGGTCGTGGATCCAAGAACACCCGATCATCACGTGATGTCTTGGAGCGACGAAAACATAATCGGTGCATACTAAAGGAAGAACACATTCTTATCTTGATATTTAAATGAGGGATCATCTTATTATGCTAACAAAGCGCTAAACAAGCAATATAAGATGCTATCAAACATCATATGTTTATTAGTGAAATGATATGGTTCCCGCAGATGATCTCTATCATGTGCATCGTGGTATGATCACTATCATACCTATATGTGTAAATCCAAGGTCTATGGATTTTACACGCTATGTGTGTTGTAAGAGTATCATCTCATACTTCTACTTACAACACTACCATATCATAACACTAGCCCAGCAACAATCTAAACTAGACGCCTCTAATTTATCCATTGCAAGTTTTACGTGGCTTAGGGCTTTCGAGATAGAACCGTTCTTACCTACGAACATGAACCACAACGAGGATAATCAAATTGTTGACAACTCGCTTGCAAAATAGATATTGACTATAGTAGGAGAGACAGACACCCGCTAGCCACTTATGCAAACTAGTTACATGTGAAGCGTGGAACAGGTCTCATGTGCGAGGACATGTAAAGTTTGTCCGGGCCGCTTCATCCCACTATGCCACCAATATCCAAAATTACAACAAAGTAGCAACAACATGATCATCATCACCCACATACTCATATGTGTACTACCCGTGTAAAGTATCTACGCATAGATCCGGCTCTGATACCACTGTAGGGTTCGCAGCATAGAAAACAAAAAAAATTCAAGACCGACAACGAGCTCTGATACCACTAGATACAAACAACGGGCGGATGTATATCCGTAGAGAACATACCCTTGAAGACCGACAAAGCTTAACGAGTTCAACTCGTGGTTGATGTAGACGATCTCTTGCCGATCTCAAGATCGAGAGGAAGTCCTAGCGCCGCAAATCAGCAGCGCATCCGTGCTCGCACACACGTTCGAGGCACCGAGCAACCTCCGCCTCCTCGCTCCAGCGATGCAGCGGAAGCACAACTCTTTCTTGCCGAATAGCCACCGGGAACATGTATCTCTCTAGTCCGAGACCATGGGGGATAAATTCTAGAGGGGGAGAGAGATCCTTCACGAGGAGGTGTGAGAGACAAGTGAGGAGGGGGGCTCCTTTTATAGGAGGAGGGGGGGAACCCCAAGGGGGTGGCCGGCGCATGGGGCTGCCCCCTTACCCTCCCCTCTTCATGTGGGTGGACACTCCACTCACAAATCTCCTTTAAATTCCCTCCACTCAAAAGTCCACTCAAATTCCCATTAAATTTCCACCAAATTTAATGCAAACTCTCATTAAATAAAACTCTTTTATTTTATTCAGAATTTTGTCAATTACTTTAATGACAAACATTCACAAATAACCCCTTGCTAGAATTCTATTTCACATGCATAACCACTTTATGCAATTTCACCCGAAAACCTGTTTCGGTATCTAGTGAAATAAATTCCTGCTCTTGTTCATTCTTTCGGCATGAAACATTTGCTCCAATTGGATGTCGGTGTCTCTTAAGTGTGTCACCCTACGGTTCGTGAATAATGCGGACATGATCGAGACCCCTCTCGGATCAATAATCAGAAGCGGGATCTGGAGACCCATACTGACTCCCACACATTCAACGATGACTTTCTTGTGATCGTCGGAACCTTTTACACTAGTATCTTAATCCCTTTGTTTCATGATATATTACATGTCCGAGATTCGATCATCGATATCTCCATACCTAGTTTGATCTCGTTACCGACATGCACTCTTTTCTCGTTCCTGTGATATAACATTCTAGTGATCAAATCACTTGCTTGCAAGCTAATCAATGTGATATCACCGAGAGGGCCTAGAGTATATCTATCCGTCATCGGGATGAACAAATTCCACTCTCGATCCATGAGCCTCAACATAACACTTTATTAGTTCTGAATCCATCTTTATAATCACCCTGTTACGGTGTGACGTTTGATGTTATCAAGAAACTCTTCCGGTGTTAGTGATTGACATGATCTCATGGTCTAAGGATTAGGATCACTTCGTAAGTTGTTATAGCAATATAAACTCAATGACTTTGATCGTAATGCTATACTTCGGATGAATGTTCATCACACCATTACACTAATGTTGTGATCCCGTTATTAACAACATCCAATGTCCATGATCAGGAAACCTTGATCATCTTGTTAATCAACGAGCTAGTTTATGAGAGAGGCATAACTAGGAACTTTCTGTTTGTTTATTAAACACAAATGTATTAACGTTTCCGTATTAATACAATTATAGCATGCAAAATAAACATCTATCATATACTTGGAATACAAATAATAAATACTTTATTATTGCCTCTCAGGACATATTCCCTTCAGAGTGTTGGGACTGAAATAAATCGAGCTTTTTTCCTTATTAACACACTGTCCAGAACACTCTCCATAAATACGCAAAATTTCATTGACTCTCTCTCCACTGCTATTGCAAGCACTCATAAAAATGAGACTGTCATCTGCAAACAGAAGATGATTAATCCATGGAGAGTGGTAACTTACACGGATCCCTCGGTCCACATGAGCACCACCAAAATTGTTCAATAATGATGTAAAGCCCTGCCCACAGACTAGGAATAAATATGGTGAGATGGGGTCTCCCTGGCGTAATCCCCTTGATGGTGTGACAAAAGGCAGAAGCTCACCATTAACCCTCACCACAAAACGAACCGAAGATACACATTTTAGAATTAGTCTGACAAAGCCATCACTGAAACCAAGCTTCAGCATCATAGCCTCCAGATAATGCAATTCCACTCGATCATAAGCCTTCATCATATCTAGCTTAATAGCACAAACACTGTTTTTTCCTTTTTTTTCCTCCGCCTCAATGCATGCACACTTTCATACGCAATTAGCACATTATCCGTAATGAGACGTCCTGGGACAAAAACACTCTGTTCCTCCCCTATAATATCCCCAAGATGGACCCGTAGTCTGTTTGATATACATTTTGCGCCAATCTTGTATAGGACCGAGCAAAGGGAGATCGGCCTATATTGTGAGATTTTTTGGGGGTCCCGTACCTTGGGTATCAAGGTGATAGAGGTGTCATTTAACCCCACCGGCAGCTCTCCCCCATTCAAGAATTCAAGCACCGCCTTCACCACATCATGCTTGACTAGGTCCCAATGTCGCTGAAAGAATCCAGCAGTAAAACCATCGACACCAGGAGCCTTCTAAGGAGCCATTTGAAATAAAGTTGTTTTCACCTCCTCCTCCGAATATGATTTATCCAAAACCTCATTCATTTGGCTAGAAACTCGTGGCTCAACAAAGCCCAAAAGTTCCCCCATATCCCGAAAACCTTGGGTCTGATAAAGAGATTGATAAAAATCTTGGACCTCAACATGGTTTTCCGCCGCATTGACACACACCGAACCATCAGCACGTTGCAAAAATTCAATTTTATTCATCCTCTTCCTCTGAGATGCCTGTGCATGAAAGTATGATGTGTTTCTATCTCCCTCACGTAGCCAGGATACACGCGCATGCTGACGCATCCAGATCTCCTCACGGTGGAGGGCTTGACGGAGTTGTTTCACCACCCCCTTCTCTTCGTTCGATGGGCCACGGCCCGTCGACGATAGTCGCAACCTCTCTAGTTTTTGCCTTAGCTTCCGAATAGTATGAGCTAGACAGCCAAATTCCTGTGAACCCCAGGTACTCAACTTGCATTTGAGTGTTTGCAGAGCCTCCACGATCCCCTGCAATCGTCGTTGGCCAGCTCCTCGCTGCCAATTGTTCGATACGATTTTATCATAATCTGTATGGGTCTGCCACACATTTTCATACCGAAACTGTTTAGCTCCCCTACACCTTTGTTCTGACAACTTCTCCCGAAGCTCCGCCAAGACGAAATAGTGATCTGATTCCATTGAGACAATGTGTCGAACTCAAGTGTGATCAAAGCGTGCAAGAAAAGCTGCATTCGCAAAGGCTCTATCTAGCCTAGCCTTGACATTAGCATCACCACTCTGTCCATTATCCCATGTAAAGGCAGTACCCGACCATCCCAGATCCTGCAGCATATACTCATCTGCCGCCTCTCTGAAATTTCTCATCTGCCACTCCGGCCTGGATCTTCTGGAGAAATGCTCACTAGCATCAAGAGTCTCATTAAAATCCCCTATACACATCCAGGCCGAATGAGGTATCGAGAACAACATTCTAAGGAACCTCCAGCTATGTTGTCTATTTTCCGCACGTGGTGCTCCATAGAAACCCGTAAACCTCCACTCCAACGAGTTTTGGTCCTTCTTCCTCACCAAAGCAGCTATATGGCAGGAACTAAAGTTTTTAACATCCACATCATAACCACCCCCCCCCCCAAAGGTCAATGCCACCGCTAAGACCCTCATTGTTTACAGCAAAACAACCCGCATAACCCAAAATGGTTCGCAGATCCTCCACTCTTCGCGCGCTAGTCTTCGTCTCCATCACGAAAATCAACGCAGGCCCTTCCTGCTTCGCAACACTACGAAGCTCCCGAACGGCCGCAGGGTTCCCAAGCCCCCGGCCGTTCCAACTTAAGCAACTCATGATTCTGGGCAGTGCTGCTCCGCAGCCACTGCCAAGTTATCCGACGATGTAGGTGTTGACCTTTGTTTCTTGGGTACTCTTCCAGTCCCTTCATCATCTCCAGCAGACTGTGCTGGTCCTCCATTCTGCCCGGCTTCCTCTGCTTCCACATGAGGGGTATGTGTCAGCAGAGGGGTAACGCGTTTGTACACTTGCACCTGCATTCCCGCTTTCCTCTTGTTCAAAGTATTTGTTTTCATGGGAGATGTGGCCTCAGTACCAGTTTCCTTCACATTGCTCGAGCTCCGTGTATCAGCTTTGTTCTTCTGCGAGTAACTCGACTCCCCCAAAGATCCCTCACTATATTTCTTACGTTCATCCGGCGCCCTCAGACCCTTCCCAAAGGGAAGTCCACCATTAGCATCTCTTGTCCCAGGCGTTGGACAAAATAGATCCGAATGACCCAGACGGCCGCATGAGAAACAGAAGTGTGGGATGTTTTCATACTGCACCTCGTACATATCCACCTTCTTCCTCTTTGCCGAATCTATCAGAATGCATCTCATCAAGGGTTTATCCACCTCCACTGAAACCCTTGCCCTTAGGTATCCACCAACATGATCAAACTGCGCCACTTTCACCCCTTTATCAATTTTCCGTGCAATGGGCAGCCACCACTTGTTCTCTCTCAGGTTGAAGGGCAAATTAAGCACCCTTACCCAGACCTGAAGCCGATCAAATTTTAGTTCTAAGGGCTGCATGCAATCCTCAAACTCCGCCAGAACCACTGCATTCTTATTCACATGCCATGGTGGTCCATGCAGCACCCGATCACGATCCCTCTGTGTAGCAAAGACTGCCACAAACGTATTCTCTCCAAAAGATTGGAACTGCAGACCCTTGGGATTACCCCAAGCCGGCCTCAGCGCACTTGCAATTGTCTGGATGTGGAAGGCATGGCGAAACAGCACCTTGCCCGCCAACATCCACTTCTGCTACGTACCTTCATCACGATCATCAATGACCAGGGGGGACGCTTCTTCATCAGTAATATCCAGCTTTCCCAGCGCCTCCTCTAGACGAGCCCTCGCTGCCCTCGGTGACAAAGGTTCACCCGCTCCCGACCTGCCTTGATCCGACGAAGCCATGCCCGCCGATGAATTCCTTGCGCCGTACCAAGAAGATCGATGCGCGCCGCCAAAACCACGTAACCCTAGTCGCCTCCCTGGGAGGCTTCGTAAGTTACGGGAAAAAACTCTTCTTTCAATAGATGTGGGTCTGGTTGCTGGGTCACCAATGTCGACGTCTCTGTACGAGTATGATGGACAAATTTGTTACTCATAATTGCTGACTAATTAACTTTTATTTTCAAACCCGTGCGTTAAACTTGACCATATTAAGGTTGACTGGTTGAGGGAAGGTCCATGTATGTGGTTCCGTGAAGTCACCATCTCCGCACAACAAAGTTACTACATGAAAAAATGTACACTATATGGTACACACATAGGATTTGAACTTGAGTCTTCGGTACAACTCAACTTAGTGTCTTGTCACGCTAGAAACTATATCTTCTAGTAGAACGTTAAGCCAAGTATACTAATTATGCCTTATGCATTAACAATAAATTTTGTTTTTAAATTTTTATACCCTTAAAATAAAAATCCAACACTCCTCGCATCTCAATTATAAAATGAATTGGAGTAGTTTGTACAAAACTTGGGTAGGTGGAGCCTTTTTTGGGAAGGGGAGGGGCAATGCCCCAAAATGGCGAATTAAAAAGGCTTTGCTCTGGGTGGATGGGCTATTTTGCATAGGCTCCTTTCTAAAAAAACAATGTGCTAGAGTTTGGCAGACCCTCGTCTCGTGAGACCGAATTGAGAAGGTTTTGGATCTAACTAGAAGGTTTTGGATTGTGAGATCCAAGCACATGACTTAATAGGATCGATAGAATACTCATACCAACAAGTTGCAACTTCTTTTCCGGAAACTCATTCGAAAATAACTTTAAGGTTAAGCGTGCTTGGCCTAGAGCAATTTTAGGATGGATGACCGACCGGGAAGTGGGTACCGGGTGCTCATGAGTGAGGACAAAGTGCGTAGAAAAGACTAGTGTTGGTCTGTGGGGTCAGTCTAGATATCCTATTAAGCTACGGGGAGTGACACCCCCGGGGCCCAATGGACTGGGTGTTACAAGTGGTATCAGGGCCGATCTGAAGGAATATGCCCTAAGAGGCAATAATAAAGTGTTTATTATGTGTATTCCAAGTATATGATAGATGTTTATTTTGCATGCTATAATTGTATTAATACGGAAACGTTAATACATGTATGTTTAATAAACAAACAGAAAATTCCTAGTTATGCCTCTCTCATAAACTAGCTCGTTGATTAACAATATGATCAAGGTTTCCTGATCATGAACATTGGATGTTGTTAATAACGAGATCACAACATTAGTGTAATGGTGTGAAGAACATTCATCCGAAGTATAGCATTACGATCAAAGTCATTGAGTTTATATTGCTATAAAAACTTACGAAGTGATCCTAATCCTTAGACCATGAGATCATGTCAATCACTAACACCGGAAGAGTTTCTTGATAACATCAAACGCCACACCGTAACAGGGTGATTATAAAGATGGTTTAGAACTAATAAAGTGTTATGTTGAGGCCCATGGATCGAGAGTGGAATTTGTTCATCCCGATGACGGATAGATATACTATAGGCCCTCTCGGTGATATCACATTGGTTAGCTTGCAAGCAAGTGATTTGATCACTAGAATGTTATATCACGGGAACGAGAAAAGAGTGCATGTCAGTAACGAGATCAAACTAGGTATGAAGATACCAATAATCGAATCTCGGACATGTAATATATCGTGAAACAAAGGGATTAAGATACTAGCGTAAAAGGTTCTGCCGACCACAAGAAAGTCATCGTTGAATGTGTGGGAGTCAGTATGGGTCTTCAAATCCCGCTTCTGATTATTGATCTGAGAGGGGTCTCGATCATGTCCGCATTATTCACGAACCGTCGGGTGACACACTTAAGAGACACCGACATCCAATTGGAGCAAAAGTTTCATGCCGGAAAGAATAACAAGCGCAGGAATTTATTTCACTAGATACCGAAATAGGTTTTCAGGTGAAATTGCAGAAAGTGTTTTTGCATGTGAAATGAAATACTAGCAAGGGGTTATATGTGAATGTTTCTCATTAAAGTAATTGACAAAATTATGAATAAATAAAAGGAGTTTTATTTAATGAGAGTTTGCATTAAATTTGGTGGAAATTTAATAGCAATTTTGTGTGGGATTTTGAGTGGAGGGAATTGAAAGGATTTTTGTGAGTGGAGTGTCCACCCACATGAATGAGGGGAGGGCAAGGGGGCATCCCCCATGCGCCGACCACCCCCTTGGGTTTCCCCCCTCTCCTATAAAAGGCACCCATCTCCCTCTCTCACACTTACACCTCCTCGTGAAGGATCTCTCTCCCCCTCTAGAATTTATCCCCCATGGTCTCGGACTAGCGAGATACATGTTTCCGGTGGCTATTCGGCAAGAAAGAGTTGTGATTCCGCTGCATTGCTGGATCAAGGAGGCGGAGGTTGCTCGGTGCCTCGGACGTGTGTGCGAGCACGGATGAGCTGCTGATTTGTGGAGCTAGGACTTCCTCTCGATCTTGAGATCGGCAAGAGATCGTCTACATCAACCACGAGTTTAACTCGTTAAGCTTTGTCGGTCTTCAAGGGTATGTTCTCTACGGATATACATCCGCCCGTTGTTTTTATCTAGTAGATAGATCTTGGTACATAGTTGTTCCCATCGTAGGAAATTTTTTGTTTTCTATGCTGTGAACCCTACACGATCCTCACGGTTAAATGGGTGTGTGCGGGTCAGTGGCAGGACATATGGAGCATGGCGCGTGTGGCCCGGAGTGGACATGGCATGACACATGTGCCTGCATTGGACGCACATATGCGTGCCAAGGGGGAACGTTCCTTGGTGTGCTTGATCGATGAGGGCATCGATCTTTTAAAAGGTGGGTGTATGTGAGATCTAATCACATGACTTAATAGGATTGATAGAATACTCATAGTAACAAGTTGCAACTTCTTTTCCGGAAGTTCATTCGAAAATAACTCTAAGGTTAAGCGTGCTTGGCCTAGAGCAATTTTAGGATGGATGACCGACCGGGAAGTGGGTACCGGGTGCTCATGAGTGAGGACAAAGTGCGTAGAAAAGACTAGTGTTGGTCTGTGGGGTCAGTCTAGATATCCTATTAAGCTACGTGGAGTGACACCCCCGGGGCCCAATGGACTGGGTGTTACAAGTGGTATCAGGGCCGATCTGAAGGGAATATGCCCTAAGAGGCAATAATAAAGTGTTTATTATGTGTATTCCAAGTATATGATAGATTTTTATTTTGCATGCTATAATTGTATTAATATGGAAACGTTAATACATGTATGTTTAATAAACAAACAGAAAATTCCTAGTTATGCCTCTCTCATAAACTAGCTCGTTGATTAACAAGATGATCAAGGTTTCCTGATCATGAACATTGGATGTTGTTAATAACGAGATCACAACATTAGTGTAATGGTGTGAAGAACATTCATCTGAAGTATAGCATTACGATCAAAGTCATTGAGTTTATATTGCTATAACAACTTACGAAGTGATCCTAATCCTTAGACCATGAGATCATGTCAATCACTAACACCGGAAGAGTTTCTTGATAACATCAAACGTCACACCGTAACAGGGTGATTATAAAGATGGGTTTAGAACTAATAAAGTGTTATGTTGAGGCCCATGGATCGAGAGTGGAATTTGTTCATCCCGATGACGGATAGATATACTATAGGCCCTCTCGGTGATATCACATTGGTTAGCTTGCAAGCAAGTGATTTGATCACTAGAATGTTATATCACGGGAACGAGAAAAGAGTGCATGTCAGTAACGAGATCAAACTAGGTATGAAGATACCAATAATCGAATCTCGGACATGTAATATATCGTGAAACAAAGGGATTAAGATACTAGCGTAAAAGGTTCTGCCGACCACAAGAAAGTCATCGTTGAATGTGTGGGAGTCAGTATGGGTCTTCAAATCCCGCTTCTGATTATTGATCTGAGAGGGGTATCGATCATGTCCGCATTATTCACGAACCGTCGGGTGACACACTTAAGAGACACCGACATCCAATTGGAGCAAAAGTTTCATGCCGGAAAGAATAACAAGCGCAGGAATTTATTTCACTAGATACCGAAATAGGTTTTCAGGTGAAATTGCAGAAAGTGTTTTTGCATGTGAAATGAAATACTAGCAAGGGGTTATATGTGAATGTTTCTCATTAAAGTAATTGACAAAATTATGAATAAATAAAAGGAGTTTTATTTAATGAGAGTTTGCATTAAATTTGGTGGAAATTTAATAGCAATTTTGTGTGGGATTTTGAGTGGAGGGAATTGAAAGGATTTTTGTGAGTGGAGTGTCCACCCACATGAATGAGGGGAGGTCAAGGGGGCATCCCCCATGCGCCGGCCACCCCCTTGGGGCTCCCCCCTCTCCTATAAAAGGCACCCATCTCCCTCTCTCACACTTACACCTCCTCGTGAAGGATCTCTCTCTCCCTTTAGAATTTATCCCCCATGGTCTCGGACTAGCGAGATACATGTTTCCGGTGGCTATTCGGCAAGAAAGAGTTATGATTCCGCTGCATTGCTGGATCAAGGAGGCGGAGGTTGCTCGGTGCCTCGGACGTGTGTGCGAGCACGGATGAGCTGCTGATTTGTGGAGCTAGGACTTCCTCTCGATCTTGAGATCGGTAAGAGATCGTCTACATCAATCACGAGTTTAACTCGTTAAGCTTTGTCGGTCTTCAAGGGTATGTTCTCTACGGATATACATCCGCCCGTTGTTTTTATCTAGTAGATAGATCTTGGTACATAGTTGTTCCCATCGTAGGAAATTTTTTGTTTTCTATGCTGCGAACCCTACACGATCCTCATGGTTAAATGGGTGTGTGCGGGTCAATGGCAGGACATATGGAGCATGGCGCGTGTGGCCCGGAGTGGACACGGCATGACACATGTGCCTGCACTGGACGCACAGATGCATGCCAAGGGGGAACGTTCCTAGGTGTGCTTGATCGATGAGGGCATCGATCTTTTAAAAGGTGGGTGTATGTGAGATCTAATCACATGACTTAATAGGATTGATAGAATACTCATAGTAACAAGTTGCAACTTCTTTTCCGGAAGCTCATTCGAAAATAACTCTAAGGTTAAGCGTGCTTGGCCTAGAGCAATTCTAAGATGGGTGACCGACCGGGAAGTGGGTACCGGATACGTATGAGTGAGGACAAAGTACGCAGAAAAGACTAGTGTTGGTCTGTGGGGCCAGTCTATATATCTTATTAAGCTACCAGGAGTGACACCCCCGGGGCCCAGTGGACGGGGTGTTACATGGGTCGGCCGTCCCTGACCCCGAAGGGCCTTAGAAGGTTTTGTGTCAAATTGAACCAGAATAGGCTATTTTTTGGATTCATTAGTAAAAATTGTAACGTATCATAGCTCGACCGGATTAGAAACAAAGACTCGGTAAATAAGAATTTTTTTGAGATATTTCTATGAAAATATAGAGAACCAGGGATAGACACCTCGGGAACCTAGCGCTCAAACTTTTCTAGGCGTGCCTTCCTTCTAGCTGTCAGCCCCATATCCTTGCAACGTTATTTTGAAATGAACCGGTGGTCAACTAGGCCCCACATTTTTTTCAAATGTAGTCTATCAGCCGCGTCGGCCTGCCACCGTTGGCGGTGACGCTCTACAGTCAGTTGCTCGATCACTAGAGTACGTGATGAGTGCATATTTGAAGCATTTTTTACCTAATGTTTTTACACTTGTAGTCGTAGGATTATGGTATTTTAACGCGCTCGTGCGCACCTTTTATGCTTTTTCAGTAGGATCCTAAATTACTAACTCAATGATGAGCATATCAATAAAAACTATTATATTATGTGTTAATATGGTATTTGTATGCGATAAAAGTCATCTGAATGATTTTCCACGTGACTGGGCAAAAGGAGGGTGCGACGAGAGACTCCAGAAGACATAACGAGCGTTAGTACGGGGGAGTCCTTGTGGTGACCCAGCATACCACTGCATGCTGTAGTACACTATAGTCGTTGACATAACACCAAACGTTCACTAGTATTACATCCCTCAGAGTGGTATAACAGAAACACAGCAGGTCCAATACATGACTATAGGTTATAACTCAACTCTTTACACAAGATCCAGAGAACACTCTAGGTTAAAGAGAGAGAAATAAACTTCTTACAAAGAAGAATCAGAAATAAATAACTCATAGCTACCATACTTATAAAACTAATAGATGAACTACTAGGCTTGCATTGCTGCTATTGCAATATTCTACAGAAGTAGGTTCTATGGTTAGAAATCCTATTCTTATCTAATCAGCAACTTCGTCTTCACTTGAGTTGATGTATATGCTGACTTTCTTGACTTCATGGAAGAGTTTTAGCTTTTAATAATGATTCCTGGAGCATAACTTGATATAGACGTCGTCTGTACTGGCTTTAGAACCTAGCAAGGGTTAAGAAGATACTTTGAGTACGAGCGTACTCAGCAAGTTCACTAGAAAAGGAGTGTTTGATGCACTATAACTACGGCCACAGACCATAGGTCGTAGGCAATGCAGGTTTTCATAAACATTTTTTCAAAGATTGTTTTTATTCTAAAAAACTATGTGTCCGTCAGCCTTCACGGGTTTACCAGAAATTTCATGGAGTTCCTTTCCCGCCGCGTTCGCAGCTCCTTCCCGGAACAGGGAGTAACAAGTTACAGTTCTTACACTCTGTAGAGATGCGTCACTTTACCCATGAGAGATCTTAGCTTTGTTGCACATCCAAATTGCAGGTTCGTTCACACTTCCTTGGTGTGAGGCCTAGACTAAGATCCAAGCCAATCACTGCCTTCTCCGCGACCCCGCATGTCTTCTTGGTGTACGCCAGCCCACCTTTTGAATTACGGCAATGGCAGTATAGGCCGTTCAGATGCCGGAACTATCGTGGGACGTTGAGGGCTCCCACCCATATGCTGCATATCCTCTACAAATTACCATAAATAATATGCACGCTACGAGTGATAACAGCCACGACCCGCACATCCATCTTCATGCGAGAGGGAAAAAATACAGCTGACTTCTCCGTCTCATTCCAAATCTCATGGTCAACGCGTAATATACGGCGCAAGAATCACTGGCGACATTGGTTGTTAAGTCCTAGATAATATGTTCCTTTACCACCGGAACTCTTATTAGGTTATTACCTCATGGTAAATAACCTATAATCATATTATTATGAAAATAGTGTTTTCTGACCTTTTTCAAATGCAGGTGATAACAACACTGTATTTGTAAAATACTTTACAGAAAATAATCAAAGGACATGAGCAAGTGTGAACTTGCCTTTTGTGACTGCAAGATTATGCACCCATGGTCTTCAAGACAATATAAGATCCAATAGCTGAAATCTGCATCATTGGTCCGGTAAGGACTAATGTTTAAAGAAGCAAGATTCTTTTATGCATAAGTAATGTAATGCAAGTTGATAAACGTGAATCCCGAAAATAACGTTGTTTTAGGTTTGGATACTGGAAATGGTTGCCTTGGAATGTGTTGCCTTTTAGATTATGTTTCATATATGTGCTTCTTATTAAGGCTTGTGAGTGTGTGTGAAACAACATGTATCTATATAACAACAAAATACACACATATGGAATGCTATTCAAGGTTGCTTACATCTTAATTGTTTATCTTCAAGTTTTACTTTACAAGTAATGTCACTTATAAAGAACTTAAGTATTAACAATCTTATTATACAAGTAAAATATAAAGTAATGTGATTGTGATTAGTTGTCATTTGTTTTCTGAAGTGGCAAAAATAATAACATTTGAAGAAAATATTTCCTTACTAAGGTTTAAACAATCTTTGTGGTCAATTAAATGTGATCGATGTTGTTTGTGTTTGAATAGTCTAGACTTGAGATGATTTATGGCTTAATTATAATAGACCAGAGTTAACTATAAAACACACAACAAAGTCTTTTAGAATAGTATTTAAAGTATTATAGACTAAAGTTAACTTTAAAGTCATAGATGGACTTAGGGTGTATTACTTATGTTATTTGTATCTTGTTCACTTTATATTGTTTCTTTAAAGTTACTTAAGAAGGGTATTACTTTTACTTGGTAGTGGTTTCTTTACAGTATAAATGTATAAATGGATTCACCTCCCTATAAGGGTGTGGTTAAGGTTTGTGAGTAAGTAGATAATATTATTTACTACTTATGAACTCACTTATAGTGTTTTGATTTGTTTATAAACTTGTGGTTAATATAAAGGAATAGGTTTTATTTCACTACAAATTATTCTTTGAGATTTTATATTAAATAAGAATCCTTTTATAAAATAATCTACATTTATGGTTGAGAGATAATTTAATAAAATTGTATTTAAAGTGTGTTAATTCATTTTGAATGCACACTACCAATATTTAAGACTAATACAATTTATTAGACTCAATTGACTAATTTTTAGAATTATTAACAATTTTATTTACCTTTATATGAGTTATCAATTAAGGAAATAGTTTTAAATTCAAGTTATGAAAGTGTTTAACTTTTTATTTAACTCAAAAGTGGAATATCACATTTTTAACATGTAGTTATTATTTTTGGGATCATTTTGGTATATTACTTTTATTTTGTGATTTATAAATAATAAGATATGATTTTAATAAGGTTTATTACTTTATAAATACTTAATAAATAATAAATATTTAATTAAGAGGAATAACAATGCATGATTATAGTTTTTAACTCTAATTATTATTTTTCTAAGATTTTTGGTATTTTATTTATATTTTTAACATTTACCATTATTAAAATATTAATTATCAAAGTTTTATTACTTATAAAACTTTTATTAAATAATATTTATTTAAATAATCATCATAATAATATTTGATAATGCTTTTAAGTTTTAGATTTTATTTTTCAGAAATTTTTCATATATTAAACATATTTTTTGCTAAATTATAAAACAAAAGATATTAAATTTACAAGTTTTACATTAATTTTTGTAATTATTAAAGCTTTTATTGCATCATGCTGACATTACTATGACGTCAGCAGAGGTACAAAAACCTTTCTCACTGAAGTAGGGTCTACCCACTGCAACTGACGATGGGTCCAGGACACGTCAGTGCGCCACCTAAGCAGAGAGAGGGACCTACCTAGGTTGACCAGGCTTGGTCACACGGCGGAGGTCAACAGACTCCGGCGACCCTATGGCGGCGGCTCTACGGCGCATATGGCGATGCTATCCAACACGAATCAGAAACTCCTATTCCTAGGCTACCTAAAAACGGCGGTGTGGCGTCCTAGGGAGACCGAAAACCTCACCAGCGACGACGACAGCGGAATCGGCACGGCGGCGCTCGGTGACAGGTCGGTATAGAGGACGAGGAAGGCCAGGAGAGGGTTCTATCGAGTCAGGAGCTTACCCTTGTTGCGATAGGAAGCTCGACGAGGCCGGAGGAAGGCTCTAGCATCAGTAATGGTGGCGCGGTGGTCGTCGGGCTCCGGGGAGATGGAGTCATTGGCGTCGATTCCCGACGCCCTTCTTCAATTCTTTGGACCCAAAGGTTCAAGGGAACTAGGCAAGGTTGTGTGTTTGATCAATGGAGCATGGGGAAGCTCACAGCGGCGGCAATCAATGGTGACCTAGAGTTAGGGTTTCAGTGAGAGGGGAAGAAATCAGGAGGACACAGAGAGAGCACGCGTGGAATGACCAGGATGAGGATTAGGGCGTCACCATGTCGTTCTTATCCTCGTGAAGGCCTCAGTGGCGGCGTGACGTCGACGACGACATCGGGTGGTCGGCGACTCTCCAGCGAGCTGCTTGTCCACGGGAGGAAGACGACATATTAGATTTCCAAAAAGTAAGCGGGCTTGGGCCGTTGTTGGGCTGCGGTGAATTGAGAGGGAGAAGAAAGGTTGCCGCTGGGCGGTGGATAGGTAGGGAGAGAAATGGGCCTCGGCCAAGAACTGGGCTTATCTATTTCTTTTCCTTTTCTTTACATTTCAAAATTCTGTTTTCATCTTTGATTTGAATTATATCATTTGATTTAAATTTCCTTATAGGGTTTATTTGCTGAATACTTGCAACAGCAAATAATATTCATTGAGATTTATTTTGTGAAACTTATAATTTATTTTGTTTATTCCATTCATAGGAGTCAATATTTAATTAATGTTTTGTCAGAGATTTTATTATTAAATTTTTCTTTCAATAATAAACCATGAATTTTATTATGGAATATTTCCTTATCTATTTACAAATTTTATTTTTAATGAATTTATAGTTTGGAGATAAGTTTGATGTAATGATCCTATACCATTATTTGATGTGAATAAGGGTTAATGGCTAAACATATTATCTTTATGTTTATGATCTTTATTAATATCCCTTTTAAAATAAATAGTTATTATTTGAAATGAATTATGAGAGAGAATTGATAACTATAATTTCTAGGCATATATGATTGAAATAAAAGTTAGGGTTTTAATTTGTAATTGTTTACCATGGGTTTTAGGAGTTTTAACATTTTTGTTCATCCTTTTATTTATATGAATAAAGTTTATTGGTTAAGACAGATTGTCCTTATGTTGGTGTTCAAGAATGACTTCCTCTTTTATACAAGGAAGTTATTTCCTAGGAGGTCTTATGGAAAATAATTGATAAGGATAACTCCTAAGTACATATAATTATGTTAGTTAGGAATGACAAAGATGTGCTTATGTGATTTGCTATAGGAACATATTCCTATTAAACATTGTGGACATAAGATAATAAATCAATCATTTGATATGGATAGTAGGTTTGGTTATAGAATTAGGTTTTAGTGTTTACCAAGAATTTCTATATTCCATACTTCATAATTTTGGGCTTCTGATTAAGGAATTCCTTTCCTAGATATACTACCCCTTCATATCCATCATCATATGTTAACATGATGAGCTTTACCTCACAAGAATATTCTTATCCACCTTTTATTCTTCTAACACCTCTTGTAATTCCAATGAGCTTGATTCTAAAGCATTTCCTAATATTTTCATATCTATACTTGGGTATATCAACTACTCTGTTGTTGATAATCCCCAATCCAACAAGTGGTTACTTCCAACTCCAATCATACTCTTCCTTAATCATCCATCACTAATACTACCCTAGTAGATGTATACATCAAATCCTACTTCACCTCAAGTGCTAGTATTTCCAAAGAGGAAAACACTACTTCTTTAATCCAATGTTGCTCTAACATCATCTTAATCATACTATCTTGTCTCTACTTAACTCTAGTAACAAATACTCCAACCTCACATTATATTAATGTGACCTGTAATGGCTAACCTAGGATAACATATCTATACTAGGTTTCAATCATGTTTTATCCACCAATGTCACTTATACATGATATAAGCATTCAATCTTGGTGAGTAAGGCATGATCATTATAATCCTTTGATCCTTTATGGTTTAGGTTTCCAGTTGGCTAATCAGGGCTTCATCAATACATCATTACAGTTGTATTGAAATTATCTTCTTAGTATCTCTATTGGATTAAGGAATGCTATTCATGGACTATGCTTACTTAATCCAATAGGATTACTCCTTGGTATCTATCTTCAGGATTCATCCTTATAATCTTCTTTATCACCATACAAGTATAGGTTTCATATAACTCTTCTATCATTTCAGGAGTGAGTTAACTCCATCAATTACCATATGGATCTAATTCTATTCCAACACTCCCATCCTATATATGACACCTAGAAGTAGCATTACTATTTACCTCTTTTTACTTCTTATCTAAAGGACTGAAGTGAATGCTATGATAAGGACAAGAGTTGATAGGTCAGGAATTGATAGGTTTAAGAATTGGTGAATCAATAGTTGATTACTCAATATTGATGAACAACAAATATAAGGATAGGATTCAATAAGGATTGATATGGAAAGAAAGATATATGGTGCATGATCTTGACTTGGTTTCTTTCCTACTCAATCACACTAAAGATTTAAGGTTAAGTATTACCATGATACTCATGGTATAGGTAGATGAGATTAAGATAGATCACGAATTAGTTGTTACCTTTTATTACTTAAGTTATTTTTATAACTTAGTATTCATGGGTTGTATATTGAATACTAGGATATGATTGCTTAAGGATCAAATATAAATCATTAAGTAATGTATTAGGATTTAACATTTATTACATTTGATCTACCCTTAGATCAAATCATGTTACCCAAAATAAGGTTTTAGCAAAGGTCATATTGAAACTTATCGCAGTCAACTTGATGATCTACTTCAATTCCATCAAGTTGAGTGAAGCTTCAATAACTTTGACAAGTTTTGTTCAAAAGCGCGAAAATTATTCGGATTTTCTATGCATGAATGCAATGCACACATCTGTGTTCAACTTATTTCTAAGCTCTAATGCTGGGATGTTACAGTTCTGTCCATACCACGTGTCCATACGGGCCTCCACAGGCTTCGCCTCATCAAATACTTTCACCTAGCGCAAACAGAACTGATATCTGACATTCACAAACACCAGAAACACCAACACTTTACGTCTGGAAGGGATCTGAGGAGGTACTTGCAAGAAGGCATCATCCCCGCTGCTACATAGATCATTGGAGGACAACATATCATCCCCTTCATCATCAACCCCTGCATCTCCATCACCAACACCATTTCCCATCTCATTTACCTTCATTAGTTATAATTCCAATTATTATTGTGGATTTGTACTCGAATTCTCTCATATATTTACATTCTATCCATATGATTATGATGATGTTGATTGTCTCCATGTGTGAGTAGTTTACATTGTTTCGGGGGAGATGGACGATGGCTGTGAAAATAGCCATCCTTTTCGCGTTTAAAATTTATTTTTAGTCAAAAAAAGACAAGAATCTCTAGTTTTGCAACTAATGAGTAATTATTGCAAAGATGTGCAATCCATTGCTTTGAATTGTGTTGTGCAAGAAATCACGCTTTAAGGCGAAATCAGGAGCCATAAATGAAGATTTTGAGAAAGTCTACACGGCCAAGTAATCCTGGAGCAAATTCCAGGCGTCATAGGCCATAACGACCACTGGTACATGTAGAGCCCGCCCGTACCATGTGGTGGTGGATTCGTCTCGTCAAACTCTATGACTTTCGTGAAGGCGCCTATATATTTCATGGTCCTAGCCGCCGTGCAGAGGGCCGTCATTCTCATATTACATCACAACACCACAAAAGGATATCCACACCATAGTTCATCCCCTCCATCCTCCATCCTCTCCATTAGCCATAGTCATTATCTTCTACTTGAGATCTCTTTGTGATTCGGTGACCATTGTAAGAATATTTGATTTCAATCTAAGTATTTTGCACAATGTTTTTTATCCTTGATCTTATTGTTATGAGTGAGTAGTCGTCATGGGTTGCGGGTTGGAGTAAAACCTCACATCGATTATATGTGCATCTAATCTATGGGAGCATTGTGTATTGTTTGAATATGGGATTTGTATCTTTGTTTTTTTGTCTATTGCCTTGATCTTTGGACTTGTAGGTACCCAAGACCCTCGAGATCGATAAAGGATTGAGGTGAGATACTTGGTTAGTGACGATCTCATAGGAAACCCAGTGAAAGAAAGGATTGTACGGTCTTCGCTTAGCGATCCATTCGAGAACAACATCAACATCACTTCTTAAAGCTTTTATTTATGTCTTTCACTTAATAACTGTTTTTAGCCCAGTACTTCGTGGTGAAAACGGTTGGATCGAAAGGCTATTTCTATGCATGTGACTCGCAGGGGCTTTAGCATATTTGGATGTGTTGTCCACAAAGTTTATCTCTATTAAAACATTACACGCGACTATGCTTATTATTATCTTTATCCCATATAATGTGCAACTGCAGGTGAATCTTTAACCTGGCCTATCTCCATATATTGAAACAACACACATTATAAAGTAAACTAGAGTGGTTCGTTAAACGAAGGTAAAATAAAAAACAAAGTCTTGTAGACATGTATTTTTAATTCCTTCTAGCATTGTTTCCCAAGGTTCGATTAAACATAGGTCTACTAGGGAAAAAGACTATTATACTACATCCGTAAATCCGAATCGAAGGTATCAATGGAGAAACTCTAGCAATATTATATTATGAAATTAATATTATCTATAACTTTGTGCTATAAACATGTGTTAGTTCTCTAACTTGATATTATGTAAAGTCAACCACATAATATTTGTCTTCAGGACTAGAGAGAGAACTACTCTTGGAAGTATGGAATTGCGTACAGTGTGAAGTGACATACCGTATTCGATGCTCTACCATACAGACAAGGGTGATAAGGAGGGATTCACTAAGCTCATATCGGTATCCACGGGGTAACCCTTAATTGCAATGGATCCATAGGTGGTTGTCGAAGATCGTTGCAGTGGTTATTTAAAGATGTGATGACCGATGGTTTTCTAGGCACATCTTATTATGGAGATCTCTTCACACATCTCATAACAAAAGATACAAATTTATCCTACTCATATTTAGTATCAATGCTAGTGGTGGATCCTAAAACCCCGAGAACATTTCGCCTTATTGAAGTTCCACTACGGTTCTCACCATACTTGTCTACTTTACTACATTATTTACTCTCTTGCAACCAAACACAACTCTCTCAAAAGACTATTACTTGAGATCAAGGTAAGATCTAAGTATCTTTTGATAGATAGTGACGAGGAGCATAAAGACCCTAACCAAATAGTTCTTTGTAGTTCGATACTCTTATTTTTGAATTTACCTACAATTGATCTGTGTACTGTCAGTCATCAAGCTATTTTCTGTCACCATTGATGGGGATCTACGCGCTTTTGGTCTTTGTCCTTAGTTCTTAATTTATTAATTGTTATACTGAAGTTGTTTACTTAGTTTAGCTAAAAACACCATGACTATGGTTAGGCTTATGAACAGGCTCGACACAACTGAATACCTCGGGAGGTTTAATCGAGTATTTTTCAAGGAATTCCCGAGGGAGAGCAATGAATAATATGCGATTCATCCTCTCTTAATTTCTATTATGAATGAAAAATGCTTTGCATGAGATGGTCCCAGTGAAGATCCATATCCTCATTTAAGTTTCTTTACCAAGGCTGGACCATTAAGTTGAGAGGCTATTCTGATAATGAATTAAAACTTAAATTGTTTAGCCAATCTCTATATAACACTGTTCTGGCTTGGTATAGAACTTGTCCTATAGAGAAAATTGATACTTAGGAGAAAGGAGTTTGTATTTCGTTTTTATCCCAAGGTTAAGGCTGCTAAAGCAAGAAAGGTAATTACCAATTTCAAGAATCACCCAAGCGAAGGATTGGTAAGAGCCTATATAAGGTACAAAGGTATGGTTGATAAATTTCCACATCATGATTTACCACCATTGTATGTTTTACATGTTTTCTATGATGGACTCAACCGAGACATTAAAAAGGAAATAGATTTATCTTCTGGTGGGTCTTTTATGGACCTCATTGTTGAGGAAGCTTGGACACCCTCGTCATACACTGATCAGTCGAATTGCTTGTTGACTTTACTCATCCAAGGTCCCAAATCTTTGGGGAAGAATATTGATCTGTTCATGCAGCCTCTTGTAGAATACTTGCAAAAACTATGGAAGGTTGTCCTTACTCGAGATGTGCTTGGAAGAAAACTTGAATATCCCGAGTTCCACATGCGTGTTGTTGTATTGTATTGCACCCATACTTATCCATGTTATAACACTATTTTAGGTAGAGTGACAACATTTTAAAATGCATGTGTTTGCTGCGAGAAAAAACAAACGTCGGTGAAGATACAAAATAAGACTGATTTCATTGGCCATCGGGTTTCCCTTTCAAAAGGCTACATTTACTGAAGTAAACAACTTGTCGTTCTATGGAAAAAAAGATTGAATACAAGGGTACACTAGAACAGTTCAGTGTAGCTGAGTTGCAGACGCATCTAAAGAATATCAGAAATGTCAAATCAGGAAAACCACCAACTATTACGAGAGGTAAAACAAAGAATACAGAAGATGCACTGACAATATTAGTAGGTGCCAAAAGGAAGAAGATAGGAAAAGCAGCTGCTGCCAAAGAAAAGGAAAAATACTATGTTAAACCGAGAATAATTTATAAGTGTAGGGTCACTTTGTGGTACTTGTCATATTATGGTGATAAGAAGCTTCAACATAATATTGATACCATGCACATAGAGAAAAATATTTGTGATGACATTATTGTCATATTACTCAACATTCTATCCAAAACAAAAGATGGCTATAATGTTAGGTTTGGTTGTGAAAAACTCAATGTTAACAACAATTTGAAATTGCTTCCTCAATAGATGGTGGACAAATGTGATGAAAAACATTACAAATTTCGAGGGACGAAATTTACATTGTTGATGCCTAAAAGGGTAATATTTTGTGACTTTGTCCAAGATGTGAATTTTCCATATGGATTTGCTTCTGACATTGCAAATTGTATCGATAAAGAAGGAACCAAACTCCATAGGTTGAAAACTCTTGCAAATTGGCTTCCACATCCTAATGCAAAGGCTTTTTAGCTCTTGCATTAAAGGTCTAGTGAGCAATTATATGTACAATGTGCTTGCTGAGTTAGGATTTTTTTACGAAAACCTGTAGCAGAACTTTGGACATAAGAGTTATAGTTGTTCATCTACCCGAAGAGGCACTATATAGAGGTTCGATACCGTATGGATGGATGTATCCTATAGAATATCGACTTTGCATTTTCAAGGGAACTGTTAGAAATAAAACTAGAGTGGTGACTTGCATTGCATGGGCGTTAATGTTGGTGAAGCATTTACATATTCATTCATGATCGTAAGACGAGATTCAAACTGGGTGGCAGAAGCAACAAAGTTAGAAGATCTGTTTTTAATCACCATATTTTCGTGATAGGGAAGACTGAACAAACTTGAACACAACACAAATATAAGCAACTTACTTAGTATGTATTGAATCACGCCGAAGAGGATGAACAGGTTATTAGATGATTATTATTCATATATACGTCCTCATATATGAAATGAACATATAGCAAGATGTATTCAGACGTCTGACTTGATTATTATTTTTAATTATTTTAAGTATCCAAAAGAAAAGATATGTTGTACCAGTATGCGAGATGAGTTTTAGAAATAGTTTATGAATAATGTAAATGGTAGACGGAGATTTGACACCATCAAGTCTCATTTATTAGTCTAATAAAAAAATTTAATAACGTTTCATCGATAGTGATTTCATCAATTTTAAGACCCGATCTGCCGGCTCAATCTCCCAAATATGTTTATAGAGATAGGATAGACTTGATTATTATTTTTAATTATTTTAAGTATCCAAAAGAAAAGATATGCTATACAATATGTGAGATGAGTTTTAGAAATAGTTTATGAATAATGTAAAATGTTAAACTGAGCTTTGACATCATCAACTCTCATTTATTGGTCTAATAAAAATGTTTAATGACATTCCTTCGATAATGATTTTATCAATCTTAAGACCCAATCTGCGAGACCATACAAAAAATTGATGAGCATTAAAGATTCAGTTTTGAATACAGCATAAATGACTCTATAAATTAGTAATTTTTTACATTATTCCAGTTTATTTTGAGCTTTGATAACACTAACCGTTAATCCTGGTTGTTACTATGCACATATACGTGCACGTATATGTTCTTGTGGTGAGCTGTCGTGCACCACCAACTCTAATTTAATACTTTCTCCGATCCAAATTAATTGACTTAAATTTGTCTAAATTCGAATGTATCAGACATGCTTTACTAATTAATAACCGTCCAAAAAAAAGCTCATTATTATTCAACAGATATTAAAGACACGAGGAGGAGACTAGACAAAAGGTGGGTCATTTTGTAAAATCCTCTCTGAACCCCGGATCCTCCCGAAAGAAAAAAAAGTCCTTCGCCGCGGCCGGAGCCGGAGCCGTCGCCGCCAAACCCCCTCTGCGGCTCCGCCCCAGCCGCCGAATCTGCCGCCCCCAACTGCGGCCGCAGCAAGCCTTGCAGCTCGTACGTGTACTCTCCCTCTTCCCCTCTCATTGGACTGCGTGTTTAGCTAAGAGGGGATTCCTTCCTGCTTGGATTGCCCTCATCTTCTCTTTTCTGAAAAACAGAATCCAAAGTAACAATTTGCTTCTTCAATATCGGTCCCAGTTCCTAGTGGTAGAGCTATCTCATACCAATACTGTGATGCTGGTCCATGGATCTGGACACGGCGGCGCACAAGCCTCAGCCCCCTTTGTGAAGATTTCTTCTTTTACCTTCTCTTCTCTTCTCTTCTCTTGGTCTTAGGCTGCGTTTGGATGTTTGTGACATTCGGCTATTCACAGCCCGAATATCTGAAAGTGAGGGCGTTTGGATGTGCTAGACATTTGGGCTTAATATTCGGCCGGGCCAGTTCACCCATCGCGGACGGCAGTCGGCACCCCTCCCGAAAGTCGAGCCCCTGACCACGACGAGTCCACGACATCGCGTGGCATTGAGTATCGATGCGAGAGCAGGCACCTCCTTTCCCCCCAACTCGACAGGCAAGATCCGGCGCCTCCCCCTCCTATCCGCCGGCGTCCACCGGCGCCGTCGCCCTCCGCCTCGCCCTCACTTCTCCCCTCCATTCCCTCCGCCCCTCATCTAACCACACTCTCCCCTCCATTCCCTACCGAGCAGGAGTAGGGCGAGCTCCAGCCCTTACCCACGGTGTCCTGCGCAGGTATGCTCCTCCGCTTCCCGCTCCTCTGGCTGCCGGCATCCGCCCTACCACTCTCCTGTCCTGTCCCCCATATCTCTCTGCCTGTTTATTTTTTCACTCTGAAACTCTATGATGCGGCAGGCGCGGATGCAGCTGCGTGTAACATATTGCTATATTAATTAATGTTGTTATTACCTTTTCTTTTATTTTGCAGGGGCAGGTTTTGAGGTGGATTTGATCGAGATGGTAGTGGCGAACCTTGGTGGTTAGTCTACCCACTTGGGTTGCTCTTTTGCTGGTGTCCTCACCCGGTGTTTTTTCTTGCTAAACGCAGGTCAAAATTGAAGATTGTGACGAGGATGGAGCCATTAGTGCGGGTGCTAGGGTTCTCAGGAATGGTGTCGTGGACCCGCATCCCGATCCCGTACATGCTAATGTTAAGGAGGAGGTGAGGTTTGCCTTGAAACCTTGTAGTATAGAAGCATGGATTAATATATGTACTATCTGCATGTATCATATCACCGAAACACAACGACTTTAATTAATATAATCATTACAAATTTGATGCTTCTGTTGGATGTAATCTGCATGTTAAGAATTAGAGGCACTATTAATGATACAGTTGATTTACGTGCTAGTGCTTGAGAGTAGCCGGAGTGTTAAACAGAACCTGTAGGTATATTGCAAGTAGAGCCAGAGAATCACAAAACTTGACATTGTTCTTGCCCTTGATTATTTTTAGTGAAGTTCTATAAAAAATGGCATGATGTTCTTCACTCTTACCATAGGAAGATCAGCCAAGCTCTTCATCAAGCTTAAGGTCACAGTTTATCGGTATGGGATTTTCACCAATTCTGGTTGACAAAATGCTTCGGAAACATGGTATGCTACTATATCTATAAAATGCATTAGCCAAATGCCTTTTGATCTACAAACTAATCATGGACATATTTCTCATCCAGGTGATCAGGATTCTAATACTATATTGGAGTCTCTTTTGTCTCATCCTGTAAGTGATTCGTATTTTCCATGCATTTTCTGGTTTATATGCTGGGAGCAGTTGTAGTGTTTAACACTAAGGTTCTGCTTTTATAGTAAATTCTTCCCTTTCCTAACCAAGACTATTAATATTTTTTCTGCCTTCTATTATGCTTTATGTTCTTGACTTCTTGATTGAATAATTTGCTCTCAGTAACCATTAATAGATAACCGCATCTCCGGAATTAAAATTAACATGGAAAATTGTTTAGGTTGGTAGTATTTCAATATTGACACGGAAGACAACCTCTTTCCTTGGTGTTATCTTTTTTCTTGCACAGCAGTATCCTCTTGCTTAATTGCCACCATGTTTTACAGGTCTTTCGCATAGTATTTTTTTGCATGTCTCACAAATCTTGAAATTTTCTTTGTTGGTGATTAAGCTTTTGTTTCTTCTACGCTGCTGTTCCTTCATTTTCTGCACTGTTGCTAATTCCTAGTAAAACTTTACTTTGAGGACATCTGGAAGAAGTTGGACTGATGCCTTTTTAGAAGGCTAATTCTTGTTGTTGGCCTTTAAGCTTTGGTTTCTTCTATGCGCTATTCCTTCATTTTATGTACTGTTGATAGTGTAACTTTATTTTGAGGACATCTAGAAGAAGTTAGAATGATGTCTTATTTAGAGGACTAGTAGCCGGTGTCCAATCTGGCATTCTCATCTTTCAATCTTCAGTATAGTCTGTTACATATTTAGAAAGAGAACTAAGTTTATCCTCTTCGAATTTCTCAAATTTGCTTTCATGTTATAGGCTCCTCAGAATTCTGGGCCTGAATCTTCAAGTTCCTTGGGGAGTCTTTTTGATTCTGATGATGAAGAAACCGGTTCCCCTTTAGTGTCTAGGATAGAAGCTAACCAAGACATGAAGGTGATCTCCTAGTCCAAGCCGTTATCGTCATATTCTTCGTTTTGAATTCTTTAGACCAGCCTTCTGAATGTTCCTAACTTCAGCCGGAGCCCGATTCCTTCTTAGAAAGGAGGTCATATTTACTTGGCACAATGAACTTCTCTCACGAAGAAGTCGATTTGGCATTCAGCCAGTTAGGTATGTCATTCTGCATTGACTTGTAAAAGTAGCGAAATTATTATTTTTTGGTATTTTTTATCGTGTAGTGTTGTTATGTTTAGAGCAAACGTGTAATAAGTTATAGTTGTACCAGTACCACACTCTTATAATCTTATCACAACACCGCTTGTTTAGAATATGTATCCAGGACAGTTTAGGTGTGTTTGATAATGATTTTGCTCATATCTTTCATAAAACGACACTCCTAACATATGCTAAATTCAGGTGAGGAAGCGCCACTTGATCAGCTCGTGGATTGCATTGTCACTGCTCAAGGAACAGGTTTCTCCGAAGGAATGGAAAATGGCAATGCTACAAATGAGGTTTTTTCCATTGCCTTTTGTTTTCTCCAGTGGTGCTGTTTCTATCACTGAATCTAGGTCTCTGTAGACATGAAGCAAACTTGGAGCTAGCCATTCCATGGACCCTCCACCATTGGATTACACTGTCAAGAAACTGTTGATATAATTATGTTGTTTATGCAAGTTAATAGTCATTACTCTATTACTAGTTTGAGACCAGAAATTACATACTGGCTAGCTCAGGAAAGGGGCTTCCAGCATGTACCATATCCACATGATTCTGAAAAGTCTGTCTTATATGGTCCCTATAAAATCATGAGTACCATCCCCAGTTAGCACCTTATTTTTGTGGTTTTGTACTATGGTTTGCATCGCCATGTTTTTTAGGTTGTGTATACACAAGAAGCTTGTCCAACAATCAGTACTTACTAGTCTGCATTATATACATTTGCTCGTTAGCAATACTAACAGCCAACAACTGCAGTATGAACTTCAGTCAGGATTGCTAACCTAAATCATAGTTGTTGCCTGTGTTTAGATTTTGTTATACTTTCTTCAACAGCTTATATGTTGGATTCTTAATCATATATACAAAGGTCAGCAACTAGCGGACTGGAACTTTAATTTTGAAATGACACTTTTTCAGGAAATGGTTGAATCGTTGTATGGGGAAATGGACAAAATGGTTTATTTGCTTCGGATGGGTTTTACCGAGGAGGAAGTTTCATCTGCCATTGACAATTTTGGTATGTTTCTGTTAAATTATTTAATATTGTTCGCTTCCATTACTACTTTTACTTCATGTAATTGAGTTCTTCAAAAGATTGTTTATGATAATCAGCTGCTAATATCATTTACGCAAAACACATGCTTTTCGTCCTTCTAGCAAGCATTGTTTGGTCAAGCATGAATGTTTTTTACTGTCTTTATATAAGCTACATGCGTACTTTTTATGTAATATGGCTCTCAGGTATACTGACATTATTAGAGGCTAATTGGGCATTAAATTCCAACTGATCTTAAGTATCAAATCTCATATATGTATGGCATGTAGTTGTGGACACATGCTTCCCAAGCACATACGTGCAGAACTTATGAACCATGATGATAGGATAGAACCACAGCTGCAGCCCAATTTGAATGCATCAGTAGTATGCCATTTTCAAGCTGACGTGTACATGTTTTACATGTAGTGTACTACTGTTGTCTGTTCTGATGAGTTCCTACAAACCCTTAAACGTCATGTTTCCTACTCTTTTCAGGTCAGAAAGCAAGAGTTGAGGAGCTGGCTGACTCAATTTTTGCAAGACGTATTGCCAGTACCATTGAGCAGAAACAGGTAATTGAATGACATTCATTTCTTGCTGATACAGACTTGTTCTTCTAGAGCGTTGATAGAATTCGTCTTGTATATAATAAATTAGTGTAGATTATTACACTTTTCCATGATTAAACTTTGTGATTTACTGAAGTATTTAACTTTGTGATTTAATAAGTATGTGCTTTGTAATCACTGACCTCATTGTTCATATGGAACACAGTATCTTATCTACATGCATTATGCATACAAAACATATACTCCTCGTTTCTAATCAATCCTCTTATGTTCTTTTGTACATAGGTCAAAATTGAGTCTGAATTTCTAGGCGAAACTGAAACTGACTATTCAGCATCCCATCGGAGATTGAGCTACTATGACGATGATGATGACAACAAAAGGGTTAAAAAGGTGAAGCATCTATTTGGAGATGATAGAGGGGCTTCAAGTAGTCGTGCTGTTAACACTCCATGGTCAAACGGTTGTGATGGGTCATTTGGTAATGGGTTTCTGAAGGAAGAATTTAATGAAATGGCATCAGGCCCTCGTGCAAATCCTCGTGGCAACCTTGCCAAGCCTCCCTATTTCATCTATGGAAACGTCGTCAACATCACCAGAGACACATGGCAACAATTATCGGGTTTTCTGTTCAGAATACAACCCGAAATTGTAAACAGTCAGTCATTCTCGGCTCTGTCACGAAAGGAAGGTTATATCCATAACCTCCCAACAGAGAGAAGACGTGTTGTGGGCCCAAAGTCACCGATGACAATCGAGGATGCAGTGCCTTTCACAAGGCAGTTTTGGCCATCGTGGGACAAGAGAAAACAGATTGCTGGTGTTACTTTAGAGGTGGAAGGAGTTGAAGAAATTTGTGAGAAGTTGGGAAAAATGATGAGAGATTCACGTGGAACTCCTTCAGAAGAAAAGCAAGCTCAAATTATGCACCAGTGCAAGATGGCAAATCTTATCTGGATTGGTCAAAATAGGTTAAGCCCTCTGCATCCACAGCAACTGGAACGGATATTAGGTTATCCATCTGACCATACAAATTTGTTTGGTCTAAAACCAAGAGAAAGAATTGCTACTATGACATATGCCTTCCAAACTGATACCATTGCTCATCTCTTGTCGGTCCTAAAAGACATGTATCCAGGTGGACTGAAGGTACTATCTATCTATAGTGGAGTTGGGGGTGCAGAAGTAGCTTTACATCGTCTCGGTATTCCACTGAAGTGTGTAGTGTCCGTTGAAGATTCTGAGGTGAACAGAAAGATTCTAAAACGGTGGTGGGGAAAAACGGAGCAGGCCGGAGAGCTCAGACAACTGCCTAGCGTTAAGAAGCTGACAACCAATGTTCTTGAGAGTTATATGCGTGATTTTGGTGGCTTTGACCTAGTTGTTGGTGGAAGCTACAAGTCATATGGAGGTGGCACGACAGTGAGTGCAACCATGGGCATGGACTCTAGCCAGTTCTATGAGTATTCTCGTGTTGTTAAAATAGTGAGAGGAATGCATGGGCTGAATTAGTTGTTGCCTGACATCATTTTGTCCTTGACCATCCATCTTCAGCAAGGTGTCACTTATTTGCCTTGTTCAGTTCTGTAGCATCGTGAGACTCCTAGATGGTAGGATGAGTCGTACGCTTTGACAGCTACAGAACTTTGTACGCTCTTTATCAGGGAATGATGAGTAAAACTATCCTTCTGTTCCTTAGCTGCATATTAACAATTAATCCGTGGTACATGGTTGGTTTGCTCATGTTTTTGTGCTGTTTCAAGAATTAAAGTATTTTTTTTTGCTTATATAGATGTTTGATAACATTAACAAACTGGGGGAAAGCAACTCTTTCTTGTTATGCTGTAAGCCTGCAAGTTCTACAGATTTCACCATTTGTTAGTGTAGAAATGTCTAGTTCTGTGTTTTAACTCTGTTTTGAAAAATTACATGTGAACTGAACAGGGCGCCCGCTGTTTCTTGTGTGTGTCATGCTGATACTCCCT
This sequence comes from Avena sativa, assembly GCA_916181665.1. Lineage (NCBI taxonomy): Eukaryota > Viridiplantae > Streptophyta > Magnoliopsida > Poales > Poaceae > Avena > Avena sativa. The sequence continues at coordinate 21,295,882 of OV702285.1, forward strand.
CGGTTCATATTAATGTTCTAAAAAATGTCTAGATTCATATGTATCTAGTTAAACATTTAGACTAGGTGCACTTGTATGAGAACACTAATATGGACTGGAGGTAGTAAAAGAATTTGTTCACAGCCATGATTTGATAAAATTTTCTCAAAAGCCAGTTGATCGCTGTGTGACTTGTATGTGTCTGTATGCTGATAAAACAATTTGATCATGGCCAAGAATCAAGGGTTGCCTGATGTGCTGGGACACAGACATGACACGGCAGGTTACAGCTTGCTGGTTTTGAAGATTTGTCAACTTATTCAGTCTGTACCAGAGAGATAATAATATTGAAAACTGGACAGTATCTGAGAGAAGAATGATGAGTTAACTATCTTTAGCAGTATATGCCCCAACGCTTGTACTATGCGTGTCTGCATGGTGATTTTGTTTTTCACAGCCATGATCTGTGTCATGTACGTCTGAGAAAAATGTGACTTGATCAGTTGGCAACTTGTATGTGTCAGCATGCTGATAGAACAGTTTGATCATGGCCAAGATGGCTGATCTGCTGGGAAACAGAAGGGAGATAAGAGACAGCATCAGGACATCTGCTGAAGTTCAAGAACTCACAGGTTCTGAAAATTTGTCAACTTATTCAGTTTGTACCAAGCAGAAAAACAATGATGGAAATTGGACAGTGTCTGAGAAGAACGTGACGAGTACAAATGAATTTATAGCCTCGATCCATGAACAAATATTGGACCAAACATTGGCCATACATAGGGTGCATCCTTCCTTGCATGGTGCTAGACAAACCGATACATTTAGCTCAAAGGAGAACCATCAAACACTTGCCACCTACTTTACATGATCATGGGTGATTTGTTACATCCGCAGTAGGGGGAAAAGAATACATGACATGGATGAAAAAAAAAGAATAATAATCACATGCATCATCGCCTATATCCCACTGTGTCTGCGGGCAATCTCAAACTCCTCAGGTTTCTAGTAGACGACAACTGGATTGAATCTGAACTAATCTTCAAGCCATCATCCGGTTTATCACCAGCCTACAAAGGCACATTGCTTCCGAGCATGTTCAGGGATGAGCTTCACCAGGATGTCCATTGGCACACCCTTCACCTCTGTTACAATCCAACACATCAGAGTTCTAAGATAAGTAGGCTGATGCGGGGGTTATAAACTTTTGATTAGCGCAAGAAAGTTGATACTGCGGACTTACCATGGGACTTGAAGTTAAAAAGGGGAGGAAGGAAACGGCCATTTGGTAAGCGTGTGTTTGGATCACGGAGTTCGTCGAAGAATGGATGGATTAATGCTTCCAACTGTAAAAAGTAAAGCATGTAGATAAATAAGTGACAACAATTACAGCATGTGCAAAGCAGTGGCCGTTTGTACGGTACAGCGATGCAGAAGCATTTAACACAACAGCATCAACCAGAAACCGAACTTCTCTAGGAAACAGTATTTGCTCAAACAATGCAGCAACACTTACTGCCGTTGACCGAAGGCTTGGTGAATATTGCAATAGTCTGGAAACAAGATCTACTGCCTCAGCAGGCATTCTTTTATGGAAGATCTGGTGGAGGAAAAAATAGTAATGTTAGACAGAAACTAAAGGCAAATGAAAGTCTAACTCAAGGTTCCTACCTTGTGCCATGGGTGAGCTTTGATTTGTGGGAATTTGAACTCTGTATAATTTGGATTCATGCACTTAATTTCTTCTCGTGTAGGGGTACCTAAAACCTGAGGGAAATGATGTAAATAGGAGTAAATACAACTGACATGCAGTAACTTGATTGGGAGAAAGATTGTAAGTTTACCTTGATGATCTCAACAAGCTGATCAACACCACTGTCCCCAGGGAATATAGGCTATTAAAAGAGAGAGAGCAGGTCTTAGGAAGACAAATAAATAAGCTGGATGGTCCAGTAACCCCATGTAAGTTGTGTGATCACTCACCTGCCCTAGAAGGAGTTCAGCAAGAACACAACCAGCAGACCAAACATCAATTGCCGTTGTGTATTCAGTAGCGCCAAATATAAGCTCTGGGGCTCTGTAGTACCTTGAACAGATATAAGAAATATTTGGTTCTCCTTTTACCTATCAAGAGTACAAAAAAAATTAGGAAACACGAAAATGTCAATACTGTGAGTGCGAACATCAGATAAGTTTGTGAACATACCAACACTTTCGCGCTGCCAAAGTCACATAATTTCAACTGATGAGTATGCGGATTCACCTGGCAAAATAGAAACTTCCATTAAATCATCTGGCTATACCAAAATTAGTGCTTAAAAATACACATGAAATGCTTTAGGAAGTTTTGGATCAGTTTGTAATGTACGCACCAGAAGATTCTGAGGCTTGATATCTCTGTGACACACTCCAATGCTGTTATGAATGTATGCCAACGATCTGCATATCTGTCAATTGTAACCAATTTAACAAGTTATGGTCAATGCAGAGTAGTGCTGAATAGATAACAGATTTTGGTCTGACCAACCATAAACTTTACCTGATACATGTATAGTTTTGCATATATCAAGGGCATGCGTTGGTTCATCTTGTTGTAATGTTTAATGACACGATGAGCAGTCTCTGGCACATACTCAAGCACCAAGTTGAGGTAAAGCTCCTCCTTCTCAGTCTTTGAGAAAAAACAATGCTTTAAAGCCACAACATTTGGGTGGTCAAGAACTCGCATAGTCTGCAGCTCACGGTTCTTATATCTCTTGTCTTGAAGAACCTTCTTTATAGCTACCGTCTCGCCAGTTTCCAGACACTTGGCCTATGCAAGATTAGAAAGTTGGGGCCATCAGCCATTTACCAAATAAACATGTACATAAATTAACACACCAAGAAACTAAATAATACTAAATTTGTCCAGCAACAAACCTGAAAAACAGTTCCAAACGACCCATGACCTACCACACGCTCAGCCATGTAGCTAATGGTCTGCAATGCAGGATGCAAAACTCAGCAAACAGAACTTATTGAGTTACAGAGACAATTGCAATGACACCACTTATGTAGATTTTTTTTTTCAAATACCTGTTTTGCTTGCCCATTTCTTCCCTCAATGCTTGTGACTATAATATGTCCTGGTTCCATCCCATTGCCGTTGACAACTATATCTTCAGGGTCCTGCATTGTTTATAAAACCAAATTAGGAACTGATCACCAGCCAAAAGACAATAACGGTGAAATGGTCAACCACTCTATGGACATTACCTGATCATCCCTTATGCTCATATTGCTCATCTGATTCGGAAGACCAGCATCACCACTCGTACTCGTGTCATTCCGAAAGCCCCCAGAAGGACGCACCGCACCAACCGAGGCCATAATGTGATAGAATTACCTAATATGAGGTACACTCTACCGTTCGATACGCACTGTACTTGGTTAACCTGCAAAGGGCAGCATTACCATGAGTCAAAAAAGGCAGCATAAGCCAAAAGCCTAACGAAAGGCGCGCTGGAAGACCGTCCAATTCTAGTTCCACGCAACTTCTTTTGTTTGATAGGCTTCGAAGATGCTGAAAAGGCTGTAACTGTTATCGGGATTGGAGAGCTAGCCCAGTAAAATTCGCATCGCAAACATGAAAACCAGTCGCTAGCTCCATCATCACAAACATGAAAGCAGTAGCTAGGCTCAATCGAATTCTCGCCACAAACATGAGAACGGTCAGGATTAGACTGTAATTTGCACATATCGTGCCGCCCTTTTCTAATGAGCAATTCAAATCTGATCAGGCATGGCATATTCAGCAAAGAGGCGTGAGCTTCCAAAGACTTTCGACCAATTCTACGGTAGGCTTATATAGAAATAAAAAACGCGACACGTTCTCGATCCAGATCACCACATTTTTCATGGAAGCCAGCGCCCATCGCCACCAGCTCCTGCCGCCATCCAAGAGTACGCAGAGAAACAAGCAGGGGAGGAAGCAGCCGAGCTCCGGGCCCCAAATTTGCATGACCGCAACAGAAAAGGAAAGGAAAACAAAACACCTATCCTCCGAATCGAACGCGAGACATCGCCGAACGCCGCCGCTCCCCCCCTAAGATCGCCGCGACCGGGAACCTCTGCTTCCTCCCACGCCCTGGCGCACGAACCCCGCTGGAATCGCCGGATCCAAAAAAAAAAAGCGGAGTATGCACATACACGGGTAGGATTGATTGGTCAATCGATGGATCGATCGGTTACCTGCCGGATGAGAAGGCCTCCCCGATCCGGAGCGGAGTCCGGCTGACGCGGGGACGAATTGTTCCCCCTCCCTCCCCAGCCAGCTCCGGCGCGGGACGTGGGGTTGGATCGGAGGAGAGGAGGGGGGCGGCGAGCCAGGCGACCGACCAGAGCAAATGTAAGGGAGGGGAGCCAGGGAGGAGATGTTTTTAATACGGAGGAGAGAAAAAAATAAAAAATAAAAAGGTTTTTAGCTGTTTAATTAATTAATTGTGCTGGTTTATTTACTCGAGTATTAATTATTGTAGGCTGTCCCTTTGACCGTTGAAAGGTTCCGGTAGCCGCAGCGGCTTCCTCGTGTCATGTGCTGTGGGGCCGCTATACGCAACCAAAAACGTTTTGTAAGTCTGAGTTTTTTTTTTTTGAAAAGGACCCTTACTATAAGAAAAACGAAAATTACAACGAAACCTTGAGAAGGCCTTCGTCTTGAACCTCCAGACCATGTTGACGGTGTGTCGTCGCTGCCGCTCCTCCCTGCCGGTATGACGTTGTTAGCTGCGGACGGAAAATTGCCAAACGGGTCTAGAAGACCACGTCTGTCCCAGAGAAGAAGATGAAGAAGGAACTGTCGATGAAGCTCCTTGGTGATCTGTAGATCCTCGTAGCCAGAAGAAGTCTCCTTGATAGACACACCAATTGCCAAGATCCGAAGAGAATCAATAGACCTGACGATGCTAACCCTCACATGCCCTTCTTTGACTCCAAATCGGACCGCCCATGAGGCAGGGAAAGGCCGGAGAGACTTTATTCCAACACTTCATTGTCGCCTCCACATCGTCGATGCCGCTAGGGAGACAAAACCAAAGGAAAACAAACCTACAAAAAGCTAACGATAAAGAGGATGGGTCCCTACTCCTCTATCCACTGGCGTGGCCGTCAGACAGAGGGAAGGAGGGGACCAGAACAAACGGATCTAGAAGGGGTGACGGAGGCTCTCGCGAGAGGAAGGGATGGAGGGTTTACGTATCGGACAAACATAAAATTTAAATGCTTTTAAAATCTGACATATGTCGAAGTCCGTTTATAAGCCTAAACAAACATAAATCCAAAGGTTCTGAATCCTAACATATCTACTGGCGCTGCCATAGTCGCCGCAACACATTCTTTTGTGATTTCTGGTTTCGAAGATGATTAGGGTGGAGTATGATTAGGGTTACCGCGGGAAGGTGTCTTGCCTTCCGCCGCCAACACCACTTTGGTTGCGAGAGGGAGAGTAGGCTTTATTAGTGTGGGATCGAGGTGCCACCCTTTGTTGGGAGCGGTCGTGTCGCGTGTCGGCATTCTGAGACTTTCTCTCGGCACTTGTTGTATAATTGCGATACAACTTTCGGGGTGTATTATAGAAAAAAATACAATACGTGTCTCTCTCTCTCTACTTTGTTTTTAGCACTACATTGATCTAAGAAAACCTGAAGGGGCATATGGTTGTGAGCAATGGCTCGTTTCCAAGTTAGATACTACAACCTCTTCTTCTTTTTCTACGTTCTCCCACCTGACCTCACCTCCCATCTCACGTGGCATGCCTAGATAGTAGTACCGGTTAGCATGTACTAAGCACCATCCTGATCAGAATGACGTTAATTTCTTCTCATGGAGCTCTAAAATGCAATATATATACTACTAATACGTGTCTCCGACTACGTGGCGAGAGGGGTTAGCCATCCTAATAATCCCAAATCAAATTAAACGGTAGCGCTAATACATTTCTTGGTACGTGGAGGTTCAGCTCCGATTCCGGCCGTGCGCCCCATTTCGCAGGGCAAAGCGACACCGGCGTACAAAATGTTTGATCGTGAGACTTTTAACTGAATTTGTTTTTGAAGCCATGAGGACATATCATCAGGGGCTGAAACAGAGCATATGATTGGATTGGATGGATGGATATTCTCTCCTCTTCTTCTTACACGTATTAAAAAACACATGATTGGAGGGGTCCGGCACACAGGCTGTCCTGGTCGGGGCATGGAACCCACTCCGCCTCTTCCTGCCTGGTGCCTGCCCACAGAAAAATAAAAAGGCAGTACTACGCGTTTCAGATCTGTGTTTTTTATCCCCGAGTCTTCAGCCAACCACGTGTTCTCTTTTTGGTTTAAAATCCCGCTTTTGCTACAGACATACTTATTTTTGCTACAAATAGTCCCGCTTTTGCTACAACTAGTCCCGCTTTTGCTACAACGTAGTAAAAAACGGTTCGACCCAGAAAATAAAAAATTAGACTAGACCTCACCGAAGAGTTTGCCGGCGACAGTGTAGCAAAAAAGTTGTGCTAATATAGCATACCCGACCTTGCCGGAGATCTCACCGGAGACTTTCGCCGGTAGACCTCCGGACACCGTGTAGCAAAAAATTTATGCTATTGTAGCAAAACCATAAAACTGTGGTAGCAAAAAACAATGTAGCAAAAAAACAATTTCACCAGAGACATTGCCAGAGACTTTCACCGGGACCCATAACAAAACATATACGCTATTGTAGCAAAACCAGTACAAGGTTGTAGCAAAAAAATCTATTAATTTAGGAAATCCGATTTTGCCTGAGGCCTCGCTGGAGAACTTGACCGCAGGTAGCACAAATTTGTACGGGTATAGCAAAACCAGAAAACGGTTATAGCAAATAGCTTCAGCAATTGTAGCAAAAATAATAATTTCGCCAGTGCAATTCAGAAACATCTATGTAGCAAAAAAGAAACCAGCTAATAGCAAAACCCAAAAAGATTACGCAGCAGAATCAACCCAGTACGAGAAAGAGGGTGGGCGGCCTTGACAGGACCGGCGCCTTCCTTGTGCCCCTCGTCGCCGACCTCCTCGGCGCCTTGAGCAGCAGGAGGCACGGCGGGCAGCGCGCGAGCTACAGCGGCGGGCGAGGAACGTGGGCGGCGCGACGGGCGAGCTGAAGGATGCTTGGCGGCGAGAGCTGCAGGGGCAGCGCGCGAGCTGCAGCGACGGGTGCGGGCGGCGGGCGGAGCACGGCACGCGAGCTGCTGCAGGAGCTGCGGGCGGCGAGCTGCGAACGGCAGGGTTGCAGGCTAGATCCGTACGGAGATGCCGAGAAGAAGATAAGACGTGATGTACGCAAGGTGGAGAAACCGTACAGGCCCACCCGGGAGATAAGTGTGTGCGATCGCCGGGGGATTGTATCATTTTCCAAAAAGAAAATAACTTTAAAACTAAAAACTATTGGATAGAGTATGCTTAGGAAGCACGACAAATTATTAATTCTTGTAAACTAAAAGCATGACACTGTTGGCATGCCGGAGCACTCGTCATCGAGAGCTTGGACTACTACTTTTCTTGGTTATTTATTATGATAGACTTTGAGATTCTCTATTTATTTTCCTTAACTGAGACAGTACGTCTTTGGGCTACCTCATGTCGCCACGGTCCTCTCCTTTTTTGTATAATGTATAGTATTGTTTTTCTTTTGTAAAGTTGGCCAGGATATAGGACACCTACCTACTGGACAATCGATGCTTTGGCGATCATGACTGTCCCGGAAAGGAGAAGGAGAAAACGGGAGTATTGATCTGAACTTGTCCAAAGCACACACACCCAGCCCAGCAAAGCTCTCGCCGTTTGTCGCTCAAACCAGGTATTTTTTGTCAAATCTGCCCAAATCTGAAAAGTTCAACCAAATCTAACCCTTTACTGAAACTAATTCGGAATCTGACCCCTGGGGTCGGCGCCATTTTAAATGGCGTCGAAGTTGTACAGGTCGGCGCCAAGATGAAGCAGCTGGAAAGCAAACTAGGGAGGTCGGTGCCGTTTTAAACGGAGCCGACCTCCTTCGGTTCGGTTTTCTGATGTCTGCGCGACCTATATACGACCTTAGAGGTCAGATTCCGTATTAGTTTCAAGAGGGGTCAGATTTGGTTCAACTTTTTAGATTTAGACAGATTTGGCAAAAAATACTCGAGCCAGGGACGGACCAAACCCAATTTTTGTTTAGTGGAGAGAGATATTGTTTGAGGCAGAGCACTTCTTTTGTGAAATCGTAAATCCCGCAGCCTCGATTTTTTTCTTCTGTTGGGACCACCTTGATGATTTTGTACTACATGGTTTTACCAAAATTTCATGTGTTGTGGCCTTTTGGCTGGTTTTATTGTGACTTGTTTTCTCTTTGCTGCTTCTAAAGGTGGCATTCTATGTAATTCTCATGCTACCGGTTATATTTTTTTTACGAAAATTCCAGCAATCTATTAATAATCATCAACATCATTACTGAGATGACCAAAACTAATAAAAATTATAAATATGTCATTGGCCCACCTAGCAACGACAATAGACACCGGCGCGAGCCGAAGGCGCCGTCATCCTCGCCGCCGCATAACCAGAGTCGGACAAAACTTGTCGTAATAGAGCTTGTTATAGTAGACAAACGAGAAGTCGTCGTGCTAAGATCCTAAAGGACCAACACACCAGAGCAGCAACCATCGTCGATGAGCCCGCCGCAGTAGGGCGGCCCATACACCCCTGCACAGCCGTAGACGCAGTCTCCGCCAAGGTCGCGCTGAGGAGGACACCAATCTCGCCGGGGTCGCGTGAAGGAGGACGCCAATCTCGCTGGGGTCGTGTGGAGAAGGACGCCCGGCGCGCGGACGAGGAGAGTAGCAGGGGCGGAGGGGCAGCCTTGAACCAGCGGAATAGGAGCAAGAACGGAGGGGTGGCATGTGTCTCCGGTCAGTCGCCGTCGTTAAGGGGAGGCGGAGGGGTCGGGTCGAGCAGCCGCTGAAAGGAGAAAGAGGCGGAGGCCATTCAATTTGCAGTGGCAGGGTGGGTAAATATCCAGAACCGTAAGGGCAAACGCGTCATTTAACAGCAGACGGAAAATTGAGGCGACGAACGGTCCAAATCTTTTTATTAATATAGATTAAATCATATGTATATTTGCATATATTTTCAACAGTACTCCGGTGATCTCATATTGTGATCATCTCGGAAAGTATTAAAGATTATAAAGCTGGTACTGAGAGAGATGACAGCCTAGCTAATAAACAGAATCAGCCAATGAGCCAGTACTAAACTGACATGCATGATATCTAGCTAGCCAAAGCCAACCGCACAGAGACAAACTAATCAAGACCCAGGAGGAAATTAAGGAAAGAAAGAAGACGGATCGATCAATCGTGCCGACATGATTGACACACACGCATTCTCACTGCTCAGTCGTCGGCCGGCAGGAGTCGTTCCAACGGCCGCTAGCTCGACCGGACCGGATCAAAAGACGGCGACCAGCCAGCATAGTATTTTTTGACAAATCCGATCAATCTGAACAAGTTCAACCAACTCTGCTCTCCGGGCGAAACTAATTTGGAATCTAACCTCTTATGTTGGCGCCACTTCAAACGGCATCGACCTAACACATGTCGGTAATGGCGCCGAGCTAGCTACTGGGGTGAGCGCCTGGCTGACGTGGCCGCTATGTCGGCGCCATCTTTCCCAGCCCTCCCATTTCCTCCTACCAGCCGCCACAAGCTCTCTCTCTCTCTCTCTCTCTCTTGTTTTTCGGCCTTCTCTTCAAATCTTGTTGAAACTCAAAGATTTCTTGGATTGGGACCATGGCAAGTCTTCTTAGAGGTAATCTCTCTTAAATCCCTTTTGATTCCACCTATTAGAATGTCTAATTTGATCTCATTCATCTCTTTTTTGTTGAAACCCTAGAAGATCATAGATATGTTATTTAGATTTCTTTGTAAATAATATTTGTTTGAATAAATTGTAGCTAGTGTATGTATGCATTTGATAGGAGCTTTGTCTTAGTGTTTGCTATTTTAGTTTACATATGAAAAAAACAAAATATGCACATGTGGAAAAATATTTGTAGGGATTCATTTCTATAGAGTTTGCTAGTGTATGTATGCATTGGATATGAGCTTGTCTTAGTGTTTGCTATAGTGTTTGCTAAGTTGGGAAGCACTTCAATGGAAAATTAGCCGGTTGTATGATAATATAGCTTAGGACATTATAAGTGATAGTGTTTTCTATAGTGTTTGCTATGTTAATTATCCCAATGTTTGTAGATTCTCCAAACATGTGGACGGAGACTGCACGTCAGAAGAAGTTTGCGGAAAGTACCAAAGGCAAGTATCCCAATATATCATCGAAAGATGCTCCGGTGCTACCAAGATATCCGGTACCAAATTGTTGTTGTGGTAAAACTTGTCATATCCAACAATCTAACTAACACACTACTGCTGGCCGCGCATTCTACCGTTGCCCCGATACACGCGTGAGTTTTGTTGTCTTGTGACATGGTATCTATCATACTTGATTGATCGTTGATTGTTGATATGGTAAAGTTTATTTGACAGGAACATTGCACATGCTATTTCTTCCAGTGGATGGCCCCGAGTGTTATGATGACTATTTTCTTTCATGGGATATTAGCATTCTTTTGGGCCCAAAACCAGCTGAGAGGTGGAAACGCATTATGCGTCCTCCTCCATCTCCACCTAAGTATTAGAAATTACACGAGACCACACCCAAGGCTCCTCCACTTGTTTGGTGTGAGCACTATCAAGATATGACACGGTGGTGTCCCCTTTACGGATCCGACACTTTAGATGAGTCTTGGAAGGTTTTTGGTGAGGAGAAAAAGAAGCATGAGGATGAAATAAACTTGGAGTTGCAAGAGATTGAAAAAGCACAGAAGGAGCGCTCAAGGAAGTACCAGTTAGAAGCTAAAAGGAAGAAAGAAGAAGAGGCAAGGATTAAAGAAGAACAAAGGAAAGAGAAGAGAAGAGAAGAGAAGGAAAGAGTGGGAAGATAGCAAGGCTTGGTTGAATAAGGAAGACACAAAGTGGAAGCTGTGGAACTAACTATTGAGCACATTCTGATATCATCATGTATTAGGCTTGGTTGTAAGTTGTGGAACTAATTTGGCACTGTTTTCATTATGTTTGTAATGAGTACTTGAGATGAAATATTTGCAACTCAAATTGTTTTCTACTAAGATGATAAGTACATTGCATAGCACGAAATGATGATAAATTGCTAGACGGTACAATTTATTTGTTGCTACTGCTGGTTCTCGGGGAATGGAAACCATTGACCCCTCTAAATCGAAGATAGAAGAGCACCATTTTGAAATAGAAACTAAATTAAAAGGAAATACGAGTGTCTAGCAATTTTCGTACTCATCCTAATTATTTTGTTTGTTGGCCTTCTTTTTAGCACACCATTCCTCGAAAGCTTTCTGGTTGTGCTGTCTGTGCTCTCTCTTTCTTTTCTCCTCTAGCTCTTTGGCCTCTTTTTTCTGCACATATTTTTCTCCATACCAGTAAACTTCGTACTGTCTTTGGTCTTCAAACCAGAAATCCTTGTCGCATCGCGATCCCGCCTATTGAATAATATAGATTTTTAGCTTAAACATTGAGCGAGAAGAGAGTTCTACCCCTAGTAAAAAAATTGAGCAAGGAGAGAGTTCTTACGAAATAGGGTGCAGGACCCCGGGCGTGCCCGCACACAAATCCCCATTTTCCGCTAAGCCCACCGCTCTTCATCTTGGCTTCATCAGCTGTGTAGCAGCATCCCACCATGCAATCACACTGTATGATCCATGGAACATGACCGTCTAGTTCATTCATCGGTGGCATATCTGGTGGGAGGAATGTACCACCACGAGGCCCTTCGAGTTCAAAGGATATCTCCTTTTCCTTTCCTTGAAGAGGATCCTGCACCGACCATGAGTGGTGTTGGATGAGAGAGATATAGAGTGAGAGGAGTTGGCTGAGAGAGATAGAGAGAGGTTGATTGGAGTGAATACGAAGACAGACAACCACCCGAGTGCTATTTATGGAGGAATGACGAAGACAGACACACCGGCCGAGAGTTAAAAGTAATATAGGGATATATAGAGAAAGATTAGCCCGCTAATTTATTGATCACAAGATTCATAAATAAGTTACAAGTGTTTCGGCAAACAAAGTGAGAAACATAATTCTGCGGAACATAATGGTACGGCACATAAGTAAATATTATACACGGGCTAAATTAAAACAATACTATGGCTCCCCACCGAGTGCCCATATGCTTCCTCCCAATCACCATAAACCATATCCATAGCCATTTGCTTCGCCCTCCAAACCTTTCCATACTTGATATATAGTCAAATATGAGTTTCACAAATTGGAACAAAGAGGCCGCTTGCAGGGTAGGGGTAGCTTTGATGGAATTGGCACACTGGTGTGCAATAAAAGTATATGTCAGTTGCCGGTGCTTGTTGCCCTTCAGGACGGCATTGCCACATGTGTGCGGGCCTTCATACTTACTTATCTTCCACCAACCTTCAGGTTTCTTCTTCCTTGCCCATACCTTCCATGGACAATCTTCATTCTCGCATATCAAAACATATCTTTCATTTTGGTCGGACTTGAACACTATGTAGGGTTGATGATGACTTACGGCGTACTCCTGGAACCATACTTGCATGTCCAACATAGCCTTGAATTTTAGAGAACAATAATTAATTTAGTGATGTTCATGTTAGACAATATGTGCATATCTGGGTTTCCGAGAGAATGCGACCTCGGTGGCTCTCCTCATACTCCGTCTCAAGAAGATGGTACCGAGCCGCCATCCTGCAAAGACAAGGTTTTTTTTGTGAGTTTCAGAAACATGCAGTTATAATTGAAAGATAATTTATAGCATATAAATGAGGACACCTAACAAGAATAATGTGTTAAAAACAGAAGTAAACATGTATAGGACAAAATATAACCTTTCTAGCCCGTTGTAACGCCTCGGCTAATTTCCCTATCACCTTTGGATGACGGCGATAACCTTTCGCCAGGTGTTTTGGGCGGGACATGGATGTGAGTCGGGGGTGAAGGCAGGAGGGCTGCAAGGTCAATAGATTATAGATGGGGTGGATCTCGATCTGGAGAGAGGAGGGTTACTTGTGTTTTATGAGAGGATAGGTCATCTGTTGGATGGGATCAGATGGTTGAGAACGAGGCTTGGTTGAGTGATTCATGTCTGTCCAGTCTCTACAATATCATTGGCTGAGAACTTGCCAAAAAATATCATTGGCTGAGAGGGGTAATGGTGCGCTTAAGTGACGCACCACATATCGATGCCCTAAATATTAATTGCGTATTCTTATTTGGTACGTCACCTATAAGTTGAAAAGTTTGGATATGTCGTACACTGCACATCATTTAAACGGTGTGTCGGTAGTATTCAAATACTAGTGAGGCATCAATATGGGATGCACCACTAATATGTATAAGTGACACATCTTCTAAGGAATGTCATACTAGTAGTAAATCTGCCTATAAGTATTTTTTTAGTAGTGAAAGCTGAAATTCATGACTCCAAGTGGTTACTGTTATTGAGGCTCGTATGTATATTATTAAGCCAAGTCTAAATTACTTTTACATACATAAATATTTATTTATTTTGGTATTTTTAGGTAAAATATATTACTTTATACATTAAAAACCAGTCAGTGAACTAGTGGTCCGATTTGTAAAAACCTGAACCAATAGCCTCACCGGTCTGATTTTTTAAACTATGAGCCCAGTTGGTCCACGTCAATTGACTGTATGGAATATCGCTGCAATAGCTTGCTCTTTATTGCTATGGTACTAGATTGTTGTAATATCCTCTATATATTACCATGGATGCACAACTTGTCGTGAATAAATAATAGTTATTGCGACACGGCAAAATTAAGACAAAAAATATACACTTTCGCGACAAATATGTATTCTGTTGCAATAGGTGGATATTTTTTGCAACAACTTTGGTACATATCGCAATGTGATACAGTTTCTGTGATATCTTTCTGAATATTACCACGTATAACTCTTTTGTTGCGAGACCTAGTTCCTATTGCATCAAAATGACTAATTCGTGCAACGAAATTTGGTTGTCGCAATATCAGAGCCATATTGCAACGACCATACAGATTGTTGCAATACGGAGCCTCTATTACAACAAAAAAGAGTATTTATTGCGGCAAAACTAGTTCGTGGCAATATGAACATCCTAATACCACAAATGGGGAATTCGTGGCAATATTGCATTTTATTGCTACGAAATGTGCCTGTAGCAATAAATATTGTTGCAATAGACCGGATTTCCTATAGTTTCCTTTCCTTGAAGAGAATCCTGCACCGACCATGAGTGGTGTTGGACGAGAGAGATAGAGAGTGAGAGGAGTTGACTGAGAGAGATAGAGAGAGGTTGATTGGAGTGAATACGAAGACAGACAACCACCCGAGTGCTATTTATGGAGGAATGACGAAGACAGACACACCGGCCGAGAGTTAAAAGTAATATAGGTATATATAGAGAAAGATTAGCCCGCTAATTTATTGATCACGGGATTCATAAATAAGTTACAAGTGTTTCGATAAACAAAGTGAGAAACATAATTCTGCGGAACATAATGGTACGGCACATAAGTAAATATTACACACGAGCTAAATTAAAACAATACTACGGCTCCCCACCGAGTGCCCGAATACGTGCCTTCAAATTTTCTATCTCGACACGTTGGTCCATGATGAGGACCCGTGCTTCAACAGGAAATGGGTCGTCGCACCACTAGAAGAATCCAAATTGGCCATTATCCTATTAAAATGTTCTACAATTATTAAATATATAGCACACATAGGCTATATATTTGTAAATATGATGGTTTTAAGTACATACCTGGCCGTCTGCCCCAGGACAATCCCAATACCTCTGGCCAGCATTTCGGAACCTCCAGTCATAGCATACCCTAGCTTCAAAGTTGCAGTCGCACCAAAATCGTCGAAGGTCTGCCATTGTTGTGTTGTTGTAGGTGAGACGGAAAACATTGTGTACGAGTGATATATATAGCTACACATTTCTAAAGTATTGTATGGGGTATGTTTGTTTTTCGTTGGGTGCCACTGTAAACGGTGTGTAGTCACCATCAACTATACACTGCATTATCACTAATGTGTAGTACTACTAGCAGCAGTGTGTAGTTGTTGGAGATATGCCCTAGAGGCAATAATAAATATAGTTATTATTATATCTTTGTATTTATGATAAATGTTTACATTCATGCTATAATAGTATTAACAAGGAAACATTAATACTTGTGTGATTTGTAGACTAAAAATAAGAGTCCCTAGTAAAGCCTCTATATAATACTAGCTTGTTGGTTAATAGATGATTGTGGTTTCCCTATCATGAACATTGAGATGTTATTAACAACAAGATTATATCGTTAGGAGAATGATATGGTGGACATACTCCTATAGATAAGCGTAGCATAAAGATCAAGTCATTTTAATAGTTCAATTGCTATATGCTTTCTGATACATAGTAATCTAATTCCTTCGACCATGAGATCATGCATATCACCTTTACCGGATGGATGCTTTGATGACATCAAACACCACACCGTAACTGGGTGGCTATAAAGGTGGCATTGAGTGTTCGGAAAGTATTGGTTGAGACACATGGATCAAGAGTGGGATTTGTCCATCCATATGACGGATAGATATACTCTGGGCCCTCTCGGTGAAATGTCATCCAATTAGCTTGCAAGCATGTGACTGGTTCACAAGGGATCACATATCACGGGAACGAGAAAAGAGTACTTATCGGTAACGAGGTTGAACTAGGTATGCAGAGATACCGACGATCATAACCTCGGATAAGTAAACTATCGTGAGACAAAGGGAAATTGATGTCGTATGTAAGTGGTTCATTCGATCGCAAAGTAATCGTAGAAATATGTGGGAGCCATATGAATTTCCAGATTCCTCTATTGGTTATTGTAACACCCTCAGAATCGGCCCTATGCAAGTTTTAGCGCTTCCCGCCAAACCCGCATAGAAACGATTCAAAGGTGCCCACCAGGCACTTGCGTGCGGGTGGAAACGAAGTAATAACATTACACAACAGTCCTCGATGGGACCCACAGAACAGATATATACAACAACGACTCCAAGAGTCAAGAATACAGATATACAATACAAAGATCCAAATCACCTTTAAAACGATATAGCGTCCGAGTACGGACAAGATGCAAATTGAGCTAAGAGCCCTGAAGAATAACCAATGGCGTCCATAACCCTGCCCAGGCCAAGCCGGAAGGGTAACCCTGCTAACGACGTCGATCTCAAACCTGCTTAAACAAAAGGGGTGCCGACAAAGGGCAAAGGAAAAAGAGAGAGCGGTCAGTACTGAGGCCAGTACACGGCGAGGCTAGAATTCGGCGGTCCTCGCCTACATAGGTATGGTGGACTGAAGCGGCAGCGCAGCATGCACTAGAACAACCTATAGAGACTCGACACAACTGGCGGCTATCAGAGAGGGGTAAGAAAGACCTATTCGGAACCAACCTGATACTACCACCAAACATACCCATCCTGGTATTTCCCCCTCGAGACCAAACGAGGAAGTCAACCGAGGAACTCACACCGTTGGCAGTTTTATTCATTCCATTATAGTTGCAGCAATTACTAGTCAGGTATAGATAGTCATCCTGATAAAATAAGCAGTGGGCAGTTTTAGTTAACCATTCCGTTGTAGTTGCGACACTTACTAGTCAAATACAATTAGCATGAGATATCCCAAACCCAGCAGTTGTTGGTACTTTTATTTAGCCATTCCGTTATAGTTGCAATACTTACTAGTCAGATACAATGGTAGCAAGCGTCAACCCAAACAAGCAATTGTTGGCAATTTTATTTAGCCATTCCATTATAGTGAAGCTGATTACTAGTCATTATAAAGTCAAATTTATAGCACTACTTTAGTTATAGTTGTCTATGATCGAGATACTGTGCTCCAAGTCGTCCATAACCGCGGACACGGCTTTCAGAAAGTTTTACCCTGCAGGGGTGCACAAATAGCAACACACACTCGATCAACCTCGGAAAAACCAAATCAAAACCCAACGAGGCTTTCACGACAAAGCAATCACAGGATTCAGAAATATTTCAGGGGGCCACCCCATTGAGTACACCCGCAACGAAGTTAGCTGACTCCGAAACGGACTCAAGGTTTGCGTCAATGGCTGTAAACGACTGGGAACCCGAAAATGTGACTGGGCTTGTCGATACCGCGAAAACACTCCGCTTCCCTAAACAGTACAGGTGCAGTACATCGCACAATTTAAATAAAGCAGTAAAGCATGGCATAAGTACAGGATAGTAAATAAAACCTCAAACTAGTTTGTGGCCCCAAGAAATAAGAATGAATCAAGCTCTGGCTCAGGGGGGTCCCATAATCCTCCCGGATGTGGATAGCGCGAATATTCAAGGAACAGGTATCAAGTACTCGGGGTCCTACGGGACACAAGTGGACGGTTAACAACCAAATAACATCTATTTCCCACCTGTGCCTCTGCATTTACCTACTTCAATTTTAGTTGTTAAACAGTAATTAAAGTCTTGGTCATCTCCAACAATAAACATGCGGCAATACTCCAACAACTATGGTACTTGACGACACGCAACAGCACTTGAGCAAGCGACTACGACGCGCAGGTCCAACTATCTACCAAACAACAGGTAATAGGAGGTGTCCAAGGCTATATAAGGCTGCCAGGGATATCACGGGTACGAAAGCTAGAGCATCGCAACACAGATAGCAATAGATCAACAGGAGGGAATAAATACTATAAAAGTAAGATAGGTAGAAAGGGGGAGATGCTCGCCTGAAAACATTGCCGAAGGTTCATCCGAAGATCGGATCGATACTCGCATCAACTCATCGGCCTAGTCCGTGAAGAAGCAAAACACTGGCACAAACACCGGATGCACTATTTAATACAACGGCAGAAGATCGGGCATGATGCATGTATGATGTATGACATGGCAAAGGGGCGATGCAATTGGGCAACATTAAGCGGAACCGGGGGTCCCGACAATTAATTAATAGGTTCATGTTGTTTATCTACCCCGCAAATTAAATGTTGTAATAACAGGGCAAGATAAGTTACCGGTTCGCTACACAAATTTAAATGGAGCCAATATTAGACTAGATAAGCCCGCATATGGCCCCATATTTAATTATGAAGTGAATCGGCATAATGCCCCCAAACCACACAATATGCATGCGAGTATGACAATTTAATATGCAACAAGTATATATTATTATAAAAATAGGGGCCTAGGGTCACACATTAGGGTTCGGCGAACTTGGGCTCCGAGGGGTTCGGGGTCGGGTCTCAGGGTCCGGATCTGGGGTTCGGTCTCGGCGGGATCGTTCTCGGATAGCAGAGTAGATCTTGGCGTTCCGCGAAGAAGGACTTGGTGTGGCGTCGGGGGCGCATCGGACTCGCCCTGGTCGGTGTCGATCTTGTCGGGCCCGCGTATCAGGTCGGTCTTGGCGTCCGGGATGAAGAACTTGGCGTTCTGCGTCGGTGTCCTTACCGTCCGGGTTCTCGAGCATCGCATCCGGGAAGGAGTAATTGTCGCACCGGGGTCTCGGTGTCCTCGGATCCGATTGAAGATCTTGGCGTTCGGCGGGATCGGTCTTCGGGTCCGTGGTCTTGACGTCCAGTGTCCGGGGATCTTCGGCTCCCTATCGACACACTTGAGGTTCTGGCTTGGTCATCGATGGGGAACTTGGGGCTTCGGGGCTTGATTGTCGGTGTCGGGCTCGGTTCTCGATGTCGGTAGGTCTTGGTGTCGATTATGTAAACTTCACGAGCCTTGCAATAGCAGCAGCCATAAAACAGAACAGGATCACAGGACACTGCGAGGAGGCCAGGTTCCACTCGGGCATTAACTCAAACATTTTGCAGACAGGTTAGGGAGGTGCCTGGCGCATGCGAGCAGGAACAAAGGCGACTGAAACAACTTGAAGCAACAGACGCTCGCATGGGCAGCCCAAAACGGACGGAACCTGCAAGCACAACAAGGGAGGAGGCCAGCGAATGAGGCGGCCGTGGCCAGAGACGAAGGAGAGGGGCGCCCGCAGCGGCTTTGCAGGGCCACGACAGGGCAGGCAGCAGCGACAGGGTGGAGGCGAGGTCCGAGGCGAGCGCTGGAGGAGGGCGGAAGGCGCGGCCGGAGTGACGAGGCGGCGCTCGCGGCGAGGAGCTCGCAGGGGGAGGACGCTGGCGCGGCGGTGGCAGGCGAAGGAGGGGGCCAGCTGCTGCGGTGCTTGCGGCCTGAGGCGACGGCGAAGAGGCGGCGGCTAGGGGTCGCCGGCGAGCCGGTGCTGCAGAGGGGGTAAGAACCGGCAGCGGACACGCGCACGCCAGGGCTCGCAGGCGGAGGCGGGGAGGAGGGCCACGAGGAAGGGTCGGCCTGGCGAGTAGGCGGAGGAGGACGCGGCCGACGGCGCGGCTCGGAGGGGCGGAACGCGCGGGGACCCGAGGGGGCGCCGGCGGCGGAGGGAGCTCGACGGAGGAGTAGCCCTGAGCGGCGGCCGACGAGGGCGAAGGCGCGGCGAGGCAGAGGGTGGTGGCGAGCGGCGGCGCCTGGCGAGGGGAGAGGAGGTAGGGAACGGGAGGTGGAGGCGGTGGCGGATCGAGCCGAGAAGGGATAGGCGGGGCGTCGGCAGGGGAGAAGAGAGCTAGGGGAGAGCGGGGTCGGGGTGGGACGCGCGGGAGTGGTGGGGCCGGGGGTGGTCGGTTGGTCCAGGTGGGGGGGTGCGGGTTGGGCCAGGCGCGTGCGTGTGTGCGTTGGTGTGTGGCGTGCGGATCAGGTGGTGGCTGGGGGTGATGTGGCAGGCTGGGAGTGGTGGAGGAGAGATGAGAGATGAGGTGGCGAGAGGGGATTGGTCAGGGTGAGGTGGAGGGAGAGTGGGTAGAATAGGACTGGGTAGAAAAGGGTTTGAGGTGGCTCTGGGGTAGGTAGGATTTTATAATTTATTTTAAAAGCCTTTTGTAAAATGTTTTTAGACAAACTGAGATATCCGGAAGCACCGGTGTTTTGATTTAAAGTAATAGGGAGGAATTAATATAGAAAACAAAATAGGGCTTTTAGCAAAATAGTTTTAGACAGATAGATGTATGATGATGTCATGATGATGCAATGCACAGAATCAACGCGATTTTCTAGTAGTGGTTTTGCGGGATGCCACAGTTATTGATCGGAGAAGTGTCTCGATCATGTCCGCATAATTCACGAACCGTAGGGAGGCACACTTAAGGATTCGACGTTGTTTGAGTAGTTATGGAATGATGAGAAAGAGTCCGAATGTTGTTCGGAGTCTCGAATGGGATTTGGGATATCACGAGGAGATCCGGAATGGTCCGGAGAATAAGATTCATATAAGGAAAGTCCCGTTTCGGAGTTGGAGAATGGTTCCGGTGTTTTCATCGGGAATGTTCTAGAAGGTTCCGGAATGTCCGGCACTCCGGAGGGGAAGGGTACATGAATGTGTTGTATCAAGTTGATATGATTGCATCATGTACTAAGTGTCATCGCTGAACAAAATAGAGGATTAATTCAAATCCTTGTTTGAAAAGTCAAATGCCTAGTTTGAAAGTCAAACGGCTATTTTTGGGAAGTGGAAAAGGAGGAGGAAACCGAGTTGGGGAGGAGTCCCTCCTCCCCACCGCCGGTGCACCACCAAGACGAGTTGGGGAGGGACTCCCCTCCCTCCCCTTGGCCGGCCGTCCCCTCCACCTATATAAGGAGGGGCAGGGCTCCCTCCTAGAGACACACAAGATCCTCTCCTCCAAACCCTAAGCCGCCGGCGCCGCCACCTGCTGCCGCCGCCGCCCTAGGGCAAACAGCCGCCGCCGCCTAGCAACCCTAGCCGCCGTCCTAGCCCCCTCCTCGGCGTGTCTAAACCCTAGATCATCGAGGACTCTCTCATACTCCACCATACTCGCTCCGGCTTAAGGCGAAGCCCTGCGAGATCTCCCCTCTACTTCCGGTACCACGTCATTGTGCTGCCGGAATACCGAGGAGAGTGCTACAACCTCCGCTGCCTGCTGGAACAAGGGAGAGGAAGGTCTTCGTCGAGTACCGAACGTGTGACCGACTGCGGGAGCGCTGCCAGAACGCAACGCCGGAAGGATCGTCTACGCGATATTGAGATCGGGAAGAGTACGACTACATCACCCACGAGAATCCGCTCTCGCTAAACGCTTTGGAATCTTCGAGGGTGAGTTATTCTATCGACTCGTTGCTATAATCTAGTAGATAGATCTTGGCTTGTATGTTTGTATGCGGTAGAAATTTTTTGTTTTCCATGCTACGAAACCCTACAGTGGTATCAGAGCCGTGTCTATATGTAGATCTGTTGCACAAGTAGAACACAATGGTCATTGTGGGCGTTGATGCTTTTATTGTCAATTGCTTCTTGTGTACTTTGCATCTTGCGGGATGTTGGGATGAAGCGGCCCGGGCTAACCTTACATGACATCGTTCATGAGACTTGCTCCACGCTTGACATGCAACTTGTATTGCATAAGTGGCTTTGCGGGTGCCTGTTTCTCCTAGAATAGTTAAGATCCAATTTACAATGGGTGATTAAAAATACTAGTATCAATGTTGTGGTTCATGTTCGTAAGTTAGAACGACACTTATTGAAAGCCCCAAACCACGTAAAACATGCAAAGAAAGTAGAGGCGTCTAACTTTGTTTTGCAGGGGTGTGCAGTGATGTGATATGGACATGATTGTGATTATATTTGATGTATGCAATGTTCCTTATTGTAAGTTGGCAACCGGCAGGAGCCATATGGTTGTCTTTAATTTATCTTAAGACCCGCGTGTCTATTCAAAGTAGTTGTAATAGTTGAAGCCGGTGGACGACAACCATGGAGAAGCGTCATTGACCTTGATGCAATGCCGGTGATGATGGAGATCATGTTCGTGCTTGAAGATGGAGATCGGAAGCACAAAGAAGAAAGGCCATATCATATCACATATTATGAATTGCATGTGATGTTAATCCTTTATGCATCTTGTATTGCTTTGTAGACGACAGTAGCATTATAAGATGATCCCTCATGCACATGAATTTCAAGTCATAAAGTGTTCACCCTTAGTTAAGCACTGTTGCTAAAGCTTGTTGTTTCGAAGCACCACGTGATGATCGGGTGTGTTAGATTCCGCAAGTGTATACAACGTGAGCAAGCCAGATTTGCTCATGCGGAAACTAAGGTTTGATCTTGACGAGCCTAGCATGTACAGACATGGTCTCGGAACACGGATCACCGAAAGGTAAAGCATGAATCATATAGTAGATATGATGAACATGTTGATTGTTCGCCATTGAAACTATATCAACTCTCGTGATGATCGGTGTTGATGTGGTGGATTTGGTTCGTGTGATCACTAAAACAATGTGAGGGATATTGTTTTGAGTGGGAGTTCACCTAGATTAATTTTATTATTAATTTGAACTCAATTTGTCATAAACTTAGTCTAAACTATTGCAAATATGTTGTAGATCAATGGCAGCCCCTACCATCAATTTTAATGCGTTCCTAGAGAAAGAAAAGTTGAAAAACAATGGAAGCAACTTCGCGGATTGGTTCCGCAATTTGAGGATTGTCCTCACAGCTGGTAATTTGACCTATGTGCTGGATGCACCATTGGGTGACCCACCTGCAGCTGATGCTGCCAATGAAGTAAAGAATGTTTACCTCACTCGGAAGACTCAGTACTCCACAGTTCAGTGTGCTATCTTGTATGGTTTAGAATCGGAGCTTCAGAAAAGGTTTGAGAATTCAGACCCATATGATATTGTCGAGGATCTCAAATTGATCTTTGAGACTCATGCGGCAATTGAAAGCTATGAGGCTTCTGAAAAGTTTTTTAACTGCAAGATGGAAGAGGGCAGCTCCGTCAGTGAGCATGTGCTTAAGATGTCTGGGCACGCAAACAAACTTCAAAGCTTGGGTATAGTGATTCCTAATGCTTTGGGGATTTACCATGTCCTCCAATCACTACCACCAAGTTACAAGAACTTTGTGATGAACTACAACATGCAGAACATGAACAAGACGTTGCCAGAACTCTTTGCCATGTTGAAATCTGCAGAAGTGGAGATCAAGAAAGAGCACCAAGTGTTGTTGGTCAATAAGACCACCAAATTCAAGAAAGGCAAGTCTAAGCAAAAGGGACACTTCAATCACTACCACCAAATTGATGTGTATCTCACTAGTACTCGTAGTAGTGCCTGGGTATTTGATACTGGTTCGGTTGCTCATATTTGTAACTCGAAACAGGTGCTGCAGAATAAACGGAAGCTAGCGAAAAACGAGTATTTGTAACTCGAAACAGGTGCTGTAGAATAAACGGAAGCTAGCGAAAAACGAGGTGACAATGCGCGTGGGAAACGGATCAAAGGTTGATGTGATCGCGGTCGGCACGCTACCCCTTCATCTACCATCGGGATTAGTTTTATACTTAAATAATTGTTATTTGGTGCATGTGTTAAGCATGAACATTATATCGGGATCTTGTTTATTGCGAGACGGTTACTTGTTTAAATCCGAGAATAATGGTTGTTCGATTTATATGAGTAATATGTTTTATGCACATGCACCTTTGATAGATGGTCTATTCTTATTGAATCTCGATAGTGGAAATACACATATTAATAACATTGAGGCTAAACGTTTGAAATCGAGCGATAACTCGACCTATATGTGGCACTGTCGTCTTGGTCACATTGGAGTGAAGCGTATGAAGAAACTCCATTCCGATGGACTTCTTGAATCACTTGATTTCGAATCACTTGAAAGATGCGAAGCATGTCTAATGGGTAAAATGACTAAGACTCCATTTTCTGGTATGATGGAGCGAGCTACAGACTTATTGGAAATCATACATACCGATGTATGTGGTCCAATGAGTGTAGCATCGCGCGGTGGTTATCGTTATGTTCTTACCTTCACGGATGACTTGAGTAGATATGGGTATATATCTATTTCATGAAACATAAGTCCGAAACTTTCGAGAAGTTTAAGGAATTTCAAAGTGAGGTAGAGAATCAACGTAACAAGAAGATTAAGTTTCTACGTTCTGATCGTGGGGGTGAATATCTAAGTTACGAGTTTAGCGAGCATTTGAAGAAATACGGAATACTTTCACAGTTGACACCGCCGGGAACATCACAGCGTAATGGTGTGTCCGAACGTCGTAATCGAACTCTCTTAGATATGGTTCGTTCTATGATGTCACTTACAGATTTACCGCTATCATTTTGGGGTTATGCATTAGAAACAGCCGCATTCACTTTAAATAGGGCACCATCTAAATCCGTTGAAACGACACCGTTTGAATTATGGTTTGGGAAGAAACCTAGATTGTCGTTCCTTAAAGTTTGGGGTTGCGAAGCCTATGTAAAGAAGTTACAGCCGGACAAGCTTGAACCCAAAGCGGAAAAATGCGTCTTCATAGGATACCCGAAGGAAACTATTGGGTATACCTTCTATCATAGATCCGAAGGCAAAATCTTCGTTGCCAAGAATGGATCCTTTCTAGAGAAGGAATTTCTCTCGAAAGAAGTGTCTGGAAGGAAAGTAGAACTCGACGAGGTTGTCGAACCTTCTCTCGAAATTGCGAGTAGCGCAGCACCGGAAGAAGCTCCTGTGGTGCCTGCACCAATAAGAGAGGAAGCTAATGATGATGATCATGAAACTTCGGTTGAAGTTGCTACATAGCCTCGCAGGTCAACGAGAACTCGTACCTCTCCAGATTGGTATGATCCCGTTATGAGTGTCATGTTGGTGGACAACACCGATGACCCTGAGACATATGAGGAAGCGATGATGAGCCCAGATTCCAATAAATGGCAAGAAGCCATGAAATCCGAGATTGGATCCATGTACGAAAACCAAGTATGGACTTTGGTGGACTTACCGGATGGCCGGAAGGCTGTCGAGAACAAATGGATTTTCAAGAAGAAAACAGATGCTGATGGTAATGTTACTGTCTATAAAGCTCGACTTGTCGCAAAGGGGTTTCGACAAATTCAAGGAGTTGACTATGATGAGACTTTATCACCAGTAGCGAAGCTAAAGTCTGTTAGGATTATGTTAGCAATCGCTGCATATTATGATTATGAGATATGGCAGATGGATGTCAAAACAGCATTCCTCAATGGAGACATTGATGAAGAGTTGTATATGATGCAACCCAAAGGTTTTGTCGATCCTAAAGATGCTAACAAGGTATGCAAAATTCAACGGTCCATCTATGGATTAAAGCAAGCATCCCGAAGTTGGAATCAACGTTTTGATAAGGTGATCAAAAGTTTTGGTTTTATACAAACTTATGGAGAAGCTTGTATTTACAAGAAAGTGAGTGGGAGCTCTGTAGCATTCTTAATACTATATGTAGATGACATATTGTTGATTGGGAATGATGTAGACCTTCTTAATAGTGTCAAGGAATATTTGAATAATAGTTTTTCAATGAAGGATCTTGGCGAAGCAGCTTACATATTAGGCATAAAGATTTATAGAGATAGATCGAGACGCCTAATATCATTGTCACAAAGTACATATTTGGACAAAGTTCTAAAGAGGTTTGGAATGGAAGATAGCAAGAAAGGGTTCTTGCCCATGTTGCCCAATACGACCTTGAGTAAAACTCAAAGTCCGACATCGGCAGAAGATAGAGAAAGGATGAGTAAGACTCCCTATGCCTCAGCCATAGGATCTCTAATGTATGCCATGCTATGTACTAGACCCGACATTGCATATGTTGTTAGTTTAACTAGCAGATATCAAAGTGATCCAGGAGTGGATCATTGGACAGCGGTCAAAAACATCCTTAAGTACTTAAGAAGAACTAAGGATATGGTTCTTTCTTATGGAGGTGATGAACAACTCATTGTAAATGGTTACACCGATGCTAGTTGGAACACCGATCCGGATGATTCTAAATCACAATCTGGATACGTATTTATTTTGAATGGTGCAGCAGTTAGCTGGAGGAGTGCAAAGCAAAGCGTTGTGGCGAGATCTTCAACTGAATCGGAATACATGGCTGCTTCGGAGGTTTCACAAGAAGCGATATGGATGAAAGAGTTCATTACAGAGCTGGGTGTGGTTCCTAGTGTGCTGGACCCAATGTCTATCTACTGTGATAACATGGGCTCCATAGCCAATGCGCAAGAACCAAGGTCACACAAGAAGCTGAAGCACATCAAGCTACGTTTTCACGCTATTCGAGAACATATCCAAGATGGGGATATAAAGATTTGCAAAGTACACACAGATCTGAATGTGGCGGATCCGTTGACTAAACCTCTCCCGAGGGCAAAACATGACCAACACCAAACTGCCATGGGTGTTCGGTATATTACCATGTAATCTAGATTAGATGACTCTAGTGCAAGTGGGAGACTGTTGGAGATATGCCCTAGAGGCAATAATAAATATAGTTATTATTATATCTTTGTGTTTATGATAAATGTTTACATTCATGCTATAATAGTATTAACAAGGAAACATTAATACTTGTGTGATTTGTAGACTAAAAATAAGAGTCCCTAGTAAAGCCTCTATATAATACTAGCTTGTTGGTTAATAGATGATTGTGGTTTCCCTATCATGAACATTGAGATGTTATTAACAACAAGATCATATCGTTAGGAGAATGATATGGTGGACATACTCCTATAGATAAGCGTAGCATAAAGATCAAGTCATTTTAATAGTTCAATTGCTATATGCTTTCTGATACATAGTAATCTAATTTCTTCGACCATGAGATCATGCATATCACCTTTACCGGATGGATGCTTTGATGACATCAAACACCACACCGTAACTGGGTGTCTATAAAGGTGGCATTGAGTGTTCGGAAAGTATTGGTTGAGACACATGGATCAAGAGTGGGATTTGTCCATCCATATGACAGATAGATATAGTCTGGGCCCTCTCGGTGAAATGTCATCCAATTAGCTTGCAAGCATGTGACTGGCTCACAAGGGATCACATATCACGGGAACGAGAAAAGAGTACTTGTCGGTAACGAGGTTGAACTAGGTATGCAGAGATACCGACGATCATAACCTCGGATAAGTAAACTATCGTGAGACAAAGGGAAATTGATGTCGTATGTAAGTGGTTCATTCGATCGCAAAGTAATCGTAGAAATATGTGGGAGCCATATGAATTTCCAGATTCCTCTATTGGTTATTGATCGGAGAAGTGCCTCGATCATGTTCGCATAATTCACGAACCGTAGGGAGACACACTTAAGGATTCGACGTTGTTTGAGTAGTTATGGAATGATGAGAAAGAGTCCGAATGTTATTCGGAGTCTCGAATGGGATTCGAGATATCACGAGGAGATCCGAAATGGTCCGGAGAATAAGATTCATATAAGGAAAGTCCCGTTTCGGAGTTGGAGAATGGTTCCGGTGTTTTCATCGGGAATGTTCTAGAAGGTTCCGGAATGTCCGGCACTCCGGAGGGGAAGGGTACATGAATGTGTTGTATCAAGTTGATATGATTCCATCATGTACTAAGTGTCATCGCTGAACAAAATAGAGGATTAATTCAAATCCTTGTTTGAAAAGTCAAACGCCTAGTTTGAAAGTCAAACGGCTATTTTTGGGAAGTGGAAAAGGAGGAGGAAACCGAGTTGGGGAGGAGTCCCTCCTCCCCACCGCCGGCGCACCACCAAGCCGAGTTGGGGAGGGACTCCCCTCCCTCCCCTTGGTCGGCCAGCCCCTCCACCTATATAAGGAGGGGCAGGGCTCCCTCCTAGAGACACACAAGATCCTCTCCTCCAAACCCTAAGCCGCCGGTGCCGCCACCTGCTGCCGCCGCCGCCCTAGGGCAAACCGCCGCCGCCGCCTAGCAACCCTAGCCGCCGGCCTAGCCCCCTCCTCGGCGTGTCTAAACCCTAGATCGTCGAGGACTCTCTCATACTCCACCATACTCGCTCCGGCTTAAGGCGAAGCCCTGCGAGATCTCCCCTCTACTTCCGGTACCATGCCGTTGTGCTGCCGGAATCGCGAGGAGAGTGCTACAACCTCCGCTGCCTGCTGGAACAAGGGAGAGGAAGGTCTTCGTCGAGTACCGAACGTGTGACCGACTGCGGGAGCGCTGCCGGAACGCAGCGCCGGAAGGATCGTCTACGCGATCTTGAGATCGGGAAGAGTACGACTACATCACCGACGAGAATCCGCTCTCGTTAAACGCTTTGGAATCTTCGAGGGTGAGTTATTCTATCGACTCGTTGCTACAATCTAGTAGATAGATCTTGGCTTGTTTGTTTGTATGCGGTAGAAATTTTTTGTTTTCCATGCTAGGAAACCCTACAGTAGTCACCATCAACAATGTGTAGTACTCCTAGCAGCAGTGTGCTATCCAAATCACATGTGCTCAGTGTTTCAGTGTTTTAGTGCTCAGTGCTCAGTGTTTCAGTGATCAATAATTTCCATTGCTCAGTGTTTTAGTGCTCAGTTATTAGAATTGTTCAGTGAATCGCTGACTCACTGACTCAGTCATAATAATTTCAATATTCAATGATTAACTAACTCAGTGACTTAGTGCACATTAATTTCAATGGTCCAATGATTCACTCAGTGATCAATGATGCAATGATTTGTAGCCATGTGAGTGTTGCAGGAGCAATAATTCATCATAACACTGATTCATTGCTTCCCTTTAACTATAAATGTCCATGCACTCTTGCTTTCTACTCACAATTACTAGCACCATGTCTAGAAACCGTGCTCTTACAGGTAGCTCGGTCAATCCATATGATCTTGATCGTTACCTAAGCATTATAGGTATACGCTGCCGTTGTCCAACACGGCCAATTGTTAGGGTCGAATATGATTGGTCATTTGAGAATGCAGGGAGAAGATTCTCAATATGTGCCAAACCAGAGGTACGCGCAATTAACACCGCCAATTGTTAGGGCTCAATATTCACTATTGATATCATGATCTTTCATTGGTAGGGGTACCGATGCGGCCACTATCAGTACGAAGACAAGGAGTTCTCTCCGGAAGTTAGAGTACTAATTTACAACAATCATACGGAGATTGAAAGGCTGAAGACGCAGCTTCGCAATTTAGGTGGCGAACCATAGATTTATGTTTCCGTAAGAATAAGGTTGGGAACCATGTATGTTTTGTAATTCTCAATTTTTCCAATAATTAAATATTCTGTAAGAGAACTCCATGTCTTATAGTGAATAATTACTAAATTAATTAAATATTGGTACGATGCCACTTTAAACGACGCCGAAGTTGCCCAGTTCGGCGCCAGTTGAAATGGCGCCGAGTACTGGGGCTGGATTTGTTCATCAAACACACCTTCTGTGTCTGGTGTGTCGCCGACGACGCATATAGGCGCCGAAGTTCGGCGCCACTTGAAATGGCGTCGAAGTTGTCCAGTTCGGCGCCAGTTGAAATGGCGCCAAGTACTGGGGCTGGATTTGTTCATCAAACACACCATCCGTGTCTGGTGTGGCGTCGACGACGCATATAGGCGCCTAAGTTCGGCGCCACTTGAAACGGCGCCGAAGTTGCCCAGTTCGGCGCCAGTTGAAATGGCGCCGAGTACTGGGGCTGGATTTGTTCATCAAACACACCTTCTGTGTCTGGTGTGGCGCCAACGACGCATATAGGCGCCGAAGTTCGGCGCCACTTGAAACGGCGCCGAAGTTGCCCAGTTCGGCTCCAGTTGAAATGGTGCCGAGTACTGGGGCTGGATTTGTTCATTAAACATACCTTCTGTGGCTGGTGTGGCACCGACGATGCATATAGGCGCCGAAGTCCGGCGCCACTTGAAACAACGCCGAAGTTTCCCAGTTCGGCGCCAGTTGAACTGGCTCCGACATCTGTGCACACTTGGAAAATGCTAACAACATTCTCAAATTCCCAGATTCACATATAACACATATGACAGTTCATAGATGACAAATAACAATATATGACACATCACAAAAATGAGTAATAGTTCAAGATTTAGAACATTACATATACCACATCACATCACATTCATCACAGGTAGGTAGCAAAATATGTCCGCACATACAAATTTCAAGTCATACAAGTTCAAGTCATTACATAATATGTCTGCACAATCATCACAAACAGGTTGCACAATGACAGGTCTCACTGCGCCTTCCTTTTCTTGACGACATGCTTCTTACGGCGTGGTTTGAGAGCGTCAGTGCCGGGGGTTGTAATATCTGGTGCGCGGCGTGCACGAGAACCCCTACGAGGCATACCTTGTGATTGGCTTGGCTGACTCGGCTCCGGACCATCATGGACAGTTTGGGAGGAGGAAACTGAACATGGACAATGGAGTGTCTGTTGGAGATATTCCCAAGAGGCAATAATAAAGTGGTTATTATCATATCTTCACACTTATAATAAATGTTTACATACCATGCTATAATTGTATTAACCGGAAACATTAATACTTGTGTGATTTGTAAACTAAAATAAGAGTCCCTAGTAAAGCCTCTTGTTAAACTAGCTTGTTGGTTAATATATGATCATGGTTTCCTGATCATGAACATAGAGATGTTATTAACAACAGGATCATATCATTAGGAGAATGATGTGATGGACATACTCCTATAGATAAGCGTAGCATAAAGATCAAGTCATTTCAATAGTTCAATTGCTATATGCTTTCTGATACATAGTAACCTAATTCCTTCGACCATGAGATCATGCATATCACCTTTTCCGGATGGATGCTTTGATGTCATCAAACACCACACCGTAACAGGGTGGCTATAAAGGTGGCATTGAGTGTTCAGAAAGTATTGGTTGAAACACATGGATCAAGAGTGGGATTTGTCCATCCATATGACGGATAGATATACTCTGGGCCCTCTCGGTGAAATGTCATCCAATTAGCTTGCAAGCATGTGACTGGCTCACAAGGGATCACATATCACGGGAACGAGAAAAGAGTACTTGTCAGTAACGAGGTTGAACTAGGTATGCAGAGATACCGACGATCATAACCTCGGATAAGTAAACTATCGTGAGACAAAGGGAAATTGGTATCGTATGTAAGTGGTTCATTCGATCGCAAAGTAATCATAGAAATATGTGGGAGCCATATGAATTTCCAGATTCCTCTATTGGTTATTGTTCGGAGAAGTGTCTCGATCATGTCCGCATAATTCACGAACCGTAGGGAGACACACTTAAGGATTCGACGTTGTTTGAGTAGTTATGGTATTATGAGAAAGAGACCGAATGTTGTTCGGAGTCTCGGATGGGATCCGGGATATCACGAGGTGATCCGGAATGGTTCGGAGAATAAGATTCATATAAGGAAAGTCCCGTTTCGGAGTTCGGGAATGATTCCGGTGTTTTCATCGGGAATGTTCTAGAAGGTTCCGGATTGTCCGGCACTCCGGGGGGGGGGAGGGTACATGAGTGTGTCATTGAATGATTGCATCATGTACTAAGTGTTCTTGCTGTTCCAAAAACATGAAAGTCAAATTGCCAGTTTGAAAGTCAAACGACTAAAACAGGAAACTGTGGAAAACAGGAAACAGGAAACTGTGGGAAACAAGCAAGAGGAGGTTGAAACCAACTTGGAGGAGGAGTTCCTCTCCTCCTTGGCCGGCGCCCAGCCCTAGGCCGAGTTGGGGAGGGACTCCCTCCCTCCCTGGCGCGCCTAGCCCCTCCACCTATAAAAGGAGGGGCAGGGCTCCTCCTTGAGACACACAAGTTTCCACCTCTAATCTCCGGTTTAGAGCCGTTTGGTTTAGAGCTTCTAATTGCTTTAGCCTGCGGTTTAGAGCCTTCTAATTGGTGTGTCTAATCCCTAGACCACTAATAGCCCTCTCTCATAATCCACCATACTCGCTCCGGCTTAAGGCGAAGCCCTGCGAGATCTCCCCTCTACTTCCGGTACCACGCCGTTGTGCTGCCGGAATCGCGAGGAGAGTGCTACAACCTCCGCTGCCTGCTGGAACAAGGGAGAGGAAGGTCTTCATCGAGTACCGAACGTGTGACCGACTGCGGGAGCGCTGCCGGAACATGGCGCCGGAAGGATCGTCTACGCGATCTTGAGATCGGAAAGAGTACGACTACATCACCCACGAGAATCTGCTCTCGTTAACCGCTTTGGAATCTTCGAGGGTAAGTTATTCCATCGACTTGTTGCTACAATCTAGTAGATAGATCTTGGCTTGTTTGTTTGTATGCGATAGAAATTTTTTGTTTTCCATGCTACGAACCCCTACAGTGGTATCAGAGCCGTGTCTATATGTAGATCTGTTGCACGAGTAGAACACAATGGTCATTGTGGGCGTTGATGCTTTTATTGTCGGTTGCTTCTTGTGTACTTTGCATCTTGCGGTATGTTGGGATGAAGCGGCCCGGGCTAACCTTACATGACATCGTTCATGAGACTTGCTCCACGCTTGACATGCAACTTGTATTGCATAAGTGGCTTTGCGGGTGCCTGTTTCTCCTAGCATAGTTAAGATCCAATTTACAACGGGTGATCAACAATGCTAGTATCAATGTTGTGGTTCTTGTTCGTAAGTTAGAACGACACTCATTGAAAGCCCCAAACCACGTAAAACATGCAAAGAAAGTAGAGGCGTCTAACTTTGTTTTGCAGGGGTGTGCAGTGATGTGATATGGCCATGATTGTGATTATATATGATGTATGCAATGTTCCTTATTGTAAGTTGGCAACCGGCAGGAGCCATATGGTTGTCTTTAATTTCTGTTAAGACCCGCGTGTCTATTCAAAGTAGTTGTAATAGTTGAAGCCGGTGGACGACAACCATGGAGAGGCGTCATTGACCTTGATGCAATGCCGGTGATGATGGAGATCATGTTCGTGCTGGAAGATGGAGATCGGAAGCACAAAGAAGAAAGGCCATATCATATCACATATTATGAATTGCATGTGATGTTAATCCTTTATGCATCTTGTATTGCTTAGTAGACGACGGTAGCATTATAAGATGATCCCTCATGCACATGAATTTCAAGTCATAAAGTGTTCACCCTTAGTTAGCACCGTTGCTAAAACTTGTTGTTTCGAAGCATCATGTGATGATCGGGTGTGTTAGATTCTACAAGTGTATACAACGTGAGCAAGCCAGATTTGCTCATGCAGAAACTAAGGTTTGATCTTGACGAGCCTAGCATGTACAGACATGGCCTCAGGAACACGGATTACCGAAAGGTAGAGCATGAGTCATATAGTAGATATGATGAACATGTTGATTGTTCGCCATTGAAGCTATATCAACTCTCGTGATGATCGGTTTTGATGTGGTGGATTTGGTTCGTGTGATCACTAAAACAATGTGAGGGATATTGTTTTGAGTGGGAGTTCACCAAGATTAATTTAATTATTAATTAGAACTCAATTTATCATAAACTAAATCAAAGTGAATTTGCATAGTTGTTGTAGTCATTGGCATCCGTTTACCACCTTGCGCTTAGTTATAATTGAGATGATAGAACTATAGAATTCTGGTTAGTTACTTTACGAACTGGTATCGTATTGTTTTGAAGTGTTAATCTAAAGTTTAAAAGTCCTATTGCAAACTTTCAGTAAGTTCCGGTTACTCCATGAAGTTTAATAATTAGTATTAAATCAAGAGTAACAATTCCAAGTGTTAGTATATAAGTATCATGTTTGTCTCCATGATTCTTGATATTCAAAGGATTCTCTTAATATCAAGGTTATCTAGGATCTGAAAGAGTTGTTTCAGAAACCATGATGTGTGGAAGATATTGTGATATCTGAAACGAAGTTTTGGTTGCAACATGATAGAGTATAATATGGCAAAGTTCATGTTCTCATATTTTGATGAGAATTTGCAAAAGGTTGGAGACACTAGTTGTCATAATCCTCCAAAAGGTTTTGGAGAGCAACATTATACTTGCGATTCACCGTTACAAGCTAAAAGTAGCTTGATCATGGATAAATCCATGATGAGGGTGAATATTTGATGTAGGTAAGATGTTTACTACACCAAGAGATTACTAAAGAAAGGAATTTGAAAGAACACCAAACATTTGATGATGGTGATCTACTTCAAAGTGCAAGTCCAAAGACATTGGTATTTAACTATACACGCTTTTGGACTATATGTCATATGTATGACTTCACTATTGATGTTGATAGATTCTTTCAAAACAGAAAAGGAAATATTGAAAGAAAATCTCATAAGTATATGGCAGAAAGGAAAAGACTAGAATTGTTCAGCTTAAGTATATAGATGATATACATGTTATGGATATATTCTTTGCTTATTAAACAATGTGGTTCTCAAGTATTTGATACTGAATTTGTTGGTGTGAATCGTCATACGAAACAACACAATTCATGAACTACAATGGCCTAAGTAACTAGCAAAAGAATATGTGATGATGTTCATCGAGAACAAATAAAGGGTTATTGTGTTGCTCGTTAAACATCAAAGCTTACCTTCAAGATTTGTTTTATCAGGTATTATGAGAACAAAAGGGTTGTTTAAATAATTGCCGTAATCCATAAAAGATGGATGATTCACAAATCTCGTTGGAGAAATCACATCCATAAAACTAGTGCTAAAAATGTCGAAAGACAAATTGATTGAAAGATCAGTTCGGAAGTGACATCGCCGTTTAAATTATATTGGAAAGAAAACATGAAGAAACTCCATGTGGATGGAATTTTGGAGTCTTTTGATTTTTGATCAAATGACGCTTGTGAAACTTTCCTAGAGATAATTAAAACTTCGTTCATAGGCCAAAAGGGAACGAATGACTAGCTTATTGGAACTTGTACATATTGTTGTACGAAATCCATTATGTGTAGTCAAGAGCGATGGATTTCAACTTCATATGCTTTCTCCGAAAATTTGAGTGAATATATGAATATTTACTTAATAAGGATGAAGTGTGAAATATTTGGAAAAGTTCAAAGACTTTCAAGATGAAGTGAAAAATCATTGTAACAAGAATATAAATAGTTTATGATAAGATCATAAAGGAAAATATTTAAGTTACAAGTTTAGCATAATACCTAAGATTTAAGGAATCGTTCCGTGGATTTGCATTTCCCGAAACACCATAAGGGTATGGGGCGTTCGAGATATGTAATTAAACCTTGTTTGACATGGTTAGATCAAAGGTATAATTCATAAAACTGCCATTATATTTTAAAGATTAAAAGCTTTAGAGATTACCGTTTTTCCACTGAAAAGAGCTTCATCATAATCCGTTGAAATGACACCATATAAAGTTATGGTTTGGGATAAAACCCAAGTAGTCCTTTCTTAAAACATTGGTATGCTATGCATAAGAAAGATGTGTGCAACCAAAGTCGGATGAACCTGTCTTTGTATAACTGTTAAGTATTCCTCCATAAACACCGGAGACAAAAGTGTTTGTTGCTTAGAACGTCAAGTTTCTTTGAGAAGGAATTTTTCGTGAAAAGTTAAGTGGGAGGACAATAGAACTTTGATAAGGTTAAAAGAACCTTAGCTATATGTGCAGAGTTGCGCAGCGCCGAAAAGTGTTCCGGAGGCAGCAACAATGCTCATGGCTCACGTACCTCAAAGGTTGTGGTCACGGAGATCTAAGTTCCTATTAAAACAAGTAGGTCGGATGAACAATCAAATACCAAGATTTGAGAGTTAAATAATTATTTGGCAATAATGATCTGACTACATACAAAGAAGCGATGATGGGCCCTGACTCCGTCAAATGGCTTGAAGCCATAAAAACCGTGATAGTTTCATATGCGAGAGATCAAGCTTTGAACTTGAAAGACCCTCTGAAAAGGTACAAGACCTTACAGTCGTATTTGGATCTATAAAAGAAATAGACATGGATGTTTTACATCTATGAAATAGTCGACATGTTGGGAAAGAGTTCACAAAATGTTCAAAGGTTGACTATGACATGATTTGATCTTTCATAGTGATATTTAGTCTAGACGGATTAATGTAGCAACCACTACATATAATTTGTTATATGGTAGTTGAATAAACAAAACAAGTTCTTCTAATAGAATCGTTACCTAGGACATGTGCATAACACAGTCCATAGGGTTTTGTTAATTCAAAGGATGCTAAAAGCATATGCAAACTTCAATGGTTAAAGTGAGCATCGCGGAGTTGGAATCTTCACTGTGATGAAACTGTTAAAGGAGTTTAAAAGTTCATTAGAGACGATGAAGATGCTTGCATTTGCAAGAAATTAAGTGGGAGCGCTAAGACATGTTTCTAATACATTATGTGGAAGACATATTGTTGATTGGAAATAATGTATCTTTTATTAACACATATTAAGAATTTCATCCCGATGAAAGACTTAGGCAAAACCCAAATATTTGGCATCAATAGACGCTAATATGGTTGTGCTAGAAGTACATAGACAAGATATTGAATGAGTTCAATATAGAAACTACAAGAGAGGTTCTTGTCGCACAGAAAGGATTGAATGAGTTCAATGTTGATGATATATTCAAGTGTATTGACATTTGGTAAAGTGAAACAAATAATCAAGTATATATTGATACTTGATGTATGAAATCACAAAGAGTATTTATATCAATCATACTGTGGTATGTACAAATCCAGATATGTCCTATGCTCTAAATGTTGTGAGCATATACCAGAATGATTCGTAAGATGATCATTGGACAATAGTAAGGATATTCTTATGATCTTTTGGAAGAACTAAGAGTATAATATTTGTAGAAGTGACAAATAGATGGTTAGTTCATTGTAAAAGTACTACATTGATACTAGTTTTGTCACAAAGTACAAATTAAGTTTATCTCAATCTAAACTAAGGGTGGCACAATATAATGGAAAGTGAGTTCCATAATGGATTTGGATGAGTTCCAAAGTTAAGACATTGTGACAGATACTACAACAAAAAGCTAAGTATATGACTGCTATTTTAGCAGCAAAAGAGGGCATTTGTGTCAAGTAGTTTGTTATCAAACTAGGTGTAGTTCACAGTGGGATAATACTATGAAGATATATTGTGCGACAATATTATCAACATGTTTTAACCCCAAAGATCTAAAGGTCACACCGAAAGACCAAATTTATACAAAGCCATCTCATTAGAGAATGAGTGATGCGTAGAGACGCAAAGACATGCAATTACACACGGACCTGGAAGTGTCAGATCCGTAGATCAGTTGACCACTAGCAATTGTGTACATACAACATCGGAAAGCCATAGGTGTTGAATACACAAAGGTTTGAAACTAGATTATTGACTCTAGTGCAAGTGGGAGACTGTTGGAGATATGCCCAAGAGGCAGTAATAAAGTGGTTATTATCATATCTTCACACTTATGATAAATGTTTACATACCATGCTATAATTGTATTAACCGGAAACATTAATACTTGTGTGATTTGTAAACTAAAATAAGAGTCCCTAGTAAAGCCTCTTGTTAAACTAGCTTGTTGGTTAATATATGATCATGGTTTCCTGATCATGAACATAGAGATGTTATTAACAATAGGATCATATCATTAGGAGAATGATGTGATGGACATACTCCTATAGATAAGCGTAGCATAAAGATCAAGTCATTTCAATAGTTCAATTGCTATATGCTTTCTGATACATAGTAACCTAATTCCTTCGACCATGAGATCATGCATATCACCTTTTCCGGATGGATGCTTTGATGTCATCAAACACCACACCGTAACAGGGTGGCTATAAAGGTGGCATTGAGTGTTCAGAAAGTATTGGTTGAAACACATGGATCAAGAGTGGGATTTGTCCATCCATATGACGGATAGATATACTCTGGGCCCTCTCGGTGAAATGTCATCCAATTAGCTTGCAAGCATGTGACTGGCTCACAAGGGATCACATATCACGGGAACGAGAAAAGAGTACTTGTCAGTAACGAGGTTGAACTAGGTATGCAGAGATACCGACGATCATAACCTCGGATAAGTAAACTATCATGAGACAAAGGGAAATTGGTATCGTATGTAAGTGGTTCATTCGATCGCAAAGTAATCGTAGAAATATGTGGGAGCCATATGAATTTCCAGATTCCTCTATTGGTTATTGTTCGGAGAAGTGTCTCGATCATGTCCGCATAATTCACGAACCGTAGGGAGACACACTTAAGGATTCGACGTTGTTTGAGTAGTTATGGTATTATGAGAAAGAGACCGAATGTTGTTCGGAGTCTCGGATGGGATCCGGGATATCACGAGGTGATCCGGAATGGTCCGGAGAATAAGATTCATATAAGGAAAGTCCCGTTTCGGAGTTCGGGAATGATTCCGGTGTTTTCATCGGGAATGTTCTAGAAGGTTCCGGATTGTCCGGCACTCCGGGGGGGGGGAGGGTACATGAGTGTGTCATTTAATGATTGCATCATGTACTAAGTGTTCTTGCTGTTCCAAAAACATGAAAGTCAAATTGCCAGTTTGAAAGTCAAACGGCTAAAACAGGAAACTGTGGAAAACAGGAAACTGTGGGAAACAGGAAACTGTGGGAAACAAGCAAGAGGAGGTTGAAACCAACTTGGAGGAGGAGTTCCTCTCCTCCTTGGCCGGCGCCCAGCCCTAGACCGAGTTGGGGAGGGACTCCCTCCCTCCCTGGCGTGCCTAGCCCCTCCACCTATAAAAGGAGGGGCAGGGCTCCTCCTTGAGACACACAAGTTTCCACCTCTAATCTCCGGTTTAGAGCCGTTTGGTTTAGAGCTTCTAATTGCTTTAGCCTGCGGTTTAGAGCCTTCTAATTTGTGTGTCTAATCCCTGGACCACTAATAGACCTCTCTCATAATCCACCATACTCGCTCCGGCTTAAGGCGAAGCCCTGCGAGATCTCCCCTCTACTTCCGGTACCACGCCGTTGTGCTGCCGGAATCGCGAGGAGAGTGCTACAACCTCCGCTGCCTGCTGGAACAAGGGAGAGGAAGGTCTTCATCGAGTACCGAACGTGTGACCGACTGCGGGAGCGCTGCCGGAACGTGGCGCCGGAAGGATCGTCTACGCGATCTTGAGATCGGAAAGAGTACGACTACATCACCCACGAGAATCTGCTCTCGTTAACCGCTTTGGAATCTTCGAGGGTAAGTTATTCCATCGACTCGTTGCTACAATCTAGTAGATAGATCTTGGCTTGTTTGTTTGTATGCGATAGAAATTTTTTGTTTTCCATGCTACGAACCCCTACAGTGTCAGAGTCGATGGAGGTCCCGTCACCTGAGTTGTACATGGATGCGCTGCCACCAGAAGTTGGAGGGCTCGGCTGGAGACTCGTTATGACAGCGGTAGGATCCCGGCATCCAAGCCTAGACACCAACGAGCGGGAACGTTTGACCAATTTCTGCATAATAGAACAATGTAAGTGTTGGCCAAACTTGTAGACACTTGCACAGGAAACGAGTGGGAAACATATGTACATTTGCCAAACTTGAGAACTTTGCTAGTCGTTACCTCGAGACACTTGCGCAGGGTAGACTCGGCAGCTGGACTTCCCGGAGTAACCCTCAGTGCCACTTCATCTTCTTTGATACCTCGTACAAGCTCACCGGCCTACAAAGCATGACACATATGAACATCATCAACGAGAACTAGCAAATAATTCAGTGCTTGATATTACTATGTTCTTACCACACAGTTTCGCACGGGGCCATGGTCGACACGCTTGTCCATCCGGACCTCTTCATCAAACTCATTTGGCTTGTCGGATCCCTCTTCTAAGCAATCGACGTTGGTCCAGCTGGGCTTGAGATGAACCCGAGTAGCTTTCTGCAGCCATGTCTCGTAGTCTCGGCAGCTGTTATAATCCCAACTCTGCTGGAGGATATCCTTATGAGATGCCTTGTCATTCCATTCCCGGATATACTCCCGGTGATAATGTTCCCAATCAGTAATTGACTTGTTTTTACTTCTATCAAGCCTACCAAAAATCACATAGAGGATACAATGAAGAACCAAGGAGAAACATATATGCGACAGGATAAATGCGTTGGCGCTTAAGGGATCTTACTTGTGCAGATCAGACGAGGTTGAGAAGTGCTCTGGGGGCAATTTCTGGACCTTACCAAACTGCATCCCGACTCGGTGTGGAAGGTGGTACTCGACCGCGTAGAAGAAAATGAGCGGGCACCTCTTCATCCACATATCCATGTCTTGAGTGCACATCGGGTTTAAGTTAAAGTCCTCGCCTAGCTCACTCGCAGTGTACGGCTGCCATGTAACCTATGAGTGAAACAATAAGATGTTAGGCAACAACGACAACATACATTAAGCAAAATCGATATGACACTCACCTGCCCCCGACGCAAGGAGTCAAAATCCTCGGTGTATTGTCGATACAGATTATCGGAGGGCCCCCACTTGGTAGATACATCCTCATAAAAGTACACAATGGTGGGTGCACGGTCTTGTTCCGGGTGTTCCTAATCCCTGGGTGCGTAGGTGGTGGGTCGGCCTATGGGAAATCGAAGCCAGCTCCAAACCTGAAAATAAGCAAATAGGTTATGCAAAGCTAGATGGTTATGCAAAGCTAAATGGTAATGCAAATAATTATGTTGGTCAAAGTAAACCAACCCGTAAGACCAGAACACAACCACCCATGTTTGGTGTACCCTTGCTCCTCCTACAAACCTCATCAAGTTGTCGATACAAGTAAGCCAACCCA
Organism: Avena sativa; assembly: GCA_916181665.1. Classification (NCBI taxonomy): domain Eukaryota; kingdom Viridiplantae; phylum Streptophyta; class Magnoliopsida; order Poales; family Poaceae; genus Avena; species Avena sativa. The sequence goes on from OV702285.1 coordinate 21,336,637, forward strand.
CCCGAACCCCAGCCGTATCTCCCAGCATCGTCCTAGTCACGTAGTAGAGGCAAATACATCCATGAGACGTCGCTACCCCCGGAGTCTGAAAAAAACACCTTCCCAAACACATACATCACGTACGCTCGAGCATACCGTGATACGGTCTCCTCGTTGGCATCGAGGGGAAGATGCCCAAAGTGGTGTTCTATCCAAGTCAATCTCAGCCCACCTGTCTTTCTCCCCTTCGTCCCAGCATTTTTCTCCGGTGGCCTTACTCCTAGAAGCTCTTTAACCATGTCCCTGAATCTGTCTGGTTGTATCTTTCCAGTCACAACCCATCCTGAGATAGGAAAGGCGGTCAACATCGCCAGGTCTTGCAAAGTTATAGTCATCTCGCCACATGGAAGGTGGAACGTGTGTGTCTCCACGTGCCATCTATCGACTAGCGTTGTAAGGGCGACACTGTTGTAGGTCGGCAGCCCGCACTCAATCATGGTCACAACGCCAATCAGATTCGCCCTCCGTAAGTACGGTGTGTACCTCTCATCAAAACCCATCTGCTCTGTATTGACCTTGTGTCCACGTATGCGAAGGGGTAGTAGAGCCTGCCAATATAGCGATTATCATTAGTTAAGCAAAAAATAAACAGTAATAGAGAACAATAATTAATTTAGTGATGTTCATGTTAGACAATACGTGCATACCTGGGTTTTCGAGAGTATGCGACCTCGGTGGCTCTTCTCATACTCCGTCTCAAGAAGATGGTACCGAGCCGCCATCCTGCAAAGACAAGTTTTTTTTTTGAGTTTTAGAAACATGCAGTTATAATTGAAAGATAATTTATAGCATATAAATGAGGACACCTAACAAGAATAATGTGTTAAAAACAGAAGTAAACATGCATAGGACAAAATATAACCTTTCTAGCCCGTTGTAACGCCTCGGCTAATTTCCCTATCACCTTTGGATGACGGCGATAACCTTTCAAAGTTAGGGCCTCTACCATGCCCGCTTGATGAAGGGTTACTAGTGGCCACGGCGGCAGCGGCTTCCGTCGCTGCTTTTTCCGCGGCTAGTTTCTTCTTCCGATCCTCAGAACTTAGCTTTTTGTGTTCTTGTGACCTTCTTCGTCGCATACCGAACAACGGTTCTTCACGGAGTCCTCCACAAAATCATCATTTGGACGGGGTAGCTTGAAGGTTGTCCCTCCATCGGCTTGGTCCATGTCCATCTTGAACCGCTTAGTCGCTCTTCGCCCTTTTGTGTTGATCATTAGCTTTCTATCTGGTAAGTACACCAGCCCGGTATACTTAGGCCATTGGACCATGTCTAGGTAAGGCTCGAATCTACCAGCCCATGTGCGATATAGCTCTTCAAGATTGTAGAACCATGAGACGGAGTTGTATGGGTCCACGGCCCGAGCACGACACGCGGTTATTATATGAGAGCATGGTAGATGGATCTGTAAAGGCATCTGGTACGTGCAAGAGTACTGAGCAAGCACAACAATATATTTGCGACCACCATACTGCTCACCACCTGAGTTGGTACCTCCTACCTCTGAAACATCATACTTCCAGACCTCCTTATCAAAACAAGTCCATGTTTGGTCATGATATTTCGTGGCTTGGTATCCAAGTTCTTCTTCAATAGTCTTTGGCCATCTTTTGTCGGCATTAATTAGCACCTTGACTTCGTCGCTCCTCGTGACCCAATACTCGTTGCACTTGTCAAAAGTAAAGTATGCGATGGCAGTTAACGATAGCGTGCAGATACCCTTTAGCACCTTATTGAATATCTCGGCCATGTTACTTGTCATGTGACCATATCAAACCCCATCCTGATCGAAAGCTTGAGCCCATAGGTGTTTCTTCGGCAAATTCTCCCTAAGAAAACCCTTCCCCTTCTCATTTGTCAAGCCATACAACTCATTGAACGTCTCTTCAAATACAGCCGGCTCGAACACCAAGGTAAGCCTACGGAGATACTCAGTCATTTCTCTATTACGACAAGCACGGTAGAAATTACCCGCGAAATGCCTTATGCACCAACGGTGCTTAACAAGGGGATGCCTAGGTATTTCTTCCCTCATGGCATTCAATATGGCCAGATTGCGATCAGAAATGACACAGACTTCTCTTCCAGGGCCAACAATCGTAGTCCTTACCAAGTGCATGAACCAGTTCTAGCTGACATTGTCCTCCTTTTCCACAAGAGCAAAGGCAAGCGGGACCAATCGGTTGTCCGCGTCGCAAGAGATAGCAACAAGAAGGGTGCCCCTAAACTTCCCTGTAAGGAACGTTCCATCCACACAAAGAAATGGACGACAATGCTTGAATGCTTCAACACAAGGGCGGAAGCACCAAAATGCTCGACGGAACACTTGGCACTTGACACCTTCGACCGTGCGAGTGTCGATTGGATGGGGCTGCACAATGTGCGTCATACCAGGGTTTTGATGTGCCATTGCCGCCAACAACCTAGGGAGCCTCCCATATGCTTCCTCCCAATCACCATAAACCATATTCATAGCCATTTGCTTCGCCCTCCAAGCCTTTCCATACTTGATATGATAGTCAAATATGAGTTTCACAAATTGGACCAAAGAGGCCGCTTGCAGGGTAGGGGTAGCTCTGATGGAATTGGCACACCGGTGTGCAATAAAAGTAGATGTCAGGGTCCGGTGCTTGTTGCCCTCCAGGACGACATTGCCACATGTGTGTGGGCCTTCATACTTACTTATCTTCCACCAACCTTCAGGTTTCTTCTTCCTTGCCCATACCTTCCATGGACAATCTTCATTCTCGCATATCAAAACATATCTTTCATTTTGGTCGGACTTGAACACTATGTAGGGTTGATGATGACTTACGGCGTACTCCTAGAACCATACTTGCATGTCCAACATAGCCTTGAATTTTAGCCCCGGGTATATCAAAGGTCGTGCCCTAGGTAGACTTTGTGCCTCGTCTTCGGTGAGGGGTATAGGCCGCTCCAGCCCATACTCCCGCAGGTTCGAGTCTACCACGGCTAGGTGAGCCTTCCTAACATCCTTGAACTCATGAACATTAGGATCTCTGCCCCACACCTTGAAAAATGCATCCGTCTCCTTCTCCGAAAACTTGGGAACCAAACGATCATCGTCCAAGTCCGCAGCGTAAGCATGTTCATACGCCTCGTCCTCTTAATTGTCATCTTCATAGGTATATGGATCTCCCTCAAGCATCGAGGATGCCACCAAAGATACACAAGGCGATGATGGAATGTTGATTGGCGAGATAGCTACAAACTCTTCCTCGATCGGCTCTAAGGTTTCAACATTCATTTTCTCCTCGATGATCTCTACTCGTTCTCTTTCAACATAACTGGGCTCCTCCATAATATCCTCTAAGTAATCTTCATCTTGTTGATTTTCTGTGTCCCACACTGGCGGTTGGCTTGGACGCATCATACACATCCTCAGGACGGTCATTGTTGCTTCTTTTGATAACCGAGGGCCGCTTGTTCAAGTCGATGAGAAGATGGGCATGCCCGGTGACCTTGACGACAAACACGACCAAAGATTTTATTTGCGAGTTCTCCACTAGATCTTTGTATAGATCCCACTTGTTGTCACCGTTGATCGGGATCATCTCAGTATAAGATCTAGAGCCACCCGCATCATATCATCCTTCCAAAACAACTTCATCGTCTTTGTCACTCCATCCAAGGGCAGCTCTAACCTTGACAATAACATCACTAAGACTAGGACCAGTCAGAAAAAATATCACAGTCTTCGCCATATCCACACACTCAACACCACAATCCGATTGCACAACACGCCCACCGTGATGCACCTGAAGGACTTTTGCATAAGCCATCTATATTAATAGCCAAAACAAATACCAAAGCATCCATTAGAGAATGCAATACCCAACAAATTGCGACAATGTGCAACCAATAATACCAAGCCATCTACAATCACCATAAAATATCATTGCTCTAACCTACTCATTTTGCACTAGCCAATATCATTCATATATGTTGCACATGCTTACAACACATTACTACAAATCGAAAATACAAACACCAATCAATGTAGCAACTCCTACAAGCTCGAAAGTGAAATCCTACAAATGTTTCCTACAAGCAACTCCTACAAGATCAAACACATGTTTCCTACAAACAACTCCTACAATATCAAACACATGTTTCCTACAAACAACTCCTACAAGCAACTCCTACAACCAAATCCTACAAGCTCAAGCACATGTGACATTTACCAATATCATCTAAGTGAATTCTAATAGATCAAGTAGTTGATTAAGTTTCTAATTTTACATGATTTTTCAAAGATCATCTAAGTGAATCCTACAAGCAACTCCTACATTTACCAATATCATCTAAGTGAATCCTACAACCAATTCCTACAAACTCCTACAAGTGACATTTACCAAATCCTACAAGCTCAAGCTCAAGGTCAAGCACTAGTTGATTAAGTTTCTAATTTTACATGATTTTGCAAAGAACAAATCAATAGATCAAGTAGTCAATACATCAAATGGTCAATAGATCAAGTAGTCAATACATCACATGTGCACCCCTTACTGATTTTGAGAGAGGGGAAGGGGAGGAGAGAGGTACCTGCAGAGTTGCAGAGGAGTTTCGGCGGAGGGCAGAAGGAGCGGACGGGGAGACGGCCGGAGGAGGAGCTGCCCACCCTCCACCGGCGTGCGGGTGGAGGAGGAGCGGTCGTCCACTCGCGTGCGGGCTCCAGCGGAGAGGCAATGGGGGTCGAGGAGGGGGGTGGTGCGGCGGAGGCGGAGGCGGAGGCGCGGCCGAGGGGCAGAGTTGATTGATCAGATTTGTCAAAAAATATGCCAGGATAGCTGGGTGCAAGACGGAAAATGGTTTGAGGACGGGCTCCATGGTGTGGACTTTTTCAAATTTTTCAAGAAGCATCATTTTTTTTTTTGAAAAAAATATATTCGTGTAGCCCATAATGTAAAATACATGTATGCAGAATTTAAAAGTATAATACATTGTATTTTATGCGCATTAAAAAAGATAAATATAACAAAGAAAAAAGGAGGCACATTAAAAAAATTGCACTATTCACCCTCAGATTCGAATTATTCTCTTTTTTACTGAGGCAAGAATACAAAGTATTTTCAAATAATCTTTTTCAAACACGTATTATAAATCATTATCTATCTCCCCATATTTTTTTGGAATTTTTAAATCTTTAAATTTTAAATTTTCAGAAAAAACTAAAGTCCTACCTAGAGCCCGTCTTCCAAATTGACGCACTCGGTGCAAGGGGCTTTTTTTCCCGCAAGATCGCTCGTCCAGGTCCTGAGTTTGAACATGGAAAAAATAGTATTTTTTTGCCAAATCTACCTAAATCTAAAAACTTCAATCGAATCTAACCCTTTCTTAAAACTAATTCGGAATATGACCCGTAAGGTCGGCACCATTTTAAACGGAGCCGAAGTTATATATGTCGGCTCTATTTAAACCATTTTAAATGGAGCTGAATTTGTACAGATCAGAGCGTCATTTTAAATGGAGCCGACATGTATAACTTCAGCTCCGTTTAAAATGGTGCCAACCCCAAGAGGGTTAGATTCAAATTAGTTTCGAGTAGGAGTAACGTTCAGTTAAAGTTTTTATAACGGTTAGATTTGGCAAAAAAACAAAAAAAAAACACGTGGTAAGTACAGTGGATTGCACATCCACACGCGTTTTGGGCCGTTGGAGAATGAGCAACGTGCTAAGCTAACTCCAACAGCCGCATTTAAATCACGCCGCACGGTAAAAATCATTATTTTAGCGTACGAGTCACCGTGCGTAGCTCTAGCCGGTGTCAAAATTGCGCGTGTTCTAAACTTTTAAAACACGTATTGGGTTTCAACCTACCCGTTTAAACTGATATAAAAAATACATATATAGTTTCAACCTTTGCTCTCTGAGCAGTCTAAGAACGAATATGAGAATGTGACTTCTAAACTTTAATAATTTATTTTTTTGTCTATCTATTATCGAGTACATATAATAGTTTTTTGTCAAATATGCTATCGATTAAAGTAAAATTATGAACAACTTGTTTACTGTTGGATCTGCCCGCCAGATACCCAATGAGTATGGGTACTCATCGGTATGGGTATGTCTAAAATTTTATAGCTACAATATGAATATGGGTAAAAGTTTATATCCATTGACTACGCGGATATAAGATATGGTATAGTTTTATCCGTCCATTGACATCCTTACTGTTGCGGCTTGTATTTTCCTATTCTGAACTGGACGCTCCTATTCCCATCCTTCTTTTCTTTAACACTGTGTTTGGATGCATAGAAATGAGCTTAGAATTGGGGAATTGGAACTTGAGACTCTGATTCGTCTGTTTGGTTGGGCTAGGAATTAGCGCACTGAAACGAAGTCCAATTCCAGGCCGCACCACCCCGTGTGCAAAAAGACACCCGGTGGATTCGGACCTCTGGAGGTCGGAAACATCCTGGAATCGGCCAAGCGATACGCGACCTCATCCTCGCATCCTCACGAGCGACCTCCATGGCGACGCTCTCCACCCCTCCCCGCCCGTCCTTCCATGGCCGTCCTCCCCCTGACCTCCCTCTTCCACGGCGACACTCTTCTCGCCCTCTTCCCCCGAGTCCCTGCCCTTTTTCCCCTGGCCGGTCAGATCCCCGGCGGCTGCGCTCAGGCAAGGCCCCTTCCCGTCTGTCCCTTACATGGACCAGCTCGTCGTGGGGATTGCTAATGCCAGGGACAGGAAAAAACTCTTGACCGGGAGCCCCACGGAGAAACCCCTGCGCTGCGCAAGGCGTGGAGCATGTGTGACGACCTCATTCACCGCAGGGCCATGGGCCGCGGAACGGTCGTCGGACGTCACAGACCGGCCGTTCTTGGAGCCATGGCCGGAGCTGCGCGTCCGCGGATACAACGCCAAGATGATGCAGAGGTGCAACAGCAACGCCAGCGTGCAGCTCGTTCAGCAGCAACATCGGCGGCATGTGCAGCTGAGCAGCTCACGGTGCTGCTTGTCGACAGCAACAGCAACAACATCTTCAAGCGGCAGGAAGAGTAGTGCGTGCTGGAGCGGAACCAGAGCACGATCTTTTTTATCGGGCAATGGTAGTCATAATCCTTTTTAGTACAATCCTTGTGTAGTGCAGCGTTCCCTGTTCATGTGGGGATGGGATGGAACAAGGTTTATCTTGCATAATCAGTTCTTTGTCTCGTGTTGTTCTACTTGTTTATTCCTTGCATAAAAGATTTCCCCCTCTTGTGATGTAGTATGTACGATCCATCTTGAACATATTTAGCTAGCTTCTCTATCCGCTTACTAGCTCCTGCCATGTAAAACAGGTACTTACTCGGCTGTCAATATATAGTTCATGCTGGCTTAGGTCCGTGTAGTTACAGTAAAATATAATCTGATGTTGATGTAATACTATATAGTCTGATATGTAATTTATAACCTAGCTCGTGACACACAACTTTTTTCATACATGTACACAATTTATATTGTCTAAACTGAACAAATCATCCAATTCAATGGTTTGCACATCCAAACATGAATTGGAATTGGAGGCCACTCTCTGATTCCAACAGAAAATAAAAAGCACATCCAAACAACAGAATCGAATTGGAAGCCATTTCATTTCCATCTTGGATTTGGAATTTCCACTCAATTCAATTCCAAGCCTCGATTCAGTGCGTCCAAACAAAGCATAACATAATAACAAAAACCGGTGAAATCCCGCAACGAAAAATCTATAACATCATGTAATTTAGGCTCATGGCCGGCCCACCCACATCCAAACAAACTCACTGCTGGGAATGTACGGCCTATCCTCTTTTTGGCCCAAATCCTCACGGTTGCCGCCTTGCCCTGATCCCCTGCGCCGTCTTCCCGTCGTCGCTGCCATCTTCCCCAAATCCGCCGCCAACAGCCGCCGCCGCCCGACGACCCATCACTACCATATGTCTACCTGAGATCTCTTCCTGTCTACGTGAATCCAAGGAAACGCTTCCATGGCAACCACCGGCAATCCGCCTCCCGCATCATCCCCACCCGCCTGGATCCTCCTCGACTCCCAGGTCTCCATCAGCGATGTGCCCCGCCGCAACGAAAGCACAGCCATGGCGGCCAGGAAGAATGGCAGGGCCATGGAGGTATCACTACGACCATCTTTCTGAAGTTGCTCCATTTGATCCGTATTCCTTTCCGGAAGGGTGGTTGCCACTGTTTGCACATTGGACGTTTTTTTCTTCAATTTGGAGAACGGTTTTGAAGGGCTCGGCCATTTGGGAACGGTTTTGGACTGGGCCGGGCCGGGCCAGGCCAGGCCTACTGGTGTGTTCGACGGACCGCGATATTCAGATTTCCATTTGATCCAGAATCCCCCTAAAAAAAAATCGAAATGTTTGTCCGTGTTTATCCAATAAAAATTCAACCTTTTTTATAGGACAATAAAACTTCAACTAAACTTACGAAAATGACAGTTGGACGCATATTACGGCAACCATTAGACGGACCGGAGGAGCCATGGCGTATCCGTTCACACTTGTCGCTGACCTTTGCAAGCTGCAATGACAAAGAATTGAGCACCTGGACTCAAAACCACAGCATCCGGTCAAAAAACTAAGTCCCGTGGCTAATTAACCACACCATTCACACTTGTTGCTGACCATCTATGCAATTATAGAAAAGTAAACTCCCTATATCATTTGACGTACTCCCTCTCTCCCTTTTTGTAATTCTTGTTTTGGTGATTTTAGTTTATAAATTTGAATTACATCCACAACAAGAATTATAAACCTAAGGAAACAAGAGAACATAATAGTAATTTAGTCATGTGTAATTCTATTATGGTAAGAAAACTCCTCATGACACCATGGCATTTATTAATCGCTCTTTTCTATGGTCACTTTTGGTGGAGAAAATTGATATATCAGCCGAGGAGTATAATCCAATTATGGGTCGCATTCTAGTTATTGTTCGCTAAAGGAACAAATAAGATAATGGGTTGCAAAAGCAAAGCTCCACTAGAGCTATAGCCAAGGTCATCCTTGAACCAATAGATCGATTTAGGTAGCGCACGGTTTTATTGACACATTTATCTAAAAAATTTCACTAAATTTTAGTTTTTTCTTAAGAACACATTTAGCTATAGGAACACATTTAGCAACAATGCTATACTTACGGGCAGTTTTCTACGGAATCCTCGTTACGGGCAGACGTGGAGAGCAGCTGAGCAATTCAAGTCCTGAAATCACGGAGGATACAATGATTTGCACCAACAGAACGTTAGCACGTTATCCCGTAAGTTCGTTCCGTAAAAAAGATTCCGTAAGTCTAGCATTTTCGCACATTTAGCTATAGCCAAGGCAGGAGTCGCTCCACCGGCCGGTACGCATCGACCGACCGGACCGGATGAAAAGACGGCGATCAGCCAGGATAGATGGTTGCCCAGGTCGTTGGGTTTGAACATGGAAAACACTTGCACACGTGTGGTACGCACCGGCCGGCCGTGGGCTGCGCATCAGACAGAGCACGCGTTTTGGGCCGTACGTTGGAGAATGATGAGCAGCGTGCTAATACAAACCGGATCGGAGACTGACACGGCGGGCATCACGCAGCTTCGTTCGCCACTTTGTTCCTCCTCTTGTGCATGCATGCATGTTTCAGAAGTAGTATTTGAGAGAGATGGCCATTTAATTACCCTCACCCATCAGCTCCTTTTTTTGCCTCTTGAGCAGCCCACCATATCATAGGGAAGGGAGAGAAAAAACTCACAACACGGCCGGCCGGCCGGTCGCCACGGCGCCTCCCAGCTGCTGCATGCTCCCCCCTTCTCCCCCCCCCCCCCCCCCCCCTCCGAAAGAAGAAGCTTCTTTGGTGACGTACTGTATGCTTCCACCCACGCGCGCGCGCAGCTCCATCTACTCCACGCAGCTAGCAACTCCCGTCGTCGCAGCGTCCCAGGTGCTACGCCGTCGATCGTCCCAGGTGCACGGCGAGATACAAAGAGACGCTCCATGTCAAATGGGATTGATGTGTGCATATGAGAACATATGGAGTCAACGTGATAGATAGATAGATGGATGGATTATATTACCTTGTTGGACCTTGCCAGCTGCTGGCCGGCGATCCTAGCCGAGGATGGAGGAGTCACCGCCCGCTCTCCACCCCACGCCACGCCGTCGCCAAAGTTTGGAACTTGGAAGTAGGGGTGGACACGAAGCTTGAGACTCGAGGCTCGGCTCGGGCTTGACAAGGTTTGGCTTAGCCTCGACTCAGCTTGAAGGTCTGACAAGCCAAGCCTAAACATTGCTACTCAAGCTCGAGGCTCGACAAGCTAGCTCGATGAAACTTGCAAGCCGGCTCGAAGGCTCGGTGTAATTACAAAATTTACCATAACCTTTAGAAAAACATAACAATTCACAATAAGAAACAACAATTTAGCATGAATATATGTGCTCATAGTTGAGTTTATATCACCGGTAGGCAATTCCAGTGGAGTAATATAAACTAATCCATAGAAAATAAACACAAGAAGCTATAAATATCCAAGTAAATATGGAATGACCCGTTGAGATAACTAAATCAATTGTAAATGATAAAAGATTGGTTCTCAAATTAGTTGCAAATATATTTCCTGCAAACGCTTTAAAAATACCAAGGGGCATGCACTAACTGGCTTATTTTGACATGAATCATCTGTTACAAAAGCCAAGAGTGAATTTTGTGCAGTTTTTTTGGCTAGGATTGCGAGCAGACCAAGCCAAGAGTCACAAGCTCGACGAGCCAAGCCTCGAGCCTAACTTTTAGAAAAAATTACTAGCAAGCCAAGCCCGGTTTGGCTCGAGTTTTTTCGAGCTTGACCGAGCCGAGCCATGAGCCTGCTCGGCTCGGCTCGTTTCCACCCCTACTTGGAAGGCTGGTTGCCACTGTTTGCACATTGGAAGGTTTTTTTTTTTTTCAGTTTGGAGAACCTGCTCCATGAATCTGAAGAGCTCGGCCATTTGGGAACAGCTTTGAACTGGCCTGGCCAGGCCTACGGGTGTGTTCGACAGACGGCGATATTCAGATTTCCATTTTATTCAGAATTCCTCTCAATTTTTTCTTTTGGATCCAGAACCGAAATATTTGTCTGTGTTATTCAATAAAAGTTCAACCTTTTTTATAGGACAATAAGACTTCAACTAAACTTACGAAAATGACAGACCGGAGGAGCAGTGGCTTGCCGTGGCGTATCCGTTCACACTTGTCGCTGACCTTTGCAAACTGCAATGACAAAGAATTCAGCACCTGGACTCAAAACCACGACTCTTATGTTAACTAAGTATAAGTACTGTGGCTAATTAACCACACCATTCACACTTGTCGCTGACCATCTATGCAATTATAATAAAAAAATAAACTCCTTATATAATTTGACGTGCTCCTTCCCTCCGCTTCCCTAATTTTTGTCATGATTTTAGTTTAAATTCGATTTTTTTTTAAACAGGAGAGCCCTGGAGGGCCTGGAAACTTTGTATTACTCGCAAACAGCAGAGGTGTATAATATTACAGAAGACCCTATAAGAAACAGAAAATAATACATAGGTCCCCATTTTAAGTGGAGAAGACCTCGCTGAAACATTTGAGATGCAAACAAGTCCCTTCCTATCTCCGCTGCCGAGCAGGAGGTCAGATGCACCGCCGATCACCGCCGCGGGTACGACACCACTTGCTTCAGTGCCGACGTGGGACGCGGACGCTGACCATAAAAGAGGCCTCCGATGGAGGTTAAACCGATGTCGGAGCTCACCGGCTTTGACTGACGGCACGCAGCCGTCTAGATGATGCCCGCCGATGTCGCTTCCAAGCTCCGAAAATCCCCGACGCAATACTCCCCGCAAGCTCCGTCGAAGTCGAGCGACCTGCACTCCAGCACAACACTCCTACCACGGGTGGGCAGAGGTGGTCGGAGCGGCAAGGAAGAATCCGCCAAAAGGGGAAAGACCGAAACTCCCCAGAGCGCCCTGGCCAGGCAATTCGCTCGCTGCCACCCACGTCGACTCCCTCGCCGCCACGGCCGGCCAAGAGGAACAGAGGAAAGCAGCGGGCATCGAAGCTAGCCCGAGCACCACACTTACGCTTACGACGAGGATTCGCTTGGAGTAGTACCGCGGCGTCTTCAACCTATGAAGTTCGCCAGGGAACACCCACCACGACCTTCTACCGCCGCGCAGATGCGACAAGAGACAAAATCCTTTGCCTCCACTGCCCATAGACCCGCTTAATCCCCTCCTCCCCTCGCCGCCACGGTCGGCCGGAAGAGGGGAACCAAGCAAGCCAACGAGAGGGAGGGCGAGCTTATGAGGAGGACTCCCGTCCAGGACAGCACCAACACCAAACTCCTACCGGAGGAGCTCATCGGGGCACTGCCTGTACAGCTCTTTTTACTACTCGCAAGTACTGATACTTAGAAACGTATCTATAATTTTTTATGTTTCATGCTTGTTTAGTATCTACTTTTCTTTGCTTTGTCCATACTTTGAGGTGCTTTTCATATGTTTTCTGGTACTAACCTATTAACAAGTTGCCACAGTTCCAGTTGCCTGTTTTCTGCTGTTTTTGGTTCCAGAAAAGCTAGTAAGGAAATATTCTCAAAATTGGACGGGACAAAAGCCAAAGTCAATATTTCATCGAGGAGAACGCGGAGTCCAGAGGAGAGATGGAGGGGCGCCACGGGGCGGGTACACCCCCCCAGGCGCGGCCTAGGGTGGGCTCGCGCCTAGGCAGGGTGTGGGCCCCCTGGCCGCGCCCCTGCCTTGCCTCTTCGCCTATAAGCAACCCAGATGCCTAAACCATAAGGACCCGATCAATATTCCACGAAACCTTCTTTAGCCGCCGCCACCATCGTCCCTAGATCGGGAGGATCTAAAGCTCTTTCCGGCACCCTGCCGGAGGAGAGATCATACTGGAGGCCTTCTTCTTTATCATGCCATCCTCCGGTATGAAGCGTGAGTAGTTCCACCTTGGACTAGATGTCCATGTAGTAGCTAGATGGTTGTATCTCCTCCTTGTGCTTTCATGTCTAGATATTGTGAGCTCCGTTCATGATCAAGATCTCATCTATTTGTAATCATGCATGTCGTGTTTGCGGGGATCCGATGGATATTGAGATTACTATGTCAGATTGATTAATGGTTTTCTCTTGTTGATTCTATCATGTCTGTGTTGTTTGTGATCTTTCATTCTCTCCGTTGTTAGTAGCTATCTTGGCCGAGTAGTTGCTAGTGACTCCAAGAGGGGGTATTTATGCTCAACAGTGGTTTCATGCCTCTACTTTATCAAGGGAACTGACGGAAATCTCTATGGTTGTAGATGTGCTATTGCCACTAGGGAGAAAACAACGATCTCTTGTTCCTGGAACAAGTGGATTGTTTACCTTACACACTTTGCTTAAAGCAGTTGTCTGTTGCTTGCAACTTAATACTGGAGGGGGTTCGGATGATAACCCAAAAGTGGATTTCTAGTCATAGATGCAGTTGGATGGAGGTCTATGTATATTGTTGTATTTCCCAATCGAAACTCATAGGATCTTTATGTCTAGTATTGCATTGTTATGCCTTGCTCAGTCCTGTCAATTGCCCTGCTGTAATTTGTTTACCCAGCATGCCATGTTTGTTTATCTAAGGAGAACACATCTAGTGAACTATGGACCCCGGTCCAATCTTTACCATTGATACATCTTCCACTGTTACTGTTTACTTGCTGCAAACCATCATCACCTTCCACACCATACAGTTAATCCTTTGTTATAGCAACCGGTGAGATTGACAACCTCACTGTTCGTTGGGGCAAAGTCTTGAGTTTGTGTTGTGTAGGTTTCCACGTTGCTTGCAACACCTTTGAGACGTTTCCTTCCTCCTACTGGTTCGATAACCTCGGTTTATTACTGAGGGAAGACTTGCTGTTGTGCTGCATCACACTTTGCTCTTGGGGTTTCCCAATGAAACGCTCCCACGTTGACAAAGCGCCAGCAACAAGATTTTCTAGCGCCGTTGTCGGGGAGGCTAAGGACGTCTTTACAAGGGGAGTCCTGCTCAACCTTTCTCTTTACTTTGTTTTTAGTTTTCTTAGTTTCTTTTGCTTGGTTTTGTTTGCCTCTTTTTTATCAAAAACTCCAAAAAAAATTAGTTTAGTTTGGTTTGCTTTCTCTTATCAAAAACACACAAAAATTAGTTCCTACTCTAGTTGCCACCTTGCTCTAGATCACCATGTTGTTTCGCAAGTTTGACCTGAAGGACCTTTCAATAGGTAGTGGCTCTATAATTGGAAAGAAAATATTGAAGAATTCTTTAAACATGTTAGCAAGCATGAGGATATTAAGGATAGATCTATAGCAGAACTTGCTCCTAATTATGAAATTGATGCAGCTTCCTTAGTTCATATGTTGGAGGCTAGGTTTGTTAGCCTTAACCCCATGATGCAAATTTTATTTCTAAAACTAAAAGAATAAATGAATGTTGAAAAGAGAGAATTTATTCTTGAAACTTTACTAAAAGAGTTCCATGATGTTGCTAAGGAAGCCAAAAAGGTCTTTGGGCATTTTAATATGATAGGCTCATGTGTAGATGTTGTGGGTACTTCAGATAAAACCAAACCTAGAGAGGAATTTAAGATACCCATATCCTTTAAGCTTGCTGGGATGCATGAAGCCTTTGAAAAGAATTTTGATTGGATTGATCCTGAAAATCCTTTTGATGAAAGTAGTAAACCAAAGAGATATGAAAAGGGATCCTCCAAGAGTCATTTGTATGAGATACCTCTCATAGTTGAAGAATTTACAAGTATTGATCTCAATTCTTCATTTAAAAATACTTGTTTTCTTGCTTCTTGTGCCTAACTTAAAGGCGTTAAATACTTGCAAAGTCTTCTTGAGTCTTAAAAGTTATTACTTCAGTAATGACCTATCCTTATCCTTTTTGTTTGCTTTTTGTGCCAAGAATGACCTCTAATGAGAGGGAAGTAAGATTTGGGGAGTTGCTGTCCCAAAACAGATTTCCGTCCTCCACCATAAAAATTCGTGAGGAGTCTCTGTAAGTAGGATTGAGCTAAAAATTTACGAATAAATCCCCCAGTGTGTTAGCTAACGTTCGTTAGTTCAACACTTGTTTATTTGAGCAACATAAGGTCTTCGAAAAAATCAGTTTCTACCTGTTGGTCTGTTTTGACAGATTTCTGCCATTATTTGCATTTGCTTCTTATTGATTCCTTTTTGGGTTCTTTTTGGGAAATTGATCTTTTTGAAGGAGTTGCTATATTATCTTGTGTTTTTAGTGAAAAGTTTTTCTGTTCTAAAGCTAAACCCAAGGGTCTATTATCTTTTGAATACACTAATGTTGCTAATGAAGATTGTGTGAAGTTTTGTATGAAGGAAAATTTCAGGTGTAGAGAGAGAATGATGTAATGAGATGAAGAATGGACAAAAGCTCAAGCTTGAGGATGCCACCCCGGTGTCACCCCAATAAATATCCAAGAGTTACAAGCGTCAAAGCTTGGGGATGCCCAAGGCATCCCCTTCTTCATCAATAAAAATCTTAGGTCTTTTTAGACACTTCGTTTTTATTGTTTCATGCACTGTTGTGTTGTTCTTGGAGCATCTTAGTTTTTGTTTTCTTTGCTTAGTTTGCTTGAATAAAGTAGTTTGGACCCCTGTTCTCGCTGTGTTGTTTCAAATAAGTTGATTGGTGTTGGAAAGGAGTAGAAAGTTCTTGCTTAAAAGTGCAGGAGGAGCTTGCATTGACTGTGACTTAGACTTTAGCATGTCATGCAAGGTGTTGTTTTGACCTTATGCTTAGTGATTATTGTTGTAGCATGACTTGTTCCAAACAATTGGGATTGCTTAGTGTGCCTTGAAGGAATCATGCGTTGTTTTAGCATGCAAAAGCATAGTATTGTGGTATTCTCCTTTTATGTTTTGTTTAGATTGACTTGGCACATGCTCACACCATGTTATGACTATGAAGAAGTCACCATAGTGTAACATCCCAGCATTAGAGCCTAGAAATAAGATGAACCCAGATGTGTGCATTGCATTCATGCATAGAAAATCTAAATAATTTTCGCGCTTTTGAACAAAACTTGTCAAAGTGATTGAAGCTTCTCTTAACTTGAAGGAATTGAAGTAGATCATGAAGTTGACTGCGATAAGTTTCAATATGACCTTTGCTCAAATCTTATTTTGGGTAAGGGAGATTTGATCTAAGGGTAGATCAAATGTAATAAAAGTTAAACCCTAATACATTATGATTTATATTTGATCCTTAGGTGATCATATCATAGTATTCATTATAATCACTCATGAGTACCAAGTTAAGGATATAACACAAATAATAAGAATGCAACAACTATATCTTAATCTCATCTGCTTATACCATGAGTATCATGGTAATACCTAACCCTACTTCTTAAGTAAGATTGAGTAGAAAAGAAACTAAGTTTAGATCATTTACCATATATCTTTCTTTCCATATCAATCCTTATCATCTCTGTTGAGTTATATTCCAATATATGTTGTTCATCAATGTTGAAGAATCAAATATTGTGTCACATCCCAAAATTTTCCAAATTTTGTAATGTGAAAAATAAATAAACAAAATAAATAATTGTCGAAATTTAGGGTGAAAAGAAACTTTTTATTTCTAAATGGAAACTTAAAAACCCATCTTGAACAAACTTTGAATAAAAAGGAATCCAACAAAATTCAAATCAAGTGAAATTCATTCATCAATGAAAGTATCTTGAAATTTAAACACTTGGAAAAGTTAAACAAAAACTCTAAAACCCTAATGGAAGAAAATCTTATTCAAGATCCCAAAGACTATGGATTTGATCCATATAAAAATTTGTCAACAAACATTTATAAATGATCAAAATGACAAATAATAATATTATAAAACCATAGAAATTGATTTCATTCAATTTGGAACCATGGATAAAAACTTATGAATTTAATAAGATGAAAAGAAATAATTTCTAAAGCTAATAAAGCTCCTATCTAAAAAAAACATACCAAATTGTGAGCAAAATAATCTTAAAGAGATTTAAAAGGATAAACCAATATCAAATAAAATTATACAAATTCGAATCACCAAGTTTGGATTTTTAAATAAAAAGTTATGGATTTTATAAGATAAGGAAAGGAATAAATAAATAAGGACTATTTAGAAGCCAAATTAAATCTTGGCCAAATCCATAAGCAAATGAAATAAAGATAATCCAAATAAAATAAATGGATAAAGAATATTCAAATAATAACATATAGGATTAAACCATATTCAATTCTATTTGAATAAAGACAAAATCCCTTAGATAAATGATTAATTAAATCATGAGAAAATAATAAATAGGAATTTACCAAAGTGAATCAAAAAGTTAACAAATTAACTTAAAAGAATTATTTGAATAAAATTTATATGGATTTGAAACCATACTTGATTTTTTTTAAAATAAAGACAAATGCCCAATTTAAATGATTAATAAATCATATTAGAAATATTTCAAATAATTCAAAGTGAATTATTTGACACCCTAATAAATAAATAAAACCTACTTAAAAGGATTGGGTAAAATTTGGAAGATTAAATAGAAGTTGGAAAACATAATTAAAATCCTATTTAAATAAAGACAAAAGGGCCATTTTAAATAAATAATTAAACCATGTGGGAATAAAATAAATATTCCAAAATTATCTTTAAAATACATGTTTGAACATAATAGAATTTTTTTGAAAGATTGGTAAAGATTTGAATTCAAATGGTTGTTGGAATTGTTTGAACAAATTCAAAACAGAATAAAAGAAACATAAAAAGAAAAATAAACAGAGAAGAAAAAAATGGAAAGGACCCAGTCGAGTCAGGCCCAACTCGCAGCCCATCTTCTTTTCCTCAGCGAAATGTTTTCTCACTTGAACACGAACCCGCGCTGCCACTGACGAGGCGACCCCACCGTATTCCCTTCCCACTCATTGACGCTGTTGCCCCACTTGTTAGTCGTCGTTTCAACCCGCCACGACCTGTTCTTCCTTTCCTCGTCGCCGTTTCCTGTCAATCAAACCTCGAGTAATTCGTATCAATGCAGCGTTGATTCCGCCCAGTGACCATGCCCTCTTAATCGCCCAGATCTCCTCCTCCTTTCCCCTCATTCGCCCACGCCAAAACGCCACAGGGCTGCTTGAATTTCCTATCGCTCTGCCACTGCTCCAACGAGCATCTGCAGCCAATTCCGGCCAGACACCATCGCCCCTTGCTCCCTGGCCTCCATGAGGACACTCCCTAGCCTCTTGCGCATCTCCCAGTGTCGCCCGTTCAGCAGCGCGTGCCTAGTATCCTCGACTCCGTCTTCAACCAAGCAGCGCTGCCGTCTGCCTCCTCTTCGACGACCTCCCGTGGTAAATATCGACCGCTCCTCTCCCACTCGTTGACACACGCGTAACCAGAATCATCTTACGCATCTAACGGACTACTTGTCTTGCCTTTCCGAGCCGTGTAGCATCGCCAACGTCGCCAGCCCGAGCACACCGTCGCCAGGAGCTTCTCCGGCGATCAATACCCGTCGACTCCGTGCGCCCTTTCGCCAACCAAGCACACCTTGAGCATCAGCGCGACACTACGAATCTGGTAACGCTCCCCGTTCTCTCCCGCGCTTCCTGTACTCGCCGTACCACCACTGGCAGACCGCTCTGCTGCCAGCCGCCACCGCAACACCACCAGTTCATGGTCAGTGCGATGATGACCATCAGATCCCGATCTAGCGGATAGGATAGATTGACTAACCGAAGGGGTACGATTGATTTTGTGCTGCACGATCTGTTTTAAATCCAACCCTCCACGTAGCGCGATCCTCACGAACCGGTACCAATGAATGAAAACACGACGCGTGGCACGTGTTTAGATTTAAAAACAGAATCACTTCTATTAGATGTTTAAACTTGCAAAATTCATAACTTTTGATCCACACGTCCAAATTTTGCAAACTTTATATCAATGGAATCAGAAAAAGAATTCTATCCAACCATGTACTTTGTTTAGTAATTTGCTTCTGTATACTTAGTTGTTTTTGCAGAAACTTGTCTAGGTCTATTTTGTGTATAAAATTTATACTAAAAATGATTTAGGGGTAAAAACTTTTGTAAATGGATTGTTTTGAACCTACTGACCATAGAAACCAACTTTTGGACTTAAAACCATATTTTGTGAGGCTAAGGAATAAATCTTTGAATAAAAGCATTTTTAGCTAAATAAAAATGTTGAATATGCTTTAAAAATGCTTTTTGAGTAAAACCTTTGGAAAATGATTTGAATTAAACACTCTGACCCTAAACACCAAGTTTTGGAATTAAAAATATATTTGGTGAACCCTATAAAATTATTACTTTGTTTAAATGCATTTCCAACAAAATAAAATAATGCTTTGATTTAAAAATGGTTTTTAGATGAAACCTTTTTCAATGGTTTTAATATTAAACACTTGACCTTAAAACACTAACATTTGTGTTTAAAATATATTTGTCAAACACTATAAAATAATACTTTGATTTAAATTATTTCTAGTAAAACAAGAATGATTTAAATGGCCATTTTCACTAACTTAATATCAAATGGTTTTGCCACTTTTATAAATGATCAATAGGTGTTTTAAAATGTTTATAACCTATTAGAAACCACTTTTTCGAATAAAACAATCTTTGGCATGCTTGCATGCATTGCTTTGTTTTTATTATTCTATGTGATGAATTGCTTGAATGGTAGATTGAATTTGTGCCTTGATTGAATTGTAGTGAAATTTGAAGAGTGTGGTTATTGCAAGATCAAGGAGTGAACTTATATTCTCTACTAAAAAGGCAAGTGGTGCTTCATACTTTTTCCTATTATTTTCACTATGCATTAGTGATGTTTTGAGTAGGACTTGCATGGAATTTTCTAAGTATAAACTATGCCATGGGAAATCCTAGTAGATGAAACCTTAGTAGAATTTTCCCTAAGTTAAGATTCCTACTACTATCATGCTTAGCCTAGCTAGTAGAAAACAAGGGTGGATTATATACATGCTATGAAATATTTCTAAGTCAAGGACTTGTGTTTTGTTTAATAAAATAACTATGAGAATGAATCACCTGGGTGGAAAGGGACTTGCATGGATGGATTTTTGTTGAGTGGTTACCAGGGCCCATTTTTCAATGGCCTACCCTGTGTATCTCACTTGTGGAATGCCACCCAGGAACAAAGAGATTTGAGATGTCAAATGTTGAGAAGCTTCAAGTGCAACCACTTGGCATTATGGGCTCTGCCTGGATCATATAGGTTGCAATAACTTAGCCAAATGGACAGTTGGTGGTAGGGGATGATAGGTTTGGAGCGCGTCCATTTTGGTCTAAGGGAAGGCTTCTGAAAGATCTTGTCTCGATGCATGTCGAGTCTTGTGGGGAAAGTGCACCACCTCTCGAGAGTGTAAAATCTAAGTACTTAGCCGTGTCCCCGGCAATGGAAAATTTGAGCATCAAGACATGGAAGCTATCAAGAATCTCCTCATCCAAATTTCTAAGTTAAAAACTTGTGGTTGAACAAGGGTTAAAGGATCTTCAATCAATGATTGGTAGATGCCTTGGGTGATTTTCACAAACAAAAACTTAGTGTTTTCAACTGATAAGGAAAATCTATTTTGAGCAAAGCAAGCCTAAGCTCCACTTAGCCAAATGCATATAGATGATAGATACTACTATTCTACCATAGTATCACTTGCCAATACAATTCAAATGTATTGACCCTTGTGGCTGTAACTTATTATGTTGCAGGTTTGTTTGATGTTAGTGAAGTGTGTTGAATAGGATTACAAGTCTACAACCAACATGATTGCCTATGGCACTTTGAAGATGAAGGACTCCATGCTATAGTTATTTCTGCTGCATTGTAATGAGATAGCCAAATGAGCTATGTAAGATGTGATGAATTATTTTATTCCTGGTTATAAAGTTGTATTATGACCTTTGTTTCTTGACATTACATCTTAACTGTGGATGCTAGCTATTGATCCATGGACTAGCATTGTAAACACAGGGATCTCTACCTTATTAAAGGTTGGGACCTCTACATATTGATTCACCAATTCTCAATCTATCAACTCTTGACCAGAACATAGCTTACATTTAAGTGCCTATAAAGAAACAACTAAGAAGAGGTAAATAGTAATGCTAGCTTTAGATATCATTTATAGGATGGGAATGATTGAAGAGAAACAAATCAATAGGATAGTTGATGGACTTAAGTCACTCCTAAATAAATAGAAGAATTATTATATTATCTAATTATATGGTAGTAAAGAAGATTACAAAGATGAATCCTGAAGATAGTTACCAATACTAATTCTATTGGATCAAGTGGGCATAGTCCATGAATAACAACCTTAATCCAAATAAAGATACTAAGAAGATAATTCTAGTACAATTGTAAGGTTGTATTGATAAAGCCTTGCTTAGCCAATTAAAAATCCAAGCTATAAATGATTAAAGGATTATAATGATCATGCCTTGCTCACCAGGGTTGTATACTTATATCTTGATTAAGTAACATTGGTGGGTAGAACATAATTGAAAACCTAGTATAGATAAGTTATCCTAGAGTAGTTATTACAGGTCACATTAATATAATGTGAGGTTGGAGTGTGAGTTACTAGAGTAAAGTAAATATAAGATAGTATGATTAAGCTAAAGCTAGTGTAGTATGGAGATATTGAAGTAGTGTTATCCCTCTTAAAGAATAGTAAGCTTTTGAGGAGAGTAGATTGATGTATACATGTATTGAAGTAATATTAGAGAAGGATGATTATGGAAGGGTATGAATGGAGTTAGAAGTAACTACTTATTGGATTGGAGATTATCAGTAGTAGAGTAGATGATATAACCAAGTATGGATATGAGAAGATTATGAAAGGCTTTAGTGTCAAGCTCAATGGACTTATAAATAGATTTAGAAGAATTAAAGGTGGATAAGAATATTCTTATAAAGCATAGCTCATCATGATAACACATGATGATGGATAGGAAGAAGTAGAATATCTAGTAAAGGAATTCTTAAATTAGAAGTCTAGGATTATGAATTATGAATGATAGGAATTCTTGGTAAGAATTAAACCTTAAATATTTAACCAAACCTAATATCCATCTCATTTGATTGATTTATCATTTTATTTTTACAATGGCTTATAGGAATATTTTCCTATAGCAAATCACTTAAGCACATCTTTCTCATTTCCAATTATAATAACCATATGTGCTTAGGAGTTATATTTATCAATTCTTTTCCATAAGACATTCTAGAAAATAACTTTCTGTTTTAAAGGGCTGATATCATTAAAAATCACAAACATAATGACAATGTGTTTAGCCATTAATCCTTATTCACATCAATAAAAGAAATATGAGAATATAAAATCTTCAAAGAACTTATGGTAAGTATTTTCAATTCAAACTTTAACTCTGATGTTAGTAATAATAAAATATATATATAGTACTATTCCCTAAATTATGAGAATAATATTAACCCTATTAAGTACTCAAAACTTTATGTATCAAATAATAATGAAGGATCAACATATATAAAAATTTCTTTAATATTATAAATGAATAAGAATCAAAACTCATGGATTAATAGTAATACATTCTTTAATAAGCTTATGGCTATTAGATAAATTAAATGCATATTAAAATCCTTACAAATAATAAGAGGAAAAGTATATTCATAAAAGAAAATGAAGAAAAAATAACATTATACAATAAAGGTTCACAAATGATACTAAATACATTTTAGTATTACTAAAATTATCCAGAAAATTAATTCTACAAAGAAAAGTTCAAATTAAATATTATATACAAATCTGAAAAGGAAAACAGAAAATAGAAAAAAATGAAAACAAATAAAAAACGAAACCTAGCCGTGGCCCAACTCCTCTCTGCTTACCTGTCACCCCTGTGCAGCCCACAAGGCCCAATAACCATCCCAGCTCGTTCTCGTCTCTGGATGACAGGTGGGACCGAAGAGGGACTGCGGGTTGAGAGGAAAGAAGCGCTAGGGGGTTTTCTGCAAAATCGACTTCGTCGTCTACCTCGCCTACTGGAAGCAGCTCGCTGGCCGGAGCTCCGCCGTCGATCGACCGCCATGCTACGATGCGTGCCGCCGCCCCTGGCAGGAGTAGATAAGATCGCCGCGTCCTCCTCTACCCTCTCATACCAATCTCATCTTCAATCTCGCTCTCCAGAACCACCTCCCTTCCTCACCTGAAACCCTAGTTCGTCGGAGTTCGTCATTTCGGTCAAGTCCGACCACCCCTCGCCTCGTGGTAGCCACCGTTGGACGCGCCATCATGGTCTTACTCACCTAGGACCAAGCACGGAAGCCAGCACGCTGGGAATCATGTGAATCGAGCATTCCTTTCATCGGCCGCCATGGCCATTATCGTCGATTCGCCGTCGTCACGCCTTCCCAAGGCTCCTCGACCTCTTTATCGTCATCAGGGTAAGCTTACGCATCTTTGGACCCTAATTTCGCTTGCTGATTCTCACTGTAGACCTTGTTTTGTTGAGCACCGCCGTTGGCCGCCGCTGAAGCTCGTCGCCGGTGTATTTCCGGTGACCACTAGGTAGTGGCGTTAACACCAATAGGTTCGCCTTGATCTCCTTTGTCCAACAGCATCGACCTTGTTCACCAGAGCACAGTGGTTCGCCGCCGCGACCATTCTCTGGTGGTGGAGGCTGAGATGATGTCAGCATGACATCATGCTTGCGTGGCAGTATGACATGGCCTTGGGCCCATATGTCATTATCTAGGAGTAGAAACAGGGTCGGTAACAAATACATTTACTAACCTGAGAGCTGAGGTGGACATAGGCCCACACGTTAGTGACTAGGGCTAGATATGGTTGCGGTGTAAAAAGTTATTTCCTGTTTAAGAAAGAATAAAAGATATAAATCCAAATATACATATTCCAGAAATGAAATAAAATGATTAAATTTTATTAAATCAATAACTTTTGTTTTATAATTCAGAAAAATATGTATTATATATGAAACTGTTTAGAAAAATAAAATCTATAACATTAATCCATTATAAAAATTTGTTATGTTAATCATTTAAATAATAATTATTTAATAAAGATTTTAAAAGTAATAAAACTTTGATAATTCCTATTTTAATAATGGTAGATATTAAAAATATAAATAAAATACCAAAAGTCTTAGAAAGATAAGGACTATAATTTAAAACTATAATCATGCATTATTATTTCACTTAAATAAATATTTATTATTTATTAAGTATTTAGAAAATAATAAATCTTCTAAAAATCATATCTTATTATTTATGAATCACAAAAATAAAAGTAATATATCAAAATGATCACAAAAATAATATCTACTTGCTAAGAATATAATATTCCACTTTTAAAGTAAACAAAAACTTAATACTTTAGTAATTTGAATTTAAACCTATTCCTTTAGTTTAAATTTCATACAAGGGTAAATAAAATTTGTTAATATTTCTAAAATTGTCAATTTAGGTCTAATAAGCAATATTAGCCTTAAATATTATAATGTAAGGACTAATTGGTTCAACACATTTTAAATACAATTAAATTGAACTACTATTCCAACCATATATGAATAAATTATATTCTAAAAAGATCTTTAACAATTCTAAAATCTTCAAGAATGATATATAAATCAAATACAACCTTATAATAGACTAAATCCAAAGATAATTCATGAGTAGTCCGTAGTACTATTTATTTATCCACAAACCACAATCACACCTTTATAAGGAAACAAGAAATCTTGTTCTACTACAAAATATAACCACTCGTCCTAAAAAAGGTAAATGATACCATTCCATTATAAAATTAAGAAACCATTGTATAACAAGTAAAAATATAACCATTCTTAAGTAACCTTAAGGCAACATTCCCAAATACACAAGGTACAAATGTTATAAGCATTATACTTTCAAACTATCTATATTTTAAAGTTAACTTTAGTCTACAAGAATCTAAATATAATACTATAAACATTGCTATATGTTTTATAGTTAACTTTGGTCTGATATAGTTAAGTCATAAAGCATCTCAAGCCCAAACTATTCAAGCAAGCACAAATAACATCGACCAGACTCAACTAACCACAGAGATTGATTATACCTCAAAAAAGAAATCTTTTCTTCAAATGTTATTCTTTTTGCCACTTCAAACAAGAACTCTTATATAAGCAATCTTGGGTAGCATTTCACATTTTGAGTGTCTCATTCTTTTATGATATTGTAATTGTATGATTGTTTCACACACAATCACAAACCCTAATAAGAAGCACAAGTATGAAACTTATCTAAAAAGGACAACACATTCTAAAGTAACCATTTCCAGAATCCATACCCTAGAACAACGTTATCCCTGGGATTCGTGTTTATAAAGTGCATCACATTACTTATGCATAAGAGCATATTGCTTCTTTAAACATTAGTCCTTACCGAACCAATGATGATGATTTCAGATTTTTGATCTTATACTGACTCGAAGACCGTGAGTGCATAATCTTGCAATCACAAAAGGCAAGTTCACACTTGCTCATGTCCTTTGTTTATTTTCTGTAAAGTATTTTACAAATCTAGTGTAGTCAACACCTGCATTTGAAAGGTTAGAAAACACTATTTTTAATAATAATATGAACTATTGGTTACTGATCTAGAGTGATCAGCTAATCTATTAAATCTGATAGTTGGATTACCACTGTTTAGAACTATATCACCTAGGACTTAACAACCAATGTCGCTAGTGATTCTTGCACCGTATATTACGCGTTGACCATGAGATTTGTAATGGGACGGAGAAGTCAGCTGTATCTTCTTCCTCTCGCATGAAGCCGGATGTGCAGGTCGTGGCTGTTATCCTCATAGCATGCATATTAATTGGTAATTCGTAGAGGATATGCGGCATATGGGTGGGAATCCTCAATGTCCCACGATAGTTCTGGCATCTAACGATTTGTACAAACCATTACCGTAATTCTATATGTGGGCATGGTGTACACCAAGGAGGCATGCGAGGTCACGAAGGGGCAGTGATTGGCTTGGATCATCTTCTGGGCCCCACATCATGGAATTGTGGACGGGAATACGCTGCCTAGTTGTGCAACAAAGAGTTGATATCTCATGGGTAAAGTGACGCACCTTTGCAGAGTGTAAGAACTGGAACTTGTTACTCCCTGTTCCGAGAAGGAGCTGCGAACGTGGTGGGAAAGGAACTCCATGAAAGTTCTGGTTAACCCGTGAAGGCTGACGGACATAGCTTTTCAAAATAAAAGCAACCTTTAAAGAAATGTTTACGAAAACTTGCATTGCCTACTACCTATGGTCTGTGGTTGTAGTTATAGTGCATCAAACACTCCTTTTCTAGTGAACTTGCTCAGTACGCTCGTACTCAACGTATCTTCTTAACCCTTGCTAGATTCTGAAGCCATTAAGATGATGTCTACATCAAGTGATGCCCCAGTAGTCATCATCAAATGCTAAAGCTCCTCAATGAAGACAAGGAAGTCAAAATATACATTCACTCAACTGAATACGAAGTTACTGATTAGATAGGAATATACTCTCTTTAACCAAAGAACCTAATTCTATAGTGCGTTGCAATAGTAGCAATGCTAACCCTTAGTTAAAATACTAGACGTAAAGTATAATAGTCGGTGCATTTTTATCTTGATTCTTCTTTGTAAGAAGTTCTTTCTCTCTCTTTAACCTAGAGTGTTCTATGGATATCGTGTAACGAGTGAGTTGTAACCTTTAGCCATGTATTGGACCCGCTGTGTTTCTTTGTGCCATTCTGAGGGATGTAATACTAGTGAATGGTGTTTCATTGGTGTTATGTCAACGACTATAGTACACTACATCATGCAGTGGCATGCTGGGTCACCGCACATAGCCTCTATGATCATTCAGTCCTTGACTTTTAGTACCACTTTATGCTTTGATTAGTAATGTTTTGTCGCTCTACAAGATTATGGCCATTATTGCTTTCTTAGTTGGCTGCTCCCAGTCTTTTGCTAGCCTCCACTTGTATGAGTAAGGTCTACTCATGCTTCCAACTCTCAAGAAACCAAGTTATTCCAAAGTGTCCACTATAAACTCCTATGCATGGTGTGTTACACCATTCCAAGTATATTCTTGTTTTCAGCTATCTTCCAACTAAAAAGTATTTTGTTATGTGAAAACTTAGTGATTAAAGCTCTCACGAACTTGATGGCACACTTTATATTCCTTGCCCCTAATAAACTTGAACCATTGTGTCATCTATGTTGTATATGCTTGCACTTATACGTTGGAATTAGCAGAACCATGTTGTCATGGGGAACGCTTTCAACATTGCACTTGTACTTTGTACATAGTTGATATCATGATCTTTTGTCTATGGATGTCGTCAGTGTGAAATGAAAGGGGAGCTTGTAAGTCCATGGAGTTATGTATTTTGTGTTAGAGAAACGCCTGGGCCGCTAGCCTAAGCCATGCCTAATCATGGTGGAAACTTGCAGCATCACCATAATGACATATATGAAGCATTCTTCTTATAAAAAAAGAGATTGAGAAAAAGAGACATATTGAGAAAATAGGAAAGAGAGAAAAAAGCACCATATTCCCATGATAAATAAGAAGAATGCTGAGATGCTCATTGTCTGTTTGCCTTGTCATTTTGGTTATGGGAAAGCTCATGTACCGTGTGCAAGGGGTACCCCGTTGGCGGTTCTCTATGATACACATGTACTTACTATGACAAGAACTTGCAAGTAACTAAACTTGAGTAGCATGAGGAGCGACCCTCGTATTCAAGGGATATGAGATTGCCAACTTATACTTTGTCAAGCATATACTCCATAGTTTGTTCACTTTAACCTTAATCACTTCAAGATGCTTATGATAGGGGCAATGAGGGCTGAAAGCTAACAAGTACCATAATTTTTGGAAGCTCTTTTTGAAACTTGAAATCCCTGCTTCCCTTTGTGAAGGGCCTTTCTTCCACTATTATATTGAGTCTCCACCTTCTACCTTTAGGCACCAATTAAGAGAGCATAGTTTCCATTCTTAGTTCTATGTGTAGTGTCCCAAAACTTATTGATTGATGTATATTGTTGATATTTCTTGTTCTTGTGCTATTTGTATCTAGTCACTCTTATGAAATTTGAAGGTGTCCTATGCATCAATTTGCTACTCCATGAGGGACAAGCTGAATGTCACTATGCCATGTTTTCTGTATGTGAAACAAACAAACTTTTTCAATGCATGTTATTCATGACCTTTGTTTGTAGCCTTTCATGTTGCATGCATAGTTACTTTGTCTTATTGGTAGAACTCCATCTTTCATACACATGTTTAGAGTTCTTTGATCCCAGCTTTCAATGCTTGCAAATTGTTTGATCTTGGTTTTGATGGTGCATGTCACCTAAAAAATTATTCTTTTTATCACTTACCTACTCGAGGACGAACATGCGTTAATCTTGGGGATGCTTGATACGTCGGACACTTATCTATAATTTTTGATGTTTCATGCTTGTTTAGTATCTACTTTGCTTTGCTTTGTCCACACTTTGAGGTGTTTTTCATATGTTTTCTGGTACTAACCTATTAACAAGTTGCCACAGTGGCAGTTGCCTGTTTTATTCTGTTTTTGGTTCCAGAAAAGCTAGTAAGGAAATATTCTCGGAATTGGACGGGACTGTCACATCCCAAGATTTTCCAAATCTTGTTATGTGAAAAATAAATAAACAAAATAAATAATTGTTGATTTTTAGGGTGAGAAGAAACTTTTTGATTCCAATTGGAAACATCAAAACCTATTTTGGACAAATAAAATCCTAAAGGGATTTAAAAAGATAAATAATTAATAAAGAAAATTAAAATAGTTGGAATCACTATTTTTGGATCTTTTAATAAAAAGATTTGATTTTCAAAAGCAAAGGTAGAATTATAAACAAGGATTATTTTATATAGCCAAATTAAACCTTGGCCAAGATTTTGAAAGAAAATATTTTGTTTGATAAAAATAGTAAAGGTTTATTTAAATAAAATAATAAGGATTTATTATTATCCAATTTTATTAAAGTAAAGGCTTTTTCATTTTAAATAAACACTAAAACTTGTTAATTTATTTTAAATAAGATTTCCAAGTGTTTTAGTTTTTCAATTGAAACCTACTGAATTGATTTTGGTATTATTTGGTTTTCAAAAGAGTTTTTAAAATAAATTAAAACCTATTTGAATTAAAAAACTATGGTCTATTTATTTAATTATTAATAGATCCTAAAAGAATAAAAGTATTATTTTATTTTGGACTTTGAAATATGTTGATAAACAAAATTAAAAATTCACCCAAAGTTAGGTGATGATTTGAATTCAAATGGAGATTGAATAATAATATTAAACCTTAATTAATTAATACTAGAACCTATTATAAATAATTAAAAGACACTAAAGAGAATAAATAAATTATTCCAAATTTGACTTTGGAATGTGTTATTAATCAGTATATGAATCTACACAAAATTTGGCAAAGTTTTGAATTCAAATGAGTGTTTGAATTGATTAATAAAACTCAAAACAGAATATTAGAAAAGAAAAAGGAAAAACATTCACAACAAAAATATAAAAGGACTCAGCCCAGCCCACTAAGCCCAACTCAGCCCACTGCTTCTCTCCTGCGGAAAACGCTTCCCACCTGAGTCATTACCCGCTGAGTCTATGACGCGTGGACACCATCTCCCTCACTCCCTCCTTCACTGACGAAACGACCCCACCGCCACGCAGGCTTCTTCCTCGCCGCGACTCCTTCTTCCCCTCACCTCGCAACCGTTTTCTGCCGCTGATTTCTCGCGATCAATACGCTTTACTGCTGCGTTTATTCCTCGCCGTGACCATGCTGTATTAATCGCCAGGCTCTCCTCCCTCTTTCCCCCCAGACGCCACATCCCCGGAGCCACCAGGCTGCCTCGATCCCTCGCATGAACCACACTGTCTCCGGCAAGCTCCAGTAGCAATTACGGAGAGCCCAGCTACTCCTCTGCCCCCTTGAGCACACGAGCACCTTCCCTAGACTCTGGCGCACCTCACTGTACCTCCCGTTCATCCCCGCGCGCCCCAGTACCTCGGCAATGACGACGACCACCGCTGCCACCGTCTGTTTTCTCTCCGGCGAAGCCTCTGGTTAGAACCTGACCGCCCCTCTCTTTCTCCTTCACGCACGCATCATCGCCACGTCCTTGCGCATCTGACTGTGTCTTACACTCGTCTTAGCACGCTCTGTAGCCTCGCCCCCATCGACGTCTGACCGCACCCGACGCCAGGAGCATCTCCGGCGAGGAATTCCGACGACGCCCGAGCACCCCCTGCTACCCGAAGACCACCTTGAGCTTCGCCATACCCATGCGATCACTGTGAGCCCTTCCCCTTCCTCCCTAGCTTCCTATTTTGCCAGCTCCACCGCTAGCCGAGCACCGCCGCCGCACAGCCGCCGCCAGCGCCGCTAGCCGAGTACCGCCGCCGCCAGCGCCGCTGCTTAGTGGTCAAAGTAATTAGGACCGTAGGATCTTGATCGTAGCGTTGCGATAGATCGTGAACGAAAGGGTATGGATGAACCTGAGCCGCTCGATCTAACTTAGATCCAACGCACCAGAGAGCGTGATCCAGACGAACCGGTACCAGCGAATTAAATCAAGACACGTGGCCCTGTTAGTTGATTTAAAACAGAAACTTGTCTATTTGATGTTCCAATTTGAAAAATCCATAACTTTCAAACCACACGTCCAAATTTTGCAAATTTTATATTAATGGAATCAGCAAGACAAGTAATTTCTGACCATGCACTTTGTTTAGTAAAAAGCTTCTGTTAAATTGATTGTTTTTGCAGAAACTTGTGTATGCATGTTTAGGATATAAAAATTGTTCTAAAATGACTTTGAGGATAAAATCTTTGGCAAATGGTTTGTTTTGAACCTACCGACCCCAGGAATCAATTGGTGGTTTCAAAAATGTATTTGGTGAAACAAAAGAATGAATCTTTGATTTAAAACATTTCTAGTCAAATAAAAATATGGTTTAATTATTAAAAATGGTTTTGGAAGAAAACCTTTGAGAAATGTTTTGATTTAAACTCACTGACCCTAAACACCAAGTTTTATGACTTAAAAATATATTTGGTAAACCCTATAAAAATTATTACTTTGCTAAAGGCATTTTCAACCACATGAAATAATGATTTGGTTTAAAAATGGTTTAGAGATAGAATCTTTTGCAAATGATTTTGCCACTTTATAAAATGACCATTAGGTGTTTTCAAATGTTTATGAACCATTAGAAACCACTTTTACAAATAAAACAATCTTTAGCATGCTTGCATGCATTGTTTTGTTTCTATCATTTTATGTGATGAATTGCTTGAATGGTAGATTGAAATATTGTTTGCTTGATTGAATTGTAGTGATTTGAAGTGAGTGAGCATTCCAAAGATCAAGGAGTGAACTTATACTCTCTACCAAAAAGGCAAGTGATGCTTCATACTTTTGTCCCATTATTTTCACTATGCATTAGTGATATTTCTAAGTAGGACTTGCATGGAATTTTGCTAAGTGTAAACTATGCCATGGGAAATCCTAGTAGATGAAACCTTAGTAGAATTATCCAAAGTTAAGATTCCTACTACTATCATGCTTAGCTTAGCTAGTAGAAAACAAGGGTGGAATATATATTCATGCTATGAAATATTTCTAAGTCTGTGGACTTATGTTTTGTTTAATAAAACAACTAAGTGAATGAATCACCTGGGTGGAATGGAAGGAATGGTTTGTGTTGAGTGGTTCACAAGGCCCATTTCTATGGTTTACCTTGTGTATCTCACTTGTGGATGGCCACCCAGGAACAAAGAGATTTGAGATGTCAAATGTTGAGAAGCTTCAAGTGCAGCCACTTGGCATTGTGGGCTCTCCCTGGATCATATAGTTTGCAAGAACTTAGCCAAATGGACAGTTGGTGGTAGGGGTTTGATAGGTTGGAACGTGTCCATTCTGGTCTAAGGGAAGGCTTCTGAAAGATCTTGTCTTGGTGAAACCAAGTCTTGTGGGGAAAGTGCACCACCTCTGCAGAGTGAAAAATCTAAGTACTTAGCCATGTCCCTGGCAAAGGACAATTTGAGCATCAAGACATGGAAGCTATCAAGAATCTCATCATCCCAATTTCTAAGTTAAAAACTTGTGGTTGAACAAGGGTTGAAGGATCACCAATTTCTATTGGGAGATGCCTTGGGAAAGATTTTGTTAAGAAAAAACTTAGTGTTTTCAAATGATAAGGAAAATCTATTTTGAGCAAAGCAAGCCTAAGCTCCACTTAGCCAAATGCATATAGATGATAGACTCCACTATACTACGATAGTATCACTTGCCAATACAATTCAAATGTATTGACCCTTGTGGCTGTAACTTGTTATGTTGCAGGTTTGTTTGATATTAGTGAAGTTTAATGATTAGGATTACAAGTCTACAACCAACATGTCTGCCTGTGGCACTTTGAAGATGAAGGACCCCATGCTTATAGATATTCTGCTGCAATGTAATGAGATAGCCAAATGATCTATGTAAGATGTAATAAATTATTTTATTCCTGGTTATAAAGTTGTATTATGACCTTTGTTTCTTGATATTACATCTTAACTGTGGATGCTAGCTAATGATCCAGGTCTAGCATTGTAAACACAGGGATCTCTACCTTATTAAAGGTTGGGAACCTTACAGATGGTATCAGAGCATTGTGTTGCCTGTAGGATTTGTAAACCTAGGAATGGACAAAACCCCTTAGAAAAATAGGAGTTGTATTTGTTCCAAAACTTATTTACAAACAATATTGTAAACTCTTTTCTCAACCATTTTGGTTTCAACTCTACATCTCTTCTATTTCAACTTGATGGATAAAGCCTACCCCATGGCCAAAGACTTCACCATGTGCAAAAGACTTCATCAACTCTAATGACTTCAACATCTTCAACCTTGGATATCAACTCTAATGACTTCAACATCTTCAACTCTAAAGACTTCAACATCTTCAAGTGGTTTCAACCTTATTCTCAACAAGGACTTCAACCTTGGATATCACTAAGGACTACAAGTGAGACAAGAAATCTTGCTCAAGACTTGAAGACTAAGGAAACACAACTTAGAAGGAACCATCATCACTTTGAAATTTTGTGACCAAGATTCAAGAAATTATCCAAGGATACAAAGATCTTGTTCATGAAGAATCAACCAAGAAGGATGGAAAAATCTCAAGTGAACCATATAGATGGACCACCATATTTAGTTTAAGTCAAACCCACCAACTTATGTGGTGTAACAAAAATATTTTTGGTTGCCTAAAAATATGCTTGAAACTTGTTGTTTGAGTGGAATGCTTGGTAGTGATTGCTTGCACATTGCTTGAGTGAATTGTGATGTGTGTGATTAGAATTATTTCCTTAGAAATATTTTGCCTATTCTAATCCCAATCCAACCCAAACAGATGACTTCTCCAAAAGACTCCAACATCAAGGATGGTGACAACAACAACCAAGAGATCAACATGAGATATCAACTGCTTGCAAGACAAACCCAGTTGAACCAAGTGACAACTCAGTTTTTAGCCCACAACAAGGAGTTAGACCCAACCATGCAAGATGTTTTGAAAACTCAATCCCAATTGTTGCAAGGAATGGCTACTCAAATGATCAACATGGGAGAAAACTCTTCCCAAAGAGTTGGTGACAACAAGGATGTCAAGGATGATATTCTAGAAGGAACCCAAGCTTGCAATATTTGTGGAGACAAGGATCACACCTCCAAGGAACATGAAGATCAATGCCCCAATTGTGAAGAGAAACATCCAAATGACCAATGCCCCACATCTCAAGCTACTTGTTACTTATGTGAAGGAAATAATCATGTCCCTATCCAATGCCCCATCTATTCCATAGTTCAACAAAGGAAACAAGGTGGAGTGCAACAACTGATTGCAGACTACCATGAGAGAACCAAGTCTACCAAGAAGGATGAAGACAAAGGAAAATCTCAACTTGCACCTCCATGCAATATGACTCAATTTAAAGGACCAAAGAGGAGACATATGTATTATCCAAGGAATAATAGAAGGTCAAGGAGACCAGGAACTTTTCCTACCTTTGAAATAACATATGAAGAACATGAATTAGAAGCACTCTTAGCTTTGGAGAAACCCAAGAAAAAGAAGGACAAAAGCCATGTGCAATGTGGTCATTGCAAAGAAATGGGACACTATGCCAATGAATGTCCAGAGAAGACAAAGTATAAGGAGATTAGCCAAGTGTGGTGCAACAACTGCAAAGAGCTAGGCCATTATGTAGCAACTTGTCCACAGAAGATACGTGAAGAACTCAATCTTATCACATGTTACAATTGTGGTAACCAAGGACATTATGCAAGCAATTGTCCAGAAAAGATGAAGCACAAGATAAACAAGCCTATGAAGGATCTCAGCCTTGTCACATGTTTCAAGTGTGGAAACAAAGGACACTATGCAGATGTTTGCCCAGAGAAGTTTCAACAAGATCCCAAGCAAGCCAAGATGTAATCTAGTTGGAAAAATTTTAAGGGTGGTAGTACCCTAGTTGCTTTGAGCCAACTTGTAACCCCTAGCCTCCCCAAATCTCGGGACGAGATTTATTTTAAGGGTGGTATCCTGTCACATCCCAAGATTTTCCAAATCTTGTTATGTGAAAAATAAATAAACAAAATAAACAATTGTTGATTTTTAGGGTGAGAAGAAACTTTTTGATTCCAATTGGAAACATCAAAACCTATTTTGGACAAATAAAATCCTAAAGGGATTTAAAAAGATAAATAATTAACAAAGAAAATTAAAATAGTTGGAATCACTATTTTTGGATCTTTTAATAAAAAGATTTGATTTTCAAAAGCAAAGGTAGAATTATAAACAAGGATTATTTTATATAGCCAAATTAAACCTTGACCAAGCTTTTGAAAGAAAATATTTTGTTTGATAAAAATAGTAAAGGTTTATTTAAATAAAATAATAAGGATTTATTATTATCCAATTTTATTAAAGTAAAGGCTTTTTCATTTTAAATAAACACTAAAACTTGTTAATTTATTTTAAATAAGATTTCCAAGTGTTTTAGTTTTTCAATTGAAACCTACTGAAATGATTTTGGTATTATTTAGTTTTCAAAAAGAGTTTTTAAAATAATTTAAAACCTATTTGAATTAAAAAACTATGGTCTATTTATTTAATTATTAATAGATCCTAAAAGAATAAAAGTATTATTTTATTTTGGACTTTGAAATATGTTGATAAACAAAATTAAAAATTCACGTTAGGTGATGATTTGAATTCAAATGGAGATTGAATAATAATATTAAACCTTAATTAATTAATACTAGAACCTATTATAAATAATTAAAAGACACTAAAGAGAATAAATAAATTATTCCAAATTTGACTTTGGAATGTGCTATTAATCAGTATATGAATCTACACAAAATTTGGCAAAGTTTTGAATTCAAATGAGTGTTTGAATTGATTAATAAAAATCAAAACAGAATATTAGAAAAGAAAAAGGAAAAACATTGAGAACAAAAATATAAAAGGACTCAGCCCAGCCAGCCCAGCCCACTAAGCCCAACTCAGCCCACTACTTCTCTCCCGCGGAAAACGCTTCGCACCTGAGTCATTACCCGCTGAGTCTATGACGCGTGGACCCCATCTCCCTCACTCCCTCCTTCACTGACGAAACGACCCCACCGCCACGCAGGCTTCTTCCTCGCTGCGACTCCTTCTTCCCCTCACCTCGCGACCATTTTCTGCCGCTGATTTCTCGCGATCAATACGCTTTACTGCTGCGTTTATTCCTCGCCGTGACCATGCTGTATTAATCGCTAGGCTCTCCTCCCTCTTTCCCCCCAGACGCCACATCCCCGGAGCCACCAGGCTGCCTCGATCCCTCGCATGAACCACACTGTCTCCGGCAAGCTCCAGTAGCAATTCCGGCGAGCCCAGCTACTCCTCTGCCCCCTTGAGCACACGAGCACCTTACCCAGCCTCTGGCGCACCTCACTGTACCTCCCTTCATCCCCGCGCGCCCCAGAACCTTGGCAACGACGACGACCACCGCCGCCACCATCTGTTTTCTCTCCGGCGAAGCCTCTGGTAAGAACCTGACCGCCCCTCTCTTTCTCCTTCACGCACGCATCATTGCCACGTCCTTGCGCATTTGACTGTGTCTTCCACTCGTCTTAGCACGCTCTGTAGCCTCGCCCCCGTCTATGTCTGACCGCACCCGACGCCAGGAGCATCTCCGGCGAGGAATTTCGACGACGCCCGAGCACCCCCTGCTACCCGAAGACCACCTTGAGCTTCGCCATACCCCTGCGATCACTATGAGCCCTTCCCCTTCCTCCCTAGCTTCTTATTTCGCCAGCTCCGCCGCTAGACGAGCACCGCCGCCGAACAGCCGCCGCCAGCGCCGCTGCTTAGTGGTCAAAGTAATTAGGACCGTAGAATCTTGATCGTAGCGTTGCGATAGATCGTGAACGAAAGGGTATGGATGAACCTTAGCCGCTCGATCTAACTTAGATCCAACGCACCAGAGAGCGTGATCCAGATGAACCAGTACCAGCGAATTAAATCAAGACACGTGGCCCTGTTAGTTGATTTAAAACAGAAACTTGTCTATTTGATGTTCCAATTTGAAAAATCCATAACTTTCAAACCACACGTCCAAATTTTGCAAATTTTATATGAATGGAATCAGCAAGACAAGTACTTTCTGACCATGCACTTTGTTTAGTAAAAAGCTTCTGTTAAATTGATTGTTTTTGCAGAAACTTGTGTATGCATGTTTAGGATATAAAAATTGTTCTAAAATGATTTTGAGGATAAAATCTTTGGCAAATGGTTTGTTTTGAACCTACTAACCCCAGGAATCAATTGGTGGTTTCAAAAATGTATTTGGTGAAACAAAAGAATGAATCTTTGATTTAAAACATTTCTAGTCAAATAAAAATATGGTTTAATTATTAAAAATGGTTTTGGAAGAAAACCTTTGAGAAATGTTTTGATTTAAACTCACTGACCCTAAACACCAAGTTTTATGACTTAAAAATATATTTGGTAAACCCTATAAAAATTATTACTTTGCTAAAGGCATTTTCAACCACATGAAATAATGATTTGGTTTAAAAATGGTTTAGAGATAGAATCTTTTGCAAATGATTTTGCCACTTTATAAAATGACCATTAGGTGTTTTCAAATGTTTATGAACCATTAGAAACCACTTTTACAAATAAAACAATCTTTAGCATGCTTGCATGCATTGTTTTGTTTCTATCATTTTATGTGATGAATTGCTTGAATGGTAGATTGAAATATTATTTGCTTGATTGAATTGTAGTGATTTGAAGTGAGTGAGAATTTCAAAGATCAAGGAGTGAACTTAT
Source organism: Avena sativa (assembly GCA_916181665.1). NCBI lineage: Eukaryota > Viridiplantae > Streptophyta > Magnoliopsida > Poales > Poaceae > Avena > Avena sativa. Next base: position 21,374,215 of record OV702285.1, read on the forward strand.
ACTCTCTACCAAAAAGGCAAGTGATGCTTCATACTTTTGTCCCATTATTTTCACTATGCATTAGTGATATTTCTAAGTAGGACTTGCATGGAATTTTGCTAAGTGTAAACTATGCCATGGGAAATCCTAGTAGATGAAACCTTAGTAGAATTCTCCAAAGTTAAGATTCCTACTACTATCATGCTTAGCTTAGCTAGTAGAAAACAAGGGTGGAATATATATTCATGCTATGAAATATTTCTAAGTCTGTGGACTTATGTTTTGTTTAATAAAACAACTAAGTGAATGAATCACCTGGGTGGAATGGAAGGAATGGTTTGTGTTGAGTGGTTCACAAGGCCCATTTCTATGGTTTAACTTGTGTATCTCACTTGTGGATGGCCACCCAGGAACAAAGAGATTTGAGATGTCAAATGTTGAGAAGCTTCAAGTGCAGCCACTTGGCATTATGGGCTCTGCCTGGATCATATAGGTTGCAAGAACTTAGCTAAATGGACAGTTGGTGGTAGGGGTTTGATAGGTTGGAACGCGTCCATTCTGGTCTAAGGGAAGGCTTCTGAAAGATCTTGTCTTGGTGAAACCAAGTCTTGTGGGGAAAGTGCACCGCCTCTGCAGAGTGAAAAATCTAAGTACTTAGCCATGTCCCTGGCAAAGAACAATTTGAGCATCAAGACATGGAAGCTATCAAGAATCTCATCATCCCAATTTCTAAGTTAAAAACTTGTGGTTGAACAAGGGTTGAAGGATCACCAATTTCTATTGGGAGATGCCTTGGGAAAGATTTTGTCAAGCAAAAACTTAGTGTTTTCAAATGATAAGGAAAATCTATTTTGAGCAAAGCAAGCCTAAGCTCCACTTAGCCAAATGCATATAGATGATAGACTCCACTATACTACCATAGTATCACTTGCCAATACAATTCAAATGTATTGACCCTTGTGGCTATAACTTGTTATGTTGCAGGTTTGTTTGATATTAGTGAAGTTTAATGATTAGGATTACAAGTCTACAGCCAACATGTCTGCCTGTGACACTTTGAAGATGAAGGACCCCATGCTTATAGATATTCAGCTGCAATGTAATGACATAGCCAAATGAGCTATGTAAGACGTAATAAATTATTTTATTCCTGGTTAGAAAGTTGTATTATGACCTTTGTTTCTTGATATTACATCTTAACTGTGGATGCTAGCTAATGATCCAGGGACTAGCATTGTAAACACAGGGATCTCTACCTTATTCAAGGTTGGGAACCTTACAGGGACAAAAGCCAAAGTCAATATTTCATCGAGGAGAACACGGAGTCTAGAGGAGAGACGGAGGGGCACCACAGGGGCCTGCACCCCCCAGGCGCGGCCTAGGGTGGGCCCGTGCCTAGGCAGGGTGTGGGCCCCTTAGCCACCCCCATGCCTTGCCTCTTCGCCTATAAGAAGCCCCCGATGCCTAAACCCTAAGGACCCAATCAATATTCCACGTAACCGTTTATAGCCGTCGCCACCATCGTCCCTAGATCGGGGGGATCTGAAGCTCTTTCCGGCACCCTGCTAGAGGAGAGATCATCCCGGAGGCCTTCTTCTTTATCATGCCAGCCTCTGGTATAAAGCGTGAGTAGTTCCACCTTGGACTACGGGTCCATGTAGTAGCTAGATGGTTGTATATCCTCCTTGTGCTTTCATGTCTAGATCTTGTGAGCTCCGTTCATGATTAAGATCTCATCTATTTGTAATCATGCGTGTTGTGTTTACAGGGATCCGATGGATATTGAGATTACTATGTCAAATTGATTAATGGTTTTGTCTTATTGATTCTATCATGTCTGTGTTGTTTGTGATCTTGCATGCTCTCCGTTGTTAGTAGCTGTCTTGGCCAAGTAGTTGCTAGTGACTCCAAGAGGGGGTATTTATGCTCGATAGTGGGTTCATGCCTCTACTTAATTAAGGGAAGTGACAGAAATCTCTACGGCTGTAGATGTGTTGTTGCCACTAGGGAGAAAACAACAGTCTCTTGTTCATAGAACAAGTGGATTGTTTACCTTACACACTTTGCTTAAAGCAGTTGTCTGCTGCTTGCAACTTAATACTGGAGGGGGTTCAGATGATAACCCAAAGGTGGACTTCTAGTCATAGATGCAGTTGGATGGTGGTCTATGTATATTGTTGTATTGCCCAATCGAATCTCATAGGATCTTTATGTCTAGTATTGCATTGTTATGCCTTGCTCAGTCAATTGCCCTGCTGTAATTTGTTTACCCAGCATGCCATGTTTGTTTATCTAAGGAGAACACCTCTAGTGAACTATGGACCTCGGTCTAATCTTTACCATTGATACATCTTCCATTGTTACTGTTTACTTGGTGCAAACCATTATCACCTTCCACACCATACAGTTAATCCTTTGTTACAACAACCAGTGAGATTGATAACCTCACTGTTCGTTGGGGCAAAGTCTTGAGTTTGTGTTGTGCATGTTTCCACGTTGCTTGCAACACCTTTGAGATGTTTCCTTCCTCCTACTGGTTTGATAACCTCGGTTTCTTACTGAGGGAAGAATTGCTGCTGTGCTGCATCACACCTTGCTCTTGGGGTTTCCCGACGGAGCGCTCCTACGTTGACAAAGCGCCAGCAGAGCAGAGTCCACGGGGACTAGAGATCGAATCAGCGGCGCAAGCCGCCGTTCAAGCTCTAGACCACTGGCCTTATTGAAGGAGCAGCCGAAGGCCTTCATCCCCTCTATCCCAACGAGGATGGCGGCGAAGAGAACCAGCAGCCACCGCCGGATCTGCCCCGAGAAAACCGACGAACTCTGAACGGCATAGCGCCAACTACCGGGACAGAGCCTAAGCCTACTCCTAGAATACACACTACCGCCGTTGGCACCTTCCCTCAGCCCACCTCCATTGGCATCGCCGGCTAAGGAGGCGTCGGGTCGGCCCGACGAGATCTGGTCTCCTCTCAAGTACTGTAGCAGGGGGAAGGGCGAGGAAGGAAGGTACCGGAACCCGTGTGTGTGAGATTCTGGCAGAACTAATTCGAATTACAACCACAACAAGAATTATATACCAAAGGGAGTAAGCTAAAAATATCATGTCAATATGTCACTGTGAGTTGCTACTTCCTTAGTTTCTCAATACAAGATTTTTCGGCAATTTTAAATAACCGGTCAAAACATCTTATATTTAGAAACTGAGGGAGAACTTCTCATTCCACGTGACAAAATGGGAAATGTACTTCTCGTCTTTCCTTCTCAAACACTATTGTTCATATATGACTTGTCACCTTCCCATTAGCCAAAAGGAAAACCTAAGGAAACAAAAGAACATAATAGTAATTTAGTCCTGTGTATTTCTATTAGGCTGGTCCTAGTGCTAGTATCATAAGGTGTATCATGCATGCCAACTTGGCAAAAATCTGATGTGGCGTCATAATTAATGAAGATAGTGGTGGTTAGAGTATCATAGGTAGATACCATATCATAGCACGTAAAACTAGAAATCATAATGACAAGTAAATCTTGTACATACATTAATAAATGTACCACTACTATGATACTACTATATGATACAATGCACTAGAGACATAGTATCATACACTAGTATCATATGCATGATACTCCCATTATGACCAGCCTTAGGGTAAGAAAACTCCTCACAGCACCATGGCATTTTAATTGCTCTTTTCTATGGTCACTTTTGGTGGAGCAAATTGCTATATCAGCCGAGGAGTATGATCCAATTATGGGTCGCATTCTAGTTATTGTTCGCTAAGGCTGGTCATAGTGGGGAGTAACTTAGAGTAGTAACATGGATATGTTACTAGTCTAAGTTACTATCGTCATAGTGCAAATAACATAGATGTGGTATCATGCAAAACCTCATTTATTGTAATATAGACTCATTTTATCTTGAAATGTGTGATGTTATGGTAACATAGCTAGTTACCACAAGCATCTCTCTCATCATTTAATTGCATGTCATGTCATCTAAATACTTAGTTGGCAATATATGTAGGACTATGTTACTACCCAATTTACTCTCACTATGACTAGCCTAAAGGAACAAATAAGATAATGGGTTGCAAAAGCAAAGCTCCAATAGAGCTATAGTCAAGGTCATCCTTGAACCAATAGATCGATTTAGGTAGCGCACGGTTTTATTAACACATTTATCTAAAATTTGTCACTAAATTTTAGTTTTGTCTTAAGAATAAGTAATCTTATAAGTTCCAATGGTATAACCACTTCCAAGAAAAAAGATGCAAGCGCGACTTCAGTTTGCTGAATGGTTCTAACAAATTCTGTTGGTTAACTTGATTCCCTTATGCTGATGCGTGGAGGTCTTACTCATAATATTGGCGTCAGAACAAACTTCGGCCACAAGATTATGTTTGTTAAACAAAAAAAGATTGAAAATATAAAATGAAAAACACTAATTCAATCGTGTCCAGTTTGTCCCAGTGAAGCAACCTGGTGACGTCTATGATGTCTTCTATGAACTTAAATAAATTAAGTCAGTGTATATTGAACACATGTTTCTTTTTGCCGAGAAATCATCGGTACAACATAGATGCACTAATACAACTCATAAAAAGATGGTATTCACTAAGGTTTAAGATTGACGAAATTATTATGGAGCTCTCACTGCCAACAAAGGTTGGTTCTCAAGCGAAAACACCGATAGGAGAGACTAGTGAAATTGTTGTTTTGCGCATCACAATAGTTGTTAATTGCTTGTTGGGTTAATCAGCTAATTAAAAGTCTAGCTAGTGGTTGTTCAAAATGGCGTTAAGTCAATATTAATTTTATCTCACCGCACAGAAGATATTCAATTTTCTTGCACTTCATTTTTTTATGACATGAATTTCTCATGCATTCAAGGTCGTCTTCTAGTAGGACTAAACTGCTTTCGGATAAGTTTGAAAGAACATAAAAAAATAGAGATAAGAAAGCAACATGGACAGTTTTTCCTTTCTTTTCTAATAAAATGGAAGATGGATACGGGCTGTGATAACTCCATCGACAAAAGTCAGAAATAAATACTGTGCTGCTAATGACGATGTCTTCGCTCCCCGCCAAAAAAAAATAACGCTGCCTTCTCTTTGACTTCTGTGATATAAATTCATCCATCCTTCTGATTCTATCTTGAAGCAAATCTAGAAGGGAAGAACCTCTAATTAAGAAACAACCTCTTACTTCTATTTTTATTTTTTGCACTACCACCTGATAATCTTATCGTGATTTTGTAATGTCATTTTCAGTTTCAGTGTTGTGTTACCGATGGGCGCTGGAGAAGATTCGTCGGAAACAAGATTCCATCTTGCTTCCTTGGCAAGTGAACACCTGGGCGGAGGGGGATCCATGGATGGAGCTAGTCGGCGATGACGTGCAAGAGACCGCCACTCACTCCTCCAAGCTAATTAAAGGAATACTACCGACCATCTGTCCTTTCTCTTCTTCAACGTACTACGCATTCATTTTTTTTTGGTACACATACATGTTCTACTCTAGCATTTAGTATTACACTTTCTAGCAGTAGTGCAAATGTGGCCGTCTGTGAATAAGCTTATTACTAAATCAACGATACTTATTATAGATCAAAGACAATATGTTACATCAACTCCACCGGATAACTTTGCCAGTTTCCTTAATCGGGATCACGAAACTATAAATTTTTAGTGTGCATTTGGTTGATGACCACAACAAGATAGGATTGGGCCATCTTTTTTTTTGCTTTGTTTGGTTGTAGGGTATGGGGATGGCGACCCACTTCATCCCTCAAAATCGTCCGGACCACTCCTCCACTTTCTTCCAATCCATTGTTGTTGTTGTTCTCTTATGTAGAATCGTTTCCGTCGAATGACTGCCATTGCCGCTGAGGTTGTTGTTGGGGACGTCGCTGCCGAAGGACACCTCTATTCTCTCGCTCACCCCACATGGACCGGCCAGAGATCCGCCGCTCTCTCCTCTGCTCTACTGGAGAGCATTGATCCCCTCCCATGGCACAATGGAGCCAAAGTGAAGCACGAGATGGCCAGTGCAACCGCGAGAGCTAGGACGACGAAGGTGAGGGTGTGGAGGACCACTACCTTGAGCCTCCACAATGCTCCTTCCTCCGATATCGAGCTTGACTAGCGTGCTCGGCAATGCCACGGGAAGGCGACGACATAGGGTAGTTGAGGCAGCAGTAGTGTAAGGCGGTTGTGCTGGAGGACACAAGGCGGTACACGGGACAATGGCTCTACATAAAATGGTGTCAAGAGATGGCATATGGGTTCCTTGAATTAAGTAAGGTTGTGTCGCCTCTGGCCGGAGGGCATATGCCTCCTTTTGTCCAAGCTAATTGAAGGATGCCCGCGGGAAGGGGAGAGGGTGGTCAAGAGACGACATTAGGGTGGCCTTGAGGACCGCTAGAGCATGGCACGAGACAGAGGAGCACTAGAGTACAATGCGCGTGGAGGTGCCAAGTTATGGGGGAAATCGGGAAATCCAGAAAGCTTAGTTCCCTTTCATATATGGAATGGTGAAGCTGTTTTGGGGCATCTAAAAAATAGGATGGGGATAGTATGATGAATATGCTTGAGATGGTATAACCATGCATGGCCGTTTATGGGAGAAATGGAGGATTTTCTAGAGCCGCTTTTACTCGGACCTAACATCTTATAGCAAGGACACCCCTCTACACCCCGTCACATACTTAGCATCTTAAAGCAAGAACACCATTCTTCCTACCATCGCACCCAGTAAGGTGGAGCCGAGGAAGGCACAAACCGTCACGCTAGAGCCGCTGCAATACTAGGCAAGTGCCCACTTTATCGAACGCTCTTGTTTTATTTTCCTTATTTCAATGTGAAGTAGGGAACGCGACAAAAACACTACTGAAATCAGATAAGAAGGTTGGCGATGAGGCGGCAAGTCGCGACATGAAAGGCGGCTTTAGTAAGCAGAGATGTACGACAAAAGAGGAAGCCGAGAAAAACAAAATGAACATCAATAACGGAACGAAAGTGAGTAGCCAAGAAAAAGTCAACATTCTGTTATTGTGCGACCCCGAATCCGACATTGATGCGGTTTGTGTTGCAACGACGGCCAACTAACGATTCTACCCATGCAACACCAATATCATTTACTCCACCGAAAAATAACTTCTACATCTCCAAAATTCAAATATGAACAATAAATGGCATTCAGTACCATTTTTTTTCTACACAAAAACCACCGTAGATTTTCATTCTTCTTTTCCACACCAAACTCAAATATAAACACTCACACCAGCCTAGTAGATTTAATATGATCCTCATTGTTATTATCAAAGTGTCCTCTCTATCATTTTTGTGTTAAGTAATGTCTTATCTTTATTCCAAACCCCCAAACCAAAGAGGATACGAATGCTTGTGCTGAGATCGGCATTCACGTGTCCGTGCGGCAGCCGCCTGCTCGCCCACCGCCACGCACCGGTCACCCACCCGCCCACGCACCGGTCGCCGTCGGTCACCTCCACACAGAGACAGAGAGAGAGAGAACACAAGCACGGGATAAAAGCCAACTACCCTCCTCCTCCCTACCCATTTCTTCTTCCTCCTCCTCAGATCAAGAAACCGTGTCCTAGAAACCACCGAGATCGCAGAAAAGGCGCCATCGTCTGACGGATTCTCGCGCCGTCCTCGTCTGCACGGATCGAGCGGTTGTTTCTGTTGGGGAGACTTTTCTTTTTTCCTCTCTTTCTGGTCGTCGCCGGCCGGAGAGACGGCGGCTCGGGGCGTGCGGAGATGGTGGCCGAGGCGGAGGTGATGCATCAGCAGCCCGCGCCGGTGTTGGAGGTGCAGTACCGCCGGTGCGTCGCCAAGGGGGTCGGGATGTCCGCGGTCGCCGTGCCGGAGGTGGGGGTGGAGGTCGAGGTCGCCGTCGAGTTACCTCGCATGGTGAGTCGCGCCGCTCAAGCTCAGACTTTTCTCTGCTCGTATGCTAATCTGCTGAGACCTGTAAGAGATTGGGGGAATTTTAATAACGGATCAGCTGTAGCTCTTAGGCTTTCCTGTGTGATTTCTTAGACAGATTTGTGGATGTAATCATCAGGTCAGAAATTCATTTGTTGCTGTGAATTATTACTGCCATGTACTGGCTAGGGGAGCTTTAGTTTCTTTTTTCTCTTACCAGGAAATGGTTATCTGCTTGTGGATGCAAAAGTCTGACATACTTTCATAAAAAGTAGTAGCTCCTTTCTAGAGGGTTCTGGTTCTAGGGTGGTGGTGGTGGTGGTTGTAGGCCACAGGGGTGAGAAAGTGGGTGCTCTAATTATTGGAGCCATTTGTTTAGTTTGTGGGGTTGTTTAGCTGTGATGTGTGTTCTTATGCATCAGCAATTTAGTTTCCTAATCAAGTCAGCTTAATGCTGCAATTAGAATTCTGAATCTCTGGTTATTTAGATTGCTTAGAGTGTAAACAGTATAGTGTGGTTTTTCTATTTTTAGCTGTGTATATGATCCCAGCATTGAGACCATTTTGGTAGACAGCCATTAGCGGTGTTTAAGTCATGTCTTGTTTAGCAGATTAAGTAAAAGGGCCCATGTTCCAAATATTTAGCATTGAAGTAAAAGGGTGTTTTAAGTGACTGGGACATGAAGTAAAAGGGCAATTTAAGTCATATTTTTAGCTATGTTTAGCGTTGAACTATAATCAAGGAAACAAGATGGTAATGGCTTTGTGTTTTGGTATAGGGGTTGGCGAGCGCCGATGGCGCGACGAGTGTGTCTGCTGAGACACTAGAGTTTGTGCCCAACATCCGATCTGGTAGCTTTGCTGATATCGGACCTAGGAGGTACATGGAAGACGAACACATCCGGATAGATGATCTTTCTGCTCATCTCGGCTCGCTGCTGGTGTGCCCATTACCTAGCGCCTTCTATGGGGTAAGTTAGTAAGTGGTTGCTGCATAATGCTTGTTTCCGTCTACACCACGGTTATATCCTCAGCAACAGTGCCTAAATGAGTTATCTTGTTTCTTCTGTTTGTACTTAGGTTTTTGATGGCCATGGGGGTCCGGATGCTGCAGCCTACATGAAAAGGCATGCGATGAGGTTCCTGTTTGAGGATAGGGAGTTCCCACAAGCATTGCAAGTGGATGATATGTTCCTTGAGTCTGTGGAGGACTGCATTCGCAGCGCGTTCTTGGAGGCGGATCTTGCTCTGGCTGACAGTTTGGATATCAGCCGCTCTTCTGGAACTACCGCACTCGCAGCGTTAGTCTTTGGGAGGTAAGACGCGCATCACTGATTTGCATTTGTTCCAGCGTGCAGAATTGCTGAGTGCTCATTCAAGGCTCTGACTGACCTTTCCTTGCAGGCAACTGTTGATTGCGAACACCGGTGACTGCCGCGCAGTGCTGTGTCGGAGAGGCATAGCGATGGAGATGTCTAGAGACCACAGAGCGAACCACGCGGAGGAGTGCGAGAGGGTGGCGGCGTCCGGCGGGTACATCGAGGACGGCTACCTGAACGGGGTGCTCTCGGTGACGCGTGCTCTGGGCGACTGGGACATGAAGACGCCCGACTGCTCCACGTCGCCCCTCATCGCGGAGCCGGAGTTCCAGCAGGCCACGCTGACGGAGGACGACGAGTTCCTCGTCATGGGGTGCGACGGGATCTGGGACGTGATGACGAGCCAGCACGCGGTGAGCGTGGTGCGGCGGGGCCTGCGGCAGCACGACGACCCCGAGCGGTGCGCGCGGGAGCTCGTCATGGAGGCGAAGCGGCTCGAGACCGCCGACAACCTCACCGTCATCGTGGTCTGCTTCGGGTCGGAGCTCGGCTCTGCCGCCGCGCCGTGGCAGCAGCAGGAGCAGCAAACAGCGGCGGCGGCGAGGCCGAGGAGCTGCAAGGGGCTGTCGGTGGAGGCCCTGTGTAACCTGAGGAGCTGGCTGGAGGCTGATCGCTAGCTGAGGCACCGAGGAATACATGCTGCCTATCTGGCTGGCTGATAGTTCCTGGAGACTGGCATTCGCAGCGCGTTCTTGGACGCGCGTGTCTGATAGACCTTGTAAATACATGCTGACATCGACCGAGGAATCGTAACTGCTCCCCTCCCTCCTTAGTTTCTTCTATTTGTTCAGGCAGCAGCAGCAGCAGTCAGGCAGTTTTGTAGGGGTATTTATTTTCTCGGTTATTTCTTTCTTTGTTGTTTTTTCTTCTCTTCTGTTGTTGCTCACACTACTGCCGTTGTACATATATCCGTTCCTTCCTCGAGCAACCTCTGTTATATTTAACCTTGTTATTATTATGAGGCGTTTAATTAATTAACTCAGATTCAGAAAGGCGACGATTCTTTTCTCGCAAAAGAAAATGACCTCTTGGTAAATTACAATCAAAGAAGAATTGAGAAATTCACAGAAAATTTTCCTAAGACTACCACTAGCACAACCCACACCAAGTTAGCAGTGGTGGTGGAATGGCTGGCAACGAACGGCACCACTACTCCACTAGAGACTAGACAAGCAAGCCCCTTTTATTACCAACTCCACAGCCTCCTTGGTCCCTTTCTGTTGCTTTCCCAGTCCCTAGTCATCAAGAATATTTCTATACTTTGTGACATGACTGCATCGTAAACATAAAAACCAGCAAGAGACGCATCGATAAAAGCTAGGTTCATTGCACGTCACAGCTGCCGATTCCACGCAAAAAACGACAGGCAGAAAGAGCCGCCGCTGCACTTGACCACGGAAGGGCAAATGCAGAATACAAATGTGTACACCCATACAACGACAGCGGCAGCGATCAGTCACTGACTCCAAGATGTGCTAGGATTTAGTCAGGTGACACACGGATGGGCCAAGCGTACAACACACAGAGTCAAAACGGTTGTAGGTAACAGCCACTACCGATTCTCAATGAGGCAACAAGTCCTTGGTGATATGCTATTCCATGATGTGGATACTACTAAAGATTTCTCTGGTGGTAGTTATCTTTTGCTCTCTCTCCAGGCTAAAGCTACTGAGTTTATGAGAATGACGGGAACAAGCCTGGCCGCGCACGCAGCTGACAGCAGCAACACGAGAGGAATACGGCACACAATAGTAAAGAGAACCAGCCAGTGAACGCTGTCACTGTGGCGCTATTTGAAACGACTGTCTCATCACGCTGTGTCTGATGTTGATATGGAAGACTTTTTATGTACTGGGCTGCGTGAACATCAAGCAGAGAATTGCTACATGTTCATAACTGAACTGCTGAGCTCTTGCACGGGCTAACTTGATAGGGGTGTCTGTGTGGCTCTTCCAAGAGGGAGAATGACGTTGACCATGGAGTCATACTCCTCTCTGCTAACCTGGGCCGAGTTCAGAACCTGAAGTGCGCAACAGAGAACAATCAAGTGTCTGCAGAAACGTTTATATATATATCCATGTATTTGCGTGTCAAGGAGTTAGAGAAATGAAACATCACCTTCTGCATAAGCTTTGAATCTGAGATCACTGGAGCAAGAACAGGAAGCTGGCAAACAGAGAGTGCATCGAGCAGCACAAGAACCATCAGTTGCCATTGCCTTGATCTCAGAGACGGCAGTGCGTCAACAAGTGACATCGTGTCAATCAAATATCCCTAGTAGGAATAAAACAACTCCTATTAGATTATCCAAAAGCACAGTGCCAGAAAAAACATGTGGATCCGGGTGGGAGGGCCCAAATAACTATAATTATGAGAAGCTATAATTAAGGTAACCTATACTTCCTTTTACATTGATTAGATTGTTAGCCAGGAGAAGAATGCAGCAGAAAGAATACCCAGAAAGGTTCCAGACTTCCAAGTATAGCAGATATGAACAAACACTATGAAGAGAACACATACCCAGGTGCGACTAGCGTCTTATCCATGATAAAGAAACATGTACATCCTACTTATTTTTAAAACAAGTATGGGATCCCAACTCTACCAGAGTAATTCTCAAATGTATTAACTCGTTGCTTGCTAGTAATAATTATCTGAAAATGTACTACAGCTAGTAAGGCTAAAAATGTTGATATGCAACCAAATCTACACAGAAAATTATAGCTTTGGACAAACTGCACAACAGTACATCAAGCAATGAAGTCGTCTTGATTCATACCAGAGTCGTCTCCAGCTTGGAAACTGGGATTCGCATCCTCAAGTTTGATACAAGTACTGGCAACGCATTAGAAATGCAAGAAGCTAAAGCTCTTTTAATTTCAGATGATTGGCTATCTTTCGAAACTCTCTTCTCAGGATACTCTCTCCCATTAGAGATCAACAACTCTTCCACAGAACTTTCATCAAGCATGTACACATAGGCTAATGATGACCGGGATATCCATCCAAATAGTGTAGACCACATAGTGGCAAAAGCAGATAGCTGAAAAGATATGCTGTCAGGCTTAATTGTAAAATAAATTATGGAGTAAAGAAACAAAACTGATGCATTTCTCTTAAGGATGCTTACGGTTAAACTGAAACCTTCTGGTGGAGTGTCATGCCAAGAATCATCGACTTCAAACATGTCTGTGTCTAGAAGCACAGTCTTCGTTGGCCACTTCACAATATCATTATCTGTTTCAGATACTTCCTTCTCCACAGTATCATTGCCCTTATCATTCTCAAACTGTTTCTGGTGAAGCATGTCAGGCAATATGATGATCCCTGCCTTAGAAACTGTGTTCAGAAAGGTACCAGTCAGTATATCAACAACAAAAGGGAGTGTACATATAAAAGGATCACAAGGTTATGGAAAATATGTTCACCTGCATCTTCCACTTCTGATGTGCCTGAAGAAATAGCTCCTGCTGCCTCAATAAGGGCAGCTGCACAAGCCTCTGCAGATTCACGCCTTAGTGAACTGTCGATGTCTGCCTTAGATTGTTTATGATCTGAATGGATATCATATGCTTTGCTCATTTCTAAAATGCTCCCATTCTCATCTGCCCATGTCACAGACTGACTTCTGTTCTTGGACCCTGTAGCCTTCAGTGAAGATTTTAGTGCAGCTTTAGCCTTCTCATCACTTGTCTCATTCTTTTCAAGGTCCAATGCTTTACTGAAATATTCATGTAGTTGTTCATTGTAACCACATGTTGAATCTCTTGCAGAGTATTGAGATGTTGAGGGGTAATTATCTGCTAGCATGGAACTTGAGAAGTTATCTTGACCCAAAGGCCCTTGATCCATCTTTAGCGAAGCATGATCCCCCATAAAAATTGTACTAGTAAAACCTACTCCATTCCCATCACTTCCAGCAGGTATTTTTGCAGGCTTACTCTTGGATGCCCTTGATGACACTCTAGTTGATTTCTTTTTCTTCTTGTCATTTCTCTCTTCCAAAACTACACGCTCTAGCTGCTTTGCAATGGAATCTGTTATGCATGACGACAACATATCATTATCTTCATCCTGCTTGAAAATCTCTGATGGGATTTTAGCTGGTCCTTTTTTCTTCGCTTTCATGCTTTCACCAAGGCCAATGTCATCTAACTTTTTAGCTAGTACTTCTGAGCTCACTTGTTCTTCCAATGAAGAAGATGAAACAGCCATGCCATGTTTGCCAGGAGCAGCAATCCCAGAATCCACGTTCTTATTCCTGGACTGCTCAGCTCTACTACCTTTGCTCTGTTTAGCCTCTGGCATTGGCCCTGAAATACAGAACACAAGCTCACTGTTTCTTCAATTGTTCGAAACTTAAGATAAGCCGAACAAAGGGAATGAGATAAGCATCCTTTTCATGTACAGTATCGTGCCTGCAAGTAAAACTACTGTCACTCTTATAACATTGTTACACTATGTTCTAGAACATTATGAACAGAATACCCAGCGGGATGCGCATCTCACAAAAAGGTGATTTTATTTCTTGTGTTCAGTTACATAACAAAGCTGAAATATTTAATTATCAATAAAAGTAAATTGGGAATCCGTTTTGGTCATTTTCTTGCCACCCCAGAAGATCACTCCAATTTAACGCTGTCACTAAATTCCTAGGGATAGGAGCGAGACAGGTTTGGTCAAATGGACCAGCAACCTGCCTCCCAGGAAGGGTCGTGACAGTTGTAAATAACCAACAACCTCTCACCTCACTGTAACATAAAACAATGAAACTATATCCAAGATTGCATGCGTCCGTCAGCTTGGGCTGACATATAGACAATATGCAGACAAGGATCTAATTTGACTCCAGTCGCCAATTAGGAAACTGTTTACTCGAATATTGGGATTTTGGGAACGTGTGATTTGAGCCACCAATACAGCAAACCTGACGCTCACATTAAAGAATGTCTACTAACTGCAACCACCATACAGAATATTTTATGCTCCACATAGTCTCATTACACACTCCAGTATAATTTTTGGAAGTAAATTCTTTATTCCCATATCTCATAACCTGTATATTTCCATCACAATGAAATGCCATAGATCCACAAAGAACTCTCGGCACGCAAAATAATAATAATGAAATGGCTCAGTTATTTTATCAATCCATATAAACGTGCTTGCCAGCTATTGGGAAGGGGAACGAGAGTATAGAGGTCAGAGGAGTGAAATTTCGGTGAGATTAGACATGGAATGTGTCATTTTAGTCTTGATCCTTTGTTTGGTATCTAATGAGAATTATGTGTGAGAATTTGAGGGAGAAGTTTATTTGCCTTGTTTGGTTAGTGGGAATTGATGAGAGATTAGCTAAACGATGACAACAATGATGAAAGGTCAAGAATTGTTCTCGCTGAAACAATTCCCAGATTTAGTCCGGAACCTAATTACACCCGACCAAATACGCATTGGACATAAGTGATGGAATGTGAATTAAGGAGGTTGTGAGATATAATGTTCACCCGTCTGCGTGGAGAGATTATGTATGGTTCATAATTTATGTTATCTACCTTATTCCTCATGAATTGCCACTAACCAAACAAGGGAATGAACTTCTCTCCAAATTCAGATACCAAATAGAGGATTGGGGCTAAAACGTCATGTAACATGTCTAATATCTCTACAAGTATCTCCTCTAAACTCCCATTGCCTTTCCTATTAGTTGCCGAACTTGCTGCCAAAGACAATAAATTGCTTCAGCTATTCTCATCAGTCCTATTATCCAGCCCATAACCAATGGCAACATGATAAAATGCAACAATGAATATCTATACTACACTCTAAGTAAATGGGAAGAAACAGCGATGAGCAATCACCTTCGTGAATGGGGTGATGGCGGGGGACATAGCCTTCGATGGCGCCCGACGGCCCAATCCACTCCTGCAGCGTCACCTCCCCTGGCCCAGGAGCCTCCTTCTCCTTAATCTCCACTTTCCTCTCCTCTTTCTCCTTACCGCTGACCTCCCGAAACCCTAGCCCCGGTGCGTCCGCGCCGCCCTCGAAGAGCGCGACGAGTGCGTCTAGCTGGTCGGGCGGGGCCCCGAAGGGACGTTCGGGCGGGAGGGAGGCGGCGAAGGCCGCGGAGGCCACGAGGCATCGCTCGGAGCAGAACTTGCGGGCCTCCTCGAGGTCGTAGACGCGGTGCTCGCGGAGGGAGATGTGGAACCGGGGCGCCGCCTTGGGGTTGCTGGCGCCGGGGAGCGGGTTGGGGCAGGCCGCGTAGCCGCACGACTCGTCTATGCGGCGCTCGGTGATGACGTCGTCGTAGTCGGGGCGGGAGAGGACGGCGGCGGCCGCGTGGAGGAGGGGCTCGTTGGAGGCCGCCGCGCCCTCGAGGAGCGCCACCTGCAGGCGGAGCACGGCCCCGTCCACGTTCACCGTCGTCCTCGCCGCCGGCTTGGCGGCGGCGGCGGGCGCCATGCGGAGGGGAGCGGTTTCGGGGGTTGAGGTGGGGGCTAGAGAGAGATGGGAGGAGACCGGGGAGGACGAAGAAGGAAGAACGTGGGTCACCACCGAAGACGGCAAACTAGTGCGCATGTGTTGGGCTGTTTGGACGGAGACGGCAGGTAAGGCGGTTACTGTGGGTGGGCCATATAATGGTGCGTTATGATGGGCCCTTTTTTGGTTGGGCGAGATGGGATTGGGGCCTCCAAATGTGGGCATACACGTGCGAAGGGAAGAGCTGGGCTGGCACGTAGGTGGACTAAGCGTCTAAGCCCAATTACTGCAGTGTTTATCAGTCGTCACCAGTTTCATCACCTCAAAAAAAAAAACGAGCTTCATCACCTAAAAAAAGGAGTTTGATAAGGATGACCTTGGGGCGTGAGTGCATCTCTAGCGGTACGATCATTTTGGACATCCAAATCGTTCCAAATCGTTTAACTTGATCCATTTGGATCGGTTTACGCACATAATTTGGATCACGGTCCAGCCTATCAGGTTATTTTTTTAGAGCGGCACAACCCATTCCGTTCGTGCAGGCCGGCCAGTTTGCCAATTCTTTTCACATCAAGCATATTGACATACACAAATATGTAATCACAATGCCAGGTTGTGGTCCTAAAGAAGACAATATCATACAATTTGTCCAAAAATTGGAAGTTTCTCCCAAATGGCAATCATATATGCCATTTTCCTTCAAACACCGCGGGCTCGGATGATATTTTGCTTCATCTCGATCCAATCCCTTTTGGTCGGTGTCGAAGATGATGTCCAATTCGGTCAGCATGATGCGGTTCTCCTCGACCATGACCTTGGCTTCAACCTCCAAGAGCCTAGACTTGGCATCGGCCTCCATGAACCTAGCCTTGGCTTCGGCCTCGACGAGCCTAGACTTTCCATTGGCTTCTTCCACCTCAAGAGACTTCATGTGGATATCAACAAAGCTCTTGGCGGTCGCCTCTTTCTCTTTCTGCTGCCTCTCTTTCCTCTTGCCAATGGCCTCTTCCTTCTTTCCATCAACTCCCTCAAGGTGTCTTGGAGCGCCAATGAGGAAGTTTGGCGGCTGACGTCGGCCTTGGAGGCCTTGTGGGCACGACAAGCAGCGCGGGCCCATCGATTGCAGGGTCGCCAAGGCATTGGCCATCGTTCTCAAGGTCGATGGCACCCTCCGTTGACGCTTTGCCATGCCATTGCCCTTCTTCTTTGCCCCTCGTTTTTTTTCCAAATGGCATAGCTAGTTTCCCACTCCTTGATATCCTCGATCAACATACAAAAGGTTCAATGTGAATGCCTTATTCTCATTGACCGTCTTGAAGTGCTCCAAAGCTTGAACAACTACACATATGGACGACAATCCATGACACATGCCACATACATGAAAGGTACATTGACAATGGAGGAATAGGTTTTACCATGTCAAGCGTCGAGATCCTGCTGATTTGCCTTGTCATCACTGTCTCGTACAAGCCTTCAAACTTGCTACACTCGGCATGGATGAAGCCCCATCTATTTGAAAGAGAGAGATCATTTCAATCGCTAAAGAAATAGTTCGACGGGAACTTCCTATGCTCATGGAAGTACTTGACCACACGACGCCAATATGCATGTTCCTTTTGCTCGGCACCGCATAGTAGATCTTGTGAAATCTCCATCCAAGCTTTGCATAACAACTTGTCCTCTTCGATGGTGTAGCCCGAGGTCCTTTGGCTCACCTTATTGCCCTCGGCATGTGTCCCCACAAGTGTTGCTTGGGTGATGCCCTCGCCCATGGAGACACCATCGTTCCCATATAATGGCTCATCATCAATGGAGTAGGCATCTTGTTGAGTCTCATCTTGCGTTTACAAGCCATCGCCCATATGCCCACCATCGCTGATCATGTCATGCATGATGTCCTCACCATTATTCTCCATGAATTCCTACACACAAACTAGCATGACAAGCCGCATGCATAAGCAAGTGACAATTTGACATAAATTATGCGACCTTAGAACATGGTTTAGTCATCAATTTTTCCACGACATTGAGTAATGGTGAAAGTATTTGCCCCGGCTACAAGTCAACAATGACGTGTGTCGGTCAGAGCTCTTGTTAGTTACGAAATAATTATTGATAATAAAACCAATCGACATCCTAGTTGCCATTACAATATCATAGTACCCAACCATATGTCATAAGTCCTAACATCGATGTATTAACTTACCAGAAATGAGGTAGGAAGACCCGTGGAGCACGGGAACACATACACAGATCCTCAACAACCTCAGTGTGTTTGATGTCTGGATTGTTCATCGTGATCCCCTTAATTATGTTGGCCGATTAGATCAGTTAACCAGCACTAGGCTCGCCATATTTTTTTCTGACCATGGAAAGCCAAAACACCATAAGTTAGCAAGCAAACAAACATGCAGATGGTCTTAAAAAATGCCCTGCACCAACACGACATATGACACAGCATTATGACGACGTGTTTAATTAGCTAATTATACACTCTGTCACAACCCACTGTCAAATTAAATTATCATACTTAATCTTCCCTATCGGGCAAGATGCTGCTTTAAATTTTCTAGCTTAGTTTAACGATTCTTAATGGAGAGTTTAACTGTCTTGGCTGTCGGTGTATACAAATGTATAGCTGGAAAATAGGTAGCTTTCTCATGATGTAATTAAGTATTAGACCAATATGTGGCAGTCGATCTATTTGGGTTTTAGTCTCCATCACGAGTCGTGAGTAGTCAATTACCGGTCATGAATCTATACAAACCTGCTGTTACTTACGCTCCTCTTTAATTTTGGTACAGGTAAATATTTTGAATACGCGAGAACTAAGATGTTTGATTAGCCAAAACACACCACATTTGTTGCTTACATATGCATGGAAACCCAGACTAAGCAAGCAGATCAGACAAACCATTAAAAATGCATGGCAAACAAACAAACTAACAAACAAGCACATGGCGTCTAAAATGTCCTGCTT
Organism: Avena sativa; assembly: GCA_916181665.1. Taxonomy (NCBI): domain Eukaryota; kingdom Viridiplantae; phylum Streptophyta; class Magnoliopsida; order Poales; family Poaceae; genus Avena; species Avena sativa. The sequence continues at coordinate 21,392,982 of OV702285.1, forward strand.
ACCAACCATACATGACAAGGCATCATCAGCATATCAGACATATTTCAGCTACCTAAGCTCTCTATATATTTGTGTCATGATCCACTACTAGCCTGAATCAGCATGATAGGTGTATGCAACCATGCATAACATAGTCTTGCATCTACAAACCATGACCCACAACCTTTTAATTTTCTGGGAATTAATTTCTAATCGAACTCCTAACCTTTTCTATTTTATACAGCTGCCAACCGAACTCCTGAGTCCTAACAGAGAGATCCTAACTTTTCTGTCAGTTGGCCTCGCCATATATGTGTTTGTTGTGACGGTTTTCGCCTGGTTTCCCATCAATTAAACGGGCAATTTTTTTAATTAATAGATTGAGGCAAAGGTTTTGCCTCCATTTCAAAAAAAAAAAGCTAGCTCTGTCATGATGGGACTAAGAGAAAGTAGGTGGAAAGTAGGTAATGGTAGACAAGTAAGATTCTGGGAGGATATCTAGTTTGGTAATTCTCCCCTAGCCACCCAATTCTGGGACCTCTATGTAATCTCAAATCAACAAACTAAAACTATTGCTGAATTGTGGGATGGTGCTCAACTTAGATGTGACTTTAGAAGGAATTTTTCTGATAATATGATGGTCCAATGGCTAGAACTTAGCAGTATTGCTGGTACTATCTGTTTGTTGGAGTCAGATGATCAACTTGTTTGGCAGTATGAAACCTCGGGAGTGTATTCTTCTAAATCCATGTATGTTGTGATTAATTTTAGAGGTGTTACTCCTGTTTTTTTGCCTGCAGTTTGGTCCTTAAATATTCCTCCTAGGATTCAAATTTTCCTGTGGCTTCTTTCACAGAATAAAATCATGACTAGAGATAATATTAGGGCCAGGGGGATTCCTAAACCCCTTGAGTGCAATCTCTGCACTGAGTTTGAATCTGTGAATCACCTTTTCTTTGAATGCATTGTTTCTAAACTTCTTTGGGATGATGTGTTTGAAGTTTTTGGGATTGCAGTAGATAATTACTTTTCAGTAGCTTCCAAGTGGATTGCTAATAAAAGACACTTACATTTTAATGTTGTGTCTTCGGCTGTTCTATGGAGCATCTGGAACAATAGAAATAACTTAGTTTTTAATGCTTGTTCCTGGGTAAATATGAAACATCCTACTGTACCTTTGGAACTGGAAAGTTCCATTCAAAGAGTTGGAGGGGGGGAGCCCTGGAGCTGTTCATGGACAGGATGGTCAACAACCTAAAAACGCCTCTGAGGCTCCTGGCGAGTTTAAATGCCCTGGCTTTGGGTGGGCTTCCACCTGGAAAACCAGTGCTGCCCCACTCCATGCTGGGAGAGCGACGGTGGAGCACTTGAAGGCGCACCCTGAAGATGAAGATTCAGTGCATGTGATCATTGGGTGATTCAGAGTCTTTAGTGTTCCTAGTTGTGTGGAGGCTGTGCCTGGGTTGTTGTCCCCTGCACTTTCATAGTAGGTTTTGTTGTGGTTGTTATAAACTTTGCACCTAGTCTGTTTAGTTTTCGTCGTCGGTTTCTTTTAGTTTCGCTGTGTGGAGTTGTACTTCTGTTTAGTTCTGAACTCGGGTGGTCTCATTTTAATGAAAATGGGGCTGAGGGAGTGATCCCTTTTCATCTAAAAAAATGATGGGGCTAAGGTCAAGGTGATATGTCATAAGCGGTCTTGAGCTTTACACTCCATCATCATGAGTCATGGGCAAGCTTATATCAATCAGCACGCTCTGCAGCTAGCTGGCCACCAAGGCAAGCAAGTTATCAAATGCCCGTTCCTTGGCGCATTTTTTCCTGGCGGGAATCTGTTCGTATTCCAGGATGCTGTTTACTCAAACCTTTCACTAGAACCGTCATAATCACGTATATACTCAAGGCTACTATTAGCAACCAAAGTAGTTAGTGGGATCAGATGTAGTATATTTGCCTTATTGCTCAGTCCTTAATTTTCTTATCGAGACTGGGCAAGTGGCCACGCAGGCAAGCGAAAGTGTTGCCCATATGTTAATGGCCACGCAGGCACGACGCTCCGATGCTGAGAATCAGGGAGGGAAATGGTCGTCATGAATGATATCCTTTTATGTGCGGGCACATGGAAGATCACTTTTGCACAGAATTGACCAATTACCTATCAGAAGGAAGGCGTCAAAACCAGGGTCATAATTACCGACGGAATGCTGCTGCTGCTGCTGACAGCGAGTCGTCGGTACATACATGGACGTCTAACCATTTCCAGACACAACGCATGCCTGATCCAGAATATGCCGGATGCATGTCATGTCGATGTTGAGCCATCGATAAAGGATGCTAGCTCGAATGCTCGATCTGTCCATCGATAACGAAGATAGTCAGATCCTACTCGATCTGGGAGCGGGGTGGCCGCACGTCTCGGTAATGGCGGAGCGCTCGGTGATCGATTCGGAGCGGGAGAGGACCGTGGCGGCCGCGTGGAGGAGGGCCCGTTGGAGGCCGTCGCTCCTTCGAGGAGGGCCACCTGTAGGCGGAGCACGGCTCCGGCCACGTTCACTGTAGTCCTCGCCGCCGGCTTGGCGGTGGCGGCGGGCGCCATGAGAGGGGAGGGGAGGGTTGGGGTTGGGGTTGGGGCTAGAGAAAGTTTGGAGAAGATCGGGGAGGAAGAAGAGCGTGGTTCGCCGGCCGCCGCAGGCAGCTAATAAGAGCATGTCTAACAGGCCTTCCCCTATATTTTCGCCCCTTAAAACGCGAGTAGAGAGGCCTGTATTCACTTTTCGTCGGTCGAAAACTCGGACGAGCTAGCAGAACGCGTATCCTGTTTTACGGGGTGGGGATACGGGTTCTGCTAGCTCGTCCGAGTTTTCGACCCCTCAGAACAGGGTTTTAGACAACAATTTACACAACAATTTCAGATCAAACATAGCACATCCAAAATATGTCATGCATAATTCATAGTTTTTAACATCATAACGCGATCATAGGCAATGTTCAAGCCACGGAAGTTCCCAAATATGATCAACCATCAACGAGTCCATCGCCAGCGGCGCCACCACTCACCGGAGACTCACCTTGAGCACCTTGTCTACGTCCATGGTGGGTGGCGGCGGCGGCGGCGCGGCATCGCATCGGACGAAACGGAGGGAGGAGGGGTCGTGGCCTTAGAAGACGGTGGAGGCGCGAGGCCGATGCGGCTGACCTGCTTTGTCTTCACCTTGGGCTGCGGAGCACCCCTCGGCCCGGCCGCCTTCGTCTTCATCCTGCCCCCTTTCTTGGCAGCCGGCGGAGCTGCGACCGCCGAAGGGGCTTCGAAGAATTGCTTCGGAATCCTCTTCCTCTTCGACGGAATGGTGGAGGAGATCATGGCCGACACGTCGCCGGCGTTGGACATGCTCTAACCAGTGCGCATATGCTGGGCTGTTCGGGCGGAGACATGTAAGACGGTTCCTGTGGGTGGGCCCATATAATAGTGTGTTGCGATGGGCCCTTTTTGGTTGGGCGGTATTTGGGCTTGAATGTGGGGCATACACGAAGCCCATAGAAAATTATTCATATCACGCAAAATCACAGAATATTTGTAGCAAAAAATTTATTCCTATGATGCAAATCCAAAAAAAGATTGTAGCACAATTGTTTCTCCTACGATGCAATTCCAAGTGGTAGAAATCGACCGCACCAGCTCGAAGCACCCAACTGGGGTGGCATCGCAGCAGCACAACCCATTAGGCAGTCTGAGCGCTCTGGGAGCCTCCTAGGAACACGACATAAGCCCACCAGAGCACGACGGCACAAACTAGGGACACGAAAGAAGCCCATTGGAGCGTGGCGGCGCAAACCCCACACTGATCGAAGTTCTAGCGGCGGTGTACTCGTTCAGAAACTCGAGGTGGAGGTGGCGGTTGGTGGATGAGTGCGGCGTGCGTGGTGGCGACGCAAACCCCACACGGATCGAAGTTCGAGCGGCGGCGTCCTCGTGCAGAAACTCGAGGTGGATGCGGCGGCCGGTGGATGCGTGCAACGTGTGTGGTAGCGGCTAGCGGAAGTTTCCTTACGCCAGGGACGGAGGGAAGGGGGACGAGGGGGGGGGGGGGGGGGGCTATCGATTCGCTGGCCCGCTCTGTCGTGTATAACACACGTGATACAGCCCCCAAACCCCATGCCAGGCCCATCTAGTACCGTGAGTCCACGTACAGTATAAGACATAATAACAAGGCGGTAAGGCCTAGCAGTTAAAGCCCACTAGGAAGGCAAGAAATAACTAGGATCAGCACGCACGCACGATCAGAATAGCTCGTTCCGTTTTTCTCTCCACTAAAAAGTGGATCATTCCGGTTTCCGCTGCGCCTGTTACACGCCTGCTTGCCGGCCGCCACCAACTCGCGAGGGCTCCAATCCAAAAGACAAATACCCAAGATCTGTCAAGAATTGAGAACTCAGAAGGGCGCGATTGCAAACCAAGAAATTAGAGCAATTGAGGAATACTTTCTCTCGCTTCCTCATTGTTAGGCCCTATCCATTGTTCTCTCGTTAGGGTTAGTTCGGCTGGAGCCACCGGCTGGTAGGCGGCAGTCCAAAGACGGCGACGCAACGGTCAGGTTTGTCTTTGAGTATCTTCCTTCCTTCATCTTGCTTTTGGTCTTTTTTGATTGTTTGATTAGTTAATTGCTTCCATTATATTATTGGTTGTATCTTTTCGAGATTGCACTGAAACTTCTGTCAGATCAAATCCAACGATGAAGACCTAAATCGATTTGTATATCATGTATATATCGAAAGAAGTCTAAATCACCCCCACAAGTATTGAGTTTGGGTCGATTGCCCCCCTTATGTATGAAATGGGCCACTTAACCCCCTTAAGTATTCAAAACCGGACAAAATACCCCCCTCAGGCGCTGATAGCGGTTTTGACGGTGGTTTTAGCCATGCTAGACAGCGGGTTTGGACACGTTGGAGACACATCTGGTTGAGCCGGACCCATTCGGCACCTGGTGGAGACACGATCACCACCTGGTCGAGACGCGCCCGATCACCACGCCGTTGTCCTCATCTCTAGAGACGACGGCGACGAGGTCGCTCTCCTCCTCTCCACCGCCAGTGCGGGTCGCTCGCCTCTCCTCATCCGGACGGCGGCGACGACGGAGGATCGGTGGCACGAGACTCTGAAATCGTTGTTCCAGTGAATCACGGGCTCGACGCGCATGCGCCTGCACTCCACCCCAGCCTGTGGAGATCGCTCCCCGATCGAGGCACATACATATCCTCATGCCCCGCCGCCAAATCCATCAGTGCCGCCGCCGCCAAATCCATCTCTTGTGCTACTTTTGACGGCGGCTGCAGGTACCACGTCCACTGAATCTTCATCAAATCGACCACGGGGTGGTGAGGGACGAGAAGGCCGCCAGATTTGGGTGTCGTGGGAGGACGAGGCGGGCGAATTTGGTTGGAACGAAGGAGGAGGCGAGCGGATTTGGGGGAAGAAGGAGACGAGGACGGGAGCTTGGTCTGGGAAGAAGGGAAACTAGGAAGTCAATGCAGATAGGGGGTTATTTAGACCACCGGAGCCTAAACCAGAGTCTACCTGGCAACAAACAGCTCTTAAAACCGCTCTCAGTGTCTAGGGGGTAATTTGTCTGGTTTCTGAAACTTGGGGGGGGGGGGGGGGGTTAAATGACCCATTTCATACATAGGGGGGGCAATCGATCCAAACTCAATACTTGTGGGGGTGATTTAGACTTTTTTCTGTATATATCCATACTGCATTAGTAAGATCATTGGCTGTTTCTCATCAAAAGAATGCACCATCTATATAGAAGAGCATAAAAAATTAACAATATATTAAGAGAGGGTAAGCTAGACTTGCCCCCCCCTATACTGAAATTCTGGCTCCGTCCCTGCCTCAGGCGGAGGTGTGTGTGTGGATATTTTCAAAGGAGGAAGAGATAAGAGAGAGGTGGGCCCGAGATTTTTGTGCCCAACATGCGGACGCGTGTCACATGATCGAGATGGAGGGAGTGAGCCTTCACCTGTACACCAACATTTTCCTTCCTAGTTTTAAGAAACGGAAGGGACGAAGGGTGCATCACTTTGCGACCTTGAATCCATTCCATTTGGAACCCTAACTTCCCGAGTTACGCACCGAGATCAACGTCAACTTTGAGGTCATCCATGGATGTGAACGGTCGAGGACGACTAGTGCAAAGGAAGAGTAATCGACATGGGAGGAGTCAAGGTTGGATGGAGGAGGCTAGTCTTGTCTATAGGATTTAGGGGTCCTGGTGCGACTTAATGAACTCCTAATTTTTGTTCAAACTAAAAAAACGAAATCATATGTATAGTTAATTATATAACATTAGAATGTGATATTACACACAATTTTCAGAAATATATTAAGTATACATCCCAGAAAAAGTAAACATAGCACTAAAGTAATATACAAACCACATGTACTACCAAAAAAGCACGACCCGTCCGATATTCTCTGAGATATCTCAATCATATCTTTATCATCAATATTAGCATCATCGCGCTCATCACCAATGTTAGCATCATCGTGCTTATCGCTAGTATTAACATTATCATCTTCATCAAATTCTGCAGTGTGAGCATCTATCTACTGCATCATCACCATGACCATCATAAACATTAGCAACTATTTTTTAGAATTTATTTGCCACTCTTTCATAACAAATCTATCTAGAGCACCCCTTTGTGCTCGAGCCGCTATTTTTAATCTTTGTATTTTCTTCTTCTTTTAGCAAATTAATAAAATAATTTAGACAATTCAACAGCAATAACCGAGTTGTAGAGGTCATACCTTACACATGAATGACTGAATGTGATCATCGATCGGGAGGCTCGTCGGCAAACAACAAGGACCTAGAAGACAAGAACAACGCGCTCGATCGATCAACTGGATGTGCTCTGGTTGCTTTGACCGATCTACTAGATTTCCTTTGATTGATCTACCGACAAGAAGTTTGGGCGAAACAGAATGGTACAAGAAGTCAAGCAACAACCTAGGCAGAATGGAACAATCGATCTACCATAGAACGCGAGGTCGCAAGAAAGGCATCAATGCAGGGTTCGAGCGATGGATCTGATGACGGTCACCGACGCCATATGGGGAGACAAATCAATCGGGAGTTAGCGGAATCGTGAAAACATGCCTCTCGATACTACATGCACGAATGAAGAAAATAGTAGTGCGCTGAGCTGTATAATGTATTTGGGGGCCCCTAAAATTTGGGGGCCTTGTTTAGTTGAGCTCTTCGATCATGCTCATCGGCAGGGTTGGAGAAGGCGAGCAAAGGGGATACTAGCACAAGGTGTTGTGTCACGAACGCGGGTTGAGTTGTGAAAGCGCGCGGGGATGCCAGATCTTTCCTTGTTTTGCGAGTCTCTCGATTTTATCTTTATTCATCAACTATTTTCGCTAGTAAGTACACACAATATAGGGAAAGTACGAGCAAGAAATATCGTAAGTATACACAAGAAGTGAAAAAATTAAGTACAAACAAACATCAGAAGTACACATATATTATTTTTCCATTAGGTACGTTCATTTTATTTTAGAAAATACATGACCATATTTTATGGATGAATTAATTTTCCTAAAATACAACTGTATTTGTCAAATATATTTTTGGGGTTTGCTGGGAATTTTATCTCACAACAGAGACATTTTAATGATATACATGAACATCATGTCATGTATTGTGGAAAAACTATCAATATTTTCTTAGTATTTAATATTTTATCGGCCAATGAATTTTAAAAATTGTGTGGGCACTTTATTTGTCAACAATATTCAATTTGAAAAATATGAACATTTAATTTTACAAACATGAACATTTAATTTTGGCATAAACTCAAACATTTTCTATAGAAAATGCAACACATTTCAAATGGTATTATTTCTAAAGTTTTTTGATACTTATGTTATGTAAATTTCATTATAATTAAACACGATTCACTCTTTTATGGCGTCGGGCAGAGGCACACACTCAATTATAGAATGGTTTGATGTTGGAAGAGCACATTGTGTTTCTTCTCCGGTCTGACTTGTGCATGAGGATAAATTCTCCAATGTGATGTCGATCCATAGCAATCTATGAGAATATTTTCTCTTGGAGAGTGGGGAGGGGTTTATGTCGCTGAACTATTAGAACACTAAATGTGTGTCCAAATCATACTCCAAGTCATTGCAGGAAATATCATATTCTTCTATTTAAGCGAGAATACATACAAGATCATACTACATGCGCTATATAAATTTGTTGAGTAAAAAAGTCTAGACAACCTAATTTTGCCGCAGAAATTCATAGCTTTTAGCATGTATTGTCGCCTACCTATTGGTAGAACATGAATACCGTTTATTTACCAATTAGTTTATAACATTGTGTATGGATGATAGTACTTGCCCCGGTTACAAGTCTGCCAGGGCGTGTGTCAGCTAGAGCTCTAGTTAGTTATAAAATAATTATTAATAATAAAATCAACGGAAATGCATATGTGCTTGTACACATTTTTTTTGAAAAAGAGCATATATTAATATCAGATGATGCCAATTACACCCAGCCTCTGCAACAACGTATTGTCCTAGCGGCCACACGGAAGCACACAACCAAAAAAATGAAAGAAGAATTACAAAAAAGAAAAATCCCGCTCAAGTGATTCATTCATTGAAACATCAGTACTACCACCACCAAGACAGCACCAGAAGTCCAGCTTCTCTAAAAACGACACCTCTAAGAAGGAAACATTGCACAAACACCGTCATCGCCCGATCAAAGATCTAAGTTTTTACCCTGAAGAAAGTTCGCGCACTCAAAACAATACCTTCAACAAGGCCATTGCCAGGCACAACCAGTTAAGGCCAGACCCTGGGTTTTCACCCTGAGAGGTAGGACCATGAACCTCTCCTGTGCAGTCGCCCCCACTTGCATGCCACTGCTCCAATTCATAAGTCACCTAGCCAATTCCTCATCATCACTCAGACTCGAACCACTATTGTCTGTCCACAGATCTCGGTCTCCATGACTTTCTCCGTCAGCACCATGGAATGAGAACATGCCCACGATAATAACAGCCAACAAGCACACCCTCTCAAACCAAACGGTCAGGATAAAACATGGGTGCGTACGGCCGAATTCAATCCTTCCAGCAAACTCGCGCCATGATAGCACTTATAGAGTTCGCCGGCGAAGCTTTCCGGAACACGACACAGAAACCAGATCAATGAAGACCAACATCCGGCAGATCATCGTCTTGGCTTGAGAGGGATCCAGGACCACCACCTTTATTGAAACCGAGCCAGCAGCCCCTACGCCACCCGCCGGAAACTAGCAGGATATATCTCAACCATGGGTGCTTGTACACATGGGTGCGTGATATATCTCAACCACACATGTCTTTGAGATTCAAAAACAGCTGAGTGGAGTTTTTGCATTTCGGTCCAAAATAGAATCCTTGAAAAGTTGGATAGGACATGTGACAACCATGTCTCTATTTACACCTACTTGTCGGTGGTTCGCCCCTCTCTGGGGTGTTTTTTGAATCCTTCCTTCCATGGAGATTTTTTTCCACTGCGCTGTCAATGGACTAGTCCCTCGGTATCCTTGTTGCCATTACAATATTATAGTACCCAACCATATGGTCCTAAGTCTTAACAACGATGTACTCCCTCTGTTTGAGATTATAGGTCTTGTACGGATAACTAGGTTGTCAATTTGACCAACAAAATATAGATAGAATAACACAAAAATTATACCATTAGAAACTTTAGATGTTATATTTTCTAACGATATAATTTTTGTGCTATATAACTTATATTTTATTGATTAAATTAGCAACTAGGTATGCACGTATGACCTATAATCGCAAACAGAGGGAGTATTAACTTACCGGAAAGGAGGTAGGAAGGAACAGAGAGCATGCATACGCCGATCCTCACCAATCTCACTGTGCTCTATTATTCATCATGATCCTATTAATTGTCTTATTAGATCAGTAGCGAGCCCAACACTCACCATATTGTTGTCCAACCATGAAAAGCCAAAACACCATAAGTAAGCAAGCAAGTTAGCAAACAAACATCTAGATGGTCTTAAAATGCCCCGCATCAACGACACATCACACATCATTATGACACCGTGTTCAGTTAGCTAATTAGACACTTCGTCATAACCCACTGTCAGATTAAAATTATCATGCTTAATCTTCCTTATTTGGCAGGATGCTGCTTTCAATTTTCCAGCTTAGTTTAACGATTCTTAACAGAGAGTTTAATTGCATTGGCTGTAGGTGTATATGTAGTTGCAAATTAAAAATGTAAGATGTTAGCTTCTAATTAGGTAGCTTCTTGGTGATGTAATTAAGTATTGGACCAATATTTGACAGTCGATCCATTTGGGTTTTAGTCTCTATCATGAGTCATGAGTAGGTCAATTACAATGTGTCGTGAGTTTATACAAACCTATTGTTACTTCCGCTCCTCTTTAATTTTGGTTCGTGTAAATATTTTTAATAGGAAGGAACTGAGATGTTTGATTAGGCAATACATACTACATTTGTTGTTAATATATGCACGGAAATCCAGATTAGGCAAGCAGCCAAACAAACCATTAAAAAAGGGAAGGCAAGCAAGCAAACAAATATACACAAAGAAACGAACAAACAAACAAACACATGGCGTCTAAAATGTCCTGCGTACCAACCATACATCATAAGGCATTATCAGCATATATACCGGACATGTCTTAGCTAGCTAATTATGCTCTATATGTACTTATGTCATGATCCACTAACAGATTTAGTCGGCATGATTGGCTTGTGCAGATAATAACGTCTCGCCCTCTAGAGTCTAGGCACACCACACCATTACCCCAAAAGTACGAGACCCTTCTATTTTCTGTGAACAACTACTTTCTAATTGAACTCCTAACCTTTTCTCCCCCGACAGAGAGAGCGCCTAACTATTCCGTCGGCCGGCGTCGCCATATGTGTATGTCTAGCAACGATGCTAATAATAAGCTAGCTCTGTCATGATATGGGACCAAGATCAAGCAAGGGGATATGTCAATAGCGGTCTTGAGCTTTACACTCCATCATCATGAGTCATGGGCAAGATGCTTATATCAATCAGCACGCTCTGCAGCTAGCTGGCCAATCAAGGCCAAACAAGTTATCAAAATGCCCGTTTAATTTCTTGGCGCCTTTTCTCCTGGCAGGAATCTGTCGGAATTCCAGATGCTGTTTACTCAAATCCTTAACAAAATTAACTAGCAACCAAAGTAGCTAGTGCAACCATAAGTGTAACATTTGCGTGGCCCAGTCCTCAGTTCCTATCTTAAGACTTGTACAGACTTGGCAAATGGCCACGCTGGCAACAAGCAAAAGTACTGCCCATATGTTAACCTCGGAAAGTGGACAGAACAAGCTAAACCAGGTTCTGACAAGCTATAGCTAGTTATAAGTTTGGTTATGCTAACTGCCCCTGGATGCTGGCTGCTAAGCATGCGATCTAGCTTGCCTGAGCATGACACGCAAGTGGTGAAGTTCGTGGAAGGTTGTGAGTACCTTTAGGCAGGCGCACGAATTAATAAACAAGTTGGGGGCTGCGTTGCCTAGTCTCCATCCAGCTTGCACGACGCTCTGATGCTGAGGATCAGGGAGGGAGATGGTCAGAATGATATCCTTTTTATATGCGCGTGCACATGGAGGATACTTGCACAAAATTGACCAGTTACCTATCAGCAAAAAGGCGCCAAAACCAGGGTAGTAATTATTACCAGAAGCTTTATCGACGGAATGCTGTTGCAGCTGACACTGACAGCGAGTCGTCGGTACATGGGCGTCTAACCATTTCCAGGCACAAAACGCATGCCTCAGCCGCGGAATGCCGGATGCATGACACGTCGATCGATGTTGAAACATCGATCAGGCTTGGTAACGAAGTAGGCATAGCCTAATCGAGCCGGAGCTTGCGGGCCTCCTCGAGGTCGTGGACGCGGTGCTCCCGGAGGGAGTCTTGGAACCGGGGCGCCGTCTTGGGGCTGCTGGCGTCGGGGAGCTAGCGGGGGCCGCACGTCTCGCTAACGGAGCGCTCGGTGATCGGAGAGAGGGAGAGGATCGCGAGCGGCCGCGCCTTCGAGGAGGGCCACCTGCAGGCGGAGCACGGCCCAGGCCACGTTCACCGTCGTCCTCGCCGCCGGTTTGGCCGCTGCGGCGGGCGACATGCGGAGGGGAGGGGAGAGTTTGGAGGAGATCGGGGAGGAAGAACAGCGTGGGTCGGTCACCGCATTTTTTTTTTTTTTTTTGAAAAGTCACCGCATTTCTTTTTGGAGCGGAAGAAACTAGTGTCCATATGCTGGGCTGTTTGGGTGGAGACGGCGTGTGAGGCTGTTGCTGAGCGTGGGCCCATATAATTGCGTGTTGGGATATAGGCCCAAGATGGTATTTGGGCTTGAAATATGGGGCATATAGGAAGGCCAACATTCCTGTTTGGCCAGCGCTAGCTGTCCGTCGCCTGGTTTTGCCTGATTTTTTTTTTTGATCGAAAGGGACTTTGTTCCCAGTTTCATTAACGAGAATGAAACCACCAAGTCCAAGTATCACAAAAGATTAAAACATAAAAGAGAGCCTCGGCTCCAAAGGATCCTAAACCGACGAGAGCAACTAGAGAGAGCAGCCTACTACTACTGCAGACAACCTCAAGTACAAAGACCAGGCCATAACATCAGGCAATCACGAAAAAAGATAAATCAGTAGACTAAAGCACCACATGAATAGACTCCTCCTCAGGATGAGCCTATACGTACTCCAGCGACGCGCGACCTCCATAGCTCGACTTCGCAGTGGTTTTTCAAGTGAAAATCCACTCGAAACCAGAGTAGATTAGTTCGCCACGATCACTAGGGGATTTTTCAGTCTACAGATCATTTTTTCCATGAAGAGGACGATCTTCCCTCCTAGGTATTTGGACGTCATCTGCCACACCTTAAGATAAGAGAAAACCAGGCGCTAAACCTGTTTCATAATAATCCAAGATGTCTTGTTAAAGACAAAACTATTCCTATTGTTCCAAATGCTCCAAAGATGGTTTTGCCTGATACACATCCCATGAAACTTTTGCATTTCAGAATCTCAGTATTAAGGAACGGGGGTGTATCTGTTGGAAATATAAGCAATAATCCATATGATTTAATCCGAATAATAAACTGATAAATCATGATCATACAGACAGTAGTAAAACCAATCATGCAGATCAACAAAGTAGATGAACAGATTACATCTATAGGAGATAAACCTATCACATCTACACCAAACGCTAGAATAAAGAACTCTAGCATAATCCGAAAGAGAGAAATCAAGATCACATACGATGTAGGCTGAATAGCAGCCGCAACGGTTGCAGCAGCGTCGCCCATGTTGAGGTTGTCAAAGAGGTCGCTGACGTCCGGGAAGAAGTCGTCGTTCGGAAACTCGTCGTCGGACGACGTCGTGGTTGCCAGTAGTCGCGCTTGAGCGCTCCCCAAAAACCTGATCGCCCCTCACCCGTACAGGTTCACGAGAGGCGGGGTTCCGGAGGACTACTGTCCCGATCTGCGGTGCACGCCGCAAGCCGGGATGGAGAAGACGAAAGCGGCGGCGCAAGGTTCTGGAGGTAGGCGCGTGTGTGGATTGATTTTTTACCGATTAGGTTTAGCCCGGACGCTTTATATAGTGCAGGTTAGGAGGATCGTGGGCTCAGCCCACGTCCGAGTCGGTACTGGAAACGGCTGTAATTAACGCGTCCGTTAATGACTCATAATCAGTTTTCCCAACAAGCAAAATAAAGCTCGGCTCGGCGAGATTCCCGCAACCCGCGGCGCGCGTCGTGACGAGGCGAGGCGTGGCGAGGCGGGCGGTCGGAGGAGGAGTGCGCGAGGGCTACTCTTCTTGTCACACCTTAGTGAGTGGTGCAACACTCTACTATATAAGGTGGTCCAACTCCCCTTCAACTAGCAATGTGGGACTAAACTTTAGCACCACTAGCACAGCCATATGCTGCCATATAAAAGTGGGCCAAAGAGAATTTCAGAATTTGTCTAATGGGCCAATAGCCCAATATACACCAAATTTCAACAATCCCCCACAAAGTCTCATTGGCACATCACATCACCTTTCTTCCAGAACATTGTTTTATATACCGGTGTGTAGTGGAGACTGTTAAGTTGAACTTCCACGTTAAACTTCATGCTACACTAGCTTGCAACTTGAATAGTGGACTATGCCTTGAACTACAAGTTTTCTGCGCGCTAGTTTCACACAAAATCTAGACCGTTACAGGGCTACCGTCGGCTTCCCCGCGGTTTGGAGCTTATGCGTCATACTCCAGGGCCTTTCATGAGTTTATTAGAGAGCACCCAACTCTCACGGACTGCGACGTTTGACAGTCAGACTCATATAGGTGTATTCCTCAAGAGATGTTCTGCAGGACAACATCTCCGCTTATAAAAAGCCACTTGCAACACATTAAGATAAATATCAACCTGCCATGCAGAATAAGAGAGTATTGCATCTTTATGGAGATGTAAATATAATATAGGGATACTCTCCTCTCAGCTGACCAACAGCTTGTCTCCCAGCTCTAATTCACGGGATCTCCGATCACATAGAGTGGGTTGCCACTGGGATCAACTCATAGCGTGGGTCTCAAACCCATCTCCCTCGATGCATTATCTATCACATTACGTGATAGTCCCTTTGTGAAAGGATCTGCCAGGTTTTTAGATGTTTGGATATAATCCAACGCAATAACTCCGGAGTTTCTCAATTTCCTGACAGATTTCAATCTCCTCTTCACATGCCTTGATGACTTCATATTATCCTTAGAACTGTTTACTTTGACGATCACAGTTAGATTATCACAGTTCATTGGGATGGCGGGTATTGGTTTTTCAACCACAGGTAAGTCCATCAAGAGCTCACGAAGCCACTCTGCTTCAACAGTGGCGTGTCTAATGCTGTGAGTTCTGCTTCCATTGTTGACCTCGTTAAGATGGTCTGCTTGCAAGACTTCCAGGAAACAGCGCCACCACCAAGTGTAAACAAATAACCACTTGTGGCCTTAATCTCATCGGCATCAGATATCCAATTTGAATCACTATAACCCTCAAGTACCCGAGGATACCCAGTATAGTGAATACCATAACTCGCAGTGCCTTTCAAATAGCGCAAAACTCTTTCAAGAGCATGCCAGTGATCATCTCCAGGATTTGACACAAATCGACTCAGTTTGCTTACAGCAAAGGAGATGTCAGGTCTAGTAGCGCTGGCTAAATACATGAGCGAGCCAATAATTTGAGAATATCTCAATTGATCTTTAGCATTCCTTCGATTCTTTCGAAGTAGCACACTCGGATCATAAGGCGTTGGAGAAGAATTGCAGTCACTATACCCGAAGCGACTCAATATCTTTTCCACATAGTGAGACTGAAGCAATGTAATCCCACCATTGTCATCCTTTAGTAGCTTGATGTTTAAAATTACATCAGCCACTCCCAAGTCCTTCATCTCAAAGCAGCGAGATAGGAACTCTTTGACCTCCTCAATAACAGCGAGGTTGGTCCCGAATATCAATATGTCATCAACATAGAGACACATAATTACTCCCTCGCCCCCACCATGGCGATAGTACACACATTTGTCAGCTTCGTTTACAACAAAGCCTTCAGCAGTTAAAGTTCTTTCAAAGTTCTCGTCCCACTGCTTAGGAGCTTGCTTAAGACCATATAAAGACTTCACTAACTTACACACCTTTCCTTCTTGACCATCTACCACAAATCCGTTAGGCTGCTCCATATAAATTTCCTCATCTGGCTATCCATTTAGAAAAACTGTCTTAACGTCCATTTGATGAACGAGAAGACCATGTGAGGCAGCCAAGGAAAGTAGTACTCGAATAGTGGTCAATCTGGCTACAGGTGAGTAGGTATCGAAGAAGTCTTCACCTTCCTTTTGGGTATAACCCTTAGCCACAAGACGTGCCTTGTACTTTTCAATAGTACCATCAGGTCTAAGCTTTTTCTTGAACACCCATTTACATCCTACAGGTTTACACCCATAAGGACGATCAGTGATTTCCCAAGTACCATTAGCTAAGATGGAGTCCATCTCGCTTCGGACAGCTTCCTTCCAGTAGTCAGTATCTTGAGATGCATAGGCTTCTGAAATAGAAGTAGGAGTATCATCCACAAGGTACACAATGAAATCATCACCAAATGACTTTGCAATCCTTTGTCTCTTGCTCCTTTTGGGAGCTTCATTGTCATCCTCCACAGGATCATCAGAGTGTTCTATCGGCATAGTGGGTTCAGGAATTATAGAAAATTCCTGACTAGATATACTAGTCATCTCCTGATTTGATGAGCTAGACATGCCTTTCATAGGAAAGATGTCCTCAAAGAAAGTCGCATCATTCGACTCCATAATTGTATCAACATGCATGTCGGATACCTCAGATTTTACTATCAAAAATCTATAGCCAATGCTATGAAAAGCATATCCCAGAAAAACACAATCAACGGTTTTTGGTCCAAGCTTTCGCTTCTTGGGTATTGGAATATTGACTTTCGCCAAACAACCCCAAGTTCGTAAGTAAGAGAGTTTAAGCCTTTTCTTTTCCCATTCCTCAAATGGAGTCATGGTTTTATCCTTTACAGGAACACGGTTTAGGACATGACACGCGGTCATTAGCGCCTCCCCCCACCATTCCTTGGAAAGACCAGATGTATCTAACATGGCGTTAACCAAATCAGTTAGAGTGCGGTTCTTTCTTTCGTCCACCCCATTTGACTGAGGTGAGTAGGGAGGCGTCCTCTCATGTATAATACCATGTTCCGCACAGAATAAATCAAATTCATTTGAAAAGTACTCTCCACCACGATCCGACCTTAGCCGCTTGATTTTAAGATCAAGTTGGTTTTCTGCCTCAGCTTTATAGATTTTGAAGTAGTTCAAAGCTTCATCTTTAGATTTCATAAGATAAACATAGCAGTATCTAGTGGAGTCATCAATCAACGTCATAAAGTATCTTTTTCCACCTTTTGTCAACACACCATTCATCTCACAAAGATCTGAATGTATAAGTTCTAGCGGTGCTAAGTTTCTCGGTTCCGCAATCGTATGAGACTTGCGAGGTTGCTTTGCTTGCACACAAACTTGGCACTTAGAGCCTTTGACAGTGGTAAATTTCGGAATTAAACTCATATTGGCTAGCCGCGTCATGCAACCAAAGTTAATATGACAGAGTCGTGAATGCCAAACATTGGACTCATTATCATTGCAAACATGATTAATAACTTTAGTACATGAGTCTGACAAGACAAGCGGAACAGACCTCCGCACTCATAACCTTTTCCAACAAATTGTACATACTTAGAAATTACAACTTTATTGGACTCAAAAACCAACTTAAATCCATCTCGACATAAAAGCGATCCGCTGACGAGATTCTTATTGATGGAGGGAACATGCTGCACGTTCTTCAGTTGTACGGTCTTCCCCGAAGTAAACTTCAGATCTACCGTACCAACACCATGAACAGAAGCACGTGAGCCATTTCCCATCAGCACGGAAGAAGTCCTTGAGACCTGATAAGAGGAGAACATGGAAATATCAGAACATACATGTGTATTAGCACCCGTGTCTATCCACCAATCAGGAGAATGACATACTGAAAGGATAGTAGGTAAAATACCGTACCCAGCATCCTTCATCTCAGTATCGCTAATAACAACATTAGCGGCATTGCCGCTGTTCCCATGTTGACGCTTGTCAAAGCGATTAGGGCAGCTAGGAGCCCAATGATCAGGATCACCACAGACGTGGCAAGAGCCTTTCCTCTTATCATTTTTCTTCTTGAAGTTGGTTGAGTGCGTGGCCTTGTTCTTGCCATCGAACTTTCCCTTTCCTTCAGTTTTGTTCTTATTCTTGAACTTGTGGGATTGGAAGTTTTTCCTCTGCACTAAATTGGCAGTAGAACCTCCCTCAAGTCCTCGAGCAGTTTTGTCCTTTGCTCTCGCCTTCTCTTCCACATGAAGAGACCCAATGAGATCCGTAACAGAAAACTCTTGTCTCTTATGTTTCAGAGAAGTAGCAAAGTTCCTCCACGAAGGAGGAAGCTTGGCAATAATGCCACCAGCCACAAATTTGTCCGGTAAGGAACACTTGAACTGCTCAAGTTCTTTGGCAAGTGATTGTATCTCATGAGCTTGCTCAACGACGGAGCGCTCATCAACCATCCTGTAGTCATAGAATTGCTCCATGACATACAGCTCAGTGCCAGCGTCCGAGACCCCAAACTTGGCCTCGAGCGCTTCCCATGCGTCCTTGCCATTATCAAATGACATATAAGGGTCAACAATGTTGTCCCCAAGAACACTGAACAAAGCCACCATAAACATGGTATCGGCTTTCTTAAAGCTCGCTTCCTGCTCAGCAGAAAGATCTCCTTCAGGCTTGCCAAGAGTGGCGCTATAGCAGTTTAGGTTTTCAAACCAGAGAACTGCTCTCTTGCGCCATCTCTTATAGTGCATGCCATCAAAAGGAAGCGGCCTAGTAGCCGCGGCTACACCAGTGGAATTCAGTTGCCTATAATCAGGTTTTTGGATTGTTGGAAATATAAGCAATAATCCATATGATTTAATCCGAATAATAAACTGATAAATCATGATCATATAGACAGTAGTAAAACCAATCATGCAGATCAACAAAGTAGATGAACAGATTACATCTATAGGAGATAAACCTATCACATATACACCAAACGCTAGAATAAAGAACTCTAGCATAATCCGAAAGAGAGAAATCGAGATCACATACGATGTAGGCTGAATAGCAGCCGCAGCGGTTGCAGCAGCGTCGCCCATGTTGAGGTTGTCAAAGAGGTCGCTGACTCCGGGAAGAAGTCGTCGTTCGGAAACTCGTCGTCGGACGACGTCGTGGTTGCCAGTAGTCGCGCTTGAGCGCTCCCCAAAAACCTGATCGCCCCTCACCCGTACAGGTTCACGAGAGGCGGGGTTCCGGAGGCCTACTGTCCCGATCTGCGGTGCACGCCGCAAGCCGGGATGGAGAAGACGAAAGCGGCGGCGCAAGGTTCTGGAGGTAGGTGCGTGTGTGGATTGATTTTTTACCGATTAGGTTTAGCCCGGACGCTTTATATAGTGCAGGTTAGGAGGATCGTGGGCTCAGCCCACGTCCGAGTCGGTACTGGAAACGGCTGTAATTAACGCGTCCGTTAATGACTCATAATCAGTTTTCCCAACAAGCAAAATAAAGCTCGGCTCGGCGAGATTCCCGCAACCCGCAACCCGCAACCCGCGGCGCGCGTCGTGACGAGGCGAGGCGTGGCGAGGCGGGCGGCGTCGGAGGAGGAGTGCGCGAGGGCTACTCTTCTTGTCACACCTTAGTGAGTGGTGCAACACTCTACTATATAAGGTGGTCCAACTCCCCTTCAACTAGCAATATGGGACTAAACTTTAGCACCACTAGCACAACCATATGCTGCCATATAAAAGTGGGCCAAAGAGAATTTCAGAATTTGTCTAATGGGCCAATAGCCCAATATACACCAAATTCCAACAGTATCGCTGTGCGACCTTGAATCCATTCCACTTGGAACCCCATCTTCCCGAGCTCCACACCAAGATCAACATCTACTTGGAGGTCATCCATGGATGTGGCCAGTCGAGGATGACCAGCACAGAGGAGGAGTATGGGAGAGTGAGGGTGGGGTCGAGGAGGCTGGTCCTGTCTTTAGGATTTTGGGATCCTTGTGCGACTTAGAAAATGAAGCCTTGTTTTTTCTTCGGACACAATAGCTAGTAAAATGAAACCATATGTTTACTTAATTATATAACATTAGAATGTGATATTACATACAATCTTCAGAAATATATCAAGTATACATTCCAAAAAAGTAAATATAACACTAAAGAAATAAACAAACCACATGTACTACCAAAAAGCATTACCTGAATATTTTTGAGATATTTCAATCATATCTTCAACATCAATATTAGCATCATCGTGCTCATCGCCAGTATTAGCATTGTCATCTTCATCGAATTCTGCAGTGTGAGCCTCAATCTCTACTGCATCACCACGAGGATCATCATCAACATTAGCAACTGGAGTTTGATTTTCAGAATTTATTTGTGAATCTTCCATAACAAATCTATCTAGTGCACTCCTTTAAGATTGAGCCAAAGGATTGAGCCGCTGTTTCTAACATTTCTATTTTATTCTTCTTTTAGGAAATTAATAAATTAACAAAATAATAAAATTAACAAAATAATTTAGACAATTCAATATCAATAATCGAGTTGCAGATGTCATACCATATAGATCGGGAGGCTCGTCGGCGGCGATAAGGACCAGGAAAACAGGAACTACTCGCTCGATCAGCTGGATATGCTTTGATATTGCAGGAATAAAACTACTCGCTTGAACAGAATGATCTACATGGTATGCTTTGACCGATCAGTTGGATTTCCTTTGATTGATCTGCTAGCAAGAAGTTTGGGCAAAACAGAAAGATCGGCTCAGGAAGGCTAGGACAAGAAGTCAAGCAGCAACCTAGGCGGAAACAAAACAATCGATCTTCCATGTAACGCGAGGTCGCGAGCAAGGCGTTAAGGCGGAGTGCGAACGATGGTTCTGATCGTGGTAGTCGATGCCATATGGGGAGACATATCAATCGGGAGTGAGCGAAATCGTGAAAACATGCATCTCGGTACTATCCACATGCACGATTGAATGAAATAGTAGTTGGCTAAGCTGCATGTATAAGGTATTTGGGGCCTCTGAAATTTGGGGGCCCTGTTCAGTTGAGCTCTTCGATCATGCCCATTGACAGGGTTGGAGGAGGAAGAAGGCGAGCAAAGGGGATACTAGCGCATGGCGTTGTGCCATGAACGCGAGTCAAGTTGTGAAAGCACGCGGGGATGCTAAATCTTTCCTGGTTTTGTGAGTTTCTTGTTTTATCTTTATTCATCAACTATTTTTGCTAGTAAGTACACACATAATAGGGAAAGTACGATCAAGAAATATGGTAAGTATACACGAGAAGTAAAAAAAAGAAGCACGCACAAACAAACATCAGAAATACAAATTTATTATTTTTTCATTAGGTATGTTCATTTTATTTAAAAAATACATGACCATATTTATGGATGGATTAATTTTCTTGAAATACGAACATATTTGTCAAAAATATTTTTTGGGGGTTTACTGGGCATTGTATTCACAACCAGAGACATTTTAATGATATACATGAACATCATGTCATATATTGTAGGAAAAGTATCAATATTTTCTTAGTATTTAATATTTATAGGCCAATGAGTTTTAAAAATTGTGTGGGTACTTTATTTGTCAACCTTGGAAAATATGAACATTTAATTTGACAAACATGAAGATTTAATTTTGGCATAAAAGAACATTTTCTATTGAAAATGGAACACATTTCAAAAGGTATTATTTGTATAAGATTTTTTTGAAACTTATGTTATGTAAATTTCATTATAATTAAACATGATTCACCCTTTTATGGCATCGGGCAGGGGCACACACTCAATTATAAAATGGTTTGATGTTGGAAGAGCGCATTGTGTTTTTTCTCCACTCTGACTTGTGCATGATGATAAATTCTCCAATGTGATGTCGATCCATAGCAATCTATGAGAATATGTTCTCTTGACGCGTGAAGAGGGGTTTATGTCAATGAACTATTAGAACACTAAATGTGTGTCCAAATCATACTCCAAGTCACTGCAGGAAATATCATGTTCTTCTAGAGGTGTGCTTTGGTGTCCTCCCCCTGCTCCCAAAACGATGAAGTTGAAAATATAGGGAGGGTCAGGATTGACCAATACCTCTTCGGCTTTAAGGGTACGAAGCGGCATCGTTCAATCCTGGCCCGGTTGTCCTTGTTTTTTTCTATGTTTGGTAGGAGGGGAGCACTATATCAATTTGTTGAGTAAAAAAAACCCAAACAACCTATTTTTCCGTAAAAATTCATAGTTTTTAGCATATATTGTCGCCTTTCTATTGGCAGAACATGAATATCATATATTTACCAATTAGTTCATAACATTGTGTAATGGTGAAAGTACTTGCCCCGGTTACAAGTCAGGCGTGTGTCAGCCAGAGCTCTAGTTAGTTACAAAATAATTATAGATAATAAAATAAATTAGCATCCTTGTCGCCATTAATTACAATATGGTCCTAAGTCCTAACAACGATGTATTAACTTACTGGGAAGGAGGTAGGAAGAAACGGGGAGCACACATACACCGATCCTCACCAACCTCACTGTGCTTTATTGTTCATCATGATCCAATTAATTGGCCTATTAGATCAGTAGCCAGCCTAGTGCTCACCATATATTTTTTCAACCATGGAAAGCCAAAACACCATAAGCAAGCAAGCAAACTAGCAAAAAACATATAGATGGTCTTAAAAATGCTCTTCACCAACAACACATCGCACAACCTTATGACACCGGGTTTAATTAGCTAATTAGGCACTCTGTCACAACCCACTGTCCGATTTAATTACCATACTTAATCTTCCTTATCTGGCAAGATGCTGCTTTCAATTTTCCAGCTTAGTTTAACGATTTTTATTGAAGAGTTTAATTGCATTGGCTGTCGGCGTAGTTGCAACTTAACAGTGTAAGGTGTTGGCTACTAATTAGGTCATAGCTTCCCCATGATGTAATTAAGTATTGGATCAATATGCGACAGTCGGTCTATTTGGGTTTTAGTCTCCATCATGCCTCGTGAGTAGGTCAATTATAGTGTCATGAGTTTATACAAACCTACTGTTACTTACGCTCCTCTTTAGTTTTGGTTCAGGTAAAAAAATTCAACAAGCAGGAACTAAGATGTTTGATTAGCCAATACACACCCCATTTGTTGTTAATATATGCATGGAAACCCAGATTAGGGAAGAAGCCAAACAACCCATTAAAAAAAGGGAAGGCAACCAAGCAAACAAAGAAAGAAAGAAACAAACAAACAAATAAACGAACGAACGAAGAAACAAACACATGTCGTCTAAAATGTCCTGCATACCAACCATACATCACAAGGCATTATCAGCATATATATCACACATGTCATGATCCACTAATAGGTTTAATTAGCATGATTGGTTTGTGCAGATAATAACGTCTCGCCCTCCAGAGTCTAGGCACCACATACCACACCATAATCCAAAAGTACGACCGTTGAATTTTCTGTGAACTACTTTCTAAATTGAACTCCTTACTTTTTCTCCCCTGATAGAGAGAGCCCAGCTATTCTGTCGGCCGACCTCACCATATATGAAGTATGTCTTAGCAATGATGCTAATAAGCTAGTTCTATTCTATCACATGATGGGACTAAGATCAAGCGGATATGTATGATAGGCGGTCTTCGGCTTTACACTCCATCGATCATGAGTCATGGGCAAGCTGATATCGATCACCTTGCCAAGACCAGCAAGTTATCAAATGCCCATTTCTTGGCGCCCTTTTTCCTGGCAGGAATCTGTCTGAATCCCAGGATGCTGTTTACTCAAACCCTTAGCTAGAGCCGTCATAATCACGTATATACTCGAGGGCAGGCTAGCTAGCATCAGAAGTAGCTTCAGATGTAATATTTGCGTGGCCGGGTCCTTAATTTCTATCTTAAGACTTTCACAGACTGGGCAAATGGCCATGCAGGCAAGCAAAAACATTGCATATGTTAATGGAAAGTGGAGAGAACAAACTGAAGCATGTTCTGGCAAAAGCTAGTAGTTAATTTGGTTAGGTTAACGACCCCTGGCTGCTGGCTGCTAAGCATGCATGCTAGCTAGCTAGATAGCTTGGCTAAGCATATATATGGACTGCAGCTGCAGGACACGCAAGTGGCCAAGTTCCTGCTGGAAGGTTTGCGAGTACCTTTAGGCGCACGAATTAAACAAGTCTGAGAACGTGCTGCGTTGCCTCGTCCCCATCCAGCTCGCACGACGCTGATTCTCAGAATCAGGGAGGCGGGAAATGGTCAGGATATATCCTTTTTATGTGTGCGTGCACATGGAGGAGGGGAAGAGAGAGGAAGCCGTTACTCTCTCCTACCTAGCCAAGTACTTGCACAAAATTGACCGGTTACCTAGCTAGCAGCAGGAAGGCGTCAAAACCAGGGTAGTAATAATTACCCCAAAGCTTTTTCGGCACAGCCAGAGATCGATCCATCCATGGAATGCTGTTGCAACTGACAGCGACATGGTACATCGACGTTTAACCATTTCCAGACACAACACATATGCCCGAGACGGATGGATCTCATGTTACATTGCCGACGGCTTTTTATCAGGCTTGTCGGCATACGTTGCCAAATTACTACAGCCAGCAAAACAATATTCGTCGGCAAATGGGGCTATTTTGCCAATGCTTTCATTAGTGTGGCCGTTGGCAAAGTATGGATATCGCCAAATGCAGGGGAATGCCGAGAGCTGCCATCGGCAAAGTATCCTGCCATATGTGACGTTGCCCGCTGACGGGAAACTGATGGCATTACGTATATGCCGACGGTTCTAACGAGGCCTACGACATACATCCTATGCCAATGGATCTCGTTGGTATAATTTTTTTTTGGATGATATGATTTAATTTCCTAGTAATATACCACATAAAATGATACAATATAGAGTTTATGATTTTTTTTTGAAATTCTTATGCTAGCATTTTGTTTTTCAAAAAATAGTAGACCAGGAAAGTCTCGATTTGGGTAAAACCGAGGGACTCCTTTAAGATCTTCATATCAAACTTGGTTTTCCATGTTTCTATGACGTTCGTTCGGAGAATTTCATAGGGGTTGATTTTGGAAATGTCAATCTTGAGACATTGATAAAGCATGCTAGTTCGAATGCTCAATGGTCATGTATAAGTATGAGATAGGAGTAATGCGTTGTGTATTAGTATTGAGTCTCTTGAGCGAGTTATAGGATTGACATCATAGAAAACAAAAAATACGAATATTTTTTCAGAAATATTATTGGAGTTTCCTAAAATATGAATATATATATATATATATATCTCAATACTTAATATTTTATCTGTCAAGATTTCTAAAAGTTGTGTGGGAGATGTATTTGACAAGCATGAACATTCAATTTGGCAAACATGAACATTCAATTTGAAAAAAAATTGAACATTCAATTTGACAAACACAAACATTTAATCTAACATAAATAATGAAAACATTTATAGACACAGGAACACATTTCAAAATGTATTGTTTTTACAAGAACCTTTTGAAAGTTGTTTCATGTAAATTATATTTTAATTCCCACAAATGAATAAATTTAATTTTATTAAAAATGATTAAATAGTTTTTGTAATGCAAATATATGAAACAAGAAAATAAACATGCTCTACCCTTTTATGGTGTGCGGGAGGGTGGGCACTTCATTATAGAATGGTTTTATGTTGGAAAAGCACATTGTGTTTCTTCACCACTTTAACCTGTGCATGAGGATATTTTATCAGATTTGATTGCGATCAACGACTATCTATGATAAATATGTTCTCTTGGCAAGTTGGGAGGGATTTATGTCAATAGACTATTAGAATGTTAAATGTGTGTGTCCTAATCATACTCCAAGTCATTGCAAAAATAATATTCTATTACTTAATAGATAGTATATACAAGATCATACTACAAGCATTATAACAATTTGCTGAGTAAATTGAACTAGAGAGTGCAACTTTATTATGCATGTCGATCCATTAAATCACATTCCATGTCATTCATTAATTTATTCATTAAAAAATGTCATCTTTATTCATGCTATTATAAACAAGACTAGCTTATTCTCCATGACATTAGGCGAAGAATAGAGGAAGCAACAAAAATACACTACTTACCATGATCTAGATAGGCCAATTATATCAAGTACATGCTAAGTGGAGATTTGGTGCATGTAGGAACCAATGATCTCGTTTTAAAAAACCAAAAAATCATATTTCCTGGTTCCAAAAATTTCTGAAAACATATCAAGATGTCGATAGTGATGTATACCACAAAAGTGCAAACTATAAATTGTAAATAATGTGAATTTTGAGCTAAAAGTGATAAAATAATTTGGATCTAAGTATCACATTTTCAAATCTCCAAAAATATCATATTTTTTCATTTTTGTGTAGCCATAACAAAATATTTTGCAATATGATTTTGCATGCTTGTAGAATATATCATTGACAAAGTCCAGAATTATTTTCAACTTTTGTTGAAACTTCTTGACGAGGGTTAAACTCATCAATGCCCATTGTTACGGACTTGGGTTTCGAGGAAGATGAGTACGCTAGAGATCGGGAACGGCTAACACACAAGCAACACGGGACAAAGATTTACCCAAGTTCAGGACCCCGGGGAAAGAATCCTACTCCTGCTTGTCTATTCTCGATTGATGGTGGAACCGAAGGTTACAAGGGTGCGCAGATGAAATCTGGCGGTGTGTAGACAGGGTGTTTCGTGATCCTCCTCGTTGTGCCCTCCTGGCCTTTATATAGGGAGGCAAGATCTCGGGGTTAGGTCGAATCAGTTATAGATTAGGGTTTTACCCTCTAAACTTTCTATCTAAAGCTAGCTGTATCCTCCAAGGAATCGCCTTCTTCATGGGCCCGAGCCACCCGAATCCTTCCCGGGCTTCATCATCAGGAGCGAATCATCACGTGGGATTCTGTTGGGCCAGATCGTATAGTATAATATTGGGCACCCGTTGGGCATACCTATGTCACTTGTAAGTATGATTATGGATTTTTTTCAACATTGAGAGATCACTAGAGCTCATGTGCGAGAAGAACTTTCCGGTACATGCTTAGTTATAGAGTTCATGTAACATATTTCGCAGCCATAAAAATTCATAGTTTTTAGCATATAGTATCGCCGACTTATTGGCAAAAGATGAGTACGATGTTATCACTAATTTGTTCCTGGCATTTTTAACCGCGAAAATACTTGCCCTACTACAAGGCAGCCGGGGCGCGCGTGTGTTGTCTAGAGCTTTAGTTAGTTACAGAATAATTATATATAATAGTAAAATCCACCAGCATCCTAGTTGCCATTACAATATCATAGTACCCAACCATATGGACTTACCCAACCATATGGTCCTAAGTCCTAACAGCGATGTCTTAACTTATGGGAAAGTAGGAAGAAACGGGGAGCACTAACATGCATACATCGATCCTCACCAACCTCACTATTCTCTATTTTTCATCATGATCCTATTAATTGGCCGATTAGATCAGTTAGCCGCCCACCAGTGCTCACCATATTGTTGTCCAGCCATGAAAAGCCAAAACACCACAAGTAAGCAAGCAAGCAAACATACGTACGTCCAGATGGTCTTAAAAATGCCCTGCACCAACCACGCATCACACAGCATTAGGCATCCCCATCTGCCTTAAGTAGCTACCAAACACCCTGTCATGGTGCACGGACAGATTTAATTAGCATAGTTCATCTGTGGATGATCTATGCCCTTTTTGGCCACATGCGGATTTCCTTTATTTTCCCAATTTATCTTAACGATCTTAACCGAGCTTAATTGGTCAATTATGTTAGCTGTCGGTGGCTCTATGTAGCTGAATGAATGTCGATGTTAGGTGCTGGTAGCTACCAGCAGGTAGCTGTATCATGATCTAGTTAAATACTGGACCGTTATGCTACATTTATCTCGAGCTCTATTCTGCATCGTCATGAGTCGTGAGTAGGTTAATCTGATTATTAATTACAAATTGTGGCCATGATTTTATTCCAAGCACGTACGTGGTGGTTACAACTTACGCTCCCTCTCCGGTTGGTGGTAAACATCTTATTTATTTCTGCAGGAATTAATCGAACTGTTTGATTCGCCAGCACTAGTAGAAAACGGCCCTTTCGTCCGGACCATTAGTCCTAACTGTGGCTGGGGCAGGATTAATGGCCTGCACTGGACGGTCCGAGCCATCCCAAACCATAGGTTCCGGCCCGTTAGACACCATTAGTCCCGGTTTGACATACAAACCGGCATTAAAGGGTCTAGGGTCTGCCACTCGCTGCGGGCACCCTCAAACCGGGACTAGTGGTCTGGTCCTATATATATGACACAACCCCTCCTCTCTCAACTGTTTTTTTTTCTGGTGGGAGAGGTGGTGGGTTTGTGCTATTTTTTTCTTGTTCATATGCACTAGAGGTGTTCGGTAAAATGCCTATTAGAGCGATGCAACTTTAGTTCACATAAGACATACATGATATGAGGTGCCCGAGCCACACTTAAGTTTTCTCATCTTTGTTTCGAAGTGTGCTAAATGTTAGCAACTATTTTCTCATTTAGACCGCGCGGTACTAATTTTAGCATCATGATTGCGTTTGATATATATTTGTATGATACAGATGAGCCATTCATGGATGTACGGTTACCGACGCTCTGCCGCTTTCAGAAAAGGTGTGCGTTCTTTTCGTCTTGTGGCCGAGGCGAACAAGCGGCGGGATGGTTTTATGTGTTGTCCATGTGTTGACTGTAGGAATAAGAAGGCTCACACTTCCGCAAGAGTCATTCAGAGCCACCTGCTTCGGTCTAGTTTTATGTCCGGCTATAATGTTTGGACCAAGCACGAAGAAAGAGGGGTTGCGATGGAAGACGGCGATGAAGAAGAGAGCGATGATGACAACTATCGATCTATGTTCCCTGAATACGCTGATACCGCAATGGAAGACAATGAAGAAGAACTTGGTGAAGAACGGGAACCAGATGACCGCTGATGATCTTGGTCGGGTCATTTCTGATGCAAAGCGAGACTGCGACACGGAAAAGGAGAGGTTGCAGTTCGAGCAGATGTTATAGGACCACAACAAATTGTTGTACCCAACTTGTGAAGATGGCCAGAAGAAGCTGGATAGCACACTGAAATTGCTGAAGTGGAAGGCAGAGACCGGTGTGACTGACTCGATATTTGAGAAGTTGCTGGTACTCATGAAGAAGTTGCTTCCAACAAATAACGAATTGCCCGCCAGTATGTACGAAACAAACAAGCTTGTCTGCCCTCTAGGATTAGATGTGGAGAAGATACATGCGTGCCCTAATGACTGCATCCTCTACCACGGTGAGAAGTACGGGAATATGGATAAATGCCCGGTATGCACTGCATTGCGCTACAAGATCAGAAAAGATGACCCTGGCAATGTTGATGGTGAGCCACCCAGGAAGAGGGTTCCTGACAAGGTGATGTGGTATGCTCCTATAATACCACGCTTGAAACGTTTGTTCAGAAACAAAGAGCATACCAAGTTATTGCGATGGCACATGGAAGAACGTGACAGATGTTGAGGCACCCCTCTGGGTCGGCAGTGGAGAAAAATCGAGAGAGACTTCCCGGACTTTGCTGGTGACGCAAGGAACTTATGGTTTGGTCTAAGTATAGATGACATGAATCCTTTTAGGGAGCAGAGCTGCAGTCATAGCACCTGGCCCGTGACTCTATGTATCTACAACCTTCCTTCTTGGTTGTGCATGAAGCGGAAGTTTATTATAATGCCTGTGCTCATCTAAGGCCCGAAGCAACCCGACAACGACATTGATGTGTACCTAAGACCATTAGTTGATGAAATTTTACAGTTATGGGCCAAACCAGGTTTACGTGTGTGGGATGAGCACAAACAGGAGCCATTCGACCTACGAGCGTTTCTGTCCATAACCATCAATGATTGGCCTGCTCTTAGTAACATCCCAGGACAGACGAACAAGGGATACAATGCATGCATACACTGTTTAAATGAGACTGAAAGTATATATCTGGATAAATCTAGGAAGAATGTGTACCCGTAGAATCGTCGTTTTCTTCCGCCCAGACATCCCTTAAGGAAAAAAGGCAAGCATTTCGATGGCGAGGCAGATCACTAGAAGAAGCCTGACCCCGTACTGGTGCTGATGTATTTGGTATGGTCAAGAATTTAAATGTAATATTTGGAAAGGGTCCTAGAGGACAACTTGTTCCGAAAGACGCCGACGGACACACACCCATGTGGAAGAAGAAATCTATATTTTGGGAGGTACCCTATTGGGAAGTCCATGAGGTTCGCTCTACAATCAACGTGATGCACCTGACGAAGAATCTTTGTGTGAATATTCTAGGCTTCCTGGACTTGTATGGGAAGTCAAAAGATACACCGGAAGCACGGGAGGACCAGCAACGTCATAAAGGACGAGACGACAAGCATCCAGGGCAGTTTCAGGGCCTTCCAGGTACGCTCTTACCAAGGAAGAGAAGGAAATATTTTTTGAAGTCCTTTTTAGTATCAAGGTCCCGTCTGGCTTCTCGTCTAATGATACGTCGGAAACGTATCTATAATTTTTGATGTTCCATGCTTGTTTACTATCTACTTTGCTTTGCTTTGTCCACACTTTGAGGTGTTTTTATATTTTTTCTGGTACTAACCTATTAACAAGTTGCCACAATGCCAGTTGCCTATTTTCTTCTGTTTTTGGTTCCAGAAAGGCAGAAAATCAATATTCTCGGAATTGGACGGGACAAAAGCCAAAGTAAATATTTTACCATGGGGAACACGAAGCCGGAGTACGGGACGAAGGGGACACCAGGGGGCCACACCCCCTAGCCGCACGAGTGGGCCCACCTCGTGCCTGGGGGGTGCAACCGCCCTGGTGGCCCCCCTGCCTTGCCTCTTCGCCTATAAGAAATCCCCGATGCAGAAACCCTAGGCACCCGATCAAAATTCCATGAAACCGTCTGTAGCCGCCGCCACCATCGTCCCTAGATCGGGGGGATCTGAAGCTCTTCCCGGCACCCTGCCAGAGGGGAGATCATTTCGGAGGCCTTCTTCTTCATCATGCCAGCCTCCGGTATGAAGCTTGAGTAGTTCCACCTTGGACTACGGGTCCATGTAGTAGCTAGATGGTTGTATCTCCTCCTTGTGCTTTCATGTCTAGATCTTGTAAGCTCCGTTCATGATCAAGATCTAATCTATTTGTAATCATGCATATTGTGTTTGCGGGGATCCGATGGATATTGAGATTACTATGTCAGACTGATTAATGGTTTTGTCTTATTGATTCTATCATGTCTGTGTTGTTTGTGATCTTGCATGCTCTCCATTGTTAGTAGCTATCTTGGCCAAGTAGTTGCTAGTGACTCCAAGAAGGGGTATTTATGCTCGATAGTGGGTTCATGCCTCTACTTAATCAAGGAAGTGACCGAAATCTCTACGGTTGTAGATGTGCTGTTGCCACTAGGGAGAAAACAGCAGTCTCTTGTTCATTGAACAAGTGGATTGTTTACCTTACACGCTTTGCTTAAAACAGTTGTCTGTTGCTTGCAACTTAATACTGGAGGGGGTTTGGATGATAACCCAAAGGTGGACTTCTAGTCATAGATGCAGTTGGATGGCGGTCTATGTATATTGCTGTATTGCCCAATCGAATCTCATAGGATCTTTTTATCTAGTATTGCATTGTTATGCCTTGCTCAGTCCTGTCAATTGCCCTGCTGTAATTTGTTTACCCAGCATTCCATGTTTGTTTATCTAAGGAGAACACCTCTAGTGAACTATGGACCCCGGTCCAATCTTTACCATTGATACATCTTCCACTGTTACTGTTTACTTGCTGCAAACCATCATCACCTTCCACACCATACAATTAATACTTTGTTACAACAACTGGTGAGATTGACAACCTCACTGTTAGTTGGGGCAAAGTCTTGAGTTTGTGTTGTGTAGGTTTCCACTCTGCTTGCAACACCTTTGAGACGCTTCCTTCCTCCTACTTGTTCGATAACCTCGGTTTCTTACTAAGGGAAAACTTGTTGTTGTGCTGCATCATACCTTGCTCTTTGGGTTTCCCAACGGGGCGTCAACACGCATCATCTAACATAAAGGGAATAGTAAATATGGAAGATAAAAAATTTCAAAACCTAAAGTCTCATGACTGCCACGTTCTTATGACGCAATTGCTTCCGGTTGCATTGAGGGGAATTCTATCGGAAAATGTTCGACTGGCCATTGTGAAGGTATGTGCATTCCTCAATGCAATTTCTCAGAAGGTAATCGATCCAGAAAGTTTATCAGGGTTATAGATTGATGTGGTCCAATGTATGGTCAGCTTCGAGTTGTTGTACCCTCTATCTTTCTTCAATATTATGACGCACCTCCTAGTTCACCTAGTTGAAGAGATTAGATTTCTCGGTCCCGTGTTTCTACACAATATGTTCCCCTTCAAGAGTTTAATGGGAGTCTTAAAGAAATATGTTCATAACCGTGCTAGGTCAGAAGGAAGCATCTCCAAGCGATATGGAACAGAGGAGGTCATTGAGTTTTGTATTGACTTTCTTCCTGACCTTAAGCCGATCGGTGTTCCAGAATCTTGGTATGATGGAAGGCTGACTGGAAAAGGCACACTAGGAAGGAAAGCAATGGTATGTAGGACGGGGATTCTTTCAGTAAAACACACTACACAGTTCTACACAATTCCACCTTGGATTATTCTACGCTCAGAAAACCCGGGGAAGCCTGACTCCTGGATTAAAGTGGAACACGAGGCCACTTTCGGTAGTTGGTTGTCGATACATCTCATGAATAACAACACTGTTGGAGATCAGATGTACTTGTTGGCACATTTAGCATCTTCGACTATATGTATTTTCCAAGGATACGCGATAAATGGTAATACATTTTATACGATTGTCCAAGATAAAAAGAGCACCAACCAAAACAGTGGTGTCCGCTTTGATGCAACAGATGGCAATGGGCAGAAGGACACATATTATGGATACATAGAGGAGATATGGGAACTTTTGTATGGACCTACTTTCAAGGTCCCTTTGTTTCGGTGCAAATGGGTCAAGATGACAGGAGGCAGGGTACATGTAGATGAAAAGTATGGCATGACAACAGTGGTTCTCAACAATCTTGCGTACATGGACGAACCATTCATCCTAGCCAACGATGTGTCTCAGGTTTTCTATGTGAAGGACATTTCTACGAAACCGAGAAAAATAAATCAGCAAAAGAATACATCATCCGATGAGACAAAGCGCCACATAGTTCTTTCATGGAAAAGAAACATCGTGGGAGTGGATGACAAGACATATATGTTGAAAGATTATAATAAGTTTCATGAAATCCCGCCCTTCAAAGTGAAAACTGACCCAAGCCTCCTGTTAGATAATGAAGATTCTCCATGGCTACGACGCAGAAGAAAACCACAACAGTAGATAGGGATGTTGGTGATCTATGTAATATATTAAACCTTTTATGTAATATCATATTGTGAATCATATTGTGAGTCAAACATTTTATCGAGATCCACATGCATGCAACATTGGTCATTTTGAAACTAATACATCTTGCTCAATCAAACTGGACGACGACTCCTAGTGCCCGAGCCGCGGTAGGTGAAAACCCAAAGATACGGAACCATCACACGAGCATAGCTCGGGTGAGATCCCTGAAGAATCTGCCAGGTATCGTCGACCCTGGTGTCGAACGCAACCATATAGCGACGGACGTGCTCATCCTCCTCCCTGACACGACGTCGTACCACCTCCTCATTGGCCGGCTCCCTCTGCACCCTTCCTAGACCAGGCGACCTCCACCAAAGAAGCTCCGGGTCGACGATGACACC
The DNA here is from genome assembly GCA_916181665.1 of Avena sativa. Taxonomy (NCBI): domain Eukaryota; kingdom Viridiplantae; phylum Streptophyta; class Magnoliopsida; order Poales; family Poaceae; genus Avena; species Avena sativa. Next base: position 21,426,650 of record OV702285.1, read on the forward strand.
CGGATTCCTCACCAAGCTACGCGTCCTGGAAGGTAGCACCATCCAGTTCCAGCCCGACGGAGCCCAGTCTCGGACATGCCCGGCGGAGCCTAGTACACCATCATTGCCGATGAGTCGACTACAAGGATGCGGGATGGGCATCCTAAAGTAGGCGACGAGGAATGTGTGTATGTGTGGGTGGCCATGACGGTCGACCTATAAATAGAGGGAAAGGGCAGGCAGGCTGGGTCGGATAGCCTATAAATAGAGGGAAAGACCTATAAATAGAGGGAAAGGGTTCATCTTTAGTCCCGGTTGGAGAAACCAACCGTGACTGAAGGGATTGCGGTAGGCTGGGCCAGGCAACACTAATGATAGGGGTGAGTGTCGACATTATGTCGTGCGGCTTGTACCTTGTCCCGGATGGTGTCGGCAACCGGGACTAAAGATGAACCTTTAGTCCCGGTTGGAGACACCAACCGGGACAAAACATGAGTCAGCACTAATAATAGGGGTGAGTGTCGACATTATGTCGTGAGTGTAGAGGTGAGTGTCGACATTATGTCGTGAGGGTCAGCACTAAAGATGAACCTTTAGTCCCGGTTGGAGACATTATGTTGTTTTCACTGCAAATTCGAGTTGAGTTTCCCCTTCACCTATAGCATGGTCAAGCTGTGCATCCTCATATTCCTTCACAACCTCATTCACCCCGACAATAGCATAGCCATCTGGAATCGGTCGGCAGTGGTAAGTTCCACTAGCTACAGGAGGTAAGGCATAGCCGACCGCCGCCTTAATGGATAAGCCCATTAATCTCACATGCAGCTCAGCGTGTTCGCTCTCCGTGATATCATCCACGGGGTATCGAGGACCTGCAATTTAAAGCATGCGTTGCACGTTCTCCGTGGAATCCATGCTACTTTTCCGCGCAGAGTCTGGGACACCGGCAGCTTCCAATGCAGGCTCTTCGTGCCGCTGAGATGGGCCGGTAGCTTGTTGGATATTTTGTGCATTCACTTGCGCCTGCAGCGCCACAAGTGCATGTTCTATCTGTGTTTTCTTTTCTGCCGTGCCATCTGTAAGAATCGCCCCACTCGGCAAACCCATCCTTCCACTTCATACCCCCTGTGCCTCGTGCAAGTCCAGGGTGTTCTTTTTTACCAATGGCGCGTGTCAGCTGGTCATTCTCTCTATCGAGATGGAAGGTCATGGCGGTTGTTACCTCGTATGTCGTGATGGGTTCAGTGACGGGTTTGGCAAGAATTGTTGGGAAGATACACAATCCCGTTTCTGGGTCCAACCTTGCCCTGATTCCGTAGAACCAAGTCTTTGCACGTAGGTCCTACCCCTGTGTCTGGGGTGTGATCCCTCTAGTGCGCAGGACCTTCTCAGCTTCCTCCCACTTAGGCCTCTGAGATATGTAGCCACATGACCCCGTCCTCTGGTGATATTCCTTCTTCTGGGCATTTAGTGTATTGGTTTCTGACCTCTTTGTAGCTATAGCACCTTCCTTGTACGCCACAAATTCGGGCCAGTGAGGTCTTATCTTCGCATAATATGTGTCTTCGAAATCTGGAGTCTCGCGAGTTTTGACAAATTTGTTCAATTTTGTCTTCCAGTTGCAGAAAGCGTCAGCCATCTTCTTTAGAGTCCACTCTTTGACCTTTTTCTTTATAATCGGTTTATTTTCATCCTCCTCTGGTGGTAGGGTGAAATTTACCAACAGCGAAGTCCGAAGCGTCTCTTTGGATCTTTCATCGACAAAGGTACCATCGCCCTTCTTTGGCTTATTCCAATATTCAATTATGATCGAGATTTGGTCCCTAACAAGAACTCCAGCCTGACGTATAAATTTGTCTGCGGCCTTCTTGGGCTCCATCGGCCTGCCATCAACACGGACTGCTTCGATCGTGAACTTTGCACGATCTTTCAATCGATGGCTCGCGCCTCGCTTGCTCTTTTTCGTAGAAGAAGATTGTTGCTGGCTGGTCGATCCGGAGGGCTAAAAGAAGAAATAAGCGTTAATTAATACATGTACATATATATACAAATCAATCGGTGCAAGTCAGCAGAGGCTTAATCCATGCATATACCTCGACGGACTTTGTAATCACTAAAGTGCGTTCACCGGAGTCGTCATCTTCTCCATGACTACTTGAGCTGTCATCTTGTCCCTCCAAGTTCAGATATTGTGAGGTGTCCTCGTGGATCATGTTCTCCATTATTTCTTCCTCTTCAAGGTTTCTACTGAGTGGATCCATAGTTTCTAAAACAATAATATTATTTAGAGTAAGAGAGTAAACATTCAAGTGGACTTGGATTCATACACAAATATACATATTATTCATACAAAAATACACAAATAAATACACAAATGAAATTAAAACCCTAAGCATGCTTGATCATTTTAAACGAGGTTCGAGGGGTCCAAAACCTAATTCAGAGAAATCCCGGATGCATATGAGAGGGTTCATTATGTTCTTCTAATTAAACTTGTCATGTAAGTTGATTAACAATGCATGATTATAGCTTAAATAGATAGTTCTTATTTTTCTGAACATTTTGATATATTATTTGTATTTTTCTAACTTATAAATAATTAGTTATTGAATTTAGAAGATTTAAACATTTTCTAGAATTATTAAACCACTCATTACCTAAGCCTGACGTCAGCACACCCTGACCCTAACCCTTTTCTCACCAAAATAGGGGCTAGCCACAGTGGTTGATGCGTGGGACCGGGGCCACGTCACAGCCACACAGGCGCCACGCGGGCTCGCCGGAGGGGCTGCAGACGGTGGCGGCTGGCGGCGCTGGAGAGCGACCTAGGACGCGTGAGCAAGCGCGTTCGACTCAGCGCGATGTGGCCTACCTAAAACGGGTGGAGCCGCTACCTAGGGGTCACCGGAGCGACGACAACGATGATGGCCAGCGGCGGCGCTTGCAGAGCAGTGAGGAAACAACAGCTCCGAGCGAGAGGGAGCGAGCAGAGGGGTGGGTGAGCACCATGGGATCACCGTGGGTCTACCAGAGGGGTCCACGAGGCCGGGCGGGATCGAAAACGGCGACGATGGCGACGGTGGTGGTCGTCGGGCTCGAAGAAGAAGCGGTGTTGGGGGGTCGATTGCGGATGCCCCGTGTCGATTCCTTGGACGCGGAAGAAGAGCACAATGAGGCAGCGGCAACGACGTGGGTGGGCACGACGACGACAGTGGCGTGGGTGGGCGCGGCGGCGACGGCTCCTCTCTCTGTGCTCCTCTGCTCCTCGATCTGGCTGGGGGAAGAGGAAGAGGAGGTGCATGCGTTATAACCCCCCCTTAACACCGGTTCCAGCCACGAACCGGTGTTAAAGGGGGGGGGGAATTCATTTCACGCGCGCACTCCCCCTTTAACACCGGTTCCAGCCACGAACCGGTCTTAAGGGGGGAGGGATTCGTTTCGCGTGCGCACCCCCCCTTTAACACCGGTTTTAGCCACGAACGAGTGTTAAAGGGGGGGGGGGGTGGGAGATTTTCGTTTCGCGCGCACCCCCCTTTAACACCGGTTCGTGGCTGGAACCGGTGTTAAAGGGGGGCATTTATTTCGTACATTAAAGGGGGCATTTTTTATTCAAAAAACAGGATAAATTTTAGGAAATTCATATATTTTTCATTTAAACTTAGAAAAATATGAATAATATATCATAATTTTCAGAAAAATAAGATCTATCCATTCATATAAAAACATTTTATAGTTATTGTAGATGAAAATTTTAAAAATGATTAAAACACTTACATATGAATTTTGATTATTCAATTAAGACAAAAATAAAATAGTCAAACCCTAAAACTTTGAACTTAAGAAATATTAAGCATCTGAAAAGGAATCTAACCCTATTTTATTAGAGAAAATAATATTTTATTTTGTATTAACATTTTTGAATTGTTTGGATATTTAAATTTAGCATCTTTTGTATACTTTGGAATCTAACAAAACTTTCAAGATGAAAATTGTTTGCATTTGAATAATTAATTCTAAAACATTTTTTGTTTTTAAAAAATAAAATTCTAACTATTCAAACTAGTAACAAACGGGAAGAAAATTTTATTACGATAGAACTGGAATTAAAGTACATAACGCAACTAACAAAGCACGGCTGAAATTTAAGATACATAGAAGAACTGAAAATTAAGATACATGGCAAGATTAAGTCACAATCGGCCGAACTTGTTTTGAAATGTTGGAGTGATTCAGTCATGCTCCTTCTACACCTGTAATACTCGCCACTGTAGTCGTCGTACTCGTCGCGGCCGTCGTCGCTGTCGTCGGGGTCGCCGTAGTTGAACCTTGAAGGCTGAGTACGCGTGGGCTGGACTTGAGGGTAGCGCAGATGGGGGTTAGAGTCGGCGACCGTGTCGTAGGCCATGACGCTCTAGAGAATACGACCGCGCCACCACAGCCGACGGCCGGCCTCATTGAAGTTCGGAGGAGGTGGGCCGTCCTCCTCGTTCTTGGCAAGCGCCCTCTCACGCCGATCCCCGAAGAAGGCTACCCAAGTCGGGATACCAGTTGGGATTCCTCCGCTGCTCCGGCGTGAGCTCTAAGTAGTAGTGGTTCGTGATGTCCATCCGGCGCGCCACACCTAGAGGGACATGAGGAACCGACACGCCTCCAGCGCTTAGCATCCAGCCGACGGGGACGCAGTAGCCCGACGGGCAGGGGTAGTTCGAGGCGCAAAGCGCCTCCACCTCCCTAGGGGTTAGTGGTACAGTGGAAGCCATGGAAAAGAGTGATGAGGTTGCATATATGAGTCTAGAGATGTGCAATGACAATGGAGACCAACCCTACATATATATAGTGAGAAATGGCAGGAAGATAATTGGAGGGAAGAACTGGCGAGAAAAAATGGCGGGAAGAAAAATGGCGGGAAGAAATAGCGGGAAGAAAAATGGCTCATTTAATACATATAGTGTCAACAGAAGAAATATGACATTGATTTCCATGTTGAGATACATATGTGTGCCAAAAATGGTTCAATGAATACATATAGTCAGTCTTATGATCGCGTCGGCCATAACCATGGAGTATCAGCACCGTTTAACAGGATGGTTGGGTCAGTCTTCAATTTAAAGGGCAGAATTTTATCAAACTTATTATAATCTTATGACATGTCTGTCTTGTACTCCACTCTCACGATGTTTCTTTTCCCTGAAAGAACTATGTGACGCTTTGGCTCATCGTGTGATGTATCTATTTGCTTATTTTTTTTCTTTTTTTTCGGTTTGGTAGACATGTCCTTCACATAGAAAACCTGAGCCACATCATTGGCTAAGACGAATGGTTCGTCTAAGTTCTTGTCTACCTTCATAAGATTGTTGAGATCCACTGTTGTCATTCCGTACTTCTTGTCTACCTCAACCCCTCCTCCTGTTAGCTTGACCCATTTGCACCAAAACAAGGGGACCTTAAAATTAGGTCCATAGTCAAGTTCCCATATCTCCTCTATGAACCCATAATACATGGTCTTTTGCCCATTGTCTTCTGCTACGTCGAAGAGGACACCACTGTTTTGGTTGGTGCTCTTTTTATCTTGGCCTATCGTGTAAAATGTATTCCCATTTATCTCGTACCCTTGGAAAGTACATACAGTCGAAGATGGTGTCTTGGCCAACAAGTACAGCTGATCTCCAACAGTGGTGTTATTCGTGAGAAGTCTTTGCAGCCAGCCGCCAAAACTCGCCATGTGTTCACTTATAATCCATTCATCAGACTGTCCCGGGTGTTTGAGGCGTATAAAATTCTTGTATTCATTGATATACGGGGCAACTAAGATAGATCTTTGTAAAACCGTGTAGTGTGCTTGATTGAGAGAATGCTCATCCCTACATATTATTGCTTTACATCCTAGGGTGCCTTTTCCATGAAGTCTCCCCTCATGTCGTGATTCTGGAACACCAATCACCTTAAGGTAAGGAATAAAGTCAACACATAACTCAATGACCTCCTCTGTTACATAGCCCTTGGAGATGCTTCCTTCTGGCCTAGCACGGTTATGAACATATTTCTTTAAGACTCCCATGTACCTCTCAAAGGGTAACATATTGTGTAGAAATACAGGACCGAGAATGGCAATCTCTTCTACTAGGTGAACCAGGAGATGCGTCATAATATTGAAGAAGGATGGTGGGAACACCAACTCGAAGCTGACAAGACATTGGGCCACATCTGTTTGTAACCCTGGTAGGCTTTCTAGATCGATTACCTTCTGAGATATTGCATTGAGGAATGCACATAGCTTCACAATGGGTACTCAAACATTTTCAGGTAGAATCCCCCTCAATGCAGTCGGAAGCAATTGCGTCATAATCCATTTATATTCGACGAGAAGCCAGACGGGACCTTGATACTGCTCAGGCATTCAAAAACAATTTCCTTCTCTGCTTTGGTAAGAGCGTAGCTGGCAGGAGTTAAGTGGCGTCCTTTACCCTTCTCGTTCTCAGGATGCATAGGCTCTTCAGGGTCTTTCATACGTTGTTGGTCCTGCCGTGCTTCCGGTGTATCTTTTGTCTTCCCATACACTCCCAGGAAGCCTAGGAATTTCCAATAGGGTAGGTCCCAAAATATAGATTGCTTCTTCCACATGGGCGCGTGTCTGACATCATCATTCGGAACAGATAGACTGCCAGGACCTTTTCGAAAGATTACTTCTAGGTCCTTGACCATACCAAATACCTCCTCACCGGTACGGAGGACAGGCTTCCTCCGGGGTTCTGCCAGACGTTTGAAATGCATTCCTTTCTTTCTTACGGGATGCAGGTTCGGAAGAAATTGACGATACCCTAGGTACACAACCTTCTTACATTTATCCAAATATACAATTTCAGTCTCATCTAAACAGTGCGTGCATGCTTTGAATCCCTTGTTTATTTGCCCTGAAATGTTACTAAGAGTAGGCCAATAATTGATGGTTACGAAAAGCAACACTCGTAGGTCAAAGGGCTCCCCTTTGTGCTCATCCCACATACGTACACTTGGTTTGGCCCACAACTATAAAAAGTTCTTCAACTAATGGCCTTAGGTACACATCAATTTCGTTGCCGGGTTGCCTCGGGCCTTGGATGAGCACTGGCATCATAATGAACTTCCTCTTTATGCACAACCAAGGAGGAAGGTTATAAATACATAGAGTCACATGCCAAGTGCTGTGACTGCAACTCTGCTCACCAAAAGGATTTGTGCCATCTGTACTTAGACCAAACCTTAAGTTTCTTGTGTCACGTGCGAAGTCCCGGTACTCTCGCTCGACTTTTCTCCACTGTGACCCATCAGCGGGGTGTTTCAACATCGCGTCTTTCTTATGGTCTTCCATGTGCCATCGCAGCAACTTGGCATGCTCTTTATTTCTGAAGAGACGTTTTAACCATGGTATTATAGGAGCATACCACATAACATTGGCAGTAACCTTCTTCCTAGGGGCCTCGCCCTCAACATCGCCAGGGTCGTCTCGTCTGATCTTATACCGCAGTGAAGTGCATACAGGGCATGCATCCAAATTCTCGTACTTCTCACCGCGGTAGAGGATGCAGTCATTAATGCATGCATGTATCTTCTGCACGTCTAATCCTAGAGGGCAGACAACCTTCTTTGCTTGGTATGTATTGTCGGGCAATTCATTATTTCTTGAAAGCAGATTCTTCATTTTTACCAACAACTTTGAAAATGCGCTGTCAGTCACACCGTTCTCTGCCTTCTATTGCAGCAAATCCAGTGTGGTACCTAGATTTTTGTGGCCATCTTCGCAAGTTGGGTACAACAATGTTTTGTGATCCTTTAACATCTGCTCTAGCTTCTCCTTCTCCTTTTCAGCTTCACATTCTTCCTTTGCATCAGTAATGGCCCGACCAAGATCGTCATCAGCGGGCCCATCTGCTGCCTCTTGATCTTCATTATCTACCCCCGTTGCAGTATTATCGTATTCAGGATACATATTATGATAGTTGTCATCATCCTCTTCTTCTTCGTTGTCTTCCATCACAACCCATCTTTCTCCGTGCTTGGTCCAACAATTACAGCTGGGCATGAAACCGGATCGAAGCAGGTGGGCGTGAATGGTTCTGGTATTTGAGTAGTCTTTCTTGTTCTGACAGTGAGCACACGGATATCACATAAAATCATTGTGACCACGGTTTGCATTAGCCACAACAATAAAATTTTGGAGGCCCGTAATGTATTCGGAAGTGCGTCGGTCACCGTACATCCATTGCCGGTTCATCTGCATTATATAGTATATCAAAAATTAATAGGGAGATGACCACTTATATAGTACATCAATGACACATGAAAGGATAAAGTTTCCGACCTCGACCGAGAAGGAAAGAGCAACGAGAAAACTTAATTCGAGCTCTCGGGCATTTCACCGAACACCTCTTGTGCATAGGAAAAAACACAAACTAGCACACCTCTCACCCTGTTGCTAAGCTCCAAAATGAGAGAGTGAAAAAATGAGAGAGAGGGGTGTGGGCTGCGGTGTGTTATATAGGCGCACCCCTTTAACACCGGTTCAAGCCACGAACCGATGTTAAAGGGAGGGCCTGCGCGGAGCGGTGATGTAGGGCCTTTAACACTGGTTCGTGACTCGAACCGGGTTAAAGGGGGTGCGCCTTTTTGCTTTCTGGACCACGCTGTAACGGGCGCCCCCTTTAACACCGGTTCGTAGAAAAACCGGTGTTAAAACCTATTTCGGACCTCAACCAAAGGCCTCATTTCCACTAGTGTCTAGAGTATCCCTCGTACCAACCAATGCCATACATCTCATCACACGACATTGTTAGCATATCAGACAAGTGTCCTGACCCACTAATGCTTTAATCGTCATGTTTGGTATAATATGCATAATCTAATCGTATATCTAGGCACCAAATTCAGCAAACTTTTTTTGGAATAACTTTTAGAGGGGAATAACTTTTGGACTGAACTCCTAAAATTTTATTTTATTTTCAAACAATTGACTACACTTCATCTAGGTCCTAACTGCGAGATCTTGATTTTCTGTCGGCGGCCCCCGACGTCGAAGGCCGACGGGCCTAAGAATAAACTATGCATCCTCCGCTCTGATCAAGTGGACAACGTTGTGTAGTCTCCTCTGCTCTGCACTCCATGATGACTAGTCATCCTGTGTGTGCAAGTACAATATCAATCACACTGGGTTAATTGACCCACGTCGAGTAAATTAACGATTTTTAAAGCAATACTCCAAGAGACGAAGCATAACTTGCTAAGGTTCATAAAGAAAAGAAGCAACATTACAAAAAGAGAATATTGTTTCCCTACAACTACGGGTGAGAGTGTTATACTTGCACATTCATTTTTGTAATTGATGAGATACTGACTTATATATAAACATGCATAGCTTCCACTGGATTCTGCTAACCATTAAAGTTGACGCTGGAATAATTGAAATCAAAGAGTCACTAAGGAAAGACGAATCAGAGTACACAATCGTTAAAGATGCGCTCGAGAGGTAATTTCATCCATTATCACAGTATATCGGTCTCTTCGTTCACTGTCGCTCTAAAGATATCAAGTAACTAATAACTTATTTATTCTTTATTTTTTGTCGGGCAGGATTTGGCAATATTTCACCAAGAGTACGGTTGTTGAAAATGAGCTCAGTTTTCGTCGGGTCGAGGTAAGCAGTATGAGCTTGGTCCGTGCATCTCTTCAATTCTACTTTCAATACCATTATATCATGCTTCATTATTATTTTATTGAATTCTATTTTCGTAAAGTGCGAGAGGCAGCCAACAGGGAGTAATTTGTGTCAATACTTCGTGTGCGAGTTCATTCGCTCTGAGGTTAGTGAGCGGGATGGAGCGACATTTTTAGATGTACGTGAGAAATATATTCACAATTTGAATTTATACCATCAATTGTGGTGAGTGTGATTCATAATATTTGTTTTGACGATTGATATTCATATTGATCTCCTTCTTTTATTTATTATAGTTGGAAAGATTGCGGGAGAATCTACAACCAAAGGAGCGCTTGGTAGCAATTCAAGGGGAATTGGCGGAATTTTTGGTTGACCATACAATAGACCCAAATGGAAAATTCCATACAAGGGATACTAGTGATTTAATGATCTCCGCATGTAATCGAATAGACGGGTTGTGATCTCTATATAATCAAATTGTATATATATATATGTGCAATCGAATTGTATCTATATAACCATAACGATGTTCTGTGTAATGGGATTCTTCGTTGCATGTAACTTACGCCAAAACTCTCCCTCCTCAACCGATCCTCCTACTATGGCAGACCCTCCTCCCCCACCCCCCAAAAAAATCCTGCCGCGGAATGCAAAACATATTCTACCACGACAGAAATCACCCTCAAAATTGTGCCGCGGCAGAAACCGGCATCGGCTGCCACGGAAGAGAACGGCTAGTCCCGGCTCGTACTACGAACCGGGACTAAAGGTCCTCCACCCCTGCTGTCCTGCGTGGCCACGTGTAGAGACTCTAGTCCCGGTTTATAACGGACCCGGGACTAAAGGTTGGGACCTCTAGTCCCGATTCCGTGGTCCCGGTTGCAACACCGGGACTATAGCGTGTATGGAACCGGGACTAGAGGCCCGTTTTCCACTAGTGAGAACTCTCTATTAAAGTTTTAATTCCACATGTGGATGTAATAACATATACAAATATCACACATGGTCAACACTATGGTGTCTCCATGAATAAATTATTATCATACAACTTTTAAATAAATTACAGTTAAACCTACTTCTCATAGGAAAAACATAAGGAGTCGTTTTTTCGAGAGATGTACATACTAATATCAAGAAGATACAAACAACACCAGTAGCTCAATATATCACGACAATTCGAGACATTAAGAATGCATCCACGAATCTTGAGATGATTAAAAATGCTCAAGGCACATGTTTCATTTATTATCAAAGCACTTAAGATGATTAATAATTCATATTACTTTAAATTGCATAATATGAGCTATGAATTTATTTCTCATACGCTTTCGTTATATTGAAGATGATGCCCTCGTATTTGCGAGGGTCGTCTTGCTAGTTATTTATAATAGTAAAATCCGTCAGCATCCTAGTCTATCTATTATATACTAAAAGCAATATAAGGTTGTTTTTCAAGGCACCGGGTTGATCCACATCATCTAAATTATATAGACAGTTAGATGGCTAATATACGGCTGTGATTTAACAAGAGACTAGATATATAGTTACGTAACGTTTTAACATGTACCGTGGATCAACAAGTCCAACTAGCTAGACGTTTGGTCCGTTGACACGTAAAAGGAAAAGAACCCGTCCACAACACGAACCAACTGTAGATCCCAAAATAAAACCACGCCATGTAGATCATGGTTCAAGGAACTGGACATACGTGTTGTCTATGGACACTTTAAAAGAATATAAACGCCATGTGCATAAGACGCGTCATGGTTTGTCTCAGTGTCCATAAAATACATATTAGACTACTTAGGAACACATGACATTAGAAATCTTATTACTGGACTATAAGTTGTAAATATCATTCTAGATTATAAATTGTAATGTTTATTTATCACAAATAATAAAGGGTGAACTTATCTATCACATGTAATGAAAATAAATATAATCAAGTGATTATACGCACCCGTTTCATACATCATGGGCCGAGTAAATCATGAAGTCCATGTACATATAAGGAGACGTGTGGTTCAAAGACAGTGTCAACAAAAAAACATGGACATAACATGGACGGGTAGGTGTCCATGTCTCTACTAGGACGTGGTATGTAGAACTCGTACAATAATTTAAACTAAAAATAATAACTTTTCATCCTAGAAACTTAATTGTCCTAAACCACGGCCCTGGGCCTCAAGTCGTGTACTTCAATTCAGCTCTCAACGCCTGATAGAAAGTTAAAAGAAACCATAGAGCTCAAATTATTTTTTGACGACACCGACTAAAATTTTTACAACAAAAATGTAAAATTGGAAGTACATTTGAATACTTAAGTCCTTGGAAATTGAACGTTAACAAAAACAAATCAGTACCATCCGAAAATGTTTTCTCTTAGAGTAAGCGTGTGCTATCTAATCGAACAAAAAAAAGCATCAAGTAGGGTCCTAATTATTATTTGGTCAACAAATAATGTCGTTGATATACACACCATCCATACCAGCTGCAATTGATGGATACATATGTTGAACCAGACTATAAATTGTAATGTTGTTCATTTATACGAAACAATGAAGTGTGAGTTTATTTCCTACATGAAACAAAAATATATAATAATCAAGTGATTAAATGAATATGTTCCATACATCATGAGCTGAGTAAATCATGAAGTCCGTGTGCACATAAGGAGATGTGTGGTTTAAGGACAGTTTCAGCAAAAAAAAACATGGACATTACATGGACCGGTATGTGTCCATGTCTCCAGTAGGACGTGGTACGTAAAAATCATACAAAATATTAAACTAAAAGTTTAGTTTTCGTCCTAGAAACTTAATTGTCCTAAACCATGAAACCTTTGCCTCAAGAAACTAAATTAAATTATTTTTAGATGACACTATCTTAATTTTTGAAAGAAAGGATGCAAAATTGGAATTATAATTTGAATATTTTAGTCCTTACAAAATGAAATGTTTCCAAAAAATAAATCAGAACCATCCGATCTTTTCATATTTCTTAGATTAAATGTGTGTTATCTAATTGAACAAAAAAGCATCAAGTGTTGTCCGGTGGGTTTAATTATTTTCTCAACAAACAACATTAATGCCTTTGATATGCACACCATTCATACCTTCCGCAATCAATGGATACATATGTTTAATTATGTATTCTTTGCCCAAGATACAACTTCTCATTTGAGTATTGATTGTGGGGTACATGAGAAATAATGGATGAAATTTCAAATCTTTAAGTAAAACATGTTGATTACTTCAAATTTTGTTGGTTGCTGTGATAATATGAACTTTATGCAAGTTGCCTAAAACAAGAAAGTAGGATGAAACATGTGGAACTGCTAACATAACCTTATGGGTAGTAGTTCAATGATGAACTATATTTGAGTATTTAAAATTGGATTGTTGAGACTGATGGAACCATCATCCATATTTTTGTAGCACAAGTTCGTGTCAACCAAAAGGAGAGAACGAGGGAAAAACGTCTAGGCAGGTGGAGGCTGAATGATCAATAGTTAGCCATGTGCTTGCACAATGAAACTACAATACCACTAGGCAAGTATAAATAGCAAAAAATAATGTTTTTAAGATGATTTCTCAATAATATTTTCTATTATGTACTCACAACTCGAACCTGATTCCTTTCACATTCAAAAAATGTAAAAAAAATGTGAAATTCTAATTTTCGGGAAAACATAAGAATTACAAATTCATTGTTAATAGAAACCCGTTCATCATATTGGCATAACAAGCCAATACTACATAAACAGATTCACTAGCTTGCAGAGTGAACTTATTCAATGTATTTATCTAATGCCTTGTAGAAGCAACACATGTGGTCATTAACAAGTTATTTTTGGGAATGTCATAACAAGCATCCACGCACAAATATAAAAGATGTTCTCAACACAACTGACATTTTATTTAGCATATTTTGAGTTGGTGTTAGATCTGATCATTTTCTAACAAATAATATAAATACACACATTTGCTTATTAGTTATTATTATTAGAAGACATACTATAGATAGTGCCCTCGCATTTGCGAGGGCCACCTTGCTAGTTATATACTAAAAGCAATATAAGAGTGTGTTTTGAAGCATCACGTTTGATCCACATCAGCTCAATTTATTTTGAGAGTTAGATCCAAAATTTGTGGCTAGGATCTATTATATACTAAAAGTAATATAAGGGTATTTTTCGAGTCACCACATATGCTTATAAAATATACTATGTTGATCTGTATATTAACGGTTAAGATTAAAAGATAAAGCGTGTTACGTGAAATATTAAACATATACGTATAGGTACGTGACACGTAAATTCAAAGGAAAACGGAAGATTTCATATATGTACAAGTAACTTCCGGCCGGCCGGCCTGCCAACCGTGGAGCCTTATAATTTTTTTTCCTTCGATTTGCATTTACGTCTACAAGATGTGTGTAGCTCATGGACTCTTTCCAAAAACAAATAGAAATATATACCGATGCAGTCAATATCATTATATAAAAAGATGGAATCAATATTCAGTACGATCGGACGGAAGTAGAAAATGAAAATTCTATTTTAATCATGTTCAGCTGAAAACATGCACCTCTAAATATGTACAGAAAGTTAATTGCAATACCACATGGTAGGAAGAACAGCAGGGTCGCTCCATCGAGGGAGCTCTCTCTTAGTCTCGCTGTAAGGATACATCATCGCATCTGGGATGGTTCTCCAAAATGTGCATAAAATTTTTGTAGAAGAAAAACTCTACAGTTATGTATGAATAATTATGGCCTTGCAACGTCTAAGAATAATATAAAATAAATATCTAACCTCGAAATGGATATTTTATTTTGGTTAAGCATATGGTTTAGTACGTCAAATGAAAGTAAAAAACAAAAGTTCCTTTTTAACCATGTTCAGCTAGAAACATACACCTATAAATATGTTCGACAAATTATGTACAATGCGGCGTGATAGACAGAACGCATGATCGCTCCATGGAGGACACTCTCCCTTGGTCGCTCCAAGGATACGTCATCTCATCTCCAATGGTTCTCCAAGATGTTCATTAAAATTTTATATAAAAGAAAAACTTGGCAGTCATATATAATTAATTACGCCCTTGCAACTTTTAAGAATAATAAAATAAATATCTAACCTCCAAATGGATATTCTATTTTGGTTAAGCATATGGCTCATATGGTCAGGTACTCAAAAAAATCAGAATCTACATAAACATCAAGGAACTTTGCCATGTCGATTATAATTATTAGTTAGGCAACCAGCAATGTATATTTGGTATGCAAAATGTAAAAAAATTATGTGTGGCTGATAGACATAACTAATCAGAGCCCGTCGGCGCTCGATAGACACACATATTGACCCTTTAATTTTTTGCCCCAATTATATATTGTGTAGTCGAGTCACGACATAGTCACGGAAGCATTATTTGAGGAGTAATTAAGTCAAGAGCAATGCTCAAATACTGAAAACTTGAAGTCGAATGGCGATCCATTAGTTAATCATTCGGAATTCTTATTAATAAAAATTTATTCAAGGATAGGGTGTGCATGTGTAACATTGCCTTACAAGGAAGATATGTTGGAACCAGAACATGAACTAGACTAGAGTATTCTAAGTCGATTTTGGCACAATGACACGATTAAAGCATTTGGCAAAAAATATGTCAAATGGAAGAGATATATCAAGTACGACGTGCATGGAGGAGGAGGCTCATTGTTTAGTAATTAGGGATGAACTTCCACAGTGAAGGTCGGTGATACATTTAAGGACATGTCAATAAGAAATCAATGTTGTTGTCATGATGACTTACTAATAAGATTTCCTATTATATATCCACAACAAAGACATGTACATTTCCTTCTTCAAAATAATATAAAAATATTTTAAAACTTTAATTGTTTATATTTTACCTATCTACTTTGTTTGGTCATAGGATTATAGGATTATGACCAGGAAGTTGATGGAAGACAATATAAATAAAGGACAACTATCCTAGAGTACGAATTCTTGGAAAAATATTATTGCCTATTACTTCATTTGTCTTTCCAAGGACTGAATGAACACATTTTGTTGTCAACTTTCATGGTTTATGATCATTTAAATTTTAATAGGATATCTCATTACAATGATGTATACTAACTAAGTAAGCCCATATAGCAATAATCATCTTATACCTCCGTCCGAAGGCTTAAGGCCTATAACTTATTTCAAAAGTCAAACTAACTAAAGTTTGACCAAGTTTTTAGAGAAAAATATTAATATTTATAATACGTAATCCATATCCTTTCATATATCATGAAACATATTTTCACATGGTATCTATATAATATAATAGTTTTTGATAGTTTTTTTCTAAAAGTTTGGTCAAACTTTACATGGCTTAACTTTTTAAAAAAGTTATAGACCTTAAGCCTTGGGATGAAGGGAGTATACATGAAAGGATAATTACATAATATCATGATCTTAAAGACATGACTAGAGAGTAGGGATACTAGGGAGAGAGTTAAACAAAACAATTGATAATATCTCCATTTTGAAACGGAAAATATTGTACAATCATGTAGTCAAACTTTGTTTATTGGAGTATGAATATATACTTAAAGTGTGCCAAATATCATGGTTGAGAATATTTTTTATTTTTTCTGGACTACATATTCAGAATTTCAAAGTCTAAGAGGTCACATGTTTCTCAAAAGGTGGGAGCCTACCACATATTCAAGAACATATATAGAAAGTAAAAAAGGTAGATCTGTAAAAAGTAGAACAACAATTACTCCCTCCATTTCTAAATGTAAGGTGTATAGTTTTGGCATAAAAATTAAAGAACGCATACGGAGAGATAATTACACAAGTTTTTGGCAAGATTACTCTGACTTATTAGTGTGAGAAAATATAGGTGTTTGTATGGGATAAAAATATATAATCGAGACTCCAATTTTTTTTGTCTAAACGAGGGGTGCAACACAGTACACCAGATATTCATTTTTTTTTCAAAAAACAAATACACATTATATCTAGAAATAGAGGAAGTATTATTTACATGACATACATATTAACTAGGATACAATTTATATTGCATCAATAATTGTGTACTTATCTCAACCTACGTGCCTAATATCTGGTAGGAATGACACATATGACCATCAATTTGAACTTTTTCGAAAAGGGCATGCAAATTGTTGGCTCTGAAATGAAAAGTTATTCCCAAAATATATTGTTTTTTTTACCATAATATATTCTGTTGGTTAGATATTTGTATTACTATTTGATATTTATAATATCAAATACACATAAAATCATTGGTTTATTTTTGGTCATTTAGGCGCACAAAATATAATGCCCTCGCATTTTGCGAGGGCCATCTTGCTAGTTTATCTAAAGAGTAATAGTCACGTAACTATATACATAGTCCAGCGTGGCATTGATCTGACATGCTATATGGTTGTACAAGATAAATACTGAAAAGTGAAACGTACACGATTTTAAACAGACAACATGTCTTCATAGGACTCTAGCTGCAACCGTGCAAATTAACATGTTGTTTGCCCTTTCCCTACACGTTATTTCAGGAACATCTCAACGAGAGATCCAAAAAAACACGTACTGACATGTCGAGAATTGCATGCGGAGAATTGCTTGATACAAAGTTTGACAATCAGACTAATTCACAAACCGATCTTAGTTTTTTCTGTGCAACCGTCAGTGTTGTATCAAACAAATAACTATGGAGTTGAATCTTAGTACGAACAAAAACATAGGAAATAATGCGATATACCACAATTACATTTATTAATATATAATTTATGATAATTGGGTTTTACACCCATCCGTGTCCTAGAGATTTTATTTTCAAGAAGGCCTAGAGATTTGTTATTTTGTATGTGTCATAAATTTCACTGCATATCTCACGGCCAAGTGCGGGCATTTTTGTTCTTCTTAATGGTAGTATTAAATAGACACGAACAAGTTCAGTACATGCAGAGAGAAGACAGTGCTAGCATTTCATGGTCAAATCTTGAAGAGTCTATCTGACAGAACAAGTTGATTTGTGTGATGTAGGCCTTGTAAAAAACAAAAATAATCATACTCTTCTGAAATTTAGGGTTCCTATAGGTAATTTTTTTAGGATTATACCTGAAGATATTAAGTCCGATCAAGGCAGTAGAGGGTAGTAAATGTCATGTAGGTATTTATGGTTTGATATCACCATTTTACATTTAATATTGAAATGGTTGGTTCAAATTAGTGTCCCATATGTACAACTATTTGTTAAGAATTTACACTCGATGAGAAAGAGGACAACAAAAGGTTGTTATATCTTCATGACTATTCCTCTAGATTTTAGCTTGGTTTCTTGGAAAGATATGACACCACAGTACAATGCTAAACATTAAATGAATTGTAATATTCTAACCCAATTATACAAGAAATAACATATTTATTATGTAGGGCTCTAGAACAACAAAACTACCGAGCTATCATAGAGTTTATGAAAATTGACTAGAATTTTAATGTTAATTTCTAACTAATCTATGCGCATAACTAATCCATCGATGGAACTTGTGAGCCTATGAGCATAAAATTCATATTGGCCGTAAATTTTCAACACAATATTTGCGGTTAGTTTCCAACTTTAAATATATTAAGTAGCCATGTAGAAGGTTTACGGTTTAGGGCATGGATGGAAAAAAATAACCACCAATATATTTACATAAATGATAAAGCGATTCGACATGCACTCTTTTGTTTCAATGCCTGGTTTATAATCCCTCAAGATTTAAGATGACATCATATCTACGGTTCTAATAGAGGATCGTGAACCCTCTGGTTTATTCCCTCAAGATTATTTATATACCTTTTTAAATCGTGTGAATCCATATTTTGCTCGGAGTCTTGCAGTACTAATAGAGGAGTGTTGATTACCAAGTAGGGCATAACTTGGTAGTTTGATATTGGGATTGTGAAAATGCCATGCGGGCATAAGACATCATTTTCGCTGGTTAATTAAGGTACAATTATTCAATTTTACATGAAACAATTACTCATGTAACGATATATAAATACTTGATTGAACAATCAAACATATACCAAGGAAAGCGATAGCAAAAATGGATAAAAATATGGCTTTCTTGGTTTTAGTGTAGACCTTGACCTAGATAAAATAGTATTCCATTAAAATAAAAATAATTTCGTTAATTTAAGAATTACAAAATTCATGATCATGATTTTCAATTTTAAGAACATATTAAACAATAGTCAAAGTTGCATCTTATAGGTAATAGATGTGTCTAGAACATTAAAATATTCCAACGTCCATAGAGGGCATCAAGTATTTTAGCACATAGGGAATATATTACTATGAAATCGATTTGGAAAACAAAAATTGAAAATATGCACCATATGTTTCACTATATATAAATTATTTTTCATAAAAATATTGATCTCTTGAACCTTATCATCAGTAGGAAAGAACTAATATGTCTTCGTAATTTTCTGGGTCATCATCTTAGCATTAATCAATAGCTTGGTATTATAATAGACTATGCTTAATAGATCTTTGTCCCTATACATAAGCATTGTCTAGAGATATCATAAATATTGTATCTAGACATCAACTTTGTCTTTATTAACTATAGACTGTTACATAATATTCATGGGAACTGTACTGGGTGTTTTAGTCATGCACTAATGGAACATCAAATGGAAATTAAATGTTAGACTAGAATGTGGATTTCGTTCTATGAAACAGTCTAATATCAGCACATAGAAATGTACATCGTTTAAATGAAATGTTGAAGTAATCATTCACCCACAGATTAAGTATGGCTAAATTACATTTCACGTGATAACTTTATTTACCATCAAATTTGTGATTACTAGAGCCATATTTATTCAAGTAGCACATATACATACATATATTTTCTACACAACTTTCTATATTTTAGTCACAATAAGTATTTATATAACTTAATGACTACAATTTGTAAATAGCCTTGTCATTTCGAGGGCCACTGTGCTAGTTGCCATTACAATATCGTAGTACCCAACCATATGGTACTAAGTCCTAACAGCGATGTATTAACTTACCGGAAAGGAAGAAGAAACGGGGAGCATGAACATGCGTACATCGATCCTCACCAACCTCACTTCGCTCAATTATTCATCACGATCCTATTAATTGGCCGATTAGACCAACTAGCCAGGCCGGTACTCACCATATTTTTGTCCAACAATGCAAAGCCAAGCAAGTAAACATGCAGATGGTCTTCAAAATGCTCTGCACCAACCACGCATCAGACAGCATTGGGCATCCCCATCTGCCTTAATTAGCATAGTTCATCCGTGCATGACCTATGTCCTTTTTGGCCACATGCTGATTTCCTTTTTTCCCCTAATTTATCTCAACGATCTTAACATAGCTTAATTGGATAATAACGTTGGCTGTCGGTGGCTCTATAGCTTAATGACGATGTTAGGTGCTGGTAGCTACACGCCACTAGCTAGGGTGGCTGTATCGTGATCTAGTTAAGTACTGGACCGTGATGCTACGTTTATCTCGAGCTCTATTCTGCATCGTCATGAGTCGTGAGTAGGTTAGTTGATTAATTGCAGTTTGTGGCCATGATTTTATACGAAGCACGTAGTTACAACTTACAAAGCGGTGAGAAATCTAAAAGAAACCCCCTTTCCCCTCCCGCGTCGCCCCTGCGCGGCGACCGGGAGGTCCCTGGTTCCCCACCGCCGGGCGTCCCACTCCTTCTCCCCCCTCCCTCGCCGCTGCAATGGGGTGCGGCCGGGCGAAGCCCGGTCCGTGCCGCCGGCGGCGAGGTCTCCTCGTCCTCTCGCGCGGTGGGGTGGCCGCGGGAACGCCCCCCCGGGCCGGAGCGGGCTTCTCCCGCCGGGAAGCTTGGCGGCGGCGTTCGGTGGTGGCCGGGCGACGGCGTGACGGGCGACGGTGGGGCGGTGCGTGCCGGGATCTGGAGCGGTGCGTCCTTGCTGAGGCTTCTCCCAGTGGCGGTCGGTCTGGCGCTTCCCGCGGGTGGCGGCGGCGGCTGTCTTCGTGCGGCGCGGCGACGAGCTCTGGTGGCGTGGCGGGGAGCCTGTGGCTCGGCACCATGGGGCCGTGGTGGCGGCGCGGGGGCGCCGGCAGGGTGGGCAGTGAGGGTTTGCCCTCAGGGAGCTTTGGCTGGCCCAGATCTGGGCCCTTTTGGGCCCGATCTGGGCCTGGGGCGGGCCTCTCGAGTTGCTGGCCCCCTCCGGAGGTGGGGCGGTGGTGTGGGGGCATGTAGGACGGTGGTGGCGGCTGCGGCTGCGCTGCACTAACATGGCGGCAAAGACTTTACGGGCCCTTGTTTGGGCCCGACCGGGCCCGAGACCTGGTGTGTCTCTGCTGCCGCGTCCGGATGGCAACCTCCATTGGTGGTGGAGGTTGATCTCCTCCGCGCTGCTGTGCCGCGGCCGCCATCCTATACCAACCAGATCTATCCCCACCTTGCAGGTCACGCTACGAACCTGGAACGGGGGTGCGAGTTCGGCTCAGTGGATGCCAGGGCGGCGGCCTCGGAAGGTGGACAGCTACGACTTCCCTCCGTCGGATGTGGCTCCGGGAGGTGAAGTGAGATCCCCATACCGGTGGCGGTTCGGCAGGCCCGGGGGAGTTCGGTGGCGTTGGTGCTGTCGCTTGGAGCCCGGGATTTGCCGTGGTGGCGGATCCCCCCGGTGGAAGGAGATGTAGGGCCTGGGACGGCGGTTGGCGTGTTCGGTGGCACCCTTGCTGCAATGTGGCGGTGGGACTTCACGAGCCTCCTCGGGCTCGGCTGGGCTAGAGAGCTTGGTTTGTACTGCTGCTACATCCGGCCAGCTACCACCTGCTGGTGGTGGAGGTAGTTCCCTCCCGCGTGCCGTTGACAGGCCGACCCTCGTCGAAGGCTCGGCTACCTCGACCTACTGGCTTCGCTTCGTGGCTCTCGGTGTGACGACCTCAAGACCGGGCTGGCGCGTGCTCGTGGGTGATGTGACTGGTGGAGCTTTACAAAGTGCTCGGGTGGGTGGTTCTGGAGGGGTCGGGAGAAATCCTTGTCTGTTGACACTGGCACGGTGACGCCCGAGGGTATCACCTTCCTTCTTGAAGGGTGTCGAGGGCTTCCCTCCCCCACCCCTCGCTGCGTACCGGGAGAAACCCTAGGTCCCGGCCGGACAACAGTGTCGTCGTTGTCACTCCCCTTCTTGGAAGTGTTGTTTTAGTACGCAGGCGCTTTAGACTGCCGGATGTGTGGTGGTACTTCTCTGGAGGGCGCACCGGTTGCGAGCTGTTTTCGTTTTCGGTTCACCGCCGTTCTCGGCTTTCTTTTTTTCTTTTTGAGTTTCGTGTTGGGCTTGGGGTCTCCCAACTCCTTGTATCGAGTGGTGTATCTTTCTTCGGGCGTTGTGCTGTCTGACCCAGCAGTTGTCTCACATGTGTGTTTTATTTATAAAGCGGGGTGAAAGCCTATTTCGAGAGACAACTCATGCTCCTCTATGGTTGGTGGCAGACATGTTTATTTCTGCAGGAATTAATCGAACTGTTTGATTCGCCAGTACACGCCACACACTTCCTTGCTAACGAATGGAACAAACATACGGCCTAGTCTAGAATATCCTGCGTACCAACCAATACTGTACATCTCATCACACAGTATTATCAGCATATATCAGACAAGTGTATCGAGGAGCATATATATCAGACAAGTGTCATGATCCACTAATGCTTTAATCGTCATGTTTGGTGTACGCATAATCTAATTTACTCCGTAGCTAGGCACCACGATCAACAAACATTTTTTTGGAATAACTTTTGTAGGGGAATAACTTTTGAACTGATCTCCTAACCTTTTTTATTTTCTTTTCAAACAATTGATCACTTCATCTCTAGGTCCTAATTGCGAGAGCTTGATTTTCTGCCGGTCCCTCCCGGCGGGGAAGGCCGACGGGCCTAACAATAAACTAGTTCTCCCATGATAAAACTATGCATGATCAAGTGGACGTTTTGGTAGTCTCCTCCGCTTTGCACTCCATCATGACTAGCATGTGCAAGTGCAGTATCGATCACACGCTCCGCGGCTAGCTATCCAAGACCACCCGCTCCCCTGCACGCCGGAATCTGTCTGAATTTCGGCAATATCCTGACTAGGCAAAACTTTAACTAGAGCTCGCACGTAACTCGTGCGTTGCCCAGTCCTTGGTACTGTAGGACCAGGGCAGCCGAACGGGCAAATGACCGTGCGAGCAAGCAAAAGTCAGTTGATATTTTAGCCCAAAGGGGTAGACGGAACAAAGCAGATTCCCCGTACGTCCGGCAAGGCTAGCTGAGCCCTGGCTGGCTGGCTGCTGCGTACAGTACCATTCTACTAGCTAGCTTGGGTAAGCATGGACCATGACACAAGTTGGTTACAACTTCATGGGTATGCGGCCTGCCTGCCTGTAGGTAGCTTTGGGCGCACGAATTGCATACAAGTCGGGGTGCTTGCCGTGCGGCACGATCTTGTCCCGGTCCAAGCTTTGCACACGAGGGAAAATCAGGGGAAGGATCATGGCAACTTTTTCCATATGCTATATGCGGTACCTGGATTAATTGACCCGTTACCTGCAGCAAGCAGGCAGGGCAACTAGCTAGACGGCGCGTGAGGACAGAACTGCCTGAGCGAGATGCCGCAACTCGCACTCTCAAGGGCGTACATACATGTTTCTGTGTGTGTCCATCGATGTGGAGAGGTCGAAAGAGTTTGTAGGCTCTGGAGCTTGCAGATCTCTCACTTGAGAACAAATATTACCAAATCGAGCTTGCCGGAGCTCCATCCATCCATCTCCCGTTTTAAGGCTTTGCGTGCGGAGCTCGACGTAATGATTCTTATGAGCAGCTAGCTAGCCGCCTCCTCCTCCAAGATCAGTTAATACATGGATGGGAACTTGTATGTTGGTGTAGGCGCTTGCGTGACAATGACACCGAGTAGTCGATCAGAAAAGCCAAAAAGAACCGGCCCTTTGTGAAGGCACCAGCAAGTTGATCTGATGATGATGATGATATGAAAGCTAACTTCGGTTTATCGGGCACAGCATTCTGCCCCGAGAAATAAAAATCAACACCGGTATATATGCTTCTCAATGGCATGCATGAAACACGAGATTCAACGCCAGAATACTACTCCCTCCGTTTAGAAATATAAGACGTTTTAGATTTGTGAAAGAGATGTATCTAGACACATTTTTAGTGTCTAGATTCATTTAAACCTATATATTAAAAGTTGTCTAGATACATCTCCTTCACGAACCTAAAACATCTTATATTTTTATTTTTAAACAGAGGGAGTAGTTCTTAGAAAATAATAATCGCATCCAATTTGCGAGGGCTTTGTACTAGTACTTCGTTTCATGCTCGAGCGTGAAACCCTAGGCTGTTTTGTGTACAATCTAAATAATTAATTTGGGACCAAAGGACGTGACAAAACCACATGCATGGGAAGCACCGATCATTGGCACAATCAGCCCAATCGGCATTCTGTAAAACACTCTGCAAGCTGAATCAGGACTGACAAAATTCTCGCACCAATGACAACAATTGCCTTGAAATATCGCATGATCCTTTTGATAGCTTCCCAGTGTACATCTATCAGTTTACACGGATAAATTATGCAAATTATGCATGTTAATTTGGGAAGCTTCCCAATGTGCTCCGGCGGTGGGAGGGCGGGGAAGCCTCGTTTCTCTTCCGTTTGTAGTGTAGGGTTGTGTAGGTACCAGCCAGCGTCGTCAGGAAGATGGCGGCGCGGTCGATCTGGAGTTTTGGGGCGGCGGCTCTCCTCTTGGGTGGTGATGCTCTGCAGGGTGTCGTCGCCGGTCGCGCGCCCTTCTCTCTGCCGTAGTTCTCGGAGTTGTGGTGCGAGTTCCGCGTTGCCGGAGGCCGAGTAGCGGCGGATCCGGCCCAGTTGAAGTCTCGAGCTGATGTGGTTTGCTACCTGGGAGCAATCACACAGAAGATTCAATGGAGCAATCACACAGAAGATTCAAATTTCTCAAGATTCAATGGAGCAATCACACAGAAGAGGAAGCTACCTGGGAACGCGAAGATCACATCAGAACGGAGTTTCCAGATCTCTTCAAATCCTAGGTAATCTTTTCGTCCTTTTTTAAATCTCGGGACGAGATTTTGTTTAAGGGGGAAGGTTTGTAACATCCCAAAAATACCAAACTTAGATCAACAAACACTAATCATCAAGATTAGGGTTAACAAAAACTTTTCTAAAAGAAACTCATGAATGCATGTATATGTGTATGCATGGATTTTGAATTTCTTTAAAAACCACCTTGTTTGTGTGATCCATTGCTTGTAAAATGTTTCTTAGGTGAAATAAACATCATCTAAAACATTCCCCACACTTTTCCTAAAGACAAGTAAATCAAAACAAATATATTAAGTGAATGGTCATTTTGACCAATTTAACTCACATGCCTACTTTGGCTGTCTCAAACTTTCAAAACCTAACAGAAACTTTTCTGGATATTTGCACCCCTTGAATGTACTCATAATAAAGTATCAAGGACCACTTTGTGATCATCCAGAAACTTTCAAATGCATAGTTTAAATGACAATTCAAAATTGAATCTTCTTCATATGGGAAGATCCCACTTTTTCAAAACCCACTCAAACAAGCTTAATTTTCAAAACCCAAGCATGTGCAGACTCACCATCACCAATCTAGCAAACCCACCAAAATTCATTTCAAAATTCAAAACTTGATTTCATGCGGCCATTTCATCAAATAGGTTGCAGACACAAATCAAACAAAACATCAAACACTATAGTGTGTAGTGTTTTGAGCCTAACTTGTTCCCTAGTTAGCTCACACACAGCTCAGTAGATCATCTAGGAAGTTTAACTAAGGACTAGCACCCCTATGAGCTTGCCATTGTCATTAATGGTGAACAGCCGAAGCCAACCTTGTCACCCCATTGTGGACAGCAGGCTAGAGAAAGAACTAGCCGTGCCAACCTTGTCTGGGAGGCAGCCCACCGTCCACCGCCAATGCCTGTCCCAGCCGCGAGCGTTGCCAAGCCCTGGACCACGCGCACAAGACATGCCCAGACCATGCCGAGCGTGCGCCAGAGCGCCACCCTCGACCAACGTCCACAGACCGCGCGCCGCCCTCACCGCGTGCACACATGATCACCACCGACCCAGGAGACCGCCAGACATCCCCGTTTGCCGCCCCGTGCCATACAGCCACCGCCCACCGTCGAAGACGCCGCCTCTGCCGCGCAGAGCACCGCCCGTTCCAGACCAAACCACACCGCCCCATGCCTCGCGACCATGTCGTTGAGCATCGCCAGGAGACACAGCACCGTCCCCTACCCTTGCCCATGCCATTAGCCGCCTGTAACGTCGCCCCCGACGAGCTCACCGTGCGCCCCGACGGTCCCCTCGCTCGACTATAAATAGAGGCCACCCCCGCACGATTTCTTCACACCATCTCACTCCCCTCTCCCCACTGACCGTGCCACGCCATTCTTAGAGCAAGCCGATCACCACCCCGCCGGAATTTCACCGGAGCCCGCCGCCTCTGGAGAATAAGGGAGCCAGCGATTGGAGCCGCCCCAGGAGGAGCCACCGGTACCAGGAGGTTCGCCGTCGTCGACTTGGTCGTTCGCCCGCCTCGCCGACCCTCGCCCATACCCCGGTGAGCCCCCAGCACCTCTCACTGGCCGCGCTAGGTTTCGTTCTCGCCGGAGTTGTCTCGCGTCGACGATGACCCTCAGCCGTTGGATTAGAACTAGATCGAACGATCCACGTTGCCCCATACCGCTTCGCCCAGCCCCGTGTCACTAACGAGTGGGGACACCCACTTAAGCAGCCCGCGGGAGCACTGCGCTTAGCAGGCCGGCCCGTTAGAATTTCCCGCGCAGCCCAACAATTCAAATTAAACCTTTTCTATTTCAATTCAAAAACACTTCAGCACCCAACTTCAAAAATCAACCCAGATCGATTTAGTGCATCAAATTGGATGAAACCAATTTTGTTGGAAAGGTCTATGAATGATTAATCCAAGCCCGTTGGATTCAAGTCATTTGGATCTGTAGATCACCCATGGTAAAAATAACAAGGCAGAAGCTTTTCTGCATTCAAACATTTTTCAAATTTCAACCATAAAAGCTTTTGAGTTGTTTCCAACTCTCAAAAATCACATTTAACCATACCTTTCAGAATATATAAAAATATATATAGGTTTACTTGCAGAAATAATGTTCAAGTAATAAAGGAATGCTTCATAAGCATTTCTAGCCACTTTAATTAATTAAGATAAAAGGGTAAAACCTTATTAAATTGTGACACCACTTTAAATCACATTCCCATGGACTACAATATGTGGTGATGACATGTGTCAACATGATCCCATGTTTAGTTTGGAGAATATTAAATCTTAAGTAATTTTTCAATGAGTAGAAATTACTTTTCTAAAAATAAAAAGGATTTAAACCAAGCTTTAACTTTGTAATGTTAGAGATGATGCTAGATCATCCATAGGACCCTTGTGTGTGATGATTGCAAGTAGTTAAGTATTGTTTGGTGATTGTGTACCTCGTATTTATTCATAGACGCTAGTACCGACCAAGGATACGAGGAGGAAGGAGGATACTACGAAGAGGAAGCCGAGGAGAACTTCAACCACTGCTCTGCAGAAGGCAAGCTAGTAACTATGCAAGCTTATATTGACATTGATGCAAGCCTTACTAATCAAGTGACCTATGCAAGCTAACACTTGCAAGATACCCTACTGATGCCACAAACCCATACTTGTGAGATGACTACTTTATGCCTTAAGCATATGTGATCATACCCACTGGCTAAACCAATCCTAGTTTTATGGCAAGCTTCTTACTTTATTTCTTTATCAAAGCTTACTTAGAGTCTACCTAAGAGTTTGGTAGATACTAGACAGTTGTGCTGAAGGTTGCATAAAGAGCATCAAATTTGGCCTAAGCTAGAAGCCTTGATATCAGCCTAAGATATAAGGTTGGACTTAGTTGAAACTTCACTAGTTACCACCCCCCCATTAGTACTACCCCCACCTGTAGATGCTAGTGCTAAGCATAAAACTTGATCAACTTTTAGATGGGAATACTTGGTGGAAAAATGGTTATGAAAACCTTGGAATGATGGATCATTCTATTGAAATGTTTTGGACATGTGTTTCCAAACACTTGATGATTCTGGTGATAAAAATGTTGAGGCATGAGCCTTAGCCCTTTATAAAACTAATGGTTGTCTGGATGCGATAGGATTCCAATTTTTGCGTACAACCACAATACCCGAATATTGGGTAGAGCTTGACTGGAAACTTATATACCTTAGTATTAGTTCCCTCCCGGCCAAGGTCTGAGCTGAGGCTACCTTGTGAAGATTGTCCACCTGTGCAGTACCCAAGATGACAGTGGTCATGGTTGGGAGGCCAAACTCACAGGAGAGGTGCTTATACTAGGGAGTGTAATTGAAAGGTTAGGATTGATTATCCGCATACTGAGTATGGTGAATTCAGGATTTGTTCCTGACGGATGTATCGAATGTTGTGGTGAAAGTGTACAATCTCTGCAGAGTGTCAAACTATTCGAATAGCCGCGTCCACGGTTATGGACAGTTGGAGTGGCCATACTGTTCCCCCTTCAGACCTTTTAAAATGACTTGTGAAATGAATTGCGACTTTGACTTGACCACAACAGAGTTGTGACCTGGATTATAAGATCCCATTTAGGAGTTATAAAATTGTGACTAGCTTTGGAACTTAGTAGAGATAAACCTGACTTTTTGCAAAACAACCCTAGAGCCTAGTGTCCTATTATCCAAAAACCCCCTTTACTTGTTAGTATTAGTTTGCGAGTACTTAAAGAGTACTCATGGCTTTGTCCCTGGCTATTCCCATGGCCAAACTATGAAGAGGAGTACCTGGAGGATGGACCCCAGGAAGGTTACGACAAATAGGATCATCTCCCATCGTCAGCATTGCCTGTGACCCCGAAGATGGAGCTTCGCCTATGCTACCATTATTATTATTATTACGTATTCCGCTGCTTGATGTTGTATTAATAACTAGATCATGAGATCCCTATTTGTGTAAGAACTTATGTATCGTTTGTAATGGATGAAGTACTATGGTATCCAATTCTGTTATGTCTCGCAAAAATGGTAATCCTGGGATTGCGATGTATGGCATAACAGGCATCTTTGATTGAAAAATCCGGGTGTTGACAAGTTGGTATCAGAGCCATCCTGACCATAGGAGACCATAGTTAGATTGGACGTTGAACCAAAAACTTAGTTTCAAAATCAAAGAACAAAAATATTTACGAAAACTTATTCTCATTCTTACCTCTTTAATTCTTTCATAAAACTTCATGTTCCTCAAAAACTCTTGCAAAATAGATAAAATTTTGACACACTTGATCACTCTGCTAATCTACTCATCCTCTATTTTTATAGATGGACGTGAAGTATAGCAAGTTTTACCAACTCGGGAATGGAGGAGACCTTATCTTTGAGAGGGATCTGGATCAACTTTCGGAACTTCTGGAGCGCCCGCATCCCGAGTTCTTCGGAGCTCAGCTCAATGATCAAGGGGGAGAAGATCTGCAGTGGCTAATTGTTGCAAGTCTCCGAGGAAAGATTGAACCTCCCACTGCGGAGGGAATTCAGTTTACCTTGAGGGAAAACAACTGGCTCGATGGACTTGCCAGAGCAATGCAGGAAGATCTTTCCCGTCTGTGTGGGCAGAGCATCAATCAGATCAAGGGTACTCGCTTTTAGTTTTGCCCAAGGCGTGATGCAAATGACCAACCACTGGAAGCCCCGTACCACCCCGAGCTGAAGACTCAATTGGACCACCTTAGCTTCATGATGTATGATCGTCAGCAGGAATTGGACAACTGCCGTGACTATTGCAACCACAAGTCTGCCATCATCAAGACGAAGGATCAGACCATCGCCATGCTAGCAAAGGATCGCAAGTCTCGCCGCCGTCAGCTCGACAAGAAGGAGCGCATTATTGCCCGTCTTCGCCATCGCATCTCATCTCTGGAAGAGACCATCCACGAGAGAGACATGCAGTTGGAGGAAAGGGAGAATGCCGGAGAAGATCTTCGTGGAGACCCTTACTCCTATCTCAGCGATGACGATGATTTTCTGGAGGGTCAGGCCATGGACTTCTTCACCGATGAGGATGATTTCGCCTTCATCGATGATGCGGAAGATGATGAAACCACAGACTCCGAGGAGTAGTAGCACTGAGCACTAGCGTAGTGAGTAGTAGTCAGTCCCACTGTATCGTAGTTTCCAGAATGGTTCTTAAAACCATCTGTTTTTCTTTGTTGTGGTGTGTGTTGTACTGTGTGCTATGAGTGAATGAATGAAAAAGCAAGTTGCTAGAAAACTTGAGTCAAACTCTAAAAACTTTTCAAAGACCCAAAACCTTAGAGATTTCCCTCTTTTCTCATGATCTATACCAATCTTCAGATGCCACGTGGAGGAAGTGGTTCAGCCCCGGACCCGATGTTGCAGATCCTGCAAATGTTGACTTCTGACCGCGAAGCTGAAAGAGCGGAACGTCAAGCCAACCTAGCCACTCTGCAACAGATAGCCCAGCTAGCCCACAACAACCAAGGCCATGGAAATCAGGACAACCATGGATCTAAGCTCAAGAATTTCCAGAATACCAACCCACCCGTTTTCACCAAGTCAGAAGAACCCCTAGACGTCGATGATTGGCTGCAAACCATGGAAAATAACTTAGAAGTAGCCGGAGTGGAAGCCAACGAGAAAGTCTTGTTTGCCACCCATTATCTAGCCGGAGATGCCAGGGCATGGTGGAACAGTGTTCGTGCAATGACCGGAGGCCAAATGATGACCTGGGAGGAATTCAAGGTCAAGTTTAGTAGAACCCATGTGCTGCCAGGTTTGATCAAGAGAATGAGAGACGAGTTCAGGGAGTTGAAACAAGGAAGGATGACTGTAGTGGAATACCGTGACAAATTTTTGTCATTAGCTAGGTATGCCCCGGACGAGATAGACACCGAAGCCAAGAAGAAAGAAAGATTCCTGAATGGTCTGCATGACGATATGCAGACAGTGTTAGTCAATATCCCCTTTGTTGATATTGAAGCCCTTGTCGACTCTTCTATCCAGATGGAAGGAAAGATCAACCAGGCCAATGAGAATCGAAAGCATCGCATGATGCATCAACCAGTAACCCATCTGACCCCAAAGTATCGCCCCAGCCCATCTCCAGGATTTGCCCCAAGAACCAACAGACCCCCTATGACCCGTCCGACCTACCCCAACCGTGGAAACCCTAGACCCGGAGGAAATCACAACAACCCCGGCAACTCTAGCAATTTCACCCGTGCCCCACCCAAGTTCAACACCAACAATGCTACCACCAACCCCAACACTGCCCCGAGGACTGGAAGCAATGTTGTGCCTGTCGCAGCCAAGGACAAGTCACAAGTGACCTGTTATGACTGTGGAAATAAAGGCCACTATTCCAATGAGTGCCCCAACAAGAAGAATGCTACAGCCCCTAATACCAATGTCCCAGCTCAGCAGCAGCGTCGTGTCCAGCCAGGGAGAAGATTTGCCCCAGGGAATTCACTCAACTGCAATGGCCGTCTTTTTCTCATGCATGATGAAGAAGCTCAGGAAGCGCCAGACGTCGTGCTGGGTATGTTTTCTGTTAATTCAGTACTTGCAAGAGTGTTGTTTGATTCTGGTGCATCGCATTCATTTGTCACCGAAGAATTTGCTTGCACTAGTAAAATTCAACCAACCAAATTGAAGCATGTGATGATTATACAAATCCCGGATCAACCACCAAGGCTAGGCAAATTTGCAAGGCCGTCCCTATCCGAATCCATGGCATAGATTTTTATGATAACCTAATAGTACTCGGAACTAAAGGTTTGGAAGTAGTACTAGGAATGGATTGGATGTCCAAACGTAAAGGATTGATTGACTGTGCCAAGAAAGTCATCACCATGACCAGTACCGCTGGAATATCAGTCGAGCATATATCTGAAACCTTACCTCGCCAATTCAAGTGTAACAAGAGTCTAGCCCAACCTACCATTGACCAAGTTTGGATAGTATGCGAATACCCCGATGTATTTCCAGATGTTTTGCCCGGTATGCCCCCAGATCGGGATATCGAGTTTATCATCGAACTAATCCCCGGAACAGGACCCATAGCCCAGAGACCCTATAGTATGAACCCGTCAGAACTAGAAGAACTGAAGAAGCAACTGGATTCCATGTTAGAAATCGGATTGATTCAACCGAGTGCGTCCACATGGAGGTCACCTGTCTTGTTTGTGGACAAGAAGGATGGAGGTAACCGTTTGTGTACGGATTATCGAAAGTTGAATGATGTCACCATCAAGAACAAGTACCCCTTGCCTAAGACAGAAGATTTGTTTGATCAATTGACCGGAGCCTAGGTGTTTTCTAAGATCGATCTTAGGACTGGCTATCATCAACTCAAGATTCGTGCAGAGGATATCCCAAAGACTGCCTTTACCACCAGATATGGATTGTATGAGTATACACTCATGTCCTTTGGATTAACCAATGCCCCCGTTTATTTCATGAACCTCATGAATAAGATTTTTATGGACTTCCTGGATAAGTTTGTCGTTGTTTTCATCGATGACATTTTGATTTATTCCAAATCAGAAGAAGAACATGAGCTACACCTAAGGACCATTCTTCGAACCCTTAGAGAGCATCAGCTGTATGCAAAATTTAGCAAATGTGAATTCTGGTTACAGGAAGTAGGATTCCTCAGTCACATTGTATCAGCCGGAGGAATTGCCGTTGACCCTGCCAAAGTGAAAGATGTAGAAGATTGGCAAGCCCCAACCACTCAAACCCAAGTTCGTTCTTTTCTCGGATTGGCGGGATATTACCGCAAATTCGTAGAAGGATTCTTGAGTATCGCCCGACCCATGACCCAATTGCTGAAGAAGGACAAGAAGTTTGAATGGACCGACAAGTGTGAAGCGAGTTTTCAAGAACTCAAGAGGAGATTGATATCAGCCCCAATCTTAATCATGCCGGATATCACGAAGCCCTTCGATGTGTATTGTGATGCATCCAAGATTGGTCTCGGATGTGTGCTAATGCAAGAAGGCAAAGTTATATCTTATCTATCGCGACAATTGAAGCAACATGAACAAAATTACCCAACCCATGACCTCGAACTCGCAGCCGTAGTTCTAGCCCTCAAGACATGGAGACATTACCTTATGGGAAACCGTTGTGAGATTTATTCGGATCACAAGAGCCTAAAGTATATATTCACTCAGAAGGAGCTGAATATGAGGCAGAGAAGATGGATTGAGCTAATCAAGGATTACGACCTGGACATTCACTATCACCCTGGTAAAGCCAATGTGGTAGCCGATGCCCTTAGCAGATTGCCGTGCCGCTTGAACTCCATGATTTTGAAGGAGCAACCAAGTTTGCACAAACAGATGGAAGATTTTCGAGTGGAATTAGTAAGTGAAGGATTTTTGGCTAGCATAGAACTTCAGCCCACTTTGATCAGTCAGATTAAAGAGGCGCAGAAGGGAAATGCTAGTATCGACGGAATCAAACGTCGTATCGGTACAGGCAAAGTACCCGGATTCACCGAGGACGAAGGAGGAGTTTTGTGGTACAAAGGACGCCTTTGTGTACCAGTAGATTCGGAGTTGAAAGAAGTTATCTTGAAGGAGGCTCATGATACTCTTTATTCTATCCATCCCGGAGGAACTAAGATGTATCAAGATTTGAAAGAGCAATTTTGGTGGCATAAGATGAAGAGAGAAATCGGAAGCTATATCGCCAAGTGTGATATATGTCAGCGAGTCAAGGCAGGACATCAAAGACCCGCTGGATTGTTGCAACCTTTGCAAATTCCGGAATGGAAATGGGATTCTGTAGGAATGGACTTTATCACTGGACTACCTACTTCTAGTAGGGGAAATGACTCTATTTGGGTCATAGTGGACAGATTGTCCAAAGTCGCCCATTTCTTGCCCGTTAAAACTACCTATCAGAGTTCGAAGCTAGCGGAGTTGTACATCGCTAGGATCGTTAGTTTGCATGGAGTCCCCAAGAACATAGTATCGGATCGAGGAACTCAGTTTACCTCGATATTCTGGAAGAAAGTCCAAGAAGGTTTAGGAACCCGCCTAGATTTCAGTACCGCGTATCACCCTCAGACCGATGGACAAACGGAGCGAGTAAATCAAATACTCGAAGATATGCTTAGAGCATGTGTGCTAGAATATGGATCCAAGTGGGAAGACTGTCTGCCGTTTGCAGAATTTTCCTACAACAACAGTTACCAAGCCAGTTTGCAAATGGCCCCATTTAAATTCATGTACGGAAGAAAGTGCCGCACCCCTTTGAACTGGTCGGAAGTAGGAGAGAGTCAGATTTTCGGACCTGGCATCCTACGAGAAGCAGAAGAGAAGGTTCACAAGATTCGTGAGCACCTCAAGACAGCCCAATCCCAACAGAAGAGTTACGCTGACAAGAGACGTAGAGACCTCGCCTTCAACATCGGAGATTTTGTTTATCTGAAAGTGTCGCCATTGAAGGGAATGCAGCGTTTCAACTCAAAGGAAAGTTAGCCCCCAGATATATCGGACCTTTCAAAATTTTGAACCGTCGAGGAGAAGTATCGTATCAACTGGAGCTACCTAAAGAGAGGACAGCTGTGCACAATGTATTCCATATCTCGTTACTTCGCAAATGTCTCGAAGTCCCCGAGAAGACCGAAGTGTTCAAGAATATCGATCACCGGACCATAGAGATCAATGATGACCTGACCTATCCCGAAGTACCCATCCGTATATTGGAAGAAGCCTTTCGAACTACCAGAACCCGAAGCATCAAATTTCTCAAGATTCAATGGAGCAATCACACAGAAGAGGAAGCTACCTAGGAACGCGAAGATCACATCAGAACGAAGTTTCCAGATCTTTTCAAATCCTAGGTAATCTTTTCGTCCTTTTTCAAATCTCGGGACGAGATTTTTTTTAAGGGGGGAAGGTTTGTAACATCCCAAAAATACCAAACTTAGATCAACAAACACTAATCATCAAGATTAGCGTTAACAAAAACTTTTCTAAAAGAAACTCATGAATGCATGTATATGTGTATGCATGGATTTTGAATTTCTTTAAAAACCACCTTGTTTGTGTGATCCATTGCTTGTAAAATGTTTCTTAGGTGAAATAAACATCATCTAAAACATTCCCCACACTTTTCCTAAAGACAAGTAAATCAAAACAAATATATTAAGTGAATGGGCATTTTGACCAATTTAACTCACATGCCTACTTTGGCTGTCTCAAACTTTCAAAACCTAACAGAAACTTTTCTGGATCTTTGCACCCCTTGAATGTACTCATAATAAAGTATCAAGGACCACTTTGTGATCATCCAGAAACTTTCAAATGCATAGTTTAAATGACAATTCAAAATTGAATCTTCTTCATATGGGAAGATCCCACTTTTTCAAAACCCACTCAAACAAGCTCAATTTTCAAAACCCAAGCATCTGCAGACTCACCAGCACCAATCTAGCAAACCCACCAAAATTCATTTCAAAATTCAAAACTTGATTTCATGCGGCCATTTCATCAAACAGGTTGCAGACACAAATCAAACAAAACATCAAACACTATAGTGTTCAGTGTTTTGAGCCTAACTTGTTCCCTAGTTAGCTCACACACAACTCAGTAGATCATCTAGGAAGTTTAACTAAGGACTAGCACCCCTGTGAGCTTGCCATTGTCATTAATGGTGAACAGCCGAAGCCAACCTTGTCACCCCATTGTGGACAACAGGCTAGAGGAAGAACTAGCCGTGCCAACCTTGTCTGGGAGGCAGCCCACCGTCCACCGCCACTGCCTGTCCCAGTCGCGAGCGTTGCCAAGCCCTGGACCACGCGCACAAGACACACCCAGACCATGCCGAGCGTGCGCCAGAGCGCCACCCTCGACCAACGTCCACAGACCGCGCGCCGCCCTCACCGCGTACACACATGATCACCACCAAGCCAGGAGACCGCCAGACATCCCCGTTTGCTGCCCCGTGCCATACAGCCACCGCCCGCCGTCGAAGACGCCGCCTCTGCCGCGCAGAGCACCGCCCGTTCCAGACCAAACCACACCGCCCCATGCCTCGTGACCATGTCGTTGAGCATCGCCAGGAGATACAGCATCGTCCCCTACCCTTGACCATGCCATTAGCCGCCTGTAACGTCGCCCCCGACGAGCTCATCGTGCGCCCCGACGGTCCCCTCGCTCGACTATAAATAGAGGCCACCCCCGCACAATTTCTTCACACCATCTCACTCCCCTCTCCCCACTGACCGTGCCACACCATTCTTAGAGCAAGCCGAGCATCACCCCGCCGGAATTTCACCGGAGCCCGCCGCCTCTGGAGAAGAAGGGAGCCAGCGATTGGAGCCGCCCCAGGAGGAGCCACCGGTACCAGGAGGTTCGCCGTCGTCGACTTCGTCGTTCGCCCGCTTCGCCGACCCTCGCCCGTACCCCGGTGAGCCCCCAGCACCCCTCACTGGCCGCGCTAAGTTTCGTTCTCGCCGGAGTTGTCTCGCGTCGACAATGACCCTCAGCCGTTGGATTAGAACTAGATCGAACGATCCACGTTTCCCCATACCGCTTCGCCCAGCCCCGTGTCACTAACGAGTGGGGACACCCACTTAAGCAGCCCGCGGGAGCACTGCGCTTAGCAGGCCGGCCCGTTAGAATTTCCCGCGCAGCCCAACAATTCAAATTAAACCTTTTCTATTTCAATTCAAAAACACTTTAGCACCCAACTTCAAAAATCAACCCAAATCGATTCAGTGCATCAAATTCGATGAAACCAATTTTGTTGGAAAGGACTGTGAATGCTTAATCCAAGCCCATTGGATTCAAGTCATTTCGATCTGTAGATCACCCATGGTAAAAATAACAAGGCAGAAGCTTTTCTGCATTCAAACATTTTTCAAATTTCAACCATAAAAGCTTTTGAGTTGTTTTCAACTCTCAAAAATCACATTTAACCATACCTTTCAGAATATATAAAAATATATATAGGTTTACTTGCAGAAATAATGTTCAAGTAATAAAGGAATGCTTCATAAGGATTTCTAGCCACTTTAATTAATTAAGATAAAAGGGTAAAACCTTATTAAATTGTGACACAACTTTAAATCACATTCCCATGGACTACAATATGTGGTGATGACATGTGTCAACATGATCCCATGTTTAGTTTGGAGAATATTAAATCTTAAGTAATTTTTCAATGAGTAGAAATTACTTTTCTAAAAATAAAAAGGATTTAAACCAAGCTTTAACTTTGTAATGTTGGAGATGATGCTAGATCATCCATAGGACCCTTGTGTGTGATGATTGCAAGTAGTTAAGTATTGTTTGGTGATTGTGTACCTCGTATTTATTCATAGACGCTAGTACCGACCAAGGATACGAGGAGGAAGGAGGATATTACGAAGAGGAAGCCGAGGAGAACTTCAACCACTGCTCTGCACAAGGCAAGCTAGTAACTATGCAAGCTTATATTGACATTGATGCAAGCCTTACTAATCAAGTGACCTATGCAAGCTAACACTTGCAAGATACCCTACTGATGCCACAAACCCATACTTGTGAGATGACTACTTTATGCCTTAAGCATATGTGATCATACCCACTGGCTAAACCAATCCTAGTTTTATGGCAAGATTCTTACTTTATTTCTTTATCAAAGCTTACTTAGAGTCTACCTAAGAGTTTGGTAGATACTAGACAGTTGTGCTGAAGGTTGCATAAAGAGCATCAAATTTGGCCTAAGCTAGAAGCCTTGATATCAGCCTAAGATATAAGGTTGGACTTAGTTGAAACTTCACTAGTTACCACCCCCCATTAGTACTACCCCCACCTGTAGATGCTAGTGCTAAGCATAAAACTTGATCAACTTTTAGATGGGAATACTTGGTGGAAAAATGGTTATGAAAACCTTGGAATGATGGATCATTCTATTGAAATGTTTTGGACATGTGTTTCCAAACACTTGATGATTCTGGTGATAAAAATGTTGAGGCATGAGCCTTAACCCTTTATAAAACTGATGGTTGTCTAGATGCGATACCATCCCAATTTTTGCGTACAACCACAATACCCGAATATTGGGTAGGGCTTGACTGGAAACTTATATACCTTAGTATTAGTTCCCTCCCGGCCAAGGTCTGAGCTGAGGCTACCTTGTGAAGATTGTCCACCTGTGCAGTACCCAAGATGACAGTGGTCATGGTTGGGAGGCCAAACTCACAGGAGAGGTGCTTATACTAGGGATTGTAATTGAAAGGTTAGGATTAATTATCCGCATACTGAGTATGGTGAATTCAGGATTTGTTCCTGACGGATGTATCGAATGTTGTGTTGAAAGTGTACAATCTCTGCAGAGTGTCAAACTATTCGAATAGCCGCGTCCGCGGTTATGGACAGTTGGAGTGGCCATATTATTCCCCCGTCAGACCTTTTAAAATGACTTGTGAAATGAATTGCGACTTTGACTTGACCACAACAGAGTTGTGACCTGGATTATAAGATCCCATTTAGGAGTTATAAAATTGTGACTAGCTTTGGAACTTAGTAGAGATAAACCTGGATTTTTGCAAAACAACCCTAGAGCCTAGTGTCCTATTATCCAAAAACCCCCTTTACTTGTTAGTATTAGTTTGCGAGTACTTAAAGAGTACTCATGGCTTTGTCCCTGGCTATTCCCATGGCCAGACTATGAAGAGGAGTACCTGGAGGATGGACCCCAGGAAGGTTATGACAACTAGGATCATCTCCCATCGTCAGCATTGCCTGTGACCCCGAAGATGGAGCTTCGCCTACGCTACCGTTATTATTATTATTACGTATTCCGCTGATGTTGTATTAAGAACTAGATCATGAGATCCCTATTTGTGTAAGAACTTATGTATCGTTTGTAATGGATGAAGTACTATGGTATCCAATTCTGTTATGTCTCGCAAAAATGGTAATCCTGGGATTGCGATGTATAGCATAACATACATCTAGGATTGAAAAATCCGGGTGTTGACAATTTGTAAGCAATATCAGTTTATCGCAAAAAAAAAGCCTCAACATACGACTATTTTTAACCAAAAATGTCATCACTGACTGGTACAACATGGTGTCACCGGTTAGTTTTTTTTTTAGAAATGGGCGTTTTATTACTCAAAGCAATGTTTACACCCGGC
This sequence comes from Avena sativa, assembly GCA_916181665.1. Taxonomy (NCBI): domain Eukaryota; kingdom Viridiplantae; phylum Streptophyta; class Magnoliopsida; order Poales; family Poaceae; genus Avena; species Avena sativa. Next base: position 21,465,672 of record OV702285.1, read on the forward strand.
CTCTTCATAACTAGGATGCACACAGCCGAAAATCCCCTCAAGTTACAACCAGAAATAAACAAATAAAAGTATAAACGTATAGATAACACAATGGTTTGTGACTAAGATAACTCTAATCGTAGGTCACACTGCCATCCATGTCTAGAAAAAATATCCCGCGCCGCGGCGTCCAACCGCCTACACCCTTCCGCAAAGAAGTCTCGGAACTCCATACGTTGAAGAATTGTCCATGATCTTAGGATTGTCGTGGCTCGGAAGATAACCTGCAATGGAGAAGACATCATATTATTAAAAAATTTGTCATTCCTACATAGCCATAGCGACCAAATAATGGCAAGCGCTCCCACCCTAAAAACAGTCTCGTATTTATCATCAATCCCATTCAACCAATTGCCAAAAACATTAGCAACCGATGAAGGTGGAGATAATCCAGAGGCCACTTGGGTGATTGACCATATAGAACGAGCAAATTTACACTGGAAGAATAAGTGTCTAATTGTCTCATTATGATTACAGAAGACACATTGTTTACTTCCTTGCCAATTCCTCTTAACAAGATTATCTTTTGTAAAAATTACCCCTTTACAAAGATACCAAGCAAATACTTTCGTTTTCAGGGGTATTTTCATTTTCCAAATTCTACTATTATCATCAACTGGAATATTTGGTTGGATCAAAGCTCTATAAAACAAATCAACAGAAAATTTACCATTATGTAATAACTTCTAGTTAAATTCGTCCACACCTTCCGACAACTGTATCGTAGACAATCTCAATAAGAGATTATTCCATGATAGTAGTCTAGGACCTATAAGACTTCTACGGAAAGAGACATTAGGAGGATTAGATTCCATTACCCTGGAAAGTATATCCCCTTTATGCCTAACTATCGAATATAGAGCAGGATATTGTTCTCTAAGGTGCATTTGGCCAAGCCATCTATCTTCCCAAAATCTAATCTATGATCCATCCTTAATATTAAAAGAACCAAAGCGTAGAAAATGTTTTTTGGTTGCCATCAGTCCTGCCCAAAAGTATGAGTCGCCTGGCTTCCAGTCCACTTGGGACAAAGCTTTGGATCCAATATACTTCCTCCACAAAATGGTTTGCCAGACTCCTTCTTCTGAGAGAAGTTTGAACAGCCATTTACCAAGGAGTGCAGTGTTCTTGACTTGCAAATCATGTATGCCAAGTCCACCATATTCCTTTGGTCGGCAAACCACAGTCCATTTGGCCAGTCGATATTTCTTTTTCACCTCATCTCCTTGCCAAAAGAATCTTGAGCGGAAATAATCCACTTTCTTCAAGACCCCTTTTGGTATTTGAAAGAATGAAATCATATATAGTACCATATTAGTCAGTACTGAATTAATGATTACAAGTCTTCCACCAAGGGATAGCAGTTTTCCTTTCCAGCTATTAAGACGTTTTTGTAGTCTTTACTCAAGCCCTCTCCATTCAGCTATCATGAGACGCCGATAATGTATCGATATACCCAGATAGTTAATAGGAAAGAGTCCATGACCACAACCAAATAACTCAGCATATAAATGTGCCTCATTTTTAGCTTCGCCAAAGCAATACAAGTCACTTTTATGGAAGTTGATTTTCAGTCCCGATAATTGCTCAAATGCTGAAAGTATTAACTTCAGATTCTTAGCCTTCTCAAGATCATGCTCCATAAAAAGTATTGTATCATCTGCATATTGAAGGATTGATAGTCCACCATCTACCAGATGTGGAACTAATCCTTCAGTTTGGCCATCAGCCTTAGCTCTCTCAATAAGGATAGCCAACATATCCGCCACTATATTAAATAATATAGGCGAAAGTGGATCCCTCTGTCTTAATCCTTTGTATGTCCGGAAGTATTTGCCTATGTCATCATTGACATTTATAGCAACACTACCCCAGAAAAAAAAGTCTGAATGAGATTGAACCACTCCTGAGAAAAACCTTTCATACGGAGTGTTTGCTGAAGGAAAGACCAATTAACCTTATCATACGCTTTCTCAAAATCAATCTTGAACACTACTCCATTCAATTTTTTTGAGTGTAGTTCATGGATTGTCTCATGCAGGATTACTACACCGTCTAAGATGTTTTTTCCTTGCATAAAAGCCGTTTGAGAAGGACACACAACATTATCAGCTATTGAATTTAGCCTAATCGTTGCCACCTTTGTAAAGATTTTAAAACTTACATTAAGAAGGCATATTGGGCGGTATTGTTGTATTCGTACTGCATTAATAACTTTAGGAAGTAAAATAATGTTGCCAAAGTTCAGTCTGAAAATATCAAGCTGGCCCTCGTGCAAAACATGAAACAAGTGCATCAAATCCTCCTTAATAACTTCCCAGAATTTCTGATAAAATTCAGCTGGAAAGCCGTCCGGTCCTGGTGCTTTATTGTGTTCCATTTGAAAAACAGCTTTCTTAACCTCTTCCTCCGTATACGGGGCGGTTAGAAACTTGTTTTCATCAACAGATACCTGGGGAATATCATCTGTTTGGGATTCCTCTAGTGATATGGAGTTTTCTGGTGATGCCCCAAACAATGATTTGTAATACTTTGTAGTGTAAGATTTTAGCTGCTCCTGTCCCTCAATCATACCTTCATCCTGAACCAAAGAGTGAATAAGTTTCTTCTTATGCTTGCCATTGGCAATAGCATGGAAGTATCTTGTATTCATATCTCCTTCAAGGATAAATTTTGCTTTAGAGCGTTGGTACCACTTGAGTTCTTCCTCGCGGAAAATTCTGGCAATTTCTGCATTCGATTGCTTCTTAAGCTCAATCTCAAATGCAGTTAAAAGCCTTATTTCCGCAGCAGCCTCCAAATCATCAATAATAGTCAAAAGACGTATTTTTTCTTTTTCAGGATACCGGCAGTATGTATAGCCCAACCACGAAGGAATTTACGAAGAGCTCGCATTTTATTATTCCATCGCTGTATAGGTGTTTGACCAGCCACCGTTTTTCCCACACGTCTTTCACTAAATCAAAAAAACCATCTCTTTCAATCCATCCAAGTTCAAACTTGAAGCTATGTTTGGATCTTTGTGATGGTGTTTCAACAGATAAAAGTAATGGAGCATGATCCGATAAAGTCTCAATACGCTCTAGAGCCCGAACGGTTACTAATGGAAACTTATCCTCCCACAGTGTATCCATAAGTACTCTATCTAATTTCTCGTACGTCGGCTCTGGGAGACTATTAGCCCAAGTGAACTGTCTCCCAATCATATTAACCTCTCTTAAATCCAGGCTATCTATGACAACATTGAATAAGAAAGGCCAATGTTCATCGAACCTGCCCCGACTTTTCTCATGAGGGAATCTTAGCAGGTTAAAGTCCCCACCTATAAGAATAGGGTAAGGGTTATCCTTAGCTAGATTTACCAGCTCACGCAAAAAGTCAGCCTTATAAACATCCTGGGCAGCCCCGTAGACAGCGACTAGAGACCATGTGAAATCGTCGGCCTTGTTACGGATATGGAGTTTAATAAAAAAAATCTCCAGCCGAACTGGCCAAGACTTCCATAGTCTCATCTCTGACGCCTAACAGGATCCCCCCGGATCTACCACGTGGGGGGCGTGATACCCACGTAAAGTCCACTCCACCAGATAGGCGATTGAGCAGAGCTTGTGAGAAATCATGTCGACCGGTTTCAGAAATACCCAAAAAATCCAAGCTATGTTCTCTTACACAATCGACAAAGGATAGATGTTTAGCCAAGTCCCGAAGACCTCTGCTGTTTGAAAACATTCCATTCATTGAGAAACAATAATGCTTTTGGATACATGGGTCCTTTTCTTAGACCTTTGGCTCTTTGATTTATGACCAGAAGCTTTTAGTTCAAACAGTGAACCCAACTCTGTCTCATCAAAGCCAACCTCCGATACTTCACCAACTAAATGAGAGAGCGGTTGACCATCTATTGTGGCATGCAACTCCTCCTCCTCAGCTGATAAAGAATCAGGAATAAAAGAGGCCTTAGGAGTAGCCGTCAAACGGTCAACCTCCATATGCCTAAGTACATTACTAGATAAATTAACCTGATTGACAGAATAACCCAGACTAACACCAATGTTTGCTAGTTTTTTAGTCATTACAGGTGTAGAAAAAGAAAGAAATGATTTCGAAGACTTCATACCATCAGAATCAAGATTTATTGCCGCCTTCATGCGCATTGCCTTGACCATCGAGTCCTCATCCGTGACCGTCGCCCCAAGAGCATCGACCCCATGGCGCGAACTACGCCTCGCCGGTGTCTCCAGAACCTGCGTGACCACCTCCAGGGGACCACCCAGCCCCGCCTGGGCCAGGTTTCCCCCTGATGGTCGCCCCTCCTGGGCAGGAATAGCGCCCTCCCACAACCCCTCCTGGGCCACGGGTTCGAGGCCCACATCCGGCCCCTTCATGGTCTGGGCCACGTTGGACAGCGGCCCCGCCTGGGCCACTAGAACATTGTCCGAGGGCAGACTCTCCGGGGCCTTACCCTCGACGCCCCTCCCCACCTGGGCAGCGGCGATTGGGCCCTCGAGCACAGGAGCAGCGGGCCGCCCGCCATGTGCAGCAGCAGTGGGCAGCCCCAGCCGCTCCGCAGCAGATGACGGCCCCTCCTGGGCCGTCGATGCTCCAGCAGCCTGCCATGGCAATGACAAAATAGCAGGCGGCGAACCCCCCAAGGGTGAAGCACTCCCAGCCGACATACTCGCCGCCTGAAGTGCAGCTGAAAGCTGAGAAGTAGAAACCCTGGTAGATCCACGAGCGTTCCCGCGAAGTGGAGAATCCGTTGGAAGAGAGTCCAGAAGTTCTTTGCCACGCGGAGTAGCAGGTGTAGCATTAAATGGAGTCACCACATAAACCGAACCCGTAACCTGGCGAGTATGAGTAGACGGTGCCCCCTGCTCAGAAATTTGACCACCACACTGTCCAACCGGAGCGTGAGCAGTAGTGATATCCATTGGTCCAGAAGTATCCATGGCATCATCACCATTCTTTCCAGATCCATCATCCTCAGAATCATCCTTACTCTTCCTCCAAAGGAGCGGTGAAAATTCAGGTTCCGGCACATAATCAGCAGGTTCTAATCTGAAGCGAAGCTCATATCCTTTCAGATCAACCACAACATCAGATAAGAGGAAGAAACCTATAGCATCCTTCTTTTTCTGGAAAACAGAAATATCACACATAGCAACAAGTATACGGACGACACCCCGTCGACGGAGGCTCAGAAGATCCACATCCAAGGTAGTACACATAAGAGAACCAACAGCCCAAAGCCCAAGAAAAGTCCGTAGAGAATGCGGAACCCCCTCAACATGCACCCAGACCTGTTCAAGGATTATCTTATGCGGAACCTCTTGAGTCTTGTAAACCAAAACAGCAAGTTGAGTCCTACCTAGGGGCATCGAGAACTGGCTGCCATCCACTCTGTCAAGTACCTCAAAAGAAGGAAAGCTTACCAAGTAATCATTATTCCCATAAGATAGAGCTTCCCACTTCCACCGTGATTGTAACGGACACCTTCTGGCAATCTGTTGTTGTACCACATCAGCTGAGACTGCATCTCCTGTAACTTTGATCAAAGCAATAGGTGTCAGAGTAGTCTCCAAATTTTTACGGACCACACTGTTAGGAATCTGAGCAAACAGAGTCTTGTCATGTCCAATCCTAGTCATAAAAGCATTTGGTCTCGGCTGTTTCAACACCGGGCACCTCAAGGTTGGATGAGACTTGATATCACAAATATAGCAATAATGTATAGATTTGCAATCCTTGGATGCATGAGTGTCCACGGCGCACTTCCAACATCTAACTGCTTTCTTATTTTTCTTTGACACATGCACACTTTCCGCAGCAACCGGTGCATCCACCACAGTAGAATTAAAATGCATCTGATTATCATTCAAATTACCTTGAAACTGGCTAGCGGGTGGGAATGATGGTGAGACAAGAGCAGTTGTACCAAGCGGATACCCAAAGTGCTGCTGCCCAGCCATTGCGTTTTGCTGAAGATTCAAAGGCTGCTGCAAATTTGTTCCATGCGCAAACTGAGGTTGCGCCACACCTTGCACCGGCTTCTTCTTTTTCCTCTTCGGCACTGGCACCCCCGACGAAACAACCCCTGCAGTAAAGGAAGTAGGCTGAAACATACCCTGCATGTGTCCACCCGGCACCGTCCCTTGACCACTAGCAAACTGCGGCATCGGACCCCGATATGGAGGTTGAAGAGGCTGCGGCTGGCTCCCTTGCGCGTCGGCATAATACGTCGCCGGAGGTCGGAAGACTACACCTGGGGGAAACCCAACGAACGGGGGCGGCTGCGGCATGCCCCAGCTGTAGTCGGAGCAGAAGGTTGGGGAGGCGCCCTCGGTTGCGGCCCGGTCGCCGCAGCAACCACCTGAGCATTGGCAGGTTGGGCTGAATGCCCCAGCTATGGCTGTACCGGCGTCACCGCCCGCTGCGATGGTTGAACCACCATAGCCCTAGGGTTTCCTCCGGGGAACTGGCCAGCCATACTTGGCGAAGAAACGGCGGCCGAGAACGTGCGTCCGGGCACCACCGCAGAGGGAGAAGCGCACGGCGAAGCCGGCGACAGCAACAGAGAACGTGGACGCGGCGTAGACGGCGAGAGCAGCGAACTCGGACTTGGCGGCTGTGAAGGAAGGCTCGGATTCGTCGTCGAGTAACCTATGCGATCTGTTTTGCCCAGGTCCACAAGGCCCTTAGCCGCCAAGCCAAGCCCGACCAGGAGCAGACCAACCCAGCCAAGTCCTCGATCGTATGATCCGTCTCGGGTTGGTCCCTGGTCGCGATGATCAAGTCCGCCTTCACCTCGGTGCTAGCGCCCTCCACCCTGGCAGCAGTCGCCCGAAGAAAGCGGAGTCCGATCCGAAAAACGCGCCAGCTCTGCCGCCTCAATGAACTGGCCAAGAACCGGCGGGGCCGACGATCTCCGCCGAGGGATGGGTCCCTTCCAGGGTTTGATTTTCGAATGGGCAACCACCACCGGAGGAGACAGCGATCGCGATCTGACCATCGACTTGCAGAAAAGCTTCAGCGAGCATCTAGGCGAGGTCGAAGGATACGGCGGCGTAGACACCATCGGTGACCTTTCCCAGAACCGCGACGCCGGCGTCGGGAAGCCAATGTCCTCCCAGAACTATTGCCGCAGCTCCTCATCCGACAACTGTCGGCGGCTCGAGGCACTCGTCCAGCCCAGCTCGCCACTCCCATCTTCCAACGATTCCAATACCTCCCGAGCCGCCCTCGCATCTTCTCCATCCGAACCCGATTCAGATCCTAGGCATTGGAACCTCGATCCTGTGGAAGACGCCGGCGAGGAGGATGAGCGAGCCGTCCCCGGCGACAGGTTCCCAGGTGCCAGCGTCAGCCGTCGCCTGCACCGCATAGTTATCTCTTCCCCTACGGTCCATAGTGACATATACCAATGACGGGTGAAAATTGTACCGGGCAGTGACTTTAGGGATGACACGACTAAACAGCCATGAGTGGCATAAAGTTATTACTGATGGACCCTTGTGCTGGTCAACAAGGACTTTATACTTACGATCAACGCAAGCAATTCGGTAATTGTCAAAAAGGCGCCCCTTGGGTAATTCAACTCTAGGTGTTGCATATGTCGACCGATGCCTTAAGCTTGTGCGTATTGACAACCAGTAACTAGGGTTTATGGGTCTCTACGCTGTAAATTAATCGCATACCACGCGCGCAGCCGCCAGGAGAGGAAGAGAGATCTAGGGCACCCGCCTTCCAACGCCGGCCTCCAGTGTCTCCCCCACCGACGACCTATGTCATCGGTGGTGGAGGGGGTCGCCGGATCCACGCGTGTGGATAGTTTTAGACTAAATTAGTTTCGTTTTTAGGCTGCTCATCTTCTTGGCTTCGGGGGCGACGATGGCGGCGTTTAATAAATTTTCTTCAGATTCCTTCACGATGGATTTGGAGATCAGTCTATCCAAGCAAGGATGGTGTGGCGGTGGCGGCATCCTCGTGGTGGATCTATGTCCTCAGGCTCCGTCGATGCGGCGGTGTGTGCTCCAGCGCCGGCGTGGAACCTGGGAGGTAGTCCAGGAGCGGGTGCAGATTGTGGTCTGCATCGACGGCATCTGGAAGATGGCGAATCGTGTGCTGGGTTCGTGGTTCGTGGATGGCAGGTGTGGCTTCCTCCTTTGACGTCTTAGTCGTGCGGGGGTGCTAGATCTGGAGCTCGATGACGTATTCGGGATGTTGTCCCGGTCTGATTCGTTCAACGACAATGATTTTATCTTAGGTGAGCCACCTTGGTGGTCCGCAAAGCCGCATGTCAGCGATGGAGCCGCTTCGAACTCGGGTGAGGAGGTGATCCGCCATTCTTTTCTTTGGTGGCTGATGTGGTGGTGTCAGAGATAGGTGACGGGCGTTGGCGTCAAGCTCAAAGGCCGTTTCGGCTTAGATTGTTTTCTTTCTTGACTAGTGGTTCTTTGTGCAAAGTCTTATGTTTTGCTATCTTTTCAGGTTTGTCATTTACGTGACTTGTACTACGATCTTTATGATATATAAATGAGACATGCATTACCATGAAAAAAACTAGGGTTTATGGTATTGTTAGGATTTAGACAGGACCTGGCCGTACGTGCCTGATCTGCTACGTACAGTGACCGCGACAACAGGGTACAGAGAGATACATATACATACACCGTACCTATACGCGCACAGGAAACCAGCTGTAGTAGTTACCAAAACATGTTGGTTGAAATTGATTGACACAATGATCATCGAGTCGATCGAGGCTGACCAAGTATACTAGGACGACGTTGCGCACGTCAGCACGCGAATGTGCGCCCGCGTGGCGATCGTGCAGCCTGGCTGTGATGGACGGACGGACTGGAAAGTGGCAACAACCAGCACACATGTGTGCGCGTGGCTCAACCGAATGTGTGTGCGTGTACGTGTGCTACACACGTACACCACGTGAAGAAACTGGGTAACCATTAATTATGCTTTTGAAGTCACCGGCCGGAGGAAGTGGTGCGTGTCGGTCGGTCGCCCCCCGACGACGGCGCCGCGCCAACAAACCGGGATCGCGACGCCGCAGCCGGAAGCCACTAGCTCAGCTCCGCACGGCACCGCGACCCGCGCCGTCGAAATCCCTCATTCATTCTACCCTTAGCTCGATCAGAAGCTTAATTTGACCCCGAGGCATGCCGTGGTTTTGCTCTTTCCTCGAAATTAACCGAGGCATGCCGGCCGGGTCTCCCTGATTGGTCGAGCTGAATGGATCAACGAGTGTACCAAAGCCAACTCAAACTCTTTGTTCATCGTATAACGTACTTCCTTCGTTTTCAAATATGAGATGTTTTTTTAGCTTTGTAAAACAAATGTATTTAGATTTATTTTAGTATGTTGGTTCACTCATGTTTGAAGTAAATCTACATACTAAAACAAGTCTTTATTCTTTGTTTTACAAATCTAAAACACCTTATATTTAAAAACGAAAAGAGTATAAATCTCGGTTGGTACAACTCAGTTTGCTCGTTGTCCGCCATTTTCTACGCGCGCCGAGACAAAGACTTGTAGCTACATCCCACATGCATGATGTTGGCCAGGTAGACGTCGTGCGGGACAAACCAGCAGAAGAGAGATGGGCATGCATCCAGCTGATTTTTCGTCTCTTGTGGTTTGCATACCGAGAAGAAGAAGAAGAAGAAATGGTTTTTTTTGTATTGTTTGTGTTTCATTTTTTCTGATCAGGGTTTTATTGCAAAATATTATCAGAGAATACGTCCTGGAAGATGATGTTTCAAACACTAGAACTTCTATTTTCACTAAATATAAAGTATATATGACCATTTCTTCCAAGATTTTCTCTGCTATATATTCGGAATTGTTCTACTATAGCGAAGCCAATATATGCAAATACACCGGACTCAAAAAAATCAAGGTTTTTTCTATTGATCATTTGAATAATGTGTAGAATACTTGTAAAAAGAAAAAAATAACAATGAAAATACAAGAGGAGCTAAGTTTCAGCATCCGTAGAGAAAGTTCAGCTACCATATAACCAACACTACAGGACGCGCGCGCTACGCCGAGGGCAAAAAGCCATCGGCGTAGACTAAAATGCCCTCGGCGTATGCTACGCCGACGGCTGCCCTCGGCGTAGCCTCCTCGGCAAAGGGCTCCCTCGGCGGAGCACATAGAGGCCGTCGGCGTATCAAAATGCCGTCGGCGTATGCTACGCCGAGGGCAATGCCCTCGGCGTAGCGGCCGTCGGCATAGCTTGTCGACAGGTTGCAAAAATATTTAAAAAAAAAATTAAATTTTTTTTTATTTTTTTTTTCTCAATTTTTGAATCTTTGAATTGTTTGACTCGTTGATCTCTCACTTTGAACATTTTTAACACTAATTACACTTAATATTAAATTAAATTGCAGTCTTGGTCAAACTTCCCGGAAGGTCACCCATCCTAATACTACTCCAGCTTCAGCACGCTTAACTTCCTCGTTCGTTCAGAATCTGTTTCCGCAAAGTAATTCATACATTGTTGTCAATACTATGATATCAATCCTATTAACCCTTATATCAACATGTCACATGTTTGTATTTTTTGAAATTACAAACAATTATTTAAATAAACATTAATGAATAAGTAAAAATGTTATTGAATTCAAATAAAAATATAATAATTTTACTTTTTTGTATTTTTCTATTTAATATGGAATAATTAATATCTTTAAATCTATAAATCGGAATTTAACAAATAATATGTCTAAATTGATCAGAAAAATGAGAGGAATCCAAATATGATATCAACTAATCACAAACACTCCGTTTTTGAATTATCTAATTGGTGGTTGCTTTAGAAAATTCCCTTTTTGCGCTCGGATAATGAAAAATGGCTTTTTGGTGCGATGAAAAGGAAAACTTGCATTGAATCTTTGATAAAATAGCATATTGTGAACCTAAAAATGATTTTTGTAAAAAAACATGAGCATCGTATCATGTACATGTAGTTCATATCTGACCCACTTCCTACCGATTCGGCAGGAATTTGTCTTTTTCACCAAAGGTGGATGGAAAGGTTTCGGAACCCCCTGTTGGGACATTGTCCATATAAGGTGGTATAGTATTTTAGTAAAATGTGGTGGTAGCACTTTGAATTATCCATTTGGTGGTTGCTTCACAAAATCGTCCATTTTTTATTCTCGGAAAATGGGAAATGGCTTTTTGGTACGACGAAAAGGAAAACTTCCTCCTGCAACATTATTCGCCATCCCATGATGCATGTGTATGCATAATATGAGCACATTATCACAAACTATGCCTTGATTCTAGCCATAACATTGGTCATTTGACCCGAAAGCCAAGAAACCTCGAATGAGATAGGTCATTTTGTGAAGGTTTTTTTGACACATAATCAATATATCAAGTTTAATATTTTTACTTATAACTATGTCACATAATATGACACCACGCGAAGGTTTTGCATTGTTTCGATCGTTTTTGAATTTTTTATGCCCGTTTTAAACTATCGTCAAACTTTGTCCAACGGCGGACATGGAGATTCTTAGCTCGGGGCCGAGCCTCGCTAAACTTGCATTGGATCTTTGATAAAAGAGCATATTGTGAACCTAAAAATGATTTTTGTAAAAAAACATGAGCATCGAATCATGTACCTGTAGTTCATATCTGACCCACTTCCTGCCGATTCGGCAGAAATTTGTCTTTTTCACCAGAGGTGGACGGAAAGGTTTCGGATTCCCCTGTTGGGACATTGTCTATATAAGTTGGTATAGTATTTTTTGTAAAATGTAGTGGTACCATTTTGAATTAGCCATTTGGTGGTTGCTTCACAAAATCGTCCGTTTTTTGTGCTCGGAAAATGGGAAATGGGTTTTTGGTGCGACGAAAAGGAAAACTTCCTACTGCAACATTGTTCGCCATCCCATGATGCAAGTGTATGCACAATATGGGCACATTATCACAAATTATGCCTTGATTCTAGCCATAACATTGGTCATTTGACCCGAAAGCCAAGAAACCTCGAATGACATAGGTCATTTTGTGAAGGTTTTTTTGAGACATAATCAATATATCAAGTTTAATATTTTTACTTATAACTATGTCACATAATATAACACCACGCGAATGTTTCGTATTGTTTCGATCGTTTTTGAATTTTTTATGCCCGTTTTAAACTATCGTCAAACTTTGTCGAACGACGGGCATGAAGATTCTTAGCTCGGGGCCGAGCCTCGCTAAACTTGCATTGGATCTTTGATAAAATAGCATATTGTAAACCTAAAAATGATTTTTGTAAAAAAACATGAGCATCGGATCATGTACCTGTAGTTCATATCTGACCCACTTCCTACCGATTCGGCAGGAATTTGTCTTTTTCACCAGAGGTGGACGGAAAGGTTTCGGATTCCCCTGTTGGGAAATTGTCTATATAAGTTGGTATAGTATTTTTGTAAAATGTGGTGGTACCATTTTGAATTAGCCATTTGGTGGTTGCTTCACAAAATCGTCCGTTTTTTGTGCTCGGAAAATGGGAAATGGCTTTTTGGTGCGACGAAAAGGAAAACTTCCTACTGCAACATTGTTCGCCATACCATGATACATGTGTATGCACAATATGGGCACATTATCACAAACTATGCCTTGATTCTAGCCATAACATTGGTCATTTGACCCGAAAGCCAAGAAACCTCGAATGAGATAGGTCATTTTGTGAAGGTTTTTTTGAGACATAATCAATATATCAAGTTTAATATTTTTACTTTTAACTATGTCACATAATATAACACCACGCGAATGTTTCGCATTGTTTCGATCGTTTTTGAATTTTTTATGCCCGTTTTAAACTATCGTCAAACTTTGTCGAACGACGGGCATGAAGATTCTTAGCTCGGGGTCGAGCCTCGCTAAACTTGCATTGGATCTTTGATAAAATAGCATATTGTGAACCTAAAAATGATTTTTTTAAAAAAACATGAGCATCGGATCATGTACCTGTAGTTCATATCTGACCCACTTCCTGCCGATTCGGCAGGAATTTGTCTTTTTCACCAGAGGTGGACAGAAAGGTTTCGGATTCCCCTGTTGGGACATTGTCTATATAAGTTGGTATAGTATTTTTGTAAAATGTGGTGGTACCATTTTGAATTAGCCATTTGGTGGTTGCTTCACAAAATCGTCTGTTTTTTGTGCTCGGAAAATGGGAAATGGCTTTTTGGTGCGACGAAAAGGAAAACTTCCTCCTGCAACATTGTTCTCTATCCCATGATGCATGTGTATGCATAATATGGGCACATTATCACAAACTATGCCTTGATTCTAGCCATAACATTGGTCATTTGACCCGAAAGCCAAGAAACCTCGAATGAGATAGGTCATTTTGTGAAGGTTTTTTGAGACATAATTAATATACCAAGTTTGATATTTTTCCTTCTAACTATGTCACATAATATAACACCACGCGAAGGTTTCGCATTGTTTCGATCATTTTTGAATTTTTTATGCCCGTTTTAAACTATATATAATATTTTATGTTTTACTTAATTTTTATTTACAAATGTGTAATATTTGAGTGTAGATAGATAGGTCTTATTTTTCTGCAAATTTTGATATATTATTTGTATTTTTCCGAATTAGAATGATTTAGTTATGATTTTTCAAATTTTAATGAGATAAAATAAAAAATAGCTACGCCGAGGGCAGCCGTCGGCGTAGCATAGGATATGCCGAGGGCAATTCTACGCCGACGGCTGCTTGGCGGAGCTGGCCTAGACGATGGCTACGCCGACGGCCCCGATGTTTGGCCGTCGGCGTAGCTTCCCATTCCTGTAGTGCAAGTCGCCATGCCACTGCGTTCTATATATGGGCAAGCTAAAATTTGCTAAATCCTGCTTGAACTAGGTTTACAAAAAGCTTAGACCTCTCGGTTCGAGACACGGTTGAGAGCTTCATCGCTATCGGCGAATCACCCTTCTCGTTACGGAGAACCCTGGTTGACATGCCACACGGATTACCCCTAGCATTGAAATGGGGTGCCATGCATATATGGTAGCCCTCATGGTGGGTGGAGATGATCTTAGATGACATGCCAACACACGCTCACTGCCCATAAGATAATGGTGCTAATAAGATCGATTATCACTTGATAATGATGTACACTGTGCACATTCAACACCATCAATCATCCTTGTTAGGAGACTTTTCCACTCCAAATGTTGGTACTTTTGGGAACGTGTCACGAAATGTCCTTGTGCTGCCTTCTGGTGCAACCTTCTCTCGAGTTTGGATTCTCATCTCGATCACCCTAGAGACGACCCCTGGTAGATTAGGCGATGGTGGAGCCCTTGTCCTGCCGATCGGTGCATGTGTGTGTTTCTAATGTACTGTGTAGTGATTAAAAGCTGCTATAGATAATCCATGCCATTTTTTCTGTATACGATTATTACAATTGGTTGTGCTCAATCTCTGTCTTCCGCGTCTACTCGTTTTGGTGTGGAAGCAGATCAGGGCATTTGGTCTTCATGTATTATATGGGCACTAATAATACCACCGACGAGTAAAGAATTAATACCACTTGCATTTGACTGAAACCCCATGCAGAACTCGAGGAATACGACTTGTACATCATGGCTCCCCAATTAATTATCTACGGCCCGATCGAGCTGAAGATAGCACACGCCAGACACCCGTAACACAGATCTTCGGGGGGCATGTCGCCTCTTCGAATTTTTTAAACTGATTGACACCGTAATACCGGGTCTATGCTTGATTGAGTTGAACCAACGAGTAGCTAGCGATCAGCTCAAACTTATCAACAACCCGTTGCATCTGAACCGGGACTTTCTGAATCATAACGTATGGAAGCATGCCATTTTTTCTGTATATAAGATTACAATTGGTTGTGCTCAATCTCTGTCTTCCGCGTCTACTCGTTTGGTGGGGAAGCAGAGGGCATTTCTTCTTCATGTATTATATGGGCACTAATAATAATATCACGCCGACGAGTAAAGAATAAGTAATAGCACTTGCATTTGACTGAAATTCTACGCAGAACTTGAGAAATACGGCAAGTGGTTGTTGAATTCTGTCTAAACTATCTCATATCCTAAGAAATACATATATCTCGGCACCTGCCGGATTAATCAGCTTAGAACATTTTTGTATTTTTTAAACTGATTGACACCGTAATACCGGGTCTATGCTTGATTGAGTTGAACCAACGAGTAGCTAGCGATCAGCTCAAACTTATCAACAACCCGTTGCATCTGAACCGGGACTTTCTGAATCATAACGTATGGACTGTACTATGTCTTTCTTTTTGGGGGGTAAAGGGGACGTATATACTAGTACAAGTCTTGGTACAGTCGAGAACAGTTTGCTCGTCGTATCTCGACGAGAAAAAGACTTGTAGCTACATCCTATACATGGATGTTGGCCAAGTAGACGTCCGGGACCGCTGCCCAGAAGATGGGCGCATGCATGCAGCTGCTGATCTTTCGTCTCTTACGTTTGTACTAGTAATGAAGAAGAACACAAAAACTGAATTTATTTGGTATTGTCCGTGTTCAGTTTCGGAACTGACGTCTCTGAAACTAATTCGTCCAGGAGGTAGCTAGACATGCACATTGTCCACATTAATTCTATAGTGTACATCATGGATCGTCCTTGTTACTCTTGGAGCGAGCGAGTTCTTCAGCTATAAAAGGGTTGGCCTACTATTTCTGGAAATCGTGTCAGAGAATCACTGTCCTTAATGTGTTACCTTGTGCTACTATTTATCCAGTTAGGAACCCTGTTTTCTGTCTGTCAGTGCTGGAGAGGGCGATCGGATGACCCCAGATTCCGCGCCTGACATAATGGCAAGTTGAGGACGGACCAAGACAAAGAAGGAACCAGCATGATGCGTGTTTTGGTAGAAATCAGTTGGGAACACCGTGTGCTACTTACCTGCTCACCAACCAGCATGCATGGCGAGGATAACGTGGGGAACTGAAACACACAGATGTTTGAGTATATGATACTGTTGCCAATGAGATCACCACCATCCAGACAATCTACTGGTTTTCAGTTTTATCAAATAACGGAAATTCTCACTTGAATTTGACGGAAATATACAGAAAACACAGGGAATTTAGTAGCAGTAAGAGATGTTTGGTTTAGATTTTTAAGCATTTCCCGGGTACATATGCTAGCTGTCAGCACGCATACTTTAGCGGAATGGTACTACTATTTTTGTACTTGTCGACATTCAGCGAAACATTTCGGTACACATATGCAAGTACCTATGTCGTCATAACTTGTATGTCACTACTCCTAATTTTACTGAAATCTACCCCAAACCTGAGGAAATTTTGACGGTGACTGAATTCTATATATCTAACCAATCTCTCGGATTCAACTTATGTCACCAACACGAATAATGTTCTCTGAAATACGAGCAGTACTAGCTTAAAGTTTGGTACCTACCGAAATCTACCAGCAACATTTTTGTACCTAGTACGAACGCCCGTACGTTACAACTTGTAGTACGTCACTGTTCAAATAAAATTACTGCTTACGCCCTGAGCTAATAAGAACAAGTTGTACTCTCTCAGAGAGAACAGTGTATGCACGTACGCAGAAGCCCCGGGGCCATGTCGCCTTTGCGCTGGCCGTTCGCTGTCACGGGACCGATGCAGCAGATCATCAGTAGCCGTTAAACATACCGTCGGAGGATCGGAGCCGGCCTTCCCCTGGGCCGCGCCGATATATACCACGCGCCCCACAGCCTTCCTTCCATCCAGCACTCAGCACTCAGCAGGCCAGTCGCCACCAACCACCAGAAGACACTCGAGCGAGCAAAGCACGTAGCTGCTTGCTTCTGTCGGCGCGCGCGGCGGCGGGGAGGATGATGAGGTCGGCGGCGCTGGTGGTGGCCGTGGTGCTGGCGGTGGCGGTGGCGGCGGCGGAGGCGGGCGAGCTGAAGGTGGGGTACTACGACAAGAGCTGCCGCGGCGTGGAGAACGTGGTGAAGTGGCACGTCATCAAGGCCATCAAGGCCGACCGCAAGGTCGGCGCCGCCCTCGTCCGCCTCATCTTCCACGACTGCTTCGTCAGGGTACGTACCGCAACGCAACGCAACGCCGCCGTCTCCCCCTCCTCTCCGTTGATGCTCCGGCGGTCCGACCACTGCACTGCCCATGTCTAGCTAGCTAGCGTAGCAAAGCAAGCAAGACGACGCTCGCACGGGTACAGTAGCTCGTGTCTGCCGGCCCGTACGTCCACTACTTTTTACAGTTTTATTACATGGTGCATGCACAGTGCCATAGCCACTCGAGATCAACGCCGTGACAATATTCGTCTCCCCGACAGACATTTCGCTCTAGCCAGCTAGCTAGATACAGATCGGCCACACACGCCACCAAGCGAGCTACTATAGAGCTATAGCTAGCATATGTTCTCTAGCGCCACTGTTAGATTAGACAATTAATTCCACAGTACCAGTCGATATTAAACGGTTGGAGATGCATGCTCAAACCAAGGTCCACCCAATTAAAAGTTTAAGTACTACTCCCTCCGTTCCGGAATATAAGACGTTTTAGCTTTGTGAATCAAATGTATCTAGACTAGTTTTAGTATATAGGTTCACTCATGTTTTGAATGAATCTACACACTAAAACAAGTCTAGATACATTTTCTTCACGAACCTAAAATATCTTATATTTTGAAACGGAGGGAGTAGTAGCTAGCTGTTCTCTCTAAAACTAAACAATGTTTAAGCTGTCAGTGAAAAACCATGCTCTGAGCTTTCTAGTTAGTATTAAACCGTTAGCAGGAGCTAGTAGCAATTTGGGAGTTGTTGGATATGTATGTATAGGAAACTGATCGATGGGCACGGTCATTAAATTTCGGACGGAGACGTACCGAAGCCACACTGCATAAGTTTCAAAGCTGTTAGCTTCTGCGTCACTGTCATCGTCCAGATGTTAATCATGGAAGCACGTCACTCCCACTCGATCTTCCGCTCCTACTGTACTTTGAAATAGAGGTATAGCAGTAGCTACGTCTGGAAATAAGTGACTCAAACTTGTCTAGATTTACATGTAGTAAAAATGCGAGTCATTTTTTTTGGGACTGAGAATAACTAGATATATACTGAGCAAGTTGATCGATCCTCTCAGTTCCGTTCCGTTCACTACCTCCTCAGCAGCCAGCACAGCGAGAATATTATACTAACCTGGACACAACGAGAAACGGATGCCGGAATACGATACTTTCCTTGGTCATGGAAGCTAGATATATATGATCTGGCATGTCAAAGCAGACTCGACGACAGGCTCTCGCCTTTCACTTTGCCGAGCTAGCCTGACTGGCTAGCTAGGCCCCTAATGCATCGCTGGTCTTTGTCACTATCTCATTTGGCTCCTCTTTATATCTGCTTTTTCTCCATGCCAGTGTCGTTATCCTTTGTGCCCTTCTCCACTTTATTTCTTCCATGTTCATGTATCATGATGATATGATACGTGATGGATGGATTCTCTTAACAGTTGGTGGTTATGTGTCGTGTTCTTATTTACCATGTACTAGCTAGCAGAGTTTTCTTGGTAAGAAATTACTGGGTAATAATCGTTGTCTTTTCCAAAGTACAAAACTTCCGTGTCATTTTAAGTTTGTCGTTCTAAGGTTATGAATTGACTAACTACACCCCAGTGTATGAAACCAATTATACTAATATCTTGGCAGCATTCCCAGCAGTAACTTCTCAACCTAGTCTAGTCATTACAAGCGCAAGTGCTTAGAATCAAAATAAGTTCAATTTCGATCTTCTTGCCACCTACAACACTACAAAGGCGTTCATTATTTTGTAGCATCAAATGCTGGAGTACAGGCCAGTACTTTATACATACCTGCCAATATAAGTGCTACTAGCTAGCTCATTAGAGGCTGTTAGCTTTTCTTCTTCTTTTGCATGCATGCCGCCGAAAGAAAACAAAGAAGAAAATGAGTTATATATACACTGTTAAGAGAAAGAGAAAGCGCACCAATACCAAGATCAATGATTTGGTTGGACCAGTGCTCAAACCATCACCTACACATTTTAGTTAGGTACCGAGAACTTCCTAGAACTATTTGTTTTTTTAAGAGTAATTAGTGGATAGATTCCAGTTGGAAACCATAAACATTTCCCGTTTCATATTAAAATTAAGGTGCATATACAAGTCTTTGCACATGCATGGTCCAACTAATTATATAAGTGCATAGACTAAATAATAATAATTGGCCAATAATGCACCACATTGCCGACAGTACAGAACATATGTACATCTCATTCCAACCACTAAAGCTAATGAGCACACTTTTTGAGCCAGATCGAGCTATTACAATAATTTGCAAGGACCGACGAAGTGACTTCTCATTCCGAACTTACAGTGTGTACTTGCACTTCACTGATCGATCAAACGCTGCTATATCTATCTTATCTGGTTAAAGAAGCGAAGTGTCCTTAATTATTAGTCCTATCCAAGTTAACAAACTGTAGTACTAGTAACTGTACAAGTAACGAGCATGTGCTTAATTGGCTAGCACTAATGATAATCATTCAGATGGAGCGAGTGAATAATTGGGCAATGTACGATTTGTGCAGGGCTGCGACGCGTCGGTGCTGCTGGACGGACCGGACTCGGAGAAGACGGCGCCGATCAACATCGGCCTGGCCGCCTTCGAGGTCCTGGACGAGATCAAGGAGGCGGTGGAGGACCGGTGCCCTGGCGTGGTCTCCTGCTCGGACATCCTCATCTACGCCGCCCGCGACGCGGCCAGCGCGATGAGCAACGGGCACGTCTACTTCGACGCCCCCGCGGGGCGGCTGGACGGCATGGTCTCCCGCGCGGCGGACGCGCAGGCCGACCTCCCGGACTCCACCTTCACCATCGAGGAGCTCATCCAGAACTTCAAGCGCAAGAACTTCACGATCGAGGAGATGGTGATCCTCTCCGGCGCGCACGCCATCGGCGTGGGCCACTGCTCGTCGTTCCGCGCCCGGCTGACGGCGCCGCAGGAGCAGATCCTGCCGGCGTACCGCGGCCTCCTCGCCGGCAAGTGCGGCGCGGGGCCCGACCCGATCGTGGTGAACAACATCCGGGACGAGGACCCCAAGGCGATCGCGGCGTCGGTGCCGAGCTTCCTCCCGAAGCTGAGGAAGATCGAGTTCCTGGACAACAGCTACTACCATAACAACCTGGCGAGGATCGTGACCTTCAACTCCGACTGGCAGCTGCTGACGGAGAAGGAGTCGAGGGGCCACGTGCACGAGTACGCCGAGAACGGCACCCTGTGGGACGAGGACTTCTCCGACTCGTTGCTCAAGCTGAGCAAGCTGCCGTTGCCCAAGGGAAGCAAGGGGGAGATCAGGAAGAAGTGCCGCTACGTCAACCACTACTAAGCGCTCAACTTGGCCTAATCACCGGTCTCTCTGAGGTTTAGTTTCCATGGGGAAAAATTGTATCGATCTGTCGCGCCGTGTTTGATTATTCGTTTGTTGTTATATGTTCATTTCCTTTTCCCTTTTTTAATTTCTTTTTATTCTTTCTTCTTCGATCTACGTGATTTGATTTGATTCGTGGACACCTACGGTGTTGATTCATGCGTTCGCATGCAAAGTGTGTAGGCTTCCTTTTTTACGTGTATGCCTTGCATTGGCTTGGCCCAGTGATCATGTAATAAGGAGAAAAGAAATGAAGAAATTTTAATTATGTACTTTCTCGGTCTGAAAATAAGTGAGTTGGATATGTAGACACTAAAAGACGTCTAAATAAATGCAAATCTATAAAAATATAAATCACCAACGCGGCGATTCCACACAGCGTCCGATGCCTTATCCAATGGTCCAGGCTGTTTTTCACATTCGAGTGTCTTTTACATTTTCAATCTGCACATTGTCTATTTTTGTTGATGTTGATCTATCACGTTTAACACGCAACACAGAGTTAAATAAGAAGATAAGGATAAAACTAACGTTAGGTAAAAAAGGGGTCCACCACGACCGACGAGATTGACATCTCGTATGCTAACTTACGCGCCCTGATTGGGGGCACCTGAACCAACCGATAGCTCTAGGTCCCATGTCGCATGCGCTATATAAAGGTGGGGAGGCTGGCAGCAATCGAGATCCCCCTAGTGTTCGATCTGCCTCAGTTCCTTCCCCACATCTCCTAAACCCTACCGATCTAGGGAGGCCACGGCAGCGACGGGAAGGCCAGGGTATACCTCGCCGATGCCAGGGCAGTGCCGCTGGAGGCCGGAATTTTGTGTATGAATACATGGTACATATATTGTGTATGATTTTAATTTTTGGTTCTTGTTACCATTGCGACAAGTAAATAACGAAGAACGAAAACGAAATCACAGCAAGGGGACACAGATTTAACGTGGAAAAACCTCTCCAACAAAGAGAGAAAAAACCACGGGCCCAGCCAGCGAAACTTCACTATATCGAGGAGTGTTTACAAACGCCGGGGATTTCACAGATACAACTCATCCCAACCGGCGGCTTACAAGGGGTTTATATATCGGTGGAAATCTAGGTCTTCGACGATCCGTACCATACCGCGGGGGGAGTTGGCCTATACTTTGTAGAATTTGGATCAACATATAACAGTTCTCTTATCCAAAAAGCTCATGGAATTGATTATCTCCAAATTTGTCTATGACTGGATGTTCATATAAAAACAGGGAAAAACTAGCATACTAAGAAACGCAAAGATTTTTCCATGATTGCTAGTCTTAGAGTGTTTTCAGTGTGAATATATGATGCAGCAACCGAACGAAATTAACACGAATGCACTAGTGGAAATGAGGCCTTTGGTTGAGGTCGAAAATGGGCTTTAACACCGGTTCTTCTATGAACCGGTGTTAAAGGGGGTGCCCGTACCAGCGTGGTCTATAGAGCAAAAAAAAGCACCCCCTTTAACACCGGTTCAAGCCACGAACCGGTGTTAAAGGCCCTGCACCAGTGGCCCGTGCAGCCCCCCCTTTAACACCGGTTCGTGGCTTGAACCGGTGTTAAAGGGGGGGGGGGGCGCTATATAACACACCGCAACCCACACCCCTCTCTTCCATTTTTTCACTCTCTCATTTTGGAGCCTAGCAAGAGGGTGAGAGGTGTGCTAGTTTGTGTTTTGTTCTTATGCACAAGAGGTGTTCGGTGAAATGCCCGAGAGCTCGAAATAAGTTTTCCCGTTGCTCTTTCCTTCTCGGTCGAGGTCGGCAACTTTATCCTTTCATGTGTCATTGATGTACTATATAAATGGTCATCTCCCTATTAATTTTTGATATACTATATATTAATGCAGATGAACCGGCAATGGATGTACGGTGACCGATGCACTTCCGAGTACATTACGGGCCTCCAAAATTTCATCGTTGTGGATAATGCAAACCGTGGTCACAATGGTTTTATGTGTTGTCCGCGTGTTCACTATCAGAACAAGAAAGACTACTCAAATACCAGAACCATTCACGCCCACCTGCTTCGATCCGGTTTCATGCCCAGCTATAATTGTTGGACCAAGCACGAAGAAAAAGGGGTTGTAATGAAGACAACGAAGAAGAAGAGAATGATGACAACTATCATAATATGTATCCTGAATATGATGATACTGCAACGGGGGTAGATAATGAAGATCAAGAGGCAGCAGATGGGCCCGCTGATGACGATCTTGGTCGGGCCATTACTAGTACAAAGGAAGAATGTGAAACTGAAAAGAAGAAGGAGAAGCTGGAGCAGATGTTAAAGGATCACAAAATATTGTTGTACCCAACTTGCGAAGATGGGCACAAAAAGCTAGGTACGACACTGTATTTGCTGCAATGGAAGGCAGAGAACGGTGTGACTGACAGCGCATTTTCAAAGCTGTTGGTAAAAATGAAGAATCTGCTTCCAAGAAATAATGAGTTGCCCGACAGTACATACCAAGCAAAAAAGTTTGTCTGCCATGTAGGATTAGACATGCAGAAGATACATGCCTGCAATAATGACTGCATCCTCTACCGCGGTGAGAAGTACGGGAATTTGGATGCATGCCCGGTATGCACTGCACTGCGATATAAGATCAGACGAGACGATCCTGGCGATGTTGAGGGCGAGGCCCCTAGGAAGAAGGTTCCTGCCAAGGTTATGTGGTATATGCTCCTATAATACCACGGTTAAAACGTCTCTTCAGAAATAAAGAGCATGCCAATTTGTTGCGATGGCACATGGAAGACCGTAAGAAAGACGCGATGTTGAGACACCCCGCTGATGGGTCACAGTGGAGAAAAGTCGAGCGAGAGTATCCGGACTTCGCACGTGACACAAGGAACTTAAGGTTTGGTCTAAGTACAGATGGCATGAATCCTTTTGGTGAGCAGAGCTGCAGTCACAGCACCTGGCTTATGACTCTATGTATCTATAACCTTTCTCCTTGGTTGCGCATGAAGAGGAAGTTCATTATGATGCCAGTGCTCATCCAAGTCCTGAGGCAACCCGACAACGACATTGTTGTGTACCTAAGGCCATTAGTTGAAGAACTTTTACAGCTGTGGGCCAAACCAGGTGTACGTATGTGGGATGAGCACAAAGGGGTGCCATTTGACCTACGAGCGTTGCTTTTCGTAACCATCAATGATTGGCCTGCTCTTTGTAACATTTCAGGGCAGACAAAAAAAGGATACAATGCATGCACACACTGTTTAGATGGGACTGAAAGTGTATATTTGGATAAATGTAAGAAGGTTGTGTACCTAGGGTATCATCGATTTCTTTCGAACCTGCATCCAGTAAGAAAGAAAGGCAAGTATTTCAAACGTCTGGCAGAACCCCGGAGGAAGCCTGTCCTCCGTACTGGTGAGGAGGTATTTGGTATGGTCAAAGACTTAGAAGTAATCTTTGGAAAAGATCCCGACAGTGTATCAGTTCCAAATGACGATGCCGGACACGCGCCCATGTGGAAGAAGAAATCTATATTTTGGGACCTACCCTATTGGAAAGTCTTAGAGGTCCGCTCTTTAATCGACATGATGCACGTGACGAAGAATGTTTGCGTGAACCTGCTAGGCTTCCTAGGAGTGTATGGGAAGACAAAAGATACACCGGAAGCACGGCAGGACCAACAACGTATGAAAGACCCTGAAGAGCCTATGCATCCTGAGAACGAGAAGGGTAAACGATGCCACTTAACTCCTGCCAGCTACGCTCTTACCAAAGCAGAGAAGGAAATCTTGTTTGAATGCCTGAGCAGTATCAAGGTCCCGTCTGGCTTCTCGTCGAATATAAAGGGAATAATAAATATGGCAGAGAAAAAATTCCAAAACCTAAAGTCTCATGACTGCCACGTGATTATGACGCAATTGCTTTCGATTGCATTGAGGGGGCTTCTACCTAAAAATGTTCGAGTACCCATTGTGAAGATATGTGCATTGCTCAATGCAATATCTCAGAAGGTAATCGATCCAGAAAGACTACCAGGGTTACAGACAGATGTGGTCCAATGTCTTGTCAGCTTTGAGTTGGTGTTTCCACCATCCTTCTTCAATATTATGACGCATCTCCTGGTTCACCTAGTAGAATAGATTGCCATTCTCGGTCCTTTATTTCTACACAATATGTTCCCCTTTGAGAGGTACATGGGAGTCTTAAAGAAATATGTTCATAACCGTGCTAGGCCAGAAGGAAGCATCTCCAAGGGCTATGTAACAGAGGAGGTCATTGAGTTCTGTGTTGATTTTATTCCTGACCTTAAGGCGATTGGTATTCCAGAATCACGACATGAGGGGAGACTGCGTGGAAAAGGCACCCTAGGATGTAAAGCAATGATATATAGGCACGGGCATTCTCTCGATCAAGCACACTACACGGTTTTACAAAGATCTATCTTGGTTGCCCCGTATATCAATGAACACAAGAATTTTATACGCCTCAAACACCCGGGACAGTCTGATGAATGGATTATAAATGAACACATGACGACTTTTGGCGGCTGGCTGCAAAGACTTCTCACGAATAACACCACTGTTGGGGATCAGCTGTACTTGTTGGCCATGACACCATCTTCGACTGTATGTACTTTCCAATGGTACGAGATAAATGGGAATACATTTTACACGATAGGCCAAGATAAAGAGAGCACCAACCAAAACAGTGGTGTCTGCTTCGATGCAGCAGAAGACAATGGGCAAAAGACCACGTATTATGGGTTCATAGAGGAGATATGGAAACTTGACTATGGACCTAATTTTAAGGTCCCCTTGTTTCGGTGCAAATGGGTCAAGCTAACAGGAGGAGGGGTTGAGGTAGACAAGAAGTACGGAATGACAACAGTGGATCTCAACAATCTTATGAAGGTATACAAGAACTTAGACGAACCATTCGTCTTAGCCAATGATATGGTTCAGGTTTTATATGTGAAGGACATGTCTACCAAACCGAAAAAATAAAAAATAAGCAAACAAATACATCACACGATGAGCCAAAGCGTCACATAGTTCTTTCAGGGAAAAGAAACATCGTGGGAGTGGAGGACAAGACAGACATGTCAGAAGATTATAATAAGGTTGATGAAATTCTGCCCTTCAGAGTAAAGACTGACCCAACCATCCTGTTAAACAGTGCTGATAGTCCATGGTTATGGCCGACGCGATCATAAGATTGACTATATGTATTAATTGAGCCATTTTTTGGCACACATATGTATCTCAACATGGAAATCAGTGTCATATTTCTTCTGTTAACACTATATGTATTAAATGAGCCATTTTTCTTCCTGCCATTTCTTCCCGCCATTTTTCTTCCCGCCAGTTCTTCCCTCCAGTTATCTTCCTGCCATTTCTCACTATATATATGTGTAGGGTTGGCCTCCATTGTCATTGCACATATCTAGACTCATATCTGCAACCTCATCACTCTTTCCCATGGCTTCCACCGTACCACTAACCCCCAGGGAGGTGGAGGCGCTTTGCGCCTTGAACTACCCCTGCCTGCCGGGCTACTGTGTTCCCGTCGGCTGGATGCTGAGCGCTGGAGGCGTGCCGGTTCCTCCTATCCCTCTAGGTGTGGTTCGCCGGATGTCCATCACGAACCACTACTACTTCGAGCTCACACCGGAGCAGCGGAGGAATACCAGATGGCATCCCGACTATTTCCCGATTTGGGAAGCCTTCTTCAGGGATCGGCGTGAGAGGGCGCTCGCTAGGCACGAGGAGGACGGCCGACCTCCTCCGAACTTCAACGAGGCCGGCCGTCGGCTGTGGTGGCACGGTCGGACTCTCCAGAGCGTCATGGCCTATGACACTGCCGCCGACTCTAACCCTCGTCTGCGCTACCCTCAAGTCCAGCCCACGCGTGCTCAGACTGCAAGGTTCAATTACGACGACCCCGATGATGACAGCGACGATGGCCGCGGCGAGTACGACGACTACAGTGGCGAGTATTATAGGTGTAGGCAGAAGCATGAATGAATCACTCCTACATTTTAAAACAAGTTCGGTCGATTGTGACTTAATCTGGCCATGTATCTTAATTTTCAGTTCTTTTATGTATCTTAATTTTCAGTCGTGCTTTATGTAACTTACTGTTAGTTGCATTATGTACTTTAATTCCAGTTCTACCGTAATAAAAATATCAAATTTGGTATATTGATTATGTCTCAAAAAAACCTTCACAAAATGACCTATCTCATTCGAGGTTTCTTGGCTTTCGGGTCAAATGACCAATGTTATGGCTAGAATCAAGACATAGTTTGTGATAATGTGGCAATATTGTGCATACATGTGCATCATGGGATGTCAAACAATGTTGCAAGAGGAAGTTTTCCTTTTTGTCGCACCAAAAAGGCATTTTCCATTTTCCGATCATAAAAAACAGACGGTTTTGTGAAGCAACCACCAAATGGCTAATTCAAAAAACTACCACCACATTTTACAAAAATACTAGACCACCTTATATGGACAATGTACCAACAGAGGGATCTGAAATCTTTCCGTCCACCTCAGGTGAAAAAGACAAATTCCTGCCAAATCGATAGGAAGTGGGTCAGATATGAACTACATGTACATGATATGATGCTCATGATTTTTTACAAAAATCATTTTTAGGTTCACAATATGCTTTTTTATCAAAAATCGAATGCAAGTTTAGCGAGGTTTTGTCAGATTCCAAAGTATACAAAAGATGCGGCATTTCAATACCAAACAATTCAAAAATGTTAATACAAAATAAAATATGATTTGCTCAAATAAAATAGGGTTAGATTCCTTTTTATATGCTTAATGTTTCTTATGTTTAAAGTTTTAGGGTTTGACTATTTTATTTTTGTTTTAATTGAATAATCAAAATTTATATGTAAGTGTTTTAATCATTTTGAAAAATTTCATCTACAGTAACTATAAAATGTTTTTATATGAATGGATAGATCTTATTTTTCTGAAAATTATGATATATTATTCATATTTTTCTGAGTTGAAATGAAAAAGATATGAAATTTCTAAATTCTATCCTATTTTTTGAATTAAAAAAAGCCTCCAACCCTTTAATGTACGAAATAAATGCCCCCCTTTAACACCGGTTCCAACCACGAACCGGTGTTAAAGGGGGGGGGGGGGGGGTACGGGCGTGAAACGAATTCCCTCTTTAACACCGGTTCTAGCCACGAACCGGTGTTAAAGGGGGGGGGGTGGGTTATAACGCGCGCCTTCCTCTTCCTCTCTTCCCCCCAGCCAGATCGATCGAACAGAGGAAGGAAAGCAGAGGAGCTCCATCGCGCCGTCGCCGTCCACACCTGTCGCCGTCGCCGTCCACCGCCGCGTCCGTCCACGCCGCCGTGTCCGCCCTCGCCGTCCGCCGACGCGTTCGTCCACGCCTGTTGCCGTCGCCGCGTCCATCCATGCCTGTTGCCGTCGCCGCCCTGCCGTCCGCCGCCGCGTCCGCCCTCGCCGCCTCAATGTCCTCGCCATCTCGTCCTCGCACCGCCCCGACCGCGCGCCACTGCCCTCCGGCGATCGACCACCTCGCGGTATATATTGTGTATATATGTTTTATAATTTCTTTAGAGATATATGCATGTGAACTAAATTGGGATCAAAGTATATATTGTGTATATATGTATATATTATGAGTTTTCTATTATTTTATATATGTAATTTATATTTATATTATATATAAAACATTCTAGATTAATTAGCAATTTAATTATATTGATGTGCACCAACGCATTCGCCGGCATATATCGAACCAACAATATCTATGTGTTGTCATCTCATAGTTGCCACAACATGAATAGTGTCGGCCTACAATGGGCCGCGACATTAAACCCTTGTTGCCGCAAAAGCACTAAGTCGGTAGATGAAGTTGTGCCGAGCCAAAAAAAAGTCGCCGAAACACTTTTCCGACGCGGTTATCTCTCATGGTGTTTTTTTTTGCCTCACGAGCGTGACGATTAAGCGTATGCCTCAACGTCTATAAGCACAAGGGTCCGATGCGTCCGTGTTATATTAATAGCGACACAGTGGTAAACCGCACTTGCAAATCCTGTCCATTTGACTCCGTTCAATCCAGGTCATAGATATCCTCGGTTATATATTGTTGTAGGGTTTGGCCCTAGCGCCGCTAGCCGCACGCATCTCCGCACACCCGACCGTGTGATGTATATATATTGTTGTAGGGTTTGGCCCTAGCGCCGCCAGCCGCACGCATCCCTGCACACCCGACCGTGCGATGATGTACCCTCTCATATGAATCCGGGGTTTCTCCGAATTAGGGTTTGGAATGACCAAGCATGTATTAGGGTTACATTTCAATACTTTTAACCTGTCATATCATCATCCTTGCTCGAGCATTTCAATAGATGTATTACTGATATTTGTGTGATAATATTATTGTTTCAGAAACTATGGATCCACTCAGTAGAAACCTTGAAGAGGAAGAAATAATGGAGAACATGATCCATGAGGACACCTCACAATATCTGAACTTGGAGGGACATGATGACAACTCAAGTAGTCATGGAGAAGATGACAACTCCGGTGAACGCACTTTAGTGATTACAAAGTCCGTCGAGGTATATGCATGGATTAAGCCTCTGCTGACTTGCACCGATTGATTTGTATATATATGTACATGTATTAATTAACGCTTCTTTCTTCTTTTACCCCTTCGGATCGACCAGCCAGCAACAATCTTCTTCTACGAAAAATAGCAAGCGAGGCACGAGCCATCGGTTGAAAGATCGTGCAAAGTTCATGATAGAAGCAGTCCGTGTTGATGACAGGCTGATGGAGCCCAAGAAGGCCACACACAAATTTATATGTCAGGTTGGAGTTCTTGTTAGGGACCAAATCCCAATCATAATTGAATATTGGAATAAGCCAAAGAAGGGCGACGGTACCTTTGTCGATGAAAGATCCAAAGAAACGCTTTGGAATTCGCTGTTGGTAAATTTCACCCTTCCGCCAGAGGAGGATGAAAATAAACCGGTTATAAAGGAAAAGGTCAAAGAGTGGACTCTAAAGAAGATGGCTGACGCTTTCCGCAACTGGAAGACAAAATTGAACAAATTTGTCAAAGCTCGCGAGACTCCAGATTTCGAAGACGCATATTATGCGAAGATAAGACCTCACTGGCCCGAATTTGTGGCATACAAGGAAGGTGCTATAGCTACAAAGAGATCAGAAAACAATACGCTAAATGCCCAGAAGAAGGAATATCACCAGAGGACGGGGTCAGGTGGCTACATATCTCAAAGGCCTAAGTGGGAGGAAGCTGAGAAGGCCCTGCGCGATTGAGGGATCACACCCCAGACACATGGGTGGGACCTACGTGCAAAGACTTGGTTCTACGGAATCGGGGCAAGGTTGGACCCAGAAACGGGATTGTGTATCTTCCCAACCCTTCTTGCCAAACCCGTCACTGAACTCATCACGACATACGAGGAAACAGCCGCCAGGACCTTCCATCCCGACAGAGAGAATGACCACCTCACACGCGCCATCGGTAAAAAAGAACACCCTGGACTTGCACGAGGCACAGGGGGTATGACGTGGAAAGATGGGTTTGCCGAGTGGGGCGACTCTTACAGATGGCGCGACAGAAAATAAAAAGGGCGTACAGAGCGGATGACACAAATAGAACATGCACTTGTGGCGCTGCAGGCGCAAGTGAATGCACAAAAGAGCCAGCAACCTACCGGCCCATCTCAGCGGCACGAAGAGCCTGCATTGGAAGCTACCGGCGGCCCAGACTCTACGCGGAAAAGCAGCGTGGCTTCCACGGAGAACGTGCAGCCCACGCTTGAAATGGCGGGTCCTCGATACCCCGTGGATGAGATCACAGAGAGCGAACACGCTGAGCTGCATGTGAGATTAATGGGCTTATCCATTAAGGTGGCGGTCGGCTATGCCTTACCTCCTATAGCTAGTGGAACTTACCACTGCCGACCGATTCCAGATGGCTATGCTATTGTCGGGGTGGATGTTGTTTTTAAGGAATATGAGGAAGCACAGCTTGACCATGCTACAGGTGAAGGGGAAACTCAACTCAAATTTGCAGTGAAAACAACCATTATTTGGAAGAAGAAATACATCGTGCTTCCAAATTGGAGGCCACTGGCACCCCCGCCGTCTCCGCAGCGTCAGCAGTATGAGCCGCCTCAGCCATCTCCAAATCATCAGAATACTCCCCTGTCGTCTCCGGCGTTTCAGCCATCTCCTGCGCGGCAGCCATCTCCGACGCGCCAGCCATCTCCTACGCGTCAGCCATCTTCGGTGCGCCAGCCATCTTCTGCGCGTCAGCCATCTCCGGCGTTTCAGCCATCTCCTCAGCGTAAGCGGAAGATCACTGCCACGAAGAGCATCACTGGCACTGCTGATGGGTTTCGCAGCATAGTAAATCAAAAAATTTCTACGGATGCGAACGGGAAAGCCAAGATATAATCTAGGAGATGCAAACAACAAGAGATATTAGATGAGATCTTCATACCCTTGAAGATTCGCACAGCGGAACGTTCGTCGGAACGTGGGTGATGTAGTCGTACTCGCTTCTCCTCCTCACGATCCGCTCTGATCTAACACCGCAAGTGGCGATGCCTCAGAGAGATGCACACGTGCGGCACCTCGACGTCTCCTCCTTCCTCAGTCTAGCAAGTATGGTGGAGAGACGGATTGGATCTACAACGCGACGACGCGGTGCAAGTGGTGGAGAGTTTCTGCAGCAGGGCTTCGCCTACACGCAGTCAGGAGGAAGAGAGAGAGGAGGGCAGCAGGGCGGCTAGGCTTGAGGGGAAGGTGTGGAGGGGTGGTGCGCCCCCAGCCCTCTTTATATAGAGGGGTGGGCGGCAACCCAAGCCCCTCCCCCAAGCCTAGGCCGGCGGCCAAGGAGGGAAGAGTGGGGGGCAAGTTTCCCCCCTCCTTCTAGAAGCTCCAATTAGGGTTTCCCCTTGTTTGGCCGGTTGGGACCTATGGGGCCTTGTGCCCCTAGCCCAATGAAGCCAGGGCACTCCCTCATAGGCCCATGCCCCCTCCCGGCAGGTGGGGCCACGTTGGTCCCCCTCCGGAAGGTTCTAGAAGCTTCCGGTACAATACCGATTAACCCGAAACAATTCCGAACTCCAAAAACTGCATTGCCTTATATGAATCTTATTCTCCGGACCATTCCGGAACCTCTCGTGATGTCCCGGATCCCATCCGAGACTCCGAACAAAAACACATAAACCAATTATCCAATCTATCCTAGCGTCAAGACACGTTAAGTGTGTGACCTTTCGGGTTCGAGAACATGCAGACATGATCTTCTATCAATAATCAACAGCGGGGTCTGGAAACCCATATTGACTCCCACACATTCATCGATGATCATATCGGATGAACCACGATGCCAGGATTCAATCAATCCCATATATATTCCCTTCGTCTCGCGATATTTTACTTGCCCGAGATTTGATCGTCGGTACCGTCATACCTAGTTCAATATCGTTAACAGCAAGTACTTTACTCGTTCCGTAATCCGATATCACTTTGTGATTAACTCTTTAACCACATGCTTGCAAGCGGTGTTGCTATCGATTACCGAGTGGGCCCGAAGTATATCTCTCCGACTTGGGATGGACAAATCCCATCTCGATACATACAACCCAACAGGTACTTTCCGATCACCTGAGAGACACCTTTATGATCACCCTCTCATAGGATGACGTTTGATGACCTCAAAGCTTTCTTCCGATACCAGGGAGTTGTATTATCTCATGGTCTAAGGAATACAATATTTGACATAAGAAAAACTTCGCAAAGATGAACACGATGACACGATCTAATTGCTCCGCTTAGTTTGGGTCTGTCCATCATATCATTCTCCCAATGATATGATATCATTATTAATCGACAACTCATGTCCATGGTTAGGAAACCTTAACCATCATTAATCAATGAGCTAGTCCATAGAGGCGTACTAGGGACACGGTGTTGTCCACAAACCACACAAGTATTAAAGTTTCCGCTTAATACAATTCTAGCATGGAATATAAACTTTATCATGAACAAGAATTATAATAATAACATCTTTATTATTGCCTCTAGGGCTTAATTCCAACAGTCTCCCACTTGCACTAGAGTCAATAATCTAGTTTACATTTGGCAACAATATCACACCCATGGCACTAAGGTGCTGATCATGTTTTACATGTGGAAGAGGTTTAGTCAATGGATCTGCGACATTCAGATCTGTATGTACTTTGCTAATCTTCAGATCTCCATCTGCTATATAATCTCGGATTATATGAAACTTGCGGTTGATATGCTTGGTCTTTGGATGATATCTTGGTTCCTTAGCGAGTGCTATGGCGTCAGTGTTGTCACACAATATCTCCAGTGGGTCCAATGCACTTGGAACCACGCCAAGATCAGTGATGAAGTTCCTGATCCAAACTCCTTCACTTGACGCTTCTGCAGCAGCCATGTATTCCGCTTCTACTGTAGATCCCGCGATCACGCTTTGCTTGCAGCTTCTCCAGCTCACAGCTCCTCCATTCAAAATATAAACGTATCATGTCTGAGATTTAGAATCATCCTTGTCGGTGTCGAAACTAGCGTCGACGTAACCTTTTACGACGAGCTGTTCACCACCCCCATAGACTAAGAGCATTTCTTTAGTCCTATTTAGGTACTTTAGGATGTTCTTCACGGTTGTCCAGTGTTCCACTCCTGGATCACTTTGGTATCTGCTCGTCAAACTAAGAGCATTGGACACATCCGGTCTAGTACATAGCATGGCATACATGATAGAACCTATGGCCGAGGCATAAGGCACTTTGCTCATAGCTTCTCTATCATTTACCGTAGCTGGACACTGAGCCTTGCTCAATATATTACCTGACAACATAGGCACTGAACCTTTCTTTGCCTTATCCATTCTGAACCTTTTCAGAACTTTGTCTAGGTATGTACTCTGGCTTAAAGCTATCAGGCGTCTTTGTCTATCCCTATAGATTTTGATGCCCAATATATAAGCAGCTTCACCTAGGTCTTTCATTGAAAAACACATGTTCAAATAACTCTTCACATCGTTAAGCATGTTAATGTCATTTCCAATAATCAATATGTCGTCCACATATAGTACCAGAAATGTCACCGAGCTCCCACTCACTTTCTTGTAGATACAAGATTCGTAGCAATTTGGAACAAATCCAAAATTCTTGATCACTTGATCAAAACGAAGGTTCCAACTCCGAGATGCTTGCTTCAGTCCATAAATGGGACACTGAACTTTGCACACTTTATCAGCATCCTTAGGATCGACAAAACCTTCGGGTTGCATCATATACAACTCTTCATCAATGTTGCCATTGAGGAACGCAGTCTTGACATCCATCTGCCATATTTCATAATCATGAAACGCAGCAATTGCTAATAAAATCCGAATGGACTTAAACATCGCTACGGGAGATAAAGTCTCATCGTAGTCAACACCTTGAACTTGTCGAAAACCTTTCGCGACAAGCCGTGCTTTATAGACGGTAACATTACCATCCGCGTCCGTTTTCTTCTTGAAAATCCATTTGCACTCAACGGCCTTTCGGTCGCTAGGAGGGTCCACCAAAGTCCATACTTGGTTTTCGCTCATGGATCCCAATTCGGATTTCATGGCCTCTAGCCATTTCTCAGAGTCTGGGCTCATCATTGCTTCCTCATAGTTCGTAGGTTCACTGTCTTCTACCAACAAGACAGTCAAGACAGGGTTGCCGTACCACTCAGGAGGGGCACGCGACCTTGTCAACCTTTGACGTTTAGTAGCAGCATCGTCCGAAGCTTCATCATCCTTGTCATTAGCTTCCTCTATTGTTGGTGCAGACGACACTGGAACAATTTCAGGTGTTGCGCTACTCTCCAATTCAAGATAAGGTTCAACAACCTCGTCTAGCTCTACTTTCCTCCCACTCACTTCTTTCGAGAGAAACTCCTTCTCAAGAAAGGACCCGTTCTTTGCGACAAACACTTTGCCTTCGGTTCTGTGATAGAAGGTATACCCAATAGTTTCCTTAGGGTATCCTATGAAGACGCATTTATCCGCTTTGGGTTCGAGCTTGTCCGGCATCAACTTCTTGACGTAGGCTTTGCATCCCCAAACTTTAAGATACGACAACTTAGGTTTAGCACCAAACCACAGTTCATACGGTGTCGTCTCAACGGATTTAGATGGTGTCCTATTTGAAGTGAATGCAGCGGTTTCTAATGCATAACCCCAAAATGATAACGTCAAATCAGTAAGAGACATCATTGATCGGACCATATCTAATAGAGTTCGATTCCGGTGTTCAGACACACCATTGCGCTGTGGTGTGGGTGGCGTGAGTTGCGAAACGATTCCGCTTGATTTGAGATGCGTGAGAAAATCATAACTCAAATATTCACCTCCACGATCGGATCGTAGAAACTTAATCTTTCTGTTACGATGGTTGTCCACGTCATTCTGAAATTCCTTGAACTTTTCAAATGTTTCAGATTTATGTTTCATTAAATAGATATACCCATATCTACTTAAGTCATCGGTAAAAGTGAGAAAATAGCGATATCCACCACGCGTCGAAACACTCATCGGTCCGCATACATCGGTATGTATGATTTCCAACAAGTCCGTTGCTCTCTCCATCATACCGGAGAACGGGGTTTTGATCATCTTGCCCATGAGGCATGGTTCGCATGTGTCAAATGATTCAAAATCAAGAGACTCCAAAAGTCCATCAGAATGGAGTTTTTTCATGCGCTTTACACCAATATGACCTAGACGACAGTGCCACAAATAAGTAGTATTATCACTATCTACTTTGCATCTCTTAGCCTCAATGTTATGGATGTGTGTTTCATCCCTTTCGAGATTTAGAAGAAATAAACCATTCACAACAGGTGCATGACCATAAAAGATGTTACTCATATAAATAGAACAACCATTATTCTCCGATTTAAATGAATAACCGTCTTGCAATAAACAAGATCCAGAAATAATGTTCATGCTCAACGCAGGCACATAATAACATTTATTGAGGTTTAAAACTAATCCCGAAGGTAAAACTAAGGAGTGCGTGCCGACGGCCATCACATCAACTCTTGATCCGTTGCCAACGCGCATCGTCACCTCATCCCTCGCAAGCCGCCGTCTATTCCGTAGCTCCTGTTTCGAGTTACAAATATTAGCAACTGAACCAGTATCAAATACCCAGGCACTACAACGAGGGCTAGTAAGGAAAACATCAATAACATGTATATCAAATATACCTTTGATGGTGCCAGCCTTCTTGTCCGCTAAGTACTTCGGACAGTTGCGCTTCCAGTGACCCTTGTCCTTGCAATAGAAGCACTCAGTGTCCGGCTTAGGACCAGACTTGAGCTTCTTCTCAGCAGGGGCAACGCGCTTGCCGCCGCCTTTATTGAAGGGCTTATTTGCACCCTTACCTTTCTTGAAGGTGGGGGGCTTGTTGACCATCAACACATGATTATCCTTTTTGATGTCCACCTCCGCAGCCTTCAGCTTTGCGAAGAGCTCGGTGATCGTATCAGTGGAACCAATCTGATTGTGAGTCACTACAAAACTTTTGTAGCTGGGAGGGAGTGATTGCAGAACCCTGTCAATCTTGAGCCCCTCTGGAATCTTGCAGTCCAGTTGCTCAAGGCGTTGAGTGTAGCCCGACATCTTAATGGCGTGCTCACTAACGGAACTCCCTTCCTCCATCTTGCAGTTAAAGAACTTCTCAGAGATCTCATATCTCTCAGAACGGGCCTGAGTCTGAAACATGGTTTTCAGCTCCTCGAGAATCTCAAAGGGCCCGGGATAGTCTTCAAAACGATTTTGAAGGTCCGATTCCATAGCAAACAACATGGTGCTCTTAATCACACCATAATCATCCTTGCGCGACTGATAGACAGCTTTCTCATCAGCCGGCGCATCTACAGCAGGGGCGTCACCTAGCGCATTTTCAAGGACATAGTCCTTTTGACCGCCAGAGAGAATGATTCTCAGATTGCGGAACCAGTTGGTGAAGTTAGACCCATTGTTTCTAAGCTTTTCCTTCTCAGAAAAAACGTTGAAGTTGAAGTTGGACTTAGCCATTTGATCTGCAATGTTTGCAAGTACAAATTAGACTATGTTCATGATAACTAGTTCAACTTTTAATCAAATTACTAGATGAACTCCCACTAAATTCAACATCCCTCAAGTTGTTTAGTGAACACGATCCAAATTCACCACACCTAATCCGATCTTCACGAGAAGAGATGTGGCTTCAATGGTGGACAACAAAGTGTCGATCATATCATTCATATGACTCATGCTTAACCTTTCGGTTCATGTGTTCCGAGGCCATGTCTGTACATGCTAGGCTCGTCAAGTTAGACCCAAGTATTTCCGCGTGTGCAAAACTGGCTTGCACCCGTTGTATGTGAACGTAGAGTCTATAACACCCGATCATCACGTGATGCTTGGACACGACGAACTTTCGCAACGGTGCATACTTGGGGATAACACAGTTTTATCTTGATCTTTAAGTGAGGAATCATCTTATAATGATACTGTCGCGATCTAAGCATAATAAGATACATAAAAGGATAAACATCACATGCATATAACTTTATGTGGCATGGTATAGCCAATCTTCGCGCAATGATCTCCATCTTGTGCGTGCCGGCATGATCTTCATCACTCCACCATGATTGCCTCCACCACGAATAGCAACTACAACTATTGCTAACCACTTAGCGATAAAGTGAAACTATTACATGGCGTATAAGAAGTTGACACACATGTCATACACAATTATAAAGACAACCATATGGCTCATGCCGGTTGTGTACTCATCGACATGCAAGTCGTGAAACATTACAAAACATGATCATCGCATACAATATACACATCACATCTTGGGCCATACCATATCACAGAAAACACTCCCTGCAAAAAGAAGTTAGACGCCTCTACTTTGTTGTTGCATGTTTTACGTGGCTTATGGGAGTAGCAAGCTAAGAACGATTCTTACCTACGGAAAGCCACAACGGTGATATTATGGTTGCCAAATTCCGGTGTAAATCCCATGACAACTATAGTGAGAGAAACTGGCATCCACCAGCCGCATGTATGGAACAAGCCACACGTCAAGTGCGGAGCCGGTCTCGCGAACGACGTCGCATTAGGTTGGCCTGGACCGCTTCAATCTCACTATCCCGCGTCATAAGAAGAACAAAAACAAGAGGCTTGCAACAGAAAACATCAACGCCCACAACAACCATGTTGCGTTCTACTCGTGAAACACATCTACGCATAGATCTAGCTCTGATACCACTGATGAGTTTCGCAGCATAGTAAATCAAAAAAATTCTACGGATGCGAACGGGAAAGCACAGATCTAATCTAGGAGATGCAAACAACGAGAGAGATTAGATGAGATCTTCATACCCTTGAAGATTCGCACAGCGGAACGTTCGTCGGAACGTGGGTGATGTAGTCGTACTCGCTTCTCCTCCTCGCGATCCGCTCCGATCTAACACCGCAAGTGGCGATGCCTCCGAGAGATGCACACGTGCGGCACCTCGACGTCTCCTCCTTCCTCGGTCCAGCAAGTATGGTGGAGAGACGGATTGGATCTACAACGCGACGGCGCGGTGCAAGTGGTGGAGAGTTTCTGCAGCAGGGCTTCGCCTACACGCAGTCGGGAGGGAGAGAGAGAGGAGGGCAGCAGGGCGGCTAGGCTTGAGGGGAAGGTGTGTGTGTGTGGGGGGGGGGGTGCGCCCCCAGCCCTCTTTATATAGAGGGGTGGGCGGCAACCCTAGCCCCTCCCCCAAGCCTAGGCCGGCGGCCAAGGAGGGAAGAGTGGGGGGCAAGTTTCCCCCCTCCTTCTAGAAGCTCCAATTAGGGTTTCCCCTTGTTTGGCCGGATGGGCCCTATGGGGCCTTGTGCCCCTGGCCCAATGCGGCCAGGGCACTCCGTCATAGGCCCATGCCCCCTCCCGGCAGGTGGGGCCACGTTGGTCCCCCTCCGGAAGGTTCTAGAAGCTTCCGGTACAATACCGATTAACCCGAAACAATTCCGAACTCCAAAAACTGCATTGCCTTATATGAATCTTATTCTCCGGACCATTCCGGAACCTCTCGTGATGTCCCGGATCCCATCCGAGACTCCGAACAAAAACTCATAAACCAATTATCCAATCTATCCTAGCGTCGAGACACGTTAAGTGTGTGACCTTTCGGGTTCGAGAACATGCAGACATGATCTTCTATCAATAATCAACAGCGGGGTCTGGAAACCCATATTGACTCCCACACATTCATCGATGATCATATCGGATGAACCACGATGCCAGGATTCAATCAATCCCATATATATATTCCCTTCGTCTCGCGATATTTTACTTTCCCGAGATTTGATCGTCGGTACCGTCATACCTAGTTCAATATCGTTCACAGCAAGTACTTTACTCGTTCCATAATCCGATATCACTTTGTGATTAACTCCTTAACCACATGCTTGCAAGCGGTGTTGATATCGATTACCGAGTGGGCCCGAAGTATATCTCTCCGACTTGGGAGGGACAAATCCCATCTCGATACATACAACCCAACAAGTACTTTCCGATCACCTGAGAGACACCTTTATGATCACCCTCTCATAGGATGACGTTTGATGACCTCAAAGCTTTCTTCCGATACCAGGGAGTTGTATTATCTCATGGTCTAAGGAATACAATATTTGACATAAGAAAAACTTCGCAAAGATGAACACGATGACACGATCTAATTGCTCCGCTTAGTTTGGGTATGTCCATCATATCATTCTCCCAATGATATGATCTCATTATTAATCGACAACTCATGTCCATGGTTAGGAAACCTTAACCATCATTAATCAATGAGCTAGTCCATAGAGGCGTACTAGGGACACGGTGTTGTTCACAAACCACACAAGTATTAAAGTTTTCGCTTAATACAATTCTAGCATGGAATATAAACTTTATCATGAACAAGAATTATAATAATAACATCTTTATTATTGCCTCTAGGGCATAATTCCAACAACTACCACGAAGAAATCCGCAGGAAACCATACGCCAAAGAGTTCAAGAAACTATGTTCCGCAGCCTTCCGCCAAGCCATTGCCGGTTTTACCGTGGAATCGCAGCGACAAGGAGACCAATAGGATCTCAGAAGAAGAGGTCAAGAAATTCTTTGCACCTAGACGGGCCGATCCAAAGGAGAAACTAGATCCGGCGGTGGTGGAGAAGTTTTACAATAATCTTTTGAAACCTGAAACCCCACTTGTGCCGGACTACGAGCGCCAGATTATGAAGGGGGATGCAAGGCGGAGGGAGACTGAAAGTAGCAGTCGTGCGGCACCGCAGAAAACAGTTCCCATTCTCGGAGAGCAGGAAAACCAATCATGCGCCCCGCTCCAAGTGTTCGACACATGGAATGCTCCTCCTGTAAATGATTACGAGGCAGAGCTATAAAGAAAGGCCAATGAGATGGGGATGACTTACATTGCATACTTGAACATCATGGGAGACAACTTGCCCAAAGGCGATGTCAACCCCATACAACCATGGAAGTATGGGAAGAATCTCGTCAAGAAAGAGGAGCTCAAGAATCTACCAACAAAGATGCGAAGATTGCACAAGTGGTACTTTGATTTCTGCAAGACGAGAAAGGAAGAATGGATCACGGCGCATATAAGAGATCAGATTTTCTTGTGCGGAGACGACGAGATCGTCTTCAACATTCAAGACTTGCATTTTCTATTCAATCAGAAGGAACTCGACAAAGCTGCCATCAGCCTTTATTGTGTGTATGTACTATTTCTGTAATTCCTATCTCATCTCAATCAATTCATTAATTGTATGTATATATATGCTCACCATATATGTATATACTATTATGCATGAAAAAGATTATGGAATGCATGAAAGGAGGCCCTTTTGACATTGGGTTCGTTGACCCAAATAGAGTTCATGAAGAAGTGGTAAGACACAGACCCGGGCAAAACAGAAGATTTCTTGCTAACGTCTTTACTGAGACAACAAACCAAAAGGGAAATACTATTGCCTTACAACTTCTCTGAGTACTGTTACCCTCTCTTGTACACATTCTGTTTCGGCTTACTCGATGTTAAGTGTAACTGATGATGAGTTATGCTTGCGCAGGTTCCACTTTATTCTTCTAGTCATTGAACCTGACTCAGGAAAAGTCCTTATCATGGACTCGTTATGAAAAGACCAAGAGCTATGGCAGACTTTAAAGAGATGCTCCAGAGGTAATTTCAATCATATTATCACACTAGATCGGCAACTTTCGTGACAACAAGTAATTAATTACTCCTTTATCCATTTTCTTTGTCGTACAGGGTTTGGAAAAGGTTCACGGGAAGGGCCGTGGGTGAATGGTCAGAAGAACTAAAATTTTAGACCAAAATGTAAGTAATACTAGCTAGCTAGGTCTGCATATCTCTTTGATTCTGCTTCCAATTCCATTATATCATGCTTTGTTGATTATTATTTTGATTGAACTCTCTATTCTCGTAAAGTGCACGCATCAGGGACCCGGCAATAACTTATGTGGATACTATGTTTGCGAGTTCATTCGCAACACGATATGTGCGATGGGCCAAGCCGCACTAGAACAACTTAGAGTAAGTAAACAAAGTACACAACATTATTTATTACCATCGGTTGTGTTGAGTTTTATTCCTATATATATTGACCCCATTCTTCATATATATTTAGATCGAACGGATGCGGGACCAACTCCTACCATTTGACCGCATACGAGCCATTCAAGAGGAATTGGCGGGGTTCATACTTGATGAGGTCGTCACGCCTGGCGGAGAACTCTTTAGATATCCACCAAAATAAACGTTGTATATATGCTTGAACGTGTTTGTCTTGTACTTGATGCTTCAACGTTTACGGAGAATACCACACAATGACGATGTTTGTGTATAATAATAGTTGCTTAATTATTCATGTACTCATATGTACCGACGACGATGTATGTGTATACCTCTCCCGATTGATTCCCCCTCCCCCCTCCCCGTCCCCGCTGCGCCGCAAAAATACGCCCAGAACGGGGCGGCGGCAGAACTCTGCCGCGGCAGAGATTTATGCCGTTTTCCTGCCGTGGCAGAACTCTGCCACGACAGAGATTTATGTCTTTTTCCTGCCGCGGCAGAGAACCTTTAACAGAGGCTGAGCGCTGCGGCATCCCCACGTGCGTCACCCTTTAACACCGGTTCGTATAAGAACCGCTGTTAAAGAGGGGGGGGGGAGGGGGGGAGCTCTAACACCGAACCCCCAACAGCGGTTCTGGAACCGGTGTTAGAGGCCTCTACGAACTGGTGTTAGAGGCCTCGTTTCCACTAGTGATGGTTGGCTAAACTCTTAGAAACACATTAGGGGTGCATAATATGATAAAGTTGAAATATGTGTTAATACTTTGCAAAATAGGGACTGCTAGATTAGAAATCACAGTAATTCGGGAGCTCTTTTTTTTTGCAATGTTGTTGGACGGTGACAGAATTCCGTACGTGGAATTGGTTTTTCGCCAAATCATTTATTTCCATACTGAGAGATACTACTCTACTGTATGCACGACTGGTTGGCCAGTGTAGAAATAATGAGTATACTTTTTTCCATATGCGAGCGCGCATGCAGATAAAGTTGGGAGGAAAACAGTTCATATAGTACTCAGGTGTGAGGTTTCCATGCAATGTGCACTAGACTGGCCGGTTGGTATAGGTAGGTAACCTGGCTAGCTAGAAGTGCCAAAGCAGCGTTGGAGCTTGGCTGCAGCCATTCATCAGGTCCCTACCACTCACAGTCACAGGAATACAGATTGCAGAATCGAATACCGCACATGGCTAAACTATCATCACTGCAAACGATCGATCGAGTGATCCCTTTTGCCTTTTCCAGTGGATTGTATGTGACGAAGGATAGCCATAGCCGGGAGATCGTTCATCATAAAGTGGGGTACATGTACATGCATGATTTTTTTAGGAATCGTGGGGTACATGTTGCTGATTCCTTGCTAGTGGGCCACAATGCCCAAGAGGCCCGTTGAGACCGAAGCGTCCTATACATGGATGCATATATATCACTGGGTACGGCCCATTAAGACAGTTACTACTTATAATTTCCTTTTTTATAAATTCAGCTATTGTATCTATACCT
Source organism: Avena sativa (assembly GCA_916181665.1). NCBI lineage: Eukaryota > Viridiplantae > Streptophyta > Magnoliopsida > Poales > Poaceae > Avena > Avena sativa. The sequence goes on from OV702285.1 coordinate 21,508,406, forward strand.
AATAATAAAGGAAGGAGTGTTTCTTGTAGTACCTACACTTTTTTGGACAACTTTACCCTTTGACCAAAAAATAAATTACCCACCAATGCCACCGGTAAGTGAAAAAGAAAAGGTATTTAAGCTTCTACTAGCTGGCAGGGGATTCAAATTGAGCAATCGGAGGTTGGTGGCGATGGGATCCAGTGGCCTTGTGTATTGGTAGAAGGAGGCGTGAGATGCCTAACTAGCTAGCTCACGTGAAGAATCAAGGCGGACAAGGAAAAGAAGTGGACAGGCTGCGTTCCAGGACGCAAGCAACACCAAGAAGTGGCACATGAGATTTTGTAGAGGAGTTGTCCGTTGGTGGCAGGGGACCTAATAAGTCTCACATGCGCATGCTCTAATCTCTCTTCTGAATTTGTAGAGAAGTAAGTTTACTGCTGCGCCGGTGGAGTTTGTTCTGCCGAGGATTCCAATATTTAAAGCGTTTGTAATTTTATCTTTTTTAAGTATCTTGCTCTATCACGTCACATTAATTATATTGTAGTAATTATCATCTTGCAACATGTAAATTTTCTCATGATTTTTGTACCTCCTCCGATCCATATTAATTGACTCAAATTTGTCTAGATTTGGATGATTCTAGACACTATTTAGTATATAGGTTCATCTAAATTTTGACAAATCCAAGTCAATTAATATGGATCAGAGGGAGTAGTATATCTAGCATGCGCAAGATCATGCACAAATTAGTCTAAATAGATGTTTGTTCAACTTTTTGCTCTCAGTATATCGTATACTATCCGATCACACTTTGATGTATGCAATCGGGCATTCCTTGTTTTGTTGCCGTGGTGCGCTTTTTGATACCACTATGACCACTATGTGTATGTGATATCCTTGAAATCAATTGGGGTAGATTGGATCTGTAATGTGCATCAACCGGAACAGCCTCTGGGTTAGTCTTTTGTTTCCTTTTTATCTAGGGCAAGCCATATACAAGGAGAGGAGTGTGGTACTTGGTTCTAATTGAACGAGATTGTGGGCTTGCATGCATGGCGTAGAATAATGAGAGACGAATGGAAGAAAAATGACATGAACGACACATCTCGGCTGCAGTCATGAATATGGCTACCGAGCAAACGAAGATGCCACATGTCGAGGTCCAGCTGAGCCGCAAATCATAAGCATGCTCTGATGCCATGGTGGTCTACCAATGGATTAGAAGGGGAAGATATTAGGACCCCATCAGAGACTCAAGGAGACGAAAATAATTAACCCGTAGCAACGCGCAACACAAGTTCACATCATAGATTTTTCTCTCCCGGTGCAAGCGCACGGGTATGTTTCCTAGTTTATTTATAAAGTTAGGATGTAAGAAGAAATTTTATTAGTTTTTTTATAAAACTATGCTGCAAATACCTTATTTTAATCTCAAAACGATGATTTATCTATTTTTTCTAAATTTGGTATGCAAGAATCTTTCACGGTGTACTGGATAAAACGTTCATTTACGGTAAAAGTAACGTTCGTTGTAAAAAATCCCTATATACTAAAACATGTACAATTCATGTAAAGTATCGTGAACCTCAGAAAATATGCTCTTATATGCTTAATGTGTTGAGGTATGTCCAAAAGAGCAATGAATAAAAGAAGCTAGATAAAGAAAAAATAAATAAATGGAAAAAATAGTATAAAGTCAATGGTTTTTGGATAAAAATAAAAAAACATATATTCACTACAAAAATCTAGGCGGTCCATAACGTTTTCCCTAAAAACGCGGATCCCTAACGACGTTCTTCCGCGTTTCGTCACAACTTCCTCAAAGGCCCTTCAGCCCGGTTTTCCATGATGTTTCTTGGTTCGTCGTGAAAGATTTCGTCGCAATTTTTATCCCGGGCCCAGAAGCCTAGTTCGCCATTTTGTCTCCTGTTTCATTCGTCGTGGCCCATGGTCAATTTTTTTCTCATCGACTGTGTTATCTGTGCGTCAAGCCCACATGTCAGATCGGTTTGCACGGCAGTGATAGGTTTGACGGTGCTTTCTGACGTTTTTGGCCGGCCCCAGCTGTCAGTGCGCCTGGTAGAAATTAAATAAGCGCAAAGACATAATCGAACCGGTGACCGGCTGTTTGGGACCATAAAGTTGTAACCGATGCAGTTGTCCAGTTGTTTATTCCGTATAAACTACTCAAGTCCAGATGTTACAGACCAACTATCAGTCACTAGAATTAAAGATATTGAAATTAAAAGAATCGGCATAATATATATGTACGCTTCGCACAACCATAAAAGAGAACACAACATAGCATATTTTTAGATCATCTTTTAAGAGTACATAGAAAAGCAACAACATGCAGACAATCAACCAAATATAGACATAGCATATAGAGATAATATTTCTTAGCATGTACAACACCAGGTTGACATCAAGTTTCTCACTACTACAAGTTCACTGACAACATATTACTTTAACGGTGCGTCCAATAGCAGAATAAAAAAAATACCTTTTGACCTCACTACAGAACATTAACACTACCAATGAAGCCTGATAGCCCCTCATTTAAAAAGATGAATAGGCACACATTTCCTTTCCTGATTCCAGCGAGTTTAAGAACCTTAGATCAGCCACTTGTTATCTAGACAGCATCATTCATGCCTTCGAAGAAATAAACATGCTGAAAAATGGTCTTGTAGGAGCATATACGGATGGTAAACCCTTTGGGAGATAGCGGTTGAGGTGGGCACTGTTGTAGCTAGCTGAAAAGTACTGTAGGAAAAAAAGAATATTAGTTATTGGCTAGAGTTCAATATGCAGAAGAAACTTTAAATATTGAAATAATAACGAATGTTAACCATTTTGTCCTTCTGTGACTTCTTCATCTTGCACAGATAGTATGGTATAGATGGCTTATGTCCTTTAACTATCGCTTTAAGGGAAGCAACTTGGTTCGAAGTTAATTCCAAATTGTTTCCGAACACGCGGTGATCATCGAATTCCTCACCCCCGTCATCCTTGGACCTAGAAAGAAAATATTAGAAAGTAATAAGTTGTATGTATAGCGGCATATAAATGTAGCAAAACATGTACTTAGGCAATACCACACCTCTATAAATAAGGATCCTTGGTTTCTGGACTAATTTAAATCTTTTCATATAAGCATTAGCTCTTCGCCTCACCATCTTGTGAGAAACTACAACTGGTTTCTTCTCATCGTCACATCAGATGAGACATCGATGATGACACCCTTGGTTTCACCAACCTTGTAGGCATCCTTTTTAGCCTAAATTGGACATTAAACTAATTAGAATATTTAGTTTTTATGCCATATAAAATAGTGCAAGTAACATCAATTTTAGAACCTGCTCATGTCACTAGTGGAAAAAGGGCTATCCGTTCGCGACCCCTCAGAGCATTTGTCCCGGTTGCGCCACCAACCGGGACTAATGCTGGCACGCGTCCCGGTTGGAGCGGGCACGGGGCCAGGGGGCATGCGTCCCGGTTGGTAAGGGCAATACATCCCGGTTGGAGCCAGCAACCGGGACTAAAGATTGCGTCCACAGCCACGTGGCGTGGCACGCACCTTTAGTCCCGGTTGCTGGCTCCAACCGGGACTAAAGACCCCCTGCCCTCTATAAATGCAACGCCCCAGCCCCCTCTGCCTCCACTCTGTTTTTTCGAATGGTGGAAGGTGTGAGGGGGTGTGCTAGTTTTTTCTCATGCATGCATTGAAGGTGTTTGTTGAAATGTTTGAGTGAATAATCCCGTTGAATTTCTCATAGAACAAAAATATAGAAGGTATCCGAGACGCACTTGAGCTTTCTCCTCGTTATTTCCCTCGATCGAGGTTAGCAATCTTATCTTTTCTAGGTCATTGATACAATTCATGTGTCGGTGTGAATTGGTTATTTCACTATTTATGATGTCCTGTTTTTTTGATAAACTTACTTATATGATGCAGATGAATGGTCGGGAATGGATGTACGGTGACCGGCGCGTAGACGGGTATATCAAAGGCGTGGATAAATTTATCGATGTGGCTACGGCAAACAAAGAGAATGGATTTATACGTTGTCCATGTGTTCAATGTCGGAACAACAAGGAGTACTCTTCCTCGAAAATCATTCGCGGCCACTTGATTATGAAAGGTTTCATGCCCAACTATAATTGCTGGACCAAGCACGGGGAAAGAGGGGTTATGATGGAAGATGGTGAAGAAGAAGATGATGATAACAACTATCATCATATGTTTCCCGAATACAGTGATACTGCAATGGAAGACAATGGAGAGGAAAGAGGTGAAGAACGGGCATCAGATGAGCCGGCTGATGAACTTGGTAGGGTCATTTCTGATGCAAAGCGAGACTGTGAAATAGAAAATGAGAAGTTGAAGTTAGAGGGCATGTTAGAAGATCACAAGAAATTGTTGTACCCAAATTGTGAAGATGGCAGCACAAAGCTCGGTACCACACTGGAATTGTTGCGATGGAAGGCAGAGTGTGGTCTAACTGACTCCTCATTTGAAAAGATGCTGAAAATAATGAAGCCGAAGGCAGAGGACTGGGCTCCGTCGGCATCTCCCTGAAACTGGCCGTAGTGGTGTCCCTGCTCTCTAAAACCATCTTGGAGATGCCTCAAACTGGCTGGAGGACTGGACTCACAAGGATGCATATTTATAGTACAAGCAGCTCGGCATAATGTCGACACTCACGACATAATGTCGACACTCACCCCTATTATTAGTGCTGACTCATCTTTAGTCCCGGTTGGTGTCTCCAACCGGGACTAAAGGTTCATCTTTAGTCCCGGTTGGTGACACCATCCGGGACAAGGTACAAGCCGCACGACATAATGTCGACACTCACCCCTATTATTAGTGTTGCCTGGCCCACTCTGCCGCAATCCCTTCAGTCGCGGTTGGTTTCTCCAACCGGGACTAAATATGAACCCTCTCTTTATATAGGCATTTCCCTCTATTTATTAGGTAACACTCAAGACATTTATTAATATTAAAAACCGGTACAAACCGGGACTAGCTAACACTCAGGACTAAAGCCGCCCCCTTTAGTCATAATCATGCCTAGTCCTATAGTACGCACCTTCAGGGTCTTCATCGTTGTCGTCATCATTATCGTCATCATCACCTGCCACTCCGGGGATCCTCAGCCCATCCATGGCATATACCAGGGGCCATTCCAGCCTCGGATTCACGGCGGGTGGGAGAGGTGTAGGGTTCGCAGCATAGAAAACAAAAATTTTCCTACGATGTGAACTATATACCAAGATCTATCTACTAGATACAAACAACGGGCGGATGTATATCCGTAGAGAACATACCCTTGAAGACCGACAAAGCTTAACGAGTTCAACTCGTGGTTGATGTAGACGATCTCTTGCCGATCTCAAGATCGAGAGGAAGTCCTAGCGCCGCAAATCAGCAGCGCATCCGTGCTCGCACACACGTTCGAGGCACCGAGCAACCTCCGCCTCCTCGCTCCAGCGATGCAGCGGAAGCACAACTCTTTCTTGCCGAATAGCCACCGGGAACATGTATCTCGCTAGTCCGAGACCATGGGGGATAAATTCTAGAGGGGGAGAGAGATCCTTCATGAGGAGGTGTGAGAGACAAGTGAGGAGGGGGGCTCCTTTTATAGGAGGAGGGGGGGACCCCAAGGGGGTGGCCGGCGCATGGGGGCTTCCCCCTTGCCCTCCCCTCTTCATGTGGGTGGACACTCCACTCACAAATCTCCTTTAAATTCCCTCCACTCAAAAGTCCACTCAAATTCCCATTAAATTTCCACCAAATTTAATGCAAACTCTCATTAAATAAAACTCTTTTATTTTATTCAGAATTTTGTCAATTACTTTAATGACAAACATTCACAAATAACCCCTTGCTAGAATTCTATTTCACATGCATAACCACTTTATGCAATTTCACCCGAAAACCTGTTTCGGTATCTAGTGAAATAAATTCCTGCGCTTGTTCATTCTTTCGGCATGAAACATTTGCTCCAATTGGATGTCGGTGTCTCTTAAGTCTGTCACCCTACGGTTCGTGAATAATGCGGACATGATCGAGACCCCTCTCGGATCAATAATCAGAAGCGGGATCTGGAGACCCATACTGACTCCCACACATTCAACGATGACTTTCTTGTGATCGTCGGAACCTTTTACGCTAGTATCTTAATCCCTTTGTTTCACGATATATTACATGTCCGAGATTCGATCATCGGTATCTCCATACCTAGTTTGATCTCGTTACCGACATGCACTCTTTTCTCGTTCCTGTGATATAACATTCTAGTGATCAAATCACTTGCTTGCAAGCTAATCAATGTGATATCACCGAGAGGGCCCAGAGTATATCTATCCGTCATCGGGATGAACAAATTTCACTCTCGATCCATGAGCCTCAACATAACACTTTATTATTTCTGAATCCATCTTTATAATCACCCTGTTACGGTATGACGTTTGATGTTATCAAGAAACTCTTCCGGTGTTAGTGATTGACATGATCTCATGGTCTAAGGATTAGGATCACTTTGTAAGTTGTTATAGCAATATAAACTCAGTGACTTTGATCGTAATGCTATACTTCGGATGAATGTTCATCACACCATTACACTAATGTTGTGAGCCCGTTATTAACAACGTCCAATGTCCATGATCAGGAAACATCGATCATCTTGTTAATCAACGAGCTAGTTTATGAGAGAGGCATAACTAGGAACTTTCTGTTTGTTTATTAAACACACATGTATTAACGTTTCCGTATTAATACAATTATAGCATGCAAAATAAACATCTATCATATACTTGGAATACACATAATAAACACTTTATTATTGCCTCTCAGGGCATATTCCCTTCAGTCTCCCACTTGCACTAGAGACAATAATGTAGTTACATAGTGATAAATCTAACACCCATTGAGTTCTGGTGTTGATCATGTTTTGCTCTAGGGAGAGTTTTAGTCAACGGATCTGCTACATTGAGATCCGTATGTACTTTACAAATCTTTATATCTCCATCCTTGACATGCTCGCGGATGGAGTGAAACCGGCGCTTAATATGCTTGGAATGCTTGTGAGACCTTGGCTCTTTGGCATTGGCAATGGCACCATTGTTGTCACAATAGATCACCATTGGGTCCAACGCGTTTGCCACCACTCCTAGTTCGGATATGAACTCCTTCATCCAAACTGCTTCCTGAGCCGCTTCTGAAGCAGCAACATATTCGGCCTCCGTTGTTGATCCCGCTACCATAGGTTGTTTGGAGCTCCTCCAACTAACCGCTCCGCCATTCATGAGAAATACGTATCCGGATTGAGACTTAGAGTCATCCGGATCGGTGTCAAAGCTAGCATCGACATAACACTTAGCGACGAGCTCTTCTTCACCTCCGTATACAAGAAACATATCCTTAGTTCTTCGTAAGTACTTAAGGATATTCTTGACTGCTATCCAGTGTTCCAAACCTGGATCCGATTGGTACCTACTAGTCAAACTAATAGCATGTGCCACATCCGGTCTTGTACATAGCATGGCGTACATTATAGAGCCTATGGCTGAAGCATAGGGGACTTTGTCCATTATCTCTCTTTCTTCCGCCGAAGCCGGACTTTGAGTCTTACTCAATGTCTTGCCTTGCAACATAGGTAAGAACCCCTTCTTACTTCCGTCCATTTTAAACTTCTTTAAAATCTTATCAAGGTATGTACTTTGCGATAGCCCTATTAGGCCCCTAGATCTATCTCTATAGATCTTTATGCCTAATATGTATGACGCTTCACCTAGGTCCTTCATTGAAAATTTGCTCTTTAGATAACTTTTAACACTGTTTAAAAGATCTATATCATTTCCGATCAATAATATGTCATCCACATATAATATCAGAAATGCCACATTGCTCCCACTCACTTTCTTGTAAATACAAGCTTCTCCATAAGTTTGGACAAATCCAAACTCTTTGATCACCTCATCAAAGCGGAGATTCCAACTTCGTGATGCTTGCTTCAATCCATAGATGGATCGCTGAAGCTTGCACACCTTGTTAGCATCCTTAGGATCGACAAAACCCTTTGGTTGTATCATATAAAACTCTTCTTCAATATTACCATTGAGAAACGCGGTTTTGACATCCATCTGCCATATCTCATAATCGAAATATGCAGCAATTGCTAACATAATCCTAACTGACTTTAGCATCGCTACGGGAGAGAAAGTCTCATCGTAGTCAACTCCTTGAATTTGTCGAAACCCCTTTGCGACAAGTCGAGCTTTATAGATGGTCACATTACCATCAGCATCCGTTTTCCTTCTGAAAATCCATTTGTTCTCCACGGCCTTTCGGTCGTGAGGTAATTCCACCAAGTTCCAAACATGATTTTCATACATGGATTCCATCTCGGATTTCATGGCTTCTAACCATTTGTTGGAATCCGGGCTCATCATTGCTTCTTCATACGTCGCAGGGTCATCATTTTCATCAACCATGAAATTCATGACAGGATTTCCGTATAGCTCGGGAGCTGCACGCGTCCTGTTTGACCTGCGAGGTTCGGTAGTACTCTCTTTCGGAGTTTCATGATCATTATCATTAGTTCCCTCTTCAATAGGTGGAGCCAACTCCGGAACAACTTCCGGCGCTGCGCTACTCGCCATACTTTGAAGAGAAGGTTCCACAACCTCTTCGAGTTCTACCTTCCGACTACTCACACCTTTCGCGAGAAACTCTTTCTCTAGAAAGGATCCATTCTTGGCAACAAAAACCTTGCCCTCGAATCTGTGATAGAAGGAATACCCAATAGTTTCTTTAGGGTATCCTATGAAGACGCATTTTTCCGCTTTGGGTTCGAGTTTATCAGGTTGAAGTTTCTTCACATAAACATCGCATCCCCAAACTTTAAGAAATGACAGCTTAGGTTTATTTCCAAACCACAATTCATACGGTGTCTTTTCAACGGATTTAGATGGTGCCCGATTTAAAGTGAATGCAGCAGTTTCTAGTGCATAACCCCAAAATGACAACGGCAAGTCCGTCAGAGACATCATAGATCGAACCATATCTAATAAAGTACGATTACGACTTTCCGACACACCATTTCGCTGTGGTGTTCCGGCAGGTGTGAGTTGTGAAACAATTCCACACTCTTTCATGTGAGTGCTAAACTCGTAACTTAGATACTCACCTCCACGGTCGGACCGTAAAAATTTGATCTTTCTATTACGATGATTTTCCACTTTATTCTGAAATTCCTTGAACTTTTCAAAGGTTTCAGACTTGTGTTTCATCAAGTAGATATAACCGTATCTACTCAAATCATCCGTGAAAGTAACAAAATAACGATATCCACCTCGCGCCGACACACTCATTGGACCACATACATCAGAATGTATGATTTCCAATAAATCTGTCGCCCGTTCCATTGAACCGGAAAACGGCGTTCTAGTCATCTTGCCCATAAGGCATGGCTCACATGTATCAAATGATTCATAATCAAGTGATTCCAAAAGTCCATCCGAATGGAGCTTCTTCATGCGTTTAACGTCAATATGACCTAGACGGCAGTGCCACATATATGCGGATATATCATCATTAAGTTTAATCCTTTTAGCATCAACATTATGAATATGTGTAACATTATCATCGAGATCTAATAGAAATAAACCATTCATCATCGGTGCATGACCATAAAAGATTTCATTCATATAAATGGAACAACCATTGTTCTCGGATTTAAATGAATAACCACTTCGCATCAAACACGATCCAGATACAATGTTCATGCTCAGTGCAGGCACCAGATAACATTTATTCAAGTTTATAACTAATCCCGACGGTAAGTGGAGAGGCAGCGTTCTGACGGCGATCACATCAACGCTTGATCCATTGCCGACACGCATCTTGACCTCACCCCTTGCTAGCGGTCGCTTGTTCCGCAGCCCCTAATTCGAGTTACAAATATTAGCAACTGAACCGGTATCAAATACCCAGGTGCTACTGCGAGCACTAGTCAAGTACACATCAATAACATGTATATCATATATACCTTTGTTTGCCTTGCCGGCCTTCTTGTCTGCCAGATACTTGGGGCAGTTGCGCTTCCAGTGGCCAGTCCCCTTACAATAGTAGCACTCGGAATCAGACTTAGGTCCAACTCGGGGTTTCTTTTCAGGCGCGGCAACAGGCTTGCCGCCCTTACTTCCCTTCCGTTTTCCCTTCTTGTCTTTCTTGAAACCAGTGTTCCTATTGATCATCAACACTTGATGTTCCTTTTTGATCTCCACTTCTGCAGTTTTAAGCATTGACAGAAGCTCGGGGAGAGACTTCTTCATGCCTTGCATATTATAGTTCATCACGAAGCTCTTATAGCTAGGTGGCAGAGACTGCAGAACACAATGGATGCCTAAGTCAATGGGAATCGATATTCCCAAGGACACAAGCTTATCGGCGTAACCCGACATCTTGAGTACATGCTCACTAACGGAGCTGTGCTCTTCCATCATGCAGCTAAAGAACTTTTCTGAAGCGTTGTAGCTCTCTACAGCAGCATGTGTGTCGAAAATCATTTTCAACTCACCCATTGTATCAAATGCATTGCCGTTTTCGAAACGCTTTCGAAGTTCCGGCTCTAGCCCATACAATATGCCGCAATGAACTAAGTTGTGGTCCTCTTGACGAGTCTGATAGACATTCTTCTCCTCGTCAGGGGCATCATCAAAAGGTGGGGGGCCTAACGGCGCTTCTAGCACATATTGCTTTTGTGCAGCAGAGAGGAGAATCCTCAAATTCATGGCCCATTCGGTAAAGTTGCTACCGTTCGTTGCTAGTTTCTCTTTCTCCATGAACACATTGAAATTAAAAGCAGGTGGTGCCATCTACAACAGAATTTGTAAAGTTTAGACTAAGTGTATGATAGATTGAGTTCAACTAATCTATATTATGAATGAACTCCCACTCAAAAACGACATCCCTCGTGCCTTTTTGGTGATTACATGAACCAAATCCACTACACCAAGTCCGATCATCACGTGAGTCGGTATAGCTTCAAAGGCGAGCATCAAATGGGCATCATATCAACTATATGACTCATGCTTAACCTTTCGGTCCGTGTTCCGAGGCCATGTCTGTACATGCTAGGCTCGCCAAGTTAGAACCTTAGTATTTGCGTGTGTAACTGTTTTACACCCGAAATATGGTCGTGGATCCAAGAACACCCGATCATCACGTGATGTCTTGGAGCGACGAAAACATAATCGGTGCATACTAAAGGAAGAACACATTCTTATCTTGATATTTAAATGAGGGATCATCTTATTATGCTAACAAAGCGCTAAACAAGCAATATAAGATGCTATCAAACATCATATGTTTATTAGTGAAATTATATGGTTCCCGCAGATGATCTCTATCATGTGCATCGTGGTATGATCACTATCATACCTATATGTGTAAATCCAAGGTCTATGGATTTTACACGCTATGTGTGTTGTAAGAGTATCATCTCATACTTCTACTTACAACACTACCATATCATAACACTAGCCCAGCAACAATCTAAACTAGACGCCTCTAATTTATCCATTGCAAGTTTTACGTGGTTTAGGGCTTTCGAGATAGAACCGTTCTTACCTACGAACATGAACCACAACGAGGATAATCAAATTGTTGACAACTCGCTTGCAAAATAGATATTGACTATAGTAGGAGAGACAGACACTCGCTAGCCACTTATGCAAACTAGTTGCATGTCAAGCATGGAACATGTCTCATGTGCGAGGACATGTAAAGTTTGTCCGGGCCGCTTCATCCTACTATGCCACCAATATCCAAAATTACAACAAAGGAGCAACAACATGATCATCATCGCCCACATACTCATATGTGTACTACCCGTGTAAAGTATCTACGCATAGATCCGGCTCTGATACCACTGTAGGGTTCGCAGCATAGAAAACAAAATTTTTCCTACGATGTGAACTATATACCAAGATCTATCTACTAGATACAAACAACGGGCGGATGTATATACGTAGAGAACATACCCTTGAAGACCGACAAAGCTTAACGAGTTCAACTCGTGGTTGATGTAGACGATCTCTTGCCGATCTCAAGATCGAGAGGAAGTCCTAGCGCCGCAAATCAGCAGCGCATCCGTGCTCGCACACACGTTCGAGGCACCGAGCAACCTCCGCCTCCTCGCTCCAGCGATGCAGCGGAAGCACAACTCTTTCTTGCCGAATAGCCACCGGGAACATGTATCTCGCTAGTCCGAGACCATGGGGGATAAATTCTAGAGGGGGAGAGAGATCCTTCACGAGGAGGTGTGAGAGACAAGTGAGGAGGGGGGCTCCTTTTATAGGAGGAGGGGGGGACCCCAAGGGGGTGGCCGGCGCATGGGGGCTTCCCCCTTGCCCTCCCCTCTTCATGTGGGTGGACACTCCACTCACAAATCTCCTTTAAATTCCCTCCACTCAAAAGTCCACTCAAATTCCCATTAAATTTCCACCAAATTTAATGCAAACTCTCATTAAATAAAACTCTTTTATTTTATTCAGATTTTTATCAATTACTTTAATGACAAACATTCACAAATAACCCCTTGCTAGAATTCTATTTCACATGCATAACCACTTTATGCAATTTCACCCGAAAACCTGTTTCGGTATCTAGTGAAATAAATTCCTGCGCTTGTTCATTCTTTTGGCATGAAACATTTGCTCCAATTGGATGTCGGTGTCTCTTAAGTCTGTCACCCTACGGTTCGTGAATAATGCGGACATGATCGAGACCCCTCTCGGATCAATAATCAGAAGCGGGATCTGGAGACCCATACTGACTCCCACACATTCAACGATGACTTTCTTGTGATCGTCGGAACCTTTTACGCTAGTATCTTAATCCCTTTGTTTCACGATATATTACATGTCCGAGATTCGATCATCGGTATCTCCATACCTAGTTTGATCTCGTTACCGACATGCACTCTTTTCTCGTTCCTGTGATATAACATTCTAGTGATCAAATCACTTGCTTGCAAGCTAATCAATGTGATATCACCAAGAGGGCCCAGAGTATATCTATCCGTCATCGGGATGAACAAATTCCACTCTCGATCCATGAGCCTCAACATAACACTTTATTAGTTCTGAATCCATCTTTATAATCACCCTGTTACGGTGTGACGTTTGATGTTATCAAGAAACTCTTCCGGTGTTAGTGATTGACATGATCTCATGGTCTAAGGATTAGGATCACTTCGTAAGTTGTTATAGCAATATAAACTCAATGACTTTGATCGTAATGCTATAGTTCGGATGAATGTTCATCACACCATTACACTAATGTTGTGATCCCGTTATTAACAACATCCAATGTCCATGATCAGGAAACCTTGATCATCTTGTTAATCAACGAGCTAGTTTATGAGAGAGGCATAACTAGGAACTTTCTGTTTGTTTATTAAACACAGATGTATTAACGTTTCCGTATTAATACAACTATAGCATGCAAAATAAACATCTATCATATACTTGGAATACACATAATAAACACTTTATTATTGCCTCTCAGGGCATATTCCCTTCAAGAGGGGTCTCCTGGAAGATGATGCTGCTACCGCCAGGACAGTGTGGGGCCTGTGGCGGGTGGACTCGTGGGCACCGTAGGCGAGGATGGTCTCCCCCGGCAATGTAGCGCATCACTCCGATGATAGTACGGTTCGCCCACCACAGACGACTGCCGGTTCGTTGTGGTTCACCGGTGGCGGGCCATCACCCTCGTACCTGGCGATCTCCCTTTCCCGCCTATTAGCGAAGAAGGCATTCCAGGTGTCGTAGTTGTCGGGATCCCACTGGGGATCCATCCGCTGCTCCGGCGTGAGCTCGTGGTAGAAGTGGTTTGTGATGGCCGCCTGGCATGCGGAACCTTGAGGGACAGGAACCCCTCCAGCGCTCAGCATCCAGCCGGCGGGCGGCCGGTAGCCCGGCGGACAAGGGTAGTTGGAGGCGCGCAGTGCCTCGGTCTCCTCGAGGGTCAGAATGGCCCAGTAGGCGTTGTACATTGTTCTAAGAGAGGAAGGTGTGGATGTGTGGATATCCATGACACGATCACCCTAAATATAGAGGGAAAGGGCGGGAAAACTTGGCGTGAAGCTTTGGGAAATGGCGGGAAATATCTTTAGTCCCGGTTAGTGACTACATCCGGGACTAAAAGCTCTAGTAGAAAGGAAAGGGCGGGAAAACTTGGCGGGAAGAGGTGGGAAATGGCGGAAAATATTTTTAGTCCCGGTTTGTGACTACATCCGGGACTAAATGTCTGCCGAACAATGAAAATCCTTCGCGTGGTAATCCATAGTTAAAAATTCAGATAATTCAAAACGGGCATAATAAATTCAAAAAAAATCCGAACAATGAAAATCCTTCGCGTGGTGTCATATTTTGTTACATAGTTGAAAGGAAAAATACCAGACTTGGTATATTAATCATGTTTCGAAAAAACCTTCACAAAATGACCTATCATGTTCGAGGTTTCATGGCTTTCGGTCCAAATGACCGATGTTATGTGCTGAATCACGGCATAGTTTGTGATGTTGTGCCCATATTATGCATGTGTGTGGACATTGGTATGGAGAACAATGTTGCAGGAGGAAGTTTTCCTTTTTGTCGCACGGAAAAGCCCTTTTCCATTTTCCGAGCGCAAAAAACGGGTCGTTTTGTGAAGTAACCATCAAAATGCCGTTTCAGAATGCTACCGTCCCATTTTCCTAAAATACTAGACCACCTTACATGGACTATCTCCCAACCAGTACATCTCAAACCTTTTCGTCCATCCCTGGTAAAAAGGACAAATGTCTGCCGAATCGGCAGGAAGTGGGTCCGGTTTGTACTACAGGTACATGATCTATCGCCCGTGATTTTTTGAAAAAATCATTTTTAGACTCGCAATATGTGGTTTCTTCAGAGATCCAATGCAAGTTCTAACGATGCTCGTCCCCTATCTTCATTTTAAAAGGTTACATTAATTATTTTTTAAAAATAGAAAATGGTTTTGGATTATTTATTCAAATCCATACACTTCTTATGTTTAAAGTTTTTCTAAATTCCAAATTGATATTAAAAAAATATAAGTTAATTCATTTTTAATTGTAAATGGTTCATATTTTAAATGGTTATATTAATTATTTTTTAAAACAGAAAATGGTTTTGAATTATTTATTCAAATCCAAACACTTTTTATGTTTAAAGTTTTTCTAAATTCCAAATTAATATTCAAAAATATAAGTTAATTCATTTTAAAAGGTTACATTAATTATTTTTTAGAAATAGAAAATGGTTTTGGATTATTTATTCAAATCCATACACTTCTTATGTTTAAAGTTTTTCTAAATTCCAAACTGATATTAAAAAAATATAAGTTAATTCATTTTTAATTGTAAATGGTTCATATTTTAAATGGTTACATTAATTGTTTTTTAAAAAAATGGTTTTGAATTATTTATTCAAATCCAAACACTTTTTATGTTTAAAGTTTTTCTAAATTCCAAATTAATATTCAAAAATATAAGTTAATTCATTTTAAAAGGTTACATTAATTATTTTTTAAAAATAGAAAATGGTTTTGGATTATTTATTCAAATCCATACACTTCTTATGTTTAAAGTTTTTCTAAATTCCAAATTGATATTAAAAAAATATAAGTTAATTCATTTTTAATTGTAAATGGTTCATATTTTAAATGGTTACATTAATTATTTTTTAAAACAGAAAATGGTTTTGAATTATTTATTCAAATCCAAACACTTTTTATGTTTAAAGTTTTTCTAAATTACAAATTAATTATCATTTAAAAAACAATACAAATTTAAACCCTAAAATAAAAAATAAGGCGGGAACAGAGAGAAAATACCTGAAAATTTTTGAAATCAGGGGAATATGTCCCGGTTGGAGCCACCAACCGGGAATAAAGACCCCCTGCGCGCCAACCCTTGGTCTGCTAAAAATATTGGAGTATACGTCCCGATTGGTGGCTCCAACCGGGACGTATGCCCCTTTAGTCCCGGTTGGAGCCACCAACCGGGACTAAAGGCCCTTCGTTTATAACTGACGCGTCTCCTTTCTTCTTCCCCATCTCACTTCTCTGCTTATCACCGACGCGCGCGCCCCCGACGCCGGCAGGCTGCCCGAGCTCGCCGCCACCCGCGCGTTCCGTCCGCCACCGCCGCTGCCTCTGTCCACGCGCGCCCCTGCTACTTTTCCCCCTCGCGCGTGACCTCAATCACCTGGATTGGAAGCTCCGTCCGCGCGTCGCCTCCGTCGATTCCGGCGTCTCCCGAGCTCGCCCGGCCTCGCCACCACCTCCGTCGTGTTCCTGGTGAGCTGCTGATCCTCACGGTGTTCTTCTTTCTCTCCCTCTCCTCCTGTACTACTCTCCCCGCGTGTGTCCGACGACGCCGCCGCTAGAGCTCGACGGAGGCGACGCTCCGGTGACCAACAAGGAGAGGCGCCGCCACTCCCTTTCTCCCTGCATCGCGCTCTCTCTAACGCGCCCATCCGCGCGTCCAGGGGTGCCCGCTATCGCCGCCGCTGCCGCTGCCTGGGAGCTCACCGCCAGCGTGACGTCGTGCTAACGTCACTCGTGCTCGCGTGGCAGCTGATGTGGCCTAGGGCCCATCAGTCAGCCTCAGTGGGTAGGCTTCTCTATGGTATAAAAATGATCTGTACGCGTGGAGGCTGAGTTGGCACTGGGGCCCTTCTGTCAGTCTCACTGGCTAGGGGGCGCCCCGGTGTAAAAACTATTTGCCTTTTTTTTAATTCCAGAAAATGATTTAATATTGTAAAATCAATAACTTATTGTTTATAAGTCAGAAAAATACAAATAATATATCAAATTGTTCAGAAAAATGAAACCTATCTATCTAAACTATAATCATGCATTGTTCAACAACTTAAATGACAAGTATAATTAGAAGAACAAATGCACCCCTCTCATATGTTCCGGAGTTTCCTCGAGTTAGGGTTTTCACCCCTCGGAACCCCGATTAAATCGTCGAGCATGTCTTAGGGTTACATTCAATGCAAATTAACTTGTCATATCATCATACTTGCTTGAGCATTGCATCGATGCCATGTGTTGATTGTTTCCCTTTCTTTTCGGTGTTTCGATTATTAGGTTTATTATTAGTTAGGTATTATTAGGTTTATTAATTACTTTGGTATTATTGGTCTTCGGCCCCACTGGTCAGTCACTGTGGGTAGCCCCAGACCCGATTCACATTGTCAAGCAACTTAGGTGCATGTGGGTTCGACGATGTGCCTATCTACTACACGGTTTCCTTTTTGTAGCTAGGTTTAGGGTTTAGGGTTTCTCTTCATTTTTATTATTGTGTATGTATATATTAGGGTTTCTCTGAATTAGGGTTTATATCTCTCAACACCGTACTTAACTTTCTCCTTTAGCCGCTTTGACTTATTCGTTTTTCCACCTATGAAGAAAATATGGACCCACACGTCAGAGACGAAGAAAAGGAAGAGTTGATCCAAGGTGTGATCCGTGGGGAAGATAATTTAGACGTATCAACGTTTCTGAACAACTCCGGTGAGGGTGATCCTCTTTTTACCGGAATATACAACTTGTTTGAGGTTGAAGGTGTTGCCTTCCGCGAGGGAGAAGGCGATGCCTTGTGTAATCGAGAAGACGACCGCTCCGGCGAGGTGCATGTAATATAAATCAATTCATTAATTAATCATCTGCTATCTATATAGAAATTGTAACGATGATCTTTCTTCTTTTAGCCCTCCAGATCGAAGGAATCTACGAAAAAGAGCGGACGAGGCCCAACCAAAAAGTTGCAAGACCATGAGAGGTTCAGGATCGAAGATGTCGCTGAAGACGGCAAACCGACGGCTCCCGAAGTTGTCGCAACCAAATTTGTGGCACAATGCGGAGTAATCGTTAGGGACTTAATCCCGATCACCATTAGAAATTGGAATAGGCCTGCTAATGCGGATGAAGAGGGAACATGTTTATTTGTCCCTAACCACGCCAAAGATTTACTGTGGAAGAGGCTCATGGTTAATTTCAAACTACCAAAGATAGAGCTGGATCCAAATGCGGAGGATCCAGTTGAGGACGCCTTACAACATGGGAGAGCCATGGAGGCTAAGGTCAGGGAGTGGGCTTTGAAGAAGATGGCCCAGTGTTTCACCAACTGGAAGAAAAGATTGCACCTTGACCATGTCATGAAAAAGAAGACTCCCAATTTCAAGAATATTCAGTTTGAGAGGATAAAACCATTCTGGGCTGAGTTTGTGGAATACAAGAAATCAGAAAAAGCTAAGAAAATGTCTGAAACGAATAAGCTGAATGCTGCTAACAAGAAGTATCACCATACTATGGGGCAAGGTGGCTACATGGCTGGCATTCCTAAGTGGGAGAAACTTGAGCAGGAACTGCGTGATAAAAAGATCACCCCAGAGACAGACGATTGGGTAGAACGTGCAAGGAATTGGTTTTACGGGCATGGGGGCACGTTGGACTCGGAAGGGAGGTGTATATATAACATACGACATAAAGAAGACCCCTTGCCAATCGAGAGGATCAGAAAAGCAGTAAAGGCTGTTAAAGATGGGGACTTCATTCCCGATAGAGAGAATGATGAGCTCACACTCGCCCTTGGAAATAAGGAACATGATGGACGAACACGAGGCACAAGAGGCTCCCAACCATGGAGGACTGGGTTTCCCGAAGAGAGGAAGAAATATCCTGATAGAAGCCGTCAGAGGAGAAAGGACATGGCGGCAGTTGAAGCAGATAGTCAGAAAGAGCGAATGCGTTTAATTGAAGAACGATTAAAGCAACAACAAGATGAAATTAACGCACTTAAAGAGCAAAGTACTACCGTCCCATCTCAGCAGCACACTGCATTCGATGCTACCGGCCTATCGAATAATCGAAAAAGCAGTGTGGCTTCCACCGAGGTCCCGGGTGATGACGATGATGCACCGACGATGGCTCCTGTTGGCTACCCAGTGGATGATATCACAGAGATGACACACTGCGAGCTACATGTCAAAGTTGTGAACATATCAATGAAGGTGGCGGTCGGCTATGCCTTACCAATTGGACCCACACCAACTTACCACTGTCGTCCGGTTCCAGAGGGCTACGCTGTTGTCGGTGTGGATGAAATCATGCCCACCTTTGAGGTTTTGGATCTTCACTACCCTACTGGTGAAGGGGGTGTGACTGTGCTGGGTGACGCAAAAAAGTCACCATTCTATGGCCGAAGGAATGTATCGTGCTTCGAAATCACACGCCAAGGCCATCTTCACCGCCGCCTCACCCGTCTCCAGCGAGGTCGTCGCCGCCGCGGCAGCCGTCTTCGTCGCCTCACCCGGCTCCGTCGCCTCACCAATCTCCGGTGCAGCCATCGCCGCAGGAGCCATCGCCGGCGCCTCAGGATAAAAAGCGTAAGCGTACCGCTACTGTGCATCGTAAGAGATCGCCGAAACATAAACAAGAGCCTCTTCCAAAAGTACCAAAGGTTCCTCCCAAGAGAGCTTATGACTGTACTGAAGAGGAGACTGCGGCGATCGTTGATGCGGAAACGACAGCGTTTTTCGCTAAGCTGAGGCGGCCGAAAGAGCCAGAGTTCCCCAGCACCAAAGAAGAAAAAGCCAAAGTGTTGAAAATGCTAAAGAATCTTCATCAACCCGAGCCAAAGCTGTCATCAGACTATGGCCATTCTATTCTCAAGTCACATGCGGCACAAAAAGCCTCGAAGAGCAGTACTGATGCAAGCGGGAAATCTGTTGCCCAGCTCGAAGAACAAGCAAAACAGACTTGTGCCCCTCTCAAGGTGATTTCTCAAACCAATGTGGGGTCGAGCAAATATGGGGCCGAAGAGCAGTATGATCCAGAGGTAGTTGCACAATACGGAGAAGCTGCCGCTGCTCAAGGTATGAGTATTGCCCAGTACTTAGCCCAGTTAGAGTTCTTCCCCGTGAGTGAAGTAGCATACAAATACCAGTACGACAAACCTCTCGTCAAACCTGAGGAGGTAAACAATCTTTCAACAAAAATGCGAAGATTGCATAACTGGTACATGCATGCCACGTCCGCCGGGGCTAACTGGATAGTGCTGAGGGTTACAAAAAAGCATCATGGGAAAGAAAAGGATGACATGATATCCATTGAATTTGATGAACTATTTCAATTATTCAATCAAGACGCCTTGGACAAATCGATCATCAGTTCCTATTGTCTGTAAGTACTAATTCTGTAATTAATTTAGTCTCCAGCTATATTATTTTGTTTATTGCATGTATATAATCATACTGTAATATGCAGAATGAAGATTCTCGAATGCAGCAGAGGACAAATCTATGACATTGGCTTCATTGACCCATATTGGGTTCATGAAGCTAATCTCAAAATAAGCCCCCAGGATACGGAGGATAATATAGTACACGCATTAAGGTTTCAAGAAACCAAAAGGGAAATACTATTTCCTTACAACTTCCAGTGAGTGTTATTGTCTTGTATACACTTTCTATTTCGCTTACTCGATATTAAGTATATAATTGATTAGTTATGCATTCGCAGGTACCACTATATTCTGTTAATCATTCAACTTGACAAAGGGCGTGTACTAGTCATGGACTCGAAACATAAACCCCTTGAGACGTGGAAGGACATGCAGATACTTCTCCAGCGGTAATTCTAATCATTACGACACTATATCGGCAACGTTCGTGAATTTTATGATATCAAGTACTTAATAACTTATTTTATTCGTTTTCTACGCCGGGCAGCGCTTGGAAACGGTTCACCAACAAGGCTAGGGGTGTTTGGAAAGAGGAGCTTACATTTCAACCACTAAATGTAAGCACCACTAGCTATATCCGCGCATCTCTTTGATTCTAGTTTTGATACAGTTATTATCATGCTTGATTATTATTTTGATTGAACTCTGTTCTCGTAAAGTGCATGACGCAGGGACCAGGTAACAATCTATGTGGATACTATGTTTGCGAGTTCATCTGGCAGATGTGCGATGAGAAGGGCAGAAATTTATAGCAACTCCACGTACGTAAACAATTTCTATAGTTTTTAATTTCAAACAAATTGTGTTTAGTTTCATTCATATAGGCTGACTCCTTTTTTAAATCAGATCGAACATCTACGGGACAGTCTTCTGCCAAAGGATCGCGTACGAGCAATTCAGAAGGAATTGGCGGGATTCTTGGATGCAGAAGTCCTAGACCCGAAAGGGGAATACTATTCTGCTGTGTATAGACAATAGGGATTGTAAAAATAGCAACTTTGAAGGAATTGGCCGGTAGCATCGAATAGCAACTTTTGTATGTAGTGCATGAACTCGATCCGTGTATTGAATGTAATATTGTCATGATGATCTTGTGTAATATAAGGTTCTTTCATTGATAAGTGCAAAACACTAAATAAATAATAAAACAACCTAAATGAATTCTCTGCCGCGGCACAAAAAGTGGCGAAAATGCTGCCGCGCCAACAAAATGTGCCAAAATGAATTCTCTGCCGCGGCAGAGAAATGGGCCAAATCTCTGTCACGGCAGCAGGTTATTAGTCTCGGTTCGTGTTACGAACCGGGACTAATGCTCCACCCCTCCTCGCGCTCTGATGCCGCCACGTGTGCCCCCATTTCTCCCGGTTGGTGGGGCAACCGGGAGTAAAGGTTAGAGCTTTAGTCCCGATTGCCCCGTCCCGGTTGGGCAACCGGGACTAATGCCTCTTACCAACCGGGACCAATGGGGCGTTTTCTACCAGTGTGTATCTCCCTAGCCTTCATACCGTAGAACTGACATTCCACACAGTTCATCCTACCTGCCCCCAAAGAGTAAATACAAGAATTATGTTAGTATAAATATTTTAATTAGTGAATTATTACAAGAATCAAATTCAGTGAGTAAAGCTATCATCCAGAGAATAAAACTAAAGGGCACTTCCGGTGAATTGGACTAAACGTTTGCCGTAAGAAGCAATGTCGGGCACAACATCACCGACGCTGTGACAACGGTGAACTAGATTGAACTAAATAGCAATGTCGATGCGGTGACCTAGATTGAGCGCAGAGGCGCTGCCATATAGAACAAGGAGGCGACACGTCGAACTAGAACAAGGACGCAACAACGTCGACGATGACGAGGAGGCGACGACATCGCCGGCCGGTCAACAAAGAGTTGACGTGGTGAAAGGTCAAGGAGCACTTACACGTCAGTTTGCAGCCTCCGCTGCCAGTGTATTCGCCGACCGGTCAAGGGGGAGGGGATTTGGTCGTCGGAGGCGAGGTGATTTGGTCGTCGGCGGGGAGGAGAGAGGGTTTTTTCTAGTGCGGATTTGGCGAAACTTGTGTGGGATTTGGGAGTGGCATGGTGCAGAGAGGTTTTTTTCTAGCTGCTATGACAGGTGGGTCCCATGCGTGGTTAGTTTTGGTTCGCACAAGCACCGTCTGCGAGGCTGACGAATAGGTCCCACACGGACTGAATGAAAGCACAATTTTTTTACCATAAAAAGAGCTTATGATCAGCCAAGTTTGACAGATAGAGTAACAGCAGAATGTTTTGTTAATTGATCAGTTCAACACATGTATGGACAAACGATCATCTGTTCAACACAAGCATGCACATAGGCATGCACACAACCATGTGTAGATTCATATATATCTACACACTAAAACACATTTAAATAAAGGGCTATGCTACACAGTGCGCGCGCACTATCTGGTCTTGGAGGGTGCCCCATCTGTAAATAGTAAATAATTATGTTCTCTGCCCGTATCTTCTAAAAACGGAAATTCTGGGTCCCCATGTGGCCACGCCCCATCAACAGCGAGTGTACTCTAGATTTTTGTCGTCACATCAAAATAACCAGGATATAGCTGCCCTGAAACTCATCCTTGTTTTTCTTATCTTGCCGATGAAAAAAAGTCCTAATCTTAGATAATCAGTTTGAAGGTACCCGGTAAATGACTACCTCTTCCATGTAACAAGTAACAACCATTACTTGAGGTAAGAAGCAGCGGCACAAAAACATAAACGGTTTTTTTTTTCACAATTGATACAGAATAACTTTAGAAAATGGCTAGATGACCATGACCAGATGTGTGCTTGACAAACACCACGAAAGCTCAAAACCACGAAAACAAAGTTCCCACTTGAATAGTGAATATATTGTGAGCATAGCAAAAATTCAAAAACCGAGAGAAAGTAAAAACGATAAATAATTACATCCAATGAATTAAGAAAACTACTAAAAGTTACATCCCAGATAAAGAAAACTACTGAAAGTTACATCCCAGATAAAATTGAGACAGACTCTGGTAAAACCATGCTCTGAAAGTTACAACGGTAACATATGAAACTAAACCCAAAATAGAAACACGACCGATTATTTTTCCTTCTGTGTTTCTATCGCAAAAGGGGGCGTCAGCCGCAGGAATACAACCCAAGATCCCCACAAATTACATGCCAGACCCATATACAAATAAACCTGCCTATAATAGAACACAACCAAAGATCCTCAAACCTTACCTACTGCGACTTCTTCCTCCATCCGTTGGTGGCTGGAAACTCGGCATATCGTGGAACAAAAATTACAAGCAAATACGGAGCAAACAAACTAGAAAAAGGAGAAGAATCACTATCGTCTTCCTCCTGCTGTGCAAGAACCTGAGCTAAAGGTAAGATTACTTCTGCACATCAAGATCCGTACAAGTAGAATCTATTTAGAAACCTGGTTAAATGTAAAATTCGTCAGCGGGTAAAGCATCAAGATCACCTACCAGCCTTTTCAAAAAAGAAACACAATCATGGTTCATATAAAACGAATATGTAACAAAATATTCCAGTATGGGAGCATGAACTCATGGTAAAAAGGTAGTAGCATATGGTTTGCTGTCCATACTACTCCCTCCGTTTCAAAATATAAGATGTTTTAGTTTTTTGAAGCATATGTATCTAGACTACTTTTAGTACTCCCTCCGTCCAGAAATAACTTGGATTTGTCTAGATTCGAATGCATCTAGACGCATTTTAGTGTATAAATACATTCAAATATAGACTAACTTAAGTCAGTTATTTCTAGACGGAGGGAGTATGTAGGTTCACTCAGGTGTGGAGTGAATCTAGACACTAAAAAAAATCTAGATACATTTTCTTCATAAACCTAAAACATCTTATATTTTGAAACAGAGGGAGTAGATAGTAGAAACTATTTTCTATGGAAAATACGAACAAAAGCATCTTGTTTTTTCTAAATATGTAAGATCCAAACTTTGAACCATCACCAACATGAAAACAGCTTATAGTAGTAGCAAAAAACTGAAACAAAAGCAGCATGTACAATTTCCTTGATGTTTTATGATGTATTGACTTGAAGGGGTGGCATGGGATCTTCATATGGACTTTATTTTGCATGAATCTGTACACAAAAATATGGGAAAAAGATGTGTAAATTTGCATACTTGAACTAGATAAAAAGAAATTGCATGCTAGCTGTTGGATATGGAAATGAACTTGCTTGCCTAGTTTTAAAATGTAAAAAAGATAATTCAGATTTCTTTTACAAACTACATGTTGATCATGCTCACAGAGTTGAAGATCCTAAAAAAAATACATCCTATTATGTCTAGATTGTCCCCAAAACAACATCCATGATATAAAAATATACACATCAATATATGTATGGACATATTCTTGCAAAGCCAAAACAGAAATGTACGGAAAATTAGATATGTAACTATGGCTAAAATTGACATCTACCATATGTTACTGGTTCTATGCATTAAATATGTATAAATCACATGAACATGGATCAGGATGTTAAAATTGGACAATAACTAGATCCTGGCATAGGAAAACAACATCTAATTTGGAAAGAATAACCGTAATAATACATCCTATTTGCGCATACAAAAAACAGTAATCCCCACTACATAATATGATAAAAAAAACCTAGGAGTGAAAATATACATCCTATGTGTATATTATTACATACAAATATTCATGATTTTATCAGATTGTTACATCTATAAGCACTATTGTATAACCTTGTGAGTATAAAAAATACATCGTATCTATAGGAAAAAATACTACGACAATATGAACCGTGTGTACTTATTATGTAAAAATTACATTTGACGATTATACACTAACCCACAGTGTGTACTAGGATCAAACATAAAAATCTTCATGTGGTTTGAGCCAAAAATTGAGACAGCCTCCTAACATAAAATGTGCCTAGGATTGAATGGAAGTGTGACTGGGATCACATGTATCTAACTATTGAGCCACAAATACATGAATTGCCTACTTTCTAGTATAAACAGAGAAACTCATTTTAGTCCAAAAGTTACATACATTTGACTACTATACGAGTAGCACCGTGAATATAATACGAGTACCGCGGTGACTCTAAGGATCACCAACATGACTAATGGACCAACACAGTCGTGGCAAACTTGAGGAGAAATCAATTTCGCGTTTCTGCACAGCTGATTCACCTTCCTCGACTAATCTCGCTGCATGTTGTAAAAGTTGTAACTTCTACTGTAATTGTAGCCAGTAAACAAATAAAATGCTAACTAGTGAATGCATGGCTAATTACCACTGTCATCCGAGAATGAGTGGCCATGCATGTTACTTATATGCTATAAAAATGCTATGCAAACAAAATTCAGTCCGATACAACGGGAAAAGACTGCACAATTGTTAAATGTACATGCGATGTGATGTCATAAACAAATCTAGTCAACAATTCGCCATATACACATGATAAACAGATCATCTGTAATACTCAACCAACCGAAATATACTAGTGTCGTTTTCTCAGCATGGAACATCAACGGAAGTTGGGACCAATTCATCAAATACTAATAAGAAAGATCGAGTTGATGGCAACTTACAGTTGAGGAGTATGTCCTCGTTCTCCTACCCGGTGGTTACAGTGAACGCCTCCAACCAAACAGAGGCGAACAGTCTATCGACACCCTACTCCTGGACGGCTGCAGCAGAGCATAGAGGGCCGTGCAGCAGCTGCACACTCCTCTGGGTGGCACCAAAAAATCCCCAACGCGGCCACGCTGGTCTTCCTCCGCCGGCGATCAGGGGGCCGAAGCTTGGTGTGCAGCCCCATCATTCAAAAATTATCAGCGCCACTCTTTCGTCCCAATCACCAGACAGCCCCTCCATCGCCAGCCCACCTCTAGCCCCTTCGTATCGCGAGATCCGCACCGGTTCCGGCGTGGATGGGCATCAGTACTACTTGGCAAAACTGGATCAAGAGGTCTATGGTGACGGGAAGAGGTCAGCAGGAGGGGAGGATGCGAAGCAGGGGTGGCGGTGCCGGCCTCGTCGGGAATGTGCTAGTGAGAGGCTGCGAGCAGTGGGGAACGAACAGAGAGAAGAGGCCCCGAGTGGATAAGGAGTTATGCTTGCGACCTCGGAGACGATACGGTACCTTGGATCGGATCGGGCGGCGCAGCAACGTGAGCACGCTGTAAGACAAAAAGGTGCCCGCCCAGGAATTAGATTATGCGTTAAATAAAATGCAAATCTAGAAAATCCAAGTGACCAACGCGGCGATTCCACAGAGTGTTTGATGTCCCTGCCTTATCCAATGGTCCATGCTGTTTTCAGATTCGTGCTAGTGTATTTTACATTTTCAACATGCACATTGTCTATATTCTCATCCATATATCATGTGAGATGTATCGGTGCACTTTCAACTTGCACATCCTTATCCTCTCCTCTCACAGACTCACACGAGGTCAGAGCATCCATCCTAGGACGGCGACCGGAGCTGAGCCTAGCAGCCGGGTTTTGTTCACCATCTTCTTGTCCGCAGCCGACTGGGTCATGGAGCTGGCCCACTCGACCCCGTGCTCCATGACTTGGATGAAGCTGGCGAGAAGGTGCCCAATGCATTAGAAAAGAGTGAAGGTGGAGGAGCGTGAGAGACTATGATGGGCTCCTTCGTGTTTACCGGGTCGCCAGCGTCTGGATTTGTTCCCAAGACGACGACGAGGACCCCGCCAAGACGACGAGGACCCCGCCAAGACGACGCTATGCCGGGACGGCGTGGGGCCCTAGGACACCGCAGCTTGGAAGCTACTGCAGGAGGGTCGAAGACGGTCGAGTCAGAAGCCACAGCACTAGGGTCCGACGCGTCCGGGACGAGCATGTAGCACACAACCCCCGGCGAGCGCGGCGATGCCTGAGAGCACACCACCATCCCCACACTCCCCGAGGTCGCCACCTCCGATGAGGGCGGGGAAGACCGGGGGGAGGGAAACCCCTGAGTGAGCGGAAGGTTGAGGTCGAGGTTGGAGACGTACTGCGTGATGTCCAAGCCGATGCTCACCGGTGGGTCGGGGCAGGAGAAGCGGGGGAGATCCACCGGAACCAGCTTGGCGGGGGCGATAAGAGACATCGGTCACCATCTGGGGAAGAAGGGCCCCCTCCTGAGGGTCCAAGGCCCGGGGGAGCCGCAGTCTAGGCCGCCGACCGACCACCCTTGGCCCTCTGGGAGGGCTGCGGAGGCAGAGGTGAGTCGTCTATCGCCAACGGGGAGGGGTCCGTCCCCAAGTCGCTATCCTCCGATGACTCGTCCTCCGACCCATGACCGCCCTTCCTAGGGCTGTCGCTGGCAGGGGACGGAGGGGTCGGGGCCTGGCATGAGTGTGCCTTTTATGCCACTGGCGGGAGGGCCTGGGATGGCCAAGGATAGGACGCGGGAGGACGTGCACGCTATTCGGGACGGTGCAACCGTGACCCAAATTTGGGTCACAGATAAATTGTTCCGAGCGAGTGTGTCTGTTTGGATCGCCTCGCTGGACCGTGTTGCAGCTGTCCCTCTATCCGCACGGACATATTCGGATGCGGGAGGACCAGTTGGGTCGGCCGACTGGTGATGGTAAGTGTTGGTCCAAGAAGCTGAAAAAATGGCCTAAGACGCTCTAGGGCTGTACCAATACAATGCACATAGAATCTGGCCGAGGTTGAGGGTGAATGTCAGATAATAAAAAAAATGGCAGTTGGTCTGGTATGCGTGCCTTAAACGGGAGATGGATGGATGGAGCAAGCTCCCCCGGCTCGAATTGGCAATCTTTGTTCTCAAGTGAGGTCTGCGAGCTCCAAATCGAGCTACAACACCTTGGATGGACACACATAAACACATACTGACATACGGCCCTGAGGTGCGAGGTGCGACATCTCGCTCACGGATCTTGTCCTGACATGATGCCGTCCAAGCTACTACTCCCTTCCTTTTAAAATATAAGATGTTTTAGATTTGTGAAATATATGTATCTAGACTTGTTTTAGTATATAGGTTCACTCAATTTAAAGATGAATCTATACTAAAAGAAGTCTAGATTCATTTTTCTTCATAAACATAAAACATTATATTTTAATTTTTAAAACGGAGTGAATAGCTGCTAGTTGCATGCCCTGCCTGGCTGCTTGCCGGTAACAGGTCCATTAATTAATGCATGCAGGTATACGAGAGAGAGAGTACCGATCTTGGCCTCCACGTTGTTCCGTACTACCTGGTCCATGCTTTACCCAAGCTAGCTAGTTGTAGTTAGCATGGCACTGTGCGTAGCAGCCAGCCTTGCCGGAGAATCTGCTTTGTTCTCTCTACCGCTTTCGGCTAGAATATCAACTGACTTTTTGCTCGCTCCCACGGTCATTTTCCCTGGCTGGTCCTACAAGGACGAAGGGCCCTGTTCAAAAAAAAAAAAAAAAAAAGGGGCCAGGGGTCTTGGCTAATGGCTACCTATCTTTACTATTAAAAGGATGTTGATGATCGTAGGTTGTTCTTAAACATCAAACATTAAAGCAATCTAGGCCATACATTTTACATCCTACGAAAGGCACATATACGCATCGTCCCTTACGGAAGGCAATCAATGCTACAATCAAGGAAAATCAAAAGAAAGTCTATACAATTAATCACACATCCTTTACCAGAAAATCAAAAACAAGCTTTACAATTAATCACACGTCCTCACGAGAAGGCTAATTAAATGGAAAGCTACAATAAAATCGTTACAATTAATCACACACCATCACGGGAAGGCTACAAACAGACTCAATCCCGTTGGGTTGTTTACTTCTTGACTTTGTCGACAGACTCAACCCCGTGTTCGATTGATAACAAAGGCTGAATACAAGTAGAGCATCTACACGCAGCTATGATTTCTATTTTTTATTGTATGTTGGATAGATCTTAAAGGAAAACTTGTACAATGTTAGTATGTATTGTTCAACAAAAATTGACACATTATAGATTCATAATGGTCCAGATGTCATTCAGTTGTATATAATCAAAATTTTGGTTTGCCCCGAGAAGCGCTGTCATCGGTTTAATTGTTGATGCAAATAAATTGGAGCCTGTTAGTAGTTGGTTTACAAGGTAGGCTATATCCATGATTGAAAGTCTTGTACGTAAACAGAGCATAATATGGAAGTATTCAAATCTGTTAATCAATATAGCATAATCCCGTATCAAAATAAAACGGAAATATCTTTTGGCCCAACAACTACCAATATAAATAGAGAAAATAGAGATTACCTGTTACTTTTCTCGCTATTCAAATCTAACCACCAGTCCAACACAACGAAGAATCCCCATTGGCGACAAGGCACTCAAATTCCTCACCAAGGCCTCTGTCTCCCTCTATCCCATGCCCATCAACGCCGCATCCTAGAATCAATCATGCTAGGGAAGCAAGGGATCCGTAGCTACGACATTGCGCGACACATAGGGGATTGCGGCTGCGAGGGAGAGCGGGCGCCGCTAGCCCCAGTTATGGCAGCAACTAGGTCCTCGCGGAAGGCAGTGGTTGCCTGGCTTGATATGCGCCATCGCCCGGTCCTTCGACGGCAACGCGCCAGCGGCTGTGCTGAGGACCAACGCCGATTCAGAACTGCATGCGATGGGGACGTGTGGGAGTAGGTGGATGGGGCACATGATCGGCTGATTTTGGAGTTGGTGGACGCCGACGACCGGAATCGTGTGGTAATGTCATGGGAGACGAGACGACGAGGTGTCGGGGCTGTGGGAGATGAGGCGAAGGGGTGAGCTGCGAGAGGGGAGAGCAGGCAGCAGGGCAAAACTAAGACCGTGGGACAGTGAGAGCGGCCCGCGGCGAAGGAGACAATGGATTGTGGATAGGAATTGGGGAACGGCACGAGCAGAGAGAGTGAGTGAGAGGATTTTGGTCTGTTTTCTGTTGCACCGGCGTATTTTACTCCCGTAGTCCGTCCTTGCGAGTTGCGTCACGCCATGAAAAGATCGACATGTACGTGAGCTGGCTAACTAACCTGCACCGGTGCAGCATTAGCATACATCTAGAATTAGCTCTCACGTCAGTCCATAAATCTAATTTACACAGAGGTAGGTTTGTCCTAAAAAAATTTCGTTCCGATTTTATTTGGACTATTTTTCCCATGGTTGTTCGAGAATATTACAAGAGGTGCCACCGCTAAGTGACAAACCCTGCCTCCACATGGCGCCCGTAGGCCTCAGCCTCCTCTGGCTTGAGCGTTGCACGCTCACGACCTTGAACGCCTAGGCCCATGGTCCTTGCCGCTGCGAAGCTCCTCCGGTCCCCGCCGCCAAGGACCGCCGTCGGAACTCGCGTTCACGCGCTCCTCTGACTCCTCTCGCCTCCAATCGCCATCACACCAGCCACGCTACTCGACCCCGACCCTACAGGATGCAACGATGAGGCGTCTGGTGGTGGGGTCCGAGTCGACGAGGACGTGCTCCTAGCGGCAGCGTCTGGTGGCAGGGTCCGGGTCGATGAGGACGTGATCCTAGCGTCGGTGGCTGGCGAGGTTCGAGCGAGGCGAGGCGAGTCATGAGGGCGAGGGGATCTCGGGCGCGTGCTCGCGTGAAGAGGGGATTTGCTTGGGGAAGACGCAGAGTTGGGCGAGGTTGGAGGCGGGGAGGAGGCGCTCGGGTGAGAGAGGAGGCGGACAGGCGGTGGATCACGAGCGAGGAGGCAGGCGTCAGATTGGAGATTGAAGCGGAGGAGGGAGAAGGTGCGGGATCGACCGGTGTGTGTCCTCGTGTGCGTGGTGTGTGTCTAATAGACTGAAATCTTCCCTCGGTGAAACCTTTTGTTTTCAAAATTTACTGATTCATCACTCTAAACCGTCATCTATTTCGTCTTCAATTCCTCTCATGTTTCCTGTCGGCGACTCCGCTTTCCCCTTCCGGTGGTGGTGGACACGAGAGGCGTGCGAACGCGGCCACCCAGTGCCGGTGCCGGTGCGTGAGAGCCTAAGATCCGACGGATCGACATGCATGCGACAAACACAAAGGTCGACGCTAGCCTGCGATGGCCATTAATATGGGCACATGCTGCGGACATGCCATATTGCCATGGGTGCAATGATATTGGGACTGTTCTTCTACATTTGGAAGAGAGTACTATCAAAATATCAATAATTGGGCGGGGGCCGTATAATAACTAATTTAAGGGAAGAAAGGATGAAGCATGCATTTTCTGTTTAATATCGTAGTAACGTAATTTTGATTTAAGCTAGGTGCACTTATGATAGAGAGCACGCATACTATATCTCTTATCTTTTAAGTAAGTTTAATGTGCATATACCTGAAGGGTTTCGCGGCATAGTAAATCAAAATTTTCTACGGATGCAAACAGAGGAAAGCCAAGATCTAATCTAGGAGATGCAAACAACGAGAGAGATTGGATTAGATCTTCATACCCTTGAAGATTCGCACAGCGGAACGTTCGTCGGAACGTGGGTGATGTAGTCGTACTCGCTTCTCCTTCTCGCGATCCGATCCGATCTAGCACCACAAGTGGCGATGCCTCCGTGAGATGCACACGTGCAGCACCTCGACGTCTCCTCCTTCCTTGGTCCAGCAAGTATGGTGGAGAGATGGGTTGAATCTACAACGCGACGGCGCGGTGCAATTGGTGGAGAGTTTCTGCAGCAGGGCTTCGCCTACACGCAGTCGGGAGGGAGAGAGAGAGGAGGGCAGCAGGGCGACTGGCTTGAGGGGAAGGTGTGGGGGGTGGTGCGCCCCCAGCCCTCTTTATATAGAGGGGTGGGCGGCAGCCCTAGACCCTCCCCCAAGCCAAAACCGGCGGCCAAAGGAGGAGGAGTGGGGGGCAAGGAAACCCCCCCTTCTAGAAGCTCCAATTAGGGTTTATCCCTAGTTGGCCGGTTGGGCCCTATGGGGCCTTGTGCCCCTAGCCCAATGCGGCCAGGGCACTCCCTCATAGGCCCATGCCCCCTCCCGGAAGGTGGGGCCACGTTGGTCCCCTTCCGGAAGGTTCTAGAAGCTTCCGGTACAATACCGATTAACCCGGAACAATTCCGAACTCCAAAAACTGCACTGCCTTATATGAATCTTATTCTCCGGACCACTCCGGAATCTCTCGTGATGTCCCGGATCCCATCCGAGACTCCGAGAAAAAACTCATAAACCAATAATCCAATCTATCCTAGAGTCGAGACACGTTAAGTGTGTGACCCTGCGGGTTCGAGAATATGCAGACATGATCTTCTATCAATAATCAACAGCGGGGTCTGGAAACCCATATTGACTCCCACACATTCATCGATGATCATATCGGATGAACCACAATGCCAGGATTCAATCAATCCCATATATATATTCCCTTCGTCTCGCGATATTTTACTTGCCCGAGATTTGATCGTCGGTACCGTCATACCTAGTTCAATCTCGTTATCAGCAAGTACTTTACTCGTTTCGTAATCCGATATCACTTTGAGATTAACTCCTTAACCACATGCTTGCAAGCGGTGTTGATATCGATTACCGAGTGGGCCCGAAGTATATCTCTCCGACTTGGGAGGGACAAATCCCATCTCGATACATACAACCCAACAGATACTTTCCGATCACCTGAGAGACACCTTTATGATCACCCTCTCATAGGATGACGTTTGATGACCTCAAAGCTTTCTTCCGATACCAGGGAGTTGTATTATCTCATGGTCTAAGGAATATAATATTTGACATAAGAAAAACTTCGCAAAGATGAACATGATGACACGATCTAATTGCTTCGCTTAGTTTGGCTCTGTCCATCATATCATTCTCCCAATGATGTGATCTCATTATTAATTGACAACTCATGCCCATGGTTAGGAAACTTTAACCATCATTAATCAATGAGCTAGTCCATAGAGGCGTACTAGGGACACGGTGTTGTTCACAAACCACACAAGTATTAAAGTTTCCGCTTAATACAATTCTAGCATGGAATATAAACATTATCATGAACAAGAATTATAATAATAACATCTTTATTATTGCCTCTAGGGCATAATTCCAACAGTCTCCCACTTGCACTAGAGTCAATAATCTAGTTTACATTTGGCAACAATCTCACACCCATGGCACTGAGGTGCTGATAATGTTTTACACGTGGAAGAGGTTTAGTCAATGGATCTGCGACATTCAGATCTGTATGTACTTTGCTAATCTTCAGATCTCCATCTGCTATATAATCTCGGATTTTATATGAAACTTGCGGTTGATATGCTTGGTCTTTGGATGATATCTTGGTTCCTTAGCGAGTGTTATGGCGCCAGTGTTGTCACACAATATCTCCAGTGGGTCCAATGCATTTGGAACCACGCCAAGCTCAGTGATGAAGTTCCTGATCCAAACTCCTTCACTTGACGCTTCTGCAGCAACCATGTATTCCGCTTCTACTGTAGATCCCGCGATCACGCTTTGCTTGCAGCTTCTCCAGCTCACAGCTCCTCCATTCAAAATATACACGTATCCTGTCTGAGATTTAGAATCATCCTTGTCAGTGTCAAAACTAGCGTCGACGTAACCTTTTACGACGAGCTGTTCATCACCCCCATAGACTAAGAACATTTCTTTAGTCATATTTAGGTACTTTAGGATGTTCTTCACGGTTGTCCAGTGTTCCACTCCTGGATCACTTTGATATCTGCTCGTCAAACTAAGAGCATTGGACACATCCGGTCTAGTACACAGCATGGCATACATGATAGAACCTATGGCCGAGGCATAAGGCACTTTTCTCATAGCTTCCCTATCATTTACCGTAGCTGGACACTGATCCTTGCTCAATATCTTACCTGACAACATAGGCACTGAACCTTTCTTTGCCTTATCCATTCTGAACCTTTTCAGAACTTTGTCTAGGTATGTACTCTGGCTTAAAGCTATCAGGCGTCTTTGTCTATCTCTATAGATTTTGATGCCCAATATATAAGCAGCTTCACCTAGGTCTTTCATTGAAAAACACTTGTTCAAATAACTCTTCACATCGTTAAGCATGTTAATGTCATTTCCAATAATCAATATGTCATCCACATATAGTACCAGAAATTTCACCGAGCTCCCACTCACTTTCTTGTAGATACAAGCTTCGTAGCAATTTGGAACAAATCCAAAGCTCTTGATCACTTGATCAAAACGAAGGTTCCAACTCCGAGATGCTTGCTTTAGTCCATAAATGGAACGCTAAAGTTTGCATACTTTATCAGCATCCTTAGGATCGACAAAACCTTCGGGTTGCATCATATACAACTCTTCATCAATGTTGCCATTGAGGAACGCAGTCTTGACATCCATCTGCCATATTTCATAATCATGAAACGCAGCAATTGCTAATAAAATCCGAATGGACTTAAACATCGCCACGGGAGAGAAAGTCTCATCATAGTCAACACCTTGAACTTGTCGAAAACCTTTCGCGACAAGCCGTGCCTTATAGACGGTAACATTACCATCCGCGTCCGTTTTCTTTTTGAAGATCCATTTGCACTCAACGGCCTTTCGGTCGCTAGGAGGGTCCAGCAAAGTCCATACTTGGTTTTCGCTCATGGATCCCAATTCAAATTTCATGGCTTCTAGCCATTTCTCAGAGTCTGGGCTCATCATCGCTTCCTCATAGTTCGTAGGTTCACTGTCTTCTACTAACAAGACAGTCAAGACAGGGTTGCCGTACCACTCAGGAGGGGCACGCGACCTTGTCGACCTGCGACGTTCAGTAGCAACATCGTCCGAAGCTTCATGATCCTTGTCATTAGCTTCCTCTATCGTTGGTGCAGGCGGCACTGTAACAATTTCAAGTGTTGCGCTACTCTCCAATTCAAGAGAAGGTTTAATAACCTCGTCTAGCTCTACTTTCCTCCCACTCACTTCTTTCGAGAGAAACTCCTTCTCAAGAAAGGAACCGTTCTTTGCGACAAACACTTTGCCTTCGGTTATGTGATAGAAGGTATACCCAATAGTTTCCTTAGGGTATCCTATGAAGACGCATTTATCCGCTTTGGGTTCGAGCTTGTCCGACATCAACTTCTTGACGTAAGCTTCGCATCCCCAAACTTTAAGAAATGACAACTTAGGTTTAGCACCAAACCACAGTTCATACGGTGTCGTCTCAACGGATTTAGATGGAGCCCTATTTAAAGTGAATGCAGCGGTTTCTAATGCATAACCCCAAAATGATAACGGCAAATCAGTAAGAGACATCATTGATCGGACCATATCTAATAAGGTTCGATTCCGGCGTTCAGACACACCATTGCGCTGTGGTGTTCCGGGTGGCATGAGTTGCGAAACGATTCCGCTTGCTTTAAGATGCGTGAGAAAATCATAACTCAAATATTCACCTCCACGATCGGATCGTAGAAACTTAATCTTTCTGTTACGATGGTTCTCCACTTCATTCTGAAATTCCTTGAACTTTTCAAATGTTTCAGATTTATGTTTCATTAAATAGATATACCCATATCTACTTAAGTCATCGGTAAAAGTGAGAAAATAGCGATATCCACCGCGCGTCGAAACACTCATCGGTCCGCATACATCGGTATGTATGATTTCCAACAAGGCCGTTGCTCGCTCCATCATACCGGAGAACGGGGTTTTGATCATCTTGCCCATGAGGCATGGTTCGCATGTGTCAAATGATTCAAAATCAAGAGACTCGAAAAGTCCATTAGAATGGAGTTTCTTCATGCGCTTTACACCAATATGACCTAGACGACAGTGCCACAAATAAGTAGTATTATCAATATCTACTTTGCATCTCTTAGCCTCAATGTTATGGATGTGTGTTTCATCCCTTTCGAGATTTAGAAGAAATAAACCATTCACAATAGGTGCATGACCATAAAAGATGTTACTCATATAAATAGAACAACCATTATTCTCCGATTTAAATGAATAACCGTCTTGCAATAAACAAGATCCAGAAATAATGTTCATGCTCAACGCAGGCACATAATAACACTTATTAAGGTTTAAAACTAATCCAAAAGGTAAAACTAAGGAGAGCGTGCCGACGGCCATCAATATCTACTTTGCATCTCTTAGCCTCAATGTTATGGATGTGTGTTTCATCCCTTTCGAGATTTAGAAGAAATAAACCATTCACAATAGGTGCATGACCATAAAAGATGTTACTCATATAAATAGAACAACTATTATTCTCCGATTTAAATGAATAACCGTCTTGCAATAAACAAGATCCAGAAATAATGTTCATGCTCAACGCAGGCACATAATAACACTTATTAAGGTTTAAAACTAATCCAAAAGGTAAAACTAAGGAGAGCGTGCCGACGGCCATCACATCAACTCTTGATCCGTTGCCAACGCGCATCGTCACCTCATCCCTCGCAAGCCGCCGTCTATTCCGTAGCTCCTGTTTCGAGTTACAAATATTAGCAACTGAACCAGTATCAAATACCCAAGCACTACAACGAGGGCTAGTAAGGAAAACATTAATAACATGTATATCAAATATACCTTTGATGGTGCCAGCCTTCTTGTCCGCTAAGTACTTCGGACAGTTGCGCTTCCAGTGACCCTTGTCCTTGCAATAGAAGCACTCAGTGTCCGGCTTAGGACCAGACCTGACCTTCTTCTCTGCAGGGGCAACGCGCTTGCCGCCGCCTTTCTTGAAGGGCTTCTTTGCACCCTTACCTTTCTTGAAGGTGGGGGGCTTGTTGACCATCAACACATGATTATCCTTTTTGATGTCCACCTCCGCAGCCTTCAGCTTTGCGAAGAGCTCGGTGATCATATCAGTGGAACCAATCTGATTGTGAGTCACTACAAAACTTTTGTAGCTGGGAGGGAGTGATTTCAGAACCCTGTCAATCTTGAGATCCTCTGGAATCTTGCAGTCCAGTTGCTCAAGGCGTTGAGTGTAGCCCGACATCTTAATGGCGTGCTCACTAACGGAACTCCCTTCCTCCATCTTGCAGTTAAAGAACTTCTCAGAGATCTCATATATCTCAGAATGGGCCTGAGTCTGAAACATGGTTTTCAGCTCCTCGAGAATCTCGAAGGGCCCGGGATAGTCTTCAAAACGATTTTGAAGGTCCGATTCCATAGCAAACAACATGGTGCTCTTAATCACACCATAATCATCTTTGCGCGACTGATAGACAGCTTTCTCATCAGCCGGCGCAGTAGCAGCAGGGGCGTCACCTAACGCATTCTCAAGGACATAGTCCTTTTGACCGCCAGAGAGAATGATTCTCAGATTGCGGAACCAGTTGGTGAAGTTAGACCCATTGTTCTTAAGCTTTTCTTTCTCAGCAAAAACGTTCAAGTTGAAGTTGGACTTAGCCATTTGATCTACAATATTTGCAAGTACAAATTAGACTATGTTCATGATAACTAGTTCAACTTTTAATCAAATTACTAGATGAACTCCCACTAAATTCAACATCCCTCAAGTTGTTTAGTGAACACGATCCAAATTCACCACACCTAATCCGATCTTCACGAGAAGAGATGTGGTTTCAATGGTGGACAACTAAGTGTCGATCATATCATTCATATGACTCATGCTTAACCTTTTGGTTCATGTATTGCGAGGCCATGTCTGTACATGCTAGGCTCGTCAAGTTAGACCCAAGTATTTCCGCGTGTGCAAAACTGGCTTGCACCCGTTGTATGTGAGCGTAGAGTCTATATCACCCGATCATCACGTGATGCTTGGACACGACGAACTTTCGCAACGGTGCATACTTGGGGAGAACATAGTTTTTATCTTGATCTTTAAGTGAGGAATCATCTTATAATGCTACCGTCGCGATCTAAGCATAATAAGATACATAGAAGGATAAACATCACATGCATATAACTTTATGTGACATGGTATAGCCAATCTTCGCTCAATGATCTCCATCTTGTGCGTGCCGGCATGATCTCCATCACTCCACCATGATTGCCTCCACCACGAATAGCAACTACAACTATTGCTAACTACTTAGCGATAAAGTGAAACTATTACATGGCGTATAAGGAGTTGACACACATGTCATACACAATTATAAAGACAACCATATGGCTCCTGCCGGTTGTGTACTCATCGACATGCAAGTCGTGAAACATTATAAAACATGATCATCGCATACATTATACACATCACATCTTGGGCCATACCATATCACAGAAAACACTCCCTGCAAAAACAAGTTAGACGCCTCTACTTTGTTGTTGCATGTTTTACGTGGCTTATGGGAGTAGATGCTAAGAACGATTCTTACCTACGGAAAGCCACAACGGTGATATTATGGTTGCCAAACTCCGGTGTTAATCCCATGACAACTATAGTGAGAGAAACTGACATCCACCAGCCGCATGTGTGGAACAAGCCACACGTCAAGTGCGAAGCCGGTCTCGCGAACGACGTCGCGTAAGGTTGGCCTGGACCGCTTCAATCTCACTATCCCGCGTCATAAGAAGAACACAAACAAGAGGCTTGCAACAGAAAACATCAACGCCCACAACAACCATGTTGCGTTCTACTCGTGAAACACATCTACGCATAGATCTAGCTCTGATACCACTGAAGGGTTTCGCGGCATAGTAAATCAAAATTTTCTACGGATGCGAACAGAGGGAAGCCAAGATCTAATCTAGGAGATGCAAACAACGAGAGAGATTGGATTAGATCTTCATACCCTTGAAGATTCGCACAGCGGAACGTTCGTCAGAACATGGGTGATGTAGTCGTACTCGCTTCTCCTCCTCGCGATCCGATCCGATCTAGCACCACAAGTGGCGATGCCTCCGTGAGATGCACACGTGCAGCACCTCGACGTCTCCTCCTTCCTTGGTCCAGCAAGTATGTAGAGAGATGGGTTGGATCTACAACGCGACGGCGCGGTGCAATTGGTGGAGAGTTTCTGCAGCAGGGCTTCGCCTACACGCAGTCGGGAGGGAGAGAGAGAGGAGGGAAGCAGGGCGACTGGCTTGAGGGGAAGGTGTGGGGGGTGGTGCGCCCCCATCCCTCTTTATATAGAGGGGTGGGCGGCAGCCCTAGCCCCTCCCCCAAGCCAAAACCGGCGGCCAAAGGAGGAGGAGTGGGGGGCAAGGAAACCCCCCCTTCTAGAAGCTCCAATTAGGGTTTATCCCTAGTTGGCCGGTTGGGCCCTATGGGGCCTTGTGCCCCTGGCCCAATGCGGCCAGGGCACTCCCTCATAGGCCCATGCCCCCTCCCGGAAGGTGGGGCCACGTTGGTCCCCTTCCGAAAGGTTCTAGAAGCAAGTACTCTACTCGTTCCGTAATCCGATATCACTTTGTGATTAACTCCTTAACCACATGCTTGCAAGCGGTGTTGATATCGATTACCGAGTGGGCCCGAAGTATATCTCTCCGACTTGGGAGGGACAAATCCCATCTCGATACATACAACCCAACAGATACTTTCCGATCACCTGAGAGACACCTTTATGATCACCCTCTCATAGGATGACGTTTGATGACCTCAAAGCTTTCTTCCGATACCAGGGAGTTGTATTATCTCATGGTCTAAGGAATACAATATTTGACATAAGAAAAACTTCGCAAAGATGAACACGATGACACGATCTAATTGCTTCGCTTAGTTTGGGTCTGTCCATCATATCATTCTCCCAATGATGTGATCTCATTATTAATTGACAACTCATGCCCATGGTTAGGAAACCTTAACCATCATTAATCAATGAGCTAGTCCATAGAGGCGTACTAGGGACACGGTGTTGTTCACAAACCACACAAGTATTAAAGTTTCCGCTTAATACAATTCTAGCATGGAATATAAACATTATCATGAACAAGAATTATAATAATAACATCTTTACTATTGCCTCTAGGGCATAATTCCAACAATACCATCAATAAAAAAGATTGATCTGTGTGTCATTTCCTTGCTATCTAATTTTTAATAGCACTGTTTACTGAATAACGAACGGCGAATGAACATTCTTAAGGTGTCATGTACTCATATGAAGTCGGTACCCAGGCCTCGCATCGTTCCCAGGGGAGCGGCTCACGGAAAATCCTAGCCACCGCTGCCACTCCCCCATCCACCTCCGATCATCCCCACCGCCATCAAACGACGTCGCCGGCAAAGACTGTGTGGCTAACAACGGTGTCAGGATCTCATCCGGTCGCGAGGCGGCGTCGGCAGGGGCCTCCTCTCCTCGCGTGTTGGGAGCTCCTAGCTGTTGCGGCACGGAGGCCCTGGACGGAAAGCCGTGGCCAGAGGAGAAGGTAGCCGGCGCGACGGCCCCAGAATCTTGGCAGAGACAAGAGCCGGGGCGGCGACCCTGGATCCCGCGGTTTGGCGGCTGAAGTGGCCGTGAGGGCGGCATGGTAGCATGTTCTAGGTTCTCCCACTTGTAGCCATCGGCTAATTGAGCCCGCGCCAACCGTGGCGTTGGCGGCCCCGGTGGTCTGGTCGATGACAGGTGGCATCCTTGGGATGACACAATGACTTGTAACTTGTGATCTTTATATAATAAGTTGTTTGCATCGATATCACCGTTCTTGTAGTTTTGCTTTAGTATAGTTAAGGTGCCGATGAAAGAAGTTGGCGAATGAATAGCTATTTGTCGTCGCATGAATGGAAATCATGTGGCTTCATGTTTAATATTATTTTTCAATTTAAAATAATTGTTTAAAATATATGTATATATTTTTAATTTTATTCCGTAGCAAAGCACGGGCA
Organism: Avena sativa; assembly: GCA_916181665.1. NCBI lineage: Eukaryota > Viridiplantae > Streptophyta > Magnoliopsida > Poales > Poaceae > Avena > Avena sativa. Next base: position 21,549,448 of record OV702285.1, read on the forward strand.
TTCAGCTAGTGTGATTGATGTTGCACTTGCGCATGACTAGTTATGAATAATGGAGTGCAAAGCGGAGGAGAATGCAAACCGTCCACTTCATCATCATACTGTGTTTTTTTTTAACGAGACAGCTTAGTTTATTGTTAGGCACATCATCGCCGCGCGCCCGCCGGGGACCGACACAAAATCAAGAAAAGGATAAGAAAAAAAAGGTTAGGAGTTCAATTGGAAAGTTGTTCTATTCCCCCACAAAAGTTGTTCAAAAAATACATCATATGGTGGCTAGCTAGAGCTGCTAGATTAGACGGCTAGGCATACTGCAATCATGGCGAGTCAAGCACTGGTGGATCATGGCACTATGAGCGAGCTAACCAACACATGCCCTATGTACACCGATAATGGCTGTGTGATGAGATGTATATGTATGGCATTGGTTGGTACGGAGGATGTTCCAGGCTACGTACGCCATATATGTTTGTTCGGTAATTTGTTTGTTTGCTTAGCTTATTTGTGCATGGTGCCCTAGTCTGTATTATTTCCGTTCGATTGCAATAGCTGTGTGATAGTGTACCGGCTAATCGAACACTTCAATTCCTGCAGAAATGAAGATGTTCACCACGAGCGTAACTGCCTCGTGCAAACTCATGGCCACCGACTGTAACTAATCGATTAACCGACTCACACCGGTGGAAAACAGGGCTATAGTCCCAGGCCGCAACGGGCTCTAGTCTCGGTTTTGGGCCCGGGACTGTGAAAACGGGACTAGAGGCCCCCCCCTCTAGTCCCGGCTAGCAACGGCCCGCGACTGATAACAGCCACGTGGCTGTTTCAGCGCCGCGGGGGGCGGAAACCCTCTAGTCCCGGGCTGTAACACCACCCGGGACTAAAAGGTTTTCTGCCGCGGCAGAGAAACACGGCAGAGATTGCGTATTTCCTTTTTTTTTGCCATTTCGTTCCTTTTTTGTTTTGTGTTTCACTATAACAAACATATATTTCAGTATACATATTATACGCTACTACATACACACTACACGTCGATGTATTTATATAATTAATTGATCCCTCGTAAGCATATATATAATCAATCATATCAAAAGGAAGAAATGTTTTGAAATTACATGGTCATTGATAAATATATCATATCAGCTACATGAAGATGACTAAGGCAAATCGAGTTCCACGTCATCCGCATAATGCTCTCCATGTACATCAAGGACTTCTTTCATCATAAATCCCGCCAGCTCCTCTTGAATTGCTCTTATGCGTTGATCTGGCTCTAGTTTTTCCCGCAAATCATAAATATAATGTGAGTCAACTTTCCACTCACTGGTCAACTCGCGGATGTACTCGCAGACGTAGTATCCACATAAATAAGTTTCCGGTGGCTGCTGTAAACTCTTCACCATTTTATAAGTTAACTCCTCTTTGAATGGACCTGGTATTTTCTGTCTGAACCGTGTCCAACACCTGCTCGGCAAAGAAAATGAACAAAGGAGTTATTAGTTACTTGATATCAGGAAATGAATAAAAGAGGACGATATAATGCGATAATGATTGAAATTACTTATGGAGCATTGCTTTCATGTCGCTCCATTGCTCTTGGTCTCAACTTAATGAGTCGTGGACTTCAACTAGGGAGTTGTCAACTTGAATGTTTAGAAAGATCCAGTGAAATCTGCGGACATTTACATAAGCATACATGCATAGCTCATCCAGTAAGCAAAAATAAAATGTGTACAAGATATAAATACTCACTTGAAGTTGTAAGGAAATAGTATTTCCTTAATAAAATTATGCTCGGTTAAGAACCTGCACAGGTCTTCCTCCACGTTTTTGGGGTGATTCTTTAACATATATTCATTAATGATATATGGATCAATGAACCCAACATTGTATCTTTTAGCTCTTTTGCATTCAAGCATCTTCATTCTGCGGAATATAATATCATCATACAAAAGGATATATAGTTAGGATAATATATTAAATGCAATAAATGAGCTAAAGCTACAAACTTAATTATAGAAATAAATAACTTACAGACAGTAGCAACCAATGATAGATTTGTCGAGGGCGCGCTGGTTGTATAACTGAAACAATTCGGTCATTTGAACCTGTATCGAGTATGGTTTGAAGTGATGCTCTTTTCTAACGTCCACCGGAAACCAATCTTTATGATGCTTTTTTCTGCTTGCGACATGTACCATTCATGCAGATTTCGCATATGTGTGGATAGACGCGCGAGCTCCTCATTACTGACTAGAGGCTCCACTTGGACATACTGCCATACTATCTGACCCACTGGCGTATCTTCATAGCCTGAATATTGACCAAGAGACATATTTGCTTCGTTAGCAAGTGCTTTGGCCTGCGATACAGTGATTCCCATAAGTGCAGCATTATTATGGGCTCTAGGGTCCATTATTTGCTTGTTCATATCCATTTCAGCTCTGAAGGCCTTGTCAAGGTCTGAAATGACTTTGAGCGGGGCGACCGATTGATTCTTCTGTGCTCCGAGCTAGGCAACTTGCTTCCCGCTTTTTGCACTTGTGATTTTTTTCTTCTGTGCTTGCTTAATAATCTCCCGGTCATAGTCTGATTCTAGATTCATCGATATCTGGGATGGTTGCTCAAGAAAGGACTTAGCCCACTTTTTGGTTTTTTCATTATATACCGGCTTTGGCTCAGGCTTTTTGGGTGCAAAATGCGCCTTAACTTGGACAGCCACATCCGCGTTAGTTTCCTCATTGGTCTTGTCATAAGGTCTCTTTCGAAGAGCCGGCGGGATATCGACTATCTTCGGCGTTTGACCTTTCTTCGATGTGGGGCGCGGGGGACCGTCGAACTTCCGTTTCTTCGACGAGGTAGTAGTATTGCACGGAGGCGGAGGCGGAGATCGAGTTGATGTACTCCTGCTGCGGCGATCGTCAGTGGGGCGGGGTGGACTTGGAGGTTGGCGATAATCGGGTTGGGGTGGACTTGGAGGTTGGCGATAATCGGGTTGGGGTGGACTTGGAGGTTGACGATATTCGATGCGGGGTGGATTTGGATTCCTTGGAGTCGGTGGCCTTGGCGCCGAGCCTAGAAACTTGATGTACTTCTTATTCCATAGAATGATGTTGCGCTTGACATCTCCTAGTTTCGTAAGGCCTTCAGGCGTAGCGATTTCAATCTCTAGGTCCGCAAAATCCTCCACTATGTCATCCACCGTGACACGAGCATAGCCTGGTGGAATCGGAAGTGAATGGTGGAGTGCTCCAGGTAGACAAGGTAAAGCAGTGCCGATCGCCACCTTGAAGGACAGGTTGTTCATTGGCTGATGTAGCTCACATTGTGCCATCTCTCTGACATCATCCACGGGGTAGTGAGGAGCCGGTGCATCATCCAGCAGTGCTTGATCATCAGCACGGACCTCCGTGGAAGCCACGCTGCTTCTCCGTTGGCTAAGATCCAATGCAGGATCATCAGACCGCGGATGAGTTGACGACGGCGACATTTGGCTAATTTCATGCATGAGGTTCTTCAGATCAGCTAGGTCCTACTCTACCCTGGAGAGCCGGTCTGCCTCCCGGTCCTTCTTTCTCTGACGGCTTCTATAACTGGCATCGTACTGAGGAAACCCTTTCTTCCACGAGACACCGGTGCCTTTGCCTCGTGTTCGTCCTCCCTTTTCAGGATTCCCTAGGGCGTGTGTCAGCTCGTCGTTCTCTCTCTCGGGACGGAACAATCCCAATTAAGCATCGTTCATTGCTTGAATAAGGTCTTGGGAGGGTTTTAGAATTTTATAATGAATTTTAGAATTGAGCGTATCCCGGGTTCATGCCACAACTGTAAAAGTTCTTCCACTAATGGCCTTAGGTACACATCAATGTTGTTGCCGGGTTGCTTCGGACCTTGGATCAACACTGGCATCATAATAAACTTCCGCTTCATGCACAACCAAGGAGGAAGGTTATAGATGCATAGAGTCACGGGCCAGGTGCTGTGACTGGAGCTCTGCTCCCCAAAGGGATTTATGCCATCTGTACTTAGACCAAACCTTAAACTCCTTGCGTCATCTGCAAAGTCCGGGTACTTTCTATCGATTTTTCTCCATTGCGACCCATCAGCGGGGTGTCTCAACATCCCGTCTGACTTACGTTCCTCTTTATGCCATCGCAACAACTTGTCGTGCTCTTTGTTTCTGAATAAGCGTTTCAACCGTGGTATTATAGGAGCATACCACATCACCTTCGCAGGAACCCTCTTCCGGGGGGGGGGGGGGGGGGCTCGCCCTCAACGTCACCAGGGTCATCTCGTTTAATCTTATACCGAAGTGAAGTGCATACCGGCGGGCAATACAACCTTCTTTGCTTCGTACGTACTGGCGGGCAATACATTATCTTTTGGAAGCATATTCTTTATCATTTTTAGCAACTTTTCAAATGAGGAGTCAGGTATAGCACACTTAGCCTTTCATCGCAGCAATTCCAGTGTGCTGTCCAGCTTTTTCAGACCATTTTCGCAATTTGGGTATAACAACTTTTTGTGATCCTCTAACATGTGATTGAACTTCTCCCTATCCTTTTCAGTTTCACAATCTCTTCGTGCCTCGGCAATGGTCTGACCAAGATTATCAGCGGGTTCATCATGTGTCTCTTCTTCATCCTCCCCTTCAGCATCCGCCATGGAAGTATCTCCGTACTCAGGGAAACCATGATAGTTGTCATCCTCCTCCTCTTCTTTATTGTCTTCCATTATAACCCCTCTCTCTCTGTGCTTGGTCCAACAATTATAACTGGGCATGAAGCCGGAATTCAACAGGTGGCTGTGAAGGGTTTTTGAGTCAGAGTAATCCTTCTGATTCCTACATCCATTACATGGACAGAATATAAAACCATTGCGCTTGTTTGCATCAGCAACACGGATGAATTCATGCACGCCATAAACAATTCGCCAGAGCGTCGGTCAGTACCGTACATCCATTCCCGGACCATCTGCATTATAGTAAAAGTATATCAAAAATAATTACACAACATGATAAAACTATTACAAGTTATATTGAGAGCTTCTAGAGCATTAATTTTGAATTTTGAAAAATTTACATGCACCAATTTGTGAATTGCAAAAAACAATCAACATGATAAATGTGGAGTTTTTTATTATTGTTCTATCAGTGAAAACCTCATTCCATTCTAAGCTCTGAAACTCTAAAATTACACATTTCAATTTTCAGTAACTATGTGCCTAATCAAAATTTGTTACACACACACATACACACACACACACACACACACATATATATATATATATATATATATATATATATATATATATATATATATATATATATATCAAAATCCTTCTAGCTACTTCTAGAGCACGCATGCATTTGATCCATATCTCTATACTTCTAGAGCATTATAGAGCTAAAGTAGCAATAAGAGATGAAAGAATGAAGTTCTAACATTTTAAAGCTTTGGATTTAGGTGTTGCAAACTAAATCTTGAGAAAAAAAAATGACATGAACTCTCTTGCTTCTTTGAGAAAAATGGCCACTATATGCTTTAGGGCAGCAGGACAGGAGGCAGATTATATAGTCGTGGACAACTAGTCCCGGGCCGTGATACGACCCGGGACTAATAATCCACAAAAGGACCAGCTGGCCTGCTCCAGATTATTAGCCCGGGCCATATTACAGACCGGGACTAATGACCTGGTCCGGCCCGGGACTAGTCACTACGGCCGTTTCTAGCCGTTAGAGGCCTCATGGCCCGGGACTAGTGCTCCCACTAGTCGCGGACTGTGCCAGGCCGAGACTGTTGGGCTTGTTCTGATCGAACCGAAGATGGTTTTTCCAGTAATGTCACGACACTTGAATACGTACTGAACTCGAGATAAATGTAGCATCACGGTCCAATACTTAACTAGATCATGATACAACTACCGAGTACCTACCGGTAGTACGTAACACGGTTGTTAAGCTATAGAGCCACCGACAGCAGACATAATCAACCAATTAAGCTCGGTTAAGGTTGTTAAGATAAGTCTGGAATAAAAGGAAATCAGCATGTGGCCAAAAAGGGCATAGATCACGCATAGCTGAGTTATGCTAATTAAATCTGTCCGTGCACCATGACAGAGTGTTCAACTAGCTACTTGAGGCAGATGGGGATGCCTAATAATGCCGTGTGATACGACGTGGTTGGTGCAGGGTATTTTGAAGACCATATGCGTGTTTGCTTGCTTGCTTGTGGTGTTTTGGCTTTTCATGGTTGGACAAAATATGGTGAGCACTGGGCTGGCTAACTGGTCTAATCGGCCAATTAATAGGATCATGATGAACGATGGAAAATAGTGAGGTTGGTGGTGAGGATCGATGTATGCATGTTCGTGCTCTCCGTTTCTTCACACTTTCCGGTAAGTTAATACATCGTTGTTTAGGACTAGGACCATATGGTTGGGTTCTATGATATTGTAATGGTGACAAGGATGCCAATTTATTTTGTTATCACTAATTATTTTGTAACTAAGTAGAGCTCTGGCCGACACATGCCCCGATTGACTTGTAATCACGCAAATATTTTCACCGTTACACAATGTTACGAACAAATTGATGACTACACGGTATTCATGTTCTGCCAATTGGTAGGTGACAGTATATGCTAAAAAATGTGATCTTTACGTCTATAGAATAGGTTGTCTGAAAATTTTCTACTCAACAAATTGATATAGCGCTTGCAGTATGATCTTTTATACATTCTCTCTTAAATAGAAGAATACGATATCGTCTATAGAATAGGTTGTCTGAAAATTTTCTACTCAACAAATTGATACAGTGCTTGCAGTATGATCTTTTATACATTCTCTCTTAAATAGAAGAATATGATATTTCATGCAATGACTTGGAGTATCATTTGGCACATATTTATCATTCTAATAGTTTATCGACATTAGCCCCTCCTCACACGTCAATAGAATATATTGCCATAGAGATTGCTATGGATCACCATCACATTTGAGAATTTATCCTCAGCCACAAGTCATAGTGGAAAAGAAACACAATGTGCTCTTCCAACATCAAATCGTTCAATAATGGAGTGTGTGCCCCTGTCGGACGCTATAAAAGGGCGAATCATGTTTTATTATAATTAAATTTACATAACATAAGTTCCAAAAAAATCTTGTACAAATAACACCTTTTGACATGTGTTCCATTGTCTATAGAAAATATTCATATATGCCAAATTGAATGTTCTTATTTGTCAAATTAATCTTCATATTTGTCAAATTGAATATTTTTGTCAAATAAAGCATGCCCACAATTTTTAGAACTCATTGGCCGTTAAAATATTATGCACAAAGAGAATATTGATATTTTCTCACAATATATGACATGACGTTCATGTATAGCATTAAAATATCGTTGGGTATGAGATACTGTGCCTCGGAAACCCCAAACATATTTTTGACAAATACGTTTATATTTTAGGAAAATTAATTCATCCAAAAAATATGTTCATGTATTAAAAAAAGGACTTAGCTAATGGAAAAACGAATTATTTTGTACTTCTCATGTTAGTTGTACTTACTTTTTTTTTCACTTCCCATGTATACTTACCGTATTTTCTCGTCCCTACTCCTCCCCCCCCCCCCCATAAAATGCAAAAGTTTCATTGTATCGGCCAACGCTCACATTTGAAGCTCAAATACCATTTTGCCGAACCAAAAAGGGCCCATCCCAAGCGGCCCATCCACACGCCGTCTCCGCCCAAACAGCCCAGCTAATGCGCTCTAGTTTGCTGCTTTCGGCGACCCACGCGCTTCTTCCTCCCCGATCTCCTCGACTCCTCCAAACTCACTCACTCAAGCCCCTAGCTACCGTCCCCACCCCTCCGCATGGCGCCCGCCGCAGCCGCCAAATCGGCGTCGAGGACGACGGTGAACGTGGCCTGGGCCGTGCTCCGCCTGCAGGTGGCCCTCATCGAAGAAGGCGCGGCTGCCTCCAACGAGCCCCTCCTCCACGCGGCCGCCGCGGTCCTCTCCCTCTCCGATCACCGAGCGCTGCATCAACATCGACATGACATGCATCCGGCATTCTGCCTCAGGCATGCGTCGTGTCTGGAAATGGTTAGACGTCACGACTGGCTGTCAGTTGCAACAGCATTCCGTCGGTAATTATGACCCTGGTTTTGACGCCTTCCTGCTGATAGGTAATTGGTCAATTCTGTGCAATAGTATCTTCCATGTGCGCGCACATAAAAGGATATACCCTGACGACCATTTCCCTCCCTGATTCTCAGCATCAGAACCTGATTTAGCTTGTTCTCTCCACTTTCCGTTAACATATGAGCACTACTTTTGCTTGCCTGTGTGGCCATTTGCCAGGTCTGTACAAGTTGAAGATAGAAATTAAGGACTGGGCCAGGCAAATACTAGTACATCTGATCCCACTAATTAACTACTTTGGTTGCTAGCCTGCTCTCGAGTATATACGTGATTATGACGCTTCTAGTTATTAAAGGTTAAACATCATTCTGGAATACGAATAGATTCCTGCCAGGAAAAAATAGCATTTGATAACTTGCTGGCCTTGGCCAGCTAGCTGGAGAGCGTGCTGATTGATATCAACTTGCTCATGACTCATGATGTGATGGAGTGTAAAGCTCAAGACCGCTTATGACATATATCCCCTTGACCTTAATTAGTCCCATCATGACAGTGCAAGCTTATTAGCGTCATTGCCAGATATACATGTATAGGGAGGCCCGACCAAACACCTGTATAAAATAGAGAAGTTAGACTCTCTCCGTCAGGAGTCCGGTCAACACCTGTATAAAATAGAGAAGTTAGGAGTTCAATTAGAAAGCAATCTGTATTCCCTCCTTTCCAAAAAATAAGATGTTTTAATTTTTATAAAAACAGATGTATCTAGATATTTCTTAGTGTGTAGGTAATTCACACTCTGAACCTACACACTAAAAGATGTCTGAACCTACGCACTAAAAGATGTCTAGAACTCTAGATATATTCGTTAAAAGCTATAATATCTTATATTATGAAACAGAGGGAGTATAAACCAATATAAAGGGTTGTGGGTTATGGTTTCGAGATGCGAGACTATGTTATGCATACACCAATCATGCTGATTCAAGCTGGTAGTGGATCATGACACAAATATATAGAGAGGTTAGGTAGCTAAAACATGTCTAATATGCTGATAATGCCTTGTGATGTATGGTTGGTAAGCAGGACATTTTGGACGCCATATGTTAGTTAGTTAGTTTGTTTGTTTGCCTTGCCTTTTTTAATTGTTTCTTTGGATGCTTCCTTAGTCTTGGTTTCCATGCATATATAAGGAACAAATGTTGTGTGTATTGGCTGAACAGACATCTCAATTCCCGCATATTAAAAATATTTACCTGAACTAAAATTAAAGAGGAGTGTAGGAAACAGAAGATTTGTATAGACTCATGACCACATACTGTAATTGACCTACTCAGGACCCGTGATGAAGACTAAAACCCAAATAGATCGAATGCCTCATATCGGTCTAGTACTTAACTACGTCATGAGGAAGCTACCTAATTAGCAAATAATACCTTACGATTGCTAAGTTGGAGCTACGTATACACCGACAACCTAGGGAATTAAAATCTTCATTAAAAATCGTTAAACTAAGATGGAAAATAGAAAGCATCATCTTGCCAGATAAGAAAGATTAAGTATGATAATTAAATATAACAGGAGGTTGTGACGGAGTGTCTAATTAGTAATTAAACACAGTGTCACAATGTTGTGTGATGTGTAGTTGGTGCAGGGCATTTTTAATACTATTTAGATGTTTGTTTGCTTCCTTGCTTACTTATGGTGTTTTGTCTTTCCATGGTTAGACAAAAATATGGTGAGCCCTTGGCTGGCTAACTATCTTAATTAGCCAATACGGAGTACAATTCACATGATCATAGTGAACAATCGAGACATCGAGCATAGTGAGGTTGGTGAGGACCAGCTTATGCGTGCTCGTGGTCCCCATTTCTTCCTATCTCCTTTCCGTTAAGTTAATACATCGCTGTTAGGACTTAGGACCATATGGTTGGGGTACTCTGTACTATGATTTGTAAGGGCAACTAGGATGCCGATTGGTTTTGTTATTAGTAATTATTCATAACTAACAAGAGCTTTGGTCGATATATGACCGGTTCACTTGTAGCCGAGGAAAGTACTCTCACCGTTACACAAATGTCATGAACAAATTGATGAGTAAACCGTGTTCTACCAATAAGTAGACGACGGTATATGGCAGTATCTATGAACTTCTAGGACCGCGAAATAGTTTGTGTGAGCTCTATGGCTATGCCTATACCTAACATAGTAATATTCTATATTGTAAGTGCTGTATATTTTACCACTTTCTCTATCCTTTACATTCTCGAAACGGGCTTTCTTTTCGCTTTATAAATAAAGCAAAACCATCCGAGTATAATACAAGTTTCAAAGCCTCAAAATAAAAAGAGACAATGTCCGCTAGTCCAACAACACAACACAGTCCAAAGAAGAAAACAAAAAAGGTGAAGGAGCATGAGGCAGCCTCCAAGACGAGCTACTCAGTATGCCGATGGAGAGGCAAAGTGGAGGGCCGCCAACAACAAACCCTAAAGAATGCCATCCAAATGATCCGTGTCTTTCTTCCTAGAAAGAGGTCGGCACTGCTGGAGATAAGCAAGGAATTTAAAAATGGAATCAAAAGCACGCCGCGGGAGCACATGCTCGTAACCATCTTGTTGCGTATGTTCCAAAGGATCCAGGTCATCGTGACAAACACTAATCAGAATAGACGGCGCCTCCTACCAGTACAGTTTGCCTCTGTCTCAAGGAACTCACTAAGGTTGTCGGCATGCCAGGTAGGCCATAGAACTTCTCGGACAAAGCTTCATAGAAACTGTCTAGAGGGACATGTGAACATAATGTGTGTCCTTGTTTCATGCTTCCCACATAGCGGACAAAGGCCATCTTCAAGCCCATTCTTCTTGGCCACCTTAACCCCGGACTGAAGACGATCCCGTAGGATCTGCCACACTAAAAATTTAAGACTAAGAGGCAATTGTGCTTTCTAAAGAGGAGTCATCTAAGGAAGTTTGGGCCCTTGGAAAAGGGCCCTATAGGCCGAACTAACTGAGAAACCTTCTGACAAAGAAGAGCGCCAGGACACCGTACCACGAACATCCGAGAGGGACTACGGAGTATCCCACATAGAGACTCAAAAGACATGGCCTACTCTATGCTAAAGGTCCTCTGGAATAGGATGTTCTAGAGACCCAGCTGGAACGCTTCAGCTACAAACACCATAGGAGTTGTTAGAGGTCCATCCAGAAAAGGATACCTTTACCATCGCCTGTGGTGAAAGAGATCTCTCAGAGGATGTTGTGCTTGATGTCCTGGATAGCTCCCTAGAACCGAGAGCACTCCGACACTCACAAGCAAGAAGGGGGCGGCCTCGAAGATACTTGACTTTAATAAGCTGGAGCCATAACCCAGCGCCCCTTCGCAAGGATCCGTCACACCCATTTTAGCATCAAAGCCACATTAAAGCGGCGAGAGTCTAAAATCCCCATACCCCAAGTATTTTGGTAGTGCAAATGTCAGCCCATTTCATCATGTGGTACTTTTGGCGTCCGTTTTTTCCACCCAAAAAGAATCGTGATACGTACTTAGCATGAGTCCCTTTTGGTTGCATGTATAAACCCATCTAATACATGGGTAGGATGAACATGCAAGAGTCAATAAAGATTTTCTTACTGCCTTTGGTCATGAGGCACGCCCTCGTAACTAGGGGCAAGGTCCTTGATCAGGATCCTGGTATCGTGCACGGGCATCCACAGGTAAGTGATGGGGAGGTCTGCCAATCCAAATTACAAACCAGACATCCCTAGAAACTAACTGAGACTAAACAAAATATGGCAACCTTTTATTACAACTTCATCGTCTTTTTTCAGGCAATTATTCTCCTCGTGGACGCCCAACCCTGGTGACCGCTGAAGCAGTCGTTTTCCACCCTTAACAGCAATAGCATCGCAGTGACCTGTGGCTGGTGCCCATTTACTCTCTGCAAACAAGACCACTGAGTCATCCAAAACAAAATCAAATCGAGATGTCAGCCGAGGCGAGTATATTCCTACTCAGTATCCAATTACTAAAAAGTGTCTCGATCCACGTGAATCCACATGGAGTACTTCCCAGCCACGTCTATCTTGCCGGTACAGTAGTGAGGCATTTCGTAAAAAAAAAAGTAGTGAGGCATCGACACAGTTTACTGCCGTAACTATGCCTGGACATGAGCCGGACCGAGCCAGCTCGGCGGCGAGCCGACAAAAGGTCGAGCTTTTTCTGGCGAGCCCGAGCCAGCTCGTCGCCGCCGATGAGCCATGAAAGGGAGCTCGGCCCGAGCTTCCCTCCAACTCGGTCTGGCTCGGTGCGGCTCGCGAGCCAAGCGGTGGCGTGTCGCTGACGGGTTGGGCCGTCATCCACGGCGACGTCTAGGCAGCGGCGGCGATGCGGGGCGGCGCGGCGGAGGGCAGCAGCGGCGTCTAGGAAGCGGCACGGTGGGGAGGTGCGACTAGCACGGCGCGAAGGAGGGATGGCGAGTCTCAGGTTCTCTGGATGCTGGCCAGCGACGTCCTCTTGCACCGGTGCAGCTACACCCGACGGCGACGGCAGCGGCGCAGACCTGGAGGTTAGATTCGTTGTCCGTGTCGTGGAGGAAGAGGAACACATGAGTCAGCCGAATGGGTCCAAATGTATCAGCCCATCTTGTTTTTTATAACTCAATTTGGCCTTTTTTAATTAAAAAAAATCACAAGCCAAACGAGCCAGACCGGACTGAGTCCGAGCTCGCCGCAGTCCACCTTCGTAGGCTCGGCTCGGTCCAGGTGCACTAACGGGCCGAGCCCAGCTTGCTCCAAGCCCAGAAAGCTTGGGCCGAGCTTTCTGGCCTGAGTTAGACGTCCAGGTATAGCCGTAACGCAGACAGATGCAGAGTAGCTGAAACGCAGTTTTAAGCAGTCCTCAACACCACATTGAAAATTGAACTACAGAGTAGTGCAGGATACACACACTCCAATTTTTTTTCTTTGTGTTTCTATAAGTCAGGTGTCAATCTAGGATATGTGAGCGACTAACTATTATTACCTCTGTTTCATAATATAAGCCTTTCTAGCAGTGCAATTTAAACCGCTAAAAAGGCTTATACTTTGAACGGATGTAGTAGATAACAAGCAGTAATTAGGCATCAAGATGTTAGGAAGTCCTAGAGGTTTACTACAGGTGCTTTTGCGATGACCTGTTACACCACACTGTCTGCATCTACCCGCCTTCCTGGGCTTCTTCGGGAGGTCACCTCGTTTGGGGCATGTTCTTTTGTGTCCGGGCTTCTTGCAAATGCCTCAAAACCCACTTTCCCCCCTTATCCTCGTAGGGTGCTCTGTCTCTGCTTGTACTGAGCCTCCAAGTCTTCATCTTATTGCATGGTGCTCCCAGACCATCAATGGGTTGCCATTTCTACCACTCCCATCCGCACAACATTCGTCTGCAACTTCAACACGTTTCCGCACAGACCCCGCAATTCTATCCTCAAGTCCAAGTCCATCTCTAGCATTTTCATATGGCGTCCTGTATGTGCCTCCAATGCAATAGCATCACCTGAATACTTGTACAACATTCTACTTGCTCTCCCATGGGCCACATGAAATTCTTGATTCTACTTTCACCGTATGGCTGAACCCTGAATACGAAGTCCGGGTCCTTCGCTCCAAGGTCATTGAAAGCTTCAAAGTTTCTTGGATATCATCGTCGGCCTCCTCTTTACTTAGCTGACCACAATGGTTCCTTAGTGACTGTTTAGTGCATGTCACATTACCTGCACTCCCAAAGAATGCAACGATTATGTTGTACACTTTCCCAATGTTTATGGTTTTGTCTCTTGGCTGACAGATAAGATCCTTGGTGTACAGGTCTATGTACTTGTATGATGGCCAGGGTACCTTCTTACCACATTTCTCAGTCATCCTGTGGTTATGCTTCACCATGTGCCATATGTTATACCACACATTGTCTGGTGCCACAACAATCTGACCATAAACCCTTGGTAGCGGGGGAGTCACACCGGCATGACTTAGTATGCCCCCATCGGTTTCCCCTTCATAAAAAATGTCAGCGCCTCAATTCCTTGTTAGATTAATGCACAGAGCCAACCAAATGACTATCCTCCACACACAAAGTTGCAGGATACCATAAAATTATCGAGCACCGCACACGATTTCTTGCATGCATTCGTCTCTACCCATATGTTATTCTGAAACCAAGTTCCCGTGACCATGAGTACAGGTTGTCGAAGTCATAAGCCTCACCAAGCGAAGTCTTACAGGGACTCTGTAACTGTTGGGTTGTCGATCATGTGCATTAGCTTGGACAGATATTCAGCATAAGTAAGAGAAACATGAGAGATTTGACTTGAGCATGCAAGTTGGTGCGAAATGCCTGACTGGAATCCAGACAGCATGGACACGTTGAGACCAACATTAACGGCGGCAGCTGTTAATTTAATCGGAGTTGAAGAATGAAGAAGAGTACTTGTTGACCGAACGACTCATATCTCCGTTAATGGTCAGCACCACAGGGGAAACACTAAAAATAATCATATGATAAATGTGATGAAATGAAGCAAATAGTGGAAAAATGTCTCAAGAAACTTTAAAATGTACAGCTAAACGGTACAAAAATGGAATCTCCAGAAAATAACATAGGCGGCTCCCATCTCGAGTCCCCCAAAGTACATATAATTGTCTTTTCCATTTTTGTATGTAACGCGGAATCACAAGGAAGCAATGGGACACAATTATCATGCGTAATAGCCTAGAGTTTACTGAAACGGTATCAAATTTGCTTCAAGAAATCAGAGCAGGAAAGTGCTCGCGTCGCTCACAGGAAGGGTGACTCGGGTGGACCCCTAGCCGCCACTGCCTCTTCCCCTCTGCCCTGATCCCCTGCCGCTTCCGAAGGATGTTGTCGGTCAAAGGCCATGCAGCTGACGGTGGTGGCGGGATCAGGCTTATAGCTCCCATACGACGTCTTTATGTGAAATTGGAAGGAACACTGCATCGTTGCAAAGAATAGCTCGCATGCGACACTTCTGAAGCGGTAAATAGCTCCCGTACGACACTTCCACTTAACCTCACAAGACCGTCAACGAATTCGAATCAGCTGAGCAGAGCAGGACCCATAGCCTGTCCACGTCACGGCGAGACCCACCTGATGTCCACCTCATATCGTGGGACCCACGCTGTGGTAGAAGAGAGCCATTGGCCCGATCCGTCCCCGCACCCAAGCCCTCCCGCCACCGTTTCAGCATCTTATCCCCTTCCGTTTTCTTCTCCGGCGAGCAAGTGCGGCAACGCCGGCGAGGGATGTCGAGCTCTGCTTCAGCCTCCCTCCGCTCATGGCCTCGGTATGGTGCGGTGCCGATGACGAGGTGCCCTGATTGTCCCGTACCGCGCCCCTGAAGCGGCTTGTCACATCCACCGATAAGAACGGCAACATTGGTCAGAAATTTGTGAAGTGTGAGAGCAAGCCCGAGCCGGGGAAGGTGAGATCTGAGTGTTCCGAGCGCCAATTTTTCACTTTTCTTTCAAAATTTCATGCATTTCATAGAATTTGGGATCTAGGGTTCATCTCTGCGATTTCAAGAACTGCCAAAATGTGGACATTTTGAGTGGCTTGATGAGTACATCGAGCGAATTGGGGTGGAGGTAGCATCACGGGAGCTCGAAAACGCGTTCGTGGTGGAGCAATTGGGATCTGGCAATCCCATTTCCGCTGGTACTACGGTGGATGGGGAAGTGAAGGCCGAGCTAAAGAAAATGAACAAGCAGCTAAGACAAATCATCGAATTGAAGAAGCAGGACAATCTGATGGTCGTTTTTTGTGTAATTTCTCTCGGATTTGTTTATCTCCTGATCATTAGTCATTAGACAGCGCAATCAGTGTTCGAGTGATGCTTTGTTATCGTAGAACCTGCGGAGATGGATGTAATGGTCTATGTCTTTGGCTTGAATAAAATGCAACACAAATTCGGGCAAATTTTGAGCTGCTTTGTTTTTGAAATCAGTGTTCCTTCAGTTTCGTCAGTGTTCCTTCAGTTTCGTCAGTGTGCAGGGGAGGGGGAGGGGTTGAAAAGTTAAAGAAAACAATTGACGAGGAGTGATTGAAAAAGGCCAGGCCCAAATAGAACTTAGCCAGACCAAAATGGTCGTATTGAGGCCCAATAGTAACTACTTGTAGATTGGGCAAAAAAATAGTACTCACGTTACAATCTAACTAGGGACGTGTGGATCTGCAGGTCATAATCTTTTATTTTTTGCGAAAGTAAATATATAAATGAAGGCCAAGGGCATCCATTTAACTAACAAGCCAATCACTTTAACTTGGGCGCCCCTTTAACTTATGTAAATATATAAATGTGTTGTTTGAAAATGAACCATGTGTTGCATGTGTTGTTTGAAAATAATCAACCATCATAACGTTAACTTATTCTTCCTTTTGAGCTTTTCAAATTTCACTAATAAATATTGCATGAGTATTATATGAGAACTTTTTTTGTGTCTTTTGTTTTATGCACTTGTTGTTTTGGGTGTTTTGACAAATGACAATACAATAAAACACAAGTCGATCACATAGATAATATATTAGATAATATAAGGGGTACAATATAGAGAGGGGTACAATATAGAGAGGGGCCCCACATTACATAGAGGGCCCCACATTACATAAACCCTAAGGGAAACTAATCCTAAGGGCCCGACGCCTAAACCCTAACCCTAGCTACTACATGGGTTTAGGGCTGCCGGCCAACCTCGCCGCCGGGAGGCTGCCCTACTCCATCGGCGGTGGGGGCGGTGCCGCCGCCCTCCAAGCCGCCGCCTCCGCCTTCCAAGACGCCGCCCTCTCCCGTGTCTCCCGTCGTCTCTGCTCCTCCTCGAGGGCCCAGCGAGCTGCCTCGCGTTGGTCCTCCTCCTCCCGTTGCCGCCTTTTCTTCCTAGCGCGCGTGGCCTCCTTCTCCTCCCACTTCTCGGCAGCAGCTATCTCCTTCGCCTCCTCCTCCTCCTCCGCCGCCTTGAGGGCCTCATCGGAGGGGCCAGAGTCAGGGATGTTGCCGCCGCGGCTGGGACGTGGGTTATGGACGAAGGGGCCTTGGGCCCAGGGGTAGGCCGGGGCTTTGCGTCGCCCCCCTTGTTGCCATGCCTCGGGCGCGTGGGCGCCTCCTTCTCCCAGACCTGCCTGTGGTCCGGGTGGTTGTCCTCGTCGCTGACCTCGGATTACGAAGGCAAGCGGAGGGGGGAGGTCGCCATGGTCGCTCGCCAGAGAGGTGTTTTTTGGGACTGGGAGGAGGCAAAGGAGGCAAAGGGACTCGAGGTTAAAGATGAGGAGGCAAAGACGTTTTGCCACTATTTATTGAGGGATCAGCGTGAAGGGTGGCATGGGAATCCTGTGTTGTGCAGCCGCGTGCGCTACGTTGCGTGTAGGCAGCGGGCGTAGCCGCGTGCGTGATCAATGCGGTCAGTGCAAAAAAATTGCAAGGATGCGACGTGACCCTCCCCTGCACCGTCACCCCCCTGCATGCATGCATGCATGCATTAATGGGAAAGAGAGAAAAAACGTCCTAATGCAGGAATCTAGGACCAAGGTAGTTGTCACACGACATGCAGCAAACTCGTTCATTTTTACACACCGCATCCAACAAACTCACACATGGAAACTCAATGGGTGAGAAGAAAAATCGGTGGGAGTAATCAGAGGGATGTCAACCGAAGCAATCAATGCATATATAAGCCTAATTTTTTGGAATCTATACAATCCGGTAATTTGCCCTATAATCTGGAATAGAGGGAGTATGAAATTAAGTTTAAAAACAAAATACTAGCATTTATAATATCAATTTTATATAATATAAAAGTATGTGTTATGGTGAATCTAATTATATTTATTATATATTTTAGATTTTGATATTTTTTCTTATATACGTAGTCAAAGTTTATAAATATTGAATTTTACTAAACCCAAAACGCAGAGTAATTTGGGACAGACGGAGTAGAATGGAGGCAATTAATGCATAAATCAGGGAGTAATTTTTTGGAATTGCACGTTTTTCTATGGCGCATGAACCGGAGGGGAGTAAGTTTGACTGAAGAAAATTGTTAGACGTACACTTATTTAATATGAAGGAGGGAGTAAATACGCTGCAGCGCTGCTGCGTCGGTTGGCTGCACGCAAAATAGCTAGACTGCAACGCGAGAGGCAGTTGCATGGGATGCATGCATGGTGCAGCCCGCCCCGCCCAGCGCACTCGCATGCCGCTCTCGGTCCAATGGTCAATGGAGTATGCCATGTTGTACCTTATCTGTTCGTGGAAAAACGATGCGAGCCAATCATATTCCAGAATCATCCGTCTCGCGGAACGTCAAGAGCTAGCCACGAAATCCTTCTAAGAGACACCAACCAATCAGGTTGCAGAACAAGCCCTCCCACGGATCGCCCAGAGCCACCCGTGGAATCCTTCTAGAAGACGCGATCGGACGGCCACAGTGTCGCGCTAGGGTTTGATCTACGTTCCTTATTCGGCCTTAGAGTTAGTTGGGTTTAGGATGCAGTCAACGGGATTTTCACAAGTTTGACCAGACATTTAAATATGCATAACTAATTAAAAAAAACAAAAAAAATACAAAACCTTCGCATGGTGTCATGTTATGTGACAAAGTTGTGAGGAAAAATACCAAACTTGGTATATTGATCATATTTCAAAAAATCCTTCACAAAATGACCTATCTCCTCTGAGGTTTTCTGGCTTTTGGGTGAAATGACCAATGATATGGCTAGAATCAAGGCATAGTTTGTGATAATATGCCCATATTGGGTATGCATGTGTATAATGGTATGACTAACAATGTTGTAGTACAAAGTTTTCCTTTTCGATGCATAAAAAATCCATTTTCTATTTTCTGAGTGCCGAAAGAGGGGGGATTTGTGAAGCAACCACAAAATTGAAGTTTCAAAATGGTAACATCCTATTTTTTAAAAATACTAGACCACCTAGCATGTACAATGTACCAACTTGAGTATCTCAAACCTTTTATTCCATCCCTGGTGAAAAAGACAATCCTACCGAATCGGTTGGAAGTGGGTAAGATATGAACTACAGGTACATGATTTCATGCTGATGATTTTTTGTAAAAATAACTTTTAGGTTCAAAACATGCTGTTTCATCAGAGATCTAATGCTAGTTTTGTGAGTCTCAGCCCCCAGCTAAGAATATTTATGAAAACCCTTCAAAAAGTTTGACCACACATTCAAATGTGCATAACTAATTCAAAAAAAAATAAAAAATACAAAACCTTCGCATGGTGTCATGTTATGTGACATAGTTGTGAGGACAAATATCAAACTTGGTATATTTATCATATTTCAAAAAACCCTTAACAAAATGACCTATCTCGTCCGAGGTTTTCTAGCTTTTGGGTCAAATGACCAATGATATTGCTAGAATCAAGGCATAGTTTGTGATAATGTGCCCATATTGGGCATGCATGTGTATAATGGGATGACTAACAATGTTGTAGTACAAAGTTTTCCTTTTCGATGCACAAAAAATCCATTTTCTATTTTTTGAGTGCCGAAAGAGGGGGGGGGGGGGGATTTGTGAAGCAAACACCAAATTGAAGTTTCAAAATGGTAACATCCTATTTTTCAAAAATACTAGACCACCTAGAATGTACAATGTCCCAACTTGAGTATCTCAAACCTTTTATTCCATCCCTGGTGAAAAAGACAAATCCTGCCGAATCGGTTGGAAGTGGGTAAGATATGAACTACAGGTACATGATTTCATGCTAATGATTTTTTGTAAAAATCATTTTTAGGTTCACAACATGCTATTTCATCAGATATCCAATGCTAGTTTTGTGAGCCTTATCCCCTAGCTAAGAATATTTATGAAAACCCTTCAAAAAGTTTGACCAGACATTCAAATGTGCATAACTAATTAAAAAAAATCAAAAAATACAAAACTTTCGCATGGTGTCATGTTATGTGACATAGTTGTGAGGAAAAATATCAAACTTGGTTTTAGAAATGGTCGAAAAAAAACTTGCTTAGAAATGGGGTGGTTTACCCTAGCTTTGCAGCCCATTTCTACCACATTTTGGGTGATGATGAGTTGTACTTCACAAAAGGGATCAGGGTGAGGATGAGTTGTACTCTACATATGAGAAAAACGTTGGAAGCTCATACAAACATAGAAAAGTACACATAGCTACATTGGTTCAAATTCAAATTTACCATCATATTTGAATTTCGGCCAAATTATCAACAACACGTGCCAAATTATTACAATAACAAATGTTTACAACAACAACAAGTGCCAAATTATTACAACAACAAGTGCCAAATTATTACAATAACAAATGTTTACAACAACAACAAGTGCCAAATTCAAAGTCTATTTCTTTTGGCTCTTCTTACCCCTCGTTTTCTTCCCCTTCACAAGTTTCACACCACACAATAGGTTTATGCTCTTCTTTTTCTTACCATAACCATCTGGCCTCCCCACAGCACGTCCAAGAGTCTCCTTCACCTCCTGCACCTCCTCAACAACAGAATCTGGCACCAGAGCCTCATCAACATGGTCACTTTGCACCATAGCCTCATCAACATGGTCAGTTTGCACCACAACCTCATCAACATGCTCCTTTTGCACTAGAGCCTCAACAACATGCTAATTTTCCCCCTCATTTTGCACCAGAGCTTCCAAATCAGAAACGGTGTGCCCTAAAGCCTCAAAAGTTTGCACATCATCCTCCAAAACAAGTTCAGATTGCACCTCAGCAGCACGAAACATGATCTGGTTAGTTCTCTTCTTTCTTTGGCCATTGATTCTTGCCCTTTTCACTGGCCAGCATTCTTCAACAACAAGAGGTGGGCCTTTTCTCCACGCTTCCTCCTGAAAACAAGCAAGTTAGATGGGGAGAAAAATCATCAACAAGAAATACATAGATTTTGGATGAACATACTTTGGCTTTTCAGCAATGTATCTGCACTTGGTAGAGCCAGCTTGGTGTCCAAATTCTTCACAGAGTTTGCATCTATTCTTGTTACCTTTTTGGGCCCTTTTTGGCTTGGCATCTTTCTTTTCATCTTTGTTTCCCTTCTTGCTGCTCCCACCTTTCTCAAACCAAGCCTTGAATCTACTCTGCTTGGGCCTGCCAGCCTTTCTTTTCATCAAAGGAGGACACAAGGAGAACTGAATGTCCACTTCAGGCCACTAAGACTGATCTGTAAGTGCTGGAATTGGTGTTCCATATGCAGCCTTGAATTTTTCTACAGAATAATACTCATGCAAATGGCATGTGCATTCATGCAATTGAGTGTCAACAACATGCCTCCTGCCAGTCTTTGTATCTCTCACTTCAGCACCCCGCAATGAGGATTTCTCAACACGCAAATGTGCAAGATTTCTGCTCCTGTTGACCACCTGCTGCACAACATCAGGAAGCTTATCTTCTTGAAGAACATCACCAAGCCTTCTTCTCAATTCCCACAACCTCATGATCATGATCCTGATCTGGTCAACCATGTCATGGACATGCAAGTCTTTTAACTCCTTCACTTTGTTGTTGAAACTTTCTGCCAAATTATTGTTGATATGATCACATTTGATGGCAGTGTTAAAACCTGACCTGTACCATAAAAGAGAATGGTAGGTTTCCAACCATGTACAAAACTTGACCCTATCCTCCTCAGCGCATGCCGCCTTAATCTTGTCAAGGTGATATGAATGTGTCTGTCTGGTGTAAGATCTTGCTGCTGGCCACATGCGTCCAAAATCATCTCCTCTGAATTTTTTGATCAAATTCATCCACATATGGCCGAAGCACTCCCTCTTCTCAGCATGAGGGAAAACAATCTTCACTGCATTTTCTAAACCTTTGCATGCATGTGTGTGCACTGCCAATGGAGAGACTGGCCCTATGCATCTTTTCAACTGCATCATGAACCATGTCCGTGATGCCTCTGTCTCAGACTGAAACATGCCAATATCTACAGGGAACATCCAATTGTGTCCATCTAAAGCATTGCATGCTGCTATTTGACCATTCCACTTTCCAGTAAATAAAGATGAGTCTATACTCAAATATGGACGACACCCTTCTTTGAAGCCATCGATGCAAGGCTTTAAAGCCGTGAAGAATTTAGAGAAGAAGACTTTCCCATCAGTTGTTACCTCAGTATCTATCTCCACAACACTGCCAGGTGACCTCTTCTCTACTTCTTCTTTGAAGTTATAAAGCATTCGAAAGGTATTTGCCCAATCACCATATATCTCTTTCATTGCCCTTTGCTTTGCCTTTCACACTGTAGTATAATTCAGCTTAATGGGGTACTGCTTTTCCAAGTCTATTTTTAGTCTCTTTGTAGTGTTGTTTGGTGTTGTGGCTAAAATAGGCTTGATTTTTTCTACAACCCATAATTGTGATGTCATCTTTGTAACTATTTGAGAACTTGTAATGCAAGTATGAGGTTTTGGAATTTGATTCACTCTTATTGTCCTTCCATCAGGTTGGCGTCTAGCAGATATATACCACTTGAAAGGCCTAGCACCACCATCATAACCATTTTGCATAGAACTTCTTTTTATCAGTCCACATAGTCTTGGTAGCAAACTCACGTTTGACTGCATATGTCCTGAAACACATCCTGAATTTATCCATGCTTGGAAACAATCTCCCAACTTTAATAACTGGATCCTCTTTGTCATAAACTGTTACTAGCTCATCATCATGTGCATCATCTACATGAACTGCAGCATTTTCCAACAACTCTAGATATATATCTGCCTCTTCATCTCTTAAATGGTTGTCACCATCATTTGCAGCTTCATCCCTCTTCTTCTCCTTGTCTCTATCATCTATAGGAATGCCAAAAAGCTTTGCCATTTCAATGTCATCTATTGGTGCAATGACCAAATCAGTCCGGTCATGTATCTCAACTGAATTCCAATCAACAGTTACAATCCTTTGTGCATTAGCATCTGTAGCCTCCCCTTGTGCATTAGCATCATCCTCCACTATTAACACTTCCAACTCAGTAAGTATAGGCATTACTTGCCTTTGTGCAGCCCAATCATCCTCGACCATCTGAGCAGCTAGCTTCGAGGCCACATATCCAACCCTCGAATCAGGTTCCAGATCAATGATCTCTGCTAAAAACAGAACAGTTTGGCTTGTCTAACCGTTCGCTCATCGATTTCATCAACTATATGTTCCCCTGTCTCAACCCTAACATAGTCACATTTGCAATCATCAAATCATAACAAAGAAACTTCTTGCTCTGGCCCCCAAACCACACTATCCCCAATTTTTCCACCATTTTCCTCACCGCCTCCTCTCCCATGTTTATTAGCTCTTGGGGATCAACATGTTCTAATTCCACCTCCCATTTAACAACCGTGTCTCTCTCAATGATCTGCGTGCTTCCATCAACTAAAACAACCCTAGAGGGAAAGAAATTGATGCGAAATTCGAAGGTTTGGCGCGCAACATCGTATCCCCTATTTTTGGCGGGCACTGTGAGCTAGCGGAAGCGAACAAAGAGCTCAACCTTAGAGAAATTAAGTGCAGAGATGCGGGATATACCGATTAGAAGTCCCCTCTCCATGCTCCATCTCGTTCCCCCTCGCCCTGTTCAGCACACCCCGGCCTCCACAATCTAGCATCAATGGGCATGCTCAGATCTCGAATTGAGAAGAATGGGAGAGGAATTAGGTTTCAAATGGCACTCACCACCTTTGCCGTCGAATGAAAGCGCTTCCGCCTAAAATAATTGCACTGCCGGCGCCGGCGCCGAGAACGATGGCTAAGGTCCACCGCCGCTGTCGGGGAAGCTACAGTCAGTGTGACGCGCGCTCTCGGCCGGAAGCGGTTGGACTGGCTGTCCCAACCGACCGGTTTGGCTTAACCCTAATCTTGGAACAAAGTTAAATGTGTCCTTAACGACCGTTTTATGACCCGTGTGGCCCTGGGCTATTAGCTGCCTCACAAGCGTCGCATGCGAGCTATTCTTTGCAACGATGTCATGTTCCTTCCAATTCCGTGTAAAGACGTCGCATGGGAGCTATACGCCTGACGGGATCTCATCCCCTAACGCAGCTTGTGGAAGCGGGGCCCCATCTCCTCGTGTGGCCGGATATCCGACCGGAGTCTCGGGGTACGATGGCCCTGACGACGCGGATTTCATGGCGGAGATGGACGTCGGAGAGGCGGTCCCTTACCTCTTCGGCCAACTTGGCCGCCGCCGTGGCCCTGGGGGATGCACAATGAATAGTTTGGGGGGGGGGGGTGAGGGAGGGGGCTCGGTATGGCCCCGCCCCTCATTTCCGCGTGGTGCGGGTGGTGGTGGTGGTGCATGCTGAGATCTCTTTCCTGCTGCTGGAAGCTGGTGAGCGACGGCGTGGGGGCCTGCCGATCTTCCTAATAAGGGAGGTGATTCTAGGGTTGTCCTCGCATCAAGACATTATTCTGCTTGATTCCTGGCCTCATTGATCGGACCGATGACAAGTTCTGGAAGGCTCCGTCAGAGATCCCCATTGGGGGCTCCATGCCTGTAAATTGCTAGATCGGATGAGATTCGGTCGTGTGCACCCTTATTTCTAGCTGTGCGGTTTCAGGAGTGTGTGACATGAGCTTTGTTTTCTGTTTTCATCATCAGACCATTTGGTGAAGAAATTAGACTAGGAATCTATATCTTCCTATACTCCAAGTCTCTCCCACGTGTACTTCTATATAATCCCATGAGGATCAAATCAATACGCACACAAAATATTAGGGTTCTAGAACTTCCACACAGCCACACAACATACGACAACTATGACATCGACCACGTCTACTTCGACTACAAGTACATCACGATCGGCTACCTCGACATCAACATCAACAACAACGTCTATATCTACGCAACGACAATAACTCCAGTCGACAATGTCCGCGTCATCACCTGCGTCCACACACTCCTGCTGTGACTGCGGGAGGAAAGAGAGGCACCAGAAGGGTACATAGTCACTTCCCTTAGGTGCTGGCCATGATCACCAGAGACAGAGTTGATGATGACAAGGAGGAGAAGACGACATACTTTAAGTTCAGTCGCAAACGTCTGCTTCTCTCCCACTACGACTGAGGAAGAATGTTAGAATACGTATACGGATTAGACTAGGACTCTATATTGTAACACCCTCAGAATCGGCCCTATGCAAGTTTTAGCGAAATCCGCCAAACCCGCATAGAAACGATTCAAAGGTGCCCACCAGGCACTTTCGTGCGGGTGGAAAACGAAGTAATAACATTACACAACAGTCCTCGATGGGACCCACAGAACAGGTATATATACAACAGCGACTCAATGAGTCAAGAGTACAGATATAATATACAAAGATCCCAATCACCTTGAAAATGATAGAGCGTCCGACTACGGACAAGATGCAAATGGGGCTAAGAGCCCTGAAGAATAACCAATGGCGTCCATAACCCTGCCCAGGCCAAGCCGGAAGGGTAACCCTGCTAACGACGTCGATCCCAAAACCTGCTTAACAAAAAAAGGGGTGCCGACAAGGGCAAAGGAAAAAGAGGAGCGTCAGTACTGAGGCCAGTACACGGCGAGACTAGAATTCGGCGGTCCTCGCCTACATAGGTATGGTGGACGGAAGCGGCAGCGGCAGCATGTACTAAACAACCTATAGAGACTCGGTACAACTGTCGGCTATCAGAGAGGGATAAGAAAGACCTACTCGGAACCAACCTGATGCTACCTTCAAACAAACCCATCCTGGTGTTTCCCCCTCGAGACCAAACGAGGAAGTCAACCGAGGAACTCACACCGTTGGCAGTTTTATTTATTCCGTTGTAGTTGCGGCAATTACTAGTCAAATATAGATAATCATCCTGATAAAATAAGCAGTGGGCACTTTTAGTTAATCATTCCGTTGTAGTTGCAACACTTACTAGGCAGATACAATTAGCATGAGATAACCCAAAACCCAGCAGTTGTTGGTACTTTTATTTAGCCATTCCGTTATAGTTTTAATACTTACTAGTCAGATACAATGGTCGCAAGTGACAACCCAGACAAGCAATTGTTGGCAGTTTTATTTAGCCATTCCATTATAGTGAAGCTGATTACTAGTCATAATAAAGTCAAATTTATAGCACTACTTTAGTTATAGTTGTCTATGATCGAGATACTGTGCTCCAAGTCGTCCATAACCGCGGACACGGCTTCCAGAAAGTTTTACCCGGCCGGGGTGCACAAATAGCAACACACACTCGATCAACCTCGGAAAAACCAAATCAAAACCCAACGAGGCCTTCACGACAAAGCAATCACAGGATTCAGAAATATTTCAGGGGGCCACCCCATTGAGTAGACCCGCAACGAAGCTAGCTGACTCTGAGACGGACTCAAGGTTTGCGTCAATGGCTGTAAACGACTGGGAACCCAAAACTGGGCTTGTCGATACCGCGAAAACACTCCGCTTACCTAAACAGTACAGTGTGGTCCTCGCACAATCGTAAATAAAGCAGTAAAGCATGGCATAAGTACAGGATAGTAAATAAAACCTCAAACTAGTTTGTGGCCCCGAGAAATAAGACGGAATCAAGCTCTGGCTCAGGGGGGGGGGTCCCATAAGCCTCCCGGATGTGGATAGCGCGAATATTCAAGGAACAGGTATCAAGTACTCGGGGTCCTACGGGACACAAGTGGACGGTTAACAACCAAATAACATCTATTGCCCACCTGTGCCTCTGCTTACTTACTTCAATTTTAGTTGTTAAACAGGAATTAAAGTGAACGATAAGTAAAACCATGATCATCTCCAACATCCAACATGCGGCAATACACCAACAACTGTGGCACTTGACGACACGCAACAGCACTTGAGCAAGCGACTACGACACGCAAGTCCAACTATCTACCAAACAACAGGTAACAGGATGTGTCCAAGGCAATATAAGGCTGCGAGGGATATCACGGGTACGAAAACTAGAGCATCGCAACACAGATAGCAATAGATCAACATGAGGGAATAAATACTATAAAAGTAAGATAGGTAGAAAGGGGGGAGATGCTCGCCTGAAAACATTGTCGAAGGTTCAACCGAAGATCGGGGCGAAGCTCACATCAACTCAACGGCCTTATACGCGAAGAAGCAAAACACTAGAAGAAACACCGGATGCACTATTTAATACAACGGCAGAAGATCGGGCATGTTGCATGTATGATGTATGACATGGCAAAGGTGCAATGCAATTAGGCAAGATTAAACGGAACCGGGGTCCCGACAATTAATTAAACGGTTCAAGTTATTTAACTACCCCTCAAATTAAATGTTGTATTAACAGGGCAAGAGATAGTACCGGTTCGATGCACAAATTTAAATGGGGCCAATATAAGACTAGATTTGCCCGCATATGGGCCCCATATTTAGTTATAATGTGAATCGGCATAAGGCCCCCAAACCACACAAGATGCATGCGAGATGAACAATTAATATGCGACAAGTTGTATTATATTATAAAATAGGGTTTCGGGAAGGGGTTCGCACATTAGAGGGCCTCGACGAACTTGAGGTTCCGGGGTTCGGGGTTCGATCTCAGGGTCCGGATTTGGGGTTCGGTCTCGGCGGGATCGTTCTCGGATAACGGAGGTAGGTCTTGTCGCATCCGTGGTCTTCAGGTCATGTCGACGGTCATGGCGTTCGGGATGAAGTACTTGGCGCATCGGGGTCTCGGTGTCCTCGGATCCGATTGAAGATCTCGGCGTTCGGCAAACTTCGAAGTAGACCTTGGAGTTCCGCGATGATCTTGTCGATTCCCTGTCGAAGGCCTTGGCGCTTCGGATCGGTCTTCGGTTCGGGGCCTCAGGGTCTTGGGGTTCGCGTCCGTGTGGAGAACTTGTCGTTCCGTGTAGGCGTCCTCAGTGTCGGGGAAGATCTTGGGGTTCTAACTTGTTCGTCGTTGACGGACTTGGTTCGTCGTCGGGTCTCGTCGGGATCAGTCTTCGGGGTCCGGTGCCGATCTTCGGGTACCGCAAGCTCTCGAAGGGGAAGATCTTGTCGATGACTGAAGTGGGGTGATGCATCGACGAACTTGGCAAGCGGAAGATGATGCAACATGGGTATGAGGTTGACGGCACTAGTGTTGGGATGGTGTCCCTGTACTAGACAAAACCAAGCAGAGGATATGGGTCGGTGACAAAGTCGTTGAAGATGGACAAGCTAGGGGTGGTCCCGGCGGCGGAGGAGGCACCATGGACGGCTGGCCGGAGCTCCAGCGACGAGGTGGACATGAACGAGGCAGGGCGGCCGGAGGGACGACTCGGATCGGGGAGGCGGCGAGGACTGGCGGCAGCCGGGGCAGCGCGGCGGCGCTGTGCCGAAGGCGGTGAAGAGGACTCTGGCGGCGGACGGGGAGCTCGAACGGAGGAGAAGCGAGGCCGACGCGGGGTAGACGGGCGATGCCGGCGGCCAGCACGCAGGCGGACGAAGCAGCCCCTCGGTGGGGGGGCCTGGCCGGAGGCGGGCGACGGAGGAGGGACCCGAGGCGGCGACGCGGCCGAGAGGGGGCACCGGCGAGCGGCAATGGGGAGGGCCGGAGGACGCCGACGGGAGCGGAGGGTGGAAGAGGAGGGCTCGGGGGCAAGCGCGATGGCGGCGGGGCGGGGAGGAGAGGCCGCGGCGAGGCCGACGGAGGGCGGCGGCACAGAGGGGGAGGAGAGGCGGCTCGGCGAAGCGCCGCGGCTGCCGGTGGCGGACAAGTTCGGGGAAGGAGCTCGGGGAGGAGCCCGGGATGGCGCCGGTCGAGCGGTGTCGCACGGCGACGGCGACGACTGTCGGGGAAGCGAGGAAGGCGGCCTGGGAGAAGGACGGGGGGCGGGGTCCGCTCCATGGGTGGAAGGGCGGCGTGCCAGGGCGAGCAGGGGGAGAGGAGAGCAGCGGCGGCGGAAGCTGTCGAAGGGAAGGAAGGAGGCGGGCTGTGGAGGAGCCCGAGGGAGAGAGGATCCCGATGGAAAAGGTGGGGCCAGGGGTTGTCGGGCTGGGGCAGGCGACCGGGTCAGCGGGACGGGAACGCTGCGGCTTGGGGCGCGTGCAGGTGGGCGCCTGGGCGGGAAAAGGGGGTGGGGACAGGCGGCAGGTGGGAGCGGGGCGGACGGGTGTGGCGTGCGTGGGTGGGTAGTTTGGGGCTGGGGGAGTGGGAGGTGAGGTGGCAGCAGATGAGTGGTGGGGAGGAGGGAGAGAGGTGAGGTGGCGAGAGAGGATTGGGTGGGGTGAGGTGGCTGGAGGGGTGGGTAGACTAGGTTGGGTAGTTTTAGGATTTTGGTGGACCGATTGGTTTTGTACTGGGGGTGGCCAACTGGGTCGGATCGGCCCGGTTCGGCTGCCCCCTAAAATAATTAAACAATTCATTTATTTAGAACGGAACTTTGCAAAACACTGGTAGACAAATCAACTAATCCGGAGACCGGGTTTTGGTTTTGAACAAAGACGGGGCGTTTAGAAAACAAAAAATAGGTTTTTCCGAAAATAGTTTTATGCAAGCAAATGCAAGATTATGACGATGCTCAAATGCAATGTGGCATGATGACATGAGCATGCGGTCATGATGATGCAATGCACAAAAACAACGCGATTTTCTAGTAGTGGTTTTGCGGGATGCCACAATTCGACACCACTAACAATGGATCTCGCCCTCGAGATCCGCCTCATGGTACCGGAAAGAAGGTCGGTGATCTGCATCTTCTCGCTTCGTGTCGGTTCTCACGACACCACTAACAAGAGGTCGTTGTCCGTGATCGTCGAGAGAACACTCCGGGAACAACAGGTCGAAGGTAGAGGTATCAACAAATAAAGCCACCTCTAGCTTCCGTGGACGGAGTAGAATTGCTGGATCCACTGATTCGATGTACCAGAGCGAATGATAAGAGTAGTCGGATGGTGATCAGTCCATCGCGCACCCAAACCATTACTCTGCACACGAATAGGTGGATTATGCAACCAACTCTCGGAATTCAGACTGAAGATCTCGACAAGCG
The DNA here is from genome assembly GCA_916181665.1 of Avena sativa. NCBI lineage: Eukaryota > Viridiplantae > Streptophyta > Magnoliopsida > Poales > Poaceae > Avena > Avena sativa. The sequence goes on from OV702285.1 coordinate 21,579,599, forward strand.
AGGTTCGGAAACAAAGGAGTGATGCAGACTCTGCATCGGATCTGGCGTAGATGATGTCGTCGCGTCGGAAAACACCGGAAAGCACAAACAAGGAACAAAGAATGGTACCACAGATAAAGGACCACTCAGGTAGCAGGAGGACCGGATGTAGAAACACCGTTATCAGAGGAGGAAGCGAAACCCTGAAGGTACGACGGAACCCAACCACGAGAAACCCTGGACTCGAAGAGAGAGAAGAGAGCGGATCCAAAATGCGTAGGGGTAAGAGGAGAATAGCAGAGGGGTAAGGAGTAAAAGCAGACCTAATCAGAACTATCCAACCGATTTTTGCAAAAATAGTTTTGACGCTCTACTGCGGCCGTTAGCTAGGTTATCCTACAGGCTGGACTTGTGGAGTATCGCAACTGCTGAGCTCTGATACCACTCTGTAACACCCTCAGAATCGGCCCTATGCAAGTTTTAGCAAAATCCGCCAAACCCGCATAGAAACGATTCAAAGGTGCCCACCAGGCACTTTCGTGCGGGTGGAAAACGAAGTAATAACATTACACAACAATCCTCGATGGGACCCACAGAACAGGTATATATACAACATCGACTCAATGAGTCAAGAGTACAGATATAATATACAAAGATCCCAATCACCTTGAAAATGATAGAGCGTCCGACTACAGACAAGATGCAAATGGGGCTAAGAGCCCTGAAGAATAACCAATGGCGTCCATAACCCTGCCCAGGCCAAGCCGGAAGGGTAACCCTGCTAACGACGTCGATCCCAAAACCTGCTTAACAAAAAAAGGGGTGCCGACAAGGGCAAAGGAAAAAGAGGAGCGTCAGTACTGAGGCCAGTACATGGCGAGACTAGAATTCGGCGGTCCTCGCCTACATAGGTATGGTGGACGGAAGCGGCAGCGGCAGCATGTACTAAACAACCTATAGAGACTCGGTACAACTGTCGGCTATCAGAGAGGGATAAGAAAGACCTACTCGGAACCAACCTGATGCTACCTTCAAACAAACCCATCCCGGTGTTTCCCCCTCGAGACCAAACGAGGAAGTCAACCGAGGAACTCACACCGTTGGCAGTTTTATTTATTCCGTTGTAGTTGCGGCAATTACTAGTCAAATATAGATAATCATCCTGATAAAATAAGCAGTGGGCACTTTTAGTTAATCATTCCGTTGTAGTTGCAACACTTACTAGGCAGATACAATTAGCATGAGATAACCCAAAACCCAGCAGTTGTTGGTACTTTTATTTAGCCATTCCGTTATAGTTGCAATACTTACTAGTCAGATACAATGGTCGCAAGTGACAACCCAGACAAGCAATTGTTGGCAGTTTTATTTAGCCATTCCATTATAGTGAAGCTGATTACTAGTCATAATAAAGTCAAATTTATAGCACTACTTTAGTTATAGTTGTCTATGATCGAGATACTGTGCTCCAAGTCGTCCATAACCGCGGACACGGCTTCCAGAAAGTTTTACCCGGCCGGGGTGCACAAATAGCAACACACACTCGATCAACCTCGGAAAAACCAAATCAAAACCCAATGAGGCCTTCACGACAAAGCAATCACAGGATTCAGAAATATTTCAGGGGGCCACCCCATTGAGTAGACCCGCAACGAAGCTAGCTGACTCCGAGACGGACTCAAGGTTTGCGTCAATGGCTGTAAACAACTGGGAACCCAAAACTGGGCTTGTCGATACCGCGAAAACACTCCGCTTACCTAAACAGTACGGTGTGCTCCTCGCACAATCGTAAATAAAGCAGTAAAGAATGGCATAAGTACAGGATAGTAAATAAAACCTCAAACTAGTTTGTGGCCCCAAGAAATAAGACGGAATCAAGCTCTGGCTCAGGGGGGTCCCATAAGCCTCCCGGATGTGGATAGCGCGAATATTCAAGGAACAGGTATCAAGTACTCGGGGTTCTACGGGACACAAGTGGACGGTTAACAACCAAATAACATCTATTGCCCACCTGTGCCTCTGCTTACTTACTTCAATTTTAGTTGTTAAACAGGAATTAAAGTGAACGATAAGTAAAACCATGATCATCTCCAACATCCAACATGCGGCAATACACCAACAACTGTGACACTTGACGACACGCAACAGCACTTGAGCAAGCGACTACGACGCGCAAGTCCAACTATCTACCAAACAACAGGTAACAGGATGTGTCCAAGGCAATATAAGGCTGCGAGGGATATCACGGGTACGAAAACTAGAGCATCGCAACACAGATAGCAATAGATCAACAGGAGGGAATAAATACTATAAAAGTAAGATAGGTAGAAAGGGGGGAGATGCTCGCCTGAAAACATTGTCGAAGGTTCAACCGAAGATCGGGGCGAAGCTCACATCAACTCAACGGCCTTATACGCGAAGAAGCAAAACACTAGAAGAAACACCGGATGCACTATTTAATACAACGGCAGAAGATCGGGCATGTTGCATGTATGATGTATGACATGGCAAAGGTGCAATGCAATTAGGCAAGATTAAGCGGAACCGGGGTCCCGACAATTAATTAAACGGTTCAAGTTATTTAACTACCCCTCAAATTAAATGTTGTATTAACAGGGCAAGAGATAGTACCGGTTCGATGCACAAATTTAAATGGGGCCAATATATGACTAGATTTGCCCGCATATGGGCCCCATATTTAGTTATAATGTGAATCGGCATAAGGCCCCCAAACCACACAAGATGCATGCGAGATGAACAATTAATATGTGACAAGTTGTATTATATTATAAAATAGGGTTTCGGGAAGGGGTTCGCACATTAGAGGGCCTCGACGAACTTGAGGTTCCGGGGTTCGGGGTTCGGTCTCAGGGTCCGGATTTGGGGTTCGGTCTCGGCGGGATCGTTCTCGGATAACGGAGGTAGGTATTGTCGCATCCGTGGTCTTCGGGTCATGTCGACGGTCATGGCGTTCGGGATGAAGTACTTGGCGCATCGGGGTCTCGGTGTCCTCGGATCCGATTGAAGATCTCGGCGTTCGGCAAACTTCGAAGTAGACCTTGGAGTTCCGCGATGATCTTGTCGATTCCCTGTCGAAGGCCTTGGCGCTTCGGATCGGTCTTCGGTTCGGGGCCTCAGGGTCTTGGGGTTCGCGTCCGTGTGGCGAACTTGTCGTTCCGTGTAGGCGTCCTCAGTGTCGGGGAAGATCTTGGGGTTCTAACTTGTTCGTCGTTGACGGACTTGGTTCGTCGTCGGGTCTCGTCGGGATCAGTCTTCGGGGTCCGGTGCCGATCTTCGGGTACCGCAAGCTCTCGAAGGGGAAGATCTTGTCGATGACTGAAGTGGGGTGATGCATCGACGAACTTGGCAAGCGGAAGATGATGCAACATGGGTATGAGGTTGACGGCACTAGTGTTGGGATGGTGTCCCTGTACTAGACAAAACCAAGCAGAGGATATGGGTCGGTGACAAAGTCGTTGAAGATGGACAAGCTAGGGGTGGTCCCAGCGGCGGAGGAGGCACCATGGACGGCTGGCCGGAGCTCCAGCGACGAGGTGGACATGAACGAGGCAGGGTGGCCGGAGGGACGGCTCGGATCGGGGAGGCGGCGAGGACTGGCGGCAGCCGGGGCAGCGCGGCGGCGCTGTGCCGGAGGCGGTGAAGAGGACTCTGGCGGCGGACGGGGAGCTCGAACGGAGGAGAAGCGAGGCCGGCGCGGGGTAGACGGGCGACGCCGGCGGCCAGCACGCAGGCGGACGAAGCAGCCCCTCGGCGGTGGGGCCTAGCCGGAGGCGGGCGGCGGAGGAGGGACCCGAGGCGGCGACGCGGCCGAGAGGGGGCACCGGCGAGCGGCAACGGGGAGGGCCGGAGGACGCCGACGGGAGCGGAGGGTGGAAGAGGAGGGCTCGGGGGCGAGCGCGACGGCGGCGGGGCGGGGAGGAGAGGCCGCGGCGAGGCCGACGGAGGGCGGCGGCACAGAGGGGGAGGAGAGGCGGCTCGGCGGAGCGCCGCGGCTGCCGGTGGCGGACAAGGTCGGGGAAGGAGCTCGGGGAGGAGCCCGGGATGGCGCCGGTCGAGCGGGGTCGCACGGGCGACGGCGGCGACTGTCGGGGAAGCGAGGAAGGCGGCCTGGGAGAAGGACGGGGGGCGGGGTCCGCTCCATGGGTGGAAGGGCGGCGTGCCAGGGCGAGCAGGGGGAGAGGAGAGCAGCGGCGGCGGAAGCTGTCGAAGGGGAGGAAGGAGGCGGGCTGTGGAGGAGCCCGAGGGAGAGAGGATCCCGATGGAAAAGGTGGGGCCAGGGGTTGTCGGGCTGGGGCAGGCGACCGGGTCAGCGGGACGGGAACGCTGCGGCTTGGGGCGCGTGCAGGTGGGCGCCTGGGCGGGAAAAGGGGGTGGGGACAGGCGGCAGGTGGGAGCGGGGCGGACGGGTGTGGCGTGCGTGGGTGGGTAGTTTGGGGCTGGGGGAGTGGGAGGTGAGGTGGCAGCAGATGAGTGGTGGGGAGGAGGGAGAGAGGTGAGGTGGCGAGAGAGGATTGGGTGGGGTGAGGTGGCTGGAGGGGTGGGTAGACTAGGTTGGGTAGTTTTAGGATTTTGGTGGACCGATTGGTTTTGTACTGGGGGTGGCCAACTGGGTCGGATCGGCCCGGTTCGTCTGCCCCCTAAAATAATTAAACAATTCATTTATTTAGAACGGAACTTTGCAAAACACTGGTAGACAAATCAACTAATCCGGAGACCGGGTTTTGGTTTTGAACAAAGACGGGGCGTTTAGAAAACAAAAAATAGGTTTTTCCGAAAATAGTTTTATGCAAGCAAATGCAAGATGATGACGATGCTCAAATGCAATGTGGCATGATGACATGAGCATGCGGTCATGATGATGCAATGCACAAAAACAACGCGATTTTCTAGTAGTGGTTTTGCGGGATGCCACATATATCTTCTTGTACTCTCTCCCCCGTGTACTTCTATATAATCCCCATAAGGGTCAAATCAAGACACAAAACAAAATGTTAGGGTTTTAGAATTTCCACAAAGACAGTGACTTCGAATGTCATGGCGTCTGAGGTATGAGGTCTAGTAATAGCGGACCGAGTCTTCGAGGCGATGAGGATGTTGGTTGGTGATTCTTTACTTGTAGCAACGGCATCAACAACCAGAGGCAACAACAGGGGAGCGGTACATCGTCTTATCTTTTAGGGTGAAATCCAAGGTCCGACCTTAATTTGGTGTGCTTGGCAATGGCCTTGCTAGAGGCATTGACATTGAGCGCAGAATTTCTCTAGGTGAAACCTAAGATCTACAACTGGGCTGTGATGGCACTTATACACTTTTTAATTCTTGGAGGCATCGCATTTAGAGTATTTGGATTCTCAGTGTTGTTTTTGCAAGGGTTTGTATAATGGCTACAAGGTTTTGATCATTGTAGCGGGATCTTTTGTTTTTTCTTCTTCTTTTTATAGGGTTGTGTGCATCTATAATGTCTTTAGGACATTTCTTTACTTAAGAGATACATCTCCGTAATATTAATATATCCTCTTTGTAAAAAAGCAGAAATTTAAGAGATTGGCTTGTGAAAATGCAACTTGGAGATTTAGACGGACACCAAGAAGTTAATTATGAGAATATTGGTGTGTACAGAAGAGCGGCGGGCAGAAGAGATTGACTTTTGAGCTTACATGTTGATGAGAAATGCCTCGCTGGAATTCCAGACAGCCTGGACACGCTGAGCTGACCACCCTTAATTTGATCATAGTTGAAGAAAGAAAGTAACAAGTAGAGTAGTGGATCATATCTTAGATACTAGTTATTAGCTGCACCGATCACAAGGGTGATAAAGAATCCTTCTGCTCACCTTAGCTTGGATAGAGGATTCAGCTTAAGTAAGAGAAACATGGAGATTGACTTTTGAGCATGCAAGTTGATTAGAATTCCAGACAGCTTGGACATGCTGAGAACAAGCTTTGGCGGCGGCACCTCACGACCCTTAGTTTGATGGAGGTTGAAGAAAGAAAGAAAGAAGCAACTAGCTAGGGTAGTGGATCATATCTTAGTTCCAGACAGCTTGGACATGCTGAGACGAAGCTTTGGCGGCGCGCGGCAGGTCACGGCCCTTAATTTGATCGGAATTGAAGAAAGAACGAAAGAAACAACTAGCTAGACTGGTGGATCATATCTTAGTTACTAGTTATTATTAGCTGCACCGATCACAAGGGAGATAAAGAATCCCTGTTCTCAACTTATTCAGCCATATAAATACACCCCTTGTTCACCACAACTAAACCATCCACATCTTCGAAGCATCAAGTTCATTAGGCCCTAGTTCTTTGCAAGAAGTAGTAAGCTTTAGCTTTATCGCGACGAGTTGGAGCTGAGAAGAGGTTGATCATGGAGAAGAAGGTGTCTCTCTTCTTGCTCGTGGCCTTGGCCATCGCTGTCGTCCTACCTGTGCAAGTGCAGTCGGCGCGGGCGGTGCCTGCCATCACCTATAGAGATACAGCCTTCAGGAAAGATGTGAGGGCACTAGTGGAGAGTTGGTTGACGACCAACCCGGGCTTCGGTCCCGGCCTTATCCGACTCGCCTTCCACGACTGCTTTGTTAATGTAAGGATGTAATTAGATTTGTTTTGTAATTGCAGAAGCATTGTGGTTTTCGTACTTGATATGTATGTCTAGTAAAGGGCTGTGTGCATCTATTGATACAGAGGCCAGGTTATCCCTATTTTGAAAAAAAAACTTGATATGTATATTTAGACAGGTAGTTTAAAAATCTCTTTTGTTAACCCAACCAACTGGAGTGCTAAATTCTTGCCTTGCTAATGTGATCAGGGTTGTGATGCATCCGTGCTGCTGCTTAGCACGCCCATCAACGGCTCCGACGGGAGAACGGAGAGGGCGGCGGGCAGCAACACCGGCCTCCGCGGCTTTCCGGTCATCCAGGATATCAGGGACAAATTTGGCCCCGGCCAAGGTGTCACCTGCGCCGACGCCATCGTCTACGCGGCGCATGAGGCGATCAACATTCTAAGCAAGGGCACCATCGCCTACGACAACCTCCTCGCCGGGCCAGGCCGCCCGGACAGCATCAGATCATCCTCGGATGACCCTGGCAGATTCCTCCCAGGCCCCAGGTCCAGCTTCGCACAGCTCGAGGCAGCCTTCAAGGTCAAGAAGTTCATCCCACAGGAAATCGTCGCCCTCTCCGGCGCGCACGCCATCGGCGTCTCCCAAGCCACGTCCTTCAACCCGCCCGCCTCCGGCCAAATGGACCCCAACTACCAGGCCGCCCTCGCAGGTGAAGTGGCTGCGGACGCGATGGCGGTCAGGAACAACATCCGCGATATGTCAAACAAAACGATAACAGACTCCCAATACAAACCCAACAATGTGAACATGTTGGCGGTGGGCATCCTGGACAACAGCTTCTACAACGCCGTCCTCCAGAAAATGGTGCTCTTCGGGTCCGATGCAGCGCTCAAGGACCCCAGCGTGGTGGCAAATGTGATGCAGTACATGAATAATGCCACGAAGTGGAACGAGGACTTCGGCTTCGCCATGGCCAAGCTAAGCAAACTCGCCGCCCCCAAGGGCGCCGCTTCCGCGTCCAGGCGGGACTGCAGCGCTATGAACTAGATGCGCTACGAGTACATCCAAGCGCAACAAGATTTAAACGAGACCAGATGACATCGTCTTAAATAATTATATTTGTTTAACTTTTGTAAGTACGTTGTTAAATTTAATTACCTCACGGTTCACGAAAATAGGTGGCTGTGGGAAATGAAAGTGTATCCTTTGTGACTTATGGATGTGTTTATGAATCGTATATGTCTGCTTTTGAACATACCCCATCATGTACTGTATTTAAAAATAAAACACGTGTACTTTTTTTAACTCCAAATACTTAACCAGTGATGATACCGTCAAAAATATAAGCCGTCGCTTAAAACAATACTCTGAAGTACATAAAGCAGATTCGTCATAATTTACACTATCTCAGAGACAAGCTAGGGAAAAATAGAAGACACTCATTACTAATCTACTAATAATATCCTCACATAGAATTTGTTAGTAAGCATGGTCAATGTGCAATGTACAACAATAGTAAGATACAAATGACTGTCCATATGTAAGAAAGCACTTGACATCATCACTATAAATGACAATCGTGTGTTATTGTAACATCCCAGGATTAGCATCTAGAAATAGTGAGGCCACATATGTGTGCATTGCATTCATACATAAGACCTTTGTAGATTTAATTATTTTGGGGGAACAATTTGAATTCAAAAATTCAAATATGAGATCATATAAATTCAAATATAATTTGGATTTAAATTTAAATCTCAAACTATTATAGTATATTCCATAATTATAATACAAAATGGTATAAATAAGTATAAATTTTATTACATAAAGATGAATTTAAGAAATTACAAGTTACAAATAATAAAGACCAATTACAATAAGTAAATACCAATACAATGTTTAAAAGTAAGAGGTTAATCCTCATTGCTTTAATAAAAATACTACAAGGTTCTTACAAGTGTTAAAAAGAAAAGCAAATTACAAAAGAATGAAGGAAAAAGTCCTAAATCTACTCCTGATCCCTAATCTTTATCTTTTTTCTTATTCCTAATTGCTGCAAAACAAAAGTAAATAGACACATAAACAATAAGAATAAAAGAAAGGTTAGTGTATTAGTTTTACTCTCATATTAGGTATACAAATGATATGTCTAGACTCATCATTGAGTATTTCAAAAAGGAGATCAAGTTGGAGAATCTGTTCTTATCATCAAAGATTGCCGCAGCACAGCATCATTGGCCAGGGGCAAATTTCACCAGAGAGAATGGTAGAATAGTAACAGTAAATTCACAGGAATCCCTTTGATCTGATCCATTCGAGTGAGGCATACACAGAGGCAGCTCACTCATTTGCATGCACAAGTGTGCTGTCATCGCCACATAACCAGTATAAAATGTACAACAACAAGGTAACCACCTAGCCGCACCACATATTCTGTCATCTGCCAAACCAGACCAAGAGCTCATCTATCAGATAGCTACAAAGCTCTCTATCCATAATATATTTGTAACCATCATTCCTTAGAACAATACTAACTTAGAAAAGAAGTAACTAGATCATCAGGAGGCTCAAGCAGTGGGATCAGGCCAGCAACTTCAAGAAGAAAATACCAGTGTCTCAATTAGCTACTGATACTGATCAGTAAGTCTAGGATAAGAAGGCCAAGTAGTCGCAAGGAGGAGAAGGTGAATCAATCCTACAGCTAGAAGATCAAGAAAGAGGAAGGCAATGGTACTAGGAAGAGCAGATCACCACAAGAACCAATAATCAAGGCCAATAACAGCAGATCTTATCCCAACAAAATTATCAACATCAGAAATCAGCTACAACGACATGTTATCCATCTAAGATCATGCCTTTGTATCTGTTCTTACCATTGCATATTAGAAAATGGATGGGGCAATAGAAAATCCTCAGATCTGTTCTCAAGTAGAGTACTAGATCATCAATGGATAGTTTTCATAAGCAATCAATAACTATTGTATCCAAACATCATCAAACCCTCAGCCTTTGCATCATAGGATGGGACATGTGTACTTACAAATCAACAAGAACTAATGATCCATGATCTTCCAGATTAGCCAAATCAGCAGCAGATCATATAACTATGAAATACACTATTGTGCACACTCTAGTAAGGCACCACAATAGCAGATCCATAATAGTAGAAGCCAACAAATAAACCATGTCTAGAAATCAGACAACTAGCAACCATATCGTCCACAACTTTGGGTTGTGAGGAGGGATTTCTCTCAGTCTTACATAGTGATGCTATGCAGGATCATCATAGAGAGTTAAACAAGCCATCAAGTAGTAGTATCTGTTCTTAAATGAAATCTTGCCTCAGTCTTTGCATCCTTGGCATTGACCACAAGTTTTAGCCAACCAAGCTAACAGCAAATCATGCAAACAAGATCTACCACTGTGCACACTCCAAAATGGAGGAACCACAGTGGCAGTCTTATGTACAGAAGCCATTAGAGGGTATCATCCCATTAAATAACCACTCAGATATTTCAGCTAAAATAGATTTACCATTTTCCTAGTAGAAGATTATAGGAACAAATGTATACATTATTTTACTATCAACAAGGACATGAAGTCAGATCCTTTCCCAAGTTCCAAATCAATAGCAAAGTCACAACCATCATTCTATAATCCACCAGTATAGAAACTAGTGGATCATAACGTATGCACACGAACCAATGATCATCACTTTTTGTCAAAGAAACCAACAAACAATTAAAGAAACCATTCCATATCATTTTTTAGGCATTGTCCCTAAGAATCAAGTACATATATAGAATTTCACCGTCATATGGACAATACTTAGGACTCAAGTAATGCATAGTATTATATATACCACCATGCAAATAGATGCACCACAGAGACAAATATTTAGATAGCAGAACCTGCAATTTAATTAAGCATAGCCAGTATCAAAGGTACATGTCAAGGGAATAGTAAAGCCATAGTGTATCAAGCATCAGTGTTTAATCACCATATAAGTTTTTCACCAGTCCAGGAAACATACCGATCATGGTTATATAATCATGTGTCCAAAGCCTGATTACAGGGATAATTAACCACCAACACCATAGGAACCACTGGTTACTCACAAGATGTGAACCAACAAATCAATTACAACAAACCTATCAATAGTTTTAATTCGACATCAGCATCAAAGTTCTCACAGTATATTCACAGAATTGAACTACTCAACACTAACCCATATAATCACTATAGCAACAGGCAGGGGAAATGAACATTAGAACACAAACTCTGAATTCGGGTTCACTAGCACCACCTTGCCTCAGACACATCAAAGCGGCGCCAAAATATCACCAGTGCACCACATTGTCTGAAGGATGCAAACCCTAGACGACAGGGAGGAAGCGACGGAGCCAAAGGAAGGCTCAAGCCTCAAATCGAGATGGATCAGTCGACCCAACATCGTCGACTACATTATCCCATACCACGGAGGCGGCCGAGGAGGCCGGAGCAGGCCGGGATCGAGCACGACCACGGTGGCAACACGGGATCGCCATAGTGGGGAGAGGGCGGGTCGTGCGCGAACATGAGAGGATGAAGGGGTGTACTAGGCCGGTAAGGGGCCATCCTAGTACATGTATGGGGGTTCGACCCAACCATTTGGGCCGGGTAGGGCTGGGCTAGCCCAAATGGGCCATACCTAGGTTTAAACAAGTGAAACCCTAAAACAAGATAGTAAAAGACTAAAATACCCTGCAACCACCTAAGCTCTAGAAAAATAAATGAAAAATCCAAAAATTACAAATAATATATGGAAATGTTCATAAAAATATAAACTCTCACCTACAATTACTAAGTTGTATTTTAGCACAATAGAACTTAAAATTATTATTTTAATGTAATAAATAATTTAAGGAATTTTATAATAATAAAGATAATACTTAAAAATAAATAAAATTCATTTTTAAGATCTTAAATAAGTACAATTTACTAGAAAAATACTAAATAAATTATTCCAAAACATTTTTTTAGATTCTCAAGAAATAAATTCTAACTATTCTATTTTATTAAAATAAGATAATTGTTTGTTAACTCCTTAAAATTATTTCCAAAGTAAGAAATAATAAAATTCCTTTATAAACATTAAATCCTTCAAGTTTAGGTACCAAATCCAAAACCATAAATATAATTCCTTAAGAGTAAATTATTAAAATTATAATAACCCTTGCTAATGTGATCAGGGTTGTGATGCATCCATGATGCTGCTTAGCATGCCCATCAACGGCTCCGACGGGAGAACGGAGAGGGCGGCAGGCAGCAACACAGGCCTCCGTGGCTTTCCGGTCATCCAGGATATCAGGGACAAGTTCGGCCCTGGTGATGTCTACGCACTTCTATTCTTGTAGATAGTTGTTGGGCCTCCAAATGTAGAGGTTTGTAGAACAGCAGCAAGTTTCCCTTAAGTAGATTACCTAAGATTAATCGAACTCAGGGAGGAAGTGTTCAAAGGTATCCCTCTCAAGCAACCCTGCAATCAAGATACAAGAAGTCTCTTGTGTCCCCAACACACCTAATACACTTGTCAGGTGTATTTGTGCACTAGTTCGACGAAGAGATAGTGAAATACAAGTGATATGGATGATTGTAAGTGGTAACGGTGCCAAAAAAGAGCTTGACGGCGTGGAAGAGACTCGAAGCAAGCAAACATGCAACATATCTAGTTGTGAACGGTGTTTCAATGCTTAGAAAAAAGGCCTAGGGATCATATTTTCACTAGTGAACACTCTCAATAAATATATTCTCTTCATGATTCTACCCTGAACTACTCTCCGGTTGAACACTCTAATCCATGGTAGGGCTATAACAGCACTCCTCAAAGTCCGCCTTTCCCATCTAGATAACCCCACACTGTCACCTTGAGCGCTAGACGGTTCCAACAAACACCACAATTTCATAGAGACATCCAACTCCAAATATAACTCATGATAAGTATTTGTAAACTCTAGCCTAAGTGCCACCACGGCGTGCACGCTGTCACTTTTACACACGTGGGGAGAGCCGGAGATCTATTAAAGCACTTGAGTATTTATGTAGACTCTATCTTAAGTGCCACCACGGCATGCACGCTGTCACTTTCACACATGTGGGAAGAGCAGAGATCTATTAAAGCACTTGAGTAGCAGAGAAGATCTACTTTATTACAAAGCTCATGACCACAATATGATCATGCATAGAGAGAGATGAACACATAGTTATCGGTAGAGCCCTTAGCCTCGAGGAAGAACTACTCCCTCCTCATCATGGGAATCAGCAATGGCGATGGAGATGGTGGTGGAGATCGATGGAGATGGCACTACAAGGAATCTGTTGATACATGACCCTCCATTTTTGTCACTAAATCGTCATTGTCGATTGATTATGACGATCTTATGACGAAAAATGGATCGTCAAAAACTGAGCGTCAGTAATTGCACACAATGACGTTTTTTTTAATATCGTCATAACCCTCTATGATGATATTGGATCCAATATCGTCATAACCCTCTATGATCGTCATAGATATTATGACAATCCAATATCGTCACTCACAGTCTGGCCACACCACATCAGATCCTACGTGGCGAATCCTACGTGGCAAAATTGTGACGAAATTGGATCGTCGTAGGTCGAAATCAGCCCGGTCCAATTCGGTGGTCTACATGGGCCGAGACAATAATTCCAGTTTTTTATTTCCTAGGCCTTGGCCTTTTTTGGGTATATTTCTCTTATGGGCCTTGACATTCTTATGGTCAATTTCCTGATTTGTCTCATCAACATAATTTGGGCCAAGGCCTTTTTAGAGCCCATATACATTTAGTTCTATCCAGATTTTATCAATTTTAATTATTAATTTTGGTTGCATCTTTTGGGCCAGGCCATAGACTTTTCAGTCCAATAACGCATGGGCCATGGCACAATGAAAACTCGAATTACAGCCAAAAAAATTCCAGCCTTTTTCTCCAGGTATGAACTTCAAGCAAATATACACAGAATTTAGAACTTATCAGCAAATAGCAAATTCATAATTGCACAACAAAGATTACAATTCGGTAACAGTATCAACTTGTTAGCAAACAACCAAGATTACAATTGCATAGCCAAGATTACACTAAATTAACTTGTGAGATAACAACCCCAACAATACCATCTTCTACACAACCATAGTGCACACAAAGTTCAAGCAAGATCACTACGCTGCACATCTAGGATCACCTCTTACCAAATCGGTGCTACCATCCTCAACTCCACTAGCTCCTATAAAAAAGAGGAAACTATAGTTACAACTGTCAATTCGGAATAAAAGCGATATATTTTAACAATTACACAGAATAACAAGAAACAAAATGAACACAAATCTACAAGCTGCTAAGAGTCTGATCCTAGAGCACGAGGAAATGGATAACAATAGAGACCGCAAGGTGGAATTACTATAAGCAAAATATTATTTTGTGGAACATGAACATAAGCATCAAATGACCATGTGTGAAATACATGCATTCACCCTCAAGTACTGTCACTAGATAATGAGCAATTTTGCATCGATGATCTTTAATAGCATCAAGTAATCTGTAGGAACAGTAGTGGGAATTATTACAGAGCTGATCCTATGAAAAATAATAGATAAGAACTACACTTCAAGTCATCATCCAGCGAGAATCTAAGATATTTCTGAAATCAAAATAATTCCATTTTCTCGGAAACAGAAAGCCGTACCAACTACAATCATGTTAAGTAGAGAACAAACATGTATTATAAGCTCACTGGACACATGTTATTACTCATATTTAGCCCTGTAGCATACATCTGTGGTAATTTCATTAGTAGCAACAAATGCCTTGGTTCACAACTCATAAGAATTTACAAAAGAACAAGCCCACCTAGTGCTATGTATTGTATAAACATAATGAACATCAGACACAACTAATACTAGTAGCACTACTTAGAATGCCTAGTACTCATCAGACTTAATGAATATCAGACAAAACTTACTCATTATGTAGTGTATAAACATAATGAACATCATAATACTTATTCATTAGTTTGAGTTGTAACATCAGAATACTTATTCATAAGACAAAACTTAATCATTAGTTTGAGTTGTAACATCACTTCAAGTTGATTGGACAATTTCAAAATGGGGATTTATGCAAGATATATTCACCACAAATAGATCTCAAGTGATATACGGATTTAGATCTACCAGTAGAATACTTCCCGTGTCCACTTGCCTTGTGCTCATGCGACATAATGAGGAAGACATTGACGAACATGAACCACTAAGGCGTACACCAGGTGAGGAAGATGATGACGATTGGCGGCTAGCACGAACTCTTCAACGACGAAGGCCTCCTTCGCCTTGCTCTCCAGATCCCGACCAAGCCTCCGGTTTGGACAGGAAGCAGCAGTATCGGGTTGGCGTAGAGTGGCATTGGAGGAGAGCAGCCACAAGTCCAGTAGGTTGTCGACCTTCTTCAACCAGCGGCAGTGCATCTGGATGAGGAACCTGCCGGCTTCCTTCCTTGAATGTAAAGATTATCAGGCTTAAAAAATGTAAACACAGTCAGTCATTTATCTGAAAGAAACATTTTCTATTTACAGCCAGTACTTCTTATACCTACTACACTAACACAATAGCTAGACGCATGAAGAAAACACCATGCAAAGAAGCAGTACTCACCAGTGCTGCTAGGTGCTGCAGCTATCCTAGACAGAGATTGTTGGTGGCAAGGAAGGCAAGCAAAACATGAATGATGAATCACAGTAACAAGATAGGTGAAGCAAGTACCAAGTGCATCCCTCCTGGCAATAAGAAATAAGGTTCTGTGTCGGTTTGGGGTACGGTCAGTTCACCGGGAGGATCGCCCTCCCAATTCGAAGTTTTTTCCTGGAAGTTTCAACCGTCATTGACTATGACAACAATCGCGACCGACTATTAAGATCCTCGCGACTATGGCAGGGCGGTACGCTCTGCTCTCTCGCGACCTCTACTCTAATCAAAAGACTAAAGGCCCCTACGGAAGATGAATAAGGCGAGGACTGAAATGAGAAAGGAAGGACAAGACGACTTCGGTTCACACGTGAAAGTGCTTCGAAAGGTGTCAGCAGGTGCGCGGAGCCGGAGCTTTTTTGTTCGCCCTTAGGCCGAGTGTTATCCCCGGCGTACCTTTGATCCGTTGAGCGAGAGCCCTTCCACACGGGACTCCCGGATCACTATGGGTACATATAAAAGAGCCCAAGGTAAGATAAAAACCTAATGAATCATCTGATGCAAGTAGCCAAGCACCGGCATCCTAGTACACACAAGTCCCGGCACAAATATGAAACTCAGATTAATAAGAACCTATAGACCTATTTCTGTTGGACTATCATACAATTGAATTAGTTCATATTACTAATCTTTTATTTTCTCAAGTGAACATGCATGTTTATAAATCAGTATCACTTAGACAGAATATTGAGCCTACCAGAATTTTCATCTACACTGATACCACCTCAAGCATCATCAATTTGGCAACAATAGAGCTTTTGTATAATAATTCTGATCCACAAATGCCTAGTGAAGATGATACAGCCAAACCGTCCTCTTGTGTACATGCATTAGTAAATGCAGAAAAATCAAGTTAGTCTTAGCTAAACTAGATATAAAAGAACATTTTAGAGATTATCAAAAATTCTTGGCAAGACAGTGATGCTACCAAGGCAACACATGAGTGCTCCAAAATCTCATTTATCACACATGAACAACACGAGATCAAAGTACAGGTACATCTAGCATAAATATGGTTAGTGTAAGGATGCTAAACACAAGTACATGCAACAGGCAATGAGTTTCAGGGTAGGTCTAGCATACAATGAGTTTCAGGGTACATAAATAAAATTCAGAACACATGCTTCTGCTCATAAGCATCTAAGTCACGACAGAAATCAGAACATCTAGTGGTGGTAAGCATCTATGTCATCACAGCTACTGTCCAAGTTTCCAAGTTTCCCAAATATGAAACAAATGAACATTGACAGAGAAAATGACTTAATAACCCCTTCTAGATGTTACAGGAAACATGTGGTACCAAAATCACGGAACGGATCAAGCGGGAACAGGTACGGAAGGCACCTAGACGCATGGCAAAACAGGCATATGAGGCAGCAGCAAGATCGGGGCGAGAGGGAGAAGGCCGAGGGTTTACCTTGTCATTGATCCCCTCGAGGTGGTTGAAGACGCTGGCCCGATGGCCTCCTTTTACGTTGTGGGCCCGGTGCCCGCCGATGCAAGATGGGATCGGAAGTGATAGGGTGGGGGTGGCGGCAGAGAGAGGAAGGAGTGGTGCTCGCGTTGTCGCTGCTGTGAAGGCCTCGATGTCGAGCAGCATGACGTTGATGTCCCCAGCGACAACGAAGATGTCACCGACACCCACCTGCAAGAGCCACCACGACAGAGTAAGGAGAAGGAAGGGGGATTAGGCGACGACGCACAAATCTGGTTATAGAAGGAGGCATGGGGGAGCACCGGCTTGCTGGCGTGCCGGCGTTGAGGAAGGAGGCGTGGGGGAGCAGATAGGGGCAGGTCTAAGCCTGGCCAACGATTGACCAATGACGGAGTTCGGTGGCGCTCGCCCTCCTCCATGACGACGGCGCCATCTTCCCGCTGCTCCTCCATGATGACGGCTACGCCTTCCCGCTACTCCTCCTCTCCATGAGGGCAGCAAACTAGGGTTCGCCAAGGCTGCGCCAGTGGGAGGCGAAGCTGGGAGAGGGTGGATCGGCAAGAGAAGAGAATCGGCGGCTGGAGAGGGTGGGAAGGAAGGGCGGCGCGAGGGGAGGCGGTCTGGAGTTGGTGGGGTTAGGGTTTGTGAGGCTATGGGTGTGGCGGGGTGTGTGTTGTGTTTCTTCGGGTGAATCACATGGCATTGGATTGGGAATGAATGGTCCAGATCAGGCCGATAATCTGATCCGTGAGAGGCTGTTTGGTGTGCTTTGATTGGTTGGTTCACAAATCACCTTATTTTTGTTTCACTCGGAATAGAAAAAATAATTTTTTTGTGCAACGAAAATGAAAAGTTTCTGCGATAACATTGTTTTTCATTCCAAAATGCACTTGTGAGTAGAATATTCTCATGTAATCTCGAAAAAACCTTCACAAAATGACCTATCATGTTCGAGGTTTCATGACTTTTCGGTCAAATGACCAATGTTATGAATAGAATCGGGGCATAGTTTGTGATAATGCACCCGTATCGTGCACCAGGTTTCTCAAACCTTTCCTTGCACCCCTGGAAAAAAAGACAAATTCCACCCGAATCGGCAGGAAGTGGGTCCGATTTGAACTAGAGGTACATGATCTGATGCCCATTATTTTTTACAAAAATCATTTTTAGACTCACAATATGCTATTTCTTCAGAGATCCAATGCAAGTTTAGCGAGGATCATCCCCTAGCTAAGAACCTTCATGACCGTCATTTTGACTATAGATTGAAACGGGCATAAAAAATTCAAAAACGGTCCGATCAACGCAAATCCTTCACATGGTGTCTTATTATGTGACATAGTTGCAAGGAAAAATACCAAACTTGCTAAATTGAGTATGTCTCGAAAAAACCTTCACAAAATGACCTATCATGTTCGAGGTTTCATGGCTTTCAGGTCAAATGACCAATGTTATGGCTAGAATCAGGACATAGTTTGTGATAATGCACCTGTATTGTGCACACATGTGCATCATGGGATGGCGAACAATGTTGCAGGAGGAAGTTTTCCATTTCGTCGCACAGAAAAACCATTTTTCATTTTCCGAGCGCAAAAAACGACCCGTTTTGTGAAGCAACCACCAAATGGAAGTTTCAAAATTGTACCATCCCATTTTTCAAAAATAATAGGCCACTTTACATGGCCAAATGTCCCAACCGGGATCTCTCAAACCTTTCTTTCCACCCCTGGCAAAAAAGACAAATTCCTGCCGAATCGGTAGGAAGTGGGTCCGATTTGAACTACAGGTACATGATCTGATTTCCATTATTTTTTGCAAAAATCATTTTTAGACTCACAATGTGCTATTTATTCAGAGATCCGATGCAAGTTTATCAAGGCTCATCCCCTAGTTAAGAACCTTCATGTGTGCCGTTTTGACCATAGTCTGAAACGGTCATAAAATATTCAAAAACGGTCTGATCGATGAAAATCCTTCGCGTGGTGTCTTCTTATATGACATAGTTGCAAGGAAAAATACCAATCTTGGTATATTGCAAGTGTCTCAAAAAAAACCTTCTCAGAAATGACCTATCATGTTCGATGTTTCATGGCTTTTGGGCCAAACGACCAATGTTATGGCCAGAATCAGGGCATAATTTGTGATAATATGCCCATATTGTGCACACATATGTATCATGGGATGGCGAACAATGTTGTAGGAGAAAGTTTTCCTTTTCGACCCACGGAAAATCCATTTTCCATTTTCCGAGTGTAAAAAACAGGGCGTTTTGTGAAACAACCACCAAATAAAAGTTTCAAAATGGTATCAACATATTTTTATAAAATACTAGACCACCTTACATAGACAATATCCCACCCGGGATATCTCAAACCTTTCCGTTCACTCCTGGCGAAAAAGACAAATTCCTGCCGAATCGGTAGGAAGTGGGTCCGGTTTGAACTACAGGTACATGATCTGATGCCCTTGATTTTTTGAAAAAAATCATTTTTAGACTCACAATATGCTATTTCTTCAGAGATCCAATTCATGTTTAGCGAGGCTCAGCCGCTAGCTAAGAACCTCTATGCCCGCCGTTTTCACCATAGTTTGAAACGGGCATAAAAAATTCAAAAACGGTTCGATCAATGCAAATCCTTCACGTGGTGTCTTATTATTTGACATATTTGGAAGTAAAAATACCAACCTTGGTATATTGGAAGTGTCTCAAAAAACCTTCTCAGAAATGACCTATCATGTTCGATGTTTCATGGCTTTTGGGCCAAACGACCAATGTTATTGCCAGAATCAGGGCATAGTTTGTGATAATGTGCCCATATTGTGCACACATATGTATCATGGGATGGAAAATAATGTTGCAGGAGAAAGTTTTCCTTTTCGACCCACAGAAAATCCATTTTCATTTTTCGAGTGCAAAAAACGGGGCATTTTGTGAAACAACCACCAAATAAAAGTTTCAAAATGGTATCAACATATTTTTGTAAAATACTAGACCACCTTACATAGACAATGTCCCACCCGGGGTATCTCAAACCTTTCCGTTCACTCCTAGCGAAAAAGACAAATTCCTGCCGAATCGGTAGGAAGTGGGTCCGGTTTGAACTACAGGTACATGATCTGATGCCCATGATTTTTTGCAAAAATCATTTTTAGACTCACAATATGCTATTTCTTCAGATATCCAATGAAATTTTAGCATTACTTAAGGCCAAAAAATTTGAATTTAAAACCGTAGTTTTAAAATGATATTTTGAATTATGATATTATCCCTACCATGGACTACTATGAGATTAGTAAATACACTATTTTGAAATAATAAAAGTATTGATAATTAACAACCTAGGAGGATATAAATGAATTTTACAAAAATTTAGAGCCAAAAATCAATTCATTTGGACTTCTTATGAAAAAGATACAAAAGAATTAAGAAAATAGAAAAGGAAAAGAAAAAAACTTTCCTAAATGGACCATTGAGCTGGACCGGATCTTGTATACCATGTGCTAAGGACCATGCCGCTAGGTTAAAAAAAAGAAAGGAGAGAAGGTAGGGGAATCCCTTCGCCAAGGCCCAGGCTCACCCAATAATTTGGCCATATTTATAAACCTTTAGCGCGATATTGTAACAAGAAAGAACTTGTGGTGGGATGGTTAGTGCCTCTCGTTTGGTGGAGGAGGTCCTTGGTTCGACCCCCCATGAGCACCACATTTTTGCACCATTTATTCTACTTGCGCACCTAGTAATCAGTATGTGTTTTAAAAACATAGCGTAGCATTCTGTCAACTAACAAGCTGTGGCTTGGTGGTTAGCGCGGGCGTTTGCTTGAGCGAGGTCTCTATTTCGAACCCCATGAGGGATCTTATTTTTGTTATTTGTTCACGTCGGATTTTGGCTGGGTCGCGCTTGACAGGTCGCGTGCCAGCTAAACAGGACTTGACATATGGACATGACACGTAGGTGAAAGTTTTGATGGGTCCGTCCGGTCAGGATGCCTTATTAAAACAAAAATATTATAGTCTGTCATGACGATTTTAGATTGTCATAATCGAGTTAAAATAACATCGTTGGTTCGATCTACCACATTATGACGATTATAACTAACAAAATTACGACGATTCTTAGCCAATCGTCATAATTTTGAAGGGGTTTGGCCCTCCTGGAGTGGCTAGCGACGATCTGGTACGAATCGTCATAAAATTATGACGATTTTTGCCATCGTCAAAATGAGAACGTCATAAGTTGACACATTTCTTGTAGTGGCTCCGGGGGCCCTTCCCCGTCCCGACAGGGTGCCAGAATAGAGACTTCTGTCCCCCGAATCTCCCCTTTGATGACGGTGGCGCTGCGGAACTTTTCGTGGATGTATGATGGATTCATCTAGGGTTTTTGCCTCGGGGGCTTCATATAGGCGAAAGGGCAAGGCGAGGAGTCGGCCAGGAGGGCCACACCCCCTGGTGGCGCCACCAGGGGTACCCGCGCCACCATAGGGTGTGCCCACCCTGGTGCCCTACTCCGTCTCTGCTTCGTGTTTCCGTATTGCTCCAGGAAAAATAGGCAGATTGACTTTTGTCCCGTCCAATTCCGAGAATATTCATTTTTTAGATTTTCTGAAACCAAAAACAGCAAAAAACAGGCAACTGGCACTGCGACATCTTGTCAATAGGTTAGTTTCAGAAAGTGTATAAAAATACCTCAAAGTGTAAAAAAAACATAAGATAGTTTATATAAAGCAAGCATGGAGCATAAAAATTATAGATACGTTTACGACGTATCACCCCGGCCAAGGTGTCACCTGCGCCGATGTCGTCGTCTACGCGACGCGACGCATGAGGCGATCAACATTCTGAGCAACGGCGCCATCGCCTACGACAACCTCCTTGCTGGGCCAGGTCGCCCGGAAAGCATCAGATCGTCCTCGGATGACCCTGGTAGATTCCTCCTAGGGCCCAGGTCTAGCTTCGCACAACTCATGGCAGCCTTCAAGTTCTAGAAGTTCATCCCACGGGAAATCGTCGCCCTCTCCGGCGCGCACGCCGTCGGCCTCTCCCATTCCACGTCCTTCAACCCGCCCGCCTCCGGACAAATGGATCCCAACTACCAGGCCGCCCTCGCAGGTGAAGTGGCTGTGGATGCGATGGTAGTCAGGAACAACATCCGCGATATGTCAAACAAAACGATAACAGACTCCCAATACAAACCCAACAATGTGAACATGTTGGCAGTGGGCGTCCTGGACAACCGCTTCTACAACGCCGTCCTCCAGAAAATGGTGCTCTTCGGGTTCGACGCAGCGCTCAAGGACCCCAGCGTGGTGGCAAATGTGATGCATACATGAATAATGCCACGAAGTGGAACGAGGACTTTGGCTTCGCCATGGCCAAGCTAAGAAAGCTCGCCGCCCCCAAGGGCACCGCTTCCGCGTCCAGGCGGGACTACAACACTATCAACTAGATGCGCTACGAATACATCCAAGCGCAACAATATTTAAACGAGACCAGATGACATCGTCTTAAATAATTATATTTGTTTAACTTTTGCAAGTAGGTTGTTAAATTTACTCTACGGCTCACGAAAATAGGTGGCCATGGGAAATGAAAGTGTATTCTTTGTGACTTATGGATGTGTTTATGAATCGTATATATGTGCTTTTGAACAAACCCCATCATACACTGTATTTAAATCGAAAACATGTGTACTTTTTTAACTCCAATTACTTAACCAGTGATGATACCGTCAAAAATATAAGCCATCGCTTAAAACATTACTCTGAAGTACATAAAGCAGATGATTCGTCATAATTTACACTATCTCAGAGACAACACTACGGGAAAATTTGGCACCGTGCATTGAGGCTTTGCCATGTGCCAATGCATCTCTTTGCTGTGTGAGGCCATAGAAAGACGCACGTCAAAGAAGGATCACATAGTGACACGATTCAGGATACACGACAGCGAGAAATGACACGACAAAGTCTAGAAAAAATACACGGCAAAGAAAATACTCACGACAAAGGCCTACACCAGCCCACAGCAAAAAATCGCACGACACATCATATCGTGGGGCCCAACATTTCGGCGCAGTTGATGGGCCATGGTGATGGCAGAGCTTTGCCGTGTGCCTCACCGTCAGGCACAACAAACGTTTGAATTGCAAAATAATTTTTTCCGCGAAATATTCCCGCCATTTATTTTTATAATACCTGAAAATGGCCCACACGAATTATTCAACAATTAGAAATGTGTGAAAATTGCCAAACATTTTTTGCACAATCATTGTCGTGTGCCTTACACGGAAAATATGGTGTTGCCGTGCACTATGCACAAAAGCACATGACAAAGCTTTGTTTTTTACATTTATTTCTCCTTTTTGCCACCATTTTATTTTAGTACATATTTTATCTCAAATATCACCCATATTTCATTTATGGACAGTTAAATTATGTGGTATATCCACCATAATATAATTACGTGGTTTGGCCACTTGAAAGTTTTGGTGGGATCCTGGCGCTCCGGCGGCTATTTCCCAACGAAACCCTAATCTTTGAATTTCTTACCTAAGTGAACCTAAAAATGATTTTTGTAGAAAATCATGTACCTATAGTTCAGATCTGACCCACTTCCTGCCGATTCGGCAGAAATTTATCTTTTTCACCAGGGATGGACGAAAAGGTTTGAGATCCCCATGATGGGACATTATCCATGTAAGGTGGTATAGTATTTTTGAAAAATGGGGTGGTAGCATTTTTTTCACATCCCAAAATTCTCCTAATTTTGGAATGTGAAATAAATAAATAAGTTTGGTTGATTGTTTGACTATGTTGAAAATTCTCAAAGAGAAGAAACTTTTTAAATAGAAAATCCTCTCAACCTTGAATTCAAAATCTTATATTCTTTTGTTATGACCTAAGTAGCCATATAGGCAAAAGGGCATGGATTGATTATGGATTGTAGAATTGGTGTGCAAGATTTCAAAATGAAAAACATGAAGCATTCATAAGCATTTCATTACATCTATGCAAAGTTCTCACAAACTGAATCCAAATCCTGGTATCTAAATCCTATAGTTGATTCGCCCAAATGTTCCTAAAGGTAATTAAATTGACTTTATAAAACCCACTGTTGCTAAGGCATAAATTATTGATAATTATAGCCTAAAGAGATCCAATTAATATTACAAAATTTTAGAAACAAAATTGAGCTCATTTGGAGCTATTATGAAAAAGTTATGGAATAAATACAGACAAATAAAGATATAAAGAAAATGGAATATATAAATATTTATAAACCCACTACTTGCAAACTAGTAAAAAGATAACAAATATGATCCTACAATGATCTATTCGATTTTAGAAAATTTTAGAAACAAGAATCGCGTCATTTGGAGTTCATATGCAAAAGATATGAGGGAAACAAATAAAAAAAAAGAAAAAGAAAAAAATCTAACGGGCCCACCGGACCGAACCGGACCAGGCAGCCAGTCACGCGCGTAGGTGACTCCCATGTCTGCTTTAAAAAGCGTGCCAAACAGTTTTTATCAAACCTATCTCTACTCAAACTCTTATAACTTTTTATCTACAACTCCGAATCGACTTCCGTTTATTTCTACTTGTTCCCTACTCCAAGACCTATCTCTACACCATCCTAAATCTCCATATAAACTCGTGGAGCCACAGCTTTACGAGTTTCTCTTCTCGAAATCCCGAATCTACACATGCTCGAATCTTATTTCGCTTTTTAACCCAGCTAGACTTCGTTGTTTGCCTTCGGCCAAAAAACGAAAGTTGGAGATCTCGTCGAAATCTTTCAATCCCGACAAACCTCACCTCTTTTCATCCACCACAGCCGGAGAATTTCGCACCGCAATATTTCAGATATGACGGTGTAAATCCAAGATGTACTCGTGCTCGTTTCTTCAAATCCAAATTCCTTTGGTGAGAAGGTAGGACTAATGAATCCCCACAACTTTCATGTTGTAAGTTTTTCAATTTGACCTATGGATTTGTCTCTCTAACACAGATCTATTTGTTGTCTATTCTGAGCCAAAATCGGGTCAATCTCCTCTCCTAACCACTGGATCTCATCCCAACGGCCAGAATTAGATCGATTCCACAAAGGGGTACGAGCCAATCGGATCTCGCCCCTATAGAATTGAAATTGAATTTAATTTGCAGAAAATTGTGCAAACTTGCAAAAATCATATAAAAAGATTCCTAGATCCAAAAATAGCAAATAATATATCAATAGATTCAAAAAAATGTGTAGAATATTAATATGGCATTATATTCAACCTTTACAGTATGCGTTTACTGTAGTAACTTAATTAGTTTTAATGGTCTTTTAGGTTAATAAATTCATAGGAAATTATCTATAACTCCGAAAATATGAATAATATATCAAATTGTAGCTACTATAATGTAGATTAATAATATCTGGTTGGATCCAGCTTTTGCGGACTATTTACCCCGTAGCAATTTAATTAGTTTTAATGGCATTATAAATCATTAAATTCATAGTAAATTAATTGCTTGTCACAAAAATATAAATGATATATCGTTGGAAAGCTGGTTCCATGTAGATCATCAATATGCAAATGGTTCAGGAAAATACTATAAAGTTTCGCGGCAATTAAATAAATAGATTAATGGCTTATTTACATAATTAAAATCATAGTAATTCGAATACTTCTCAGAAAATTACAAATAATATGTCCCTGGAATCACAATTCCGTCGAGATTACAGATATAATTTTAGTTTGATTTTTAGGCAACAGAAACTATATAAATGATTTAAAACCCATTAAACACTATTTAAATCGTAATAAAAGATCTATAACTCTGATTAGGTTGAATCCAACGCCTACTGGTTCGTATTAACGTCCTCTATCCAGTGAACCCAAGAAACAAATTTAATTCGATAGTTAGAACAGCTGTTACAACAGAACTATTAAAAACCCTATATTGGCAAGTAATTATTAATAACAAGTACTCCATTGCATTAATGGCCTCTTGCATGCATCATATACTTCAATATTGTTTAGAGAACTAAAGTAACAACCATTGTGACTTATTAAATTGTCATGCATCCATCTGTTGCATTTGTTTGATCTCTATGTGCTATTGTTTATGACTGTATGCAATTGTTTGCTCGATAGATTGCGATGAGTGCAATGTGTGTGATTGCAACTACTATGATTGCAAGTATTGTGGTTATGACGAGTGCAACCATTATATCTATGAGGATTGTGAGGATTATCTAATCGACTACATCTACAACAAAGGCAAGTGGTGCTATCTTGGTCATAAATGTCCTACCGTTTTCCTATGCATTGTAGATGTTTTTGTAGAATTACATATGTAGGGAATTGATGTGTATATGCTATGCTATGTCCCATATTATTCCCTAGCATTCCTTGTTTATGAGCCATCGTATTGATAGATTGCTTAGCTATGCTATTTAGACGAGGAAGGGAATCATACCATGAAAAGTTATTTGTTTTGAAAGGATTTTATTTTGTTAAATGACAAACCAACATGATTTTAATGAACCACCTAGGCGGAATGGCATTGATTGGGTCATCGAGTGTGGATTATGGTGGGGAATGCCGCCCAGGACACTGAGAAAGGATTGGCTTCTTTGTTTGATAGCTTTCATGTGCAACCATGTGCCAATAATGAAATGGGCGGTTGGTTGGACTCAATAGGTTGTGGTAACTCGAACCCACGTATCCAGAGATGTAGATAGTGTAGGTTGGACCGGTGTGTGTCGGGTTTGGGGAGCTACCTCCCGAACGATTCCTTCTTGGACTTCTTCCTATCATCACCCAATATGAGAGTGGTGGTACGAGCTGGGCTGGCCAAGTCACATGGGTAAAGTGTACTAACCCTTGCAGGGTGTATAAACTAAGTGCTTAGCCGTGTCCCCGGTTATGGACAATTTGAGCGACCTGATACTGATGCTATGATATTTCTCACTCATCCTTATTTCTTAATTACTTAAAACTTTTTGGGTGAACATAATTGGGTAGGAGCACGTGGGAGTGAACCAGAGTGTCCTATTTATCGTATTGGAAAACTCTTTGTTACAAATGTTAGGATAAAACTGTTGCTTTATGAAAATGAGCCTGAACTCCACTTGGCCAAATAAGCATGTAGTTGATAGATATGTTATTAACCACTTTAGCCTACTTATCATACATTCAATGTATTGACCATTCGTGGCTGCAACGTTTCATGTTGCAGGTTATATCGTATCTGAGTGATCGTTCATAGGTCGCGAGACTCCACTCAAAAATTGTTCGCCTGTGGCACATTTGGAGGATGGAGATCTACCTTGTATTCGTTTTCCGCTGTGTACTTGAATAAATAATGTAAATTCTGGATCATATTCGTTGTATTTATGATGCACAGTTATATTTAGTATCATTTTGTACTATGTGTGCCAGTGAACTGATCCAGGGATTGGCACTATACACATGAACTCAGCCTTATCAGGCGAGGGTGTTACAATATGGTATCAGAGCTGTGTGTTGATTGTAGGATCGTGACCTTAGAAATGGATTAGCAATAGAAGACCTCTATTAGGAGAACTATCATATTTTGTACTTATTAGAGTTCTTATATTCCTTGTCTATCATTTTCCAACACCTCTCCTTTTTCAAACTTGTAGATGTCCATTCATTTGATTAGTAGAAGAAGTGATCTACCATAAAAACTACAAGAATTGGAAAATGTTATTAGTAGTTTTCTATAAAGCAAATCACTATATAAGAGTTGGCCTATAAGTAAAGAACAAATAACATGACATAAATGAACATCTCACCAAGTTTGGGTAGGTCTGGACCACCATATTTTATCTCTTTAGGAGATCATCGCTATCGTGTTAGCATATTGTTCTTACCAACTTATGTGGTATGACAATATAGGTTGCTTGCTTGTTTATACTGAACCATATCATGTGATGCCTTGTTTAGGATCTGCTATTTTGAAACTCTAAAGTTGCTGGAGTTTTCGTGTGGTTTTAAAATTATTTTAATGGTGTGAATTGATTGAAATCCGTGGGATTACTGCTGTAGTTTTCTGCCTGACCTGTTGTACCGCGCGATTTTTCATATTTTATTGGTAACTCATAAAAATCTAAAAAAATAGGAAATGGAGCGTAATTACCTGTAGTACATGCACAAAAATTGACTAAAATTCCTGACGAGTTTAGGTCGGTTAGAAAAATTCGTAAAGTCTGTTGTAACGTTTTGACAGATTTTGTTTATTGCTTATATGTTGCTCTATTTTACTCTAGTATTGTTCCCAATGCTTTCAAACAATTTTGTGGTTATATACTATTAAGTTTATACACCTGTAATGTTATTATACAAGTGTTTGCTTGTGTGTTTATTCCTTATAATTGTTTGCTTGTTTGTGACATTGATTGCTTCATATAGATATGGGTAGGATTATTTCCTTAGTCGTTTCTTTCCTATAGAATCTATTCTCCCCTATCTTGAACCCTTGGAGATATAATGATGTGTTAAGTTGAAGGTTTGACAACACAATGCATTTAGGAAGGAGAATGCTTTATCTAATGGAAAAAAAGAGATGTGGGAGTATGAAGTGTTGAAATAATGTTATGTAGTAGATTACGCAACCTGAAAGTTGAAGTATCGATAGTTTAGTTTTAGTAGTAGCTTTGTTGATTGAATACATGGGAGTATACATAGAGCATTAGTTCGTGCCCATGGAAACATTCTTCAAGGAAAGTGAGAATGCCCGAGTGATAGAAAAACGTGATTCACCTATCCTCATACAGGGTAATGATTTGGGTGCAGGATGGATTGATCACCATTCCTACTACTCTTATTATTCGCTCTTGTACGTTGGCTTTGCGAATCTTGAGTGCCCTTTTCAACCTTAGAGAGAGTCGACGTTGAGCCTAAACCCTAGAGTGGTATATTGTTACACCCTTCTAAAAGCATCCATTGCTAAGCAAGGAATGTACGGTAAGGATGAATCCCAACCGTGAATTATGGGCACCGTGAAGTAAACGTTCCCTATTTGCCCACCATGAGAGTTTTGCTAGTTTAAGAAGTGCTTTCTCGGAAACTATCAATCATGATGTTTAGAATGTGCTAGAGATATTGTGCCAATAAAAGTCTAAAGGAGAACCAATCTGAGCTAAGTGAATCCTCGAGAAATGACCTAGTCAATTTTATTTTAAGGGCGGTAGCATCCTAATGGATCCCGAACCTTTCTTTCTTTCTAGCCTTCCCAAATCTCGGGACGAGATTTATTTTAAGGGTGGTAGTCTGTCACATCCCAAAATTCTCCTAATTTTGGAATGTGAAATAAATAAATAAGTTTGATTGATTGTTTGACTATGTTGAAAATTCTCAAAGAGAAGAAACTTTTTGAATAGAAAATCCTCTCAACCTTGAATTCAAAATCTTATATTCTTTTGTTATGACCTAAGTAGCCATATAGGCAAAAGGGCATGGATTGATTATGGATTGTAGAATTGGTGTGCAAGATTTCAAAGTGAAAATCATGAAGCATTCATAAGCATTTCATTACATCCATGCAAAGTTCTCACAAACTGAATCCAAATCCTGGTATCTAAATCCTATAGTTGATTCGCCCAAATGTTCCTAAAGGTAATTAAATTGACTTTATAAAACCCACTATTGCTAATGCATAAATTATTGATAATTATAGCCTAAAGAGATCCAATCAATATTACAAAATTTTAGAAACAAAATTGAGCTCATTTGGAGCTATTATGAAAAAGTTATGGAATAAATACAAACAAATAAAGATATAAATAAAATGGAATATACAAGGATTTATAAACCCACTACTTGCAAACTAGTAAAAATATTACAAATATGATCCTACAATGATCTATTCGATTTTATAAAATTTTAGAAACAAGAATCGCGTCATTTGGAGTTCGTATGCAAAAGATATGAGGGAAATAGATAAAAAAGAAAAAGAAAAACAAATCTAATGGGCCGGCCCAACGGACCGAACCGGACCAGGCAGCCAGGCACGCGCGTACGTGACTCCCAGGTTTGCTTTAAAAAGCGTGCCAAACAGTTTTTGTCAAAACTATCTCTAATAAAACTCTTATAACTTTTTATCTACAACTCCGAATCGACTTCCGTTTGTTTATACTTGTTCCCTACTCCAAGACCTATCTCTACACCATCCTAAATTTCCATATAAACTCGTGGAGCCACAGCTATACGAGTTTCTCTTCTCGAAATCCTGAATCTACACATGCTCGAATCTTATTTCGCTTTTTAACCCAGCTAGACTTCGTTGTTCGCCTTTGGCCAAAAAATGAAAGTTGAAGATCTCGTCGAAATCTTTCAATCCCGACAAACCTCACCTCTTTTCATCCACCACAGCCGGAGAATTTCGCACCAGAATATTTTAGATATGACGGTGTAAATCCAAGATGTACTCGTGCTCGTTTCTTCAAATCCAAATTCCTTTTGTGAGAAGGTAGGACTAATGAATCCCCACAACTTTCATGTTGTAAGTTTTTTAATTTGACCTACGGATTTGTCTCTCTAACATAGATCTGTTTCTTGTCTATTTTGAGCCAAAATCGGGTCAATCTCCTCTCCTAACCACTATATCTCATCCCAACGGCCAGAATTAGATCGATTCCGCAAAGGGGTACGAGCCAATCAGATCTCGCCATGTGTCAACGCCAGGTCAGCCCCACGTCCCAGTCAGCATAGAATATTCCCAGGGAATATTCCCTGTAGAATTGAAATTGAATTTAATTTGCAGAAAATTGTGCAAACTTGCAAAAATCATATAAAAAGATTCGTAGATCCAAAAATAACAAATAATATATCAATAGATTCAAAACAATGTGTAGAATATTAATATGGCATTATATTCAACCTTTATAGTATGCGTTTACTGCAGTAACTTAATTAGTTTTAATGGTCTTGTAGGTTAATAAATTCATAGGAAATTATCTGTAACTCCGAAAATATGAACAATATATCAAATTGAAGCTACTATAATGTAGATTAATAATATCTAGTTGGATCCAGCTTTTGCGGACTATTTACCCCGTAGCAATTTAATTAGTTTTAATGGCATTATAAATCATTAAATTCATAGTAAATTAATTGCTTGTCACAAAAATATAAATGATATACCGTTGGAAAGCTGGTTCCATGTAGATCATCAATATGCAAATGGTTCAGGCAAATACTGTAAGGTTTCGCAGCAATTAAATAAATAGATTAATGGCTTATTTAGAGTATTAAAATCATAGTAATTCGAATACATCTCAGAAAATTACAAATAATATGTCCCTGGAATCACAATTCCATCGAGATTACAGATATAATTTTAGTTTGATTTTTAGGCAACAGAAACTATATAAATGATTTAAAACCCATTAAACACTATTTAAATCGTAAGAAAAGGTCTATAACTCTGATTAGGTTGAATCCAACGCCTACTGGTTCGTATTAACGTCCTCTATCCAGTGAACCCAAGAAAAAAAATTTAATTCGACAGTTAGAACATCTATTACAACAGAACTATTAAAAACCCTATATTGGCAAGTAATTATTAATAACAAGTACTCCATTGCATTAATTGGCCTCTTGCATGCATCATATACTTCAATATTGTTTAGAGAACTAAAGTAACAACCATTGTGACTTATTAAATTGTCATGCATGCATCTGTTGCATTTGTTTGATCTCTATATGCTATTGTTTCTGACTGTATGCAATTGTTTGCTCGATAGATTACGATGAGTGCAACGTGTGTGGTTGCAACTACTATGATTGCAAGTATTATGGTTATGACGAGTGCAACCATTATATCTATGAGGATTGTGAGGATTATCTAATCGACTACATCTACAACAAAGGCAAGTGGTGCTATCTTGGTCATAAATGTCCTACCGTTTTCCTATACATTGTAGATGTTTTTGTAGAACTACATATGTAGGATTTGATGTGTATATGCTATGCTATGTTCCATATTATTCCCTAGTATTCCTTGTTTATGAGCCATCGTATTGATAGATTGCTTAGCTATGCTATTTAGACGAGGAAGGGAATCATACCATGAAAAGTTATTTGTTTTGAAAGGATTTTATTTTGTTAAATGACAAACCAACATGATTTTAATGAACCACCTGGGCGGAATGGCATTGATTGGGTCATCGAGTGTTGATTATGGTGGGGAATGCCGCCCAGGACAGTGAGAAAGGATTGGCTTCTTTGTTTGATAGCTTTCATGTGCAACCTTGTGCCAATAATGAAATGGGAGGTTGGTTGGACTCAGTAGGTTGTGGTAACTCGATCCCACGTATCCAGATATGTAGATAGTGTAAGTTGGACCGGTGCGTGTCGGGTTTGGGGAGCTACTTTCCGAACCGTTCCTTCTTGGACTTCTCCCTATCATCACCCAATATGAGAGTGGTGGTACGAGCTGGGCTGGCCAAGTCACATGGATAAAGTGTACTAACCCCTGCAGGGTGTATAAACTAAGTGCTTAGCCGTTTCCCCGATTATGGAAAATTTGAGTGACCTGATACTGATGCTATGATATTTCTCACTCATCCTTATTTCTTAATTACTTAAAACTTGTTGGGTGAACATAATTGGGTAGGAGCACCTGGGAGCGAACCAGAGTGTCCTATTTATCGTATTGGAAAACTACTTTGTTACAAATGTTAGGATAAAACTGTTGCTTTATGCAAATGAGCCTGAACTCCACTTGGCCAAATAAGCATGTAGTTGATAGATATGTTGTTAACCACTTTAGCCTACTTGCCATACATCCAATGTATTAACCATTCGTGGCTGCAACATTTCATGTTGCAGGTTATATCATATCTGAGTGATCATTCATAGGTCGCGAGACTCCACTCAACAATTGTTCGCCTGTGGCACATTTGGAGGATGGAGATCTACATTGTATTCGTTTTCTGCTGTGTACTTGAATAAATAATGTAAATTCTAGATCATATTCGTTGTATTTATGATGCACAGTTATATTTGGTATCATTTTGTACTCTGTGTGCCAGTGAACCGATACAGGGATTGACACTATACACATGAACTCAGCCTTATCAGGTGAGGGTGTTACAATTTTGAATTAGCCATTTGGTGGTTGCTTTACAGAAAATGGAAATTAGCTTTTTGGTGCAACGAAAAGGAAGAATTCCACCTGTAACATTGTTCGCCATCATATGATGCACATTCATGTACAATATGGACAAATTATCCCAAAGTATTCCTTGATTCTAGCCGTAATATTGGTCATTTGGCTCGAAACCCATGAAACCCCGAACATAATACCTCATTTTGTGAAGTTTTTTTTGAGACATAATCAATTAACCAAATTTGATATTTTTACTACCAACTATTCACATAATATGATACCATGCGAACGTTTCGCATTGTTTGGACCGTTTTCGAATTTCGTATGCCCGTTTTAAACTATTGTCAAACTTTCTCGAACGGTGGGCATGAAGATTCTTAGCTCGCGGCTGAGCCTCACCAAACTTGCATTCGATCTCTGTTGAAATAGCATATTGTGAACCTAAACATATTTTTATAAAAAACATGAGCATCAGATCATGTACCTGTAGTTTATATCTGACCTACTTCCTACCGATTCAGCATGACTTTGTCCTTTTCACCAGGGGTGGACGGAAAGGTTTGAGATCCCCATGTTAGGACATTGTCCATGTAAGGTGGTATAGTATTTTTTAAAAATGGGGTGGTAGCATTTTTAATTATCCGTTTGGTGGTTGCTTCACTCTTTGTTTGTTTTTGCATTTCTGGAGACCACCTCTTATTTATTTTTTAGTCCTTGGTGGCTTCCAAATTTGTTGACCTTTGAGTACATTGTTAAATGAATTTGGAGGAGTGTGGATTCAATGGTTGTGCACATTGTTTCCAAATGCAATTACTATAATTGGTGCATAATCTTTGGGGAGCTTCTATAATTCATTTAAGAGTGCACATTTTCCTTATTTCTCATATTTTGTGGTTTAAATTCTTATGGGTGAGAGAGGATTCCATATTTGTGTATACTGTATTCAAATACAAGTATTCTAAACTTTGCAAAAAGTTTGGGGAGCTTATCTATTTTCATTTAAACACTCTTTTTTTGTTTCCATTTGGTATCATTTGTTGGTTTTTCAATTGGTTCTTTTGGATATTTTTATTGCTCGCTTCATTTGTTGAAGCTTATTTATTTTTCTTTTATTTTTGCAATGTTTTGGTCCTAAATATAGTTTTACTTCCTCCTAATTACTCATCATTTGCCATTTTCATATGCACACCTTTGGAGGAGTTCTCACTATATTGGCCTTCTAGAAATTTTTACCCATTTTGGCAATCAATGCTAATGGGGGAGAAGTTTTGGAGGGTTTAAGGGAAGTTGGCATTTGCTTTGAGTGTGTTCTTAAGCATTTGCCTCTCATGCTCTTGCATATTTGTGGTTTCTTTGCATGCTGAATATATAGAGGAAACTCAACCAACGGTAATGGTTGGCAATCTATGTAATGAAATTCAAGTTCATCACACATGCATAGATTGTGGGGGAGTTTGCTCTATATATTGTGGTTGTACCAACATCGCATACTTTTGTAGTATTTGATGTTGGGGTAACCGCTTTCCTTGTTAAATTCCATATTAACCCTCTCAAATGGATTGTCATCAATTACCAAAATGGGGGAGATTGAAAGGGCATGTATGCCCCCCATGTGTGGTTTTGGTAATTAATGACAATCTCTATGGACTAATGTGTAAATTGAGTTTCACTTGTAGGTTTGTCCAATGGCATCGCTTGAGCCATGTGTTGGTATCAAGGTCTAAAGTTGAAGAAATGAAGAAGGATAAGAAGACATGTCCAAGGGCTTTGTGCCGATTGGAATCATGAAGAAAGAAGGAGCTTGTCCCGATGGATCAACACTCAAGAAGGAATGAAGAAGTGCAAGCTCAATATGCACCTTCTCGAGAAGATCTCATGCTTTGAGATTTCCATCCTCGGTGATCATGGAGTGATGAATATAATTCCAAAGAAGAGGTTTCCCCATGAAGTATGGGGGAGCAATTTGCAAGTCTTCATCAAGCAAGAGCGAGCAAGAGCAAACAAGAAAGGTGTTCCATCTTGAGAAGGTCAAGATGGTCTACATCAAGCTCAAGTGGAATTATCAAGGCAAAGGTATGTTCTTGATAGGGTTTCTC
Source organism: Avena sativa (assembly GCA_916181665.1). NCBI lineage: Eukaryota > Viridiplantae > Streptophyta > Magnoliopsida > Poales > Poaceae > Avena > Avena sativa. The sequence goes on from OV702285.1 coordinate 21,614,624, forward strand.
TTTTGACAGTATTGTGTTGTTAGTTGAGAGACCAGGTTTAGGATAGATAGTCGTTCTATCAAGGGGGGTTCTCAAGCGGGTGACTCGATCGCATCTTTCAGGAGAGCTCAAACCTTTGCATACATAGCATCATATTTATTGGTTTTTATTTGGATCTTTTCCATGAGAGGATCTAGGGCTTGTGGTTGTCATCATAACAAGATCTAGTTCATCAAATAAGGATTCCCCTTGCATATCTTATTGCGTTCTTGATCATGTGGGTTTTTCCAGCTCCACACCTTAGGAGATATCTCACATATATATACTTGATATTTTCTCTGTTGGTGGTATCCAATATTTCACCTTTTGTTGGATTCTCTTGGTTTTATCTTTCCAACAAAATTGGTTTAATCCCACTCAGAGATTTCAAGCTCAAATTCTTGTGTTTTGGGTTTTGGAGGTTTTACCGGTTTATCGCTTCTAGAGCGGTCGTACCTTTCTCAATTTGGTTTTATCCTTCCATGTTGGACTATGATGTTTCTTTTCACAATATTGTAGATCTTGTCTTTCTCTTCAAAACGAGCCAAAGAACATAAAAAACGGAGTCTGGAATCAAAAGTTATTGATGTTTTCGTGCAATGATGTCCAACGTTTTTGCTTGAGCGGAAGTTCCGGCCCAAAAGTTCTGGTGAAGTAATGTTTTATTCTATATATTGTGTTTATATTTACCGGTAGTTCCGGTGGTGCACCGTAAATTCGGTGGTGCACGAATCTGGCCCAAACGGGCAGATTTCTCTTGCCCTTTTTAAGGGCTCCCTCTTCCCTATTGTTTCCCCAACTTTTGAGGCCATTTTTTCCAGCTCTACCACTCTCTCTCCTCCATTGTTGACCTTAAAAGGCTTGCCCTCTCCCCTTATACCTCCCATGATTCTTGCATCTCTTTGAAGGATTTGAGAGAGGAGATCTAGATCTACAACCCCACTTAACCAAATCCATTCTTTGTGAAGGAATCCTTGGGATCTAGATCTTGGAGAGCTTTATGTTCTCCTCTTGTGTTCTTCCTCCCTTATTATACCAATAGATTTTGTAGCTTTGTTGTAATTTGTGAGTGAACGAATCGCCCTTGCATTTGTTGCATAGGTTTGAGTTCTCCATAGAGATTCGGCGAGTACAACCTTGAGGGCTTGTTACTCTTGGTTTCTTGGAACCCTAGACGGTTGTGGTTGGTGTGTTGACTTCCTGTGGCCTCCATTGTGGAGTGGCCTCAAACTTGTGGACTATTGTGGCTTTGTGGCCTTGTGTCCTTTTGTGGATTTGTTGTTGGGAGCCTCCAATTGAGTTGTGCAGATAGCCCTATCCTTGTACAGGTTTGGTGACCGCCCTCAGGTGTCCCTTAGTGGATCGTGAGTAGTCCTTTGTGGAGAGCTCACGGGAGAATAGGGTGAGCCTTTTGTGGCAGCGGTGAGTTGCGTGCCTTCACATCTTGTGGTGATGCCTTGTGTGGCGTTGGGTGAGCATCGAGCCACCACACCTCAAGGTGAGCCATTTGTGGCGTTCGAGGAGCATTGCGCCATCTCACCTCTCCAACGGAGACATAGCTTCTTTGGAAGTGAACTTCAGGATAAAAATCATTGTCTCTGCATCAATCGGTTATCTCTCAACCGAGCCCTTTACTTATGCATTTTACATTGTGATAGACTTCGTGCTTGAAGTATTATATCTTGATATTGCCTTGTTGCTTGTCTTGCTTAGCATAGGTTGTTGGTGCACTTAGGTGAACTTAGTGGTTTTAGGTTTTGTGCTGTATAAATTAAACGCTAGTTTTATTCCACATTTATTAGATCCTAAACCATAGTAATTTTTTAAAAGCCTATTCACCCCCTAGGCGATGTCCATTGCACTTTCAGAAGGAAAACAAGAAAACACTCTATCTCACACACCATGAAGCTTCCAATGCAAATAACTTCCACAACAAACCTTCTTCAAGGAAGCCTACTACACAAGCTACAAGATTGCCAACAAATGAGAATAATTCTATGGATCTCTACTGCGCCAAATTGGATGAATCCGTCAAGATGACCTCTCATGAAGTTGATGCCTTCAAGACATGGTGCCAAACCTTGGACAGGGGTTGTGGTAAAACCAAGGAGGTGAAGTATGATACCTCAGATGGTTATGAGAGTGAGAAAACCGAGCCTATTCCCATACTTTTGAGTGATGATATGGTACCAATCCCATGTGAGTTTGAGATCCACTTAGCCCACTTGAGTGAGAACAAAAGTGAGATGAGTGACTCCAGCATATGTGAGGCCATTTCAATTTCTAACAAATTACCCTCTATATCTAGTGTATTTTGTCATGATGTGCTTGGTACCTTAGAGCAAGAGACGTTAAACCTTGAGATGACGGTGCCTTCTATTGAGAAGGTGCACATGGTGGATGAAGATGATGCCATCCCCATATATGATGAAGAAGTCACCCTCATGAAGGCCAGTACTACCACAACACCCACTACATATGAGAGGTATGACCAAGGTAAACATACGGGTGTTGATGATTCCATGATCCCACTAGTGGACATGATGAATTGTGAGGATATGCATGTTATGGGCACTACTTGTGACATTTCATATGCTTCATTTTTATTCTAAGGTGATACTTTGCCTTTGCATAATGTTGACCATGTGGAATTATGTGAGTGCAATGATATTGCCACAAATATGCCATGGTACAAATCTTTATTTTATCCTACAATTTTTGCGACAAACTTGATGAACAATTTCTCTTTCCCTATGTTTTCCGACAACCATACTTGTACTTTGGAAATGCTTGATCATGCTTGTTCTTCATTTTTTTCCGTTGTAGCTCGCATTATATTGAACAATTGCTCTTTCACATGTTTTGCTTGCAATAATGATCATATGGTTCATAATGAGATTGCCCCCATAGATTTCTTAACTTTTGGTGATTTTGATACTTGTCATGATAAGCATGTTCCCCCATTTTTCTCACATAATCACCATGCTTTGTATAATATATTGCTTGATGCTAATGGTGATGTGCACAAGAGAAGACACATCATGATGGATGATATGTTCATGTACCATGCACATACGTTGTTTCTTTCATCTATGGTGTGTGTAGGTACCCGCATTCATATGTCAACCTCGATTAAGCACGAGTTGACAAAACAAGCTATAGAGAGCATCCCGCCACAAGACATAGCGGCATGTCTCCTTCCTTACAAGATGATGATGGAATATTGTCGAGGTCGACTCTTTTTCAGCAGGAGGGGGGAGATGATGTAGCCCAACATACAAGAATCACCATTGGTCCACATCATGCTACACCAACCATTCTTACAAAGGTGAATTCCTTACATATTTTGTCTTCATTTGGTCATCACTTGAATGGGAACCTACTTGAGACAAGTGCCTATTGTATGACTAGGCCCATGACCATGATTCCAAGAGGAGGAGACAAGGATTCCCCAGGAGCCAAGACCCCCAAGCATGAGGCCTGGAAGAGGAGAATGAAGAAGTAGCCGAAGCAACGCCGAAGTCTCCGGCCTGCGCCCCTGGAGTCTCCAGCATGCGCACCCCGGAGTCTATGCACCTGGTCTCCGGTCCAAACTCCGGCCCAACTCCCAGAAGCTACAGCGAGCACCCCGGAGTCTGCCGCAGAGACTACCCGAGAGTCTCTGGCCACCCCGGAGTCTCTAGCCTCCGCACCCTGGATTCTCCGGCCTGAGTGACACAGGCCCACGAGCCTGGCCCATGTAACACCCCATCTCACATAGAACCTATAATACCCATATCTAAGTGGATGACCAATAAATATGCCTCCACCTCCTCCTAAAAACCCTAGAACAAAGTAAAGCTAAGAAAGGATATAGATTTGCTCATCTCTCCCTACTCATGGAGAAGATCCCCATGTGGATGACACGACCTCCCTAAATTGGAGCTGTATAAGACCCTCTCCTAGGTCTTGATCTCTCCCATCTATGGATTCTAGTAGCATCTAGGTCTCTCCCTTGTTGGATTCTACTTGGAGCTATCTCTCCCTATGTGTGATTCTATCAAGAGCTAGCCAATCTCTCTCAAGGAATTCTACCTTTGGTCCCTCCCTTGTGATTCTATTGGTTTGGTGGTTCGGGCCAATGAGAGAAATCCGATTTGTGTGAGGTGTGCGTTTGTATCTTCCATTTCCCTCTCATGTTCATCATGTTTTTCGCTTCCCCTCCCAAATCGCCTCGAACCTATGAAGATTGGGCCATAATAGTAGCTTCATGCTATATCAAAACCTAATGAAAACCCATAGAACAACCTAAACAAATCTCTATATGGAATAGATCTATCAGACACCTCTGAGCCCGCCACCTCCTCACTCTCCTCGATCAGCATGGCTGCTGCACTAGTACCTTGGCGCCTAGCAAGATCTTACGCGGCCTCTTTAGCTATAACTAGCTTCTACACATTCCTAACACGTGCTTATGCAAGCACTGCTTGTGCCAATTCGTCCGCTCGAAACAAATGAAGAAGTTTAGTGAACAAAATCGTGGTCCAAAGCCAAGCCTGAATTAGAAGCTATAGACAGAAGCTGCGAATTAGGAAGATAAGAAACACAACAAACTCAGAGTGGGGAGGGAAGGCGAGGGGCTCACATGACTTATTATTTTCAGTAGTGACCCTCACCGCCATGTGGAAAATAGATTCTGCATCATTGTCCTTGTTCCTCGCGCTCCGACGAACTGTAGAAGAAGGGGTTGATTGCAGAGTCTTTGTAGTGGCCATGCTCACATTGGAGTTCTTGGAGGATGAAGGTGTCCTTGATAGTGTTTCCATCACCGCAAGCCTCACATATATTTTACCCTTGGCGATGTGAAACATGTCCTTGGCCTCCGTGGATAGATCCAGTTGTGTTTTAGTTGGGAATGCATAGTTAGCTTTCATCTTCTTGCCCATTTCAAACTATGGTCAAAACTATGGGCACGGAGATTCTTAGTTCGGGGCTGATCCTTGCTAAATTTGTAGTGGATCTCTGATAAAATAGCATATTATGAACCTAAAACTTATTTTTCCAAAATATCATGAGCATCAAATCATGTACATGTGTAGTTCAAATCTGAACCACTTCCTACCGATTTGGCAAAAATTTGTCTTTTTCATGAAGTGTGGAAGAAAAGGTTAAGATATACCGGTCGGGACATTGTTCATTCAAGGTGGCCTAATATTTTTGAAAAATGGGGTGGTATCATTTTGAAACTTTCATTTGATAGTTGCTTCACAAAACACCTTGTCTTTTACATTCGAAAAATAGAGAATGTGTTATACGAAAGTATCTGTAATGTTATTATATTTTATTGAACAAAAATATGTGATATTTGAGTTTATACAGATAGATCTTATTTTTCTACAAATTTTGATATATTATATGTATTTTTCTAAATTAGAATAATTTAATTATGATTTTTCTAGGATTAATGTGGCAAAAATGAAAAAATAGCTACACCGGTGTGAAACTAGGCCGACGGAAAAGACATCAGCGTAGACTTGACATCGTCGTATCGCCATCACATCCAATCCCTCTGTCGACGGTCTGGTATACACCGACGGCTGCCGTCGGCCTATCCCGCCCTAGGCAGATGGCAGGTTTGCGCGGCTCGGGCCTATGCCGACGGCGCCGACAGCGCCGTTGTCAGCTTAGACTTTAGCCGTCGGAGCCTTCCTCTTTTCCCCGTAGTGTAGATACCAATGCGCGTGATGTTCTATAAGGTATAACAAATGAAACTCCCTACGGTAATTACGACGCTATCATTTTCTATCCGACCGAAATTGAATGTCTATGGCTTTAGTTAGCATTCAGAGTCTTTACGAAGTAAGCCGGATATGCGTTCCCGGTACCACACCTCCGTGTTTATCAAGCAAAGTTTCTGCTAGACTTCAGTAGCCATATCCACAAACGTCTACTCAACCTCTCGAGACATACTTTATTTCTCTACATGTTGCCACATGCAGTAACAGAGATTGGGGTAGCTGAACGGTTTACAATAATGTGCGCGCGCGGTGCAAGGTAGCCTGGCACATACAGCTTGGTGCACATGGATATCTGTTGGGTTCAACCCAACTGTACATATATAAACATAAAATGGAGATATATGCGATAGATCTTCTGCTCTTTCTTTAGGCTATATTATATATTTTTAGTAGCTACTCCCTCCGTTTGGGTATATATAAGCCCCCCTCAATCTTTTAGCCCAACTTTGACCAACTTGTTTTAAATATGAATCCAATAGTATGTATTTTATGATATATAACTTATGTTTTGTTTGTTAAACTTTTGGTCGAAGTTAAACTCAAAAACCAAGGGAGACTTAAATAACCAAACGGAGGGAGTAGTTGTACGAAAATATAAGCTGTGTCATCATATGTATGAAACTATGAATAATTCGGTTCACCAATGGGATATGTCTATAAGCTATCAAATTGTGGTTGTTAAATTATAAAACCAGTGTGCCGTGAACGTGCAGTGCAGTTAAATGTAGCTAGTAGCTAAGGTATATGACTCATGATGGTTTTCTCGGGCAAACATGGAAGCTAGCCACGAAGCGGTTGGGAACACTGATTAGAGTTCATGTACATGAATAAGTCAGTTTTACAAAGGGATACTTGTTGTCAGGCAAAATACGTACTGAAGTGCAACATATTGTAGGTTGTGGCTGTCCAGGTCAGAACATAAGTTATTGTTCCTATCTGTGTAGAACTGCTCTTACAGTTGTTCGAGATTCACTACTTCTGTTATGGAATTTCTATAATCAAAAGTTTACACCATTAAAAAGTTCGCAATAGGACTCTGTAACTGTTGGGTTGTCGATCATGTGCATTAGCTTGGACAAACATTCAGCATAAGTACGTATAGTAAGAGAAACATGAGTGATTTGACTTGAGCATGCAAGTAGATGTGAAATGCCTGGCTGGAATTCCAGACATCATGGACAAGTTGAGACCAAGATTAGACGGCGGCAGCACACCATGTTAATTTAACAGGAGTTGAGGAAGAGTGCTTTCGACGGAACAACTCATATCTCGGTTAATGATCGACGCCACCAAGGAAACACTAAAAAAATATATGATAAATGTGATGAAATGAAGCAAATAGTGGAAAAATGTCTCAAGAAACTTTACAGGGAATAAAACATGTCAGAAAAGTACAGGTAAAGTGTATCAAAATGGAATCTCCAGAAAATAACATAGGCGGCTCGCTCCTATCTCGAGTCCCCGAAAGTACGAATGATGGTCTTTTCCATTTTTGTATGTAACGGGCGATCAAAGTGAAGCAATCGGACACGATTATCAGGCACAATTAGCCTAGATAGACGACTCAGCATAAGTAACAGAAATTTGAGAGATTGACTTTTGAGCTTACAAGTTGATGATAATTGAGAAATGCCTGGCTGGAATTCTAGACAGCTTGGACACTCTGAGCTGACCACTCTTAATTTGATCGTAGTTGAAGAAAGAAAGTAACAAGTAGAGTAGTGGATCATATCTTAGTTACCAGTTATTAGCTGCACGGATCACAAGGAGATAAAGAATCCATTTGCTCACCTTAATAAAATTTCGTAGGGCTCCTCTCCTGCTGACTCGTTTTTTTTAAGAATCCTAGTGCTCACCTTAGCTTGGATAGAGGATTCAGCTTAAGTAGGAGAAACATGCAAGATTGACTTTTGAACATGCAAGTTGATGAGAATTCAAGACAGCTTGGACATGCTGAGAACAACCTTTGGCGGCGGCACCACACGGCCCTTAGTTTGATCGAGGTTAAACAAACAAACAAACAAACAAATAAACAAACAAATAACTAGCTAGAGTAGTGGATCATATCTTAGTTCCAGACAGCTTGGACATGCTGAGACCAAGCTTTGGCGGCGCGGGGCAGGTCACGGCCCTTAATTTGATCGGAATTGAAGAAAGAAAGAAAGAAAGAAAGAAACAACTAGCTAGGGTAGTGGATCATATCTTAGTTACTAGTTATTAGCTGCACCGATCACAAGGGAGATAAAGAATCCATTTGCTCACCTTATTCAGCCGTATAAATACATCCCTTGTTCACCACAACTATATCATCCACATCTTCGAAGCATTAAGTTCATTAGGCCCTAGTTCTTTGCAAGAAGTAGTAAGGTTTAGCTTTGTCGCGACGAGTTGGAGCTGAGAAGATGTTCATCATGGAGAAGAAGGCGTCTCTCCTCGTGCTCGTGGCCTTGGCCATCGCTGTCGTCCTACCTGCGCAAGTGCAGTCGGCGCGGGCGGTGCCCGCCATCACCTACAGATGTTGAAGGGTAGAAGGAGAGAGAGATGTTAGAGTATAAGACTAGGTTACTTGTCTTATACTCCAAGTAACCTACTTGGAGTACAAGACAAGTAACTTAGTCTATCCCTAACAGATACGTATACTCTAACATCCCCCGCAGTCGTAGCGGTAGCATCGTGAACAACTGAAACGTTGCGAACGGTCAGACTGGAGAGCCTAAGTAGACCAGTGCGCGGACATCCCCCCGCAGTGGTAGCGGGAACGTCATGGACGGTGTCACGTCGCAGAAGCTTGGACCGTAGAGGATGCTGGTGAGGAGCTCAGGCGAGGTGGTAGCCCTTGTGCCGGTGTCGAGTGAGCCGAGAGCGGTGGGTGCTGCAACCTTGGTCGAGGTAGCCGCGCAAGGGGTCGCCGTGGTCGATGTCGTGGTCGGGGTTGCCGGTGTCGAGGTAGCCGCATATTAAGCCGCGTGCGTACAGCGCAACCAGGAGAAGGACGGAGACGCGTCAGGGCAGTCGTCGAAGAGAGCGATGCCGAAGCCGATGCAGTCCGAGCCGTCGAGGACGAGGTGTGGCCATGGCTTTGCCAAAACCAGGCGCATGTCGGGGACGAAGGCATACTCCTGGTTTTGCCAGAACCGAGTATGCGAAGAACGGGACCAGTAGAAGGCGGCGAACCAGCGACGACCAGGAGTGGTCAGACTGGATGCCTAGACGAAGGGGTGGCGGTGGGAGATGCTGCGGCGGCGGCGGCCAAGAGGCGGCCAAGAGGCGGCGGCGGCAGAGGGTAGGAGCGGCGGCGGCGGTGCTCGAAGTAGGCGAAGAAGAACCCGGCGACGAAGACCATGCGCGGACGGCGGCGACCCGCGCCGAGGGAGGGGGCGCGGTGGAAGCCTGCAACGTCCTTGCGGGGTGACGGCGATGACCGCGTGCAGCGGCGTGAGAACCACCAGCGACGGACACGCCTGAGAAGGCGCGTTGGTAGCCGGCGGCGGGGACCAAAGGCGGCGACGCTACGGCCCGAAGGGGCGACGCAGCGGCAGCCCGATGCTCGATCGGTGGTAGGCGCGTGCTCGGGGACGTACTCGGCGGAGACGAGCGCCAGATCGGTTGATCAGACCGACGGCGGAGCTGTACGCGCCAAGTCCGTGACGACGGCAGATCGGAATCCACGGCGTCGTTGTCGGTGCAATCCCGGGCGATGACGGCGAAGACAATCCGAAGGGGGTCGGCCGCGGCAGCCTCCCAGGAAGCCGCAGCAGCCGGCCGCGGTGCGCGGCAGCCTGTCATGAGACCGCGACGGCCTACCGAGGAAGGCACAGCGGCGCAGGTGACAGGCGCACGGAGGCGGTGTAGATCGTCGATGCCGATGGTCGGAGTAGAGGCGCGATGATGACGACGGCGATGGGCGACTCAATCCGATCTAAGATCGGTAAACCAAAAAAGAAAACCGATCAAGAGATCGGAAAAAAAGACTTGCAGGGCAGCCGATCACGGATCAGCGGACGAACCCTGCGTACGGGTTGCGCGGCCCCCGGCGGAGATCATGGAGATCGACCTCCCCGGGGGCGGCGCGGCGCGGAAGCGGAGGCGGCGGCTAGGTCAAGGACCGTGCCGCTCTGATACCATGTTGAAGGGTAGAGGGAGAGAGAGATTGCGAAATATGTTGGTTGTATTATTGAGCCTCTCGGGCGAGTATATATAGACGTACAGGGACCAACTTGGAGTACAAGACAAGTAACCTACTTGGAGTACAAGACAAGTAACCTAGTCTATCCCTAACAGATACGTATACTCTAACAACAGAGATACAACCTTCCAGAAAGATTTGAGGGCACTGGTGGCGAGTTGGTTGACGACCAACCCGGGCTTCGGTCCCAGCCTCATCCGACTCGCCTTCCATGACTGCTTTGTTAATGTAAGGATGTAATTAGTTAACCATGTTTGTTTTGCAATTGCCGTGATTTTAGACAAGCATTTTGGTTTTCATACCTGATTTTGCATAAGCAATCAACCGGAGTACTAAATTCTTGCCTTGCTAATGTGATCAGGGTTGCGATGCATCGGTGCTGCTGCTTAGTACACCCATCAACGGCTCCGACGGCAAAACGGAGAGGGCGGCAGGCAGCAACACTGGCCTCCGCGGCTTTCCGGTCATCCAGGATATCAGGGACAAGTTCGGCGACCTAGGCGTCACCTGCGCCGACGCCGTCGTCTACGCAGCGCATGAGGCGATCAACATTCTAAGCAACAGCGCCATCGCCTACGACAACCTCCTCACCGGGCCAGACCGCCCGGACAACATAAAGATCGTCCTCGGATGACCCTGGCAGATTCCTCCCGGGGCCCAGGTTCAGCTTCGCACAGCTCGCCGCAGCCTTCAAGGTCCAGAAGTTCATCGCACAGGAAATCGTCGCCCTCTCCGGCGCGCACGCCGTCGGCGTCGCCCAAGCCACGTCCTTCAACCCGCCCGCCTCCGGCCAAATGGACCCCAACTACCAGGCTGCCCTCGCAGGTGAAGTGGCCGCGAACGCGATGGCCGTCAGGAACAACATCCGCGACATGTCAAACAAAACCATAGCAGACTCCCTATACAAACCCAACAATGTGGACATGTTGGCGGTGGGCGTCCTGGACAACAGCTTCTACAACGCCGTCCTTCAGAAAATGGTGCTCTTCGGGTCCGACGCGGCGCTCAAGAACCCCAGCGTGGTGGCAAATGTGATGCAGTACATGAATAATGCCACGAAGTGGAACGAGGACTTCGGCTTCGCCATGGCCAAGCTAAGCAAGCTCGCCGCCCCCAAGGGCGCCGCTTCCGCGTCCAGGCGGGACTGCAGCGCTATAAACTAGATGTTCTACAACTACATCCACGCACACAGCAAGATATAAATGAGGCAAGATGACATCGTCTTAATTAATTATTTGTTTAACTTTTGTAAGTACGTTGTTAAATTTACTCTACGGCTCACGAAAATAGGTGGCTATGGGAAATGAAAGTGTATTCTTTGTGAAGGGGGATAGGAGCCGTGTCTTGTGTGTCGCACGCTGCCACCCAAACATATGGAAGTCTAGTCTTTATAGAGGTATGCTCTGGGTGGCGTTTGCGGCTTTGGCTTGGACCCTTTGAAATATTAGAAATAAACCTTATTGAGGGTAAATTCATTTCTTCTGCCACGGATGGCTTATATAAGTGTGTCATTTATTTGCAGCAATGAGTGATTCTTTTCCGAACGACGGAAAAGGACACGTTCTCTTCCCTCATTGACGCCATCAAGCACACAAGATTGCGGAGCTTCGAGGGGCCTTGAAGTGAGCAGTAGGTGGACTCGCTTCGAGGGGCCTTGGCGGTGCATCCCCTGTGCCCTTTCTCTCATGATGGTTGCTGCTTTGTTTAGTGTGCTCTTCTTGCATTTCGTCTTCTCTTGTTAGTAGCTCTGCGGTGGTTGCGGTGTGACGTTTTCTTGGTTGGCCGGTGTTGGCCCCTGTTTGTGTGTGTGGTGACTTGAACTGTAGTTGGATGTCTTGTGTTATCACTAGTGCACACACTGGCCTCTAACACCGGTTCGGACCAGCCTCTAACAGCGGTTATAGAACCGCTGTTGGGGGTTCACGAACCGGTGTTAAATGTTCTCTGCCGCGGCAGGAAAAAGGCATAAATCTCTGCCGCGGCAGGAAAACGACATAAATCTCTCCCGCGGCAGAGTTCTGCCGCCACCCCGTTCTGGGCGTATTTCTGCGGCGCGACGGGGATGGGGAGGGGGGAGGGGGAATCGATCGGGAGAGGTGTACATATACATCGCTGGTACATACAAGTACATAAATAATTAAGCAACTATTATTATACACAAACATCGTTATTGTGGTATTCTCCGTACACGTTGAAGCATCAAGTACAAGACAAACACGTTCAAGCATATATACAATATAACATCTCCGTACACGTTCATTTTGGTGGATATCTAAAGAGTTCTCCGCCAGGCGTGACGTCCTCATCAAGTATGAACCCCGCCAATTCCTTTTGAAAGGATCGTATGCGGTCAAATGGTAGAAGTTGGTCCCGCATCCGTTTGATCTAAATATATATGAAAAATGGAGTCAATATATATAAGAATAAAACTCAACACAATTGATGGTAATAAAACAATGTTGTGTACTTTGTTTACTTACTCTAAGTTGTTCTAGTGCGTCTTAGCCCATCGCACATATCGTGTTGCGAATGAACTCGCAAACAAAGTATCCACATAAGTTATTGTCGGGTCCCTGATGCGCGCACTTTATGAGAATAGAGAGTTCAATCAAAATAATAATCAATAAAGCATGATATAATGGAATTGGAAGCAGAATCAAAGAGATACGCAGACCTAGCTAGCTAGTATTACTTACATTTTGGTCTATAAATTTTAGTTCTTCTGACCATTCACCCACGGCCCTGCCCGTGAACCTTTTCCATACCCTGTCCGGCAAATAAAATGGATAAAGGAGTAAATAATTACTTGTTGTCACGAAAGTTGCTGATCTAGTGCGATAATATGATTGAAATTACCTCTGGAGCATCTCTTTAAAATCTGCCCATAGCTCTTGGTCTTTTCGTAACGAGTCCATGACAAGGACTTTTCCTGAGTCAACTTGAATGACTAGAAGAATAAAGTGGAACCTACACAAGCATAACTCATCATCAGTTACACGTAACATCAAGTAAGCCGAAACAGAATGTGTACAAAAGAGGGTAACAATACTCACGATAAGTTGTAAGGTAATATTATTTCCCTTTTGGTTTGTTGTCTCAGTAAAGACCTTAGCAAGAAATCTTCTGTTTTCCCGGGTCTGTGTTTTACCACTTCTTCATGAACTCTATTTGGGTCAACGAACCCAATGTCAAAAGGGTCTCCTTTCATGCATTCCATAACCTTTTTCCTGCATAATAGTATATACATATATGGTGAGCATATATATACATGCAATTAATGAATTGAATAAGATGAGATAGAAATTACAGAAATAGTACTTACACACAATAAAGGTTGATGGCAGCTTTGTCGAGTTCCTTCTGATTGAATAGAAAATGCAAGCCTTGAAAGTTGAAGGCGATCTCGTCATCTCCGCACAAGAAAATCTCATCTCTTATATGCATCGTGATCCATTCTTCCTTTCTCGTCTAGCAGAAATCAAGGTACCACTTGTGCAATCTTCACATCTTTGTTGGTAGATTCTTGAACTCCTCTTTCTTGACGAGATTCTTCCCATACTTCCATGGCTGTATGGGTTGACATCGCCTTTGGGCAAGTTGTCTCCCATGATGTTCAAGTATGCAATGTAAGTCATCCCCATATCATTGGCCTTTCTTTGTAGCTCTGCCTCGTAATCATTTACAGGAGGAGCTATCCGTGTGTCGAACACTTGGAGAGGGCGCATGATTGGTTTTCCTTCTCTCCGAGCATGGGAACTGTTTTCTAGGGTGCCGCACGACTACTACTTTCAGACTCCCTCCGCCTTGCATCACCCTTCATAATCTAGCGCTCGTAGTCCGGCACAAGTGGGGTTTTAGGTTTCAAAAGATTATTGTAAAACTTCTCCACCACCGCCGAATCTAGTTTCTCCTTTGGCTCAGCCCGTCTAGGTGCAAAGAATTTCTTGACCTCTTCTTCCGAGATCCTATTGGTCTCCTCGTCGCTGCGATTCCACGGTAATACCGGCAATGGCTTGGCGGAAGGCTGCGGGACGTAGTTTCTTGAACTCTTTGCGTACGGTTTCCTGTGGATTTCTTCGTGGCAGTGCTAGTGATGCTCTTCGTGGAAGTGATCTTCCGCTTACGCTAAGGAGATGGCTGAAGCGCCGGAGATGGATGACGCGCAGGAGATGGCTGGCGCACCGAAGATGGCTGACGCGTAGGAGATGGCTAGCGTGCCGGAGATGGCTGCCGCGTAGGAGATGGCTGAAGCGCCAGAGACGACAGGGGAGTATTCTGATGACTTGGAGACGGCTGAGGCGGCTCAGACTGCTGACGCTGCGGAGACGGCGGGGGTGCTAGTGGCCTCCAATTTGGAAGAACGATGTGTTCCTTCTTTCAAAGAATGGTTATTTTCACTAGAAATTTTAGTTGAGTTTCCCCTTCACCTGTAGCATGGTCAAGATGTGCTTCCTCATATTCCTTCACAACCTCATCCACCCCGACAATAGCATAGCCATCTGGAATCGGTCGGCAGTGGTAAGTTCCACCAGCTACAGGAGGTAAGGCATAGCCGACCACCACCTTAATGGATAAGCCCATTAATCTCACATGCAGCTCAGCGTGTTCGCTCTCCGTGATCTCATCCATGGGGTATCGAGGAACCGCCATTTTAAGCGTGGGCTGCACGTTCTCCGTGGAAGCTACACTGCTTTTCCGCGCAGAGTCTGGGCCGCCGGCAGCTTCCAATGCAGGATCTTCGTGCCGCTGAGATGGGCCAGTAGCTTGCTGGATTTTTTGTGCATTCACTTGCGCCTGCAGCGCCACAAGTGCATGTTCTATCTGTGTCATCCGTCTATACGCTCTTTTTCTTTTCTGCCGCGCCATCTGTAAGAGTCGCCCCATTCGGCAAACCCATCCTCCACGTCATACCTCCTGTGCCTCGTGCAAGTCCAGGGTGTTCCTTTTTACCGATGGTGCGTGTCAGCTGGTCATTCTCTCTCTCGGGATGGAAGGTCCTGGCGGCTGTTTCCTCGTATGCCGTGATGAGTTCAGTGACGGGTTTGGCAAGGAGGGTTGGGAAGATACACACTCCCTTTTCTGGGTCCAACCTTGCCCCGATTCCGTAGAACCAAGTCTTTGCACGTAGGTCCCACCCACGTGTCTGGGGTATGATCCCTCTATCGCGCAGGGCCTTCTCAGCTTCCTCCTACTTAGGCCTCTGAGATATGTAGCCACCTGACCCCGTCCTCTGGTGATATTACTTCTTCTGGGCATTTAGCGTATTGGTTTCTAACCTCTTTGTAGCTATATCACCTTCCTTGTATGCCACAAATTCGGGCCAGTGAGGTCTTATCTTCGCATAATATGCGTCTTCGAAATTTGGAGTCTCGCGAGCTTTGACAAATTTGTTCAATTTAAAACCTCATCCGACTCGCCTTCCATGACTGCTTTGTTAATGTAAGGATGTAATTAGTTAACCATGTTTGTTTTGCAATTGCCGTGATTTTAGACAAGCATTTTGGTTTTCATACCTGATTTTGCATAAGCAATCAACCGGAGTGCTAAATTCTTGCCTTGCTAATGTGATCAGGGTTGCGATGCATCGGTGCTGCTGCTTAGTACACCCATCAACGGCTCCGACGGCAAAACGGAGAGGGCGGCAGGCAGCAACACTGGCCTCCGCGGCTTTCCGGTCATCCAGGATATCAGGGACAAGTTCGGCGACCTAGGCGTCACCTGCGCCGACGCCGTCGTCTACGCAGCGCATGAGGCGATCAACATTCTAAGCAACAGCGCCATCGCCTATGACAACCTCCTCACCGGGCCAGGCCGCCCGGACAACATAAAGATCGTCCTCGGATGACCCTGGCAGATTCCTCCCGGGGCCCAGGTTCAGCTTCGCACAGCTCGCCGCAGCCTTCAAGGTCCAGAAGTTCATCGCACAGGAAATCGTCGCCCTCTCCGGCGCGCACGCCGTCGGCGTCGCCCAAGCCACGTCCTTCAACCCGCCCGCCTCCGGCCAAATGGACCCCAACTACCAGGCTGCCCTCGCAGGTGAAGTGGCCGCGAGCGCGATGGCCGTCAGGAACAACATCCGCGACATGTCAAACAAAACCATAGCAGACTCCCTATACAAACCCAACAATGTGGACATGTTGGCGGTGGGCGTCCTGGACAACAGCTTCTACAACGCCGTCCTTCAGAAAATGGTGCTCTTCGGGTCCGACGCGGCGCTCAAGGACCCCAGCGTGGTGGCAAATGTGATGCAGTACATGAATAATGCCACGAAGTGGAACGAGGACTTCGGCTTCGCCATGGCCAAGCTAAGCAAGCTCGCCGCCCCCAAGGGCGCCGCTTCCGCGTCCAGGCGGGACTGCAGCGCTATAAACTAGATGTTCTACAACTACATCCACGCACACAGCAAGATATAAATGAGGCAAGATGACATCGTCTTAATTAATTATTTGTTTAACTTTTGTAAGTACGTTGTTCAATTTACTCTACGGCTCACGAAAATAGGTGGCTATGGGAAATGAAAGTGTATTCTTTGTGAAGGGGGATAGGAGCCGTGTCTTGTGTGTCGCACGCTGCCACCCAAACATATGGAAGTCTAGTCTTTATAGAGGTATGCTCTGGGTGGCGTTTGCGGCTTTGGCTTGGACCCTTTGAAATATTAGAAATAAACCTTATTGAGGGTAAATTCATTTCTTCTGCCACGGATGGCTTATATAAGTGTGTCATTTATTTGCAGCAATGAGTGATTCTTTTCCGAACGACGGAAAAGGACACGTTCTCTTCCCTCATTGACGCCATCAAGCACACAAGATTGCGGAGCTTCGAGGGGCCTTGAAGTGAGCAGTAGGTGGACTCGCTTCGAGGGGCCTTGGCGGTGCATCCCCTGTGCCCTTTCTCTCATGATGGTTGCTGCTTTGTTTAGTGTGCTCTTCTTGCATTTCGTCTTCTCTTGTTAGTAGCTCTGCGGTGGTTGCGGTGTGACGTTTTCTTGGTTGGCCGGTGTTGGCCCCTGTTTGTGTGTGTGGTGACTTGAACTGTAGTTGGATGTCTTGTGTTATCACTAGTGCACACACTGGCCTCTAACACCGGTTCGGACCAGCCTCTAACAGCGGTTATAGAACCGCTGTTGGGGGTTCACGAACCGGTGTTAAATGTTCTCTGCCGCGGCAGGAAAAATGCATAAATCTCTGCCGCGGCAGGAAAACGACATAAATCTCTCCCGCGGCAGAGTTCTGCCGCCACCCTGTTCTGGGCGTATTTCTGCGGCGCGACGGGGATGGGGAGGGGGGAGGGGGAATCGATCGGGAGAGGTGTACATATACATCGTTGGTACATACGAGTACATAAATAATTAAGCAACTATTATTATACACAAACATCGTTATTGTGGTATTCTCCGTACACGTTGAAGCATCAAGTACAAGACAAACACGTTCAAGCATATATACAATATAACATCTCCGTACACGTTCATTTTGGTGGATATCTAAAGAGTTCTCCGCCAGGCGTGACGTCCTCATCAAGTATGAACCCCGCCAATTCCTTTTGAATGGATCGTATGCGGTCAAATGGTAGAAGTTGGTCCCGCATCCGTTTGATCTAAATATATATGAAAAATGGAGTCAATATATATAAGAATAAAACTCAACACAATTGATGGTAATAAAACAATGTTGTGTACTTTGTTTACTTATTCTAAGTTGTTCTAGTGCGTCTTAGCCCATCGCACATATCGTGTTGCGAATGAACACGCAAACAAAGTATCCACATAAGTTATTGTCGGGTTCTTGATGCGCGCACTTTACGAGAATAGAGAGTTCAATCAAAATAATAATCAATAAAGCATGATATAATGGAATTGGAAGCAGAATCAAAGAGATACGCAGACCTAGCTAGCTAGTATTACTTACATTTTGGTCTATAAATTTTAGTTCTTCTGACCATTCACCCACGGCCCTGCTCGTGAACCTTTTCCAAACCCTGTCCGGCAAATAAAATGGATAAAGGAGTAAATAATTACTTGTTGTCACGAAAGTTGCTGATCTAGTGCGATAATATGATTGAAATTACCTCTGGAGCATCTCTTTAAAGTCTGCCCATGGCTCTTGGTCTTTTCGTAACGAGTCCATGACAAGGACTTTTCCTGAGTCAACTTGAATGACTAGAAGAATAAAGTGGAACCTACGCAAGCATAACTCATCATCAGTTACACTTAACATCGAGTAAGCCGAAACAGAATGTGTACAAAAGAGGGTAACAATACTCACGATAAGTTGTAAGGTAATATTATTTCCCTTTTGGTTTGTTGTCTCAGTAAAGACCTTAGCAAGAAATCTTCTGTTTGCCCGGGTATGTGTTTTACCACTTCTTCATGAACTCTATTTAGGTCAACGAACCCAATGTCAAAAGGGCCTCCTTTCATGCATTCCATAACCTTTTTCCTGCATAATAGTATATACATATATGGTGAGCATATATATACATGCAATTAATGAATTGAATAAGATGAGATAGAAATTACAGAAATAGTACTTACACACAATAAAGGTTGATGGCAGCTTTGTCGAGTTCCTTCTGATTGAATAGAAAATGCAAGCCTTGAAAGTTGAAGGCGATCTCGTCGTCTCCGCACAAGAAAATCTCATCTCTTATATGCGTCGTGATCCATTCTTCCTTTCTCGTCTAGCAGAAATCAAGGTACCACTTGTGCATCTTCGCATCTTTGTTGGTAGATTCTTGAACTCCTCTTTCTTGACGAGATTCTTCCCATACTTCCATGGCTGTATGGGGTTGACATCGCCTTTGGGCAAGTTGTCTCCCATGATGTTCAAGTATGCAATGTAAGTCATCCCCATATCATTGGCCTTTCTTTGTAGCTCTGCCTCGTAATCATTTACAGGAGGAGCTATCCTGTGTCGAACACTTGGAGAGGGCGCATGATTGGTTTTCCTTCTCTCCGAGCATGGGAACTGTTTTCTAGGGTGCCGCACAACTGCTACTTTCAGACTCCCTCCGCCTTGCATCACCCTTCATAATCTAGCGCTCGTAGTCCGGCACAAGTGGGGTTTTAGGTTTCAAAAGATTATTATAAAACTTCTCCACCACCGCCGAATCTAGTTTCTCCTTTGGCTCAGCCCGTCTAGGTGCAAAGAATTTCTTGACCTCTTCTTCCGAGATCCTATTGGTCTCCTCGTCGCTGCGATTCCACGGTAATACCGGCAATGGCTTGGCGGAAGGCTGCGGGACGTAGTTTCTTGAACTCTTTGGCGTACGGTTCCCTGTGGATTTCTTCGTGGCAGTGCTACTGATGCTCTTCGTGGAAGTGATCTTCCGCTTACGCTAAGGAGATGGCTGAAGCGCCGGAGATGGATGACGCGCAGGAGATGGCTGGCGCACCGAAGATGGCTGACGCGTAGGAGATGGCTAGCGTGCCGGAGATGGCTGCCGCGTAGGAGATGGCTGAAGCGCCAGAGACGACAGGGGAGTATTCTGATGACTTGGAGACGGCTGAGGCGGCTCAGACTGCTGACGCTGCGGAGACGGCGGGGGTGCTAGTGGCCTCCAATTTGGAAGAACGATGTGTTCTTTCTTTCAAAGAATGGTTATTTTCACTACAAATTTTAGTTGAGTTTCCCCTTCACCTGTAGCATGGTCAAGATGTGCTTCCTCATATTCCTTCACAACCTCATCCACCCCGACAATAGCATAGTCATCTGGAATCGGTCGGCAGTGGTAAGTTCCACCAGCTACAGGAGGTAAGGCATAGCCGACCACCACCTTAATGGATAAGCCCATTAATCTCACATGCAGCTCAGCGTGTTCGCTCTCCGTGATCTCATCCATGGGGTATCGAGGAACCGCCATTTCAAGCGTGGGCTGCACATTCTCCGTGGAAGCTACACTGCTTTTCCGCGCAGAGTCTGGGCCGCCGGCAGCTTCCAATGCAGGATCTTCGTGCCGCTGAGATGGGCCAGTAGCTTGCTGGATTTTTTGTGCATTCACTTGCGCCTGCAGCGCCACAAGTGCATGTTCTATCTGTGTCATCCGTCTATACGCTCTTTTTCTTTTCTACCGCGCCATCTGTAAGAGTCGCCCCATTCGGCAAACCCATCCTCCACGTCATACCCCCTGTGCCTCGTGCAAGTCCAGGGTGTTCTTTTTTACCGATGGTGCGTGTCAGCTGGTCATTCTCTCTCTCGATGGAAGGTCCTGGCGGCTGTTTCCTCGTATGCCGTGATGAGTTCAGTGACGGGTTTGGCAAGGAGGGTTGGGAAGATACACACTCCCTTTTCTGGGTCCAACCTTGCCCCGATTCCGTAGAACTAAGTCTTTGCACGTAGGTCCCACCCATGTGTCTGGGGTGTGATCCCTCTATCGCGCAGGGCCTTCTCAGCTTCCTCCTACTTAGGCCTCTGAGATATGTAGCCACCTGACCCCGTCCTCTGGTGATATTACTTCTTCTGGGCATTTAGCGTATTGGTTTCTAACCTCTTTGTAGCTATAGAACCTTCCTTGTATGCCACAAATCGGGCCAGTGAGGTCTTATCTTCGCATAATATGCGTCTTCGAAATTTGGAGTCTCGCGAGTTTTGACAAATTTGTTCAATTTTGTCTTCCAGTTGCGGAAAGCGTCAGCCATCTTCTTTAGAGTCCACTCTTTGACCTTTTACTTTATAACCGGTTATTTTCATCCTCCTCTGGCGGAAGGGTGAAATTTACTAACAGCGAATTCCAAAGCGTTTCTTTGGATCTTTCATCGACAAAGGTACCGTCACCCTTCTTTGGCTTATTCCAATATTTAATTATGATTGGGATTTGGTCCCTAACAAGAACTCCAGCCTAACGTATAAATTTGTCTGCGGCCTTCTTGGGCTCCATCGGCCTGCCATCAACACGGACTGCTTCTATCGTGAACTTTGCACGATCTCTCGCTTGCTCTTTTTCGTAGAAGAAGATTATTGCTGGCTGGTCGATCCGGAAGGCTAAAAGAAGAAAGAAGCGTTAATTAATACATGTATATATATATACTAATAAATCAGTGCAATTTAGCAGAGGCTTAATCCATGCATATACCTCGACGGACTTTGTAATCACTAAAGTACGTTCACCGGAGTCGTCATCTTCTCCATGACTACTTGAGCTGTCATCATGTTCCTCCAAGTTCAGATATTGTGAGGTGTCCTCGTGGATCATGTTCTCCATTATTTCTTCCTCTTCAAGGTTTCTACTGAGTGGATCCATAGTTTCTAAAACAATAATATTATCTAGAGTAAGAGAGTAAACATTCAAGTGGACTTGGATTCATACACAAATATACATATTATTCATACAAAAATACACAAATAAATACACAAATGAAATTAAAACCCTAAGCATGCTTGATCATTTTAAACGAGGTTCGACGGGTCCAAACCCTAATTCGGAGAAATCCCGGATGCATATGAGAGGGTTCATTATGTTCTTCTAATTAAACTTGTTATGTAAGTTGATTAACAATGCATGATTATAGATTAAATAGATAGTTCTCATTTTTCTGAACATTTTGATACATTATTTATATTTTTCTGACTTATAAATAATTAGTTATTAAATTTACAAGATTTAAACATTTTCTGGAATTATTAAACCACTTATTACCTCGGCCTGACGTCGGCACACCCTGTCCCTAACCCTTTTCTACCCAAAACAGGGGCTAGCCACAGTGGCTGACGGGTGGGACCGGGGCCACGTCACAGCCACACAGGCGCCACGCGGGCTCGCCGGAGGGGCTGCAAACGGCGGCGGCTGGCTGCGCTGGAGAGCGACCTAGGGCACGCGAGCAAGCGCGTTCGACTCAGCATGATGCGGCCTACCTAAAACGGGCGGCACCGCTACCTAGGTGTCACCGAAGCGACGACAACGACGACGGCCAGAGGCGGCACTTGCAGAGCAGCGAGGCGACGACGGCTCCGAGCGAGAGGGAGCGAGCGGAGGGTCGGGTGAGCACCGTGGGCTCACCGTGGGTCTACCAGAGGGGTCCGCGAGGCCGGGTGGGGTCGGAAACAGCGACGATGGTGACGGTGGTGGTCGTCGGGCTCGGAGAAGAAGCGGTGCTAGGGGGTCGATTGCGGATGCCCCGCGTCGGTTCCTTGGACGCGGAAGAAGAGCACGACGAGGCGGCGACAACGACGTGGGTGGGCGCGGCGGCGACGACGGCGTGGGTGGGCGAGGCGGCAACGACTCCTCTCTTTGTGCTCCTCTGCTCCTCGATCTTCCTGGGAGAAGAGGAAGAGGAGGTGCGCGCGTTATAACCCCCCCGTTTAACACCGGTTCCAGCCACGAACCGATGTTAAAGAGGGGGATTCGTTTGGCACACCCCCCTTTAACACCGGTTCATGGCTGGAACCGGTGTTAAAGGGGGGGCGGGGGTGCGCGCGCAAAACGCAATAAATGCCCCCCTTTAACACTGGTTCCTGGCTGGAACCGGTGTTAAAGGGGGCATTTATTTTGTACATTAAAGGGGTGGGGGATTTTTTAATTCAAAAAATAGGATAGAATTAAGAAAATTCATATCTTTTTCATTGTAACTCAGAAAAATATGAATAATATATCATAATTTTCAGAAAAATAAAATCTATCCATTCATATAAAAACATTTTGATAGTTACTGTAGATGAAAGTTTTCAAAATGATTAACACATTTACATATAAAATTTGATTATTCAATTAAGACAAAAATAAAATAGTCAAACCCTAAAACTTTGAACTTAAGAAATATTAAGCATCTGAAAAGGAATATAACCATATTTTATTAGAGAAAATCATATTTTATTTTGTATTAACATTTTTGAATTGTTTGGATATTTAAATTTAGCATCTTTTGTACACTTTGGAATCCGAGAAAACTTTCAACATGAAAATTGTTTGTATTTGAATAATTAATCCTAAAAAAAAATTTGTTTTTAAAAAATAAAATTCTAACTATTCAAACTAGTAACATATGGGAAAGGGCGGGCAGAATGCGCGGGAGGAAAAGGGAGGGAAGAAAATTTTAGTACGATAGAACTAGAATTAAAGTACATAACGCAACTAACAAAGCACGACTGAAAATTAAGATACGTAGAAGAACTGAAAATTAAGATAGATCCAGATTAAGTCACAATCGGCCGAACTTGTTTTGAAATGTCGGAGTGATTCAGTCATGCTCCTGCCTACACTTGTAATACTCGCCACTGTAGTCGTCGTACTCGCCGTGGCCATCGTCGCTGTCGTCGTCGGGGTCGCCATAGTTGAACCTTGAAGGCAAAGTACACGTGGGCTGGACTTGAGGGAAGCACTGACGGGGGTTAGAGTCGGCGGCGGTGTCGTAGGCCATGACGCTCTAGAGAGTCCGACCGCGCCGCCACAGCCGACGGCCGGCCTCGTTGAAGTTCGGAGAAGGTGGGTCGTCCACCTCGTGCCTAGCGAGCGCCCTCTCACGCCGATCCCCAAAGAAGGCTTCCCAAGTCGGGAAATAGTCAGGATGCCATCTAGGATTCCTCCGCTGCTCCGGCGTGAGCTCGAAGTAGTATTGGTTCGTGATGTCCATCTGGCGCGCCACACCTAGAGGGACAGGAGGAACCGACACGCCTCCGGCGCTCACCATCCAGCCAACGGGGACGCAGTAGCCCGGCGGGCAGGGGTAGTTCGAGGCGCAAAGCGCCTCCGCCTCCCTGGGGTTAGTGGTACGGTGGAGCCATGGGAAAGAGTGATGAGGTTGCAGATATGAGTCTAGAGATGTGCAATGACTATGGAGGCCAACCTTACATATATATAGTGAGAAATGGCAGGAAGATAACTGGAGGGAAGAACTGGCGGGAAGAACTAGCAGGAAGAAAAATGGCGGGAAGAAAAATGGCTCATTTAATACATAGTGTTAACAGAAGAAATATGACATTGATTTCCATTTTGAGATACATATGTGTGCCAAAAATGGCTCAATTAATACATATAGTCAATCTTATGACCGCGTCGGTCGTAACCATGGAGTATCAGCACCGTTTAACATGATGGTTGGGTCAGTCTTCACTCTGAAGGGAGGAATTTTATCAAACTTATTATAATCTTCTGACATGTCTGTCTAGTCCTCCACTCTCACAATGTTTTTTTTCCTGAAAGAACTATGTGACGCTTTGGCTCATCGTGTGATGTATCTGTTTGCTTATTTTTTCTTTTTTCGGTTTGGTAGACATGTCCTTCACATAGAAAACCCGAGCCACATCATTGGATAAGACGAATGATTCATCTAAGTTCTTGTCTACCTTCATAAGATTGTTGAGATCCACTGTTGTCATTCCGTACTTCTTGTCTACCTCAACCCCTCCTCCTGTTAGCTTGACCCATTTGCAACGAAACAAGGGGACCTTAAAATTAGGTCCATAGTCAAGTTCCCATATCTCCTCTATGAACCCATAATACGTGGTCTTTTGCCCATTGTCTTCTGCTGCATCGAAGCGGACACCATTGTTTTGGTTGGTGCTCTTTTTATCTTGGCCTATCGTGTAAAATGTATTTCAATTTATCTTGTACCCTTGGAAAGTACATACAGTCGAAGATGGTGTCCTGGCCAACAAGTACAGCTGATCTCCAACAGTGGTGTATTCGTGAGAAGTCTTTGCAGCCAGCCGCAAAAACTCGCCATGTGTTCACTTATAATCCATTCATCAGACTGCCCCGGGTGTTTGAGGCGTATAAAATTCTTGTGTTCATTGATATACGGGGCAACCAATATAGATCTTTGTAAAATCGTGTAGTGTGCTTGATTGAGAGAATGCCCGTCCCTACATATCATTACTTTACATCCTAGGGTGCCTTTTCCATGCAGTCTCCCCTCATGTCGTGATTATGGAACACCAATCGCCTTAAGGCCAGGAATAAAATCAACACAGAACTCAATGACCTCCTCTGTTACATAGCCCTTGGAGATGCTTCCTTCTGTCCTAGAACGGTTATGAACATATTTCTTTAAGACTCCCATGTACCTCTCAAGGAGAACATATTGTGTAGAAATACAGGACCGAGAATGGAAATCTCTTCTGATAGGTGAACCAGAAGATGCGTCATAATATTGAAGAAGGATGGTGGGTTCAAAGCTGACAAGACATTGGGCCACATCTGTCTGTAACCCTGGTAGGATTTCTGGATCGATTACCTTCTGAGATATTGCATTGAGGATGCACATAGCTTCACAATGGGTACTCAAACATTTTCAGGTAGAAGCCCCCTCAATGCAATCGGAAGCAATTGCGTCATAATCACGTGGCAGTCATGAGACTTTAGGTTTTGGAATTTTTGCTCTGTCATATTTATTATTCCCTTTATATTCGATGAGAAGCCAGACGGGACCTTGATACTGCTCAGGCATTCAAAAAATATTTTCTTCTCTGCTTTGGTAAGAGTGTAGCTGGCAGGAGTTAAGTGGCATCGTTTACCCTTCTCGTTCTCAGGATGCATAGGCTCTTCAGGGTCTTTCATACGTTGCTGGTCCTGCCGTGCTTCCGGTGTATCTTTTGTCTTCCCATACACTCCTAGGAAGCCTAGAAGGTTCACGCAAACATTCTTCGTCACGTGCATCACGTCGATTGAAGAGCGGACCTTTAGGACTTTCCAATAGGGTAGGTCCCAAAATATAGATTGCTTCTTCCACATGGGCGCGTGTCCGGCATCATCATTCGGAACAGATAGACTGCCAGGACCTTTTCCAAAGATTACTTCTAGGTCCTTGACCATACCAAATACCTCCTCACCGGTACAGAGGACAGGCTTCCTCCGGGGTTCTGCCAGACGTTTGAAATGCTTGCCTTTCTTTCTTACGAGATGCAGGTTCGGAAGAAATCGACGATACCCTAGGTACACAACCTTCTTACATTTATCCAAATATACACTTTCAGTCTCATCTAAACAGTGTGTGCATTCTTTGAATCCCTTGTTTGTCTTCCCTGAAATGTTACTAAGAGCAAGCCAATCATTGATGGTTACGAAAAGCAACGCTCGTAGGTCAAATGACCCTCCTTTGTGCTCATTCCACATACGTACACCTGGTTTAGCCCACAGCTGTAAGAGTTCTTCATCTAATGGCCTTAGGTACACATCAATGTCGTTGCTGGGTTGCTTCGGGCCTTGGATGAGCACTGACATCATAATGAACTTCCTCTTCATGCAGAACCAATGAGGAAGGTTATAGATACATAGAGTCACATGCCAGGTGCTGCAACTGCAGCTCTGCTCACCAAAAGGATTCATGCCATCTGTACTTAGACCAAACCTTAAGTTCCTTGCGTCACATGCGAAGTCCGGGTACTCTCGCTCGACTTTTGTCCACTGTGATCCATCAGCGGGGTGTCTCAACATCGCGTCTTTCTTACGGTCTTCCATATGGCATCGCAACAACTTGGCATGCTCTTTATTTCTGAAGAGATGTTTTAGCCGTGGTATTATAGGAGCATACCACATAACCTTGGCAGGAACCTTCTTCCTAGGGGCCTCGCCCTCAACATCGCCAGGATCGTCTCGTCTGATCTTATACCGAAGTGCAGTGCATACCGGGCATGCATCCAAATTCTCGTACTTCTCACCGCGGTAGAGGATATGGTCATTAATGCAGGCATGTATCGTCTGCACGTCTAATCCTAGAGGGCAGACAACCTTCTTTGCTTGGTATGTACTGTCGGGCAATTCATTATTTCTTGGAAGCAGATTCTTTATTTTTACCAACAACTTTGAAAATGCGCTGTCAGCCACACCGTTCTCTGCCTTCCATTGCAGCAAATCCAGTGTGGTACCTAGCTTTTTGTGGCCATCTTCGCAAGTTGGGTACAACAATGTGTTGTGATCATTTAACATCTCCTCCAGCTTCTCCTTCTCCTTTTCTATTTCACATTCTTCCTTTGCATCAGTAATGGCCCGACCAAGATTGTCATCAGCGGGCCCATTTGCTGCCTCTTGATCTTCATTATCTACCCCTATTGCAGTATCATCGTATTCAGGATATATATTATGATAGTTGTCATCATCCTCTTCTTCTTCGTTGTCTTCCATCACAACCCCTTTTTCTCTGTGCTTGGTCCAATAATTATAGCTGGGCATGAAACCGGATCGAAGCAGGTGGGCGTGAATGGTTCTGGTATTTGAATAGTCTTTCTTGTTCTGACAGTGAACACACGGACATCACATAAAACCATTGTGACCACAGTTTGCATTAGCCACAACGATAAAATTTTGGAGGCCCGTAATGTACTCGGAAGTGCGTCGGTCACCGTACATCCATTGCCGGTTCATCTGTATTATATAGTACTATATCAAAAATTAATAGGGAGATGGCCACTTATATAGTACATCAATGACACATGAAAGGATAAAGTTGCCAACCTCGACCGAGAAGGAAAGAGCAACGAGAAAACTTAATTCGTGCTCTCGGGCATTTCACCGAACACCTCTTGTGCATAGAAAAAAAAACATAAACTAGCACACCTCTCACCCTCTTGCTAAGCTCCAAAATGAGAGAGAGGGGTGCGGGCTGCGGTCTGTTATATAGGCGCACCCCTTTAACACCGGTTCAAACCACGAACCGGTGTTGAGGGGGGGGGGGGGGGGGGGGGGGCTTTAACACCGTTTCGCATTTCCGACCTTAACCAAAGGCCTCGTTTCCACTAGTGTATTGTGAACTTTTTGGTCCTATGGGGCTTTATTTATAAAGCCGGGCCATGTGACTTTTATCTAAAAAAAATTCCATTTGGGCATCCGTGTTCAGCAGTTCGGACGAAGTACATACATCAGCAGTAAACTATATAGGTGACGAAGCTATCGTCGACAACGTCCATTTCTGTTTCACCATTGGTAAGCCATTTTCTGATAGTGTAAATTTTAGTTAGCAGGAAAATCGGCACGCAACAAGCCGCCGTACAGACGGCCGGATTGTCAGCCATTTGTCGAGGACATGCATGGACGTGTTGCTAAGATTAGTAAGTGTTCATTAGTGGCAGGCTACATGCATGGATCAAGATGGCCTAGTCGTGTGGCCGTCGCGTGAGCTTCAACTGTTAGTGCAGAACGCATGTGCATGAACCTAGTGGAGAACAAAAGGCAGAACCGCACAAGTGTGCGCGGTTCCAAAACTGTGTGTTCCTCGGTGTGTACATTCGCGTGAGTTCGTCTTCTTCCTTGGGCAAGTCCGGCAATCATGCAGAATAGCAATGAGAAAGGGTCTCTCTTCGTGCTCGCCGCTTCGGCGGCTGTCATCGCCGTCGTCGCCGCGCAGGTGAAGCTGGTGGTGGCCGCCGAGTACACCGATGAGATGGTGAAATGCGTGAGGGGAATAGTGGAGGACCCCAAAAACAAACCCAACGCCCCGGGCCTCATCCGGCTCCTCTTCCACGACGCCATGGTTAGGGTGAGTGGGGGCTTTATTATGTTCTTTTCCATCTTTTTTATTCATCTCTACTATCAGGAATATATTTTTTCATGTCCGTTTACTTCTGTTAATTATAAGACAGTTCCACAGTCAATTACACAATGAACCGTACCTAAGGAATTAAATTAGCAGTGGTAGTGCAAGTTGCCAGGCAAGCTAACAATAAATGATCTGATAATCGTACCAAATTAACTTAGTATGATGTAACATAATATGTACCAGGGCCTCGATGGATCCGTGTTGCTGACCAGCACGCCGTTCAACACCACGAGTAATTCTCTGCTGCCGAACCTCAAGGGGCCGACAGAGCAGGGGTCGCTAAGCAACGGCGGCCTCCGCGGCATGGAGATGATCGACGAGATCAGGGCCAAGCTCGCCGAGAAAAACACCATCGCCTCATGCGCCGATGCCGTCGCGTTCGCGGCGCGCGAGGCCACCTTCGTCCTGAGCAACGGCAAGATCGAATACGCCGTCGACGGGCCGGGCCGCCAGGACGGCGTCGTGTCGGCGGTCGAGGACCCGGGCAGGTTCCTCCCGGCGCCCACCTACTCCTACGAGGAGATCCTCACGAACTTCACCTCCAAGGGGTTCACCAAGGTCGACCTCGTCGCCCTCTCCGGCGCGCACGCCGTCGGCGTCGCCCACCCGCTGATGTTCTCCTTCGCCGACCGCTTCCTCCCCAGCGCCACCATCGAGAACAAGATCGACCCCTTCTACCGGGCCTTCATGCTACTGGAGACGAAGGACTTCACTGATCCGCAGGTCGACCTCAACGTCCGCGACATGACACCGACCACCCAGACGCTCTCCGGCTACAAGCCCGACGGCGTGAACACGTCGGCGGTGGGCGTCCTGGACAACAGCTACTACAACGCCAACCTCCAGAACATGGTGCTCTTCACGTCCGACACGGCGCTGAGGGGGAACGCGGAGCAGCTGCTGGAGGACTACAAGAAGGATGCCAACGTGTGGAACGCGGCCTTCAGCGCCGCCATGACAAAGCTCAGCAACACACTCAAGGCCGAGGGGCCAATCTTCGAGGACGGATCCAGGAAGAAATGTAGTGCCACCAACCACGACAACCAGGACTCCTACTCTTCTGCCAAACCCTTGAACGCGCGCTAATATTTGAAGGAGAAAAGACATGGAAGCACGACCTTTAATTTTTTTTGTCTGTTTTTTCATTTATTTTACTATCGAATTCGTTTTTTTCCCGCTATGCGTGTTCCAAGTAGAGGGGGCCGTATTTGTAATCGACATATGTGAGGTTAGCCTTTTGAAATAAGAACTACGGCTGGCTAGTAATTTTCTGTTGTAAATGATTCAAGGGTAATTATATTTTATTGATGTCTAGCTGTTAGAATACAACTTTTGTTAGGTTTAAGAGTCCTAGTCGGTTTGTTATAGGGCTAGGCCGATGCACCTAGACCTTCATATATACCTCTTGTAATTGCCACAATATATATTATCATCAATTATTATTCTATATAATTCTACATGGTATTGCCACAATTATAATACCGACACCTCTTATCTACTTCTCTATGTTGATGATATTATTCTCACAGCTTCCTCACAACACTTTTTAGATCATATTATCCCTTTTCTTCGCAAAGAATTTTCTATGTCCGATCTAGATCTTCTTTATCACTTTTTAGATATTGCTGTCATCCGTGACTCATCTGATCTTTTCTTATCTCAATGTCGGTACACCCTAGATCTCCTTTCTCGTACTGGTATGCTTGATTGTCAACCATCTCATACTCCTGCTGATACATGTTCAAAACTTTCTGCCGATGGTGATCCCTTTTCCGATCCTTCTCTTTATCGTAGTCTTACTAGCGCCCTCCAATATCTTACTCTTACTCATCCTGAAATTTCTTTTTATGTCCAACAAGCTTGCTTTTACATGCATGATCCTCGTGTTCCTCACTTTAACCATGTCAAACGTATTCTTTGATATCTCAAAGGCACATTAGATTTAGGTCTTCATATAAACAAATCCTCTCCCACCTCGCTGACAGCTTACTCTGATGCAGAATGGGATGGTTGCCCCGATACTCGACGGTCCGATCCACATCCGGATTTTGTGTTTTTCTTGGTAACAATTTGATTTCTTGGTCTTCAAAAAGGCAGGTTACTGTTTCTCACTCGTCAGCCGAAGCTGAGTATCGCGTTGTGGCTCATGCGGTTGCTGATACGGTTTGGTTGCGACAGTTGTTGTCGGAGCTGCATCGCCCTATTGAGCAAGCTACTATTGTTTACTGTGATAATATTTTAGCCGTTTAAATGTCAGGGAATCCGGTTCAACACCGTCGTACCAAGCATATAGAGATCGACATTCATTTTGTTCAAGAGAAGGTGGCTCTCGATCAAGTTCGTGTTCTACAAGTGCCTACTTCAGCTCAGTTCGCTGATATCTTTACTAAAGGCCTGGCAACTACTCCGTTTCAACACATTTGTTTCAGTCTCAACGTCGTCGAGCCTACCATTGACACTGCAGGGGATGTTAGAATACAACTCTAGGTTTAAGAGTCCTAGTCTGTTTGTTATAGGTCTAGGCCGGTGCACCTAGACCCTCATATATAACTCTTCTAATTTCCACAATATTGTCATCGACTATTATTCTATACAACTAGCACAGTGGCTCTCGCAAATGCGAGGGCATCATCAATTGTGTGAAAGATTTTGTTTGATGAAGCATTTTTTATGTTCTTAGATTTTTTGTGATGCGATTAGTAATTATATGGCTCTATAGACACCACAAATGTACTAAATAATGTATCACATGTGTGTAAAACATTCTTAACCAGTTCATAATCTTGGAAAAATAAGATTATGTCATATTAGAAAATTTATAAGAATGACCATGTTTAATTGTAATGCCACCACCTTTATTTATTTTATTATAGAACCACCATTAGAACATGCTATAATATTTTTCAAATGGCTATACTCAAAGGGAAAAACATTTTTCAGTTGAGTGTGATTTATGTAACTACTTTCTAATAGTTATAATCCTGGGATGTAAACAATATTGATTGCTAGGAAATTCCTAAGTATTAAATTTGAAATTATAAGCGATATATTTCCTAATAAGCGACCACCGACATCATTGAGCTTAGATCTTGTTGCAGAAATCCAACTTAGTTCACCTTCTGGCATAATATCATAAGGTTATAGAGATAATTCCACCCGTTCGTTAGATGTCTTCATAAGGAAGGCCACACTCACTCTTATGTTAGCTTGCACAACTTTTTATTATTAGTCTATTTTTCATCTTTAATCCTTCAAACTGTACAATCGTTGTATGATATTTATATGACATTTAAGTAAAATCGTAATATATTTTTCTTGTATTGAGTTTGAGCTATATAAATGTTAACAATCTAAAACTCAATACACTTAATGAAGATCTATTCATAATTGTTAAAGTTAATACACTCTATGAAGATCTATCAATTATGAGATGATCAGGTGCAATAACGATCATCTATTTACCTTGATTTATCATTGGATGTGATTTGTTTAAATACAATTATGAAGATGTTTGTATGATCTTGTTTATGCATAGTTATGAACATCTATTTATTTGTGATCTATAATAAAAATAGGGTCCGCTTGATTAACTCGAGGTGTTTTCTGTAAGTATAATCATTGCATGGAGTTTGTGATCATATGGACAGATGCTTCATATGACCAAAATAATGTTTCATCGGTTTATATTCTCATTGAGGTTTCATGAGGATGTTATATTTGTTATGTTTTTGCGGAACTTTTACGTCTTCTCTTGTAAAAAATAAATGTGCAGCCACATGAGTTGTCCATAAAGGAGCCTAGCTACTTCTTCAACTTACCTTCTATTAGAATCTCATATCTAACCTTTCCCTTTACAATGAAAATAAATCATTTCATAATTTATAAATGCTTTGGGAGGTGAGTGAGGCACTAATCAATCTCTAGACTGGTGTAGTTTCCATATGTCACATTATTGTGTTCTTTCGCCACAATGTCTTGATGGTTTATCTGGTGTCGTGTATAAGAATAAAGATATCTTGGCTCCAATTAATTCTTGGCATTTTCATATGGATCAACGTTTATCGTACAATAGTTCATGCAACCGGTGGTTCTTATGGCTTGCCCTTTCGGGTCTTTCTTTTGTTAGTTTGGCGATTTGTTTTTTGAGGAGTACGTGTGTCTCTTATATCACGGTGTGCCGGACAACTTTTTAAAATCCCGCTAGATTAATTGACTCTTACAAATTATTTATTTTAGTTCATATGTACTACATAAAGCCAATCTGCCGAACAGATTTTCAACTTGCTATGTTAATTAACTTTACAAATCATGTTTTTAAATATTGTATGCATTATGTGGTATATTGTGTTTGTATATACGTATGACACTAAGTCTAATCTCTCGTGTATTTGTTTAGCCTGGCTGTCTGTTAGCGTCCACTTGGCCAGCTCAGCACTCAGCCTACGTTCTGGACGTTCATGCGCTCACAGCCCAACAATAAGAAGAGAGCCCACTCCACCCAAAAGCCCGGACTGATGGGAGGAAGGAATCTCTCCCTTATAAGGTGGGTGTGGCCTCCTCCCGTAAGCGAGCCTCCACCGGTCAACAGAGGGGTCCTCACATCCCATCCCCCTGAGAAGCCCCTCAGGAAGGCATGGCGATGCTGGCTCTGATACCAGATGTTAGCGTCCACTTGGCCAGCTCAGCACTCAGCCTACGTTCTGGACGTTCATGCGCTCACAGCCCAATAATAAGAAGAGAGCCCACTCCATCCCAAAAGCCTGGACTGATGGGAGGAAGGAATTTCTCCCTTATAAGCTGGGTGTGGCCTCCTCCCGTAGGCGAGGTGGGACTAAACCAAGCAGCCTCCACCGGTCAACAGAGGGGTCCTCACACTGTCACAATATCCAACATAGCAACTCACATGCACGCGTAGGTAATTGAGATCTTAACTATGTGCTTAAAGAAAAAACTCCATAACCAATCAGTTTTTGAGTTTTTTTAAGCGTCCGAAATCTTATCAACTGGAATCAGATGATTGTTTTTTATATGGCTTAATTTCTATTTAAATCCAAAATGTAGATTATAAATTCAATGGTTAAGCTAATTTTGGTGATGTGATTCGTTTCTTGAAAGCTGAATATACAACAGTGGGACACGTGCTGATCTCATCAATGAAGCCATTGTATCAGAACCGGCCGGAATGTATGCTACGCTTGCTGATGTAATCAATGAGGTCATTGCACGACTCGTGTCAGCCCCTGAGGAAAAAGAGCACGGAATGGTTACATAAATATTTATATTTTGTTAAATCCTAGACATATATTTTAGCTCTAACTATTATAAATGATTTGGATGATGTGGCATAATGTGGTAGCTCTATTAGACATTATTATATTGCTTTTAGTATATAATAGATAGATTCTATCAATAGCTACTCCCTTCATTTAGAAATATAAGACGTTTTAAATTTGTGAATCGAATGTATCTAGACGTACTTTAGTGCATAGGTTCGTAGAGATTTGGAGTAAATATGTACACTAAAAGACGTCTAAATATGTTTATTTTACAAAGGTAAAATGTCTTATATTTCTAAACGGAGGAAGTACAATAGTAAGTGAACAACGACATGTGGTGATATATTAAGTAAGAGGATCGATATCCACTGGTAGAAAACGCCCCATTGGTGTCGGTTGGTAAGGGGCATTAGTCCCGGTTACCTAACCGGGACGGGGCAATCGGGACTAAAGTCCCAACCTTTAGTCCCGGTTACCCCACCAACCGGGATAAATGGGGGTACACGTGACGACGTCAGAGGGCGAGGGGGGTGGAGCATTAGTCCCGGTTCGTAACACGAACCGGGACAATAACCTTCTGCCGCGGCAGAGATTTGGCACATTTCTCTGTCGCGGCAGAGAATTCATTTTGGCACATTTTGTTGCCGCGACAGCATTTTCGCCACTTTTTGTGCCGTGGCAGAGAATTCATTTAGGTTATTTTATTGTTTACTTAGTGTTTTGTACTCATTAATGAAGGAACCATTATATTACACAAGATCATCATGACAATATTACATTCGATACACGGATCGAGTTCATGCACTACATACAAAAGTTGCGCTTTTTACAATCCCTATTGTCTATACACAGCCGAATAGTATTTTCCTTTTGGGTTTAGGACTTCTTGCATCCAAGAATCCCGTCAATTACTCCTGAATTGCTCGTACGCGATCCTTTGGCAGAATACCGTCCTGTAGACGTTCGATCTGATTTAAAAAAGGAGCCAGCCTATATGAATGAGACTTAACACAATTTGATTATAATTAAAAACTATAGAAATTGTTTACGTACGTGGAGTTGCTCTAAATTTCTGCCCTTCTCATCGCACGTCTGCCGGATAAACTCGCAAATATAGTATGCACATAGATTGTTACCTGGTCCCTGTGTCAGGCATTTTACGAGAACATAGTTCAATCAAAATAATAATCAAGCATGATAATAACTGTATCAAAACTAGAATCAAAGAGATGCGCGGATATAGCTAGTAGTGCTTACATCTAGTGCTTCAAATGTAAGCTCTGCTTTCCAAACACCCGTAGCCTTGTTGGTGAACCGTTTCCAAGCGCTGCCCGGCGAAGAAAACAAATAAAATAAGTTATTAATTACTTGATATCATAAAATTCACGAACGTTGCCGATATAGTGTCGTAATGATTAGAATTACCGCTGGAGAAGCATTTGCATGTCCTTCCACTGCTTAAGGGGTTTATGTTTCGAGTCCATGACTAGTACACGCCCTTTGTCAAGTTGAATGATTAACAGAATATAGTGGAAGCTGCGAATGCATAACTAATCAATTATATACTTAACATCGAGTAAGCGAAATAGAAAGTGTATAGAAGACAATAACACTCACTCGAAGTTGTAAGGAAAAAGTATTTCCCTTATGGTTTCTTGAAACCTTAACACGTGTACTATATTATCCTCCGTATCCTGGGGGCTTGTTTTGAGATTAGCTTCATGAACCCAATATGGGTCAATAAAGCCAATGTCATAGATTTGTCCTCTGCTGCATTCGAGAATCTTTATTCTGCATATTACAGTATGATTATATACATGCAATAAACAAGGTGAGATAGCTGGAGACTAAATTAATTACAGAATTAGTACTTACAGACAATAGGCACTGATGATCGATTTGTCCAAGGCGTCTTGATTGAATAATTGAAATAGTTCATCAAATTCAATGGATATCATGTCATCCTTTTCTTTCCCATGATGCTTTTTTGTAACCCTCAGCACTATCCAGTTAGCCCCGGCCTTTGTGACATGCATGTACCAGTTATGCAATCTTCGCATTTGTGTTGGAAGATTATTTACCTCCTCAGGTTTGACGAGAGGTTTGCCGTACTGGTATTTGTATGCTACTTCACTCACGGGGAAGTACTCTAACTCGGATAAGTACTGGGCAATACTCATACCTTGAGCAGCGGCAGCTTCTCCGTATTGTGCAACTACCTCTGGATCATACTGCTCTTCGGCCCCATATTTGTTCGACCCCACATTGGTTTGGGAAATCACCTTGAGAGGGGCGCAAGACTGTTTTGCTTGTTCTCCGAGCTGGGCAACAGATATCTCGCTTGCATCAGTACTGCTTTCCGAGGCTTTTTGTACCGCATGTGACTTGAGAATTGAACGCTCATAGTCTGATGACAGCTTTAGCTCGGGTTGATGAAGAGTCTTTAGCATTTTCAACACTTTGGCTTTTTCTGCTTTGGTGCTGGGGAACTCTGGCTCTTTCGGCCGCCTCAGCTTAGCGAAAAACGCTGTCGTTTCCGCATCAACGATCGCCACGGTCTCCTCTTCAGTACAATCATAAGCTCTCTTGGGAGGAACCTTTGGTACTTTTGGAAGAGGCTCTTGTTTACGTTTCGGCGATCGCTTACCACGACGCAGAGTAGCGATACGCTTACGCTTTTTATCCTGAGGCGCCGGCGATGGCTCTCGCGGCGATGGCTGCGCCGGAGATTGGTAAGGCGACGGAGCCGGGTGAGGCGACGAAGACGGCTATCGTGGCGGCGACGACCTCGCTGGAGACGGGTGAGGCGGCGGCAAAGATGGCCTTGGCATGTGATTTCGAAGCACGATACATTCCTTCGGCCATAGAATGGTGACGTTTGTTGCGTCTCCCAGTACAGTCACATCCCCTTCACCTGCAGGGTAGTGAAGATCCAAAACTTCAAAGGTGGGCATGATTTCATCCACCTCGACAACAGCGTAGCCCTCTAGAACCGGACGACACTGGTAAGTTGGTGTGGGTCCAATTGGTAAGGCATAGCCGACCGCCACCTTCATTGATATGTTCACAACTTTGACATGTAGCTCGCAGTGTGTCATCTCTGTGATATCATCCACTGGGTAGCCAACAGGAGCCATCATCGGTGCACCATCGTCATCGCCATTGTCATCACCCGGGACCTCGGTGGAAGCCACACTGCTTTTTCGATTATTCGATAGGCCGGTAGCATCGAATGCAGTGTGCTGCTGAGATGGGCCGGTAGTACTTTGCTCTTTAAGTGCGTTAATTTCATCTTGTTGTTGCTTTATTCGTTTTTCAATTATACGCATTCGCTTTTTCTGAATATCTGCTTCGCCCTGTCCTTTCTCCTCTGACGGCTTCTATCGGGATATTTCTTCCTCTCTTCGGGAAACCCAGTCCTCCATGGTTGGGAGCCTCTTGTGCCTCGTGTTCGTCCATCATGTTCCTTATTTCCAAGGGCGAGTGTGAGCTCATCATTCTCTCTATCGGGAATGAAGTCCCCATCTTTAACAGCCTTTACTGCTTTTCTCATCCTCTCGATTGGCAAGGGGTCTTCTTTATGTCGTATGTTATATATACACATCCCTTCCGAGTCCAACGTGCCCCCATGCCCGTAAAACCAATTCCTTGCACGTTCTACCCAATCGTCTGTCTCTGGGGTGATCTTTTTAGCACGCAGTTCATTCTCAAGTTTCTCCCACTTAGGAATGCCAGCCCTGTAGCCACCTTGCCCCATAGTATGGTGATACTTCTTGTTAGCAGCATTCAGCTTATTCGTTGCAGACATTTTCTTAGCTTTTTCTGATGTCTTGTACTTTACAAACTCAGCCCAGAATGGTTTTATCTTCTCAAACTGAATCTTCTTGAAATCCGGAGTCTTCTCTTTCACGACATAGTCAAGGTGCAATCTTTTCTTCCAGTTGGTGAAACACTGGGCCATCTTCTTCATAGCCCACTCCCTGACCTTAGCCTCCATGGCTCTCCCATGTTCTAAGGCGTCCTCAACTGGATCCTCCGCATTTGGATCCAGCTCTATCTTCGGTAGTTTGAAATTAATCATGAGCCTCTTCCACAGTAAATCTTTGGCCTTGTTAGGGACAAACAAACATGTTCCCTCTTCTTCCGCATCAGCAGGCCTTTTCCAATTTTGAATGGTGATCGGGATTAAGTCCCTAACGATTACTCCGCATTGTGCCACAAATTTGATTGCGACAACTTCGGGAGCCGTCGGTTTTCCGTCTTCAGCGATATCTTCGATCCTGATCCTCTCATGGTCTTCCAACTTTTTGGTTGGGCCTCGTCCGCTCTTTTCAGTAGATTTGTTCAATCCGGAGGGCTAAAAGAAGAAAGATCGTCGTTACTATTTCTATATAGATAGCAGATGATTAATTAATGAATTAATTATATTACATGCACCTCGCCAGAGCGGTCGTCTTCTCGATTACACAAGGCATCGCCTTCTCCCTCGCGGAAGGCAACACCTTCAACCTCAAACAAGTCGTCTATTGCGGCAAAAAGAGGATCACCCTCACCGGAGTTGTTCAGAAACGTCGATACATCTAAATTTTCTTCCCCGCGGATCACACCTTGGATCAACTCTTCCTTTTCTTCGTCTCTGACGTGTGGGTCCATATTTTCTGCACAGGTGGAAAAACGGATAAGTCAAAACGGATAAACCCTAATTCAGAGAAACCCTAATATATACATGCACAATAATAAAAATATATACATACACACTATATATACATACACAATATATACATACACACTAAAAGGGAAGGTGCGGCTGGAGCGCGTGGCGATGGACGGAGACAGAGGTGCTGTGGCGGTCGGGGAGGAGGGATAGGCCGAATGCTCAAACAAGGATGATGATATGACAAGTTGAATTGCATTGAAATGAAACCCTAAAACTTGCTCGACAATTTAAACAGGGTTCCGAGGGTTGAAAACCCTAACTCGGGAAACTACGAAAACACATGAGAGGGGTTGATTT
This sequence comes from Avena sativa, assembly GCA_916181665.1. NCBI lineage: Eukaryota > Viridiplantae > Streptophyta > Magnoliopsida > Poales > Poaceae > Avena > Avena sativa. Next base: position 21,653,358 of record OV702285.1, read on the forward strand.
AGTCTCTGATTTAGTTCTCTAATTTATTACATCAGGCGCGTCGTGTATAAAGCGAAGAACCAATACCGGAAAGAAAGGCGGCAATCAATCAACCCTTGGGTTCGGGATGCCCTGGCGAGGACACACCGGCTAACCCTAGGTGCAACATCGATTCAAATAGGGTCTATGAAAACTAATATCATATACAAATACAAAATATGATAATATACATATACATATACATATACAAATACAAAATATGATAATATATAGTACACTCTATCTATCGATAAAAGACCACAGTAGAATTGTATGCATCACTGCAAGAATTGAAATTCTTTCGAAATCATAGGATTATATCATGGTAGGGCTATGCTTGCCTTTGCCTGTTGATAGCCGAAAGTAGAGCTGCAGGATCCTTGTACTTGACTTGATTATAGTTGGTCAAGTATTTGTCTTCGAGCTTCGACGGTGTTGATCTCTGTCTTCGATCTCGATCTCGATATCGTATTCTACCGGGAAGAACCAAACACCGGAAAGAAAGGGAAACAATCAATACATGACATCGATGCAATGCTCAAGCAAGTATGATGATATGACAAGTTGAATTGCATTGAAATGTAACCCTAAAGCATGCTCTACAATTAATCGGGGTTCCGAGGGGTGAAAACCCTAACTCGGAGAAACTCCGGAACACATGAGAGGGGTGGATTTGTTCTTCTAATTAAACTTGTCATTTAAGTTGTTTAACAATGCATGATTATAGCTTAGATAGCTAGGTTTCATTTTTCTGAACATTTTGATAAATTATTCATATTTTTCTGACTTATAGATTACAAGTTATTGAATTTTCAATATTCAAAACAATTTTTGAAAATAAATAAGTCTGGAATTATTTAATACACCCAGGCACACTATACCCACAACAACTGACTGATGGGCCCTGTGCCACATAGGCAGCCACGTGAGCAAAGTGGGACAGAGGAGGCCGTTGGGTGTTTTTCACCAGGGCAGGGGTTACACACTGCCACTGACGGGTGGGCCTGGTCCACGCGGGCAAGCCACGCTGGCGCCACGCGGGCGTCGCTGGAGGGAACGGCCAGACGGCAGCGCGGGACGGCGACAGAGGCGATGCGAGGCTACTAAACCTAGCTTGTTCGAACCAGGGCACCGGGGCAGACCTAATAGGGGTGGCGCCACCTTGAAATGGTCATAGGGAGCACCGGCGATGACGATGAATGGCGGCGGCAGACGGTGAGCTATGGTGGTAGCAAGCTACATAGGGACATGGAGGAAGAGGAAGGGTCCCTGAGGACCAGTGGCTCACCGTGATGCCGATGTAGGGATCAACGAGGTCGGAGGCGTGGCACGGCCAGGGATAGGCGGCGCAGAGCTCCTCTCCGGCGCGGCGCGGGGACGGGCGGCGCTGACGATGACGGCGGGCAGCCTGCCGACGTTCGGGGGATCGGGGCGACGACGTCTCCCCTGGTGTACCTGTGCGCGCGTCGATGAAGCAGAGAAGTGAGATGGGTAAGAAGAAGAGGAGGCGAGCCAGTTATAAACGAAGGGCCTTTTATCCCGGTTGGTGGCTCCAACCAGGACTAAAGGGTCATACGTCCCGGTTGGAGCCACCAACCGGGACGTATACTTCAATTTTTTCAGCAGACCAAGGGGCGCGCGCAGGGGGTCTTTAGTCCCGGTTGGTGGCTCCAATCGGGACATATTACCCTGTTTTCAAATTTTTTCAGGAATTTTCTCTCTCTTCCCGCCTTATTTTTTATTTGGGGTTTAAATTTGTAATGTTTTTTAAATGATAATTACTTTGAAATTTAGAAAAACTTTGAACATAAAAAGTGTTTGAATTTGAATAATTAATTCAAAACCATTTACTGTTTTTAAAAATAATTAATGTAAACATTTAAACTATGAACGATTTAAAATTAAAAATGAATTAACTTATATTTTTTGAATATTAATTTGGAATTTAGAAAAACTTTAAACATAATAAGTGTTTGAATTTGAATAAATAATTCAAAACCATTTTCTATTTTTAAAAAATAATTAATGTAACCATTTAAACTATGAACCATTTAAAATTAAAAATTAATTAACTTATATTTTTTGAATATTTATTTGGAATTTAGAAAAACTTTAAACATAGGAAGTGTTTGAATTTGAATAACTAATTCAAAACTATTTTTGTTTTTAAAAATAATTAATGTAACCATTTAAACTATGAACCATTTAAAATTAAAAATGAATTAACTTATATTTTTTGAATATTAATTTGGAATTTAGAAAAACTTTAAACATAAAAAGTGTTTGGATTTGAATAAATAATTCAAAACCATTTTCTGTGTTTTAATTTGGATTTGAATTAACTTATATTTTTTATATATTAATGGGCGGGAAAAAAAGGACGAGAAATAATGGGCGGAAAGAAAATTTTATTAGGATAGAACTGGAATTAAAGTACATAACGCAACTAACACAAAGTTACCTAGAAGAACTGGAAATTAAGATACATTGCCAGATTAAGCCACAATCGGCCGAACTTGTTTTGCAATGTTGGAGTGATTCAGTCATGCTCCTGCCTACACCTGTAATACTCACCACTGTAGTCGTCGTACTCGCCGCAGCCGTCGTCGCTGTCGTCGTCGGGGTCGCCGTAGTTGAACCTTGAAGGCTGAGTACGAGTGGGCTGGACTTAAGGGTAGCGCAGGAGGGGGCTAGAGTCGGCGGCCGTGTCAGAGGCCATGACGCTCTAGAGAGTCCGACCACGCCACCACAACCGACGGCCAGCCTCGTTGAAGTTCGGAGGAGGTGGGCCATCCTCCTCGTGCTTGGCGAGTGCCCTCTCACGCCGATCCACGAAGAAGGCTTCCCAAGTCGAGAAATAGTCGGGATGCCATCTGGGATTCCTCCGCTGCTCCGGCGTGAGCTCGAAGTAGTAGTGGTTCGTGATGTCCATCTGACGTGCCACACCTAGAGGGACAGGAGAAACCGGCGCTCAGCATCTAGCCGACGGGGACACAGTAGCCCGGTGGGGAGGGATAGTTCGAGGCGCAAAGCGCCTCCGCCTCCCTGGGAGTTAGTGCTACGGTGGAAGTCATGGGAAAGAGTGATGAGGTTGCAGATATGAGTCTAGAGATGTGCAATGACAATGGAGGCCAACCCTACATATATATAGTGAGAAATGGCAGGAAGATAACTGAAGGGAAGAACTGGCGAGAAAAACTGGCGGGAAGAAATGGCGGGAGAAATGCCTGGAAAAAATGGCGAGAAGAAAAATGGCGGGAAGAAAAATGGCTCATTTAGAACTTGCATTGGATCTCTGAAGAAACCACATATTGCGAGTCTAAAAATGATTTTTTCAAAAAATCACGGGCGATAGATCATGTACCTATAGTACAAACCGGACCCACTTCCTACCGATTCGGCAAACATTTGTCCTTTTTGCCCGGGATGGACGAAAAGGTTTGAGATGTCCCGGTTGGGACATAGTCCATGTAAGGTGGTATAGTATTTTATATAAATGGGACGGTAGCATTCTGAAACGGCATTTTGGTGGTTACTTCACAAAACGACCCGTTTTTTGCGCTCGGAAAATGGAAAAGGGCTTTTCCGTGCGACAAAAAGGAAAACTTCCTCCTGCAACAATGTTCTCCATACCAATGTCAACATGCATGCATAATATGGGCACAACATCACAAACTATGCCATGATTCAGCACATAACATCGGTCATTTGGACCGAAAGCCATGAAACCTCGAACATGATAGGTCATTTTGTGAAGGTTTTTTTGAGACATGATCAATATACCAAGTCTGGTATTTTTCCTTTCAATTATGTCACATAATATGACACCACGCGAAGGATTTTCATTGTTCGGATTTTTTTTTGAATTTATTATGCCCATTTTGAATTTTCTGAATTTCTAACTATGGTCGAACCGGCGTGCATGAAGATAGGGGACGAGCATCGTTAGAACTTGCATAGGATCTCTGAAGAACCACATATTGCGAGTCTAAAAATGATTTTTTCAAAAAATCACGGGCGATAGATCATGTACCTGTAGTACAAACCGGACCCACTTCCTACCGATTCGGCAGACATTTGTCCTTTTTACACGGGATGGACGAAAAGGTTTGATATGTCCCGGTTGGGACATAGTCCATGTAAGGTGGTATAGTATTTTAGGAAAATGGGATGGTAGCATTCTGAAACGGCATTTTGGTGGTTACTTCACAAAACGACCCGTTTTTTACGCTCAGAAAATGGAAAAGGGCTTTTCCGTGCGACAAAAAGGAAAACTTCCTCCTGCAACATTGTTCTCCATACAAATGTCCACACGCATGCATAATATGGGCACAGCAACACAAACTATGCCGTGATTCAGCACATAACATCGGTCATTTGGACCGAAAGCCATGAAACCTCGAATATGATAGGTCATTTTGTGAAGGTTTTTTCGATACATGATCAATATACCAAGTCTGGTATTTTTCCTTTCAACTATGTCACATAATATGACACCACGTGAAGGATTTTCATTGTTCGTATTTTTTTTGAATTTATTATGCACGTTTTGAATTTTCTGAATTTCTAATTATGGTCGAACCGGCGTGCATGAAGATAGGGGACGAGCATCGTTAGAACTTGCATTGGATCTCTGAAGAAACCACATATTGCGAGTCTAAAAATAATTTTTTCAAAAAATCACGGGCGATAGATCATGTACCTGTAGTACAAACCGGACCCACTTCCTACCAATTCGGCAGACATTTGTCATTTTTATCCGGGATGGACGAAAAGGTTTGAGATATCCCGGTTGGGAGATAGTCCATGTAAGGTGGTCTAGTATTTTAGGAAAATAGGACGGTAGCATTCTCAAACGGTATTTTGGTGGTTACTTCACAAAACGACCCGTTTTTTGCGCTCGGAAAATGGAAAAGGGCTTTTCCGTGCGACAAAAAGGAAAACTTCCTCCTGCAACATTGTTCTCCATACCAATGTCCACACGCATGCATAATATGGGCACGGCATCACAAACTATGCCGTGATTCAGCACATAACATCGGTCATTTGGACCGAAAGCCATGAAACCTCGAACATGATAGGTCATTTTGTGAAGGTTTTTTCGAGACATGATCAATATACCAAGTCTGGTATTTTTCCTTTCAACTATGTCACATAATATGACACCACGCGAAGGATTTTCATTGTTTGGATTTTTTTGAATTTATTATGCCCGATTTGAATTTTCTGAATTTCTAACTATGGTCGAACCGGCGTGCATGAAGATAGGGGACGAGCATCATTAGATCTTGAATTGGATCTTTGAAGAAACCACATATTGCGAGTCTAAAAATGATTTTTTCAAAAAATCACGGGCGATAGATCATGTACCTGTAGTACAAACCGGACCCACTTCCTACCGATTCGGCAGACATTTGTCCTTTTTACCCGGGATGGACGAAAAGGTTTGAGATGTCCCGGTTGGGAGATAGTCCATGTAAGGTGGTCTAGTATTTTAGGAAAATGAGACAGTAGCATTCTGAAATGGCATTTTGGTGGTTACTTCAAAAAATGACCCATTTTTTACGCTCGGAAAATGGAAAAGGGCTTTTCCGTGCGACAAAAAGAAAAACTTCCTCCTACAACATTGTTCTCCATACCAATGTCCACACGCATGCATAATATGGGCACAGCATCACAAACTATGCCGTGATTCAGCACATAACATCGGTCATTTGGACCGAAAGCCATGAAACCTCGAACATGATAGGTCATTTTGTGAAGGTTTTTTCGAGACATGATCAATATACCAAGTCTGGTATTTTTCCTTTCAACTATGTCACATAATATGACACCACGCGAAGGATTTTCATTGTTTGGATTTTTTTGAATTTATTATGCCCGATTTGAATTTTCTGAATTTCTAACTATGGTCGAACCGGCGTGCATGAAGATAGGGGACGAGCATCATTAGATCTTGAATTGGATCTTTGAAGAAACCACATATTGCGAGTCTAAAAATGATTTTTTCAAAAAATCACGGGCGATAGATCATGTACCTGTAGTACAAACCGGACCCACTTCCTACCGATTCGGCAGACATTTGTCCTTTTTACCCGGGATGGACGAAAAGGTTTGAGATGTCCCGGTTGGGAGATAGTCCATGTAAGGTGGTCTAGTATTTTAGGAAAATGAGACAGTAGCATTCTGAAATGGCATTTTGGTGGTTACTTCAAAAAATGACCCATTTTTTACGCTCGGAAAATGGAAAAGGGCTTTTCCGTGCGACAAAAAGAAAAACTTCCTCCTACAACATTGTTCTCCATACCAATGTCCACACGCATGCATAATATGGGCACAGCATCACAAACTATGCCGTGATTCAGCACATAACATTGGTCATTTGGACCGAAAGCCATGAAACCTCGAACATGATAGGTCATTTTGTGAAGGTTTTTTCGAGACATGATCAATATACCAAGTATGGTATTTTTCCTTTCAACTATGTCACATAATATGACACCACGCGAAGGATTTTCATTGTTCGGATTTTCAATATACTAAAGGTTCATCTTTAGTCCCGGTTGGAGGGATTTCGGCAGGCTGGGCCAGGTAGCACTAATGATAGGGCTGAGTGTCGACATTATGTCGTGCGGCGTGTACCTTGTCCCGGATGGTGTCAGCAACCGGGACTAAAGATGAACCTTTAGTCCCGGTTGGAGACACCAACCGGGACAAAACACGAGTTAGCACTAATAATAGGGGTGAGTGTCGACATTATTTCGTAAGTGTCGACACTATGCCGAGCTGCTTGTACTATAAATAGGCATCCTTGTGAGTCCAGTCCTCCTGCCAGTTTGAGGCATCTCCAAGATGGTTTTCGAGAGCAGGGACACCACTACGGCCAGTTTCAGGGAGATGCCGACGGAGCCCAGTCCTCCGGCATCTCCGAGAAACTGGTCATAGAGGCACTCCCTAATATGTGAAATTAGTTAGCTCCCAGGCGTATTGATCTAGTTAGAGAAGTTATAAGCTGCAAGATGGTTTTCGAGAGCAGGGACACCACTACCGCCAGTTTCAGGGAGATGCCGCCAGATCGCAGTCCTCCGGCATCTCCGAGAAACTGGTCATAGAGGCACTCCCTAATATGTGAAATTAGTTAGCTCCAAGGTGTATTGATCTAGTTAGAGAAGTTACAAGCTGCAAGATGGTTTTCGAGAGCAGGGACACCACTACGACCAGTTTCAGGGAGATGCCGCCGGATCCCAGTCCTCCGGCGTCTCCAAGAAACTGGTCATAGAGGCACTCCCTAATATGTGATCGCGCGCGTTTGGAGATCAGATCTTAATGGCAAGTACGAATCGGGACAACTTCTTCATAGTCCCGGTCCAGCCACAAAATGGGACTAACACTCAAGACATTTATTAATATTAAAAACTGAGACTACAAAACCGGGACTAAAGGCCCCACTATATATAGTCCCGGTCAAGCCACAAACCGCAAAAGATATCCTTCGGTGAAGCCACAAACCGCGAAAGACATGAACTAGAGTTACATAATATGAGCATGAACTTCTTGGCATATTTCCTTCCTTATGATCGCTTCAGACGTAACCATGGAGCATCTTATTTACTTAACGGAATGCTTGGGTCAGTCTTCACTGTGAAGGGCGGAATTTCATCAAACTTATTATAATCTTCTGATATGTCTGTCTTGTCCTCGATTCCCACGATGTTTCTTTTCCCTGAAAGAACTATGTGACGCTTTGGCTCATCATATGTTGTATTCGTTTGCATATTTTTTCTTTTTTCAGTCTGGAGGACATGTCCTTCACATAGAAAACCTGAGACACATCATTGGCTAGGACGAATGGTTCATCTCTATAACCAAGATTGTTGAGATCCACTGTTGTCATTCCGTACAACTGGTCTATCTTTACCCCTTCCCAATTCAGGTTGACCCATTTGCAGCAAAACAAAGGGACCTTAAAAGAGACTCCATAGTCTAGTTCCCATATATCCTCTATGTAACCATAATATGTGTCCTTTTGTCCATTCTCGTCTATAGCATCAAAGCGGACACCACTATTTTGGTTGGTGCTCTTTTTATCTTGGGCGATCGTGTAGAATGTATTCCCATTTATTTCGTATCCTTGGAAATTCAATACAGTAGAAGATGGTGACGCGGACAACAAGTATAGCTGATCTCCAACAGTGGTGTCATTCAAGAGATGTGTCCGCATACAACCACCAAAAGACTTCATGTGTTCATCCGTAATCCATGATTCGGGCTTCCCCGGGTTTTTGGAGCGTACAATATTCTTGTGTTCCTCGATATACGGAGCTGCCAAGGTGGAATTATGTAGAACTGTGTAGTGTGCTTTAGTGAAAGAATCCCCGTCCCTACATATCATTGCTTTCTTTCCCAGCGTGCCTTTTCCAATTAGTCTTCCCTCATGCCGCGAGTCAGAAACACCAATCGGCTTAAGGTCAGGAATAAAGTCAACACAAAACTCAATGACCTCCTCTGTTCCATATCCCTTGGAGATGCTTCCTTCTGGTCTAGCACGGTTATGAACATATTTCTTTAAGACTCCCATGAACCTCTCAAAGGGGAACATATTGTGCAGAAATACCGGACCGATAATGGAAATCTCTTCCACTAGGTGAACCAGGAGATGCGTCATAATATTGAAGAAGGATGGTGGGAACACCAATTCAAAACTAACAAGAATATCTGGATCGATTACCTTCTAAGATATTGCATTGAGGAATGCACACAGCTTCACAATGGGTACTCGAACATTTTCCGGTAGAATCCCCCTCAATGCAATCGGAAGCAACTGCATCATAATCACGTGATAGTCATGAGACTTCAGGTTTTGGAACTTTTTCTCTGCCATATTTATTATCCCCTTTATATTAGATGAGAAGCCCGACGGCACCTTGATACTGTAAAGGACTTCAAAAAAGATTTCCTTCTCTGCTTTGGTAAGAGCATAGCTGGCACGACTTAAGTGATGCCCTTTATCCGTCTTGTTCTGTGTATGCATGTTCTTTGGGTCTTTCATAATTTGTTGGTTCTCCCGTGCTTCTGGTGTATCTTTTGTCTTCCCATACACGCCTAGGAATCCTAGCAGGTTCACGCAAAGATTCTTCGTCACGTGCATCACGTCGATTGAAAAGCGGACACGCAGGACTTTCCAATATGGCAGCTCCCAAAATATAGATTTCTTCTTCCACATGGGTGCGTGTCCTGTAGCGACGTCGTTCGGAACTGATTGACCGCCGGGACCCTTTCCAAAGATTACTTCTGTGTCCTTGACCATACCAAATACATCATCACCAGCAGGGAGTTCAGGCTTCTTCCGGTGATCTGCCTCACCTTTGAAATGCTTGCCTTTCTTTCTTACGGGATGATTGGTCGAAAGAAATCGTCGATTCGCCAGGTACACAACCTTCTTGCATTTATGCAAATATGTACCTTCAGTCCTATCTAAACAGTGTGTGCATGCCTTATATCCTTTGTTTGTCTGTCCTGAAAGGTTACTAAGAGCAGGCTAATCATTGATGGTTACGAATAACAACCCTCGTAGATCAAATGGCTCCTGTTTGTTCTCATCCCACGCACGTACACCTGGTTTGCCCCACAACTGTAAGAGTTCTTCAACTAATGGCCTAAGGTACACATCAATGTCGTTGCCCGGTTGCTTCGGGCCTTGGATGAGCACTGGCATCATAATGAACTTACGCTTCATGCACAACCAAGGAGGCAGGTTGTAGATACATAGAGTCACGTCTCCGTAGCTAGTCAATTAGCGCAAGAAGATTCTTCTTGTGAAGATCCGCATGATCGAGCCTCAAAGTATATGAGGCCTACAAGGTATCCACATGTATGGGAGTAGTATTTCCATGTCAGCATGCGATCAGGTGCACTGTCGAAGCCGAGAATCAAGTCGATGAAGATTCTGTGCTCCTCGGTCGCCGTCTAGATTAGATCTAAACGGAGTAGTCGATATAGCAGCGCTCTCGCATGAGAGAGAGGAGATAACCTAGGGAACACCCGCCCTAGGGTTTTGGTTGATGTCAGCAAGGAGACGGCGAAATTAGGGCGACAACGATGACGCACCAAGTGGGCAAGGTTTTGGCGGCGCGACTAGGGTTTCAGTGGTGCGAGGTAGAGGCCTGTACAAGGTAAGATTATGAATTAGAATGCCTTTGGGGGTCATTTGGTAAATTTCAATAAGTCCTCGACCCCTTGCGTTGTCCAAAAACCTGTCCCAAAGTTTGGGCGAGTTGGTAGGTTTTTGTCAAACAAAACTTATTAGAAAACTGCCTCAAGTTATCAATCAAAATTTTCATACCGGACATCTCCTTGCCCCTCAAGGTAACATGGCTGGACCTATTATGGAACCTTCTAAGCTTCTTAATACAGAAAGGGTCATACCGGATCCGAAACTTTACATAACCTTTTGGACCCTTCTTGTCCTTCCAGAACCTACTATACATGACCGAAATCATTCTGAACACTTGTAGGATTATCCGGGAAATCTCGAAACCATTCTGAAATCATTCAATACACTCTCTAAACCCTTCTCTCTTATCTTCATATAGAACTTGCATTCCTAAATGTTGCTAGCCCTTAAGTGTTGGAATTTGAGGCATATTTGATGTTGGGCTTTTGGCCTATAACAAATACAAATTCTGAAATTCTCTTTGGCCCATTTATATGGCAGCTCAGGTGTGTGTTAGTGGTGCCAAAGTTTAGTCCCACATTGATAGTGGAAAGGGAGTTGGACCACCTTATATAGTAGAGTGTTGCACCACTCACTAAGGTGTGAGAAGAAGAGAAGCCCTCGCGCACTCCTCCTCCGACGCCCGCCTCGCCACGCCACGCCGAGCCGAGCTTTATTTTGCTGTTTGGGAAAATTAATTATGAGTCATTAATGCGTGATTAACTGGCCGTTTCTACATCGTGGGCTGGTACTGACTCGGTCGTGGGTTGTTTCCCACGTCCTACCCGACCCTCACTATATAAGTAGGCAGACGCGAACCCTAGACGTCACCAGCAATTAGATTGCATCTGCCTACCTGCGCATCGTCGTTCCACCTCTCTATGCTACTCTCTGCTACTCCATCCCGCCGGCTGCGTGCACGGCCGTCCGGGAGAGAGGCAATAAGGTTTTTGGGGAGCGTCTAGGCGTGACTGCTCAAGCTCTTCTTCGTCCGGCTTCCTCGACTCCATCGCCATGTCTAACGACGCTTCCAAGCAGGCTGCTGCTGCTACCGGCGGATCCACTTCTGTTGCGCCGTTGGTCATACCATCGACGAACTCGTACGTGTTCTTTGTCCTGCTGTTATTTCCTATGATGATTACTAGTATTGCAGTATGCGTAGATGTGCTAGGTTTTCACTTGCCTGTATGGTGCATGTCTACTATGCGTATGCTAGTTAGTCTTGGAAATTATTCTGTCATGATTTACACTTGGATTAAATTAATGCGAAAACTACTAATTATTTCAACAATCCAAAAACCTTATTTTAGGCTGTTTTCGCGTCAAGGCTTTGCCGCTTGTCTGAAACCAAACCCGTTTACGGGTGCGCACTTTAAGCGCTGGAAAACCAAGTGTACCCTCTGGCTGATGGCTATGGACACCTTCTGGGTATCCACTGGTAATCCTAAAGGAACGATCACTCCTGAACAGGAGAAGACGTTCAAGGAGACCACCATATTCTTTGTGGGCTGTATCATAAGCGTCATTGGGGACAAGTTGGTGGATGCATATTTACATATGCGCAATGCCAAAGAACTGTGGGATGCACTCGAAGCAAAATTCAGTGCTACTGATGCTGGCAGTGAATTGTATGCCATGGAGCAGTTTCATGACTATAGGATGGTTGAAAACCGTTCTGTCATTGAACGGGCTCATGAGATTCAGTGCATTGCAAAAGAAATTGATCTCTTGAAGTGTGCGTTGCCCGGAAAATTTGTTGCGGGATGCATTATTGCAAAGCTTCCTCAATCCTGGAGGAGTGTTGCCACTAACCTCAACCACCAGAGGCAAGAGATGTCTGTTGAGAATCTCATTGGGTTTCTGGACCTTGAGGAAAAGGCAAAGGCAAAAGACGCACACCCAAAGGGAGACGAGGCACCCCAGTCAAGCGCCAATGTGGTGCAGAAGAACTTCCACAACAAGTTCAAGGGGAAGACCAAGGCCGTTCGTACTACCAACTTCAAAAAGAATAAGAAGGACAAGTCACAGGATCCCTGCTTTGTGTGCGGCGAGGTTGGACATTGGGCTCCAAACTGCAAGCAGCGCAAAGGAAGGAAGAATCCAAATGGACAGAACACTAAGTCTGTCAACATGACTATGAGCAACAATGATAAGGGTGCATCCGGGTATGGTAATTTACCTACTGTTTTGTCAATTTGTCAATCTACAGATTGGTGGATCGACACCGGTGCTAATATTCATGTGTGTGCTGATATCTCTTTGTTTTCTTCTTACTAGGTCACAAGAGATCTCTTCGTCTTGATGGGAAACGGATCGCATGCTTCTGTTCGTGGTGGATCTGAAGTTTACTTCGGGAAAGATCGTGCAGCTGAAGAACGTGCAGCATGTGCCCTCAATAAATAAGAATCTCGTTAGTGGTTCCCTTCTTTGCAAAGAAGGTTTTAAGTTGGTATTTGAGTCCAATAAAGTAGTCATCTCTAAGTATGGACAATTTATTGGTAAAGGTTATGAGTGCGGCGGTTTGTTCCGTCTTTCCCTATCAGATTTTTGTAATAAGGTTGTGAACCATATTTGTGCCCCTGGCAATGATACCAATATTTGATATTCACGAATTTGTCACATTAATTTTGGTTGTATGACGCGGCTAACTAAGATGAATTTAATTCCGAGTTTCACTTTAGCCAAAGGCTCTAAATGTCAAGAGTGTGTTCAAGCTAAGCAACCGCGCAAGCCTTACAAGCCTGTGCAGGAAGCAAGAAACTTGGCACCACTGGAGCTTATACATTCAGATCTATGTGAGATGAATGGTGTGTTGACTAAAGGTGGAAAGAAATACTTCATGACGTTGATTGATGATTCTACTAGATTTTGCTATGTATATCTTTTGAAAACCAAATATGAGGCTCTACACCACTTTAAAAACTATAAGGCAAAAGTTGAAAATCAACTTGAGAGAAAGATTAAAAGAGTCCGGTCAGATCGTGGTGGAGAGTATTTCTCGAATGAGTTTGATTTGTTTTGTGTGGAACATGGCATTATTCATGAGAGGACGCCTCCCCATTCTCCCCAATCTAACGGGGTTGCCGAAAGGAAAAACCGTACTCTAATAGATTTGGTTAACGCCATGTTAAGTACTTCGGGTTTATCCAAGGAATGGTGGGGGGAGGCGATATTGACATCATGTCATGTCCTGAATAAAGTTCTCACAAAAGACAATGAAACTGCTCCCTATGAATTATGGGAGAAGAGAAAACTAACACAATCGTACTTACGTACTTGGGGCTGTTTGGCAAAGGTGAATTTGCCAATTCCCAAAAAGCGTAAACTTGGAACAAAGACCGTAGACTGTGTCTTTCTTGGCTATGCTCATCATAGCGTTGGATACAAATTTCTAGTGGTGAAATCTGAGGTACCTGACATGAAGGTCGGTACAATTATGGAGTCTAAGGATGCTACATTCTTTGAGGATATTTTTCCGATGAAAGATATGCCTAGTATATCTAGACAGGAATCTGTTGAAACTCCTGAACCTGCTATTCCCATGGAATATTATGAACGAGCACATGATGAAATTTCTGAGGAGGTAGAGAATGAAGTTCTTGTAAGGAACAAGAGACAGAGGATTGCAAAGTCCTTTGGTGATGATTTCATTGTCTATCTTGTGGATGATACTCCCACCTCTATTTCAGAGGCTTATGCATCCCCTGATGCAGACTACTGGAAAGAGGCTGTTTGTAGCGAGATGGATTCCATCATGGCAAACGAAACTTGGGAGATCACTGATCATCCTTATGGGTGCAAACCTGTAGGATGTAAGTGGGTGTTCAAAAATAAGCTTAGGCCTGATGGTACGATTGAAAAGTATAAGGCTCGACTTGTTGCCAAGGGTTATACCCAAAAAGAAGGCGAAGACTTCTTTGATACTTATTCTCCTGTGGCTAGATTGACCACTATTCGAGTTCTACTCTCATTGGATGCCTCACATGGTCTTATCGTTTATCAAATGGACGTCAAGACAGCTTTCCTTAATGGAGAGTTGGATGAGGAAATTTATATGGATCAGCCAGATGGTTTTGTAGTAGATGGTCAAGAAGGCAAGGTGTGCAAGCTATTGAAGTCTTTGTATGGACTGAAACAAGCACCTAAGAAATGGCATGAGAAGTTTGATCAAACTTTAACATCTGCTGGCTTTGTTGTAAATGAAGCCGACAAATGTGTCTACTATCTCCATGGTGGGGGCGAAGGAGTTATACTTTGTTTGTATGTTGATGACATACTGATTTTTGGGACAAATATGATTGTCATCGAACAGGTCAAGAGTTTCTTGTCTCAAAGTTTTGACATGAAAGACCTTGGAGAAGCTGATGTTATTCTAAACATTAAGCTGCTGAGAGATGAGAATGGCGGAATTACACTTCTGCAATCTCACTATGTGGAGAAGGTGTTGAGTCACTTTGGCTACTCAGATTGTACTCCTTCGTCGACACCATATGATCCTAGTAAGATACTTCAAAAGAACAAAATAACAACTAGAGATCAGCTGAGATACTCTCAGATAATTGGCTCGTTAATGTATTTAGCTAGCGCAACAAGGTCTGACATCGCATTTGCTGTGAGCAAACTTAGCTGGTTTGTTTCCAATCCGGGAGATGATCATTGGCATGCTCTTGAGAGATTAATGCGCTATCTAGAGGGTACATCGAGTTATGGTATTCACTATACCGGAGACCCTGCAGTACTTGAAGGGTATAGTGACTCAAATTGGATTTCTGATGCTGATGAGTTGAAAGCCACAAGTGGATATGTATTCACTCATGGTGGTGGCGCTGTTTCATGGAAGTCTTGCAAGAAGACCATCTTAACGAGGTCAACAATAGAAGCAGAACTCACAGCACTAGATACATCTACTGTCGAAGCAGATTGGCTTCGTGAACTCTTGATTGACTTGCCGGTTGTTGATAAACCTGTGCCGGCTATTCTTATGAACTGCAACAATCAAACTGTGATCGTCAAAGTGAGTAGTTCAAAGGATAATATGAAGTCATCAAGACATATAAAGAGAAGATTGGCATCTGTTAGGAAAATGAGAAACTCCGGAGTAATAGCATTGGATTATATCCAAACAACTAAGAATCTAGGAAATCCTTTGACAAAAGGTCTATCAAGAAATGTGATAGATATTGCATCAAAGGAGATGGGTTTGAGACCCACATGAGTTACCATGGTAGTAACCTAACCTATGTGATCGGAGATCCCGTGAATTAGGACCTAGGGAAACAAGCCAGTGGCTAACTGGAGGAGAGTAACTTTTATTAATCCACTCCGCTGAAGATGCATTACTCTCACGATCTGTATGGCAGGTTGACTTAGTTTTAATGTGTTCATAGGCTTGTATAAGCCAAGATGCTATCCTACAGAGCAGTCTTGAAAGAACACACCTATGTGAGCCCGACTGTTGGTCACAGTCTATGAGATAGGGTAATCTCTAGGAAGCTCATGAAAAAGGCCAAGAGTGTAACTTATATGCTCCACCCGAGGGGTAGCCTTTGGCAGCCTAGTATCAGTATGACATTAGGTGAAACTCATTTACACAAAACTGGCAATTCAAGGCTTAGTCCATTGACAGTTGTTGATGAGTGTAGTCTAATGTTCTAGGTGGAAGTTCAACTTAACAGTCTCCACTGAAAAATGCTGGTATATCAAACCAGTGATTTAGAATAGAATGATGTGATGTGCCAATGAGACTTTGTGGGGGGTTGTTGGAATTTGAGGCATATTTGATGTTGGGCTTTTGGCCCATAACAAATACAAAATCTGAAATTCTCTTTGGCCCATTACTATGGCAGCTCATGTGTGTGCTAGTGGTGCCAAAGTTTAGTCCCATATTGCTAGTGGAAGGGGGTTGGACCATCTTATATAGTAGAGTGTTGCTCCACTCACTAAGGTGTGAGAAGAAGAGAATCCCTCGCGCACTCCTCCTACGACACCGCCCGCCTCGCCTCGCCACGCCTCGCCTCGTCACGACGCGCGCGCGCCGCGGGTTGCAGGAATCTCGCCGAGCCGAGCTTTATTTTGCTGTTTGGGAAAATTAATTGTGTATTAATTATGAGTCATTAATGCGTCATTACGGACGCGTTAATCAACCGGCCGTTTCTACATCGTGGGCTGGTACTGACTCGGTCGTGGGTTGTTTCCCACGTCCTACCGACCCGCACTATATAAGCAGGCAGACGCGAACCCTAGCCGTCACCAGCAATTAGATTGCATCTGCCTACCTGCGCATCGTCGTTCCACCTCTCTGTGCTGCCCTCTGCTACTCCATCCCGCCGGCTGCGTGCACGGCCGTCCGGAAGAGCAGGCCTCCGGAACCCCGTCTCTCTGATCCTGCACCGGGAGAGAGGCGATAAGGTTTTTGGGGAGCGTCTAGGCGCGACAGCTCAAGCTATTCTTCGTCTGGCTTCCTCGACTCCATCGCCATGTCTGACGACGCTTCCAAGCAGGCTGCTGCTGCTACCGCCGGTGGCGGATCTACTTCTGTTGCGCCGTTGGTTATACCATCGACGAACTCGTACGTGTTCTTTGTCCTCCTGTTATTTCATATGATGATTACTAGCATTGCAATATGCG
Organism: Avena sativa; assembly: GCA_916181665.1. Classification (NCBI taxonomy): domain Eukaryota; kingdom Viridiplantae; phylum Streptophyta; class Magnoliopsida; order Poales; family Poaceae; genus Avena; species Avena sativa. The sequence continues at coordinate 21,670,216 of OV702285.1, forward strand.
TAGATGTGCTAGGTTTTCACTTGCCTGTATGGTGCATGTCTACTATGCGTATGCTAGTTAGTCTTGGAAATTGTTCTGTCATGATTTACACTTGAATTAAATTAATGCGAAAACTACTAATTATTTCAACATTAAGTGTATGACTCCTGTAGGTTCATATATGTATGTGGACTTGTCTGGAACACCTTTTGTGACAATGATCAACATAGGGATCTGGATAGATGTGTTGATCTCCACATATAACACAAAGATCTTTATCGTGTGGACCTTCCGTATTACTTATCGATTCATGCCGCATTTCTTCTGGATACTTCACATAGCCCGATGTGAAACTATTATGTTATCATCGTTGCCTGACGTGTACTCTTTTACTCTTCCGCATCATCAATGTTCTTGTGACAATGAAAATCATCATGATACTTGAGTGGTCACCCAGAGTGTATCTTTCCATCGTCGAAGTAGAAATTCCCATAACTACGACATGTAGAACATTGTCATACTATCCTATTACCCAGTCACAAAGTAATTTTTTTGGAGTAATCATCAATGATTGTAAGCATATAAATTGTACCACCAAGATAAGTATAGCAAGAAGGTTCCCGCACATCAACATGCACATAATCTAATATCCCTCTAGTAGTATGTACAAAAGCATTTAACTTTAAACTCTTCTTCTTACCATAAGTGTGGTTCTCAAAGAACTCCAACTTACTAATGTTGCAGCAGTCTAGTAGTTCTCTCTTGTGAAATTATGTCATGCCATGTTCACTCATATGTCTAAGACACATATGCCACATATTAGTTTTAGTAGGTTCACCATGAACTAACAACAATAGTACTAGTCAAAATTCTACATCTTCGAACACATAACTATGTATAATTTTAATCACCAATCATGTGAACGAGAGAACCTTTTGATACCTTTGAAACTCCACGTGAAATGTAGTGTTTATACCCCTCAACATCAAGGGTGCTGATTGAGATCAAATTTCTTTCCATGCCCTGGTATGTATGTTTGCATATCATGCCATCGTGCATCCTGGTCCGAACAGAGCCAATGCCCATGATCTCATGTTGGATTTTTTGTCCAATGCGCATAATATCTCCTTTGTGCACAAATTCATAAGAACTAGTGTTTGTTACAACAAATATGAAATGAACATGCAAAATCAAGTACCCTTTCCTCATTACTAGAAACACGACCAACAAAAACAACTAGGCAATCACCATTAGAATTACCACTTGAAACAACAACCATATCGTCAAAATCCTCTTTTTTCGGTTGGCCAGTACCATTGCTCTTCTCCTTCGGCAGATTCCAACAATCCCCAGTGACATGATTTTTTTACACTAACTGCAGAACTTGTCTTTTTCTTTGTACTTTGGACAACCATTGCCATTCTTTCACTTATCTTTATTGCCATGATTGTTATTCCTCTACTCGGTCCTCCCACAAACCTGCATGGCTTCTGCCTTTGTTGACGGCCCCTTTGCATGTACCATAGTTTTCATATTTTCCCTATGTTTGAGGGGATCTTGTACTACAACAAGGGTTAGTTCATTATGACTTAATAATATTATATATCCGATATTTTAAAGGAACTAGGCAACAAGCATAAGATTAGAAGAGCTAAATCTTCCTGATCATATTTTACCTCCATGGAATGCAAGTCAGAGACGATCCCCGTGAAGATTGATTGGTGATTCATCACCGACCCACCTTATTGCAACTTCTACGAGAACAGCTTCATCTTCATGTGAATATTTCTGATTAGATCTTTTGGTATACCGATCGATTCCAACATCAATCAAAGGGCCACTACAAATTTAGCCTACAACTCTTCATGGAAAATATTACCGCACAGATGAAGTTGAATCAAATACAGGGCCGTATGGTAGTTCCTCTTCTACTCACTAGTCCATGTCTTCACATCTTTCTTGTCAAATCCATCCAACGCATCATCCATATTAGTAGATTGGGCAATGATCCCCGCATCTTTAGTTTCCATAGAGAGAACCTTCTTGTGAAGTGCAGTTGCGGTAGATCAAAATTTAATGATGACATGTCTCAAGCCCTATATCGAAAAAGGGCTCTGATACCACTTGTTATAAACGCGACAATGAAGAAATGAAGAAAGAAACAAAACCACACGCATGGAACACAAAATTTTAACGTGGAAAAACCTCTCGAACAAAAGGAGGAAAAAACACGAGCGCCAGCCATCAAAACGTCAATATATCGGGAGTGCGACGCCGTGGATTTTCCAATAAAGTGATTAATTAACCCTAGTCAGCATCATATCTTACAATATGTATTTGTATACGGTGGTAACGATCCATACCGCGGCGACGGACCTTACTCTTCTAATTATAAGTTAGCCTCCTTTATGGATTTGGATCACAACATAATAAACTTCACCTTGAGGGAAATTACATCTTGTAGAATGAGCATCATCAATCTCCCAGAACAACGAAAAAACAATTTCGGCCCCAATAACCACTAGGGAAAACAATTATACCAACTAAGATTGAGCAAAGCTCAAAGGTAGCAGCATGAACTGGATTTGCAATCATACAAGTAGATTATCATGAGTACTAACCTTTCATACCTTCAGGTTACCTTTTACAACAATGTTGCGAACAAAATGGTACTTGATATCGATGTGTTCTCTCATGGAACATTTTCTCCTGAGTAAGGTATATGTCACTTTCACTGTGATATAACAAATTACTACAAGAATTATCTCCTCTCGTCCCAACATATACCTTTATGAATTTGGATCACAACGGGTCTCCTTTATGCAGAAGTTAGTCTCCTTTATGAATTTGAATCACAACATAACAAGTCAGATATGCATTCCGGTTGTCTGTACATCCATGTTTATCAATGAAACTTTGTAGTATTAGAGTTTGGCAGCCATAGGCACAAATATGTACTCAACCTCTCAAGGCATACTTCACTTCTCTGCATCTTGCCACATGCAGTAAATAATAACGGAGTGCTTGGGGTATAGTATTGTAGCTGAACCTTTTACAATAATGTGCGCGCGCGGTGCAAGCTTGCTTAGCATATACAGCTTGGTGCACATGGATATATGTTTGTTCAACCCCAAGTGTACATACATAAACATACAATGGATATATGAGATTGATCTCCTGCTCTTTCTTTAGGGTATTTTCTTATATAGTTAGCTACTGATATGAAACCTATATGCTTGTGGCATGATACATATATGTATCAATGTATGCAACTACTCCTGAATAATACAGTTTGCCAGCTTTGGTACAATTGAAATTGCGGTAATTAAATTATAAGCAAGCGCGCTGGCAACAGACAGTGTAGCTAACTGTCGGTAGCTAAGACTATTAGTTGGTTTTCTCCGGCAAACATGGAAGCCACGACCTTGTGAACATTATTAGTTATCATGTTGATGTCCATGTCAGCACGCGCAGGACGGCCTCTCGCCACCAATCCACGGAGTCGTCCCCAAGAACTTGACGATGGATCTCTTTCTGTTAGAGTTGACCAACGCGTGAACCCAAGTTCCGAGCAGCAATCAGCCGGACTCCATCATTTTTGGGTTGTCCAGCATGTGCATTAGATTTGATAAACATCCAACATGCATGAGTTAATTAGATCAACAAGACAGCTTGACTTGAGCAATAATACTAGGCAAGTTGATGAGAAATCCCGTCCTCCTGCTGGAATTCCAGACAGCTGGGACATATGTTGACCACCAAGCTAGGTTAATTATTAGTTCGATTGGAGATGATGACAAGTACTAGCTAAGAGCATGATTGTGGTGCACGTTCGACCGAACATTCCGTATCTTTAATTATCAGCTGTAAGGATCACAAGGAGCATATATAATTGGCTTATTAAGCAGTATATATACGCCCCTTGTTCACCAGAATTAAATCACCCACAGCTAAGGTCGAAGCATTTCATCCCTTGCTAGCTTGTAGCGAAGAGTTGGAGCTGAACTGAGAGAGGTGGCGACCATGGCGAAGCGCAACGAGAAAGGGTCTCTGTTTTTGGTTGCGGCATTGGCCGCTGTCATCTTCGTCCTCGCCGCGCAGGCGACGCCGGCGGTGGCCGTTGGGTACACCGATGGCGACAAGGTCCAGAAAGTCGTGTACGAGGAAGTTATGAACGTCAAAGAGAAGGCTGCTGGCTTCATCCGGCTCGCTTTTCATGACTGCTTTGTCAGGGTAATTACAGCCTCTTTCTGCATTGGTCGGGCTAAACAAAAAAATTTCTCTCTATTGTATGATGCATATATATCTCTCCGAGTCCCTTGCGTCCATTTTAGGTATATAATTCAGCTCAACAATTAGTTACATGAGCTCAGCCTGCTGTGCAATTCAACAATTAATATCTCCGTACTAGTGCAAGTTGGGAGTACTGTAGTAGTAGTAGTAGTAGTAACAAGCAAGAATTAATGATCGTATATATCTCACTGTTGCCTGCAGGGTTGCGATGCATCTGTGTTGCTGTTAGAAACACCCACTAACCCTGCTGGGCAGACGGAGAAGGATTCGGGATTCAACGGCGGCCTCCGCGGCATGGAGGTGATCGACATCATCAGGAACAGGCTCTTGGCGAATGGTACCAAAATCTCCTGCGCCGACGCCGTCGTGTTCGCCGCGCGCGAGGCCGCCAACATCCTGAGCAACGGCAACATCAAATACCCCGTCGACGGGCCCGGTCGCAAGGACGGGGTCGTGTCGTCGGTGGACGACCCGCCCAAATTCCTCCCGACCCCCAGCTTCACCTTCAAGCAGCTCGCGGATAGCTTCGGCGTCTTCAAGTTCAGCGTGACGGACCTCGTCGCCCTCTCAACCGCGCACGGCATCGGCGTCTTCCATCAGACGCCCATCATGAGCAGCAACGTCTCCAAAACCGCTTCAACGTACGCTCTCGCCGTCGCAGAGGAAGCGTCGACGAGCACGAACGGCGCCGGGGTGAAGATCAACGTCCGCGACATGGGAGAGAAGGCCAGGAATATCTCCAGGTACCGGCCCGACGGAGTGAACATGACCGCGGTGGGCGTCCTGGACAACAGCTACTGCAACGCCAACCTCCAGAACATGGTGCCCTTCGACTCCGACTTTGAGCTCACCAAGAACGGCACCGCGTTAAAACTGCTCAACGACTACAAGATGGACGCCAAGCTGTGGAAGACAGACTTCGAGGCCGCCATGACCAAGCTCAGCAACACCCTCAAGGCCGTGGGCCCCCTTTTCGAGGAAGGGTACAGGGTGAAATGCAATGCCACCAACTATGACTCCTACCCTCGTCCTAAGTAATAAGGCCTAGAGACAAGACTTGCACGCACGACAAGTTTAATCATTTATTTATTATTAATTTTTTAATTAATTTATTTATTTTTGGTGTATTATATACGCCTTAATTTTGATTTCGATTTCTTTCCGGTTACACATGTCCAGCTGGCCGGACGTGTAATCTACTCTCAGTGTCCAATAATCGTTTTATTCACCAAATATCACCGGCACATATCACTACGGGAATAACTACCTAGGCCGATGGCCTTTTTATACGTCGACGGCAAAATATCGGGGTCGTCAGCGTAGCTTGACTGGCCGTTGGCTCAGCTTTGCCGCCGGCATAGGATAAATAGGCCGATGGCCGTCGGCGTAAACGGATGCGTCGGCATAGCCTATAAGGCTAACGGCATAGCAACGGCGTCGGCGTAGCTATTTTTCTTTTTTGTCATATTAATCTTAGAAAAATCATAACTAAATCATTTAAATTCACAAAAATATATATAATATATCAAAATTTGCAGAAAAATAAGATCTATCTATATAAATCAAATATTATATATTTGTATTAAAAAAAACATAAATATACAAATACTTTCGTATAACATATTTTTCATTTTCCGAGTGTAAAAAACAGGGTGTTTGTGAAGCAACCACCAAATGAAAGTTTCAAATGATAATACCACATTTTTAAAAATACTAGACCATATTGAATGGATAATTTCCCAACCTGGGTATCTCAAACCTTTCAGTCCACCCCTCGTGAAAAAGACAAATTCCTGCCGAATCGGCAGGAAATGAGTTAGATTATACATGATATGATGCTCATGATTTTTTGCAAAAAAACATTTTTAGATTCACAATATGCTAGCGAGACTCGGCCCCGAGCTAAGAATCTTCATGCCCCTCGATTTAGAAAGTTTGACGTACGATAGTTTGAAATAGGCATAAAAAATCCAAAAACACTATCCTCCAAAGTGACATTACATCACTACATAGAATTAGATCGGGTCTTAATCAAGGGAAAAATAGTGTGTTATAGCACACGCTATAGCATATTTGGTGTGCCGATGCTACATTTAAGATATTTTGGGCGCTACGCCACTAATCTCAAATTAGCAAACTAAATGACTAAACCATGCTATTTGTCAAAATGTTGGAGCGGCCTTATTTTCTAGCTGTGCAAAAAGCCAAAAGCTACAGCCCATCCTCTAACGTTACATTACGGACGTGTTTGGTAGACCGGGACAGCTTAGAATTTCCCCTCTCAACCGAGATTACTGGTGATGTAGCTGTTTGTTAGTCCGGGTCGGACCATCTCACCAGTGCGGAGCTCATACGAAAAATGCCGCTCAGCCGGGCGAGCTGTGAAGCTCAAATCGAGCTTCACAACTCAACCGGGCTGAGCTCATCCCGCAAACCACTATAGCAGGCCCCGTAGCACCCCCCAGACCCCCACCCCCACCCTTTTCTCTCCATTCCCCCCATCTTCCTCTTCTCCCGTCGGGCAGAGGCAGCAGCCCTCCTCCTCCCGCTCCGGCACTCCGCCCGCCCTGCCGACCACCCTACGCCGCCACGACGCGCCGCTTCGCACGACCACGGCTGCCTCGGCCGAGCACGCATCTCCGCCGCCATGGCCGCCTCTTCGCACGACCACAGCCAAACACGCATCTCCGCCGCCACGGCCGCCTCCTCGCACGACCACGGCCGAGCACGCATCTCCGCCGCCACGGCCGCCTCCTCGCACGACCACGGCCGAGCACGCATCTCCACCGCCATGGCTGCCTCCTCGCACGACCACGGACTCCACGGCCGCCTCCTCGCACGACCAGGCCGGCTCCATGTGTCGCCTCCTCGCGCCGCCAGGCCGGCTCCATCCACCGCCGCCTCGATGCGCTTCCACGGCCGCCACGAAGCGCCCATACGGCCGTCAGGACGCGCCGCCATGGCCGTCGGCAAGAACTGCCTCCTTGCGCCGCCACAGAAACCATCCACCGCCGCGACGACCTGCTGCTTCCACCACCGCCACGACACGCCCCTACGTCCTCCAGCAAGCGCCGCCTCCACGAGCTGCTGCCTCCACGCGCAGCCATGGTCGGAGTGGCCTCCTCAATGTGGTGGTCAAATGAAAGGACCCAATTGCTTTTCATTTTTCTGTGTAGGGACCTTTGTGTAAAAATCTGGACTCAGCAGTATCTCAACTCATACACCCCACCAAACAGCATCTCCACTGAGCATCTCTCAACAAATACAGGCCACCAATCAAGGCACAAAATCTGGGCTCAGCATAGCTGAGGTCAACATAGCTGAGGTGAGAAACACTTGTTGAGGTCACCCGACCTACCAAACACACCCTACATCACTATATAGAATTAGATCGGGTCTTAAACTCTTAATTGATTTTGCTAGTACTTTGGGAGTGAGACTGGTCCATCGTGGTGCTTGCTATTGGATTAGTACCTAAAAAAACTATACTTCGACGTGTGCCAGATGTCCAAATATATGTTTTATACGTGTTACAATTATAATCTCATTTAAGGTTAAAGATGAAAATTTAAAGACTGTTGGTTGTTTACACCGAGCAGACATGAGTTCTTATATTGAGATCCTGAAGGCACATATGATCTAATAGTATGGATCATCACGTCGATTGCAGAGCGGACCTCATGGACTTTCCAATAGGGTAGCTCCGCAATTTAGATGTTGTATTAATAAGGAATATCGGGGCGGTTCGCTACATAAATTTAAATGGAGCCAATATAAGACTAGGTTCGTTTGTATATGGTCTCCATATTTAATTATGAGGTGAATCAGCATAATGCCCCCAAACCACACAAATATGTATGCAAGTATGTGCAATTATATGCGACAGGTCGATATCATGTATTATAAAAATATGGGGCTCGGAAAAAGGGGTCACACATGGGGGGTTCAGATCCGGGGTCTCGAGGCTCGACGGGATCGCCCTTCGGACGCCGGAAACGGGTCTTCGGGTTCGGTCTGGTTGGCGTTGATCTTGTTTCGATTGTCCATGACGGAGAACTTGTCGTCGGGGTTGCGGTAGCTGCGTCGCGTCAACAACGCCCCCACAATCACCACATGGTCGGGGTTGTTAACTCCTAATGGCCTAGGGATCAACGGGATCTCTTGCTGTAGTATTTGGCCATCTTTCCACCCGCACGAAAGTGCCTGCTGGGCACCTTTGAATCGTTTTTATGCGGATTTGTCAGGAATCGCTAAAACTTGTATAGGGCCGATCAGAGGGTGTTATAGATCGGGAGAAATCTCTGTCGCCTCGACACCGACGCCGTGGTGCCTGCGGGTATTGCCGTCCTTCCTGAAGGGCGTAGGTTGTACCTCTTTCCCACCCTTTGTACCGTACCGGGGGAAACCCTAGGACTCGTTCTAGGGAAACTCGTGGACCGATCCGTGCAGCAGTGTCGTGGTCACTCCCCTTCTTGGAGGTGATGCTTGGTACGCGATGGTTCAGAGCGCTAGGATCATGGTGGTTCAGAGGGCGCAGCGATTGCAAGCCATCTCCGTTTCTATCGAACCGCCGGTGTTTGTATTGTTTTCTCTTCTTTTTCTTTCTTGCTTTTTTTGGGCAAGCTTTGTGTTGTTTACCCCAGCTGTGGTCTTAAAGTTGTATCGGTCGATTGTTATATTAATATAGCAGGGCGAAAGACTATTTCGAAGGTAAAAGACTTAGAAGTACAAATGATATGTTGATTTTACTGTGAAAAAGCTAGTTCTTGGATTTTATTTAGAATTAATGAAAGAGAAAATAAATTTTACATATTTGAGTGGTTGTCCCAAATACTAGTCGTTGGAGACGTTACAGCCCGGACCTAGTGCTAGCACTAGTCCCGATTCGTAACAAACCGGGACTAGTGACATGATTGAGATCGAACCGAAGGGGTGTTTTCCAGTAGTGAAAGGCAACCATGGAGAACACATAGTGTAAACTAGACAGCGGTGTGCTGCATAGTTAGAGAGCCGTAACAGAACATACAATAGACAGGTGAAATTATGTACACATATTATCCTGTGTACAATCCTTGGTTGGAGGACGTGAAAGAAACACGCATTTAGCCCAACAAACTAGCTCCTTTTTGTAACTATGTGGCTAGAATTGTATTCCTTTTGCTTGATACATTTTTGCGGTTTTTAAGGTTATGGATTACTTACCTGATATGAGCATGGTAAACTCTAGGAGGGTACCAAACATGTTAGATGGTTCAGTGTGTGATATTGTACTTTATCAACCTTATTGCTACATCTAGAATTTCATGGTGTGGATAGCATGCTGACTATAGTTTTTTCTATGTTGGATATTTCCTTCCTATAATAATCCTTTTATTGAGATATAAACTTTTAGACCATTTTTAATTGTTCATATAAGTAAATAGTTTTTTAATACTTAGACAAGAAATCATGCAATATAAGTTTTGGGTGTACTAATATGTACTCTGAAAATAAATATTTACACTTGCACGGCCTCCGCAATAGTTTCTAAGTAAAAAAATGTTGTAGATATATCTTTGAGTTGGCCTACGAGGTAATGACCATTTCACGGATGTGATGTATTTGAATGAAATCGATACTCGGGCATCAAACTTGCACTCAATAATACACTCATGTATTTGCAACTGACAATGGAATTGATTCACTTACTTTACCAACATATGCATTCTTTGCATGCAAACCACTCCCATTACACATTACCAAATAAGAAACCTGGAATATTAGCATGAGAAGATTTTAATGCCATATTTGGATTATACAAATACACTTGGTATTCTGCAATCTTAGACTGTGATAGTCAAACCAAGATCCAAACACAAGACATGTCCATAGGTTATGTTCGTTGTTTTGTAATTAGGAAATATGATGATGATACAACAGACTATCAATTCCAACATGCTGGATTGTTGTAAGATCAAGTAACCAATAAGGTTTTGTATTTTTATCAACAAAGCAAATTTATAAAGTTGAACATATAGAAATTTCAAATTGATTTTGCAGAAAATTCTTTAAAAAGTTTTCTACTGAGATGGTTTAACGTAAGATTACAAATCATAAGAATTTATTGTCAAAATATTTTATCACGCATTTCAAACAAAAAGTTTATGTCGGTCTAATGCTTCAGAAATATATGTTGGACTCATGAATTTGTATGTCTTTTCCAAGTATAAAAAACTATTTACTTGGACCAGATTTGGAATCGCTCCCTCACTTTGGCCACCATTTTATTCATGTTCCATTATAACAGTTTACATATCATCTACTATACTAATAATATTGATGATAATGAGTCACCTTGTCTTAGTCATTTTTTTGGAAGTAGTTCTAATGTCATAATTGACTTTGATGATCACACTATCTCCAGACACGAAACTATATGGATTAAAGCACATCACTCTTTAGAGAAGCCTTTCATTATGATAGTCTGGCCCTTCAATCCATATTAATGGTCTCAACTTTGTTAGATACAAATGCATCTAGTCTAAATTTTTAACTAGATAAATCTTGATAAAACTGGGACCATTAATATGAACCTCATGGAATCTCTGACATTGTTTATAAGCTTTTTCAAAGTGAATTTTTAGAATTACCGTATTCAACGACATGAATTTAATAATGTTTATAATCTATCTATTATATACTAAAAGCAATATAAGGATGTCAAATAGAGCCATTAGGTTGATCCACATCATCTAAATTATTTTAATGGTTAGATATTACACTTACCACCTAGAAGTTTAAATCACAACCATAGGATTTATGTAACACATATTTCTTCCAACAGCTCACGACACGTAACACACATATATGAAGTGCTTATACTTTTTTTTATTCCAACACGTCACGAAGTCCTTATGTCTTGGGAGTTTTTTAATCCTACGATTTGGCCATGGCTTCTCCCAAACTCTCGGTTTAATTAGCCCATGTTTCTCTCATCCCCCTACGATTTGGGAGTACTCACCTTTTATCTCCCTTCTCTAAAATTCATGCCGCGCCGATGTGGTATGCCTTCTTCTGCGTCGGCGAGCAGACGCTGCCGCCGATTTCTATTTCCCGTAGGTCAAAGCCAGTCTGCCGAAGCTAGCCTCTACTCCACCGTGTGCTGCCATGTGTCCTCGCTTGTACTCCGCCGTTCCACTCCTTGATCGGGTCCCGTGCCAACCCTGCCCGCATGCAGATAGGCGAACAGCCCCTTCCTCCACCTCGGGTCCCCTGCCGCCTTCCTTTCTTGCTGCGCATGGATGCCAGCCACAGCCTACTCCTTGCTCTCCGCGACGCCCAGGAATTGCTTCCTTATATTGACATCTATACTAATAATTTTGTAAATTATAATAGTATGGTATTAGATAACAAAACAGTAGATGCATCAGGAAAATCTTGTGAAAAATGCAAATTAAGCATTGGATAAGCCACAACTGAAAACTATTTTTTACCTGAAGCTGGACACGGACAATGCACATGTAGTGTAAATGTATAAATCCACTAGTGGAAAAAAAGCATATAGTTTCGGTTTGCAAAGGCCTTTAGTCCCGATTTTGTGCCCGAGACTGCGAAATCGGGACTAAAGGCCCCTATTTCTAGTCCCAGTTTGTTACAACCCGAGACTAGAGGGCCACCGCATGGCCTTTTTGCTGCAAGGGGATGAAGGATCTTTAGTCCCGGATCGTAATACGGCCCTGGACTAAGTTTTTTTTTCATTTATTTATTTATTTATTTTTTGATTTTTTTTAAATTTTTTTTGATTTTTTTCTTAAACTTTTGAATTGTTTGACTCGTAATCCTCTCACTTGGAACATTTTTAGCACTAAGTATATTTAATCTTAGGTCAAATTATACTTGTGGTCAAACTTCCCATTCGGTCACCCATCCTAGCACTACTTCACCTCAGCACGCTTAACTTCTCTAACTTCTCTGTTCCATCCGGATGTCCTTGCGTGAATCCCTTTTGTACCTTGTTGTCAACACTATCATATCAATCCTATTAGCCCATATTAATATGTCATACATCTTTATATTGAAACTACAAACAACTATTTTAGTAAACAACAATAAATAAGTAATAATAATATTTTAATATAATGAAAGTAAAAAACTAAATAAAATAATATTTTATTCATTTCTTGCCATTATTCATTTAATATGGCATAAATAATATCTTTAAATCTGTAAATCGAAATTCGACAAATAATATATTCATTATTATCAGAAAAATGTGAGGAATCAAAATATGGAATAAAAACTTGCTAAATAAAAAAAATTAAATAACTTTTTTCCCTTTTCAAAATTTAAAAATGTAAAAGAATCAGAAAAATGTGACGAATCCATTATTTATATTTTAAAAAACTAAAAATGTGAGGAATCCAAATAAGGCTGTTAAAATCAAACTCAAAAATTGTTTTCACACATTTTGATAGGTTGTACATTTTTTTTCGACATTGTACGCAAAAGTTATAGCAATTTTAAGTTCCCCGCGTCGCACCCCTTTAGTCCAGGACCGTATCACGACCCCGGGACTAAAGAGTCACCCTTTAGTCCCGGGCTGTATCATGGCCTGGGACTAAAGATTGTTGCCCGCGTCTGAACACCTTTAGTCCCGGACCGTATCACGACCCGGGACTAAAGGTCCGAAATGACCCGGGACTAGAGTTTTCTCAGTCTCCTGGCCACTAAAAACGGTACGAACCGGGACTAATGCTTATACTAGTCCCGGCCCGTAATAAATCGGGACTAGTGTCAAACTATAGATCGAACCGAAACCTTTTTTCTACTAGTGATCGTTTTTGACACAATTGTATAAGCATTATGAGCCATTGATTAACCGGACCTTAAATGGATCTTGAGCTCAAATTTATCATAAGATCACCATTGACCCTTTATTTTTGCTTCCGCGGCTACACTACATGTACACGGATTACAGACACCTCATATTATTGATTACACATTGCTCTATCGATGTATTTCTATAAGGAGTGTATATTAATATCACGAATATACCAATTACCAATTGCTCTATCGATGTTAAATGGCACTATATAAGGCTGAAGAAATTTACCCATGAAAATCACAATATGGTGAAAGCTCCGTGGAAACCATGTTACAAAAAATATTCCAATACAAGAGGGCATGTGCGGACTGAGGCATAGCCCAGTGGTTGGGGTGGGCAGATGCACCCCCACCCGCCCAGGTTCAAGTCTCCGTGCTTGCATCTTGGGTCGTACGCATATTTCTACTATATCAAAAGCGCTTTGGGTTTCTCCCCTTAAAGCTATTCATCTTTTTCAAAACAAAAGGGCATGTAGGGTGATGTTCCAAAAAGATGGACAGTTCCACCCTCTAACTAATATTCATTTTATGAGTACGTAAAAAATAAATTAACAAGGAATAGTAACATTTACTATTTTTATTGTTCATCAATCTTCCGCTCTAATAGAGAGTAATGTGATCATCTATACATGTAACTTTCATTCTTATTGTCCTGTTATCATTTATTAAAGAAATCATTATTAATTAAAAATTAGATAAGAGTTAACCAAATAATATTTAAAATTATTATGTGGTTGCTCCAAACTTTTTTATAACATAATATGTCTCTTTTCTATTTTCACTTCACTATAATACTCAAAAAATTATATTGAGCATTATTGGTTGTGTCATTGTGTGCTATGAACCAACATTTTTTCAAATAAAAACAATCGAACATAGATATAATATGATTGGATCCTTTGGGTTGTACAAGTAGTGATACTATATATGCTTTAATATCTGCAATGATACCAATCGCGGATAATAGTGTGAATCATTTATAGTCAAGCCTATACTTTTATGTTGCCAGTTACACATATATAATTTCGAATACAAAAACTATTTGCACCACATAAACTTAATTTTGGAATACAGAAATTACTATGTGTATGCCTTATAGATTGAATCGGAGGGAGTATATCCTTGTATGTCATTAACACCTATCAATACACTAATGTTTTGTACATCCATGCACAAAGTAATAGAGAGACATAAAGCTATAGAGCTAAGTTAGCGACTGCATCACAATTGATCTACTCTTTTATTTATTTCTTACTAACATTATCTTATAAAAAGTGTGAAATTTCATCTTTATAACGCAGATGTTTTAATGAAGTGGGTAATAGGAGGGAGAAATATGAATAAAATAGAAAAATTTACTCAAAGGTGATGCCCTCGCATTTGCCCATGCTAGTTGATATTTTAAAAGGGCAACGACGCAGGGTGGTATACATATGCGGCCACCGATACTCGGAACACACGCATATATAGTCAAAAAATAATAATCAACATGAAATTTTTGGAATTACAAAGTTTAGTAAATGAAGAAAAAACAAACCAATAAAAAAATTGAAGGTCCTTGGTGCATGTCTTATCTCGTTCAAGTCTTGGCGCGCACGCTCTAGGGTGTGGCAGGGTAGGACATGAGGTTGGTGGCAGTGCACTTCTCCCTGATCCCATCCTCCCAAATAGGGCCCTCGGTGTCGGCGATCTCGAGGCTGCTGAGCTTGGTCATGGCTGCGCCGAAGTCAGCCTCCCACAAGCCTGGTGTGGTCATGTATTTGACCATCAGGTCGCTCGCGGCGGTGTTCGTCCTGAGCTCCCAGTCGGACTTGAAGCGCACCATGTTTTGGAGATTGGCGTTGTAGAAGCTGTTGTCCAAGGTGCCTATCGCCGCCATGTTCACCTGGTTGGGGCTGTAGCGGGACTTTCTCAGGGCTTCTTTCCCCATGTCGCGGATGTTCATAATGAAGGTACCAGTCGGCGTCCATTCGGATGTGATGAGGCGCTGGTACGAGGAGTGATCTCGTTCGACGGGGCGGTCCTGCGGTCCGCGAAGGACGCCCCGTTGGTGACGCCGATGCAGTGCGCCCCGGAGAGGGCGACGAGCTCGGGCTCGCTGAAGCCCTTGTTACCGAATACCGTCGACAACTGGGTGAAGGTGAACATAGGGCCCGGGAGGAATGTACCCGGGTCCTCGGCCGACGACTTGACCCCATCCCTGCGGCCTGGCCCGTTGATGGGGTATGCGATCTTGCCGTTGCTCACGACTTTGGCAGCCTCGCGTGCCGCGAACTGGATCGTGTCGGCGCAGGAGACGATGATGTTCTGCTCCTTGAGCTTGGTCCTGATTATCTCGATCACCTCCATGCCACGCAGGCCTCCGTTGCTCGGCGACGCCTTCTCTGTCTTCCCAGCAAGCGTCGGGTTAGTACTGTTATGGGGCGTGCTGTCCAGCATCACGGATCCATCGCAACCCTGATCGATGTTATCACAAGGGCACGCATGCATTAGTCCATCTGGTAATAATGCCTTGCCGCAGAAATCTACCTAGCCTAGCTATAGATGATGATCAGACGATCAGTTAAGTATGAATAAAATCGCTTTGGCTCAGCTCTTGTGCTATGCTGAACTGAAGTAAAAAGTCATGTATTAATTACCCTGACAAAGCAGTCGTGGAAGGCGAGCCGAATGAGGCCTGCGGCGAGGGCTTTGAACTTCGCAACTTCGGTATTCACAATTGCCTCGATGGTACTGTTGTACCCACCGTCGACGACAGCCGCCGCTGGCCTCATCTGCGCGGAGAGGAGGACGATGACAGCAGCCAAGGCGGCTACCAGGAAGACAGACCCTTTCTCGTTGCGCTTCGCCATGATCACCACCTCTCTCAGTTCAGCTCCAACTCTTTGCCACAGGCTAGGGCTAGCAAGCTATGTTAGTTCTTGGGGAATTGCTGGCTACAGATCAAATGCTTTGATCTCAGCTGTTGGATGGTTTAGTTTCGGTGAGCAATGCGCGTATATATACTGCTTAAAAAGCTAGTTATAACGCGCATCTGATAATTAAAAACATGGAATTGTCTGTCGAACGTGCAGTGCACCACAATCATTCTCTTATTAGTACTCTTCATTCATCTTCTCCAATCAAATTAACTAACGTGCTGACCTGCTGGGCGCGTCCTAATGAATGCTTGGTTAACATATGTCCTAACTGTCTGCAATTCAAGTAGGACGGGATTTCTCATCAACTTGCCTAGTTGTTGCTCAAGTCAACCTCTCTAGTTTCTCCAATCAAATTAACTAACGTGATGAGCTCCCCGGCGCAAGCTTGGTCAACATATTACATACTGTGTGTCTCAGCTGTCTGGAATGAGTTCTCTAATTAAGTCAATCTCTCTTGTTTCTCTAATTAATTCATGTTGGATGTTTATCAAATCTAATGGACATGGTGGACAACCTAATTATTATGTTCATGCGTTGCTAAACTAGAAAAGAAACAGATCCTTCGCCAAGTTGTTCAAGACGACTCCGTTGATTGGTGGCGAGAAGCCGTCTACTCGTCACATCCGCCCTGCGCAAGGGATAATTTACGTTCTCACATGGACTGCAATAGTTCACTTAATAAGTAGTTAACATGATAACTCTAACTAAAGGTTCCACTATTCATATAGTCTTCCATGTCTCCTAGCTTCGCCAAGCTTTAATTTGGCTTCTACAACCTAGGAAGATCGGGAAGAACTACAATCTCGTATCCCAAGAACACTAGCTTGGGGACAAGTTTGTTTGCAAGGACAGGGATGTTAGGCTACCTACACTAGGAGAACTACTGCAACTACAGTCCTCACAAGTACAATTTCAGTATCTAGCAAAGGGGGTGACATCGACAAGGTGGGAAACAAAGTTACAAGACCGGCATGCATCGTAAATCCCAACCCATGCTTCTAAGACCCGACATGGTCCAAGTTACGAACTACTCATACCCTTGAGTGTTCTATTGTATGGTTATCTAGTTGGATCATGGCAAACCCGGAACGGCTCTATTCTCCCATTTCCCGCTTCTTCTTCCTAGGTCCCCTTCTCCTAGAACTCGTTTCTAGCGAGATTGTATCACGTATTGCTTGTAATCAAGTGAAACCTAGACGATACTTAACATACTGTAACTGAACCTTTTAATGTGTGCGCGTGGAGCTAGCTTATCATATAGTACAACATGTTGCACACGGATATCAGTTGGTTCGAACCCAACTTTTTTCATAAGGGGGACTAAGTCCCAGCCTCTGCATTGATTGATGCATGCAACCCTCTATTTCATTATTGTTCGGAGTTTATTACAAAGCATATTACATTATAGATCAATTAAAGTCTCCATGTGAATCAACCAACGAAATAGATAGGCAACATAAAATGGCACTGCATCAACATATTATCCTAAGATCATAACACCAGCTGCACTGGTTGTATATGTCCCAAGCACCCGCCTCCAGCTGGTTGCACCCGGTATCCAAAGTCAGGCTTTTTTTGTGAGTTGTAGGAATGACCACATATGGGTCCAATGAGAGGCGGGCGAGATAACTTGCATAAAGGATGAAGTTTTTTGCATTGTTATATTAAGAGTAATGTCATTACACAGATTCCACATAGCCCATAATAAATCACAAACTCCTACTCGAATGCGAACTTTATGTTTCTTAGTAGCCCCGATAAGGCAATTCCCAGATGAATTCTTAATATTCTTAGGTGATCTAATAGGTTGAAAGCCATACGCATTATACACCATATAATCTTCACAAAAGGGCATGTAATAAACAGATGTTGGATTGTTTCATCTTGATTGCAAAAACAATATTTTTTACTACCATGACAATTTCTTTTAGATAGGTTGTCTCTTGTGAGCAACACTTTGTGGTATATAGGAACCATATAAAGATCTTGATCTTTAGTGCCACTTTCATTTTCCAAATGTACTTACAAAGGAAAACTATGCGATCATCGATGTAATCTAAATACATAGATTTAACCATAAAATTTGTCGATTGTGTGAGCTTTGACACAAAAACATCCTCTTGTACCGTTAACTGGACATCCATAAGTCTGTGCACTAAGTGCAGCCATCGAGTCCATTTATTCCCCCTCAATGCTCTTCTAAACACTATATTCGGAGGTGTATGAGCCATAACATTTGTTATAGTAACTTTGTTTTCTTTGAAGAATGTTATATAAATATGAATATTGTTGTGCTAGAGATGTTTGTTGTAACCCAAATATCCTCTAAAAAACTTGTGCTCTCACTATTGCCTATTTTCAAGAAACCTCTACTAAAATGTCTTCTTTTACTTTCATAAGACCCTTCCAAAAGGGTGAGTCCGGCGGGTTTACTTTGACTTGGGACATGTTTTTTGACTGGGTATTTATTGTGAATGAGTTCTTGCCAAACACCTTCATGTAACAATTTATCGGACCACACTTTCTAAGTAAGCATTTGTTCTTTAATTCTAAAAGCTCGATCCCAAGTCCTTCCTCATCTTTTGGCCTGCAAAGTATGTTCTATTTCGAAAGTCTATACTTTCTCTTATGACCAGATAATTATAAAATGAATATACGAGGTTGACCTTCTACTCTTTCTTTAGGGTGATTTCTTAAATAGTTAGCTACTGATACGAAACCTATATGCGTGTACCATGGTACATATGTATGCAACTAGTCCCTAAATAATACAGTTTGCCAGCTTTGGTACAATTGAAACGGCAGAATTAAATTATAATCAAGCGCTCTGGCACGCGCAGTGCAGCTAACTATAGGGTAGCTAGGACTAGACATGGAAGCCACGACCTTGCGGGAACATTTTACTCCCTCTGTTTCAAATTACTCCGCGCGCACGCTTACCTAGGTGGCCTAGTATTCTCTCATTTTTCATCAAAAAATTCTTAGAATTTTTGGTACACGTAGTACATATTTCATACTATCTATTTCAAAAATTCGAGGATTTTTTTGAATAAAAAATAAGGGAGTACTAGTTCACCTACATAAGCGCGCCGGCGAAGTAATTTGAAACAGAGGGAGTAGTTAGTTATCATGTTAACTACTCCATGTCAGCAAACATGGAAGCCATGGATTACTAGTGTTTGCAGTCCATGTCAGCAGGGAGTCATCCCCAACAACTTGACCATGGATCCGTTTCTTTTGTAGTGTAGCAACGCATAAACACAAAGTTCAGAGCTGCAATCGGTCGGGCTCCATAATAATTAGGTTGTCCACCATGTGTACAGTGTTTGACAAACATCCAACATGAGTTAATTAGAGAAACAAGAGAGATTGACTTGAGTAAATAATATATCCCGTCCTGCTGGAATTTCAGACAGCTGAGACATATGTAATATGTTGACCAAAGCTTGCGCCCGGGAGCTCATCACGTTAATTAGTTTGATTGGAGATGATGAAGAGTACGAAGAGCATGATTGTGGTGCACTGCACGTTCAACCGACAATTCCATGTCTTCAATTATCAGATGCGCGTAATCATACGGTGCATAGATAACTAGCTTATTAAGCAGTATATATACGCCCCTTGTTCGCCGAAATAAAACCATCCAACAGCCGAGATCAATCCATTCGATCTGTAGCCAACAATCCCCACCAACAACTAACATAGCTTGCTAGCTCTAGCCTGTGGCGATAAGTTGGAGCTGAATAGAGAGAGGTGGTGATCATGGCGAAGCGCAACGAGAAAGGGTCTGTCTTCCTGGTAGCCGCCTTGGCTACTGTCATCGTCCTCCTCTCCGCGCAGGTGAGGCCGGCGGCAGCTGTAGTCGACGGTGGGTACAACAGTACCATTGAGGGAATCGTGAATACCGAAGTTGCGAAGTTCAGAGCCCTCGCTGCAGGCCTCATTCGAATGGCCTTCCACGACTGCTTTGTCAGGGTAATCATAGCAGCTTGTTTATTTCAGTTCAGCATAGCACAAGAGATAAGCCAAAGCAATTTTATTCATACGTAGCTGCTAGGCCATTATAACCAGATCAACTAATGCATGCGTGCCTTTGTGATAATTAACATCGATCAGGGTTGCGACGGATCCGTGATGTTGGACAGCACGCCCTATAACAGTACTAACCCGACGCTTGCTGGGAAGACAGAGAAGGCATCGCCGAGCAACGGAGGCCTGCGCGGCATGGAGGTGATCGAGATAATCAGGACCAAGCTGAAGGAGAACAACATCATCGTCTCCTGTGCCGACGCGATCCAGTTCGCGGCACGCGAGGCCGCCAAAGTCGTGAGCAACGGCAAGATCGCATACCCCATCAACGGGCCAGGCCGCAGGGATGGGGTCAAGTCGTCGGCCGAGGACCCGGGCATGTTCCTCCCGGGCCCTATGTTCACCTTTGCCCAGCTGTCGACGGCGTTCCGTAACAAGGGCTTCAGCGAGCCCGAGCTCGTCGCCCTCTCCGGGGCGCACTGCATCGGCGTCACCAACGGGATGTCCTTCGCGGACCGCAGGACTGCACCATTGAACGAGATCGACTCTGCATACCAGCGCCTCATCACTTCCGAATGGACGCCGACTGGTACCTTCATTATGAACATCCGCGACATGGGGAAAGATGCCCTTAAAAAGTCCCGCTACAGCCCCAACCAGGTGAACATGGCGGCGATAGGCACCTTGGACAACAGCTTCTACAACGCCAATCTCCAGAACATGGTGCGCTTCAAGTCCGACTGGGAGCTCAGGACGAACACTGCCGCGAACAACCTGATGGGAAAATACATGACGACACCAGGCTTGTGGGAGGCTGACTTCAGCGCAGCCATGACCAAGCTCAGCAGCCTCGTGATCGCCGACACCGAGGGTCCTATTTGGGAGGACGGGATAAGAGAGAAGTGCACTGCCACCAACCTCATGTCCTACCCCTCCACCACACCCTAGAGCGCGCGCGCCAAGGACCTTCAATTTTTTTATTGGTTTGTTTTTTCTTCATTTACTTAACTTTGGAATTCTAAACAGTTCATGTTGATTATTATTTTTGGCTATATATGCGTGTGTTCAGAGTATCGGTGACCGCATATATATGTATACCGCCTGGTTGTCCTTTTGAAATATCAATTATAAGCATTATTAAATTCATGTTGTTGAATAGGGTAATTCTTCCTCTAAAAAAGAATAGGGTAATTCTAAAAATTCACTTTTTAAAAGCTAATGAACAAAGTCAAATAGGTTTTTCTTGCAACAGAATATCAGAATGAAAGGTTCTCTAAAGTGTGGCTTGCTTTAATCCATATTGTTTCGTTTCTAGAGATAGTGTGACCATCAAACTCAATTATGACGTTAAAAATACTTCTAAACAAAAAAATGACTAAGACAAGGTGACTCATTATCACCAATATTATTCAGTATAGTGGATGATATGT
Organism: Avena sativa; assembly: GCA_916181665.1. Taxonomy (NCBI): domain Eukaryota; kingdom Viridiplantae; phylum Streptophyta; class Magnoliopsida; order Poales; family Poaceae; genus Avena; species Avena sativa. The sequence goes on from OV702285.1 coordinate 21,691,730, forward strand.
TAACTGTTATGATGGAACATGAACAAAATGATGGCCAAAGTGAGGATATGTGAATCCAAATCTAGTTGTTGGCCACTAGTAAAAAACCGAACCCTGCATACGGTTTTTGCTATGAGCCGGCTACGGTTTTCCTTTCCGCCTCTAGGCGAAAGTTGCCGAGCAATCAAACTTTTGGAGGCAGTTTACACAACTGACTCAAGAAATAGATCCCCAAATAGTTCACATAAAGCCTTCAATAATATGATTTTTTGGAAACCATAATAGTTCAAAGAACAAAGTGTATAATAAGCAGGGTTTATTACGACTGTGTCCCTAGTTCACTCGGAAATTGGTACTATGCCACTACGAATCGGGCAATTGGAGATATGTCATCAGCCGATGCAATGGCGGAGCCGGAAACAAAGCAAGTGGGGTGCTAAACAATATGAGTCGGCTACGGTTTTCATGTCTGCCTCTGGACGATAGTTGCTGAGCAATCAATTTTTTGGAGGCAGTTTTACACAACTCACTCAAGAAATAGATCCCCATATAGTTTACATAAAGCCTTCAATAATATAATTTTTTGACAACCATAATAGTTCAAAGAACAAAGTGTATAATAAGCAGGGTTTATTACGATTGTGTCCCTAGTTCACTCGGAAATTGGTACTATGCCACTATGAATCGGGCAATTGGAGATATGCCATGAGCCGATGCAATGACGGAGCCGGAAACAAAGCAAGAGGGGTGCTAAATTTTGACTTGCAAAAATTTCCACTAGATTGCAACCAAATTACACACAATAGTATAAGTATATTTCTATAGACACAAACGTAGTTTAGCACACAACCGGACCAACACGGACCATAATGTTAAGTTAAGAATTATGTTAGTACTAAACTTTTTCTAAACAAACTTTTTGGATGATATAACTCCATCTCGCGTTCCTTATAAATCATGGAATCATAAAACATACACACACGATCTAACTAGAATTGACACGATTTCTGGGGATAGAACAAGCAAGGAGAATATCACACACCTATTGCTTTGGCCCTTTGCGACAAGTTGAATTAGGGACCGATGGAACAAACCTGAAGAGTTCATTGCCTGATCAACTACTCCGATAGAACGCGAAATTGCTGGGCACACGATGTTTTCCATACGACGTGTGTACGACTCTTCCGTGGTACCCTGCGATGGTTGAGCATACTACCTACACACGGCCAGATTGGATTTTACAAACTAAATTCTGGGATGGGACAAAAATAAAAAGAAGCGCGAGGCAGTCAACCTAGGAATCCATACTGCTAGCAGAAACAAACGAATAAATATTGAGTCTCGCGAGCAGCCGAGCTGGGGGTGATATACAGTACCGCTCGACAACGGCGCCAGCGGAAGCACCGCACGCACGCTCAGCCTCATGGGCCGCGGCCTACCAAGATCGTCATCATCCTCGCTTCGCTGCCACCGCAGGCGAGAATGCACCTCTGCTAGAGCCGGCGAGCACCCACCACCCCCCTCAACACTATTTCTTTCCTCGCCTCTGTCGGAGATGACGCCAGCCAGCCACGTCGTCTTTGTCTCCGGTGAGGTACTGGCCGCACATCCGCCGACGACGTGGTCAGGGCCGGCTCTACGGTATGGCGGCCAAAGGCCATGCCGGTGGGGGCCCACGATCGGATATTTCCTTATATTTCATATCCTACGCATCTCTAAGAAAATGCCCATAGCCACGAGAGAACCTGATTACTTCTTATAGTATATACAAATGGACTCAATTTTTGTCTAGATATGAATATATCTAGTCTAAGTAATTAACTAGATATATATGAATTTAGACATGTAGGAGCTTATGCACCTAACGCGAACACGGCGCAAGGATCCTAGGATGCTTCAATCTCTGCGGCATAGGCGGATATGCCTCGACGGCTCGACCCCTCCGTGCCACGATTCTCCCGATCGCCGATCACCGGCCGCCCCAACCTAACCCAATTCTCATTCGATCTCCTGCCGTCCTAATTCTCTATCAGAAATTCAGCACCGGACAAGACGATGATCATAACTCAAATGCCGATCATGAGGTCAATGAACAATCCTTGGATTATGCTAAATTACCAAATGTTTTGAGATTAAGAATGTGTTATGAGTGGTTTGACATTAATTTTTAATATTTTATAAGTGTAAATAGATATATACATATGTCTATATTTCTAGATATGCTTACGTGTATATTAGGCTTATGGGACCGTGCTATCAACTTCGCACTACACTAGTGTAGAAGGGAACTGGCCCATAAGGGCTTTTGTTTCGGATATCAAACCGGGACTAGCCAAACGGGACTAAAGACCCAAGCATTAGTCCCGGCCTGATTACCAGCCGGAACAAAAGGTCTTTCACGTGGTCGCTGCGGCGCGTGGGGCGCACCCCTATTATTCCTGATTGGTGTTACAGACCGCGACAAATAGTTCTCTGCCATGGCAAAATTTTGAACACTTTCTTTGTCGCGATAGATAATTCATTTTATTCATTTCAAAATAGTTTTCAAATATTTCTATGCTATCACGTACCATACATGTTCGTGCATATATAAGATAACTTGTCTTACGAGATCGAGCATACATATAATTATCGGGAGTAGAACTTGTCTATTCGATTACATGAAGATCAGTAGCGTCTATTTACACTAAATTCTTCGGCGTAGTTTACCATCTTTTTCAACAAAAATCCCGCCAGTTCTTATGCAATTTCTAGTACGCGTTGCTCTGATAGGAGATGATCCTGCATGCTCTCGAACTATATAAGAAAAGGAGATCAATATAAATATCAATCATGATAACAAAAAGTGACCGTAATAAAATGATGTTGTGAATGTAGTGCTTACGTCAACTCTATAATCTTTATGCTCAGTGGTAAACACGTGAATAAACTCGTAGCATGTACTATCCATATAGATTCATCCCCGGTGACTGTCTCGTGTACTTTGCTAATAGAATTTAATCAAAATAATAATCTAGCATCATAATTGTATAGAAACTAAAAGTAAAAAAATACACGGACATATCACGTACTACTTATCGAGACCGGAGTAAACATCAACTTCTTACTAAAGGAACCCATAACCTCACGTTTGAACTGGTTCCAAACCCTGTCCTGCAAAGAAAATAAATAAATGAGTTATTCATTACCTGATATCTCAGGAAAACAACAAAAAAGACCGATATAGCGCGGAAATCACCTCTGGAGCATGTCCTGCATGTTGTGAAACTCTTCCAGGTGTCTCTTTAATGGGTCCATGACTTCAACTAACTATTCCCTTATCAACTTGAATGTCTAGCAAAATCTAGTGAAAGGTCATAAAGAGGGAGAGAGCAGGTTCGGCCAAAAAGGTCTGCGACAAATGAAAACCACCAGTGGAAGTGAAACTAAAATCTAGCATATATAATGACCCGTTTCTCACATGCAACTCAAACGATCCTCACTCTTCACCTTAATCTCATCATCATCTAGATAAACACGTATAAGTATGTGATACCCTACCTTACCAAAATTAGAAGTTGGTTGTATTATCTATAAACTTCAACCCCAGTTAGGTTTCCATTAATGCACTACACACACCATGCTTTCCATGGGCACCAGCCATGCGCCACAAATACGCCGAATATGTGCGACACGGATAGTTATTTTCCTAGTAGTGTACAATCACAACTGGAGTAGGTTTTTACCTCCTAAGTGAGGGTCCAAGCCTAGGTAAAACCAAGCGTGTTCGTCTTGTTTCAGGGATGCCTAATCTTTTTAACTCGCCCCCCTACGAAAACTATCCCCGGTAGCATCGGTCGGATCTATGCACTGAGACAATTCCCAAACAAATTCTGAATATTCTTAGGTGGTGATAAAGTTGAAATCCATATGCATTATACACTAAATAAACTTCGCAAAAGGGCATGTAATTACCATATATTGGATTGTTTCATCTTGATTGAAAAACAATATTTTTTACTACCATGCCAGTTTCTTTATCTTTAGTGGCAATTTGATGAATAAGAACCACGTAAAGATCTTAATCTTTAGTGGCACTTCCATTTACAAATGTACTTATAGAGGAAATCTGTGTGATCATCCATGTGATCTAAATACATTGATTTGACCGTAAAAGTTCCTAATTGTATGAGCTTCCACACAAAAACATCCTCTTTTACCATTAACTAGACATCCATAAGTCTGCGCACTAAGTGCAGTGGTCGAGTCCATTTATCACCAGTCAACACTCTTCTAAACACTGTATTCGGAGGTGTATGAACCATAACATTTGCTACCAAAACTTGTTTTCTTTGAACAATGTATATTGTTGTGCTAGATATATTAATCCTATCCAAATATCCTCCCAAAAATGTGTGTTCTCACCATTGCCTATTTTGAAGAATCCTCTACTAAAGAGTCAGGCAGGTTTCGTTTGACTTAGGATAGGCTTTCTGAATGTATGTATTTGTTGTGAATGAGTTCTTGCCAAACACCTTCTTTATGTAACAATTTATGAATCCACTTTCTAAGTAGGCATTTGTTCTTTAATTCTAAAACCTCGATTCGAAGTCCTTCTTGATCTTTTGGCCTGCAAAGTTGTTCTATTTCGAAAGTCTATACTTTCTTTTATGACTAGATAATTATAAAATGAATATATGAGATTGACCTTCTACTCTTTGTTTAGGGCATTTTCTTCAATAGTTAGCTACTGAAACGAAGCCTATATGCGTGTACCTTGGTACATATGTATGCAACTAGCTAGTCCCTGAATAATATAGTTTGCCAGCTTTGGTACAATTGAAACTGCAGAATTTAAATTATAAGCAAGCGCGCTGGCAACGCGCAGTGCAGCTAATAACTATATGTATACTTGGTTTTCTTCGGAAAACATTGAAACCACGACCTTGCGGGAACATTTTAATTAGTTATCATGTTAACTACTCCATGTGAGCAAACATGGAAGCCATGGAGTACTTAAGTGTACTTGACGATGAATCCGTTTCTTTTCTAGTTTAGCAACGCATAAACACAAAGTTCAGAGCTGTGATCGGTCGGGCTTGACAATTAGGTTTGACAAACATCCAACATGAGTTAATTAGAAAAACAAGAAAGATTGACTTGAGTAAATAATATATCCCGTCCTGCTGGAATTTCAGACAGCTGAGACATATGTAGTATGTTGAACAAGCTTGCGCCCGGCAGGTCAGCATGTTAGTTAAATTGATTGGAGACGATGAAGGGTAATAAGAGCATGATTGATAGTAAGAGAATGATTGTGGTGCACTGCACGTATCGACCGACAATTCCATGTCTTTAATTAATTATCAGATGCGCGTTATCATATGGTGCATAGATAACTAGCTTACCAAGCAGTATATATACGCCCCTTGTCCGCCGAAATCAAACCATCCAGCCATCCACTGCAGCTGAGATCAATAGCTAGCAATCCCCCAAGATTTACTATAGCTAGCTAGCTCTAGAGTTTGACCGGAATCGAGAGACGTGGTGATCATGGCGAAGCGCAACGAGAAAGGGTCTGTCTTCCTGGTAGCCGCCTTGGCTGGTGTCATCGTCCTCCTCTCCACGCAGGTGAGGCCGGCCGCGGCCGTCGTCGACGGTGGGTACAACAGTACCATCGAGGCAATTGTGAATGCAGAAGTTGCCAAGGTCAGAGCCCTCGCTGCAGGCCTCATTCGAATGGCCTTCCACGACTGCTTTGTCAGGGTAATCATTTTGGCATTGCGCTGCAGTAGATCATTTTTTCCTCTCCCTCTCTCCCAATTTACTTCAGTTCAGTATAGCACAAGAGCTGAGCCAAAGCAATTTTTTCAAACTTAAATGATCGTCTGATCATCATATATAGCTAGGCTAGGTAGATTTCTGAGGTAATCCATTATTACCAGATGGACTAATGCACGCGTGCCCTTGTGATAACAATGATCAGGGTTGCGACGGATCCGTGTTGCTGGACAGCACGCCCTATAACACGTCGAGTGTTACTACTAACCCGACGCTTGCTGGGAAGACAGAGAAGGGGTCGCCAAGCAACGGAGGCTTGCGCGGCATGGAGGTGATCGAGATAATCAGGACCAAGCTAAAGGAGCAGAACATCGTCGTCTCCTGCGCTGATGCGGTCCAGTTCGCGGCACGTGAGGCTGCCAAAGTCGTGAGCAACGGCAAGATCGCATACCCCATCAACGGGCCAGGCCGCAGGGACGGGGTCAAGTCGTCGGCCGAGGACCCGGGCACGTTCCTGCCAGGTCCTACATTCACCTTCACCCAGCTGTCGACGGTATTCGGTAACAAGGGCTTCAGCGAGCCCGAGCTCGTCGCCCTCTCCGGGGCGCACTGCATCGGCGTCACCAACGGGGCGTCGTTCCGGGACCGCGTGTTTGCCCCAACCAGCGAGATCAACTCCTCGTACCAGCGCGTCATCACAGACGAATGGACGCCGAACCCGAATGGTACCTTCATTATGAACATCCGCGACATGGGGAATTATGCCGTGAAGAAGTCCCGCTACAGCCCCAACCAGGTGAACATGGCGGCGATAGGCACCTTGGATAACAGCTTCTACAACGCCAACCTCCAGAACATGGTGCGCTTCAAGTCCGACTGGGAACTCAGGACAAACACCCCCGCCAACGACCTGATGGTCAAATACATGACTACACCTGGCTTGTGGGAGGCTGACTTCAGCGCAGCCATGACCAAGCTCAGCAGCCTCGTGATCGCCGACACCGAGGGCCCTATTTGGGAGGAAGGCAGCAGGGTGAAGTGCACTGCCACCAACCTCATGTCCTACCCCGCCACCACACCCTAGAGCGCGCGCGCCAAGACTTGAACTAGACAAGACATGCACCCACGACATTCAATTATTTTTTGTTGGTTTGTTTTTCTTCATTTATTTGACTTTGGAATTCCAAACATTTCATGTTGATTATTTTGCGCTACATATGTGCGTTCCGAGTATCGGTGGCAGGACATGTATAGCACATGCGAGGTTGCCATTTTGAAATTACAATTATAAAGATTATTAAATTAATGTTGTTAAAGGGGTAATTCCAAAAATTCACTTTGAAAATTCTTACTAACAATGTCAAAAAGGTTTTCCTACAAGAGACTATCAGAATGAAAGGGGTTTCTCAAGAGCGACGTGCTTTAATCCATATTTTGGTGTATCGAGATAGCGTGTCCATCAAAGTTAATAATAATGTTGGTAAATACTTTCAAAAAATGAGTGACTAGGACAAGGGGACTCATTATCACCAATATTATTCAGTATAGTGGGTGATATGTTAACTGTCATGATGGAACATGAACAAAATGATGGCCAAAGTGAGGGAGCGATTCAAAATCTAGTTGGTGTCCACTACTACAAAAACGAACCCCGCATACGGTTTTCCGCTATGAGTCGGCTACTATTTTCCTTTCCGCCTCTGGCGATAGTTGCTGAGCAATCGATTCTTTGGAAGCGAAGCAATCAAGGTTACATCATCCACAAGTTGTGGATATTGAAATGCAGACGCATCATCTAAACCAAGGGCGAAGCTCCTAGTAGGGCAAGGTAGGGCGGCCGCCATACCTTAATTTTTGGGAAGAACCTTTAGATGCACATGTTTTTTCTGAACATTTTGAGTGGTCATATGTTGAAAACGGACTTTGTATGAGAGAGCTATGCTTGTTTTAGTGAACACTGTGCAAAACTGATTCTGAAGTGAAATAAGGTGTTGGTATTGTCTAGTTTTAAACCAACTCTTTCTCTTTGCAACATTTAATTCTCAATCCAATAAAAACTAGACTCTAAACAATGTCCTAGATGGGGTATCTTAGGAGGACCCGAGAGTAATTTGGCCACCTTATGGCATGTGGCCAGAACCAATCCGAATTATATAATGGTTTATGTTTTATGTTTCTATTTTGGCTTTTATATACTATTGATATAAAATTCTAATTGACATTATGGTTTAATTGGAGAAATGATGGTTGAGATCCCTCCCGAAAGATCTGAATTCGCGTAAAATCCTAAGTATGGACGAATTGGTAACAGGAGTGAGAAGTCATTAAAAGCGAGAAGACACTAGGTCACTATTGATTATTTTGGAGTATGTACACTTTCTATTATTCTATAGAATCTATTACAACTAATTTTGATTATTGCTTCGATGAGTTGTTGTTAGAGTTGTTTCAGAACTTCTTATCTTGACTCAAGTGACTCATTTTATAGTTTCAATGTGAATAAGATTTCTTAGCTTACGGAGATTTATCTTATTATGAGCATGAGCCTATATAAGATAACCTTAAGATATTCGTTATTCATATGCGGAGAATTAAAGACTTCGGAGATTATATTAATATTTGGTTGATACATAATGCTTCATATCGTTTGTCGTCTTATTAAGTTGGCATTGCTTTTACTCGTAGCAACAACAATAGTTGAAAAGGTGTTGTCGATGGCAAAGATCATCAAGACCGAGTTTGATATTTACTTTTATTAGAGTTCGTCCTACCTTATATTTTTTCCGTCCTCCGCCACTGATCTAAACAAACTCTAAAGGGCTGATCTCGTACAGATTTAGCTAATAGATCAGAAGTAGTCTGATTTGCATCACGAGAACAATGGGACACTTGTACCGAAGAAGCCTTATTTGATCTGTGTTTCCTTGGCATGAAATAGAGATTTTTTTTGTTAAACTAGTAAAATGTCCGTGCGTTGCCACGGGTTCTCAAGTTTTACGATTACATATAGTAAGATATATGAGTTTTGCTACTCTCTTCGTCTTGAAATTGATGTCAGAGATTTTCCTAAATTCATATTTATCTACACGTTTAGTGCATAGATGCATACAAATTTAGGCAAATCTCCGATAATATATTTCGAGATAGAGAGAGTACGGAAAGGGCCATTTATAATTTATCATGATGAATTAATTAAAACGACTCCTCCCTCATTTGTCTCTCATGTATGACATGTTTGATTTTTCATGCAGACAGCTTCTCCACTCGTACTCTAGTAAACAAACACACCATCTTGAATGGCTATCCTTCCTTACTGCTAGCTCTTGAGCTCACGACGACGGAGTGGTACAGGGTAAGAGCGGACTATGGAGATGGAGAATATCATTAATGAAACGAGGGAGCTAGCGTGAATCCCTTCACTTATCATCTATACTCACCAGCACTTGCAGATATGAGATCAACCACATACCTTCCAATGGTGTAGCCCTCCCCTCTGTGACCCATCCAGCTCCCTTTTGCGAATAATAACGATGTTACCTTTTTTATGAAAGTGTTGACATCGTAACTTTTCATTGCTTATGGAGAGAGTAACATGTTCGGAGGGGATCCGAACCATAGTTGAACTGAAACAAAACAAAGAAAAAGAAAGCAGCTAAACACAATGTTGCAACATCAGGCCAACCGGTTCGGATGACAAAAGGCGAGCAAATTGCAAGAGACTCAGTCAGGTTCATGTGGTCTTCCTATGAGTAGAAGTGTTCTGGTTCGTCTGGCCTGGTTCCAGAGTGTGAGGGTATCTGAATTGAGCTAGCAGCGGCGATGCGCAACGCTGAAAAATCCTCCCGTTCCTTTCTTTCCATGATATCCACCAGATAATTAAGAAGTGTTTTAGAATCAGTGTTATGTAACACTTCTTAAGTTGCAAAATGGAACTCCATCCTTTGCGATGCTGAGCCGGGACTTGAGTTGAAGTTCTGAGCCACCAATCAGCCAGCGATGACACATTGCCCGTGGCCCCTGTGTTTGGCAAATGACAGTAGTCCTCTAGAGAAAATTTGTGAAAGAGAAAATAGCGAGGAGATGAACAGTAGTTTCAGGTACAACTTTACAGAGTGAGCAAATAGGGTTGCACGACCAATTCCTCTGCTGTAAATTATCAGCCACCAGACACTTCCCTAGAAACGGCAAGCCAAGATAATCTTGCATCACAGAATCGCTTCTGACTTTTAGATCAGCTTATTGGTACCCCAAAACATGTCTCCTTCAAACTAAATTGCATATGCTGACGCAACGTGAAAACTCCATCCTTTGTCCATCACCATGTTACTAAATCTTGAATATCAGGATCTAGTTGGATATGACCCATAAGTTCTCATAAATCCTGTCTGAGAGTGCTTCTTGGACTATGAGCTTGCGCCTATTGCAAACAACAAATAGATCAGGGTCTCGATCACATATGTTGTTTCCCCCAAAATGATGGATCAGTCCAGAGCCTCAACTTCTCACCATCAGCAAGGTCGAAATGACTGATGCGTTGAATAAGGCTCGAGCTCTCCTATCGATCGGCAGGGGCAGCCCTTGCCAAGGTTTAGCTGGGTTAGTCCATAGCTCATAACTGCCATATCTAGATGCAACAATGCTATTGGTAGAAAAGTTAGAACTGTTGAGCATGAGATGCAACAATAACCAGTCAATGGTGCTCCAGGGTTGAAGAAAGCATGTTGGGCCAGCTACATGTATCTAGACTTTTATCCTACCATCAGGTAGTCTAGTTGCACTTAGTGCATCATCGAGCCGAGTTACCAAAAAAATAAAGTGTTCAACTGATTTGTCTGAGAGGAGCGGATTTATAGTATGCAGTCTCTTATGGAAGGTGTTTATGTAAAAATAATAGGAACATACTTCATCAGCCTCATCCACATCAATTGCATACACTCTCAAACTTGAAAGATCCTTCCTGATATGCTGAAAGAGTAATGGCAGATATATTGAGTGGATACATCTATACACAAATATGTGGTAAGATTTCTAGAGTAACTAAATATACCTTATCTGAATGAGGGCAATCTGCTAGAAGCTCCTCAGCAACAGACAAGACGTCCTTAGTATATATGGTTTGAACATCATACATGAACAGATCAAGATTGACGTGCACGGGGAAATACCCAACATTTATGAGAAGCCTTGAGAATCTGCCATCACATTAACAACCATGTACACAAGCGTCACCATAAAGGCAAAGTAAAATATTTGACTTGACAAAGCATGATACCAGATTAATATTAAAAAAGTAAACATATAATAGAGTGTCAATCGGATAGCACATTTCTTGCCACTCTTTATTGTGTGTCGATACATGCATCAACTGTGTATGCCTGAAGAGACTCGATTTTTTGTTTCATGTTCTCATCCATCGACCATGAACTTTTAGTAGGCTTACAGAGGCAATGCTCTGGCACGCTTGAGTAGGTCAACAGATGCTTCCAGTTTCTTATTGGACTCTTTAGCAGTATTCCTTCATAAAAGTTCATCCACCTACTACCAGATGATAAACATAAGTCTACCAGTCAATACAATAATGCCAAAACCAAACTGCAGAAATTAAGCAAACTAAAGAAATTTGTGGAAACATGCACTTTATAAAACACACCCAAAACAAATATTTAGCTTCCAAAACATGTCGGATTCGCAAAATGGAAATTCGTATAAATGTCGTCCTGCAAATCAGAGAAAAAAGAAAAGCAAAATCAGCATGTACAGATAAAGATAAGTTAATTTGTATGGACTGCTGCTATGCAAAAACAGACTAAGACAACAGTCTCAATAGTGCAAATTTAACCAGTAGGCTTAGAAGAGGAAAGAGAGAACTGGATTTTCATAGAATTGGAAGCGATAGTCGGTTCAGGCTTACCGTCTATAGCACACATGTGGTCTTAGATTCTTCTCCAAAGACATCTTTGCAAAAATAATGAGGTCATCAACTAATTCAGAACGTATAACAAAAAATGTAAATTAAACACATATTTAGAAAATATACCTGAGCAGATGCTCGAGGCTGATATGTGGAAGAACCTCACCTCTTCACTTTCACAAAATAGACAATATCCCGTGATAATAAGAAGTGTGCGCTACTTAGAGTGTGAACATGTGACATGGTTAATTGAAGTGTTATTCAAGCAATAAGTCCGCTTGTTCGGATGTTGAACATGTCAGAATAAAATCCGCATAAAAAAAGCACCACCCTTGTGATTTCAAGCATTAAAAAGGGCCCCATCCATGTCAGAACAAAATCCCAGGCCTTGAACATGCCTTAACTCCGCGTTTTGAGTATATTACTCAACTACAGGAAAGTTGGATTCTATTTTTTTAATCTTTCACTCGTAGTCTTAAAGCTGACGTGTGGCTATCTTACATCATGATAAGTCTCTACTCACTATGTGAGGATGTGAAAAAAAACTTTTGTTCAAAAGCATGTTATATCCTTTTGCCTAATAATGGATACCTTCCGAACCTTGCCTTTTGAGTCATAGTACTGAATGACAAGCAAATTGGATTGTACATAAACTTTGAACCTTTTCCTGATAGCCTCGGTGTTATCGCCACTTATTGCCTCAAGTTGATCAAAAAAGAAAACAATGTTAGAAACAATGAAGAGGCTGCGTCAAACAAAATCTAGCAAATAAACATAAGGGCACTTAACCTGATTGTGTCCTAAGCCTTCTCATCTCTTCCTCGGAGCAGTGGAAGAATAGCACAAACTCAGAAGATAGTTTCTAATGATGTGCATTTACAGTGCGGTTAATGATAATATACTTCTTTGGGATGGGAAAGGACGCTAGCAAGGCAACCGTCATAAAGCACACCTGAATTGATCTAAGCCGTCGTACTCTGTCCCTTCTTCTCTATCACTTCCACATGTAGAACTCGTGATATTTTCCCTCCAGAATGTACCTACGATTTTTAGAGAGACTGTAAGAAGGATTTCACCTAGCTATTCCTATCATATAATATAGTACTCTTTGTTGAGTTGAAAATTATTGTTTACAGAGATAGAAAATGATCAATTTCTACCTATGGGGCTAAATATCATAGATACAATGACATGATGAGCTAGATTTTGAAATAAATGAATGAGGCTTGTAGGTACCTTTGTTACAGGCTGAGGTCAAGGATCTTGGGCCATGTGTCGAGGTTGTTCTCGCATGACCCATCTCCTTGCAGAATCATGTACCTAGATTTCAAAAGAAAGGAAAGAAAAAGAGAGTTAAATTACTCCACATATTATATTCATTCAAGAATCAGATCATATACAAAACAAAGAGACAAAAAGAACAAAGCCTTGATTCGCAGTATCGGTCTGCACACATCACAATTTGTAGAGATGAAAATTTATTTCATTAGTATTAATAATGACGTACAACTGATTTGAATAGATCGGGACATGTTCTTTCTTTTCTTATTGTTCTCAAATTCTCAGATTGGACCTATATACTATATCTAGAGTACACGAATAAAACCATAATCATATGTTGATTAGGCATGAAAGTAACTTCTAATTTCGTGCAACTAATTTCGTGATTAGTTGCACAAGTATTTGTGGCAAGAATTAACAAGTCACTAATGGAAAGAAATTACAGATCAAGTGAAGCCTTTGACTCTACTGGATCCAGAACAATTAAGAGATAAGGTGTATACCAGACCAAGTTCAGATGGAGGAAGACGCGGCATCGACGGCCTTAGCCTCGAGGTATCAGCAGACCTGCTCCACGACCTCTCTCCCCTTGGCGCTTTTCTATAGAACCTCGCCCATGTATTCAGTTTCAACCTTATCAACGGCGGCAGGCTTGGCGAGCAGGCGGCACCGGGTCGCGGTCTCCTTCCTGAACTGCTTCCAATCATCTTGCCAGTCCAGGTAAAGTCGATTTCTTATCCCAGCACCACCTAGGAGAACCAAGAAAGCACATGTCCCTCACCACAATTACTTCTGAGTTGTTCAGGTTCATATGGATCATCATCCTTCATGCTACAGAACTCAAGGGCTATAGGCACTCTCAATAGCAAATCCAAATGCTATTTGGAACAGAAAAGGCCAAATGATCTAGGATTCAGCCTGTCTGAGTGGAGCGGAAGATACTTGATGTGTCCGTTGTCTAAGACACTTCATCATCTACTTCATCATCTAATTGGGGGTGAAGAGGCTCCACGCGTGTGTCTGCATCTGATTGGGAACCCGTCCGCACAACGGGGCGGGAGCCGACAGTGAGTGAGGAAGGGGTTCTCCATGAACGCACATTTCATATTGGAATTTCATCAAGCACCTAGCAAGCAGAAAACAAACCTAAGATCAGAAGAAGAGGATTATAGTTAGAATAACATGTGTAGGAGGAATTTGATACCCCGCCGAGGTCATGGGATTATTGCTCGGTCAGGCGAGCTCCTGTCCTGGTCGAGCTCAGGCGGAGTCGGAGTACTCTCCAGCGAGGGGGGAAGCGGAGGCGGACAAGTGGGATCCTGCGCGGTCCAGCGGCGGTGGAAAGTCAGGATTCAGCGCGGAACGACGAAGGAGCTCCTACATCCCTGGCACACGATGAAACGACATCGACGAGTGGGATCCGACCCGTGTGCGGAGGAGTGCGGAGATCGTGCTTTCGTCAATGGATCTTGATGAAATGGAAGGAGGAGAAGACGATAGAGAGAGGGATTTGTTGGTCACAAGATAGGGGTTAGGAAAGAATTGCTTTTCAGGATTCATGCCTATGAATGTGTGCGTGCTTTAAATTAGCCTGTTTATGCGGGAGCTAAATTAGGCGCCGACTGCATGCAGTGGGCGGGATCGCGACGATGGATCAAGACGTAGTGAATCCTTGGTAGAAAACGGAACAACTTTGTATTTTTTTTAGATATATAGTAGAGATTTCTGGTTTTTATTTGGGACAATTTGAAGCTTGTGTAAAAGACCTACACAAAAGGATCAAAAGGAAAAAAACACTGCCACAAAAAATATCAAAAGAAAAAAAAGATTAACCGTACCAGACCGACGGATGGGCCAGTCTAGTACGGCGCCTGCCACATACGCGAGGACAGCCCAGGTACATACCAAGTTGAAACGAGCCTGCCCCACGCCACTTCCCTCACCTATTTTCCTTTTTTTTCCTAACGGGTGGACCTACCGTCGTCTCCCTCCTCTATACAAAATCTGAAACTAACACGAGTTCGCTAGCTGACGGCAAATCTCAACAAATTCGTGGCCATATACTTCGTTGTCAGTTTTGAGAAATCATAATCCGCGAAAGACATACCACTATCTCCGCCGCAAGGCTTGCCATACTTCATTGTCAGTTTTAAGAAGAGTGAATTCTGGTTTATACCCTCTAGTTTCGCATTTTGGACATAAATTATCCCATTTAACAATTTTTCATTCAAATTACCCCATTTAAGAAAAAAAGTTGCTAGTTTTTACCCCATTCAAATTACCCTTTTTTAAGAAAAAAAGTTCTCATTTAACAATTGTTGAGTGGAGTCTCACGACCTATGAACAATCACTCAGATACAATATAACCTGCAACCGTTGCAGTACGAATGGTCAATACATTGAATATATGATAAGTAGGCTAAAGTGGTTAACAACAGATCTATCAATTACATGCTTATTTTGCTAGGTGGAGTTTAGCCTCATTTAGCAATAGTTTTATCCTAACATTTGTAACAAAATAGTTTTCCAATACGATAAATATGACACTATGGTTCATTAGGTGCTCCTACCCAATTAAGTTCACCCAACAAGTTTTAAGTAATTGAGAAATTGGGATGAGTGAGAAATATGTCTTAGCGTCAGTATGATGTAGCTCAAATTGTCCATAACCGGGTACACATCTAAGTATTTAGTTTAGACACCCTGTAGGGGTTTGTACACTTTATCCATGTGACCTAGTTAGCCCAGCTCGTACCATCACACTCATATTGTGTTATGATAGGGACAACTCCAAGACGAGACAATTTCGGAAGAGCTTCCCAAACTCATCCACGCACCATACCAACCTACAATATCTACATCTATGTCTACGTAGGGTTTGAGTCGCCATAACCTACTAAGTCTAGCCAGCCGTCCATTTTTACTGGCACATGGTTGCATATGTAAGCTACCAAACAAAGAAACCAATCCTTTCTCAGTGCCCTGGGCAGCATCCCGGCCATAGATCTTCACTCTAATGACACTCAAACCATTTCCCCCAGGTGGTTCATTAAAATCATATTGGTTTAAATATAAGCCTTTCAAAACATATAACTTTTCATGGTGTGATTTACTTCCTCGTCTAAATAACAAAGCTAAGAAATCTACCGATGGCTCATAAACAAGGAATATTAGGAAATAATATGGGATATAGCATAGCATATACACATCAATTCCTACACATGCAATTCTATAAAAACATCTATAATGCATAGTAAACAGTAGGATATTTATGACCAAGATAGCACCACTAGTCTTTGATGTAGATATAGTCGTTTATATTATCCTCACAATTATTATGGTTGCACTCGTCACGATCACAATACTTGCAATCATAGTACTTGCACTCCTCGCAATCTAATGATTAAAACAAGTGCACAATAAACACATCATTCAAAACATAGAAATTATGCACAATACAATAAAACAATGATAAACAAATGCATGCATGATGATGTAATATGCCACAATGGTTGTAATTAGTTACCTAAACATATTAGATCATATGATGCATGTAGGAGATCACTTTAATGCAATAGAGTACTTATTATTAAATCTTGATTGCCAATAGAGAGGTTTTAATAGTTCTATTGCAACTTCTTTTCTAATTGTCGTATTAAATTTTGGTCTGGGTTGTACTGGATAGAGGAAATTAATACGAACCAGTAGAAATTGGATTCACCTTAATCGGAGTTGTAGATCTTTTCTTATTATTTAATTACTATTTCATAGAGTTTAAATCACTTGAATAGTTTACTTTGTCTAAAATTACAAATAAAACCATATTTGTGATCTACACGAGATTTTGATTCTAGGTACATGATATTTATATTTTTATGATCTATACATTATTTGTTGTGAATTTAATAACCTAAAAAGTCCATTAAAACTAATTAAGTAATTACTAGTTAACTATATTGCAAAAATTAGATCCAATCAGATATTAGTAACGCAAATTAAATTAGCTTCAATTTGATATATTATTCATATTTTTTGACATATAAATGATTTATTATGGATTTAATACTCTAAAAGGCCATTAAAACTAATTAAACTACTACAATAGTTCTACACTACAAAAGTTGGATCTAAAAGCATATTAATGTCGTATATGAAATTAGGAATCCACAAATACTTTTTTTGTATTTTTATGATCTATAGATAATTTACTATGAATTATTTAGTCTAAATTGTCCATTAAACTAATTAATTTGCTATAGTAAATATATACCGTAAACGTTAGATCTAGTCATATATTATTATTCTACATATTTTCATTTAATATAACTATATATTATTTACAAGTTTATACAATTTTCTTATGAATTTTGCAAGTTTATACAATTTTCTACATATTTAAATCAATTTCATTAATACAGGGAATATTCCAGGGAATATGCTTCGCTGATGCAGCATGGACGTTGAGGTGGCTCCTGACCCGGCAATGACGTAGCAGTGACGTAGCAGGCTGATGGGGTTGACACGCGGGGACTCATGATTTGTCGATACTTCTTTGCGTCGTCCATTTGATATGGACCATTGGTTCGAGATCCGGTGGTGCGAGAACAAAAGGTTCCAGGGGAGGGGTCCATGGCGGCGACGAGGGTCAACAACGGCGACAGTGAGCTTAGGCGGTGGTCTTGGGCGGCGCTCCGGTGACTTCCCGGCATGGCGGATTAGTCCACGGTGATCAGAACATCTCTAGGGTTCTCCTCGATTTCTTGGCGTCGCGGATCTCATCACGGAGGTGTAGTGAATGACGGCTAGAGGCAGTGGTCGTCGATGAAACTCCGGCGATGTCGGGAGGTCGATTCGGGGCTCTGTAGTAGATAGGAGAGGGTCAGGGAAACGCGGTCGAGCGAGTAAGGTAGAATAGAAGGTCCATGGGAGAGGCAGGGTGACAAATACCTTGGAATCGAGGTCGACCAGAGCTCCCAGGTTCGGCAATGGTGGCGGCGAGATCCAAATCGAGATTGGGCTAGGGTTCTTGGTGATTTATTGAAAGGAGAAGAATCATGGGGGGGGTACCTGGATTATATGGGGAAGAATCTTGCGGAGGGGGCAATGTAATCAACCGATTTTATCGGGGATTGGTTCGGGATCAAACTATTCGTGCAGGGCTCAGTTTCCTTCTGGAGCTAGGAGACGACGGGGTGAGGCCCACGTGTCAGCAGAAAAAAACAAGGGAAGAGTGAGGGCTTCTGCACGCGGGCTACCGCGACTGTTCCTTTTGGCCGGTCTGCTGGCTTGGTCGCGCACGCGGTAGCTCGCTCGCTGGCGGCAGGTAGGCGGCTAGGTGGGCTCGGCTGGTCCAGCTCGCGGGGTAGGTTTAGTTTAGTTAGTTTTTTTGTTTTCTTTTTCTATTTACTGTTTTAGTAATTCTTTTCTAGATTTTGTTTATAATTCCAAATGACTTGAAATTTGTCTAAAATTTTATAAAATCCTGTAGATCATCATAGGGTGATAGTTTGGAATTACCTTGCCTATTCAAAATATTAGATTTACATTATCCTAATTAATCCTTTATAGGAATAAATAAGACATTTCTATTAGGGTTTGTGTTTTCAAATTCAATTCTTGCCAATTATTGCATGGAAGCAACGCAATACACATGAATGACATGTAAAAACATTTTTTCCAATCCCAATTTCCTAAATTTTGGGATGTGACAGACTAACCCCCTTAAGATGAATCTCGTCCCGAGATTCGAAATGGCTAGCAAGATTTTGGGTGGTTTCTCGATGATCATCTTCTAGCTTCTAAGTGGATTCTCGGTTATTGTGGTATGCAAAAAAGGTTAATGCACCCAAGGAGACACATAAGGTCGCCGTTAAATGAGATTTCCCGATATATCACCAAAGACTTATAATATGTGTTAGCAAGTTATGGTCAACATGGTTAGTGCCTTATCCTACCTGGATTGGGCTTGCTGTCCTTGTAAATTGTAATAGACTACCCGCATAAGGTTTTTCTATTTTCTATGGATCCAATCTTTCAGGGAATGTATCCAAAAAAAAATGATTTCAAGTTTCTATAAGGAGGCTGAATAGTAGGCTTTAGATATAATGCAATTGTCGACGTTATTATTGTCCAAACAATGCTAAAGGAGATAGACATTCATGAATCAGAGTCTAAAAGTATGTGGTGTGATTGTATTAATTGGTGTCACCTACCTTTATTGAACCCAATATTTCATGTTTGAACAAAGCACATCGAGGTTGATTATTATTTCATAAGAGAAAGTGTGTACATAAATTATTTGAAATATGGTAAATACCCTCCATGATCAAGTATCTTATGGATTTACCACATGATTAGCAGTACGACAACCCTTAAAATGCATATGCAATCTTACTATAATAAGCACATGTGAGTGACGGTTATGTTGAAATTTTGAAATATGCAATCCATATGTAATTGATCTAGTTGAGATAGTTGGTTTTTATAGGGTACTTGAGATCAACGTTGTGATCCGATGTAATCCTAAAACCTTATTATGTGTGCATTATAGTATGGCAATGAGGGAGTACAAGCTATGCAGCTCTGGAGAGGGTAACATGCTTAACCAACCTATATCCTTGTCATTGCACTGACTTCCTTGAGCATGGGGTGCGTGAACTTAGGGAAGCACACGAGTTGATGCTATTGCGCCAAAGGAGAGATTAAATACAAATTAAAAGGGGAAAGCTTAACAATCCTTTAACATAATTCGTACGCGGGAATGGCCAGGTGGAAAGATCCTTACTACGTTGAAAGCGAGGACAGAAGATTTTCAATATAATGCAGGCAGGTATTTTTTTTTTCTTCCACCTAGCCGCTCCCTTCCCCGCTGGAATGTTTCTCTGCCATAGAAGGTGAACTGACCGACGTCTGCTAGCATTGTAGTAGAGCACACGTTGGAGATACTAGTGGTTGAGGCGGATTGCTCCGTCATGCCGAACATGATCACCCAAGCCGGTCCAGCCTGGGGGCATCACATGCATGGTAAACAACTGAAGTCCTTCGCTTGCTTCCTTCAAATTAAAGTATCCCCCCCCGAGGGCAATCGAAGAGAAAAACCGGGTCTGGGTGGGGTTCAGGGTGGTTGCTGGTTCGTCACGGACCGGTGGAAGTCGTATTAGCTGGTCCGTATACGTGACCGTATACCCACTTGACGTATACGCACGAGTGTATCGATGTACGCACGAGTGTATCCATGTGCGGTCGTCATCCTCCCCCTTCGTATATAAGGAACAGCCGAACCGTCCGCCCCCCTTCGACGTTTCATTCCCCATCTGGATTTGGCAAAAGATCTCACCTACCCACTCCCACCGCCCACACCCAGCACTAGCCACCGGGGTCGCCTCGCCGCATCGGCTTCTCTCCAACTACGACGATGGAAGGCCGCGGCCGTGCCGTGTCCGCCGCGGATCTGCAGAAGAGGGAGGAGAAGGGCGAGGCCGTGGTGGTTGCGGAGGAGAAGGAGGCGGGGGTGGAGATGATGGCGCCCGCTGCTGATCTGGAGCGGAAGCGGGCGAGGGAGGAGGATGTGGGGGGCTCTTCTTCTTGCAAGAGGAAGAAGGAGGCGGGAGACGAGCTGGAGGTGGTGCCGGAGGAGGGCGGTGCCGAGTCTGCTCTTGGTGCTGATCTGGATCAGGTGGTATCGGAGGAGGCCCGGGCGGTCGTGGATCTGGTGGTGGGCGACGATATCCTGGCGGGCGGCGATCTCGTTGTGGCGGATGTGGAGGCGCAGGTGGCGGTGCAGGACGTGGAGGTCACTTCCGTGGTGGTGGCTACCGTGGCAGCGCCTGCCGTGGCGGTGCCTAGCGTCGTGGATCCTGCCATCGTGGAGCCTGGAATCGCGGAGCCTGCAGTGCATGTTGGCGAGCCTCGGGTGAGTTAAATTTGACGGTCTCTTTTAGATTGTAGGGTTCATATTTATGGTTTTGATTTGTACTTTGGGTTTGTGGTTAGGGCTTTGATTTGTAGTTAGGGTTTATACTTAGGCAGGGGCGAATCTACCGGCTATGCATCATTTTTCTAGATTGATTGAAACCATAGTTTTTCCCCTTCATCTTGTATTTATCCATTAGCCGCGTGATCCGGAATCCGTGATATGTTAGATGATGTAATTTCTTATTGTTAAATGATGTAATGTGATCTATTTATCATTTAGGAGTTCACATTAATTCTTAAAAATAGCGTTTGAAGGGGCTATCTCTGCATTCACAGAGGAGCAAATCCCACTGTTGAACCCTTAGTAATCATAATTTTCCAATTTACCGATAAACAAAAACTTTTTGATTATCCTATTTCCATATGTTGCTAGCTATCTACAGAAGTTATAGCATAAAGATATAAGCATTAATAATGAAAACGGAAATACATAATAACATTCATTATTGTCCCTAGGATATTGATGGTGCATAAGTGTTATGACATGATCTTCTAGATTTATTTCATCCTATTTCCATATGTTGCTAGCTATCTAGTGTAGATACTTGTGATCTGTCTATGTAAACTTAGATGAACTGCTGCTACAAACTTGATATAGCTAATCAACCATGTTGTTGAATTGTAGCTTGTTTTTTTGGATGTTGAATAGCCTACTTTTTAAGGTTATTGTACATCCCCTAGATGTTTGGCATGTTTCCAAGTTTCTCTAGCTCACCATCTTGCTCTAAATCAATTCTTGGGTGTTTCTAGTTTCCTTGTTGGTGTGTAGATGGGAAACCTTGCTTTCAAAGTCTCCTGTATGATGGCCAGTGTTGCTTATATGTTGTTCATGATGTTTTCTCTAGGTTGATGCCTAGATAAGTTGCATGGTGCTTGTGTGTTTCTACCACGTGGTCTCATGTGATGCAAGTTACCACATGTCCTAGTTTACTCTTTCCTAGTGGTTTGTTTCATATGATGCATGTTAATCCATCTTCAGCTAAATTTTGTGGGTTTTGAAGTTGAATATGTTATTGGTTTATTACTTAAAGCCTGTGATTTTATCTATGGGCTTGTCAAGATTATCCTTTGATAGAAAATGCATATTGTTGACCAATTATGTCCATATAGATTTATGTTATCCATTTGTTTTTTCATATATATAGTTTATTACAAAGTCTGAAACAATTAACTTTGCATCTGTTTGTTTTAATATGGAGGTACAGTACATTGATCCATATGAGTTCCAGGAGGATGGAAGCCCACTTTCGGTGATACATTCAACTTTTTACATATTATATTACATTGCACATTCATTTTGTAATATTTTTTTTGTATTTTGTAAGATTGAATGTTTGTTGTGTGCATTGTAGTTTGACTCGCATGACAGTGCTGAGTCTGTGGACAAGAGGAATGAAATTTCCTTCATTAAGAAGGAAGTGATCCAGCTGCAAGCAAACAACCGCGGCTCATATGTGGTGAACAACAGGTACAAGTGCCCATACCATCCAAGGAAGCCTAGGGGTAGGATGCTTGTGAACCTGCTGCAGCACGTTCAGCAGCTCGCCAAGGACAGTTCAGATGCTCGTGAGAAGGCTCAGCATAAGGCTCTGTGGGAGGTGCTTGTCCAGGCAGACTTGGTGTAGTTGTTAGTTAGGTGTTGAATATTTGGAATGTTATGTATGCTATGTAAGAACATCTAGTCTATGTTTGCTAGTTCTGGACATGGTAGGTATGATCTTTTGGAGCACTTTCCTGTGATGAAGGTGCTCTTTTGCTCTGGATGTTGTGAACAATCTAACGTTTTAGTTATCTATGACGGTCTGAATCTGTCCTGTTAAAATGTGTGTGAAAATACCTGTTATTTTGCACTTTTGCCATTATGTTTGAATTTGTTATTTGAAAAATATGTTATGTTTTTTGAGAATCACATATGGCGACCTTGCTGCATCATAGTAGCAGAACGAGGTAGCATATTATCTTCCGAGCGACAGACCACACCACCATCATAGTCAAATATGAATTTTCAACAAGAAAACTTATAAATTTTGAACAAGCAAAAATTTGAACTAGAGCTACATAATTGAACAAGCAAACTTATAAATCTTGGCATGGCATACATTTCATCTATTGGTGTCTGTCAGCAAGTATGCTTTTAAATACCATTTTCCATTTTAAAATTCAAAATTCAGCTATATTTTGTGAAGGAAGTACAAAATTTATAGTTGAAACCTTTATTTCACCAGCATGTTTAGGTAGATGGGGACATTTGGTGGGAACATAACCACTTTGGTGGTCTTTATTTTCTATTTTGCTCAATTTGTACCACAAGTCAAAGTTTGGTCAAATATGAGAAAACATGGAAAATTTGAACTAGAGCTACACAATTGGAACCTCTAATATTTTGGGAAAAATCATTTTTAGGCCCACAGGATGTGGTTTAACCATGGATCTATTGGTAGATCAGCTAGGTTCATCCATATGGCTACTCGGTGTTCGACGCAAAATTTGACCAGACTTTGACCTGGCAGTATAAAATCACAAAAAATCAAAAAATAGTGAAACCTTGTCCATTGGTCTTAGATTGTACCCTAGTTAGAATGAAAAATAATAAACCTTGAGTTTGTGGAAGCAAAGATGAGTTTGCTGTCTCACTCTTGGTTCCAAGTGTGAGTCTCATGGGTGTGTACCCAAATTTCATGGGACATGGCCAGCTCCATGTCATACTTTCTTAGAATTGACTCAAACTTGGCAGGGAGGTATGTCTTGGCATGGCATACATTTCATCTATTGGTGTCTGTCAGCAAGTATGCTTTTAAATACCATTTTCCATTTTAAAATTCAAAATTCAGCTATATTTTGTGAAGGAAGTACAAAATTTATAGTTGAAACCTTTGTTTCACCAGCATGTTTAGGTAGATGGGGACATTTGGTGGGAACATAACCACTTTGGTGGTCTTTAATTTCTATTTTGCTCAATTTGTACCACAAGTCAAAGTTTGGTCAAATATGAGAAAACATGGAAAATTTGAACTAGAGCTACACAATTGGAACCTCTAATATTTTGGGAAAAATCATTTTTAGGCCCACAGGATGTGGTTTAACCATGGATCTATTGGTAGATCAGCTAGGTTCATCCATATGGCTACTCGGTGTTCGACGCAAAATTTGACCAGACTTTGACCTGGCAGTATAAAATCACAAAAAATCAAAAAATAATGAAACCTTGTCCATTGGTCTTAGATTGTACCCTAGTTAGAATGAAAAATAATAAACCTTGAGTTCGTGGAAGCAAAGATGAGTTTGCTGTCTCACTCTCGGTTCCAAGTGTGAGCCTCATGGGTGTGTACCCAAATTTCATAGGACATGGCCAGCTCCATGTCATACTTTCTCAGAATTGACTCAAACTTGGCAGGGAGGTGTGTCTTGGCATGGCATACATTTCATCTATTGGTGTCTGTCAGCAAGTATGCTTTTAAATACCATTTTCCATTTTAACATTCAAAATTCAGCTATATTTTGTGAAGGAAGTACAAAATTTATAGTTGAAACCTTTGTTTCACCAGCATGTTTAGGTAAATGGGGACATTTGGTGGGAACATAACCACTTTTATGGTCTTTAATTTCTATTTTGCTCAATTTGTACCACAAGTCAAAGTTTGGTCAAATATGAGAAAACATGGAAAATTTGAACTAGAGCTACACAATTGGAACCTCTAATACTTTGGGAAAAATCATTTTTAGGCCCACAGGATGTGGTTTAACCATGGATCTATTGGTAGATCAGCTAGGTTCATCCATATGGCTACTCGGTGTTCGACGCAAAATTTGACCAGACTTTGACCTGGCAGTATAAAATCACAAAAAATCAAAAAAAAGTGAAACCTTGTCCATTGGTCTTAGATTATACCCTAGTTAGAATGAAAAATAATAAACCTTGAGTTTGTGGAAGCAAAGATGAGTTTGCTGTCTCACTCTTGGTTCCAAGTGTGAGTCTCATGGGTGTGTACCCAAATTTCATGGGACATGGCCAGCTCCATGTCATACTTTCTCAGAATTGACTCAAACTTGGCAGGGAGGTATGTCTTGGCATGGCATACATTTCATCTTTTGGTGTCTGTCAGCAAGTATGCTTTTAAATACCATTTTCCATTTTAAAATTCAAAATTCAGCTATATTTTGTGAAGGAAGTACAAAATTTATAGTTAAAACCTTTGTTTCACCAGCATGTTTAGGTAGATGGGGACATTTGGTGGGAACATAACCACTTTGGTGGTCTTTAATTTCTATTTTGCTCAATTTGTACCACAAGTCAAAGTTTGGTCAAATATGAGAAAACATGGAAAATTTGAACTAGAGCTACACAATTGGAACCTCTAATATTTTGGGAAAAATCATTTTTAGGCCCACAGGATGTGGTTTAACCATGGATCTATTGGTAGATCAGCTAGGTTCATCCATATGGTTACTCGGTGTTCGACGCAAAATTTGACCAGACTTTGACCTGGCAGTATAAAATCACAAAAAATCAAAAAATAGTGAAACCTTGTCCATTGGTCTTAGATTGTACCCTAGTTAGAATGAAAAATAATAAACCTTGAGTTTGTGGAAGCAAAGATGAGTTTGTTGTCTCACTCTTGGTTCCAAGTGTGAGTCTCATGGGTGTGTACCCAAATTTCATAGGACATGGCCAGCTCCATGTCATACTTTCTCATAATTGACTCAAACTTGGCAGGGAGGTGTGTCTTGGCATGGCATACATTTCATCTATTGGTGTCTGTCAGCAAGTATGCTTTTAAATACCATTTTCCATTTTAAAATTCAAAATTCAGCTATATTTTGTGAAGGAAGTACAAAATTTATAGTTGAAACCTTTGTTTCACCAGCATGTTTAGGTAAATGGGGACATTTGGTGGGAACATAACCACTTTTGTGGTCTTTAATTTCTATTTTTCTCAATTTGTACCACAAGTCAAAGTTTGGTCAAATATGAGAAAACATGGAAAATTTGAACTAGAGCTACACAATTGGAACCTCTAATATTTTGGGAAAAATCATTTTTAGGCCCACAGGATGTGGTTTAACCATGGATCTATTGGTAGATCAGCTAGGTTCATCCATATGGCTACTCGGTGTTGGACGCAAAATTTGACCAGACTTTGACCTGGCAGTATAAAATCACAAAAAATCAAAAAAAATAGTGAAACCTTGTCCATTGGTCTTAGATTGTACCCTAGTTAGAATGAAAAATAATAAATCTTGAGTTTGTGGAAGCAAAGATGAGTTTGCTGTCTCACTCTTGGTTCCAAGTGTGAGTCTCATGGGTGTGTACCCAAATTTCATGGGACATGGCCAGCTCCATGTCATACTTTCTCAGAATTGACTCAAACTTGGCAGGGAGGTGTCTCTTGGCATGGCATACATTTCATCTTTTGGTGTCTGTCAGCAAGTATGCTTTTAAATACCATTTTCCATTTTAAAATTCAAAATTCAGCTATATTTTGTGAAGGAAGTACAAAATTTATAGTTGAAACCTTTGTTTCACCAGCATGTTTAGGTAGATGGGGACATTTGGTGGGAACATAACCACTTTTGTGGTCTTTAATTTCTATTTTGCTCAATTTGTACCACAAGTCAAAGTTTGGTCTAATATGAGAAAACATGGAAAATTTGAACTAGAGCTACACAATTGGAACCTCTAATACTTTGGGAAAAATCATTTTTAGGCCCACAGGATGTGGTTTAACCATGGATCTATTGGTAGATCAGCTAGGTTCATCCATATGGCTACTCGGTGTTCGACGCAAAATTTGACCAGACTTTGACCTGGCAGTATAAAATCACAAAAAATCAAAAAATAGTGAAACCTTGTCCATTGGTCTTAGATTGTACCCTAGTTAGAATGAAAAATAATAAACCTTGAGTTTGTGGAAGCAAAGATGAGTTTGCTGTCTCACTCTTGGTTCCAAGTGTGAGCCTCATGGGTGTGTACCCAAATTTCATAGGACATGGCCAGCTCCATGTCATACTTTCTCAGAATTAACTCAAACTTGGCAGGGAGGTGTGTCTTGGCATGGCATACATTTCATCTATTGGTGTCTGTCAGCAAGTATGCTTTTAAATACCATTTTCCATTTTAACATTCAAAATTCAGCTATATTTTGTGAAGGAAGTACAAAATTTATAGTTGAAACCTTTGTTTCACCAGCATGTTTAGGTAAATGGGGACATTTGGCGGGAACATAACCACTTTTGTGGTCTTTAATTTCTATTTTGCTCAATTTGTACCACAAGTCAAAGTTTGGTCAAATATGAGAAAACATGGAAAATTTGAACTAGAGCTACACAATTGGAACCTCTAATATTTTGGGAAAAATCATTTTTAGGCCCACAGGATGTGGTTTAACCATGGATCTATTGGTAGATCAGCTAGGTTCATCCATATGGCTACTCGGTGTTCGACGCAAAATTTGACCAGACTTTGACCTGGCAGTATAAAATCACAAAAAATCAAAAAAATAGTGAAACCTTGTCCATTGGTCTTAGATTATACCCTAGTTAGAATGAAAAATAATAAACCTTGAGTTTGTGGAAGCAAAGATGAGTTTCCTGTCTCATTCTTGGTTCCAAGTGTGAGTCTCATGGGTGTGTACCCAAATTTCATGGGACATGGCCAGCTCCATGTCATACTTTCTCAGAATTGACTCAAACTTGGTAGGGAGGTATGTCTTGGCATGGCATACATTTCATCTTTTGGTGTCTGTCAGCAATTATGCTTTTAAATACCATTTTCCATTTTAAAATTCAAAATTCAGCTATATTTTGTGAAGGAAGTACAAAATTTATAGTTGAAACCTTTGTTTCACCAGCATGTTTAGGTAGATGGGGACATTTGGTGGGAACATAACCACTTTGGTGGTCTTTAATTTCTATTTTGCTCAATTTGTACCACAAGTCAAAGTTTGGTCAAATATGAGAAAACATGGAAAATTTGAACTAGAGCTACACAATTGGAACCTCTAATATTTTGGGAAAAATCATTTTTAGGCCCACAGGATGTGGTTTAACCATGGATCTATTGTTAGATCAGCTAGGTTCATCCATATGGCTACTCTGTGTTCGACGCAAAATTTGACCAGACTTTGACCTGGCAGTATAAAATCACAAAAAATCAAAAAATAGTGAAACCTTGTCCATTGGTCTTAGATTCTACCCTAGTTAGAATGAAAAATAATAAACCTTGAGTTTGTGGAAGCAAATATGAGTTTTTTGTCTCACTCTTGGTTCCAAGTGTGAGTCTCATGGGTGTGTACCCAAATTTCATGGGACATGGCCAGCTCCATGTCATACTTTCTCAGAATTGACTCAAACTTGGCAGGGAGGTATGTCTTGGCATGGCATACATTTCATCTATTGGTGTCTGTCAGCAAGTATGCTTTTAAATACCATTTTCCATTTTAAAATTCAAAATTCAGCTATATTTTGTGAAGGAAGTACAAAATTTATAGTTGAAACCTTTGTTTCACCAGCATGTTTAGGTAAATGGGGACATTTGGTGGGAACATAACCACTTTTATGGTCTTTAATTTCTATTTTGCTCAATTTGTACCACAAGTCAAAGTTTGGTCAAATATGAGAAAACATGGAAAATTTGAACTAGAGCTACACAATTGGAACCTCTAATACTTTGGGAAAAATCATTTTTAGGCCCACAGGATGTGGTTTAACCATGGATCTATTGGTAGATCAGCTAGGTTCATCCATATGGCTACTCGGTGTTCGACGCAAAATTTGACCAGACTTTGACCTGGCAGTATAAAATCACAAAAAATCAAAAAAAAGTGAAACCTTGTCCATTGGTCTTAGATTATACCCTAGTTAGAATGAAAAATAATAAACCTTGAGTTTGTGGAAGCAAAGATGAGTTTGCTGTCTCACTCTTGGTTCCAAGTGTGAGTCTCATGGGTGTGTACCCAAATTTCATGGGACATGGCCAGCTCCATGTCATACTTTCTCAGAATTGACTCAAACTTGGCAGGGAGGTATGTCTTGGCATGGCATACATTTCATCTTTTGGTGTCTGTCAGCAAGTATGCTTTTAAATACCATTTTCCATTTTAAAATTCAAAATTCAGCTATATTTTGTGAAGGAAGTACAAAATTTATAGTTAAAACCTTTGTTTCACCAGCATGTTTAGGTAGATGGGGACATTTGGTGGGAACATAACCACTTTGGTGGTCTTTAATTTCTATTTTGCTCAATTTGTACCACAAGTCAAAGTTTGGTCAAATATGAGAAAACATGGAAAATTTGAACTAGAGCTACACAATTGGAACCTCTAATATTTTGGGAAAAATCATTTTTAGGCCCACAGGATGTGGTTTAACCATGGATCTATTGGTAGATCAGCTAGGTTCATCCATATGGTTACTCGGTGTTCGACGCAAAATTTGACCAGACTTTGACCTGGCAGTATAAAATCACAAAAAATCAAAAAATAGTGAAACCTTGTCCATTGGTCTTAGATTGTACCCTAGTTAGAATGAAAAATAATAAACCTTGAGTTTGTGGAAGCAAAGATGAGTTTGTTGTCTCACTCTTGGTTCCAAGTGTGAGTCTCATGGGTGTGTACCCAAATTTCATAGGACATGGCCAGCTCCATGTCATACTTTCTCATAATTGACTCAAACTTGGCAGGGAGGTGTGTCTTGGCATGGCATACATTTCATCTATTGGTGTCTGTCAGCAAGTATGCTTTTAAATACCATTTTCCATTTTAAAATTCAAAATTCAGCTATATTTTGTGAAGGAAGTACAAAATTTATAGTTGAAACCTTTGTTTCACCAGCATGTTTAGGTAAATGGGGACATTTGGTGGGAACATAACCACTTTTGTGGTCTTTAATTTCTATTTTTCTCAATTTGTACCACAAGTCAAAGTTTGGTCAAATATGAGAAAACATGGAAAATTTGAACTAGAGCTACACAATTGGAACCTCTAATATTTTGGGAAAAATCATTTTTAGGCCCACAGGATGTGGTTTAACCATGGATCTATTGGTAGATCAGCTAGGTTCATCCATATGGCTACTCGGTGTTGGACGCAAAATTTGACCAGACTTTGACCTGGCAGTATAAAATCACAAAAAATCAAAAAAAATAGTGAAACCTTGTCCATTGGTCTTAGATTGTACCCTAGTTAGAATGAAAAATAATAAATCTTGAGTTTGTGGAAGCAAAGATGAGTTTGCTGTCTCACTCTTGGTTCCAAGTGTGAGTCTCATGGGTGTGTACCCAAATTTCATGGGACATGGCCAGCTCCATGTCATACTTTCTCAGAATTGACTCAAACTTGGCAGGGAGGTGTCTCTTGGCATGGCATACATTTCATCTTTTGGTGTCTGTCAGCAAGTATGCTTTTAAATACCATTTTCCATTTTAAAATTCAAAATTCAGCTATATTTTGTGAAGGAAGTACAAAATTTATAGTTGAAACCTTTGTTTCACCAGCATGTTTAGGTAGATGGGGACATTTGGTGGGAACATAACCACTTTTGTGGTCTTTAATTTCTATTTTGCTCAATTTGTACCACAAGTCAAAGTTTGGTCTAATATGAGAAAACATGGAAAATTTGAACTAGAGCTACACAATTGGAACCTCTAATACTTTGGGAAAAATCATTTTTAGGCCCACAGGATGTGGTTTAACCATGGATCTATTGGTAGATCAGCTAGGTTCATCCATATGGCTACTCGGTGTTCGACGCAAAATTTGACCAGACTTTGACCTGGCAGTATAAAATCACAAAAAATCAAAAAATAGTGAAACCTTGTCCATTGGTCTTAGATTGTACCCTAGTTAGAATGAAAAATAATAAACCTTGAGTTTGTGGAAGCAAAGATGAGTTTGCTGTCTCACTCTTGGTTCCAAGTGTGAGCCTCATGGGTGTGTACCCAAATTTCATAGGACATGGCCAGCTCCATGTCATACTTTCTCAGAATTAACTCAAACTTGGCAGGGAGGTGTGTCTTGGCATGGCATACATTTCATCTATTGGTGTCTGTCAGCAAGTATGCTTTTAAATACCATTTTCCATTTTAACATTCAAAATTCAGCTATATTTTGTGAAGGAAGTACAAAATTTATAGTTGAAACCTTTGTTTCACCAGCATGTTTAGGTAAATGGGGACATTTGGCGGGAGCATAACCACTTTTGTGGTCTTTAATTTCTATTTTGCTCAATTTGTACCACAAGTCAAAGTTTGGTCAAATATGAGAAAACATGGAAAATTTGAACTAGAGCTACACAATTGGAACCTCTAATATTTTGGGAAAAATCATTTTTAGGCCCACAGGATGTGGTTTAACCATGGATCTATTGGTAGATCAGCTAGGTTCATCCATATGGCTACTCGGTGTTCGACGCAAAATTTGACCAGACTTTGACCTGGCAGTATAAAATCACAAAAAATCAAAAAAATAGTGAAACCTTGTCCATTGGTCTTAGATTATACCCTAGTTAGAATGAAAAATAATAAACCTTGAGTTTGTGGAAGCAAAGATGAGTTTCCTGTCTCATTCTTGGTTCCAAGTGTGAGTCTCATGGGTGTGTACCCAAATTTCATGGGACATGGCCAGCTCCATGTCATACTTTCTCAGAATTGACTCAAACTTGGTAGGGAGGTATGTCTTGGCATGGCATACATTTCATCTTTTGGTGTCTGTCAGCAATTATGCTTTTAAATACCATTTTCCATTTTAAAATTCAAAATTCAGCTATATTTTGTGAAGGAAGTACAAAATTTATAGTTGAAACCTTTGTTTCACCAGCATGTTTAGGTAGATGGGGACATTTGGTGGGAACATAACCACTTTGGTGGTCTTTAATTTCTATTTTGCTCAATTTGTACCACAAGTCAAAGTTTGGTCAAATATGAGAAAACATGGAAAATTTGAACTAGAGCTACACAATTGGAACCTCTAATATTTTGGGAAAAATCATTTTTAGGCCCACAGGATGTGGTTTAACCATGGATCTATTGTTAGATCAGCTAGGTTCATCCATATGGCTACTCTGTGTTCGACGCAAAATTTGACCAGACTTTGACCTGGCAGTATAAAATCACAAAAAATCAAAAAATAGTGAAACCTTGTCCATTGGTCTTAGATTCTACCCTAGTTAGAATGAAAAATAATAAACCTTGAGTTTGTGGAAGCAAATATGAGTTTTTTGTCTCACTCTTGGTTCCAAGTGTGAGTCTCATGGGTGTGTACCCAAATTTCATGGGACATGGCCAGCTCCATGTCATACTTTCTCAGAATTGACTCAAACTTGGCAGGGAGGTATGTCTTGGCATGGCATACATTTCATCTATTGGTGTCTGTCAGCAAGTATGCTTTTAAATACCATTTTCCATTTTAAAATTCAAAATTCAGCTATATTTTGTGAAGGAAGTACAAAATTTATAGTTCAAACCTTTGTTTCACCGGCATGTTTAGGTAGATGGGGACATTTGGTGGGAACATAACCACTTTGGTGGTCTTTAATTTCTATTTTGCTCAATTTGTACCACAAGTCAAAGTTTGGTCAAATATGAGAAAACATGGAAAATTTGAACTAGAGCTACACAATTGGAACCTCTAATATTTTGGGAAAAATCATTTTTAGGCCCACAGGATGTGGTTTAACCATGGATCTATTGGTAGATCAGCTAGGTTCATCCATATGGCTACTCGGTGTTCGACGCAAAATTTGACCAGACTTTGACCTGGCAGTATAAAATCACAAAAAATCAAAAAATAGTGAAACCTTGTCCATTGGTCTTAGATTGTACCCTAGTTAGAATGAAAAATAATAAACCTTGAGTTTGTGGAAGCAAAGATGAGTTTGCTGTCTCACTCTCGGTTCCAAGTGTGAGCCTCATGGGTGTGTACCCAAATTTCATAGGACATAGCCAGCTCCATGTCATACTTTCTCAGAATTGACTCAAACTTTGCAGGGAGGTGTGTCTTGGCATGGCATACATTTCATCTATTGGTGTCTGTCAGCAAGTATGCTTTTAAATACCATTTTCCATTTTAACATTCAAAATTCAGCTATATTTTGTGAAGGAAGTACAAAATTTATAGTTGAAACCTTTGTTTCACCAGCATGTTTAGGTAAGTGGGGACATTTGGTGGGAACATAACCACTTTTATGGTCTTTAATTTCTATTTTGCTCAATTTGTACCACAAGTCAAAGTTTGGTCAAATATGAGAAAACATGGAAAATTTGAACTAGAGCTACACAATTGGAACCTCTAATACTTTGGGAAAAATCATTTTTAGGCCCACAGGATGTGGTTTAACCATGGATCTATTGGTAGATCAGCTAGGTTCATCCATATGGCTACTCGGTGTTCGACGCAAAATTTGACCAGACTTTGACCTGGCAGTATAAAATCACAAAAAATCAAAAAATAGTGAAACCTTGTCCATTGGTCTTAGATTGTACCCTAGTTAGAATGAAAAATAATAAACCTTGAGTTTGTGGAAGCAAAGATGAGTTTGCTGTCTCACTCTCGGTTCCAAGTGTGAGCCTCATGGGTGTGTACCCAAATTTCATAGGACATGGCCAGCTCCATGTCATACTTTCTCAGAATTGACTCAAACTTTGCAGGGAGGTGTGTCTTGGCATGGCATACATTTCATCTATTGGTGTCTGTCAGCAAGTATGCTTTTAAATACCATTTTCCATTTTAACATTCAAAATTCAGCTATATTTTGTGAAGGAAGTACAAAATTTATAGTTGAAACCTTTGTTTCACCAGCATGTTTAGGTAAATGGGGACATTTGGTGGGAACATAACCACTTTTATGGTCTTTAATTTCTATTTTGCTCAATTTGTACCACAAGTCAAAGTTTGGTCAAATATGAGAAAACATGGAAAATTTGAACTAGAGCTACACAATTGGAACCTCTAATACTTGGGGAAAAATCATTTTTAGGCCCACAGGATGTGGTTTAACCATGGATCTATTGGTAGATCAGCTAGGTTCATCCATATGGCTACTCGGTGTTCGACGCAAAATTTGACCAGACTTTGACCTGGCAGTATAAAATCACAAAAAATCAAAAAAATAGTGAAACCTTGTCCATTGGTCTTAGATTATACCCTAGTTAGAATGAAAAATAATAAACCTTGAGTTTGTGGAAGCAAAGATGAGTTTGCTGTCTCACTCTTGGTTCCAAGTGTGAGTCTCATGGGTGTGTACCCAAATTTCATGGGACATGGCCAGCTCCATGTCATACTTTCTCAGAATTGACTCAAACTTGGCAGGGAGGTATGTCTTGGCATGGCATACATTTCATCTTTTGGTGTCTGTCAGCAAGTATGCTTTTAAATACCATTTTCCATTTTAAAATTCAAAATTCAGCTATATTTTGTGAAGGAAGTACAAAATTTATAGTTGAAACCTTTGTTTCACCAGCATGTTTAGGTAGATGGGGACATTTGGTGGGAACATAACCACTTTGGTGGTCTTTAATTTCTATTTTGCTCAATTTGTACCACAAGTCAAAGTTTGGTCAAATATGAGAAAACATGGAAAATTTGAACTAGAGCTACACAATTGGAACCTCTAATATTTTGGGAAAAATCATTTTTAGGCCCACAGGATGTGGTTTAACCATGGATCTATTGGTAGATCAGCTAGGTTCATCCATATGGCTACTCGGTGTTCGACGCAAAATTTGACCAGACTTTGACCTGGCAGTATAAAATCACAAAAAATCAAAAAATAGTGAAACCTTGTCCATTGGTCTTAGATTGTACCCTAGTTAGAATGAAAAATAATAAACCTTGAGTTTGTGGAAGCAAAGATGAGTTTGTTGTCTCACTCTTGGTTCCAAGTGTGAGTCTCATGGGTGTGTACCCAAATTTCATAGGACATGGCCAGCTCCATGTCATACTTTCTCATAATTGACTCAAACTTGGCAGGGAGGTGTGTCTTGGCATGGCATACATTTCATCTATTGGTGTCTGTCAGCAAGTATGCTTTTAAATACCATTTTCCATTTTAAAATTCAAAATTCAGCTATATTTTGTGAAGGAAGTACAAAATTTATAGTTGAAACCTTTGTTTCACCAGCATGTTTAGGTAAATGGGGACATTTGGTGGGAACATAACCACTTTTGTGGTCTTTAATTTCTATTTTTCTCAATTTGTACCACAAGTCAAAGTTTGGTCAAATATGAGAAAACATGGAAAATTTGAACTAGAGCTACACAATTGGAACCTCTAATATTTTGGGAAAAATCATTTTTAGGCCCACAGGATGTGGTTTAACCATGGATCTATTGGTAGATCAGCTAGGTTCATCCATATGGCTACTCGGTGTTGGACGCAAAATTTGACCAGACTTTGACCTGGCAGTATAAAATCACAAAAAATCAAAAAAAATAGTGAAACCTTGTCCATTGGTCTTAGATTGTACCCTAGTTAGAATGAAAAATAATAAATCTTGAGTTTGTGGAAGCAAAGATGAGTTTGCTGTCTCACTCTTGGTTCCAAGTGTGAGTCTCATGAGTGTGTACCCAAATTTCATGGGACATGGCCAGCTCCATGTCATACTTTCTCAGAATTGACTCAAACTTGGCAAGGAGGTGTCTCTTGGCATGGCATACATTTCATCTTTTGGTGTCTGTCAGCAAGTATGCTTTTAAATACCATTTTCCATTTTAAAATTCAAAATTCAGCTATATTTTGTGAAGGAAGTACAAAATTTATAGTTGAAACCTTTGTTTCACCAGCATGTTTAGGTAGATGGGGACATTTGGTGGGAACATAACCACTTTTGTGGTCTTTAATTTCTATTTTGCTCAATTTGTACCACAAGTCAAAGTTTGGTCTAATATGAGAAAACATGGAAAATTTGAACTAGAGCTACACAATTGGAACCTCTAATACTTTGGGAAAAATCATTTTTAGGCCCACAGGATGTGGTTTAACCATGGATCTATTGGTAGATCAGCTAGGTTCATCCATATGGCTACTCGGTGTTCGACGCAAAGTTTGACCAGACTTTGACCTGGCAGTATAAAATCACAAAAAATCAAAAAATAGTGAAACCTTGTCCATTGGTCTTAGATTGTACCCTAGTTAGAATGAAAAATAATAAACCTTGAGTTTGTGGAAGCAAAGATGAGTTTGCTGTCTCACTCTTGGTTCCAAGTGTGAGCCTCATGGGTGTGTACCCAAATTTCATAGGACATGGCCAGCTCCATGTCATACTTTCTCAGAATTGACTCAAACTTGGCAGGGAGGTGTGTCTTGGCATGGCATACATTTCATCTATTGGTGTCTGTCAGCAAGTATGCTTTTAAATACCATTTTCCATTTTAACATTCAAAATTCAGCTATATTTTGTGAAGGAAGTACAAAATTTATAGTTGAAACCTTTGTTTCACCAGCATGTTTAGGTAAATGGGGACATTTGGTGGGAACATAACCACTTTTGTGGTCTTTAATTTCTATTTTGCTCAATTTGTACCACAAGTCAAAGTTTGGTCAAATATGAGAAAACATGGAAAATTTGAACTAGAGCTACACAATTGGAACCTCTAATATTTTGGGAAAAATCATTTTTAGGCCCACAGGATGTGGTTTAACCATGGATCTATTGGTAGATCAGCTAGGTTCATCCATATGGCTACTCGGTGTTCGACGCAAAATTTGACTAGACTTTGACCTGGCAGTATAAAATCACAAAAAATCAAAAAAATAGTGAAACCTTGTCCATTGGTCTTAGATTATACCCTAGTTAGAATGAAAAATAATAAACCTTGAGTTTGTGGAAGCAAAGATGAGTTTGCTGTCTCATTCTTGGTTCCAAGTGTGAGTCTCATGGGTGTGTACCCAAATTTCATGGGACATGGCCAGCTCCATGTCATACTTTCTCAGAATTGACTCAAACTTGGCAGGGAGGTATGTCTTGGCATGGCATACATTTCATCTTTTGGTGTCTGTCAGCAATTATGCTTTTAAATACCATTTTCCATTTTAAAATTCAAAATTCAGCTATATTTTGTGAAGGAAGTACAAAATTTATAGTTGAAACCTTTGTTTCACCAGCATGTTTAGGTAGATGGGGACATTTGGTGGGAACATAACCACTTTGGTGGTCTTTAATTTCTATTTTGCTCAATTTGTACCACAAGTCAAAGTTTGGTCAAATATGAGAAAACATGGAAAATTTGAACTAGAGCTACACAATTGGAACCTCTAATATTTTGGGAAAAATCATTTTTAGGCCCACAGGATGTGGTTTAACCATGGATCTATTGTTAGATCAGCTAGGTTCATCCATATGGCTACTCTGTGTTCGACGCAAAATTTGACCAGACTTTGACCTGGCAGTATAAAATCACAAAAAATCAAAAAATAGTGAAACCTTGTCCATTGGTCTTAGATTCTACCCTAGTTAGAATGAAAAATAATAAACCTTGAGTTTGTGGAAGCAAATATGAGTTTGTTGTCTCACTCTTGGTTCCAAGTGTGAGTCTCATGGGTGTGTACCCAAATTTCATAGGACATGGCCAGCTCCATGTCATACTTTCTCATAATTGACTCAAACTTGGCAGGGAGGTGTGTCTTGGCATGGCATACATTTCATCTATTGGTGTCTGTCAGCAAGTATGCTTTTAAATACCATTTTCCATTTTAAAATTCAAAATTCAGCTATATTTTGTGAAGGAAGTACAAAATTTATAGTTGAAACCTTTGTTTCACCAGCATGTTTAGGTAAATGGGGACATTTGGTGGGAACATAACCACTTTTGTGGTCTTTAATTTCTATTTTGCTCAATTTGTACCACAAGTCAAAGTTTGGTCAAATATGAGAAAACATGGAAAATTTGAACTAGAGCTACACAATTGGAACCTCTAATATTTTGGGAAAAATCATTTTTAGGCCCACAGGATGTGGTTTAACCATGGATCTATTGGTAGATCAGCTAGGTTCATCCATATGGCTACTCGGTGTTCGACGCAAAATTTGACCAGACTTTGACCTGGCAGTATAAAATCACAAAAAATCAAAAAAATAGAGAAACCTTGTCCATTGGTCTTAGATTGTACCCTAGTTAGAATGAAAAATAATAAATCTTGAGTTTGTGGAAGCAAAGATGAGTTTGCTGTCTCACTCTTGGTTCCAAGTGTGAGTCTCATGGGTGTGTACCCAAATTTCATGGGACATGGCCAGCTCCATGTCATACTTTCTCAGAATTGACTCAAACTTGGCAGGGAGGTGTCTCTTGGCATGGCATACATTTCATCTTTTGGTGTCTGTCAGCAAGTATGCTTTTAAATACCATTTTCCATTTTAAAATTCAAAATTCAGCTATATTTTGTGAAGGAAGTACAAAATTTATAGTTGAAACCTTTGTTTCACCAGCATGTTTAGGTAGATGGGGACATTTGGTGGGAACATAACCACTTTTGTGGTCTTTAATTTCTATTTTGCTCAATTTGTACCACAAGTCAAAGTTTGGTCAAATATGAGAAAACATGGAAAATTTGAACTAGAGCTACACAATTGGAACCTCTAATATTTTGGGAAAAATCATTTTTAGGCCCACAGGATGTGGTTTAACCATGGATCTATTGTTAGATCAGCTAGGTTCATCCATATGGCTACTCGGTGTTCGACGCAAAAGTTGACCAGACTTTGACCTGGCAGTATAAAATCACAAAAAATCAAAAAATAGTGAAACCTTGTCCATTGGTCTTAGATTGTACCCTAGTTAGAATGAAAAATAATAAACCTTGAGTTTGTGGAAGCAAAGATGAGTTTGCTGTCTCACTCTTGGTTCCAAGTGTGAGTCTCATGGGTGTATACCCAAATTTCATAGGACATGGCCAGCTCCATGTCATACTTTCTCAGAATTGACTCAAACTTGGCAGGGAGGTGTGTCTTGGCATGGCATACATTTTATCTTTTGGTGTCTGTCAGCAAGTATGCTTTTAAATACCATTTTCCATTTTAAAATTCAAAATTCAGCTATATTTTGTGAAGGAAGTACAAAATTTATAGTTGAAACCTTTGTTTCACCAGCATGTTTAGGTAGATGGGGACATTTGGTGGGAACATAACCACTTTGGTGGTCTTTAATTCCTATTTTTCTCAATTTGTATCACAAGTCAAAGTTTGGTCAAATATGAGAAAACATGAAAAATTTGAACTAGAGCTACACAATTGG
The DNA here is from genome assembly GCA_916181665.1 of Avena sativa. NCBI lineage: Eukaryota > Viridiplantae > Streptophyta > Magnoliopsida > Poales > Poaceae > Avena > Avena sativa. The sequence goes on from OV702285.1 coordinate 21,730,856, forward strand.
AACCTCTAATATTTTAGGAAAAATCATTTTTAGGCCCACAGGATGTGGTTTAACCATGGATCTATTGGTAGAGAATAAAGGATTATTTGGAAAAAATTATATGGGTTTGAATCATATTAAATTTAATTTGAAAAAAGAGAAAATACCTAATCATAGATAAATATTAAATAACAAGAAAATTATAATTGAGTGGATTTAATAACACAGTAAAGAATAATATGAAACCTACTTAAAAGGTTTCGTAAAGGTTTAAAATCAAATTGAGTTTTGAAATCATTTGATTTGAATTGAAACAGAAATTAGAATTGAAAAAACGAAAAACAAATAAGAGGAAAAAATAAATAAACGTACCTGATAACCAGGCCCAGCGAGACAACCTAAGCACTGGGCCAACTCCCGTGCCCGTCGCAGCGCCGCATCATGGTGGGCCGGCAGTAAATCGGCCCGTGTACGCGTGCTGCCCGCAGTGCCGATGTGGGTGGGAGTTTTAGTCCCACCTCGCTAGTTGGAGGCGAGGACGACCAACTTATATGCCCCGGTCGATGCTCACCCTCGAGCTCCTCTCAAAAAACAAATCCGATTCACCTGGTATCGTTCGCCTGTAATGGGCTGACCTCTGGGGCCGCTAGGCAGTACTACTCTGGTCTAGTTCGCTTATAATGGGCTTGAGCTAGGCCAGTGTGTGGAACCCAACCTCCAGAGTGTCAAATTTTTTTTTCATGATTTTTTTTGCCAATTAATGTACTGCGTACGTCGGCCTAAACTGGGCCTTTAGGGTCGTTTTCACATTTTTTTAGTCATACGTGCAGCGACGTGGTGGGTCAGATAGGCACGACCGCATCGTGGCTACATCGTCGCCCTACCGCCGTCTTCTCTGTCCTAGTTTACAACCGCCTTTCGAGTTGACTCCTTCGAGGAGCGACCGTCTCAACCTTGCGGCGACTCGGCGGAGTGCGCCATTCGTATAACGGCGGCACGCGGGAGAAGTACAGCGGCGACCGTCTCAGGTATGATCGCATGGATCTATGATCGCATGCACCCTATCTCTGTGTGCCTAGATCTATGATCACGTAGATATATGATCGCATGGCTTCGCGGTGTGCAGAGAGGGGTTGGCGGGGCCAGGGGACGTTTTGATCTGTGGCGACGGAGGTAACATGGTAGGGTGCAGCGGTGGTGGGGATTACTAGGAGAGAGGCCGGGGTTTAGCCGCACTAATTCACGTAGATCTATGATCGCATGCCAGGAGTAAAGATGATGCAAAATTTCTTCATGAGCAGCTGATTGAGTTGGGAGTCAAGCCTGACGACTCTTTTGGTTTTCCAATATGACCATGACGAGAAGTTAGAACGAGAAGTTAGAACAAGCGTACTTATTTTTTAAATTGGCATTGTTTCCACTTCGATGTACTTTATTACCATGTCATGGTTGATGCATCAGGTAATTTACAACTAGCAAAGTTATTTCAAATATTCTCTATGATGAGTAGTTTCAAGAAAGCATGCACTTAGGTTATGCCTCGGTCTGACAACCTGAGGATCCTATTTCACATTAGACCTCTTTCTAAAAACTTCCTCACAGATTTGTTTACTACAGGTCATAGTTGAGGACCTTTGTGTATAAGAAGTGGCTGCCATAAAGTATATTTTCAAGTAGACAGACCTTAACAAATATGATATTTTATACATTTATTTGTATTTCCGTCGCAAAGCACGGGCATTTAGCTAGTGCTAGTTGTAATTGAGTATGATCCCTATGTTGGAATTATGCCCTAGAGGCAATAATAAAGATGTTATTATTATAATTCTTGTTCATGATAATGTTTATATTCCATGCTAAAACAGTATTAAGCGGAAACTTTAATACTTGTGTGGTTTGTGAACAACACCGTGTCCCTAGTATGCCTCTATGGACTAGCTCATTGATTAATGATGGTTAAGGTTTCCTAACCATGGACATGAGTTGTCAATTAATAATGAGATCATATCATTGGGAGAATGATATGATGGACAGACCCAAACTAAGCGAAGCAATTAGATCGTGTCATCGTGTTCATCTTTGCAAAGCTTTTCTTATGTCAAATATTGTATTCCTTAGACCATGAGATAATGCAACTCCTGGTATCGGAAGAAAGCTTTGAGGTCATCAAACGTCATCCTATGAGAGGGTGATCATAAAGGTGTCTCTCAGGTGATCGGAAAGTATCTGTTGGGTTGTATGTATCGAGATGGGATTTGACCCTCCCAAGTCGGAGAGATATACTTCGGGCCCACTCGGTGATCGATATCAACACCGCTTGCAAGCATGTGGTTAAGGAGTTAATCACAAAGTGATATCGGATTATGGAACGAGTAAAGTACTTGCTGTGAACGAGATTGAACTAGGTATGACGGTACCAACGATCAAATCTCGGGCAAGTAAAATATCACGAGACGAAGGGAATATATATATATGGGATTGATTGAATCCTGGCATCGTGGTTCATCCGATATGATCATCGATGAATGTGTGGGAGTCAATATGGGTGCCCAGACCCCGCTGTTGATTATTGATAGACGATCATGTCTGCATATTCTCGAACCCGCAGGGTCACACACTTAACGTGTCTCGACGCTAGGATAGATTGGATAATTGGTTTATGAGTTTTTTTTCGGAGTCTCGGATGGGATCTGGGACATCATGAGAGGTTCCGGAGTGGTCCGGAGAATAAGATTCATATAAGGCAGTGCAGTTTTTGGAGTTCGGAATTGTTCCGGATTAATCGGTATTGTACCGGAAGCTTCTAGAACCTTCCGGAAGGGGACCAACGTGGCCCCACCTTCCGGGAGGGGGCATGGACCTATGAGGGAGTGCCCTGGCCGCATTGGGCCAGGGGCACAAGGCCCCATAGGGCCCAGCCGGCCAAGAGAGGTTTAAACTCTAGATAGAGCTTCTAGAAGGGAGGGTTTCCTTGTCCCCCACTCTTCCTCCTTGGGGCCGCCGGCCTTGGCTTGGGGGAGGGGCTAGGGCTGCGCCCACCCCTCTATATATAGAGGGCTGGGGGCGCACCAACCCCTACACCTTCCCCTCCAACCCTAGCCGCCCTTCTGCCCTCCTCTCTCCCTCCCGACTGCTTGTAGGCGAAGCCCTGCTGCAGAAATTCTCCACCAATTGCACCGCGCCGTCGCGTTGTAGATCCAACCCATCTCTCCACCATACTTGCTGGACCAAGGAAGGAGGAGACGTCGAGGTGCTGCACGTGTGCATCTCACGGAGGCACCGCCACTTGTGGTGCTAGATCGGATCGGATCGCGAGGAGGAGAAGCGAGTACGACTACATCACCCACGTTCCGACGAACGCTCCGCTGTGCGAATCTTCAAGGGTATGAAGATCTAATCCAATCTCTCTCGTTGTTTGCATCTCCTAGATTAGATCTTGGCTTTCCCTCTGTTCGCATCCGTAGAAAATTTTGATTTACTATGCCGCGAAACCCTTCAGTGGTATCAGAGCTAGATCTATGCGTAGATGTGTTTCACGAGTAGAACGCAACATCGTTGTTGCGGTCGTTGATGTTTTCTGTTGCAAGCCTCTTGTTTGTGTTCTTCTTATGACGCGGGATAGTGAGATTGAAGCGGTCCAGGCCAACCTTACGCGACGTCGTTCGCGAGACCGGCTCCGCACTGGACGTGTGGATTGTTCCACACATGCGGCTGGTGGATGCCAGTTTCTCTCACTATAGTTGTCATGGGATTAACACCGGAGTTTGGCAACCATAATATCACCGTTGTGGCTTTTCGTAGGTAAGAATCGTTCTTAGCATCTACTCCCATAAGCCACGTAAAACATGCAACAACAAAGTAGAGGCGTCTAACTTGTTTTTGCAGGGAGTGTTTTCTGTGATATGGTATGGCCCAAGATGTGATGTGTATAATGTATGCGATGATCATGTTTTGTAATGTTCACGACTTGCATGTCGATGAGTACACAACCGGCAGGAGCCATATGGTTGTCTTTATAATTGTGTATGACATGTGTGTCAACTTCTTATACGCCATGTAATAGTTTCACTTTATCGCTAAGTAGTTAGCAATAGTTGTAGTTGCTATTCGTGGTGGAGGCAATCATGGTGGAGTGATGGAGATCATGCCGGAACGCACAAGATGGAGACCATTGCGCGAAGATTGGCTATACCATGTCACATAAAGTTATATGCATGTGATGTTTATCCTTTTATGTATATTATTATGCTTAGATCGCGACGGTAGCATTATAAGGTGATTCCTCACTTAAAGATCAAGATAAAAACTGTGTTCTTCCCAAGTATGCACCGTTGCGAAAGTTCGTCGTGTCCAAGCATCACGTGATGATCGGGTGCTATAGACTCTACGCTCACATACAACGGGTGCAAGCCAGTTTTGCACACGCGGAAATACTTGGGTCTAACTTGACGAGCCTAGCATGTACAGACATGGCCTTGGAACACATGAACCGAAAGGTTAAGCATGAGTCATATGAATGATATGATCGACACTTCGTTGTCCACCATTGAAGCCACATCTCTTCTCGTGATGATCGGATTAGGTGTGGTGAATTTGGATCATGTTCACTAAACAACTTGAGGGATGTTGAATTTAGTGGGAGTTCATCTAGTAATTTGATTAAAAGTTGAACTAGTTATCATGAACATAGTCTAATTGTACTTGCAAATACTTTAGATCACATGGCCAAGTCCAACTTCAACTTCAACGTTTTTGCTGAGATAGAAAAGCTTAGAAACAATGGGTCTAACTTCACCAAATGGTTCCGCATTCTGAGAATCATTCTCGCTGGCGGACAAAAGGACTATGTCCTTGAGAAAGCGCTAGGTGACGCCCCTGCTATAGATGCGCCGGCTGATGAAAAAGTTGTTTATCAGTCGCGCAAGGATGATTATGATTTGATTAAGATCGCCATGTTGTATGCTATGGAATCGGATCTTCAAAATCGTTTTGAGGAGTTCGCCGGTCCCTTTGAGATTCTCGAGGAGCTGAAAAACATGTTTCAGACTCAAGCCCGTTCTGAGAGATATGAGATCCCTAAGAAATTCTTTAACTACAAAATGGAGGAAGGGAGTTCTGTTAGTGAGCACGCCATTAAGATGTCGGGCTACACTCAACGCCTTGAGCAACTGGAATGCACGATTCCAGAGGAGCTCAAGATTGACAGAGTTCCACAGTCACTCCCTCCTAGCTACAAAAGTTTTGTAGTTGCTCACGATCAGATTGGTTCCACTGATACGATCACCGAGCTCTTCGCTAAGCTGAAGGCCGCGGAAGTGGACATCAAAAAGGATAATCATGTGTTGATGGTCAACAAGCCCACCTTCAAGAAAGGTAAGGGTGCAAAGAAGCCCTTCAAGAAAGGCGGCGGCAAGCGCGTTGCCCCTGCTGAGAAGAAGCTCAGGTCTGGTCCTAAGCCGGACACTGAGTGCTTCTATTGCAAGGACAAGGGTCACTGGAAGCGCAACTGTCCGAAGTACTTAGCGGACAAGAAGGCTGGCACCATCAAAGGTATATTTTATATACATGTTATTGATGTTTTCCTTACTAGCCCTCGTTGTAGTGCCTGGGTATTTGATACCGGTTCAGTTGCTAATATTTGTAACTCGAAACAGGAGCTACGGAATAGACGGCGGCTTGCGAGGGATGAGGTGACGATGCGCGTTGGCAACGGATCAAGAGTTGATGTGATGGCCGTCGGCACGCTCTCCTTAGTTTTACCTTCGGGATTAGTTTTAAACCTTAATAAATGTTATTATGTGCCTGCGTTGAGCATGAACATTATTTCTGGATCGTGTTTATTGCAAGACGGTTATTCATTTAAATCGGAGAATAATGGTTGTTCTATTTATATGAGTAACATCTTTTATGGTCATGCACCTATTGTGAATGGTTTATTTCTTCTAAATCTCGAAAGGGATGAAACACACATCCATAACATTGAGGCTAAGAGATGCAAAGTAGATAGTGATAATACTACTTATTTGTGACACTGTCGTCTAGGTCATATTGGTGTAAAGCGCATGAAGAAACTCCATTCTGATGGACTTTTGGAGTCTCTTGATTTTGAATCATTTGACACATGCGAACCATGCCTCATGGGCAAGATGATCAAAACCCCGTTCTCCGGTATGATGGAGAGAGCAACGGACTTGTTGGAAATCATATATACCGATGTGTGCGGACCGATGAGTGTTTCGACTTAAGTAGATATGGGTATATCTATTTAATGAAACATAAATATGAAACATTTGAAAAGTTCAAGGAATTTCAGAATGAAGTGGAGAACCATCGTAACAGAAAGATTAAGTTTCTACGATCCGATCATGGGGGCGAATATTTGAGTTATGATTTTCTCACGCATCTTAAAGCAAGCGGAATCGTTTCGCAACTCAGACCACCCGGAATGCCACAGCGCAATGGTGTGTCTGAACGCCGGAATCGAACCCTATTAGATATGGTCTGATCAATGATGTCTCTTACTGATTTGCCGTTATCATTTTAGGGTTATGCATTAGAAACCGCTGCATTCACTTTAAATAGGGCTCCATCTAAATCCGTTGAGACGACATCGTATGAACTATGGTTTGGTGCTAAACCTAAGTTGTCGTTTCTTAAAGTTTGGGGATGCGAAGCTTACGTCAAGAAGTTGATGCCGGACAAGCTCGAACCCAAAGCGGAGAAATGCGTCTTCATAGGATACCCTAAGGAAACTATTGGGTATACCTTCTATCACAGAACCGAAGGCAAAGTGTTTGTCGCAAAGAACGATTCCTTTCTCGAGAAGGAGTTTCTCTCGAAAGAAGTGAGTGGGAGGAAAGTAGAGCTAGACGAGGTTATTGAACCTTCTCTTGAATTGGAGAGTAGCGCAGCACCTGAAATTGTTCCAGTGCCGCCTACACCAACAATAGAGGAAGCTAATGACAAGGATCATGAAGCTTCGGACGATGCTGCTACTGAACGTCGCAGGTCGACAAGGTCGCGTGCCCCTCCTGAGTGGTATGGCAACCCTGTCTTGACTGTCTTGTTGGTAGAAGACAGTGAACCTACGAACTATGAGAAAGCGATGATGAGCCCAGATTCTGAGAAATGGCTAGAAGCCATGAAATCCGAATTGGGATCCATGAGCGAAAACCAAGTATGGACTTTGGTGGACCCTCCTAGCGACCGAAAGGCCGTTTAGTGCAAATGGATATTCAAGAAGAAAACGGACGCGGATGGTAATGTTACCGTCTATAAAGCACGGCTTGTCGCGAAAGGTTTTCGACAAGTTCAAGGTGTTGACTACGATGAGACTTTCTCTCCCGTAGCGATGTTTAAGTCCATTCGGATTCTATTAGCAATTTCTGCGTTTCATGATTATGAAATATGGCAGATGGATGTCAAGACTGCGTTCCTCAATGGCAACATTGATGAAGAGTTGTATATGATGCAACCCGAAGGTTTTGTCGATCCTAAGGATGTTGATAAAGTATGCAAACTTCAGCGTTCCATTTATGGACTGAAGCAAGCATCTCGGAGTTGGAACCTTCGTTTTGATCAAGTGATCAAGAGCTTTGGATTTGTTCCAAATTGCTACGAAGCTTGCATCTACAAGAAAGTGAGTGGGAGCTCGGTGACGTTTCTGGTACTATATGTGGATGACATATTGATTATTGGAAATGACATCAACATGCTTAACGATGTGAAGAGTTATTTGAACAAGTGTTTTTTAATGAAAGACCAAGGTGAAGCTGCTTATATATTGGGCATCAAAATCTATAGAGATAGACAAAGGCGCCTGATAGCTTTAAGCCAGAGTACATACCTAGACAAAGTTCTGAAAAGGTTCAGAATGGATAAGGCAAAGAAAGGTTCAGTGCCTATGTTGTCAGGTAAGATATTGAGCAAGGCTCAGTGTCCAGCTACGGTAAATGAAAGGGAAGCTATGAGCAAAGTGCCTTATGCCTCGGCCATAGGTTCCATCATGTATGCCATGCTGTGTAGTAGACCGGATGTGTCCAATGCTCTTAGTTTGACGAGCAGATATCAAAGTGATCCAGGAGTGGAACACTGGACAGCCGTGAAGAACATCCTAAAGTACCTAAATAGGACTAAAGAAATGTTCTTAGTCTATGGGGGTGATGAACAGCTCGTCGTAAAAGGTTACGTCGACGCTAGTTTCGACACCGACAAGGATGATTCTAAATCTCAGACAGGATACGTTTATATTTTGAATGGAGGAGCTGTGAGCTGGAGAAGCTGCAAGCAAAGCATGATCGCTGGATCTACAGTAGAAGCGGAATACATGGTTGCTGCAGAAGCGTCAAGTGAAGGAGTTTGGATCAGGAACTTCATCACTGAGCTTGGCATGGTTCCAAGTGCATTGGACCCACTGGAGATATTGTGTGACAACACTGGCGCCATAGCACTCGCTAAGGAACCAAGATATCATCCAAAGACCAAGCATATCAACCGCAAGTTTCATATAATCCGAGATTATATAGCAGATGGAGATCTGAAGATTAGCAAAGTACATACAGATCTGAATGTCGTAGATCCATTGACTAAACCTCTTCCACGTGCAAAACATGATCAGCACCTCAGTGCCATGGGTGTGAGATTGTTGCCAAATGTAAACTAGATTATTGACTCTAGTGCAAGTGGGAGACTGTTGGAATTATGCCCTAGAGGCAATAATAAAGATGTTATTATTATAATTCTTGTTCATGATAATGTTTATATTCCATGCTAGAATTGTATTAAGCGGAAACTTTAATACTTGTGTGGTTTATGAACAACACCGTGTCCCTAGTATGCCTCTATGGACTAGCTCATTGATTAATGATGGTTAAGGTTTCCTAACCATGGACATGAGTTGTCAATTAATAATGAGATCATATCATTGGGAGAATGATATGATGGACAGACCCAAACTAAGCGAAGCAATTAGATCGTGTCATCGTGTTCGTCTTTGCGAAGCTTTTCTTATGTCAAATATTGTATTCCTTAGACCATGAGATAATGCAACTCCCTGGTATAGGAAGAAAGCTTTGAGGTCATCAAACGTCATCCTATGAGAGGGTGATCATAAAGGTGTCTCTCAGGTGATCGGAAAGTATCTGTTGGGTTGTATGTATCGAGATGGGATTTGTCCCTCCCAAGTCGGAGAGATATACTTCGGGCCCACTCGGTGATCGATATCAACACCGCTTGCAAGCATGTGGTTAAGGAGTTAATCACAAAGTGATATCGGATTACGGAACGAGTAAAGTACTTGCTGTGAACGAGATTAAACTAGGTATGACGGTATCGACGATCAAATCTCGGGCAAGTAAAATATCGCGAGATGAAGGGAATATATATATGGGATTGATTGAATCCTGGCATCGTGGTTCATCCGATATGATCATCGATGAATGTGTGGGAGTCAATATGGGTGCCCAGACCCCGCTATTGATTATTGATAGAAGATCATGTCTGCATATTCTCGAACCCGCAGGGTCACACACTTAACGTGTCTCGACGCTAGGATAGATTGGATAATTGGTTTATGAGTTTTTGTTCGGAGTCTCGGATGGGATCCGGGACATCACGAGAGGTTCCAGAGTGGTCCGGAGAATAAGATTCATATAAGGCAGTGCAGTTTTTGGAGTTCGGAATTGTTCCAGATTAATCGGTATTGTACCAAAAGCTTCTAGAACCTTCCGGAAGGGGACCAACGTGGCCCCACCTTCCGGGAGGGGGCATGGGCCTATGAGGGAGTGCCCTAGCCGCATTGGGCCAGGGGCACAAGGCCCCATAGGGCCCAGCCAGCCAAGAGAGGTTTAAACTCTAGATAGAGCTTCTAGAAGGGGGGGTTTCCTTGTCCCCCACTCTTCCTCCTTGGGGCCGCCGGTCTTGGCTTGGGGGAGGGGCTAGGGCTGCGCCCACCCCCCCTATATATAGAGGGCTGGGGGCGCACCAACCCCCTACACCTTCCCCTCCAACCCTAGCCGCCCTGCTGCCCTCCTCTCTCCCTCCCGACTGCTTGTAGGCGAAGCCCTGCTGCAGAAATTCTCCACCAGTTGCACCGCACCGTCGCGTTGTAGATCCAACCCATCTCTCCACCATACTTGCTGGACCAAGGAAGGAGGAGACGTCGAGGTGCTGCACGTGTGCATCTCACGGAGGCACCGCCACTTGTGGTGCTAGATCGGATCGGATCGCGAGGAGGAGAAGCGAGTACGACTACATCACCCACGTTCCGACGAACGTTCCGCTGTGCGAATCTTCAAGGGTATGAAGATCTAATCCAATCTCTCTCGTTGTTTGCATCTCCTAGATTAGATCTTGGCTTTCCCTCTGTTCGCATCCGTAGAAAATTTTGATTTACTATGCCGCGAAACCCTTCACCCTAGTGCTAGTTGTAATTTTGTCGATCTGTAATATATACATTATATATATGCCAACAATTTCCTTTACATAGTATAAACACATGCATGCACTAACTTTACACTTGTTTTTTATTGTCATGGTGATTTTTCTTGCAGCGTGATGGAACTGGATGGTGATATTGCTTGCTCTGTTGAAACATGGTGTAGACTTGTGGGCAATTTTACAAGTCAACAACGTAGCAAATTTATGGAATCAAATATGCGAAGTATGTTACAAATTCCACCAATTCGGATGCGAGTTGTCTTGCTGCAGTACATGTTTCACATTTATGATCATGAGTCTAGCACTTTTGTCCTGTCTAATAAAGGCAAATTTGCATTGACTGCACAAGATGCAGGGTGCATTTATGGATTACGAAACTATGGTCTGTCTGCTAATCGTATAATTGATGAGGAAGGTGAAGACGGAAAGTCCCGTATTCCACCATATTTTCTCAGCGCAACTACTGGCAACATTGTTATTGAAGATTTAATAGCTGATATTGTCATGAGTAAAACTGCGGACGATGACTTCCTCCGCAAATCTGCCCTTGTTTTCCTTGGTACAGTCCTGGCGCCTATGACTAAGAGGATTGTACCGAAGGATTATTGGGTACTAGTGGAGGACCTAGACCGTATATCCACCATTAATTGGAGTGAGTTCACGGTAGATCATCTCATTGTATACTTCAGGCTTGTAACTAGATATAAACAAATTAGGCAGTGGCCTATGGGAAATTTGTCTTTAATACAGGTATTAAATATTTTCTCAACATTATTTTTAATATGGTAGTCATCTCATTTTATGATGCACTAACATTACACTTGGTTCACATGCAGTATGTTTATTGGGAGAAGGTCAAGCATGTAGATGATCCTTGTAGGATAAATCCAAGTTTGTACTTGAGACCACTCATGCGTAATTGGACAGATGATGCTGCTAGGATCAGGGATACAATGGACTCTGATCATGGTCGGGGTGAAGGACCTATTCTGGTAACGATCCATGTTTCTAATATCGTCTGTATATATATCATGTGGTTATGTTAACAAACTTACGCCTCTACTTTGATTAATAACATTGAGTTCTACTAATCTGTATGTATCAGGTTGAAGATAATATAACGTTGGAGTATAGGATTGAAATGCTAAATAAACCGGCGCCTGTTCTCAAGCCAAAGGCAAGTTCGGCAAGGAAGGCTGTAGCCAGAAATTCAAACCAAAAAACTACTAAAAACATGCAGGAGGTACTGACGGAGTCTATGATGGAGAGAGTGATGGATCGAGTGATGGAGCGAACAATGAATAGGATGAAGTCAACAATGGAGAAAATCGTCAAAAAAATAATGGACTCATATGCACAAGTAATCACCGTGTTATTGCATGTACTATTGGGAGTTTCTATTTTTATATCTGATAGCCTACAAGTACATTATATATTTCCATTTAATTTTTCAGGAATTAATTGTCAAGTTGAATAAAAATGGCATTATGTACAAAAGCAAAGAAGTTGAAAATGGAGATGACAACCTATAATTGAATAATGGATCCTGTTTTCCGGGAAAAGAATTTTGGTATGGGAAAGAGAGTGCAGGTGCTTATACTGATCAGATTATTAAGGAAACTATTGATTCAATGAAACACACTAGGTTGAATGGTAATGCAACGCCCGACGATGGCGCACATCAGGATGGTTGTAAAGACGCAATAGGCAGAACACCTTCCAACCAAGAGTTAGTGCTTGATATTTCTACAAAAGCCGTGTCAGACCTTCCATCGGAAATGTACGGAATTAGCAAAAATGGGAAAGAGCTGGATGTAGCAACTGCGTCATACGATTCTAACATCATCGATAGTAAGTTGGACGTTAACAATGAGCCAGAACAAGGTTTGGGGAAACGTAAGTGCAAAATTTCTACAAAACTTGAAGGTTACGTGGGATATGAGCCCCCCAAACGTCGTGCACTTAAGAAAGGTACTCCCTCCGGTTCAGTTTACACGGCACCTTTCATTTTTTATGCAGTTTCACTAGGAATGCTGGTTTAGGCGCATAGCCATTTATTACTGAATAATTGTGGCGTTTTAGCCTAGTACAATCTTCTTTCTTTCCTTTCACATTCAGCCATGTGAATCGGTTTGTGAGTATGTGCATACAAGTGGGAACACATATTGACACTATGCATGCATGTTGAGGAATTAGTTTCAACCGATGCATGCGTTCTCTACAAATAGATTTGACAATTATTTAATGTGTACCTACTATTTACATCTTTATATAGTTATAACGAGTTTTTTTAACCATTTTCGTAGGATTATTTGTAAACCAAGATGATGTTACACGAGTCCTGACTGCTAAGCAAATACAAGCAGCCGTGACATTGGTTGAAAACGCATGTAAGGATGAATCGAATGGTAAAAAGGTTGTTTACCAACATGCAAATGGAATTATGTTAAATTCATTAAATCTTAATGATGTGTTGGACCATGAGTGGGTTAGCGATCGTGTAAGTTGTACTATGTTATAATTATTTTATATCATGCTAATACATAATAATGTTACCACTCTGATAAAATTAATTCCTCTTATGGTTACAGTTAATAGACAGTTATATTAGAGATTTGTCACTTCGTGTGGGACATAATCGGTACCTTTTCAGTGCATTAAGAACAACGTTCCTTGTGAAGAAGGGTAGAACTTTGGAAGAAGCGAAAAAATCCAAGCATAACATGGACTTCACTATGTCCAAAAGTGGCTCAATTGGAAGAGTCATGGATGAATATTTCTTGGGAAATAAGGTAATTAGAACGTACATCATTTGTATGTTGAAAAGTGTTTTGTTGATTACATTCTTCAATTTCTGTAGGTATATTTCCCTCTAAATATAAATGACGCGCATTGGACGACAGTAGTCATGCACATACCGAAACAAGAATTTTAAGTTCTTGACTCTTTGTACTCTTTATCTACAACAAAGAAAATAATTGAAACAATGGTAATTTATTCTCTTAACTTTATCATGTATTACCTTAATACTTGTGTGCATTACAATAATTTTTGCATTTTTCAGAGATATCAAATAGCGTATGACATAAAACAAACTAACATGATTACAAAATCACAATACGCCGACGTATCAAAATGGCCTATAAAACGTTATGAATTGGCTCGGCAAAGAGATGGGTGAGTTTAGTTTACTATTTTTTGCCTTGTATATTTCATGTTATCCATCATGCAAAATAAAATTAGTTCTTGTCCTGTGTCCCAGAAATTCATGTGGCTTATTTGTGTTGGAGTGTATGAAAAACTGGGATGGCGATAAAATGACTAGGAAAATTTTGCAGGTTTGCATATTCTTTTAACTATCACTACCCGACCAGGTGTACCAAAAATATTTGTACTTACTTAGATTTGTCAATGCAGTCCACAGTGAATGATAACAGAAGACTGAAGGTTGTTTAGGTTGTTCTGTCCCCTTCAAACATCTGCACTGTCAGAACCAAGGTTCTTGAGGCGGCCAAACACATGAAAACCTGAGGAACGAATTATGGCTTGTAGGTTGGGTTTTAGTCCCGTAGAAGGTTTCCCACCCTACAGGTTTTTTTGTTCCCATGTTACCATGACATGCTTGTAAAATATACTGAATATTTTGGGTTTATACTCAATATTTTGTGTTTATTACTCCTGGTATGAACATATTCAATATTTTGTGTTTATTACTCCTGGTGTGAACATATTCAATATTTTGTGTTTATTAGTCCATGTTTCAATAGAGCAAGCAATATCACCATCTAGTGGATCTATTTTGCATACTAATGATACATATTTGCATATAGTTCCTACCGTTGATCCCCTTCAGGTTTCAGCTCTTCACATGCCTACTAGTTTGTCTGAACAAACGGCACCGGAATCGAGAGCCTACAACCCATATACTACATCAAATATTGCATCTAAACAAACAGTCGCTACAAGCCAAAACGCTGCAACAACCGAGACAGATTCTGTGGGACCGTCGTCCTCTGCCCGGTCCCCCTCTGTCTCAGGTGCTTCGGTTCCACCTCCGCGCGTCGACTCCTCGCGTTCCACGTCGCCGGATCCAGGAGCTGCGCGCGACTCAGTGTCCCCGGTGCTGACGCCTCCCTCCTCTCCACGCTGGGACGAGGGGGAGTCTGCTCTCGCGTCACCTCGGTCCCCCCAGTTCCCGCCCAGTCCTCTCCACATGGTCCCCGCACCGTACGTTGCCAGGGCCACCAGGGTCCACTCTGTCCCCGCTCCGTACGTCGCCACATGCGTCGGCTGACACAGCAGACGAGGGGGACACGGAAAATTCTATCTGCCGCGATAAATTCTATCTGCCGCGGCACAGAAAAGGCTGTTTTTTTTGCCGCGACAGGGCTGCCAGATTTCTGCCGCGGCACGATTTTGCCTTGTTTTCCTGCCACGACAACGTTACACATCAAGTTTTCATCATTGTTTTTTTGGAAACTTTAGCAACAACCATTCATACATAGCCATTGTTTTCTTCAAAACGGATTGCAACATCAATCCAGCTTAATTTCATGATAACCAATCAAAATAAATAAACATAATACCCACATGTCGCTATTATGTCCCTAATCAAGCCTTACAACCAATCAAGATAACCAAACAACGTTCTCATAAACAAGATAAAATTCTCAACTACTATTTATGATCTTTTTCACTTCCGGATAATCATGATGATGAGCTCCCTCTCGTGAGCATACTTTGTTACTGCTTCTCACGTCGAACTAACATTTCTGCAAGATACCTGCAGTTTACAAACACAAAAATCATAAATAACTACATTACAATAATTAATGCCAAAATTAAATATAGTGGTTACCTGTGATGGAGTTTGCATTTCACACTATTTTTGTTTTGTCCAGGCGTTTTGCAAACGCTACACAACTTTAACCGCTTTTTCTCATCATACCCGAGTGGTCTACCGTTTTTACTCACAACATTGTTCTTCCCTTTATTCTTTCCCTTCGGAGCACCTTTTGTGTTGACTTTAGCAGGATCACCTATTGGAGTAGTTGCACTTGCAGAAGGTCCTCCATCAGTATTATTGGAATTTTTTGGACCACGTACTCCTGCATCGTACGCCACTTTTTTCGATATAATTTCCTGGTACAAGGTCTTTACTTATTTGTACAACTCAGGATTATTGCAGGCTACATGTAATGCTTCAGACGACATCACACTGAGCTCGGAATACCGACTTCGCTTCTCTGCCCCAGCAAATCCCCAGCTAAACAAATCGCTCGTGCGCCTCGAAGGTAACCCACTTCTGGCATTTTTTGAGAATCATGCAAGAACAATACACCTTGGTAGTTCAACCAATTTCAGCTCCGTCAACACAAAAAGAATATGCTTGCAAGGAATTCCTCTACGTACCATCCTCCGGCAATTGCAATCTATACTTTGTGCTGAATTGTTTGGTGTATAGTCCACAGAAAAATTATGGCGTTGGTTATTTGACCATGCCACAAGATACCTTGCCGAATCTTCTATTCCCACACTTTTTTCTACAGTCTTCATGCCTTCAATCTTACGAAGATCATCCTGCAAGATATAAAAATTAGCTGGGGTGAATGTGCTGGCCATTGCTAACTCAATTTGCTGCCATTTGGTAACAATCACAGGCATAGTCTGTGAAGCCGTGCAGTCATCTCGCGCCTCTGTTTCCCGGATATGTACAATGGCATTCTCATAGTGCACAATTAAATCCACAAGCGTCATCCCATAATCGAGGTGAAGATGAAGGGACGAGTTGAGACTTTCACTACGCTGGTTGGTTTTCATCCCTAGCCAAAATCCATCTGCGAGGTAAGCAGCCGCCCACAGGTGCTTCTTCTTGTACATTCTGTTTAGCCACGGTTTTGTCTTATCTGTCTGCAATTTTCTCACATATGCGTGCCATCCTTCCTCAAACTTGGCCTTCTTGGTGGAGTAATATAATAGAGACCGAAACTCTAGCAATGATTTGGAACTTAGGTGCTTGCACATGTTCTTTTCAATGTGCCATGTACAAATACGGTGCCACACGTCTGGTAATACACTTCGTATCGCTCTCATCATCGCAGCATCCGCATCCGTGATTATAGACCGTGGCCTCTTCTGACACATTGCTTTCAAAAATGTTTTCAGGAGCCAAGCATAAGTATCCTCGGTCTCGTTTGATATGATGGCACACCTGAATACGGTAGTCTTCCGGTGATTGTTCAGGCCGACAAACGGAACAAAAGGCATACCGTATCGATTCATCTTGTATGTGCTGTCAAACACCAAAACGTCACCATAATCTTGGTAGTCCTGACGTGACTGAGAATCACACCAGAAGAGACATTTCAAACGTCCCTTATCATCAAGCTGATGATCATAAAAAAAGTCAGGGTCCTTTTACTTCCTGCTTAGCTTCCTTTTCTCTCTGGCACACATGTTATAAAATCCTTCCTCGTGAATCCAACTTGATTGTATCTACCGTACTTGCTGATGAAAGAACTCATGATCATATGCTTTCTAATCCCACTAGCTGCCATTGCTAATATCTCTGCTCTTTGGAAATCTTTGATCTTCCCTGGAGCATACGAACTGCCTCTTACGTATATCATGCGATGCCTTTTTGTTTTCCTTATACCTGCCCTTTCTTATGCTGAATCCATGGTCTTTAGCATAGCTGTTGTAAAAATAATAAGCCGCAGGGTCGAAAACCCCTCAGGTAGAATCTGAGAATAAAACTCAGAATAAAAACCAATTTTGTAATCCAACAATCGATCTTGGTTAGGATGATTAATCGAGTTAATCCAAAAATTCTGCTGATACATTCGAGTAATTAAACGTTTCACAAGTAGTGAACTAAATTTCTTGTTATTACAACTAATAATTTCCACAGGTTCGGAATCATTTAATCCATAATCGTGGGCAAATGCATAAATATACTCCTGAAAGAGAAGTGGGTAGATCCGTTATTTTCCAATACTTCTCCCGCTCTTCACCTGGATGCCCAATATCCCTGTCATATTCCCCCTTATATTCTTTCTCTTTAAGAACATTCCCAACCACCTACAAATCCATAACATATAACACATAAGTTATTAGTACAATGGTACAACTTGGGTATATATATCACATAAAATATAAAACACATACCTCAACATTATCACATGTCTCCAAGTCTGAATCACCATAGTAGTCAAAACTTTTATCACTCCCAACTATTAACTGAACAATTCAATACGAAAATAATAGTAAGTTCTATTTTCATGCAACTAATTTCATCCACATATATACCTACAATAATGCACATACCTTATTCACGTACTCACTGTCCAATACCTCAGAATCATTCTCCTCATTAGAAACTTCTAACTCAATCTACACAACACAAATGAAAATGAACATAACTTTATTTTGTTGTCTTCATTGCAATTACTAGTACACCACATAAAATCAAGGCCACTCACATTTTCGTCTGATGCATCATCAGGATGGACGTGCCCATCTACATGAGAATCTGATCCATGGTGGTCAGAGGACTCGGAATCTGATCCATGGTGGTGAGAGGACTCGGCCTCATTGTCCAAGTACTCGTCATATTCTTCCATCATACTTGAACCACTGCTATCCACCATTATCTGCAACCACTAGAAACCATGAGAGTCGGAATTATCTTACGACAACACGGAGGAGTAGGAGGAGGAGCCGTCACCGAACCCTAGCAGCCGACGAGATCTCACCTCTGACGCGTACTAGGTCCAGATCGTCTCCGATCTGGAAGTGCTGCGATCTAGATTCGTACAATCTGGAGGTGCTCCGATCTCGAATTTTTCTACAGGACAGGAGCGGCGATGAGGTCTGTCCCGCGTCTTAGGGTGCCGCCGTGTCTAGAGGAGAGAGGAGCGGCAATGAGGTGCGATCTCGTCGGCTGCTAGGGTTACGCCGCCGGTCGGATCGCCGTGAATCTCACAAGGGCGCTACTCTGCATAGAGGTTCTGAGTAACAGCACCACTAGAACGTGGGACCTAAACTTTTTTTCCCCTAATCACGTCCTATACAAAACGGATACGTACACCGATACAAAAAATATACAGCGCTAAACCGGCTTCTAAACTAACCCGAGACATACCGTCGAACCACCCAGACCCGGTTTTTCTCTTCGCCTCAAGGGTAATATATATGCCGTTTAGGAAAATGCCTTGATCATAAAGTTGCCCTAGTGTGGATTATACTGTCTCTTGCTAATTATGGTCGTAATGATTGAGAACTGCAGATAAGATGGATTGTCTATGTAATGCTACTGCTTGATCCATGCAATCTTCTCTGGGCAAAAGAACAGGGAAACAAGGCAAATTGATAGGCAACTTGCATGGGCGTATGTTGACCCATCAGTATTGTGGTAGAGCAACGGCACACACGCGCTCCAGCTGATTGTTGAGAGATTTGTTTTTGTACAAGATCATCCAGAGTCCAGAGATATTGAGATAACAGCTAGCTGTTGCGTGCTGCCCACTATGCATGCCTGATTGCTTGACCCTGCATTTCGGGAGATCGTGGGAACTATTTATACAAACGGTGGTTTAATTATGCAGCCGTTCCCAAATGCTAGCTTCAACCACAAGCGGCAGCGGCTTAAACAACTGCTCAAAGGAATTCCCTGCTCAAACGCCGCGCGGGAGACTTCCATGTCTGCGCATACGCCGCTCGGGAGACTATATATACCCTTGATCTCGACCTCACAGGACAAACAAAAACACACGCACAACATTCCATTTCAGCGATCGAGATGGTGAAGCTCAGTGCCCGCGCGCTCGTGTTGTCTCTCTGCCTGGGCCTCGCCTTCTTCGCCGGTCAGCCGCCGGTAGCAGCCCACGGCCACCGTGGCCCTGGCCTCGGCAAGAAGGACAAGAAGGACAAGAGCGGCGGCAAGCAGGAAGACCCTAGGGACACGGTCAAGAGGGTAGTGGCCGAGGCCATCTACAGCAACAAAGGCGTCGGCGCCGCCCTCATTCGGCTGGTCTTCCACGATTGCTGGGTTGACGTATGTGGTTAAGTCATCATCCCTGTCTGATATATCTGCATTTTTTTTTAAAATGGGGATTACCCCGGCCTCTGTCGGCCTTTATTACTTTATTGAAAAAAAGTCGTTACAAATTATTATAGCATGGATCACAAAAGGTCTCCACATGGACCAGCCAGCGAAAAATACAAGATCGGCATGATATGCATCTCTATCAAAGTGCTATCCCGTGCCACCAATTCTAGCTGCCTACACCCCGTATCCAAGCCACCAACTAAATTTCCCTGCATTGCTTGCGTTCGTGCGCGCAGGGTTGCGACGGATCCGTGCTCGTGGATACCAAGCCCTACGGCAGCAAGGCCGAGAAGGAGGCGGTGAACAACATCGGACTCGCGGGCTTCGACGTGATCGACAAGATCAAGTCCCAGCTTGCTTACCCCCAAAACCTGGTCTTGGCGGCACGCGAGGCAACCTTCATCGTCAGCCGCGGCAACATCGACTACCACGTCAACACCGGCCGCACGGACGGAGTGGTATCTTCAGCATCAGCCGCCGACGCCGTGCTCCCTCCTTCCACCCTCGACTTCGAGCAGCTCAAGGCCAACTTCGCCGCCAAGGGCTTCGACACCAAGGAGCTCGTCGCCCTCTCCGGCGCGCACGTCGTCGGCGTCGCCCACAAGAGCTCCTTCGCTGACCGTCTCAACGACACCACCGCCACGCCCATCAGCCCAGACTACAAGGACGCCCTCGTCGAGGACGTCAAGACGCATCCAATCCAGCCCAACAACATCCGCGACAAGGACGAAACCTTCCGGACCAACGCCGGGTACGACGACACAGGGGTGGACACGTCCGATGGGGCCCAGGGGAGGATGGACAACAGTTACTACCATGCCAACCTCCAGAACAGGGTGCTCTTCAGGTCCGACTGGGAGCTGCGCAACGACATGAGTGGTCAAGCAGGGAATGCCATGGAGACGTTCAAGCGCGACGCCAGGGTGTGGTACATCGAGTTCGGGAAAGCCATGGCTAAGCTCAGCGAACTCAAGGCCCAAGGCACCCGTTTCGAGAACAGGACAGACTGCAGAGTCATCAGCACCAACAACAAATATTAGACGTAAACTATGTTACGTTGGTCTAGACTCTACTCTAGACACGCGCTTAAATCAACGCTTGCGGATATATAAGCGCATGCAAACTGTATGAATTTTACCTACTTGTACTATTGTATACTTCGATATACACCTCAAATATAATAAACCTGTATTCATATTTTTTTCCATACAATCCTCAACATGATTAGGATCGCGGGTTCCACTATCAAAAGATAACGGAACAACAAGGTCAGTGCCTAACTTACAACCCAGACAAGCAAACTTCAGTCTTACTACCAACTACAACTTGCGAAAGAAAATCTCGCGCTCACCACACATAGCTAGTGTATCATCATGAAACAGCAACAATCGATAGGAAACGACTACGAACAAACACTAGCCTCCTCCAGTGCAGCAGGAAAGCTTTGTTGATATGATAAAGCACCACACTCAAAAGAACATCTTCGATCCAGATGGTTCCTTTTCAATATTCTTCATCGCCGGCATCCCAACATCCCTCTCTTGATTATGACTAGCATTTTCGGACCAAGTAAAGGGTCTGGAGCATCATCTATTGCCGTTGCATCATCCAGCGCATTTCTCTGTAGAACATCATCCTCAACCTTCAATGCTTCTTGCTCACCTGCACCATGCAAACCTGCCCAATATTTAATGAAAATACAAGCATACATGATTAGATCAATGGGAGAGTTGATCAGCTTATGTTCAAAGCAAGCTCTATTCATGAGCTTCCAAATGGCCTAACAAATAGAAGCCAAAGCAGTAATCTGCACATTTCTACTAACTGAAAGGTACTGGGTAATCCACCAGAAGTACTAGGAAAAGGACCCAGGCCTCTCTAAACATATTTGGCAGCAGAACAAGAGAAAAACATATGGCCAATTGTTTCTTCCTCCTCACAGGATCTGCACAAGGTGTCATCTACCATTTCTTTTTTTTTCATGTTATCTTTAGTTGGAATGGCATTGTGCCAGATGAGCCACAACCATATCTTGATTTTGATGGAATCTTGGCTTTCCACAGGTGCTTAAAAGTTTGGTAAACAACAAAGTTGGAGAGATGACTATACATTGATTTCATAGTGAATTTTCCTTTTTTTCATATATTTGGCATATCAGTTTCACTATTCACTGTTACCTTCTGGAAGAGCATCTGAAATTCCCCATAATGCACCTGAGTTACTGGACAAAGCCATCTTCTAAAGTTATACTGATGCCGCCCTCTACCAGCCATCTTAGAAACTTATATTATCTGATCTTGACGAATATCAAATAAGCCAGGGAATTTATTTTTCAAGGGGATGTATACGCACCAGACATCACCCCAAGAGTCAGTTCTTCTCCCATCACATATAATCATTCTCCTTCTTGCCAAATAAAGGTTTTTCACCTTCAAAAAGTCACTCAAATAGGCTGACATCCTTGCTTTTTCATTACAGGGAAAATACAACCATCCTTCAACACCAAGGAGCTCGTCGCCCTCTCCGGCACGCACGTCGTCGGCGTCGCCCACAAGAGCTCCTTCGCTGACCGCCTCAACGACACCACCACCACGCCCATCAACCAAGACTACAAGGACGCCCTCGCCGAGGACGTCAAAACGCATCCGATCCAGCCCAACAACATCTGCGACAAGGACGAAGCCTTCCGGGACAACGCCGGCTACGTCGTCGAGACAGGGGTGGAAACGTTGTTATATGTTGATCCAAATTATACAAAGTATAGTCCAACTTCTGACTAGTGGAGCGAGGCTCGTCGCTGGAGGCTTTGGCCAAGTGTATAGTGAAGTTGGAGAGGTACGGTACGGATCGTCGAAGAACTAGGTTTCCACCGATATATAAACGCCTTGTAAGCTGTCGGTTGGGATGAGTTGCATCTGTGAAATCCCCGGCATTTGTAAACACTCCCCGATATAGTGAAGTTTCGCTGGCTGGCGCCCATAGGTTTTTCCTCTCTTTGTTGGAGAGGTTTTTCCTCTCTTTGTTGGAGAGGTTTTTCCACATTAAATCTGTGTCCCCTTGCTGTGTTTTTCGTTTTCGTTCTTCGTTATATTCTTGTCGCAATTGTAACAAGTGGTATCGGAGCCCCAGGTTGTAATCTAGGGTTTGCGACATGTCGTCATTGAAGTTCGATCTACCACAGCTGGACTACACCACAAGATTCTCCTTGTGGCAGGTGAAGATGCGGGCGATTCTCGCCCAAACTTCTGATCTGGATGAAGCGCTGGATAGATTCAACGAAAAGGATGCTAAGACCTGGTCCGCCGAAGAGAAGCGGAAGGACCGTAAGGCTTTGTCTTTGATTCAACTTCATCTGTCCAATAATATTTTGCAGGAAGTATTAGAGATGAAATCTGCTAAGATGAACATGAAGATGAAGTTGTTCTCGCATAGGCTGCAAGAAGGTGGATCAGTAATGAATCACATATCTGTTTTTAAAGAGATTGTTTCAGACTTGAGTCTATGGAGGTAAAATATGATGATGAGGATTTAGCTCTTCTACTCTTATGCTCGTTGCCTAGTTCCTATACACATTTTCGTGATATAATATTGTTGAGCTGTGATGAACTAACACTTGCCGAAGTACATGACGCCCTCAAACGGAGGGAAAATGTGAAAACTATGGCAGGGTCAGATGGGACGTCATCTAAGGCTGAGGCTCTGTAGGTTCGTGGCAGGACCGATCAGAGATATAATAACTATGGCAACAGAGATAAGAGCAAGGACGGTAGAAGTCGTTCAAAGTCCAAGGGAAAGGATAAATTCTGCAGGTATTGTAAGAAATCTAATCACGTTATTGATGATTGTTGGAAGTTGCAGAATAAGGAGAAAACAAACGGAACTTACCAACCGAAAGATAGGTCAGAAGGTAGTGGTAAGACTGCTGTTGTTTCTGATAATTATGATGGTGAATGCTTAGCTGTTTTTGCTGCTTGTGCTTCTCATGATGATGAATGGATACTTGATACTGCATGTTCGTTTCATATTTGATGTAACAAAGACTGGTTCAGTTCATATGAGTCTGTGCAGACTGAAGATTTTGTACGTGTGGGAAATGACAACCCATGTCATATTGTTGGTGTTGGATCTATTAAGATCAGGACACATGATGGCGTGACACGCACGTTGAGTGAGGTGAAGCACATAACAAGCATGACCAGAAATTTGATCTCCCTGAGTACCATGGACGTTGATGGATACAAGTATGCCGGTGGACATCGAGTTCTGAAGGTATCAAAAGGTTCTCTTATTCACATGATAGGTGATATGAATTCTGCTAAATTATATGTTCTTAGAGGTAGCACTTTGCCTGGTATTGCTGCTGTTGTTACTTCTAATGATTCTGATGATTGTTGTAAAACACATATGTGGCATATGCGTCTTGGGCATATGATCGAACAAGGCATGGCAGAGTTGGTCAAGAGAGAGCTGATTGATGGTTGCAACTTGAGTAAGTTTGAGTTCTGTGAGCACTGCATCTTTGGTAAGCATAAAAGAGTTAAATTCAATACTTCCGTTCATACCACCAAAGGCATATTAGATTATGTGCATGCTGATGTATGGGTTTCATCCTGTAAAACTTCTACTGGTGGTGCTAATTACATGCTTACTATTATTGATGATTACTCAAGAAAAGTGTGGCCTTATTTTTTGAAACATAAATCTGATGTTTTTGATGGTTTTAAGAAGTGGAAAGTTATGGTTGAAAAGAAAACTGAGAAGAAGTTAAAGATACTACGTACTGACAATGGTATGGAATTCTGTACTAATGAGTTTGAAAAGTTTTGCGGTAACGATGGCATGATCAGGCATCACACCATCCCATATACTCCTCAGCTGAATGGCATGGCAGAGCGCATGAATAGAACCATCATCTCGAGGGCTCGTTGTATGTTGTCTAATGCAGGTATGCATAGGCGTTTCTGGGCTGAAGCAGCCAACACAGCGTGTTACCTCATCAACATGTCACCTTCTATTCCACTTGAGAAGAAAACTCCTATTGAGGTATGGTCAGGTTCGCGTGCTGATTATTTACAGTTGAGAGTTTTTGGCTGCACTGCATATGTACATGTTGATAATGGAAAGTTAGAGCCTAGGGCTGTTAAGTGCATATTCCTTGGTTATGGTTCAGGAGTTAAAGCATATAAACTATGGAATACTGAAACTAAAAAGATTTTGCTAAGTAGAAACGTTGTTTTCAATGAGTCTGTTATGTATCATGATAGCTTGTCATCAGATACCTCTCATGTTGCTGTTGGAGAGGAGGGAGTTAGTGTGCAGGTGGAAAACCTGCAGAAAACTGTTGATAATGATGCTATCGTTGAAGATACACATGAGGAAAATATTGATAATATTATTGATCAGCACTCACCTACTATTCTGTAGCAGCCACATTGTTGGAATTTGGGTGTAGGCCTTGGCCCATAGCCTAATACAAATTCTGAAATTCTCATGGCCCATTCATGCCTAGGAAGGGATGGCACCAAAGTTTAGTCCCACCTTGCTAGTTTGAAGGGAGTTGGACCAATATATATAGTGGAGTGTTTCACTACCTCCTAAAGAGAGTGAAGAGGAGTGGCATACACGCATGCTCCTCCTCCGCCGCCCGCCTCGCCATGCCTCACCTCGACACGACGCGCGTGCGCGCGCGCCGCGGTTTACGGAATTGTGCCTCGGTGCTGATCTTATCTTTTTGCTGCTAGGAAAAATTATTGTGTGAGTTATTTTCTGTCAGCCGTTTCCGGTCTTTCCGGAAACGTGGGCTGTTACTACTCGGACGTGGGCTGCACCCCACGTCTTACCCGACCGGCGCTATATATAAACGGCCTCAGGCGAAAACCCTAACACGAGAAACACACATCTCTCTGCCTCTAGAACCTTGCGCTGCCGCTACACCTTCTCCATCCCCTCTTCCGGCGTGCACCGGACGACGGGACAGTAGGCCTCCGAAACCACCGCCTCTCGTGAACCTGTACGGATGAGGGGCGATCAAGTTTTTGGGGAGCGCGTCTGCGCGACTACTGACAGAATCACATTGACCGACCACTCCTTCCCCGATGAGGACTTCTTCCCGGACATCAGCAGCCTCTACATCAACGACATGACTGACGACACTGGTGTCAACGCGAACCCGATTCCTCCTCCAGCACCTTACGTAAGTTGTTCCTATCTAGTTCAGTTTCTGTTGCAGTTTCTTGTACTAGCTTTTTAAATAGATGCGATCTGCTTATTCTGGTTGAATATGATTTGTTCGTCTATTCTGCTAGTATACACGATTAGGTTAATTCCTGCACTTATAGTCATGTTTTATTATTGCTTATTTCGGATTAAATATTATGGTAATTTTCTTATATTTTCAACAATCCAAAAACCTGATTATAGGCAACTGAATTCAACTGGTTTAGCCGTGGCTACAAGGCCGCCTCCTTTTGACGGTGTCAATTATAAGAGATGGCGCACGAGAGCAGTTCTATGGTTGAAAAACCTAGGCTGCTATAGCGCCACTCTTGGTAAACCTGAGGGAGATCTTTCTCCTGTTCAGGAGGAAACGTTTCAAAAAGTCGACACCATGTTTATGGGGGCTTTGTTCAGTATTCTTGGTGACAATATTGTTGACACCTATATGTCATTTGATAATGGCAAGGATGCGTGGGATGCACTCGACGCCAAGTTTGGTGTTTTGGATGCTGGCACTGAACTGTATATCATGGAGCAATTCTATTACTACAAGATGACTGATGACCGTCCCATCGTGGATCAGGCTCATGAGATACAGTCCCTTGCCAAAGAACTCGAGCAGTTCAAGTGTACCTTACCGGACAAGTTCGTGGCCAGAGGCATTATTGCCAAGCTTCATCCTTCTTGGAGGAACTTTGCTACCTCTCTGAAACATAAGAGACATGAGTTTTCTGTTTCGGATCTCATCGGATCTCTTCATGTTGAAGAAAAGGCGAGAGCAAAAGATACACGTCCTCGAGGCTTTGACGGAAGTTCTAGCGCACATGTAGTGCAGAAAAATAACTTCCAGTCCCACAAGTTCAAGAATAAGAACATGTCTGATGGCAAAGGAAAGTTTGATGGCAAAGACAAGGCCGCACATGTAGGGGTTCGTAGCATGGAAAACAAAAATTTTCTACCGCATACAAACAAACAAGCCAAGATCTATCTACTAGATTGTAGCAACGAGTCGATAGAGGAACTCACCTTCGAAGATTCCAAAGCGGTTAACGAGAGCAGATTCTCGTGGGTGATGTAGTCGTACACTTCCGATCTCAAGATCGTGTAGACGATCCTTCCGGCGCTGCGTTCTGGCAGCGCTTCCGCAGTCGGTCACACGTTCGGTACTCGATGAAGACCTTCCTCTCCCTTGTTCCAGCAGGCAGCGGAGGTTGTAGCACTCTCCTCGCGATTCAGGCAGCACGACGGCGTGGTACCGGAAGTAGAGGGGAGATCTCGCAGGGCTTCGCCTTAAGCCGGAGCGAGTATGGTGGACTATGAGAGAGGCTTGGCGATCTAGGGTTTAGAGGCACCAAGTAGAGGGAGCTAGGCCGGCGGCTAGGGCAAGGGGATTGCCCCAAGTCGGCGGCTTGGGCAAACCCTAGGGCGGCGGCGACTTCGGTAGAGGCCGGCGGCTAGGGTTAGGTTTAGAGGAGAGAGGTGTTGTATCCTTGGAGGGGCAGCCCTGCCCCTCCTTATATAGGTGGAGGGGGCGCGCCAAGGGGAGGGGAGTCCCTCCCCAACTCGGTCTCCAAGTGGGCCGGCGGTGGAGGGAGGGAACTCCTCCCCAAGTAGGTTTCCTACTTCCCCTCCACCTCCCAAAATAGCCGTTTGACTTTTCAAATTGGCGTTTGACTTTTCAAACTAGGATTTGATTAAACCCTTTATTTTGTTCAGCGATGACACCTAGTACATGATGCAATCATTCCAACTTGATATGACACATTCATGTACCCTTCCCCTCCGGAGTGCCGGACATTCTGGAACCTTCTAGAACATTCTCGATGAAAACACCGGAACCATTCTCCAACCCCGAAACAGGACTTTCCTTATATGAATCTTATTCTCCGGACCATTCCGGATCTCCTCGTGATATCCCGGATCCCACCCGAGACTCCGAACAACATTCGGTCTCTTACTCATTATTCCATAACTACTCAACAACATCGAATCCTTAAGTGTGTCTCCCTACGGTTCCTGAATTATGCGGACATGATCGAGACACTTCTCCGATCAATAACCAATAGAGGAATCTGGAAATTCATATGGCTCCCACATATTTCTACGATTACTTTGTGATCGGATGAACCACTTACATACGATACCAATTTCCCTTTGTCTCACGATAGTTTACTTATCTGAGGTTTTGATCGTCGGTATCTCTGCATACCTAGTTCAACCTCGTTACCGATAAGTACTCTTTTCTCGTTCCCGTGATATGTGATCCCTTTGAGCCAGTCACATGCTTGCAAGCTAATTGGATGACATTCCACCGAGAGGGCCAAGAGTATATCTATCCATCATATGGATGGACAAATCCCACTCTTGATCCATGTGCCTCAACACATACTTTCCGAACACTCAATGCCACCTTTATAGCCACCCAGTTACGGTGTGGTGTTTAATGTCATCAAAGCATCCTTCCGGTGATGGTGATTAACATGATCTCATGGTCGAAGGAATTAGGTTACTATGTATCAGAAAGCTTATAGCAAATGAACTATATTAAATGACTTGATCTTTGTGCTACGCTTAACTATAGGATTATGTCCATCACATCATTCTCCTAATGATATGACCCTGTTGTTAATAACATCTCTATGTTCATGATCAGGAAACCATGATCATATATTAACCAACAAGCTAGTTTAACAAGAGGCTTTACTAGGGACTCTTTTATGTTTACAAATCACACAAGTATTAATGTTTCCGGTTAATACAATTATAGCATGGTATGTAAACATTTATCATAAGTATGAAGATATGATAATAACCACTTTATTATTGCCTCTTGGGCATATCTCCAACAGTCTCCCACTTGCACTAGAGTCAATAATCTAGTTTCAAACCTTTGTGTATTCAACACCTATGGCTTTCTGGTGTCGTATGTACACGATTGCTAGTGGTCAACTGATCTCCGGATATAACACTTCCAGGTCCGTGTGTAATTGCATGTCTTTGCGTCTCTACGCATCACTCATTCTCTAATGAGATGGCTTTGTACAAATTTGGTCCTTTGGTGTGACCTTTAGTTCTTTAGGGTTAAAACATGTTGATAATATTGTCGTACAATATATCTTCATAGTACTATCCCACTGTGAACTACACCTAGTTTGATAACAAACTACTTGACACAAATGCCCTCTTTTGCTGCAATAATAGCAGTCATATACTTAGCCTTTTGTTGTAGTATCTGTCATAATGTATTAACTTTGGAATTCATCCAAATTCATTATGGAACTTTACTTTCCATCATATTGTGCCACCGTTAGTTTAGATTGAGATAAACTTAATTTGTACTTTGTGACAAAACTAGTATCAATGTAGTATTTTTACAATGAACTAACCATCTATTTGTCACTTCTACAAATAATATACTCTTAGTTCTTCCAAAAGATCATAAGAATATCCTTACTATCGTCCAATGATCATCTTATGAATCATTCTGGTATATGCTCACAACATTTAGAGCATAGGACATATCTGGATCTGTACATATCACAGTATGATTGATATAAATAATCTTTGTGATTTCATACATCAAGTATCAATCTATACTTGAATCTTTGTTTCACTTTACCAAGTGTCAATACACTTGAATATATCATCAATATTGAACTGATTCAATCCTTTCTGTGGGACAAGAACCTTTCTTGTAGTTTCTATATTGAACTCATTCAATATATCATCTATGTACTTTCGGCACAACCATATTAGCGTCTATTGATGCCAAATATTTGGGTTTTGAGTCTTTCATCAGGATGAAATTCTTAATATGTGTTAATAAAAGATACATCATTTCTAATCAACAATATGTACTCCACATAATGTATTAGAAATATGTCTTAGCGCTCCCACTTAATTTCTTGCAAATGCAAGCATCTTCATTGTCTTCGATGAAATTAAACTCTTTTAACAGTTTCATCATAGTGAAGATTCCAAGTCCGCTATGCTTACTTCAACCATTGAAGTTTGCATATGCTTTTAGCATCCTTTGAATTAACAAAACCCTTTGTACCATGACATCACACGTCCTAGGTAACCCTTCTATTAGAAGAGCTTGTTTTGTTTACCTAACACATAACAAAATTATATGTCGTGGTTGCTACATTAATCCGTCTAGACTAAATATCGCTTAATGAAAGATCAGATCTTGTCATAGTCAACTCTTTGAACATTGTCGTGAACTCTTTCCCGACATGTCGATAATTTCATAGATGTGAAACATCCATGTCTATTTCTTTATAGATCCAAACACAACTGTAAGGTCTTACACCTTTCTCGAGGGTCCTTCAAGTTCAATACTTGATTTCTCGTGTATGGAACTATCACGGATTTTATGGCTTCAAGCCATTTTATGGAGTCAGGGCCCATCATCGCTTCTTTGCATGTAGTCCGTTCATTATTCTCAAATAATGATTCGACCCTCAAATCTTGGTATTTGATTGTTTACTCAACCTACTTGGTTCAATAGAAACTCTGACCTTCGTAACCACAACCTTTCAGGCACGTGAGCCATGAGCATTGTTGCTGCCTCCGGAACACTTTTCGGCGCTGCGCAACTCTGCACATATAGCTAAGGTTCTTTTAACCTTATCAAAGTTCTATTGTCCTTCCACTTATCTTTTCATGAAAAATTCCTTCTCAAAGAAACTTGACGTTCTAAGTGACAAACACTTTTGTCTCCGATGTTATGGAGGAATACTTAACAGTTATTCGAAATAACATACAAAGACAGGTTCATCCGACTTTGGTTGCAAACATCTTTCTTATGCATAGCATACCAATGTTAAAGAAAGGATAACTTGGGTTTTATCCCAAACCATAACTTTATATGGTGTCATTTCAACGGATTATGATGGAGCTCTTTTCAGTGGAAAAACGGTAGTCTCTAAATCTTTTAATCTTTAAAATATAATGGCAGTTTTATGAATTACACCTTCGATCTTACCATGTCAAACAAGGTTTAATTACATATCTCGAACGCTCCATACTCTTATGGTGTTTCGGGAAATGTTAATCCACGGAACGATTCCTTAAATCTTAGATATTATGCTAAACTTGTAACTCAAATATCTTCCTTTATGATCTCATCATAAACTATTTATATTCTTGTTACAATGATCTTGCACTTCATCTTGAAAGTCTTTGAACTTTTCAAACGTTTCATACTTTATCCTTATTAAGAAAATATTCATATATTCACTCAAAATTTCGGAGAAAGCATATGAAGTTGAAATCCATCGCTCTTGACTACACATAATGGACTTCATACAACAATATGTACAAGTTCCAATAAGCTAGTCATTCGTTCCCTTTTGGCCTATGAACGAAGTTTTAATTATCTTTAGGAAAGTTTCACAAGCGTCATTTGATCAAAAATCAAAGGACTCCAAAATTCCATCCACGTGGAGTTTCTTCATGTTTTCTTTCCAATATAATTTAAACGGCGATGTCACTTCCTAAGTGATCTTTCAATCAATTTGTCTTTCGACATATTTAGCACTAGTTTTATGGATGTGATTTCTCCAACGAGATTTGTGAATCATCCATCTTTTATGGATTATGGCAATTATTTGAACAACCCTTTTGTTCTCATAATACCTGATAAAACAAATCTTGAAGGCAAGTTTTGATGTTTAACGAGCAGCACAATAACCCTTTATTTGTTCTTGATGAACATCATCACATATTCTTTTGCTAGTTACTTAGGCCATTGTAGTTCATGAATTCTGTTGTTTCGTATGATGATTCATACCAACAAATTCAGTATCAAATACTTAAGAACCACATTGTTTAATAAGCAAAGAATATAGCCATAACACGTATATCCTTTATATACCTAAACTGAACAATTCTAGTCTTTTCTTTTCTGCCATATATTCATGAGATTCTCTTTCAGTATTTCCTTTTCTGTTTGAAAGAATCTATCAACATCAATAGTGGAGTCATACATATGACACGTAGTCCAAAGCGTGTATAATTAAATACCAATGTCTTTGGACTTGCACTTTGAAGTAGATCACCATCATCAAATGTTTGGTGTTCTTTCAAATTCCTTTCTTTAGTAATCTCTTGGTGTAGTAAATATTTTACCAACATCAAATATTCACCCTTATCATGGAATTATCCATGATTAAGCTACTTTTAGCTTATAACGGTGAATCGCGAGTATAATGTTGCTCTCCAAATCCTTTTGGTGGATTAGGACAACTAGTGTCTCCAACCTTTTGCAAATTCTCATCAAATATGAGAACATGACCTTTTCCATATTATACTCTATCATGTTGCAACCAAAACTTCGTTTCAGATATCACAATATCTTCCACACCTTATGGTTTCTGAAACAACTCTTTCAGATCCTAGATAACCTTGATATTAAGAAAATCCTTTGAATATCAAGAATCATGGAGACAAACATGATACTCATACACTAACACTTGGAATTGTCACTCTTGATTTAATACCAATTATTAAACTTCATGGAGTAACCAGAACTTACTGAAAGTTTGCAATAGGACTTTTAAACTTTAGATTAACACTTCAAAACAATACGATACCAGTTCGTAAAGTAACTAACCAGAATTCTATAGTTCTATCATCTCAATTATAACTAAGCGCAAGGAGGTAAACGGATGCCAATGACTACAACAACTATGCAAATTCACTTTGATTTAATTTATGATAAATAGTGTTCAACTTTTAATCATATTGCTGTTGAACTCCCACTCAAAACAATATCCCTCACATTGTTTTAGTGATCACACGAACCAAATCCACCACATCAAAACCGATCATCACGAGAGTTGATGTAGCTTCAATGGCGAACAATCAACATGTTCATCATATCTACTATATGACTCATGCTTTACCTTTCGGTGATCCGTGTTCCGAGACCATGTCTGTACATGCTAGGCTCGTCAAGATCAACCTTAGCTTCCGCATGAGCAAATCTGGCTTGCTCACATTGTATACACTCGCAGAATCTAACAACCGATCATCACGTGGTGCTTCGAAACAACGAGCTTTAGCAACGGTGCTTACTAAGGATGAACACTTTAAAACTTGAAATTGTGTGCTTGAGGGATCATCTTATAATGCTACCGTCGTGAACTAAGCAATACAAGATGCATAAAAAGATTAACATCACATGCAATTCATAATATGTGATATGATATGGCCTTTCTTCTTGTGGTTCCGATCTCCATCTTCAAGCACGAACATGATCTCCATCATCACCGGCATTGCATCAAGGTCAATGACGCCGCTCCATGGTTGTCGTCCACCAGCTTCAACTATTACAACTATTTTGAATAGACACACGGGTCTTAACAGAATTTAAAGACAACCATATGGCTCCTGCCGGTTGCCAACTTACAATAAGGAACATTGCATACATCAAATATAATCACAATCAAGGCCATATCACATCACAGCACACCCCTGCAAAACAAAGTTAGACGCCTCTAATTTTCTTTGCATATTTTATGTGGTTTGGGGCTTTCAATAAGTGTCGCTCTAACTTACGAACAAGAACCACAACATTGATACTAGTATTGTCAATCACCCGTTGTAAATTGAATCTTAACTATGTTGGGAGAAACAGGCACCCGCAAAGCCACTTATGCAATACAAGTTGCATGTCAAGGATGGAGCAAGTCTCATGAACGATGTCATGTAAGGTTAGCCCGGGCCGCTTCATCCCACCATCCCGCAAGATGCAAAGTACACAAGAAGCAATCGACAACAAAAGCATCAACGCCCACAATGACCATTGTGTTCTACTCGTGCAACAGATATACATATAGACACGGCTCTGATACCACTGTAGGGGTTCGTAGCATGGAAAACAAAAATTTTCTACCGCATACAAACAAACAAGCCAAGATCTATCTACTAGATTGTAGCAACGAGTCGATAGAGGAACTCACCCTCGAAGATTCCAAAGCGGTTAACGAGAGCAGATTCTCGTGGGTGATGTAGTCGTACACTTCCGATCTCAAGATCGTGTAGACGATCCTTCCGGCGCTGCGTTCCGGCAGCGCTTCCGCAGTCGGTCACACGTTCGGTACTCGATGAAGACCTTCCTCTCCCTTGTTCCAGCAGGCAGCGGAGGTTGTAGCACTCTCCTCGTGATTCAGGCAGCACGACGGCGTGGTACCGGAAGTAGAGGGGAGATCTCGCAGGGCTTCGCCTTAAGCCGGAGCGAGTATGGTGGACTATGAGAGAGGCTTGGCGATCTAGGGTTTAGAGGCACCAAGTAGAGGGAGCTAGGCCGGCGGCTAGGGCAAGGGGATTGCCCCAAGTCGGCGGCTTGGGCAAACCCTAGGGCGGCGGCGACTTCGGTAGAGGCCGGCGGCTAGGGTTAGGTTTAGAGGAGAGAGGTGTTGTATCCTTGGAGGGGCAGCCCTGCCCCTCCTTATATAGGTGGAGGGGGCGCGCCAAGGGGAGGGGAGTCCCTCCCCAACTCGGTCTCCAAGTGGGCCGGCGGTGGAGGGAGGGAACTCCTCCCCAAGTAGGTTTCCTACTTCCCCTCCACCTCCCAAAATAGCCGTTTGACTTTTCAAATTGGCATTTGACTTTTCAAACTAGGATTTGATTAAACCCTTTATTTGTTCAGCGATGACACCTAGTACATGATGCAATCATTCCAACTTGATATGACACATTCATGTACCCTTCCCCTCCGGAGTGCCGGACATTCCGGAACCTTCTAGAACATTCTCGATGAAAACACCGGAACCATTCTCCAACCCCGAAACAGGACTTTCTTTATATGAATCTTATTCTCCGGACCATTCCGGATCTCCTCGTGATATCCCGGATCCCATCCGATACTCCGAACAACATTTGGTCTCTTACTCATTATTCCATAACTACTCAACAACATCGAATCCTTAAGTGTGTCTCCCTACGGTTCGTGAATTATGCGGACATGATCGAGACACTTCTCCAATCAATAACCAATAGAGGAATCTGGAAATTCATATGGCTCCCACATATTTCTACGATTACTTTGCGATCGGATGAACCACTTACATACGATACCAATTTCCCTTTGTCTCACGATAGTTTACTTATCCGAGGTTTTGATCGTCGGTATCTCTGCATACCTAGTTCAACCTCATTACCGATAAGTACTCTTTTCTCGTTCCCGTGATATGTGATCCCTTGTGAGCCAGTCACATGCTTGCAAGCTAATTGGATGACATTCCACCGAGAGGGCCCAGAGTATATCTATCCGTCATATGGATGGACAAATCCCACTCTTGATCCATGTGCCTCAACACATACTTTCCGAACACTCAATGCCACCTTTATAGCCACCCAGTTACGGTGTGGTGTTTAATGTCATCAAAGCATCCTTCTGGTGATGGTGATTAACATGATCTCATGGTCGAAGGAATTAGGTTACTATGTATCAGAAAGCTTATAGCAAATGAACTATATTAAATGACTTGATCTTTGTGCTACGCTTAACTATAGGAGTATGTCCATCACATCATTCTCCTAATGATATGACCCTGTTGTTAATAACATCTCTATGTTCATGATCAGGAAACCATGATCATATATTAACCAACAAGCTAGTTTAACAAGAGGCTTTACTAGGGACACTTTTATGTTTACAAATCACACAAGTATTAATGTTTCCGGTTAATACAATTATAGCATGGTATGTAAACATTTATCATAAGTATGAAGATATGATAATAACCACTTTATTATTGCCTCTTGGGCATATCTCCAACATCACAGACTACCAACTTCAAGAAAAAGACTGAGTATAAGAAGAAAGGATCCTGCCATGTCTGTGGTGATCCTAATCATTGGGCTCCTAGCTGCCCCAATCGTTTTGACAAGCGTCCACATGGAAATAGTGGCAAGTCCGCTAATGTTATTCTTGGTGATACTGAGATGAAGGATGCTTGGTCGAACGGGTTGGCTTCGTGCTGATGGGAAACGGCTCACGTGCTTATATTCAAGGTGTTGGTACGATGGATCTTAAGTTTACTTCGGGGAAGACGTACAGCTGAAGAATGTGCAGCACGTTCCCTCCATCAATAAGAATCTCGTCAGTGGATCTCTTCTATGTCGAGATGGTTTTAAGTTAGTCTTTGAGTCCAATAAAGTTGTACTTTCTAAGTGTGGATAATTGTTGGAAAGGGTTATGAGTGCGGAGGCTTGTTCCGCTTATCTTTGTCAGACTTATGTACTCAAGTTATTAATCATGTTTGCAATGATAGTGAATCCAATATTTGGCATTCACGACTTTGGCATATTAATTTTGGGTGCATGACGCGGCTTGCCGATATGAATTTAATTCCAAAATTTACTACTGTCAAGAGTTCCAAGTGTCAAGTGTGTGTGCAAGCTAAGAAACCTCGCAAGTCTCACAAGACTGCCGAGGTACGAGATTTGGCACCACTGGAACTAATACATTCAGATCTTTGTGAAATGAATGGTGAGTTGACAAAAGGTGGAAAGCAATATTTCATGACTTTAATTGATGATTCCACTCGATACTGTTATGTGTACCTTCTGAAATCTAAAGATGAAGATTTTAATCACTTCAAAATCTATAAAGCTGAATCAGAAAACCAACTTGATCGAAAGATTAAGCGACTTCGGTCTGATCGTGGTGGAGAGTATTTCTCCAACGAATTTGATTATTTTTGTGCGGAGCATGGTATTATTCATGAGAGGACGACTCCCTACTCACCTCAGTCAAATGGGGTGGCCGAAAGAAATAACCGTACTCTAACTGATTTGGTTAACGCCATGTTAGATACATCGGGTCTATCCAAGGAATGGTGGGGGGAGGCGATAAAGACTGCGTGTCATGTACTAAACCGTGTTCCCAAAAAGAACAAAACCATTACTCCATTTGAGGAATGGGAAAGCAAAAGCCTGAAACGCTCCTACTTATGGACTTGAGGTTGTTTGGTGAAAGTGAATGTGCCGATACCCAAGAAGCGCAAGCTTGGACCAAAAACCGTGGATTGTGTCTGTCTGGGATATGCATTTCATAGCATTGGCTATAGATTTTTGATAGTGAAATCTGAGGTATCCGACATGCATGTTGGTACAATCATGGAGTCGAATGACGCGACTTTCTTTGAAGACATATTTCCCATGAAAGATTCATCTAGTTCATCAAATCAGGAGATGCCTAGTCTACCTAGTCAAGAATTAATTATAATTCCTGAACCCACCATTTCGATAGAGCACCCTGATAATCCTGTGGAGGATAACAATGAAGCTCCTACTAGAAGTAAGAGACAGAGGACTGCGAAGTCCTTTGGTGATGATTTCATTGTATACCTCGTGGATGATACTCCCACTTCTATTTCAGAAGCTTATGCATCTCAAGATGATGACTACTGGAAAGAAGCCGTTCGCAGTGAGATGGATTCCATCATAGCAAACGGAACTTGGGAAATTACTGATCGTCCTTATGGGTGCAAACCTGTAGGATGTAAGTGGGTGTTCAAGAAGAAGCTTAGACCTGATGGTACTATTGAGAAGTACAAGGCACGCCTTGTTGCCAAGAGTTATACCCAGAAAGAAGGCGAAGACTTCTTTGATACTTATTCACCTGTGGCTAGATTGACCACCATTCGAGTACTGCTATCCTTGGATGCCTCGCATGGTCTTCTCGTTCATCAAATGGACGTTAAGATGGCTTTCCTAAATGGAGAGTTAGATGAGGAAATTTATATGGATTAGCCGGATGTATTCGTGATAGATGGTCAACAAGGCAAGGTGTGCAAGTTACTGAAGTCTCTGTATGGTCTTAAGCAAGCACCTAAGCAGTGGCATGAGAAGTTTGAAAGAACTTTAACTGATGAAGGATTTATTGTAAACGAAGCTGACAAGTGTGTGTACTATCGCCATGGTTGGGGCGAGGGAGTCATCTTATGTCTGTATGTTGATGATATACTAATATTCGGGACCAATCTTAATGTTATCAATGAAGTTAAAGACTTTCTATCTCGTTGTTTCGAGATGAAAGATCTAGGAGTGGCTGATGTGATATTGAACATCAAGCTGCTGAAAGATGATGATGGTGGGATAACACTGCTTCAATCTCACTATGTGGAAAAGATCTTGAGTCGTTTTGGGTATAGCGAATGCAGATCCTCTCCTACACCATATGATCCTAGCATGTTGGTTCGAAAGAATCAGGGAGATCCTAAGGATGCTAAAGATCAGCTGAGATATTCTCAGATTATTGGCTCGCTTATGTATTTAGCCAGCGCTACGAGGCCTAACATCTCCTTTGCTGTAAGCAAGTTAAGTCGATTTGTCTCAAATCCTGGAGATGTTCATTGGCAGGCTCTTGAAAGGGTTTTGCGTTATTTGAAAGGCACTACGAGCTATGGGATTCACTACTCCGGATATCCAAGGGTACTTAAAGGGTATAGTGACTCAAACTGGATTTCTGATGCTGATGAGACTAAGGCCACGAGTGGTTATGTGTTTACCCTTGGTGGTGGCGCTAATTCTTGGAAGTCTTGCAAGTAGACCTTCTTAACGAGGTCAACTATGGAAGCAGAACTCACAACATTAGACACAGCCACTGTTGAAGCAGAGTGGCTTCGTGAAATCTTGATGAACTTACCTGTGGTTGAAAAACCAATACCCGCAATCCTTATGAACTGTGATAATCAAACTGTGATCGTCAAAATAAACAGATCTAAGGACAATATGAAGTCATCAAGACATGTGAAGAGGAGATTGAAATCTGTCAGGAAAATGAAAAACTCCGGAGTTATTGCAATTGACTATATCCAAACATCTAAAAATCTAGCATATCCCTTCACAAAGGGTCTATCACGTAATGTGATAGATAATGCATCGAGGGAGATGGGTTTGAGACCCACTTTTTGAGTTGCTCATAGTGGTAACCCGCTCTATGTGATCAGAGATCCCGTGAAGTAGAGTTGGAAGACAAGTTGTTGATCAACTGGGAGAGAGTATCCTTATAATGCTACCACTCCATATAAATGCAATACTCTCCTATTCTGCATGGCAGGTTGGTATTTACCTTAATATGTTCTGAGCGGCTTGTTTAAAGCAAAGATGTTGTCCTGCAGAACATATTTTGAAGAACACATCTATATGAGTCTAACTGTCCAACGTCGCAGTCCGTGGGAGTTGGCTGCTCTCTAATAAACTCATTAAAGGCCATGGAGTATGACGCATAAGCTCCAAACCGCGGGGAAGCTTCGCGGCAGCCCTGTTTCGGTCTAGACCTTGTGTGAAACTAGTGCACACCAAACTTGTAGTTCAAGTCATAGTCCACTATTCAAGTTGCAATCTAGTGTAGCATGAAGTTTTAAGTGGAATTTCAACTTAACAGTCTCCAGCTCACACCGGTATATAAACAATGTTCTGGAACTGATTGATGTAATGTGATGATATGTGCCTATGAGAATTTGTGGGGGATTGTTGGAATTTGGGTGTGGGCCTTGGCCCATAGCCTAATACAAATTCTAAAATTTTCATGGCCCATTCATGCCTAGCAAGGGATGGCACCAAAGTTTAGTCCCACCTTGCTAGTTTGAAGGGAGTTGGACCAATATATATAGTGGAGTGTTTCACTACCTCCTAAAGAGAGTGAAGAGGAGTGGCATACACGCGCGCTCCTCCTCCTCCGTCGCCCGCCTCGCCTCGTCATGACGCGCTCGCGCCACGGTTTGCGGAATTGTGCCTCGGTGCCGATCTTATCTTTTTGCTGCTTGGGAAAATTATTGTGCGATTTATTTTCTGTCAGCCGTTTCCGGTCTTTCCAGAAACGCGGGCTGTTACTACTCGAACGTGGGCTGCGCCCCACGTCTTACCCGACCGGCGCTATATATAAACGGCCTCAGGCAAAAACCCTAACACGAGAAACACACATCTCTCTGCCTCTAGAACCTTGCGCTGTCGCTACACCTTCTCCATCCCCTCTTCCGGCGTGCACCGGACGATGGGACAGTAGGCCTCTAGAACCACCGCCTCTCGTGAACCTGTACGGGTGAGGGGCGATCAGGTTTTTGGGGAGCGCTTCTGCGCGACTTCTGGCGGCATCACGTCGACCGACCACTCCTTCCCCGATGAGAAATTCTTCATGGACATCAGCAACCTCTACATCGACGAAATGACTGATGACACTGGTGTCAACGCCAACCCGATTCCTCCTCCAGCACCGTACGTAATCTATTCCTATGTAGTTCAGTTTTTGTTGCAGTTTCTTGTATTAGCTTTTGGAATAGGTGCGATCTACTTATTCTGGTTGAATGTGATCTGTTCGTCTATTCTGCTAGTAGGTTAATTCCTGCACTTATAGTCATGTTTTATTATTGCTTATTTCGGATTAAATATTATGGTAATTTGCTTATATTTTCAACACACATGATTCCATTGTTGCTGATAGGCCGAGGCGTAAATGTGGTCTTCGTCCTTGTTTAATTGAAGAGTGTAATCTTGTTCATTATGCTTTGAGTTGTGCTGAACAGGTGGAGAACGATTCTGAACCTGGTACATATAATGAATCCATTGCATCCGTTGACCGCGAGAAGTGGATTTCTGCTATGCAAGAAGAGATGCAATCGCTTAAGAAAAATGGCACATGGGATATTGTGCACTTGCCTAAACAAAAGAAGGCGGTCCGCTATAAGTGGATCTTCAAGAAAAAGGAAGGTCTGTCTCCCAAAGAGCCTTCAAGATACAAGGCAAGGTTAGTAGCAAAAGGGTTCAACCAGATTCTAGGTATTGATTACAATGATGTGTTCTCCCCCGTTGTGAAGCATAGTTCCTTTCGTACTTTCTTTAGTATTGTAGCTATGCGTGATCTTGAGCTTGAGCAGTTAGATGTCAAGACTGCTTTTCTGCATGGAGAGCTTGATGAGGAAATATACATGGACCAACCAGAAGGGTTCATAGCGCCTGGTAAAGAGGATTTTGTGTGCAAATTATTAAAGTCTCTTTATGGCTTAAAGTAATCTCCAAGACAGTGGTATAAAAGGTTTGATTCATTTATGATCTCACATGGTTTTGAGAGGTCTAAATATGATAGCTGTGTTTATATCAAGTTTGTTGATGGGTCACCTATATACTTACTGCTATATGTTGATGATATGTTAATTGCTGCCAAGGGCATGAAAGAAATCACTACTTTGAAGACACACCTAAGTAGTGAGTTTGAGATGAAGGATCTTGGTGCTGCTAAGAAGATCTTAGGTATGAAGATTACCCGAGATAGAAAATCTGGTTTATTATTTCTTAGTCAGCAAAGTTACATTAAGAAAGTTCTTCATCGTTTTAATATGGATGGTGCCAACT
Source organism: Avena sativa (assembly GCA_916181665.1). Taxonomy (NCBI): domain Eukaryota; kingdom Viridiplantae; phylum Streptophyta; class Magnoliopsida; order Poales; family Poaceae; genus Avena; species Avena sativa. The sequence goes on from OV702285.1 coordinate 21,771,966, forward strand.
CAGTTAGTACTCCTATTGCTCGTCATTTTAAATTCTCAGATTTTGCTGCCGATTTAGATAAGAGAAGATCCCTCACAGGTTATGTGTTTAATGTTTGTGGTTGTGCTGTTAGCTGGAAGGCTACATTGCAGGATGTTGTTGCACAATCTACTACTGAAGTTGAATACATGGCTATTGCTGAAGCTTGCAAAGAATCTGTTTGGTTAAAATGTTTGTTTGCTGAGCTTTGTGGAGATGATTCTTGCATTACTTTGTTTTGTGACAGTCAAAGTGCCATATACCTTACAAAAGATCAGATGTTTCATGAGAGAACTAAGTACATTGATGTCAACTACCATTTTGTTAGAGACATTGTTGCTCAAGGTAAATTAAAGGTATACAAGATCAGCACTCATGATAATCCTGTTGATATGATGACTAAACCTGTTCCTATTGCTAAGTTTGAACTTTGCTCGAACTTAGTTGGTTTAACTGATTATCCCAAGTGGCTATTGGCGCCGAAATATTTGCTTTGTTTGTTCAGGGAGATGGTTGTTGTTGATGCTACAAAAAGAAATTTGTCTCAAGGTGGAGTTTGTTATATGTTGATCCAAATTCTACAAAGTATAGGCCAACTTCTGACGAGTGGAGCAAGGCCCGTCGCCGGAGGCTTGGGCCGAGTGTATGATACGGATCGTCGAAGACCTAGGTTTTCACCGATATATAAACCCCTTGTAAGCCGCCGGTTGGGATGAGTTGCATCTGTGAAATCCCGGCGTTTGTAAACACTCCCCGATATAGTGAAGTTTCACTGGCTGGTGTCTGTGGTTTTTTTCTCTCTTTGTTAAAGAGGTTTTTCGACGTTAAATCTGTATCCCCTTGTTGTGTTTTTCATTTTCGTGTTTTGTTATCTTCTTGTCGCAGTTGTAACACACGTCCTATGGGGCCAAGGGGGCGATGGACAACACCTACTACCACACCAACCTCCAGAATAGGGTGCTCTTCAGGTCCGAGCTGCGTAACGACATGAGCGGCCAAGCCGGGAATGTCATGGAGACGTTCAAGCGCGATGCCGGGGAGTGGTACACCGAGTTCGGGAAATCCATGGCCAAGCTCAGCGAACTCAAGGCCCAAGGACCTCGTTTCGAGAACAGGACAGACTGCAGAGTAATCAACACCAACGACAAATACTAGACACGTAAACTATGTTACGTTGGTCTAGACTCTACTCTAGACGTACACGCGCTTAAATTAACGCTTGCGGATATATAAGCGCATGCAAACTGTACTCCCTCCGTTTCGGTTTACAAGTCCTGCACGTAGTTTTATGTCGTCAAATTGAGCAACTTAGTATGATGTATATATTACAAAAAATATATCACCGGAAACTTTAGACTTTGTATTTTTCAATGATATAATTTTTATATTATATAATTCAAATTATATAGGTCAAATTGATAACCTAGATATACGCGTAGGACTTGTAAACCGAAACGGAGGGAGTATGATTTTTACCTAACTTGTATTGTACTATACTTTAATATACACCTCAAATATAATAAACCTGTATTCACATTTTTTTTCCATAAAACCCTCAACGTGAGGATCGGGTTTCACTATCAAAAGATAACGGAACACCAAGGTCACTGCCTAACTTACAACCTGTCAGCATTGGCGGACGCAGAGCGGGCCGGACGGGCCATAGCCCACCCAGAATTTTTGGGGGGAAATTTGACCGAGGCGAGCGATCAAGCGAGAGGAACTGGAGGCCTTGACAACCGACTCGTCTAGAGTACAACAACTAACAAATCTTGGTACTAACCCAGCCAAATAATAATTTCCCAGGTTTTGATCAAGTGGGTCTTAAAGAGGTGATCGTTATTGCATGTTGGTACCTATGGTGGTTGAGAAGGCGTCGTGTAAGAGATGAATATGTCCCGTCTATTTCGAAATGCCGGATGTCTATTCTCTCTATTGCTACTAATGCAAGTAAAACCCACTCTAACAAAACTGTGACGCAGGCAAAGTGGATTAAGCCGGGACCTAGACAAATCAAGGTGAACGTTGATGGTTCTTTCCATGATGATACTTTTTCAGGTTCTGCAAGTGCCATAGTAAGAGATCAGGAGGGGCGGTTTATTGCAGCAGCTACTCTCTTTATTCAAAATGTGGCATCGTCATTGGCAGTCGAGAAGGGCTTGCGCTTGTCAATCGGCTGGGATGCAACAATGTGATTGCAGAATCAGACTCAACGGAAATTATCGAAGTTTGTAATGGAGAAGAGGCATGATGGTGTGAATCCTCAGCAGTTCTGGCAGATTGTATTGACGAGGCATCTATGGTTGGAACTGTTGTATTCCAACACTGCCTGAGGGAGGCCAATGGAGTAGCGCATGAATTAGCCAGGTCGTGTTTTTATAGTATGATTTCACTACCGGAAATCGAGATGCTGTTGGGTGTATTCTTGTTTGCCGAGTGTTTAGATACCGGATACTCGACAAACAAAACTTTGCCGTGTATCATACTTGTTACACTCGGCAAACAAGTGACTCACGGCAAAGTTGGCACTTTGCCGAGTGTACTAGCGAGAAAAACACTCGACAAACAAAGACATACACATTAAAATAGAAAAATACACTCGGTAAAAGTTTGATACACGGCAAACCATTGTACCACGTGTCCTTCCAAGCCGCACCAGACGGCGCAACTGACGACATTAGGGTTTGCCGAGTGTCATTTAACGTACACACGACAAACTTTTGGCAAAAAACTTTCACCTCCCACGTGGGCCAAAAAAACTAGAGTTTGGGTCTAAAATTTGCCATGTGTCAGACACAAATACTCGGCAAAGATGCCTTTTGCCATGTATCATTTACCGTGTGTTTTATTCTAATACACGGCAAAAATATGAGAAAACCTATTTTTAACTTTTTAAAATTGTTTAACTCGTTAATATCACATGAAATTTTTTAATTCTCGGATGAAATAGCATATTGCGAACCTAAAAATGATTTTTCCAAAAAATCATGAGCATTAGATCATGTATCTGTAGTTCAAATCTGACTCACTTCCTACCGATTCGGCAGGAATTTGTCTTTTTCACGAGGGGTGAATGGAAAGGTTTGAGATACCCCGGTTAGGATATTATCCATGCAAGGTAGTCTACTATTTTTGAAAAATGGGGTGGTACCATTTTGAGACTTTTATTTTGTGGTTGCTTCACAAAACACCCCCGTTTGTTGCACTCGGAAAATAAAAAATGGCTTTTTGGTGTGACGTAAAGAAAAACTTACTGATGCAATATTCTTCACAATATCATCATGCACATGCGTGCATAATATGGGCACAATATCAGAAACTATGCCACGATTCTGGCCATAATATTGGTCATTTGACCTGAAAGTCAGGAAATCTCGATTGAGATAGGTCATTTTGTGAAGGTTTTTTTAGACAAAATCAATATACCAAGTTTGGTATTTTAATTATGTCACATAATATGACACCACCCAAAGGCTTTGCATTGTTTCGGTCGTTTTTAAACTTTTTATGCCCGTTTTAAACTATCTTCAAACTTTTTAAATCGGCGGGCTTGAAGATTCTTAGCTTGGGGCTGAGTCTCGCTAAACTTACATTGGATCTCTAATGAAATAGTATATTGTGAACCTAAAAATGATTTTTTCCAAAAAATCATGAGCATCAAATCATGTACATGTAGTTCAAATCTGACTCACTTTCTACCGTTCGGCAGGAATTTGTCTTTTTCATGAAGGGTGGAATGAAAGGTTTTGAGATACCTCGGTTAGGATATTGTCCATTTAAGGTGGTCTACTATTTTTTAAAAATGGGGTGGTACCATTTTAAAACTTTTATTTGGTGGTCGCTTCATAAAACACCCCCTTTTTTGCACTCGGAAAATAAAAATGGCTTTTTTGGTGTGACAAAAAGAAAAACTTCCTCCTACAATATTGTTCACAATCCCATGATGCACATGCGTGCACAATATGGGAACATTATCGGAAACTATGCCGCAATTCTGGCCATAACATTGGTCATTTGACCTGAAAGCCAGGAAACCTCGATTGAGATTGACCATTTTATGAAGGTTTTTTTGAGACACAATCAATATACCAAGTTTGGTATTTTTCCTTCCAACTATGTCACATAATATGACACCACGCGAAGGCTTTACGTTGTTTCGATCGTTTTTGAATTTTTTATGACCGTTTTAAACTATCGCCAAACTTTCTAAATCGGCGGGCATGAAGATTCTTAACTCGGGGCTGAGTCTCGCTAAACTTGTATTGAATCTCTAATGAAATAGCATATTGTAAACCTAAAAGTTATTTTTTCCTAAAATCAGGAGCATCAGATCATGTACCTGTAGTTCAAATCTGACCTACTTCCTACCGATTCAGCAGGAATTTGCCTTTTTCACGAGGGATGGACGAAAAGGTTCGAGATACCCAGATTAGAAAAATTTTCATGCAAGGTGGTATACTATTTTTGAAAAATAGGGTGGTACCATTTTGAAACATTTATGTGGTGGTTGCTTCACAAAACACCCCTTTTTTGCCCTCAGAAAATGAAAAATGGCATTTATGTGCGACGAAAAGGAAAACTTCCTCCTGCAATATTGTTCACCATCCCATGATACACATGCATGCATAATATGAGCACATTATCGGAAATTATGCCGCAATTCTAGCCATAACATTGGTCATTTGACCTGAAAGTTAGGAAACCTCGATTGAGATAGGTCATTTTGTGAAGGTTTTTTCAGACACAATCAATATAACAAGTTTGCTATTTTACTTGCAACTATGTCACATAATATGACAACACGCGAAGGTTTTGCATTGTTTTGATCGTTTTTGAATTTTTTATGTCCGTTTTAAACTATCGTCAAACTTTTCTAAATCGACGGGCATGAAGATTTTTAACTCAGGGCCGAGTCTCACTAAACTTGTATTTGATATCTAATAAAATAGTATATTATAAACCTAAAAATGATTTTTCCAAAAAATCATGAGCATCAGATCATGTACCTATAGTTCAAGTCCGACCCACTTCGTACGATTCGGCAAGAATTTGTCTTTTTCACAAGGGGTGGACGGAAAGGTTTGAGACACTCAGCTTAGGAAATTGTCCATGAAAGGTGGTATACTATTTTTGAAAAATGGAGTGGTATCATTTTGAAACTTTTATTTGGTGGCTGCTTCACAAAACACCCCTTTTTTGCACTCGGAAAATAAAAAATTGTTTTTTTGTGCGACGAAAATTAAAACTTCCTCCTGCAATATTGTTCACCATCCCATGATGCACATGCGTGCACAATATGGACACATTATCGGAAACTATGCCGTGATTTTTTTCATAACATTGGTCATTTGACCTGAAAGCCAGGAAACCTCGATTGAGATAGGTCATTTGACCTGAAAGCCAGGAAATCTCGATTGAGATAGGTCATTTTGTGAAGTTTTTTTAAGACACAATCAATATATCAAGTTTGGTATTTTTTCTTGTAACTATGTCACATAATATGACATCTCACGAAGGTTTTGCATTGTTTTGATTGTTTTTAAATTTTTTATGCCCGTTTTAAACTATCGTCAAACTTTCTAAATCGGCGGGCATGATTAGCTCGGGGCCGAGTCTCACTAAACTTGCATTAGATCACTTCCTGTCGATTCGGCAGGAATTTGTCTTTTTTACGAGTGGTGGGCAGAAAGCTTTGAGATACCCCGGTTAAAACATTGTCCAGGGACGGAGCCAGCTATTAGGATTGGAGAGGGCTTAATCATGTTGGAGGGGGCAAAATTGCTTAGAGTCACTAAGTATAAGCATGAATAGTATAACATTTCTAAATAAAATCAAATCATTGGGGTGGCTTAGCCCTTGCTCGTCCCCCCTTCCCTCCGTCCCCTGACATTGTCCATGCAAGGTGGTCTACTATTTTTAAAAAATGAGGTGGTACCATTTTGAAATTTTTATTTGGTGGTTGCTTTACAAAACACCCCGGCCAAAGGGCGTATTCCCCGCGTCACGGAAATATGACAGTCTCCTCAATTTAGAAATTACTTGCGGATTATTCTCATCAGTCCTATTAGCATGGACGCAGATACTCATTCCTACCGCGACTCTAAGTTTTGTGCCCTAGAACTGATCCCTAATAATTTAGAGGACTAAAATTTTGTTTTTTGCAAAAAAATATTTTAACCAAAATATGAATATTACAAACCGAATTAAATGTATTATTTTCGAATTTTCTATGCATGTCTGGGTCATAACTTTACCGAATGTTTTTGTTGGACACTCGGCAAACATGTTACACACTGATTGGTCAAATACACGGTCCCATGGATCATGGCTTTCAACCGTTCGATCATGATGAATCAAAGGACACGATGTATGTTGCTTTCCGTGTCTCTCTTATCCCTTCCTTTTTTTTATTTCTATCCTTTTATCCTGTACACGTCAGAGAGCCACCCACCACCATCTCTACATCCCCAACCACCGATGCAACTCTGCTCCTCCTTGATCCCCTTTTTCTTCCATAGCCTCGTCTCCACCGCTCCGGCCAGCTACTCGCCGCCGCCACGCCCCTGCGACCCTCACTGCCGCGTTGTGGTCCCCGTCGTGCCGTGGGAGCCATCCATCTTCGCCTACCTGCATCCCGCCATGGCCGCGTCCTTCGGGCTCGAGCGCAGTGCCTGCGGCTCCCTGCCGGCCCCTCGCTCCTCCCGTCTGTCGGCTGTCCCCACCGGCAACCGCTTCCTTCTGGTGGTGCAGGAGTCCCCAGACGTCTTTGATTCCCCCCTGCCCGCCACCGTACTCGAAGGCCCCCGAGATGCAGGCGTCCCCGGCCTCCTCTCCGAACTGCTGGAGGTCGCCCTCAGTTTCGGCGCCCGGATCCGGCCACATCTGGTGCTTGGCGCTCAGGAGGGACTAGGGAGAGGTCCGGGCGAGAAGCGCCGGAACGCCGTCGTGGTCGACGCGTAGTTCGTCCATGGCTAGGCTCACGTGGGCGTGGCTGGCGCCCTCCTTCCTCACTGGACACCAGGCAGGGCGGGGCCTTGCGGAGAAGCTCTTGAGGCGGGGTTCCTGGCGTTGAGGTTTTCTAGCTGCGGCTTGTTTTGGTGCAGGCGAGGTCGCCGACGAACTTTTTTTTTTGTCACAGTTCAGAAAGTTTGATGTGTTTGACGATGATTACACTCGGAAAAACAGCGGCTCAATCGTGTGACTGTGGTGACATGCCGTGTTCCCTTCTTGACACTCCGCAAAACGGCAACACACGGCAAAGGCTTGACGCCGTCCGTGGTTGCGAGCACCTTCAGTCCTATATTTGCCGAGTATCCGGAGCTTAGACACTTGGCAAAGCCTTTACCGAGTATCCGGGTTTCAAACACTTGGTAAACTCATCTTTACCGGCGGGTTATTTGCTGTGTGTTGTTTGCCGAGTGTATATACACAGCAAAATTTTGCCGAGTGTTTTTTTGGACATCGCTGTGTATTTTTAATACACAACACAATTTTGTTTTACCGTAGTGTTTCTTGTAATTGGGTCGATGAACCCCTAGCTTTATCCTAGAATCTCTTGTAAAGGATGTTTCAAATATTTGATGGGCTGCAAGTTTCAGATACACTTTTTTTTCCTTACCAGATACCTGAGGGGACCGAAGGTTTTAATGAGGTGGCTTGCATGCTTAATATATGATATTTCAACAAAAAACAATTTCTATCGACAGATTATCATAATGTATCTAAATATATCACAACTAACCGGTTTTTAGTGAAGGTGATATTTGATAATGTCGTGTATATTGCAAGTGTACCAAATCTATCACAAACAACCTATCTTTGTATATAGGAAGCAACCAATCATCCGATGGGTCCTAATTATTGTCTAGAGTAAATGTATTACTCATATCATAACTAACTATAAAGAAAAAAATCATTATATAACACACTGAATGGGATACACATATGACATATTTATCTTTATGTTAAGTACGGGACAGAGACTTAGATTACAAACTTTACAAATGGATACATGCACGTATATATACCGATCGAATAGTTCTAGTTGTTCCTTCTGCAGTTGTTCCTGATTTCGAAACGTGTGCCCTCGGCAGGGAGCTTGCTGAGCTTGGCCATGGCGTTCCCGAACTGGAGGTACCACTTGTTGGCGTCGGCCTGGAACGTCTCCATGACAGCCCCCGCAACGCCGGTGGTGTCGTTACGCAGCTCCCAGTCGGACCTGAAGAGCACCGTGTTCTGCAGGTTGGCGTGGTAGTAGCTGTTGTCCAGCACCCCCCTGGCCGCCCTGGACGTGTCGACGCCGGCGTCGTCGTAGCCGGACGCGTTCCGGAAGGCGAACTCCTTGTCGCGGATGTTGTTGGGCTGGATCGGGTCCCGCGTCCCCTGCACCTTCTTCTTCTGTTTCTTGACGTCGTCGGAGAGAGTGTCCATGTACTTGCCACTGATAGGCGTGGCGGTGGCGTCGTGGAGGCGGTCCGCGAAGGAGCTGAGGTGGGCGATGCCGACGGCGTGCGCGCCGGAGAGGGCGACGAGGTCCCGGGTGCTGAAGCCCTTGGCGGCGAAGTTGGCCTTGAGCTGGGTGATGTTGAAGGTGGAAGGAGGGAGGACGTCGTCGGCCGCGTCCGCCGACGAGACCACGCCGTCCATGCGGCCCGTCTTGACGGCGTAGTCGATCTTGCCGCGGCTGAGGATGAAGGTCGCCTCGCGTGCCGCCAGGGCCACGATGTCCGCGCAGGAGACCTTTTCGAGCTGGGATTTGATCTTGTCGATGACGTCGAAGCCGCCGAGTCCGATGTTGCTCACCGCCTCCTTCTCCGCCTTGCAGCCGTACGGCTTGCTGTCAAGGAGCACGGACCCGTCGCAGCCCTGCGTGCACGATCAGTTAGTACTCTCTCCGTTTAGAAATATAAGATGTTTTAGGTCTGTGAAAAAGATGTATCTAGACACCTTTTAGTTTATATAGGTTTAAATGAATCTAGACACGTAAAACATCTTATATTTCCAAATGGAGGGAGAACTAATAATACACCACACGATGAATGATGAGTCGTTAGTCACGTACATTGACCCAGCAGTCGTGGAAGATGAGCCGGATGAGGGCGGCGCCGACGCGTGGGTTGTCTTTGATGGCCTCGGCCACTACCTTCTTAACCGTGTCCGTAACGGCGGCGTCCTTCTTGCCGCCGCCGCGGCCGTCGACCCCTACCGGCTGACCGGCGAAGAAGGCGAGCCCCAGGCAGAGAGACAAGAACGCGACGGTGCGGGCATTGAGCTTCACCGTCGCGCGCCGATGATCTCGCTCTAAGCAAGTGGACTTCTACGACAAAGATGGAATGTTGTGTGTGTGTCCAGTGATCTTGAGATCAAGGGGTATTTATTATAGTACTCCTACGTAAGTTAGCTTGCATGCACTCATCGCATTTGTTTACGATGCTGCTGGTTCAGACGGATGCATTTGGCATACGCGGGGCTTAGTTGACTAACTGTTTGGATGCAGAAATTGATGCAGGCCAAGCAAGCCTCAAGCCTGCATGATGTATTGTGCGCAGCAAAGCAACAGCTAGCTTTATTTTCTTATTACAATCTCTCGATTGTAAGCTGGACCGCGTTGTTATATTACTACTTGTCAACGACCTGGACCAGCTTGACAGAGATCCGAGAGTGGGCTTGAAGAGTCGACACACAAGATTAGCCCAAGATGGTTTGCTGGCCGAGAATGCGCTCGATGACCCAAATAATGACATTTTGGGCCCAAGCTCATTGAGTCCCTTCATTATAAAAATTCAGAAATTCTCAAAGAATTCAGATTTTTTTGGCACAAAATTCACGGATCTATTACTAATCACCAATAATGGTGCGAAAAGAGTTCAAAATTAACTAACTCATATTTATCTAAATTCATATGCATTTACACACTAAAACACGACCAGATACATATGAATCTTGATAAATGTGAGTCAGTTAATTTTTGATTGAGAAAATAATATTTTCAACGCGACGGTGCATGCACCCATCGCAATTGTTTACGATGATGCTGGTTCAGACGGATGCATTTGGCATACGCGGGCTTAGTTGACTAACTGTTTGGATGCAGAAATTGGTGCATGTATTGTGCGCAGCTAGCTTTATTGTGCGCAGCAAAGCAACAGCTAGCTTTATTTTCTTGTTATAATCTCTGGATCGTAAGCTGGAGCGCGTTCTGTCGTTATTGTCAACAACCTGGACCAGCTTGACAGAGGTCTACGCAGGATTAGCCCAAGAGGTCTACCCAGGAACCAGGATGCCTTGCAGGCCAAGAATGCGGTCCATGGCCCAACAAATGATATTTTAGGCCCAAGCTAACTGAATCCCTTCATTTTAAAAATTCGGAATTAACTGAATAACAAATAATATTTTCAAGCTTTAGAAAATTCCGTAAAACATTTTTATGCATTGGTAGTGACATATATTTCAAGTGTGCCGGGCTGGGTGTAATTTGTATCTCTCGGTATTAATATATGCTTCTTTCAAAAAAAATCAAACGTGTGGTATCTTAATTTGAAAGGACTGGCCTAGCCAGAAATCGGTGGAGTATTCCTCAGCCCACCGACCTATTTCAGGAAATAAATTACCAGGTGCTCCACGTGCCTCACGGTGTGCATGCTGCCACAACCAGGTTGCTTTTTGTCTCCTTTTACCATGGATTGCCATGGATTGTAGTTCTAACAGATTACCGCTCATGAAAATATAACTTCCATTCGCACGCTCGAGGAAAATCGAAAAGGTGAGTAGATCACAATCCCAAAACCCCAGATCATACAATAACTTAAAAAGTAACCAACAACAATATAGAGGCGTTTAACCCAGAATATGTTGTGAGAAAGATAGACTAGGAGAATTGAGACCACTTGGGCCTTTTCCATTGCATGTATATATAGATAAATTACAATCCCAACTATAAATGTGAAATCACAAATATTACTCTCCACGATTCAGGGGATAAGGGTGTTATGTCAAATAATGTGACATAACTGTCTAACACATGTAACAAAACCAAGTGGGCCTACAAAACTGATGTAGACTCAAGATCTTTTGTCCTCAAGCAACAAAGTTTGCATCCACTTGTATTGACTCTGACTCCCCCACTCTAGTCGTTGCTTTTCTTTCTGTTACTTTGAAAGTAACATACTAGGACAAAGAAAAAGATTGGTCTATACAAACATGTGAGTGTTTGTTTAGAACCAACTCCTAAAACCAACAACCTTAAACCAACTTATATATAGGTAAATATATATGTTTAAGGAAAATATGGATAGATATTCAGATCCCACATGATCGAAAAGAAGAGTAACACTCTGCAAAAAACTTATATATCCCAGAACAAATACAAAACAACCTTGTAGTATCATGAGCGGATTTTAGAACCCCATGCACAAAAATAGTAACATAGCAACAACCCAAGAGCAACTTATACATATCCACACCCTTGATGTGTTCTAGAACCAAAGGGTCCAGAAAAGCAACATAACAACCATTGATGTAGAAACATTCATGGAATAGAGATACAACTTCCATTGGAGACCGGTACACCCAAATTACACTTAGTCATCTCCTCCTTAGTGGATTTTTTGCTTCTACCCAAAACCTATATTGTTATTACAAATCCATGAGAAATAAAATGCATGGATACATAACTACTATGAAAAAACCTAGTACATAGGTATGCAAACATAAAAAACTGGAGCACTAAAAAACTGAAGTAATATAGCCTAATCAACTTGAGTAAAAAACAACTTAACCAAACAAGAAACAAAAAGGAACTTAACTACAAATGGAAAAAGAAGCTTGATTAAACAACGTTAATCTGATGAACAAATCATGTCTATCCCATAATCTTCTTCGATATCAAACAAAACTAATTGGAAGGGAAGAGGGAAATAACCATTGCTTGTAACCTCGAATCATGTGCAACTTAAAATTTGATTTTCTAAAGCAAAAGCTTAAACATATTTACGATCACCTTGTAATACAACCAAAAACCTAGTTCATATATATACAAGAAGCAACTTATTAGTTGGATGATTGGCCGGTGAAGCAAAACAACAAGCCTAGTTCATGGATATGCAAAAACATATTTAGTTATGAACAATAAGCAACTTGATTAACTGTATAAGAAACTTACTTTGTGGGGGTGGATATGCAAAAAAACTTAGTCATGAACAATAAAACAACTTAAAGAACCATATAATCAACTTAATTTACGGAGATAAGCAGTTAAAAATCAACTTAGCATTAATGTTTATGTACTTAGAAATTACCCAAAAAGCAACTTCGCATCAATGTTACACAACTAAACATTACCCAAAAAGTAACTTAGCATTGAAATGTGGCATGGTTAGTACTATGAAAGTAGGACATCTAGCACTTCATTCTTGTAAGTTAGTAGTATGGAGGGCCACTTGAATCATATGGCTGATAACCAATCTATGAATGTAAAATAACTTAACAAGTTCCATTAAACAACTTAACATGTTGCACTAAGCAACTTAATTAAGTTGATTACTAGCTATCCCTAAGTTGAATGTGTGTGTGTGTCCGATTAGTTCTCAGACTTCCTAGTAAGAAATTGGGTCTCAATAAATTCCTAAGTTGCATATGCAGGTGCAATTAATTGCATTTATTAGACAACACAGTGCTTCTTGACAAACTCTAGACGACTATGAAAAATTCTAATGACATATAATAGAATAACTAAGTGTATGTTGTGAAGCAACACAGTAATGTATGCAACAACCTAGAAAAGAAAGGACACTCAAATAAATCAACATCATTTCCAATCGCCTATCACATGTGTGAAGCAAGAAAAGTAAACAACTTAACAACAATCAGTAGGCAACAAGTGTACATTAATGAGAGAAACTAGAAAAAATTGTACATAACAACTTAGGTGATTGAACATGGGATAATCAACTTGATTGTCTGTGTCACATCAAACCCTTGTTCTGTTGATTATGCAGGAATCAACACCTACATGATGAAAATCAATTAATTGACTATATTAAATTGGATACACAACTTAGATTGAACTATGAAAGAAAATAAGTTAAATTGACTAATCAACTTAACTAAGTGTTGTAAGAAACTTAGGACAAAGCTGGAAGAAACTTAATATAAAGTGATTAATCAACTTAATGAAATGTGATAATCAACTTAGGATAAATTGCGAAGCAACTTAAGCTAAGCAACTAACAACTTAATTAGGATAAGGCGGGAAGAAACTTATGCTAAAGTCGTTAATCAACTTAATGAAACAAAAAATGCAACTTAGGATAAGGTGGGAAGAAACTTAGGATAAAGCATAAAGCAACTAAGATGAAGTTGCTAACTAATTTAAACAAATGGGATAACCTACATGGCTACATGTACATTAGTTCATCAGTGACATGAACTTTGAACCATAATAGGTCATATGGAGGACTCACTACAACATGCCCTGGCGCTTATAAATGTCGTGGCACATGCCTAGCCGCCACGCTTGCGCGAGCGTGGCACAAAAACCGTTAGAAATAATTGCATCGGAAAAAATATTAGGCGGCGCTTTTTTTGGTTTGACACACTGGTATCTGTTGAGCTAGCGTTTCCACGACGCAGGCAAGGATGCGCCATGGTACATGACGAAGATGCAGGAACTTTAACACGGTGTAATGGTCGGTGGGTTGGAAAATTCTATCGTGTTTGGTCAACCTTTTTACAACATTAAAGTTAATGAAAATTAATGATTCAATTCATTTTCGATATAAAAGATATGGAATAAATAGTTGTTTAATATATAAAATTCCATTATTTTTCAAAAATAAAACTCGGTACATTACGCACTGAACTTATTTTGTTACGCTTTGTTCATTATTGCACTCTTCTAATGGTCTGGATTTTAGAAGAGTGCAATAATTAGGAGAAGGGTTTGAGCCCCTCTTCATTCAGCTACCATAACTAACGATGGAAATGAGACGGGTTTGCGTGGGTAGACCAAAACAATATCTAAATCTAGATCCATCAGCCTCACTCTAGCCCACCACTAATGTATCCATGGGCTTGTATATCGTCCGAAATCCAAAGTCAGCGGACCTGGTGACATGTATCATTATTAAAAAATTCAACATGTATCACTATTAAAAAGGAAAAAATCTAGCTTAATGGGCGGGGAGGAGACAAACGTGTTGGGGTTGAGTCTATAATTGTGAAAGATACTGATATGGGTTCCTAACGACGGTTGCGCTGACATGTATGTCAACAAGGGAACACCTTAATTAGTAGACCAGAATGTCCACGACAAGTGTGTTGATAATTTATTTATTTCATGTATTCGTTGAGTCGTATGCAAGCTTGCCTTACTAGTATGCACAGCCTGGGTATCTTTTTGGTACAGCCATACAGGACCAGCGTAGAGCCACAATGTTTGAAGAATGGATCGTTTTGGGGGGTTTAAGTGAATTTTTTATGTCTTAACAGGGTTTGTTGTGTGTTCTGCGCACTGTTTAAAAAATCGGCCAGCATGCCGATTAATCGCTACTCGTGGGTGGCCGATATACCGATTTTTTGGTTTATCAGCCGATTTTCCGATTTATCGCCCGATACACTGAAAAATCGCCCTTTTCAGCCGGTCGATAAATTATCGATAAGCGATATCCTAAACATTGTTCTGCGAGTGACACTCGACAAAGATTTAAACATTTACCTTTTTTTATAGATACTTGGCAATAGCTCTAGCCACGTATCATGGTAGCTGTTGTGCGCCAGCAGACAATCCACAAATATTTGAGTTTGCCATGCAAATACACTCAGCAAAGGTTTGCCTCCTCTGTTAGCGCATTTCTTTCCGTCAAGTACCTTTTTTTTACCTTAGGAGTGGGGTGGGAAGCACACGAAGAACACTTTGCCGAGTTTTTTTGCAATTACACTCGGCAATGTCCCTTAGTCTCAACAAAATGAACCCCAAGCTCATGAACATTATATGAGTGAGTAATTAATGTTCTCCGAACCAAAGTCTTGCTCCCAACCTATCTACCTAGTTTTTGCATCACACTTTAATATTAGACAAACATGAATAAAACATAGTACATGCACACACAAGATTCTAAATGTTGTAACCTATCCTAACTAACCAGCCAGATTAATTGTACTAACACTTCGTCAAGGAGTCAAGGGATAAATATCATATCCTACGGGCATTATTGTCAACACGTATAGTTGCAAATAATTCAACTGTTCGTGGGGTACCATAACCTCCCAATCATTCACTGCATAACCACCCAATCATTCACTGTATTGTTCGTTAACACCGGCCGGCCGCAGGCTGGGTTTTATGTTCCTCATCATTTCGTCAGTTCATGATCTATAAATACTACGCCATTGTCACCATCAAACATTTCCTGCAAGAGTCGCCTCTTATCTTGAACATACACAACGGTACGTAAACATGACGATGACCACGACATGCAAGGTTGTGCTACTCATGGCGTTCATGGCCGCTGCCATGAGCTCCGTGTCGATGGCCACATTGGCCAGCGGGCTGAAGTACAACTTCTACAACTCATCATGTCCAAAAGCTGAGGATACAGTGAGGGGCATCGTCCAGGGCTTCATCAGGAATGATCCCACCATAGCTGCCGCCTTTGTCCGTCTCTTCTTCCACGACTGCTTTGTTCGGGTACGTAAGACTTGATATATGCTTAGAACGTCCTATTTTATTGGAGTTGGAAATAGTATGTGAAGCCACTTTTCATTATTGCCAGTTTAAAGTTTGGACAAAAAGATCAAAAAAGATATTCATAAATATAGTTTTGCAGGGTTGTGACGCGTCCATTCTGTTGGACCCGAGCACGAGCAACCCCGTCACGGAGAAGAAAGCAATATTTCTGCGTGGGTATGACGCGGTGAACAAGATCAAGGAAGCTGTCGAATTCATATGTCCGGGCGTCGTCTCATGTGCCGACGTCCTTGCCTTCGCGGCGCGTGACTCCACTGCCGCAGCCGGTGGCTTCACCTTCGGCATGCCCTCCGGACGCCGTGATGGTCTCTTCTCCGTCTTCAACGAGGTCTTCCAAAACATGCCTTCACCGTCGTTCGAGCTCGAAGACCTCCTCAAGAGCTTCAACGACAAGGGCCTCGACGCCACAGACCTTGTGGCACTCTCAGGCGCGCACTCCTTCGGAAAAACGAGCTGCAACTTCGTCAAAGCGCGGCTGTACCCTACTGACCCCACCATGAACGCCACCTTCGCCGCAGCACTAGTGAACATGTGCCCGCAGCAAGGTGGCGGATCTATCCCAGTGAACAACAACCTCGTCTCAACAGACCCAAACAAGCTGAGCAACCAGTTCTACCTGAATGTGGCCTCCGGACAGGTGTTGTTCACGTCGGACCAGACGCTGACGAGCCGCAATGACACGGCGAAGATGGTCGCCGACAACGCTGCCAAGCCCTTCGCGTTTATGGCTAGGTTCGCAGGGGCTATGGTGAAGATGGGCGGCATCGAGGTGCTTACCGGGGCTTCCGGCGAGGTTAGGAAGGTCTGCTTCGCCACCAACAGCGCTACCTAGAACAGATTTCGGTAGAGCCGCATGCATGCGTTCATGAATCCTGATTAAACAAAGTGCAAGAGGCCTAGAGATGGTGGACTTGGTTTTTTTGCGTGGGGTATCTGGTGGACTTAGTTGGTGTATTGTCTTTTTGTTTCTTTTTAAATATTTGTGGTTTTACTCTTTCAATTATTTCTAGTCTAGTTGGCTTTCACCAATGATGTAATTTTGGTGAACTGAACCAAGTGGACGTTATTCTGAGTTGTCAGAGCTTACCGAAACTGGAGGCCTTACTAAAAACTGCTTCTATTGGTAAAAAAGACACCAAATACCCAAATATGGATCATCCAACCAATCACTCAAAACATGAAAAGTGAGCGGGAAGGCCCAACCGCCCGTGCAAAAACTCCACTGCTCACGACCCCACCCACCTTCGTGACCCCTGCTATC
The DNA here is from genome assembly GCA_916181665.1 of Avena sativa. Lineage (NCBI taxonomy): Eukaryota > Viridiplantae > Streptophyta > Magnoliopsida > Poales > Poaceae > Avena > Avena sativa. The sequence continues at coordinate 21,788,990 of OV702285.1, forward strand.
TCCGGTGGCCGACGAGCCGACAAGCAATCATCCACCGCCCCACTCCCAAGGTCGTCCCCCGCCTCCGAAAGCCTTGCGAAGCTCCACCCAGGAAACACCCGTTTCTCCTGATTAGAGTAGAGCCAAACCATCGAGGTCCCACCACGGTGCCACTGCAAAATTTATGCATCGACGTCCTGTACGCCACCCCGCCTCGTTCGCGACCACCGCCAACTACCGCAACAAACAACCAGACTTGATTAGATCGTGGGTGGCTGTTGCACCCCGCATCGTCCGAAGCCTGTCAGCGCCCGAGCTAGCTTGACCACCTCATCTAGCCCGTCTCCGTCGATCTTGCCGAGGCCCACCAACACGTGGACGACCTGCCTCGATCCTGCCTTGTCCTTGTGCTCGTGGCTAAAAGTGACGATGAGGTCGCATGGAGAGGCTAGGGTTTTTAGAAGTAGATCGGTGTTTTTGGGTGGTAGGTCGTGGTCTTGGGAGGCGGCCAAAAAAGCGATCGGCGGCAGCACGACTGTAGGTTGTAGGTCGTGGTTTGAGCCGTGGCCAAAGAGGATCGGCGGCGACAGGGTTTGTAGATCGTAGATCGTGGTGTTGTGCGGCGGCAGGTTTGTGTGTTTGGATTGTGGGCTTGAGCAGTGGTAGAGAAGAATTTGTGGTGGTGAGGAGCTTTGTAGATGGCGGCGACGACGAGTTTTGTTGGAGAGGATCGTCCAGCGGCTAGGTTAGGAAGAATGGCTCTGATACCATACCAATGTAGTATGGTGGAGTGGGAATGATAGCCCTGTTGGGGGCCTCGGGTATGTGTTATATAGAGTAGGAAAAGCCCCTACTATGGCAGTACAAGAGAGGTATAATATGGGTGGAGTACTACTCCATACCGTATATACAAGATGTCTATCACCTGACACCTCTCCATCACTCCCTGCTTGTTCGACAGAGCCGTATCACTAGAGGTACCAGATTATTGTTGTTGTTTTGTGGTGCGTCCTCTTAATCTAACCCTTATTTTTTAGGACTCATTGGCCATAGGGTTAACAAATTATCACTAGTAGAAAACGGGCCTTTCGTCCGGGCCATTAGTACCGTCTGGGGCTAGGGCCGGGACACTGAGAAATGACATATGATGTGCGCTACTGAATAGGAGGAAACGCCAGCGTAGTATAAATTATGAAATTTACAAGAACCAACTTGTATATGCTCGATCACACCAATGAATATTTTATAGATAGAATTAATTTAGTTCTTGTGGTGACCCAGCATACCACTGCATGATGTAGTATACTATAGTCGTTGATATAACACCAATGAAACACCGTTCATTAGTATTACACCCCTCAGAGTGATACAACAGAAACACAGCAGGTCCAAGACATGACTATAGGTTACAACTCATCTCTTTACACAAGATCCAGAGAACACTCTAGGTTAAAGAGAGAGAAAGAAACTTCTTATAAAGAAGAATCATAAACAACTCAAAAACTATCATACTATTAATACTAGTATTTTAACTAATGGTCTGGCATTGCTGCTATTGCAATACGCTACAGAAATAGGTTCTATGGCTCGAGATTATATTCCTATCCAATTAGTAACTTCGTCTTCACTTGAGTTGATGTATATGTTGACTTTCTTGACTTCATTGCAGAGCTTTAGCTTCTGATGATGATTTCTGGAGCATAACTTGATGTAGACGTTGTCTTAAAGGCTTCAGAATCTAGCAAGGGTTAAGAAGGTACGTTGAGTACGAGCGTACTCAGCAAGTTCACTAGAAAGGAGTGTTTGATGCACTATATCTACAGCCACAGACCATAGGTCGTAGGCAATGCAAGTTTTTGTAAACATTTCTTCAAAGGTTGCTTTTATTATGAAAAGCTATGTTCGTCAGCCTTCACAGTTTTACCAAACTTTCATGGAGTTCCTTTCCCGTCGCGTTCGTAGCTCCTTACCGCAATAGGGAGTAACAAGTTACAGTTCTTACACTCTGCAGAGGTGCGTCACTTTACTCATGAGAGATCTTAGCTTTTTTGCACATCTGAGTTGCATTCTCGTCCACACTTCCTTGGTGTGGGGCCCATACTAAGATCCAAGCCAATCACTGCCCTCTCTGCGGCCCCATATGTCTACACGATCCTTCGGGGCTGGCTCACCTCCGTTAAGCCCCCTTTCGGGCAAGCTAAAACCTTGATGAGTTCCCGAAGACTATATGAGCTGGTGATGCCCAAGTAAGTACCTTATAGGTCCGGCTAAACCCCCGGCAGCCACTCATAGATAATCTAGACACCAAAAACGTGGGGCCTAAGGGTGCCCACCCATATGTTGGATCCGCACAAGGAATCACAACATCACGTTAAGGTAGTCTTGCCTCCATACGAAAGGAAAAGGATACATCTGACTTCTCCGTCCCATTCCAAAACTCATGGATAACGCATAATATACGGCGCAAGAATCACTGGCGACATTGGTTGTGAAGTCCTATATAATATGTTCCTTTACCACCGAAACTTTCATAGTAGGTTATTACCTCATGGTAAATAACCTATAATCATATTATTATGAAAATAGTGTTTTTTGACCTTTTGGAAATGCAGGTGATGACAACACTTGATTTGCAAAATACTTTACAGAAAATAATCAAAGGACACGAGTAAGTGTGAACTTGCCTTTTGTGATTGCAAGATTATGCACTCACGGTCTTCGGGCCAATATAAGATCCAATGTATGGAATCAGCATAATTGGTCCGGTATGGACTAATGTTTAAAGAAGCAAGATGCTATTATGCATAAGTAATGTAATGCAATTTCGTAAACTCGAATCCGGGGATAACGTTGATCTAGGGTTTGGAAACTAGAAATAGTTTCTTTAGACTGTGTTGTTCCTTTAGATAAATTTTATACTTGTGCTTCTTATTAAGTCTTGTGATTGTGTGTGAACAACACGTAATTATACAACAATAAGATACACACATATGGAATGCTACTCAAGGTTGCTTACACTATAATTATTTATCTTCAAATTTTACTTTACAAGTAATGTTACTTATAAAGAACTTAAATGTTATCGATCCTAAGTATACAAGTAAAGTATAAAGTAAGGTGATTACGATTAATTGTCATCTATTGACTTAACTGGGAAAACAAATAACTTTTGAAGAAAAGATTTCTTTATTAAGGTTTAAACAATCTTGATAGTTTTTAGAATAGGATTAATAGAATGTGATTGATGTTGTTTATGCTTGCTTGAATATTCTGGACTTGAGATGCTTTACGACTTAATTATAATAGACCAAAGTTAACTATAAAACACATAATAAGTTTTTACCATAATATTTAATGTCTTGTAGACTAAAGTTAACTTTAAAGACATAGATGGACTTTAAGGTACAAAACTTATGGTAATTGCACTTTGTTCACTTCATAATATTTCCTTAAGGTTTCTTAAGAATGGCATTACTTCCATTTGAGTAGTGGTTTCTTAATTTTATAATGGAATAAAAACTTTTACCTTTTTATAAATGAGTGGTTATAGTTTGTAAACAAGGAAATAATATTACTTAACTACTTATGGATTCACTATAGTGTTTTGATATGTTTATAAATTTGTGATTGAAACAATGGTAAAAGATTTTATTAAGTTAAAATAATAATATTAAGAATTTAATATTTGATAACTCCATTTGGAAAATAATATACACTTATTGTTGAATGATAATTCAAATAAAATTGTATTAAAATGTGTTGAACAATTTTGATTTCACATTATCAATATTTAAGACTAGTACTATTTATTAGACTTTAATTAGCTAATTCTAGAAATATTAGCAATTTTTATTTACCCTTATATGAATTATTAATTAAGGAGATAGGTTTAAATTCAAGTTGTTAAAGTGTTTTAAATTTTTATTTGCTTAAAAAGTGGAATATTATATTTTTAACATGTAGGTATTATTTTTTGTGATCATTTTGGTGTATTACATTTATTTTTGTGATTTATAAATAATAAGATATGATTTTTATAAGATTTCTTACTATATAAATACTTAATAAATAATAAATATTTAATTAAGTGAAATAATAATGCATGATTATAGTTTTAAATTATTGTTCTTATTTTTTTAAGATTTTGGTATTTTATTTATTTTTTTAAGTATTATTTTTATGTTTATAAAGTTCCATAAAGGATTAAATGTATTTGAATATTTACTTCAAATTTTATTTATAAAAGAGTTAAGATAGTATTTTTTATAAAATAGTATATTTATTTTTATACATAAAAATGATTTTTAGTCATTTTTAGGATTTTTTCCTTATTTTATGGAATTTCACTTGGTATTTAATGGTCCTAATATTTATTTGTATTTTTTTAACTTAAATAAGTAATGTTATATTTTTCCTAGATATATATTGTTTTTATGATCCTTTTGACATATTATATGTATTTTTGGGATTTTTATTTATTGTTCTACAATTAATATTATATTGAGGCTATCTTGGTAATTATTATTTTTATTTTATTTTAAGGTGGGCCTGGCACCCAACAAATGGGCTAAGTTAGACTTGCTGGGGTACTGGATCGGTCAAACCGACCCAGCCCGTAGCTCGCCCTATCACCCTGAAGTTCCTCTTCTTCTCTGCTCCTCTCGTTCTCACGCTGGCGATCAATGTTGCGCCGCCAGATTCCGGCGAGCTTGGCCACCCCTGAAGCTTCACCAGCCTACCCAATTCGATTCGTGTCTCACGCCCCTACGTGATCACCACCAGCCTCAAACCCTAATTCCCCTTTTGCCATTACTCTGGCGGGACGACGAGGTTCTCTGCAACCCCGGTGATATGGCGTGGGCGTTCGGATGCTGGGGCCTTGCTGGTGCTATGGGATGAGGCAGTGCAGCGCCATGGCTATCCTCGTGTGGCTGTGCCACCATGCTAAGCTTCGTCTCTCTACTGTCGCCACAACTGCTACTTCGTCGGCGAGCTTAGACTCGTCCCAGGTAGGCACTCCTTCTCCCCTTTCTACATCTTTTACTCTTACCCTCTTCTAGTGAAAATTCTAGAACCCTGGTAATATCTTCTATAGCTTTATGTGGTTGACATGCCCCTTCTTATTTGATCTGTAAGATCCTTTAAAGTGTGTCAATGATGATTCCCTGATGTCAAATGATTGTGGGAAGAGCTGGTTTACTGTGGTGAGGATTAATGTCTATGTGTTGTGATGAGTTTCAGTTAGAGAAATGTTTTCTCAATTGTTTGGCATTTGATGACCTATAGGTGTTTACTTGAATCTGGTTGATACCAGATTCCACCTTGAACCATTATTCACTGTTAATTATGTTTTTTAGTATATGTTGAAACTGAAGTTTAGCTATCCATGTTGACAACTAGAGGTGAATATGATTTCTTGAAGAAAGCATTCAGGAAGATGATTTAATTATGTGAATGTGCTTGTTGCTGGCACTCAATGATTTCTGTTTTGATAGATGTTTACTGTTGTGATGCCTCTAGTGAGAGTGTACACAATAGTGAACTCTTGACAGCATGATATGTTGTTTTGATCCAGTGATTTGTTGAGGTATCTTAGCTCTAGCTTGATGCCCATTTAACATGTTGGGATATAGTTTCTTTGGGATTAAAACCTCCCAGATTGGAACCCAATGGTTGTGAAACATTTATGTGTTGTCAATATGATAAAGAATAACCTTTGAGCTGATTCCTAGTATAATCTAGGAAGATGATATGAATTCATTAATAAGTGATAATGTGATTTATGTAAAATGGAATTGAGTTGGTACTTAGGACATTCTGAATCTGCTAGGTACAGAGGTGCTACCCTCTGGGAATGTGCCCTGTAGCCTAGCAGCTGTGGTACATGCTTGTCTAGTAAAATCTAGGTAATAAGCTAATGATGCTGGTCTGAAGCTAAATGATTCAGGGTTGATTTTTGTGGAGGAAATTCTTGACCCAGCCAACGATGCAAAGGCTGAGGCACAAGATTTAAATAAGAACAGATTTTTTGTTCTTGTTTTCTGGACCTGGCCTACGATGCAAAGGCTGAGGCCTATTTTGGATTAGGACAGATATTCCTGTTGGCTTTAAACCTCTATGATGTACCTTGCATGACACTTCCATGCAAGTCTGAGAGCATCTTCCCCTCCAATCCTCCTAGATATATGTCTAGTTGAAGGTTAGATGGAACTTGTTAATGTATATTATTTCCCTTGTGTCCCAGGTATGTATGCAAGATATAAGAGCAGATGTTGCATGATCAAGCGGTTTCTTCTGATAATTCTTACCTGCTGTTGGTGAGTAGACAAATAGGCTTGTAATGGGGCTGCTGATGATCTTGTGGTAGTTTTGGTGTTGCTTCAGATCACCTGCTGTAACTTGTTCTTGTAACCTTCATCTCCTAGCTCCTTTTGGTTGCTTGCTTGATCTAATCCTCCTTGTCCTAACTATTGGATGGCTTCTTGTAGCAACCATAGTGCAAGTGATGTGGTGGTGATCTGGTGGTTCTTGTGGTGTGATGAGAGCTGTCTGTTCTTGGGGTGTGATAAACAGAAAAGGAGTAAGAAGATGGTTGTGGTGCTAACTAGTGGTACTAGTGAGTGCTACGGTTGTGCTCTCCCTTTTGTGCTCCATGTGAGGCTTCTTGTGTCGACAGCACATTACTTGCATTTTGTGACAGTGCTGCTGTCAAGTGGGACACCTAGGGTTCAAGTTTCAATAGAGGGATATTTATTGGGATGGATAATCTCAGCTGGTTTTCTATTATCTCAAGTTTGGCTTTATTTATGTGTTGCCAAATGGTTATTTATAGGTGAAACTTGCCCCTGGCTTATGATGCTAAGACTGAAGCCATTTTTTATGATAAGATCAGATACACACATTGGTGAAACTTGCCCCTTCAATTAAAAGCTCAATGATGTGTCCAAACAGTGCATTTCACTGTCAGACTGAGAGCAAAAGTTTAACCACTAATCCATTTCTTATTTTTTTATTTTTGTTATTCTTTTTATTTTTTTATTTCTTTAATTGCAGGTGTAAGATCAGAAATATAAAGGAAAGATTTAGAAGATGGGTAAAGTGAAGATTAATTTAGTTTTAGATTTTTTGTAATTTACTTTCTCATTTATAAAGGACATTGTATATATATTTTCTTGTAATAAATATCATTTCACTTATGAAATTCCTTTTTCAATTTATTTGTCTCCTATAATTTTCTTTCATTCTTTTATTGTAAAAGAACAACAATACTATATATATATATTTATATAAGGATTATTATTGTAATAATTTCATTTTACTCAAAGTGTAAAGATATCGTAATATTGAGTAATGTTATTTTTGTATGAAGGTATTCTTTTTGTTAAGGTAAAGTTTTATTCTTTAGTCATATTAGTATTCAATAAATGTTGTAAAATATTCTTATGGTAATAATTATAAGTAGTATTTGTTTCTTATTCCTGTAAAATTATGTAAATGATGATAACAGAGTAAACGTCTTCTTTCTTATTGTAACTTAGAACTAGTAGGTATTTATATTTTATTTATAAATAAGAATTCCATTATTTCTATATTCTTGGAATTAATTTATTATTCCATTTACCTATTCTTTTATAATTCAAATATATCTTTAGAATATTCAAATTCGAATTTGCTTTCCCCTCAAACACAGAAGTAAAGTAGAAGTCATGTCAAAATCCATCGCACCTGTCTTGGTGTTTGCACCAGAACAAGAGAGATCTCGATCCCTCTACAACTTCTTTAGTTTTGCGCAAAAATTTTCCGGATTTTCTTATGCATGAATGCAATGTACAAACATGTGTCCTATATATTTCGAGTTGCTAATCCTAAGGTGTTACAGACTCTCCCCCTTAAAACAAACTTCGTCCCCGAAGTTTGTAAACTCTCACGTTTTGGAATGAGGAATTGTCCTGTATTGGTTATGGAATTTCTCAACTTCATGGTAACCTCAAATGGAAATAATTGGAGTATCCCATATTCAGATCTTTTTCCTAGAATTCTTACTATACTTGGCACTCTTCAAGTTGTTGTCTCCAATACTCCTAAGTTCCCTTTACTTGAGTACCCTTTACTATCATCCCATAGGAATATTTCTTTATTATAAGATCATTCAATTGAGGTCTTTTCTTTAGTTCCTTATCCTAATTAGGTATCCTAATCCAACTCCTTTACTTGATTATCGAACTTCCTTGTTATACGATGTAAGGTCTAGGAAGTCTCACTAACACGGGTTTTAATTTTCTAGTAACCAATAGTTGTGGTTAAAAGACTAATCTTTGATTAATCATTTGTAACATCCCAAAAATACTAAACTTGAATCATCAAACTCTAATCATCAAATTTAGGGTTAACAAAAACTTTTCTAAATAAAAATATGAAAGCATGCATGTGTGTATGCATTCCAATTTTGAATTCTTTTGAACCACCTTGTTTGTGTGTTTCTTTGCTTGTAAAATGTTGCTTAGGTGAAATAAACATCATCTAAACATTTACCAAACTTTTACCAAAGACAAATAAATCAAAACAAAGCTAAATGAGTGAATGGTCATTTTGACCAATTTAACTCCCATGCCTACTTTGGCTGTCTCAAACTTTCAGAACCTAATAGAAACTTTTTTGGATCTTTGCACCCCTTGATTGTACTCATAACAAAGTATCAAGGCCCACTTTGTGATCATCCAAAAACATTTAAATGCCTAATTTAAATGACAGTTCAAAATTGAATCTTTATCATATGTGAAGATCCCACTTTTTCAAAAACCACTCAAACAAGATCAACTTTCAAAACCCAAGCATCTGCAGACTCACCAGCACCAACCTAGCACACCCACCAAAAATCTTTTCAAAATTCAAAACTTGAATTCTTGCGGCCATTTCATCAAACACCTTGCAGATTCAAATCTTCTAAAGTCCAAACACTATTATGAGCAGTGATTGAAGCCTAACTTGTTCCCTCTCTGGTTGCAACTAGGCTTTAGTAGATCATCTAGCTCAATTGCACACCCTTAGCATCACTGTAAGCTTGGCAATGCCATCAATGGTGAGCATGCCGAGTGCACACTTGTCACCCCCATGTCGACAGCAATCTAGGAGGAGAAACAAGCCTAGCCAGCATGTCTGGGAGGCAGCCCACCGTCCACCGCCACTCCCTGTCCACCGCTCAAACGTTGCCAGCCACTGGACCACACGCACGAACCATGCCAACCTCGCCAGCAACCATGCCGAGAGCACGCCCCGTGCGCCACGCTCGACCGACGCCCACAGACCACGCGCCGCCCTCGCCGCGTGCATACGTGATCACCACCGTCCCAGCAACCCCGCAGACACGCTCGTTCGCCGCCGCGCGGACCACGCGCGCTGTGCGCCATTAAATTCTCCGTCGGGCACGCGTAGAGCACTGTCGCGTTCCGACAAAACCACACCGCCCCACGTCTCGCCACCGTGTCGTTGAGCATCGCCAGGGAGCACCGCACCGCCCCTACCGTCGCCCACGCCGATAGCCGTCTGTACCGTCGACCACGACGAGCTCACCTTGCGCCCCGTCGGTCCCCTTGCTCCACTATAAATAGAGGCCACCCTCAGACGAATTGAGAACACCATCTCACTTCCCTCTCCTCACTGATCGTGCCACCCCGTTCCCGGAGCAAGGCGAGCAGCACTTCACCAGAATTTCACCGGAGCCCGCCGCTACTGGAGAAGAAGGGAGCTAGCGATTGGAGCCGCCCCAGGAGAAGTTGTCGGTACCAGGAGGTTCGCCGTCGTCGACTTCATCGTTCTCCCGCCTCGCCGACCCTCTCCTGAGCCCCGGTGAGCCCCCAATGACCCTCACCTGCCGTGCTAGGTTTCTGGCTCGCCGGCGTTGCCCAACGTCGACGATGACCCTCAGCCGTTGGATTAGAACCAGATCGAACGCACCACATCGCCCCATACCGCTTCGCAACCCCTCGTCTCACTGACGCGTGGGGACAGCCACTTAACCAGCCCGCGAAAGCGATGTGCTTAGCAGGCGGCCCAGTATCGCTTCCCGCGCAGCCCAGCTATTTGAATTTAATCTTTTCCATTTTATTTCAAACACACTTGTGTACCCAGTTTCAAAAATCAACCCAAGTCGATTCAGTGCACCAAATCGAATGAAACTAATTTTTTTAGAAAGGTCTGGAAGTGCTGAATCCAAGCCCGTTGGATTCAAGTCATTTGGATCTATAGATCATCCATGGTAAAAATAACAAGGCAGAAGCTTTTCTGCATTCAAACATTTTTCAAATTTAAACCATAATAGCTTTTGAGTTGATTCCAACTCTCAAAAATCACATTTAACCATACCTTTCATAATATATAAAAATATATAGGATTACTTACAGAAATAATGTTCAAGTAATAAAAGAATGCCCCATAGGCATTTCTAGTCACTTTATTTAATTAAAATAAAAGGGTAAAACCTTATTAAATTGTGACACCACTTTAAATCATATTCCCATGGACTAAAATATGTGGTGATGACATGTGTCAACATGATCCCATGTTTGGTTTGGAGAATATTAAATCTTAAGTAGTTTCTCAATGAGTAGAAATTACTTTTCTAAAAATAAAAGGAATTAAACCAAGACTTAATCTTGTAATGTTAGAGATGATGTTAGATCATCTATAGGACCCTTTTTGTGTGATGATTGCAAGTAGTTAAGTATTGTTTGGTGATTGTGTACATCGTATTTATTTATAGACGCTAGTACCAACCAAGGATACGAGGAGGAAGGAGGATTCTACGAAGAATAAGCCGAGGAGAACTTCAACCACTGCTCTGCACAAGGCAAGCCTTACTAATCAAGTTGACCTATGCAAGCTTATACTTGCAATTGTGCAAGTAAATACTTGCTTGTTACCATGCCAACTATATGCCTTAAACATATGTGATCATACCCACTTGATAACCTAATCCTAGTTTTATTTGCAAGCTTTCTATTTTATTTCCTTATCAAAGCTACTTCCTTAGAGAGTACTCAAGTGACTTGTAGATTTTAGAAAGATAATTGAAGGTTGCATAAAGAGCATAAAATTTGGCCTAAGCTAGATAATCTTGATGTCATCCTAAGGCATAAGATTAAACTTAGTTAAACTCCACTAGCTTACCACCCCTCATTAGTGCTTACCCCCACTGGTAGATGCTAGTGCTAAGCATAAAACTTGATCAACTTTAGATGGGAATACTTAGTGGAAAAATGGTTATGAAAACCTTGGAATGATGGATCATTCTATTGAAATGTTTTGGACATGTGTTTCCGAACACCTGATGATTTTTGTGATGAAATTGATGAGGCATGAGCCTTAGCCCTTTATAAAACTGATGGTTGTCTGGATGCGATACCATTCCAATTTTATCGTACAACCACAATACCCGAAGATTGGGTAGGGCTTGACTGGAAACTTATATACCTTAGTATTAGTTCCCTCACGGCCAAGGTCTGAGATAGGCTACCTTGTGAAGATTGTCCACCTTTGCAGTACCCAAGATGACAGTTGGTCATGGTTGGGAGGCCAAACTCACAGGAGAGGTGCTTATACTAGGGCGTGTAATTGAAAGGTTAGTATTGATTATCCGCATACTGAGTATGGTGAATTCAGGATTTGTTCCTGACGGATGTATCGAATGTTGTGGTGAAAGTGTACAATCTCTATAGAGTGTCAAACTATTCGAATAGCCGCGTCCGCGGTTATGGACAGTTGGAGTGGGCCATACTGTTCCCCCGTCAGATGTTTTCAAAAGACTTGTGAAATGAATTGAGACTTTGACTTGACCATAACAGGGTTGTGATATGAGATACAAGTTCCCACTTAGGTGTTATAAAATTTCAACTAGCATTCGTTGCTTCTAAACTTAGTACATATAAATCCGGCTTTTGCAAAATAACCCTAGAGCCTAGTGTCCTATTACCAAAAACCCCTTTCACTTGTTAGTATTAGTTTGTGAGTACTTAAAGAGTACTCATGGCTTTGTCCCTGGCTATTCCCGTGGCCAGACTATGAAGAGGAGTACCTGGAGGATGGACCCCATGAAGGTTACGACAACTAGGATCATCTCCCATCGTCAGCATTGCCTGTGACCCCGAAGATGGAGCTTCGCCTACGCTACCGTTATTATTACGTATTCCGCTGCTTGAAGTTGTATTAAGAACTGGATCATGAGATCCCTATTTGTGTAAGACCTTATGTATGGTTTGTAATGGATGATGTACTGTGGTATCCAAATCTGTTATGTTTCGCAAAAATGGTAATCCTGGGATTGTGATGTATGGCGTAACAGGCATCTGGGATTAAAAATCTGGGTGTTGACAAGTTGGTATCAGAGCCATCCTGACCATAGGAGACACTAGTTAGACTGGACATTTGAATCAAAAACTTAGTTTCAAAACCAAATAAAACAAATATTTACAAAAACTTATTCTCATTCTTATCCCTTTGATTCTTTCATGAAAATTCATGTTCCTCAAAAACTCTTGCAAAAAATACATAAAATTTTGACAAACTTGATCACTCTGCTAACTTACTCATCCTATATTCTTATAGATGGACGTAAAGTACAGCAAGTTTTTTCAGTTGGGGAATGGAGGAGACCTTATCTTTGAGAGGGATTTGGACCAGCTTTCGGAACTTCTGGAGCGTCTGCACCCCGAGTTCTTCGGATCTCAGCTCAGTGATCAAGGAGGAGAAGATCTGCAGTGGATAATTGTTGCAAGTCTCCGAGGAAAGGTTAAACCTCCCACTGTGGAAGGAATTCAGTTTACCTTGAGAGAGAACAACTGGCTCGATGGACTTGTCAGGGCCATGCAGGAAGCTCTTTCCCGTCTATGTGGGCAGAGTATCAATCAGATCAAGGGTACCCGCTTTGAGTTTTTCCCAAGGTGTGATGCAAATGGACAACCACTGGAAGCCCCATATCACCCTGAACTGAAGACCTAAGTGGACCACCTTAGCTTCATGATGTACGATCATCAGAAGGAGCTGGATAACTGCCGTCACTACTCCAACCACAAGTCTGCCATCATCAAGACGAAGGACCAAACCATCGCCATGCTAGGAAAGGATCGCAAGTCTCGCCGCCGTCAGCTCGACAAGAAGGAGCGCATTATTGCCCGTCTTTGCCACCGTATCTCATCTTTGGAGGAGACCATCCACGAGAGAGACATGCAGTTAGAGGAAAGGGAGAATGCCGGAGAGGATCTTCATGGAGACCCCTACTCCTACCTCAACGATGATGATGATTTTCTGGAGGATCAGGCTATGGACTTCTTCACTGATGAAGATGATTTCGCCTTCATCGATGATGATGAGGATGACGAAGCCACAGATTCCGAGGAGTAGTAGCACTTGAGCACTAGCGTAGTGAGTAGTATTAGGTCCCACTGTATCGTAGTTTTCAGAATGGTTCTTAAAACCATCCGTTTTTCTTTGTTGTGGTGTGTGTTGTATCGTGTGCTATGAATGAATGAATGAATGAAAAAGCAAGTTGCTAGAAAAATCTGAGTCAAACTTTAAAAAAATTCAAAGACCCAAAACCTTAGAAATTTCCCTCTTTTCTCACGATCTATATCAATCTTCAGATGCCACGTGGAGGAAGTGGTTCATCCCCAGACCCGATGTTGCAGATTCTGCAAATGTTGACTTCTGACCGCGAAGCTGAAAGAGCGGAACGTCAAGCCAACCTAGCCACACTGCAACAAATAGCCCAGCTTGCCCACAACAACCAAGGCCACGGAAATCAGGACAACCATGGATCTAAGCTCAAGAATTTCCAGAACACCAACCCACCTGTTTTCACTAAGTCGGAAGAGCCCCTAGACGCCAATGATTGGCTTCAAACCATGGAAAAATAACCTAGAAGTCGCCGGAGTGGAAGCCAACGAGAAAGTTCTGTTCGCCACCCACTATCTAGCCGGAGATGCAAGAGCATGGTGGAACAGTGTTCGCGCAATGACCGGAGGCCAGATGATGACCTGGGAGGAATTCAAGGTCAAGTTTAACAGAACCCATATGCCACCAGGTTTGATCAAGAGAATGAGAGACGAGTTCAGAGAACTGAAGCAAGGAAGGATGACCGTAGTAGAATACCGTGACAAATTTTTGTCATTAGCTAGGTATGCCCCGGATGAGATTGACACCGAAGCCAAGAAGAAAGAAAGATTCCTGAATGGTCTACATGATGAAATGCAGACGATATTAGTCAATATCCCCTTTGCTGATATTGAAGCCCTCGTCGAATCCGCTATCCATATGGAAGGAAAGATCAATCAAGCCAATGAGAACCACAAGCGTCGCATGATTCATCAGCCAGGAACCCATCAGACCCCAAAGTATCGCCCTAACCCATCTCCCGGATTTGCCCCAAGAACCAACAGACCCCCAATGAACCGTCCGACCTATCCCAACCGTGGAAACCCTAGGCCCGGAGGAAATCACAACAACCCCGGCAACTCTAGCAATTTCAACCGTGCCCCACCCAAGTTCAACAATGATGCTACCGCCAACACCAACACTACCCCGAGAACTGGAAGCAATGTTGTGCCTGTAGCAGCAAAGGACAAGTCACAAGTGACTTGTTATGACTGTGGAAATAAAGGCCACTATTCCAACGAGTGCCCCAACAAGAAGAATGCGGCAGCACCCAATGCCAATGCCCCAGCTCAGCAACAGCTTCGTGTTCAGCCAGGACGGAGATTTGCCCCAGGGAACTCGCTCAACCAAAATGGCCGTCTTTTTCTCATGCATGCTGAAGAAGCTCAGGAAGCGCCAAACGTCGTGCTAGGTATGTTTTCTATTAATTTAGTACTTGCAAGAGTGTTGTTTGATTCTGGTGCATCGCATTCATTTGTCACCGAAGAATTTGCATGCACTAGTAAAATTGAACCAACCAAACTGAAGCATGTCATGATCGTTCAAATTCCCGGATCAACCACCAAGGCTAGGCAAATTTGCAAAGCCGTCCCTATCCGAATCCATGGCATAGATTTTTATGCAAATCTGATAGTACTCGGAACTAAAGGTTTGGAAGTAGTAATAGGAATGGATTGGATGTCCAAACATAAAGGATTGATTGACTGTGCCAAGAAAGCCATAACCATGACCAGTACAGCCGGAATATCAGTCGAGCATATATCTGAAACCTTACCTTGCCAATTCAAATGCAACAAGAGTATAGCCCAACCTACCATTGACCAAGTCCGGATAGTCTGTGAATACCCCGATGTATTTCCAGATGTTTTTCCCAGTATGCCCCTAGATCGGGATATCGAGTTTATCATCGAACTAATCCCCGGAACCGGACCCATAGCCCAGAGACCCTATAGTATGAACCCGTATGAGCTAGCAGAACTGAAGAAGCAACTGGATGCCATGCTGGAAATTGGATTGATTTAACCAAGTGCGTCACCATGGAGGTCACCTGTCTTGTTTGTGGACAAGAAGGATGGAGGTAACCGTTTGTGTACGGATTATCGGAAGTTGAATGATGTCACCATCAAGAACAAATACCCCTTGCCCAAGATAGAAGATTTGTTTGATCAGTTGACCGGTGCCAAAGTGTTTTCTAAGATTGATCTTAGGACTGGCTATCATCAACTCAAGATTCATGCAGAAGATATTCCCAAGACTGCCTTCACCACTAGATATGGATTGTACGAGTATACGGTCATGTCTTTTGGATTAACCAATGCCCCCGCTTATTTCATGAATCTCATGAATAAGATTTTTATGGACTTCCTGGATAAGTTTGTCGTTGTTTTCATCGATGACATTCTGATTTATTCCAAATCAGAAGAAGAACATGAGCTACACCTAAGGACCATTCTTGGAACCCTTAGAGAGCATCAGCTGTATGCAAAGTTTAGCAAATGTGAATTCTGGTTACAGGAGGTAGGATTCCTCGGTCACATTGTATCAGCCGGAGGAATTGCCGTTGACCCTGCCAAAGTGAAAGATGTAGAGGATTGGCAAGCCCCAACCACTCAAACCCTAGTTCGTGCATTTCTTGGATTGGCGGGATATTACCGCAAATTCATAGAAGGATTCTCGAGTATCGCCAAACCCACGACCCAATTGCTGAAGAAGGACAAGAAGTTTGAATGGACCGACAAATGTGAAGCGAGTTTTCAAGAACTCAAGAGGAGATTGATCTCAGCCCCAATCTTGATCATGCCGGATATCACGAAGCCCTTCGATGTGTATTGTGACGCATCCAAGATCGGTCTCGGATGTGTGATAATGCAAGAAGGCAAAGTTATATCTTATCTATCTCGACAGCTGAAGCAACATGAGCAAAATTACCCAACCCATGACCTCGAACTCGCAGCCGTAGTTCTAGCCTTAAAGACATGGAGGCATTACCTGATGGGAAACTGTTGTGAGATCTATACGGATCACAGGAGTCTAAAGTATATATTCACTCAGAAGGAGCTGAATATGAGACAGAGAAGGTGGATTGAACTAATCAAGGATTACGACCTGGACATTCACTATCACCCTGGTAAAGCCAATGTGGTAGCCGATGCCCTTAGCAGATTGCCGTGCCGCTTGAACTCCATGATCTTGAAGGAGCAACCAAGCTTGCACAAAGAGATGGAAGATTTTCGAATGGAATTAGTAAGTGAAGGATTTTTTGGCAAGAATAGAACTCCAGCCCACTTTGATCAGTCAGATTAAAGAGGCGCAGAAGGGGAATGCTAGTATCGACGGAATCAAGCGTCGTATCGGTACAGGCAAAGTACCTGGATTCACTGAAGACGAAGAAGGAGTTCTATGGTACAAAGGATGCCTTTGTGTACCAGCAGATTCTGAGTTGAAAGAAGTTATTCTGAAGGAGGCTCATGTTACTCTTTATTCTATCCATCCCGGAGGAACTAAGATGTATCAGGATTTGAAAGAGCAATTTTGGTGGCATAAGATGAAGAGAGAAATCGGAAGTTATATCGCCAAGTGTGATATTTGTCAGCGAGTCAAGGCATGCCATCAAAGACCCGCTGGATTGTTGCAACCCTTGCAGATTCCGGAATGGAAATGGGATTCCGTTGGAATGGTCTTTATCACCGGATTGCCTACTTCTAGTAGGGGAAATGACTCTATCTGGGTCATAGTGGACAGATTGTTCAAAGTCGCTCATTTCTTGCCCGTCAAGACCACATATCAGAGTTCGAAGCTAGTGGAGTTGTACATCGCTAGAATAGTTAGTTTGCATGGAGTCCCCAAGAACATCGTATCGGATCGAGGAACTCAGTTTACCTCGAGATTCTAGAAGAAAGTCTAAGAAGGTTTAGGAACCCGCCTAGATTTCAGCACCGCGTATCACCCTCAGACCAATGGACAAACGGAGCGAGTAAATGAAATACTAGAAGATATGCTAAGAGCATGTGTGTTAGAATATGGATCCAAGTGGGAAGACTGTCTGCCGTTTGCAGAATTCTCATACAATAACAGTTATCAAGACAGTTTGCAAATGGCCCCATTTGAATTCATGTACGGAAGGAAGTGTCACACCCCTTTGAACTGGTCGGAAGTAGGAGAGAGTTAGATTTTCGGACCCGGCATCCTACGAGAAGCAGAAGAGAAGGTTCACAAGATTCGTGAGCACCTCAAGACCGCCCAGTCCCGACAGAAGAGTTACGCCGACTAGAGACGTCGAGACCTCGCCTTCAACATAGGAGATTTTGTTTATCTGAAGGTGTCGCCATTGAAGGCAATGCAGCGTTTCCAACTCAAGGGAAAGTTAGCCCCCAGATATATCAGACCCTTCAAGATCTTGAACCGTCGAGGAGAAGTGTCGTATCAATTGGAACTACCTAAAGAGATGTCAGCTGTGCACAATGTGTTCCATATCTCATTACTTCGCAAGTGTCTCGAAGTCCCCGAGAAGACCGAAGTGTTCAAGAATATCGATCACCGGACCATAGAGATCAACGATGACCTGACCTATCCCGAAGTACCCATCCGTATTTTGGAAGAAGCTTTCAGAACTACCCAAACCCGAAGCATCAAGTTTCTCAAGATTCAGTGGAGCAACCACACAGAAGAGGAAGCTACATGGGAGCGTGAAGATCACATCAGGACAGAGTTTCCCGATCTCTTCAAATCCTAGGTAATCTTTTTCGTCCTTTTTAAAATCTTGGGACAAGATATTGTTTAAGGGGGGAAGGTTTGTAACATCCCAAAAATACTAAACTTGAATCATCAAACTCTAATCATCAAATTTAGGGTTAACAAAAACTTTTCTAAATAAAAATATGAAAGCATGCATGTGTGTATGCATTCCAATTTTGAATTATTTTGAACCACCTTGTTTGTGTGTTTCTTTGCTTGTAAAATGATTCTTATGTGAAATAAACATCATCTAAACATTTCCCAAAGACAAAGAAATCAAAACAAAGCTAAATGAGTGAATGGTCATTTTGACCAATTTAACTCCCATGCCTACTTTGGTTGTCTCAAACATTCAGAACCTAACAGAAACTTTTCTGGATCTTTGCACACCTTGATTGTACTCATAACAAAGTATCAAGGCCCACTTTGTGATCATCCAAAAACATTTAAATGCCTAGTTTAAATGACAGTTCAAAATTGAATCTTTATCATATGGGAAGATCCCACTTTTTTCAAAAACCACTCAAACAAGCTCAACTTTCAAAACCCAAGCATCTGCAGACTCACCAGCACCAACCTAGCACACCCACCAAAAATCTTTTCAAAATTCAAAACTTGAATTCTTGCGGCCATTTCATCAAACACCTTGCAACAAATCTTCTAAAATCCAAACACTATTGTGAGCAGTAATTGAAGCCTAACTTGTTCCCTCTCTGGTTGCAACTAGGCTTTAGTAGATCATCTAGCTCAATTGCACACCCTTAGCATCACTTTAAGCTTGGCAATACCATCAATGGTGAGCATGCCGAGTGCACACTTGTCACCCCCATGTCGACAACAAACTAGGAGGAGAAACAAGCCTAGCCAGCATGTCTGGGAGGCAGGCCACCGTCCACCGCCACTCCCTGTCCACCGCTCGAACGTTGCCAGCCAGTGGACCACACGCACGAACCATGCCAACCTCGCCAGCAACCATGCCGAGAGCATGCCCTGTGCGCCACGCTCGACCAACGCCCACAGACCGCGCGCCGCCCTCGCCACGTGCATACGTGATCACCACCGTCCCAGCAACCCCGCAGACACGCTCGTTCGCCGCCGCGCGGACCACGCGCGCTGTGCGCCATTGAATTCTCCGCCGTGCACGCGCAGAGCACCGTCGCGTTCCGACCAAACCACACCGCCCCACGTATTGCCACCGTGTTGTTGAGCATCGCCAGGGAGCACCGCACCGCCCCCTACCGTCGCCCACGCCGATAGCCGTCTGTACCGTCGACTACGACGAGCTCACCTTGCACCCCGTCGGTCCCCTCTCTCCACTATAAATAGAGGCCACCCTCAGCCGAATTGAGCACAGCATCTCACTCCCCTCTCCTCACTGACCGTGCCACCCCGTTCCCAGAGCAAGGCGAGCAACACTTCGCCGGAATTTGACCGGAGCCCGCCGCTACTAGAGAAGAAGGGAGCCAGCGATTGGAGCCGCCCCAGGAGAAGTTGTCGGTACCAGGAGGTTCGCGGTCGTCGAATTCATCGTTCGCCCGCCTCGCCGACCCTCGCTTGAGCCCCGGTGAGTCCCCAACGGCCCACACCCGCCGCGCTAGGTTTCTGTCTCGCCGGCATTGCCCAACGTCGACGATGACCCTCAGCCATTGGATTGTTGGAGATATGCCCTAGAGGGAATAATAAATATAGTTATTATTATATCTTTGTGTTTATGGTAAATTTTTACATTCATGCTATAATAGTATTAAAAAGGAAACATTAATACTTGTGTGATTTCTAAACTTAAATTGAAGTCCCTAGTAAAGCCTCTTTATAATACTAGCTTGTTGGTTAATAAATGATTGTGGTTTCCCTATCATGAACATTGAGATGTTATTAACAACAAGATCATATCGTTAGGAGAATGATATGGTGGACATACTCCTATAAAAAAGCGTAGCATAAAGATCAAGTCATTTTAATAGTTCAATTGCTATATGCTTTCTGATACATAGTAACCTAATTCCTTCGACCATGAGATCATGCATATCACCTTCACCGGAAGGATGCTTTGATGACATCAAACACCACACCATAACTGGGTGGCTATAAAGGTGGCATTGAGTGTTCGGAAAGTATTGGTTGAGACACATGGATCAAGAGTGGGATTTGTCCATCCATATGACGGATAGATATACTCTGGGCCCGCCCGGTCTAATGTCATCCAATTAGTTGCAAGCATGTGACTGGCTCACAAGGGATCACATATCATGGGAACGAGAAAAGAGTACTTATCGGTAACGAGGTTGAACTAGGTATGCAGAGATACCGACGATCATAACCTCGGATAAGTAAACTATCGTGAGACAAAGGGAAATTGGTATCGTATGTAAGTGGTTCATTCGATCGCAAAGTAATCGTACAAATATGTGGGACCTATATGAATTTCCAGATTCCTCTATTGGTTATTGTTCGGAGAAGTGTCTCGATCATGTCCGCATAATTCACGAACCGTAGGGAGACACACTTAAGGATTCGACGTTGTTTGAGTAGTTATGGAATGATGAGAAAGAGACCGAATGTTGTTCGGAGTCTCGAATGGGATTCGGGATATCACGAGGAGATCCGGAATGGTCCGGAGAATAAGATTCATATAAGGAAAGTCCTGTTTCGGAGTTGGGGAATGGTTCCGGTGTTTTCATCGGGAATGTTTTAGAAGGTTCCGGAATGTCCGGCACTCCGGAGGGAAGGGTACATGAATGTGTTATATCAAGTTGGTATGATTGCATCATGTACTAGGTGTCATCGCTGAACAAAATAAAGGGTTTAATCAAATCCTAGTTTGAAAAAGTCAAACGGCAATTTGAAAGTCAAACGGCTATTTTTGGGAAGTGGAGAGGGAGGTGGAAACCGAGTTGGGGAGGAGTTCCTCCCCTCCACCGCCGGCCCACCTCCAAGCCGAGTTGGGGAGGGACTCCCCTCCCCTTGGCCGGCCCCTCCACCTATAAAAGGAGGGGCAGGGCTCCCCTCCTAAAAACCCAACACCTCCACCTCTAAACCCTAGCCGCCGGCGCCGCCACCTCCACTGCCGCCGCCGCCGCCCTAGGGCAAACCGCCGCTGCCGCCTAGCTAACCCTAGCCGCCGGCTTGCCCCCTCCTCAACGTGTCTAAACCCTCCACCATACTCACTCCGGCTTAAGGCGAAGCCCTGCGAGATCTCCCCTCTACTTCCGGTACCACGCCGTTGTGCTGCCGAAATCGCGAGAAGAGTGCTACAACCTCCGCTGCCTGCTAGAACAAGGGAGAGGAAGGTCTTCGTCGAGTACCGAACGTGTGACCGACTGCGGGAGCGCTGCCGGAACGCATCGCCGGAAGGATCGTCTACGCGATCTTGAGATCGGGAAGAGTACGACTACATCACCCACGAGAATCCGCTCTCGTTAAACACTTTGGAATCTTCGAGGGTGAGTTATTCCATCGACTCGTTGTTACAATCTAGTAGATAGATCTTGGCTTGTTTGTTTGTATGCGATAGAAAATTTTTGTTTTCCATGCTACGAAACCCTACAGTGGTATCAGAACCATGTCTATATGTAGATCTGTTGCACGAGTAGAACACAATGGTCATTGTGGGAGTTGATGATTTTATTGTCGATTGATTCTTGTGTACTTTGCATCTTGCGGGATGTTGGGATGAAGCGGCCCGGGCTAACCTTACATGACATCGTTCATGAGAATTTCTCCACGCTTGACATGCAACTTGTATTGCATAAGTGGCTTTGCGGGTGCCTGTTTCTCCTAGCATAGTTAAGATCCAATTTACAACGGGTGATTAACAATACTAGTATCAATGTTGTGGTTCATGTTCGTAAGTTAGAACGACACTTATTGAAAGCCCCAAACCACGTAAAACATGCAAATTAAGTAGAGGCGTCTAACTTTGTTTTGCAGGGATGTGCAATGATGTGATATGGCCATGATTGTGATTATATTTGATGTATGCAATGTTCCTTATTGTAAGTTGGCAACCGGCAGGAGCCATATGGTTGTCTTTAATTTATGTTAGGACCCGCGTGTCTATTCAAAGTAGTTGTAATAGCTGAAGCCGGTGGACGACAACCATGGAGAAGCGTCATTGACCTTGATGCAATGCCGGTGATGATGGAGATCATGTTCGTGCTTGAAGATGGAGATCGGAAGCACAAAGAAGAAAGGCCATATCATATCACATATTATGAATTGCATGTGATGTTAATCCTTTATGCATCTTGTATTGCTTAGTAGACGACGGTAGCATTATAAGATGATCCCTCATGCACATGAATTTCAAGTCATAAAGTGTTCACCCTTAGTTAGCACCGTTGCTAAAGCTTGTTGTTTCGAAACACCACGTGATGATCGGGTGTGTTAGATTCCGCAAGTGTATACAACGTGAGCAAGCCAGATTTGCTCATGCGGAAACTAAGGTTTGATCTTGACGAGCCTAGCATGTACAGACATGGTCTCGGAACACGAATCACCGAAAGGTAAAGCATGAATCATATAGTAGATATGATGAACATGACGATTGTTCGCCATTGAAACTATATCAACTCTCGTGATGATCGGTGTTGATGTGGTGGATTTGGTTCGTGTGATCACTAAAACAATGTGAGGGATATTGTTTTGAGTGGGAGTTCACCTAGATTAATTTAACTATTAATTAGAACTCAATTTGTCATAAACTTAGTCTAAACTATTGCAAATATGTTGTAGATTAATGGCAGCCCCTACCATCAATTTTAATGCGTTCCTAGAGAAAGAAAAGTTGAAAAAAATGGAAGAAACTTCGCGGATTGGTTCCACAATTTGAGGATTGTCCTCACAGCTGGTAATTTAACCTATGTGCTGGATGCACCGCTGGGTGACCAGCCTGCAGCTGATGCTACCGACGAAGTAAAGAATGTTTACCTCGCTCGGAAGACTCAGTACTCCACAGTTCAGTGTGCTATCTTGTATGGTTTAGAATCGGAGCTTCAGAAAAGGTTTGAAAATTCAGACCCACATGATATTGTTCGTGATCTCAAATTGATCTTTGAGACTCACGCGGCAATTGAGAGCTATGAGGCTTCTGAAAAGTTCTTTAACTGCAAGATGGAAGAGGGCAGCTCCGTCAGTGAGCATGTGCTTAAGATGTCTAGGCACGCAAACAAACTTCAAAGCTTGGGTATAGTGATTCCTAATGCTTTGGGGATTTACCGTGTCCTCCAATCACTACCACCAAGTTACAAGAACTTTGTGATGAACTACAATATGCAAAACATGAACAAGCAGTTGCCAGAACTGTTTGCTATGTTGAAATCTGCAAAAGTGGAGATCAAGAAAGAGCACCAAGTGTTGATGGTCAATAAGACCACCAAATTCAAGAAAGGCAAGTCTAAGCAAAAGGGACACTTCAAGAAGGGTGGTAAGAAAGTTACCGCGCCGACAAAGAAGACCAGGGCTGGACCTAAGCCTGATACTGAGTGCTTTTACTGCAAGGGAGAAGGTCACTGGAAGAGGAATTGCCCAAAGTACTTGGCGGATTTGAAGAACGGCAACATCAATAAGAAAGGTATATCCGATATACATGTTATTGATGTGTATCTCACTAGTACTCGTAGTAGTGCCTGGGTATTTGATACTGGTTCGGTTGCTTGTAACACCCTCAGAATCGGCCCTATGTAAGTCTTAGCAAATCCCGCCAAAACCCGCATAGAAACGATTCAAAGGTGCCCACTAGGCACTTGCGTGCGGGTGGAAAACAAAGTAATAACATTACACAACAGTCCTCGATGGGACCCACAGAACAGATATATATATACAACACGACTCCAGGAGTCAAGAATACAGATATACAGAACAAAGATCCAAATCACCTTGAAAACGATAGAGCGTCCCGCTACGGACAAGATGCAAATGGGGCTAAGAGCCCTGAAGAATAACCAATGGCGTCCATAACCCTGCCCAGGCCAAGCCGGAAGGGTAACCCTGCTAACGACGTCGATCTCAAAACCTGCTTAAACAAAAGGGGTGCCGACAAAAGGGCAAAGGAAAAGAGAGAGCGGTCAGTACTGAGGCCAGTACACGGCAAGGCTAGAATTCGGCGGTCCTCGCCTACATAGGTATGGTGGACTGAGCGGCAGCGCAGCATGCACTAAACAACCTATAGAGACTCGATATAACTGTCGGCTATCAGAGAGGGATAAGAAAGACCTATTCGGAAAACAACCTGATGCTACCACCAAACATACCCATCCTGGTGTTTCCCCCTCGAGACCAAACGAGGAAGGCAACCGAGGAACTCACACCGTTGGCATTTTTATTTATTCAGTTATCGTTGCAGCTATTACTAGTCAGGTATAGATAATCGTCCTGATATATTAAGCAGTGGGCAGTTATAGTTAACCATGCCATTATAGTTGCAACACTTACTAATCATATACAGTGAGCATGAGATAACCCCAAAACCCAGCAGTTGTTGGTACTTTTATTTAGCCATTCCGTTGTAGTGAAGCTGATTACTAGTCATATCGGATACAAGTCAAGTTATAACAGTAAACTTTAGTTATAGTTGTCTATGATCAAGCACTGTGCTCCAAGTCGTCCATAACCGCGGACACGGATTCTCGAAAAGATTTAACCCTGCAGGGGTGCACCAAAGTATCCACACGCACTTCGACCCTTTTTGCCAGATCAATTAAGATACACCCATCGGTATGTCGGCGGGGCCTAAGTCATGACGTTTCCCAGACCCAAAGCAAGCACGGGGGGCCACCCCACTAAGTCTACCCGCAACGAAGTCGGCCGGTCTCCGAGACGGACTCAGGGTTTGCGCCAGTGGCTGTAAACGACTGGGAACCCAAAAACTGGGCTTGTCGATACCGCGAAAACACTCCGCTTCCCTAAACAGTACAGTGTGCAGTACCTCGCACAATTTAAATAAAGCAATAAAACATGGCATAAGTACAGGATAGTAATAAAGCCCCAAACTACTTGTGGCCCCCAGTACAGTACTTTGAAATCAGGTACTAAATCGATGGGGTGCCCATACATCCCACATGTGGTTAGCGCGCTCGATCTCGGAACAGGTGTCAAGAACTCGGGGTCCTACGGGACACAAGTGGACGGTTAACAACCAAATAACATCTATTGCCCACCTGTGCCTCTGCATTTACCTACTTCAATTTTAGTTATTAAACAGTAATTAAAGTCTTGATCATCTCCAACAATAAACACACGGCAATACTCCAACAACTGTGGTACTTGACGACACGCAACAGCACTTGAGCAAGCGACTACGACGCGCGGTTCCAACTATCTACCAATCAACAGGGAATAGGATGTGTCCAAGGCATTATAAGGCTGCAAGGGATATCACGGGTACGAAAAACTATAGTATCGCAACACAGATAGCAATAGATCAACAGGAGGGAATAAATACTATAAAAGTAAGATAGGTAGAAAAGGGGGAGATGCTCGCCTGAAAAACATTGTCGAAGATTCAACCGAAGATCGGGGCGAAGCTCACACCAACTCAACGGCCCAATCCGCGAAGAACCAAAACACTAGAATAAACACCGGATGCACTATTTAATACTACGGCAAAAGATCGGGCATGATGCATGTATGATGCATGACATGGCAACGATGCGATGCAATTGGGCCATATTAAGCGGAACCGGGGTCCCGACAATTAAATAGATGGTTCATGTTGTTTAGATACCCCGCATTTTAAATGTTGTCTTAACATGGCAAAACATAGTATCGGTTCGCTAGGCAATTTTAATTGGGACCAATATACGACTAGATTTGCCCGCATATGGGCCCCATATTTAATTTAGGTGAATCGGCATAAGGCCCCCAAACACCCACAAATATGTATGCAAGCATGATCAATTGAATATGTAACAAGATATCTCATTTATAAAAATAGGGTCTTAGGGTCACACATCTGGGTTCGGCAGATCTTGGGTTCCGGGGGTTTCGGGGTTCGGTCTCAGGGTTCGACGGGGGAACGGCTCGACGAGATCGGGATCGGTACGGGAAGGAGGTCTTGTCGCAACCGGGAAGCAGGACTTGGTTGGCGTCGGGGGCGCATCGGTCTCGCCCTGGTCGGTGTCGATCTTGTCGCATTCGTGGTCTTCGGGTCCGCGTAGACGGTCATGGCGTTCAAAGTGGAGAACTTGGCGTTCCGTGTAAGCGACCTTGGCGTCCTTGTCAGAGTTCTCGGGTGACGATGTCAGCCTTGGGTTTGGCGCCGGTGGATCTTGGCGATTCCATGTCGAAGGCCCGAGGAAGATCATGTCGATACGAAGCATTTTAGCGAGTTGGTCTCGGACGCCAGATCCCTGTGGACGATCTTGGGTTACCACCTAACCGGTGACGGAGGACTTGGCGAGCGGTACCATATAGGAGTACTTGGTGTCCCGTGGTCTTCGGCTCCATGTAGATCTTGCACCCGGCGCTAACGATCATCGGCAGACTTGGACCCGATCTCGTTGCGGCATCGGCATCAGAAGAACTTGATGTATCTTGTCATTGGTTGAACTTGACGGTTCCAAGACGAACTCCTTGGAGGTTCCAGCAGTGCGGTGCTCTTGGTCTCGGCCAGGGAACAGAGGAAACTCGCAAAGGGGCGGTACTAGGTGCGGCCCGGGGACTTCAGCGGCACGGACGACGGTGAGCAGGGCCGGAGCTCGCGAGAGGGCGACGAGAGGCCGGGGAAGACGGAGACCGCGACGGAGGGCCTGCGACGCCGGCGAACGGCAGAGATGGCGAGGAGGGCGCTCGGGCACGGGCGGAGGTGGTCGTCGGGGCAGAGGGGAGAGGTAGTCCGGCGAGGCGGCCTCTGGCCGGAGCAGAGCGGGAACCGGGACGACGGGAGCCGAGCAGGGCGGCCGGACGCAGAGGGGTGAGCGGGCGGAGGTCGGGTCCGGGCGGAGGCCGGCGTGCTCAGGGTCCGGGGCGACGGGGGCCACAGTGGCCGGGTGCGGTGCCCCAGGGCGGCGGCCGACGAGGAGGACCGGAGGCGAGGAGGACGGGGTAGGCGGGCCTGACGGTGGCGGTGACGGAGGCGAGGGCGCCCCTGGCGGCGAGGCGAGGAGGTCGGGGAGGCCAGGACGGCGAGGGCCGGAGGGAGGCAGGGCTCCTGGCGGCGGCGCCCTGTGTGGCGGGGAGGCGCCGGCGGCCTGCAGAGGGGAGGAGGGCGGAGCGTCGCGGGATGGGCGCCGG
Organism: Avena sativa; assembly: GCA_916181665.1. NCBI lineage: Eukaryota > Viridiplantae > Streptophyta > Magnoliopsida > Poales > Poaceae > Avena > Avena sativa. Next base: position 21,816,359 of record OV702285.1, read on the forward strand.
CGGCGGTTGTGAGCAGAGGGACGGGTCGGGGGGAGAAGAGAGGAGCGGGGGCTGCGCGTGGTGGGGCCAGGGCACCGCGTGGGGGCTGTGTGTGTGAGTGCGGGTGGGGCTGGGGAGAGTGGGGTCAGGGTGGGGCATGTGTGTGTGCTGCGCGTGTGTGGCGTGTGTGAGAGCAGGTGGGGAGAGGGAGGGAGGTGAGGTGGCGGGGTGGCTACTGGTGGGGATTTGGGGAGGGGTGAGGTGGCGACATAGGATAGGTTGGGGTGAGGTGGAGGGGGGGCTGGGTAGATTAGGTCCGGGTAGAAAAGAGTTTAGGGTTTTCTTTAGATGGGCCGGGTGGTAGGTAGTCTGGTCAGGTTGGGCCTCTGGCCTGACTGATCGGACTGCCTCCCCGGACAAAATATTTTATGATTTATTTTATATGTAAAACATTTTTGTAAATACTTGTTAGACAAATACAAGATCTAAACAGACCGATGTTTTAATTTGAAATAAGGACGGGGGTTATTTAGAAAATAAAACTATGCGTTTCGGAAAATAGTTTTCAGACAAACAATGCATGATGATGACGATGCAATGCACAAAAACAACGCGATTTTCTAGTAGTGATTTTTGCGGGATGCCACAATTCGACACCACTAACAATGGATCTCGCCCTCGAGATCCGCCTCATGGTACCGGGAAGAAGGGAGGCGATCTGAATCTTCTCGCTTAATGTAGATCTTTGCGACACCACTAACAAGAGGTCGCTGTCCGTGATCGTCGAGAGAACACTCCGGGAACAAAAGGTCGAAGGTAGAGGCATCAACAAATAAAGCCACCTCTAACTTCGTTAGAAAGAGAGAACCGATGCATTCTCATCCACTTCAATGTACACAAGCGAATAGAGTGAGTAGTCGGTATGGGGGCCAATCCATCACGCACCCAAACTATTACTCTGCACAATCAGTAGAAAAGAGTGCAACCATTCTCGGAATCAGACTGAAGATCTCGACAATCGAGGTTCGGAAACAAGGAGTGATGCAGACTCTGCATCGGATCTGGCGTAGATGATGTCATCGCGTCGGAAAACACCGGAAGACACGAGAAGGAACAAAGAGAAGCCCACCAGACGAAGGATTCCTCGGATAGCATGAAGACCAGATGTAGCAACACCGTTACCAAAGGAGGAAGCGAAACCCTGAAGGTACGATGGAACCCAACCACGAGAAATCCTGGACTCGAAGAGAGAGAAGAGAGCGGAGTCAAAACACGCAGAGGTGAGAGGAGAGCAGCAGGGGGGTAAGGAGTAAAATTAGACCTAATCAGAACCATCCAACCGATTTTGCAAAAATAGTTTTGACACTCTACTTCGGCCGTTAGCTAGGTTATCCTACAGGCTGGACTTGTGGGGTATCGCAACTGCTGAGCTCTGATACCACTCTGTAACACCCTCAGAATCGGCCCTATGCAAGTCTTAGCGAATCCCGCCAAAAACCGCATAGAAACGATTCAAAGGTGCCCACCAGGCACTTGCGTGCGGGTGGAAAACGAAGTAATAACATTACACAACAGTCCTCGATGGGACCCACAGAACAGATATATATATACAACACGACTCCAGGAGTCAAGAATACAGATATACAGAACAAAGATCCAAATCACCTTGAAAACGATAGAGCGTCCCGCTACGGACAAGATGCAAATGGGGCTAAGAGCCCTGAAGAATAACCAATGGCGTCCATAACCCTGCCCAGGCCAAGCCGGAAGGGTAACCCTGCTAACGACGTCGATCTCAAAACCTGCTTAAACAAAAGGGGTGCCGACAAAAGGGCAAAGGAAAAGAGAGAGCGGTCAGTACTGAGGCCAGTACACGGCGAGGCTAGAATTCGGCGGTCCTCGCCTACATAGGTATGGTGGACTGAGCGGAAGCGCAGCATGCACTAAACAACCTATAGAGACTCGATATAACTGTCGGCTATCAGAGAGGGATAAGAAAGACCTATTCGGAAAACAACCTGATGCTACCACCAAACATACCCATCCTGGTGTTTCCCCCTCGAGACCAAACGAGGAAGGCAACCGAGGAACTCACACCATTGGCATTTTTATTTATTCAGTTATCGTTGCAGCTATTACTAGTCAGGTATAGATAATCGTCCTGATATATTAAGCAGTGGGCAGTTATAGTTAACCATGCCGTTATAGTTGCAACACTTACTAATCAGATACAGTTAGCATGAGATAACCCCAAAACCCAGCAGTTGTTGGTACTTTTATTTAGCCATTCCGTTGTAGTGAAGCTGATTACTAGTCATATCGGATACAAGTCAAGTTATAACAGTAAACTTTAGTTATAGTTGTCTATGATCAAGCACTGTGCTCCAAGTCGTCCATAACCGCGGACACGGCTTCTCGAAAAGATTTAACCCTGCAGGGGTACACCAAAGTATCCACACGCACTTCGACCCTTTTTGCCAGATCAATTAAGATACACCCATCGGTATGTCGGCGGGGCCTAAGTCATGACGTTTCCCAGACCCAAAGCAAGCACGGGGGGCCACCCCACTAAGTCTACCCGCAACGAAGTCGGCCGGTCTCCGAGACGGACTCAGGGTTTGCGCCAGTGGCTGTAAACGACTGGGAACCCAAAAACTGGGCTTGTCGATACCGCGAAAACACTCCGCTTCCCTAAACAGTACAGTGTGCAGTACCTCGCACAATTTAAATAAAGCAATAAAACATGGCATAAGTACAGGATAGTAATAAAGCCCCAAACTACTTGTGGCCCCCAGTACAGTACTTTGAAATCAGGTACTAAATCGATGGGGTGCCCATACATCCCACATGTGGTTAGCGCGCTCGATCTCGGAACAGGTGTCAAGAACTCGGGGTCCTACGGGACACAAGTGGACGGTTAACAACCAAATAACATCTATTGCCCACCTGTGCCTCTGCATTTACCTACTTCAATTTTAGTTATTAAACAGTAATTAAAGTCTTGATCATCTCCAACAATAAACACACGGCAATACTCCAACAACTGTGGTACTTGATGACACGGAACAGCACTTGAGCAAGCGACTACGACGCGCGGTTCCAACTATCTACCAATCAACAGGGAATAGGATGTGTCCAAGGCATTATAAGGCTGCAAGGGATATCACGGGTACGAAAAACTATAGTATCGCAACACAGATAGCAATAGATCAACAGGAGGGAATAAATACTATAAAAGTAAGATAGGTAGAAAAGGGGGAGATGCTCGCCTGAAAAACATTGTCGAAGATTCAACCGAAGATCGGGGCGAAGCTCACACCAACTCAACGGCCCAATCCGCGAAGAACCAAAACACTAGAATAAACACCGGATGCACTATTTAATACTACGGCAAAAGATCGGGCATGATGCATGTATGATGCATGACATGGCAACGATGCGATGCAATTGGGCCATATTAAGCGGAACCGGGGTCCCGACAATTAAATAGATGGTTCATGTTGTTTAGATACCCCGCATTTTAAATGTTGTCTTAACATGGCAAAACATAGTATCGGTTCGCTAGGCAATTTTAATTGGGACCAATATACGACTAGATTTGCCCGCATATGGGCCCCATATTTAATTTAGGTGAATCGGCATAAGGCCCCCAAACACCCACAAATATGTATGCAAGCATGATCAATTGAATATGTAACAAGATATCTCATTTATAAAAATAGGGTCTTAGGGTCACACATCTGGGTTCGGCAGATCTTGGGTTCCGGGGGTTTCGGGGTTCGGTCTCAGGGTTCGACGGGGGAACGGCTCGACGAGATCGGGATCGGTACGGGAAGGAGGTCTTGTCGCAACCGGGAAGCAGGACTTGGTTGGCGTCGGGGGCGCATCGGTCTCGCCCTGGTCGGTGTCGATCTTGTCGCATTCGTGGTCTTCGGGTCCGCGTAGACGGTCATGGCGTTCAAAGTGGAGAACTTGGCGTTCCGTGTAAGCGACCTTGGCGTCCTTGTCAGAGTTCTCGGGTGACGATGTCGGCCTTGGGTTTGGCGCCGGTGGATCTTGGCGATTCCATGTCGAAGGCCCGAGGAAGATCATGTCGATACGAAGCATTTTAGCGAGTTGGTCTCGGACGCCAGATCCCTGTGGACGATCTTGGGTTACCACCTAACCGGTGACGGAGGACTTGGCGAGCGGTACCATATAGGAGTACTTGGTGTCCCGTGGTCTTCGGCTCCATGTAGATCTTGCACCCGGCGCTAACGATCATCGGCAGACTTGGACCCGATCTCGTTGCGGCATCGGCATCAGAAGAACTTGATGTATCTTGTCATTGGTTGAACTTGACGGTTCCAAGACGAACTCCTTGGAGGTTCCAGCAGTGCGGTGCTCTTGGTCTCGGCCAGGGAACAGAGGAAACTCGCAAAGGGGCGGTACTAGGTGCGGCCCGGGGACTTCAGCGGCACAGACGACGGTGAGCAGGGCCGGAGCTCGCGAGAGGGCGACGAGAGGCCGGGGAATACGGAGACCGCGACGGAGGGCCTGCGACGCCGGCGGACGGCAGAGATGGCGAGGAGGGCGCTCGGGCACGGGCGGAGGTGGTCGTCGGGGTAGAGGGGAGAGGTAGTCCGGCGAGGCGGCCTCTGGCCGGAGCAGAGCGGGAACCGGGACGACGGGAGCCGAGCAGGGCGGCCGGACGCAGAGGGGTGAGCAGGCGGAGGTCGGGTCCGGGCGGAGGCCGGCGTGCTCAGGGTCCGGGGCGACGGGGGCCACAGTGGCCGGGTGCGGTGCCCCAGGGCGGCGGCCGATGAGGAGGACCGGAGGCGAGGAGGACGGGGTAGGCGGGCCTGACGGTGGCGGTGACGGAGGCGAGGGCGCCCCTGGCGGCGAGGCGAGGAGGTCGGGGAGGCCAGGACGGCGAGGGCCAGAGGGAGGCAGGGCTCCTGGCGGCGGCGCCCTGCGTGGCGGGGAGGCGCCGGTGGCCTGCGGAGGGGAGGAGGGCGGAGCGTCGCGGGATGGGCGCCGGCGGCGGTTGTGAGCAGAGGGACGGGTCGGGGGGAGAAGAGAGGAGCGGGGGCTACGCGTGGTGGGGCCAGGGCATCGCGTGGGGGCTGTGTGTGTGAGTGCGGGTGGGGCCGGGGGAGAGTGGGGTCAGGGTGGGGCATGTGTGTGTGCTGCGCGTGTGTGGCGTGTGTGAGAGCAGGTGGGGAGAGGGAGGGAGGTGAGGTGGCGGGTGGCTACTGGTGGGGATTTGGGGAGGGGTGAGGTGGCGACATAGGATAGGTTGGGGTGAGGTGGAGGGGGGGCTGGGTAGATTAGGTCCGGGTAGAAAAGAGTTTAGGGTTTTCTTTAGATGGGCCGGGTGGTAGGTAGTCTGGTCAGGTTGGGCCTCTGGCCTGACTGATCGGACAGCCTCCCCGGACAAAATATTTTATGATTTATTTTATTTGTAAAACATTTTTGTAAATACTTGTTAGACAAATACAAGATCTGAACAGACCGATGTTTTAATTTGAAATAAGGACGGGGGTTATTTAGAAAATAAAACTATGCGTTTCGGAAAATAGTTTTCAGACAAACAATGCATGATGATGACGATGCAATGCACAAAAACAACGCGATTTTCTAGTAGTGATTTTTGCGGGATGCCACATTGCTCATATTTGTAACTCGAAATAGGTGCTGCAGAATAAACGGAAGCTAGCGAAGAACGAGGTGACGATGCGCGTAGGAAACGGATCAAAGGTTGATGTGATCGCGGTCGGCACGCTACCCCTTCATCTACCATCGGGATTAGTTTTATACTTAAATAATTGTTATTTGGTGCCTGCGTTAAGCATGAACATTATATCGGGATCTTGTTTATTGCGAGACGGTTACTTGTTTAAGTCCGAGAATAATGGTTGTTCGATTTATATGAGTAATATGTTTTATGCACATGCACCTTTGATAGATGGTCTATTCTTATTGAATCTTGATAGTGGAAATACACATATTAATAACATTGAGGCTAAACGTTTGAAATCGAGCGATAACTCGACCTATATGTGGCACTGTCGTCTTGGTCACATTGGAGTGAAGCGTATGAAGAAACTCCATTCCGATGGACTTCTTGAATCACTTGATTTCAAATCACTTGATAGATGCGAAGCATGTCTGATGGGTAAAATGACTAAGACTCCATTTTCTGGAATGATGGAGCGAGCTACGGACTTATTGGAAATCATACATACCGATGTGTGTGGTCCAATGAGTGTAGCATCGCGCGGTGGTTATCGTTATGTTCTTACCTTCACGGATGACTTGAGTAGATATGGGTATATCTATTTCATGAAACATAAGTCCGAAACTTTCGAGAAGTTTAAGGAATTTCAAAGTGAGGTAGAGAATCAACGTAACAAGAAGATTAAATTTCTACGTTCTGATCGTGGAGGTGAATATCTAAGTTACGAGTTTGGCGAGCATTTGAAGAAATGCGGAATACTTTCACAATTGACACCGCCGGGAACACCACAGCGTAATGGTGTGTCCGAACGTCGTAATCGAACTCTCTTAGATATGGTTCGTTCTATGATGTCACTTACAGATTTACCGCTATCATTTTGGGGTTATGCATTAGAAACAGCCGCATTCACTTTAAATAGGGCACCATCTAAATCCGTTGAAACGACACCGTATGAATTATGGTTTGGGAAGAAACCTAGATTGTCGTTCCTTAAAGTTTGGGGTTGCGAAGCCTATGTAAAGAAGTTACAGCCGGACAAGCTTGAACCCAAAGCGGAAAAATGCGTCTTCATAGGATACCCGAAGGAAACTATTGGGTATACCCTCTATCATAGATCCGAGGGCAAAATCTTCGTTGCCAAGAATGGATCCTTTCTAGAGAAGGAATTTCTCTCGAAATAAGTGACTGGAAGGAAAGTAGAACTCGACGAGGTTGTCGAACCTTCTCTCGAAATTGCGAGTAGCGCAGCACCGGAAGAAGTTCCTATGGTGCCTGCACCAATAAGAGAGGAAGCTAATGATGATGATCATGAAACTTCGGTTGTAGTTGCTACAGAGCCTCGCAGGTCAACGAGAACTCGTACCACTCCAGATTGGTATGATCCAGTTATGAGTGTCATGTTGGTGGACAACACCGATGACCCTGCGACATATGAGGAAGCGATGATGAGCCCAGATTCCAATAAATGGCAAGAAGCCATTAAATCCGAGATTGGATCCATGTACGAAAACCAAGTATGGACTTTGGTGGACTTACCTGATGGCCGAAAGGCTGTCGAGAACAAATGGATTTTCAAGAAGAAAACAGATGCTGATGGTAATGTTACTGTCTATAAAGCTCGACTTGTTGCAAAGGGGTTTCGACAAATTCAAGGAGTTGACTACGATGAGACTTTCTCACCAGTAACGAAGCTAAAGTCTGTAACGATTATGTTAGCAATCGCTGCATATTATGATTATGATATATGGCAGATGGATGTCAAAACAGCATTCCTCAATGGAGACATTGATGAAGAGTTGTATATGATGCAACCCAAAGTTTTTGTCGATCCTAAAGATGCTAACAAGGTATGCAAACTTCAACGGTCCATCTATGGATTGAAGAAAGCTTCCCGAAGTTGGAATCAACGTTTTGATAAGGTGATCAAAAGTTTTGGTTTTATACAAACTTATGGAGAAGCTTGTATTTACAAGTGAGTGGGAGCTCTGTAGCATTCTTAATACTATATGTAGATGACATATTGTTGATTGGGAATGATGTAGACCTTCTTAATAGTGTCAAGGAATATTTGAATAATAGTTTTTCAATGAAGGATCTTGGCGAAGCAGCTTACATATTAGGCATAAAGATTTATAGAGATAGATCAAGACGCCAAATATCATTGTCACAAAGTACATATTTGGACAAAGTTCTAAAGAGGTTTGGAATGGAAGATAGCAAGAAAGGGTTCTTGCCCATGTTGCCCAATACGACCTTGAGTAAAACTCAAAGTCCGACATCGGCAGAAGATAGAGAAAGGATGAGTAAGACTCCCTATGCCTCAGCCATAGGATCTCTAATGTATGCCATGCTATGTACTAGACCCGACATTGCATATGTTGTTAGTTTAACTTGCAGATATCAAAGTGTTCTAGGAGTGGATCATTGGACAGCGGTCAAAAACATCCTTAAGTACTTGAGAAGAACTAAGGATATGGTTCTTTCTTATGGAGGTGATGAACAGCTCGTTGTTAATGGTTACACCGATGCTAGTTGGAACACCGATCCGGATGATTCTAAATCACAATCTGGATACGTATTTATTTTGAATGGTGCAGCAGTTAGCTGGAGGAGTGCAAAGCAAAGCGTTGTGGCGAGATCTTCAACTGAATCGGAATACATGGCTGCTTCAGAGGCTTCACAAGAAGCAATATGGATGAAAGAGTTCATTACAGAGCTGGGTGTGGTTCCTAGTGCGCTGGACCCAATGTCTATCTACTGTGATTACATGGGCGCCATAGCCAATGCGCAAGAACCAAGGTCACACAAGAAGCTGAAGCACATCAAGCTACATTTTCACGCTATTCGAGAACATGTCCAAGATGGGGACATAAAGATTTTCAAAGTACACACAGATCTGAATATGGCGGATCCGTTGACTAAACCTCTCCCGAGGGCAAAACATGACCAGCACCAAACTGCCATGGGTGTTCGGTATATTACCATGTAATCTAGATTAGATGACTCTAGTGCAAGTGGGAGACTGTTGGAGATATGCCCTAGAGGCAATAATAAATATAGTTATTATTATATCTTTGTGTTTATGATAAATGTTTACATTCATGCTATAATAGTATTAACAAGGAAACATTAATACTTGTGTGATTTGTAAACTTAAATTGAAGTCCCTAGTAAAGCCTCTTTATAATACTAGCTTGTTGGTTAATAAATTATTGTGGTTTCCCTATCATGAACATTGAGATGTTATTAACAACAAGATCATATCGTTAGGAGAATGATATGGTGGACATACTCCTATAAAAAAGCGTAGCATAAAGATCAAGTCATTTTAATAGTTCAATTGCTATATGCTTTCTGATACATAGTAACCTAATTCCTTCGACCATGAGATCATGCATATCACCTTCACCGGAAGGATGCTTTGATGACATCAAACACCACACCATAACTGGGTGGCTATAAAGGTGGCATTGAGTGTTTGGAAAGTATTGGTTGAGACACATGGATCAAGAGTGGGATTTGTCCATCCATATGACAGATAGATATACTCTGGGCCCTCTCGGTGTAATGTCATCCAATTAGCTTGCAAGCATGTGACTGGCTCACAAGGGATCACATATCACGGGAATGAGAAAAGAGTACTTATCGGTAACGAGGTTGAACTAGGTATGCAGAGATACCAACGATCATAACCTCGGATAAGTAAACTATCGTGAGACAAAGGGAAATTGGTATCGTATGTAAGTGGTTCATTCGATCGCAAAGTAATCGTAGAAATATGTGGGAGCCATATGAATTTCCAGATTCCTCTATTGGTTATTGTTCGGAGAAGTGTCTCGATCATGTCCGCATAATTCACGAACCGTAGGGAGACACACTTAAGGATTCGACGTTGTTTGAGTAGTTATGGAATGATGAGAAAGAGACCCGAATGTTGTTCGGAGTCTCGAATGGGATTCGGGATATCACGAGGAGACCCGGAATGGTCCGGAGAATAAGATTCATATAAGGAAAGTCCTGTTTCGGAGTTAGGGAATGGTTCCGGTGTTTTCATCGGGAATGTTCTAGAAGGTTTCGGAATGTCCGGCACTCCGGAGGGAAGGGTACATGAATGTGTTATATCAAGTTGGTATGATTGCATCATGTACTAGGTGTCATCGCTGAACAAAATAAAGGGTTTAATCAAATCCTAGTTTGAAAAAGTCAAACGGCAATTTGAAAGTCAAACGGCTATTTTTGGGAAGTGGAGAGGGAGGTGGAAACCGAGTTGGGGAGGAGTTCCTCCCCTCCACCGCCGGCCCACCTCCAAGCCGAGTTGGGGAGGGACTCCCCTCCCCTTGGCCGGCCCCTCCACCTATAAAAGGAGGGGCAGGGCTCCCCTCCTAAAAACCCAACACCTCCACCTCTAAACCCTAGCCGCCGGCGCCGCCACCTCCACTGCCGCCGCCGCCGCCCTAGGGCAAACCGCCGCTGCCGCCTAGCTAACCCTAGCCGCCGGCTTGCCCCCTCCTCAACGTGTCTAAACCCTAGATCATCGAGGGCTCTCTCATAGTCCACCATACTCGCTCCGGCTTAAGGCGAAGCCCTGCGAGATCTCCCCTCTACTTCCGGTACCACGCCGTTGTGCTGCCGGAATCGCGAGGAGAGTGCTACAACCTCCGCTGCCTTCTAGAACAAGGGAGAGGAAGGTCTTCGTCGAGTACCGAACATGTGACCGACTGCGGGAGCGCTGCCGGAACGCAGCGCCGGAAGGATCGTCTACGCGATCTTGAGATCGAGAAGAGTACGACTACATCACCCATGAGAATCCGCTCTCGTTAAACACTTTGGAATCTTCGAGGGTGAGTTATTCCATCGACTCGTTGTTACAATCTAGTAGATAGATCTTGGCTTGTTTGTTTGTATGCGATAGAAATTTTTTGTTTTCCATGCTACGAAACCCTACATGGATTAGAACCAGATCGAACGCACCACATTGCCCCATACCGCTTCGCACCCCCTCGTCTCACTGACGCGTGGGGACAACCACTTAACCAGCCCGCGGAAGCGTTGTGCTTAGCAGGCCGGCCCAGTATCGCTTCCCGCGCAGCCCAGCTATTTGAATTTAACCTTTTCCATTTTATTTCAAACACACTTCTGTACCCAGTTTCAAAAATCAACCTAGGTCGATTCGGTGCACCAAATCAAATGAAACTAATTTTGTCAGAAAGTTCTAGAAGTGCTGAATCCAAGCCCGTTGGATTCAAGTCATTTGGATCTATAGATCATCCATGGTAAAAATAACAAGGCAAAAGCTTTTCTGCATTCAAACATTTTTCCAATTTAAACCATAATAGCTTTTGAGTTGATTCCAACTCTCAAAAATCACATTTAACCATACCTTTCAGAATATATAAAAATATATAGGAGTACTTACAGAAATAATGTTCAAGTAATACAAGAATGCCCCATAGGCATTTCTAGTCACTTTATTTAATTAAAATAAAAGGGTGAAACCTTATTAAATTGTGACACCACTTTAAATCATATTCCCATGGACTAAAATATGTGGTGATGACATGTGTCAACATGATCCCATGTTTGGTTTGGAGAATATTAAATCTTAAGTAGTTTTTCAATGAGTAGAAATTACTTTTCTAAAAATAAAAGGAATTAAACCAAGCCTTAATCTTGTAATGTTAGAGATGATGTTAGATCATCTATAGGACCCTTTTTGTGTGATGATTGCAAGTAGTTAAGTATTGTTTGGTGATTGTGTACATCGTATTTATTTATAGACGCTAGTACCGACCAAGGATACGAGGAGGAAGGAGGATTCTACAAAGAAAAAGCCGAGGAGAACTTCAACCACTGCTCTGCACAAGGCAAGCCTTACTAATCAAGTTGACCTATGCAAGATTATACTTGCAATTGTTCAAGCAAATACTTGCTTGTTACCATGCCAACTATATGCCTTAAGCATATGCGATCATACCCACTTGATAACCTAATCCTACTTTTATTTGCAAGCTTTCTATTTTATTTCCTTATCAAAGCTACTTCCTTAGAGAGTACTCAAGTGACTTGTAGATTTTAGAAAGATAATTGAAGGTTGCATAAAGAGCATAAAATTTGGCCTAAGCTAGATAATCTTGATGTCATCCTAAGGCATAAGATTAAACTTAGTTAAACTCCACTAGCTTACCAGCCCTCATTAGTGCTTACCCCCACTGGTAGATGCTAGTGCTATGCATAAAAATTGATCAACTTTAGATGGGAATACTTAGTGGAAAAATGGTTATGAAAACCTTGGAATGATGGATCATTCTATTGAAATGTTTTGAACATGTGTTTCCGAACACCTGATGATTTTGGTGATGAAAATGATGAGGCATGAGCCTTAGCCCTTTATAAAACTGATGGTTGTCTGGATGCGATACCATTCCAATTTTATCGTACAACCACAATACCCGAAGATTGGGTAGGGCTTGACTGGAAACTTATATACCTTAGTATTAGTTCCCTCACGGCCAAGGTTTGAGCTGAGGCTACCTTGTGAAGATTGTCCACCTGTGCAGTACCCAAGATGATAGTTGGTCATGGTTGGGAGGCCAAACTCACAGGAGAGGTGCTTATACTAGGGCGCGTAATTGAAAGGTTAGGATTGATTATCCGCATACTGAGTATGGTGAATTCAGGATTTGTTCCTGACGGATGTATCGAATGTTGTGGTGAAAGTGTACAATCTCTGCAGAGTGTGAAACTATTCGAATAGCCGCGTCCGTGGTTATGGACAGTTGGAGTGGCCATACTGTTCCCCCGTCAGATGTTTTCAAAAGACTTGTGAAATGAATTGAGACTTTGACTTGACCACAACAGGGTTGTGATATGAGATACAAGTTCCCACTTAGGTGTTATAAAATTTCAACTAGCATTCGTTGCTTCTAAACTTAGTACATATAAATCTGGCTTTTGCAAAATAACCCTAGAGCCTAGTGTCCTATTACCAAAAACCCCTTTCACTTGTTAGTATTAGTTTGCGAGTACTTAAAGAGTACTCATGGCTTTGTCCCTGGCTATTCCCGTGGCCAGACTATGAAGAGGAGTACCTGGAGGATGGACCCCATGAAGGTTACGACAACTAGGATCATCTCCCATCCTCAGCATTGCCTGTGACCCCGAAGATGGAGCTTCGCCTACGCTACCGTTATTATTACGTATTCCGCTGCTTGAAGTTGTATTAAGAACTGGATCATGGGATCCCGATTTGTGTAAGACCTTATGTATGGTTTGTAATGGATGATGTACTGTGGTATCCAATTCTGTTATGTCTCGCAAAAATGGTAATCCTCGGATTGCGATGTATGGCATAACAGGCATCTGGTATTAAAATTCGGGTGTTGACATCATTGTATGAGTTGTATTGGTAGTCCTTCCAAAGATTGGTGTTGAACATATTTAGTCCACACCCTTTGGAATTTCTTGTTTCTCTACACATGTCCAATTGGATGTGATTATTCACTCTTAAGGACCACTTAAGAGTTAAGAGTTGTTTCCTCTAGACTTAGTCTATTAAGATTAATCTATTTTATCACCCCTACGCTTTTTTCTTAGCAAGCTTTAGATAATGTTTTCATTATCACCTTAATTACTTCTTCAACTTTCATTTATTAATTACCTTAAGGTTTGAGTCCTACTATCTTGGTTTAACTTCAATCTTCCATCCAGACATACTTCCGGAAGTACTTTAATAATGATGACTTCTTTTAACCTTATGAAAATAAGGCTTAAGTTGTCATAAGTTAGTATTTCCTCTCCAACCTTTACTTTGGAATTCAGATAACAATACTTCCATTTACTGTTTACTCTCCCCCTTGGGGTTTACTAATGGTCTCTAAACCGCCTTATAGTAACCATTGGCTTCATAAGTAGGATATTGGTCTCTATCCAGCTTATACTATACCTATTTAAGGCCCCACGAAAGAACTTACGGTATACCCACACAATTGTGGATCTCCGAGATAGATCTTCCAAGATTATTTGTCTTACTTTCTATTTGGACATTTTTGCTTTGGCAGGCCTGACCTTGCGAGATGCCTCGAAAAATGGTTACTTTAATTTTATACTCATTTATGTCTTAATTAACTTAGGTCAAGTTTTATGCTCTTTATGCAATACTAAGATGATATGGTTAACTAAGTCAACCAAATACCAGCTGCGGACAAATACCAACCGCGGACCACCTTAGGGTGTATGGATTACCCTACGGTTCCCGACACACTACTAGCATTCTCTCTGAATTGTTAGAGCTTGAATACCACTTTGGTTCCAAAGATACTTATTTGTACTTATTCATGATACTTCCATGAACTTGGTACTACTACTCCATTACTTCTTAGCAATATTACCTATTCTGGTGAACTTAAGTTCATTAATTATTGCTACTTTATATACTTCCTACATTAATCTTACTTCTTATTAGTAACTAATAATGATCTGAGCTTGATCTCTCCTTCGAATTGTGTTAATACTACTTATACTTGCTTCATTCTTCATGTAAATCTTCATCTTGGTCTTTGGACTTCGTCACTCCCTTACACGAATTCCCTTATTCTATCTAGATCTATAACATCAAGTAATAACTGGATGTTGCAACATGCATTTGCACACCAAGTCAAACTTCATGTACAGGTCTAGTCAATCAAGAAGATCCAAGAAAAACCAATAAATCCAAATGTGGTACATATAACACACAATATTCTAAGCCCAAAGTATAGTAGTTGAGTATAATATATCTAGAATTCAGGCTTAGTTGTGTAGTATATGACACCTCCTCATATAGGTTTACATTGTGTTACTTAGCACATAGGGTCAAACTATTCTTTTCCGCAATGTTTACCCAAATTGCTCAATTGCAACAGGATAATTCTAAACAAAATGATCTCAATTTGATTTCGACTAACCTTTTGTCTCACTTTTGAAATGATTAATTATAACCAACCTTTCTTTATTAGTAAACTAACCTCACATGATTACTCCAAAAGACTAATCAGATTCTACTGAACACCTAAAACTAAATTTTATCCATAATTATGACACCTATGACTTCTATCATAGTTCTACCATGCTATTTTCTTACTTCTACCTCAAGATAATTTATTAATTACTTGTCATTTTTACACCTACATCATGGTTTCGGAGCTAATCTCACCATGATCTTGTTATGTCTTACCTATACATCATGATTTAAGAGCTAATCTAACCATGATGACTTTGTTTCACATTAATCTAAAATTAAATCTTAACATAATTTTACTCCATCACGAAGAATCCTCAAGTAAATTCCAAATGATTACTACTCATTACAGCAACATTTATCCTGATGATATTCATCATATTGTCTCTGGTTATCAATTAATAATAATATTTTACTGCTCTTCTTGAATTCTATGGTTAGTCTATACCATTTAAACTACTCCAATTGATATCTTAAACTTGATCCTAATCTACTGTGAATAATTGGCTTTCCTACAATATCTTGGTGGTTTATGTCTCCTTCAGAAGACACTAAATAACACTATACTGAGAAAAGATAAATAATTACTCCTAAGAAAGAATGAATTAAGCATCTGACTTAGGTGTGACAAGGTTATCCTCAAGGGAATACTCATCACAAGTCATAAGAATATTTGGTTTAGATAAGATGGCTCCTATAGTCACTATCCAACCTACAGATCTTCCTAAAAGGGTTTCAATCCTCAGGTAAAAGCATATGCTCTGATACCAACTGTGGTGACCCAGCATACCACTGCATGATGTAGTATACTATAGTCGCTGATATAACACCAATGAAACACCGTTCATTAGTATTACACCCCTCAGAGTGATACAACAGAAACACAGCAGGTCCAAGACATGACTATAGGTTACAACTCAACTCTTTACACAAGATCCAGAGAACACTCTAGGTTAAAGAGAGAGAAAGAAACTTCTTACAAAGAAGAATCATAAACAACTCAAAAACTATCATACTATTAAGACTAGTATTTTAACTAATGGTCTGGCATTGCTGCTATTGCAATACGCTACAGAAATAGGTTCTATGGCTAGAGATTATATTTCTATCCAATCAGTAACTTCGTCTTCACTTGAGTTGATGTATATGTTGACTTTATTGACTTCATTGCAGAGCTTTAGATTCTAATGATGATTCTTGGAGCATAACTTGATGTAGACGTCGTCTTAAAGGCTTCAGAATCTAGCAAGGGTTAAGAAGGTACGTTGAGTATGAGCGTACTCAGGAAGTTCACTAGAAAGGAGTGTTTGATGCACTATATCTACAGCCACAGACCATAGGTCGTAGGCAATGCAAGTTTTCGTTAACATTTCTTCAAAGGTTGCTTTTATTCTGAAAAGCTATGTCCGTCAGCCTTCACGGGTTTACCAGAACTTTTATGGAGTTCCTTTCTCGCCGCGTTCACAGCTCCTTCCCGGAACAGGGAGTAACAAGTTACTGTTCTTAGACTCTGTAGAGGTGCGTCACTTTACCCATGAGAGATCTTAGCTTTGATGCACATCCGAGGTGCATTCTCGTCCACACTTCCTTGGTGTGGGGCCCATACTAAGATCCAAGCCAATCACTGCCCTATCCACGACCCCATATGTCTGCACGATCCTTCGGGGCTGGCTCACCTCTCTTAAGACCCCTTTCGGGTAGGCTAAAACCCTGATGAGTTCCCGAAGACTCTATGAGATGGTGATGCCTAGGTAAGTACCTTATAGGTCTGGCTAAACCCCTGGCAGCCACTCATAGATAATCTAGACACCAAAAACGCGGGGCCTAAGGGTGCCCACCCATATGTTGGATCCGCACAAGGAATCACAACATCACATTAAGGTAGTCTTGCCTCCATACGAAAGGAAAAGGATAAAACTGACTTCTCCGTCCCATTCCAAATCTCATGGTTAACGCGTAATATACGGCGCAAGAATCACTGGCGACATTGGTTGTTAAGTCCTAGATAATATGTTCCTTTACCACCGAAACTTTCATAGTAGGTTATTACCTCATGGTAAATAACCTATAATCATATTATTATGAAAATAGTGTTTTCCGACCTTTTTGAAATGCAGGTGATGACAACACTTGATTTGCAAAATACTTTACAGAAAATAATCAAAGGACATGAGCAAGTGTGAACTTTCCTTTTGTGATTGCAAGATTATGCACTCACGGTCTTCGAGACAATATAAGATGCAATATCTGGAATCAGCATCATTGGTCCGGTAAGGACTAATGTTTAAAGAAGCAAGATGCTATTATGCATAAGTAATGTAATGCAATTTCGTAAACTCGAATCCCGGGGATAAAGTTGATCTAGGGTTTGGAAACTAGAAATAGTTTCTTTAGACTGTGTTGTTCTTTTAGATAAGTTTTATACTTGTGCTTCTTATTAAGGCTTGTGAGTGTGTGTGAACAACACGTATTTATACAACAATAAGATACACACATATGGAATGCTACTCAAGGTTGCTTACTGAAAGTACAAAGGAAGTCGCCTAGAGGGGGGTGAATAGGCTTTTAAAATTATTACGGTTTAGGCTCAAGTAAATGCGGAATAAAACTAACGTTTAATTTATTGAGAACAAAACCTAGCCACTAAGTTCACCTAGGTGCACCAACAACCTATGCTAAGCAATACAAGCAACAAGGTGATAGCAAGATATAAATACTTCAAGCACGATGGCTATCACAATGTAAAGTGCATAAGTAAAGGGCTCGGTTGGGAGATAACCGATGGACGCGGAGATGAAGATTTGTTTCCCGAAGTTCACTTCCAAAGAAGCTACGTCTCCGTTGGAGAGGTGCGATGGAGCAATGCTCTCCGAACGCCACAAATGGCTCACCTCGAGGTGTGGTGGCTCGATGCTCACCCAACGCCACACAAGGCCTCACCCCGGATGCGGAAGCACGCAACTCACCGACACCACAAAAGGCTCACCCTATTCTCCCAAGTGCGCACCACAAAAGGCGGGCACTTGCTCCACTATGGGACGCTTGAGGGCGGTCACCGAACCCGTACAAGATTAGTGCTAACTCCACAACTCAATTGGAGGCTCCCAACAACAAAGCCACAAAAGGCCAACAATGCCACAAATGGCCAACAACGCCACAAAAGGCTACAAGACCACAAAAGGTCAACAAGACCACAGAAGGTCAACAACCCAACCACACAACCGTCTAGGGTTCCAAGGAACCCAAGAGAAACAAGCTCACAAGCTTGAACTCGCCGAATCTCCGAGGAGATCTGAAACCTATGCACCAAATGCAAGGGCAAGTCCTTCTTTCCCAAATTCCAACAAAGCTACAAAAGCTATTGGGGGAATAAGGGAGGAAGAACACAAGAGGAGAAAACACAACTCTCCAAGATCTAGATCCCAATGATTCCTTCACAAAGAAGGGATTTGGCTTGGGGGGATTGTAGATCTAGACCTCCTCTCTCAAATCCCTCAAAAAGATGCAAGAATCATAGGAGGGGAAAGGGAGAGGGAAAGCTTCTTCAAGGTTGACAATGGAGAAGAGAGAGAAAGCCAAGAACCAAGAAGAAAAGCTGTGAGCCACGAAGGGAAAGAGGAGCCCCTTTTAAAGGGCTCCCAGATCTTCCCGTTATAGGCAATCGCGACACCTGGCCGGAACTTCCATTGGGAGGCCGGAAGTTACGATGGCACACAGCCAACAGTCAAAAACTGCAGAGCGAGAAACTGAAAAAGTGAATCCTGGTCGAAACTTCCGCCAGTTCACCGGAACTTCTGGTGGGAGCAAAACTTCCGGTGAAAGTTCCGACAGAAGTTCCGTCAAATAGACACAACGAAAACAGAAGGTTACTGAACGTGAGCGGAACAAGAGCCGGAACTTTCGGCCTGAGCGGAACTTCCGGTCACAGGCCGGAACTTCCGGTGAGAGCGAAACTTCCGGTGGAAATTCCGACTGAAGTTCCGTCAAATAGCACATCCAAAACAGAAGGTTACTGAGCGTGAGCGGAAGAAGACCCGGAACTTCCACCGGAACTTTCAGCGGCAAAAATGCCCTAGCGGAACTTCCGATGGCAAGCCGGAACTTCCGGTCAGGGAAATTCCAGAAACCAGAAAACCAGAAACGCAATTACTTTTGCATCCGAACTCCAAACGGGATGAAACCAATTTTGTTCGAAATATTGGGTATCACCTTGGGAGAAAATACTATGAATATATATGTGAAGTATCCCCCAAGGTGTGGAGCCGGAAAACTCGCAAGATCAAAAACCTCAATAAGATATGCAAGTGAAATCCTTAGATGATGAACTAGGGCTTGTTATGATGATGACCACAAGCTCTAGATCCTCTCATGGACAAGAACCAAATAACAACCAAGAAAGATGATGCTATGAATGCAAAGGTTTGAGCTCTATCCGAACGATGCAAACGAGACACCCGCTTGAGAGCCCCTCTTGATAGCACGGCTATCTATCCTAAACCCGATGTCCCAACTAACAACACGAGACCGGCAAAAGAGAAGCCCTATCAAGAACATACCTTTGCCTTGAGCATCCCACTTGAACTTGATGTAGACCGTCTTGTTCTTCTATAGTGGGAACACCTTTCTTGGATGCTCTTGCTTGATGAAGATGAAGACTTGCAAATTTCTCCCCCATACTCCATGGGGAAACCTCTTCTTTGAACTTGTCTTCATCATTCCATGAGAACGAGGATGGCAAGCTTCAAGCATGAGATCTTCTAGAGATGGTGCATCTTGAGCTCGCCCTTCTTCATACCTACTTGAGGTTGATCCATCTTGATGCAACTCTTTGCACATGTCTTGATCAACCTTCAAGTTCCTTCTTTCTTCATGATTCCAATGGGCACAAAGCCCTTGGACATTTCTTCATCTTCCAACCTTGATACAAACACATGGCCCAAGCGATGCCAATGGACAAACCTACAAGAGAAACTCAATTTACACATTAGTCCATAGAGATTATCATCAATTACCAAAACCACACATGAGGGCATACATGCCCTTTCACTTACACTATAATTATTTATCTTCAAATTTTACTTTACAAGTAATGTTACTTATAAAGAACTTAAATGTTATCAATCCTAAGTATACAAGTAAAGTATAAAGTAAGGTGATTACGATTAATTTTCATCTATTGACTTAAGTGGCAAAACGAATAAATGTTGAAGAAAAGATTTCTTTATTAAGGTATAAAAAAATCCTGATAGTTTTTAGAATAGGATTAATAGAATGTGATTGATGTTGTTTACGATTGCTTAAATAGTCTTGTCTTGAGATGCTTTATGACTTAATTATAATAGACCAAAGTTAACTATAAAACACATAATAAGTTTTTACCATAATATTTAATGTCTTGTAGACTAAATTTAACTTTAAAGACATAGATGGACTTTAAGGTACAAAACTTATGGTAATTGCACTTTGTTCACTTCATAATATTTCCTTAAGGTTTCTTAAGAATGGTATTACTTCCATTTGAGTAGTGGTTTCTTAATTTTATAATGGAATAAAAACTTTTACCTTTTTATAAATGAGTGGTTATAGTTTGTAAACAAGGAAATAATATTACTTAACTACTAATGGATTCACTATAGTGTTTTGATATGTTTATAAATTTGTGATTGAAACAATGGTAAAAGATTTTATTAAGTCAAAATAATAATCTTAAGAATTCAATATTTGATAACTCCATTTGGAAAATAATATACACTTATTGTTGAATGATAATTCAAATAAAATTGTAGAACAATTTTGATTTCACATTATCAATATTTAAGACTAATACTATTTATTAGACTTTAATTAGCTAATTCTAGAAATATTAACAATTTTTATTTACCCTTATATGAATTATTAATTAAGGAGATAGGTTTAAATTCAAGTTGTTAAAGTGTTTTAAATTTTTATTTGCTTAAAAAGTAGAATATTATATTTTTAACATGTAGGTATTATTTTTCGTGATCATTTTGGTATATTACATTTATTTTTGTGATTTATAAATAATAAGATATGATTTTTATAAGATTTCTTACTATATAAATACTTAATAAATAATAAATATTTAATTAAGTGAAATAATAATGCATGATTATAGTTTTAAATTATTGTTCTTATTTTTTTAAGATTTTGGTATTTTATTTATTTTTTAAGTATTATTTTCATGTTTATAAAATTCCATAAAGGATTAAATGTATTTGAATATTTACTTCAAATTTTATTTATAAAAGAGTTAAGATAGTATTTTTTTATAAAATAGTAGATTTATTTTTATACACAAAAATGATTTTTATTCATTTTTAGGATTTTTCCTTATTTTATGGAATTTCACTTAGTATTTAATGGTGCTAATATTTATTTGTATTTTTTTAACTTAAATAAGTAATGTTATATTTTTCCTAGATATATATTATTTTTATGATCCTTTTGACATATTATATTTATTTTTGGGATATTTATTTATTTTTCTACAATTAATATTATATTGAGGCTATCTTGGTAATTATTATTTTTATTTTATTTAAGGTGGGACTGGCACCCAGCAAATGGGCTAAGTTAGACCAGCTGGGGTACTGGATCGGTCAAACCGACCCAGCCCGTAGCTCACCCGATCACCCCGAAGTTCCTCTTCTCCTCTGCTCCTCTCATTCTCACGCTGGCGACCGATGTTGCACCGCCAGATTCCGGCGATCTTGGCCACCCCGGCCAGTGCCGATGGCCCTGCTCGACGCGCCTATTAAAGCTTCACTAGCCTAACCATTTCGATTCGTGTCTCACGCCCCTACGTGCTCACCACCAGCCCCAAACCGTAATTCCCCTTTTGCCATTGTAACACCCCAAAAATATTAAACTTGGATCATCAAACTCTAATCACCAAATTCAGGGTTAACAAAAACTTTTCCAACTAAAAATATGAAAGCATTCATATGTGTGTGTATTAAAATTTGGATTCTTTTGAATTTCCTTGGTTCTGTGTTTCTTTGCTTGTAAAATGATTCTTAGGTTAAATAAACATCATCTAAACAATCCCCAAACTTTTCCCAAAGACAAATAAGTCAAAACAAATAAATTAAGTGAATGGTCACTTTGGCCAAATTAACTCCCATGCCTATTTTGGCTATCCCTAACTTTCGGAACTTAACAGAAACATGTATGGATCTTTGCACCCCTTTTTAGTACTCATAATAAGGTACCAAGGCCCACTTTGTGATCATCGAAAAACATTCAATTGCTTAGTTTAAATGACAGTTTAAAATTGAATCTATCTCATATGGGAAGATCCCACTATTTCAAAAACCACTCAAACAAGCGGCAATTTCATCAAACAGGTTGCAGATGCAAATCAACCAAATAAAAAACACTATGTTGAGCAGTGTTTTGGGCCAACCTTGTTCCCTCTCTGGATGCAACTAGCATTAATAGATCATCTAGCACCCTTGACTAACCTCTAGCACCACTGTGAGCTTGCCATTGCCATGAATGGTGAGCACGCCGAGACTCACCATGTCACCCCAGTGTGGACAGCAAGCTAGGAGAAGAACTAGCCGTGCCCACCTTGTCTAGCATGTAGCCCATGCCTCACCGCCCCCTCTCGACCAGCCCTAGCTCGAAGACAAAGACCAGAACCGCCAGGAACGCCGCGCTCGCGCCGCTGTCGACCATGCCAACGCGCACCCCAGTGCACGCGCCGTTCCCACTCAACCTGACCACCTCGAGCCCTCGCCGCCCGCCAGCATGCACCCCACCGTCCCAGGAGACCACCAGACATGTTCGTTTTACCACCCGTACCCCGTAGCCACCGCTCGCCACGGAGTTCGTCGCCTCTGCCTCGCAGAGCACCGCACGTTCCCGACCGATTGCCACCGCCCCTACACACGCATTTAAGCTCCAGAGCATCACCATGAGACCGCCCGTCGATCGCCAACCTCAGCCATGCCGCTAGCCGCCCGTAGTCGTGTCACACCGTCGCTTGCCCATCCCTCTCGGTCTCGCCGTCGAGCCTTTTGAGCCTATAAAAGGAGACGACCCCCACTCGGTTTCTTCACACCAGTTCACTCCCCTCTCACCTAGAACCACCCCACCTCACTCCCGGAGCAAGGAGAGCAACGCATCCCCAGAATTTCACCGGAGCCCGCAGCTGCTGGAGAAGAAGGAAGCCATCAATTGGAGCCGCCCCAGGAGGAGCTGCCGGTGCCAGGAGAATCACCGTCGTCGACTTCGTCCTTCGCCCCCATCGCCAGCCCTCTCCTGAGTCTGGTGAGCCTCCCACGACCCCCACTGAGCCGCTAGGGTTCGAGCTCGCCGGTGACATGTTCATCGTCGACGACGACCCTCAGCCGTTGATCTCACTTCTAATCTAACGCACCACATCGCCCCGTACCGCTTCACGTGTTATGAGCCACTGACTGGTGGAACCCCCCTGTCAGCTGAGCCCCGCGCTGCGGAGTGACACTGGGCCGGCCCATAACCCTTCCCGCGCAGCCCAACCGTTTGAATTTAGATTTTTCTATTTATTTCAAACTCAGTTCTATACCTAGTTTCAAAAATCAACCTAGCTCGATTCAGTGAACCAAATTGCATGAAACCAATTCTGTTAGAAAGGTACTGAAATGCTTAATCCAATACCGTTGGATTAAAATCATTTGGATCTATAGATCAACCTTGGTAAAAATAACAAGTCAGAAGCTTTTCTGCATTCAAACATTTTTCAAATTTCGACCATAATAGCTTTTGAGTTGATTCCAACTCTCAAAAATCACATTTGATCATACCTTTCAGAATATATAAAAACATATGGGGTTACTTACAGAAATAATGTTCAAGTAATAAAAGAATGCCACATAAGCATTTCTAGTCACTTTATTTATTTAAAAATAAAAGGTTAAACCTTATTAAATTGTGACACCACGTGTAAATCACATTACCATAGAATGAAATATGTGGTGATGACATGTGTCAACATGATCCCATGTTTGAGTTGGAGAATATTAAATCTTAAGTAGTTTTTCAATGAGTAGAAATTACTTTTCTCAAATTAAAATAAATAAGGCAAATGCTTTAATCTTGTTATATAGGTGACGATGCTAGATCATCTATAGTACCCTTTTGTGTGATGATTGAAAATAGTTAAGTATTGTTTGGTGATTGTGTACCTCGTATTTATTCATAGACGCTAGTACCGACCAAGGATACGAGGAGGAAGGAGGATACTACAAAGAATAAGCCGAGGAGAACTTCAACCACTGCTCTACACAAGGCAAGCCTAATACTACTAGTTGATTGAGAAAGCTAACACTTGCAAGATACTCTACTTTAGCAAGCCTTACTAATCAAGTTGACCTATGTAAGCTAATACTTGCTTGTTACCATGACCACTAGATGCCTTAAGCATATGTGATCATACCCACTTGATAACCCAATCCTAGTTTTACTTGTAAGCCTTATACTTTATTTCTTTATCAAAGCTTTCTCTTAGAGTTTACTTAAGTGACTTGTAGATTCTAGGAAGATAATTGAAGGTTGCATAAAGAGCATTAAATTTGCCCTAAGCTAGACAATCTTGATGTCATCCTAAGGCATGAGATTGTACTTAGTTAAACTCCATTAGTTTACCACCCCTCATTAGTACTTACCACACTTGTAGATGCTAGTGCTAAGCATAAAACTTGATCAACTTTAGATGGGAATACTTGGTGGAAAATGGTTATGAAAACCTTAGAATGATGAGTCATTCTACTGAGATGTTTTGACATGTGTTTCCGAACACCAGATGATTTGGATGATGAAAATGTTAAGGCATGAGCCTTAGCCCTTTATAAAACTGATGGTTGTCTGGATGCGATACCATTCCAATTTTTCCGTATAACCACAATACCCGAAAATTGGGTAGGGCTTGACTGGAAACTTATATACCTTAGTATGGGTTCCCTCACAGCCAAGGTCTGAGCTGAGGCTACCTTGTGAAGATTGTCCACGTGTGTAGTACCCAAGATGACAGTTGGTCATGGTTGGGAGGCCAAACTCACAGGAGAGGTGCCTATACTAGGGCGTGTAATTGAAAGGTTAGGATTGATTATCCGCATACTGAGTATGGTGAATTCAGGATTTGTTCCTGACGGATGTATCGAATGTTGTGGTGAAAGTGTACAATCTCTGCAGAGTGTCAAACTATTCGAATAGCCGCGTCCGCGGTTATGGACAGTTGGAGTGGCCATAATGTTCCCCCGTTAGATGTTTTCAAAATGACTTGTGAAATGGATTGAGACTTTGACTTGACCACAACAGAGTTGTGACATGAAATTCAAGTTCCCACTTAGGTGTTATAAAATTTCAACCAGCTTTATTTGCTTCTGAACTTAGTAGAGGTAAATCTGGATTTTTGCAAAACAACCCTAGAGCTTAGTGTCCTAATACAAAAACCCCCTTCACTTGTTAGTAATAGTTTGCGAGTACTTAAAGAGTACTCATGGCTTTGTCCCTGGCTATTCCCGTGGCCAGACTATGAAGAGGAGTACCAGGACGAAGGACCCCAGGAAGGTTACGACAACTAGGATCATCTCCCATCGTCAGCATTGCCCGTGACCCCGAAGATGGAGCTTCGCCTACGCTACCTTTATTATTACGTTGTTCCGCTGCTTGAGTTGTATTAAGAGCTGGATCATGAGATCCTTATTTGTGTAAGACCTTATGTATGGTTTGTAATGGATGATGTATTGTGATATCCAAATCTGTTATGTCTCGCAAAAATGGTAATCCTGGGATTGCGATGTATGGCATAACATGCATCTAGGATTAAAAATCCGGGTGTTGACAAGTTGGTATCAGAGTCATTCTGACCATAGGAGACCCTAGTTAGACTGGACGTTGAATCAAAAACTTAGTTTCAAAACCAAGGGAAGTAAATATTTACAAAAACTTATTCCCATTCTTATCACTTTGATTCTTTCATGAAAATTCATGTTCCGCAAAAACTCTTGCAAAATACATAAAATTTGACACAGTTGATCACTCTACTAACTTAATCATCCTATATTCTTATAGATGGATGTGAAGTACAGCAAGTTTTATCAGTTGGGGAATGGAGGAGACCTCATCTTTGAGCGGGATTTAGACCATCTTTCGGAACTTCTGGAGCGTTCGAACCCCGAGTTCTTCGGAGCTCAGCTCAATGATCAAGGAGGAGAAGATCTGCAGTAGCTAATTGTTGCAAGTCTCCGAGGAAAGATTGAACCTCCCACTGCCGAGGGAATTCAGTTCACCTTAAGAGAGAACAACTGGCTAGATGGACTTGCCAGGGCCATGCAGGAAGCTCTTGCCCGTCTATGTGGGCAGAGTATCAACCAGATCAAGGGTACCCGCTTTGAGTTTTGTCCAAGGCGTGATGCTATGGGACAGCCACTAGAAGACCCATACCACCACGAGCTGAAGACTCAATCGGACCACCTTAGCTTCATGATGTATGATCGTCAACAGGAATTGGATAATTGCCGTGACTACTCCAACCACAAGTCCGCCATCATCAAGACGAAGGATCAGACCATCGCCATGCTAGCAAAGGGTCGCAAGTCTCGCCTCCATCAACTTGACAAGAAGGAGCGCATCATTGCCCATCTTTTCCACCGTATCTCGGATTTGTAGGAGACCATCCACGTGAGAGACATGCAGCTAGAGGAAAGGGAGAATGCATGAGAGGATCTTCGTGGAGACCCCTACTCCTATCTCAGCAATGATGATGATTTTCTAGAGGATCAGGCCATGGACTTCTTCACCGATGAGGATGATTTTGCCTTCATCGATGACGATGAGGATGATGAGGATGACGATGACACCGACTCCGAGGAGTAGTAGCACCTGAGCACTAGCGTAGTGAGTTGTATTCGGTCCCACTGTATCGTAGTTTCCAGAATGGTTCCTAAAACCATCAGTTTTTCTTTTGTTGTGGTGTGTGTTGTATCGTGTGTTACGAATGAATGAATGAAAAGCAAGTTGCAAAAAAATCTGAGTCAAACTTTAAAAACTTTTCAAAATCCCTGAACCTTAGAAATTTCCCTCTTTTCTCATGATCTATCTCAATCTTCAGATGCCACGCGGAGGAAGTGGTTCATCCCCGGACCCGATGTTGCAGATCCTGCAAATGTTGGTTTCTGACCGCGAAGCTGAAAGAGCCGAACGTCAAGCCAACTTAGCCACCCTTCAGCAGATAGCTCGGCTGGCCCACAACAATTAAGGCCAAGGAAATCAGGAAAACCATGCATCTAAGCTCAAGAATTTCCAGAACACCAACCCACCTATTTTCACTAAGTCGGAAGAGCCCTTAGACGCAGATGATTGGCTGCAAACCATGGAAAACAACCTAGAAGTCATCGTAGTGGAAGCTAATGAGAATGTTCTGTTCGCCACGCACTATCTAGCCGGAGATGCAAGAGCATGGTGGAACTGTAGGGTTCGCAGCATAGAAAACAAAAAATTTCCTACGATGTGAACTATATACCAAGATCTATATATACTAGATACAAACAACGGGCGGATGTATATCCGTAGAGAACATACCCTTGAAGACCGACAAAGCTGAACGAGTTCAACTCGTGGTTGATGTAGACGATCTCTTGCCGATCTCAAGATCGAGAGGAAGTCCTAGCGCCGCAAATCAGCAGCGCATCCGTGCTCGCACACACGTTCGAGGCACCGAGCAACCTCCGCCTCCTCGCTCCAGCGATGCAGCGGAAGCACAACTCTTTCTTGCCGAATAGCCACCGGGAACATGTATCTCGCTAGTCCGAGACCATGGGGAATAAATTCTAGAGGGGGAGAGAGATCCTTCACGAGGAGGTGTGAGAGACAAGTGAGGAGGAGGGGCTCCTTTTATAGGAGGAGGGGGGGAAACCCAAGGGGGTGGCCGGCGCATGGGGGCTGCCCCCTTGCCCTCCCCTCTTCATGTGGGTGGACACTCCACTCACAAAACTCCTCTAAATTCCCTCCACTCAAAAGTCCACTCAAAAATCCCATTAAATTTCCACCAAATTTAATGCAAACTCTCATTAAATAAAACTCTTTTATTTTATTCAGAATTTTGCCAATTACTTTAATGACAAACATTCACAAATAACCCCTTGCTAGAATTCTATTTCACATGCATAACCACTTTATGCAATTTCACCCGAAAACCTGTTTCGGTATCTAGTGAAATAAATTCCTGCGCTTGTTCATTCTTTCGGCATGAAACATTTGCTCCAATTGGATGTCGGTGTCTCTTAAGTGTGTCA
The DNA here is from genome assembly GCA_916181665.1 of Avena sativa. Classification (NCBI taxonomy): domain Eukaryota; kingdom Viridiplantae; phylum Streptophyta; class Magnoliopsida; order Poales; family Poaceae; genus Avena; species Avena sativa. Next base: position 21,844,353 of record OV702285.1, read on the forward strand.
CCCTACGGTTCGTGAATAATGCGGACATGATCGAGACCCCTCTCGGATCAATAATCAGAAGCGGGATCTGGAGACCCATACTGACTCCCACACATTCAACGATGACTTTCTTGTGATCGTCGGAACCTTTTACGCTAGTACCTTAATCCCTTTGTTTCACGATATATTACATGTCCGAGATTCGATCATTGGTATCTCCATACCTAGTTTGATCTCGTTACCGACATGCACTCTTTTCTCGTTCCTGTGATATAACATTCTAGTGATCAAATCACTTGCTTGCAAGCTAATCAATGTGATATCACCGAGAGGGCCCAGAGTATATCTATCCGTCATCGGGATGAACAAATTCCACTCTTGATCCATGAGCCTCAACATAACACTTTATTAGTTCTGAATCCTTCTTTATAATCACCCTGTTACGGTGTGACGTTTGATGTTATCAAGAAACTCTTCCGGTGTTAGTGATTGACATGATCTCATGGTCTAAGGATTAGGATCACTTCGTAAGTTGTTATAGCAATATAAACTCAATGACTTTGATCGTAATGCTATACTTCGGATGATTGTTCATCACATCATTACACTAATGTTGTGATCCCGTTATTAACAACATCCAATGTCCATGATCAGGAAACCTTGATCATCTTGTTAATCAACGAGCTAGTTTATGAGAGAGGCATAACTAGGAACTTTCTGTTTGTTTATTAAACACACATGTATTAACGTTTCCGTATTAATACAATTATAGCATGCAAAATAAACATCTATCATATACTTGGAATACACATAATAAACACTTTATTATTGCCTCTCAGGGCATATTCCCTTCAGTCTCCCACTTGCACTAGAGACAATAATCTAGTTACATAGTGATAAATCTAACACCCATTGAGTTCTGGTGTTGATCATGTTTTGCTCTAGGGAGAGTTTTAGTCAACGGATCTGCTACATTGAGATCCGTATGTACTTTACAAATCTTTATATCTCCATCCTTGACATGCTCGCGGATGGAGTGAAACCGGCGCTTAATATGCTTGGAATGCTTGTGAGACCTTGGCTCTTTGGCATTGGCAATGGCACCATTGTTGTCACAATAGATCACCATTGGGTCCAACGCGTTTTCCACAACTCCTAGTTCGGATATGAACTCCTTCATCCAAACTGCTTCCTGAGCTGCTTCTGAAGCAGCAACATATTCGGCCTCCGTTGTTGATCCCGCTACCACAGGTTGTTTGGAACTCCTCCAACTAACCGGTCCGCCATTCATGAGAAATACGTATCCGGATTGAGACTTAGAGTCATCCGGATCGGTGTCAAAGCTAGCATTGACATAACACTTAGCGACGAGCTCTTCTTCACCTCCGTATACAAGAAACATATCCTTAGTTCTTCGTAAGTACTTAAGGATATTCTTGACCGCTATCCAGTGTTCCGAACCTGGATCCGATTGGTACCTACTAGTCAAACTAATAGCGTGTGCCACATCCGTTCTTGTACATAGCATGGCGTACATTATAGAGCCTATGGCTGAAGCATAGGGGACTTTGTCCATTATCTCTCTTTCTTCCGCCGAAGCCGGACTTTGAGTCTTACTCAATGTCTTGCCTTGCAACATAGGTAAGAACCCCTTCTTACTTCCGTCCATTTTAAACTTCTTTAAAATCTTATCAAGGTATGTACTTTGCGATAGCCCTATTAGGCGCCTAGATCTATCTCTATAGATCTTTATGCCTAATATGTATGACGCTTCACCTAGGTCCTTCATTGAAAATTTGCTGTTTAGATAACTTTTAACACTGTTTAAAAGTTCTATATCATTTCCGATCAATAATATGTCATCCACATATAATATCAGAAATGCCACATTGCTCCCACTCACTTTCTTGTAAATACAAGCTTCTCCATAAGTTCGGACAAATCCAAACTCTTTGATCACCTCATCAAAGCGGAGATTCCAACTTCGCGATGCTTGCTTCAATCCATAGATGGATCGCTGAAGCTTGCACACCTTGTTAGCATCCTTAGGATCGACAAAACCCTTTGGTTGTATCATATACAACTCTTCTTCAATATTACCATTGAGAAACGCGGTTTTGACATCCATCTGCCATATTTCATAATCGAAATATGCAGCAATTGCTAACATAATCCTAACTGACTTTAGCATCGCTACGGGAGAGAAAGTCTCATCGTAGTCAACTCCTTGAATTTGTCGAAACCCCTTAGCGACAAGTCGAGCTTTATAGATGGTCACATTACCATCAGCATCAGTTTTCCTTTTGAAAATCCATTTGTTCTCCACGGCCTTTCGGTCGTGAGGTAATTCCACCAAGTTCCAAACTTGATTTTCATACATGGATTCCATCTCGGATTTCATGGCTTCTAACCATTTGTTGGAATCCGGGCTCATCATCGCTTCTTCATACGTCGCAGGGTCATTATTTTCATCAACCATGAAATTTATGACAGGATTTCCGTACAGCTCGGGAGCTGCACGCGTCCTGTTTGACCTGCGAGGTTCGGTAGTACTCTCTTTCGGAGTTTCATGATCATTATCATTAGTTCCCTCTTCAACAGGTGGAGCCAACTCCGGAACAACTTCTGGCGCTGCGCTACTCGCCATACTTTGAAGAGAAGGTTCCACAACCTCTTCGAGTTCTACCTTCCGACTATTCACACCTTTCGCGAGAAACTCTTTCTCTAGAAAGGATCCATTCTTGGCAACAAAAACCTTGCCCTCGGATCTGTGATAGAAGGAATACCCAATAGTTTCTTTAGGGTATCCTATGAAGACGCATTTTTCCGCTTTGGGTTCGAGTTTATCCGGTTGAAGTTTCTTCACATAAACATCGCAACCCCAAACTTTAAGAAATGACAGCTTAGGTTTGTTTCCAAACCACAATTCATACGGTGTCTTTTCAACAGATTTAGATGGTGCCCGATTTAAAGTGAATGCAGCAGTTTCTAGTGCATAACCCCAAAATGACAACGGCAAGTCTGTCAGAGACATCATAGATCGAACCATATCTAATAAAGTACGATTACGACGTTCCGACACACCATTTCGCTGTGGTGTTCCGGCAGGTGTGAGTTGTGAAACAATTCCACACTCTTTCATGTGAGTGCTAAACTCGTAACTTAGATACTCACCTCCACGGTCGGACCGTAGAAATTTGATCTTTCTATTACGATGATTTTCCACTTCATTCTGAAATTCCTTGAACTTTTCAAAGGTTTCAGACTTGTGTTTCATCAAGTAGATATAACCGTATCTACTCAAATCATCCGTGAAAGTAACAAAATAACGATATCCACCTCGCGCCGACACACTCATTGGACCACATACATCAGAATGTATGATTTCTAATAAATCTGTCGCCCGTTCCATTGAACCGGAAAACGGCGTTCTAGTCATCTTGCCCATAAGGCATGGCTCACATGTATCAAATGATTCATAATCAAGTGATTCCAAAAGTCCATCCGAATGGAGCTTCTTCATGCGTTTAATGCCAATATGACCTAGACGGCAGTGCCACATATATGCGGATATATCATCATTAAGTTTAATCCTTTTAGCATCAACATTATGAATATGTGTAACATTATCATTGAGATCTAACAGAAATAAACCATTCATCATTGGTGCATGACCATAAAAGATTTCATTCATATAAATGGAACAACCATTATTCTCAGATTTAAATGAATAACCACTTTGCATCAAACATGATCCAGATACAATGTTCATGCTCAGTGCAGGCACCAGATAACATTTATTCAAGTTTATGACTAATCCCGACGGTAAGTGGAGAGGCAGCGTTCCGACGGCGATTACATCAACGTTTGATCCATTGCCGACACGCATCTTGACCTCACCCCTTGCTAGCGGTCGCTTGTTCCGCAGCCCCTGATTCGAGTTACAAATATTAGCAACTGAACCGGTATCAAATACCCAGGTGCTACTACGAGCACTAGTCAAGTACACATCAATAACATGTATATCATATATACCTTTGTTTGCCTTGCCGGCCTTCTTGTCTGCCAGATACTTGGGGCAGTTGCGCTTCCAGTGGCCAGTCCCCTTACAATAGTAGCACTCGGTATCAGACTTAGGTCCAACTCGGGGTTTCTTTTCAGGCGCGGCAACAGGCTTGCCGCCCTTACTTCCCTTCCGTTTTCCCTTCTTGTCTTTCTTGAAACCAGTGTTCCTATTGATCATCAACACTTGATGTTCCTTTTTGATCTCCACTTCTGCAGTTTTAAGCATTGACAGAAGCTCGGGGAGAGACTTCTTCATGCCTTGCATATTATAGTTCATCACGAAGCTCTTATAGCTAGGTGGCAGAGACTGCAGAACACGATGGATGCCTAAGTCAATGGGAATCGATATTCCCAAGGACACAAGCTTATCGGCGTAACCCGACATCTTGAGTACATGCTCACTAACGGAGCTGTGCTCTTCCATCATGCAGCTAAAGAACTTTTCTGAAGCATTGTAGCTCTCTACAGCAGCATGTGTGTCGAAAATCATTTTCAACTCACCCATTGTATCAAATGCATTGCCGTTTTCGAAACGCTTTCGAAGTTCCGGCTCTAGCCAATACAATATGCCGCAATGAACTAAGTTGTGGTCCTCCTGACGAGTCTGATAGACATTCTTCTCCTCGTCAGGGGCATCATCAAAAGGTGGGGGGCCTAACGGCGCTTCTAGCACATATTGCTTTTGTGCAGCAGAGAGGAGAATCCTCAAATTCATGGCCCATTCAGTAAAGTTGCTACCGTTCGTTGCTAGTTTCTCTTTCTCCATGAACGCATTGAAATTAAAAGCAGGTGGTGCCATCTACAACAGAATTTGTAAAGTTTAGACTAAGTGTATGATAGATCGAGTTCAACTAATCTATATTACGAATGAACTCCCACTCAAAAGCGACATCCCTCGTGTCCTTTTGGTGATTACATGAACCAAATCCACTACACCAAGTCCGATCATCACGTGAGTCGGTATAGCTTCAAAGGCGAGCATCAAATGGGCATCATATCAACTATATGACTCATGCTTAACCTTTCGGTCTGTGTTCCGAGGCCATGTCTGTACATGCTAGGCTCGCCAAGTTAGAACCTTAGTATTTGCGTGTGTAACTGTTTTACACCCGAAATATGGTCGTGGATCCAAGAACACCCGATCATCACGTGATGTCTTGGAGCAACGAAAACATAATCGGTGCATACTAAAGGAAGAACACATTCTTATCTTGATATTTAAATGAGGGATCATCTTATTATGCTTAACAAAGCGCTAAACAAGCAATATAAGATGTAATCAAACATCATATGTTTATTAGTGAAATTATATGGTTCCCGCAGATGATCTCTATCATGTGCATCGTGGTATGATCACTATCATACCTATATGTGTAAATCCAAGGTCTATGGATTTTACACGCTATGTGTGTTGTAAAAGTATCATCTCATACTTCTACTTACAACACTACCATATCATAACACTAGCCCAGCAACAATCTAAACTAGACGCCTCTAATTTATCCATTGCAAGTTTTACGTGGCTTAGGGCTTTCGAGATAGAACCGTTCTTACCTACGAACATGAACCACAACGAGGATAATCAAATTGTTGACAACTCGCTTGCAAAATAGATATTGACTATAGTAGGAGAGACAGACACCCGCTAGCCACTTATGCAAACTAGTTGCATGTCAAGCGTGGAACAGGTCTCATGTGCGAGGACATGTAAAGTTTGTCCGGGCCGCTTCATCCCACTATGCCACCAATATCCAAAATCACAACAAAGGAGCAACAACATGATCATCATCGCCCACATACTCATATGTGTACTACCCGTGTAAAGTATCTACGCATAGATCCGGCTCTGATACCACTGTAGGGTTCGCAGCATAGAAAACAAAAATTTTCCTACGATGTGAACTATATACCAAGATCTATATATACTAGATACAAACAACGGGCGGATGTATATCCGTAGAGAACATACCCTTGAAGTCCGACAAAGCTTAACGAGTTCAACTCGTGGTTGATGTAGACGATCTCTTGCCGATCTCAAGATCGAGAGGAAGTCCTAGCGCCGCAAATCAGCAGCGCATCCGTGCTCGCACACACGTTCGAGGCACCGAGCAACCTCCGCCTCCTCGCTCCAGCGATGCAGCGGAAGCACAACTCTTTCTTGCCGAATAGCCACCGGGAACATGTATCTCGCTAGTCCGAGACCATGGGGAATAAATTCTAGAGGGGGAGAGAGATCCTTCACGAGGAGGTGTGAGAGACAAGTGAGGAGGAGGGGCTCCTTTTATAGGAGGAGGGGGGGGAACCCCAAGGGGGTGGCCGGCGCATGGGGGCTGCCCCCTTGCCCTCCCCTCTTCATGTGGGTGGACACTCCACTCACAAAACTCCTCTAAATTCCCTCCACTCAAAAGTCCACTCAAAAATCCCATTAAATTTCCACCAAATTTAATGCAAACTCTCATTAAATAAAACTCTTTTATTTTATTCAGAATTTTGCCAATTACTTTAATGACAAACATTCACAAATAACCCCTTGCTAGAATTCTATTTCACATGCATAACCACTTTATGCAATTTCACCCGAAAACCTGTTTCGGTATCTAGTGAAATAAATTCCTGCGCTTGTTCATTCTTTCGGCATGAAACATTTGCTCTAATTGGATGTCGGTGTCTCTTAAGTGTGTCACCCTACGGTTCGTGAATAATGCGGACATGATCGAGACCCCTCTCAGATCAATAATTAGAAGCGGGATCTGGAGACCCATACTGACTCCCACACATTCAACGATGACTTTCTTGTGATCGTCGGAACCTTTTACGCTAGTATCTTAATCCCTTTGTTTCACGATATATTACATGTCCGAGATTCGATCATTGGTATCTCCATACCTAGTTTGATCTCGTTACCGACATGCACTCTTTTCTCGTTCCTGTGATATAACATTCTAGTGATCAAATCACTTGCTTGCAAGCTAATCAATGTGATATCACCGAGAGGGCCCAGAGTATATCTATCCGTCATCGGGATGAACAAATTCCACTCTTGATCCATGAGCCTCAACATAACACTTTATTAGTTCTGAATCCATCTTTATAATCACCCTGTTACGGTGTGACGTTTGATGTTATCAAGAAACTCTTCCGGTGTTAGTGATTGACATGATCTCATGGTCTAAGGATTAGGATCACTTCGTAAGTTGTTATAGCAATATAAACTCAATGACTTTGATCGTAATGCTATACTTCGGATGATTGTTCATCACATCATTACACTAATGTTGTGATCCCATTATTAACAACATCCAATGTCCATGATCAGGAAACCTTGATCATCTTGTTAATCAACGAGCTAGTTTATGAGAGAGGCATAACTAGGAACTTTCTGTTTGTTTATTAAACACACATGTATTAACGTTTCCGTATTAATACAATTATAGCATGCAAAATAAACATCTATCATATACTTGGAATACACATAATAAACACTTTATTATTGCCTCTCAGGGCATATTCCCTTCAGGAACAGTGTTCATGCAATGACCGGAGGACAGATGATGACCTGGGAGGAATTCAAGGTCAAGTTCAGCAGAACCCATGTGCCACCGGGTTTTATCAAGAGAATGAGAGATGAGTTCAGAAAACTGAAGCAAGGAAGGATGACCGTAGTGGAATACCGTGACAAATTCTTGTCATTAGCTAGGTATACCCCGAATGAGATCGACACTGAAGCCAAGAAGAAAGAAAGATTCCTGAATGGTCTGCACGATGAGATGCAGACGGTGTTGGTCAATATCCCCTTTGCTGATATTGAAGCCCTTCTCGACTCTGCCATCCAGATGGAAGGAAAGATCAACCAAGCCAATGAGAACCGCAAGCGTCGCATGATGCATCAGCCAGGAACCCATCAGACCCCAAAGTATCGCCCTAACCCATCTCCAGGATTTGCCCCGAGAACCAACAGACCCACGATGAACCGTCCTACCTATCCCAACCGTGGAAACCCAAGGCCCGGAGGAAATCACAACAACTCTGGCAACCCCAGCAATTTCAACCGTGCACCACCCAAGTTCAACAACAATAATGCTGCCACCAACACCAACACTGCCCGGAGGACTAGAAGAAATGGTGTGCCTGTTGCATCAAAGGACAAGTCGCAAGTGACTTGTTATGACTTTGGAAATAAGGGTCACTACTCCAATGAGTGCCCCAAGAAGAATGTTGCAGCCCCCAATGCAAATGCCCCAGCTCAACAACAGCGTCATGTTCAGCCCAGAAGAAGGTTTGCCCTAGGGAATTCACTCAACCGCAACGGCCGTATTTTTCCCATGCATGCTGAAGAAGCCCAGGAAGCGCCAGACGTCGTGCTGGGTATGTTTTCTGTTAATTCAGTACTTGCTAGAGTGTTGTTTGATTCTGGTGCATCGCACTCATTTGTCACCGAAGAATTTTCCTGCACTAGTAAGATTCAACCAACCAAACTGAAGCATGTTATGATTGTTCAAATTCCCGGTTTAACCACCAAAGCTATGAAAATCTACAAAGCCGTCCCTATCCGAATCCATGGCATATATAATTATGCTAATCTGATAGTACTTGGAACTAAAGGTTTGGAAGTAGTACTAGGAATGGATTGGATGTCCAAACATAAAGGATTAATTGACTGTGCCAAGAAAGCCATAACCATGACCAGTACAGCCGAAATATCAGTCGAGCATGTATCTGAAACCTTACCTCGTCAATTCAAGTGCAACAAGTGTATAGCCCAACCTACCATTGACCAAGTCCAGATAGTCTGTGAATACCCCGATGTATTTCCAGATGTTTTTCCCAGTATGCCCCTAGATCGGGATATCGAGTTTATCATCGAACTAATCCCCGGAACCGGACCCATAGCCCAGAGACCCTACAGTATGAACCCGTATGAGCTAGCAGAACTGAAGAAGCAACTGGATGCCATGCTGGAAATTGGATTGATTTAACCAAGTGCGTCACCATGGAGGTCACCTGTCTTGTTTGTGGACAAGAAGGATGGAGGTAACCATTTGTGTACGGATTATCGGAAGTTGAATGATGTCACCATCAAGAACAAATACCCCTTGCCCAAGATAGAAGATTTGTTTGATCAGTTGACCGGTGCCAAAGTGTTTTCTAAGATTGATCTTAGGACTAGCTATCATCAACTCAAGATTCATGCAGAAGATATTCCCAAGACTGCCTTTACCACCAGATATGGATTGTACGAGTATACAGTCATGTCTTTTGGATTAACCAATGCCCCCGCTTATTTCATGAATCTCATGAATAAGATTTTTATGGACTTCCTGGATAAGTTTGTCGTTGTTTTCATCGATGACATTCTGATTTATTCCAAATCAGAAGAAGAACATGAGCTATACCTAAGGACCATTCTTGGAACCCTTAGAGAGCATCATGCCGGATATCACGAAGCCCTTTGACGTGTATTGTGATGCATCCAAGATCGGTCTCGGATGTGTGCTAATGCAAGAAGTCAAAGTCATATATTATCTATCTCGACAACTGAAACAACATGATCAGAATTACCCAACCCATGACCTCGAGCTCGCAGCCGTAGTTCTAGCCTTGAAGACATGGAGGCATTACCTGATGGGAAACCGTTGTGAGATTTATTCGGATCACAAGAGCCTTAAGTATATATTCACTCAGAGGAGCTGAATATGAGACAGAGAAGATGGATTGAGCTAATCAAGGATTATGATCTGGACATTCACTATCACCCCGGTAAAGCCAATGTGGTAGCAGATGCCCTTAGCAGATTGCCGTGCTGCTTGAACTCCATGATTTTAAAGGAGCAACCAAGCTTGCACAAAGAGATGGAATATTTCCGCATAGAATTAGTGAGTGAAGGATTTTTGGCTAGCATAGAACTTCAACCCACTTTGATCTTCCAGATCAAAGAGGCGTAGAAAGGAAATGCTAGTATCGACGGAATCAAGCGTTGTATCGGTACAGACAAAGTACCTGGATTTACCGAAAATGAAGAAGGAGTTCTGTGGTACAAAGGACGCCTTTGTGTACCAGCAGATTCTGAGTTGAAAGAAGTTATTCTCAAGGAAGCTCATGATACTCTTTATTCTATCCACCCCGGAGGAACGGAAATTTATCAAGATTTGAAAGAAAAATTTTGGTGGCATAAGATGAAGAGAGAAATCGGAAGCTATATCGCCAAGTGTGATATATGTCAGCGAGTCAAGGCGGGACATCAAAGACCCGCTGGATTGTTGCAACCATTGCAGATTCCGGAATGGAAATGGGATTCCGTTGGAATGGACTTTATTACCGGATTGCCTACTTCTAGTAGGGGAAATGACTCTATCTGGGTCATAGTGGACAGATTATCCAAAGTCGCCCATTTCTTACCCGTCAAGACCACATATCAGAGTTATAAGCTAGCGGAGTTATACATCACTAGAATCGTCAGTTTGCATGGAGTCCCCAAGAACATCGTATCTGATCGAGGAACTCAGTTTACCTCGAGATTCTGGAAGAAAGTCCAAGAAGGTTTAGGAACCCGACTAGATTTCAGCATAGCTTATCACCCTCAGACCGACCGACAAACGGAGGGAGTAAATCAAATACTCGAAGACATGTTGAGAGCATGTGTGTTAGAGTATGGATCTAAATGGGAAGACTGTCTGCCGTTCGCAGAATTTTCGTACAACAACAGTTATCAAGCTAGTTTGAAAATGGCCCCATTTGAGTTCATGTATGGAAGAAAGTGCCGCACCCCTTTGAACTGGTCGGAAGTAGGAGAGAGTCATATTTTCGGACCCGACATCCTACGAGAAGTATAAGAGAAGGTTCACAAGATTCGTGAGCCCCTCAAGACAGCCCAGCCAAGACAGAAGAGTTACGCCGACAAGAGACGTCGAGACCTCGCCTTTAACATCGGAGATTTTGTGTATCTGAAAGTGTCGCCATTGAAGGGAATGCAGCGTTTCCAACTAAAAGGAAAGTTAGCCCCCAGATATATAGGCCCCTTCAAGATTCTGAACCGTCGAGGAGAAGTGTCATATCAATTGGAACTACCCAAAGAGATGTCAGCCGTGCACAATCTGTTCCATATCTCATTACTTTGCAAGTGCCTCGAAGTTCCGGAGAAGACGGAAGTGTTCAAGAACATTGATCATCGGACCATAGAGATCAACGATGAACTGACCTATCCCGAAGTGCCCATCCGTATTTTTGAAGAAGCTTTCAGAACTACCAGAACCCCAAGCATCAAGTTTCTCAAGATTTGGTGGAGCAACCACACAGAAGAGGAAGCTACCTGGGAGCGCGAAGAGCACATCAGGACAGAGTTTCCCGATCTCTTCAAATCCTAGGTAATCTTTTTCGTCCTTTTTCAAATCTCGGGACGAGATTTTGTTTAAGGGGGGAAGGTTTGTAACATCCCAAAAATATTAAACTTGGATCATCAAACTCTAATCACCAAATTTAGGGTTAACAAAAACTTTCCCAACTAAAAATATGAAAGCATTCATATGTGTGTGTATTAAAATTTGGAATCTTTTGAATTGCATTGGTCCTGTGTTTCTTTGCTTGTAAAATGATTCTTATGTGAAATAAACATCATCTAAACAATCCCCAAACTTTTCCCAAAGACAAACAAGTCAAAACAAATAAATTAAGTGAATGGTCACTTTGGCCAAATTAACTCCCATGCCTATTTTGGCTATCCCTAACTTTCAGAACTTAACAGAAACATGTATGGATCTTTGCACCCCTTGTTAGTACTCATAATAAGGTACCAAGGACCACTTTGTGATCATCCAAAAACATTCAATTGCTTAGTTTAAATGATAGTTTAAAATTGGATCTATCTCATATGGGAAAATCCCACTATTTCAAAAACCACTCAAACAAGCTCAATTTTCAAAACCCAAGCATCCACAGAATCCTTAACACATGCCTAGCACACCCACCAAAAATCTTTTCAAAATTCAAAACTCAAGTTCATGCGGCCATTTCATCAAACAGGTTGCAGATGCAAATCAACCAAATAAAAAACACTATGTTGAGCAGTGTTTTGGGCTAACCTTGTTCCCTCTCTGGATGAACCTAGCCTTAATAGATCATCTAGCACCCTTGACTAACCTCTAGCACCACTGTGAGCTTGCCATTGAATGGTGAGCAGGCCGAGCCTCACCATGTCACCCCAGTGTGGACAGCAAGCTAGGAGAAGAACTAGCCGTGCCCACCTTGTCTAGCATGCAGCCCATGCCTAGCCGCCCCCTCTCGACCAGCCCTAGATCGAAGACAAAGACCAGAACCGCCAGGAACGCCGCGCTCGCGCCGCTGTCGATCATGCCGACGCGCACCCCAGTGCACGCGCCGTTCCCACTCAACCTGATCACCTCGAGCCCTCGCCGCCCGCCATCATGCACCCTACCGTCCCAGGAGACCACCAGACATGTTCGTTTTACCGCCCGTACCCCGTAGACACCGCTCGCCGCGGAGTTTGCCGCCTCTGCCTCGCAGAGCACCGCACGTTCCCGACCGATTGCCACCGCCCCTACACGCGCATTTAAGCTCTAGAGCATCGCCAGGAGACCGCCTGTCGATCGCCAACCTTAGCCATGCCGCTAGCCGCCCGTAGCCGTGTCGCCACCGTCGCTTGCCCATCCCTCTCGGTCTCTCCGTCGAGCCTATAAAAGGAGACGACCCCCACTCGGTTTCTTCACACCAGTTCACTCCCCTCTCACCCAGAACCACCCCACCTCACTCCCAGAGCAAGGCGAGCAGCGCCGCCATAATTTCACCGGAGCCCGCCGCTGCTGGAGAAGAAGGAAGCCATCGATTGGAGCCGCCCCAGGAGGAGCTGCCGGTGCCAGGAGAATCGCCGTCGTCTACTTCGTCGTTCGCCCCCATCGCCGACCCTTGCCTGAGCCCCGGTGAGCCTCCCACAACCCCCACTGAGCCGATAGGCTTCGAGCTCGCCGGTGACATGTTCATCGTCGACGACGACCCTCAGCCGTTGATCTCACTTCTAATCCAACGCACCACATCGCCCCGTACCGCTTTGCGTGTTATGAGCCACTGACTGGTGGAACCCCCCTGTCAGCTGAGCCCCGCGCTGCGCAGTGACACTGGCTTGCCCATTAACCCTTCCCGCGCAGCCCACCCGTTTGAATTTAGATTTTTCTATTTAAACTCAGTTCTGTACCTAGTTTCAAAAATCAACCCAGCTCGATTCAGTGAACCAAATTGCATTAAACCAATTTTGTTAGAAAGGTACTGGAATTCTTAATCCAAGCCCTTTGGATTCAAACCATTTGGATCTATAGATCAACCTTGGTAAAAATAACAAGTCAGAAGCTTTTCTTCATTCAAACATTTTTCAAATTTCAACCATAATAGCTTTTGAGTTGATTCCAACTCTCAGAAATCACATTTGATCATACCTTTCAGAATATATAAAAACATATGGGTTTACTTACAGAAATAATGTTCAAGTAATAAAAGAATGCCACATAGGCATTTCTAGTCACTTTATTTATTTAATAATAAAAGGTTAAACCTTATTAAATTGTGACACCACTTTAAATCACATTCCCATAGACTGAAATATGTGGTGATGACATGTGTCAACATGATCCCATGTTTGAGTTGGAGAATATTAAATCTTAAATAGTTTTTCAATGAGTAGAAACTACTTTTCTCAAATTAAAATAAATAAGGCAAATGCTTTAATCTTGTAATATAGGTGATGATGCTAGATCATCTATAGTACCCTTTTGTGTGGTGATTGAAAATAGTTAAGTATTGTTTGGTGATTGTGTACCTCGTATTTATTCATAGACGCTAGTACCGACCAAGGATACGAGGAGGAAGGAGGATACTACAAAGAAGAAGCCGAGGAGAACTTCAACCACTGCTCTACACAAGGCAAGCCTAATACTACTAGTTGATTGAGCAATCTAACACTAGCAAGATACTCTACTTTAGCAAGCCTTACTAATCAAGGTGACCTATGCAAGCTAATACTTGCTTGTTACCATGACCACTAGATGCCTTAAGCATATGTGATCATACCCACTTGATAACCCAATCCTAGTTTTACTTGTAAGCCTTATACTTTATTTCTTTATCAAAGCTTTCTCTTAGAGTTTACTTAAGTGACTTGTAGATTCTAGGAAGATAATTCAAGGTTGCATAAAGAGCATTAAATTTGGCCTAAGCTAGATAATCTTGATGTCATCCTAAGGCATGAGATTGTACTTAGTTAAACTCCATTAGTTTACCACCCCTCATTAGTACTTACCACACTTGTAGATGCTAGTGCTAAGCATAAAACTTGATCAACTTTAGATGGGAATACTTGGTGGAAAATGGTTATGAAAACCTTAGAATGATGAGTCATTCTTGTGAGATGTTTTGACATGTGTTTCCGAACACCAGATGATTTGGATGATGAAAATGTTAAGGCATGAGTCTTAGCCCTTTATAAAACTGATGGTTGTCTGGATGCGATACCATTCCAATTTTTCCGTACAACCACAATACCCAAAAATTGGGTAGGGCTTAACTGGAAACTTATATACCTTAGTATGGGTTCCCTCACGGCCAAGGTCTGAGCTAAGGCTACCTTGTGAAGATTGTCCACCTGTGCAGTACCCAAGATGAAAGTTGGTCATGGTTGGGAGGCCAAACTCACAGGAGAGGTGCCTATACTAGGGCGTGTAATTGAAAGGTTAGGATTGATTATGCGCATACTGAGTATGGTGAATTCAGGATTTGTTCCTGGCGGATTTATCGAATGTTGTGGTGAAAGTGTACAATCTCTGCAGAGTGTCAAACTATTCGAATAGCCATCGTCCACGGTTATAGACAGTTGGAGTGGCCATACTATTCCCCCGTCAGATGTTTTTAAAATGACTTGTGAAATGGATTGAGACTTTGACTTGACCACAACAGATTTGTGGCATGAAATTCAAGTTCCCACTTAGGTGTTATAAAATTTCAACCAGCTTTCTTTGCTTCTGAACTTAGTAGAGGTAAATCTGGATTTTTGCAAAACAACCCTAGAGATTAGTGTCCTAATACAAAAAACCCCTTCACTTGTTAGTAATAGTTTGCGAGTACTTAAAGAGTACTCATGGCTTTGTCCCTGGCTATTCCCATGGCCAAACTATGAAGAGGAGTACCAGGACGAAGGACCCCAGGAAGGTTTCGACAACTAGGATCATCTCCCATCGTCAGCATTGCCTGTGACCCCGAAGATGGAGCTTCGCCTATGCTACCTTTATTATTACGTTATTCCGCTGCTTGAGTTGTATTAAGAACTGGATCACGAGATCCTTATTTGTGTAAGACCTTATGTATGGTTTGTAATGGATGATGTACTATGATATCCAAATCTGTTATGTCTCGCAAAAATGGTAATCCTGGGATTGCGATGTATGTGATAACAGGCATCTGGGATTAAAAATTCAGGTGTTGACAGCCATTACTCCGGCGGGACGGCGAAGTCCTCTGTAACCCCGGTGATATGGCGTGGGTGTTTGGATGCTGGGGCCTTGCTGGTGGTGTGGGCTGAGGCAGTGCAGCGCCATGGATATCCTCTTGTGACTGTGCCACCATGCTGAGCTTCGTCTCTCTACCGTCGCCACAACTGCTACTTCGTCGGCGAGCTTAGACTCGTCACAGGTAGGCACTCCTTCTCCCCTTTCTACATCTTTTACTCTTACCCTCTTCTAGTGAAAATTCTAGAACCCTGGTAATATCTTCTATAGCTTTATGTGGTTGACATGCCCCTTCTTATTTGATCTGTGATCCTTTAAAGTGTGTCAATGATGATTCCCTGATGTCAAATGATTGTGGGTAGAGTTGGTTTATTGTGGTGAGGATTAATGTCTATGTGTTGTGATGAGTTTCAGTTAGAGAAATGTTTCCTCATTTGTTTGGCATTTGATGATCTACAAGTGTTTTCTTGAATATGGTTGATACCAGATTCCACCATGAACCATTATTCACTGTTAATTATGCTTTTTAGTATATGTTGAAACTGAAGTTTAGCTATCCATGTCAACAACTAGAGGTGAATATGATTTCTTGAAGAAAGCATTCAGGAAGATGATTTAATTATGTGAATGTGCTTGTTGCAGGCACTCAATGATTTCTGTTTTGATAGATGTTTACTGTTGTGATGCCTCTAGTGAGAGTGTACACAACAACAAACTCTTGACAGCATGATATGCTGTTTTGATCCAGTGATTTGTTGAGGTATCTTAGCTCTGGCTTGATGCCCATTTAACATGTTGGGATATAGTTTCTTTGGGATTAAAACCTCCTAGATTGGAATCCAATGGTTGTGAAACATTTATGTGTTGTAAATATGATAAAGAATAACCTTTGAGATGATTCCTAGTATAATCTAGGAAGATGATATGAATTCATTAATAAGTGATAATGTGATTTATGTAAAATGGAATTGAGTTGGTACTTAGGACATTCTGAATCTGCTAGGTACAGAGGTGCTACCCTCTGGGAATGTGCCCTGTAGCCTAGCAGTTGTGGTACATGCTTGTCTAGTAAAATCTAGGTAATAAGATAATGATGCTGGTCTGAAGCTAAATGATTCAGGGTTGATTTTTCTGGAGGAAACTCTTGACCCAGCCAATGATGCAAAGGCTAAGGCACAAGATTTAAATAAGAACATATTTTTGTTCTTGATTTCTGGACCTGGCCTATGATGCAAAGGCTGAGGCCTATTTTGGATTAGGACAGATATTCTTGTTGGCTTTAAACCTCTATGATGAACCTTCCATGGCACTTCCATGCAAGTGTGAGAGCATCTTCCCCTCCAATCCTCCTAGATATATATCTAGTTGAAGGTTAGATGGAACTTGTTAATGTATATTATTTCCCTTGTTTCCCAAGTATGTATGCAAGATATAAGAGCAGATGTTGCATGATCTAGTGGTTTCTTCTGATAATTCTTACCTGCTGTTGGTGAATAGACAGATAGGCTTGTAATGGGGCTGATGATGATCTTGTGGTAGTTTTGGTGTTGCTTCAGATCACCCGCTGTAACTTGTTCTTGTAACCTTCATCTCCTAGCTCCTTTTGGCTGCTTTCTTGATCTACTCCTTGTCCTAACTATTGGATGGCTTGTTGAAGCAACCATAGTGCAAGTGATGTGGTGTTGATCTGGTGGTTCTTGTGGTGTGATGAGAGCAGTCTGTTCTTGGGGTGTGATAAACAGAAAAGGAGTAAGAAGATGGTTGTGGTGCTAACTAGTGGTACTAGTGAGTGCTACGTTTGTGCTCTCCCTTTTGTGCTCCCTGTGAGTCTTCTTGTGTCGACATCACATTACTTGCATGTTGTGACAGTGCTGCTGTCAAGTGGGACCCCTAGGGTTCAAGTTTCAATAGAGGGATATTTATTGGGATGGATCATCTCGGATGGTTCGCTATTATCTCAAATTTGGCTTTATTTATGTGTTGCCAAATGGTTATTTACATGTGAAACTTGCCCCTGGCTTATGATGCTAAGCCTGAAGCCATTTTTTATGATAAGATCAGATACACAAATTGGTGAAACTTTCCCCTTCAATTAAAAGCTCAATGATGTGTCCAAACAGTGCATTTCACTGTCAGACTGAGAGCAAAGGTTTAACCACTAATCCATTTCTTATTTTTTTGTTATTCTTTTTATTTTTTATTTCTTTAATTGCAGGTGTAAGATCAAAAATATAAAGGAAAAATTTAGAAGTTGGGGAAAGTGAAGATTAATTTAGTTTTAGATTTTATTTACTTCTTTTGTATTTTACTTTATCATTTGTAAAGGACATTGTATATATATTTTCTTGTAATAAATATCATTTCACTTATGAAATTCCTTTTTCAATTTATTTGTCTCCTGAAATTTGCTTTCATTCTTTTATTGTAAAAGAACAACAATACTATATATATTTATATAAGGATTATTATTGTAATACTTTCATTTTACTCAAAGTGTAAAGATATCGTAATATTGAGTAATGTTATTTTTGTATGAAGGTATTCTTTTTGTTAAGGTAAAGTTTTATTCTTTAGTCATATTAGTATTCAATAAATGTTGTAAAATATTCTTATGGGTAATAATTATAAGTAGTATTTGTTTCTTATTCTTGTAAAATTATGTAAATGATGATAACACAGTAAGCGTCTTCTTTCTTATTGTAACTTAGAACTAGTAGGTATTTATATTTTATTTATAAATAATAATTCCATTATTTCTGTATTCTTGGAATTCATTTATTATTCCATTTACATATTCTTTTATAATTCAAATATATCTTTAGAATATTCAAATTCGAATTTGCTTTCCCCTTTAACACAGAAGTAAAGTAGAAGTCATGTCGAAATCCATCGCACCTGTCTTGGTGTTTGCACCAGAACAAGAGAGATCTCGATCCCTCTACAACTTCTTTAGGTTTGCGCAAAAAAATTCCCGGATTTTCTTATGCATGAATGCAATGTACAAACATGTGTCCTATCTATTTCGAGGTGCTAATCCTGGGATGTTACAGCTCTCAATAAAACGCTGGGTCTATCTTTTGGCACTCCCTAGCGATTATGTTTTTATCATTCAAATAGGGATATGAATCTGGGCTATTTTTTTCAAAAATAGATATTTCCGTGTGAGGTCAAAACATCGGTTTACAAGAAACTTGCAAAAAACAAAAGGGTATACTCAAAATTCAAATCAAGCAATATTTTTGTAGAAAAAATACTTGATTTTTTTCTAGAACTCTGGTATACTTTATGGCATTATCCTGCTATTACAGTACATAATTCACATCCATTAATGCGCTTATAAAAATCTTTATATTTTCACTGCCGTTTCATGCATAGCCAATAGGATAAGACACAATAGCAAAAAAAAATGCCGCTCCCCTATATATTTATACTAAGCAAGCAAAACTTTGCTTACCCTCTTGCTTATCAATAGTGTAGCATTTGTCAGTCATGTTAAGTTCTTCACTGAGGCGACTTGATCCAATGTTTTATATTTCAATGTTCTAGCATACACACTCAAATAAGTCTATTTCTTTATGTTTACAGAAGGAATTACTTGCCAAAGAGACATATGAATTAATTGGAGGAGATGGTTCATATATTCAAATTCACAAGAACTCCTTGTATATTTGATATTCCGATGAATAGATATATATATATATATATATATCTTTTAGCAATTGCAGTTCATATCCTTTGAGATGAACACGTATATATATCTTTTAGCAATTGCAGTTTTTATCCTTCAAGAAGTCATATGAATGCATATGGCAATTGATCTACAAGGTGTGGGGATTGATGTTTGTTTCGTTGGTGTCTTCGCACCTCTTGGTTTTAATGTATAAAGATCTATTGGGAAACAATTAATCAATATCGTTGAGTTTTTAATAATAAAATATTTCATATTTTTATAGTTATTTCCAAGATACGTAATCATATATTTGTAGATACAAGACAAAGTTCATAGTTCATTTTTATGTATATATCCATGTATGAGATATCATGTAGTTTGCAACGAAATAATGTAAATGGGAGAAAAATACAAGCATTGGATAAAATAAATACTTAACTCTTATGACACACCGAACAATATGTGTCTTACATTTCAGAGAGCCTAACGTGCTATTTCAACATACTAAATATGATGCCCTCGTATTTGCGAGAGCCACCCTGCTAGTTCATGTATAAAACACATTTCATACACAAGAGTCAATAGTACTATTGTACATTGTCACTAACTAACAATCCAGATTCTCTAATCTTCAAGGGAAGAGTACCATATCCTGTGTCATTGTCAGCACGTCAAACTGCAAATAATTCAACTGACCGAATCATAACATATCCTCCTGATCATTCAATATATTATAATAGACAGGCCAACTAAAGTATTGTGTTCCTTCTTGTCTTGTATTCACGAACCTAGCTAGCATAATGTTTTCCCAAGAAAGGTCATGCTTACAAATTATAGCTAGCTACTTTTTGTACCAAACTTTAGTATTAGACATACATGTATAAAGATAGTCCATGCACATGCAAGATTCGAAATGTTGTAACCTATACCAACTAACCAGACAGATCGTGTAAAAAAACTAACCAGACAGATTAACTGTACTTTGTCAAGTAGTCAAAGGAAAAGTATCATATCCCGTGGGCATTGTCAACACGTCTAGCTGCAAATAATTCAACTGCCCATATGGTACGGTGGTGTTAACTTACGATGAAAATTTTACTTACCTCTTTTTAAATCCACTAGTTCTACCTCTAAATTTTTTTGAAGCAATGTGCGGATCACCTAGGCGCATATAACTATCTTACAACAGCAAGGAAACCGTACCCTCCTTATTCCATCGCATCAAACCAACAGCATGGTGAAAAAAGGATTAAGGATCATCGATAAAATTACGCTAGTGCACCCAAAGACTCGGAAAATTAGCGTCGGTCATCTCTCTCAACCGCACAGCCGGGGTCAGAGACTCGTTAACTTCTTGCAGGATCCGGTGATATCTACCAGTATTAAAAGTCAACATGCATCAGTATTAAAAAGAAAAAAATCTAGCTTAATTGGCGGTGGAAGAGACAAATCGTGTTGGGGTTGAGTCGGTTTCCCAAATAATAGTGAAAGATACTGATATGGGTTGTCTCCTAACGACGGTTGTGCTAACGACTGTGTCAACAAGGAAACACCTTGATTATGTCCACTACAAGTGTTTTGATAATTTATTTATTGCATGTATTCGTTGAGCCGTATGCAAGCTTGCCTTCCTAGTATGCACGACCTAAGGTATCTTTTTGGTACAGCCATACATGACCAGAATAGAGGCGCACTGTTTGAAGAATGGATCGTTTTGGGGGTTTTATATGAATTTCTATGTCTTAAGAAGGTTTTGTCATCTGTTATGTGAGCAGCACTGAACAAAGATTAAACAGTTACCGTGTGTTTTTCCGGATACTCGGCAGCAGTGCTAGCTAGGTGTCTTGGTAGTTGATGTGGCGCCAACAGACACATGGAAAAGATTTGAGTTTGTCGTGCCAATACACTTGGCAAAGGTTTGCCTCCTCTGTCAGCGCGTCACTTCCTGTCAAGTATCCTTTTTACCTCTAGGGGTAGGGCGGGGGCACACGACAAACACTTTGCCGAGTATTTCGGCAATTACACTTGGCAACGTCTATTTGCCATCAGAATTTCTGCCATGTAGGCTTTGTTGTGTGTGTTAACACTCGGTAAATTGCCGATTATTTTGGATCCCCTGCAAAGTCCTAGTTTTCGGTAGTGACTACTAGCATTTGCAAGCCAAAGTCAGTCATGTCGAGGCTTCATTACATGAAAAGGTTTATTATGTATGTGTGTTGTACTTGACTACATGCAGGGTAGGGAACTTAAGAAAATAAACACCAAGTTCATGAACATTATATGAGTGAGTAATTAATGTTCTCCGCACCAAAGTCGTGCTCCCAACCTATCTACCTAGTTTTTGCATCACACTTTAATGTTAGACAGACATGAATAAAACATAGTACATACACACACAAGATTCTAAATATTGTAACCTATTCTAACTAACTAGCCAGATTTATTGTACTAACAATTCGTCAAGGAGTCAAGGGATAATAAGTATTCTTATCCTAGGAGCATTGTCAACACGTATAGCTGCAAATAATTCAACTGTTCGTGTGGTACCATAACCACCCAATCATTCACTGTATTGTTTGTTAACACCCAGCCGGCCCGCCGCAGGCTGGGGTTTTATGTTTCTCCTCATTTTGTCAGTTCATGATCTATAAATACTCGTAGAGACTACATCATTGTCACCATCAAACATTCCTTGGAGAAGTCTCTTATCTTGAACATACACAAATAGTATGTAAACAGCCATGACATGCAAGGTTGTGCTACTCATGGCGTTCATGGCCGCTGCCCTAAGCTCCGTGTCGATGGCCACATTGGCCAGTGGGCTCAAGTACAACTTCTACAACTCATCATGCCCGAAAGCTGAGGATACGGTGAGGGGCATCGTCCAGGGCTTCATCAGGAATGATCCCACCATAGCTGCCGCCTTTGTCCGTCTCTTCTTCCACGACTGTTTCGTCCGGGTACGTAAGACTTGATATATGCTTAGAACATCCTATTTTATTGTAGCCACTTTTCATTGCCAGTTTAACGTTTGGACGAACAGATAAAAAAAGGTATTCATAAATATAGTTTTGCAGGGTTGTGACGCGTCCATTCTGTTGGATCCGAGCACGAGCAACCCCATCACAGAGAAGCAAGCAATATTTCTGCGTGGGTATGAAGCAGTGAACAAGATCAAGGAAGCTGTTGAATTCATATGTCCGGGCGTCGTCTCCTGTGCCGACGTCCTCGCCTTCGCGGCGCGTGACTCCACTGCCGCAGCCGGTGGCTTCACCTTCGGCATGCCCTCCGGACGCCGTGATGGTCTCTTCTCTGTCTTCAACGAGGTGTTCCAAAACATGCCTTCACCATCGTTCGAGCTCGAAGACCTCCTCAAGAGCTTCAACGACAAGGGCCTCGACGACACAGACCTTGTGGCACTCTCAGGCGCGCACTCCTTCGGAAAAACGAGCTGCAACTTCGTCAAACCGCGGTTGTACCCTACTGACCCTACCATGAACGCCACCTTCGCCGCAGCACTAGTGAACATGTGCCCGCAGCAAGGTGGCGGATCTATCCCAGTGAACAACAACCTCGTCTCAACAGACCCAAACAAGCTGAGCAACCAGTTCTACCTGAATGTGGCCTCCGGACAGGTGTTGTTCACGTCGGACCAGACGCTGACGAGCCGCAATGACACGGCGAAGATGGTCGCCGACAACGCTGCCAAGCCCTTCGCGTTTATGGCTAGGTTCGCAGGGGCTATGGTGAAGATGGGCGGCATCGAGGTGCTTACCGGGGCTTCCGGAGAGGTTAGGAAGGTCTGCTTCGCCACCAATAGCGCTACCTAGAACAGATTTTGGTAGAGCCGCATGCATGCGTCCATGAATCCTGATTAAACAAAGTGCAAGAGGCCTAGAGATGGTGGACATAGTTTTTTTGTGGGGTATCTGGTGGACTTAGTTGGTGTAGTGTCTTTTTGTTTCTTTTTAAATATTTGTGGTTTTACTCTTTCAATTATTTCTAGTCTAGTTGGCTTTCACCAATGATGTAATTTTGGTGAACTGAACCAAGTGGACGTTATTCTAAGTTGTCAGAGCTTATCGAAACTGGAGGCCTTACTAAAAAACTGCTTCTATTGGTAAAAAAGACACCAAATACCCAAATATGGATCATCCAACCAATCACTCAAAGCATGAAAAGTGAGGAGGGAAGGCCCAATCGCCCGTGCAAAAAACTCCACTGCTCACGACCCCACCCACCTCCGTGAACCCTGCTATCTCCGGTGGCCGACGGGCCGACAAGCAATCATCGACCGCCCCACCCCCAAGGTCGTCCCCCCGCCTCCGAAAGCCTTGCGAAGCTCCACCCAGGAAACACCCGTTTCTCCCGATTAGAGTAGAGCCGAACCATCGAGGTCCCACCACGGTGCCACTGCAAAATTTATGCATCGACGTTGTCCTGTACGCCGCCCCGCCTCGTTCGTGACCACCGCCAACTACCGCAACAAACAACCAGACTTGATTAGACCGTGGGTGGCCGCTGCACCCCGCATCATCCAAAGCCTGTCATCGCCCGAGCTAGCTTGACCACCTCATCTAGCCCGTCTTCGTCGAGCTTGCCGAGGCCCACCAACACGTGGACAACCTGCCTCGATCCTACCTTGTCCATGTGCTCGTGGCTAAAAGCGACGATGAGGTCACATGGAGAGGCTAGGGTTTTTAGAAGTAGATCGGTGTTTTTGGGTTGTAGGTCGTGGTCTTGGGAGGCGGCCAAAAAAGGATCGGCGGCAGCATGTCTGTAGGTTGTAGGTCGGGGTTTGAGCCGTGGCCAAAGAGGATCGGCGGCGACAGGGTTTGTAGATCGTAGATCGTGGTGTTGTGCGGCGGCAGGTAGGTGTTACGGCGACAGGTTTGTGTGTTTGGATTGTGGGATTGAGCAGTGTTAGAGAAGAATTTGTGGCGGTGAGGAGCTTTGTAGATGGCGGCGGCGGCGAGTTTTGTTGGAGAGGATCGTCCAGCGGCTAGGTTAGGAAGAATGGCTCCGATACCATACCAATGTATTATGGTGGAGTGGGAATGATAGCCATATTGGGGGGCCTCGGGTATGTGTTATATATAGTAGGAAAAGCACCTACTATGGCAGTACAAGAGAGGTATAATACGGGTGGAGTACTACTCCATACCGTATATACAGGATGTCTACCACCTAACACCTCTCCATCACTCCCTACTTGTTTGACGGAGCCGTATCACTGGAGGTACCAGATTATTGTTATTGTTTTGTGGTGCGTCCTCTTAATCTAACCCTTATTTTTTAGGACTCATTGGCCATAGGGTTAACAAATTATCACTAGTAGAAAACGGGTCTTTCGTCCGGGCCATTAGTCCCGGCTGGGGCTAGGGCCGGGACACTGAGAAATGACATATGATGTGCGCTACTGAATAGGAGGAAACGCCAGCGTAGTTTAAATTATGAAATTACAAGAACTAACTTGTATATGCTCGATCACACCAATGAATATTTTATAGATAGAATTACTTTAGTTCTCAATAAAACGCTGGGTATATCTTTTGGCACTCCCTAGCGATTATGTTTTTATCATTCAAATAGGGATATGAATCTGGGCTATTGTTTTCAAAAATAGATTTTTCCGTGTGAGGTCAAAACATCGGTTTACAAGAAACTTGCAAAAAACAAAAGGGTATACTCAAAATTCAAATCAAGCAATATTTTTGTAGAAAAAATACTTGATTTTTTTCTAGAACTCTGGTATACTTTATGGCATTATCCTGCTACTAAGGTACATAATTCACATCCATTAATGCGCTTATAAAAAAATTTATAATTTCACTGCCGTTTCATGCATAGCCAATAGGATAAGACACAATAGCAAAAAAAATGCCACTCCCCTATATATCTATACTAAGCAAGCAAAACTTTGCTTACCCTCTTGCTTATCAATAGTGTAGCATTTGTCAGTCATGTTAAGTTCTTCACTGAGGCGACTTGATCCAATGTTTTATATTTCAATGTTCTAGCATACACACTCAAATAAGTCTATTTCTTTATGTTTACAGAAGGAATTACTTGCCAAAGAGACATATGAATTAATTGGAGGAGATGGTTCATATATTCAAATTCACAAGAACTCCTTGTATATTTGATATTCCGATAAATAGATATATATATAAAAGATATATATATATAAGAACTCCTTATAAAAGATATATATATATATATATATATATATCTCTTTAGCAATTGCAGTTCGTATCCTTTGAGATGAACACATATATATATCTTTTAGCAATTGCAGTTTGTATCCTTCAAGAAGTCATATGAATGCATATGGCAATTGATCTACAAGGTGTGGGGATTGATGCTTTGTTTCATTGGTGTCTTCGCACCTCTTGGTTTTAATGTATAAAGATCTATTGGGAAACAATTAATCAATATCGTTGAGTTTTTAATAATAAAATATTTCATATTTTTATAATTATTTCCAAGATACGTAATCATATATTTGTAGATACAAGACAAAGTTCATAGTTCATTTTATGTATATATCCATGTCTGAGATGTCATGTAGTTTGCAACGAAATAATGTAAATGGGAGAAAAATACAAGCATCGGATAAAATAAATACTTAACTCTTATGACACACCGAACAATATGTGTCTTACATTTCAGAGAGCCTAACGTGCTATTTCAACATACTAAATATGATGCCCTCGTATTTGCGAGAGCCACCCTGCTAGTTCATGTATAAAACACAGTTCATACACAAGAGTCAATAGTACTATTGTACATTGTCACTAACTAACAATCCAGATTCTCTAATCTTCAAGGGAAGAGTACCATATCCTGTGTCATTGTCAGCACGTCAAACTGCAAATAATTCAACTGACCGAATCATAACATATTCTCCTGATCATTCAATATATTATAATAGACAGGCCGACTAAAGTATTGTGTTCCTTCTTGTCTTGTATTCACGAACCTAGCTAGCATAATGTTTTCCCAAGAAAGGTCATGCTTACAAATTATAGCTAACTAGTTTTTGTACCACACTTTAGTATTAGACATACATGTATAAAGATAGTCCATGCACACAAGATTCGAAATGCTGTAACCTATACCAACTAACCAGACAGATCGTGTAAAAAAACTAACCAGACAGATTAACTGTACTTTGTCAAGTAGTCAAATGAAAACTATCATATCCCGTGGGCATTGTCAACACGTCTAGCTGCAAGTAATTCAACTGCCCATATGGTACGGTGGCGTTAACTTACGATGAAAAATTTTACTTACCTCTTTTTAAATCCACTAGTTCTACCTCTAATTTTTTTTGAAGCAATGTGCGGATCACCTAGGCGCATATAACTATCTTACAACAGCAAGGAAACCGTACCCTCCTTATTCCATCGCATCAAACCAACAGCATGGTGAAAAAAGGATTAAGGATCATCGATAAAATTACGCTAGTGCACCCAGAGACTCGGAAAATTAGCGTCGGTCATCTCTCTCAACCGCACAGCCGGGGTCAGAGACTGGTTAACTTCTTGCAGGATCCGGTGATATCTACCAGTATTAAAAGTCAACATGCATCAGTATTAAAAAGAAAAAAATCTAGCTTAATTGGCGGTGGAGGAGACAAATCGTGTTGGGGTTGAGTCGGTTTCCCAAATAATAGTGAAAGATACTGATATGGGTTGTCTCCTAACGACGGTTGTGCTAACGACTTTGTCAACAAGGAAACACCTTGATTATGTCCACTACAAGTGTTTTGATAATTTATTTATTGCATGTATTCGTTGAGCCGTATGCAAGCTTGCCTTCCTAGTATGCACGACCTAAGGTATCTTTTTGGTACAGCCATACATGACCAGAATAGAGGCACACTGTTTGAAGAATGGATCGTTTTGGGGGTTTTATATGAATTTCTATGTCTTAAGAAGGTTTTGTGATCTGTTATGTGAGCAACACTGGACAAAGATTAAACAGTTACCGTGTGTTTTTCCGGATACTCGGCAACAGTGCTAGCTAGGTGTCTTGGTAGTTGATGTGGCGCCAACAGACACATGGAAAAGATTTGAGTTTGCCGTGCCAATACACTTGGCAAAGGTTTGCCTCCTCTGTCAGCGCGTCACTTCCTGTCAAGTATCCTTTTTACCTCTAGGGGTGGGGCGGGGGCACACGACAAACACTTTGCCGAGTATTTTGGCAGTTACACTTGGCAACGTCTATTTGCCATCAGAATTTCTGCCATGTAGTCTTTGTTGTGTGGGTTAACACTTGGTAAATTGCCGAGTATTTTGGATCCCCTGCAAAGTCCTAGTTTCCGGTAGTGACTACTAGCATTTGCAAGCCAAAGTCAGTCATGTCGAGGCTTCATTACATGAAAAGGTTTATTGTGTATGTGTGTTGTACTTGACTACATGCAGGGTAGGGAACTTAACAAAATAAACACCAAGTTCATGAACATTATATGAGTGAGTAATTAATGTTCTCCGCACCAAAGTCGTGCTCCCAACCTATCTACCTAGTTTTTGCATCACACTTTAATGTTAGACAGACATGAATAAAACATAGTACATACACACACAAGATTCTAAATATTGTAACCTATTCTAACTAACTAGCCAGATTTATTGTATTAACAATTCGTCAAGGAGTCAAGGGATAATAAGTATTCTTATCCTAGGAGCATTGTCAACACGTATAGCTGCAAATAATTCAACTGTTCGTGTGGTACCATAACCACCCAATCATTCACTGTATTGTTTGTTAACACCCGGCCGGCCCGCCGCAGGCTGGGGTTTTATGTTTCTCCTCATTTCGTCAGTTCATGATCTATAAATACTCGTAGAGACTACATCATTGTCACCATCAAACATTCCTTGGAGAAGTCTCTTATCTTGAACATACACAAATAGTACGTAAACAGCCATGACATGCAAGGTTGTGCTACTCATGGCGTTCATGGCCGCTGCCCTAAGCTCCGTGTCGATGGCCACATTGGCCAGTGGGCTCAAGTACAACTTCTACAACTCATCATGCCCGAAAGCTGAGGATACGGTGAGGGGCATCGTCCAGGGCTTCATCAGGAATGATCCCACCATAGCTGCCGCCTTTGTCCGTCTCTTCTTCCACGACTGTTTCGTCCGGGTACGTAAGACTTGATATATGCTTAGAACATCCTATTTTATTGTAGCCACTTTTCATTGCCAGTTTAACGTTTGGACGAACAGATAAAAAAAGGTATTCATAAATATAGTTTTGCAGGGTTGTGACGCGTCCATTCTGTTGGATCCGAGCACGAGCAACCCCATCACAGAGAAGCAAGCAATATTTCTGCGTGGGTATGAAGCAGTGAACAAGATCAAGGAAGCTGTTGAATTCATATGTCCGGGCGTCGTCTCCTGTGCCGACGTCCTCGCCTTCGCGGCGCGTGACTCCACTGCCGCAGCCGGTGGCTTCACCTTCGGCATGCCCTCCGGACGCTGTGATGGTCTCTTCTCTGTCTTCAACGAGGTGTTCCAAAACATGCCTTCACCATCGTACGAGCTCGAAGACCTCCTCAAGAGCTTCAACGACAAGGGCCTCGACGCCACAGACCTTGTGGCACTCTCAGGCGCGCACTCCTTCGGAAAAACGAGCTGCAACTTCGTCAAACTGCGGTTGTACCCTACTGACCCTACCATGAACGCCACCTTCGCCGCAGCACTAGTGAACATGTGCCCGCAGCAAGGTGGCGGATCTATCCCAGTGAACAACAACCTCGTCTCAACAGACCCAAACAAGCTGAGCAACCAGTTCTACCTGAATGTGGCCTCCGGACAGGTGTTGTTCACGTCGGACCAGACGCTGACGAGCCGCAATGACACGGCGAAGATGGTCGCCGACAACGCTGCCAAGCCCTTCGCGTTTATGGCTAGGTTCGCAGGGGCTATGGTGAAGATGGGCGGCATCGAGGTGCTTACCGGGGCTTCCGGCGAGGTTAGGAAGGTCTGCTTCGCCACCAATAGCGCTACCTAAAACAGATTTTGGTAGAGCCGCATGCATGCGTCCATGAATCCTGATTAAACAAAGTGCAAGAGGCCTAGAGATGGTGGACATAGTTTTTTTTGTGGGGTATCTGGTGGACTTAGTTGGTGTAGTGTCTTTTTGTTTCTTTTTAAATATTTGTGGTTTTACTCTTTCAATTATTTCTAGTCTAGTTGGCTTTCACCAATGATGTAATTTTGGTGAACTCAACCAAGTGGACGTTATTCTAAGTTGTCAGAGCTTATCGAAACTGGAGGCCTTACTAAAAACTGCTTCTATTGGTAAAAAAGACACCAAATACCCAAATATGGATCATCCAACCAATCACTCAAAGCATGAAAAGTGAGGAGGGAAGGCCCAATCGCCCGTGCAAAAAACTCCACTGCTCACGACCCCACCCACCTCCGTGAACCCTGCTATCTCCGGTGGCCGACGGGCCGACAAGCAATCATCGACCGCCCCACCCCCAAGGTCGTCCCCCGCCTCCGAAAGCCTTGCGAAGCTCCACCCAGGAAACACCCGTTTCTCCCGATTAGAGTAGAGCCGAACCATCGAGGTCCCACCACGGTGCCACTGCAAAATTTATGCATCGACGTTGTCCTGTACGCCGCCCCGCCTCGTTCGTGACCACCGCCAACTACCGCAACAAACAACCAGACTTGATTAGACCGTGGGTGGCCGCTGCACCCCGCATCATCCAAAGCCTGTCATCACCCGAGCTAGCTTGACCACCTCATCTAGCCCGTCTTCGTCGAGCTTGCCGAGGCCCACCAACACGTGGACAACCTGCCTCGATCCTACCTTGTCCATGTGCTCGTGGCTAAAAGCGACGATGAGGTCACATGGAGAGGCTAGGGTTTTTAGAAGTAGATCGGTGTTTTTGGGTTGTAGGTCGTGGTCTTGGGAGGCGGCCAAAAAAGGATCGGCGGCAGCATGTCTGTAGGTTGTAGGTCGGGGTTTGAGCCGTGGCCAAAGAGGATCGGCGGCGACAGGGTTTGTAGATCATAGATCGTGGTGTTGTGCGGCGGCAGGTAGGTGTTACGGCGACAGGTTTGTGTGTTTGGATTGTGGGATTGAGCAGTGGTAGAGAAGAATTTGTGGCGGTGAGGAGCTTTGTAGATGGCGGCGGCGGCGAGTTTTGTTGGAGAGGATCGTCCAGCGGCTAGGTTAGGAAGAATGGCTCCGATACCATACCAATGTATTATGGTGGAGTGGGAATGATAGCCATATTGGGGGGCCTCGGGTATGTGTTATATATAGTAGGAAAAGCACCTACTATGGCAGTACAAGAGAGGTATAATACGGGTGGAGTACTACTCCATACCGTATATACAGGATGTCTACCACCTAACACCTCTCCATCACTCCCTACTTGTTTGACGGAGCCGTATCACTGGAGGTACCAGATTATTGTTATTGTTTTGTGGTGCGTCCTCTTAATCTAACCCTTATTTTTTAGGACTCATTGGCCATAGGGTTAACAAATTATCACTAGTAGAAAACGGGTCTTTCGTCCGGGCCATTAGTCCCGGCTGGGGCTAGGGCCGGGACACTGAGAAATGACATATGATGTGCGCTACTGAATAGGAGGAAACGCCAGCGTAGTTTAAATTATGAAATTACAAGAACTAACTTGTATATGCTCGATCACACCAATGAATATTTTATAGATAGAATTACTTTAGTTCTCAATAAAACGCTGGGTATATCTTTTGGCACTCCCTAGCGATTATGTTTTTATCATTCAAATAGGGATATGAATCTGGGCTATTGTTTTCAAAAATAGATTTTTCCGTGTGAGGTCAAAACATCGGTTTACAAGAAACTTGCAAAAAACAAAAGGGTATACTCAAAATTCAAATCAAGCAATATTTTTGTAGAAAAAATACTTGATTTTTTTCTAGAACTCTGGTATACTTTATGGCATTATCCTGCTACTAAGGTACATAATTCACATCCATTAATGCGCTTATAAAAAAATTTATAATTTCACTGCCGTTTCATGCATAGCCAATAGGATAAGACACAATAGCAAAAAAAATGCCACTCCCCTATATATCTATACTAAGCAAGCAAAACTTTGCTTACCCTCTTGCTTATCAATAGTGTAGCATTTGTCAGTCATGTTAAGTTCTTCACTGAGGCGACTTGATCCAATGTTTTATATTTCAATGTTCTAGCATACACACTCAAATAAGTCTATTTCTTTATGTTTACAGAAGGAATTACTTGCCAAAGAGACATATGAATTAATTGGAGGAGATGGTTCATATATTCAAATTCACAAGAACTCCTTGTATATTTGATATTCCGATGAATAGATATATATATATAAAAGATATATATATATAAGAACTCCTTATAAAAGATATATATATATATATATATATATATCTTTAGCAATTGCAGTTCGTATCCTTTGAGATGAACACATATATATATCTTTTAGCAATTGCAGTTTGTATCCTTCAAGAAGTCATATGAATGCATATGGCAATTGATCTACAAGGTGTGGGGATTGATGCTTTGTTTCATTGGTGTCTTCGCACCTCTTGGTTTTAATGTATAAAGATCTATTGGGAAACAATTAATCAATATCGTTGAGTTTTTAATAATAAAATATTTCATATTTTTATAATTATTTCCAAGATACGTAATCATATATTTGTAGATACAAGACAAAGTTCATAGTTCATTTTATGTATATATCCATGTCTGAGATGTCATGTAGTTTGCAACGAAATAATGTAAATGGGAGAAAAATACAAGCATCGGATAAAATAAATACTTAACTCTTATGACACACCGAACAATATGTGTCTTACATTTCAGAGAGCCTAACGTGCTATTTCAACATACTAAATATGATGCCCTCGTATTTGCGAGAGCCACCCTGCTAGTTCATGTATAAAACACAGTTCATACACAAGAGTCAATAGTACTATTGTACATTGTCACTAACTAACAATCCAGATTCTCTAATCTTCAAGGGAAGAGTACCATATCCTGTGTCATTGTCAGCACGTCAAACTGCAAATAATTCAACTGACCGAATCATAACATATTCTCCTGATCATTCAATATATTATAATAGACAGGCCGACTAAAGTATTGTGTTCCTTCTTGTCTTGTATTCACGAACCTAGCTAGCATAATGTTTTCCCAAGAAAGGTCATGCTTACAAATTATAGCTAACTAGTTTTTGTACCACACTTTAGTATTAGACATACATGTATAAAGATAGTCCATGCACACAAGATTCGAAATGCTGTAACCTATACCAACTAACCAGACAGATCGTGTAAAAAAACTAACCAGACAGATTAACTGTACTTTGTCAAGTAGTCAAATGAAAACTATCATATCCCGTGGGCATTGTCAACACGTCTAGCTGCAAGTAATTCAACTGCCCATATGGTACGGTGGCGTTAACTTACGATGAAAAATTTTACTTACCTCTTTTTAAATCCACTAGTTCTACCTCTAATTTTTTTTGAAGCAATGTGCGGATCACCTAGGCGCATATAACTATCTTACAACAGCAAGGAAACCGTACCCTCCTTATTCCATCGCATCAAACCAACAGCATGGTGAAAAAAGGATTAAGGATCATCGATAAAATTACGCTAGTGCACCCAGAGACTCGGAAAATTAGCGTCGGTCATCTCTCTCAACCGCACAGCCGGGGTCAGAGACTGGTTAACTTCTTGCAGGATCCGGTGATATCTACCAGTATTAAAAGTCAACATGCATCAGTATTAAAAAGAAAAAAATCTAGCTTAATTGGCGGTGGAGGAGACAAATCGTGTTGGGGTTGAGTCGGTTTCCCAAATAATAGTGAAAGATACTGATATGGGTTGTCTCCTAACGACGGTTGTGCTAACGACTTTGTCAACAAGGAAACACCTTGATTATGTCCACTACAAGTGTTTTGATAATTTACTTATTGCATGTATTCGTTGAGCCGTATGCAAGCTTGCCTTCCTAGTATGCACGACCTAAGGTATCTTTTTGGTACAGCCATACATGACCAGAATAGAGGCACACTGTTTGAAGGATGGATCGTTTTGGGGGTTTTATATGAATTTATATGTCTTAAGAAGGTTTTGTCATCTGTTATGTGAGCAACACTGGACAAAGATTAAACAGTTACCGTGTGTTTTTCCGGATACTCGGCAGCAGTGCTAGCTAGGTGTCTTGGTAGTTGATGTGGCGCCAACAGACACATGGAAAAGATTTGAGTTTGTCGTGCCAATACACTTGGCAAAGGTTTGCCTCCTCTGTCAGCGCGTCACTTCCTGTCAAGTATCCTTTTTACCTCTAGGGGTAGGGCGGGGGCACACGACAAACACTTTGCCGAGTATTTCGGCACTTACACTTGGCAACGTCTATTTGCCATCAGAATTTCTGCCATGTAGGCTTTGTTGTGTGTGTTAACACTCGGTAAATTGCCGAATATTTTGGATCCCCTGCAAAGTCCTAGTTTTCGGTAGTGACTACTAGCATTTGCAAGCCAAAGTCAGTCATGTCGAGGCTTCATTACATGAAAAGGTTTATTATGTATGTGTGTTGTACTTGACTACATGCAGGGTAGGGAACTTAAGAAAATAAACACCAAGTTCATGAACATTATATGAGTGAGTAATTAATGTTCTCCGCACCAAAGTCGTGCTCCCAACCTATCTACCTAGTTTTTGCATCACACTTTAATGTTAGACAGACATGAATAAAACATAGTACATACACACACAAGATTCTAAATATTGTAACCTATTCTAACTAACTAGCCAGATTTATTGTACTAACAATTCGTCAAGGAGTCAAGGGATAATAAGTATTCTTATCCTAGGAGCATTGTCAACACGTATAGCTGCAAATAATTCAACTGTTCGTGTGGTACCATAACCACCCAATCATCACTAGAGGAAAAAGGGCCATCCGTTCGCCACCCCTGGGAGCATTAGTCCCGGTTGCGCCACCAACCGGGACTAATGCTGGCACGCGTCCCGGTTGGAGCGGGCACGGGGCCAGGGGGCATGGGTTCCGGTTGGTAAGGGGGCATGCGTCCCGGTTGGAGCCACCAACCGGGACTAAAGGTTTGGCCACAGCCACGTGGCGTGGCACGCACCTTTAGTCCCGGTTGCTGGCTCCAACCGGGACTAAAGATCCCTTGCCCTCTATAAATGCAACGCCCCAGCCCCCTCTGCCTCCACTCTGTTTTTTCGAATGGTGTAAGGTGTGAGGGTGTGTGCTAGTTTTTTCTCATGCATGCATTGAAGGTGTTTGTTGAAATGTTTGAGTGAAAAATCCAGTTGAATTTCTCATAGAACAAAAATATAGAAGGTGTCCGAGACGCACTTGAGCTTTCTCCTCTTTATTTCCCTCAATCGAGGTTAGCAATCCTATCTTTTCTAGGTCATTGATACAATTCATGTGTCGGTGTGAATTGGTTATTTCACTATTTATGATGTCCTGTTTTTTGATAAACTTACTTATATGATGCAGATGAACGGTCGGGAATGGATGTACGGTGACCGGCGGGTAGCCGGGTATATCAAAGGCGTGGATAAATTTATCGATGTGGCTACGGCAAACAAAGAGAATGGATTTATACGTTGTCCATGTGTTCAATGTCGGAACAACAAGGAGTACTCTTCCTCGAAAATCATTCGCGGCCACCTGATTATGAAAGGTTTTATGCCCAACTATAATTGCTGGACCAAGCACGGGGAAAGAGGGGTTATGATGGAAGATGGTGAAGAAGAAGATGATGATAACAACTATCATCATATGTTTCCTGAATACGGTGATACTGCAATGGAAGACAATGGAGAGGAAAAAGGTGAAGAACGGGCATCAGATGAGCCGGCTGATGAACTTGGTAGGGTCATTTCTGATGCAAAGCGACACTGTGAAACAGAAAATGAGAAGTTGAAGTTAGAGGGCATGTTAGAAGATCACAAGAAATTGTTGTACCCAAATTGTGAAGATGGCAGCACAAAGCTCGGTACCACACTGGAATTGTTGCGATGGAAGGCAGAGTGTGGTCTAACTGACTCCTCATTTGAAAAGATGCTGAAAATAATGAAGCCGAAGTTTCCAAAACATAACGAACTTCCCGAGAGTACCTACGAAGCAAAGAAGACTCTCTGTCCTCTGGGATTAGATGTGCAAAAGATACATGCATGCATTAATGACTGCATCCTCTACCGCGGTAAGGAGTATGAGAATTTAGATAACTGCCCGGTATGCAACGCGTTGCGGTATAAGATCAGACGAGATGACCCTGGTGATGTTGAGGGAGAGCCCCTCCGGAAGAGGGTTCCTGCTAAGGTTGTGTGGTATGCTCCTATAATACCAAGGTTGAAACGCATGTTCAGAAACAAAGAGCATGCCAGGTTGTTGCGATGGCACAAAGAAGACCGTAAGAAAGACGGGGAGTTGAGACACCCTGCTGATGGGTCACAGTGGAGAAAAATCGAGAGAGACTTCCCAGACTTTGCAGGTGATGCAAGGAACTTATGGTTTGGTCTAAGTACGAATGGCATGAATCCTTTTGGGGAGCAGAGCTGCAGTCACAGCACCTGGCCCGTGACTCTATGTATCTACAACCTGCCTCCTTGGTTGTGCATGAAGCGTAAGTTCATTATGATGCCAGTGCTCATCCAAGGCCCGAAGCAACCGGGCAACGACATTGATGTGTACCTTAGGCCATTAGTTGAAGAACTCTTACAGTTGTGGGGCAAACCAGGTGTACGTGCGTGGGATGAGAACAAACAGGAGCCATTTAATCTACGAGGGTTGTTATTCGTAACCATCAATGATTGGCCTGCTCTTAGTAACCTTTCAGGACAGACAAACAAAGGATATAAGGCATGCACCCACTGTTTAGATAAGACCGAAGGTACATATTTGCATAAATGCAAGAAGGTTGTGTACCTAGCGAATCGACGATTTCTTCCGACCAATCATCCCGTAAGAAAGAAAGGCAAGCATTTTAAAGGTGAGGCAGATCACCGGAAGAAGCCTGAACTCCCTGCTGGTGATGATGTATTTGGTATGGTCAAGGACATAGAAGTAATCTTTGGAAAGGGTCCCGGCGGTCAATCAGTTCCGAACGACGTCGCTACAGGACACGCACCCATGTGGAAGAAGAAATCTATATTTTGGGAGCTGCCATATTGGAAAGTCCTGCGTGTCCGCTCTTCAATCGACGTGATGCACGTGACGAAGAATCTCTGCTAGGATTCCTAGGCGTGTATGGTAAGACAAAAGATACACCTGAAGCACGGGAGGACCAACAAATTATGAAAGACCCAAAGAACATGCATACAGATAACAAGACGGATAAAGGGCGTCACTTAAGTCGTGCCAGCTATGCTCTTACCAAAGCAGAGAAGGAAATCTTTTTTGAAGTCCTTTACAGTATCAAGGTGCCGTCGGGCTTCTCATCTAATATAAAGGGGATAATAAATATGGCAGAGAAAAAGTTCCAAAACCTGAAGTCTCATGACTGTCACGTGATTATAACGCAGTTGCTTCCGATTGCATTGAGGGGGCTTCTACCGGAAAATGTTCGAGTACCCATTGTGAAGCTGTGTGCATTCCTCAATGCAATATCTCAGAAGGTAATCAATCCAGATATTCTGCCAAGGTTATAGAAGGATGTGGTACAATGTCTTGTTAGTTTTGAATTGGTGTTCCCACCATCCTTCTTCAATATTATGACGCATCTCCTGGTTCATCTAGTGGAAGAGATTGCCATTCTCGGTCCGGTATTTCTGCACAATATGTTCCCCTTTGAGAGGTTCATGGGAGTCTTAAAGAAATATGTTCATAACCGTGCTAGACCAGAAGGAAGCATCTCCAAGGGATATGGAACAGAGGAGGTCATTGAGTTTTGTGTTGACTTTATTCCTGACCTTAAGCCGATTGGTGTTTCTGACTCGCGGCATGAGGGAAGACTAAGTGGAAAAGGCACGCTGGGAAAGAAAGCAATGATATGTAGGGACGGGGATTCTTTCACTAAAGCACACTACACAGTTCTACATAATTCCACCTTGGCAGCTCCGTATATCGAGGAACACAAGAATATTGTACGCTCCAAAAACCCGGGGAAGCCTGAATCATGGATTACAGATGAACACATGAAGTCTTTCGGTGGTTGGATGCGGACACATCTCTTGAATGACACCACTGTTGGAGATCAGCTATACTTGTTGGCCGCGTCACCATCTTCTACTGTATTGAATTTCCAAGGGTACGAAATAAATGGGAATACATTCTACACGATCGCCCAAGATAAAAAGAGCACCAACCAAAATAGTGGTGTCCGCTTTGATGCAATAGACGAGAATGGACAAAAGGACACATATTATGGTTACATAGAGGAGATATGGGAACTAGACTATGGAGTCTCTTTTAAGGTCCCTTTGTTTCGCTACAAATGGGTCAACCTGAATGGGGAAGGGGTAAAGATAGACCAGTTGTACGGAATGACAACAGTGGATCTCAACAATCTTGGTTATAGAGATGAACCATTCGTCCTAGCCAATGATGTGTCTCAGGTTTTCTATGTGAAGGACATGTCCTCCAGACCGAAAAAAAGAAAAAATATGCAAACAAATACATCATATGATGAGCCAAAGCGTCACATAGTTCTTTCAGGGAAAAGAAACATCGTGGGAATCGAGGACAAGACAAACATGTCAGAAGATTATAATAAGTTTGATGAAATTCCGCCCTTCACAGTGAAAACTGACCCAAGCATTCCGTTAAGTAAAGAAGATGCTCCATGGTTACGTCTGAAGCGGTCATAAGGAATGACATATCCCAAGAAGTTCATGCTCATATTATGTAACTCTAGTTCATGTCTTTCGCGGTTTGTGGCTTGACCGAAGGATATCTTTCGCGGTTTGTGGCCTTTAGTCCCGGTTTTGTAGTCTCAGTTTTTAATATTAATAAATGTCTTGAGTGTTAGTCCCATTTTGTGGCTGGACCGGGAGTGCCTCTATGACCAGTTTTTTGGAGATGCCGGAGGACTGGGCTCCGTCGGCATCTCCCTGAAACTGGTCGTAGTGGTGGCCCTGCTCTCGAAAACCATCTTGCAGCTTGTAACTTCACTAACTAGATCAATACGCCTTGGAGCTAACTAATTTCACATATTAGGGAGTGCCTCTATGACTAGTTTCTCGGAGATGCCGGAGGACTGGGCTCCGTCGGCATCTCCCTGAAACTGGCCGCAGTGGTGTCCCTGCTCTCGAAAACCATCTTGCAGCTTGTAACTTCACTAACTAGATCAATACGCCTCGGAGCTAACTAATTTCACATATTAGGGAGTGCCTCTA
Source organism: Avena sativa (assembly GCA_916181665.1). Taxonomy (NCBI): domain Eukaryota; kingdom Viridiplantae; phylum Streptophyta; class Magnoliopsida; order Poales; family Poaceae; genus Avena; species Avena sativa. Next base: position 21,882,947 of record OV702285.1, read on the forward strand.
TGACCAGTTTCTCGGAGATGCCGGAGGACTGGGCTCCGTCGGCATCTCCCTGAAACTGGCCGCAGTGGTGTCCCTGCTCTCGAAAACCATCTTGCAGCTTGTAACTTCACTAACTAGATCAATACGCCTCGGAGCTAACTAATTTCACATATTAGGGAGTGCCTCTATGACCAGTTTCTCGGAGATGCCGGAGGACTGGGCTCCGTCGGCATCTCCCTGAAACTGGCCGTAGTGGTGTCCCTGCTCTCTAAAACCATCTTGGAGATGCCTCAAATTGGCTGGAGGACTGGACTCACAAGGATGCATATTTATAGTACAAGCAGCTCGGCATAATGTCGACACTCACGACATAATGTCGACACTCACCCCTATTATTAGTGCTGACTCATCTTTAGTCCCGGTTGGTGTCTCCAACCGGGACTAAAGGTTCATCTTTAGTCCCGGTTGGTGACACCATCCGGGACAAGGTACAAGCCGCACGACATAATGTCGACACTCACCCCTATTATTAGTGTTGTCTGGCCCACTCTGCCGCAATCCCTTTAGTCCCGGTTTGTGACTACATCCGGGACTAAATGTGTGCCGAACAATGATCATGTTTCGAAAAAACCTTCACAAAATGACCTATCATGTTCGAGGTTTCATGGCTTTCGGTCCAAATGACCGATGTTATGTGCTGAATCACGACATAGTTTGTGATGTTGTGCCCATATTATGCATGTGTGTGGACATTGGTATGTAGAACAATGTTGCAGGAGGAAGTTTTCCTTTTTGTCGCACGGAAAATCCCTTTTCCATTTTCCGAGCGCAAAAAACGGGTCGTTTTGTGAAGTAACCACCAAAATGCCGTTTCAGAATGCTACCGTCCTATTTTCCTAAAATACTAGACCACCTTACATGGACTATATCCCAACCGGTACATCTCAAACCTTTTCGTCCATCCCGGGTAAAAAGGACAAATGTCTGCCGAATCGGCAGGAAGTGGGTCCGGTTTGTACTACAGGTACATGATCTATCGCCCGTGATTTTTTGAAAAAATCATTTTTAGACTCGCAATATGTGGTTTCTTCAGAGATCCAATGCAAGTTCTAACGATGCCCGTCCCCTATCTTCATGCACACCGGTTCGACCATAGATAGAAATTCAGATAATTCAAAACGGGCATAATAAATTCAAAAAAAGGACATATAAGTTAATTCATTTTAAAAGGTTACATTAATTATTTTTTAAAAATAGAATATGTTTTTGAATTATTTATTCAAATCCATACACTTCTTATGTTTAAAGTTTTTCTAAATTCCAAATTGATATTAAAAAAATATAAGTTAATTCATTTTTAATTGTAAATGGTTCATATTTTAAATGGTTACATTAATTATTTTTTAAAACAGAAAATGTTTTTGAATTATTTATTTAAATCCAAACACTTTTTACGTTTAAAATTTTTCTAAATTCCAAATTAATATTCAAAAATATAAGTTAATTCATTTTAAAAGGTTACATTAATTATTTTTTAAAAATAGAATATGTTTTTGAATTATTTATTCAAATCCATACACTTCTTATGTTTAAAGTTTTTCTAAATTCCAAATTGATATTAAAAAAATATAAGTTAATTCATTTTTAATTGTAAATGGTTCATATTTTAAATGGTTACATTAATTATTTTTTAAAACAGAAAATGTTTTTGAATTATTTATTTAAATCCAAACACTTTTTATGTTTAAATTTTTTCTAAATTCCAAATTAATATTCAAAAATATAAGTTAATTCATTTTAAAAGGTTACATTAATTATTTTTTAAAAATAGAATATGTTTTTGAATTATTTATTCAAATCCATACACTTCTTATGTTTAAAGTTTTTCTAAATTCCAAATTGATATTAAAAAAATATAAGTTAATTCATTTTTAATTGTAAATGGTTCATATTTTAAATGGTTACATTAATTATTTTTTAAAACAGAAAATGGTTTTGAATTATTTATTCAAATCCAAACACTTTTTATGTTTAAGTTTTTCTAAATTCCAAATTAATTATCATTTAAAAAACAATACAAATTTAAACCCCAAAATAAAAAATAAGGCGGGAACAGAGAGAAAATACCTGAAATTTTTTGAAAACAGGGGAATATGTCCCGGTTGGAGCCACCAACCGGGACTAAAGACCCCCTGCGCGCCAACCCTTGGTCTGCTGAAAATATTGGAGTATAGGTCCCGGTTGGTGGCTCCAACCGGGACGTATAACCCTTTAGTCCCGGTTGGAGCCACCAACCGGGACTAAAGGTCCTTTGGTTATAACTGGGTGCCCCTCCTCTTCTTCTTCCCCCATCTCACCTCCTCTTCTCTTCTCGCGCACGACGCCGTCAGGCTGCCCCGCCGCCGTGCACGCCCTACCGGCCGCCCCTCGCCCAGCCAAGCGTGCAGGAAGCTTCGCCTCGTCGCCCCGAGGCTTCTCCCTGAAGGAATCGGCCCCGCTCGCTCTCAATCGTCGCCAACGACCCTCGAGCCCGACGATCGCCGCCGTCGATTCGTCGGCTCCTGACCTCGCCTCGCCTCCCCGACACCACCACCGCACACCTGGTATGCTGCTGGTCCTCGTGGACCCTCTCTCTCGCCCCCTCTCGCTCTGGTTCATCCTCCCCGTCGACTCCCTGCCACCACCGCCGCTCACCGTCGTCGTCGTCGAGAAGAGGTCGATGGCGACGATTCGAAGAACGCGGGGCTGATTCCTCCGGTGGAGATGATCTTCGCGATGAGGCGGTTCCAACGGCGGCCTCGACTGGCCGTGAGGTGGCCAGAGACGGCGGGGCGACGCAACACCTACGCAGCTAGGGTTCGGGTAAAGGGGGAAAACAGGGAAGAAGAGAAGCTAGGGTTGTTGATGGCGGCGCTGGAGCTCTTATAGGCTCGCGGGGGCGGCGACGATGATCTTGGCATGCGGCGGCGCATCGGGTGGCCGGCGGCGAGCCACCGCGAGCTGCTTGCGTCGGGGAGGAAGAAGACGGAAACAGAAAGGCCGAAGGGGTACGGGCCTGGCTGCGCTGCTCTTGGGCCCCGGGTGGGCTTCCTGCTAGCGCCAGAGAGAGAGAAGGAGAGATGGGCTCGGCCCAGTAGCTAGGTTGGATACATTTTTTATTTCCAGAATTTTTTTCTATTTCTATTTCTGATTTCCCTTTTGTAATTTGAATTTCAAATCTGTTTTGAATCTTTTCAACTTACAGAAACTTTTATAAAGTATATGAAATAGTGTGAGACCCTTTTATACACTTTGGGCTCAACTCATGTAGTTAGTTGTTTAAATACAAAACTCATTTGAATGGTTTTCAAATGGAGGGGGAAGTTAGGGTTTAGGGTTTGATTTGTTCTTTCTTTATTAAACCAAAATGCAAGTTCAACAATTTAAATGACAAGTATAATTAGAAGAACAAATGCACCCCTCTCATATGTTCCGGAGTTTCCCCGAGTTAGGGTTTTCACCCGTCGGAACCCCGATTAAATCGTCGAGCATGTCTTAGGGTTACATTCCAATGCAAATTAACTTGTCATATCATCATACTTGCTTGAGCATTGCATCGATGCCATGTGTTGATTGTTTCCCTTTCTTTTCGGTGTTTCGATTATTAGGTTTATTATTAGTTAGGTATTATTAGGTTTATTAATTAGTTTGGTATTATTGGTATTCGACCCCACTGGTCAGTCAATGTGGGTAGCCCCAGACCCGATTCACATTGTCAGTCACTGTGGTTAGATAAGGAATCATTAATACCCCTTAGGTGCATGTGGGTTCGATGATGTGCCTTCGCCAGGGCATTCTGAACCCTCTTAAATCGATTCCAATATGGTATTTTGTTAGTATCTAGTGTTACCTATCTGCTGGATAGTTTCCCTTTTGTAGCCTTATACTCATGTTCCCCTCTCATATGCATCGGAGGTTTCTCCGAACTAGGTTACACCCCTCGGAACTCCGGAATATTGATTTTAGTTGATTTTAGCTAGAGTTACCTATCTACTACACGGTTTCCTTTTTGTAGCTAGGTTTAGGGTTTCTCTTCATTTTTATTATTGTGTATGTATATATTAGGGTTTCTCCTTAACTTTCTCCTTTAGCCGCTTTGACTTATTCGTTTTTCCACCTATGCAGAAAATATGGACCCACACGTCAGAGACGAAGAAAAGGAAGAGTTGATCCAAGGTGTGATCCGTGGGGAAGATAATTTAGACGTATCAACGTTTCTGAACAACTCCGGTGAGGGTGATCCTCTTTTTACCGGAGTAGACAACTTGTTTGAGGTTGAAGGTGTTGCCTTCCGCGAGGGAGAAGGCGATGCCTTGTGTAATCGAGAAGACGACCGCTCCGGCGAGGTGCATGTAATATAAATCAATTCATTAATTAATCATCTGCTATCTATATAGAAATAGTAACGACGATCTTTCTTCTTTTAGCCCTCCGGATCGAAGGAATCTACTGAAAAGAGCAGACGAGGCGCAACCAAAAAGTTGCAAGACCATGAGAGGTTTAGGATCGAAGATGTCGCTGAAGACGGCAGACCGACAGCTCCCGAAGTTGTCGCAACCAAATTTGTGGCACAATGCGGAGTAATCGTTAGGGACTTAATCCCGATCACCATTAGAAATTGGAATAGGCCTGCTAAAGCGGATGAAGAGGGAACATGTTTATTTGTCCCTAACCACGCCAAAGATTTACTGTGGAAGAGGCTCATGGTTAATTTCAAACTACCGAAGATAGAGCTGGATCCAAATGCGGAGGATCCAGTTGAGGACGCCTTACAACATGGGAGAGCCATGGAGGCTAAGGTCAGGGAGTGGGCTTTGAAGAAGATGGCCCAGTGTTTCACCAACTGGAAGAAAAGATTGCATCTTGACTATGTCGTGAAAGAGAAGACTCCGGATTTCAAGAAGACTCAGTTTCAGAAGATAAAACCATTCTGGGCTGAGTTTGTGGAATACAAGACATCGGAAAAAGCTAAGGAAATGTCTGCAAAGAATAAGCTGAATGCTGCTAACAAGAAGTATCACCATACTATGGGGCAAGGTGGCTACAGGGCTGGCATTCCTAAGTGGGAGAAACTTGAGGAAGAACTGCGTGCTAAAAAGATCACTCCAGAGACAGACGATTGGGTAGAACGTGCAAGGAATTGGTTTTACGGGCATGGGGGCACGTTGGACTCGGAAGGGAGGTGTATATATAACATACGACATAAAGAAGACCCCTTGCCAATCGAGAGGATGAGAAAAGCAGTAAAGGCTGTTAAAGATGGGGACTTCATTCCCGATAGAGAGAATGATGAGCTCACACTCGCCCTTGGAAATAAGGAACATGATGGACGAACACGAGGCACAATAGGCTCCCAATCATGGAGGACTGGGTTTCCCGAAGAGAGGAAGAAATATCCTGATAGAAGCCGTCAGAGGAGTAAGGACAGGGCGGCAGTTGAAGCAGAAAGTCAGAAAGAGCGAATGCGTTTAATTGAAGAACGATTAAAGCAACAACAAGATGAAATTAACTCACTTAAAGAGCAAAGTACTACCGGCCCATCTCAGCAACACACTGCATTCGATGCTACCGGCCTATCGAATAATCGAAAAAGCAGTGTGGCTTCCACCGAGGTCCCGGGTGATGACAATGGCGATGCCGATGATGCACCGACGATGGCTCCTGTTGGCTACCCAGTGGATGATATCACAGAGATGACACACTGCGAGCTACATGTCAAAGTTGTGAACATATCAATGAAGGTGGCGGTCGGCTATGCCTTACCAATTGGACCCACACCAACTTACCACAGTCGTCCGGTTCCATAGGGCTACGCTGTTGTCGGCGTGGATGAAATCATGCCCACCTTTGAGGTTTTGGATCTTCACTACCCTGCTGGTGAAGGGGATGTGACTGTGCTGGGTGACGCAAAAAACGTCACCATTCTATGGCCGAAGGATTGTATCGTGCTTCGAAATCACACGCCAAGGCCATCTTCGCCGCCGCCTCACCCGTCTCCAGCGAGGTCGTCGCTGCCGCGGCAGCCGTCTTCGTCGCCTCACCCGGCTCCGTCGCCTCACCCGTCTCCGGTGCAGCCATCGCCGCGGGAGCCATCGCCGGCGCCTCAGGATAAAAAGCGTAAGCGTACCGCTACTGTGCGTCGTAAGCGATCGCCGAAACGTAAACAAGAGCCTCTTCCAAAAGTACCAACGGTTCCTCCCAAGAGAGCTTATGACTGTACTGAAGAGGAGACTGCGGCGATCGTTGATGCGGAAACGACAGCGTTTTTCGCTAAGCTGAGGCGGCCGAAAGAGCCAGAGTTCCCCAGCACCAAAGAAGAAAAAGCCAAAGTGTTGAAAATGCTAAAGACTCTTCATCAACCCGAGCCAAAGCTGTCATCAGACTATGAGCGTTCTATTCTCAAGTCACATGCAGCACAAAAAGCCTCGAAGAGCAGTACTGATGCAAGCGGGAAATCTGTTGCCCAGCTCGGAGAACAAGCAAAACAGACTTGCGCCCCTCTCAAGGTGATTTCTCAAACCAATGTGGGGTCGAGCAAATATGGGGCCGAAGAGCAGTATGATCCAGAGGTAGTTGCACAATACGGAGAAGCTGCCGCTGCTCAAGGTATGAGTATTGCCCAGTACTTATCCCAGTTAGAGTTCTTCCCTGTGAGTGAAGTAGCATACCAATACCGGTACGGAAAACCTCTCGTCAAACCTGAGGAGGTAAACAATCTTCCAACAAAAATGCGAAGATTGCATAACTGGTACTTGCATGCCACAAAGGCCGGGGCTAACTGGATAGTGTTGAGGGTTACAAAAAAGCATCATGGGAAAGAAAGGGATGACATGATATCCATTGAATTTGATGAACTATTTCAATTATTCAATCAAGACGCCTTGGACAAATCGATCATGAGTGACTATTGTCTGTAAGTACTAATTCTGTAATTAATTTAGTCTCCATCTATATTATTTTGTTTATTGCATGTATATAATCATACTTTAATATGCAGAATGAAGATTCTCGAATGAAGCAGAGGACAAATCTATGACATTGGCTTCATTGACCCATATTGGGTTCATGAAGCTAATCTCAAAATAAGCCCCCAGGATACGGAGGATAATATAGTACACACGTTAAGGTTTCAAGAAACCAAAAGGGAAATACTATTTCCTTACAACTTCCAGTGAGTGTTATTATCTTGTATACACTTTCTATTTCGCTTACTCGATGTTAAGTATATAATTGATTAGTTCTGCATTCGCAGGTACCACTATATTCTGTTAATCATTTAACTTGACAAAGGGCGTGTACTAGTCATGGACTCGAAACATAAACCCCTTGAGACATGGAAGGACATGCAGATACTTCTCCAGCGGTAATTCTAATCATTACGACACTATATCGGCAACGTTCGTGAATTTTATGATATCAAATACTTAATAACTTATTTTATTCGTTTTCTACGCCGGGCAGCGCTTGGAAACGGTTCACCAAGAAGGCTAGGGGTGTTTGGAAAGAGGAGCTTATATTTCAACCACTAGATGTAAGCACCACTAGCTATATCCGCGCATCTCTTTGATTCTAGTTTTGATACAGTTATTATCATGCTTGATTATTATTTTGATTGAACTCTGTTGTCGTAAAGTGCCTGACGCAGGGACCAGGTAACAATCTATGTGGATACTATGTATGCGAGTTCATCCGGCAGACGTGCGATGAGAAGGGCAGAAATTTAGAGCAACTCCACGTACGTAAACAATTTCTATAGTTTTTAATTACAATCAAATTGTGTTTAGTTTCATATTCATATAGGCTGACTCCTTTTTTAAATCAGATCGAACGTCTACGGGACGGTCTTCTGCCAAAGGATCGCATACGAGCAATACAGGAGGAATTGGCGGGATTCTTGGATGCAGAAGTCCTAGACCCAAAAGAGGAATACTATTCGGCTGTGTATAGACAATAGGGATTGTAAAAATAGCAACTTTCAAGGAATTGGCCGGTAGCATCGAATAGCAACTTTTGTATGTAGTGCATGAACTCGATCCGTGTATTGAATGTAAAATGTTGTCATGATGATCTTGTGTAATATAAGGTTCCTTCATTGATAAGTGCAAAACACTAAATAAACAATAAAACAACCTAAATGAATTCTCTGCCGCGGCACAAAAAGTGGCGAAAATGCTGCCGCGGCAACAAAATGTGCCAAAATGAATTCTCTGCCGCGGCAGAGAAATGGGCCAAATCTCTGCCGCGGCAGCAGGTTATTAGTCCCGGTTCGTGTTACGAACCGGGACTAAAGCTCCACCCCCCTCGTGCTCTGATGCTGCCACGTGTGCCCCCATTTGTCCCGGTTCGTGTTACGAACCGGGACTAATGCTCCACCCCCCTCGCGCTCTGATGCCGCCACGTGTGCCCCCATTTGTCCCGGTTGGTGGGGCAACCGGGACTAAAGGTTAGAGCTTTAGTCCCGATTGCCCCGTCCCGGTTGGGCAACCGGGACTAATGGCCCTTACCAACCGGGACGCATGGGGCGTTCTCTACCAGTGCATTCACTGTATTGTTTGTTAACACCCGGCTGGCCCGCCGCAGGCTGGGGTTTTATGTTTCTCCTCATTTCGTCAGTTCATGATCTATAAATACTCGTAGAGACTACATCATTGTCACCATCAAACATTCCTTGGAGAAGTCTCTTATCTTGAACATACACAAATAGTACGTAAACAGCCATGACATGCAAGGTTGTGCTACTCATGGCGTTCATGGCCGCTGCCCTAAGCTCCGTGTCGATGGCCACATTGGCCAGTGGGCTCAAGTACAACTTCTACAACTCATCGTGCCCGAAAGCTGAGGATACGGTGAGGGGCATCGTCCAGGGCTTCATCAGGAATGATCCCACCATAGCTGCCGCCTTTGTCCGTCTCTTCTTCCACGACTGTTTCGTCCGGGTACGTAAGACTTGATATATGCTTAGAACATCCTATTTTATTGTAGCCACTTTTCATTGCCAGTTTAACGTTTGGACGAACAGATAAAAAAAGGTATTCATAAATATAGTTTTGCAGGGTTGTGACGCGTCCATTCTGTTGGATCCGAGCACGAGCAACCCCATCACAGAGAAGCAAGCAATATTTCTGCGTGGGTATGAAGTAGTGAACAAGATCAAGGAAGCTGTTGAATTCATATGTCTGGGCGTCGTCTCCTGTGCCGACGTCCTCGCCTTCGCGGCGCGTGACGACTCCACTGCCGCAGCCGGTGGCTTCACCTTCGGCATGCCCTCCGGACGCCGTGATGGTCTCTTCTCTGTCTTCAACGAGGTGTTCCAAAACATGCCTTCACCATCATTCGAGCTCGAAGACCTCCTCAAGAGCTTCAACGACAAGGGCCTCGACGCAACAGACCTTGTGGCACTCTCAGGCGCGCACTCCTTCGGAAAAACGAGCTGCAACTTCGTCAAACCGCGGTTGTACCCTACTGACCCTACCATGAACGCCACCTTCGCCGCAGCACTAGTGAACATGTGCCCGCAGCAAGGTGGCGGATCTATCCCAGTGAACAACAACCTCGTCTCAACGGACCCAAACAAGCTGAGCAACCAGTTCTACCTGAATGTGGCCTCCGGACAGGTGTTGTTCACGTCGGACCAGACGCTGACGAGCCGCAATGACACGGCGAAGATGGTCGCCGACAACGCTGCCAAGCCCTTCGCGTTTATGGCTAGGTTCGCAGGGGCTATGGTGAAGATGGGCGGCATCGAGGTGCTTACCGGGGCTTCCGGCGAGGTTAGGAAGGTCTGCTTCGCCACCAATAGCGCTACCTAGAACAGATTTTGGTAGAGCCGCATGCATGCGTCCATGAATCCTGATTAAACAAAGTGCAAGAGGCCTAGAGATGGTGGACATAGTTTTTTTTGTGGGGTATATGGTGGACTTAGTTGGTGTAGTGTCTTTTTGTTTCTTTTTAAATATTTGTGGTTTTACTCTTTCAATTATTTCTAGTCTAGTTGGCTTTCACCAATGATGTAATTTTGGTGAACTGAACCAAGTGGACGTTATTCTAAGTTGTCAGAGCTTATCGAAACTGGAGGCCTTACTAAAAAACTGCTTCTATTGGTAAAAGAGACACCAAATACCCAAATATGGATCATCCAACCAATCACTCAAAGCATGAAAAGTGAGGAGGGAAGGCCCAATCGCCCGTGCAAAAAACTCCACTGCTCACGACCCCACTCACCTCCGTGAACCCTGCTATCTCCGGTGGCCGACGGGCCGACAAGCAATCATCGACCGCCCCACCCCCAAGGTCGTCCCCCGCCTCTGAAAGCCTTGCGAAGCTCCACCCAGGAAACTGTTGGAGATATGCCCAAGAGGCAATAATAAAGTGGTTATTATCATATCTTCATACTTATGATAAATGTTTACATACCATGCTATAATTGTATTAACCGGAAACATTAATACTTGTGTGATTTATAAACATAAAAGAGTCCCTAGTAAAGCCTCTTGTTAAACTAGCTTATTGGTTAATATATGATCATGGTTTCCTGATCATGAACATAGAGATGTTATTAACAACAGGGTCATATCATTAGGAGAATGATGTGATGGACATACTCCTATAGTTAAGCGTAGCATAAAGATCAAGTCATTTAATATAGTTCATTTGCTATAAGCTTTCTGATACATAGTAACCTAATTCCTTCGACCATGAGATCATGCATATCACCTTTACCGGATGGATGTTTTGATGACATCAAACACCACACCGTAACTGGGTGGCTATAAAGGTGGCATTGAGTGTTCGGAAAGTATTGGTTGAGACACATGGATCAAGAATGGGATTTGTCCATCCATATGACAGATAGATATACTTTGGGCCCTCTCGGTGGAATGTCATCCAATTAGCTTGCAAGCATGTGACTGGCTCACAAGGGATCACATACCACGGGAACGAGAAAAGAGTACTTATCGGTAACGAGGTTGAACTAGGTATGCAGAGATACCGACGATCAAAACCTCGGATAAGTAAACTATCGTGAGACAAAGGGAAATTGGTATCATATGTAAGTGGTTCATTCGATCGCAAAGTAATCGTAGAAATATGTGGGAGCCATATGAATTTCCAGATTCCTCTATTGTTTATTGTTCAGAGAAGTGTCTCGATCATGTCCGCATAATTCACGAACCGTAGGGAGACACACTTAAGGATTCGACGTTGTTTGAGTAGTTATGGTATGATGAGAAAGAGACCGAATGTTGTTCGGAGTCTCGGATGGGATCCGGGATATCACGAGGAGATCCGGAATGGTCCGGAGAATAAGATTCATATAAGGAAAGTCCCGTTTCGGAGTTTGGGAATGTTTCCGGTGTTTTCATTGGGAATGTTCTAGAATGTTCCGGAATGTCCGGCACTCCGGAGGGGAAAGGGTACATGAATGTGTCATTGCAAGTTGGAATAATTGCATCATGTACTAAGTGTCATCGCTGTTCCAAATAAAGGATTATTTCAAATCCTAGTTTGAAAAGTCAAATAGCTAAATTGAAAAGTCAAAGAGCTAAATTTGGAAAGTGGAAAAGAGGGAGAAAGGGAAACCGAGTTGGGGAGGGAGTCCCTCCTCCCCAAACCGGCGCACCCCCAAGCCGAGTTGGGGAGGGACTCCACTCCCTCCCCTTGGCCGTCGGCCCCTCCACCTATATAAGGAGGGGCAGGGCTCCCTCCTAGCACACACAAGTCCCTCACCTCAAACCCTAGAAGCCGCAGCCCTCCATAGCCGCCGCCACCACCTAGGGTTTTGCCCTAGCCGCCGACTTGGGGGTCCCCGGAACCCAAGCCGCCGGCTCTAGCCCCTCCTCCTTGGTGTGTCTAAACCCTAGATCGCCGAGGAGCTCTCTCATACTCCACCATACTCGCTCCGGCTTAAGGCGAAGCCCTGCGAGATCTCCCCTCTACTTCCGGTACCACGCCGTTGTGCTGCCGGAATCGCGAGGAGAGTGCTACAACCTCCGCTGCCTGCTGGAACAAGGGAGAGGAAGGTCTTCGTCGAGTACCGAACGTGTGACCGACTGCGGGAGCGCTGCCGAAACGCAGCGCCGGAAGGATCGTCTACGCGATCTTGAGATCGGGAAGAGTACGACTACATCACCCACGAGAATCCGCTCTCGTTAAACACTTTGGAATCTTCGAGGGTAAGTTATTCCATCGACTCGTTGCTACAATCTAGTAGATAGATCTTGGCTTGTTTGTTTGTATGTGATAGAAAATTTTTGTTTTCCATGCTACGAAACCCTACACCCCTACAGTGGTATCAGAGCCGTGTCTATATGTAGATCTGTTTGCACGAGTAGAACACAATGGTCATTGTGGGCGTTGATGCTTTTATTGTCGATTGCTTCTTGTGTACTTTGCATCTTGCGGTATGTTGGGATGAAGCGGCCCGGGCTAACCTTACATGACATCGTTCATGAGACTTGCTCCACGCTTGACATGCAACTTGTATTGCATAAGTGGCTTTGCGGGTGCCTGTTTCTCCTAGCATAGTTAAGATCCAATTTACAACGGGTGATTAACAATACTAGTATCAATGTTGTGGTTCTTGTTCGTAAGTTAGAACGACACTTATTGAAAGCCCCAAACCACGTAAAATATGCAAAGAAAGTAGAGGCGTCTAACTTTGTTTTGCAGGGGTGTGCAGTGATGTGATATGGTCATGATTGTGATTATATATGATGTATGCAATGTTCCTTATTGTAAGTCGGCAACCGGCAGGAGCCATATGGTTGTCTTTAATTTCTGTTAAGACCCGCGTGTCTATTCAAAGTAGTTGTAATAGTTGAAGCCGGTGGACGACAACCATGGAGAAGCATCATTGACCTTGATGCAATGTCGGTGATGATGGAGATCATGTTCGTGCTAGAAGATGGAGATCGGAAGCACAAAGAAGAAAGGCCATATCATATCACAAATTATGAATTGCATGTGATGTTAATCCTTTATGCATCTTGTATTGCTTAGTAGACGACGGTAGCATTATAAGATGATCCCTCATGCACATGAATTTCAAGTCATAAAGTGTTCACCCTTAGTTAGCACCGTTGCTAAAGCTTGTTGTTTCGAAGCACCACGTGATGATCGGGTGTGTTAGATTCCGCAAGTGTATACAACGTGGGCAAGCCAGATTTGCTCATGCGGAAGCTAAGGTTTGATCTTGACGAGCCTAGCATGTACAGACATGGTCTTAGGAACACGGATCACCGAAAGGTAAAGCATGAGTCATATAGTAGATATGATGAACATGTTGATTGTTCGCCATTGAAGCTATATCAACTCTCGTGATGATCGGTTTTGATATGGTGGATTTGGTTCGTGTGATCACTAAAACAATGTGAGGGATATTGTTTTGAGTGGGAGTTCAACGGCAATATGATTAAAAGTTGAACACTATTTATCATAAATTAAATCAAAGTGAATTTGCATAGTTGTTGTAGTCATTGGCATCCGTTTACCACCTTACGCTTAGTTATAATTGAGATGATAGAACTATATAATTCTGGTTAGTTACTTTAGGAACTGGTATCGTATTGTTTTGAAGTGTTAATCTAAAGTTTAAAAGTCCTATTGCAAACTTTCAGTAAGTTCCGGTTACTCCATGAAGTTTAATAATTGGTATTAAAACAAGAGTGACAATTCCAAGAGTTAGTGTATGAGTATCATGTTTGTTTCCATGATTCTTGATATTCAAAGGATTGTCTTAATATCAAGGTTATCTAGGATCTGAAAGAGTTGTTTCAGAAACCATGATGTGTGGAAGATATTGTGATATCTGAAACGAAGTTTTGGTTGCAACATGATAGAGTATAATATGGCAAAAGTCATGTTCTCATATTTGATGAGAATTTGCAAAAGGTTGGAGACACTAGTTGTCCTAATCTTCCAAAAGGTTTTGGAGAGCAACATTATACTCGCGATTCACCGTTACAAGCTAAAAGTAACTTGATCATGGATAAATCCATGATGAGGGTGAAAATTTGATGTAGGTAAAATGTTTACTACACCAAGAGATTACTAAAGAAAGGAATTTGAAAGAACACCAAACATTTGATAATGGTGATCTACTTCAAAGTGCAAGTCCAAATACATTGGTATTTAACTATACACGCTTTGGACTATGTGTCATATGTATGACTCCACTATTGATGTTGATAGATTCTTTCAAACAGAAAAGGAAATACTGAAAGAGAATCTCGTAAGTATATGGCAGAAAAGAAAAGACTAGAATTGTTCAGCTTAAGTATATAGATGATATACATGTTATGTCTATATTCTTTGCTTATTAAACAAAGAGGTTCTTAAGTATTTGATACTGAATTTGTTGGTGTGAATCGTCATACGAAACAACAGAATTCATGAACTACAATGGCCTAAGTAAATAGCAAAAGAATATGTGATGATGTTCATCGAGAACAAATAAAGGGGTTATTGTGTTGCTCGTTAAACATCAAAGCTTGCCTTCAAAGATTTGTTTTATCAGGTATTATGAGAACAAAAGGGTTGTTCAAATAATTGCTGTAATCCATAAAAGATGGATTCGCAAATCTCGTTGGAGAAATCACATCCATAAAACTAGTGCTAAAAAAAGTTGAAAGACAAATTGATTGAAAGATCACTTAGGAAGTGACATCGCCGTTTAAATTATATTGGAAAGAAAACATGAAGAAACTCCATGTGGATGGAATTTTGGAGTCTTTTTGAATCAAATGACGCTTGTGAAACTTTCCTAGAGATAATTAAAACTTCGTTCATAGGCCAAAAGGGAACGAATGACTAGCTTATTGGAAATTGTACATATTGTTGTACAAAGTCCATCATGTGTAGTCAAAAGCGATGGATTTCAACTTCATATGCTTTCTCCGAGAATTTGAGTGAATATATGAATATTTACTTAATAAGGATGAAGTATGAAATATTTGAAAAGTTCAAAGACTTTCAAGATGAAGTGCAAGATCATTGTAACAAGAATATAAATAGTTTATGATAAGATCATAAAGGAAGATATTTGAGTTACAAAGTTTAGCATAATACCTAAGATTTATGGAATCGTTCCGTGGATTTGCATTTCCCGAAACACCATAAGAGTATGGAGCGTTCGAGATATGTAATTAAACCTTGTTTGACATGGTAAGATCGAAGGTGTAATTCATAAAACTGCCATTGTATTTTAAAGATTAAAAGCTTTAGAGATTACCGTTTTTCCACTGAAAAGAGCTTCATCATAATCCGTTGAAATGACACCATATAAAGTTATGGTTTGGGATAAAACCCAAGTTGTCCTTTCTTAAACATTGGCATGCTATGCATAAAAAGGATGTTTGCAACCAAAGTCGGATGAACCTGTCTTTGTATGTTATTTCGAATAACTGTTAAGTATTCCTCCATAAACACCGGAGACAAAAGTGTTTGTCGCTTAGAACGTCAAGTTTCTTTGAGAAGGAATTTTTCGTGAAAAGATAAGTGGGAGGACAATAGAACGTTGATAAGGTTAAAGGAACCTTAGCTATATGTGCAAAGTTGCGCAGCACCGAAAAGTGTTCCGGAGGCAGCGACAATGCTCATGGCTCACGTGCCTCAAAGGTTGTGGTTACGAAGGTCAAAGTTTCTATTGAACCAAGTAGGTCGAGTAAACAATCAAATACCAAGATTTGAGAGTTGAATCATTATTTGAGAATAATGAACGGACTACATGCAAAGAAGTGATGATGGGCCCTGACTCCGTCAAATGGCTTGAAGCCATAAAATCCGTGATAGTTCCATACACGAGAAATCAAGTTTTGAACTAGAAGGACCCTCGAGAAAGGTGTAAGACCTTACAGTTGTGTTTGGATCTATAAAGAAATAGACATGGATGTTTCACATCTATGAAGTAGTCGACATGTTGGGAAAGAGTTCACAACAATGTTCAAGGGTTGACTATGACAAGATTTGATCTTTCATAGCGATATTTAGTCTAGACGGATTAATGTAGCAACTACGACATATAATTTTGTTATGTGTTGAATAAACAAAACAAGTTCTTCTAATAGAATGGTTACCAAGGACGTGTGCATGACACGGTCCAAAGGGTTTTGTTAATTCAAAGGATGCTAAAAGCATATGCAAACTTCAATAGTTGAAGTAAGCATAGCGGAGTTGGAATCTTCACTATGATGAAATTGTTAAAAGAGTTTAATTTCATCAGAGACAATGAAGATGCTTGCATTTGCAAGAAATTAAGTGGGAGCGCTAAGACATGTTTCTAATACATTATGTGGAAGACATATTGTTGATTGGAAATGATGTATCTTTTATTAACACATATTAAGAATTTCATCCCGATGAAAGACTTAGGCAAAACCCAAATATTTGGCATCAATAGACGCTAATATGGTTGTGCCGAAAGTACATAGATGATGTATT
Source organism: Avena sativa (assembly GCA_916181665.1). Lineage (NCBI taxonomy): Eukaryota > Viridiplantae > Streptophyta > Magnoliopsida > Poales > Poaceae > Avena > Avena sativa. The sequence continues at coordinate 21,899,402 of OV702285.1, forward strand.
GAATGAGTTCAATATAGAAACTACAAGAAAGGTTCTTGTCACACAGAAAAGATTGAATGAGTTCAATATTGATGATATATTCAAGTGTAATGACACTGGGTAAGTGAAACAAAGATTCAAGTATAGATTGATACTTGATGTATGAAATCACAAAGAGTATTTATATCAATCATACTGTGATATGTACAAATCCAGATATGTCCTATGCTCTAAATGTTATGAGCATATACCAGAATGATTCATAAGATGATCATTGGACAATAGTAAGGATATTCTTATGATCTTTTGGAAGAACTAAGAGTATATTATTTGTAGAAGTGACAAATAGATGGTTAGTTCATTGTAAAAGTACTACATTGATACTAGTTTTGTCACAAAGTACAAATTAAGTTTATCTCAATCTAAACTAAGGGTGGCACAATATAATGGAAAGTAAGTTCCATAATGGATTTGGATGAGTTCCAAAATTAGGACATTGTGACAGATACTACAACAAAAGGCTAAAGTATATGACTGCTATAATAGCAGGTAAAGAGGGCATTTGTGTCAAGTAGTTTGTTATCAAACTAGGTGTAGTTCACAGCGGGATAATACTATGAAGATATATTGTACGACAATATTATCAACATGTTTTTAACCCCAAAGAACTAAAGGTCACACCAAAGGACCAAATTAGTATGAAGCTATCTCATTAGAGAATGAGTGATGCGTAGAGACGCAAATACATGCAATTACACACGGACCTGGAAGTGTCAGATCCGGAGATCAGTTGACCACTAGCAATCGTGTACATACAACACCGGAAAGCCATAGGTGTTGAATACACAAAGGTTTGAAACTAGATTATTGACTCTAGTGCAAGTGGGAGACTGTTGGAGATATGCCCAAGAGGCAATAATAAAGTGGTTATTATCATATCTCCATACTTATGATAAATGTTTACATACCATGCTATAATTGTATTAACCGGAAACATTAATACTTGTGTGATTTGTAAACATAAAAGAGTCCCTAGTAAAGCCTCTTGTTAAACTAGCTTATTGGTTAATATATGATCATGGTTTCCTGATCATGAACATAGAGATGTTATTAACAACAGGGTCATATCATTAGGAGAATGATGTGATGGACATACTCCTATAGTTAAGCGTAGCATAAAGATCAAGTCATTTAATATAGTTCATTTGCTATAAGCTTTCCGATACATAGTAACCTAATTCCTTCGACCATGAGATCATGCATATCACCTTTACCGGATGGATGCTTTGATGACATCAAACACCACACCGTAACTGGGTGGCTATAAAGGTGGAATTGAGTGTTCGGAAAGTATTGGTTGAGACACATGGATCAAGAATGGGATTTGTCCATCCATATGACGGATAGATATACTCTGGGCCCTCTCGGTGGAATGTCATCTAATTAGCTTGCAAGCATGTGACTGGCTCACAAGGGATCACATACCACGGGAACGAGAAAAGAGTACTTATCGGTAACGAGGTTGAACTAGGTATGCAGAGATACCGATGATCAAAACCTCGGATAAGTAAACTATCGTGAGACAAAGGGAAATTGGTATCATATGTAAGTGGTTCATTCGATCGCAAAGTAATCGTAGAAATATGTGGGAGCCATATGAATTTCCAGATTCCTCTATTGGTTATTGTTCGGAGAAGTGTCTCGATCATGTCCGCATAATTCACGAACCGTAGGGAGACACACTTAAGGATTCGACGTTGTTTGAGTAGTTATGGTATGATGAGAACGAGACCGAATGTTGTTCGGAGTCTCGGATGGGATCCGAGATATCACGAGGAGATCCAGAATGGTCCGGAGAATAAGATTCATATAAGGAAAGTCCCGTTTCGGAGTTTGGGAATGTTTCCGGTGTTTTCATCGGGAATGTTCTAGAATGTTCCGGAATGTCCGGCACTCCGGAGGGGAAAGGGTACATGAATGTGTCATTGCAAGTTGGAATGATTGCATCATGTACTAAGTGTCATCGCTGTTCCAAATAAAGGATTATTTCAAATCCTAGTTTGAAAAGTCAAATAGCTAAATTGAAAAGTCAAAGAGCTAAATTTGGAAAGTGGAAAAGAGGGAGTCCCTCCTCCCCAAACCGGCGCACCCCCAAGCCGAGTTGGGGAGGGACTCCACTCCCTCCCCTTGGCCGCCGGCCCCTCCACCTATATAAGGAGGGGCAGGGCTCCCTCCTAGCACACACAAGTCCCTCACCTCAAACCCTAGAAGCCGCAGCCCTCCATAGCCGCCGCCACCACCTAGGGTTTTGCCCTAGCCGCTGACTTGGGGGTCCCCGGAACCCTAGCCGCCGGCTCTAGCCCCTCCTCCTTGGTGTGTCTAAACCCTAGATCGCCGAGGAGCTCTCTCATACTCCACCATACTCGCTCCGGCTTAAGGCGAAGCCCTGCGAGATCTCCCCTCTACTTTCGGTACCACGCCGTTGTGCTGCCGGAATCGCGAGGAGAGTGCTACAACCTCCGCTGCCTGCTGGAACAAGGGAGAGGAAGGTATTCGTCGAGTACCGAACGTGTGACCGACTGCGGGAGCGCTGCCGGAACGCAGCGCCGGAAGGATCGTCTACGCGATCTTGAGATCGGGAAGAGTACGACTACATCACCCACGAGAATCCGCTCTCGTTAAACACTTTGGAATCTTCGAGGGTAAGTTATTCCTCGACTCGTTGCTACAATCTAGTAGATAGATCTTGGCTTGTTTGTTTGTATGCGATAGAAAATTTTTGTTTTCCATGCTACGAAACCCTACACCCCGACAGAAACACCCGTTTCTCCCGATTAGAGTAGAGCCGAACCATCGAGGTCCCACCACGGTGCCACTGCAAAATTTATGCATCGACGTTGTCCTGTACGCCGCCCAATGTACTCGGGTAGTAGTATGGTGGAGTGGGAATGATAGCCCAGTTGGGGGCCTCGGGTATGTGTTATGTAGAGTAGGAAAATCCCCTACTATGGCAGTACAAGAGAGGTATAATATGGGTGGAGTACTACTCCATACCGTATATACAGGATGTCTACCACCTGACACCTCTCCATCACTCCGTGCTTGTTCGACGGAGCCGTATCATTGGAGGTACCAGATTATTGTTGTTGTTTTGTGGTGCGTCCTCTTAATCTAACCCTTATTTTTAAGGACTCATGGGCTATAGGGTTAACAAATTATCACTAGTAGAAAACGGCCTTTCGTCCGGGCCATTAGTCCCGGCTGGGGCTAGCGCCAGGACACTGAGAAATGACATATGATGTGCGCTACTGAATAGGAGGAAACGCCAGCGTAGTATAAATTATGAAATTTACAAGAACAAACTTGTATATGCTCGATCACACAAATGAATATTTTATAGATAGAATTACTTTTGTTCTCAATAAAACGCTGGGTATATCTTTTGGCACTCCCTAGCGATTATGTTTTTATCCTTCAAATAGGGATATGAATCTGGGCTATTGTTTTGAAAAATAGATATTTCCGTGTGAGGTCGAAACATCGGTTTACAAGAAACTTGCAAAAAACAAAAGGGTATACTCAAAATTCAAATCAAGCAATATTTTTGTAGAAAAAATACTTGATTTTTTTCTAGAACTCTGGTATACTTTATGGCATTATCCTGCTATTACAGTACATAATTCACATCCATTAATGCGCTTATAAAAATCTTTATATTTTCACTGTCGTTTCATGCATAGCCAATAGGATAAGACACAATAGCAAAAAAAATGCCACTCCCCTATATATACATATCCTAAATCAAGAAGCTTTTTCTTTTTGTGGGATTTTTGGGAAGCTCGGCTGATTTAGGAGGTGTCGACACGTGTGATTTTGATGATCTGTATTGGTTTGTGGTCACTTGTTTTGGTTGGTGTAGCATTTTTCATTTGTCTTGGCTCATCTTGTAGGGGTTCGTAGCATCGAAAACAAAAAATTTCTATCGCATACAAACAAACAAGCCAAGATCTATCTACTAGATTGTAGTCGTACTCTTTCCGATCTCAAGATCGCGTAGACGATCCTTCTGGCGCCACGTTCCGGCAGCGCTCCCGCAGTCGGTCACACGTTCGGTACTCGACGAAGACCTTCCTCTCCCTTGTTCCAGCAGGCAGCGGAGGTTGTAGCACTCTCCTCGCGATTTCGGCAGCACAACGGCGTGGTACCGGAAGTAGAGGGGAAATCCCGCAGGGCTTCGCCTTAAGCCGGTGCGAGTATGGTGGAGCTTATGAGAGAGGCTATTAGTGGTCTAGTAATTAGACACACCAATTAGAAGGCTCTAAACTAATTAGAAGGCTCTAAACCGCTGGCTAAAGCAATTAGAAGCTCTAAACCAAAACGGCTCTAAACCGGAGGTAGAAGATAGGAACTTGTGTGTTCTAGGAGGGGAGCCCTGCCCCTCCTTTTATGGGTGGGGAGGCGCGGCCAGGGGAGGGGAGTCCCTCCCCAAGTCGGCCTTGGGCTGGGCGCCGGCTTGGAGGAGTGGGACTCCTCCTCCAAGTTGGTTCCAACTCCTCTTGCTTGTTTTCCACAGTTTCCTGTTTCCCACAGTTTCCTGTTTTAGCCGTTTGACTTTCAAACTGGCAATTTGACTTTCATGTTTTTGGAACAGCAAGAACACTTAGTACATGATGCAATCATTCAATGACACACTCATGTACCCTCCCCCCCCCCGGAGTGCCGGGCAATCCGGACCCTTCTAGAACATTCCCGATGAAAACACCGGAATCATTCCCGAACTCCGAAACGGGACTTTCCTTATATGAATCTTATTCTCCGGACCATTCCGGATCACCTCGTGATATCCCGGATCCCATCCGAGACTCCGAACAACATTCGGTCTCTTTCTCATAATACCATAACTACTCAAACAACGTCGAATCCTTAAGTGTGTCTCCCTACGGTTCGTGAATTATGCGGACATGATCGAGACACTTCTCCGAACAATAACCAATAGAGGAATCTAGAAATTCATATGGCTCCCACATATTTCTACGATTACTTTGCGATCGAATGAACCACTTACATACGATACCAATTTCCCTTTGTCTCACGATAGTTTACTTATCCGAGGTTATGATCGTCGGTATCTCTGCATACCTAGTTCAACCTCGTTACTGATAAGTACTCTTTTCTCGTTCCCGTGATATGTGATCCCTTGTGAGCCAGTCACATGCTTGCAAGCTAATTGGATGACATTCCACCGAGAGGGCCCAGAGTATATCTATCCGTCATATGGATGGACAAATCCCACTCTTGATCCATGTGTTTCAACCAATACTTTCTGAACACTCAATGCCACCTTTATAGCCACCCTGTTACGGTGTGGTGTTTGATGTCATCAAAGCATCCATCCGGTAAAGGTGATATGCATGATCTCATGGTCGAAGGAATTAGGTTACTATGTATCAGAAAGCATATAGCAATTGAACTAATGAAATGACTTGATCTTTATGCTACGCTTATCTATAGGAGTATGTCCATCACATCATTCTCCTAATGATATGACCTTGTTGTTAATAACATCTCTATGTTCATGATCAGGAAACCATGATCATATATTAACCAACAAGCTAGTTTAACAAGAGGCTTTACTAGGGACTCTTATTTTAGTTTACAAATCACACAAGTATTAATGTTTCCGGTTAATACAATTATAGCATGGTATGTAAACATTTATCATAAGTGTGAAGATATGATAATAACCACTTTATTATTGCCTCTTGGGCATATCTCCAACAGTCTCCCACTTGCACTAGAGTCAATAATCTAGTTTCAAACCTTTGTGTATTCAACACCTATGGCTTTCCAGTGTTGTATGTACACGATTGCTAGTGGTCAACTGATCTCCGGATCTGACACTTCCAGGTCCGTGTGTAATTGCATGTCTTTGCGTCTCTACGCATCACTCATTCTCTAATGAGATGGCTTTGTACTAATTTGGTCTTTCGGTGTGACCTTTAGCTCTTTGGGGTTAAAACATGTTGATAATATTGTCGCACAATATATCTTCATAGTATTATCCCACTGTGAACTACACCTAGTTTGATAACAAACTTCTTGACACAAATGCCCTCTTTTGCTGCTATAATAGCAGTCACATACTTAGCCTTTTGTTGTAGTATCTGTCACAATGTCTTAACTTTGGAAATCATCCAAATCCATTATGGAACTCACTTTCCATTATATTGTGCCACCCTTAGTTTAGATTGAGATAAACTTAATTTGTACTTTGTGACAAAACTAGTATCAATGTAGTACTTTTACAATGAACTAACCATCTATTTGTCACTTCTACAAATATTATACTCTTAGTTCTTCCAAAAGATCATAAGAATATCCTTACTATTGTCCAATGATCATTTTACGAATCATTCTGGTATATGCTCACAACATTTAGAGCATAGGACATATCTGGATTTGTACATATCACAGTATGATTGATATAAATACTCTTTGTGATTTCATACATCAAGTATCAATCTATACTTGATTATTTGTTTCACTTTACCAAATGTCAATACACTTGAATATATCATCAACATTGAACTTATTCAATCCTTTCTGTGTGACAAGAACCTCTCTTGTAGTTTCTATATTGAACTCATTCAATATCTTGTCTATGTACTTCTGGCACAACCATATTAGCGTCTATTGATGCCAAATATTTGGGTTTTGCCTAAGTCTTTCATCGGGATGAAATTCTTAATATGTGTTAATAAAAGATACATTATTTCCAATCAACAATATGTCTTCCACATAATGTATTAGAAACATGTCTTAGCGCTCCCACTTAATTTCTTGCAAATGCAAGCATCTCCATCGTCTCTAATGAACTTTTAAACTCTTTTAATAGTTTCATCACAGTGAAGATTCCAACTCCGCTATGCTTACTTCAACCATTGAAGTTTGCATATGTTTTTAGCATCCCTTGAATTTTAACAAAACCCATTGGACTGTGTCATGCACACGTCCTAGGTAACCCTTCTATTAGAAGAACTTGTTTTGTTTATTCAACTACCATATAATAAAATTATATGTAGTGGTTGCTACACTAATCCATCTAGACTAAATATCGCTATGAAAGATCAGATCTTGTCATAGTCAACTTTTGAACATTGTTGTGAACTCTTTCCCAACATGTCGACTATTTCATAGATGTGCAACATCCATGTCTGTTTATTTATAGATCCAAACACAACTGTAAGGTCTTACACCTTTCTCGAGGGTCCTTCAAGTTCAAAACTTGATTTCTCGTGTATGGAACTATCACGGATTTTATGGCTTCAAGCCATTTGACGGAGTCAGGGCCCATCATCGCTTCTTTGCATGTAGTCGGTCCATTATTCTCAAATAATGATTCAACCCTCAAATCTTGGTATTTGATTGTTTATCCGACCTACTTGTTTCAATAGGAACTTGGATCTCCGTGACCACAACCTTTGAGGTACGTGAGCCATGAGCTTTGTTGCTGCCTCCGGAACACTTTTCGGTGTTGCGCAACTCTGCACATATAGCTAAGGTTCTTTTAACCTTATCAAAGTTCTATTGTCCTCCCACTTAACTTTTCACGAAAAATTCCTTCTTAAAGAAACTTGACGTTCTAAGCAACAAACACTTTTGTCTCCGGTGTTTATGGAGGAATACTTAACAGTTATACAAAGACAGGTTCATCCGACTTTGGTTGCACACATCTTTCTTATGCATAGCATACCAATGTTTTAAGAAAGGACTACTTGGGTTTTATCCCAAACCATAACTTTATATGGTGTCATTTCAACGGATTATGATGGAGCTCTTTTCAGTGGAAAAACGGTAATCTCTAAAGCTTTTAATCTTTAAAATATAATGGCATTTTTATGAATTACACCTTCGATCTTACCATGTCAAACAAGGTTTAATTACATATCTCGAACGCTCCATACTCTTATGGTGTTTCGGGAAAATGCAAATCCACGGAACGATTCCTTAAATCTTAGGTATTATGCTAAACTCTGTAACTCAAATATCTTCCTTTATGATCTTTATCATAAACTGTTTATATTCTTGTTACAATGATTTTGCACTTCATCTTGAAAGTCTTTGAACTTTTCAAATGTTTCATACTTCATCCTTATTAAGTAAATATTCATATATTCACTCAAATTTTCGGAGAAAGCATATGAAGTTGAAATCCATCGCTCTTGACTACACATAATGGATTTCATACAACAATATGTACAAGTTCCAATAAGCTAGCCATTCGTTCCCTTTCGGCCTATGAACGAAGTTTTAATTATCTCTAGGAAAGTTTCACAAGCGTCATTTGATCAAAATCAAATAGACTCCAAAATTCCATCCACATGGACTTTCTTCATGTTTTCTTTCCAATATAATTTAAACGGCGATGTCACTTCCTAAGTGATCTTTTAAATCAATTTGTCTTTCGACATTTTTAGCACTAGTTTTATGGATGTGATTTCTCCAACGAGATTTGTGAATCATCCATCTTTTATGAATTACGGCAATTATTTGAACAACCCTTTTGTTCTCATAATACCTGATAAAACAAATCTTGAAGGCAAGCTTTGATGTTTAACGAGCAACACAATAACCCTTTATTTGTTCTCGATGAACATCATCACATATTCTTTTGCTAGTTACTTAGGCCATTGTAGTTCATGAATTGTGTTGTTTCGTATGACGATTCATACCAACAAATTCAGTATCAAATACTTAAGAACCACATTGTTTAATAAGCAAAGAATATAGCCATAACATGTATATCATCTATATACTTAAACTGAACAATTCTAGTCTTTTCTTTTCTGCCATATATTTATGAGATTCTCTTTCAATATTTCCTTTTCTGTTTGAAAGAATCTATCAACATCAATAGTGGAGTCATACATATGACACATAGTCCAAAGCGTGTATAGTTAAATACCAATGTCTTTGGACTTGCACTTTGAAGTAGATCACCATCATCAAATGTTTGGTGTTCTTTCAAATTCCTTTCTTTAGTAATCTCTTGGTGTAGTAAACATTTTACCTACATCCAATATTCACCCTCATCATGGAATCGTCCATGATCAAACTACCTTTAGCTTATAACGATGAATTACGAGTATAATGTTGCTATCCAAAACCTTTTGGAGGATTAGGACAACAAGTGTCTACAACCCTTTGCAAATTCTCATCAAAATATGAGAACATGAACTTTGCCATATTATACTCTATCATGTTGCAACCAAAACATCGTTTCAGATATCACAATATCTTCCACACATCATGGTTTCTGAAACAACTCTTTCAGATCCTTAGATAACGTTGACATTAGGAGAATCCTTAGAATATCAAGAATCATGGAGACAAACATGATACTTATATACTAACACTTGGAATTGTTACTCTTGATTTAATACTAATTATTAAACTTCATGGAGTAACCGGAACTTACTGAAAGTTTGCAATAGGACTTTTAAACTTTAGATTAACACTTCAAAACAATACGATACCAGTTCGTAAAGTAACTAACCAGAATTCTATAGTTCTATCATCTCAATTATAACTAAGAGCTAGGTGGTAAACGGATGCCAATGACTACAACAACTATGCAAATTCACTTTGATTTAGTTTATGATAAATTGAGTTCTAATTAATAATTAAATTAATCTAGGTGAACTCCCACTCAAAACAATATCCCTCACATTGTTTTAGTGATCACACGAACCAAATCCACCACATCAAAACCGATCATCACGAGAGTTGATGTAGCTTCAATGGCGAACAATCAACATGTTCATCATATCTACTATATGACTCATGCTCTACCTTTCGGTAATCCGTGTTCCTGAGGCCATGTCTGTACATGCTAGGATCGTCAAGATCAAACCTTAGTTTCTGCATGAGCAAATCTGGCTTGCTCACGTTGTATACACTTGTAGAATCTAACACACCCGATCATCACGTGGTGCTTCGAAACAACAAGCTTTAGCAACGGTGCTAACTAAGGGTGAACACTTTATGACTTGAAATTCATGTGCATGAGGGATCATCTTATAATGCTACCGTCGTCTACTAAGCAATACAAGATGCATAAAGGATTAACATCACATGCAATTCAATAATATGTGATATGATATGGCCTTTCTTCTTTGTGCTTCCGATCTCCATCTTCTAGCACGAACATGATCTCCATCATCACCGACATTGCATCAAGGTCAATGATGCTTCTCCATGGTTGTCGTCCACCGGCTTCAACTATTACAACTACTTTGAATAGACACGCGGGTCTTAACAGAAATTAAAGACAACCATATGGCTCCTGCCGGTTGCCGACTTACAATAAGGAACATTGCATACATCATATATAATCACAATCATGGCCATATCACATCACTGCACACCCCTGCAAAACAAAGTTAGACGCCTCTACTTTCTTTGCATATTTTACGTGGTTTGGGGCTTTCAGTAAGTGTCGTTCTAACTTACGAACAAGAACCACAACATTGATACTAGTATTGTTAATCACCCGTTGTAAATTGGATCTTAACTATGCTAGGAGAAACAGGCACCCGCAAAGCCACTTATGCAATACAAGTTGCATGTCAAGCGTGGAGAAAGTCTCATGAACGATGTCATGTAAGGTTAGCCCGGGCCGCTTCATCCCAACATACCGCAAGATGCAAAGTACACAAGAAGCAATCAACAATAAAAGCATCAACGCCCACAATGACCATTGTGTTCTACTCGTGCAACAGATCTACATATAGACACGGCTCTGATACCACTGTAGGGGTTCGTAGCATGGAAAACAAAAAATTTCTATCGCATACAAACAAACAAGCCAAGATCTATCTACTAGATTGTAGTCGTACTCTTTCCGATCTCAAGATCGCGTAGACGATCCTTCTGGCGCCACGTTTCGGCAGCGCTCCCGCAGTCGGTCACACGTTCGGTACTCGACGAAGACCTTCCTCTCCCTTGTTCCAGCAGGCAGCGGAGGTTGTAGCACTCTCCTCGCGATTCCGGCAGCACAACGGCGTGGTACCGGAAGTAGAGGGGAAATCCCGCAGGGCTTCGCCTTAAGCCGGTGCGAGTATGGTGGAGCTTATGAGAGAGGCTATTAGTGGTCTAGTAATTAGACACACCAATTAGAAGGCTCTAAACCAATTAGAAGGCTCTAAACCGCTGGCTAAAGCAATTAGAAGCTCTAAACCAAAACGGCTCTAAACCGGAGGTAGAAGATAGGAACTTGTGTGTTCTAGGAGGGGAGCCCTGCCCCTCCTTTTATGGGTGGGGAGGCGCGGCCAGGGGAGGGGAGTCCCTCCCCAAGTAGGCCTTGGGCTGGGCGCCGGCTTGGAGGAGTGGGACTCCTCCTCCAAGTTGGTTCCAACTCCTCTTGCTTGTTTCCCACAGTTTCCTGTTTCCCACAGTTTCCTGTTTTAGCCGTTTGACTTTCAAACTGGCAATTTGACTTTCATGTTTTTGGAACAGCAAGAACACTTAGTACATGATGCAATCATTCAATGACACACTCATGTACCCTCCCCCCCCCCCCCCCGGAGTGCCGGACAATCCGGACCCTTCTAGAACATTCCCGATGAAAACACCGGAATCATTCCCGAACTCCGAAACGGGACTTTCCTTATATGAATCTTATTCTCCGGACCATTCCGGATCACCTCGTGATATCCCGGATCCCATCCGAGACTCCGAACAACATTCGGTCTCTTTCTCATAATACCATAACTACGCAAACAACGTCGAATCCTTAAGTGTGTCTCCCTACGGTTCGTGAATTATGCGGACATGATCGAGACACTTCTCCGAACAATAACCAATAGAGGAATCTAGAAATTCATATGGCTCCCACATATTTCTACGATTACTTTGCGATCGAATGAACCACTTACATACGATACCAATTTCCCTTTGTCTCACGATAGTTTACTTATCCGAGGTTATGATCGTCGGTATCTCTGCATACCTAGTTCAACCTCGTTACTGATAAGTACTCTTTTCTCGTTCCCGTGATATGTGATCCCTTGTGAGCCAGTCACATGCTTGCAAGCTAATTGGATGACATTCCACCGAGAGGGCCCAGAGTATATCTATCCGTCATATGGATGGACAAATCCCACTCTTGATCCATGTGTTTCAACCAATACTTTCTGAACACTCAATGCCACCTTTATAGCCACCCTGTTACGGTGTGGTGTTTGATGTCATCAAAGCATCCATCCGGTAAAGGTGATATGCATGATCTCATGGTCGAAGGAATTAGGTTACTATGTATCAGAAAGCATATAGCAATTGAACTAATGAAATGACTTGATCTTTATGCTACGCTTATCTATAGGAGTATGTCCATCACATCATTCTCCTAATGATATGACCTTGTTGTCAATAACATCTCTATGTTCATGATCAGGAAACCATGATCATATATTAACCAACAAGCTAGTTTAACAAGAGGCTTTACTAGGGACTCTTATTTTAGTTTACAAATCACACAAGTATTAATGTTTCCGGTTAATACAATTATAGCATGGTATGTAAACATTTATCATAAGTGTGAAGATATGATAATAACCACTTTATTATTGCCTCTTGGGCATATCTCCAACACATCTTTGGTATCACAAGTCTATGTGTGTGCTGATTTCTTGTTGTCGATAGTGTACTTCTTGGGGTGTTTCTAGCTATGACGGCCTGAGACATTGCAGATTTGTTCTTGAACGGGCTCTGGATGCAGTCTGAGATCCTACGCGTGTGAATCATCTAGAGCCAACTGAGTGTTATCGGTAGTACACGTAGCATCCCTTCCACCACACGTGGCCCCTCTCTCTAGATTTCCAGAGAGATCGGAAACTGCCTCACGTCCTCCTTTTCCTCTTCCTCTCTCTCGTGCTCGGCCTTCCCCGCCCCCGTCTGATCCTCCCCGCCAATTCCCCCTCGTGCTCGGCCGGTTGTCCCCGTGCGCTGCTCTGCCGACGGACCGCAAGCTATATGAGAGCAGCGGTTGGTGGAGCTGGACACCGCGACGATCAAGAACTTCGAGAGTGACATGGAGCGGAGGTCCCCGTGGTGTCCGATACCTATTCTTCCCCGATAGAGAGCTCCCCTACCACGAGCTTCTTCCCCTGCTGACCACCGCATCTCTGGTTCCCCACGCCACGGCCTCTTCGTCGGCTCTACGTGCATGGCCGGCACCCACACGCGCTACTCCGGCCGACCCCGTGTGCTGCCCTGGGCGCTGCTCCGGCGTGTTTCTCGGTGGATTTAAGTGGAAGATAGGACGTGTGCCTAGTCGAGCGGCCGGATTGGAGTGGTGGACGAGCCTCAGCGCCGTGGTTCCCGACTCCTCCCGGTGTACGCGCGCCTCTGGCTCTTTCACGATGTACAGGTCGCCGTGCGGGAGCTCTCCCTGCAGGCCGCCATAACCACAGCCAGAGAGCGGCGGCTCCTTATCCTCCATGGTCACCTCATCCGCCTCCTCGACAGCCGCCGCGGCCGTGGACTTCACGCCCCTGGGCGATACCTTCTGCAGCCGACATGACCGCCGCCGCGAGGAGCGCCGTCGACACCGCCACCGCCCACGCCCAGTACTCCCATCTTCGTCGCATCCGATGCCGCCAACGTGGCCATGGCCCAGGCTCTCGCCGCTTTCCCACCCTCACCCATACCGCAAAGGTGCCGCCTTCTGGGAACCATTCCCCTTTCCGATCTCACCGAAATTTTCTCAAGCTCGAACCAATCTTCTCCTCTCACTATAGGAAAGAACTAAGGTGCCGACGGCCAGCCGGCTACACCGACGGCCAAATGTCGGGGCCGTCGGCGTAGCTACCTTCCCTGGCCAGCTAACCATCCTGGCCGTCGGCGTAGGAACGGCCGTCGGTGTAGGTGACGGTGCCGAGGGTAGCCGTCGGCGTAGCATGGCCGTCGGCGTAGTACAAAGGGTTGTGCCGACGGTGGACCTCGGCATAGGTACAGCCCTCGGCGTAGCCCAGTTTAGACATAGCGATAGAAACGGCGTTAGGCAGGAAGGCTGTGCCGACGCCGTCGGCACAGCTCTTTGAAAAAAAAGTTTGGTCTGTGCCGACGGCTTAGCCGTCGGCGTAGGCCTCCAGTTTTTTTTCTTTTATCTCATTATTTTTTGAAAAATCATAACTAAATCATTCTACTTCAGAAAAATACAAATAATATATCAAAATTTACAGAAAAATAAGACCTATCTATCTACACTCAAATATTACACATTTATAAAAAAATAAGTGAAACATAAAACATTATATATAGTTTAAAACGGGCATTATAAATTCAAAAAGCTCCAAACAACGTGAAACCTTCGCGTGGTGTCATATTATGTGACATAGTTACAACGAAAAATATCAAACTTGGTATATTGATTATGTCTCAAAAAACCTTCACAAAATGACCTATCTCGTTCGAGGTTTCTTGGCTTTCGGGTCAAATGACCAATGTTATGGCTAGAATGAAGGCATAGTTTGTGATAATATGTCCATATTGTGCATATATGTGCATCATGGGATGGCGAACAATGTTTCAGGAGGAAGTTTTCCTTTTCATCGCACCAAAAAGCCGTTTTCCATTTTCCTAGTGCAAAAAATGGACGGTTTTGTGAAGCAACCACCAAATGGTAATTCAAAATACTACTGTCACATTTTTCAAAAATACTATACCACCTTACATGGATAATTTCATAACAGAGGGATCTCAAACATTGCCGTCTATCCCTGGTGAAAAAGACAAATTCCTGCCGAATCGGCAGGAAGTGGGTCAGATATGAACTACAGGTACATGATAGGATGCTCATGATTTTTTAAAAAAATCATTTTTAGGTTCAAAATATGTTGTTTCATCATAGATACACTTCAAGTTTAGCGAGTCTCAGCCCCGAGCTAAGAATCTTCATGTCCGTCCTTCGACAAACTTTAACGATAGTTTAAAACGGGCATTATAAATTCAAAAAAGATCCAAACAATATGAAACCTTCGCGTGGTGTCATATTATGTGACATAGTTAGAAGGAAAAATATAAAACTTAGTATATTGATTATGTCTCAAAAAACCCTTCACAAAATGACCTATCTCGTTCGAGGTTTCTTGGCTTTCGGGTCAAATGGCCAATATTATGGCTAGAATAAAGGCATAGTTTATGATAATGTGTCCATATTGTGCATAAGTGTGCATCATGGGACGGCGAACAATGTTTCAGGAGGAAGTTTTCCTTTTCGTTGCACCAAAAAGCCGTTTTCCATTTTTTGAGTGCAAAAAACTGACGGTTTTGTGAAGCAACCACCAAATTGCTAATTAAAAATACTACCATCACATTTTTCAAAAATACTAGACCACCTTATATGGATAATGTCATAACAAGGGGATCTCAAACATTTCCGTCTATCCCGGTGAAAAAGACAAATTCCTGCCGAATCGGTAGGAAGTGGGTCAGATATGAACTATAGGTACATGATCGAATGCTTATGATTTTTTACAAAAATCATTTTTAGGTTCAAAATGTGTTGTTTCATCATAGATCCACTTCAAGTTTAGCGAGTCTTAGCCCCGAGCTAAGAATCTCCATGCCCGCCCTTCGACATAGTTTAACGATAGTTTAAAACGGGCATTATAAATTCAAAAATGATCCAAACAACATGAAACCTTCGCGTGGTGTCATATTATGTGACATAGTTCGAAGGAAAAATATCAAACTTGGTATATTGATTATTTCTTAAAAAAACCTTCACAAAATAACCTATCTCGTTCGAGGTTTCTTGGCTTTCGGGTCAAATGACCAATGTTATGTCTAGAATGAAGGCATAGTTTGTGATAATGTGTCCATATTGTGCATAAGTGTACATCATGGGATGGCGAACAATATTTCAGGAGGAAGTTTTCCTTTTCATCGCACCAAAAAGCCGTTTTCCATTTTCCGAGTGCAAAAAACTGACGGTTTTGTGAAGCAACCACCAAATGGCTAATTCAAAATACTACCGTCACATTTTTCAAAAATACTAGACCACCTTACATGGATAATGTCATAATAGGGGGATATCAAACATTTCCGTCTATCCCTGGTGAAAAAGACAAATCCCTGCCGAATCAGCAGGAAGTGAGTCAGATATGAACTACAGGTACATGATCAGATGCTCATGATTTTTTGAAAAAATCATTTTTAGGTTAAAAATATGTTGTTTCATCATAGATCCACTTCAAGTTTAACGAGTCTCAGCCCCGAGCTAAGAATCTTTATGCGTGTCGTTTTAAACGGGAAAATGAAATTATGATAAGAATCACGGCATAGTTTGTGATAAGTTTATATTGATATCATATTTGGATTCCTCTCATTTTTGTAATAAATTTAGACATATTATTTTCCGAATTCCGATTTACAGATTTAAATATATTAATTATTCCATATTAAATAAAAATACAAAAAGAAATAAAATCTTTATATTTTTATTTGAATTCAATAATATTATTACTTATTCATTGTTGTTTACTTAAATAATTGCTTATAATTTCAAAAAATACAACCATGTGACATGATGATATAAGAGTTAATAGGAATGATATCATAATATTGACAACAATGTGTAAATTGCTTTGCGGGAAGAGATTCTGAAGGAACGAGGAAGTTAAGCGTGCTAGAGCTGGAATAGTGCTAGGATGGATGACCGAACGGGAACTTTGACTAAGACTGCAATTTAATCGATTATTAACTATAAATAGTGTTAAAATGATTAAAGCGAGAGATTAAGGAGTCAAACAATTCAAAGATTAAAAAAAAAAAAATTAGGCTATGCCGACGGCCTGGCCGTCGGTGTAGTCCTGTGCTGATGGCCTGACCATCGGCGTAGCTTCAGGTTGGACCGTTATCGAAGATGGCGTTGACTGACATGCGGGGCCCGCTGAAAGACGCTATGCCGAGGGGGGATGGTTGTGCCGACGGCCACGGCGCTGTGTCGACGAGGACGTACGCCGAGGGGTCTACGCCGACGGCCACCGTCGGCACAGCCTGTGCCGGCGGCAATTTGGAGTTGTGCCGACGGCAGCCGGCCGTCGGCGTAGCGAATCTTTCCTGTAGTGTCTGGTCTTTAGATGTAGAAGAGTTTGAATGGGTGAGGAAGGAATATTTGGCTTGTGAGAAGATGGCGCTGGGCAAGATCAAAGGTGAATTTCTTGGTTTATCGGTGTCTCAAAAATTCCATATTTACGAGTCGATATGTTGATTTTGTCAGATACATTTTTTCTTATGGATGAATTTGGGTGTCTCATTGGAGCATTCCTGGCTGTATACTTCGAAATCAAATACTGGAACTCAATTTACTGTATTTGCAGAGGGTGTTATAATGGCGATCGAGCATTTTGCCATTCTGCAAAGGTACCACCTTCTGGGAACCATTCCCCTTCCCCATCTCACCGAAATTTACTGTATTTTCCATGAAGTTTGAAAGTTTGGGTGCTTTCTTATATACTTCTAAATTTTTTATGAGTGAAACTTAGTTGCTACTCATTGCAGGACCAAGGAGCTACCTAATCCAGCGTGTACGGCCTATATTTGTCAGCATATTTGTCAGCAAGGAGCTAAACACTATACATCAGTTTAATAAGCTCATAGTTTATTGTGACTTGACGAAGTTATTTGCTAGCTTCGTGTTCTGAAGCTACATCCACCATCTTATAACTTCTTATCTCTCAGTACTTGGTCCCTAACTCTACGCCTATTGAACAATATGTTTTTATTTGCAGCAGCATTTTCTTATACTATTCCTTCTGATTATAGAATAAAATGGGCATAACTTTATGTAGTTTGTTTATGCTACCTAAAACCTTCAAAAGCATTGTCTATTTGTCTAACATAACTTCCAATATTTTGTAGACCCTACTTCCCGGCATCCAAGCCGAACTGAATCACATGCGGCAAACTGCAAATCTTGTTTCAAATGAGGGCCAAAAATTGATGGTAAGTTTCTTTATTTATAGAAAAATGAAACATTTATTTTCAACATGGAAATTATAATTTCTATGTTACTCATTGTTATAACTATGGCTTATGGAATCCAGGATAGAGTAGCGACAGAAGAAAAAAGAAGGATGGAATACACTCAGGCAAGTTTTTCATTGTTTGACCCTGTTATCATTTCTTCTCTTTTTGCTTAATATAACATCGGGATTAATGTACCCCTTTTCAGGGAAGAAGGGTGTACCATTCAGAGTGAGCTGAAGAAAACTAATGATATTGAAAACCAAGCAGTAGGTGTGTAGCAATTCCATGATATATCTCTGCTTTGTGTGATGACTTAGACCTTTAGTGGCAAAGGTACTTTATCTACATAAATACTTTGTATATTTTTATTCCTGTAATGTTGGAGATATGCCCTAGAGGCAATAATAAATGTAGTTATTATTATATCTTTGTGTTTATGATAAATGTTTATATTCATACTAAAATAATATTAACAGGGAAACATTAATACTTGTGTGATTTGTAAACTTAATTTGAAGTCCCTAGTATAGCCTCTATACTTCACTAGCTTGTTGGTTGATAAATGATTGTGGTTTCCCTATCATGAACATTGAGATGTTATCAACAACAAGATCATATCATTAGGAGAATGATATGGTGGACATACTCCTATAGATAAGCGTAGCATAAAGATCAAGTCATTTCAATAGTTCAATTGCTATATGCTTTCTGATACATAGTAACCTAATTCCTTCGACCATGAGATCATGCATATCACCTTTACCGGATGGATGCTTTGATGACATCAAACACCACACCGTAACTGGGTGGCTATAAAGGTGGCATTGAGTGTTCGGAAAGTATTGGTTGAGACACATGGATCAAGAGTGGGATTTGTCCATTCATATGACGGATAGATATTCTCTGGGCCCTCTCGGTGAAATGTCATCCAATTAGCTTGCAAGCATGTGACTGGCTCACAAGGGATCACATATCACGGGAACTAGAAAAGAGTACTTATCAGTAACGAGGTTGAACTAGGTATGCAGAGATACCGACGATCATAACCTCGGATAAGTAACATATCGTGAGACAAAGGGAAATTGGTATCGTATGTAAGTGGTTCATTCGATCGCAAAGTAATCGTAGAAATATGTGGGAGCCATATGAATTTCCAGATTCCTCTATTGGTTATTGTTCGGAGAAGTGTCTCGATCATGTCCGCATAATTCACGAACCGTAGGGAGACACACTTAAGGATTCGACGTTGTTTTGAGTAGTTATGGTATTATGAGAAAGAGACCGAATGTTGTTCGGAGTCTCGGATGGGATCCGGGATATCACGAGGTGATCCGGAATGGTCCGGAGAATAAGATTCATATAAAGAAAGTCCCGTTTCGGAGTTCGGAAATGATTCCGGTGAATGTTCTAGAAGGTTCCGGAATGTCCGGCACTCCGGGAGGGGGGAGGGGTACATGAATGTGTCATTACATATTGGAATGATTGCATCATGTACTAAGTGTTCTTGCTGTTCCAAATAAAGGATTAAATTGAATCCTAAAACAGAAAAGTCAAATGTCCAGTTTGAAAGTCAAACGGCTAAAACAAGAAACTGTGGGAAACAAGCAAGAGGAGTTGGGAACCGACTTGAGGGAGGAGTCTCCTCCCCAAGCCGGCGCGCCAACCAAGGCCGACTTGGGGAGGGACTCCCGTCCCCTGGCCGCGCTTCTCACCCATAAAAGGAGGGGCAGGGCCTCCTCCTCTAGACACACAAGTTTCTACCTCTAATCTCCGGTTTAGAGCCGTTTTGGTTTAGAGCTTCTAATTGCTTTAGCCTGCGGTTTAGAGCCTTCTAATTGGTGTGTCTAATCTCTAGACCACTAATAGCCCTCTCTCATAATCCACCATACTCGCTCCGGCTTAAGGCGAAGCCCTGCGGGATTTCCCCTCTACTTCCGGTACCACGTCGTTGTGCTGCCGGAATCGCGAGGAGAGTACTACAACCTCCGCTGCCTGCTGGAACAAGGGAGAGGAAGGTCTTCGTCGAGTACCGAACGTGTGACCGACTGCGGGAGCGCTGCCGGAACGCAGCGCCGGAAGAATCGTCTACACGATCTTGAGATCGGGAAGAGTACGACTACATCACCCACGAGAATCCGCTCTCGTTAAACACTTTGGAATCTTCGAGGGTAAGTTATTCCATCGACTCGTTGCTACAATCTAGTAGATAGATCTTGGCTTGTTTGTTTGTATGCGATAGAAAAATTTTGTTTTCCATGCTACGAACCCCTACAGTGGTATCAGAGCCGTGTCTATATGTAGATCTGTTGCACGAGTAGAACACAATGGTCATTGTGGGCGTTGATGCTTTTTTGTCGATTACTTCTTGTGTACTTTGCATCTTGCGGTATGTTGGGATGAAGCGGCCCGGGCTAACCTTACATGACATCGTTCATGAGACTTGCTCCACGCTTGACATGCAACTTGTATTGCATAAGTGGCTTTGCGGGTGCCTGTTTCTCCTAGCATAGTTAAGATCCAATTTACAACGGGTGATCAACAATGCTAGTATCAATGTTGTGGTTCTTGTTCGTAAGTTAGAACGACACTTATAGAAAGCCCCAAACCACGTAAAATATGCAAAGAAAGTAGAGGCGTCTAACTTTGTTTTGCAGGGGTGTGTAGTGATGTGATATGGCCATGATTGTGATTATATTTGATGTATGCAATGTTCCTTATTGTAAGTTGGCAACCGGCAGGAGCCATATGGTTGTCTTTAATTTATGTTAAGACCCGCGTGTCTATTCAAAGTAGTTGTAATAGTTGAAGCCGGTGGACGACAACCATGGAGAAGCGTCATTGACCTTGATGCAATGCCGGTGATGATGGAGATCATGTTCGTGCTTGAAGATGGAGATCGGAAGCACAAAGAAGAAAGGCCATATCATATCACATATATATTGAATTGCATGTGATGTTAATCCTTTATGCATCTTGTATTGCTTAGTAGACGACGGTAGCATTATAAGATGATCCCTCTTGCACATCAATTTCAAGTCATAAAGTGTTCACCCTTAGTTAGCACCGTTGCTAAAGCTTGTTGTTTCGAAGCACCACGTGATGATCGGGTGTGTTAGATTCTGCAAGTGTATACAACGTGAGCAAGCCAGATTTGCTCATGCGGAAACTAAGGTTTGATCTTGACGAGCCTAGCATGTACAGACATGGTCTCGGAACACGGATCACCGAAAGGTAAAGCATGAATCATATAGTAGATATGATGAACATGTCGATTGTTCGCTATTGAAACTATGTCAACTCTCGTGATGATCGGTGTTGATATGGTGGATTTGGTTCGTGTGATCACTAAAACAATGTGAGGGATATTGTTTTGAGTAGGAGTTCACCTAGTTTAATTTTATTATTAATTTGAACTCAATTTGACATAAACTTAGTCTAAACTATTGCAAATATGTTGTAGATCAATGGCAGCCCCTACCATCAATTTTAATGCGTTCCTAGAGAAAGAAAAGTTGAAAAACAATGGAAGCAACTTCGCGGATTGGTTCCGCAATTTGAGGATTGTCCTCACAGCTGGTAATTTGACCTATGTGCTGGATGCACCGCTGGGTGACCCACCTGCAGATGATGCTCCCGATGAAGTAAAGAATGTTTACCTCGCTCGGAAGAATCAGTACTCCATAGTTCAGTGTGCTATCTTGTATGGTTTGGAATCGGAGCTTCATAAAAGGTTTGAGGATTCAGACCCATATGATATTGTCGAGGATCTCAAATTGATTTTTGAGACTCATGCGGCAATTGAAAGTTATGAGGCTTCTGAAAAGTTCTTTAACTGCAAGATGGAAGAGGGCAGCTCCGTCAGTGAGCATGTGCTTAAGATGTCTGGGCACGCAAACAAACTTCAAAGATTAGGTATTGTGATTCCTAATGCTTTGGGGATTTACCGTGTCCTCCAATCGCTACCACCAAGTTACAAGAACTTTGTGATGAACTACAACATGCAGAACATGAACAAGACGTTGCCAGAACTCTTTGCCATGTTGAAATCTGCAGAAGTGGAGATTAAGAAAGAGCACCAAGTGTTGTTGGTCAATAAGACCACCAAATTCAAGAAAGGCAAGTCTAAGCAAAAGGGACACTTCAAGAAGGGTGGTAAGAAAGTTACCACGCCGGCGAAGAAGACCAAGGCTGGACCTAAGCCTGATACTGAGTGTTTTTACTGCAAGGGAGAAGGTCACTGGAAGCGGAATTTCCCAAAGTACTTGGCGGATTTGAAGAACGGCAACATCAAGAAGAAAGGTATATCTGATATACATGTTATTGATGTGTATCTCACTAGTACTCGTAGTAGTGCCTGGGTATTTGATACTGGTTCGGTTGCTCATATTTGTAACTCGAAACAGGTGCTGCAGAATAAACGGAAGCTAGCGAAGAACGAGGTGACGATGCGCGTGGGAAACGGATCAAAAGTTGATGTGATCGCGGTCGGCACGCTACCCCTTCATCTACCATCGGGATTAGTTTTATACTTAAATAATTGTTATTTGCTGCCTGCGTTGAGCATGAACATTATATCGGGATCTTGTTTATTGCGAGACGGTTACTTATTTAAGTCCGAGAATAATGGTTGTTCGATTTATATGAGTAATATGTTTTACGCACATGCACCTTTGATAGATGGTCTATTCTTATTGAATCTCGATAGTGGAAATACACATATCAACAACATTGAGGCTAAACGTTTGAAATCAAGCGATAATTCGACATATATGTGGCACTGTCGTCTTGGTCACATTGGAGTGAAGCGTATGAAGAAACTCCATTCCTATGGACTTCTTGAATCACTTGATTTTGAATCACTTGAAAGATGCGAAGCATGTCTGATGGGAAAAATGACTAAGACTCCATTTTCTGGTATGATGGAGCGAGCTACGGACTTATTGGAAATCATACATACCGATGTGTGTGGTCCAATGAGTGTAGCATCGCGCGGTGGTTATCGTTATGTTCTTACCTTCACGGATGACTTGAGTAGATATGGGTATATCTATTTCATGAAACATAAGTCCGAAACTTTCGAGAAGTTTAAGGAGTTTCAAAGTGAGGTAGAGAATCAACGTAACAAGAAGATTAAATTTCTACGTTCTGATCGTGGAGGTGAATATCTAAGTTACGAGTTTGGCGAGCATTTGAAGAAATGCGGAATACTTTCACAATTGACACCGCCGGGAACACCACAGCGTAATGGTGTGTCTGAACGTCGTAATCGAACTCTCTTAGATATGGTTCGTTCTATGATGTCACTTACAGATTTACCGCTATCATTTTGGGGTTATGCATTAGAAACAGCCGCATTCACTTTAAATAGGGCACCATCTAAATCCGTTGAAACGACACCGTATGAATTATGGTTTGGGAAGAAACCTAAATTGTCGTTCCTTAAAGTTTAGGGATGCGAAGCCTATGTAAAGAAGTTACAGCCGGACAAGCTTGAACCCAAAGCGGAAAAATGTGTCTTCATAGGATACCCGAAGGAAACTATTGGGTATACCTTCTATCATAGATCCGAAGGCAAAATCTTCGTTGCCAAGAATGGATCCTTTCTAGAGAAGGAATTTCTCTCGAAAGAAGTGACTGGAAGGAAAGTAGAACTCGACGAGGTTGTCGAACCTTCTCTCGAAATTGCGAGTAGCGCAGCACCGGAAGAAGTTCCTGTGGTGCATGCACCAATTAGAGAGGGAGCTAATGATGGTGATCATGAAACTTCGGTTGAAGTTGCTACAGAGCCTCGGAGGTCAACGAGAACTCGTACCACTCCAGATTGGTATGATCCCGTTATGAGTGTCATGTTGGTGGACAACACCGATGACCCCGAGACATATGAGGAAGCGATGATGAGCCCAGATTCCAATAAATGGCAAGAAGCCATGAAATCCGAGATTGGATCCATGTATGAAAACCAAGTATGGACTTTGGTGGACTTACCGGATGGCCGAAAGGCTGTCGAGAACAAATGGATTTTCAAGAAGAAAACAGATGCTGATGGTAATGTTACTGTCTATAAAGCTCGACTTGTCACAAAAGGGTTTCGACAAATTCAAGGAGTTGACTACGATGAGACTTTCTCACCGGTAGCGAAGCTAAAGTCTGTTAGGATTATGTTAGCAATCGCTGCATATTATGATTATGAGATATGGCAGATGGATGTCAAAATAGCATTCCTCAATGGAGATATTGATGAAGAGTTGTATATGATGCAACCCAAAGGTTTTGTCGATCCTAAAGATGCTAACAAGGTATGCAAACTTCAACGGTCCATTTATGGATTGAAGCAAGCATCCCGAAGTTGGAATCAACATTTTGATAAGGTAATCAAAAGTTTTGGTTTTATACAAACTTATGGAGAAGCTTGTATTTACAAGAAAGTGAGTGGGAGCTCTGTAGCATTCTTAATACTATATGTGGATGACATATTGTTGATTGGGAATGATGTAGACCTTCTTAATAGTGTCAAAGAATATTTGAATAATAGTTTTTCAATGAAGGATCTTGGCGAAGCAGCTTACATATTAGGCATAAAGATTTATAGAGATAGATCGAAACGCCAAATATCATTGTCACAGAGTACATATTTGGACAAAGTTCTAAAGAGGTTTGGAATGGAAGAAAGCAAGAAAGGGTTCTTGCCCATGTTGCCCAATATGACCTTGAGTAAAACTCAAAGTCCGACATCGGCAGAAGATAGAGAAAGGATGAGTAAGACTCCCTATGCATCAGCCATAGGATCTCTAATGTATGCCATGCTATGTACTAGACCCGACATTGCATATGCTGTTAGTCTAACTAGCAGATATCAAAGTGATCCAGGAGTGGATCATTGGACAGCGGTCAAAAACATCCTTAAGTACTTGAGAAGAACTAAGGATATGGTTCTTTCTTATGGAGGTGATGAACAGCTCGTTGTTAATGGTTACACCGATGCTAGTTGGAACACCGATCCGGATGATTCTAAATCACAATCTGGATACGTATTTATTTTGAATGGTGCAGCAGTTAGCTGGAGGAGTGCAAAGCAAAGCGTTGTGGCGAGATCTTCAACTGAATCGGAATACATGGCTGCTTCGGAGGCTTCACAAGAAGCGATATGGATGAAAGAGTTCATTATAGAGCTGGGTGTGGTTCCTAGTGCGCTGGACCCAATGTCTATCTACTGTGATAACATGGGCGCCATAGCCAATGCGCAAGAACCAAGGTCACACAAGAAGCTGAAGCATATCAAGCTACGTTTTCACGCTATTCGAGAACATATCCAGGATGGGGATATAAAGATTTGCAAAGTACACACAGATCTGAATGTGGCGGATCCGTTGACTAAACCTCTCCCGAGGGCAAAACATGACCAACACCAAACTGCCATGGGTGTTCGGTATATTACCATGTAATCTAGATTAGATGACTCTAGTGCAAGTGGGAGACTGTTGGAGATATGCCCTAGAGGCAATAATAAATGTAGTTATTATTATATCTTTGTGTTTATGATAAATGTTTATATTCATACTAAAATAGTATTAACAGGGAAACATTAATACTTGTGTGATTTGTAAACTTAATTTGAAGTCCCTAGTATAGCCTCTATACTTCACTAGCTTGTTGGTTGATAAATGATTGTGGTTTCCCTATCATGAACATTGAGATGTTATCAACAACAAGATCATATCATTAGGAGAATGATATGGTGGACATACTCCTATAGATAAGCGTAGCATAAAGATCAAGTCATTTCAATAGTTCAATTGCTATATGCTTTCTGATACATAGTAACCTAATTCCCTCGACCATGAGATCATGCATATCACCTTTACCGGATGGATGCTTTGATGACATCAAACACCACACCGTAACTGGGTGGCTATAAAGGTGGCATTGAGTGTTCGGAAAGTATTGGTTGAGACACATGGATCAAGAGTGGGATTTGTCCATCCATATGACGGATAGATATTCTCTGGGCCCTCTCGGTGAAATGTCATCCAATTAGCTTGCAAGCATGTGACTGGCTCACAAGGGATCACATATCACGGGAACGAGAAAAGAGTACTTATCAGTAACGAGGTTGAACTAGGTATGCAGAGATACCGACGATCATAACCTCGGATAAGTAACATATCGTGAGACAAAGGGAAATTGGTATCGTATGTAAGTGGTTCATTCGATCGCAAAGTAATCGTAGAAATATGTGGGAGCCATATGAATTTCCAGATTCCTCTATTGGTTATTGTTCGGAGAAGTGTCTCGATCATGTCCGCATAATTCACGAACCGTAGGGAGACACACTTAAGGATTCGACGTTGTTTTGAGTAGTTATGGTATTATGAGAAAGATACCGAATATTGTTCGGAGTCTCGGATGGGATCCGGGATATCACGAGGTGATCCGGAATGGTCCGGAGAATAAGATTCATATAAAGAAAGTCCCGTTTCGGAGTTCGGAAATGATTCCGGTGAATGTTCTAGAAGGTTCCGGAATGTCCGGCACTCCGGGAGGGGGGAGGGGTACATGAATGTGTCATTACATATTGGAATGATTGCATCATGTACTAAGTGTTCTTTCTGTTCCAAATAAAGGATTAAATTAAATCCTAAAACAGAAAAGTCAAATGTCCAGTTTGAAAGTCAAACGGCTAAAACAAGAAACTGTGGGAAACAAGCAAGAGGAGTTGGGAACCGACTTGAGGGAGGAGTCTCCTCCCCAAGCCGGCGCGCCAACCAAGGCCGACTTGGGGAGGGACTCCCCTCCCCTGGCCGCGCCTCCCACCCATAAAAGGAGGGGCAGGGCCTCCTCCTCTAGACACACAAGTTTCTACCTCTAATCTCCGGTTTAGAGACGTTTTGGTTTAGAGCTTCTAATTGCTTTAGCCTGCGGTTTAGAGCCTTCTAATTGGTGTGTCTAATCTCTAGACCACTAATAGCCCTCTCTCATAATCCACCATACTCGCTCCGGCTTAAGGCGAAGCCCTGCGGGATTTCCCCTCTACTTCCGGTACCACGCCGTTGTGCTGCCGGAATCGCGAGGAGAGTACTACAACCTCCGCTGCCTGCTGGAACAAGGGAGAGGAAGGTCTTCGTCGAGTACCGAACGTGTGACCGACTGCGGGAGCGCTGCCGGAACGCAGCGCCGGAAGGATCGTCTACACGATCTTGAGATCGGGAAGAGTACGACTACATCACCCACGAGAATCCGCTCTCGTTAAACACTTTGGAATCTTCGAGGGTAAGTTATTCCATCGACTCGTTGCTACAATCTAGTAGATAGATCTTGGCTTGTTTGTTTGTATGCGATAGAAAATTTTTGTTTTCCATGCTACGAACCCCTACATGTAAACCTTCTGCGTCTCACTAGGATATGGTTTTAGGGTAGCTGATTTGGTATCTGGATGTTTTGGCCAGCTTGGGAAGATAATTATTTTATCCAATTTTTGTTTCTTTTCTCTCACGTCACCTCTTACAATCCGTTTATTCTTTGAATTGTATCCATTCAGTTCCAAATAAGAAGAGTTAACCTTTTGGGGTGATTCTTACGTGAATGTAGTACTACCTTTTCGAATTGCTTGTGCTTTGAAAGGAAATAGTTGTGTACATAACTTTCTACATCAAAAGATGATCTTACAGGTCGCAGATGTGCACAATTTTTAAAGAAACCTACTGTTATTTCTCGTACCTCATTGGTTATTTTTATTTCCTTCCCAAATAGTCAAACACAGTATACATGTGAAGAACAATAATGAATGAGATATGCTAAGTTTAATCCAGATACTCAGCATACTTGGTTACCAAGTTGCGGACCAAAATCTTTCTTGGATGGGACATTCTTGCAGATGCAATGGGTTCAAATAAACTCACTCAGTGCTTTTGAAAGTAGGTGTTCTTCTCAGTAAACTCTAGAAGGAAAATTGATAACAGCTAAAAATACCATTGATGGATATTTTATCTGTGACTTCCAAATTTTACTAGGTGTTCTTCTCAATAAACTCAATAAAAGTGAGCAATTTTGCACCTTGAATAATAAGATTGACGGCCGCCTCGGTCGGAGAGTATACTTGGTTGCGGTTGCTTCAGACAGAGATGTCTCCCTTTTTTATCCATCAAAATTCACTTTGTAGATTTCAGTTTACTACACTGTTACTTATTGATAGCATTTGCAAGAGCTGATTGTCTCTAAATTTCTTCTTTCTTTATTACCTACTAAAGCTCACTCAGTTTTTCTTATCTTAAAGTCGCATTCTATCGATCTTAGATTTCAGTTACTGAACTAGAACTTAGTGACATCCTTGCTCTCTTTTTCATCTTGAAGTCACATCTCATTAATGTTAGATGTTATATACCGAACCTCTACTTACCAACATAATCTGTGATGGATTATATCAAAACTTTTTTTCTTTGTGGTAATTGGGAGAGGTTGTTGTTACCAATAGTATTTCGGTGGTTTTTCTAAATATATGCCACTTCTTATGTGTAGAAGCATGTTTTTTGCGGGAAATGTGTAGAAGCATGTTAGCTCAATAATTTTCCTAAATCTGTAGTTATTCATCTGGATAGAGTAATTTAACTTCAGGTCTCATGAAGAGATAGTTGTCATATTATCCAATTCACCAATATATATAGTTTTTTCTTTAAACCATATGTTGTCTGACTTGGTTGCAATTGCTTTGGACTGGCCACCTCCCTTTTCCGTCTATCAAATTTTACTTTGTGTCTTTTAAGATCAGTATCCATGTGTCCTAGATTTCAGTTTACTATATTGTTACTTATTGACATCATGAGCTTGTTGTCTCTGAAATTCTTCTTGATTTATTATCTGCTAAACCTTACTCTATTTTTCCTCTTAAAGTCACGTCACACCGATCTTAGATCCGAGTTTACAAAACCACTACTTAGTGACATCCCTGCTCAATTTTTCCTCTTAGTGTCACATTATTATTGATTTTAGATCTAATTCATTGATATAATCTGTAATATATTATATCAAACATATGCTTCCATAAATTGTTTTAATATTTTCTAATGTATATTTTGGTTTCCTTAAAACTGACGTCTATCAACTTAATTTTGGTAAATCCCCTTACGGTTGTTTTCTACTTTTGTGCATACCATAGTTGATGTGTCCTAAATTTTATTTACTGTCATGACCCTGATCACTTTACTATCATGAATTTTTACTCATAAAAGATGTAGTCGTATACACAGTGTACTACTTGCTTGGTGTTCCAGGGCAACATGATTGAGGGTTCTCTGCCGGAGAAACGGATAGCAAAGTTCAGTGATTGGATGAAGGAGGGTTTAGCATAAGGGATCAAATCATTCATGATCACTGGTGCTCGAACCAAATGCAAGGCACTGTAATACCATCATAGAATCAAGCTTAACCTGCAGACAGAGTTGACAGAAGTTGGTCTAGAACCTGAAGGTTTTCCTCTGTATGCCTATAGCACAAAGCCATTTGATGTGCTTGCAAAACGCGTGAGAAACATGGTCATGTTATCAGGTTTTCAGCGAGCATGCTTATACATTAGATACTGCATCATTGAGTTTCCATACATGCTATTTCTTATTGTCCTCTTGTCAACTGTAGATGTCGTTGGAGTGGTAACTACGCTAACTGCCGTTGTCCCTTCCAAAAATAATCAATATCCAAGGAGGCAAATCAACTTGAATAGCGAAAAGTATTAGTCACAGCACATATGCTCATAGAGTAGTGTGAGATGCCGAGTAAATTACATATTGGTACCACATTTGGGGCTCAGTTAACAAGTTAGTACCACTTTTGCAAAAACTTGCTAATTCGTACCAGTTTTGGGGCAATGAACAACAGATAGCACATATCCTAGTCTAAACATGTTTTGACACAAAAAACTGACAGCCAGGGCCCTCCATACATGCTGACGTTGCCACTTGCCCATCAGGATCGTCCGCTCGACCGGTTCGCTCGCCTCTCCAAGATCGATTTTTCCTCGTTCTTTCCAGACGAGAGCGGGCGACCGGCGGGCGATGAAGGAAGCATCCAATCTCAGTAGTGGCGGGGCTCACGGCGGCGGGGCTCTGGTTGGAGGGATCGACGGCGGAACTTCTGACGGTGGAGCTGGAGGCGTCGATGACCTAGAGGAGCTGTGGCCCTCTCCGCCATCGGCGGCGGCGGCGTTGCTAGCTCAGGTCTGGGCCGATCCTCCACCGAGCAACTAGCAGTGGACATGCAGTTTTAGAGGATTCGAGTAAGTTCCAACCCATGCCATTTGTCCTTAGGAAGATGCATTTGGGTCACACGTGTGGAACAACAACAGAGAGTTCAAGGGTTAGTGCTAGATGGTTAGCTAAAACATATGTAAATCTCTTTCGATCAGACCCTAGCACTAACATTCAGTCATTGATAGACAATTGTAGGTAACAATATGGTGTCGAAGTACCCGCTATGATGGCCTATTGGGTAAAGAACATTGCTCTTGATGTTGTGCTAGGTGATCATAGAGAACAATATTTCAGGCTGAGAGATTATGCTCAAACTGTCATTGATACTAACCCTAGCAGTAGGATTATTGTGCAAACTGTGACTCCAGCACCAATTGTTGAAAATCCACACCCTAGCCCTCATTTTCATGGCTTGTTTTATTGTCTTAATGGACCTAGAGAAGGTTTTCTTAGAGGCATATGTTAGCCATTTCTTTAAAAAAATCGATGTACTTGCAAGCATACAATCCTATGATCTATTCGGTTCCTGGGCAACATGCTTGGACTAAAACCAATACTCCCGACATAGTACCACCAGTATTCAGCAATAACAGAGGCAGAAAACAAGAGAATAGAAGAAAGGGGAAATTCGAAGTGCCAAAGCCAAAAGACACTTCTAGGATGGGAACAATTACATGCTCCAACTACAAGCTTCGGGGCCACAAATCCTGCACAAAAGAGTTGAGGCCAGATCTACAGATGAGGAAAATCAAACATGTGGTATGTGCATATGACTTGTCTTATATTCCATTTACTATAATTTCTTTATTGACTTGTATTTTATTCTATTTGCCATCATTTATTTTCTGACTTGTCTTGCATAAACAGCCACAACCTCAACCTACTGCACCACCGGCTGCAAGACAAGCTCCACATGCAGCTGCGACACCACCACCTGCACATGTTGTACCACCCGCTACAAGGTTTGCTTCACCTACAGCTGCTACACCACCACCTTCACGAGCTACACCACCAGCTGCAAGACAAGTTCCACCAGCAAGGACTTCCTATGTTGCCCCAAGATCAAATTATCCAGCTCCAAGACAAGCTCCACCGGGGTGCTCTGCATATTCTTCCCCAAGATCAAATTATCCAGCTGGTGAACCTTCATACAAAAAAACTAGGACCTGGGGTTATTTCAATTGTGGTTACAGGGGAGAAGAAGGATCTGGACAAGCAGATGGTCCCTCTAATACCTGAAAATGCATATGAAATGTGATGAGATATTTAGGTGATGTAGTTGTGTTGTAATAGACATGATACTTAGCCTTACCACGAACTACTTGTTCTTTTGGGGGTCTTTTGATGTATCAGGTCCAAACTTGCTAGATTCAAGTGTACCTGATGCTACTGATCATGAAAATGATCATGTGTAGATGATTAGGACCATTTAAGTGTGGATGTTCATGGTTTAATCTAGTGATGTGCTCATAACTGTGTCAGCTTAGTTGATGATGGTTGAATCCAGTGATGTGCTCACTGTTATTTGTCTATGTTATCTTCAATTCAGTGTACTTGCTAACTGTTATTTGTCTATATTTGTCTTCAAATTAATTGTTCTTGGTCTATTTACACAGCAACATAGACATACAGACAGAGAAAAGAGAGGAGCACCCAGGGTGGGCCTAGGTGTCAGGTTTGGTGTCAAAACATGTTCAGACTAGAATATGCGCTATCTGTTGTTCATTGCCCCAAAACTGGTACGAATTACATTTTTTTTGCAAAAGTGGTACTAACTTGTTAACTGAGCCCCAATTGTGGTACCAATATGTAATTTACTCGTGAGATGCCCATAGAGTAGTGTGAAAATATACGTGCGCTAATACTAGATGCCTTTTTCAAGTGGTAGGTATGTTGTTACAACTTTATTGGGTGACAGAGTCAAAAAAAACTTTATTGGGTGACCAATCTGAAAGCTTTATTGCAGAATCCCTACATGAAGCTCCTTTTGAGAAAAACATGGCCGTGCTATTTATGCGGATGATTGTTTCTAATAATCAAGGTATCTAAAATGTAAACTCTTGTTGATGCGTTGTTAATTAACTGGGCTCGCTATTCCAATCTAAAGAGAATAACTTATAACATTGCTGGTGTACTAGCTTTCAAAAGCACTATTTGAGTCGATGTCACTTCAACATGTCACTTCCTGAAGTAGCGGCTACTTTGAGCCTCACTTTTGTGTTGTAGAAGTTAATAAACCGTAATTCCATGGGATCGAGGTGTACCCTACATCTAGAGTAAAGACAGTGATCCATATGCTCAGCTTATCCTAACACTTACAACAACCCAATATATCTCACAGCGACAGCAAGGGCGCGGCGTGCCGCCGCGCCGATCCCAGCTAGTATATCTATACTAAGCAAGCAAAACTTTGCTTACCCTCTTGCTTATCAATAGTGTAGCATTTGTCAGTCATGTTAAGTTCTTCACTGAGGCGACATCCAATGATTTATATTTCAATGTTCTAGCATACACACTCGAATAAGTCTATTTCTTTATATATGTTTACAGAAGGAATTACTTGCTAGAGAGACATGAATTAATTGGAGGAGATGGTTCATATATTCAAATTCACAAGAACTCCTTGTATATTTGATATTCCCATGGTTCATATATATATATATATTCATATATATATATATTAGCAATTGCAGTTTCACTAGTAGAAAACATGCCATCCGTTCGCGCCCCCCTCAGAGCATTAGTCCCGGTTGCGCCACCAACCGGGACTAATGCTGGCACGCGTCCCGGTTCGAGCGGGCACGGGGCCCGGAGGCATGCGTCCCGGTTGGTAAGGGGGCATACGTCCCGGTTGGAGCCACCAACCGGGACTAAAGGTTTGGCGACAGCCACGTGGCGTGGCACGCACCTTTAGTCCCGGTTGCTGGCTCCAACCGGGACTAAAGACCCCCTGCCCTCTATAAATGCAACGCCCCAGCCCCCTCTGCCTCCACTCTGTTTTTTCGAATGGTGGAAGGTGTGAGGGGGTGTGCTAGTTTTTTCTCATGCATGCATTGAAGGTGTTTGTTGAAATGTTTGAGTGAATAATCCCGTTGAATTTCTCATAGAACAAAAATATAGAAGGTGTCCGAGACGCACTTGAGCTTTCTCCTCTTTATTTCCCTCTTTATTTCCCTCTCATAGAACAAAAATAATCGAGGTTAGCAATCTTATATTTTCTAGGTCATTGATACAATTCATGTGTCGGTGTGAATTGGTTATTTCACTATTTATGATGTCCTGTTTTTTGATAAACTTACTTATATGATGCAGATGAACGGTCGGGAATGGATGTACGGTGACCGGCGGGTAGCCGGGTATATCAAAGGCGTGGATAAATTTATCGATGTGGCTACGGCAAACAAAGAGAATGGATTTATACGTTGTCCATGTGTTCAATGTCGGAACAACAAGGAGTACTCTTCCTCGAAAATCATTCGCGGCCACCTGATTATGAAAGGTTTCATGCCCAACTATAATTGCTGGACCAAGCACGGGGAAAGAGGGGTTATGATGGAAGATGGTGAAGAAGAAGATGATGATAACAACTATCATCATATGTTTCCTGAATACATCAGTGATACTGCAATGGAAGACAATGGAGAAGAAAGAGGTGAAGAACGGGCATCAGATGAGCCGGCTGATGAACTTGGTAGGGTCATTTCTGATGCAAAGCGAGACTGTGAAACAAAAAATGAGAAGTTGAAGTTAGAGGGCATGTTAGAAGATCACAAGAAATTGTTGTACCCAAATTGTGAAGATGGCAGCACAAAGCTCGGTACCACACTGGAATTGTTGCGATGGAAGGCAAAGTGTGGTCTAATTGACTCCTCATTTGAAAAGATGCTGAAAATAATGAAGCCGAAGTTTCCAAAACATAACGAACTTCCCGAGAGTACCTACGAAGCAAAGAAGACTCTCTGTCCTCTGGGATTAGATATGCAAAAGATACATGCATGCATTAATGACTGCATCCTCTACCGCGGTAAGGAGTATGAGAATTTAGATAAATGTCCGGTATGCAACGCGTTGCGGTATAAGATCAGACGAGATGTCCCTGGTGATGTTGAGGGAGAGCCCCTCCGGAAGAGGGTTCCTGCTAAGGTTATGTGGTATGCTCCTATAATACCAAGGTTGAAACGCATGTTCAGAAACAAAGAGCATGCCAGGTTGTTGCGATGGCACAAAGAAGACCGTAAGAAAGACGGGAAGTTGAGACACCCTGCTGATGGGTCACAGTGGAGAAAAATCGAGAGAGACTTCCCAGACTTTGCAGGTGACGCAAGGAACTTATGGTTTGGTCTAAGTACGGATGGCATGAATCCTTTTGGGGAGCAGAGCTGCAGTCACAGCACCTGGCCCGTGACTCTATGTATCTACAACCTGCCTCCTTGGTTGTGCATGAAGCGTAAGTTCATTATGATGCCAGTGCTCATCCAAGGCCCGAAGCAACCGGGAAACGACATTGATGTGTACCTTAGGCCATTAGTTGAAGAACTCTTACAGTTGTGGGGCAAACCAGGTGTACGTGCGTGGGATGAGAACAAACAGGAGCCATTTAATCTACGAGGGTTGTTATTCGTAACCATCAATGATTGGCCTGCTCTTAGTAAACTTTCAGGACAGACAAACAAGGGATATAAGGCATGCACCCACTGTTTAGATAAGACCGAAGGTACATATTTGCATAAATGCAAGAAGGTTGTGTACCTGGCGAATCGACGATTTCTTCCGACCAATCCTCCCGTAAGAAAGAAAGGCAAGCATTTCAAAGGTGAGGCAGATCACCGGAAGAAGCCTGAACTCCCTGCTGGTGATGATGTATTTGGTATGGTCAAGGACATAGAAGTAATCTTTGGAAAGGGTCCCGGCGGTCAATCAGTTCCGAACGACGTCGCTACAGGACACGCACCCATGTGGAAGAAGAAATCTATATTTTGGGAGCTGCCATATTGGAAAGTCCTGCGTGTCCGCTCTTCAATCGACGTGATGCACGTGACGAAGAATCTCTGCGTGAACCTGCTAGGATTCCTAGGCGTGTATGGGAAGACAAAAGATACACCTGAAGCACGGGAGGACCAACAAATTATGAAAGACCCAAAGAACATGCATACAGATAACAAGACGGATAAAGGGCGTCACTTAAGTCATGCCAGCTATGCTCTTACCAAAGCAGAGAAGGAAATCTTTTTTGAAGTCCTTTACAGTATCAAGGTGTCGTCGGGCTTCTCATCTAATATAAAGGGGATAATAAATATGGCAGAGAAAAAGTTCCAAAACCTGAAGTCTCATGACTGTCACGTGATTATGACGCAGTTGCTTCCGATTGCATTGAGGGGGCTTCTACCGGAAAATGTTCAAGTACCCATTGTGAAGCTGTGTGCATCCTCAATGCAATATCTCAGAAGGTAATCAATCCAGATATTCTGCCAAGGTTACAGAAGGATGTGGTACAATGTCTTGTTAGTTTTGAATTGGTGTTCCCACCATCCTTCTTCAATATTATGACGCATCTCCTGGTTCATCTAGTGGAAGAGATTGCCATTCTCGGTCCGGTATTTCTGCATAATATGTTCCCCTTTGAGAGGTTCATGGGAGTCTTAAAGAAATATGTTCATAACCGTGCTAGACCAGAAGGAAGCATCTCCAAGGGATATGGAACAGAGGAGGTCATTGAGTTTTGTGTTGACTTTATTCCTGACCTTAAGCCGATTGGTGTTTCTGACTCGCGGCATGAGGGAAGACTAAGTGGAAAAGGCACGCTGGGAAAGAAAGCAATGATATGTAGGGACGGGGATTCTTTCACTAAAGCACACTACACAGTTCTACATAATTCCACGTTGGCAGCTCCGTATATCGAGGAACACAAGAATATTGTATGCTCCAAAAACCCGGGGAAGCCTGAATCATGGATTACAGATGAACACATGAAGTCTTTTGGTGGTTGGATGCGGACACATCTCTTGAATGACACCACTGTTGGAGATCAGCTATACTTGTTGGCCGCGTCACCATCTTCTACTGTATTGAATTTCCAAGGGTACGAAATAAATGGGAATACATTCTACACGATCGCCCAAGATAAAAAGAGCACCAACCAAAATAGTGGTGTCCGCTTTGATGCAATAGACGAGAATGGACAAAAGGACACATATTATGGTTACATAGAGGAGATATGGGAACTAGACTATGGAGTCTCTTTTAAGGTCCCTTTGTTTCGCTGCAAATGGGTCAACCTGAATGGGGAAGGGGTAAAGATAGACCAGTTGTACGGAATGACAACAGTGGATCTCAACAATCTTGGTTATAGAGATGAACCATTCGTCCTAGCCAATGATGTGTCTCAGGTTTTCTATGTGAAGGACATGTCCTCCAGACCGAAAAAAAGAAAAAATATGCAAACGAATACATCATATGATGAGCCAAAGCGTCACATAGTTCTTTTAGGGAAAAGAAACATCGTGGGAATCGAGGACAAGACAGACATGTCAGAAGATTATAATAAGTTTGATGAAATTCCGCCCTTCACAGTGAAAACTGACCCAAGCATTCCGTTAAGTAAAGAAGATGCTCCATGGTTACGTCTGAAGCGATCATAAGGAAGGACATATGCCAAGAAGTTCATGCTCATATTATGTAACTCTAGTTCATGTCTTTCGCGGTTTGTGGCTTGACCGAAGGATATCTTTCGCGGTTTGTGGCCTTTAGTCCCGGTTTTGTAGTCTCAGTTTTTAATATTAATTTCACATATTAGGGAGTGCCTCTATGACTAGTTTCTCGGAGATGCCGGAGGACTGGGCTCCGTCGGCATCTCCCTGAAACTGGCCGCAGTGGTGTCCCTGCTCTCGAAAACCATCTTGCAGCTTATAACTTCACTAACTAGATCAATACGCCTCGGAGCTAACTAATTTCACATATTAGGGAGTGCCTCTATGACCAGTTTCTCGGAGATGCTGGAGGACTGGGCTCCGTCGGCATCTCCCTGAAACTAGCCGCAGTGGTGTCCCTGCTCTCGAAAACCATCTTGCAGCTTGTAACTTCACTAACTAGATCAATACGCCTCAGAGCTAACTAATTTCACATATTAGGGAGTGCCTCTATGACCAGTTTCTCGGAGATGCCGGAGGACTGGGCTCCGTCGGCATCTCCCTGAAACTGGCCGCAGTGGTGTCCCTGCTCTCAAAAACCATCTTGCAGCTTGTAACTTCAGTAACTAGATCAATACGCCTCGAAGCTAACTAATTTCACATATTAGGGAGTGCCTCTATGACCAGTTTCTCGGAGATGCCGGAGGACTGGGCTCCGCCGGCATCTCCCTGAAACTGGCCGCAGTGGTGTCCCTGCTCTCGAAAACCATCTTGGAGATGCCTCAAACTGGCTGGAGGACTGGACTCACAAGGATGCATATTTATAGTACAAGCAGCTCGGCATAATGTCGACACTCACGACATAATGTCGACACTCACCCCTATTATTAGTGCTGACTCATCTTTAGTCCCGGTTGGTGTCTCCAACCGGGACTAAAGGTTCATCTTTAGTCCCGGTTGGTGACACCATCCAGGACAAGGTACAAGCCGCACGACATAATGTCGACACTCACCCCTATTATTAGTGTTGCCTGGCCCACTCTGCCGCAATCCCTTCAGACGCGGTTGGTTTCTCCAACCGGGACTAAATATGAACCCTCTCTTCATATAGGCATTTCCCTCTATTTATTAGGTAACACTGAAGACATTTAATAATATTAAAAACCGGGACAAACCGGGACTAGCTAACACTCAGGACTAAAGCCGCCCCCTTTAGTCATAATCATGCCTAATCCTATAGTACGCAGCTTCAGGGTCTTCATCGTCGTCGTCATCATCATCGTCATCGTCACCTGCCACTCCGGGGATCCTCAGCCCATCCATGGCATATACCAGGGGCCATTCCAGCCTCGGATTCACGGCGGGTGGGAGAGGGGTCTCCTGGAAGACGATGCCGCTACCGCCGGGACAGTGTGGGGCCTGTGGCGGGTGGACTCGTGGGCACCGTAGGCGAGGATGGTCTCCCCCGGCGATGTAGCGCATCACTCCGATGATAGTACGGTTCGCCCACCACAGACGACGGTCGGCTTCGTTGTGGTTCACCGGTGGCGGGCCATCACCCTCGTACCTGGCGAGCTCCCTTTCCCGCCTATTAGCGAAGAAGGCATTCCAGGTGTCGTAGTTGTCGGGATCCCACTGGGGATCCATCCGCTGCTCCGGCGTGAGCTCGTGGTAGAAGTGGTTTGTGATGGCCGCCTGGCGTGCGGAACCTTGAGGGACAGGAGGGACAGGAACCCCTCCAGCGCTCAGCATCCAGCCGGCGGGCGGCCGGTAGCCTGGCGGACAAGGGTAGTTGGAGGCGCATAGCGCCTCGGTCTCCTCGAGGGTCAGAATGGCCCAGTAGGCGTTGTCCATTGTTCTAAGAGAGGAAGGTGTGGATGTGTGGATAGCCATGACACGATCACCCTAAATATAGAGGGAAGGGGCGGGAAAACTTGGCGTGAAGCTTTGGGAAATGGCGGGAAATATCTTTAGTCCCGGTTAGTGACTACATCCGGGACTAAAAGCTCTAGTAGAAAGGAAAGGGCGGGAAAACTTGGCGGGAAGAGGTGGGAAATGGCGGAAAATATTTTTAGTCCCGGTTTGTGACTACATCCGGAACTAAATGTCTGCCGAACAATGAAAATCCTTCGCGTGGTAGTCCATAGTTAGAAATATTTTTAATTGTAAATGGTTCATATTTTAAATGGTTACATTAATTATTTTTTAAAACAGAAAATGGTTTTGAATTATTTATTCAAATCCAAACACTTTTTATGTTTAAAGTTTTTCTAAATTCCAAATTAATATTCAAAAATATAAGTTAATTCATTTTAAAAGGTTACATTAATTATTATTTAAAAATAGAAAATGGTTTTGGATTATTTATTCAAATCCATACACTTCTTATGTTTAAAGTTTTTTTAAATTCCAAATTAATATTCAAAAATATAAGTTAATTCATTTTTAATTGTAAATGGTTCATAATTTAAATGGTTACATTAATTATTTTTTAAAACAGAAAATGGTTTTGAATTATTTATTCAAATCCAAACACTTTTTATGTTTAAAGTTTTTCTAAATTCCAAATTAATATTCAAAAATATAAGTTAATTCATTTTAAAAGGTTACATTAATTATTATTTAAAAATAGAAAATGGTTTTGGATTATTTATTCAAATCCATACACTTCTTGTGTTTAAAGTTTTTCTAAATTCCAAATTAATATTCAAAAATATAAGTTAGTTCATTTTAAAAGGTTACATTAATTATTATTTAAAAATAGAAAATGGTTTTGGATTATTTATTCAAATCCATACACTTCTTATGTTTAAAGTTTTTCTAAATTCCAAATTGATATTAAAAAAATATAAGTTAATTCATTTTTAATTGTAAATGGTTCATATTTTAAATGGTTACATTAATTATTTTTTAAAATAGAAAATGGTTTTGAATTATTTATTCAAATCCAAACACTTTTTATGTTTAAAGTTTTTCTAAATTCCAAATTAATTATGATTTAAAAAACAATACAAATTTAAACCCCAAAATAAAAAATAAGGCGGGAACAGAGAGAAAACACCTGAAATTTTTTGAAAACAGGGGAATATGTCCCGGTTGGAGCCATCAACCGGGACTAAATACCCCCTGCGCGCCAATCCTTGGTCTGCTGAAAATATTGGAGTATACGTCCCGGTTGGTGGCTCCAACCGGGACGTATGACCCTTTAGTCCCGGTTGGAGCCACCAACCGGGACTAAAGGTCCTTCCTTTATAACTGCGCGCACCTCTTCTTCTTCTTCCCCTTCTCCATTCTCTGCAACCCGACGCGCCGCATAGAGACGCCGCCGCCCCGATCCCCCGGACGCCGGCAGGCTGCCCCATCCTTGCGCGCCCGGTGTCGCCGTCAGCACCGCCGCCTCCACCCTTCATCTCCGTCCATCGCCGCGTGCTGCCTCCGTCCTCCGTACCAGCGCCGCCTCCGTCCTCCGTACCGGCCAGCACCGGCGCCTCCATCCTCCACGTACCAGCGCCGCCGCCTCGGTACCAGTGTCGCGCCACCGCGCCGCCTCTCCCTCTCCTCCCCGATCGCCACAGTGCCGCCCGCGCCCACCGCCGCCGCCGGTACCGCACGTACCCGAGGCTCCCCTTTTTTAGTTTTTTTAGTTTATTTAGGTGATGATTATTTTAGGTGTATTAGTTGTTAGATGATTTATTTGTTAGATGATTTAGTTGTTAGATGATATAAGTGTATTTAGATGATGTAGATGATTTATTTGTTAGATGATTTATTTGTTAGATGATTATTTTAGGTGTATTAGTGCCGCCCGCCCCCAGTATGTTGTCTAACTTTCTTTAGTTTAACACTTTTTTATTTGTGCAACAGAAGATGTTAGAAAAAAATCGTTTCTACCTGCTGGTCTGTTTTGACAGATTTCTGCCATTATTTGCATTTGCTTCTTATTGATTCCTTTTTGAGTTCTCTTCAGGTAGATTGAGTTTCTTTGAAGGATTTACTTCAGTAGCTTGTATTTTTAGTGAAAATCCTTGTTTTTCCAAAGCTTTACCAGCGGTCTAATATCTTTTGAATAAGCTAATGTTGCTAATGAAGATTGTGTGAAGTTTTGTATGAAGGAAAAATTTCAGGTGTAGAGAGAGAATGATGCAATGAGATGAAGAATGGACAAAAGCTCAAGCTTGGGTATGCCACCATGGTGTCACCCAAGAAATATCCAAGAGGTACAAGCGTCAAAGCTTGGGGATGCCCAAGGCATCCCCTTCTTTATCAATAAAAAGCTCAGGTCTGTCTAGACACTTCACTTTTACTGTTTCATGCACAGTTGTGTTGTTCTTGGAGCGTCTTAGTTTTCGTTTGCTTTGCTTAGTTTGTTTAGGTTTCTTTAGTAGTTTGGACCCCCGTTATCGTTGTGTTGTTTTGCAAATAAGTTTGCTTGGTGTTTGGAAAGGAGTAGTAAGTTCTTGCTTGAAGTGCAAGAGGAGCTTGCATTGACTGTGACTTAGACTTTAGCATGACATTCTAGGTATTGTTTTAGCATTATGCTTAGTGATTATTGTTGTAGCATGTCTTGTTCCAAACAATTGGGATTGCTTAGTGTGCCTTGAAGAAATTATGCG
The DNA here is from genome assembly GCA_916181665.1 of Avena sativa. NCBI lineage: Eukaryota > Viridiplantae > Streptophyta > Magnoliopsida > Poales > Poaceae > Avena > Avena sativa. Next base: position 21,940,889 of record OV702285.1, read on the forward strand.
TTGTTTTAGCATGCAAAAGAATAGTATTGTGGTATTCTCCTTTGATGTTTTGCTTGGGTTGACTTGGCACATGCTTACACCATGTTATGACTATGACAAGTCACCATTAGCCTCTATGATCATTTAGTCCTTGACTTGTAGTACCTCTCTTTGCTTTGATTAGTTTGCTTTGTTGCATTGCATAATTATGGCCATTATTGCTCTCTTAGTTGGTTGCTCTCAGTCTTTTGCTAGCCTCCACTTGTATGAATAAGTTCTACTCATGCTTCCAACTCCCAAGAAACCAAGTTATTCAAAAGTGTCCACTATAAACTCCTATGCATGGTGTGTTACACCATTCCAAGTATATTCTTGTTTTCAACTATCTTCCAATTAAAAACTATTTTGTTATGTGAAAACTTAGTGATTAAATCCCTCACGAACTTGATGGAACATTTTATTCTTTGCCCCTAATAAACATGAACCATTGAGGCAACTTTGTTGTATATGCTTGCACTTATAAGTTGGGATTAGCAGAATCGTGCTGTCACGGGGAACATTTTCAACATTGCACTTGTACTTTTTGTACTTCGTTTATATCATGCTCTTTTGTCTATGGATGTTACCGGTGTGAAATGAAGTGGGAACTTGTAAGTCCATGGAGTTTGTATTTTGTGTTAGAGAAACGCCTGGGCCGTTAGCCTAAGCCATGCCTAATTATGGTGGAAACTTGCAGCATCACCCTAGTGATATCTATGAACCATTCTTCTTATTAAAAAAAGAGAGACACATTAAGAAAAGAGGAAAGAGAGAAAAAAGCAGCATATTCCCATGGTACATAAGAAGAATTGCTGAGATACTCATTATCTGCTTGCCTTGTCATTTTGGTTATGGGAAAGCTCTTGTACCATGTGCAAGGGGTACCCCGTTGGCGGTTCTCAATGATATGCAAATACTTACAGTGACAAGAACTTGCCTAGGCCCTAAGTTGAGTATCCATGAGGTGTAGCCCTCATAGTCAAGGGACTTGAGATTGCCAACTTATACTTTGTCAAGCATATACTCCAGCTTTGCCACTTTAACCTTAACCACTTCAAGATGCTTATGATAGGGGCAATGAGGGATCAAAGATAATAAGTACCATAATTTTTGGAAGCTCTTTTTGAAACTTGTAATCCCTGCTTCCTTTACAAAAATGCCTTTCTTCCATCATTATTGAGTATCCACCTTCTACCTTTAGGCACCATTAAGAGAGCATAGTTGTCATTCTGTGTGCAGTGTTCCAAAGCTTACTAATTGATGCATATTGTGTTATTACTTGTTCATGTGCTATCTGTTTCTAGTCACCCTTGTGAACTTTGCAGGTGTCCTATGTATTATATTGCTACTCTATGAGGGACAAGCTGATTACCACTATGCTATGTTTTCTGCATGTGAAACAAACAAACATTTTTCAATACATATTATTCATGATCTTTGTTTGTAGCTTGCCATGTTGCATGCATAATTACTATGTCCTATTGTTAGAACTCCATATTTCATGCACATGTTTAGAGTTCTTTGATGCCAGCTTTCAATGCTTGAAAATGGTTGGATCTTTATTGTGAGGGTGCATATCACCTTAAAAATTATTCTTTTATCACTTACCTACTTGAGGACGAGCAGGAGTTAAGCTTGGGGATGCTGATACGTTGGAAACCTATCTATAATTTTTTATGCTCCATGCTTGTTTAGTATCTACTTTGATTTACTTGTCCACACTTTGAGGTGCTTTTTACATGTTTTCCGGTACTAACCTATTAACAAGTTGCAACAGTGCCAGATGCCTGTTTTTTGTTGTTTTTGGTTCTAGAAAAGTTAGTAAAGTAATATTCTCGGAATTGGACGGGACGAAGGACAAAGTCAATAACTTTCCGTGGGGAACAAGAAGTCCAGAGGAGAGCCCGAGGGGCCAGCCAGAGGGGCTAACCCCCCCCCCCCCCCCCCCCCAGGCGCGGGTGGGCCATAGCCCATGCCTGGCTAGGGTTTGGCCGCCCTAGCGGCCGCCTCGGTCTCCCCCTTCGCCTATAAGAAGCCCCTGATGCAGAAACTCTCACTACCCGATTCAATATTCCATGAAACCGTCTGTAGCCGCCGCTACCATCGTCCCTAGATCGGGGGATCTGAAGCTCTTCCCGGCACCCTGCCGGAGGGGAGATCATCCCGGAGGCCTTCTCTCTGGTATGATTTGTGAGTAGTTCCACTTTGGACTATGGGTCCATGTAGTAGCTAGATGGTTGTATCTCCTCCTTTGTGCTTTCATGTATAGATCTTGTGAGCTCCGTTCATGATCAAGATCTAATCTATTTGTAATCATGCATGTTGTGTTTGCGGGGATCCGATGGATATTGAGATTATTATGTTAGTTTGATTAATGGTTCTATCTTTATGATTATATCATGTATGTGTTGTTTGTGATCTTGCATGCTCTCCGTTGCTAGTGGTTATCTTGGCCAAGTAGTTGCTAGTGACTCCAAGAGGGAGTATTTATGCTCGATAGTGGGTCCATGCCTCTAGTTTCCAAGGGAAGTGACAATAATCTCTTCGGTTGTAGATGTGTTGTTGCTAAAGGGTTTCGCGGCATAGTAAATCAAAATTTTCTACGGATGCGAACAGAGGGAAAGCCAAGATCTAATCTAGGAGATGCAAACAACGAGAGAGATTGGATTAGATCTTCATACCCTTGAAGATTCGCACAACGGAACGTTCGTCGAAACGTGGGTGATGTAGTCGTACTCGCTTCTCCTCCTCGCGATCCGATCCGATCTAGCACCACAAGTGGCGGTGCCTCCGTGAGATGCACACGTGCAGCACCTCGACGTCTCCTCCTTCCTCGGACCAGCAAGTATGGTGGAGAGACGGATTGTATCTACAACACGACGGCATGGTGTATATGGTGGAGAATTTCTGCAGCAGGGCTTCGCCTACAAACAGTCGGGAGGGAGAGAGGAGGGCAGCAGGGCGGCTAGGGTTGGAGGGGAAGGTGTGGGGGTGGTGCGCCCCCAGCCCTCTTTATATAGAGGGGTGGGGCGGCAACCCTAGCCCCCTCCCCCAAGCCAAGGCCGGCGGCCAAGGAGGAGGAGTGGGGGGCAAGGAAACCCCCCCCCTTCTAGAAGCTCTATCTAGAGTTTAAACCCTCTTGGCCGGCTGGGCCCTATGGGGCCTTGTGCCCCTGGCCCAATGCGGCCAGGGCACTCCCTCATAGTCCCATGCCCCCTCCCGGAAGGTGGGGCCACGTTGGTCCCCTTCCGGAAGGTTCTAGAAGCTTCCGGTACAATACCGATTAACCCGGAACAATTATGAACTCCAAAAACTGCACTTCCTTATATGAATCTTATTCTCCGGACCACTCCGGAACCTCTCGTGATGTCCCGGATCCCATCCGAGACTCCGAACAAAAACTCATAAACCAATTATCCAATCTATCCTAGTGTCGAGACACGTTAAGTGTGTGACCCTGCGGGTTCGAGAATATGCAGACATGATCTTCTATCAATAATCAACAGCGGGGTCTGGAAACCCATATTGACTCCCACACATTCATCGATGATCATATCGGATGAACCACGATGCCAGGATTCAATCAATCCCATATATATATTCCCTTCGTCTCGCGATATTTTACTTGCCCGAGATTCGATCGTCGGTACCGTCATATCTAGTTCAATCTCGTTCACAGCAAGTACTTTACTCGTTCCGTAATCCGATATCACTTTGTGATTAACTCCTTAACCACATGCTTGCAAGCGGTGTTGATATCGATTACCGAGTGGGACCGAAGTATATCTCTCCGACTTGGGAGGGACAAATCCCATCTCGATACATACAACCCAACAGATACTTTCCGATCACCTGAGAGACACCTTTATGATCACCCTCTCATAGGATGACGTTTGATGACCTCAAAACTTTCTTACGATACCAGGGAGTTGTATTATCTCATGGTCTAAGGAATACAATATTTGACATAAGAAAAGCTTCGCAAGAACACGATGACACGATCTAATTGCTTCGCTTAGTTTGGGTCTGTCCACCATATCATTCTCCCAATGATATGATCTCATTATTAATTGACAACTCATGTCCATGGTTAGGAAACCTTAACCATCATTAATCAATGAGCTAGTCCATAGAGGCGTACTAGGGACACGGTGTTGTTCACAAACCACACAAGTATTAAAGTGTCCGCTTAATACAATTCTAGCATGGAATATAAACATTATCATGAACAAGAATTATAATAATAACATCTTTATTATTGCCTATAGGGCATAATTCCAACAGTCTCCCACTTGCACTAGAGTCAATAATCTTGTTTACATTTGGCAACAATCTCACACCCATGGCACTGAGGTGTTGATCATGTTTTACACGTGGAAGAGGTTTAGTCAATGGATCTGCGACATTCAGATCTGTATGTACTTTGCTAATCTTCAGATCTCCATCTGCTATATAATCTCGGATTATATGAAACTTGCGGTTGATATGCTTGGTCTTTGGATGATATCTTGGTTCCTTAGCGAGTGCTATGGCGCCAGTGTTGTCACACAATATCTCCAGTGGGTCCAATGCACTTGGAACCACGCCAAGCTCAGTGATGAAGTTTCTGATCCAAACTCCTTCACTTGACGCTTCTGCAGCAGCCATGTATTCCGCTTCTACTGTAGATCCCGCAACCACGCTTTGCTTGCAGCTTCTCCAGCTCACAGCTCCTCCATTCAAAATATACACGTATCCTGTCTGAGATTTAGAATCATCCTTGTTGGTGTCGAAACTAGCATCGACGTAACCTTTTACGACAAGCTGTTCATCACCCCCATAGACTAAGAACATTTCTTTAGTCCTATTTAGGTACTTTATGATGTTCTTCACGGCTGTCCAGTGTTCCACTCCTGGATCACTTTGATATCTGCTCGTCAAACTAAGAGCATTGGACACATCCGGTCTAGTACACAGCATGGCATACATGTTAGAACCTATGGCCGAGGCATAAGGCACTTTGCTCATAGCTTCCCTATCATTTACCGTAGCTGGACACTGAGCCTTGCTCAATATCTTACCTGACAACATAGGCACTGAACCTTTCTTTGCCTTATCCATTCTGAACCTTTTCAGAACTTTGTCTAGGTATGTACTCTGGCTTAAAGCTATCAGGCGTCTTTGTCTATCTCTATAGATTTTGATGCCCAATATATAAGCAGCTTCACCTAGGTCTTTCATTGAAAAACACTTGTTCAAATAACTCTTCACGTCGTTAAGCATGTTGATGTCATTTCCAATAATCAATATGTCATCCACATATAGTACCAGAAACGTCACCGAGCTCCCACTCACTTTCTTGTAGATACAAGCTTCGTAGCAATTTGGAACAAATCCAAAGCTCTTGATCACTTGATCAAAACGAAGGTTCCAACTCCGAGATGCTTGCTTCAGTCCATAAATGGAACGCTGAAGTTTGCATACTTTATCAGCATCCTTAGGATCGACAAAACCTTCGGGTTGCATCATATACAACTCTTCATCAATGTTGCCATTGAGGAAAGCAGTCTTGACATCCATCTGCCATATTTCATAATCATGAAACGCAGCAATTGCTAATAAAATCCGAATGGACTTAAACATCGCTACGGGAGAGAAAGTCTCATCGTAGTCAACACCTTGAACTTGTCCAAAACCTTTCGCGACAAGCCGTGCTTTATAGACGGTAACATTACCATTCGCGTCCGTTTTATTCTTGAAGATCCACTTGCACTCAACGGCCTTTCGGTCGCTAGGAGGGTCCACCAAAGTCCATACTTGGTTTTCGCTCATGGATCCCAATTCGGATTTCATGGCTTCTAGCCATTTCTCAGAGTCTGGGCTCATCATCGCTTCCTCATAGTTCGTAGGTTCACTGTCTTCTACTAACAAGACAGTCAAGACAGGGTTTCCGTACCACTCAGGAGGGGCACGCGACCTTGTCGACCTGCGAAGTTCAGTAGTAGCATCGTCCGAAGCTTCATGATCCTTGTCATTAGCTTCCTCTATTGTTGGTGCAGGCGGCACTGGAAGAATTTCAGGTGCTGCGCTACTCTCCAATTCAAGAGAATGTTCAATAACCTCGTCTAGCTCTACTTTCCTCCCACTCACTTCTTTCGAGAGAAACTCCTTCTCAAGAAAGGAACCGTTCTTTGCGACAAACACTTTGCCTTCGGTTCTGTGATAGAAGGTATACCCAATAGTTTCCTTAGGGTATCCTATGAAGACGCATTTCTCCGATTTGGGTTCGAGCTTGTCCGGCATCAACTTCTTGACGTAAGCTTCGCATCCCCAAACTTTAAGAAACGACAACTTAGGTTTAGCACTAAACCACAGTTCATACAGTGTCGTCTCAACGGATTTAGATGGTGCCCTATTTAAAGTGAATGCAGGGGTTTCTAATGCATAACCCCAAAATGATAACGGCAAATCAGTAAGAGACATCATTGATCGGACCATATCTAATAGGGTTCGATTCCGGCGTTCAGACACACCATTGCGCTGTGGTGTTCCGGGTGGCGTGAGTTGCAAAACAATTCCGCTTGCTTTAAGATGCGTGAGAAAATCATAACCCCCCACGATCGGATCATAGAAACTTAATCTTTCTGTTACAATGGTTCTCCACTTTATTCTGAAATTCCTTGAACTTTTAAATGTTTTAGATTTATGTTTCATTAAATAGATATACCCATATCTACTTAAGTCATCGGTAAAAGTGAGAAAATAGCGATATCCACCGCGCGTCAAAACACTCATCGGTCCGCATACATCGGTATGTATGATTTCCAACAAGTCCGTTGCTCGCTCCATCATACCGGAGAACGGGGTTTTGATCATCTTGCCCATGAGGCATGGTTCGCATGTGTCAAATGATTCAAAATCAAGAGACTCCAAAAGTCCATCAGAATGGAGTTTCTTCATGCGCTTTACACCAATATGACCTAGACGACAGTGCCACAAATAAGTAGTATTATCACTATCTACTTTGCATCTCTTAGCCTCAATGTTATGGATGTGTGTTTCATCCCTTTCGAGATTTAGAAGAAATAAACCATTCACAATAGGTGCATGACCATAAAAGATGTTACTCATGTAAATAGAACAACCATTATTATCCGATTTAAATGAATAACCGTCTTGTAATAAACAAGATCCAGAAATAATGTTCATGCTCAACGCAGGCACATAATAACATTTATTGAGGTTTAAAACTAATCCCGAAGGTAAAACTAAGGAGAGCGTGCCGACGGCCATCACATCAACTCTTGATCCGTTGCCAACGCGCATCGTCACCTCATCCCTCGCAAGCCACCGCCTATTCCGTAGCTCCTGTTTCGAGTTACAAATATTAGCAACTGAACCAGTATCAAATACCCAGGCACTACAACGAGGGCTAGTAAGGAAAACATCAATAACATGTATATCAAATATACCTTTGGTGGTGCCAGCCTTCTTGTCCACTAAGTACTTCGGACAGTTGCGCTTCCAGTGACCCTTGTCCGTGCAATAGAAGCACTCAGTGTCCGGCTTAGGACCAGACTTGAGCTTCTTCTCAGCAGGGGCAGTGCGCTTGCCGCCGCCCTTCTTGAAGGGCTTCTTTGCTCCCTGACCTTTCTTAAAGGTGGGCTTGTTGACCATCAACACATGATTATCCTTTTTGATGTCCACTTCCGCGGCCTTCAGCTTTGCGAAGAGCTCGGTGATCGTATCAGTGGACCCAATCTGATTATGAGTCACTACAAAATTTTTGTAGCTAGGAGGGAGTGATTGCAGAACCCTGTCAATCTTGAGCTCCTCTGGAATCGTGCATTCCAGTTGCTCAAGGCGTTGAGTGTAGCCCGTCATCTTAATGGCGTGCTCACTAACGGAACTCCCTTCCTCCATCTTGTAGTTAAAGAGCTTCTCAGAGATCTCATATCTCTCAGAACGGGCCTGAGTCTCAAACATGGTTTTCAGCTCTTCGAGAATCTCAAAGGGCCCAGGATAGTCTTCAAAACGATTTTGAAGTTCCGGTTCCATAGCAAACAACATGGTGCTCTTAATCACACCATAATCATCTTTGCGCGACTGATAGACAGCTTTCTCATCAGCCGGCGCAGTTGCAGCAGGGGGGTCACCTAACGCTTTCCCAAGGACATAGTCCTTTTGACCGCCAGAGAGAATGATTCTTAGATTGCGGAACCAATTGGTGAAGTTAGACCCATTGTTTCTAAGCTTTTCCTTCTCAGCAAAAACGTTGAAGTTGAAGTTGGACTTAGCCATTTGATCTACAATATTTGCAAGTACAAATTAGACTATGTTCATGATAACTAGTTCAACTTTTAATCAAATTACTAGATGAACTCCCACTAAATTCAACATCCCTCAAGTTGTTTAGTGAACACGATCCAAATTCACCACACCTAATCCGATCTTCACGAGAAGAGATGTGGTTTCAATGGTGGACAACGAAGTGTCGATCATATCATTCATATGACTCATGCTTAACCTTTCGGTTCATGTGTTCCGAGGCCATGTCTGTACATGCTAGGCTCGTCAAGTTAGACCCAAGTATTTCCGCGTGTGCAAAACTGGCTTGCACCCGTTGTATGTGAGCGTAGAGTCTATAGCACCCGATTATCACGTGATGCTTGGACACGACGAACTTTCGCAATGGTGCATACTTGGGGAGAACACAGTTTTTATCTTGATCTTTAATTGAGGAATCATCTTATAATGCTACCGTCGCGATCTAAGCATAATAAGATACATAAAAGGATAAACATCACATGCATATAACTTTATGTGACATGGTATAGCCAATCTTCGCGCAATGATCTCCATCTTGTGCGTTCCGGCATGATCTCCATCACTCCACCATGATTGCCTCCACCACGAATAGCAACTACAACTATTGCTAACTACTTAGCGATAAAGTGAAACTATTACATGGCGAATAAGAAGTTGACACACAGGTCATACACAATTATAAAGACAACCATATGGCTCCTGCCGGTTGTGTACTCATCGACATGCAAGTCGTGAAACATTACAAAACATGATCATCGCATACATTATACACATCACATCTTGGGCCATACCATATCACAGAAAACACTCCCTGCAAAAACAAGTTAGACGCCTCTACTTTGTTGTTGCATGTTTTACGTGGCTTATGGGAGTAGATGCTAAGAACGATTCTTACCTACGGAAAGCCACAACGGTGATATTATGGTTGCCAAACTCCGGTGATAATCCCATGACAACTATAGTGAGAGAAACTGACATCCACCAGCCGCATGTGTGGAACAAGCCACACGTCAAGTGCGGAGCCGGTCTCGCGAACGACGTCGCGTAAGGTTGGCCTGGACCGCTTCAATCTCACTATCCCGCGTCATAAGAAGAACACAAACAAGAGGCTTGCAACAGAAAACATCAACGCCCGCAACAACCATGTTGCGTTCTACTCGTGAAACACATCTACGCATAGATCTAGCTCTGATACCACTAAAGGGTTTCGCGGCATAGTAAATCAAAATTTTCTACGGATGCGAACAGATGGAAAGCCAAGATCTAATCTAGGAGATGCAAACAACGAGAGAGATTGGATTAGATCTTCATACCCTTGAAGATTCGCACAGCGGAACGTTCGTCAAAACGTGGGTTGATGTAGTCGTACTCGCTTCTCCTCCTCGCGATCCGATCCGATCTAGCACCACAAGTGGCGGTGCCTCCGTGAGATGCACACGTGCAGAACCTCGACGTCTCCTCCTTCCTCGGACCAGCAAGTATGGTGGAGAGACGGATTGGATCTACAACACGACGGCGTGGTGTATATGGTGGAGAATTTCTGCAGCAGGGCTTCGCCTACAAACAGTCGGGAGGGAGAGAGGAGGGCAGCAGGGCGGCTAGGGTTGGAGGGGAAGGTTTGGGGGGTGGTGCGCCCCCAGCCCTCTTTATATAGAGGGGTGGGGCGGCAACCCTAGCCCCCTCCCCCAAGCCAAGGCCGGCGGCCAAGGAGGAGGAGTGGGGGGCAAGGAACCCCCCCCCCCTTCTATAAGCTCTATCTAGAGTTTAAACCCTCTTGGCCGGCTGGGCCCTATGGGGCCTTGTGCCCCTGGCCCAATGCGGCCAGGGCACTCCCTCATAGGCCCATGCCCCCTCCCGGAAGGTGGGGCCACGTTGGTCCCCTTCCGGAAGGTTCTAGAAGCTTCCGGTACAATACCGATTAACCCGGAAGAATTCCGAACTCCAAAAACTGCACTGCTGTGGCATCCCGCAAAACCACTACTAGAAAATCACGTTGTTTTTGTGCATTGCATCGTCATCATCATGCATTGTTTGTCTGAAACTATTTTCGAAACGCCTAGTTTTGTTTTCTAAATAGCCCCCGTCTTATTTCAAATTAAAACATCGGTCTGTTCCGGTCTTTTATTTGTCTAAAACTATTTACAAAATTTATTTTAAAAATAAAAGAAAACCCTAGTCTAAAATTTCTAGTCCTAAATTTACCCAATCCTAGTCTACCCACCAATCCCCTCCCTCCACCTCACCGTTCCCTCCACCTCATCACACCCACCGCCACCTCACCAATCCACCAGCCACCAGCTGCCCCGGCCCCACCTCCTGCACCCGGACCCCACCCGCAGCCCCACTCCCTCCCTGGCCCCACCCTCCTGGCCCACCTCCTCTCTCACTCTCCACTCAACCCTGTCGCCCCACACATGCCCCCCAAACACACGCGTCACACGCACACACCCGACCCGTCCACCCGCAACACACAAGCCACACACCACCCACACAACGCACGCCTGCCGCCCCGGTCCCACCTCCCCATCTCGCGTCTGCCGCTGTCGCCCCCACCTTCTTCCCCGACGTCGCTCCTCCCCTCACCGGCGCCGGCTCCCTCCTCTCCTCCCTCTTCCCCGCTCGCCCCACCTCCATCTTTCTCCCCCCCCTCTGGCCCGCCCGCCGCCTCTGGCCGGTGCCCCTCCTCCCACAACCGCCGTGGCCGCAGGCGGCCGTCGTCGCCTCCCCGTCGACCCTCCATCCTCTCCCGCTCAACCGCCCCGCTCGAGCCGCCGGTCCCCTCTGCTCCAACCACCGCGGGCCGCCGCCGCCGTGCCCGACGCCTCCCGTCGCGGGCTCCTCCGCTCCTCCAGGCGCCGCCGCCCCGTCTCCTCCTTCCCCGGCCGACCTCGCCTCCGGCCGCGAGCCCCACCTCGTCGCCGTCGCCCAGGAGTCCCGTCGCCCCGCCTCCGGCCCGCGACCGCCGGAGCCGCCCTGTGGCTCTCTCCACCGCGCCCTGCGCCGCCCGAGCTCCACCCCGCATCGGCGTCACCCTCTCGCCCTCCCGCCGGCGCGACCAGCGTCCGCCGTCGCCGCGCGGGCCCGTCCTCGCCCGGCCGGCCTCCCCTTCCCCCCAGATCGACGGCCGCCCCGCCAGCGTCCACCGCAGGAGCTTCCCCCCCTCCCCCCCCCCCCCCCCCCCCCCGCGCGTCCTCACCGTCCCATCGTCGGCCTCGCCCCTTCCCGACCTGGCCGATCCCGCCGCCGAGCCCTGCGCCTTCTGCCTCCGGTTCCGCCTCCAGCCGCCCTGTAACCCTCCATCCGCGGGCCCGCTTCACCGTCAATCGCCGCTGTGGGCGCTGTCGTCCCTCGCCGTGTTTTCTGGCTTGGTGCTCTTGGATGAGGCCCCTGATGGATGTGTTCATGTTCAGCTGTGAGTCCTTTGCAACATCTAAGGCAGACACTCTTGTGTCGTTCTCGACCAAAATCAGATGTCAAACTCTGTCGTTGCACCGACAAGTTCTACCTCACGGATCGCCTTCCCGGAACCGAAGACCACCGAGGCCATCCCAATCCCGTCATCGACAACCGTCACTGAACATCTTCGACACGGACGCCGAGACCGACCCTGCCGAAGACTGAACCCTGGAATGCCAAGTTCGCCACCTTGAACGCCATGACCGTCTACACGGACCCGAAGACCACGGATGCGACAAGATCGACACCGACCCGGGGGATCCGATGTGCCCCGACGCCAACCAAGTCCTCCTTCACGGAACGCCAAGATCTACTTCTGTTGTCCGAGACCGATACCGTCGAACCCTGAACCCCGAGACCGAACCCCGAACCCCCGGAACCAAGATCTTCGACCCCTAATGTGTGAACCTTTTCTCGAGCCCTATTTTTATAAATGTAATATCAAATTGTTGCATATTAAATCAATTGTCATGTTTGCATACATATTGTGGGTTTGGGGGCATTATGCCGATTCACCTAAATTAAATATGGGGCCCATATGCGGGCAAATCTAGTCTTATATTGGCCCCATTTAAATTGTGTAGCGCACCGGTGATATATTTTGCCATGTTAAGACAACATTTAAATTGCGGGGTATCTAAACCACTAGAACCATATATTAAATGTCGGGACCCCGGTTCCGCTTAATATGACCTAATTGCATCGCATCTTTGCCATGTCATGCATCATACATGCATCATGCCCGATCTTCTGCCGTTGTACTAAATAGTGCATCCGGTGTTTCTTCTAGTGTTTTGGTTCTTCGCGGATAAGGCCGTTGAGTTGATGTGAGCTTCGCCCAAATCTTCGGATGAACCCTCGGCAATGTTTTCAGGCGAGCACCTCCCCCCTTTCTACCTATCTTACTTTTATAGTATTTATTCCCTCCTGTTGATCTATTGCTATCTGTGTTGCGATGCTCTAGTTGTCGTACCCGTGATATCCTTTGCAGCCTTATATTGCCTTGGACACCTCCTATTACCTGTTGTTTGGTAGATAGTTGGACCTGCGCGTCGTAGTCGCTTGCTCAAGTGCTGTTGTGTGTCGTCAAGTACCACATTTGTTGGAGTCTTGCCGCATGTTTAATGTTGGAGATGATCATGGCTTTAATTATCGTTACTTTAATTATTGTTTAATAACTAAAATTGAAGTAGGTAAATGCAGAGGCACCGGTGGGTGATAGATAATATTTGGTTTCCGACCGCCCACTGGTGTCCCGTAGGACCCCGAGTTCTTGACACCTGTTCCGAGATCGAGCGCGCTAACCACAGGTGGGGAGATATGGGCCCCCATCGATTAGTACCTGATTTCAAAGTATTGTACTGGGGGCCACAAACTAGTTTGAGGTTTTATTTACTATCCTGTACTTATGCCATGCCTTACTGCTTTATTTAAATTGTGCGATGGATAGCACCTGTACTGTTTAGGATCGGGACACGTTTTCGCGGTGTCGACAAGCCCAGTTTTGGGTCCCCAGTCATTCACAGCCGTCTACCCAAACCCTGAGTCCGCCTCGGAGCCCGGCCAACTTCGTTGCGGGTGTACTTAGTGGGGTGGCCCCCCGTGCTTGCTTTGGGTCTGGAAACGTCATGACTTAGGCCCCGCCGACATACCGATGGGTGTATGTTAACTGATCTGGCAAAAAGGGTCGAAGTGCTTGTGGATACTTTGGTGCACCCCTGCAGGGTTAAATCTTTTCGAGAAGCCGTGTCCGCGGTTATGGACGACTTGGAGCACAGTGCTTGATCATAGACAACTATAACTAAAGTTTACTGTTATAATTTGACTTGTATCCGATATGACTAGTAATCAGCTTCACTACAATGGAATGGCTAAATAAAAGTACCAACAACTGCTGGGTTTCGGGTTATCTCATGCTAATTATATTTGACTAGTAAGTGTCGCAACTACAACGGAATGGTTAACTAAAATTGCCCACTGCTTATTATACCAGGATGGCTATCTAGACCTGACTAGTAATTGCCGCAACTATAACGGAATGAGTAAAACTGCCAACTGTGTGAGTTCCTCGGTTGACTTCCTCGTTTGGTATCGAGGGGGGAATACCAGGATGGGTTTGTTTGGTGTCAGATTCAGGTTGGATCCGAATAGATCTTTCTTATCCCTCTCTGATAGCCGACAGTTATATCGAGTCTCTATAGGTTGTTTAGTGCATGCTGCGCTGCCGCTGCAGTCCACCATACCTATGTAGGCGAGGACCGCCGAATTCTAGCCTCGCCATGTACTGGCCTCAGTACTGACGCTCTTCTTTTTTTTTCCTTTGCCCTTTGTCGGCACCCCTTTTGTTTAAGCAGGTTTTGAGATCGACGTCGTTAGCAGGGTTACCCTTCCGGCTTGGCCTTGGCAGGGTTATGGACGCCATTGGTTATTCTTCAGGGCTCTTAGCCCCATTTGCCTCTTGTCCGTAGTCGGACGCCCTATCGTTTTCAAGGTGATTTGGATCTTTGTTCTGTATATCTGTATTCTTGACTCATGGAGTCGTGTTGTATATATATTTGTTTTGTGGGTCCCATCGAGGACTGTTGTGTAATGTTATTACTTTGTTTTCCACTCGCACGAAAGTGCCTGGTGGGCACCTTTGAATCGTTTCTATGCGGGTTTGGCGGGTTTCGCTAAAACTTGCATATGGCCGATTCTGAGGGTGTTACAACTTCCTTATATGAATCTTATTCTTCGGACCACTCCGGAACCTCTCGTGATGTCCCGGATCCCATCCGAGACTCCGAACAAAAACTCATAAACCAATTATCCAATCTATCCTAGCGTCGAGACACGTTAAGTGTGTGACCCTGCGGGTTCGAGAATATGCAGACATGATCTTCTATCAGTAATCAACAGCGGGGTCTGGAAACCCATATTGACTCCCACACATTCATCGATGATCATATCGGATGAACCACGATGCCAGGATTCAATCAATCCCATATATATATATATTCCCTTCGTCTCGCGATATTTTACTTGCCCGAGATACGATCGTCGGTACCGTCATACCTAGTTCAATCTCGTTCACAGCAAGTACTTTACTCGTTCCGTAATCCGATATCACTTTGTGATTAACTCCTTAACCACATGCTTGCAAGCGGTGTTGATATCGATTACCGAGTGGGCCCGAAGTATATCTCTCCGACTTGGGAGGGACAAATCCCATCTCGATACATACAACCCAACAGATACTTTCAGATCACCTGAGAGACACCTTTATGATCACCCTCTCATAGGATGACGTTTGATGACCTCAAAGCTTTCTTCCGATACCAGGGAGTTGTATTATCTCATGGTCTAAGGAATACAATATTTGACATGAGAAAAGCTTCGCAAAGACGAACACGATGACACGATCTAATTGCTTCGCTTAGTTTGGGTCTGTCCACCATATCATTCTCCCAATGATATGATCTCATTATTAATTGACAACTCATGTCCATGGTTAGGAAACCTTAACCATCATTAATCAATGAGCTAGTCCATAGAGGCGTACTATGGACACGGTGTTGTTCACAAACCACACAAGTATTAAAGTTTCTGCTTAATACAATTCTAGCATGGAATATAAACATTATCATGAACAAGAATTATAATAATAACATCTTTATTATTGCCTCTAGGGCATAATTCCAACAGTTGCTACTAGGGACAAAAAAACGGTCTCTTGTTCATGGAACATGTGGACTGTTTACCTTAGACACTTTGCTTAAAGCAGTTGTCTGTTGCTTGCAACTTAATACTGGAGGGGGTTCGGATGATAACCTGAAGGTGGACTTCTAGTCATAGATGCAGTTGGATTACGGTCTATGTATATTGTTGTATTGCCCAATCAACCTCATAGGATCTTTCTGGCTAGTAATTGCATTATTATGCCTTGCTCAGTTCCTTTCAATTACCCCGCTGTAATTTGTTTACCCTTCATGCCATGTTGTTTATCTAAGGAGAGCACCTCTAGTGAACTATGGATCCCGGTCCAATCTTTACCATCAATACATCTTCCGCTGTTACTTGTCTACTTGTTGCAAACCATTACCTTCCACACCATACGTTTAATCCTTTGTTACACCAAACCGGTGAGCTTGACAACCTCACTGATTCGTTGGGATAGAGTCTTGAATTTGTGTTGCGCAGGTCTCCACGTTGCTTCCAACACCTGTGTGACGTTTCCTTCATCCTTCTGGTTCGATAACCTCGGTTTCTACTGAGGGAAATCATGCTGCTGTACTCTTCATACCTTGCTCTTGGGGTTTCCAACGAAGCACTCTTCCTCCCTGTTGAGTGTAGCATCACCTAGCTAACCAGAGCCACTCCTTGTCGCCGGTAGAAACCACTCCAAGGGACATGGGGTAGTCGAGGAGAAGCGTCTTGTCGTTGTTGTCGCTAGAGAGGAAGTAGTGAAGCTAGGGGCGTTCAGAATCGTGAGGATTTCGCCGTTCCCTTCCGCCGGTCATCGTCGGAGTTCGTGAAAATTAGACCGTACCGGAGCACCATCATCTTCAACGACCACTATACCAACATACGTGTAAGCTTGCGCATCTCTAGACCCTAATTTCGCTTGCTGATTCTCGCTGTAGACCTAGTTTCATTGAGCGCCGCCATTGGCCGCCGCAGAAGCTCGTCGCCGGTGTATTTCCGGTGACCACTAAGTAGCGGCGTCACCACCAATAGGTTCGCCTTGGTCCCCTCTGTCTAACAACATCGGCCTTGTTCACTGGAGCACAGTAGTTCACCGTCGGCGACCATTCTCTGGTGGTGGAAGCCGTGTTGATGTCACTCTGCCACCTTAGCGTTGTTTGACCTGGTCTTTGTCTCGCGTGGCATGTGACGTGGCCCTGGTCCCATCTTTCATTGACTAAGAGTAGAAATAGCCTCAATAACAATTGAATTTACTAAGATGAGATATGTGATGTGGCCATTGGCCCACCAGTCAGTGACTGTGTCTAGGTTTAGCTCGGTATAAAAAGTATTTCCTGTTTAGTAAATAAGTAAATGATATAAACCCAAATCTAAATATTCTAGAAATAAAATAAAGTCATTAAATCTTGTTAAATCAATAACTTTTGATTTACTAGTTAAATGCCCGTGTGTTGCCACGAGACTTCAAAGATCAGCTAATGTTTCAAAATTAGTAAAAAAACACACAGAGTTTATACACCTTCTTTTACAGAATAGAGGGAGTAGTCATATGTTAGGGAATATCAATGGAGAATGATTTGCACTAAGCAATTAAAGAACAAATAGATTACACAACTTTAGAAAGGAAGAGACAATGGAGAAAATTGTAGAGAAGGAAAGTGAAAGAAGACCTTACAAAATATGAAAGGAATCCTTACTCCAGCGTGCACAAACTTGTCGTCATATGCATCTTCTCAAGCAACAACCCATCATGACACTGCTCCATTTCTATGCCAAGTTGGTAAAATAACATCCAACATAAATCAACAATTCTTTTTTCTACATGAAATGTATATAAATCTAACAGCCATTTGAGCCACCAATTAAAAACAATTGCCAAAAAATTACTTATGCTAAAATTAACCAATGTCTGGTGATATTTCAATTGTCACTTCTTGCAAGAACAAATTTTGCCTTCAGAAAATATAGCACAGATCTATGGTTGAAAACATAAGATATACAATGAATCTAGACATTAATTTACCCTCACTGTAGTTCTAAATATCAGTACCTATAAACTAAATTGTAAATCATCACATTTATGTATCTTGCCATCCAATCCATGTCAATGTATGCCCCTGGTATCTAGTTCGCTGGCATACCTTTAATAGAGGAACGTACTATTGAGCATGGCAGCGATCAACCGAGCACAGTCCACGTCGACCACCATAGGTAGCTCTTTCCCGTTGGGTTGCAATGGAAAATACATTGACATAACAGAGCTTCGAGGGGATATTTTGTCATGAACCATGGCAGGTCCTCCGAAGCTTGCAGCTACATGTAGTTTGCCCTGTTGTGAGCCATGTTCATGAAGAGGAGCAGATAATTGAAGGAACCAAATAGCTAGCTGACATTCAATTGAAGAAAAAAGTATTCATAAGGCTATCATGTTACATCACCAAAAAAACAGTAATTTAGCTAATAAGCAAGACATGGCACTTAGAAATCCAAAAAAGGCAATATTGGCCACTGTGGATCACTAATTTCCTTTTGCTATATCTCCACTTTCTTCGGAAGCTGCAAAATAGTCCCAATTATCTTCATATAGAGGGAATGCAAAATATTCATGTTCCAGAGGGGCAACATCAGGCATGTATGGCAGCAGAAAATATATGGTTTTTCTATGCGGAGAGGCAGCAGACAACAGTCTGCTGAACGAGTCTATTGGCATGTATTTGAGAAGGCAGGATATCATGTTCAAGTTTTTAGTTGTCATGTTAACTCATTGTTCTCTTCATATAGAGCTTCAATTTTCATACTTGGTGTTTTGGTTATCATTCAACAAGTGGTTGTCTTTCAGCAAGATCTGACTAACTATATAGTTTTAGAACTGAGCTGCTAGCCATTCAAACTCTCTATCCATGTGAAGCTCAGCTCAAAAGCTCAGTAACATTTGCACAAGTGCAATTTTTGCGGATACAAATACAAACTTTATAGATGCTAACATCATAACCCTTTTATTCTTCCCATATCTGATATCTCATGCGAAGGCACATGCATGCTAATACTCAGAGAACTGACCTGCCTAGGGGTGGCTTGAGTTGTTGGCGTTATTAGATGCACTCGCTAAGATGACGATGGAAGGTGTGAAGAAACTGCATCTCCGCCTCAACTTGAGACCTCAAGTATCTGGCTGTTCCTATCTTCCAGAGTATCTTAGTGAAGAATCAACCAAATTAAAACTACATCAACGTGTAAGAGGCTATGTGAAGTAGGAGTATGTATATGCCCTGCACCCGAATAAGTGCATAATTCACAATATTATCTAACCTAATTGACCATGATATCTCAAGCAGAGATTCAATAGAGACTCATCACCTCAATCGATCAATGAAATTAAAATGTATATTCAATAGGTTCATCTGGATTCAACCGAAACTTGATGCAAAAGAAAAGAAACAAAAAATGTTAGGAAAAAAGAAAGATCAAGCGGGGTGGCCGGGCCCAGGCCTCCATGCCCAGATCTTGGGAACCTATGCAGAGATCCATGCCTCCATGCCTCATTGCACGCCTTCGTATTGCAGCTCTTGCTCGCGATCTGGGGGGGCGTCGGGCCTCCTTATCCCCGAGACACACGGTGGAGGACATGGACAGTCGAGGGGGGGCACGGTGAAGCCGGATCGATGCAGAGGGGTCAGATCCGTGACCGGTGTGAATAGGCACCATATGCGGGGGGAAAGTGCGTCTCCGAGGTGTAGTAGAAGTCGAGGGAGGAGAGGAGGGTGTTGTGCGGGAGGGGACGGGGACATGGTTAGGGGTGGGGCCGGAGGGAGGGGCGCGAGAACGACGGGGGAGGCACGGAGGTGCGGTACGAAGCGACAAAGCCCAGCGACGTAGTGGCAGAAAACGGAACACCAAGTTCTTTTTAGATAGTAGAGATAATTCAGAAAAATATGTGTAATATATGAAAATGTTTAGAAAAATAAAATCTACAACTTAAAACTATTATCAAACATTATTATGATAGTTATTTAAATAATAATTATTTAATAAAGATTTTATAAGTAATAAAGCTTTGATAATTCATATTTTAATAATGGTAAATAATAAAAAATATAAATAAATACCTAGTAAATCTTAGAAAAATAGGAACTATAATCTAAAACTATAATCATCCATTATTATTCCACTTAATTAAATATTAATTATTATTTAAGTATTTATAAAGTAATAAAGCTTATAAAAATCATATCTTATTATTTATAAATCAGAAAAATACATGTAATATACCAAAATGATCACAAAAATAATACCTACATGTTAAAAATATAATAGTCCACTTTTGAGGTGAATACAAAATTTAAAACACTTTAACAACTTAAGTTTAAACCTACTTCCTTAGTTAATAATTCATACAAGGGTTAAACAAAATTGCTAATATTTCTAAAATTAGCCAATTAAGTCTAATAAATAGTATTAGTCCTAAATATTGATAATATAAAGTCAAAATGGTGCAACCCATTTTAAATACAATCTTATTAAGATATTATTCAATCACAAATTTACAAACATTCCAAAGCACTATAGTGAATCCATAAGTAGTAAATAATATTGTTTACTTACTCACAAACCATAACCATACCCTTATAAGAAGATAAATCCTTTTATACATTTACAAGGTTAGAATACCACTACTCGAATATAAGTGCTACCACTTTTGAAATATCCTTAGGTAAATATTATGAAGTGAACAAAATACAAATGTCATTAACATTACATCGTGGGATCCATCTATGTCTTTAAAGTTCACTTTAGTCTACAAAACTTTAAATATAATACTAAGAGACCTTATTATGTGTTTTATAGTTAACTTTGGTCTGTTACAATTAAGTCGTAAAGCATCTCAAGTCCAAACTATTCAAGCAAGCACAAACAACATCGACCACATTTGATTAACCACAAAGATTGTTTAAACCTTAGAAAAGAAATCTTTTCTTCAAATGTTATTCTTTTTGCCACTTCAATCAACAGATGACAACTAATCACAATCACATTACTTTATACTTTACTTGTATATTTCAGGATTATTGGCATTGAAGTCCTTTATAAATGACTTTACTTGAAAAGTAAAATTTAAAGATGAACAATTATTGTATAAGCAATCTTTGAGTAGCATTCCACATCTGTGTATCTCATTGTTTTATGATCTTATATTAACATGTTGATTCACCCACACTCACAAGCCTTAATAAAAAGCACAAATGTGAAAATTATCTAAAAGGACCACACATTCTAAAGAAACCATTTCTAGTATCCAAACCCTAGAACAATGTTATACCCGGGATTCGAGTTTATGAAATTGCATTACATTACCTATGCATAATAGCATTTTGCTTCTTTAAACATTAGTCCTTACCGGACCAATGATGCTGATTTCAGATATTGGATCTTATATTGTCCTGAAGACCGTGAGAGCATAATCTTGCAATCACAAAACGCATGTTCACACTTGCTCATGTCCTTCAATTATTTTCTATAAAGTAATTTGCAAATCAAGTGTTGTCATCATCTGCATTTCAAAAAGGTCAGAAAACACTATTTTTGATAATAATATGAACTATTGGTTACTGATCCAGGGTGATCAGCTAATCTATTAAACCTGGTAGTTGGAGTATCACTACTCAGGAATATATCATCGAGGACTTAACAACTAATGTCGTTAGTGATTCTTGCTCCGTATATTACGCATTAACCATGATATTTGGAATGGGACGAAGAAGTTAGCTGTATCCTTTTCCTCTCGTATGGAAGCAAGACGACCTTAACGTGACGTTATGATTCCTTGTGTGGATCCAACATATGGGTGGGAACCCTTATACCCCACACTTTTGGTGTCTAGATTATCTATGAGTGGTTTTTAGTGGTATAGTCCATTTGATATGGAACTTGCTAGGGCATCACTAGGTCATAGAGTCTTTGGGAACTCATCAGGGTTTTAGCCTGCCCGGAATGGGGCTTAATGGAGGTGAGCCAGCCCCAAAGGATCGTGCAGACATATAGGGTCGCGGAGAGGGCAGTGATTGTCTTGGATCAGCTACTGGGCCCCACATCACGGAATTGTGGACGGGAATAAGCTGCCCGGTTGTGCAACAAGGAGTTGATCTCTCATGGGAAAAGTAATGCACCCCTGCAGAGTGTAAGAACTGTAACTTGTTACTCCCTCTTCTGGGAAGGAGCTACGAATGCTGCGGGAAAGGAACTCCATGAAAGTTCTGGTAAACCCGTGAAGGCTGACGGACATAGCTTTTCAGAATAAAAGCAACCTTTGAAGAAATATTTACGAAAACCTGCATTGCCTATGATCTATGGTATGTGGCTATAGATATAGTGCATCAAACACTCCTTTTCTAGTGAACTTGCTGAGTACGCTCGTACTCAACGTATCTTCTTAACCCTTGCTAGATTCCGAAGCCATTAAGACGACGTCTATGTCAAGATATGCTCTAGGATACATCACTAGAAGTTAAAGTTCTTCATTGAAGACAAGAAAGTCAACATATATAACGACTTAAGCGAAGACGAAGTTACTGATTATATAGGAATATACTTTCTAGCCATAGAACCTATTCTGTAGGGTATTGCCATAGCAGCAATATCGGGTTAACAGTTCAGATGTCAGTCTTATAATATAATAGTTTCTGAGTTGTTTTTTTCTAAATCTTCTTTGCAAGAAGTTTCTTTCTCTCTCTTTAACTTAGAGTGTTCTTTGGATCTTGTGTACAGAGTGAGTTGTAACCTTTAGCCATGTATTGGACCTGCTGTGTTTCTGTTGTACCACTCTGAGGGATGTAATCCTAGTGAACGGTGTTTCATTAGTGTTATGTCAACAACTATAGTATACTACATCATGCAGTGGTATGCTGGGTCACCGCAGTTGGTATCAGAGCATATGCTTTGACCTTAGGTTGGAAACCTAGTAAATGGGTAGAACCTGTAGGAAAGATATCCGCAATAATAAAGAATTCTCTTTTGATGTGATGGATATTCAACTGAGAATAATTCTGTCATGTTACTAGTGCGATAATTCTTTAGTATGATTGCAATCCTGAACACTACGAAGAGTTTTAACTCTATGTGACTGATGATAATTTCTTATCTATAGTTCTACATGGCACCTCGATATCCACCCCGGAATGTGCAAGTAATGAATAGAATGTTAAATGACTACGGAGGGGATTGGACAGATAATCTCTAACAACTTCTATGGAGTCTGGATTGTGAATCAAGACTTTTGGTCAAGATTTATAGTTACTATGATGGGCAGGTATTAGCTAAATACCGTGTCATGATCATGTTGCCCAAGAAGTTAGGACTTAAGGGAGAAATGCCATCGGGAGAGGCAAGGTGCATGGCATCTGCATATCAGATTGTCGTAGCAGCAGCCATAACCATGATCCGAGAACAAAAATCCCAAGCTCTAGAAGGTAGTACTCACATCATTATACCCCATGAAACCTCAATTCTAGAGCATGAGTTAGATCACTCTACTCTAGTCCAAACTGAACATACTCGAGCCGTAGAGTATATGGATCGTTACCGGTCTTTACTAAACACTTACCATAATACTCACCATGTCTTAGTTCAGGAACTGGATACGGTCATTGAGGATTTTACTGATCTTGATAAAGTAATGGCACGTAGGAAGAAGTTAGATAAAGAAGCTAGGCATCCCAAACACATATATTCAGGAGAATTGTATGAGGAAACCGAGTTTAATGATCCACAATCAGAAAAATATGCCTACTACCAAAATAAACCCCAACCACCTGAAGATCTATGGACCAAGTATATCTCTGAACAAAAGGAATGGGCAGGATCTATTCCAAGTAACCCTGAGCAAAACCAGTATGAATGGGGAGTAGAATCTC
Source organism: Avena sativa (assembly GCA_916181665.1). Taxonomy (NCBI): domain Eukaryota; kingdom Viridiplantae; phylum Streptophyta; class Magnoliopsida; order Poales; family Poaceae; genus Avena; species Avena sativa. Next base: position 21,964,261 of record OV702285.1, read on the forward strand.
AAGGTGGAACTATAGTAAATCCTATACCTTGTGATATAGGTATCGGAGAAGAGACCAACTATAACCATAGAGAGACTTATGGACCATATGGAGGTAATACCAATCCAATCGACTTAGAAGAGTATTCTGGAAGTTATTATACTAATATGTACGAATGGATCCAAGAAAAGGCGAAAGAACCCTCTTACTTTGAGGAAGCGTTGCTGGAAGAGCAGGTATATCCTGTAGAAGACTACGCTAACTCTAGTCATTTTTCAATGACTAATCTCAGTCTAGGTACTTCTAATCAAGAATACGCACCTCTTGGATGCTCTTACGCTCCAGAAGGCAGTCATAGGACTTCACGTCATCATGGACGGAACTCTAGGAAGCACTAGAGGAAGATAAAAGTAAGAATGGAACGAAGTCCTAAGGGATGTGTGCTTGAATAATGTACATAGAGGGTAATGCGTATTGTAGTTTGAAGGGTTTGCCAAAATAAGTAAGGATATACTCACAAGAACAAGAAGTTCTTGTAAGATAGTTGTGCAATGAATAGGAGAGGCAAACCGTTGGAGCAGTAAGTCATCTGTAAATTATCTAAAACCTATGTATAATACATGGTATGTGTTTTGTTGTTTGTCGACTTTTGGATTTTTTTTGAATCTTCTTGATTGACATCAAGTTTGACTTGGTGTGCAAATGCATAATGTAACACCCAGTTATTACTTGATGCTATAGACCTAGATAAGAATGGGAATCCGTGTAAGGGAGTGACAAGTTCTGTATACCAAGAAGGAGGTTTACATGAAGAATAAAGCGACAAGAAGTAGTGAAATTTAGTTCACCTGAAATAGTAGATGTTGCTCAGAAGTTAATAGAGCAGCTATACCATATTCATGGAAGTATCATGAATAAGTAAAACTAAAAAGGTTTTAGAACATGATGGTAATCCAACTAAGATAATTCAGAGTGAATACCAGTATTAAGTCATAAACCGTAGGATGAAACCCATACCCTAGAATGATCCTCAGCTGGTATTTGAACCGTAGTCGGTATCTTGACCGTAGCGGGTATCGGTTAAAATAGTTAATCAGATCATCTTAAAAGTTGCATAAAGAGCATAAAACTTGGCCTGAGTTAAGAAAGACATGAAGGAGTATAAACATTAAAGCGACCGTCTTTCGAGAATCTTCGCGAAAACAGGCCTATCAAAGTGAAAATATCCTGAATAATAAGTAAGGCAAACAATCTTGGAAGAGCTATTTCGGAGATCCACGATTGTGTGGATATACCGTAGGTTCTTTCACGAGTTCTTAAACATGTATAGTATAAGCTAGATAAAAACAAACACCCTAAATAAAAGCCAAAGGTTGTTATATAGGCAGTTTAGAGACCATTAGTAAACCCTAAGGGGGAGAGTAAACAGTAAATGAAAGTATTGTTATCTAATTATCCGAGTAAAGGTTGGAGAAGAAGTACTAACATATAATGGTATTAAGCCTTATTTTCATAAGGATAAAAGAAGGCATTATTATAAAAGTACTTTCGGAAGTATGTCTGGATGAAAGACCAAAGTTATTTCAAGATAGTAGGATTCAAACCTTAAGCTAATTATAAAAGGAATTTGAAAAAGTGTTTAAGGTAATAATAAAGGATTATCTAAAACTTGATAAGATAAAAGCTTTAAGGTGATCAAATATATTAATCCTAATAGACTAATTCTAGTGGACACAACTCTTAAGTGATCCTTAAGAGAGATTAAAGCACATCCATTTGGACATGTGTAGTGAAACAAGAAATTCCGATGGTATGGACTAAACATGTTCAAAACTAATCTTCGGAAGAAATACCAGTATAAACCAATCCATGACAAACCAAAAAGTTAGTCTTTTGGACACAACTAGTGTCTAATAGGAATTGAAAACTCTGTTTAGTGAGACTTCCTAGATCTTACAGAATCTAAGAAGGGAATTCGATGATCAAGTAAGGGAGTGGATTAGGATATCCAATCAGGGAAATGAACTAAATAAGAGCCTCCAATTTAGGGATTTCTTAATAAGGACATATCCCTAAGGGACTATGGTAAAAGGATTTTTTGGAGAATTGAGACAACAAATTGGAGATTCCAAGTATGAGGAAAATACAAGGAATTATCTGGATGTGGAATACTATAATTATTTCCATTTAAGATTACCATGGAATAAAGAGATGCCGTAACCCAACACAAGTTAATTCTTAACTCTGAAACGTGAGAGTTTACGAACTTCGGGGACCAAGTTTATTTTAAGGGGGAGAGTCTGTAACATCCCAGCATTAGAGCTTAGAAACAAGCTGAACACAAATGTGTGCATTGCATTCATGCATAGAAAATCTGAATAATTTTTAGGCTTTTGAACAAAACTTGTCAAAGTGATTTAAGCTTCTCTCAACTGGATGGAATTGAAGTAAATCATCAAGTTGACTGCGATAAGTTTCAATATGACTTTGTTAAAATCTTATTTTCGGGTAAAGGATATTTGATCTAAGGGTATATCAAATGTAATAAAAGTTCACCCTAATACCTTACTTAATGGTTTATATTTGATCCTTAAGTAATCATATCCTAGTATTCATTACAATAACCCATTAAAACCAAGATATGAATATAATTCAAGTAACAAGAATATAATAACTAATTCTTGACCCACTTTATCCTTATTCATCTCTACCATGTGGATCATGGTAAATACTTAACCTTAACTCTTTAGTGAGATTGAGTAGGAAAGAAACCAAGTCAAAAGCAATCACCATATATCTTTCTTTCCATATCAATCCCTATCATCTCTATTGAATCTTGTTCTAATATATGTTGTTCATCAATGAGGAGCAATCAACTATTGATTCACTAATTCTTAGCCTATCAATTATTGATCTATCAACTCTTGTCTAAATCATAGCATTCACCTAAGGCCTATAAAGAAAGAAGTAAGGAGAGGTAAATAGTAATGCTAATTTTAGATATCATCTATAGAATGGGAATGCTTGAAGTAAATTAAATCAATATGATAACTAGTGGAGTTAACTCACTCCCGATTGGATAGAAGAGTTATTGAAATAGAGATATGGGGTAACAAAGAAGATAAGTATAATACAACTATATTATTGTATTAATGAGGCCTTGATTATCCAACTGGAAGCCTAAGTCATAAATGATCAAAGGATTATAATGATCATGCTTTAGTCACCCAAGGTTAAATACTTATATCATGTATAAGTAACATTGGTGGATACAACATGATTGAACTCTAGTATAGATATGTTAATATTATGAAAAGCTTTAGTGTCAAGTTCATTAGATTTGCGAATTAATTCAGAAGAATAAAAGGTGGATAATAATATTCTTGTGAAGTAAAGCTCATCATGTTAACATATGATGATGGATAGGAAGAAGTAGTATATCTAGGAAAGGAATTCTTTAAGTAGAAATCAAGAATTATGAATTATGGAGGATAGGAATCCTTGGTAAAACATTCAACCTTAAATCTGTAATCAACTTATTATCTATTTTATCTATTGGATCAATCATCTTATTTCCATAATGTTTTATGGGAATATTTTCCTATAGCAAATCACTTAAGCACATCCTTGTCATTTCTAACCATATGTGTTTAGGAGTTATCTTTATCAATTCTTTTCCATAAGACATTCCAGAAAATAACTTACTATTTTAATGGGTCATATCATTAAAGATCACAAACATAAAGATAATATGTTTAACCACTAATCTTTACTCATATCAACAAAAGAATATAAGTATCTTGAGTGCCCTAGACCCTAGGGTAAGCATTTACAATTCAAACCCTAACTCCTATGTGAGTTATAATAAAATATATACATTGCTAATTCTAGATTCATGGAAATAATATTACCATATTAATTCTTTAGAATATCATGCATCAATTAATGATATAGGATCATTGAATCAAATTTATCTCCAAACTATAATTCATTAAAATCAAATTTTATAAATAAATAAGAAAATATTCTATAATAAAATCCCTAATAGAATATTAATTAAAAAAGACTTCTATGAAAGGAAATAAAGAAAATATTTACCATAAAGGTTCATAAAATAAATCTCAATCAATGTCAATTATTGCTCGAACTATTCAGCAAATAAACTTTATAAGAAAAGTTCAAATCAAATGTTAAAATACAAATCTGAAAATAAAACAGAAAAGAGAAAACAAGCACTGCCAGCCCACGGCTCAGTTCCTCACCCCTCTATCTGTCGCTCACTAGCCATATCCAGCCTTTTCCGCTCGCTTCATCATGGACCAATAGAAGCCCAAGCCCAAATACCATTTTGTCGGGTTTATCGTCGTCGTCTACCTCGCGCTGTCGCCGAAGCAGCTGCGTGGCGCGAGCGTCGTTGCTCGTCGGCGTAAAGATGCTCGTCGTCGTCTACTGGGAGGATAAGAACGCCATCGTGAAGCCCTCATCCTCATCATCTCACTCGCGCATCTCCGCTCCACCTTATCCTCTATGGTTAGCAACAGGCCGAAACCCTAGCTCACTAGAGCCACTCCTTGTCGCCGGTAGAAACCACTCCAAGGGCCATGGGGTAGTCAAGGAGAAGCGTCTCGCTGTTGTTGTCGCTAGAGAGGAAGTAGTGAAGCAAGGGGCATTCGGAATCGTGAGGATTTCGCTATTCCCTTCTGCCGGTCATCATCGGAGTTCGTGAAAATTAGACCATATCGGTGCACCATCGTCTTCACCGACCACTATACCAACATCAGGGTAAGCTTGCGCATCTCTAGACCCTAATTTCGCTTGCTGATTCTCGTTGTAGACCTAGTTTCGTTGAGCGCTGCCATTGGCCGCCGCAGAAGCTCGTCGTCGGTGTATTTCCGATGACCACTAAGTAGCGGCGTCACCACCAATAGGTTCGCCTTGGTCCCCACTGTCTAACGGCATCGGCCTTGTTCACCAGAGCAGAGTAATTCGCCGCCGGCGACCATTCTCTGGTGGTGGAAGTCGTGGTGATGTCAGCATGACATTGTGCTGATGTCACTCTACCACCTTAGCGTTGTTTGACCTGGTTTTTGTCTTGTGTGGCATGTGACGTGGCCCTGTTACCATCTGTCATTGACTAAGAGTAGAAATAGCCTCAGTAACAATTGAATTTACTAAGATGAGAGATATGTGATGTGGCCATTGGCCCACCAGTCAGTGACTGTGTCTAGGTTTAGCTCGGTATAAAAAGTATTTCATGTTTAGGAAATAAGTAAATGATATAAATGTAGGGGTTCGTAGCATGGAAAACAAAAATTTTCTATCGCATACAAACAAACAAGCCAAGATCTATCTACTAGATTGTAGCAACGAGTCGATGGAATAACTCACCCTCGAAGATTCCAAAGTGTTTAACGAGAGCAGATTCTCGTGGGTGATGTAGTCGTACTCTTTCCGATCTCAAGATTGCGTAGACGATCCTTCCGGCGCCGCGTTCCCGCAGCGCTCCCGCAGTCGGTCACACGTTCGGTACTCGACGAAGACCTTCCTCTCCCTTGTTCCAGCAGGCAGCGGAGGTTGTAGCACTCTCCTCGCGATTCCGGCAGCACAACGGCGTGGTACCGGAGGTAGAGGGGAGATCCCGCAGGGCTTCGCCTTAAGCCGGTGCGAGTATGGTGGAGCTTATGAGAGAGGCTATTAGTGGTCTAGTAATTAGACACACCAATTAGAGGGCTCTAAACCAATTAGAAGGCTCTAAACCGAAACAGCTCTAAACCGGGGTCTAGGTCTAGTTTCTAGTTTAGAGGATAGGAACTTGTGTGTGTTGGGAGGGGAGCCCTGCCCCTCCCTTTATAGGTGGGAGGGCTGGCTGCGCCATGGGGAGGAGAGTCCCTCCCCAAGTCGGCTTGGTGGGGCGCCGGCCAAGGGAGGAGTCCTCCCCCAATTCGGCCTCCACCAATCCTCCTCTTTTCCCACTTCCCAAAATTGGCAGTTTGACTTTCAAATTAGCCGTTTGACTTTTCCAATTTAGGAATTTAAATAAACCCTTTTATTTTGGACAGCGAGAACACTTAGTACATGATGCAATCATTCCATCTTGCAATGACACATTCATGTACCCCTTCCCCCCCGGAGTGCCGGACATTCCGGGACCTTCTAGAATGTTCCCGATGAAAACACCGGAATCATTCCCGAACTCCGAAACGGGACTTTCCTTATATGAATCTTATTCTCCGGACCATTCCGGATCACCTCGTGATATCCCGGATCCCATCCGAGACTCCGAACAACATTCGGTCTCTTTCTCATAATACCATAACTACTCAAACAACGTCGAATCCTTAAGTGTGTCTCCCTACGGTTCGTGAATTATGCGGACATGATCGAGACACTTCTCCGAACAATAACCAATAGAGGAATCTGGAAATTCATATGGCTCCCACATATTTCTACGATTACTTTGCGATCGAATGAACCACTTACATACGATACCAATTTCCCTTTGTCTCACGATATGTTACTTATCCGAGGTCATGATCGTCGGTATCTCTGCATACCTAGTTCAACCTCGTTACTGATAAGTACTCTTTTCTCGTTCCCGTGATATGTGATCCCTTGTGACCAAGTCACATGCTTGCAAGCTAATTGGATGACATTTCACCGAGAGGGCCCAGAGAATATCTATCCGTCATGTGGATGGACAAATCCCACTCTTGATCCATGTGTTTCAACCAATACTTTCCGAACACCCAATGCCACTTTTATAGCCACCCTGTTACGGTGTGGTGTTTGATGACATCAAAGCATCCATCCAGTAAAGGCAATATGCATGATCTCATGGTCGAAGGAATTAGGTTACTATGTATCAGAAAGCATATAGCAATTGAACTATTGAAATGACTTGATCTTTATGCTACGCTTGTCTATAGGAGTATGTCCATCATATCATTCTCCTAACGATATGATCTTGTTGTTGATAACATCTCAATGTTCATGACAAAGAAACCACATCATCAATCAACCAACAAGCTAGTGAAGTATAGAGGCCATACTAGGGACTTCAAATTAAGTTTACAAATCACACAAGTATTAATGGTTTCCTTGTTAATACTATTATAGCATGAATGTAAACATTTATCATAAACACAAAGATATATAATAATAACTACATTTATTATTACCTCTAGGGCATATCTCCAACAGTCTCCCACTTGCACTAGAGTCATCTAATCTAGATTACATGGTAATATACCGAACACCCATGGCAGTTTGGTGTTGGTCATGTTTTGCCCTCGGGAGAGGTTTAGTCAACGGATCCGCCACATTCAGATCTGTGTGTACTTTGCAAATCTTTATATCCCCATCCTGGATATGTTCTCGAATAGCGTGGAAACGCAGCTTGATATGCTTCAGCTTCTTGTGTGACCTTGGTTCTTGCGCATTGGCTATGGCGCCCATGTTATCACAGTAGATAGACATTGGGTCCAGCGCACTTGGAACCACACCCAGCTCTGTAATGAACTCTTTCATCCATATCGCTTCTTGTGAAGCCTCCGAAGCAGCCATGTATTCCGATTCAGTTGAAGATCTCGCCACAACGCTTTGCTTTGCACTCCTCCAGCTAACTGCTGCACCATTCAAAATAAATACGTATCCAGATTGTGATTTAGAATCATCCGGATCGGTGTTCCAACTAGCATCGGTGTAACCATTAACAACGAGCTGTTCATCACCTCCATAAGAAAGAACCATATCCTTAGTTCTTCTCAAGTACTTAAGGATGTTTTTGACCGCTGTCCAATGATCCACTCCTGGATCACTTTGATATCTGCTAGTTAGACTAACAGCATATGCGATGTCGGGTCTAGTACATAGCATGGCATACATTAGAGATCCTATGGCTGAGGCATAGGGAGTCTTACTCATCCTTTCTCTATCTTCTGCCGATGTCGGACTTTGAGTTTTACTCAAGGTCGTATTGGGCAACATGGGCAAGAACCCTTTCTTGCTATCTTCCATTCCAAACCTCTTTAGAACTTTGTCCAAATATGTACTTTGTGACAATGATATTTGGCGTTTCGATCTATCTCTATAAATCTTTATGCCTAATATGTAAGCTGCTTCGCCAAGATCCTTCATTGAAAAACTATTATTCAAATATTCCTTGACACTATTAAGAAGGTCTACATCATTCCCAATCAACAATATGTCATCCACATACAGTATTAAGAATGCTACAGAGCTCCCACTCACTTTCTTGTAAATACAAGCTTCTCCATAAGTTTGTATAAAACCAAAACTTTTGATTACCTTATCAAAACGTTGATTCCAACTTCGGGATGCTTGCTTCAATCCATAGATGGACCGTTGAAGCTTGCATACCTTGTTAGCATCTTTAGGATCGACAAAACCTTTGGGTTGTATCATATACAACTCTTCATCAATGTTTCCATTGAGGAATGCTGTTTTGACATCCATCTGCCATATCTCATAATCATAATATGCAGCGATTGCTAACATAATCCTCACAGACTTTAGCTTCGCTACCGGTGAGAAAGTCTCATCGTAGTCAACTCCTTGAATTTGTCGAAACCCTTTTGCGACAAGTCGAGCTTTATAGACAGTAACATTACCATCAGCATCTGTTTTCTTCTTGAAAATCCATTTGTTCTCGACAGCCTTCCGGCCATCCGGTAAGTCCACCAAAGTCCATACTTGGTTTTCGTACATGGATCCAATCTCGGATTTCATGGCTTCTTGCCATTTATTGGAATCTGGGCTCATCATCGCTTCCTCATATGTCTCGGGGTCATCGGTGTTGTCCACCACCATGACATTCATAACGGAATCATACCAATCTGGAGTGGTACGAGTTCTCGTTGACCTCCGAGGCTCTGTAGTAACTTCAACCGAAGTTTCATGATCACCATCATTAGCTTCCTCTCTTATTGGTGCAGGCACCACAGGAACTTCTTCCGGTGCTGCGCTACTCGCAATTTCGAGAGAAGGTTCGACAACCTCGTCGAGTTCTACTTTCCTTCCAGTCACTTCTTTCGAGAGAAATTCCTTCTCTAGAAAGGATCCATTCTTAGCAACGAAGATTTTGCCTTCGGATCTATGATAGAAGGTATACCCAACAGTTTCCTTCGGGTATCCTATGAAGACGCATTTTTCCGCTTTGGGTTCAAGCTTGTCCGGCTGTAACTTCTTTACATAGGCTTCGCATCCCCAAACTTTAAGGAACGACAATTTAGGTTTCTTCCCAAACCATAATTCATACGGTGTCGTTTCAACGGATTTAGACGGTGCCCTATTTAAAGTGAATGCGGCTGTTTCTAATGCATAACCCCAAAATGATAGTGGCAAATCTGTAAGTGACATCATAGAACGAACCATATCTAAGAGAGTTCGATTACGACGTTCAGACACACCATTACGCTGTGGTGTTCCCGGCGGTGTCAACTGCGAAAGTATTCCACATTTCTTCAAATGCTCGCCAAACTCGTAACTTAGATATTCACCTCCACGATCAGATCGTAGAAATTTAATCTTCTTGTTACGTTGATTCTCTACCTCACTTTGAAACTCCTTAAACTTCTCGAAAGTTTCGGACTTATGTTTCATAAAATAGATATACCCATATCTACTCAAGTCATCCGTGAAGGTAAGAACATAACGATAACCACTGCGCGATGCTACACTCATTGGACCACACACATCGGTATGTATGATTTCCAATAAGTCTGTAGCTCGCTCCATCATACCAGAAAATGGAGTCTTAGTCATTTTACCCATCAGACATGCTTCGCATCTTTCAAGTGATTCAAAATCAAGTGATTCAAGAAGTCCATCGGAATGGAGTTTCTTCATACGCTTCACTCCAATGTGACCAAGACGACAGTGCCACATATAGGTCAAATTATCGCTTGATTTCAAACGTTTAGCCTCAATGTTATTAATATGTGTATTTCTACTATCGAGATTCAATATGAATAGACCATCTATCAAAGGTGCATGTGCATAAAACATATTACTCATATAAATCGAACAACCATTATTCTCGGATTTAAACAAGTAACCGTCTCGCAATAAACAAGATCCCGATATAATGTTCATGCTCAACGCAGGCACCAAATAACAATTATTTAAGTATAAAACTAATCCCGATGGTAGATGAAGAGGTAGTGTGCCGACCGCGATCACATCAACCTTTGATCCGTTTCCCACGCGCATCGTCACCTCGTTCTTCACTAGCTTCCGTTTATTCTGCAGCTCCTGTTTCGAGTTACAAATATGAGCAACCGAACCAGTATCAAATACCCAGGCACTACTACGAGTACTAGTGAGATACACATCAATAACATGTATATCAGATATACCTTTCTTCTTGATGTTGCCGTTCTTCAAATCCGCCAAGTACCTTGGGCAATTCCGCTTCCAGTGACCTTCTCCCTTGCAGTAAAAGCACTCAGTATCAGGCTTGGGTCCAGCCTTGGTCCTCTTCGTCGGCGTGGTAACTTTCTTACCACCCTTCTTGAAGTGTCCCTTCTGCTTAGACTTGCCTTTCTTGAATTTGGTGGTCTTATTGACCATCAACACTTGGTGCTCTTTCTTGATCTCCACTTCTGCAGATTTTAACATAGCAAATAGTTCTGGCAACTCTTTGTTCATGTTCTGCATGTTGTAGTTCATCACAAAGTTCTTGTAACTTGGTGGTAGTGATTGGAGGATGCGGTAAACTCCCAAAGTATTAGGAATCACTATACCCAAACTTTGAAGTTTATTTGCGTGCCCAGACATTTTAAGCACATGCTCACTGACGGAGCTACCCTCTTCCATCTTGCAGTTAAAGAACTTTTCAGAAGCTTCATAACTTTCAATTGCCGCATGAGTCTCAAAGATTAATTTGAGATCCTCGACAATATCATATGGATCTGACTCTTCAAACCTTTTCTGAAGCTCCGATTCTAAACCATACAAGATAGCACACTGAACTATGGAGTACTGATTCTTCCGAGCGAGGTAAACATTCTTTACTTCATCGGTAGCATCAGCTGCAGGTGGGTCACCTAGCGGTGCATCCAGCACATAGGTCAAATTACCAGCTGTGAGGACAATCCTCAAATTGCGGAACCAATCCGCGAAGTTGCTTCCATTGTTTTTCAACTTTTCTTTCTCTAGGAACGCATTAAAATTGATGGTAGGGGCTGCCATTGATCTACAACATATTTGCAATAGTTTAGACTAAGTTTATGACAAATTGAGTTCAAATTAATTAATGAAATTAAACTAGGTGAACTCCCACTCAAAACAACATCCCTCACATTGTTTTAGTGATCACACGAACCAAATCCACTACATCAACACCGATCATCACGAGAGCTGATATAGTTTTAATGGCGAACAATCATCATGTTCATCATATCTACTATATGATTCATGCTTTGCCTTTCGGCGATCCGTGTTCCTGAGGCCATGTCTGTACATGCTAGGCTCGTCAAGATCAAACCTTAGCTTCCGCATAAGCAAATCTGGCTTGCTTACGTTGTAGTCACCCGCGGAATCAAAGACACCCGATCATCACGTGGTGCTTCGAAGCAGCAAGCTTTGGCAACGGTGCATACTAAGGGTGAACACTTTTAGAACTTGAAATTTATGTGCATGAGGGATCATCTTATAATGCTACCGTCGTCTACTAAGCAATACAAGATGCATAAAGGATTAACATCACATGCAATTCATAATATGTGATATGATATGGCCTTTCTTCTTTGTGCTTCCGATCTCCATCTTCAAGCACGAATATGATCTCCATCATCACCGGCATAGCATCAAGGTCAATGACGCTTCTTCATGGTTGTCGTCCACCAGCTTCAACTATTACAACTATTTTGAATAGACACGCAGGTCTTAACAGAAATTAAAGACAACCATATGGCTCCTGCCGGTTGCCAACTTACAATAAGGAACATTGCATACATCAAATATAATCACAATCATGGCCATATCACATCACTGCACACCCCTGCAAAACAAAGTTAGACGCTTCTACTTTCTTTGCATATTTTACGTGGTTTGGGGCTTTCCATAAGTGTCGTTCTAACTTACGAACAAGAACCACAACATTGATACTAGCATTGTTGATCACCCGTTGTAAATTGGATCTTTACTATGCTAGGAGAAACAGGCACCCGCAAAGCCACTTATGCAAAACGAGTTGCATGTCAAGCGTGGAGCAAGTCTCATGAACGATGTCATGTAAGGTTAGCCCGGGCCGCTTCATCCCAACATACCGCAAGATGCAAAGTACACAAAAAGCAATCTACAATAAAAGCATCAACGCCCACAATGACCATTGTGTTCTACTCGTGCAACAGATCTACATATAGACACGGCTCTGATACCACTGTAGGGGTTCGTAGCATGGAAAACAAAAATTTTCTATCGCATACAAACAAACAAGCCAAGATCTATCTACTAGATTGTAGCAACGAGTCGATGGAATAACTCACCCTCGAAGATTCCAAAGTGTTTAACGAGAGCAGATTCTCGTGGGTGATGTAGTCGTACTCTTTCCGATCTCAAGATTGCGTAGACGATCCTTCCGGCGCCGCGTTCCCGCAGCGCTCCCGCAGTCGGTCACACGTTCGGTACTCGACGAAGACCTTCCTCTCCCTTGTTCCAGCAGGCAGCGGAGGTTGTAGCACTCTCCTCGCGATTCCGGCAGCACAACGGCGTGGTACCGGAGGTAGAGGGGAGATCCCGCAGGGCTTCGCCTTAAGCCGGTGCGAGTATGGTGGAGCTTATGAGAGAGGCTATTAGTGGTCTAGTAATTAGACACACCAATTAGAGGGCTCTAAACCAATTAGAAGGCTCTAAACCGAAACAGCTCTAAACCGGGGTCTAGGTCTAGTTTCTAGTTTAGAGGATAGGAACTTGTGTGTGTTGGGAGGGGAGCCCTGCCCCTCCCTTTATAGGTGGGAGGGCTGGCTGCGCCATGGGGAGGAGAGTCCCTCCCCAAGTCGGCTTGGTGGGGCGCCGGCCAAGGGAGGAGTCCTCCCCCAATTCGGCCTCCACCAATCCTCCTCTTTTCCCACTTCCCAAAATTGGCAGTTTGACTTTCAAATTAGCCGTTTGACTTTTCCAATTTAGGAATTTAAATAAACCCTTTTATTTTGGACAGCGAGAACACTTAGTACATGATGCAATCATTCCATCTTGCAATGACACATTCATGTACCCCTTCCCCCCCGGAGTGCCGGACATTCCGGGACCTTCTAGAATGTTCCCGATGAAAACACCGGAATCATTCCCGAACTCCGAAACGGGACTTTCCTTATATGAATCTTATTCTCCGGACCATTCCGGATCACCTCGTGATATCCCGGATCCCATCCGAGACTCCGAACAACATTCGGTCTCTTTCTCATAATACCATAACTACTCAAACAACGTCGAATCCTTAAGTGTGTCTCCCTACGGTTCGTGAATTATGCGGACATGATCGAGACACTTCTCCGAACAATAACCAATAGAGGAATCTGGAAATTCATATGGCTCCCACATATTTCTACGATTACTTTGCGATCGAATGAACCACTTACATACGATACCAATTTCCCTTTGTCTCACGATATGTTACTTATCCGAGGTCATGATCGTCGGTATCTCTGCATACCTAGTTCAACCTCGTTACTGATAAGTACTCTTTTCTCGTTCCCGTGATATGTGATCCCTTGTGACCAAGTCACATGCTTGCAAGCTAATTGGATGACATTTCACCGAGAGGGCCCAGAGAATATCTATCCGTCATGTGGATGGACAAATCCCACTCTTGATCCATGTGTTTCAACCAATACTTTCCGAACACCCAATGCCACTTTTATAGCCACCCTGTTACGGTGTGGTGTTTGATGACATCAAAGCATCCATCCAGTAAAGGCAATATGCATGATCTCATGGTCGAAGGAATTAGGTTACTATGTATCAGAAAGCATATAGCAATTGAACTATTGAAATGACTTGATCTTTATGCTACGCTTGTCTATAGGAGTATGTCCATCATATCATTCTCCTAACGATATGATCTTGTTGTTGATAACATCTCAATGTTCATGACAAAGAAACCACATCATCAATCAACCAACAAGCTAGTGAAGTATAGAGGCCATACTAGGGACTTCAAATTAAGTTTACAAATCACACAAGTATTAATGGTTTCCTTGTTAATACTATTATAGCATGAATGTAAACATTTATCATAAACACAAAGATATATAATAATAACTACATTTATTATTACCTCTAGGGCATATCTCCAACAATAAACCCAAATCTAAATATTCTAGAAATAAAATAAAATCATTAAATCTTGTTAAATCAATAACTTTTGATTTATAATTCAGAAAAATATGTGTAATATATGAAAATGTTTAGAAAAATAAAATATACAACTTAAAAGTATTATCAAACATTATTATGATAGTTATTTAAATAATTATTATTTAATAAAGATTTATTAGTAATAAAGCTTTGATAATTCATATTTTAATAATAGTAAATAATAATAAAATATAAATAAATACCTAGTAAATCTTAGAAAATAGGAACTATAATCTTAACTATAATCATGCATTATTATTCCACTTAATTAAATATTAATTATTATTTAAGTATTTATAAATAATAAATCTTATAAAAATCATATCTTATTATTTATAAATCACAAAAATACATGTAATATACCAAAATGATCACAAAAATAATACCTACATGTTAAAAATATAATATTCCACTTTTGAGGTGAATAAAAAATTTAAAACACTTTAACAACTTAAGTTTAAACCTACTTCTTTAGTTAATAATCCATACAAGGGTTAAACAAAATTTCTAATATTTCTGAAATTAGCCAATTAAGTCTAATAAATAGTATTAGTACTAAATATTGATAATATAAAGTCAAAATGGTTATACCCATTTTAAATACAATCTTATTAAGATATTATTCAATCACAAATTTATAAACATACTAAAGCACTATAGTGAATCCATAAGTAGTAAATAATATTGTTTACTTACTCACAAACCATAACCATACCCTTATAAGAAGATAAATCCTTTTATACATTTACAAGGTTAGAAAACCACTACTCGAGTATAAGTGTTACCACTTTTAAAATATCCTTAGGGAAATATTATGAAGTGAACAAAATACAAATGTCATTAACATTACATCGTGGGATCCAGCTATGTCTTTAAAGTTCAATTTAGTCTACAAAACTTTAAATATAATAATAAGAGACCTTATTATGTGTTTTATAGTTAACTTTGGTTTGTTCTAATTAAGTCGTAAAGCATCTCAAGTCCAAACTATTCAAGCAAGAACAAACAACATCGACCACATTTGATTAACCACAAAGATTGTTTAAACCTTAGAAAAGAAATCTTTTCTTCAAATGTTATTCTTTTTTCCACTTCAATCAACAAATGACAACTAATCACAATCACATTACTTTATACTTTACTTGTATATTTCAAGATTATTGGCATTAAAGTCCTTAATAAATGACTTTACTTGAAAGGTAAAATTTGAAGATGAATAATTATTGTATAAGCAATCTTTGAGTAGCATACCACATCTATGTATCTCATTGTTTTATGATCTTATATTAACATGTTGATTCACCCACACTCACAAGCCTTAATAAAAAGCACAAATGTGAAACTTATCTAAAAGGACCACACATTCTAAAGAAACCATTTCCAGTATCCAAACCCTAGAACAACGTTATACCCGGGATTCGAGTTTACGAAATTGCATTACATTACCTATGCATAATAGCATTTTGCTTCTTTAAACATTAGTCCTTATCGGACCAATGATGCTGATTTCAGATATTGGATCTTATATTGTCCTGAAGACCGTGAGAGCATAATCTTGCAATCACAAAAGGCAAGTTCACACTTGCTCATGTCCTTTGATTAATTTCTATAAAGTAATTTGCAAATCAAGTGTTGTCATCACCTGCATTTCAAAAAGGTCAGAAAACACTAGTTTTGATAATAATATGAACTATTGGTTACTGATCCAGGGTGATCGGCTAATCTATTAAACCTGGTAGTTGGAATACCACTACTCAGGAATATATCATCGAGGACTTAAGAACCAATGTCGCCAATGATTCTTGCGTCGTATATTACGCGTTAACCATGATATTTGGAATGGGACGGAGAAGTCAGTTGTATCCTTTTCCTCTTGTATGGAGGCAAGACGACCTTAACGTGATGTTGTGATTCCTTATGTGGATCCAACATATGGGTGGGCACCCTTATGACCCACACTTTTGGTGTCTAGATTATCTATGAGTGGTTTTTAATGGTATAGTCCATTTGATATGGCACTTGCTAGGGCATCACCAGGTCAAAGAGTCTTTGGGAACTCATCAGGGTTTTAGCCTGCCCGGAAGGGGCCTTAATGGAGGTTATCCAGCCCCAAAGGATCGTGCAGACATATGGGGTCGCGGAGAGGGCAGTGATTGTCTTGGATCAGCTACTGGCCCCACATCACGGAATTGTGGACGGTAATAAGCTGCCCGGTTGTGCAACAAGGAGTTGATCTCTCATGGGAGAAGTAACGCACCCCTGTAGAGTGTAAGAACTGTAACTTGTTCCCTGTTCCGGGAAGGAGATACGAACGCTGCGGGAAAGGAACTCCATGAAAGTTCTGGTAAACCTGTGAAGGCTGACAGACATAGTTTTTCAGAATAAAAGCAATCTTTGTAGAAATGTTTACGAAAACCTGCATTTCCTGTGACCTATGGTATGTGGCTATAGATATAGTGCATCAAACACTCCTTTTCTAGTGAACTTGCTGAGTAGGCTCGTACTCAATGTATCTTCTTAACCCTTGCTAGATTCCGAAGCCATTAAGACGATGTCTATGTCAAGATATGCTCTAGGATACATCACTAGAAGTTAAAGTTCTTCATTGAAGACAAGAAAGTAAACATATATAACGACTTAAGCGAAGACGAAGTTACGGATTAGATAGGAATATACTTTCTAGCCATAGAACCTATTCTGTAGGGTATTGCCATAGCAGCAATATCGGGTCAATAGTTCAGATGTCAGTCTTATATTATAATTGTTTCTGAGTTGTTTATTTCTAAATCTTCTTTGCAAGAAGTTTCTTTCTCTCTCTTTACCTTAAAGTGTTCTTTGGATCTTGTGTACAGAGTGAGTTGTAACCTTTAGCCATGTATCTGACCTGCTGTGTTTCTGTTGTACCACTCTGAGGGATGTAATCCTAGTGAACGGTGTTTCATTAGTGTTATGTCAACGACTATAGTATACTACATCATACAGTGGTATGCTGGGTGACCGTATGAAATTGGATTTTTGGCATATTTTCCGCGATTTTTCCTGGTAGTTGATTTTATGCACAAAAACTAGACACCAAGGTAATTCTGCTAAAAACAGCGTCAGTCCATGTTAGTTGTATCCAAATCACACAAGTTTAGAGGAGAAACAATAGCAAAAGTATTCGGGAAAGTAGATACGTTTTGGACGTATCAACTCCCTCCAAGCTTAGCTTATTGCTTGTCCTCAAGCAATTCAGTTGAAAACTGAGTGCGATAAAACAACTTTCACGAACACATTTGCTTTATATGATGTATATATTCTCAACACAGGAGTAGACACTTAAACCATTCATAATAAGAAGTATGCAACTGGGTCTACTTAATAGTCATTGCAAGCTATGAAGAGAAACCAACTCAATAATAATAAGTAGCATGAAACATAAACATAAGCAACATTGCAATGCTCATAAAAAGGTATGATAGAGTGGTATCTCGCTTGTCTTTGTTTTTAGAACACAATATAAATGCCAAGGCACCTCTGAAGTTCAAGTGAAGACTATAAGTAAAGACATCAGAGATACAAGCATCAAAGTCATGACATAATTAACCAAGTTTTGAGACAAACACAAGAATGACAACTATGCTCTCAAGAGGGTGCTCATAGAATAAGTGGTGACTCAACAAGGAAGTGAAAAAGGTTTTGAAAAGTTTGAAAGGCTTCCAAATGCTGAAAGCAAGTTACACACTAGCTTTGACCTCTCATTGCCCCTATCATAGGCATCTTCATGTGTTTAATGGTGAAAGTGAGGTCCAATATGAGTTATATGCTTGACAGACTATAAATTGGATATCCCAAGTCCCTTGAGTACGAGGGCCGCTCCTCGTGCTACCCAACTTTAGTTACCTGTAAGTTCTTGTCATTGTAAATACATGCATATCATAGAGAACCGCCAACGGGGTAACCCTTGGACATGATACAAGAGCTATCCCATAATCAAAATGACAAGGCAAGCAGACAATGAGCATCTCAGCGATCTTTTTATTTACTATGTGCATAGCTTTTTACTGAGGATGCCTGGTAATGTTGCAAGTTTCCACCATGATTAGGCATGGCTTAGGCTAGAGGCCCAGGCGTTTCTCTAACACATATATATAATCCATGAACTCACAAGCTCCCCTTTTATTTCACACCGATGACATCCGCACACAAAAGAGCAAGGTATCAACTGGATATGTATCCATAAGTGTTGAAAGCATTCCCCGTGACAGCACGTTTCTGCTAACTCCCGGCCTATAATTTGCAAGCATATAACTTTCATGGACAAGTCGCAATGGTTCAGGTTTATTAAGTGCAGGGAATAAAGTGTGCCATCAAGTTTGAGAGCTTACTAACTAACTTTCTCAAAACAGACAAACATTTTATTTGGAAGAAAACAAGGCATAATGAATATGCACTGAATAGCAAATGATGTTAATAGGTAGGTATGGTTGACACTGTTGGCAATATTGGTTTTGGGGAGTTGGACGCACAAGTAGAGCTCATACTCAGTGCAAGTGAAGGCTAGCAATAGAGAGGGAGCGACAAACGAGAGAGCAATAATTGTCATAATCATGCTTGCAACAAAACAAGACTAATTATGGCAAGAGAGTGATACAAGAACTCCGAGGCAAAATAAATCATCGAGGCTTACTAACTATTGTTTAGTCATATGCATGCGTGAGCATGTGCCAAGTCGATTCACATAAAACATTCAGAGGAGGATACCACAATATCATACCAAGTTATGAATAAAACAATGCAAGCAAACATTCATATGACATGCTACAAACTATTATCAAGCTGGAGCTAATCACAAGAAAGCAAGAACTACTAAGCATCCATCAATAACATACACCTTACATGAACAGACTAAGCATGCTCACAATAATGAGTATATGTACAAAAATGAAAAGAAATAGAGTTCATTACCAGCCTCTTACCACACCTCAAGTTGTCTTAATATTCATTATTGCTCTTCACCTGTGTGACTTGAATAATAACATGAAACCAAGCTCTATTGAGGACGGCTGAACCCTGCAAAGAACTCACAAAACCAAAGAAGAACAACAAATATTTTTGGTGTTTTTGATTTTTTTAAAGCAAGCAAAACAAAGCAAAAACAAAGCAAAATCTTTTTGGATTTTTCTTTAAGGAAAACCAAAGATAAAAATCAAATAAACAAACCAAGAGAAACAACAAAAATATTTTTGGTATTTTGTGTTTTGAGAAAGCAAAAACAAAAACCAAAAAGAAAGCGAAACAATGGATATACAAAGGACCGACAAAACATGATATATAAATGAGTGTGATGTTCGTATACCTCCCCCCAAGCTTAGGATTTTGGACTAAGTGAGGCTCAATAGTGCGGGTAGTAACCCCAAGCTGGTGGGTCATCATAGGAATGATCATAGTCAGGCGCTTGTGATGAAGAAGAAGACGCGCCCCAATCAAATGAGGGCTGCTGGTATGAAGACTCTCCTAAGTTGGAGGGCTGGACCAAATCATCTTCGGCATCCTCTCCAACATTCTCTTGCTGGGAGAGCTCCGCCACGTGTGTGTCAAAATCCTCCTCCGTGAGCGACCATCCTTGCATGTTATCAAAATTAAACAAAGCAGGTGCAGGCAAATAAACTACTTTCTTAGTCCTACCCCCTCTCCAACCACGCTTGGCAAAAGATAGTTCATACGGTAAACTTCTCACAGTATCCCCTAAGGAAACAAAACTATGTTGAACCATGGAATCAAGATCAAGCCTTTCTATGGGGAACCGATAATCTGAATGGTGAGGCTCTAAACCATGGAAAGCTAGCAACCTAGAGGCAATGAGACCTCCACAAATTCCACCCTTCTCGCGGTTAGTGGTAAGACGGTAAGCTATCAAAGCACCCCATTTATAAGTTCTATACCTATTCAAAGCCGCTGAGATAAAAGCTAGATCAAAAGAAGATAACTTTCTAGCAAGAACACACTTGGTAATGAAATAGGCAAAATATCTAGTGGATGGGAACTGAATGTTCCGAATTTTACCACTTTCCTTCGAGAAGTCAAAACCTTGGCAAATTTTAGCATATAAATCCATAAGTGACTTAGGCCTCTCCTTTATCTTGTCACAAGATCCCCAATGAGGTACTCTAATTGCTGCACAGAAATCAGCAAAAGGCAGGTTGACAGCTAGATTGTATATTTTATAATGGACCATGGGATTAGATGAAGACCAATTAAACCGGAAGACCTACACCACAGCCATGGTTAGCTTGACATACTAAAATGGTTCCCCTTCAAAAAAGTATAGGGGATCGCAATAGTCTTCGAGGGTAGTATTACCCAATTTATTGATTCGACACAAGGGGAGCCAAAGAATACTTGCAAGCCTTAACAACTGAGTTGTCAATTCAACTGCACCTGGAAATAGTTCTTGCTCACAAAAGTTTATCAGTAGCAACAGTTTTGTAGTAGCAACAGCAAAGCAATAGCAGCAGTGAAACAGGAGCAATAGTAACAGTAGCAGCAAACAATAGGATATGAGCGCGGTAGGCATAGGGATGGATGGACGGGCGTTGCATGGACGAGTATAAACATGTAACTTTAATATCTAGGGCAATTGCAAATAAATGAGAATAAGCATCCAAGTACTAAACAATCATAGGCATGTGCTCCATATATAGTCATGCATGCTCGCAATGAGAACTTGCACAACATCTTTTGTCCTGCCAGCCCGTTGCAGCGGGGCCTCAAGGGAATCTACTGGCAATTAAGGTGCTCCTTTTAATAGAGAACTGGAGCAAAGCATTAACACTCCATGAACACACGTGATCCTCACATCACAGCCATCCCCTCCGGTTGTCCCAATTTCTATCACTTTGGGGCATTTGGATCCGGACAATGATATGTGTATACAACTTGCAGGTAAGATCACAAACAATACTATCATCATGAATCAATAATAAGTTCGGATCTGAGATCATGGCACTCGGGCCCTAGTGACAAGCATTAAGCACAACAAGTTGCAACAAAGTCAAATAGCACTAAAAGAGATACTAGGCACCATGCCCTAATAATCTTATTCAATTACATGATAGAACTCATCCAATCCCTACCATCCCCATAGCCTACATCGGGGGATTACTCACTCATGGATGGGGGAAACATTGATGGTTATGGAGAGGCGTTGGTGATGGCGATGGCGATGATCCTCCCCAAATTTCCCGTCCCGGCAGGGTGCCAGAACGGAGTTTCTGGATCCGAATCGCGGTTTCTGGTGGTGGCGGCGCAGCGGGACTCTTTCTGGAAAAACGTTGAACCCCCTGAGTTTTTTGGTCAGAAGGCGACTTATAGGCGAAGAGAGAGGCCGAGGGGGTGCCTGGGGTGGCCGCACCCCCCTAGGCACCGCCAGGCCTGGCCCGCACCTGTCAGGGGTGTGGGCCCCCCAGGCCTCCACTCCGTCTCGTACTCTGGCTCCGTGGATCTTTTGGTGAAATAGGATTTTTGGCATATTTTCCGGGATTTTTCCTGATAGTTGATTTTCTGCACAAAAACTAGGCACCAAGGTAATTCTGCTAAAAACAGCGTCAGTCCATGTTAGTTGTATCCAAATCACACAAGTTTAGAGGAGAAACAATAGCAAAAGTGTTCGGAAAAGTAGATACGTTTTGGACGTATCATGAACCTTGAGGAGTGTGACATTTGCAAGATCAAGGAGAGTACCTAGATTTTCTACTAAAAAGGCAAGTGATACTTTGGTCATCAAAAGTCCTATCTTTTCAATATTGCATTAGTGATATTTTTGTATTATGCATGATAGGACTATTTTGTATAACGTTATGCTATGGTAGATCCTATAGAATATATCTTGGTAGAAATTTTCCTAAGATAAGAGACATGTTATGCTAGTATGCTTAGACAAGCTATTAGAATTCAAGGGTGGAAATTCATGTTATGATATTATGGAAAGTTTATGCATATGTGTTTTTGACTAAGAAAACAACTTGTTAATGAAACACCTAGGTGGAATGGGAAGTTTGGTTTGTGCTGAGTGGTTACTCATGGCCCATTTCTATGGTTTACCCTGTGTATCACACTTGTGGATGGTCACCCAGGAACAAAGAGATTTGAGATGTTTAGTGTTGAGAAGCTTCCAGTGCAACCACATGGCATATGGGCTCTACCTTGACCAACTAGGTTGCAATAACTCAGCCAGATGGACAGAAGGTGGTAGTGATGATAGGATGGAACGCGTCCATGGTGGTCTGAGGGATTGTTTCTGAAAAGTCTCCTCTCGATGCATGTCGAGTCTTGTGGGGAAAGTGCACCACCTCTCGAGAGGGTAAAACCTAAGTACTTAGCCGAGTCCCCGGTAATGGACATTTTGAGCATCAAAGACATTGAAATGATCAAGGATCTCATCATTCTAAATTCTCTAAGTTAAAACTTGTTGGATGAACAAGGGTAGCACTTGGTGTGACTCTAGTGTGCCATGTTTGATGAAGTGTTTTGAAAAGGAGAAAAAATATTTTACAAAAGATAGGAAAAACTTATTTTATGCAAAGGCCAGCCAAAACTCCACTTAGCCATATAATCATGTAGATATTAGATTCTCCATATCAATATGATATCAATTGGTAATACAATTCAAATGTATTGACCCTTGTGGCTGTAACTTGTTGCAGGTTTGTTTAATGTTAGTGAAGTTTGTTGAGTAGGGATTACAAGTCTACAACCAACATGTTTGCCTATGTCATATTAAGATGAAGGACTACATGCTTTATAGTTATATCTCCTACTTTGTAATAAGATAGGCATATGAGCTATATAAGTTGTAATGAACTATTTTATTTCTAGTTATGAGTTGTAATATGACCTTTGTTTCTGGATATTATATCTTAAACTGTGGGTGCTAGCTATTCGATCCAGGGACTAGCACTGTAAACACAGGGACTTGTACCTTATTGGGTTCAGGCCTCTACAAAAACAGACAACTGTCACTGTGGCATCTTGTTAATAGGTTAATACCAGAAAACATATAAAAACACCTCAAAGTGTAGACAAAGCAAAGCAAAGTAGATATTAAACAAGCATGGAACATCAAAAATTATAGATACATTTCCGACGTATCAGGGTGCTCGGGACTTCGACCTCGGTGCAGGCTGCGGCTGGATGGGGATCGGGATGGCAGCCAGGCGAGGGCGCAGTTCAGGCTAGGCATTAGTGATTTGTACTGTGGTTTTCTTCTCTGAATCCCTCTCACTCCCGCTATTTTATTGCCAGGTAAAGGATTACTGGAATGGAGGGGCATATGTTCGGAGGCAGCAATTGGGGATCCTCGCCCTTCCCTGTCTCTAACGCCAATGTTTGATGCCAGGTCCGCGCCAGTAGCTCTTCGGGAGCAACGCGGGTATGCTGATGATTACCCTGCGCTTCATAGCTGCATTCTCATGTTTTCGTCGCTCCATCTTGTTGTAGAGTTCAGAGTTGAGCGTAGGTCCTGATTTAGTAATCCGATTCACTGAATACTTTTACTAACATGAGCACATACGTTGTGTACTCCCTGTTGTTTGTTGGGTCATTCGCTGTAGTTTTGTATTTTATCTGTACTATAAGTGAGCATGGAACTGGTTGTATACACAGCATCTAACACTTATAAGTGAGCATGGAACTGGTTGTACTCCCTCCGACCCATATTAATTGACTTGGATTTGTCAAAATTTGAATGAATCTAGACACTATTTCGTATATAGGTTCATCCAAAATTTAACAAATCCAAGTCAATTAATATGGGCCGGAGGGAGTACCTATTTTTGTAGGCACTCAATTTCTTCGATGAATAAAGACATTTCCCTAGTTAGATGAACTTGTGACAGAATATGCAGGTTAGTCATAGAGGTGATAAATTTTGTGGGAAAAGCTCGATTGTATGTATCATATCTCAGGTGCAAGGCTAATGAGATGGCTTGTTGAGGATCATAATTTTATAGTCCTCTTCGGTACCCGGTATTCCAAGTGAGCATGTGTATGTATTTAATATGTTGCCTGCATATTGATCTTTCGATGTGTTTATTCGGTCAAGATTCTGCTATTTGATTGAGTTATTATTATACTGAATATATTGGAAAGTTTTTAGATTGAGCAACATAGATGAATCTTGCTGCTACATGTTACCGCTTTGACGCTTGTTCAGAGATTATTTTTGTGGTGCTTGATGGCAACTGCTATTTCTGGACTATATCAAGCTAAGATCCTCCACCCCGTTTCCCACCATCAATCTACATTCCACCAACAGATTCGTCTCACCCAGCTGCTTGGCTACGGCCGTCTCCAGTCCAAGCAGAAAAAACAGAAGTACTCTCATGTCCCTCCTTTCCGTTGAAATCAATCTCTCTTTAGCTCTTTATCAAAAAAATCTCACTTTAATTTCTTCCCTTGGAATAAGAATTTTTTTTGTTTGTTTTTGGGAACGCAGGAGATCCAGGAGAAGTGCTTGCAGAATCAATGTTAATGAAGACTTGTGTTATGTAAAAGAAAGTTGTTCTGGTCTACATGTTACTGCTTTGAAGCTTGTTCAGAGATTATTTATGTGGTGCTTGGTGGCAACTGTTATTCCTGGACTATATCAAGCTAAGATCCTCCACCCCGTCTCCCATCATCAATCTACATTCCACCAACAGATTCGTCTCACCCAGCTGCTTGGCTACGGCCGTCCCCAGTCCAAGCAGAAAAAACAGAAGTACTCTCATGTCCCTCCTTTCCGTTGAAATCTATCTCTCTTTAGCTTTTTATTAAAAAAATCTCCCTTTAGCTGTTTAATTTCTTCCCTTGGGATAATAAAAAATGTTTTTGTTTTTGGAACGCGGGAGATCCAGGAGAAGTGCTTGCGGAATCGAGACTTATGTTATGTAAAATAAAGCTATTCTGGTCAATGGATTACAGAATTTGGTAAATATTAGTCAAGCTAATGGCATGGTGATCTATGTGATGTCTTATTGTTACATAATGTAAACATGACATTTCAGAATTATTGTCCATTTTTATGGAAATAGGATTTGATGAATCGTATCTGCTAAATTGAAAAGATAAGTACCACCAGTCTACAAGATGCAAGTGAGAGTTATTTATATGAAAGAACATGATTGTGAAACCAGTTATACTTGATAAATAAATCATAGTTTTGTTGAGATTAGAAAATTGATGGAGATAAAAATAGGAGTTAATTAGAGCTACTTTCGCAAAATATATACTCACAAATCAAATTTCATAGTTACTTATGAAATATAATACTTGAATGACCTGTGGCAACGCACGGGCATTCAGCTAGTGTGACTTAGATCTGCGATTTATATGGAGGCAGAAATTCGGCTCATAGGTACAAATGCACCTATTGTGAGAAAACATATTTTGAAATGTTAAAAAATTCAAAAAAAATTCTACATATATATTCGAACATTTTATGTTGGTTCATAAGTTTTTGGGATGAAAGAATATTTTATGTGTTATGTATAAAAAGACAAAAAATATCATATGAATAGTCGTATTCCTGTGTCTGATACGTTGGAAATGTATCTATAATTTTTGATGTTCCATGCTTGTTTAGTATCTACTTTGCTTTGTTTTGTCTACACTTTGAGGTGTTTTTATATGTTTTCTGGTACTAACCTATTAACAAGATGTCACAGTGTCAGTTGCATGTTTTCTTCTGTTTTTGGTTCTAGAAAGCCAGAAAATCAATATTTTCGGAATTGGACGGGACAAAAGCCAAAGTCTATATTTTACCGTGGGGAACACGAAGCCAGAGTACGAGACAGAGAAGAGCCACTAGGGGGCCGCGTGGCCTGGGTGGGCCCGCGCCTGGGTGGGTGCGGCCGTCCTATCTGCCCCCTGCCTTGCCTCTTTGCCTATAAAGACCCCCCGATACCAAAACCCTAAGTATCCGATCAATATTCCACGAAACAGTCCGTAGCCGCTGCCACCATCGTCCCTAGATCAGGGGGATCTGAAGCTCTTCCCGGCACCCTGCCGGAAGGGAGATTATCCCGGAGGCCTTCTTCTTCATCATGCCAGCCTCCGGTATTAAGTGTGAGTAGTTCCACCTTGGACTACGGGTCCATGTAGTAGCTAGATGGTTGTATCTCCTCCTTTGTGCTACCATGTTTAGATCTTGTGAGCTCTGTTCATGATAAAGATCATCTATTTGTAATCATTCATGTGGTGTTTGCGGGGATCCGATGGATATTGAGATTACTATGTCAGATTGATTAATGGTTTTGTCTTATTGATTCTATCATGTCTGTGTTGTTTGTGATCTTGCATGCTCTCCGTTTTTAGTAGCTATCTTGGCCAAGTAGATGCTACTGACTCCAAGAGGGGGTATTTATGCTCGATAGTGGATTCATGCCTCTATTTAATCTAAGAGAAGTGATAGAAATCTCTAAGGTTGTAGATGTGATGTTGCTACTAGGGAGAAAACAATGGTCTCTTGTTCATGAAACAAGTGGATTGTTTACCTTACACACTTTGCTTAAAGCAGATATCCTTTTCTTGCAACTTAATACTGGAGGTGGTTCGGATGATAAACTGAAGGTGGATTACTAGTCATAGATGCAGTTGGATGGATGTCTATGTATATTGTTGTATTGCCTAATCGAATCTCATAGGATTATGAATGTCTAGTATCGCATTGTTATGCCTTGCTCGTCCTGTCAATTGCCCCGCTGTAATTTGTTTATCTAGCATGCCATGTTTTTTATCTTAAGGAGAACACCTCTAGTGAACTATGGAACCCGGCCCAATATTTATCATTGATACATCTTCCACTGGTACTGCTTACCTTTCTGCAAACCACCATTACCTTTCACACCATATAGTTAATCCTTTGTTTTCAGCAAATCGGTGAGATTGACAACCTCACTATTCCTTGGGGCAAAGTCTTGAGTTTGTGTTGTGCAGGTTTCCAAGTTGCTAGCAACACCTTTGAGTCATTTCCTTCCTCCTACTAGTTCGATAACCTTGGTTTCATAACTAAGGGAAGACTTGCTGCTGTGCTCATCACACCTTCCTCTTGGGGTCTCCCAACGAAGCTCTACAGTGATCTAAGCCACCATCAGTGTCACATTTTTTCTTTTTTGTACATGACACATAAAATGTTCTTTTATCCCGAAAACTTGTGAACATACATAAAATGTTCTAATGTAGATGCAATTTTTTAATTTTTTTATATTTCGAAATATGTTTTCTCACAATGGGTGCATTTGTACCTGCGAGCCAAAGTGAATATCCGATCTCTCATTGAATATTGTTTGATCTTTATTTTATGTATTTGTTGTTTAAGAAATGCTAAGAAGAACTAATATCATTAGGACCGTCAGCTCCATTAAAGTTGCAAATCCACTTAACTAATTCATATCTTCATGAATGTGACATGTCCATCGAACAACTGAAGTCTGTTGCTACCAAGTTAAACATGGATGCTGGGAGGTGATACATTGGAAACGTATCTATAATTTTTGATGCTCCATGATTGTTTAGTATCTACTTTGCTTTGCTTTGTCTACACTTTGAGGTGCATTTTACATGTTTTCTGGTACTAACCTATTAACAAGTTGACACAGTGCCAGTTGCCTGTTTTCTGCAGTTTTTGGTTCCAGAAAAGCTAATAAGGAAATATTCTCGGAATTGGACGGGACAAACGTCAAAGTCAATAACTTTCCGTGGGAAACAAAAAGTCTAGAGAGAGACGGAGAGGCGTGCGAGGGCAGCCACACCCCCTAGACGCGGGTGGACCCTGCCCCGCGCCTAGGCAGGGTGTGGGGCCCCTGGCCACCGCCTCGGCCTCCCCCTTCGCCTATAAGAAGCCCCCGATACAGAAACCCTAAGGACCCGATCAATATTCCACGAAACCTTCTGTAGCCGCCGCCACCGTCGTCCCTAGATCGGGGGGATCTGAAGTTCTTCCCGGCACCCTGCCGGAGGGGAGATCATCCCGGAGGCCTTCTCTCCGGTATGATGCGTGAGTAGTTCCACCTTAGACTATGGGTCCATGTAGTAGCTAGATGGTTGTATCTCCTCCTTTTGCTTTCATGTATAGATCTTGTGAGCTCCATTCATGATCAAGATCTAATCTATTTGTAATCATGCATGTTGTGTTTGCGGGGATCCAATGGTTATTGAGATTATTATCTTGGTTTGATTAATGGTTTTGTCTTTATGATTCTATCATGTCTGTGTTGTTTGTGATCTTACATGCTCTCTGTTGTTAGTAGCTATCTTGGCCAAGTAGTTGCTAGTGACTCCAAGAGGGGTATTTATGCTCGATAATGGGTTCATGCCTCTAGTTTCCAAGGGAAGTGACAGAAATCTCTTTGGTTGTAGATGTGTTGTTGCTACTAGGGAGAAAACAACGGTCTCTTGTTTATGGAACATGTGGACTGTTTATCTTACACACTTTGCTTAAAGCAGTTGTCTGTTGTTTGCAACTTAATACTGGAGGGGGTTCAGATGATAACCTGAAGGTGGACTTCTAGTCATAGATGCAGTTGGATGGCGGTCTATGTATCTTGTTGTATTGCCCACTCGAATCTCATAGGATCTTTCTGACTAGTAATTGCATTGTTATGCATTGCTCAGTTCCTGTTAATTGCCCTGTTGTAATTTGTTTACCCTTCATGTCATGTTGTTTATCTAAGGAGAGCACCTCTAGTGAACTATGGACCCCGGTCCAATCTTTACATTGATACATCTTCCACTATTACTTGTTTACTTGCTGCAAACCATTACCTTCCACACCATACGTTTAATCCTTTGTTACAGCAACCGCTGATTGACAACCTCACTGTTAGTTGGGGCAAAGACTTGAGTTTGTGTTGTGCAGGTCTCCGCGTTGCTTGAAACAGCTGTGTGACGTTTCCTTTCTTCTACTGGTTCGATAACCTCGGTTTCTTACTGAAGGAAGACTTGCTACTGTGCTGCTTCACACCTTGCTCTTGGGGTTCCCAACTGGCTCCACATCAATTGAGTCATCAACAAGTTTTCTGGTGCCGTTGCCGGGGACTTAAATAAGAAGAAGCTCCCATGACAACACGCCATCAGGAAGCTTGTATCTCTAAACATTCTACGTTCTCAATGAAATGAAACCCAGAGGCTTTTTGTGTTTTCTCAAAAAAATGTATAAAAGGTAAATACTAAGACAAAATGCTAATAGATCATCTTGCAGCTCTAATCGTGGAATGGAAGAGCATATGAGGCTATGTTTCTACCCAGAGGCCATGCCGATGAAGTTGCACCTTCCATGCCATAAGATTCAGAATTGTGATGTCAAATTATGGCGATTGTTGTGTTTTACCCCTCTATGCAGTGGCTACATCATTTATTTACTTTGATGGGCTACCTTGATATTAGTGAGATGGTATTCCATTCTAGGTTATGGTTTGTCTACTACTACTACGGCTATGTATTTGTATTCTTCTATCCTAGAATCATCTACCAATACCTATATATATGAAAGTGATTAACTTCAGAAACAGATATGTGCGTCCACGTCATTGTTGCACTGTAGAAACGCTACAGTAACTGCACATCTACAGTACTTCCCCTTTTTTTCCTCGGTTGTCCGTTCCTACCACTCAGTAACCACATGCCTTTCTCTCTCTTCCCTATCCATGTCGTCTCCGATTGAGAGCTCCACCAGCGTCGTCCTCCTCGCGTCTTGAGCTCTGTCTCCTTGACCACCTCCTCCCAAGCCGCCGGCTACCTCGACCACTTCCCCGCCCAAGTTCTCCCTGTATCCATCTTCCCTTAGAAAAACTCAATACGAGCACAACAGCCTGAGGTCTCCGGCGGCAGCCTCCCAGGCGCTCCCGCCCCTGTCCCTATTGTCGGCTGCCCTCCCTAGGCTCCGTCGCCGCGACGCCATGGGTCCGCTCCACCACTCAGCGCCGCCACAAGCCCGCCCAATCCCTAGGCCAGCAGCGCCCCTACACTGCTTCCGGCGACCTGTACCGGTGGACTCCAAGGAGGAGGAACTGTAGGGGTTCGTAGCATGGAAAACAAAAATTTTCTATCGCATACAAACAAACAAGCCAAGATCTATCTACCAGATTGTAGCAACGAGTTGATGGAATAACTTACCCTCGAAGATTCCAAAGTGTTTAACGAGAGCGGATTCTCGTGGGTGATGTAGTCGTACTCTTCCCGATCTCAAGATCGTGTAGACGATCCTTCCGGCGCTGCGTTCCGGCAGCGCTCCCGCAGTCGGTCACACGTTCGGTACTCGACGAAGACCTTCCTCTCCCTTGTTCCAGCAGGCAGCGGAGGTTGTAGCACTCTCCTCGCGATCCCGGCAGCACAACGGCGTGGTACCGGAAGTAGAGGGGAAATCCCGCAGGGCTTCGCCTTAAGCCGGAGCGAGTATGGTGGATTATGAGAGAGGGCTATTAGTGGTCTAGAGATTAGACACACCAATTAGAAGGCTCTAAACCGCAGGCTAAAGCAATTAGAAGCTCTAAACCAAAACGGCTCTAAACCGGAGATTAGAGGTAGAAACTTGTGTGTCTAGAGGAGGAGGCCCTGCCCCTCCTTTTATGGGTGGAGGGGCCGGCGCGCCAGGGGAGGGAGGGGAGTCCCTCCCCAACTCGGCCTAGGTGGGCCGCCGGCTTGGAGAGGAGGGACTCCTCCCCCAAGTCGGTTTTTGCCTCCTCTTGCTTGTTTCCCACAGTTTCTTGTTTTAGCCGTTTGACTTTCAAACTGGACATTTGACTTTTCTGTTTTAGGATTCAATTTAATCCTTTATTTGGAACAGCAAGAACACTTAGTACATGATGCAATCATTCCAATATGTAATGACACATTCATGTACCCCTCCCCCCTCCCGGAGTGCCGGACATTCCGGAACATTCTAGAACATTCACCGGAATCATTTCCGAACTCCAAAACGGGACTTTCCTTATATGAATCTTATTCTCCGGACCATTCCGGATCACCTCGTGATATCCCGGATCCCATCCGAGACTCCGAACAACATTCGGTCTCTTTCTCATAATACCATAACTACTCAAAACAACGTTGAATCCTTAAGTGTGTCTCCCTACGGTTCGTGAATTATGCGGACATGATCGAGACACTTCTCCGAACAATAACCAATAGAGGAATCTGGAAATTCATATGGCTCCCACATATTTCTACGATTACTTTGCGATCGAATGAACCACTTACATACGATACCAATTTCCCTTTGTCTCACGATATGTTACTTATCCGAGGTTATGATCGTCGGTATCTCTGCATACCTAGTTCAACCTCGTTACTGATAAGTACTCTTTTCTCGTTCCCGTGATATGTGATCCCTTGTGAGCCAGTCACATGCTTGCAAGCTAATTGGATGACATTTCACCGAGAGGGCCCAGAGAATATCTATCCGTCATATGGATGGACAAATCCCACTCTTGATCCATGTGTCTCAACCAATACTTTCCGAACACTCAATGCCACCTTTATAGCCACCCAGTTACGGTGTGGTGTTTGATGTCATCAAAGCATCCATCCGGCAAAGGTGATATGCATGATCTCATGGTCGAAGGAATTAGGTTACTATGTATCAGAAAGCATATAGCAATTGAACTATTGAAATGACTTGATCTTTATGCTACGCTTATCTATAGGAGTATGTCCACCATATCATTCTCCTAATGATATGATCTTGTTGTTGATAACATCTCAATGTTCATGATAGGGAAACCACAATCATTTATCAACCAACAAGCTAGTGAAGTATAGAGGCTATACTAGGGACTTCAAATTAAGTTTACAAATCACACAAGTATTAATGTTTCCCTGTTAATACTATTATAGCATGAATGTAAACATTTATCATAAACACAAAGATATAATAATAACTACATTTATTATTGCCTCTAGGGCATATCTCCAACAGTCTCCCACTTGCACTAGAGTCATCTAATCTAGATTACATGGTAATATACCGAACACCCATGGCAGTTTGGTGTTGGTCATGTTTTGCCCTCGGGAGAGGTTTAGTCAACGGATCCGCCACATTCAGATCTGTGTGTACTTTGCAAATCTTTATATCCCCATCCTGGATATGTTCACGAATAGCGTGAAAACGTAGCTTGATATGCTTCAGCTTCTTGTGTGACCTTGGTTCTTGCGCATTGGCTATGGCGCCCATGTTATCACAGTAGATAGACATTGGGTCCAGCGCACTAGGAACCACACCCAGCTCTGTAATGAACTCTTTCATCCATATCGCTTCTTGAGAAGCCTCCGAAGCAGCCATGTATTCCGATTCAGTTGAAGATCTCGCCACAACGCTTTGCTTTGCACTCCTCCAGCTAACTGCTGCACCATTCAAAATAAATACGTATCCAGATTGTGATTTAGAATCATCCGGATCGGTGTTCCAACTAGCATCGGTGTAACCATTAACAACGAGCTGTTCATCACCTCCATAAGAAAGAACCATATCCTTAGTTCTTCTCAAGTACTTAAGGATGTTTTTGACCGCTGTCCAATGATCCACTCCTGGATCACTTTGATATCTGCTAGTTAGACTAACAGCATATGCGATGTCGGGTCTAGTACATAGCATGGCATACATTAGAGATCCTATGGCTGATGCATAGGGAGTCTTACTCATCCTTTCTCTATCTTCTGTCGATGTCGGACTTTGAGTTTTACTCAAGGTCGTATTGGGCAACATGGGCAAGAACCCTTTCTTGCTTTCTTCCATTCCAAACCTCTTTAGAACTTTGTCCAAATATGTACTCTGTGACAATGACATTTGGCGTTTCGATCTATCTCTATAAATCTTTATGCCTAATATGTAAGCTGCTTCGCCAAGATCCTTCATTGAAAAACTATTATTCAAATATTCTTTGACACTATTAAGAAGGTCTACATCATTCCCAATCAACAATATGTCATCCACATATAGTATTAAGAATGCTACAGAGCTCCCACTCACTTTCTTGTAAATACAAGCTTCTCCATAAGTTTGTATAAAACCAAAACTTTTGATTACCTTATCAAAACGTTGATTCCAACTTCGGGATGCTTGCTTCAATCCATAGATGGACCGTTGAAGTTTGCATACCTTGTTAGCATCTTTAGGATCGACAAAACCTTTGGGTTGCATCATATACAACTCTTCATCAATATCTCCATTGAGGAATGCTGTTTTGACATCCATCTGCCATATCTCATAATCGTAATATGCAGCGATTGCTAACATAATCCTCACAGACTTTAGCTTCGCTACCGGTGAGAAAGTCTCATCGTAGTCAACTCCTTGAATTTGTCGAAACCCTTTTGCGACAAGTCGAGCTTTATAGACAGTAACATTACCATCAGCATCTGTTTTCTTCTTGAAAATCCATTTGTTCTCGACAGCCTTTCGGCCATCCGGTAAGTCCACCAAAGTCCATACTTGGTTTTCGTACATGGATCCAATCTCGGATTTCATGGATTCTTGCCATTTATTGGAATCTGGGCTCATCATCGCTTCCTCATATGTCTCGGGGTCATCGGTGTTGTCCACCAACATGACACTCATAACGGGATCATACCAATCTGGAGTGGTACGAGTTCTCGTTGACCTCCGAGGCTCTGTAGCAACTTCAACCGAAGTTTCATGATCACCATCATTAGCTCCCTCTCTAATTGGTGCAGGCACCACAGGAACTTCTTCCGGTGCTGCGCTACTCGCAATTTCGAGAGAAGGTTCGACAACCTCGTCGAGTTCTACTTTCCTTCCAGTCACTTCTTTCGAGAGAAATTCCTTCTCTAGAAAGGATCCATTCTTGGCAACGAAGATTTTGCCTTCGGATCTATGATAGAAGGTATACCCAATAGTTTCCTTCGGGTATCCTATGAAGACGCATTTTTCCTCTTTGGGTTCAAGCTTGTCCGGCTGTAACTTCTTTACATAGGCTTCGCATCCCCAAACTTTAAGGAACGACAATTTAGGTTTCTTCCCAAACCATAATTCATACGGTGTCGTTTCAACGGATTTAGATGGTGCCCTATTTAAAGTGAATGCGGCTGTTTCTAATGCATAACCCCAAAATGATAGCGGTAAATCTGTAAGTGACATCATAGAACGAACCATATCTAAGAGAGTTCGATTACGACGTTCGGACACACCATTACGCTGTGGTGTTCCCGGCGGTGTCAATTGTGAAAGTATTCCGCATTTCTTCAAATGCTCGCCAAACTCGTAACTTAGATATTCACCTCCACGATCAGAACGTAGAAATTTAATCTTCTTGTTACGTTGATTCTCTACCTCACTTTGAAACTCCTTAAACTTCTCGAAAGTTTTGGACTTATGTTTCATGAAATAGATATACCCATATCTACTCAAGTCATCCGTGAAGGTAAGAACATAACGATAACCACCGCGCGATGCTACACTCATTGGACCACACACATCGGTATGTATGATTTCCAATAAGTCCGTAGCTCGCTCCATCATACCAGAAAATGGAGTCTTAGTCATTTTTCCCATCAGACATGCTTCGCATCTTTCAAGTGATTCAAAATCAAGTGATTCAAGAAGTCCATCGGAATGGAGTTTCTTCATACGCTTCACTCCAATGTGACCAAGACGACAGTGCCACATATAGGTCGAATTATCGCTTGATTTCAAACGTTTAACCTCAATGTTGTTGATATGTGTATTTCCACTATCGAGATTCAATAAGAATAGACCATCTATCAAAGGTGCATGTGCGTAAAACATATTACTCATATAAATCGAACAACCATTATTCTCGGACTTAAATAAGTAACCGTCTCGCAATAAACAAGATCCCGATATAATGTTCATGCTCAACGCAGGCACCAAATAACAATTATTTAAGTATAAAACTAATCCCGATGGTAGATGAAGGGGTAGCGTTCCGACCACGATCACATCAACCTTTGATCCGTTTCCCACGCGCATCATCACCTCGTTCTTCGCTAGCTTCCGTTTATTCTGCAGCACCTGTTTCGAGTTACAAATATGAGCAACCGAACCAGTATCAAATACCCAGGCACTACTACGAGTACTAGTGAGATACACATCAATAACATGTATATCAGATATACCTTTCTTCTTGATGTTGCCGTTCTTCAGATCCGCCAAGTACTTTGGGCAATTCCGCTTCCAGTGACCTTCTCCCTTGCAGTAAAAGCACTCAGTATCAGGCTTGGGTCCAGCCTTGGTCTTCTTCGCCGGCGCGGTAACTTTCTTACCACCCTTCTTGAAGTGTCCCT
Source organism: Avena sativa (assembly GCA_916181665.1). Classification (NCBI taxonomy): domain Eukaryota; kingdom Viridiplantae; phylum Streptophyta; class Magnoliopsida; order Poales; family Poaceae; genus Avena; species Avena sativa. The sequence goes on from OV702285.1 coordinate 21,999,895, forward strand.
TCTGCTTAGACTTGCCTTTCTTGAATTTGGTGGTCTTATTGACCAACAACACTTGGTGCTCTTTCTTGATCTCCACTTCTGCAGACTTTAACATAGCAAACAGTTCTGGCAACTGCTTGTTCATGTTCTGCATGTTGTAGTTCATCACAAAGTTCTTGTAACTTGGTGGTAGTGATTGGAGGACACGGTAAATCCCCAAAGCATTAGGAATCACTATACCCAAGCTTTGAAGTTTGTTTGCGTGCCCAGACATCTTAAGCACATGCTCACTGACTGAGCTGCCCTCTTCCATCTTGCAGTTAAAGAACTTTTCAGAAGCCTCATAGCTTTCAATTGCCGCATGAGTCTCAAAAATCAATTTGAGATCCTCGACAATATCATATGGGTCTGAATCCTCAAACCTTTTCTGAAGCTCCGATTCCAAACCATACAAGATAGCACACTGAACTATGGAGTACTGATTCTTCCGAGCGAGGTAAACATTCTTTACTTCATCGGGAGCATCATCTGCAGGTGGGTCACCCAGCGGTGCATCCAGCACATAGGTCAAATTACCAGCTGTGAGGACAATCCTCAAATTGCGGAACCAATCCGCGAAGTTGCTTCCATTGTTTTTCAACTTTTCTTTCTCTAGGAACGCATTAAAATTGATGGTAGGGGCTGCCATTGATCTACAACATATTTGCAATAGTTTAGACTAAGTTTATGACAAATTGAGTTCAAATTAATAATGAAATTAAACTAGGTGAACTCCCACTCAAAACAATATCCCTCACATTGTTTTAGTGATCACACGAACCAAATCCACCATATCAACACCGATCATCACGAGAGTTGACATAGTTTCAATGGCGAACAATCGACATGTTCATCATATCTACTATATGATTCATGCTTTACCTTTCGGTGATCCGTGTTCCGAGACCATGTCTGTACATGCTAGGCTCGTCAAGATCAAACCTTAGTTTCCGCATGAGCAAATCTGGCTTGCTCACGTTGTATACACTTGCAGAATCTAACACACCCGATCATCACGTGGTGCTTCGAAACAACAAGCTTTAGCAACGGTGCTAACTAAGGTTGAACACTTTATGACTTGAAATTGATGTGCATGAGGGATCATCTTATAATGCTACCGTCGTCTACTAAGCAATACAAGATGCATAAAGGATTAACATCACATGCAATTCAATATATATGTGATATGATATGGCCTTTCTTCTTTGTGCTTCCGATCTCCATCTTCAAGCACGAACATGATCTCCATCATCACCGGCATTGCATCAAGGTCAATGACGCTTCTCCATGGTTGTCGTCCACCGGCTTCAACTATTACAACTACTTTGAATAGACACGCGGGTCTTAACATAAATTAAAGACAACCATATGGCTCCTGTCGGTTGCCAACTTACAATAAGGAACATTGCATACATCAAATATAATCACAATCATGGCCATATCACATCACTGCACACCCCTGCAAAACAAAGTTAGACGCCTCTACTTTCTTTGCATATTTTACGTGGTTTGGGGCTTTCTATAAGTGTCGTTCTAACTTACGAACAAGAACCACAACATTGATACTAGCATTGTTGATCACCCGTTGTAAATTGGATCTTAACTATGCTAGGAGAAACAGGCACCCGCAAAGCCACTTATGCAATACAAGTTGCATGTCAAGCGTGGAGCAAGTCTCATGAACGATGTCATGTAAGGTTAGCCCGGGCCGCTTTATCCCAACATACCGCAAGATGCAAAGTACACAAGAAGCAATCGACAATAAAAGCATCAACGCCCACAATGACCATTGTGTTCTACTCGTGCAAACAGATCTACATATAGACACGGCTCTGATACCAATTGGAAAACAAAAAATTTCTATCGCATACAAACAAACAAGCCAAGATCTATCTACCAGATTATAGCAACGAGTTGATGGAATAACTTACCCTCGAAGATTCCAAAGTGTTTAACGAGAGCGGATTCTCGTGGGTGATGTAGTCGTACTCTTCCCGATCTCAAGATCGTGTAGACGATCCTTCCGGCGCTGCGTTCCGGCAGCGCTCCCGCAGTCGGTCACACGTTCGGTACTCGACGAAGACCTTCCTCTCCCTTGTTCCAGCAGGCAGCGGAGGTTGTTGCACTCTCCTCGCGATCCCGGCAGCACAACGGCGTGGTACCGGAAGTAGAGGGGAAATCCCGCAGGGCTTCTCCTTAAGCCGGAGCGAGTATGGTGGATTATGAGAGAGGGCTATTAGTGGTCTAGAGATTAGACACACCAATTAGAAGGCTCTAAACCGCAGGCTAAAGCAATTAGAAGCTCTAAACCAAAACGGCTCTAAACTGGAGATTAGAGGTAGAAACTTGTGTGTCTAGAGGAGGAGGCCCTGCCCCTCCTTTTATGGGTGGAGGGGCCGGCGCGCCAGGGGAGGGAGGGGAGTCCCTCCCCAACTCGGCCTAGGTGGGCCGCCGGCTTGGAGAGGAGGGACTCCTCCCCCAAGTCGGTTTTTGCCTCCTCTTGCTTGTTTCCCACAGTTTCTTGTTTTAGCCGTTTGACTTTCAAACTGGACATTTGACTTTTCTGTTTTAGGATTCAATTTAATCCTTTATTTGGAACAGCAAGAACACTTAGTACATGATGCAATCATTCCAATATGTAATGACACATTCATGTACCCCTCCCCCCTCCCGGAGTGCCGGACATTCCGGAACATTCTAGAACATTCACCGGAATCATTTCCGAACTCCGAAACGGGACTTTCCTTATATGAATCTTATTCTCCGGACCATTCCGGATCACCTCGTGATATCCCGGATCCCATCCGAGACTCCGAACAACATTCGGTATCTTTCTCATAATACCATAACTACTCAAAACAACGTCGAATCCTTAAGTGTGTCTCCCTACGGTTCGTGAATTATGCGGACATGATCGAGACACTTCTCCGAACAATAACCAATAGAGGAATCTGGAAATTCATATGGCTCCCACATATTTCTACGATTACTTTGCGATCGAATGAACCACTTACATACGATACCAATTTCCCTTTGTCTCACGATATGTTACTTATCCGAGGTTATGATTGTCGGTATCTCTGCATACCTAGTTCAACCTCGTTACTGATAAGTACTCTTTTCTCGTTCCCGTGATATGTGATCCCTTGTGAGCCAGTCACATGCTTGCAAGCTAATTGGATGACATTTCACCGAGAGGGCCCAGAGAATATCTATCCGTCATATGGATGGACAAATCCCACTCTTGATCCATGTGTCTCAACCAATACTTCCCGAACACTCAATGCCACCTTTATAGCCACCCAGTTACGGTGTGGTGTTTGATGTCATCAAAGCATCCATCCGGCAAAGGTGATATGCATGATCTCATGGTCGAAGGAATTAGGTTACTATGTATCAGAAAGCATATAGCAATTGAACTATTGAAATGACTTGATCTTTATGCTACGCTTATCTATAGGAGTATGTCCACCATATCATTCTCCTAATGATATGATCTTGTTGTTGATAACATCTCAATGTTCATGATAGGGAAACCACAATCATTTATCAACCAACAAGCTAGTGAAGTATAGAGGCTATACTAGGGACTTCAAATTAAGTTTACAAATCACACAAGTATTAATGTTTCCCTGTTAATACTATTATAGCATGAATGTAAACATTTATCATAAACACAAAGATATAATAATAACTACATTTATTATTGCCTCTAGGGCATATCTCCAACAGGAACTCCAGCCGGAGATGAAGATGGATGGGAAGGAAAGGAATTGGGAGGGGGAGAAGAGGTGGATACAGAGGAGGTCAGGAGGGCGGCAGTGCCGAGGAGGGCGGGCAACATGACCACGAGGTGTACGACAGCAACGGTCGGGCCGTCTCGATGGAGATTGTGTTTCTGGTTGTAGGGTAAGGACCGGATCTATGCCAGACCCATATCCCCGATTTTGATGCGCCTCTTTTGCAAATTTTATTTGTTTCTTCTCAAACTGTAGGGCAATAAGGCAGGGGAGGAAGAAACGGCTCCACGACCGCGTCGTCGCCTGACTGTGTTGTTACTGTTGTTCCGCCTGTTGGCAGCTGGCCTATTGGTCCTAAATTTATCTTCCTACGCGTGTAAGACAGGGTCTGGCTTCTAATCTTTTATCTCTGCCTGTTTTATCTTTTGTGATGCTTGATTCTTTGGATCGGCTTGGGGTTTCTGCTGTTGTATGTGCATCTGCTGTGGCTTCGTCGGACAATACTTTGGCCGATGCCTTGCCTTTCTCGGATGTTGTTTCATGTTGTTCTGCTCCCTAACAGGTGAGATACAGATGATTTTTTTTGTTTGGTGTTTGGTTAATTACTAGCCTGCTGCTGTATATGGATTCTTAACATGCTTGAATAGGCTATCATATTTGAACTCTGAATTAGCATCCAATTTCATAAACTGAAGTATTGTTTCATCTTTCTCCCGCTGCAGATTCCTACTCTCCTGAAGCTGGTTCGCTTCATGCTAGCGGCGGTAATATTGTGCTATCGTATTAATTCTATTGATCCATTTTTTTAAAATATTGCTCGCTTTCTTTGTTCTGCAGAGTAGAGTATCAACGTGATTATCCAAGTAGTATCATTTTAATATTTCTTGCATTTTCGTTCTGCATAGTATTCAACGTAATTAGCCAAGTAGTATCAAATAAACGACTTCTTTTGTTCTTGGACAGTCATGTATAAAATGTCTCGGTCAACTTTGTTTGTCGGAAAAATGTACAAGAGTACATAATTTGTTTATTATGGTTCAGTTCCTTATAGTAATTTTTATACGAGTATGTTGTAGATTTCTTAGGGCCGTATTCACCAAGAGTATTGTGACAGCTGTGCTTGGCATATCTGGAGTTGGTGGCACCATGGAAATTTATGGTGCATCTGATGTAGTTGTATAAAAGTGAGCTCTGCATTATTTTTTTCATCTCATACACTCATGCTATTGCTATTGCTTTAGGCTAGATTCTAAAGCAGCTGAAGTGTGTATCATTCTGATCTACTTGAAATACCACGCCATATGTACAGTTGAGTTTTGAATCTTTCTTGATGTTTTAGTGTTCATTGGTTGCTGAATGTTTTATCTCTGGTCTTTATTCAGCTATATTTATGGTCTCAGTTGGAGCTATTCTTCAGGTTGCGATCCTGTTCTGGTTACTTCTTCTATACAGGTTTGATTTCATGGTTTCTTATTTACAGTGCTATTCCACTACTGATTACCATTACTATATTGTCTGACTGCTTTCTTGCATGCTTGCTTCAGATTTATACACTGGGGAAAATGTTTATTTCTTTTGCCTATACATTTACTCTAGGAGACTATGTTTGATTCCGGGCATCCGCAGGCTATGGTTACATCTTGCTGTCTAAGATACAATATACTATTGGTGCCCAGCTGAGCTTAAATTTCATTTTATTTATAGTGCGTACATACTTAAATCAGCTTTTCTGTTCATTTTTGTGCAAAGATCTGCTACCGCTCCAAGTTAGGTTGGTGAATGAGATTAGAAATTTATCTAGCCTATCTAAGAATCCATAGACAAGGTTTCAGACACTGTAGTGTTAGGCGATTGCGTGTTTAGTTGGATGTCGGACTTCATGACACCGGCTTCATGATACAAAAGCACCACTACGAGCTCCACCCATTTATATGCTCTAAAGGAAATGCTAAACGTAAAATATGCTCGGTACAAATGGTTTTGGGGTACAGTAAGTAGATGATATGTAGTGTCCATTGTTCAGAATTGTACTCTCAGCTCACTGCGTTAGACTAATTCAATAAGCTGAATAATGTACTATTGTAACATGTTGAAAAATAAATTAGAAGGCTTTGTTTTAACCGTTATCCACTTTGGTGTATCTGCAAATTACAAGTTTTTTTCGAAGTGAGTTGACAACGAAAATGCTAAGTTTGCTTCCAAGCTGAGGAGCTTGCAGATTTGTCCTCGCAGGTTCAACGTATATCCTTTCCCTTCTTATCTCCCAGTTGTACTTTAACCGTCTATTGACAAATGAATTGAATTATTCACATCCAATCTGGTTATGGTAAATTTATCATGTAGATTCATACATAGTGTGCAGCTGATCACGCCACCCTGTGTTTTTTCTTCTGATGCATGATTGATACTTCTATTTTCCTATACACATATGGTAAGGACGGTACAGATTTGTATGACATCCATCCATGTGGAAAAGATTCACGTAAAGTCACTTCACTGCCTTAATTTCCAGATGACTTGATATTCTGTTTCCATCGTTATGTATTTATGGATTTGTCATCGTGGTACCATAGTAATCAGGATAGTTAAGTCCATCCATTTTTTGGAGGTGGGAGGTTCATTGTGAGTTCCAGAGTTATCAGTATGGCAACTCCCTGTCATACTTTGAGCCGTGGAAGCCTGCATATACCTTTGGAGAGTGGTTTTGCTGCTGAGTTAAAGAAAAGCGTGAAGAGGAACCGGTCAAACTTACTAAAAAATATACATGTGTTCTCAACCGCGAGTCAACATGGTGTTTGGAAAGTTCTACTTTAAAGCACCTACAACATCATGACCATTTTGTTATGGTTTCTTGCAATATTTATACTAAAGTCATTTTCTGCAGGTCAACATTAAGCAATTGTTGTGGCTTAGAAGATTGAACTAAGTATTGGGAATTCTATAAAATTGAAATGATTACAGATAGCGTGATGTTGGCTCCCCGCCTTCTAAGCATATGGGCACACATATAGGCCTCCTTTGATTCTCAGGATTTCTAGAGGATTGGGATCCTATGAGTATTGTTCCTTACGCAGCTGTTTGATTCAAGGGATTGTAACCTAAAGGAATAATTCCCATAGGAAACATGCAGTGTATTTTCACGGGACAATTTGCATGAGCTCTAACCTCATGGTTAGAATCCTTTACTGTAATCAAACATGTGTGAGATTTCCTGTGTTCATAAGAATCAGTTGGGTAGAACATTCAAATCATTTGCCATTCATATTCCTTAGGATTTCCTACCCTATGAATCAAACGAGGCCATATACTTCATTAGCTGCGCTGAGCCTTCATATTTTTCATTTTTCTAACATGGAGTTCCTCCAAGGGCTGCCACTTATTGTATCAAGTCATTCACATAATGATTTGTGAACGCTCATACCAACCTCTCACACTAAAAAGGACGGTCGTAATTAGCATTCGAGTACCACTCCTAAGTGTTGAAGTTATGACATTCCAGCGGGTGCAGTGACAGTCATCGCCTTTAGGCTCCTGCAAGTTTCCATTTTTCTACAGCCATTGCTATTGTACATAAACTTGACATTTTATCATAATATTTCTCCCAGTTCCAATAAAGTATACATTGAAGAAATTTGACTGCTTGCATAGATTGTTTTGGTATAAAGATGGATTATAACCAAACATCACGGGCGCGGCGTGTCGCCGCGCCACTTTCCCTAGTAATATTTGTATATTTTGTAAGTTACTACTTATGACGTTTGTATGTTGTTTCGGCTAAATTGTGTTTCAAATGTTTGCACTTACCGTTTTCTTGGTCTTTGTATCTATATCAGTTTGGTTCACGTAACATGAAAGTAAAAAATAGTTTGAGCCTATATTTATACTACATGAACATAAAGTTAACACATGAATTAAACTTGCAAATTGGTAGCCAAGAAAGTAGTTGATCTTTATTTTTTGATTGTTCCAAACTAATGCTAAAACCACTTACGTATTATTATCGGTTGTTCGTATCTACTTTGCCCATTGTAGGCAAGCACACGTTTCTACCTAGTATTATCAAGAGTCATCACGGCAGAGCAACACCAAGCTGTCCGGTTGGGTTATGTGTAAATTATATTTTTTATGCTTGCAACATGCTTCTGCCATGATTGCATTAATCCTTATGATCGCCATAATTTTTTTAAAAGTCTAACCTGGCAAAGGATGTCAAATGAATCTACACGTGCGTCCGATATAAGCTTGTCTTCTGGAGAATTTTGACATTGCTAGACATTGGAAAAGGGTGCCATGACATGATAAAAGTTAAGAAACATTGTTGTTTAGTGCAATGCAAGTGTTAAGTTTAGCGACGTCTATTATGAAGAATCATACTGGATTTTTAAATATTTAGATACACTTTTCATTGTTACCATAATATTTTGGAAGTATTAGGTCATGATAAATTGTTAACTGACCTGAAGCATAGCTTGCATGGCACTGGATGATGCATCAAACTCATCGTTTCTTTGACTCATTCTTAATGAGTCGAGTAATCATCTTTGAGCCAAATTCTAAATTGGTAAGGGCGATCAATACTTTAGTATTGTAAATTTGTCGACTCAAGTGGTAATCATGTTTGAACCTTCTCGTGACATGCACGTTTTGAGCCCACAGAATGGGACAACTTTTTTGTCAAGTTTCTTTATCCATTGTTCACTCCGACACTACTCTTTTTCTTGGGGATGTTACTGCATATATTGTCTTCAAGTACTTTGAAGGCGAGAAAAGCAAAGGCTGGTTGCTAAATTAGTAACTACAGACATATCCAGCTCGCCTTTCCTGCTATGTATACTATGCTCTAGACTGGTCACAGTGCTTACGGTTGTTATCTGTGTTGTCATCTAGCAAAATTAAGGTGTCTTTTTCATAGACCGCATTGACTATAACCCTGTTGTTCATTCTTCTTTCTCTCGACCATGTCCGTTCCATTTCATGCACCCTCTAGGAGCAGAATTTGAAACTTCGGCGAGATTTTATATGTTAGTGAACAGTAATGTTAAAAGGCACATAATTTTTTGAAATTAGCTTAAGGCATAAGATGATTGCTAGAGGGCTTGGCTGGTTCTCTAGATGACTAGATTGTTGATTACCCCCTTTGGAAAGGTTATAACCAATCAGCACTTCTATAAACCTGCATGTATCATTTATTCCTGGTATACATGGATTGTATGAGCATGAATTGTTGCAGTGAAGCTAATTGTGCTTTAATATGGTTATTAATTTCATAAACAGATAAATTATTTTGAAAAAGAAACATTAGTTTTGTATATTGTAGGATACAAACAAGCATCTTAAATTGATTTGTGGCCGACTTAGCAAAATTCAGGGTTGAGTGCATTTGTTACTTCCAAGGTTTTGGATTTTTCTTATGTCATATGTTGGACTTCTTTGTTGTTTATGTATCCAGCCTCATGAAAATTACACCTAACAAATTTTGTAGTATATGCAGGTGCATGTATGAACTTCTATAATGTCACTTTTCCCCGTGTAATTAGTTTTCTCGTGTGAAGGACTGAAGGTGCTTTCTCTTCAAAATTATGTTGTTACAGCTCGACTGGTTAGGCAAGAAGATCATACACACATGGGAACTATTATAACACGAGGTGCTAATGAGTGCCGAATTTGATGTTAATGGTAGATTGCTCCTATTTTTTTACAACAAGTTTTGCTGCAATTCCACATGATTAAATTATGTGCCTCTAACATCACCGTTCAATGGCCAGCATTTTGCATTTCTCTCCTAATACATAATTTCTCTCCAATGCAGAACACGTTTGTCATTTCTGCTGTTTTTATCTTCATGATTAGTTTTCATGCTCCAATAGATATTTGATCCAACGGAAAGATATAGTTTGTGTTCTCCCAAAAAATGCAATGTACTAATTTTTTTCATGCATTTTCTTGGTGTTGCTTCTACTAAATAATCAGTTGCATGGCAGGGTCTTCTCTATAAGATGATTAGTTGATGTCAGATAACGAATTCATATTGAGCAGAACAAAGACATCATAATTTTGGTTTCATTACTCTTAGGGTAAGAATATCTCCAGTAGTCATCTTTTGTAGTATAATTTTGAATTTCTTGGTGATGCAAAAATGATGCTCCAGTAATCAAATTTTGTAGTATAAGTCTAATTTTCTAAGGGACAAACATGCTTCTATCTCAAATCTAATATTTTGTCTTAGTGATGAATTAATAACAATTAGGAATATGAATACTCCAACATAAGGTTTAGTGGTTGTATTTATACATCACCATGCAGTTGTTGCTTCAGCTCTTTTTTAATGTTAGCTTGATATTTGACGAATTATCATGGCTCATTGGTTTGTTGTACTCCGCATATCAGTTGGTAGCAACGAGTGGCATTACGATGCCATTGTGAGGCTGCACAGATCGACCATGTTCGGCGGTGTAACATCCTAGCATTAGAGCTTAGAAATAAGCTGAAACCAGATATGTGCATTGCATTCATGCATAGAAAATCTGAATAATTTTCGCGCTTTTGAATAAAACTTGTTAAAGTGATTGAAGCTTCTCTAAACTTGATGGAATTGAAGTAGATCATCAAGTGGACTGCGATAAGTTTCAATATGACCTTTGCTAAAAACCTTATTTTGAGTAAACATAATTTGATCTAAGGATAGATCAAATATAATAACAATTAAATCAATGCATTGCTTAAACATTAATATCTGATCCTTAAGGGATCATATCATAATATTCATCACAATAACTCATGAATACCAAATAACAAGAATGTAATAACTAACTATTGACCTATTCAATCCCTATCCTATTTCTACCATAAGAAACATGGTAACACTTCACCCAAACTCTTTAGTTAGGAAGGAAACTAAGTCAAGATCATTCCCCGTATATCTTTCTTTCTATATCAATCTTTGTCATCTATATTGAACCTTATTCTAATATCTAATGTTCATCAATGTTGACTAATCAACTATTGATCAACCAATTCTTAAATTATCAATACTTGATCTATTACCTCTTGTTCTTATCATAGCATTCATTTAAATCCTTTAAAGAAGGAGGTAAGGAAAGGTATATGGTAATGCTAGATTCAAATATCATCTATAGGATGGGAGTGTTGGAAGTAAGTAAGATCAATAGGATTATTGGTGGAGTTAAATCACTCCTGAATGAATAGAAGAGTTATTTAGATTATATAACTATATGGTGATGAAGTAGATTATAGAGATAAGAAAAGATAATTTCAATACAATTGTAAAGTTGTATTGATGAAGCCTTGATTATCCAACTAGAAACCTAGGCTATAAATGATTAAAGGATTATAATGGTCATGCCTTATTCACCAAGATTGAATACTTATATCAAGTAAGTGACATTGGTGGGTAGAACATGATTGAAACCCTAGTATAAATAAGTTATCCTAGAGTAGTCATTACAAGTCACATTAATATAATGTGAGGTTGGAGTATGAGTTATTAGAGTAAAGTAAATGTAAGACAGTATGATTAAACTAAAGCTAGTGTAGAATGGAGTTGTGGAGATAGTGTTATTCCTCTTAAAGGATAATAAGCTTTAGAGAAAGGTAGTTTGATGTATACATCTACTAGAGAAATATTAGTGATGGAAAATAATGGAAGAATAGGAGTGGAGTTTGAAGGAACTACTTGTTATATTGGAGGTTATCAGCAGTAGAGTAGTTGATATAACCAAGTCTAGATAGGTAAAGATTATGAAAAGCTTTAGTGGCAAGATCATTGTATTTGTAAATGGGTTTAGAAGAATAAAAGGTGGATAAGAATATTCTTGTGAAGTAAAGCTCATCATGTTAACCATGATGATGGATAGGAAGAAGTAGTATATCTAGGAAAGGAATTCCTTAATCAGAAGTCCAGAATTATGAAGTATGGAAAATAGGAATTCTTGGTAAACACTAAACCCTAAATCTATGATCAAGCTTAACATCCATCTCATCTGATGGATAAATCATTTTATCTTCACAATGTTTTATAGGATTATTTCCCTATAGCAAATCAATTAACCACCTCTCTGTCATTTCCAATTCTCATAACCATATGTGCTTAGGAGTTATTTCTATTAATATTTTCCATCAGACACTCAAGTTAATAATTTCTATTTTTAAAGGTGGTATCATTAGTGATCATAAACATAAAGACAATGTGTTTCAGCGATTCAATCTTTACTCATTTCAACAAAAGAAAATAAGTATATTAAAAACCCTAAACCCTAGGGTCAGCGCTTACAATTCAAACCTTAACTTATATGTTAGTTATAATAGAAAATACACATTGCTATTTCTTAAATTTATGAAGAGCAATATTAACCATATTAATTCTTCTGTATATTATACAACAAATAATTATATAGGATCATAGTATAAGGATTTTCCTCCAAACTAATAGCTAACTAGAATTAAATTTTATAAACAAATAAGGAAATATCATGAAACCATGGTTTACTATTATAAAGATGATTAATAACAAAGTCTTCTACAAAATATTAAAAGGGGGATTTATATAAAGAAAATAAAGAAATATATAAAAAAGAAAATATTTACCATTAAGATTTACAAAATATATCTCAATCAATATTAATTGTTGCTACAAATGTTCAGCAAATAAACTTTGTTAAAAAAGTTCAAATTATAGATTAAATCCAAATCTGAAAAACAAAACAGAAAATAGAAAAGGAAAGCAAATAAAAAACATTTCCTGGTCGTGGCCCAACTTCCCTTCTTCTTATCTGTCGACCACGTGCAGCCCACAAAGGCCCAACAGCCAGCCCAGTTCGTTCTTTCATCTGGCTAACGGGTGGGACCGAAGAGGGACCGCAGGTTTGTTTCAAAGAATCGCCAGGGGTTTTATGCAAAATGAACATCATCGTCATCCTCACGCACACAGGCAGCTCGCTGGAGGAGTCCGCCATCGTCGTCATCATCAGCCTTGCGTCGAGATGCCCGCCGCCGTTCCAAAGGGGGATAAGAAGGCCACCGCGACACCCTGCCTCACCCCTATCCACATTCCCACCTTATCCTCTCTGTTTCGAATGGGGCCGAAACCCTAGCTCACTGGAGCCACGCCTCGCCATCGGTAGAGTTCTTCCTAGAGGCTGTGAAGTGGACGAGGAGAAGCGTCGTCGCTTGTAAACCATCTGAGAAGGACGCGGAGGTTGGGGGAGTACGAGTTGGGGCGAATTAAATCATCTCGTTCCGTTGGTGTTCGTCGGAAATCTTGTCGAAGCGCTCGTCTCCGACCACGCCTGCCCTCGCCGACACCGCTACTACAACCAGGGTGAGCATACGCATCTCCCCATGCCTTCCAATCTCGTTCTCACGTCGTGTATCGTCGTAGCGCCGTAGTTCACCATCGGCCGCCGCAGTAGGTGGTCGCCGGAGTAGCTCCGGTGACCAAAAGTGAGCGGTGCCACCGTCATTCGCCTTCCCAAAGAGCACTGATTCGAACCATAGTCTTCACATTCGCTAGGAGTTACTGGATCTTCGCCGTCGTTTGCCGTCTGTGCGTCACCGGCGAGGTGGCGTCACTATGACATCATGCTCACGACACCCTCTGCCTTGTCAGCCTGTTTGACTTGGTCCTTGTCTCGCGTGGCAAGTGACATGGCCTAGGGCCCATCTGTCATTGCCTCTGACTAGAAACTAGTTTAATAACAAAAACATTATTTGAGCTAGGTATATGATGTGGCCACTGGCCCACTTGTCAGTGACTAGGGCTAGGTGTGGGTGCGGTGTTAAAAGTTTAGTGTCTGTTTAGGAAATAAATAAAAGATATAAACCCAAATTTAAATATTCCAGAAATAAAATAAAATCATTAAATCTTATTAAATCAATAACTTTTGTTTTATAATTCAGAAAAATATGTATAATATATGAAAGTTTTAGAAAAATAAAATCTATAACATTAAACTATTATCAAACAATATTATGATAATTACTTAAATAATTATTATTTAATAAAGGTTTTATAAGTAATAAAACTTAAATAATTCCTATTTAATAATGGAGAATCTTAAAAATATAAATAAAATACCAAAAATCTTAAAAAAAATAAAAACTATAATTTAAAACAATAATCATGTATTATTATTTCACTTAACTAAATATTTATTATTTTTTAAGTAGTTATAAAGTAATAAATATTATAAAAATCATATCTTATTATTTATAAATCACAAAAATAAATGTAATATACCAAAATGATCACAAAAATAATAACCAAATGTTAAGTATATAATATTCCAATTTTGAGGTAAATAAATATTTAAATACTTTAATAACTTAAATTTAAACCTATTTCCTAAGTTGTTAATTCCTACAAGGGTAAATAAAATTTGTTAATATTTCTAAAATGGCCAATTTAGGTCTATTAAGTAATACTAGTCTTAAATATTTAGAATATAAAGTCAAATTGGTCCAACACATTTTAAATATAATATTATTACCTTGTTTATAAATTATAACCACTCATCTATAAAAAGGTAAAAGATTCTATTCCATTATAAAATCAAGAAACCACTACACTGAATAAAAGTGCAACCATTCTTTAGTAATTTTAAGGAAACATTATAAGGTACACAAGGTACAAATATCATAAGTATTACACTTTCAAACCATCCATGTTTGTAAAGTTAACTTTAGTCCACAAGACTTTCAATAGAAGACTAAAGACATTGTTATATGTTTTATAGTTAACTTTGGTCTATTATAGTTAAGTCATAAAGCATTTCAAGTCCAAACTATTCAAGCAAGAACAAACAACCTTGACCACATTTGATTAACCCCAAAGATTGTTTAGACCTTAGAAAAGGGATCTTTTCTTCAAATGTTATTCTTTTTGCCACTTCAAACAACAAATAGTAAGACAGTATCCCCAAATTTTAACAACTAAACTTAAGAACTTTCATCATAGTCAACAAATGACAATTAATCATAATCACATTGCTTTAAACCTTACTTGTATATCATGATTGTTAATACTTAAGGTTTCTTATAAATGCCTATACTTATAAAGCAAGATTTAAAGATAAGTCAATTCTTATATAAGTAATCTTTGAATAGCATTCCACAATTTTGTATCTTACTGTTGTATGATAGTATACTTACATATTGTTTCACACACACTCACAAGCCCTAATAAGAAGCACAAGTGTAACACTTATCTAAAAGTACAACACATTTCAAAGACATCATTTATAGTATCCAAACCCTAGAACAACATTATCCCAGAGATCTGCGTTTATAAAATGCATCACATTACTTATGCATAAAAGCATTTTGCTTATTTAAACATTAGTACTTACCGGACCAATGATGCTGATTTCAGATATTGGATCTTATATTGACTTGAAGACCGTGAGTGCATAATCTTGCAATCAAAAAGGCAAGTTCACACTTGCTCATGTCCTTTGGTTATTTTATATAAAGTATTTTGCAAATCCAATGTTGACATCACCTGCATTTGAAAAAGATCTGAAAACACAATTTTCATAATAATGTGATTATAGGTTATTACCATGAGGTAATAACCTACTATGAAAGTTCCAGTGGTAAAGGAACATATTACCTAGGACTTAACAACCAATATCGCCAGTGATTCTTGCGCCGTATATAACGCGTTAACCATGGGATTTGGAATGGTACGGAGAAGTCAACTGTATCCTTTTCCAGTTGTATGGAGGCAAGACGACCTTAACGTGACGTTGTGATTCCTTGTGCGGATCCAACATATGGGTGGGCACCCTTACGCCCCACACTTTTTGAAGGGAATATGCCCGAGAGGCAATTATAAAGTGGTTATTATCATATTCCTTGTTTATGATAAATGTTTATTTTGCATGCTATAATTGTATTAATACGGAAACGTTAATACATGTGTGTTTAATAAACAAACAGAAAGTTCCTAGTTATGCCTCTCTCATAAACTAGCTCGTTGATTAACAAGATGATCAAGGTTTCCTGATCATGGACATTGGATGTTGTTAATAACGGGATCACAACATTAGTGTAATGGTGTGATGAACATTCATCCGAAGTATAGCATTACGATCAAAGTCATTGAGTTTATATTGCTATAACAACTTACGAAGTGATCCTAATCCTTAGACCATGAGATCATGTCAATCACTAACACCAGAAGAGTTTCTTGATAACATCAAACGTCACACCGTAACAGGGTGATTATAAAGATGGGTTCAGAACTACTAAAGTGTTATGTTGAGGCCCATGGATCGAGAGTGGAATTTGTTCATCCCGATGACGGATAGATATTCTCTGGGCCCTCTCGGTGATATCACATTGATTAGCTTGCAAGCAAGTGATTTGATCACTAGAATGTTATATCACGGGAACGAGAAAAGAGTGCATGTCAGTAACGAGATCAAACTAGGTATGGATATACCGATGATCGAATCTCGAACATGTAATATATCATGAAACAAAGGGATTAAGATACTAGCGTAAAAGGTTTCGATGATCACAAGAAAGTCATCGTTCAATGTGTGGGAGTCAGTATATGGGTCTCCGGATCCCGCTTCTGATTATTGATCCGAGAGGGGTCTCGATCATGTCCGCATTATTCGCGAACCGTAGGGTGACACACTTAAGAGACACCGACATCCATTTGGAGCAAAAGTTTAATGCCGAAAAGAATAACAAGCACAGGAATTTATTTCACTAGATACCGAAACGGGTTTTCGGGTGAAATTGCATAAAGTGGTTATGCATGTGAAATATAATTCTAGCAAGGGGTTATTTGTGATGTTTTGTAGGGTTCGCAGCATAGAAAACAAAAAAATTCCTACGATGGGAACATCTAAGTACCAAGATCTATCTACTAGATACAAGCAACGGGTGGATATACATCCATAGAATACATACCCTCGAAGATCGAATAGTGTTAACGAGGTTGTACTCGTGGATGATGTAGACGAACGCTTGACGATCTCAAGATCGTGATGAAGTCCATCTGGTCCAGCCGGTCCAGTACGATCAAGTCCAGCACCTCAAAGCAGTGGTGCATCCATGATCGCACACACGTACGGGTACCTCAACAACCTCCACGCCCTCGCTCCAGTGAAGCAGCGGAAGCAACAAATCCTTCCAGAAAAAGCCACCGGGAACATGTATCTCGCTGATCCGATACCATGGGGAAATTCTAAAGGGGGGAGAGAGATCCTTCACGAGGAGGTGTGAGTGACAAGTGAGAGGAGGGGGTCCTTTTATAGGGGAGGGGGCAGCCCAAGGGGGCATGGACGCCAGCCAAGGAGGGTGCCCCCACCTCTCCCTCATTCATGTGGTGGAAGCTCCACTCACATAAAAACATCTCCACTCACAATTCCACTCACATGCATTAATTTTCCACCAAAATTAATGCAAGCTCTCATTTAAATAAAACTCTTTTATTTATTTATTCAGAATTTTGTTAATTACTTTAATTAACAAACATTCACACCCCTTGATAGTATTCCATTTCACATGCAGAACCAGTTTCAGCAATTTCAACTGAAACAATTCTGGTGTCTAGTGAAATAAATTCCTACGCTTTCCTTCTCTTTTCTGACATATCATTTGCTACGAATGGTGTCGTTATCCCTTAAGTGTGTCACCCTACGGTTCACGAATAACGCAGACATGATCGAGACCCCTCTCCGATCAATAATCAGCAGCGGGACCTGGAGATCCGTACTGACTCCCACACATTCAACGATGACTTCTATGATCGTGTGAACCTTTTACGCTAGTATCTTAATCCCTTTGTTTCACGATATATTACATGTCCGAGATTCGATCATCGATATCTCCATACCTTGTTTGATCTTGTTACCGACATGCACTCTTTTCTCGTTCTCGTGATATAACATTCTAGTGAACAAATCACTTGCTTGCAAGCTAATCAATGTGATATCACCGAGAGGGCCCAGAGAATATCTATCCGTCATCGGGATGAACAAATTCCACTCTCGATCCATGAGTCTCAACATAACACTTTAGTAGTTTTGAAGCCATCATTATAATCACCCAGTTACGGTGTGACGTTTAATGTCAACAAGAAACTCTTCCGGTGTTAGTGATTGACATGATCTCATGGTCTAAGGATTAGGATCACTTCGTAAGTTGTTATAGCAATATAAACTCAATGACTTTGATCGTAACGCTATACTTCAGATGAATGTTCATCACATCATTACACTAATGTTGTGACCTCGTTATTAACAACATCCAATGTCCATGATCAGGAAACTTTGATCATCTTTTTAATCAACGAGCTAGTTTATAAGAGCGGCATAACTAGGAACTTCCTTTTTGTTTATTAAACACACATGTATTAACGTTTTCGTATTAATAAAATTATAGCATGTAAAATAAACATTTATCATCAATAAGGAATACGATAATAACCACTTTATTATTGCCTCTCGGGCATACTCCCTTCAGTCTCCCACTTGCACTTGAGAAAATAATCTAGTTTGAAAACTTTGCGTATTGAACACATATGGCTTTCCGGTGTTCTATATACGCAACTGCAAGTGGTTAACACAATCTACGGATCTGACACTTTTAGGTCCGTGTGTATTTACATGTCTTTGTGTCTCCACACATCACTCATTCTCCAATGAGATGGCATTATATAAATTTGGTCTTTTGGTGAGACCTTTAGTTCGTGGGGATTAAAACATGTCGATACTACTGCCATACAATATATCTTTAGTGTTAGCCCGTTGCGAACCACACCTTAGTTTGATAACAAACTACTTGACACAAATTCCCTCCTTTGCTGCTACTATAGCAGTCATATACTTAGCCTTTTTGTTGTAGTATTCGTCACAATGTCTTAACTATGGAATACATCCGAATCCATCATGAAAACTCCTTTCCATTTCATTGTGCCACTCATAGTTTAAATTGAGATAAACTTAATTTGTATCTTGTGACAAAACTAGTATCAATGTAACGCTTTACAATGAACTATTTGTAATTGTTTGTCACCTCTACACAAATATATTCTTAGTTCTTCCAAAAGATCATAAGAATATCCTTACTATCATCCAATGATCATTTTATGATTCATTCTGGTATATGCTCATAACACTTAGAGCATAGGACATATCTAGATGTGTACATATCATGGTATTATTGATCAAAACATTCTCGTGATTTCACTCATCAAGTGTCAAAGCACTTGAATCTTGTTTCACTTATCAAGTGTCGATACACTTGAATCTTGATTCAATTCCTTTTCCATGCGACAAGAACCTTTTCTTGTCGTTTCTATATTGAACTCCTTTAATATCTCATACATGTACGTTTGGCACAACCATATTAGCGTCACAGTCTATCCACTATAGACATTCATGCTAAATATTCGGGTTTTGCCTAAGTCTTTCATCGAAATGAAATTCTTAACCATTGTCAATAAAATATACATCATTTCTAATCAACAAGATGTCCTCCACATAATGTATTAGAAATATGTCTCAGCGCTCCACTTAATTTCTTGCAAATACAAGCATCTTCATCGTCTCCTGATGAAAACTCCTTTTCATCACGGTGAAGATTTCAACTCCGCGATGCTTACTTCAACCATTGAAGTTTGCATGCCCTTTTTAGCATCCTTTGAATTAACAAAACCCTTTGGATCGTGTCATGTACACGTCCTAGGTAACCATTCTATTAGAAGAACTTTGTTTTGTTTATTCATCTATCATATACCAAATTATATGTAGTGGTTGCTACTTTAATCCGTCCAGACTAAATATCGCTATGAAAGATCAAATCTTGTCATAGTCAACTCCTTGAACATTGTTGTAAAATACTTTACGACATGTCGACTATTTCATAGATGTGAAACATCCATGTCTGTTTATTTATAGATCCAAATACGACTGATAGGTTTTTACACCTTTCCGGAGGGTCTTCCAAGTTCAAAACTTGATTTCTCATGTATGGAACTATCACGGATTTTATGGCTTCAAGCCATTTGACGGAGTCAGGGCCCATCATCGCTTCTTTGCATATAGTCGGTTCATCATTGTCAAACAATAATGATTTACTCTCAAATCTTAGTATTTGATTGTTTATCCGACCTACTTGGTTCAATAGGAACTTAGATCTCCGTGACCACAACCTTTGAGGCACATAAACCATGAGCATTATGGCTGCCTCCGAAACGATTTCCGGCTCTGCGCAACTCAGCACATATAGCTAAGGTTCGTTAACCTTATCAAAGTTCTATTGTCCTCCCACCTAACTTTTACGAAAAATTCCTTCTCCAAGAAACTTCACGTTTCCAAGCGACAAACCCTTTTGTCCTTGGTGTTATGAAGGAATAACCAATTGTTATTTGAAATAACCTACAAAGACATGCTCATCCGACTTCGGTTGTAAACATATTACTTATGTTTAGCATACCAAAATTTAAGAAATGACAACTTGGGTTTTACCCCAAACCATAACTTCCATGGTGTCATTTCAACGGATCAAGATGGAGCTCTTTTCAGTGTAAAAGCGGTAGTATTTTAAAACATAATGGCAGTTTTATAAATAACACCTTTGATCCAACCATGTCAAACAAGGTTTCATTACAAATCTCAAACACTCCATACTCCTTTGGTGTTTCGGGAGATGTAAATCTAGGTGTTTTGCTAAACTTGCAACTCAAATAAATCCCTTTTATGATAAAATCATAAATCATTTGTTTTCTTGTTACACTTGCAACTCAAATAAATCACTTATGATAAAATCATAAACCATTTATTTTCTTGTTACAATGATTTTCACTTCATCTTGAAAGTCTTTGAACGTTTTCAAATATTTCATACTTCTTTCTCATTAAGTGAACATTCACTCAAATTTCCGGAGAAAGCATATGAAGTTGAAATCCATCGCTTACGACTATACTTAATGGACTACATACATCGATATGTATTAATTCCAACAATTTAGTCGATCGTTCTTCTTTGGCCTTTGAACGAAGTTTTAATTATCCCGAGGAAAGTTTCACAAGCGTCACTTGATCAAATCAAACACTCCAAAATTCCATAAAAATGGAGTTTCTTCATGTTTTCTTTCCAATATAATTTAAACGAGGATGTCACTTCGTAAGTGATCTTTCAATCATTTGTCTTGCGACATTTTAGCATTAGGTTTTATGGATGTGATTTCTCCAACTAGATTTGTAAATCATCCATCTTATATGGAATACGGTAATTATTTGAACAACCTTTGTTCTCATAATACCTGTTTCAAATAACAATTATTAAAACAAATCTTGAAGTCAAGCTTTGATGTCAACGAGAAATACAAACAACGGTTTGTTTGTTTTCGATGAACATCATCACATATTCTCTTGCTAGTTACTTAGGCCATTATGGTTCATGAATTGTGTCGTTTCGTATGAAATTTCATACCAACCAATTCGGTATCCAATACCCAAGAACCACATTGTTTAACAAGCAAAGAATTCAACCGTAACATATATATCATCCATATACCTAAATTGGATAGTTCCAATCTTTTCTTTTCTGCCAAGTATATTTTATAGATTCTCTTTCAGCATCTCCTTTTCCTTTTTAAAAGAATCTATCAACATAAAAAGTGGCGCCATATACATGACACATAGTCCAAAGCGTGTATATTCAAATAATAATACCTTTGGACTTGCACTTTGAAGTAGATCACCATCATCAAAATGATCGGTATTCTTTCAAAATCCATTCTTTAGTAATCTTTTAGTGTAGTAAACACTTGACATACATCTTCTATTCATCCTTATCATGACGACTTTCATGATCAAGCTACTGTAGCTTATAAGGAGAATCGTGAGTATAACATTACTTTCCAAAACCCTTTTGGATGATTAGGATGTCTAGCATCTCCAACCTTCCAAATTCTCATCCAATATGAGAACATATATTATACTCTATCATATTGCAACCAAAACATTGTTTCAGATATCGTTATATCTGCCACACATGATGTTTTCTGAAATAATTCTTTTAGCTCCTAGATAAACTTGATATTAAAACAATCAAGAATCATGGAGGCAAACATGATACTTAAGATACTAACACTGGAATTGTTACTCTCGATTTAATACTAATTATCAAATTTCACGGAGTAAACAGAGTTTGCTGAAAGTTTGCAATAGGACTTTAAACTTTAGATTGACACTGAACACAATACGATTCAGTTCGTAAAGTATATATCCAGAATTCTATAGTTCAATTATCTCAATTATAACTAAGCATAAGGTGGTGAACGAATGCCAATGACTACAATAAATTATGCAAATTCACTTTGATTTAATTTATGATAAATTGAGTTCTACTAATCCAAATTAGAAATAAACTCCCACTAAAAAACGATATCCCTCGTGTCTTTTTGGTGATTACATGAACCAAATCCACTACACCAAGTCCGATCATCACGTGAGTCGGTATAGCTTCAAAGGCGAGCATCCATATGGTCATCATATCAAAACATATGACTCATGCTTAACCTTTCGGTCCGTGTTCCGAGGCCATGTCTGTACATGCTAGGCTCGCCAAGTAAGAACCTTAGTATTCGCGTGTGTAACTGTCTTACACCCGAGATATGCTCATGGATTCAAGTACACCCGATCATCACATGATGCCTTGAAGCGACGAAACATTGTCGATGCATACTTAAGGAAGAACACATTTTTATCTTGATATCTAAATGAGGGATCATCTTATTATGCTAATAAAATGCCAAACTAGCAATATAAGATGCACCAAACATCACATGTTTGTAAGTAAAAAGATATAGTTCCCGCATATGATCTCCATCATGTGCACCGTGGTATGATCACTATCATACCTTTATGTGTAAGGCCAAGGTCTATGGAACTTACACGCTATGTGTGTTGTAAGAGTATCATCTCATACTTCTACTTACAACATCACCATATCATAACACTAGCCCAGCAATAATCTAAACTAGACGCCTCTAATTATCCATTACAAGTTTTACGTGGTTTAGGGCTTTCGAAGATAGAACCGTTCTTACCTACGAACATGAACCACAACGAGGATAACCAAATTGTTGACAACTCGTTGCAAATTAGATATTGACTATAGTAGGAGAGACAGACACCTGCTAGCCACTTATGCAAACTAGTTGCATGTCAAGCGTGGAACAGGTCTCATGTGCGAGAACATGTAAAGTTTGTCCGGGCCGCTTCATCCCACTATGCCACCAATATCCAAAGTACAACTAAGAAGCAATAAAATGATCATCATCGCCCACATACTCATATGTGTACTACCCGTGCAAAGCATCTACGCATAGATCCGACTCTGATACCACTGTAGGGTTCGCAGCATAGAAAACAAAAAAATTCCTACGATGGGAACATCTAAGTACCAAGATCTATCTACTAGATACAAGCAACGGGTGGATATACATCCATAGAATACATACCCTCGAAGATCGAATAGCGTTAACGAACGCTTGCCGATCTCAAGATCGTGATGAAGTCCATCTGGTCTAGCCGGTCCAGCACGATCAAGTCCAGCACCTCAAAGCAGTGGTGCATCCGTGATCGCACACACGTACGGGTACCCCGACAACCTCCGCGCCCTCACTCCAGTGAAGCAGCGGAAGCAACAAATCCTTCCAGAAAAAGGCACCGGGAACATGTATCTCGCTGATCCGAGACCATGGGGAAATTCTAAAGGGGGAAGAGAGATCCTTCGCGAGGAGGTGTGAGTGACAAGTGAGAGGAGGGGGTCCTTTTATAGGGGAGGGGGCAGCCCAAGGGGGCATGGCCGCCGGCCAAGGAGGGTGCCCCCACCTATCCCTCATTCATGTGGTGGAAGCTCCACTCACATAAAAACATCTCCACTCACAATTCCACTCACATGCATTAATTTTCCACCAAAATTAATGCAAGCTCTCATTTAAATAAAACTATTTTATTTATTTATTCAGAATTTTGTTAATTACTTTAATTAACAAACATTCACACCCCTTGCTAGTATTCCATTTCACATGCAGAACCAGTTTCAGCAATTTCAACTGAAACAGTTCCGGTGTCTAGTGAAATAAATTCCTGCGCTTTCCTTTTCTTTTTCTGACATATCATTTGCTACGAATGGTGTCGGTATCCCTTAAGTGTGTCACCCTACGGTTCGCGAATAATGCAGACATGATCGAGACCCCTCTCAGATCAATAATCAGCAGCGGGACCTGGAGATCCGTACTGACTCCCACACATTCAACGATGACTTCTGTGATCTTGTGAACCTTTTACGCTAGTATCTTAATCCCTTTGTTTCACGGTATATTACATGTCCGAGATTCGATCATCGATATCTACATACCTAGTTTGATCTCGTTACCGACATGCACTCTTTTCTTATTCCCGTGATATAACATTCTAGTGATCAAATCACTTGCTTGCAAGCTAATCAATGTGATATCATCGAGAGGGCCCAGAGCATATCTATATGTCATCGGGATGAACAAATTCCACTGTCGATCCATGAGTCTCAACATCACACTTTAGTAGTTTTGAAGCCATCTTTATAATCACTCAGTTACGGTGTGACGTTTGATGTCAACAAGAAACTCTTCCGGTGTTAGTGATTGACATGATCTCATGGTCTAAGGATTAGGATCACTTCGTAAGTTGTTATAGCAATATAAACTCAATGAATTTGATCGTAATGCTATACTTCGGATGAATGTTCATCACATCATTACACTAATGTTGTGACCTCGTTATTAACAACATCCAATGTCCATGCTCAGGAAACTTTGATCATTTTGTTAATCAACGAGCTAGTTTATAAGAGAGGCATAACTAGGAACTTCCTTTTTGTTTATTAAACACACATGTATTAACGTTTCCGTATTAATACAATTATAGCATGTAAAATAAACATTTATCATAAATAAGGAATACGATAATAACCACTTTATTATTGCCTCTCGGGCATATTCCCTTCATGTTTGTCATTAAAGTAATTGACAAAATTCTGAATAAAATAAAAGAGTTTTATTTAATGAGAGTTTGCATTAAATTTGGTGGAAATTTAATGGGAATTTGAGTGGGTTTTTGAGTGGGGAAAATTGAAGGGCCATTTTGTGAGTGGAGTGTCCACCCACATGAATGAGGGAGAGGTGGGGGCACTGTAGGGGTTCGTAGCATGGAAAACAAAAATTTTCTATCGCATACAAACAAACAAGCCAAGATCTATCTACTAGATTGCAGCAACGAGTCGATGGAATAACTCACCCTCGAAGATTCCAAAGTGGTTAACGAGAGCAGATTCTCGTGGGTGATGTAGTCGTACTCTTTCCGATCTCAAGATCGTGTAGACGATCCTTCCGGCGCCACGTTCCCGCAGCGCTCCCGCAGTCGGTCACACGTTCGGTACTCGACGAAGACCTTCCTCTCCCTTGTTCCAGCAGGCAGCGGAGGTTGTAGCACTCTCCTCGCGATTCTGGCAGCACAACGGCGTGGTACCGGAAGTAGAGGGGAAATCCCGCAGGGCTTCGCCTTAAGCCGGTGCGAGTATGGTGGAGCTTATGAGAGAGGCTATTAGTGGTCTAGTAATTAGACACACCAATTAGAGGGCTCTAAACCAATTAGAAGGCTCTAAACCGAATAGCTCTAAACCGGGGTCTAGATCTAGGGTTTAGTTTAGAGGATAGGAAACTTGTGTGTCTAGGAGGAGCCCTGCCCCTCCTTTTATGGGAGGGGGGTCTTGGCGCGCCAGGGGAGGGAGGGAGTCCCTCCCCAACTCGGCCTTGGGCTGGGCGCCGGCCTGGAGGAGTCCAACTCCTCCTCTAAGTTGATTCCAACTCCTCTTGCTTGTTTCCCACAGTTTCTTGTTTTAGCCGTTTGACTTTCAAACTGGACATTTGACTTTTCTGTTTTAGGATTCAATTTAATCCTTTATTTGGGACAGCAAGAACACTTAGTACATGATGCAATCATTCCAATATGTAATGACACATTCATGTACCCCTTCCCCCCCGGAGTGCCGGACAATCCGGAACCTTCTAGAACATTCCCGATGAAAACACCGGAATCATTCCCGAACTCCGAAACGGGACTTTCCTTATATGAATCTTATTCTCCGGACCATTCCGGATCACCTCGTGATATCCCGGATCCCATCCGAGACTCCGAACAACATTCGGTCTCTTTCTCATAATACCATAACTACTCAAACAACGTCGAATCCTTAAGTGTGTCTCCCTACGGTTCGTGAATTATGCGGACATGATCGAGACACTTCTCCGAACAATAACCAATAGAGGAATCTGGAAATTCATATGGCTCCCACATATTTCTACGATTACTTTGCGATCGAATGAACCACTTACATACGATACCAATTTCCCTTTGTCTCACGATATGTTACTTATCCGAGGTTATGATCGTCGGTATCTCTGCATACCTAGTTCAACCTCGTTACTGATAAGTACTCTTTTCTCGTTCCCGTGATATGTGATCCCTTGTGACCCAGTCACATGCTTGCAAGCTAATTGGATGACATTTCACCGAGAGGGCCCAGAGTATATCTATCCGTCATATGGATGGACAAATCCCACTCTTGATCCATGTGTTTCAACCAATACTTTCCGAACACTCAATGCCACTTTTATAGCCACCCTGTTACGGTGTGGTGTTTGATGTCATCAAAGCATCCATCCGGTAAAGGTGATATGCATGATCTCATGGTCGAAGGAATTAGGTTACTATGTATCAGAAAGCATATAGCAATTTGAACTATTGAAATGACTTGATCTTTATGCTACGCTTATCTATAGGAGTATGTCCACCATATCATTCTCCTAATGATATGATCCTGTTGTTAATAACATCTCTATGTTCATGATCAGGAAACCATGATCATATATTAACCAACAAGCTAGTTTAACAAGAGGTTTTACTAGGGACTCTTATTTTAGTTTACAAATCACACAAGTATTAATGTTTCCGGTTAATACAATTATAGCATGATATGTAAACATTTATCATAAGTATGAAGATATGATAATAACCATTTTATTATTGCCTCTTGGGCATATCTCCAACAGTCTCCCACTTGCACTAGAGTCAATAATCTAGTTTCAAACCTTTGTGTATTCAACACCTATGGCTTTCCGGTGTTGTATGTACACGATTGCTAGTGGTCAACTGATCTCCGGATCTGACACTTCCAGGTCCGTGTGTAATTTGCATGTCTTTGCGTCTCTACGCATCACTCATTCTCTAATGAGATGGCTTTGTATAAATTTGGTCTTTCGGTGTGACCTTTAGTTCTTTGGGGTTAAAACATGTTGACAATATTGTCGTACAATATATCTTCATAGTATTATCCCGCTGTGAACTACACCTAGTTTGATAACAAACTACTTGACACAAATGCCATTTTTTGCTGCTATAATAGCAGTCATATACTTAACCTTTTGTTGTAGTATCTGTCACAATGTCTTAACTTTGGAACTTATCCAAAACCATTATGGAACTCACTTTCCATTATATTGTGCCACCCTTAATTTAGATTGAGATAAACTTAATTTGTACTTTGTGACAAAGCTAGTATCAATGTAGTACTTTTACAATGAACTAACCATCTATTTGTCACTTCTACAAATATTATACTCTTAGTTCTTTCAGAAGATCATAAGAATATCCTTACTATTGTCCAATGATCATCTTACAAATCATTCTGGTATATGCTCACAACATTTAGAGCATAGGACATATCTGGATTTGTACATATCACAGTATGATTGATATAAATACTCTTTGTGATTTCATACATCAAGTATCAATCTATACTTGATTATTTGTTTCACTTTACCAAATGTCAATACACTTGAATATATCATCAACATTGAACTCTTTCAATCCTTTCTGTGCAACAAGAACCTTTCTTGTAGTTTCTATATTGAACTCATTCAATATCTTGTCTATGTACTTCTGGCACAACCATATTAGCGTCTATTGATGCCAAATATTTGGGTTTTGCCTAAGTCTTTCATCGGGATGAAATTCTTAATATGTGTTAATAAAAGATATATTATTTCCAATCAACAATATGTCTTCCACATAATGTATTAGAAACATGTCTTAGTGCTCCCACTTAATTTCTTGCAAATGCAAGCATCTCCATCGTCTCTGATGAACTTTTAAACTCCTTTAACAGTTTCATCATAGTGAAGATTCCAACTCCGCTATGCTCACTCTAACCATTGAAGTTTGCATATGCTTTTAGCATCCATTGAATTAACAAAACCCTATGGACCGTGTTATGCACATGTCCTAGGTAACGATTCTATTAGAAGAACTTGTTTTGTTTATTCTACTACCACATAACAAATTATATGTAGTGGTTGCTGCATTAATCCGTCTAGACTAAAAATTGCTATGAAAGATCAAATCTTGTCATATACAACCTTTGAACATTGTTGTGAACTCTTTCCCAACATGTCGACTATTTTATAGATGTGAAACATCCATGTCTATTTCTTTATAGATCCAGACACAACTATAAGGTCTTACACCTTTCTCGAGGGTCCTTCAAGTTCAAAACTTGATTTCTCGTGTATGGAACTATGACGGATTTTATGGCTTCAACCCATTTTACGGAGTCAGGGCCCATCATTGCTTCTCTGCATGTAGTCGGTTCATTATTCTCAAATAATGATTCAACCCTCAAATCTTGGTATTTGATTGTTCATCCGACCTACTTGTTTCAATAGGAACTTGGATCTCCGTGACCACAACCTTTGAGGTACGTGAACCATGAGCATTGTTGCTGCCTCCGAAACACTTTTCGGCGCTGCGCAACTCTGCACATATAGCTAAGGTTCTTTTAACCTTATCAAAGTTTCTATTGTCCTCCCACTTAACTTTTCACGAAAATTTCCTTCTTAAAGAAACTTGACGTTTTAAGTGACAAAACACTTTTGTCTCTGATGTTATGGAGGAGTACTTAACAGTTATTCGAAATAACATACAAAGACAGGTTCATCCGACTTTGGTTGCAAACATCTTTCTTATGCATAGCATACCAATGTTTAAGAAAGGACAACTTGGGTTTTATCCCAAACCATAACCTTATATGGTGTCATTTCAGCGGATTATGATGGAGCTCTTTTCAGTGGAAAAACGGTAATCTCTAAAGCTTTTAATCTTTAAAATACAATGGCAGTTTTATGAATTACACCTTTCGATCTTACCATGTCAAACAAGGTTTAATTACATATCTCGAACGCTCCATACTCTTATGGTGTTTCGGGAAATGCAAATCCACGGAACGATTCCTTAAATCTTAGGTATTATGCTAAACTTGTAACTCAAATATCTTCCTTTATGATCTTATCATAAACTATTTATATTCTTGTTACAATGATCTTGCACTTCATCTTGAAAGTCTTTGAACTTTTCAAGTGTTTCATACTTTATCCTTATTAAGTAAATATTCATATATTCACTCAAATTTTCGGAGAAAGCATATGAAGTTGAAATCCATCGCTCTTGACTACACATAATGGATTTCATACAACAATATGTACAAGTTCCAATAAGCTAGTCATTCATTCCCTTTTGGCCTATGAACGAAGTTTTAATTATCTCTAGGAAAGTTTCACAAGCGTCATTTGATCAAAAATCAGAAGACTCCAAAATTCCATCAACATGGAGTTTCTTCATGTTTTCTTTCAAATATAATTTAAACGGCGATGTCACTTCCTAAGTGATCTTTCAATCAATTTGTCTTTCGACATTTTAGCACTAGTTTTATGGATGTGATTTCTCCAACGAGATTTGTGAATCATCCATCTTTTATGGATTACGGCAATTATTTGAACAACCCTTTTGTTCTCATAATACCTGATAAAACAAATCTTTGAAGGCAAGCTTTGATGTTTAACAAGCAACACAATAACCCTTTATTTTGTTCTCGATGAACATCATTACATATTCTTTTGCTAGTTACTTAGGCCATTGTAGTTCATGAATTGTGTTGTTTCGTATGACGATTCACACCAACAAATTCAGTATCAAATACTTAAGAACCACATTGTTTAACAAGCAAAGAATATAGCCATAACATGTATATCATCTATATACTTAAACTGAACGATTCTAGTCTTTTCTTTTCTGCCATATATTTATGAGATTCTCTTTCAGTATTTCCTTTTCAGTTCGGAAGAATCTATCAACATCAATAGTGGAGTCATACATATGACATATAGTCCAAAGCGTGTATAATTAAATACCAATGTCTTTGGACTTGCACTTTGAAGTAGATCACCATCATCAAATATTTGGTGTTCTTTCAAATTCCTTTCTTTAGTAATCTCTTGGTGTAGTAAACATTTTACCTACATCAAATATTCACCCTTATCATGGAATCGTCCATGATCAAGCTAATTTTAGCTTATAACGATGAATTATGAGTATAATGTTGCTATCCAAATCTTTTGGACGATTAGGACAACTAGTGTCTCCAACCTTTTGCAAATTCTCATCAAATATGAGAACATGACTTTTGCCATATTATACTCTATCATGTTGCAACCAAAACTTCGTTTCAGATATCACAATATCTTCCACACATCATGGTTTCTGAAACAACTCTTTCAGATCCTAGATAACCTTGATATTAAGGGAATCCTTTGAATATCAAGAATCATGGATACAAACATGATACTTATATACTAACACTTGGAATTGTTACTCTTGATTTAATACTAATTATTAAACTTCATGGAGTAACCGGAACTTACTGAAAGTTTGCAATAGGACTTTTAAACTTTAGATTAACACTTAAAACAATACGATACCAGTTCGTAAAGTATCTAACCAGAATTCTATAGTTCTATCATCTCAATTATAACTAAGCGCAAGGTGGTAAACGGATGCCAATGACTACAACAACTATGCAAATTCACTTTGATTTAGTTTATGATAAATTGAGTTCTAATTAATAATTAAATTAATCTAGGTGAACTCCCACTCAAAACAATATCCCTCACATTGTTTTAGTGATCACATGAACCAAATTCACCACATCAAAACCGATCATCACGAGAGTTGATATAGCTTCAATGGCGAACAATCAACATGTTCATCATATCTACTTATATGACTCATGCTCTACCTTTCGGTAATCCGTGTTCCTGAGGCCATGTCTGTACATGCTAGGCTCGTCAAGATCAAACCTTAGCTACCGCATAAGCAAATCTGGCTTGCTTACGTTGTATTCACCCGCGGAATCAAAGACACCCGATCATCACGTGGTGCTTTGAAGCAGCAAGCTTTGGCAACGGTGCATACTAAGGGTGAACACTTAAGAACTTGAAATTGTGTGCTTGAGGGATCATCTTATAATGCTACCGTCGTCTACTAAGCAATACAAGATGTATAAAGGATAAACATCACATGCAATTCATAATATGTGATATGATATGGCCTTTCTTCTTTGTGCATCCGATCTCCATCTTCTAGCACGAACATGATCTCCATCATCACCGACATTGCATCAAGGTCAATGACGCTTCTCCATGGTTGTCGTCCACCGGCTTCAACTATTACAACTACTTTGAATAGACACGCGGGTCTTGACATAAATTAAAGACAACCATATGGCTCCTGCCGGTTGCCAACTTACAATAAGGAACATTGCATACATCAAATATAATCACAATCATGGCCATATCACATCACTGCACACCCCTGCAAAACAAAGTTAGACGCCTCTACTTTCTTTGCATATTTTACGTGGTTTGGGGCTTTCAATAAGTGTCGTTCTAACTTACGAACAAGAACCACAACATTGATACTAATATTGTTAATCACCCGTTGTAAATTGTATCTTAACTATGCTAGGAGAAACAGGCACCCGCAAAGCCACTTATGCAATACTAGTTGCATGTCAAGCGTGGAGCAAGTCTCATGAACGATGTCATGTAAGGTTAGCCCGGGCCGCTTCATCCCAACATACCGCAAGATGCAAAGTACACAAGAAGCAATCGACAATAAAAGCATCAACGCCCACAATGACCATTGTGTTCTACTCGTGCAACAGATCTACATATAGACACGGCTCTGATACCACTGTAGGGGTTCGTAGCATGGAAAACAAAAATTTTCTATCGCATACAAACAAACAAGCCAAGATCTATCTACTAGATTGCAGCAACGAGTCGATGGAATAACTCACCCTCGAAGATTCCAAAGTGGTTAACGAGAGCAGATTCTCGTGGGTGATGTAGTCGTACTCTTTCCGATCTCAAGATCGTGTAGACGATCCTTCCGGCGCCACGTTCCCGCAGCGCTCCCGCAGTCGGTCACACGTTCGGTACTCGACGAAGACCTTCCTCTCCCTTGTTCCAGCAGGCAGCGGAGGTTGTAGCACTCTCCTCGCGATTCTGGCAGCACAACGGCGTGGTACCGGAAGTAGAGGGGAAATCCCGCAGGGCTTCGCCTTAAGCCGGTGCGAGTATGGTGGAGCTTATGAGAGAGGCTATTAGTGGTCTAGTAATTAGACACACCAATTAGAGGGCTCTAAACCAATTAGAAGGCTCTAAACCGAATAGCTCTAAACCGGGGTCTAGATCTAGGGTTTAGTTTAGAGGATAGGAAACTTGTGTGTCTAGGAGGAGCCCTGCCCCTCCTTTTATGGGAGGGGGGTCTTGGCGCGCCAGGGGAGGGAGGGAGTCCCTCCCCAACTCGGCCTTGGGCTGGGCGCCGGCCTGGAGGAGTCCAACTCCTCCTCTAAGTTGATTCCAACTCCTCTTGCTTGTTTCCCACAGTTTCTTGTTTTAGCCGTTTGACTTTCAAACTGGACATTTGACTTTTCTGTTTTAGGATTCAATTTAATCCTTTATTTGGGACAGCAAGAACACTTAGTACATGATGCAATCATTCCAATATGTAATGACACATTCATGTACCCCTTCCCCCCCGGAGTGCCGGACAATCCGGAACCTTCTAGAACATTCCCGATGAAAACACCGGAATCATTCCCGAACTCCGAAACGGGACTTTCCTTATATGAATCTTATTCTCCGGACCATTCCGGATCACCTCGTGATATCCCGGATCCCATCCGAGACTCCGAACAACATTCGGTCTCTTTCTCATAATACCATAACTACTCAAACAACGTCGAATCCTTAAGTGTGTCTCCCTACGGTTCGTGAATTATGCGGACATGATCGAGACACTTCTCCGAACAATAACCAATAGAGGAATCTGGAAATTCATATGGCTCCCACATATTTCTACGATTACTTTGCGATCGAATGAACCACTTACATACGATACCAATTTCCCTTTGTCTCACGATATGTTACTTATCCGAGGTTATGATCGTCGGTATCTCTGCATACCTAGTTCAACCTCGTTACTGATAAGTACTCTTTTCTCGTTCCCGTGATATGTGATCCCTTGTGACCCAGTCACATGCTTGCAAGCTAATTGGATGACATTTCACCGAGAGGGCCCAGAGTATATCTATCCGTCATATGGATGGACAAATCCCACTCTTGATCCATGTGTTTCAACCAATACTTTCCGAACACTCAATGCCACTTTTATAGCCACCCTGTTACGGTGTGGTGTTTGATGTCATCAAAGCATCCATCCGGTAAAGGTGATATGCATGATCTCATGGTCGAAGGAATTAGGTTACTATGTATCAGAAAGCATATAGCAATTTGAACTATTGAAATGACTTGATCTTTATGCTACGCTTATCTATAGGAGTATGTCCACCATATCATTCTCCTAATGATATGATCCTGTTGTTAATAACATCTCTATGTTCATGATCAGGAAACCATGATCATATATTAACCAACAAGCTAGTTTAACAAGAGGTTTTACTAGGGACTCTTATTTTAGTTTACAAATCACACAAGTATTAATGTTTCCGGTTAATACAATTATAGCATGATATGTAAACATTTATCATAAGTATGAAGATATGATAATAACCATTTTATTATTGCCTCTTGGGCATATCTCCAACAGGCACCCTCCATGGCCGGCGGCCATGCCCCCTTGGGCTGCCCCCCTCCCCTATATAAGGAGCCCCTCCTCTCACTTCTCACTCACACCTCCTCGTGAAGGATCTCTCTCCCCCTCTAGAATTTATTCCCCAAGGTCTGGGACTAGCGAGATACATGTTCCCGGTGGCTATTCGGCAAGAAAGAGTTGTGCTTCCGCTGCATCGCTAGAGCGAGGAGGCGGAGGTTTCTCGATGCCTCGAACGTGTGTGCGAGCACGGATGCGTTGTTGTTTTGCGGCGCTAGGACTTCCTCTTGATCTTGAGATCGGCAAGAGATCCTCTATATCAACCACGAGTTTGGACTCGTTAAGCTTTTTCGGTCTTCAAGGGTATGTTCTCTACGGATGTACATCCGCCCGTTGTTTGTATCTAGTAGATAGATCTTGGTACATAGTTGTTCCCATTGTAGGAAAAAAATTGTTTTCTATGATGCGAACCCTACAGTGGTATCGGAGCCGGATCTATGCGTAGATACTTTGCACGGGTAGTACACCTATGAGTATGTGGGCGATGATGATCATTTTATTGCTTCTTAGTTGTACTTTGGATATTGGTGGCATAGTGGGATGAAGCGGCCCGGACAAACTTTACATGTCCTCGCACATGAGACCTGTTCCACGCTTGACATGCAACTAGTTTTGCATAAGTGGCTAGCGGGTGTCTGTCTCTCCTACTATAGTCAATATCTAATTTGCAACGAGTTGTCAACAATTTGGTTATCCTCGTTGTGGTTCATGTTCGTAGGTAAGAACGGTTCTATCTTCGAAAGCCCTAAGCCACGTAAAACTTGCAATGAATAAATTAGAGGCGTCTAGTTTAGATTGTTGTTGGGCTAGTGTTATGATATGGTGATGTTGTAAGTAGAAGTATGAGATGATACTCTTACAACACACATAGCGTGTAAGTTCCATAGACCTTGGCCTTACACATAAAGGTATGATAGAGATCATACCACGGTGCACATGATGGAGATCATATGCGGGAACCATATCATTTCACTTATAAACATGTGATGTTTTGATTGCATCTTATATTGCTTGTTTGGCGTTTTATTAGCATAATAAGATGATCCCTCATTTAGATATCAAGATAAGAATGTGTTCTTCCTTAAGTATGCACCGATAATGTTTCGTCGCTTCAAGACATCACGTGATGATCGGGTGTACTTGAATCCATGAGCATATCTCGGGTGTAAGACAGTTACACACGCGAATACTAAGGTTCTTACTTGGCGAGCCTAGCATGTACAGACATGGCCTCGGAACACGGAACGAAAGGTTAAGCATGAGTCATATGTTTTGATATGATGACCATATGGATGCTCGCCTTTGAAGCTATACCGACTCACGTGATGATCGGACTTGGTGTAGTGGATTTGGTTCATGTAATCACCAAAAAGACACGAGGGATATCGTTTTTTAGTGGGAGTTTATTTCTAATTTGGATTAGTAGAACTCAATTTATCATAAATTAAATCAAAGTGAATTTGCATAATTTATTGTAGTCATTGGCATTCGTTCACCACCTTATGCTTAGTTATAATTGAGATAATTGAACTATAGAATTCTGGATATATACTTTACGAACTGGTATCGTATTGTGTTGAGTGTCAATCTAAAGTTTAAAGTCCTATTGCAAACTTTCAGCAAACTCTGTTTACTCCGTGAAATTTAATAATTGGTATTAAATCGAGAGTAACAATTCCAGTGTTAGTATCTTAAGTATCATGTTTGCCTCCATGATTCTTGATTGTTTTAATATCAAGTTTATCGAGGAGCTGAAATAATTATTTCAGAAATCATCATGTGTGGCAGATATAACGATATCTGAAACAATGTTTTCGTTGCAATATGATAGAGTATAATATATGTTCTCATATTGGATGAGAATTTACGAAGGTTGGAGATGCTAGACATCCAAATCATCCAAAAGGGTTTTGGAAAGTATGTTATACTCATGATTCGCCTTTATAAGCTACAGTAGCTTGATCATGAATGTCGTCATGATAAGGGTGAATAGAATATGTATGTAAAATGTTTACTACACTAAAAGATTACTAAAGAATGGATTTTGAAAGAACACCGATCATTTTGATGATGGCGATCTACTTCAAAGTGCAAGTCCAAAGGTATTATTATTTGAATATACACGCTTTGGACTATGTGTCATGTATATGGCGCCACTTTTGATGTTGATAGATTCTTTTAAAAAGGAAAAAGAAATGCTGAAAAAGAATCTAATAAAATATATTTGGCAGAAAAGAAAAGATTGGAAATATCCAATTTAAGTATATGGATGATATACATGTTATGGTTGTATTCTTTGCTTGTTAAACAATGTGGTTCTTGGGTATTGGATACCGAATTGGTTGGTATGAAATGTCATACAAAACGATGCAATTCATGAACTACAATGGCCTAAGTAACTAGCAAGATAATATGTGATGATGTTCATCGAAAACAAACAAACCGTTGTTTGTATTTCTCGTTGACATCAAAGCTTGACTTCAAGATTTCTTTTAATAATTGTTATTTAAATCAGGTATTATAAGAACAAAGGTTGTTCAAATAATTACTATATTCCATATAAGATGGATGATTTACAAATCTAGTTGGATAAATCACATCCATAAATCCTAATGCTAAAATATCGCAAGACAAATGATTGAAAGATCACCTACGATGTGACATCGCTGTTTAAATTATATTGGAAAGAAAACATGAAGAATCTCCATATTCATGGATTTTTGGAGTCTTTGATTTGATCAAGTGACGCTTGTGAGACTTTCCACGTGATAATTAAAACTTCGTTCAAAGGCCAAAGAAGAACGAACGACTAAATTATTGGAATTTATACATATCGATGTATGTAGTCCATTATGTATAGTCGTAAGCGATGGATTTCAACTTCATATGCTTTCTTCGGAAATTTGAGTGAATGTTCACTTAATGAGAAAGAAGTATGAAATATTTGAAAACGTTTCAAAGACTTTCAAGATGAAGTGCAAAATCATTGTAACAAGAAAATAAATGGTTTATGATTTTATCATAAGGGATTTGTTTGAGTTACAAGTGTAACAAGAAAATAAATGAATTATGATTTTATCATAAAGGTATTTATTTGAGTTACAAGTTTTGCAAAACACCTAGATTTACATCTCCCGAAACACCATAGGAATATGGAATGTTTGAGATTTGTAATGAAACCTTGTTTGGCATGATTGGATCAAAGGTGTTATTTATAAAACTGCCATTATGTTTTAAAAGATTAAAGCTTTAGAGATTTCCGCTTTTACACTGAAAAGAGCTCCATCTTAATCCGTTGAAATGACACCATGGAAGTTATGGTTTGGGGTAAAACCCAAGTTGTCATTTCTTAAATTTTGGTATGCTAAACATAAGTAAGATGTTTACAACCGAAGTCGGATGAGCATGTCTTTGTAGGTTATTTCGAATAACAATTGGTTATTCCTCCATAACACCAAGGACAAACGGGTTTGTCGCTTGAAATGTGAAGTTTCTTGAAAAAGGAATTTTTCGCAAAAGTTAGTTGGGAGGGCAATAGAACTTTGATAAGGTTAACGAACCCTAATTGTGCTGAGTTGCGCAGCGCCAGAAATCGTTCCGGAGGCTGCCATAATTCTCATAGCTTATGTGCCTCAAAGTTTGTGGTCACGGAGATCTAAGTTCTTATTGAACCAAGTCGGTCGAATAAACAATCAAATACTAAGATTTGAGAGTAAATCATTATTGTTTGACAATGATGAACCGACTATATGCAAAGAAGCAATGATGGGCCCTGACTCCGTCAAATGGCTTGAAGCCATAAAATCCGTGATAGTTCCATACACGAGAAATCAAGTTTTGAACTTGGAAGACCCTCCGGAAAGGTGTAAAAACCTATCGGTCGTATTTGGATCTATAAAGAAACAGACATGGATGTTTCACATCTATGAAATAGTCGACATGTCATAAAGTATTTTACGATAATGTTCAAGGAGTTGACTATGACAAGATTTGATCTTTCATAGCGATATTTAGTCTGGACGGATTAAAGTAGCAACCACTACATATAATTTGGTATATGGTAGATGAATAAACAAAACAAAATTCTTCTAATAGAATGGTTACCTAGGACGTGTACATGACACGATCCAAAGGGTTTTGTTAAATTCAAAGGATGTAAAAGGGCATGCAAACTTCAATGGTTGAAGTAAGCATCGCGGAGTTGGAATCTTCACCGTGATGAAAAAGGAGTTTTCATCTGGAGACGATGAAGATGCTTGCATTTGCAAGAAATTAAGTGGGAGCGCTGAGACATATTTCTAATACATTATGTGGAGGACATCTTGTTGATTAGAAATGATGTATCTTTTATTGACAAAGGTCAAGAATTTCATTTCGATGAAAAACTTAGGCAAAACCCGAATATTTAGCATCAATGTCTATAGGGGATAGACTGTGACGCTAATATGGTTGTGTCAAACGTACATATATGAGATATTGAAGGAGTTCAATATAGAAACAACAAGAAACGATTCTTGTCGCATGGAAAGGAATTGAATCAAGATTCAAGTGTATCGACACTTGATAAGTGAAACAAGATTCAAGTTCTTTGCCACTTGATGAGTTAAATCACGAGAATGTTTTGATCCATCATACCATGATATGTACACATTCAGATATGTCCTATGCTCTAAGTGTTATGAGCATATACCAGAATGAATCATAAAATGATCATTGGACGATAGTAAGGATATTCTTATGATCTTTTGGAAGAACTAAGAATATATTTGTGTAGAGGTGACAAACAATTACAAATAGTTCATTGTAAAGCGTTACATTGATACTAGTTTTGTCACAAGATACAAATTAAGTTTATCTCAATTTAAACTATGAGTGCCACAATGAAATGGAAAGAAAGTTTCCATGATGGATTTGTAGGGTTTCGTAGCATGGAAAACAAAAAATTTCTATCGCATACAAACAAACAAGCCAAGATCTATCTACTAGATTGTAGCAACGAGTCGATGGAATAACTTACCCTCGAAGATTCCAAAGTGTTTAACGAGAGCGGATTCTCGTGGGTGATGTAGTCATACTCTTCCCGATCTCAAGATCGCGTAGACGATCCTTCCGGCGCTGCGTTCCGGCAGCGCTCCCGCAGTCGGTCACACGTTCGGTACTCGACGAAGACCTTCCTCTCCCTTGTTCCAGCAGGCAGTGGAGGTTGTAGCACTCTCCTCGTGATTCCGGCAGCACAACGGCGTGGTACCGAAAGTAGAGGGGAGATCTCGCAGGGCTTCGCCTTAAGCCGGAGCGAGTATGGTGGAGTATGAAAGATCTCCTCGGTGTTCTAGGGTTTAGACACACCAAGGAGGAAGTCCTAGAGCCGGCGGCTAGGGTTCCGGGGACCCCCAAGTCGGCGGCTAGGGCAAAACCCTAGGGGGCGGCGGCGGCTATGGTGGTAGGCGCCAAGCTAGGGTTTGAGGAGAGGTACTTGTGTGTCTAGAGGAGGGAGCCCTGCCCCTCCTTATATAGGTGGAGGGGCCGGCGGCCAAGGGGAGGGAGGGGAGTCCCTCCCCAACTCGGCTTGGAGGGGGCGCCGCCGGTTGGAGGAGGGATTCCCTCCCCAACTCGGTTTCCCACTTCCTCCTCTTTTCCTCTTTCCAATTTTAGCCGTTTGACTTTTCAAACTAGCTATTTGACTTTTCAAACTAGGATTTGAATTAATCCTTTATTTGGAACAGCGATGACACTTAGTACATGATGCAATCATTCCAATATGCAATGACACATTCATGTAACCCTTCCCCTCCAGAGTGCCGGACATTCCGGAATCTTCTAGAACATTCCCGATGAAAACACCGGAATCATTCCCGAACTCCGAAACGGGACTTTCCTTATATGAATCTTATTATCCGGACCATTCCGGATCTCCTCGTGATATCCCGGATCCCATCCGAGACTCCGAACAACATTAGGTCTCTTTCTCATCATACCATAACTACTCAAACAACGTCGAATCCTTAAGTGTGTCTCCCTACGGTTCGTGAATTATGCGGACATGATCGAGACACTTCTCCGAACAATAACCAATAGAGGAATCTGGAAATTCATATGGCTCCCACATATTTCTACGATTACTTTGCGATCGAATGAACCACTTACATACGATACCAATTTCCCTTTGTCTCACGATAGTTTACTTATACGAAGTTATGATCGTCGGTATCTCTGCATACCTAGTTCAACCTCGTTACCGATAAGTACTCTTTTCTCGTTCCCGTGATATGTGATCCCTTGTGAGCCAGTCACATGCTTGCAAGATAATTGGATGACATTCCACCGAGAGGGCCCAGAGTATATCTATCCGTCATATGGATGGACAAATCCCACTCTTGATCCATGTGTTTCAACCAATACTTTCTGAACACTTAATGCCACCTTTATAGCCACCCAGTTACGGTGTGGTGTTTGATGTAATCAAAGCATCCATCCGGTAAAGGTGATATGCATGATCTCATGGTCGAAGGAATTAGATTACTATTTATCAGAAAGCATATAGCAATTGAACTATTAAAATGACTTGATCTTTATGCTACGCTTATCTATAGGAGTATGTCCACCATATCATTCTCCTAACGATATGATCTTGTTGTTTAATAACATCTCAATGTTTCATGATAGGGAAACCACAATCATCTATTAACCAACAAGCTAGTATTATATAGAGGCTTTACTAGGGACTTCAAATTAAGTTTACAAATCACACAAGTATCAATGTTTCCTTGTTAATACTATTATAGCATGAATGTAAACATTTATCATAAACACAAAGATATAATAATAACTACATTTATTATTGCCTCTAGGGCATATCTCCAACAGTCTCCCACTTGCACTAGAGTCATCTAATCTGGATTACATGGTAATATACCGAACACCCATGGCAGTTTGGTGCTAGTCATGTTTTGCCCTCGGGAGAGGTTTAGTCAACGGATCCGCCACATTCATATCTGTGTGTACTTTGCAAATCTTTATATCCCCATCCTGGATATGTTCTCGAATAGCGTGAAAACGTAGCTTGATGTGCTTCAGCTTCTTGTGTTACCTTGGTTCTTGCGCATTGGCTATGGCGCCCATGTTATCACAGTAGATAGACATTGGGTCCAGCGCACTAGGAACCACACCCAGCTCTGTAATGAACTCTTTCATCCATATCTCTTCTTGTGAAGCTTCCGAAGCAGCCATGTATTCCGATTCAGTTGAAGATCTCGCCACAACGCTTTGCTTTGCACTCCTCCAGCTAACTGCTGCACCATTCAAAATAAATACTTATCCAGATTGTGATTTAGAATCATCCGGATCGGTG
This sequence comes from Avena sativa, assembly GCA_916181665.1. Taxonomy (NCBI): domain Eukaryota; kingdom Viridiplantae; phylum Streptophyta; class Magnoliopsida; order Poales; family Poaceae; genus Avena; species Avena sativa. The sequence continues at coordinate 22,041,152 of OV702285.1, forward strand.
TTCCAACTAGCATCGGTGTAACCATTAACAACGAGCTGTTCATCACCTCCATAAGAAAGAACCATATCCTTAGTTCTTCTCAAGTACTTAAGGATGTTTTTGACCGCTGTCCAATGATCCACTCCTGGATCACTTTGATATCTGCTAGTTAAACTAACAGCATATGCAATGTCGGGTCTAGTAAATAGCATGGCATACATTAGAGATCCTATGGCTGAGGCATAGGGAGTCTTACTCATCCTTTCTCTATCTTCTGCCGATGTTGGACTTTGAGTTTTACTCAAGGTCGTATTGGGCAACATGGGCAAGAACCCTTTCTTGCTATCTTCCATTCCAAATCTCTTTAGAACTTTGTCCAAATATGTACTCTGTGACAATGATATTTGGCGTTTCGATCTATCTCTGTAAATCTTTATGCCTAATATGTAAGCTGCTTCGCCAAGATCCTTCATTGAAAAACTTTTATTCAAATATTCCTTGACACTATTAAGAAGGTTTACATCATTCCCAATCAACAATATGTCATCCACATATAGTATTAAGAATGCTACAGAGCTCCCACTCACTTTCTTGTAAATACAAGCTTCTCCATAAGTTTGTATAAAACCAAAACTTTTGATCACCTTATCAAAACGTTGATTCCAACTTCGGGATGCTTGCTTCAATCCATATATGGACCGTTGAAGTTTGCATACCTTGTTAGCATCTTTAGGATCGACAAAACCTTTGGGTTGCATCATATACAACTCTTCATCAATGTCTCCATTGAGGAATGCTGTTTTGACATCCATCTGCGATATCTCATAATCGTAATATGCAGCGATTGCTAACATAATCCTGACAGACTTTAGCTTCGCTACCGGTGAGAAAGTCTCATTGTAGTCAACTCCTTGAATTTGTCGAAACCCTTTTGCGACAAGTCGAGCTTTATAGACAGTAACATTACCATCAGCATCTGTTTTCTTCTTGAAGATCCATTTGTTCTCGACAGCCTTCCGGCCATCTTGTAAGTCCACCAAAGTCCATACTTGGTTTTCGTACATGGATCCAATCTCGGATTTCATGGATTCTTGCCATTTATTGGAATCTGGGCTCATCATCGCTTCCTCATATGTCTTAGGGTCATCGGTGTTGTCCACTAACATGACACTCATAACGGGATCATACCAATCTAGAGTGGTACGAGTTCTCGTTGACCTCCGAGGCTCTGTAGCAACTTCAACCGAAGTTTCATGATCAGCATCATTAGCTTCCTCTCTAATTGGTGCAGGCACCACAGGAACTTCTTCCAGTGCTGCGCTACTCGCAATTTCGAGAGAAGGTTCGACAACCTCGTCGAGTTCTACTTTCCTTCCAGTCACTTCTTTCGAGAGAAATTCCTTCTCTAGAAAGGTTCCATTCTTAGCAACGAAGATTTTGCCTTCGGATCTATGATAGAAGGTATACCCAATAGTTTCCTTCGGGTATCCTATGAAGACGCATTTTTCCGCTTTGGGTTCAAGCTTGTCCGGCTGTAACTTCTTTACATAGGCTTCGCATCCCCAAACTTTAAGGAACGACAATCTAGGTTTCTTCCCAAACCATAATTCATACGGTGTCGTTTCAACGGATTTAGACGGTGCCCTATTTAAAGTGAATGCGGTTGTTTCTAATGCATAACCCCAAAATGATAGCGGTAAATCTGTAAGTGACATCATAGAACGAACCATATCTAAGAGAGTTCGATTACGACGTTCGGACACACCATTATGCTGTGGTGTTCCCGGCGGTGTCAATTGTGAAAGTATTCCGCATTTCTTCAAATGCTCGCCAAACTCGTAACTTAGATATTCACCTCCACGATCAGAACGTAGAAATTTAATCTTCTTGTTACGTTGATTCTCTACCTCACTTTGAAACTCCTTAAACTTCTCGAAAGTCTCGGACTTATGTTTCATGAAATAGATATACCCATATCTACTCAAGTCATCCGTGAAGGTAAGAACATAACGATAACCACCGCGCGATGCTACACTCATTGGACCACACACATCGGTATGTATGATTTCCAATAAGTCCGTAGCTCGCTCCATCATACCAGAAAATGGAGTCTTAGTCATTTTACCCATTAGACATGCTTCGCATCTATCAAGTGATTCGAAATCAAGTGATTCAAGAAGTCCATCGGAATGGAGTTTCTTCATACGCTTCACTCCAATGTGACCAAGACGACAGTGCCACATATAGGTCGAGTTATCGCTCGATTTCAAACGTTTAGCCTCAATGTTATTAATATGTGTATTTCCACTATCGAGATTCAACAAGAATAGACCATCTATCAAAGGTGCATGTGCATAAAACATATTACTCATATAAATCGAACAACCATTATTCTCGGACTTAAACAAGTAACCGTCTCGCAATAAACAAGATCCCGATATAATGTTCATGCTCAACGCAGGCACCAAATAACAATTATTTAAGTATAAAACTAATCCCGATGGTAGATGAAGGGGTAGAGTGCCGACCGCGATCACATCAACCTTTGATCCGCTTCCCACGCGCATCGTCACCTCGTTCTTCGCTAGCTTCCGTTTATTCTGCAGCACCTGTTTCGAGTTACAAATATGAGCAACCGAACCAGTATCAAATACCCAGGCACTACTACGAGTACTAGTGAGATACACATAAATAACATGTATATCAGATATACCTTTCTTCTTGATGTTGCCGTTCTTCAAATCCGCCAAGTACTTTGGGAAATTACGCTTCCAGTGACCTTCTCCCTTGCAGTAAAAGCACTCAGTATCAGGCTTAGGTCCAGCCTTGGTCTTCTTCGTCGGCGTGGTAACTTTCTTACCACCCTTCTTGAAGTGTCCCTTCTGCTTAGACTTGCCTTTCTTGAATTTGGTGGTCTTATTGACCAACAACACTTGGTGCTCTTTCTTGATCTCCACTTCTGCAGACTTCAACATGGCAAACAGTTCTGGCAACTGCTTGTTCATGTTCTGCATGTTTTAGTTCATCACAAAGTTCTTGTAACTTGGTGGTAGTGATTGGAGGACACTGTAAATCCCCAAAGCATTAGGAATCACTATACCCAAGCTTTGAAGTTTGTTTGTGTGCCCAGACATCTTAAGCACATGCTCACTGGCGGAGCTGCCCTCTTCCATCTTGTAGTTAAAGAACTTTTCAGAAGCCTCATAGCTTTCAATTGCCGCATGAGTCTCAAAAATCAATTTGAGATCCTCGACAATATCATATGGGTCTGAATTCTCAAACCTTTTCTGAAGCTCCGATTCTAAACCATACAAGATAGCACACTGAACTATGAAGTACTGATTCTTCCGAGCGAGGTAAACATTCTTTACTTCATCGGTAGCATCAGCTGCAGGTGGGTCACCCAGCGGTGCATCCAGCACATAGGTCAAATTACCAGCTGTGAGGACAATCCTCAAATTGCGGAACCAATCCGCGAAGTTGCTTCCATTGTTTTTCAACTTTTCTTTCTCTAGGAACGCATTAAAATTGATGGTAGGGGCTGCCATTGATCTACAACATATTTGCAATAGTTTAGACTAAGTTTATGACAAATTGAGTTCAAATTAATAATAAAATTAATCAAGGTGAACTCCCACTCAAAACAATATCCCTCACATTGTTTTAGTGATCACACAAACCAAATCCACCACATCAACACCGATCATCACGAGAGTTGATATAGTTTCAATGGCGAACAATCGACATGTTCATCATATCTACTATATGATTCATGCTTTACCTTTCGGTGATCCGTGTTCCGAGACCATGTCTGTACATGCTAGGCTCGTCAAGATCAAACCTTAGTTTCCGCATGAGCAAATCTGGCTTGCTCACGTTGTATACACTTGCGGAATCTAAACCACCCGATCATCACGTGGTGCTTCGAAACAACAAGCTTTAGCAACGGTGCTAACTAAGGGTGAACACTTTATGACTTGAAATTCATGTGCATGAGGGATCATCTTATAATGCTACCGTCGTCTACTAAGCAATACAAGATGCATAAAGGATTAACATCACATGCAATTCATAATATGTGATATGATATGGCCTTTCTTCTTTGTGCTTCCGATCTCCATCTTCAAGCACGAACATGATCTCCATCACCACCGGCATTGCATCAAGGTCAATGACGCTTCTCCATGGTTGTCATCCACCAGCTTCAACTATTACAACTACTTTGAATAGACACGCGGGTCTTAACATAAATTAAAGACAACCATATGGCTCCTGCCGGTTGCCAACTTACAATAAGGAACATTGCATACATCAAATATAATCACAATCATGGCCATATCACATCACTGCACACCCCTGCAAAACAAAGTTTGACGCCTCTACTTTCTTTGCATATTTTACGTGGTTTGGGGCTTTCAATAAGTGTCGTTCTAACTTACGAACAAGAACCACAATATTGATACTAGTGTTGTTGATCACCCGTTGTAAATTGGATCTTAACTATGCTAGGAGAAACAGGCACCCGCAAAGCCACTTATGCAATACAAGTTGCATGTCAAGCGTGGAGCAAGTCTCATGAACGATGTCATGTAAGGTTAGCCCGGGCCGCTTCATCCCAACATACCGCAAGATGCAAAGTACACAAGAAGCAATCGACAATAAAAGCATCAACGCCCACAATGACTATTGTGTTCTACTCGTGCAACAGATCTACATATAGACACGGCTCTGATACCACTGTAGGGTTTCGTAGCATGGAAAACAAAATTTTCTATCGCATACAAACAAACAAGCCAAGATCTATCTACTAGATTGTAGCAACGAGTCGATGGAATAACTTACCCTCGAAGATTCCAAAGTGTTTAACGAGAGCGGATTCTCGTGGGTGATGTAGTCGTACTCTTCCCGATCTCAAGATCGCGTAGACGATCCTTCCGGCGCTGCGTTCCGGCAGCGCTCCCGCAGTCGGTCACACATTCGGTACTCGACGAAGACCTTCCTCTCCCTTGTTCCAGCAGGCAGCGGAGGTTGTAGCACTCTCCTCGCGATTCCGGCAGCACAACGGCGTGGTACCAGAAGTAGAGGGGAGATCTCGCAGGGCTTCGCCTTAAGCCGGAGCGAGTATGGTGGAGTATGAAAGAGCTCCTCGGTGTTCTAGGGTTTAGACACACCAAGGAGGAAGTGCTAGAGCCGGCGGCTAGGGTTCCGGGGACCCCCAAGTCGGCGGCTAGGGCAAAACCCTAGGGGGCGGCGGCGGCTATGGTGGTAGGCGCCAAGCTAGGGTTTGAGGAGAGGTACTTGTGTGTCTAGAGGAGGGAGCCCTGCCCCTCCTTATATAGGTGGAGGGGCCGGCGGCCAAGGGGAGGGAGGGTAGTCCCTCCCCAACTCGGCTTGGAGGGGGCGCTGCCGGTTGGAGGAGGGATTCCCTCCCCAACTCGGTTTCCCACTTCCTCCTCTTTTCCTCTTTCCAATTTTAGCCGTTTGACTTTTCAAACTAGCTATTTGACTTTTCAAACTAGGATTTGAATTAATCCTTTATTTGGAACAGCGATGACACTTAGTACATGATGCAATCATTCCAATATGCAATGACACATTCATGTACCCCTTCCCCTCCGGAGTGCCGGACATTCCGGAACCTTCTAGAACATTCCCGATGAAAACACCGGAATCATTCCCGAACTCCGAAACGGGACTTTCCTTATATGAATCTTATTCTCCGGACCATTCCGGATCTCCTCGTGATATCCCGGATCCCATCCGAGACTCCGAACAACATTCGGTCTCTTTCTCATCATACCATAACTACTCAAACAACGTCGAATCCTTAAGTGTGTCTCCCTACGGTTCGTGAATTATGCGGACATGATCGAGACACTTCTCCGAACAATAACCAATAGAGGAATCTGGAAATTCATATGGCTCCCACATATTTCTATGATTACTTTGCGATCGAATGAACCACTTACATACGATACCAATTTCCCTTTGTCTCACGATAGTTTACTTATCCGAAGTTATGATCGTCGGTATCTCTGCATACCTAGTTCAACCTCGTTACCGATAAGTACTCTTTTCTTGTTCCCGTGATATGTGATCCCTTGTGAGCCAGTCACATGCTTGCAAGCTAATTGGATGACATTCCACCGAGAGGGCCCGGAGTATATCTATCCGTCATATGGATGGACAAATCCCACTCTTGATCCATGTGTCTCAACCAATACTTTCCGAACACTCAATGCCACCTTTGTAGCCACCCAGTTACGGTGTGGTGTTTGATGTCATCAAAGCATCCATCCGGTAAAGGTGATATGCATGATCTCATGGTCGAAGGAATTAGGTTACTATGTATCAGAAAGCATATAGCAATTGAACTATTGAAATGACTTGATCTTTATGCTACGCTTATCTATAGGAGTATGTCCACCATATCATTCTCCTAACGATATGATCTTGTTGTTGATAACATCTCAATGTTCATGATAGGGAAACCACAATCATTTATCAACCAACAAGCTAGTGATGTATAGAGGCTATACTAGGGACTTCAAATTAAGTTTACAAATCACACAAGTATCAATGTTTCCTTGTTAATACTATTATAGCATGAATGTAAACATTTATCATAAACACAAAGATATAATAATAACTACATTTATTATTGCCTCTAGGGCATATCTCCAACAGGATTTGGATGAATTCCAAAGTTAAGACATTGTGACGGATACTACAACAAAAGGCTAAGCATATGACTGCTATAGTAGCAGCAAAGGAGGGAATTTGTGTCAAGAAGTTTGTTATCAAACTAAGGTGTGGTTCACAATAGGCTAACACTAAATATATATTGTATGACAATAGTATCGACAGGTTTTAACCCCAAGTAACTAAAGGTCTCACCAAAAGACAAAATTTATACAATGCCATCTCATTGGAGAATGAGTGATGCGTGGAGACGCAAAGACATGCAAATACACACGGACCTGAAGCGTCAGATCCGTAGATTATGTTAACCACTTGCAATTGCGTATATGGAACACCAGAAAGCCATAGGTGTTCAATACGCAAAGTTTTCAAACTAGATTATTGTCTCTAGTGCAAGTGGGAGACTAAAGGGAATATGCCCGAGAGGCAATAATAAAGTGGTTATTATCGTATTCCTTGTTTATGATAAATGTTTATTTTGCATGCTATAATTGTATTAATATGGAAACGTTAATACATGTGTGTTTAATAAACAAACAGAAAGTTCCTAGTTATGCCTCTCTCATAAACTAGCTCGTTGATTAACAAGATGATCAAGATTTCCTGATCATGGACATTGGATGTTGTTAATAATGGGATCACAACATTAGTGTAATGGTGTGATGAACATTCATCCGAAGTATAGCATTACGATCAAAGTCATTGAGTTTATATTACTATAACAACTTACGAAGTGATCCTAATCCTTAGACCATGAGATCATGTCAATCACTAACACCGGAAGAGTTTCTTGATAACATCAAACGTCACACCGTAACAGGGTGATTATAAAGATGGGTTCAGAACTACTAAAGTGTTATGTTGAGGCCCATGGATCGAGAGTGGAATTTGTTCATCCCGATGACGGATAGATATGCTCTGGGCCCTCTCGGTGATATCACATTGATTAGCTTGCAAGCAAGTGATTTGATCACTAGAATGTTATATCACGGGAACGAGAAAAGAGTGCATGTCAGTAACGAGATCAAACTAGGTATGGATATACCTATGATCGAATCTCGGACATGTAATATATCATGAAACAAAGGGATTAAGATACTAGCGTAAAAGGTTTCGATGATCACAAGAAAGTCATCGTTCAATGTGTGGGAGTCAGTATATGGGTCTCCGGATCCCGCTTCTGATTATTGATCCGAGAGGGGTCTCGATCATGTCCGCATTATTCGCGAACCGTAGGGTGACACACTTAAGAGACACCGACATCCATTTGGAGCAAAAGTTTAATGCCGAAAAGAATAACAAGCACAGGAATTTATTTCACTAGATACCGAAACGGGTTTTCGGGTGAAATTGCATAAAGTGGTTATGCATGTGAAATATAATTCTAGCAAGGGGTTATTTGTGAATGTTTGTCATTAAAGTAATTGACAAAATTCTGAATAAAATAAAAGAGTTTTATTTAATGAGATTTTGCATTAAATTTGGTGGAAATTTAATGGGAATTTGTGTGGGTTTTTGAGTGGAGAAAATTGAAGGGCCATTTTCTGAGTGGAGTGTCCACCCACATGAATGAGGGAGAGGTGGGGGCACCCTCCATGGCCGGCGGCCATGCCCCCTTGGGCTGCCCCCCTCCCCTATAAGGGGAGCCCCTCCTCTCACTTCTCACTCACACCTCCTCGTGAAGGATCTCTCTCCCCCTCTAGAATTTATTCCCCATGGTCTCGGACTAGCGAGATACATGTTCCCGGTGGCTATTCGGCAAGAAAGAGTTGTGCTTCCGCTGCATCGCTGGAGCGAGGAGGCGGAGGTTGCTCGGTGCCTCGAACGTGCGTGCAAGCATGGATGCGCTGCTGTTTTGCGGCGCTAGGACTTTCTCTCGATCTTGAGATCAGCAAGAGATCGTCTACATCAACCACGAGTTTGGACTCGTAAAGCTTTGTCGGTCTTTAAGGGTATGTTCTCTATGGATGTACATCCGCCCGTTGTTTGTATCTAGTAGATAGATCTTGGTACATAGTTGTTCCCATCATATGAAATTTTTTGTTTTCTATGCTACGAACCCTACACTTTTGGTGTCTAGATTATCTATGAATGGTGTTTAGGGATATAGTCCATTTAAATGGTACTCGTCCGGGCATCACCAGGTCATAGAGTCTTCGGGAACTCATCAGGGTTTTAGCCTGCCCGAAAGGGGGCTTAACGGAGGTGAGCCAGCCCCGAAGGATCGTGCAGACATATGAGGTCGCAGAGAGGGCAGTGATTGGCTTGGATCATCTACTGGGCCCCACAACATGGAATTGTGGACGGGTAAGCTGCCCGGTTGTACAACAAGGAGTTGATCTCTCATGGGTAAAGTAACGCACCTCTGCAGAGTGTAAGAACTGTAACGTGTTACTCCCTGTTCCGGGAACGAGCTGCGAACGCGGTGGGAAAGGAACTCCATGAAAGCTCTGGTAAACCCGTGAAGGCTGACGGACATAGCTTTTCAGAATAAAAGCAACCTTTAAAGAAATGTTTATGAAAACTTGCATTGCCTACGACCTACGGTCTATGGCTGTAGTTATAGTGCATCAAACACTCCTTTTATAGTGAAATTGCTGAGTACGCTCGTACTCAACGTATCTTATTAACCCTTGCTAGATTTTGAAGCCTGTGTGGACAACATCTACATCAAGTTATGCTCCCGGAATCATCATCCAAAGCTAAAGATCTTCAACAAAGACAAGGATGTCAATATATACATCAACTCAAGTGAAGACGAAGTTACTGATTAGATAGGAATATACTCTCTAACCAAAGAACCTACTTCTGTAGTGCATTGCAATAGCAACAATGCCAACCCTTTAGTTAAAATATTAGTCTATATAGTATAATAGTTTTTGCAATGTTTATCTTTGATTCTTCTTTGTAAGAAGTTCTTTCTCTCTCTTTAACCTAGAGTGTTCTCTGGATCTTGTGTAAAGAGTGAGTTGTAACCTTTAGCCATGTATTTGACCCGTTGTGTTTCTGTTGTACCACTCCGAGGGATGTAATACTAGTGGACGGTGTTTCATTGGTGTTATGTCAACGACTATAGTATACTACATCATGAAGTGGTATGCTGGGTCACCACAGTTGGTATCAGAGCATATGCTTTGACCTTAGGTTGGAAACCTAGTAAATGGGTAGAACCTGTAGGACTTATACCTTCAAGAATAAAGAGTTCTCTAGTGATATGAGGGATATTCACTTGAGAATAATCCTGTCATGTTGCTAGTGCGATAATTCTTTAGTATGACTGCAATTCCGATCATTACCTAAGTTTTAACTCTATGTGACTGATGATAATTTCTTATCTACAGTTCCACATGGCACCTCGATATCCACCCCGGAATGTTCAAGTGATGAACATGACGTTGAATGACTATAGAGGGGATTGGACAGATAATCTCCGACAACTTCTATGGAGTTTGGATTGTGAATCAAGACTTTTGGTCAAGATTTACAGTTACTATGATGGGCAGGTATTAGCTAAATACCGTGTCATGATCATGTTACCCAAGAAGTTAGGACTTAAGGGAGAAATGCCATCAGGAGAGGCAAGGTGCATGGCATTTGCATATCAGATTGTCGTAGCAGCAGCCATAAACATGATCCGAGAACAGAAATCCCAAGCTCTAGAAGGTAGTACTCACACCATTATACCCCATGAAACCTCAAACCCAGAGCATGAGTTAGATCACTCTACTCTAGTCCAAACTGAACCTACTCTAGCCGTAGAGTATATGGATCGTTATTGGTCTTTGCTAAACACTTATCATAACACTCACCAAGTCTTAGTTCATGAACTGGATACGGTCATTGAGGATTTTATTGATCCTGATAAGGCAATGGCACGTAGGAAGAAGTTAGATAAAGAAGCTAGGCATCCAAAATACATACCTTCAGGAGAAGTGTATGAGGAAACTGAGTTTGATGATCCACACTCAGAAACTATGCCTACTACCAAAATGAATTCAAGCCACCTGAATATCTATGGACCAAGTATAACTCCGAAAAACATGAATGGCTAGAGTTATTCCAACTAACCCTGAGCCAAACAAGTATGTATGGGGAGAAGAATCTCAAGGTGGAACCTTAGGGAATCCTATACCTTGTGATACAGGTATCGGAGAAGAGATCAACTATAACCATAGAGAGCCTTATGGACCATATGGGGGTAATACCAATCCAATCGACTTAGAAGAGTATTATGATAGCTACTATACCAATATGTACGAATGGATCCAAGAAAAGGCTAAGGAGCCATTTTACTTTGAGGAAGCATTGCCAGAAATGCAGGAATATCCTGTAGAAGATTACGCCAACTCTAGTCATTTTTCAATGACTAATCTTAGTCTCGGTACTTCTAATCAAGAATACGCACCTCCTGGATGCTTCTACGCTCCAGAAGGCAGTCGTAGGACTTCACGTCATCATGGACGGAACTCCAGGAAGCACTAGAGGAAGATGAAAGTAAGAAAGGAACGACATCCCAAGGGATGAGTGCTTGAATAATGTACATAAAGGGTAATGTATGTTGTAGTTTGAACGGTTTGCCGAAATAAGTGAGGATATACTCACAAGAATAGGAAGTTCTTGTAAGATAGTTGTGTAATATAGGTGAGGAGCAAACCGTTGGAACATCTAGTACATTTGTAAATTATTTAAAACCTATGTATAATACATGGTATATGTTTTGTTGTTTATCGACTTTTGGATTTTTTTGAATCGTTTTGATTGGCTAGATCTATACATGAAGTTAATTAGGTGTGCAAATGCATGATGTAACACCCAGTTATTACTTGATGTCATAGACCTAGATAGGAATGGGAAATCGTGTAAGGGAGTGACGAGTTCCAAAGACCAAGATGAAGACTTCTATGAAGGAGGAAGCAAAATATAAGAAGAATTAGTGCAGTTTGAAGGATAGGTCAAGCTCAGGTTATTCTTAGCCGGATTTAAGAAGGAAGTTTAGTGTAGAAGATGTATGGAGCAACCAGAAGTAATAAATTTAAAAATTCATTCAAAGTAGGTAACGGTGCCAAGAAGTTAATAAAGTAGTTGTACCAAGTTCATGGAAGTATCATGAATAAGTGCAAAACAGAAGTTTTGGAATTAAAATGGTATTCAAGCTCTGACAATTCAGAGAGAATGCCGGTAGTATGTCGGAAACCATAAGGTAATACCTACAATCTAGGATGATCCGCAGCTGGTATTTGATCCATAGTCGGTATTCCGATCCACAGTTGGTATCTGGTTCACAGCCGGTGTTGGTTGACATAGTTAACCGGATCATCTTAATGGTTGCATAAAGAGCATAAAATTTGGCCTAAGCTAAATAAGACCTAAAGGAGTATAAAATTTAAAGCGATCATCTTTCGAAGCGTTTCGCGAAGTCAGCTTACCAAAGCAAAAATGTCCAAATAGTAAGTAAGACTAGTAATATTAAAAGATTGGCTTCGGAGATCCACAATTGTGTGGATACACCGTACAATCTTTCATGAGACTCTAACTAGGTAGAATATAAGCTGAGCAGAGACCAACATTCTAACTATAAAGCCAATGGTTACTATACATGTAGTTTAGAGACTATTAGTAAACCCTAAGGGGGGGAGTAGAACGGTAAACAACAGTAATGTTATCTGAATCCTAGAGTAAAATAGATTAATTTTAATGGGTAAATTCTAGAGGAAATAACTCTTAAGTGACTCATAAGAGAGAATAAAACACATCCAATTGAACATGTGTAGAGAATAAGAAATTCCGATAGGTGTGAACTAAATGAATTCAAATCCAATTTTTGGAAAGAATACCAATATCAACTATACTATGACAAGAACAAAAATACAGTCTTTTGACCACAACCACTGGCATATAGAAACTTAAAACTTGTTTTAGGGAGACTTTCTAGACCTTATCTAACATAGTAATAAAGTTTGATGATTAAATAAAAAGAGTTGGATTAGGGTACCTAGTCTGGATATGGAACACTGAAATTATTTCCATTTAAGGTCACCATGGAGTGGAAAAATGTAGCAACCACTACAAGTCAATTTCTTACTCCTAAATGTGAGAGTTTGCGAACTTCGGGGATGAAGTTTATTTTAAGGGGGAGAGTCTGTAACATCCCAGCATTAGAGCTTAGAAATAAGCTGAAACCAGATATGTGCATTGCATTCATGCATAGAAAATCCGAATAATTTTCGCGCTTTTGAATAAAACTTGTTAAAGTGATTGAAACTTCTCTCAACTTGATGGAATTGAAGTAGATCATCAAGTGGACCGCAATAAGTTTCAATATGACCTTTGCTAAAAAACTTATTTTGAGTAAACATAATTTGATCTAAGGGTAGATCAAATATAATAACAATTAAATCATAATGCATTGCTTAAATGATTAATATCCGATCCTTAAGGGTTCATATCATAATATTAATCACAATAACTCATGAATACCAAATAACAAGAATGTAATAACTAACTACTGACCTATTCAATCCCTATTCTATTTCTACCATAAGAAACATGGTAACACTTCACCCAAACTCTTTAGTTAGGAAGGAAACTAAGTCAAGATCATTCCCCACATATCTTTCTTTCTATATCAATCTTTGTCATCTATATTGAACCTTATTCTAATATCTATTGTTCATCAATGTTGACTAATCAACTATTGATCGACCAATTCTTAAATTATCAATACTTGATCTATTACCTCCTGTTCTTATCATAGCATTCATTTAAATCCTTTAAAGAAGGAGGTAAGGGAAGGTATATGGTAATAATAGATTCAAATATCATCTATAGGATGGGATTGTTGGAAGTAAGTAAGATCAATAGGATTATTAGTGGAGTTAAATCACTCCTGAATGAATAGAAGAGTTATTTAGATTATATAACTATATGGTGGTGAAGTAGATTATAGAGATAACAGATGATAATTTCAATACAATTGTAAAGTTGTATTGATGAAGCCTTGATTAGCCAACTGGAAACCTAGGCTATAAATGATTAAAGGATTATAATGGTCATGCCTTATTCACCAAGATTGAATACTTATATCAAGTATAAGTGACATTGGTGGGTAGAACATGATTGAAACCCTAGTATAGATATGTTATCCTAGAGTAGTCATTACAAGTCACATTAATATAATGTGAGGTTGGAGTATGAGTTGTTAGAGTGAAGTAAATGTAAGACATTATGATTAAACTAAAGCTAGTGTAGCATGGAGTTGTGGAGGTAGTGTTATTCCTCTTAAAGGATAGTAAGCTTTAGAGAAAGGTAGTTTGATGTATACATCTACTAGAGAAATATTAGTGATGGAAAATCATGGAAGAATAGGAGTGGAGTTTGAAGGAACTACTTGTTAGATTGGAGGTTATCAGCAGTAGAGTAGTTGATATAACCTAGTCTGGATAGGTAAATATTATGAAAAGCTTTAGTGGCAAGATCATTGTATTTGTAAATGGGTTTAGAAGAATAAAAGGTGGATAAGAATATTCTTGTGAAGTAAAGCTCATCATGTTAACCATGATGATGGATAGGAAGAAGTAGTATATCTAGGAAAGGAATTCCTTAATCAGAAGTACAGAATTATGAAGTATGAAAAATAGGAATTCTTGGTAAACACTAAACCCTAAATCTATGATCAAGCTTAACATACATCTCATCTGATGGATAAATCATTTTATATTCACAATGTTTTATAGGAATATTTCCCTATAGCAAATCACTTAAGCACCTCTCTGTCATTTCCAATTCTCATAACTGTTGGAATTATGCCCTAGAGGCAATAATAAAGATGTTATTATTATAATTCTTGTTCATGATAATGTTTATATTCCATGATAGAATTGTATTAAGCGGAAACTTTAATACTTGTGTGGTTTGTGAACAACACCGTGTCCCTAGTACGCCTCTATGGACTAGCTCATTGATTAATGATGGTTAAGGTTTCCTAACCATGGACATGAGTTGTCAATTAATAATGAGATCATATCATTGGGAGAATGATATGATGGACAGACCCAAACTAAGCGAAGCAATTAGATCGTGCCATCGTGTTCGTCTTTGTGAAGCTTTTCTTATGTCAAATATTGTATTCCTTAGTGTAGGGTTTCGTAGCATGGAAAACAAAAAATTTATACCGCATACAAACAAACAAGCCAAGATCTATCTACTAGATTGTAGCAACGAGTCGATAGAATAACTCACCCTCAAAGATTCCAAAGTGTTTAACGAGAGCGGATTCTCGTGGGTGATGTAGTCGTACTCTTCCCGGTCTCAAGATCGCGTAGACGATCCTTCCGACGCTGTGTTCCGGCAGCGCTCCCGCAGTCGGTCACACGTTCGGTACTCAATGAAGACCTTCCTCTCCCTTGTTCCAGCAGGCAGCGGAGGTTGTAGCACTCTCCTCGCGATTCCGGCAGCACAACGGCGTGGTACCGGAAGTAGAGGGGAGATCTCGCAGGGCTTCGCCTTAAGCCGGAACGAGTATGGTGGAGTATGAGAGAGTCCCTCGACAATCTAGGGTTTAGACACGCCGAGGAAGAGGTGCTAGAGCCGGCGGCTAGGGTTTGGAGGTTCCCAAGTCGACGGCTAGGGGAGAAACCCTAGGGAGCGGCGGCGGCTATGGTGGGCAGCAGCTGCTAGGGTTTGAGGCGTGGAAGTTGTGTGTAAAGGAGGGGAGCCCTGCCCCTCCTTATATAGGTGGAGGGGGCCGGCCGTCCAAGGGGAGGGAGAGGAGTCCCTCCCCAACTCGTCTTGGGTGGGCGCCGCCGGTTGGAGGAGGGAACTCCTCCCCAACTCGGTTTCCCACTCCTCCTCCTCTTTCCAAAAACTGCCGTTTGACTTTCAAACTAGGATTTGAATAAACCCTCTATTTTGATCAGCAATGACACCGAGTACATGATGCAACTATACCAACTTGATATAACACATTCATGTACCCTTCCCCCCCGGAGTGCCGGACATTCCGGAACCTTCTAGAACATTCCCGATGAAAACACCGGAACCATTCCCCAACTCCGAAACGAGACTTTCCTTATATGAATCTTATTCTCCGGACTATTCCGGATCTCCTCGTGATATCCCGAATCCCATTCGAGACTCCGAACAACATTCGGTCTCTTTCTCATCATTCCATAACTACTCAAACAACGTCGAATCCTTAAGTGTGTCTCCCTACGGTTCGTGAATTATGCGGACATGATCGAGACACTTCTCCGATCAATAACCAATAGAGGAATCTGGAAATTCATATGGCTCCCACATATTTCTACGATTACTTTGCGATCGAATGAACCACTTACATACGATATCAATTTCCCTTTGTCTCACGATAGTTTACTTATCCGAGGTTATGATCGTCGGTATCTCTGCATACCTAGTTCAACCTCGTTACCGATAAGTACTCTTTTCTCGTTCCCGTGATATGTGATCCCTTGTGAGCCAGTCACATGCTTGCAAGCTAATTGGATGACATTTCACCGAGAGGGCCCAGAGTATATCTATCCGTCATATGGATGGACAAATCCCACTCTTGATCCATGTGTTTCAACCAATACTTTCTGAACACTTAATGCCACCTTTATAACCACCCAGTTACGGTGTGGTGTTTGATGTAATCAAAGCATCCATCCGGTAAAGGTGATATGCATGATCTCATGGTCGAAGGAATTAGATTACTATGTATCAGAAAGCATATAGCAATTGAACTATTAAAATGACTTGATCTTTATGCTACGCTTATCTATAGGAGTATGTCCACCATATCATTCTCCTAACGATATGATCTTGTTGTTTAATAACATCTCAATGTTTCATGATAGGGAAACCACAATCATCTATTAACCAACAAGCTAGTATTATATAGAGGCTTTACTAGGGACTTCAAATTAAGTTTACAAATCACACAAGTATCAATGTTTCCTTGTTAATACTATTATAGCATGAATGTAAACATTTATCATAAACACAAAGATATAATAATAACTACATTTATTATTGCCTCTAGGGCATATCTCCAACAGTCTCCCACTTGCACTAGAGTCATCTAATCTAGATTACATGGTAATATACCGAACACCCATGGCAGTTTGGTGCTGGTCGAGGTTTAGTCAACGGATCCGCCACATTCAGATCTGTGTGTACTTTGCAAATCTTTATATCCCCATCTTGGATATGTTCTCGAATAGCGTGAAAACGTAGCTTGATGTGCTTCAGCTTCTTGTGTGACCTTGGTTCTTGCGCATTGGCTATGGCGCCCATGTTATCACAGTAGATAGACATTGGGTCCAGCGCACTAGGAACCACACCCAGCTCTGTAATGAACTCTTTCATCCATATCGCTTCTTGTGAAGCCTCCAAAGCAGCCATGTATTCCGATTCAGTTGAAGATCTCGCCACAACGCTTTGCTTTGCACTCCTCCAGCTAACTGCTGCACCATTCAAAATAAATACGTATCCAGATTGTGATTTAGAATCATCCGGATCGGTGTTCCAACTAGCATCGGTGTAACCATTAACAACGAGCTGTTCATCACCTCCATAAGAAAGAACCATATCCTTAGTTCTTCTCAAGTACTTAAGGATGTTTTTTACCGTTGTCCAATGATCCACTCCTGGATCACTTTGATATCTGCTAGTTAGACTAAGAGCATATGCAATGTCGGGTCTAGTACATAGCATGGCATACATTAGAGAGCCTATGGCTGAGGCATAGGGAGTCTTACTCATCCTTTCTCTATCTTCTGCCGATGTCGGACTTTGAGTTTTACTCAAGGTCGTATTGGGCAACATGGGCAAGAACCCTTTCTTGCTATCTTCCGTTCCAAACCTCTTTAGAACTTTGTCCAAATATGTACTTTGTGACAATGATATTTGGCGTTTTGATCTATCTCTATAAACCTTTATGCCTAATATGTAAGCTGCTTCGCCAAGATCCTTCATTGAAAAACAATTATTCATATATTCCTTGACACTATTAAGAAGGTCTACATCATTCCCAATCAACAATATGTCATCCACATATAGTATTAAGAATGCTACAGAGCTCCCACTCACTTTCTTGTAAATACAAGCTTCTCCATAAGTTTGTATAAAACCAAAACTTTTGATCACCTTATCAAAACTTTGATTCCAACTTCGGGATGCTTGCTTCAATCCATAGATGGACCGTTGAAGTTTGCATACCTTGTTAGCATCTTTAGGATCGACAAAACCTTTGGGTTGCATCATATACAACTCTTCATCAATGTCTCCATTGAGGAATGTTGTTTTGACATCCATCTGCCATATCTCATAATCATAATATCCAGCGATTGCTAACATAATCCTCAGAGACTTTAGCTTCGCTACTGGTGAGAAAGTCTCATCGTAGTCAACTCCTTGAATTTGTCGAAACCCTTTTGCGACAAGTCGAGCTTTATAGACAGTAACATTACCATCAGCATCTGTTTTCTTCTTGAAAATCCATTTGTTCTCGACAGCCTTCCGGCCATCCGGTAAGTCCACCAAGGTCCATACTTGGTTTTCGTACATGGATCCAATCTCGGATTTCATGGCTTCTTGCCATTTATTGGAATCTGGGCTCATCATTGCTTCCTCATATGTCTCAGGGTCATCGGTGTTGTCCACCAACATGACACTCATAACGGTATCATACCAATCTGGAGTGGTACGAGTTCTCGTTGACCTGTGAGGCTCTGTAGCAACTTCAACCAAAGTTTCATGATCATCATCATTAGCTTCCTCTCTTATTGGTGCAGGCACCACAGGAACTTCTTCCGGTGCTGCGCTACTCGCAATTTCGAGAGAAGGTTCGACAACCTCGTCAAGTTCTACTTTCCTTCCAGTCACTTCTTTCGAGAGAAATTCCTTCTCTAGGAAGGATCCATTCTTGGCAACGAAGATTTTGCCTTCGGATCTATGATAGAAGGTATACCCAATAGTTTCCTTCGGGTATCCTATGAAGACGCATTTTTCCGCTTTGGGTTCAATCTTGTCTGGCTGTAACTTCTTTACATAGGCTTTGCATCCCCAAACTTTAAGGAACGACAATCTAGGTTTCTTCCCAAACCATAATTCATACGGTGTCGTTTCAACGGATTTAGACGGTGCCCTATTTAAAGTGAATGCGGTTGTTTCTAATGCATAACCCCAAAATGATAGCGGTAAATCTGTAAGTGACATCATAGAACGAACCATATCTAAGAGAGTTCGATTACGACGTTCGGATACACCATTACGCCGTGGTGTTCCCAGCGGTGTCAACTGTGAAAGTATTCCGCATTTCTTCAAATGCTCGCCAAACTCGTAACTTAGATATTCACCTCCACGATCAGAACGTAGAAATTTAATCTTCTTGTTACGTTGATTCTCTACCTCACTTTGAAATTCCTTAAACTTCTCGAAAGTTTCGGACTTATGTTTCATGAAATAGATATACCCATATCTACTCAAGTCATCCGTGAAGGTAAGAACATAACGATAACCACCGCGCGATGCTACACTCATTGGACCACACACATCGGTATGTATGATTTCCAATAAGTCCGTAGCTCGCTCCATCATACCAGAAAATGGAGTCTTAGTCATTTTACCCATTAGACATGCTTCGCATCTATCAAGTGATTCGAAATCAAGTGATTCAAGAAGTCCATCGGAATGGAGTTTCTTCATACGCTTCACTCCAATGTGACCAAGACGACAGTGCCACATATAGGTCGAGTTATCGCTCGATTTCAAACGTTTAGCCTCAATGTTATTAATATGTGTATTTCCACTATCGAGATTCAACAAGAATAGACCATCTATCAAAGGTGCATGTGCATAAAACATATTACTCATATAAATCGAACAACCATTATTCTCGGACTTAAACAAGTAACCGTCTCGCAATAAACAAGATCCCGATATAATGTTCATGCTCAACGCAGGCACCAAATAACAATTATTTAAGTATAAAACTAATCCCGATGGTAGATGAAGGGGTAGAGTGCCGACCGCGATCACATCAACCTTTGATCCGCTTCCCACGCGCATCGTCACCTCGTTCTTCGCTAGCTTCCGTTTATTCTGCAGCACCTGTTTCGAGTTACAAATATGAGCAACCGAACCAGTATCAAATACCCAGGCACTACTACGAGTACTAGTGAGATACACATCAATAACATGTATATCAGATATACCTTTCTTCTTGATGTTGCCGTTCTTCAAATCCGCCAAGTACTTTGGGAAATTACGCTTCCAGAGACCTTCTCCCTTGCAGTAAAAGCACTCAGTATCAGGCTTAGGTCCAGCCTTGGTCTTCTTCGTCGGCGTGGTAACTTTCTTACCACCCTTCTTGAAGTGTCCCTTCTGCTTAGACTTGCCTTTCTTGAATTTGGTGGTCTTATTGACCAACAACACTTGGTGCTCTTTCTTGATCTCCACTTCTGCAGACTTCAACATGGCAAACAGTTCTGGCAACTGCTTGTTCATGTTCTGCATGTTGTAGTTCATCACAAAGTTCTTGTAACTTGGTGGTAGTGATTGGAGGACACTGTAAATCCCCAAAGCATTAGGAATCACTATACCCAAGCTTTGAAGTTTGTTTGTGTGCCCAGACATCTTAAGCACATGCTCACTGGCGGAGCTGCCCTCTTCCATCTTGCAGTTAAAGAACTTTTCAGAAGCCTCATAGCTTTCAATTGCCGCATGAGTCTCAAAAATCAATTTGAGATCCTCGACAATATCATATGGGTCTGAATTCTCAAACCTTTTCTGAAGCTCCGATTCTAAACCATACAAGATAGCACACTGAACTATGAAGTACTGATTCTTCCGAGCGAGGTAAACATTCTTTACTTCATCGGTAGCATCAGCTGCAGGTGGGTCACCCAGCGGTGCATCCAGCACATAGGTCAAATTACCAGCTGTGAGGACAATCCTCAAATTGCGGAACCAATCCGCGAAGTTGCTTCCATTGTTTTTCAACTTTTCTTTCTCTAGGAACGCATTAAAATTGATGGTAGGGGCTGCCATTGATCTACAACATATTTGCAATAGTTTAGACTAAGTTTATGACAAATTGAGTTCAAATTAATAATAAAATTAATCAAGGTGAACTCCCACTCAAAACAATATCCCTCACATTGTTTTAGTGATCACACAAACCAAATCCACCACATCAACACCGATCATCACGAGAGTTGATATAGTTTCAATGGCGAACAATCGACATGTTCATCATATCTACTATATGATTCATGCTTTACCTTTCGGTGATCCGTGTTCCGAGACCATGTCTGTACATGCTAGGCTCGTCAAGATCAAACCTTAGTTTCCGCATGAGCAAATCTGGCTTGCTCACGTTGTATACACTTGCGGAATCTAAACCACCCGATCATCACGTGGTGCTTCGAAACAACAAGCTTTAGCAACGGTGCTAACTAAGGGTGAACACTTTATGACTTGAAATTCATGTGCATGAGGGATCATCTTATAATGCTACCGTCGTCTACTAAGCAATACAAGATGCATAAAGGATTAACATCACATGCAATTCATAATATGTGATATGATATGGCCTTTCTTCTTTGTGCTTCCGATCTCCATCTTCAAGCACGAACATGATCTCCATCACCACCGGCATTGCATCAAGGTCAATGACGCTTCTCCATGGTTGTCATCCACCAGCTTCAACTATTACAACTACTTTGAATAGACACGCGGGTCTTAACATAAATTAAAGACAACCATATGGCTCCTGCCGGTTGCCAACTTACAATAAGGAACATTGCATACATCAAATATAATCACAATCATGGCCATATCACATCACTGCACACCCCTGCAAAACAAAGTTTGACGCCTCTACTTTCTTTGCATATTTTACGTGGTTTGGGGCTTTCAATAAGTGTCGTTCTAACTTACGAACAAGAACCACAACATTGATACTAGTATTGTTGATCACCCGTTGTAAATTGGATCTTAACTATGCTAGGAGAAACAGGCACCCGCAAAGCCACTTATGCAATACAAGTTGCATGTCAAGCGTGGAGCAAGTCTCATGAACGATGTCATGTAAGGTTAGCCCGGGCCGCTTCATCCCAACATACCGCAAGATGCAAAGTACACAAGAAGCAATCGACAATAAAAGCATCAACGCCCACAATGACTATTGTGTTCTACTCGTGCAATAGATCTACATATAGACACGGCTCTGATACCACTGTAGGGTTTCGTAGCATGGAAAACAAAATTTTCTATCGCATACAAACAAACAAGCCAAGATCTATCTACTAGATTGTAGCAACGAGTCGATGGAATAACTTACCCTCGAAGATTCCAAAGTGTTTAACGAGAGCGGATTCTCGTGGGTGATGTAGTCGTACTCTTCCCGATCTCAAGATCGCGTAGACGATCCTTCTGGCGCTGCGTTCCGGCAGCGCTCCCGCAGTCGGTCACACGTTCGGTACTCGACGAAGACCTTCCTCTCCCTTGTTCCAGCAGGCAGCGGAGGTTGTAGCACTCTCCTCGCGATTCCGGCAGCACAACGGCGTGGTACCAGAAGTAGAGGGGAGATCTCGCAGGGCTTTGCCTTAAGCCGGAGCGAGTATGGTGGAGTATGAAAGAGCTCCTCGGTGTTCTAGGGTTTAGACACACCAAGGAGGAAGTGCTAGAGCCGGCGGCTAGGGTTCCGGGGACCCCCAAGTCGGTGGCTAGGGCAAAACCCTAGGGGGCGGCGGCGGCTATGGTGGGCATCAGCTGCTAGGGTTTGAGGCGTGGAAGTTGTGTGTCAAGGAGGGGAGCCCTGCCCCTCCTTATATAGGTGGAGGGGGTCGGCCGTCCAAGGGGAGGGAGAGGAGTCCCTCCCCAACTCGGCTTGGGTGGGTGCCGCCGGTTGGAGGAGGGAACTCCTCCCCAACTCGGTTTCCCACTCCTCCTCCTCTTTCCAAAAACCGTCGTTTGACTTTCAAACTAGCCGTTTGACTTCTCAAACTAGGATTTGAATAAACCCTCTATTTTGATCACTGATGACACCGAGTACATGATGCAACTATACCAACTTGATATAACACATTCATGTACCCTTCCCCCCCGGAGTGCCGGACATTCCGGAACCTTCTAGAACATTCCCGATGAAAACACCGGAACCATTCCCCAACTCCGAAACGGGACTTTCCTTATATGAATCTTATTCTCCGGACTATTCCGGATCTCCTCGTGATATCCCGAATCCCATTCGAGACTCCGAACAACATTCGGTCTCTTTCTCATCATTCCATAACTACTCAAACAACGTCGAATCCTTAAGTGTGTCTCCCTACGGTTCGTGAATTATGCGGACATGATCGAGACACTTCTCCGATCAATAACCAATAGAGGAATCTGGAAATTCATATGGCTCCCACATATTTCTACGATTACTTTGCGATCGAATGAACCACTTACATACGATATCAATTTCCCTTTGTCTCACGATAGTTTACTTATCTGAGGTTATGATCGTCGGTATCTCTGCATACCTAGTTCAACCTCGTTACCGATAAGTACTCTTTTCTCGTTCCCGTGATATGTGATCCCTTGTGAGCCAGTCACATGCTTGCAAGCTAATTGGATGACATTTCACCGAGAGGGCCCAGAGTATATCTATCCGTCATATGGATGGGCAAATCCCACTCTTGATCCATGTGTTTCAACCAATACTTTCTGAACACTTAATGCCACCTTTATAGCCACCCAGTTACGGTGTGGTGTTTGATGTCATCAAAGCATCCATCCGGTAAAGGTGATATGCATGATCTCATGGTCGAAGGAATTAGATTACTATGTATCAGAAAGCATATAGCAATTGAACTATTAAAATGACTTGATCTTTATGCTACGCTTATCTATAGGAGTATGTCCACCATATCATTCTCCTAACGATATGATCTTGTTGTTTAATAACATCTCAATGTTTCATGATAGGGAAACCATAATCATCTATTAACCAACAAGCTAGTATTATATAGAGGCTTTACTAGGGACTTCAAATTAAGTTTACAAATCACACAAGTATCAATGTTTCCTTGTTAATACTATTATAGCATGAATGTAAACATTTATCATAAACACAAAGATATAATAATAACTACATTTATTATTGCCTCTAGGGCATATCTCCAACACTTAGACCATGAGATAATACAACTCCCTGGTATCGGAAGAAAGCTTTGAGGTCATCAAACGTCATCCTATGAGAGGGTGATCATAAAGGTGTCTCTCAGGTGATCGGAAAGTATCTGTTGGGTTGTATGTATCGAGATGGGATTTGTCCCTCCCAAGTCGGAGAGATATACTTCGGACCCACTCGGTAATCTATATCAACACCACCTGCAAGCATGTGGTTAAGGAGTTAATCACAAAGTGATATCGGATTATGGAACGAGTAAAGTACTTGCTGTGAACGAGATTGAACTAGGTATGACGGTACCGACGATCGAATCTCGGGCAAGTAAAATATCGCGAGACGAAGGGAATATATATATGGGATTGATTGAATCCTGGCATCGTGGTTCTTCCGATATGATCATCGATGAATGTGTGGGAGTCAATATGGGTTTCCAGACCCCGCTGTTGATTATTGATAGAAGATCATGTCTGCATATTCTTGAACCCGCAGGGTCACACACTTAACGTGTCTCGACGCTAGGATAGATTGGATAATTGGTTTATGAGTTTTTGTTCGGAGTCTAGGATGGGATCCGGGACATCACGAGAGGTTCCGGAGTGGTCCGGAGAATAAGATTCATATAAGGCAGTGCAGTTTTTGGAGTTCGGAATTGTTCCGGGTTAATCGGTATTGTACCGGAAGCTTCTAGAACCTTCCGGAAGGGGACCAACGTGGCCACACCTTCCGGGAGGGGGCATGGCCTATGAGGGAGTGCCCTGGCTGCATTGGGCCAGGAGCACAAGGCCCCAAGGGCCCAGCCGGCCAAAGAGGGTTTAAACCCTAGATAGAGCTTCTAGAAAGGGGGGTTTCCTTGCCCCCCCCCTCTTCCTCCTTTGGGGCCGCCGGTTTGGACTTGGGGGAGGGGCTAGGGCAGACCCCTACCCCTCTATATAAAGAGGTCTAGGGGCGCACCACCCCCCCCCCCCCCCCCCCACACACACCTTCCCCTCCAACCCTAGCCGCCCGGCTGCCCTCCTCTCTCCCTCCCGACTGTTTGTAAGGCGAAGCCCTGCTGCAGAAATTCTCTACCATATACACCACGTCGTCGTGTTGTAGATCTAATCCGTCTCTCCACCATACTTGCTGGTCCGAGGAAGGAGGAGACGTCGAGGTGCTGCACATGTGCATCTCACGGAGGCACCGCCATTGTGGTGCTAGATCGGATCGGATCGCGAGGAGGAGAAGCGAGTACGACTACATCACCCATGTTCCGACGAACGTTCCGTTGTGCGAATATTCAAGGGTATGAAGATCTAATCCAATCTCTCTCGTTGTTTGCATCTCCTAGATTAGATCTTGGCTTTCCCTCTGTTCGCATCCGTAGAAAATTTTGATTTACTATGCCGCGAAACCCTTCAGTGGTATCAGAGCTAGATCTATGCGTATATGTGTTTCACGAGTAGAACGCAACATGATTGTTGCGGGCGTTGATGTTTTATGTTGCAAGCCTCTTGTTTGTGTTCTTCTTATGACGCGGGGTAGTGAGATTGAAGCGGTCCAGGCCAACCTTACGCGACATCGTTCGCGAGACCGGCTCCGCACTTGACGTGTGGCTTGTTCCACACATGCGGCTGGTGGATGTCAGTTTCTCTCACTATAGTTGTCATGGGATTAACACCAGAGTTTGGCAACCATAATATCACCGTTGTGGCTTTCCGTAGGTAAGAATCGTTCTTAGCATCTACTCCCATAAGCCACGTAAAACATGCAACAACAAAGTAGAGGCGTCTAACTTGTTTTTGCAGGGAGTGTTTTCTGTCATATGGTATGGCCCAAGATGTGATGTGTATAATGTATGCGATGATCATGTTTTGTAATGTTTCACGACTTGCATGTCGATGAGTACACAACCGGCAGGAGCCATATGGTTGTCTTTATAATTGTGTATGACCTGTGTGTCAACTTCTTATGCGCCATGTAATAGTTTCACTTTATCGCTAAGTAGTTAGCAATAGTTGTAGTTGCTATTCGTGGTGGAGGCAATCATGGTGGAGTGATGGAGATCATGCCGACACGCACAAGATGGAGATCATTGCGCGAAGATTGGCTATACCATGTCACATAAAGTTATATGCATGTGATGTTTATCCTTTTATGTATCTTATTATGCTTAGATCGCGACGGTGGCATTATAAGATGATTCCTCACTTAAAGATCAAGATAAAACTGTGTTCTCCCCAAGTATGCACCGTTGCGAAAGTTCGTCGTGTCCAAGCATCACGTGATGATCGGGTGCTATAGACTCTACGCTCACATACAACGGGTGCAAGCCAGTTTTGCACACGCGGAAATACTTGGGTCTAACTTGACGAGCCTAGCATGTACAGACATGGCCTCGGAACACATGAACCGAAAGGTTAAGCATGAGTCATATGAATGATATGATCGACACTTCGTTGTCCACCATTGAAACCACATCTCTTCTCGTGAAGATCGGATTAGGTGTGGTGAATTTGGATCGTGTTCACTAAACAACTTGAGGGATGTTGAATTTAGTGGGAGTTCATCTAGTAATTTGATTAAAAGTTGAACTAGTTATCATGAACATAGTATAATTTGTACTTGCAAATATTGTAGATCAAATGGCTAAGTCCAACTTCAACTTCAACGTTTTTGCTGAGAAGGAAAAGCTTAAAAACAATGGGTATAACTTCACCAATTGGTTCCGCAATCTAAGAATCATTCTCTCTGGCGGTCAAAAGGACTATGTCCTTGGGAAAGCGTTAGGTGACCTCCCCTGCTGCAACTGCGTCGGCTGATGAGAAAGCTGTCTATCAGTCGCGCAAAGATGATTATGGTGTGATTAAGAGCACCATGTTGTTTGCTATGGAACCGGAACTTCAAAATCGTTTTGAAGACTATCCCGGGCCCTTTGAGATTCTCGAAGAGCTGAAAACCATGTTTCAGACTCAGGCCCGTTCTGAGAGATATGAGATCTCTGAGAAGTTCTTTAACTGCAAGATGGAGGAAGGGAGTTCCGTTAGTGAGCACGCCATTAAAATGACGGGCTACACTCAACGCCTTGAGCAACTGGAATGCACGATTCCAGAGGAGCTCAAGATTGACAGGGTTCTGCAATCACTCCCTCCCAGCTACAAAAGTTTTGTAGTGACTCATAATCAGATTGGTTCCACTGATACAATCACCGAGCTCTTCGCAAAGCTGAAGGCCGCGGAAGTGGACATCAAAAAGGATAATCATGTGTTGATGGTCAACAAGCCCACCTTTAAGAAAGGTAAGGGAGCAAAGAATCCCTTCAAGAAGGGCGGCGGCAAGCGCACTGCCCCTGCTGAGAAGAAGCTCAAGTCTGGTCCTAAGCCGGACACTGAGTGCTTCTATTGCAAGGACAAGGGTCACTGGAAGCGCAACTGTCCGAAGTACTTAGCGGACAAGAAGGCTGGCACCATCAAAGGTATATTTGATATACATGTTATTGATGTTTTTCTTACTATCCCTCGTTGTAGTGCCTGGGTATTTGATACCAGTTCAGTTGCTAATATTTGTAACTCGAAACAGGAGCTACGAAATAGACGGCGGCTTGCGAGGGATGAGGTGCCGATGCGCGTTGGCAATGGATCAAGAGTTGATGTGATGGCCGTCGGCACGCTCTCCTTAGTTTTACCTTCGGGATTAGTTTTAAACCTTAATAAGTGTTATTATGTGCATGCGTTGAGCATGAACATTATTTCTGGATCTTGTTTATTGCAAGACGGTTATTCATTTAAATCGGAGAATAATGGCTGTTCTATTTATATGAATAACATCTTTTATGGTCATGCACCTATTGTGAATGGTTTATTTCTTCTAAATCTCGAAAGGGATGAAACACACATCCATAACATTGAGGCTACGAGATGCAAATTAGATAGTGATAATACTACTTATTTGTGGCACTGTCGTCTAGGTCATATTGGTGTAAAACGCATGAAGAAGCTCCATTCTGATGGAATTTTGGAGTCTCTTGATTTTGAATCATTTGACACATGCGAACCATGCCTCATGGGCAAGATGATCAAAACCCCGTTCTCCGGTATGATGGAGCGAGCAACGGACTTGTTGGAAATCATACATACCGATGTATGCGGACCGATGAGTGTTTCGACGCGCGGTGGATATCGCTATTTTCTCACTTTTATCGATGACTTAAGTAGATATGGGTATATCTATTTAATGAAACATAAATCTGAAACATTTGAAAAGTTCAAGGAATTTCAGAATGAAGTGGAGAACCATCGTAACAGAAAGATTAAGTTTCTACGATCCGATCGTGGGGGCGAATATTTGAGTTATGATTTTCACGCATCTTAAAGCAAGCGGAATTGTTTCGCAACTCACGCCACCCGGAACACCACAGCGCAATGGTGTGTCTGAACGCCGGAACCGAACCCTATTAGATATGGTCCGATCGATGATGTCTCTTACTGATTTTCCGTTATCATTTTGGGGTTATGCATTAGAAACCGCTGCATTCACTTTAAATAGGGCACCATCTAAATCCGTTGAGACGACACCGTATGAACTGTGGTTTGGTGATAAACCTAAGTTGTCGTTTCTTAAAGTTTGGGGATGCGAAGCTTACGTCAAGAAGTTGATGCCGGACAAGCTCGAACCCAAAGCGGAGAAATGCGTCTTCATAGGATACCCTAAGGAAACTATTAGGTATACCTTCTATCACAGAACCGAAGGCAAAGTGTTTGTCGCAAAGAACGGTTCCTTTCTTGAGAAGGAGTTTCTCTCGAAAGAAGTGAGTGGGAGGAAAGTAGAGCTAGACGAGGTTATTGAACCTTCTCTTGAGTTGGAGAGTAGCGCAGCACCTGAAATTGTTCCAGTGCCGCCTGCACCAACGATAGAGGAAGCTAATGACAAGGATCATGAAGCTTCGGACGATGCTGCTACTGAACGTCGCAGGTCGACAAGGTCGCGTGCCCCTCCTGAGTGGTACAGCAACCCTGTCTTGACTGTCTTGTTAGTAGAAGACAGTGAACCTACGAACTATGAGGAAGCGATGATGAGCCCAGACTCTGAGAAATGGCTAGAAGCCATGAAATCCGAATTGGGATCCATGAGCGAAAACCAAGTATGGACTTTGGTGGACCCTCCTAGCGATCGAAAGGCCGTTGAGTGCAAATGGATCTTCAAGAAGAAAACGGACGCGGATGGTAATGTTACCGTCTATAAAGCACGGCTTGTCGCGAAAGGTTTTCGACAAGTTCAAGGTGTTGACTACGATGAGACTTTCTCTCCCGTAGCGATGTTTAAGTCCATTCGGATTTTATTAGCAATTGATGTGTTTCATGATTATGAAATATGGCAGATGGATGTCAAGACTGCTTTCCTCAATGGCAACATTGATGAAGAGTTGTATATGATGCAACCCGAAGGTTTTGTCGATCCTAAGGATGCTGATAAAGTATGCAAACTTCAGCGTTCCATTTATGGACTGAAGCAAGCATCTCGGAGTTGGAACCTTCGTTTTGATCAAGTGATCAAGAGCTTTGGATTTGTTCCAAATTGCTACGAAGCTTGTATCTACAAGAAAGTGAGTGGGAGCTCGGTGACATTTCTGGTACTATATGTGGATGACATATTGATTATTGGAAATGACATTAACATGCTTAACGATGTGAAGAGTTATTTGAACAAGTGTTTTTCAATGAAAGACCTAGGTGAAGCTGCTTATATATTGGGCATCAAAATCTATAGAGATAGACAAAGACGCCTGATAGCTTTAAGCCAGAGTACATACCTAGACAAAGTTCTGAAAAGGTTCAGAATGGATAAGGCAAAGAAAGGTTTAGTGCCTATGTTGTCAGGTAAGATATTGAGCAAGGCTCAGTGTCCAGCTACGGTAAATGATAGGGAAGCTATGAGCAAAGTGCCTTATGCCTCAGCCATAGGTTCTATCATGTATGCCATGCTGTGTACTAGACCGGATGTGTCCAATGCTCTTAGTTTGACGAGCAGATATCAAAGTGATCCAGGAGTGGAACACTGGACAGCCGTGCAGAACATCCTAAAATACCTAAATAGGACTAAAGAAATGTTCTTAGTCTATGGCGGTGATGAACAGCTTGTCGTAAAAGGTTACGTCGACGCTAGTTTTGACACCGACAAGGATGATTCTAAATCTCAGACAGAATACGTGTATATTTTGAATGGAGGAGCTGTGAGCTGGAGAAGCTGCAAGCAAAGCGTGATCGCGGGATCTACAGTAGAAGCGGAATACATGGCTGCTGCAGAAGCGTCAAGTGAAGGAGTTTGGATCAGGAACTTCATCACTGAGCTTGGCGTGGTTCCAAGTGCATTGGACCCACTGGAGATACTGTGTGACAACACTGGCGCCATAGCACTCGCTAAGGAACCAAGATATCATCCAAATACCAAGCATATCAACCGCAAGTTTCATATAATCCGAGATTATATAGCAGATGGAGATCTGAAGATTAGCAAAGTACATACAGATCTGAATGTCGTAGATCCATTGACTAAACCTCTTCCACGTGTAAAACATGATCAGCACCTCGGTGCCATGGGTGTGAGATTGTTGCCAGATGTAAACTAGATTATTGACTCTAGTGCAAGTGGGAGACTGTTGGAATTATGCCCTAGAGGCAATAATAAAGATGTTATTATTATAATTCTTGTTCATGATAATGTTTATATTCCATGCTAGAATTATATTAAGCGGAAACTTTAATACTTGTGTGGTTTGTGAACAACACCGTGTCCCTAGTACGCCTCTATGGACTAGCTCATTGATTAATGATGGTTAAGGTTTCCTAACCATGGACATGAGTTGTCAATTAATAATGAGATCATATCATTGGGAGAATGATATGATGGACAGACCCAAACTAAGCGAAGCAATTAGATCGTGTCATCGTGTTCGTCTTTGCGAAGCTTTTCTCATGTCAAATATTGTATTCCTTAGACCATGAGATAATACAACTCCCTGGTATCGGAAGAAAGCTTTGAGGTCATCAAACGTCATCCTATGAGAGGGTGATCATAAAGGTGTCTCTCAGGTGATCGGAAAGTATCTGTTGGGTTGTATGTATCGAGATGGGATTTGTCCCTCCCAAGTCGGAGAGATATACTTCGGGCCCACTCGGTAATCGATACCAACACCGCTTGCAAGCATGTGGTTAAGGAGTTAATCACAAAGTGATATCGGATTACGGAACGAGTAAAGTACTTGCTGTGAACGAGATTGAACTAGGTATGACGGTACCGACGATCGAATCTCGGGCAAGTAAAATATCGCGAGACGAAGGGAATATATATATGGGATTGATTGAATCCTGGCATCATGGTTCATCCGATATGATCATCGATGAATGTGTGGGAGTCAATATGGGTTTCCAGACCCCGCTGTTGATTATTGATAGAAGATCATGTCTGCATATTCTCGAACCCGCAGGGTCACACACTTAACGTGTCTCGACGCTAGGATAGATTGGATAATTGGTTTATGAGTTTTTGTTCGGAGTCTCGGATGGGATCCGGGACATCACGAGAGGTTCCGGAGTGGTCCGGAGAATAAGATTCATATAAGGCAGTGCAGTTTTTGGAGTTCGGAATTGTTTCGGGTTAATCGGTATTGTACCGGAAGCTTCTAGAACCTTCCGGAAGGGGACCAACGTGGCCACACCTTCCGGGAGGGGGCATGGGCCTATGAGGGAGTGCCCTGGCTGCATTGGGCCAGGGGCACAAGGCCCCATAGGGCCCAGCCGACCAAAGAGGGTTTAAACCCTAGATAGAGCTTCTAGAAAGGGGGGTTTCCTTGCCCCCCACTCTTCCTCCTTTGGGGCCGCCGGTTTGGACTTGGGGGAGGGGCTAGGGCAGCCGCCCACCCCTCTATATAAATAGGGCTGGGGGCGCACCACCCCCCCCCACACCTTCCCCTCCAACCCTAGCCGCCCGGCTGCCATCCTCTCTCCCTCCCGACTGTTTGTAAGGCGAAGCCCTGCTGCAGAAATTCTCTACCATATACACCACGCCGTCGTGTTGTAGATCCAATCCGTCTCTCCACCATACTTTCTGGTCCGAGGAAGGAGGAGACGTCGAGGTGCTGCACGTGTGCATCTCATGGAGGCACTGCCACTTGTGGTGCTAGATCGGATCGGATCGCGAGGAGGAGAAGCGAGTACGACTACATCACCCACGTTCCGACGAACGTTCCGCTGTGCGAATCTTCAAGGGTATGAAGATCTAATCCAATCTCTCTCGTTGTTTGCATCTCCTAGATTAGATCTTGGCTTTCCCTCTGTTCGCATCCGTAGAAAATTTTGATTTACTATGCCGCAAAACCCTTCAATAACCATATGTGCTTAGGAGTTATTTCTATTAATCTTTTCCATCAAACACTCAAGTTAATAATTTCTATTTTAAAAGGTGGTATCATTAGTGATCATAAACATAAAGACAATGTGTTTCATCGATTCAATCTTTACTCATTTCAACAAAAGAAAATAAGTATATTAAAAACCCTAAACCCTAGGGTCAGCACTTACAATTCAAACCTTAACTTATATGTTAGTTATAATAGAAAATACACATTGCTATTTCTTAAATTTATGAAGAATAATATTAACCATATTAATTCTTCTGTACCTTATACAACAAATAATTATATAGGATCATAGTATAAGAATTTTCCTCCAAACTAATAGCTAAATAGAATTAAATTTTATAAACAAATAAGGAAATACCATGAAACCATGGTTTACTATTAAAAAGATGATTAATAACAAAGTATTCTACAAAATATTAAAAGGGGGATTTATATAAAGAAAATAAAGAAATATATAAAAAAGAAAATATTTACCATTAAGATTTACAAAATAAATCTCAATCAATATTAATTGTTGTTGCAAATGTTTAGCAAATAAACTTTGTTAAAAAAGTTCAAATTATAGATTAAATCCAAATCTAAAAAGCAAAACATAAAATAGAAAAGGAAAGCAAATAAAAACATTTCCTGGCCGTGGCCCAACTTCCCTTCTTCTTATATGTCGCTCACGTGCAGCCCACAAAGGCCCAATAGCCAGCCCAGTTCGTTCTTTCCTCTAGCTGACGGGTGGGACCGAAGAGGGACCGCGGGTTTGTTACAAAGAATCGTCAGGGGGTTTTCTGCAAAATGAACACCATCGTCATCCTCACGCACACAAGGAGCTCGCTGGATGAGTCCGCCGCCGCCCGATGCCGTCGTCGTCGTCAGCCGTGCGTCAAGATGCCCGTCGCCATTCCAGAGGGGGATAAGAAGGCCACCGCAACACCCTGCCTCACCCCTATTCATATTCCCTCCTTATCCTCTTTGTTTCGAATGGGGCCGAAACCCTAGCTCACCGGAGCCACGCCTCGTCGTCGGCAGAGTTCTTCCTGGAGGCTGTGAAGTGGACGAGGAGAAGCGTCATCGCTTGTAGACCATCTGAGAAGGACGCGGAGGTTGGGGGAGTACTAGTTGGGGCGAATTAAATCATCTCGTTTCGTTGGTGTTCGTCGAAAATCTTGTCGAAGCGCTCGTCTCCGACCACGCCTGCCCTCGCCGACACCGCTACTGCAACCAGGGTGAGCATACACATCTCCCCATGCCTTCAAATCTCGTTCTCACGCCGTGTATCGTCGTAGCGCCATAGTTCACCATCATCCGCCGCAGTAGGTGGTCGCTAGAGTAGCTCCGGTGACCAAAAGTGAGCGGCGCCACCGTCATTCGCCTTCCCAAAGAGCACTGATTCGAACCATAATCTTCACATTCGCTAGGAGTTACTAGATCTTCGCTGTCGTTCGCCGTTTGTGCGTCACCGGCGAGGTGGCGTCACTGTGACGTCATGCTCACGACACCCTCTGCCTTGTCAGCCCGTTTGACCTGGTCCTTGTCTCGCATGGCAAGTGACATGGCCTAGGGCCCATCTGTCATTGCCTCTGAGTAGAAACTAGTTCAGTAACAAAAACATTATTTGAGCTAGGTATACGATGTGACCATTGGCTCACTAGTCAGTGACTAGGGCTAGGTGTGGGTGCGGTGTTAAAAGTTTAGTGTCTGTTTAGGAAATAAATAAAAGATATAAACCCAAATTTAAATATTCCAGAAATAAAATAAAATCATTAAATCTTATTAAATCAATAACTTTTGTTTTATAATTCAGAAAAATATGTATAATATATGAATTTTTTTAGAAAAATAAAATCTATAACATTAAACTATTGTCAAACAATATTATGATAGTTACTTAAATAATTATTATTTAATAAAGGTTTTATAAGTAATAAAACTTAAATAATTCCTATTTAATAATGAAGAATCTTAAAAATATAAATAAAATACCAAAAATCTTAAAAAAATAAAAAATATAATTTAAAACAATAATCATGTATTATTATTTCACTTAACTAAATATTTATTATTTGTTAAGTATTTATAAAGTAACAAATCTTATAAAAATCATATCTTATTATTTATAAATCACAAAAATAAATGTAATATACCAAAATGATCACAAAATAATAACTACATGTTAAGAATATAATATTCCACTTTTGAGGTAAATAAAAATTTAAATACTTTAATAACTTAAATTTTAAACCTATTTCCTGAGTTGTTAATTCCTACAAGGGTAAATAAAATTTGTTAGTATTTCTGAAATGGCCAATTTAGGTCTATTAAGTAATACCAGTCTTAAATATTAAGAATATAAAGTCAAATTGGTCCAACACATTTTAAATATAATATTATTACCTTGTTTATAAATTATAACCACTAATCTATAAAAAGGTAAAAGATTCTATTCCATTATAAAATCAAGAAACCACTACACCAAATAAAAGTGCAACCATTCTTAAGTAATTTTAAAGAAACATTATAAGGTACACAAGGTACAAATATCATAAGTATTACACTTTCAAACCATCCATGTTTTTAAAGTTAACTTTAGTTCACAAGACTTTCAATAGAAGACTAAAGACATTGTTATATGTTTTATAGTTAACTTTGGTCTGTTATAGTTAAGTCATAAAGCATTTCAAGTCCAAACTATTCAAGCAAGCACAAACAACCTTGACCACATTTGATTAACCCCAAAGATTGTTTAGACCTTAGAAAAGGGATCTTTTCTTCAAATGTTATTCTTTTTGCCACTTCAAACAACAAATCTTAAGACAGTATCCCCAAATTTTAACAACTAAACTTAAGAACTTTCATCATAGTCAACAGATGACAATTAATCATAATCACATTGCTTTAAACCTTACTTGTATATCATGATTGTTAATACTTAAGGTTTCTTATAAATGCCTATACTTGTAAAGCAAGATTTAAAAATAAGTAAATTCTTATACAAGTAATCTTTGAATAGCATTCCACAATTTTGTATCTTACTGTTGTATGATAGTATACTTACATATTGTCTCACACACACTCACAAGCCCTAATAAGAAGCACAAGTGTAACACTTATCTAAAAGTATAACACATTTCAAAGACATCATTTCTAGTATCCAAACCCTAGAACAACGTTATCCCAGAGATCCGCGTTTATAAAATGCATCACATTACTTATGCATAAAAGCATTTTGCTTCTTTAAACATTAGTCCTTACCGGACCAATGATGCTGATTTCAGATATTGGATATTATATTGACTTGAAGACCGTGAGTGCATAATCTTGCAATCACAAAAGGCAATTTCACACTTGCTCATGTCCTTTGGTTATTTTCTGTAAAGTATTTTGTAAATCCAATGTTGACATCACCTGCATTTGAAAAAGACCCGAAAACACTATTTTCATAATAATGTGATTATAGGTTATTACCATACTATGAAAGTTCTAGTGGCAAAGGAACATATTACCTAGGACTTAACAACCAATGTCGCCAGTGATTCTTGCGCCGTATATAACTCGTTAACCATGAGATTTGGAATGGGACAGAGAAGTCAGCTGTATCCTTTTCCTCTCGTATGGAGGCAAGACGACCTTAACGTGACGTTGTGATTCCTTGTGCGGATCCAACATATGGATGGGCACCCTTACGCCCCACACTTTTGGTGTCTAGATTATCTATGAATGGTGTTTAGGGATATAGTCCATTTAAATGGTACTCGTCCAGACATCACCAGGTCATAGAGTCTTCGGGAACTCATCAGGGTTTTAGCCTGCCCGAAAGGGGGCTTAACGAAGGTGAGCCAGCCACGAAGGATCTTGTAGACATATGAGGTCACGGAGAGGGCAGTGATTGGCTTGGATCATCTACTGGGCCCCACAACATGGAATTGTGAACGGGTAAGCTGTCCGGTTGGGCAACAAGGAGTTGATCTCTCATGAGTAAAGTAACGCACCTCTGCAAAGTGTACGAACTGTAACGTGTTACTCCGTGTTCTGGGAAGGAGCTGCGAACGCGACGGGAAAGGAACTCCATGAAAGTTCTGGTAAACCCGTGAAGGCTGACGAACATAGCTTTTCAGAATAAAAGCAATCTTTAAAAAAATGTTTATGAAAACTTATATTTCCTACGACCTACGGTCTATGGCCGTAGTTATAGTGCATCAAACACTCCTTTTATAGTGAACTTGCTGAGTACGCTCGTACTCAACGTATCTTCTTAACCCTTGCTAGATTTTGAAGCCTGTGTAGACAACATCTACATCAAGTTATGCTCCCGGAATCATCATCCAAAGCTGAAGCTCTTCAACAAAGACAAGGATATCAATATATACATCAACTCAAGTGAAGATGAAGTTACTGATTAGATAGGAATATACTCTCTAACCAAAGAACCTACTTCTGTAGTGTATTGCAATAGCAGCAAGGCCAACCCTTTAGTTAAAATATTAGTCTTAATAGTATAATAGTTTTTGCAATGTTTATCTTTGATTCCTCTTTGTAAGAAGTTCTTTCTCTCTCTCTTTAACCTAGAGTGTTCTCTGGATCTTGTGTAAAGAGTGAGTTGTAACCTTTAGCCATGTATTAGACCCGCTGTGTTTCTGTTGTACCACTCTCAGGGATGTAACACTAGTGAACGGTATTTTATTGGTGTTATGTCAACGAATATAGTATACTACATCATGCAGTGGTATGCTGGGTCACCGCAGGCGGGCTTCATAACTGTGTCCTCCTTGGTCCATAATGGTCCCAACATAATCGATTCCATCACTATATCAACTCCAACGTTCTATAATTTTTCATATCATCCTCGCCTTTTATTTCATGAACTTGATTTGTTTTGAGACAATATGATCAGAAAAATTATTTGATGGTGTACTATAGGGGTCAGCCTTTCTTGGACGCGTGTGACCGAAGATAATGCTAGGCTGGTTGTTGTCACTGCTATCAAATGCGGAGGGAAGTATGATAATGGCATTGGGAACCTTGACAAAGATTCAGACAAAGTATTTCTTTCCATAAGGTAGTTATTTTGCTTAGCTAAATGACCCCTTCTCCACTGGTACAAAAGCTTTTTGGTTTTGGAAAAATGATGAAACATAAATTTTCCTATCCAAAGCATATACTTGCCCATGTACCTACACCACAAATGTTCTGATTTAGTTTTGTAAATAATGTGAAAGCCCATTTGAATTGACCTTTGATTAGTTTAGAAAAGTTACTCACACTGATTCTCATTTTGTTTATGTGGTTCTCTATATTGCAGAAATGTATTCCAAGATGGATGAAACCGAAGACCCATCCAAGTAGGCAGTCCATGCAGATGAAAGGTCTATCTTGGAGCATGTGTGATAGGTTTGGCTTTGAAGTGAAGGGACTTTGCTATTAAAATAAAAATGGAGGAGTGTTTCCTTGGTTTGTTAAAATACATGCGAACTGATCTCTGACATACAGTTTCATAAATAAAACGCCAGTTACTAATCACCTTTATCCCTTGGTTGATAACCTTTGTTAATGCGAAATTCTTCTTATACTCCAAGGAAACTGATTTTATTAGATTTATCTTTGCCATGAATTAGAATATTTTTAATGTCTTGTGCCGGTTTCATTAGATTTATCTTTGCCATGGATTAGAATATTTTTAGTGTCTTGTGGAGCACAATAAAAGTTGTGCCAACCAGATATAAAGCCGATCGAATGGGCTCGAAGGGTAGAAACAATAAATTCAGCTTCATCTATGCAATACAAAATGCTTCAAAACCCGTGGCAGCTTACGGGCATTTTACTACTCCCTCTAACCTAAATTAATTGACTTAAATTTGTTAAGATATGGATGAATCTAATATTAAATTGTGTTTAGATATAATCAAATCTAGACAAATCTAAGTTAACTAATTTAAATCGGAGAAAACAATACTACTTTCTCCGTCACAAAATAGATATCAAAAGTTTATCAAAATTTAAATAAATCTATATACTAAACCATAACTAAAATAAATCTGAGATATCCAACAGCGACGCGTTTCGCTTTGGCTTCGTCCAACCTCCCTCGCGCACCGCTCGCTCGTCGTTGTTTCTGCATTTTAGTCCCTTATAAAAATTTACATATCAAGCTGCAGTCCCACCCAGATCAACATCCCTGGTCTTCAGCCCCACGCCACGGGCGTTTCTTCTCCACACCTTTCACCCGCCCCGCGGCCCAGAAACCCTAGCCCCCCATATCATCAACGGCGAAGATGAGCGACGGAGGCCCATTGAGGAATCCCAATTTCTATATCAGGGCATTCGAGCTCGACCCCAAGTATGAAAAGTCCTCGAGCACCCCATCTACAAGATCTACACCCACAACGCCGGTGGCCTCTCCTTCGAGGAGCTATACAGGTCGGTTCCTCCAATAATCCTCAATCCCCATCCCATCCGCCCTAATCTAACCTGACTGATCTTGCCATCGTCGCCGCTCGCTGCCCCTCCTGCTTTAACGTAGTTCTGAGGTCGAGGACTATATGCAATTTAAACTGTCATGTGATTGTATTTTGTCAAGATCAGATCGATATTCATGTCCTGTGGATTGTACTGATTGCAGATCGATTGACTACAAATTTACATGCGTGTTCCTTTTCTTGAGAGATTTGATGAGTATTAAATTATACGATGAGCTTGTTAGTTTTAGATCTAAACTTGATATAATTGAGTTGATCTTATTGCCAAACACACATTTGTCACTTTATTCTTATCTCACGGAAAAAGCGGCGTATAGGTTCTGCTAAAAAAAAGGCGGCGTATAGGTTTTTCCGACTGGCCGTCTTTCTGTCCATGGCCCGCAGCCGGCGTCAGAAGGGACCAGCGAGGCGGCGGCGGGAAATAACAGCAGCAGCAGCGAGCCCCGCTTCTTCCTGTCCTGCGTCATCAGCTTCCCCTCACCTTCCACCACCACTCGCCGGCTGACTTTCCTTTAGTACGTCCATGGTGGCGGCAACCTCCGGCATCAGCAGAACCAGTACGGATTGCTACCAACAACAACGATTGCGAGTTCCCCTTTTTCCTCCCACCGCCGCTGAAGGTGATCATTCCCCTCCTCTCCCCCAAATCTCTTCTTCTGACCTCCTTTTCCCCTTGCATTTTCCCCGGATAGAACCACTGGAGATCCTGCTTAGCATAATTGATTGGCTGGATTGTCTGTCTTGCCTTCAGTGCTGTGGACAAAGCAAGGGAGAAGGAGCGTTGCTGAATTCTGTGGTTTCGCACACATATCTGTCTTCCAGCTTACAGGCTATCACTGATTTACCATCGAGTCTTTATATGTCTTCTTTTCATTCTTCTTGTCCCGAATTTGCCTTTAGTGATGTGTACAAATTTGTTGCCTAGCCATGGTTGTCGAAGTCTGCAGTTCCCAATACAGAGCTGTCTTCTAGATTAACACTGATTCACCATTGAATGTATATGTGCCTTATTTCCATTATCTATACTATGAATCTCCTGTAATCTCTCCTGAAAAATCACATCTCATACTGCAAATGTAGTGGCTGGTTGCCATGTACCAGGAAGGAATGCTGTACTGAGCGTGTTGTTGACGAATACACCATGGTAGTTAGCATCAGATGGGTGGAAGCATGATTTTTCACATTCATTCTGCTGTTCAGTCCATCCAGTTTAGTCAATTATGCAACTAATTGATGCTTTCGTACTACATTTCAATTGATTGGTGTTTGTGTGTGTGAAAAAGCTGGTCCTTACGAACCTGTTGAATTCGTTGTAGCTTCTCTGGTGACTGTTCTTAGACATAGAAGGAAATGTACTTCCGAAAATGCTGAGTATCTTCTGCTTGCAAATCATACCATTTTCTTGTTTAAAAAATAGTCCTTACCAATTTGATGTGGTTATCTCCATGATAGAATATTTTTCAGTTGTTTAACATGACAGTGATGTACGTTTGTGGCTTTTCTAGCTCAATAAATTTGTGCTTTCTATCTAGATCACTTCAAAGAATCATCAAATTTCCTCCTACATGTGCTATACAGCAGGAAAAGCAATTAGTGTGGAAGGTCTGTTTCTCTTTGATGCCTGAGAAGAAAGCTCTTACAAAATCCACCTGCTTGGTGAACTGGTGCTATATCCAAGTTAGTTAAAGCATCCCATCTTCCATATATCTCAATGCTGTTTCTGTTTTGTACTGCTGTATTTCATATGTGAACCGGAGGGTGCATGCTTAGCATGTTGGACCGGACTCAGCCCCAGATCTCATTTATATT
This sequence comes from Avena sativa, assembly GCA_916181665.1. Classification (NCBI taxonomy): domain Eukaryota; kingdom Viridiplantae; phylum Streptophyta; class Magnoliopsida; order Poales; family Poaceae; genus Avena; species Avena sativa. Next base: position 22,081,683 of record OV702285.1, read on the forward strand.
GCCGTAGGTAGTGGGCAGTAAAGGGCCCTGGAGTTTTTGTTTTCTAGCATCACTATTTCTTCTTACCATTTCAATTTATATTTTATTGAAAGGAATATATGTGGTAACTTCTGATCAGTCAATTCCACATTTTCTTGATCCAGCTTCTAAATGGCTGAATGGCCTGTTATAGAAAAATTTAAGCCGCCTACTCCACATTTATCTTGATCTAGTTTGTAAATGTTGGCAGCTTCTTATGTTCAGGATAATGTGCAGGAAGCTAAACAAGCTGTTAAATTGATCGAAAAGTGGGAAGCAATTGATGTTGCTGATGCATTAGAGCTCTCCCACCAGATTCTGAGAAGTTAGAAGCAAGCTATCTAGCACCTCTATGCATACTTCCGTTTTTCTTAGATGTCTATGTGATAAGATGTCCCCATATTTTTTTTGAGACATTTTGTTGGAGTTATACTTATTTTGTGTCACCCTTTCTTCTGTTCAGCGAATTATGCGGTTGTTCTGGAGTTTCTCATGATTTTTTTTGTATGACAAAGGAAAACATGTGTTCTTTTGTCAGGTCTTCTTATTTAGTTTTTGCCATCTGTTATGCATGCTTATATTTTCTGCTCACTTGCTCGCTTCTCTATCTTATTTATGTACCTGGCCCATTCTTGTTCTAGATTGACATGATAGAAACAAAATGTGCTTATCCTTCCTGATATGTTGTTGGGTCATACTTGAAAGGGCTGATGATGAACAGTGGCGGGCTCAGAAATTTTAGAATAGGTATTCATAGTAAAAAAATTAAAGGAAAAAATAACAAAAAATGGTGTCGAAGTAGAACTTGATCTTGTGATCAATTGGCTTTATAAGCATTTGACCTAACCAACTACTCCTATCCATACTTGTGACAAAATTTTGATCAATTTTCTATACAAGCATACCAAAATATAAGACACTACCATATAATTTAGAAATTTTGGCAAAACTTTTGGGTATTCAATTGAATACCCTTGATACAAGCTGGGCCCGCCCCTGATGATGAAGAGTTGCAATGCTACTTACTCCAGTTAGTGCAAGCTCTTCGTTGAAAGATCCGAGAAGTCTCATCCAGCACTTGTAAACTGTGGTCTGTTTTATCTTTACATTAATTTGACAATAAATGTGACTGATCAAATAGCATTTGGTTATCATGATCTACATTTTCTTTATTACGTAACCACTGCATAGAAAACTCACATGGCTGTTATGATCTTTGTCTATTTCAGCTTTATCAATATTAAAAATGGTACTACATCCATTCCCGTTTATAAGGCAAATAATTCAAGAAAATAGTTTGATCGTAAATTTGGTCAACAATATATGAATCATATGTCACAAAAATTGTATCATTGGTAGCGTATTTTGAATATGAATCTAATGGTATAATTTTTGTTAAATAAAAATAGTTCGTATTTTGTTGACCAAATTTACGGTCAAACTATTTTCTCGAAGTACGTATTTGTCTTATAAACCGGAATGGAGGTAGTAGTTTTCTTCGCTGGTATGTGGTTTCTGAGCTCCATCATGCATATGCACGATCTATAATAAATGATGAAAGTATGTTTACTCCTTTTTTTCTAGTGGTGTTTACTCCTTTTTCGTAATAGACTCCCTGATATGTAAACTTTCATTATGTATAAATGTTTCTATGAACAGATGGTTGCTAAGGAGGATGGAGATGAATTGATGAAGATGGGTTTTGACTGTGGCAAAATTTCTCACGCAAGACATAACTCACTGCTCAATGATGTTCTATTATGAAGAACGTAAAAATGTTCTTGGTATGCACAAATAGGAAGTCCAGAAACGGAGGCTGTTGCTGTCTACCAACTTTGATGAGGTAAAGCTTGTTATACCATTAGTGTGCTCACTGTTTACTGTCCTTCAATGCCAGAAAACAAGGATCATTTAGATTAATTTTTCTTAGTTTCATTAATTGACTTATTATAGTAAATTCGTTTCAGCCAATTCTTTCACCATTAGCACCTACACTTCTCCTTACTGGTGCACAAGAGTCCATCTATATTCAAGAGTGCCTTAAATCCATCGTTCCTTACATTTAAGACAACAAATGGGGGGAGCATCCAAGACAATTCTCAAATGACTGGTAAATTTCAAGCCTGCTGTACATTTAGTGGAAATTATTTTGGATTTTGTTCTACTAGTGTGTTATAGTAACATGTATTGCCATTTCTACGTGTTGTGTCCTCAGCCTAAGCTAGCGTGCTATAATGTTCTTGTGAAGCCAGACAGTCGTATTTTTAGTCCCTTGCAAACTTGCCCCACCCCAAGCTAAATACAATGGAACATTTATGCATTGTATGTTACTGGTGTTAAATGTAGATGTCGTTGAAAAATTAATTACGTGGAGGACTAGAGTGGTTGAAACATTTATGTTCGTCTTAGTGGCACATGGAGTTCACTCGTGCGTCAGGTCAAGTGGTGATGCATGCCAAGACCAAAGTCTTGCAGTTTGCTCCCACTTATATTTACTCAAGTCTAGGTTTGCTCCACTTGCGCGAGAAAAAAATCCGGAAAAAGGGTTAGGGTTGTATTTACTCAATGTTTCACAACTTTAAAAAATGTTGCGTTTGTTCCCACTTCGAACGAGTTGTGACACCGCAGGCCGCAGTGTGTTGATCAAGCACATTGTATCATCAACTTGTGAAGAAGACTTGTGCAGCATAAACCTTATTCTTGCAACCTCGGGCTTCGAAGCCTTTCTCACAAGGTAGGCTTTGGCATAAGACTGCAACAATCAGTTAGGTGAATGCTAATGAAAAAGTTATAATTACAAATTGTTTTTTTATGAAATGAAGGATATCTGTTTCTCTCACATTTGGAATCACTATAGATGTATGAATATTGGTTTTTTGTTTATCCAACTAACAGGAACAAACATATAGCAATTGGTATTGTACCTGTATTATATTAATATTTTTTTAGTTGTAAAAACAAATTGTCGTGCTATCCAACCACGGAAATGAGATGGATAACTAACATAGCTCGGTCCCTTATTAAAGCCTTTCTTGCCAACCAACCACGAACGGAAGACTGAATTTTGGTCACAACTATTGTTTTGATAAACTGGCGCAACAAAAACTTTCTCCACCACCTTTGTATCCTTATGACAGAATGTAGCACGATGCACAGTCTTGTGTAGTTTTGTCGTGAAGAACTTGTACAAATAACACCGGTCAACAATACTTAGATAATGCAATATGAATCACATCTTGGCGGCCTATAACATCCGTAACCAACCAGCCAGTCATAAACAACTGTCAATATGCAACAACAATATACAATATATCGGAACCAGATCCTCTAACGTGCACAAGCAAAGTCAGGGAAAATAAAGAAGGAAAGTCAGAGTAGTGTAGCATAAGTAGTCTGTTAGGTACCCTAATTAATTACTATAGACATAAAAAAATTAAACTGAATTTTATTACACCATAATTTTGTCTATATAAAATTACTCCAAATGCATAACATAAATTGGTATTTTGTTGATTAATTTAACTGATTTTGGCCTTAATCATATGGTTTGGAAGAAGAGAAGTTAGGGTACTGTAGCTTAGGTGACTTTGCTTCTCAATGTTAGAGGATCTGGTTCCCAATATATCAAGGGCAACCTTAGATATAAATAAGTACTAACCTAATAGTCTCTTTCTAGCTAACCATCCTCTGAAAACTCGTTGAATCAGTATTGCAGTGCATCAGCGACAGCGTTGCAAAGGTTGGTGGCACAAGAATGCTATTGCTGAGATTTGGATTATTTCTACAATAGCCTCTACAATAGCCTGAAACTGCTTTGTAAACCACTTGCATACTGAATAGCAAAGGTGCGAAAGCCATGACCACACCGAGGCGGTGAAGGTGTCATCTATCGCGCGGAGGCCAAAGGGCGCCGGGGCGAGCATTGTGCTACTCTTTGTCACAAGTATACAAATGTGATGGAGGAAGTTTCTGTTGCACCGTCTGTGAAAACAATAGTTGTGACCAAAATTCAGTCTTCTATTCATGGCTGGTTGGTGAAAAAGGTTTTAATGACAGACCGAGCTGTGTTACTTATCCAGATTCATTTCCATGGTTAGATAGCATGACAATTTGCTTTTACAACTAAAAAAATATTACTACAATACATATATAATACTGATTTCTATTGTTTTTGTTATTGGATAAACAGAAACCAATATTCATGCATCTATTTAGATTTCAAATGTGAGAAACCTGATTTAACTATACAAATATCTTTCATTTCATAAAAAAAGAAGAGAGTCAATTTGTAATTATAACTTTTTTATTAGCATTTGTCTAACTAATTGTTGATGTTCTGTCAAAACCTATCTTGTGAGGAAAGCTTCGAAACCAGAGGTTGCCAGAATAAGATCTATACTCCACAAATCTTTTTCACAAGTTGATGATAGAATGCGTCTGATCAACACACTATGGCCTGCATAGTCACAACTCGTTCGAAGTGGGAGTAAACGCAACATTTTTCAAAGTTGCAAAATATTGAGTAAATACAACTCTATCCAAACATTGATATGTAAACTGTCACAACTCTTCCACTTGCGTGTCGGGTCAACCTATCTCCCTTTTCACAGAGCACCACATAGAAGTCTTGCAGTTGAACTTCAACTTTTCTTTCGATATATTGTTAGGGCTCTTTTGTTAATCTTGATCATCAGAGCTATTGTTTATCTCTCTCTCTGTGCTGTTGTATTTTAGCATAAATCGTTGATAACAAACATGTGCAGTAAACTTTCCACTAGGAAGAGCTAGATGCACATTTCTTGGAAACATTTCCATCATTATCTTTTCCAACTAGTAATTGTCAGACAAATTTATAACCATGTCTTCAACAGGGCCGAGTGTCTTAACTCTGAAGCTCTAGCTAGCTAGATGGTAGGTAATGCATTAACTTGTTCTATACATGTAGACATGCCAAACAGTAATGGTGCTCTGCCAGCCTGTAGAAGTTCTAGTTGGCTTCCATTTTCCTCACAACTCACAAGCAAGTACTTCTGAGATACTTGTGGCTCTAGGGCTGCTGCTGCCGCTACAAAGCTGGAGTGGTTGTCCACGTGCTGCTGCTGCGTGGCTGCTCCTCTCAGGGGGCAAGCTAGTTAAGGTAACTATGGCTGTAAGGTTGTATTTTGACTTGTATTGGTTCAAGCATCATATCTCAAGCTCTGTCTAGACATGCCTCGCTCACACTTAATATTTGCAGTGCACATGTGTTCTGATGCGTGTTCCAATGGAAGAGTTGGTGGTCTCCATAGCCATCGGGCCATTGGTGTCCATGTATATGCTTGTATTAGATGATGTCTGGAACAACAGAGTTCCGTAAGTGGGAAAGGCTTAAGGTGTATCTTCAACATGGTGGCAGCGGTAGTGCGGTATTGACAACTCGTGATAAACAAGTTGCTGAAATGATGGGTGCAGGTAGAGCCTACCATCTCAATGATTTGGATGATATCTTCTTGAAGGAAATTATTGAGACTAGAACATTCAGTTCGGAGAAAGAAAAGCTTACCGAGCTAGTTGAGATGGTTGGTGAGATTGAAGAGATGTCGTGGCTCTCCTTTAGCTGCAACTGCACTGGGTTCTGTACTTTGTACCAAGATCAACATCGATGAATGGAAGGCTATATAATCCAGAATTAGCATTTGCACCAAGGAAATTGGAATTTTGCCAATACCGAAGCTTAGCTACAATGACTTGCCATCATACATGAAGTAGTTTTTTGCTTTTTGTGCTATATTTCCTAAGGGTTACAAGATTGATGTGGAGAAGTTGATCCAACTATGGATTGCAAATGCCTTTATCCCAAAACACAATGAAGATAGTCCTGGAACAACTGGAAGACATTTTTAATGAGCTGGCTTCAAGATCATTCTTTCTGGACATAGAAGAAAGTAAAGGTTGGTATTATTCCAGAACTACATGCAAAATCCATGATCTTATGCATGATGTTGTAGTGTCTGTTATGGAAAAGGAATGTGGTGTTGCAACTGAGAAACCAAGTCAAACCGAGTGGCTTCCGGATACTGCTTGACATTTATTTTTGTCATGCCAAAAACTAGATGCTATTTTGAATGATTCCATGGAGAAAAGATCCCCTGCAATCCAAAAGCTACTATGTGATGAATCTATGTGGAGCTCATTGCAATATCTGTCAAAATACAGCTCCTTGCGTGCCTTGAAGCTCTGTATAAGTATCGAATCATTTCTACCGAGATCAAAGTACCTGCTTCACCTGAGGTACCTTGATCTCTCAAAGTATCGGAGCACTTCCGGAAGATATAGGTATTCTATAGAACCTGCAAGTGTTGAACCTTTCCAACTGCCAGTATCTTGATTGGCTTCTAAGGAAAATGAAGTACATGACTTCCCTCCTTCACCTCTACACTCATGGGTGTTCAAAGTTGAAGAGCATGCCTCCAGAACTTGGAAAACTCACTGAGCTGCAAACACTCACATATTTTGTAGCGGCAGTTAATAGGCCTGATTGCAGTGATGTTGCAGAGCTGCAAAATTTAAACCTTTGTGGTCAGCTAGAGCTAAGTCAAGTAGAGAATGTTACAGAAGCTGAGACAAAAGTGGCAAATCTTGGAACCAAAAAGGATCTCAGAGATCTGAGATTAAGATGGACTTTTGTTTCCGACAGCGAGGTGCTCGATAGTTTTGAACCTCATGATGGGCTGCAGGTTCTGAGGATATATTCCTATGGAGGAAAGTGCATGGGTATGTTGCAGAACATGGTTGAGATCCATCTCTTTCATTATGAAAGATTGCAAGTTTTGTTCAGATGTGGACGTGTGGTACATCCTTCACTTTTCCAAAGCTAAAGCAGCTTACACTAGAACATTTGTTGGATTTTGAGAAATGGTGGGAAATACATGAGAGGCAAGAAGGACAAATAATATTTTCTGTGCTTGAGGAGTTGTTTATTAGGTCTTGTGGAAAGCTGATTGCGTTATCTGAAGCAGCATTGATTCAAGAACCATGTAGTGGAGGTCCTAGATCGCTATGGTCACCGTTTCCTGTTTTTGGGAAGTTCTTTCTTGGTATTGTAGGAAGCTGATAGCATTACCCGAAGCACCATTGCTTCAAGAACATTCTGGTGGAGGTTTTCGCTCAGCCTTTCCTGCCCTAAAGATACTCGAACTGGAAGATTTAGAGAGTTTTCAGAGATGGAATGCTGTAGTCGGAGGAGAACAGGTACTGTTTCCCCATCTTGAGAAACTATCAATTGAGAAATGCCCAAAGCTTATAGATCTACCCGAAGCACCAAAACTCAGTGTATTAGAAATTGAAGATTGCAAGAAAGAGGTTTTCCATTGGGTAGACAGATATTTGTATTCACTGACCAAGCTGACACTGAGGATAGAAAACACAAAAACATCATCAGGGGCTGAGTGCACTTCAATGTTACCGGTGGACAGCAGGGAGAAATGGAACCAGAAATCCCCTCTTACAGTTGTAAAGTTAGGATGATGCAACTCATTCTTTGGATCTGGTGCACTAGAGCCTTGGAACTATTTTGCACATCTTGGAGATTTGGCAATTGATAGATGTGATGTGCTCGTCACTAGCCAGAGAAGGTGTTCCAGAGCTTGGTATGCTTGAAGATATTAGTGATTGAAAACTGCAATAATCTAACCGGATACGCAGAAACTCCTCTTGAGCCATCCTCATCAGAAAGAAGTCAGCACCTTCCAGCTTTGGAGTCTCTTCGTTTAGAAGAGTGCGCAAGTTTGGTAGAGATGTTCAAGGTCCCAGCGTCTCTCAAGAGCATGACTATTGTGGTCTATTCGGCAAGCAGCAGCTAGTCACGTCAGAGTTAGTTCAAGGGTCTTCCTGCAGTGAGGCAATCGTGCCCACAGTTGTATCACGGCTGTCATCGTCACCCGTGAATCACGTTTGCCTGGAATGTCTATGGTTAAATAATTGTGATAGTTTATCAGGGGTTCTACATCTTCCACCGTCCTTAAAGGAAATATTTATTTGTAGCTGCAGTAGTATCCAAGTCCTGTCATGCCAGCTGGATGGGCTCCCAAAACCACATGAGCCATCCGAAGGAGAGCATTTACTTCCTCCTTGTCTTGAAGAGTTAAATATACATGCTGGCATGTTGGGGGGCATTCTCCGTCTGCCCACCTCCTTCAAGCAACTGATCATTAGAGATGTTGGTTGGGGGGCTGACATCTCTAGAGCCTGTGTCGGGCCAACCCCTGTCATTGGAACACCTTTGGCTTATTCCCTGCAGTGCCCTGGTATCCCTACCGAACGTGCCACAAGCATACGGGTCTCTTTGGAGTCTTGGAGTCTTGAAATTAAGGACTGCCCTGCTATAAAGAAGCTCCCTAGATGCCTGCAGCAACGACTGGGCAGCATCGATGATAAATAACTAGATGCCCAGTATGGAGGTATAGACATATTTCTATCTATCTTTGCCATATTTCACCAACCAATGAAAGCATCCATCCCATCCCATGTACCACTGTCAACGCGTCATCTCCCATTAGCATTAGCATTATGTTGTTTGAAGAAGAGAAAAAGCAATCTGATAGCAGTATCACATGATTATGATATTTGTGCATAGTAAAAATTCATACTTATAAGTTTTTAAAGTAAAATAGTGAAAATGCGCATACATGTACAGGACAGGTAGAAACACATACATGCAGAATTTGTTAAAACTCGATGATGTTATCTGATCTATATCTTGCTGTAACTTGAAGATTGTTTTTTACATCATGTTGCTCACTATACGTCCATGTCCACTCCCAAAGCAAAAGCAGTTTGGTAACACGTGTTTTAGAAAAAGAACACATAGCAAGTTACGAAGAATGGACATGCCAGTAGATGTGTCACACGGGGTGTTAACTGAAAGAACTAGATGGAAATATGACATCGCAGTGCAGTAAGAATTCAGAGCAGCTGTTTGTTTTCAGCCTAAATTCTCCATCTTTCTAAATGCCATATGGCATTAGTTTGTACAACTTTGTCTGACATCATCTGTGTATATACAGTAATGGCATTTAAACCAAAGACATGGAAGGAGATACCAAGACTGGTCCGTGAGCGGAGGATGTATGCCGAGCGGAGGGCCGAGCAGAGGAGGCGCACAATTGAAGAGCAGGAAGCTCCTGCAGTTCATATAGGAGAATAGGGTCGCCGAGTTAACCGAGGAAGACTGGACGAAGACCACATAGAAAGGGCATGCATTCTGTTTGCTTCAGTTAATGTACTATGTTGTGTCCTTTATCTTCTTTGGAAACTACTTTGTAATGTGAATTTGTCTCCTTCGAAGCTTCCCAAATTTACTAGAAGTTGGGATTCTCACATTTTTAGCTATCTAGTTTCTGCCTTGTTTACTTGATTGAGAATATTGACCTTTTAGCTTCATCAGGTATCTGTTAAAACTGTGATTTTACCTTATCCAGTACTTGTCCAGAATATCTCACGCGTTTATGAATATTTCCTACTTGCCTTGTTGGGGAAGTTGCAAGTAGACTAGGCCATGTACCTGTCCTTGATACTTTTTAAACTTGTGGTTTTATTATATGGTGCAATACTTTTTCCAGACCAAATACAAGTTTGGAGAAGCACACATAGGAGATATGTTGATGACGTGGGGGGTGGAGGTCATCATCTTGACCAGACCAATGGATTGGGTCACTAGTCTGGCTCATGAACAAGGGAAGACAGCTGATTGAGGTGTGGGGTTGGATCCCAGGTAAAATCGGCCTCCTAGCTGGTCTAGGCTATGTTCCTTTATGTCCTCTTCTGCACGGTGCTGGTATGGAAGATGGAACTCTTGTGGGTTATATGACTTCCAATCAGTATAATCTGCTTCAAGGCTGTCATATACCAGACCCAAAGTAGCGTGCTTGTTCTGCTCCGAATCAGAAATAGTGAGCACTCAAACTTTTATTTGATGGTGGTGGTCAGAAACCCAGAACTATCTGACATTTCTTGCTCCAGGTTGGGGAGCAAGTTGCAATTGGATGGTCGAGTAACCGAAAGAACTTATCACAGTTTGACCTATGAATTCTTCAGATTACTTTGCGATACTGTCCAGATTAAGTACATGTTGAGAAGATGTCATATTTGTGAACAATTTTCGTATGGGTCCTGTTTATTGTGATAACTCAAGTGTGAGCATGCAGCGCGATGTCCCAAGTTTTTCATTCTTGGGACACAGTAGCGGCAATTCATATGGTGGTTTCTTTAAATCATATATTGCAGCTCGTGCATATAATGGACCTGCTTTCGTATTCGAAAGTCGTGGTGCTCGTCTAGAAAACTTCATACAGACGTTGTAAACAAGTGAAATTTGAGGATAGGCACCTGCACAGTCTATCCTCGTTGTGTGGAACCAGTTTTCGTGCCAGAGGTTGGTTCTCCAACGCTGAACAAGTCCACGAGCGATGGTTGCGAACTCGATCGCCGGAATGACGCCGGAGCCGGAGAGGTGGAGAGGTTGTTGAGGCAGAGGCAGAGGCAGACGTACCATTCACCTGTACAGTACACAGTACAAAGATTAAGAGAAGCAAGCTGGTGCTGCTTGTGTGTTGCACATTGATAGGGGAGACAGCAAACATTATTGTGTATGATAAGGAATTAAAGAATCGACGGTGGCCGAGGATGGCGACACGTGTTGAGCGGAGCTCGAGGGGCTCCCATGGCGATTCCCCGCCATCCCCCCCTCTGGGCCGCTACGCGGCCCTGTCCTGACCCCCATCCCCACCCCTATGGTTCCGACCCCCATCCCCACCCCTATGGTTTCGACCCCCATCTCTGTTCCTCGGGCGCATGGCGGGCGTAGCGAGCCGACCCCACCCGCGGGAGGCGTGCAATTTACGTTTCCTCCATGTGCGGGTCTCTCCCATGCCGACGGTACTGCTTCGTCCACTTGCTCGACTCCAATGGCTGCCTCGCCTACTCCGACTTTGACTCCACCCTCGCCCCCGCTCGCCCGCCTCCTTCCGGCGAGGAAAGCCACTGCGCGTCGCTTGACGCTGGCGGTCCCAGCCTATGGAGAGGAGGATGAGCCGGGTTGCGGCTCAACTCCTTGCGGGGAAAATTTTGGACCTCGCTTGAGGAGGAAGGTGGAGCGCAAGGACGGTTCGTCGGCGATGGGCACAATCCTTCACCAATCGATCAATTGGGAGAGGAAGGGACCTCCACAAGCTCGTTCGGCAAGAGGAAAGTTCGAGACCCTGAGGCTGGAGATTCGTACATCGACTCCTTCGACATCTTCGGCATTGACAGAGGGATCGGGGAGGAGTCCGCGTGTCGACCTAGGAAATGTGCGGCGCTCTCGCAGGCTCGACGATTGCTTCAACAACCTGCATCCAGTTCTACAACGCGTGGCAGAATCCCCCACTCCGATGGTGGTGGAGAAGAGGAAGCGTGGTCGCCCTCGAGGATCTTCGGCCAGGAAGATAGCTTCAAGGTCGGCTCCATCATCGTCGGAAGCGGGGGATCGGGCCATGTTCTCGCTCCCTCTGCGACCAGAGCAGGGGAAGTTCTCCTTCCGAGACGTGATGGCGGCGGCAACTTTACTAGCTCTCAGACAGGGCTCAGTCAACGTGGGTGCCGCCGTGTGCACACACCTGGAAGGGAGACAAGGCCCTGGGAATCCTTGCTGTTAGAAAGTGGGCCACATGGCTTTGAGATCATGTGTGCTGGAGTGGAGGACGACGCTAACAGAGCGTGGAGATTTTTCTTCAGACAAATCTAGGAAGACGAAGATACCCCTCCTAGGGTTTGGGATCCTACAACTACCCTACCCTCCCTCCTTGTCTGGATCCAGAAAGAGCTTGTCCAAACCTGCTCCTTCGTGGCGGTGGACTGCTTTCCTCTTTCACCCGAGGATGAACCAGACCTAAGATCTAGTTTACACCTGAGTGCTGAGAGTTGGAGACAGAGGCCCAAGCCTTCATTCGCGCATATCCTTGAAGCTTGTGTCATGGCAGAGAAAGGGTGAGGCAAAGGAAGAGGGAGGGGTGGAAGCAACAGAGGAGAGCAATGGCAGCAAATGCCTCCGCAGCAAAATCAGCGGCCCCCTTTTGGGTATGGATTTCAGCAACCCCCCTAACCAACAAGCTCATATGTTGCCCCCTCAGTATGGTTCTTTTCCTCCTTTTGGTTTTCCTCCTTGGCAATTTGGAAAACCCCCCAACCCTGCTTTCTAGGGGAAATTTCTAGTGCCATGGAAGCAGCCACCTCCAGGGTTTGTTGGGCAGTGGGTGCCTCCTCAGCAGATGGTGCAACCCCCTCTGCAAAAGAATCAGGGGAATAACCGCACCTCACAGTTTGGGAAGAACCAGAAGAAGAATAAAGATACAGGTAAAGGAGATGATTCCAAGTCCCAGGATAGTGCCCCTCACTCGACTGCTTCAGCTAATTCAGGTTCTGCTGCTAATGAGAAGAACGATGCATATGCTAAGGTGATCTGCTACAACTGTGGGGAGCCAGGTCATCACAAAGCTACCCGTGTCTCTCCAAAATCTTGCTTTATTTGCAGTTCTTTGGAACATGAGGTGGAGGCCTGCCCATTCAAAAAATAGCCGCAGCAGATTGCTAAGTTTGTTGGTAGTGCTGCATCAAGATTGGGATTCTACCACATTGAATTTCCTTTCTAGACTTCTGAGATTCCCCCTCCAAAGAATGTTGGCCTGGTTTATGTAGATCAAGGGAGCATTACAAAATAGGAACTGTACCAGAATCTGGCAACTGTGTACAGAACTAACTGGCCTTGGCAAATCACATGCCTACATGAGTGGTCCTTCCTGGTGAATTTCCCACCTCACCTCAAAGTTGATGAGATTGCTGGATATCCCAGCTTTGGTCTACCTAAGGATGGTGTTTTTGTCAAGGTTCACGTGTGGAATGGTGCCCTGGATTACTATGCTGAGCTTCAGGATGTTTGGCTGCAAATCAAAGGACTGAATCAGACTTGGTGTAAATGGACAACACTTATGCAACTTGTCACTAATTTTGGCATAATGCAAGATGTAGACTGGTATGGAATGTTCAGGTCCTTTTATGAAACTGTCAGAGTAAAGATTAAGTGCAGAGATCACACTAAAATCCCTTCTACCAGAATAATTGAGGTTGGTGGAGTGATGTTCCAGATACATTTTGTTGTTGAAGGCCCTGCAAGTGTGGTCAATGTGGAGGATGAGGATCCTGATAATATTCATCCTCCTAATCCTGATGAACACAGTGATCAGCCCCCTGAAGCCAAGAAAAGTTCAGATAAGATGGATACTGATACTAGCACTGGAGGTGGAAAAAGTACTAGTGCTCCTACCCCTACCCAGCAAAAGAGTAATGAGAAAAGTGCTTCTAAGCAGAAATCCCTTGCTGCTTTAGCTGACAAAGTTCTAGAGGTTGCCAATTGCTATATGATTGACAAAGTAAACCCTTCTTGCTCCAGCAAGCTTTCCCCTATTGTGGATGAGGAATCTATGGCAAAAAACAAAGTGATGGATTGGATGCAGAGTTTCCAATCAGATGAAGCTTCTGTCAACCTTATTCAGGAGATGGAACTGGATCCTGAAAACACCTTATTCTATGAGGATCCAAACAGAGAGCTCTGTTAGGAGGAACTGATGAGTCATGGGGCAAAGAGGGAACATGTGGCTAAGAATCAAGCAAGCAAGAGAAAATGGGGTCTAGTTTTGGGTGCAAGGCAAAGCTCCAGGTTCACTGATAGACAAGGGAAAACAGTGCTACAGAAAGCACATGAAATCACCATGAAGAGGAATCTTGAGAAATCAACTGCTACTTCAACAAAGATGAAAGGTATTGCTCAACAAAATCCCTTTAATGTTATAGCTCCTAGTAATCTTTTACAAATGGCTAATACTGTGGGTGTTGCCATTCCCAGTCTTGATGACTGCTCCTCTGTTATTTCTTCTGTTAGCAATATAGATGTACCCTCCTCCCCTGTTCCCTCTGTACATATTTCTCCTAACAAAACATTGGATGATGGGGGGTATGAAAATTATTTCCCTGATGCATTAAGTTGGTCACTGGTTGGTAAACATAGGCGGGGCAAGCACCCTAAGAAAGTCAGTTTTAAATGAATTGTGTTTTTTGGAATCCTAGGGGAATTCAAGCCCTTGGTAGGAAAAATCCCCTCATTGATCTCTTTAACAAGACCCAGGATCATTATGTTGGATTCCATGAAACAAAAAAAAGAGTCTATTTCTATTAATTATCTGAACTCATTAGTGGGTAATATGATGTTTGACTGGAAAGACTTACTTGTTGTTGGATCTGCCGAAGGCATAGTGGCAGGTGTGGATTTAGACTATTTTGATGTAATTAGTTGGCAAGTTAAAGATTTTTCTATCTCTTTTGTTGCTAGGCTGAAGGCCAAAGATATGGTAATTAGAATTATTACTGTGTATGGCTCCTCTTATGAGGACAAGAAAGAGGCTTTTATCTCTGAATTACAGTCTTTTGTAGATTAGTGGTGACACTATTATTGGTGGTGAGTTTAACCTTATCAGATTCCAAAGTGATAATATTAATGGTAACATAGACCACAAATGGAGTGACAAGTTTAATGCATGGATGGATATTTGGAGTTTGCTGGAGGTCAAACTCAATAATAGGAAATTTACTTGGGGTAACAACAGGGAAGATTTGATTATGTACAATATTGACAGAGTTTTGTGCACTGTAGAATTTGATCAGAATTTTCCTCTTGCTTCTATTAGAGCTTTACCTAGGTTGGGTAGTGATCACACACCAATTCTGTGGGAATCTGGTTGTGAGGTTAAACCCAAGCCTACCACTTATAAATTTGAGAAGTGGTGGCTGATGAGAAGTGATTTTAAGAAACTTGCCACTGAAAACTGGTCTAAACCAATTAAAGGTAAAGATGCAGTTGATATTTGACAAAATAAAACTAGGAGATTTAGGAGTTGGTCTAAAGGGTGGAGCAGGAATATTGAATCTGAACTTAGAACCCTTAAAAGAGACCTTATGAAGGAATATGATTTGTTAGATATTAGTCTGAATCAATAGAAATCTCTGTTGATGGACATACTAGGCTTAAGCAAATATAGTCTAAAATGAATATGCTCTGGTTAAAAGAAGAGATTAAGGCAAAGCAGAGATCTAGGGATAGGGACATTAAAGAAGAAGATAGGAATACAACATATTTCCATGCTGTCTCTAATCAAAGGAGGAGGAAAATGTTAGTGCACTCTCTGGATGGGCCTGATGGGCCTATACATGATGAGGAAGACATGATGCATATTGCTACCTCCTTTTATAAAGACCTCTTCAAAAAAGAAGAACCTTCTGGATGTACTCTTTCAGAAGATTTTTTCTCTCCTAGTGAAAAAGTCTTTGCAGATCAAAATCAGGCTCTTGAGGCCCCTTTTACTGAGGAGGAGGTTAAACAAGCTGTGTTTGACTCTTACTCTGATGGGGCCCTAGGCCCTGATGGCCTATATTTTATTTTCTATCAGCATTTTTGGGATGTAATTAAGGGGGGCCTTATGGATATGTTTAATGATTTTCATCAAGGCAAATTAGCTATATATAGGTTGAACTTTGCCATTTTGACCCTCATTCCCAAAGAACCCGAAGCTATTAGTATGAAAAAAGAATTCCCTATCAGTTTGCTCAGTTATTTATTTAAGATTTTTACTAAGGTCTTGACAAATAGGTTGGCTTTGCTGATGAATACTCTTACTTCTTGTAACCAATCTGCCTTTACTAAAGGGAGATTTATTTTGGAAAGTGTTGTCACTGCACATGAAGCTATTCATTCTGTTTCCCATGGTAAAGATCAAGAGCTAGTTATCAAGTTAGACTATGAAAAAGCTTTTGATAAGGTAGATTTAGATTTCCTGCTGGACCTGCTAGCTAAGAGAGGCTTTAGTCCAAAAGTCATTTCTTGGATTAGATCCATCACTCATGGGGGGTCTTTTGGGGTTAAGCTTAACAACACCATTGGTAATTTCTTTGTTACTGGTAAGGGGCTTCGACAGGGAGATCCCATATCTCCCTTACTTTTAAATTTGGTGGTGGATGTGTTAACTAGAATGCTCATTAAAGCCTATAATGCTGATTTAAGTAAAGGCCTTTGCTCTGACCTTTATCCTGGTGGTGTTATCTGTCTGCAATATGCAGATGACACTATCTTATTTTCTAACAAGAATCCCTCCCATGCCACTAATCTCAAATGGATTTTGACCTGCTTTGGGCAAGTATCTGGGATGAAAATCAACTATTCAAAAAGTGAATTTATCCCAATAGGCCTTGAGGATTCTGATATTGCTTCATACTCAAATATTCTGGGATGTACTGTTGGTACTTATCCCATTAAATATTTGGTTATCCCTTTTCATTTTGAGAAGCTTAGGAGAGAAGATATTCAACCCCTAATAGACAAAATCCTCAAAAGGATTGCTAGATGGAGGGGGAAACTACTCTCATATGCAGTTAGGTTGATTCTTATTAAAACATGTTTAGCAAGCATCCCTATCTACCTGCTCTCCTTCTTCAAGTTTCCAAAATGGGCCTTGGATTTAATTAATTCCCAGATGGATAATTTTCCGTGGAATGACTTTGAGGGGCATAGGAAATTGCATTTAGCTAGTTGGAAACTAGTTTGTAAGAAAAAAGAGTTTGATGGGCTAGGAATTCCTGATTTAGCTAATGTGAATCTGTCCCTTCTAGGGTCTTGGATCAAAAGATATTCTAGTGATGAAGGAAAAATCTGGAGAACCATAGTTGAGTCTAAATATGATACAAAGAATCCTAACATCTTCTATAGCAAACATACTGGGGTCTCTTAGTTCTAGAAAGGGGTTCTTTGGGTTGTTAACAGTATTAAATTTGGTTATAGGTGGCAAATTGGGAATGATGCTCAAGTCAGGTTTTGGGAGGAAACCTGGTTTGGGCCTCCCCCCTGTCTGTTCAATTCTTTGAAATTTATGTTATTTGTAATGAACATAATAAAACTGTCCAACAGATCTGGGATGGCACATCCCTCAAACTTACCTTCAGAAAAAACTTTAATAATAACTTGTTAGCTCAATGGTATGACCTAGAGGCAATTGCTTCTGGAATTTCCTTCACTACTAATATTGATGCTTTGATCTCGCAATATGAAAGCAAAGGGGTTTATTCTACTACTTCCCTCTATGTTATCATTAACTTTGGAGGTGTTACCCCCATTTATATTCCTGCTGTTTGGCAACTGCACATACCTCATAGAGTTCATATTTTTTTGGCTTTTAGCTCACAACAAATTAATGACCAGAGATAACCTGAAAAAGAGACACTTGAATAAACCCGAAGACTGCATTTTCTGTGCTGAGGATGAATCTATTAACCACCTCTATTTCCAGTGTTTAGTTGCTAGACAAGTTTGGAGTATCATTTCCAGTTTTTTTAATATTGATGTTGGAAGTGATTACATGTCTATAGCTAAATTCTAGATTGCAAATAAAAAATGCACTTTTAAATTCAGTTTGTTTTGCTGTCCTTTGGTGTCTATGGAAATTTAGGAATGATATGATCTTTAATGGTTTCCCTTGGATTAATTTGCATCAGATCCTAAGGAAGATTTTGGCCTCAATAAAGCATTGGAGGCTGATTTTCAAGGAAGGGATGATGGAGGGGGTGGAAAAATTCTACACCTACCTCTCCAAAATCCTGGACTCACACTTTGCTCTGATTAGTGGCTGAGTAGGGCAACAACCTGTTGTGAGAAACGACCTCCAAGAACCTTCATCGCCGGCACTCAAGAGAATGGCGCTGCAAGGGACCTGGGCGACACCAACATCCGCCTTGGAGGCTGATGTCTTGCCTTCTCCTCTGTAGTTTCTCTTTCAACTGGTGTGGTACACCCTTTCAGCTGTTGTTTCTAGTTTAGGCAGCGCTGCTATCTGTAATAACTTTACTGTTTTTGTTTAGAGGTTGGATAACTTTAGTAGCTCTCTTTATTGTAAAAGACATGATATCTCTTCAGGTTTTGTTGATGATTCAATGGAACTGGGGCGGGAGTCCCTGTTGATCTAAAAAGGTACAAAGATTAAGCTATGCACACTTAGGCTAGTCATAGTGGGAGTAACTTGAGTGATAATATACATGCCAACTAGACAAAAATGATGATGTGGCAAATAATTAATAATAAGAGAGATGAATGGAGTAACATATTATGTTACTGTAACATCACACTTATTAATATAAGATGAGTCTATAAAACAATAAATGAGAGTTTCTATGTTATTAGATTTATGTTACTATGTACTATGAAGGCAATAACTTAGACTAGTAACATGTGCATGTTACTAGTCTAAGTTACTCTTCATTATAACTAGTCTTAACTGAGCTACCGCAATTTTGACTTAGAATAAATAATACTCCCTCCATTTCAATGTTTACAAGTCATATGTGTATATCTATGTTATCAATTTGACCTTTATAATTTAAATTAGCAGAAGTTGGGACCTAGGTGATCACCCATTGGCTATAAAAAAGAGAGACATGTCAATTAAACTTGGTGCATGCACTAATTAATACCAAAATTTGAGAGAGTCACCGCATGCATTGGAATCTAAGAGAAATTCCGCCGCTTTCACACTAGCAAACCGCATGGGAGTGGAAGCGGGATTGGTTGGAGTAGGAGTAATTAGGGGGGAGTAAATTGGGGACAATAAATGCATAAATTAGCCTAATTTTTGGAATCTCTCTAAAATCTCTTTTAGCCCTATAATCCGGAATGGAGGAAGTACCGACAACCTTGAGAACTGCCCCTCCTTCAAGCCAGCCAATTGGCTACATCGATCGATGTACAAAAGTGAACATTTTACAGTAAAATCTCCCATGGAACTCTGCAATCTGCTCTCAAGAATTAAACCTTCCATGGACATCATATGGATTTAATGTTTATTACTCCCTCCGTCCTAAAATAAATGACTTAGGTTTGTTTAGATCGCATCTATCTATATACTAAAACCCATCTAGATACATGTGAATCTAGACAAACTCAAGTTGCTAGGTATAAATCAATAAGACTAGCACAAGATCAACATGAAAGCATACTAGAACACCTAATGAACATAAATAGAGGAGTAGATCAGATCTTTATTCGGTGCAGGCATTGAGGATGAAGAGGCCATTGATGCCTGCGTGATGCACGCTTGATCTATCGAGGGAGAGGTCTTGGTGAAGGTGCGGATGCCCTCCGGCCTCTAGCGGCACTGTCCTGGCACCGATGAGGTGTAGGCTAGCCTTCTCGTCGCTGTTGCACCTCCCTAGATCGGTAGGGCTTATGGAATTGTGGGGAAGCAAGTACAACAGCGTGAACGTGGTAGATCAGATCGCTATCGGGCTACTCTCCTTTATATGGCGCAAGAAACAGGGGACCCAACCATCGAGCGGGGCATGTTAGAGTTCGTTCAAGGGTCTTCATGCAGTGAAGTAATCGTGCACATAGATGTATCACAGTTGTCATCATCACATGAGAATCACTTTTGCCCATGCCTAGAATCTCTACTATTAGTTGAGTGTGATAGTTTATCAGGGGTTCTACATCTTCCACCGTCCTTAAAGACCATGGAGATTTATAGCTGCAGTAGTATTCAAGTCATGTCATGCCAGCTGGATGGGTTCCCAAAAATTGAGGTCACTGCTTCCATAAATGCACCGGACCCATCAGCAACAACAACAGCAGGAGAGCATTCACTTCCTCCTGGTCCCACATCTTTAAATATACATTCCTGTGCTGGCATGTTGGGGGGCATTCTTCTTCTGCCCACCACCTTCAAGGACCTGATCATTAAAGACAACAGCGGGCTGACATCCCTAGATCCCGTGTCGGGAGATGCCCTGTCGTTGGAACGCCTTTGGATTTATGGCTGCAGTACCCTTGCATTCCTACCCAATGATCCACAAGCATACAAGTATCTATGGAGGCTTGTAATTAAAGACTATCCTGCTATAAAGAAGCTCCCTAGATGCCTGCAGCAACGACTGGGGAGCATCCAAGAAAAAGGTCTAGATGCTAGTATGAAGGTATGCATGTATTTCTATCTGTCTTTGACATATTTCACCAAAAAATGCAACCATCCATCCCATCCAATGTACCACTGTCAGCAGGCCATCTCCCATTAGCATTAGCATTATGTTGTTTGAAGAAGAGAAAAATCAATCTGATAGCAGTATCACATGATTATGATATTTGTGACATAGTGAAAAATCGTATTTGTAAGTTTTAAAATAAGTAGGAAAAAACGTGCATACATTTATAGGACAGGTAGAAGCTCATAGATGCAAAATTTGTTAAAACTCAATGATGATATCTGATATGTATCTTGTTGTAACTTGAAGATTGTTTTTTACACCCTGTTGATCACTCTACGTCCCTGTCCATCCCCAAAGCAAAACCAGTTTGGTAGCACATGTTTTAGAAGAACACATACCAAGTTATGAAAACTGGACGTGCCAGTAGATGGTACTAATTTGTTTTTGGAGCTGGAAATGTCTTAAAACTGGACGTGCCAGTAGGTGGTACTAATTTGTTTTTGGAGCTGTAAATGTCTTACACATGGGTGTTAAGTGTTAACTGAAAGAATTAGATGGAGATTTAACATGCGTAGTACAATAAGAACCCAGAGAGGCTGTTTGTTTTCAGCATAAAATCCTCCTTTTTTCTTGAAATCGTACAGTATAAATTTTCATTTTGCATCAGCTAGAAACGCATGATGAGAAAATTATTGAAACGCAATGGTGATATCTGATCCGTTATCCTTTCAACATTCTCCATCTTTTTTAATGCACAATTAGTTTGGTATCACAAGTTTTTATGTTACATTAGTTTGCACAATTGTGTTCTGACACCATTTGTGATGTCCACAGTAGTGGAATTCAAACCGTTTAAACCGAAGACATGGAAAGAAATACCAAGACTAGTCCGCGAGTGAAGGCAGGCTGACCGCGACTGAAGCTTATTCAGCAATTTTCGTGGGGAAAATCACGAAAGGGAAGGAAGCTCCTGCAGTTCATAGGGGAGAATAGCATTTTCCAGTTAACTGGAGAAAACTGGACGAAGACCAGACTGAAGGACATGCATTCTGTTTGCTTCAAATAATGTACTGTACTACAAGTCATGTCTTGATTGTTTATCGGCTTTGTCATACTCTGATCTTTATCTCATTTGGATACTTTGTAATGTGAATTTATTACCTTTGGCATTTCCCAGATTTAGTAGAAGCTTGGATCCTCACGTGTTTGAGCGTTGTTTACTTAGTTCAAATATTTGACCCATAACTTTTTCGGCTCTGAATCTATTGGCTAGCGCAGCATTTCTTTCTTTCTTCTTGTAATCAACTGTAACATGTAACAAACTGCCCCTGGACATTAGTTGAATGCATAAGGTAGAGGATTCCTATAACTGGACATGGCATGAATTTTTTGGACAGCGTCATGGCTGGAGAAGTTGTGAATAGCAACCAATAGGTACCAGAAACTAGAGATAAGGGATGTAATCCCTGCATTCTGCTCCTAGAAATTAAATCTCCAGCGGCCATCAGATGAATCATGGATATCTTGAGAAATCTCCTCCTCTGGATGGTAGATTGGAAGATGAGACTGTCGTGGGATTAACTGCTGGGGGATTTGCATCATTGGGTGATTCAGTTTTCCTTCAGTGGTTGGTGACAATATGCTTGGAGGCGACATATACCGGACCTAAGTAACGTGAATGTTCTGCTCTGAAGCAGAAACGGTGAGTATATTTGACATTTTCCTGCTCCAGTTGCAAGTAGATGGTTGAGTAGCGATATAAAGAGCTTGCTGAATAGCATGTTCTTTGCTTCTGATGCTGTCATTGAGACTGGAGAAACCGCAGATGTTGAACAATGACTAGCACTGATGTGATCAATGCCCTGTAGTTTCGCTTCAATGTTACTATTGATTCACTTTCATGAGCTATTTAAGCAGCGCCGTTGTTTTGAGGGAGCTATGATGCTGAGATGTAGAACTGACTTTGTGCCAATTGAGTAATATAAGATGCAGCAATGGCCACGATCAGAAGACAGGCTTCAGGCTTAAGGCAGCTGTGGCCATTTTAGCCATTTCTAGCACTGATTTGTTTCGTTGCCCCAAGCGTGATGTCATTTAGTAGAGTAGTAATCTTGTGAATGCACTTGATGCATACAAACAATTTATAGTTCATTTTTAGCTGTACCAAATAGTATCAAACATCAAAATTATGAGCAGATATTAACGTGTACAGATAATTCGGACATGATTTTTGTTTGCTTCAAACAAGGTTGTCATGGGCTTTGCCGAACTTTGTACTTCATCTTCTCCAGATATTTGTTAGGTGAACTCAACATTTCCCAGATTTAGTAGGATCTGGGAGGATTCACTCACATTTCTGGGCTATCTCGTTTCAGCGTCCTTTACTTGGTTCAGAGATTGACCTCTTATCTTCTTCAGGTAGGTGTGGAAGGTGTGAACTTACCTGATTCAATACCTTTTCAGACTAACTACAAGCTTGGAAAATCTCAGGTGTGTGTGTTTGACATGAGAAGTGAATGTGTTCAGCGTGACTGCATGCAGCGCAATGTCACGATCTAGCCTCTTGTCGGGCGAGGTTGTTCAGGTCAGGCAGAGCCACTGGTAGGTGTCATGAGGATCATGATCCTCTTGAGATGCCGCATCCGGGCACGTCGTGGCGCTCCTTGGGCTCCTCTGCTACAGTTGTCGCTGGAGGGGTTTTCCAATGGCAAAGAGGGTGTCGCAGGTGAGGTCCATGAGCACGAAGCTGACGGTGGCAAACTCTTGCCGGGATGATGCCGCCCGCGAGGTTGTTTAGGCAGATCCATAGCCGCATCCGGGCACGTCGAGAAATGAAGAGATATAGAGAGGTCTCGATCCCTTTATAACTCTTTTAGTTTGCGCGAATTTTTTTCGGATTTTCTTATATATAAAAGCAATGCACTGATATGTGGCTTCGCTATTTCTAGATACTAATCCTGTGATGTTACAAATTTCTTGTTACATGAGTAGTAACATTATAGGCTACTTCTCTCTTTCTTTCTACCAACACCTTCAGGACTACTCCTTCAACCCAAAGGACTGCATCGATGTACACAACTGAACATTTTCTTTGCATTAAGAGTTCAGAGAGACGCGGGTTCTTTTCCCTTTTATTCTCGATTATGGAGATCATTCTTATCTCCACGAGCAGATCGTGCAATTGAAGAGTTTTTTTAGATCACATTGATCACTATATGCCCCTCCCCGTAAATGTGTTACATGGGGTGTTTACTGAAAGAGTTAGATGGAGGTAGACATGCATGTGTTAGATGGAGGTACAATAAGAGCTCAGAGCACATATTTGTTTTTAGCTTAAACTCTCCATCATTTTAGATGTCCCATGTGTTACGAATTCAGGCACTCTCGCTTACAGGCAGAGCCAACATGTTCAGGCACTGACGACGGGTAACAGTCAACACTCGCCACACAGCTTCTAAAAAAATAGAGCCGTCGCTTCTAAAAAAATAGCCAGGGGGTCACCAAAATTCCTCTGCTGCCATCTCTCGCCACACAGCTCGGTTTTGACAGTTAAAACTTGTCCTCATTTTCGTCAGGAGTTCCGATCTTCTTGTCCGCTCGGTCTAGATGGACCAAGAAGAGAAGCCCAACAAAAAAATGAAGAAGGAGAAAGAAAACAAAAGAGTTGGCCGGCTGGGCCTTGGGCTGCTTCTGCTTCTCTCTGTTTTTTCTTATTTCGAATCTTTTTTCCTTTTTATTTTCTGTTTTCTTTTTTTTATCAATTGATTTAAATTTTGATTTGGTTCAAACGTTTTCATAAATTTAGAATAAAATAACTCTGTTAACTTTTTTTTCAAATATATAGCCCATTGGCACTATTTTTAATAAGAATTTGAATATGGCACCTAAGCCCACATAGTTTTATTATATCATTTTTCTTATTTATTTTCTCATTATCTTATAAGTTTCATAACGTTTTTATCTAGAGCTCCAAATAGAGTCAAACTAATTTCTATGGTTTTTTAATTTTTCCCTTTATATTTTTAGCTCACTTAGAAATTCTTTTGTATATTTTAAATATGGAATATATCCAAAGTCTTGTGTTGTTAAGTGGTCATTCCAATTTTTAGGGTTTTAGGGTTTTGAGAAGAAATATTATTTCTCTTAGACTTAAAATGCAACAATGCATGCTTCATGATTTTGGGGTTTTGAAAACATGCACACCACTTTCCAAATAAGATACATTTTATTTGACTTGGGTTTTAGAAGAATTATATCAAAGGGTCAAAAGTTTTTGTTCCCTCTGAACTTCATCCTTCAAAATAATTTTTTCACATTTTAAAATATGGGAAGTTTTGGGATGTGACACATACCTAGTTCGATCTCATTACCGACAAGTACTCTTTACTCGTTCCGTGATATAAAATTCCTTATGATCAAATTACTTGCTTGCAAGCTGTTATCAGTGTGATATCACCGAGAGGGTCCAAAGTATATCTCTCCATCATCGGGATGGACAAATCCCACTCTTGATCCATGATCCTCAACTAATACTTTCTAAGTGCCCAACGACATATTTATAATGACCCTGTTACGATGTGATGTTTGACGAAATTAAAGTACTCTTCTAATGTTAGTGATTGACATGATCTCATGGTCTAAGGATTAGGACTACTTCATATGAGTTTGATACAACAATGAAACTTGATAGACTTAATCGTATTGCTATTCTTACTATGGGTGTAAGTGTTTATCATATCATTATCCAATGACATGACCTTGTTATTAATAACATCCAATGTTCATGATGTGGAAACCTTGATCATATATTAATCAACAAGCTAGTGTAATGAGAGGCATTAATAGGAACTATTTTATTTGTTTATTAAACACACATGTATTAATGTTTCCGGTTAAAACAATTATAGCAGGAGAAATATTTATCATAAACATGAAATAATATAATAACCACTTTATTATTGCCTCTCGGGCATATTCCCTTCACACACTCCATAGAGCACTTATAGTTCCGTGTAACAGTGATAATACCATTTGGGCTTGGCATCTTCATCTTGAGATAAGAAATGGGAATAGATGCCATGAACTTTGCCAATGCCAGCCCACCGAGCAAGGCATGGTAACAACTGGTGAGGTAAACTACCTCAAATAATATACTCTTTGTCTGACAGTTCTCCTTGTTACCAAACAGAACATCCGCCTAGATTTTGCCTATTGGCTCACACGACAACCCCGACACAATGCCATGGAAAGTGGTCTTAGTCGGTTCCAACATGTTCTCCTTGATTCCCAGTTTATGCATTGTATCCCGGTACATTGTGTTGATGCTGCTCCCACCATCAATAAGGGCTTTGGAGAACTTGACTTTTATCTCGAGCCCAAAGAATGTCAGGTACAACACTAGGGAATATCCTCCTGGGTTTGGCATAACCTTGGGGTGATCTTTCACACTCCAGGTAATCTCTTGGTCAGACCAGTACATGAACTTTGGTACTGCCGGTATAACGGCATTTACCTCCATATGCCGCCGCTGCTCACTTTCCTTGTCAGTTGCCTCAGTCACAAAGACCACGTAACTCTGGCGATTCTCACGATATTCATTCTGGCCCCCTTGGACGACATTACCATTGTTATTCCCTTGTTTATACACCTGGTTAATAGCTTCTCCTCTACCCGAGTTATCATACCTCAGCTGCGCAATCAATGCTTAAGCATTTGCTCGTCTGAGTGGTGGTGGTAGACCAGTTTATCCTTTCCCAGCATGCTGGAACTAGCTGCACTGTCGAGTTGTATGATTTTCCGGCTTACCCGGGTTCGGAGTATAGAAATTTCAAGGCTGATCAAGCATCATCTCATATTGTACTTTTTATTATCTTGCCACGGCTTTCTCTGGTCACCATATTGTCTCTTGCCATCATTCTTTTGCACCAACTGTTGGCCACTTCTCCTCTGATGATGTCTATTGCTGGCATCAGGATGATCCTGATTTACTTCAGCTACCTAGTTTGAACCATACCGATAATCCAGCCTTTCCTCTCATATTTTTCCATGATAATCATTGCAATCGTGTTACCTGGATGACCCGACCCGATCATATGCCGGATGTTCCATGCTGGGCTCTGCTGACATAAGCACCGGCTGAGTCGGATCACCCAAAGCATACGAATCTGCTATCTTGATAGTCTCGACCAAAGTTGCTGGCATATCTCTCTGCAACCTTTGCCAAAGCACATTGGAATGCCGGCAACCTTAAGCAAACCATGATATGGCCTGCGATTTAATAACTCCTTCATAGGAATTGCGCTCAGTGCACCACCTGGTTAGGAATTCTCTATCAGTTTCAATGGGTCTTTGCTTACACATGGCTAGTTGCTGAGGACGATTTGGCCTCTTGTACATACTTACAAAATTGTTGACAAATGCTTCTTCAAAATCAATCCAGTAGTTAATGTTTTTCTCTGGAAAATTATTCAGCCAGGCAAGACCTTCCAACATTTCCGGCACATATCTCACCGCCCACCTATGGTTTTCTCGTGCAACATGTACTACTATTACACAGTCAATCAACCAATCTTCTGACTTTATACAATCGTCATATGTTTTTGTTCCTCTAGGCAGCTGGAAGTCCAGCACATGTGGCTCTCTCATGATCTGAGGTCCAAACCAAGCTGGACAGGAGGTCCTTGCTCCTAAAGATATTCTGACATATGCAATCTGTCCAACTTGCATGCATCATGTAGTGGCAACTGGAAATTCCCCAGCTAGGAGCCTAGTGGATTATCATACATTTTGTGCTCTAGCCTAGGGTATCCGGCATTCACCATTAGCGGAATAACCATCATTGTAGCGGTTTTATCTAGGGTTAACACCTTGATGCGGAACAATTTACCCGACGCTCTGTTGCGGCCGGGGAACATTGGGTGTGATATGCTGAAGTGGAGGTGGATGTGCCCCTCCGGCCGAATGATGAATTTGCCGAGGTTGATAGTTTTGGCCAGTATTTCCATGCCCATCATTTGCATGCCCAACATTTCCTTGACCGGCATTTGCCTGACCGGCATTGGCCTGGACGACATTTCCTTGCCCGGCTAACTTCTTTCCAGCAAGTGCCGGATATAAGCCATCAACTGCTTATTCCTTCCAGAAGTGACACTTCCCTCACGCCTTGCACCACCAGGAGCAGCATGAGGGGGAGATACTTGGAAGATAGACTTTGCCGGAACAGCACCAGCCAAATGAACGATCTAGGAACTACCGACACCACCTTGGTTTGCCCTACCGTATGAATCATTTTTTTGATTGGCAATAAATACTAACTCATTCACGCCCTCTTGCTGCCCGCGCTTGGCCTTACCGGTCAGGCCAGGTAACTCGGCACCTCTAAGTTTCTTAGCTAGGGTGCTATATTTTGGCAGCCCAGCCGACACTTGCCCAGCCGACATATCGGTCCTAGTTCTACCGTCTCTAGCTATCTCAGCATTGAGGTTTCTACCTCTATTACACACTCCCTCTATTCTACTCGAGTTACCCGTAGTAAACCCATGAGCCTTATTATACTCACGGAGGGTCCTGTTCAGTTCTTGTCGGGCTTGTTCTATCTCTAAATATCCCTCAAGCATATTTTTCCGGGTTTCCTCTAGCTCAGCCTGTGCCTGAGCCGAATCAACTACTGGAGCAACTGGTACCTCCAGCTTCTCAATGGCCTCTTGCAATACATTTGAACTACTACTACTAGCAATGTTCTCTGGCATCTCAAGCGGGGGACCCCTTGATCTTGTGGGCTTGGGGGTTGTTTCCCCATAATCGAAAATATCATTGCCACCGACGGCTACAGGAGCAGTCGACATGACCTCCACGCAGCTAGCGGGGCGATCGGTGCGCCGCCCGTAGCCGTGCAGACTGCAGGAGGATCCGCATCAACCACCACTCGTTCAGGATATGCCCGAACAATGTGGAGCGCGACATAGACTTGATTCTTGGTGACTGCAAGTGCATAGATCAATTGTATCTATTTTCAAAGTAAAAGTATCAAACCCACAGAGAGCTATTGGTAAACTTATTTATGCCCCTCGTTACTATCTACCAAAGGATACTTATAAGCTGCCTTTGATCTCAAGTAAGGGTGTTTGAAAGGTTTTTGATTGTTTGCGGAAAAGTAATTAAAATGAGTAAAATAAAGAAAGTAAGAAGGTCGTGTGATAGCGTGGTTAAATTCAATAGGGCTAAAACGTTATCGGGGATGTAGGATACACCACTAGCATGATATTATTATTAATTAAGATAATATACTTCTTGTGTCATGAGATGAGTGGAGAGAGCTCCATAATAATATGTTCACTACAAAGCTCGTAGGAAGCCACTTTGTTGAGCCAAGAGTGAGGTCACCTCTAAATAACCATTGCGATGTCTGAGAGCAATCATCCATACAACCCACCGCAATTAAGGGTTTCCCCGTGGATGTCGTAATTAGCTTAGGGAGTTCCTCTTTATCCTCCTTTGACCGTGTAGGTTATGAGTCGGCGCCAATTGTCACGAAGCTATTCTGGGCATGATCCCAAACATGTCCAAAGGATTTCTCCTTCCCTTTAGTCCCGAGGGAAAATGATATGTGGCCGACTACACATACCATCTAAAGAGAGAGAGATCAAACACAAATCATAAATCTATCATAGTCCGGCCAATCATATGGACACAAGAATAGATCATCTTTATTGCAAGTTCATAATAGTGCTAGGGTTTCTCCATCTCCCCAATAACAAATGAACTACTCACACATGGAAGCAATCAACAACATCATCATAATCAAATGGATGGATAAAAGTATGGAGGTAGATCTAATGCAAACCATAATTGAATCTGGAATTACAACAATATCTAATAGATGAAAGATGGGGGTAGCGATGGTGATGGAGATGCAGCGGTTGATGCTGAAGGGGATGATGCGATGTCCTCCAATGAACCGTGAAGCAGTAGGGATTAGCCCCTAGCCAAGTTACTCCTTCAGATCCCTTTCAGATGTGGTTTTTCGTGGTTTCTGGTGGCTGTGAATGTCAGATCTCTCTCTAGTCTTTGCTAGGGGAAAGTATTTGACGAGGCGGACGCGCTGACACACAGTAGGGGTGGACTGTACGGGCAGGCTCCGCCCGTACCAATGGTCGTTATTGGTTCAGGTGACTTCCCCTTGTTTGGTGTTCTCCCGGGTGCGAACGTAAATCCATAAAATAACTTTTATCACTTAAAAATATCATATTATAGCATAATATGATAGTTCCAATTGATATGTTCATATAATACTTAATGATTCAGGCCTGTTGAAACAAGAAAAAAATGTGCCTGCAAATGTAGTGAAATACAAAGATCCATACTCTATTTATGCAAAAATAAAAGGTAAATATGCTTCAATTTTGGAATCATCAACTCCCCCAAGCTAGGCTCTTGCTTGTCCCCGAGCAAGATGGTGGCTTATGTACAAGATCATCATGTTCATGAGGCATTATAATAAATGAGGTAGAAATTGAAAGAGGAATACAACATCATACATAGAGATACTTCGGGGGTATTATTATACCCTTACAAATCACATGACTTAGAGGCTTCCACACCCTTTTAGTATTAATGAAATTATAAGAAGCTTCTAGTGATTCAACATATCATATAATCATAAAGTTTAAAATAATCGAGCACTTGATTCAGTAATGAAGATTCATGATCATTCTTTTCCTTTCATATTTTCTTTCTGCCTTTTGATTCTTTGTATAGCTGATCTTTATTATTTCTTTCCTTCTTTTCTTTCTCTCTCTCTATATATATAATAAAAAATTACTTTTACTTTCTCCTCTTTTCTTTCTCTTTTTAGAACAGCTGTTTGATCATGCTCACTACTTTTATGGCTTTCAAAACTCATGATTATAATATGCTACCAAAATTCTTCTTCTCATAGCCTAATCAATACTTTTATTGATGTGAAAGTCATTAAAATTATGACAGCTGTACAAGTATCATAACACTCAACCTAGTTCAATTATATAATATAATAATTATGAATAAAAGACAACTTCAAGTACCATAAAGTCTCGCAACTCAACAGATATAAATCTTCTCTTGAACAAAAGGATCTCGAAGTTGATGCAACTAATGCAAATTCTAAAACTAAAACCTAACATGCGAACAGGAAAGTAAACATGCTAAATACTGTAAGATAGATTACAAGGTTCTCACGGATCCCACCAAGCTTGGAATCAAACCGGGGGAATGTGTGCCTATTTAGCTTTTTAAATGAGGGGCCACCAGGCTTCATTGGTAGTGTTAATGTTCAGTAGCCAAAAAGTATTTTGTTTATTCTCCTGTTGGATGCACCATTAAAGTAATCTGTTGTCAGTGAACTTGTAGTGATGAGGAACTTGATGTCAACCTGGTGATGTACATGCGAAGTAACAGTATCTCTATATGCTATGTCTATATTTGGTTGATTGTTGTAACATCCCAAGTTTGTATATATGTAATTAGTACCTAAGCATTGAATGCATCTGTTTAAATCAATAAAATACTTGCATGTGATCAAGTGAGTGGATTATATGCAAATCCAAAACCCTAAATTTTTCCTCTCTCTTTGAACCACATTCAAATGGTGTATGGTTTTTTGAAAAATTTCAAAACAAAGAAGCCCAAATGGTTTACAAGAGTCTCTGAATATTTTGTAAACCTTATTAAAGTCTCTAGTATTTTTGAATTGTGCAAAACAGATTTCAAATGAGGTTTACAAAAGTCAAAAAAACTGAAATCAGAAAAAGAAAAGGATTCTAAGAAAAAAAATAGTCAGGAGAGAGAACCAGGCCGCAGCCCACTTTACTCTTCCCCTCCTGGACCTTCTCCGTGGCCCAGCTTCAGCCCACTCGGGACCAGGAGCAGGCCCGATACCCCTTCGTCTCTTTCTTCCTTTATTCTTCCTCGCCAGAAGGACGCCGCCGTGGAAGCTGCTCGCTATCGTCGGCATGGCCGTCCCTGCTTCGACGCGATGATCGCCGCGAGGAGATTCGTGCTACCGACGCCGGCGACGTCTATAAGAACCCTTCCCGCCGCCAGGACGAACCCTAACCTTATCCCTTCCCTATTTCTTCCCCTCCACCAAACCCTAGCTCGTCGGAGCTGCGGGTTGCTGACGTTCCTCACCTCCCCTCGTCGTTCGAGCTCGCTGGGGTGACCTCCGTGGTCGACTGATTCGATTGCCCTGGCCAGTGCCCGCCGAATACCTCTCCTTCGCCGTAATCGAAACCACCTGCCCGACGCCGGTCGCCGTCTTTGCCATCGATTCTGGCCTCCTCGAGCCTCGATGTCGCCTTAATCCGCTCCAGGTGAGCTTCTGATTCTCCCTAGTTCCTTCGATTGCTCCCTCTCCCTCTGTGCCGACGCCGCGTCACTGGTCTACATGCGCTGCCGCCGTCCGTCATCGTGGAGGCTGCTCCGGTGACCAATAATCGGAGGCGCTGCCGTAGTTAGGTCCACCTCTGTGTGCTGATTCGAACGAGCTGTCCCGCGCATCCCCGTTCGCATCCTAGCGCTGCCAGTCGCCACCATCTGTCCATTTCCCAGCGAGGCCCGCGTGGCGCCATAGTGGCAGCCGATCTGGCCCAGGCCCCACCTGGCAGCCGCAGTGGCTAGAACCAGCTAGTGAGAAATGCCCTGACCCTGTTTTGCGTGTGTGGCTGCTGATGTGGCTTCGGACCCACCAGTCAGTCACTGTGGGTAGGTTCAGATGTGGTAACAAAATCCTGGGGGTGTATTATGACGTCAGCCTGATGTAATAAAGGTTTTACTAATTTCAGAAAATGATATAACTTGTAAAATTCATAACTTATTATTTATAAGTCAGAAAAATATGTATTATATATCAAAATGTTAAAAAAATGAGAACTATCTAACTAACCTACAATCATGCATTGTTCAACAACTTTAATGACAAGTTTAATTAGAACAACATAGTAACCACTCTCATGTGTTTCCGGAGTTTTCCGAGTTAGGGTTTTCAACCCTCGGAACCCCGTTTAAGCTGTCAAGCATGCCTTAGGGTTTCATTTGAATGCAACCTAACTTGTCATATCATCATCTTTGTTTGAGCATTGCATCGATGCCATGTCTTGATTGCCGCCTTTGTTTCCGGTATTGGTTCTTCGCGATAGGATCCGAAACCAAAGCTGAAGTCAACAACACCGAAGATCCGTACCTGTCTACTGACGGACAAGGCAAGCATAGCCTCTCATTCTGAACCTACTTTTATAAAGTATATTACTTTCTCGCTATGATGCACATGATTCCAAATGTGGTCTTTTGTCAGTAGTTAGTGTTACCTATCTGCTGCATAGTTTCCCTATTGTAGCCTTATACTCCTGATCCACTGCTCCTAGCATACCTAGGTATGGCATCTGAGTGTTGCTAGAGCTTCTGAGATCGACAGCTTAGCCATGCATAGTAACAACGTCTGATCTATCCGGACAAAGAATCAGAGATGTCGGAGAATCTAGAAAGGTAGGAGATGGTGACATCATTGAAGGAGTTAACTAACATGCTAAGGCTTGTATGGGAGGCCACATTGGGTGTGGTATTTGTAGTTCCATACTCGCCACAACTAGGAACTGAGTTCTTGCCTTTGGAACCAAGATGAGCGTACAGCCACATGGGGCTTGGGAACCCCTTGACTGACTAACTTGCCTAGTAGATTCCATGAGTCACATAGTTCGGGCTTTCCATTTGGCATACGCATTGAAACGTTTTCGAAAGAGGAGGTGATGGAGGTGCATCATAACAGGTAGGGAAGCGTGGACCGGGTTGCTTGGGGTAGATAGTGCCCCTGGTAAACCAACCTCGCCTCACATCTTTAAGTACCGGCTTCGGGATTTGACCCGTTACGGCGGAATCATACTTATTGCGTGACTCATGGTCTCGGCAAAAGCAAGGTAAATGTCGTGGTCAACCACCCTCTGTCGTCCTTCCAAAGAATAGGGCTAATAATATTTGGCATTAAGAGTCGGTTGGTACGTGTGGGTAAAGTTGTACACCCCTGCAGGGTATTAATCTTTTCGAAAAGCCGTGTTCACGGTTATGAACGCTTGGTGACCAGATTCTAAGATCATAGATAACTTTAACCGTTATAAAACTTGTTGATCCACGTGTGCTTAAGGATGCTTCCTCTGGGTCGAGGGGGTGATCCTAGATAGGAGGTTCTAATGAAGCTGGTGGTTATCAAGATGTGATGAACAAGATGAAGAATTCGCTATCTTATCCCTCTTAGAAGATTCTGAGTAGACGAGCCTCTTCTCTCTCTTGTTTACAAATAAAGATTGCTTTCCGCAAAAGAAAATCCAGAGAAAGATTTTCTAGACAGAGCATGTAGATACTAGGTTATCTAAGTCTTGCGGAGTACATTCTCGTACTCAGCCTTGCGCCATTGTTGTTTTTCTACAGAGGATCTGGTTGAAACTGAAGGTGGCTTCTACGTTGACATCGATGAGTAGTTGGGGGTCCCAGGTAGCAGCCTAAGGACTATGGGATGGACGTGTTTATGGCCTCTTAGGACTTTTGGTAAGTTGTTGTGTAGAACAACATAATTTGCTTTCGTTGTGTGATGTAATGTTGGGTCTATTGTAATGTTACCGAATCATACTGTGATCTTCCGTGTTTGGGAGTTGAACTTATATTATAGTGATCTGAGGTTAGTTTAACCCTAACCCCGGGGAGTGCTACAGGTTTTGGTATCAGAGCAGGACTGCCTGTAGGAAACCCTTTTATTGGTAGATGTTGAGTTTAGAAGTTGAAAAACTTGAAAGTTAAAGCTATTTGCAGAAACTCTGACTAGGATTCTTTTTACTCCTTCTCTGGTGTGTTTCTGATGCTGGAGTTTCTCTTACCTTATTTGGTTTGAAAAGGTTTTCATTTCTTACCTCATATCTCAAAACTTTTAGGATCATGGTTTTGGGGTTGTTTCTCTAAAAGTACTCCGTACTTGGTTGTTATTCTCAGAGTTCCAAGATATCTCAGTTTTGCTTGGTGTGTAACATCTTAGCATTCCATTGTCATGGTTTGTAAGTCAGCTGGTTAGTGTATACATTAGTATGCTTTGATACTACCATGCTTGATAAGATGATACTTTTAAATCAAGTACTCTTTGTTCATCTTTCCGTCTTGCTTCTTTGAATCCTTTGCCTAATCTCTTTTTGTTCTTTCAGGATGGGTGATACCTCTCGTGCCCATACCCATGCTCATGCTCGGGGTGCCGCAAATGAGGGTGAATATTCCAACCTTCCTCCACCACCGTCCATGGTTCAACTCATGGCCATGTACGAAACCAACCGTGCTGACAACATGAGGCTCCTTGAGAGGATTGAGCGCAACACTGCTCAACGTCAGAACAATCAAGTTGGTATCAAGGACTTCACACGTCTCACTCCGCCGGTCTTTAGCTATTCCACCGAGCCACTTGATGCAGATTACTGGCTTCACACCATGGAGCGCAAACTTCAGGTTGGTCATGTTGCTCAAGCTGATTGGGTGACTTTTGCTGCCTATCATCTGGAGGGAGCAGCTAACTCCTGGTGGGAGAATTTCTTGGCTATGCAAGAAGCTCAACATGTTGTTACATGGCAAGAGTTCATTGAAGCCTTTTGAGCTTATCATCTTCCGGAGGGTCTGATGGATCAGAAGAGCGAGGAGTTCCTCAAGCTGAAGCAGGGCATTGGTTCCGTGTGTGATTACCAGCGCAACTTCAATCGTCTTGCCTGCTATGCTACCGAAGAGG
The DNA here is from genome assembly GCA_916181665.1 of Avena sativa. Taxonomy (NCBI): domain Eukaryota; kingdom Viridiplantae; phylum Streptophyta; class Magnoliopsida; order Poales; family Poaceae; genus Avena; species Avena sativa. The sequence goes on from OV702285.1 coordinate 22,116,568, forward strand.
TCTCCACTAATGCTAAGAAGCAAGCTCTGTTCCGCAAGGGACTGGATCCTGAGGTTCGTCGTGATATCCACCTCATGGACTTTGGTAACTTCCAAGGTCTTGTCAACAAGGCTATGAAAGCCGAGAGTGGAAAGGTGGAGTATGAAGAAACTCGTAAGTGTCCTCAGGAGGGGTACAACAAGTCTGGTTCTGGTAATAAGAAGCGTCGTGTCTTCGTACCTTACAGTGTTGTGCCACGTGCTCCTTATACTCCAAGGACTTCTGGATATGCACCCCGTCCGAATGTTACTCCAAACAATGTTGGTGGATCATGTTATCCTGCTGCTGGTACTGGATCAGGCCTCATATGTTTCAACTGTCGCCAGCCTGGCCACTATGCACGAGACTGTCCTCAAAAGAGTGCTGCTGAGAAGGCACAACCACCAAAGAAGAATGATAAGTATCCAGGTGCTGGAAAAGGACGCCTGAACCATATCTCTCCTGAGGAGGCCCAGGAAGATCCAAGCGTCATAATGGGTACGCTTCGTATCAATCAAATTCCAGCTAAAGTTTTGTTTGATTCTGGAGCACCGCATTCATTCCTGTCACAAGCTTTTGCTCAAATGCATGGGATAAGTTTTGAGGGGTTATTTGTTCCTCTGCTATTTCAGTCTCCTGGTTCTAGGTGGTGTTACACCATGGTTAGTCATGGGAATCTAATTGAATTTGCATTTCAACTTTTCCCCACCTCCCTTATCGCTCTCAAGTCAACTGATATTGACATCATTCTGGGCATGGACTGGTTGACCCGCTATCAAGCTATTCTCGATTGTACAACCAAGTCTGTGACTCTGACTAGTCCTGCTGGCATAACAGTCAAGTACTGGACTGTAGGGTCACTATCTCCTTCAGCTATTTCTATTCCTGAAGCAGAGTTGTATGCTCTTGAAGTTCTACCTCCGTTAGAGATCCAAGATGTTTCCGTGGTCTGTGAGTTTCCGGATGTCTTTCCTGAGGAGTTGCCTGGCATGCCACCTGATCGAAGTGTGGAGTTTGTCATAGAGTTGGTTCCTGGAACTGCTCCTATTTCTAAAAGACCCTATCGTATGCCTCCTCATGAGCTTGTGGAGTTGAAGAAGCAATTAGAGGAGTTAGAAGGAAAAGAATACATTCAGCCCAGCACATCTTCTTGGGGATGTCCTACTATCTTTGTCAAGAAGCGGGATACCAATATACCGCGTCTGGTTGTGGATTATCGCCCACTCAATGCTGTGACTATAAAGAATAAGTATCCTCTCCCTAGGATCAATGATCTGTTTGATCAGTTAAGTGGTGCCACCGTCTTTTCCAAAATGGATTTAAGGTTAGGGTATCACCAGATAAAGATACGTAAGGAAGATATTCCAAAGACTGCTTTCACCACTCGTTATGGTCTTTACGAGTACACAGTCATGTCCTTTGGTCTTACTAATGCTCCAGCCACTTTTATGCGGCTTATGAACTCCGTCTTCATGGAGTATCTTGACAAGTTCGTCGTGGTATATATCGATGATATTCTGGTCTATTCCAAGACCGAAGAAGAGCATGCCGAACATCTCCGTTTGGTGTTTAACAAAACTCCGAGAACATCGTCTCTACACCAAGTTGTCCAAATGTGAGTTCTGGTTACAAGAGCTCATATTCCTTGGTCATGTTGTTTCCACCAAAGGGGTTGCTTTTATCCCCGATAAGGTTCAAACTATCCTCGACTGGGAGTCTCCTAAATCCAAAGGATGTCCGAAGTTTTCTCGGGATGGCTGGTTATTACCGTCGATTCATCGAGAACTTCTCCAGGATTGCAAAGCCGATGACCGACCTTCTCAAGAAGGATAAGAAGTTTGAATGGTCTGATAAGGCTGAAGAAAGATTCCAGATGTTGAAAACCAAGTTAACAACTGCTCCGGTGCTGGTTCTCCCAGACACTAGCAAAGACTTTGTTGTCTTCTATGATGCTTCTCACCAAGGTCTCGGATGTGTGGTGATGCAAGATGGGCATGTGGTGGCTTATGCTTCCCGCCAGCTGAAACCACATGAGAACAACTACGCAACTCAAGATCTTGAGCATGCAGCTGTTGTTCATGCTCTTAAGCAATGGCGACATTACCTTCTCGGTAGTCGTTGCGAGTTATACTCGGATCATCAGAGTCTGAAGTATCTTTTCACACAACCTGATCTGAATCTCAGGCAAAGAAGATGGTTGGAACTTATCAAGGACTATGATTTGGGTCTCAACTATCAACCTGGCAAAGCCAATGTCGTTGCTGATGCGCTAAGCCGTAAATCTTATTGCAACACCCTGATGATCAAACAAGCACAAACTTATCTTCATGAGGAATTTGCTCAATTGAATCTTGAAGTGAAGTCTTCTCTAGAGGATCAGATCAAAACTGCTCAAAGGCAAGATCCTAAGATGGATACAATTAAAGAGAACATTGCTAGCGGAGTTGCTAAATGTTTCTCTGTTAACGAGGAAGGTGTACTATATTTCGGTACACATTTTGTAGTACCAAATGGAAAGGACTTGAAGAAGATAATTCTTACTGAAGCTCATGAATCACTTCTTTCTATCCACCCTGGAGGTACCAAGATGTATCGGGATCTTTGTCAAAGATTCTGGTGGTCTGCTATGAAGAAGGATATCGCTCGTTTTGTTGCTGAATGTGACGTTTGCCGTCGCGTCAAGGCAGAGCACCAAAGACCCGCTGGTCTCCTGCAACCACATAAAATCCCGGAGTGGAAATGAGATGAAGTTGGTATGGATTTCATTACTGGTCTTCCTAAGACTCAAAAAGGAAATGATGTCATCTGGGTAATCGTTGACTATCTGTCCAAGGTTGCTCACTTTCTACCTGTTCGCGAGAGCATTACTGCTAATCAACTGGCTGATCTGTATATCTCTCGAATAGTTGTCCTTCATGGGGTACCGAAGAAAATTGTCTCTGACCGTGGAAGTTTGTTCACCTCAAGGTTCTGGGCAAGTTTCCAACAAGCTATGGGAACTCGTCTGTCCTTCAGTGCAGCTTATCATCCTAGCACCGGTGGTTAAACCGAAAGAGTGAACCAAATTCTTGAAGACATGCTAAGAGCGTGTGTCATATCTTTCGGCAAGAATTGGCAGAAATGCCTTCCTTTTGCTGAATTCTCCTATAGCAACAGTTATCAGTCTAGTATAGAAATGGCACCTTCCCAGTTTTTATATGGAAGAACCTGCCACACTCCTTTGAACTGGTCAGAAACCGGTGAAAGAAAGTTCTTTGGTCCGGATATGATCCAGGAAGCAGAAGATCAAGTTCGTATCATTCGAGATCGTTTGAAAACTGCTCAGTCTCGTCAGAAAAGCTATCATGATCGTCACCATCAACATATGGAATATGAAGTCGGTGATCCAGCTTATCTCTGGGTCACTCCTCTGAAGGGTGTCCATCGTTTCGGTATCAAAGGCAAACTGGCTCCTCGCTATGTTGGTCCTTTTCGTGTTCTATCCACGCAAGGTAATCTCGCATACAAGTTGGAGTTGCCTGCAAACTTCCCCGAGATGCATGACGTCTTTCATGTGTCGCAACTCAAGCGTTGCTTCAAAGATCCTGTCGGTGGTGTTGATCACCAAACTCTTGATCTCCAAAAGGAACTTACTTATCGTGAGTATCCTGTTCGTGTCCTTGATGAAACCGAGCGCAAAACTCGTCGTCAAAACATCAAGTTTCTGAAAGTTCAGTGGTATCATCACTCTGAGGATGAAGCAACCTAGGAACAAGAAGATTGTCTTAGATCTGAGTACCCTGCCTTCTTTTCTAAAACTTAGGAATCTCGGGTCGAGATTCTTGTAAGGGGGGGGGGGGGTAGAGATGTAACAACCCAAGTTTGTATATATGTAATTAGTACCTAAGCATTGAACGCATCTGTTTAAATCAATAAAATACTTGCATGTGATCAAGTGAGTGGATTATATGCAAATCCAAAACCCTAAATTTTTCCTCTCTCTTTGAACCACATTCAAATGGTGTATGGTTTTTGAAAAATTTCAAAACAAAGAAGCCCAAATGGTTTACAAGGGTCTCTGAATATTTTGTAAACCTTATTAAAGTCTCTAGTATTTTGAATTGTGCAAAACAGATTTCAAACGAGGTTTAAAAAATTCAAAAAAACTGAAATCAGAAAAAGAAAAGGATTCTAAGAAAAAAATAGTCAAGAGAGAAAACCAGGCCGCAGCCCACTTTCCTCCTCCCCTCCTGGACCTTCTCCGCGGCCCAGCTTCAGCCCACCCGGGGCCTAGGATCAGGCCCGATACCCCTTCGCCTCTTTCTCCCTTTCTTCTTCCTCGCCAGAAGGACGCCGCCGCGGAATCTGCTCGCTGTCGCCGGCACGGCCGTCCCTGCTTTGCCACGATGATCGCCGCGAGGAGATTCACGCTACCGACGCCGGCGACGTATATAAGAATCCTTCCCGTCGCCAGGACGAACCCTAACCTTATCCCTTCCCCATTTCTTCCCCTCCACCGAACCCTAGCTCGTCGGAGCTGCGGGTTGTCGATGTTCCTCACCTCCCCTCGTTGTTCTGAGCTCGCTGGGGTGACCGCCGTGGTCGACTGATTCGATTGCCCTGGCCAGCGCCCACCAAATCCCTATCCTTCGCCGTAATCAAAACCACCTACCCGACGCCGGTCGCCGTCTTCGCCATCGATTCCGGCCTCCTCGAGCCTCGCCGTCGCCTTAATATGCTCCAGGGTGAGCTTCTGATTATCCCTAGTTACTTCGCTTTCTCCCTCTCCCTATGTGCCGATGCCGCGTCACTGGTCTGCATGCGCTACCGTCATCCGTCGTCGTGGAGGCTGCTCCGGTGACCAATAATCGCAGGCGCCGCCGTAGTTAGGTCCGCCTCTGTGCGCTGATTCGAACGAGTTGTCCCGCGCGTCCCCGTTCGCATCCTAGCGCCGCTAGTCGCCGCCGTCTGGCCGTTTCCCGGCGAGGCCTGCGTGGCGCCACGGTGGCAGCCGATCTGGCCCAGGCCCCACCTGGCAGCCGCAGTGGCTAGAACCAGCCCGGTGAGAAATGCCCTGACCCTGTTTTGCGTGTGTGGCTGCTGATGTGGCTTCGGACCCACCAGTAAGTCACTGTGGGTAGGTTCAGATGTGGTAACAAAAGCCCGGGGTTGTATTATGACGTCAGCCTGATGTAATAAAGGTTTTACTAATTTCAGAAAATGATATAACTTGTAAAATTCATAACTTATTATATATAAGTCAGAAAAATATGTAATATATATCAAAAAAATGAGAACTATCTAACTAACCTATAATCATGCATTGTTCAACAAATTTAATGACAAGTTTAATTAGAACAACATAGTAACCCCTCTCATGTGTTTCCGGAGTTTTCCGAGTTAGGGTTTTCAACCCTCGGAACCCCGTTTAAGCTGTCAAGCATGCCTTAGGGTTTCATTTCAATGGAACCTAACTTGTCATATCATCATCTTTGTTTGAGCATTGCATCAATACCATGTCTTGATTGTCGCCTTTGTTTCCGGTATTGGTTCTTCGCGATAGGATCCGAACCCGAAGCTGAAGTCAGCAACACCGAAGATCCGACTTGTCTACTGACAGACAAGGCAAGCGTAGCCTCTCATTCTGAACCTACTTTTATAAAGTATATTACTTTCTCGCTATGATGCACACAATTCCAAATGTGGTCTTTTGTCAGTAGTTAGTGTTACCTATCTGTTGCGTAGTTTCCCTATGGTAGCCTTATACTCCTGATCCACTGCTCCTAGCATACCTAGGTCTGGCATCTGAGCGTTGCTAGAGATTCTGAGATCGACAGCTTAGCCATGCATAGTAACAACGTCTGATCTATTCGTACAATGGATCAGAGATGCCAGAGAATCTAGAAAGGTAGGATATGGTGACATCATCGAAGGAGTTAACTAACATGCTAAGGCTTGTATGGGAGGCCACGTTGGGTGTGGTATTTGTAGTTCCATACTCGCCACAACTAGGAACTGAGTTCTTGCCTTTGGAACCGAGATGATCTTGGGAACCCCTCGACTGACGAACTTGCCTAGTAGATTCCATGAGTCACATAGTTCGGGCTTTCCATTTGGCATACGCATTGAAAACGTTTTCGAAAGAGGAGGTGATGGAGGTGCATCATAACAGGTAGGGAAGTGTGGACCGGGTTGCTTGGGGTAGATAGCGCCCCTGGTAAACCAACCTCGCCTCACATCTTTAAGTACCGGCTTCGGGATTTGACCCATTACGGCGGAATCATACTTATTGCGTGACTCATGGTCTCGGCGAAAGCAAGGTAAAGGTCGTGGTCAACCACCCTCTGTCGGCCTTCCAAGGAAGAGGGCTAATAATATATGGCATTAAGAGTCGGTTGGTACGTGTGGGTAAAGTTGTATACCCCTGCAGGGTATTAATCTTTTCGAAAAGCCGTGTTCACGGTTATGAACGCTTGGTGACCAGATTCTAAGATCATAGATAACTTTAACCATTATAAAACTTGTTGATCCACGTGTGCTTAAGGATGCTTCCTCTGGGTCGAGGGGGTGATCCTAGATAGGAGGTTCTAATGAAGCTGGTGGTTATCAAGATGTGATGAACAAGATGAAGAAGTCGCTATCTTATCCCTTTTAAAAGATTCTGAGTAGACGAGCCTCTTCTCTCTCTTGTTTACAAATAAAGATTGCTTTCTGTAAAAGAAAATCCAGAGAAAGCTTTTCTAGCCAGAGCATGTAGATACTAGGTCATCTAAGTCTTGTGGAGTGCATTCTCGTACCCAGCCTTGCCCCATTGTTGTTTTTCTACAGAGGATCTGGTTGCAACTGAAGGTGGCTTTCTATGTTGACATCGACGAGTAGTTGGGAGTCCCAGGTAGCAGCCTGAGGACTATGGGATGGACGTCGCTTTTGTTTATGGCCTCTTAGGCCTTTTGCTAAGTTGTTGTATAGAACAACATAATTTGCTTTCGCTGTGTGATGGAATGTTGGGTCTATGACCTATGGTCTGTAATAAATCTAATATCTTACTCTGTTAAGAGTTTAATCTTATGCTGTTCAATCCCTGTGTTCTGTAATGTTACCAAATCATACTGTGATCTTCCATGTTTGGGAGTTGAACTTAGCTTAGATGGTGATCTGAGGTTAGTTTAACCCTAACCCTGGGGAGTGCTACAATTGTGTGCATGTTGTTGCTTTCTATGTACTCTTAAAAGATGATCTAAAAAATTTCTTTGTTGTGTTCTCTTTTATTGTTGTGCGAAACGTGTAGGGTTTGTAGCATGGAAAACAAAAAATTCTACCGCAAGAACGAACAAAACCAAGATCCAATCTATGGCAAAGCCAAGATCTAATTTACGAGATAGGTGCAACAAGATAGAAGAAAACTAACCCTTGTAGATCCAAAGCATTAACGAGATCAGATCTCGTGGTTGATGTAGTCGATCACTTGCCGATCTCAAGATCGCGTAGACGATCCTTCCGGCGCTGCATTCCGGTAGCGTTTCCGCACTCGGTCACACATACGGATTCGATGAAGACCTTCCTCTCCCCGTTCCAGCGGGCAGCGGAGGTAGTAGATCCCCTCGAATCCCAGCAGCACGACAGCGTGATGGTGGTGGTGGAGGAGAAGAATCCTACAGGGCTTCGCCTAAGCTGGATAAGTTGATGGAGGAGGGAGGGGCGGAGGCTAGGGTTAGGAGAGAGGGCAGGGGTGGCGCCCTCCCATCCCCTCTTTACATAGAGGGGGTATGCGGCCAGGGTTCCTAGCCCTTGGCCGAGTCCTTCCCCAACTCGCCGGCGCAAGAGGGAGGGGGAAACTTGCCTCCCCCCCCCAAGTTTCTTCCCCTTTCCTTATTAGGGTTTTTCCCTTTTCCTTGTGTTGGCCGGTTGGACCCTTTGGGTCATGATGCGACTGTCCCATGGCCCCCGTAGCATACCCTCTTCCCATGCGGCCCCTCCTGGGGTGGTGGGCCCACTGGTGACCCCTTCTAGTACATTCTAGAAGCTCCGGTCAAAATACTGATAAATTTTCTGAACCCCAGAAAATGACTTTCCTTATATGAATCTTATTCTACGGACCATTCCGAATCACCTCGTGATGTCCTGGATCCAATTCGACACTCTGAACAACATTCAGTCTCCAACTCATATTTGAAGGGTTGGCAACATAGAAAACAAAAAAATTCCTATGATGGGAACAACTATGTACCAAGATCTATCTACTTGATACAAACAACGGGTGGATATACATCCATAGAACACATACCCTCGAAGACCGAATATTGTTAACGAGGTTGTACTCGTGGATGATGTAGTCGAACGCTTGCCGATCTCAAGATCGAGAACAAGTCCATCCGGTCCAGCACCATTTAGTCCAGCACCGCAAAGCAGTGGTGCATCCGTGATCGCACACATATATGCTACCCCGAAAACCTCCGTGCCCTTGCTCCAGCGAAGCAGCGGAAGCAACAAATCCTTCCAGAAAAAGCCATTAGGAACATGTATCTCGCTGATCCGAGACCATGGGGAAATTCTAAAGGGGGGAGAGAGATCCTTCATGAGGAGGTGTGATATGAGAGGAGGAGAGGGATGCCTTTTATAGGGAGAGGGGGGCACCCAAGGGGCATGGTGTAACACCCTCAGAATCGGCCCTATGCAAGTTTCAGCGCTTCCCGCCAAACGCGCATAGAAACGATTCAAAGGTGCCCACCAGGCACTTTCGTGCGGGTGGAAAACGAAGTAATATCATTACACAATAGTCCTCGATGGAACCCACAAAACAGATATATACAACAACGACTCCATCAGTCAAGAATACATATATACAGTACAAAGATCCAAATCACCTTGAAAACAATACAGCGTCCGAGTACGGACAAGATGCAAATTGAGCTAAGAGCCCTGAAGAATAACCAATGGCGTCCATAACCCTGCCTAGGCCAAGCCGGAAGGGTAACCCTGCTAACGGCGTCGATCTCAAAACCTGCTTAAACAAAAGGGGTGCCGACAAAGGGCAAAGGAAAAAGAGAGCGGTCAGTACTGAGGCCAGTACACGGCGAGACTAGAATTCGGCGGTCCTCGCCTACATAGGTATGGTGGACTGAAGCGGCAACAAAGCATGCACTAAACAACCTATAGAGACTCAATACAACTGGCGGCTATTAGAGAGGGGTAAGAAAGACCTATTCGGATCCAACCTGAAACTATCACCAAGCATACCCATCCTGGCATTTCCCCCTCGAGACCAAACGAGGAAGTCAACCGAGGAACTCACATAGTTGGCAGTTTTATTGATTCAGTTATCGTGGCAGCAATTACTAGTCAGGTATAGATAGTCATCCTGATATAATAAGCAGTGGGCACTTTTAGTTAACCATTCTGTTGTAGTTGCGACACTTACTAGTCAGATACAATTAGCATGAGATATCCCAAACCCAGCAGTTGTTGGTACTTTTATTTAGCCATTCCTTGTGGTGAAGCTGATTACTAGTCATATCAGATACAAGTCAAATTATAACAGTAAACTTTAGTTATAATTGTCTATGATCGAGAACTGTGCTCCAAGTCGTCCATAACCGTGGACACGGCTTCTCGAAAAGATTTAACCCTGCAGGGGTGCACCAAAGTTTCCACACGCACCTACACCCTTGTTGTCAGATCAGGTAGGTACAAGATCACAAAACATACACCCAACGGTATGTCGACGGGGTTTCGGACACCACGTTTCCCAGACCCAAAGGAAGCACATGGGGGGCCACCCCACCAAGCTACCCGTAACGAAGTCGGCCGGTCTCCGAGATGGACCCAGGGTTTGCGAGAAAGGCTGTAAACGACTGGGAACCCAAAAGTGTGACTGGGCTTGTCGATACCGCGAAATCGTGCCGCGATCCAAAACAGTACAGGCGCTCCACGCGCAATCGTAAATAAAGCAGTAAAGCATGGCATAAGTACAGGATAGTAATAAATCCCCAAACTACTTTGTGGCCCCTGGTACAGTACTTTGAAATCAGGTACTAATCGATGGGGGTGCCCACACACCCCACCTGTGGTTAGCGCGCTCGATCTCGGAACAGGTGTCAAGAACTCGGGGTCCTACGGGACACTAGCGAGCGGTTAAAAACCAAATATTGTCTATTACCCACCGGTGCCTCTGCATGTACCTACTTCAATTTTAGTTATTAAGCGATAATTAAAGTCATGATCATCTCCAACATTAAACATACGGCAATACTCCAACAACTGTGGTACTTGACGACACGCAACAGCACTTGAGCAAGCGACTACGACACGCAAGTCCAACTATCTACCAAGCAACAGGTAATAGGATGTGTCCAAGGCAATATAAGGCTGCAAGGGATATCACGGGTACGAAAACTAGAGCATCGCAACACAGATAGCAATATATCAATAGGAGGAAGTAAAGACTAGAAGTGTAAAATAGGTAGAAAGGGGGAGAATGCTCGCCTGAAAACATTGTAGAAGATATACCGGAGATCGGGTCGACACTCGCATCAACTCATCGGCCTAATCCGTGAAGAAGCAAAGCACTATAAGAAACACCGGATGCACTATTTAATACTATGGCAAAAGATCGGGCATGATGCATGTATGAAGTATGGCATGGCCAGGATGCGATGCAATTAGGCAATATTAAGCGAAACCGAGATCCCGACAATTAACTAGGTGGTTCATGTTGTTTAGATACCCCACAATTTAAATGTTGTATTAGCATGGCAAAATATAGTATCGGTTTGATGCATAAATTTAAATGGGACCAATATAAGACTAGAAAATCCTGCATATGGTCTTCATGTTTAATTATAAAGTGAATCGGCATAATACCCCCAAACCACATAGTATGTATGCGCCATGAACAATTTAGATGCAACAGACATAATATTATATATTATAAAAATATTGGTCTCGGAAAAAGGGTCACACTTGGGTTCGACGATCTTGGTCTGGAGGGGTCCGTCGGGGTTTGGGTCTTTAGACTCCGAGATCAGGGGTCTTCGGTTTCCATGAAGGAGTGTTTGGTGATCCGTGAGGGAGTTCTTGGAGTCCGGTATGGAGATCTTATTGGCCCATGTCGGTGATCATTGAGTAGCGCAAGTTTCACTTGTCAATGCCGGAGCCGAAAGGATCATGGCCGAGAGCAGCAACACCACATCAGTACAGCATGAAATCGATCTAGGAGAGCCATGCCAACAACGGTACATCAGACCACCAAAACACATGCTTAGATCAACGGGACAAAAAGAAAAACGAGGACATTTATACACTGCGAGAAGGCCCCTGTCCTGTGTAGACATTGGCTCGAACGCCTTGTGGTCGGGATGTAACAGGAGGTCGGCGAGCTGGTGACGAAGAGGGGCAAGCGCACGGGAAGAGAGGGCGCGATCCAGGAGGAGGATGTCAGCGGGGAAGCAAGCTCTCGGGAAGGCAGCGGAGGAGGCCTGTCTTGGCCAGAGATCGACGGCTCGCGCTCGCGGGTAGAGGGACTGCAGCGGCGGCGGTCTCCAGCGATTCAAAACCAAAGGAGGCAGCGGTCGACGGCCTTCGGAGGAGAGCAGCGCTCGGGCATGCACGGACGAGGCAGGGGCGGCGGCTTGAGGCCAATGGTGGGGCGCTGCAGAGGCGCAAGGGCGGCTGTCGGGGTTCGGCTCGAGAGGAATGAGCGGCGCTAGGCCCGACGGAGGGGGGGTTACAGGGAAGGGAGGCAGCGGTTGGAGGCGAGAGGGAGAGGACGGGGAGGCGCGGCCAGCTCCGGGGAGGTCGAGGATGCGGCCGGTGGCTCTCTGCGGGACGGCGATGTGCGGAGTCACGAGCAGAGGCAGGGCCGCGGGGCTCTGGCGGCGGACGAGGATGGGGTGAGTGGGAGAGGTGGTTCACGAGGGAGAGAGAGGGAGGCGGTCGACGGCGACGTGAGATCTCGGGTGGCGCGCAGAGCTTGCGGGAGGGAGATGCAGAGAAGCGAGGGAGGGGATCGCGAGGAGGTCCTGGCGGCGGGGATCGATCGAGGGGGAGCGGGGCTCGCATCGAGAAAGGAGGGAGTGGGACCCGCGGGGTGGGGCCAGGGAACGTGACGGGGAGATGTCAGTGTGCATGGGTGCGTTTGTGTAGCATGCTGTGTGTGAGTGTGTGTGTATGGTAGCGTGTGCGTGCGTGGTGAGCGTTGTGCCTGGCGGCGGCAGGGTGGAGGGAGGGTGGCGACGGGGTGGGGTGTTGGGTTTGGGGTAGTTAGGGTTTGGAGGTGACCAGCTGGGCTTTTGGGCCTGGCTGGCTGTCTCCCAAAAATAATATAATTTTTTTATTTAATATTTAAAAGACGTTTGTAATTAGTTTTTAGACAAATAAAATACCTAGGTAAACCCGAGGTTTGTATTTTGAAATAAAGAAGGGGAGTATTATAGAAAATGAAATAGGCTTTTTGTATTATACTTTTATGACAAGGCATGCTTGATGATGTCATGATGATGCATAGGGACAAACAACAACGATTTTATAATAGTGGCTTTACCCGGGGTGCTACAATTCGACACCACTAATAATGGATCTCGCCCTCGAGATCCGCCTCCTAGTACGGGGAAGAAAGCCGATGACCTGAATATTCTCGCTTCGTGTAGATCCTCGCGACACCACTAACAATGGATCTTCTTTGTCTGGAAATCGGCAACACCACCAACAAGGGTTGTTGCTCACTTCGTCGAGAGAGCACTCCAGATAAACAAAAGACGAAGGTAGAGTCATCAAACGATAAGGCCACCTCTAACTTCCGCGGAAGGAGTATAACTACATCGATCCTCCATTCAATGTACAAGAGCGAATGATAAGAGTAGTCGGATGGTGATCAGTCCATCGCGCACCCAAAGCATTACTCTGCACATGAATAGGAGAATTATGCAACCAACTCTCGGAATTCAGACTGAAGATCAAGCGATGTTCGGAAACAGAGGAGTGATGCTAGTCCTTCATCGAAGCTGACATAGATAATGTCGTCGTGTCAAAGAACACCGGAAGATACAAAGAAAATTTTTAGTGAATTTTTGGGTCCACTGAAAGATACAACAGATGAAAGGTTCATCAGATAGCATGACGACCGGATGTCGAAGCACCATTACAAGAGGATGGATGTGAAACCCTGAAGGTACGACGGAAACCCAACCACGAGAATTCCTGGACTCGAAGAAAAGATAAGAGCAGATCAGAAACACGCAGAGGTAAGAAGAGAATAGCAGAGGGGTAAGGAGTAAAAACAGACCTAATCAGATCTATCCAACTGATTTTCCAAAATAGTTTTGACACTCTACAATGACCGTTAGCTAGGTTATCCTACAGGCTGGACCAGTGGGGTATCGTAACTGCTGAGCTCTGATACCACTCTGTAACACCCTCAGAATCGGCCCTATGCAAGTTTCAGCGCTTCCCGCCAAACCCGCATAGAAACGATTCAAAGGTGCCCACCAGGCACTTTCGTGCGGGTGGAAAACGAAGTAATATCATTACACAATAGTCCTCGATGGAACCCACAAAACAGATATATACAACAACGACTCCATCAGTCAAGAATACATATATACAGTACAAAGATCCAAATCACCTTGAAAACAATACAGCGTCCGAGTACGGACAAGATGCAAATTGAGCTAAGAGCCCTGAAGAATAACCAATGGCGTCCATAACCCTGCCCAGGCCAAGCCGGAAGGGTAACCCTGCTAACGACGTCGATCTCAAAACCTGCTTAAACAAAAGGGGTGCCGACAAAGGGCAAAGGAAAAAGAGAGCGGTCAGTACTGAGGCCAGTACACGGCGAGACTAGAATTCGGCGGTCCTCGCCTACATAGGTATGGTGGACTGAAGCGGCAGCAAAGCATGCACTAAACAACCTATAGAGACTCGATACAACTGGCGGCTATTAGAGAGGGGTAAGAAAGACCTATTCGGATCCAACCTGAAACTATCACCAAGCATACCCATCCTGGCATTTCCCCCTCGAGACCAAACGAGGAAGTCAACCGAGGAACTCACACAGTTGGCAGTTTTATTGATTCAGTTATCGTGGCAGCAATTACTAGTCAGGTATAGATAGTCATCCTGATATAATAAGCAGTGGGCACTTTTAGTTAACCATTCCGTTGTAGTTGCGACACTTACTAGTCAGATACAATTAGCATGAGATATCCCAAACCCAGCAGTTGTTGGTACTTTTATTTAGCCATTCCTTGTGGTGAAGCTGATTACTAGTCATATCAGATACAAGTCAAATTATAACAGTAAACTTTAGTTATAGTTGTCTATGATCGAGAACTGTGCTCCAAGTCGTCCATAACCGCGGACACGGCTTCTCGAAAAGATTTAACCCTGCAGGGGTGCACCAAAGTTTCCACACGCACCTACACCCTTGTTGTCAGATCAGGTAGGTACAAGATCACAAAACATACACCCAACGGTATGTCGACGGGGTTTCGGACACGACGTTTCCCAGACCCAAAGCAAGCACATGGGGGGCCACCCCACCAAGCTACCCGTAACGAAGTCGGCCGGTCTCCGAGACGGACCCAGGGTTTGCGAGAACGGCTGTAAACGACTGGGAACCCGAAAGTGTGACTGGGCTTGTCGATACCGCGAAATCGTGCCGCGATCCAAAACAGTACAGGCGCTCCACGCGCAATCGTAAATAAAGCAGTAAAGCATGGCATAAGTACAGGATAGTAATAAAGCCCCAAACTACTTTGTGGCCCCCACTACAGTACTTTGAAATCAGGTACTAATCGATGGGGGTGCCCACACACCCCACCTATGGTTAGCGCGCTCGATCTCGGAACAGGTGTCAAGAACTCGGGGTTCTACGGGACACCAGTGAGCGGTTAAAAACCAAATATTGTCTATTACCCACCGGTGCCTCTGCATGTACCTACTTCAATTTTAGTTATTAAGCGATAATTAAAGTCATGATCATCTCCAACATTAAACATACGGCAATACTCCAACAACTGTGGTACTTGATGACACGCAACAACACTTGAGCAAGCGACTACGACACGCAAGTCCAACTATCTACCAAGCAACAGGTAATACGATGTGTCCAAGGCAATATAAGGCTGCAAGGGATATCACGGGTACGAAAACTAGAGCATCGCAACACAGATAGCAATATATCAATAGGAGGAAGTAAAGACTAGAAGTGTAAAATAGGTAGAAAGGGGGAGAATGCTCGCCTGAAAACATTGTAGAAGATATACCGGAGATCGGGTCGACACTCGCATCAACTCATCGGCCTAATCCGTGAAGAAGCAAAGCACTAGAAGAAACACTGGATGCACTATTTAATACTATGGCAAAAGATCGGGCATGATGCATGTATGAAGTATGGCATGGCCAGGATGCGATGCAATTAGGCAATATTAAGCGAAACCGAGATCCCGACAATTAACTAGGTGGTTCATGTTGCTTAGATACCCCACAATTTAAATGTTGTATTAGCATGGCAAAATATTGTATCGGTTTGATGCATAAATTTAAATGGGACCAATATAAGACTAGAAAATCCTGCATATGGTCTTCATGTTTAATTATAAATTGAATCGGCATAATACCCCCAAACCACATAGTATGTATGCGCCATGAACAATTTAGATGCAACAGACATAATATTATATATTATAAAAATATTGGTCTCGGAAAAAGGGGCACACTTGGGTTCGACGATCTTGGTCTGGAGGGGTCCGTCGGGGTTTGGGTCTTTAGACTCCGAGATCAGGGGTCTTCGGTTTCCGTGAAGGAGTGTTTGGTGATCCGTGAGGGAGTTCTTGGAGTCCGGTATGGAGATCTTATTGGCCCATGTCGGTGATCATTGAGTAGTGCAAGTTTCACTTGTCAATGCCGGAGCCGAAAGGATCATGGCCGAGAGCAGCAACACCACATCAGTACAGCATGAAGCCGATCTAGGAGAGCCATGCCAACAACGGTACATCAGACCACCAAAACACATGCTTAGATCAACAGGACAAAAAGAAAAACGAGGACATTTATACACTGCGAGAAGGCCCCTGTCCTGTGTAGACATTGGCTCGAACGCCTTGTGGTCGGGATGTAACAGGAGGTCGGCGAGCTGGTGAAGAAGAGGGGCAAGCGCACGGGAAGAGAGGGCGCGATCCAGGAGGAGGACGTCAGCGGGGAAGCAAGCTCTCGGGAAATCAGCGGAGGAGGCCTGTCTTGGCCAGAGATCGACGGCTCGCGCTCGCGGGTAGAGGGACTGAAGCGGCGGCGGTCTCCAGCGATTCAAAACCAAAGGAGGCAGCGGTCGACGGCCTTCGGAGGAGAGCAGCGCTCGGGCATGCACGGACGAGGCAGGGGCGGCGGCTTGAGGCCAATGGTGGGGCGCTGCAGAGGCGCAAGGGCGGCTGTCGGGGTTCGGCTCGAGAGGAATGAGCGGCGCTAGGCCCGACGGAGGGGGTTGCACGGAAGGGAGGCGGCGGTTGAGGCGAGAGGGAGAGGACGGGGAGGCGCGGCCAGCTCCGGGGAGGTCGAGGATGCGGCCGGTGGCCCTCTGCGGGACGGCGATGTGCAGAGTCGCGAGCAGAGGCAGGGCCGCGAGGCTCTGGCGGCGGACGAGGATGGGGTGAGTGGGCGAGGTGGTTCACGAGGGAGAGAGAGGGAGGCGGTCGACGGCGACGTGAGATCTCGGGCGACGCGCAGAGCTTGCGGGAGGGAGATGCAGAGAAGCGAGGGAGGGGATCGCGAGGAGGTCCTGGCGGCGGGGATCGATCGAGGGGGAGCGGGGCTCGCATCGAGAGAGGAGGGAGTGGGACCCGCGGGGTAGGGCCAGGTAACGTGACGGGGAGACGTCAGTGTGCATGGGTGCGTTTGTGTAGCGTGCTGTGTGTGAGTGTGTGTGTATGGTAGCGTGTGCGTGTGTGGTGAGCGCCGTGCCTGGCGGCGGCAGGGTGGAGGGAGGGTGGCGACGGGGTGGGGTGTTGGGTTTGGGGTAGTTAGGGTTTGGAGGTGACCAGCTGGGCTTTTGGGCCTGGCTGGCTGTCTTCCAAAAATAATATAAATTTTTTTATTTAATATTTAAAAGACGTTTGTAATTAGTTTTTAGACAAATAAAATACCTAGGTAAACCCGAGGTTTGTATTTTGAAATAAAGAAGGGGAGTATTATAGAAAATGAAATAGGCTTTTTGTATTATACTTTTATGACAAGGCATGCTTGATGATGTCATGATGATGCATAGGGACAAACAACAACGATTTTATAATAGTGGCTTTACCCGGGGTGCTACACATGGCGCCCAGCCATGGTGTCTGCCCCCACCTCTTCCACATTTATGTGGGTGGAGCTCCCACTCAAAATGAAAATCCTCCACTCACATAAACATGCCTCCACTCAAAAATCCACTCACATGCATGAAATTTCCACCAAATTTAATGCAATCTCTCATTTAAATAAAACTCTTTTATTTATTCAAAATTTTGTTAATTACTTTAATTAACAAACATTCACATAAAACCCCTTACAACATTTCAATTTCACATGCAGAACCAGTTTCAGCAATTTCAACCGAAACACTTTCGATGTCTAGTGAAATAAATTCATGCACTTTCTTTTTCTTTCTCTGGCATATTATTTGCTCTGAATGGTGTTGGTATCTCTTAAGTGTGTCACCCTACGGTTCACGAATAATGTAGACATGATCGATACCCCTCTCCGATCAATAATCAGCAGTGGGACCTGGAGATCCGTACTGACTCCCACACATTCAATGATGAGTTCTGTGATCCCGTGAACCTTATACGCATGTAAATTAATCCCTTTGTCTCGCGATATATTACATGTCCGAGATTTGATCATCGGTATCTTCATACCTAGTTTGATCTCGTTACCAACATGTACTCTTTTTTCGTTCCCGTGATATAACATTCTAGTGATCAAATCACTTGCTTGCAAGCTAACTAATGTGATATCACCGAGAGGGCCCAAAGTATATCTATCCGTCATCGGGATGGACAAATTCCACTCTTGATCCATGAGCCTCAACATAACACCTTTGTAGCAGTGAACCCATCTTTACAGTCACCATGTTATGGTGTGACGTTTGATGTTATCAAGATACTCTTCTTCCGATTTTAGTGATTGACATGATCTCATGGTCTAAGACTAAGATTACTTCGTATGATATTATAGTAATATAAACACAATGACCTTGATCATCATGCTATACTTCAGATGAATGTTCATCACACCATTCCAATAATGTTGTGACCTTGTTATTAACAACATCCAATGTCCATGATCAGGAAACCTTTGATCATCTTGTTAATCAACGAGCTAGTTTATAAGAGAGGCATAACTAGGAATCTATTTGTTTATTAAACACACATGTATTAACGTTTCCGTATTAATACAATTATAGCATACAAAATAAACATTTATCATAAACTTGGAATATACATAATAACAACTTTATTATTGCCTCTTAGGGCATATTCCCTTCAATATTCCATATCTACTTAAACAACATCGAACCTTAAGTGTGTCACCATACGGTTCGTGAACTATGCAGACATGATCGAAACACCTCTCCGGCTAATAACCAATAGCGGGATTTGGAGATCCATAATGGCTCCCACATATTCAACAATGACTTTGTGATCGAATGAACCATTAACATAGGATACTGATTCACTTTGTCGCGCGATACTTTACTTATTCGAGGTTCGATCATCGGTATCTCCATACCTAGTTCAACCTCGTTACCGGTAAGTACTTTTTACTCGTTTCGTGATATAACATCCCTTGTGACCTAGTCACATGCTTGCAAGCCAATTGGATGGCATTCCAGCGAGAGGGCAAATGATCCATGTGTTTCAACACATACTTTCAGAATACCCAATGCCACCTTTATAACCACCCAGTTACGGAAGTGGTGTTTGATATCATCAAAGTACTCATCTGGTGACAGTGATTAACATGATCTCATGGTCGAATGATTAGGTTACTATGTATCTGAAAGCTTGTAGCAAAACAAACTTAATGATTTGATATTATGCTATGCTTACTATGGGTGTGTGTTCATCATATCATTCTCCTAATGATATGATCTTGTTATTAATAACATCCAATGTCCAAGATCAGGAAACCATGATCATCTATTAATCAACAAGCTAGTTTCCACAAGAGGCTTACTAGGGACTCTTTTATGTTTACAAAACACACACGTATTAATGTTTCTGGTTAATACAATTGTAGCATGGGATGTAAACATTTATCATAAATACAAAGATATAATAATAATCAGAGTCATAAACATAAGTATTAATGTTTCTGGTTATTATTGTCTCCTGGGCATATCTCCAACAAAACATACATATATATATTGTGCTGATTCTTCTATTTTCAATTTCTTTAATTCCTGTGACTGAGAGATGGTCTGTAACATCTAGACTGAAGTAGTTTATATGCTACAAACAACTGGACAACTGCGGCGGTTACAATTGTATGGTCCCAAACAGCCAGTCGCCGGTTCGATTTTGTCTTTGCGTAGACAAATTTTGTCTCTTATTTAATTTCTACCAAACGCACTGACATCTGGGGCTGACCAAAAATGTTAGGAAGTACTGTCAAACCCATCCTATACTGAGATACACTACTATGCAGTCCGATCTAACATGTGTGCTTGACGTATAGATGACTCGGTCGATGAGAAGAAAATTGACCATGAGCCACGATGAAATCCATGAAAAATGAAGCAGGAGACGAAATGGCGAACTGGGCTTTAGGGCGCGGGATGAAAACTGCAACGAAATCTGCCGCGACAAACCAAGGAACGTCATGAAAAACTGGGCTGGAGGGTCTTCGAGGGAGTTGTGATAAAACGGGCGAGAACATCAGGCATCCACGACGTTTTTACTGAGCGTCATAAAAAAAATTCATGGACCGGTCAGATTCTTGTAGTGATTGCCGAGGTTACCCCTGGTCACTCACAGTTCAGAATTTATCTATAAATTAATAAACTAAGAAGTGAACGAATGTTAAAACAATAATTATCATTATGTTGACGTTACTACATAAATATTCCATTCTTTGAAGCATATTCACAACCAAAGTAATGGTCAAAGTGTTGTCTTGGATATTTCCTACGTATTTATAGCTAGCTTCTAGAAGAGAAGAATAATCCTAGGTAGTTTAGAACCTTTAAGTAAGTGATAATAGAAAGTTTGGCACAAAATGAATAAATTTTATACTATTCAGTTGGTCTATTGTATCGTCCATAATTGGGTCTATGCAGATCTTAGCATTTCCCGCCAAAACACGCATAGAAGCGATTCAAAGACGCTCACCAGGCACTTTCGTGTGGGTGGGATTTGATTACAAGTAGTTATATCACAGTAGTTTATAACAGAGTCCATAAAAACTTATATATACAACAACGATTCGATGCGTCAAGAATACAAATGTTACAACTCAAAGAGAAAGAGAAATAGTATCCGAGTACGGACAAGAACCAAATAGTACTAAGAGTCCCGAAGAATGACCAAGCGGTGTCCATAAACCTTGCCCAGGCCAAGCCGGAAGGGTAACCTTGCTAACGTCGTCAAACTCATACCTGTCAAAGCCAAAGGGGTGCCGGCAAAGGGCAAAAAAAAACAGAAAGAGAGCGGATAATACTGAGGCCAGTACACAACGAGTCTAGAATATGGCTTCCTCTCCTACATAGATATGGTGGGCTCAGCGACAGCAAAGCTTGCACTATCTAACTTATAGAGAAACTCTACAACTTCGGCTATTAGAGCGAGATAAGAAAGCGATATACGATAACTATAATATAACACCAAGCATAACCCATCCGAAGATTTTCCCCCTCGAGAACCAGTTAAGGAAGTTCTCTTGCGGAATACACACGGTGGCAATTTTTAGTTAAGCAGTTGGTTAGTTGATAAGGCTAATTACTAACCATATTATTAAAGATGCAAAATATTAGTGGTGTTGTCTATGATCATGATATTGTACTCCTGAGCGTCCATAACCGTGTGGACAGACGACTTCTTGAAAAGATTTATCCTGCAGGGGTGCACAAATGTACCCAAACGCATGTTCAACCCTTCAAGCACTAAAAGACAAATATGCGTGTCTTTTAAGTCTCACAACAAGAACTGTCTCATAACTACGCGCGCATCTAGGGGCATCACCTACTGAGTTTGATCCACACTATAGATATAGCTGATTCTCCAGGTGGCACAACGTTTGAGTCTATGATCGGTCGATGATCAAAAGATAACTTGTAGAGCTCTATCCCACCTCCGACACGTATCCCAATTTATGAAATGCAAGCCATGGCAATTCACCAAAATTATATCAAAACTCAACCCATGTTCGAGGACATATTATACGTATGCATCAAATGGAAAACCAATTTTGTATCCCCCTAGACATATGAATAGCGTCGGTAGTTGAGGGGGATCCTAGAGGCCCCCACATTTGGTTAGTGCGATCAACTCAGAACTGGTATCGTAAAATAAACGGTTCCTAGGTCGACTCAAGTAGTCCCCAAAGATGATCGCTGCCAGGGCCTTATCATTAGGTGAAACCATAATCCACAACATCAGATTAATCTTTATATCAACAGTATTATCCAGATATCAAGTTCCACCTGTATTGAGAGCAGTGCTAAGCAAGCCTACGACTCACAAGGACAAAGCTAGCTAAACAAACAATGCAATAGGATAACCAATGCAATATAGAAGAGCAGGTAAAATAAAGGAACGATACTAGAGCATCGACAATAAGGATAACAATAGATCAACATAAGGAAGTAAAGACTATAAATTCAAAATAGGTAGAAGGGGGTGAGATGCTCGCCTGACTGATCAAAGGAAGGAGTTGGTACAAACTCGAGAGGGTACTCGTAAGACTACTCAAACTCCTGCTGGTACTCGTCGGGCTCGTCTTATACTGAGAAGAACCAAATGCCATACATAAAAGGAAATAACGCAATCAACAAAGAGTAGGTGCAACGCAAACATCCATGTGGCATGGCAAGGTATGATGCGATATGCTTAATGAGTCAAGTTTAAGTGGCCGAGGGATAAGAGCATAGCAATAAATTAAATCGGCAACATGTTACTTAGGGGTTTGAGTGCAATTTCATTTAGGGTTCAATGATGCATGATGGAAAATAACAAATAGATTTACCACAGTTGGATTCGTATCGTTGAGATGATCGATTTGGACATATCGTTTGTCAAATTTGGAATTACAGATAAAAAGTTGTTAAATTGCGTTTTTATGGCGAAAAGGGAAAAATATCAATGTTGTAATAGTTAGGGGTGTTTCTGCAAAATTTCACTCATGCCATTTTATTCATCTCAGAAAATCATTTACTTTTCATGTTGAAAATATTTGCAAATTTAAAAAGGTTTGAAAGTTATTTGTATTTGAATGAATTTACATTAATTGAATTAGCAGAAAAAAAGGAGGAAGGTGGGCTGCTGTGGATAAATGGGCCGGCGACACGAACTATTTGCTGCTCGCATGCAGGGGAGCCAAGATGGGCCGGCCCAAAACAGGTCAAGGAGGAGGGATGCGGGTTGAAAGAAATCCTAGACTTAAAGATCAGAGTAGAACCGCAAATATAAGAGATGAAAGAATAGAGATAAAGAGTAAAATCAAAGCTAATCAGAGCTAGTTTTGGCACTAGACATCACCCATTAGCTAGGTTATCCTACATGCTGGACCAGTGGGGTATCGTAAACCTTTGCTCTAATACCATTTGTAGAGCTCGGCCATCCGACGCGTCTAAACCCCTAGCCGGTATAACCCCACCACAAGGTTATAGCTTCTAGAGTGAGCACGCGCCGTCCCGATAAATCAGGCCTTGGCGTACAAAAATGAGTATGTACGTCGCCGACATAGAAACCATATATCAAAGCACACCATGTACAAAGAAAGAAAATATAGGCAACAAGATCCAAATATATATTAGCATTTTGAGGACAGAGATTCCAATAGTACATCATACATCAAGTGGAAAAAATGATATAACATCCGAGTACGGATAAGACCCAATGTGCATAAGATGCCAAGAAATAAGCAAGTGAGCTCTATGTCCACACGAGGTGTCAGGACTTCCTGGTAGAAAGTGAGCAGTTAATAATGGTACGTAATTCATTACGAAACTTTATTTTGTTATTCTAAATGTGATATAAACATCCGCTACCATTGCTTATGTGAAACTACGATTATTAATTGGATAAAACAAACAATTTTGTGTAAATTTATACCTAATGCCAATGACGGGCATCCTAACCTCTAGTAATTATAGAAGATCTAACAAAAGCATGAGCGATTGCTGATATAAGGTCCTTAGTATTTTATACTCCCTCCGTTTCAAAATATAAGATGTTTTAGGTTTGTGAAGAAAATGAATCTAGACTATTTTTAATGTGTAAATTTATCCCAAAGTTGAATGAATCTATATACTAAAACAAGTCTAGATTCATTTTCTTCACAAACCTAAAACATCTTATATTTTGAAACGGAGGGAGTAGTACTTAATTTTGAACAAATTTAAAATCTCTTCCACAGTGGTATATATTTTATTTAGCACAACATTTTGGTGGTTTTAGAATCCTACAATACAAATTAAAACTATAAAAACTTGAGTCACTTTAGTAGTATTAGATGATGTCCTAGCAGAAGGGGAAAAATACTCCAGCAAAGATCGTAGACCCAAAATACTCCACTGACTAGCATCTTTGTTCCCTGCAGTGAGCGGGAAATAAGATCCTGGTATACAAGTCGGTGATCGGTGGTCTAGGAAAGAACATGTTTTGCCTGTGTCGGACTTTGGTGTGGTTCAATGGGCTTTGTGCTATTTATTTGGGCCATGTATATCGCATGAATTGGGCCAGGATTTGGACTCTTGAGTGTCGTTGACCTGCTGTGGTTGAGTTTGCACACGGCAGGGCGCGTTAGCTGACAATGCCACGCACACATGCATCCATCAGCAGCATAAATCCTCGGGAGCACCGAATAAGAAATGCCGGATCCAACATGTACCGATCGTCGTGTCCCAGTCATCTTCATATCAGTAGCTCTGTACGTTACCGGTACTCGTACTTCATGCTTTCGTAGTTTCGTTGCAGCGTATATAAATTTATCAGCTACTTCCTCCTTTTAGAAATATAAGACATTTTAGTTTTGTGAAACTAATGTATCTAAATATTTTTTAGTGTATAGATTTACTTCGAATCTATACACAAAACTCGTCTAGGAACATTCGTTTCAAAAAGCTAAAACATCTTATATTTTTAGACATAAGGAGTACATCACCATATTTTCCCTCCCTCGTCCATGGTTGATAGGTCGTTGAAACCCTGACACTCTAACTGAGTTTCTTAGATCATCAATTGAAATTTCATTGAGTTATCACCTCGCGCGGGGTGGCTCTAGAGGTTCCCCACGGCCAAACCCTAGGACCTCGCTCGATTTGCTGTCGCCGCCAGAGTCGGCGGTGGTGGCCACGCCCGTCCGTCAAAGGCAACGAGTGGGGGTGGCGCACCCACGGGCCCCTACGTGCGGAGGCGGGCGTCATCTAGGGCGGCGCAGGTGGAAAGCCGACGGCAGAGCAAGGGCTTGGAGGCACACGTCGACGCACGACGAGGGTCATGGAGGTGTTGTGTAGCCCGGTAGGGTAAGCAGCGAAGTGAGGCGGCGCTCGGTTGTGCGACGACATGGCTTGGAGGAGGCGGCGTGATCCCAAGGTCGTTGAGACGACAGCAAGGACGATCTTCCCGAAAGGAGTTCCGGTAGGCAGTAGCTGGTCGCTTCCGCATTGCGGCCATGTGGCGGTGCCCTCCCGGTGGATGCCGGCGCAGTAGCTGGAGGAAAACGACGGGCCCAGTCTGGGACAGAGGGGCTAGGTTGATGCTACACGAATGTTGCTGGAGTTGGTGATGACCTGAGAATGTAGTCCTGGCTCGTGTCTGAGAGGTGGAGGCTTCTGATCCCTCTTAGATTAGAGGTGGAACATGGACCTGGCTCTCAGCCATGCAGGCGGCCGAAGGCCACGGTTTTGCAACTACGACGATAAGGAGGTGCAGTGATGGCGGTGCGAGGCTAATGGGTAGTGCTGGCCCAATCCTCGAAAGCGAGGAGATGAGGACAATACGGATGAAAGCCCTACCCGACGTTTGTCGGGTCGGTGGCGCCAGCGCCCGCCCGCAGGTGTCGTTCTCCTCCCTGGAGGCGTCGTCGAGATGTGTCGGTATCTCCCTCGCTCTTTCTTGGTGTGGGCGGTTTTCTCTGGGAAAAAGCCTCGGTACGATGGTGGCATCCTCGATGTCGTTCCTCTATTGGGAGCATCGTGTCTAGAGACACAGCTTGGAGGTCCTAGTTTGCTCTCCTCCGGTGATCGTCGTTGTCCAAGTTTGATCTTCAAGGCACAATGTAAGTCGTCGCTAGTGAGTCCAAGACGGTGTCTTTCTCGGGACCGACCAAGTCCCGTCATCCACTTGCCACCTCCTTTTCGGCAGCAAGGGTGAACGATGCGTCAACAAGGGAAGCTCTGTGGGAGTCGCTGATCTTTGGAGGTGACCGGCGTCAGTCGGGACATAGTGATGGTGCTCAGAGTAGGATAAGTTTTTTTTGCTTTGTAGTTGCGTTTCGTTTGTAGCTATGTTCGGACTAGCCCTAGAGTGGAGTTGTTTTTTGCAGCGAGAGGTAATTGTTTTTGCTAAAAACTCTGTCTTCTAAAAGAATATGGTGGCGTGCTCTAAAAAATAATAATTTGAAGTCTCTCTACCCGCAAATAAAATAAAAAATGAAGTGTCTCGTCTTAAAACATCGATCACATCATGGAAGTTAAGGTGGCAAGTGGGGCGGGTTGCGGGTTGAATATTTTCACTAACCATGCTTTAATTTTGCTAACTTTTACATATCTTTTTGTCTTGATTTCAGTTTTGTCGGGATAAAAAGCAGGTGCCTCTTGCAGCCCTAATGGAAGTTCGACACAGTATCTAAATACGGAGGGTGGAAAAGGTTGACTTGCAAAATTTTAATCCGATCTAGAAAAGTACTACTAGTACTAGTACATGCTACTCAAAGCAGTAGGTAGCACGAGGCAGAGCGCGTTGAACCAGAGGAATTTAATCCCCGATCCCGATGTCGCGGGTCAGCTAGACTACCACTGGCTGTACTGCTGAACACCTCCACTCCACTATACCCTCCTCGCTCCATGGGAGTGCCACCACGATCCCTCAACTCGCGCGGAGGGATCGTGGCACTGAAACGCGCGAGTTGAGGCCGGCCGGCCTGGACATCCAGCACGGCAGCGCACAGCTCTCGGCGAGCGAGCGCGACGGTACCAGAGGCTCCGTCACAAGAGCAATTACAATAAGAGCTTACTATAAGATTTTAGTAATATATTTAAGATGATGTGAAGGAAAGAGAAGTGGGAAGAAAAGATTAGAGCAAGGACAATAGTCCACATCATTTAGAGCCAACGTTATAGTCAACATATACAATAGTTAGCTATAAAAGTGTACTATTTTATGAATATATGGCCCACTTGACACTCTCACACAATGGCTAGGAGGACGTGCTAGAGCTGACTCTTGCATAAGGGCCCACTCCCCTTCTCTCTCCTATTGTCTTTCCTCCAACTAAGCACATATATATTATTTTAGTTTTTATAGCCAGCTGACTGGATCTTATTATACTTGCTCTTAATGAGCTCCTAGTAGTATCATAGTAGTAATATATTTATTGATTGTAGAATCTCTATGTAAAATGTATGTACAAGATTTACTTGTCATTATGATTTCTAGTTTTACGTGTTATGATACGGTATCTACCTATGATACACTAACCACCTCTTTCTTCATTAATTATGACGCCACATCAGATTTTTGCTAAGTTGGCATGCATGATACACCTTAGACTAGTCACAATGGGAAGTATCATATAGTAGTATCATGCATATGATACTAGTATATGATACCACCTCCACAATGCATAGTATCATGTAGTAGTACCATAGTCTTAGTGTATTTATTGTTTTGTAGAATCTCAATGCAAAATTGTGTACAAGATTCATTTGAGATTAGTTTTTCTAGTACTACGTGCTATGATACAGTATCTACCTATGATACCAACACAACCTCTTTTATCATTAATTAGGATGCCACGTCAGAATTTTGCCAACATGGCATGCATGATACTACCTATGATACCCCCATTGGGGCTAGTCTCATGCAAGAGCCAGCTATAACACGTGCTTCTAGACACTTTATGTGAATGTAAGGTGGAACTTAGCCAAATAAAATAGTACATAATTATAACTAACTATTATATGTGTTAGCTATAAGGTTGACTATAGATGACGTGGCGGTGGCTTATAGCCAACACCGGACTTTATTATTGAACTTGCTCTAAGGGTATTTCCACCTGGCCGATAAATCCCGTCTGAGCGACGTCTAGTGGTCCGATCCATCTGGACAAACTCGTCCGACTCAATTATCCGTACATCTAATCTAGGCAACGGTTACATCGGTTCGGACATGTGCGGACAGTGCGGGTGTCCTACGCATTGGCCACTCGGGGCCCATATGTAAGTGAAACATTAGTGCTTAAAAATAGCTATTCATTATATTAAACCTTGTCAGTTACAAAAAAGCCATTTCAACAAAATATTGGTGCCGCTGCTACTGCTAGGCTACGGCGGCTACTCGCCACAGTTGGCGTGGCCACCATTGGCGCTGCCGCCGGCCCCATCGATCGCCGTCCTAGCAGACCAGATGGCCCGCTGCTGGAATGCGTTCGCGGTGACAGTCGCGGTCGCGTGCATGGTCGCGAGCCATCGCCTTGCCCGCTGCCTTCCTTCGGTCCTCCGCCACCCGGTTCGCCAGGACCTTATCCATCTCGACGGTCCAGTGGTCCCTCGCCTCATGTTCGGCGAGCTCATTCGCCTCAGCCACGAGCAACTCCGCCGGAGAAGAAGCCGGAGCACCATTGGGGCCGAAGCCCACGCCTGCGCTATCTGCACGGGGATGGCGATTGTCGCCTCTAGATGGTCCACCTCCTCCCCCTCCTCGTCGTCGTCCTCCGCCACCTCCGTCTCGTCGCCATCGACAAGACCCCACGCGACTGTCGCCTCAGCAGCCAGAGTCACGCGCTCCTCCTCCTCAGCCGAGTCGGCGATGTTCTCACGTCGTGCCTCCTCTTTGCGTCGTTGCACGCTTTGGCAGCGTGGAGAATCTCGCGGATGGCGACCGTGGCCACCTCCTCCAGCGTGGTTATGGCCGCCTCGTGACGGATCTTGCGAAGAGCCGCTGATGCGGCCTCCAAAGCCACCGCCTCCTTGGCGGCAACATGGTGTATGTCGCTCACCGCCCATTGGGCGGCCACCGTGGTCGCCGCCTCCACCACCCGCTGCAGCGCCAGCACCTGTGCATCGCTCATGCGCCGGGCCAGCAACGTGGTGGTCTCGATGTGGACCTCGTCGACCTCCATGTCCGGGTAGCGGGTGCAGCACATCTCCCGAATCTTCGTCCAGTTGGCGATCTTGCGGCGAGGCATGGCTGCTGGTGGTTGGTGCTTTTTCGGCTGCTGGTTTGCTCTTGCTTTGGGGCTTGTTATCTCCGCCGTGCCGACGGCTGTCTTTTATAGACCGCGGCGAAGGCGGGAAACGGCCTGGGATGCGCGGAAAGTTTTCTCGCCATGGGAAGCTAGGCGCTTGCGGGAAACGATGACGGAAAACGCAGGTCGCGCGGAAAGTTACCGGTGCTGATAGCCGACGTCACGTCGCTATTAACATCCCATCGCGAGGGTGTCAACCGATAACAGCGGGAGGGAGACAGACAAATAGATCGAGCCTTGGGCGTGGTCGACCGGACAGGCTGGACCATGATCCCAAATCAACCGCAGTCCGACTCAAACGGACAGAAATGAACGAGATGGATTGGCCTAGTAGAGATGGCCTAACCACTTCCCCCACTTCGGCTCACAAGAAACAACATCCAGCTAGCTGCACTGCACTGCACTGCACGCAGCTAATTGGTGTGGTGGCCGATCGATCGGTCGCAGGTCAACTTCGAATTGGTCCCATGTTCCAGCAGTAACTGGCCATGTTCCAATTAATCAGTGCACTGCAGCAGCAGCTCACTCTCGCTATCAGTAGCTTCCATTAATCTAACTACCAATCTCCAACGAATCTACTAGCCACGTATAAATGCCACTGCACTTTGCTGGTACACTTCACGGATTCCCCCTATGCTATAGCTACCATACCAAGTGCAGCGGCGGCAGCTACGCTAGCACTATCATCGCGTCGACCTGTACTAGTCTTATCTAGCTAGAGACTGGTGTACGGGGTACAGCTAGCTGGGGGGAGAGATGAGCAGTTGTGGCGGCAATGTCGGCGGCGCTCGTGTGTCTGTGCTCGTCACGGCGTGCGCGTGCTTGATCTTCTTCTCCGGCGTCGCCGACGCGCAGCAGCTCCAGGTCGGGTACTACAACGCCACCTGCCCTCAGGCCGAGGACCTCATCACCACCATCGTCCACGCCTCCATCCGGATGGACAGAGGCAACGGCCCCGGCCTCCTCCGCCTCTTCTTCCACGACTGCTTCGTCAGGGTACGCACGCACGCACCTAGTACTACTACCCGCGGCCATGTCGTCGCTGCTCACGACTGACATCGCTAGCTGCATTGGATTCTTATACACAGGGCTGCGACGGCTCGGTGCTACTGGACGACCCGACGGGCACGCCGGGGAACCAGACGGCGGAGAAGACAGCCCCGCCCAACTTCCCGAGCCTCCGGGGCTTCGGCATCATCGACCGCGCCAAGCGCGTAGTAGAGCGCCGCTGCCCAGGAGTCGTCTCCTGCGCCGACATCGTGGCCTTCGCGGCGCGCGACGCGTCGAGCATCATGGGCGGCATCCACTTCGCGATGCCCTCGGGCCGGCTCGACGGGCGCGTCACCAACGCGTCCGAGGCGCTGGCCAACCTTCCCCCGGCCAGCGCCAACCTCACCACGCTCATCGCCCTCTTCGCGTCCAAGAACCTGACCGCCGACCACATGGTGACCCTCTCCGGCGCGCACTCCATCGGCCGCTCCCACTGCTCCTCCTTCGCCTCCCGCCTCTACCCGCAGATCGACGCCACGCTCAACGCCACGCTCGCCAAGGCCCTCCGCGCGGGCAAGTGCCCCGCGGCGACCGGCGGGCGCGACCGCGTCGTGCAGCTCGACTACAAGACGCCGCTCATGCTCGACAACCAGTACTACAGGAACATCGGCACGGGCGACGTGCTCTTCGCCTCCGACGCCGCGCTCGCGACGCGGAGCGACACGGCCGCGCTCGTCGCGCAGTACGCGGCGAACAGGAAGGTGTGGGCGCAGAAGTTCGCCGACGCCATGGTGCAGATGGGGTACGCCGACGTGCTCACCGGGCCGCCCGGGGAGATCAGGAAGGTGTGCAGCAGAGCCAACTAGTAGCGACCTTTTCGTCTGAACCGAGGCATCGACCTGCACATGCTTACCCCGGACACTCACTGTAAATGATATGATCACCACATACTGGACTACGTTTTGCCGATCATGATGACTCTGTAACCTGTGACATCCAAGGGTACGGTAGGTCAGTTGTCACACTGTTGGAGATCTCATTTGTTGATTCATTTCGTGTGGGGCTAAATTTGGGCACCTAGCAGAGCACTGACTGATGTGTGTCAGATACTAGTACAGTGGGAGAAACTGAAGGACGGATGGATCCACTGTTTCGTTCGTACTCCATCCACATTCTCGGCTACTCTGACATATCACACACGGGAAACCTGAGAAAAACAAATTGATGAAAATCACCATGCGGTACCTGCTCAGATACTGTTGAAACTCCAAGAAATTATGTCTTGGATATCAAGAATCATGATATAGACATAGGTGATATACCAGTCTGGCTAAGATGCAGTCTGAAATGACGTCTGAAACAGACAAGCCGAACCTACGGGAACACTCTGCAGACGAAGGAAATTGGAAGGAAAAAACAGAGCATGAGGCAGACCAAACCCAGGGAGAGGCACATGATCCGCGCATATGCACTGCCGCTGCAGGCTATACATGTTGGCAACGACGACCGAACGCGCGTGTAGCATGTTTTGCTGCCATGTCCCTCCCTCCCACCCTCCCCTGTACACACGCACCGAGCTAGCCAACCGAGCCAGGAACATGCGGGCATGTGCAGTTAGCACCCAGACAGTCAGACAGATCCACTGCTCAGCCTTCACATTTCTGTGAGGCAGACTGCATCTTGATCAGTTTCCATGGTTCATGCAGGCAGGTCGTGGAGAGTTCTACTCCTTTTTTTTTCCGTTCTTTTTGAGAATCGGCTGGTCGTGCCGCCGTCGTGGGGACTTCGATCGGTACAAAAATGGGAGTTAACTCTGCGTAGGGATCGGCGCCGAGGAATGGAGAAAACTCCGTTGTCAGGGATTGATGGACCAACTTGGGCAAAGATGACTGGTAAGTATCTTTTCCCCGCCAAGCCCATGGACCAGCCTCGACCGAATACTTTAATCCCCTTCCGCATGTTCTTCATTATTGGAAGAACATGCAAATGCATGATCTACAAACAAACGAGGCACACTTTCTGGCAAAAGAGGGCATGGCTGCGAAGGTTCTCCTCTCCTCTGCCCTGACATAGCTTTATGAAGAGAGGAATCTCGTTCTTCATCTTTGGATTGTAGTGTGTTTCTCTGAGTTTCTGTGAACGCCCCACCGCGCATGCAGTTCCATTGATTGATGAGAAAATAATGTAAGGAGATGGGCGGTTTTGGACCGACATCGCACGCACATTGGGACTGATTGACGACTCAATGATCGCACATGCGTGTACCTGTATTTATGTGTCCCTCGGACCGTACTTTGGCTCGGACCCTTTCTCTTCGGTCCTGCATAATCTTGGTGCTGCATCTTCTTCGGCACAGCTGTACGTCCTTCAGAAGAGAGCAAGTACTAGTCCCTATTTATGTGTTCCCTGCTATCCCCTTTTCATCCCTGTGACTGAAACGTGTGAAAATGTGGGGGGCGTGTTCGTCGGTCGTGTTTTAGGTCAGGTTGGCGAAATTGAGTGAGACTTCATCTGTAATTTCAATTACATAATGAACTCCGCGTGTTTCTGTCAAAGAAAATTTAGTTCCATTGACTGTAGAGGAAACTATTAAGGGCATCTCTAGCATATCACGTAAAAACGTCGAAATTGTAAAATAACTGCTGGTTTTCGGTTTCGGACAAAAAGAGACGCCTAGCAGACACCGTTAAACCGAACGACCCTAGGGTGGGGGGGGGGGGGGGGGGGCGAGGGGGTGGCGGAAAAACCGTCGCCCCAACCCATACATCCGAGGGTTGCGTGGCCGAACCGAGTTTGACCTGTATATGCACAATTCAGTTAGCGGGAGGGAAGTTTCAGCTCGAAATAGAGTCTTTCGCCACTGGACCTGGCCAAGTCCAAGTGATTCAGTCCAAAATTAACCAAGTCTGCTCAATTCCGGCCGAATTAAACCCGGGCAGAGAAGGTAGCTCGGGGAATACCACCGCAGGAGCACCCAGAGCTCATGCCCTGGTGGTTTGGGACAGGGCTGGCCTCCCACGATAAAAAGCAAGGAAGATGGCAACTGACTTGATGTGAGTTCTAGAGGCGATCCTAGCCGACCTAACATACACGGTCAACTTAGGGTTTCAGTTCTATCCGAGTTGGAAAATAACAGTCCAGAAAATAAATCCTATGAGACCGGGTCTATTGATAGACCCTCTCCTATGGCTAAGAGTATCTCCACTCGGCTACCCAGGACGTCGATACGGATGCCGAATTTTGGTCCGGACGCCGAAAATTGGCCCAGTCGCGTACCTAAGAACCTGCTTTCGGCCGGATTTGGGCCAATTTTGGTCCGGACTACCCAGGCCGAACCCAGGTTCCCGGGTGCGCCTTGCGAACGCCGGACGCAGCGAACTCGGCGAAAATAAAACAAAACGGCGTATGGACCCGCCGAGTCAGCGACGGAAGCCGAGTCATCGTCATCCTCAAAACCACACGGCGACCGCCGGACATCAACTCTCTGTCGCGTCGGCCACGCGTCGCCGAATTGCGGCGCCACCGCCGTCGCCTCGGCTCCCGCGATGGACCGGCGGACACTAACTTCGCGTCGTTTCCCCTTTTCCCGCCCTCGGCTCCCGCCCTTGCCGCCCACCTCGGCCTATATAAGCCGTACCCCTCACCGGAGAACCTCATACTCACTCACAGCTTCCCCCAGCCCACCAGTCTGAACTCCGGTGAACTCTTTCTCGCAGCTCACCTCCCCCAGCCATGGCTGAGCGGTACCCAGGCAACGGTGCGGCGGCGAACGGCTTTGGCCTACGCACCCTCCAGGCGTGGGAGGCGCGCTTGCTCTACGAGGCCAGGTATATGGCGTCGTCGGACACGCGGAACCCTCCGGGGTGGAAGCTAAGCGCCGGCGGCATCCCTATCCCGCCGGCGCCAACGCCGGAGGAGCTCCAGTACGAAATCCAGGAGTTCATCAGCGCCATGGATGACCCCTCCGCCACCGAGTAGCCCGACAACCTCCTCTACTGGGAGGAGTTCTTTGCCGAACGCCGTGCCCAGGAGCTCGCCCGCCACGAAGGGCCGCCCAACGAGTCGCCGCCGAAGCGCAACAACTCGGAGGGTCGCCGGCGTTGGTGGAGTGCGTCAGGCCGCACGCTAAAGGCGGTGCTGGAGCACATCAACGTCGGGAACACGCCGCGTCTAGGCTTCCCGCGAACTCCCATGCCTGTGTCGAGGTCAGGGCGGCGTCCTCCGGCAAACTGGATGCCGAGAAGGATGGCCAGCATGAGCTCATCCTCCTCCGCCTCGGCATCCCACTCCTCGGGCTCCGCGTCGCTGCGCACGCCCACTGCGCCTTCGCTGGGGCTGCGCCCAGTCAAGCGCGAGGCGGGCTCGCCTGTGCGTTCACCGCTGTGGACACGCTCGCGTGGCATCGTCATCGGCGAGCCATGCGCGACGGCGTCACCAACCGGCCACCTCCGTCTTCGGCGCCCGAAGATTGAAGGCTCGGCTCCGCCAACGACAGTACCTTGAGGGTGGCGCTGGAGCAGTCGCTCCGCGACTCGGCGCCGCAACCGCTGTTGGTGGAGCCGTCGTCGTCGGACATCCTGGTGTGGTCCAGGAAGGACTGGGAGGAGCAGGAGCGGCAGCGCGTCCACCGCCTGCAGCAGCAAGCCAAGGATCAGGCGGCCCGGAGACGGGCGTTGTCCGGGCGCGAGCTCGCCTACCAGGGGCGCCCCTCTCTACGTCCTCATCCTACCAGCCGTGGAGGTGCGGCGACCCAGGCTAGGGGGAGCTCCCGCCAGCGCCAGCCGCCGAGCGACGACGACGGCGGCGGCGAGGATGATGGCCGCGCCGATCCCGGCTACACGGCGTTCTACAACAACTTCGACATGTAGAACAACGAAGACACCGGCGAAGGCCATGGCGGCGGTCTTTTTTTAGTTTATTATGTACTAGTTTAGTTTTAATTCGATGTAATCATCTTGATGAAATTCACCCATCTTTAATAAAATTTAGCCGAACTTGAGAACTCGGTCTGGGTACGCGAGTGGGAAACTGGGTGTACCCAATCCAAAACTTGTTTCGTCCGGTCAAAAAAACGTCCGATTTTCGGCCTGGGTTCGCCCAACGAGTAGAGATGCTCTAACACGTGTCTGCCTTTTCTGTTTTCTAGCATTCTTTTCATCTATTAATTAGCCTTTTTTCTAATCATTATGCATGAAGGTGGGTTTATCATTCAAAAATATTGACCGGGTCTCGTAAGATTTATTTCCGTCGTCCAAGGCTGGGCCCTATCAGGATCCAACACCGCTTTTTTTTTTCTTGCAAAACATGTTCCGTATGCCATCATGGATATGGACTCCTACTGGATCCGCCTTAGGCATGAGCCATCACAATCTTTCTTGTGTGAGCCCGTCAAGGATGGGTGGTCATAAGTAGGCTATAATCATCCATGTTTTTGTGGGCCGTTTCTGCCATATAGGACTATCCGGTTGAGTCTCATCAGTCATGTCGCTCGATTGGTCATACTTCTTAAAAGTTATCCTTGTGTTTTGTGACCCCAAACTATTTCAACATATCATGAACATTCCATATTGTACGTATCCATATAATCAATAGTAATCCTGGAATGGTTTTATTTTGTTTCCATAGTCAAGTCCAAATGGATTGGTGATCAGAGATAATCTTTATTTTTTTATAACCAATGTACACAATCAACTTCTTTTGAACGTTTACCATAACAAATATTGTTACTAAGGTATACTTTAAATACTTTCCAAAATTAACTCCTTTGGATGGTTTCCTTTTAGGCTGGTCCTAGTGGAAGTATCATAATACTCGTATCATGCATATGATACTAGTGTATGATACTATGTCTCCAGTGCATTGTATCATGTAGTAGTATCATAGTAGTAATATATTTATTGATTGTAGAATCTCTATGTAAAATATATGTACAAGATTTACTTGTCATTATGATTTCTAGTTTTACGTGTTATGATACGGTATCTACCTATGATACACTAACCACCTCTTTCTTCATTAATTATGACGCCACATCAGATTTTTGCTAAGTTGGCATGCATGATACACCTTAGGCTAGTCATAGTGGGAGTAACTTGAGTAGTAACATAGTCCTACATGTATTGTCAACTAAGCATTTAGATGACATGTCATGCAATTAAATGATGAGAGAGAGGCTTGTGGTAACTAGCTATGTTACCATAACATCACACATTTTAAGACAAAATGAGTCTATATTGCAATAAATAAGCCTTTGCATGACACCATACATATGTTATTTTCCACTATGAAGGTAGTAACTTAGACTAGTAACATAAGCATGTTACTAGTCTAAGTTACTCCCCACTATGACCAGCCTTATGATACTAGCACTAGGACCAGCCTTAAAAGGTTTCATATAAATGCATGAATTTAATAGGCTTAATTACGAGGATAGTCCAAATCCATGGAAAAAATTAATTGTGGCCACAAATACTATCAATATAAACCCAAGAAGTATAGTAGATCTTGAAAAAACTGCATAGAGACAAAGATATTTTGTTGTATGGAACTAGATCAATGACCATGAAATCCCTCATCTTCTTCCTCCTCCAGCTCCTCGTCATCCTCCTCCCTTGCATTGCCAACAATTCAACCCGAGTAGTCTATGACACAGAAGGCAACGTGTTAAATAGCATGCAGAATTACTACATTCTCCCAGCCAAAAGTGTGAGTGGTGGGGGTCTTAGAGCCATGCCTACTGGCCTAAGGTGCCTACACTTTGTGTTTCAGGAGCGTAACGGGAGTCTCCTTGGTACCACCCTACGGTCCACTGAGGCAATCCGCTTATCTAGCGACATCTGGATCGAGTTCCACGATTTTGATAGTTTTTGCTCGGACAGGCTAGACTGGCACCTTACGAAACGAACACCGGAGTCGTTCTCAGGGAGGCTTCAACATGTGGCAGCCGGCAATGAAGACGGGGTAAGATCGTTTGGGGTCTTCCGGGTTGAAAGGCATGGCACAGATGTAATGGGATATAAGATAGTATCATGTGTTGACAAAGGCCCATGCAAAGATATAGGTTTGCATGTTGATAAGGATAAGACATGGCTCACTGTGAGTGACGAACCTTTTATGGTTGTCTTTAGGAAAGAGTAGGTTTTATGACTTTCTGGCTATTATTAATGTTGGTCGACAATGCGCAAGTTCATGGTATTGCTAATAGTGTTCTTGGAAAGTGTTGTGTTGCACCATTTACAATAATGCAATAATAATACATTGGATGAGGCTTTCAGAAATTTTCATTACAAATGCCGACTTGATCCTAATTTTTTTCTTCTCTGAAATATATCCCAGTCCTAATTTTCTTCTTCTCTGAAATATATCCCATTGCAACGGATTATACTAATCTCCTTTGCTCACCAGGACTTGACAAGTCTATCTTTTTGCCTAGCCAACTTCCTATTCACACATACTTTTTTCGGACTGAATGGAGTAGAAAATTAATTCAAGAAAAACATAGTTCGACATCAACAATCTAAACCAAAATCAGGTTAAGTTGGGCCTTGGATGTGCTGGAATGTACCTTCCCCGTTACTACGAACTCATCAGTAGCCCAACCAATCTACGTTGAATTTGGATAATCACGTCCCTAAAAATTAATGTTGAATTTGCCGCTAAGATGGAAATGGACTTAAAAGCAGTCTTTTGAAATAAGATAAAAAAGGTGAGTTCGTCTTTCCTGTACAGTGGTATATCATCACCGAATTCTCCCTTACAAAAACTGTTGGGAAAAATCCTGGACAGAAACTCAGTGCATTCATTAGTGTTTTTTTACCTCTGTAGTGTACTCTAGCAGAGGCCAACCATATCACCACAAAACAGTACCTTGGAGGCTACTCTAACTCAGGTCGAATTAGGTTCCGGTTAATATTATACTAACGCCGGTACAAAATGCAATTCTTTCTATCAGTTCAAATCTTGGAACAGAGGTGGTATATTATACTCGCCCATTTCAAAATATAAGATGTTTTAACTTTATGAAAGGAGTGTATCTAAACCCCTTTTAATGTGTAGAGTTCGGAATAAACCTATACACTAAAAGGGGTTTAAATATACTTTTTTCATAAAACTAAAACATCTTATATTTTAAAACGGAGGAAGTAGATGAGAAAGATTTGGACGTGGTAAAAAGTTGACCTGTGCATAGCAGCGTTGTTAACTTTGCAGCGCTGATCCAGTATTTGTGGAGCCTGGTCATATGATTTGTGCCAATATTCAATCAAGTTAGTAGCAAAGAGGAATTAGCCGCGTACGTATCACTAGCTACTTTTCTATCAGCAGCCTTTGGAGAATAGTAGCTGCATTATCTCCAACAACTACAAATATGATAAGAATAATATAATGTTGCAGGCAAGGCCAGAGGTAAACGAATGGAACACTTTACATAAAGATGATCCAAACCCACACGACTTTGCCCCGGTCATATATATTTTGCAAGGAGACCATGTCAAGGGTTTATCTCACAATCTCGATCGCCACCTGCTCGCATCCCTTTTGAGCTGTCATGTTGTTAATTACACTTCTACGCGATTGCAAAGTTTGGGGTAACCTTGCATGCGTAATGTCGGTTACCATTCGTTGATATTTCCACATACTAGCTATTGATCAATATATCGATCCCTTTCTCACTTGTGCACGCCAGGAAGAAATTTTCTCTGAGAGTGAATTCCATGCATCAGACCCGTTCATTGTTGCATGGAGATGGGTACCGAGTACTGACCAAGGTTTTGGTTCGAGGTTGAAAATTTTCCCGAGGGGGATCAGGATTTCTGATTACCGCGGTTACTGGAAAATCTAGACTGGTTACCAGATAAATTTCAAAACTAAAATTTGAATTCAAAATCTCTAGTGTGACCATTTACCGACCGTTCTCGTTAGAATTTAAAATTTCAAAAAAAATCAGGGATTTTTGCTTAGCGCGACCATACAAAGGTGCTCGGTAATTTTTTTTGAGATAACAACTGATGGAATTCAATAACGGCGAAACCGATTACAAACGACACCACAAAAAAAGGAAAATACAATATAGACCCAGAAGACCTGACACCATACTCCCAAATAGCAATCAAGCCCATCGTCCTCACCGTCACCACCCAAGTACAGGGACCGGATCCGGAAGCCGGCCATCTTCAGACACCATTGAGTCACCGCCGCCACCTTCGCCCACATTGGGCTTTGAACACCGCAGGAGTGCCCACCGTGAGGGGTGAGAGCTAATAATCTTTTCCAGACCATCGGGCAGGCAAGAGATGGTGGAGACCAAGCAGTACCTCCAATCCAAGGTCCCCGAGCAGTAGGTCCCAACCATCGACGCCATGTCTAGCCGCCTCCTCCCCTCGCCACCATGGCCGGCCGGAGGAAACTGCAAGACGCGACAGTCGCATCTCAAAAAAAGACCACAAACAACCCTAACGAGAAAGGCAGTTGTACCATCCTCTCCCCCCTCCTCCCCTCGCCACCATGGCCGGCCGAGGGGAAGACAATAGCAGCAGCATCCTTCCGACTCCCGAAGCTCCACGACAGAGTCAAAATACGACCACACCCGGAGAGACCACCCTCCCCAGATCCGCCGATCTGAGGGGATACCTAGCCAGCAGCTCGCCGGCGCCGCCACAAGTGGCCTTGCCGAGATGGGGATCGGGCTCCGGCACCCTTATTCTGACTCGACGCCGCCTCCGCCATCCCGACGACGTATCCCAACACCCTAGCAGATCTCCAGCCCTCACCACCGACGGTCCACCGAAGCTCCGCCTCCATGGAACCACCGCCGTCGGGGGCCACTGCCGCCAGCCCACCAGAGCAAGGTTTCCGCGCAGCAGCCGCCTCGCCAGCATGCCCCTCGCCAAGCACGCCGCCCGCCATGGCCTCTTGGCCCGCGCCGTCGTGTCCATGTGCGGGGGAAGGAGCCCCCCCCCCCCCTCTCCACCAGCGCCCAGGCTTTGCCTGGCAATGCCATCCAGCGGCGGCGGGGAGAGGGAGGGAGGGCGATAGGGGACGCCGGTGGCGACAGTTAGGGTTTTGTCCCCGTCGCCCGCGCAGGGTGGGTGCTCGGTAACTTGATTTTATTACGGGTAACCGAAACTGTGGTAGTGATCACGTTGTCGTGATCGCTGATGCATGTATGTGTGGGCTGGGGTCAAAACCGGATGACAGTGGTCTGTGCTGCAAGCGATACGTAAGTACGTTTGATAGGGTTTATTAGTTGCTGGACGAGTAAGCAAGCTTTACTTTAGTTGGTGTTGGTGGATGGAAGCAGCTAATGTATGAAACCATGCAACGACGATCGAGTCTTCGTGTTGACTAGGTACACCACCACCACGCTCCACCGTTTTTCCCAACTGCTACACGGTGTGCATGCGTATATAAGCACCATCCCATTGATCCATCATCCATCCACTCAACTCCACATCACAGGCCAATTCCTCCTCCCCATCGCCATCAATCTCCAGCTTAATTCCTTCGAAGAGAAGAACAGAGCTTATCGATCGATACCGACCAGCAAGAACTTGCTTGATCCGTCAGTCGGTCATTTTAGTCGAGCTTCGGCCATGAGGTCGTGTTTGGTGTTTTGGGCGGCGGCGCTGCTCGCCGTCGTCGCCGCCTCTTCCACGGTGGCGCGCGCGTCGTACTCGCCGTCGGCGTCTCTGAAGGTCGGGTTCTACGAGCACTCGTGCCCTCAGGCCGAAGACATCGTGCGCGACGCCGTCCGCCGCGCCGTCGCCCGCAACCCTGGCTTCGCGCC
Organism: Avena sativa; assembly: GCA_916181665.1. Lineage (NCBI taxonomy): Eukaryota > Viridiplantae > Streptophyta > Magnoliopsida > Poales > Poaceae > Avena > Avena sativa. Next base: position 22,156,994 of record OV702285.1, read on the forward strand.
GGGCCTCATCCGCATGCACTTCCATGACTGCTTCGTCAGGGTAAGCACAAAAAACTACAGAGAACCCGAATTTAAGTCAAAATGGCGGCGCCACTTTGTATCAGTTGTGTCCCATCTAACCGTTGGTTTCTGCTGTTGGACACGTGTAGGGCTGTGACGGCTCGGTGCTGATCAACTCGACGCCAGGGAACAAGGCGGAGAAGGACTCGGTGGCCAACAACCCGAGCATGCGCGGCTTCGAGGTCGTCGACGAGGCCAAGGCGGCCCTGGAGGCCGCCTGCCCGCGCACCGTCTCCTGCGCCGACGTGCTCGCCTTCGCGGCGCGCGACAGCGCCGCCCTCGCCGGCGGCATAGAGTACCCCGTCCCCGCCGGCCGCCGCGACGGCCGCGTGTCGCTCTCCGACGAGGTGCTCGACGACAACGTCCCCTTCCCCACCGACGGCGTCACGGAGCTCATCGCCAGCTTCGCGCGCAAGGGGCTCTCCGCCGACGACATGGTCACGCTCTCCGGCGCGCACACCATCGGCCGGTCCCACTGCTCCTCCTTCACGCAGCGCATCCACAACTTCTCCGGCGAGGCTGGGCGGACCGACCCGTCCATCGAGCCGTCCTACGCGGCCGACCTCAGGCGCCAGTGCCCGCCGTCCACGAACAACATGAACGACCCCACCGTGGTGCCGCTGGATTTGGTCACGCCGAGGGAGTTCGACAACCAGTACTACAGGAACGTGCTGGCGCACAAGGTGCCGCTCACCTCCGACCAGACGCTGCTTACCAGCGTCCAAACAGCGCCGATCGTTGTGCTCCACGCCGCCGTCGACAGGGTGTGGCAGGCCAAGTTCGCCGCCGCTATGGTCAAGATGGGCAATGTCCAGGTGCTCACCGGTGACGAGGGGGAGATCAGGGAGAAGTGCTTCGTCATCAACCACCACTAGTTAATTCATCGCTATACAACTTCATTCATTTGCATATTGGTTATTAAGATACGTAAATCCATCGATGAGCTAATGTTCAGAGTGAAAGATTCGTAGACTTGTAAAAACTGTTCAAAACGAGAGATGATGTATTGTAAACTATTATTTGTGAAAAAGTTAAGAGAACCGAACACCTCTAATATATATATAGAGAGAATAAAAGTTTTGGTACTCCGTCATATTAATGGTTTCAACTTTGTCTAGATATAAATGAATCTAAACTAAATAATTTGAGTGAATTCCACTTTTTACCTTCTATTTGTGTATTTGAGACACTAATTACGATCATTTAGTAGAAGTTGTACTTAAATGTCCTATTTCATAAAATTCTAAGCATGGTTTTATCCCGTTTTAGCATTCAACATGTGTTCTTGGATAAGGCTAACATGTTAGGACGATGTGCCGCCACAAAATATGTCAAGATCGGAGGACGTCGTCGTCGATCATATCTACCCTTCTCTGCACCAAATGTTCTATTCTTTGTAGTCATCTCGATAATTTCGAAATTCAATCGTCACCTCACACCTTGCCCAACAGATATACATCAGAAAATGAGGCTTTAAAGTTTTCAACATGGTAATTTAGATGAATTTTCACTACATAGGGTAATTAGTGTCACAAATGCACAAGCAGAGGATAAAAAATGGAATTCACTCAAATAATTAACTAGATACATACGAATTTAGATAGTTGAGGTCATTAATATGGACTGAAAGGAGTACATAGTTTTCCTTTTTATGAAGGGTCTTTAATTCACTCAAACGCATGAAGTGCTAAGGCCCTCCACAGGGTGTAAAAAAACGGTGCCCAAACCACTTTTCAGCAATCAGGCATACTTGCTCCGATGCCCACTTCATCTCATGCAATAAAGCATATTATTTTTAACTGCCAATCCATCTAGCACTCGAGCGAAGGAACACTGGAACACTCGAAGTTGGCTTGGTCAAGTAATTTTTATCTATATGTGGATCCCATCCTTTTTTCTTCGGCACCGCAACGTTGTGAGGCCGGTGCCTAGATTATTTTCCAGGGCTTCGCTGACACGTTGTCCCACTTTTTTGGATTCTGGCATCGCTCACGTTGTGGAAGGCCTAATAACACCAAGGGCGTGATTGGTAGGCTGAGCCGATTCTCTCGAGGTATGGCTACGTGGAAACAAACTCTAGGCTAACTTTTGTAGTTTCGTTTGGTATTTCGGGTGGGCATTTTGTTGGCCTTCGACAAACGGTGTGTGTCAGTGTTTGGTGGGATGCATATTCATGCCTAGATCAAGGCTGCTAACATTGGCTTGTGTTTGGTTGTCTAGCATCGACCAGCTGTGGCAACCTCTTCTGAAGCATAGTGAAATTATCAGCAATCAGAGTAAGAACAAAACAACCACTACAAGGAATCTGGCTATATATGACCCTCAATTTTCGTCACAGAATCGTCATAGTAGTCCGTTTATGATGATTTTGAGATTGTCAAAAGGCTGGGCGTCGCAAATGAACTATAACGACGTTTTTGATAAAATCGTCATAACCGTCTATGACGATATTGAATCGTTATAACGTTTATGACGATCCAATATCGTCATGGACCATCTAGCTAGGCCAGCTCAGATCCTACGTGGCAAAATTGTGACAGAATGAAATTGTCTTAAATTAAAATCAGCCCAGTCCATTTTAGTTGCTTACTTAGGCTAAGCCCAATAATTCTAGCTTTTCTTTTCTAGACGTTGGCCTTTTATGTTGTGTCTCTCTCAGGCCTTAGCTTTTTTATGGCCTCTTTTATATTTTGGACTTCGGCCTTTTTACGATACATTTCTTTTTGGGACAGGCCTGCTTTTCAGTTTGAATTTTCATACAGCACTTGTCCAGTTTTATTTTTCATGATTTGTTAATAATTTAACAACAAATAATTTAATCAGAACTGAGTACATCAATTATTTTTGATAATCAAGAATATAACGATATTTTCAATGTTTAAATCACAGATACTGATATACAAAATAATAATCCAGGTATGAAAATACAACACAAAACGAATCTGCACAACTCTATTACAATATTTTTGATGTTCAAATGGCAGATACTGATATACAAAATAATAATCCAGGTATAAAAATACAACACAAATTGAATCTTCCATCATAATACAAGGCTGCAATAGAATGTAAAACAACTACAAGACCATATCCCTTGAATAGGTAACATCCATCGATGGTCAGAGCATGAGGAAACAAAGCATATCCTTCCAGCCAACCAAACTCGACTCCAAAGCTACATGCCCCTTGCTATTGCATTATCAGGACCTCTCCCCTGCACAAACAACACAGCAAGTTGCTAACTGCTTCTAGTATATCAAATAACACAGCATGCATGCTTCCAAAAAAATTATAATCAGAGCATAACTTTTATATCAAATAGAACTTTATCATGCTATGAAACAATATGTATCTATCCTGCAAGAACAACATTCAAAACAGAAATGCACCTGTATAGCCTATGAGCAGCTAACGGCTAACAGTCCTAATTTAGGTATCATATCAGACAATAATACATACATGAATTCAACTCAAATTTATAATGCAGGAATACACCTATTAATTTAGCATATGATCCATAACATGATGTATGTTCAATTCCAGTTTTACATTGAGATTATTGTCACTCGCATCAGAGCCTAAATACAAAGGAACATGTACAGCAGTGGCCTATCAACCAAGTAACAAGGGACACAAAGAGGTTAAATCAAGGACTTATCTAATCAAGAGAAGGAAGCGGCTCTGCAGTTGTAGCGCGGTGAACTCGACGATATGAACGCGGTGCCATGGCTGGGGTTGGTGCGCTCTAGCATGAAATGTAGCACAGAGGTAACTCCCCTGGTTCAGCAAGGCACATCACCACACATTTGTGTCTGGGAATAAATAATAACTTGTAAGCAAGAGAATTTAATCAAATATAACTGTGTACTGGATACAACAAAGGTGGAAAAATTGTTTGGTAAATATACAATAAGTCATTTCCCAAATCTCTAAAAAATGGAACTTAGTAGGATTGGCATACATATTAGCTCAAGGTTTTCAAAAATATTAAGTTGATGCATTACTCTAGCATAACCAAAATAGAAGTATCAGTTTACTGCTCCATATTATACAGTGCCTAACATATTATGAGATATATCATTTGATATAACTCTGCAATAACTAGGATAAAGTTTATAATGCAGCATTATAATGATTACTGTTCCAGATTATTATCACATTATTTACTCTACAAAATTGAGCTGTCAAGACTAATGCACTGTCCAAATTAGTCTTGAATGATTGCCTAAACCAAAGAAATAAAATAGATAAAAACTGAAGGCAATAGCTGCACACATTAAGATCAGAGAAGAATTCCTTATCTGCTTTTTAAAAAACCGAGAGAGAATTATAAGAACCAAGTAACATAGTCTGAAGATCTCAGGCACTCGATAATGCTCACAAGTCCGTAGGATCCTCTACTATAAGAAAATTCATACTTTCTACTGGACATAGATGGTGAGGGACCAGGTAACAATCCCATGATAAGGATAACCTATTCTAACCGGGTCAGAATCAACAACATTATATCAAAACCTAGATAGGTACAATAGAAGAGAGCCAATAAACACCCCAGTTCAGACATGTATGGAAGGTGTATGGATCATGTATGGAGCCTCTCTCAAAATAAAGGAAGGTACATGAGGACATGAAGCTATCGAGTGGTCAGGGAGGTTATAAAAATTTAATATGAGCACAATAGAGACTATTGAGACATGCATTAGGATATACACATATCCACAATAAGTAATAACAAGAACATGATTGCTTGTATTCCCTTTCTACATGTTTCATCATGGATACCCCATTCCAAAACAATCAGCAAGAACTAATCTAATAACCTAGAGCATCACCATACTAGTAAAATAGACAGGGCCTCAAATCTCCGGTGAGACGGCCATGCTTGTTAGGTATGGAAGGCTATGGACTCCTTGGAAGCAGATCTAATGCCCTTTGCCCTAGTCGTCCTTCTTCAGGAGCAGTGTGGTGTGGATACTAGGCAGTACCATGACATGACCATGAGAGCTGCGGTGAGAACGAAATGAGGGGAGAGGAGATGCGGTTTACCTCAGCGGCGACGTACTTGAGGATGGCGTTGAGGTAGATGGTGTCTAGACGATGCAAGCGGACGGTGAGCTTGGGCGGCTTGTGTCGATGCGGAACTGGGGCAGCCGGATCAGAATCTTGTTGGCGTAGTCCACCCATCCCCACCCTCGGGCCCGCCGTCACCCGTGTAGAGCAGCGTGTACCCGAGATCCCCTAGAAACGCTTCCCTGAAGGCCTTCTGGTGGCATGTACACTATCTAGCTCGCCATGGGTGAGGAGAGCGGAGAGGGAAAGAGGTTGCGGTGCTAGGAGGGGGCGAGCAGAGAGCGGCGATGGGGCGAGCGGAGATTGGTGATGGCGAGCGGGAGTGATACGGGTGGGGGTGGCAGCGAAGAGATGAGGTGGGATGAAGGGGTGGATCGATGAGAGGGGAGAACCGGCGGCGCGAGGGGAGTTGGTGAGATTAGGGTCGGGGCCGTGGGTGCGGTGGAAACTCGGGAGCACGGTGTCTTTCTTCGGGTCAGCAGACACGCGTTGGATAAAAAATGAACGGTCTAAATCATTCCTATGAGGACGATCCGTGGAAGTTGGTTTGCTATGTTTTGATTGGTCAGTTCATGAAACACCTCTTTTTTGCACTTGGAAAATAAAAAATCACTTTCTGTGCAACAAAATAAAAATTTCCTCTAACAACATTGTTTGTAATTCCAAGATATACATGTGTGCACAATATTTCAATGCAAGTTTAGCGAGAATCATCCCCTAGCTAAGAACATTCATGCCCGCCGTTTTGACCATAGTTTGAAACGGGCATAAGAAATTCAAAAACGGTCTGGTGAATGCAAATCCTTTGTGTGGTGTCTTATTATGTGACATAGTTTTCAGGAAAAGTATCAAACTTGGTATATTGCAAGTGTCTCGAAAAAACCTTCTCAGAAATGACCTATCATGTTCGAGGTTTCATGGCTTTCGGGCCAAACGACCAATGGTATGGCCAGAATCGCGGCATGTTTGTGATAATATGCCCATATTGGGCATGCATGTGCATATTGGGATGGCGAACAATGTTGCGGGAGGAAGTTTTTCTTTTCGTCGCACGGAAAATCCATTTTCCATTTTCCGAACGCAAAAAACAGGGCGTTTTGTGAAGCAACCACCAAACGAAAGTTTTAGAATGCTACCACCCCATTTTTTTAAAATAGTAGAGCACATTAAATGGACAATATCCCAACCAGGGTATCTCAAACCTTTCCTTCCATCCCTAGCGAAAAAGACAAGTTACTACCAAATCGGTAGAAAGTGGGTCCGATTTGAACTACATGTACATGATCTAATGCCCATGATTTTTTTTTGAAAAAATCACTTTTAGACTCATAATATGTTATTTGTTCACAGATCCAATGCAAGTTTAGCGAGAATCATCCCCTAGCTAAGAACATCCATGCCCGTCGTTTTGATCATAGTTTGAAACGTGCATAAGAATTTCAAAAACGGTCCGATCAATCCAAATATTTCACGTGGTGTATTATTATGTGACATAGTTGCAAAAGAAAAATACCAAATTTGGTGTATTGCAAGTGTCTCGAAAAATCCTTCCCAGAAATGACCTATCATGTTCGAGTTTTTATGGCTTTCGGGCCAAACGACCAATGATATAGCCAGAATCGCGGCATAGTTTATGATAATGTGTCTATATTATGCATGCATGTGCATCTTGGGATGGCGAACAATGCTGCAGGAGGAAGTTTTTCTTTTTGTCACACGGAAAATCCATTTTCCAATTTCCGAACGCAAAAAAACAGGGTGTTTTGTGAAGCAACCACCAAACGAAAGTTTTAGAATGCTACCACCCCATTTTTAAAAAAATAGTAGACCACCTTATATGGACAAATGTCCCAACCTGGGTATCTCAAACCTTTCCGTCCACCTCTGGCGAAAAAGCAAATTCCTGCCGAATCGGTATGAAGTGGGTCCGATTTGAACTACAAGTACATTATCCGATGCCCATGATTTTAGACTCCCAATATGCTATTTATTTAGAGATACAATGCAATTTTAGCGAGGCTCAACCCCGATTTAAGAACCTTAATGCCCGCCGTTTTGACCATAGTTTGAAACTGGCATAAAAAATTTAAAAACGGTCCGATCAATGCAAATCCTTTGCGTGATGTCTTATTATGTGACATAGTTTCAAGGAAAAATATCAAACTTGGTATATTGCAAGTGTCTTGAAAAAACCTTCTCAGAAATGACCTATCATGTTTGAGGCTTCATGGCTTTCGGGCCAAACGACCAATGTTATGGCTAAAATCGCGGCATAGTTTGTGATAATGTGCCTATATTGTGCATCCATATGTATCGTGGGATGGCGAACAAAGTTGCAGGAGGAAGATTTTCTTTTCGTCGCACGGAAAATCCATATTCCATTTTCCGAGCGTAAAAAACAGGGCGTTTTGTGAAGCAACCACCAAATGACAGTTTTATAATTTTACCAACACATTTTTCAAAAATAGTAAACCACCTTACATGGACAAATGTCCCAACCTGGGTATGTCAAACCTTTTCGTCCATCCCAGGCGAAAAAGACAAATTCCTGCCGAATCGGTAGGAAGTGGGTTCGATTTGAACTACATGTACATTATCTGATGCCCATGATTTTTCGAAAAAAATCATTTTTTGACTCGAAATATGCTATTTATTTAGATATCCAATGCAATTTTAGCGAGGCTTGTTGGGCCACGCAGAGATAAAACAAAACTTTTTCCTCTAACGTGGTGATCCCAAGATCTAGCTGAGGTAGAAGGCCACGAGGTTTACCACTAGACGCGCGGTTGCGGATTATTGATGAAGCGCGTCGGCTGATGCAGTGCAGTCCTCACGATCCGATCGTCCTGGTGCTGATCGCACAGCACCTCTGCTGGTATCCACACGTACAAGGAGGAGCGCCGGCGGCGAACTGCTAGGTTCGTTACGGCGGCTGGACTGCTGTGGAGCTAGGGTTTCCAACACATGGAATGACCTAACCGAACAACGATTAACCTTTATGGGTTACGGTGCTCCACTATATATAGGGAGTGAACGTGGGATCGGCTCTCGCGACCCATTCACTAAAGCCCATATAACACTAGTCACCGTGAGTCCAACTTACTAACTCAGTCCTAATCTGGTTTAGGTCCAACCCAACCAGATTACAGATTCGGATCCAATCCGAACTTGCTCCCGCTCTTAAGTGTGTGACCCCGCAGGCTCATGGTTACTTGGACACGATTAGAGTCCGACTCACAATCGATCAATCGGCATCGGCTCCTAGCAGAACTTGCCGATTCCCAAGTACCAAAGAGTCATGACGACTTGCCTTTCCAATGCGACTTACGTCTGAGTCCCTTTTGCCTCACGATATACCTTGTCAGACTATAGGCGAATATATGTCATCCCTTAAATAGTCCGACTCTCTTCTCGATCCGAGATAAGTGATTCACCCGACTAACTCTTAGCCGATCGACTCGGTTAACACTTAACCGAGTCGCGCATGGCCATGCTTTCCGAATCATATCTCACGAGAGGGCCCAGAGAATATCTCTCCAAGTGGAGGGGCAAAATCCCATCTTGGTTATTCACATCACGCAGCTTGATTCTCAGTCGACCCGAACCCTGCCTTTATAACTGACCAGTTACGGATCAGCGTTTGACAGAACCTAAGTCGGTGATCCTCAACTCGGACTATGCAACAACCTCAGGTCTAAGGATTACATTGATTGAGATATACAAATGACAACTAGTTCGTTTTACCTCAATATGGGTCAATCCGACTCGCTAAACTCTTTAGCCGAATCTGTGTAAGTTGGAATAGCATCTCCATGCCCATGACAAGTGGAACCGAGTCATCAAGCCAACTTTCACATTGGTCTAAGTTGTGTGTCCAGCACAACCTCAATGACCAAGGATATTTAGTACAAACAACATGAATGCATAGTTCCACAACTGAATCACATATTCAATGATACACATCAGATGTTTATACAAGGACTACTTAATAACTTTATGAATACAATGGGAAATATCATCATACATGATTGCCTCTAGGGCATATTCCCAACAGTCTCCCACTTGCACTAGAGTCAATCTTTTGACATCACATGTCTAAGCATCTAATGCCCATGGCTCTCAGGTGCGCCTCATGCTTCGGCTGGGGTAACGGCTTTGTCAACGGATCCGTAATATTTGCATCCGTGTGTACCTCGCATAACTTGATATCACCCTGATCCACGAACTGGCGAATTAGGTGGTACCGCATGAGTATGTGCTTGTTCTTCTGGTGTTGTCTAGGTTCCTTGGCTTGTGCAATAGCACCATTGTTGTCACAATACACGTCCAACGGATTGGACGAGCCCTGAACCACACCAAGATCCATGAGGAAATTCCTCATCCAAACAGCTTCCTTTGCTGCCTCCGAGGCGGCAATATACTCAGCCTCTGTTGTAGATGCAGACACAGTCTCTTGCTTGGAACTTTTCCAGCTCACAACACCTCCGTTTATAATAAACACGTATCCGGATTGCGAGCGAGAATCATCAGAGTCCGTGAGATAACTCGCATCCGTGTAACCCTTTACACTGAGTTCATCTTCACCACCATAAACCAAGAACATATCCTTAGTCCTTCTCAAGTACTTTAGGATATTTTTAGCCGCTGTCCAGTGGATCTCTCCAGGATCAGCCTGGTATCTGCTCACAACACTTAGAGCATAGGAAACATCTGGTCTAGTACAAATCATGGCGTACATGATGGATCCAACTGCAGAAGCATATGGAATCGCACTCATCCGACTTCGCTCATCAGTTGTCGAGGGACACTGAGTCTTGCTAAGTTTTACACCATGGGACATCGGTAAGAACCCTTTCTTAGACGATTCCATGTTGAACTTCTTCAACACTTTGTCCAAATAAGTACTCTGACTCAATCCAATGAGCCTCCTTGATCTATCTCTATAGATCCGGATTCCGAGGATGTATGTTGCCTCACCCAAGTCTTTCATTGAGAAACTCCTTTCTAATGATTCCTTGGTTTCTTGCAACATCTGGACATCATTTCCAATCAGTAATATGTCATCCACATATAAGATTAGAAAATTTACTTTGTTCCCACTAAACTTCTTGTACAAACAAGAATCATGATCACTCTTGATGAAGCCAAACGATTTGACTACCTCATCAAAGCGAATATTCCAACTCCGAGATGCTTGCTTCAACCCATAAATGGATTTATGAAGTTTGCATACCTTGTCAGCACTAGCCGGATCGACAAAACCCTCGGGCTGTATCATATACACGTCCTCGGTTAAATTTCCGTTAAGGAAAGCCGTTTTGACATCCATCTGCCATATCTCATAGTCGAAATAGGCTGCTATAGCTAACATGATCCGAACTGATTTAAGCATCGCTACGGGCGAGAAAGTCTCGTCGTAATCAACTCCTTGAACTTGTCGGAACCCCTTCGTAACAAGGCGTGCTTTATAGACAGAAACATTTCCATCCATATCAGTTTTCTTCTTAAAGACCCATTTGCATTCGACGGGTCTTGCACCGTCTGGCAGATCAACCAAGTTCCAAACTTGATTTTCATCCATGGACTTTAACTCGGATCTCATGGCTCCAAGCCATGACTCGGAATCAGATCCCACCATCGCTTCCGAATAATTTGTCGGCTCATCACTGTCTAACAGTAACACATCACGAACACTTCGTAATCTTGCCGATCTTCGTAGTACAGGTGCGGCTATCGGCTCAGCTGCCACGATCGGCTCATCCTCCAAGGTTTTTGCCGACTCGCTACTTGCCGATTCCTCTCGAATTTCTTCGAGTTGCACCGTGCTCCCACTTACTCTCTGACTGAGAAACTCTTTCTCAAGGAAGACACCGTTCCGAGCGACAAACACTTTTCCCTCTTCTCGGTTGTAGAAGTAGTAACCCAAGGTCTCCCTCGGATACCCCACGAAAATACATTTATCCGATTTGGCCGTAAGCTTGTCCGACTGAAGTCGCTTGACAAAAGCTTCATAACCCCAAATCTTAAGAAAAGACAAACTCGCCTTTTTGCCTGTCCACATCTCATGCGGTGTCTTCTCTACCGATTTTGATGGTACTCTGTTTAGTGTGAACGCCGCTGTTTCTAGACAATAACCCCAAAATGATAAAGGCAGATCTGTCCGACTCATCATTGATCGTACCATGTCTAACAAGGTCCGATTCCGCCTTTCCGAAACACCATTCCTTTGTGGCGTTCCTGGCGAAGTAAGTTGAGGAACTATTCCACAACTTTTCAGATGGTCATCAAACTCATGGCTCATGTACTCGCCTCCTCGGTCCGACCGAAGAAACTTTATTTTCTTGCCGAGTTGATTCTGTGCTTCATTCTGGAATTCTTTGAACTTTTCAAAGGCTTTCGACTTATGTTTCATCAAGTAGATATATCCATACCTACTCAAATCATCAGTGAAAGTAATGAAGTACTCATAACCACCCCTGGCTGTCGTGCTCATTGGTCCACATACATCACTATGTACTAGTCCCAACAAGTCGGACGCCCTTTCGCAACTCTTTGCAAAAGGTGTCTTGGTCATTTTGCCGAGTAGGCAAGATTCGCATGTCTCGAACGACTCCAAGTCGAACGAAGTTAGGAGTCCATCATCATGGAGTTTCTTCATGCGTTTCCAACTTATATGACCAAGCCGACAGTGCCAAAAGTAAGTCATATTCAGATCATTTGGTTTCAACCTTTTAACATTTATGTTATAAACCGACTCACCATCAAGATTCAAAATAAATAACCCGTCCTGGACGGGTGCAAAGCCGTGAAACATATCATTCAAATACAAAGAACAACCATTATTCTTGATATTCGACTCATAGCCTTGCCTCATCAAACATGAAGCAGAAATAATGTTTCGACTGAGCACTGGAACATAATAACAATTATTTAGTTCCATAATGAATCCGGAAGGTAAATGAAGTTGCATCGTGCCGACTTCCAACGCAGCAACTCTTGCTTTGTTGCCGACTCGAATATCAACCTCTCCTCTTGCTACGCTCCTAGTTCTTACCAGTCCCTGCAACGAGTTGCAGATGTGAATAACTGATCCGGTATCATATACCCAAGAACTATTAGGTGCATCAGCAAGATATATGTCTATAACATTGCAAACAAGTGTACCTGAGTCGGAAGTCATACCTCCACTCTTGGCTTTGTCGGCCAAGTACTTGCTGCAGTTCCTCTTCCAGTGGCCATCCGCCTTGCAGTAGAAGCAAGTGGATCCGGCTGAAGTAGATGGTTTAGTCCCCGAGGAAGCGCTTGGGACCGGGTCCTGAGCCTGCTTTCCTCCTGACTTAGCCTTCTTCTTAGTCCAAGAACTCTTCTTGAACTTAGCCTTATTCTGCACCATCAACACTTGACTGGTGCCCTTCTTGAGATCCGCCTCTGCCTGCTTGAGCATCCCATGCAATTCAGTGAGCTTCTTATCCATACCATGCATGTGGTAGTTCGAAATGAACTGCCCATATGCACTAGGAAGAGAGTTCAGAATTATATCCGTAGCGAACTCTTCGCTTATGGGGTAGCCAAGCCTCTCCAGAGACTGCACGTAACCAACCATTTTGATCACATGCGGACTCAGTGGATCACCATCCTTAAGCTTGCAACTCAGCAAAGCCTGAGAGACTTGATACCTCTCAGTCTTCGCCTGAGCCTGGAACATACTTTTGAGGCTTTCGATCATATCGTAGGCCTCAACATGCTCGAACTGCTTTTGCAAGTCCGGTTCCATGTGAGCAAGCATAAGACAGCTAATATCCGTGGACTCATCCTTAGCCCGACGGTAGGCATTGGTGGCTGCGACAGTCGCATTCTCATTCGGCTCATCTGGAAGTGGGTTGTCTAGGACATGGTCCTTCTTTTCTTGTTTGAGAACAATTCTCAGATTTCGATACCAGTTGGTAAAATTAGTGTCGTTCAGTTTATCTTTCTCAAGAATAGTTCTCAACGCAAAACCGGATATCTGAGAGTGACTGCTACTTGGTGCCATGATCTACAACAGAAAATATGCAAAACACTTAAGACATGTATTCATAAAAGAGCAAGCATATTAAACATTTTAATATTTTATGCTCCCACTAGAACCAACACCCCTCCGATGGTTACTTAGTGATTCAGGATCCTAAATAAGCAAGTCGGCTAGTGAGCTTTAGCATCACCGCTAGCCGCCAAGTGATCTAGGTAGACAACTCCTTGTCAATCGCATCTCATGCGACTCCTGTTGGACGGGTGGCATCACATGCCCCGGCTCCCATCCGACCTTTTCCCGAGTCCCACAACCGTTGTGATAGACCCGTCTAGCTTACCGAGTGTTTCTGCAGTAAGAGTCCGACTCGAACCCACCTAGTCGGAAAGAATTGGCAGCACCTCAATTTTATGAGCCCACTACCAAAAATGTCCGACTTGTGATGGTGCAAACACTGGCGGGAAAACCGACTAGACCTTCTTTGAGGGATTAAATTTTACCGACTATCTAATAGAGGTAAAACTGAGACATAACAATAACACAAAATAAAGCAATTATAATGTGAAATGGTATGGCTCTCTTCATGGCGATCTCCATCTCCACAAAGCCTGTAATCCGACTCGTGCCAACTCTTGTCACTTGCCGTCTTACTCCATGTCGCCGACATGTACAACGCCTTGCATGCCTTCCGGGTTCTCAAACAGCTACACTAGCTTAGTAAAGTAAATTACATAGAGAATCCGACACGCAGGTCGTTATACAATAAAATGACAGCACCTAGGCTCTAGCCGGCTGACAAAAACCGTGATTCGCAGATCACGTATGGATTACACACATACATCACATGCACATGAACCATACCATTCACAACTTCCTGCAAAAACAAGTTATGCATAGATACAATATCTACCGGCGTTGTGAAACTCGCAACGACATCTAAGGAGCTACGACAGGGCGAAGCCGACGGTCCGAACGTAGATCTCATCTACGATCCGAACATGGATTCCGACGATTTTTCCGATTCGATCAAACTCTTTGATCTTCGATCACCGCTTCTGGATTTACGTGTCACAGTCTACCCCGATGGCGGAAGCCGACCGGTAGGGGTATGTCGTTCCACGACCTCAGCAGTATGATCACGGAAATCAGATCTACCATTCCCCGAGTACAGTTGATCCAATCAACCTCGTACAAAACCGATCTATCTCATAGATCGACCACCAAACAGCACATAGATCTCATCTACATCCTACCGCATATCACATATGCGAGATCTCGAGCCTAAAACCAGAAACTATCGCTCTGATACCACTGTTGGGCCACGCAGAGATAAAACAAAACTTTTTCCTCTAACGTGGTGATCCCAAGATCTAGCTGAGGTAGAAGGCCACGAGGTTTACCACTAGACGCGCGGTTGCGGATTATTGATGAAGCGCGTCGGCTGATGCAGTGCAGTCCTCACGATCCGATCGTCCTGGTGCTGATCGCACAGCACCTCTGCTGGTATCCACACGTACAAGGAGGAGCGCCGGCGGCGAACTGCTAGGTTCGTTACGGCGGCTGGACTGCTGTGGAGCTAGGGTTTCCAACACATGGAATGACCTAACCGAACAACGATTAACCTTTCTGGGTTACGGTGCTCCACTATATATAGGGAGTGAACGTGGGATCGGCTCTCGCGGCCCATTCACTAAAGCCCATATAACACTAGTCACCGTGAGTCCAACTCACTAACTCAGTCCTAATCTGGTTTAGGTCCAACCCAACCAGATTACAGATTCGGATCCAATCCGAACTTGCTCCCGCTCTTAAGTGTGTGACCCCGCAGGCTCATGGTTACTTGGACACGATTAGAGTCCGACTCACAATCGATCAATCGGCATCGGCTCCTAGCAGAACTTGCCGATTCCCAAGTACCAAAGAGTCATGACGACTTGCCTTTCCAATGCGACTTACGTCTGAGTCCCTTTTGCCTCACGATATACCTTGTCAGACTATAGGCGAATATATGTCATCCCTTAAATAGTCCGACTCTCTTCTCGATCCGAGATAAGTGATTCACCCGACTAACTCTTAGCCGATCGACTCGGTTAACACTTAGCCGAGTCGCGCATGGCCATGCTTTCCGAATCATATCTCACGAGAGGGCCCAGAGAATATCTCTCCAAGTGGAGGGGCAAAATCCCATCTTGGTTATTCACATCACGCAGCTTGATTCTCAGTCGACCCGAACCCTGCCTTTATAACTGCCCAGTTACGGATCAGCGTTTGACAGAACCTAAGTCGGTGATCCTCAACTCGGACTATGCAACAACCTCAGGTCTAAGGATTACATTGATTGAGATATACAAATGACAACTAGTTCGTTGTACCTCAATATGGGTCAATCCGACTCGCTAAACTCTTTAGCCGAATCTGTGTAAGTTGGAATAGCATCTCCATGCCCATGACAAGTGGAACCGAGTCATCAAGCCAACTTTCACATTGGTCTAAGTTGTGTGTCCAGCACAACCTCAATGACCAAGGATATTTAGTACAAACAACATGAATGCATAGTTCCACAACTGAATCACATATTCAATGATACACATCATATGTTTATACAAGGACTACTTAATAACTTTATGAATACAATGGGAAATATCATCATACATGATTGCCTCTAGGGCATATTCCCAACAAGGCTCAGCCCCAAGCGAAGAACCTTCAAAACCCTAGTTTCAAAATAAATAGCCCCGATCTATTTATTTAGAAGTACTTGATATAGATCCATACTTAAGATAGTACGTTATTTAGGCATTATCAGTATCATAGGCATCACATCCTTTTTTTTCTAGGATACATCCTCGGAGATGTACTAAACACATAGAATAATAGTCCGACAACCTATACAATGCCAAAAGGCAACAACACCACACACACACACAACACGATACAACTCACACAATACAATGCCAAGCAGCACACCACATGGCCTCTACCATGACCCGATGATGATACCTCCCTTTGTTAAGTCCCCAACCAAGGTGAGGAGACGAGGCACAAAGCAATTGGACGGTGTCACGATCAAAGTGGGAATCTGGAATCTGCCGTAGCACGACGAAAACTCCAAGGCCGCACGGATCAACGCACCTACCCTTCATATGCCTAGAAGAGATCGGCGAGAAGTCGGCAGGATCCACCTAGACTTGAGGAAGACGCAGGCTAGGAAGTGTCCACCAGGATGTAAATTACTCCCTTGATGCACGCACCCAGAGAAGCATCCTACACCGGCAGCACGTCACCACCCCAAACTCCAAAACATCGGGCCCTTCCCGGGCATCTTGGACGATGTATTCAAGAAGATCACGACACCATGGCGTCGTCGTCGCTTGGTTCGGTGACCCGAACCTAGAGTTTCCCCCGGCACCCGAGAAGAGGAAGACATGATACCGGCCATGACCACTCCCCCAAGGAGGTATCGGCACCCGCAGGCATCGCCGTGGCTATCAACAACTTAATCTGAGCAGGGCTTTCACCCTGTCATGGATAGTATCCCCTAATTCCACCGAAAGGGCCGCATGGAGAAGGAGGGCAGGGACACAATATGCCGGCTTGAGATGCCACCACAGGAAGGAGAGGAAATCACCGGCCTCGCCATCGAAGAATGGAGGCGTACTGGCCACCATCGTCACAATGGCTAGCCCGCATGGGCTCGGACGAGGAGGCCCCCCATGCTGGCAAGACACCACCATTGTTTTTCATGAGACGCCCTAGAGACGAGGCCGCAAGATCGCTTCACCACTGCGCCCTGAAGCCGCGGCCTGCCCTAGCCCGCATAGGCCCAGCCGCCATGGGCGACCACAGACGATAAGGGCACAACACTCGCGCTACAGCACCCACTTGTGCCTGTCACATCCCAAGATTTTCCAAATCTTGTTATGTGAAAAATAAATAAACAAAATAAATTATTGTTGAAAATCAGGGTGAAAAGAAACTTTTGTTTCTAGATGGAAACTTAAAAACCCATCTTGAACAAACTTTAATTAAAGTTTGAATCCAACAAAATCCAAATCAAGAGAAATACATTCCTCATAAAAATGCATCTAGAAATTTAAACACTTGGAAAATAAATCCAAACCCTAAAACCCTAATAGAAGAAATCATTTTCAAGTTAACACTAAGACCATGGATTTGATCCATATACAAATTTGTCAACAAACATTTACAAATGATCAATAAAGACAAATAGAAATATTATAAGACCATATAAATTGATTTCATTTAATTTGGAACCATAAATAAAATCTTATGAATTTAATAAGATAAGGAAATTGATTTCCAAAGCTAATAAAGAACCTATCTATAAATCCATACCAAATGGTGAGCAAATAATCTTAAAGATATTTAAAAGGATTCTCAAATAAGATTTTACAAATTGGAATCACCAAGTTGGGATCTATAAATAAAAAGATATGGATTTTATAAGATGAAGAAAGAAATATTAAATAAAGAATATTTAAAGACCAAATTAAATCTTGGCAAAGACCATAAGCAAATGGAATAAGATATAATCCAAATCCAAATAAAATAAAAGGATAAAGAATTTCCAAAGTAAAATAAAATGGCATTAACTAGTCCATCCCTATTTTAATAAAGACAAATCTCTAATAAGAATAATTATATAATTCATGAGAAAATTAGTATTTTGGAATTTACCCAAGTGAAATAAAAGTTGTTTAATTCAACTTAATTAAGATTAAAGAAATCTTCCAAATAAACTTTAGGGAATTAAAACTATATTTAATTCCATTGGAAATAAAACAAATACCCAATTCAAATGATTAATAAATCATATTAAAATTATTCCAAATAATTCAAAGTGAATTATCTTGACACCCTTATAATTGAATAAAAACCTACTGAAAATATTTGGAAGAATTTAGAAACTTAAGTGGTGTTTGAAAATATTATTAAATCTTATTTGATTAATACAAGGACCTACTTTAAATAATTAAAAAAGGCACTAAAGGAATAAAAAATTTATTCCAAATTTGACATCAGAATATGATATTAAACAGTGTTTGATTATTCACAAAATAGGGCAAAGGTTTGAATTCAAATGAGTGTTTGAATTGTTTGATCAAAATCAAAACAGAATAAAGGAAAAGGAAAAGGAAAAAACAGTCTGAACAAAAAAATATGAAAAGGACCCAGCCCAGCCAATAGGCCCAACTAAGACCCAACAACCCACTCCCTCGCACCCCGAACCATTTTTCTCCTTACTCAGGAACGCACCCGCTCAGCGACTGACCGATGGACCCCACTCCCCCTCCCCCTCTTTCGCTGACGAGACGACCCCACCGCCAGCTCTCTTCTTCCTCACCCGCGCGCAAACCTCGCCGGCGGTTTCTGCCGTTAAACGCTCGCGTCAATACTCGTTACTGCCAGCGTTACTCCACCCCGCGACCATGCTATCTTAAACGCCCTCGCCTCCTCTCTGTTTCCCCTCAGTCCCCGTTTCCCCGGAGCCACCAGGCTGCCCTGATTCCTCGCATGAACCCCACTGTCTCCGGCAAGCTCCAGTAGCAATTCCGGCCAGCCTCCTCCGCCCCTCGACTCCTAGACCACACAAAAACATTTCCTAGTCTCTGGCGCACACTCCAGTGCCTCCAGCTCTCTCTCGCTTGCCCCACAACCTCGCCTCCGTCTTCGTCTGAGCGCCACCGAAGAACCCCGCAACTCCGGCGAGCACTACTGGTGAGACTAGACCGCCCCTTTCCCCCTCTTGGATGCTCACATGATCGCGACTTCCATACGAACCTAACGGTGCCTTTAATTTGCCTTAGCACGCCGTATACCGTCGCCCCCGTCGACGAACAGACAAGCCCGAGGTGCAGCGCAACTCCGGCGAGGAATCCACTCCACCACCGTGCGCCCCTTGACAAACCGCAAGCACGTCGAGCTTCCCACGCCACGGCGAACCCGGTGAGCGCATCCTCCCTCTCTCTCGCTTCCTGTAGCCGCTGCAACACCGTTAGCCGAACGTCGCCGCCGCGCAGCCGCTGTCAGCGCCGCCAGTTCCTGGCAAGCGCCTTGTAGCCGTAGGATCTTGATCGCGTGGCCACGATAGATTGACTGAGCGAAGGGGTACGCTTGCCCCTGTGCCGCACGATACACTTTAGATCTAACGGCTGCTGTCTGTCGATCCAACCGAACTGGTACAGGCGAATTAGAACTTGACACGTGGCCCAGAGATGATTTAAAACAGAAATTGTGTTATATTAGATGTGCCAATTTGAAAAATTCATAACTTTCAAACCACACGTCCAAATTTTGCAAATTTTATATCAATGGAATCAGCAAGACAAGTATATTCTGACCATGCACTTTGTTTAGTAAGTTGCTTCTGTTAAATTGGTTGTTTTTACAGAAACTTGTGTATGTATGTTTAGGATATAAAAATTATTCTAAAATGATTTTTGAGACAAAATCTTTGGCAAATGGTTTGTTTTGAACCTACTGACCCTAGGAATCAATTTGTGGTTTCAAAAATATATTTGGTGAAGCAAAAGAATAAACTTTTGATTTAAACCATTTCTAGTCAAATAAAAGTAATGGTTATTTATTAAAAATGCTTTTGGGAGGAAATCTTTGAGAAATGTTTTGGAAATAAACTCTCTGAACCTAAGGTTAAAGTGAACAAACTATGGAGTATATGCTTGACAAAGTATAAGTTGGCAATCTCATGTCTCTTGAGTACGAGAGCCGCTCCTCATGCTACTCAACTTTAGTTACTTGCAAGTTCTTGTCATAGTAAGTATATGTGTATCATAGAGAACCGCCAAAGGGGTACCCCTTGCACATGCTACAGGAGCTTTCCCATATCACAATGACAAGGCAAGCAGACAATGAACATCTCGGCAATCTTCTTATTTACCATGGGAATATGGTGCTTTTTTATCTCTTTCCTCTTTTTCTGAATCTCGTATCTCTTTTTTTATAAGAAGAATGCTTCATAGATGTCATTATTGTGATGCTGCAAGTTTCCACCATGATTAGGCATGGCTTAGGCTAGCGACCCAGGCGTTTCTCTAACACAAAATACATAACTCCTTGGACTTACAAGCTCCCCTTTTATTTCACACCGACGACATCCGCAAACAAAAGAACATGATATCAACTGGATAGAGATCCAAAAGTGTTGAAAGCGTTCCCCATGACAACATGGTTCTGCTAATCCCAACGTATAAGTGCAAGCATATACAACTTAGATGATACAATTGTTCAAGTTTATTAGGGGCAAGAAAAAAAAAGTGTGCCATCAAGTTCGTGAGAGCTTTAATCACTAAGTTTTCACATAACAAAATACTTTTTAATTGGAAGATAGATGAAAACAAGAATATACTTGGAATGGTGTAACACACCATGCATAGTAATTTATAGTGGACACTTTGGAATAACTAGGTTCCTTGGGAGTTGGATGCATGAGTGCAGCTTACTCAGCAAAAGTGAAGGCTAGCAAAAGACTGGGAGCGACCAACTAAGAGAGCAATAATGGCCATAATCATGCAGACCGATAAAACATTACTAATCAAAGCATAAAGTGGTACCACAAGTCAATTAATAAATGATCATAGAGGCTAATGGTGACTTGTTCATAGTCATAACATGGTGTGAGCATGTGCCAAGTGAACCCAAACAAAGCATCAAAGGAGAATATCACAATATTATGCTTTTGTATGCTAAAACAATGCATGATTCTTTCAAGGCACACTAAGCACTCTCAATGACTTGGAGCAAGTCATGCTACAGAAATAATCAATAAGCATAAGGTCAAAACAAAATCTACCATGACATGATAAAGTCTAAGCCAAGTCAAAGCAAGCTCACTTTTGTACCACTATAAGCATAAAACTTTCTACTCTTGGCTGACTCCAACTTTTTTGTAAACAACACAGCGAAAGAGGGGGTCCAAACTACTTTATTCAAGCAAACTAAGCAAACAAAAAACCAAAAACGAAAACTAAGACGCTCCAAGAACAACACAACAATGCATGAAACAATAAAAAACGAAGTGTCTAGAAATACCTGAGCTTTTTATTGATGAAGAAGGGGATACCTTGGGCATCCCCAAGCTTTGACGCTTGTACCTCTTGAATATTTCTTGGGATGACACGGGGTGGCATCGCCAATCTTGAGCTTTTGTCCATTCTTCATCTCATTACATTATTCTTCCTGTACACCTGAAAATTTTCCTTCATACGAAACTTCACACAATCTTCATTAGCAACATTAGTGTATTCAAAAGATAATATACCCTTGGGTTTAGCTTTAGAAAATCAAAACTTTCACTAAAAACACAAGATACTGTAGCAACTTCCTTTAAAAAGCTCAATTCCCCAAAAGAGAACTCAAAAAGAAATCAATAAGAAGCAAATGCAAATAATGGAAGAAATCTATCAAAACAGACCAGCAGGTGAAAACCGATTTTTTTGAAGACCTTCTGTTTCTCAAATAAAAAAGTGTTGAACTTACGAAAGTTAGCTAATATACTGGGGGGTTTATTCAGAAAATATCAGATTAGTCCAACTTACAGATATTTTACATGAATTTTTACAGTGGAGCTCGAAAATCTATTTCAGGACAACAACTCCCCAAATCTTACTTCCTCTCATTAGAGGTCATTTTTGGCACAAAAAGCAAATAAAAAGGATAAGGAGAGGTAATTACTGAAGTAATAACTTCCAAGACTCAAGAAAACTCTTGGGTTATCTCCCAACAAGTACTTTTCTTTAACGCCTTTAAGTTAGGCACAAGAAGCAAGAATCAAGTATTTTTCAAATGAAGAAGCATTAACATCAAACCTTGCTTTCTCTTCATTTAGGAAAGGTATCTCATCCAAATGAGTTTTAGAGGATCCCTTTTCATACCTCCTTGGCTCACTACTTTCATCAAAAGGGTTTTTAGGAACAATCCAATCAAAGTTCTTTTCTAAGGCTTCATGCATTCCTACAAGTTTAAAAGGTATGGGTATCTTAATTTACTCTCTGGGTTTGGTTTTATCTAAAGTACCCATGACATCTACACATGAGCCTAGCATATTAAAACGTTCAAAGACCTTTTTGGCTTCCTTAGCAACTTCATTGAACTCTTTTAGTAAAGTTTCTAGGATAAATTCTCTCTTTTCAGCATCCTTTTCTTCTTTTAGTTTAAGGAACAAGATTTGCATCATGGGATTAAGATTAACGAACTTAGCTTCCAACATGTGAACTAAAGAAGTTGCAGCAATTTCATAATTAGGAGCAAGTTCTGCTATGGATCTATCCTAAATATCCTCATGTTTGCTAACATTATTAAAGAATTCTTCAATATTTTCTTTTCCAGTTATAGAACCACTACCTATTGAAAGGTCTTTCATGGTGAACTCGGGAAACAACATGGTGAGCTATAGCAAGGTGACAACTAGAGTAGGAACTAAATTTTTTTATGTTTTTGATAAGAGAAAAAAAACAAAGGAAACTATTTTTTTTGTAATTTTCAAAATAAAGAAGCAAACAAAACCAAGCAAAAGAAACTAAGCAAAACAAAAACAAAGTAAAGAGAAAGTTTATGAAGGACTCCCCTTGTGAAGACGTCCTTAGCCTCCCTGGCAACAGCACCAGAAAACTTGTTGGCGCTTTGTTGACGCTTGGTTGGAAGACCCCAAGAACAAGGTGTGAAGAGCACAACAGCAAGTTTTCCCTTAGTAAGAGACCGAGGTTATCGAAACAGTAGGAGGAAGGAAACGACTCAAAGGTGTTGCTAGCAACTTGGATACATGCACAATAAAAACTCAAGACTTTGCTCCAACGAACAGTGAGGTTGTCAATCTCACCGGTTTGCTGTAACAAAGGATTAACCATATGGTGTGGAAGGAAATAGTAGCTTTGCAGAAATTAAACAGTGGAAGATGTATTAATAGTAAAGATTGGACCAGGGTCCATAGTTCACTAGAGGTGTTCTCCTTAAATAAACAAACATGGCATGCAGGGTAAACAAACTACAGTAGGGCAGTTGACAGGACCGAGCAAGGCATAATAATGCAATAGTAGACATTCATGATCCTAGGAGATTCGATTGGGCAATACAACAAGATACATAGATGATAGACCGCCATCCAACTTCATCTATGACTAGTAATCCAACTTTAGGTTATCATCCGAACCCCCTCCAGTATTAAGTTGCAAGCAACAGATCACTGCTTTAAGCAAAGTGTGTAAGGTAAACAATCCACTTGTTCCATGAACAAGAGACCGTTGTTTTCTCCCTAGTGGCAACAACACATCTACTACCTTAGAGATTTCTGTCACTTCCCTTAGGTTAAATAGAGGCATGAACCCACTATCGAGCATAAATACCCCCTCTTGCAGTCACTAGCATCTACTTGGCCAAGATAGTACTAGAAATAGAGAGCATGCAAGATCACAAACAACACAGACATGGTAGAATCAATAAGAAAAAACCATTAATCAATCTGACATAGTAATCTCAATATCCATCGGATCCCGACAAACACAACATGCATGATTACAAATAGATATGATCTTGATCATGAACGGAGCTCATAATATCTAAAGATGGTAGCACAAAGGAGGAGATACAACCATCTAGCTACTACATGGACCCGTAGTCCAAGGTGGAACTACTCACACTTCATACCAGAGAAGAAGGCCTCCAGGATGATCTCCCCTCGATAGGGTGTCGGGAAGAGCTTCAGATCCCTCCCTATCTAGGGACGATGGTGGCGGCGGCTATGGACTATTTCGTCGAATATTGATCGGGTATTTAGGGTTTCTGCATCGGGGGGACTTTATAGGCGAAGAGGCAAGGCAGGGGGCGGCCAGGGTAGTCACACCCCCTGCCACTATGTCTCGTACTCTCGCTTCGTGTTACCCACTGTAAAATATTGATTTTGGCTTTTGTCCCATCCAATTCCAAGAATATTGATTTTCTGCCTTTTCTAGAACCAAAAATAGAAGAATAGTATTTCTAAAATTATACACCTAAGGCCTAATAATATTATTTGACTTAAATATTTATAGTAATATAATCCAAAGCATCTTAATTACAATTTTTGAAGAATTATCATTCATCTATAAGTAGTAAATAATATTGTTTAATTATTCACATACCATAACCACATATTTATAAGGAGATAAATGATTCTATTCCATTATAATATT
Source organism: Avena sativa (assembly GCA_916181665.1). Classification (NCBI taxonomy): domain Eukaryota; kingdom Viridiplantae; phylum Streptophyta; class Magnoliopsida; order Poales; family Poaceae; genus Avena; species Avena sativa. The sequence continues at coordinate 22,181,336 of OV702285.1, forward strand.
AAGAAACCACTACTCAAATAGAAGTATTACCACTCTTAAGTAACTTTAAGAAAAACATTATGAAGTGAACAAAGTACAAATATCATAAGCATTGCACCTTAAGTCCATCTATGTCCTTAAAGTTAAACTTTAGTCTACAAGACTATAAACACCATGTTAAAGTAGAAAGCGAGCTTTTTTCGCGTTTTTTTCCTCGAAGCCCAATTAGCGCACAGGCTGCCCCCTCAACTCAACCCTGACGAGTACGCTAACTTGGTCAGGGAGCATTTAGACGGTGCAGTTAGTATTGACCTACTATAAGGATCAGAATAAGTACTAATGCTCTGTATAATACTTTTCCCCGAGCGATGGTTTAGCGGATTCGGAATTAGTTTACTTTGGTCTGATTCAATTAATACGTCATGCATCTCAAGACCAAACTAACTGAGTAAACACCAAAAGACATCGACCACATACTATTAACCATAAGATTGTTTAAACCTTAGGAAAGAAACCTTTTCTTCGAAGGTTATCCTTTTTACCACTACAAACAACAAATTTTGTAATAATATCTCTAACTCTTAACAACTAAACTCAAGGACTTTTATCATAGTTAGCATATGACAATTAATCATAATCTCATTACTTTATACTTTACTTGTATATTTAGGATTGTTAACACTTAAGTTCCTTATAAATGTCATTACTTGTAAAGTAAAATTTGAAGATAAAACAATTCTGATATAAGCAGTCTTTAAGAAGCATTCCACATTTTTGTATCTTATTATTGTATGTTATTATAATTACATGTTGTTTCACACACACTCACAAGCCTTAATAAGAAGCACACGTGTGAAACTTTATCTAAAAGTACAACACATTCTAAAGGAACCATTTCCAAATCCCAAACTCTAGATGAACGATTATTCCGAGGATTCGAGTTTACGAAATTGCATTACATTACTTATGCATAATAGCATATTGCTTCTTTAAACATTATTCCTTACCGTACCAATGATGCTGATTTCAGATATTGGATCTTTTATATTGTCTCGAAGACCGTGAGTGCATAATCTTGCAATCACAAAAGGCAATCCCACACTTGCTCATGTCCTTTGATTATTTGTTGTAAAGTATTTTGCAAATCCAGTGTTGTCATCACCTGCATTTCAAAAAGGTCAGAAAACAATATTTTCATAATAATATGGTTATAGGTTATTTACCATGAGGTAATATCCTACTATGAAAGTTCCGGTGGTAAAGGAACATACTACCTAGGACTTAACAACCAATGTCGCTAGTGATTCTTGCGCCGTATATTACGCGTTGACCATGAGATTTGGAATGGGACGGAGAAGTCAGTTGTATCTTTTCCCTCTCGCATGGAGCCGGATGTATGGGCCGTGGATGTTATCCTCGTAGCATGCATTGATTGGTAATTCGTAGAGGATATGCAGCATATGGGTGGGAACTCTCAACGTCCCATGATAGTTCTGGCATCTGAGCGGTTTGTACTGCCAATTGTCGTAATTCAATATGTGGGATGGTGTACACCAAGGAGACATACGGGGTCGCTGAGAAGGCAGTGATTGGCTTGGATCTTAGTTTGGGCCTCATACCAAGGAAGTATGAATGGTTTGGCCGCTCGGATGTGCAACAAAGCTAAGATCTCTCATGGGTAAAGTAACGCACCTCTGCAGAGTGTAAGAACTGTAACTTGTTACTCCCTGTTCTGGGAAGGAGCTACGAACGCAGCAGGAAAGTAACTCCATGAAAGTTCTGGTAAACCTGTGAAGGCTGACAGACATAGCTTTTCAGAACAAAAGCAACCTTTAAATAAATGTTTTCAAAAACCTGCATTGCCTACGACCTATGGTCTGTGGCTGTAGCTAGTACATCAGACACTCCTTTTTAGTGAACTTACTGAGTACGCTCGTACTCAACGTATCTTCTTAACCCTTGCTAGATTCTAAAGCCAATACAGACAATGTCTACATCAACTTATGCTCAAGGAAATCATCATCCATGGCTCAAGTTCTTCAATGAAGTCAATATATACAACAACTAAAGTGAAGATGAAGTTGTTGATTGGAGAGGAATATAATCTTTAGCCATAGAACCTAATTCTGCAGGGTACTGCAAAAGTAGCAATACAAGCTCCATAGTTAGATGCTAATATTACTAGCTTGAAAGTTATGAGTTGATTATTTCTGATTCTTCTTTGTAAAGAAGTTTCTTTCTCTCTCTCTAACCTGGAGTCTTCTCTGGATATTTTGTAAAGAGTTAGGTTGTACCCTATAGTCATGTCTTGGACCTGTTGTGTTTCTGTTGTACCACTCTGAGGGATGTAATACTAGTGAACGGTGTTTCATTGGTGTTATGTCAACGACTATAGTGTACTACATCATGTAGTGGTATGCTGGTTCACCGCAGCTGGTATTAGAGCATATGCTTTAACCTTAGGATTAAAACCCTTTTAGGAAGATTTGTAGGTTGGATAGTGACTATAGAAGCCATCTTATCTAAACCCAATGTTCTTATAATTTGTGATGAGTATCCACTTGAGGATAACTTTGCAACGAGATGTATAAATCATGTTTCTAAGGAGTAGTTATCCATCCTTTCTAAGTAAAGTTCTATTTAGTGTCTTACAAAGGAGATATAACCCATCAAGATACTTTAGGGAAGTCAATTGGTCGCGTTAGAGTTGAATCAAGTTTAGTATGTCAACTAGAATAGTTTAAATGGTGTAGTCTAACCATAGAATTGAAGGTAGATAGTAAAATATTATTGTTAATTCGTAACAATAGATAATATAATGAAGACCATTAGAGCATGTATAGTTATAATGGCTAGTAAATCATGTGGGATTCACTTGAGAATTCTACATGAAGGAGTAAAATTATGATAAGAATCAATGATAGTGTAATGAGAAACAAAGTCGTCTTGGTGAGGTTAGCTCTTGAATCATGATAAAGTGGTAAAACATAATGATATCATGGTGAGTTTAGCTCCAAAACCATGATGTAGGTGTAAGTGTGACAAGTAATTAGTAAATTATCTTGTGGTAGAAGTAAAGAAATAACATGGTAGAACTATGATAGAAGTCATAGGTGTCATAATTCCTGATAAAATTTAGTTTTAGGTGTTTAATAGAAACTTATTAGTCGTTCGGAGAGATCATGTGAGATTAGTTTACTAAATAAAGGAAGGTTGGTTATAACCAGTCATTCCAAAAGTGAGACAAAAGGTTAGTCAAAACCAAATTGAGACCACTTTGTTTAAAATTATCCTGTTGCAATTGAGCAATTTGGGTAAATATTGAGATAAATAATAGTTTGAACCTATGTGTTAAGTATCACGATGTAAACCTATATGAGGAGGTGTCATATATTACACAACTAAGCCTGAATGCTAGAGATGCTATACTCAACTATTAAATTTCGGGCTTAGAAAATTGTGTGCTATATGTACCACATTTGGATTGGTTGGTTTTTCTTGGATCTTTTTGATTGACTAGATCTATACATGAAGTTTGACTTGGTGTGCAAATGCATGTTGCAACATCCAGTTACTACTTGATGTTATATACCTAGATAGAAAAGGGAATTCGTGTAAGGGAGTGACGAGTTCCTAAGACCAAGATGAAGACCTACATGAAGAATGAAGCCAAGTATAAGGAGGATAAACACAATTTGAAGGTTGGATCAAGTTCAGATCATTACTAAACAGTAATAAGAAGAAAGACTAGTGTAGAAAATGTATGGAGCAACAAGAAGTGATGAACTTAAGTTCACCCAAAATAGGTGATGTTGCTAAAAAGTTAATGAAGTAGTTATACCATATTCATGGAAGTATCATGAATAAGTACAAAGAAGGAGCTTTGGAACAAAATGGTATTCAAGCCCTGACAATTCAGAGAGAATGCCAGAAGTACATCGAAAACCCGTAGGGTAATACATACACCCTAGGATAGTCCGCAGCTGGTAGCTTGTCCGCAGCTGATATTCAGTTGACTTAGTTAACCAGATTATCTTGTTATTGTATAAAGAGCATAAAACTTGGCCTAAGTTAAGTAAGACATAAAGGAGTATGCAAATTAAATCGACTGTCTTTCGAGACGCTTCGTGGAATTAGGCCTACCAAAGAAAGAATGTCCAAATAGTAGGTAAGACAAATAATGTTTAAAATTCACTACGGAGATCCACAATTATGTGGGTATACCGTAAGCTCTTTCATGAGACCTTAAACACGTAGTGTATAAGCTGGACATAGACCAACATTCTAGTTATGAAGCCAATGGTTACTATAAGGCAGTTTAGAGACCCTTAGTAAACCCTAAGGGGGAGAGTAAACAGTAAATGGAAGTATTGTGATGTGAATTTCCGAGTAAAGATTGGAGAAGAAGTACCAACCTATGACAACATTAAGCCTTATTCTCATAAGGTTAAAAGAAGACATCATTATAGAAGTACGCTTGGAAGTATGTCTGGATGAAAGATCGAAGATTACTTCAAGATAACAGTGCCTAGACCCAAAGGAAATTAATAAATGAAAGTTGAAGAAGTACTTTAGGTGATAACCAAAGATTGTCTAAAAGCTTGATAAGGTAAAAGCTTGAAGGTGGTAGAATAGATTAATCCTAACAAACTAATTCCAGAGTAAAAAACTCTTAAATGATCATTAAGAAGGAATAAAGCACATCCAATTGGACATGTGTAGCAAAACAAGAAATTCCGATGGGAATAGATTAAATATGTTCAACACCGATCTTCGGAAAGACTCTCAATATAAACTATTCAAAGACAAACCAAATATAGTCTTTTGGCCACAACTATTGTCTAACAAAATTTAAAAACCATGTTGTAGTAAGACTCCCTAGACCTTACATAATATAGTAAAGAAGATCGATGATCAAATAAAGGAGTTGGATTAGGATAAGGAACTAAAGAAGAGACCCCAAATTAAGGAGTTTATAATAAGGACATATCCATAAAGGAGGATAGTAAAAGGAACTTTGGAGTATTGAAGACAACAAGTTGGAGATTGCCAAGAATGATAAGAACTCAAGGAAAATATCTAGATATGGGATACTACAATTATTCCCATTGAGGTTACCATGGAGCTGAGAGTGTCGTAACCAATTGATATGTCGGAAACGTATCTATAATTTTTGATGTTCCATGCTTGTTTAGTATCTACTTTGCTTTGATTTGTCTACACTTTGAGGTGTTTTTATATGTTTTCTGGAACTAACCTATTAACAAGTTGCCACAGTGCCAGTTGCCTATTTTCTTCTGTTTTTGGTTCCAAAAAGGCAGAAAATCAATATTCTTGGAATTAGACGGGACAAAAGCCAAAGTCAATATTTTTCCGTGGGCACCACGGAGTCCAGAGGAGAGACGGACGGGCGCCACAGGGCGGCCAAACCCCCTAGGCGTGGCCCCACCCTAGGCCGCGCCTGGGCAGGGTGTGCCCCCTGGCCGCCTCCCTGCCTCACCTCTTTGCCTATAAGAAGCCCCCGATGTAGAAACCCGAGGCACCCGATCAAAACTCCACGAAACCGTCTGTAGCCGCCTCCACCATCATCCCTAGACCGAGGGGATCTGAAGTTCTTCCCGGCACCCTGCCGGAGGGGAGATCATCCTGGAGGCCTTCTTCGCCGGTATGAAGTGTGAGTAGTTCCACCTTGGACTACAGGTCCATGTAGTAGCTAGATGGTTGTATCTCCTCCTTGTGCTTTCATGTATAGATCTTGTGAGCTTCGTTCATGATCAAGATCTAATCTATTTGTAATCATGCATGTTGTGTTTGTGGGGATCTGATGGATATTGAGATTACTATGTCAGATTGATTAATGGTTTTGTCTATTTGATTCTATCATGTCTGTGTTGTTTGTGATCTTGCATGCTCTCCGTTGTTAGTAGCTATCTTTGCCAAGTAGTTGCTAGTGACTCCAAGCGGGCGTATTTATGCTCGATAGTGGGTTCATGCCTCTAGTTTCCAAGGGAAGTGACATAAATCTGTTCGGTTGTAGATGTGATGTTGCCACTAGGGAGAAAACAACGGTCTCTTGTTCATGGAACAAGTGGATTGTTTACCTTACACACTTTGCTTAAAGCAGTTGTCTGTTGCTTGCAACTTAATACTGGAGGGGGTTCGGATGATAACCTGAAGGTGGACTTATAGTCATAGATGCAGTTGGATGGCGGTCTATGTATCTTGTTGTATTCCCAATTGAATCTCATAGGATCTTTTTGTCTAGTATTTCATTGTTATGCCTTGATCAGTTCCTGTCAATTGCCTTGCTGTAATTTGTTTACCCTTCATGCCATGTTTTTTATCTAAGGAGAACACCTCTAGTGAACTATGGACCCCGGTCCAATATTTACCATTGGTACATCTTCCACTGTTACTGTTTACTTCCTGCAAACCATCATTAACTTCCACACCATACAGTTAATCCTTTGTTACAACAAACCGGTGAGCTTGACAACCTCACTGTTCATTGGGACAAAGTCTTGAGTTTGTGTTGTGCAGGTTTCCACGTTGCTTGCAACACCTTTGAGACGTTTCCTTCCTCCTTCTGGTTTGATAACCTCGGTCTCTACTGAGGGAAGACTTGTTGTTGTGCTCATCACACCTTGCTCTTGGGCTTTCCAACGAAGCGCTCCCACGTTGACACCGGGCGCCATCACCAATACAAGACAATTCCTCCTTCCGAAACGTGAGAGTATATGAACTTTGAGGACGAAGTTTATTTTAAGGGGGGGAGTCTATAACATCCTAGCATTAGAGCTTAGAAATAAGCTGAACACAAATGTGTGCATTGCATTCATGCATACAAAATCCGAATAATTTTCGCGCTTTTGATTAAAACTTGTCAAAGTGATTGAAGCTTCTCTTAACTTGATGGAATTGAAGTAGATCATCAAGTTGACTGTGATAAGTATCAATATGACCTTTGTTAAAACCGTATTTTGGGTAAAGATGATTTGATCTAAGAGTAGATCAAATATAATAAAACTAAACCATTACACATTGCTTAATGATTATTATCTGATCCTTAAGATATCATATCATAGTATTCATTACAACAACTCCTAAATACTAAGTTAAGGATACAACTCAAGTAACAAGAATTTAATAACTAAATCTTGTTTTATCTTATTCTCATATATTCCTACCATGAGCATCATGGTAGTTCTTAAACAAAAATTCGTTATCACTTGTTGAGTAGGAAGGAAACCAATTCAAGACCCTTTAACCATATATCTTTCTTTCCATGTCAATCCTTATCATCTCTAACGAATCTTATCTTAATATCTGTTGTTCATCACTATTGAGTAATCAACTATTGATTCACCAATTCTTAGTCTATCAATTCTTGATCTATCAACTCTTGTCCTTATCATAGCATTCACTTAAGGCCTATAAAGAAAGAAGTAAGACGAGGTAAGTAGTAATGCTAGTTTTCGATATCATCTAAAGGATGGGAGAGTTTGAAGAGAATTAAACCAATATGATAATTGATGGAGTTAACTCACTCCTGAATGGATAGAAGAGTTATTTGGAAGATATAATTATATGGTATCAAAGAAGATTACAAGGATGAATATTGAAGATAGTTACCAAGGAGTAATCCTATTGGATCAAGTAGGTATAGTCAATTAGTAATATCTCATAGTCAGGTAGAGATATTAAGAAGATAATTATAATAGAACTGTAATGTTGTATTGATGAAAGCCTTGATTAGCCAACTAGAAACCTAAGCCATAAATGATCAAAGGATTATAATGATCATGCTCAAGTCACTAAGAGTGAATGATTATATCTTGTATAAGTGACATTGGTGGATATAACATGATTAAACCCTAGTGTAGATATGTTATCCTAGGTTAGTCATGACAAATCACCATGGTATAATGAGAAGTTGGTGTATGAGTTACTAAGGCAAGTAAAAGATAAGACAGTAGGATTAAGCTGATACTAGAGCAACATTGAGATGTAGAAGTAGTATATTCCTCTTAGAGAATACTAAACAGTTGAGGAAAGTTGAATTTGATATATATATGTATCTATTGGAGTAATATTAGTGATGCATGATAAAGGAAGAGTACCAATGGAGTTATAAGTAACCACTTGTTGGATTTGAGGTTATTAGTAATAGAGTAGTTTGCTATAACCAAGTATAGATATAGAAGGTTATGGAAAGCTTCAGTGACAAGCTTCTGAGATTTATAAGTGAGATTATAAAGTAAGTGTGAAGTAATAAAGTAATCATCCTAGTGGAATTGGATTCATTAGAAATATCCTAGATATGAAAATTATCTCTACGAGGAAATCATGTAGAGCTTTAGTGTCAAGCTCATTGGATTTCAAATGGATTTAGAAGGAGGAAGTATTGAGAAGATTATTCTTATGAATTAAAGCTCATCATGTTAACACATGATGATGGATATGAAGGAGTATTATATCTAGGAAAGGAATTCCTCAAGTAAGAAACAATAATTATAAAGTATGGAAGATAGGAATTCTTGGTAAACACTCAACCTTAATTCTATAGCCAAACATAATATCCATTTCACATGTTTGATAAGTCATCCTATTTCCACAGTGGCTTATAGGAATATTTTCCTATAGCGGATCAATTGAGCATATCTTGCCACTAAAAAACATTAAAATCTTATGTACCTAGAAACTATAATTATCAATTATATCTTTTAAATCATTCTAAAGGATAATCTTATTATTTTCCTTTAGATGGTGATATAATTTTTTTATGACAAACATAAAGACAAGAGGTCTTAACCACTAATCTTTATTCACATCAATAAAAGGATATATGTATATTAAATCTCCTAAACCTCATGGTAAATATTTATAATTTCAAACCCTAACTCCTATGTTAGTTATAATAAAATATATACCTCGGTATATCCTAGATTCATGGGAATAATATTAACCATATTAATTCCTTAGAATATCATGCATCAAATAATGATATAGGATCAGTATATAAAAGTTTTCCTCCAAACTATAAGTTAACTAGAACTAAGTTTTATAAACAAATAAGGAAATATCCTATAATAAATCCATGGTTTATTATGGAAAGAAAATTCATCACAAAAATTATTACAAAATATTAAATGGTGAAGTACCTATATAAAAAAGAAACTATAACATTATAAAATAAAAGTTCCCAAAATGAATCCAAATACACTTCATTATTGCTGCAGCTATTTAACAAATAAGTTATATAAAGAAAATTGCAAACAAATGTGTAAATACAAGATTAGAAATGAAAACAGAAAATAGAAAGAGGTTTAGGGGAAAAGAAAAATGCAACCAGACAGCCCATTTCCCTCTCTACCTATCTACCACCCACGAGCAGCAATAGCCGTTTCCTTGCTCACTTTCTCACAGCCAAACATTAGCCCACACGGCCCAACATCGGCCCGTACCTCTTCCCGTCTGTTTCTTTTCTTCTTCCTCGCGTCCGACGGCAAGCATCTGCGTGGAGGTGCTCTCGCTGTCGATCCTCTCGAAGCCATGATACTCTCCCCGACCCTGGCCGAGGATAAGAACCCCGCGACATGCTCTTATCCTCTACTTCCTCATCCTTATTCTCACTCTCCTCCTTTGCTTTCCTGCGGCAACCGAAACCCTAGCCACAACCACCGGTGCACACCAGCATGTGGAGTTTGCCCCAGAGGCCGTGGAGTGGACGAGAAGAAGCGCCATCGCACGTAGATCATCTGAGAAGAACGCAGTGCCAAGGGGAGCTTGGAGATGATTGAATTTTGACGTTCCCCTCCATCGTGGTTCGCCGGAAATTCCGTCAGATAGCTCTCCTCCGACCACGCATGTCCTCACCGACACCACCGATGCAATTTAGGTGAGCTATCGATGCTCAGGCATCACTCAATCCTCCTCCTCTTGCTCTAGGTCGCTCTACTGCCATGTACCTGTCTCTGCCACCGCCGTTCACCATCGCAGCGGCTACTCCAGCGACCTTAACCAAGCGGCGCTGCCACTATTATGCTCAGCGTGCTCGCCCGCATCGAAACAACCCCTTCACATAGTCTCGTGAGTCCTCTATCGTCGTTTCCATCTTCGATCTGAAAGAGCACCGCCTGCTGGCGTCATGTCGACATCGCGGTGACGTCAGCAGCACGTAGTCAACCGGTCAATTCTGTAGTGGGACTTGCCTCGCCGAGGTGGCGTATGACGTGGCCCTGGGACCAACGGTCAGTGACCATGGCTAGAATCCACACCGGTGAAAAATAACCTCTCCCCATGATGACGCCAATAGTGACACAGTAAATCCTTTAGTTATTTTATTTTAATGATTTCAGAAAATGGTTAAACGTTCTAAATTCAATAACTTTGTTTTATAATTCAGAAAAATATGTTTAATATATGAAAATGTTTAGAAAAATAAAATCTATAATTTAACTTTATTATCAAACATTATTATGTTAACTATTTAAATAAATATTATTTAATAAAGATTTTATAAGTAGTAAAACTTTGAAAACTCATATTTTAATTTTGGTAAATATGAAAAATATAAATAATATACTAAAATTCTAAGAAAAATAAGAACTAAAATATAACACTATAAATAAAATATTATATCACTTAACTAAATATTTATTATTTATTAAGTGTTTATATAGTAATAAATCTTATAAAAATCATATCTTATTATTTATAAATCACAAAAATAAATGTAATATACTAAAATGATCACAAAAATAATATTTACATGTTAAAAATATAACATTCCATTTTTAAAGTGAGTAAAAATCTAATACTCTAATAACTTCAATTTAAATCTAATTCCTTAATTCATAACTCATATAAGGGTAAATAAAATTTGCTAATATTTCTAAAATTATACACCTAAGGCCTAATAATAGTATTTGACTTAAATATTTATTGTAATATAATCCAAAGCATCTTAATTACATTTTTTGAAGAATTATCATTCATCTATAAGTAGTAAATAATATTGTTTACTTATTCACATACCATAACCACATATTTATAAGGATATAAATGACTCTATTACATTATAATATTAAGAAACCACTACTCAAATAGAAGTATTACCACTCTTAAGTAACTTTAAGAAAAACATTATGAAGTGAACAAATTACAAATATCATAAGCATTGCACCTTAAGTCCATATGTGTCCTTAAAGTTAAACTTTAGTCTATAAGACTATAAACAACATGTTAAAGGTTTTATTATGTATTTTATAGTTTACTTTGGTCTGATTCAATTAAGACCTCATGCATCTCAATACCAAACTAACTAAGTAAACACAAAAAGACATCGATCACATTCTATTAACCATAAAGATTCTTTAAACGTTAGGAAAGAAACCTTTTCTTTGAAGGTTATCCTTTTTGCCACTTCAAACAATTTTTTTTGTAATAATATCTCTAACTCTTAACAACTAAACTCAAGGATTTTTATCATAGTCAGCATATGACAATTAATCATAATCACATTACTTTATACTTTACTTGTATATTTAGGATTGTTAACACTTAAGTTCCTTATAAATGCCATTACTAGTAAAGTAAAATTTGAAGATAAAAAAATTCTGATATAAGCAGTCTTTAAGAAGCATTCCACATTTGTGTATCTTATTATTGTATGTTATTATAATTACATGTTGTTTCACACACACTCACAAACCTTAATAAGAAGCAGAAGTGTGAAACTTTATCTAAAAGTACAACACATTCTAAAGGAACCATTTCCAAATCCCAAACCCTAGATCAACGCTTATTCCGGTGATTCGAGTTTACGAAATTGCATTACATTACTTATGCATAATAGCATCTTGCTTCTTTAAACATTAGTCCTTATCGGACCAATGATGCTGACTTCAGATATTGGATCTTTTATATTGTCTCGAAGACCGTGAGTGCACAAAAGGCAAGTTCACACTTGCTCATGTGCTTTGATTATTTTCTGTAAAGCATTTTGCAAATCCAGTGTTGTCATCACCTGCATTTAAAAAGGTCAGAAAACACTATTTTCATAATAATATGGTTATAGGTTATTTACCATGAGGTAATAACATACTATGAAACTTCCGGTGGTAAAGGAACATACTACCTAGGACTTAAAACCAATGTCGCCAGTGATTCTTGCGCCGTATATTACGTGTTGACCATGAGATTTGGAATGGGACAGAGAACTCAGTTGTATCTTTTATCTCGCATGGAGCCGGATGTGCGGGCCGTGGCTGTTATCCTCGTAGAGTGCAATGATTGGTAATTCGTAGAGGATATGCAGCATATGGATGGGAACCCTCAACGTCCCATGATAGTTCCGACATCTGAATGGTCTGTACTGCCAATTGTTGTAATTCAATATGTGGGCTGGCGCACACGAAGGAGACATGCGGGGTCACGGAGAAGGCAGTGATTGGCTTGGATCTTAGTCTGGGCCTCATACCAAGGAAGTATGAATGGGTTGGCCGCCCGGATGTGCAACAAAGCTAAGATCTCTCATGGGTAAAGTAACACACTTCTGCAGAGTGTAAGAACTGTAACTTGTTACTCCCTGTTCTGGGAAGGATCTACGAACGCGGCAGGAAAGGAACTCCATGAAAGTTCTGGTAAACCTGTGAAGGCTGACAGACATAGCTTTTCAGAACAAAAGCAACCTTTTAAGAAATGTTTTCGAAAACCTGCATTGCCTATGACCTATGGTCTGTGGCTGTAGCTAGTGCATCAAACACTCCTTTTTAGTGAACTTACTGAGTACGCTCGTACTCAACATATCTTCTTAACCCTTGCTAGATTCTGAAGCCAATATAGACGATGTCTACATCAACTTATGCTTAAGGAAATCATCATCCACAGCTCAAGTTCTTCAATGAAGTCAATATATACAACAACTAAAGTGAAGATGAAGTTGTTGATTAGATAGGAATATAATCTCTAGCCATAGAACCTAATTCTGTAGGGTACTGCAATAGTAGCAATACAAGCTCCATAGTTTGATGCTAATCTTATTAGCTTGAAAGTTATGAGTTGATTATTTTTTATTCTTCTTTGTAAAGAATTTTCTTTCTATGTCTTTAACCTAGAGTGTTCTCTAGATATTTTGTAAAGAGTTAGGTTGTACCCTATAGTCATGTCTTGGACCTGCTGTGTTTCTGTTGTACCACTCTGAGGGATGTAATACTAGTGAACGATGTTTCATTGGTGTTATGTCAACTACTATAGTGTACTACATCATGGAGTGGTATGTTGGGTCACCGCAGTTCATGTCTCAGTATTGTGAATGACCATGTTGACAGACTTAGAACTCGGTCTAGCCTGACCCTTCTTGCCTTTCTTTCTATGAGCAGCGATGATCCTAATGGCCAACCTCGCCACACACCCCGCAAGGTTCTTTCTTTTTCTTGTTCTAACATTTTTTTAAGTTGTTAGTCTGGGAGACTTTATTATTTCCCTTGGACTTGTGGGCATTTATATGCACCATGTTGGTAGCAGAATGTTCCTCGGTTCCAATAGTGTGTTTGTATTTTTCAATCGCCTTCTCTTCAATGTCAAGAGAGCCAATGCGATACTCAATAGATATCTCATGCCTCTGATGTTTCAAAGAAGTGGGAAAGTTCCTCCACGAAGGGGGAAGCTAATGAAAATACATCCTGTGACAAAATGTCTCGGAGCACACACTTCAGGAGTTCGAGTTCCTTAACCATGATATATAGCTCATGAGCCTGATCCACTATAGAACAGTATTCAATTATCTTGTACTCATTGAACCGTTGCATAGCATATAGTTCAGAACTAACATCAGCCACACTAAACTTAGCATCCAACGCATCCCACAGTTCCTTGGCATCACAAATATGCACATATCCATGAACCAACCTATCTCCAAACACACTGAGTACGGAGCCCACAAAGAGTACAATGGCCACCTTGAATGCTCTCTCTTCTTCAAGAGTAAGCGAACCTCTAGGAATGTTGGCTGCAACTCTTTATATGACCATAACAGTGAGCCACACGAGGGTTTTCGTTTGCCATCTCTTGAAATGATCACCCTTAAACAATCTTAGTTTGAGCGCAACGACAAAGGCAGATGGCAAAAATTGCCTAAATACATAAGGTTTTTGGATTGTTGGATTATTAAGCAATTTCTGCATGAGATTAATTACCAAAATCATCATCATGTAAGCATGAAAGATCTGAACACATGCATCCAAACAAGCACATCCATTAGATCTATAAATATAGCAAGAACTAGTGCAAATAAGGAGAGGAATATAACATAAATGTTAACTAGGAAGGTCATCACTGCAACAACACCATGGTCACTATTGTTGTCATCCATGGTGTTATTGAGGTCGCCGATTAGCGAATCCATAGAGAAAGAAGAACACGAACAGAGGCGAGTAGTCATTCCAAAACGCTCCCCAAAAATCTTATGCCCATCTCCCGGTGTAGGGTCTCGATAAGCGGGGCTTCGGAGGCCTGCTCTCTAGGAAGGTCGTGCCACTAGTGCACAACACACCCTTTAACAGCGGTTCAGGAGACCCTCTAATAGCGGTTTCAGAACCGCTATTGGGGGTTCGGTGTTAGAGCCCCCCCTTTAACAGCGGTTCTTATATGAACCGCTGTTAAAGGGTGGCGCACGTGGGGCTGCCGCAGCGCTCAGCTCCCCCTTTAACACCGGTTCGTAACACGAACCGGTGTTAAAGGTTCTATGCCGCGACAGGAAAGCGGCATAAATCTCTGCCGCAGCAGAGTTCTGCCGTCGCCCCGTTCTGGGCGGATTTCTGCGGCGCGACGGGGACGGGGAGGGGGGGGGGAATCGATCGGGAGAGGTATACACATACATCGTCAGTACATACGAGTTCATGAATAATTAAGCAACTATTATTATACACAAACATCGTCATTATGGTATTCTCCGTACACGTTGAAGCATCAAATACAAGACAAACACGTTCAAGCATATATATACAATATAACATCTCCGTACACGTTCATTTTGGTGGATATCTAAAGAGTTCTCCGCCAGGCGTGACGACCTCATCAAGTATGAACGCCGCCAATTCCTCTTGAATGGCTCGTATGCGGTCAAATGGTAAGAGTTGGTCCCGCATCCGTTTGATCTAAATATATATGAAGAATGGGGTCAATATATATATATATATATAAGAATAAAACTCAACACAACTGATAGTAATAAAATAAAGTTGTGTATTTTGTTTACTTACTCTAAGTTGTTCTAGTGCGGCTTGGCCCGTCGCACATATCGTGTTGCGAATGAACTTGCAAACATAGTATCCACATAAGTTATTGTCGGGTCCCTGATGCGCGCACTTTACGAGAATAGAGAGTTCAATCAAAATAATAACCAATAAAGCGCATGATATAATGGAATTGAAAGCAGAATCAAAGAGATATGCAGACCTAGCTGGCTAGTATTACTTACATTTTGGTCTACAAATTTTAGTTCTTCTGACCATTCACCCACGGCCCTGCCCGTGAACCTTTTCCAAAACCTGTCCGGCAAAGAAAATGGATAAAGGAGTAATTAATTATTTGTTGTCACGAAAGTTGCCGATCTAGTGCCATAATATGATTGAAATTATCTCTGGAGCATCTATTTAAAGTCTGCCCATAGCTCTTGGTCTTTTCGTAATGAGTCCATGACAAGGACTTTTTCTAAGTCAACTTGAATGACTAGCAGAATAAAGTGGAACCTACGCACGCATAAATCATCATCAGTTACACTTAACAACGAGTAAGCCGAAACAGAATGTGTACAAGAGAGGGTAACGCTCACGAGAAGTTGTAAGGCAATAGTATTTCCCTTTTGGTTTGTTGCCTCAGTAAAGACGTTAGCAAGAAATCTTCTGTTTGCCCGGGTTTGGTTTTTACCACTTATTCATGAACTCTATTTGGGTCAACGAACCCAATGTCAAAAGGGCCTCCTTTCATGCATTCCATAACCTTTTTCCTGCATAATAGTATATACATATATGTTGAGCATATATATACATGCAATTAATGAATTGAATGAGATGAGATAGAAATTACAGAAATAGTACTTACACATAATAAAGGCTAATGGCAGCTTTGTCGAGTTCCTTCTGATTGAATAGAAAATGCAAGTCTTGAACGTTGAAGGTGATCGCGTCGTCTGCGCACAAGAAAATCTGACCTCTTATATGCGCCGTGATCCATTCTTCCTTTCTTGTCTTGTAGAAATCAAGGTACCACTTATGTAATCTTCGCATCTTTGTTGGTAGATTCTTGAGCTCCTCTTTCTTGACGAGATTCTTCCCATACTTCCATGGCTGTATGGGGTTGACATCACCTTTGGGCAAGTTGTCTCCCATGATGTTCAAGTATGCAATGTAAGTCATCCCCATCTCATTGGCCTTTCTTTGTAGCTTTGCCTCGTAATCATTTACAAGAGGAGCTATCCGTGTGTCGAACACTTGGAGTGGGGCGCATGATTGGTTTTCCTGCTCTCCGAGCATGGGAACTGTTTTCTGAGGTGCCGCACGACTGCTACTTTCAGACTCCTCCGCCTTGCATCCCCCTTCATAATCTGGCGCTCGTAGTCCGGCACAAGTGGGGTTTCAGGTTTCAAAAGATTATTGTAAAACTACTCCACCACCGCCGGATCTAGTTTCTCCTTTGGCTCGGCCCGTCTAGGTACAAAGGATTTCTTGACCTCTTCTTCCGAGATCCTCTTGGTCTCCTCGTCGCTGCGATTCCAAGGTAATACCGACAATGGCTTGGCGGAAGGCTGCGGGACATAGTTTCTTGAACTCTTTGGTATACGGGTTCCTTCGGATTTCTTCATGGCAGTGCTAGTGATGCTCTTCGTGGCAGTGCTCTTCCGCTTACGCTGACGCGCCGAAGATGGCTGAAGCGTCGGAGATGGCTGACGCGCAGGAGATGGCTGGCGCGTCGAAGATGGCTGACACGCAGGAGATGGCTGGCGTGCCGGAGATGGCTTCCGCGCAGGAGATGGCTAAAGCGCCGGAGACGATAGGGGAGTATTCTGATGACTTGGAGACGGCTGAGGCGGCTCAGACTGCTGACGCTGCGGAGACGGCGGGGGTGCCAGTGGCCTCCAATTTGGAAGCACGATGTGTTCCTTCTTCCAAAGAATGGTTGTTTTCACTACAAATTTGAGTTGAGTTTCCCCTTCACCTGTAGCATGGTCAAGCTGTACTTCCTCATATTCCTTCATAACCTCATCCACCCCGACAATAGCATAGCCATCTGGAATCGGTCAGCAGTGGTAAGTTCCATCAGCTACAGGAGGTAAGGCATAGCCGACCGCCACCTTAATGGATAAGCCCATTAATCTCACATGCAGCTCAGCATGTTCGCTCTCCGTGATCTCATCCACGGGGTATCGAGGACCCACCATTTCAAGTGTGGGTTGCACGTTCTCCGTGGAAGTCACGCTGCTTTTCCGCACAGATTCTGGGCCGCTGGCAGCTTCCAATGTAGGCTCTTCGTGTCGCTGAGATGGGCCAGTAGCTTGCTGGCTCTTTTGTGCATTCACTTGCGACTGCAGCGCCACAAGTGTATGTTCTATCTGTGTCATCCGGTCTGTACGCTCTTTTTATTTTCTGCCGCGCCATTTGTAAGAGTCGCCCCACTCGGCAAACCCATCCTTCCACGTCATACCCCCTGTGCCTCGTGCAAGTCCAGGGTGTTATTTTTTACCGATGGCGCATGTCAGCTGGTCATTCTCTCTGTTGGGATTGAAGGTCCTGGCGGCTATTTCCTTGTATGTCGTGATGAGTTCAGTGACGGGTTTGGCAAGAATTGTTGGGAAGATACATAATCCCGTTTCTGGGTCCAACCTTGCCCCGATTCCGTAGAACCAAGTCTTTGCACGTAGGTCCCACCCATGTGTCTAGGGTGTGATCCCTCTAGCGCGCAGGGCCTTCTCAGCTTCCTCCCACTTAGGCCTCTAAGATATGTAGCCACCTGACCCCGTTCTCTGGTGATATTCCTTCTTCTGGGCTTTTAGCGTATTGGTTTCTGACCTCTTTGTAGCTATAGCACCTTCCTTGTACGCCACAAATTTGGGCCAGTGAGGTCTTATCTTCGCATAATATGGGTCTTCGAAATATGGAGTCTCGCGAGCTTTGACAAATTTGTTTAATTTTGTCTTCTAGTTGCGGAAAGCGTCAGACATCTTCTTTAGAGTCCACTCTTTGACCTTTTCCTTTATAATCGGTTTATTTTCATCCTCCTCTGGCGGTAGGGTGAAATTTACCAATAGCGAAGTCCAAAGCGTTTCTTTGGATCTTTCATCGACAAAGGTACCATCACCCTTCTTTGGCTTATTCCAATATTCAATTGTGATTGGTATTTGGTCCCTAATAAGAACTCCAGCCTGACGTATAAATTTGTCTGCGGCCTTCTTGGGCTCCATCGGCCTGCCATCAACACGGACTGCTTCGATCGTGAACTTTGCACGATCTTTCAACCGATGGCTCGCGCCTCGCTTGCTCTTTTTCGTAGAAGAAGATTGTTGCTGGCTGGTCGATCCAGAGGGCTAAAATTAGAAAGAAGCGTTAATTAATACATGTACATATATACAAATCAATCGGTGCAAGTCAGCAGAGGCTTAATCTATGCATATACCTCGACGGACTTTGTAATCACTAAAGTGCGTTCACCGGAGTCGTCATCTTCTCCATGACTACTTGAGCTGTCATCATGTCCCTCCAAGTTCAGATATTGTGAGGTGTCCTCGTGGATCATGTTCTCTATTATTTCTTCCTCTTCAAGGTTTCTACTGAGTGGATCCATAGTTTCTAAAACAATAATATTATCACACAAATATCAGTAATACATCTATTGAAATGCTCAAGCAAGGATGATGATATGACAGGTTAAAAGTATTGAAATGTAACCATGATACATGCTTGGTCATTCCAAACCCTAATTCGGAGAAACCCCGGATTCATATGAGAGGATACATTCGGAGAAACCCTAATTCTATATTGACAACGAGAGGTGTACTAGGGTGACGGCTGACGGCGCTAGGGAGAGAGCGGGGCCGGGATGCATGGGGGTGTGCGTTCGAACCAGCACGACGTGGGCTCCCTAAAATGGGCGACTCACCCTCGACGCGTGTGTAGGCTCGGCGAGGGCAGAGCAGGTCAGGGTCCAGGGCATTGGAAAAGTAATTGGTCAAGTGCAAACCGATTGAAAAAGTGAGCCCTAAGCCGACCACATGCAATCGGCCTGCTCCTGACCATACACATACACATACACATACACATACAAACAAATATATAAATATATACACACATATACATACAAAAAATATATACATATATACACATACACATACAAATATATACATATATACACACATACACATACAAAAATATATACATATATACACATACACATACAAATTAACCAAAAATCACTAACTAACCAAAAATCACTAACTAACACTATACTAACACTAATTAACCAAAAATCACTAAACTAACAATAAAATAGCCTAACCCTAAAACTAATACTAATAACTAACTAATTAACCTAAAACCACTAACTAATTAAATAAAAATAAAATAAGGGGCGGCCACCGAAGCTCACCTGTGGGGTGGGCGGTGCGGCGTGGGTGACGCGGCGCTGGTGGAAGGTGGACGGGATGGGGCGGCGGAGGGGCGGCACGGGGTGCGGCCGGGTGGCGCACGGAATAGCGCGGGGCAGCAAGAGATCACGAGGCGAGGCGGGGACGGCGCGACAAGCTGCACGACGTGTGACAGACGGGCGACGACTCTCCTCTCCTTCTCCACGGGTGCGGGCGGCGGCGGTGTCGGGAAACATCGTGGGGAAAGATGAAGAAATCAGAGCCGCGGGGTCGAGGCAGCATGCCGGTGGCAGCAGTCCCGGCGACGCGCTCCCGCGGGACGGCGACAACGAGGGCGTGGACGGCGACACGCTATGGCAGTCCTCTGCTTTCTTCCTCTACGCGCTTGATCTGGCTGGGGGGAGGGAAGAAGGAAGAGGCGCGCGTTATAAATCCCCCCTTTAACACCGGTTCGTGGCTGGAACCGGTGTTAAATGGGGGAATTCGTTTCGCGCGCCTCTCCCCCCTTTTAACACCGGTTCCAACCACGAACCGGTGTTAAAGGGGGTGGGGATTTCGTTTCACGCGCAACCCCCTTTTAACACCGGTTCGTGGCATTTATTCCGTACATTAAAGGAGTGGGGGCATTTTTAGTTCAAAAAATAGGATAGAATTTAGAAAATTCATATCTTTTTCATTTCAACTCAGAAAAATATGAATAATATATCATAATTTTCGTACTATAAAATGGTTTTATATGAATGGATAGATATTATTTTTCTGAAAATTATGATATATTATTCATATTTTTCTGAGTTGAAATGGAAAAGATATGAATTTTCTAAATTCTATCCTATTTTTTGAATTAAAAATGCCGCCACCCCTTTAATGTACGAAATAAATGCCCCACCCTTTAACACCGGTTCAAGCCACGAACCAGTGTTAAAGGGGGGCTGCGCAGGGCAGTGGTGCAGGGCCTTTAACACCGGTTCGTGGCTCGAACCGGTGTTAAAGGGTGTGCGTCTTTTTTGCTTTCTGGACCACGCTGGTACGGGCGCCCCCTTTAACACCGGTTCGTAGAAGAACCGGTGTTAAAGCCCATTTCCGACCTCAATCAAAGGCCTCGTTTCCACTAGTGTGCACGCAGTCTCCAGGATGGGGAAGACTAGAGAGCAACACGACAAAAGGAATAAGGGCGAGAGAGACAGAGAAAGAATAGGTAACGTCTAGTTCCGTACCACATGGTGGAAGACGAGGACACACGTCAAACATGCACATGAATGTTGACATGTACACAAACATTTGGTGCATCGTGCAAAATTTTAGTCTTCCACAAAAAAGGTTTCTAACTCGAACTCGAAATCCATTCGAGAAACGCGTCGGGCATGCATGCAAGGAGAGGTGAGGCGATTCGGGTGGAAGAGGAGGAGGAGGAGTGCATGTGGACTCCTTCATTTCTCACTCAATGCGAGTGGAACAACTCACCTTATAAGCTTCTCCGACTCTCTCACAACTAGCAATATGAAACTAAATTTTATCTCCCACACAGCCCCAAGCTGCCATAATAGACGTGCATTGAGATTTCAGAATTTATTAGGCTGCTACATGGGCTGCTCACATGTGACACATCAAATATAAATCAAACACAATTGAAACATGTTTATGGAAGAGTCTACAAGGTTGAAGGACGTGTGAGGGATATTGAGTGGCCCTCCAGCATCACCTTAGGCATGCTATGATAGTCTTTTGAGCTTTGTAACGCCATTTTTTGTTGTTCTCCTTTGCCTTGTTCTGTGGCTGTGTACATGTAAGCTCTAGTAAACTAAGCGCTCTTTATAAAAAAAATACTTTTGTGAACCATAATTTTAGTGCACTCGTAACTATAACACCATAAGTATCTTGGGCTACTCTAACTAACTAAAGTTGACAAGTAAAGGTGATTAGTAATAAATCCGATGACCATAGATTACACAGGCGGGGAAGATTTGGACGTGGTAAAAAGTTGACCTTGGTTTAACAACGTTATTTTCCTTTACAATGCTGACCTTTGTGCAGTATCAGCACTGAATCACGTTAGTGGGAAATACGAATTAGCAATCCAAAAACGCGTATGCCTATTGATTTGGAGAATAGTACATGCACCTATCTAACTACTACTAGCTGTATGCATGTATGATACTATGATACAATACAATGCGCCCAAAGGTAAACGAAAACGAACTGAACTATCTTTCTTTAGCAAAACTGAACTCGCATAGGAACCATCCAAACCCACACGACTTTGCCCCGGCCCGGTCATACAACTTTGCCTTGACCGTGTCATAGATAAATCATAGAATAAGCTAGCTTTTCTGCACAAGAATTCCACAACTAACCTTCATACAACCCTTTTCTAATAGTTGTTGGGGCAATGATGTTGTCGCTAATGCAAAGTCTGGGTAGGTAGCATTCGGCAGATCGATAGTGACACATGCGCAATGTCGGCCACACCAGACACCGTCCATCGCCGCCTCGAGATGCGTGCGACTTGTCGTGATGCCAGCTTCATGCGTGGACTCGGGCTTGAGTACGTATGACAAGCTTAATGAAATGCAGTTACGGCCATGCAACGACGATCTGGTCTTCTGGCTGACTCGGTGCAGGACGCGGCTAAAAAATTTCAAATTGATAAAAGGAGGGTCGTCGATGAACGTATAAGTACCCCAATCCCTCGAGCCATCAATAATTCACCTCTCCACACACCAACAAATTCCAGCACCGTTTCTACCAATCTCTTCTCTCGAGCTAAAGTAATTAAGCTTCTGCTCCATGGGGTCGTCCCCGTGGTTATTGGTGTTTTGGGCGGCGGCGCTGCTCGCCGTAGCCGCCTCTCCGACGGTGGCGCATGCGTCGTACCCGCCGTCATCGGCGGCGGCTCTGAAGGTCGGGTTCTATAAGCACACCTGCCCGCAGGCCGAGGACATCGTGCGCGATGCCGTCAGCCGCGGCCTTGTCCTCAACCCCGGCTTCGCCCCTGGCCTCATCCGCATGCACTTCCACGACTGCTTCGTCAGGGTAAGCAACAGATGTCCGATAGATCTGATTGAGATTCGTGCAGATATAACAAGTTCCTATTTCTCTGATCCGACCTGACAATTTTTTCTGTTGATGAAACATGTTTCAGGGTTGTGACGGCTCGGTGCTGATCAACTCGACTCCGGGGAACAAGGCGGAGAAGGACTCGATCGCGAACAACCCGAGCATGCGCGGCTTCGAGGTCATCGACGACGCCAAGGCCGCCCTGGAGGCCGCCTGCCCGCGCACCGTCTCCTGCGCCGACGTGCTCGCCTTCGCGGCGCGCGACAGCGCCTCCATCGCCGCCGGAATCAACTACAGGGTCCCCGCCGGCCGCCGCGACGGCCGCGTGTCCCTCGCCGATGAGGTGCTCGTCAACAACGTGCCCGGCCCCAGAGACGAGGTCGCCGAGCTCGTCGCCAGCTTCCACCGTAAGGGCCTCTCCACCGACGACATGGTCACGCTCTCCGGCGCGCACACCATCGGCCGCTCCCACTGCTCCTCCTTCACGGAGCGCATCCACAACTTTACCGGCGAGCTAGGGCGGATCGACCCGTCCATCGAGCCCTACTACGCGGCGGACCTGAAGCGGCAGTGCCCGGTGTTGAAGGGCGACACGAGCACCACCGTGTCGCTGGATTTGGTCACACCGAGGGAATTCGACAACCAGTACTACAAGAACGTGCTGGCGCACAAGGTGCCGCTCACCTCTGACCAGACGCTGCTCACAAACCCCCGGACTGCGAGGATCGTCAAGTTTCATGCTGCCGCGGAGAGGGCGTGGAAGGCCAAGTTCGCCACCGCCATGGTCAAGATGGGCAAGGTCCAGGTGCTCACGGGCGGCGAGGGGGAGATCAGGGAGAAGTGCTTCGTCATCAACCACCACTAGTCGATCACCTTACATTCATTCACATGCATAGTGAATTTACTTGATGTGTGTGTATTGTGTCCATTGGTCCATGATCATACGGGTAAGTTGTTTGTTGTTTGTGAATGTAATTTAATTTTACAAATTGACACTTGCTTGTTGTTTGTTTAAGTGAATTATGAAATAAAATTGTGCCTCAGTATGAAGGCCTGTAGTACCAACGATTGACTACCGAATACAATCCATATAAACAATACTAGCCGAAGAGGTAGGCGATTGGAGCTTAATTTAGAAAAATACAAAATATGTTTTAGGGATTTAGAAGAGATAGGATCTACTCCTACTTAATGCGTGCATTGCGTCCATCGAACCATGATCATACCTGTAGTTGTTTGATGTTTGTGGATGTAATTTAATTTCACAAATTGCCCTTTGTTTGTTGTTTGTGAATGTAATTTAATTTCAAAAATTGACCTTTAATTGTTTGTTGTTTGTGGAACACGAGTTTGAAAGAAAAATTATGCCTCGATTTGAAGGCCCGTATACCACCTTTGTTTGTTGTTTGTGTAAGAGAAGTATGAAGAAAAATTATGCCACAATATGAAGGCCCGTAATACCAACTATTGACGGCAAAAAACAAATCATATAAACAATACGGGCCGAAAAGATAGGCGATTGGAGATGAATTTAGAGTGTTATTGTAAACAAACAAACCTTGTCAAAACAGATATTTCTACAAAATTCTTAACGCGGAGATTCCGCAGTGGTGTGGTTGTTTATGGCTTATCCAACAGAGTGGAATTTCGTAAGATTCATGCAAGACAGTTTTATAGAAACAACCTATAGGAAACGAAGTGGATCCGTGTTCCTAGCCTCCGTACGCCGCAACCTATATTCTCTACTCACCCCTGATTCCCTTTGCCGGATTCAGTGGATGTAGGCAACACGAAGACAAGCCGATAGAGAAGAGCGAGGCGAGGTCGTTGAGGCGACATTACAGGAAAGATTTGCTACGCTGTCGTCGGCATAGGCTGTGTCGTCGGCGTAGCCTCCTCGACGTACCTTCTCGTCGGCACAGCTTCGTGGCCGTCGGTGCATCCCTCCCCTTCGGCATAGCGTCTTCCAGCGGGCCCGCGAGTCAGTCAACGACCGTCTTCGATAACGGTCCAGCCTGGAGCTACACCGACGGTCAGGCGTTGGCACAGGAATAAAGCTACGCCGACGGCATAGCCTAAAATATATTTTTTAGTTTTTTTTTAATTTTTTAATCTTTGACTCCTTAATCTCTCGTTTTAATCATTTTAACACTATTTATAATTAATAATTGATTAAATTGCAGTCTTAGTCAAAGTTTCCGTTCGTTCACCCATCCTAACATTACTCCAACTCTAGCATGCTTAACTTTTTCGTTCCTTCAGAATCTCTTCCCGCAAAGCAATTTACGCATTATTGTCAATACTATGATATCATTCCTATTAACTCTTATATCATCATGTCGCATGGTTGTATTTTTTGAAATTACAAGCAATTATTTAAGTAAAAAACAATAAATAAGTAAAAATATTATGAATTCAAATTAAAATATAATGATTTTATTTTTTTGTATTTTTTATTTATATGGAATAATGAATATCTTTAAATCTGTAAATCGGAATTCGGCAAATAATATGTCTAAATTGATTAGAAAAATGAGAAAAATCCAAATATGATATCAATATCAACTTATCACAAACTATGTCGTGATTCTTATCATAATTTCATTTGCCCGTTTAAAACGACACGCATAAAGATTCTTAGCTCGGGGCTGAGCTCGCTAAACTTGAAGTGGATCTATGATGAAACAACATATTTTGAATCTAAAAAGATTTTTGTAAAAAATCATGAGCATACGATCATGTACCTGTAGTTTATATCTGACCCACTTCCTACCGATTCGGCAGAAATTTGTCTTTTTCACCAGGGATAGACGGAAATGTTTGAGATACCCGTGTTATGATATTATTCATGTAAGGTGGTCTAATATTTTTGAAAAATGTGACGGTATAATTTTGAATTAGCCATTTGGTGGTTGTTTCATAAAACCGTCCGTTTTTTGCACTCGGAAAATGGAAAACGATTTTTTGGTGCGACGAAAAGAAAAACTTCCTCCCAAAACATTGTTCGTCATCCCATGATGCACACTTATGCACAATATGGACACACTATCATAAACTATGCCTTCATTCTAGCCATAACATTGGTCATTTGACCCGAAAGCCAATAAACCTCGAACGAGATAGGTCATTTTGTGAAGGTTTTTTTGAGACATAATGAATATACCAAGTTTGATATTTTTCCTTCTAAATATGTCACATAATATGACACCACGCGAAGGTTTTATGTTGTTTGGATCGTTTTTGAATTTATGATGCCCGTTTTAAACTATCGTTAAACTTTGTCGAAGGGCGGGCATGAAGATTCTTAGCTCGGGGCTGAGACTCGCTAAACTTAAAGTGGATCTATGAAACAACATATTTTGAACCTAAAAATGATTTTTGTAAAAAATCATGAGCATCCGATCATGTACTTGTAGTTCATATCTGACTCACTTCCTGCCGATTTAGCATGAATTTGTCTTTTTCACCAGGGATAGACGGAAATGTTTGAGATCCCCCTATTATGACATTATCAATGTAATGTGGTCTAGTATTTCTTTTTAAATGTGACGGTACTATTTTGAATTAGCCATTTGGTGGTTGCTTCACAAAACCGTCCTTTTTTGCACTCGGAAAATGGAAAACGGCTTTTTGGTGTGACGAAAAGGAAAACTTCCTCCTGAAATATTGTTCGCCATCCCATGATGCACACTTATGCATAATATGAACACATTATCACAAACTATGCGTTCATTCTAGCCATAACATTGGTCATTTGACCCGAAAGCCAAGAAACCTCGAACGAGATAGGTCATTTTGTGAAGGTTTTTTTGAGACATAATGAATATACCAAGTTTGATATTTTTCCTTCTAACTATGTCACATAATATGACACCACGCGAAGGTTTCACGTTGTTTGTTTTTGAATTTATAATGCCCGTTTTAAACTATATATAATGTTTTATGTTTTACTTAATTTTTTAATAAATGTGTAATATTTGAGTGTAGATAGATATGTCTTATTTTTCTGCAAATTTTGATATATTATTTGTATTTTTCTGAATTAGAATGATTTAGTTATGATTTTTCAAAAAATAGTGAGATAAAAGGAAAAAAAATCTGGAGGCCTACCGTCGGCACTGACCAAACAAAATTTTCCAAAGAGCTGTGCTGACGACCAGGCCGTCGGCACAGCCTGTCTGCCTAACGCTGTTTCCATTGCCGTGTCTAAACTAAGGCTACGCCGAGGGTTGTACCTATGCCGAGGACCACCGTCGACACAACCATCTCTACTACGCCAATGGCCACGCTACGCCGACGGCTACCCTCGGCACCGTCACCTACGCCGACGGCCGTCCCTACGCCGACGGCCAGGCTGGTCAGCTGGCCAGGGAAGGTAGCTACGCCGACGGTCCCGACATTTGGCCGTCGGCGTAGCCGACCGGCCGTCCGCGCCTTATTTCTTTCGTGTAGTGCGATTTGGGTCCTCAATTATCTCCGATGTGATTTACTTGTTCTCTCCAAATCAATATATTTCCATTTGTTTCGTGTTCCTCATGTGCACAGGTCCAATCGGGATCCATTGATTTTTGTGTGTATTTTGGGTTCACTTGAAAATGATGTTTTTTAATGGGGAATCTTTTTCTTTCTTTGAGGCTTCCCAACGGAGCTACCGGAGAGGTCCTCCCTGATTTGGATCCGTCATCGCCAATCCATATGCATCGCCATCGGCTTCCCCAACCTCTCTTCAGGATGCAGCCACTGTATAGTTCTTGGTTGTACATGAAGAATCCAAGAACTATATATTTTTTCTATCCAGATGGTTCTTGATCTCAATGATTTACTAGTGCATGTATGTCAGAGTCTTGGATTCAAATGTTTGTTCTTCTAGGAAAGCTTCTTCAATCCTTTTTTTGTTGGGGCGTGTATTTTCTCTTGGGAAAGTTTTGTTCACGGTCAAGAATTTTGGTGGAAATTGTTGGAAATATAAGCAATAATTCATATGATTTAATCCGAATAATAAATTGATAAAACATGATCATACAAACGGTACTAAAACCAATTATGCAGGTCAACAAATTAGATGAACAGATTACATCTATAGGAGATAAACCTAACGCATCTACACCAAATGCTAGAACAAAGAACTCGCATAATCCGAAAAAGACAATTGAGAATCACGTACAGTGTAGGTGAATAGTAGCCGCAGCGGTCGCAGCAGCGTCGCCCATGTTGAGGTTGTCGAAGAGGTCGCTGACGTCCGGGAAGAAGTCGTCGTTCGGAAACTCGTCGTCGGACGACGTTGTGGTTGCCAGTAGTCGCGCTTGAGCGCTCCCCAAAAATCTGATCGCCCCTCACCCGTACAGGTTCACGAGAGGCGGGGTTCCGGAGGCCTACTGTCCCGATCTAGCGGTGCACGCCGCAAGCCGGGATGAGGAAGACGAAAGCGGCGGCGCAAGGTTCTGAAGGTAGGCGCGTGTGTGGTTTGATACGGTGCCGATTAGGTTTAGCCCGGATGCTTTTATAGTGTAGGCTAGGAGGATCGTGGGCTCAGCCCATGTCTGAGTCGGTAACAGCCACGTCCATAAAAACTGGAAACGGCTGTAATTAACGCGTCTGTTAATGACTCATAATCAGTTTTCCCAACCAGCAAAATAAAGCTTGGCTCGGCGAGATTCCCGTAACCCGCGGCGCGTGCGCGCGTCGTGACGAGGCGAGGCGAGGCGGGCGGCGTTGGAGGAGAAGTGCGCGAGGGCTACTCTTCTTGTCACACCTTAGTGAGTGGTGCAACACTCTACTATATAAGGTGGTCCAACTCCCCTTCAACTAGCAATGTGGGACTAAACTTTAGCACCACTAGCAAAGCCATATGCTGCCATATACAAGTGGGCTAAAGAGAATTTCAGGATTTGTCTAATGGGCCAAAAGCCCAATATACACCAAATTCCAACAATTCCTCACAAAGTCTCATTGGCACATCACATCACTTTTCTTATAGAACATTGTTTTATATACCGGTGTGTAGTGGAGATTGTTAAGTTGAACTTCCACGTTAAACTTCATGCTACACTAGCTTGCAACTTGAATAGTGGACTATGCCTTGAACTACAAGTTTTCTGCGCGCTAGTTTCACATAAAATCTAGACCGGTACAGGGCTACCGTCGGCTTCCCCGTGGTTTGGAGCTTATGCGTCATACTCCAGGGCCTTTCATGAGTTTATTAGAGAGCACCCAACTCTCACGGACTGCGACGTTTGACAGTCAGGCTCATATAGGTGTGTTTCTCAAGAGATGTTCTGCAGGACAACATCTCCACTTATAAAAGCCACTTGGAACACATTAAGATAAATATCAACCTGCCATGCAGATTAAGAGAGTATTGCATCTTTATGGAGATGTAAATATAATATGGGGATACTCTCCTCACAGCTGATCAACAACTTGTCTCCCAGCTCTAATTCACGGGATCTCCGATCACATAGAGTGGGTTGCCACTGGGATCAACTCATAGCGTGGGTCTCAAACCCATCTCCCTCGATGCATTATCTATCACATTGCGTGATAAACCCTTTGTGAAGGGATCTGCTAGGTTTTTAGATGTTTAGATATAATCCAACGCGATAACTCTGGAGTTTCTCAGTTTCCTGACAGATTTCAATCTCCTCTTCACATGCCTTGATGACTTCATATTATCCTTAGAACTGTTTACTTTAACGATCACAGTTTGATTATCACAGTTCATCGGGATGGCGGGTATTGGTTTTTCAACCACGGGTAAGTCCATCAAGAGCTCACGAAGCCACTCTGCTTCAACAGTGGCTGTGTCTAATGCTGTGAGTTCTGCTTCCATTGTTGACCTCGTTAAGATGGTCTGCTTGCAAGACTTCCTGGAAACAGCGCCACCACCAAGTGTAAACAAATAACCACTTGTGGCCTTAATCTCATCAGCATCAGATATCCAATTTGAATCACTATAACCCTCAAGTACTCGTGGATACCTAGTATAGTGAATACCATAACTCGCGGTGCCTTTCAAATAGTGCAGAACTCTTTCAAGAGCATGCCAATGACCATCTCCAGGATTTGACACAAATCGACTCAGTTTGCTTATAGCAAAGGAGATGTCAGGTCTAGTAGCGCTGGCTAAATACATGAGCGAGCCAATAATTTGAGAATATCTCAGTTGATCTTTAGCATTCCTTCGATTCTTTCGAAGTAGCACACTCGGATCATAAGGCGTTGGAGAAGAATTGCAGTCACTATACCCGAAGCGACTCAATATCTTTTCCACATAGTGAGACTGAAGCAATGTAATCCCGCCATTGTCATCCTTTAGTAGCTTGATGTTTAAGATTACATCAGCCACTCCCAAGTCCTTCATCTCAAAGCAGCGAGATAGGAACTCTTTGACCTCCTCAATAACAGCGAGGTTGGTCCCAAATATCAATATGTCATTAACATAGAGACACATAATAACTCCCTCGTCCCCACCATGGCGATAGTATACACATTTGTCAGCTTCGTTTACAACAAAGCCTTCACTAGTTAAAGTTCTTCAAACTTCTCGTGCCACTGCTTAGGAGCTTGCTTAAGACCATACAAAGACTTCACTAACTTACACACCTTTCCTTCTTGACCATCTACCACAAATCCGTCAGGCTGCTCCATATAAATTTCCTCATCTAGCTCTCCATTTAGAAAAAAACTGTCTTAACGTCCATTTGATGAATGAGAAGACTCTGTGAGGCAGCCAAGGAAAGTAGTACTCGAATAGTGGTCAATCTGGCTACAGGTGAGTAGGTATCGAAGAAGTCTTCACCTTTCTTTTGGGTATAACCCTTAGCCACAAGACGTGCCTTGTACTTTTCAATAGTACCATCAGGTCTAAGATTTTTATTGAACACCCACTTACATCCTACAGGTTTGCACCCATAAGGACGATCAGTGATTTCCCAAGTACCATTAGCTAAGATGGAGTCCATCTCGCTTCGGACAGCTTCCTTCCAGTAGTCAGCATCTTGAGATGCATAGGCTTCTGAACTAGAAGTGGGAGTATCATCCACAAGGTACACAATGAAATCATCACCAAATGACTTTGCAATCCTTTGTCTCTTGCTCCTTTTGGGAGCTTCATTGTCATCCTCCACAGGATCATCAGAGTGTTCTATCGGCATAGTGGGTTCAGGAATTATAGAAAATTCTTGACTAGATGAACTAGTCATCTCCTGATTTGATGAGCTAGACATGCCTTTCATAGGAAAGATGTCCTCAAAGAAAGTCGCATCATTCGACTCCATAATTGTACCAACATGCATGTCGGATACCTCAGATTTTACTATCAAAAATCTATAGCCAATGCTATGAAAAGCATATCCCAGAAAAACACAATCAACGGTTTTTGGTCCAAGCTTTCGCTTCTTGGGTATTGGAATATTGACTTTCGCCAAACAACCCCAAGTTCGTAAGTAATAGAGTTTAAGCCTTTTCTTTTCCCATTCCTCAAATGGAGTCACGGTTTTATCCTTTACAGGAACACGGTTTAGGACATGACACACAGTCATTAGCGCCTCTTCCCACCATTCCTTGAAAAGACCCGATGTATCTAACATGGCGTTAACCAAATCAGTTAGAGTGCGGTTCTTCCTTTCGGCCACCCCATTTGACTGAGGTGAATAGGGAGGCGTCATCTCATGTATTATACTATGTTTCATACAGAATAAATCAAATTCATTTGAAAAATACTCTCCACCACGATCCGACCTTAGCCGCTTGATTTTAAGATCAAGTTGGTTTTCTGCCTCAGCTTTATAGATTTTGAAGTAGTTCAAAGCTTCATCTTTAGATTTCAGGAGATAAACATAGCAGTATCTAGTGGAGTCATCAATCAACGTCATAAAGTATCTTTTTCCATCTTTTGTCAACACACCATTCATCTCACAAAGATCTGAATGTATAAGTTCTAGCGGTGCTAAGTTTCTCGGTTTCGCAGCCGTATGAGACTTGCGGGGTTGCTTTGCTTGCACACAAACTTGGCACTTAGAACCTTTGACAGTGGTAAATTTTGGAATTAAACTCATATTGGCTAGCCGCGTCATGCAACCAAAGTTAATATGACAGCCAGAGTCATGAATGCCAAACATTGGACTCATTATCATTGCAAACATGATTAATAACTTTAGTACATGAGTCTGATAGAGACAAGCGGAACAGACCTCCGCACTCATAACCTTTTCCAACAAATTGTACATACTTAGAAATTACAACTTTATTGGACTCAAAAACCAACTTAAAGCCATCTCGACATAAAAGCGATCCGCTGACGAGATTCTTATTGATGGAGGGAACGTGCTGCACATTCTTCAGCTGTACGGTCTTCCCCGAAGTAAACTTCAGATTTATCGTACCAACACCATGAACAGAAGCACGTGAGCCGTTTTCCATTAGCACGGAAGAGGTCCTTGAGACCTGATAAGAGGAAAACATGGAGATATCAGAACACACATGTGTATTAGCACCCGTGTCTATCCACCAATCAGGAGAATGACATACTGAAAGGATAGTAGGTAAAATACCGTACCCAGCATCCTTCATCTCAGTATCGCTAATAACAACATTAGCGGACTTGCCGCTGTTCCCATGTTGACGCTTGTCAAAGCGATTAGGGCAGCTAGGAGCCCAATGATCAGGGTCACCACAGACGTGGCAAGAGACTTTCCTCTTATCATTTTTCTTCTTGAAGTTGGTTGAATGCGTGGCCTTGTTCTTGCCATCGAACTTTCCCTTTCCTTCAGTTTTGTTCTTATTCTTAAACTTGTGGGACTGGAAGTTTTTCCTCTGCACTAAATTGGCAGTAGAACCTCCCTCAAGTCCTCGAGCAGTTTTGTCCTTTTCTCTCGCCTTCTCTTCCACATGAAGAAACCCAATGAGATCCGTAATAGAAAACTCTTGTCTCTTATGTTTCAGAGAAGTAGCAAAGTTCCTCCACGAAGGAGGAAGCTTGGCAATAATGCCACCAGCCACAAATTTGTCCGGTAAGGAACACTTGAACTGCTCAAGTTCTTTGGCAAGTGATTGTATCTCATGAGCTTGCTCAAGGACGGAGCGCTCATCAATCATCATGTAGTCATAGAATTGCTCCGTGACATACAGCTCAGTGCTAGCGTCCGAGACCCCAAACTTGGCCTCGAGCGCTTCCCACGCGTCCTTGCCATTATCAAATGACATATAACGGTCAACAATGTTGTCCCCAAGAACACTGAACAAAGCCGCCATAAACATGATATCGGCTTTCTTAAAGTTCGCTTCCTGCTTAGCAGAAAGATCTCCTTCAGGCTTGCCAAGAGTGGCGCTATAGCAGTTTAGGTTTTCAAACCAGAGAACTGCTCTCTTGCGCCATCTCTTATGCATGCCATCAAAAGGAGGCGGCCTATTAGCCGCGGCTACACCAGTGGAATTCAGTTGCCTATAATCAGGTTTTTGGATTGTTGGAAATATAAGCAATAATCCATATGATTTAATTCGAATAATAAATTGATAAAACATGATCATACAAACGGTACTAAAACCAATTATGCAGATCCACAAAGTAGATGAACAGATTACATCTATAGGAGATAAACCTAACGCATCTACACCAAACGCTAGAACAAAGAACTCTAGCATAATCCGAAAAAGATAATTGAGAATCACGTACAGTGTAGGCTGAATAGCAGCCGCAGCGGTCGCAGCAGCGTCGCCCATGTTGAGGTTGTCGAAGAGGTCCCTGACGTCCGGGAAGAAGTCGTCGTTCGGGAACTCGTCGTTGGACGACGTTGTGGTTGCCAGTAGTCGCGCTTGAGCGCTCCTCAAAAACCTGATCGCCCCTCAGAGGCGGGGTTCCGGAGGCCTACTGTCCCGATCTAGCGGTGCACGCCGCAAGCCGGGATGGGAAAGACGAAAGCGACGGCGCAAGGTTCTGGAGGTAGGCGCGTGTGTGGATTGATACGGTGCCGATTAGGTTTAGCTCGGACGCTTTTATAGTGAAGGTTAGGAGGATCGTGGGCTCAGCCCATGTTCGAGCTCGGCTCGGCGAGATTCCCGCAACCCGCGGCGCGCGCGCGTCGTGACGAGGCGAGGCGAGGCGAGCGGCGTCGAAGGAGGAGTGCGCGAGGGCTACTCTTCTTGTCACACCTTAGTGAGTGGTGCAACACTCTACTATATAAGGTGGTCCAACTCCCCTTCAACTAGCAATGTTGGACTAAACTTTAGCACTACTAGCACAACCATATGCTGCCATATACAAGTGAGCCAAAGAGAATTTTAGAATTTGTCTAATAGGCCAACAATCCAATATACACCAAATTCCAACAGAAATTGGAATCTAAAATGCTATGTTATCTCAGCCGTTGTCAGATGCAAGAAGGGAGGTTCAATTTTTTTTGCGGGTTGCACAAAAGCGGTTGCACAAATCTTGATGCCCGAACGGACGTTCAGGATAAGCACATGACACTCACGTATATTTAGAGTTGCGTTTTACCAGAAAAAATGGTATCCTAGTGAGGTCACTGATGCATTTGCGTGATTAAATCTACAACATTATTTACCTATTTGGTACATTTCCCAATTCCCCTACTCTCACTATATATTTGTTGTTACATTAGTATTTTACATGTCAGTAAAATGTAGAAAATATGTATCTGAAGGTACGGAGTTGGCACAACCCTTTTCATTAATGTTTTATATATGTCACTAGACTTTTCAAGATATAAAATATTCTTCAGTAGCTTTCATTGAGCACGCGCCGCTCTATATTTTTTCATTCAACTTCTCATCATGAAGTATATGCTATTTTTTTTTTAGCCTGACTACGGTGGGCTTATGCCGGCCTGAACTATCCATAAAATCCAACTGGTTTGTTTACAGAGCTATTACAGAAAGAGAAACCAAGAAAACAGAGAAGATACAGCGAAACCTCTCAAAGCGGATCGTACCTATTACACCAAGGCGGATCGTATATGCTATTTCACCAAGGAAGTACACACCGAGAAGAAAACTGCATACATTTTGTACTAATCTTCGCCAAGAGAGTAGACAACAAGAAGCAAACTATATACTCCCACCGTTTGGAAATATAAGATGTTTTAGGTTTGTGAATGAGATGTATCTAGACATCTTTATGAATCTACACACTAAAAGGTGTCTAGATACATCTCATTCATAAACCTAAAATATCTTATATTTTTAAACGGAGGGAGTACATTTGTACTAACCTTCACCAAGGAAGTACACGCCAAGAGCAAAACTATATACATTTGTAATAATCTTCACCAAGGAAGTCGTGTTTGTGCGCACACACATACACTACATAAATCCTAACATGCACGACATGGGTCGCGCGTTCTAAAAGAATATGTGGTAGTAGTACGTACTCAAGAACAAAGTAAAAGACCAAAGTAAAAGACCAACATTAGTAGTACGTACATAAATCATAACTAAAATACACACAGCCGATCAATCCACATGACTAGAGAACAAAGTAAAAGACCAACATTACAAAAATAAACTATAAAAAAGGCCTCAAGCTATGGTAGATCGATCCACAATTCACACGGCTATCTATGTCAGGAGAAAATTTTTCTCAGCGTGTCATTCAATCGCGTACATCCCTTTGTAAACAAATCGTGGAAGTTCATACGTTGGAGAGTAGTCCATGATCAGAGAATAGCCGTGACCCCTCTGCAAAAAAGAGGACGCAATGTTATTAAAAATCTTGTCATTCCTACATAGTCAAAGCGATCAAATAATAGCAAGCGCTTCCACCCAAAACAAAGTCCTAAATTTATCATCTATCTCAGACAATCAGTTACCAAATACATTGGACACCAAGCATGTGGGAGATAAGCTAGATGCTACTTGGATGATTGACCATATAGACAGAGTAAATTTACACTAGAAAATCAAATGACGGATTGACTCATCATGATGACAAAAAACGCACTGTGTAATTCCATGTCAATTCCTCTTTATAAGATTATCTTTTATAAAAATTACCCTCTTATAGAGATACCATACGAATATCTTCGTTTTTAGGGGTATTTTTATCTTCCAAATTTTACTATTATCAATCGGAATATCAGATTGAATCAATGCTCTATATATGGAGTCAACTGAAAATTTATCACTCTCTAGTAATTTCTATTTAAACTCGTTCACACCCTCCGACAGCTATATCATGAATAGTCATAATAAAACATTGTTCTAATATACCAGTCTAGGACCTATTAGACTTCTTCTAAAAGACACATTAAGAGGATTAGATTCCATTACTGTGAAAAGTATATCCTCTTTATTCCTAACAATCGAATATAAAACCGAATATTGTTCACGAAGAGAAGTTTGTCCAAGGCATTTTATTTCCCAGAATCTAATGTGTGATCCATCCTTAATATTGAAAATATCAAAACAAAAGAAATGTTTTTTGGACGCCAGTAGTCCAGTCCAAAAGTGTGAATCACCGGGTTTCTAAATCACTCAAGGCACAACTTTAGAGCCAACATATTTTATCCATAAAATGATTTGCTAGACACCATCTTTTGTAAATAGTTTGAAAAGACATTTACCTAGAAACGCGGTATATTTTACTTACAAATTGTGTATGCCAAGTCCACCGTATTTATTTTTTTGGTTGGCAAACCACATTCTATCTGGCTATTCAATATTTTTTATTTTCACTATCCCCTTGCCAAAAGAATATTGATTGAAAATAATCCACTTTCAAGACAGCTTTTGGTAACTAGAAAAACGAGATCAGTACTAAATTTATGAGCACAAGTCTTTCTTCAAGGGATAGAAATTTACCTTTCCAACTATTAAAACGCTTTTGGAGTCTTTCGTCGACGAGTTTCCATTCAACAATCGTGAAACGTTGATAGTGAAACGGTGTTTCCAGATAGTTGATTGCAAATTGCCCATGGCCACAACCAAATAATTCAGCATATAGGTAGGACTCATTTTGAGTCTCGCCAAAACAATACCCATCACTCTTATAAAAGTTAATTTTCAATTCAAAGAGTTGCTCAAATACAGATAGTATTAATTTCAGGTCATATTTGGACATGCATACTATACTTACAAGGATACACATATTTTCACCAACATGTACACTCTATGTTGTGTCCTCACATACGTCTTACCCTTTCAGTTGTGAGTGCCATCTATGTCAATCATAACTAAAATGAGCCCGCCTGCCATCTACTCCCTCTGTTTTAAAATATAAGATGTTTTAAGTTTGTTAAGAGAATGTATCTAGACTTGTTTTAGTGTCTAGATTCACTCCAAACATGAGTGAACATATATACCAAAAGTAGTCTAGATACATTTACTTCACAAAGCTAAAACATCTTATATTTTGAAACGGAGGGAGTATGTCCTCATATACGTCTTACCCATCACCCTCGCAGTGGGGGCCCTAGGGTCCGTGTTTCCACTCAAAGGAAAAAAATGTCACATAATTAAAATTTCAAATTCGCCCAACAGTTTTTAAAAAATAAGAAACATTTTTTTGCGAAAACTCCACCGATCTCATTAATAATCATCAACGGTAGTACAAAGTGGTCTAAAAGTAATAAAAATTACAAATGGGTCAAAGAACCACCTAGCGACAAGTACAAACACTAGTCAAAGGCGCGCCGTCGTTCTCGCCCCTCCAACACCGAAGCCGGGCAAAGCTTATCGCAGTAGAAATTATTGTAATAGACAGACGAAAATCCGTCATGCTAAGGCCCCAAAGGACCAATGCAATAGAGAAACAACCATCACTACTTATGACATCCGTAAATCGGAAGAGACCGACCTAAAAACACACCAATGAATATGAAAAACGAACCACGCGCATTCCGTCGGCGCTAAGTGCACCACCGGAGCGAGCATAGGATAAGGAGAACCTTATTATGACTTCAGGATGTAGCCGTTATCTCGCCTTCCCGAAAAACACGAAAAACAGTCTAACCAATGAACAGAAAACCTCCTACCGGCAAGAGGCCGTGGTCCGCCACACCTCCAAGGCCTCAAGCCCACCGGAGACGGAGCGAACGGGCGACGTCACCGACAAGGAGAACGTAACCCTAGATAGGGTTTTCTCAGCCGCCACCGTCTGTATATATAAGGGACATTACATATGATTTATTCCTTTTCTTCCACTAGGTATATATAGGACATTTTGGAATTGAAATTTACATGAAGGTGAATTTATGTCATGTTGATTTTATCAAAAAATTCAGTGTAAGTCTAGCATTACAAATTCATTTCATAGGGTATATGCATGATTTCCAAAGCAAGCGATTACAGTAACTGCCAAAAAAAATACAGAGAGCATTTCGAAAGAAAAAAACTTACATGAGAGCAGGTAAGTATATCATACTTACAAGCCAAATTCCAGTTTCCCGCCACAATGTTCTCCCGCCAAGTTCAATAAACCAACCTAGACCTGGACTGCGCCATCACGTCCACTGGGCCACTTCGTCCAGGGTAAGGAAACCACCCGACCTATACACCGGGACGGCGGGACGTGGCCATTTCTTCGCCATAACTCACACCACCTCGTGATCACGCGGGCAAGAACTTGGTCCATACACCATCAGACCCAAAGACCAAACCGCCTTGCTACCAAAGCGACGTCCAGCCTTCCTACACCGAGCGCACGGCGTTGGAGATTAACCCCCTTCCGTTTCCTCCCCCGTCCTCGTCCCTGTCGCGCCGTCTTCCACCGCGCGATGGCGCCAACCGCCGCGAGCGTAAGCCGAGGCACCGGCCCGGTTGTCCCGGCGGCGGTCCACCCGGATCGCGTGCGTGTGCTCCACCCGGGCCAGGGCGGCCCACCCGCTGCCGGCGCGAGGCCCGGCCCGGTGGTGTACTGGATGCTGCGGGACCAGCGGCTCGCCGACAACTGGGCTCTCCTCCACGCGGCGAGCCTCGCCGCCGCATCCACGTCCCCATTCGCCGTCGCGTTCTCGCTGTTCCCGAAGCCGTTCCTCCTCTCCGCGCGGCGCCGGCAGCTCGGGTTCCTCCTCCGCGGACTCCGCCGGCTCGCCGCCGCCGCCGCCGCCCGCCGCATCCCCTTCTTCCTCCTCACGGGTACGCGCTTCTCTCTTCGGCCCCGCGTTCGTTTTCAGACGAGGGGATTCGGTTCCCCGGCACGAGAAATGTGCTCGTAACTGTATTATTACATTTCGCTGCCAGGTGGACCCACGGAGATACCGGCGCTGGTGCGGCGGCTCGGGGCGTCCGCGTTGGTCGCCGACTTCTCGCCGCTTCGGCCAGTTCGCGAGGCGCTCGACGCGGTGGTCAGCGAGCTGCGCCAGGATGCTGCTGGTGTGGCCGTGCATCAGGTAACTTCATACTGAAATGCGCACCCGCATCCTAGGGGATCTGCAGTTTGTTTTCATGGAAAGACGTGAGGGATTCGTGGCATTGGCACACAGGTGGACGCGCACAACGTGGTGCCGGTGTGGGCGGCATCTGGGAAGCTGGAGTACTCGGCCAGGACCTTCAGAGGCAAGGTGAACAAGGTGCTGGACGAGTACCTGGTGGAGTTCCCCCAATTGGCAGAGGTGGTGCCATGGGACAGGGAGCAGCCAGAGGACATCGACTGGGATATGCTCATCGACACGGTTTGCAGGTCCGGAGATTTTTGCGTTGAATTTACTTAATATGTGATGTGGATTGAAGAATTTGCTATGAGTGGTGAATGATTCTTTGCTGCTGCTGCTGCTGTAGGGAGGCAGAGGATGTGCCAGAGATTGACTGGTGTCAACCAGGCGAGGCTGCGGCCATGGAGGCACTTCTAGGTAGCAAGGATGGGTTCCTAGTGAAGAGGATCAAGAGCTATGATACAGACCGTAATTATCCCACAAAGCCAACAGCATTATCCGGCCTCTCCCCATACCTGCATTTTGGGCATATTTCAGCACAGCGATGTGCTATCGAGGCAAAGAAGCGCCGCCATCTTAGTCCCAAGGTGCCGTTGTTTACTTTGTGATTTGAGATCTTATGCAAGAAATAACATATTGTTAGATGGCAGAATGTATTTCGTACTTGTAGCTACCGAACTGCAAATCTGAATGTCAGTGCTAAAGTTAGTTCCTGTTATCTAAAAGTGATTTTTTTTTTTGAGAGAATCTAAAAGTGAAATATTAATTGTTTGGAAACAGTCAGTTGATGCTTTCCTGGAGGAGCTGATAATAAGGAGGGAGCTAGCTGACAACTTCTGCTATTACCAGCCTCAGTATGATACTTTAGCTGGTGCTTGGGAGTGGGCTAGGAAGACACTCCAGGATCATGCTTCTGACAAGAGGGAGCACATTTACACGTAAGTTACTTTATATTTGTATTTGCTTATCTGAATGTCAGCAAATGGCTCC
Organism: Avena sativa; assembly: GCA_916181665.1. Classification (NCBI taxonomy): domain Eukaryota; kingdom Viridiplantae; phylum Streptophyta; class Magnoliopsida; order Poales; family Poaceae; genus Avena; species Avena sativa. Next base: position 22,221,386 of record OV702285.1, read on the forward strand.
TTCGTTGATACTTGTTAACTCGAAATTATTTTGCCTTGCAGAAGGGAGCAGCTTGAGAGTGCAAAAACTGCTGATCTTGTATGTTTCAGAAAAACGCATTGCACTCTGCTGCAGATAGTAACAACATTCTTACCTTGCTTCCTAATTGAATTGCACGTTTTTCTTTTTCAAATCTTAATCAGCTCTGGAATGCATCACAGATGGAGATGGTCCACCATGGAAAAATGCACGGATTCATGCGGTATAGTTAATTATGCCTAGTAGCCTACTTGAGATATCATATTTTTAACACATTTATCAGATTTTTCATCATTTTCGTTTCAGTTGGAATGTTCTAATTGCCTGAGTTTATTATTCTTGTTGCTAAAAGAATGAATAACTAAGTAATGTCTTATAATCCATTGCCCCATGTGGATCTTGCAAACTAGACCAATTAGGTGGCATATTTGTATGGCTTAGTTCTAACTTTGTGACCACAAGTTATACTTCAACCATGCAGATGTATTCTCGAGTTAACCACCCATTTCCTATGCTCATATTTTTAGAATGTCGGTCAACTATATTTTTTAACTGGATGTTAATGAAAATCTGTAACATTTTGAATTATGTAATTTACAACATTTATGTGTATCTTTCACTTTGGGGCCACATGACCAGTTCCAAATCATTGCTTACTTTTGCAATTATGTTCTTTGTAAAGTATATTGCTCTGCCCTGATATGGTAGTTTTCTGCAGAATGTATTGGGCCAAAAAAATTCTAGAATGGACCAGTGGGCCTGAAGAAGCACTTTCGGTAGCAATATATTTAAATGACAAGGTAATTAGCCTTTTTTTTTGCATTTTTCTTGCCTGATACTATTGGTGATGGCAAATAACTTTAACTCATCAAACACTTGAAACAATGGCTTATTCTTATCCACTTATGCCGGCTTACCTGGGCAGCGGGCTTATGCACAAGCCTAAGCCATCCGAACCCACCAAATTTTAGTGTAAAGATCCTATGAAACTACAGATCTCATGAAAATACATTTTAACCATCAGTTGCAAGAGCCTACATTTGATTAAAAAAATTTAGTACTAACTACGAGACAACATAAGTTATTTTGATATTGCGGTGTAAACCGGTGTCGTTGTTGTTGCTCACCTTTCATGATGCCAATTACTAGTAGCATGCACAGTGGATCAAGTGCCTGGACTGCAATCAGTACTTGTGTTGGAGCCCAAATCTGCTTCATGTTTGGTCCAGACTAAGCAGCAGCTTGTATAACTTTTTAAGGTGCCTAGCTTGTACCACATAACTCTTCAACAATGAAGCAGTAGGCGGTGCTGTATAATAGCTGTAGTAGATTACCAACTACGCCAGGCTTCTGTGTGGCTCTGTTCATCTTAGAATTTTACTGTGTATTTTATTTTTATGGCACTTAGCTTGTCAACACAACCAAATACTTTTTTGTACTGTTCATAGTTATGATTTACGAGTAATTTTGTTGCCTATGTTGGTGAGGAGAAATTAAAGCTACAATCATGAACCTTAAGGTCTGAACGTTCTTCGCGAATGGTGTTTGTTCTCACTAGTTCCAACCATCTGTTTATAATTCTTAAATGATTTTTCTTCTAGTTTCAACTAGCAAATAGATCTCCAAGTTGTGTCTAATAATCAAGAACAATTTTTTGCTTGGTTGGTTCTATGGGAAAGTTGGATAAGGTGTTCACTGCAAATGGGAAAAAAGATCCTCAGGGCATAGGTCAGAACTATTTCTAAATTGCCATACCCACATTTTATCTTTCCTCGTTAATATTGTGGATGTCCACTTGAATTAGTCGAGTCGATTGACCATCTTTTTAGAAAGATCAAAAGCTTTGTGTCTTGTTGCATCGATATAAAAAAAATGAGCTACAAGCGTAAGACTAGTCGTAAGAACCGAACAGAACCACTGACGACACCAACTAACAATCTCTGATATGTTGCGGTATGCTTCCAAACTAACTCTTTTGAATCAATCTGTTGCAGTATCATATAGACGGCAGGGACCCCAATGGCTACGTTGGTTGCATGTGGTCTATATGTGGCCTCCATGATCAGGTTTTGTGAGCTCCCCTTAATTTGATCTAAACCCTTACCAATGTTCTATGAAGCGCAGTTCATTAATCACAACCTGGAGGTTTGTGAGTACTTTTACAATCATACTATTTCCTCAGGGTTGGAAGGAGCGTCCGATATTTGGAAAGATACGTTACATGAATTACGCTGGTTGCAAGAGAAAATTCGATGTGGATGCTTACATTTCGTATGTCAAAAGATTGGTTGCCCAGTCCAAGAAAAGAAAACTGGATGAATCTCTGGATTCAGCTGCCAAGCACGCAAAGTCTGAGAAGGACTAGCCCAGCTACTAACAACAGTAGTTCAGTATAGATTACAAATCTGGTCTAGCGTAGTGATGACCTTTTTGCCCTTTTGTTGTGTGCATGAATAATTGCGTTAGTTAGAAAAGGTTTATACAGGTTTTACACTTCGGACCATTTTACATTCACTGACATTCTTGTAATCGCTAAGACTGTCTCAATTCAGTTTAAGTGAACACTGATTTGACTATCAGTACATGAATCTAAGTATCTAACGCTGGTAATCTGGCATACTACCAAATGGGGAAACGAGTTTCACCTTTGCTCTCTCTATTGACATTTAACCTATGACTGGTGTTACTGTTACAATTGTAGGTGCTCAATTTGCTCATCTCATCCCACGGCCACCACGGGACACTGCCGCACGCACGGTCTTGGCCGTTAGTCACAAGGGCCCTGCTGACCGCACCACGAGCGTTTGTGTGATAGTGTCGTCTGCCACCACCATGTCCGCCGCCACGACGCTGAGCTGCGAGTCCCTGATAGTGTTGAACGCGCCGGAGATGGGATGCGCGTCCAAGGGAGTGGTCACGCGCAGAACCACCTTATCCTGCATTGCCTTCACCTCGACGGACGGGTACACTGGCCCTGCCTCGCTGCCCCTGAGACGGCTCCGCGTTTAGCTGGTTCATCAACTCCTCCCCCGCTTCCATGGCTGCTGCTCGTCGACCGGTTTATGTAGTGGTGCAGGGATATCTAGCAGGCTAATATTTAATTAGAAAGCTATGGGCATCCAGATAAAAATGTACATCTCAATATTTAGAATAAATTCTAATTTTTACCCCTAATTTGATATTTTGACACTAATTATCCTATTTAACCTTTTTCATCCGTATTACTCCATTTAGCGAAAGTTTTGCCAATTTTTACCCTTCCTAAGATTTTTTGCACGTGATTTGTCATGTTGGTGCAGTCAGAATTTTTCTCCATTTTTTTCATTTACCCTAGAAACCTATAATGCAGAAATAATCAGTCCATAACCATCATCAAGTGGAAATAATCACGACCACCCACTATGTCGCATGTCAATCAGTCAATATACGTGTAATTGTGTATCAGAGTTGAATTAGATTACATACTAAGTAGTAGTATCGTACCTTGGCCTTGCCGTGTCGTATATAATCGCGTATGCTGGTCACACAATATTGACACCAACAAAAAATACAAAGTAAGAGGCACACATGTTTACGTTGTAAGTGGCTAATTTTGCTAGCTACGTACTAGATTTCAATTGAGACAACAACATTATACATGTTGTTGCCATTGGCTATCGCATGGCTCCAACGGTTAAAAAAAGAACACTTGGTCTTGGGTCTTTGCCTCTAGCTTTGAGAGCCGTAGCCATGACCTCGACGAGTCCCCTACCATCGATTGTTGTATTAAAATAGTCGTACATACACCCTAACTACCGCATGTAAAACTCGAGCGTGACTCAGCTATCAGACCGGTTTCCCACGTGTATCTAAAAGGCGGACTCGCCTATTAGATGGTTCTCGTTTTTCTAAATGGGTAACAAATGACATAACTTTTGCTAAATGAGGTAATGCGGATGAAAAATGTTAAATGGGGTAATTGGTGTCTAAAATATCGAACTGGGGGGTAAAAACTGGAATTTACTCCAATATTTATACGTGTGCTTCATATCCATTGGCGGAGCTTTAGGCCGAACCGCTTGGGTGGGGCGCGCGCAGGGGGGGGGGGGGGGGGGGGGGGGAGGGGGGGGATAGGCTAAATACTACTGGATTTTAGGTAAACTTCTCATGGCCTTGGGGGGGCAATGCCCCCCCTGAACTGAACATAGCTCAGCCTCTGTTCATATCATATAGCTAAATGAAGAAGAGTGTCCATACCATGGAAACAACTTCGGGTCCAAATTGTTGAAACAAACCTTTTCATCATTTGAATTCTTTCTTTGGCCGAGTGTCCTGAATCGCACACAAACTGGATGCTGGAGTTGCATGTCATGGCATTCAAATTGGTGTGAAATATGGGTAGAATAAACCCATCGTAAGGCCGTCATCAGTCAGAGTAATGGAAATAACACTTTCAAAGCACAACTTTTCACTAGTGCATTTTTATTTTCTTGCATCTCTCCTTTCCCGCGACATCCCAGCCAGAGGCACCCCTCCCTGATCTATTAGTATTAAGTTGGACTGTTAGAGAGGAGAACAAAGTAACTCATGATAGCAACAAATATTAACATCCAACAAACTATTATGTTTATTGGATTCACTTTTGTTATTACAAGTCAAAGTATCGTCAGAAAAATAGAAAATTGCATTAAAACTTCAAACTTGGACAATGAAAAGACCAGGTAATTCTGCAAGTAAGGATACTAAAAAAGGACCAACATATCTTCTTAAAGAACTTCGTACTTGGTTGATAATTCATAAATTAAGAAGCAGTAATAATATGGAAGTAAAAACTATAGTTCAGTAAGAACCCCATAAGCAGTCTATTTTGACTGAAATAGTGTATTTAAGTATTCAAATTGCTTTAATGAGAGGCATATAAATTTTGAGCACAAATTTATGCAAGAAAATGAATAAAATTTCTGGAAGGTTCTGATGATAAAATACCGTCTCTTTGAAATAACAATTCCTGAATGACATGAAAGTTCCAAGAACCATCAATGACAATATATTAAAAAACAAAGCCTACATGGAAAAAGCATGTAATAGGTACCTCTATGTCTGAAGAAATAAATGTTAAATTTGGGACAATGTTCATTTTGTATGTAGGGATGCATAAACAATTACCTGGGAATTTGAAGCTAGAAAAAAGTAAACTTGGAACAATATTATCAAACATGCTCATCCAAGCATAATAAAGTTATTAAGGTGAGGCAATAAATAAATAAAATCTATAAGAGCCAATGAGCTACATAATCAAACATATGTTTCTAATTATTAGTTTTCAATTGATGGAACAATAAAGCAGTGAACAACAAGAGTATGAGAATAAAGTAATAAAAGAGGCCGCATGTATCGATTGATACAGAGGCCGGGGCAAGGCTCCATTTCGAAAAAAAACAAGAGTATGAGAAAAATGAAACCAAGAAGGCAAGAATCGGATCCATTCACAAGTTGCATAAAACTACAAAAATCATCAACATATATGTGGGAAAGCTCCTATTTCATAACCGGTTAAAAGAATTGTTGAAGCTGCTGCAAAACAAAAACATACTTAAATCAGAACAATGAGATATGAGCAATATCACAAGGATATGAGCAATAAATGCAGTAAGAAGATCAAATGATAAGAAAATACCACACTAAAGGAAGAACAAAAATGTTTCATCCTTCCAAGACATCCCTATACACAATGTTCTTTGTGCTTTTTCCCATGGGGTCTATGTATTTATTCCGCTTCGCCAAAACCCGAGTAGTCTGTCTTGAGACACCCATTAACAGTGCAACATGAAGATGGCCATGCGGGAATTCAACCCAATGCAACGAGTTAAATATCAACATTCAGAATGGTTTGCCCCTGAGCTTTGTTGATGGTCATTTGAAAAAGTCAACCGGATTGTGAATTGTTTCCTCTTGAACTTGAAAGGAAGTCAAATGTTCTCCAAGGGTGAAAAGTGATCATTGCTATGAATAGTCTATTTTTAGCATGTTGTCCACCAAAAATATCGACATCGATTGCATTATATTGGAGTGCTCTAATCATCAACCCTTGTTCTATTGCATAGACCATTGTGAGGATCGAGATTTCGGAGCGCAGTCCATCAATCACAATCTATAGGTCTGTGAGTACTTTTTACAATCATACTATTTCCTCAGGGATGGAAGGAGGGTCCGATATTTGGAAAGATACGTTACATGAATTACGCTGGTTGAAAGAGAAAATTCGACGTGGATGCTTACATTTCGTATGTCAAAAGATTGGTTGCCCAGTCCAAGAAAAGGAAACTGGACGAATCTCTGGATTCAGCTGCCAAGCACGCAAAGTCTGAGTAGGACTAGCCCAGCTACTTACAGAGTTCCTCGGTATAGATTACAAATCTGGTCTAGAGTAGTTAGAAAAGGTTTTAACAGGTTTTACACTTCAGACCGTTTTACATCCACTGACGTTCTTGTAACAGAGGAAGTATCCGCTAAGTCTGTCTCAATTCAGTTTAAGTGAACACTGATTTGACTGGTGTACATGAATCTAACACTGTCACTGGTACTATGGTATACTACCAAATGGAGAAACGAGTTTCACATTTGCTCTCCCTTGACATTTAACCTTTGACTGGTATTATTGTTACAACAAGTAATATGGATTGAAGGAAGTACTTCTTTTGATGTGGAGCGCCATGTGTGGCTGTTTGATTCCCCACATCTCATATGTATTTCCACAAACGCTATTAATTAATAAAGAGTCCAGTCGTTTCCTAAAAGGAAAAAAAACTATTTTCTAAATGATTTTTAGGAAAGAAAAAATATTACATTTTTTCCTATTCGGCTCCTATATATCAGGACGCAATTTTTCTAGGTAAGCTGGACCGGAGTATACATGTTAGTTTGCTTCCTCTATCTATTTATTTTTCCACGACGGGTGGCCCAAGTCCACTATAGATTTAAAGAAGCCGCATCCGGTCCATAACTGACATGTTTTTTTTTTTTTGAACGGTGACATATCTAATATGAACACCGATTGCATGCATGGAGAACCACCCGGACGGTAGAGGTGACGAGAGATAAGGGTGGCACTGGATATGTGAGTGACAATGGATTTATACGGTGCAATTGAATGATGTAGTTGAATTGTAAAATTTAAAGGGGAGTACTACGCGTCTCCCAGGGATCAAAACTTCCGATCCCCCGGATCCAGCATTTGACACGTGTCCGTCCCAGGTATCCTGCACGGGAAAAACTCCTAAAAAGCGAGAAAGTCCAACAGCGCCCCGCTCCTTTCCACGCGTTTTTCTTCACCCACCATGCGCTCCTCGGTGGGCACAACTGCTGACCGGAGGACCAGTCTCCACAGCTTCGCCGGACGCGAGTGGCAGCACCGGTGGCCACCGGTTTCAGTAGCGCCGCATGTCCTTGGTAGCACCGACGATCGCCCTAGGAAATGGCTCAGAAGGCCTCTTGGAGCAGCTCCCCCGCCTTAGGTAGCATCGTGCGTGCCAACGCCGCCGTCGGCTGTGGTAGCAGCACCACTGTCTCCTATAGCAAGCGCCGCCGGCACACGTAGCAAGCAACGCCGTCCAGCACGTCACATCGCCATCGGCCGCACGTAGCAAGCGCGGCCGCCACACATAGCAAGAATCGACGCCGCACGTAGCAAGAAACGTTGTCCAGCACGTCGCGTCGCCACCGGCCGCATGTAGCAAGCAACGACGCCGCGTGTAGCAAGCGCGTCTGCCACACGTAGCAAGCACTGCCGCCGCCGGTAGCAAGCAGCCACGCCGCATGTAGCAAGCGACGCCAACAGTGCCCTAGGGAGCGGCTCAGCTGGCCTCTTGGAGCAGCTCCGCCGCCTTCGTTAGCATCGTGTGTAGCAGCGCCGCCGTTGGCTATGGTAGCAGCGCCACGGCCTCTTGTAGCAAGCGCCGCCGGCGCACGTAGCAAGCAACGCCGTCCAGCACGTCACAGCGCCACCGGCCGCACGTAGCAAGCGACGCCGCCGCGTGTAGCAAGCATGGTCGCCACATGTAGCAAGAAGCCATGCCGCACGTAGCAAGCAGCGACTGCGCGACCGCCACACGTAGCAAGCACTGCCGCTGCTGTAGCAAGCACCACCGCCTCTTGTAGCAAGTATCGGGCCGAGGAGTAGCTCCGACATCCGGCAGCCATGGACACCCATGGAGGAGCTCGATTTTGGCCACAGCTCATGCTTTTGTGGTCACCGGCGAGTAAAATAGAGGGAGAAAGGGACGAGGAGGTGCGCGAGACCCGACAACTGTAGAGAGGAAGAGGTGCATGACACCGGCGGCGACAGAGGAGAGAAGGTGCTTGGCGTCATGGCACGCATCAGTTAATCCATGGTGGCTTGCTGGTAGAGGAGGCTAGGAAAACATGGATGGGGTAGGTAGTCGTGGTGAAGTGGTGGATGGGGAGGCGTGGAGCCAGCCGATCGGGTCAGCGGCGAGGCAGCCGGAGAAGATTAATTAGGTGGTCTGCACGGTGGAGATAGGATAAGAAGGAAGGGGAACATGAGGATCAGAAGGAAGGGGGTCGTGGTGGGACCCGCACACGGTTCTCTCTTCTCCTTTTGACACGCGGGGTCACGCTGGACCCGGAGGATGGCGTCGTCCGATCCCCGGAGGATTGGTATCATTTTCCAAATTCAAACCGTAGCAACGCATAGGCATTATGCTAGTCCTTATAAAGAAAAGACGAATTTGGTAGTGTCTGACACGTATATTTTGTCCTCGGGACTCTTGCCTATTCTACGTGACATCTACCTACGGAAAGTTCCTTTTCACGTTTACACAGAGTCCACGTCTAAAAAAATTAAAAGCACGTGACACATACCGTGTCAATTAGGGACTACATGGTTACGTAATTAGCAATGTTTCATTAAACCTTAGCCACCAATTTTAGATCTAACGGCTAAAATATTTCTGATGAAGTGGGTTAACGTGGCGCCTCTAATAGATTGCAGGTGCTCAATTGCTCATCTTGTCCCACGGCCACCACGGGACACTGCTGCACGCATGATCTCGGCCGTTAGTCGCGACGGCCCTGCCGACCGCACCACGAGCGTTTGCGTGACGGTGTCGTCCGCCACCACCATGTCCGCCGCCACGACGCTGAGCTGCGAGTCCCTGATAGCATTGAACGCCCCGGAGATGGGGTGGGCGTCCAGTGGAGTGGTCACGCGCAGCACCACCTTGTCCTGCATTGCCTTCACCTCGATGGCCGTGCGCACCGGCCCCGTCCGGTTGCCCCTGAGACGGGCCTCCAGCTCCTGGATGTAGGCGACGGCCTCGCTGAGCAGCGGCGCCTTGGAGACCTTGGGTACCACAGCTCGCAGCGCGTACAGCTGCCGGTTCAGTTCATCACGCCGCCGCTGCTCCGCCTCTAGCTGGTTCGGTGGCTCCTCCCGTGGCCTGCGCCCCCGCTTCCACGGTCGCTGCTCGTCGACCGGTTTGGGGAAGCTTATGCTCTTCGGAGCCTCCGCGGGTTTCGCTTCGCCCAACACCTTTACAATGGCCGGGGGCGCTACCATGGCTTGCCCGCCGAGACGCAGCGCCCATGTGTCCTCCCGTACCGTGGTTTTCACCAGCGGCATTGGGGCGCTCCGGGAGAGGTCCTTTCCGAAGATCCTCACGTGATTATCTGACGAGGAGGCCTTGACGCGGAAGGCGGATTGGATGGCGTGCACGCCCTCGGGGTTCTCGCGGATGTCCACGACGGAACCGAGCTCAAACACGCCGCCCTTGCACGGGACGAAGACGACGGTGCGTAGGCCGGCGGACCGGGCGAGGGAAGCACGGACGTACCACTCGGGTGCGGCTGCGGGCCCCGGTAGGTGAGGATCCATGGAAACCCAGGCGTGTCGGCCGGACGCCAGCGCCTGGCCCGGCCCGCCGGCGTCGTCGGGGAACGAGAAGTACATGGATGCGAGGAAGTACATCTCGGGGCCAGTGACACGGTCCAGCCGGAGCGCGTCGTCGGCGCCCTCCTCGTCCCCTCCGCCGTACAGCGCGTGCAGCCGCAGCAGGGCGCGCTTGCGCGCCTGGCTCTTGTACGCCGGACCAGCTTCCTCGGGGTCTTCCGGGCTGGCATTGCGGCAGTGCCCGTCGCCCCAGGTGAGGACGGGACGGGTTCCGGCGCCGGCGTGGGACTCTTGCCAGTAAATGCCGTACGTCCAGGTTCCTCCGCGTTCGACCAAGTCCTGTAGGCGCGCCTGGAGCTCGGCCGACGACGGCAGGGTCCCGTCGAGGTGCGGCGGCGTGGTGGCCAGGTGGTGCGCCGCGTCCTGCCCAAGCACAGCGGCGAACAGGGCCGCGTCCGCGTCCGACCAAGACATGCGGCCGTAGTATTTGTCGCTATGATCTGACATGAAACGCACGCTCTCGTACGTAGCTCTCGCACGCTATGGTTGGGTACTTGGGTCTTTGGGTGGTTTTATAGAGAAGCAGCCGCCGGCCGGCCGGGGATTAGGATACGACAGAAAGATGAGAGGAGAGATGGCGAGGCAAGAAAATGACTTGTCACGAGTGACTCGCGACAGGAGTGTGCACCGGGCAGTGGCAACTGCCAAACTGTGCTTTGAATGAACTCGCAAACAAACAAAACGTAACGGCTGCCGAAAATGGCATGGCGAACGGACATCACCTACGCGGTTTCGGTTTCGTGGGTGATGTCCGTTTAGCTCCTATATAATCCTGGTTCAGAACTGAAGACGGTTAATGCTGGTTAACCAAAATAGCTAAACAGCCTTATGTTTAGCTCGGTAAGTCGTTTGGCAAATTTCTCAAAAAGAAAAATTTTATCGTCTCGCAACCGCTCCACTACGTATATTTTTGAGCACGAGCCACGCATATGTACAGCAGGCTACGAGTGCTCCACTAGTGAAGACAATGAGACAAAACCGCCTGTGCATCAGCAGTTCTTGGATACTCTCTCACTCTGTTTGGAAATATAAGATGTTTTAGATTAATGAAGCTAGTATATCTAGACATCTTTTAATATATAGATACAAATAAATTTATACACTAAAAGACGTCTAGATACATTTATTTAACAAATTTAAAATATCTTATATTTCTAAATGAAGAAAGTACCATGAAAATAAAAAAAGTTCTTAGATTTAACACTTACCTGCTTCGGTCACTCACGGTAATTGAATAAGAGTACGAGCCCAAGAACTCAAGCTGTGAATGGGACAAAGCCCATACTTAATCCAAACCACACCGAATGATGTTAACCTGATTCGCCAACCCACGTCAGTCTAAGTTATTAATTTGTCAAACCACACCACAACACACCACACCACGTGAAAACTCAGGCCGCACACGTCCCACACCCTGGGTTCAGCCCGTGGGTTTGCACACATGCTTCATTAGCACTGTACGAGTGGTCGCAGGGACACTGGCCGGAGGCAGCTAACCACTGGGTTGCTAGCTTTGCTCAGCTAGCAATTGTTTATTTGTCTGTACTGGTCACGACCAGATAAATTATAATACCACACAAATATACCATGGATGGAATATATACATGAAATATTCCCAAAAAATAATCTATATCTTCATGCCATCTTTAGAACTCAATCATGAATAGAATATATACATGAACTATAATGCCACACAAATATATCATGAATAGAATATGTAGATCTAGTACGGTAGATGCTGAATGGTCTAGTTTTTAATTACTAAGAGGAACACAATTCATTGTTGTTTGACTACTTCATTCATTAGCTCTCCGGCAAGAACATGATTTCCTTTCATTGAATCCTCCCGTTTAAAAACTAATTATCTAGTCCTCGCCTTGCAATGCAAATAGACCTGATCGTCAAACACTAAAATTAGGACAAACAAGTAAACCATTCAAAAATTAGGAGTATAGCATCAAGTTCAGAAACCATAGAACATCAAGTTCTGAATCATACAGCATCAAATTCAGAATCAGGAGGGTTCCATGAAGAATTACTACTTATATGCAACTACCAGGAAGAAGGATTCCATACTACTTATATGCAACTACCAGCAAGAAGGATTTGACCCTGGACATGATTTATCATATACTTCCTCTGTCTCAAAATAGACGTCTCAAATTTATTAGTACTAGATACATTTGAGACGTCTATTTTGAGATAGAGGGAGTATTGCCCAAGTTAATTTAGGCACACAATATAATGATACCCTGTACTGCCATGATACAAGACATGTTCTACCAAAAACAATTATGAAACAAAACATGGATACATATAATTTTATGAGAATGTCTTGTTAACCAGATTTATATCCACGCAGTTTCTGACATCAACATTAAAATCAACACAACATAGATTACAAGTCATTATCAATTATTTTTATACATAGATGGCAAGTCATTATCAATTTATCAAGTTACTGAAATCTAATTACAGTCTATAGATTGCAAGTTATTATTGATTCTAAATAAAGATTAGATGCTCCAGTACATATATACAACCAGTAAGACAGAACATGTGAGAGAATCAACATGGCAATAATCAACGGATATTTTGGTGAGCCAACCATTGTTCTACGGTGCATTATATACTTCACCTAGGTGAGGATTACAGGGTAGCATCGATAGTACAAGCAGGGTGGCGATGATGGGAACAAGAAAGTTGGCTGCGACTATGGGAACAAGAAATCCGGCGGCATGGCTAAAAGACGGTAGAAGTCGTGGTGTAGTCAGGTCGACGGCGGCGGCGGTGCAAGAAACCCTAGGAGGGCTGTGCAAGAATTTCTGAATTTGTATTAGGCCATGGGCTAAAGTCCACTACCATATTTCAACAATCCTCCACAAAGTCACATAGGCACATCTCATTGATGACCCACAAGTATAGGGGATCGCAATAGTCCTCGAGGGTAGTATTACCCAATTTATTGATTCAACACAAGGGGAGCCAAAGAATACATGCAAGCCTTAACAACTGTGTTGTCAATTCAGCTGCATCTGGAAATATTTCTTGCTCACAGAAGTTTATCAGTAGCAACAGTTTTATAGTAGCAACAGCAAAGCAACAGTAATAGCAAAACAAGAGCAATAGTAACAGTAGTAGCGAACAGTAGGATATGAGCGCGGTAGGCATAGAGATGGATGGACGGGCGTTGCATGGATGAGTCTAAACATGTAACTTTAAGACCTAGGGAAATTGCAGATAAATAAGAATAAGCATCCAAGTACTAAACAATCCTAGGCATGTGCTCCATATATAGTCATGCGTGCTCGCAATGAGAACTTGCACAATATCTTTTGTCCTGTCAGCCCGTTGCAGCGGGGACTTAAGGGAACTACTGGCAATTAAGGTTCTCCTTTTAATAGAGCACCGGAGCAAAGCATTAACACTCCGTGAACACATGTGATCCTCACATCACAGCCATCCCCTCTGGTTGTCCCAATTTCTGTCACTTCGGGGCCTTTGGATCCGGACAATGATATGTGTATACAACTTGCAAATAAGATCACAAACAATACTATCATAATGATTCAATAATAAGTTCAGATATGAGATCATGGCACTCGGGCCCTAGTGATAAGAATTAAGCACAACAAGTTGCAACAAAGTCAAATAGCACTAATAGATATACTAAGCACCATGCCCTAACAATCTTATTCGATTACATGATAGAACTCATCCAATCCCTACCATCCCCATAGCCTACAGCGGGGGATTACTCACTCGTGGATGAGGGAAACATGGATGGTTTATGGAGAGGCGTTGGTGATGACAATGGCGATGATCCTCTCCAAATTCCCCGTCCCGGCAGGGTGCCAGAACGGAGTTTCTGGTTCTAAATCTTGGTTTCTGGTGGTGGCGGTGCAGCGGAACTCTTTCTGGAAAAACGATGAACCCTCCTCGGTTTTTAGGTCAAGAGGCTTCTTATACGCGAAGAGGGAGGCCGAGGGGGTGCCTGAGCTGGCCGCACCCCCCAGGCGCGACCAGGCATGGCCCCCGCCTGGCAGGGGTGTGTGCCCCTCAGGCCTCCACTCCGTCTCGTACTCTGGCTCCGTGGATCTTCTGGTGAAATAGGATTTTTGGCATATTTCCGGGATTTTTCCTGATAGTTGATTTTCTGCACAAAAATTAGACACCAAGGTAATTCTGCTGAAAACAGCGTGAGCCCGTGTTAGTTGTATCCAAATCACACAAGTTTAGAGGAGAAACAATACAAAAAGTGTTCGAGAAATTAGATACATTTTGGACGTATCAACCCCCCCAAGCTTAGCTTATTGCTTGTCCTCAAGCAATTCAGTTGAAAACTGAGTGCGATAAAAGAACTTTCACGAACACATTTGCTTCATATGATGTAAATATTCTCAGCACAGGAGTAGATACTTAAACCATTCATAATAATAAGTATGCAACTAAGTCTACTCAATAGTCATTGCAAGCTATGAAGAGAAACCAACTCAATAATAATAAGTACCATGAAACATAAACATAAAACATAAGGAACATTGCAATGCCCATAAGAAGGTATGATAGAGTGGTATCTCTCTTGCCTTTATTTGTAGAGAACAATATAAATGCCAAGGCACCTCTGAGATTCAAGTGAAGACTAGAAGCAAAGATATCAGAGATACAAGCGTCAAAGTCATGACATAATTAACCAAGTTTTGAGACAAACAGAAGAATGACAACTATGCTCTCAAGAAGGTGCTCATAGAATAAGTGGTGACTCAACAAGGAAGTGAAAAGGTTTTGAAAGGTTTGAAAGGCTTCCAAATGCTGAAAGTAAGGTACTTATTAGCTTTGAGCTCTCATTGCCCCTATCATAGGCATCTTTATATGGTTAAGGTGAAAGTGAGGTCCAATCTGAGTTATATGCTTGACAGACCATAAACTAGAAATCCCATGTCCCTTGAGTACGAGGGCCGTTCCTCATGCTACTCAACTTTAGTTACTTGTAAGTTCTTGTCATTGTAAATACATGCATATCATAGAGAACCGCCAACAGGGTACCCCTTGCACATGATACAGGAGCTATCCCGTGATCAAAATGACAAGGCAAGCAGACAATGAGCATCTCAGCGATCTTTTTATTTGCTATTTGCATAGGTTTTTATTGAGGATGCTTCACAGATGCTCACTATGGTAATGCTTCAAGTTTCCACCATGATTAGTCATGGCTTAGGCTAGCGGCCCAGGCGTTCCTCTAACACACACACACAAACATATATATATATATATAACTCCATGAACTCACAAGCTTCCCTTTTATTTCACACCGACTACATCCGCAAACAAAAGAGCATGGTATCAACTAGATATGTATCCATAAGTGTTGAAAGCGTTCCCCGTGACAGCACGGTTCTGCTAACTCCCAGCCTATAATTTTCAAGCATATAACTTTCATGGACAAGTCACAATGGTTCAGGTTTATTAAGTGTAAGAAATAAAGTGTGCCATCAAGTTCGGAGAGCTTTACTAACTAATTTTCTCAAAACAGACAAACATTTTATTTGGAAGAAAACAAGGCATAATGAATATGCACTGAAATAACAAATGATGCTAATAGGTAGGTATGGTGGACACTGTTGGCAAAATTGGTTTTTGGGAGTTGGATGCACAAGTAGAGCTCATACTCAGTGTAAGTGAAGGCTAGCAATAGAGAGGGAGCGACAAACGAGAGAGCAATAACTATCATAATCATGCTTGCAACAAAATAGGACTAATTATGGCATGAAAGTGATACAAGAACTCTGAGGCAAAATAAATCATCGAGGCTTACTGACTATTGTTTAGTCATATGCATGTGTGAGCATGTGCCAAGTCGATTCACATGAAACATTCAGAGTAGGATACCACAATATCATACCAAGTTATGAATAGAACAATGCAAGCAAACATTCATATAACATGCTACAAACTATTAGGAAGCTAGAGTTAATCATAAGAAAGCAAGAACTACTAAGCATCCATAATAGCATACACCTTACATGAACAGACTAAGCATGCTCACAATGATGAGTATATGTGCAAAAATGAAAACAAATAGAGTTCGTTACCAGCCTCTTACCATGCCTCAAGTTGTCTTAATATTCATTATTGCCCTTCACTTGTGTGGCTTGAATAATAACATGAAACCAAAATTCACTGAGGACGGATGAACCCTGCAAAGAACTTCACAAAACCAAAGAAGAACAACAAATATTTTTGGTGTTTTCGATTTTTTTAAAGCAAGCCAAACAAAGCAAAAACAAACAAAGCAAAAATCGTTTTGGATTTTTCTTTTAAGGCAAACCAAAGCTAAAAAGAAAAGAAACAAACCAAGAGAAACAACAAAAATATTTTTTGTATTTTTGCATCTTGGGAAAGCAGAAACAAAAACCAAAAAGAAAGGGAAACAATGGATATACAAAGAACCGAAGAAACATGATATATAGATGAGTGTGATGTCGGTATACCTCCCCCCCCAAGCTTAGGCTTTTGGCCTAAGTGGGGCTCAACTCCATGGTGACCAAGTAGGTGCACCTCCGTAGTACGTCGAGGATGCCCCTTCATCCTGTTACGAGCTCGAGGACTCCCCTGTGTAGTGCAAGGAGGGGTCGTATGAGGGCGCGTCCCCTGATAGTGCCCATGGAAGCCAAGAATGTGCAGATTCTCATCCATCTCCTCCTTGGAGCGTGACAAAGGTCCCTAGGAAATACTGAACAAAGTGGTTTGGGGCAGAGGGATCTCTTTCTCTTCCCCGTCAGTAAACAACATTCTATAAACCAGGCTCTCAAGGGTAGAGCCAGCAGTGAAAAAGTGATGCTCTTTCATAGCAGCAAGATCAAGCCTCTGAGGAGCCAAAACTGTATCATTTGGATCAACAGCAAGGTCCAAGGGGGCAACAACACGTGCAACAATAATTCCCCCATAAATGGGTCCCTTAGCAGCTAAGCGACGAGCAATGAGAGAACCAAGATTGTACCTAGTTTCATTGTTGAGCGCAGAAACTATGAAGGCCAAATGATAGTTGGAAATATTACTAGTGTTCTCCCTACCAAGAACACTAGTGGCAAGATAATAAGCAAAGTACATGATAGCTGGGAGTTGAATATTTATTATCTTTTCCCGTTGGGCTCTACGGTCATCATCATTAGTTATCCCGCGGTAGAGCTCCAAAAAATCATTGGGTTGAGCTAGAATCTTCTTCACCGTCCCAGCTATACAAAGACCCAGGATCTCACAAAATTTCTTCAATGTCATGGTGTAAGGCCTGCCATAAATTTTTAAAGACACATCTGGTTTGAACAGGCTGTTAGAAAAAGAGAAGCTCTCCATAAATGTTTTAGTGAGCGTAGCATATTGCACGCTCTCATCCTGCATATAACTTGTTAGTCCAATCCTCCGAACCAAGGTTAGAAAATCCTCAATAATCCCAGCAGCCCGCAAGAAGGTTGGGCAAGGAAAGGTGGAAGGGTGTGCATCCCCCTCATCTCAATCGTCGCCAAATCGCGTTGTAATGAGATCCTCATTGTATGTGGGACTAGCTCGGGAGGATGATCTTGAAGGCCTTGCCCTCCTAGGTGCATCACTCTCAAATATTTCACCAAAGGTGTGGTTGTCCATGACCTCTTTTTTCTGAAATTTTTAGACAAATATCAAACCAAGTGATTTCCAAGTTGATAAATGATGAGAAACTACTATAGGAACTTTCTAGAGGGCTACACATGCATCAAAATGAAATCTCTAAGCATAGAACAAGAATGCAAGCTCACACAACCTGACACCTATAGCAGCAAAATACTCAAGATACAATCTACCAATCACAAATCTAATTGGACAAGTGGAGGAGGCACAAACCAAGGATCAATCCCTCCAAAAATCAGCAGCAAAGATGGGCTGAGAAAGGAGATCGAAAATCGGGAGCAAGAACATCAATAACTCGAGCTTGAGTTTTACGGTGTTTTTTTGAGAGAGAAAGAAGATGGCTGGGAGGAGGCACTTTGGAGGGCCACAGGTGGGCCACACCCCAGCCAGGCGCGCCCCGGGGGATGGCCGCGCCACTAGGGGGTGTGCTGGCCTGGGGTGGCCCCCTTGGTCAATCCAGGTGTCCCTCTACCCCTTTTTCGAGGAAAAAATTATTTTGAATTTTCTGGGATTTTTCGGGAAACTTTATTTTTGCCCAATTTTCAGGGTATGAAAATTGATTTTCTCGCAGAAAAGATTTTTTAGAAGAAGCAAAAGCAAACAAAAATCAAAACTACAGAAGTTCTAAGACACTCTAACAAGAAAAAAACTAGCAAAACCAAGGCTAACAAAATAAAAAGCAAAGACTAGGAAGAAGAAAAGTAAAAGTGAGCAAGTATAACCACAATGAAAACATTATTTTGTTCATTAAAATCCTTTTGTTAACAAGGCTGATCAAGTTTTGTTACCAAAACAATCTTATATGAAAAAAAACATTGCATTCCACAAAGTGATTATGTTACCTCAAACTTGATAGCAATGGTCCCAATCATAATAGTTTCAAAACTTTCTTGTGGAATGGGACAATATATTTCTCCAACCTTGATGCTTTCTCAATATTTTCAATGGAGTTCAGGCAATAGCTTTTAGCAACCTTCTTGGGGAAATAGACAGTATGCTCTTTGTCATTAATATTAAAAGTTACTTTTCCTTGATTACAATTGATGACAACACCTGTAGTATTAAGAAAAGGTCTCCCAAGAATAATAGACATATTATCATCTTCAGGCATTTCAAGCACAACAAAATCAGTTAAAACCAAGCAATTATGAGCCACTTGAACAGGAACATCCTCACATATACCAACAGGAATAGTAGTTGAATTATCAGCCATTTGCAAAGATATATGAGTTGGTATCAACTTTACTAGCTATAGTCTCTTGTAGAGAGAAAAAGGCATAACACTAACTCCAGCTCCCAAATCACACAAAGCAGTTCTAACATAATTGTTCTTAATAGAGCAAGGAATAGTTGGTATACCTGGATCACCAAGTTTCTTTGGAACCTTACCATTGAAGGAATAATTAGCAAGCAAAGTAGAAATCTCCTCATTAGGAATCTTCCTTTTATTAGAGACAATATCCTTCATATACTTTGAATAAGGAGGCAACTTAATAGCATCAGTCAAAGGAATTTGCAAAAATAAAGGCTTCATCCACTCATAAAACTTGTTGTAGTGTTCTTCCTCCTTTGACTTGTGTTTCTTACCTGGAAAAGGCATAGGTTTCTGAACCCAAGGTTCTCTTTCTTTACCATGTTTATTAGCAATAAAATCTTCCTTAGTGTACCTAGTGTTCTTAGTGTGCTTCTCAGGTTCTTCCTCAACTTCCTCCTTATCAGGAGCATCATTTTTACCATTACCACTCTCAGTTTCAACATCAGAGACAGATATACTATTAGGATCTACAGCAGGTTCAAGTGGTTCCTCAACTATTTTATGTTTCCTTTTCTTTCTCTACTTTCACCTTGTTGAGAATCCTGCTCAATTCTTTTAGGGTGTCCTTCAGGATATAAAGGATCTTGAGTAGCTATACCACTCCTAGTTCTAATTCCATAAGCATGTTTATCTCCTGAGGCATTAACTAGCATATCTTTTTGTACCTTAGCAAGTTGATCAATTTGAATTTAAACCATTTGAAAGTGTTTACAAAGCATTTTAATATCATTAGAAGTTCTTTCCACAATATCTTTCAACTCATTAATAGCTCTAGAATTTTCAAATAAATGATTCTGAACTTTTTTATTAAAATTACCTTGTTTAACAATAAATGTGTCAAGTTCCTCTAAGCATTGATCAGGAGGCTTACCATAGGGAATATCACCTTCATCGAAGTGGAGAGAGTGTACCTCAATAGTAGATGAGTGGGGAATTGGCTTACATAATTCTTCTATAGGAGGTAAATTCTTCACATCTTCAGCCCTAATACCTTTCTCCTTAAGACATTTCTTAGCTTCCTTCAACACTTCATCTTTCAATGCAATAACTCCTCTCTTCTTTGGTGTTGGTATTGGAACTGGTTCAGGAGTAATAGACTCAGGTGTATTTAGCTTAGTTGAAGTCCAATCATCACAATTCTTGCTTATTTTAGCCATTAATTCTTCAGCATCTGTAGGAGTTCTTTTCCTGAAAACACAATCAGCAAAGCTATCTAGGTATTTCCTAGAATCATCAGTTAGTCCTTTATAATAAATATCAAGAAGTTCATTTTTAGGCAATGGACATCCAGGATGTGCATGAATCAAGGCACAAAACCTTGTCCATGACTCAGGAAATTTCTCTTCTTCTCCCTGTTTAAAATCAAAAAGTCTCTGCAAAGCAGCATGTCTAGCACTGGGAGGAAAATATTTCTGGAAGAAAGAAGCAATCAAGCAATCAGGGCTATCAATGGAACTAGGAGGTAATCTATTAAACCAATCCCTAGCTTCTCCTTTTAGTGAAAAAGGGAAGATCTTAGTAACAAAGTACTTGCTCATCTTAAAATCATCAGAGAATAAAGAACACATAGTGGAAAGCTCATTCATATGAGCCACAACACTCTCACTCTCAGTCCAACAAAAAGGTTCTTTCTCAACAATGTCTAAATAGGATAAATCAAGAGAAAAGTCATAATCTTCATCTTTAATGTCTATGGGAGAGGTGGCAAACTTAGGATCAGAGAACAACTTAGGAATAATGGTACGTCTCTCAAGGAGACTCTTAATAGCACTAGCACCATGTGTGTTTCGGCACTCTTCAATAAATTCATCAGTAAACTCAATGTAACCATCATTTATATCGTATCTCTCTCTAGACTCAGGTGAGATAACAGGTGTAACATTGTCTTCACTAGGAGTTTCAGTATTTCCTAGACTAGCCATAGTAGCGTCTAGGAAAGGACCTAATGAACCAATCACATCAAGCATAGTAGAAGTAACATCATGAGTATCAAAAGCAGTTTCAGATTCAGCAGTAGTAGCAGTGTGTGTAGCATGAATATGTGGTGGTGGTGTAACAAGCTTACTTATAACAGACGGTGAATCAAGAGCAACAGAGGTGTTTAGGACCGTACCTCTTCTTGTAGTGGATGGTAAAATAGGAAACTTTCCATCACGAGACTTCCCCATGATGAAAGGAGTAGTAATGAACAATAATAGTTCTAAGTGAACTTACAAATAAAGCTATGCTCCTCGTCAACGGCGCCAGAAAATAGTCTTGATGACCCACAAGTATAAGGGATCGCAACAGTCTTCGAGGGTAGTATTACCCAATTTATTGATTCGACACAAGGGGAGCCAAAGAATACTTGCAAGCCTTAACAACTGAGTTGTCAATTCAGCTGCACCTGGAAATAGTTCTTGCTCACAGAAGTTTATCAGTAGCAACAGTTTTGTAGTAGCAATAGTAGCAGCAAAACAAGAGCAATAGTAACAGTAGTAGTAGCGAATAGTAGGATATGAGCGCGGTAGGCATAGGGATGGATGGACGGGCGTTGCATGGACGAGTCTAAATATGTAACTTCAAGACCTAGGGCAATTGCAGATAAATAAGAATAAGCATCAAAGTACTAAACAATCCTAGGCATGTGCTCCATATATAGTCACGCGTGCTCGCAATGAGAACTTGCACAACATCTTTTGTCCTGCCAGCCCATTGCAGCGGGGCCTCCAGGGAACTATTGGAAATTAAGGTGCTCCTTTGAATAGAGCACTGTAGCAAAGCATTAACACTCCATGAACACATGTGATCCTCACATCTAAGCCACCCCCTCCGGTTGTCCCAATTTCTGTCACTTCGGGGACTTTGGATTCGGACAGTGATATATGTACACAATTTGCAGATAAGATCACACACAATACTATCATAATGATTCAATAATAAGTTCAGATCCGAGATCATGGCACTCGGGCCCTAGTGACAAGCATTAAGAACAACAAGTTGCAACAAAGTCAAATAACACTAATAGATATACTAGGCATCTTGCCCTAACAATCTTATTCGATTACATGATCGAACTCATCCAATCCCTACCATCCCTGTAGCCTACAGCGGGGGATTACTCACTCATGGATGAGGGAAACATGGATGGTTGATGGAGAGGCATTGGCGATGACGATGGCAATGATCCTCTCCAAATTCCCCGTCCCAGCAGGGTGCCAGAATGGAGTTTCTGGTTCCAAATCTTGGTTTATGATAGTGGCGGCGCAGTGGAACTCTTTCTGGAAAAACGATGAACCCCCCTCGGTTTTTAGGTCAAGAGGCTTCTTATAGGCGAAGAGGGAGGCTGAGGAGGTGCCTGAGGTGGCCACACCCCCCAGGCGCGGCCAGGCCTGGCCCGCGCCTGGCAGGGGTGTGGGACCCTTAGGCCTCCGCTCTGTCTCATACTCTGGCTCCGTGGATCTTCTGGTGAAATAGGATTTTTGGCATATTTCCAGGATTTTTCCTGATAGTTGATTTTCTACACAAAAACTAGAAAAGGTAATTCTGCTAAAAATAGCTTCAGTCCGTGTTAGTTGTATCTAAATCACACAAGTTTAGAGGAGAAACAATAGCAAAAGTGTTTGGGAAAGTAGATACGTTTTGGAAGTATCACTCATCACATCGCATCAATCAGTTCTAGAATATTGTTTATATACCGGTGTAAGGTGGAGACTGTTATGTTGAACTTCCACTTAAAACTTCATGCTACACTAGATTGCAACTTGAATAGTGGACTATGCGTTGAACTACAAGTTTGGTGCGCACTAGTTTCACACAAAGTCTAAACCGATACAGGGTTGCCGTGAGGCTTCCCTGCGGTTTGAAGCTTATGCGTCATACTCCATGGACTTTCATAGGTTTATTAGAGACCACCCAACTCTCATGAACCGCGACGTTTGACAGTCAGACTCATATAGGTGTATTCTTCAGAAGATGTTTTGCAGGACAACATATTTGCTTTAAACCATCCACTTAGAACACATTAAGATTAATATCAACCTGCATGCAGAATAGGAGAGTATTGCATCTATACAGAGTGGTAGTATAATCTAAGGATACTCTCCTCCCAGCTTACCAACAACTTGTCTCCCAACTCTACTTCACGGGATCTTCGATCACATAGAGCTGGTTACCACTATGAGCAACTCAAAGTGTGGGTCTCAAACCCATCTCCCTCGAAGGGATCTACCAGATTTTTAGATATTTGGATATAGTCCAATGTAATAACTCCGGAGTTTCTCATTTTTCTGACAGACTTCAATCTCCTCTTCACATGCCTTGATGACTTCATATTGTCCTTAGAACTGTTTACTTTGATGATCATAGTTTGCTTATCGCAGTTCATAAGGATTGCGGGTATTGGTTTTTCAACCACAGGTAAGTTCATCAAGAGTTCACGAAGCCACTCTGCTACAACATTGGCTGTGTCTAATGTTGTGAGTTCTGCTTCCATAGTTGACCTCGTTAGGATTGTCTGCTTGCAAGACTTCCAAGAAGCAATGCCACCACCAAGTGTAAACACATAACCACTCGTAGCCTTTGTCTCATCAGCATCAGAAATCCAGTTTGAGTCACTATACCCTTCAAGTACCCTTGGTACCCAGAGTAGTGAATCCCATAGCTCGCAGTTCCTTTCAAATAACGCAAAACCCTTTCAAGGGCCTACCAATGAACATCTCCAGGATTTGAGAAAAATCTACTAAACTTACTTACAACAAAGGAGATGTCAGGCCTCGTAGCTCTGGCTAAATACATAAGCGAGCCAATAATCTAAGAATATCTCAGTTGATTTTTAGCATCCTTAGGATCTCCCTGATTTGTTCGAACCAACATGCTAGGATCATA
Organism: Avena sativa; assembly: GCA_916181665.1. NCBI lineage: Eukaryota > Viridiplantae > Streptophyta > Magnoliopsida > Poales > Poaceae > Avena > Avena sativa. Next base: position 22,245,193 of record OV702285.1, read on the forward strand.
TAGTGTAGGAGATGATCTGCAGTCGCTATACCCAAAATGACTCAAGATATTTTCCACATAGTCAGACTAAAGCAGTGTTATCCCACCATCATCATCTTTTAGCAGCTTGATGTTAAAGATCACATCATCCACTCCTAGATCTTTCATCTCAAAGCAATGAGATATAAAGTCTTTGACCTCCTTGATAACATTAAGATTAGCCCCGAATATCAGTATATCATCAACATACAGACATAAGATGACTCCCTTGCCCCCACCATGGCGATAGTACACACACTAGCTTGTCAGCTTTGTTTACAATAAAGACTTCATCAGTTAAAGTTCTTTCAAACTTTTCATGCCACTGCTTGGGTGCTTGCTTAAAACCATACAAAGACTTCAGTAACTTGCACACCTTTCCTTGTTGACCATCTACCACAAATCCATCCGGTTTATCCATATAAATTTCCTCATCCAACTCTCCATTTACGAAAGCCGTCTTAACATCCATTTCATGAATGAGAAGACTATACAAGGCAACCAAGGATAGTAGTACTCGAATGGTGGTCAATCTAGCCACAGGTGAATAAGTATCAAAGAAGTCTTTGCCTTCTTTCTGGTTATAATCCTTGGCAACAAGGCGCTCCTTGTACTTCTCAATAGTACCATCAGGTCTAAGCTTCTTCTTGAACACCCACTTACATCCTATAGGTTTGCACCCATAAGGACGATCAGTAATTTCCCAAGTTCCATTTGCTATGATGGAATCCATTTCACTGTGAACGACTTCTTTCTAGTAGTCACCATCTTAAGATGCATAAGCTTCTGAAATAGAAGTGGGAGTGTCATCCATGAGGTATACAATGAAGTCATCACCAAAATACTTTGCAGTCCTCTGTCTCTCACTCCTAGTAGGAGCTTCATTGTTATCCTCCACAGAATTACCAGTGTTCTATCGAAATGGTGGATTCAGGAATTGTAAATAATTCTTGACTAGATGAACTAGGCATCTCCTGATTTAATGAGCTAAACGAATATTTCATGGGAAAGATGTCTTCAAAGAAAGTCGCATTATTCGACTCCATAATTGTACCAACATGCATGTCGGATACCTTAGATTTCACTATCAAAAATCTATATCCAATTCTATGAAATGCATATCCTAGAAAAAACAATCCACGGTTTTTGGTCCAAGCTTGCGTTTCTTGGGTATCGGCACATTCACTTTCGCCAAACAACCCCAAGTCCGTAAGTAGGAGAGTTTCATCCTTTTCCTTTCCCATTCCTCAAATGGAGTAATAGTTTTGTTCTTTTTGAGAACACCGGGACATGACACGAGGTCTTTATCGCCTCCTCCTACCATTCCTTGGATAGACCCGATGTATCTAACATGGCATTAACCAAATCAGTTAGAGTGGTTCTTTCTTTTGGCCACCCCATTTTACTGAGGTGAGTAGGGAGGCATCCTCTCATGGATAATACCATGCTCCACACAAAAAGAATCAAATTCGTTGGAAAAATACTCTCCACCACAATTAGACCGAAGCCGCTTAATCTTTCGATCAAGTTGGTTTTCTGATTCAACTTTATAAATTTTGAAGTGATTAAAATCTTCATCTTTAGATTTCAGAAGTTACACATAACAATATCGAGTGGAGTCATCAATTAAAGTCATGAAATATCGCTTTCCACCTTTTGTCAACTTGCCATTCATTTCACAAAGATCTGAATGTATTAGTTCCAATGGTGCCAAATCTCGTATCTCAGCAGTCTTGTGAGACTTGCGAGGTTGCTTAGCTTGCACACACACTTGACACTTAGAACTCTTGATAGTAGTAAATTTCAGAATTAAATTTATATTGTCTAGCCGCGTCATGCTTCCAAAATTAACATGATAATATCTTGAATGCCAAATATTGGATTCACTATCATTGCAAACATGATTAATAACTTGAGTACATAACTCTGACAAAGATAAGGTTTGTTGAATATTGGATTCACTATCATTGCAAATATTGGATTCACTATCATTGCAAACGCTTCCTCTTGAGCAGGAGAAAGGTCTCCCTCAAGTTTGCCAAGATCCTAGGTTTTTCAACCATAGAACTGCTCTTGTGTGCCATCTCTTATAGTGGACACCATCAAAGGGAGGCGGCCTTGTAGCCGCGGCTAAACCCGTTGAATTCAGTTGCCTACGATCAGGTTTTTGGTTTTTTTGAATATACAAGAAAATTACCATAATATTTAATACGAAATAACCAATAATAAAGCATGACTATAATTGCAGGAATTAACCTAATCATGCATACTAACAGAATAGATGAACAAATCACATCTAACCACGAAAAGAAGATCACATCTCCAAAATCTAGTACAATAAATTGTAACAAAAACTGAACTAGATAGGAGCAGATTGCTTACGCTGCTGCAGGAGGATTAAGGTTCGCGTTCAAGTTGCCGTTGAGGTTCGCGTTGACACCAACATCGTCAGCCATGTCGCCGATGTAGAGGCCGCTAATGTCCAGGAAGAAGTCCTCGTCGGGGAAGAAGTGGTCGGTCGACGTGATGCCGTCAGTAGTCGCACAGATGCGCTCCCCAAAAACCTGATCGCCCCTCGCCCGTACAGGTTCACGAGAGGTGGTGGTTTCAGAGGACTACTATCCTGTCGTCCAGTGCACGTCGGAAGAGGGGATGGAGAAGGTGTAGCGGCGGCGCAAGGTTCTGGAGGCAGAGGAAAGGATGTATGTAACGTCCGTTAGGATTTACGCCTGAGCCGTTTATATAGCGCCGGTCGGGTAAGACATGTGGCGCAGCCCACTTCCGAGTTAGTAACAGCCCACCTTCCAGAAATAGCGAAAACGGCCGATAAAAAGTAACTCGCACAGTAATTTTCCTGAGCAGCAAAAAGATAAGATCGGCACCGAGACACAATTTCGCAAATCGCGGCGTGCGTGCATCGTGACAAGGCGAGGCGTGGCGAATGGACCATAGGAATTTCAGAATTTATATTAGGCCATGGGATAAAGCCCACAACCAAATTCCAATCCCCCACAAAGTCTCATAGGCACATCTCATCACATCATATCAATCAGTTCCAGAATATTGTTTATATACCAGTGCGAGTTGGAGCCTGTTAAGTTGAACTTCCACTTAAAACTTTATGCTACACTAGATTGCAACTTGAATAGTGGACTATGTCTTGAACTACAAGTTTGGTACGCACTAGTTTCACACAAAGTCTAAATCGATACAGGGTTGCCGCGAGGCTTTCCCGTGATTTGGAGCTTATGTGTCATACTCCATTCCCGAGCAGCAAAAAGATAAGATCGGCACCGGGGCACAATTCCACAAACCCCTCGTGCGCGTCGTGCCGAGGCGGACGACGGAGGAGGAGCGTGCGTGTATGCCACTCCTCTTCACTCTCTTTAGGAGGTAGTAAAACACTCCCCTATATATATATATATATTTTGGTCTAACTCCCTCCAAACTACTAAGATGAGACTAAACTTTGGTGCCACTTCTTACTAAACATGAATGGGCCATAAGAATTTTAGAATTTGTATTAGGCCATGGGCTAAAGCCCACAACCAAATTCCAACAAGAATTAGCAAATTCTATCTTAAAAAGCTGGTGATGCGAGCTGTATTTTAGGACATCTATCTAAAATAACTCTCCATATATCACTCTCTGAATTTTCTCTTTAACACTAGCATAATTGGCTATTAAACCCAATCATGGTTTGATTTAATATGGTGTCTTTTTTATGATGATTAATAATCCTCTAAGTGAACCTTTTCGTGTGTCTCTTGCCATTTGCCGTGATTAGCTACAAGCACAAAATGAGTGCTAACAAAAACAAAAGACCCTTCCCGATATTCACTTCGGCTCGCATGTACTAATACATCCGTTGTGAGAAAATATATTTTGAAATATCAAAAATTTTAAAAATAACTTCGCATATACATTAGAACATGTTATGTTGGTTCACAAGTTTTCGGGATGAAAGAATATTTTATGTATCGTGTATAAAAAGACAAAATGTGTCGCAGGAATACGACTATTCACGTGATATTTTTTGTATTTTTTATATACAATACATAAAATGTTCTTTTATCCCGAAAACTTGTGAGCCAACATAAAATGTTCGAATATACATGTAGATTTTTTTTTTCAAAATTTTAACATTTTAAAATATATTTTTTCAAAATAGGTGCATTTGCCACGTATGCGCTGAATTGCCGCCTCCCATCCCATCCAAAAATACAAGGACACAAAAAAAGCCCATGCCCACGCCTCTCCACGCTCAAGGAACTAGCGAGAGCGAAAAAACACTAATCGTGGCATATCGATCCAATGAACGTGGTATCGAGTGTGTCCTAAGCCAAGTCACATCTAGCTGAGAATTAGCAAATTCTATCTTAAAAAGCTGCAGCCTGCTGCGCGCTGTATTTTAGGACAATCTAAAATAACTGCGGTATATTTGGTGCCAAAAACACAAAAAGTGATGACCCAAACCAAAAAGAAGTACTCTATTTTTGGGCAGTTGTTAGAGATGAACTATGAACTGCGAGGCCTTGTCCAAGCTCGCGCTCCGTCACCCAAACGTCTACCTGCTCGTGGCTGTACATGGACAGGACGCAACGCCAAGGCAAGGTGGGGGCTCCGATCGATCCATCTTGTCCTCTCCTCCAGGAGCGGAGCCAGCCAACAAGTACGACCGATGCTAAATAGACTACTTTAAGCTGATATTAGTATATTTCTCATTTTTTCTATCACCATTCAAAGAATGTTACTTTGGGTTTCCTTGTCACAGGCCAGGGCAAAAGCACGGGTAGCCCTGGGCGTGGCCCGCCACTGCTCTCCTCCCGGCACGACCTATTTTGTTCGAATTTAGACAAAATAATACTCTCTCCGGCCCCTATTAATTGACTTGGATTTGTCAAAATTTAAATAAATCTAGATACTATTTAGTATATAGATTTATCCAAAATTTGACAAATCAAAGTCAATTAATATGGACCGGAGTGAGTAGGACCATTTGGGTCAAATGGACGGTTCGGGTCGTGCTGTAGATGCCCTGAAGCAAAAGCATCAGCATCCTGTCCGAGTGTCCGTGTCCCTTGCCATTGCGCGGTACAGAGCTGTGGTGGATGGAGGTCGTTGCGATTTATCAACATAGAATCTGAGCGACACGAGGTCTCTGCCTCAATCGACCGCTGTCCACTGGCGGCCATCGACGCATTGTCGCCGATCATTATTTTATTTCCTCATTAATAACGAAAATAAGGATTTCTTTTGCGAATATAGAACCAAAATATCTCAATCAACGATCTTGTTGAGATTTAGGACATTGTAGTGGCGGGTAATGGGAAGTACTCCCTCCGTCCCGAAATAACTGACGCGGCGGCAGTTTTGCAACAAAACCCCTAATATTTTTCACCTGAAACCCGTGGTCCTTGCAAGACTATTCCGCATCCGTCCCGTCCAACACTCCCGTCCCCCGTCACCGTCCCCCTCCTCGCCCCTGTCGCTGTCCCCCTCCTCCCCGCCGTGCCCTCCACATCCCCGTCGCCGCGCCGTTGCTTCTCTCCTCCCCGGAGTCTCCGACGCTGTGCCGCTGCTTCTCTCCTCCCCGAAAATTCCGGCGCTGGGTCGATTTAACCGCACCGCCTCGGCTGGATCCAAAGGTTGAATTTTTTCGACCTTTTTCATGGATCCGGCGGCGGCGATGCGAGCTCTGGTGGCGGTGCGGCCGGATCCGGTGTAGGGGAGGTTGGATCCTGTCAGCGATGTAGTGGAGATGGGGCGGTCTCTGGATGATGCAATGACGATGCGAGCTCCTCAACGATGGTGTGCGACGATGGTGCTTCGGCGGCGTGGTCGGAGGAGGCTGCGCAGAGGGTCTGGGGCGGACCGTGCCGCTCCAGGTCGACCTCCACGACGCCCACGAGCTCAGACGCCCTGGTGAGCTCTAGTTTTCTTCTCCTATACACCCTTAGATCTAAAATTGCAAGCTTTCAGCGGTGTATTATGTTTAGCATATATGGATGATGATTCTGCTTGTGCTTGAGATCCTGATTGTGCTTGTCCTGTAGCTTCTCGATCCTTAATTTTAGATAGAAGCTGCTGCTAGATGTTCAATCTTGAGTATATTGTGTCTAGTGCAGATGCATTTGATAGGCCTGAGAGTATATTGGTAGGACTACGATCATATTGATAGACAAATACACCATGGCTCATATTCCTCAGAATTTCCTTTGCCAGTTTAATTTTTAATTGACACCGCTGGAGATGGAGTAGCTCATGTAGCTTCAGCTATCCTTTCACCCTGAACTGTATCTTAAATGAAATTACATAAGTCTGTACCATTTAGATAATGGTAAATTGTTGCTTCATGTTTCATTTAGTTCTTGTCAGTACTGATGAAGATGTAGGTCTAAACTTAAACAAGCAATTAAAATGGCATTGATTTACAGGACAACACCATAGGAGTAACATTTAGGTCTAAACAAGCAATTAAAATGGCATTGACTTAGTTCTGTTAATAATCTGTATCTGCTTCTTCCATGGAAATAGTTTATGCACATACTAATGATCTGCATGTGTACTTCCATCGTCCTCTGTTCGCATGTTGTGAGCGTGCCGGCTATTCAAGCATTCTTTCCAAATCATTCAAATCAAGCATTCGTTCCAGCTGGTCTTCTTCTCCTCCTCCTCCTTTCTCTACCTCTCCTTCTCCTCCTCCTTTCTCTACCTCTCCTCCTTGTTCGATAAGAGCCAAGGTCTCAGCAAATAGCTCCGCCGGGATACAAAGAGCGAGTGGCAGCATTCCTTCCGCAATCAGTTGATCCTTATCCTTGTGCGGAGGATGGTAGTTCATACCTCCTCCTACTTTCATAACCTCAATCATACAGGTCTGGAGTGTCAAGAAGCATTTTGCTAGCGTGTCAACCTCGTAAGGATCAACAGTATAGGCTTGAAATTAGTGGCAGTGTAAGAACCTAGAACTAGTTATATATGACTTATTTAACATAATCAACAGGTTGGACATTGGGGAGGGTAAGGAATAAATCTTGAGAAGTTCCCCAAGAGTAAACTTCAGAGCCAGTGCATCAAGTACCTTGGACCAGTATGTTCCTCTACTCTAACATGAACAAATGTGAGTTTTAGCAAGTTATATATCTGATCATTACTTCTGTATTTTTCTGTTCTAAAGGCAGCACTATGAAGTAGTTGTGGAGGGTCTTCAGACAATCTGGGTCTCTTGTGCACAGTCAGATCACTAGCATTATTATGTGCAGTTATATTATGTTTTCTGATTGAAATCATTATGAACTGAATATATATTACGATCTACTAGTATACATGATAGATGAACTGAACCAGCATTGAGTGGTTTTCATATTGAATTGTTTCTTGCATTGTATTTGCATTGTGATAATTACCAATATATCTAGGCCACATTTTAATGTTTCTCTGGTTACTCTCAGTCACACAGGTTTGACACAACATGCTGATAAGCTACTTTGCTACTGTTGTAATAGTCTACTTGTGCTACTGTCAGTAATAGTCTCCAATACAAGTTATGCATTGTCCTAGTTAGAGACAACGTAACTTTGCTACTGCTATAATAGTCTACTTGTTGTTGCCCGTTGGTTTCATAATGTTGTCCAATTAATTCGTACAAGCATTAAAGTGTGTAACTATTCAACAATTGTCCATTTTTCAGGAGTACAAACGATATTGCCGATGCATACGGTCCATGCTCGAGGAGAGGTCGAGTGTAGGGGTTCGTAGCATGGAAAACAAAAATTTTCTATCGCATACAAACAGACAAGCCAAGATCTATCTACTAGATTGTAGCAACGAGTCGATGGAATAACTCACCCTCGAAGATTCCAAAGCGGTTAACGAGAGCAGATTCTCGTGGGTGATGTAGTCGTACTCTTTCTGATCTCAAGATCGTGTAGACGATCCTTCCGGCGCCACGTTCCGCCAGCGCTCCCGCAGTCGGTCACACGTTCGGTACTCGACGAAGACCTTCCTCTCCCTTGTTCCAGCAGGCAGCGGAGGTTGTAGCACTCTCCTCGAGATTCCGGCAGCACAACGGCGTGGTACCGGAAGTAGAGGGGAGATCCCGCAGGGCTTCGCCTTAAGCCGGAGCGAGTATGGTGGAGTATGAGAGAGAACTATTAGTGGTCTAGGGTTTAGACACACCAATTAGAAGGCTCTAAACCGAAGGCTAGGGCAATTAGAAGCTCTAAACCAAAAACGGCTCTAAACCGGAGATTAGAGGATAGGAACTTGTGTGTGTAGAGGAGGAGGCCCTGCCCCTCCTCTTATAGGTGGGAGGTGCGGCCAAGGGGAGGGAGTCCCTCCCCAAGTCGGCCTTGGGTGGCGCGCCGGCTTGGAGAGGAGACTCCTCCCCCAAGTCGGTTTCAACCACCTCTTGCTTGTTTCCCACAGTTTCCTGTTTTAGCCGTTTGACTTTCAAACTGGCCATTTGACTTTTCTGTTTTAGGATTCAATTTAATCCTTTATTTGGAACAGCAAGAACACTTAGTACATGATGCAATCATTCCAATATGTAATGACACATTCATGTACCCCTCCCCCTTCCCGGAGTGCCAGACATTCCGGAACCTTCTAGAACATTCCCGATGAAATCACCGGAATCATTTCCGAACTCCGAAACGGGACTTTCCTTATATGAATCTTATTCTCCGGACCATTCCGGATCACCTCGTGATATCCCGGATCCCATCCGAGACTCCGAACAACATTCGGTCTCTTTCTCATAATACCATAACTACTCAAAACAACGTCGAATCCTTAAGTGTGTCTCCCTACGGTTCGTGAATTATGCGGACATGATCGAGACACTTCTCCGAACAATAACCAATAGAGGAATCTGGAAATTCATATGGCTCCCACATATTTCTATGATTACTTTGCGATCGAATGAACCACTTACATACGATACCAATTTCCCTTTGTCTCACGATATGTTACTTATCCGAGGTTATGATCGTCGGTATCTCTGCATACCTAGTTCAACCTCGTTACTGATAAGTACTCTTTTCTCGTTCCCGTGGTATGTGATCCCTTGTGAGCCAGTCACATGCTTGCAAGCTAATTGGATGACATTCCACCGAGAGGGCCCAGAGTATATCTATCCGTCATATGGATGGACAAATCCCACTCTTGATCCATGTGTCTCAACCAATACTTTCCGAACACTCAATGCCACCTTTATAGCCACCCAGTTACGGTGTGGTGTTTGATGTCATCAAAGCATCCTTCCGGTGAAGGTGATAAACATGATCTCATGGTCGAAGGAATTAGGTTACTATGTATCAGAAAGCATATAGCAATTGAACTATTGAAATGACTTGATCTTTATGCTACGCTTATCTATAGGAGTATGTCCATCACATCATTCTCCTAATGATATGATCCTGTTGTTAATAACATCTCTATGTTCATGATCAGGAAACCATGATCATATATTAACCAACAAGCTAGTTTAACAAGAGGCTTTACTAGGGACTCTTATTTTAGTTTACAAATCACACAAGTATTAATGTTTCCGGTTAATACAATTATAGCATGGTATGTAAACATTTATCATAAGTGTGAAGATATGATAATAACCACTTTATTATTGCCTCTTGGGCATATCTCCAACAGTCTCCCACTTGCACTAGAGTCAATAATCTAGTTTCAAACCTTTGTGTATTCAACACCTATGGCTTTCCGGTGTTGTATGTACACGATTGCTAGTGGTCAACTGATCTCCGGATCTGACACTTCCAGGTCCGTATGTAATTGCATGTCTTTGCGTCTCTACGCATCACTCATTCTCTAATGAGATGGCTTTGTATAAAATTTGGTCTTTCGGTGTGACCTTTAGCTCTTTGGGGTTAAAACATGTTGATAATATTGTCGCACAATATATCTTCATAGTATTATCCCACTGTGAACTACACCTAGTTTGATAACAAACTACTTGACACAAATGCCCTCTTTTGCTGCTAAAATAGCAGTCATATACTTAGCCTTTTGTTGTAGTATCTGTCACAATGTCTTAACTTTGGAACTCATCCAAATCCATTATGGAACTCACTTTCCATTATATTGTGCCACCCTTAGTTTAGATTGAGATAAATTTAATTTGTACTTTGTGACAAAGATAGTATCAATGTAGTACTTTTACAATGAACTAACCATCTATTTGTCACTTCTACAAATATTATACTCTTAGTTCTTCCAAAAGATCATAAGAATATCCTTACTATTGTCCAATGATCATCTTACGAATCATTCTGGTATATGCTCACAACATTTAGAGCATATGACATATCTGGATTTGTACATATCACAGTATGATTGATATAAATACTCTTTGTGAGTTCATACATCAAGTATCAATCTATACTTGATTATTTGTTTCACTTTACCAAATGTCAATACACTTGAATATATCATCAACATTGAACTCATTCAATCCTTTCTGTGCGACAAGAACCTCTTCTTGTAGTTTCTATATTGAACTCATTCAATATCTTGTCTATGTACTTCTGGCACAACCATATTAGCGTCTATTGATGCCAAATATTTGGGTTTTGCCTAAGTCTTTCATCGGGATGAAATTCTTAATATGTGTTAATAAAAGATACATTATTTCCAATCAACAATATGTCTTCCACATAATGTATTAGAAACATGTCTTAGCGCTCCCACTTAATTTCTTGCAAATGCAAGCATCTTCATCGTCTCTAATGAACTTTTAAACTCCTTTAACAGTTTCATCACAGTGAAGATTCCTACTCCGCGATGCTCACTTTAACCATTGAAGTTTGCATATGCTTTTAGCATCCTTTGAATTAACAAAACCCTATGGACCGTGTTATGCACATGTCCTAGGTAACGATTCTATTAGAAGAACTTGTTTTGTTTATTCAACTACCATATAACAAATTATATGTAGTGGTTGCTACATTAATCCGTCTAGACTAAATATCGCTATGAAAGATCAGATCTTGTCATAGTCAACCTTTGAACATTGTTGTGAACTCTTTCTCAACATGTCGACCATTTCATAGATGTAAAACATCCATGTCTATTTCTTTATAGATCCAGACACAACTGTAAGGTCTTACACCTTTCTCGAGGGTCCTTCAAGTTCAAAACTTGATTTCTTGTGTATGGAACTATCACGGATTTTATGGCTTCAAGCCATTTGACGGAGTCAGGGCTCATCATCGCTTCTTTGCACGTAGTCGGATCATTATTGTCAAATAATGATTTAACTCTCAAATCTTGGTATTTGATTGTTCATCCGACCTACTTGTTTCAATAGGAACTTAAATCTCCGTGACCACAACCTTTGAAGTACGCGAGGCATGAGCATTGTTTGCTAACTCCGGAACACTTTTCGGCGCTGCGCAACTTTGCACATATAGCTAAGGTTCTTTTAACCTTATCAAAGTTCTATTGTCCTCCCACTTATCTTTTCACGAAAAATTCCTTCTCAAAGAAACTTGACGTTCTAAGTGACAAACACTTTTGTCTCTGGTGTTTATGGAGGAATACAGTAATACAAAGACAGGTTCATCCGACTTTGGTTGCAAACATCTTTCTTATGTATAGCATACCAATGTTTAAGAAAGGACTACTTGGGTTTTATCCCAAACCATAACTTTATATGGTGTCATTTCAGCGGATTATGATGGAGCTCTTTTCAGTGGAAAACGGTAATCTCTAAAGCTTTTAATCTCTAAAATATAATGGCAGTTTTATGAATTATACCTTTGATCTTACCATGTCAAACAAGGTTTAATTACATACCTCGAACGCTCCATACTCTTATGGTGTTTCGGGAAATGCAAATCCACGGAACGATTCCATAAATCTTAGGTATTATGCTAAACTTTGTAACTCAAATATCTTCCTTTATGATCTTATCATAAACTATTTATATTCTTGTTACAAATGATTTTGTACTTCATCTTGAAAAACTTTGAACTTTTCAAATGTTTCATACTTCATCCTTATTAAGTAAATATTCATATATTCACTCAAATTTTCGGAGAAAGCATATGAAGTTGAAATCCATCGCTCTTGACTATACATAATGGACTTCATACAACAATATGTACAAGTTCCAATAAGCTAGTCTATCGTTCCCTTTTGGCCTACGAACGAAGTTTTAATTATCTCTTAGGAAAGTTTCATAAGCGTCATGTGATCAAAATCAAAAGACTCCAAAATTCCATCCACATGGAATTTCTTCATGTTTTCTTTCCAATATGATTTAAACGACGATGTCACTTCCTAAGTGATCTTTCAATCAATTTGTCTTTCAACATTTTCAGCACTAGTTTTATGTATGTGATTTCTCCAACGAGATTTGTGAATCATCCATCTTTTATGGATTACGGCAATTATTTGAACAACCCTTTTGTTCTTATAATACCTGATAAAACAAATCTTGAAGGCAAGCTTTGATGTTTAACAAGCAATACAATAACCCTTTATTTGTTCTCGATGAACATCATCACATATTCTTTTGCTAGTTACTTAGGCCATTGTAGTTCATGAATTGTGTTGTTTTGTATGACGATTCACACCAACAAATTCAGTATCAAATACTTGAGAACCACATTGTTTAATAAGCAAAGAATATAGCCATAACATGTATATCATCTATATACTTAAGCTGAACAATTCTAGTCTTTTCCTTTCTGCCATATACTTATGAGATTTTCTTTCAATATTTCCTTTTCTGTTTGAAAGAATCTATCAACATCAATAGTGGAGTCATACATATGACACATAGTCCAAAACATGTATAGTCAAATACCAATGTCTTTGGACTTGCACTTTGAAGTAGATCACCATCATCAAATGTTTGGTGTTCTTTCAAATTCCTTTCTTTAGTAATCTCTTGGTGTAGTAAACATCTTACCTACATCAAATATTCACCCTCATCATGGATTTATCCATGATCAAGCTACTTTTAGCTTGTAACGGTGAATCGCAAGTATAATGTTGCTCTCCAAAACCTTTTGGAGGATTAGGACAACTAGTGTCTCCAACCTTTTGCAAATTCTCATCAAATATGAGAACATGACTTTTGCCATATTATACTCTATCATGTTGCAACCAAAACTTCGTTTCAGATATCACAATATCTTCCACACATCATGGTTTCTGAAACAACTCTTTCAGATCCTAGATAACCTTGATATTAAGAGAATCCTTTGAATATCAAGAATCATGGAGACAAACATGATACTTATATACTAACACTTGGAATTGTTACTCTTGATTTAATACTAATTATTAAACTTCATGGAGTAACCGGAACTTACTGAAAATTTGCAATAGGACTTTTAAACTTTAGATTAACACTTCAAAACAATACGATACCAGTTCGTAAAGTAACTAACCAGAATTCTATAGTTATATCATCTCAATTATAACTAAGCGCAAGGTGGTAAACGGATGCCAATGACTACAACAACTATGCAAATTCACTTTGATTTAGTTTATGATAAATTGAGTTCTAATTAATAATTAAATTAATCTAGGTGAACTCCCACTCAAAACAATATCCCTCACATTGTTTTAGTGATCACACGAACCAAATCCACCACATCAAAACCGATCATCACGAGAGTTGATGTAGCTTCAATGGCGAACAATCAACATGTTCATCATATCTACTATATGACTCATGCTTTACCTTTCGGTGATCCGTGTTCCTGAGACCATGTCTGTACATGCTAGGCTCGTCAAGATCAAACCTTAGTTTCCGCATGAGCAAATCTGGCTTGCTCACGTTGTATACACTTGCAGAATCTAACACACCCGATCATCACGTGGTGCTTCGAAACAACAAGCTTTAGCAACGGTGCTAACTAAGGGTGAACACTTTATGACTTGAAATTCATGTGCATGAGGGATCATCTTATAATGCTACCGTCGTCTACTAAGCAATACAAGATGCATAAAGGATTAACATCACATGCAATTCAATATATATGTGATATGATATGGCCTTTCTTCTTCGTGCTTCCGATCTCTATCTTCAACCACGAACATGATCTCCATCATCACCGGCATTGCATCAAGGTCAATGACGCTTCTCCATGGTTGTCGTCCACCGGCTTCAACTATTACAACTACTTTGAATAGACACGCGGGTCTTAACAGAAATTAAAGACAACCATATGGCTCCTGCCGGTTGCCAACTTACAATAAGGAACATTGCATACATCATATATAATCACAATCATGGCCATATCACATCACTGCACATCCCTGCAAAACAAAGTTAGACGCCTCTACTTTCTTTGCATATTTTACGTGGTTTGGGGCTTTCAATAAGTGTCGTTCTAACTTACGAACAAGAACCACAACATTGATACTAGTATTGTTAATCACCCGTTGTAAATAGGATCTTAACTATGCTAGGAGAAACAGGCACCCGCAAAGCCACTTATGCAATACAAGTTGCATGTCAAGCGTGGAGCAAGTCTCATGAACGATGTCATGTAAGGTTAGCCCGGGCCGCTTCATCCCAACATACCGCAAGATGCAAAATACACAAGAAGCAATCGACAATAAAAGCATCAATGCCCACAATGACCATTGTGTTCTACTCGTGCAACAGATCTACATATAGACACGGCTCTGGTACCACTGTAGGGGTTCGTAGCATGGAAAACAAAAATTTTCTATCGCATACAAACAAACAAGCCAAGATCTATCTACTAGATTGTAGCAACGAGTCGATGGAATAACTCACCCTCGAAGATTCCAAAGCGGTTAACGAGAGCAGATTCTCGTGGGTGATGTAGTCGTACTCTTTCCGATCTCAAGATCGTGTAGACGATCCTTCCGGCGCCACGTTCCGGCAGCGCTCCCGCAGTCGGTCACACGTTCGGTACTCGACGAAGACCTTCCTCTCCCTTGTTCCAGCAGGCAGCGGAGGTTGTAGCACTCTCCTCGAGATTCCGGCAGCACAACGGCGTGGTACCGGAAGTAGAGGGGAGATCCCGCAGGGCTTCGCCTTAAGCCGGAGCGAGTATGGTGGAGTATGAGAGAGAACTATTAGTGGTCTAGGGTTTAGACACACCAATTAGAAGGCTCTAAACCGAAGGCTAGGGCAATTAGAAGCTCTAAACCAAAAACGGCTCTAAACCGGAGATTAGAGGATAGGAACTTGTGTGTGTAGAGGAGGAGGCCCTGCCCCTCCTCTTATAGGTGGGAGGTGCGGCCAAGGGGAGGGAGTCCCTCCCCAAGTCGGCCTTGGGTGGCGCGCCGGCTTGGAGAGGAGACTCCTCCCCCAAGTCGGTTTCAACCACCTCTTGCTTGTTTCCCACAGTTTCCTGTTTTAGCCGTTTGACTTTCAAACTGGCCATTTGACTTTTCTGTTTTAGGATTCAATTTAATCCTTTATTTGGAACAGCAAGAACACTTAGTACATGATGCAATCATTCCAATATGTAATGACACATTCATGTACCCCTCCCCCTTCCCGGAGTGCCGGACATTCCGGAACCTTCTAGAACATTCCCGATGAAATCACCGGAATCATTTCCGAACTCCGAAACGGGACTTTCCTTATATGAATCTTATTCTCCGGACCATTCCGGATCACCTCATGATATCCCGGATCCCATCCGAGACTCCGAACAACATTCGGTCTCTTTCTCATAATACCATAACTACTCAAAACAACGTCGAATCCTTAAGTGTGTCTCCCTACGGTTCGTGAATTATGCGGACATGATCGAGACACTTCTCCGAACAATAACCAATAGAGGAATCTGGAAATTCATATGGCTCCCACATATTTCTACGATTACTTTGCGATCGAATGAACCACTTACATACGATACCAATTTCCCTTTGTCTCACGATATGTTACTTATCCGAGGTTATGATCGTCGGTATCTCTGCATACCTAGTTCAACCTCGTTACTGATAAGTACTCTTTTCTCGTTCCCGTGGTATGTGATCCCTTGTGAGCCAGTCACATGCTTGCAAGCTAATTGGATGACATTCCACCGAGAGGGCCCAGAGTATATCTATCCGTCATATGGATGGACAAATCCCACTCTTGATCCATGTGTCTCAACCAATACTTTCCGAACACTCAATGCCACCTTTATAGCCACCCAGTTACGGTGTGGTGTTTGATGTCATCAAAGCATCCTTCCGGTGAAGGTGATAAACATGATCTCATGGTCGAAGGAATTAGGTTACTATGTATCAGAAAGCATATAGCAATTGAACTATTGAAATGACTTGATCTTTATGCTACGCTTATCTATAGGAGTATGTCCATCACATCATTCTCCTAATGATATGATCCTGTTGTTAATAACATCTCTATGTTCATGATCAGGAAACCATGATCATATATTAACCAACAAGCTAGTTTAACAAGAGGCTTTACTAGGGACTCTTATTTTAGTTTACAAATCACACAAGTATTAATGTTTCCGGTTAATACAATTATAGCATGGTATGTAAACATTTATCATAAGTGTGAAGATATGATAATAACCACTTTATTATTGCCTCTTGGGCATATCTCCAACATCGAGGAGGCCAGGGATGTGCTCCTGCTCACCGTGGGCTTGAAGGAGAGGTCGCGGATGTGCACATCGCCTCCATGGAGCCCTGCCCGTCACCTCTGTCGAGATCCGGCTAGCAGGAGATCTCGGCTAGCAGGCTGGATGAAGGAAGCTTGGCTCCCCGTTCGGTGTTGGCAGCAGCGGCGGAAGAGATGTCGAGGGGCACCGGGCTCCTGCTTTGCAGGGAGCGGGTGGAGCTCCTCCAGTCTGAGGCGACTAAGCTTGCCGGCGAGGTGCTGCTGGGACCGGCGGCCGGCGAGGCGATGGGTGGCTGGGTGGTGCAGGACCGCCAGCGAGCAGTCTATCAGGGTGGTGCAGGGGCGCTGGCGGCGAGCAGCCTATCAGGGGCGGTGCAGGAGCTCCGGTGAGTAGGGGAGGTGCAGGAACTCCGGCGAGCAGCGGTGCCGGCGATTAGGGGCGCCGACGAGCAGGGGAGGTGCAGGAACTCCGGCGAGCGGAGGAGGTGCAGGAGCTCCGGGGATCAGGGGAGGTGCAGGAGCTCCGGCGATCAGGGGAGGTGCAGGAACTCCGGCGAGCAGGGGCGCCGGCGAGCAAGGGAGGTGCAGGAACTCCGGCGAGCAGGGGAGGTGCGGGAACTCCGGCGAGCAGGGGCGTCGGCGAGCTGAGGCGGTGCAGGGAGGCCGGCGAGCTGGGGTGGGATCGTGGGATCGCAAGCAGGGGCGGGATCGTGGGATCGCAGGGATCGTGGGATCTCCAGCAATCGGGAGCTGATTGCAGGACCTGCGGGTTCTGATTCAAAATTAAAAGGGGTTTCTTGTAAAATGGAGTACAGTTCAAATAAATTCCTCCCTGCGTCAGTTATTTTGGGACGGAGGGAGTAATTGGAATTTGGATGGATGCAGACGGACAGATCGTCAGTTTTGCATGTCACCAGTAGTAATGTTACTCGAGAGCTGCTGCTATACACACCACAAACTCTGGAAGAGATTTCTGTACGAGACCTGTGCAAAACCGATGCAAACCACCCATTGACACGGATGAAATTGCCCTTTTTCATGGTCAATTCTCCGATCACTTCACTCCTTGCACCTTCCACCTACCCCCTCCCATACACTGCTTTACTGATTATATATGTTCTGACCATTAGCGACCATAACCACTATGAGAAATGTTTGTACCAGCTTGGCTTTGATTTTTTAACCTAAAGTTTCCTTCCCGCAAAAACCATCAATTCCCAGAGATCAGAAATCCTATTTCCAGCTCACTCAAGATTTGTGTGCATAGCTATTCCAATGCGAAGTGGCTTTTTTCCGGGTGACCAGAGGCGTGGTGACTTGAGACTTCCAACTCCTCGCGACCACCCGTGGTCGTGACCTCACTAATCCCTTTTCTAGACGAAACAGTCTCTCCCTTTCAGGGTGACAAATGGACACGGAGACAAGCCGCGAGTCGAAACGAATTAGCCATTAGGGCTAACACGTCGGATTGGACGTTCGAGGTGGTAGCGACCACCGACACTGAGACGAGCCGCGCGTATCAACAAAAAACCGGTTAAGGTTGTCGAGTCGGAGAGGACGTTTGGCATGGTAGCGACGGCGGACACGGAGACGACCCGCGCTTCTCAACGAAACAACTGTTAGGGTTGTCGAGTCGGAGTAGACATTCGGCATGGTAGCAACGACGGACATGAAGACGACCCTCGCTTCTCAACGAAACAACGGTTAGGGCTGTCGAGTCAGAGTAGACGTTCAGCATGGTAGCGAGGACAGACATGGAGACGACCCGCGTTTCTCAATGAAACAATGGTTAGGGCTATCAAGTCGGAGTGGATGTTCGGCACGATAGAGACGATGGACACGGCGACGAGCTGCACGTCTGGACAAAGCATCAGTTAGGGCTGTCGAGTCGAACTGGACGTTCGGCGTGGTAGCGATGACGGACACGGAGACGAGCCACACGTCTCAACAAAGCATCGGTTAGGGCTATCGAGTCGGAGTGGACGTTCGGAGGGGTAGAGACGATGGACATGGAGATAAGCCGCACGTCTCAACGAAGCAGCGGTTAGGGTTGTCGATTTGGACAGGATGTTCAGCATGGTAGCGACGACTGACATGGAGATGACCCATGCTTCTCAATGAAATACCGGTTAGGGTTGTCGAGTCGGAGTGGACGTACGATGCGGTACTGACTATAGACACAGAGACTAGCTGCGCTTCTCAACGAAACAATGGTTAGGGCTATCATGTTAGAATGGACATTCGGCGCGGTAGCAACGACAGACGCAAAGACGAACCGCGCGTCTAAACGAAGCAGCGGTTAGGCTGTCAAATCAGAGTGGACGTTTAGCGCGGTAGCGAAAATGGACACAAAGACAAATCGTGCGTCTCAACAAAGTAGCGGCTAGGGATATTGAGTCGGAGTGTATGCTCGTCCTTAGCAACGACGGACACGGAGACGAGCCGCGCGTATCAACGTAAAATCGGTTAGGGCTGTCAAGTCGAAGTGGATGTTCGGCGTTGCAATGATGATGGAAACGGATACGGGCCACGTGTCTCAATGAAGCATCGGTTAGGCCTATCAAGTCGGAGTGGACGTTCAGCACGGTAGCGACGACAAACACAGAGACGAGCTCCGCATCTCAACGAAGCAGCAGTTAGGTATGTCGGGTCTGTTGGACCAGGGGTATAGGGGGTGCCCCGGTCCGTGGACGGCTGGGCTGCAAGTCGGGTTGGCAAGACGCCTCGCGAGGGCGCGGAAAGTGATGGTGCTAATGTGGAGCACTGTTGGAGATATGCCCAAGAGGCAATAATAAAGTGGTTATTATCATGTCTTCACACTTATGATAAATGTTTGCATACCATGCTATAATTGTATTAACCGGAAACATTAATACTTGTGTGATTTGTAAACTAAAATAAGAGTCCCTAGTAAAGCCTCTTGTTAAACTAGCTTGTTGGTTAATATATGATCATGGTTTCCTGATCATGAACATAGAGATGTTATTAACAACAGGATCATATCATTAGGAGAATGATGTGATGGACATACTCCTATAGATAAGCGTAGCATAAAGATCAAGTCATTTCAATAGTTCAATTGCTATATGCTTTCTGATACATAGTAACCTAATTCCTTCGACCATGAGATCGTGCATATCACCTTTACTGGATGGATGCTTTGATGTCATCAAACACCACACCGTAACAGGGTGGCTATAAAAGTGGCATTGAGTGTTCGGAAAGTATTGGTTGAAACACATGGATCAAGAGTGGGATTTGTCCATCCACATGACGGATAGATATTCTCTGGGCCCTCTCGGTGAAATGTCATCCAATTAGCTTGCAAGCATGTGACTTGGTCACAAGGGATCACATATCACGGGAACGAGAAAAGAGTACTTATCAGTAACGAGGTTGAACTAGGTATGCAGAGATACCGACGATCATAACCTTGGATAAGTAACATATCGTGAGACAAAGGGAAATTGGTATCGTATGTAAGTGGTTCATTCGATCGCAAAGTAATCGTAGAAATATGTGGGAGCCATATGAATTTCCAGATTCCTCTATTGGTTATTGTTCGGAGAAGTGTCTCGATCATGTCCGCATAATTCACGAACCGTAGGGAGACACACTTAAGGATTCGACGTTGTTTGAGTAGTTATGGTATTATGAGAAAGAGACCGAATGTTGTTCGGAGTCTCGGATGGGATCCGGGATATCACGAGGTGATCCGGAATGGTCCGGAGAATAAGATTCATATAAGGAAAGTCCCGTTTCGGAGTTCGGGAATGATTCCGGTGTTTTCATCGGGAATGTTCTAGAAGGTTCCGGATTGTCCGGCACTCCGGGGGGGAAGGGGTACATGAATGTGTCATTACATATTGGAATGATTGCATCATGTACTAAGTGTTCTTGCTGTCCCAAATATAGGATTAAATTGAATCCTAAAACAGAAAAGTCAAATGTCCAGTTTGAAAGTCAAACGGCTAAAACAAGAAACTGTGGGAAACAAGCAAGAGGAGTTGGAATCAACTTGGAGGAGGAGTTGGACTCCTCCAGGCCGGCGCCCAGCCCAAGGCCGAGTTGGGGAGGGACTCCCTCCCTCCCCTGGCGCGCCAGCCCCCTCCCATCTATATAAGGAGGGGCAGGGCTCCCCTCCTAGACACACAAGTTTCCTATCCTCTAAACTAAACCCTAGATCTAGACCCCGGTTTAGAGCTATTCGGTTTAGAGCCTTCTAATTGGTTTAGAGCCCTCTAATTGGTGTGTCTAATTACTAGACCACTAATAGCCTCTCTCATAAGCTCCACCATACTCGCACCGGCTTAAGGCGAAGCCCTGCGGGATTTCCCTCTACTTCCGGTACCACGCCGTTGTGCTGCCGGAATCGCGAGGAGAATACTACAACCTCCGCTGCCTGCTGGAACAAGGGAGAGGAAGGTCTTCGTCGAGTACCGAACGTGTGACCGACTGCGGGAGCGCTGCTGGAACGTGGCGCCGGAAGGATCGTCTACGCGATCTTGAGATCGGAAAGAGTACGACTACATCACCCACGAGAATCTGCTCTCGTTAAACACTTTGGAATCTTCGAGGGTGAGTTATCCCATCGACTCGTTGCTACAATCTAGTAGATAGATCTTGGCTTGTTTGTTTGTATGCGATAGAAAATTTTTGTTTTCCATGCTACGAACCCCAACAGTGGAATCAGAGCCGTGTCTATATGTAGATCTGTTGCACGAGTAGAACACAATGGTCATTGTGGGCGTTGATGCTTTTATTGTCGATTGCTTTTTGTGTACTTTGTATCTTGCGGTATGTTGGGATGAAGCGGCCCGGGCTAACCTTACATGACATCGTTCATGAGACTTGCTCCACACTTGACATGCAACTTGTATTGCATAAGTGGCTTTGCGGGTGCCTGTTTCTCCTAGCATAGTTAAGATCCAATTTACAACGGGTGATTAACAATACTAGTATCAATGTTGTGGTTCATGTTCGTAAGTTAGAGCGACACTTATTAACAGCCCCAAACCACGTAAAACATGCAAAGAAAGTAGAGGCGTCTAACTTTGTTTTGCAGGGGTGTGCAGTGATGTGATATGGCCATGATTGTGATTATATTTGATGTATGCAATGTTCCTTATTGTAAGTTGGCAACCGGCAGGAGCCATATGGTTGTCTTTAATTTCTGTTAAAACCCGCGTGTCTATTCAAAGTAGTTGTAATAGTTGAAGCCGGTGGACGACAACCATGGAGAAGCGTCATTGACCTTGATGCAATGTCGGGGATGATGGAGATCATGTTCGTGCTTGAAGATGGAGATCAGAAGCACAAAGAAGAAAGGCCATATCATATCACATATTATGAATTGCATGTGATGTTAATCCTTTATGCATCTTGTATTGCTTAGTAGACGACGGTAGCATTATAAGATGATCCCTCATGCACATAAATTTCAAGTTCTAAAGTGTTCACCCTTAGTATGCACCGTTGCCAAAGCTTGCTGCTTCAAAGCACCACGTGATGATCGGGTGTCTTTGATTCCGCGGGTGAATACAACGTAAGCAAGCCAGATTTGCTTATGCGGTAGCTAAGGTTTGATCTTGACGAGCCTAGCATGTACAGACATGGCCTCAGGAACACGGATCACCGAAAGGTAAAGCATGAGTCATATAGTAGATATGATGAACATGTTGATTGTTCGCCATTGAAACTATATCAACTCTCGTGATGATCGGTTTTGATGTGGTGGATTTGGTTCGTGTGATCACTAAAACAATGTGAGGGATATTGTTTTGAGTGGGAGTTCACCTAGATTAATTTAATTATTAATTAGAACTCAATTTATCATAAACTAAATCAAAGTGAATTTGCATAGTTGTTGTAGTCATTGGCATCCGTTTACCACCTTGCGCTTAGTTATAATTGAGATGATAGAACTATAGAATTCTGGTTAGATACTTTACGAACTGGTATCGTATTGTTTTAAGTGTTAATCTAAAGTTTAAAAGTCCTATTGCAAACTTTCAGTAAGTTCCGGTTACTCCATGAAGTTTAATAATTAGTATTAAATCAAGAGTAACAATTCCAAGTGTTAGTATATAAGTATCATGTTTGTATCCATGATTCTTGATATTCAAAGGATTCCCTTAATATCAAGGTTATCTAGGATCTGAAAGAGTTGTTTCAGAAACCATGATGTGTGGAAGATATTGTGATATCTGAAACGAAGTTTTGGTTGCAACATGATAGAGTATAATATGGCAAAAGTCATGTTCTCATATTTGATGAGAATTTGCAAAAAGGTTGGAGACACTTGTTGTCCTAATCCTCCAAAAGGTTTTTGGATAGCAACATTATACTCATAAATTCATCGTTACAAGCTAACAGTAGCTTGATCATGGACCATTCCATGATAAGGGTGAATATTTGATGTAGGTAAAATGTTTACTACACCAAGAGATTACTAAAGAAAGGAATTTGAAAGAACACCAAATATTTGATGATGGTGATCTACTTCAAAGTGCAAGTCCAAAGACATTGGTATTTAATTATACACGCTTTGGACTATATGTCATATGTATGACTCCACTATTGATATTGATAGATTCTTTCAAATAGAAAAGGAAATACTGAAAGAGAATCTCATAAATATATGGCAGAAAAGAAAAGACTAGAATCGTTCAGTTTAAGTATATAGATGATATACATGTTATGGCTATATTCTTTGCTTGTTAAACAATGTGGTTCTTAAGTATTTGATACTGAATTTGTTGGTGTGAATCGTCATACGAAACAACACAATTCATGAACTACAATGGCCTAAGTAACTAGCAAAAGAATATGTGATGATGTTCATCAAGAACAAAATAAAGGGTTATTGTGTTGCTTGTTAAACATCAAAGCTTGCCTTCAAAGATTTGTTTTATCAGGTATTATGAGAACAAAAGGATTGTTCAAATAATTGCCGTAATCCATAAAAGATGGATGATTCGCAAATCTCGTTGGAGACATCACATCCATAAAACTAGTGCTAAAAATGTCGAAAGACAAATTGATTGAAAGATCACTTAGGAAGTGACATCGCCGTTTAAATTATATTTGAAAGAAAACATGAAGAAACTCCATGTTGATGGAATTTTGGAGTCTTCTGATTTTTGATCATATGACGCTTGTGAAACTTTCCTAGAGATAATTAAAACTTCGTTCATAGGCCAAAAGGGAACGAATGACTAGCTTATTGGAACTTGTACATATTGTTGTACGAAGTCCGTTATGTGTAGTCAAGAGCGATGGTTTCAACTTCATATGCTTTCTCCGAAAATTTGAGTGAATATATGAATATTTACTTAATAAGGATAAAGTATGAAACACTTGAAAAGTTCAAAGACTTTCAAGATGAAGTGTAAGATCATTGTAACAAGAATATAAATAGTTTATGATAAGATCATAAAGGAAGATATTTGAGTTACAAGTTTAGCATAATACCTAAGATTTAAGGAATCGTTCCGTGGATTTGCATTTTCCCGAAACACCATAAGTGTATGGAGCGTTCGAGATATGTAATTGAACCTTGTTTGACATGGTAAGATCGAAAGGTGTAATTCATAAAACTGCCATTGTATTTTAAAGATTAAAAGCTTTAGAGATTACCGTTTTTCCACTGAAAAGAGCTTCATCATAATCCGCTGAAATGACACCATATAAGGTTATGGTTTGGGATAAAACCCAAGTAGTCCTTTCTTAAACATTGGTATGCTATGCATAAGAAAGATGTTTGCAACCAAAGTCGGATGAACCTGTCTTTGTATGTTATTTCGAATAACTGTTAAGTACTCCTCCATAACATCGGAGACAAAAGTGTTTGTCACTTAAAACGTCAAGTTTCTTTGAGAAGGAATTTTTCGTGAAAAGTTAAGTGGGAGGACAATAGAAACTTTGATAAGGTTAAAAGAACCTTAGCTATATGTGCAGAGTTGCGCAGCGCCGAAAAGTGTTTCGGAGGCAGCAACAATGCTCATGGTTCACGTACTTCAAAGGTTGTGGTCACGGAGATCCAAGTTCCTATTGAAACAAGTTGGTCGGATGAACAATCAAATACCAAGATTTGAGGGTTGAATCATTATTTGAGAATAATGAACCGACTACATGCAGAGAAGCGATGATGGGCCCTGACTCCGTAAAATGGCTTGAAGCCATAAAATCCGTGATAGTTCCATACACGAGAAATCAAGTTTTGAACTTGAAGGACCCTCGAGAAAGGTGTAAGACCTTATAGTTGTGTCTGGATCTATAAAGAAATAGACATGGATGTTTCACATCTATGAAATAGTCGACATATTGGGAAAGAGTTCACAACAATGTTCAAAGGTTGACTATGACAAGATTTGATCTTTCATAGTGATATTTAGTCTAGACGGATTAATGTAGCAACCACTACATATAATTTGTTATATGGAAGTTGAATAAACAAAACAAGTTCTTCTAATAGAATCGTTACCTAGGACATGTGCATAACACGGTCCATAGGGTTTTGTTAATTCAAAGGATGCTAAAAGCATATGCAAACTTCAATGGTTAGAGTGAGCATAGCGGAGTTGGAATCTTCACTATGATGAAACTGTTAAAAGGGTTTAATTTCATCAGAGACAATGAAGATGCTTGCATTTGCAAGAAATTAAGTGGGAGCGCTAAGACATGTTTCTAATACATTATGTGGAAGACATATTGTTGATTGGAAATAATGTATCTTTTATTAACACATATTAAGAATTTCATCCCGATGAAAGACTTAGGCAAAACCCAAATATTTGGCATCAATAGACGCTAATATGGTTGTGCCAGAAGTACATAGACAAGATATTGAATGAGTTCAATATAGAAACTACAAGAGAAGGTTCTTGTCGCACAGAAAGGATTGAATGAGTTCAATGTTGATGATATATTCAAGTGTATTGACATTTGGTAAAGTGAAACAAATAATCAAGTATAGATTGATACTTGATGTATGAAATCACAAAGAGTATTTATATCAATCATACTGTGATATGTACAAATCCAGATATGTCCTATGCTCTAAATGTTGAGAGCATATACCAGAATGATTCGTAAGATGATCATTGGACAATAGTAAGGATATTCTTATGATTTTCTGAAAGAACTAAGAGTATAATATTT
The DNA here is from genome assembly GCA_916181665.1 of Avena sativa. Lineage (NCBI taxonomy): Eukaryota > Viridiplantae > Streptophyta > Magnoliopsida > Poales > Poaceae > Avena > Avena sativa. Next base: position 22,270,964 of record OV702285.1, read on the forward strand.
GTAGAAGTGACAAATAGATGGTTAGTTCATTGTAAAAGTACTACATTGATACTAGCTTTGTCACAAAGTACAAATTAAGTTTATCTCAATCTAAACTAAGGGTGGCACAATATAATGGAAAGTGAGTTCCATAATCGATTTGGATGATTTCCAAAGTTAAGACATTGTGACAGATACTACAACAAAAGGCTAAGTATATGACTGCTATTATAGCAGCAAAAGAGGGCATTTGTGTCAAGAAGTTTGTTATCAAACTAGGTGTAGTTCACAGTGGGATAATACTATGAAGATATATTGTGCGACAATATTATCAACATGTTTTAACCCCAAAGAGCTAAAGGTCACACCGAAATACCAAATTTATACAAAGCCATCTCATTAGAGAATGAGTGATGCGTAGAGACGCAAAGACATGCAATTACACACGGACCTGGAAGTGTCAGATCCGGAGATCAGTTGACCACTAGCAATCGTGTACATACAACACCGGAAAGCCATAGGTGTTATATACACAAAGGTTCGAAACTAGATTATTGACTCTAGTGCAAGTGGGAGACTGTTGGAGATATGCCCAAGAGGCAATAATAAAGTGGTTATTATCATGTCTTCACACTTATGATAAATGTTTGCATACCATGCTATAATTGTATTAACCGGAAACATTAATACTTGTGTGATTTGTAAACTAAAATAAGAGTCCCTAGTAAAGCCTCTTGTTAAACTAGCTTGTTGGTTAATATATGATCATGGTTTCCTGATCATGAACATAGAGATGTTATTAACAACAGGATCATATCATTAGGAGAATGATGTGATGGACATACTCCTATAGATAAGCGTAGCATAAAGATCAAGTCATTTCAATAGTTCAATTGCTATATGCTTTCTGATACATAGTAACCTAATTCCTTCGACCATGAGATCGTGCATATCACCTTTACTGGATGGATGCTTTGATGTCATCAAACACCACACCGTAACAGGGTGGCTATAAAAGTGGCATTGAGTGTTCGGAAAGTATTGGTTGAAACACATGGATCAAGAGTGGGATTTGTCCATCCACATGACGGATAGATATTCTCTGGGCCCTCTCGGTGAAATGTCATCCAATTAGCTTGCAAGCATGTGACTTGGTCACAAGGGATCACATATCACGGGAACGAGAAAAGAGTACTTATCAGTAACGAGGTTGAACTAGGTATGCAGAGATACCGACGATCATAACCTTGGATAAGTAACATATCGTGAGACAAAGGGAAATTGGTATCGTATGTAAGTGGTTCATTCGATCGCAAAGTAATCGTAGAAATATGTGGGAGTCATATGAATTTCCAGATTCCTCTATTGGTTATTGTTCGGAGAAGTGTCTCGATCATGTCCGCATAATTCACGAACCGTAGGGAGACACACTTAAGGATTCGATGTTGTTTGAGTAGTTATGGTATTATGAGAAAGAGACCGAATGTTGTTCGGAGTCTCGGATGGGATCCGGGATATCACGAGGTGATCCGGAATGGTCCGGAGAATAAGATTCATATAAGGAAAGTCCCGTTTCGGAGTTCGGGAATGATTCCGGTGTTTTCATCGGGAATGTTCTAGAAGGTTCCGGATTGTCCGGCACTCCGGGGGGGAAGGGGTACATGAATGTGTCATTACATATTGGAATGATTGCATCATGTACTAAGTGTTCTTGCTGTCCCAAATATAGGATTAAATTGAATCCTAAAACAGAAAAGTCAAATGTCCAGTTTGAAAGTCAAACGGCTAAAACAAGAAACTGTGGGAAACAAGCAAGAGGAGTTGGAATCAACTTGGAGGAGGAGTTGGACTCCTCCAGGCCGGCGCCCAGCCCAAGGCCGAGTTGGGGAGGGACTCCCTCCCTCCCCTGGCGCGCCAGCCCCCTCCCATCTATATAAGGAGGGGCAGGGCTCCCCTCCTAGACACACAAGTTTCCTATCCTCTAAACTAAACCCTAGATCTAGACCCCGGTTTAGAGCTATTCGGTTTAGAGCCTTCTAATTGGTTTAGAGCCCTCTAATTGGTGTGTCTAATTACTAGACCACTAATAGCCTCTCTCATAAGCTCCACCATACTCGCACCGGCTTAAGGCGAAGCCCTGCGGGATTTCCCTCTACTTCCGGTACCACGCCGTTGTGCTGCCGGAATCGCGAGGAGAATACTACAACCTCCGCTGCCTGCTGGAACAAGGGAGAGGAAGGTCTTCGTCGAGTACCAAACGTGTGACCGACTGCGGGAGCGCTGCTGGAACGTGGCGCCGGAAGGATCGTCTACGCGATCTTGAGATCGGAAAGAGTACGACTACATCACCCACGAGAATCTGCTCTCGTTAAACACTTTGGAATCTTCGAGGGTGAGTTATCCCATCGACTCGTTGCTACAATCTAGTAGATAGATCTTGGCTTGTTTGTTTGTATGCGATAGAAAATTTTTGTTTTCCATGCTACGAACCCCAACAAGCACTTCGTTGGAAACCCCAAGAGCAAGGTGTGAAGCAGCAAACAGCAAGTCTTCCCTCAGTAGAGACCGAGGTTATCGAACCAGAAGGAGGAAGGAAACGTCACACAGGTGTTGCAAGCAACACGGAGACCTGCACAACACAAACTCAAGACTTTGCCCCAACGAATCAGTGAGGTTGTCAAGCTCACCGGTTTGCTGTAACAAAGGATTAAACGTATGGTGTGGAAGGTAATGGTTTGCAGCAAGTAAACAAGTAACAATGGAAGATGTATCAATGGTTAAGATTGGACCGGGGTCCATAGTTCACTAGAGGTGCTCTCCTTAAATAAACAACATGGTATGAATGGTAAACAAATTACAGCGGGGCAATTGACAGGAACTGACCAAGGCATAACAATGCAATTACTAGCCAGAAAGATCCTATGAAGTTGATTGGAAAATACAACAATATACATAGACCGTCATCCAACTTCATCTATGACTAGAAGTCCACCTTCAGGTTATCATCCGAACCCCCTCCAGTATTAAGTTGCAAACAACAGACAACTGCTTTAAGCAAAGTGTGTAAGGTAAACAGTCCACATGTTCCATGAACAAGAGACCGTTGTTTTCTCCCTAGTAGCAACAACACATCTACAACCGAAGAGATTTCTGTCACTTCCCTTGAAAACTAGAGGCATGAACCCACTATCGAACATAAATACCCCCTCTTGGAGTCACTAGCAACTACTTGGCCAAGATAACCACTAGCAACGGAGAGCATGCAAGATCACAAACAACACAGGCATGATAGAATCATAAAGATAAAACCATTAATCAAACCAACACAATAATCTCAATATCCATCGGATCCCCGCAAACACAACATGCATGATTACAAATAGATTAGATCTTGATCATGAACGGAGCTCACAAGATCTATACATGAAAGGACAAAGGAGGAGATACAACCATCTAGCTACTACATGGACCCATAGTCCAAGGTGTAACTACTCACGAATCATACCGGAGAGAAGGCCTCTAGGATGATTTCCCCTCCGGCAGGGTGCCGGGAAGAACTACAGATCCCCCCGATCTAGGGACGATGGTGGCGGCGGCTACAAATAGTTTCGTGGATTTCTGATCGGGTACTCAGGGTTTCTGCATCGGGGGCTTCTTATAGGCGAAGGGGCGAGACCGGGAGGCGGCCAGGGCCACCAAACCCTAGCCAGGCGCGGGCCCACCTGTGGTCGCGCCTGGGGGGAGGGGGTTGGCCCCTCTGGTCGGCCCCTCCTGCTCTCCTCTGGACTTCTTGTTCTCGACGAAAAGTAATTGACTTTGTCCTTTGTCCCGTCCAATTCCGAGAATATTTCTGTACTTTTCTGAAACCAAAAATAGCAGAAAACAGGCAACTAGCACTGTGATAACTTGTTAATAGGTTAGTACCAGAAAACATGTAAAAAGCACCTCAAAGTGTAGAGAAGTTAAGCAAAGTAGATACTAAACAAGAATGGAGCATCAAAAATTATAGATACGTTTTCAACGTATTAGCATCCCCAAGCATAACTCCTGCTCGTCCTCGAGTAGGTAAGTGATAAACAAAATAACTTTTGAGGTGACATGCACCCTCACAATAAAGATCCAACCATCTGCAAGCATTGAAAGCTGGAATAAAAAAACTCTAAACATGTGCATGAAAGATGGAGTTCTAACAATAGGACATAGTAATTATGCATGCAACATGGCAAGCTACAAACAAAGATCATGAATAACATGCATTGAAAAACGTTTGTTTGTTTCACATGCAGAAAACATAGCATAGTGGTAATCACCTTGTCCCTCATAGAGTAGCAATATAATGCATAGGACACCTGCAAAGTTCCCAAGGGTGACTAGAAACAAATAGCACAAGAACAAATAATAACACAATATGCATCAATTAATAAGCTTTGGAAAACTGCACACAGAATGACAACTATGCTCTCCTAATGGTGCCTAAAGGTAGAAGGTGGAGACTCAATAGTGGTGGAAGAAAGACCTTTTTGTAAAGGAAGCAGAGATTACAAGTTTCAAAAAGATCTTCCAAAAATTATGGTACTTATTAGCTTTCAGCCCTCATTGCCCCTATCATAAGCATCTTGAAGTGGTTAAGGTTAAAGTGTCAAAGCTGGAGTATATGCTTGACGAAATATAACTTGGCAATCTCATGCCCCTTGAATACGAGGTCCACACCTCATGCATACTCAACTTTGGGTCTAGGTAAGTTCTTGTCACTGTAAGTATTTGCATATCATTGAGAACCGCTAACGGGGTACCCCTTTCACATGGTACATGAGCTTTCCCATAACCAAAATGACAAGGCAAGTAGACAATGAGAATCTCAGCAATTCTTCTTATGTACCATGGGAATATGGTGTTTTTTTCTCTCTTTCCTATTTTCTCAATGTGTCTCTTTTTTATAATAAGAATGCTTCATAGATGTCACTATGGTGATGTTGTAAGTTTCCACCATGATTAGGCATGGCTTAGGCTAGCGGCCTAGGCGTTTCTCTAACACGGGATACAAACTCCATGGACTTACAAGTTCCCTCTTTATTTCACACCGGTGACATCCATAGACAAAAGAACATGATATCAACTGAGTACAATAAGGTACAAGTGCAATGTTGAAAACGTTCCCCATGACAACATGGTTCTGCTAATTCCAACTTATAAGTGCAAGCATATACAACAAAGTTGTCACAATGGTTCAAGTTTATTAGGGGCAAAGAATAAAGTGTGCCATCAAGTTCGTGAGGGCTTTAATCACTAAGTTTTCACATAACAAAATAGTTTTTAATTGGAAGATAGCTGAAAATAAGAATATACTTGGAATGGTGTAACACACCATGCATAGGAATTTATAGTGGACACTTTGGAATAACTTGATTTCTTGGGAGTTGGAAGCATGAGTAGAACTTACTCATACAAGTGGTGGCTAGCAAAAGACTGGGAGCAACCAACTAAGAGAGCATAATGGCCAAAATTATGCAATGCAACAAAGCAAACTAATCAAAGCAAAGAGTGGTACTACAAGTCAAGGACTAAATGATCATAGAGGCTAATGGTGACTTGTCATAGTCATAACATAGTGTGAGCATGTGCCAAGTCAACCCAAGCAAAACATCAATGGAGAATACCACAATACTATGCTTTTGCATGATAAAACAACGCATAATTTCTTCAAGGCACACTAAGCAATCCCAATTGTTTGGAACAAGACATTCTACAATAATTACTAAGCATAATGCCAAAACAACACCTAGCATGTCATGCTAAAGTCTAAGTCACGGTCAATGCAAGCGCCTCTTGCACTTCAAGCAAGAACTTACTACTCCTTTCCAAACACCAAGCAAACTTATTTGCAAAACAACACAGCGAGAACGGGGTTCCAAACTACTAAATAAAACTAAACAAACTAAGCAAAGCAAACAAAAACTAAGCCGCTCCAAGAACAACACAACTGTGCATGAAACAATAAAAACGAAATGTCTAGACAGACCTGAGCTTTTTATTGATGAAGAAGGGGATGCCTTGGGCATCCCCAAGCTTTGACGCTTGTATATCTTAGATATTTATTGGGGTGACACCATGGTGGCATCCCCAAGCTTGAGATTTTATCTATTCTTCATCTCATTGCATCATTATCTCTCTATACCTGAAATTTTTCCTTCATACAAAACTTCACACAATCTTCATTAGCAACATTAGCTTATTCAAAAGATATTAGACCTCTGGCAAAGCTTTGGAGCAGCAAGGCTTTTCACTAAAAACACAAGATACTGTAGTAACTCCTTCAAAAAAACTCAATTTACCTGAAGAGAGCTCAAAAGGAATCAATAAGAAGCAAATGCAAATAATGGCAGAAATCTGTAAAAACAGACCAGCAGGTAGAAACGAATTTTTTAGAACATCTTATGTTGCTCAAATCAAAAAGTGTTGAACTAATGGAAGTTAGACAACATACTGGGGGGTTTATTTGTAAATTTTGAGCTCAATATGAGTTACAGAGCCTCCTCACGAAATTTTTTGGTGGAGGACAGAAATCTGTTTCGGGACAACAACTCCTCAAATATTACTTCCCTCCCCTTAGAGGTCATTCTTGGCACAAAAAGCAAACAAAAAGGATAAGGAGATGTCATTACAGAAGTAATAACTTCCAATACTCAAGGAAACTCTTGGGTTATCTCCCAACAAGTACTTTTCTTTAACGCCTTTAAGTGAGGCACAAGAAGTAAGAAGAATCAAGTATTTTCAAATGAAGAAGCATTAACATCAAACCTTGATTTCAAAGGAGGAGAAAAAAACAACTTCTCTCTCCTCATAGGGAAGTGTTCAATACCTTTCTTGAATGGAAAATTATATTTGATGGTGCCTTCTTTCATATCAATGATGGCACCAACTGTTCTAAGAAAAGGTCTTCCTAAAGTAATAGGACAAGAAGCATTGTATTCAACATCCAAAACATAGAAATCAACAGGGACATAAGCATTGTTAACCATAATGAGAACATCATTAATACTCCCCATGAGTTTCTTCTTAGCATTATCATTAAGTGGGACATTCAAATAACAATCTTCCAAAGGTGGCAAATCAAGAATTTCATAAATCTTCATAGGCATAATAGAGACACTAGAACCAAGATCACATGAAGCTTTGAGATCAAAGTCATTCACTTGCATATTAATAATGGGTTCCCAACTATCTTATACTTTCCTAGGAATAGAAGCTTTGTGTTTTAGCTTCTCTTCCTTAATCTTAACAAGAGCATCTGTATGTGTTAGGTAAAGGCAACATGCATATCACTAGCATCAGGACTTCTAGCAAGCTTTTGCAGGAACATAATCACTTCAGAAATATTGCAACCATCAATATCAAAGTCAAATTTAGAATCACTAGTAGTAGGCTCACTAGGCTTAGGCATAGTAGGAGGCGGAATAGGGGCTACTTGTGGTTTAATGGTGATAGTGCACACACTATTGTTTCTATCAAATTTAGCTTTCCTTTCCCACCTAGCATGAAGTTGAGCTAATAGCCTAACATTTTCATCAATAGTAACTTGTATGGCATGATCAGTAGCAAAGGTGTTTTCATAGTTTCAAGTTTAGCATCCATTTTATTAACCAAGGAAGTTTGAGCTTCAGACAAAGAGGATATATTTTTCTCAGCACTTAAATTTTTTGACTGTAAACTAGGAATTTCTCTATTCAGATTCTCAAGCTGAAGACTAATGTTTTTCAAGATAATAGACTGTTCCTCCATAGTTTTAGTGAAAATCTTGTTTTGCTCATATTGCATTTGCATAAACTTTTTAGTGGATCTCTCAACTTCTAGAATCCTCTCTTCACTAGGCATTCCAGATCTATCCTGATAAGCATTTCCTAAGAGGATAAGGCCTATAATTGTTGTTGCTACCAAAATTATTCCTATAGGCATTGTTGTTGAAATTGTTATTTCTAATGAAGTTCACATCAACTTGCTCTTCTTGAGCAACCAAAGAGGCTAAGGAAACACTATTAGGATCTAGAGGATCTTTCCCATTAACAAGCATAGCCATAATAACATCAATCTTTTCACTCAAAGAGGAAGTTTCCTCAACAAAATTTAACTTCTTACCATCTGGAGCTCTCTCAACATGCCATTCAGAGTAGTTGGCCATCATATTATCAAGGAGCCTTGTTGCAGCACCCAAAGTGAGGCCCATGAAGGTACCTCTAGCAGCAGAATCCAACAGGTTTCTTGAGGAGAAGTTCAAACCTGCATAAAAAGTTTGGATAATCATCCAAGCAGTGAGTACATGAGTAGGGAAATTTTTAACCAACGATTCCATTATTTCCCAAGCAAGAGCAACATGTTCACTATCAAGCTGTTTAAATTTCATAATGTCACTTCTCATAGCAATAATCTTAGCAGGAGGATAGTACTTTCCAATAAAAGCATCTTTGCACTTAGTCCAAGAATCAATACTATTTTTAGGCAAAGATAGAAACCATTCTTTAGCTTTTCCCCTCAAGGAGAAAGGAAAAAGGCTGAGCTTAATAATATCTCCATCTACATCCTTATATTTTTGCATCTCACAGTTCAACAAAGCTATTAAGATGGACAGCAGGATCATCAGAACCAGCACCAGAAAATTGCTCTCTCATCACAAGATTCAACAAAGTAGGCTTAATTTCATAAAAGCTAGCATCAGGAACAGGTGGAGCAATAGGAGTGCTTAGGAAATCATTGTTGTTGGTGCTAGTGAAGTCACACAACTTGGTGTTCTCAGCAGAGTTCATTTTGGCAAAAGTGGGCAAGCCAAAAACAGCAGTAGCAGCTAGAGCAGGAACTAATTTTTTTTGTGTTTTTGAATAAAGCAAGCAAACCAAACTAGACTAATTTTTTTGGGTTTTTTTAAAAAGAGCCAAACAAAACCAAGCAAAAGAAACAAAGCAAACTAAAAACAAAGTAAAGAGAAAGGAAGTGAAGGACTCCCCTAGTGAAGACGTCCTTAGCCTTCCCGGCAACGATGCCAAAAAACTTGTTGATGGTGCTGACGTGGAGTACTTTATTGGAAACCCCAAGAGAAAGGTGTGAAGCAGCAAGCAGCAAGTCTTCCCTCAGTAGAGACCGAGGTTATCGAACCAGAAGGAGGAAGGAAACGTCAAACAGGTGTTGCAAGCAACGCGGAGACCTGCACAACACAAACTCAAGACTTTGCCCCCAACGAATCAGTGAGGTTATCAAGCTCACCGGTTTGCTGTAACAAAGGATTAAGTAAACAAGTAACAGTGGAAGATGTATCAATGGTAAAGATTGGACCGGGGTCCATAGTTCACTAGAGGTGCTCTCCTTAAATAAACAACATGGCATGAAGGGTAAACAAATTGCAGCGGGACAATTGACAGGAACTGAGCAAGGCATAACAATGCAATTACTAGCCAGAAAGATCCTATGAAGTTGATTGGGAAATACAACAATATACATAGACCGTCATCCAACTGCATCTATGACTAGAAGTCCACCTTCAGGTTATCACCCGAACCCCCTCCAGTATTAAGTTGCAAGCAACAGACAACTTCTTTAAGCAAAGTGTGTAAGGTAAACAGTACACGTGTTCCATGAACAAGAGACCGTTGTTTTCTCCCTAGTAGGCAAAGTGCACATCTACAACCGAAGAGATTTCTGTCACTTCCCTAGGAAACTAGAGGCATGAACCCACTATCGAGCATAAATACCCCCTCTTGGAGTCACTAGCAACTACTTGGCCAAGATAACCACTAGCAACGGAGAGCATGCAAGATCACAAACAACACAGACATGATAGAATCATAAAGATAAAACCATTAATCAAACCAACATAATAATCTCAATATCCATCGGATCCTCGCAAACACAACATGCATGATTACAAATAGATTAGATCTTGATAATAAACGGAGCTCACAAGATCTATATATGAAAGCACAAAGAAGGAGATACAACCATCTAGCTACTATATGGACCCATAGTCCAAGGTGGAACTACTCACGAATCATACCAGAGAGAAGGCCTCCGGGATGATCTCCCCTCCGGCAGGGTGCCGGGAAGAACTTAAGATCCCCTCGATCTAGGGACGATGGTGGAGGCGGCTACAGATGGTTTCATGGATTTCTGATCGGGTACTCAGGGTTTCTGCATCGGGGGCTTCTTATAGGCGAAGGGGCAAGACCGGAAGGCGGCCAGGGCCACCAAACCCTAGCTAGGCGCAGGCCCACCTGTGGCCGCGCCTGGGGGGGGTGGCCCCTCTGGCCGGCCCCTCCGGCTCTCCTCTTGACTTCTTGTTCCCCACGGAAAGTAATTGACCTTGTCCTTTGTCCCGTCCAATTCTGAGAATATTTCTTTACTAACTTTTCTGAAACCAAAAACGGCAGAAAACAGGCAACTGGCACTGTGGCAACTTGTTAATAGGTTAGTACCAGAAAACTTGTAAAAAGCACCTCAAAGTGTAGACAAGTTAAGCAAAGTAGATACTAAACAAGCATGGAGCATCAAAAATTATAGATACGTTTTCAACGTATCAAAAAAGTCCTTCCCGAGGGTCTCTTCAAGAACCTTCACCAAGGGCTGTGTAGAGTCAGGCTGAGAATGGGGAGTGATCCGCACCATGCCCGCGCCAGCCCACAATGGAAATCACCTCATCACCGCACGAAACCAAACCAATAATTCATCGCTGTCAACCAACCCGCACCAGCCCGCAAATGCTTTTCCCCCAAACCGCACCAATTCGTTTATTGTTTGAGGTTTGAAACCATTTTACAACCCACGTAAAAACCACCGGGCCGATCGGAAGTATTATGCCGGCATCTACATGTACGAGACTGGAAATAAGCCATCATGGTAGCAGCAGCATACATGGGCACATGGCACTTCACTTCACTTCAACTTGTTGAGGACGAGAGCAGCAGCAGCGCCGCTAGCGACATGGTTGTCTGTTGTGCGAGTCGCTGGGTTACTTGAGGAAATGCAGGACGGCGCCGGCGGTAAAAAAATTCATTGCCCACTTTGACAGGGACGCAGTCCAGGAAAAGCACTACAGCAGGACGCGACGGCCTTCACATTTTCGGGTGGGTCTCCAGGCTCCGGCGACGGCGGCGGGCGGGCGCCGATGTCACCCACTTCGACAGGGGACGTAGTCCAAGAACAACATGCATGGCCACGGCAACCTCCACGTGTTCTGGTAGGTATCTGGCGGCGGCGGCACCGATGCAGCGCGTCGAGGTCGGCGACGGGCACCAGTGCAGCGCGGCGAGTTCGGCAACGGCGGGCGCCGGTGCAGCGCCACAAGGTCGGCGACGGGCGCCAGTGCAGCATGGCGAGGTCAGCGACAGTAGGCGCCGGTGCAGCGCCGCGAGGTCGGAGACACAATCCTACAAAGTTGGACACTCTCCTCTCTGATCCCCTTCGTGGATGAATATTGGGTTCTAGAACGGGGTTAACCCATGGGCTGACACCGTTTCGGGACTTGCGGTTTGAAACCGCATCCGCACCAGACCACATCGATTATTTCTTTGACCCGCTCAAGTCCACACCAAATGTTCGTAGAACCCATTTCAATCCGTCCATTCAGCATCCGGAGGTAAATCCACCCCAAAATAACCATACGAACCCGCACCATTCTCAGCGTGAGTGTAGAGGGCAGCCCCCACCTAGGATTGCCCTGCTGAGGGGTGAAGGGCCCGCGCAAGTCCTCCAAAGGAGGCAATACACGCACATGCTCCCTCGAAGAGAAGACGACAACATTGGCGGAAGCATCGAATGCCGCCCCAATCTGGCAGGGAGGGCCGCGCTTTAGTCAAAGGCAAGACTGAAAAATCCTCGACAGCTAAAGCTCCTTCTCTCCATTTGGGTGCAAGGAGCTAGAGGCCGGCACGCCTCCGCAAAGGACATCACCCATGACCAAAGCCTCAACGAAGACATGCATCTCCCGTTAGCATAGGCCTAGTTCACGTAAAGTAGTCTTGTGAGCCAGGGGACTTTGGGCGGCAATGTGGCGACCATTCCTGCCAAAAGATTTGGGGGACAAGGGCCCAGTGCGACTATAAAAAGAGGGCTGCTCCTACCTTATAAGGGATCGATACTTGGGAAATCAAACACTAGACATTCATCCACCTTTATATCCTCACGAGACATCATGAGCAATACAACCAAGCAGGAGTAGGTCCTTTACCTCCTCATGATGGTCTCGAACCTAGGTAAAAAAACCTTGTGCCTACTCTCTGTCGTGCATGAGATCCACCATCGTCGTCCTTGAGAAGCTCCGAGCGTGTGATTCATCCCCCACTCGAATTTAGGGTTAGTCAGACCCCTTGTTCATTCGCGAGACACATTCGCTCACAGCGGCAAGGCCCAGTGCTACCACCACGCGGCTCAGGTGGTCACTGATGACTGCAAGTGCACAGATCGTTTGTAGCTAGTTTCGAAATAAAGATACCGATCCCACAGGGAGCAGGAGTCTGAAGTCTAATAACTCTTGAAGTAAATACTAAAGTAGAAATGCTAAAATAAAGTTCTAAGTAACAAGATAAAATGCGATTGTGGTGTAAAAATATGTTTTTGGATTTTTGGTATAAGAGAACAATAAGTAAAGTAAAACAAACTGAATACAGAAAATAAGTATCGCATGTGTAAAAGACATTTAAAACTGCAATGGGGAAAAGCGTTCTCACGAAGTAGCAGATACACTTCTAGCATTTATAAAAGGTCTAAAATAAATATTATTATCATGAACATGCTCAACTATGTATGTGTGGGAGGAACTCCGTATTTGGACAAATAGGCAACAACCACTGCTCACATCATCCTCATAACCACAGTACACAGCAATCAACATCAGTTTAATTACCACGCTATTAAGGGACTTAATCCCGCATGACGTATCCCATGGTATGGATAGTGTTCCGTGAGTTTCCTCGGTTCCCAAGTTGATACGTAAGGAGTGCCAACAGCTTTATAGTCACTGTAAGTTCTAACACACCTCCTTCTACCAACAAGTAGTTCCATCCATCAAGTCCCCACAAGAGGCAAATATTGAGAGGTTGACTTCTCCCAACATCAAGATGAAGACAACCTAACACATGGTCACAACGATGAATATCATAATAAACGTTATCTTATTTCAATCTCGTGCTAGTGTTTATCCATCTCCCCAAGAGCTAATGATCTACTCAGACATGGAGGCAATCAACATCATGGTAAAAGTAATGGAATCTATCATAGATGAATAGTACTTGTATAAATCCACAGCGAGTACGGAAATTACAACAAGATCTAGATAAGATGTAGATGGGATGGATGGAGATGGTGGTGATTCAGCGGTTGATGATGAAGATCAATGTCTTAGCCTCCTGGATCTGCATAGGGTGAAGATGGATCCCCGGTGGATGAGTTCCCCCTCCAGATGCCTTCCGGAGGTGAGGTTTCAACGATTTCTGGATGTTCTGTATGTCGTCTCTCCCATCAAGTTGCCTTCCGGGGGTGAGGTTTCAACGATTTCTGGATCTCCGGAGGTGAGGTTTCAATGATTTACAGATGCCTTCCGGGGGTGAAACTATTTGAGGAGGCGGTGTCGGCGCCAACTGGTCTTATTGACCATCAATACTTGGTGCTCTTCCTTGATCTCCACTTATGTAGACTTCAACATGGAGAAGAGTTCTGGTAACGACTTATGCATGCGCTGTATGTTGTAGTTCATAACGAAGTTCTTGTAACTAGGTGGTAGTGATTGGAGGACATGATGAATACCCAACGCATTAGGAATCATTATTCCCATATATGCGAGTTTATTCGTGTGCCTAGACATCTTAAGCACATGCTCTCTAACGGAGGTTCCCTCCTCCATCTTGCAGTTAAAGAACTTCTCGGAGGCTTCATAGATTTCAATTGCCGCATGAGTCTCAAATATCATTTTGAGTTCACGGATAATATCATAAGGCTCACGGTTCTGAAATCACTTCTGAAGCTCTGATTCGAAACCATAGAAGATAGCACACTGAACTATGGAGAATTGATTCTTCCGAGTTAGGAAAACATTCTTCACCTCATTGGTATCATGAGCTGCAGGCGGGTCACCCAGTGGTGCATCCAGCACATAGGTCAACTAACCAGCATTGAGGACAATCCTCAAGTTGTGGAACTAGTCCGCGAAGTTGCTTCCATTGTTTTTTGAACTTTTATTTCTCTAGGAACGCATTAAAATTGATGGTAGGGGCCGACATGATCTACAGCATATTTAAAAATAATTTAGACTAAGTTTATGACAAATTGAGTTCATATTTAATACTTAAATTAACTAGGTGAACTCCCACTCAAAACAACATCCCTCACATTGTTTTAGTGATCACACGAATCAAATCCACTACACCAAGTTTGATCATCACGAGAGATGATGTAGTTTCAAAGGCGAACAATCAACATGTTCATCATATATCAATCATATGACTCATGCTTTACCTTTCGGTATTTCGTGTTTCGAGACCATGTATATACATGCTAGGCTCGTCAAGGTTAACCTTAGTATCCGCTTGTGCAAATCTGGCTTACACCTGTTGTATGCACATGTATAATCTATCACACCCGATCATCACATGGTGCTTAGAAACGACGAGTCTTAGCAACGGTGCCTACTAAGGATGAACACTTAATTACTTGATATTTAGTGAGAGGGATCATCTTATAATATTAGCGTCACAATGTAAGCAATACAAGATGCATAAAAGGTTTAACATCACATGCAATTTATAATATGTGATATGATATGGCCTTTCTTCTTGTGCCTTCGATCTCCATCTCCAAGCACGGACATGATCTTCATCATCACCGGTGTAGTGTCAAGGTCAATGGCGCCGCTTCATGGTTGTCCTCCACCAATGGCAACTATTACAACTACTTGATGAATAGACACACATGTCTTAAAAGAAATTTAAAGACAACCATAAGGCTCCTTCCGGTTGCCAACTTACAATAAGGATCATTGCATACATCATATATAATCACAATCATGGCCATATCACATCACAACACAAGCCCTGCAAAAACAAGTTAGACACCTCTAATCTTCTTTGCAAGTTTTACGTGGCTGGGGCTTTTGCATAAGAACCGTTCTAACTTATGAACATGAACCATAATGTTGAGACAAGTATTGTAAAGTGCCCATTGTAAATTGAATCTTCACTATGGTGGGAGAGA